>OV884061.1:16825441-22520566 GCA_930367215.1 Pollenia angustigena | reverse complement strand
TAAAAAGTTGACAACGAGTTAGTTGGGATTGTTATCTTAAAATGAGCTACGGGTCCATCATTCCGGTTGTTGGTTGGTCACAGTGGTAAAAAGATCCCCTAAACATCATACTTGAAAAAAGTGCATTCAAAAATCTGCCTAAAATGCTCTTAAAAATCAACAAAAAAAATGTTTTTAAATTAAAAAAAGTTGACAACGAGTTAGTTGGGATTGTTATCTTTAAAATGAGCTACGGTCCATCATTCCCGGTTTTCTGGTTGGTCCACAGTGGTAAAAAGATCCCCTAAACATCATACTTGAAAAAAGTGCATTCAAAAATCTGCCTAAAATGCTCTTAAAAATCAACAAAAAAATGTTTTTAAATTAAAAAAAGTTGACACGAGTTAGTTGGGATTGTTATCTTTAAAATGAGCTACGGTCCATCATTCCCGGTTTTCTGGTTGGTCCACAGTGGTAAAAAGATCCCCTAAACATCATACTTGAAAAAAGTGCATTCAAAAATCTGCCTAAAATGCTCTTAAAAATCAACAAAAAAATGTTTTTAAATTAAAAAAGTTGACAACGAGTTAGTTGGGATTGTTATCTTTAAAATGAGCTACGTCCATCATTCCCGGTTTTCTGGTTGGTCCACAGTGGTAAAAAGATCCCCTAAACATCATACTTGAAAAAAGTGCATTCAAAAATCTGCCTAAAATGCTCTTAAGAATCAACAAAAAAATTTTTTTAAATTAAAAAAAGTTGACAACGAGTTAGTTGGGATTGTTATCTTTAAAATGAGCTACGGTCCATCATTCCGCGGTTTTCTGGTTGGTCCACAGTGGTAAAAAGATCCCCTAAACATCATACTTGAAAAAAGTGCATTCAAAAATCTGCCTAAAATGCTCTTAAAAATCAACAAAAAAATGTTTTTAAATTAAAAAAAGTTGACAACGAGTTAGTTGGGATTGTTATCTTTAAAATGAGCTACGGTCCATCATTCCCGGTTTTCTGGTTGGTCCACAGTGGTAAAAAGATCCCCTAAACATCATACTTGAAAAAAGTGCATTCAAAAATCTGCCTAAAATGCTCTTAAAAATCAACAAAAAAATGTTTTTAAATTAAAAAAAGTTGACAACGAGTTAGTTGGGATTGTTATCTTTAAAATGAGCTACGGTCCATCATTCCCGGTTTTCTGGTTGGTCCACAGTGGTAAAAAGATCCCCTAAACATCATACTTGAAAAAAGTGCATTCAAAAATCTGCCTAAAATGCTCTTAAAAATCAACAAAAAAATGTTTTTAAATTAAAAAAAGTTGACAACGAGTTAGTTGGGATTGTTATCTTTAAAATGAGCTACGGTCCATCATTCCCGGTTTTCTGGTTGGTCCACAGTGGTAAAAAGATCACCTAAACATCATACTTGAAAAAAGTGCATTCAAAAATCTGCCTAAAATGCTCTTAAAAATCAACAAAAAAATGTTTTTAAATTAAAAAAAGTTGACAACGAGTTAGTGGGATTGTTATCTTTAAAATGAGCTACGGTCCATCATTCCCGGTTTTCTGGTTGGTCCACAGTGGTAAAAAGATCCCCTAAACATCATACTTGAAAAAAGTGCATTCAAAAATCTGCCTAAAATGCTCTTAAAAATCAACAAAAAAATGTTTTTAAATTAAAAAAAGTTGACAACGAGTTAGTTGGGATTGTTATCTTTAAAATGAGCTACGGTCCATCATTCCCGGTTTTCTGGTTGGTCCACAGTGGTAAAAAGATCCCCTAAACATCATACTTGAAAAAAGTGCATTCAAAAATCTGCCTAAAATGCTCTTAAAAATCAACAAAAAAATGTTTTTAAATTAAAAAAAGTTGACAACGAGTTAGTTGGGATTGTTATCTTTAAAATGAGCTACGGTCCATCATTCCCGGTTTTCTGGTTGGTCCACAGTGGTAAAAAGATCCCCTAAACATCATACTTGAAAAAAGTGCATTCAAAAATCTGCCTAAAATGCTCTTAAAAATCAACAAAAAAATGTTTTTAAATTAAAAAAGTTGACAACGAGTTAGTTGGGATTGTTATCTTTAAAATGAGCTACGGTCCATCATTCCCGGTTTTCTGGTTGGTCCACAGTGGTAAAAAGATCCCCTAAACATCATACTTGAAAAAAGTGCATTCAAAAATCTGCCTAAAATGCTCTTAAAAATCAACAAAAAAATGTTTTTAAATTAAAAAAAGTTGACAACGAGTTAGTTGGGATTGTTATCTTTAAAATGAGCTACGGTCCATCATTCCCGGTTTTCTGGTTGGTCCACAGTGGTAAAAAGATCCCCTAAACATCATACTTGAAAAAAGTGCATTCAAAAATCTGCCTAAAATGCTCTTAAAAATCAACAAAAAAATGTTTTTAAATTAAAAAAAGTTGACAACGAGTTAGTTGGGATTGTTATCTTTAAAATGAGCTACGGTCCATCATTCCCGGTTTTCTGGTTGGTCCACAGTGGTAAAAAGATCCCCTAAACATCATACTGAAAAAAGTGCATTCAAAAATCTGCCTAAAATGCTCTTAAAAATCAACAAAAAAATGTTTTTAAATTAAAAAAAGTTGACAACGAGTTAGTTGGGATTGTTATCTTTAAAATGAGCTACGGTCCATCATTCCCGGTTTTCTGGTTGGTCCACAGTGGTAAAAAGATCCCCTAAACATCATACTTGAAAAAAGTGCATTCAAAAATCTGCCTAAAATGCTCTTAAAAATCAACAAAAAAATGTTTTTAAATTAAAAAAAGTTGACAACGAGTTAGTTGGGATTGTTATCTTTAAAATGAGCTACGGTCCATCATTCCCGGTTTTCTGGTTGGTCCACAGTGGTAAAAAGATCCCCTAAACATCATACTTGAAAAAAGTGCATTCAAAAATCTGCCTAAAATGCTCTTAAAAATCAACAAAAAAATGTTTTTAAATTAAAAAAAGTTGACAACGAGTTAGTTGGGATTGTTATCTTTAAAATGAGCTACGGTCCATCATTCCCGGTTTTCTGGTTGGTCCACAGTGGTAAAAAGATCCCCTAAACATCATACTTGAAAAAAGTGCATTCAAAAATCTGCCTAAAATGCTCTTAAAAATCAACAAAAAAATGTTTTTAAATTAAAAAAAGTTGACAACGAGTTAGTTGGGATTGTTATCTTTAAAATGAGCTACGGTCCATCATTCCCGGTTTTCTGGTTGGTCCACAGTGGTAAAAAGATCCCCTAAACATCATACTTGAAAAAAGTGCATTCAAAAATCTGCCTAAAATGCTCTTAAAAATCAACAAAAAAATGTTTTTAAATTAAAAAAAGTTGACAACGAGTTAGTTGGGATTGTTATCTTTAAAATGAGCTACGGTCCATCATTCCCGGTTTTCTGGTTGGTCCACAGTGGTAAAAAGATCCCCTAAACATCATACTTGAAAAAAGTGCATTCAAAAATCTGCCTAAAATGCTCTTAAAAATCAACAAAAAAATGTTTTTAAATTAAAAAAAGTTGACAACGAGTTAGTTGGGATTGTTATCTTTAAAATGAGCTACGGTCCATCATTCCCGGTTTTCTGGTTGGTCCACAGTGGTAAAAAGATCCCTAAACATCATACTTGAAAAAAGTGCATTCAAAAATCTGCCTAAAATGCTCTTAAAAATCAACAAAAAAATGTTTTTAAATTAAAAAAAGTTGACAACGAGTTAGTTGGGATTGTTATCTTTAAAATGAGCTACGGTCCATCATTCCCGGTTTTCTGGTTGGTCCACAGTGGTAAAAAGATCCCCTAAACATCATACTTGAAAAAAGTGCATTCAAAAATCTGCCTAAAATGCTCTTAAAAATCAACAAAAAAATGTTTTTAAATTAAAAAAAGTTGACAACGAGTTAGTTGGGATTGTTATCTTTAAAATGAGCTACGGTCCATCATTCCCGGTTTTCTGGTTGGTCCACAGTGGTAAAAAGATCCCCTAAACATCATACTTGAAAAAAGTGCATTCAAAAATCTGCCTAAATGCTCTTAAAAATCAACAAAAAAATGTTTTTAAATTAAAAAAAGTTGACAACGAGTTAGTTGGGATTGTTATCTTTAAAATGAGCTACGGTCCATCATTCCCGGTTTTCTGGTTGGTCCACAGTGGGTAAAAAGATCCCCTAAACATCATACTTGAAAAAAGTGCATTCAAAAATCTGCCTAAAATGCTCTTAAAAATCAACAAAAAAATGTTTTTAAATTAAAAAAAGTTGACAACGAGTTAGTTGGGATTGTTATCTTTAAAATGAGCTACGGTCCATCATTCCCGGTTTTCTGGTTGGTCCACAGTGGTAAAAAGATCCCCTAAACATCATACTTGAAAAAAGTGCATTCAAAAATCTGCCTAAAATGCTCTTAAAAATCAACAAAAAATGTTTTTAAATTAAAAAAAGTTGACAACGAGTTAGTTGGGATTGTTATCTTTAAAATGAGCTACGGTCCATCATTCCGGTTTTCTGGTTGGTCCACAGTGGTAAAAAGATCCCCTAAACATCATACTTGAAAAAAGTGCATTCAAAAATCTGCCTAAAATGCTCTTAAAAATCAACAAAAAAATGTTTTTAATTAAAAAAAGTTGACAACGAGTTAGTTGGGATTGTTATCTTTAAAATGAGCTACGGTCCATCATTCCCGGTTTTCTGGTTGGTCCACAGTGGTAAAAAGATCCCCTAAACATCATACTTGAAAAAAGTGCATTCAAAAATCTGCCTAAAATGCTCTTAAAAATCAACAAAAAAATGTTTTAAATTAAAAAAGTTGACAACGAGTTAGTTGGGATTGTTATCTTTAAAATGAGCTACGGTCCATCATTCCGGTTTTCTGGTTGGTCCACAGTGGTAAAAAGATCCCCTAAACATCATACTTGAAAAAAGTGCATTCAAAAATCTGCCTAAAATGCTCTTAAAAATCAACAAAAAATGTTTTTAAATTAAAAAAAGTTGACAACGAGTTAGTTGGGATTGTTATCTTTAAAATGAGCTACGGTCCATCATTCCCGGTTTTCTGGTTGGTCCACAGTGGTAAAAAGATCCCCTAAACATCATACTTGAAAAAAGTGCATTCAAAAATCTGCCTAAAATGCTCTTAAAAATCAACAAAAAATGTTTTTTAATTTAAAAAGTTGACAACGAGTTAGTTGGGATTGTTATCTTTAAAATGAGCTACGGTCCATCATTCCCGGTTTTCTGGTTGGTCCACAGTGGTAAAAAGATCCCCTAAACATCATACTTGAAAAAAGTGCATTCAAAAATCTGCCTAAAATGCTCTTAAAAATCAACAAAAAAATGTTTTTAAATTAAAAAAAGTTGACAACGAGTTAGTTGGGATTGTTATCTTTAAATGAGCTACGGTCCATCATTCCCGGTTTTCTGGTTGGTCCACAGTGGTAAAAAGATCCCCTAAACATCATACTTGAAAAAAGTGCATTCAAAAATCTGCCTAAATGCTCTTAAAAATCAACAAAAAAATGTTTTTAAATTAAAAAAAGTTGACAACGAGTTAGTTGGGATTGTTATCTTTAAAATGAGCTACGGTCCATCATTCCCGGTTTTCTGGTT
Source organism: Pollenia angustigena (assembly GCA_930367215.1). Taxonomy (NCBI): domain Eukaryota; kingdom Metazoa; phylum Arthropoda; class Insecta; order Diptera; family Polleniidae; genus Pollenia; species Pollenia angustigena. The sequence goes on along the minus strand of OV884061.1, from coordinate 22,514,988 downwards.
GGTCCACAGTGGTAAAAAGATCCCCTAAACATCATACTTGAAAAAAGTGCATTCAAAAATCTGCCTAAAATGCTCTTAAAAATCAACAAAAAAATGTTTTTAAATTAAAAAAAGTTGACAACGAGTTAGTTGGGATTGTTATCTTTAAAATGAGCTACGGTCCATCATTCCCGGTTTTCTGGTTGGTCCACAGTGGTAAAAAGATCCCCTAAACATCATACTTGAAAAAAGTGCATTCAAAAATCTGCCTAAAATGCTCTTAAAAATCAACAAAAAAATGTTTTTAAATTAAAAAAAGTTGACAACGAGTTAGTTGGGATTGTTATCTTTAAAATGAGCTACGGTCCATCATTCCCGGTTTTCTGGTTGGTCCACAGTGGTAAAAAGATCCCCTAAACATCATACTTGAAAAAAGTGCATTCAAAAATCTGCCTAAAATGCTCTTAAAAATCAACAAAAAAATGTTTTTAAATTAAAAAAAGTTGACAACGAGTTAGTTGGGATTGTTATCTTTAAAATGAGCTACGGTCCATCATTCCCGGTTTTCTGGTTGGTCCACAGTGGTAAAAAGATCCCCTAAACATCATACTTGAAAAAAGTGCATTCAAAAATCTGCCTAAAATGCTCTTAAAAATCAACAAAAAAATGTTTTTAAATTAAAAAAAGTTGACAACGAGTTAGTTGGGATTGTTATCTTTAAAATGAGCTACGGTCCATCATTCCCGGTTTTCTGGTTGGTCCACAGTGGTAAAAAGATCCCTAAACATCATACTTGAAAAAAGTGCATTCAAAAATCTGCCTAAAATGCTCTTAAAAATCAACAAAAAAATGTTTTTAAATTAAAAAAAGTTGACAACGAGTTAGTTGGGATTGTTATCTTTAAAATGAGCTACGGTCCATCATTCCCGGTTTTCTGGTTGGTCCACAGTGGTAAAAAGATCCCCTAAACATCATACTTGAAAAAAGTGCATTCAAAAATCTGCCTAAAATGCTCTTAAAAATCAACAAAAAAATGTTTTTAAATTAAAAAAAGTTGACAACGAGTTAGTTGGGATTGTTATCTTTAAAATGAGCTACGGTCCATCATTCCCGGTTTTCTGGTTGGTCCACAGTGGTAAAAAGATCCCCTAAACATCATACTTGAAAAAAGTGCATTCAAAAATCTGCCTAAAATGCTCTTAAAAATCAACAAAAAAATGTTTTTAAATTAAAAAAAGTTGACAACGAGTTAGTTGGGATTGTTATCTTTAAAATGAGCTACGGTCCATCATTCCCGGTTTTCTGGTTGGTCCACAGTGGTAAAAAGATCCCCTAAACATCATACTTGAAAAAAGTGCATTCAAAAATCTGCCTAAAATGCTCTTAAAAATCAACAAAAAAATGTTTTTAAATTAAAAAAAGTTGACAACGAGTTAGTTGGGATTGTTATCTTTAAAATGAGCTACGGTCCATCATTCCCGGTTTTCTGGTTGGTCCACAGTGGTAAAAAGATCCCCTAAACATCATACTTGAAAAAAGTGCATTCAAAAATCTGCCTAAAATGCTCTTAAAAATCAACAAAAAATGTTTTTAAATTAAAAAAAGTTGACAACGAGTTAGTTGGGATTGTTATCTTTAAAATGAGCTACGGTCCATCATTCCCGGTTTTCTGGTTGGTCCACAGTGGTAAAAAGATCCCCTAAACATCATACTTGAAAAAAGTGCATTCAAAAATCTGCCTAAAATGCTCTTAAAAATCAACAAAAAAATGTTTTTAAATTAAAAAAAGTTGACAACGAGTTAGTTGGGATTGTTATCTTTAAAATGAGCTACGGTCCATCATTCCCGGTTTTCTGGTTGGTCCACAGTGGTAAAAAGATCCCCTAAACATCATACTTGAAAAAAGTGCATTCAAAAATCTGCCTAAAATGCTCTTAAAAATCAACAAAAAAATGTTTTTAAATTAAAAAAAGTTGACAACGAGTTAGTTGGGATTGTTATCTTTAAATGAGCTACGGTCCATCATTCCCGGTTTTCTGGTTGGTCCACAGTGGTAAAAAGATCCCTAAACATCATACTTGAAAAAAGTGCATTCAAAAATCTGCCTAAAATGCTCTTAAAAATCAACAAAAAAATGTTTTTAAATTAAAAAAAGTTGACAACGAGTTAGTTGGGATTGTTATCTTTAAAATGAGCTACGGTCCATCATTCCCGGTTTTCTGGTTGGTCCACAGTGGTAAAAAGATCCCCTAAACATCATACTTGAAAAAAGTGCATTCAAAAATCTGCCTAAAATGCTCTTAAAAATCAACAAAAAAATGTTTTTAAATTAAAAAAAGTTGACAACGAGTTAGTTGGGATTGTTATCTTTAAAATGAGCTACGGTCCATCATTCCCGGTTTTCTGGTTGGTCCACAGTGGTAAAAAGATCCCCTAAACATCATACTTGAAAAAAGTGCATTCAAAAATCTGCCTAAAATGCTCTTAAAAATCAACAAAAAAATGTTTTTAAATTAAAAAAAGTTGACAACGAGTTAGTTGGGATTGTTATCTTTAAAATGAGCTACGGTCCATCATTCCCGGTTTTCTGGTTGGTCCACAGTGGTAAAAAGATCCCTAAACATCATACTTGAAAAAAGTGCATTCAAAAATCTGCCTAAAATGCTCTTAAAAATCAACAAAAAAATGTTTTTAAATTAAAAAAAGTTGACAACGAGTTAGTTGGGATTGTTATCTTTAAAATGAGCTACGGTCCATCATTCCCGGTTTTCTGGTTGGTCCACAGTGGTAAAAAGATCCCCTAAACATCATACTTGAAAAAAGTGCATTCAAAAATCTGCCTAAAATGCTCTTAAAATCAACAAAAAAATGTTTTTAAATTAAAAAAAGTTGACAACGAGTTAGTTGGGATTGTTATCTTTAAAATGAGCTACGGTCCATCATTCCCGGTTTTCTGGTTGGTCCACAGTGGTAAAAAGATCCCCTAAACATCATACTTGAAAAAAGTGCATTCAAAAATCTGCCTAAAATGCTCTTAAAAATCAACAAAAAAATGTTTTTAAATTAAAAAAAGTTGACAACGAGTTAGTTGGGATTGTTATCTTTAAAATGAGCTACGGTCCATCATTCCCGGTTTTCTGGTTGGTCCACAGTGGTAAAAAGATCCCCTAAACATCATACTTGAAAAAAGTGCATTCAAAAATCTGCCTAAAATGCTCTTAAAAATCAACAAAAAATGTTTTTAAATTAAAAAAAGTTGACAACGAGTTAGTTGGGATTGTTATCTTTAAAATGAGCTACGGTCCATCATTCCCGGTTTTCTGGTTGGTCCACAGTGGTAAAAAGATCCCCTAAACATCATACTTGAAAAAAGTGCATTCAAAAATCTGCCTAAAATGCTCTTAAAAATCAACAAAAAAATGTTTTTAAATTAAAAAAAGTTGACAACGAGTTAGTTGGGATTGTTATCTTTAAAATGAGCTACGGTCCATCATTCCCGGTTTTCTGGTTGGTCCACAGTGGTAAAAAGATCCCCTAAACATCATACTTGAAAAAAGTGCATTCAAAAATCTGCCTAAAATGCTCTTAAAAATCAACAAAAAAATGTTTTTAAATTAAAAAAAGTTGACAACGAGTTAGTTGGATTGTTATCTTTAAAATGAGCTACGGTCCATCATTCCCGGTTTTCTGGTTGGTCCACAGTGGTAAAAAGATCCCCTAAACATCATACTTGAAAAAAGTGCATTCAAAAATCTGCCTAAAATGCTCTTAAAAATCAACAAAAAAATGTTTTTAAATTAAAAAAAGTTGACAACGAGTTAGTTGGGATTGTTATCTTTAAAATGAGCTACGGTCCATCATTCCCGGTTTTCTGGTTGGTCCACAGTGGTAAAAAGATCCCCTAAACATCATACTTGAAAAAAGTGCATTCAAAAATCTGCCTAAAATGCTCTTAAAAATCAACAAAAAAATGTTTTTAAATTAAAAAAAGTTGACAACGAGTTAGTTGGGATTGTTATCTTTAAAATGAGCTACGGTCCATCATTCCCGGTTTTCTGGTTGGTCCACAGTGGTAAAAAGATCCCCTAAACATCATACTTGAAAAAAGTGCATTCAAAAATCTGCCTAAAATGCTCTTAAAAATCAACAAAAAAATGTTTTTAAATTAAAAAAAGTTGACAACGAGTTAGTTGGGATTGTTATCTTTAAAATGAGCTACGGTCCATCATTCCCGGTTTTCTGGTTGGTCCACAGTGGTAAAAAGATCCCCTAAACATCATACTTGAAAAAAGTGCATTCAAAAATCTGCCTAAAATGCTCTTAAAAATCAACAAAAAAATGTTTTTAAATTAAAAAAAGTTGACAACGAGTTAGTTGGGATTGTTATCTTTAAAATGAGCTACGGTCCATCATTCCCGGTTTTCTGGTTGGTCCACAGTGGTAAAAAGATCCCCTAAACATCATACTTGAAAAAAGTGCATTCAAAAATCTGCCTAAAATGCTCTTAAAAATCAACAAAAAAATGTTTTTAAATTAAAAAAAGTTGACAACGAGTTAGTTGGGATTGTTATCTTTAAAATGAGCTACGGTCCATCATTCCCGGTTTTCTGGTTGGTCCACAGTGGTAAAAAGATCCCCTAAACATCATACTTGAAAAAAGTGCATTCAAAAATCTGCCTAAAATGCTCTTAAAAATCAACAAAAAAATGTTTTTAAATTAAAAAAAGTTGACAACGAGTTAGTTGGGATTGTTATCTTTAAAATGAGCTACGGTCCATCATTCCCGGTTTTCTGGTTGGTCCACAGTGGTAAAAAGATCCCCTAAACATCATACTTGAAAAAAGTGCATTCAAAAATCTGCCTAAAATGCTCTTAAAAATCAACAAAAAAATGTTTTTAAATTAAAAAAAGTTGACAACGAGTTAGTTGGGATTGTTATCTTTAAAATGAGCTACGGTCCATCATTCCCGGTTTTCTGGTTGGTCCACAGTGGTAAAAAGATCCCCTAAACATCATACTTGAAAAAAGTGCATTCAAAAATCTGCCTAAAATGCTCTTAAAAATCAACAAAAAAATGTTTTTAAATTAAAAAAAGTTGACAACGAGTTAGTTGGGATTGTTATCTTTAAAATGAGCTACGGTCCATCATTCCCGGTTTTCTGGTTGGTCCACAGTGGTAAAAAGATCCCCTAAACATCATACTTGAAAAAAGTGCATTCAAAAATCTGCCTAAAATGCTCTTAAAAATCAACAAAAAAATGTTTTTAAATTAAAAAAAGTTGACAACGAGTTAGTTGGGATTGTTATCTTTAAAATGAGCTACGGTCCATCATTCCCGGTTTTCTGGTTGGTCCACAGTGGTAAAAAGATCCCCTAAACATCATACTTGAAAAAAGTGCATTCAAAAATCTGCCTAAAATGCTCTTAAAAATCAACAAAAAAATGTTTTTAAATTAAAAAAAGTTGACAACGAGTTAGTTGGGATTGTTATCTTTAAAATGAGCTACGGTCCATCATTCCCGGTTTTCTGGTTGGTCCACAGTGGTAAAAAGATCCCCTAAACATCATACTTGAAAAAAGTGCATTCAAAAATCTGCCTAAAATGCTCTTAAAAATCAACAAAAAAATGTTTTTAAATTAAAAAAAGTTGACAACGAGTTAGTTGGGATTGTTATCTTTAAAATGAGCTACGGTCCATCATTCCCGGTTTTCTGGTTGGTCCACAGTGGTAAAAAGATCCCCTAAACATCATACTTGAAAAAAGTGCATTCAAAAATCTGCCTAAAATGCTCTTAAAAATCAACAAAAAAATGTTTTTAAATTAAAAAAAGTTGACAACGAGTTAGTTGGGATTGTTATCTTTAAAATGAGCTACGGTCCATCATTCCCGGTTTTCTGGTTGGTCCACAGTGGTAAAAAGATCCCCTAAACATCATACTTGAAAAAAGTGCATTCAAAAATCTGCCTAAAATGCTCTTAAAAATCAACAAAAAAATGTTTTTAAATTAAAAAAAGTTGACAACGAGTTAGTTGGGATTGTTATCTTTAAAATGAGCTACGGTCCATCATTCCCGGTTTTCTGGTTGGTCCACAGTGGTAAAAAGATCCCCTAAACATCATACTTGAAAAAAGTGCATTCAAAAATCTGCCTAAAATGCTCTTAAAAATCAACAAAAAAATGTTTTTAAATTAAAAAAAGTTGACAACGAGTTAGTTGGGATTGTTATCTTTAAAATGAGCTACGGTCCATCATTCCCGGTTTTCTGGTTGGTCCACAGTGGTAAAAAGATCCCCTAAACATCATACTTGAAAAAAGTGCATTCAAAAATCTGCCTAAAATGCTCTTAAAAATCAACAAAAAAATGTTTTTAAATTAAAAAAAGTTGACAACGAGTTAGTTGGGATTGTTATCTTTAAAATGAGCTACGGTCCATCATTCCCGGTTTTCTGGTTGGTCCACAGTGGTAAAAAGATCCCCTAAACATCATACTTGAAAAAAGTGCATTCAAAAATCTGCCTAAAATGCTCTTAAAAATCAACAAAAAAATGTTTTTAAATTAAAAAAAGTTGACAACGAGTTAGTTGGGATTGTTATCTTTAAAATGAGCTACGGTCCATCATTCCCGGTTTTCTGGTTGGTCCACAGTGGTAAAAAGATCCCCTAAACATCATACTTGAAAAAAGTGCATTCAAAAATCTGCCTAAAATGCTCTTAAAAATCAACAAAAAAATGTTTTTAAATTAAAAAAAGTTGACAACGAGTTAGTTGGGATTGTTATCTTTAAAATGAGCTACGGTCCATCATTCCCGGTTTTCTGGTTGGTCCACAGTGGTAAAAAGATCCCCTAAACATCATACTTGAAAAAAGTGCATTCAAAAATCTGCCTAAAATGCTCTTAAAAATCAACAAAAAAATGTTTTTAAATTAAAAAAAGTTGACAACGAGTTAGTTGGGATTGTTATCTTTAAAATGAGCTACGGTCCATCATTCCCGGTTTTCTGGTTGGTCCACAGTGGTAAAAAGATCCCCTAAACATCATACTTGAAAAAAGTGCATTCAAAAATCTGCCTAAAATGCTCTTAAAAATCAACAAAAAAATGTTTTTAAATTAAAAAAAGTTGACAACGAGTTAGTTGGGATTGTTATCTTTAAAATGAGCTACGGTCCATCATTCCCGGTTTTCTGGTTGGTCCACAGTGGTAAAAAGATCCCCTAAACATCATACTTGAAAAAAGTGCATTCAAAAATCTGCCTAAAATGCTCTTAAAAATCAACAAAAAAATGTTTTTAAATTAAAAAAAGTTGACAACGAGTTAGTTGGGATTGTTATCTTTAAAATGAGCTACGGTCCATCATTCCCGGTTTTCTGGTTGGTCCACAGTGGTAAAAAGATCCCCTAAACATCATACTTGAAAAAAGTGCATTCAAAAATCTGCCTAAAATGCTCTTAAAAATCAACAAAAAAATGTTTTTAAATTAAAAAAAGTTGACAACGAGTTAGTTGGGATTGTTATCTTTAAAATGAGCTACGGTCCATCATTCCCGGTTTTCTGGTTGGTCCACAGTGGTAAAAAGATCCCCTAAACATCATACTTGAAAAAAGTGCATTCAAAAATCTGCCTAAAATGCTCTTAAAAATCAACAAAAAAATGTTTTTAAATTAAAAAAAGTTGACAACGAGTTAGTTGGGATTGTTATCTTTAAAATGAGCTACGGTCCATCATTCCCGGTTTTCTGGTTGGTCCACAGTGGTAAAAAGATCCCCTAAACATCATACTTGAAAAAAGTGCATTCAAAAATCTGCCTAAAATGCTCTTAAAAATCAACAAAAAAATGTTTTTAAATTAAAAAAAGTTGACAACGAGTTAGTTGGGATTGTTATCTTTAAAATGAGCTACGGTCCATCATTCCCGGTTTTCTGGTTGGTCCACAGTGGTAAAAAGATCCCCTAAACATCATACTTGAAAAAAGTGCATTCAAAAATCTGCCTAAAATGCTCTTAAAAATCAACAAAAAAATGTTTTTAAATTAAAAAAAGTTGACAACGAGTTAGTTGGGATTGTTATCTTTAAAATGAGCTACGGTCCATCATTCCCGGTTTTCTGGTTGGTCCACAGTGGTAAAAAGATCCCCTAAACATCATACTTGAAAAAAGTGCATTCAAAAATCTGCCTAAAATGCTCTTAAAAATCAACAAAAAAATGTTTTTAAATTAAAAAAAGTTGACAACGAGTTAGTTGGGATTGTTATCTTTAAAATGAGCTACGGTCCATCATTCCCGGTTTTCTGGTTGGTCCACAGTGGTAAAAAGATCCCCTAAACATCATACTTGAAAAAAGTGCATTCAAAAATCTGCCTAAAATGCTCTTAAAAATCAACAAAAAAATGTTTTTAAATTAAAAAAAGTTGACAACGAGTTAGTTGGGATTGTTATCTTTAAAATGAGCTACGGTCCATCATTCCCGGTTTTCTGGTTGGTCCACAGTGGTAAAAAGATCCCCTAAACATCATACTTGAAAAAAGTGCATTCAAAAATCTGCCTAAAATGCTCTTAAAAATCAACAAAAAAATGTTTTTAAATTAAAAAAAGTTGACAACGAGTTAGTTGGGATTGTTATCTTTAAAATGAGCTACGGTCCATCATTCCCGGTTTTCTGGTTGGTCCACAGTGGTAAAAAGATCCCCTAAACATCATACTTGAAAAAAGTGCATTCAAAAATCTGCCTAAAATGCTCTTAAAAATCAACAAAAAAATGTTTTTAAATTAAAAAAAGTTGACAACGAGTTAGTTGGGATTGTTATCTTTAAAATGAGCTACGGTCCATCATTCCCGGTTTTCTGGTTGGTCCACAGTGGTAAAAAGATCCCCTAAACATCATACTTGAAAAAAGTGCATTCAAAAATCTGCCTAAAATGCTCTTAAAAATCAACAAAAAAATGTTTTTAAATTAAAAAAAGTTGACAACGAGTTAGTTGGGATTGTTATCTTTAAAATGAGCTACGGTCCATCATTCCCGGTTTTCTGGTTGGTCCACAGTGGTAAAAAGATCCCCTAAACATCATACTTGAAAAAAGTGCATTCAAAAATCTGCCTAAAATGCTCTTAAAAATCAACAAAAAAATGTTTTTAAATTAAAAAAAGTTGACAACGAGTTAGTTGGGATTGTTATCTTTAAAATGAGCTACGGTCCATCATTCCCGGTTTTCTGGTTGGTCCACAGTGGTAAAAAGATCCCCTAAACATCATACTTGAAAAAAGTGCATTCAAAAATCTGCCTAAAATGCTCTTAAAAATCAACAAAAAAATGTTTTTAAATTAAAAAAAGTTGACAACGAGTTAGTTGGGATTGTTATCTTTAAAATGAGCTACGGTCCATCATTCCCGGTTTTCTGGTTGGTCCACAGTGGTAAAAAGATCCCCTAAACATCATACTTGAAAAAAGTGCATTCAAAAATCTGCCTAAAATGCTCTTAAAAATCAACAAAAAAATGTTTTTAAATTAAAAAAAGTTGACAACGAGTTAGTTGGGATTGTTATCTTTAAAATGAGCTACGGTCCATCATTCCCGGTTTTCTGGTTGGTCCACAGTGGTAAAAAGATCCCCTAAACATCATACTTGAAAAAAGTGCATTCAAAAATCTGCCTAAAATGCTCTTAAAAATCAACAAAAAAATGTTTTTAAATTAAAAAAAGTTGACAACGAGTTAGTTGGGATTGTTATCTTTAAAATGAGCTACGGTCCATCATTCCCGGTTTTCTGGTTGGTCCACAGTGGTAAAAAGATCCCCTAAACATCATACTTGAAAAAAGTGCATTCAAAAATCTGCCTAAAATGCTCTTAAAAATCAACAAAAAAATGTTTTTAAATTAAAAAAAGTTGACAACGAGTTAGTTGGGATTGTTATCTTTAAAATGAGCTACGGTCCATCATTCCCGGTTTTCTGGTTGGTCCACAGTGGTAAAAAGATCCCCTAAACATCATACTTGAAAAAAGTGCATTCAAAAATCTGCCTAAAATGCTCTTAAAAATCAACAAAAAAATGTTTTTAAATTAAAAAAAGTTGACAACGAGTTAGTTGGGATTGTTATCTTTAAAATGAGCTACGGTCCATCATTCCCGGTTTTCTGGTTGGTCCACAGTGGTAAAAAGATCCCCTAAACATCATACTTGAAAAAAGTGCATTCAAAAATCTGCCTAAAATGCTCTTAAAAATCAACAAAAAAATGTTTTTAAATTAAAAAAAGTTGACAACGAGTTAGTTGGGATTGTTATCTTTAAAATGAGCTACGGTCCATCATTCCCGGTTTTCTGGTTGGTCCACAGTGGTAAAAAGATCCCCTAAACATCATACTTGAAAAAAGTGCATTCAAAAATCTGCCTAAAATGCTCTTAAAAATCAACAAAAAAATGTTTTTAAATTAAAAAAAGTTGACAACGAGTTAGTTGGGATTGTTATCTTTAAAATGAGCTACGGTCCATCATTCCCGGTTTTCTGGTTGGTCCACAGTGGTAAAAAGATCCCCTAAACATCATACTTGAAAAAAGTGCATTCAAAAATCTGCCTAAAATGCTCTTAAAAATCAACAAAAAAATGTTTTTAAATTAAAAAAAGTTGACAACGAGTTAGTTGGGATTGTTATCTTTAAAATGAGCTACGGTCCATCATTCCCGGTTTTCTGGTTGGTCCACAGTGGTAAAAAGATCCCCTAAACATCATACTTGAAAAAAGTGCATTCAAAAATCTGCCTAAAATGCTCTTAAAAATCAACAAAAAAATGTTTTTAAATTAAAAAAAGTTGACAACGAGTTAGTTGGGATTGTTATCTTTAAAATGAGCTACGGTCCATCATTCCCGGTTTTCTGGTTGGTCCACAGTGGTAAAAAGATCCCCTAAACATCATACTTGAAAAAAGTGCATTCAAAAATCTGCCTAAAATGCTCTTAAAAATCAACAAAAAAATGTTTTTAAATTAAAAAAAGTTGACAACGAGTTAGTTGGGATTGTTATCTTTAAAATGAGCTACGGTCCATCATTCCCGGTTTTCTGGTTGGTCCACAGTGGTAAAAAGATCCCCTAAACATCATACTTGAAAAAAGTGCATTCAAAAATCTGCCTAAAATGCTCTTAAAAATCAACAAAAAAATGTTTTTAAATTAAAAAAAGTTGACAACGAGTTAGTTGGGATTGTTATCTTTAAAATGAGCTACGGTCCATCATTCCCGGTTTTCTGGTTGGTCCACAGTGGTAAAAAGATCCCCTAAACATCATACTTGAAAAAAGTGCATTCAAAAATCTGCCTAAAATGCTCTTAAAAATCAACAAAAAAATGTTTTTAAATTAAAAAAAGTTGACAACGAGTTAGTTGGGATTGTTATCTTTAAAATGAGCTACGGTCCATCATTCCCGGTTTTCTGGTTGGTCCACAGTGGTAAAAAGATCCCCTAAACATCATACTTGAAAAAAGTGCATTCAAAAATCTGCCTAAAATGCTCTTAAAAATCAACAAAAAAATGTTTTTAAATTAAAAAAAGTTGACAACGAGTTAGTTGGGATTGTTATCTTTAAAATGAGCTACGGTCCATCATTCCCGGTTTTCTGGTTGGTCCACAGTGGTAAAAAGATCCCCTAAACATCATACTTGAAAAAAGTGCATTCAAAAATCTGCCTAAAATGCTCTTAAAAATCAACAAAAAAATGTTTTTAAATTAAAAAAAGTTGACAACGAGTTAGTTGGGATTGTTATCTTTAAAATGAGCTACGGTCCATCATTCCCGGTTTTCTGGTTGGTCCACAGTGGTAAAAAGATCCCCTAAACATCATACTTGAAAAAAGTGCATTCAAAAATCTGCCTAAAATGCTCTTAAAAATCAACAAAAAAATGTTTTTAAATTAAAAAAAGTTGACAACGAGTTAGTTGGGATTGTTATCTTTAAAATGAGCTACGGTCCATCATTCCCGGTTTTCTGGTTGGTCCACAGTGGTAAAAAGATCCCCTAAACATCATACTTGAAAAAAGTGCATTCAAAAATCTGCCTAAAATGCTCTTAAAAATCAACAAAAAAATGTTTTTAAATTAAAAAAAGTTGACAACGAGTTAGTTGGGATTGTTATCTTTAAAATGAGCTACGGTCCATCATTCCCGGTTTTCTGGTTGGTCCACAGTGGTAAAAAGATCCCCTAAACATCATACTTGAAAAAAGTGCATTCAAAAATCTGCCTAAAATGCTCTTAAAAATCAACAAAAAAATGTTTTTAAATTAAAAAAAGTTGACAACGAGTTAGTTGGGATTGTTATCTTTAAAATGAGCTACGGTCCATCATTCCCGGTTTTCTGGTTGGTCCACAGTGGTAAAAAGATCCCCTAAACATCATACTTGAAAAAAGTGCATTCAAAAATCTGCCTAAAATGCTCTTAAAAATCAACAAAAAAATGTTTTTAAATTAAAAAAAGTTGACAACGAGTTAGTTGGGATTGTTATCTTTAAAATGAGCTACGGTCCATCATTCCCGGTTTTCTGGTTGGTCCACAGTGGTAAAAAGATCCCCTAAACATCATACTTGAAAAAAGTGCATTCAAAAATCTGCCTAAAATGCTCTTAAAAATCAACAAAAAAATGTTTTTAAATTAAAAAAAGTTGACAACGAGTTAGTTGGGATTGTTATCTTTAAAATGAGCTACGGTCCATCATTCCCGGTTTTCTGGTTGGTCCACAGTGGTAAAAAGATCCCCTAAACATCATACTTGAAAAAAGTGCATTCAAAAATCTGCCTAAAATGCTCTTAAAAATCAACAAAAAAATGTTTTTAAATTAAAAAAAGTTGACAACGAGTTAGTTGGGATTGTTATCTTTAAAATGAGCTACGGTCCATCATTCCCGGTTTTCTGGTTGGTCCACAGTGGTAAAAAGATCCCCTAAACATCATACTTGAAAAAAGTGCATTCAAAAATCTGCCTAAAATGCTCTTAAAAATCAACAAAAAAATGTTTTTAAATTAAAAAAAGTTGACAACGAGTTAGTTGGGATTGTTATCTTTAAAATGAGCTACGGTCCATCATTCCCGGTTTTCTGGTTGGTCCACAGTGGTAAAAAGATCCCCTAAACATCATACTTGAAAAAAGTGCATTCAAAAATCTGCCTAAAATGCTCTTAAAAATCAACAAAAAAATGTTTTTAAATTAAAAAAAGTTGACAACGAGTTAGTTGGGATTGTTATCTTTAAAATGAGCTACGGTCCATCATTCCCGGTTTTCTGGTTGGTCCACAGTGGTAAAAAGATCCCCTAAACATCATACTTGAAAAAAGTGCATTCAAAAATCTGCCTAAAATGCTCTTAAAAATCAACAAAAAAATGTTTTTAAATTAAAAAAAGTTGACAACGAGTTAGTTGGGATTGTTATCTTTAAAATGAGCTACGGTCCATCATTCCCGGTTTTCTGGTTGGTCCACAGTGGTAAAAAGATCCCCTAAACATCATACTTGAAAAAAGTGCATTCAAAAATCTGCCTAAAATGCTCTTAAAAATCAACAAAAAAATGTTTTTAAATTAAAAAAAGTTGACAACGAGTTAGTTGGGATTGTTATCTTTAAAATGAGCTACGGTCCATCATTCCCGGTTTTCTGGTTGGTCCACAGTGGTAAAAAGATCCCCTAAACATCATACTTGAAAAAAGTGCATTCAAAAATCTGCCTAAAATGCTCTTAAAAATCAACAAAAAAATGTTTTTAAATTAAAAAAAGTTGACAACGAGTTAGTTGGGATTGTTATCTTTAAAATGAGCTACGGTCCATCATTCCCGGTTTTCTGGTTGGTCCACAGTGGTAAAAAGATCCCCTAAACATCATACTTGAAAAAAGTGCATTCAAAAATCTGCCTAAAATGCTCTTAAAAATCAACAAAAAAATGTTTTTAAATTAAAAAAAGTTGACAACGAGTTAGTTGGGATTGTTATCTTTAAAATGAGCTACGGTCCATCATTCCCGGTTTTCTGGTTGGTCCACAGTGGTAAAAAGATCCCCTAAACATCATACTTGAAAAAAGTGCATTCAAAAATCTGCCTAAAATGCTCTTAAAAATCAACAAAAAAATGTTTTTAAATAAAAAAAAGTTGACAACGAGTTAGTTGGGATTGTTATCTTTAAAATGAGCTACGGTCCATCATTCCCGGTTTTCTGGTTGGTCCACAGTGGTAAAAAGATCCCCTAAACATCATACTTGAAAAAAGTGCATTCAAAAATCTGCCTAAAATGCTCTTAAAAATCAACAAAAAAATGTTTTTAAATTAAAAAAAGTTGACAACGAGTTAGTTGGGATTGTTATCTTTAAAATGAGCTACGGTCCATCATTCCCGGTTTTCTGGTTGGTCCACAGTGGTAAAAAGATCCCCTAAACATCATACTTGAAAAAAGTGCATTCAAAAATCTGCCTAAAATGCTCTTAAAAATCAACAAAAAAATGTTTTTAAATTAAAAAAAGTTGACAACGAGTTAGTTGGGATTGTTATCTTTAAAATGAGCTACGGTCCATCATTCCCGGTTTTCTGGTTGGTCCACAGTGGTAAAAAGATCCCCTAAACATCATACTTGAAAAAAGTGCATTCAAAAATCTGCCTAAAATGCTCTTAAAAATCAACAAAAAAATGTTTTTAAATTAAAAAAAGTTGACAACGAGTTAGTTGGGATTGTTATCTTTAAAATGAGCTACGGTCCATCATTCCCGGTTTTCTGGTTGGTCCACAGTGGTAAAAAGATCCCATAAACATCATACTTGAAAAAAGTGCATTCAAAAATCTGCATAAAATGCTCTTAAAAATCAACAAAAAAATGTTTTTAAATTAAAAAAAGTTGACAACGAGTTAGTTGGGATTGTTATCTTTAAAATGAGCTACGGTCCATCATTCCCGGTTTTCTGGTTGGTCCACAGTGGTAAAAAGATCCCCTAAACATCATACTTGAAAAAAGTGCATTCAAAAATCTGCCTAAAATGCTCTTAAAAATCAACAAAAAAATGTTTTTAAATTAAAAAAAGTTGACAACGAGTTAGTTGGGATTGTTATCTTTAAAATGAGCTACGGTCCATCATTCCCGGTTTTCTGGTTGGTCCACAGTGGTAAAAAGATCCCCTAAACATCATACTTGAAAAAAGTGCATTCAAAAATCTGCCTAAAATGCTCTTAAAAATCAACAAAAAAATGTTTTTAAATTAAAAAAAGTTGACAACGAGTTAGTTGGGATTGTTATCTTTAAAATGAGCTACGGTCCATCATTCCCGGTTTTCTGGTTGGTCCACAGTGGTAAAAAGATCCCCTAAACATCATACTTGAAAAAAGTGCATTCAAAAATCTGCCTAAATGCCAGAAGATTTGGAAAGAAAATCTTCATTTCGAAAAAAAATCCTATTTTGAAGAGAAAAATCTTAAAATTTTTTATAACAAGTGCAAAAAAGTAAAAATTATTAATTTTGTAAAAGAAACTACTTTTTATTATGGAAAGTATTCAAATTGAAATGCGTAATTGCGGTATTTTTTACAAAATTTGATTGTAGGTTTAAAATTGTATTTTTAGTTATATTTTCCATAAAAATACATTTTAAATGCATTTAATTTTTCTCATAAATAAGAACGTAAAAAAGTCCATCTAAATAAAGAAGTTTCATCGAATGTAATTAAATTCTAATATTAGAGATGTATAAATTTGGGCAAAAAATTTTTAGTTTTGAAGCTATGAAGCTCATACATTATATGAAATCTTAAGGGTTATCCATTTTTTTTTTTATATCGAAGGCATTTTGAGAAAATTGCATTTAAAAAAAGCTCATTGAAAATATGGATTTACCTAAATATATTCCTAATGGAATTTTTATTAAAATAATGTTGGTATACTTTTTAAAAAATATTCTTAAGCCCTTATGCAAAAATTATCATAAACATGGAATGTGGAATTTTCAAACCAAAAGCTTCTTAATCCTAGGATTCTCGGTAACTTTTTACCACTAAGTTCTGCTCTTGGTCTAGGCAGATCACAATTAGAACAGCTAAAAAACCCAATTAAATATAAAGTAAATTAATATATTTTTTATTGAACGTATTCTTATTATAATAATATATATGCTAGATTATACGAATCTGAAAATATAAAAATGGTGTAAAAAAATGTATAGTAATTCATAAAATAAGAACGGCTGGCCCAATTTCGTAAAATTTTTTGGCAGTTATTCGTATCGTATTTTCGATTTCGTAAAATTTTTTATCAGTTATTCGTATTTTCGAGGAGAAGCTTTTTACGGACGAAAATTTTGGAAATTCCCTCCGGAAAATATGAAAATATTTGTGTTGTATTATTAATCTTAAGTTTTTCTGAAGGCTTTAAACTGCGGCGAGGCTAAGTTCGCCGGGTCCGCTAGTTTATTATATAATTTTATTATTTTTTTTTACATGCAAGTCATCGAATATGTAGTTCTTAATTATGCACATTGCTTTTTCGCATCTACCACACATTTGATTCAAACTTGTTTCATTCCATTCAGAACATATCATTTATAGAATTCACGCTTCTGTTTTTTGATATTTTGTCATATTTAAAAAATAATGCAAAAAAACAAGAATTTGGTGTGGCCAAGAGGGTAATTTCATAGACTTTTACATACAAATAGAATTTCACCAGACTAATTTGCTCTAATCGAATCCAAGTTAGTTTCATTCGTTTCAGCACGTATCATTTATAGAACTCACGCCCCTGTTTTTTTGTTATATCCGAAAAATATTGCAAGGAAAACACAAATTTGGTCTGGCCAGCCCAATACTGTTATCCTAGGGTTAAGTTCCATTAGTTTTATTTTTTGGTATTAAATACATGAACTTTTTTGTTCTTTAATAAATTAATCTTTATAAAAATACATTTTTTCTTTTCAAAAATAATTTTTTTCATCAGTATTCCCAAAATGAACAACCGGGAATCTATGATGCTTTTTTCATGTTTTGTATGCTCAGAAATAATGATGCATTTTTGTGTATGCTAGACAATGGGTACAAAAGTGTGCAAAACCAATACACTTAAAGCTTATATAAAACCTCATTGTTTTAAAAATTTACTGTTTAAAAAACTTTAAAAAAAATTATGTACGTTGTACAAACTTAAAGTTAAAAATCTTTATTTCTAAAAATAAAAAATCTTAATTTGAGAAAAAAAATCTTTAAATCTGATTTTGTTCAAAAAATCTTTAAGAGTAAGATAAAATCTTAATTCTGGCAACGCTGTGCACAATTTTTTCAAAAAAAGCTTTTACTAAACCAACCGTATACGCCAAGGATGCAAAATATGAATTTGCAAATGGTACCAAATTGTACTTTTTGGGTCCCAATCGTACATATATAAAGGAAAGTGGCATTAGTTACTACGTTTATAGCTAAAGAACGGCTGGACCGATTTCGATGACTCGTACCAATTCGGAATGGTCTCTGACCAAGTAAGAAGAATAGCAAAAAAATCTTAAATAGGTGGCGCCATTGAAAATTACTCAGTATGAATTAAATCGTAAACTCTGCATTTGACGATGCTATGATCTTTAGCAAACTTATTGAGCATGAGCCGGCGAAGGTTTATAAGTTGATTTGATCAATTTCAGACAGGTGGCGCCACTGAAAATTACTCGAAATGAGTTAAATCATAAACTGTGAATTTGATCATGCTATGATCTTTAGCACAGCTGTTGAGCATTACCATACAAAGGTTTCTAGGTTGGTATGACCAATTTCCGATAGGCGGCACCATTGAAAATTACTCAAAATAAATTATATCATTTGATCATGCTATGGTCTTTAGTAAAGTTGTTGCTCATGAGCCAGCATGATGGTATGAATAATTTCCGACAAGAGTTGCCTTTGCGAATAAATGAAATCGTAAGCTATGCAATTGATCATGCTTTGATCTGTATCAAAGTAGTTGTGCATGAGCCGACGGAGATTTCTAAATTGATGTGATTAATCTCCTATATTCTATCTAAAGAACGGCTGGACCGATTTCGATGATTCGTACCAATTCGGAATGGTCTCTGGCCACATTAGAGGAATAGCAAAAAAATGTTTAAAATATTCAAGACAAAAGAAATTATAAGGAAAATTCATTTTCTCATACATTTTGTACATATAGCACCACCAATGACATCTATATAATTTGGACGATTTTTTCTTTAAAATGATTGCCATGGTCCAACTTAGGTTTTTACGGAAAGAAAATTTTGCCCCGCCCACTTTAACACCCACTTTTTTCGATTTACCTAAAATCAGACTTGATTAATTTTTCTTTCAAATGTTCGTATCTTTTTAACGGATTTTAAAAATCGAACGCAAACATTGTTCCTAATTTGGACAGGACAACGTCTGTCGGGCCAACTAGTTTTTAATAAAACCCAAATTTTTTTTACATATTTAAATAAGATTTATAAAAAATCGTACAAAAAATTTACTTGTATGTTAAAATAACATAAGAAATTTATATTTTTCATAATAACATAAATTCATATTAAATAACACTGTGCTCGAAATTGACACTTTTTTAGAATAATTCGGGTATGCTAAATCAATGGTGCCCACTGTTTTTTTTTTTAGGTTAGCTCTTCTTTTGAAAATGGAGGAGGTTGCACAACATATATTCGCGTAACTCAAAAACGGTTAAGTTTATTGAAAATACTAAAAAACCGAAACTCCGCAATAAAATTTCGATATGTTTTTAATATGAGCAGTCGTTTTAGAAACATAATTTTTGTTTTTGGAAAAAAAAATTTGTTATTCAAAATTTCTAAATTTTTGTTTTTTAAAAATTCATACAAAATTGGAAAATGCAGCTAGGCTTATTTTTTGCAGACATTTAAAAAATGAAGCTACAAACAAAACAAGCCATAAATGATTAACATCTGTTAATAACTTTTGATTTTATTCACAAAAGTCGATAAATTTTTATTAATTTAAGAATTTTATAAAACGCAATATTTGTATTGATGCTCTTAGATGGATCAAAACAAAAACAAAATTATATGAAAATATTAAATATGAATTGATAATTAAATACAGTTGGCGAAATTGGCCCTAAGTGTGTTTTTCTCGTGTTTTCAAAAAATGGAGTTATCTAGTTTTTTCATACGGCCACAGGAATAAGCTTGAAAAGGTAAAATATACACTGTTCGCTAAAAATACTCTATTGACTTATATATGCAAAAAAAAAACCGCAAAGGGAAAGAATATGCACGGATAAATATGTATATTGTTTTCGTCTTTATTAGTCGCACAAAATAAATCTCAGTGTATTTATCAAATATGAAAAAAAGGGAACTTAGCACGTCATACAGAAATCTTATTAATAATAAATTTTGTATTGCCCGTGCAAAAAAACTGAACTGGCAAATTGTTTTTTTTTTTTTTTTTTGTTTTCTTACGAAGACAATAAAATGAAACAATTTATTTTTTCTTTTTACCCACTTACAACTACAATTCGAGTCGGAAAAATCCAACCAATTGTAGGGGAATGTAAGAAAAGTTGTTTTGTTTAAGCTTTGATATTGATACAAGTAAGACTTGTTCGTTTTTAGGGTTTTATTTGTATAATATTTTTGGCTTTTCTTAAATCTTTGGAAAAGGTTTCTTGATGAGCTAGCCTAAGCAACCAGTAAAATGCTCATAGAAGCTGGCTTTCCCTCAACAATGAATCTCAGTGTATTTATCAAATATGAAAAAAATGGGAACTTAGCACGTCATACAGAAATCTTATTAATACAAAAACGTTATAATTGCCTATTTACGTTTCCCAGATAATTGTTAGCTTGATTAAAAATTTAATTTATCGAAAACTAGGAACGTTCCAACATTTTTAACAGTTCTAAAACTATGCATAAGCTATTTTATATATTCTTTTTTATTTTAGTCAAGTTTTATTTCTCCAACTTGAACAAATTAACATTTATGTTAGAGACACCCTTTCTAAATTAAAGAAACGATGTTATTATAATTTGAATCTCCTTATTTTAATATTTATCAAAAAGAATTGATACTGTTTTCTTTTCGACAAATATTAAATACATTAATCTAAATGCCTACATTTTATTTTGATACTTGTTTTATTTTCCAAAAATTTAGTATAAAGATACCATGTGCACAGACTTAAAAATAGGGTGATGCTTATGATATTAAAAGAGACCCCTTGCTTTTTATATGAATAGATGAATGTCAGTTGCTAAGTAGTCCTTTTTTAGTACTTTTTAAAAACTTTTAAAATAAATGCACAATCAAAACTTAAGCCTGAACTTTTTTTAATTTTGAGTTAATTTTTTAGAATTTTTCAAAGTCTAATTTCCATAATAAAGGCATTTGGACCTTTTTCAGTAAAATTGGTCCGTTTTCATTACATTTTTGGCACAACTTTAAAATTGTTAAGTCCCATCACTGGTGTGTGCTTGCAGCTTTAAATAAAGAATAATGTCTAATAGGGTTTTTACACTGATCAACATCTAACATCTGCCATCAAAGATGTAGAAAATGTGAAACACTCGTTTACATTGCTCACATCTAACATCTGCCATCAAACAAAAATGTCACCATATTTGAAAAAAAAAAATCATTAAATTAAAAATGTTTTTTTCTCACAAAAGTGCCAACATTTAAAAAGAAAACTCAAAAATGTATTTGAAGTTCAATTTGTTTAAAAATATAAAAAATACTTAACAAAAAAACATTGCATTAAGATATAAAACTTGACAAATGGTAACGCTGCTTTCAAAGCAACTTCCATTTTGTCAGTGATGCCACAATAATAATAGAACTTATTGACACTTTTATAGTGATGACACTAAAATAATCGAAAGATGTAGAGTGGAATAAAATGAGATAGGAACATCTTTTAAAGATGTTGAAAGATGTTGTTTTCTAGCCCTATGTATTTCTTATGGAAAGATGTTAACATCTTCGCAAATGGTGGGAAATTGATGGTAGATGTTAGATGTTGATCAGTGTAAAAAGGCTATAAGTGAAAAAATTTGCTGATAATGTTTTGTTTATGCCATTTATAATATTAACAACGGTTTTACACATGAGTACGTGGTTAAGTTGTCTAAGATGCTGTATTTAACGTACTTTTTGTCTCTTTAAATCTTCAAGACTCTGGTTCGATCCTCATATTTAATTTTTTAATTTAATTTTTTTTTTTTAATTTTTTTATTAAAACCCCGATTTTGATTAACATATCGATACCTTCACATAAGAATGTATTAAGCGACATTTCTAAAATTGTGTAGGAAACGACAAAAACGTCTCAATTAGTTATTAATTTGTGTATTTTATTGAAAGGAACATATTTGGAAAGCGATTTTCAGAATACATAACTTGACATCATTGCAAAACCAAAATTTTAATCAGATAAAAAGGGCTTAAGTCCAGTTTACCAACGCAGCTCCAAATAAAAAAAAAAGTACATAGGGTTATAGAAAATTGAAAAATAAGAAGAAAAAATAAAATGACAAAATTCTCGGAAACGCATAGTTTCAGAGTTATGGACCTTTGAAGTTTTCATATAAATCTGCGATTTCCCACTACATTTTTGAACGTATATAGCCAATATTGGTATCATTTAAAAGCTTTTGAATAAATTTTTCTAGATATAAACATTTTATTTAAAAATGTTTAATCCATTAAGGAGCCGGCTATGCGGAGAAGATTTATTTAGCGAAGCCGGTGTTTGTTATACCATAGAGGAGAAAATCCCTGCGCCCGGCCGAAGGCCGGCTATGCAGAGAAGCTTTAGTTAGCGAAGCCGGTATTTGTCATACCATAGAGGAGAAAATCCTTGTGCCCGGCCGAAGGCCGGCTATGCAGAGAAGCTTTATTTAGAGAAGCTGGGGTTTATTTAATTACATTTTTATTACCTAGTGCACTTCCGTAACATTTTGATATAAATTTTGTAAAAACTGTATTAGGAGCTAAAGAGTTAAAAAGTTTTTAATAAATTTAGCATTTCCAGAAAGATCTGTTCAAATGCTTTCAAATAATACCAATATTGGCCATATACGTTCAGAAATGTAGAGGGAAATCGGAAGTTTATATGAAAACTTCAGAGGTCCATAACTCGGAAACTATGCGTTTCCGAGAATTTTGCCATTTTATTTTTTCTTCTTATTTTTCGATTTTCTATTACCCTATGTACTTTTTTTTTTATTTGGAGCTGCGTTGGTAAACTGGACTTGTTCCATAAAAAGTTTTTGTCGCTTAGTACATTTTCGTGGTCAAGACATTGGCGCTTGATACAATGGTAAATGGCGCTTAAAACATTGACATGGACACAAAAAATAAAGGTTTGAAATAAATTGTGTCGTTCAATTCATTTTTCATTTTTTCTGTTAAACAATAAAATAAATAAAAATCCATATAAAAAGTAACAAAACATTTATTTCAAAACAAAGATTCAAAAATTACACTTATAGATCAAAACGGAAATTTTAAGATTATTAATAATCATTTTTATTGTCAGACAAATCATCTTCTTCGTCCGTCTCTGCCAATTCGTCTTCTCTCACCAAATGTATTTCTTATAATATCCTCGTATTCTTGTATGTATGATAATGAGTTGGATGAGTGTGCTAAGCGACAATTTCGGTAAAACTAAGCGACATCTAACAAAATTTTTGTGTGGACCTTTTGTTGCTTACGAAAACTACATTTTTAAAAATGTGGCATAATTTCTTTGGCGGATAATACAAACTTCAGGGAGCAACATTATTGCAGTGAGAAAACTTGACGGTTGATATGAATCAAAGATATTCCTAAGCCCATGTTTATGACATATTTCTTTCGAAACGCGGTGGTATATACATCTGTCAAATCGGTGAAAAAATGGCAAAGCTATGACAAATTTCTTTATATCTGGAGAACGGTAGGAAACACTTTTACAAATTTGGTACACATAGCAGGTGTTGTCAATAATAAAAACCCGTCAAAATGTGGGTGTTATTGCACAAAAAGATCAGTAAAAGGTAATAAAGTGCACCGGGTTTTAATTTATAGAACTTTCTGTTCCTATCACTTCATGCAATTGCCAATCCATTTTCTCTAAGAGCAGAAAACACCGCAACTTTTTCTTTTTAATTGTTTCACTAATATCCATTGTTCACATTATTAAACTTTATCCTATGTTTTAGAAAATCACCTTAGGAAGAAGGCTACTTTATAAAACAACTTTTTATTAAAGCTTTCTACATAAAAAACTGACGTGAAAACCCGTTCGGTTTAAGGATAATTTTGTTTTCTTTTAAGTGGTTCCAATATAATTATTAAACATATTTAACCCAGTTTTTGATTAATCTCACAAACCATGATTGATTACCCCTGTGTGCAGCTGTGCTTCTATACTTGCAGTTTTATATAAGGCGCTTCTCAGGAATCAGACGGCCTTTGAGCGGCTCATAGAAAAACATCAAATAGTTTGCGATTGCTATTTGATTTCACTACTACCACTCATATCTGACAGGCATTCCCCTCTCCGTCACCTAGGGACGAGTCCTTCGGGGGTTGCAGGTTCCTCAAAAGTAAAGGGGTACAAGTGCAAAAATTTAAATTTTTAGCAATTATCTAAGCTTTTAAGTTTTATTTTTAATTGTTTACTCAAAATAAATTTTGGATCAACATAGTGCAATTTACAATTATAATAAATGTATAGTGATTGATATAAGTATTAAGTGCTGATTGCTGCAGCTAAAAATTTTGACTTTGTCACATTTTACAATATGCACATTACTTGCCGGACAGACGAAGTTTATGGCGAGGGGTCGAAAAGGTAGAGTGTGTAGTACATGAATATCTTTTTTTATCGTTTTTCTTTCCTACTTTAGTGAATTTCTTTTAATAAATTTAAATTTTTAGTTAAAATTTTCTTTTTGATAAAAAAAATTAATGCTGAATAGAATATATTGAACACTTTTACCACATTTGTATTTTTTGTACAAACGAATACAAAAATGTTGAACATGTATCTGTCTGAGTCTTAGATCCCCGAATGGCAGAGAAGATGTTCAGTTGAATCCTCGACAAAAGTAATTGTAAGGGAGGTCCATCCTCTTGGCGTTAATCCCAATAGGTCAACGGCCACTGCTAACCACAGTTAGGTTTCTGAGGTGAGGACTGGACAGCTTTAACGCCCGCTGAATCCTTTTACCGTCTATTATAGGCCAGAATTTGCGTGAAATGATTTGCTTGCACCTTGATAGTTGAAAACCCATATCACATATGGTCTCAGAAAAGAAATCGCCATAAGTTTTTGAAAAAAAGTTTCGCTTAATCAAGTTTTTGAGAAATAATTTGTTAATGTCGGTTGTTTAGTTAAAACTTCGATGATATTAAGTTTTTGTGCCAAATTTTCGTTTAAACCAAGTTGTTAAAATTTTTTTGGCAAAATTAAAATTTCATACAATTTTGTTAATTTGAAAACTGTCTCTTAAATCAATATTTTGTTAAATTTGCATGAAAATGTTCTATTACTAAATATGAATTTACTTAAATTATAACTTATTTTATTTATTTATTTCCAATTCTATACACAAGACTTAAAGCCTCTTATTGCATTTATAATAATTTGTAAATGATAAAATTTAAAACAAAAGAAAAGAATTTAAAAGAGAGAAAAAAAATTAAATTTATAAATTGAATGGAAAATTAACAAAATAATAATATTTAAAATTCATAAAAAAATAAAATAAAAAAAAATGAACATGCAAAAAAAATTTTAATGCTTTTTTTAAAGCTTAGTGCGTTACTAATTATTTGTCTATTATGCGGGAGTAGATTCCAAAGACGGATTGCATTAAGAAAAAATTGTCAATCGGAAGTTAAACTTTGGTGTCTAAACAATAAAATTCTTTTACCTCTATTAGACCTTGATATGGTTAAGCGGTTATAAAGATGTTGTGGTTGTTGAGTACACACGATTTTGTGCATAAATATCAGTAGTCTTGTTTTGAGAAGGTCATCAAACTGAATACCATATAACTTTACCGTAAAATGAGAAACAGAATTAAACCTTTTCACGCCATATACGTATCGTACAATGCTCTTAAAGACTGAGTTTAATTTTCTTGTACTTGCCGCATCACATTTGGCAAATTATTCGCATCCATACATCAGAATTGGCAATAAATAGGTTTAATCCATTTTTTTGTGAAAATGTTTAATAAAATCAAGTTTTTGTATAAAATTTTGGTAAAATAAGGTTTAAGTTAAAAAGACAGAAGTTGTCCTGTCCAAATTAGAAAAAATGTTTGCGTTCGATTTTTAAAATCTGTTAAAAAGATACGAACATTTGAAAGAAAAATTAGTCAAATCGATGGAGCCGTTTTCTGATTTTAGGTAAATCGAAAAAAGTGGGTGTTAAAGTGGGCGGGGCAAAATTTTCTTTCAGTAAAACCCTAAGTTGGACCATGGCGATGATTTAAAAAAAAATCATCCAAATCGCTCAAGCCGTTCTCAAGTTGTGCGCTGAATAGAAAAAGTGGGCGTAAAAGCAGGCGTGGTACATTTTTCTTTCGATGAAAACGAAAATGGATTAATACGAACATTTAAAAGAAAAATTAGTCAAATCGATGTAGCCGTTTTTTGATTTTAGGTAAATCGAAAAAAAGTGGGCGGGGCAAAATTTTCTTTCCATAAAAACCTAAGTTGAACCATGGCGATGATTTTAAAGAAACTTAAAATGGATTAATACGAACATTTGAAAGAAAAATTTGTCAAATCGATGGAGCCGTTTTCTGTTTTTAGGCAATTCGAAAAAAGTGGGCGGGGCAAAATTTTCTTTTCGTATACAGTATTTATCGGATATAAGAACATCTCATATAAGAACAAAACGCTTTTAAGAAACATTTTCAAAAACACCATGTCTTTTTAGTGATTTTTCTAACAAAAAAGGTTTCATATAAGAAAAACGCTTATAAGAAAAAAACTGATTAAAGAACATTTTTCTTAAACACCAAAACCACAAAATGTATGGAAAAAGAATTTATATAAGAAACTTCCAACGGCAACACAGAATTTATGTAGTTTGCATGGACAACGCTGTTTTCTGACAGTATACAACACGGTATAAAAAGAAGCGAAATTGCAAAAACATCTAAAATTGTGAAAAACTCAAAAGACATAGAAAATAATTATTTAAAAGTTAGAAATGTTAACAAAAAAAGAGACAGAAAACCAAAATATGAAAGTCTTATGGCCATAGCTACTTATATAAGAAATAAGTTTCTTATATAAAATAATTGTATATAAGAAAGAAACGCTTATAAGAAACTTTTTTCGTGGATTTTTTAAGTTTCTTATATCCGATAAATACTGTAAATCTAAGTTGGACCATGGCGATCATTTTAAAGAAAAAATCGTCACAATTATGTAGATGTAATGGGTGGTGCAATATGAAAATTGGATTTTGCCACGCCCCTCCGCCCCCAGACCGAAAATCAAAAATCAGACTTCACGTCACCCGCCTGAATATTTTGAAGATTTCCTGAAAATGTCATCAAAATCGGCCCAGCCGTTTTGGAGTCGTTACGTTACATAGATACATACTAACAAGCACAAGAAATATTGCTTACAAGCAATTTCATTGAATTTAGATAGTGTGTGTTTATTACTCTCTCATTACAAAACACATACTTCCAAAATCAATTGTTTTGTTTTACGATCAAAATGTAGAAGAATAGAACAAAACTGCACTAGAACAATGCTGAACTAAAATAAAGCTGAATTAGAACAAAGATGAAGTAGAACATTAAAACAGAAATAGAACATTCCAAGCATGTTTGAATGTTTTGATTGTAAACATATACCAAAGAGAATTGCAAAGTGAGAAACATTTTCGTTTTGTAATGAATATGAAAAAGCTTAAAAAAGTTTATATGTAATATTAATTTTTATTTGCAAAAATTTATTGTTTATTATTTACATTCATATAAAGGTACTTAGGTGATATTTCAAAAATATCAATTTTTTTATTTTTTTTAATGTTCTAGTGCACTCGATGCTTTTACTATAATTTACCGTTTCTTTATTTCATTGTCTGTTTTTGTGTTGATATTCTGTTTGTTTTGATAATACAAGCACTAACAAAGCAGAAGAGAAAAACTTTTCAAGTTATGCTTGTTTTGTTTTGGTGGAAGTAATGTGTTGTTATGTTTGTTTTGCTATGTATGTTTACAGTGAAATAATATAATTGATAGTTGTGTGAAGTAGAACATAGAACATTAAGAATATTTTGCGCAGCCCTTTAATACATACATACACACATCCTATTTTATATTTATAGATCAGTGAAGGGCACACACATACTATCACATTTATGCTTGTGTTGACGCCCAGCGGGAAAAAGAAGGAGTACGGAGGCCTTCTAGAAGGCCTCTGTACCCCTTCTTTTGGATAAACAAGACCTTCTCGCTCCATTCTATACTCATATCTTTTTTACACGCGTTGTCATTGCGGAGAAGGCCTTCCGCTTTCCTTTCTTTCGCCAGCGCTTCTTAAAGGCATTCAAAAAAATGGCTCTTAGAAGGCTTTCCAGAGAATGGCTGTCAAAAGGCCTTAGAAAAAAGGTTATCTTGAAGGGTTTTTAAGAAAAGGCCTTTTAGACCATCCTTCTACAAATGCCTTTGATTAAAGGTCATATTGAAGGGCTATCAGCCTAAAACATTAAGGAATATTTCCTTACAAATGAAATTAGAATACTGAATAGGTTTTATGTACATATGAGATTTCCAATATAGAAAATGAAACAACACTTAACTTTTTATTTTATTAAACTTATTGTAGTTTAATAATACATGTGATATTTTTTATTGAAATAATCAAATTTGCTAAATATTGTAAAATATATTGCAAATAAAAATTTATAATAAAATAAAACTTTTAAGCACAAGTACCTATCTTCCTTAATGAACAAAACTCAACTAAAATTATTTACATTATTGTTTTTATTTTGTATTTTAATATGTACCTATTTTGTTACTTTGTTTTTATAACGGGATCTGAATTCTTTCGCTTTGACGAAAAAAACAAAACAAAAAATTTTACTCTTTCTCTTTTCAACTTCAACAAAAATGATTTACAACATACATACTTATGTTACTTTGTTTTTGTAAAGTGATCTGAATTATTTTGCTTTTGCTTGTGCAAAAAAACAAATCAAAATATGTTACTCCTTCTTTTATACCAAAGAGCCAAGGCCTTCTATGAGGTATTATTTAGCAGTTACGTAAGAATAGTAATTAAATCAAAAGATTTTTTAAGCAGGCCTTTAAAAAGGCCTGAAGTAAGAAGATCTTCTGAGTTTTACCGTTGGGCATTGTCACAGACCACACAAAGAAGTTTATAGTGTACATACATGTGTCGACGTCACACAAGCAGCATTTTGATTTCTATGCACGCGTACATAGCATTTGCAAATGTGCCCTTCACTGATATAGATAGAATTGTACCAAAATTACATTTGTTTTATCTATTATTTATGTAATGAAACGTTAAATAGTACATTTGTACTACTAAATGAAAGAAAACAATTCGCTTTAACCAAAACATTGCAGTTGTATCGATGTTGCCATCCCAGGTTTGTAAAAATCTGTTTACAAAACAACAATTACAAAAAAAA
This sequence comes from Pollenia angustigena, assembly GCA_930367215.1. Taxonomy (NCBI): domain Eukaryota; kingdom Metazoa; phylum Arthropoda; class Insecta; order Diptera; family Polleniidae; genus Pollenia; species Pollenia angustigena. The sequence goes on along the minus strand of OV884061.1, from coordinate 22,486,350 downwards.
AACAAGTTAGAGTGCTATATTCGACTGTGCCGAATCTTTGATACCCTCCACCGACAGTTCGAATGTTTAAGGAGTAATATCTGTATGATGTTATTATTATATCAAACTGTGACGATTTCTTATCATTTATGGTTTTAGGCGACTAAACTGTTTTCCGGTAGTAGGGTTTATATGGGGCCTAGGGTAAACTATGGACCGATCATTACGAAATTTCACAGCGTCATTTCTAGTCCTTTAAAACTGTGACGTACTAATTTCTGTTATTATAGCATTATTAATTATGGTTTTAGGTGTACTAAACTGTTTTCCGGGAGTATGGGGCCTAGGGTAAATTATATACCGATCTTCACGAAATTTCACAGTATCATTTATAGTCCTATAAAACTGTGTCGAGCCAAAATTTGTTATGATTGCATTATTTTTACGGTTTTAGGCGTACTAAACTGTTTTCCGGTGGTAGGGTTTATATGGGGCCTAAGGTAAATTATGGACCAATCGGCACGAAATTTAACAGTGTTATTTCTAGTCCTAAAAAACTGTGACGTACCAAATTTTGTTACGCTAGCGTTATTTTTTACGGTTTTAGGTGTACTACTCTTTTCCGGGAGTAGTGTTTATATGGGGCTTAGGGTAAATTATGGACGGATCTTCACGAAATTTAACAGCGTGATTTTCAGTAAAATAAAACAAATTTTTGCAAAATCTTATCTCATTCCGTGCCTTGTTCCAGCATTTATGTTATTTTTTTTAACAAAATTATCAATTTTTTTAGGTGGTGGTTCCACATTTTGATTCATAGCTCTGGTCCTACTGCCCGATTTTGCTGGATTTCAATCCCAAACTGCTTAGGATAACTACAAGCAATATGGTACCAAGTTTGTTCATTTCTTTTGAGTTGTTCGAAAGTGAGCGTGTTTTCAACAGACGGACAGACATGGCTAAATCGACTTAGAATTACTCAAGCACCCAGAATATATGTACTTTATGGGGTCTGAGATGAATAATAAAAAAGTTTCACACGGAATGACAAACTTAATATACCCTCTTCACAACTACTTGTGGTGGAGGGTATAAAAAGAACAAGTGCAGTAAGTTTGAATGAAATTGAATATATTTTTTATTATACATATAAAAGACTAAAACAATTTCAATCTTTTTTTAAGTTTAAAAATATATTTATTTTATTACGCAAAGGTTTTTAAAAGACTAATCATTAAAACAAAGAATTGTATTGGAAAAAAACAAAATATCAGAATGACAGATAATTCATAGTAAAAATTATACATTTCGGAGGTAACTAGATTTATAAATAATATTAATATGAAACAAATAATAAAAGTATAATAAGGGTTTCTAATAGTCGGCTATCCTGCATTTAAAGCGTCCTCACCGGAAGTATCATAATCAAGTTCACTGTCGAACATAGGCGGCAGTTCCCAACAAGGTTTCAGTTTATCTGAAGCGTAGACTGATGAATAATGGCGCGATGTTCTTTTGGTATTTGGAAGATCCTCGATAATATATATATCATTATCGAGAACTTTTGCGATTATAAAAGGACCCTTATATCGAGGTTCCAATTTGCGAGAACCACCGCTACTCGGAGGTTCATTTTCAGCAAGTACAATTGCACCAATTTCATATTTCTTAGGCTTCGAATGCTCTTTATCAAATTGTTCTTTTGCTTGACTTCGTTTTGTGTTAATTTGTTCGGCAGCTGCTTGTCTTAACTTGTTAACTTCATCTTCAGTTAGAATTAAATTATTATGTACAGCTAAGAGTATTTTATTTTGCAGAATATCTCGTGGAGAATAACAGAATAACAATTCATGGGGACTTTTACCCGAAGTCTTATTCCTCATCGTATTTAAAGTCCATTGGATATTTCTTAAATGATCGTCCCAGCATTTATCATTTTGTGTAGTAGGCAAAAGCATTGAAAGTAATTTTCGATTTGTCCTTTCGGCATGACCATTAGCTCTCGGCGTTCTTACTGCATTGAGCACATGTTTAATATCATTCTCAGAGCAATATTTCTTAAATTCAATTGATGTGAATGACGTTCCTCTATCTGAAACTATGCGCGTTGGAACTCCAGAGTAACTTGAAAATTCATTTAGAATGTTTATAACATGTCTGGTCGCTGTACTTTTTACAGCTTTAATTATTGTGAATTTTGTAAAAGAATCCACTAGAACTAAAATATGTTCATTACGTTTACTACTTTTTGGAAAAGGTCCTAAATGATCCAAATGAATTGTATTAAATGGTACTGGATCTATATCATTAAAATGGTATTCACCCTCTTTTCGCCCACCTTTATTTTTGTTAAAGGCACACTCGACACAGGCTTTAATGTAAGACTTGACAAAATTCCTCATTCTGGCAACCCATACATAAGTTAAAAGTTTTTCCATCGTCTTTTCAACCCCAAGATGTCCATTTTTGTCGTGGCAATCTTCAACTACTCTCCAACGTAATGATTTAGGAACAACCCACAGGTTTTTATTATTATATTTTAGAAACAATTTTTCATTTTGCAAGCGATAATCTTCTAACAACGTCTTATCTTTATTTTGAATTTTCGAAATAATTTCCTTAATCGAATCATCTTGGATTTGCATTACAGATAGCCAGTCCTCTTTATGAAGATTAATTTTATCAATTTTTAGGGTAGCAACATCTATATCACTAGACGACTCATTTGGCATTCGACTTAGCGCATCAACGTGTTCCATACACGGACCTTTTCGGTGTTCTAAAACTACATCAAAATCTTGAATTCTCAACCACCAACGGGCTATTCGAGGAATTAATTCACGTTTTGTCATAGCGGACTTTACAGCACTACAATCTGTTACTATTTTAACTTGTTTACCTTAAATATAATATCGAAATCTTTCCAAAGTTTCCACAACTGCAAGAGTTTCTAATTCATAACTATGAAAATTTCTCTCAGTTGGACTAGTTGAGCGACTGTAATACGCTACGGGTTTTAACATTCCATTTTCATTTTGCAATAATACACCCGCTAATCCTATGGAACTTGCATCTGTATGGATTTGGTGTTCCGCATCGAGACGGAAGGCTGTCATAACTGGTTGAGACGATAATTTTAATTCGTTAAACGCTACTTCTTGTTGATCTGTCCATTCAAATTGTTGATCTTTACATAAAAGCTTCCTCAATGGTACCGATATTATTGAATATTTTGGAATAAATTTACGAAAATATCCGCTTAACCCAAGGAATTTTCGAATTTCATGAATATTTTCTGGACGTTTAAAATTCTCTATTGCCGCAGACTTTACTTTTCCAGGGCAAATTCCCTCTGGCGTTAATTGATGTCCTAAGAATTCAATTGTAGTCTTAAAAAATTCACATTTTCCTATATTTAGTGTTAAGTTTGCATCTTTTAAAACATTTAAAACTTTTGTTATTTTATCCAACATTTCATCTTTTGAGTTACTACCAATGAGTATATCATACATGTAATGCATCATGTTTTCCTTGCCAACCATATTTTGTATTTTTGCCATTAATCGTTGGAAAACCATGGGTGCATTTTTCAACCCAAAAGGCATACGTTTGAATTCAAATAATCCCTCTGTGGTAATAAAAGCTGTGTATTTGCGACTTTCAGGTTCAATTTCAATTTGATAATAACCACTGTTAAGATCTAAAGTTGTAAAATATTTATATTTTTTTGCATACTGTAGACACTCTTCAATATTTGGTGTTGGGAAATTTTCTTTAGTTATAAGTTGATTTAACCTTCTGTAATCTATACAAAGTCGTTCATTACCGTCTTTCTTTTTCTGAAGTACAACTGGACTTGCAAATTCCGAATTTGAAACTGTGATTATATCATTGTCTAAAAGCTCTTGAACCATTTCTGCAACTAGTGTTTTCTTCGGTTCGGATACACGATATGGAGACTGTGCCACAATGTTTGAATTAATTAAACTAATTTTCATCTGAACTAGATCTGTTTTACCAAGATTTCGTAAATTATTCGAAAATACACTTTTATTTTGCTTAATTAATTCAGTTAACTTTTTTTTGTGTTTTCATCTTTTAAGTCACACTTCAAAAGTTTATCATCGATTTCAATATAATCATTATTTTCATTAGAAATATTACCTGCTGAACTTGTACTGGCATCTTGCACATCAGTATTATTTTTTTTACTAATTTTTATTTCATCACCTTGAATCGTAAAAATGATATTGCCGTTAATAAATGTGTCTTGACCAAGTAAAATATCCGTCAATAAAAGTTCATCATCAATCTCGTATAACGTAATAAATACATCAGTTTTATTAATAATCAAATTTGCTTCTACTTTATGATTTGCAACACGTATGCCGCCACAAATTCCGGAAATTCTCATACTGCATTTTACTAGCTTCAAATTTAACCGTTCACAAACAGATTTTTTTATTAAACTGCATTGACTTCCCGTGTCCACAAAGGCACTTAACGTTTTGTTGTTCAAGCTTACAGTTACTTTAAACATATCATCTTTATTACAGAACATATTTCGCGAAGTAGCACTTTGCTTACATTCATGGCCTGTTCGTCGATAACGAATGAAGACTTCGTTCGCATAACTTACATGTAAAACAAAAACAATATTTTAAAATTTGTTTTTGTTTTAAATGTAATTTAAGCGAACGAAGTCTTCATTCGTTATCGACGAACAGGCCCTCAGTTTCATTTTTCGAATGAACTTTATTGCATTTTTCACAACGAGTACGTTTCTGTGGTTTTAAACAGTTAGTAGATATATGACCTAACTCATTACAATTAAAGCATTTTATATTTTTAGCTGATTTTGTTAAATTTTCTTTCTTTAAATTATTATAAGTCGTTTTAGCCATAAAATCATCAAATTTATTTTTGGTATCGACGTTTTTAACTACACGCTTTTCGGGCACATTCCGTTCATATTCGTTCAAGATTTCACGTAATTCTTTAACCGATTCAATTTTCTGAGCTGCTATAGCGAATTGAATTTCACGATTTTTAATTCCTTCTCTGGCATATTTAACAATAGCCTTTTCACTCAATTTATACCGTTTGCCCAACGCACGAATCCGAAAACAATAATCCGTTAGTTTTTCATCACTTTTACGTACCGAACTTATCATTTTAAAATGTATTTCTGCTTCATCTTGTGACGAAGCTAATTCTTTTTTTAATTCTGTAGCAAAGTCTTTCCAATTTGAATGCAAATTTTGTAGAGAGTCTAACCATAATCGAGCTGCACCTTTTATTCTGCTATATACTGCAAGAAGCAAACATTTTTCTTCCCATTGATATGCTTGAATTGCGCTTTCTACACGTTCTACAAATTGTTCCACAGATAACGATGATTCACTCGTTGGATCAAATTCTGGAATAGTTTCTGCAATTTCTCGGACAGAACAATTATTGTTCGGGCGTGAACTTGAAGTTACGTTGGACGTTGTAGCATTGTTCAAACTTTGTTCTACATTCGTTGCTTGTTGGACGTTTCGAGGTACGTTGTGTTGGAAACTAGGCACTTGAGAAAATGTCTGCATAACACTTATTGCACTTTCCAACATATTCCTCAATTCATCAACTTGCCGTTGCAAGTTTAGAACGTTATCGTGGTTTTGTTGCGTTAGGGAGGAGTTGGGATGATTACCAATTGAAGGAGGTATTGTTGAGGACATTTCCTCAAAAACATCGTTGTCATCATCACTTATTTCATCTGTACCAAGTAAACTTGAGAGACGTTGAATGAGTTCCGCTTTTGTACCTGAAGTTGGCATTTCCCTTTCCCGTAATAGCTGCTTAAGTTCCTCCACTTTAAGTGTTAACAGCTTCTTCATCTTTATACGTATTTTGCACAAAATCTTAAACCAACAGATTCCGATCCCACTTCTGATCTAAAAGACTAAAACAATTTCAATCTTTTTTTAAGTTTAAAAATATATTTATTTTATTACGCAAAGGTTTTTAAAAGACTAATCATTAAAACAAAGAATTGTATTGGAAAAAAACAAAATATCAGAATGACAGATAATTCATAGTAAAAATTATACATTTCGGAGGTAACTAGATTTATAAATAATATTAATATGAAACAAATAATAAAAGTATAATAAGGGTTTCTAACACATACATATGTATATTTAAGAGGCAGTAGGGGATGCAAAAGATCAAAAAGAGAGCATTAAAAGAATTTACAGATCCCTTGACAGCATATATGGTTTGCAAAAAAAAAAAAAAACATTTTCAAGCGATTGAGAAAATGAAAAGGGAGCAAATTGACGAGATGCGGCGTCACAACACTTTTATGGAAGAAATGAGATTGAAGGAAGTTGAGTACAAATTGGAGAAAAATCGATTATAATTTCAATTCAATGATCTTACCACAAATAATTAATGTGCTATGTGTGTAAATATGTATATATTATTTTATTTTTTTTTATACTACACCAAAAGGTGAACTTGTTTTTCTAAATATAAATGAATTTTAAAAATATTAAAGACATTTTTTTTATAATGCTCTTCCAATATATGCTCTGGTTGATAGAGCGGTTGTCATATATTGCGCTGGAGTTTGTGAACTCGTTTCCTCTTCCGATATTTCTTCATCAATAAATGAATCATTAGGCTCTTCACTGACTTTATAGTGCAAACAGATATTATGAAGAGCACATCATACGTTTGTAATTTTAGCAGCTTTCTCCGGGCAATAATGAAGCTCCCTCGCACCAAGAAGACATCGCCACCTATTCTTCAATACGCCATTAGTCCGTTCAATAATGTTTCGAGCTTTTGAATGTACCTCATTAAACCGCATTTCTGTGGAACCGTCCTCTGGAACACGATGAGGAGTCAAAAGCCAAGGCTCTAGAGGATAACCGGCATCACCTTGTGTACAACAAAATAAATTTCATTACTCAAAAAGTTAAAAAGAAAAGGTTTTACCTAAAAGCCAAAAGTTGTGTACACCTTGCAAGCATGTCCTTTCTAGGTGAGCCCTAACATCACATGTAGTCCATATAAAGGAATCATGACAAGCACCAGGGTGTGTTGCATCAACGTACCTGATTTTCAGTTCGTGATCACAAATCTAAAAAGACCGAATATACCCTTGTTTACAAAGTTATAAAATTTAAAAAAACTCACCAGCATAGCATTTAAACTATAGGTTCCTTTCCTATTGTAAAAAAGATGCTTGTTTATAGATGGCGCAATAGTCCGTATGTGCGTTCCATCAATACATCCAATAACGCCTGGCATTTTATATTTAACCTAGAAAGCTAACGCGATTTTTCGTTTTTCTTCCGCTGTTGATGGAATTTTTATCCAAACCGGACAAAGCTGTGCTTCGAAAATATCTAAAGCTTCTGCAAGGGCTTTGCTAAAAGTGGGCTAAGCCAAACCAATGTCGCAGTATTTTCCAATACCTGTCTGGTATCCGCCTTCTGCGAAAAACCGCAAACAAGCACTTAGTTTAAAAACAGCCCTTACACCATCACAACGCGAGGTGCTTTGCAAAATATTTTTTTTAAGAAAACATGCACTAACAAATCGATGCCATTTTACTTCAAATTTCTTGATTTGCAGAGACATTTACTCAGTTGAGTTGTAATTTCTTAATTTTTGTATTATGGTTTACAACTTTGCTATATTGCGGTGACCAAAAACATAACAAAAATTACAACTGATCACCAGTTGTCTTAATTACAACTCAACTGAGTTGAGTTGTGAACCCTAATAGGGGTCTAAATGATTTTCCAGAGTGAACTTAATATGGTCCATATGGTAAATTATAGACCGATTTTCACGAAAATTGGCGAGTGGTTTATCTTACGAAACAATGATAGACAAAATTTTACTCTAATATCATTATTCATTGCGGTTTTAGGCGTACTTGTTTTCCGAGATTATATGGGAAATATGGTAAGTTATATGGACCGATATTCGCAAAATTTAATGGTATGATTTTCAGTCTTACAAAACAAATTTGTACAAAATTTTGTAACAAAAATATCATGTTCAAATATGTTCGACATTGGGGTTAATAACTCTTTTAATATTGAAGCGATTGTGCTGGATTTTAATCCCACACTGCTCTGGAGAACTATAAAGAGTTCGACACCAATTTTGTCTTTCCTATTGATTCTTTCGAAAGTGAGCGTGTTTTCAACAGGCGGACATGGCTTAATCGACTATGATGAATATTGAAGAAGTTCCACACTGAATAACAAACTCAGTATAACATCATTAATGGTGGTGGAGAGTATAAAAATAAAAAGTACATATGCATACCAATGTACAAGAAAGCAAATTTCAAATTATATCTTGTGTCTAAAACCGCACATCCAATTTTTAAATGCAGATAATAGCAATATTGTGCATCGTTATGACCAAAAAATTACGTTTACACTAAACCTTCTGTTATACATAACTGTTCGGCCGAAAGTTACATAGTTTTCAAATGTTCTGTCATATCTTAGCCTTGTAACAGAAACAATGTAAAGTTTATAAAATCTTTTTTTCGAATGTTTTTCAATGAATTAAATTTCAATTTATAAAGCTTTCTTGCAATAGTCCTATTCCCTTTATATTTCACATACTTTTTTGCTTTTGTTTAATATAATAAAAAAATTGTTTATAAAAAGAAATAATTTCACATTCTATTTGTTAAAAAATCTTTAAAATACTAAAAGTGTGAAATCAGAACGAAAAGTAATTTAAACAAAACTTAATTTATTTTTTGAGCACCCTGATGCAGGTTAATATATTAAATTCACTTCTTATACATTTTAATTTATTTTAAAAGAATAAAAACAATTTAATATTATATAACAAAAAAACTTAAAAATAATAAAATTTTCCATTTATAAACTATTATCGTAAATAATTTAAATTAATATCTGGTAAAAAGTCTTTCGTTTGTTTCCTTTTTTTAAAGTCTTTCTGTTAAGAACTGAGAATATATAGTAAAATAAAAAATGGGATAACCCAACGTTCTTTTTCTTCTTTAAAATGTAAATATAAAAATCTATTATGTAATATATTTGTTTTAATTTTAATTTGGATTATGTGACTAGTAATTATATAAATTCATGCATGCACGCAATCTTAAGATTTTTAATTTTTTTTAATACTTGAAAAATTTAGTTATTATTTATTATATGTTTTCATGTTGTTTTATTTATTTAAATGCATATTTCTGGAAGATTCTGGCTGTTAGCAGTTTTTTTTTAAATAATTTATTATATATATTGTGTATTTCATTATGAAAATTTATATATCGTTTTTTTAATATAAACACATAAACAACTTTCTTAAAATAGATTAAGCATTCACCTTAAAATATAAAATAACGATATGAAAGAAAATTATTAATTAAAAATGAAAAAAAAAAAAAAATAATTATATATACACACTTAGGTCTGGTTTTTATGCGGTAGATGCGTTCCAAAAAAAACCGTATAAAAAAATCTACATAAAAGTTAAAAAACCGCATAACTTCAAATCTTAGTGTAAAAATTATACCACAATCGCATAAAAAAATCATAAAATAAAAAAATCATTTATTTAATAAATTTAATAATTAAAAATAAATCTGTGGCATTTTGACCAAACATCTAAAGTCAAATTTAAAAAGTTGAAAAAATGTTGTTAATCATACGAATTTTCATTATAAAACATTTTTGATTACGTTTTTAAAATTTTGTATTATAAACAAAATTGTTCTTAAATTTTAGTTTATTTTATTAATTGATAAAAAGAGTTTTTTTTTACTTTTTTGCTATATTATATCGACTTAAGATGTTTTGTCAAAATACCACAGATATGTATAACTTCGTTATGTCAATTTGTCGTTAGGAAAACATTTGAAACTACAAACAAAAGTTTAAAACGACAAAATAATTATGAAACCTCAAAAAAAAAAAAAAAAAAAACTGAATGAAAAAAAAACGTCGATTAAAAAATCGCATAACTTCAAATTCACATAAGACCTAAATGTATACATATATAAAACCGTTAACAATATAAAACTTCCAGTGCAAAAATTTTAAATCATTTTTAGAAGATTTAATTTTTATTATTTATACGATTACACACCAGAACTGTGTGTATCTCTCATAAGTTTGTGAACATCATACATATTTCTTAATTTTAATTTAAATCGTATGCAAATATAGGCAAAACGAATATTCATGCACAATTAAAATTATAACATTCAAATTTAATTTTGTCTCTCCAGTATACATATGTATACTGGAAAACATCTCAATTGTTTAATTAATTTAAATCCAATTTTAAATAATTTGAGTAAAATTTGTTCCAAATTTTGTTGTACCATCAAATTCACAAACTTTTGTGAGTTACTGCACATTAATCTATTTGGTGCATTAATGTTTCTTACACATTCTTTAAAAATATTAAAGAAAAAATTTTGCGTAGAAATGCAAACGGTAAAAAATGTATATATAAAAAAAATATTAATATTCATTAGGTTCATTACGCACGTACAAAAACGTGTATTAAAAATAAATGCTTTTAAGTTTGTCTTTTGTAATTGCTAAATAAGTTTTGAAACGCTATTAAAAATATGTTGGTGTAAATATAGATCTTAGTGAACTCTGATGACTTGATAGATGTGTGTGGAACAAACAAGACAATTGGCATCCGTTTGGTGATATAGACGATTTGCACACAAAGAACATAAAATGGTGTGGCCGCAAGGTATAAAAGTAGCGACAATATCTTTTTCATGGCACATCCAACATTTTTTGCATTTAAGTTTTTCTAATAATTTTGTTTTTGATGTAATTTTAAGCAATGGCTGTTGTTGCAAATTCGCTGCTGCCGTTTTATTGTTCTGTTCACTAAAGAGGGAATCAGTCGGGCTAATTGATGCTGATGTGGGTGAACAGTAGGAATTGGTAAGCGCTGCCAAAGTATTGGGTAAGCCCCAACTATATAAAGGAGATTCGCCAATACCTTCATCTACATCTATGTTATCGTTGACAACACACGTATTATTTGTAGCCGATCCTAAAGATTTCCACAATTGTGATGTATTGTTTGTGTTGTTGTTAAAACTCTTGGATGATGTTGTAGACGAGGCCGATGAACAGGAACGTGTTAATAAAGCATTTTGTTTATTTTGCTCGTGAAAAAGTCCACTAGTTGTGCCTGTATTTGTATTTTCCAGCAGATTAATGTTGTTTACAACAGATTTTAAATTTCTTATAGCTGTGTTATTACTTGCTAATTGGGGAAAATTTACATTTTGTTCATTGGCAAACTGGGGTGTATTCGAAGAAGTAGAGTCCATTAGAGTGTTTATAAAATCATTGCAATTTAATTGAATATTGTTTGTAGAGTTTATTACTACTCTGCGTTGCAAATCATTGACAGAAGTTATACTTGGATTCAAATCATTACTGGCAAAACTATTGTATACATTAGCTGTGTTACATTTATTAACAGGGTTCAAAGTATCGCTACTGCCTGCAATTTGATTTTTATATTCCAATGCTGGACCTATACCATTTTTATAAATTGATGTTAAGATTTCAGAATGCAGATCATCGTTTAGCATTTGATTTAAAGAATTTAAAGAATGAAAAGCAGAATTCGAGTTTAAACTCTCATTTATACGTTCAAATGCACCACCTGGTGCTGGAGGTGGTGGCGGGGGAGGAGGAGGCGGTGCTGCAGGCTGTGGTACAGCCAACGAATATGCAATATGCGCTTCAATTTGTTTTCTAGCCATTTGTACATTTTCTGGCATTCCAGTTACTTCAAAAATTGGCTCCTTATCACGTGAGGGTGTGACTATATAAGTTTGTGTCTCATGTTGAATATGCTTAATGGTATTGCCTTTTGGACCCACAACCAAGCCCACAACTCTATATGGCACTCGAACTTGTATCGTAATTTGTCCCGGCAGCGGTGCAGACATTGACAACGAATTTTTATTTAATGACATCAAGTGACCGCCACCACCGCCACTGCCACTTGCTGCACCAGCTAAGCCAGATAAACAACCATTGATGCTATCATTTGTACGTCTTGTCGCCCTTATAAGGGTAAAATGTTCGGCTGCAGATAAAATTTCGCGTTTAGCTTTAGCCACATCTTCTTTGCGACCAGTAACTACAAATACTGGTTCTTCATTGCGTACAGGAGTTTTAATATAGGTATTAGTTTTGGCTCGGAGAGCTTTTATTTTGCAACCTAAAAATAAAAAAACAAACCAATTTAATAATTACAAATAAATATACATAGTCTAGAGTACAAGGCTTTATGCAATAAGTCGCACAATGGTTTCATTCATACAATAAAAAGGTGAACTAACCTATAGGAATAACATAAATAGCATTGTACAATGTTGCCAACAATGTGCAATAAAAATCAAAAGTCTTTTGATGTTGCAAATATTGTGTGCCACCTTTGAATAGCGCATACACATTAGCGATATAATTGTATAATACATAAAATTCAACACTTTTATTGCAAGTATATGAGCCGCTTTACATTGTCTTTATGAATTTTGATCAATTAATGATTTAAGTTCGTTTTTATTATATTTTTACAAATAAATAATATATCATGAAATGTGTATTTTAACTCGAAAATTAAGTTGTTTTTTTATACAGTTTAAAATTTTTATTTTATATTGGGTATAAAAAAACCCGAAATATCCCGAAAATTTTTTTAAAATCCCGTGAATCCCGGGATTGCAAATATCCCGAAAATCCCGGGATCCCGAAATCGATATCCCGAAATATTTTCTTCAATCCCGAATCCCGGGATTCAGTAAAACCAATCCCGATTGGAAGCCCTAACTCTTATACTCTTTACATATCAGTACTGATGTATAAACCGGACACAGCTGACTAGGCAGTACTGATGTATATACCGGACATAGCTGACTAGTCAGTACTGATGCATTTACCGGCCACAGCTTACTAGTCAGTACTGATGCATATATTCGTCACTGTTGACGTACTTTTTAGCTTTAATAAAACACGATTCATCTCATTCAATTCTCATACATATTTTGGTTTTTTATTTAAAATAAAACTCAATATTTGTTCGTTTTACAAAATAAATTAAATAAATAAATAATTATGTTTTGTTCTATGAGGTAATTTAAATTTTTAAAGCTTTTTTGCAATAGTCCCATTACTTCAATATTTCACTTAGTTTTTGCTTATGTCAACCTTTGGTTAACATTGATGCTATAGATAAGTGCATATACTAAGGAATGATCCTATACACTACCAGAATATCTTGTATTTTCCTTAGAATCATTCCTAAGTACGAGTATATGTTCACATCTATAGCATCAATGTTGGCTTAAGCAAAAACTAAGTGAAATATTTAAGGAATGAGACTATTGCAAAAAAGCTTAATAAAACAGGGACCTTAACAGTTATTCCTCTTTTCATAAATGTCAGATGATAACAGTTTTTTTATTAAATATTTGACGTCGCTCGTAACCAATAGTTTTATTAAAAAATTATTGGTTTTGCAAACGTTTGGCTAGATCAAACACCATTTCATTTTTTTTAAATAACATTGTACAATTATAAAACAGTTGCCCCTTAATTATGTAGCCACTCGTTTGTTCTGCTACATATGTATCCAATCGAAACGTTTACCAAAAACTTTTTAGCCAATTTGTTAAACCATAAAGAGTGTCTGATTCTTCACAATTGTAAATTGCCCACACTAAATAGGTCACTGTGCGATCAAGTATTTGTCTGATTCGCTTCAATTTGCAAAATACTCTAAAATACAAAAAAAAAAGATGACTTAATTTCAACCAAATCAAGTTGACTGCTGTACGTATGCGTTTACACCATTCACTGCAGGTGGAAGAGTTAACACGGAAAAATGTTTTCGCTGGTTTTTCTGCTGGTAACATAGCATATGCTGTACTATCGGCGGCATTGTAAATATGTTATTCTTAACACTCTAAAAAGCACTCTTGTGGTTTTCCCAAAGTTTTCCGCAATTTTTGCAGAACACAATAACGAGCCACTTCATATTGTAAATTATAAGACAGTAGTTGCTGATTTTTTTGCAAAGTCCATAAATATTCTACGAATATTATTATTATATTTGAATATTATCTCTGAAACGTGCATTGCACAATTTTCCGAAGAAAATTTTTCAATAAAGCTTGATGTAAAGTAGGGTATTTGCTCCACAAATCACTGTTCGGCCCATGACAATTGTTGATAAGTAACTCCAAAATAGAAGGCTTTAAAGCATACATGATGCCTATAATTGAAGATGTTTGGCATGCCAGGGCTATTAAGCTAGCCAAATAAAATTTTAATAACATGTAACTTCTCATCATAGAATCTGTTGTACCCTTTTATGTTCAAAGTGGCCACTGTATTGTTAACATCTTCAAGTATATGGCGATAGTCTTGCAGTACTGGCACATTTTTATAATTTAAATTTATGATTTTTTTTTATAATTTAAATAAAGTAGAACCACCTTCTACTTGAGTTTGTACCAATGTTTGGGGAGTTACTTCACAATACCCGCACGGAAAGCTTGCATTACAGCAGAACACATTTTTAAAATTTTCGAAGTGTTTACGCCCCTAATCATAATATGACGATTATCCAACTGAACATCGGGATGAGCCCCTACATTGTGAATACTTTCAGCATGACCAGCAGGAGCCATACCAATTAATTCCCAGTAATCTACATGCAATTCATGTCCACCTGGTGCATAACACAAATGAATGAGTTTCTACAATATTGTTCAAATATGCGAATTTTCTTGGCAGCTGGCCAACTGGGATCTTCGGATATGACAATATTTTTGACTTCATCCAAATTTTGTTTACTCTTTTCCGCATCTTCAGCTTCGCGTTTTTCTTTATCGGCATTTTTATAACTTTCACTTACCCAAATCTTTTGGATTTTCTTTTTTTTGTGACTTACCTGCAACCTCATATTTTTCTGCAGCTTCGGGATCTTTGCTACCGACATAAATTACAGGAAAAGGCTCCTTTCCATCATGTCTCATGGCTTGCAAAATTAATAAAATATTTTCCAGTATTAAATTTAAACAATTAAAAAATTTTCACAAATATTAGCCAGTAAAGCGTAAAACAAAAATTTATTAAAAAATTGGTATTTTTTTGGTGTTTTTAGTTGTTCTACTCTAACATATATCGGTAATTCCAAAGTGTTGAACGTGACAGTCGTACGCATCAAAAATTCAATAACATTTTAAGCAAAAAATATTTTTAAGTTTTCTTAATCCTTAAATTATAGCACTAAGAAAGCACTGTTATATATGCTAAAGTTTATGGAGGGCGCGATTCAAGGTTAAAGATAATGGCAAAAGAAGTAGCGGTTCGAACGTGAAAAAACAGAAGTAGTTTTTGTGGCCTTGTATAAAAAGGCGTAATTCAGCGAAACCTGGCACAATTTTTTAGTCAAACTACTTTCAGAATTTTACGTAGCAATGTAACATTAAAATGTCTTGGTTTGATTCCAAAATCTTCTGTATTTTCTTTTTTTAAGCCAAAATCTGGGTCGATACGTGACATTTCGAACGTGAAATTTTTTCTATATTAATTTAACTGAATAATGATCAAAATAAAATAAAAATTTACCGTTAATCCGAATAACATATTTCTCTTTGAACTCTTCCTTAGATTACAGACCATTTAAGAAAATTTTTTTTGGAATAATTTTTATCAAATATCACCTCTTTTAAGAAAGATAAATATTAAAGAAAACATACAATAAAACAATCTCACATATAAGAAATTACGTTTGCACAACTTTGCAGTCTGATTGTTCATCTAAGAGCGGGTTTTTTACTTAGTTTAAACCAGGATCAATAGTAAGATTTGTTAATCTTATAATAAAATTAATCTAGCCTTAATCCTCTGTGGCGTTTTCGAGTGAAAGATTAAAGCTTTTAGCATTGCCATATGAATTGACAATACTTTTATGTATAAGTATGGCAGTTTAAAACAAATACCAAAAATTGTCATCAATTACTGTTCTTAACGTGAAAAAGAAAAGGCGAGAATTTAGTATTGTGTTATATAATATTATATATTTATAAATAGATATTTATTCTTATTTGACCTTTATTTTAAATTTACTTTACATTATTTAAGCTTGAGGGTGGAATATTTAATAAAACTTTAAATAAAAAATAAAAAAATATATTTCCTTTTCGTACTTTTGAAAGTTCTGTCGCAAGTTTAAACCGCCAACTTTGGGCGTTTAAACTTGGAAACAAAATGAAATAATCAACTACCCAAAAACGAATTTCAAAGATTAGATCTAATTTAATCGCTGATCTTTATGTCAAAAACTGGCTCTAAGTGAACAAATTTATGAGTAAATTTATAAAATTAGTAAAATCTAAATATTTCTCTATAACAATATCGTAAAATAATCAGGGGGCAAATTATGGCAGTCGTGATCGAATACTTTTTCGATTCGAGAGCAATTCAATTTCTAATTCTTTCTGTCCATACTGAACGGATCGAAATTATTTTTTGGTGTTGTAAAGCATTTATTTGAGTTTTCAAACACTGAAAAAATAATACCGATTCGTTCAGTATTGACTGAAATAAAATTGCTTTCGAATCGAAAAAGTATTTGATCACGTCTGCCATGATTTGCCCCCTGCTTTTAATAACTTTTAAATTTTCGGTCACGGTATACCTTTTGACGGAAATGCCCATATGTTAGAGTGCTCCTTGCAAGGTGGGGGCTTTACCAGTGGTTGGGGCGCGAAATATGCACTTTTAAGGATAACGTGGTTGGTAGCAGTGCCGAGGTCCTGTGTGGCTAGTTAGTGCGTAAAGAAACTAGTCGTTAACAGCTCCCCTCAGCGTCAGGGCAAAGCGCTGTTGTATGTTAGTTGCCTAGTCCACGCACGCCGTCACTGCGTGGTACGGTCCGTCTGAACGAGCCTACTCATGGGAACAAAAATGAAGCCAATTTTAAAAACAAAAACAAAAACTATAACAAGAATAAATAAAACGGATAATGAGGACACGACGGACGAGATTGACCAGGGTCAGTCGGACGTCACGGTCTCTGAGTCGGAGAGTACCCTCTTGACTGTTCATGAGAACATAATTGAGCAGGAGAGACAGGTACTGACCGACCTATATGTGGATAGTCTTCTGGTACTATCGGGTGAATCCTGTGGTGAAACCGGGGCTACTGAGGGGTTAGAGAGGTTGACTCTGCTCTCTGACACGGAGCTTGATATTGATATATCAGCTCACAGTCAGACTGCAGAGCCTGCCACTCTTATCTGTGAGGCCAGGGGACATCAGAGGGGGCACTCGGGAGAAGATTGTCCACAAATTGTTCGGCAGGACGCCGTGGAGGACGAGCCAAGCGCCCCTCCACGAGATATTAAGAACTCCAGCCGAACGAAGGAGGAGAAGGCGCAGAACGGAACAAGGAGCTCTCTTGCATATCTGTACAAGATGGCGAAGAGAGATCCTTCAACGTTCTCCGCGAGGGATAGGCACCTTCTGAGAAGGCACCGACAAAGCGTCGCTAAATTCGAAAGAATTTACGGCCCTGTCAGTACCGTGCTCGGTTGGCCCTATCCTTGGAGAAAGCAGGTGAACGAGGTCGCCGACCCGGAAACTACTCAAAAGAGTACAGGGCCGGTGGCGTCGTCAACCTGCCGTGGAGAGATAGAGGAAGGAGGGGTTGCCCCGGTGACCAAAGCGCTCATGTCTTCGGAACGAGCTGCGGAGGATAAGGGGGCGATACCCAAGAAAGGAAGCAAAGTGGCTAAGGCAGCGAACACGGGGAAGAAGGCTGGTAATCCTCCGTCCGACTTCTCTAGTGGCTCTCGTAAGGGGGTCACTAGGGGAAAAGGTGCGGGCAGGAACGGGCCTTCAAAACCAGTCGTACCGAAGTCACCGAGCACAGTGAAGAGGGCTGGTACATCTCCGGCTGAAGCTCCTAAGGGCTCCAATAAGGAAACCATTAAGAGGGTCAGATCTGGGGATGATCAGCCTTCCTCATTGAATAAAAGAATGAAGAAGTCGACGAGCCTGGAAGGTCATCTGCAGGTGGCTGTCATAGATCGGAATGATCCGGATGGGAGGATCAGTGCCGAGCTATGGCAGCTAGTAGAGGCTAGACTTATCGACGAGCTGGCAGTTTTTAAAGGCAAGGAGGAGGACGTATCCTTCAATGGTGCGGACTGGGTTAAAGGAGTCAAGGTTGTCAACTGTGGTAACAAGAATTCATTGGAATTCTTAAGAACCACAATTGGCAAATGCGGCGATATTAACCCGGGGGCAAGGTTTGAAGTCATACAAGCCTCCGACTTGCCAATTAGGTCCATAGTGACAGTGTGGATTCCACCTCCCGTACGCAAGGTGGAAACTATACTGGCAGTATTGGGCAACCAAAATAGTAGGCTTCTTACTGACCAATGGAGGCTAGTGACCTCACTGGTGTGTAAGGAGAATACCGGCAAGGACTTCCGTTTCGCAATCGATCGGAAGTCCATGGAATTCTTGGAGGAGGTGGGGGGGTTGTTAGGTTCGGTTTAGGTAACGTTAGGTTTCGGTATCCGAAGCATGACAGGACCAAAGAGGCTGTTAGTGGTGCAGATAAACCTGCACCATTGTGAATCAGCCTCGGCCGAACTTGTAACCTTCCTCTCCAGTACTCGGACGGACGTAGCCCTTATCCAAGAACCTTGGATAAATAAAAATAAGGTTTGCGGTTTAAGGGTTGCGGGATACACTCTGTTTGTCCCGTCCACAGAGGACAAGGTAAGAACGTGTATACTAGCGAGAAGTGAATTGAATTTTCTCATATCTCACTCTTTCAGGTGCGGTGACTTGACCGTTGTAAATGGAGAGGTCAAAGGGAAGCGTACGCTTACACTGGCCTCGGTGTATATGCCATATGAGGGGTTGGACCCTCCGGGTACAGAGGTGCGGCAACTCACGGCATATGCAAGGAGGAGAGGTGCAATCCTTGTGTTGGGCTGCGATGCCAATGGTCATCACAGCCAATGGGGGAGTGCCGATATTAATAAAAGAGGTGAGTTAATGTTTGATTTTATAACTACTAACAATCTTATTATCTGTAATATGGGTAACACGCCGACGTTCAGAAATAAAGATATGCAGGCAGTGATAGATCTGACATTAGTAAACCGTGACGAGCAAATTGTTGTTGATTGGAGGGTGGCAACGGACTGTACTTTTTCAGACCATAGTCGTATTACCTTCACACTGAATTTTGACCTACCTAGGGCTCCTCCATTCAGGAACCCGAGGGGGACAAAATGGGACTCCTTCAAGGAAGGGGTCCGAACTGGGTTGGCGCATCAGGCCTTGGGCGACTTGCTGCCGACGGATCTGGAGGGGGTGGTGAATAGGTTCACTCATCTTCTAAGGGAAAGCTATGAGCAGTCCTGCCCGGTTACGTTTCCGGGTAGGCGAAAACAGCCTAAATGGTGGACCAGGGAACTTCATGTTCAAAGGTCTACGGTGAGGGGACTGTTTAATAGGGCCAAGCTTACGAGAGCACCAGAGGATTGGAACAATCACAGGGTGCAGTTCAACAGGTATAAGGCGGATCTGAAGAGAGCAAAGCGACTATCGTGGAGGCAATTTTGTGCGTCCATCGATAATGTCAACGAGCTGTCAAGATTCCGACGGATTTTATCTAAGGACCCTAAGGCCCTGGGTTACATCCAAAGGAATGACGGCTCATGGACTGAGTCTAGCTCTGAGACCCTAACCTTACTTATGGAGACGCACTTTCCCGGGTGCAGGGAAACCGGTAGTATGGAGGACGGTCAGTGGGACGTCATGTCCGTGACATCGGATCATACTTCCGCTTGCGTCGATGAAATGGTCACAAGGGAGAAGCTGGCGTGGGCGGTCAATACTTTCGACCCATATAAATCACCGGGTCTGGATGGTATTTTTCCGGCTATGCTTTGCAACATCCCGGACGATGCATCATTTCTGCTGGTGGATATATTTAGGAAATGCCTCAGTAGGAGGTATCTGCCTAGGGGGTGGAGAGAGGTCAGGGTGATTTTCATACCCAAGGCTGGTAAAGCAGGCCACTCGAAACCGGGGGATTTTAGACCTATTAGTTTGTCTTCATTTTTGTTGAAGACTCTTGAGAGGCTAATAGATTTCTATCTCAGGAGTAATATTGAGACCCGCCTTATTAGCAGCGCTCAACATGCTTACCTGAAGGGTAAATCTGTTGAGAGCGCGTTACATGAGGTGGTGGGTTGTATTGAGCACGGTCTGAGGCATAAGGAGTATACTCTCGCCGCGTTTCTGGATATAGAGGGATACTGGATCACATCGTGGGTGGATCTGAGGTGACAATTTACGTCGATAGTCAGGCGGCGCTTCGGGCATTGAGCAGCCATACGGTGCGATCATGCCTGGTTGCGCGGTGTAGGAGCGCTCTTAGGGAACTCATGGGGTCATTCAACGTGAGGCTCTGTTGGGTACCAGGACACTGCATGGTTGATGGGAATGAGGTGGCGGGCGAGAGGGGGTTCGGGTCTCGACTTAGTGGTGGGGGACAGGGGGTAAAACCCCCCCTATGCTACTACTATGGGATGATACGGGAGAAATTCCGTGATGACGTTAACCGATCCTGGAGGGGCAGAATGGATTGCAGGGTGTCTAGGGCACTATGGCCCAAATTGGACGCGGGGGCAACCAGGGTTCTACTGGGATTGGATAGGGGTAGTCTCAGAACACTTATAGGGTTCTTGACGGGTCATTGTCCTGTCAGGGCTTTTGTGGGCAAATGGGACAACGCCATACCGGACTTCTGCAGGCTATGCGAGGATTCGGAGGAGCTAGAGACGATCGAGCATGTACTGTGCCATTGTCCTAGGATGCAGGGTCTCAGACTGAAGTGGCTAGGAGATAGGTTTCACGACGAACTGGGGTGCATAACTGGATGTAATCCGGCCAATATACTGGGGTTTGTCAGGGAAATAACGCGGCTGTTTCTGTTGAGGGGACTGTAAGGGGGGTATTGTTCCTACTTTCTAATTTTCTATCTATATCTTACTTCCTTTTCTCTATTTTTCACTTCCTCTTATCTCTATCTCTTACTTCATATTTTCATTGAAGGGAATCACAATGGATCGTATTCGGTGTCCGAGTGGAGGTGTGCCTGTGGGCGCACAACCCTTCTTAACCTAACCTAACCTAGAGTGGTACTACTAATGCAAAATTCTGCAAGTGTGTTAGTAAATTTTTTTTTATAGTTTCGGTCATCCATTTCTTGTAGGGTAGGGATGTAACGAATACCGATATATCGGCGATACTTCGGATTTTCTGATATATTGGTATCGGCGATATTTTACTGTCGATACAACGATCCTCGTTTATTGGTTTTTTTGTTATGCTAAGAGCAATAACACATTCAAAAGCAGAACAAAACCCAAACAGAATAAATAATTGCTTTTAATTCTTAGGCTTGACGTCCACACCACGCATTCTATGTGTACGTTACTTTTCTGACTTTTTTTAAGATGCATGCCAGTGCTGCAAAATTGAAATTTCGAAATGGTACTGAACTTCAACTAACAGAGTATTTTGCCCAACAAATGGTACTTTTTGTTAAAAAATAAAACAATAATTTTTAAAATAAAAGAAACAAAAAATATTTTATTGGAATTCATTTATCTAAGTATTAAATAGTAAACAGTATTATATTTGAGGTACACATGAGATAATATTTCTGTTATACATAAGCGTCAAGCGCTCCATTAATTTACAATATTATTGTATTGGAAAAAACAGAGGTAAAGGAAAAACATGTAAAATCAATTATAAATGGATAATCATTAAAAAAAGCAAATTTCGATCTACCAAAGGTTAAAATACAATTTGGTTAAAGGATTGATGTTTGACTATTGACGTCAGCAGTCGTCGATGGCTGCGAGTGTAAGACGGCAAACCCCTCTGAGGAGATCGAGTGGTAGCGATCGAAACATGTCAGGGTAACCAGCCGCCTGGGTTCGAATCTCAGGTCAGTCAAGAATGAATGATTATCAAAAACAATTTTAATTAATTTTCAATTCGTGATGATTAAAACCCTCTTGAACTTCCCAGTGCCAGGTAAGAACTTCTAATAAGTAACGAAACTTTCTTGTGCCTGATGAGTTCTTCTTCGGGTTGGGGAAGCTGTTGGCCATCTGCTGGTTGTATTATTGGTTCAACTGACTCAGTAAAATTATCTTTTGATGGTGGAATATTTTCAACACCAAATACTTGGCCGGACTTGTAATACAAGAGCTGCGAAACAGTATCCTCAAGGCTTTTTAATGGAACTTCTTGTGATAGCCTTCCCCCTGTCGCTTGAGTGTTTCTTTTATTTTTGGCAAGTTTTTTTCTATATACTTGCCTTGTAGTGTTCAAACCTGTGCCAAGAATATTATAATTAGATTAAAATTAAGATTAAGTCCCAAACTATTTAGCAAAATAGAAGTCAACTTCGGCTGACAGTAGTGAAATGTAAAAATCTGCGTAATGAAACGGAGTTTTCAAAAGCGATTAATTTATTTTAAAAGTGTATTAACGTAGGTCTCCATCCAGTATTTAAAAAATAAAAAAACTCTCTTGGTTTTTGTTTAATTGGCTTATGTACCGGTCGCGAACGTACGGATCGCGAACGTACGATTTTTCCGTATGTTGTTTTATTATTATCAGCACGCATTTTCCCATAAATGTCTTCAAATTTCCTTAACAAAAAAACTTAATACTCCTTTTACAATTGATTGTAATGGAGAGATTATGGGGAAAGAGTCTAAACATAACATATTTCTTGCATGTAAAATAAGTATATAAAAATGTCTTTAGAAGTAGAAAATACAGGAAATTATAAAATTTTCCAGTTTCCAGCCCAATTTCCTCAAGTAAAACAGCTCAGATATGCTAGGAAACCAATCTTTTATAAGAACTTTTTTCTAATAATAAACAATAAAAGACGATGATAATCAACATTTTATTTCTTCGTCCTGGTAGACCATTCTGGGGAAATGCCCATATACAGCGTTGTAGTGGTATAGAACTATTATCAACACGGTATTAGAAAATTAAGGTTTAATTCTTGTATATACAGTGTTGTAGCGGTATAGTTTTATGGTAAATACGACTTTAAAAAACTAAAGTCGTATATTTGTATTTAGGGCAGTGAAGGGCATATTTGCAAATCCTATTTACACGTGCATATGAATAAAAATGCTGCTTGTGTGACGTCGACACATGTACACTATAAACTTCTTTGTGTTGTCTGTGACAATGTACGTTCTGTTGCTTTGTTGTAATTTCGTCAACACAAGCATAAATGTGATAGTATTAGTGTGCCCTTCACTGATTTAGGGTGTTGTACCGGTGTTGAATCTTAATTAAAAACGGTATTAAAAAACTAAGGTTGTAATTTTGTATCTACAGTGTTGTGATAGTACCATATTTTTGGTAGTCACAATTTTGTATTTACAGGGTTGTGGCGGTACATAATATTTAGAAGAGTCGTAATTTCTGCCTGGGTAGTTTCATTTAAACTTATAGGTATACACAAATTTTTAATTACAATGGGATTATTCTTACCTTGCCTTCCAACAATTTCTGCTACATGTTCCGAACTTGGTACCGGAACACATTCTGTCATATTTTGTGATTTTTTTGAGCGTTCTTCTGTTGTTGTTGTTGGCGGTGTTACATTCGGCAAATTTTGGTTGGGACTGGTCACCGGAATGTTATCTTGATTACTAGCATCGTTTAAAAAAGATCGATTTATTAATGCTCCAGCAGCTTGAGATTGTGTTTGTAAAAATACTTTTGTAGTCATATGATAGGGATTGCCAACCGTTGCAAACGATGGTTGATGATGATGCAATTGTTGGTAATGATGACTTGATATTGAGGACGTTGGCGATAAAGTGCGTTGGGCAGCTATCGATGTTGGAGATGGCATTTGATTTAAATTTATCATGGTTAATTCTACAGCCAATTGAAGAGCACGTGCATCTTCGTTATTTAAACTAGAACTGTCAGCAGCACTAGATTGATGTTGATTGTGAGTATTTTCCATTAAATGTGTTCGTTGTTGTCCATTCTCGCTGTTTTCATTGTGATTTTGAAGTGTATCCGTGGAAGTATGAAGGTTGGTTTCATTTTCATTTAAATTATCGTTTAATGATTTAGCCATAACATGATGATGATCATCCTCGAAGTCGGCATTAACAGCAGCCAACAACGAAGCGTTTAATTGACAAGTAGCTGAGTGAAAAGAATCTTCTAAACTTGTTGAGGAATTTAAACATATTTGATTTCCATTAGTTGCTTGCAATTTATTGCAGGTATTCTCTAACGACTGTGATGTTAAATATGAGTTTGATGATGAAGACGACGATGGTGAATTTGATAATGAGCAACACCCAGAACTGCCACTTAGAACAACACCACTTTCGAAGGAAAATAACGATGAGCCCATGAAATTAGCAGCAATCGGTGACGTTGATAAGGAAGTCTTAATTGATGTTGGTGGTGAGGATGATGACACTGACTGCTGCAAACAATTGACCGCTGCTTGTGTTGAAGTAGTTATTGTGCTGCTATTATTAGTTTGAATTTGAGGTGTTTTAGTACAGTTTTGTTGTGCCTTTGCATGTTGTTGCGGCCTCAATGTAGAACCTGCTACACTTGTTGCTAAAGACATTTCTAATCGAATTCAAATAGCTCGTTTTTTATTTGATAATTCTTATACTGTTATTCTCAAATAGAATTCTTTATTTAGGCTCATATCTTCATATATTTTACATATTACAAAAAAAAATCTGTAATTAACAAAAAAAAAAAAAGTATTTACAGAAAACATTTCAACAGTTGTGCTAATAAGAAAAACTTCAGAATTATACACTGCTAAATCACGATAAGGTTACTTCAAAGTTTTCTGTATTACATGGCTATAGAGCAGTGAAGGGCAGTTAAGAGCTATATTTATTAAAACTATGTACTTGATATATTTGAATCAAGGACAATCGATTCCACTCATTGATGTTGTAGTTCAATGGATACTTAAAGGTTGGAATCAAAAAAAATTTTACATAATTGAATTTAAATAACATGATTTTTGTACATACTATTAAAAAATCCCGTTAACTGTTAATTTTCTTGTCTGTGAGAAATGTACAGTAAATCTCATTTTTAGTTTAAATTTGTCAGTCATGGAATCAGCAGTAAAATTAGAACAAAACAGAAAAAAAATTTTGGAAATATTTTTACAAAATCCTACCCTTTCCTATGCAACTATAGGAAGATTATCGGGTACGTCCCGAGCAACCTCAAGAAATGTTATAATTCGATTTCAGAAGAACCAGTCTAACGATAGAAAACCTGGATCTGGTCGACCTGCTGGATTTTTAGATTCAAAATTAGCGCAAAAGATTAAAAGAAATATGATTTCAAAACCTAATGCGTCTCTGAGGGATTTGGCCAAAAAGTATCATGTTTCTCATTCGTATGTGCAAAAAGTGAAAAAGAGATTTAAGCTGAGATCTTATGCTGTTATTAAAGTTCCTAACAGAAACGATACACAAAATACAAAAGCCAAAGGAAGAGCGCGAAAACTTCTTCGAACAGTACTGACCAATTTTAAAGGATGCATTATAATGGATGATGAAACCTACGTGAAAGCAGATTTTAAACAACTTCCAGGAAAACAATATTAAACAGCATAAGTTAAGGGAGGTGTAAAGAAGATATTTAAATTTAAAAAGGTGGACAAATATGCAAAAAAATATTTAGTTTGGCAAGGAATATGTAGTTGTGGTTATATGACAAAGCCGTTTGTTACTAAGGGTATATTAAATCAAGAACTGTATATAAAAGAATGCCTTCAGAAAAGACTTTTGCCCATGTATAAGCAGCACAATATCCCTCCTATATTTTGGCCCGATTTGGCTATCATGCATTACTCTAATAAAACAGTGGATTGGTATAAAAGTAAAAGTATATATTTTGTGCCGAAAACCTTTAACCCTCCCAATTGCCCTAAATTGCGGCCGATAGAAAAGTTTTGGGCAATTATCAAACAAATGCTGAGAAAAACATCCAAAACAGCTAACGACAGAAAAAAATTGTATGTAACATGGAATAATGCTGCAAAAAAAGTTGGAAGAGTAGGTGTTCAGAAGCTGATGGCGGGTCTGAAGGCGAAAATTCGAAAATTCGCTTTATCCAAAAATGAATTGTAAAGAAATTTAATTTTTAATATCTTTGAAGTAAATAAAAAAATTTGTTGTATATAAAAATTTTTTGTTGTAATTGATTTCTAAGTTATAATGAACATAAAATGTAAAATTTTTTTCGTTTCCAACCTTTAACTACTTTATAGTAATTATTAATACGTTTATCCAAACGTCTTCGAGCAGTTGTTACCGATATAATTTAATGTACTGATTTTATTCTTTGAAATTCGTTCTTAAGTACTATTTACAAAATTCATTATGGTATTGGTTTTTTTATAAGCCATTCTAAAAACTGTGTTTTCTTACCTGTAAGCAACACACACGCTAATTAGACAGTAAAACGTCATAAAATGTAGGAAAAATTGAAAATGCTCAAAAATCCGATACACAATAACTTAACTGCCTGTTTTTGAAAATGAGAATAAAAATTTTCGTTTCAGAACTTATGTATGTATATTGAAAACAGAAAAAAATTTTAGTTTTTTATTGTCGTTTCAATGTCAATTCCCAAATGGAAATTTTTATATTACTTGAAAGCAAGAGGTAGACAAAAAGACATGATTTCGTTACAAAACTGAAATGATTTTTAGCGAGCTTTAATTTTCTAATTAAATTTAAAAAATTTTCTGCTGGAAATATAGAATAACTTCCTTAGCAATAGTTCAATAGTTTTTGCGAGCTTAAATTTTCTGACATTAGGGTGGTGCGAACAAAAATCTGGTAGATAAATACTAAAACGAGATACTTGAGGTCAATGGCCCCTAAAGGAAGAAGTACATAACACGCTTTAATTCGTCGACGTGTGTCGTGCGTTTAAAAACATAAAGGCAAAAAAAAATTGCCGCGTAGGATGCTCCTAGACGGGTTAAATCAATGGAGAAACCCCCCCTGCAAACGTGTGCATTTTTGTAATTGTAAACATTGCAGATTTTTGACAGTGCTACCAGAAGTTTTTTTGTCGTCAGAATACATTTTAAGAAAAACAACACATTTGCATAAAAAAACTGGTATGTTCACGATAAATCATTATATGAAACAGCAAATTACCCCTTATGATATTGTTTTCGTCTTTGTCAAGAATAAAAAAAACTGCTAAATAATTTTAAAATCGTTTTTTAAAAAAGTGGGAAAACCGAGATCTGAACCAGCTGTTGCTGTGTGAAACACGCTATTATAGGTAACAACATCGACATCTCAGCCACGAACGCTATTGCTAACAGGCCATTAAAGTAAAATATATTGAGTCAATCTGTTGAAACACATACATACAAGTTTATATACACTTATCTATTTAAGCGTCAAATCATATGTTTGTTATGCGTAAAATTCAACACATTAATATAAAAAAAAACAATAATAAGGGATTTTATGGGAAAAATTATATCAATTTCAAACAATTCCGAACTATATGTGACGTAAATGTGTAAAAACCTAGCCCCCTTCATATCTGGACAACGTTAAATCAACTTTGGTATATATAAAAATCTAATATCAATATCAAATATTATAGAAATTACAAACGGGATGACAAACTTATATATACCCTTTCGAATTGTAGTGAAGGGTATAAAATTAAATAAAAATACTTTTTTTAATGATTCGTTTACGTCTGTATACTATTTTGAGTGTATACTGCTTGAGGTTTTCATTTTCGTCGGATTCCCAAGATGACGAGTAAAAAAAACGGGATCCATTTAAATTTTTTTTATTTTCATAAAATAATTGCAAACATATGTTTTTGCCTACAATTTCTTTATATTTTTTAATGTTCTAAAACATTTAAGTTCTTACAACACTTAATAAATAATTTCGATTCTTTCAGTATCGACTGACAGAATAAGAAATAAGAGCACTATTGAATTTAAATTGCTTTAAAATCGAAATATTAAAAATAAATATAGTAAATTTTTGAAAAAAAATTAAGCCATTTTACAAAATCCTTTAAAACTTTCTTTGATTACTCTGGAACCTATGCAATCTGTTTCAATGCAACCTCAAAATATCAAAGCGTTTTGATGTTGATGCAACCTGGAATGAATGAAAATGAATTTAATTCACTAGATTGCGTAAATGTGTTGCATAGGGTGTACCCAGCATTATTGCATTCAAAAAAATTTATAACATACAAAAATTATGTGAAAGAATGTGCAAGAAGTTAAAAGCCTGTATGGAAATGTAAGCGAAGTAAAAAATAACAATGAAAGTATGTGTGAAACAATTGAAAAAAACAATATTAAAATGTGCAACGAAATAAAGAAGATTATAAAAGACACAAATGCAAAAACAACAAAAATGTCAAACGAGCAATCTTTGAAAACAAATGTAGTGACGCCACCCTATCAAAAAATGTCCCCCTAATTATTAAACCAAAGGAAAAACAAAGTGTTGAGAAAACAAAAGCGGAGTTAAATAAAAAAGTTGATCCAATTAATTTTAAAATTACAAATGTTGAAAACAGAAGAAACGGTACTGTAGTGATCCAGAGTGAAAATGTAGATGAACGCGAAAAAATTAAAGAGGCGATACAATGCGAGACAAATAAACCTGAATTCATATTACTGACCGAAACGCATCAAACTTAAGATATAAATGAAAGTGAAATTAAGAAATACGTCCAGAACAGGTGGTGTAATTATATATGTTAGAAAGCATTGGAATATTAAAAAAATGAAAGACAATATTAAAGACAGTCATCATTGGATTAGTGCCTATATGGCGAAATATGAAAAAACATTAATTGTTATTATAATAGTATATAGATCGCGAAGTAGCTCAAAATCAGAATTCTGCGATACTTTTCAAGATTTTGTTGAAGAAATATGTGAAAAAAAACTGTGATATTTTAATAGTTGGAAATTTTAAATTGACTGGAAAAATGTATTTTATACAAGCAAATTGGAAAGTATTCTGAACGATAATGGACTTAAACAAATAATGAACGAATATACTAGAATAACAAAAAATTTAAAACCCTTAATAGATTATATAATAACAAACAATAGAACAATCACGGTAAAAAATAACATAAATAATAAAATAGCTGACCATGAATCCATTGATATTTTTATCGAGTGCGAATGTAAAGCCCAAGAAAATCAAATTAAGGAGATAGAGATTTTTAAATACAATAAAAACAGATTCAAAAATGAATTATTAAAATTTTATGAATTAAGTATTAAAAAATTATGAATTAAATGAAAATGTATATAATTTTGATAAATGTTTTGAAAGCACAATAAAAAATATTTACTAACAAAAGAAAAATAAACGAAAAAGACAATAAAATATGGTTTAATAATGAACTTAGAACATTAAAAAGAGATAAAATTCTTAAATATCAAACTGCGCTCATAGAAAATATAAATAATGGAATAGTTATAAATGAATAAGAAATATCTATAAAGTGAAAATTGAAAATGAAAAAAATATATATACAGTAGTTTTGACTTAGCGGCATAATCTCTTTTGCACGATTTTTTGTGCAGCTAAATCAAAATTGCAGTTATCTTAAATGCATTTACCTGCCTGAATGTGCAGGTACACAATTGTGGTTACCTGCACAAAAGTGCAGCTAAAGTAAAGTGTTTGATTTAAAAGTAGAATAAAAAAATTATTTTATTAATATGTATGTACATAAATTTATATTTTATTAAAATGTTATTTCAACCCAGCTAGCATTTTCAATCGTCAAGGAGTCTACTGGGAATCTCAAATAGTGTTTTTGATCGTCGACGAGCTCATTTTTTAATTGAAGACAATTCCTTGCACGGGAGAAACTGTTACACGTGCTGATTCTTATGAGAGATTCTTCCATAACGCAGCGAACAACGCTTTTGTTAATCGTAAAGGGAATCGTTAATGATGTATGTAGAGATTATCTAATGAGTTTTTCAAAAAGCATGCCAGGATTCGTATGAGACTCATGTAGGTACTATTTTACAACTCGTGAAATGCTCAGCCGTATGACTGAGCTTTATTTTTCATGCCAAAACTTCTCATTTTCATACAATTTCTATAAAACAAACCATAAGATCGCGAAATCCTGTCGGAAAATCCTTTTTTGATGATCCTTAGGCCGGTTTGTTTTATTAAAATTGAATTGGCAATAGCATTTTCATACTTCAAAAACGGTCTTATTTAGGTAGCTCAGTAATTGTTATACGACTCTTACAGAGAGTCCCAAAATAAATAAATGTCAATAAAAAAAAAAATAATAAATTAAAAAAAGATTTAGATGTTTTTGTTTTTGATACTCAGAAGATTCTTTTAGGAGTTGTATATTAAACATAATCGTCTAACAAACAGCCTATGCTAGCTGGGAAATAACAGATCATTTTATACATGTATGTATGTTTATTTAATATAAAAGAAGCATTAACAAAAACAATGAGAATTCACAAAGGACATAAAACATAAAAAAACAAAATAATTGCATTTTAATATTTTTATAAAAAGCTTAAATTGGATATTTATGTGAAAACGTGGCCACCATATATTTTTATGTGTGCAGCTAACTTTGATGTTTTGTATGAAAATATTTTAAAGCTGCCCAAAAATATGAAAAATATGCAGGTATACAAAATGCACTTAAACAAGGATTTTGTAGAATTATTCCAGAAAATATGTATTTTGGGCAGTTAAGTCAAAGTGCAGCTAAGTTAAATTTTTTGTATGAAAATAATTTTAAAATGCCAAAAATTTTGTTCATTAATCTTAAATGTGCAGGTATATACATTATAAAGAATAATTCCAAAAATTATCAATTTTGTGCAGTTAAGTCAAAAGTGCACGTAAACAAAAGGCAGTTAAGTCAAAACTAAGTATAAACAATGCAAATAACCAAAAAGAAATGTGGAGTGAACTTAAAAAACTAGTCCAGGGAAATGCCAAAAATTTAATAAAACTGTGATATATGAGCAAATAGATAAACGATCATTTCCAAATAGCCAAAAATGTTAATTACACTGTGATAGTCGAAAAAATGAACTTCGAAGAATCGATCTATTAGGGGGGAGTCCCCTGAGTGCGAAAGTACATTTGGAAGTGTCAGATTGGCTCCAGATTTTGAGAAATCGGTATATATCCATTTTTCATGGATATAGCTAAGTCTGCGCTATTTAAAATAGGAAAGGCTAAAAAAAATTTAAAATAACAAAATATAACAATTGTGTTTTGTTTATTTTCATCATTTAAATTATGCATTCATCATTTAAATTTCTTCTATGTTTTATTTATTCTAAAAAATAGTATATAAACATATTTTTAATTTAAAATATCTACATTTTGTTTTTCTCGCACCAATTTAAATGCAACCGTTACACTACAATTAGAAATATGTTGGACACATTAAAATGGCTAAATATACAACAAAGGCTGCAGTTAAATACAATATTTTTTATCCAGAAAATGAAAATGGGAAATGCACCCGATTACCTGATCGAACAAATAAGGTATGTGGGGGAAGTTCAGTCGTATAATCTCAGGAATGCCTTGGATTTTAGACCACAGAGAGCAGATACTAGTGCAATGCAAAAATCACTATTTAGCAAAGGATTGATCCTATACAACATGATGCCGAATGATGTGAAGAATGAATCCAATACAAATCTTTTTAGAAAAAAAACTACGGATTTTATAAAAAAATTGTAATTATACCCACACCACAATAGTCGAGAGGGTATTATGCATTTGTGCTGATGTGTGTAACGCCTTAAAATATTGGTCCTAGACCCACCTTAAAGTATATCGATCGACTCAGAATCACTTTCTGAGTTGAACTAACGATGTCCGTCCGGCTGGCAGGCTGGCTGGCTGTCCATGTAACCTTGTGCGCAAAGTACAGGTCGCAATTTTGGAGATAAATTTGATAAAATTTGGGACATAGGTTCTTATTGGCACAAGGACCAAGCCTATTGCAAATGGGCCAAATCGTAGGACCACGAGGGAAGATAGGGGGAAATTTATTCAACTCAGAAACTATCAAACCGATTTCAATGAAATTTAAAACATACATAGAACCATATCTTTATGGACACAAAGAGGATGCATTTAAAAAAAATAGGACCCCGAGGGGAGATAGGGCCAATTTCTGCCTCTCAAACCGATTTTAATGAAAATCAAAACATAGATAGATCCATATCTATATGGACACATAAGCTATACAGTTTTTAAAAAATAGGACAACAAGGGGAGGTAGGGGGCGATTTCTGCCTCTCACAAACTTTCAAACCGATTTTAGTGAAGTTTATAAACATAGATAAATCCATATTTATATGGGTATAAAAGCATGATGTGGTTTTTAATACTGTGGTGTAGGGTATCATATGGTCGGGCTTGACCGACTATACTTTCTTACTTGTTGTTAACCACATACGTAATATTTATACCCACAGCACAATAGTGGAGAGGGTATTATGCATTTGTGCTGATGTGTGTAACGCCTTAAAATATTGGTCCTAGACCTACCTTAAAGTATACCGATCGCCTTAGAATCACTTTCTGAGTCGAACTAATGATGCCCGTCCGGCTGGCTGTCCATGTAACCTTGTGCGCAAAGTTCAGATCGCAATTTTGGAGATAATTTGATGAAATTTGGGTCATAGGTTTTTATTGGCACAAGGACCAAGCCTATTGAAAATGGGCCGAATCGTAGGAACACGAGGGAAGATAGGGGGAAATTTCTTCCTCTCAGAAACTATCAAACCGATTTCAATGAAATTTAAAACATAGATAGAACCATATCTATATGGACATAAAATGTATGCATTTTTTAAAAATAGGACCACGAGGGGAGATAGGGGCAATTTCTGCCTCAAACCGATTTTAATGAAATTTAAAACATAGATAGATCCATATCTTTCTTTCTTTTCTTTCTTTATTTCTTCATTTTCAATAACCTAGCCTTTTGGCCTTAGCCGGTTACAAACTTCTACTCAAAAAAAATTTCTATAATAAAAATGTGAAATATGTACATATTAAAAATATAATAACAACCTATAAACCATATTAATAAAAATAAATTAATCTTATATAACATACATATAACTGTTTTTTTTTTTTTTTTTTTTTTTTTTCAAATCCCAAATAAAACAAAATCTTAACTAGGACCTTAAATTAGAAGTTATCAAACTATCATAACTGTCCTATTATCCTGAATATTTTGTATAAGTCTTTTTCTATATGTGACCTCAGTGCATCCAAAACTCTTTAATGAGTTAGGTAATTTATTGTACACACGCGCTATTCTTACTTGGTATGACCGTTCCATAATTGGCGTTATCTTTGGAAACATTATCTGTCTATTTCTAGTAGATTTACTGAACCTAAAAAATTTAACTAAGAATATTGGTGACTGCATTTTAAAAACCTTGTGCAAAAGCAATAAACTTCTTATGTTTACCAAATCACAAAATGTACATCCCAAAAATTTAACTACATACGAGGTTATATGTTGATGAGATCCAACACAGTACAAAAATCTTACTACTCTATTAAATGCCAATCGAACTTTTTTCATTATATAACCACATGTTCCAGAAAAAATTTCCAAACAATATAAAAATTGAGGCATTAGAAGTGCATGCACTATTTTCTCCTTAATATGTAAAGGAAGAAATAGATTTAAGTTATACAATTTTCGCAACAAAAAATTTACCTTTGAAACTAAAGAATTTATATGACTTTCAAAACGTAACTTATTATCAAGAATTACTCCTAGACATTTAACTTTTTCCACAAATTCAATTGTATCATTATTTAATGATACAGAAAAAATATTCTCAGAATTTTTAGCCCCAAAAAACATAGCCTTTGTTTTATTAACATTAATACAAAGCTTATTCAAAGATAACCAACTACTCAATATTCTCATAGTATACTCAATCATGTTTTGTAATACATCAGATAATTGAACGTCACCTTTGATCAATATCTGCACATCATCAGCAAACGCAAATGGAATAACCATATTATTCTCAATACTACTAAACAAATCATTAATGAACATAATAAAAAACAAAGGTCCAAGCACAGATCCTTGGGGCACCCCACTATGTACTGGAAGTAATTGAGAAAAGGTACCATTACTGCATACATATTGCTTCCTATCAGATAGGTACGAATAAATCAGTTTACAAGCAATACTTGAAATACCAAAATGCATATTAAACTTTTCAACTAAGTAAGTGTGATCTACCTTATCAAAAGCTTTAGTCATATCCAAGGAAATTAATACACAATTTCCATTATCCGCCATTTTTTGCCTAATGCTGTCTGTAAGACCGACAAGCAATGTGGCCGTACTACGATTTCGCCTAAAACCATACTGGGATTCATGAAGCAATTTATTTCCATCAATATGCTCCATCAATTGTACCTTCATTAAATGTTCAACCATTTTGGACAACACAGGTAGAATTGATATAGGTCTGAAGTTATCAGATATATCCAAATCATTATTTTTCCTCATTGGAATTATCTTTGCAACTTTCCATAATGACGGGAACACCGAAGTTGTCAAAATAGTATTAACAATATGAAGGACATGATAACCAATCATAGGCATTAATACTTTTAAGAACTTCAGTTTAAAACCATCATACCCACATGCATTAGACTTAATCATGCTAAAAGCAACCATCAGTTCATAAATATCTACATTTCGAAAAGAAAACCCATCTACATTTTTTAAAACTGGGTCCCGAACACTACTCCTAGATTGATTCAAAGAAAAAATATTGTTTAAGCTCTCAGGGTCAATATTCTCCATGGTCTGCTCACTACCTATTCCATTTTTCTTTAATATTGACCACATCTCCTTAGAAGATTTGTTTTTAAATAAATTACCATGTGCAATTCTTTTCATTTTTCTAATAATAGTTTTGGCTCGATTCCTACACCGACAATAATTCTTCCATTTTTTCGGACTTCTATCATGTAAATAAGTATCATAAGCAAGATCCCTAAGTGATAAATAATATTGAATTTCCGGAGCTTTAAACCAGCTGTCATTTACATTGCTGACTTTTATGTTTTTAAAGGTACAATAGAATGCAAAAATTGTAAATTGTTATTAAATATATCTAACTGCTCATCTACACTTTCCGCATTATACATATAACTAAAATCACACTCTAATAACGCAGCTTCCATCCCATTCCTATCAACAGCTTTATAATCATAAAATTGATAATATTGTTGAGTGACAGGTTGAATGATTTCAAGAGACATAAAAATTATGGAGTGATACGATATGCCAGGACTTTGAAATTGGTTTGAACACCTTATCAAATCCGGCGAAGAAACCAAAAAATAATCCAATAAAGAAGTAGTGTTTTTTGCAACACAGTAATGCGTAGGCATGGAGTTATGCCTAAGTGAGAGATTTAACCTACTACAAAGGTTCCTCATATTAAGGACTTATTGCAATCAAAAAGATTATTATTAAAATCACCCATAATCACTATATTTGAATACTTTACAATTAAATCAGAAATATCTTTTTCAAATGTGGCAATATGTCCATGAGGCAGATACACAGTGCCCACTAAAACTTTGACACCATTAATTACCAATTCCACAAACAAAGATTCAGCTACTCCAAAATTTTTGCTTTTGCATACTACTCTATTCTCTATATTTTTAGCAATAAACAAAGACACTCCACCTCCTCTACCACTAGGCCTATCATTTCTATGGCATACATATCCTGGGATGTTAATAACACTAGTAGATATATATGGCTTTAACCATGTCTCACTAATTCCGATAACATCTAGCAAACAACCCTCAAAAATGCACCTGATTTCTTCCAACTTCGAAGAACTCCTATTTAAATTAAAGCTTTGGCAATTAAAGTGACCTATATTAAGATTTTGCTTTAAATAACGTAATTGAGATTTAAGGAAACTGTTATCATTTACAACATTACCTATATTTGGACTTATATTCATTTTAAGACAATTTTCATAAAATATTAACATTCCCAAAATGAAAAATAATGACTTACACAATAAATTAATAGTGAAAAAGAGATCTTATTATGACTACATTAAATACATTTTAAGAGCTAATGTTCTATAAAAAACTGATTTAAGCCAAAATTACAAAACTAAATAATTTACCCTAAGCCCCATATAAACACTACTCCCGGAAAACAGTTTAGTATGATTAAAACCGTAAAAAATAACGCTAGCGTAACAAAATTTGGTACGTCACAGTTTTTTAAGACTAGAAATAACACTGTGAAATTTCGAGACTATCGGTCTATAATTTACCTTAGGTCTCATATAAACCCTACTACCGGAAAACAGTTTAGTACGCCTAAAACCGTAAAAAATAATGCAATCATAACAAATTTTGGCTCGTCACAGTTTTATAGCACTATAAATGATACTGTGAAATTTCGTGAAGATCGGTACATAATTTACCCTAGGTCCTCACAATGGACCATATTGGTCTCTGGGTGAAGGTGTGAAGGAAACTTCACACCGGCCTTTCTACCTACCTACCTACCCTAGGTCCCATTGAAACCCTACTCCCGGAAAACAGTTTAGTACACCTTAAACCATAATTAATAATGCTATCATAACAGAAATTGGTACGTCACAGTTTTGAAGGACTTTTAATAACGCCGTGAAATTTCGTGATGATCGGTCCATAATTTACTCT
This sequence comes from Pollenia angustigena, assembly GCA_930367215.1. Classification (NCBI taxonomy): domain Eukaryota; kingdom Metazoa; phylum Arthropoda; class Insecta; order Diptera; family Polleniidae; genus Pollenia; species Pollenia angustigena. The sequence goes on along the minus strand of OV884061.1, from coordinate 22,449,380 downwards.
AGGTACATAATTTACCCTAGGCCCCATAGAAACCCTACTCCCGGAAAACAGTTTAGTACACCTAAAACCATAATTAATAATGCTAGCAGAACAGAAATTGGTACGTCAGAGTTTTAAAGGACTGGAAATGACGCTGTGAAATTTCGTGATGATCGTTCCATTATTTACCCTAGGCCACATATAAACCCTACTACCGGAAAACAGTTTAGTCGCCTAAAACCATAATTAATAACAAATCGTCACAGTTTAAGATAATAATAACATCATACAGATTAGGGATTGCTGTTCGGTTTTAACCGAAACCGAAACCGCGGTTTTAAATGCCTAAAAACCGAAAACCGACAAAAAAACCTCGGTTTTAGCTTTATCTTTAACAATGTATTTATGCTTGAAGAAATTGCAAATTAAACATCATACTCGTACTTCCCTGCAAATAATAGGACCAGTCCAAACACGCGTGTAAAGAGTAGTCCACAAGGGACCAGGACTGGTCCAAAAGTAGCCCAAACGTATGAAAATAACCTGTTCTATTTAACATTACGATGTCCTAGGAGAGGACCATATAACCCACCTTTGGACCACTTTAAAACTACTCCATGGTATACTTTCGTTTAAAAACGAAAGCATGTCGTTAAAAAACGAAGACATGTCGTCTCACTACAAACACTTTTTAACAATGAGATGGTCCATGCTTGCATTACATCGGACCAGTCCATGGAGAAGTCCATTTTATCAAAATGGATCAGGTGGTCCAATTTTATTTCCAGGGTTAATATACAAAAACTTTATACATAACAGCCTTCAACAATGACAAGGTATTTCAAAATTCTTAAAATTCAAAATAAGTACTAAGAAGAACAAATGTTATCTTTATAACCAGGGCAAGGAAGTTCATGCACTTAAAATCGCAATATATTCGCATAAAACATGCACTAAAAATCGTAAAATATGCAAAAATAAAAGTAAAAAATATGCATTAAAAATATATTTATTTAACAAAAAAAAAATATAAATACATTTCATTCAGTTTTAAAAACTTAAAACATAGTTTAAAAAGTAGTAGTAGATAAAGATATATTTACATATATAAATAAATAAGTTTTTTTTAAGTTATCAAATGTAAAACTCATTCTATTTGGTCTTAAAACAGTTTTAAGCATTGAAAGTGTTCGTTCGACATCAACGGATGTAATAGGTGGATATTTAAAAGTGGTGAACTCCTTTGTACTGGAAGGTAAATTAAAAGTATTACCAATTTCTTTAACTTTTTTAAATCCGGCATTCTTTTTTAAAACTGCATAAATTTTGGCTTTTATTTTTTCGCCGATTTGATCTTCTACTTTTCTTATTTTAATGACAGCGTCATCAACGAGTTTAACCAAGGTGTTCAATGATTTAAACCCCTGAAGTTCGGTTAATGTCTCGACTAGAAACCCATTGTTTGAGTGTATAAATTCTAATTGAACCTTTATATTAGGTACATTTAAAATATTGTTTACTTTTTTATCGCGACTGCATTATTTTCGCTAAAATTATTTACCACATCTTTAAATACTTCAAAATTTTTGGCATAATACTCAACTGCCTGCAACCAGGTACCCCATCTTGTTATACATGGTTGAAACGCAAAGGTGACTTTAAAAACTTTCATGCATGGCATGAGCTTAGCATGTGACATGTAACATTTTTGAGTAAGACATCTTAAAAAAAAAGGTCAAGTAGAGCAACATTTTATTTTTATTAAAGGATTCTAAAAGAGAAATTGAATCTTTGAAAGTTCGAGCTATTGAAGCATGATCCACCTTTTCCAACTTTACAATATTTAACAAAAATTTGTGTTTACTCTGTTCTTCTTCTGCATTCAAGATCTTCTTCTGCATTCAATATCCCAATTACGTAGACAACGAAACGTCCTTCAGTGTCCATTGCTTCGTCAATAGACAGCCACAATTTATGTCACTTAATTCTTTCAACAATGTCACATAGTTGTATAGTGTACAACATGGCGATATAAGTTTTTATAAGGGTTGTTTCCGTAGGAATGGTTTCATTGTTATATTTGTTTAAAAAAATTCTATAATTTTGGTTGATTAGCTAATATAGAGGTATATCTGCAGACACCAGAGCATTATACAATTCAAAACTAAATTTGCTAGTCTTATCCTCAAAAGTTGATTTTCTTGAAATTAAAGTTTGCGAAACGTTTTCATAAATCATAAATCTTTGTGTTTCTGGCTTTGAAGGTGCTGATTTACTTGAAATTTTTAAATGAAACACCTTTTTGCAAACTTTGCAAAAAAGTACTTTTCCCTCTATTTTGAAGACTCAAAAACACACTTATTTAAAAGATTATTTTTTGATATTTTTTCTTTTGGCAATTTTTTCCTTAAAAACAATTTATTTTATTAATACTTCTTATAACGTAAATCAAAAATATTATGTTGAGTTCTATTTTTTCTTCGCCGAACATTATTTTTATTTGCTGCTTCTTCAAGTAAAAAAAACCGCAAACAAAATGAAATGTCAAAAACTGTTTTATTGTTACTTCTACAATTATGTGCACAATTATACAAATTGTATAATTTTTGTATGTGCTACTTTTTAAAAGTAAAAGAAACAAGGTGAATTTATAATAAAATGTAGGTAATTCAGTACCAAACACCAACATGTTGTTTTTGCTCCTTGAAAATGTCGAAGTTAGCAGATTTTCCCATACTATTTTGACTGTTTGACAGCTTCAGGGCTGAAACAACTATAACCGCTGATTCACTGACTACACCTTATACTGAATTCGCCTTGAACAGAAAGATATTTCTAAACAAAAAACTAAGAAAAGAGCAATTTTTTTTTATAAATATTACAAAATATGACGAAAAATGTGAATTTATAACAAAATATGACGCAAAATATGCATTTATATCAAAATATGCAAAAACATGCATTTAAAGCAAAATATGCAAAAATATGCACTAACAAATTGATGCCATTTTACTGTAAATATTGTGATTCGCAAAGATATTAACTTTAGGTGGGTCTCAGAGTACCGACAACAAACATGCATTTGCATGAAGTCCCTTGCCCTGTTTATAACTCTTAAGTACACACCTTATTTGTGAGGCATAAACCGCCACCAGGGCCACTTGAATTTTGTATGGAGTATATTGTGGCTATAATAAAAACTCACACTAACGAACCCCTGGGCAAGGCTGGGACTTATTTGATATGTATGGAATTTTATGGCTATAGCAGGAACATTATGTTGGGAAATAAAATAGTTTTTCGAAAAAATAGAAAAGGAAGAATTCTTATGTATTGTGTATGCTTTTTGAAACGTTTCATTTTGATTTTATTTACTGCAGTACATATATTATAGGGAAGGGCCTGACCAGGCCCAGGTGGATACAATATGCACAAAATTTTCATTTGGCCAATTGCGCAATTGAGGAATACATAAAGTTTCGTTCTAATATACTTAATAATTATATAAAAAAAACTAGAAAAAAGTCAAAAAATGCCTGGCCAGGCTAAGGTTTATACTTAAGGACGAATAAAAGTACCTGAATTGAAACAAATAAAAAACTTGCAAAAAAAATATATATGTTTATTAGGGTGGCAGCTAAATGTATGGAGCAATTTTTTTGTATTAATATTGATGTCTCCCGGGCGGAATATTGTGCCACATGGTCTAAAACTGATGTGGAAAAAATTTCAGCCAAATCGGATAAAAAAAAAAATTTCCATACAAGCAAAACATTTTTTTTTCGATTTTTTTTTTTTTTTTTAATATTAGTAAGCTTTATAAGCTTATTAACAACAAAAAATTTCATTTCGATCGGACAAGATTTTCAGTTTCAAAAGTGACTGAAAAAAAAATTTAAGGCTTGTTAGGGGCTTACTCTAAAAAATTTTCAAAAAAAATTTTTTTTTAGTTTTGATAAGCACACATTAAAGATTTTTTGTTGCTCTTAATACCAGGTTTTTTAAATTTTTTTTAAAAAATTTTTTTCGACATCGCATTTTTGTTCTAAATTGGGGTAAAAAACTGGAAAAATGCAGTTTTTGGCCCTATTTAAGAGCATGATTACTAGGGTGCCAGCTAAATTTCAACTTTGGATTTTCAACATCTCCCGGGCGGAATATTGTGCCACATGGTCTTAAACTGATGTGGAAAAAATTTCAGCCAAATCGGATAACTTTTACCCCTGCCCCTTTGAGGTAAAAGTTCAAATAATAAAAAAAAAAAAAAATTCCATACAAGCAAAAAGAATTTTTTTTTTTTGCTTGTATATTTTTGGCACGTCATAGAGAAATCTTATTTATAAAGTCAAAAATATTTCATAATTTTGTTGTTGCTTTCTACAGAAATTCATATTGCGTTTTTAAATTTCCAACGCCACAAAATATGCAGCGTTTGAAATTTAAATTTTAAAAACGTTATTTAACCTAATTTAATAAAATATTATGATTTGATTCAGGTATAATATTAGGCGTATTAAAGTGTTTTTCAGGAGATTTTATATAGCACTATTTGCTTATTATGTATCGTTCATCAAAAAAATCGGTAGAGTGATTTCAACCCCTAAATTCAACCAGATTTCAATACAGTAATACAAATTTTTTTTTTTTTTTAGAATTTTAAGCGTCTTACAAGTGCTTTTCTGAACGACGCTCTATATGGGGACTTGCTTAAATTATGGGCCGATCTGAACGAAAATTAGCAGTGATTATTAATCTTATGAAACTAGTGTTTTCGAGAGTGGGCTGCATTGTAAATTATTGGACCTATTGTAAATTATTGACCGATCCTCAAATAATTTAATATGATTTCCACTCATATAAAACAATATTATGCAAAATTTAATAACAACCGGTGCACTCTCACGAATTATGTTAGAACAATATCATATTTATTCGAAATTTTTACATATTTGTTCAAAATAGTAATTGATCTTCTCCAGTAATTTCATATGTTTTCATATTTTTTCAAAATTAATTTTCTCAAATTCCAAAATTATTTCAGAAATGCGACTTTTGGATTGGTATTTCGGATCCTTTGGACTACCATTCCTATATGGTGTTTGGCAAGACTAAAGCGTTTTTTAGCCCCTTGTTCCGAAATGAACAATTCAATAAAAAGGTCCACAACAATTGCTTTGTTTTTTTTTTTTGGTAAATTTTGTCTTTATTTATTTAATTTAATAATCGAAAACCAAATTTTACATGTTACAACTTCAGTGTATTTTTTATAACTGAACTACTAGATATAAATCTTTCCTACATCAAGAAGACAAAAATTGTAACGGTTGAATCACGCCACTAACTATTTAAGTGCAATTCAACAGCAACAACAATTGTGCTAAAACCAGTATTTTATTATTTATTTTACTTTAGCTTTTAACTTTTTGTTTTTTAAATATTTAGAGTTTTTTTTTTGTTAGTTTTTAACACCTTGTGGGTGATAAAAAATACAAAATCTTAACATTCTGCCCCCCCAGCGGAAGCTTTGCTTACATTGCTATCATCTAACTCGATAGGAAGCTTGCATACCTTTGTTATTGTTCTTTTATGGATGCCTTCTGATGTTTCGACCATAACCACACGCACTCTTCCATCGTCACCTTGAATTACTTGTACTATACGCCCGATGGGCCATTTTAGTGGTGCCGTATTTTCGTCTTTTAGCAAAACTAAATAATTTTCTTGCAGATTTGTTAATGGACGATTCCATTTTGATCGAAGTTGGAGTTGTTTTATATACTCATTTCGCCAGCGAGACCAAAATTGTTGCTGAATAAATTGTATACAATGATATCTTTTTAGTGCGCTTAATTTGGAATTCTGTAGGGTTGGTTCTGCAACTGTTGTGAAATTTAGACCAATAAAAAAATGGCCTGGAGTTAGTGGGGTGAGATCATTTGGGTCGTTGGACAGTGGTGTGAGTGGGCGACTATTAATGACAGCTTCAGCAAATGGTGTGCAGTTCATCATGTGTTAGTATATGATTACCGATACAACGACGAATACAGTTTTTAGCTAGCTTAACTGCGCTCTCCCACAATCCACCGAAATGAGGCGATCTGGGCGGTATAAATTTCCACGTTATGCCTTCATTACGACATGAAGTCTCAACATCGCTAATATGTTGTTGTGAAAGAAAATGTGCTAACATTTGTTTTAGTTTACGATTAGCGCCCACGAAATTTGTAGCATTGTCTGAGTATATTAGCCGGCATTTATCGCGACTAGCAATGAACCTTTTTAACGAAGATATAAATGCTGCAGTTGTCAAGTCCGGCACCAATTCGATATGCACAGCCTTTGTGACAAAACAAATGAAAATTTCTAAGTAGACTTTAACTGGTGGTCTGCCTCTTATTTGTTGAGTTACTAAAAATGGTCCGCAATAGTCGACACCTGATATTTCGAATGCACACGATTTAACCACTCGATCAGTGGGCAAATTGCCCATGATTTGTTCTGAAACTTGAGGCCGAAAACGATAACATAATATGCAGTTATGAATTACACTTTTTCGCGCAGTATATTGAGTAATGTTTGTACACCAGCATGAAGATTGGTTTGGTGATGATGACGAATAATAGTTGTTACGAATGGATGTGTAGTTGGTAACAGTATAGGATGTTTTGCACTAAACGGTAATGATGAATTCTTTATTCTGCCACCAACACGAATCAAACCATTGTGCATAAAAGGTGTGAGCTGTCTAATTTTTGATGATTTATCGACGCAATTATGTTGTTGTAAAGACTTTATTTCCGCAGTAAAGAAATTGTGTTGAATTATTCGACATATAAACAGCAAAGCATCTTCGATTTCATCTGATGCGATTGGTTGTTTTGACGAATTTTTGATAATGAAGCGACGAGTGTAGACCAAAATTCGCAGGAATTTATTATAATTATTTATATATTTGTGACGGCTAAACGATTCCAAATACTGTGTGCATACTAATGCGATTTTTCTACCACGTTGTTCTGGGATGCTTTTCGTACCAATAGCTGGCTCGGTTGGCCATAATAATTTGTCTTGTTTAATGAATTCCGGTCCATAAAACCATAACTGATTACCGATTAACTCCTTTACCTTAGCTCCGCGTGAAACTATATCCGCTGGATTATTTGACGAACTAACGTGATGCCATGTGAAATTCTTGGTGAGGCTTTGGATTTTTGTCACACGATTAGAAACAAACTGTGACCAACGATATGGTTCACCTTTTATCCACGTCAATGCAATTGTCGAATCAGACCAACAGTGAATGTTTTTTGGAGGCAACGGAAAAATCTTCAAAACATAATGCAACAATTCTGCAAGTAGAAGTATCGCACAAAATTCCAATCTTGGCAAACTAACTTCTTTTGTTGGTGCTACCCTGGATTTAGCACATAATAACGATGACGACACTTTTCCATTAATTTGGTGACAGCGTAAATACATGCGCCATATGCTCGCGTGCTGGCATCTGAAAATGCATGAATTTCTGTTGAATTCATAATAGGTACATACCGAGGTATATGTAAGATTTAACCCAGCTAATTCATCTCGAAAACTAGCCCATCTGGTGTGAATTTCTTGTGGCACACTTTCATCCCAATTTATTTGAAGCTTCCACAAATCTTGCAATAGGATTTTGCAGGTTACTATTATTGGATTTAGTAATCCTAAGGGATCGAAAATGCTTGCTACTTGTGACAAAATTGTTCGTTTTGAAACCTTCGACGGTTTGTCTTGGTTGTTGTAAATGAATAAAAAATGATCCTCCCTTGGTGACCATTTCAAACCAAGTGCCTTTATATATTCGCTGTTTCCACAGGACACAAGTTCTTCCTTATCGCAATCTGCCATGTCTTTAAGAATTAGGTTGTTGTTTGATGCAAATTTGCGAAGTGGGAAACCGCCCTTTTTTAACAAGCCAATTACTTGCCTTTTTATTTCGACTACATCTTCGATTGTTGAACCACCAGTAAATAAATTATCCACATAAAAATCTCGAAGAGTGACAGAAGAGCCAATAGGAAAATTGACAGCCTCTTCAATTGCTAGTTGTTGAAAGCATTTAACAGCCAAGTACGGCGCACTACTGGTTCCATACGTAACGGTTTGCAGCTCGTATAAACCAATCTCATCAGTATTTGAATTACGCCATAATATAGTTTGCCATCTAGTATCTTGCTTATCGATAAGAATCTGGCGGTACATTTTGGCAATGTCTGCCATTAAAACTATTTTGTGCGCTCGAACTCTAATCAAAATCGTTGCTAAATCGTCTTGCAGAGTTGGGCCAACTCGTAGTATGTCGTCGAGGGCAAGTCCATTTGACGTTCGGCATGACGCGTCGAATACTACACGTAATTTGGTAGTGGAGCTATCAAGTTTTGTGACACAATGGTGGTGGATGAAAATATGCGATTCAAAGTTGTTTTCAATACGAACCATATGTTTTAACTGTTTGTATTCTTCAATGAAATTTGTATACTCTCTCAAAATATTTTCATCTCGGTTCAACTTTTTCTCTAAACCCAGAAACCGGTTGCGTGCGATATTGTATGAGTCACCAAGACAATCTAGAGTTTTCTTGAACGGCAATCGGACGATGAATTTATTGGTGCTTGGACACCGTGTAGTTGTTTTAGCAAAAAATGTTTCACATTCTTCCTCTTCAATCGTGAATTGCGTTTTTGATGATGCGTAAATATGCTCTATTGACCAAAAACGTTCTAACATATCGTCTAAATTGGGTTCAACAATTGTGGCGTGAAGGGATGTATGTAATGACGATGATACATTTGTATTTATTGGGCCAGACACAATCCACCCAAATTGGGTTTTTTGCAAAATTGGCAAATTGTCACCTAATTTAATTTGACCGATCATGAGTAATTCATAAAAAATGCTGGCACCAATTAAACAATCAATATGCCCAGGTTGCTCGAAATGTGGATCAGCCAGGTTGATGTTACTTGGTACATTTATTTTGTTTTTGTCGATACGACTACTAGGTTGAAGCTGGGTAATATGTGGTAAAATTATTGCTTGTATTGTTGAACGGTACGAATTTTGAAGCGATTCAATAATGATCGAACATATCCCAAGAGGTTTGACTGCCGCAGTTCCAATTCCATGAATTTGTACATTTGATTTTTCTTGGGGTAATTGCAGATGGTGTGCTATTTTTGATGAGATAAAATTTACCTGCGATCCAGAATCTAATAAAACACGCGCTTTTATTTTGATGCCCGATGTTGTACCAAGATGTATGATAGCTGTGGCCAACAGGACGTCACTTTTCAGTTCACTTGCTTGATACGATGATGAGTTTTCTGATGCTAAAGATTCTTTGGTTGGCTCTAAACTAGATTGCGATTGTGGCACATCACGATGCAACAATGTGTGATGCGAAGCCTTGCAAACTTGACACTTATATTTTGATTGACAACTATTCATCATATGATGACCACCCAAGCAATTTAAACATAAGTTGTTGCGTTTTGCCAATGAAAATCTATCGTAGGGCGTCATTTTTATAAACAATGGGCATTTAAAGGGACTATGCATTCCTCCTTTGCATAAAGTACATTTAGTCGATTGTTCACTTGCGACGAATGACGTTTTTTGTTTGCTAGAATGTACCTTTTGATGATGTGATGACGACAGAGGTTGATTTGATAGGGCTGAATCAATAAAACTGATAGTTTGACAACGTTTTTCTAGAAAACTAGCCAGAGCTTCCCAATCTGGAAGATTAAACGATGTAGAGTCATATTGATTAAACTTTGAAGAAACCTCCTCCTCCCACAGTGCCTGCATTTCTTTATCCAAGTGTGATGTTACTAAATACAGCAAAATTCCATCGGCTATCTGCGATTTAGATTCAAACGATTGTAGTGCTCGCACATTGGCATTGATTTGATCAATAAATAGACGTAGGGATGACACATTAGGTCCTGAGATCTTTTCTACCTCAAAGATTTTACTCAGATGGGCTTGAAAAATGTACCTCTTGTTGTCATACCTTGCTTTTAATAATTGAATAGCTTTTTCGTAATTAGTACCTGTGATTTCTAATGACTGAATGATATTCGCAGCGTTACCCTTCAAGCTCGATTTTAAGTACTGAAACCTTTCAACAGGCAACAAATCCTTGTTTTGGTGAACTAATACGTTGAAGGTGCTGTAAAAGTCAGTCCATTCTTCTGGTGCTCCCGAGAATGTAGATAATTGCAAATATGGTAAATTAGTACGCCCAGTCGACATTGCCGGCATTTCAACTCGAGTGCTGCTAAGTCTAAATTTACACGTTTCATCTTTTGATGCTCAACTTCTTTTCAATTTCCTTTTAAAGATGCCAACATAATCACACGCAGCAATCGGTTTCAACTTTTTTCGGTTCAAAACAACAACAATTTCATTAACAGCGAATCAAAGAGAAAAAGAAAAGAAAAAAATTACATGCAGCCATTGCTGGCATATACCAACGAATAAAAACACAAAGCGTACTGACCGAGTACAGGCATCTCTGTACTAACCCCCTTTCTTCTTTCTTCTCTCACCTAAAAACATAAGAGTTGAGCATCAAAAGATGAAACGTGTGAAAGTAGACTAAGGTTGGTCTCCAAATGAGCCTTCAATACAGCTATGTGTTCAACCAATTTTCCCTTTGTCTCGGCGTATGTTTCTTCTACCAGTTGTCGAATAGGATCATCCAGTTGTGTTTCGTCTAAGATTTCTATTTGTGATTGTAGTTCTTCAAATTGTTCATAATGGCGGTCCAGGAGAGATATTTTTATTTCGGTATAATGGATTGAAAACGTGTCGAGATTATTTAACCCTTCCTTGGCCGATTGAAGGCAGTTTACAACTTGTGACCTTTGCAGCAATTTAAACCGAACGTTTCGATCTGATGGAGGAGTTTGCACCTCATCAGTTACCGCCGTAACAGCTTCGTTTTGCATACCGATACACAAATTTCGAGAAAGTGTCCGATTTTATGACCGATTTAAAAATTTTTACAAATTTAAATTGACGCGATATCCGGTTCGAAGGACCTATGGCAAGACTAAGGCGTTTTTTTAGCCCCTTGTTCCGAAATGAACAATTCAATAAAAAGGTCCACAAAAATTGCTTTGTTTTTTTTTTTTTTTTTGTAAATTTTGTCTTTATTTATTTAATTTAATAATCGAATAACAAATTTTACATGTTACAACTTCAGTGTATTTTTTATAACTGAACTACTAGATATAAATCTTTCTTACATCAAGAAGACAAAAATTGTAACGGTTGAATCACGCCACTAACTATTTAAGTGCAATTCAACAGCAACAACAATTGTGCTAAAACCAGTATTTTATTATTTATTTAACTTTAGCTTTTAAGTTCTTTTTGTTTTTTAAATATTTAGAGTTTTTTTTTGTTAGTTTTTAACACCTTGTGGGTGATACAAAATCTTAACAGTGTTATATGTTTGCAACTCCATATTTGTCCAAAATGGTCATTGATCTTCTCCAGAAATTTAAAATAAATATGGTTGATATTTCGAGCAGTAAACGCTAACAATGCTATGAAAAAAAAACTATGTTGTTTTTGGATTGTTGTAGTTACGACACCACCTGTAGTTGAATTCGCCTACTACAAAACAAAATTTTTTTTTATTTTTTCGTTTTTACGCCCAAAAAATTTGAAAAATTCTTATATTCAATAATAATTGTTTTCCAATTCTCATAATTTGTAATTGTTTTCATTTTCCGATTTTATATATTTTTTTCTCCGAGAGTTGAAGAAGCACCTCACTCAACAACTGCTTCCAACAAAATGAGAAAGAAAACGTCGCCACACACGATGAAACATTGTGTTTGGAAACATAAAATATCAAAAAATGTTGATGGTTGAGAAACCAAAAAGCTAACACGAATTTCAACCAGAAACATTACCACACACGTAGCAAAATTAAGTGAAACATGCCCATGTTTCGACAAAAGTTACTTCGTCTGTGGGTAACTTTATGTTTTTTCTTTACACCAGAGGTGTTATTTAACAGCATATATTGAAGATGGCAACATTTTTATACAATTACAAAAACAACCAATTTTCATGTTGTTTTTTTAAATATTAAGGGTATTCACGTCACAAGTTGCACCCTTGCAAAAAAGCTAAAGCGCAAAAATAAAACAACAACCACACAGACAATTAGTTGTGCGTAAATAATTGTCTTTGTGGTTGTTGTTATATTTGTGCACTTTTCCTTTTTTGCAAGGGTGCAACTTGTGACGTGAATACCCCCATTGTAAAACTGTAACCATCTTCTTTATTTTATTAACTCAGTTGTTTAATGTGTTTCCTTTGATTTTACTTATACCATCCGTGTAAACATTAAAAATGGTAACAATAGACTTTTATTTTAAAACACGGAGAGAATTTTATAATTATTTGATATGTATGGAATTTTATGGCTATAGCAGGAACATTATGTTGGGAAATAAAATAGTTTTTCGAAAAAATAGAAAAGGAAGAATTCTTATGTATTGTGTATGCTTTTTGAAACGTTTCATTTTGATTTTATTTACTGCAGTACATATATTATAGGGAAGGGCCTGACCAGGCCCAGGTGGATACAATATGCACAAACTTTTCATTTGGCCAATTGCGCAATTGAGGAATACATAAAGTTTCGTTCTAATATACTTAATAATTATATAAAAAAAACTAGAAAAAAGTCAAAAAATGCCTGGCCAGGCTAAGGTTTATACTTAAGGACGAATAAAAGTACCTGAATTGAAACAAATAAAAAACTTGCAAAAAAAATATATATGTTTATTAGGGTGGCAGCTAAATGTATGGAGCAATTTTTTTGTATTAATATTGATGTCTCCCGGGCGGAATATTGTGCCACATGGTCTAAAACTGATGTGGAAAAAATTTCAGCCAAATCGGATAAAAAAAAAAATTTCCATACAAGCAAAACATTTTTTTTTCGATTTTTTTTTTTTTTTTTAATATTAGTAAGCTTTATAAGCTTATTAACAACAAAAAATTTCATTTCGATCGGACAAGATTTTCAGTTTCAAAAGTGACTGAAAAAAAAATTTAAGGCTTGTTAGGGGCTTACTCTAAAAAATTTTTTTTTTAGTTTTGATAAGCACACATTAAAGATTTTTTGTTGCTCTTAATACCAGGTTTTTTAAATTTTTTTTAAAAAATTTTTTTCGACATCGCATTTTTGTTCTAAATTGGGGTAAAAAACTGGAAAAATGCAGTTTTTGGCCCTATTTAAGAGCATGATTACTAGGGTGCCAGCTAAATTTCAGCTTTGGATTTTCAACATCTCCCGGGCGGAATATTGTGCCACATGGTCTTAAACTGATGTGGAAAAAATTTCAGCCAAATCGGATAACTTTTACCCCTGCCCCTTTGAGGTCAAAGTTCAAATAATAAAAAAAAAAAAAAATTCCATACAAGCAAAAAGAATTTTTTTTTTTTTGCTTGTATATTTTTGGCACGTCATAGAGAAATCTTATTTATAAAGTCAAAAATATTTCATAATTTTGTTGTTGCTTTCTACAGAAATTCATATTGCGTTTTTAAATTTCCAACGCCACAAAATATGCAGCGTTTGAAATTTAAATTTTAAAAACGTTATTTAACCTAATTTAATAAAATATTATGATTTGATTCAGGTATAATATTAGGCGTATTAAAGTGTTTTTCAGGAGATTTTATATAGCACTATTTGCTTATTATGTATCGTTCATCAAAAAAATCGGTAGAGTGATTTCAACGCCTAAATTCAACCAGATTTCAATACAGTAATACAAATTTTTTTTTTTTTAGAATTTTAAGCGTCTTACAAGTGCTTTTCTGAACGACGCTCTATATGGGGACTTGCTTAAATTATGGGCCGATCTGAACGAAAATTAGCAGTGATTATTAATCTTATGAAACTAGTGTTTTCGAGAGTGGGCTGCATTGTAAATTATTGGACCTATTGTAAATTATTGACCGATCCTCAAATAATTTAATATGATTTCCACTCATATAAAACAATATTATGCAAAATTTAATAACAACCGGTGCACTGTCACGAATTATGTTAGAACAATATCATATTTATTCGAAATTTTTACATATTTGTTCAAAATAGTAATTGATCTTCTCCAGTAATTTCATATGTTTTCATATTTTTTCAAAATTAATTTTCTCAAATTCCAAAATTATTTCAGAAATGCGACTTTTGGATTGGTATTTCGGATCCTTTGGACTACCATTCCTATATGGTGTTTGGCAAGACTAAAGCGTTTTTTAGCCCCTTGTTCCGAAATGAACAATTCAATAAAAAGGTCCACAAAAATTGCTTTGTTTTTTTTTTTGGTAAATTTTGTCTTTATTTATTTAATTTAATAATCGAAAACCAAATTTTACATGTTACAACTTCAGTGTATTTTTTATAACTGAACTACTAGATATAAATCTTTCCTACATCAAGAAGACAAAAATTGTAACGGTTGAATCACGCCACTAACTATTTAAGTGCAATTCAACAGCAACAACAATTGTGCTAAAACCAGTATTTTATTATTTATTTTACTTTAGCTTTTAACTTTTTGTTTTTTAAATATTTAGAGTTTTTTTTTTGTTAGTTTTTAACACCTTGTGGGTGATAAAAAAATACAAAATCTTAACATTCTGCCCCCCCAGCGGAAGCTTTGCTTACATTGCTATCATCTAACTCGATAGGAAGCTTGCATACCTTTGTTATTGTTCTTTTATGGATGCCTTCTGATGTTTCGACCATAACCACACGCACTCTTCCATCGTCACCTTGAATTACTTGTACTATACGCCCGATGGGCCATTTTAGTGGTGCCGTATTTTCGTCTTTTAGCAAAACTAAATAATTTTCTTGCAGATTTGTTAATGGACGATTCCATTTTGATCGAAGTTGGAGTTGTTTTATATACTCATTTCGCCAGCGAGACCAAAATTGTTGCTGAATAAATTGTATACAATGATATCTTTTTAGTGCGCTTAATTTGGAATTCTGTAGGGTTGGTTCTGCAACTGTTGTGAAATTTAGACCAATAAAAAAATGGCCTGGAGTTAGTGGGGTGAGATCATTTGGGTCGTTGGACAGTGGTGTGAGTGGGCGACTATTAATGACAGCTTCAGCAAATGGTGTGCAGTTCATCATGTGTTAGTATATGATTACCGATACAACGACGAATACAGTTTTTAGCTAGCTTAACTGCGCTCTCCCACAATCCACCGAAATGAGGCGATCTGGGCGGTATAAATTTCCACGTTATGCCTTCATTACGACATGAAGTCTCAACATCGCTAATATGTTGTTGTGAAAGAAAATGTGCTAACATTTGTTTTAGTTTACGATTAGCGCCCACGAAATTTGTAGCATTGTCTGAGTATATTAGCCGGCATTTATCGCGACTAGCAATGAACCTTTTTAACGAAGATATAAATGCTGCAGTTGTCAAGTCCGGCACCAATTCGATATGCACAGCCTTTGTGACAAAACAAATGAAAATTTCTAAGTAGACTTTAACTGGTGGTCTGCCTCTTATTTGTTGAGTTACTAAAAATGGTCCGCAATAGTCGACACCTGATATTTCGAATGCACACGATTTAACCACTCGATCAGTGGGCAAATTGCCCATGATTTGTTCTGAAACTTGAGGCCGAAAACGATAACATAATATGCAGTTATGAATTACACTTTTTCGCGCAGTATATTGAGTAATGTTTGTACACCAGCATGAAGATTGGTTTGGTGATGATGACGAATAATAGTTGTTACGAATGGATGTGTAGTTGGTAACAGTATAGGATGTTTTGCACTAAACGGTAATGATGAATTCTTTATTCTGCCACCAACACGAATCAAACCATTGTGCATAAAAGGTGTGAGCTGTCTAATTTTTGATGATTTATCGACGCAATTATGTTGTTGTAAAGACTTTATTTCCGCAGTAAAGAAATTGTGTTGAATTATTCGACATATAAACAGCAAAGCATCTTCGATTTCATCTGATGCGATTGGTTGTTTTGACGAATTTTTGATAATGAAGCGACGAGTGTAGACCAAAATTCGCAGGAATTTATTATAATCTATATATATAAAATTGTAACGTTACTGACTGACTCACTGACTCACTGATTCATCATCGCACAGCCTAAACGCCTGAAGCTAGACACTTGAAATTTGGACCAGAGATTGGTCACTCCCCAAATCGATCCACTAAGACGGGATTTTTGGAAATTCGAATGTTTAGGGGGTAAAAAAGGGTAAAAACGGGAAAATTCGGTAATCTTATATCTCCAAAACTAAAAGAGATACAAAAAAAATTTAATACCTATCGTTGTTCTTTAGAAAAAAAAGCGGACAGGTGTCTGGTACTTTTTTGAAATTCGGCCCTATTTGGGAGTAAACGGGTAATATCTGAATTTTAGTACTTTTTTGACACCCCATCTATCTTTTGAACCAATAAACATAGAAACAAAGTTAATACCACATTCGAAACCTAACAAAAATATACGAATTTAAATTTGGTACTTTTTCGAAATTCGAACATTTAAGGGGTAAAAATCGTAACTATTTTTGGTACTTTTTTTAAAAAACATTTTTCTCCATTTATTGAAATATTCGTACTAAATTATGGGCTGCCACTATTATACTGAAATTTTTTATACTTTAATGGGGGGAAAATAGTACCAAAAAGGGGAAATACGAGAAATTTGATATTTTACTTAACTTTTTGGTTCTACAACTGGTATTTTTTAAATTATCGTTTATGTTGGACCTAAAAACATAAGATTCATCATGCAATGTCCGGAATGGATAAGAATCCATAAGGGGCAGTTTTTGGTACTTTTCTGTTAATTAACTGGTACTTTTTGAATTTCCGTTAGTATTGGACCTATAAAAATAAAATTAAACATGCAATGTCCCGAATGGATGAGAATCTATAAGAGGGAACTTTTTGGTACTTTTTTGTTCATTAACTGGTACTTTTTGAACTTACGTTAATATTGGACTTAGAAACATAAAATTCAAAATGAAATGTCCTGAGTGGTTAAGAATCCATAAGGGGAAGTTTTTGGTACTTTTCTGTTAATTAACTGGTACTTTTTGAATTTCCGTTAGTATTGGACCTATAAAAATAAAATTAAACATGCAATGTCCCGAATGGATGAGAGTCTATAAGAGGGAACTTTTTGGTACTTTTTTGTTCATTAACTGGTACTTTTTGAATTTCTGTTAGTATTGAACCTAGAAACATACAATTCAATATGCAATGCCCTGGATGGATGAGAATCTATAAGAGTGAACTTTTTGGTACTTTTTTAATCTTGGACTGGTACTTTTTGAATTTCCGTTGGTATTGGACATAGACAGATAAAATTAAACATGCAAGGTCCTGGGTGGATAAGAATCTAAGAGGAAAGTTTTTGGTACTTTTTTGTTCATTTACTGGTACTTTTTGAATTTCCGTCAGTATTGGACCTAGAAACATAAAATTAAACATGCACGATACTGTGTAAATGAAAATCTTTAAGTGGGATCTTATTGGTACTTTTTTATTCGTTATCTGGTACTTTTTGAATTTCCGTTAGTATTGGACCCAGAAACATGCAATTAAACATGGAAGGTCTTGAGTGAATGGCAATCTGTTAGAGAGATATTTTTGGTGCTTTTTCGTTTTTTAACTGGTCCTTTTTTTAAATTTTCGCTAATGTTGGTCTAATGAAAATAAAATTAAACGTGCATGGTCCTGAGTGAATGAGAATCTCTAAAAGCGCTTATAGGTACTTTTTAGTTATTAAACTGGTACTTTTTGAATATCCGTTATTATTGGACTTAGAAACATAAAATTCAAGATGCAATGCCCTAAGTGGATAAGAATATATAAGAGGGAAGTTTTTGGTACTTCTTTGTTCTTTAACTGGTACTTTTTGAATTTCCGTAAACAAAATTAAACATGCAAGGTCCTGAGTGAATGAAAATCTGTAAGAGGGCTTTTGGTACTATTTTGTTCTTTAACTGGTACCTTTTATATATCCGTATTTATTGGATCTAGAAACATAAAATTAAACATGCAAGCTCCTGAGTGAATGAGAATCTGTAAGAGGGATTTTTTTTTAAATAAACTGGTAATTTTTTTAATTTAATATTTATTTTTGTGCATTAAATAAAAAAGCAAATTGGTGTCTGGTACTTTAACGAAATTCGGTCGTTTTAGGTAGTAAATCTAGCTTTTAAGCCAATACGTATAGAAATAAAAATTAAATAACATTTGTTACTTATCTAAAAAATACAAATGCGAATTTGGTACTTTTTCGAAATTCGAACGTTTCAGGGGTGAAAATTGTACCTATGTATATCGATCCCGCGAACCTCATACCTCCTAAACTAAAAGAGATAAAAAACATCATCAATTCGCTAACCGTATATTTCCTAAACAAAAAGAGATACAAAAAATTTAATACTAATTATTGTTCATTAAAAAAAATAAACGGAGAGGTGTCTGGTACTTTTTTGAAGGAAGACCTTTTTGGGGTGTAAAAGGGTAAATAAATATTGTATCACATTTTTAGCTTATCTAAAAAATACAAAACAGGTTTGCCCCTTTTTTGAAATTCAAACGTTTAAGGTGTGAAAATCGTTCCTAATTTTGTTACTGTTTTCTCAACATTTTTCTCCATCTCTATATAATATAATATAAATTTGTAAAGTAACTGACGGATTCATCATCGCACATCCTAAACTCTTGAAGCTAAAAAGCTGACTTTTGGACCGAAGGTTGTCCTCTCGTCAAATCGATTCCGCTAACCAAAAAAATCCAAAATTAAAGAGATCCAAAAAATTTAACACTTATTGTTGTTCGTTAAAAAAAACAAGGGGACAGGTGCCTGGTACTTTTTTGAAAATAAACTTTGGCATAAAAATATGTCCACGAAGAAAAAGGAGACGCTAACGAAGTAGCGGGTTAAATGCTAGTTATTTATATATTTGTGACGGCTAAACGATTCCAAATACTGTGTGCATACTAATGCGATTTTTCTACCACGTTGTTCTGGGATGCTTTTCGTACCAATAGCTGGCTCGGTTGGCCATAATAATTTGTCTTGTTTAATGAATTCCGGTCCATAAAACCATAACTGATTACCGATTAACTCCTTTACCTTAGCTCCGCGTGAAACTATATCCGCTGGATTATTTGACGAACTAA
This sequence comes from Pollenia angustigena, assembly GCA_930367215.1. Taxonomy (NCBI): domain Eukaryota; kingdom Metazoa; phylum Arthropoda; class Insecta; order Diptera; family Polleniidae; genus Pollenia; species Pollenia angustigena. Next base: position 22,430,124 of record OV884061.1, on the reverse strand, counting down.
CGTGATGCCATGTGAAATTCTTGGTGAGGCTTTGGATTTTTGTCACACGATTAGAAACAAACTGTGACCAACGATATGGTTCACCTTTTATCCACGTCAATGCAATTGTCGAATCAGACCAACAGTGAATGTTTTTTGGAGGCAACGGAAAAATCTTCAAAACATAATGCAACAATTCTGCAAGTAGAAGTATCGCACAAAATTCCAATCTTGGCAAACTAACTTCTTTTGTTGGTGCTACCCTGGATTTAGCACATAATAACGATGACGACACTTTTCCATTAATTTGGTGACAGCGTAAATACATGCGCCATATGCTCGCGTGCTGGCATCTGAAAATGCATGAATTTCTGTTGAATTCATAATAGGTACATACCGAGGTATATGTAAGATTTAACCCAGCTAATTCATCTCGAAAACTAGCCCATCTGGTGTGAATTTCTTGTGGCACACTTTCATCCCAATTTATTTGAAGCTTCCACAAATCTTGCAATAGGATTTTGCAGGTTACTATTATTGGATTTAGTAATCCTAAGGGATCGAAAATGCTTGCTACTTGTGACAAAATTGTTCGTTTTGAAACCTTCGACGGTTTGTCTTGGTTGTTGTAAATGAATAAAAAATGATCCTCCCTTGGTGACCATTTCAAACCAAGTGCCTTTATATATTCGCTGTTTCCACAGGACACAAGTTCTTCCTTATCGCAATCTGCCATGTCTTTAAGAATTAGGTTGTTGTTTGATGCAAATTTGCGAAGTGGGAAACCGCCCTTTTTTAACAAGCCAATTACTTGCCTTTTTATTTCGACTACATCTTCGATTGTTGAACCACCAGTAAATAAATTATCCACATAAAAATCTCGAAGAGTGACAGAAGAGCCAATAGGAAAATTGACAGCCTCTTCAATTGCTAGTTGTTGAAGGCATTTAACAGCCAAGTACGGCGCACTACTGGTTCCATACGTAACGGTTTGCAGCTCGTATAAACCAATCTCATCAGTATTTGAATTACGCCATAATATAGTTTGCCATCTAGTATCTTGCTTATTTTGGCAATGTCTGCCATTAAAACTATTTTGTGCGCTCGAACTCTAATCAAAATCGTTGCTAAATCGTCTTGCAGAGTTGGGCCAACTCGTAGTATGTCGTCGAGGGCAAGTCCATTTGACGTTCGGCATGACGCGTCGAATACTACACGTAATTTGGTAGTGGAGCTATCAAGTTTTGTGACACAATGGTGGTGGATGAAAATATGCGATTCAAAGTTGTTTTCAATACGAACCATATGTTTTAACTGTTTGTATTCTTCAATGAAATTTGTATACTCTCTCAAAATATTTTCATCTCGGTTCAACTTTTTCTCTAAACCCAGAAACCGGTTGCGTGCGATATTGTATGAGTCACCAAGACAATCTAGAGTTTTCTTGAACGGCAATCGGACGATGAATTTATTGGTGCTTGGTCACCGTGTAGTTGTTTTAGCAAAAAATGTTTCACATTCTTCCTCTTCAATCGTGAATTGCGTTTTTGATGATGCGTAAATATGCTCTATTGACCAAAAACGTTCTAACATATCGTCTAAATTGGGTTCAACAATTGTGGCGTGAAGGGATGTATGTAATGACGATGATACATTTGTATTTATTGGGCCAGACACAATCCACCCAAATTGGGTTTTTTGCGAAATTGGCAAATTGTCACCTAATTTAATTTGACCGATCATGAGTAATTCATAAAAAATGCTGGCACCAATTAAACAATCAATATGCCCAGGTTGCTCGAAATGTGGATCAGCCAGGTTTTTTTTTTTTTTTTTTTTTTTTTTTTTTTTAATTAGATTTATTAGTAGTATTTATAATACTTTTTCATTACATTGTCTTTTAAAAATTTAACAAAATTACATAAGCTTCAATTTACATTTTTATTTCTTATAAAATCTACAATTTTTTTTCTGAATATATTATTGTTCATTTCATTCTTTATATCATTTGGCATCATGTTATACATCTTTAATCCTTTGTAGAATAATGATTTTTGCCTGGTATTCGTATCCGAACGTTGTAGTCTAAAGTCTTGTCCATTTCGTAGGTTATAAGGTTGAACATCCCCAACATATCTTAGTTGTTCTATCAGGTAATCTGGTGCATTTCCCATTTTCATTTTTTTTATAAAATTTATTGTATTATACTCTAGTCTTTGTTGTATGTTCATCCATTTTAGGGAATCCAACATAAGTTTTATTGAGGTATATCTATTGCATTTTAATATTGATCGCATCGCTTTATTTTGTAATTTTTGTAGTCTAGCTATTTGATTATCCGAGCAGCATGTGAATAGCACCGTTGATCCGAATTCAAAATGTGGTTTTATTATCGTATTATATATATTTATTGCTGTGATAATTGATACTTTATATCTTAAACGTTTAAAAAACCCGATTTTTTTTCCAATTTTTTTGCATATATATTCAATATGTTCTTTAAAATTTAAGTCTTTGTCTATTAAAAAACCCAAATATTTGATATTATTAACTTTTTCTATTATAACGTTATTGATTTTAAATGTTATGTTATTGTTCATATTAATTTCCATAAGTTTGGTTTTATTTTCATTTAATTTTAGTTTATTCATGTTTAACCATTCGTTTATGTTATCTATATCTATTTTTAAGTTTTCGTAACATATGTCATCCGTTGATGCTTCTGTGAATATCAGTGTGTCATCCGCATATAGCACTATTTCGCATTTTTCTAATACTCTCTCCATATCATTTATATATATAATGAATAGAAGAGCACCCAAAATTGATCCTTGTGGTACTCCAAAATTGTTTTCTATTGCTGTTGATTTTGCATTATTTACTTTTGTTATTTGTTTTCGCTTTGTTAAGTAGGACTCAAACCATTTTAATTCTGTGTCTTGTATACCGTATTTATGTAATTTTTTTAACAGGATATCCCGATCAATTGTTTCAAATGCTCTTTTGAAATCTAGAAATATGGCCAATATTTTGTTATTCTTTTTTATATACTTCCACTTATTTACAACATAGTTGACTGCTGTTTCGCATGAGTATTTTTTTCTAAATCCCGACTGATATTTTGACAATAACTTGTGTTTTTCTATGTAGTTTTCTAGTTGATTTTTTACTATTTTTTCAATAATTTTTTCGAATGTTTTTAGACCATTAATTGGCCTGTATTCTTCACATGTTCGTGTATTTTTTACTTTCTCAATAGGTGTAATTATCGATTCCTTCCAGTTATTAGGGAAAATTCCTGTTTCCAGAGATTTATTTATTATACTAAGCATATTATTGCCTATAATGTCCCAGTTATCTAATATTAATTTGTTACTTATTTTATTGAAGTCAGGTTTGCTTTTTATATTCTTACATATTATTTTTAACTCCTGTAACGTTATTTTACGGAACTTAAATTTAAAATCTATCACAGCTATTTTGTTTTTATATTGCACATAATTTATGGATTGATTGATCTCCTTAATACTATTTACGAAAAATTTATTAAAATGTTCAGCTATTTGTAAATTGTCATTATACTCTATTTGGTTAAAAATCACAGTCTTTATCACATTTCTGGGTTTTCTTAGAACTAGTTCTTTTATTTTACTCCACATTTCTTTTTGGTTATTAGTATTGCTTATTTTATTATTTATGAACTTGTTTTTTTCGTTTTCAATTTTTACTTTATATAAACTTCTAATCGTTTTATAATTGTTCCATGCCTCATCCGTGTTTTCATTTATTGCACTTTGGTATTTAAAAACTTTCATCCTTTTCATATTTCTAATGTTGATGTTACTTGGTACATTTATTTTGTTTTTGTCGATACGACTACTAGGTTGAAGCTGGGTAATATGTGGTAAAATTATTGCTTGTATTGTTGAACGGTACGAATTTTGAAGCGATTCAATAATGATCGAACATATCCCAAGAGGTTTGACTGCCGCAGTTCCAATTCCATGAATTTGTACATTTGATTTTTCTCGGGGTAATTGCAGATGGTGTGCTATTTTTGATGAGATAAAATTTACCTGCGATCCAGAATCTAATAAAACACGCGCTTTTATTTTGATGCCCGATGTTGTACCAAGATGTATGATAGCTGTGGCCAACAGGACGTCACTTTTCAGTTCACTTGCTTGATACGATGATGAGTTTTCTGATGCTAAAGATTCTTTGGTTGGCTCTAAACTAGATTGCGATTGTGGCACATCACGATGCAACAATGTGTGATGCGAAGCCTTGCAAACTTGACACTTATATTTTGATTGACAACTATTCATCATATGATGACCACCCAAGCAATTTAAACATAAGTTGTTGCGTTTTGCCAATGAAAATCTATCGTAGGGCGTCATTTTTATAAACAATGGGCATTTAAAGGGACTATGCATTCCTCCTTTGCATAAAGTACATTTAGTCGATTGTTCACTTGCGACGAATGACGTTTTTTGTTTGCTAGAATGTACCTTTTGATGATGTGATGACGACAGAGGTTGATTTGATAGGGCTGAATCAATAAAACTGATAGTTTGACAACGTTTTTCTAGAAAACTAGCCAGAGCTTCCCAATCTGGAAGATTAAACGATGTAGAGTCATATTGATTAAACTTTGAAGAAACCTCCTCCTCCCACAGTGCCTGCATTTCTTTATCCAAGTGTGATGTTACTAAATACAGCAAAATTCCATCGGCTATCTGCGATTTAGATTCAAACGATTGTAGTGCTCGCACATTGGCATTGATTTGATCAATAAATAGACGTAGGGATGACACATTAGGTCGTGAGATCTTTTCTACCTCAAAGATTTTACTCAGATGGGCTTGAAAAATGTACCTCTTGTTGTCATACCTTGCTTTTAATAATTGAATAGCTTTTTCGTAATTAGTACCTGTGATTTCTAATGACTGAATGATATTCGCAGCGTTACCCTTTTTTAAGTACTGAAACCTTTCAACAGGCAACAAATCCTTGTTTTGGTGAACTAATACGTTGAAGGTGCTGTAAAAGTCAGTCCATTCTTCTGGTGCTCCCGAGAATGTAGATAATTGCAAATATGGTAAATGAGTACGCCCAGTCGACATTGCCGGCATTTCAACTCGAGTGCTGCTAAGTCTAAATTTACACGTTTCATCTTTTGATGCTCAACTTCTTTTCAATTTCCTTTTAAAGATGCCAACATAATCACACGCAGCAATCGGTTTCAACTTTTTTCGGTTCAAAACAACAACAATTTCATTAACAGCGAATCAAAGAGAAAAAGAAAAGAAAAAAATTACATGCAGCCATTGCTGGCATATACCAACGAATAAAAACACAAAGCGTACTGACCGAGTACAGGCATCTCTGTACTAACCCCCTTTCTTCTTTCTTCTCTCACCTAAAAACATAAGAGTTGAGCATCAAAAGATGAAACGTGTGAAAGTAGACTAAGGTTGGTCTCCAAATGAGCCTTCAATACAGCTATGTGTTCAACCAATTTTCCCTTTGTCTCGGCGTATGTTTCTTCTACCAGTTGTCGAATAGGATCATCCAGTTGTGTTTCGTTTAAGATTTCTATTTGTGATTGTAGTTCTTCAAATTGTTCATAATGGCGGTCCAGGAGAGATATTTTTATTTCGGTATAATGGATTGAAAACGTGTCGAGATTATTTAACCCTTCCTTGGCCGATTGAAGGCAGTTTACAACTTGTGACCTTTGCAGCAATTTAAACCGAACGTTTCGATCTGATGGAGGAGTTTGCACCTCATCAGTTACCGCCGTAACAGCTTCGTTTTGCATACCGATACACAAATTTCGAGAAAGTGTCCGATTTTATGACCGATTTAAAAATTTTTACAAATTTAAATTGACGCGATATCCGGTTCGAAGGACCTATGGCAAGACTAAAGCGTTTTTTTAGCCCCTTGTTCCGAAATGAACAATTCAATAAAAAGGTCCACAAAAATTGCTTTGTTTTTTTTTTTTTTTTTTTGGTAAATTTTGTCTTTATTTATTTAATTTAATAATCGAATAACAAATTTTACATGTTACAACTTCAGTGTATTTTTTATAACTGAACTACTAGATATAAATCTTTCTTACATCAAGAAGACAAAAATTGTAACGGTTGAATCACGCCACTAACTATTTAAGTGCAATTCAACAGCAACAACAATTGTGCTAAAACCAGTATTTTATTATTTATTTAACTTTAGCTTTTAAGTTCTTTTTGTTTTTTAAATATTTAGAGTTTTTTTTTGTTAGTTTTTAACACCTTGTGGGTGATACAAAATCTTAACAGTGTTATATGTTTGCAACTCCATATTTGTCCAAAATGGTCATTGATCTTCTCCAGAAATTTAAAATAAATATGGTTGATATTTCGAGCAGTAAACGCTAACAATGCTATGAAAAAAAAACTATGTTGTTCTTGGATTGTTGTAGTTACGACACCACCTGTAGTTGAATTCGCCTACTACAAAACAAAATTTTTTTTTATTTTTTCGTTTTTACGCCCAAAAAATTTGAAAAATTCTTATATTCAATAATAATTGTTTTCCAATTCTCATAATTTGTAATTGTTTTCATTTTCCGATTTTATATATTTTTTTCTCCGAGAGTTGAAGAAGCACCTCACTCAACAATTGCTTCCAACAAAATGAGAAAGAAAACGTCGCCACACACGATGAAACATTGTGTTTGGAAACATAAAATATCAAAAAATGTTGATGGTTGAGAAACCAAAAAGCTAACACGAATTTCAACCAGAAACATTACCACACACGTAGCAAAATTAAGTGAAACATGCCCATGTTTCGACAAAAGTTACTTCGTCTGTGGGTAACTTTATGTTTTTTCTTTACACCAGAGGTGTTATTTAACAGCATATATTGAAGATGGCAACATTTTTATACAATTACAAAAACAACCAATTTTCATGTTGTTTTTTTAAATATTAAGGGTATTCACGTCACAAGTTGCACCCTTGCAAAAAAGCTAAAGTGCAAAAATAAAACAACAACCACACAGACAATTAGTTGTGCGTAAATAATTGTCTTTGTGGTTGTTGTTATATTTGTGCACTTTTCCTTTTTTGCAAGGGTGCAACTTGTGACGTGAATACCCCCATTGTAAAACTGTAACCATCTTCTTTATTTTATTAACTCAGTTGTTTAATGTGTTTCCTTTGATTTTACTTATACCATCCGTGTAAACATTAAAAATGGTAACAATAGACTTTTATTTTAAAACACGGAGAGAATTTTATAATTATTTGATTCTTCAGTCGTAATACATTGTATTACCGTGTAAACTAGCCTTAAATGGTTAACATGGCTCTGTTTACTGCAAAATGAGCAAAGTTAATTAATACTATTACAATTTTCTTTTTGATTTATTCTTACGATTTTCTAACTCTTTGTGTTTTTTGGTTTTTAGTTTAGACGAAACTGTGTCATTTAACTAGTTTGGTGTTCGGCGAAAATGTTTTCAAAAGCGGAACATCAACCGAACATAGCAAGCACCGACCCTTCGGTATGACTCTAGAAGCCAGTGTTTAACTTTCCATTTGAAATTCCTTCTGTCCGCCCAAATGTAAGCAATACAAGAAAAGGGGTTTACATGGGGTCTTCACCTGACAAATTTTTGTCATACCAAACGTCAAAGTCCATATAAAAAAAAACTTAAAATTTTTTGCCAGCTTTTTTGTATATGAAGTTTGACGTTTATTATGTCAAAAAATTGTCAGGTGAAGACCCTATGTTAACTGCCCGTCTATACCAGAGATAATTATTGCGACATATATTGCAGTTAATGTCAAAATTATGTTATCTCTAATGTAGACTGCCATTTTTTGTACATATTTATTGCCGGTAATTTATGTTGCAATAATTGTTAGTCCATTTTCGTTGACAATTATGGCGAAAAAGAAGCAAAAAAGAAAAAAAAAAATAGAAGCAAATTGTGGGAGAAAGAAATTGAATATGTAAAATGGTAGCAAATTATGATTGTAGTAAAAGAATTAAATTAAAGAATTAATTAAACACTAAAATAAAATACCAAAAATTATTTTTATTAAAATAATTTATTCTTATTCTATCTTTATTATTTAAATTTATATTATTTTTGTTTAAGTTGGAGTCCTTTTTTGTATAAAAATATTAATTTTACCTTAACAAAAAAAAAATTTATAAAATTAATAATTTTATATAAAAAAGACCTCAAGCTTAATCAAATTAATTTACATTTAAATAATAAAGTCGAATACGAAAGAATTTATATTAATAGAAATAATTTTTGCAAGATAGCGCCAGTTTTTACACTGCACCTTCTTCCTTTATTTTTTTCAAATTATGAGTTAACATAAATACGTTTTCCCATGCCTTTAACATAAGCTGAGCAATAAGAAATATTGATCTGTTATTCTGCCGACGTTATTGCCGACTGGCTGAGATATTTATCTTTAGTGTAGACCTAGTGTTATTGCCAACTTGCTGAGATATTTATCTTTAGTGTAGACCTAGGGTAAGCGAAGACGATGTTCGGCATACAATCAGGGGTGCCAGATGTCTTTGATTTTATCGATTTTATTGTCGGCACTTCAATTATAAAAAAAAATCGGCAAGTTGAAAAAACAAATATTCATAACAAACAGTTAGCCACAGTTTGTACACTACGTAAAACGAGCTGTTAACTAGAACGTCGATTAAGCTTAGCAGCTTGTTAGCACATTTTTTTTGTCCATATGCTAACTTTTAATAAATCAACTATGAACTTTAATGACGTCACATTATATTGCTTAAAAATGCAAAACGCTTTGCATACAATCAGGGGTGCCAGATGTCTTTGATTTTATCGATTTTATTGTCGGCACTTCAATTATAAAAAAAAAATCGGCAAGTTGAAAAAACAAATATTCATAACAAACAGTTAGCCACAGTTTGTACACTACGTAAAACGAGCTGTTAACTAGAACGTCGATTAAGCTTAGCAGCTTGTTAGCAAATTTTTTTTTGTCCATCTGCTAACTTTTAATAAATCAACTATGAACTTTAATGATGTCACATTATATTGCTCAAAAATGCAAAACGTTTTGCATTAAATTTCCGTGGTTTTGTAATTATTCGTTTTTTTTTTTTTTTTTGTTTTTCCCTCCACAGAAGTTTGGAAATCAAAATAATTAAAAAAAAAGCAAATTCAAAAACACAGTAAATTAAAAAAAAAACAACAAAATAGTTTGACATTTAACGGTTGTTGTACTTCATGCCAAATTTTCAACAAAACAGTACAATTCAGGGCGCTGCGAAATATGGCCCCAAAAAAATAAATGAAAATTGACCCCAAATTTGGGGCAATTTTTCATAATGCAATATGGCCCCATTTTTTAATGAAAAATTACCCCAAAAAAATGAAAAATAACCCTAAAAATAAAATGAAATATGACCCTAAATTTGGGGTTATTCTTCATTATAAAAAATCACCTCAAAATTTATAATGAATTTGAGCCCCAAAAAAAGAACACAAAGAAAGTTACATTAAACATTTTCGGTGGAGTTCATATGCCCGAAACTAAAAATCACAAATTTAGAATCCCGATTTCAAAATCCGTATAATTATATTTGGTTTTAAAAATCGTACGATTGATAGCATGGTTGGGCTTTCGGGCATGCGCAGGGATTTTTTCTCTATGGTATAACGAAAACTGGCTTTGCTTACTAAAGCTTCACGTTATAGACGGCATGCGGCCTGGCGCATTTTTCATTCCACTTAAAATGCAAAAACACCCCAACGAAAATATGAAAAATAACCCCAAAAAAAAAAAACAAAAAATTGCGCCAAAATTGCGTGTTGTTGTGTCTTATGTAAAATTTTGGGGCCGTTTTTCATTTTACTTTTGGGCCATATTTCCTGGGGTCATTTAGCGCACCGCCACAGTTCAGCATAAAGTAATGTTAATAAAATTACATAAAAATCGATCAAAATAAACGCTCTACATATAAATTGAAGCACATATGTATGTATTTTAAAAACCAGTCAAGCAACACAATTGAGTTATTGGTCGATTACTTTTTTGTCAAGGTAAATGCATCGTTTAAAGAAAAAAAAAATATGGCCCCATGTGATGGTGAAAAAACCCTTATTTAGTGCAGAAAAAAGTCAAGTGACGGCGCTTGACTGGTGTAATACTAGGCCCTGATCAAAATTCGTTCGTAAAAGTTGTCGGTCCCAAGCTACAAGCTCTAAGCCCCCACCTATCTGGATGTTAAGAGTAGAACGAGAGTATGACGACGAATAGTTATTCCAGAACAAATATATGTTTATGTATGTATGTATATCTATGACAATAATAAGGGAAATCACGATGGGTATTGCAAAGTTGCAAACAGGGTTGTTAGATGTGACGATTTTTCGTCATTTTGACGATTTTTTTGTGAAAATACAGTAAAATGACGATTGACGATTTTTAAACTAAAAGTAATAGTGTTATGACGATTTTCTGGCATCAGTAAAACACTTACAAGAAATATTAAGAATTATATTGGGAACAGTTCAAAACGTAAAAACTAGAAGAACTAGTAATTCGAATTCTACAATTAAATGAATGCCATCGATACGGCAAAAAAAAATATACTACAGCCCCGATTTGCGTCGGTCCTATTTTATTTATTTTTATTTTATTTTTATTTAATTCAATCAGTCCGCTTTTTAAAAATTGGTTAAATTCGCTTTGCGTTTTAATGATTTCGATTTGCGTCGCTACATACGATTTCATTTTTTCGCTGAAGTCATAATCATTTTTAAAGAATTTTTCTATTTGCGTGTAAAAAGCCGAATTCCCATTTAATTCTGTTAGGTAAGTTATTCTAAGTATAGTTGAGTGTTAGGAAGTAAGAAGTTAGTTCTTAATAAGAAGTTGTGTAGAAAAATGTAATACTAGGCCCTGATCAAAATTCGTTCGTAAAAGTTGTCGGTCCCAAGCTACAAGCTCTAAGCCCCCACCTATCTGGATGTTAAGAGTAGAACGAGAGTATGACGACGAATAGTTATTCCAGAACAAATATATGTTTATGTATGTATGTATATCTATGACAATAATAAGGGAAATCACGATGGGTATTGCAAAGTTGCAAACAGGGTTGTTAGATGTGACGATTTTTCGTCATTTTGACGATTTTTTTGTGAAAATACAGTAAAATGACGATTGACGATTTTTAAACTAAAAGTAATAGTGTTATGACGATTTTCTGGCATCAGTAAAACACTTACAAGAAATATTAAGAATTATATTGGGAACAGTTCAAAACGTAAAAACTAGAAGAACTAGTAATTCGAATTCTACAATTAAATGAATGCCATCGATACGGCAAAAAAATATATACTACAGCCCCGATTTGCGTCGGTCCTATTTTATTTATTTTTATTTTATTTTTATTTAATTCAATCAGTCCGCTTTTTAAAAATTGGTTAAATTCGCTTTGCGTTTTAATGATTTCGATTTGCGTCGCTACATACGATTTCATTTTTTCGCTGAAGTCATAATCATTTTTAAAGAATTTTTCTATTTGCGTGTAAAAAGCCGAATTCCCATTTAATTCTGTTAGGTAAGTTATTCTAAGTATAGTTGAGTGTTAGGAAGTAAGAAGTTAGTTCTTAATAAGAAGTTGTGTAGAAAAATGAGTGCAAAGTGAAGAAAACGCACTCGTTTGGAACTAAAATTGGACGTCATAAATCGTTACAAGTCGGGTAAAAGACTGTTGATTTAGACAGAACCCTTGGTTTATCACCTTCAATAGTAAAACAATTTGATTAGTGATAGCGCTAAAAATGAATCATTTAATGAAAGCTCGAGTAAATAGCAAATGAGATTTTATTTTTTATTTAATGTTTTTGTGAATATGGATAAATGAAATAAATAAATGTTTTTATGAAAATATATTTTTTCTTACGTATTTCTTTTCAATTGATAAATATATTTCAGCCCACTGGCTGAAATAAATTGAATAAAACTTAACAATATCACTTTCTTTATCATAAATATAATTTCTTTCTAAAAATTTAGATTTTTAAACCACTCAATGCAATAAATTGTCTTCAATTTGTAAAATTTAAATATTTGACGATTTGTTGACGATTTTGTTAACTGTTTATGACGATTTTGTCGAATTTTGTTCAAACTTTTGACGATTTTTGAAGAAAAATGCCTAACTACCCCGGTTGCAAACGATGCGAATGCGTGCAAACACGCAATTGCACAACACAACAACAAAATATACGTATTTGAAATTTGCTTGTATTTTACTTCGTTTTCACTAAAAAAAAAAAACCATAAGCACATAAACAATTACATTTGACATATTAGCCGCCATATTGTTTTTAAGGAAACTTATAAATTGAAAATTTTCGTGGGTTTTAATATAAAATAGAGAATTAAATTTAAATTAACTAAGAAAAAATTTATTTTAATTTGCTTGTGTATAACCTGGCGTTTACATTTGCCAGTACTGGCAAGACAGTACCAATACATGCATACCTTTTCACTAATACATGCAAGACAGTATACTGTCTAGCAAATTTTGCAGAAAGTAAAATTGGACAGTGATTTGACTTTTGCTAACAGTAATCTTAAGTTTTGTTAGCAAAAGAGAAAAAAATCAAAATGTAAAAAAAAATAAAACATATTTTGCTTTGATTTTTTATTTTTTAGTTAAGTTTTATATTTTTTCACACAGAAAAGTTAAATTTAATTTTTTAAATTTGTTTAGTTAATACAAAATACATTCAGCTGAACTTGCGCTGCAACATTCACGTTTTACATATTTTTAACTTTCTTTACACAGCGTTTACATTTGCCAGTACTGGCAAGACAGTAAGCATATACATATTAGTTGGCAAAACAATGCAAAAACAAAATAGCTGTAAAAGTGTTTATGGATTATTGAAAAAGTTTGAATGAATTGCTACTGTCTTGCCAGTACTGGCAAATGTAAACGCTATGTTACTACTGTCTGGACGCCTACGTCACGAAGGCAGTTAGTAGTGTTTTAGGCAACTAATATGTATTTTCTTACTGTCTTGCCAGTACTGTCAAATGTAAACGCTGTGTAATTGTAAACAAATGCAGTTTTTTACAGTGCTGCCAGAAGTTTTTAGTGTTGTCAAAATAAATTTTTTAAAAAATAGCATATTTGCACAAAAAATAATACATATACATATCGTCGGTTGATTATTTAATTGTCGTATGTCGTATGTAATTTGTATCCACATACGACAATTAAATAATCAACCGACGATATGTCAATATCATAAAAAAAAACTTTCATGTTTATCAAACAGTTATAAAAATGGATAACTTTAACAGGATAAAATTTAAATTTTGTAAAATTAATTTTTACGATTGCTTGGATGTTTTCTTTGATTTACTCAAGATTAAAAATTGTTCGCTTCAATTGTAGTTAACTACAAAAAGTTTTTTTTAACTTTGTTTAATTAAGAAAAATATTTGAGTTTTAAATTTTCATTAAATCCTTTTTAATATCGGCAATTTTAAATATTAAATTTTAAATAATCTTTAAAAAAAATATAATTACTTGCAAGGATAAATTTTCCCGGGAACATCGAAATTATGTTTAACTAAAAAATCCTTTCCACACTTGCGGAATAATGTGGAAGGACCTAAAATTGTAGGAAATACAGCAATAGAATCCTCAAATTTTTAATCTTAATAAATTTGATAATAAATGGTATACAGCTCTAAAACAGTGCATCATATAAAAACCTGGGGGCAAATTATGGCAGTCGTGATCGAATACTTTTTCGATTCGAAAGCAGTTTTATTTCTAATTCTTTCTGTTCATACTGAACGGATCGACATAATAATTTTGTGTTGTAAAGCACTTGTTTCAGTTTCCACAACACTGAAAAAATAAAAACGATTCGTTCAGTATCGACTGAAATAAAATTGCTTTCGAATCGAAAAAGTAATCGATCACGAGTGCCATAATTTGCCCCCTGATATGTTCTCTTTATAAAAGTATACTATTTTCATGCCGATGAAATTTGGAGAAAATATTATTTTTTTAAAAACTCATCGAAAAATATGGAATTTCGTAAACAATTTCATACTGGGTTATTCAATTTAATAAAAAATGTAGACCAATAAAAATATATGTGCAGGAACTTTAAAACGACACACAAACATATATATTTGGGGGATTCAAGTGAGACATGCTTTCAAGTAATTTTGTCATAATATCCTAATATTTTACAATTGAAGCACAGCCGCGAATAACGTTTTAAGTTACAAAATAATAATTTTTCAGGAGAGCAAAAAAAACGTTTTTTGACAAGCAGCATTATTTGTTTTAAAAATTATTTTTTCTATTATTAAAAATAATGATAATAAAAACTTTAATGCAAAAGGCTTTTAAAACATTATTCCGCACTGCAAAACCATTTCGGTTTCATCATTTTGTTAGTAACTTGCAATGTTCTTCCACTGGCTGACACTTTGTACGCCATTTTAAAGGCGTTCAGGTGCATAGTTTTGGTTGATTTGATGTTTAAACTGTGAAAGAGAGTAAGGTCAACGATTATCAGCAAAAAAACAGTTTTTGCAAAATGTGGCGTTTACAACGTTATTCGCGGCTGTGCTTCAATTGTTTAAAAAAATTCAAACAAAATAAGTCCTTATATGATTAGAATATTTATATTATACTTTATGACTACCGTTTAAATCCCCGAATTGTGTCATAAAAATACAAAAGCGATTATAAATATAGCTAATATAATATATACTAATAGCTTATTGCCAAACCCAGTATTTTTCACAAATTCAAAGCTTCATTTTTAAAAAAATTTGCCTTTCGGAACTCGAATAATTTTTTATCCTTAGCTAATTTATTTAATCATTTATTTAATGTGTTTAGGTGTAATAAATTGCACCTTTTTAAGAAAAATATTTGAGAAGCATTGAATGAATATAGTTTAAGAGACTTTTACGAAGCATTGAATAAATATAGTTTTAGACACTTTCAGTGGGCGCGACAAAAAAAGAAAAAAAATTTTCTTTTCAGAACATTAAACACCGGTGTATGATGGATTTTATGCCGGTAATACATTTTTTGTTATTTCTGTATTTTTGTTGTTGTTGCTTCACAAACAGCGAAAAACTTTTCCAACATTAAAACGACTGATAAAATATTTCGTATTCATCCCTTATTTTTTATTTTTTAAAACAACTAAAAAATATTTTTTTAATTTATATAAACAATTTCTCTATTACCGGCAAATCTGGTATTTTATAATGAAACACTTTTTACAATTTATTAATAGTTTTTCTTTTCAATAATGCGGGATTATTACAAACACGCACACGAATTTTTATGAAACTAATTTTTGCACTGAATTTGATTTCTTTCATTTATAATAATATACATATCAATATAACTGCACAAAAGATAAATATTTTCAGCAAAAGGTAGACGAATTCTTACTTTCAGGGAGTTGTTAAGTTTCAAATGTACTACTACAGCCAAATAAATCAATAAAAAGGAAACAGGCAGCAGCAGGCACGTTCTTAGTATTTTCTCAAAATATTGTATGAGAAACAGGAAAATTCCAGTAGTTAAAAAGGGATGAAGAGAGAAAGCAGGAATAAAAAGAGTAGATAAGTGTTCTCTTTATCACAAAGAAGCATACTCTCACAAAATTAATATTGTTATTAAGGTAGTGGGATTTAACCAGGATACACTCAACGGCATAGAATTAAATCAAACCATTTTTATAAGGTACCAGCTAAAGAGATAAGAGTTTAGTTTTGTACATTTTAATGTGGATTTTGACATTCAGTATATATACGTAAAAATAAAACAAGGTATATTTATTAAATACACCTTGTTCAAGACGTATTTATGTACATATGTATGTACATGGTAGAAGCAAAAAATACACAACAGAGGTTTTTTGAATTGCATTCTTAGTGTTTACGGCTCGAAATGTTAACAATTTCTAAAGAAAACATTGTAAATACAAACAAAATCGGTTCGAACTGTAAATCAGCAGGCTTTTCGCTGCCACCTGTAATGAATTTGCCTTGTCAGTTTTTTATAAATCAGAGTTACCAAGTGCGAAACAGAGCTTCATAGAGCTTTATAGGCCAAAATCGAAAAAAAATTTCTACAAACGTTTTCAAGTAAATTATTATATGAATAAGGGAAATCACTGTGCACTGCAAAAGATGCAAATGGGTGCAAAAATACACACATTTGCACAACACAACAACAAAATGTACGAAAAGGGGTTTTTTTTAGAGTGTGACTTTATGTTGGCATCACTGCTTTATTTGAGCACCCATTTAGCAGCTGATAGTTGCTTTTTGTTTAGGTTGCTTTGAAATTTTATTATGAATCGACTTACACCAGAGAAACGCGTGCAAATTGTTGAAATTGTTAATCAAAATAATGTTTTGGTTTTTTTTTACCAGCCAAAAGGGACGATCATTAATCAGCTGAACCGAACTCAATGAAGTTGGTGTTAAAAAAAACCGAACGAAATAAAACAATCTCATCTTTTGTTGAGTTGGATAAGAACAGTATTATTTTCGTGTTCGAAAGATGACAAACAGGGAAACGTTCCCAGCAAAAACTTACATTGCAAAGTAATGAGTTAAAAAGCTAATATAACGACTCTTCACTACTTATACATTGGCATTTTAACTCATTATTTTAACACGGTGATGTCATTGGAGGCAAGTACTTACCACCCTCGCTTACAAATAGGGAGTTAAATAAGTCATTACCACATTCGCTTACAAATAGGGACTTAAATAAGTTATCACTCCGATGTCACCAAAATTACAACTAACATATCATGACTTTAAAAAAATTTTTTTTTTATTATTTTTTTTTAAATTATTTTTTTTTTCTATTTTTTCTTATTTTATTTTACTTTACTTTGTTTTTTTTTCTATTTTTTCTTGTTTTATTTTATTTTACTTTGTTTTATTTTTTATTTTTTTTCTGTCTCTGGCGGGATTCGATCGCGCAACCTCGGTGCTGATAGACTAGCTCACTACCAGCTAGTCTACCGGGGCAGTGTAGTTTTTGTATAAAAAAACGATGTTTTTTACTCAATTAAGAGCGTAAATATGATATTAAATTATTGTTGTAGTTGTTTCTTTGGCCAGAGTGATGAATTTATTTGGCCAGAGTGATGAATTTATGAATGGAGAAAAGAGACAACAGCACTAGCACAACACATCCTACATACTGGTCACACAATTAGGTTCGATGATGTAAAAATTCTAGATAAAGAAAATAAAGAAAGAAAGAGGTACACAATTGAAAGCCTAAGAATCCAACAACAAATTAATAGAACAATGAATTTGAAGGAAGACACGAACAAAATAAATGCGAGCTATATTGTTGCCATTACTTAAGCTGTGATATATTTAAAGTTTAAAGTAATATGTATTTTTTAAATATTAAAATTAATTTTTATATTTGTATGATCCTGAGTACATCTAAAACTTTTTAATGTGATTAAATTTTCATATTGTAAGTCTTTAATGTTTATGTGGTACATTATTGTATTTATTTTATTGTTTTTATAATTTTTAAATAGACAATCCCTTGAAAAAGTCGACAAACAATCGACGAAACGTCGGGAACAAAATATTGTAATTAAAAATTGAATTTTATTTACATTGAAGAAATTTAGGCCCTATTAGATATTAAATTATTGGAGGCAACTACTTACCACCCTCGCTTACAAATAGGGAGTTAAATAAGTCATTACCACATTCGCTTACAAATAGGGAGATAAATAAGTCATTACCACATTCGCTTACAAATAGGGACTTAAATAACTTATTACTCCGATGTCACCAAAATTACAACTAACATGTCATGACTATAAAATTTCAGTATAGCATAATTTTTCATATTCAAATTTATTTCACATTGTTTTTTATTTATAATAAAAAAAAAACAAATTGTAAGAACAAATATTTTAAATCAATTTGTATTAGATTTGAAAAAACTTCAACCGTAGATGCATTTTATTACGAATGAATTATAAATTTCGTTAATCAACTCATACACAAATACTTAGGTATCAGATTATATGTCGGCCATTACCAAACTACTTCTATGTAATGCAGATGGTATGTAGTAGTCATTGAAAAGTAAGTTGTTCAGTAATGGCAAGTCATTACCAAGTTTTTGCTGGGTTATTTTTTAATGATTTTCTACACAAACACTATTAGCGTTTGTATTTTCCACAAATCTACCGAACACTTAGGAGCGATATCAAGTGTTTACTTTCGAACACTGCTTTAAATTTAAATTCAGTGGAATAAATCTACAAGAACTAAAAATAATGTTTAAAAGTATTAAAAAACCTGACTATACAAAAATATCAAGCAATATAATTCTAGATAATTGGGACTTAATAGGCAATATTATATAGAGCATTATAAACAAATCTCTAGCGACTGGCGTTTTTCCAATTATTTTTTTTATTTATTTCTTCATTTTCAATAGCCTTTGGCCTTAGTCGGTGGTTACAAACTTCTACTAAAAAAAAACAATCTACACACAAAAAACCAATGCTTATAAGAAAAATATTATCATCATATATATATTATTTCTAAAGCACTTTTTTTTGTCGGTTGCAAATATCTCCCATACCACCGCATCAAATTTAATGAATGATATCTCATTTTAAAGCTTATTTCTAACACTAATGACGAAAAATAATTAGAAATTGAAAAATTAATATTTTCATTGATAAAAATTATATTTTATATAGAACTGCAATAGAACTGCATGATAATACTGTTCAAACGTGGTAACACAGGGTCGCTTAACAGAACTGCATGATAATACTGTTCAAATGTGGTAATACAGGGTCGCTTAACAGAACTGCATGATAATACTGTTCAAATGTGGTAATACAGGGTCGCTTAATAGTGTATGTATTAAAATCCATTCTGGCAATACCGCTATTTACTATAATGCCGTTTATTACTTAGTCAGTTATATATACATAATATGCATATTAAGTTGTAAAAAGCTGTTTTGGCAATACTTTGCAGTAGTTGTTAGATCAAGTGCGATAAACAGGGTCGCTTAATTGTAATGCTATTCCACATAATATATAAAGTTGTAAAAGCCATTTTGGTCATATATATTATTTCTAAAGCACTTTTTTTTGTCGGTTGCAAATATCTCCCATACCACCGCATCAAATTTAATGAATGATATCTCATTTAAAAGCTTATTTCTAACACTAATGACGAAAAATAATTAGAAATTTAAAAATTAATATTTTCATTGATAAAAATTATATTATAAAATGTATTGAAGTTACTAAAATTTCTATTAATTATTTTCATTTTATGTTACAAAAATGACAACTAACGGTGCGAAATATTCGCACGGGTCATCTAGTATACATATGTATATATTAAAAATATAATAACAATACACTCAGGTCTTGTCTTATGCGGATTCAAATTTTTGCGATTTAAATTAACGATTTTTTTTTAATTTTTACGGTGTTTGAAATTCCGGAAATCTAGTTTGCAACACTGATATAATCGTTATAGTTTGTTTTACATTGTGTATTTTATATGATTAGCCGAAACGTACGTATGTATGAGTGTTTTTAAACTAATGAAGAGCACATAATATAAGTTTTACAACGAAGGCTAATTTCGGTAAAAATAGAATCAAAAATTAGGTGGAAGTTAGAAAAATTTCAATTTAAACTCGTTCTTTCCTGTCTTTTACGGTACAACGTTGTAATAACCACACGTACAAGTGTATAGCAATTTGCATACCTTTTCAACTAATAGAGGTCTTTTGAAACTTTTACAATATGATAAGGACACTAAAGGCCAATTTAGATTAATAAAAACAAAAAAACAAAATTAGAACTAAGTCACAAAAATTTTGATTTAAATTGGTCATTTCCGGTTTTGCAGATAAACAATTATAATATCGGGCCTTATTTGCGATTATATCGTAAGCGACAAAAGGCAAATTTTACAGGAAAGGGCTCTAATTTTTTTCTTAAGTACTTCCTTTTTTTAAACTTATAATGGCACATTCGATAGTTTTCAAGAACATGCTGAGATGCTATTGATCTGTACCTTACGATAGTTTAATTGATGTCGCTAACGATGTAATCGCAAAATGGGCTCGGTATTATGGAAACACAACAGATGAATCAAACCATGGCGTATTTAGTTTATGAGCAGAGTAGAAACCCCGATTTTGAAGTGCGGTTAATCGGTTCCAAAAATCGAAATAAAAAAGTCGATCGGAAAAAATAGCATTTTTGTAAAATACAATTTTCTTAATTTTCAGAATTATTTAAGATATACCACTAATAGGGTCCTAAAGAGGAACCCTTGGAGCACCATTTCCATATAGTTTGTTGCTAGTACCATTCCATATTTTTCCAAAATGGTCGCTAATCCAAACCAGAAATTTTCGTAAAAGACGAAATTTAAAGAAGCTGAATTTCTGAAATTCCAAAATTACATCAGATATCCCACTACTAGAATCCTCTTGGAGACTCTCTCTCCCATTCCTATATGGTGTTACATATATTAGTACTTTTCATCATTTCTCCAACTTGTCCAATATCCAAAAGTCCACTTTTAACATTTTTCAAAATAGCACTTTTTTTAAATTAAATTTTCTTAATTTTCAGAATTATTTCGGACAAGCCACTAATAGGGTCCTAAAGAGGGCCCCTTTGAGCACCATTTCCATATAGTTTGTTGCTAGTATCATTCCATATTTTTCCAAAATGGTCACTAATCCAAACCAGAAATTTTCGTAAAAACGAAATTTTTAAAATCTGAATTTCCGAAATTTCAAAATTAATTCAGATATCCCACTAACAGAATCCTCTAAAGAACTATATTCTTATGTGCAACCGGTTCCATCGGTTCCATTTCCCTGAAAATCGTCCTAAACTCCCTTTATTCTATTATAGCAGCACTTTTAAGCAGAGAATGAAAACAAACAAAACATTAAGCAAATGTTTGCAAAATGTACAAAACTATTCAAAATTTTTAAATTGTATTGTACTTTAGCAAAACCAAAACAAAAACTTTTCAAGTGTCAAAGAGAGAAAACGAAACAATTGGCTTTCCACTCATCTGCATTATTTAATTTACCGTTACAATCGTACATCTGAGTACAAAACAGATAGAGAAACGTTTTGTTTTGAGTAATTGATTTAGTTCTTTTTTGGTTTTTTAGAGTAAAATCCACAATGCCTCGTCCAAAAAATTATTTGTTACGTTATGTTTTCTTCTTTTTTCTTTGAATTTCTTTTTATTCAATTTAATTTGTTTTTTTTTTTAATTACTATGGTAGTTAAAATAAGCATTAATAAAAATAAAAAAACCTAAAAACCTCTCTTTTTATTTCACTTAGAAACAATAGTAGTGAGTAAATCAATTACCAAACGTTTGACAAACGTTTTTCTCTGAATGTTTCAATATTGTTCTTACTCTTTTCTTTTCCAGCTGTGTAGGTTTATATAAATGTACAATTTGCGCTCACGAGCAAAAATAATACAAAAAAAAATGACACAATCATTCTCATTGTTTTGGTTGCGTTTTTGTTTTACTCACTGCAAAGAACAAAACAAAACGAAAGCAAACGTTTTGTTTTGTTTGTTTTCGTACTCTGCTTTTAAGTGCAATGTTAACTGCAAACAGTTGCTGTTAAGAAATTTTGGTGGATGTCTCCGCTAGTTAAATACGTATTTATCTTCAGACACATCGCATTTCGGTACAAATCTCCTTCTTTTCTTACCTATTTTAACAAAACAGTAAATTTTTTTTCTAAAATTACTACAGTCATTAAGAATTTGCTTGCAAATTTAGCTTGTACCACTTTCCGTATATTAAAGGTATTTACATCATTTGTTGCACACTTGCGAACAAGCAAAAGTGCAAAAACATAACAACAACCACATAGACAATTATTTCGCACAAACGATGTAACATTGTCAGGGTCTAAGTAATTGCAAGATTATCAGAGAAAAAGCAAAAAATGTTTGCAACTTTTTATGGCACTGCCCAATTGAAAAAAAAAATGCTTAAAAAGTTATCATGAAATTAACTCTACACTAAACAACAACGAAGAAATACCATTTTGACTTAAATTTTTTTTTCTTTGAATTGAAAAATATTATAAATTGAAGTGTTTGTAAAAAATAAAACAATTAAAAAAGAAAAGGCGTAAAAAACGGAAAATACCGAAATAATAAAAATACTGGAATACTTATCTGAAATTTTGTTTTTAGATAGATAAGTTATTAATTCGACTTGTAAAATGATAAAATTATTCATTTTGTGTAACTTTCAAGAAACTTATGATTAAATTTTTTTAAAAAAATAATTTAAAATCCAGTGCATGCATCTTTGAATATTGTTAAAAGGTGCGCTGTTTAAAAAATGGTTTCGGAAATGCTGAAAATTTAAGGTTCAAGCGAAATGAGTTGCTCACGTCAAATAAGTGCAACTATGCTTTTTTGCACAGTTGCAAGGGCAACAAAAAATTTACGTGAATACCTATATTATGTTTCTAAGTTCAATATTATAAAAAATTTAAAAATCATCACATGTAGCACGGAAAAGTAAAAGAAAAAAATTTTATTTATTATTTCTTCTTTTTGATACTTTTTTATAGCCATAGAGGTTGATTTGGCAAACAAAGGAAGAAAGCGTTCTTAATTTTATAGTCGAAATATTCGAAAACCGGTTTCTGAAAAATGTCGAATAATCGACCACCCAATTTTTTTATTATTTGATAACTGAAAAAAAGAAACAAATTTTTTATTTATGTGTTCTGCATATGTGCTAGTAGTAAATTTTAACATTTATAGCTCTGAAATTATTAAACGAACTTTAATAAAATATATATTGTGCACTTTTGGTAGTAAATACCTTTCAAATAGTGTATACATATTTTGTTCAAATCAGTTGACATAAAGAGGAGCAAATTGTTCTTAACTTTTATTAATAAATGAGAGAGTAACGAAAGACAAAACAAACAAAAATTCATTCAATCAGTCAACTCAAGTAAAGCTATGTTCACATTATGTGTATTTGTCATGTGAAATGTAAATTTTCTACCCACATGTGATTTCATGTCAAAATTTGAGTTTAACATCAGGTTTATAATTTACATGTTGGTATGTAACGTACATTTGACATAACCTATCAAAAATACATTTTCAATAATAAATAAACATGTAAAAAAGTGACAATTCACATGACAAATACACATTATATGAACATAGCTTAAAATGAGTTAAATATTCAAATATATTTTGAATGTAAAATTATTTAAATTTTTACTTCTCTGTTGTATTTTTTTGTGCATACACATTAAGGGTATTCATTTCAGTTTTTTTAATTTGAAAAAAAAATTCCACCAAAAGTTACATTTTTATCAAACTAAGGGTATTCATTTCAGTTTTTTTATTTGTTGGAAAAATGGAAAAGTGGAAAAATGTAATTTTTGTTACAACAACCACAAGGAAAAACTTCCACCGAAAGTTGCAATTACAACAACCTTTAACCAAGTGTAAAAAATTAGATTGGAAAATTACAATTTTACAATTTTTAAGGAGTTGGCAATTCACAAACGTCCAATTGAGTGTGGTTGCCACCATATTAAAAATGTTGTTATTTTTCACAAAAAGCACTAAAATTTACACCTCTTTTTAAGATAATCAACTATGATTAATTAAACTCCATTTTTATTAAATCAAATTTTACTTTTTTAAAACGTCGTTTTTCAAAACTAAATTAAAAATGAATTCTATACAAAAAAAATATAAAAAAGAACATAAAAATGACGTGACAATTAAATAATCCATTAACAACTTTAACTCTTTCATTTGGCATCTTGAAAAATTTTTGTTTTGGACAGTTTTGTACCTTTAACTAAAAAAAATACCGTTCACGTCAATAAGGTGTAATTTTCCATTTTTCCAACCAAAAAAATTTTAAATTGAATACCCTTCCTATAACCAAGTGTAAAAAAATCAGGATAAAAAGATGTTATTTTCCTTTTTAAACGTCAAACGAAATGATGTTGCCATTCATAAAAAATTTGTTAATTTTTAATACAAAGGGTGTGTGTGAAACGGTAGCAAAGTACTCATGGAAGTAAAATTTTGACACTGTTGAGGTGAATAAAATTTCACTAGCCTAGTATAAATTTTGACATTAGCGTAGAAATTTTAATTCACCATAGAACTTTGCTACCGTTTCACACACACCCAAATACGAAAAATTGCATCTCTTTTTATAAACTCTTGAATTGTACAATTCTGATTTAAAAAATTATTTTTTATAGTTACAACATTTCAAAGATAAATTATTTCTCATTTAATCTTACAAAAAGAAAAATTCATATTAAGAATGTGTTCATTGAAAAAAGTTATTAAAAAAGAATAAAAAAAAAAAGAAATGGGGTCAAAAAAAAAATGGACAGAAGCTAAGTTAATAAAATACTCGACTTTTTTGCAGACAATTTCCATTTTTTTTTATTTATTTAGCATACATGCTAAATAACACCATTCACTTCGTTTTAAATTAATAAATAATCAATTAATTTATTTTTAACACTTTTATTCAGCATCTTGAAAAATATCAATAACATCCACGAATTATTTGACAGATTTTTTTTTGATAGTTTGTACTTTTTACAAAAAAAAAAAAAAAAAACCGTCAATAATTTTCCAAAAAAAAAAGAAAAAAAAAATTTTGAAATGAATACCCTTATTATGTACATATGTATGTGTAAACTAAACTCTTATCAATAAAAGAAGCTACAAGCTTACACAAATATTATGTCAATGTAGTCAAATAAATATGAACGCATTCAAGAACTCAAAAATTATGTGAATGTTTTCTATAAACTTGCGCTCTATAACGGGCCATTGCAATGTTTTATTATTTATGAACTAGCTGACCGGACAGACGTTGTCCTGTCCAAATTAGGAAAAATGTTTGCGTTCGATTTTTAAAATTCGTTAAAAACATTTGAAAGAAAAATTAGTCAAATCGATGGAGCCGTTTTCTGATTTTAGGTAAATCGAAAAAAGTGGGCGTTAAAGTGGGTGGGGCAAAATTTTCTTTCCGTATAAACCTAAGTTGGACCATGGCGATGACTTTAAAGAAAAAATCGTCCAAATCGGTCAAGACGTTCTCAAGTTATGCGCTTAATAGAAAAAGTGGACGTAAAAGTAGGCGTAGTAAATTTTTCTTTCGATGAAAACTTAAAATGGATTAATACGAACATTTGAAAGAAAAATTTGTCAAATCGATGGAGCCGTTTTCTGATTTTAGGTACTTCGAAAAAAGTGGGCGGGGCAAAATTTTCTTTTCGTATAAATCTAAGTTGGACGATGGCGATCATTTTAACGAAAAAATCGTCCAATTATTCAGAAGTCATTGGTGATGAAAAATGAAAATTGGATTTTGCCACGCCCCTCCGCCCCCAGACCGAAAACCAAAAATCAGACTTCACAGTGTCACCCGCCTGACACTTCCCTGAAAATTTCATCAAAATCGGCCCAGCCGTTTTGGAGTCCATACGTTGCATACATACATACATACACACATACATACACTCATCCTATTTTATATATATAGATAGATAGATGAGCCTTAAATTAATTTACAAGTTTTTTATTCAATTTATTCACTCTAATTTTTGTATATGGGCATTTCCATTTTGACGTGTCGTGATATTTGTACCACAAAATCTAAAAAGAAATTAAATGAAAAAGTCCAAAAGTGGAAAAATTTTGTAAATTAATTTAACCCATTAACAGACTCACGAACGGTATGGAACAAAGTAAAGAAAATAACGTACTCCAGATCAGTCAGTTTTCCACCAATATATCAAGGCAATGAAGTTCTATCACATCCGACACGCTTGCAGCCACATGGTGTTCTGTAGGTTCGGATAATTCGTTTCACCCCACTGTTATTGCAAAGAAAAACCAACTTAACATTGACCTTTTCCCAAGCCACCCAAATGAAATAGTAAGTATTAACGATACTATATTAATTGAAGATTAAAAAAATGCAAAGGTACAACACCCGGCTGGGGCAAAATAACTTATTCAATGATAAAAAATTCAGCAGTTACTTTTAAATTAAGACTAGATGACCCGTGCGAATATTTCGCACCGTTAGTTGTCATTTTTGTAACATAAAATGAAAATAATTAATAGAAATTTTAGTACATTCAATACATTTTATTAAAAGTATAAAAATAGTAGAAATCATAATACCTATATATCATACATATTTACATACATACATATGTTAAAATGCTTTTATAATACTTCTTTGAATACAATGTTAGAGGTAATGACATGATCATCGTTTACTTTTTGCCCGTACGAACAGTTCTATATAAAATATAATTTTTATCAATGAAAATATTAAGGGTATTCATTTCAATTTTTTTTGGTTGGAAAAATGGAAAAAAGAAAAATTACACTCTTATTGACGTGAACGGGATTTTTTTTTACAAACTGTCAAAAAAAATCTGTCAAATAATTCGTGGAAGTAATTGATATTTTTCAAGATGCCGAACAAAAGTGTTAAAATTGAATTAATTGATTATTAAATTTAAAACGAAGTGATTATTGTTATTTTCATCATAATATTCGACTACAAAAAGTTACTCAAAATGGCGATTGTCTGCCAAAAAGTCATATACATACATACATACATACATATGTTAAAATGCTTTTATAATACTTCTTTGAATACAATGTTAGAGGTAATGACATGATCATCGTTAACTTTTTGCCCGTACGAACAGTTCTATATAAAATATAATTTTTATCAATGAAAATATTAAGGGTATTCATTTCAATTTTTTTTGGTTGGAAAAATGGAAAAAAGAAAAATTACACTCTTATTGACGTGAACGGGATTTTTTTTTTACAAACTGTCAAATAATTCGTGGAAGTAATTGATATTTTTCAAGATGCCGAACAAAAGTGTTAAAATTGAATTAATTGATTTTTAAATTTAAAACGAAGTGATTATTGTTATTTTCATCATAATATTCGACTACAAAAAGTTACTCAAAATGGCGATTGTCTGCCAAAAAGTCATATACATACATACATACATACATATGTTAAAATGCTTTTATAATACTTCTTTGAATACAATGTTAGAGGTAATGACATGATCATCGTTAACTTTTTGCCCGTACGAACAGTTCTATATAAAATATAATTTTTATCAATGAAAATATTAAGGGTATTCATTTCAATTTTTTTTGGTTGGAAAAATGGAAAAAAGAAAAATTACACTCTTATTGACGTGAACGGGATTTTTTTTTTACAAACTGTCAAAAAAAATCTGTCAAATAATTCGTGGAAGTAATTGATATTTTTCAAGATGCCGAACAAAAGTGTTAAAATTGAATTAATTGATTATTAAATTTAAAACGAAGTGATTATTGTTATTTTCATCATAATATTCGACTACAAAAAGTTACTCAAAATGGCGATTGTCTGCCAAAAAGTCGAGTATTTTATTAACTTCAGCTTCTGTCAATTTTTTTGACCCAATTTCTTTTTTTTTTAATTCTTTTTTAATAACTTTTTTCATTGAACACATATTTAATATGAATTGTTCTTTTTGAAAGATTAAATGAAAAATAAGTTACCATTGAAATGTTGTAGCTATAAAAAATAATTTTTAAAATCAGAGTTGTTCAATTCAAGAGTTTATAAAAAGAGATGCAATTTTTCGTACTTTGTATTAAAAATTAGCAATTTTTTATGAATGGCAACATCATTTCGTTTGACGTTTAAAGGGGAAAATTACATCTTTTTATCCTGACTTTTTTACACTTGGTTATAGTCTGATAAAAATGTAACTTTTGGTGGAATTTTTTTTCTTGTGGTTGTTGTAACAAAAATTACATTTTTCCACTTTTCCATTTTTCCAACAAATAAAAAAACTGAAATGAATACCCTTATTAATTTTTTCAATTTCTAATTATTTTGTCGTCATTAGTGTTAGAAATAAGCTTTAAAATGAGATATCATTCATTAAATTTGATGCGGTGGTATGGGAGATGACTAGATGACCCGTGCGAATATTTCGCACCGTTAGTTGTCATTTTTGTAACATAAAATGAAAATAATTAATAGAAATTTTAGTAACTTCAATACATTTAAAAATATTATTTTTATCAATGAAAATATTAATTTTTCAATTTCTAATTATTTTTCGTCATTAGTGTTAGAAATAAGCTTTAAAATGAGATATCATTCATTAAATTTGATGCGGTGGTATGGGAGATATTTGCAACCGACAAAAAAATGTGCTTTAGAAATAATATATACTAGATGACCCGTGCGAATATTTTGCACCGTTATTTTAAATTTTTGTAACATAAAATGAAAATAATTAATAAAAATTTTAGTAACTTCAATACATTTTAAAATATAATTTTTATTAATGAAAATATTAATTTTTAAATTTCTAATTATTTTTCGTCATTAGTGTTAGAAATAAGCTTTAAAATGAGATATCATTCATTAAATTTGATACGGTGGTATGGGAGATATTTGCAACCGACAAAAAAAAGTGCTTTAGAAATAATATATATGATGATGATTATGCAAACTAAACACAAATATCCTTACACAAGGAACTTATCCACATGCATGGAAACAAGCTATTCTGTACCCCATTCCAAAACCAGGAAAAAATTTGAATGATACGGAAGGATACAGGTCAATAAAACTACTCCCAGTCATATCCAAGATCTTTGACAAGATAATCTCACAAAGACTTTGGAAATACTGTATAATAAACGTAGCCAATGAACAACACGCATATCTATCAAACAGAGGGGTCTTTACACTATGCCACCAAATTGAAAGTCAAATTAAAAAAAACCATTCCATAATATTATCTGCAGATCTCGAAAAAGCCTTCGATAAAGTAGTTAATTTTGCAGTAATAGACGAATTATATAAATGGGGTGTACCAAAAAATCTCTTAAAATTAATAAAATCATTTCTATCTTACAGAAGAATAATAGTAAGAGTAGATGGAGTCAACTCCAGTTCTCGCAACTTGGAAAATGGGATTCCACAGGGATCACCATTATCCGTAGTATTATACACTGCATACGTTAATTCTTTATTTTAGTATTTAGTATTATTTATTTATTAAGCTTAAGCAGAGTTAAGCGTATAGTTAATAGTATTGTAAGATTTGTCTACAACATTAAGCGTCGTGAGCATATATCTATTTCGTTTAAAACTACTGGAATTCTTCGCTAATTCTACTTTTTAATGATTTTCTATATCTCAACTAAATACATTTTAGCACTTTGTAAATTGTTTTTCCATTTTACCTTATTTGGGTGTGCTATTTCCCTCTTAGTTTGTTACTGTCTGGACCTTTTTTAGGATATTTTTCATTTCTTTTTTTTCTTTATTTTTTTTTATTGCGGCTGGGGAGCTTTTAACCATTAACTATGATATGTTGTTTTTTTGATAATAGCTTTATTATTTTTTATTATTATTATTATTATTATTATTATTAGTTTATTAGTGTACAAATATATAATTTGTTGTTAATTTCTCAGGATATATGAACATGTAATATTGTTATTTTGGCCTCTAAGGCTTGATATTGCATAAATGAATGAAATAAATAAATAAATAAATAAAATTCGCTATTTTAATAACAATTAAGTTTACAATTACACTTTTTTACAATTTTTATACGAAATTTAAAATTTTTCTTTAACATATTGGTATTTCCACAGAAATGTCTACTTTTTGTCACGAAATGTCACCAACCATTTTTAATTGTTTCTCAAAGAATAGTGAAAATATTATTTACTTTTTTGCATTTGGGTGTAGAGCGCAATTAGGTTTTCATTTAGTGAAAGAGAGGAAAAATTTGAACAACGTGCTTCTATAATACAAGAACAATTGCTAGGTGACGTGACGTGACAAAAAGAGAGCTTTTCTGTGGAAGTGCCCATATGCTATAATTTTACGCTTAGACATGAAAATTAAACTTAAACAAGTCAATGGTATTGACCACATCTCC
Source organism: Pollenia angustigena (assembly GCA_930367215.1). NCBI lineage: Eukaryota > Metazoa > Arthropoda > Insecta > Diptera > Polleniidae > Pollenia > Pollenia angustigena. The sequence goes on along the minus strand of OV884061.1, from coordinate 22,399,963 downwards.
ATTTAAGCTGATAACATTTTTATCGTGGCCTCAGTCTCTCAAGAAGAAATAGCAAATAACCTAAAAACTTGTGATGCAGTACTTCATAGATGGACTAACGATATAGGCGCAGCAATACCAATAAACAAGTGCGAAGCTCTTCACGTCTGTAGAAAGTACAAATGGCTATTTCCAAAAAAACGTCAACCACAAAAAATGGAAAAAAAAATTTTTCTTTTCAAGATCTATTTAGAGAATTGCTTATATTTTTTTAATATATGCGTATAAATTAATTGATTCGAAAAAAAGATAAATGGAAAACGAAGTACTACAACTTTTAGCACATACTTGTGTATATTAGAAAATATGCATTTGGAACAACAATACTCTAATCTAAGGCATATTTATGATCTGAAAAACATGTTTTATTAAGTTTCTTATATAAAGGATTATAAATAGCAACATAAAAAAATTTTAAATCATGGTGGAAACATTGTCCCGTTTACAATTTCTTTAACAATTTATTTAAAAAAATGTAATTCATATTTTATTTTGAAATCGAAACAATTTTTAGGGCACATTAGTACGCAACATTTTAAAATTAATCCCAATTAAATATTGTGTCAGGTTTCGCAGAAATCACTGTTTAAACGGTTACCCCTTAAAACCCACTTCCGTTTTTTGTCGCGTTTACAATCACTGGTTTTTTGCAATTATAGCCTGGTACTCTGTTCAACATTTCACGTGAAATGCTGTCAAAACACATATGAAAAAAACTTGTGCGGAATATCTATGAAAAAATGTTGATAGAGTTGTACTCTGTTCATTTTGTGAAAAAGTTCCGAAATTTTTCTGGCAACATTTTTTTACAGCTGCGAAATAATGTAAGCTGCACTTATTTCACGTTGAATTTTAAGCAAAAACAAAAAAATATGAACTGTTTATTTAATAGGAAATAAAAAATTAATGTAACACAACCGGTAACAGTTTTTTATCCATATTTACTGTCTTTTTTCTTAAATTTTTTTATTAATTTTTTTTTTTTTGACTTTGCTTAAAAACTAAAAGTTTTTGGCTAACTATCTAGAGTTATATTGCCAGGGTATCACACGGTTTGTTGGAGCCTCATCCACAAGTCCTCGATCGACCTAGACCTTCGTATAGGAAGGCGAAGAGCTTCCAGAATAAGCTCCAGAGTATATCTTGTCTCCACAGTAAAACGTCTGAGTTATTTCCTTGGTACTCCACCAGTAAAACGTCTGAGTTATATTGGTTCTCCACCAGTCACATGAGTTATTAATGGTTCTCCACCAGACAAAACCTCAAATTGAGGTTAAAAACGATTGCATATAGTTAATACCGCAAAAACTGTAACTCGGTACAGTTATACGACGCCGAAACACTAACCAATGCGGGGTGACAACGCAAAACGCAACAAAAGCAGACAAACAAAAACGACCTGTTTGCCCTTAAGAAATAATGACAAAAAGCGCGAGCTGCTTCTCCACTTAGAGCAGTTTTACGAGTGTTTTTATTAAAAAAAAAATAAATTTTCGTTAAATACATGTGAGGTTTGTTTACATACGCAAAACAATGTCGCATACTTTACAGGAATTAAAACGTCAAATTGTACAAACTCGAAAGATAGGTAACATTGATACATGTCAAAATTTTCGTGTGAAATAATAAATGTTGCTCAACATTTTTCACAAATTTGAAAAGAGTACTAGGCTTATCTCGGAAACCACGACAGTAAGCGAAAAATTTCATTTGCGGAAATTAAAGAGCTAATTAATTGAGAGTAAAAGAATCATTAATTTAAAAAATGAAAATCAGGTTGTTTTTTTTGCAGTTTTGTCAATATAAACGTGTGCGAATGTCCCGTTTACAATCTTGGAAGTGCCCAAATTCAATTTATCTCCTATTAGAATTAGAGAAAATTTTATTCCAATAAAAAAAGAAGGGGTTATCCAACATTGCATAACAATGTATGGATGACGTCATAAACAAATATTAAGAAAATAAATTCCAACATCAATAGGTGTTTCCGTACAGCTACAGGCATCCTACAGGCCACCCCCACCGACGCTCTAAAAATAGAAGCAAAAGGAAAAATAAACCCGAACCACGCCCTACATCAGAATCTTTGTGAATGCATTAAATACCATGACTCGATTCACCGTGTGGTCTACAAAAAATTATCAAATATGCCAAAGAAATCGAAACACCTCTGCCAGAACCACCTAGCACACAGTCTTTGAACAATAAATCGGATACCAAACTATTAACAAATACCCTATTAAATACGACAATAAAGGACGGAATGAATCCTTCTATGTTCCAACAACTCTACCTAAGAGAAAAAGATAAATACAATGCAAGTATAACAATATTTACCGATGGATCATTTTCGGATGGCATCACATCGTACGCAGTAGTAGAACAAAAAAGTCGAAGTTATGAAATCGTCCGCCAATCAATACTTCCATATCAAGATTGAATTTTCAGTGCTGAACTATCAGCAATAAAATGTGCAGTAGAATATGCATCAAAAAACAGCAAAAAACTCTTATCTGCACTTATAAATATTGGTATTGACATACAAATTGGCTAAAATAACTTTTACGAAAATTTTGGTACAATTTATGTTAATTTGGTACAATTTTGTCATTGAGACGGTACAATTTAAGAATTGTCAGATCCCAACAGTTTAAATTTAAATTTTATACCAACTTCCAATAAAAAAATTACTTTTTGGACCTTCATGGTACAATTTTTTTTAATTTATTAAAACAACTAAAAAGTACATGAAAATTCAGATAAGAAAATTCGGATAAAAAACAAAAATAAAAAATGAAGAACATTGAAAACAATGAAAAATGGAGAATTATGGGACGTTAAATGTTAAAGTTAAAAAAATAAAATAAAAAAAGCAGGATATGAAAAATTTCTTTCCCACATACCTATGAATTTAAGTCAGAGTTGGGGGTAGTGCATTAAATATTTAGTGCACAAAGGTTTCCACTAAATCCCACTATAGTGACAACATTTTGATTTTCCACTATTTTTCATCACTATAGTGGTAGTGAAATATATTTTAACTACCACTAAAAAAATTAGTGGTAGTGAAACATAACTTGTAAATAACTTGTCAATTCACTAAAACGAATAATGGCCAATGTGTTGGAATTTTCTTTCTGCGTAATATGGAAATAGAATACATAGCATTCTTTATGTCTTTGTCATGTAATGTTCTAGTTTTTTAACTTAAGTTTTCTTTATAGTTTGTAAGATTAGTTACGTTAAGTTTTATATACATAAGTAACATTTTTTTATTGCTTACTATATATATTAAGGGTATTCACGTCACAAGTTGCACCCTTGCAAAAAAGCAAAAGTGCAAAAATTAAACCACACAGACAATTAGTTGTGCGTAAATAATTGTCTTTGTGGTTGTTGTTATATTTTTGCACTTTTCATTTTTTGCAAGGGTGCAACTTGTGACGTGAATTCCCCCATTGTTTCTGATAAATAACTGAAGTTTGTTGTCTAGTTAGTAGCTTTTATTAACCATAAAACCCTAAGGGTTCGGTTATGTAATTGAAGAAAATAAAATAAAATAAATAAAAAAAATTGTAATAGTGAAAATGTTTCCACTACCACTAATGTTTAGTGAAAATTTTGCATTAAATTAGTAAATTAGTGATAGTGAAAAATGTTGCACTATCTAACTTTTAGTGGAAACTGCAAATTTAGTGCACTACCCCCAACTCTGATTTAAGTTAACAAGTACTTCTATACCAGAGATCAGCAATGAATCGCTTTTTCGCTACTCATACTGACTCATGCAATTGTAAGTATAAGTGCGTAGAAATCATTTAAACTTAACTACTCTGATTCACTCATACTCACAAGAGAAATATTTACGAGTGCGACGTCGACATTAGACGCATACTCATAAATGACCTCAGCTTGATTTATAATTTCAAGAAAATACTTATAATACTCACAATGATTCAAATCATTTAGCTCATCCATTTACCGTTTTAACACAACAGAGAAAACACACAACTTAATAATCAGCGCTGCCAGATAAATTTGCCGAAAAATCGTCTACTTCATACATGTTCTTTAGTAAACTATAATTGCCAAATCGTCACTTTGCTATTTCGGGGACAAATCTGGCAGCCTCGCATTTTGCTTCGCCTATACACATTGACTTGAGTAGATTCTAAATCACACACTACAAATGTTGGTAAATATGAGTACGATGAATAAAATGAAACTTTTGAGTGAATATGAGTTTGAATCACATTGGAATAAGTATGAGTGCGTATAAGCACAAGAATTTATGAGTCATGATTTAGCTCTACTCACTTTTTCACTACTCATTGCTGATCTCTGTTCTATACATATTCAAACAAGAACACAATACTGATGTATTGCTTTAACCGTCGTCGTCTGTGGTAAAAAGAAAACAAAAGAAACAAAAACAAATTAGCAAATAAGTGATAGTGAAAAATGTTGTACTATCACTAACTTTTAGTGGAAACTGCAAATTTAGTGCACTACCCCCAACTCTGATTTAAGTTAATTAGTACTTCTATACATATTCAAAAAAGAACACAATACTGATGTATTGCTTTTACTGTCATCGTCTGTGGTAAAAAGAAAACAAAAATTTAGTCGCCTTTACAATGTGGCAAGTGAAAAGCAGACAGACGAAGTTTGTAGGCGAGAGAGGAAAAAAGTAAAGTGGGTCATGCATACAGCGTCGCCCCCTTACCAACAAACTTTGTTTGTCTGCCTTTCAATTGCCACATTGTAAAAGGGGCTTGACCGCTCTATACACCACAATACAAGTCGCATATTTAAGCGCCCATTACATTCAGGGTTCCTAGTTTTATTTTAAGCATTATCCCCAATTCGCGATTTTGCATCCCCAAAAATCCCCAAAATAGCTATTTTCTTATCTTATGTCAATAGAAAAATATGCATACACCGATTTATTAAAATAAATCCATTTGTGTAATATTAAAACTAATGTTGTTTATTCTTTGAGCTCTACGTATCCAAGGCGAATTGACTAGAAGGTGAGGTCAACTCTACAACTACAATGCTTCTGTGGTCGGGTTGTCAAAAATATTGCTAGTAAAAAAAACAGGGTTGTTTACATAAAAAACTAGTTTGTATACAAACTTTGACAACTCGACCACCGAAAAAAAAAACACCACATGTTGACTTGACCCCACCTTCTAGTCAATTCGCCTTGTACGTATCTATGCACACATGTATGGTATGCAACAAGGGTAACGTTAAAACGTTAAATAAAAATAATTAAGGCTCAGTTAGCCGGGAGTAACAGTAACAGTAATCTTACCGTAAAAAAGTAATAATGCATAGTATCTAAAAAATAATAATGCTCAGTATTTGTGTAAAATATTTAACAGGTTACACGTACCCTTACAAAGTGATACATTTTTCTAAATTACAATGGAACAAAATAATAGCACGTTTTACACTCAATACTAACGTGTATTTAGCGTGTTAAGTATTGAATGCAAAGTTTGTACTAAAAGCGATATTCACCACGCTTGTAGCAGTATTCTACATTAAATTTTCTTTGAATTCAATAGGCATTAACAGCACTGGTTTTCAATAATTAATGTCAGCTGTTGTTAAAAGTTTTGCGACGACAAAAAATATAATTATTAAATAAAAGTAAAACAAACAAAAAACAAAAAGTTTTTATATCCATCACAATATAACTAAAAATCATATATATAACACAAATTGTACGCAAACACAAGAAAAGAAATACTTGCTTGCATAAAAAAGTACTTTACGCAGATGCAAAAAAGGGTATTATCTCACACTCAGTTATAACTACGGGTAAGAAATGGAACAAATTTGCCATTTATTGTTGCAACATATTTCACATTTTTGCATATATTTTTAGAATAGAACAAAAATCCGCGCGAATGGTAGCATACATGGAACATTTTTGTCAGAAAAGAAAACACCATAAGACTAATCTATTTCTTACAGATTGAGACGTAACATCTTACTGCTAACTATAATCGTTCTAATTGCTTTACATACAACAATATGAAGCAGCTGATTTGCAACGTTACTGTTACTCCCGGCTAACTGAGCCTTTATGCGTTAATCTTTATCATTTCAACAACTAGGGAATCAAAGTCTTCTGATTCATCAGCCAGTGCAATTTTTTTTACATGTTGTTTGTTTAAAAACGCATTTGAGATGATTGAATTAATTTTTCACAGCAAGCTGGATTATTTTAAAGTGTGTATTTATTCTTTTTAATTCAAATAACTTACATATATCGAATTCTATTGCAAATATTGATTTTGGCTGCATTCATTACAGAAAAAGACTAGTTCAACAGAAGTAACGCTAGTTGGTACAAAAAACAAGTTCTTGAAAAAGTTTTAAGCCGCAAAAAAGACTAAAATTTGTACCCACGTCTTGACCAAATCGGTTTTGCAAAAAATGGATTTATAATAATATATTATCCCCAAAAATCCCCAGCGAAAAAAGTGCTTTTCCCCAAAAAAAAAATTCCCAATAAGTCCCCAAACTGGGAACACTGATTACATTAACCATTTTTTTTAAAACATAAATGCAATGAAAAGGACTGATTTATTTTTTTGCTATACTAAAAATTCAAAAACGGGGAACTATGACAAATTTTTAAATGGTACCAAATGAGTCACAGTAGCACCACGGTTCTTAAGGTCAAAATGTACTAAAAAAAGGTACAATTGTACCATCTTTAACATCCCTGATATAAGAGCAAATTTAAGTAAGTGTACACTCTTTGTGCCGGTTCACACACGTCAAGTTTGACTCGTCAAGTCTTGAGTTTTTAGAAGAGAAGGGAAAAGAGAATGCCATTTCTTTTCCCCTCTCTCCTAAAAACTCAAGACTTGACGAGTCAAACTTGATGTGTGTGAACCGGCACTTTGGGACCCATGGGCAATCATGGACCCACAACAACAAAATTACGTAATTGGGTTAAAGTTTCATATAAAAGTTCTTTGTTCAAAATATAATTTAGATATCTTCATCTACATATCGTCGGTTGATTATTTAATTGTCGTATGTGGATACAAATTACATACGACATACGACAATTAAATAATCAACCGACGATATATGAAAATTGTTTGCCTTTAAGTGATTTTAGAAAGGTTGTTTATATGGGACCTATGGTTAATTTTGGACGCACCAGTACAACATTTTGTCATGATATAGTTGCTATCGTAACTTTGGAGATAATTTGATGAAATTTGTTACATAGGTGCTAATTGATACAAGGAGCAAGCCTATTGAAAATGGGGCAATCCGTTCCTTAAGTTCATATAGCCCAAAAACAGATAGGGCCTTAAGGGTCGAACCCCGAAAATAAGCCGAATCGGTCCATAATATCATATAGCCCCAATACAAGCTTCTTTCCAGAATAGGGCCTTTGCCCAGACATTTCTCTCTCTAAGAAAAAAGTCGCTTAGCCGTTTATAACGCCACCTGAAAAATGAATTCGCCTTGTTTTTATACCTATCACATTTTATGTCCCATAAATCTGGCAAAATTTTATATTCACCCTGCAAATAATAGGACCAGTTCAAACACGCGTGTAAAGAGTAGCCAACAAGGGGCCATGACTAGTCTTAAAGAAACCCAAACGTATGGAAAAAACATGGTATATTTAACATTACGATGTCCTAGGGCAGGACCATAAATCCCACCTTTGGACCACTTAGGAGTGGTTTTAAAACTACTCCATGGTATACTCAAGATGATTAGTTTTGAAGTCGTTTAAAAACGAAAGCACGTCGTTAAAAAACGAAGGCATGTCGTCTCACTACAAACACTTTTTAACAATGACATGGTCCATGCTTGCATTTCATCGGACCTGTCCATGGAGTAGTCAATTTTATCAAAATGGATCAGGTGGTCCAATTTTATTTGCAGGGCAATTATAAATTTTTTTCTTATTCTCATAAATTGCAATTGCTACCATTTTCCGTTTTTTTTTCTTCATATTTTTTTCTCCGCGAATCGCAAAAGCACTACACACTACAACTGGCTCGTCACAGTTCAATAGGACTAGAAATGACGCTGTGAAATTTCGTGATGATCGGTCCATAATTTACCCTAGGCCCCATATAAACCCTACTACCGGAAAACAGTTTAGTCGCTTAAAACCATAATTAATAACAAATCGTCACAGATTAAGATAATAATAACATCATACAGATATTACTCCTTTAACATTCGAACCGTCGGTGGATGGTATCAACGATTCGGCACACCCGAATATAGCACTCTAACTTGTTATTTTTCAATTTTCTATCAGCGTAGGTACTTTTTTTATTTGGGTGTGCGTTCCTAAACTAGATTTAAGCAAAAAAAAATTAAATATTATAAATAAAAAAAAAAAATCTATAGCCTTTTTGGCCAAAAAACACTACTTTTGTGGACAAGTTTGTCCCTTACTGTATGTATTTTCATTTACACAAATATATTCTGAGATGTATGTATAAAGTAAACAAATGGGTTTAATGGTATCAAAACCTTGCTTTTTGTATGCACATTTTCAGAATAATAAAAGTGTGTGAATATGCTATAACACATACATATTTGCTTATAGTAAATCTGTAATCTATATATATAATTTCGTTATAATATAATTAATAACAAATCGTCACAGTTTAAGATAATAATAACATCATACAGATATTACTCCTTTAACATTCGAACCGTCGGTGGATGGTATCAACGATTCGGCACACCCGAATATAGCACTCTAACTTGTTATTTTTCAATTTTCTATCAGCGTAGGTACTTTTTTTATTTGGGTGTGCGTTCCTAAACTAGATTTAAGCAAAAAAAAATTAAATATTATAAATAAAAAAAAAAAAATCTATAGCCTTTTTGGCCAAAAAACACTACTTTTGTGGACAAGTTTGTCCCTTACTGTATGTATTTTCATTTACACAAATATATTCTGAGATGTATGTATAAAGTAAACAAATGGGTTTAATGGTATCAAAACCTTGCTTTTTGTATGCACATTTTCAGAATAATAAAAGTGTGTGAATATGCTATAACACATACATATTTGCTTATAGTAAATCTGTAATCTATATATATAATTTCGTTATAATATAATTAATAACAAATCGTCACAGTTTAAGATAATAATAACATCATACAGATATTACTCCTTTAACATTCGAACCGTCGGTGGATGGTATCAACGATTCGGCACACCCGAATATAGCACTCTAACTTGTTATTTTTCAATTTTCTATCAGCGTAGGTACTTTTTTTATTTGGGTGTGCGTTCCTAAACTAGATTTAAGCAAAAAAAAATTAAATATTATAAATAAAAAAAAAAAAATCTATAGCCTTTTTGGCCAAAAAACACTACTTTTGTGGACAAGTTTGTCCCTTACTGTATGTATTTTCATTTACACAAATATATTCTGAGATGTATGTATAAAGTAAACAAATGGGTTTAATGGTATCAAAACCTTGCTTTTTGTATGCACATTTTCAGAATAATAAAAGTGTGTGAATATGCTATAACACATACATATTTGCTTATAGTAAATCTGTAATCTATATATATAATTTCGTTGTTTGTCCGGTTCTCTTTCCGCGGCTTTCTGAAGCCGTCTTACGTCGCAGAAAGGCATACGTAAAGCTCATTTGCTCCACTGGTGCAAGACGGAGCCCGATTTTCGTTCTGTGGGCGTTGGGCGTGGTCATTGAATAAACCATTCACTTTTTCTTATATTTTTTGCAGAAAACTTTTGCGTTTTCCTAATGACACTTTTTTAATTTAAAGCCCTCTGTCTGAGGAAGATCATAGCATTGTCAGATTCCTCATTTTCGGCGGTACATGTGGCTTATTTCATCATAAAATCCTCAATTTTGCATTATGTATTTTTTAAAGAATTTTTATATTTTCGATATTACAACATAAAATTTATTATACTGAAAGTACTTTCTCTGCCAGAAATCATAGTGGAATCAGATTTTAAAGTAGAGAAAATCTTATTGTATCACATACATAATAACTAACAAAAATATTGGGTTTTTGTTTTGATTTTCAAGATTGGTTTGTAAAGTGATTTAAAGAACAATCATATTCTAAGAGAAAGTAACTGTTATTTACATTCATCTAAATTAAAAAATAATAATATTGAGTTATTGGAATTTATTCTTTATTGTGCCTATTTGAATTGGATTGAACTACATATTTTCGGTGCGTTGCGCGTTTTTTAAATTATCATTAAAGGAAGAAATTATAACTACCTATTTGATGTGAATTTATATAATGTTATAAATATAAAGTTAGTTCTTTTTTTTTTACAAAAATCAACTAATTATCTTAAGTCATTAATAATTTTGAAAGCTGCTCAAAGTCCTCTTCAAGGTAGGTTATATTTTGTTATGTACATCCAAAAAAATTTTATGCGAAATTTTACGAAAAATGTTCGTTGTCTCTTATTTCGAAACAGGTTTTTACGAATATTTGGTACGATGTATGCCAGTTTTCGTATTCGGTGTTTGGTATCAACTTTTTCATACGTTCACATTTTATTATACTTCGGTTTGGTGGATGGTTTATAACCAGCAATGTGTAAAACGCCGAGGATTTATATCAGAGTCAGTAAATAAACATAAAGGGAATATTCGTGCAGTGGATAATATTTACAGTGATTGGCTTTTAAAAATGGGGAATGGTGAACTCAGTTCGGAATTTGGAGAGGACATTATTGCATAATCAAACGAAATGCTGGCTGAAAACTCAGTCGTTAAAACTATCTTCGGTGAATTTTTATAGCCGTCTGATGTAGTTCAATATTGTAAATTTGTCATTTTATGCCCTAAGAATGATAAAGTATGCCAAATTAATTAGGAAGTACTGTCTTTTTGAGGGTGAATGTTTTACATTTTTGAGCGGTGACACGGTGGAGGGCAATAGCATAGCCGAACGGGAAAATTATCCGGTGGAATTTTTAAACAGTTTATCGCTATCTGGAATGCCTCCTAATAAGTTGCAAGACTTTAGAGGAATTTTAACACTAAAAGAGGGCTATGCAATGGCACAAGACTGCAAGTTACAAAACTGTCACAGAATCTAATATGCGCAACTATATTAACCGGCACTGCAAAAGGCAATCCTGCATTTATTCCGAGGATTGATTTGGCTCCCATAAATCCCGACCTACCATTTATTTTGCGTAGGAAACAGTTTCCTATAAGGTTGGCGTTTTCCATCACCATCAATAAAGCTCAAGGTCAAACGTTAGAGAGGGTGGAGATATATTTCCCCAAACAAGTTTTTAGTCATGGACAATTGTACGTTGCTTTCTCAAGAGTGAGACAAAAAGATGATGTTAAGGAAAAAGTGAGGCATGTAGATGGAAAACAGGGTATGTTAAAAAAGGGTTGCTCCTCAGTATTTAAAAAAAAATGTTGTTTTTAAAGAAGTATTATAATTAGGTACATACTTATTGTTATTTTTTACATATTATTTCTTCATATACCTATTAAATAAATGTATTTAAACATTGAATAATAATTTTTTTGTTTAAATTCTTTTATAAGCGTTACTGTGTTAGTTCTTATCTAAAATATTTTTATGCCTGGCAGGGTCAGGCTTTGTGACTAGTATTAATATAAAATATTAAATTATTTATGTATTTATACATACAAGAAATACAGTTTTAATACTATTAAAATTAATTGGTACTTTTTCTGCAAAGCGGTCACCATTTGACCATTTTTAATTCTCATCACTGTGTTTTTTAATGTATGCTAATGCTTTATTGTTTATTTTTTTGAAAAACAGCTGACACGTTCTTACATGCTCTATGTGCAACAGTACGGTGCGGTACATTGCGGGTACAGCAACGTTCGCCTAACTGAGCCTTTACGGTCGGCTAAAGCGACGTTTGCTATGACAAAAAATTGTCAGGTGTTTTTAATTGAGCATAAATCGCTTGATTTCCGCCATACGTGTTTAAAAATCGTAAGATTTCACAGGATAAATTACCATCTTCGCATATAAAACTAAAAGTACAATGTTTTGCAACTGCTCAAGATTGTGAGATAATTTAGTATCAACATTGAAAATTTTATTCCTGCTAACAGTGCAGCCACACGATCAAGATTTTCTTGATAGTCTTTTACATATACTGATTGTCAAAATATGCAAAAGTTGACAGCTGTGACGTAGGCTGCACGCAAGTTGAAAGCAATTTACTTTTTTAAGATGTCGTCGCCGAGAAAACAACTCAAAATGTTTTGCTATTTTCCACTTTTGATTTTTCAGCACTGTAGGCTGTTCGAAGGGACTTTATTTTTTTCTTTACTTCTTCTACTGGCATTTTTGTTTCAGAAGCTATAGACTCGTAGGCTTTTATTTTCAAATCATTTCGCCTATATGATGAAAGATTCATACGTCACAGCTGATCAAGAAAAGCTTGATCGTGTGGCTACAATGTAATTCAAGTGGCAGTTTTTCTTAGTTTCGTGGAATTTGAAAAAGTAAAACTTACAAAGAAAAGCATTTTGAAGGCATTAAAAAAAAAGAATTTAAAGGGCGAGGTATTATTTAAATAGTACGAGACACAACTTTAATTCAAAATCTGAAAAGCTCAAACTTTTTAATTCCGATGATATATCTATACGAAGTTTTTTATTTTTATTTTTTTATTTATTTATTTATTAAACGATTCGAAAGCTTACGCTTGTATTGAATCGTATCAAGAATTCTATACAATAAGTATGCAACACTAATCTAAAACGAATATGATTTTGCAACACTCGTTTTTTTTAAAAGAAACACTATTCTAGTACTTTATAATATAAAACTGCTTTCTACTAGCTCTACTTTGATTGATTAGATACATAATTTAAAAGTGTACTACATAATGGATGTGTCAGACAGGGCTGTCAGATATGGCGATTTCTCGCCAAACGTGGCGATTTTGAAAAGTGTTTGGCGATGGGATTTCCCATTTGGCGACTGGCGACTTTTATGGCGATTTCTGATATAACTGGCGATTAACTTGGCTATTTTTACCATTTATATTATTTCGGCAATTTTGTTTAACAACTTGTCATTTTTGTTATCATTAGTAACATAAAAAAACATATTAAGTGAATTTTATATTCAGTCAAGATTTAATTAATAGTATGAAGGTCAAATCGGTGAGGCTGAAGTGTACGATCTTATAGACTTGTGTTCTTAATTTAAGTTTTTAACTGAATACATATGTATATGATCTCCATTTTATTTTATTTAAAAAAAAAAAATTACAGAAACAAAACAAAATTTACTTCGGCGACTTTTTTGTATTTTTTCTCAGTTTTTGGCGATTTTTGACTGAAAAATTATACTAGCGTTTTTTGTATGCAAAATTTAATTTAAAAAAAAAAAGAAAATTTTACAAAAACTGAACAAAATAGACGTTTGGCGATTTCTGACATCCGGTTTGGCGATGGAGCTCAAAAAAATCTGACAATCCTGGTGTCAGAAGCTTAAAAGGCAACTCCAATTTTCGAACATTTCCAGTTTTGTAACATTACTATATAATTAGTTGTGAGCTCTTTGAAAATTATTTTGTCCATTAAAAAACTTTAAACCGGTATCAGGGCTGTCAGATATGGCGATTTCTCGCCAAACGTGGCGATTTTGAAACGTGTTTGGCGATGGGATTTTCCATTTGGCGACTGGCGACTTTTGTGGCGATTTTTGATATTAATGGCGATTTACTTGGCTATTTTTACCATTTATATTATTTCAGCGATTTTGAAATAAAAAATTTGCATTTTTATATACAAAAGCGGAGTTAGGCCTCTCCAGTTAAATATATATAAACATATACATACATACTTATAGATTTTTTTAATAGATTGTCACTTTTTGTTATCATTACTAATTTAAAAAAAATCTGGCTAATTTTTTTCACATGATTTTTGTCACTCTTTAATTCCAGGGTTTAAAAAACTGCAGTCGAAACCAAAACCTGTCGAACAAAAAACGAAAATTTGTCTACAATTTTTCGCTTTTTGATTTTGTTTGACAGCGACTTTTTACATTTAATGAATTAGAAGTAAAAGCAAACGTTTTTTTGGCCAATGACAAATGAAGAAGTGGAAGAAATGGCAGTTTTTCAACTTCGACTGCAGTTTTTTAAACATTGTTTAATTCAGTTTTTTGGTGATTTTTTACTGTAATATTATATCAGCTTTTTTTGTATGAAAAATTTTATTTAAAAAAAGTTTTCGAAAACTGAACAAAATTGACGTTTGGCGATTTCTGACATCCGGTTTGGCGATGGAGCTCAAAAAATCTGACAACCCTGACCGGTATAGGGTTTTAATACTGTTTAGGCCAAAATATATGTAATATGAAGGAACAAATCTAGTTTACCGACGCAGCTCTAAATAAAAAAAAAAGTACCCAGGGTGATAGAAAATTGAAAAATAAGAAGAAAAAATAAAATAAAAAAGTTGGCGGAAACGCTTAGTTTTCAAGTTATGGACGTTTTAAGTTTTTATATAAAGGTCTGATTTTCCACTACATTTTTATCGTTATATGGCCAATATTGGTATCATTTCAAAGCTTTTGACCATATCTTTTTAGATATACAAAATTTATTTGAAAATTACTATCTCTTTACCTCACATTACATTCTTTTTGCATTTTACATCAAAATATTACAGAAGTGCACCAGTTTAGTATGTAGTTTATTTAAATAAAAGTGTAATACAAACGTAATCAAATTATAAACATGGGCGTCGCAAACGAAAACACTCCTGCATAGCCGACCTTCGGCTGGGCGCAAGGATTTTCTCCTCTATGGTATAGCAAAAACCGGCTTCGCTAAGTAAAACTTCTCTGCATAGCCGGCCTTCGGCAAAGATGTGCTCCTCTTTGGTATGACAAATACCGGCTTCGCTAACTAAAGCTTCTCTGCATAGCCGGCCTTCGGCCGGACGCAAGGATTTTCTTATCTATGGTATAGCAAGAACCCGCTTCGCTAAGTAAAACTACTCTGCATAGCCGGCCCTCGGCCGGGCGCAAGGATTTTCTCCTCTATGGTATAGCAAAAACCGGCTTCGCTAAGTAAAGCTTCTCTGCATAGACGGCCTTCGGCCGGGCGCAAAGATTTGCTCCTCTTTGGTATGACAAATACCGGCTTCGCTAACTAAAGCTTCTCTGCATAGCCGGCCTTCGGCCGTGCGCAAAGATTTGCTCCTCTTTGGTATGACAAATACCGGCTTCGCTAACTAAAGCTTCTCTGCATAGCCGGCCTTCGGCCGGGCGCAAGGATTTTCTCCTCTATGGTATAGCAAGAACCGGCTTCGCTAAGTAAAGCTACTCTGCATAGCCGGCCTTCGGCCGGGCGCAAGGATTTGCTCCTCTTTGGGATAGTAAGTACCGGCTTCGCTAAGTCAAAAGCTTTAAAATGATACCAATATTGGTCATATAAAGATAAAAATGTAGTGGAAAATCACACTTTTATATAACAACTTAAAACGTCCATAACTCGAAAACTAAGCGTTTCCGCCAACTTTTTTATTTAATTTTTTCTTCTTATTTTTTAATTTTCTATCTACCTAGGTACTTTTTTTTTTATTTGGAGCTGCGTCGGTAAACTAGATTTAAGCCAATATGAATTACTACCTTTTTTTTTTGAAGCATGTTAAATCTAGAAAATTTATTTTTCAAGCATCACTAATTTACTCTATTTTTTATTTTGTGCATTTGGGTCTTTTAGCTTCGGACACCCATTATTTTTGTCTTTTTTTAAACGGTTTATAATTTAGTTTTTAGAAATTTTATTAAAAAATATTCAAGAAATTGTAAAAAATATTTTTGCGGGAATTTCAGTAAAATTAAAAAATTTTGAGATTTTTGCTTATTTGGGTAATGATATTAGTACGTAAAACTGAGTGAAGTTAAATTAAATTGAAATTATTTTCTAAACTTTTTTTCAAAACAAGTTATTTGGGGGATTTTAAAATTTTTGGGGAGGAAGAAAAAAAATTTACCTGGCAACACTGTAGTACATGCACGTTTCACTCATTATTCCTTTCAATGCACATTTCAAACTCTATTATAAAAACACAAATTGTTTTTGTTTTTTCATAACTAAAAGTACTTCCTCGTTGTATTTTTAAGAACTTGGTTATTGGCAATCACATAAAAAAGCACATTACATGGGTGTGTGCGTAATTTCTCAGACTGTTTGTATATGTGTATACTTTACGATGTTCAACTTTCTTTAAGCAATTCTTTTTTTTTTAATTAATTTAATAATAAATTTGTTGTTTACGAAAGTCAACACAGACGGTTTCAAAAACCAAACACTTCAAATTTGTGTAATTTTTTAGTCTTATAAATTTTTTCACTTTAATAAGATATGCCGACACACCTACTCCTGTCTTAATGACAAAAAAAAAATAAAAAAAATGGCTCGTTTCCCGCTCATGTCCTAGACAAACTGAACGAAATTGCAAAATTTGTATTGGAAGCCGATTAAATTGCATGCAAGTGTTTGTGTTTTTGTTCAGGTAACCCGGTAGTCTACTTTCACACGTTTCATCTTTTGATGCTCAACTCTTATGTTTTTAGGTGAGAGAAGAAAGAAGAAAGGGGGTTAGTACAGAGATGCCTGTACTCGGTCAGTACGCTTTGTGTTTTTATTCGTTGGTATATGCCAGCAATGGCTGCATGTAATTTTTTTCTTTTCTTTTTCTCTTTGATTCGCTGTTAATGAAATTGTTGTTGTTTTGAACCGAAAAAAGTTGAAACCGATTGCTGCGTGTGATTATGTTGGCATCTTTAAAAGGGAATTGAAAAGAAGTTGAGCATCAAAAGATGAAACGTGTGAAAGTAGACGTAATAATAATGGCTTTATAAAAATATGGCGCCCACAGGGCTGGTAAATTATGTGTTGTTGTACTAGTGTTGAAAAACTTTTTAATCTTATAAAATAGTTTAACAGTGGTGCCATATTACTGCTAATGACTTAAAAACAATATGTTTTGCGTTCAAACAACGTTTCTTATTCTACACGAGAGATAACCCAAGCTCTACACCAAAGATAAATATTTTAGCAATTTGGCAATGATATGCAGTCTACAACTGACATGAAATGCTTAACTTTAACACTAATATGATGTTAGTGTTAATGATGAAACAGAACTGGGGCTGAACGATGTTTTTCATACAGTTTGACATAAAATTATGCTAGAGAATGCGGTCGAGAAATAAAATCAATTTTCTTTTGAGGGCGTTTTTTTCTAATGCTCTCACATATATTTCATACATTTTGTAAATAAAGAAAAATAAGAACAGAAGAAAACGAAAGAAATGAGAGAGAATTTGAAGTTACTGCCGACGTTTTAATTATGGGCTTTAAAATTTTTGCCTGAAGTTGAAGACTCAGTTCTGTTTCAAAGCTGAAGTTCTTTATTTTTTACAAATTGTTGCGGGAATTTTAAAATTTTAACTAAAAACCTAAAAAAATAGTGAAATATGTTTATTAATAAAATTTATTTATAAAATTAATAAGCAAAATGATGTTCTGCGATTCATAGAGCTGTACAGAAGCCATGAAATTTTATGAATCTTTCATCATATAGGCGAAATGATTTGAAAATAAAAGCCTACGAGTCTATAGCTTCTGAAACAAAAATGCCAGTGGAAGAAGTAAAGAAAAAAATAAAGTCCCTTCGAACAGCCTACAGTGCAGAAAAATCAAAAGTGGATAATAGCTAAACATTTTGAGTTGTTTTCTCGGCGACGACATCTTGAAAAAGTAAATTGCTTTCAACTTGCGCGCAGCCTACGTCACAGCTGATCAAGAAAAGCTTGATCGTGTGGCTACAATGTAATTCAAGTGGCACTTTTTCTTAGTTTCGTGGAATTTGAAAAAGTAAAACTTACAAAGAAAAGCATTTTGAAGGCATTAAAAAAAAAGAATTTAAAGGGCGAGGTATTATTTAAATAGTACGAGACACAACTTTAATTCAAAATCTGAAAAGCTCAAACTTTTTAATTCCGATGATATATCTATACGAAGTTTTTTATTTTTATTTTTTTATTTATTTATTTATTAAACGATTCGAAAGCTTACGCTTGTATTGAATCGTATCAAGAATTCTATACAATAAGTATGCAACACTAATCTAAAACGAATATGATTTTGCAACACTCGTTTTTTTTAAAAGAAACACTATTCTAGTACTTTATAATATAAAACTGCTTTCTACTAGCTCTACTTTGATTGATTAGATACATAATTTAAAAGTGTACTACATAATGGATGTGTCAGACAGGGCTGTCAGATATGGCGATTTCTCGCCAAACGTGGCGATTTTGAAAAGTGTTTGGCGATGGGATTTCCCATTTGGCGACTGGCGACTTTTATGGCGATTTCTGATATAACTGGCGATTAACTTGGCTATTTTTACCATTTATATTATTTCGGCAATTTTGTTTAACAACTTGTCATTTTTGTTATCATTAGTAACATAAAAAAACATATTAAGTGAATTTTATATTCAGTCAAGATTTAATTAATAGTATGAAGGTCAAATCGGTGAGGCTGAAGTGTACGATCTTATAGACTTGTGTTCTTAATTTAAGTTTTTAACTGAATACATATGTATATGATCTCCATTTTATTTTATTTAAAAAAAAAAAATTACAGAAACAAAACAAAATTTACTTCGGCGACTTTTTTGTATTTTTTCTCAGTTTTTGGCGATTTTTGACTGAAAAATTATACTAGCGTTTTTTGTATGCAAAATTTAATTTAAAAAAAAAAAGAAAATTTTACAAAAACTGAACAAAATAGACGTTTGGCGATTTCTGACATCCGGTTTGGCGATGGAGCTCAAAAAAATCTGACAATCCTGGTGTCAGAAGCTTAAAAGGCAACTCCAATTTTCGAACATTTCCAGTTTTGTAACATTACTATATAATTAGTTGTGAGCTCTTTGAAAATTATTTTGTCCATTAAAAAACTTTAAACCGGTATCAGGGCTGTCAGATATGGCGATTTCTCGCCAAACGTGGCGATTTTGAAACGTGTTTGGCGATGGGATTTTCCATTTGGCGACTGGCGACTTTTGTGGCGATTTTTGATATTAATGGCGATTTACTTGGCTATTTTTACCATTTATATTATTTCAGCGATTTTGAAATAAAAAATTTGCATTTTTATTTACAAAAGCGGAGTTAGGCCTCTCCAGTTAAATATATATAAACATATACATACATACTTATAGATTTTTTTAATAGATTGTCACTTTTTGTTATCATTACTAATTTAAAAAAAATCTGGCAAATTTTTTTCACATGATTTTTGTCACTCTTTAATTCCAGGGTTTAAAAAACTGCAGTCGAAACCAAAACCTGTCGAACAAAAAACGAAAATTTGTCTACAATTTTTCGCTTTTTGATTTTGTTTGACAGCGACTTTTTACATTTAATGAATTAGAAGTAAAAGCAAACGTTTTTTTGGCCAATGACAAATGAAGAAGTGGAAGAAATGGCAGTTTTTCAACTTCGACTGCAGTTTTTTAAACATTGTTTAATTCAGTTTTTTGGTGATTTTTTACTGTAATATTATATCAGCTTTTTTTGTATGAAAAATTTTATTTAAAAAAAGTTTTCGAAAACTGAACAAAATTGACGTTTGGCGATTTCTGACATCCGGTTTGGCGATGGAGCTCAAAAAATCTGACAACCCTGACCGGTATAGGGTTTTAATACTGTTTAGGCCAAAATATATGTAATATGAATTACTACCTTTTTTTTTTTGAAGCATGTTAAATCTAGAAAATTTATTTTTCAAGCATCACTAATTTACTCTATTTTTTATTTTGTGCATTTGGGTCTTTTAGCTTCGGACACCCATTATTTTTGTCTTTTTTTAAACGGTTTATAATTTAGTTTTTAGAAATTTTATTAAAAAATATTCAAGAAATTGTAAAAAATATTTTTGCGGGAATTTCAGTAAAATTAAAAAATTTTGAGATTTTTGCTTATTTGGGTAATGATATTAGTACGTAAAACTGAGTGAAGTTAAATTAAATTGAAATTATTTTCTAAACTTTTTTTCAAAACAAGTTATTTGGGGGATTTTAAAATTTTTGGGGAAGAAGAAAAAAAATTTACCTGGCAACACTGTAGTACATGCACGTTTCACTCATTATTCCTTTCAATGCACATTTCAAACTCTATTATAAAAACACAAATTGTTTTTGTTTTTTCATAACTAAAAGTACTTCCTCGTTGTATTTTTAAGAACTTGGTTATTGGCAATCACATAAAAAAACACATTACATGGGTGTGTGCGTAATTTCTCAGACTGTTTGTATATGTGTATACTTTACGATGTTCAACTTTCTTTAAGCAATTCTTTTTTTTTAAATTAATTTAATAATAAATTTGTTGTTTACGAAAGTCACTTCATTTCCCTTTAATATCCCAAATGCAAATACTACAAAAATGTGAACACAGACGGTTTCAAAAACCAAACACTTCAAATTTGTGTAATTTTTTAGTCTTATAAATTTTTTCACTTTAATAAGATATGCCGACACACCTACTCCTGTCTTAATGACAAAAAAAAAATAAAAAAATTGCTCGTTTCCCGCTCAATGTCCTAGACAAACTGAACGAAATTGCAAAATTTGTATTGGAAGCCGATTAAATTGCATGCAAGTGTTTGTGTTTTTGTTCAGGTAACCCGGTAATAATAATGGCTTTATAAAAATATGGCGCCCACAGGGCTGGTAAATTATGTGTTGTTGTACTAGTGTTGAAAAACTTTTTAATCTTATAAAATAGTTTAACAGTGGTGCCATATTACTGCTAATGACTTAAAAACAATATGTTTTGCGTTCAAACAACGTTTCTTATTCTACACGAGAGATAACCCAAGCTCTACACCAAAGATAAATATTTTAGCAATTTGGCAATGATATGCAGTCTACAACTGACATGAAATGCTTAACTTTAACACTTATATGATGTTAGTGTTAATGATGAAACAGAACTGGGGCTGAACGATGTTTTTCATACAGTTTGACATAAAATTATGCTAGAGAATGCGGTCGAGAAATAAAATCAATTTTCTTTTGAGGGCGTTTTTTTCTAATGCTCTCACATATATTTCATACATTTTGTAAATAAAGAAAAATAAGAACAGAAGAAAACGAAAGAAATGAGAGAGAATTTGAAGTTACTGCCGACGTTTTAATTATGGGCTTTAAAATTTTTGCCTGAAGTTGAAGACTCAGTTCTGTTTCATCATTATAGTATAGACTCATCATGTTAGAAGTTTTCTCATGTTATAACACGGTTGTTAATGCAAATGTTTCAACAACGCTTTTATAACATCAAGTTATAACAGCAAATCATGTCAGTACTGATAATAATCGAATAAGAAAAAATGTATATATTTATTTATTAATATCAATACAAAGAAAGCCTCCAGGGCAAATTATATATGTATTGTTAATAAATAAATAAGTTCACGAGTATACCACTTAGAACTAAAAACTTAAGATAATATAGCAAGTTAGCTGTTATATATAAGTGACCCCCCAGCCATTGAATATTGAAATCCAATAAAAGTAAAAAAAATCAAAACTAAAAATTTTGAAAGTGGCAAGAGACAGAAGGCGAAAAACCGCTAAGAGCAAATATATTAGGTTATTATTTCATTAAAGTACTCAATGATTTTACGCTTATATGTTAAAAATGAATAGGAAAAAAGTTTAAGACTATTAGGTAGAACATTCCAAACTCGATAGACACGCACTACGATATAGCGGTCAGATATCGAAAGATGTCTAAACGGCACATCAATCACAATATTACGCGTGGAGATGATAAAAGAAAATTTATTCACTTAAATTTCTGGTTGTTGAGTTTTCATAATTTTATAAAAATGAAATAAAATACGTAATTTTAGATAATCATTAAAACTACATTTTAAAAATTGTGGAACAAGTTCCCTAGTACGTTCATGCTCATTAACTTTTACACCAAAAACAAAACGAACAACCTTTCTCATAATTCCAATAAGTATATCCACATTGTATAACCAAGAAACTGAAAAAACTTCAAGACCATAATTAAATTGAGACTTAATTAGGGAATGAGCTAATCGGTATCTTACATGTCTAGGTGTATATGGTTTTAGGGAGTATAACTTTCTCAAAGTGAGACAAACCCTATTAGACAGCGAATTAATATGACTAGCAAAATTCAGGCCCGAATCCAAAATAACATCGAGACATCTAAGAACGTCAACATAATCAACTATTTGTCCATTTACATAAATCCGAGGACCAAACCAATTTCGGCCCTGCAAATGAAAAGTGATAGCCTTAGTCTGAGTAGAATTAATCTCTAGACAGTTAAGATCCATCCAGCTAGATATTGAGCCCAGGTGGTTGTTTAAACAGATCTCAAAAAGGTCAGTTTGGTGAGAATCAGATGTATATAAGAGTAAAATATCATCCAAAAATATATATGACTGACAAAAAACGATGTCCATAAGGGGGATACAATCATTCAGGTAAGTAATAAATAAAATAGGACCCAGTATAGATCCCTGAGGTACACCAGAAGTTACTGCATTTATAGAAGAATTTACGCCATTTATTGAAACAAACTGTGATCGTTCCAATAAATAATTATAAATCAAGTTGGATGCCGATTTGGAAAAATTAAAGTTTTCCTGAAGTTTCCTTGCAAGAACATTGTGGTTGATTCGATCAAACGCTTTCGTTAAATCTAGAGAGACTAATATACAGTGCTGATGATTATCAAGTTGCTCTCTTATATTACACAGTGAGACAAAAAAAATGAAGTGGAAATACCTGGGACCTTATACGATTTTTCTGGTAGGTACTGTCGAGTACAACATTAGTCTGTTTTTGGAATTTTCAAAACACCCTCAAAATCTTGAGTTACGGGTAAAAAAACGGGTTTTCATACCCGTATGCACTTATAACCCTGTAACTTAGTTGAATACCAACCGAAGTTTTTGGCAGATTTAGAAAGAAGAAGCTTAGACCTTTTGAACAGTATATATTTTCTTTAATTAAATTTTAGATAGATGTATATATTTTTACACCAAATGTATTTTTTACGGTTTTTTCTCTATTTTCGGGACGTTGTTACACAATATTTTGGTATAAGAACCGTGCTATTTATGATTTTATTTCAAAAATATAATTGATAAAAAATAAAACGAGGGATTGTTTTTAAAAATCCGTTGGAAATTGACTGATTTATTCAACTTAAAAAAAAAAAAAAACAAATATTTTACAAAGAAATTATTCCTAACGATTCCGATTGTTTGTTTGAACTTTTTCTTTTTTTATTTTAGCGTCTTCAGTATCTCTTTTAAGTAATAATTATAATAATTACTAAACTTTTTTGCAGCCTGTGAGTCGCAAGTTACAAATCACTGTTATGGTTAATACGAGGGTGGTCTAAAAAATTTCCGGGCTAACAATGAAATAAGAAATTTTTCCTTATTTTTTTCTATAAAATCTCCTTGCGTAGGCGTACTGCCTTAAAAAAATCTAATGACTGATTGATACTCAATTTTTTCCAACTAAAAACTGCCCGTCTAAAATACTAAAATTTTGGTGAGTAATTGTCAAAAGATGCACAACTACATTTACTAGCTTTTATAAACGAGCGCTGCTTTGTTCATGTTAAGATCGGAAACTTTGGAGACGATATTTTTCTTTAATTTTGGTTAATTTTATTATTTGATAAAAATTATTTTTTCACCGAGTTTTTTTAACTTTTCTGCTATCTTATCTTGACTTAGGATTTTATTTCCAACGCAGATTTTATCGATGTCGTACGGGATTTAAAATTGTCAAAACGACAGTCTGAAATTTTTGGATCGCGATTAAAACTGCAAAATTTGGTAAAAGCAGACCTTCGTATTACATGTTGTAGAAAAAGTGAAAGGACTTTGTTATTTGAAGAAAGCTTTGAAACTGATAAAAATGACAGCAATCTTACGTATTTCAGTGCTATTCTAAAGTTATTTTCTGCACAAAAATCCAATAATAATGCAAACGAATGGCGACTCTTCATTGATGGCTCATGTAAAAGTAAGAATTTTCAGAAAAGTAATCTGTAATCTCACATTAAGGTTTGAAAGCTGTTTTATTACATAACGAAAATCGGTTGCCATCAGTTCCAATTTTCTATGTGACTACCACAAAAGAAACTTACGAAGTCATGCAAAAAATACTCCTGTTTGTCAGCTAATGGAAAGTCATAGCTGATGTAAAAGTATTGAGAATTTTATTTGGCATGCAAGGTGGTAACACAAAATATAAGTGCTTTCTTTGTGAATGGGAGAGTCATGCAAAAAACCAATATGATTGCAACGTATGGCCATCTCGCGAGCCGCAGCAAAATGGTAGAAAAAACGTCATAAACATACCATGAGTTTAAGCTGAGAACGTTATTCTGTCACCATTGCATTTAAAATTAGGATACATGAAACAATTTGTTAAAAAGCTTGATATTAACGGCGAAGCTTTTAAGCATCTTCAATCGATATTCCCAAGATTAAGCGAAGCCAAATTAAAAGGAGGTATTTGTGTATTAACTTCGAAATAGCGTTCAGTTTTAACATTTGTATCTGTTCTAATTAATTTTAGGTATTTTCATTGGACCTCAAATTCGTAAAGTTATGAGAGATGAGACCTTTTTAAAAATTTTGAGTCCCTTAGAAAAACACGCGTGGAACAGTTTTCTTGGAAGTCACAGCAGCGACGACTATGTCATGGTCGTTACTGAATTTTTTTAAACTTATGGTGAAATGGGCGGCAGCATGTCTATAAAAATTAATTTTCAGCACTCGAATTTGGCTTTTTTCCAAATAACCTAGGCCAGAGCCCTATTCCACAAAACAACTTATCAACTTTTCACTTTGCACTTATCAAATTGCATTTTTTGGCAAAGTGATAAGTGTTTCTGTTCCACAACATTCTTTGCAAATCTCACTTTGCACTTATCTAGTTTTTGCAAAGACTTTGCTCTCTTTGCAAAAACTTTGATCTCTTTGCAAAGTCTTTGCGCTCTCTTGCAAAGTCTTTGCGCTCTCTTGCAAAGTCTTTGCGCTCTTTTGCAAAGTGAATCTGCAAAGTGTTCCACAAAGGATTTAATCATCTTTGCATCTCTGCCTTATCACTTTTCACTTTGCATTGCTTAATATAAATTATTAAAATGAGCTAAAAAGTAAAAATGGTAAATATACTTGCAGTGTTACGTTATTTAAGACAAAAAAAGATGTTTTATTTTCTAGTAAGTTTTTTTTTTTATAAAATTATTGTAAATAGCATATGAGAATTATTTCTTTTTATAAGTTATTTTTATTATATAAACCAATTTTATTTTCGAATGTGTTCAATGAATCAAATTTCAATTTATAAAGCATCCTTGTAATAGTCTTATTCCTTCATTTGTTCACATATTTATGCTTATGCAAACCTTTGCTTAACATTGAAGCTATAGATATGTACATATGCATATAAATTATAATTTGATATCATTGAACACATTCGAAAAATTAAAATGGTTTATATAATAGAAATAACTTATTAAAAGAAATAATACATAAAATGTATTAAGTATATCTATACACATTAGCCCAATTCACAATCTTGTGCAAATGGTCTTGCATCGTAGCATTTGCAAAATGGTATAGTGAATACTGTAGTATACTTTTGGGATTATAGTAAATACTATACCATTTTTCAGATCGGCTTCACTCAAAATATTATGTAGTTAAATTCAAACGAAAATTCATTTTAAACAAATTAAAATTTATTTCGAAAACGAATCATTTACATTTCATTTAAAACAAATGATTTTTACGTTCATTTTTAAATTTTTTATTTTTTGAACATATTCGTTAAAATTGAATAGTTTTTACTTTTAAAAAATATATTTTAACCGACAATAATAAAACTACATAAAAAAATTAAAACGAAAAAACATTATTTTTTGGTAGTTTGTTTTTTGAATAACAAACATAAATGTTAAAAAATAAAATTATTTGTAAAATAACTTCACTTATAAAATTATTACAGTAACTGATTGTGGGTTATTAAATTTGTTTTCCGTACTGTTAAAATTGAATAAAAACATGGTTATTTTACGAATAATTTTCTATTTTAACATTTATGTTTGTTATTCAAAAAACGAACTACCAAAAAATAATGTTTTTAGCTACATAATATTTTGAGTGTATATTTTTTATTAAATTTTAACAGTACGGAAAACGAATTTATTAACCGACAATCAGTTACTGTAATAATTTTATGAGTGTTGGTTCACTGAGTGTTAGCTGTCGTTTTGCAATCAACTCGAGTAAATATAAACTATTGGTTTTTGGCGTTGCATATTTGCAAAAGAGTAGCAAGTGCATTGCTGTATATTTTGTTGGTGTAGAGTAAAAATATACTATACCATTTTGCAAATGCTACGATATATAGTTATGGTTTTAACCATAATCCCAAAAGTATGCTATGGTATTTACAATTCCATTTTGCAAATGCTACGATGCAAGACCATTTGCAGAAGATTGTGAATTGGGCTATTCTATTGGTGTCTTATAATTGTAAAAATGTATACACAAAATTTACTTCATTAGGTCTGTCTGGGTACTTTTCCAGTAACAAATACTCAGTAAATTTTTTTGGGAGAGTAAGACCAATATTACTCTATCGGCTGAAAAAATCTCAAAAAGTACGCTGACAGTATCCAGTGAAATCTTGCAAGAAAACAGCTGATCGGTGTGTAAACAATTGAAATAACAAAGCAAAAGAATTTTAGCATACATATGTGTACGCAAAATTGAATTCTCGAGGTAAATTAAAAAATTATTAATTAAAGTGAAGCTTAAAAAGTGTTGTAAATTAAAAAACTTGTTTATTACACTGTTATTAATTTGGTAAGTTCAATTTCTTTTTAGTTTTTAGTTCTATTTGTCGGGTTTTTTATAAAACTTCTTTTACTTACATTACCCAACATAGTGCCGGCTTACAATGGAAAAAAAGAATGAAATGCCCAATACAATGCCCTCCAACAGCTTGACAACGGAGAAAAATAATTTTGATGTGAAGTGCTCGCCAGGAACACAATTCCAAATATTCGCCTCTTCAATTGCAAAGTTTGTCCCACAAAGTTCTGCTGGTTCTATCGGTTCTGCCATCTCCACTCCACTTACGCCACGGTCGCACTGTATATTGGACGTTTCTAGCATGAAGTAAAATGTTTTGTTTATTATAATTTTTTTATAAACGTTAAAAATCAACACAATTCTAGCTACTTACCTCTGCCATTGTTAAATTTCAATTTTTATTTTCATTTCACAAAAACTATTTCATTCAAACAGCTGTTCAAACTATTTGCAAAATTTTGCAAGCGGAAATGTCTCCAGTAACATTTTGCGAGTTCTCTAACTTCCAACTGTCAAAAAATTCTCTTTTTGGCTCCCTCGCTGTAAGAGATTTGGAGTACGCAGACAACATTTTGCAAGATTTTGCGCAAAATATGTGTACGCAGACAGACCTATTGCTAAATAAAGGGTAGTTAAAAAAAGTATGTAACATGAGGGTACAATAAATTCTAGTAGTGTATAGATTTCACAATTCCTAATAATATGTATATTAGAATGGGTCACTGATGTATGAGAAAAAAAAAAGTTCTCGAATCATATTCTAATAGCAATATTTTTTTGTCTTACGTCAAAACAAATAAAAAAAGTAAAAAAAAGTCACATCTTCAGCCCGCGCAAAAGCTCCTAAAAATGAAGTATATGTTAGAAAAGTTAATTTTTTAAATTTAAATATTTTATTTACTATCAATTATTATTAATTAAAACTGGGTCACTGATGTATGAGAAAAAAAAAGTTCTCGAATCATATTCTAATAGCAATATTTTTTTGTCTTACGTCAATACAAATAAAAACTGCAAAAAAAAGTCACATCTTCAGCCCGCGCAAAAGCTCCTAAAAATTAAGTATATGTTAGAAAAGTTAATTTTTTAAATTTAAATATTTTATTTACTATCAATTATTATTAATTAAAACTGAAAACATTTTGAATTTAATACAATGCTTTTGTTGTTATATTCAAAATTTAACAAAATTGAAGATCAAAGCGCGGGCTGTTACACTAAAAATAAATTAATAATATTTTACACGGGTCAAGTGCAGACAAAAATACAACATATTTACGCTATTAGAAGTCGATAAGAGAAAAAAAATATTTTCGACCCACCCTAATTTTTATATCTATAGCTTCAATTTTTACCAAAGGAAGGCTTAAGCATAAAGTATGTGAATTACTAAAGGAATAGGACTATTGCAAGAAAGCTTTAAAATTTCATTTTAAAGGTTAATAAATTATTAAAACAGGCTTCCTGGGAGGAAGTTTTTAAAAAAAGCCCAATCTTTGCAATATTTTAATTGTGCTCTAATTCTTATTTAATTTTATTTAAAAAGAAATCAACTTAAATCAATTAAAATTTTGTAGTCCCGAAAAATTAATTCGGGCCCTATAATTTCTTATTATGCCCACGTCTCCACTATTGTAGAACAAAAACTCGCGTCTTAACATTTTGAAAGCTTCACTAGCTATAACAATATGAATTTGCAAAGAGATCGTTAACCTTGCAAATTTTTGACAAACTTATCAAAATTTGCTTTGCAAAAATAGAATTTACAGTTTTTGTGGAACGAAACAGCATAATTATTTGCAAAGTCTTTGCAAATTACACTTTGCAATAATAACTTTGCACTTTGCACAAGAGAACGTACGTGGAACAGAAATTGAAAAGAGAATATAAAAATTGCAAAGACTTTGCAAATTTCACTTATCAAATTAAATAGTTCTATGGAACAAAAAGTTTTGCAAATTGAAAAGTTGATAAGTTGGTTTGTGGAATAGGGCTCAGTTTAGCGATGAAATAATTACAATGGAAAGACATTTTGAAGGAAAAAATAAAATAAAAATGCTTTCAGAGTATTGCTGGTCACATAAAAGAGATACTGAAGATGCTAAAATAAAAAAAAGAAAAAGGTCAAGCAGACAATTTTGATCGGATTTTTCGGAATAATTTCTTTGCAAAAAATTTGTTTTTTTTAAAGTTGAATAAATCAGTCAATATCCAACGGATTTTTAAAAACAAACCCTCGTTTTATTCCCTATCAACTATATTTTTGAAATAAAATCATAAATAGCACGATTCTTTTACAAAAATATTGTGTAACAACCGTAATAAAATACATTTGGTGTAAAAATACATACATCTCTCTGAAATTTACTTAAAGAACATACACACCGTTCAAAAGGTCTAAGCTTCTTCTTTCTTAATCTTCAAAAAAGTTCGAAATCGGTTGGTATTCAACTAAGTTACAGGGAGATAAGTGCGTACGGGTATGAAAAATTCCAAAAACAGACTAATGTTTTACTCGACAGTACATACCAGAAAAATCGTATAAGGTCCCAGGTATATTCACTTCATTTTTTTGTCTCTGTGTCAGTGTTGAAAAATTCAGTACTTTGGTACTTTTTTTCAGTACTTTTTCATATTAAAAATACCGCAGTACCCTCTCATTGTTTTTAGTACTTTTTTATCCATTGAGCATTTTAACTCTTAACTTTTGGTTTTGGTCATCACGTGTTTGTTGCAAAATTTATGTTGTTGGAACTTAAAAATAACTAATTCCGTTAGCATTGAAATGCAAAGCTTGGACGCCAGGATTCATATTTTGCTTTCGAGAATGAGATATTTGGTCTTACAAGTGGCAAGAAAATGTATAAGAAGGGGTGCCTTGGATAATTTAAATGTAAATGAAAACCATATTTATAGAAACATGCAATGTAAAGGAAATGGTTTATAAAGTAAAAGAAACTGCGAAATCATTTTATTCGACAATTTGCAAAACATTAAGAACTAAATTTTGATTCGAAAATAAAACCTTAAAAGTGGTAATCAGCTGAATATAGCATAATACTGTTGTTATTAATGTTATTTACAAGCGATAAAGAAAACTATAATAATATCAATTCTCAATTCCGTGTTCTAGCGGATTTTCCAGAAATAAAGCATTTCAGGATTGAATATACGTATTACAATTTTTTGGAAAAATATAGCCAATATTAAGAACGAAACTTATGTTTGCTGACATTTCACACATTGCTTTTGGTATTTTATCGATACCACATTTCAGAGCATCAATTGAACGCACATTTTCAAATGCAAAATGATGTTTAAAGCAAATGAAGAAATCGTTTACACGTAGCAACTGTTACAAGATTGATAAAAACTAAAGATCTAGTTGATGTTTATCTTATAACACTGAATAAAAAGCTTTTTTTTAAACATTAATGTTTTTAACGTTTTTTAGAACTTAGATCTAAGTATGTAAAATATGTAAAAGTCTGAATAATGTAACTTTGCAAAATTTTAAATATAAATATAAATACCAAAATAAAAAAATACAAAATATCACAAACCAATGGGTTTGTGATATTCGAAGGTGACACAATATATTGGCAAGAATCAAAATCAGAAAAGAAGTGCATTCATTAATTATACTGTGAAATGTGTTTGCAACAATGTACTATGTTGTATTACTTAAGAGGTTGTGTTTGTTAATAGGAGTTGCGCCATATTTTAATTGACACCATTGTGCCACTTATTGAATAATATGGGTCCATATATATATATAATCCCGGTGGCGAACGTCATAGTGATTCAGCGTGACAAACGCTGACAATATTAAATCATCGATGACACATGTTGATTTTTCTTTGGTGTCATATATGAATTTTTAAAGTATTTATCCAAACTGTCATATGTCCATGTGAGTCCTAACAGACAATATCATCAACTTTCATTAGTGAAGAAAAACACAGAATAAACACAAGTAATAAATGGGACAGAACAAACAGAAAAAATAAATGGTCCTTTATTTTCTGATTTATTCATTGACGGAGACATGTAGCAGACAAAGTTCTGCAGCGCTCACTTCGTGATCTATTAATAACAGACAATGCCGCCAAGTTTTTCCTTTTAAGGGAACAGTGACATTGCAAAGCCGTTGTCATGCATAACTCCCTAAATATCAAATTGTTACCAGAGTTCTCATTTGGGCACACATTGCACACTCTTGCGCATGAGCCAAAAAAGACTCACATAAAAACTAGCGCATGCACATGCGTTAATGATGAAACAGAACTGAGTCTTCAACTTCAAGCAAAAATTTTAAAGCCCATAATTAAAACGTCGGCAGTAACTTCAAATTCTCTCTCATTTCTTTCATTTTCTTTTGTTCTTATTTTTCTTTGTTTACAAAATGTATGAAATTGAATGAAAGTATGGTAGCATTGTTAAGAGAATAATTGTATTTATGTGAGAGCATTAGAAAAAACGTCCTCAAAATAAAATTGATTTTATTTCTCGACCGCATTCTCTGGCATAATTTTATGTCAAACTGTATGAAAAACATCGTTCAGCCCCAGTTCTGTTTCATCATTTAGAGCGATATTTTATATTTGTCTCTTACGCACTCATGTGTATGTGCATTTTGTTGTTGCACATTTTGTGAGTGGCGCATGGAATGAGCAACGCATCAATGCCCATGTGCATGCACACAGGCATACAATTTATTTATTGACAATAGTCAGCGTTGCCAAATTAAATTTTTGATGTGACAAAAATTCCTAAACGATGTTTTAAAATTTAAATACTTGTTAGGATTTTTTTTATATTCTTAAAAACAGTTCCGCCATAACTTTTTGATGAAAATATGCAAAAACTTCAAAAAAAAATTTGCTAAATCGTTGTTACTGACTCTGGTGCGATTATTCATCGATCAAAATGTCATAATGACAATGTCGCTCATAAACGCCACCGGGATATGGCGAATAACATATTCAATAATATTGTAGATGGATGGGCGCTTGACGCTTATGTATAACAGAAATATTATTTACATGTGCACGTCAAATATTAATACTGTTTGCTATTAAATACTTAGATAAATGAATTCCCTAAAATATTTTTTGTTCCTTTTATTTTCAAAAGTTATTGTTTTAACAAAAAGTACCAATTGGTGGGAAAAATACTCTTTTAGCTGAAGTTCAGTACCATTACGAAATTTGAATTTTGCAACACTGCTCTGTGTTATCAGTTAAAGAAAGTAGTAATGATGTCGTATTGTGATTTTGCCTAACTTGAGCAAACTGATTAGGTTTAATCATTAGTTGCGTTCGAGAACACAAAAGTTTTTACTATTTTTTACTAAACTGTACTGCATTTTACGAAATTGCATTCGAGTACACAAAATGCAGTAAATGAGAACATAAATTGAGAGCGAAAAGTGACAGTTCTTGTCTAAGTATTTACAAATTTTTACTGTAGAAATTTTTGCAGTAAAATTTAGTAAATCAAAAAAACATATGTTTCAAAAGGTAAACAAACAAAAGTTACAAATAAAAAGCATTCAAATTGTGAAAAAATAGTTAAATAAAAGAAAATTTGAAATAAAAATTAAACCAAAACAAAAATTGAATAAATATTGATTAGTTAAACTTGTTTGTGAAGCATTTATTTTGCTAAATACAAACTTTTGAATTCTTTTTTGTTATGTTAATTTTTTAGAGTTGTAAAAGTGTGAAGTATTTAGGTACTTAAGTAAGCAATAGCAAAAAAATTATTCATGTTCTTTTAAATAATTTAACCCGCTACAAATTAGTAAAATCAAATAAAATAAAAAACAAACAAATATGAAAGATTACATAAAATAGTTTGTTTGTATTTTTCAAAAATGTTCGTGTTATAAAAAGTATTTGATCGAGTACCGATAAAAAAACGAGTTACATAAGTAGTCAAAAGTGTCAATATTTTTCAGCACTTCAATTATTTGGCATCAGCTGTTGCCTTTATTTTACGAATTTTTACAAATTTTGCGTTCGCGTATTTTTTTGGACAACAGCTTTTTGTGAGAGAAAATTTTTTAGTTTACTCATTTACTGTAAAAGTACTCAAACGCACCTATTGAACCGCAGCGGGTCAAAATCTGTGAATTTTTGACATCGCAGGTAAGATTGATATTGGTCTTAAATTTTCCACATTACCATTTTTCAAAATAGGTACAACTCGACCCTCTCCACGCAGTGGGAAATTTTGAAGTCATAAATATAGAGTTCATAAGATGGAGGAGTGGTCTATTTATAAGCGGAAATATAAATTTTAAGAACTTAATGGGAATTTTATCATAACCTGTTGCATTAGAGTTTATGGAGCCTTTAGCAAGTATCAGATCATATTCGGTTATAGGAATAAAAGAAAAACCATTAAAGTTCTCATTAAAGTGGTGCAAATAAAATAGTACTTTTGATACAAAATAATTTTTGTTACTTTCTTTCGCTTTTGGTTACTTATGACGATTTCTTTTCTGAGAAAAATGTTGCATTAATGTTACATGTTCTACATTTTTGTGTTCGTTTGTACATAAAATACAACTGTGGGAAAAATTTTCAAGTTCTTTTGTGAATATGTTGATAAAAAACATGCAAAACATGTTGCATGTTTTACCCTTACTTTTACTTAAGGTGTTCATACTGCCCTGTCTTACAACTTTGGTACTTACTACTTTGTTTGTACAACCAATGTTTTATTTTGCTTGTCATAATTCATACAGCTCATAATTTTGTAAAAAAAATTATTTTAAAAGAAAATATAAATATATTTACACATTAAAATCAAAAAAAGTCTATTTATATTATAATCGTTTAAATTTTTCTAAGCCATTAGTGAGGTCAATATTTGTTTTCAAGCCATAATTGCGTTCAGAAACCGCTCAAATAGCATTAAAAATCGCTCATGAAGTACATTAATTATGAAAGTGTAATAGTTGTAAATAAAAGCAGCTAATTGTGTTCTATTAAAATTGCACAACATGTAACACTTCCAGTGATTATAGGTAACATTAGAAAATGTTACATGTATATACGGTAGCATATTGTTTTCAGAAAAGAAATCGCCATTAGTTTTTACATTTTGGCTACACATTTTTTTTGGTCGTGGCATCGCTGATCAGAGCAATGATGTTCGTTTTTTTCTTTTCATGTTTTTTACCAAAGTTAGACGAGTGAGTAAAATAAAAAAACAACTGAGCTGAAACTTTTACAGATAATCAAAAATCTACATTACATTCAGTCAAAAAAATTTTTATGGCCAATTTTACTAATTCTATTTATATATACATAAATTCATATTTAATTATACATATGTATGTAGTTTTTCAAATAATTTTGTTTAATTTGACATGAAAAACCAATTTTTAACATAAATTGATATTTAAATATATTGGTGTAATTGGCCGTTAATGTTTTACCCCCGTATTTATAAACGATTGTTAAATTTAATGACCGTTTATTAAGGAGAATTTTCATACAAAATTTGTTTTGTAAACCTTTTTTAAATTTAAAATTTTTTTATAAATACAGGCGTTAAAGTTTAAAATCTAATGTTGACAAACGTTTTTAAAGAAATTAAAAGAAAGTCGCAAGTTTGTTCAAACAATAACCTTACAAAAGTTTTATCATATAATAACTAGCACATTTTTTAATGCTTTGCAAAAGTTATTTTATATATTTATTTCACTAGAAAAGCAAAAACACTAATTTTCAACAAAAATTATTTAATATTTTTATTTATTTTAATAAATTTGGTTGAAACAATTGTTGTCGTTTTTATTTGTGTGTATGTATCAGATTTTTCTGATCGGTAATGTTATAATTTTTAGTCGTATTTTTTCAGCACACGAACTTAAAGTATAGCTATAATCGAACCTTTCTGTCGTTCATGTGCTTTATTTTTTCCGTACACGAACTTAAAGTATAGGTACATTCGAACCTGCAATCGAACATGTATATCTTTCATGTTCTTATTTTTTAAACATACACGACCTTAAAGTATCGAACTCCTCTATCGTACATGTACATTTTTTGTCACACACGGACACGACCTTGGCTACAATCGTTGGTGTATGGTTAATGTGTGCTTCGATCGTAAAATACGAGAACTACACATGTCCGTGTAAGCAACCAAATATTCAAACAAAACACAATCGTGGTTGTGTTCGGCAAGGTTGAAAATTTAGAAACACACATAATTGTTATGTAAAAAAAACTATGTGCTGTTGGCTTTCGAACAGTACATTGTGTGTATGATGTGTGTATTTTTTGAACCCTGATTTTAACAAAGCGTCTCATCGAGTGGTTTATTGTTGTTAATTACTACGTTTATGCGTAGCCTATTCGCGAATAAAAATTATTTGCGATTAACTAACTTACTGTTTATATGTCTATTTCTTAATGAAAATTCTTATTTGTAAGTGATGCCAGATGGAAAATTTATTCATTTAGTAGCACTGTATGTTTATAAACTTTTTATTTTTTAAATGGAAAAGATCAAAAATTATTGTGTATTTTTAGAATTATTTGCACATTTTTGATTTAATTCTACTTTTGTTGTCATATGAATGTGCCACATCGAAATAAAAACGTAAAACGGTTAAAAGTGTGGCAATGCTTAAAATCTTATTTGCAAATAGTGTCGTTAATCAGGAATTGTTTTCGTGAGTTAGCTATTCGCAAATAAAAATTTAATTCACTGTTTATGCGGCAATATTCTCTACTTGCAATATATTTATTTGCGAATAAGTGGTGCGTATAAACGTAGTAAATGTTAACAAAGTGTCTCATCGAGTGGACAATGACTACTTGAATGCAAAAGTATAAGAATGTCTGCCTTTTGACTTAACATGCAAACAAAGCACTTTCAATAAAAACGCACATATGCAAAAATCAAATGTGTACGAAACGATGTGAAACTTACCAACGTTGAACTTTGCTTTGCAGGCAAAGAGTGAATGTTAATTTGAGCGTATGACTAAATCAAGAAAAATAATGATTAAGCTGTTATGATACTTGCTATTTTTTGTATTTTTTCTATATTGGAGAACAGTGCAAATATATTTGCATAGGAAAACTGACTAAGTGTAAAGAGTATGATTATATCATAAAAAATCTTGAAATGTCAAACAAATATACATGTGTTATCGATAAATAATCCAAGACTGTCAAAAAAAAATATAAAATTTTTTAACTTAAAATTGACATTTCCAGATTAAATGTTAGCACTACTGCCAACTTTTTTAGTTTTTGATCGAAAGTAGCGGGTTTTAACTTTTTTTTTGCGATTTTTAGTTTTTTTGACGGGTTTTTGTGGGAATAAAACGTGGGCAATATTGTTTGTTTTGTTTACATATTATTTTGAAATAACAAAACAGTTTTTTTTAATACAATAAACTTTAATAAAAATCATGAATAATTTAACGAATATCATCGGGGTATATTCTTTAATTGAAAATTTAAACATCATAGAAGTGGTTTTAAAAAAAGAAAATAAAAAGAAAAAACTAAAAAAATTTTCGTCACGGTGGCTGCTTTTAAGAGAAAGTGAAGGGTTTACCCACAAACTTTTAAAAGAAATCGAGTGTGAAGACTCAAAACTGTTCAAAAATATTTTACGGATGACTCCGCATCAGTTCCAATTTATATTGGAAAAAGTTAAACCATACATAACTAAACAAGATACCCGGTTTAGAAATTGTCTTGGACCTGCCGAAAGACTACATGTTACATTGAGGTACCTTGCAACAGGTTTGTATACATACTTATGTAAAATTTATTTATTTGATAAATTCTGTTTTAATAAATTCTTAAAGGAGAAACGCAATCATCCTTGCAGCTTCAATTCCGAATTGAACAGTCAACCATATGTAAAATTCTACGTGAAACAACACCTGCTTCATTTCATTTATTAAAAACAAAATAGTTTCATCTGGCCAAGCTTTTACCATTTTTTATTTTTTGTTTTAGTCAAAGAAAATATATTCATGAGAAATGTCAATCAGAAAATAGGGTTTGTTTACATAGTGTATTTCTTGTTCTTTCTCACATTTGTTGTTTCATTCAGTCAATCCTAAATAAATCCAATACAAAAAATAGCAAGTATCATAACACCTTTAGCTAATGAATAATGTTGAACCCGGCAGCTACAATTGAAAAATTTTAAGCAGCTGTTTTTGCTTACTATGTATGTATTTATTTTTCAGTGGTGCCACATCACTTTTTTTACTTTTATAAAATGGAAAACATGCATAATTGCAGACCTTAATACAAACTTAATTTAAAATTATAAATATATAAATGTGTATTTAAAAATACCTTTTTTAATGCAAAAACTAATGAATTTATTAAAAAACATTTAAAATATTTTTATTTTGTTGTTTTTGGAACTAATAAAGGAGCGTATAGACGACATGTTTTTGTCATCTGACATGTAAAATTTCCCACTGCAAAACACATACATGTCGTGTGTTACCTTTTTAACTTTGCTTCTGTAAAAGTCAGACGCAAAGTCATCTGACAAAATTTCAATTAGAGCGTGCTCTATTTTTTTCTGACAAACCATCTGACATCAGAAATCTATGCCGGGAAGAAACTGGCAGCGGCGTCAACTATTGACGGAATCATTAGACGGCTGAAGTTAATATTTTACAATACCAAGATATGTATGCTCATCTTACCATTGAATAGAATTTATGTAAATATATACATAAAAACCGTTTCATTATAAAATTCTAAATTGGTATCTTTAAAATAAAAGAAAAAAATGTTAAGATGGCTTAATTATTTTACGGCGCAAATAAATATTTTCGTGGCGGCAGCAAGCTATTTTGAAACCGAGAACTACTTTGGTTTCTGCAATAACAATGCGAAAAAAAACAGAGACAATGTCAGAAGCAAATTACATGTACGTTTGTGACCGAATATTATAAACCTTATGTAAAACAGCAATTTTGACAGACATGAACAATTACATGTGACTTGAAAATTTGACATGTCAGATGACAAATACATGTCGTGTACGGGCGCCTTAAGCAATATACATAATTTTAACGGCAGATTGAATAAAAAAATACATATAAACTGCTTAAAATATTCGTCAACGCACGAGTTACGTACCGATCACCTCTTTAAGTATATCCAAATTATAAAAGTAGCGAATAAGTATAGACCATTCAAGTGTGTAACGGGGTCGCAATGTGCACAACATGAAACTTGACACTTTTGAATTCCGTTCTCACACTAAAGGCTCAACCATAATATGCATAGCCTTGCTTAACCTACTGCCAAAAATTAACAAAAAGTCTCTCAAATGTATTTAAGAAAACAAAAACAAAATAAAAAAACAATTGATTCCGTACGGAATGTGCGATTAGATTCGCACTTTGACAGTTTCATTAAACTTAGCAAAAAGTTTCCTAAAGTTCAATATGGTTTGCCTCATATAATTTACATGTATTGGCTCATTCGTTTAAGCACACTTTTTACTTTTCTGTGCTTCATGTGATAATTTTTAAATTTTCTATAGAACTTAGAAACATAATATTATACGTGTAGGATCCTGAATAAGTGATAACCTATAAGATCAAAAGTGCTGGTATTCTTGTTTTGTCATCTGGAACTTTTTGAAATTTCGTTAATATTCGATATATAAAGATAAAATTATACATTAAACTGGGTGAATAAGAAC
Organism: Pollenia angustigena; assembly: GCA_930367215.1. Taxonomy (NCBI): domain Eukaryota; kingdom Metazoa; phylum Arthropoda; class Insecta; order Diptera; family Polleniidae; genus Pollenia; species Pollenia angustigena. Next base: position 22,361,183 of record OV884061.1, on the reverse strand, counting down.
ATGTAAGGGGAGCTTTTTGGTACTTTTTCGTTCTACATCTGGTTCTTTTATTAATTTTCGTTAATATTAGACATAGAAACATCAAATTAAACATGCAACGTCCTGAGTGGATGACAATATATAAAGAAGACTTTTTGATACTTTTTTGTTTTTCAATTGGTATTTTTTATACTGAACTTACAAAATTAAATTAACTCACGTAGAAGATAAAATATGAACCGAAGGTTGGTCCCTCGCCAAATCGATCCACTTTGAAGGAAAAACTTAATGCTCGAAACAAATAAATTCATATATACTTAGATGAATTATGTTTTCTTCATATTTAGAAAACAAAAATTATGGTCGAATTTTGACCATAAGGCGAGCACTAGTTACTGGAATACGTCCCCACTCCAGTATGCAGCAACAATCCTAATTCACCGAAATCTGCTGGTCCTAAACCTATCTCTATAGAAGAGTATAGAGAAAGACAAGTTAAATACAAGAGAGAATTGTGTGTGTCCAAAGAACCACAAAAATCATATCAGGCAAAGAAAAGAGGAGGAAAAAAAAGAAAATTCCAAAAAGCATGCACTTTTTGCATATTTTGCTTTAAATGCATGTTTTTGCATATTTTGATATAAACGCATATTTTTCGTCATATTTTGTTATAAATTCACATTTTTCGTCATATTTTGTAAAATGTATAAAAAAAAATTGCTCTTTTCTTAGTTTTTTGTTTAGAAATATCTTCCTGTTCAAGGCGAATTCATTATAAGGTGTAGTCTGTGAATCAGCTGGTTATAGTTGTTTCAGCCCTGAAGCTGTCAAACAGTCAAAATAGTATGGGAAAATCTGCTAACTTCGACATTTTCAAGGAGCAAAAACAACATGTTGGTGTTTGGTACTGACCTCTATATTAGCTAATCAACCAAAAAAAAACATTCCTACGGAAACAACCCTTATAAAAACTTATATCGCCAAGTTGTACACTATACAACTATGTGACATTGTTGAAAGAATTAAGTGACATAGTAATTTGTGGCTGTCTATTGACGAAGCAATGGACACTGAAGGACGTTTCGTTGTCTACGTAATTGGGATCTTGAATGCAGAAGATCTTGAATGCAGAAGAAGAACAGAGTAAACACAAATTTTTATTAAATATTGTAAAGTTGGAAAAGGTGGATCATGCTTCAATAGCTCGAACTTTCAAAGATTCAATTTCTCTTTTAGAATCCTTTAATAAAAATAAAATTTTGCTCTACTTGACCTTTTTTTTAAGATATCTTACTCAAAAATGTTAGATGTCACATGCTAAGCTCATGCCATGCATGAAAGTTTTTAAAGTCACCTTTGCGTTTCAACCATGTATAACAAGATGGGGTACCTGGTTGCAGGCAGTTGAGTATTATGCCAAAAATTTTGAAGAATTTAAAGATGTGGTAAATAATTTTAACGAAAAAATTGCAGTCGCGATAAAAAAGTAAACAATATTTCAAATGTACCTTATATAAAGGCTCAATTAGAATTTATACACTCAAACAATGGGTTTCTAGTCGAGACAATAACCAAACTTCAGGGATTGAACACCTCGGATAAACTCGTTGATGATGCTGTCATTAAAATAAGAAAAGTAGAAGGTCAAATCGGCTAAAAAATAAGCCAAAATTTATGCAGTTTTAAAAAAGAATGCCGGATTTAAAAAAGGTAAAGAAATTGGTAATATTTTTAATTTACCTTCCAGTAAAGAAAAAATTGTAGACAATGAATATTCTACAAAGGAGTTGACCACTTTTAAATATCCACCTTGTTCGATCACACATCAATTGTCAACACTGAGTTAAAGTTGTTGTTTGTTATCATTGTGTCGCTTTATATTTTATTTGTTACTCTGAGAACATTTTTTAAAACTACAAAATAATAATTTTTTATGTTTATATTTTTCGGAAGTTTACCGGTTCAATTGTCTTGTAATATGCACATAAGTAATATATGTTATTTTTTTTTGTTCAAGAATTTTTTAGTCTGTAACGTGATCTCAAATCAATAAATTGTATACTTGTTTCTTCATATAACAATAAACGTAAAGGTCTTGTGTATTTCTTTGATTTAACAACTTAGTCCAGCAAACTACAACCCCTTTTCGAACCATAGGGTAGGAATTGAATAAAAGACATTTTTATTCAAGTCCGGGTCAGTCAAATCAGACTGTCCTTAAACATTGGCGACCGTGACAGGACACTTAAGTTGTCTTAAATCATCAAACATCCAATATAAGTGTTAAAATCATCTAACGGTGCTTTAAATTCTTGCAACTCAACTACATATCATTTTTACACCAAATAAAATTAAAGGGTCATAACATTATACGATTGAAACATTTTATGTTAACTGTCAACATTACAGTAATCCATTCAAATAACACTGATTTCGTTGCTGTATGCATTACATCAAACTTCTACACACATCTGTTGTTAAAAGAGTGTTTCGTTTCTGTACGCATTACATACTGGAAATATTTGCCTTCGTATTGTGCATTGTGCTTACCTAAAGCTGTTAATTTTTCTTGTTTGTTACCATTCAACGTTACTCATGTATATTGACAGTGATCAGATTGTTCTAACATAGAGCTTTTAGTTTATCAAAACAAAATAAACAAAATTTTAGAGCTGTCAGTGAAACCAGTATTTTCTCGTTAAACTTCTTTACCGACGAGACACACATATACTAACAGAATATATTGAGCATAATTATCTCTGTAAACATATGTTGTCTTTCATTTGTTTTGATTAATTTTTCAACAAAATAATTTTAAAAGCAAATATTTTAATTTTTCTATTAAAAAAAAACGAAAAAAAAAAAAAAAATGGAAGAAGAACAAACCAAAACCGTTGCTGCTGAAGAAGTGAGACATATAAGGGCCCTCGATGAATATAAACAACAACGAGCATCATCAAAGGGTAGTATGACTAGAATTAGAAATATAGTCGATTCTAATCTGTCACATACAGAATTAGGATGCAGACTGGATATTGTGGAGTCTTACTATAAGCAAGCCTTATATTATCAAACACAAATCGAGAAATTAAAACCGAGTGACGATAACCGCGCAGAAATTGATGAACTATTTATATCTGTAAAAACTAAAATACTGACGTTGATGGGTGGCGATAGGCGTTCCAGTGTCCACGAAGAATCAATGTCATTGCCTCATTTGTCCCAAACTAGATTGCCAAAATTACAATTACCAACATTTGATGGGAAATACCTGGAATATAAAAACTTCATAAATACATTTAATAATCTGGTAAATAATGACAGAAATATACCAAAAATGGAACGGTTTAATCATTTGTTGGCTTGTTTAAGTGGAGAAGCTCTTGCAACTATAAAATCATTTCAAGTCACAGAAGAAAACTATGAAAAGGCATTGGCAAGACTTAAAGAGAGGTATGACAATGACACATTAATATTTTTGGAAAATATTAATGCAATGTTTGAACTTCCAAAAACAAATAAACCTATACCCAAAGAACTCAGACATATTGTTGACACGATATCTGCACTTTATGGCTCCTTAAGTTCCCTTGGCTCTGCAAAACAAATAAGTGATGCTATTATAATACATTTGGTAATGAGCAAGGTTGACACTGAGACAAGGCAAAAATGGGAAGAGTCTATAGATTTTTCAACTCTGCCGTCTTGGACCAGTTGCTGCTCTATGTTAGACAAACGATGCCAACAGTTGGATGCACAGTGTAGGCGTACTATCAAACCAGTTGTACACAATCAAGGCCAAGGCTCGTCTTCAAATAACAAGCAACCCAAACAACGCACATTTATGGTGAAGCAACCAAATTCAATTTGTAGTAATTGTTCTAAGCCAGGGCATTACATTTCAACATGTCAGCTGTTCATAGTATTACCTGTGGATCAGCGTAATAATTTAGTTGAAAAACTCAAGATTTGCTCTAATTGTTTTTCTAAAGATCATGACGTATCAAAATGTTCTTCCCGCTATTCATGCAGATTTTGTAAGAAACGACACCATTCATTACTACACCAGAAAACAGAGGAACCTACACCAACAACATCAGCTGCTGCTTCACACTCAACAATGCAACGTAACAACAATTCCACAAACGTAATTTTGGCTACTGCAATAATCTGGATTCGTGATAAATATGGTAATTATCAACTAGGACGTGCACTTCTTGATTCTTGTTCGCAAGTTAATTTCATAAGCGATAGACTCTGCAGTATGCTTCAGCTAAAACGATTCCGAAATAACATAGATGTTGTAGGAATTGGTTCAAACGAATTTAAAGTTCATTTTAAAACACAAACTACAATAAAATCTCGCATTAACGAATTCGAAATGTCTCTAGATTTCTTAATTGCAAAAAATTTCACTGGCTATCATCCAGATGAAAATATAAATATTAATGATTTTAATCTGACTTCAAATATAAAATTAGCGGATCCTGAATTCCATCTTCGCCGTGGTATTGATATGCTGCTTGGAGCAGAAGCTTTCTTTTCTCTGCTGTCTGTAGGTCAAATTCGTCTTGGTGAAAATCTTCCTACCCTCCAAAAAACGTTGCTGGGATGGATAGTATCCGGGAGGTATGAATCAAACCTCGGACCACCTTCTGCTACTATGTACTCCGTTAAAAAATATAATGCTGAAGTTGGTGAAAATATTGAGCTACTTTGGAAGCTAGAATCCGTTGATAGTGTTCGACAAACTATGTCCATTGAGCAACAAACCTGTGAAAACCATTTTAAAGAAACGGTTATGCAACAAAATGATGGGCGAATTGTGGTGAAGCTTCCACTTAAAAAGGATCGTAATGTTCTTGGTAATTCTCGTGACGTTGCCATGCATCGGTTCCTGTCTCTTGAAAAAAGACTCATAAAAATGTGTCATTGCGTACAGAGTACTACTTGTTTATGAAGGAGTATGAAGAACTGGGGCATATGTCACCTGTCGATGTTCGTACTTTGAAAAATACCAATTTTTATATACCTCACCACTGTGTGCTGAAGCCTGAAAGTGTGTCAACCAAGCTTCGCGTTGTCTTTGATGGGTCATGTAAAAGCTCATCACAAATATCTCTTAATGATATAATGATGGTAGGTCCAACAATTCAGAATGATTTACTTATCACGTTACTTCGTTTCAGATGTCATCGCTATGGGATGACAGCTGATGTTGTCAAAATGTACCGACAAGTTATGGTGCACCAAGATGACCGACATCTTCAACTAATTCTTTGGCGTGATGATGCATCTAAATTAATTGAAACATATACATTAAACACAGTAACTTATGGTACAGCGGCAGCACCTTTTTTAGCCATACGTAGCCTTCACCATGCCTCAGAACAGTTTCCTTTTTCCCATAAAATTGGAAAAACCGTCATAACAAATGATTTTTATGTCGATGACATGTTGACTGGTGCAGATGATTTACACACATTGCAAATTATCAAAGCTGAAGTCACAGAAATCTTATCCAAGTCAAAATTTACTCTTTCAAAGTGGCACAGCAACAATTCTCAAATAAGCACTAAGCTTGATGGTATAAAAGAAATGCGTGTTGATGATGGTATTACAAGCACCCTGGGTATTTCGTGGCACCCAAAAGATGATACGTTTAATTTTAAATTTTGCCCAAACAAAGAGTTTTCTCACATTACAAAGAGAACTATTTTGTCTTTAACTTCAACATTATTTGATCCTATGGGTTTAATAAGCCCCTTAACTATAAGAGCAAAAATCCTTCTACAACAGTTGTGGTTAACTAAATGTGATTGGGATGAGTCAGTTCCACAAGAAATTCATACAACATGGACCGGTCTGGTTGAAGATTTTAGGAATTTGCCAACAATTAAAATACAACGTTTTATTCGTACTACAAATATGGTTGAAATACAAGTACATGGTTTTGGAGATGCATCCATTAAGGCTTATGGTTGCTGTTTGTATTTCCGATGCAAGGATTCTTTTGGAAACGTATGTATAAATCTACTTGCATCAAAATCTCGTGTTGCTCCGTTAAAGACAAAAACCTTACCGCGTTTGGAACTTTGTGCAGCCCATTTGTTGGCCAAGTTTTGGAGAAAATTAAGACCATACTTTAACTACAATTTTTCTGAAACATATTTTTGGTCAGATTCACAAGTCATCCTACACTGGATCAAATCGCACTCATCAAAATTATCAACATTTGTAGGAAATCGTGTAGCCGAAATCCAAGATTGTGCCAGTGATGCCATTTGGCGATACGTGGAGTCAGACAACAACCCTGCAGATCTTGTTTCAAGGGGCTGTACTGTATCTCAACTCATGCAGTCGAATTGGCTTCATGGACCAATGTTTTTGGTTAATGGTATTCCTAATCTAGAAATAACTTTAAGCAAGGAAGAACTGCTGCTAGAAAAAAGAAAATCCGTTCATGTGGCTCAACCAAGACCTATTTCTCATGAAATGCAGGTCATACACAAATTTAGTAATTATTTAAAATGCCTAAGAGTATTCTCCTATGTTTTACGATGCAAATCTACAAAAACGATAGCTGATATAATAATAACACCTGATGAGTTGACTTGCGCTCTTCATCATATAATTTGGGTAGTTCAAAATTATCATTTTTCATCATATATGTTGGAACTTAAAAGACACGGAACCTTACATGGACCCTTGTCCTCTTTGAAGCCGTTTTTAGAAGAAGTCAGTGGAGTACAACTGTTGCGGGTTGGTGGACGACTTTTGAATGCAGAGTTGCCGACATCAAGTAAGTTTCCATTCCTTCTTCCAAGGTCAGACCCATTTGTGAAAACAATGGTTATTCATTTTCATCGTTTAAATTACCATGCTGGTCCACGTGCTTTGGTAGCAATAATGCAACAACAATTTTGGATTGTAAACTGTCGGTTATTAGCCAGACAGGTTGTAAATCAATGCATTCATTGTACACGATATAAACCAAAGCTGATGTCACAAGTTATGGGTAACCTTCCAAAAGATCGTGTTACTGGTAATCGTCCATTTGAGATTGTTGGAGTTGATTTTGGTGGCCCCATATCAACATACTTAAAAATTCGTGGTAAAACCCCATACAAAACATACATAGCTGTTTTTATATGCTTCGCTACCAAGGCAGTTCATTTGGAATGTGTATCTGATTTGTCCAGTGATGCGTTTATAGCTGCTTTAAAACGCTTTGTCGGGAGACGTGGAGTTCCATCAAAAATATATTGTGATAATGCAACTAATTTTGTAGGGGCTGACAAAAAGTTAAAAGAGTTAAGTGCTAAGTTTCAAGATCCATCAATGATATCAACAGTAAAATCTTATTGCGCAGGAAGGTTTATAGAATTTGCATTTATTCCACCACGAGCACCGCACTTTGGCGGATTATGGGAGGCGGCGGTAAAAACAGCAAAATCCCATATGTATCGTACACTATCTACAGCACGCTTAACGTTTGAAGAACTCACAACAGCATTAGTTGAAATAGAGGCAGTCATGAACTCACGACCACTTACGTCATTGTCAACTGATCCTAACGACTTTGAGGTAATTACTCCTGGTCATTTTATAGTGGGTTGTTCCTTACAAAATATACCAGAGAGGGTGAATATGGAATCTGAAATCTCGAATTTACAACGGTGGCAACGAATCACAACAATTAAAGCTCATTTTTGGCGCAGATGGCACAGTGAATACTTAGCGGATCTTCAAAATCATTACAAATGGCGACAGCCTCATCGCAATCTTAAGGTGAATGATATGGTATTGATACATGAAGATAATTTGCCACCAATGAAATGGGTCGCAGGCAGAGTGATTAATGTAATCAAGGGTTCTGATGGCTATGTTAGGGTGGCTGATATCAAAACGTCTACTACTACGTTGCGTAGGCCGATAGCTAAACTGGCATTACTTCCTGTTAATTGAAACTGGAAGTTTCAATGGGCCCCGGCATGTTCGATCACACATCAATTGTCAACACTGAGTTAAAGTTGTTGTTTGTTATCATTGTGTCGCTTTATATTTTATTTGTTACTCTGAGAACATTTTTTAAAACTACAAAATAATAATTTTTTATGTTTATATTTTTCGGAAGTTTACCGGTTCAATTGTCTTGTAATATGCACATAAGTAATATATGTTATTTTTTTTTTGTTCAAGAATTTTTTAGTCTGTAACGTGATCTCAAATCAATAAATTGTATACTTGTTTCTTCATATAACAATAAACGTAAAGGTCTTGTGTATTTCTTTGATTTAACAACTTAGTCCAGCAAACTACAACCCCTTTTCGAACCATAGGGTAGGAATTGAATAAAAGACATTTTTATTCAAGTCCGGGTCAGTCAAATCAGACTGTCCTTAAACACACCTGTTACATCCGTTGATGTCGAACGAACATTTTCAATGCTTAAAACTGTTTTAAGACCAAATAGAATGAGTTTTAGATTTGATAAATTAAAAAAAAAACTTATTTATTTATATATGGGCATTTCCCCAGAATGGTCTACCAGGATGAAAAAATAAAATATTGATTATCAACGTCTTTTATTGTTTATTATTATAAAAAAGTCTATGTTCTTATAAAAGAATGGTTTCCTAGCATATCTCAAATGTTTTACATGAGGAAATTGGGCTGGAAACTGGAAAATTTTATATTTTTCTGTATTTTCTACTTCTAAAGAAATTTTTTTATACTTATTTTACATGCAAAAAATATGATATCTTTCTTCATAATCTCTTCATTACAATCAAATGTAAAAGGAGTATTAAGTTTTTTTGTTAAGGAAATTTGAAGACATTTATGGTAAAATGCATGGTGACAATAATAAAAAAACATATGGAAAAATCGTACGTTCGCGATCCGTACGTTCGCGACCGGTACATAAGCCAATTAAACAAAAACCAAGAGAGTTATTTTATTTTTTAAATACTGGATGGAGACCTACATTAAAACACTTTTAAAATAAATTAACCACTTTTGAAAATTCCGTTTCATTACGCAGATTTTTACATTTCACTACTGTCAGCCGAAGTTGACTTCTATTTTGCGTACGTTCGTCACCACCCGTTTATAACTCTTATTATGAAAACTTAAACTCGATGAAATCCATATTTTGTACTAAACATAGAGCTACCCAAATGCAATCGAATCGCAAAAAAAATTGCTAGGAAAAGTTTTGTTTTCTATATTATTTGTACATCAAAAGCGTACGAACGTACGTTCGTGATCATAGGAAATGCCCATATGTAAATATATTTTTATCTACTACTACTTTTTAAACTATGTTTTAAGTTTTTAAAACTGAATGAAATGTATTTATGTTTTTTTTTGTTAAATATGGTTAAATAAATATATTTTTAATGCATATTTTTACTTTTATTTTTGCGATTTTTAGTGCATGTTTTATGCGCATATTTTGCGATTTTAAGTGCATGAACTTCCTTGCCCTGGTAATGACATTTGAAATATTCAAGATAACTGAAAAGGAAAGACAAGAAATTATACTCGAAAATATAAAAATGGGAATAGCAGATGCAACAGTCCAAGGACAGGCAAATGCCTATGCAATAAATGATAATAAAGTAACCATTAGTTTAGAACTAGTTATAATTTTACTTATTATAATTATATTATTAGGATTATGGTAATTCTTACAAAATTATATAAAAAAACACACAGCAATTAATGCCGTAAGAAACTAATAAAAACAAAAAAAAAAAGATTAGTAATGGAAAAAATATTTAAAGAACTTAAAAAAATAATTATAAATGCAAAGAAATCTAGCGGTAGAAAGTATAAAAAGATCAGCTTAAGGTGTTATGATACTTGCTATTTTTTGTATTTTTTCTATATTGGAAAGCAGTGCATATATACATATTTGCATAGGAAAACTGACTTAGTGTAAAGAGTATGATTATACCATAAAAAATCTTGAAATGTCAAACAAATATACGTGTGTTATCGATAAATAATCTTAGACTCTCAAAAAAAATATAAAAATGTTTAACTTAAAATTGACATTTCCAGATTAAATGTTAGCACTGCTGCCAACTTTTCTAGTTTTTGATCGAAAGTAGCGGGTTTAAACTTTTTTTTTTGTGGGAACAAAACGTGGGCAATATTGTTTGTTTTGTTTACATTTTATTTTGAAACAACAAAACATTTTTTTTTAAATACAATAAAGTTTAATAAAAATCATGAATAATTTTACGAATATCCTCGGGGTATATTCTTTAATTGAAAATTTAAAGATCATAGCAGTGGTTTTAAAAAAAGAAAATAAAAAGAAAAGACTCAAAAAATTTTCGTCACGGTGGCTGCTTCTAAGAGAAAGTAAAGGGTTTACCCACAAACTTTTAAAAGAAATCGAGTGTGAAGACTCAAAACTGTACAAAAATATTTTACGGATGACTCCGCATCAGTTCCAATTTATATTGGAAAAAGTTAAACCATACATAACTAAACAAGATACCCGGTTTAGAAATTGTATTGGACCTGCCGAAAGACTACATGTTACATTGAGGTACCTTGCAACAGGTTTGTATACATACTTATGTTAAATTTATTTATTTGATAAATTCTGTTTTAATAAATTCTTAAAGGAGAAACGCAATCATCCTTGCAGCTTCAATTCCGAATTGAACAGTCAACCATATGCAAAATTCTACGTGAAACAATTCCGGCTATTTACAAAGCTTTAAATAAAGAGTTTTTGGAATTTCCACAGTCTGAGGAACGATGGCGTTTGATCGCAAAAGATTTTTTAGAGATGTGGGGCTTTCCTAATTGCATAGGTGCAATCGATGGTAAGCTATCACCTTTATTTACTTTAAAAAAGGATAAATTGCCTATTAAACTAAAACCGTCAACCAATCAATGTTAAAACAAGCTATATTCGGATATGCTAAATCTTTGATACCCTGCAGCGATAGTTACATTATTTTACGAATTTTATAGTATGATTTGTAGTCATATAAAACGAGTTTGTGCAAAATCTTATATCATTGCGTGCATTTGCAACTTTTGAGTTAGTTTTTGCAACATAATCATAAATTTTGAGGAAAAATTTACTAGAAACGAAGAAACTATAAATTTTTACTTTTTTCAGGAAAGCACTGCAATATCGTCGGGTTTAAAAAAGCTGGATCCACGTATTACAATTATAAAGGCTTTAATTCCATAATACTTATGGCTATAGCCGATGCAAATTATCGCTTTTTGTATGCGGACGTTGGAATCAATGGCAGAGTTGGAGATGCTGGGGTTTGGGTTCGATCAGATCTCAAATACGCAATAGAAAATGAGGAAGTAAAAATTCCGCCCCCACAAAATTTGGCATTATTCGATGTAATGTCTCCATTCACATTTTTGTCAGATGATGCGTTTGCTCTTACGAATTATATGGTTAAACCATATTCACAGCGAAACTTGAGTGAAAAACAAATTTATTTCAATAACATGTTATCGCGCAGTAGACGTGTCGTCGAAAATGCTTTCGGTATCTTGGTTAATCGCTTTAGAGTTTTGTGTTCCGCAATTTACAGAGATCCTGCTGAGGCAGCAAAAATTGTATTAACATGTATTTGCTTGCACAATTTTTTAAGGACATCAAACATTAATAAAAAAAAGTCTTCGACAATTTATCAAACAATGAAATCGATAATATTATTGAAACAAATTTTAGAAATGCACCGTCGGACAGACGAAAACCACAAAAAAGTGCAGAAAAAATCCGAGATGCTTTGGCCGATTATTTGTGGACAATTCGGGACTGATTGTTCTTAATTTGATCATTTTTTTTTTAATTTTCAAATAGTATATCGATGCCTTACTTCCTCAACCTTGTATCTTAAAAAAATACAACTTTTCAGGATAGAAAAAAAACGTTTTATCTTTGTATTACTTCGGTGTTTTAATATGGAATTATTAAAGAATTGATTACATCTACATATGTATATTATATTGAAATAATAAGTTGTTGCAGTATTATAACACAAAAATAGCAGTCGTGATATGAAAAAGTTAAAATCGTATATTGTAAGTTACGAGGTTGAGGAAGAAAGGCACCGATATGTTCCTTTTAGTTTAAAAACTCTCAGGTATGTGAAAATCGATAATGTCGTTTTCAGTATCTTTAAAAATTATTTTTTAATACAGCTTCTTCTTTTTTACTGTCTATATTCTTTTAAAATCTATTATTTTGAACAAATATAATTCTGAAATCGGATGAAATTCATCACACATGATAAAAACGATAGTTTTTTAGTACATACCTGAATATTTTGTATTTATTACCAACGTTATTATTAATCAAACATTGAAATTAGTTTTCTTTAAATTGTTTTTGTTATACCTTTTTAAGTTATTGAAAAATATATTAGTTTTTGATCTTCTGAAGTGACCTTGTAAATTGATTAGGCCTTTTTAGCTAGTTTTTGTAAATGCCAAATCCTATTATACTTTTAACCAAACTTTAATAGAAGTTCATCACAGTTTTTTTAAAGAAAATATTTTATAAGTTTTCATATTAATTCGAATGTGTATTCTAAGTCAAATTACAATATTAAAAAATAGTTCATAGAAAATATTCCTGGAAAATATTGAAGAAATAAGACTTTTAAAGTATAAAAGCTTTTAAAATTGTGATTTGACTTAGAATACACATTCGAATTAATATAAAAATTTATAAAATAATTGTTAAGCTATGGTAGCACTTATTAAATATTTGACCAAATAAGCGTTACCACTACTTTTGTTAATATTAAGTGAGATTTAAAATGGTCTTAATATGGCAAAATAAACTAATTATACAACTACACATAGCAAAAAACTGTTTTTTGTAAAATGTGGTATTATAATCAAAATAAATAATTAAATTAAAGGAAATGATTATTTAGTTTGCTGTTGGTCCCGTTTTTTCGTCAAATATTTGCAAGTGTGACCGTAGCTTTACTCACCATGAGAAATAAATTCCCAGATTCTATTTGGTAAATATTTTATTTAAAAAAAAATTTCATGGAAATTACATGTATGTATGTCATATGTAAATATTTTTCGTTAATAAAAAAAAGTAACTTATTAACTATAAAAAAATAACAATCCATTTTTAAATATACATAAAAATTTACTTTGAGTATTTTTGTAAATATTTTAAAAGGCACATATTTTATTTAAAAAACATCACATTTTATGTAATGTACAATATCTGTGGCATTTTGACCTAACATCTTAAGATAAGATATCAGAAAAGTTAAAAAAAAAACACGGTGGAAAAATCATTTTTATCAAATAATAAAAATAAACCAAAATTAGAGAATAATTTCATTTGTAATACAAAATTTTAAAAACGTAAACAAAAATGTTTTTTGAATGAAAATTCGTACGATTAGGATGTTTTATCAAAATGTCACGGAAATATTTCATTAATAAAAAAATAACTTATTAACTATAATAAAAAAAGTAATTTTTTAATAAACATAAGCATTTTGACTATTTTTTAAATAATAAAGTTAAAAGAAAGGTAAAACTATAAAACATAAGCAAAAAAATGTTTTATTGTGTTAATTTTTTTACATGTATGTATGTCATATGTAAATATTTTTCGTTAATAAAAAAAAGTAACTTATTAACTTTAAAAAAATAACAATCCATTTTTAAATATACATAAAAATTTACTTTGAGTATTTTTGTAAATATTTTAAAAGGCACATATTTTATTTAAAAAACATCACATTTTATGTAATGTACAATATCTGTGGCATTTTGACCTAACATCTTAAGATAAGATATCAGAAAAGTTAAAAAAAAAACACGGTGGAAAAATCATTTTTATCAAATAATAAAAATAAACCAAAATTAGAGAATAATTTCATTTGTAATACAAAATTTTAAAAACGTAAACAAAAATGTTTTTTGAATGAAAATTCGTACGATTAGGATGTTTTATCAAAATGTCACGGAAATATTTCATTAATAAAAAAATAACTTATTAACTATAATAAAAAAAGTAATTTTTTAATAAACATAAGCATTTTGACTATTTTTTAAATAATAAAGTTAAAAGAAAGGTAAAACTATAAAACATAAGCAAAAAAATGTTTTATTGTGTTAATTTTTTTTTAAAGTTGTGAGTGTAAAAGAAATAGTTTGCAAAATTTTCAGCTCATTAAAGCTCCATTCACCCATGTTTGACGTTTTACTTTTGAAAGAGAGAGCAATGATTTTGTTAGGCACGATTTTTCTTGAATTGGTTTAACTTTAATTCTTGTGCCGAACAAAATGAACTAAGATGCCACTTTTTTTAATTTGAACAGAAAAGTTGAATTGAGCTGCCACATATTACATTTTTCGTTTTGTTCGAATAATTAAAAAAAAAATTAAACAAAAATGGATGTTAAAGAAAATATTGCCCCGAAACTTATTGAGGAAATAAAAAAACCAGGAAGAGAATGTATTTATGATATGGGCAATCGTTCATATAAAAATAATTACTTAAACAAAATATAAGGACGGAAATAGAAAAATCTATTGGAATTGGTCGTAAGTAAATTTTAATATCTACGAAAATTAATATGCTCTTGTTTACGAATAGGTTTACCACGCAGATCAGGCCCAAAAATTGCAAGGATTTTATTGAACGTATTGGGGTCCATACGGTGAAAATTTATAAACGATTTCACGTAATGAAGGCGCATCTCAGGAACAAGTGTGTGGAAAACACCGTTTGTTCTTCTTTTCTGTAATATTTTTCTAACTGCTATTCTTTTTACTTTCAAACTTTTTTGATTTATTTGTTTTGCTTGTAAATGGGTTTTATGCAATTCAATTAAAAATAATAAAGTTAATTTTCTTCTTTCGTCCATTTTCTTTAACACACTTTTATAAAAAAAACTTATAGTTTGCTTACTGTGCTGCCACAATCGTTTACATCTGTAAACCATATGGTAGCTTTGTTTGTCCGGAAAAATTTTCCGAGATGGGTGAATCGTTCTGCAGAACACTCTCTGTAAAACAAATATTGTCCGGTCAAAAATATTGTTCGGAACGCATGGGTGAATCGAGCTTTAATGAGCTGAAAATTTTGCAAACTATTTCTTTTACACTCACAACTTTAAGAAAAAGCTCTTTGCATGTTTAATAAAAAGTTTAATAGAATCTTAAAGGCAATAATATTGAAAGTAAGTTTTTGATGAAAGATTCTTTTAACACAACTGAAAAATTATTGAATTCAAATGCACAAGTAAAAAATTATTTTAAGAAAATAAACTAAACAGAAACAGCGAATTTTACAAATAAAAAAAATAAGGTTTACGTTATCATTTACACGGGTCAGCTAGAAATCGCAAACGTAAAACGCAAAACGATTTCTGTAATTCAATTTCATACATATATTGCTCTAATAAACAAAATTGTATAACAAAAATTAGATTAAAAAGAACTTCCGAATTCTTGCGTTTAACGTTTCCGATTTCCAGCACACCCTTGTTAGCCTTGAAAAAAAAAAAACATTTTAAAACGAGGTACACATTTGGTTTATATAGTATATATTATGTATATCATCTAATCATTCTTCAGATTAGAGTTCAAATAGTATCGCTGTTATTTTCGATTTTGCTATTAACTGCTTGTGTTTGGGTAGGTTGTTAAGTTCGTTTACTACAAAAGGTCCGAATGGAGCATTTGGTTCGTCATGTAACAGTTTTTTTGTGAGAACAGCTTCTAAATTTTCATTTTCTACTTTTCTTTTCTTACGAGTAACATGGGACGCTTTTTGATCACCACTTGCAGTTAAGCTGATATTAGAAGACTGAGATTCAAATTCTTCTTGAGTCACTGAGTCATTAAAATCGTCATCAGTTTCAACCCAATGTGCAATGTCAACACCAAGATGAGCTTCAACGTCGTACAGCTCCTATAAAGAAAAAGAAGTACATGAAAGTTTTTCGCCAGATATGTTTTTACAATAGATATACATCGTTTTGAATTCCAAACAGCTACGGCATTCAAAATATTTTTACCCAAAAACTAGCTACTACGTATTCAGGGAGACGGTCATCGCTAGATGGGCCCAAAATCAAACGAGGTTTAGCACTAGTAATGATTTATGGGATTCTGCGTACATATTTCGTTGTGGAATGAAAATAATAAGTGACAATATCGGGCATGTTCTTGAAATCAAAATGAAGGGGATTTAAAATCGAGCAAATTTTAAAAAAGACACCGTACTGAAAGTTCATAAGCATATTCAATTTGATCTACTTAATTTTTCAAGTGCCAATTACCTTTACAAGAACAACTCTTAAAACCCGGAAAAACTATGATAATTTATAAATAATTTTTAGTTTCACTTCATTTGATTTGTAGAACATGCCCGTATGTTTCAAATAATTACCTCAAGACTGCTTTTGTTGAAATTATTGACTGAGGATGTAGCCTCATTTGTGGTGGATAAAAAGTCCATTGGCTGGCTATATTTCCAGTTTGACAATACATCCTCCACTGCATCAGCGCTGCATCCACTTTTTTTACCTTTTGTCTGCTCTGTATGGTAGTAAGCTTTTAAATTACTCCATTTTTTTGACACATCAGCTAAAATAAAACAAAATTATTAAATAAAATATTAAATAAACCATTTTTTACCAACCAGAACTAAATGGAACCATTGGCGCAAAGGTTGTGTTGATTTTTTTAGCCAACTCGTCCCAAAATTGCACTTTTTAAATTTATTTTTGTACTGTGGTGATTTGAAATCCCATATGAAGGGCACCTGCTTCATTTCATTTATTAAAAACAAAAAAGTTTCATATGCCCAAGCTTTTACCATTTTTTTTTTGTTTTAGTCAAAGAAAAAATATGCATGAGAAATGTCAATCAGAAAATAGGGTTTGTTTACATAGTGTATTTCTTGTTCTTTCTCGCATTTGTTGTTTCATTCAGTCAATCCAAAAAAAATCCAATACAAAAAATAGCAAGTATCATAACACTTTTAGTTTGCAGTTTGGAAAATTAGTAGGACATCTTTCCAATCCAAATAGACAGGAAAAGATAATTGAGTATAGAGACTTAAAACATACAGCGATTAGAATATTAATGGAACACTTAGAAAACAGTAAAGAAAATATATCAAGTACAACAATCATGTCGAATTTTTACAGTAAACATACTTCGGATACAATTCCAATCTTTGATGGAAAACATAAAAATCTCCAAATATTTTTATCGATGGTAGAATTAGTATCTAGCGAATTAAATAAACAGGGGGAAAAAATTTTTATTAAATATGTTGTAGCAATAAAACTAAGTGAAAGAGCTAGGAAGGTTTTGATAACAGAAAATATACCAACCACATTGAATGAACTTAAAACAACGCTTTCTGAAAATTTTAAATCTTCAAAAACAGCAAGTACCATACATTCTGAAATTAGAAATACGAGACAAAAAGGCAATGTCGAAAACTATAAAGAGAAATTAAGTTCATTAATTGCAGAACTGACAATAACACAAATGACAGACTTAGGGGAAAATGCTAACGAAATAGCACGTTCTACTATCAAAATGATGAATGAGAAACTATCATTAGAAATCTTTCAGGAAGGTCTATACGAAGAAATAAGAACAGCAGTAGTTGCAGCACAACCTAAAAATCTGGCGCAAGCATATGAAATTGCCTGCACGCAAGAACGACTACTAAAAATTACAGATAATTTAAATATATTACATATAAACAAATATCACAACAAGAACAATGATAGGATATTTAATAAGGGCAATAGTAGTATGTATTGGACAGTTTTGCGGCACTTTTTCCATACAAATTTGGGATCATCCCATAACCCAGCAAACAATTTCATGCAACAACTATCCCTATATATCCCTATGTATCCCCTTCTTATCTTGGAGGCGATATCGCTATCAAGATTTTATTTTCACCCTACAGTCGGTTGGTTAACTTAATATGTTCATCGATTGGTACGATACACTGAGCCGTGTATGTGTGTATATTGTTGTGACTTTATCGTGTTGTGGTTTGCGGTTTGTGATTTGCAAGCTCCACCACTTTTATTGTCTGTGTATGTTTGTGTGTACGTAAATGTGACTGACGTGGTTGTGTGTGTGTGTGTATGTGTAAATGTGACTGTCGTGGCTGTGTGTGTATGTGACCGTCTGGCAACCCTATTCGGACTCTTTGTTAGGTGTTCGTAAAGAGTAGGGTGTGTGTAGATACTAAAGGGCTGCGCAAAATATTCTTAATGTTCTATGTTCTACTTCACACAACTATCAATTATATTATTTCACTGTAAACATACATAGCAAAACAAACATAACAACACATTACTTCCACCAAAACAAAACAAGCATAACTTGAAAAGTTTTTCTCTTCTGCTTTGTTAGTGCTTGTATTATCAAAACAAACAGAATATCAACACAAAAACAGACAATGAAATAAAGAAACGGTAAATTATAGTAAAAGCATCGAGTGCACTAGAACATTAAAAAAAATAAAAAAATTGATATTTTTGAATTATTTCCTAAATGTACATATATTTTATTTTAGTCGACCTTTATTATTATATTATGTATAACTAAATTATCAAGCTTGAGGTCTTGTTTTATTTTTATATAAAACTTTAAACGTTTATTTAACCAATATTTCTAATTCTAGTTAAATAATTATTAATATTTTGTTGCTATCAATTTTCCCAAAAAATTGTGAAACACACCATTAGATTTTATTTTTTATATCTATGAAAATAATGAACTCTTCTTAATTTTATTTAAATATTAGACCTAAGTACCTTTATATGTATGTAAATAATAAACAATAAATTTTTGCAAATAAAAATTAATATTACATATAAACTTTTTTAAGCTTTTTCATATTCATTACAAAACGAAAATGTTTCTCACTTTGCAATTCTCTTTGGTATATGTTTACAATCAAAACATTCAAACATGCTTGGAATGTTCTATTTCTGTTTTAATGTTCTACTTCATCTTTGTTCAAATTCAGCTTTATTTTAGTTCAGCATTGTTCTAGTGCAGTTTTGTTCTATTCTTCTATATTTTGATCGTAAAACAAAACAATTGTTTTTGGAAGTAATGAGAGAGTAATAAACACACACTATCTTAATTCAATGAAATTGCTTGTAAGCAATATTTCTTGTGCTTGTGCATCTCTTTAGTAGATACAACCATGTCGGATGGTCTTTTTTATGTAATATTAAACCTTTTTATTTTTCAAATGAATTGTACATACGTGACAAATTTAAATTTCATAAAGTCTCGAAATTCTTGGAAATACAAAGAAATTTGAGTAATATGTAGATGTGTAGGTGTTTAGAATTCTTAAAAAAACAAAACAAAAAAATAACTTAATAAATATTTTATAAAGTCTGCTGATTGTTCCTTTTCATAATTATCTTTTTTATGTAATATGAAACCTATAAATAAAAACAATATTATGTTATGTTGTGTTATTTTATTTAAAATTTTATTAGGAATTTCTTTTTTCAGATTTTACAGATTCAAAATTAAAAATCAGTTCGGTTTGTGCTTTGTTGTGATACAGACGCGTATTTTTAGCCCCGCATACGATTGGAACTATTAATTAATCACATTTGATTTTGTAATCTAAGCAGCGAATGGACGCTTAAAAAAAAAAAACAAAATAATATATTTTGTTAATTAAATTATTTAACATAATAGTGAACAATTTAAAACGATCAAATTAAATAAAATAAATCAGTAAAAATATATATGTACGTATGAATGTTCATACATGTGTATACATATTCTGAACAAAACATTTAAATTCTTGTTTTTCTTTTGTTGTTGTAAAATACAATAAAAATTTCTTTTTTCAGATTTTACAGATTCAAAATTAAAAATCAGTTCGGTTTGTGCTTTGTTGTGATACAGACGCGTATTTTTAGCCCCGCATACGATTGGAACTATTAATTAATCACATTTGATTTTGTAATCTAAGCAGCGAATGGACGCTTAAAAAAAAAACAAAATAATATATTTTGTTAATTAAATTATTTAACATAATAGTGAACAATTTAAAACGATCAAATTAAATAAAATAAATCAGTAAAAATATATATGTACGTATGAATGTTCATACATGTGTATACATATTCTGAACAAAACATTTAAATTCTTGTTTTTCTTTTGTTGTTGTAAAATACAATAAATAATAAAAATATTAAAGCAAAGCAAAACGGTGAAAAACAAAAACAACTCTTTGCATGAGTACAAACAGTGAAACAACACTAAGACAAAATGAAAGAAACGTTTACGTTTTAGTTAATGCAAATGAAAATAATGCAGAAATAAATAAAACAAAACAAAACAATATAAACTATTTAACGGCTAAGCCAATTACTCGAACACGTTCCCTCTCACCCTCGGTATTTACACAAACGGTGGATAGTGACTCATTAAAAAAACTACAACAAGATTTGGTGACAAGTGTTGCCAGGCCAGCAAGTATTGCCGTGACGTCAAAAACAAATTTAGTGGGAAATGATACCATGAACTTAAACACAAATGCAATGGAAAACCGCCCTGTAAAAAGTTGTCAAAAGCCTACAGTACAAGTCGGTATGGACAGGTACATAACAGTGCTTAAACGGGGACGCAGACCTACCTCTGCAGCAGTTGCTTCGGCCTCAAAAGTACCATCTTTTGATAAAATAAATACACAAAATCGTTTCGCGATTCTGGAGGATGAATCCTCTGAAGCACCAAACGTCATTAAATCGTCTAAGCCACCCCCGATATACCTTAGAGAGCAAAACTCTAATGAGTTAATAAAAAGTTTAATTTCGGTGATAGGTGAAAATTCCTTTTATGTAGCTGCAATAAAGCGCGGTATCATTAACGAGACTAAAATACAGGTGAATCACGAGGATGATTTTCGAAAGGTAATCACAAGATTTGAGACTCTGAATAAAAACTTTTACACGTATCAACTGAAGAGCAGTAAAGGTCTTCAGGTAGTAATCAAGGGCATAGACTCATGCGTAGACCCAGGGGAAATTAAAGCTTTTTTGGAAGAGAAGGGCTTTAAAATCAAAAACGTAACAAATATAAAAAATAGGGAAAAAAATCCCCAACCACTATTTCGAGTGGAGCTTGAACCCGGCGACGTTAAGCTCAAAAAAATGAAACGCATCCAATTTATAATTTAAAATATATTCTGTACAGAAGGGTAACTATTGAGGAGCCGCACAAAAGAAATGGTCCTGTTCAATGTCTAAACTGCCAGGAATTTGGCCATACTAAGGCATACTGCTACTTACCCCCTGTTTGCGTAGTATGTGGTGAATTACATGGAACAGTTCTTTGCGACAAGTCTAAAACCGACCCCAACGTAAGAATATGTAGCAACTGTGGCGGTAATCACACTGCCAATTATAGAGGATGCCCTGTATATACTATCGTCAAGCAGTCGGTTGGACCGAAAACTAATCCCCCTCAAATGCAGGTAACAAATCAGGTTAACACAAATGCAATTCAAGCCCCCCAGCCTAGTAATAACAGAACCTCTTACGCTAACGTCCTAAAATCAAACCATGAGCCAATGCAAGGTGCCTCGCCAAGTAATGATGAAACTCAATTTTCTAATTTAAGTCGTTTAGAAAAAACCCTGGAAACATTAGTGCAAACGGTAAATAATTTTACGAACACAATGGGTAATATGATGCAGGAAATGCTTAGAATGCAATCGATGTTATTGCAAGCTGTACTTAACAAACCATGAACTGTTTAAAAATTTGTTTTTGGAACGCAAACGGCATCCGCCAACATAAAAATGAATTAGAATACTTTCTTAAAAATAAACAAATTGATGTCATGATGATTTCTGAAACTCATTTAACCTCAAGAAATACGTTTAAAATAAATGGTTATATACTATATGATACCAAGGACCCTCGAGATAGAGCTTGTGGAGGTTCTGCCATTTTAATAAAGGCCCGAGTCAAACACTACCTAATGTGTGATCATCGTGAAGATTATCTCCAGGCAACGAACATTTGCGTTGAGGAATTAAATAGAAACCTAATAATTTCATCGTTATACTCCCCGCCTAGATTTTCAATATCGGAGGACCAATATTGTAAATATTTTAAATCATTAGGACCGTGTTTCCTAGCCGCTGGCGATTATAACGCTAAGCATACCCTCTGGGGGTCGCGACTTATAACACCAAAGGGTCGTGTTTTATTTAACATAATTTCTAAAATGGATTTAAATGTGGTAGCGAGCGGACAACCAACATATTGGCCCACTGATCATCAAAAAATTCCAGATGTCATAGATTTCGGCGTGGTTAAAAACATTCCCATAGAAACGATTCAAGTTGAAGCCTCCCTAGATTTATCTTCCGACCACACACCTACAATTGTTACTATAATGAACCCCAATAGAATTGTACCTCCGACGACAGCTACGCAAATTAATTGGTTAAAGTATAAAAAATATCTCAGTACCCATTGCACAGAAAATATTCCGCTCAGTACACCGGATTATGTAGATCGCTCTATTGACAATTTTGACAGTTTTCTGAAACTAGCTGTTCAACATTCCAATATTGCCCCCAAAAAAACAAAAACTATTAAAATATATTCCACAGATATCGAGCATCTTTTGTCTGAAAAAAGGAGGGCTCGAAGAGAGTGGCAATTGCACACATCCCCTCAACTTAAGAACTTACTTAAAGAGTGCACAAAAAGACTAAGAAAGTTACTGCAGACTAAGGAAACGGCTTCTCTGGAAAAATATCTTAAGGAGCTTGATGCAACCCCACAATCAGACTACTCGTTATGGCGTGCAGCTAGAAATCTCAAAAGGCCAGTTGTCTCTAAACCACCATTAAGAAACTTGAATGGAAGTTGGGCAAGAAATGATGTTGAAAAAGGAAATCTGTTTGTCAATCATTTAAAAAACGTATTTACCCCAAATATATCTCACGATATTGCGGTCGAGTTACCACCTGTTGCTGCTAGAGCAGCTGTTCCGCTAAGATTTGAGATAAGAGAAATCGAAAAGGTTATTTGTGATTTAAACCCCAAGAAGGCTCCTGGTTTTGACAAGATCAGCAACAAAATGCTTTTGGAGCTACCCAGCATAGCAAAGAAAATTATTCTTTTAATTTTTAATGCTACTTTACGCCTTGAATACTATCCTCAAAAGTGGAAGGTCTCCTTAGTCACCATGATACCTAAACCTGGAAAGGATCACACAAAAGTTGAGTCATATAGGCCTATAAGTTTACTTTCTAATATATCAAAGCTGTTTGAGAAGCTGTTAGCGTCAAAATTAACCCCAATTTTAAATGACAATAGATGTATTCCTAACCACCAATTCGGCTTTAGAAGAGAACACAGCACAATTGAGCAAACCCATCGTATAGTAAACGCAATAAGAAAAGCCTTTGAAGAAAAAAAATATTGTTCCGCTCTCTTCATCGATGTTTCTCAAGCTTTCGATAAAGTCTGGCATGAAGGCTTACTACATAAATTGAAGCTAAACTTACCAGTAAACACACACAAGCTGTTAGAAAGCTACCTAGTCGGTCGAAAGTTTATTATTAAAGAAGGTGATTATTTAAGCTCTCCTCAGCAAATTGACGCTGGAGTCCCTCAGGGAAGCATCCTGGGCCCACTTTTATACTTAATATATACCTCGGATATGCCAACAAACAATTACACATAAACTTCAACATTTGCTGATGATACAGCTTTTTTGAGCGTGCACGAAAACCGTCAAGAAGCATCTCGATACCTACAGGATCATATATTTCAACTCGAACTATGGTTAAAGCAATGGAGGATAGAGGTCAATGAGCAAAAATGCGTATATATAACATTCACCTTGCGTCGGGAATCATGCCCCCCTATTAAAATCAATAATCAAATAATACCTCAAAATTCGCATGTAAAATACCTCGGTATTCATCTAGATCGCCGTTTAACGTGGAAAAGCCATATAGAGGCAAAATTAACTCAAATGAAACTAAAAGCCATCCAAATTCATTGGCTTATTGGAAGAAACTCTGTCCTTAGTCTCGACTGCAAACTTCTTCTTTACAACTCCATCTTAAAGCCAATCTGGTGCTATGGTATTCAGTTATGGGGCACTGCCTCGGCCTCTAATATCGAAAAAATTCAAAGGCGCCAAAATAAACTACTTCGAATAATCACAGCTGCCCCTTGGTATGTTAAAAACTCAAATATTCACAAGGATCTCAATGTTCCATTAGTTAAAACTATGATTACGAAATATGCAGTAAAATACTTAAAAAGGCTCGAATTGCACCCGAACGCACTAGCACGAAATATTTTAAATGATAGCGGCCACACTTGCTTAAGAAGAAGAGACACTGCAGCACTTATCCAATTAGATGAGCGATAAACACCTATAAAAGTGAACAGAACCCGCGATTTGATTAATTATTGTTAGTTCATATTTAATATATGAAGATTCAATAAATAAATAATGAAATAAAAAAAAAAAAATTTAAAATACGTTTATAAAGATTAAAAAGCTTAAGTATTAACGAATGTTGTTCATAAAGTGTTTGACATCGACAAATGTTAAAGGATTGTGAATAAACATTTTCACAATAATATGTATGTATAATATTATTTATACATATAAATGGACTATTTACATAACTATAAATTCTTAATTCATCTATAAGTTTCATAAATAAATCCATATGTTCCTTATCAATCTGGTTACTATGTTTTGTCAATAATTCTTCCAATTCAGCTGATGATATCATTTTTGAGTTAAATCGTACTAGGGATGTACTCTGTTTAAAGGCTTAGAATCAACTTCAAATGTTTTATTGATTAATAAGGTTTTTCTTTATTTTAAATATAAATTCACATAATTTCTTAATAAAATTACATTCTTTTCAGCACATATTTGATTAAACATACTAATTCTTACAAATATTAATATTAGGATTATTTTTTATATAAAGTTTTGATATTTAGACAATTCAAATAATCTAAATTAATTATATATATTTCGATTTCTCCTCCAAGTAGTTATTTTAACCATCTAACTTTTTCAAAACCTTTAGTTGGATGTTCGTAAAGAGTAGGGTGTGTGTAGATACAACCATGTCGGATGGTATATTTTTTGTAACATGAAACCTTTTTATTTTTCAAATGAATTGTACATACGTGACAAATTTAAAGTTCATAAAGTCTCAAAATTCTTGGAAATACAAAGAAATTGGAGTAATATGTAGATGTGTAGGTGTTTTGAATTCTTAAAAAAACAAAGAAATGTGAGTAATAGTTGAGCATATGCTCCAGTTTTTGATTATCTATGCATATACTTATGTATATAAAAATTAAAAATGTATGTATGTTTGTTTGTTGGCTTATAGGCTCCTTAACTATTGAGGCGATTTACCTGAAATTTTTGCAGTAGCATCACGTGAACCCCGAAAGTAAAATGAGGCTACTTATTTTTTCGATAGGGGCAGGGCGAAATGATATCCTTTATAGGATGCCAATATTAAGTATTGCTTATCTTAAGATCCACTGCACCCAATTGCTTTAACTCTTTGCAGTATGATCTTCTAAGCCGCAAAATTTTAATTATATATCAGCAGGGGAGTGGTATACGCCAATATTAAATATTGCATATCTTAAAAACTGTTATATTGATAATTTTATAACTTGGTAGAAGTCAACCTTATAGTTAATTATACCTTTGAAAATAGAAATAAAAAAGTAATACCACCCGTGGGATACATAATATAAAATATAGCGTAACTGAAGAACTATTATAGCTAGAGTCTTTAAACATGGCTAAAGCCAATATTATAGTAAATTATATAATAAAAATGGGCGAAAGAACAATTATCAATTCACAAAATCTGTTTTTAAATTTTTTTTTATTTCGATAAGGCTAGCAAAGCGCACCGGGTTTAAGCTAGTATGAAATAAAATAATGCAAGAATTTAAACTTAGAAAAAATAAATATTTTTTAAAATCTGCTAATTGTTCCTTTTCATAATTGTCTTTTTTTTTTGTAATATGAAACCTTTTTATTTGTCGTATGAATTCTACATTTGTACGTGATAAATTTATTTTATGTTTGTATGGAAATATGATTTTATAAAAAAAGAAACTATGTTTTTGAATTAGAAAATAAAACAAATAGTTTGATAGATGTTTATGTATATGTTTTCATTTTATTAAAAGTACAATTTTTACATTTAGTTAAATTATATACATTATTATTATAATATTCCATGATTTCTTTAGCTTCTTCTATGACAGATTCTTTTGTTTTCTTAAAGCTGGGAACAGGAACAAGTATCTAGATCACACGTATTATTTTCATCTGACCAAGCATAATTATTGTAACTAGTGCTCGCCTTATGGTCAAAATTCGACCATAATTTGTTTTTCGAAATATGAAGAAAACATAATTTATCTAAGTATATATGAATTTATTTGTTTCGAACATTTAGTTTTTTCTTCAAAGTGGACCGATTTGGCGAGGGACCAACCTCCCGTTCATATTTTATCTTCTACGTGAGTTAATTTAATTTTGTAAGTTTAGTATAAAAAATACCAATTGAAAAACAAAAAAGTATCAAAAAGTCTTCTTTATATATTATCATCCACTCAGGACGTTGCACGTTTAGTTTTATGTTTCTATGTCTAATATTAACGAAAATTAATCAAAGTACCAGATGTAGAACGAAAAAGTGTCAAAAAGCTCCCCTCACATGTTCTTATTCACCCAGTTTAATGTATAATTTTTTCTTTATAGGTCGAATATTAACGAAAATTCAAAAAGTTCCAGATGAAAAACAAAAAATACCAGCATTTTTTATCTTATAGGTTACACTCACTCAGGATCCTACACCCATAATAATATGTTTCTAAGTTCTATAGAAAATTTAAAAATTATCACATGAAGCACAGAAAAGTAAAAAAAAGAAATTTAGTTTCCCATATTTTTTCCTTTTTTCTCCCTGTAATAATTAGGTGGGGGCTAATTATTATTAATGTTGTTTGCCAATGGGCGTGGTATCTTCTTGCGCTTTCTATTTATTTAGAGTTACACAATGTTGATCTGAGCCAAGCTTTATTAACAACAACGAGATTTAAATTTTTACTTTATCCAACTTTATTTAGGTTTTGGGTTGACAAGTTAATGTAGATTTATGGCTGACAATGTATGTATATTAAAATAAGCAAATGTTATTTGAATTTTTCGTAGGTATATCAAATTTATTCAAGTTGTAAGGTGCACAAGGTTTTTTTAATTTTAGCTTTATGTAGATTTAAGTTTAGTCAAATGTAGAAAATTCTATTACAATTTTAGTTTTATGTAGAGTTAAGCTTAGCCAAATTAATTTAAATTTAAGTGTAACAAAATGTTATTTTAATTTTAGTTAATTTTAGGTAGATTTAAATTTAGTAAATTTTATCAGGATCCAAATGTAGCAAATTCTATGTTAAATTTAGTTTTATGTAGATTTAAGTTTAGCCAAATTTATTTAGATGTAAGTGTAGCAAAATTATATTTCAATTTTAGTTTGTGTAGCTTTACGTTTAACACATTTTATTTCACTTTAGTTTTAACAATGTTTCCTTAACTTCTTAATTTATTTTTATGTACATAAATTCAATTTTAACAAATTCTATTTTTTTTAAGATTTTTTTTATTTATACTTTTCCTTTTTTTTTGTATCACACACTCTAAGAATAAAGAGAAACTAAACTTGTCAATTAGGAGGTCAAAAATCAAGTGCCAAAAAAAGCAAAACGTAAATGGCAAGAAGCCGCGCGTTACGGATGGAATCGGTACAAAAAACAAAGTAATGACATTTGACATATTTTAAATGTAGGGTTTACATGTATGCTTTTTTTAGATTTCAGGGTTAGGAAATGCAACATGTAAACCGGAACGTATGTATTTTAATTATATCTTTAGAAAATGTTTTTAAGTTAAATTATATAAAATATGTAAAAGTATAAGTATTTCAATAAATTCATTTTTAGGTAAATTGTATAATAAGTAAACATAAATGGTTTTATATACAAGGTAAATAAGATACATACAATAAGCTTGACTAATTTGATGGTGTTCAAACTTCGTTTGGACACTCCCCATAGAGGTTCGGTTGACAAACAAAGGAAGAAAGCGTTCTTAACTGTTTTGCCTGGTCTGATTTATATAGTCGAAATATTCGAAACCCGGTTTCTGAAAAATGTCGAATAATCGATCACCCTAATTTTTTATTATTTGATAACTGAAAATAAATTTTTATTTATTTATTTTGCATTTGTGTTAGTAACAATTTTGAACGCTTATAACTCTGAAATTATTGAACAGATTTTAATAAAATATACATTGTGCACTTCTTTGAGTAAATACCTCTTAAATGGTGTATATTTTGTTAAAATCGGTTGACATACAGAGGAGGAAAGTGTTCTTAACTGTTTTGCCTTAGCCGATTTATATATAGATGTTCACCATATCGATTAGATACTGTTTGCAATTTGTTTCTATCCTCCAGATATTCTTTTTTTATGCATATCAAAAACATGATTGTTTACACCAAGATCAATAGAATTGGTCTTAGTTTTGAATCTTTAAATTTATACTTATGTAGGTGTTTTGCTTTCTCTAAATTTATTTATAAAGCTCGTTTTTTTAATAAACTATATTAGCCTCTCTAAGTTCCTCAATAATTGAAATTATCTCGTTTTTATGATTATTATGACCAGCACCTTGCGATGAAAGGAGTAAACGCAATCTGTCGACTAATTCATTAGGATTATCCCAATAAATATAGTTTGGTTTACGTTTTTCTACTAAAGTTATGGATAATCCACTACCTTTAGTAAGAATATTACTCTTTGTATTGAATAATTTTTTTATAATGCGTTCATATTTAAATGCTTTAGTTGCTTTAATTTGTTTTTTTGACTGATAGTTACGTCTGTCTACATTTGTATTAATAAGAATATCTTCATATTTTTAAAAATCTATTTTATTATAATGAAAGGGTTTTATGTGGAATAATAGTTCAAATAATCCTGGTGTCAATTTCAATTTTTTATTTCCTATATATATGAAGTGTTATCGTTATTAAATTTTAGTTTGTTTGTTCCATATCGCCAATTTCCAGCATGGTCTATATTAAATCCATAGATTCTATCAATCATTTTAGTATTTATTAACAACATAATATTCTCATATAGTGGTGATTCATTTGATTTAGAATTACTTAATTTAATTCGTTTCTTATCGGTATTTAATTGTGTTTTACTTTTACGTTTAGAAAATAAATGTGTGGTTTTGTTGCGTTTTTTGTCACCATCTTCATCGACATTTGAAAGCAATGAATAATTCTTTCGTTTAAGATTTTTTTGGTTTTTATCATTTTTCGATTGTGCTGTGGATGTTGTTGTTGTCGTTTTTAGTGAAATATGCTTTTTAGTATTGTTAGGTTTTGATGATTTCGTTGTTTCTGTTGATTGTAAAATTTTCATATTATTTTTCTTTCTCTTTATATTAGGTAGAGTAGATGTGTTATTGCTAAATGTTCTTATTCTTTTTAAGTTGTTTAGATATTAGACTTTGTTATCATTATTATTTTCATTGTAATGGTCATCATCATTGTTAATACATTTAGTTTTCATTTATTATTTTTTATTTCACAATTGAACATTAACCCAAATTAATTTTATCGTTTGTTTATTTTAATTTTGTAATAATAGCATTTCACAATCAAGTTTATTTTGCTTATGCATCATCATACACAATTCATAAGTCAATGACCATTAGGCAAAACTTTATTTATTAAGTAGGTCAAGTTTTGTGCTATATAGATTTCTGTTTATTTCTGTTTATTATTTTGTGTCGTTGCACTTTTTAGCATTAAGCCACTATTAAATAAATGTAATTATTCATTTCTTATATGTAAGCATAATTTTAATATAAATTAGCGTAAATAAACTTTATGAACAGTCTTCGACTAACTCTTGCGCTGTACGGTTGATTTTAATACGATCGCATAAGTGTCAGTATTTATTTTGCATTTATTTTACATTGACTTTCTTGTATAGTGATCAAAAAAATTTTTCGTCGCGATAGTGTCGTTTCCTAAAACTAGTGACCGAGGGTAGAAACAATGTCCGACCCGCCCTATTTGGGGGACAACCGCTATGCACTATTAGCGGAAGCCCCCCGCGCTAAGAAAAAACGTTCAAATCAAAATATTTCCGATATATTTCCCGAACTTCCGGTTATTCAAAAACCTGATCCGAAATATGTAGTTATCTCTGCCACATCTGGCGATAAAACTCTACAGGAATACTCATGTTTTTCAGTGTATCGCTCTTTAAAATTAATTTGCTCCGATATTCTGTCTGTATCAGAATTAAGAGATGGTAATCTTCTTCTACTAATTGGAAACAAATACAGTGCAGAAAAACTCATTTCATCGAAAAATTTACCTGGCATCTGCAATATCAAATGTGATTATCATGGAAATCTAAATTTCTCCAAAGGCACCATATATGCTCCATATCTTAACAAAGTCCCTGAAGCCGAAATAGTTACTGAACTTAAATCACAAGGTGTAGTTGAAGTATACAAATATCTGAGAAAAAACACTGAAGAAAAACTAGCTCCTTGTGGGGTTATTTTGTTAACTTTCGATCGTTACCACACACCAGAAAAACTTGAAATATCCTGGCATAAGGTTAAAGTAAGGCCTTACTTTCCTAATCCAATGCGTTGCAAATCATGTCAAAAGCTTGGTCATACAAAAAAATGGTGCAAAAATTCTCCACTATGTGAGAACTGTGCACTACCTCCCCACCAACCAGATATCTGTACACGTACTTATTGCATTAACTGTACTGAAGAACACCCCTCCACCTCTAAAGAGTGTAAAGTCTTTAAACAACAAAAAGAAATTTTAAAAATCAAAACCAAAGACAAATGTTCTTTAAAAACTGCCAAAGAAAAATATCAAGCACAACTATCCTCCCCGCAACCGTTTATTCAGTCATACTCTGACATTACAACTAACAAAACACTCAACAAACCAACATTCACAACAACAAACAACATCAAACCTACAACTAACAGTTCTTCTACAACAGAAGCAAAAAAAACAAACTAATCCTACAACAACAAACCTTTCACAACAAAATATTACAGAATCAGCAAATACATCAAGTACCAATTCAATTGTTATAAACAAAACAACAACACAAGAAACAAAATTACAAAAACCAACAACCAGTTCCAGTTTAAAAACAACAATAATGACACGATCAATGACAAAAGCTACAACTAACAGTCCAACTCGGACTAATAAGACAAAAAAATATAAAGAAACACTTAATCTTACACAAAACAACAACATTAATGTACCAAAATCTTCAACAAAATATCAGCATACTTCATATGATGAACAAGAACAAATTATGTTCGTTGATGAGGAGGAGTAATTAATTTACTTATTTTGCATCATGGATTTTAAAATTATTCAGTGGAATATAAACGGAATTGTTAACAATTACCACGAACTTCAACTCATAATAAAAGATCATAATCCTGATATAATTTCTATCCAAGAAACTCATATTCCTCACAACAACAAAAACATTATTTGTCCAAGACAATATAAAGGATATTTTCATAATTTACCCTGTAATAATACAGCTAAACAAGGTATTGCGATACTTGTTAAAAAAACAATACCGCATAAAATTACATATTTAGATTCTGTAATTGCCTCTATCGCCATTTAAATAAATATAGGTTTGAAGTTTTCATTTGTAAACACATATATCCCACCTCACCAACCTATTTTAGAAAAAAACTTGATTAATATACTTACTTGGAGTAATCTTTGGGGATCAAATATATCCAATTCAAGGGGTAAAATCGTAGAAAATTTTATTCTCAATGAAAATTTAATAATCCTTAATAACGGTACACCCACCCATTTTTCTTCACACAACACCTTTACAAATGTGGACATCACCTTGTGCTCACTTCATCTTGCACCCTTCTGTTCATGGAATACTTTCAATAATCTCCATGGAAGTGACCACTTCCCCATTCTAATACAGATTGAAAAAAGTGGTAACCAGCCAAATCTGAAATTAAAACCTAAATTTAAAACTAATTGTGCTAACTGGGATTTATACCAAAACCTTTGTGATAAAAATTTATATAATATGAAAAAAACATTAAACTTAAATCAACAAGCAGCCTCAATAACAAAGTGTATCAGATCTGCTGCAAACCTAAGCATACCCCAAACTAAACTTAGAACGTATAAACCCCGCGTAGTGTGGTGGAATATAAAATTGGAAATAATGAGGGAAGAAAAACAGAATCTATGGCACAAATTTAAAAATAACAGAAGTGATACAAACCTAATACTTTACAAAAAAAGTAATGCCATGTTTAGAAAAGCTGTAAGAGAGAGTAAAGCAGAATGCATATATAAATTTACATCCAATATTAATCCTTCCTCTACATCTCAACGTATTTGGAACGATATTAAGTTAATTTCCGGAGCAAAATGCTCAAATTCAATTAAATATTTAAATGCTGGTCCTAATATAATCTCGTCCCCAGTTGGAATAGCAAATTGCTTTGCTGATCACTGGTCAACTTTGTCTGACGACAACAATTTTTCGACAAATTTTCAATTAAACAAATCTAACATTATAAAGCACAACTACAACCCTCAAACGTTTAATGCACACTCAAAGAAAGTAGAAAACACAATTAATCTAATAGAACTCGAGGACGCTTTACACACTGCAAAAGGCAAAACACCAGGTTCTGACCGCATATCTTACCCTATGCTGAAAAATTTATCATCTTCTTCAAAAAAATACATCCTCTCAGTTTATAACAACATATTCACATCTTACGTTTATCCGCAAGCTTGGAAAATTGCTGCCGTCGTGCCAATTCCCAAACCTGGTAAGGATCATTATGATGTCTCCGGATTCAGACCCATTTCCCTTTTACCATGCATAAGCAAAACATTTGAAAAAATTATCTCCAGAAGGTTGATGTGGTTTTTAAAGGCTAACAATTTTATAACTTCCAATCAAGTAGCATTTATGAAAAAACAGGGGACAGATGATGTTCTCCTTTTTCTCCAACATTTTACTTCAAATGCTTTATCAACAAAAAATCATATAAATGTACTATCCACCGATTTTGAAAGAGCATTTGACCGCATTGGAATCCACGTTATACTCCAACAACTCTCAGATTGGAAAATAGGTAAAAATATGTTTTATACAATAAAAAGCTTTTTAACCAATCGTAAGTTTAATGTAAAAATTAATGATCAACAATCTAAAACGTTCCCTTTACATAATGGCATACCACAAGGATCACCATTATCAGTGGTATTATTCATAATTGCTTTTAACAACTTTAGTAAAATTATATCCTCGTATAAAAATATCGAACACGCCATTTATGCTGATGACGCGGTTATATTTACAAAAATTAAGGACAATACTAAGGTCAAAGAAATATTCTCGAATATTCTTCGTGACATAGACAATTGGTGTCAAGTTTCTGGGGCAAAACTCTCTATCGTAAAATGTTCTTTATTGCACATCTGTAATAAACATAACTGCAACATCTTCGACATCGAATTCAACAATATAAAAATAAAACATGTTGATCATTTACGTATTTTAAACTTACTAGTTGAAGCTGGTATGCCTTCAATTGAAGATCGCACCTCTTTACTCACGCACAAACTTATACCAAAACTTTTAACTTGTCGCAGCAAGATTATATTTGAAGAAGTTTCAAAAGCAATTAAATACAAGAAAACACCCAGAATAAAATCCACAATATTGAGATGTATCCACTTTTCCCGCTCAATGGATCTAACGCTTCGGCCAATTCTTATAAAACAATCATTAGAGCCTCCTTGGCTTATTAATAATTCTTCCTTCATTTTATCCCTGGTTAGTCTCCCGAAAACAGCCACTCCACCTAATGTTTATCAACAAATGTTCAAAAGTACAATCGAGAACTTTGCACAACAAAACTGGAATATTTTATTTACTGATGGATCCAAATCGAACAACTTTACAACATTTGCAGTCGTCCAACAAGATGGTACACTTATCAAAGCTGGTTATTTTGATAAATACTGTTGCAACTTTACAGCCGAAGCTTTAGCTATAGCTAACGCTACTGAATTTGCCGATGTAAATGAGGCTAAATACATAATATGCACTGATAGTCTTTCATCTATCCTTGCAATTAAAAACTCTTTACATGAATCTCCGTTAATTAACAAAATTCGTAACATCATTAACAAAAATCAGAACACAATTAAAATAATGTGGGTTCCGTCGCACGTTGGTATCCTCGGCAACGAATATGCAGACACTGCTGCCAATGAAGTCAGAAGTAGACCTCTTATCACCTTTCCTACTTGGGAACATCGTGACATTATAAACAACATTTTCTCTCATTTAAGTTCAGCTCAAAACTTAAGGTGGTTGTCGTACCAACATCCATACAAAAACATAAATCCTCTCGGTATTAAGCCAACATTTTCCACATCGTGTTCCAGGAACGAGGCTTACATCATAATGCGACTCAGAATAGGCCATTGCAAATTTTCACACAAACACCTCTTCGAAAAGGAAAATCCTCCCATATGTTCAACTTGCAACACTCAACTTACAGTTAAACACCTTCTAGACGAATGCGGGTCATTCAGTTACACCAGAGCCAAAATATTCGGATCAAATCCACCTTCTGATTTTTTACAAAATACTTGTGATAATAATGTAAAGTTAATCAATAATTTTTTAATAGAAAATAATTTAAAAAAACTAATCTAATTTTAAAAGTCAGAGTTGAAAGCCTTAGTAGCTAGTACTCCTTATGTTTTATTTTTTAGTTACATCAATTAATATTTTTGTAATTAAATTTAAATAAATAAATAAATAAAAATAAAACTTTATGAAATCAGTGTGCGTTAAGAAACTCATTTTTGCGTTTTATTTGGTACACTGTCCTGCAGGTTAAAGTGCTTGTCAGGGACATCAACAAAAAATAAAATTCCTTCAGGTTTATGTGCTTGAAAGGAACAATAGGACAAAACAGAACAAACTCTTTCAGGTTGAAGTACTTGAAAGGAAATTTTCAGATCTTGTATCCATTTAAGAGATCGTTCTCTTAACATTTTTGGTGACCCCGACGTGATCCTGTATCAGGCACAGGATTTTCCTTTAATTTGAACAAGCAAGAAGAAAGGATACACCATGACCTCGTTCGAAGAGCTTGTCATCAGCCAGCAACAGACTGGACAGCGGATTGAAGCCATCATCCGAAATTACAAAAAGGACCCAGCTTCAAGGAAAACATCAATTAGCTACTTCCAGGAACGATTGAGACGGCTTGACGAGGAGTGGGCAAGTTTTGAAGGTACCGATAATCAGATTCGGTTACTGGAAAAGATCCCGTTGAATCATGATTACTTTATAAAGGATTACTACAGCTCAATCATGGGCATCGTGCAGCAATATAAGGAAGAATTCGAATCTTCAATGCTAAAGGTCGGTCCTCCTGAAGCCACGAAGCGGCTCATGAACAACAGCCCAGACGAAAAATGTCAGGCAACTACTGCTGAGGAATCCACGGCGGCAACTGGTGAGCTAGTGAGACGCATGCGAAGGCAAGCAGCCATGATGTCAGCCGTAGACAGATTATTAGAACCCAACTACACAATTGAAGACTCCGTAGCTGCAACAAAGCGATGGCAAGATATCGAGAGACTACATTACCAAATAGCAGAACTATGCGGTGAAGCCACTCAACACGGGTACGACATGTCA
This sequence comes from Pollenia angustigena, assembly GCA_930367215.1. Taxonomy (NCBI): domain Eukaryota; kingdom Metazoa; phylum Arthropoda; class Insecta; order Diptera; family Polleniidae; genus Pollenia; species Pollenia angustigena. Next base: position 22,325,247 of record OV884061.1, on the reverse strand, counting down.
AGATTTATTCAGCTCGAAAAGCAGGTCCGGGCAGCCTCCACAACCTTCAGAAATAACTCATCAACTCAGGGTAACAATGGCCATTCAGAAGTGTCCACAGTGCCTGTTCCCAAAATAGTAATACCTAAATTCGAAGGCGACTACATGCAGTGGAAGGAATTTCACGACATATTCTCTTCCCTAATTGTTCAGCAGCCAATTCCAACAGTCCAGAAAATGTGGTACTTAAAGACACATTTAGTAGGGGAAGCAGCAAACCTAGTCAAGCATTTCACCACCACAGGAGAAAACTTTGAAGCTGCTTGGTCGGTTGTAGTAGAGCGATACAACAACAAAAGATTACTGGTGAGCAAACTCATCCAGGAGCTTGTCGATGCTCCAACCAAAACATCAAGCGACAATTACAAGTCGCTGCATGATAAAACCCAAGAGTGTCTTTTGTCACTTAGAAATCTCGACATTGACACCTCATCATGGGATCCGCTGTTGCTTCATTTGCTACTGAAAAGATTGGATCAGACCACACGATTACAGTACGAGCAATCCCTTCTTCAACCAAGAGAAGTGCCAACCGTACAAGAATTTCTAAAATTTCTAGAAAAACACTTCCAATCTATGGAATCCATTGCCGAAAAAGGAAAATCGCCACACTCCAAATCGCGAGTGTGTACCTCGATTACATCCGAGTGCCAAGGCAACCCATGCTGCATTCTGTGCAAAAATGGAAATCACCCATTATTTGCATGCAACACTTTCCTTCAGCAGTCACCGGTATCAAGGCTTCAATTTGTTCAAAAGCAAAAGCGCTGTGTGAACTGCTTAAAACCTGGTCATAACGCTTAAAACTGCCTTAGCAAAAATTGCATGAAGTGCAACAAAAAACACAATACTCTGTTGCATCTAGAAGGCACAAACCAGAACCAAGTCGCACCAGCAGCAAATAACCTGGTTTCTAACGAACGCACAACATCCGTCGCCAGAACACCGCAAATTCAGCAAAACGCAACTTCACTCGCTGCTTCAAACCACGCTCAAACAATTAACTACGTCCTTCTGGGCACAGCAATGATAAAGGTTCAATCAAACAACAAGGAGATACAATGTAGGGCAATCCTTGATTCCGGGTCACAGCTAAACCTTGTCAGCGAAAGGTTAGTTAAACGCCTTGGAATCTCACTAAAACCAACCTCAATATGCATCAGCGGTATAGGCTCACGCAACACTAGAGTGCAGCATCGCGTAAATATAGCCTTACACTCACGCATAAACAACTTTAATACAAGACTTGAAGCTGCAGTTCTTCCACAAATAATTCCGCCTCAACCATCGCAAACGATCAAAATTGACCACTGGCAAATTCCTAAAGACCTAGTGCTAGCCGATCCAAATTTCAACCGCCCTGATAGAATAGACGTTTTACTAGGGGCAGAATTTTACCATCAACTAATGACAATAGGACAGGTAAAACTTGGTAACGATTTGCCGATTTTACAAAATACATTATTGGGTTGGGTCGTTGCTGGTAAGATAGGAGGACACGAAGCAAGAGCTGCAAAATGTGGAATGTGCACTGAAGACGATACAAATTTAGAAAATGCCATTGCTCAACTTTGGGAGCTCGAAACGCTAAATCAAGTCGACACAAGACTATCAACTTCAGACAAACAGTGCGAAGATCATTTTGCACAAACTCACACAATCGATAGGAATGGAAGATTTACAGTAAAAATTCCATTCTGCAACAACCCTGATACATTGGGAGAATCACATAATCAACCGATTTATGTCACTAGAAAGAAGGTTAGCGAAGTCCCCCGAAATAAAGGCACAATATGTCAAGTTCATGAAACAGTACGAAGCATTAGGCCACATGTCACAAATTGACCTAAATTCCACGCCAAGACCAATGTATATAATTCCTCATCACTGCATACTTCGCCCTGAAAGCAGCACAACTAAGCTACGAGTAGTCTTTGATGCCTCTACAAAGACTTCAGACGGTGTATCATTGAATGATATAATGCACACAGGACCCACGGTGCAAAGCGATCTATTCTCAATTCTTCTTCGGTTCCGCTTACCACGTTTCGTATTCACAACTGACATCGAAAAGATGTATCGGCAATTCCTCATGCAGCCAGAAGACAGAAAATTTCAAACAATTATCTGGAGGGAAGAACCGACGATGCCAATAAAGTACTACCAGCTGAACACAATCACCTACGGAACCCGATCCGCACCACACTTAGCAACAAAATGTCTACAAAAAATTGGTGAATCAAATAAAACAAAGTATCCGCATGGAGCCCAATTCCTGCTAGACAACTTTTACGTGGATGATGGAATCGGGGGAGATGATAGCTTGCATACAGCTTTAATGATTCAGACAGAATTAAAACACATCCTAAGCAAACATGGTCTGAAATTACAAAAATGGACCGCCAATCACCAGAAGTTGCTACAAAACACAACAGAAGAACAAAAAGAAGTAAATTTCGACTTTACTAATGATAATAACCAAACGGTCAAAACCCTAGGATTAACATGGATGCCAACCTCTGACCAGTTCTGTGTTAAAGTATGCTTAAGGGAAATCCATCAGATTACTAATCGAACAGTCTGCTCAGATCTAGCTAGACTATTTGATCCCTTGGGGCTATTATCACCAATTGTAGTCACGGCAAAAATCTTTATTCAACAGTTGTGGCAACTAAAACTAGGATGGGACGATGAGCTACCAGAAAACCTTTGCTCAAAATGGATGACCTTCCGCGATGATTTCAAACATATCAACAATCTAAAGATATCTCGACATATGTTTGCAGGACAAATAGCATCGAATATACAACTTCATGCCTTTGCCGACGCATCAGAAAAGGCGTATGGTGCAGCAATCTATATAAGATCAGTCATCACGAACAATCAAGTGATAGTACGACTACTATGTGCAAAATCTCGGGTAGCACCTTTGAAGAACCAAACTTTTCCCCGCCTCGAACTCTGCGCAGTACTGCTAGCAGCTCAGTTAACATCAAGGGTTAAACGGGACTTAAAACTTGAAAGTAGCCCTACTTATCTATGGACAGATTCTGAAATCGTGTTGGCCTGGATCCATTCGCCATCGTCATCATACCAAACGTTCGTGGCTAACCGAATAGCTGCAATACAAGAAATATCTATTGTCGAAAAATGGCGACATGTAAGATCAAAGGATAATCCCGCAGATGTTCTGTCACGTGGTCTTTCGCCAAGAAAATTATCCGAACACCCCTTATGGTTCTACGGACCCATGTTTCTTTGTGAACCTGATGGAATTTGGCCACAAAACTTCTCAAAACATAAGGCCATCAGTGACGACAGTAACATGGAACTAAAGAAAGTCACTGCCATCACAACCACAGGTGAAAATTCAACAAGTCTAATCTACCAGATAAATCATAAAGGGTCTTTCAGAACACTGCAAAGAGTGACAGGATATATCCTCAGATTCATCAATAATAGCAGAAAACAGAAGCAGCAGCGCGAACTAGAGTTATCAACCCACGAGTTGGAGCAAGCTCTCATAGTTATCATTAGGGCAATGCAGCAGGCAGACTTTAGTGACGAGTTAAAACATTTGCTGAAACATAAGGAAGTGACCAAAGGCAGCCCATACAACAATCTTACACCATTTTTAGACTCTAATGGCCTTATCAGAGTGGGAGGACGCTTAGAATCATCAACGTTACCTTACGACGCAAGGCACCCAATGTTAATCCCATATAATGATCCAATATCAAAACTACTAATGCAGATGGTGCATGTACAAAATCGACACTGTGGACCACAAGCACTTTTATCTCACCTACGGCAAAGGTATTGGCCAGTCAAAGGAAAGTCGGCAGTAAGATCAACTGTTCAACACTGCATAAAATGCACTAGAGCAAAGCCAAAATTGCTTAACCAAATTATGGGAAACTTGCCACCAGCACGAATAACACCAGCTCGACCATTTATCAACTCTGGCGTTGACTTTTGTGGACCATTTTGGATTCACTATAAAGTAAGAGGAAAAAGGCCTCACAAGGCCTACATCGCTGTATTTTGCTGTTTCGCTACTAAAGCTGTGCACTTAGAATTAGTAAGTGAGTTAACCACTGAAGCCTTCATAGGCGCATTAAAGCGATTTACAAGCCGCAGAGGACACTGCAAAAACCTATATTGTGACAACGCAACAAATTTCGTTGGTACAAAAAATAAACTTGAGGAGCTGTCAGACTCACTGTATGAAAGTTCCACTCATACAAAAATCCATAACGAATGTACGTCCAGAGGGATTGCATTTCACTTCATACCACCAAGGGCGCCCCACTTTGGAGGCTTATGGGAAGCGGCAGTTAAGTCCGCAAAACATCTGCTAGTAAGGAGTGTATCAACAGCAACATTGACGTACGAAGAACTTGATACTGTGGTAATAGAGATAGAAGGTATTCTCAACTCTCGCCCAATAAGTCCCATGTCAGACAATCCAAATGATTTGGCGGCACTCACTCCGGGTCATTTTCTCATCGGGGAACCTATAAATGCACAAGTCAACATTGGAGACACACAGCCAAACACCAACCTGTTGACTAGATGGAAGTTGGTCACTCATGTCAAAGAGGAATTCTGGAGAAGATGGTCACGCGAGTATCTTTGTGAACTGCAGTATCGCCATAAGTGGCAAACACAAAAAAATAACATAAGAACTGGTGATATGGTAATCATAAAAGAAGATAACACAACACCTTTGCAATGGCCTTTAGGAAGGATTGTTAAGGTACACTATGGAGATGATGGCTTTGCACGGGTAGCGGACGTCAAAACAGCAAAGGGCATTTCCAGAAGGCCAATTGCTCGACTAGCACCATTACCAATTAACACTGCAGTCTCGGGTGGAACCAACAACCAAGATGATTCAGAAGAACCAACCACGTCACAAACCAATGACAATGAAATTCCTAAAAAGAGAAGACGTGCCTCTCTTAATCACACTATAGTCACCGTGATGATAGCAATTATGCTACTTCCATGATAGCAGGTGCACAAGTACACAATAAAAAATTCGGAAGAAAATTAGGCATACATTTCGAAGGAATCGGATCAGCCGTAATATCACCGACAGAATGGCAACTCTTGATATACTATGACTTAAAGGAATTTTGGTCTGAGTTAACCATTTTCTCGGAAGGGACAAAAACACTTAACCATGTATGTAAGGAAATACAAGAAAAGACAACATGTACTAACCTGGTAAAATATTTTGAACATACTGAAGATGAACTCACCATGGACAGTATGTTGCTTTCCGGGAAAAGGAAAAAAAGAGCAGCAATAGATTTAGTTGGGAACATCGCCCATTCTCTATTTGGTGTACTGGATTCCGAATATGCGACGAACATGGCACAAACAATTTCAAAGGTCAAGGAAAACGAAGCACATCTACTTAATCTCCTAAAGAATCAGACTTCAATTATTGACTCAACCATAAACATCATGAAGGCAGACCAAGGAGCTGTAAAGAAAAAATTTGATCAAATTGACTTCCAAATCGCCGAAATACATAACATGATACTCGCTGGCAAAGACGAACACCATCAGGACAGGCTCTACCGATTGTTTTCATCACTGTGCATTCAATTAACAATTACAGCAGCTAATCTACAACGCACTCAATTATCAATTCTTGATGTGCTCACCAATACTCACCATGGCATCATCAGTCCATTACTCCTGACTCCACGCCAATTGCAAAAAGAAGTGGAAAAAATAAGATTCCATCTCCCTGAAGCACTAGACCTACCTGTTAACCAAGAAGACACACTACAGTTGTACAAGCTAATTAAGGTTAAGGGAGGCCTCACCGAAAACACAGTAATGTTTAGCATTACATTACCATTAATTGAACGTGATAGTTTTGATGTCTTCAACATAGTCCCAATACCAAATTGGGTTAATAACACGTTAATCTCAATTCAGCCATGCTCTACGTTTCTGGTCATTAACACTGATCGCAACCAGTATTACGCTCTCAGTAATCTCGAATTTAACTCATGTTTACTTCTCACAAAACAGCGATATCTCTGTTCGAAGATTCAACTAAAGTATGACCATGGTTCATCAGCATGTAGTTGTGAAATAAATTTGTTTCACAACAGAACTCAGCTAGACTGCCCAGTGCAGCATGTCAAAAAACCCGCATCATGTGTACCGCTACGACACCCAAATAAATGGATATATTCCCTTCCATCTCAATCCCAAGCAACAGTGGTATGCAACCAACAGATCACCCAATTAACCCTCGAAGGATCAGGTTTGCTTGAACTGGAACCAATATGCACCCTGAAACATAAATTCATGACACTAAAAGGGCAGCAAGTAATATCCAGCTCCAGTAAAACATCATACACTAATCTTTGGGAAACCACCAAACAAAGCCATGAAGAACGTATAAACCCATTACTAAATAAAATCCATACGAACGAATATATATCACAAGTTAAAAATCTAACAAAACTACAAACCTCTTTGAACACACAAAAAATTCTTCAGCTTCCGAACAAAATTGACACCAACAACTACCATCACATCACCATCGGCTACTCGTCTCTAATAATCACGCTTGGCATCTTAGTTTACCTCACAAGAAGACAAAATTCTAAAAAGGCTGCTACTCCAGTTCCCACACCCCGTCAACAACAAGCCTCGTCAGAATTCACCGTCCACATTTAACAAACATCAACAACTAACTAACAAAAAGCAAAAGATCTACACAGCTTCAATAAGACGAGAAGGAATGCCAGCTCAGCACAACGCGGACACATAATCTTCAAAGTATAGTAGTAATTTTTCCATTTGTTTACTTATTTAATTTTTTTTTTTTTTGAGCTACACTCAACGGTTAATACATTCAGTTTTCATTTATTATTTTTTATTTCACAATAAGGTTCATTGAACATTAACCCAAATTAATTTTATCGTTTGTTTATTTTAATTTTGTAATAATAGCATTTCACAATCAAGTTCATTTTGCTTATGCATCATCATACACAATTCATAAGTCAATGACCACTAGGCAAAACTTTATTTATTAAGTAGGTCAAGTTTTGTGCTATATAGATTTCTGTTTATTTCTGTTTATTATTTTGTGTCGTTGCACTTTTTAGCATTAAGCCACTATTAAATAAATGTAATTATTCATTTCTTATATGTAAGCATAATTTTAATATAAATTAGCGTAAATAAACTTTATGAAATCAGTGTGCGTTAAGAAACTCATTTTTGCGTTTTATTTGGTACACTGTCCTGCAGGTTAAAGTGCTTGTCAGGAACATCAACAAAAAATAAAATTCCTTCAGGTTTATGTGCTTGAAACAGAACAAACTCTTTCAGGTTGAAGTACTTGAAAGGAAATTTTCAGATCTTGTATCCATTTAAGAGATCGTTCTCTTAACAATCATCAATATCCATGTCGTAATTAGATTTATTTTCTTCATTTAACCTCATCAAACTAGATACATTATCAATATCATCATCATAATCCATATTGGAATTTTATCTATTTTCTTCATTAAAACCAGCAAAACCAGCTTCGTTATTATCAATATCATCATCATTACCATAATCCATATTATTATTAGATTCATTTTCTTCATTTAACCTCACCAAAATAGATACATTATCAAAATCATCGTCATCATGGTTAGGTTAGGTTCCATGGGCAGCCATCAAAAGACAGCTCACTTGGGTCCTACGATGGTCCCTTTGTGATACCCGGCGTCAATGTCCATCCCTTAGAGCAGTTACCCAGATGGCGTCACTGCAAGTTCCAACCACTTCGTCTTCTGGTGAAGAGAAGGAGCGATTTTAGTTCCATCCTTGATAGATCCCCCAAGCAGGAAAACACCGGTTCCCCAAGGTATTCTTCCCTAATGCCCCGCAATCCAGGGCAATGACAAAGGAAGTGAATCACAGTCTCCTCTTCCTCCTCCATCTGACAACTCCTACAGTAGTCGTTAAATTCCAGACCCATTCTTGCAGCCTGAGTCCCCACCGGCCAGTGTCCAGTCAAAACCGATATCACCGTCCTAATCTGGTTCCTGTTGAAACCAAGTAGAGAGCTAGTTCTCCGTTCATCATATCCAGGCCAAAGGATCCTGGATATCAAGCAGGTGGACTCACAGGTCCACCGCATCTGCGCAACTCTATACGACTCGCGCCTGATAAGTAGTTTACAGTTAGCCATTGGAAGACCAACAAATTGATCGATGAATACGTCATCCATGCGACCACCTTGTCTGGCCAGCCCATCTGCCACTAGATTACCCGGGCACTCCGAGTGACCCGGTATCCATATAAGCGTCACCCTTGAATGTTTCGCAATCTCATTCAAAGACATCCGGCATTCTACAGTTAACCTAGATGTCGTGTAGACACCCGCTAGGGAAGCAAGGGCAGCCTTGCTGTAAGTAAATATACGTATATCTCCCGATATGCGATGATACCTCAGATAGTTTGCCGCCCGCCTTATAGCCGAGATTTCCGCCTGCTGGACACTACATCCATCCGGCAGACGAAAGGAAACCTTCACATCCAGTTCCTCTATGAAGAAACCTCCGCCAACCCTCTCACCTTTCCTCGAACCATCAGTGTAAAACCCTAGGGTTAGTTCTCGGAAAGTATCCAACAGCACGTTACCGTGCGCCACTTGTGTCACGAACTCCGCACCAAAGAACGGCACCGGGGTGCAGTAATCCACTCCGTCAGGGACAATCGTACCTCGGATTATCCTGGCGTGTCCATAGTCACGAGTCGACCAGCCGTTCGCCGCGTGCGCCGTGTCGCCGAGCCAAACTGTTTGGCCGTTATGTCCACCGGGAGCCAGTTTAATATCGTAAACAGCGCCTTCGTGGGAGTAGATCGCATTGATCCCGTGATCATCAACGCGACAAGTCTGTATACTTTCTCAAGCATCGCGCGTTGTATGCTCTTATCCAATGCAGTCCACCATACAACGACCCCATAGTACAGGGTCGGCTTTACCACAGCTTCAAAGATCCAATTGACACACCTCGGGTTCATACCCCAGTCTCTGCCGATTGCACCCCTACACGAATATATGGTAACTATTACTCTTTCTACCCTCATCCCGACATTAAGTCCCCATGACAGCCTGCTATCCAGAACCACGCCCAGATACTTGGCACTGCGAGATATCTGAAGCTCAGTATACTTCCTCGTAAAGAGTACCAGTTACGTCTTAGACGGATTTACACCCAGCCCGCATGATGCACTCCAGATGCTGAGTACCTTCAAGGCAGCCTCCATACACTGGGAAATTACTCCCAAATGCCTCCCTGTGATGGCCACTGAAACATCATCAGCATACGCCACTGCTTTGATCCTCATGTTGTCCATCTTTGTCAACATGGTGTTCATAGTCAGGTTACACAATAGTGGGGATAGAACTCCTTCTTGGGGAGTACCCCTGTTCTCCAGCCTCTGAACACTGGTTTCACCTATTGTGGAGCAAATTACCCTATTCCTCAGTAGATTGTCCACAAATCTACATATGCCAGCATCGATCCCTAGACTCCTCATGGACGTCACGATAGAGTCCGGGTTGACATTGCTGAAGGCCCCCTCAATATCGAGAAAGGCCACAAGTGTGTACTCCCTTAATTCGAGCGATCTCTCAATAGGTCCGACTAGAGAGTGAAGAGCCGTCTCAACAGACCTGCCCTTTGTATAGGCATGTTGAGAGGCAGAGAGTAGGTCCCTTGGGATAGTCATCCTCAAGTGCACATCAATAACCCTCTCAAGAGTCTTAAGAAGAAAGGATGCAAGACTGATCGGTCTGTAGTCCTTCGGCTCGGTGTGAGAAGCCTTACCCCCCTTGGGTATGAAGACCACTCTACACAGGGTCCATTTCACAGGAAGATACGAAAATCTAGCGCATCCCCCGTATATGGCCAGCAACCAGGGTACTATCAGGGTCGAATTCCTCTGCAGGTCCGCCGGAATTATACCATCCATACCCGGAGATTTATATGGGCTAAAGCTATCGATAGCCCATTTAATCCTGTCATAGTCCAATGGAATGGACATAGGAATGGGAGTCGCCTCCCACTCTTGATCCCGCATACCCCATTGGGAGTTTCCTGGAAAGTGAGTATCAATTAACACCTCCAGTGTTTCTTGACTATTCGTAGTCCAACTACCATCCGATTTCCGGACGTAGGTCGGAACAACCGGGCTCGAAGCCATTATCTTACGTAAACGGTTCGTCTCAGAGCATCCTTCCACGCCGCTACAGAAGTTCCTCAATTCATTCGCCTGCGCAATGTCAGGATCCTGCGCAATGTCAGGACCATGGTGGTCGGTTCCTACCCCTACGCACCTTTGGTTTACACGCCAAGGAAGTCGCCAACTGCAGTGAGTTCGAAAGCAGATCCACTGCCGCATCGATCCCTCCGATATCATCAACCCTAGGAGGATCAGATAGAGACCGGACCAGAGAGGAGTGTTGAATCCCCCAGTTCGTCCGTCTCCTGTTCAATATAGCCATCGATCCTGAAGACCTAAGCCCTAGATTAAATTCCACATATCTGTGATCAGAGAGTGAACAGTCATTCGATACCATCCAGCTCCCGATCAAATTGATGTGGTTTATACTAACTAGCGTGACATCCAGAACCTCACACCTATTTGCAACCACAAACTTAGGCTCACAGCCCCTATTTACTACTCCTAAATTATAATTAATAATAAAGGAGAATAGCGACTCACCTCTTACATTCGTGTCCGTACTACCCCATATAGTGTGGTGCGCATTAGCATCGGCACAGATTATAATCGGTGTTCCAGTGCCCGCGGCCTTTATTGCTGCATCACGGATGAGCCCGTTGGGTGGGTCCTGCCCGTGGTCATGCGCCATGTACGCCGAGACCATCCAGACTATACCTTTCGCAAACAATAGCTTGTAGCCTTTGAGGTTTAGTCCGCAAACCCGATTTTTGTGAATCCAGGGTTCTTGGACCATCACGAGCTCCTCCCCTCTTTTCCCCACACGGAGGAGCAGTGCAGCAGATGCTGCTTTAGAGCACCTTCACCATGATCCATTTTGGCGACCACTGTGATGTTGACGTCCTCCTGGTCAGACTCCAGCAGCACGTCCTCATCAACCATGTCACCCAAGTGATCAAAGAAGTCACCCACCAATCCTGAGACAGACTGGGTATCCTCTTTGTCACTTGAGCCCACGGCATCGTCGCAAGCCATGCTTACCTCAGGTTGCTTGGCCTCACTTACCGACGGAGCCGGATTGCCCTTGTTGTCACTTCGGTAGACACGGAGCAAGATCGTACTAAAGCCATAGTACAGCTTGCCCTGCCTCTCCCTCAGTGGCTCCAAGGATTGCTGGTTAATAACCACAATCGCCGTCCTGTGTGGGCAGTTGAGGGTTGCAGCACTGAATGATCTTCAAGATCTCATCAGGTTCTGATGGTTCGGCGGGGATGGTGGCGATCGATCTCGGCCTCCGTGGTATCTCTCCAACTAACACCACGTCAAGCCTGGCACCTTCCCAAACCTCTCCTAGTAGTTGGATGGCCCGCTTTAACAGCAGCGCTCATCTGCGCAAGCCATAAGCTTCACGTGACGCTGGTACCAGCCAGCGTCATCGCATTGAGGGGGTGGCCCTGGATTATCCCTGAGGATCGTCCAGAACACACCCATAAGTTTTTGTTTTACCAGATCCCACTTAGTATGAGAAATGGCACCATTATCAACACTTCTGTCGATGATAGCTCGTACAAGGTGACCTTTGGCCACCTCGCTAAAAGATTTGTTCATCGGTTTTGATGAAATTTTGGGACGTTTCGTCCCTGGTTGCTGTTTCACGGCTGCAGCTTCCTCCTCCGAACGTTGCCGTTTAGGCATTTTCACCTTTTCAGGGACTGGAGGAGTAGCACTTGGCAGCCCAGCTTTTTGCTCATTGGTAAGGTCTTCAGCTTTCTTAGAGCCGAAAATGTCGATGAAACGCAAGGCAGCACGCCTTGTGTTCGATTCCCTCTTTGTAGGGTTTTTGTGCCAATGGGACTTTCTGCGGTCGCCGAATTTGGCGGGGGGTGGTGCAACTTTGGGATTGGATGTTATCATCGCCATCCCTCCTTGCACAATGGGCACATGGGAGGCTGCATTGTCAGGCGACTTAGTCGTACCCAACTTGGCAGCACCCGAAGCAGGGGTTTTATCCGTTCCAATGACGGAAAGGGCTTGTGCGGTTTTGGAGGTACTTGGAGCGAAGTTCAGGGGTACCTCGCCACAGTTTTTGGAGTAGCCGCCTTCTGGTCGGGCTGCCTTACCACTTCCGATCAGCCTGGGCCGATCTTCATTGGTTGCCTGGGCTGTTACAGCCCCTGGCTTTTTCGTCTCGCTGTCAATCGTTGTCCTTATTCTCGCCTGTCCGTCATCAGTTTTCGTTAATTGTTTTTGTTGTGTTTGTTTTTTGGATTTATTCATTGTGCTAGTTGGTCCCACGAGTATAGGGGAATTGAAAGGTCCACCACGTCATAGCCCCCATTAACGTGGTAAGGGCGTGGTCTATTTGCTGAGGTGCCCAGGTATCAGCAAAGCTCCGTAATAATACAGTCGGTAACCCCTGACTGCAAACCAACCGATAGGCACGGGTCGCATAACACCTCGGTTTAGGGGATGGACAACTTTTCGTCGCCAAGGCCTTTAAGTTCATTGCCTTCGCCTCGGGAGTCCCCAGTTGCTGCCAAAATGCAAGGGCCAAGACACAAACCACAGCCAAGACTTAAGACACCACATCGCTTCAAGATTGTTATCCATAATCGTGGTCATCATAAACCATATTGGAATTAGATCTATTTTCTTCATTAAAACCAGCTTCGTTATTATCATCATCATCACCATAATCCATATAAGAAAGATTCTGATTTAAATTAGATCTATATAGTGATGGAGATGATGGTGTATATGGTGATTGATATGATGGCGATTGTACTGTTCCAGAAGATTTTTTTGTCTTATCAATTTTTTTTATTATATGTTTTAAAGGTTTTGTTATAGGCTTAAAGGTTTCTTCTAACATATTAACTTTCTCTGTTTCATTAAGTTTAATATTTTTAAATTTTTCCTTTAATACCGCTCTGCTTTCAACAATATCTTTTAACAATTCATTATTTTTACTCATGATTGCTGTATGCATGTGTTTGTATTTTAAATACTAAACGATCTGCTTTGTACCTGCGTCTGATCGGCTTTTGATCTGCTTTGTATCTGCTTTTGATCTGCTTTATATCTGCTTTCGATCTGTTTTATATAAAATCTTACTTATAATTGAATAAATTTATATTATTACCACAAATTACATCATCGAATGTTATGATACTGTGCGGATTTGCTTAAGCTGGACTTAAAACTTTCTTATTTTCCGAGAATGTGAATAGATTTTGAATATATATATATATGTTTTTGAAACAAAGACCATTGGGACTTTCTATAAGACTAATCATTACATTAGTCTTACCACAGTTTAATGGTTCAACAATTGAAGCACAGCCGCGAATAACGTTTTAAGTTACAAAATAATAATTTGTCAGGAGAGCAAAAAAACGTCTTTTGACAGGCAGCATGATTTGTTTTAAACATTTTTATTTTCTACTATGAAAAATAATGAACGTAAAAACTTTTATGCAAAATGCTTTTACAACATTATCCCTGACTGCAAAACCATTTCGGTTTCATCATTTTGTTAGTAACTTGCAATGTTCTTTCACTGGCTGACACTTTGTATGCCATTTTGAAGGCGTTAAGGTGCATAGTTTTGGTTGATTTGATGTTTAAACTGTGCTAGAGGGTAAAGCCAACGGTTATATGCACAAAAACAGTTTTTGCAAAATGTGGCGTTTACAACGTTATTCGCGGCTGTGCTTCAATTATCTAACTAAAGTGAACAGTCATAGAAATGGACTCCTCTAAAAATCTAATAAACAAATTTAATAATCTGAGTTATAACAAATCCTTTTTACATATAAAGGATCTTATAATGTCAGCCAAATATGTAATTATAAGTGCAGATAGGATTACAACAAAATATGTCCCACAATCAAAATTGAATTGGACGATAATATATTGTTTTTGCCACATCGCTACAATTCGCTAACTGATGATGATATTAAGAATTTATCTTCTGCAGCATATCTTATATCAAGAGAAGGAGAGAAAAACCTGCGACTGAAATCATTAGAAGAGGGTGATATCTTTATATCCAATTCTAGATATCCCATATTCACTAACTTTAACAATTATTAAAATTAAATTTAATAATAAATAATAATATGTATATCAATATAATAATATAATTAAGTTAAAACTAAAAAAAAATAAATATAAAAATATTTGTAATATTTTTAATTAGGCTTAAGTTCATGAAATTTAATTTTTATTAAATTATTTTTATGAAGAAAGGAATTTTACAACATGAAAATCAATTTAAATTGTTATTGATAATCTTTCATTCTTGACGTGGCTCGGGCTCGAACCCTGGCCGGCAGGTTACCATGACATGTTTCGATCGCAACCACTCGATCTCCTCAGATGGATTTGCCGTCTTACACTCGCAGCCATCGACGACTGCTGACGTCACTAGTCAAACATCAATCCTTAAACCAAATTGTATTTTAACATTTGGTAGATCGAAATTTGCTTTCCTGAATGATTATCCATTTTAATTGACTTTACATGTTTTTTCCTTTACTTCTGTTTTTTCGTACTTTCGTCAAGAATTTTTCTTGAAGTCCAAGTACATTTTTTGTTTTTTTCACTTTGTCTTTCTCTTTTCTGTTGACCTTTTTCAGCACAACTTGAAGGACAAATGTACACATAGAGCTCGTGCCCTAGCTTTAACAATAATTAGTATTGTGGTTATTTTGTTGAACTATTTATGGTTTTTAATCCAAATTTTTTTAATATTTTTAATTAGGCTTAAGTTCATGAAATTTAATTTTTATTAAATTATTTTTATGAAGAAAGGAATTTTACAACATGAAAATCAATTTAAATTGTTATTGATAATCTTTCATTCTTGACGTGGCTCGGGCTCGAACCCTGGCCGGCAGGTTACCATGACATGTTTCGATCGCAACCACTCGATCTCCTCAGATGGATTTGCCGTCTTACACTCGCAGCCATCGACGACTGCTGACGTCACTAGTCAAACATCAATCCTTAAACCAAATTGTATTTTAACATTTGGTAGATCGAAATTTGCTTTCCTGAATGATTATCCATTTTAATTGACTTTACATGTTTTTTCCTTTACTTCTGTTTTTTCGTACTTTCGTCAAGAATTTTTCTTGAAGTCCAAGTTCATTTTTTGTTTTTTTCACTTTGTCTTTCTCTTTTCTGTTGACCTTTTTCAGCACAACTTGAAGGACAAATGTACACATAGAGCTCGTGCCCTAGCTTTAACAATAATTAGTATTGTGGTTATTTTGTTGAACTATTTATGGTTTTTAATCCAAATTTTTTTAATATTTTTAATTAGGCTTAAGTTCATGAAATTTAATTTTTATTAAATTATTTTTATGAAGAAAGGAATTTTACAACATGAAAATCAATTTAAATTGTTATTGATAATCTTTCATTCTTGACGTGGCTCGGGCTCGAACCCTGGCCGGCAGGTTACCATGACATGTTTCGATCGCAACCACTCGATCTCCTCAGATGGATTTGCCGTCTTACACTCGCAGCCATCGACGACTGCTGACGTCACTAGTCAAACATCAATCCTTAAACCAAATTGTATTTTAACATTTGGTAGATCGAAATTTGCTTTCCTGAATGATTATCCATTTTAATTGACTTTACATGTTTTTTCCTTTACTTCTGTTTTTTCGTACTGTCGTCAAGAATTTTTCTTGAAGTCCAAGTACATTTTTTGTTTTTTTCACTTTGTCTTTCTCTTTTCTGTTGACCTTTTTCAGCACAACTTGAAGGACAAATGTACACATAGAGCTCGTGCCCTAGCTTTAACAATAATTAGTATTGTGGTTATTTTGTTGAACTATTTATGGTTTTTAATCCAAATTTTTTTAATATTTTTAATTAGGCTTAAGTTCATGAAATTTAATTTTTATTAAATTATTTTTATGAAGAAAGGAATTTTTCAACATGAAAATCAATTTAAATTGTTATTGATAATCTTTCATTCTTGACGTGGCTCGGGCTCGAACCCTGGCCGGCAGGTTACCATGACATGTTTCGATCGCAACCACTCGATCTCCTCAGATGGATTTGCCGTCTTACACTCGCAGCCATCGACGACTGCTGACGTCACTAGTCAAACATCAATCCTTAAACCAAATTGTATTTTAACATTTGGTAGATCGAAATTTGCTTTCCTGAATGATTATCCATTTTAATTGACTTTACATGTTTTTTCCTTTACTTCTGTTTTTTCGTACTTTCGTCAAGAATTTTTCTTGAAGTCCAAGTACATTATTATTATTGTTAAAGCTAGGGCACGAGCTCTATGTGTACATTTGTCCTTCAAGTTGTGCTGAAAAAGGTCAACAGAAAAGAGAAAGACAAAGTGAAAAAAACAAAAAATGTACTTGGACTTCAAGAAAAATTCTTGACGAAAGTACGAAAAAACAGAAGTAAAGGAAAAAACATGTAAAGTCAATTAAAATGGATAATCATTCAGGAAAGCAAATTTCGATCTACCAAATGTTAAAATACAATTTGGTTTAAGGATTGATGTTTGACTAGTGACGTCAGCAGTCGTCGATGGCTGCGAGTGTAAGACGGCAAATCCATCTGAGGAGATCGAGTGGTTGCGATCGAAACATGTCATGGTAACCTGCCGGCCAGGGTTCGAGCCCGAGCCACGTCAAGAATGAAAGATTATCAATAACAATTTAAATTGATTTTCGTGTTGTAAAATTCCTTTCTTCATAAAAATAATTTAATAAAAATTAAATTTCATGAACTTAAGCCTAATTAAAAATATTAAAAAAATTTGGATTAAAAACCATAAATAGTTCAACAAAATAACCACAATACTAATTATTGTTAAAGCTAGGGCACGAGCTCTATGTGTACATTTGTCCTTCAAGTTGTGCTGAAAAAGGTCAACAGAAAAGAGAAAGACAAAGTGAAAAAAACAAAAAATGTACTTGGACTTCAAGAAAAATTCTTGACGAAAGTACGAAAAAACAGAAGTAAAGGAAAAAACATGTAAAGTCAATTAAAATGGATAATCATTCAGGAAAGCAAATTTCGATCTACCAACTGTTAAAATACAATTTGGTTTAAGGATTGATGTTTGACTAGTGACGTCAGCAGTCGTCGATGGCTGCGAGTGTAAGACGGCAAATCCATCTGAGGAGATCGAGTGGTTGCGATCGAAACATGTCATGGTAACCTGCCGGCCAGGGTTCGAGCCCGAGCCACGTCAAGAATGAAAGATTATCAATAACAATTTAAATTGATTTTCATGTTGTAAAATTCCTTTCTTCATAAAAATAATTTAATAAAAATTAAATTTCATGAACTTAAGCCTAATTAAAAATATTAAAAAAATTTGGATTAAAAACCATAAATAGTTCAACAAAATAACCACAATACTAATTATATTTGTAATATATTTTCTTTTATTTTATTTATTTACTAATTTTAATAAATCAAATATATTCTAATACAAATAAAATTACAAACAAAATGAATAATATTAAATAATTAATAAAAAAGTATTTTTTTATATTTTTAATGGATGATGAATGGAGATTGTTTTAAATAATGATGAGGATCTTAATTATTACATTCGGATTTTAAATCTTTAACCATTTAAATTTTAATTTATAAATTATGTTTTTATATATTAAACACAATTATTAAAAAATACTATTTTAACCCAAATTTTTAATATTTTTAATTAGGCTTAAGTTCATGAAATTTAATTTTTATTCAGGAAAGCAAATTTCGATCTACCAAATGTTAAAATACAATTTGGTTTAAGGATTGATGTTTGACTAGTGACGTCAGCAGTCGTCGATGGCTGCGAGTGTAAGACGGCAAATCCATCTGAGGAGATCGAGTGGTTGCGATCGAAACATGTCATGGTAACCTGCCGGCCAGGGTTCGAGCCCGAGCCACGTCAAGAATGAGAGATTATCAATAACAATTTTAATTGATTTTCATGTTGTAAAATTCCTTTCTTCATAAAAATAATTTAATAAAAATTTAATTTCATGAACTTAAGCCTAATTAAAAATATTAAAAATTTGGATTAAAAACCATAAATAGTTCAACAAAATAACCACAATACTAATTATTGTTAAAGCTAAGGCACGAGCTCTATGTGTACATTTGTCCTTCAAGTTGTGCTGAAAAAGGTCAACAGAAAAGAGAAAGACAAAGTGAAAAAACAAAAAAATTTACTTGGACTTCAAGAAAAATTCTTGACGAAAGTACGAAAAAACAGAAGTAAAGAAAAAAACATGTAAAATCAATTAAAATGGATAATCATTCAGGAAAGCAAATTTCGATCTACCAAATGTTAAAATACAATTTGGTTTAAGGATTGATGTTTGACTAGTGACGTCAGCAGTCGTCGATGGCTGCGAGTGTAAGACGGCAAATCCATCTGAGGAGATCGAGTGGTTGCGATCGAAACATGTCATGGTAACCTGCCGGCCAGGGTTCGATCCCGAGCCACGTCAAGAATGAAAGATTATCAATAACAATTTTAATTGATTTTCATGTTGTAAAATTCCTTTCTTCATAAAAATAATTTAATAAAAATTAAATTTCATGAACTTAAGCCTAATTAAAAATATTAAAAATTTGGATTAAAAACCATAAATAGTTCAACAAAATAACCACAATACTAAATACTATTTTAACTTTATGAAATATCATAATTAACTAGTTGTTGAAATAAATTGTATTCAGTATTTATATCTCTTTATTATTATAGATAAAAATTTTACTTTTAAGCATGTTCAATCATGTTTGGTTTTGATATTTCTAGGTTAGTGTAATTAATGTATTTGTAATATTTTATAATTATAAACATGATTAAGTATGCTCAATCAATAGTTTGAATTTCACATTTAATCATATTTTTGGTACAGTCCCGTCATATTTTATTAGTTAAAAAATTAAAGAATTTGGGAAAGATAATTATGGTTTTATTGATGGCAGTATGGAAGATCTAATTACTGGTGGTCGTTATAGAAAGGAATTTAATAATTTTATTCAATTATAAGTAAGATTATATATAAAACAGATCGAAAGCAGATATAAAGCAGATCAAAAACAGATATGAAACAGTTCAGTAGAGCAATATGCGAACAAACGAAACAAATTGTTATTAGAAATGCTGTAAAACAGTTGATCTATACAGAGATATTAAAAATTATATAAATACTCATTTTAATTCATCTGCATATCCGATAGATAATGTCTACAATATCCCACTTCTTAATAAAAAAATTTTTAGGGATGATGAAGGATGAGTGTAATGGTAAAATTATTAAGGAATTCATCAGGAAATTAATAAAATTAAGGGTACCTGCCGAATAGAAAACATCAACAAATTTATAAAATCTTCAAGATTTTATTAAATTCAAGATTTGTTGATGCTTTCTGTTAGGGAGGTACCACGCCCGCTTCTCTATTCCCGCCCACATTTTGTGGGATTCTGTGTAATAAAAACTTATATCTTTGTATCTAATTTGGAAACTTTGATTCTATACGGAAAAAACAAATAAAAACAACAACAACAAGGCATTTTTGGTGGTTAAATTAGAGGTAGTTGTGTTTTTTTTTTTTTTTTTGCTAAAATCTCGTCATTTATGGACTTATCTGGCTGAATTTCCATATCAAACTTAAACGGAGTATATGTGAACATATACTCTATATACTGTTGGAAAGATAATTGTGGTTTTGTTGTTGTAAGTAAAGGCTTGTTAAGACTATTTTCCTATATATTAAAACATGTCAAAAACTCAAGTAATATGTAATAGTCTGAGAATGTGAATGTATGTGTGATGAAAATGACAAGTATTATGAAAAAAAAGTTTGACATCCCATACGACTTCATCGTTTAAAAAATTTCTAAGCATTGGATCAGGGTTGCATTTTGTTTCATGTGTGAGTGTTTATACTTTGTTTGATGATGTGAACACAAACTGTTATGTTAAATTAGATTTTTCGACATTCGCAATAAAACTCATTAGATATCTATGTCACAAAGTATTATGGAATACGTAAGACTTGTGAGATAGTGAAAACTAGCCTTAAGGATGATCGAATTAATGGTATTCGTTAGAGAATGAAAAGCTGATCAAAAGCATATATAAGCCAGATCAGAAGCAGATATAAAGCATATCAGCAGAGCAGAGCAATATGCGAATAGTTAAACAAACGAAACAAATTGTTATTAGAAATGCTGATGATAAAAAATAAAAAAGCTAAAATTGTATATATCACAATATTGCCTAACTCAATAAGAGCGGTAATTGTTGGACCATTAAACTGTGGTAAGACTAATGTAATGATTAGTCTTATAGAAAGTCCTAATGGTCTTTGTTTCAAAAACATATACATATATTCAAAATCTATTTACATTCTCGGAAAATAAGAAAGTTTTAAGTCCAGATTAAGCAAATCCACACACTATCATAACATTCGATGATGTAATTTATGGTAATAA
This sequence comes from Pollenia angustigena, assembly GCA_930367215.1. Taxonomy (NCBI): domain Eukaryota; kingdom Metazoa; phylum Arthropoda; class Insecta; order Diptera; family Polleniidae; genus Pollenia; species Pollenia angustigena. Next base: position 22,304,480 of record OV884061.1, on the reverse strand, counting down.
TATAAATTTATTCAATTATAAGTAAGATTTTATATAAAACAGATCGAAAGCAGATATAAAGCAGATATAAAGCAGATTAAAAGCAGATACAAAGCAGATCAAAAGCAGATCAGACGCAGATCGAAAGCAGATCAGAAGCAGATATAAAGCAGATCGTTTATAATTTAAAATACAAACACATGCATACAGCAATCATGAGTAAAAATAATGAATTGTTAAAAGATATTGTTGAAACCAGAGCGGTATTAAAGGAAAAATTTAAAAATATTAAACTTAATGAAACAGAGAAAGTTAATATGTTAGAAGAAACCTTTAAGCCTATAACAAAACCTTTAAAACATATAATAAAAAAACTTGATAAGACAAAAAAATCTTCTGGAACAGTACGATCGCCATCATATCAATCACTATATACACCATCTCCATCAATATATAGATCTAATTTAAATCAGAATCTTTCTTATATGGATTATGGTGATGATGATGATAATAACGAAGCTGGTTTTGCTGGTTTTAATAAAGAAAATAGATCTAATTCCAATATGGTTTATGATGACGATGATTTTGATAATGTATCTAGTTTGGTGAGGTTAAATGAAGAAAATGAATCTAATAATAATATGGATTATGGTAATGATGATGATATTGATAATAACGAAGCTGGTTTTGCTGGTTTTAATGAAGAAAACAGATATAATTTCAATATGGATTATGATGATGATATTGATAATGTATCTAGTTTGATGAGGTTAAATGAAGAAAATAAATCTTATTACGACATGGATATTGATGATGATGACCATTATAATGATAACAAAGTCTAATATCTAAACAACTTAAAAAGAATAAGAACATTTAGCAATAACACATCTACTCTACCTAATATAAAGAGAAAGAAAATTAATATGAAAATTTTACAATCAACAGAAACAACGAAATCATCAAAACCTAACAATACTAAAAAGCATATTTCACTAAAAACAACAACAACAACATCCACAGCTAGGGATGAAACGATACTAGTAAATACAAGTACATATTCGATACTTTTATATAAGTACCAAGTATTTTTGTAATCGATACTTATCAACCGAGTACCAAGTAGTATCGGTAAAAAAATACTCGGTATCGGTCAAAAGTAATCGTTTAACTCTGGTATTGAAATTAATCTTAAATTTTTGATTATTTTCCAAAGCTGGAGCAGCAGTAACGATATCAAGAAACCTTTTGACCAGTAATTCCGGGGTTTGACATAAAAATCCCGAGATTTTGGGCTTAGTAAAAATTCAATATTAAATCATACTGGCCATGAATCTAATTTTTAACTGGTTACAAGAAAAGTCACAAGTAAATAAATGTTACATGCAATGCATTATGTACCACCAAAACAAAATCAGAAGGTGGGTCCTTTTTCAAAGTGGATGATTATAGAACTGCGCACGCAAAATGCAAGTTGTTCAAAAAGGTGTTAACAACTTTAGGGGGTTCTTCCAAAGGTCTTTTGGCACATATTAGTTTATTTTTTTAGATTAATATTTGCATATACATATATAATTGAGATAAAATAAATTAAATATTGTCATATAGCATATATGTAGTTATTTATTTACGATACCACCCAGAAGTGTTGAAAACGAATATTGGTTTCGTCGGCAGCATATGTTTGCGATAAAATAAGGTATCAATTATCTGACGTCATTAATTTGTTTAAGAATCTTTTTAAAATATAAGTTTTAATACATAATACTTCCATATTACTTTAGAAAAAATACATTAAACAGTTTTATTTTGTAATGAGTTTAATGTTCTTCATGAATTAATTTGTTTTAATTCTTATACATAAACATTAAATTATAATTATATGAATTTTACAAATTGGCTTTTATATATGAAATCCCTAAAAATCCCGATCCGTCCCGGGATCTCTTTTTATACCCTTCACCTCAGGTGGAAAAGGGTATATGTATATAAGTTTGTCATTCCGTTTGTAATTTCTACAATATTGATCTAAGACCCTATAAAGTATATATATTCTGGGTCCTTATGAGGAGAGAACTTGATTTAACCATGTCCGTCTGTCCGTTGAAATGGATTTTCCGAAGGTCCCATATACGATGGGGGCCAGGTTATTATACATTTATGTCACATATGGTCCGGAATTGTTTGCTATTGAAATTCAGAAAGATCGGTCCACAAATGGCTGAGATATGAGCAAAAAACCACGACTGCCTCTAAATTTTTCCAAAAATCCCTTATTGTTGTTGTATTTTTATTGCTTTTTTCTGTATATCTGGAGAACGGCAAGAGCCAAAGCTTCCAAATTAGGTGCAAAGATTCAAGTTATAAATACACACCAACCCACAAAATGTGGGCGGGGTTGGAGAAGTGGGCATGGTACCTCCCATACAAAAAATTTCAAAAATTTTATAATAACCTGAATTTTTTGACTGTTATATGACCTATAGTTACGCCTTATATATCAAAAGATCGGAAATTTTTAGTAGAAAATATTTTGTGAAAAACTCGGAAAAATCGGTTCAGATACGAAAAAGTTATGACCAAAATAATAATTTTTTTTTAAATACCCACTTTCGGGAACCATAGATCTTCCCAAATCCAAGATTTATAGCCCAACTAACTGGCAAATTTCTTCTTAAGCACGTCGGTATATAAATCTGTCAAATCGGTTAAAAAATGGCTGAGTTATAATCAAAATACTGAAATCCCAAAAATTACTTTTTTTTACCCTTCACCTCAGGTGGAAAAGGGTATATATAAGTTTGTCATTCCGTTTGTAATTTCTACAATATTGATCTAAGACCCTATAAAAAAAAATAAAGTATATATATTCTAGGTCCTTATGAGGAGAGAACTTGATTTAGCCATGTGATGAAGTTTTAAGTATTGTAAATATGTATGTATATGTAAAAATTATTTAGTTTTTGCCTAGTTGCTCTGTATTCTGCTCGCACAATGGTGAAGGGTATATAAGCACTCTTACTTGTTTTTAATTCAAAATCCCGAATCCCGGGTTTCAAAAAACCTGGTCCCGTTTGGCATCCCTAGTCAACACCTATAAACCACATATCGTCTAGGTCCATTTCCTCAATTTCTGGCTATAGGAAGTCCGTTATCATCCCGCGAAAGCGAACACCATTCACGATAATTGCTTGACCGACCTCATTTTCGAAGACGCCGCCAGCCGCAGAACTAACTGGGGAGCAGACCCGGTTTGGTGAAATTTACGCGCAATTCTCCCGATTGTGGAAACATTTGGTCGATTATACTGACCAAAAAATCACGATGTGCATTAAATGCATTTTGATTGAACGCCCATTTTCATAAAAGGCTTTATTAATCTTAACGCGCTGCTCAAATGTGTACCTCTCAATTCAAATACTGAAACAAAGATTGGTCAATTTAAGTTGCGCAAAAAATTTGACGTTAAGGTGTGACTCACAATTAACATCATTACGGTTTTACCACCCTTTATTATAGATTTATCAATTTAAAAATAAAATACATATTTTCATTTAAAATAAATTCATAGTGACATTGTTGATTTCTGGAATAAAAGGTGAATGAAGATTGTTATCCTGAACGTTCTATAAAATTTTGTTTCCTTAGATAAAAAAGGTTTCGCGAAAGGAAATTAGTACTAGGTGGTAACTAAAAGTGGTCTCAACTTTACACTTATCGTTTTGCACAAAAATTCTAATAGGTCGTAGTTCTTATTTCTTTCTATTCTTTTATCATACAAACCGATACAAGTAACTTAGTATCGATACTTTTTTTTCGATACTAAGGAGGTATCGATACTTTACGAACGATACCACATCGAGTAAAAGTATCGATACCTTAGAGGTATCGTTTCATCCCTATCCACAGCACAATCGAAAAATGATAAAAACCAACAAAATCTTAAACGAAAGAATTATTCATTGCTTTCAAATTTCGATGAAGATGGTGATAGAAAACGCAACAAAACCACACATTTATTTTCTAAACGTAAAAGTAAAACACAATTAAATACCGATAAGAAACGAATTAAATTAAGTAATTCTAAATCAAATGAATCACCACTATATGAGAATATTATGTTGTTAATAAATGGGCGATTCTATTCTAGACAACTTTTAACATCAATTTTCAAATCACACTATTTGACACTTTTTGATGCCAATTTAAAGTATAATATCTATATTTTATAATAATATAATTTTTTTAGACGTAAGCTTAAATATAAATTTGTTGTTCACTTCGAATCATTAAGATTCATAGATTTGGCTTGAACAGAAAATTCATTGAATGTTGCACCCGTAATGGCTTAAAGAGAAAATTTCTTATTATTGGATTATATTTTTCTACGATGTTTGATTTGATAATCATCGTCTGATATCTCATCTTTCACAATAAAAAAGAATAATACAACAGAGTTTTGTGTGTTTTGTGGTATGATCTTATGAAAGTGGGCCGATTTGGTTGCACCCGTCATGCACTTTAAAGCTCTCTCGTGGCTACTTGATCGTTTCATATAAATTATTGTAAGTAGATAACAATAGTATATACAAAAATGTTACCCCTTCTAGAAATAACTTAATTGCAAATGTGTTTCTTTCTATTAGTAGAAGACGTTTAAAGCGTCTAAATGTTGCACCCGTCAGAATAGAATCGCCCAAATACTAAAATGATTGATAGAATCTATGGATTTAATATAGACCATGCTGGAAATTGGCGATATGGAACAAACAAACTAAAATTTAATAACGATAACACTTCATATATATAGGGGATAAAAAATTGAAATTGACACCAGGATTATTTGAACTATTATTCCACATAAAACCCTTACATTATAATAAAATAGATTTAAAAAAATATGAAGATATTCTTATTAATACAAATGTACACAGACGTAACTATCAGTCAAATAAACAAATTAAAGCAACTAAAGCATTTAAATATGAACGCATTATAAAAAAATTATTCAATACAAAGAGTAATATTCTTACTAAAGGTAGTGGATTATCCATAACTTTAGTAGAAAAACGTAAACCAAACTATATTTATTGGGATGATCCTAATGAATTAGTCGATAGATTACGTTTACTCCTTTCATCGCAAGGTGCTGGTCATAATAATCATAAAAACGAGATAATTTCAATTATTGAGGAACTTAGAGAGGCTAATATAGTTTATTAAAAACATGAGTTTTATAAATAAATTTGGAGAAAGCAAAACACCTACATAAGTATAAATTTAAAGATTCAAAACTAAGACCAATTCTATTGATCTTGGTGTAAACAATCATGTTTTTGATATGCATAAAAAAAGAATATCTGGATGATAGAAACAAATTTCAAGCAATAACTAATCTATATGGGGAACATTATAATAATTATGCTCGGTCAGATGAAAATAATACGTGTGATCTAGATACTTGTTCCTGTTCCCAGCTTTAAGAAAACAAAAGAATCTGTCATAGCAGAAGCTAAAGAAATCATGGAATATTATAATAATAATGTATATAATTTAACTAAATGTAAAAATTGTACTTTTAATAAAATGAAAACATATACATAAACATCTATCAAACTATTTGTTTTATTTTCTAATTCAAAAACATAGTTTCTTTTTTTATAAAATCATATTTCCATACAAACATAAAATAAATTTATAACGTACAAATGTAGAATTCATTCGACAAATAAAAAGGTTTCATATTACAAAAAAAGGAAACAATTAGCAGATTTTAAAAAATATTTATTTTTTCTAAGTTTAAATTCTTGCATTATTTTATTTCATACTAGCTTAAACCCGGTGCGCTTTGCTGCCCTCATCGAAATAAAATTAGTAAAACAAATTTAAAAACAGATTTTGTGAATTGATAATTGTTCTGTAGCGTGTCTTTTATATTAACATTGCTTGCACACATAATTTCAGTATACGTTACACGCAATGAACCAGGCGCATGTTTAATGTAATACGAATAAGCCACTTGAGTGTTGTGCGCTGTGTGTGTGTGTATGAATACAATACTAGCAGTACATACGGTCGTCAATAGTAATACTATCACCACTCTTGCTATTGGACAAGTTTCTGTGAGATTGTAAAAAAATGCTAAGCAAACCGCTATACCTTCCACTGTAATGAAAATGCTTAATAAGCATTTACTGTGTATAAAACTCGACACGATTATTAAATAAAATCAATTCTTATACCAAGTACAAACAGTGCATACTAGCCGAACTAAATAAAGAATTCTTTAACTTCAAAATAAAATTAAAAAAGACTTTTAATTACATGGCGATCCTGCCAGCTTTGGAGTGCTTTTAAAAACAGCGAGCACCCAAAGGATCCAGGCTTCTAAAAGGAGTGCTTAAGTCATAAAAGCACCCTTACTAGAAGAAGGAGTGCTAAAATAGTTTTTTCTTAAGCACCCTCAACGTTTTTACTATCTGGCATGAAAGGTCCACAACCTCTAACAATAGAGTAGTATAGAAGTCGGCAGAAAAAGCCTTCTCTGCCCAACGAAAAAGAGCCAAAAACACAAACCCCGAGGTAAAAACGCCGAGGTGGCGTCATACAAAAGCTCAAAAGGGAAAAAGCAATCCTCCAGAGAATTTTAAATACAGATCCACCACCATCTTGGGCTGAAGCGTCCAGAATGTGGCTCAAAATTGATGAAATAAATTTCCTCATCAACCAGGACCTAAGGCGGAAACATAACAAAAAATATATAAATTAAAAAAAAAAAATAATAAAAAAAAAAAAAAAAAAATTTTAGCTTTTACACGAAGTGCGTCCAATCCGCACTAGCAGGGCCTATAAAGGCGCCCGTACACGACATGTATTTGTCATCTGACATGTCAAATTTTCAAGTCACATGTAATTGTTCATGTCTGTCAAAATTGCTGTTTTACATAAGGTTTATAATATTCGGTCACAAACGTACATGTAATTTGCTTCTGACATTGTCTCTGTTTTTTTTTCGCATTGTTATTGCAGAAACCAAAGTAGTTCTCGGTTTCAAAATAGCTTGCTGCCGCCACGAAAATATTTATTTGCGCCGTAAAATAATTTAGCCATCTTAACATTTTTTCTTTTATTTTAAAGATACCAATTTAGAATTTTATTATTAAACGGTTTATATGTATATATTTACATAAATTCTATTCGATGGTGAGATGAGCATACATATCTTGGTATTGTAAAATATTAACTTCAGCCGGCTAATGATTCCGTCAATAGTTGACGCCGCTGCCAGTTTCTTCCCGGCATAGATTTCTGATGTCAGATGGTTTGTCAGAAGAAAATAGAACATGCTCTAATTGAAATTTTGTCAGATGACTTTGCATCTGACTTTTACAGAAGCAAAGTTTAAAAGGTAACACACGACATGTATGTGTTTTGCAGTGTTTGACATGTCAGATGACAAAAACATGTCGTCTATATGCTCCTTAAGCGACATATCGCTCGAGGCAAAAACTTAAAAAAAATAAAAATTATATACAAAATAATTTTTTAAAATATACAAATTTTTAATTAATTTCATAAAGGAATTTTTCTTTGAAATAATATGCCACTTAGATAATTTTACTCTTATATTTTATCGAAACTTAAATTTAATAAAAATATATTTAATGTAAATTTCAAACTTAAAATTTTTTTTAATTTTTAATTTCATATGGGAATTTTTTTTTAGTAATTACGTTAATGAGGTAGAAATTTTTAATGTGTAAATCTGAAACAAAATTTGACAGGCCCAAGGCCAATGTCGTCAATGAAGTAGAAATAGTTGAGGGAAAAACAAATTTGTTAACTATAGAAATCTATCTATTAATAATAACAGTAATTATAATAATTAATTTTATAATTCGCATTTACCAAATGCACAATAGAAGACTCAAGAAAAAATATGTTAGCAGAGCAGATAATCTAGATAAAATATAATAAAGACAATGACTTAGACACAATTTAAATGGAATGGAAAGATATATTGAATAAGGTTAGGTTAATTAAAGAGCACTTCGATCGTTCTTATAAGTGCCTGAATGTTGAAAGACCAACTAAGGAAGAGACCATTCAACATCACTTCCAAATCCTACTAAATAGACTTGAGGAAATAAGAATTATATTTAATGTAAACTATAATCGGTTGACACTTAGTCACAAAATTGCAGCAGAAGGATTCTTTTTGAATTTAAAAACCAAAGTCTTAAAAATAGCCGCTTTAAAAAATATACAGATTAAACTACCTGAGACTCTACACGAAACAGTAAATTTGACAACAGACAATAAAACAGATGCTAAGATGACACAAACATTGGTAGAATTTCTAAATACAGCTTCAAAGCTGATTACGGAATTTGATGGAAAATCCGAAAATTTGCAGGCATTCATAGACTCCTTACAATTAGTTAATTTAACAAAGGGTCAACACGAATCTTCTGCAATATCGCTAATTAAAACAAAGCTTAAGGGAAATGCTAGAAATCTCATAAGTGAAGAATCGACAATAGAAGAAATTATCACTAAGCTCAAAGTAACCGTTAAAGGGGAATCAGTGCATGTTTTGTCAGCTAAATTGATGAGCATAAAACAAAACACCAACTGCATACTGTACTGAAATAGAAAATCTCAGAAAGTCACTTTAAACGGCATATATATCTGATGGTTTATCTTGTGAACTAGCTAACAAATACTCTACACAAGTTGCAGTAAAAGCTATTACAAAAAACTGCTCCAATGAAAAAGTAAAACTTATCATGGAATCAGGCCAATTCAATGATATGAATGAAACCGTGAGTAAATTTGTAAGCAGTTGCACTGAAGCAACAGGGCAACAGAACTCCGTTTTATATTTCAGTCAAAGACCCACTTATCGTGGAAATAACAGAAGATTTCGTGGGAGAAACAATTATCCCCGAAATAATAACAATTGTTCACATCCGTGAACAACCAGTACATCACCCCAGCCCTGGCGATGTAATCAACGCCCCCACGAACAGCTGCCTTGTCCAACAGCGGTTGTAAAACTTTACAAAGTGGTTCTCAGAATAAGCCCGAAGAATAAAATATTGTGTTAGCGGCAAACATCGTAAAATCTAAAAAATCCCGAGTGAAATTAAAATTAACAACTCTTATCATAATAATAGAAAAAAAATAAACGAGTGAATAAAATTAAATTTATATAAATTGAATTTCATAAAACGTACCTTAATAATAACTAAGTAAATAAGTTAGTGAATAAAATTGGATTTACTAAATTTGGATAGATACCCTAGCATTGGCAACAACAAGTGTAATCATACTTAGATTTATTAACATATCTTTTATTTTACTTATAACCCTTTGTGTTAAAGTTAAACCCCAGCTAAAATTAAAATTCCCATTAAACTAATAGTTATATATTTAATTCAAATTAAAAGTTAATATAACCCTAACCTAAAATTTGTTATATGCATATATATATATATATATATATAAATTCTGAAAATAAGGGTTCAATAAACACATAACCTTACACAGTTTTGAAATATATATCGAAGTGTTTAATTTACATGGTTCCCGCCATTAAGTAGTTGCTATCCCATTCTAACTCGTTAAAACATGGTCCTATCGAACCGTCAGTAAAAAAGCGCAAAATATACCTACATAAATAAATACAGTCCACAAAAAATAAAAGAAAAAGTGTTAATATAATAAATAAGAAGTTAATTTACCCTAAAATTTAAAATCAAAAATAAATAAATCCCTACAAACTAAAATATTTTTAACAAAATAAGTCCAAAACTAAATAAAAAATTTCAAAACAAAAGCAAACTACATAGTACATATGTATTTACACAAATAAACAAAAAGTGCATAAAACCTAAAATTTACAAAACAATAAAAGAAACAGAGCTTTTACACAAAAATATTAACACACAATTTTTATTAATATTAAGAACAAAACACAAAAACATAAGCAACAAAATAAAAACACGGTTCTTATAATAAAACAAAAAATATTTTTTTTAAGTAACAAAATATTTATATTTTACAAAAACAAAACAACACAACCTCAACAATTAATAATTTCAATACAAATTGAATACACGCATAAACATACATACGTTACAACACATTATACGGATTACAACAACAACACACTTCAGCAAAAGAATAATAAATAAAACACAAGAAAAAAGTTTTTTGTTTCTTGTTAAGGTTTGTACCCTACTCCCAGCAAGCAAGGTAAATTTGTCAATTAAAACTTACATTAAATAAAAATTCATATAAATTTGAATTGGCTAAATCTTAAAGCAATATAAAAGATAAATATTTAATATTTCTGTTAATAAGAAAGGAAAAAATTTAAAGCATAAACCCACCCACCCGATTGCTTGTAAAGTAAAAATATTTTATATTGCTTTTAAAGAACTAATATTACACTTTTCATTGTGTAGTGCACATATTAGTAAAAATACCCAATAAGAAATTTTAGCTGCTGGTGAAAAAAGGGAAATTTTTTTTCCTTTCTCTTCTCTCGTTTATTACAAACGATATAATTTTTCCATATTGCGTAATAAATAATAAAGTTTTAAATACTTAGAAACCCATACCCTACTCAAATATTGAAATCAATTTTTTATATTGCTATTGAGAAACACACATTGCCGTCTGGGCTGTGTAGCGTGCACAAACATAAGCAAAATACCCAGTTGGAAATTTAGTTTACTGTGAAAATTTTTTTTAATTTCCAAGTTAAAATTTTTTATTTCATTTTTATAAAACCCCAAACATGTCTGACTTAAAATCTTTGGCCAACGACTTAATGCGATACATCCAGGTGGATTTAAAAGCCTTTGATGAGGATTATCGCGACGCACCCGAAAATTGCCAATCTTTACCCGCCCTTAAGTTTAAAAGACGAGAATTAGAGGATTTATGGGCAAATATTGATCGCAAGTTTAAACAAATTAGAGAGTCTTCTGAATTAAGTGATCCAGAAAGGGCAAAGTTAATAGACTTAACGGAACTTGTACATCATGCCAGGTCTGCTAAAAATTTTTACAGAACTAGCATGATTTCTATTGATGAATCAATTGAGGCTGTAACCCGCCTTAACGAAACCCGACCCTCTTTACCCGAGACTCCTATTACACAACCCAACAATTCCGTAGGCTTTAATGTACCCCCTTGCGATATGCCTATATTTAATGGCGATTTTAAATCATGGGCATCTTTTAGAGACCTTTTTAAGGCCATTTATGGCAATAATACCCGATTGAGTGGAGTTGAAAAACTATTTTATTTAAAACAAAAAACTAACGGCGATGCCAAAGAAATAGTCGACAACGCACCCCTTACAAATGAAGGCTTTTTTATACCATGGACACAATTAGTTGCTCAATATGAGAACAGAAGGACGCAAAGTAAATGCACAGCTTAAAACCCTATTTAATTTACCCGCTATAAACACAATGTGTGGTACTTCTATAAGAAAGCTTCAAAGAAAAATAAATTGCTGTATTGCGAACTTCAATTCGTTATATATTGATACGGATAATTGGGATCCTATCTTTGTATATCTCTGTTCGACGAAACTACCCAGAGAAACCCGAAGGGAGTTTGAAAAAACTCTTCAAGATTGTGCAGAAATGCCATCTTGGACGGATCTTGATTTGTTCTTAACGAATACATATAAAGAACTTACATCTGTAAACGATGTTTTGGATTCGATCACCCAGCCTACAACCCACCCTAACTCACAGTCAAAACCCAAATACTTTCCAGAGAATAGGAATCAGTTCGATAGAAAGGGTAAAGCCTTCCATAATGCAACCCAATCTTTTAAGGACGGCCCGAGAAGTAAATCGCATACTGAACAAACATTTTCAAAATCTACCCATACCCAACCAAATACTCAAGGTACCCTTAACAACCCCAATAACCAGTCTAAGCCCGATGGCTCTATTTGCAAGCTTTGCAAGAATAACCACACTTTAAGAGAATGTTCAGTGTTTACTTCTTTAGGGGTAAACGAAAGGATTGATTTCGTGAAAAAGAATGCAATGTGTTACAATTGCTTGGCTATTGCCCATATAATAAAAGATTGTCGCAGCACATTTACGTGTAGATATTGCGGTGGCAGACACAATACCCTTTTACATAAACCAACTTCAAGTACGAACCCACGAAATGATAATGAGCAACCCTCAACGTCAAGCAACGCAGCACAATCTTTTTCAACCCACACCCAATCTAACAGGAACATGTTAGATAATAGAGCGAAGTTATTAGGCACGGCAGTTCTAAGTGTTGAGATTCAAGGCGAAAGATTCCCAGCCAGAGCACTTATTGACCCAGCTTCAGACTTTTCGTGCATTTCAGATAAACTAAGACGCAAATTGCGTATACCCACTACCCCTTTTGTTGCAGAAATTTCTGGACTTAACGAAGTGGTGTCAGCTCGGTCTAATAAACTGTGTAATGTCTTGCTTATATCAAATACCCAAAGCAAGTTCAAAATAAATATCCAAGCAATTGTCGTAAAAACTCTAACGAGAAACCTACCCACCCAGAGTATAAGCCCCACCCTATATAAAGACTTGGATAAAATTCAATTAGCTGACCAAAAATTCTACGAAAGTCGACCGATTGATTTCATAATTGGCATCGATTTTTACCCCCAAATATTAAAAAAAAAAACGAAAGAAGTTTGATGAGGAAATCAGAGCTAAAGCTAGAATACGATAACGTCTTACAAGAATATATTGACTTAGGTCATATGAAACCCGTAATGGATAACCCGAATACATTTTTAAATACCCAGTATTACCTACCTCATCACGCAGTTGTCAAAAATGATAGAATTACTACGAAAGTTAGAGTAGTGTTTAACGCTTCTAGCAAAACTTCCAATGGTAACAGTTTAAATGATGCTTTACACACGGGTCCCACCTTACAACAAGATTTAGTTGTACTCATACTCAAATGGCGCTTTTATAGAATTTTTTTTAGTGCCGACATAACAAAAATGTATAGGCAAATAATGTTAAACCCGACCCACACACCCTACCAACGCATTTTATTCCGTAAAAGCGTAAATGAACCCATTAAAGACTACGAATTGCAAACAGTAACATTTGGCGTCAATTGTGCCCCATATTTGGCGATTAGAACCCTTCACGAATTGGCCAAAGACATTCAAAATACACACCCTATTGCTTCAAAAATATTAAAAAATAACATGTATGTAGACGACATGTTGGCCGGTGGTCATACTATTGAACATGCTAAAATTGCTCAAACCCAGCTGATAACTGCCTTCGATTCTGCTGGATTTCCCTTAAGAAAATGGATGTCAAACACGAAGGAATTGCTAATAAACTTACCCGAAGAACACCTTCTTGATGTCGAATTGCTCACCCTACCAGAATCTACCAACACGAAAACGTTGGGAATTAGATGGAACGCAAAGGAAGACGCATTTTTCTTTAGTGTGCCAACCATTAAAAGGAAATCAGCTTACACAAAACGAGGCGTTTTATCAGATATAGCTCGTTTATTTGATCCAGCTGGTTGGTAAGCTCCAATTGTTGTCTCTGCTAAGATTATCATGCAGCAAATATGGCAAGATAACACAGCTTGGGATGAATGTCTTAACACACTCACCCTTATTAAGTGGCACAAGTTTTTACAGTTTTATGACGCTATTGATCAAATAAGGATTCCAAGGTGGATTAAATTTTCACCGTCAGCGGAAATTGAATTTCATGGCTTTTCAGACGCGTCGGAAAAAGCATACTCAGCGGTTTTATATGCTCGAGTCACACCCATAGACGGCCCAACTACCGTAACCTCACTTCTCGCCAATACGAGAGTTGCGCCTATTAAAGTTATTTCGTTGCCAAAACTGGAACTTTGTGGTGCCGTGCTGTTGGCCAATGTAACACACAATTTACTGCCCCAACTCTATTCATCTCAACATCAAACGTATTTTTGGACAGATTCTTCAATAGTCTTGGCATGGCTCAGCAAACCACCAAACTCGTGGAATACATTTGTAGCGAACCGAGTTTCTACAATAATGGAAACCGTAGGCGTAAAAAATTGGAATCATGTCGCTTCGCACGATAATCCAGCCGATATCGCTAGCCGAGGATGTAATGCAGAAGAGTTAAAAGAAAATAAACAATGGTGGAATGGGCCATTATGGTTAAAGGAAACACCTTCGAAATGGCCGACAACCCATAAACCCTTTGCCACTCAAGCTGAAGCTAAAATAATTCAATCATTTTCAACCATGGTCGATATCGATCCTTCCCCGGAGAGTACAACCGACCCCTACCCAGATATTTTACGACGATTTTCAAAATGGTTTAAGGCTTTAAGAGTAATGCTGCCATCGGCAACCTATACTATTACATTTTGTGATTATATGCGTTGTACGAATTTTACATATGTTTTTGTTAATGTTGTTAAATTCTCTGCAATGTGTGTGCACATGTACGTAATAAAAGAGCATACAAGAGAATAAAAGAGAAAAGAGAAAACGCGGCGCCCTGATTTTGCCGATGGCAGGAGTAATGTCATATGTTTTTAGATTTTGTAATCGCTCATCATCTACACGAACAAACTCAGTTCAAAACTATAGGATCACTCATGATCGAAATAGCTCGGATCAAGAGAGAATTCAGAAATTGCTAACCCACCCAAACATTGCACTTGATGCAACTGAAATAAAATCTACCCAATATAGACTTATTATTATGTCTCAGATGAAATACTTCGAAGAAGAATATAGTTGCTTAAGTAGGAAAAATCCAATACCCAAAAAGAGCCACTTACTCACCCTAACGCCATTTTTAGACTCTGCTAATATAATGCGTGCCAATGGTCGACTGGCTAAGTCAAACTGTTTGTCTTATTCTGAAAGACATCCAATCATAGTACCCTACGCAAGCCAAATTGCAAAACTGTTAACCCTACACGTGCATTTGGTATCGCTACATGGCGGAAATCAACTTATGTTGAGAATAATTCGATCTGGTTACTGGATTCCGAAACTTCAAAATCTTATTAGATCGGTAGTAAACAGATGCATTCCGTGTACGAAGTATTAGAACCGACAAACCACTCAATTTATGGCTGCATTGCCGCCAGAGCGCACTCAATTAACAAGACCATTTTTTAATGCTGGTGTAGACTTCGCCGGACCATTCGATATAAAAATTTATACTGGCAGAAATTGTAGAATAACAAAAGGATATGTATGCGTATTTGTTTGCTTTGCAACAAAAGCGATTCACTTAGAACCTACATCTGACCTGTCAACCCAGGCCTTTATGGCAGCATTCGCTCGATTTTTTTCGAGGCGGGGATGCCCTGCCGCCATTTATTCGGACAACGGGACGAACTTCGTTGGAGCCTGTCAATTATTGAAAAAAGAGCGGCAGGAATTCATTAAACAATTAAAAGGATCTGTAATTGCATCTAATAGTTTCCAAAACTTGACGTGGCACTTTATTCCTCCCGGGGCACCACATATGGGTGGCTTATGGGAAGCGGGGGTAAAGAGCTTCAAATCCCACTTAAAAAAGATAAACACATTTAAATACACGTTTGAAGAATTGGCTACCCTCCTAGCTAGAATAGAAGGATGCCTCAACTCACGACCCTTAAGTCCGTCAAGCGAAAACCCGCAAGATCTTAGTTCTTTAACCCCAGTTCATTTTTTAATAGGTTCACCCATACTTACCCCAGCGGAACCCGATTGCAGTAATGATAACATTACTTTAGCAAATCGATGGCAAAACCTAAAAATTCAGCATCACAACTTCTGCAGACGATGGAAAGATGAGTACCTTAAGGAGTTGCATAAGAGATATAATTGGAAGAACCCTAAACGTCAAATTGTAGTTGATGATGTTGTTGTGATTAGACAAGACAACCTACCCCCTAATGAATGGCAACTTGGACGTGTTACACGTACTCACCCAGGTTCAGATGAACGAATTCGTGTCGTTGAATTACGAACTTCGTCTGGAAACTTGACACGTCCTATAACAAAAGTTGTTGTCTTACCCACTAACTGAATTAAGTATAGCGTCTAATCTACTAACACCTCTCTTTACTTACCCTACTCTAACCCTACTTAATTTACAAGTTAATTCATTTATACTTACCGTAAATAATAATACTAAGTACACTTACACTCATGCTTTCTCTAATCTCATTCAAGTTTACTACATAACGGAATGAAGCTGTGAATTTTCCCTTATGTATTAAGCTTAGCTCATCTTAACAATCCCCTTGGTTGAACTTAGTTCCTTATATTTCATACAGATCATGGCACCCAACAACAACCGTTCCCATCGTTCAAAATCTGGATTCAACAACCATCACGAATCTCGTTAACAATCGAGACATGTAGAACCCAAACGTCATTTTGGATGTGGAATCTGTCAAGCGAACCACCGACTAGCCGACTGCCATAAATTCCGTGGACTCAACCTAGCAGACAAGTACAAAAAGGCAATAAAGTTGCATTACTGCATTAATTGTCTAGCGAGGAATCACTTGATTGCAAAGTGCGCTAGTAAGACCCGCTGCCAAAAGTGTGGGGCTAAACACCACTCCATCCTACATGGACCACACCGTATTTTAAAAAGTTTTCCAACCACGTCTTCGGCAAACCGATCGCAACCTAAGTCACCGGTTCCTGCACCACGTCGATCCCTTGCCTCGTCAACCAGTTCCACAACCACAGTCATCCCCATCGGTCTACCTACATCACTGCACAAAGTGATCATACCCACAGCTCAAGTAAACGCCATGACCGAAGATGGTTATGTGTCATTGCGGGCAATTGTCAACCCAGGCCTCGTCGCGTCACGTATCGCGCATTCGGTTGTAGATAGACGCAAACTTGACACCTTTGAGCTGGATGGAAAAAATACGTTAAACTGACCATAACACCGAACATGTCATCCATTATAAAGTACGACATTTACCTTCTGGTCACCCGAGATCTTCCCAAGCTCCCATACACGGCACCCATTAGAGGTTCCATTAAAGAAAAGTTTGAGAATCTCGCATAAGCAGATCCCAACTTTGATTTAAATGAACTTGTCGAGGTCGAACTTGGTGGTGACCTGTACAGCAAAATTTTGAAGTCAAACATAATTCGAGTGGATGGTGGATCATTACTGGCTCAGGACTCCACCTTCGGATGGCTCATAATGGGCACCTATTCTGCCTAGACTTCTTTCATGCCTCTAGGCGGGGAGGATGTTCACATCCGTGAACAACCAGTACATCACCCCAGCCCTGGCGATGTAATCAACGCCTTGGCAACAACAAGTGTAATCAGACTTAGATTTATTAACATATCTTTTATTTTACTTATAACCCTTTGTGTTAAAGTTAAACCCCAGCTAAAATTAAAATTCCCAATAAACTAATAGTTATATATTTAATTCAAATTAAAAGTAAATATAACCCTTACCTAAAATTTGTTATATGCATATATATATATAAATTCTGAAAATAAGGGTTCAATAAACACATAACCTTACACAGTTTTGAAATATATATCGAAGTGTTTAATTTACATGGTTCCCGCCATTAAGTAGTTGTTATCCCATTCTAACTCGTTAAAACAACAATATTAATAATAACAACGGAAATAACAACAATAACAATTACAATAATAGAAACAGACAAAGACCTGACAATAATCGTAGGAATAGACACTACGTACGAGCAATGGACTCAAATGAAAATGGTTCGGAAAACTCCGACCATCCCCTAAGATCAGAACAGTAAATAATAAAGTGTATAACCTTAACCTCAACTTATGTTTTTTTATTCAGATTAATATAGATAACAGTAACACAAAAGTAAAATTACTAGTTGATACAGGTTCCGACATATCACTCATAAAATCCAAATATTTTGATTTAAATAAAATAAATACTAACAAAATCACAACATTAAGTGGAATAGGACAAGGTGAAATTAAATCTATAGGCGGTATATTTTTTGATTTAAAATTTAAAAATTATCTAATACCACACAGTTTTCAAGTAGTAGACAATAATTTCCCAATACCAAGCGATGGAATCATTGGTATAGATTTTATTAAGAAATATAATTGTATATTAGATTTTAATAAGGATTATGACTACCTAGTCCTACGACCATTCAATATACCACAACCTATAGAAATACCAATTAATAATAACAGCGATAACCTTATATTGCCGCCAAGATCAGAAGTAATACGTAAAGTAAATTTGATTAATTGCGATAATGAAATATTAATACCAAATCAAGAACTTGAACCAGGAGTCTTTATCGCGAACACATTGGTAAAATCTAATAAAGAATATATTCGTATTCTAAATACAAATAACACTATCACATCAGTTAATAAAAGTAAAATAAAAACCGAAAATCTTTCTGCATATGAAATAGTCGAACGAAATCCGACCAAAAATACACATAGAAAATAAGAAATATTAAAACTTTTACAGAAAAACTTTCCAGAACAATTTAAAAATACATTAACGGAACTTTGCACATCATACAGCGATATTTTCGGTTTAGAATCAGAAACAATAACAATTAATAATTTCTATGAACAAAAATTGAGAGCAAGGGATTCACAACCGGTGTACATTAAGAATTACCGGATACCACATACACACAAAGAGGAGATAGATGAACAGGTGAAAAAATTAATAGACGATAGTGGAACCATCAAATTCTGAGTACAACAGTCCAATTCTGCTGGTACCGAAGAAGTCACTTCCAAGTTCAGAAACAAAAAGATGGAGACTCGTAGTGGATTATAGACAACTAAATAAGAAATTGATAGCAGACAAATTTCCATTACCTAGAATAGATGACATTTTAGAACAACTCGGTAGAGCCAAATATTTTTCATGTCTAGATTTAATGTCCGGTTTTCACCAAATTGGACTAGAGAAAAACTCTAGAGATCTAACTTCATTTTCAACAGCAAATGGATCTTATAGATTTACTAGATTGCCCTATGGTTTAAAAATAGTGCCCAATTCTTTTCAAAGAATGATGACACTCGCTTTTACTGGTTTGCGACCAGACCAAGCATTTCTTTACATGGATGACTTAGTTGTTTTAGGATGTTCGGAAAAGCATATGCTTTCTAATTTAACAAATGTATTTGAATTATGTCGAAAACGCAATCTTAAGTTACATCCCGAAAAATGTTCATTTTTCATGAGGGAAGTAACATACCTAGGACATAAATGCATCGAAAATTATCCACAACCAAAAGATGCGGATAGTGCAAGAAGATTTGTAGCATTTTGCAACTACTATCGCAGATTTATAAAAAATTTTCAGAGTATTCTAGACATCTTACAAGATTGTCCAAAAAGGGTGTGCAGTTCGAATGGACTAAAGATTGTGATTCAGCATTTAAATATCTTAAAAAAGCATTAATGAGTCCAACATTACTTCAATATCCAGATTTCACAAAAGAGTTTTGTGTAACAACAGATGCAAGCAAACATGCTTGTGGAGTTGTACTAACTCAAGAACATGAGGGAAAACATCTACCAATAGCATACGCATCCAAAATATTTACAAAAGGCGAGAGTAACAAATCAACAATTGAACAAGAATTAACCGCTATACACTAGGCCATCACACATTTTAGACCATATATTTATGGTAAACATTTTCTTGTCCGCACTGATCACAGACCTCTGTCCTACCTCTTTTCCATGAAAAATCCAAGCTCAAAACTAACTAGAATGAGACTGGACTTGGAAGAATATGTTTTCACTGTAGAATATCTTAGGGGAAAAGATAATTATGTGGCCGACGCTTTGTCGCGCATTACAATAAATGATTTAAAAGAAATACATAATAAAAACAGCAATGTATGCAAAGTAACAACTCGAGCAATGACAAACAATGCACTTAAAAAGAAATATCCAATTACACCAAATAAACGGCATTTAAATAATGAAAATGAGAAGCCCAATGTATTTGAACCAATTATTAATTCTGACGTCAGAAAATTTTGTAAGCTAAAGATTACCCCACAAAAAGTTTATATTAAACGTGGCAAATCTATAATAGCATGTATAAATATAGATGAATTGTTTACTAATGGGAAATTTGACTTAGGACAATTTTTCCCTAGGCTCGAAGAAGTGGCCGGTAAATTAAATATTCATAAAGTACAAGTGGCACCAAGTGAGAAAATTTTCGAATTTATCTCTATTAATGAATTTAAAGAAATGAGCAATAAATTATTAAAAGTAGCGCTACTTAATGAGGTGATCCACGTAACAAATGCCAAATTAATAACAGAGATAATGAAACGATACCACGATGACCCCGCAGAGGGAGGACATTCCGGTGTTTCAAGAACTCTAAATAAAATAAAAAGATACTACTATTGGAAAAATATGACTCGAGATATAACAAAATACGTTAAAATATGCCAAAAATGTCAAACAGCTAAAATAACAAAGCATACACAAATACCACTGACATTGACAAATACACCAAATAAACCTTTTGATACGGTAATTGTGGATACTATAGGTCCACTACCAAAATCATATTTCGGAAATGAATATGCCGTCACCATAATATGTGACATGACAAAATATCTTGTAACGGTACCTATACAAGATAAAAGCGCAAAATCCATTGCGAAAGCAATATTTGAAAATGTTATTCTTACCTATGGTCCAATGAAGACGTTCATTTCAGACATGGGTACAGAATACAAAAACTCAATACTTACTGAATTATGTAACCTTTTGAATATTGAAAAAATAACATCAACAGCTTACCATCACCAGACTCTAGGAACTGTGGAAAGAAGTCACAGAACTTTTAACGAATATGTAAGATCATACATATCCGTTGACAAAACCGATTGGGATGAATGGCTTAAGTATTTCACGTACTGTTTAAACACTACGCCATCTTCCGTTCATGACTATTGTCCTTATGAGTTAGTTTTTGGTAGACTTCCAAATGGGTTTCAACAGTTCAATAGTATTCAAGAAATAACACCATTATATAATATAGAAAATTATGCTAAGGAAGTTAAATTTAGGTTAGAAATAGCACATAAGAGAGCGCGCGCTATGATAGATAGGTCTAAACTTTAACAAAAATTAAATTATGATAGGTCATTATTAGAAGTAGATTTTAGATTAGGAGACTTAGTTTTAATTAAAAATGAAGTAGGGCACAAATTAGATAATAGGTAAAAAGGTCCTTATGAAATTAAAAATATAGATTTAAGAAATAATGTAACCATAGTTGATAAGAAAAATAATAAAGAACATATAGTACATAAGAATAGACTTAAATCTTACCATAATGAATAAAATATTAAATCACCTAATTATAAAAATTGTTATTAGCATTCAAGTAACAAAATTGTTTCCACATAATTAAGTATAATACATAATTGTTAAAGAATGTCCATAAAACTTTCAGTTATATGAACATTCTTCCGTAAATGGGAGGTGTAGCGTGTCTTTTATATTAACATTGCTTGCACACATAATTTCAGTATACGTTACATGCAATGAACCAGGCGCATGTTTAATGTAATACGAATAAGCCACTTGAGTGTTGTGCGCTGTGTGTGTGTGTATGAATACAATACTGGCAGTACACACGGTCGTCAATAGTAATACTATCACCACTCTTGCTATTGGACAAGTGTCTGCGAGATTGTAAGAAAATACTAAGCAAACCGCTATACCTTCCACTGTAATGAAAATGCCTAATAAGCATTTATTGTGTATAAAACTCTACACGATTATTAAATAAAATCAATTCTTATACCAAGTACAAACAGTGCGTACTAGCCGCACTAAATAAAGAATTCTTTAACTTCAAAATAAAATTAAAAGACTTTTAATTACAGTTCTTTCGCCCATTTTTATTTAAAAATTTATAATTTACTATAATATTGGCTTAAGCCATGTTTAAAGACTCTAGCTATAATAGTTCTTCAGTTACGCTATATTTTATATTATGTATCCCACGGGTGGTATTACTTTATTATTTCTATTTTCAAAGGTATAATTAAGGTTGACTTCTACCAAGTTATATAATTATCAATATAACAGTTTTTAATATATGCAATATTTAATATTGGCGTATACCACTCCCCTGCTGATATATAATTAAAATTTTGCGGCTTAGAAGATCATACTGCAAAGAGTTAAAGCAATTGGGTGCAGTGGATCTTAAGATAAGCGATACTTAATATTGGCATCCTATAGAGGATACCATTTTGCCCTGCCCCTATCGAAAAAATAAGTAGCCTCATTTTACTTTCGGGGTTCACGTGATGCTACTGCAAAAATTTCAGGTAAATCGCCTCAATAGTTAAGGAGCCTATAAGCCAACAAACAAACATACATACATTTTTAATTTTTATATACATAATTATATGCATAGATAATCAAAAACTGGAGCATATGCTCAACTATTACTCACATTTCTTTGTTTTTTTAAGAATTCTAAACACCTACACATCTACATATTACTCAAATTTCTTTGCATTTCCAAGAATTTTGAGACTTTATGAAATTTAAATTTGTCACGTATGTACAATTCATTTGAAAAATAAAAAGGTTTAATATTACATAAAAAAGACCATCCGACATGGTTGTATCTACACACACCCTACTCTTTACGAACACCTAACAAAGAGCCCGCATAGGGTTGCCAGACGGTCACATTTACACACACACACACAGCCACGACAGTCACATTTACGCATACACACACAACCACGTCAGTCACATTTACGCACACACAAACATACACAGGCAATAAAAGTGGTGGAGATTGCAAATCACAAACCGCAAACCACAACATGATAAAGTCACAACAATATACACACATACACGGCTAGGGTTGCCATTCGTAAGGATTTTACCAGTACACGTACTGGTTTTTATTCAATGTACTGGTTTATGCATAACACCCAAATCAGTACGCAAATGTACTGATTTTTTTAAAATTTTGCCTCCAAATAATTTTACTTGTTTAAAAGTGGTTTACTTCCCTTATTACTTTTGATTTGTTATGAATCACCCAGTTAAAATTCAGTCTTACGTTTTATTTTTGTTAACTCTTAACTTACCATATACTTTGTATTCAAATAAATAGAAGTGCCATTAGTGATTTTCAAAAGAAAATGCTGCTTTTGCGAAAAAGGGAAGAGTATAAAAACACTCGCAGGATTGTTTGCTTCACCTGTCTTCGTTTTGCACAACTGCCAACGTTAACACTTCTTGGTTGTATTCTGTGATTCAAACAAAACGAAAAAGCACGTAAAATGTTTGTTTTGTTTTCCAACGTTCAATGTGTTTTTGTTTTTAAATAATTTCGTTGATGTAGAAGAAAACAGTAAACAAATTAAAACCTACACATAATTTTAGTATTGTTAAGTAAATTATCATACTTAGATGATTATTTAATTCGGCTTAAAAACATTTTAGGCCGTACCTTAACAATGGATAGAAACGAGGATTTGCCGGAGGATTCTGACGTTGAAGAAATTGAAGAAGTTGAAGAAATTAACATCCCTTCAACAAGCCAAGGGAAAACAAATGTAAAAAGAAGAAGTAATAGATTTCAAGACTCATGGAAATCTAAATTTGATTGGATTCTTAAGACGAAAGACGAATCTATTGCAAAATGTTCAGTTTGTGGTTTCACATTTTCTATAGCAAATGGAGGAATAACAGATGTAAAACGGCACATGCAAACAGGTAGACATAAGCGAAATATATCAGGGAGTCATCAAAAAACAGTATCTTCATTTCTAACGCAAATACCAAATGTAAATGATGCCAATCGCAATAATAGCGCCGCTGCTGAAGCCGCTTTTGTATATCACACAGTAATTCATGGCCACAGCTACTCATCAGCTGATTGTAGCAGCAAACTATTCAAAGAAATCTTCCCTGATTCCAAAGTTGCTTCCAATTTTAGTTGCGGAAGAACTAAGTGTTCGAAAGTTGCAACCAAATTATTGGCTAAGTATTCTATAGATGCATTAGTGAATGAATTAGGCAATAATTATCCCTTTTCTGTTTCAACCGACGCATCCAATAAGGGAAATATAAAATTTGTGTACTGGTTTTTTTTTCGAATGTACTGGTATTTTTCTTACGATGTACTGATTTTTCTAATTTCAAAAATGGCAACCCTATACACCCACCACTATTTATGGATAACAATCTTGAAGCGATGTGGTGGCTTAAGCCCTGGCTGTGGTTCGTGTCTTGGCCCGGGTATTTTGCCAGCAACTGGTGATTCCCGAGGTGAAGACAGTGAACTTAAAGGCCTTGGCAACTAAAGGTTATCCATCCCCTAAACCGGGGTGTCATGCGACCCGTGCCTATCGGTTGGTTTGCAGTCAGGGGTGTCCGACTGTATTATCACGGAGCTTTGCTGATACCTGGGCACCTCAGCAAATAGACCACGCCCTTACCACGTTAATGGGGGCTATGACGTGGCGGACCTTTTCAATTCCCCTACACTCGTGGGACCAACAAACAAAATGAACACTCCAAAAAACAAACAAAAACAACAACAACAACAACAACAATTAACTGAAACTGATGACGAACAGGCGAGAATAAGGACAACGATTGACAGTAAGACGACAAAGCCAGGGACTGTAACAGTCCAGGCCACCATGGAAGATCAGCCTAGGCTGATCGGAAGTGGTAAGGCAGCTCGACCGGAAGGCAACTGCTCCAAAAACGGCGGCGAGGTACCCCTGAACTTCTCTCCAAGTACCTCCAAAGCCGCAAAAGCCCTTTCCGTCGGTGGGACGGATAAAACCCCTGCTTCGGGTGCTGCCAAGTTGGGAATGACAAAGTCGTCCAACAATGCAGCTTCCCATGTGCCCATTGTGCAAGGTGGGATGGTAATGAGAACATCATATCCCAAATCTGCACCTCCCCCCGCCAAAAACGGCGACCGTAAAAAGTCCCCAAGGCATAAAAACCCTACCAAGAGGGCAAAAAATACAAGGCGCGCCGCCTTGCGCTTCATTGAGCTACTTGGCTCCAAAAAAGCTGAAGAGCTTTCCAATGAGCAGAAAGCTAAATTGGAATGGGCTAAGGTCCACATAGCTGGGCTGCAAAGTGTTTCACCTCCTGTCACTGGAAAGGTGACAATGCCTAAACGGCAACGTTCTGAGGAAGAAGCATCAGCCGTAAAACAGCAACCAGGGACTAAGCGTCCTAAATTAGCACCGAAGCCGATGAACAGGTCCTTCAGTGAGGTGGCCAAAGGTCACCTAGTGAGGGCTGTCATTGACAGAGGTGCTGAAAACGGTGCCATTTCCCATACCAAGTGGGATCTGGTTAAACAGAAATTGATGGGCGTGTTCTGGACGATCCTCAAGGAGAATCCAGGTCCTCCCCCTCAATGTGATGATGCTGGCTGGTATCAAGGCCATGTGAAGTTGATGGCTTGTGTGGATGAGCGCTCAGCGTCGTTACTTAAGCTTGCCATCCATTCAATAGGAGAGGTTTGGGAAGGTGCAAGGCTCGATGTGGTGTTGGTGAGCGAGATACCGCGTAGGCCTAGATCGATTGCAACCATTCCTGCCGAACCATCGAAACCTGAGGAGATCTTGAAGATCATTCAATGCTGTAATCCCCAACTACCCACACATGATTGGAAGGTAGTGAAGGTTTCAGCTATTGAAGGGTCATCAAGGACGGCGATTGTGGTAATAAACCAGCAATCCTTGGAATCACTGAGGGAGAAACAGGGTAAGATCTACTATGGTTTTAGTACGATCTTGCTCCGTGTCTACCGAAGTGATAACAAGGGCAATCCAGCTCCTTCGGTAAACGAGGCTGCACATACTGATGACAGTATGGCTTGTGGTGATGCCGTTAGCTCAAGCGACAAAGATGACACTCAGTCGGTCTCCGAACTGGTGGGTGACTTCTTTGACCACTTGGGCGAAATGGTTGACGAGGACGTACTCCTGGAATCCGACCATGAGGACGTCAACGTCACAGTAATCGCCAACATGGATCATGGTGAGGGTGACACAAATCAACCTACAC
The DNA here is from genome assembly GCA_930367215.1 of Pollenia angustigena. Lineage (NCBI taxonomy): Eukaryota > Metazoa > Arthropoda > Insecta > Diptera > Polleniidae > Pollenia > Pollenia angustigena. The sequence goes on along the minus strand of OV884061.1, from coordinate 22,278,351 downwards.
CACTCTAAAGCAGCATCCGCTGCACTGCTCCTCCGACTGGCGGAAAGAGGGGAGGAGCTCGTAATGGTCCAAGAACCATGGATTCACAAGAATCGGGTTTGCGGACTGAAACTTAAAGGCTACAAGCTATTATATGCGAAAGGTACAGGTAACATAAGATCTTGTGTCTTAGCTAAAAACTCGTTGAATATCTTCATTCTTTCTGATTACAGTGATGAAGACACAACAACGGTCGCTCTGGAGACACCAGACGGAATAGTCTGGATGGTCTCGGGCTATATGGCGCACGATCACGGACATGACCCACCCAATAGGCTCATCCGTGATGCTGTAACAAAGGCTGCGGGCACTGGAACGCCAATTGTAATCTGTGCCGATGCTAATGCGCACCACACTATCTGGGGTAGTACTGATACAAATGTAAGAGGTGAGTCACTATTCTCCTTTATTATTAATTATAATCTAGGAGTAGTTAATAGGGGCTGTGAGCCTACGTTTGTTGTTGCGAATAGGTGTGAGGTTCTTGATGTCACGCTGGTTAGTATAAACCACCTTCATATGATTGAGAATTGGATGGTGTCTAATGACTGTTCGCTCTCTGATCATAGGTATGTGGAATTTGATTTAGGGCTTAGGTCCCCAGGACCGATGGCTGTGGTAAACAGGAGACGCACGAACTGGGGGATTCAACATTCCTCTCTGGTTCGGACTCTATCTGATCCTCCTGATGTAAATGATATCAGTGGGATCGACGCGGCAGTGGATATGCTTTCGAACTCACTGCAGTTAGCGAATTCCTTGGCGTGTAAGCCAATGATTCGCAGGGGTAGGGATCGGCCACCGTGGTGGGATCCTGAAATTGCGCAGGCAAGAAGTGCCTGTCGTAGGTTGTTCAATGAGGCTAAGCGCCTTGGTAACTGGGTGGACTACAAGTCATCATTGAATAGATTCAGAAATTTGGTTAGATCGGCGAAAAGGAACGCTTGGAGGAACTTCTGTAGCGGCGTGGAGGGATCCTCTGAGACGAACCGTTTACGTAAAATTATGGCTTCGAGCCCGGTTGTCCCAACCCATGTCCGAAAATCGGATGGTTGTTGGACTACAAATAGTCGGGAAACACTTGAGGTGTTGATTGACACTCACTTTCCTGGAAACTCCCAAGGGAGCTTGCGGGATCGGGTGTGGGAGTCGACACCCATTCCTATGTCCATTCCTTTGGACTATGATATGATCAAGTGGGCTGTCGATAGCTTCAGCCCATATAAATCTCCGGGTATTGATGGTATAATTCCGGCGGACCTGCAGAGGAATTCGACCCTGATCATACCCTGGCTGATGGCCATATACAGGGGGTGCGCTAGATTTTCGTATCTCCCGGTAAGTTGGACCTTGTGCAGAGTGGTCTTTATACCCAAAGGGGGTAAGGCTTCTCACACTGAACCGAAGGACTACAGACCGATTAGTCTTGCATCCTTTCTTCTTAAGACTCTTGAAAGAGTTATTGATATACATCTTAGGATGACCATCCCAAGAAGTTTACTCTCTGCCTCCCAACATGCCTACACAAAGGGCAGATCTGTTGAGACGGCTCTTCACTCTCTAGTGGGAACTATTGAGAGATCGCTCGAATTTAAGGAGTACACACTAGTGGCCTTTCTCGATATTGAGGGGGCTTTCAACAATGTCAACCCGGACTCTATTGTGTCGTCCATGAGGAGCCTGGGGATCGACGTTGGCATATGTAGATTTGTGGATAATCTACTCTGGAATAGGGTCATTTGCTCTACGATAGGTGAGACCAGTGTTCAAAGACTGGTGAAGAGGGGTACTCCCCAAGGGGGGGTTCTATCCCCACTATTGTGGAACCTGACTATGAATACCATGTTGACGAAGATGGACAACATGAGGATCAAAACAGTGGCGTATGCTGATGATGTTGCGGTAGCTATCACGGGGAGACATCTGAACATAATGTCTCAGTGTATGGAGGCTGCTCTGAAGGTACTTAGCACCTGGAGCGCATCATGCGGGCTGGGTGTTAATCCGTCCAAGACGGAACTGGTACTCTTTACGAGGAAGTACAGGACTGGGGACTTTAGGCTTCCGAGGTTAAATGGAACCGAGCTTCAGATGGGGACAAAATGTCCAGATGAAAGTGGAAAAGGCAATAGTTGCCATATATGCGTGTAGGGGTGCAATCGGCAGAAACTGGGGCATGAGCCCGTGGTGTGTCAATTGGATCTTTGAGGCTGTAGTAAAGCCGACTCTGTATTACGGGGTCGTGGTATGGTGGCCTGCGTTGGATAAGAGCAGGTATAGGGCAATGCTTGAGAAGGTATATAGACTTGTCGCGTTGATGATAACGGGATCAATGCGATCTACTCCCACGAGGGCGCTGTTCACGATACTGAACTGGCTCCCGGTGGACATCATGACCAGACAGATGGCTCTTTGCTCGGCGACACGGCTAAACGCGGCGCTTTGTTGTTCGGCCCGTGACTATGGGCATGCCGTGATAACCAGAGGTTCTACCGTCCCTGATAGTGTGGACTATTGCACTCCGGTGCCTTTCACTGGCGCGGGGTTTGTGACAATGATGGCGCATGCCAATGCGCTGTCAAGTACTCACCACGAACTGAGCCTAGGGGTTTATACTGATGGTTCGAGGAAGGGTGTAAGAGCTGGCGGAGGTTTCTACATAGAGGAACTGGATGTGAGAGTTTCCTTTCGTCTGCCGGATGGATGTAGTGTCCTGCAGGCGGAGATCTCGGCTATAAGGCGGGCGGTAAATTGGCTGAGGTATCATCGCATATCGGGAGATATACGTATATTTACTGACAGCAAGGCTGCCCTTGCTTTCCTAGCGGGTGTCTATACGACATCTAGGTTAACTGTAGAATGTCGGATGTCTTTGAATGAGATTGCGAAACATTCAAGGGTAACGCTAATATGGATTCCGGGTCACTCAGAGTGCCCGGGTAATCTAGTGGCAGATGGGCTGGCCAAACAAGGTGGTCGCATGGATGATATATTCATCGATCAGTTTGTTGGTCTTCCAATGGCTAACTGTAAATTAATTATCAGGTGCGAGTCTTATAGAGTCGCGCAGATGCGGTGGACTAGTGAGTCCACCTGCTTGATATCCAGGCTATTATGGCCTGGTCATGATGAACGGAGGACAAGCTCTCTACTTAGGTTCAGAAGGGACCAGATTAGGACAGTTGTATCGGTTATTACTGGGCACTGGCCGGTGGGGACTCATGCTGAAAGAATGGGTCTGGAATTCAATGACTACTGTAGAAGTTGTCAGGATGAGGAGGAGGAGGAGACTGTGCTTCACTTTCTCTGTCAATGCCCTGGGTTGCGGGGTATTAGGGAGGAATGTCTGGGGAAACCGGCATTTGCCTGCCTAGAGGATTTATCCAAGATAGAACTGAGATCGCTGATTCTCTTCATTAGGAGGACGAAGTGGCTGGATTCTGCAGTGACGCCATCTGAGTAACTGCTCTACAGGATGGGCATTGGCGCTGGGTATCACAAAGGGACCAATAAAGGACCCAAGTGAGCTGTCTGTTGATAGCTGCCCATGGAACCTAACCTAACCTAACCCTATACACGGCTCAGTGTATCGTACCAACCGATGAACATATTACGTTAACCAACCGACTGTAGTGTGAAAATAAAATCTTGATCGCGAATGCTCACTACGATACCGCCTCCAAGATAAGAAGGGGATACATAGGGATAGATAGGGGATAGTTTTTACATGAAATTGTTTGCTGGGTTATGGGATGATCCCAAATTTTTATGGAAAAAGTGCCGCAGAACTGTCCAATACATACTTCTGGCAATAATACATATAATAACAATAATACACGTTACACCAACTCACAAAGAACCAACTATGATGCTCAAAATAGAAATAACAATTATATCAACAACAATAATTCCAATGACAGAAACTACAACAATAATTATAACAACAACAGTAATAGCAGAAATTTTAGCAATTATAATAGGAATTCAAATAATACCAACAGCAGATACAACACAAAGATTGCTTACAACAGAAATAATAGGAACACTTATTACAATAACACCAATACAAATCAAAGAAATAACCACCCAAACGTACGAACAATACATCGACAGGGAAACGAAGAAACCCTGGAGACTCAGAACGAATCTCCAGAAAGGGAAAATTACAGATTCACACAATAAATCCAAAAACTTCGAACTTTATATATCTTTCTATCAAAAACCTGCCTTACAAACTGACTTTCTCAATAGATACTGGCTCTGATATATCCCTTTGCAAGGAAAATATTATACATGGATATGAACAAGATATTTTTGGATTGAATGGCATAACCAAACATTATACAGAGTACTTGAAGAATATTCCTTAAAACATAAATTTTACATAGTAAATAGTGACTTTCCAATAAACACAGACGGAATTTTAGGAATCGATTTCTTTCATAAATACAACTGTATAATAAACTACGATACACAAACTATAATTTCGATAGCAGGCTTAGGTTATCATGTGTTTGTTGCAAAATTTATGTTATTGTAATTAAAAAATAATTAACGACGCTAATATTGAAATGCAAAGCGTGGACGCTAGGATTCATATTTTGCTTTCCAGAATGGGATATTTGTTCTTACAAGTGGCAAGAAAATGTAAAAAAATAGTATGCATTGGATAATATGTTACTGGAAAACTTAAATTTAAATAAAAACTATTTTTATAGAAACATGCAATGTAAAGGAAATGGGTTAAGAAGTAAAAGAAACTGCGAAATCGTTTTCGACAATTTGCGAAACATTAAGAATTAAATTTTGTTTTGAACATAAAACCTTAAAAGTGATAATCAGCTTCAATCTAAAAATATTGTTTCCGGAAATACCATTAGCATAATAATGATGGTAATAATGTTATTTACAAACGATAAAGAAAATTAAATAACATCAGTTCTCAATTCCGTGTTTTAGCGGATCTTTCAGAAATAAACCATTTCAGAACTGAATATATTTAAATATCTTCGAAAAATATAGCCAATATTAAGAACGAAAGTAATGTTTGCTGACATTTCATATATTTCTTTTGGTATTTTATCGATACCACATTTCTGAGCATCAATTGAACGCAAATTTTCAAATGTAAAATGATATAAAAAGCAAAGGAAGAAATCGTTTACATGTAGAAACTGGCTCAAGTTTGATAAAAATTAAAGATGTATTAAAATCAACTGGTAGTTGCTATCGTAGTTATAATATTTCTTATGATCTCTTAAAGTAAATTTGCTTTATATTACAACACTGAATTACAATCTTTATTTTTAAACATTAATGTTTTAAACTTTTTTTAGAACTAAGTTCTAAGTATGTAATATATCGATGCCTTACTTTCTCAACCTCGTATCTTAAAAATACGTTTTGACTTTTTCATATCAAACGACTGCTATTTCTGTGTTCTTACAATGCAACAACTTATTATTTCAATACAATTTTAATATATGTAATCAATTCTTTAATAATTCCATTTTAACTTTAACCCAAACACCGAAGTATACAAAGATAAAACGTTTTTTTTTCTCTCCTCAAAAGTTGTATTTTTTTAAGATACGTGGTTGAGAAAGTAAGGCATCGATATGTAAAAGTCTGAATTATGTTACTTTAATTTATGTTGAAAAAAAAAAAATAAAACTATTTCAAATATTTTTTTTTAGAAAATACATACTGAAAAACGCACCTTAAGCGGCTCATACACTTTCAATATAACTGTTCAATTTTATCGCCAATGGGCTTGTGATATTCGAAGGTGACACAATAATTGGCAAGAATCGAAATCAGAAAAAAGAACAATATACTGTGAAATGAGTTTGCAACAATGTACTATGTTGTTTTGCATTAAAGGTTTTGTTTTTTTTTTTATAAAAGTTGCGCCATATTTTAATTGAAACCATTGTGCCACTTATTGAATAATATGAGGCCATATAGAAATAATATGGCGAATAACATTACAATAATATTGTAAATGAATGGGGCGCTAAAAACTGCAGTCAAAGTAGAAAAACTGCAATTTCTTCCACTTCTTAATTTGTCATTGGTCAAAGAAAAACTGTTGCTTTTACTTCTAATTCATTAATTCTAAACAGTCGCTGTCAAATCAACTCGAAAAGCGAAAAGTTGTACACAAATTTTCGTTTTTTGTTCGACAGTTTTTGGTTTTGACTGCAGTTTTAAACCCTGCAGTTTTTTAAACCCTGAATGTGTACCTCAAATTTAAATACTGTTTGTTATTAAATACTTAGACAAATGAATTCTAATAAAATATTTTTTGTTCCCTTTATTTTCATACATTAATGTTTTTTTTAAACAAAAAGTACCACTTGGTGGCAAAAATACTCTTTTAATAGCAGTTCAGTACCATTTCAAAATTTCAATTTTGCAACACTGGCGTAGTATGCAATAAAGAAATGGGAAACGGTGTTTTTGTTGCGAACACTATAATACCAAAAAATGGTAATCGCCACATTAAAATTCTAAATACATTAGAAACACCCATACGATTTTCACAACTTAAACGAGCTACAATAGCTTTACAACACTATAACATTTATAGAACCACTCATCTAGATGACGAATATTATTCAGAAAACAGGTTTCAGAAATTATTAAAAACAATTCAATTCAAAGATTTTGACAACGAAAAACAAGAAGCTTTATACGACATATTAAAACAATATCAAGAAATATTTCATCTAGAAGGAGAATCCTTAACCACTAATAATTTTTACAAACAAAACATAGAACTTAACAATAATACCCCAGTATATACAAAAAATTATTGTTTACCTCAATCACAATTAAATGAAATAGACAGACAAGTACAGAAACTATTACAAGAACATATAATAGAGCCATCAGTTAGCCCATACAACTCACCTTTATTATTGGTCCCTAAAAAAGATGATATAAAGAAATGGCGTTTAGTTGTAGATTATAGACGTTTGAATGATAAAGTAGTAAACGACAAATTCCCATTAACAAGACTAGAGGATGTTTTAGACAAACTAGGACGGGCAAAATATTTCACAACACTTGATATGACAAGCTCTTTTCATCAGAAAGAGCTAGATACATCATCAAGACCAATGACAGCATTTTCTACTAACAGCGGTCACTATCAATACAATAGACTACCTTTTGGACTAAAAATATGATTAAACAGTTTTCAGAGAATGCTAACCATAGCATTGTCTGGTTTGGAATCTGAAGCATTCCTATATGTAGATGATATAATTATTTTTGTATGCAGCCTTAAGCACCACAATGAAAATCTCGTAAAAGTATTTCAAAGACTAAAACAGTACAATTTAAAATTAAATGCAGAAAAATGTTGCTTTTTAAAGCCAGAAGTCTTATATTTAGGTCATCTTATTACAAAAGACGGTATTAAAATCGATTCAACAAAATATGAAATTATTGAACAGCATCCTATTCCGAAAAATTCGGAGGAAGTTAGAAGATTAATAGCCTTCTGTAATTACTACAGAAGATTCATTCCGGATTTTGCCAAAACAGCAAACTGCCTAAACAACTTATTGAAGAAAAAAGTCAAATTTAAATGGACCGAAGACTGCCAAAAAGCATTTGACACATTAAAAGACAGACTAAAGAACCTACCTATAAAGGAAAGCCCTTTCCGTCGGTGGGACGGATAAACCCCCTGCTTCGGGTGCTGCCAAGTTGGGAATGACAAAGTCGTCCAACAATGCAGCTTCCCATGTGCCCATTGTGCAAGGAGGGATGGTGATGAGAACATCATATCCCAAATCTGCACCTCCCCCCGCCAAAAACGGCGACCGTAAAAAGTCCCCAAGGCATAAAAACCCTACCAAGAGGGCAAAAAATACAAGGCGCGCCGCCTTGCGCTTCATTGAGCTACTTGGCTCCAAAAAAGCTGAAGAGCTTTCCAATGAGCAGAAAGCTAAATTGGAATGGGCTAAGGTCCACATAGCTGGGCTGCAAAGTGTTTCACCTCCTGTCACTGGAAAGGTGACAATGCCTAAACGGCAACGTCTGAGGAAGAAGCATCAGCCGTAAAACAGCAACCAGGGACTAAGCGTCCTAAATTAGCACCGAAGCCGATGAACAGGTCCTTCAGTGAGGTGGCCAAAGGTCACCTAGTAAGGGCTGTCATTGACAGAGGTGCTGAAAACGGTGCCATTTCCCATACCAAGTGGGATCTGGTTAAACAGAAATGGGCGTGTTCTGGACGATCCTCAAGGAGAATCCAGGTTTTCCCCCTCAATGTGATGATGCTGGCTGGTATCAAGGCCATGTGAAGTTGATGGCTTGTGTGGATGAGCGCTCAGCATCGTTACTTAAGCTTGCCATCCAATCAATAGGAGAGGTTTGGGAAGGTGCAAGGCTCGATGTGGTGTTGGTGAGCGAGATACCGCGTAGGCCTAGATCGATTGCAACCATTCCTGCCGAACCATCGAAACCTGAGGAGATCTTGAATATCATTCAGTGCTGTAATCCCCAACTACCCACACATGATTGGAAGGTAGTGAAGGTTTCAGCTATTGAAGGGTCATCAAGGACGGCGATTGTGGTAATAAACCAGCAATCCTTGGAATCACTGAGGGAGAAACAGGGTAAGATCTACTATGGTTTTAGTACGATCTTGCTCCGTGTCTACCGAAGTGATAACAAGGGCAATCCAGCTCCTTCGGTAAATGAGGCTGCACATACTGATGACAGTATGGCTTGTGGTGATGCCGTTAGCTCAAGCGACAAAGATGACACTCAGTCGGTCTCCGAACTGGTGGGTGACTTCTTTGACCACTTGGTCGAAATGGTTGACGAGGACGTACTCCTGGAATCCGACCATGAGGACGTCAACGTCATAGTAATCGCCAACATGGATCATGGTGAGGGTGACACAAATCAACCTACACCACTCTAAAGCAGCATCCGCTGCACTGCTCCTCCGACTGGCGGAAAGAGGGGAGGAGCTCGTAATGGTCCAAGAACCATGGATTCACAAGAATCGGGTTTGCGGACTGAAACTAAAAGGCTACAAGCTATTATATGCGAAAGGTACAGGTAACATAAGATCTTGTGTCTTAGCTAAAAACTCGTTGAATATCTTCATTCTTTCTGATTACAGTGATGAAGACACAACAACGGTCGCTCTGGAGACACCAGACGGAATAGTCTGGATGGTCTCGGGCTATATGGCGCACGATCACGGACATGACCCACCCAATAGGCTCATCCGTGATGCTGTAACAAAGGCTGCGGGCACTGGAACGCCAATTGTAATCTGTGCCGATGCTAATGCGCACCACACTATCTGGGGTAGTACTGATACAAATGTAAGAGGTGAGTCACTATTCTCCTTTATTATTAATTATAATCTAGGAGTAGTTAATAGGGGCTGTGAGCCTACGTTTGTTGTTGCGAATAGGTGTGAGGTTCTTGATGTCACGCTGGTTAGTATAAACCACGTTCATATGACTGAGAATTGGATGGTGTCTAATGACTGTTCGCTCTCTGATCATAGGTATGTGGAATTTGATTTAGGGCTTAGGTCCCCAGGACCGATGGCTGTGGTAAACAGGAGACGTACGAACTGGGGGATTCAACATTCCTCTCTAGTTCGGACTCTATCTGATCCTCCTGATGTAAATGATATCAGTGGGATCGACGCGGCAGTGGATATGCTTTCGAACTCACTGCAGTTAGCGAATTCCTTGGCGTGTAAGCCAATGATTCGCAGGGGTAGGGATCGGCCACCGTGGTGGGATCCTGAAATTGCGCAGGCAAGAAGTGCCTGTCGTAGGTTGTTCAATGAGGCTAAGCGCCTTGGAAACTGGTTGGACTACAAGTCATCATTGAATAGGTTCAGAAATTTGGTTAGATCGGCGAAAAGGAACGCTTGGAGAAACTTCTGTAGCGGCTTGGAGGGATCCTCTGAGACGAACCGTTTACGTAAAATTATGGCTTCGAGCCCGGTTGTCCCAACCTATGTCCGAAAATCGGATGGTTGTTGGACTACAAATAGTCGGGAAACACTTGAGGTGTTGATTGACACTCACTTTCCTGGAAACTCCCAAGGGAGCTTGCGGGATCGGGTGCGGGAGTCGACACCCATTCCTATGTCCATTCCTTTGGACTATGATATGATCAAGTGGGCTGTCGATAGCTTCAGCCCATATAAATCTCCGGGTATGGATGGTATAATTCCGGCGGACCTGCAGAGGAATTCGACCCTGATCATACCCTGGCTGATGGCCATATACAGGGGGTGCGCTAGATTTTCGTATCTCCCGGTAAGTTGGACCTTGTGCAGAGTGGTCTTTATACCCAAAGGGGGTAAGGCTTCTCACACTGAACCGAAGGACTACAGACCGAATAGTCTTGCATCCTTTCTTCTTAAGACTCTTGAAAGAGTTATTGATATACATCTTAGGATGACCATCCCAAGAAGTTTACTCTCTGCCTCCCAACATGCCTACACAAAGGGCAGATCTGTTGAGACGGCTCTTCACTCTCTAGTGGGAACTATTGAGAGATCGCTCGAATTTAAGGAGTACACACTAGTGGCCTTTCTTGATATTGAGGGGGCTTTCAACAATGTCAACCCGGACTCTATTGTGTCGTCCATGAGGAGCCTGGGGATCGACGTTGGCATATGTAGATTTGTGGACAATCTACTCAGGAATAGGGTCATTTGCTCTACGATAGGTGAGACCAGTGTTCAAAGACTGGTGAACTGGGGTACTCCCCAAGGGGGGGTTCTATCCCCACTATTGTGGAACCTGACTATGAATACCATGTTGACGAAGATGGACAACATGAGGATCAAAACAGTGGCGTATGCTGATGATGTTGCGGTAGCTATCACGGGGAGACATCTGAACATAATGTCTCAGTGTATGGAGGCTGCTCTGAAGGTACTTAGCACCTGGAGCGCATCATGCGGGCTGGGTGTTAATCCGTCCAAGACGGAACTGGTACTCTTTACGAGGAAGTACAGGACTGGGGACTTTAGGCTTCCGAGGTTAAATGGAACCGAGCTTCAGATCTCACGCAGTGCCAAGTATCTGGGCGTGGTTCTGGAAAGTAGGCTGTCATGGGGACAAAATGTCCAGATGAGAGTGGAAAAGGCAATAGTTGCCATATATGCGTGTAGGGCTGCAATCGGCAGAAACTGGGGCATGAGCCCGTGGTGTGTCAATTGGATCTTTGAGGCTGTAGTAAAGCCGACTCTGTATTACGGGGTCGTGGTATGGTGGCCTGCGTTGGATAAGAGCAGGTATAGGGCAATGCTTGAGAAGGTATATATGCGATCTACTCCCACGAGGGCGCTGTTCACGATACTGAACTGGCTCCCGGTGGACATCATGGCCAGACAGATGGCTCTTTGCTCGGCGACACGGCTAAACGCGGCGCTTTGTTGGTCGGCCCGTGACTATGGGCATGCCGGTATAACCAGAGGTTCTACCGTCCCTGATAGTGTGGACTATTGCACTCCGGTGCCTTTCACTGGCGCGAGGTTTGTGACAATGATGGCGCATGCCAATGCGCTGTCAAGTACTCACCACGAACTGAGCCTAGGGGTTTATACTGATGGTTCGAGGAAGGGTGTAAGAGCTGGCGGAGGTTTCTACATAGAGGAACTGGATGTGAGAGTTTCCTTTCGTCTGCCGGATGGATGTAGTGTCCTGCAGGCGGAGATCTCGGCTATAAGGCGGGCGGTAAATTGGCTGAGATATCATCGCATATCGGGAGATATACGTATATTTACTGACAGCAAGGCTGCCCTTGCTTCCCTAGCGGGTGTCTATACGACATCTAGGTTAACTGTAGAATGTCCGATGTCTTTGAATGAGATTGCGAAACATTCAAGCGTAACGCTTATATGGATTCCGGGTCACTCAGAGTGCCCGGGTAATCTTGTAGCAGATGGGCTGGCCAAACAAGGTGGTCGCATGGATGATATATTCATCGATCAGTTTGTTGGTCTTCCAATGGCTCACTGTAAATTAATTATCAGGCGCGAGTCTTATAGAGTCGCGCAGATGCGGTGGACTAGTGAGTCCACCTGCTTGATATCCATGCTATTATGGCCAGGTCATGATGAACGGAGGACAAGCTCTCTACTTAGGTTCAGAAGGGACCAGATTAGGACAGTTGTATCGGTTATTACTGGGCACTGGCCGGTGGGGACTCATGCTGAAAGAATGGGTCTGGAATTCAATGACTACTGTAGAAGTTGTCAGGATGAGGAGGAGGAGGAGACTGTGCTTCACTTTCTCTGTCAATGCCCTGGGTTGCGGGGTATTAGGGAGGAATGTCTGGGGAAACCGGCATTTGCCTGCCTAGAGGATCTATCCAAGATAGAACTGAGATCGCTGATTCTCTTCATTAGGAGGACGAAGTGGCTGGATTCTGCAGTGACGCCATCTGAGTAACTGCTCTACAGGATGGGCATTGGCGCTGGGTATCACAAAGGGACCAATAAAGGACCCAAGTGAGCTGTCTGTTGATAGCTGCCCATGGAACCTAACCTAACCTAACCTACCTATATTACAATACCCTGATTTTTATAAACCATTTGTACTGACCACAGACGCCTCAAACATAGCATAGACCAATACTCTCACAAGGCGAAATTGGCAACGACTTGCCTATATCATATGCAAGCAAATCTTTTAATAAACATGAAAGAAATAAGTCAGTTATTGAGAAAGAATTATTAGGAATTCATTGGGGCATACAGTTTTTTAGACCATACTTATATGGCAGAAAATTCATTGTGGTAACAGATCACAGACCCCTCATTGCACTATTTTCGCATAAAAATCCATCCTCAAAACTGACCAGAATCCGACTTGAACTATCAGACTACGACTTTGATATTATATATAAAAAGGGAGCAAATAACACTAACGCAGACGCGTTATCTCGTATTGAAATGAACTCAAACATATTAAAAGAAATGATTCCACTCTGTTTTGAAGAAAAAAAAAGAAAAACTCTGGCAATAACACGTAGCATGCTTAATAAGAATACTAAAGATAAAGAAGATGAAATTGAAATAAAGAACAAGGAAAAGAATAACATTTCTCAACAGGAGACTGATCACCTCCATAGGTGGGAATGTACATATATCAATTAATGATATAAAGAAGCTTCAAAGAATACAATTTATATATAATGAAAATAATAATCTGCAGCACGAATATAATGATAAAATTACACGCGTGATATGCAATAAAAGCGAAAATCCAATGTTTTCAGAAACATTTATGGAGAAACTTTTATTGAAAATAAAGAAATTGAAAAATAAACAGTACGTACTATATAATAATGATGAAATTTTTAAATACATACCGGTAGAGAAATTGCAAGAAGAATACATATAATAAATTTAAAAACAATGACGTCGATATAATTATATACAAAATGCCAAAAAGAGTAAAAAACAATGTAGAACAATACAGATTGATTGAAGAATACCATGATTCACCAACTGGTGGACATTTTGGAATTAGAAAAACTTTGTTAAAATTGAAACAAAGATTTATTTGGAAGAATATGAACAGAATGGTCAAAGACTATGTTAGAACATGTAATTTGTAATTTGCCAAAGAACAAACAGACTAAACATACGAAAGAACCGTTTACTATAACAGACACTCCATCAAATAGTTTCGATATTGTTGTGGTAGACACTGTTGGTCCCTTAAGACCGTCAAATAATTTCAGATATATACTCACTGCACAATGCGAGTTAACAAAAGATGCCAAAACAGTAGCAAAAGCCTTGGTAGAAGAAGTCATTCTAAAATATGGTTTATTTAATGTTATCAAAACAGACAAAGGTACAGAATTCACTAACAATCTACTGAAAGAGGTTTGTGAATTATTAAAAATAAAACAAAACTTTTCAACCCCTTATCACCACGAGACACTAGGAACAATAGAGCGAAACCACCGCGTTCTAAATGAATATTTCCTAAATTTCGTAGAAGTAATAATTGGTATAAATGGATACCATACTTTGCTTTCGCTTTTAACACAACTCCCAACGTAGATACTGATTATACACCCTTTGAATTGGTATATGGAAAACTTCCTAGGCTACCAGGCGACGAATTGAGCGACCCTAAAAAAATTTACAACCTAGACAATTATTTAAATGAGATTAAGATTTGGCTTCGTTACTCACTACAAAAAGCAAGAGACATAATTTTAGAAGTGAAAAATAAAGAAAACTAGAATCTGAAAGAAAACAAAACAAAATAGAACTAGAAATAGGAGCCCTAGTTTTAGTAAAAGCCGAGAATAGGAGAAAACTCAAGCCTCCATATAAAGGTCCATATAAAATACTGGACATAGATGATTTGAATATAATTATAGAAACAGATAAATCAAAAGTTAAAAGTATACATAAAAATAATTTAAAAAAGTTTATTTCATAAGTGCATAAATATAAAAAAAAAATTTTAATAATACACAAAACGAAAAGGGTGGGGGTGAGGGTGTAGTGTATGCACACTTATGCACATCACTGTACTATATGTAACACTAGCTTAACCCGGTGCGCTTCGCTACACTGCTTAAACCACTTCTTCAGTTGAGAGATATTTAATATATGCATCCTATGGAAGGTTTCCCCCCCCTGCGCCTTCCCGCTTTATTTTTATTTTCAAAAGTGTAGTATACCGTAGGAGTGACTTCTACTAAGTTTGAACATTCTTACTATAACAGTTCTTAAGATATGTGATATTAAACATTGGCGTCCTATGGGGGGTAACATTTCCCCGCTGCTATTTTATTTCAATTTTGGGGTTCAGAAGATCATACTACAAAAAGTTTAATAAAATGAGTGCAGCGGCTCTAAATTAAATTTCTATCTATGAGGGGTACTGCTCCTCCTCTGTCTACGCCACCCATTTCTATATTGAAATTTAAAGTTTGCCATAATAGTAGCTCTTACCACGTTTGAAGACTCTCCCTTTAATAGTTCTTCAGTTGAGAGATATTTAATATATGCATCCTATGGAAGGTATTTCCCCCCTGCGCCTTCCCGCTTTATTTATTATTTTCAAAAGTGTAGTATACCATAAGTGTGACTTCTACAAAGTTTGAACATTCTAACTTTAATAGTTTTTAAGATATCCGATATTAAACATTGGCGTCCTATGGGGGTAACACTTCCCCCGCTGCTATTTTGTTTACATTTTGGGGCTCAGAAGATCCTACTACCAAAAGTTCAACAAATTGCTTGCAGCGGCTCTTATTAATATTGCTATCTATGAGGGGTACTGCTCCTCCTCTGTCTACCCCGCCCATTTTTATATTGAAATTTATAGTTAACCATAGTAGTAGCTGTAACCACGTTTGAAGACTCTCGCTTTAATAGTTCTTCTGTTGAGCGATATTTAATTTATGCATCCTATGGAAGGAATTTCCCCCCTTGCGCCTACCCGCTTTATTTTTATTTTCGAAAGTGTAGTATACCGTAAGAGAGAATTCTGCAAAGTTTGAACATTCTCACTATAAAAGTTTTTAAGATATGCGATATTAACCATTGGCGTCCTATGGTGGGTACCACTTCCCCCGCTGTTATTTTATTTAAATTTTGAGGCTCTGAAGATCCTAATACCAAAAGTTCAACAAAATGCGTGCAGCGGCTCTTAATTATATTACTATCTATGAGGGGTACTGCTCCTCCCCTGTCAACCCCGCCCATTTTTATATTGAAATTTATATTTTACCATAATAGTAGCTTTAACCACGTTTGAAGACTGTCCCTTTAATAGTTCTTCAGTTAAGCTATATTTAATACATGCATCCTATGGGAGGTATTTCCCCCTGCGCCTACCGTTTTATTTTTATTCTCAATAGAGTAGTATGCCATAAGAGTGACTTCTACAAAGTTTGAACATTCTCACTATAACAGTTCTTAAGATATGCTATATTAAACATTGGCGTCCTATGGGGGGAACCACTTCCCCCGCTACTATTTTATTTAAATTTTGGGGCTTAGGAGATCCTACTACCAAAAGTTCAACAAAATGCGTGCAAATGCAAAAATTGTTAAATTTAATTTAAATAAAAGAAATTTATGTTGAGTCAGCAGAAATTGTCGCAACAGAAATATTTGTTAGTGTTTAAAGAAAATTGAATTCAATAAATTGTCGCTAAAAATCAATTTGTTCATGAGAAATGCTGACTAATAGAATATTTTAGTATATAAGCCATTATAATTATTCAATAAAATCAGAATTAATTCAACTCTCAATTGATTTGTTTTATTTCTCGAAATTCGTGCATTTTAATGCTCGGTAAAAACCGGCAGAAGTGCTAATACAATACTTAAAATTTTCTTTTACAAACTACACCTTTTATTACATGACTACACACATTTCCATCAATTATCTTTACACAACTTAAGCACATTGTGGTTGGGCCTTTAGTTTATGAAAACATTAATTGCACATTCAGCATTAAAATGCTTTGCGATGAGTGTTTTTATAAATGAAAATTTATTAATAAGTTAGTCTTAAGGTAGAAGTACATAACACGCGTTAGTGCGCGCGCGCTCTGTAGGCTTCTGTCAAAAAAGTTAAGCTAGTGATTTCCCATAGAACAAGTTACATGCAAAATATATTGACGCGTTTGCTCTAGAAAGTTGGTTAACTTTGAAATTTTTAACGCGTTGTGTATTTTTGACAAGTAATCAGCTGACAATAAAAAAAAATAATTTAACAAATTTGTGAATCATGAAGAAAAAACTTATTGACGAGGTTTAAAAAAATAAAATATATATAAATAGAAAAAATTCAATAAAATAAAAAGTCTTGATATTTTTTCGAATCCATTTTCAATGTACAAATAAGTTAACAAATAAAAAACAGCTGACAGGAATAGCTTCTGTAACGTGCGTTGTGAAACTTGCAAATTTTCATGCGCTAAAGTTTTTAAACGCACGACACTTCGTCGGTTGATAATTTAACTGTCGTATGTGGTTTGAACTCTTATAAATTTTTTTCCGAAATGTTTACATACGATATTTAAACACTTATTTTTAAAACAAAAATTATTTAAAAATCGTATGTGCATTGAAAAATCCACATACGACATTTAAGTAATAAATCAATTTTTTGGTCGTTTTATATAGAAATTTGTCGTATGTGGCATTTGGCAGTTACATACGACATTTAATTTGAAAATTGCTTCAGCAAATACCATATACGACAAGCTCAACACTCCATATCTCGAAAACAGCCAAATGAAAGATCAGGTCGAAAACCCTAATAAATCGATCTTAACTCAAAATTTAAATTATCAACCGACGATTTGTAGCACTAGCTATAGCTACCTTTTTATTCACGCGGCCCATTGACTTGTGTTTTTAACCGTCACATATCGAGTAAAAGTATCGATATAATATTGAGTTTAATTATCGAAACCCTAACGGTATTGTTTTTAGGAGAGAGGGGAAAAGAAATGGCATCCTCTTTTCCCGTCTCTCCTAAAAGATCAAGACTTGAAGAGTCAAACTTGACGTGTGTGAACCAGCACATAGAGTTTCCTAGAGATGGGAGCCCATACTAATGCTATGTTTATACGACGATATAATGCTATGTTCATACGACTTTTTAAACCAGTCGTTTCGCATTTTGAAACTAGTTTGCCAAACATGCTGTTCATACGATTCATTCTTGTTTCATTTTGACAATTTTTTTGTGTTGTAAGTGTGATTTTTTTTTAAATAGATAAAAAAGTAAATAAAACTTAAACATATATAATTTAATACTTTTATTAATATTATTATGTTATAATTATCACATTATTTTATTAAACGTCAATTTTTATTTTGTTTTTTCTTTGTTTTGATTTTTTTTGAGAGCTAGTTCAGATAAACTAACGATACATGTTATCAAAATTGGAGATGCCAGCACATTTTTCCTGTTTCGCAGCCTGTTCCAAATGAAACGACTTGTTTCGCTCTCAAAATTTTGTATGGCAAAACATGTTGTTTCAATCATGCTTGGGGCGCGAAACAGGAATAGGAGAGCGGAACACGAATATTGCTGTCCGTTTGAAACACGAATATTGCTGTCCCTTACATTCAAGCTGATATACTAGATTGTATGTATCCAGTTTGTCTATTCTGGATTTCATGTTATTAAACAATCTGTTGTGTTGCACGTTTTCGTTGCCAATTAGTAATTTTCTTTGTTGTATACCCCACAAAGATGTCTACGATTACAATCAGCTGATATTCCTTGGGAATCAAAAGTTAAATATCTTGGAGTAATATTAGACCCAAAATTGAACTTCAAAGAACATATTTCATATACCGTCAATAAAATTAACAGAGTAACAAGAATATTATATCCATTCATTAATAGAAAATCGAAACTTAGTTGTGAAAATAAAATTATAATGCTGAAAGTTATATTTCACTCAATAATGTTTTATGATGCTCCAGTCTGGGCAAATATAGCAAATACACACATAAAAAATCTACAAATAACACAAAATAAGTTACTCAAAATGATGTACAACCTCCCGAGGCACTTTTCAACTTGGAGACTGCATAACATAAGCAATATCGAAATGGTAGATGAAAAATTACGACGACTTAAATCCAATTTTGACCAAAGATGTCAGTTATCGAAATATCAGCATATCAAGAATATGGTATCACATGTAGATTAGTTTTTTTAGGATTTAAGTGTTTTTTTTTAATCTAAAATAAATTTTTTTTTTTTTATTAAATGAGGTTTTTTTAATTTTCCTCTTGATCTCAACTGTTATTTGTTTCTTTTTTATATTAGGTTAACAAAATACTATTTTTGAGTAGAAAAGAAATACATGTCTAAACTTTCTACATTTAAAACATAAATATTGTAAAAGAAGAAATAAAGAATTGAATTGAATATGTCTGAATACCTCATCCTTTCTGACAGCCCAGGTATATATTCTATCGACCTATATATCTTTGGTTGTTCCTTCGGCCTTAAGTTGTTAATAACATATTCTATCAAGCTGTTTATAGTTTTGTATGGAAAGTCGTTTTTGTGTAATATATGTTTTATCTTCCTCCTGTTTTCTTCGTGAAATCTGTATTACTAGTATCTAGTACATTTATTATCCTTCTAGGATGTTTGGTATAATAAATAATAAGTCTACCAAATGCTTAGGGTTTTTTATACCAGTTCACTTTGATTATATTATTTTTCCTGATAATTAAAGAGTCTGGATATAGTGATTGATTGTCCTTTTCTTTCTCCAATGTAAATTGTATTTGTTTGTTAAATGAGTTAAGAGTCTTTAAAGTTTCCTCAACTTGATTTATTTTTAAAATTCCAAATATGTCGTCTACAAATTTTGTCATCATTCTTGGTTTGTTCTCCATTTTTTCAAGGGTCATGTTTAATAATTCGTCCATAATTATATCTGCCATTATTGGAGAGATTGGTGAACCCATTTTTTTTTTTTTTTTTTTTTAAATTTATTTTTTTATTATTGAATCTTTCTTATCGAAATTTACAATATGTATTCAAATCTTAATTCTACTTGTTGTTTATTAGTTGTTACCAGTGTAACCACTAACTGCTGTATTCAAATTTTAAGACCGTCTTCTAGTTAGGCTCAAAGTATCGGTTCTTTTTAGCCTCTGGTGACCTTCGAACTCAAGCAAACCCCGAGCGAGGTAGTTAAGGTGGACCATTAGTTTATCGATGTAGCTTATTGAATATTTTTTAATTTCCTCCTGGATAGTGGGGACGTTGAGATCTCTGTGGATAATATCATTACGTATATACCATGGGGCGCAGACAATTTGTCGTAATATTCTAGACTGTCTTCTTTGAAGCTTTTGGATGTTAGATGTGCATGCAGTACCCCATAATTGGATGCCATATGTCCATATTGGTTTTATGATGGACTTGTATAGAAGAATTTTGTTGTCTAAAGACAAGTTTGAGTTTCCACCGAGAAGCCAATGTAGTTGAGCTGCTTTAAGTTTCATAGCCGTTATTTTCGCTTCGATATGACGAGACCAGGTCAAGCGTCTATCTATATGAATTCCCAAGTACTTTACATGGTTTTCTACCGGAACAGTGATGTTATTTATTTTTACTGCTGGGCACGTTTGTCTTCTGAGCGTGAAAGTTAAGTGAGCACATTTAGCCGGGTTAACCTTTATTCTCCATTTTTCTAGCCATGCCTCTAGTTCAATGATGTGGGACTGCAGATTTTGCGATGCGACTTTTGGGTCATGGTTAACGCTAATAAATGCTGTGTCGTCTGCAAATGTAGAGGTCAGGTTTGTTGGCATATCCGCTGTGTATATTATATATAGAAGCGGTCCTAATATGCTGCCTTGGGGAACACCAGCAGTAATTTGCTTGAGGGGGGAGTATTTATCTTGCGACCTTACTATGAATGTTCTGCCTGTTAGATAGATCTCCAGAAGCTTGTTAGTGTTTTGAGGAAGCATTCGTGTTATTTTGATGAGTAGCCCATCATGCCAAACTTTGTCAAATGCTTGGGAAATGTCTATAAACAGGGCTGAGCAGTATTGCTTTTTCTCAAACGCCGATCTAATAAGGGTGACAATTCTATGCACTTGTTCTATTGTACCATGTTTCGCTCTGAATCCGAACTGGTGATCCGGGATAATGTCGTGTTCATTTAGATGAGGAGTTATACTTAAAATGAATATTTTTTCGAAAAGCTTCGATGGGATTGATAATAAGCTTATCGGTCTCTACGACGCAACCTGGCTAGCATCTTTTCCTGGCTTGGGAATCATAACAATTATAGACCTCTTCCATGAGGATGGGAAGTATCCGACTCTTAATATAGCGTTAAAAATGAGTAGCAAGATTCTGGAAGCAGACGATGGTAAGTTTCTTATCATTGACCCTGTGATACGGTCAAGTCCGGGAGATTTTCTAATATTCACTTTTTCTATTGCAGATTTTACTTGAGTAATGTTAAATTTTAATGGATGGCTTACCTTATCAGGAATGATTGGACGACAGGAACAAGTATGTGTATCATGTGGCGTGAAAACTTTCTCAAGGTGGCCCGCGAAAGCGTTTAATTTTTCATCTGTGTTTTTGGCCCAAGTGCGGTTTTCCAGTCTTAATGGCGATTCTTGGGTTATAGGGCATTTCATATGCCTTACAGCCTTCCATAAGCTATAATTGGAGTTTTTTGTGGCATCTAGGCTGTTTAGATAGCCTTCTATTGCAGACTCGTGGTTCTGTCTTAATTTGTTGCGAAGAGTTGTCAGGCATAATTGTAGTTGGGCCTTAGTGGTTGGGGAACGACTGTTTTGCCATTGTCTTCTTAACTTCCTTTTTTCTCTGATAAGGGTCTCTATATCCGTCGATGTATTGTAAGGAGCACGTTTAATTGTCCGCTTGATTGGGGTTGCATTTCTTGCTGCAGCATCCAAGACTTCTGTAAATCGGTCGACAAAAGATCAAGACTTGAAGAGTCAAACTTGACGTGTGTGAACCAGCACATAGAGTTTCCTAGAGATGGGAGCCCATACTAATGCTATGTTCATACGACGATATAATGCTATGTTCATACGACTTTTTAAACCAGTCGTTTCGCATTTTGAAACTAGTTTGCCAAACATGCTGTTCATACGATTCATTCTTGTTTCATTTTGACAATTTTTTTGTGTTGTAAGTGTGATTTTTTTTTTAAATAGATAAAAAAGTAAATAAAACTTAAACATATATAATTTAATACTTTTATTAATATAATTATGTTATAATTATCACATTATTTTATTAAACGTCAATTTTTATTTTGTTTTTTCTTTGTTTCGATTTTTTTTGAGAGCTAGTTCAGATAAACTAACGATACATGTTATCAAAATTGGAGATGCCAGTACATTTTTCCTGTTTCGCAGCCTGTTCCAAATGAAACGACTTGTTTCGCTCTCAAAATTTTGTATGGCAAAACATGTTGTTTCAATCATGCTTGGGGCGCGAAACAGGAATAGGAGAGCGGAACACGGATATTGCTGTCCGTTTGAAACACGAATATTGCTGTCCCTTACATTTAAGCTGATATACTAGATTGTATGTATCCAGTTTGTCTATTCTGGATTTCATGTTATTAAACAATCTGTTGTGTTGCACGTTTTCGTTGCCAATTAGTAATTTTCTTTGTTGTATACCCCACAAAGATGTCTACGATTACAATCAGCTGATATTCCTTGGGAATCAAAAGTTAAATATCTTGGAGTAATATTAGACCCAAAATTGAACTTCAAAGAACATATTTCATATACCGTCAATAAAATTAACAGAGTAACAAGAATATTATATCCATTCATTAATAGAAAATCGAAACTTAGTTGTGAAAATAAAATTATAATGCTGAAAGTTATATTTCACTCAATAATGTTTTATGATGCTCCAGTCTGGGCAAATATAGCAAATACACACATGAAAAATCTACAAATAACACAAAATAAGTTACTCAAAATGATGTACAACCTCCCGAGGCACTTTTCAACTTGGAGACTGCATAACATAAGCAATATCGAAATGGTAGATGAAAAATTACGACGACTTAAATCCAATTTTGACCAAAGATGTCAGTTATCGAAATATCAGCATATCAAGAATATGGTATCACATGTAGATTAGTTTTTTTAGGATTTAAGTGTTTTTTTTTTAATCTAAAATAAAATTTTTTTTTTTTTTTTTATTAAATGAGGTTTTTTAATTTTCCTCTTGATCTCAACTGTTATTTGTTTCTTTTTTATATTAGGTTAACAATATACTATTTTTGAGTAGAAAAGAAATACATGTCTAAACTTTCTACATTTAAAACATAAATATTGTAAAAGAAGAAATAAAGAATTGAATTGAATATGTCTGAATACCTCATCCTTTCTGACAGCCCAGGTATATATTCTATCGACCTATATATCTTTGGTTGTTCCTTCGGCCTTAAGTTGTTAATAACATATTCTATCAAGCTGTTTATAGTTTTGTATGGAAAGTCGTTTTTGTGTAATATATGTTTTGTCTTCCTCCTGTTTTCTTCGTGAAATCTGTATTACTAGTATCTAGTACATTTATTATCCTTCTAGGATGTTTGGTATAATAAATAATAAGTCTACCAAATGCTTAGGGTTTTTTATACCAGTTCACTTTGATTATATTATTTTTCCTGATAATTAAAGAGTCTGGATATGGTGATTGATTGTCCTTTTCTTTCTCCAGTGTAAATTGTATTTGTTTGTTAAATGAGTTAAGAGTCTTTAAAGTTTCCTCAACTTGATTTATTTTTAAAATTCCAAATATGTCGTCTACAAAATTTTTCATCATTCTTGGTTTGTTCTCCATTTTTTCAAGGGTCATGTTTAATAATTCGTCCATAATTATATCTGCCATTATTGGAGAGATTGGTGAACCCATTTTTTTTTTTTTTTTAATTTATTTTTTTATTATTGAATCTTTCTTATCGAAATTTACAATATGTATTCAAATCTTAATTCTACTTGTTGTTTATTAGTTGTTACCAGTGTAACCACTAACTGCTGTATTCAAATTTTAAGACCGTCTTCTAGTTAGGCTCAAAGTATCGGTTCTTTTTAGCCTCTGGTGACCTTCGAACTCAAGCAAACCCCGAGCGAGGTAGTTAAGCTGGACCATTAGTTTATCGATGTAGCTTATTGAATATTTTTTAATTTCCTCCTGGATAGTGGGGACGTTGAGATCTCTGTGGATAATATCATTACGTATATACCATGGGGCGCAGACAATTTGTCGTAATATTCTAGACTGTCTTCTTTGAAGCTTTTGGATGTTAGATGCGCATGCAGTACCCCATAATTGGATGCCATATGTCCATATTGGTTTTATGATGGACTTGTATAGAAGAATTTTATTGTCTAAAGACAAGTTTGAGTTTCCACCGAGAAGCCAATGTAGTTGAGCTGCTTTAAGTTTCATAGCCGTTATTTTCGCTTCGATATGACGAGACCAGGTCAAGCGTCTATCTATATGAATTCCCAAGTACTTTACATGGTTTTCTACCGGAACAGTGATGTTATTTATTTTAACTGCTGGGCACGTTTGTCTTCTGAGCGTGAAAGTTAAGTGAGCACATTTAGCCGGGTTAACCTTTATTCTCCATTTTTCTAGCCATGCCTCTAGTTCAATGATGTGGGACTGCAGATTTTGCGATGCGACTTTTGGGTCATGGTTAACGCTAATAAATGCTGTGTCGTCTGCAAATGTAGAGGTCAGGTTTGTTGGCATATCCGCTGTGTATATTATATATAGAAGCGGTCCTAATATGCTGCCTTGGGGAACACCAGCAGTAATTTGCTTGAGGGGGGAGTATTTATCTTGCGACCTTACTATGAATGTTCTGCCTGTTAGATAGATCTCCAGAAGCTTGTGAGTGTTTTGAGGAAGCATTCGTGTTATTTTGATGAGTAGCCCATCATGCCAAACTTTGTCAAATGCTTGGGAAATGTCTATAAACAGGGCTGAGCAGTATTGCTTTTTCTCAAACGCCGATCTAATAAGGGTGACAATTCTATGCACTTGTTCTATTGTACCATGTTTCGCTCTGAATCCGAACTGGTGATCCGGGATAATGTCGTGTTCATTTAGATGAGGAGTTATACTTAAAATGAATATTTTTTCGAAAAGCTTCGATAGGATTGATAATAAGCTTATCGGTCTGTACGACGCAACCTGGCTAGCATCTTTTCCTGGCTTGGGAATCATAACAATTATAGACCTCTTCCATGAGGATGGGAAGTATCCGACTCTTAATATAGCGTTAAAAATGAGTAGCAAGATTCTGGAAGCAGACGATGGTAAGTTTCTTATCATTGACCCTGTGATACGGTCAAGTCCGGGAGATTTTCTAATATTCACTTTTTCTATTGCAGATTTTACTTGAGTAATGTTAAATTTTAATGGATGGCTTACCTTATCAGGAATGATTGGACGACAGGAACAAGTATGTGTATCATGTGGCGTGAAAACTTTCTCAAGGTGGCCCGCGAAAGCGTTTAATTTTTCATCTGTGTTTTTGGCCCAAGTGCGGTTTTCCAGTCTTAATGGCGATTCTTGGGTTATAGGGCATTTCATATGCCTTACAGCCTTCCATAAGCTATAATTGGAGTTTTTTGTGGCATCTAGGCTGTTTAGATAGCCTTCTATTGCAGACTCGTGGTTCTGTCTTAATTTGTTGCGAAGAGTTGTCAGGCATAATTGTAGTTGGGCCTTAGTGGTTGGGGAACGACTGTTTTGCCATTGTCTTCTTAACTTCCTTTTTTCTCTGATAAGGGTCTCTATATCCGTCGATGTATTGTAAGGAGCACGTTTAATTGTCCGCTTGATTGGGGTTGCATTTCTTGCTGCAGCATCCAAGACTTCTGTAAATCGGTCGACAGCTATTTGGATGTCAGATGAATTTTTTAGGGGAATGCACTGTGATAGGTGAGAGCTCACATACATTTTATACTTTAACCAATTTGTGTTTCTGTTTGGATAGGAAATACAGTTTGCAGCTGCAGCGTCAGAGTTACCTTTTAAAATGAGGATTGAAGGTGAATGATCAGACGAAAGATCATAGGAGGAACTAACTTGTACCTGATCGCACTTGATGTTTTTGATTACAGCAAAGTCAATAAGGTCTGGTAGCTTGTTGAAGTCGGTTAGCCAATAGGTAGGCTCACCACTCGATACCACATCAAAGTTATTTGCAGTTACGGTATTATATAGCTGATTACCTCTAGGACTAATAAGTCTGGAGCCCCAATATGTATGTTTAGCGTTGTAGTCGCCAGCAGCAATGAATTTCTGGCCCAATGTGGAGAAGAAGTTGAGAAATTTATCGTGTTCAATTTTGTGCCTCGGGGGACAATAAACGGATGTTAACGTTAGTTTGAAATCAGTAAGATTTATAGATGTGACCTGGATACAATCTTCTTCGAACTCTGGCAATGGTAAGTGTCTGATGTGTTTGTGCACAATTATGGCTGTGCCACCACAAGCTCGTCCGCTGGGATGTTTTGTGTCATACGTAAGGTAACCATTTACCCTAAAGCAGTTTTTATGAGTAAAGTGTGTTTCAGAGACAAGAAGTACGTCGATTTCATGCCTATGAAGAAAGTTTGCAACTTCGTGTTTATGTTGGGATAACCCGTTTGCATTCCAGAAACATATTTTTAACTGGTTCATTTTTTGTTGAGTAGAACTTGCAGGAGCATGTTCTGGTTTCGCATCATTTCCTGAAACATGTTCTGCATAGTGGCCATGAAGTTATTCATAGTTTGAATTAAATTTTCAATTGAGGTAGGCATTTGTAGACCTTCCCTAGGAACATTAGCGTACGGAGGTTGCTTTGCGTTGGAAGTACTCGGGGGATTTTTCGCATTAGGGTTTCCTTTTAGGACTTGGGCATATGATTGATTTTGTTTGTTTGTGTAGTACTAGCAATTGAGCCAGCGGCTTGGCTGGGCGCATGTGACGGACCATATTGGGAGTGAGTATATTTTTGAACTAAAGCAGGTTTTAATAAATGCAAGAAGACTTTACAACCCCTATAGTTTGCCGTGTGATTTTCGCCACAGTTGCTGCATTTCCTAACATTCGGGTCAGCTTTAGTCAGGTGAACCCATTGGCATTCCCTTATTTTGTTGGTAATAATTATCTTTAAATTTAAAATATCTGCAATCCATTATACAAAACGTCAATATATCCATAAATAACTCTTTTGGTATTTTTGTATGTTCCTCTAACGAATGTCATTTTCTTTCAATTGTTCGAATAGCAAGGTTAACAGGAATGCTGGGAAATAATGAAATTACGTCAAATTCTTGTATTATCTATCTTACAGTTAAATTGTTTTGCGTCTCTTACATTGTAAATGGAATTATTAGTCAAGCTTTTTAAAACGTCAATTATATGTTTACTCAAACCGTAAGATGGAGAGTTAATCGATGAACAAATGGGTCGTAATGGCATGTCGTCATTGTGAATCTTAGGGATACCGCAATCATGGTTGTCAATTTTCTCCTGTCATACAAATTTTATAAACCTAAATTATATTGTATAAGTATTATCTTAATATCCCCAGAAGGTAAGATAAATAATGTAGCTTATAAAAATTAATGGCACACAAAGGGTTAAAATACTGGCCAACTCCGTTTATTTAAATTATAAATTGTTTCCGCTATCACCAAAAGTTCAAATCAGAATGTCTCTTACAAATATGATACTTTATATTTTGTTCTTAAACATAATGCCAATAAATAAAAAATATAAATAACCGTTGCTTTTCTTCTATTCCTCTTGTACATCAGCTCTTAATACAAAGTTATTAACATACATATCTGTATGTAATTTGTAGTTTCCCTGAAGGAAACCTGGGTACAAGTGGTGACATTGTCAACGAAGTGTCTACACTACATTACATTTGCCGTTTAAGGTATTTGGCTTTAATACGAAAAAGATTTTATCAATAACAACTGAGAGGTACAATTCCTTTAAAAGTTGAAAAATATTGTTATAATTTCGTATTCTTAAATGTAGACTATTTTGACTAAAATGTACTAGCGATTCTCTGGTTCCAATGTCTACATATGTTCCCAAAGGAACTACCTATTCAGTAGTACCAACGTCAGTAGTAGATTTTCAATGACACGCACATGTTAAATGTCTATTGTAAATAACATTGCCTGGGGTATAATAAGTCACTAGTACTGGTGACTATGTCAATAGTGAATCAGTACAGATTCACTAGTGACATTTCCTGCAGGGTTGTAGCTTTTAATGTTAATATGCATACATATATGTAAGTATGTAACTTGTAGATTTAAACAAGATGTATAAGAGAAATTAAAAGAGAGTGAATTAATAAGATCATACATACATATCTACAAACATTTACAACTTATGATCATATTAACTTCATTATACATATTTCAAATATTAATGATAATTATTAAACTTTAATAGTATACGGTACGTGTGCAATTAATAAGTACATCCTATGTTTAAATAAGTTTAGACAAGTTCTTAAATATTTTCCAACAATATAATTTATCGACAAGAATATTGTTCTTATTCTGTAGACTTAAAGTGGGATCTTTCTCCAGGCGTCTATATGTACACATATCTTTGTGAATGTCTTTCATCTTCATATCATACTCTCCATTCGTCATTGCAACTGTTTATTAGCCTTAGCTGAATTGAGTAAATTTATTTCCTTGTTTTCAGCCAAATATTTTCGCGTTTGAGCCACTGTATTTAGTATGAGTTTGTCTCTTGCACTCGTCTTCGATTTTCTCATGTGATCTTCTATTAATGTTACAAATTTTGTTCTTGATATCTCCTGTAGTTCTTTGTCTTCAATCGTCTGTATACATTGTTCGCCATCGGTAATACATTTAAATAATGGAAATGTTTCTCTCGTATTGGTAAAGCAAATTGCGGCCCAAGTGACAATAACCACTGTATATTTGTTGTAAAAGGTGTATGTACATTAGACTTAAATTTTTTTTTTTAGCAAAAAAAGTGTACCGCCACCTCAAATTGTTCCTTTTTACGCTTATAGTGAAATTCCAAAATCTTAGACTGATTGCCCTATATTTTGAAATTCGGATTCATTGTACCACTTGGAAGGGCCAAGTTTTAGAAAGATAGTTTCAATATTAAATCTTAATACTTGGAACTGTTCTTCGCCCTGCTTTTCTTTTCGCATTACCTCTTTTTCAATACGAATATTTCTTCGCTTTTCTTTTTCAAATAATGAACGATCGCATCCCACCATTGCGCCAGGTCTACCTTCTTTACATTGATTCTTCAAAAACTATTTATCTTCTTCTATTTTAATTAAATCTAACGCATTTCCATGCGCAATGTCAAATAAGTTTTCCATATTTTTAATAAACTCATCTTCTCGCTTTATTTGAAGTGGTGTGCTACGTTTGCACGTTTTTTGCAGATTTTCCCATTAATGATATAAAGATTCAACTTTTTGAATACTTCCATCAATTTGACGAAATGGAATACGGGTTTTATTCCAACAAATTTCGGCCTCTTTGATAACCAGATATGACCTTGAACGAAGATCCAATTTCACTTTGCACATGTTATAAAACAAAACTTGTCCATTGGAAGGCAGCTTAGATCCAACAATTTGGCTTTCGTCATATCCTAATAAATACATTTTTTCACTTTTTCAAATACCATCAATATAAATTCTCTTTATAGCAATAATGTTTCTATGATTCAAAGCTCAAAATACCTCCACTTCACTTTTTACACACTTAATTGCCACGTGGTTGACTTTACTCTATTGTTGCCAACATTTTATTAAGTAATCAAATATTTGGTTACAGAGTAAGTAAAAATGGGGGAACTGTGTTCGATGTACTGAGTTAGACACGCTTTGGTGTTGGAACACCTGATCCATTTTGATAAAATGGACTACTCCATGGACTGGTCCGATGTAATGCAAGCATGTCTTCGTTTTTTAACGACATGCTTTCGTTTTTTAAACGACTTCAAAACTAATCCTCTTGTGTATACCATGGTGTTGTCTTAAAACTACTCCTTAGTAGTCCAAAGTTGGATTATATGGTCCTGCCCTAGGACATTGTAGTGTATAATAGACCATGTTTTTTCCATACGTTTGGGTTACCTTTTGACTAGTCCTTGCCCCTTGTGGGCTACTCTACTACTAATCAACGTACACAGAAAAAAATAAAAATTGATTTCAATTAAAAAATTTGTGATATTAATTAAATTTGCACCAGTAAACAAATTAATAGTATCAATTAAACCAGTTAATAGTATTAATTAAACGTTTAATTAACTTGATTAAACCTTTAATTCACTTGATTACATTTTTAATCAAAACTGATTTTATTTTTGATTAATGCTTTAATTGGTGAAAAATTTTGAAGAATTTTTTCTGTGTAAACAAAAAAAATCGTGTGCATTTGCCGAAGACTAGTAATCATTTAACGTAAGTTAATTTTAGTAAAATAATATATTACAAACATACTAATATGAAACATTTTACTTAAATTTTCGTGCCTTGTCTCTTGAAAAGTCCATATAAACCAGTTTTAGCCAATTTAGTGGGCATGTGCCACGCCTTAACCTAGGGCAATCAGTCTAAGATTTTGGAATTTCACTACAAGCGTAAAAAGGAACAAAGTTCGGTCTAATGTATATACACACAGAACAAAAAATGTGTAATTTTTTTTTTTAAATTAAGTAAAATCACTTTGGTAAAATATAACATATATAAATGTATTTACTATATTTACAGCAATTTTAGGATTTAAGGTGTTCTTTACGAAAAATATACAATTTAAATTAACCTTTTTGATGAAAATCTGTCCTTAGGAGATATTGTTCTTTTGGCGAACTTTCATAATATCAGACATATTAATATTTAATTAAGAATAAACTCTTTTTTATATATAGTAGCAAAACACAAATTTCAAGGACCTCAATCATAAGCTTTAAATAATAAAGCATAAACTAGTCTTTTTAAATATTCACTCGTTTTTATTCACACTTTGTTTGAGTCAACGCCAGAAAAACTAGTTTCTACTAGTCAGTATAAAGTACTAGCTTTAACTTAAATTTTTATTAACCTCAAAGCTTATTTAAACTTCAATATTTGTAGTACTAGCTATAGCTAGCATTTTTTCACGCGGCCCATTGACTTGTGTTTTTAACCGTCACAGTTAAATTATCGATACCCTAACGGTATCGTTTTTTGGCTAAGTCAAGAACCTATTAACAAATACATCCACCGATAAGCGATTGTTAATTAGTGAAAAATAGAGTTTACTAGAGATGGGAGCCAATACTAATGCTATATTCATACGACGATACAAACCACTGGTTTCGCTCTCTGAAACTTGTTTGCCAAACATGCTGTTCATACGATTCGTTCTTGTTTCATTTTGACATTGTTTTTTGTGTTGTTAGTGTGATTTTTTTTAAAAAAGATAAAAAATAAACA
This sequence comes from Pollenia angustigena, assembly GCA_930367215.1. Classification (NCBI taxonomy): domain Eukaryota; kingdom Metazoa; phylum Arthropoda; class Insecta; order Diptera; family Polleniidae; genus Pollenia; species Pollenia angustigena. The sequence continues at coordinate 22,247,253 of OV884061.1, read as the reverse complement.
GAACTCAAAAATATATTATTTCATACTTTCATTAATATTATTATGTTATTATTATCACTTTATTTTATTAAACATCAATTTTTATTTTGTTTTTTCTGTTTTGATTTTTTTGAGAGCTAGTTCAGATAAACTAACGATAACTGTTATCAAAATTGGAGATGATAGTACATTTTACCTGTTTCAAAATGAAACGACCTGTTTCGCTCTTAAAATTTTGTATGGGGAAACAAGTCATGTTTGGGGCGCGAAACAGGAATAAGAGAGCGAAACATGAATATTGCTGTCCGTGTGAACATGGTATAATGCAGAAGTGGGCACAATTAAAACTGTGCTTGTATTGATGCTTATTAGTATTAGTGAGATGGCAGAAGTACCAAACACAAAGCCAAGCGTTTGAAATATAATGGTGCATTATATTTCCTTATTTAATATTTTACGCATTTGAAGTAAAATAAAACATTTTTTTAATAGTTCAAATTGCGGAGAAAAAAGTTAAAACCAGATTAATTGATGTAAAACGAAGGTCCAATTAAAAATGAACTAGTTAAAAAAAAAAACGTGTGTTTGCTGGGTAAATTCTCTTGAAAAAAATATAAAAAATAAAAGAAAATGTGTAAGCATCCGCTTCATGTGCATTCGACGATGTCTCATCGAAAACTAAAATAAAGAGACTAAGGCCCGTTTTCACAACTTACCGATAGCTTAAAGTAGACTTTAAATGGCCCGTTAAAAAGTGTTACATTATTAAAACTTTACTTTAACCTAAAGTGAGCGATAAAGTAGATTAAGGTTAATCCTACCTGGTAGGTAAAAGTAAAGTTGTTATAATGGAACACTTTTTATAAGGCCGATAAAATCTTACCTTAAGCTATTGGTAAGTTGTGAAAACGGGCCTAAGAAAACGTGTGAAACCTATCAGCACAATTGTGCAATGAAGCGCCCACCATTGGTATATTGCAATGGTGGGCGCTCCAAAGCCCAATTGTGCTGAGAGATTTCACACGTATTCTTAGCCTCTTTAATTTAGTTTTTGATGAGACACATTTTCTTATATTTTTTGTATTTTTTTTAAGAGAATTTACCCAGCAAACACACGTGTTTCATTTCAAATAAATGATGTTATGCGAAAAATAATTTACTGTACTTTTTTTACTGTTACTTTTTTATGTGAACATGTTGTTCTTTGTCTTCAATCGTCTGTATACCAGAGAACCTCAAAACTCACTATTTTTGTGCATTTATTCATACGCTAAAATTTACAATAACTCTATACATGCAAAACAAAGTTCAACGTTGGTAATTTTTACATCCTTTCGTACACATTTTATTTTTGCATTTATTCGTTTTTTATTGAAAGTGCTTTATTTGCATTTTTGTTGCTTACGCAATATAACACAACTGAGTAAATTCAGAAGAACACATTCTTATACTTTTGTTTACATTTACAACAACAATAAACCACTCGATGATACGCTTTTTCCAAATTAACAACAATAAAAACAACAATAACAAAAATACATTGTACATACCTACTACTACTACTACTGTACTTTTTAAAATGAAAAAAAGTCTGTTTCTATGGAAATTGTGTGTACCTACATATGTATGTGTGTTTAGTTTGATTTAAATTTTTTTTCTTGTACTACATAGTTAATGCTGAATAAATCCATGAGTAAGATTGCTTGATTTCTGGCTTTTTTGTTTGTATTTTTTTTTTCTGTACCAAAACAATCATTTTCGAACCGAACACAAAAACATCTTTATTAAAAAACGAAGCTAACGATTGTATAAATAACAAAGCACGATGTGCGTTATTTGAATGACTGCAAACCAGCAGCGAATATTTGCGGTTGAGGAAATTTCATTGTATGACCGCAAGCGAGTGTATTTGTTGCTGTTAATTAAATGCGATTTTTTTTCAATTGAATTTTGAGGTTCTCTGCTGTATACATTGTTTGCCATCGGTAATACATTTAAATAATGGAAATGTTTCTCTCGTATTGGTAAAGCAAATTGCGGCCCAAGTGACAATAACCACTGTATATTTGTTGTAAAAGGTGTATGTATATTAGACTTAAATTTTTTTTTAGCAAAAAAAGTGTACCGCCACCTCAAATTGTTCCTTTTTACGCTTATTGTGAAATTCCAAAATCTTAGACTGATTGCCCTATATTTTGAAATTCGGATTCATTGTACCACTTGGAAGGGTCAAGTTTTAGAAAGATAGTTTCAATATTAAATCTAAATACTTGGAACTGTTCTTCGCCCTGCTTTTCTTTTCGCATTACCTCTTTTTCAATACGAATATTTCTTCGCTTTTCTTTTTCAAATAATGAACGATCGCATCCCACCATTGCGCCAGGTCTACCTTCTTTACATTGATTCTTCAAAAACTCTTTATCTTCTTCTATTTTAATTAAATCTAACGCATTTCCATGCGCAATGTCAAATAAGTTTTCCATATTTTTAAAAGACTCATCTTCTCGCTTTATTTGAAGTGGTGTGCTACGTTTGCACGTTTTTGCAGATAATGATATAAAGATTCAACTTTTTGAATACTTCCATCAATTTGACGAAATGGAATACGGGTTTTATTCCAACAAATTTCGGCCTCTTTGATAACCAGATATGACCTTGAACGAAGATCCAATTTCACTTTGCACATGTTATAAAACAAAACTTGTCCATTGGAAGGCAGCTTAGATCCAACAATTTGGCTTTCGTCATATCCTAATAAATAAATTTTTTCACTTTTGCAAATACCATCAATATAAATTCTCTTTATAGCAATAATGTTTCTATGATTCAAAGCTCAAAATACCTCCACTTCACTTTTTACACACTTAATTGCCACGTGGTTGACTTTACTCTATTGTTGCCAACATTTTATTAAGTAATCAAATATTTGGTTACAGAGTAAGTAAAAATGGGGGAACTGTGTTCAATGTACTGAGTTAGACACGCTTTGGTGTTGTCCCCCTGCAAATAAAATTGGAACACCTGATCCATTTTGATAAAATGGACTACTCCATGGACTGGTCCGATGTAATGCAAGCATGTCTTCGTTTTTTAACGACATGCTTTCGTTTTTTAAACGACTTCAAAACTAATCCTCTTGTGTATACCATGGTGTTGTCTTAAAACTACTCCTTAGTAGTCCAAAGTTGGATTATATGGTCCTGCCCTAGGACATTGTAGTGTTAAATAGACCATGTTTTTTCCATACGTTTGGGTTACCTTTTGACTAGTCCTTGCCCCTTGTGGGCTACTCTACTACTAATCAACGTACACAGAAAAAAATAAAAATTGATTTCAATTAAAAAATTTGTGATATTAATTAAATTTGCACCAGTAAACAAATTAATAGTATCAATTAAACCAGTTAATAGTATTAATTAAACGTTTAATTAACTTGATTAAACCTTTAATTCACTTGATTACATTTTTAATCAAAACTGATTTTATTTTTGATTAATGCTTTAATTGGTGAAAAATTTTGAAGAATTTTTTCTGTGTAAACAAAAAAAATCGTGTGCATTTGCCGAAGACTAGTAATCATTTAACGTAAGTTAATTTTAGTAAAATAATATATTACAAACATACTAATATGAAACATTTTACTTAAATTTTCGTGCCTTGTCTCTTGAAAAGTCCATATAAACCAGTTTTAGCCACTTTAGTGGGCATGTGCCACGCCTTAACCTAGGGCAATCAGTCTAAGATTTTGGAATTTTACTATAAGCGTAAAAAGGAACAAAGTTCGGTCTAATGTATATACACACAGAACAAAAAATGTGTTAATTTTTTTTTTAAATTAAGTAAAATATATTTACAGCAATTTTAGGATTTAACCTTTAATTAGGCGCATTAAGAAAATCACACAATTAATCGCATGGGGTCTCACGTGATTATTTAGAAAATCCCGAGCAGCACCGGGACCAAACAGCTAGTTAGGTATAAAAAAAAACAAAAACAGCATTTTTTTCATTTAAAAACATAAAATATAAATAAAATTCAGTACTGGTTTCTTTCAACTATTTTACAAGTTGACTCATCTTCATATAAAACAAAAGTTACACAATTAGTCGCATGGGGTCAACAAGAATTAGTCAAGCGACACGTGTGTACGCTTTAACGATATAGTCGCAACTTATTTTTGTTCTCTTTTTAAATGAATAAAGCTTTAGAAAAAACAAGTTCGCTCCGAACATTTTAACGTATACATTTTTCAATTTTAATTTCTCCTGACCCCATGCGCCTAATTAAAGGTTAAGGTGTTCTTTACGAAAAATATACAATTTAAATTAACTTTTTTGATGAAAATCTGTCCTTAGGAGATATTGTTCTTTTGGCGAACTTTCATAATATCAGACATATTAATATTTAATTAAGAATAAACTCTTTTTTTATATATAGTAGCAAAACACAAATTTCAAGGACCTCAATCATAAGCTTTAAAAAATAAAGCATAAACTAGTCTTTTTAAATATTCACTCGTTTTTATTCACACTTTGTTTGAGTCAACGCCAGAAAAACTAGTTTCTACTAGTCAATATAAAGTACTAGCTTTAACTTAAATTTTTATTAACCTCAAAGCTTATTTAAACTTCAATATTTGTAGTACTAGCTATAGCTAGCATTTTTTCACGCGGCCCATTGACTTGTTTTTAACCGTCACATATCGAGTAAAAGTATCGATATAATATTGAGTTAAATTGTCGATACCCTAACGGTATGGTTTTTTTAGCTAAGTCAAGAACCTATTAACAAATACATCCACCGATAAGCGATTGTTAATTAGTGAAAAATAGAGTTTACTAGAGATGGGAGCCCATACTAATGCTATGTTCATACGACGTTATAAACCACTCGTTTCGCTCGTTGAAACTAGTTTGCCGAACATGCTGTTCATACGATTCATTCCTGTTTCATTTTGACATTTTTTTTGTGTTGTTAGTGTGATTTTTTTTATATAAATAAAAAAGTAAATAAAACTTAAACATATATTATTTAACACTTTTATTGATATTATTATGTTATAATTATCACTTTATTTTATTAGACATCAATTTTTATTTTGTTTTTTTCTTTGTTTTGCTTTTTTTTGAGAGCTAGTTCAGATAAACTAACGATAAATGTTATCAAAATTGGAGATGATAGTACATATTTCCTGTTTCGCAGCCTGTTTCAAAATGAAACGACCTGTTTCGCTCACAAAATTTTGTATGGGGAAACAAGTCGTTTCAATCATGTTTGGGGCAGGAAACAGGAATAAGAGAGCGAAACACGAATATTGCTGTCCGTGTGAACATGGTATAATGCTATATTCATACGACGATATAAACCACTGGTTTCGCTCTCTGAAACTTGTTTGCCAAACATGCTGTTCATACGATTCGTTCTTGTTTCATTTTGACATTGTTTTTTGTGTTGTTAGTGTGATTTTTTTTAAAAAAGATAAAAAAATAAACAGAACTTAAAAATATATTATTTCATACTTTCATTAATATTATTATGTTATTACTATCACTTTATTTTATTAAACATCAATTTTTATTTTGTTTTTTCTTTGTTTTGATTTTTTTGAGAGCTAGTTCAGATAAACTAACGATAACTGTTATCAAAATTGGAGATGATAGTACATTTTACCTGTTTCAAAATGAAACGACCTGTTTCGCTCTTAAAATTTTGTATGGGGAAACAAGTCATGTTTGGGGCGCGAAACAGGAATAAGAGAGCGAAACACGAATATTGCTGTCCGTGTGAACATGGTATAATGCAGAAGTGGGCACAATTAAAACTGTGCTTGTATTGATGCTTATTAGTATTAGTGAGATGGCAGAAGTACCAAACACAAAGCCAAGCGTTTGAAATATAATGGTGCATTATATTTCCTTATTTAATATTTTACGAATTTTAAGTAAAATAAAACATTTTTTTAATAGTTCAAATTGCAGAGAAAAAAGTTAAAACCAGATTAATTGATGTAAAACGAAGGTCAAATTAAAAATGAACTAGTTTTAAAAAAACACGTGTGTTTGCTGGGTAAATTCTCTTGAAAAAAATATAAAAAATAAAAGAAAATGTGTAAGCATCCGCTTCATGTGCATTCGACGATGTCTCATCGAAAACTAAAATAAAGAGACTAAGACCCGTTTTCACAACTTACCGATAGCTTAAAGTAGACTTTAAATGGCCCGTTAAAAAGTGTTCCATTATTAAAACTTTACTTTAACCTAAAGTGAGCGATAAAGTAGATTAATGGTGTTTTCTTTTCTGACAATAATGTTCCATATATGCTACCATTCGTGCGAGTTTTTGTTCCATTCTAAAAATATATGCAAAAATGTGAGAAGTTGTCGTTTTCCTTTCTAAACATGTTGCAACAATAAATGGCATGTTGCAACAATAAACGCAGTTATAACTGAGTGTGAGATAATACCCTTTTTTGCATCTGCGTAAAGTACTTTTTTATGCAAGCAAATATTTTTTTTATTAAGTTTTTCTTGTGTTTGCGGACAATTTGCGTTATATTGTGATTTTTAGTTATATTGTGATGGATATAAAAACTTTTTGTTTTTCGTTTGTTTTACTTTTATTATATTTTTTTGTCACAAAATGTTTAACAACAGCTGACATTAATTATTGAAAATCAGTGCTGTTAACACTTATTGGAATTGTAAGAAAATTTAATGTTGAAAATTGCTACAAGCGTGGTGAATATCGCTTTTAGTACAAACTTTTCATTCAATATTTAACACGCTAAATACACATTAGTGTTGAGTGTAAAACGTAGCTATTATTTTGTTCTATTGTAATTTAGAAAAATGACTCATTTTGTAAGGGTTCGCGTAACCTAATAAATATATTACACAACTATAATGCATCATTATATTTTAGAAAAGAAAACACCATAAGGTTAATCCTACCTGGTAGGTAAAAGTAAAGTTTTTATAATGGAACACTTTTTATAAGGCCGATAAAATCTTACCTTTAGCTATTGGTAAGTTGTGAAAACGGGCCTAAGAAAACGTGTGAAACCTATCAGCACAATTGTGCAATGAAGCGCCCACCATTGGTATAATGCAATGGTGGGCGCTCCATAGCCCAATTGTGCTGAGAGATTTCACACGTATTCTTAGCCTCTTTAATTTAGTTTTTGATGAGACACATTTTCTTATATTTTTTGTATTTTTTTTAAGAGAATTTATCCAGCAAACACACGTGTTTCATTTCAAATAAATGATGTTATGCGAAAAATAATTTACTGTACTTTTTTTACTGTTACTTTTTTATGTGAACAGTAAATCTCTACAATTTAAACTATTAAAAAATGTTTTATATTACTTCAAATGCGTAAAATATAAAATAAGGAAATATAATGAACCATTTATTTCAAATGCTTGGCTTTGTGTTTGGTGGGTACTTCTGCCATCGCACTAATACTAATAAGCATCAATACAAGCACAGTTTTAGTTGTGCCCACTTCTGGTATATTGCTATATTCATACGACGATATAAACCACTGGTTTGCTCTCTGAAACCAGTAGCTCGTTTCTGTATTTCTCGCATCGTAAAATTTCTTACATGAAGTGTGAAACAAAAAATTCCATCGTTTCTCGATTTATGAGATAAAAGTGTTTCTGTATTTGAATGCGAAAACAGACACAACAAATTCTGTTTATACTGGAATATTTTCAGTAATTAAGTGTCAAATAAAAGCGAAACGTCAACAAAAGAAATAAATATAATAAAAACAGGGCTGCCAGATTTGACGAGTTATCGTCATCTTGACGATTTTTTGTTCCGATATTAACAAAGTGACTTTTGGATGATTTTTTTCTAAAAAGTGACGAACGCAAAAACAAAATCAAAAATATGTTCAATATTAATTGTTGACCTGTTTCGATTATCTATGTTGTTGTGCACTTATCAACGTTTGAAAAAAGATCCAACCGCCATTTACAGAACAAAAACAACTTGTTAGTAGAAAAATTGTTTAATTTAAATCTGATAACTGTACAGGAAAAATACAGGCTAAGTACACGGACATCAATAGCACCTAGGATATTCGGATTGCCGAAGATACACAAAGAAGGCTCAGACCAATTTGTTCATCCGTTAATTCACCAGCATATGGTTTATGCAAATACATGGTAGACATATTAAAAAATCTTACGAAAGAATCTAAATACAACGTGAAGGATGCAATAGATTTTGAATCAAGGATCAATAAAACTAAAATAGAAGACGACGAAATAATGATTTCGTTTGATGTAGTGGCTTTATTTCCGAGTATTCCAGTCAATCTTGCTCTCCAAACAATTGAAGAAAACTGGAATATACATATTAGAAAATTACACTCAAATACCAAAAAAGTCCTGGATATCCTTTCTTTTTGTATCAAAGATACAAGATATTTCAAATATGAAAATAAATTATTTGAACAAATAAAAGGTATGCCAATGGGATCACCAGCATCACCTGTAATTGCTGATATTATAATGGAAAAGCTTCTAGACTATTCAGTGGATCTGATGGGAGAAAAACCAAAAATTCTTACAAAATACGTGGATGATTTGTTTTGTGTAATTAAAAGAAAAGACGTAAATGAAGTTTTGAGGATTTTAAACTCATTTAATAGACTTAGACTGTGTAGTTCTTAGACAAAACAACCTACTTAGGATAGACTGGTATCAAAAACCAACATCGTCTGGAAGACTTATAAACTTCTACTCCAAACATCCTAGGCGAATTATCATTAACACTGCAACAAATTTTATAAGACGAGTTTTAGAGATAAGTGATGACTCTTTCCACAAAAATAATTTTAAAAGAATAACAGAGACGCTAAGGTAAAATGAATTTCCTATAAAAACTATTAAAGATTTAATTAAACATGTCAAATCAAAAAAACTCGGTAGCAAAGAAGAGGAAAAATTAAATAAAATATACAAATCAGTAACGTACATCCCCGGATTCTCCGAAAGGCTTAAGAACTCTGACATATACAACAAAGAAAAATACGAACTAGCGCTTAAGACCAATAACTCTGCATACCAATTATTCAGCAAACCAAAGACGAAACTTGAAAAGGAGGAAAAATCAAACTTGATTTACAAAATAAGCTGTGAGGGGGACGGGTCCAACATATGCCCAAAAGTATATGTGGGGACTACAAAATCAACACTCAAGACAAGATTATCAGGACACAAATCTGATCAGAAAGCTGTTACAAAACCAATTGAACAAAAAACTGCCCTTGCGGCCCACTGTACAATAACGGGACACACACAGGGGTGCCAGATAATTTTGATAAAAAATCGGCATATTTAAAAAAAAAATCGGCATTACCGGCACTTTAATATAAAAAAATCGGCAAAAAATCGCAAATTAAAAATACCTATTTTAAATACAATAAAACATATTCTTACTTACAAATAAGAACAATTCAGAATTATCTAATGTTTATAACTTATGAAATTTCAAAAGAATCAATCAAAATAAAGGTTTTACATAGAAATTGTAGTTAAATATAAAGTTTTTTTTTATCTTTCTTATAATTAAGTATATTCCATATACAAATATTTGAGTTTGACATTTTTAATAAATCCGTTTTAATATTAATATCAAAACAGTTTAAATTATTAATTTTTAAATAATCTTTAAAAAACGAATAACTTGCAAAAATTCTTTTCACATTTGCGGAAGAATGTGGAAGGACCAAAAATTGTACCAAATGCTGCCATAAAATGTTCACGTTATAAATCTGAAATTTGTTGCCAAAAAGTTTGCAAATTTATTTAATTTTCCTAACATAAGAATTGGCTATTTAATTTATGTACTAACATCGTCCTCAATTGCGTTATAATCTTAAAAAAAAATATTTTATTATCAAAGTAATTATTATTTAAATTATATTCATTGATATTGAATATAAATTTATCTTATTCTTTTGTAAGTATTTATCTATCCATTTTCAAACACAAATATAAAGTGTTGCAAATTTTCCTAATAGAAAAAGAAATTTTAACTGAATTATTTTGGCACTATGCGCCGACGATTTGGCGTAAAAGCAACAAATTATTATTATTATTTTAGGCTTAAAAATTACTTATTATTTAACTTTGGCCTTTAATTCTTCATAGTGGAATATTTTTCAAATAAAAATGTATTAACCCAACACACATTACAAACACTGCATTTAATATTGAATAAAACTAACCCCTTTTTCTTTAGTAGAACCGCTGACTTAATAACAGTTGTCTCTTTTCAATGTTACAACTGTTTCAGTAACTTTAGTGTGTTATTATCAAACAAACAAAAAGTAATCGCCTTTTACGTGTTAGTCAAAAAATCGGCAATTTTGGAGCAAAAATCGGCAAATCGGCACTTTGATAAGTGCCGGTTCACACACGTCAAGTTTGACTCGTCAAGTCTTGAGTTTTTAGGAGAGAGGGGAAAGGAAATGGCATTCTCTTTTCCCTTCACTCCTAAAAGATCAAAACTTGAAGAGTCAAACTTGACGTGTGTGAACCAGCACAAATTTAGGGGCAAAAAATCGGCAAAATGCCGATAAATCGGCAAAAATGGCAGGCCTGGACACACACCAAATTTTAATAATGTGAGCCAGGGTTGTCAGATTGATTTCGACCTTTTTCGCCAAATTCAATGTCAAAAATCGCCAAAGCCTTTATTTTCCAGTTTTTGGCAGTAAAATACATATTTATTAATTTATTAAAAATATTTTTTATAAATCCTAAAAAATTAATTTGTTCCGTATCGCTAAAATACGCCAAAAATTCAAAAAAATTCGCCATGATATATATTTTGCTTAATTTTTATTTAAAAAATTATTCACTAGCTAGAACACAAAAATGGAACGATGTTTACTGTTAAATAGTTTACAGCAGTCTATTTAAAGCAACAAAAAAAGTTTTTTTGAGGTTTGTATTAAACAAATATTGGATATAACCCTTTATATCCAATATTTTTGATTTTGTTGATTTTAAATAAAACACAAATTATTTAGGAAGATCCTATAAGGAGCATAGGGCCCCATTATGATAATATTGGTAGTTTCAATTATGTATGGAACAAAATATCGGACAAATGACCGCCGCGACGGCACACTTCCATCCGATGATCCAAATTTTCGATGACACTGAGGCATAATTGAGGTTATATTTCATCGTTTAGCTTTTGTATTGTTGCTGGCTTATCGACGGACACCTTTTCATTTATATAACCCCAAAGAAAGAAGTCCAATGGTGTCAAATTCTTGGCGGCCAATTGACATCGCCACCACGTGAGATAACAAGGCTATTGAATTTGTCGCGCAAAAGAGCCCTTGTTTCGTTAGATTTGCGGCAAGTGGCAACGTACTGTTGACATCACAAATTGTCCACATCCATATCTTCCAATTCGGGCCATAAAAAGTTCGTTATCATCTCACGATAGCGAACACCATTCACGTTAACTGCCTGACCGGCCTCATTATCAAAAAAAAAATACTGTCCGATGATGCCGCCAGCCTATAAACCGAACCAAACAGTGACTTTGTGGGTGCATTGGTTTTTCGACAATCACTCTTGGATTATCATTCGCCCAAATGCGGCAATTCTGCTTATTGACGAATCCACTGAGGTGAAAATGTGCCTCATCACTGAATCACGAAGTTCACGAAATGCATTTTGATTTAAACGCCCATTTTCATAATAAGTCTAAATAACTTTAACGCGCTGCTCGAGTTAGTCTGAAATTGAGAAATGTCAAATGAAGTGCAGAAACATCGGACCTTAAAATTTAACCATCCTTTACATTTTTATATATGTAGTTGAAGCTTTATTATACATATATCTAAAACGCTTCACCGGCAAAGCTCCCTATTTGTCTTCTTTTTTTGAATACATTGTAAGGGTATTGCATTTATTCAACGATAGTACAAAAGATGTACAACTTGTAACACGTAATAACGTGTATAGAAGTTCGTTATGTGTTCAACTTCGAAGGCGAGTTTAATTATTTATTACTAGTTATAATTACCAGAATATAAAGAGCAGTCAAAGTAAGTACCTTAAAATTGTACGTACCTTCCGTATCGTTGCAGCTTTAAAGTTTTGGCATAAACTTGTTTATCTTTCCAATTAACCAACGCTAATTTTTTCATTGTGTTTCAAAAATGTCTAAAGGTATGTAAGAGTTCTTTAAATTATCACTAACAAGAACGTATTGTATCTGTTATAACAAATTGCCACATACATAGACTTTAAATATATTTATGTTGAATTCTATTTATTGATTCTTTTAAAAGCACTTTAAAATATAAAAAACTATTTTCTCGGAGATATTCATTGTTTTCATCAGCCATTTGAACATACCTTCAAATACTTACCATACATATGAATGCCTCAAATTTCATACACAAAAATACTATAAGTATAATAAAAAAAATATTATTTCTCAGTATTGAATTTAACGAATTTCAAAACAAATGCATTGCTCATCAAAAATAGCCAACAAAATCGCCAACTTTTTTGTTAAATCGCCAAAAAATCGCCATGTCGCCAGATCAAAAATTAGGTCGCCAAACAAGATTGAAAATCGCCACGTTTGGCGAGAAATCGCCATATCTGACAACCCTGATGTGAGCATCTTACAAGAAGAGAGTAACTATGCTAAGAGATACACGCTGGAAACAGGGCTATGAACTATTTATAATTAAAAAGCGCCGTGGCCCCAATCAAAAAGCGCTAAAAAGCGCTAAATAAAATTTAAATAAAAAACTTAATGAAATGTTTAAGAAACAAGTTTAATTAATTACACTGGCCGTCAAAAAATATCGTTTGAAATAAAAATATATAAAATAAGTTAAATAAGATTTTATTTTAGCTAATACGGCCTAAAGTTTTTTTTATGTAATTAAAAATGCATTTAATCCATATTTTCCCAACGTTTCGTGAATGTTATGTTCACTTTATCAAGGGATTCGTCTATTTAAATTAAAGAAAGTATATATAACAATATTATTACAACAAACATTTTTCAACAATTAATTATGACTTACAATAAGAAAATCAATTTTTATTACATTGAACAATAATTTGCTGTAGACAAGCATGAAAAACATTAAACATGAAAAATTAAATTAAACACAAACTTAAAAATTATATCACAGGTTTTTTGATATTGCAACACAGTAACTGGCACTAATGTTTTGTGTGTCTTCTTTTAAGTTCATCGTCTTTTTTATTTTCTGTTGTATTCTTAGCGTCTCTATTGTGAATCTTTTCCTTTCTATTCCTTCTCTATCCAATATTCGTACTTTGTCAAAATCTGCCGTATGATTTGTATTTTTTATGTGTTGGGCTAAAGCAGTACTTTCCTTTAATTTGTTTATGTCCATTTTATGTTCTGTTATTCTTGTTTCCAATGTTCTCTTTGTGGTCCCAATATAAATCAAATCGCAGCTTTGATCGTTTTTTCCCTTACATGGTATTTCGTAAACAACATTGCTTTGTTGTTGTTTGTTTATTGGTGTTTTGATGTTTGTAAATATTGTGCTTAAAGTTTTATTAGGTTTGTAAGCAAAAGATATGTTTTTCTTCTCTATTGTGTCTTTGATGTTCTGTTTATCCGTAAGTCCAAGTATGTATTTTACACTATAAAATTGTTTTTTCTCCTTGTCAGCATTAGAGTGGCCAGATGTTGTGTTATTCATTTTCCTTTCTGTATTTGTTATTAAAGTTTTTATAAGATTTTTTGGAAAGCTATTACTTGTAAGAATGTTGTTTATCATGAAGATCAGTAAAATCAGCACGCTAAATTCAATTAAAATCGCATAATCAAGTTCTCTACCCCGACTTTTTTTGTTTTTTGCAGTGCAGTGTTAATAAAACATTAACATTTTTAAAAAGGCTTTTCTGATATTTCAGGAAGAGTAAAGTAATATAATTTCAAATATACCCTAAAAAAATTATTTACTAAATCACCAGAAAATATATCTTCAACCAAGAAAATTTGGACCATTCGCGTCAAGCCAAAAATTTCTTATTGTAAGCCTGAAATTTTTCATAAAAAAGTGTAGTTTAAGAAAACTTAATAAAAAATGAGAAAATTTTTTGATTGATATGTTAACATGTCGATCTAAATAAAAATTAATTGAATCAAACCAAGTTTTCTTGAGCATTTTCTGAAAAGTTTAAAGAAATCGGTAGCATTTGTTTCTTGATGCAAGAAATTCGATCCTATTAAAATATCAAGAAAATGAGACTAATATTAAATAAATGCTGAATGCAGTTTTTGATCATATACCAAAACCATGAACTTTTGAGCATGACAAAATGTTTCTTTATTACAGAAAGTTTTACTTAATACAAACAAAAAAAGTTAATGGATTACTTTAGAAAATAAACTTCTTTCCTTGTATAGTATGCATTTCAGAGTAAAGTATATGTATTTAAAAAACGGAAACAAATTTTGGTTTTTTGTGTCTTGTGAAAGTACAAAAATTTTGGGTATCAATAAAAGCGCTTATTTAGCGCTCTTTTTTAAAAAAGCGCTAAGGAAAAAATATGCGCCTTTTCGACAGTTAAAAAGCGCTAAATCTAGCGCCAAAGGCGCTAAATTGGCAACTCTGACTGGAAATGCTACATATAGTAAACACACCAACAAACTTACATCTCAATTACAAGACAGACACCGATAAGATTTCGCATATTTACAAATACACAATAAACAAACACCGACATAGAAAACAAAAATAAGACAAGGTCGATAGAACGAAATCAATGTGACAATATCAGTTGATGAAAATATGACAAGCAGTTAGGACGTATCAACTTTTTTGTAGTTTTTAATTTGACAGTGTTTTAAATGTATGTATTGATAAGTGTTATGATATAAAATTTAAATGTTAAATATATGTGTATTTTGTAGCGCCTGAAGATGACCATCGATGTATGGTCGAAATATCGGATGAAAAATAAAAAGCAAAATTAAAAATACAAAAATTTGTGGATTTTTTATTTATAATTTTTTTCAAAAAGTAATTTCAATTTTTGGGAATCCAAAATTTTAATTTCAAAAGATTTTGTTATTCGTGCTTAATTTCCAGTTTTTATTCTTGACAAAAACACTTGAAATTTATTGTTGATGGGATAAGCTATTCCTATGCATTTCACTGGTTGCTTAGGCCAGATCATCAGGAAACTTCATCCATAAAGATTTTAGACAAACTAAAGATATTAAACCAAATACAACTGTTAAACGTATAAGAATTATAGCAACAGTTCTACTTGTAACAATATCAAAGCTTAAACAAAACACATCAACAATAAACAACAGAGGGTTTATCTCATCTTACATTCCCCACTACAAGCAACCAGTGAAATGCATAGGAATAGCTTATCCCATCAACAATAAATTTCAAGTGTTTTTGTCAAGAATAAAAACTGGGAATTAAGCACGAATAACAAAATCTTTTGAAATTATAATTTTTTTATTTATAATTTTTATATGACCTTAAGCCAAACAAAAAAACAACAACAAAATCGAAAATATTTTATAATTTTGTTGTTACTTTCTATAGAAATTCATCTTGAATTTTTAAATTTCAAAAACTTCTATTTTGTGGCGTTGAAAATTGAAAAAAAATAATATGAATGTCTGTAGAAAGCAACAACAAATTTATAAAATATTTTTGATTTTGTTTCTGCTTTTAATGAAATTTTTGGCGTTGCGTTTTACACTATAAGCCCCTTAGTCTTCGCAATAAGATAATTGTAAATATTTTTATATGTTTGTTTATTAGAAAAAAAGATATCTTTAGAAACAAGGGTTACATTTTTATATTTATCCCTATTGTGAAAATTGTCCTCGAAATTGTTTGTCTCTTCCCTAAAAAATGTATCGGCAAAAGCAAAATTTCGAGGGAGCTTATTTTGAAGATTTGATACTTCTTATATACATACATATACAAAATATGATTGATATTTGATATTCTTATCTTATATGTTCACTTTTGTGCCAAAACCATTATTCCGGCAAGAAAGAAATTTGTTTGTCTCCCAGTAAAAACTTTTTCAAAATGGATAGCTTCTTTCACTCGTTATTTAGTAGTTTTCTTCCATAAGAACTTCGATAACTACTTTTTTCTGGATGTATTTAGATTAAAAAACATTACTTACTTTTGAATTCGTTCATTTTGGTACAACCCTTGTAAAATTCATTTGTTTTTCACTAGAATTGTATGTAGTGCTTTTATGTGTTTCTGATTACTTAACATATTATTTTGTAGGCGAAGATTTGACTGGGTCTTTAACCCGTTTATTTATGAACCTATTTTTTTAATTTTAACTACCAGGTATTCTACTAAGTCTTTTTCAGGTAAAAAAGAAAAAGATTATAGGAATAGGTAAATTAAAGATTTATATCTCAGCCATTTGTAAACCGATATAGTTAAATTTCAATAATATACTATTTCGGACTACATACGATATAAATATAAAAAACGTTGTCACTATCAATTCCATAAAAGATTTATATCTCAGCCATTTGTAAACCGATATAGTTAAATTTCAATAATATACTATTTCGGACTACATACGATATAAATATAAAAAACGTTGTCACTATCAATTCCATAAAAACCCAGAATATTTATAATACTGTTATCAAAGCTGATTTGATTGCTAAATTCCGCAAAATCTACTGTTTAACTACCAACTGTGCCGAAGTAGTTCAAATTTCGTTGATAATCGAAAATTACTCTGCCAATTGCTTGGAGGGTTTGGGAGAATAACAAAAAACTCAACCACTATTAATACATATACGTGTGTGTATTTGCAAGCAATAATCAAACGCTTTTTAAACCCTTTAATCCTGAAAATTTTGAAAAAATATACTGTGCATATCTACAAAAAATACCTTTAAAACTATATATGTTTCGGTGGACGATAAGATACTTAAAAATCAACCACAAAAATTGTTCCCGTACTTATATATAAGACTAGCTTAACCCGGTGCGCTTCGCTACACTGCTTTAACCACGTTTGAAGACTCTCCCTTTAATAGTATTTCAGTTGAGAGATATTTAATATATGCATCCTATTGGAGGTATTTCCCTCCTGCTCCTAACCGCTTTATTTTTATTCTCAAAAGTGTAGTATACCATAAGAGTGACTTCCACAAAGTTTGAACTTTCTCACTATAACAGTTCTTAAGATATGCGATATTAAACATTAGCGTCCTATGGTGGGTACCACTTCCCCCGCAGCTATTTTATTTCAATTTTGGGGCTCAGAAGATCCTACTACCAAAAGTTCAACAAAATGCGTGCAGTAGCTCTTATTTATATTTCTATCTATGAGGGGTACTGCCCCTCCTCTGTCTACCCCGCCCATTTCTATATTGAAATTTAAAGTTTGCCATAATAGTAGCTTTAACCACGTTTGAAGACTCTCCCTTAAATAGTTCTTCATTTGAGCTATATTTAATACATGCATCCTAAGGAGGTATTTCCACCCCTGCTCATGCCCGCTTTATTTTTATTTTCAATAGTGTAGTATACCCTAAGAGTGACTTCTACAAAGTTTGAACATTATCACTATAACAGTTCTCAAGATATGCGATATTAAACATTGGCGTCCTATGGAGGGAACCACTTCCCCCGCTACTATTTTATTTAAATTTTGGGGCTTAGGAGATCCTACTACCAAAAGTTCAACAAAATGCGTGCAGCCGCTCTTAAAATATGCGATATTTAATACTGGCATCCAATGGGGGTACCAATTCGCCTGCCCCTATCGAAAAAATAAGTAGCATATTTTATTTTAAGGTCCCACGTGATGTTACTGTAAAAATTTCAGGAAAATCGGTTCAGTTGTTTAGGAGTCTATAAGCCAACAAACATACAAACATTTTTCATTTTTATATACTTATTTTTGCTTTTGCCAATTTTTGCTTTTGCCAAATCAAAAAATAAAAAAGAAGCGCAAAATTTATTTTCAATTTATGAGCATAAATGTTTGTCTAAATTGTTTCTTTTCTTCGTTTTTTGATTCAAAATAAAGCTGGTTTGAATAATCAAAAGTCATAATGTTGCTGATTTTATCGGAGAAAAATTAAAGAACATGGCAATGAAAAAATGATATGAATTATAATCAAATACTATATAATTTACGATTGCAAAATGAGACGAAAACGGTTCAATAATGATTATAAAAACTAACATTAAAAGGATCAAAATCACATATGATTCTTTCAGGTGATTCATCTGTAGGGTACCATTTCCTCACAACGAGAGTATGATTTATGATTGAAAAATTAGCTCATATACGGATATTTTTCTCGTGAAGCTGATTCCTAAATGATAAGATTATGATACAAAATGCTAGCTGGGCATGACCATTAACTATGCTTTTCTTTGATTATGTTTTAAAACAGATCGAACAAAATATGTTTAAAATTAATTTTAATTATTTTAAACAAAAAAGACGATCTTATTATTTTTTTTTTCAGGAATTTGACGATTTTTACACAAATTTATCTGGCAGCACTGCATTCATCATTTAAATTCCTTCTATGTTTTTATTTATTAAAAAAAAAATAGTATATAAACATAGTTAAGCAGTTGATTATTTATTTATCCATTTTATTTAGTTGTATTCATTAATTTATTTATTTTTCATCAGTTTTATTTAATTTTTCTTTTAACGTCTTTATTTTGAATTTATCGGATTTTATGAAATACAATTCGGTTTTGTTGAAAAACATTGTTTAATTGACATCACTAATAAGCAAGTTATTGGTGATTTATCTCTTATTGTAAACATCATAATGTCAAAGCAACTGACATTTCTTTACATCGCTGATGACGTGTCACACTCGTGTTGGCGAATGTAATTCAGCTATTTACTTTCTATAATAATTATTACCTTTGTACCTTTTTACTTTTTCAACAGTTGACACAACGTGTTTAGCTTTTGACAAATACACTTAATTCATACATAAGTAAAACTCCACTCGTGTTTCATTTTTGTTAACAGGTTATGGGCCCAGAGAGAGCCTTATTAAATAAGAATTAAGTGTAATTTTTTTAAACATGAATGATGATACCATCCACATTTTTCACCGGTTGAACAACAGCAAT
This sequence comes from Pollenia angustigena, assembly GCA_930367215.1. Classification (NCBI taxonomy): domain Eukaryota; kingdom Metazoa; phylum Arthropoda; class Insecta; order Diptera; family Polleniidae; genus Pollenia; species Pollenia angustigena. Next base: position 22,228,103 of record OV884061.1, on the reverse strand, counting down.
TACCGGCTGTGGAAGTTCAATGTAGATGTAGTTTTAAAAGGCCAAGGCCTGCTTGGAATAGTACAAGGCAAGGCAAATTTTGACGACACGGCCTCTCAAGACTCCAAAGATTTGTGGGTGAAGCGTGATGGCAAAGCCATGGGAATTCTAATTTCATCTATTGAAAAAGAACAGGCAAATCATATATTGTCGTGTACAACGTCCCATGAGGTATACTCAAAACTAAAAAATATTCACGATAAACAGAGTGAAGTAAAGGTAATGTGTCTCTACGAAGAGTATTTTTCTTTAAAAATGCAAGAGGACGAATCCGTAGCAGCATACGTTTCAAAAGTGTCTTCACTTGCGACTGAAATCGAAGCACAAGGTGAAAAGCTTTCAGAGAATATAAAAATGGTTCGCATAATTAGTAGTCTGACACCAAAACATCAAAACTTTAAAACAGTTTGGTATAATATTAAAGAAGGCAGAACACTTGATAATTTAATGGCAAAGCTACAATTGGAAGAAGACCAACACAAAAAGAACAGCGAAACAGAAGTTACCGAAGCAGCGTTCAATGCAAAAACAGAGAAATATAAAAAATCAATTGCAGAAAGAAAGAAGACGTCAAAATGTAATTTCTGTCACAAAATCGGCCACTGGGAAAGAGAATGTAGAGCAAAGAAAAGACAAATAAAAACAAAGACAGAAAACAACAGACAAAGGCATACAGATGAAGTTGCTTTTGTTGCAACAACAACAAATGATGTTATTTCGGCTCCGTGTACAGATGTGTGGATTGCAGACTCGGGTGCCTTTGACGTCACGCAAAGAGTGGTTTTCAGATTTGCATATGGTAAACGATGATCGCTTTGTTTACATTGCAAATAATGAGAAATTGCGTATACATGGTTTTGGTACAATCCACATTACAGCGTTGGTAAACAACATATGGTGCCCAAGAACTCTCACAAACGTACAATACGTCCCAAAATTGACACAAAATCGTTTTTCAACAGTGTCAGCTACATCAAAAGATTTTTCTATGTTAATAGAAACAAACTCATGTGTTTTAATGGATAAAGAGCAAAATATATTAGCAGCTGGTGTAAAAGATTCGATAAATCAGTTTCGAATGCTTTTTGAAATACAAACCCATCAAACGGCAAATTTGGCAAAAACTGATACACTTCAACAATGGCATTGCAGACTTGGCCACATAAATACAGCAACTATAAAAAATATGAGTGACAACAACATTGCTGATGGAATCAACGTTTCCGATAGAAACAATTTCTTCTGTGAAGACTGCCAAAGAGGAAAAATGCATCGTTCATTTCATTGGTTGGGGACAAAACGCAGTGCAGCCAAATGTGAATACATTCACATGGATTTATACGGTCCCATGAGTGAAGCTGGTATTGGAGGCGTTCGTTATTTCATGTTGCTTAAGGATGAAAGCACATGTTTCAGGTATGTTTATTTTCTAACAAATAAATCTGAAGTGCTTGAAAAACTAAAATGTTTTATTCCTATGGTGCGTAACATGACTGGCGAACGTGTGAAATATATGCGATGTGACAACGGCAAGGAGTTCATAAATAGGGATGTTTTACTTTTCCTATCGAACCATGGAATTTCACTAGAAAAAATATCACCTTACACCCCTGAACAAAACGGGCTAATTGAACGAGATAATAGAACCGTACAAGAGTCAGCACGTACGATGTTGTTAGCAAGTGGTTTAGCGAAATTTCTATGGCCGGAAGCAGTAATGACTGCTGTCTACATATTAAATAGATCAACATCATCAACAACAACATTGAAAACCCCATACGAAAACTGGTTCGGAAAAAAGCCAGACCTGAGCCATGTGAAAGTTTTTGGTACTGAATGTATGGTGTATCAACCGAAACAAACAAGAAGAAAGAAATGGGATGAAAAGGCGAAAAATATGTTTTTAGTTGGATACGAATCAACAGCAAAACATTTCCGATTGTAGGATCAAGACTCTAGAAAGATTATTACAAGTTGTGATGTTGTCTTTAATGAGAAACCAATTGCAGTTAAACCGGTTCCCGTAGTAGAAGAAGAAGTTATTGATATAAAAACTGAAGATGACGATTTGGATATTACATCATTTAAACGACAGGCATCTAGTACGCCAATATCAATAAAGCCTGAAACATCGATTATTAAAACTACCTCTACAGAGAACACTAACACAACAGTCGAACCAAGAGAATCTAAAAGGTATGACTTAAGAAAAGACATAATTCCACCTCAAAGATTTGGCTACGATCATATGAGCTGCCTAGCAACAATTTTAGAGCCAGATTCTTATCAAGAAGCTGTGAATTCTAAGCAAGCAGAGGATTGGATCAATGCGATAAATGATGAACTTGATTCACTAGAGGCAAACAAAACCTGGCAATTAGTAAAAAAACCGAACAACAACACACCAGTTTTTAAAGCACGCTTAGTAGCCAAGGGTTTCTCGCAAAAAGCTGGAATAGACTACAAGGAAACATATTCTCCAGTAGTGAGATATGATTCAGTAAGAGCTGTTTTGTCAATAGCAGCCAGTGAAGACATGGAAATGATGCAGTTCGATGTTAAAACAGCATTTTTATATGGCGACCTTGACGAGGACATATATATGGAAGTCCCTAAAGGCGTACAAACCGAACATGGTAAGGAATTGGTTTTTCGGCTAAAGAAGGGTCTCTACGGGTTAAAGCAAGCCTCCCGTAATTGGAATTTTAAGTTTGTAGATTTTTTGAAAACTTTTAATATGAAACAATCAGCTGCTGACCCTTGTGTCTTTTTTGGAAATATTGATAACAACAAAATTATTTTATTGTTATATGTTGATGATGGTTTAATACTATCACCCAGTAAATCTGTCATTCAATTATTTATTGATAAATTATCAAAAAGTTTTCATGTTACTTATGGCGAGCTAAATTATTACGTTGGCCTAGAAATTCATCGAGACAGAATGAACAAAACTATTAAGATTGATCAACAGATGTACATTAACAAAATTATTGCTAAATTCAAAATGCAAAATGCAAGCCCTATTTCAACACCTGCTGATACCAACGTATTTTGGTCGAAATCAAGTGATGAAGGTGAAGTACAATTTCCATTTAGACAAGCTGTTGGTTCGTTGATGTTTGCTGCTATAGTATCGAGACCAGATATTTCTTATGCGGTTGGCGAAGTAAGCAAATTTACTGAAAATCCTAAACATTGTCATGTTACAGCTTTAAAGCGTATTTTTCGATATTTGAAAGCCACAACAAACTACTGCATAGAGTACAAAAAGAAAAATTGTATCAACTTAGAAGGTTATACCGATGCAGATTTTGCAAGAGACATCGATACTAGAAGATCAACTACAGGCTACGTTTTTCTAATAAACAACAGCGCTATCACTTGGAGAAGTCATCGTCAACAGAAGCCGAGTGTATGGCAGTATGTGAAGGTGCTAAGGAGGCGATATGGCTTAAACAATTATTAACTGATATTGGTTATAATCAAAACCCACAAACTGTTTTAAATGTAGATAACCAAGGAGCTATTCGACTTATCAGTAATCCCGAACTACACCACAGCACAAAACACATTGACATAAGGCTGAAATTCATCAGGGAGCTGAAACATAATAACGCAATTGAAACTAAGTATGTGAATACGGATCTCCAATGTGCAGATATTTTTACGAAGCCTTTGACGACTCAACGTTTCAACAAAAATATAGAACTTTTAGGAATGTCTAAATTAAACAATGAGTGAGAGTGTTGAAAAACATTGTTTAATTGACATCACTAATAAGCAAATTATTGGTGATTTATCTCTTATTGTAAACATCATAATGTCAAAGCAACTGACATTTCTTTACATCGCTGATGACGTGTCACACTCGTGTTGGCGAATGTAATTCAGCTATTTACTTTCTATAATAATTATTACCTTTGTACCTTTTTACTTTTTCAACAGTTGACACAACGTGTTTAGCTTTTGACAAATACACTTAATTCATACATAAGTAAAACTCCACTCGTGTTTCATTTTTGTTAACAGGTTTATTTTGTCTCGATACCAATTTTGTACAACTCTGTTTGTGTAAAGTCTACTACTTATTATTAACAACTATGTTTTAAAATAGTATAGTCTGAGTTCTTACGGCTCATGTCATATTGACAAGATTGCTACTTTATAGGCGAGAAGGACGAGGGGAAAAGAAACGAGTACACAGATGCATGTACTGTCTTTACGTTTTGCTTTTTCATTCGTTGTTTAATTTTGTTATTGTTTTCAATATCAAAAAAGCACATGTCGTCAACATGACATAAATCATTTGAACGCCAATTCATGTTCAAAGAAGAAAAAGGAAGAATCTTGTCAATAAGACATGAGCCGTATGAACCACAGAATACACAGAACTGTCACGAGACGGATTTGGGCCTTTTTCACACGTCACTTTTTACAGTTCTGTGTTATAAATTCAGACATATAAAGGCTCGATTACACTATTATACTTTGTATTAATACATGTCAAAAACTCAAGTAATATGACAAAGTGTGATAGTGTGAATGCAATGTGTCACAAAAATGACAAGTATTATGAAAAAAGTTTGACATTCCATACGACTTCATCGTTTTTTGAAAAATTTCTAAACAATAATACTTTTCATTGGATCAGGGTTGCATTTTTTTCATGTGTGAGTGTTTATACTTTGTGTGATTGTGTGAACACAAACTGTCATATTTCATTAGATTTTTTGACAGTCGTATCAAAACTCATTAGGTTTCTATCTCACAAAGTATTATGGAATACGAAAGACTTGTGAGATAGTGTAATCTAGGCTTAAGCAGCATGAATTGAATGTAGGGTTGCCGTTTGAGAAATTTTTGACCGACCAAAATTGTCTACAAAACCTACCAAAATACTTTGAAACCGACCAAATTTTTGAAATATTTAAAAACAATTATATCGTCATAAAAATGCAAAAGGGCCTATCATAATTTTTAAAATATTTTCAGTAGCGATACGATTGAGATTACAAAAACAGTTTAGCAGGATAGTGTCAATCATGCGTAATGTGTTAACGATATTAACCAGAAAACCCCGTTGTTATTAAGTTATCTCTCTTTTTCTTAAAATTAACATATGCCCTATTTCATTTTATATGACGATATGTATGTATATCTATGTATTTTTGATAAAAATTATAATTTTTATTGGATAAAGCTATAAATCTACATATTATTTTTTTTTTTGTAATATGCAATTATAGTAAAAACAAAAAAGTAAGCCTATGTGCACACCTATTAAATATTTACCGTCCTCACGTAACCCCTAGTTTTATTAAAAGTTTATTTGCTGGTAACGTTAAACTTAAACAAAATGTATATGCGCATTTCCTGGGGTCACGAACGTACGTTCGTACGCTTTTGATGTACAAATAATATAGCATTTTTTTTTTTATTTGATAGCATTTGGGTAGCTCTATGTTTAGTGCAAAAGATGGATTTCAGCGAGCTTAAGTTTTCATAATAAGAGTTATAAACGTGTGGTCACGAACGTACGAAAAATAGAAGTCTCCATCCAGTATTTACAAAATAAAATATCTGTCTTGGTTTTTGTTTAATTGGATTATTTACCGGTCGCGAACGTACTATTTTTCCGTATGCTTTTTTATTATTAACACCACGCATTTTCCCATAAATGTCTTTAAATTTCCTTAACAAAAAAACTTAATACTCCTTTTACAATTGATTGTAATGGAGAGATTATGAAGAAAGAGTGTAAACATAAAATATTTCTTGCATGTAAAATAAGTATATAAAAATGTCTTTAGAAGTAGAAAATACAGAAAAATATAAAATTTTCCAGTTTCCAGCCCAATTTCCTCAAGTAAAACAGCTGAGATATGCTATGAAACCATTCTTTTATAAGAACAAAGATTTTTTATAATAATAAACAATAAAAGACGATGATAGTCAACATTTTATTTTTTCATCCTGGTAGACCATTCTGGGGAAATGCCGATATACAAATTATTTAATAACGCTTATAGACTAGAATAATTCATTGATAACACATATAGACTACTAATAAAATATGAATCAAAATTTATTAACTTAAGTTTGAACAATTAAAAAAAAAGTATAAAACTTTATAAGACATAGGCTGAGCTCTAATACATTCTAATGCCTTACAGAGAACGTAAAAAATGTATCAACCAGTTTAACAATGCATAGTTGCCTTATTGTATATGCGTTGATAACTTGCTCTGTTTTGGAACTCATCCATACTTTCTGCAAGCTCTGCGGTTCTTATACAATTGTCTTTATAAAACTATGCTTCAAAATACAGTATCAAAGCATCCCGCTGTCCTACGATTCTTACAACATCTTCCTTTAAGAAGTCCATCCTGTATAAGAAACACCTAATACAGAACAGAATTCCTGAAATTCTTTTATTTATGTTATTCTTTCAGGACTATGTGAAAAAACTTTAAATATTACCACAAAGAACCTTATAATTTTTGCATTGTTAAGTAAGATTAACTGCCTGTTCATTTATTTCTGAACGAAGTCTACGTTTGACATCGATGAATAGGCTATAAGCTTACCAACAGTTCCAGTCATGGCGTGAGTGCCGTTTGTCGCCAATCCGATCAAAATTTGTAGTATATGAATATTGTTTTTTGACAAAAAGTTTTTTATAAGAAGAAAAATTTAAACGGCATCTGACTTAGTAAGCTCGAATAAGATGACAAAGCTATCCTTTATAAAACTAACACCGTCAAAGTAACTTGCTCCTAACGTAATATCAATGCCATATCCATAGTTTCATCAACAATAAAAAAAAATGTTTGTGTTTGGTAACACAGGGTCTCCACCTTAGATAAGATATAAGATTTTTATATCAGCAAACGTCAAATTCAATCGCAGAGAGTATTATCTTACGTGTGGACTCTCAAATAGTGTTAGTATTAATATTATAATAAATTTTATGAGACAGTTGTTATAAGAAATCTTATAACAACTATCTTATAAGATGAGCTGTCGAAAATACACATACATAAACACATATAAAGCAATAATAAGACGCATTCATTAAAATGTTTAATTTTTTTGTGCAAAAAGTGATAAGTGTTGAAAAAAACAATATTTTTAACTAAAAAACCAGAAAAAAACAAAAAAAAAAGAGTAAAAACGATACAAGTTTACTGCACGAGAATCATTCGATTATGAAATCTTATAAGATACGTGTTCCCCTTGTTTAAGATTAACATGAAGAAATTTGTTCTCTCATTCTGCCGACGTTCTCTCACATATTATATCAGATATTATCGTAGGTGAAGACCCCATGTAAAAAAGCTATGAGATTTGTAACTCGCCGTCTCCACCTAACATGAAATGCAGTTAAAAATTGAAGTTAATGGTGTTTTCTTTTCTGACAATAATGTTCCATATATGCTACCATTCGTGCGGGTTTTTGTTCCATTCTAAAAATATATGCAAAAATGTGAGAAGTTTTCGTTTTCCTTTCTAAACATGTTGCAACAATAAATAACAAATTTGTTCCATTTCTTACCCGCAGTTATAAATGAGTGTGAGATAATACCCTTTTTTGCATCTGCGTAAAGTCCTTTTTTATGCAAGCAAGTATTTTTTCTTCTTGTGTTTGCGGACAATTTGCGTTATATTGGGATTTTTAGTTAAATTGTGATGGATATAAAAACTTTTTGTTTTTCGTTTGTTTTACATTTATTATATTTTTTTGTCGCAAAATTTTTAACAACAACTGACATTAATTATTGAAAATCAGTGCTGTTAACGCTTATTGGAATTGTAAGAAAATTTAATGTTGAAAATTGCTACAAGCTTGGGAAATATCGCTTTTAGTGCAAACTTTGCATTCAATATTTAATACGCTAAATACACATTAGTGTTGAGTGTAAAACGTAGCTATTATTTTGTTCCATTGTAATTTAGAAAAATGTATCACTTTGTAAGGGTTCGTGTAACCTAATAAATATATTACACAACTATAATGCATCATTATTTTTTAGAAAAGAAAACGCCATAAGACTTGCTTTTTAAATACCTAAATGTTTATGGTGGCGCACACGTAGTAAAGTTAGAGTTATAACTATTCATTATTTTCAGTTCGTTGGCGCGGCAAGTAGCTACAGTGATTTTTAAAGCTTGTGGAAAATAATAAAAGTTTAAAATAAAAATTTTGTGAATTGTGAGAACTTTTTGAAGTTGCTGTGTAAAATAATTTAAGCAAAAGCAAACAAATTCAAAGTAAAAATTTTTTTTATTTTTGTGTATTTGACGGAAATAAAAAATGTCATTGCGAAAAGTTGGGAATCTGTTCGAAGCTTTAAGAGACCTTAAAACATTAATGGATCTCTCCGATGAGGTTGAGCGGAGATTTTGGGTTAATCCTTTTTTGGCGAAAAGGCAGGAACACAGCCTGGAAGAATTTTTGTTGAAAGATTTGTTGTGGGAGGATTCTGAGTACCAAAACTTTTGTCGTATTAATATTAACCAGAAACCGTAACAGGTATGCCTTTTTTCATAAAAGTCAGATGAAAACAGTTATTTTTTGCTTTTTATTTTTTTGAACAAAAATAACAGTTATTTTTTGATTTTTATTATTTTGAACAAAAATAACTGTTATTTTTTGATTTTTATTTTTTCGATCAAAAATAAGTTATTTTTTGATTTTTATTTTTTTGAACAAAAATAACAGTTATTTTTTGATTTTAATTATTTTGAACAAAAATAACTGTTATTTTTTGATTTTTATTTTTTCGATCAAAAATAAGTTATTTTTTGATTTTTACTTTTTTGAACAAAAATAACAGTTATTTTTTGATTTTTATTATTTTGAACAAAAATAACTGTTATTTTTTGATTTTTATTTTTTCGATCAAAAATAAGTTATTTTTTGATTTTTACTTTTTTGAACAAAAATAACAGTTATATATTGATTTTTATTTTTTCGAGCAAAAATAAAAGTTATTCTCTAAATAAATGTACGTGATTTAACATTTTAGATGACTTTAATAATTATTTTAATGTGCATAAGGAATTCCTATGATAATTACAACCTAAAATAAAAATTTAAAGTCAACTAAATTATTAAATCACGTACATTTATTTAGAGAATAACTTTTATTTTCGCTCGAAAAAATAAAAATCAAAAAATAACAGTTATTTTTGTTCAAAAAAATAAAAATCAAAAAATAACTGTTATTTTTGATCGAAAAAATAAAAATCAAAAAATAACAGTTATTTTTGTTCAAAAAAATAAAAATCAAAATATAACTGTTAAGTTTGATCGAAAATATAAAAATCAAAATTATAAAAATCAATATAGTTTTTATCATTGACAAATGCATGAGCAACAATATGATATAATTGAATCAGTCTTTCGACATTTATTTCTATATGCTTTTTTTGTTTTAAAATTCCAATATAACTGTTATTTTCGGTTCCTGATATTAACGACTTCGAAAAACTACTAGCTTTGGTGTGTATTAAGTTTTGGTTTAAATGTAGTTCAATGACTGCTCCAAATAGAAAAAAATACATAGGATGATAGAAAATAAAAAGAAAATATAAAGTGGTAAAAGTCTAGTCTGAAAACTATTAGTCGTTTACGCGACTTTTTCCAATTAATATTTTCTTTTTATTTTTCAATTTTCTATCACCCATTGTCCTTTTTTTATTATTTATTTGGAGCAGAGTCATTGAACTAGATTTTTTATAAAATGATTTTAAAACTTACTACAAAAGTAAGAATTATTTCCAAATAAATCAATTATTTTTCCACATTTGCTAATATTACAGATTGATGAGAAAATAAGAAAAAGAGATACGGTCATGTGGTTTGCGATTTCTTCACGAGTTCGTTAAGCAATCACCTTGCGCTTTATTGGGACAGGAGACTCATACCGTTCTTTAGAGTTTCTTGCCAGAGTTTCAAGAAAAACTATTAGCAAATTTGTGCCTGAAGTGTTGGAAGCAATAGTCGAGGCCCTACAAAGTGAACATTTAAAGGTAGCGCGCAACTTACCGCAATTTTTGAATGATTTTAATTTTTGTTTTCACTTATAGTTACCTTTAACAGACATTGAATGGAAAGAAATCAGCAAAGGGTCTCAAGGTAGATGGCAGTTCCCCCACACCTTAGGTGCAATCGATGGGAAGCACATCCGCTTAAAAGCCCCTCCACATTCTGGAAGCGACTTTTTTAATTACAAAGGTTACTTCAGTGTTGTACTTTTGGGTGTTGTTGACTGCCATAGCAAATTTATTTACGTTGATGTAGGTGGTAATGGAAGGGCATCCGATGTTGTAATTTGGAAAAACTTTAGCTTGTATGAATCCATCAAAAAAGGTTCAGTTAAACTTCCGCTTGATGGACCTCTTCCAGGTCAAATGGCGAAAACCTCATATTTCTTCATCGGGGATGATATTTTAGGGCTTGATAGAACCATGGCATACAACAGAAACTCCAACTTGACAACACCGCAAGAAGTTTTTAAGTATCGCCTGAGTCGAGAAAGGATGGCAGTTGAAATGGCATTTGGAAGAGTGGCGGGTAGGTTCCGTATATTTCATCGTCCTTTGGAAGTGGAACTAAAGACGTGCGACTTGGTAGTGAAAGCATGCTGCATTTTGCATAACTTCCTTACCAAGATACCATCATTTTCTGGAACCTTGCCTGAAGAGAACCTGTCACCACAATCGCTTCCTGAAACGTTTTCAAACTTACCCGTACAGACCCATGAAACTGTAAGGTTCGCAAACGAAAACCGAGACAACGTCAAAAAGTATGTAATTTCTAAAGGAGACGTTCCATATCAATAACAGAAAGTAAAAAAGCAAATTGCTCATACTGTGACAGTTACGTTAGATTAAATTCTTTGCATACATACATATGTATGTACATACATATATATGTACTACATTACAACCGGCTCTTCAAAAACCTTAAAACCACATTTTTCAAATGGTCCTTTTAAGGGCTATCAATCAATTATAAAAGAGAAAAACTTTCGTTTTTAATTATATTACAGGAATAAATTATTATTATTAATTGAGACCTGAAACTAATATACAGGAGTGTTCTGGAAATCGAAAACGCAATTATTTGAAAGTTGTTTTTAATACACTTTTAATCAAAGTTTTATAATTTTTGTTATAAAATTCTTTTTAATAGAGAAATATTTGTCATAAAACTCTTTTATTACACAAATCTTATTAAAATTCTTGCGTTTTCGATTTGCAGAACACCGCTGATAGTTATTACTTCGTAAATATTTGTAAAGATCTATATATAACACTGCTTACTTAATTAGTTTTAAATAAAACAAAAATTTATGGTGACAAACCATTTTTGAAAATAAAATTCGACTTGTGAAAGTGCGGCCACGAGTGGCGCAAATACTTTACTTTGAGTTATAGAAAAATTCAAGATAAAGAAGTTCTAGAGTTCAAGTTATAGAAATAAAATCATCACCCTTATTGTGTTTGGCGTATTTGAAATACGCCTACGACTGTTTGGTAATAGATTAAAGAGAACGTGAACTTTTTTTCTTTAATATATTACCAAACTGTCGTAGGCGTATCTTAAATACGCCAAACACAATAAGGGTGCATGTGAATTGGCCTGTGTACCGCTATTGCCAAGCGATTCCGTTTCGACTTACAGAAGTTCGAACCTATAGCGGCCCTCATGATATGTCTATAGACACCAGACCCAAAACTTAAACTCGAATAAAATTCTTTAATTGCCACCTAAAATTTTATTGTAACAATGTGTAACAGTCATTTCAATGATAATAATATCTTTTAAATACCAAACTCTTAAGTTTTTTTCAAACTATGTGCTTACCTGAAGTACATAAATGAAAATATTACAAATATAAAGTTACATATGGGCAAATCATGCGTGACGAACGCTACATTCGCACGCATTTTCTGATTGAAATATAAACATTTTTTGGTCTTTCAAAAAAGATAGCTTCAACTTATATAAAGTATTTAGTGACATTAATATGTACTTACGAATGGCATATATCATAATTTCTTAGCAAGTATTTGTTGCGAAATAATATATCACAAAGTTTTGTGACGCACGCTACAAAAAGTGGAAGTAACTTCAAAGGTTGAAATGCGTTTTCCTAATTTTTAGCGAATTTGGCATTATAAGGTATACAAAATCTAATTCCTAAAAGAAAGATGACTATAAGAGAATTCTAAACGTACTTATTTGCAGCCAACCCTTTGTGCCAATTCACACGTTGCAAGTCTTATTGATCAGCTTGCTACCTTATAGGCGAGAGAGAGTGAGAGAGAAACGTTTGTTTTCCTCTCTTCACTCTCGTTATAAAGTAGCAAGCTGATCAATAAGACTTGCAACGTGTGAATTGGGACTTTGTGACGCACGCTACATAACGCACGCTGCAGTTTTTCCAGTAGTATTTTATTATTATGTTTTATTTATTTTAACAAAACAAATTATATTTTTATGAATTGCATTATTATCAACTTTTTTTTTTTAAAGAAATTTATATTTTGATAAGACTGCTGAAAGTGCTATTTTAAGCACAAAAATCACCTAAAATAATGCTAAATTCACGTATAACATTAAGAAATCAGCAGTGGGGTAGGATTTGGTAAAAATTATTATTAATGATCATTGAAATACATATTTTTTAATATAAAAATGAAATTATACATCTAGTCTTATATTCCATAAAAAAAAAATTCATTTGAAAAATTTTTGGTTGGTGGACTGTTTCTGGGATTTGCCCATATTAAGCTTAGTCTACACGATATGTTGAATCAGCAAATTTATGTTGAAAAATTAGCTTTCAGCGCCAACATATCGTGTAGACACCAAATTTTTTCAACAAACGTATGCTTACTAACATATGACAGGCATTTGTTAACGAAGTCAGCAAACGTTTGTTCACAATTATAGCATATCGTCTAGACACAATATTTTTACTTTTCAACAAACTTTCTACGTATGTTGACAAATATGTTATTTGTTGAAAGTCGTATGCAAGCTTTTCAGCATACGGCAAATTTGGTAGCATATAAAATAGATAAAAAATGGTATTCTTTCTATTACTTGTTTAATTTTGTATATAACCCCGGAACTTATCAAGATTTCTAGCTCATCGGCAAACAAAAAATTGCATTTAGAAGTGCTTTGAAAATAAAAATGTTCGTCAACGAACTTTGTTTTAGAGATATAGATCATAAAAGTTGAAAAATTATTTACCAATATCTCTTGAAGTATAAATTTGATCTCAGCAATATGGGTAGCGCTGAAGCGTGTTTCCAAATACCTTTCACGTGGTATATAAAACATGCTGAATTATTAACCCATTAAGAACCAATTTCAAAAAATTTTTGTAGTTACTAATGTAATTTGTCAAAATGGCTCTTATCTCAAAATATTGTCGATATTAAGGTATTTTTATTTACATATAATATTTTCTAGAGAAATCTTCAAGCTTTCATATAATATAATGCATGATACAGTAGCGTATAAAATTCTGAAGCTATTAAAGATAACCATTTGTATTCTAATAAATCTTTTTGTTTAATATATTAGGTTTGAGTATACATGTGGTAATTTTTAATATACTTTATGTAATTGCTTCAATATAGGTATTAACTATATGGTATGACAAACATCAGCTTCGCTTAATAAATTTTTTCCTTATTTAATGGTATATCAAGCAACGACTTCGCTCAGCTGAGTAAATTTTCTTCTTTTTAACCAGAACCCCAACACCCTTAAAAATTTATGTTTCTGTAAAAGAAACTAACAAAAATTCGCGACAGAATGAATCGATTGCTATTTAATTTTGCAAGAACTTTGTTCCATAATTTACCATAGGCCCCATGTTAAACCCATTCTCGGAAATACTTAAATATGCCTAAGACGTACCTAATAACGCTATTATAGTAAAATTTGGTCGGTCATATTTTCATAAAATTAGAAATCACACAACTAAATTTGGAGAAGATCGGCCCACAATTTACTATAGGCTCCGAATAAAGCCCACTCTGGGAAATCATTTAAATACCCCAAAACGTTAAAAAATATTGATATTGTGGAAAAATATAGTCCAATTTAGCTTTAAGTGGCTAGAAATAACACGATGCAATTTTGTGATAATCGGCAAAAAAAAAAAACTCACTATAGCTCCCGTAGAAAGCGGGACTTTAAAACAGTTGAAACATACAAGTGTTTTGTATTGAAATTTGGTCTTATTTATGTTTTTAATACTAAAAATTACTCAACCGATCAAGATTTTTAAGGACGTTATGGTATTGGTAATATTTTTGGGAGTGGTATTTGTATGGGAACAATAGATTTACAATAAAACTTTTTGACCCAGATTTGGTCTTAATACCAACATAGAACACGGTTTATGAGCGCAAAGACTCTTATTCGGAAAGAAGTTTTTATGGGATCTTTGAGAAATTATGGACCGTTCCTTATCGTTTAATTACAATAAATAAAAGAACCAATGTACCAAATTTTTTTTTATTATTTTGCGAATTATTGCGACAAGTACTTTGCGCACTACAACGTGGACAGCCAGCCAGCCGGCCGGACGGACATCCTTATATCGACTGAGATAGCGATTGAGTCGATCGGTATACTTAACGATGGTTATAGGACCAATATTTTTAGGTGCTACAGACACTATAGTGGTGTGGGTATCAAATAAATCCATAAAACATTCTGGTCGGCACATAATTTACCATAGGGGTAGAACTGAAATAAAGAAATAAACTGTGAGACTTTACTAATAATTTTAAGATCAATCCAGTCCTTAAATATTTTAATTTTTTGCGGATTTAACCAAGCCCAATAAAGCACTCTTACTTTTTAAGTGTTAATTACACTAAAACTATTCATTTTTGCAATAAAGGCGATAATTGATAACAAATTTTAAATAAAATAATAAAAAAAGAGAATTGTCAAATGAATTTTTAATTTTTAAACAAATGTTCTCTTTACTCAACATACATAACAACATACGAAATTCAACATATCGTGTAGACACAGAATTGTATGCTAACTTATTTGTTGAAATATCATTTGCTAGCATATGATGAATTTGAAAAATTTAGTATTTTCAGCATATCGTCTAGACACCTAGCATATTGCATATGCTGATGGAGACATTTGTTATTATTTTTAAGCATATGAGTATAGGCATACATTTGCTGATTCAACATATCGTCTAGACTAAGCTTTACAAAAACCATTTATTTAAAATTTATGTACATTAAATACAATGTATAAAACAAACTAAAACAATTCATATTGAGAGCACATCGCACTTGTAATGTGTATTACCGCAAAATTTATGAATAATAAATAATGACAATATTCGGTAAAAACTTTATTTTCTAATAAGAGATCAAATTAATATTTTTATTTAATGCAGTACTGCAAAACAAGTGCGTATGTATTAGAGTTGTCAACCGATTAAGAATAATTCGATTAATCGATCAAACAAAAACAAATTCTTGTTCGAATAATTTTAAAATGTCGATTTTCGAATAACGAATAAATCGATTAAATTATGTCGATTAATCGAACAATTTTTTTTATTAAAAAATAAATTAGTAAAAGACTAATAAGAAATAAAAGCTTAGAATTTGATTTATTGTCATATGTTTTATTGAAAATGTATTGGCAATAGAATCTTCATGTTTAAATATCGCTTAGCCCTCTTAATTTAGTTGCCCAGTTAGTTTTATGCTGTAACGGCAGAGCATTAAATTTTCTGCATTGGTATAAAACTGGCCGTTTGCACTAAGCAGTTGTTCGCTGGCAACACTAGTTGCTACTGCCTTAATGTTTTTAAATGAACTTGTTTTCCAATACTCAAATATATTAATGATTCGTGGACTTAAGGGCTCACTTACATAAAAGCGTAGTTGCTTTTGCTTTCATATACTTAGAATATTTCTTCCACAAAAAAAAAAATCAAACAAAAACAAACAAATAATGCGAGGAATTGAGACGTGCTTTTTCCATATTTTTTTTTCAATTCCTTCTTCTTCTATATATATAAAAATGAAAAATGTTTGTATGTTTGTTTGTTTGTCGCTTTATAGACTCCGAAACTACTGAACCGATTTTCCTGAAATTTTTACAGTAACATCACGTGAGCCCTAAAAATAAAATAGGCTACTTATTTTTTCGATAGGGGCAGGGGAATTGGTACCCCCCATAGGATGCCAATGTTAATTATCGAATATCTTAAGAGCCGCTGGACGCATTTTGCTGAACTTTTTGTAGTAGGATCTTTTTAGCCCCGAAATTGAAATAAAATAGCAGCGGGGGTATTGGAATCCCCCATAGGACGCCAATGTTTAACATCGCATATCTTAAGAACTGTAATAGTGAGAATGTTCAAACTTTCTAGAAGTCACTCTTATGGTATACTACACTTTTGAAGTAGGATCTTTTTAGCCCCGAAATTGAAATAAAATAGCAGCGGGGGTATTGGAATCCCCCATAGGACGCCAATGTTTAACATCGCATATCTTAAGAACTGTAATAGTGAGAATGTTCAAACTTTCTAGAAGTCACTCTTATGGTATACTACACTTTTGAAAATAAAAATAAAGCGGGTAGGCGCAGGGGGGAAATACCTACCAGAGGATGCATACATTATATATCGCTCAACTGAAGAACTTTTAAAGGGAGAGTCTTAAAACGTGGTTAAAGCTACTATTATAGTAAACTATAAATTTCAATATAAAAATGGGCGGGAGAGACAGGGGAGGAGCAGTGCCCCTCATAGATAGAAATATTAATAAGAGCCACTGAACTTTTGGTAGTACGATCTTCTGAGCCCCGAAATTGAAATAAAGTAGCAGCGTGGGAAGTGTTACCCCCCATAGGACGCCAATGTTTAATATCGGATATCTTAAAAACTATTAAAGTTAGAATGTTCAAGCTTTGTAGAAGTCACACTTATAGTATACTACACTTTTGAAAATAAAAATAAAGCGGGAAGGCGCAGGGGGGAAATACCTTCCATAGGATGCATATATTAAATATCTCTCAACTGAATAACTATTAAAGGGAGAGTCTTCAAATGTGGTTAAAGCTACTATTATGGCAAACTTTAAATTTCAATATAGAAATGGGCGGCGTAGACAGAGGAGGAGCAGTACCCCTCATAGATAGAAATATAATTTAGAGCCGCTGCACTCATTTTATTAAACTTTTTGTAGTATGATCTTCTGAACCCCAAAATTTAAATAAAATAGCAGCGGGGAAATGTTACCCCCCATAGGACGCCAATGTTTAATATCACATATCTTAAGAACTGTTATAGTAAGAATGTTTAAACTTAGTAGAAGTCACTCCTATGGTATACTACACTTTTGAAAATAAAAATAAAGCGGGAAGGCGCAGGGGGTAAAAACCTTCCATAGGATGCATATATTAACAGCCTGTTTAACAATCTCGAAAGAAAACTAAAGCGAAAGAAAAGAAGTCACTAGAATTCGAATAAATTTGCGTTCATGGATATCACTCACTTTCGTTCTTATGCACTTGCGTACGTCAATTTTAGTATCTTACGTATTAACAATTCAAAGTAGTGCCAATTCATCTTTTTATAAAATTTATAGTGATTTCCTCTAAAAGTCCCAAAAATACTACTTTTTGTATGAGAACAAATACAACTGTTCTTAAGAGTGATCAGCTGTATACAAATGTCATATTGTAAAAAAAGAAAATAATAACAAACCAGTTTAAAAACAAAAAAATAAATTTTCGTGTCTGCCATAGTTTTATTACAAAAAAAAAAATAGTAATTAAAAAAGCAAACAAAAAAGCTAAGTGCGTTATTAAGAAAAAAATAACAAAAAAAAACAACAATGGATATGTTGACGGTCGCCGTACATTTCTTGGATACTGCGGAGGAAGATGAGGAAAGTGTTCTGTTTCGAAGAGAACTAAGAGATAAGTATAATGTCCTGGAACAGCCAACGAGTCAGTAAGTGAACACATTAGAAATTTGTACAATTATGAACAAATGTATGTATGTAAATTAATTTCTTAACAAAATCTTCTTTGTAATTAGGTTTATTGCGAATTTTCGAGTTTCAAAAGATATTTTTCGTGCTCTTTTGGAGAACTTCGAGGCAAATAGTACCTCGTCGTTTAGAAGCACTTATATACGTGGAGATATAAGGTTAGCGACATTTTTACGCTTTTTAGCAACTGGGAGCTATCAGCAAAGCGTAGGAAATGAAGTCCTCTCATCCACATGCAAAGCTACTGTCTGCGGAACCATTGCAGAATGTCTCAATTTTTTTGAGGAGTACGTATGTGGTCAGTGGATTAAAATGCCTAACCCAGAAAATGAGATAATCATTAAACAAGAGTTTTTTATTTCTACGGGCTTTCCTGGAATCATCGGATGCGTTGATGGCACGCATATAAGAATAAAATCTCCTGGCCATAATATGAAGCATCTATATTACAACCGAAAAGGATATTATAGTATAAATGCAATGGTGGTAAGTTTTACATAACAGATGCATACATAGTACGTATGTTTAAACATATGCAAATATTTTATGCAAACGGGTTTTAATCAGTACTTTTTGTATATTTTAGATTTGTGACAACAAAACTAAAATAATGTACGTCGATGCTAGGCATCCTGGTGCCAACCATGACGCATTCGTTTGGGAGCAGTACCATTGACCAAAAACTTAGAAATAATTTCGAAGGTGGCAAAAAAAACACATGGATTCTTGGTAAGATTATACTGTTGAATGTTTGTACATCATATTCAAAATACTTTTGAAATAGGTGATGGTGGTTATAAACTAAAGCCCTACCTTATGACATTGTTTAGAAAACCGAGAAATGTAGAAGAAAGACGGTATAACAACAAACATACATCTACACGTAATGTTGTTGAGCGTTGTTTTGGTATTTTAAAAAATAGGTTCCGAAGCATTATAGGGTCTCGAGGGCTTCACTATGAACCCAAAAAGGTAACACAAATTGTAAATGCGTGTTGTGCACTTCACAACATGTGTTTATTTTTCGGATGCGAGGAGCCAACAGTAGATTTACAAAATGATACTACAAACGATGCCGTAGAAGATGCAGAAGAGGACGTGGGAGCAATGGCAATACGTCGCAACATTGCATTAAATTTATAATCAAATATATAATTTCTAATTAAGTTAAATGTAACTGCTTGGCCAAGAATGTCGAAAAAAAATACAAAACAAATTTCATAGCGATACGTTGGGTTTTTTTATTCAATTGAAATTTGTTTGCATATGACTATCTCTTTAAAAAAACATTTTACAAGAATATGATATATCGCAATATTTTAGCACGTCTAGTCAACAACATTAGCCTCAAAGAAAGTTTTTTGCTAAAATTAATATTTTAGAAAATAGTGAAGAAAATAAAAAAGTTTTATTTTAAATTTAAAACTTTATATTTTTCAGCCAATTTTTAAATTTAAAAAATTTTTTATAAAAACCAAAAAAAATTAAAAAGCTTGATCAAATAGCTACTTGGAACAAATTTTGCTAACACCAATAGGTAATAAGTTTCATGGATAAGAAAGAACACCTGTATGTCAAACTTTTCTATTTTCTTCACTATTTTCTAAAATACTAATTTTAGCAAAAAACTTTCTTTGAGGCTAATGTTGTTGACTAGACGTGCTAAAATATTGCCATATATCATATTCTTGTAAATTGTTTTTTTTAAAGAGATAGTCATATGCAAACAAATTTCAATTGAATAAAAAAACCCAACTTATCGCTATGAAATTTTTTTGTATTTTTTTTAAATAAACCTGAACCGATTTGGGGGGAGAGAATATAAGAAATAAAAAAAAAAAATAACTGCCACGATTATATTTTTATTTGTTGTTAATGTAAATATAGAAAAGATGTTTTCTTTTCGACATTGTGGGCCAAGCAATTAATATTTATTTCTATGTGTGATCATCATTTGGAGTAATGAAACTTACACTTTAATGTTTTCTAAACTTATATACAAAGAATTTTTTTGTAATGTTTTTTTTTTTAAATATATTGCACTTGTTCAAAAGTAGTATATAACTCAAAACTTGAATTTGTTTACTTTTTGGAAAACATGGACACGTTATATTTATAACTAGTCGCTGTAAAAATATAGTACCATTTTGTATACTTTTTCGTAATGAAACGGTTAATAAAAAAATTATTTTTCAGATGCCTTTTGTATTTAATTAAAAGTGTTTTACTTCTTCTGAAAATTGTGAAATTTTGAGTTAGTACAGTATTGTGATAAAGTCAGGCTGGACCGACTATACTTTATTACACGTTTTTACCATGTTTTTTAACCACATATTCATTTTAATTATTAACAAAACAACAAAAAGACATCTTGTCTTTTTTCGCAATGTCAAAAAATTTTCTTGACAGACTGTATATTAGAGCGACTCAAGTTGTATGGAAGCAAAATTCGTGCTCGATGTACCCTCCTAAAAATGAACCTTGCACTTTTTTAAGATGACATTTTAAATATTTCGGCTCCAGGGTTGACCTCTCGTGAGCTGGACCAGTTTGAAAAAGGGTATATTTTTGCATGTTTTGTTAGTTTAAGAAACTGTTTCCTTAAGGCTAGATTACACTATACTACTTTGTATTAATACATGTCAAAAACTCAAGTAATATGACAAAGTGTGATAGTGTGAATGCAATGTTTCACGAAAATGACAAGTATTATGAAAAAAGGTTTGACATTCATCGTTTTTTGAAAAATTTCTAAACAATAATAATTTTCATTGGATCAGGGTTGAATTTTATTTCATGTGTGAGTGTTTATAGTTTGTGTGATGGTGTGAACATAAGCTGTCATGTTAAATTAGAATTTTTGACAGTCGCAACAAAACTCATTAGATTTCTATCTCACAAAGTATTATGGAATACTTAAGACTTGTGAGGAAGTGTAAGCAAGCTTTAAGCAAAAACCGTGTTAAGTATTCATTTTGTTTCAAAAATGTATTTTATGTTCGTATTAAGCAAATCTTTGACAAACAATTGCAACAGCTGTTTTCTTTTTAAATCAAACGTTAAACAATTTTCATGAAATGTTTATTAAGTTAATTAGAGCCGTTCACATTACATTTGAGATGATTTAGATGACAGATGATAAAAAAAAAACGCAAGAAACAAATTTATATTTCTTTAAAGTAATAAAAATTGATAAAAATACTTTAATAAAGTTATCAGAAGATCATTTTAAACATATTAATTATGGAATTGTGAAAATTTACGAGTTATTTAAAGTCAAATAAAAACATTAAGAATAAATCGTGGTCGGTTGTACACGCTAGGGGTACGTTCATGGTAACCGATTCTATTTTATACACAGTTTGAGGTATGTTCAGAGGATTCGATGTGATTAATGAAGTGATTTAGTTGAAATCATGTTGATTTGAAGTGAAGAACAGATAACTTCAATATATGGTTAATCATCTCGATTTTGATGTGATAAGAGCTTAATCACGTTCGAGTTGCTTAAACGCTTTTGAAGTGTGAACATAGTATAAGTGTCACAATATTACAATTGAAAACGATGTACTTAGTTGAAGATAATGCAATTACATCAAAAAATATGCCGAACTTCTTCCAATGGAAAAATAAAAAAAGACAGCGATTGTTTTATAGAAGTTTAGCTGAAGATGGAAGGTCTGCAAACGCCTTTCAAAAATCCAAAGTTGTATCGGATTATTTAAGAATTAAGGATTTTACGATTCCTTTCAGTAATACAATGATATGGAGCTATAATGAAAATTCTACGCATCAAAAAAAGAAGTCATAGTAGATTTGAAAAAAATAAAGAAGAAAATGGAAGATTTTCCATAGTTGTAAATTAACGGACGGATGTACCTTATTTAAAGTAAGTAATTTTTTTTTTAAATAATTTTTTTATTCGTTATTCTCATCGATTAATCGAATAATTTTTTAGACTTAATCGTTTGATCGAACAAGCAAAAACAATTATTTGAATTACTCGAACAAAGCTGAAAGGCGAATAATTGACAACTCTAGTATGTATGTTAGTATATAAAAAAGGTAACAAACATTTATTCAAAAGTAATGTGTAATAATGATAGAATATACATAACTATTAATTAAAACAATTCATACAGAGAGCATAGCTATGTAAAAAGAAATCGTCATATGATTTCAAAAAAGCCCAAATTTCAAAAAATCACTACATAAAAAACCTTAAGTTTTTAAGATTGCTTTTAGTGGGGAAAAAGATAATACATACAATAAAAACTTTATCTTTTTGTGTTGTTTATTTTTTATTGATCCTTATTTAGACCTTAACGCTTTTATAATTTTTTTTGATAATAACGTTATTTTTATTTGTAGGAGTGAACAATTTGCAATTGAATTTTTTGAAGGTTGGGGCATTTTTCAAATCTTATGACGACACACAGTGGGTTCGATGACACCGAAAGTGGCGATTAATTCATGGGAGCCGTAATTTAAATTTTTTTGAATTTTTTTTTTTCAAATCGTTAAAAATACATTTAAAGGCATATTCTGAAAAAAAAGATACACAAAAAAAAAATTTTTTTTACGATTTTATAGACATTTTTATTTTTCGGAAAATTATAGTTTGTTTCAGAATTTTCGCCGTAATTTCAAAATGGAAAGTGATTTTTTTTAAAAAATGAGAAGCAAACGAAAGCTTATATTGTCTTCTTTCTAAAAAATAAATAAATATATATTTTGCATAAATATGAACATAAGTTTTTATTTAAAATCTGAATTTGGGTTTTGAAGGATTTCGAGAATTTTACAACTTTTTTAAAAAAGTAACGAAATAAATTTTTATAATTTTTTTTGTTTATCAATAATTGTCATACACTTAAAAAGAAACCACATTTAACAAAAAAAAAAAAATTTTTGTCTGTTTGGGAACGTTTTTTCAATTTTATGGAAAATGGGCTTAATTTACAAATTTTATTGTACATATATTTAAAATAGAAAGCTATAAATCTATATATATAAAATTGTAACGTTACTGACTCACTGACTCACTGATTCATCATCGCACAGCCTAAACGCCTGAAGCTAGACACTTGAAATTTGGACCAGAGATTGGTCACTCCCCAAATCGATCCACTAATACGGGATTTTTGGAAATTCGAATGTTTAGGGGGTAAAAAAGGGTAAAAACGGGAACCTTATATCTCCAAAACTAAAAGAGATACAAAAAAAATTTAATACCTATCGTTGTTCTTTAGAAAAATAAGCGGACAGGTGTCTGGTACTTTTTTGAAATTCGGCCCTATTTGGGAGTAAACGGGTAATATCTGAATTTTAGTACTTTTTTGACACCCCATCTATCTTTTGAACCAATAAACATAGAAACAAAGTTAATACCACATTCGAAACCTAACAAAAATATACGAATTTAAATTTGGTACTTTTTCGAAATTCGAACATTTAAGGGGTAAAAATCGTAACTATTTTTGGTACTTTTTTTAAAAAACATTTTTCTCCATTTATTGAAATATTCGTACTAAATTATGGGCTGCCACTATTTTACTGAAATTTTTTATACTTTAATGGGGGGAAAATAGTACCAAAAAGGGGAAATACGAGAAATTTGATATTTTACTTAAATTTTTGGTTCTACAACTGGTATTTTTTAAATTATCGTTTATGTTGGACCTAAAAACATAAGATTCATCATGCAATGTCCGGAATGGATAAGAATGCATAAGGGGCAGTTTTTGGTACTTTTCTGTTAATTAACTGGTACTTTTTGAATTTCCATTAGTATTGGACCTATAAAAATAAAATTAAACATGCAATGTCCCGAATGGATGAGAATCTATAAGAGGGAACTTTTTGGTACTTTTTTGTTCATTAACTGGTACTTTTTGAATTTACGTTAATATTGGACTTAGAAACATAAAATTCAAAATGAAATGTCCTGAGTGGTTAAGAATCCATAAGGGGAAGTTTTTGGTACTTTTCTGTTCATAAAAAGGTACTTTTTGAATTTCCGTTAGTATTGGACCTATAAAAATAAAATTAAACATGCAATGTCCTGAATGGATGAAAATCTATAAGAGGGAACTTTTTGGTACTTTTTTGTTCATTAACTTGTACTTCTTGAATTTCTGTTAGTATTGGACCTAGAAACATACAATTCAATATGCAATGCCCTGGATGGATGAGAATCTATAAGAGTGAACTTTTTGGTACTTTTTTAATCATGGACTGGTACTTTTTGAATTTCCGTTGGTATTGGACATATACAGATAAAATTAAACATGCAAGGTCCTGGGTGGATAAGAATCTAAGAGGAAAGTTTTTGGTACTTTTTTGTTCATTTACTGGTACTTTTTGAATTTCCGTCAGTATTGGACCTAGAAACATAAAATTAAACATGCACGATACTGTGTAAATGAGAATCTTTAAGTGGGATCTTATTGGTACTTTTTTATTCGTTAGCTGGTACTTTTTGAATTTCCGTTAGTATTGGACCCAGAAACATGCAATTAAACATGGAAGGTCTTGAGTGAATGACAATCCGTTAGAGAGATCTTTTTGGTGCTTTTTCGTTTTTTAACTGGTCCTTTTTTTAAATTTTCGCTAATGTTGGTCTAATGAAAATAAAATTAAACGTGCATGGTCCTGAGTGAATGAGAATCTCTAAAAGCGCTTATAGGTACTTTTTAGTTATTAAACTGGTACTTTTTGAATATCCGTTATTATTGGACTTAGAAACATAAAATTGAAGATGCAATGCCCTAAGTGGATAAGAATATATAAGAGGGAAGTTTTTGGTACTTCTTTGTTCTTTAACTGGTACTTTTTGAATTTCCGTTAGTATTGGACCTAGAAACATAAAATTAAACATGCAAGGTCCTGAGTGAATGAAAATCTGTAAGAGGGCTTTTGGTACTATTTTGTTCTTTAACTGGTACCTTTTATATATCCGTATTTATTGGATCTAGAAACATTAAATTAAACATGCAAGCTCCTGAGTGAATGAGAATCTGTAAGAGGGATTTTTTTTTTAAATAAACTGGTAATTTTTTTAATTTAATATTTATTTTTGTGCATTAAATAAAAAAGCAAATTGGTGTCTGGTACTTTAACGAAATTCGGTCGTTTTAGGTAGTAAATCTAGCTTTTAAGCCAATACGTATAGAAATAAAAATTAAATAACATTTGTTACTTATCTAAAAAAATACAAATGCGAATTTGGTACTTTTTCGAAATTCGAACGTTTCAGGGGTGAAAATTGTACCTATGTATATCGATCCCGCGAACCTCATACCTCCTAAACTAAAAGAGATAAAAAACATCAGCAATTCGCTAACCGTATATTTCCTAAGCAAAAAGAGATACAAAAAATTTAATACTAATTATTGTTCATTAAAAAAAATAAACGGAGAGGTGTCTGGTACTTTTTTGAAGGAAGACCTTTTTGGGGTGTAAAAGGGTAAATAAATATTGTATCACATTTTTAGCTTATCTAAAAAATAAAAAACAGGTTTGCCCCTTTTTTGAAATTCAAACGTTTAAGGAGTGAAAATCGTTCCTAATTTTGTTACTGTTTTCTCAACATTTTTCTCCATCTCTATATAATATAAATTTGTAAAGTAACTGACGGATTCATCATCGCACATCCTAAACTCTTGAAGCTAAAAAGCTGACTTTTGGACCGAAGGTTGTCCTCTCGCCAAATCGATTCCGCTAACAAAAAAAATCCAAAATTAAAGAGATCCAAAAATTTAACACTTATTGTTGTTCGTTAAAAAAAATAAGGGGACAGGTGCCTGGTACTTTTTTGAAAATAAACTTTGGCATAAAAATATGTCCACGAAGAAAAAGGAGACGCTAGCGAAGTAGCGGGTTAAATGCTAGTGATTAAATAAAATTTAAAATTAAAATATATTGAATATATTATTAAAAAGATAAATTAAAAATAATATAATAATAACTGATTATTTTTATTTAAGCTCTAGGTCTTTTTTTTTTTAAATTTTTATATTATTTATGGGATCTCCTGCATCTCCAATTATAGCTGATATAGTTATGGAGAAATTACTTGATGTATCTATTGGGAAATTAAATATTAAACCAAAAATAATGATAAAATATGTAGATGATATATTCTGCATTATGTCTGAATGCGGTGTGAATGACTTATTGAAAACCTTTAATGAATTTAGTAGTTATATTAACTTCACTTTAGAGATGGAGTCCAATTCGGAATTACCTTTCTTAGATACATTAATAATAAGAAGAGGAAACAAGTTAGTACTAGATTGGTATCAAAAGCCAACAGCATCGGGAAGAATTGTAAATTTTTATTCTAAGCATAGTAAACGGATGATTATGAATACTGCTAAAAATTTGATAAATAGAGTACTGACGATTAGTGATAGAATTTTTCACAGGAAGAACATAATTAAAATTAGAAATATACTAAGGGACAACAATTTTCCAAGGAAACTGATTTATAGATTAATTAATCAATATAAGGAGGGAACTAATGATAATACGGGAATAACAATAGAACCTAGAATATACAAATCGTTAACGTATATACCTAACATATCGGAAAGGATTAAAGGATCTAAGATTTTTGACACGGGAAAATATAGAGTGGCATATAGGGCTTACAATACATTGAATAGTTTATATAGCAAGACTAAGGATAGGATTAATAAATGGGATATGTCGAACATTATATACAAAATTCCTTGTAAAGGAAATGATAATGAGAATTGTGACAAGGTTTATATAGGTACAACGAAAAATAAATTAAGGACTAGAGTTGCAGGGCATAGATCGGATCAAAAATATAGAAATATTAATTCTAGAAAAACAGCATTATCTCATCATTGTTATGAACAAAATCACTATCCAAATTTTGAAAATGCATCAGTGTTAAACAATGAAACAAACTACAAACGCAGATTTATATTAGAAATGTTACACATAATTAATACACCAATAACACAAAGAATGAACTTCAAAGCGGACACGGAAAATATAGCTAGTAATTATAGAAATTTAGTTATTAAGAGATGAACTATTTGATAACACTACATTTTTTATTATTTATTGTCTTTTTTTAAATAGATATATGTATGTGGATAAGTACATGTATGTGTATACATATGTAGGTATGTGTTTGTGTATATATACATGGGTGTATATGTGTATATATATGTATAAACGTGTTTGTATGTGTATGTATGTTTATGTATATGCATGTTTATGTTTATATGTTGTGTCGCTATATGTATGTGTATATATACTTTTATATATATATATATATATATATATATATATATATATGTATATATATATGTGTGTAAATACATATATGCTATAAAAATGTACGACAAAGATAAGTTTATTCAAAAATGTTATATGTTATAAAAAATTTTTTCTTTTAATCAAAATATTTTTTATTATTGCAAATGTGGTTTTTGAATAAGGTTTATAAATAGGAAATTTTTCATTTTATATGAATTGTTATACTTTAGTTATATTTTATTTTTGTTATTATGGTTTTTGAAATTGTTTTATGACAAATAGGTTTTTGAAATTAATTTATGACAAACAATTTTTTCAATAATTTTGTTATTGTTTTCTTATATTATTGTTAAATAATTAAAATTTCCTGACGATGCTAACCGATGGTTAGCGAAATATCGAAAAAATAAATAATATAAAAATTTTTTAAAAAAAAGACCTAGAGCTTAAATAAAAATAATCAGTTATTAAATTAAAAAAAAGGTCAAACAAAAAGTTATATATAAATTTACAAAAAGAGCACGAAGAAATTTGGATTCAGAATGGTGTACAATAGATTTAAGAAGAACCAACAAACAAGAAGCCTAGTTAATAGATATAAATCAATAAGAAAAAGGATTATCAAGACGAAATCATCAATAACTTTTCTAATTAGATGCAGAAATTCAGGGATAATTCCAAAGTTTATTTTGAATTCAACGAAGAATATTACGAATATTTTTGAGATGGAGAGGAGACTTCCTGTTATTCAAAAAACTATTTATAAGTATACACAGGACTTACAAAATAAAATATTAAGATTAGCACTAAAACAGAAACACGAAATACTGAAGCATTTTCAAAGAGAGGTAATAATAGTGATTAATAATTTAAGAGAATATTTATCGGATGCAGAAATTAAACAATTTCTACAATATGAGGAACGGGTAGAATCTACATTTAATAATAAGGTGAGAAGAATACATAAGGAAAAATTTGATAATCTTAGGAATTTCAAAAATGAAGAATTAGGAATTAGAATAAATAATAAATTTTTTGTGAATAAAACTCGGGAAGATATTCCAACGGACGTTAAATAGGTCCTTTCATTAGGGCCAAAATACGTATTACCAGTAAAAAGAGAAGATTTTCCAACACTAAGGATGATATCGGAAGGAGAAGATTTAGTTCAGACAATAGAAGATAAAGAAGGACAAGAGATAGCTAGGAATAAATTATCAATTATTATAGATAACCATTTAAATAAAATGAGATTAAATAACAGGGATAAGTTTATATTAGGTAAGGTTAGTGAAACGAAGGGTTTTTTAAAGAAAAATAAGAATATATTAGTATTGAAAGCGGATAAGGGTAACACAACCGTAGCTATGTATAGGAGTGACTATGATGTACGAATTAATGATATAATAGGAGATGTTACAAAATATAAATTGATAAATAAGGATCCTACAAATAAATTGGAAAAGACTAACAATGAAATTATAGAAGAACTATTTAAACGAAAAATTATATCAGCATATGATAAGAATAGACTAAAAACTAGTATAGCAACTGCACCTAAACTTTATGGGTTACCAAAAATCCACAAAAATGATTTTCCTTTGAGGCCAATATGTTCTTTTATAAACTCGCCTTCTTATGAATTATGTAAATATTTAACAAATATTTTAAAAAAGATTACGGAACATTCGATTTATAATGTAAAGGATTCGTTGCAATTAAAGGAAAAATTAAAGAATCATTGTATACAAATGAATGAAAAATTAATTTCATTGGATGTGGTATCACTATTTCCTAGCGTACCAGTTGATTTAGCACTTAAAATAATAGAAGAAAAGTGGGATATAATAAAGCAACATACGGAGATTGAAAAGCCACTATTTTTTAGAATTTTAAAATTTTGTGTTGAGGACAATAGATACTTCCAATGTAATGGAAAAGTATATACACAACAAAAAGGACTTCCAATGGGATCTCCTGCATCTCCAATTATAGCTGATATAGTTATGGAGAAATTACTTGATGTATCTATTGGGAAATTAAATATTAAACCAAAAATAATGATAAAATATGTAGATGATATATTCTGCATTATGTCTGAATGCGGTGTGAATGACTTATTGAAAACCTTAAATGAATTTAGTAGTTATATTAACTTCACTTTAGAGATGGAGTCCAATTCGGAATTACCTTTCTTAGATACATTAATAATAAGAAGAGGAAACAAGTTAGTACTAGATTGGTATCAAAAGCCAACAGCATCGGGAAGAATTGTAAATTTTTATTCTAAGCATAGTAAACGGATGATTATGAATACTGCTAAAAATTTGATAAATAGAGTACTGACGATTAGTGATAGAATTTTTCACAGGAAGAACATAATTAAAATTAGAAATATACTAAGGGACAACAATTTTCCAAGGAAACTGATTTATAGATTAATTAATCAATATAAGGAGGGAACTAATGATAATACGGGAATAACAATAGAACCTAGAATATACAAATCGTTAACGTATATACCTAACATATCGGAAAGGATTAAAGGATCTAAGATTTTTGACACGGGAAAATATAGAGTGGCATATAGGGCTTACAATACATTGAATAGTTTATATAGCAAGACTAAGGATAGGATTAATAAATGGGATATGTCGAACATTATATACAAAATTCCTTGTAAAGGAAATGATAATGAGAATTGTGACAAGGTTTATATAGGTACAACGAAAAATAAATTAAGGACTAGAGTTGCAGGGCATAGATCGGATCAAAAATATAGAAATATTAATTCTAGAAAAACAGCATTATCTCATCATTGTTATGAACAAAATCACTATCCAAATTTTGAAAATGCATCAGTGTTAAACAATGAAACAAACTACAAACGCAGATTTATATTAGAAATGTTACACATAATTAATACACCAATAACACAAAGAATGAACTTCAAAGCGGACACGGAAAATATAGCTAGTAATTATAGAAATTTAGTTATTAAGAGATGAACTATTTGATAACACTACATTTTTTATTATTTATTGTCTTTTTTTAAATAGATATATGTATGTGGATAAGTACATGTATGTGTATACATATGTAGGTATGTGGTTGTGTATATATACATGGGTGTATATGTGTATATATATGTATAAACGTGTTTGTATGTGTATGTATGTTTATGTATATGCATGTTTATGTTTATATGTTGTGTCGCTATATGTATGTGTATATATACTTTTATATATATATATATATATATATATATATATATATATATATATGTATATATATATGTGTGTAAATACATATATGCTATAAAAATGTACGACAAAGATAAGTTTATTCAAAAATGTTATATGTTATAAAAAATTTTTTCTTTTAATCAAAATATTTTTTATTATTGCAAATGTGGTTTTTGAATAAGGTTTATAAATAGGAAATTTTTCATTTTATATGAATTGTTATACTTTAGTTATATTTTATTTTTGTTATTATGGTTTTTGAAATTGTTTTATGACAAATAGGTTTTTGAAATTAATTTATGACAAAAAATTTTTTCAATAATTTTGTTATTGTTTTCTTATATTATTGTTAAATAATTAAAATTTCCTGACGATGCTAACCGATGGTTAGCGAAATATCGAAAAAATAAATAATATAAAAATTTTTTAAAAAAAAGACCTAGAGCTTAAATAAAAATAATCAGTTATTAAATTAAAAAAAAGGTCAAACAAAAAGTTATATATAAATAATATAATAAAATATACATATATAAATATTTCTACATAATTGATTTAAGCTCCTATTTGTCCTTACGACAAAATTTCATGAATTCTAAAATTTTTATAAAATGTTAATAAAAACAATAATTTAATTTTTTTTATGCATTTTGTTTGTATTTAAGAAAAATATTGTATATTATGCACTTATTGTTTAAACAATCTGCATCATAATCTTCCTCATCTGTATCAATATGTTCATCCTCACCTTCATCATCATAATCTTCACTGTTATTACTCTCACTTTCATGTATTTCTTGAGAAATAATAGGCGATAGCAAAAGCTGTAGTTCGGAATTTGATAATTGTTGCTTTTCTTTCCGATTATTTTGTTTATTTATACTAGATATGAATGGATCTGAACTGAGAATAAAAATCTATTTAGAATATCTTCATTCGACTTTTCTCGGCTGCATTTGCGAGCAAAGTGTTCCCTATAATTTTTAAAATTCTTATTTCTGGCTTCCTGAGCTTCTTCTGAAAGTTCTCCAATCGGTAAAAGGGCTTATTTTATTATTGCGGGACCATGAATTAAAAATTTATGAATTGTAGGAGTCATACAAAACCATGGATATATTTCAACAAAGTACTTTGCAGTGTTATGAGCAAAATTGCGAAAATTCTCTATGTGGATTTCGCGACCACAGGAAATAACAACTAATATTGTGCGAATTTTTTTTTATTAAGGCCAAATCAACTTTCGTTATTTTGATATTTTTTAAATGCAATTTGTGCGTTAGCTTATTTTTTAGATTTTTTTTTGCATTCAATATACATACATATTAGTATTTAAGCTTTAGTTTTGTTCGAACATTAAGTGTTTTCGTGATCATTTCGAGCTCGTGAGTTAATTTTAAATTTAATAAAAGCACGAACGTATGCAAAAATTAGAATTCGGTGTAAATAAAACAGAAATTATTTTTTGTAAGTGAGCGTGAGTCAAAATTTACTCGCGCAACCATCTCTGATAGAAACCAAGCTCATTTATACTATAAATGAGCTTGGATAAATTTTATAGCAATAACTTTAATACCGAAAATAAAGACAAAAGAGAATTAAAAAGAAACAAGATGATTTGCTGTTTGTTTTTTTCAGATTAAGTATTTAGCAACTGGAGTTCTTTCACAAAAATTTTAATAAGTAAAAAAACGCGGTGCCTCTGCAAAAGTTTGGTGTGGAATATATAAGCTAAAATACTATATTAAAATATCACTTAATAAAATTTGCTGGATCGCAACAAGAAATTTGTTGAAACTCTGTGTATATATCGAAAATACCCCAAATATGGAGCACTTTTTAAAAAATATTAAAAATATTTGCAAAACATTTATCTAAAAAACATTAATGCAATTATGTTGCCAAATACCTGAAGTTGATGGTTCCATTTTAATAAAATTACTTTTAGAACGCTTAATAAGAATTATCAGCACCCAAAAATTTGACTTTGACAGCTCACAGTCGATAGAGTAATTTACTCAAAACAAAAGTTTTTGGCAAATAGTGATGTAGAATTTAATTACCTTTCACCCAGTACCACACACGAATGTGTAGGATAAAGTTCAGCTTTTGAATTAATCCTCACTTTTGGTACATTTCAACCCTCTGTGCGACATGCGTATAAAAAAGTTTAACAAATAATAATAATAAATAATAATTAATATGTATACATGAATTCAAATTCTTCGAATATTTTTATCTATGTATTACACATGTATGTAGGCTCTCCATTTCACAAAAAAAGGAAAACTTCAACTTTAATAACACTAGTCAACAAAAAAGATTTTTATTAATTTAAGTTCACGATGTGAATAATATATCAAGGACTTAAAAATGCGGTCAAGCTCGTAAAGTTACACTGTGCTTGAATTTGAAACTTCTTTAATTCTAATTCGAGTACGCTGGATCCAGTGGTGCTAACCGTTTTTTAGGCTAGCTCTTGTTTTCGAGGTATACCGTGATTTCGAAAATGGAGGATGTTGCACAACATATATTCGCGTAACTCAAAAACGGTTTGTTTGTTGAATAAACTAGAAACTTACAAATTTCGCAACAAGATTACAACTAAGTAAGGGTTAACTTTTTGTTAATCTGCGCAGCCTTTTTAGAAACATTATTTTTTTTGGCAAACAAAATCATTTTTTAGCCAAATTCAGCAATTTTTGGTTCTTAGCACGGAACAAAGAATATGCTTCTACAAGTATGAAGACGAAGTTCTTACCAAAACAAACCATAAACGATTGAAATCTGCCTACAACTTTTGATTTTATTCACTTTTTCTTCAATTTATATGAATTATATTCTTCAGAACTTGTGACCAACAACCAGCAACAGCACACAAACTAACGGCTCGAGTAAAGTCTGAAAACGAGCAAAATTTTTAAAAGTTAATACAAAACAATCCCTAAAGTCACACGGGAACTATACATAATAATGTACATATATACTCGTACATACATATCAACAAAGGGGTAAAACCTGTTTTTATAGTAATATTAATATCTTCCAAGTAAAAGTATCGTGTTATTACTTCGAGTTAATACCCTCTAGTTGGTCGAGTGAGAAAGGTACATTATTATTATATACTAGTCACAAAGCCTGACCCTGCCAGGCATCTTTTAGATAATAACCAACATAGTAACGCTTATAAACGAAATTAAACAAAAAATTATTATTTTCAATGCTTTAATACATTTAATAGGTATATGAATAAAAAATATGTAAAAAATAGCAATAAGTAAGTAACTAAATTATAATACTTCTTTAAAAACAAAATTTTTTGAAAATATTGAGGAGCAACCCTCTTTTTAACATACCCTGTTTTCCATCTACATGCATCACTTTTACCTTAACATCATCTTTTTTTCTCACTCTTGAGAAAGCAAAGTGCAATTGTCATTGACTAAAAACTGGTTTGGGTAAATATATTCCCACCCTCTGTAACGTTTGACCTTGAGCTTTATTGATGGTGATGGAAAACGCCAACCTTATAGGAAACTGTTTTCTACGCAAAATAAATGGTAGGTCGGGATTTAATGGAGCCAAATCAATCCTCGCAATAAATGCAGGATTGCCTTTTGCAGTGCCGGTTAATATAGTTGCACGTATTAGATTCTGTGACAATTTTGTAACTTGCAGTCTTGTGCCATTGCATAGCCCTCTTTGAGTGTTTAAATTCCTCAGAAGCATGATAATGGCTCCGACCTTGTCTTGCAACTTATGAGGAGGCATTTCAGATGGCGATAAACTCTTTAAAAACTCCACCGAATAATTTTCCCATTCGGCTATGCTATTGCTCTCCACCGTATCAGCGCTCAAAAATGTTAAACATTCACTTAGTACTTCTTCATGAATTTGGCATACTTCATCCTTCTAAGGTCATAAAATGACAAATGTTCGAATATGTCAATGAATGGAGAAAAATGTTTTGTAAAAAAGTTCCAAAATTAGTCACGATTTTCACCCCTTAAATGTTGATTTGAATTAAGCGCTGAAAACTCTTTTATTTCTTATATTTTTATTTAAAAGATTTTTTTTTGACGACCAGTGTAATTAATAAAACTTGGTTCTAAAACATTTCATTAAAATTTTTATTTAAATTTTATTTAGCGCTTTTTGATTGGTGGCACGGCGCTTTTGGATTAGAAATAGTTCACAACCCTGGTACCAAAAGATACTTCCCATTAAAAATTGCAACTCGCGAATCAGCCTTTAAAAATATTTTTTCCCATATGAAATCAATATAATCGAATTAGATTCTAATTTCCTCTGCAACTCGGTGTAACTCATGTGCCAAGCAAATAACATGTTACAGTTTTGAATAAAATATTTCAAGCCTTAGCCATGTAAGGTGCTGCATTGGTTAAAAATAGAAGGATCTTTTGTCGAAATCTTGAAAATCTTGTATTTTAAGCTGAGCTCCAAAAACATTATTTTATTGATTTGAATTTTTTTTGTTTCCATCAGTGAAAGGCATTTTGCAAATCCTATGTACGCGTGCATAGAAATAAAAAAGCTGCTTGTGTCACGTCGACACATGTACAATATAAATTTCTTCGTGTGGTCTGTGATAATGTACGTTCGGTTGTTGCTTTGTTGTCATTTCCCAGCGGAAAAAGAAGGAGTACGGATGCCTTCTAGAAGGCCTCTGTATCTTTTTTACACGCGTTGTCATTGCGGAGTAGGCCTTCCGCTCTCGCTTCTTTAGCAGGTACATAAGAATGGTAACGCGATAAAAAAAATTATTATTTTGCTTTTGCTTGTGCAAAAAAACAGAACAAGAAATGTTACTCCTTCTCTACTCCCTTCTCATAGAAGCGAGTGAGGAAGGTGTGTCTTATCTTTTATACCAAACAGCCGAAGCCTTCTATGAGGCATTCTTTAGCTGTTTAATAACAATAGTAATTGAACCAAAAAAATGTTTAAGCAGGCCTTTAAAAAGGCCTGAAGTGAGAAGGTCTTGTGAGTTTACCCGCTGCATAGTGGTTGAAAATTTTATTTCATTGGCCAAAAGTCCAATTTTTGTTTGTCATCGATTTCCAAATTTTTAATTTTATTTAATAATTAACATATTAAAACTAAGGTACATAGTCAAAAAATAAGGTCAAAATATTGGTAATTGTGGTTGAGCCATGTTGTTAAACACGACTTTTTTTTATTTCAGAAAATAGTGATTTTTTTTATATTTAATCCGAAAGAAATTATCATTGCTCAAAAACTATAATCGATAACGCCCTGCTTGCTTTTTTGGTAGGTTGGTAGTCCTGTTATCTTTAAAAAAGTAATATGTGCGACTATTGTGTTATTTTTATTTGAGATGTTAAGACATATTTTCTAAACTATTATATTTTTGTCAAATTTCAACTTTGTACCCGTTTAGACCCGTATGTTTAACACTTTTTTAATTTTAATGAAATTACTCCAAACAAAATTTTTTGTTTGAAATTTTTTTTTTACAATTTTTTTTATTCCACAAAAATGTTTGCAGAAGTAACAGAAATCATATGTTACTGCCTTCAAAAAAAATTTTATGGCATAGGGAATATTGATCGTGATCGAACAGAATACAGGTAGTACATATAAACAATTTTATTATTGTTACACAATCAGAAAAAAGTAAAGCTGCCCTGATTCAAACTTATCAAATTCACATTAGCGTATTTTATAATAGAATAAAGAACTTAAACACGCGTTTACGCTAAACAGGTATATTGTGAATCCCACCTTAGAACGGATTTTCAAAATTTTGTTTGGTCTTTCTATTTAATCTGTTTTTATGACTCTAATAATATTCAATGACCTTATAACTATGCAATGCGTTGTTAAATTTGTGTCAGGTATTTTTTTAGCATATAAATAAAATGATTTTTAGTTTTTTAATCCTTTTAATTCAACCTGTATTTGGTATGAAAAAAAGTATGAAAGGGTTAAAAGCAAGTGACATTCAGATGCAAACTCTGAGCATATCTGAGCAATAACAACGTTTTTCATACAAACATGGAGAGCTTCAGCTATAAAGAATTGGCTGGAGAGTATTTTAGAAACAAAAACGAGAAAGATGGTCAAAATTACATTCGAAAAAAGGAAATTTAAATCAATATAGCACTGAAATACAGATTACAGATTTTATAGAGAGCACAATACAAGTAAAAATTTCACACAATTCCTCTAATGAAGATCTATTTAATATATTATTGGCAACGTCAGATCCGTTCATCTCCAGTATTCGAAATCAATGGAAAGTGGAACATCGGGATTAAGATGAAGAAGTCAAAAAACTACTAAAGAACAGAAATAACACAAAACAGAATATGGAATATTTGCAATCAATCTTTCAGTTAAATGAACAATAATTATAATTCATTAGATCTAATGGTGTTTTCTTTTCTGACAAAAATGTTCCATATATGCTACCATTCGTGCGGGTTTTTTTTCTATTCTAAAAATATATGCAAAAATGTGAACAGTTGTCGTTTTCCTTTCTAAATATGTTGCAACAATAAATGGCAAATTTGTTACATTTCTTACACTCAGTTATAACTGAGTGTGAGGTAATACACTTTTTTGCATCTGCGTAAAGTACTTTTTTGTGCAAGCAAGTATTTTTTTATTAAGGTTTTTCTTGTGTTTGCGTAAATTTGCGTTATATTGTGATTTTTTCTATTCGTTTGCTTTACTTTTATTTATGTATAAATATGTTCTTCAGAATGTCATACAGTCATTCCAATTCAATAACGACCAAGCAACTATATTCAATACAGTTATTTAATACATGAAATAACACAAAGTATGTCAATCCCAGGAAAAGCTTATTGATTTTTAAACAAAAACAGAATCAAAAAACATTTGATTCCGTACGGGAAGTGCGAACATTTTTGCACTTTGCTTAAGTAAATGTAAAAAAGAAAATGCAATATAATAGTCTAGTAGTGTATAAAGTCATTTCTGAAAAATTGAAGGAATAGAACTATTACAAAAAAGCTTTATAAAATACATAACTGAAATTTAGCTTATAGAATAAATTCGAAAAAAATGAAAAATGTTGAATATAATATAAAGTAACCTTCGGAAGGAAATAATTCCCAGTTTCTATTTGTTAAAATTGTTGAGTAAGTCCCCTTTTAGACAGGCAAAGTTTACTTTGCAAAGTCTTGTGTAGTTCTCTTTTAAACTTTGTTTGGTGTTTAGACACACAAAGTTTAATTTGACAAATTTTTGTATACAGGGTTGATAAATGGCATTTTTTTAAATGTACTTAATACCGAAAAAAATTTACATTTTTTACGCTAATTGTACTTAATGCCAAAAAAATATTTTTTACAAGTTTTATTATTTGCATTACAAAAAATTTACATTGAAATGCACTTGTGCTATACATTTATATTTGAAATATACCTTTGGCAATTAACAAAAAGAAAAATTAAGTGAATAATAAGGAATTTAGAGGAAGAATCTTAAGCTTGTTTTTTTAGATTTGAAAGTGGAACAGGTTAAAAAAATGTTTAACCTACCCAGTTAAAACTTCGCCTGCAAAATAATGTGTTAAGTAATCAGGAAAATGTTAAAATACTACTTCCAATTCTTCTGAAAGAACCAATGAATTTTACAAGGGATGTCCCAAAATGAATGCATTTTTATGTAAGTCATTATTTTTTTCCTACATACATCTGAAAAATAAGTAGTTATAGAAGTAATTATAGTAGTTAGAAGAAAGCTACTAAATAATTAGTGCAAGAAACTATTCATTTTAAAAAAGTCGGCGAAGTTTTTCTGGGTAGTAATGCCCGTAATTTCTACTAAAAGTATCTAGCTGTGTATAGATATCTATGGATCAAGGAATTTTTCATAATTTTAACACATATGACTTGCTTAGTGGTTAAAGTGTATTATATGTTCCACCATCGATAAAAATACAAATGTTGTCATATTTAAAAGAAAACTTAAAGGAAAAAACTTATATGGGCATTTCCTCAGAATGGTCTACCAGGATGAAAAAATAAAATGTTGATTACATCGTCTTTTATTGTTTATTATTTTAAAAAAAAATTCTATGTTTTTTTAAAAGAATGGTTTCATAGCATATCTCAGCTATTGTACTTGAGGAAATTACGCTGCACACTGGAACATTTTATATTTTCTAAGTATTTAAGCTACTTCTAAAGACATTTTTATATACTAATTTTACATGCAAAAAATATGTTATATTTACACTCGTTCTTCATAATCTCTCCATTATAATCAATTGTAAAAGGAGTATTAAGATTTTTAATAAGGAAATTTGAAGATATTTATGGTAAAATGCATGGTGATAATAATAAAAAAACATATGGAAAAATCATACGTTCGCGACCCGTACGTTAGCGTCCGGTACATAAGCCAATTAAAAAAAAACCAAGAGAGATATTCTATTTTGTAAATACTGGATGGAGACCTACATTAATACACTCTTAAACTAAATTAATCACTTTTGAATATTACGATCCATTACGCAGATTTTTACATTTCACTACTGTCAGCCAAAGTTGACTTCTATTTTGCGTACGTTCGTGACCACATGTTTATAACTATGTATTATTATAAAAAATTTAAACTCGATGAATCCATCCATCTTTTGCACTTAGCTTAGAGCTACCCAAATGCTATCGAATCGCCAAAAAAATGATAGGAAAAGTTTTGTTTTCTATATTATTTGTACATCAAAAGCGTACGAACATACGTTAGTGACCCCAAGAAATGCCCATATATAAAATATTTAATTAAAAAATTACAACAATCAGGTATATTAAGGAACATAAAATTATTATTTTTAAAGAAGATGAAAGTTCGGTTGGTGTATGAAATTAGTTTTGTAACATATTTCTATTTGTAATTTTTTTTATTTTAAACTATAGCAACAAGATTCATAAGACTGTAGCAATAATTTGTTTGAATTAAATTCGATATAGTATTTACATAAAGGCGATTTCTCTGCTTTGTTGTTATCATATTTTGGTAGGAAAAAGCGTTTGCAATTTTTAAATTGTACTAAATTTGCATTGGAGTACTTTATTACTTTTGCACTGCTAATAAATAGTAGTAAAAAAGTACAATTGTACTACTAACTTTATCATCCCTGCTCAGAAATAAACTACGAACGAAAAACAAAAGGAATTTGCGAGTACAGCAAAGAGCGTACTCCCCCGCTATTCTCTTTTCCCCTCCCTTTCATAAACTCAAGACTTTGCAAAGTAAACTTTGCCTGTCTAAAAGGGGACTTAAATACATTCAATTTATAAAGTATCACTATCCAGTATGACACAAAGAATGCTGACGAAAGCCGTAACATTCTCCTGGTGTCTAATAATTGTCTAATATACCTATTTGCTGTCCAAAGGAAGCCTAAGGTAAAATGTAAAAAAGAAAATACAATATAATAGTCTGGTAGTGTATAAAGTAATTTCTGAAAAATTGAAGGAATAGAACTATTACAAAAAAGCTTTATAAAATACATAACTGAAATTAATCTCATAGAATAAATTTTAAAAAATTGAAAAATGTTGAATATAATATAAAGTAACCTTCGGAAGAAAATAATTTCCAGTTTCTATTTGTTACTAAGCAAAAAGTTTTCTTAAGTTCAATGCACGCGCATCAAACATCCAGAAGCTACAAAGAAGACAGTCTAGGATATTACGGGAAATTGTCTGCGCCCCATGGTATATACGTAATGACAATATCCACAGAGATCTTAGCATCGCTACCATCCAGGAAGAAATTAAAAAGTATTCAGTCAAATACATAGATAAACTAATGATACATCCCAACTACCTCGCTCGGGATCTAATAAAGTTCGAAGGTCACCACAGGCGGAAAAGATCCGACACTTTGAGCCTAGCAGGCTTTTCTGACACTTGAATGCAATTAATTACAGCGGTTACATTGGTAACGGCTAACAAATACAAATAAGAATTAGGATTAAGCTTTGAATACATATTGTAATTTTCGACAAGAAAGATTCAATACAAAAAAAGTTCAATATGATTTGACCAATATGATTCGCACAGTTGCTTAAGCCAACTCAAAAATATTATAGATATAAGTGCCAATTCACACGTTGCAAGTCTTATTGATCAGCTTGCTACCTTATAGGCGAGAGAGAGTGAGAGAGAAACGTTTATTTTCCTCTCGTCACTCTCGTTATAAAGTAGCAAGCTGATCAATGAGACTTGCAACGTGTGAATTGAGACTAAGATTAAAATATAAATAATCCCTCACGCTTTTTTTGCTAAAAAATTATTTTACTTTTGTTAATTTACCATGAATTCATATTTAATTCGTTGTTTTTAAAGTCTTATTACCATCCATTTAAACAGCCGTATTCATAAAAAAATAATTCAGGTTTTAGATGAATTTTAGTGAAAAAACAATTTAAGCCTAAAAAAGCTTTTTTTAAAATTCGTATTCATAATCAGCATTTTAAATAAAAAACGTTTAAGCGGATTTTTTTTTAGTTGGATGGTGGCAACGCTATCTCTTTTATTTGTCCCTTGAATCATAATGATGCAAGACAGTGGTTATTAATTAATACTCGTATCCAACATTTTTGTTCCATGTGTGAGAAAAAAATTGTTTTTATACCCTTCACCGAAGGTAGAAAGGGTATATATAAGTTTGTCATTCCGTTTGTAATTACTACAATATTGATCTAAGACCCTATAAAGTATATATATTCTGGGTCATTATGAGGAGCGAAGTTGATTTAACCATGTCCGTCTGTCCGTTCAAATGGATTTTCCGAAGACCCCATATATGATGGGGGCCAGGTTATTATACATTTATGTCACATATGGTCCGGAATTGTTTGCTATTGAAATTCAGCAAGATCGGTCCACAAATGGCTGAGATATGAGTAAAAAACCACGACTACCTCTAATTTTTCCCAAAAATCCCTTGTGATTGTATATCTGTATCTGTATATCTGGGGAACGGCAAAAGCCAAAGTTTCCAAATTAGGTACACACATTTAGGTTGCCAATACACACCATCCTACAAAATGCGGGATTGGAGAAGTGGGCGTGGTACCTCCCGTACAAAAAAAATTTAAAATTGTATAAAAACTAAATTTTAGGGCTGCCATATGTCCTATGGATATGACTTATATACCAAAATATAAATATAAAATTTTTAGTAGAACATATTTTTAAAAAACTCGGTTCAGATACAAAAAAGTTAATACCAAAATTAATTTTTTTTTTTAATACCCACTTTCGGTAACCATATATCACCCCGAGTCCAAACTTTATAACTCAAGTAAATGGTAAATTTCTTCCTAAACACGTCGGTATTTAAATCTTTCAAATCGGCTTAAAAATGGCTTAGTTATGATCAAAATACTGAAATCCCAAAAATTATTTTTTTTATACC
Source organism: Pollenia angustigena (assembly GCA_930367215.1). Lineage (NCBI taxonomy): Eukaryota > Metazoa > Arthropoda > Insecta > Diptera > Polleniidae > Pollenia > Pollenia angustigena. The sequence goes on along the minus strand of OV884061.1, from coordinate 22,186,005 downwards.
CTTCACCGAAGGTAGGGTTCACAACTCAAATAAGTATTAGGGTTTACAACTTTGCTTTTGTGGTGAACAAAAACATCAAAAGTAATTACAACTCAACACAGTGAACATTAAACGGGCCATATTTCATTTAAATGATATTCAAACAACGTTCTTTCATGGTTTAGTTGTCTAGGGGGTGTGGTAAGTTTGATACTGTGAGTTCTATGGTTCGAATCTTGTTTTTTTAAAAAGAACATTTTTTTTAAATTTTTATTTTTTTATGTTCTAAAAACGATTTAAAAAAAATATTTACCAGTTTTCGCTTTTTAAATTTAATTTATAATGAAGTTTAAAGTATTGTAAATATGTATGTATATGTAAAAATTATTTAGTTTTTGTCTAGTTGCTCTGTATTCTGCTCCCACAATGGTGAAGGGTATATAAGATTCGGCACAGCCGAATATAGCACTCTTACTTGTTTATATATGAATAGTTGTACGATAGTTTCTCTTTTATTTAAAAAAATAAAAAGAGTTCAAACAAAACAAAACAAAGTGCAATTTAGATGATGATGTTATTGCTGATATCAAAAAGTATTCGAATAACGAGTTTTATTTGTTTTGATCGTTTACACATCACTAGTTCATAATGTAAAATTAATAATTTTTTGAGCTTTAATTTGTGAAATTGATAAATGTATTAATAATATTCAATTTACATACATATTTTTTTGAATTTCATTTTATTTTTAATGTATAAATGCATTATAATATATTGACGTAAAATTTCTCGCAAAAATTTTCAAAATTACCATAAACACACAGCAAAAAGCAAAAATGTCACTTTAAAATAGGTTTAAACAAGGGTCGAACCAATTTTAAAATTCGCTTATTTACACAAGGTTTAAAATAAGGTTTTTAAGGTAATATTCGCTTATAAATACAATTTTAACGATTTATGCTTAAAACAGATTTGAAATGTTGTTTAAAATGTTTGTATGTAAATATTTATAATATCTTACACTGTAATTTTTTATAATATAACAATTAATCTACTTAAGTTGTGTCAATTTTACCTTGTACCTTGTACAATATCGGTATCGTATCGGCAAAAAGGCGTATCGTTACGTCCCTACTTTTTAATTATACACAAACAAATTTTGTACGAAAATTAAAAATATTTTTGATTTATTAAACAGTTATGAAACAATTTTTTCCTAAAAAAATCGTATTATAAACCTGTTATAAACCTGAATTATTGTTTATGAATATTATCTGCATACATACAAACATACACATAAGACATGGGTTTGTTCAGTGTATAAACCATGGTATGTAAATATGCGCCCACGATTTGGCGTAAAAGCAACAAATTATTATTATTATGTAAATATTTAACTGCTACCCAGCGGTAAAACTCAGAAGACCTCCTTACTTCAAGCCTTTTTAAAGGCCCGATTAAAAAATTTTTTGATTTAATTACTATTCTTATGTGACTGCTAAAGAATGCCTCATAGAAGGTCTCGGCTCTTTGTACTGTAACTACCCAGCGGTAAAACTCAGAAGACCTTCATACTTCAGGCCCTTTTAAAGGCCCGATTAAAAAAGTTTTTGATTTAATAACTATTCTTATGTGGCTGCTAAAGAATGCCTCATAGAAGGTCTCGGCTCTTTGTACTGTAACTACCCAGCGGTAAAACTCAGAAGACCTTCTTACTTCAGGCCTTTTTAAAGGCCCGATTAAAAATTTTTTTGATTTAATAACTATTCTTATGTGACTGCTAAAGAATGCCTCATAGAAGGTCTCGGCTCTTTGTACTGTAACTACCCAGCGGTAAAACTCAGAAGACCTTCTTACTTCAGGCCTTTTTAAAGGCCCGATTTTTTTTTTACAATTTTTTTTATTCCACAAAAATGTTTGCAGAAGTAACAGAAATCATATGTTACTGCCTTCAAAAAAAATTTTATGGCATAGGGAATATTGATCGTGATCGAACAGAATACAGGTAGTACATATAAACAATTTTATTATTGTTACACAATCAGAAAAAAGTAAAGCTGCCCTGATTCAAACTTATCAAATTCACATTAGCGTATTTTATAATAGAATAAAGAACTTAAACACGCGTTTACGCTAAACAGGTATATTGTGAATCCCACCTTAGAACGGATTTTCAAAATTTTGTTTGGTCTTTCTATTTAATCTGTTTTTATGACTCTAATAATATTCAATGACCTTATAACTATGCAATGCGTTGTTAAATTTGTGTCAGGTATTTTTTTAGCATATAAATAAAATGATTTTTAGTTTTTTAATCCTTTTAATTCAACCTGTATTTGGTATGAAAAAAAGTATGAAAAGGGTTAAAAGCAAGTGACATTCAGATGCAAACTCTGAGCATATCTGAGCAATAACAACGTTTTTCATAAAAACATGGAGAGCTTCAGCTATAAAGAATTGGCTGGAGAGTATTTTAGAAACAAAAACGAGAAAGATGGTCAAAATTACATTCGAAAAAAGGAAATTTAAATCAATATAGCACTGAAATACAGATTACAGATTTTATAGAGAGCACAATACAAGTAAAAATTTCACACAATTCCTCTAATGAAGATCTATTTAATATATTATTGGCAACGTCAGATCCGTTCATCTCCAGTATTCGAAATCAATGGAAAGTGGAACATCGGGATTAAGATGAAGAAGTCAAAAAACTACTAAAGAACAGAAATAACACAAAACAGAATATGGAATATTTGCAATCAATCTTTCAGTTAAATGAACAATAATTATAATTCATTAGATCTAATGGTGTTTTCTTTTCTGACAAAAATGTTCCATATATGCTACCATTCGTGCGGGTTTTTTTTCTATTCTAAAAATATATGCAAAAATGTGAACAGTTGTCGTTTTCCTTTCTAAATATGTTGCAACAATAAATGGCAAATTTGTTACATTTCTTACACGCAGTTATAACTGAGTGTGAGGTAATACCCTTTTTTGCATCTGCGTAAAGTACTTTTTTGTGCAAGCAAGTATTTTTTTATTAAGGTTTTTCTTGTGTTTGCGTAAATTTGCGTTATATTGTGATTTTTTCTATTCGTTTGCTTTACTTTTATTTATGTATAAATATGTTCTTCAGAATGTCATACAGTCATTCCAATTCAATAACGACCAAGCAACTATATTCAATACAGTTATTTAATACATGAAATAACACAAAGTATGTCAATCCCAGGAAAAGCTTATTGATTTTTAAACAAAAACAGAATCAAAAAACATTTGATTCCGTACGGGAAGTGCGAACATTTTTGCACTTTGCTTAAGTAAATGTAAAAAAGAAAATGCAATATAATAGTCTAGTAGTGTATAAAGTCATTTCTGAAAAATTGAAGGAATAGAACTATTACAAAAAAGCTTTATAAAATACATAACTGAAATTTAGCTTATAGAATAAATTCGAAAAAAATGAAAAATGTTGAATATAATATAAAGTAACCTTCGGAAGGAAATAATTCCCAGTTTCTATTTGTTAAAATTGTTGAGTTAAATACATTCAATTTATAAAGTATCACTATCCAGTATGACACAAAGAATGCTGACGAAGGCCGTAACATTCTCCTGGTGTCTAATAATTGTCTAATATACCTATTTGCTGTCCAAAGGAAGCCTAAGGTAAAATGTAAAAAAGAAAATACAATATAATAGTCTGGTAGTGTATAAAGTAATTTCTGAAAAATTGAAGGAATAGAACTATTACAAAAAAGCTTTATAAAATACGTAACTGAAATTAATCTCATAGAATAAATTTTAAAAAATTGAAAAATGTTGAATATAATATAAAGTAACCTTCGGAAGAAAATAATTTCCAGTTTCTATTTGTTACTAAGCAAAAAGTTTTCTTAAGTTCAATGCACGCGCATCAAACATCCAGAAGCTACAAAGAAGACAGTCTAGGATATTACGGGAAATTGTCTGCGCCCCATGGTATATACGTAATGACAATATCCACAGAGATCTTAGCATCGCTACCATCCAGGAAGAAATTAAAAAGTATTCAGTCAAATACATAGATAAACTAATGATACATCCCAACTACCTCGCTCGGGATCTAATAAAGTTCGAAGGTCACCACAGGCGGAAAAGATCCGACACTTTGAGCCTAGCAGGCTTTTCTGACACTTGAATGCAATTAATTACAGCGGTTACATTGGTAACGGCTAACAAATACAAATAAGAATTAGGATTAAGCTTTGAATACATATTGTAATTTTCGACAAGAAAGATTCAATACAAAAAAAGTTCAATATGATTTGACCAATATGATTCGCACAGTTGCTTAAGCCAACTCAAAAATATTATAGATATAAGTGCCAATTCACACGTTGCAAGTCTTATTGATCAGCTTGCTACCTTATAGGCGAGAGAGAGTGAGAGAGAAACGTTTATTTTCCTCTCGTCACTCTCGTTATAAAGTAGCAAGCTGATCAATGAGACTTGCAACGTGTGAATTGAGACTAAGATTAAAATATAAATAATCCCTCACGCTTTTTTGGCTAAAAAATTATTTTACTTTTGTTAATTTACCATGAATTCATATTTAATTCGTTGTTTTTAAAGTCTTATTACCATCCATTTAAACAGCCGTATTCATAAAAAAATCATAATTCAGGTTTTAGATGAATTTTAGTGAAAAAACAATTTAAGCCTAAAAAAGCTTTTTTTAAAATTCGTATTCATAATCAGCATTTTAAATAAAAAACGTTTAAGCGGATTTTTTTTTAGTTGGATGGTGGCAACGCTATCTCTTTTATTTGTCCCTTGAATCATAATGATGCAAGACAGTGGTTATTAATTAATACTCGTATCCAACATTTTTGTTCCATGTGTGAGAAAAAAATTGTTTTTATACCCTTCACCGAAGGTAGAAAGGGTATATATAAGTTTGTCATTCCGTTTGTAATTACTACAATATTGATCTAAGACCCTATAAAGTATATATATTCTGGGTCATTATGAGGAGCGAAGTTGATTTAACCATGTCCGTCTGTCCGTTCAAATGGATTTTCCGAAGACCCCATATATGATGGGGGCCAGGTTATTATACATTTATGTCACATATGGTCCGGAATTGTTTGCTATTGAAATTCAGCAAGATCGGTCGACAAATGGCTGAGATATGAGTAAAAAACCACGACTACCTCTAATTTTTCCCAAAAATCCCTTGTGATTGTATATCTGTATCTGTATATCTGGGGAACGGCAAAAGCCAAAGTTTCCAAATTAGGTACACACATTTAGGTTGCCAATACACACCATCCTACAAAATGCGGGATTGGAGAAGTGGGCGTGGTACCTCCCGTACAAAAAAAATTTAAAATTGTATAAAAACTAAATTTTAGGGCTGCCATATGTCCTATGGATATGACTTATATACCAAAATATAAATATAAAATTTTTAGTAGAACATATTTTTAAAAAACTCGGTTCAGATACAAAAAAGTTAATACCAAAATTAATTTTTTTTTTTAATACCCACTTTCGGTAACCATATATCACCCCGAGTCCAAACTTTATAACTCAAGTAAATGGTAAATTTCTTCCTAAACACGTCGGTATTTAAATCTTTCAAATCGGCTTAAAAATGGCTTAGTTATGATCAAAATACTGAAATCCCAAAAATTATTTTTTTTATACCCTTCACCGAAGGTAGGGTTCACAACTCAAATAAGTATTAGGGTTTACAACTTTGCTTTTGTGGTGAACAAAAACATCAAAAGTAATTACAACTCAACACAGTGAACATTAAACGGGCCATATTTCATTTAAATGATATTCAAACAACGTTCTTTCATGGTTTAGTTGTCTAGGGGGTGTGGTAAGTTTGATACTGTGAGTTCTATGGTTCGAATCTTGTTTTTTTAAAAAGAACATTTTTTTTAAATTTTTATTTTTTTATGTTCTAAAAACGATTTAAAAAAAATATTTACCAGTTTTCGCTTTTTAAATTTAATTTATAACGAAGTTTAAAGTATTGTAAATATGTATGTATATGTAAAAATTATTTAGTTTTTGTCTAGTTGCTCTGTATTCTGCTCCCACAATGGGGAAGGGTATATAAGATTCGGCACAGCCGAATATAGCACTCTTACTTGTTTATATATGAATAGTTGTACGATAGTTTCTCTTTTATTTAAAAAAAATAAAAAGAGTTCAAACAAAACAAAACAAAGTGCAATTTAGATGATGATGTTATTGCTGATATCAAAAAGTATTCGAATAACGAGTTTTATTTGTTTTGATCGTTTACACATCACTAGTTCATAATGTAAAATTAATAATTTTTTGAGCTTTAATTTGTGAAATTGATAAATGTATTAATAATATTCAATTTACATACATATTTTTTTTGAATTTCATTTTATTTTTAATGTATAAATGCATTATAATATATTGACGTAAAATTTCTCGCAAAAATTTTCAAAATTACCATAAACACACAGCAAAAAGCAAAAATGTCACTTTAAAATAGGTTTAAACAAGGGTCGAACCAATTTTAAAATTCGCTTATTTACACAAGGTTTAAAATAAGGTTTTTAAGGTAATATTCGCTTATAAATACAATTTTAACGATTTATGCTTAAAACAGATTTGAAATGTTGTTTAAAATGTTTGTATGTAAATATTTATAATATCTTACACTGTAATTTTTTATAATATAACAATTAATCTACTTAAGTTGTGTCAATTTTACCTTGTACCTTGTACAATATCGGTATCGTATCGGCAAAAAGGCGTATCGTTACGTCCCTACTTTTTAATTATACACAAACAAATTTTGTACGAAAATTAAAAATATTTTTGATTTATTAAACAGTTATGAAACAATTTTTTCCTAAAAAAATCGTATTATAAACCTGTTATAAACCTGAATTATTGTTTATGAATATTATCTGCATACATACAAACATACACATAAGACATGGGTTTGTTCAGTGTATAAACCATGGTATGTAAATATGCGCCCACGATTTGGCGTAAAAGCAACAAATTATTATTATTATGTAAATATTTAACTGCTACCCAGCGGTAAAACTCAGAAGACCTCCTTACTTCAAGCCTTTTTAAAGGCCCGATTAAAAAATTTTTTGATTTAATTACTATTCTTATGTGACTGCTAAAGAATGCCTCATAGAAGGTCTCGGCTCTTTGTACTGTAACTACCCAGCGGTAAAACTCAGAAGACCTTCATACTTCAGGCCCTTTTAAAGGCCCGATTAAAAAAGTTTTTGATTTAATAACTATTCTTATGTGACTGCTAAAGAATGCCTCATAGAAGGTCTCGGCTCTTTGTACTGTAACTACCCAGCGGTAAAACTCAGAAGACCTTCTTACTTCAGGCCTTTTTAAAGGCCCGATTAAAAAATTTTTTGATTTAATTACTATTCTTATGTGACTGCTAAAGAATGCCTCATAGAAGGCCTCGGCTCTTTGGTATAAAAGATAAGATACACCTTTCACAATCGCTTCTATGAGAAGCGAGAAAATAAGGAGTAAAATTTTTGTTTTGTTTTTTTGCACAAGCAAAAGCAAAAGAATTCAGATCCCTTTACAAAAACAAAGTAACATATGTTGTAAATCATTTTAGTTGAAGTTGAAGAGAAAGAGTAAAGTTTTTTGTATTGTTTTTTTTCGCCAAAGCGAAAGAATTATATCCCGTTATAAAAACAAAGTAACATAGAAGGTAAATATTTATATACATAATAAAAACAATAATGTAAATCATTTTAGTTGAGTTTTGCTCATTAAAGGAGCGTATAGACGACATGTTTTTGTCATCTGACATGTCAAATTTCCCACTGCAAAACACATACATGTCGTGTGTTACCTTTTTAACTTTGCTTCTGTAAAAGTCAGACGCAAAGTCATCTGACAAAATTTGAATTAGAGCGTGCTCTATTTTCTTCTGACAAACCATCTGACATCAGAAATCTATGCCGCGAAGAAACTGGCAGCGGCGTCAACTATTGACGGAATCATTAGCCGGCTGAAGTTAATATTTTACAATACCAATTTATGTATGCTCATCTCACCATTGAATATAATTTATGTAAATATATACATAAAAACCGTTTCATTTTAAAATTCTAAATTGGTATCTTTAACATTAAAGAAAAAAATGTTAAGATGGCTAAATTATTTTACGGCGCAAATAAAAATTTTCGTGCCGACAGCAAGCTATTTTGAAACCGAGAACTACTTTGGTTTCTGCAATAACAATGCGAAAAAAAACAGAGACAATGTCAGAAGCAAATTACATGTACGTTTGTGACCGAATATTATAAACCTTATGTAAAACAGCAATTTTGACAGACATGAACAATTACATGTGACTTGAAAATTTGACATGTCAGATGACAAATACATGTCGTGTACGGATGCCTTAAGGAAGATAGGTACTTGTGTTTAAAAGTTTTGTTTTATTATATAATTTTATTTACAATCTATTTTACAATCAGCCCTATCGTGAATAACAAGTGGAATTTTTTGTTCCCATGAAATTTTCATTCCCCTCGAAAGGAAAAAAGCAATCGTGAATCTCGTGTGAAAAATTGTTCACGCTATCAGTTCCAGTGAATGTAAAAAAAAGAAAGATTAAAAAATATTAAAAATCCATGAAATTTTTGTTCAAAAATATACAAGTATATATTTAAAAAAAAATTTAAAATAATAAAGCAAAATATTTAGTATTGGAGGGATAGTTTGATTACAATGTTAGTTTTTTGCACATTTTAAATTTTGTGTAGTAAAATATTTTCCAAAATTCTGCCACCAAGTCAATTGAAATCTTCACAAATCCGCAGGCAGTCGACCTGTTGTTTTGCATTTTGTTGAGCAATAAATCGGTTTATGTCTAATTAACTTATTAACCCTTAATATTCGATTTATAGGAGGAGCTACTTACATACATGTTCTGTTCCCTAGCAAAAATAAAGTGAGAAAATCTAAGGGAAATGTGAACAAATTACTAGGGAAACAATTTTTCACGATAAGGGGAATTTTTTCCCGTGAACAATTTTTCACGTTATTATTCTCCTTTGAATTACAATTTTTCATGGGAGTTGTTCATGATCGCAATATGTGAATATTTAGCAAATTTGATTATTTCAATAAAAAAATATCACATGTGTTTAATAAACTATATAAACATACGTTTGTAAAATAGGTAGATATAAAAAGTTAAGTGTTGTTTCATTTTCTATATTGAAGATCTAATACATGAAACCTATTCAGTCTTCTAATTTCATTTGTAAGGAAATATTCCTTAATGTTTTAGACTGATAGCGCATCAATATGACCTATAATCAAAGGCATTTGTAGAAGGATGGTCTGAAAGGCCTTCTAAGAGCCATTAATTGAAAGGCCTTTTAACATACCTTTCTTAAAAACCCTTCAAGATAACTTTTTTCTAAGGCCTTTTGACAGTCATTCTCTGGAAAGCCTTCTAAGAGCCATTTATTTGAATGCCTTTAAGAAGCTCTGGCGAAAGAAAGGAAAGCGGAAGGCCTTCCCTTTACAAAAACAAAGTAACATATGCTGTAAATCATTTTAGTTGAAGTTGAAAAGAGAAAGAGTAAAATTTTTTGTTTTGTTTTTTTTCGCCAAAGCGAAAGAATTTAGATCCCGTTATAAAAACAAAGTAACATAGAAGGTACATACATACATATTAAAATACAAAATAAAAACAATAATGTAAATCATTTTAGTTGAGTTTTGTTCATTAAGGAAGATATGTAGGTACTTGTGTTTAAAAGTTTTTTTTTTATTATATACTTTTATTTACAATCTATTTTGCAATATTTAGCAAATTTGATTATTTCAATAAAAAAATATCACATGTGTTTAATAAACTATACCTATACATATAAACATACGTTTGTAAAATAGGTAGATATAAAAAGTTAAGTGTTGTTTCATTTTCTATATTGGAGATATAATACATGAAACCTATTCAGTCTTTTAATTTCATTTGTAAGGAAATATTCCTTAATGTTTTAGACTGATAGCGCATCAATATGACCTATAATCAATGGCATTTGTAGAAGGATGGTCTGAAAGGCCTTTTAAGAGCCATTAATTGAAAGGCCTTTTTTAAAAACCATTCAAAATAACTTTTTTTCTAAGGCCTTTTGACAAGCCTTCTATGAGCCATTTATTTGAATGCATTTAAGAAGCTCTGGCGAAAGAAAGGAAAGCGGAAGGCCTTCTCCGCAATGACAACGCGTGTAAAAAAGATATGAGTATGGAATGGAGCGAGCAGGCCTTGTTCATCCAAAAAAGAGGTACAGAGGCCTTCTAGAAGGCCTCCGTACTCCTTCTTTTTCCCGCTGGATACTTAAATTTAAAAGTATGCACCTATGTACATATTGATATATGTATGTACATAGATATGTACTTAGTTATATAGAGATGTACATGTGTTTTTATGTATATATGGTATTTTTTCAATTGTAAATAGGTACATATCGCGTTTGTTCAACAATAGTGTATTAACTCAAAAGTTGTATTTTTCCACTTAAAAAAAAATTATCGACACGTTGTAGTCATATCTGCCCGCTGTAAAAAATATCGTGCTATTTGTCTACTTTGTGGTTATGAAACGTTTGGTTTAAAAATTCTTTTTCAAATGCATTTAATGTAAAACTAAAAATTGTTTTGCTTCTACTGAAAATTTTTAAATTCTGAGTTAATACGGTTTAGTTGAACAAGTGCGATTGTATGTTCAACATAAGTATGAAAGCAACAGATTTTCTTCACTTGTTACTTTTGTGATTTCATTTACTTCGTTAATTTGCTATACATATGTGTGTGTTTATTGATACTATTGTTACAGTTTACCTTGGCACGCGCCTTATCTTGCATTTGTGTCTTCGCGCTCACTCACTGGTTTCAAAATATGTATAAAAAAAACTATCTCGCGCGTGCTACATCACATCATCATTAACATTAACATCATGCTTCGTTTGAGTTTGTGTAATATACACGCACACACATACAACTGCATAGAGCATCCAAGTGTAGCGAAAAAACTGTTTACTCGCACTCGAATTCCGTATACAAAAGGTAACTCAGTTGCTTACTTGTACATGGGCTACGGTAACTGTTGCCATATATTTTTATTATAAAAAACCAGGCAATTTAAAAGTTTTCTTAAGGAATAACAATAATTTTTTGTGTTATTTTTGCTTATTTCAAATTAATTTATATTACAAAAAATAGTTTAAAGCCTCAGCACCAATGTTGACATTAAAGAGGCTAAAAGGCAACCATTATTCATTATTTACATAAATATATTACAGTACTTTTCGCTTATAGTAGGGCTGCCAGAAGTTTGAACCTATCAACCAGGACACATGGAAAAAATGGATAAAAGATTACACCAACAGAAAATTTTTTTTTAATACATATGTATATAGTATATCGCAGCCTAAATACTAAAGGGTCACAACTCAAAATGACTTTTTTTCATAAATTTATTCTTATTTCACTCTAGCTACTTACAAAATTTAAAAAGGCATAGCAAAACTTTCTTTCATAAAAGAACAAATTTTTTTTTAAATATTAACTTCATTTTTACATAAACAGTTTTTTTGCTCTCCTGAAAATTTAAGAATTTTTATTTTTAAATCCAACAATATATATAAAAAAAACTAACGTGTACTTCATGTACATAAAAATTATGAAAAAGAATAAAAAGTTCAGCTTCAAATGTTCTAAACTAAAATAATTTTTAGAAGATTGCACTTTTTCTAGAACTTCATTTCGGTCTTTGATATAGTTATAAAACAGGCAGCATGTCATAATAAAATCAAACTTACATTGAAAAATACTCTCCAGTGCTTCAGTCTTTAATGGGTTTCTTTCTTAAGTCCACTGTGCAGACTAAGTACCCAACTTGAAAAAAATCAATATCTTTTGAATTTTCTGTTGTCGAGTTGGATAACTGTCAAACTAATCAATTGACAAAGCCATACACGCTTTGATTTGGACAACAACCGACTCAGTTGACAATTGAATTAAAACGTGTATGGGCTGCCTTAGAGAAAGCAATTTGTTGTCGGTTTTCGATTTCTTATAAAAGTTGTTTACACGGTATAACTTTTTACAGCAACTAGTTGAAACAAAATTTGAAAGAGGATTGACTATCATCTAAAGCTTCGTACATACGATGGTCAGATCTTACAATATTGGTAAGCAGCGTTGCTTAAATTGCATTAACCCTTTCAGTGTTTTTGTCGAATATATTCGACATTACATTGTACTCTGTTTCTACGCAATTTTACTGTATAAAAGTGTACAGTAAATTATATTTTTTTGTTTTATCTGAAAGAAAGACACGTTTGCTATTTTAAATAGTTGTTACATTAGGCATTGACTTTCTTTTCTTAATATTGAGGGCATTGTCGTACACTAGTCAGGAAATTCGTAAAAAGGTTATATTTAGGACGAAAAAAAAATAATAGTTTCGGTGATCGGGCGATATTAAAAACAATTTGTAAGTATTTATACATGCGTAAATAAATATTTACTTGAAAAAAATATGAGAAAAATTAATTTTAGGTTCTTTTGGGGACCTTTGAAGGTCAATTTTGAAAATATTTGACATGCCCTAACAACCAAGGGAGCTACATGAAACAAAAACTACTATTTTTCCCGGCTTCAGCGCCATCACATTACCTTGAATACAAATTTTCAGATCTATATCTCGCCAAAAATTATTTTTGACCCTGAAAGGGTTAAAATTGGCTAAAATGTCTTACAACTGTGTGAATATTGTAAGCTCATTTGTATTTGCAGATGTGCAAAATTAATGCATCTGACAATGGGCCATTGTCAGAAAAATTTTGCTGTTAGCAACGCCTGCTTACAATATTGTAAGATCTGACCATCGTCTGTACGAAGCTTAACTTTATTGAAAGCTTTACACCAGATAACGGTTGAATTTAATTAAAGTTGTTTATACAATTAGCTTATGTTAGCAGTGTTAAAACAGAAATCTTAACCTTTGTTAACAACTAAAACTAGCAAAAAACTAATTTGTTTGTCTTGACCTGTACAAAAAACCAGGAAAATTTAATATTGGACCAGGACACCAGGACAAGAAGTCTAAAACCAAGACGTATGGCTGGCCTAGCTTATAGTCACATCCTTTAGTTGCAACCATAACGTGGACTATATCGCTAATGTGACTATAAGCGTAGTGACTATAAACGAAAATTACTGTAACTATTTAAATTTAAAAATTAATAACACCTGGCGTTTTAACCTAATTCGGGTACGCTGAATCCAGTGGTGCTAGCCGTTTTTTAGGTTAGCTCTGGTTTTTGAGATATACTGTTATTTCGAAAATGGAGGAGGTTTCACAACACATATTCGCGTACCACAAAGCCGGTGAAGTTTATTGAATAAATAAATTACGCAATAAAATTATTTTTAAGAAAGGCAAATTTTTTGGCAAATAAATATAATTTTTTAGTAACATTTCAAATTTTGTTTATACCAGCATAAAAACTGCATTTATGGCATTTCCAGGTTATAAGCCTATGTATATCAGGATATTTTACTACATGTAAGGGTTAATATATTATTTGAATATACATTTTAATGTGGCGGCATGATTCCCGACGCAAAGTAAATGTTACATGTACACATTTTTGCTCATTGACCTTTATCCTCCATTGTTTTACCCATTTTTCTAGTTGAAATATATGATTACTTACAGGAGAGATTTTTGATGACGAGTTTCGTGAACGCTGTGTCATCAGCAAATGATGAAGTTTGCGTATAGTTTTTTGTTGGCATGTCCGAAGTATATATTAATTATAATAGAGGGCTGATAAACTTGCTTTCTAACAGCTTGTGTGTGTTAACTGGTTAGTTAAGCTTAGAAATTATGATGAAGAGTGAAAAGCAATATTTTCTTTTGTAAGAGGCGTTTTATGGGGCTTAGAGATAACTTGTCTTTAAAGTTTTCTAGTTGCTCGCCATAAAAGGTGGTCTGATTTCATCCAGTTCCTTTAGATATTTTTACAGGAGTGCTGTTTTTTAAGACTGCAAAAACTTTCATAGCCTTTTCGTGCACTTTTGTAATAAATTCTTAAGTTGAGGGGATCTGTGCACTGCCACTCTCTTTGAACTCTGATTTTTCAATCAAGAGTTGTTCGACATCTGCATAATATTTTATTTACTATTTTTGATTCGCCTGGAGATAATGATGGAATGTGGAACAGCTAGTTTAGGAGAATTGTCAACATTAACAAAAGAGAGATCTACATTATCCGGTGTGCTAAGACCCCTTTAATGCTCGGCAAGTTAGTTGCGCAAGTCAGTTTTTCATTTTCTTTTGAACTTACGTTTATGTTTACACTCAGCAATTAAGTTGCGCAATTCTTTTTTATTTTTAATTTCTGCTTACATTTTAATTTTGAAAAGTGATTTGAATTACAAAATTTGGTTTTTACAATGGAACTTAAACAAAGATATAAAAAAATATATTCGTCTTCAGGCAAAAAAAGAATGAAAAAACAAAACGACTTGCCGAGTACAACCAAGTCTGTACTCAAATTTCTTCCCCCCAACCTTACCTTTGGCATCTACAAACCAAGACTTGCGCAAGATATGCAAGAACTTCGATTGCGTTCTCAACATTTTCTGCCATGTTACAATGTTACCCATTGTGTTCGTAAAATTGTTTACTGCTTGCACTAATGTTTCCATAGATTTTTCTAGTACACTTAAATTCAAAAAGGGAGTTTCATTATTATTTGGTAAAGCACCTTGCACTAGAAAATGAGTCGATTTGAAGACGTTAGCGTAGGAGGTTCTGTTTGTACTAGGCTGCGATACCTGAATGTCATCAGTGTTTTTTTATTTGTTACCTTCATTTTGGACGTACTAAGTTTCTGTCCAACCGACCGGTTGACGATAGAATATGCAGGGCATACTCTATAGTTGGCAGTGTGATTACCGTCACAGTTGCTACATTTTTTAAGTCGGATTCTTCTTAAGACTTACCGCACAGAACTGTACCATGAAATTCTTCACATACGACGCTGCGTACCCTAGCATCACCAGGTAAACATGGAACGGGACCATTTCTTTTGTGCGGTTTCTCCATCGTGATTCTTCTGTGCAGGCTAAACATATGTACGTTTTCAATCTGTAAACGGCTTCATTTCGATTTTTGAAGCTTAACGTCGCTGGTTCTTACTCAACTCAAAATTGTGGTTGGGTATTTTCCCCCCTAATTTTAATATTTATTACATTTATTATTGCATTAAATACACTGCTTTACAAATTTCAAGTTTGGAAAAGTACCAAGAATGCCACATGCCTAGATAAGTTAGTTGGTGCCTCCTGAACACGAAAAACGCTGTAATTTTTTTTCCTAAGTACCGTTTTTTAGATAACGGTACTTTTGTGTTTTTCGGTGTATGGTCCCAATCAAACCCTTATGGAGTCCAACCGAAAACTCCGATCGAAACAAGTGGCACATCGTTGGAAAGATAATCGAATGCCTTTTCCGTCGATATGAAAATTTCTATCTGATAAGAAATGGCTGAGTTATTTTGTGAAACGACAATATTTTCAACTCATATAAAAATCCGTTTTTTTTAAATTTTATATGAGATGAAAATATTGTCGTTCCACAAAATCCTTAATAAAAACTTTATTTTTCATCCGATTTTTTTCAAATTACGCTTAAAATGTTGGTAATTAAATATACTATTTGGTTAAAAAATAAAGCATTCCAGATATTAAATAAAACGTAGAAAAAAACGAAATAAAAATGAACATTTAAAAAAAAAAAAACGTAAAAATATGCAAATTTTGAACTTTGATGTGCCATAACTCAGCCATTTCTTATCAGATAGAAATTTTCAGCATATCGATTATCTTTCCAACGATGTGCCACTTGTTTTGATCGGGCTCCACAAGGATTTAAGTGGGACCATACACCGAAAAACACAAAAGTACCGTTATCTTAAAAACGGAACGTAGGAAAAAAATTACAGCGTTTTTCGTGTTCAGGAGGTCCCAATTAACTTATCTAGGCATGTGGCGTTCTTGGTATTTTTTGGCTGTTAGCCAGTGATATGCAGTAAAAACTTTAATATAAACTCTAAAAAACAGTCAGACACATTTTCGTAGGGTGATGTAAGTTGCAACAAAGTATTTTGGACCGAATTTAAGCTTTAAATCCGGAAGTATGTTTATATGGAGGCTACGTGTCGCCCTAGGGGGGCTCCTATAAAGTTAATGGATTTTTTTCAATTAATGTGAACAATATATCCTATACAAATATGGCAAATTAACAAAAGCTTATTTTTGCCCCTGCAGCGTCTAGGTGCCCCTAGACGGGTCAAATATATTACTCACCCTACTTTATCCGATTTGATATATATATAAATATATATATACATAAAAAGAAGTGTACACTATGATGTCACCACTAACTGCGAAAACTGGTAGACCGATTTCGACAAAAACGTTGGGGTACGTTGGGGATAGTCTGTAGATTGTTTTTGTGTAAAGTTTACATGAAATCGCCCCAGTGGTTCCGGAGATATGGCATTTAGATTTTCCTATATATTCCCATACAAACATCAACAAAATGTCCTCCATTTTGAATTCCTTCGAAACGGTTTGACTGATTTTTATGAAATTTTGTATGTGTTTTGGTTAGGTATGAGAATAGGTCGTAGAGTATATTTAATATCGCTAGAAGGCGTAAAATAGGGCATAAGCTCCCCCTTCCTATATCGTCTTATCTAATCAACCTGATTTCTTAAAATTTGGTATGCAGGCACTATAACATCTGAAAAAAATAAGGCGTAAAATACGACAAGAGGAGTAAAAGCTCCCCCTCCCTATATCCGCTTAACAAATAGACCGATTTGCTTGAAATTTTGCAGGAAAATAGTGTTACATCTGGAAAGAACTAAAGCCTCAAATTTTTATTATTTAGGACGTGAAATAAGGCAATAGAGGTAAAAGCTCCCCCTCCCCAATTCTTTAAACTAATCAACTGGGTTTCTGACACTGTAACATCTGAAAGGAAATAGGGAATAGGATGTGAAAAAGGGCAAGAAGGGTAAAAGCTCCCCCTCCCAATATCTTATTGAAATTTCGCAGCCACATATTGTTACAGCTGGAAAGTACTATAGCCTATAGTTTTTATTTCATATATCTTCTTAACTAATCAATTGGTTTTCTTAAAATTTGGCATGCAGACATTGTAACATCTGAAAGAGAAAGGGCATGAAATAGGGCAAGAGGAGTAAAAGCTTCTCCTCCCTATATCTTCTTAACTAATCAACTGATTTTCTTGAAATTTGGCGGGCAAATAGTGTAACATCTGGAAAGCCTATAATTTTTATTATCTTCTTTAGTAATCAACAGGTTTTCTTAAAATCTGGCAAGCAAACACTCTTAAATCTGAAAGAAATAAGTTATATGTCAAAACAACGCTTGCCGGGCCAGCAAACAGTTCCATAATTGCAAAGGTGTCCCCCCTAGGGTGGGATAAAAATGTTTGACCGACCACTATTCGATTTTAGTCTTAAACATTTTAATTTTTTTTTGTTTTAGTCCAATTAAAAAAATATTTCAGCACCCCATAACTTGACAAATAAACATCTTTAAAAAAACATTTCACACACATTTGTTTCTACTAGAGCTATAGTTTTGTTTGGTAGTTATGTCCGCATTATGATAATGCCTTGAAATATGCACTAACAAGCAATGCCAAAGTTCATCAAAAGCTATTTAATTATTAAGAGAAACAGATACAATAACATACAAATTATATTATAGCTTAATTAACCGAGCAAGCTCTAAGTTAAGCTTCAGCCTGATGTAGTGGCCAGAGTCTCTAGTGAAATCGAACGCGATGTGTTGCAAATTTAGACATTTATTCCCTAGATTTAGCCATTTTTCACCTTTAAAAAATAAGTTTAGCAATTAGACATTTTCAACTAGTTTAGCCACAACAATTTTTTTCCGTTGTTTTTATACCCTTCACCACAGGTGGAAAAGGGTATATATAAGTTTGTCATTCCGTTTGTAATTTCTACAATATTGATCCTAGACCCTATAAAGTATATATATTCTGGGTCCTTATGAGGAGAGAAGTTGATTTAACGATATCTGTCCGTCCGTCTGTCCGTCTTACGATTGATATGTGTTTTCCGGAGACTCCAGACATGATAGCGGCTACGTTGTTTTACATTTATGTCACATATAGTCCACCATTTCTTGCTATTGAAATTCAGCCAGATTGGTCCAACAATGGCTGAGATATAACCAAAAAACCACGACTGCCTCTAATTTTTCCAAAAAATGCCTTGTGGTTGTTGTATTTTTATTACTTTTTTCTTTATATCTGGAGAACGGCAAGAGCCAAAGCTTTAAAATTAGGTACAAATATTTAGGTTATAAATATACACCATCCTACAAAATGTGGGCGGGATTGGATAAGTAGGCGTGGTACCTCTCATACAAAAAGTATTAGAAATTGTATAAAAACCTGAATTTGTTGACTGTAATATGACCTATGGTTACGGAAATTTTTAATAGAAAATATTTTCTAAAAAACTCAGGAAAATCGATTTAGATACGAAAAAGTTATCACCAAAATATTATTTTTTTTTTGAAAAATACCCATTTTCAGGAACCATAGATCTTTCCGAGTCCAAGTTTTATAGCCAAAATAACTGGAAAATTTCTTCTTTAACACGTCGGTATATAAATCTGTCAAATCGGTTAAGAAATAGCAGAGTTATGACCAAAATACTGAAATCCCAAAAATTACTCTTTTTTATAATTAAGTTTGTTTTTTATACCCTTCACCGAAGGTCCTACACTCTATAAAGTATATATATTCTGGGTCCTTATGCAAAGCGAAGTTCAAATCCGGTTGTCGTCTCTTCTTCCAATCACCTCACCCCCCCTTCGTATTTGTTTACATATACTAGCATAATGCCCAATATGATTTTCGTTATCACCCTTCTTTATTATTTCATATATTTAACGAAATAATTTTAACAAATAGAAACTGAAAACGATTTTAAAAAAATATTTACCAGTTTTCGCTTTTTAAATTTCATTTATAATGAAGTTTTAAGTATTGTAAATATGTATGTATATGTATATGTAAAAATTATTTAGTTGCTCTCTATTCTACTCGCACAATGGTGAAGGGTATATAAGATTCGGCACAGCGGAATATAGCACTCTTACTTGTTTTTAAATAATAATTATTATTTTCTTATAAAAATTTAAAATAAACTTGTAAATGAACTTCTTTATCACAATAAACCACTTTTGACCTGTTTTCAGAACAGACAGAAAGGTAAAATTTTGGAAGGGCCAAGCAACTTAACATACCCTCCTTTATTATTAAGGTTGAGGGTTAACAAAGTTGAATTAATAAAAGCTGTCCTAATGAAGAAAATGTTAAACTTTTGAACATTTGATTAAATTATTATCCGACGAAAGTGAAAAAAAACTATTAAAAAAACTGGAAAATAAACAGTTGCATCTATACACATGGCAACGCTGGCTACGGTGTAGAGTAAACAGATGTAAATTTACATGAACATACGTACATACATACATACTTATATACCTATGTGTTAACTCAGTAAACATTTTCATAAGAGTTTATTTAATTTATAAATTAAAACTGCGCCTTCTGAACGAACACACTTAGTTTGCGTATAATTTCGCTAATTGTCAACACAATTGGTGTAGCTAGGTGTCTTATTAAGGGTGTTTATTGTTGGTGTATCGCTTTTTAACCAACCTTTTATTCTTTTAAACGCAAATAAAGACAAACGTTAAAAATATTTTCCGAAATTTTTGTAGTTGGTTATGAGCTTACCAATTTACAGAGCGTTGCCAAAATTTTACATAAATAATTTCATTATGCTCAACAAGTCAATTTTACTTAGAAAAACGTGGTTAATTGCACATACAGTACCGTATGAAAAACTCGCTAGGTATTCACCCCTATCGCGAATAAAAATTCCTTGGGAGTTTTTTCCCTTTTTCCATTTTTCCTATGTTAATTCAATAGTAAAAATGGGAAAAGGGAAAAAACTCCCAAGGAATTTTTATTCACGATAGGGGTGATTGTGTTTTGTTGTGTTACTCATTTCTCAGTTCCTCAAGGGCCGATTGTGCTGGTTTAAGAAACCAAAATTAATTTATGTCCCAAAGTTATATCGAGAATATTGAACATTTCTAATGTAAAGTAAATTGATTTAATAGCCTCGAATGTGTTCTGTACATTTTTTTCCAAGCTTTGCTTAGAAAACATCATAATTGTCAATAAAAATGTCGTAAGTATAAATCTGCTCTCCGTTTGTTGCATAAATCGCACAATATATTGACAAATTTAAGAAATTTTAAAACAAAGCTTGACGATAGTTTCAATAATAAAAATGTTTATTGGGAATTAATAGATGTAAAGAAATAAAAATCTCTTTTCATACAATATTGAGCAAAACTAAATTGTAATTTTTTAAAATTAATTTCAACACGCTAGTCAAAATCTTTTAAAGCCAATATATATTAAAAATGCTTAGCTCAGTGCCCATGTTCCGTAACTCCCGCGTCGCGAAGTTTTCGATTGAAACGTGAGAAATGAAACAAAAATGTCATAAATCGAAACGAACAACTGTTTTTCTCACTTAATGGCTATCACGTAGGGAAATTACATGCCAATTTACAGAAAAAGTGAGCAAGTAAAATTTTTGTAAGTAAGTTCTCGCTTTGAACTGTCAAATAAAATCAAGAATAAAAATGGGGCGAGAATGCAAAATGCGATGAAAAAAACGGAAGAGATAAGTATTTTGTTCTTGGTTGATTTGTTTATTTTTTATTTGTTTTACTTTTAACATTTTTGAAAAATATGCGAATGTTTTCAAAGCCATTTTGTAAACAACTTACATTAAAGTTGCACTTTACCTTATTTGGTATGTATTTTCAACGCCGGCGTTGAAAATTATTTTAATTTTAGTTAATTTTAATCGCCGTCAAAGACATGTGTGACTAGCGTTCTCAATGTCTGCAATTCAACACCGAATTCTTGTGGAATATTATGACATTTATAACGTATCGACGTATTTTTTTTAATAGTTTTTCACATGAGTTGCAATATTTTGTGCCACATCACATTTTTTCAACGCGAGAAGTTCTCACCTAAGTTACGGAACATGGGTACAGGTTCTTGTTTCGTTGACCCCATCATAAAATTAAAACAAAACGAGATTAAAAAAATTCGCTCTTTGCATTATTTTTCGCTAAGCCCCTTGAATTCTGGGATCCGGGTATCCCATTTAAGAACTTGTTACCATTAGCCTAACTTTTTGTAAGAGCATATCTACTTATTTATTTCAAACTTTTAGACGACACTGTAATTATGTTTGTGTAAGAGTAATTTTTTTTACTGCATATAAACACAAAAATTTGTATGTACCTACAATATATTAAAAAAACTATACATATTTAAATATGTATGTACATACGAATAAATTTATGTATATTTTATGGTAGTTATTACAATAACAAAAGGTTCCTTCCGTCACACTTTA
This sequence comes from Pollenia angustigena, assembly GCA_930367215.1. Taxonomy (NCBI): domain Eukaryota; kingdom Metazoa; phylum Arthropoda; class Insecta; order Diptera; family Polleniidae; genus Pollenia; species Pollenia angustigena. The sequence goes on along the minus strand of OV884061.1, from coordinate 22,164,367 downwards.
ACAAACATTTTAAGTTTTTAAACAATAGTATATTTTTTTTATTTGTACACCGGAAAAAATGTTTTTCTTCTTATATATACTTATGTATATTTGTAAAGAGAAATTGTAGTACATTGTGCAAAAAGCCTAATGGTTTTGAATTTCGATGTTCTTAAGTTCGAAAAAGAAATATGTATTAAATTAACAGTTACACAAATTTTAGTAAAATTAAGGCATTTAGAGTATTAACAAATCGAAACCCCGCTAAATGGGGTTTGATAAGTTTATATTTGCGAGTTAACCGAAAACATTCACTAAACATAAACTAAAATAGGTATAAGGAAATATTTCAGCAAAACGTATTCTAAGGAGTTTTCAGTTAATATAAATCTGTGGTTTGGTGCTAAAAGGGCCAATGTCAATATTTTTCTGTTTTGAGTTAATCACAGTGGCGGACTTAGGCCTGCTTCCTCCCTAGCAGGCGCGGATTCAGGAAGGGGTGGGGGAAATAAGGAAATCCCCCCCCCCTCCTAAATTATAAAAATAGATTTTGTTTATTTCGATAATGCAAGAATTCCCAATAATAATAACATTTTTTTTAAATGTACAAAATTTTTGGAAATCCCAGCAAGGTTTTTTTTGTTTTTTTTTTATTGAATCTCTAACGAAATTTTCAATAAGAATCCATTGTCGGGGAAAAGCTAGATTTCCTTATCTTTAAAATATTTCTACATACAACAAAAAGTTGTTTGGGGAAGAATTTATTGGCTTTATTGAAAACGCATTTGAAGAGGCTTCAAAGGATATTGATGACGTTAATGTGTCAATTGATGCGAAGGCACAATCATCAATAGCTCAAAAGCTTAAAGCTTTGATAAATATAATCATCCCAAGCGAAACGCAGGTTTAGCAAAGTATTTGGGAGTCAAACCCTCTACTTAGTTTTGCACTTTGCAACAAGTGAACATGATAAAGTAGACGCTTTAGAAAAAATATCTGAGTGGAAAGGTAGTATCTCTACCTTTATATTAAGGAACTCACTTAGTACTTTTGAATTTATTTGCGGAATATACATATTAAGTGTGATACTTATTGTAACACAGCCGCTTGTATCATTTTACGAAAGCACGATATAGACCTTCAAAAAGGATCAAACCTTATCAAAACTTTAATCATGTGCCTTGAACAGAAAATAAATTAAGCCGAAGAACAATTTAAAGTGATTTTTGAAAAAGTTAAAGTTATTTGCGTTCAAATCGAGGTTCCAATCGAAAAGACAAGATTTGAACGAAATAATCACATCCAAAATGTTGAAGATTACTACCGAGTTGTAGGTTACATTCCTCTTAATGAATTTATTTTAGAAGATCTCAAAATACCTTTCCCAATAGATATTCTAAATGTATTAAACATACCTAAACTTCTACCTTAAAGTAGAACGTTGTAGATGCTTTAATAAACTGTGATGAAGATATCTTCCCAAATCTAAGAAAAATATTTCAAATTTTCGTTTCAATGCTCGTCAGTAATGCTACGCGCGGGAGGTCATTTCCTACCCTTCGTCAAATAAAAACATGGCTCAGATCAACAATTTTATTTAACCTTTTTGTTGAGTTTTATTTTAATATAATATACACACAAAAAAAATCATAGGTAAAATTACCTAAAAATATGGTATAAAATTAACTAAGCGCAAGGGTAGCATGGCAGTATCTAAGTTTCTTAGGTAATAAAACGTTTTACTTAGGTAATTTCTATGTTCGAAAAAGTATCTAAATATTTTGTTAAAATTACTAAGAAACTTTGAAAATTTACCAATGATAGCAAAGTTAGTTTAAATTTATATTTTAGAAAATTTATCTAAGTTAAATTTTGTACAAGAACATAGGTTTTAGGTAAATTTACTACTTTTTTTTTAACAAAAAAGCATTTTTTAAAAAAAACTCTATGTACTTTTTTTAGTTACAGACAGACTTTAAAGAAAATAACTACATTTTTAATTTCATTATATTTTACTTATCAATTCATAATATGTAACAATTAATTTAATGATCTACTGACACTTTTACCTGTGAGCCCATGACTGCCCATAGTTTCCAAATAGGGTAAAATCTGGAACATTTTTGCCTCTTCCTTTGCAAGGAATTTGTGTGAAATACTTATTGTAGCTTGAGATGCGAATAATTAGGATTACATTAATAAGGATTAAAACTAATTTTGTCTTTGAAATCCATATTGATCCAGCATCGTGTCGTCCAAATTAATCATCTTCAATAAAAGTAATAAATAATTATTGGTTTTATTGTTAATATTATTCTGTCTTATTTTTAAAAAGTTCAGCGGAGTTCCTAATCTTATGTTAATAATACTTACTTCCATACGTTGTATTTTTATCCTTGGTTAAATAGTTTTTAATTTAATTTTTTTAACTTTATATTTAAAAATTCCAAATTCAAATTTATATTTGAATGTTTTTTTTCACATCTGAAAATTCTAATTAAAAAATAAAATAAACATACATACATACATACATACATACAAACATATAATAAAAAAATTCGAAGAAGATACCTAACCCAATTAGAATTATTAACAAAAATTTTAGGCAATACTTATTGTATAAATAACCAATTATTTAAGACAATAAAACTTAGTTTTTTCTTTTTATATAAAAATAAATTACCTATGCACGCCTTGGTAAAATTACCTTAATTATTTTTTTGTGTGTACACAATATACGCAATTTTTGCGAATATAAAATCCTTTATCGCATAGCCATGAAGAAATATTAAGAAATGATGTATTTCTATCAAAGTAATTTTTGGGAATACATACAAAATTTTAATTTAAAAGATTTTTTTATTCGTGCTTAATTCCCAATTTTTGTTCTTGATAAAAACACTGAAATTTATTGTTGATGGGATAAGCTATTCCTATGCATTTCACTGGTTGCTTAGGCCAGATCGTCAGGAAACTTCATCCATAAAGATTTTAGAAAAACTAAAGATATTAAACCAAATAAAACTGTTAAGCATTTAAGAATTATATGCAACAGTTCTACTTGTAACAATATCAAAGTTTAAACAAAAACATCAACAATAAACATTGAGTTTATTTTTTCTTACATTCCACACTACATTTGGTTGGAATTCTTCCAACAATAATTGTAGTTGTAAGTAGGTTAAGAAAAAACAAAAACAATCTGCTTTAAATAATAAAACATGTTGCCAGTTTTAGTTTTTTAAGCCGTGCACTTGCCTGTTTATTATCAAAGTAATTTTTGGGAATACAAAAAAAAAAAAATCTTTAAACAAAAAAAAGTCTTTTAAATTAATGATGTATTACTTTTTCGCGATCGTGAAAAAAGTTTCCGCACCAAACGCGATAAAGTTTTAAATTAAAATTTTTTTCCTTAGTATAAAAAATTAACATTTAATAACAAAATTTTAAGTATTTTCAATAATTTCATGAATATAACAAGATCTTACCATTTGTACGAAAGAAGGGCGCAAAAAAATGATAGATGATAGATGTTGTGATAGATGAGTTGTTTGGCGGATATTATATGAAACAGTCATAGTTTTCAGCAGCGTAGTAAAATATGCGCGGAACGTTAAAGTTGCACAAGATTTTTTTCCATTATGAAAATCAACTCTCACTTTAAACTAAAAATTAATTTCGTTAAACCCCAAATAATAGATTTACATTTTTGTTATACAGCTACTTATTTTATATATTTAAAATATATAGCATATATAAATGTTTATGGAAATTAAAAAAAATTTATCGATCCCAAATTAACCATCGCGTGGTAGATGAAGAAACTTTGTCCACAAAAAGTCATTACCCTAATACACATATTGTTTTTAATGAACTTTAAAAAACAATTTTTTTACTTTTTTGTATCATACAAAATTTCTCCCTAAGGCTCAAGCTGGATCCGCGCCTGCTCCCTAGGCACTCTTTAATTGCCGCCCTTTTTGGTTATATAGGAGTAATTATCAAAAAAAAAAAAATTATATACTAAAATTATTGTGTATTCATTTTTATTAATTTATATACATACTTATTAATTTACTTCAAAATCGTCAACTCTTCAAGGCTGGATCATTACGTATGAACCACACCAACATATGTTCCAAATTTAAGCGAAATCGAATGACGTTTTAAGATCTCTAAAAATTGCAATTTTTCGAGCTTTTTGTATGGAAATGTACATACAAATTAAAAAAAAAGCTTTAATTATATATGTTAAGACTTATAATTACGTCCTTTAGGACTTCTCCATGAATTGTGAATCAAAATTTTATTACCTCTAAGATTGTAGAACAAACAAAAAATTATTATAATTTTTTATTTTTATAGCCAGTGTGCACAAAAAAATTCATTCAATATATTATTTTGATCCTCTTGATTAAAGCTTAAAATAAAAATGAGTTGCATACCCATTGCAGGAAGGGTAACGATATCCTGGGGATTCTTCTTAATTTTTTTAATTTAAACACGTTTTTGGAAATGAACTTCATATAGATAATTTATAGTTTTATAATACAAGACGCCAACTTTACAAAAAAAACCTAGTTTTGAATCCGCATTGTCACAAAATCTGGTATTTTATTTAAAAATTTTACTTCATAATTGTAATGATCGCCAAAATATTTTACAGATTTTGTGTATCGTATTCTATGGTATTAAATTTAATATTAATCATTTTTAAATTTTTATTTACCTATAGTCGAAACTTTATCGCTATATAAACCCTTAAAATTAAATTTTTTGTTATGCGATTTTTGTATCTATTGCCAAAATAAAAAGTTAATATTGTGCATCGAAAAAATAATATTTCAAAGCTTTAGATCGAGCCGAAAAAATTACGTGTCTAAACGTTCAATTGAAATGTATGTATTAACTTTTCATTTTCAAAAATACAATCGCTGCTGGATATGTATGTTTTTACTGAGCCCGTCTGGATGCGGGCTTGGGCATTAACATAGAAAATGACGGGAAGTGCATAAATATTGTGAATAGAAAAACTAATATTAAAAAGCTTTAGATCGTGCAGAAAAAATCACTGGAGGGTACCTTAACGTTTAATTGAAATAAATATTAACAGCCGTATTCATAACAAAAAGTTAGCCACAGTTTGTACACAACGTACAACGAGCTGCTTACTAGAATGCCGATTAAGCTTCGCAGCTTGTTGGCACAAAGTTAATTCATAACGAACTTTTCTCCATCTGCCAACTTTTAATAAATCAACTCTGAATTTTTATGATGCCACATTGTATTACTCAAAAATGCAACACGTTTTGCATTAATCATCGCTGAATTTGTCATTCTTTCTTTTTTTTGTGTTTCGCTTCACATATAAAAATATTAAAAAGTTTTTAAATTAAAAAAAAATTATGTAAAAGATAGTTACACAGAAAAAATTATTGCCGAATTATTTTCAAACAAACGCTTGTTTGAAATTTTTTTTGATTTCTACAAATTTTTTTACTGATTCAATCAATATTTTTGTTTGATTTTTATTTAACCAACAAAAATGTGGACAACTCTTCAAAAATTTAATAAGCGCGCTATTGGTTTGAAGTTTTCATAATTTTGTATGAAATATTTAACGCTCTTTAATGTTGTCGTCTTTTTGCATTTTTTTATTGATTGTAAGCAACACTTCTTTATGTGAAATATAAGAACTACAACAAAAAACACATGCAGTCTACTTTTGGACGCTTTAAAAAAGTACAGCAATAAGAAAAATAATAAAATAGCGTGACGAGGTTTGTAGTAAAAAAAACAACAAAAACAATAGCAGGTAAAAAAAACGTTTCATTTTTTTTAAACAACAGAAAAAACACATTATAAGAAACAAAATAAATTTTTGGTTGGTTTCAAAGTTGGTAAAAAAAAACAAAATCCCGTATTCAATTTTTTCAAATAGTTTGTTTAAATACATCAAATACAAAAATAGAATGATGGCGGAAAACATATCGAGTCGGTCTGCCGCCGTTTTTGGTTACATTTCTTCTTCATTAGCAAAGGAAAGGATAAAGCAACAGTGAATAATGAAGAAAAACACTGTGAGTATAAATATGACTTCGTTCAAAAATTATTCCAACAAAAAAATGTGTCTCAAAGCCAGCTGGCCGCTCTGCTCTGCTTCATCTTCGCCAACAGTGCTTGCTTGTGTGCGCGTCATTGCTTGTGCCAAAACTTTTTTGTTTGATTCAGCAAAATTATTTGTTTGAAATTTATATGAATTTCAGTAAACTTTTTGTTTGATTCTGTAAAATTATTTGTTTGAAAAAATCGGCGTTTTTTCAATAAACAAAATGCAAACAAATTGTTTGAATATGCGAATTTGTTTGTAGGACCGATTTTAGACAAAAAATTGTTTGATTCTACAAGTTTTTTGTTTGAATTGGAAAAATAATTTTTTCTGTGTAATTAAAAAAAAACTGTTATTTAAAAAAAACCAACAAAATTGTTTGACATTAAACGGCTGTTTTTCACAAGTTGGCAAACGTTTGGCAGCTCGTTAACAAGAGTTTAGTAAATCGTTAGCCAGAGTTTGGTTAGTGTATTATGAATAAACTTTTTGCTAACTTCATGCCAAATTTTCATTATGAATCAATCAAAAACGTATCTTAAATTATTACGATAATGCCCAACTCCGCCTCAAGGCGGACTTTACAGTTTGACCCCTTACAGGTCAACGAGTACTCAAAGGAAAAAACTGAAGTCAGATTCATGTTTCTCACCCTAAAATTAGCTGTGTGTGATTTTTTGAGGCAAACAAAAAATTTGGCATTAGAGGGTTAATGGCGTTTTCTTTTCTGAGTAAAATTCTGCAGTTATTCTGCCTTTTACATTTTTTTATGTTCTTTTCTGAAAAATATGTGTTATTTTCAAAAGATTTTGCTATTCGTGCTTAATTCCCAGTTTTTATTCTTGACAAAAACACTTGAAATTTATTGTTGATGGGATAAGCTATTCCTATGCATTTCACTGGTTGCTTAGGCCAGATCATCAGGAAACTTCATCCATAAAGATTTTAGACAAACTAAAGATAATAAACCAAATAAAACTGTTAAACGTATAAGAATTATAGCAACAGTTCTACTTGTAACAATATCAAAGCTTGAACAAAACACATCAACAATAAACAACAGTGGGTTTATCTCATCTCACATTCCCCACTACAATTAGTTGAAATTCTCTCAACATTAATTGTAGTTGTAAGTAGGTTAAGAAAAACAAAATAAAAACAACAACAACTTACAAAAGATGTTGTCAATTAAGTGTTTTTTAGGCCGTGCACTTGCCTGTTTATTATCAAAAAGTAATTTCGATTTTTGGGAATACAAAATTTTAATTTCAAAAGATTTTGCTATTCGTGCTTAATTCCCAGTTTTTATTCTTGACAAAAACACTTGAAATTTATTGTTGATGGGATAAGCTATTCCTATGCATTTCACTGGTTGCTTAGGCCAGATCATCAGGAAACTTCATCCATAAAGATTTTAGACAAACTAAAGATATTAAACCAAATAAAACTGTTAAACGTATAAGAATTATAGCAACAAAGGGTGCTATAGAAAAACGTATGTTGCAATTTAGCAATCAATTTCTTGACAAAAAAATTATTTTCCTTGACTTTTTTTTGGATTTAAAGGGGAATCTCTGGTAATATTTTACTTATTTTATTTGTGCTTTTCAAAAATGTGTGTACATTTGTAAACAGAGGACATTTGCACAAATATGTTCATATGAAAAATATTATTTTATGTTATATATATATATATATATATATATATATATACCAGATTCAAATAGTTAAATTATTTAAATTTCCGATCACAATGGGTTCTCAATATTATAGGTACAAGGGCTTGAAGGTTTAAATATTAATTGAATCAGTTATTAATCGGAATCCCAACGTTTGCTGAAGAATGGCATCGATTTAATAGTGCATATTTTTTCGTTAATGCCATATAAAGTACAAAAAGGCATATACATAAATTCGCATATTATGTCAGTTTTCGCTGAAAAAGTATATTTTTGCTTTGATCCAAATATTTTTTAATGTTATCAAAATTAAGCAATTGTAGCACTCAAACGAAAATTTAATACAAATGTTTGTTAAAAATTTGGGGACAATAAAAAACTTTATAAAATTGCTGATATTTTAATGTTTGAAGTAGCATATTTGATGTGTAAAATTAACGTTTGATGTCTTTCTGCTGTGTTTTTTAATTGATTTAATTGATCTTCTCCATGTTTTTTCCAGCAACCATAAGTATAAAACTGTTTTAATATTCGTATTGTGGTTATTTTGTTGAACAATTTATGGGTTTTAGTCCAAATTTTAAGATTTTTTAATTAGGCTAGTTCATCAAATTTAATTTTCATTAAACTATTTTTTATGAAGAAAGGAATTTTACGGCAGCATGAAATAACCCCCCAAAAATCCCAATTTTGAAAATGAAATTATCCCCCAACGAAATGAAATAACGAACCAAACATAAATGAAATAATTCCCTAATTTTTGGGGGCTTATTTCATATGAAATAAAACCCCAGTTTCTGATATGAAATAGGAGCCCAAAATATGTTATACAATTAATTATATAGTTTTGCTTTAAAGAATCCCGCGATAGATATCATGGTATGATATACCAAACACAAGCTTCGCCAACTAAGGCTTTTCAGCATAGCCGGCTTTCGGCCGGGCGCAATGACTTTTTCCTCTATAGTATAACAAGCACCGGCTTCGCTAGCTAAAGCTTCTCTGCATAGCGCCAGGATTTTCTTCTCTATAGTATTAAAAGGGGGGGTGCTTTAAATCCATGGTAGATAAAGCCATAATCCCCTTATTGCCCAATCATTGAGAGGTAAGGTCATATTTAAAATTTTGCGAAATGAGATATATAGCCATATTTTTTTTCGCAAATGAGATTTAAAGCCATATATTTTCAGAAAATTGTTATGCATGGTGTAAACATTCTGTAAAAGGGAAAATCCTTAGTTATCATTGAAAAACATTTTTTTATTCTTGTGACGCACGCAGGAAAACTATATTCAGCGAAGCCATGTGCCCCGTCCTACTGAAGGTAAAAACCCCTAAGCACGGCCGCAGGCCGTCACGCAGAAAAACTTTAGTATGCGAAGCCAGTGCCCATGTTCTGTAACTCTCGCGTCGAGAAAGTTTTAGATTGAAATGTGTGAAATGAAACAAAAATGTCATAAATTAAAACAAACAGCTGTTTTTCTCACTTAACTGTGTCTGTAACTTTTTTTTGGCGAGTACAAGCTGTCACGTAAGGAAATTACTAGCCAATTTACAGAAAAAGTGTTTCTGTAACATTTTGGTGAGAAAAGTTCCCGCTTTGAACTGTCAAATAAACTCACGAATAAAAATGGGGCGAGAAAAAATTTAAACACTAAAAAACAATTAAAAATGCAAAATGCAAAGAATAATAATATTTTATTCTTGGCACATTTTTCATTATTTTATTATTTTGCTTTTAACATTTTTATAAAATATACGAATGTCTTCAAAGCTCGTTTGAAAACAACAAACATTAAAGTCGTTCTTTACACAATTTGGTATAGCCCACGGTTGTGTTTTCGCCGCCGTCGTTGAATAATTTTCAATTTTAGTAAATTTTGGTCGCCGTCAACGATATGTGTTACTGGCGTTCTGAACGTCTGCAATGTCACATCGGCTTCGAGTGCAATATTATGACATTTAAAACGTAACGACTTAATCTCTTTTGATAGTTTTCGACATGAGTTACAGACACACATTTTTCTCACTTTTCGAGAAACGATGGAATATTTTGTTTCACATCTTTTCGATGCAAGAAGTTCTCACTAAAGTTACAGAACATGGGTACAGATTTCAATACTTAACTTTAGTGTCTCCGGAACTGAAATGAGAGATAAAGCCATTTTCTAATATTGCTAATGTGAGCTAAGGCCATGATGGCTTTATCTCCCATTCAAATGGAAAAAAAAACAAAAAAGGCTTTATTTCCCTATTGAATGATGAATAACGCCATTATGGCCTTATCTACCATGGTATTAACGCACCCCCCTAAAGCGAAGCCGGTGTTTGGTATACCATATAGAAGAAAACCATTGCGCCCGGCCAAAGGCCGGCTATGCAGGGCAGATTTATTTATCGAAGCCGGTGTTCTGTATACCAAAGTGGATAAATCCTTGCGCCCAAAAACGTTTTCATTATACATTTAAAAATGAAATAATCACCGAAAAATATATTGGGGCTTTATTTCATAATGATTTTTTGGGGGTTAGTTTTATATGAAATAATGCCCCAATTAAAAAAATGAAATAACACCCCAAACAAGATGAATTAACCCCCCAATAACCGTTTTTGTTGTTCTCTGTACAAACTTTTGGGGCCTTCTTCATGCCGCCGAATTTTACAACATGAAAATTAATTAAAATTGTTATTATTAATCTTTCATTCTTGACTGCAGCTGAAGCTCGAACACAGGCTTTTACGGACAGGTTACCCTTTAATGTTTCGATCGCAACCACTCAATCTTTTCAAAGGAATTTGCCGTTTAACACTCACAGCCATCGACGACTGCTGGCAGTCAATAGTCAAACATCAATTTTTAAGCCAAATTTTATTCAACCTTTTGTAGATCGAAATTTGCTTTAAATGATTATCTATTTAAATTGATTGTTACATGTTTTTTCCTTACTTTTTTTTCCCCGTACTTTTGTCAAGTATTTTTCTTGAAGTCTAAAATACATTTTTTGTTTTGTTTTTATTTTTTTTGTCTTTTATTTTCTTGTTGACTTTTTTCAGCACAACTTGAAGGACAAATGTAAGCATAGAGCTCGTGCCTGCCATAGCTTTAACAATAATTAGTATTGTGGTTATTTTGTTGAACTATTTATGGTTTTTAATCCAAATTTTAATATTTTTTAATTAGGCTAAAGTTCAGAGGGAGATCTGAAGAGATTGAGTGGCTGCGATCGAAGCATGTAAAAAAGTAACCTGTCCGTAAAAGCCTGGGTTCGAGCCCTAGCCGCAGTCAAGAATGAAAAATTATCAATTAAAATTTTAATTATTAATTAATAAATGTTGTGAAATTCCTTTCTTCATAAAAAAAAATATTTTAGTTTTTTAATATTTTTTAAGATTTTATGTCAATGCAATCTAAAATTGAAAATACATTCTAATGGTAATTTTCTCAATGTATGGACAAACTGCCTATTACTTAATCTCGATATAAATAACGATTTTGGTTTTCTCAAAATACATGCAAAATTTCAAAGTCAGCTGATTGAATTTATCTTTTCGGCGAACAAATAATTGGCAGATTAGGGCGGGTTGGCTTTGCGACAGAACATGATATAGAATGAGTTATTGAGAAAACCAAATTTCTTTAATATGCAGTTTTCCGTTGGAAAAAATACATATGTATATTCGCCTAATGAAAATACGGCCATAAGATTTAAACATTGAAATAATGTCCAGAATATTTAAAATTTTTAGGGTGACAGGTGGCATTTCAACATCGAATTTTTTAAACTTGTGAACAATTCTGCTTCTTAAACAAAAATTGAAACAATTTTACAAAAATGTTGGTAGTTACTAGAGTTGTCAACCGATTAAGAATAATTCGATTAATCGATCAAACAAAACCAAACTATTGTTCGAATAATTTCAAAACGCCGATTTTCGAATAACGAATAAATCGATTAATTAATGTCGATTAATCGAACAACTTTTAAGTGATTTTATACAAAATATAGGAAAGTTAAAAAATATTGTTGCTATAGCCCTGGTTGTAATTAATCTCAATTTTTAGTAAGTAAAAACCGTGTTGAGTACACATTGTATATCAAAAATGTATTTTATGTTTTTATTAAACAAATCTTATCAAACAATTGAGTAGGTGAGTTGCAAAACTCGTTCGCTACAAAATTTAAAATATGAAATGAAATGATATACTAATTGTATCAATGCATGTCCTCTTCCATGTTTTTAGCACGGACATACAATCAGAATATTTCGTCTAATAAAGCGCCAAAAGAACTGTAAGAATCATTTGCCATCTCGTTTTTTTAATTCTGCAACGAACGAGTTTTGTATCTCGTCTTCTCAATTGTATCAGCTGTTTTGTTTTTAAGTCAAACGTTAAAAAATTTTGAAGAAAGGAAACTTTTCAATTTCGGGTGAAAAATTTAGAAATAAATAAAAAGCTTAAAAATAAAGAATTGATTTATATCAATCATATATTGAAAGTAAAAATTGTTGTTATTGTATTATAATAAAATTTTTTTTAAATTATATATGTATATCTTTACAATTTGTAAGTGCCACAATACTACCATTGAAAACAATGTAGTGGAAGATAATCCAACGACATGAAGAAATGCCGAACTTGGTCCAATGGAAAAATACATTAAGACAGTGGCTGTCGATAGAAGAAATTGTAGACAGAAGTTTGGCTGAAGATAGTAGGTCTTCAAACGACTTCGAAAATCCAGAGTAATATCGAATTATTAAGGAATTAAGGGTTTTACGATGCCTTAAAGTAATACAACTATGTGGAGTTAAGATGAAAAATTTTATGCATCAAAAAAAAAGTCATAGCTGAGGGAATGGAAGATTTTCCATAGTAATTTTTTTGTTAAAATAATTTTTTTATTCGTTATTCTCATCGATTAATCGAATAGTTTTTTAGATTTAATCGTTTAATCGAACGAACAAAAACAATTATTTGAATTATTCGAACAAAGTTGAAAGGCGAATAATTGACAACTCTAGTAGTTACCCATTTTTGAAGCATGCTATATTAAATTCGGGTAAAAAAGAACACGCTATTAAAAACGGTATTATTGGTCCGTGTTTTATCGAAATCGCGCAAATGAAGTACCGCATAAAGCGAGTCTTTTATTACATAAAAAGAATACATGAATACTCCTTCTACTAATTTTATTAATACATTGAACACAACGGGTGTTATTAAAAATGTTATTGCTTACAACAATATTATACTCGTATAAACAAGAATAACCAGTAATAACCAAATAATAATAGTTAACTTTATAATAAGAACGTGAATTGTATTGAATATAAAAAGAAGGATCTACAAATAATAAGTAGATTTAATAAAGAACCGTGAAGACCAATAAAATAAACAGTACTGAATTTTAATTGTTTGAAATTATTGTTAATTACTGAATATTTTTTATTAAATTATATATTTTAAATAATAAAATTATGTAGTAGTTGTGAAAGTTGTGTTAAATTTTTACTAGGGGAGGGCGACGAATATTCGGATTTGCCTTTGCATTTGCAAACTATTAGCTTGATTTTGCTTTTTGCATTCGCTCAAATGTTCATATACACATATTGAAAGCTAATCACCCTTATTGTGTTTTTCGTTTTTGCAGTGAAAACTAGTTGTTTTCTAAAAATAGTGCCGTGATTGTCGAAAAACGCTAATAAATACGACACTTTTCAAAACTATTGCAGGAAGGACGTTAAAACAGTATCGTGTTTGGCGTATTTGTATGTCAAAAGTGTAAAAAATTGTCCATGGTATATTTATAGCAGGTAGCACGGTTGTCATATTTTTTTGAGCTCCATCGCCAAACCGGATGTCAGAAATCGCCAAACGTCGATTTTCTTCAGTTTTTGTAAAATTTTCTTTTTTTTTTTAATTAAATTTTGCATACAAAAAACGCTGGTATAATTTTTCAGTCAAAAATCGCCAAAAACTGAGAAAAAATACAAAAAAGGAGCCGAAGTAAATTTTGTTTTGTTTCTGTAATTTTTTTTAAATAATATAAAATGGAGATCATATATTTATTCAGTTAAAAACTAAAATTAAGTACACGAGTCTATAAGATCGTACACTTCAGCCTCACCGATTTCATTACTGGAGTTTAGACCTACATACTATTAGAATTTCATACGTTCTATTAGAATTAAATAGTTACTGAATATAAAATTCACTTAATATGTTTTTTATATTAGTAACACAGAAAAAATTATTGCCGAATTATTTTCAAACAAACGCTTGTTTGAAAATTTTTTTAATTTCTATAAATTTTTTTACTGATTCAAACAATATTTTTGTTTGATTTTTATTTAACCAACAAAAATGTGGACAACTCTTCAAAAATATAATAAACGCGTTATTGGTGTCAAGTTTTCATAATTTTGTATGAAATATTTAACGCTCTTTAAATCTTTCATACATTTTTTTTGCATTTTTTTATTTGATCAAGCAACACTTCTTTATGTGAAATATAAAAACAACAACAAAAAACACACACAGTCTATTTTTGGACGCTTTAAAAAAGTGCAACTATAAGAAAAACAATAGCAGAAACAGCATTATAAGGAACAGAATCCCGTATTCAATTTTTTCAAACTGTTTAAATACATCAAATACAAAAATAGAATGATGACGAAAAACATATCGAGTCGGTCTGCTGCCGTTTTTGGTTACATTTCTTATTTAGCAAAGGAAAGGATACAGCAACAGAGTGATAAAGAAAAACATTGTGTTGTGTGTATAAATAAAATAAGACTTCGTTCAAAAATTATTCCAACAAAAAAAATGTGTCTCAAAGCCAGCCGGCGGCTCTGCTCTTGCCGTCATCTTCTCATACAGTGCATACTTGGGTGCGCGTCATTGCTTGTGCAAAAACTTTTTTTTTTTTGAAATTTAGTATATGAATTTCAGTAAACTTTTTGTTTGATTCAGTTAAATTATTTGTTTGAAAAAATCAGTGTTTTTTTTCAATAAACAAAATGCAAATAAATTGTTTGAATATGCAAATTTGTTTATAGGACCGATTTCAGACAAAAAATTGTTTGATTCTACAAATTTTTTGTTTGAATTGGAAAAATAATTTTTTCTGTGTAATGATAACAAAAAATGACAAGTTGTTCAACAAAGTCGCCGAAATAATATAAATGATAAAAATAGCCAAGTTAATCGCCAGTTATATCAGAAATCGCCATAAAAGTCGCCAAATGGGAAATCCCATCGCCAAACTCGTTTCAAAATCGCCACGTTTGGCGAGAAATCGCCATATCTGACAGCCCTGGCAGGTAGCCGCGAGATTACAACAATTGTACAATAAAACAAACCACAGCGCTTTTTATTGTTGTTATGAGATACGAGCTGTCAAACAGCAAAGGGGTTGATAAGAGACAAAAAACACAAAAGATAAAGACAAAAAACTTCTTTACTTGTTTACTAAAGGCCAGTTTACACGGTAATACATTGTATTACGATATAATGTAGAATGAGAGAAATCATATAATGTAAAAGCAAAATGCATTGCGTAAGAGAGAATACGAATACAAAAATCTGACAAGCGGTCGGTAAATGGTTTTTTTCTAAACCATTTTAGAAACTTATGTATTTTCATCACACCAGAGGTGCATTTTAACGGAGTATATTGAAGGTGGTAGCATTTTTATATAATTACAAAAACAACTAAAATCAACTCAGGAAATTTTCATGTTGTTTTTGTAAAAATTGTAAAACTGTAACCATCTGCTTTTTTGTTATTATTTTTGATTTTACTTATACCATCCGTGTAAACATAAAGTATACTCTCAACAGACTTTTTTTTTTTCTTTTAAACACGGAGAGAATTTCATATTATTTTGATTCTACAAAGTCGTAATACATTGTATTACCGTATAAACTGGCCTTAAGCAACATTTGACATTTCGTATCACAAAACAGGCAAATAAAAAATAACCAGCTGGCTTTCTCTCTAGGACCTATAGTCTAGGTTATTACAAAACAAGTAAGAGTGCTAAATTTTAAATACTCTTCACCATGGTGCACTAAAAACAGAAAGTTATGTATAAATAAATCAATTTTGGGCCACGCACGCTGCTCCAATAGCACCCACATATTCTCGGATATTGTGTGCCTAATTTAAAAGCTTTTGGTATTTCCGCTCTCCAGATATACTGAAAAATCGACGGACAGACGAACATAATTAAGGGAACTTTGCTTTACATGTGTGTAAATATTTGTAATGTATAAAAAGTCTAAAACGTTATAATAAAAAACTGAATATACAGAAAAACAGACAGACACTGTTAAACTAACTATGCTGTACATGTATGTAACAAAACGCAAAAAATCGAAGAAACGGTAATTTCGGTGATTGATATAAAAAACAACAACAACAAGGGATTTTATGGAAGAGAAATTAGAGGCAGTCGTGGTTTTTTGGTTATATCTCAGCCATATGCGGACCGATTTGGCTGAATTTCAATGGCAAACAATTCTGGACTATATGTTACATAAATGTAAAACAACCTAGCCCCTTATCATATCTATATCGATGGTTTTCATCCGCAACCTTGTAACTCAAAAACAACTACTTTTCAGGAGAGACAAAATACTTTTTTTAAACCCTCCACCACAATTAGTTGTGAAGAGGGTATACTTAGTTTGTCCTTCCGTGTGAAAAGTTTTTCTTATTCATCATATATTCCGGGTCCTTGAGTTATTCTAAGTCGCCATGTCCGTCTGTTGAAAACACGCTCACTTTCGAAAAACTTAAGAGAAATAAAAAAACTTGGTGTCAAATTGCTTGTAGTTATCCTAAGCAGCTTGGGATTGAAATCCAGCAAAATCGATTCCACCTCCTTACAACAAATTGATAATTTTGTTACATAGAGTAACATAAATGGTGGAAAAATTCACGGAATGATATAAGATTTTGCAAAAATTCGTTTCATTCGACCGAAAATCACGCTGTAAAATTTCGCGAAGATCTGTCCATTATTTACCCTAGGCCCCATATAAGCCCTACTCCCGGAAAACAGTATAGTACGTAAAAAACTCTAATTAATAATGCTGTCATTACAAAATGTGGTACACAAAAGTTTTATAGGACTAGAAATAAAACTATAGAATTTTATGAAGATCTGTCCATTATTTATCATAGGCCCCATATAAACCCTACTCCCGGAAAAGAATTTAGTACGCCTAAAACCGTGCAAAATAATGCTATCAGAATAAAATTTAATACTTCACAGTTTTATATTACTAAAAATCACACTAATAATTTACTATAGACCTCATATTAAGGTTACTCTGGAAAAATAATTAAATACGCCTTAAACCGTAGCAGATATTAACATTGCGGTAAACTTTCTTCCAACTAAGCTTTATATGGCCAGAAAAAATGTTATCTAATTTTGTGATAAACAGTCCATAATAACCCTTAGATCCATTTAAAGCAGCCTTCTGAAATTCATTGCAAACGCTAAAACTAATTTCTCCGCTGTATTAAAATTTATGACTTTTAATACCAGAAATCACTCTGCAGAATTTTGGGATGATTGGTTCATAGCTTAGCATGGCTCCAATATAAATTCCCCTCCTGAAAATCATTTAAGTTCGGCTTCATAAAAATTTCTGATTGTCAGTCAATTATTTAATATATGTATGTCTAAACCGCAACCAATTTTAATGCAGATGTCTGTTTTTATAAAGATAAATTATTAATAGATAGACATTAAATATGTATATATTACTCTTAAAACATTCGAACTGTCGGTGGACGGCATCAAAGATTCGGCACAGCCGAATATAGCACTCTTACTTGTTTTACCAAATATTTGAAACTTTCTGCTCTATATTTTTTTTATAATCCAAGAATTTGGAAAAATTCCGATATTTCGCCAAACAAAAAAATTGCAAAATTGTAAGGCGGTATTTACTGATTACTTTTCCGGTTAAAACAAAAAATCGGAAAAGATCGAGTTACGTGGTTGCGGAAGAAAACCATCGATATACTCTATAGGGCCTAGCAATGACAAACTTATTTATCGTCGGTCTCATGTAGAAAGGCCCTAACTCGATTTTTTTCGAAATTGATTTTTTTATTGATTCCAATACATTTTCCACAAATACACCTCGTCACAAGAATTTAATGCAATAGCATCCAAAATACAAGCAATTGAAGAAGCTATTTTACATTATGATACATTCAGTTTCTATTATGTTTTGCCATCTTCTGTAAAGTTGCAATTATGTGAGTAAGGGCCTTTCTACATGAGACCAACGATATACTCTTTTACCTTTGGTAAAGGGTATAAAAAGTTCAATTGAAGGAAATACAATGTACGTATGCAACAATATATTTAGCCAGACATGTTATAGAGAAGTAAAAGTAAATTATGTCTAGTTTGAAAACTACTTTTTACTTTTGTGTTTTTCTGCAGGAACTGCTGTAAATTTTTATATTTCAAGCAAACATTTATTTCACATTTAACTGGAAACTAAAGCAGCAATCTACTAATTTAACAGAAAATCGAAAATTCATAAAAAGATTAAAAAGTAAACTTCAATTAAACGTGATTTTGTTCTAATGCATGTTTGTATTTTAGCGTAAAAACCACAACTGCAGCACAATTTACCAAATTAATCGAAATAATGGAGAAAAAATCTTATTTGGCGAAAACCTTCAATAGAAAGTCAAAGGCCATAAATATTAAAGAACGCCGTTTCCGAAGATTTAAATTGTCTTGGTCTCGCAACCCGTTCCTGACAGGGTTGGATGAAGGTGTGGGCCGATTTTAAATTTAAATAAAAAAAACTCGCTCACAATAAAACCAGAAAGTTTTTTCTGCTGTTGAAAAAGCATCAATTAATTTATTAGGCATGCGTATGGTAGCTCAACATAAAGACTTATTTGGACTAAAAAGGCCGCAAAGTTTTTCCCAAGAGCCGAAGAAAAGCGGTGAATACCAACAGTATATATGAAATCGAAGAAATATGTATTCCAAAACACCAGATGAACTGGTAAAGCTAAAGAAAAGAACTTGAAATTTACAAAGCAGTACTAAAATAAAGATGAACACAGAAAAAATATGCATAGATTTATGGAAAGCTGAACTTGAAATAAAACAAAAATTTAATTCGAAGAATTAAAAAGTGGAATGACTTAATTTTTCTTTTAAATATTGATGTAGTTATATTTAAATTATTTTTAGTTTAATGAAAAAAACCCATACTGGGATTTAACATTGCTTTAATGTGTTTCTTTTTACTTATGTATGTACATATGTATGAATATGAATTACTTTTAGTTTCATGTTAAAAAGTTAAATTTATTTTTTGCTATCTGTAACCGTGGCGTTGCCCGCCCAGAACTAATTTTTTCCTACAAATTAAAAACAATATAAAGCATCCCAATAAAATTTTTTACCATTTTGCGAACCACTAAAAGTACATTTAAAAAAATAAGCGCACAATTATGCGCTACGCAATAAGACATACAGAAATGCAGTAAAGTAAGTGAAAGAACTCTCAACAACTTTTATAAAAAAAATAACATTTCAAGTGCTACGGCATTCCCTTACTACGAAGCAGGTTTGTAAGGGAGAATACTAAAAAATAACTGTATCAAAACATTCAGTGTGTAAAGATGATCGTTACATCCAACAATATTTATGTGCGCTGAATAATTCGCTTTATGTGTCAAAAATGTATTGCTTCATAGTGGGAATTCGCCATATAAATCATGTCTTCCGTAAGCGCAATGGTAAGCGAAATCCTTATGTTTCTCCCTTACAAACCTGCTTCGTTGGAAGCTCCATTTTTTATTGGGATGTGTGTTGATTGTGTGAAGATCGATCTACATATCGATGCCTTACTTCCTCAACCTCGTAACTTAAAAAATTCGGTTTTGACTTTTTCACATTAAACGACTGCTATTTTTGTGTTTTAATACTGCAACGACTTATTATTTTTATACAATATACATAGATGTAATCAATTCTTTAATAATTCCATTTTAACTTTAACCCAAACACCGATGTATACAAAGATGAAACGTTTTTTTTTCTCTCCTGATAAGTTGTATTTTTTTTTAAGATACAAGGTTGAGAAAGTAAGGCTCGATATGTTTTTAATTTCATCAAAGTCGGTAAGATGTAGAGTTGTCAATTATTCGCCTTTCAGCTTTGTTCGAATAATTCCAATATTTGTTTTTGTTCGTTCGATCAAACGATTAAATCTGAAAAATTATTCGATTAATCGATGAGAATAACGAATAAAAAAATTTAAAAAAAAAAATTAAATGTTTTAAATAAGATACATCCGTCCGTATACAACTATGGGAAATCTTAAATTTTCTTCTTTGTTTTTTCTCAAATCCACTATGACTTCTTATATTTTTGATGCATACAACCTTCCATCTTCAGCCAAACTTCTGCGTACAATTTCTTCTATATAACAACCGCTGTCTGTCTTAATTTTTTTTCCTATTGGAACAAGTTCGGCATTTTTTGATGTCGTTGGATTATCTTATACATACTACATCGTTTTCAATGGCAATATTATATCACTTATACGCGTTTAAGCAACTCGAACGTGATTAAGTTCTTATCACATCAGAATCGAGATGATTAACCATATATTAAAATGCTTTGTTAATCACTTCAAATTGACATGATTAAAACTAAATCACTTCAATAATCACATCGAATCAATCGGTCAACATGAACGTACCCCTCACGTGTACAACTGACCACGATCTCTTTTTAATGTTTTTATTTTTCCTTAAATAATTCATACATTTTCACTAATATGTTTAAAATAATCTTCTGATAACTTTGTAAAAGTATTTGTATCCATTTTTAAAGAAATATAAATGAGTTTGTTGAGTTTTTAAAAACTCAAGTCTGAACATAGCATTACGCAAATGGCAAAGTTATATATAATTTACAAAATATATATGTATAATACAATAACAGCTCTGTATTTTTTAGCTTTTTTTTATTTCTAAGTTTTTCACCCGAGAGTGAAAGATCCCATTTCTTGAAAATTTTTGGATTTAAAAAGAAAACAGCTGTTACAATTGTTGGTCAAAGATTTGTTTAATATATATACTCAACACGGTTTTTGCTTTCTAAACATTGAGATTAATTACAATCAGGACTATATCTACAATATTTATTACCTTTCCTACATTTTGTATAAAATCGCTAAAAACGTATGAGCATAAATCAAAATCTAAGCTATTATTTCTTATGTCTTTTATTATAAATTTATGTTTTAATAAAAAAAAAATTGTTCGATTAATCGACATAATTTAATCGATTTATTCGTTATTCGAAAATTTTTGCAATTTCTTATAGTTTTAGCGACTTTTAATCAATTATATTCAATTAATAATAAAAATTTTCGCTATTTTTGCAAATTTCCCGAATTTTTGCAATTTTCGCTTGACAAGCAAAACATAAATGGGGTTTTGTTTGTTTTGAAAGTACTTTAAGTCGTTCCACACGAGAAGTAGTTTGCACTCGATAACATTGTTCGTTAAATATACTAATTAATAAACAAATATGCCACTTGGTTGAAATTTTAAGCTATGTTGTTTAAATTGAGTTACTGAATTACTGTATTGTTACCGTAAGCAATAAATTGTGCCGGGAAAATATAAGTTAAAAAATCGTTATACTGAACATAGTACAGTACAACCCGGTTAATTACCCCACGCATAAATGCCCTTCACGCTTATTTACCTTGAGTTTTAAATCCCCGTTTTTTTTCTTCCATTTTTCAAACAAAAATCCACGTTTAATTACCTTACGCTTAATCATCCGATTCAGGCAATTGCCTTAGAATTTAAAATCCCAAAAAAATTGCACCTAAATTACATTCGTTTCATTGCCTCAGTACTATTTGCAAACAACGGAGCAAGTAATGCAACCAAGTTTACATGTTAATAATTTGAAAATATGCAATTAAAATTTTTAAAAAATATATATGCCCAAAAACAAAATATGGCTTATTTGAAAGCAAAATAATCTACAATTTCATATGGTTTTGCATTAAAATAAACTTTTTGCTGTGCTCACCAGAAAAAGTTACGTTTTGAGGTTAGGATTCATATAAGAGTTATTTGTGCTGACTATTTTCTAGTTACACCAAATATATGAGATATTTTGTCTTAAAGGGATTAAAGGAAAGTTCGCTTAATTTTAAATAGCATTAACATTTAAGAGGATAAAATAGCTTGAATATTTAAGGGATTGAAATTTGAATGGAAGCTGTATGTTTAAATCGGAACCGATTCAACCATATTTAATTTGCAGTAAGATATTTTGGGCCAAATTTAATCTTAATATGAAAATTTTCAAATGGTTTATGGACATAAAGAAAGAAGTTTGTTTGCATGGGGAACATGTGATATTATAGACCGATTCTCACAATTTACAAAGATTTTGTTCTTATGACAATAAAAACGTATTTACCAAACTTTATCAAATAATCTTAAAACTGCTACTTTTACTTTACGCACAACCCAGCGGGAAAATGGAATTAATAGGAATCGAGAAAGTAATACATATCTTGTATGATATTTGATTCCAGAATTCATTATTCTTAACTAGGATTGTAATAAATTATTTTAATGTATCCTGCGAATGAATTAAATAATTCATTCTTTGGAATAAATTATAATATTCAATAAAAGTCTTCTCCAATGCCGTTTGGAATACATTTTTTAATACCTGTTTACTTTACATAACTTTGACCCACAGACATATAATTTGTACTTTGACCGTACGCTTTCAAACACAAACTGCGACTAAAATAAAAATTATAAGTAGGCGACATAAAGGCAGCAAAAAAATAACGGATTTTTATTAAGGAAATATGTATGTAAAGCAAAAACACGAATAATTGTTACTAACAGAAACAATACATTCCTTGTTCTGCAAATGTGGGAATATACGTGGTAATCAGTGCTTAAACTTTGTGTCTGATTAAATTACCTTCTCGATTCCAATGAATGCATTATTATTCTTTCGAAAATAATGCATTATTTTTTTAATTATTTATGTAATCAATTCCTCATTTTTCCGCTGGGAAGGTTTACATGGACAGACAACCAGCCAGATGGACGGACGGACACGAAAATATCACTTTAAAGTGTTTCTGATTCGATCGGTTTGCTGAACGATGCGTCTAGATTTCTGTGTAGCAGCACAAATGTAAATAATTGCTTTTCTCTTGATTTTTGCATAGTTATAAAACTTGACAGTTTGAAATAACATTTATGTATCTTCAACGAAAACTTGCTTCGGCTTACAATTGTATGGTGAACATTAAATGCAGATGGCGAAATTAAAGCAACAGAAAATTAATATGTTATGCAAATTATTTTAAGCATTTTTTATTTGCTGAACATGTTTTAAAATATGCTTAAAAAATGTGAAATATGTGCGCAAAAAATGCGGCAATAGCTAAAATATTTAATTTATAAAAAGTTTAAAAACGGACAAATATATTATTAATAAGATTTCTGAATGATGTGCTAAGTTCCCAATTTTTCATATTTGATAAATACACTGAAATTTATTGTTGAGGGAAAGCTAGCTTCATGCGCATTTCACTGGTTGCTTAGGCCAGCTCATCCAAAGATTTTAGAAAAGCTAAAAATATTATACACAGAAAAAATTATTGCCGAATTATTTTCAAACAAACGCTTGTTTGAAAATTTTTTTGATTTCTACAAATTTTTTTACTGATTCAATCAATATTTTTGTTTGGTTTTTATTTAACCAACAAAAATGTGGACAACTCTTCAAAAATTTAATAAACGCGCTATTGGTTTAAAGTTTTCATAATTTTGTATGAAATATTTAACGCTCTTTAATGTTGTCGTCTTTTTGCATTTTTTTTATTGATTGTAAGCAACACTTCTTTATGATAAATATAAGAACTACAACAAAAAACACATGCAGTCTATTTTTGGACGCTTTAAAAAAGTACAGCAATAAGAAAAACAACAAAAACAATAGCAGGTAAAAAAAAAACGTTTCATTTTTTTTAAACAACAGAAAAAACACATTCACCCCTATTACGAAAGTCGACATCGACACAAGTCGACGGCACCTGAACATTAATGGTATTTTCTGAGTCGTTGTTGACAATAATCGATTAATTTTGACAGTCAAGTGATATTTTCTAAGGCGCTTTTAAGTCGACGTCGAGTAGTATTGTCCCCGTTTTAGTCGACAGGAAATTTTGCGACGACTCAAATGAAAGTTAAAGAAATTTTAAATGAAATGTTAACATATTTATTGAATACGTTTGAAATAAAAAATGCAAATTTAAAAGAAGTTATGGGCACAAATTTTATTAGTAAATTTAAGGCGAAAATTCGGAAACATTTTCAAAAATAGCGAAAATTCGGGAACATTTTTAATATATAACGCAAGCCCTAAAACTATAAGAAATGGCAAAAATGTTGCTAAAATTTCCAAAATTAGCGGAAATTCGCAAAAAATTGCTAACAGCTACATGATAGCAAAGTCTAATCTATATAAATAAAAATCAATGTTGTTCGTTGGTAATTGCATCAGTTGAGAACGGCTGGACCGATTTGGACAGTTTTTTTTCTTCTAATGATCGTCATGGTCCAACTTAGGTTTTTACGGTAAGAAAATTTTGCCACGCCTACTTTCACGCCCACTTTTTTCGATTTACCTAAAATCAGAAAACGGCTCCATCGATTTGACTAATTTTTCTTTCAAATGTTCGTATCAATGCATTTTAAGTTTCCATCGAAAGAAAAATTTACCACGCCTACTTTTACGCCCACTTTTTCTATTAAGCACATAACTTGAGGATGGCTTGACGGATTTGGACGATTTTTTCTTTAACGTGATCGCCATGGTCCAACTTAGGTTTACACGGAAAGAAAATTGTTCCCCGCCCACTTTCACGCCCACTTTTTTCGATTTACCTAAAATCAGAAAACGGCTCCATCGATTTGACTAATTTTTCTTTCAAATGTTCGTATCAATGCATTTTAAGTTTCCATCGAAAGAAAAATTTACCACGCCTACTTCTACGCCCACTTTTTCTATTAAGCACATAACTTGAGGATGGCTTGACCGATTTGGACGATTTTTTCTTTAACGTGATCGCCATGGTCCAACTTAGGTTTACAAGGAAAGAAAATTGTTCCCCGCCCACTTTCACGCCCACTTTTTCGATTTACCTAAAATCAGAAAACGGCTCCATCGATTTGACTAATTTTTCTTTCAAATGTTCGTATCAATGCATTTTAAGTTTCCATCGAAAGAAAAATTTACCACGCCTACTTTTACGCCCACTTTTTCTATTAAGCACATAACTTGAGGATGGCTTGACCGATTTTTTCTTTAACGTGATCGCCATGGTCCAACTTAGGTTAACACGGAAAGAAAATTGTTCCCCGCCCACTTTCACGCCCACTGTTTTCGATTTACCTAAAATCAGAAAACGGCTCCATCGATTTGACTAATTTTTCTTTCAAATGTTAGTAGTAATCCATTTTAAGTTTTCATCGAAAAAAAAATTTGCCACGCCTGCTTTTACGCCCAATTTTTTTGTTTTATCTAAAATCGGAAAACAGTTGCACCGATTTGGCTAATTTCTCTTTCAAATATTCGCAGCAATCCAATTTAAGTTTTCTGTAAGTTTAAGAAAATGCTTATGATATTTAAATTTTTTAATTTAACAGTTGGACTTTCTTTTTAATTTTAAATTTATATGCAAACCAATGAAAATCCAACATGCAACATATCGAAGAACAGTTCGATGGCCAAAGTTTTGCAGCAAAGCAAACTGATCGTTTGGGATGAATGTACAATGGCGCATAAAAAATCTTTGGAGGCATTAGACAAAACGTTGCAAGATTTACGAAACAATCAAAGCCGATTTGGAGGTGCGATGATTCTGTTGGCAGGTGATTTTCGGCAAACGCTGCCAGTGATACCACGATCAACGCCAGCCGATGAACTTAATGCATGTTTGAAGTCGTCTGCTTTGTGGAAATACGTCAGGAAACTCAAACTGACTCTGAACATGCGTGTCGAGCTGCAGAACGATCAATCTCGAGACGTATTTTCCAAACAATTGCTGGACATAGGAAACGGCAAAATCCCGGCGGATATTTCGACCGGCTGTATTAAATTTCCCGTCGATTTCTGCCAGTTCACCTAATCAAAGTCCGAACTCATCCGAAAGGTGTTTCCAAACATTACACAAAATTACAGAAATCATGATTGGTTGAGCGAACGTGCTATATTAGCTGCGAAGAACGTTGATGTCGACGAATTGAATTTTAAGATTCAAAGTGAAATCGCTGGCGAATTGAAGATGTACAAATCGGTGGATTCCGTTTCTTCTCAGAACGATGTCGTCAACTATCCAATCGAATTTTTAAACTCCCTGGAATTACCCGGATTACCGCCTCATATTCTCCGACTAAAAGTTGGATCGGTAATTATAATGTTACGAAATATAAACCAACCAAGTCTTTGTAATGGCACCCGACTTACGATAAAAAAGTTGATGAATAACGTCATCGAAGCAACAATACTTAAAGGAAAGTACAAAGGAGAAAATGTTTTGATACCTCGGATCCCAATGATTCCAACCGACATGCCATTCGATTTTAAGCGCTTGCAGTTTTCAGTAAGGCTTGCATATGCAATGACAATCAACAAATCTCAAGGGCAGTCATTGCGTGTTTGCGGCATTAACCTTGAGAATCCATGCTTCTCGCATGGTCAATTATATGTCGCCTGTTCCCGCGTCGGAAGTCCATTAGCATAATTTGTTTACGCACCAGACAACCAAACAAAAAATGTCGTATATCACAAAGCATTGCAATGAACATATCCTTGCAAAGCAATCGAATAAGTTTTATTTTTTTTTACTGGTTACCTGAATATTGATCTATCAATTAAAATGTAAAAAGAATATATTTTCAAATCAAATGTAAATCAAACATACCCCAAATCTACACAGAAAAAACTGAAAATCGATTTCAGTAAAGAAATTCGCACAATCAAACAAATTTTTGTTTAATTTAGGTCCTATGAAGAAATTCGTAAATTCAGTAAAACATTTTCCAATATTTTATCCTAAAAATTTTTTGTAAATATAAATATTTACCAAAACAAATATATTTAATTTTTACGAATTATAATGCACAAGCAGCAAGCATATTTTAATTTCCAACAATGATGCGTTGAAAATGATCAATTACTGCTAAAAACAAAATATTTATAGATAGTAAAGAACAATTTAAAACAACAGTTTATTTGAAAATATTTTGTGGATAATTTTTTCTGTGTATATGAATACAATTTTAATTTAACAATACTTTTTTCCTTTTTTTAACGGATTTTAAAAATCGAACACAAAATTTTTTTCTAATTTGGACAGGACAACGTCTGTCGGGTCAGCTAGTATTTATTAAAAATCGTTAAAGCTGTAAAGAATCAAAAAACTTTTAGGAACAAATCGCTGCTATCGCGAGCATGGCTAAAATAAGCAAAAATTTAAAACTTTGAAACAAACCCTTAAATTGGTTTGAAATCGCTTAATCGGATAAAAAACAAAATGTCGGGAAGTTACAAAAAAATTATGCAAAAACATCGAAAATTCGCGAAATTTTTAATATATCAAACAAGCCATAAAATTGATTAAAAGTCCCTTAAACTGAAAGGAATGACAAAAATTCAGTGAAAATTGCTAAATTAACGGAAATTCGCAAAAATTTGCTAACAGCGGCATGAAAGAAAAGTCTTATATTTATGAATAAATATTAAAGCTATAAAGAATCAGAAAACTTACAGTAAAAATATCTTTTATCAAAAACAAGCCAAAAATTCGCGAACAAAATTCAAAATTGGAAACAAACTCTACACTTTATTTTAAAAAGCTAAATCGGTTAAAAAAATATGTCGGAAAATAGCATAAATAGCGTTAAAAAGTGAGTGAAGAACAAAAAATTAAAAAAAAAACAATTGGAGATGGGATTTTTTTTGTCAAATTTTCGATAACTAGTCGACGTCGACACAACATTCTTATAAAATACCAAATTAACGTCGAAGTGATGTAGTCGTCGCCTTGATGTGACAACAATTAAAAATTAATGTCGCCGTCGACAACGCCTTACATAATAGGGGTGATTATAATAAACAAAATAAATTTTTGGTTGGTTTCAAAGTTGGTAAAAAAAAAAAACAAAATCCCATATTCAATTTTTTCAAACAGTTTGTTTAAATACATCAAATACAAAAATAGAATGATGGCGGAAAACATATCGAGTCGGTCTGCCGCCGTTTTTGGTTACATATCTTCTTCATTAGCAAAGGAAAGGATAAAGCAACAGTGAGTGATGAAGAAAAACACTGTGAGTATAAATATGACTTCGTTCAAAAATTATTCCAACAAAAAAATGTGTCTCAAAGCCAGCCGGCCGCTCTGCTCTGCTTCATCTTCGCCAACAGTGCTTGCTTGTGTGCGCGTCATTGCTTGTGCCAAAACTTTTTTGTTTGATTCAGCAAAATTATTTGTTTGAAATTTATATGAATTTCAGTAAACTTTTTGTTTGATTCTGTAAAATTATTTGTTTGAAAAAATCGGCGTTTTTTTTTTCAATAAACAAAATGCAAATAAATTGTTTGAATATGCGAATTTGTTTGTAGGACCGATTTTAGACAAAAAATTGTTTGATTCTAAAAATTTTTGGAAAAATAATTTTTTCTGTGTACAAATAAAACAATAATACCCTGTTCAGATATACCTTTTTCATTGAGTCAATATTCGGTTAATTGACATAATTATTTTTCTGTTCACATATACACAATTTAGCTAACTCAATTTATATTACTACTACTTACAACATTTAACGTAAACAAAAATGTACATGTATAAGAAAATGTAAACAACTTTCGACATCTTTAAGGAATAAACATCTGGTTTTTGCGCAGACCAAATGGATGGGTCTTTTTTTTTTGTTGTAATTTCAATTGCTTAATATCAAAACACTGTTTAGTAAGTTGTGTTTGGCTTAATAAACAAACTTGTTACAGTATCGCATTTAAATTGTACTCAATATTTATAACAATTTCGTATTAATTGAGCAATACCTAAATTGCAATTTTGTATGGATAATTGAGCTCAATAATGGCATTTATTGCGTAAAACTCAATTAAGGTGCACATCTGAACACGGTATAAAGCGAATAATTCTTACCTGTAACAATATCAAAGCTTAAACAAAACACCAAAAATAAACAGTCGGTTTATCTTTTCTTAAATTATATATATAATAGTGGTATTCACACCGAACTTGTTAATATGTTACTCGGTAGTTTGTTAATTTGTTAAAGTTACCAACTGTGAACGACCCCCTTTTTAAAACTTTGTTAGTCTGGTAACTTTCGTAGTAAAACAACTGATTTATTGTTCTGAAACAATTTATTATTCTGGAAAAAATAAAACATGCCATGAGAAAGTGTAAAAAAACAATTGTCAACCATTTAATTACTCATGCTTTGACACAAATAACGTTTACTGACGGTAAGTAGTGAGTTACCAACTAACAACTATTTTATCAGGGGTGCCGTGTCGTTAATTTGTTAAATGTTAATACGGTAGCGCGTTAAATATACAAAAACAAAATGCGTGTAAAAAAGTAACGATTAACGACTAACAAACTAACAAGCTCGGTGTGAATTCAGCTAATATATTGTTTCTGCAATATATGCATTCATTTACCGCACAAGAAAATCCATGCAATTGCATATTTACGGTTTCCCTGATCATCAGTTTGTACATGTTTATGAGTACGCTTTTGTTAGTAGGATATGACAGAAAATCTCAAAAAGCATTAAATACGTTTAATTACCTTACTGAGGTATTTAAACGTATTCGCTTAATTACCTCAATAAGGTAGTTAAGCATTCGTTAAAATGCTTACACCGCATTATTACCCACAAATATTGGCATTTTTGGCGAGTTAAATCCGTTAAAAATGGCTTAATTTTTGGATTTTATCTTTTATCGGGGATTTTTTTTTAAGTTTGGGGAGGACGAAAAAAAGTGTCTGGCAGCCCTATGCACTATTTTGAATTTATCCCTTGTTATGGTAAAGTATTTATTAATTTTTAAAAATTAAACTTATACTGAAAAACTATATAAATTAACCTTTCCAACCGTTTGTAACATACCTAACTAAGCTTTTAATCAATCGTTACTGTAATATCCACAATATATTATCATAAGGAATTTTTGACTTTTTTTAAAATGAGCATTTTTCTCTACAGAAAGCTAAGATCTTTCCTTTAAGAGCTTTTTGATCGCTAAGTGGGATGAGAAATAGCTATCTAAGCTACTCGGAAAAAATTTTGCTAGGAACAATATGTAATAAATAACATGGATAAGAACAAACACCTGTTTTTCCAAAATGTCAATTTTGACCCCCCATAACTCAGTGAATTCTTCAACGATCTTGTTGAAAATTTGTGTCCAAACTAGTAGCCAATAGGACTAACCTTGGTTCCTTCGTCGCAGTCGGATGACATCGGTTGCAAAAGTTTGGTCCCTTGACATGATGTCCCCTGTTTATAGATAGATAGGGGCAGGCGCGGATCCAGCTTGAGCCTTAGGGGGGGGGGGGGAATTTTTTATGATACAAAAAAAAATTTGTTTTTAAAAGTTTATTAAAAGCAATTTGTGTATATTATATTAAAAAAACTCAACAATAAGGTTAAATAAAATATTCAATATAAATTAAAATAAAATAATCTTTTTAAATAAGCAATTTATGATTTCCTTGTGAGGCAAATTTAGATAGTACAGTCTATGTTCAGTTTGTCATTGTTGATCCGAGCCATGTTTTTATTCGACGAAGGGTATGAAATGACCTCTCGCTCGTAGCATTACTTACGAGCATTGAAACGAAAATTTGATATATTTTTCTTAGATTTGGGTAGATATCTTCATCACAGTTTATTAAAGCATCTACAACGTTATCTGATAGATTTTCAGATAATTTCCATGTTTGTTGCCAATGCTACAGTTCAGGCTCAAGTTTAGATGTTATTAAGTGTTTATCTCGAGTTGTGGTTTTAAAAGTTTTATATCTGTATATGACTTGATTACACTTTGAGTAGAAGTTTTGGTATGTTCAATACATTAAAGATATCTATTGAAAAGGTGTTTTGAGATCTTCTAAAATAAATTCAATAAGAGAATGAAACCTACAACTCGGTAGAAATCTTCAACATTTTGGATGTAATTATTTCGTTCAAATCTTGTTTTTTAGGTTGGAACCTCGATTTGAACGCAAATAACTTTAACTTTTTTAAAAATCACTTTAAATTGTTCTTCGGCTTTATTTCTTTTTTCTTCAAGGCACATGATTAAAGTTTTGATAAGGCTTGATCCTTTTTGAAGATCTATATCGTGCTTTTGTAAAATGATACTAAGCGGCTGTGTTACAATAAGTATCATACTTAATATGTTTATTCCGCAAATAAATTCAAAAGTTCTAATGAGTTCCTTAATATAAGGCTCTTGATGAAGTATCTCTACCTTTCCACTCAGATATGTTTTCCAAAGCTTCTACTATATGATGTACACTTGTTGCAAAGTGTAAAGCTGAGTCGTGACGGTCCACCCATCTTGTCTCGCATAATGTAGAGAGTTTGGCTCCCAAATACTTTAGTAAAAACGTGTTTTGCCTGATTTAGGGGAAATAGCAAGGCGTTTGTTTCGCATTTGTCGCGGTTTCCAGAATTTTTAAACAGCTCCATTTTCTGCTGACATCAAACGACACCCATCAGTTTCAACTCCTATACAGTTTTTTAGGTCAAGACTAAAATTTGTCAAAGTTTTAAGAACTGTTGATGATAGTGCCATCGCATCAATTGACACATCAGCGTCATAATCAATATCCTGTGTAGGCTCTTCAAATGCTTTTACAACAAAGCCAAAACAATTCTTCCCTAACAACTTTTTGTTGTATGTTGAAATATTTTAAAGATAAGGAAATCTGGCTTTTCCCCGACAAATCCTTGCGTTCGTCAAAAATTATCAAATAGGATTTTTTTTCATATAACTCATATATATGTATGTACATAAATATTACAAATACTAAGGCTTTTTAATAATTCAACCGCACGCATTATCAAGTTAAACGTTTACTCTTTGGTTATACATAGATGGCACCTGCTGGGATTGAATGTAGAATAATAACCCAGTAAAAACTTCGCCTACTTTTTCAAAGTGAATAGCTTCTTTAACTTATTATTTTGTAGCTTTCTTCTATAACTACATCTATAACAACTTCTATAACTACTTTTTTCTGGATGTGTGCAGGTAAAAAAATAATGACTTACTTTTTAATGCGTTCATTTTGGGACATCCCTTGTAAAATTCATTGGTTCTTTCAGTAGAATTGTAAGTAGTGCTCTTATGTTTTTCTGATTACTCAACACATTATTTTGTAGGCGAAGTTTTTACTGGGAAGTATTTGAATACATTAAACTAGATGTTTCATTGAAAATATCTAATAAATAGCTATTAGGATGAAGATTTGGATACTTATTGAAAATTTGGTTAGAGATTCAATAAAAAAACAAAAAAATACTTATTGAAAATTTCGTTAGAGATTCAATAAAAAAAACAAAAAAAAAACCTTGCTGGGATTTCCAAAAATTGTGTACATTAAAAAAAGATAATATTAATGGGTATTCTTGTATTATCGAAATAAACAAAACATATTTTTATAATTTACGGGGGGAAATTTCCTTATTTCACCCCCCCTGAATCCGCGCCTGGATAGGGGAGATGGATAGAAAGATAGATGAAAAGGAGGCAGTGTGTTTTAAAATTTAGTTCTTCGAGTTTCTCCTTAAATGTTCTCATACTTAGAAAAATGAGAAGTGAATAGTGGGTAATACATTAAAAACTTGAATAGTTTAACAAGGAATTTTTTCTTTACAAATCACCTCCTGAACATTTCGAATCGAATAAAAATGGAACCAACCAAATCGCTCCAGCCGTTCTCACGTAATTCGACTACAGACATGGACCGTTTCATTTTTATATACTTACTAGCTTAACCTGGTGCGTTTCGCTACACTGCTTTAACCACGTTTGATAGTTTTTCAGTTAAGAGTTATTAAATATATACATCCTAAGGGAGATATTTCTCCCCCTGAGCCTACCCGCTTTATTTTATTTTCTAAAGTGTAGTATACCATAAGAGTGATTTCTACAAAGTTTGAACATTCTTACTATAATTGTTCTTAAGATATGCGATATTAAACATTGGCGTTCTATGGGGCGCACCACTTTCCCCGCTGCTATATTATTAAAATTTTGGGACTCGGAAGATCCTGCCACCAAAAGTTCAACAAAATGCGTGCAGCGGCTATTATTAATATTTCTATCTATGAGGGGTTCTGCTCCTCCTCTGTCTACCCCACCCATTTTTATATTGAAATTTTTAGTGTACCATAATAGTAGCTTTGACCACGTTTGAAGACGCTCCCTTTAATAGTTCTTCAGTTGAGCGATACTATGGGAGGTATATGTATATAAGCCAACAAACAAACAAACATACAAACATTTTTCATTTTAATATATGTATATTGATAGATATCGATTATATTTTTTATTATTTAGTAGGGACGTGAGAATATGTTTTCTTAAATAATTTACCATTTGATTTCCATCTTCAAATTCGCATGATTCCGAAAAAATATTTTATTCCGGGGAAGTTTAGAAAGTAAGATAGATATAAGCTTACTTCATTCCATTCAACATCGTACAAAAACCTAAAATTTTGTCCAAAGCCTCAAAGTTGTTAACAAACAATAAGTCTTAATAAAGCACAAGTATACATAAGTATATGTAAGAATGTGTATATGTTTGTATAGTATATAAGTGTGTAAGTCTAGGTTTCAGCGAATACAAAATGCAGAGATTGGTAGAAATCATAAAAACAAACAAAAATAAGCTGCACACGCGCTCCTTTACGCCCAACGTAATTGTCACAGTGTCGAGTTATTTGATAGTTATCCAACCATAAAAAGATTTTTTGTTTGTTTTTTTTTAACTTTGTTGAATCACGCATCAGGGCGTTTTACTTGCATATAGCATAAACAAAATATATAATTTTTATTTCTACAAAAGAGAGAGAAAAGATAGAAAAAAGACACAGTTTTAAATACGACTATGACTATAAGTATTAAAATTTGTTGCTTACATGAATATGCGATTTACATACAACATACACAAATGTATATGTATGCATATGTACTTAAATAAAATACCAATGCATAAAAGAAATCATAGGTTTATTATGTATTAACATTTGAGTGGTACTTACAAAAACATAATTAAACAAGAAAGAGTACTATATTCGGCTATGCCAAATCTGATAAACTCTTCACAATGGTGCGATAAGAACAGAAAGTTATATAAATTAATTAATACTTAGTATTTTTGGGTGCCTCACCCATATCTCCAAGTCCGCTAAGTTTTGTAACTTTTAATGTTTCTTTTCTAATGACACCCACTTTTTGAAAGATATTGTGTATTGACCACCCAGCTATGTGTCCAAAATTAAGACAATTTTTCTCCTGCCGCTCAACAGTTATAAAGAAATGTTATATGAGCCACGCCCACTTCTCCAATCCCGGCAATTTAGAGATGTTTTGCTTTGATAGCCTAGGTGTGTGCACCAAAGCTGGAAAATTTTTCTCCTACCGTTCTTAAAATATAAGTAAATCTATGTTGTTAAACGCTAACTTCTCCAATCCCGCCCAGATTTTGTCGGATGTTGTCTATTGATAAGTATTAAATTTGTAAACTTTAGATCTTGCCGTTTCCCTGATATATAGATTTACTTATTGTAGTCTTTGAATGGGGAGGTTCCAAGCCAGAAAAACATGTGTAGCCTTCAGCTGCTTCTGGACCATTGATTCAGAGGTTTAAGCGGCTATACACATTTCTCTATTTAGTCGGCAAATCATGTATTTAAGTTTACTTTAGTAACCAACGATATTGTTCTTCGAATTTTTCGACATTATTAGATCGAATAGTTGAAATAGCCAATTTCGAATGACTTTAACAATTTTTGTCAATTAATCGATAAAAATTAATTTCTTAGAAAATTTAACTTTTTATATATAACTTTTTTTTAATTTCTAACTGATTAAATACCATTAAACTGATTAACTATATAAGTTGTTACCTTCTGCATTTATTTCATTACACAAACTTTTGAACAGCTTTTCGTCCTTTTTTAGATATGGTTGTATGTGTGACAAATTAAGTTACTTGAGGGTTACACGATCAAGTTTTGGCTATCAAGTTTTAATACACTCACACTTTTTTACCAATACACTCATACTTTTAAAAATTGATACGAACTTGCCTCTAAAATTCTCTTGCCAGTGAGTGTATCAATTTTCGTTCAAGAAAACAGCTTATTACAAATCTTTTGAAGTTGTTTTTGTTTTTTTTTTCACAAATATTTTGCCGACAAAAGCTGAAGTTCTTTTTTTTTACAAATTGTTGCGGGAATTTTAAAATTTTAACTAAAAACCTAAAAAAGTAGTGAAATATGTTTATTAATAAAATTAATAAGCAAAATGATGTTCTGCGATTCATAGAGCTGTACAGAA
Source organism: Pollenia angustigena (assembly GCA_930367215.1). Taxonomy (NCBI): domain Eukaryota; kingdom Metazoa; phylum Arthropoda; class Insecta; order Diptera; family Polleniidae; genus Pollenia; species Pollenia angustigena. Next base: position 22,128,851 of record OV884061.1, on the reverse strand, counting down.
GCCATGAAATTTTATGGAACATGAATCTTTCATCATATAGGCGAAATGATTTGAAAATAAAAGCCTACGAGTCTATAGCTTCTGAAACAAAAATGCCAGTGGAAGAAGTAAAGAAAAAAATAAAGTCCCTTCGAACAGCCTACAGTGCAGAAAAATCAAAAGTGGAAAATAGCAAAACATTTTGAGTCGTTTTCTCGGCGACGACATCTTGAAAAAGTAAATTGCTTTCAACTTGCGTGCAGCCTACGTCACAGCTGTCAACTTTTGCATATTTTGACAATCAGTCAAAATATCAGATTTTCTCTGGTTAGAAAATCTTGATCGTGTGGCTGCACTGTTAATCATGATAAACGTCAAATTCCGTACGTAAGAAATGTATGCAATTGAAAGCAAGAGTTCTCATTTAGTTTATATTTTCAGTTAAATGTGCACATTAAGCTTTAAAAGTAAAAACCATATCGGGAATAATGCTGGTGTTTTACAATTGAAATCCTAACAAAATTCTCCTTCTAATTTCACTTTTGGTTTATTTCAAGAACGAATACGGGATTTAATCAACTTTATAATACTTGAATCCAGCGCATTTTGAGATTCGTTCAATCTTAGTTTTAATTAAATCAATCTCATTTTCGGATTATTTCAAGTACTAATTCGGGTTTGAATATGTTTAAGTTAAGTGTTCCGCGATTGAAAATCCGCACTTTAATCAATCTTTCTGTTTTTAATTCAAGAAAATCCATACTCAACGTACTATTAATATAGCTTTGGATTGATTAAAGCATGAATGGATTGATTTTTCTTTTAAGTATGTTTAAAAACCACCAATAGTCAGTCTGGTGCCTGGCTACTGACTCCCATAGCACTAGCTAGGATCTCTGGTTAGCTTCGATCACAAGAGATCGCTTTGATCTACTGAGACTAGAGTTTTTCTTTTCCCGAACTTTTTCATTTCCCGGGAAAGCGGGATTTATTTCTAAATTTCCAGGGAAATCCCGAGAATTCCCGCACAAAACAAATCAATGCAAAATATTATTGATTTTAAATTATTCAAACAATTAAAAATTAATGCGATCTATTAAATAGCTTTATATATGCAATTAAAATTTCTAATTCTGTGGCAAAAAGGAAGATGTACTTACTGGCACCCTGAGATCTTCACGTTCAACAGTTATAGCAATATTACTTTTTGGTTATCTATTTTTAAAGATCAATAACATATGAAATAAAAACTTAAGTTATCTTCCGATCTGTGACATAAGTAATATTAAGGAATCAAAACTTAAAACACTATAACAGCAGATAAGCTATGATTATATTAGAATCGGAGTAAAGTTTCATAAATCACCATTAAAGTTTAAAATTGCTGTCCTACAAAACTAAACAAGTAGACTTAAGCGCTTTTCCCTTAAATATTTAATGCAAAGCCAACAGCATTGACATAAAACCAGTGTTCTAAAATAAACATTCAATATCGTGCCTTAGTGTTCGGTTCGGTAGATTTGTGGCAAACACAAACGCCCATAGTGTTTGTGTGGAAAGTCATAAAAAAATACTGATTCTCTATTTGTGATCTTCGAACACAAAAATATTACTGTACTTATCCAACTTAACAAAAAGATTAGAACATTTAATTGCGTTCTGTTTTTTTTCAACCGCAATCTTCGTTGTGCTCATAACCAACCCTTTTGACTGGTAAAAAATTATTCACAAACAAAACATGTGCACACATGCTTTTCGTGCTACGGTGTGTGCTTCGTTCCCATATAACGAAGTGACGAATTTTTTAAATTTGGTGCACAAGCATAAAATAGCTTAGTTAAGAAAAATATGAATTTTTGGAAAATCTGTGCAAGGACACGCCTAGCTCCCATGTGTCCTAAATTTAAAAATGATATTTTAGCTTCAATAATGCCCAAAAAATTACAAAAAGTGGTTATGCTGATACACATACAACTAGCAACTGTTTGAACAATTTTCATTCGTTGCTTAAATTTTCTGTTTGCTTAATTCTTTATCAATGTAAAAAAGAAACATTTTAGAACACTAAAATACAGGGACTGAAAATAACAGTTATATTAGAATTTTAAAGCAATAAAAGCATATAGAATTAAATGTCGAAAAACTGATTCAATTTTACCATATTGCTTCTCATGCACTTGTCAATGATAACATATATTGATTTTTATATTTTCGATCAAACTTAACAGTTATTTTCTGATTTTTATTTTTTCGATCAAAAGTAACAGTAATTTTTTGATTTTTATTTTTTTGAACAAAAATAACAGTTATTTTTTGATGTTTGACTATTGACGTCAGCAGTCGTCGATGGCTGCGAGTGTAAGACGGCAAATCCATCTGAGGAGATCGAGTGGTTGCGATCGAAACATGTCATGGTAACCTGCCGGCCAGGGTTCGAGCCCGATCCACGTCAAGAATGAAAGATTATCAATAACAATTTTAATAAATTTTCATGTTCATGTTTCTTCATAAAAATAATTTAATGAAAATTAAATTTCATGAACTTAAGCCTAATTAAAAATATTAAAAAAATTATTTACTAACGTAAAAAAAAATATTGTGCTTAAAGTTTAAAAAATAAATTACTTCTTCATAAAAATAATTTAATGAAAATTAAATTTCATGAACTTAAGCCTAATTAAAAATATTAAAAAAATTATTTACTAACGTAAAAAAAAATATTGTGCTTAAAGTTTAAAAAATAAATTACTTCTTCATAAAAATAATTTAATGAAAATTAAATTTCATGAACTTAAGCCTAATTAAAAATATTAAAAAAATTATTTACTAACGTAAAAAAAAATATTGTGCTTAAAGTTTAAAAAATAAATTACTTACTAACTTAAAAGTAAAAAATGGACACCAAATGGTAAGTTTGTACTAATTATACTGCCTAGAATCAGCTATCATTGTAGTTTGTTCGTGACTTCCTATTTAGTTTAAAAAAGTCAACAATGCAGCAGCTTCAGAGATTGGTAGACTATATGGAAGAAAATCCTGACCTAGCCAGGGGAACGCCTGCGTTTGGGACAAATAAATTGTCAGCAGAGAAGCAGTGGAAGAATCTCTGTGAAAGCATAAACGCCCTTGGGCCACCTTCGCGTACAATTGCAGAGTGGAAAAAGGTAAGTAGCGTATTTTTATAAATTTAATTACACAAGTAGCTCGGAAAGTAGAACTGGGTTTAATTTGCTATTTTAAATATTTATAAATTGTCTTACCTGATCCACCAGTTGGTTGCAATAACTAATGATTTAACATTCTTTTTACAGACTTGGGCAGATTTAAAATCCAGAACAAAAAAAATCTTTAAAAATACCAAAAGCCTGCAGGAAACTGGTGGCGGTCTCTACCGCTACAGTTATTTGACAGCATTGGAGCAGATAATCGACCGGACTTTGTTGATGTCGTCAGCTGGAGCACCCGGTGGTCGAGTTTTCGGCGATGAAGCCAATTGTAGGGCATCCGAATCAATTGAAGATTGTTTTCAATCGTTAGTGAAGACACCACCAAAACTTGGTAAGGCTGTGGCGGTAGTTACACCAACCGGAATGAGAAGTCAGGAGCATAGAGTAGAAGTTGTTTGTCACTCAGTACCAGCTGACAAAAATTTACAGCAAAGTGAAACGCAAACCACAACCACAAACGTTCCCGCGGCAATTGGGTCTACGTACCGGAACGACACGGAGCATCAATTGCACCGACCAAAGATTGTCAACCCAGCAACACAACAACAACCACAAACCAAAAGTGCTTCTAAGCGTCGTCCATACCTCAGCGGTAGCGATGATGACGAGCCAGCTTGCTCTTCAACAAAAAAAAAAGAAGAAAACTGTTGATGAACAGTTGTCTCTAATTCGTCGGCAACTGCGAGTGGCAGAGACAAATGCAGCAACAGCTAAGGAGCAGACTGATGTGATGAAAAGGCTAGCGAATGCTGCAGAAATAGAAGCGGAAGCAGCAAAAAGAAGAGCGGATGCAGCTGAAGTGCAAGCGACATGCATGAATGCCATTTTAGAAAGCATCCAGCGGTTAGAAACAAATTTTGAATTATTTATTAATAAGAAATAGAATTAAAAGTAATTGAATCAAAAGTTTATTTATTTATGTATATATAGTCAAATCCCGATAATTCGTACCCCGATAAATCGTAATTCCCGATAATTCGTAATAAACTGTCGGTCCCTTGAACAAATCTCCTTAATTCGTAAAATCTCCATACATTTTGGTCCCCTCGCTAATTCGTCATAAAATATTTTTTACCTCTTATAAATCCGTAATTGCTTGCTAACTTCCACTTATAATTCGTAATAAAAACAAAAACATGGAATGAATTTTTGATCACCGCTATTTTTTGCTTGGGTTTTTACTTTGTCTTGTGCGTTAGTTAATTTCTTAAGATCAGTTTGATACATGAATAATTTTTGTATATAATTTTTATATATTTTATTTTTAACAATAGTTTTTTTATTTGTTTTTTTATATCGTTTTAGTAAATAAATTGAAAAACCCCGTTAATTCGTATTTATTTTATTTAAACCCCGTTAAAGCGAAACCCCGCTTAATCGAAAACCCCTATAATTTCCTTGCGATTACGAATTATTGGGATTTATTTATAAATTTCTTCTTTTAAGCTTTTATATGGTAATTTTGTTATTTGTTTATATTTTATTTCATTTTAGTTTGTTTTTAAATCTTAACTTTAACTCTGTTTTTAATTTAACTAAATAATAAAGAATTGCATTTTTAAAATTATTAACAAATTAAAATTGCTATATTCGGTTATGCAGAATCTTATATACCATTCACCGTGGTTGGAATAGAAAAGAAGGTTATATATAGATCGTCCTTGGACAAATTTTATATACAGTTGGACGCGCCTTAAAAATACCTTTTTTACGATACCCAGCTTGTATATGTTGGTAAAGCCTAGATTACACTATCTCACAAGTCTTACGTATTCCATAATACTTTCTGAGATAGAAATCTAATGAGTTTTGTTGCGACTGTCAAAAAATCTAATGTAACATGACAGTTTGTGTTCACACCATCACACAAAGTATAAACACTTACACATGAAATAAAATGCAACCCTGATCCAATGAAAAGTATTATTGTTTAGAAATTTTTCAAAAAACGATGAAGTCGTATGGGATGTCAAACTTTTTTCATAATACTTGTCATTTTTGTGACACATTGCATTCACACTATCACACTTTGTCATATTACTTGAGTTTTTGACATGTATTAATACAAAGTAGTATAGTGTAATCTAGCCTTAAGGAAACAGTTTCTTAAACTAACAAAACATGCAAAAATATACCCTTTTTCAAACTGGTCCAGCTCACGAGAGGTCAACCCTGGAGCCGAAATATTTAAAATGTCATCTTAAAAAAGTGCAAGGTTCATTTTTAGGAGGGTACATCGAGCACGAATTTTGCTTCCATACAACTTGAGTCGCTCTAATATACAGTCTGTCAAGAAAATTTTTTGACATTGCGAAAAAAGACAAGATGTCTTTTTGTTGTTTTGTTAATAATTAAAATGAATATGTGGTTAAAAAACATGGTAAAAACGTGTAATAAAGTATAGTCGGTCCAGCCTGACTTTATCACAATACTGTACTAACTCAAAATTTCACAATTTTCAGAAGAAGTAAAACACTTTTAATTAAATACAAAAGGCATCTGAAAAATAATTTTTTTATTAACCGTTTCATTACGAAAAAGTATACAAAATGGTACTATATTTTTACAGCGACTAGTTATAAATATAACGTGTCCATGTTTTCCAAAAAGTAAACAAATTCAAGTTTTGAGTTATATACTACTTTTGAACAAGTGCAATATATTTAAAAAAAAAAACATTACAAAAAAATTCTTTGTATATAAGTTTAGAAAACATTAAAGTGTAAGTTTCATTACTCCAAATGATGATCACACATAGAAATAAATATTAATTGCTTGGCCCACAATGTCGAAAAGAAAACATCTTTTCTATATTTACATTAACAACAAATAAAAATATAATCGTGGCAGTTATTTTTTTTTTTATTTCTTATATTCTCTCCCCCCAAATCGGTTCAGGTTTATTTAAAAAAAATACAAAAAAATTTCATAGCGATAAGTTGGGTTTTTTTATTCAATTGAAATTTGTTTGCATATGACTATCTCTTTAAAAAAAACAATTTACAAGAATATGACATATGGCAATATTTTAGCACGTCTAGTCAACAACATTAGCCTCAAAGAAAGTTTTTTGCTAAAATTAGTATTTTAGAAAATAGTGAAGAAAATAGAAAAGTTTGACATACAGGTGTTCTTTCTTATCCATGAAACTTATTACCTATTGGTGTTAGCAAAATTTGTTCCAAGTAGCTATTTGATCAAGCTTTTTAATTTTTTTTGGTTTTTATAAAAAATTTTTTAAATTTAAAAATTGGCTGAAAAATATAAAGTTTTAAATTTAAAATAAAACTTTTTTATTTTCTTCACTATTTTCTAAAATATTAATTTTAGCAAAAAACTTTCTTTGAGGCTAATGTTGTTGACTAGACGTGCTAAAATATTGCGATATATCATATTCTTGTAAAATGTTTTTTTAAAGAGATAGTCATATGCAAACAAATTTCAATTGAATAAAAAAACCCAACGTATCGCTATGAAATTTGTTTTGTATTTTTTTTCGACATTCTTGGCCAAGCAGTTACATTTAACTTAATTAGAAATTATATATTTGATTATAAATTTAATGCAATGTTGCGACGTATTGCCATTGCTCCCACGTCCTCTTCTGCATCTTCTACGGCATCGTTTGTAGTATCATTTTGTAAATCTACTGTTGGCTCCTCGCATCCGAAAAATAAACACATGTTGTGAAGTGCACAACACGCATTTACAATTTGTGTTACCTTTTTGGGTTCATAGTGAAGCCCTCGAGACCCTATAATGCTTCGGAACCTATTTTTTAAAATACCAAAACAACGCTCAACAACATTACGTGTAGATGTATGTTTGTTGTTATACCGTCTTTCTTCTACATTTCTCGGTTTTCTAAACAATGTCATAAGGTAGGGCTTTAGTTTATAACCACCATCACCTATTTCAAAAGTATTTTGAATATGATGTACAAACATTCAACAGTATAATCTTACCAAGAATCCATGTGTTTTTTTTGCCACCTTCGAAATTATTTCTAAGTTTTTGGTCAATGGTACTGCTCCCAAACGAATGCGTCATGGTTGGCACCAGGATGCCTAGCATCGACGTACATTATTTTAGTTTTGTTGTCACAAATCTAAAATATACAAAAAGTACTGATTAAAACCCGTTTGCATAAAATATTTGCATATGTTTAAACATACGTACTATGTATGCATCTGTTATGTAAAACTTACCACCATTGCATTTATACTATAATATCCTTTTCGGTTGTAATATAGATGCTTCATATTATGGCCAGGAGATTTTATTCTTATATGCGTGCCATCAACGCATCCGATGATTCCAGGAAAGCCCGTAGAAATAAAAAACTCTTGTTTAATGATTATCTCATTTTCTGGGTTAGGCATTTTAATCCACTGACCACATACGTACTCCTCAAAAAAATTGAGACATTCTGCAATGGTTCCGCAGACAGTAGCTTTGCATGTGGATGAGAGGACTTCATTTCCTACGCTTTGCTGATAGCTCCCAGTTGCTAAAAAGCGTAAAAATGTCGCTAACCTTATATCTCCACGTATATAAGTGCTTCTAAACGACGAGGTACTATTTGCCTCGAAGTTCTCCAAAAGAGCACGAAAAATATCTTTTGAAACTCGAAAATTCGCAATAAACCTAATTACAAAGAAGATTTTGTTAAGAAATTAATTTACATACATACATTTGTTCATAATTGTACAAATTTCTAATGTGTTCACTTACTGACTCGTTGGCTGTTCCAGGACATTATACTTATCTCTTAGTTCTCTTCGAAACAGAACACTTTCCTCATCTTCCTCCGCAGTATCCAAGAAATGTACGGCGACCGTCAACATATCCATTGTTGTTTTTTTTTGTTATTTTTTTCTTAATAACGCACTTAGCTTTTTTGTTTGCTTTTTTAATTACTATTTTTTTTTTTTTGTAATAAAACTATGGCAGACACGAAAATTTATTTTTTTGTTTTTAAACTGGTTTGTTATTATTTTCTTTTTTTACAATATGACATTTGTATACAGCTGATCACTCTTAAGAACAGTTGTATTTGTTCTCATACAAAAAGTAGTATTTTTGGGACTTTTAGAGGAAATCACTATAAATTTTATAAAAAGATGAATTGGCACTACTTTGAATTGTTAATACGTAAGATACTAAAATTGACGTACGCAAGTGCATAAGAACGAAAGTGAGTGATATCCATGAACGCAAATTTATTCGAATTCTAGTGACTTCTTTTCTTTCGCTTTAGTTTTCTTTCGAGATTGTTAAACAGGCTGTTAATATATGCATCCTATGGAAGGTTTTTACCCCCTGCGCCTTCCCGCTTTATTTTTATTTTCAAAAGTGTAGTATACCATAGGAGTGACTTCTACTAAGTTTAAACATTCTTACTATAACAGTTCTTAAGATATGTGATATTAAACATTGGCGTCCTATGGGGGGTAACATTTCCCCGCTGCTATTTTATTTAAATTTTGGGGTTCAGAAGATCATACTACAAAAAGTTTAATAAAATGAGTGCAGCGGCTCTAAATTATATTTCTATCTATGAGGGGTACTGCTCCTCCTCTGTCTACGCCGCCCATTTCTATATTGAAATTTAAAGTTTGCCATAATAGTAGCTTTAACCACATTTGAAGACTCTCCCTTTAATAGTTATTCAGTTGAGAGATATTTAATATATGCATCCTATGGAAGGTATTTCCCCCCTGCGCCTTCCCGCTTTATTTTTATTTTCAAAAGTGTAGTATACTATAAGTGTGACTTCTACAAAGCTTGAACATTCTAACTTTAATAGTTTTTAAGATATCCGATATTAAACATTGGCGTCCTATGGGGGGTAACACTTCCCACGCTGCTACTTTATTTCAATTTCGGGGCTCAGAAGATCGTACTACCAAAAGTTCAGTGGCTCTTATTAATATTTCTATCTATGAGGGGCACTGCTCCTCCCCTGTCTCTCCCGCCCATTTTTATATTGAAATTTATAGTTTACTATAATAGTAGCTTTAACCACGTTTTAAGACTCTCCCTTTAAAAGTTCTTCAGTTGAGCGATATATAATGTATGCATCCTCTGGTAGGTATTTCCCCCCTGCGCCTACCCGCTTTATTTTTATTTTCAAAAGTGTAGTATACCATAAGAGTGACTTCTAGAAAGTTTGAACATTCTCACTATTACAGTTCTTAAGATATGCGATGTTAAACATTGGCGTCCTATGGGGGATTCCAATACCCCCGCTGCTATTTTATTTCAATTTCGGGGCTAAAAAGATCCTACTTCAAAAGTGTAGTATACCATAAGAGTGACTTCTAGAAAGTTTGAACATTCTCACTATTACAGTTCTTAAGATATGCGATGTTAAACATTGGCGTCCTATGGGGGATTCCAATACCCCCGCTGCTATTTTATTTCAATTTCGGGGCTAAAAAGATCCTACTACAAAAAGTTCAGCAAAATGCGTCCAGCGGCTCTTAAGATATTCGATAATTAACATTGGCATCCTATGGGGGGTACCAATTCCCCTGCCCCTATCGAAAAAATAAGTAGCCTATTTTATTTTTAGGGCTCACGTGATGTTACTGTAAAAATTTCAGGAAAATCGGTTCAGTAGTTTCGGAGTCTATAAAGCGACAAACAAACAAACATACAAACATTTTTCATTTTTATATATATAGAAGAAGAAGGAATTGAAAAAAAAATATGGAAAAAGCACGTCTCAATTCCTCGCATTATTTGTTTGTTTTTGTTTGATTTTTTTTTTTGTGGAAGAAATATTCTAAGTATATGAAAGCAAAAGCAACTACGCTTTTATGTAAGTGAGCCCTTAAGTCCACGAATCATTAATATATTTGAGTATTGGAAAACAAGTTCATTTAAAAACATTAAGGCAGTAGCAACTAGTGTTGCCAGCGAACAACTGCTTAGTGCAAACGGCCAGTTTTATACCAATGCAGAAAATTTAATGCTCTGCCGTTACAGCATAAAACTAACTGGGCAACTAAATTAAGAGGGCTAAGCGATATTTAAACATGAAGATTCTATTGCCAATACATTTTCAATAAAACAAAACGATCAAGCGATCTATCTTCTAAAAATTTCCCGCCCGGTAGTGTTGAATTAGATTTGTTTATACGAAAACAGTATGAAAATTAGAAGCTTTGACATAAAAAACACTTGCCGCTCTTATTTAGGTAGCTCAGGAGTGAATTTTAAATACTAGTAAATATCGCACTTGATCAAAAAGAGGATATTAACTAAAAATTTGAGAAGCAAAATAATTTTGAATTATGTAAAAATAAGCCCTAATGTAAAATAATTTTTAAGCAAATCGCTTCATAACGAAAAAGTAGACAGCGGGTGCATGTGAATATAACGTGTCGATTTTTTCCAAAAATAGAAAAAGTTTTTAATTTGGAATATTGTTTGTTTTATTTGTCAGGTATTAATCTTGAATATTACCACATCCATCAACCACATAAAAATCTTGACCCGGAAGTCGTGAAAAGTCTGCCAGTACATGGATACAACAGGTGTACTTTTTCTAAAAATTTACCTCAATTTTTTCGCATGTTTCTTTGCTTTTCGGTTCTTAACCGCGTTGCGATTTAGAACTTTCTAAACTTTTAACTATTCAACCCAGCAAAAGCTTTGGACCTGCGCACAAAAGAATCACAGCATTTAACTTTACGGGCTGCTTTTCTCATAAAAGTGTTCGACTTTTTTGCCTTACAAATGTCTGTTAGCCTTTTTTCTACCTGATCCTGGTTTTCTTTCAATTTTCAAGTCGTCCTCTTACTGTTATATGGCTTTTGAAACAGTGTGAGGATGAACCTTCAGATTTTTTGAAAGTCCATACTGGATTTTTCTGAAAAGTTTTAACTATTTTTTCATGTGCTCTTTTTTCGCTGTCCATTTTGTCCGAAATAACCGTTTAAAATTAATGACTTAGAAAAGAAAATATCCGACATATTTTTAAAAGGACCAAAGATAAGTTTTTGGTGAAATAGAGTGTATACATTTTTTCTGACTCACTCTTTAGTAATAAATATGGTTCCAATATAAGACCAATTGCTCCTCTTAAATAGCATGAAATTGTTATCAAAAAACTTCATAATTTAAAACAGCCTAGCTTTAGAGCAACGCGGAAGCTTGTAAAGGTGCGATGCAAATCAAAAGAAGTCGTAAATTTTGTAAGAGGTTATATGCAGTGCCAGAGAATAAAAGACGTGCTTCCGCTCAATTAAACATCAATTCCACGAATAAAAACGTTTTTCTCGTTGTTATCGGTGGAAACCGATATATGCTTACATGTATTGAACGATTTCCCAGATGGCCGACAACAATTTATATTCAAAAGTATCCATAGGAAAATGTAAATTTTCTAAAACTAAATAAATGTCAAAAAAAAAGACGAAAGTACTTTTTCCTTATTGCAACAGATACATTATACATATAATCTTTTTGAAATCTAATTTCATTAAATCATTTTACGCTGCGTCGTTTCGTATAGTACAAAACACCTACTTACTTTTCTATAATATTGCGATAAAGGCATGTTCACACTCAACAAATATTTGACGAGACAATCCAAAAAGTACGTGATTTTAATTTTCAGTAATTTTTGTTGATCTACAAAATGTTATTACTGAAAAAAAATTTTAAAATAATGTTATAATATATTAAGTGCGGTTTGATCTGTCAATTGTTATGCAAAATTAAACAGATGTTTAATAAAAATAGCGGTTACGTGAAGGTCGTCAAATTTTTGTTAAATGTGACCATGCCTTTAGAAACATAAAATTATAAGTGCAGGATTCTGAGTGAATGAAATGAAAAATGCTGCTACTCTTTTGTTAAAGTCTAGAAACATAAATTTTGGCTTAGAAATATGTCCATGAAAGAAACCATTAAAATATTAAATTTTTACCTGCCCTGGCCCACAATGTCGACCAGAACATTTCTTTCGTATATTTATATTGAAAACAATAACAAAAAATAAAATTTGAATAGCGTTTACCGTCTCCAAGAAAAGTACGAAGCTTTCTTTAAAGGTAATGGTACAAAACTTTTGCAAATTTTGAAATTCTGAAAGAATTTTTATTTTTTGACCACTTGAAGTTGTTTTGTCACGAGCAGAAATGTAGATATATTTTTTGTTTAGTTTTTTATTTACAATAAATGACGTTATTTTATTTAGAATAGGTATATGTATATAATTAAAAGTAAATAAAAAAAATTAAATAAAATAAGTCTGCCATCTTAGTGTTTTACACATACACAGGCAGACGCAATAAGTGCCTTACGTTTGTAGGAAAGTAACATGTTGCTTCTGTTTCTACTACTGCCGGCTGGCTCTCTTATTGCCGTATTATACAACAAGTCAGGCTCAAATTTGAGTTTTAATGCTTGTAATGTTCTCTGGTGGTGGTGATGTTGTTACCACGGTTTGTTAGTATGTGATGCGGAACGGCTGACTCTGGCTTTGCGCTTGTTTTTTTTGTTATCACAAAACAGTTCTGCTTGAGATCTTTGCGTCTGCGGACAACCTGTCGGATAAAAAAAAAACAAATATTACGAAAAAAAAGCAACAAGTGCATTTTAAGAAATAATTTTTTTTATTTTTAACGAAAATATAAGTAAATAATAAAAATATATAATATTTGTAAATAAAAATATAAATGATTGTATACATATATACGTACATATATCTATATATGTATTGATTATTACAATAATTATTATTTAACTAAAAAATTGAACAACAAAAAAGTGAATGTCAGTTACAGAAACCAACGAAAAAAATTTCAAAAATAAATAAAGAAGAAGAAAAAAGCACAGCTGACTAACAACAAATATTAAAAAATTAGAAAATGAATTAAAAATATAAACCTGGAACCAAAATTAAAACAAACTTAAATTCAATTTATGCGATTCTTAAGGAAAATACTAAATCAACATTTTTTTACAACTGGTAAGCAAAAACTTAAACAGCCATACCTAAATAAGAGCGGAAAACGTTTACTAGATATCAAAAATGACCATACAATCTGTATGAAGCGTACTGCAATAGCGTTGTGCAATTAGAAAATCCGATTTTGACAGCGCTTTTAATAGTTAAGTTGGCACAATCGGTAATAAATTATTGCAATTTACCTATTTGTAGTAGGTCAATCTAGCGGTTTAATCTCCATTTTTAATTTCTATTATGTGGGTTGTATAAAACCAGAGAGTTAACACTAAAGACCGTGGCACAGCGTTAAACATAAGCGGGAGAAAACGTTCAGCTTTACGCTCCTGTTTCGGCATGGCTGTTACCTTAAAGATATATTATATTTCGCATTAAAGTAATTAAGCGATTTTGTTTATTATATTAATGAAGTATGTGTGTTATATAAAAGAAATTTATATAAAAATAAAATAAAAGAAATTTCATTTAAAAGTCTTAACAGTAGTTTTTCAAAATTATATATCTAAAATAATTTAATGGCCCGACTAGGCCCGCTTCGAAAATGGAAAATTTTAATTCATCGGAAATTTTAAAAATATAAAAAATAACTCAACACGTTAGAAAACATTTTTTCAAACCACTTAAAAAAGGTTTTGATTTAATTTTCATTTTTGTTTTTTAACAAAACTTGAACGCAATTTTAATTGAATCAATTAAAAAAGTTTTCTTTTTAATAATTTAACAACTAGTTTTATTAAATTACCCACAAGTTTTCAGCAATTGCAACGAATTTTTTTTTTAAATTTATTGCAATTTGCAACTAATATAGAAATAAAGCTTTTAGTAAAACATTTTTACTTTGTGTTTTGTTTTGATAATGAAACCTAATGGAAAAAAATCAGCTACGCAAAAGTGACATTTGTAAATTACGCATGGACTATTTACAATGAATGTATTTTAGGACTTGATAGTTTGTTAGTATGAGGAAATATGTGTATGTATGGGCTGGTTCTTTAAATCTTGTGCGAAACTATGTGACTTTATACGCAATTGATTTTTCAAAGCACCAGCTCGCACGGATGTGCGTATTTGCTTGCATCTACAATAATATTCTTTAAAACGCGCCGAAAGGTGAATATTAATGTATATACTTCTAAATTCAAAGAAAGCTGAGAGTTATAACGCGTTTCTGTCTATTTTAAATAATGTAAATTTTGTATTATATGCAAAAGCAATTTTTGTAAATATGTTTTTGTTAGACATATTCTCATTAAGGGCAATGCTTTGCATATTCACTTCCCCTTTGAAGGGCTTCACAAATAGCGCCTTTGGAACCCCTATTAAGGGTGGTGGGGAGGTCAAGATATGATTTAAATAGAAAATACAGTTTTGAGGAGAGCCCTTTAAGGCCCAACTACAGCAACTGTGCGAATACATGTTAATCTTTTGTGTATAACCCTATTGAACCTAAGCAAAATTTTTGTTGAGTTTTATGAAAACTTTTATTTGCTTAAGCAAAATGCGAAACTGATCACAAATTCCGTACGGAATCACATGTCTGTTTTTGCTTTTTTAAATGTATTTGAGAGGCTTTTTTTTAACTTTTTACAGAAGCTCATGCATATTATAGTTGGGCCTTTACAATTATAAGTGTTATTTAAAAAATTACTCTTTAATTTTTGCTCGGAAAATAAAAGTTATTTTGAAATTGCTGCTCAAAAATACAAATTATTCTGTCTCATAAAATGCATCCATGTACATGAAAAGAAATTGGTCAACTTCTTATGCTTGCAACATTTTTCTCCATTTTGTTTTTTTTTTTTGGTTAAAATTTTAAAAATTAAAATTATTTAAGGGTTTGGTTTTAGGCTGTTTATTGTTATTTTTTATTTTTAGAGAATTTTAAAGTACGAATAAAAGAAATACACAAGATTTACGGGGCCTTACGCAGTGTGACCTGGACTACCAGTGTTGTCATAATATTTTGTTTAATAATACCAACTCTTGCAAAAAACCGGTTTATCCCTAAATTCCAAAAAATTGTCCCTTAAAAATTTTTAAGTCGAAATTTTAAATATAAAACGGTTTAAAAAAATGTGAATTTTAATAAGTGCCTTTTGTTAATTTTAACAAGTTTGGTATGTTAGATAAAAAGATGTACATACAAACATATCGTTGCCTAAAGTGCAAAACAACGTTTCATCAAAAAATTCGAAATTGACTTTTTTTTATTGATTTCGACCAAGCTTGGCAACCGAAACGTTTTTCGGTATCGGTATTTAAAAATTTGATGTTTCGTATTGGCATCGGCATTTTAATTATATCGGTATCGGTATACCTGTATAGAAACTTAAAAAAAAAAGAAGAAATAAATTCAAAATACCTTGTACTGACAAATAAACTTACAACTTCAAAAATCCAAAATTCCTGTTTTTTTTATTTTTATTTTTATTTTTATAGAACGAAGGTCACTTTTCATTCTGAGTATTTCAATATGTTTAAATAGAGAATAAAAAATGGTTTTTCTAACATTTACAAACTTTACATTTAAATAGATAGACATATGTATGTATGTATGTATTATGAAAGTATATGTACATAAATATTTGGCACTTGGATTATTTAACTTTTTTACCAAAAAAAATAAGTTACGAAAAACCCTTGATAGGAGACTAGTTAACATCAGGTTTTTTTGAAAACGTAAATCTATATTTATTAATCAATTCATCATTTAGGTTCCATTCTTCCAAGTTATTTTGATACAAATTTAAATCGGATAACATGGACTGACAGGTTCTACTTTCAGTCTATTTGAAAATTTATTTTTTAATACCTCTATGTGCTAAAGTAAAAACGGAAACAATTTCAACAATTTCAGCAGACTTAATAAATACTGGATCCAAAACCTTTAATGAATTCAGTCTCTAATCGCTAATATTAAAAGGGGCAAAAGGGGCACAAAAAACACCAAAATGATACAAAAGGGGATTTAAAACAAAGGGGCCAAAAAAGTGGCACGGCAGTCAAAAAGGGGCAACAATTCATTTTCTAAAAACAAGTCAAAAAAGTCGAAGAGCACCGAACCCTTTTATGAGAAGAGCAGCGCGTAAAGTTAAATGCTCTGATTCTTTTGTGCGCAGGTCCAAAGCTTTTGCTGGGTTGAATAAAAAACGAAAATTTGTTTTGGTTTTCAATATAATTTTCCACTCACTCACTTGTTTTCATTTTCTAAAAACAGCCAGATAGTGACATTTAATGTTTGCATAACTTACGCCATGTTTTGCATTGTTCGCTTAATATTTCACGAAAGACCCTCCAAACCCTTAAATATATTCTGGACTATTAATCTACACAAAACTCTCTTCCATATGAGTAGAGTAACATTGGTGAGTATTTCAGGATATCTTAATTGTATTGCAAGGAAGTTCAAAATTATGTTTTTTAAGTTGGTCCTTAAAACTATGAAAAAGTAAATTGTTTACCCCAATATTTCAATGAATGCGCAAACTAGACAGGTCAATGAACTATTTCTAGTAAACAAATTTTAATCCATTAAAGGGACCTACAATAATTAGAAAACAACATCACATTTTGTCTTGTTTGATACATGTTTTAAATACAGTACTTTTCGTTTATAGTCACTACGCTTATAGTCACATTAGCGATATAGTCCATTTTATCTGTTTACTTTGCCACTATAAGTTAATTTAATATAAAGTTTTAACGTTATAGTCCATTTGCCATATATTCCATTTATCAACAGCAGTCAAAGCGAAAAGAAAAACAAATTAATGGCGTTATAGTCACATTAGCAAAATTTACTAAGTTCTTTTTAGTTTTTGAATCAAAAATTCATCCAAATAAAGAATGAATTAAATCCTTTAATTTTTGTCATCAACTCTCTACTCGTAAAAAATTATTTTTTGCCGTTGGTATCAGCTATGAAATATCTTGTTAATTTTTTAACTATTTCTTATACAGTATGCAACTCTGTTGTAAAACCATAAGCCGGCTGCGGTGTTATTTATATGAATTTTTTATTTCCTTTATTCACATAACTTGATTATATTCGAACTCGGTTATATGCGTCATAGTGGCATATATCTGAATTAGCCTTATAGTCACATTAGCGATATAGTCCACGTTATGGTTGCAACTAAAGGATGTGACTATAAGCGAAAAGTACTGTAATACCAAAAATAATTCTCTTCATATAAAAATAACATATTTTACAAAATTTATTTAGCACAGTCAATGTCAAAATATACAAAATGTTCAAGGATATAATCACAACAAACAGCCCCAAAAACTGTCTGGATTATGCCTTTAACGTATTTTCTTAGTAGCTATTTTATTATTAATGATCACTTTGGCATTGACACCAACGTATTTTGGTTGAAGTAAAAATATAAATATTTTAAGTATTTTTACTAGTTAATGCATAGCGGGCAAAAATACGTAAGGATCAGTTGTTTTGACTTCAGAAAATTTGCCTAAAAAAAAGTTTAAAGGACTAAATCTGGGATCACACGATTGCCGCAATGCACCAATTTTCACACTTTTTAATATAGTATAGGAATCTTGCCATCACTTTATCAAATATTTCAAAAAACAATGCAGGTATTCTAAAAATGGAGGAAACAAGCATTAAAGCACTGAACGCAAATCGCTTTGAACCTGCTTTGATAAAGCAAGGCTCAAATTAATAAGAACCACACTTCAAACAGTGTAGTTTGAACTAAAACACTTAAAAGAAGTGGAAAAATATTATTTCGGTATACTGAATTTCTATACAATGAAGTGTTTTTGGTGCCATGCAGATTCGTTATAGGGAAGGTCGACTGTACAACTTTTTTTGCTGTTGTACCTATCGCACTGGTTCAACTTTAGTGCATTAACTCATAATATTTATTTTATTCGCTTTTTGGAAAAAAATCTACACGTTATATTCATATCTAACCGCTGTTAAAATATCGTGATTTTTTGTCTCCTCTCTGCTAATGGAACGGTTGGCTTAAAAATAATTTTTCATATGCCTCTAATATTAAACGCCCGTTCGTCGATTTCGAACGAAGACTTCGTTCGCTTAACTTACATTTTAAACAAAAACAAATTATAAAATGATTTGCTTGTTTTACATGTAAGTTAAATGTACGAATTCCTCGTTCAATATCGAAGAACAGGCCATAAATTAAGAAGTGCTCTGCTTCTACTGAAAATTTTTAAATTAAGTGTTAATTTAGTATTATTGAACTAGTGCGACATGAAATATGTTATATCTTAAAAAATATGTTAAAATTTGGCAAATTTTTCGTTGATGATACATACGTTTTTTTTTTGTTTCAGAAAATTTCAAATCATTATAACGTAGTACAAATTACTTAAAAAACAAAAGAAATATAATGTGTATTTTTCTTTAAAAATAGATCGATATCGAATTTTTAGCTTATATATAAAAAATTGATTTCATATCTCAAATATTTTTCATTTAAAAACGTGCTTTGTTTCTGCTGTAAACTTATGAAAAGTACTATCACGTTATTTTGCATTTTAAGTAACGATATGTATAGATCAGCTTAGGTACCTACAATAATATATAATTTGACCATTCTTTAGAGCTAATTTTTTTTAAAATGGATTTTGGCGCATTATAAATTGTTTAATTACACTGTGCAGCACAGAAAAAAATAACAGGATTCTGGAAGAGGAGACCAACAAATATATAAAATTGTCTGCGTTTTGATAGTTCACATCGGAATTTAATTTTAGATGGGGTTAAAGTTTCACCTCCCCCGTTTTGGCTTGTTCATCCAGCATATCGGTATAAACAAGTTAGAGTGCTATATTCGGCTGTGCCGAATCTTTGATACCCTCCACCGACAGTTCGAATGTTTAAGGAGTAATATCTGTATGATGTTATTATTATCTTTAACTGTGACGATTTGTTATTAATTATGGTTTTAGGCGACTAAACTGTTTTCCGATAGTAGGGTTTATATGTGGCCTAGGGTAAATAATGGAACGATCATCACGAAATTTCACAGCGTCATTTCCAGTCCTTTAAAACTCTGACGTACCAATTTCTGTTCTGCTAGCATTATTAATTATGGTTTTAGGTGTACTAAACTGTTTTCCGGGAGTAGGGTTTCTATGGGGCCTAGGGTAAATTATGTACCGATCTTCACGAAATTTCACAGTATCATTTATAGTCCTATAAAACTGTGACGAACCAAAATTTGTTATGATTGCATTATTTTTTACGGTTTTAGGCTTACTAAACTCTATTCCGGTAGTAGGGTTTATATGGGGCCTAAGGTAAATTATGGACCGATCGTCACGAAATTTCACAGTATTATTTCTAATCCTAAAAAACTGTGACGTTCCAAATTTTGTTACGCTAGCGTTATTCTTTACGGTTTAAGGCGTACTAAACTGTTTTCCGGGAGTATTGTTTATATGGGGCTTAGGGTAAATTATGGACGGATCTTCACGAAATTTTTGCAAAATCTTATTTCAGTCCGTGCCTTATTCCAGCATTTATGTTATTTTTTGTAACAAAATTATCAATTTTTTTAGGTGGTGGTTCCACATTTTGATTCATAGCTCTGGTCCTACAGAACCGATTTTGCTGGATTTAAAGCCCAAACTGCTTAGGATAACAACAAGCAATTTGGCACCAAGTTTGTTCATTTCTTTTGAGTTGTTCGAATGTGAGCGTGTTTTCAACAGACGGACAGACAGACGGACATGGCTTAATCGACTTAGAATTACTCAAGGACCCAAAATATATATACTTTATGGGGTCTGAGATGAATAATAAAAAAGTTTCACACGTAATGACAATCTTAATATACCCTCTTCACAACTAATTGTGGTGGAGGGCATAAAAACTATGTGTTCTTTTTATCTGACGTGTAAGGTATGTAGAAAATGTTACAGCAAATATTTTTGTAGAACACATTAACCCTCTTAGTTCCCTTCATAACGGCAATTTTTGGCTCCATTCTACCAAAAAGCAAAAACAATGGTGAGGGCGGGGATGAAATGTTCTACAAAAATGTTGGCCATGAAATTTTACTACATATCGTCGCTGTTTTTACTAACCGACCTAACTTACATTTAACAAATTTTACAGGAGAGCACTTTGATAGTTTTTTGTCTTAAATGTATGTAAATGTATGTATTGTTATGACATTGCACAGTGAGATTTTATAGATTTTATACACAATTTTGGTGGGATAGAAAATTTCAAGACGGCAACCCTAGCCACACGTTTATAGCTTCCTTGTGAATAAAAATTAAATGACGACGTAAATGCGGTATGAGGGTATTCTAATTGGTATCCATTTAGTGCACAGCGCACGCCTAGCCATGGTTCTGTAGTATTTTCAGCCCGCTTGCTTACTCGTTGCATCTACGTCATATCCTGCTGAATGCGTACTTATTGTTTGCGTCGCTTAAGATTTAAGAGAAATTGTAATAAATATGGGACCCTTGTATGGTCATCAGTAATTTGGCTTTTTTCTGTCAGCCAGTGTGAAAAGATTTTAAAACAACATAAAGCTCAATCATCTTTGAAAAATGAGCTTAAAATAGCTAAAGCAGAAATTTGAAAGCCAAAACATAAAGCTTATTTTTTATAGCTTTCTAATAGTACATTTTTATTTTTTCATTATTTTTCATAGATTAAATAGTATTTACGTAAAGCTTCGTACAGACGGTGGCCAGATTTAACAATATTGTCAATAAAATGTGCTTAGAATGTCTTTCAATCGTGTGAGATCTGGCAATTTTTGTTTGACGACGTTTTTAGAAAAGCATTTTTCGTCAATTGTAAGCCATCAATATTGTTAATAATCTGACAATCGTGTGAACACTCGTCGTTGCATTGCCAGACGTTGGATGCTTAATTCTTATTATCAGATGTGCGAAGCTTATACATCTGACAATCGTTTTACTAATTATGGAAATTTTTCTTGTCAGACAGTTAACTGCCAATGAAATTGTATAGTTTTTTTACAATCGTCTGAACTTACTTTTTTCAGCACATTGCCAGTCCTTACGCTATTGTAAGATCCGACCACCGTCTGTACGAAGCTTAAGTATATATATATATATGTATACATTACCATCATGGCTTGTAACGTCTTATTTATTTTTAAATTATAATTTGTTTTGCTTTTTTATTTAAGTTTTAGCTATAAAGAATATCTCTGCATAGGTATATTGGAATGAAAGTGATTTGCGGAACCAAATGTTGTTCATTTCTGCAAATTTTGTCTTTTTACACGAAGTTGTAACAAAATTGGAAACAAAAAATCTTTCATTGGTTTTCCAAGTGAATATAAGTAGTTATGGATAAGACAAATGTCCGGTATTCCAGGGGATATAGGAGACAAACAATTTTTATCAATTTTTGCAAAAAATTAAAGATTTTTGGTACTTAAAGATATTGGGAATATTTTGGGAGGCAAGCGGAATTGTGATTCCAATCTTATAAAATATACTTCAGAGCAAATACTCGATTTTAAATATACTCCCTTAACATCTGTAGACGTAGAAAGAACTTTTTGTATGAACAATAACGTGCTGGCTCCAAATAGAGTATTCGTTTTGCAAATGAAGAGCATCCATTTATTATTTTCTGTAACAACGTTTTAAACGAATAAAATTGAAAATCACCATAAATTTAAATTGCTTTTTTTAATTTTAACAGCTAATTTTCATGTTTTTAAACGCTCTTTTTAAGAGCTTAAAACTGTTTTTAAGTGCTTTTCTTTTGGTTGCCCTACTAATAAGCATCAATATAAGCACAGTTTTAGTTGTGCCCACTTCTGGTTTAGACACAAATTTTCAACAAGATCGGTCAAAAAGTTTCTCAGTTAGAGGGGGTCAAAGTTTGATATTTTGGCCATACAGGTGTTCTTTCTCATCCATGTAACTTATTACCTATGGGTGTTAGCAAAATTTGTCCCAAGTAGCTTAGATAGCTATTTGATCAATCTTTTGAACAAATTTTTTGGTTTATTAAAATTTGTTTTTTTGCTCAAAAGAAAGCTAGTTTTAGTCGCTTTTTGGGCCGCGAGTGGCTTATGTATAAAAAATAATAATTTCTAGCTGAAGACGAGGGCTTTTCAATTTTTAGCATATGAACTATTTTGAATTTTTTTTTCATATTTTTGTTTAAGTGTTTCTAAAACCTTAAAAATAAAACGTATGCTGAGAAACTAGACAATCTAACCTTTCCGACGGTATGTAGCATTAGGGTGACCGTTAAAATCAAAAGTTGGATTTATCTAGGTCTCACCCGCCAATTTGATGGCTATTGATAAAAAAACAACTCAAAAAAATTTTTAGGACGATCGGCGAAGGCTACGCTATCCCTCAAGCCCGCCAAAGTTTGAGAAAAAAAGTCCGACTTGTATGACTTATATTTAGGAAAATATTAATTTTACATAAGAATCGTTTTCTAAGAAGTTGTTGTTAGTAAAGTTTCTAAAACTCATATTAAACAAACCCTAATTAAAATAAAAAGTAAACAGCAGCATTGATGCGAATTTTTTCTTTAGAACTGTTTTTTCTTACACACTTCATTTCAGCTTTAATATTTGTGTGTGTGTGTTTCTAACGTACCACGGTAGATAAAGTTGGTGCAATTGTACTTTTTTGATACAATTCAAAGCCAAAAAGTACGGTGGTACCCCCGTAACTCATTTGGTACTATTTCCAATTTTTTCAAACCTAAATATTTATAATTGATATAAAATGGCAACTCGTATTTACTGTCCAATGAATATAAACGGATTTCAGTGTTTGGTGCAAATGGTTTTGCCAAAGTGCAAATGCAAAATTTCGTAGCGTTTTTATGAAATCTTAAGGAAACTCTGTGTATTTTGTTGTTGGATTTAACAAAACAGCTATGATATTTTGCATTTGCTCTTTGCAAGACCATTTGCACCAAACAATAAACTTCGCTATTGTGAATAGATTTTCGCACTTGATCATTGGACGATTGCATATGCCACATTCAAAATCAAGTATCAGCGGCAGCATATAAGCCTTCATGCCAAAATATTATAAAAACAAAGGAACGAAATAGACCGTATGTACCAATGGTTTCAAGTGTAACCGAAACAAAAGTCTTTTTCTTTTATAAAAAAAAAATTATTTATTACTATTGGGGTCGAAAAAGTACGATTTTAGAAGTTCGTAAGTACGATATTGGGTTTCTCATTTATCATCCCTGTAACATACCTGCACGCTTTTTTTATTCTTTAAGGGGGCTCTCATATAAAATTGTCAATACAGACTAGAAATATATTGAAGAAAAAGCCCCAGAACTGCCAAGGAATCGCCCCAAGGGGGATTAAATATATGACGGACCTTCATTAGTTTTTTGTGCTTAACATTTTCTTAAAACATACTTGCCTTCTTTCTCCACCCTTTAGAGGGGCTCTCATAA
Source organism: Pollenia angustigena (assembly GCA_930367215.1). NCBI lineage: Eukaryota > Metazoa > Arthropoda > Insecta > Diptera > Polleniidae > Pollenia > Pollenia angustigena. Next base: position 22,105,222 of record OV884061.1, on the reverse strand, counting down.
AAATATGCCGGTTTATTAAAATTCTTAAATTTGGCCACTGCAGCGCCAATATTGCCCTTAGTTGGTTCAAATGTATGACCAACCTCACATAATTTGTTTTATCCCCATTGCCAAAAAAAAAATTGGTTTCTAAAACGACTACGCATATTAGAAAAACCTATAACGATTGTTAAAGGTAATATTATTGTGGAATTTCGTTTTTTTTTAGCTTATTTTATAAACTAAACCGTTTTTGAGTTACGCTGTGCAACCTCCTCCGTTTTCGAAATTTTGAAAACAAGAGCTAACCTAAAAAACGGTTAGCACCACTGAATTCAGCGTACCCGAATTAGGGTAAAACGCCAGGTGCCCGGCTAGTCGGTTTTTTTTTTAAATAAATAATAAAAATGTTTTCCAACAAAACTAATTCATAGAAAATGCGTTTCTTTAATGAATTAAAAATTAGATTTTTTAGTGGCTTATTCGATATTTTAACTTTATTTTGTTTAATAAGAGATAAAGAAAAACTTGCTAACAAATTTTCTCCAAAATAATATTTTCTAAGTTATTAAATATAAAAGTCAGATTTCATGTAAAATTATAATTTTTCTCAAACTTTGGTGGGCTTGAGGGACGGCTTAGCCTTCGCCGATCGTCCTAAAAATTTTCGATTTGTTTTTTTTATCAATACCCACCAAATTGGCGAGTGAGACCTAAATAAATCCAATTTTGATTTTAACGGTCACCCTAGGGTACCACCGTACTTTTTGGCTTTGAATTGTGTCAAAAAAGTACAATTCCACCAACTTTATCAACCGTGGTACGTTAGAAACAAATGATATGCGTTTGCTATTTTTTTTAGGCAAACGCACACAAACACAAATATTGAAGCTAAATTGACGTGTGTAAGAAAAAACAGTTCTAAAGAAAAAATTCGCATCAATGCCGCTGTTTTTATTATACCCTTCACCTCAGGTGGAAAAGGGTATATATAAGTTTGTCATTCCGTCTGTAATTTCTACAATATTGATCTAAGACCCTATAAAGTATATATATTCTGGGTCCTTATGAGGAGAGAACTTGATTTAACGATGTCCGTCCGTCTGTCCGTCCGTCTGTCCGTCTTAAGTTTGATATGTGTTTTCCGGAGACTCCAGACATGATAGCGGCTAGGTTGTTTTACATTTATGTCACATATAGTCCACCATTTCGTGCTATTGAAATTCAGCAAGATCGGTCCACAAATGGCTGAGATATGACCAAAAAACCAAGACTGCCTCTAATTTTTTCCAAAAATCCCTTGTTGTTGTATTTTTATTGCTTTTTTCTGTATATCTGAAGAACAGCAAGTGCCAAAGTTTCCAAATTAGGTGCAAACATCCAAGTTATAAATACACACCAACACACAAAATGTGGGCGGGTTTGGAGAAGTGGGCGTGGTACCCCCCATACAAAAAAATTTCAAAAATTGTATAATGACCTGAATTTGTTGACTGTAATATGACCTATGGTTACGCCTTATACAGTGCACTCGCGGTAACTTGAACACCGTCTAACGTGAACACCGCCTAACTTGAACAAGATTTTTTTTAAATTGACTACTCTGTAACGTGAACAAACTCAGAAAGCTCTATAACGTGAACAATTTGTTATACCTTCTAGCAAAGGTAATTTTGTAATTTCTACAACATTGGTCCTACACCCTATAAAGTTTGCATTCCCGATGATCCTGTTAAAAAAAATTGCTGCAAGTGAGGCAATTGAAATTTTAAACAATGCATTGCAATGGGCAGGAGATGCAATGCTGGATCAAGGTGACATGTGTGTAGTTAGACGCTTAAGGGAGCAAGCAGTATTTCAACTACTTATTAGAAAAGAAAAAGCAGCAGAAAAAGATAACCGATTTTTTAATGACTAAATGCTATGAGTAATTTTATTTGCAATGAAATTTTAATTCAATAGATATATTCTCGTGATCTCATTTTGGTTTGTAATAAATTCTAATTTATAATTTTATTTTTACTAGGATCGCGCGGTGTCCGAAATTGGACCACTCGACATTTACTTTCGAGAAAACCTGTGCGTTATACAACAAAAACGTACACATTTTAAGAAAACGACAAAAATCCACTATTGACCCAACTTTGTACGTATGTCTGTAAGATAAATTAAAACGCTTTTCAAACACTTTTATTCAAAAAATTAAAAAAAAAAATATATTAAAAATCAACCACAAAAAAATTGTTCCCGTATTTATATAAGTATAAGATATTTTAGTAATGGAAATAATAATAAAACACATAAATATATACATTAATATTTTAATAATGGAAATAATCAGAATAAATTTCACGTTCAAGGGTGTAAAACAGACATAGTTTTTATGAAATTCGACAATCGCTAACGTGAACCATTTCGCTAACATGAACTCCCTAGGTTTTAATTAGTTCACGTTACCGCGAGCGCACTGTATATCAGAAGATCGGAAATTTTTAGTAGAAAATATTTTCTGAAAAACTTGAGAAAATCGGTTCAGATACGAAAAAGTTATGACCAAAATATTAATTTTTTTTTGAAAAATACCCATTTTCGGGAACCATAGATCTTGCCGAGTCCAAGTTTTATAACCCAACTAACTGGCAAATTTCTTTTTAAACACTTCGGTATATAAATCTGTCAAATCGGTTAAAAAATGGCTGAGTTATAATCAAAATACTGAAATTTAAAAAATTACTCTTTTTATACCCTCACTGAGGTAATTAAGCGAATACGTTTAAAAAGGCAGTTAAACGTATTCTTATAAATACCTCAACAAGGTAGTTAAGGGTATTCGCTTAAATGCTTACCCCGCATAATAACCTCGTCAAAAATGCCAATATGTATAATATTCTGTATGTAGTAAAATATAATTTTTACCTTTTATACGTTTTATTCATCATTTTTCATATGTATGTATGTATGTATGTATGTATGTATGTATGTATGTATGTATGTATCTTTAAAATTAAAATTAAATTATAAAAGTAAAATCGCTGTTCAAAAACATTTCAAAGTGTTGACCAAGAGTTTGGTATAAAAAAACAGGCGGCATGTAATAACCCCCCTCCCCTCCATAACAAAATAATAATGTAACGTCCCAAAGTGTGGGGCCTTATTTTCTAAGCAAAAACGTTGGTGTTATTTTGTTATATTTTTTGGGCTTTTATTTTGGGGTGTTATTTCATGCCGCCGTTGATATATCATTATCGTACTTTAAAGAAATGCCAAAGCAAAAATATGTTATCAAAGTTATTTTTGGGAATACAAAATTTATCTATATATATAAAATTGTAACGTTACTGACTCACTGACTGACTCACTGATTCATCATCGCACAGCCTAAACGCCTGAAGCTAGACACTTGAAATTTGGACCAGAGATTGGTGACTCCCCAAATCGATCCACTAAGACGGGATTTTTGGAAATTCGAATGTTTAGGGGGTAAAAAAGGGTAAAAACGGGAAAATTCGGTAACCTTATATCTCCAAAACTAAAAGAGATACAAAAAAAATTTAATACCTATCGTTGTTCTTTAGAAAAATAAGCGGACAGGTGTCTGGTACTTTTTTGAAATTCGGCCCTATTTGGGAGTAAACGGGTAATATCTGAATTTTAGTACTTTTTTGACACCCCATCTTTCTTTTGAACCAATAAACATAGAAACAAAGTTAATACCACATTCGAAACCTAACAAAAATATACGAATTCAAATTTGGTACTTTTTCGAAATTCGAACATTTAAGGGGTAAAAATCGTAACTATTTTTGGTACTTTTTTTAAAAAACATTTTTCTCCATTTATTAAAATATTCGTACTAAATTATGGGCTGCCACTATTATACTGAAATTTTTTATACTTTAATGGGGGGAAAATAGTACCAAAAAGGGGAAATACGAGAAATTTGATATTTTACTTAACTTTTTGGTTCTACAACTGGTATTTTTTAAATTATCGTTTATGTTGGACCTAAAAACATAAGATTCATCATGCAATGTCCGGAATGGATAATAATCCATAAGGGGCAGTTTTTGGTACTTTTCTGTTAATTAACTGGTACTTTTTGAATTTCCGTTAGTATTGGACCTATAAAAATAAAATTAAACATGCAATGTCCCGAATGGATGAGAATCTATAAGAGGGAACTTTTTGGTACTTTTTTGTTCATTAACTGGTACTTTTTGAATTTACGTTAATATTGGACTTAGAAACATAAAATTCAAAATGAAATGTCCTGAGTGGTTAAGAATCCATAAGGGGAAGTTTTTGGTACTTTTCTGTTAATTAACTAGTACTTTTTGAATTTCCGTTAGTATTGGACCTATAAAAATAAAATTAAACATGCAATGTCCCGAATAGATGAGAGTCTATAAGAGGGAACTTTTTGGTACTTTTTGTTCATTAACTGGTACTTTTTGAATTTCTGTTAGTATTGGACCTAGAAACATACAATTCAATATGCAATGCCCTGGATGGATGAGAATCTATAAGAGTGAACTTTTTGGTACTTTTTTAATCTTGGACTGGTACTTTTTGAATTTCCGTTGGTATTGGACATAGACAGATAAAATTAAACATGCAAGGTCCTGGGTGGATAAGAATCTAAGAGGAAAGTTTTTGGTACTTTTTTGTTCATTTACTGGTACTTTTTGAATTTCCGTCAGTATTGGACCTAGAAACATAAAATTAAACATGCACGATACTGTGTAAATGAGAATCTTTAAGTGGGATCTTATTGGTACTTTTTTATTCGTTAGCTGGTACTTTTTGAATTTCCGTTAGTATTGGACCCAGAAATATGCAATTAAACATGGAAGGTCTTGAGTGAATGACAATCTGTTAGAGAGATCTTTTTGGTGCTTTTTCGTATTTTAACTGGTCCTTTTTTTAAATTTTCGCTAATGTTGGTCTAATGAAAATAAAATTAAACGTGCATGGTCCTGAGTGAATGAGAATCTCTAAAAGCGCTTATAGGTACTTTTTAGTTATTAAACTGGTACTTTTTGAATATCCGTTATTATTGGACTTAGAAACATAAAATTCAAGATGCAATGCCCTAAGTGGATAAGAATATATAAGAGGGAAGTTTTTGGTACTTCTTTGTTCTTTAACTGGTACTTTTTGAATTTCCGTTAGTATTGGACCTAGAAACATAAAATTAAACATGCAAGGTCCTGAGTGAATGAAAATCTGTAAGAGGGCTTTTGGTACTATTTTGTTCTTTAACTGGTACCTTTTATATATCCGTATTTATTGGATCTAGAAACATAAAATTAAACATGCAAGCTCCTGAGTGAATGAGAATCTGTAAGAGGGATTTTTTTTTAAATAAACTGGTAATTTTTTTAATTTAATATTTATTTTTGTGCATTAAATAAAAAAGCAAATTGGTGTCTGGTACTTTAACGAAATTCGGTCGTTTTAGGTAGTAAATCTAGCTTTTAAGCCAATACGTATAGAAATAAAAATTAAATAACATTTGTTACTTATCTAAAAAATACAAATGCGAATTTGGTACTTTTTCGAAATTCGAACGTTTCAGGGGTGAAAATTGTACCTATGTATATCGATCCCGCGAACCTCATACCTCCTAAACTAAAAGAGATAAAAAACATCAGCAATTCGCTAACCGTATATTTCCTAAACAAAAAGAGATACAAAAAATTTAATACTAATTATTGTTCATTAAAAAAAATAAACGGAGAGGTGTTTGGTACTTTTTTGAAGGAAGACCTTTTTGGAGTGTAAAAGGGTAAATAAATATTGTATCACATTTTTAGCTTATCTAAAAAATACAAAACAGGTTTGCCCCTTTTTTGAAATTCAAACGTTTAAGGTGTGAAAATCGTTCCTAATTTTGTTACTGTTTTCTCAACATTTTTCTCCATCTCTATATAATATAAATTTGTAAAGTAACTGACGGATTCATCATCGCACATCCTAAACTCTTGAAGCTAAAAAGCTGACTTTTGGACCGAAGGTTGTCCTCTCGCCAAATCGATTCCGCTAACCAAAAAAATCCAAAATTAAAGAGATCCAAAAAATTTAACACTTATTAAAAAAAATAAGGGGACAGGTGCCTGGTACTTTTTTGAAAATAAACTTTGGCATAAAAATATGTCCACGAAGAAAAAGGAGACGCTAACGAAGTAGCGGGTTAAATGCTAGTTATTCATAAGATTTCTGTATGACGTGCTAACCAATTATAGGGGAATTTAAGAAAAGATAAACTCACTGTTTGTTGTTGGTGTTTTGTTTAAGCTTTGATCTTGTTACAAGTAAGACTTTGAGTGTTTATAATTCTTATTCGCTTTAGAGTTTTATTGTATAATATTTTTAGCTTTTCTAAAATCTTTGGAAAAGGTTTCCTGATGAGCTGGTCTAAGCAACCAGTGAAATGCGCATGAAGCTAGCTTTCCCTCAACAATAAATTTCAGTGTAGGTGTTAAATATAAAAAAATTGGAAATTTAGCACGTCATACAGAAATCTTATTAACAAAAATATGCTATTGGAAGGTTTTACGTCCTAGGCTTATATCGGAGTGACCGCTAGAAGCTATATTGAACAAAGCCATTTCCTTTATTCAAATTAATTGTTAAGTGTTTTGTAAGTGCTTTTGAATGAAAAATTGTCTCTTACGATGAGTTTTTCATGTCCATTGAAACTTTTAATACATTTGAAAATAAAAATAAGGAATTGATTTCCATTACCTCAAAAATTTGTTATTTAACACACAAATTTCTTTTTTTATTTAATTAAACACACACAATTACATATGTATTTACCCACAAGATAAGGGAACCCCGTTATTTTTGCTATCGGGAAAATATTTTAAAAATCTTTGAGTTTGAAAAGAAATCTTGGAGCAATTCCGAGTTTTATGCATTAACACTTAAAGGTGGAGCTAAGCTGCCTCCTTTCATAGCCTTTTTGAAATGTTTCGAAAATATATCTTTTTTATTTTAATGTGGTGATGTTTTCAAGAAAAATCTTTTCCTGTGTGAAATAATGAATATTTTTTTTTACTTATCTATTGTCTTTATTTTGTTGTATTGTTGTATTTTTCACGGTTAGACGTTCTGAAATTGAAAAGTTTTTTTTTTGTTTATATGTCGTCTGTAGTCACCCCATTATCAACATTATTTTATTATGTAAAAAAAAATCTCGCAATCCTTCTCATGTTGCTTACTCAATGAAGTTCAAGACATGACCGTGAAAATAAACAAAATATTCCCTCAGCTTTTGCATTGTTTTTTATGATAATGGTGGGTACGAGTATTTATGTTAGTTTTCAAACCAACTTTACTCTGACCTTGAGCTTAATTTCCCATTTTCATTAAAAATGTTTATTTACGTATACAAAACTATATCGGTGTTTTATTAAAATAAAAAAAAAAGATAATTCACACACTAACTAACACTCAACTACTAGCTCGCACTCACTCCCCAACGTCTGTCTGAAACTACTAAATAATAATAATAATGCATACAAGTAAAATAAAAACAATACTTAATTCGACTGACAAAGTGACTTTAGTGTGTGAATTTATTTTCCGACTGCACAGTAGGATGGAGTTTGGAAAAATCTAATTGAAATTGAATTTAAAAGTTGTGGTACCCATCATATCTGTGGCAACAAGCAATAACAACTTAACTCGATTTAGGCAAGTGATCAGCAGAGCATTTTTAAACTCTAAAACCGTTGCCCATAATCAGAGAATTTTGATTAATCTTATAATTACAGGCGCTCTGTTAGTAGTTTTATAACATTTTAATTTTTACTTGAATTTTTAATGAAACAACAGTGAGATTAGGAGAATTAAAAAGAAATAAGTCAAATATTGTTTAACTCGACTTAAGCTGTTATTGCTTGTGGGCACTGATATATCCATATTCACGGATTTTATATGCACTACAAAATTTTACAATAAGCATAAAAATTTAAAATACAAGTAAGAACGTACGGTCAAGCCCGAACATTTGATACCCTACACCACAGTATATACAAATTAATTTTCTATAGTGTAACATATTTGGGTCCCATGGGACATTATAAGTTTAAGAGAGGGACCTTTGATATTCATCCTTATGACAATTAAACAAACATATGAACCAAGTTTCATAAATTTATCTATAAAATTGTGGCCTATAGTAATTTGCCCACAAGGTTTAATTAGACAGACTGTCTCAGAAACAAGAATATATATTTTAATAACCGACAGCACAAACGCTTCTAATTTGTACTTTTCTTAAATAATACCTGATTTAAAAAATATAGAAAATTAAGCCTGATTAATATAAAAAAAAATTTGGATTAAAAACCATAAACAGTTGAACAAAATAACCACAATGTAATAATTTCAAATGACTATGATAAATATTTAGCTGACAGTTTTGTTTTGACTTAACTGCCTTTTGACTTTACTGCACAAAATTCATAATTTTTGTTATTATTCTTTAAAATCCCATACAAATTCTTTTATTAAAATCCCATACAAATTCCTTTATTAAGTGCTCTTTCTTTACCTGTACATTTAAAATAAATGCCCAACCTTTTTTGCATTTTTAAATTATTTGACTTTACTGCGCAAAATATATATTTTCTGTAATTTTTCTTCAAAATCCTTGTTAACGTGCATTTTGTAGGCGCTGCGAAATACGGCCCCAGGAAATAAGGCCCCAAAAAAATAAATGAAAATTGACCCCAAATTTGGGTCTATTTTTCATAATGCAATATGGCCCCATTTTTTTAATGAAAATTTACCCCAAAAAAATTAAAAATAACCCTAAAAATAAAATGAAATATGACCCTAAATTTGGGGTTATTCTTCATTATGAAAAATCACCTCAAAATTTATAATGAATTTGAACCCCAAAAAAGAACACAAAGAAAGTTACATTAAACATATTCGGTGGAGTTCATATGCCCGAAACTAAAAATCACAAATTTAGAAAATCGTACAATTGATAGCATGGTTGGGCTTTCGGCCGTGCGCAAGGATTTTTTTACTCTATGGTATAACGAAAACTGGGTTTGCTTACTAAAGCTTCACGTTATAGACGGCCTGCGGCCTGGCGCAAGGGTTTTCTTTTCTATGATATAACGAATATTGGCTTCGCTAGCTAAAGCTTCTGTATATAGCCGGCCTTCGGCCGGGTGAAAGGATTTTCTTCTCTTTGGTATAACGAACACTGGCTTCGCTCACTAAAGCTTCACTTCATAGCTACCCTTCGGCCGGGCGCAAGGATTTTTTCCTCTATGGTATAACAAACACGGCTTCGCTAATTAAAGCATCTCTGCATAACCGGCAAGGATTTTCTCTACTTTGGTTTAAGAATTCGGGTTTTTTATACTATCCCTAGAAACTTTTACATAGAATTTTATAAAATTTTAGTTTTTTTTAGTAGACGAAAAATAGCCCCAAAGTAAAAATTGTGATTTTATTTGGGGCCATTTTTCATTCCTTGATATTGGGGTCAATTTTCATTCCACTTAAAATGCAAAAATACCCTAACGAAAAAATGAAAAATAACAAAAAAAAAAAACCAAAAAATTGCGCCAAAATTGCGTGTTGTTGTGTCTCATGTAAAATTTTGGGGCCGTTTTTCATTTTCCTTTTGGGGCCATATTTCCTGGGGTCATTTTGCGCACCGCCCATTTTGTATACCTGCATATTTATCATATTTTTGGGCAGCTTTAAAATATTTTTATATAAAACATCAAAGTTAGCTACACACATGAAAAAATAGGCGGTGCGCAAAATGACCCCAGGAAATATGGCCCCAAAAGGAAAATGCAAAACGGCCCCAAAATTTTAAATGAGACACAACAACACGCAATTTTGGCGCAATTTTTTTGCTTTTTTTGGGGTTATTTTTTTTCGTTGGGGTGTTTTTGCATTTTAGGTGCAATGAAAAATGACCCCAATATCAAGGAATGAGAAATGACCCCAAATAAAATCACAATTTTTACTTTGGGACTGCTTTTCGTCTACTAATATTAAATGAAAATTTTTAAAAATGAAAAATCTCCCCAAACATTTTTACACAAATTTTATAAAATTCTATGTAAAAGTTTTTAGGGATAGTATAAAAAACCCGAATTCTTATACCAACGTAGAGAAAATCCTTGCTGATTATGCAGAGATGCTTAAGTTAGCGAAGCCGGTGTTTGTTATACCATAGAGGAAAAAATCATTGAGCCCAGCCGAAGGCCGGCTATAAAGAGAAGCTTTACTGAGCGAAGCCAGAGTTCGTTATACCATAGAAAAGAAAATCCTTGCGCCCGGCCGAAGGCCGGCTATGTGGTGAAGCTTTTGTGAGCGAAGCCGGTGTTCGTTATACCAAAGAGAAGAAAATCATTGCGCATTGCCGAAAGCCCAACCATGCTATCAATTGTACGATTTTTAAAACCAAAACTGTATAATTATCCGGACTTTGAAATCGGGATTCTAAATTTGTGATTTTTAGTTTCGGGCATATGAACTCTACCGAAAATGATGTAACTTTCTTTGTGTTCTTTTTTGTGGTTCGAATTCATTATAAATTTTGAGGTGATTTCTCATAATGAAGAATAACCCCAAATTTAGGGTCATATTTCATTTTATTTTTAGGGTTATTTTTCATTTTTTTGGGGTTATTTTGCATTAAAAAAATGGGGCCATATTGCATTATGAAAAATAGCCCCGAATTTGGGGTAAATTTTCATTTATTTTTTTGGGGCCATATTTCGCAGCGCCGAAAAAATATGGTGGCCACTTTTTCACATAAAATCCAACCTACAAGAAGACTACCAGTAATTTTAACAGTAAGATGACCAGAAGTGCTGACAGATATATTGCTTAAAGTTTCTATTTGTTTATGCAAAGTGAAAAACTAACCGAAACTCTTGTGTACATGTTATTTTTCCTCTCGCTCTGACTAATTAATTCCACTCGACTACGGAACATATATCTGATTACTCTGCTTAGTCAATGATAGCCTAAATAATGGTTAACGCTAACTAGTTAGTCATAACGTAAGTATTGGTAAGCTCTAATTAGTTAATCACAACGTAAATAGTGGTTAGCCCTAAATTTTATAAAATAATAATTTGAGAATTTTTTCAAATTTTTTGCTTAGAACTTATAATCAAAAATCCAACTATAAACTTGAAGTCATCTGGAGATTTAATATTATAATTTGTTCCTTTATTACCAACCCCAAATCTTAAACGAAACGATTATCCCGTCCAAAGCCACCACCCGAATACCCGCTGTCTGATGAACCATCACTCCTTTCAACACGACCGCTTCGTACATTACCTCTGTCTTTTTAACATAACGATGCCCTAGGTTGGACCCAGCCTTGCATTACAGTGGATTAGTTTTAAAACGGCATGGTCCATTATTGCATTACATTGGACCATGTTATAAGTAGTCCATTTTATCTATAATGGATCAAGTAGTCCAATATTATTTGCGGGGTAATGTAAAATTGTTGCAAGTGTGTAAGTAAGTTTTTTTTTAAACTGTTTATAAAAAAAAAATCGCAAACAAGCCTACTTGGCATTATTATAATTCATTAACTTTGTTTGCATGTACCTACATATCAGTGTTGCCAATTTAGCCCTTTAGTGGCTAGATTTAGCAATTTTTCATCCTGTTTAGCCATTAAAAAATGAGTTTAGCCATTAGCCATTTTTCAACTTATTTAGCCATAAATTTTTTTGCCGTTTTTCTTTTAAAATAATAATTTTCAATTTCTTAATAAAATGTATTAAAGTAAAATTAACATTTTTAACAATTCAAACTCACTTTATTTAAATCACAACTATTACAAATGTTGGAAATCGCTATAAACTATGATGATGAAACATCTTTCAAAATAAAACAATAGTTGTCCAATATTAAATTTATGAAATGGATCAACACAAACATCGGTGTTTCTTTCAGGTTGCAAGTATTTCAATAAAGAGATGCAGGTGGCAAAAAAATTTTTTTTAGAAATTTCAAAATGGACTATATAGTTGCTCTCACTTGCATGGTCTAATGATGAAGTAGATAGGGTATTTACCCAAGTAAACATCGTTTATAGTAATTTGAGAAAAAGAATACATTAAGCAACCGTTAATTCGATTTTATCAATAAAATATTTATACCAGCACCAGAATAGTGGAGAGGGTAGAATGCGTTTGTGCTGATGTTTGTAACACCTTAAAATAATGGTCCTTAGCCTACATTTACGTATATCGATTGACTCAGAATCACTTTCTGAGTCGAATTAACGATGTTTGTCCTGCTGGCTGGCTGTTTTGGAGATTATTTGATAAAATTTGGTACATAGGTTCTAATGTGGTGTAGGGTACCATATAATCGGTGTTGACCGACTATACTTTCTTACTTATTTTTTATTGTAGGTCTGGACTGAAAAGGTTGGGTAAATGTTGTCGTGATTAAGATTCACCTTCAAATTATTAAAAACTTATAGGCCCGAGTGATTCCTATGAGATGAATAATAACGACATCGAATTTATCGAGATTTATTTTTTTAAATATCTATCAAAATATTAATTTACGTCTCTTATTATTTAACAAATTGATCTTAACTTACAATTTCATCGTAAACTACTTTAAATGAATTATTTCTGTTTTGTTATTGAATTTTAATGTGGTTTTATTTAAAAAAGCTTTTAGCCATTTTTTAGCCCACTTTTAGCCATTTTTTTCCGTAAATTTAGCCATTTTTGGTCACCAAGTTTTGGCAGCACTGCTACATATGTATGTATGTATATAAATACATATGTTTTTTGGTTGCAGCAACATTACCATGATTATATAAAAGGAATAGCAAATCTTTTTGGACCAATTTGGCTATCTCTTTCATATTATGCATAACAAATAATTTTAACATTTAATAAAATAAAAATATTTTAACCCCTAAGGGCGTAAAAACTCAAGTAAATAAATAAATAAATACTTTTTGTTATGGACATTTTACTTTAGCTGCATTTTAAGGCAGGAAACCACAATTATTTACCAGCACAGTACAGCATTTTTGATTATCTGCACAAAAAATCGAGCAAGGTAATTGTGCAGCTAAGTCAAAATGATTGTAAAAACTTTGCCTACTCATGCTTAAAAATGTCCCTTTAAATGTAAAATTATTGTGAAGAAACTGCCAACACTTTACTGCACAAATCACTTAAACTTAACAAAAATTTAAAAAAATGCTTTAACATTTTATTGTGAATTAATTTAAGCAATTAAAGAAAATCATTTAAAATATTATCCTTACACTATGTTAAAATGTATTTTTAAGTCCAATTGTGCAATGTGTGTAAATAAAAATGCCAAACTAAAAGTTGTATTAGTGTATTATTCGTGACAATTTTAAAAAAGCCATACTTATATGAACGCCAGCTGATAAAAACGAACCACATATTTTATAATGGTTTTTAACTTACTGAGCGCGAAAATTATAAAAGAAAGAAAAAGAGAATTTACAAACATGTAACATGCAACAAACACTTTTAGCTGATGTCGCATGCATGCTAACTAAATACTCCTATTTTAAAGAGCATTTAATAGACAGTAGAGTATTTGACTTTTTATACCCACACCACAATAGTGGAGAGGGTATTATGCATTTGTGCCGATGTTGAACACCTTAAAATATTGGTCCTAGAACCACCTTAAAGTATACCGATCGACTCAGAATCACTTTCTGAGTTCATCTAAGAGACTATCAAACCGATTTTAATGAAATTAAAAGCATATATAGATCCCTATTCATATAGCCATACACTCTCGCAAAATTTGTTTTAAAATACTCTGGTGTGGGGTATCATATGTTCGGGCTTGACCGACTATACTTTCTTAATTCTTTTGTTTGAATAAGGAATTAATCGATTTTTAAATTTTAATATTTCTCGATCAATCGAATAAGAGTTTTACGTTATTCGAAAAATTCAAATTATTTTATCCAATACAAAAAACATACGTGTATATTTGATTTGATAATTTTATTATATTAATAAAGAGAAATAAAACAATAAACCAAAAATTTAGTCGAACAACAAAATAACAATTTATATGAACATAGGGCCGCAAAAAATGTTTTCCATTGTATTTTATCAGTGGACATCGTTTTCATCTCATTCCACGACACGCCATACTCATGCAACTCGTTCTCAATTTGGCATCTCCAGGTGTTCGCAGGTCTATTAGGTCTCCTGGATCCTTGGGGGTTATATTCCACAGACTGTCGAGTTAAATCATGTGCTGGCTTTCTAATTGTGTGTCCTAGCAAAAAAAATAAGTCTACGCAATCGGATATTTTTACTTAAATGAATTTGATGGGTTAAATTCCACAAGTCCAAAGCCACCACCCGAATACCCGCTGTCTGATGAACCATCACTCCTTTCAACACGACCGCTTCGTACATTACCTCTGTCTTTTTAACATAACGATGCCCTAGGTTGGACCCAGCCTTGCATTACAGTGGATTAGTTTTAAAACGGCATGGTCCATTATTGCATTACATTGGACCATGTTATAAGTAGTCCATTTTATCTATAATGGATCAAGTAGTCCAATATTATTTGCGGGGTAATGTAAAATTGTTGCAAGTGTGTAAGTAAGTTTTTTTTTAAACTGTTTATAAAAAAAAAATCGCAAACAAGCCTACTTGGCATTATTATAATTCATTAACTTTGTTTGCATGTACCTACATATCAGTGTTGCCAATTTAGCCCTTTAGTGGCTAGATTTAGCAATTTTTCATCCTGTTTAGCCATTAAAAAATGAGTTTAGCCATTAGCCATTTTTCAACTTATTTAGCCATAAATTTTTTTGCCGTTTTTCTTTTAAAATAATAATTTTCAATTTCTTAATAAAATGTATTAAAGTAAAATTAACATTTTTAACAATTCAAACTCACTTTATTTAAATCACAACTATTACAAATGTTGGAAATCGCTATAAACTATGATGATGAAACATCTTTCAAAATAAAACAATAGTTGTCCAATATTAAATTTATGAAATGGATCAACACAAACATCGGTGTTTCTTTCAGGTTGCAAGTATTTCAATAAAGAGATGCAGGTGGCAAAAAAATTTTTTTTAGAAATTTCAAAATGGACTATATAGTTGCTCTCACTTGCATGGTCTAATGATGAAGTAGATAGGGTATTTACCCAAGTAAACATCGTTTATAGTAATTTGAGAAAAAGAATACATTAAGCAACCGTTAATTCGATTTTATCAATAAAATATTTATACCAGCACCAGAATAGTGGAGAGGGTAGAATGCGTTTGTGCTGATGTTTGTAACACCTTAAAATAATGGTCCTTAGCCTACATTTACGTATATCGATTGACTCAGAATCACTTTCTGAGTCGAATTAACGATGTTTGTCCTGCTGGCTGGCTGTTTTGGAGATTATTTGATAAAATTTGGCACATAGGTTTTAATGTGGTGCAGTGTACCATATAGTCGGTGTTGACCGACTATACTTTCTTACTTATTTTTTATTGTAGGTCTGGACTGAAAAGGTTGGGTAAATGTTGTCGTGATTAAGATTCACCTTCAAATTATTAAAAACTTATAGGCCCGAGTGATTCCTATGAGATGAATAATAACGACATCGAATTTATCGAGATTTATTTTTTTAAATATCTATCAAAATATTAATTTACGTCTCTTATTATTTAACAAATTGATCTTAACTTACAATTTCATCGTAAACTACTTTAAATGAATTATTTCTGTTTTGTTATTGAATTTTAATGTGGTTTTATTTAAAAAAGCTTTTAGCCATTTTTTAGCCCACTTTTAGCCATTTTTTTCCGTAAATTTAGCCATTTTTGGTCACCAAGTTTTGGCAGCACTGCTACATATGTATGTATGTATATAAATACATATGTTTTTTGGTTGCAGCAACATTACCATGATTATATAAAAGGAATAGCAAATCTTTTTGGACCAATTTGGCTATCTCTTTCATATTATGCATAACAAATAATTTTAACATTTAATAAAATAAAAATATTTTAACCCCTAAGGGCGTAAAAACTCAAGTAAATAAATAAATAAATACTTTTTGTTATGGACATTTTACTTTAGCTGCATTTTAAGGCAGGAAACCACAATTATTTACCAGCACAGTACAGCATTTTTGATTATCTGCACAAAAAATCGAGCAAGGTAATTGTGCAGCTAAGTCAAAATGATTGTAAAAACTTTGCCTACTCATGCTTAAAAATGTCCCTTTAAATGTAAAATTATTGTGAAGAAACTGCCAACACTTTACTGCACAAATCACTTAAACTTAACAAAAATTTAAAAAAATGCTTTAACATTTTATTGTGAATTAATTTAAGCAATTAAAGAAAATCATTTAAAATATTATCCTTACACTATGTTAAAATGTATTTTTAAGTCCAATTGTGCAATGTGTGTAAATAAAAATGCCAAACTAAAAGTTGTATTAGTGTATTATTCGTGACAATTTTAAAAAAGCCATACTTATATGAACGCCAGCTGATAAAAACGAACCACATATTTTATAATGGTTTTTAACTTACTGAGCGCGAAAATTATAAAAGAAAGAAAAAGAGAATTTACAAACATGTAACATGCAACAAACACTTTTAGCTGATGTCGCATGCATGCTAACTAAATACTCCTATTTTAAAGAGCATTTAATAGACAGTAGAGTATTTGACTTTTTATACCCACACCACAATAGTGGAGAGGGTATTATGCATTTGTGCCGATGTTGAACACCTTAAAATATTGGTCCTAGAACCACCTTAAAGTATACCGATCGACTCAGAATCACTTTCTGAGTTCATCTAAGAGACTATCAAACCGATTTTAATGAAATTAAAAGCATATATAGATCCCTATTCATATAGCCATACACTCTCGCAAAATTTGTTTTAAAATACTCTGGTGTGGGGTATCATATGTTCGGGCTTGACCGACTATACTTTCTTAATTCTTTTGTTTGAATAAGGAATTAATCGATTTTTAAATTTTAATATTTCTCGATCAATCGAATAAGAGTTTTACGTTATTCGAAAAATTCAAATTATTTTATCCAATACAAAAAACATACGTGTATATTTGATTTGATAATTTTATTATATTAATAAAGAGAAATAAAACAATAAACCAAAAATTTAGTCGAACAACAAAATAACAATTTATATGAACATAGGGCCGCAAAAAATGTTTTCCATTGTATTTTATCAGTGGACATCGTTTTCATCTCATTCCACGACACGCCATACTCATGCAACTCGTTCTCAATTTGGCATCTCCAGGTGTTCGCAGGTCTATTAGGTCTCCTGGATCCTTGGGGGTTATATTCCACAGACTGTCGAGTTAAATCATGTGCTGGCTTTCTAATTGTGTGTCCTAGCAAAAAAAATAAGTCTACGCAATCGGATATTTTTACTTAAATGAATTTGATGGGTTAAATTCCACAAATCCAGATTTGATATCGTGGCAGGCAAGAATATCCTTGCACAACGCCTGAGGCAGCGGTTTACAAAAGCTTGCTTGCAACTCATTTCACGACTCGAAATATTCCAGGTTTCACAGCCATACAGAAGCACAGATTTTACTTTGCTATTAAAAACCGTGCTTTTGGTGTGAGTTGAGATATTTTAAGATCTCCAGAATTTATTAAGCGTGCCATACGCCTGCTTTGCCCTCTGTCTGTATATCTTCTTTGCTGCACCCACGAAATTTCATGATTTATATTCATTCATAATTACGTCAAGTACTATGTTAAACAGTAGTGGACACAAAACACAGCCTTGACGAACACCTACATATGTTTACTTTGATGTGTGTGCTTGCTGAACCATCATGAAGTATGGAATAAAAAATGCGTTGTTCCGGGAACTCCTTTGCATCTTAGAGCGTTTAAAGTCAACGAACACTAAGTAAAGGGGTGAGTGCCATTCAACCAACTGCTCTACAATTACCCTCAAGCTGTTGATGTGATCAAAACATGACTTGTTTGGTCTAAAGCCTGCTAGTTCTGGTCTTAGCTGTGGTTCAGTTATGAATGAAATACGATTGTGCAGGATGTGGGCTATGATGTTGTTTACGACATTTAAAAGATTATTTCCCCTCTAGTTGGAGCAATCTTGCAAGTTTCCTTTTTGTTGGAAGTTTTATTATAATTTAAACATATGTACTAGGTACATATCTATTTATATATTATAGTTCTAAAACTTTTAAATACAGTACCACCCGTTTAATTACCCCACGCTTTTGTTACCAGTGTGGCCATATCCAAAACTATTTTACAGCTTAATCGGCTTTAAAATAATGCTAAAAAATTTAAATTGCATTTTTTTTTCTTTAAAGAAAATTTATTGTACATAATTCTTCCATATAAACTCACATCATATCGATAGAACAAACTGAATAAAAAAAAATTACAATAAAAAATATTAATTAAACATAAAAAGTCTTAAATCTATAAAATAAATATATTTCAGTCTTTATATATGTATGTATTTTATGCACCTACATAAAAAGTTTTCAAACAAAGGGTACCATTAAAGACAATACCACGTATTTATGTTCAGAAGCAAACGTAAATTAATATAAAATTAACAAAAAATCAAAGGAACTTGACCCATTGCTGGCTATTTATCAGTAGCTCAATAAAATTTATAAAGTGTGTTTTTTATTGAGTGATACAAGTTTAATTAAATCATAATAAAACATAGTAATATATTTTTGATATCAATGAGCGGTCATCATTGGATAGAAAACTGTATGACATTAATGCGTTAATATGATTTCGGCCATGTGGCCGCCACGGCTGGCGCGTAGAAAGGGAAATCTGGAACACCAATTTTCAACAACTTTTCGCATTCTGACCCTCATAGTTTCTGACAGTAATTTTCTGTGAATGTAATGGTGTTTCGAAAAAAGCTTGTGGATTCTCCTCACTCCAAATTCGATAATTTTGCTTAATTAGTACCCATTCAATCAGAAATGGGCTTCATCGGAAAATAAATTTTTGAATGGAAATTCTAAATCAATATCAATAAGAATTATTTTGATTAAAAATTTCAACAATTTGCACGCGTTGCTCTGGTCTTAGTTGTATTACTCCAAAAAAAAAAAAACACCCTTTATAACATGTTTAATAGAAAATTTCATTTTATAAATTAAATACGTCATCAAATGAATATTCTTCTTCAGCTTCTAAAGAATCGATCGAGAATCGTTAAAAAATATTTAATAATTTTAATAAACATTTTTTAATGAGACCGTACGTTATTTTAAAACTGTCGCAACATTTAAACCACACTTAATATAAAGTAACGAATTCAAAGTGTTAAACGTCATTCTATTTCAAATTTTCGTTTTTAAGAGATTCATACCACTAAACACCTATTATAACTTCCGCGTTGCTAAATGGAAAAACCAAGAACTTCATTACAAAAGAAACTTATTCACTGAATGGATTTTCATTTAATGAATTTTATATCCATATACATACATCTATCCAGAAACCAACTGTTGAGTTCTTATTTAACCATTCATATGAATTTAGTTTCTGCCACTGATGTTCCAAAGTTGGAATTTCTTCTACAGTGAAATCAATAATTTCTTCTTTAAAATGTTCGCTTAATTTGCATTTATTAGTTTTTAAAGTTTTTTGCTACACCAAAAAAGGTAATATTTGATAAATTAAGAAAATATTTTAGCAATCGTTGTCTAAGTTGACACATTAATTGAGCTATAAAATCTCGGCATGTAATTCGTATTTGTTTTTCTATTTCAAAATCGTAATTGAAACATGGCGTAGGGGGAAAAACAGCTAAACATTTATTTAATGGATCAAAATGATCAAATTTCAAAACAATTTGATATGAAAGGTCTTTTAAAGGATTGTACAGTTTCTACAAGCAAAAGAGTAGGGATTTGTGTAATCAACAAAAAATTGTGGTAGATTTTCAAAAAAGATTACTTGAATATTATTAAATTGAAAAATGCTAAAAAAAATGCTAACTGCTAAATGGAAAATTTGCAGCTAAAACAGCCAAAAAAATGCTAAATTGGTCACGCTTTCTATTACGTATATCAGAAACACTAGAAAACTCATTAATACGCACTCAATTTAAGGTACATGTAGGCAACACATTACATATGACTTGTCTACTTTTCAAGTCACATGTTATTTGCTTCTAAAATTGTCTCTGTTTTTTTATATATATATATATATATATATATATATATTATATATATATATATATATATATATATATATATATATATATATGCAAATTCAAATTAACAGCCAGGCACACGATGTCACACGTAAACGTTCGCATAGAAAATTACATTTAAAACAAAAACAATTTCTAAAATTTGTCGGTCAATAATTTTATATAGATCTAAACCGCAACAAATTTTAAAGCAGATGTCTGTTTTTACAAAGATTATAATAATAAATAGACATCATACAGATATTTCTCGTAAAACATTCGAAGTGTCGGTGGAGGGTATCAAAGATTCGGCACGGCCGAATATAGCACTCTAACTTGTTTTTATGCTAGTTTTTGTAACATAATTATTGGTTTTTTCCACGTCTGGATTCGATTCTCCTATCCTACTGACCTGATATTGCTGGACTTCAATTCCTTACTGCTTAGGGTAACAAGTAGCAATTTGACACCAATATTGCTCTTTCTTTTTTGTCTTCAGCGGTAGAAATAATTTGTATGGCAGAACAACGTTTGCCGGGTCAGCTAGTGAACTTATAATTAATTTCAACATTATTCCTCGAATCTTGCTATTGAAGTTTAATAAACTAAAAATAATCAAAAATATAATGTTCACTGCAACCATATTGAGCCTGTACAGAAACAATTTCTGATTATCTTGTTTTCGCCAATTTAAGCGAATATTTCGCGAATAACTTGTAAATACCTAAAAAACCTAAAATTTAAAATATTCAAAATAAATAAAATTAAACAAAAAATATTAAATTTTAATAATCTGTTTAAGTATATTCTGAAATCATATTTAGCATTTTCTGGTCATGTCTATTTCAAGATTTACCTTTAAACAGTTTTAAGATTTGGTCACACTGATAAGTAGGGATGCGATTTCCATGCAAAATCGATGTCGACCAATTATCTTTCCAAATCATTAAATTTGCCGTTAAAAGGCATCGTTTTGTTTTTGCATATTGTTTCATATTTTTTTAAATGCACATTTTTGCATACTTTAACATTTTTGAGTGATATATTTTTAAAATTTCCAAAAAAAAAAGTTCTTCAAAAAATTTCCAAATGGTATGCAAAAAAACCCCTTAAAATTTTTTTTTTTAAATCAATTAATAATTTTTTTTTTGAACTATGATTAAAATACCAGATTTCGACAAAACATCCTTCAATTTTTAACCGATGAAGCACCTTACATGGTCAAGGCTGCCAATTGTCCTAAAACAATTTATCCAAAACTGGTACATGTTACTTGCTTGCACTTAGAAATTAGAAGCCAATTCCATAATATTGATTTATTGGTTTCATACGGGAAAAAATAGTTTTAAAGGCTCCTTCACGAGGAGCAATTTTTAATTATAAATAAAAAAAAATAAATATTAAAAATATTAAATAAAATTCCATAATATTGATTTATTGGTTTCATACGGGAAAAAATAGTTTTAAAGGCTCCTTCACGAGGAGCAATTTTTAATGAAATGTATCTCTTGGTACCGTCACCAACGCAACCAGTATTAACAAGAAGGGTAACCTGGATAGATGCTTCAAAATTCTATTCAAAAAACTTTGAGCAATTTAAGAGTATTATTGAAGAACTTGTTGCTACCGATGCTTATGCAATAAAAAAGTAAAAGAAATATTAAATTTAAATAACATCAAAAGTCAATTAGCATTTGTATTTTCCAACTTTGGATATATTGGTGAAACAATAACTAAATTGGAAGGATATAGTTCACTTAATAGTGAATTCAAATTAATTGATATGGCAGAAAGTAAAATTAACACGCGGAAGGAAAAATAGCCCGACATATTAAAAATAAATCCAAAACGTGTTGCAAAAAAAAAAAAAAAAAAAATACAGGATTTCAAAAAATAAAGCATATTTCAATTATTTTTGATCTGGAATCAAATGTGGGATCTGGATTAGAAAATTAATATTCTTCAAATAAATTGGCATCCTTCAAGTATGCCTCAACTTCGGTTGACGTTGAGAAATAATTTTCTATACACAATGGCTTTTTAACAGACAAAGGCTTACTTTTGATAATATAAAAGAGTATATATTTGATTTTGCAAACAAACATTTAAATGATGAAGTTATTAAAATTAAGTGTTAAAATACATTATACCTTTGAATAACAATAGAATAAAAACAACAATAGATTTTTTTTTTTTTTTTCTTTTAAATAAAATAAAAAACACGCTTTTTTATTGAAAATGGTCAAGTTTTTAGTGCATATTTTTTATTTTTTTAATACATATTTTGGAGTTTTTACTCATATTTTATGCGCATATTTTCGAATTTTTAGTACATAAAAATCTCATCCCTACTGATAAGTATGTAAGCAGAATGAAGGTCATTGGAGTTATATTAATGACTGCAGGGAAGAGGTTCGAAGTTGATAATTTCAAACTCAGTCATTAGAAGTGTGCGAGATTTTTTCTAATTTATTGTTATCAACGCTGATATATCTGATACTTAGTGTCACTGAATATCAGATTGAACATTGGTTTTTGGCGAATATTGGCGCAGATATTCGCACTATTATTTGCGAATATTTAAAATGGATATTCGTATTTGTAAACATAATAATATCTTAGTCACATTATATAGTCCTAAGGCCAATATTACAATATTCCGATAGTTAAAGGTAGGATTTAATAGGACGGTTACCAATTTATTTATTATTTCCTTGTAGCTTTAATATATGGCTCTTTCGAGCTTAAAGCAGAGTTTTAATAGTAAATAACTTTTTTATACGTGAGACAAAATCCTACCTTTAGCAAGCGGCAAGTTGTAATAATCACCTTAAAAGGGTTTTGGCGATATGATACCGATACTCCAAAAGTTATATAACAATCGTTTTTTAGATATAAACAAATCTATTTTGAGCCGCGCCTACTTCGCCATTTGTGTGCCGATCAGGCTGAATTTCAGTAGCAAACAATTCAGGACTACATGGTACATAAATATTCATGTAACAACCTAGTCCCCATCATATCTGAGGTCTTCGGAAAGCCAATTTCAACGGAAACACGGGCATCGTTCAATAAACTTCGCTACTCATAGCAACCTAGAATATAAAACTATTATTATGATTATTCGCCCTTTTTATTTTTAATCCTATATTAATTGATAAGCTCGAGGCCACAGTTGTTATTATTAATAAATAAATTTGTTTTTCAAATGTATGTTCTTGTAAAGAGCCGGTTCACACACGTCAAGTTTAAGGGCATTCAAGGATTAAGGGCATTCTATTTCCCTTCTCTTCTAAAAGCTCAAGACTTGACGAGTCAAACTTGATGTGTGTGAACCGGCACTTATATTTAAGATTCCTGAAGATGCCATCCAAAAGGTAAGGAAATATTAAATAAAGAAATACAATTAATTAAATTTAAGGCCTCGAGCTTAACAACCCAGAATATATACTTTATAGGGCTTAATATCAATATTGTCGAATTTAGAACAATGAAAAACATACACATATAAAAGGTAAGGAAATATTAAATAAAGAAATACAATTAATTAAATTTAAGGCCTCGAGCTTAACAACCCAGAATATATACTTTATAGGGCTTAATATCAATATTGTCGAATTTAGAACAATGAAAAACATACACATATACTTTTTCCATCTGTTGTGAAGGGTATAAAAATAGAAAATATTGGCATGACGTTTCATTTCCAAAATTTTCTTTTTAAAATTGCCAAAAGTATTCCAAATACTGTTTTTTTATTAAACAGACATTCCCAACTACTCTGAAAACCGACTTAATAATAAAATAAAACGAGAAAACTCCAGGTAACCAAAATACAATTTATAATTTAGCCAAATATAATAAATAATATTTTCAGTGTATTATGTATTTCTTTATTTATGGGTGTATTAAGAGCGGAAGTTGATTTTTTATTTTTATTGTAAACTCTTTTGTACAACCCCAATTATATTTGTTAACAATCTTCTATAGATACCTTAACTGCAAATATAAATTGTCCAAATGCAACAAACAAACTTTTACTAAAAAAGCTACTAACAATTTTACATTCGTCTGATGTAAATGACTATAAATTAAATGTCTTTCACGGAAAAGCGGGAAATTTTATATTCTAAACTAAATTTAGGGTTGTTTACAGAAACAAGGTGGTTAAAAACACAGTAAGAATTACTTACATACATACATATGCTCATAATAATTATCTAGATGGTGAGAATGCAACAGTTCGGTGTTTAGTTTAGTTTTAGTGTTTTGGTATTTCACTATTTATTGTCATCAGGTCAGGGAAATAAACGAACGACAAAAGCATATACAAAATCTTATAGGAAATACAAGCAGACAGACATTTGGACTACCGACCCTCATGATAATAACACGATGGAGGGGTGAACTCACGCATAACGTAGTACTAGCTGAAACAAACTGTTGCATTATGCACTCTCATGAATATTTCACATGTAACATATGGTCTACACATACTAATGTAAATATCGCCAGGCCCTACCTGTTAACCTTTTTAGACATATTAAATTAAATAAATAACGATGTATATATGTAAGTATTTTTCGTATAAATATGTATTTATATCACAAACATTTTTATAAATTACAAAATAAAACAGATTTTTAGACCGTCATAGTTTTTTACTTTTTAAATAAACAAAAAAAAAAAAACTTCCAAAGTTTAGAACACTATTAATATGGTAACCATATTTTCAAAAACAAAATACAGAATACAAAAATTTTATGTTATGCAAATAAAGCACATTAATATGTGTATATGTATATGAATACGAATACATTGGCTTAACGTAATGTGTCAAACGCGAGTTTATTTTTCAAATTAAGCCCCTTTTTGTGGAAAATTTTTAAAAATGGCAATCTAATTTCTTGTTATTAATAATTTCGGATTTTAACCAAAAACAAACCATATGAACTTGAAGTTAAACAAGTTAGAGTACAATATTCGGGTGGGCCGAATCTTTGATACCCGCCACCGACAGCTCGAATATTTCAAGAGAGAATCTTTAAATTCTTTATTTAAAAGGACCTCAGTATTAAAATTGGTTGCAGATTAGACCTAAGTTTAATTATTGTCCGGCAGTCAGAAAGTTGTATGCTTTCATTTCTAGTCATAGAAACTTTAAAATAAATAATTTGAGTAAAATATCATGATACGTTACAGTTTAAGCTGTTCCAAAATGATTGAATTCATGGTAAGTTATCGATCAATCATCACAAGATTCTGTAGAGTGATTTAATGTATTAAATGATTTAGGTTTTTTAACCATACTCTCTATACAATTGTGAAATTGGTTTAAGCTTTTAACACATTTTAAAGTCCTTTTCAAAATGCTGCTGTATATGGGGCCTATGGTAAATTATGGATCGATCTTCACAAAATTTGACAAGATGAGTTCTTGTCCTATAAAACTGTAACATTAAATTTTATTTCAATAGCATTATTCGTTAAATTCGTTAAGTAAATATCGTTCTTTTATCAAATTATGCATTTACAGGTTTAAGTATGCATAAGGAAAACATTTATTATACTTGAATATATAAATAAATAATAAAAACTTTTGGCTTAGTTTGATAAAACAAACATGTTCCACTTTTTGCTCTTCTGATTCTAAAAGTTGATTTGTACAATTCCAACGATAATGTCTTCTGTAGATATGTAGATTGTTTTTTTTTTTTTATTTTAAAATTTATTTGGCTAACTATCTCGAGTTATATATCCAGCCTCAGCCACAAGTCCTCGATCGTCCTAGACCTTCGTATAGGAAGGCGAAGAGCTTCCAGAATAAGCTCCAGAGTATACCTTGTCTCCACAGTAAAACGTCTGAGTTATTTCCTTGGTTCTCCACCAGTAAAACACGTTAAAATTTTAAGGTTATGCAACGATTGCATATCGTCGGCTTAGAGTGTAAACCTGCTAACTCCCTTTTAACAAATTTTATAGGAGAGGCAAAAAACTTTTTATTTTTCCTATTTGCTGCTTGAGAGGAAAACTAAAAATATTGTTGATTTGACACACTTCAGGACTTAAATTAAAGAAAACTACATACGAATATCTTTCTCCACCATACGGCATTTAAATCTCAATTTACTTAAAAAGTGGATTTAACAGGTTTACACTCTAGGCCGACGATATGGATAATGCTGACGCCGCAAGAACTGCAACTCGGTAGAGTTATGTGACACTAATGGCGATTTCTTTTCTGAGAAAAATGTTGCATTAATGTTACATGTTCTACATTTTTGTGTTCGTTTGCACAAAAAATACAATTGTGGGAAAAATTTTCAAGTTCTTTTGTGAATATGTTGTTGAAAAACGTGCAAAACATGTTGCATATCTTACCCTTACTTTTACTTAAGGTGTTCATGCTTCCCTGTTCTACAACTTTGGTACTTACTACTTTGTTTGTACAACAAATGTTTTATTTTGTTTGTCATAATTCATACCGCTCATAATTTTGTTTGTAAATAAAATATAAAAATATTTACACATTCAAATTAAAAAATATCTATCTATATTATAATCGTTTTAATTTTTATAAGCCATTAGTGATGTTAATATTTGTTTCAAACCCGTAATAGCGTGTAGAAACCGCTAAAATAGCTTTAAAAATCGCTCATTAAGTACACTAATGATGAAAGTGTAATAGTTGTAAATAACAGCACTAGTTGTGTTCTATTAAAATTGCACAACATGTAACACTTCGAGTGATTATAGGTGACATTAGAAAATGTTACATGTATGTATGTACTGTAACATATTTTTCTCAGAAAAGAAATCGCCATAAGCCACTAACCAATGCTGCGTGAAACGTAAAACGCACGAAAAGCAAACAAACAAACACAGTCTGTTTGTCTTTAAAACAGTGAAGAGCACATTTGCAAATCCTATGTACGCGTGTATAGGAATAAAAATGCTGCTTGTGTGACGTCGACACATGTACACTATAAACAGGGTTGCCGTTTGAAAAATTTTTATCCGACCAAAATTGTCTGCAAAACCTACCAAAATCCTTTGAAACCGACCAAATTTTTGAAATATTTAAAAACAATAATATCGTCATAAATGTTATGTATTTTTGATAAAAGAAAGTAAAATTTTTATTGGATAAAGCTATAGATCTACATATAATTTTTTTTTGTAATATGTAATTATAGTAAAAACAAAAAAGTAAGCCTATGTTCACACCTATTAAATATTTAACGTCCTACTCGTAACCCCTAGTTTTATTAAAAGTTTATTTGCTGGTAAAACGTTATACTTTAACAAAATGTGTGGTTACGAACGTACGCAAAATAGAAGTCAACTTTGGCTGACAGAAGTGATATGTAAAAATCTGCGCAATGGATATTCAAAAGTGATTAATTTATTTTAAAAATGTATAAATGAACGTCTCCATCCAGTATTTACAAAATAAAATATCTCTCTTGGTTTTTGTTTAATTGGCTTATTTACCGGTCGCGAACGTACGGATCGATACGATTTTTCCATATGTTTTTTATTATTATCACGACGCATTTTTCCATAAATGTCCTCAAATTTCCTTAACAAAAAACTTAATACTCCTTTTATAATTGGTTGTAATGGAGAGATTATGAAGAAAGAGTGTAAACATAGCATATTTCTTGCATGTAAAATAAGTATATACAAATGTCTTTAGAAGTAGAAAATACAGAAAAATATAAAATTTTCCAATTTCTAGCCCAATTTCCTCAAGTAAAACAGCTGAGATATGCTATGAAACCATTCTCTTATTTTTTTCATCCTGGTAGATCATTCTGGGAAAATGCCCATAAAAAAATTCATTTAATAACGCCTATAAACTAGAATAATTCATTGATCGTATGCAATAACACATGCAGACCACTAATAAAATATGAATCAAAATTTATTAACTTAAGTTTGTACAATATAAAAAAAAAAGTATTAAACTTTATAAGACATTGGCTGAGACAACGTAAAAAATGTATCAAAGAGCTTTACAATGCATAGTTGGCTTATTTTATACGCGTTGATAACTTGCTCTGTTTTGGAACTCATGCATACTTTCTGCAAGTTCTGCGGCTCTTATACCATTGCTTTTTTTCCGAATTTTATTTGACATTTCTCTATTTCAGACTTACTCAATTTGAACCATGGAGAGATACACAATCCAACAACGTGTTAAAGTTATCCAGACTTATTATGAAAATTGGCGTTCAAATCAAAATGCATATCGTGCACTTCGTGATTTTTTTGGTCAATTTGATCGTCCAAATGTGCGTACAATCGCAAAAATCGTGGAAAAATTTGAGCAAACCGGGTCTGTAGAAGATGTGAGAATACCAGTGCATGCTCGTACAGCTCGTACTGCAGAAAATATTGCTGCTGTTCGCGATAGTGTGGCTGAAGAGCCGTCCACCTCAACTCGTCGTGCCCAGCAATTGCACCTCTCACGCTCGTCGTTGATGAACATTATGCATAAAGACTTGCATTTACACGCTTACAAGGTGCAATTGGCTCAAGAACTAAAGCCTCTTGACCATTCCAAACGTCGTGAATGGGCAGAATGGTGGCAAGAAATGGCAACAGTGAATGGTCAATTTTCGAAGAAAATCATCTTCAGTGATGAGGCACATTTTCACCTCAGTGGATTCGTCAATAAACAGAATTGCCGCATTTGGGCGAATGAGAATCCAAGAGTGATTGTCGAAAAACCAATGCACCCACAAAGAGTGACTGTTTGGTGCGGTTTATGGGCTGGCGGCATCATCGGGCCGTATTTTTTCCAAAATGAGGCCGGTCAGGCAGTTACTGTGAATGGTGTTCGCTATCGTGAGATGATAACGAACTTTTTATGGCCCGAATTGGAAGATATGGATGTGGACGATATGTGGTTTCAGCAGGACGGTGCCACTTTCCACACAGCTAACGAAACAATGGCTCTTTTGCGCAACAAATTCAATGGCCGTGTTATCTCACGTAATGGCGATGTCAATTGGCCGCCAAGATCATGTGATTTGACACCGTTGGACTTTTTTCTTTGGGGTTATTTGAAAGAAAAGGTGTACGTCGATAAGCCAGCAACAATTCAAGAGCTAAATGATGAGATAATTCGGCACATTAACGGCATAGAACCTCCATTATGCCTCAGGGTCATCGAAAATTTGGACCATCGGATGGAGGTGGCCGCCGTGGTCGCGGCGCCCATTTGGCCGATATTTTGTTCCATACATAATTGAGTAATACCAATATATCATAATAAAATAAAATTACAATAATTTCCTAAATAGTTTGTGTTTTATTCAAAATCAACAAACTAAAACTATGTTTCAAAATACAGTATCAAAGCATCCCACTGTTCTACAATTCTTACAAAATCTTTCTTTAAGAAGTCCATCTTGTATAGGAAACACCTAATACAGAACAGAATTCCTAAATTCCTTTTATTTATGTTATTCTTTTAGGACTATGTGAAAAAACTTTAAATATTACCACAAAGGACCTTAATAGTTTTTGCATTGCTAAGTAAGATTAACTGCCTGTTCATCTATTTCTGAACGAAGACTTCGTTCGCTTAACTTACATTTAAAACGAAAACAAATTATACAATATTGTCTTTGTTTTACATGTAATTCATGCGAACGAAGTCTACGTTCGACATCGATGAATAGGCTATAATCTTACCAACAGTTCCAGTCAGAGCGTGAGCGCCGTTTGTTGCCAATCCGTATAGGAATTTGTATAGGAATTAGTTTGTTGATAAAAAGTTTTTTATAAGAAGAATAATTTAAACGGCATCTGACTTGGTAAGCTCGAATAAGATGACAAAACTAACACCGTCAAAGTAACTTGCTGCCATATCCATAGTTTCATCAACAATTAAAAAAAAATGTTTGTGTTTGGTAAAGGCGCCCGTACACGACATGTATTTGTCATCTGACATGTCAAATTTTCAAGTCACATGTAATTGTTCATGTCTGTCAAAATTGCTGTTTTACATAAGGTTTATAATATTCGGTCACAAACGTACATGTAATTTGCTTCTGACATTGTCTCTGTTTTTTTTCGCATTGTTATTGCAGAAACCAAAGTAGTTCTCGGTTTCAAAATAGCTTGCTGCCGCCACGAAAATATTTATTTGCGCCGTAAAATAATTTAGCCATCTTAACATTTTTTCTTTTATTTTAAAGATACCAATTTAGAATTTTATAATTAAACGGTTTTTATGTATATATTTACATAAATTCTATTCAATGGTGAGATGAGCATACATATCTTGGTATTGTAAAATATTAACTTCAGCCGGCTAATGATTCCTTCAATAGTTGACGCCGCTGCTAGTTTCTTCCCGGCATAGATTTCTGATGTCAGATGGTTTGTCAGAAGAAAATAGAGCACGCTCTAATTGAAATTTTGTCAGATGACTTTTCGTCTGACTTTTACAGAAGCAAAGTTAAAAAGGTAACACACGACATGTATGTGTTTTGCAGTGGGAAATTTGACATGTCAGATGACAAAAACATGTCGTCTATATGCTCCTTAAAGGTGCATGTAGACGACATGTTTTTTACATCTGACTTGTCAACTTTTCAAGTCACATGTAATTGTGCATGTCTGTCAAAATGGCTGTTTTACAGAAGGTTTATAATATTCGGTCACAAACGTACATGTTATTTGCTTCTGACATTGTCTCTGTTTTTTCCCATAGTTGTTACAAAAACCAAAATAATAATGCCGCCACGAAAGTTTGTATTTACGCCGTTAAATAATTTAGCCATCTTAACATATTTTTCTTTTAATTCAAAGATACCAATTTAGGATATTATAGTGAAACGGTTTTTATATATAATTACATAAATTCTATTCAATGGTGCGATGATTATATATATTTCAGTATTGTAAAATATTAACTTCAGCCGGCTAATGATTCCGTCAATAGTGGACGCCGCTGCCGGTTTCTTCGCGGCATAGATTTCTGATGTCAGATGGTTTGTCAGAAGAAAATAGAGCACGCTCTAATTGAAATTTTGTCAGATGACTTTGCATCTGACTTCTACAGAAGCAAAGTTTAAAAGGTAACACACGACATGTATGTATTTTGCAGTGGGAAATTTGACATGTCAGATGACAAAAACATGTCGTGTACGGTCGCCTTAAAAAGCTATGAGATTTGTAATTGTCTGCTATCCGTCCAATTTTCTAAAACCGACCAAAATTAGGTTAAGCCTACCATCCGACCAAACCAAAAATATCCGACCAAATTTGGTCGGAAAAGACCATGTTCGGCAACCCTGACTATAAACTTCTTTGTGTGGTCTGTGACAATGTACGTTCGGCTGTTGCTTCCCTACCGGCAAATGAGTAGCTAACTACAAAAAAAGCCAACTTTAAGTTAGCTTGTATAGACTAACTTAAAGCCAACAACTAAGCAATGGAAAATTTACATTAACCAAAGTGTATACAAACACTGTATATTTTAAGTAGAGAGAGCCATGTCGATTGGCAAACAAAATGTCATTATAGTCAAAAAACATAGTTTTTTAATACAAAAAACTACACTGCCCCGGTAGACTAGCTGGTAGCGAGCTAGTCTATCAGCACCGAGGTTGCGGGATCGAATCCCACCAGAGACAGAAAAAAAAATAAAAAATAAAATAAAGTAAAATAAAATAAGAAAAAATAAAAAAAAAAAAATAATTAAAAAATTAAATTAAATTAAAAAAAATAAAAAAAAAAATTAAAAAAAATTTACTTTATTGACTTTGTGTAACTATATATTTTTATAAAGTTTTTGCTGGGTAGCTACAAAAAGTTAACTTTTAAGTTAACTGAAAGTAATGCAGAGTCGGACAATTGACTACTTCCTAGGACATCGCAATGTTAAAAAAGTTAGTTAATTACATATAAAAGTAATCCAATTGTCAACCACCACTACTTGAGAAATAGTTAGCTTTAAATTAATTGAAAGTTAACTGAATTGCCTGCAGGGTTTGTTGTTATTTCGTCAACACAAGCATAAATGTGATCTTATGTGTGTGCCCTTCACTGCTTTTAAAGATAACGACAAAGACGCGCGAGCTGCTTCCCCGCCCAGAGCATTTTTACGAATAGATAGAATGTAGTTAGAATACTGAAATACAGTAGAATCCCGATAATTCGTAATCGCAAGCGACCAGCCATTTCTTACGAATTATAGGGGTTTTCGATTTAGCGGGGTTTCGATTTAACGGGGTTAAAATAAAATAAATACGAATTAACGGGGTTTTCAACTTTTTTACTTAAACGATAAAAAAAAACATAAAAAACAATTGTTAAAAATAAAATATAAAAATTATTCATGTAACAAACTGATCTTATTAAAATAAACACACACACAAGCAAAAGCAAAAACCCACGCAAAAAAAAGCGGTAAACAAAAAAATCATTCTTTCCATGTTTCTGTTGTTTTTATTACGCATTATTAGTGGTAGTTGGCAAACAATTACGATTTATAAGAGGCAAAGAATATTTTATTTGTAAAAAAAAAATTACGAATTAGCGAGGGGACCAATATGTATGGAAATTTTACGAATTAACGAGATTTTTTCAAGGGACCGACAGTTTATTACGAATATTCGGGAATTACGATTTATCGGGGTACGAATTATCGGGATTTGACTGTAATAACTTTTTAGAACATCATTGCCAATCTTAAAGTTGTTCGGCGGCATTTTATAGTATGTTCACATTTGGCTTCTTAAACGCGTTTAAGCAGTTCGAACGTGATTAAGCTCTAATCACTTCAAAATCGAGATGATTACCCATACATTGAAGTGATTTGTTAATCACTTCAAATCGACATGATTACAACTAAATCACTTCATAAACCACATAGAATCCACTGAACATACCCTAATAATGTAGAATCGCTCGATTGTGTACAACCGGCCAAGATGTCTGCTTAATATTTTTATTTTTTTTTTCCTTAAATAATTCATAAATTTTCACAATTTCATCATTAAATTGATTAAAATAATCTTCTGATAATTTTATAAAAGTGTTTTTATCCATTTTTAATACTTTAAAGAAATTTAAATTTGTTTGTTGTTTTTTTGTGTGCTTGTGTGTGTGTTTTTTCTTAATCATCTGTCATCTTAATCATCTCAAATGTAATGTGAACGGCTTTGATTAGCTAAATCAACATTTTGCTTAAACGCGTTTAAAAACCCAAATGTGAACATACTATTAACCTTGTGCAAAAACTACAGGTCGCAACTTTAAAAATAATTTGATGAATTTGGGTACATACTAGAGAGATCGATTATTCGACTTATTTCAAAAACCGGATTTCGAATATGTTTAAAAATAACCGGTTTTATTCCAATAAAAAAACACAAAAATCAAATTAGTTTTAAATATAAAAAGTTAATTTAAATAAAGCAAAACAATTCACAAAGGTAAGGAACCAACAAAATACATAGTTGTGACCAGGGATATCAAAAATATGCTCTAAAACGAGTTTTATGCGCATAAATATGAAGTAAAAACTTGAAAATATGCCCTGAAAATTGTTAAAAATATGCCTTAAAAAATTCAAAAACTGCTAATTTGAAAACAAAATATTCAACAATTTAATAACAGTTCCATTTAATAAAAAAAACAACCCTTAAACTATAATCAGTTAAGCCCAAATACTATAGTATTTACAGACGAATTTTCGATATTTTACCCTTTTTGGAAACTATGGGCAGTCATTGGCGCACAGGTTAAAATTAATATAAAAGTTATTTGTGCCGAATATTACCTAGATATTAACATCCATGCGGAGACCTACGCCGTCAAGTTTTGTCGGCGGCGGCGGCTTGCAAAAATATTGTCGGCGGCGGCTCAAAGCCGGCTTAAGCCGACTTAAACTTAGGCCAATTTAAAAAATTTTTTTTTACCAACTTTCATATTTTAGTTTGATTAATAAAATTCACCCCTATCGTGAATAACAAGTGGATTTTTTGTTCCCGTGAAATTTTCATTCCCCTTGAAGGGAAAAAAAGCCATCGTGAATCTCATGTGAAAAATTTTCCACGCTATCAGTTCCAGTGAATGTAAAAAAGAAGAAAGATTAAAAAATTAAAAATCGATGAAATTTTTATTCAAAAATATACATGTGTATATTTTAAAGAAAAGTTAAAATAATAAGCAAATTTCAAAAGATTTTGTTGTTCGAGCTTAATTCCCAGTTTTTATTCTTGATAAAAACACTTGAAATTTATTGTTGATGGGATAAGCTATTCCTATGCGCATTTCACTAGTTGCTTAGGCCAGAGCATCAGGAAACTTCATCCATAAAGGTTTTAGAAAAACCAAAGACATTAAACCAAATAAAACTGTTAATAATAAAGCAAAATATTTGGTATTGGAGGGATTGTTTGATTACAACGTTAGTTTTTTGCAGTTTTATAAATTTTATGTAGTAAAATATTTTTCAAAATTCTGCCAAACCTCTGTCGAAAGCTTCACAAATCAGCAGCCAATCGACCTTTTGTATTGCATTTTGTAGACTAATATGTCGGTTTGTGTCTTATTAACGGATCCAGCCCTTAATATTTGATTTATTGGAGGAACTACTTACATACATGTTCTGTTCCCTTGCAAAAATAAAGTGAGCAAATCTAATGGAAACGTGAAGAAATTACGAGGGAAAAAACTTTTCACGATAAGGGGAATTTTTCCCCGTGAACATTTTTTCACGTTATTATTCTCCTTCGAATAACCTTTTTTCAGGGAAGTTTTTCATGATCGCAAATATGTGAATAGGGGAAAATTTTCGAGGGAAAAATTATTCACGATAGGGGTGATTAATTTGTATATATACTTATTTTAATGCTTGTGGACTATTATCTATTCCCAAATGAGATTTTAAATTTTTACCGCAAAACTTTTGAAAATATACAAGGACTATATCTTACTCATTAACATTTTTATTTATTAAAAAAAAACTGTTTTTATTAAAAATAAAAAGAATGGAAACATTTTTTTCCAGTTTTGGTTATGCATTTCTTGTAGGGAATATTCGATTAAATGGCTGTGACCGGCGGCTGATTTTAAGCCGACTTTAGTCGATAAATTTTCGGCGGCGGCGGCTGTTAAAAATAATCGGCGGCGCGGCTCAGCCGGATTAAGCCGTCAAGGCGCAGGTCTCTGCATCCATGTGAGATTTTTTGACTTAAAGGAATTTTAGGGACCTTCTCTAAATTGTTTACTAACGTAAACATTAAAAAGGAAGTCGAAGCTGTTAATAATGGGAGCTTTGGGCAAATGTGAACCGATTGGAAAAGATTTAATTTTGCTGTAAAATATTTGTGGGACGAATTTAATCTAAAAACCAACATAATTAGATGGTTCACGGACACAAAGAGTCTTATTTGGATGGAAGTTTTTATGGGGAATATTTGAAATTATACACAATAGTACAATTAAAAAGTGTTTACCAAATTTGATAAAACTTTCTACAAGATTGAAACTTGTACTTTGTGCACAAGGTTGATGGACATCGTTAGATCGCTTTTAAAAGTGATTCTGAGTCTATCGCTATACTAAAAGATTGGTCCAGATTTCTGTGTATTACACACATTGCCAAAAAAAAAAAAATTGAAGTAAAGAGTGGTTTAAGCAACGATCTGTTTTTGTGCAAACAATCCTGGTAAAAAATTTAAACTTACGACTGGAAATTATTTTAAAAGCTTCTTCTTCAACCTCTTTACTCTGCAAAGTTTTCGCTGAAATGATAACATTATGCACTACACACCACAATCAAAATTCTTAATACTTCTACAAACATGCTTCAAATGCCTGTTTTAACAACAAACATCCCAATTAACAACACAAAATTTTTGTACAAACGTAATATTTTATCAAAGGTTTTCTTGGGAGTCAAAGAATTTCATTAATAAGATTAAGTTTCAATGTGCTAAATTCCCAATTCTAACTATTGATAAACTGAATTTTATTGTTGGTGGGATGAGCTTTTAAGCTTTGATTTTGTTACGGGTAAGACTTTAGAGTGTTTATAATTCCCATTCGCTTAACAGTTTTATTTGAATAATATCTGTAGCTTTTCTAAAATCTTTGAATGCAGTTTCCTGATGATCTGGCCGAAGCAACCATTTAAATGCGCATAGGAATAGCTTGTCACACCAACAATAAATTTCGGTTTAAAACTAAATCTTATTAATTTTAACATGCTTGCCAAGCAATTTGTGTGGTTTATTTTGTCTTTTAGAATTGTTTAAGAACTTCAGTTTTAAAAAATAATAGGAATTATATAAATTTATTATTTGGGACATTCTCCCAATTTATTTGAAATAAATTTAAATTTGTTGGTGGTTAAGCATGTCTATATGTATCAGTAGACTTCAACTAATATAATTTTGAAAAATTACAAACAAAACCTCCTAGCCAAGATTATTTTTTTCAAATTTTTTTTTTCAGCATTATAGAAAAGAATAGTAAGTAGTATGAACATGCTTTTTGTGTGAAATATCTGTCAATTCGTCGATCACAATTAAAAACCTTCTGTGACATTGTTTGCTTCCTTCAAATTTGTTTTAAGTTCTTGGATTTTAATAATTAAAACTGGTGAAGTTTTCCCATATCGTTGAGATATGCTAGAACTACATAAGAATTTTTAGTTCTTATATAATCTTGGGTCTTCTTTTATACATTTTTATACATTCTTACTAGTTTTACTTAAACGAATGTTGTCGTAATTATGTGTTATGTGAAGGAATTTTAAAACTTAAAATTTTATAATTACATTCATGTTAGTAGATAGAAATTTTGTTGCATATCTAAAGTAAAAATTTTTTGATGTAGATAATACTGGCCTAATATTCTCTATACTGTTTTTTAAGTAAAAACACATCTATCATAACAATTTGAAAGAAATGCGTCTTAATGTCCTTTCATTAAAAAAAAAAAAAAAAAACAATTTAACTTGTGTAAATTTTAATTAAAATAAGAATTTGAGCATACATTTTTTGTTTTGTTATTTCTTCTTATAAATGAAAAGAGAAAATGTAAATTACCATGTTTCCGTTAAATATTCTTTAACGTCTTTTTATTTTTTGTTCTATAAAAATAGAGGGTTAAAATATTTTCCATTTTTTAATTCGGTAGAAAATTTTAAAAGTAGTCGTACTATTAAGTTGTATGACAGTTGGTCATTATTGTGGCGCAACATATTCAGATGGTGATAGTTAGTGGTGGTGTTTCAATTCACCTGCTGTTGATGGATGGTAATTGACCTTTATGCTGTTGTAATGAATTTTTTTGTTTAAATAGGTAAACACACACACGCACATGCATACATTATATACAAAACTGAATGTTTGTTTATGTGCTTGTTTTTGCCTTATAGTCGCCTTAATTCCCAACTATAATATGCTTAAGTTGACTTAAGCAATCGTGCAAATCCATGTGATTCATATGTGTCGAACCATATTAAACTTAAGAAAACTTTTTGGTTAATTTTATGAAACTGGCATTTGCTTAAGTAAAGTGCGAAACAGATCGCACTATCCATACGGAATAAAATATTTTTTGACTTTATTTTTGTTTTGTTTTAAATGCTTCTGAGAGGCCTTTTGTTAATTTTTGACAGAAGCTTATGCACTTTATAGTTGGGCCTTAAGCCGCTAAACCGATCTATATCAATTTTTTTTTTTTTTTTTTGAAAATTTAAGTGCACCAAAGACAAATAGATTTCTGTACACGGAGAAAACTGTTGTGCATTATTTATGCACTAGCTTTTCATAACTATAAAATGTTTAGGCACATAGGTGGTAGTTATTTCATACATTACCTGGTAAGTAGTTATCATTACAATTGTCATTATTATGAAAACTTCAATAAGTACTTACTAGTAATGACCTCAGCAACTACTTATTACTTCTGTTATTTTCACTACTGAATATTTGCTTACTGGTAACGTACTCAATAACTACTTATTAGGTCTATTAACTAGTGATTTTTTGGCTTCTGGTAAGTTTATTGTAAGTACTTACAATTCGACTTACTAGTAGTTAAATAATAACTACGTATTTTTTGACTTCTAATAAGTGTATTTTGTAAGTACCGAATTCTTTGGACACCTCGAACATAAATAAGTAGTTGTTCAGCCGAAAAATAAGAAGTGTTTATTTTCTCCAACATTATTTGCTAACTTACCAGGTAAGTTAAGTTTTTGCTGGGTATATATCAAAATTTTAAAAGTTTATTTATTTCTATGCTTAAACTTTAACTTAAAGGCGCAAAAATTCGTACTTTTGGTACTTTTTGTAAGGATTTGTTTTATTATTTCTTGATATTTAAGAACATAAAACTAAAAATAATATACATAAATTAAAACTTATGTCGTATTAGTTTAAATTGTTATTTGCTCCACTGTAATGTAGACTTAATGGCGTTTTCTTTTCTGAGTAAAATTCTGCATTTATTCTGCCTTTTACATTTTTTTATGTTCTTTTCTGAAAAACATGTGTTATTTTAAAAGTGTAAAGCGTTCTTTTCTGATGATGTTCCTTTTAAAACAATGCAATACAAAAAACATCTGTTGGCTTTGGATTGTTGTAGTCTTGCCTGTAATTGAATTTACTTTGCGCTAATTGTACTTTATTGTTAAATGCCGAAATTTTTGTTCTTTTGTAAACGTAAAATATGAAACACTTCTTAAAAATTAGGGGAGCATTTAAAAATGTTGCTAAGTGACATGTAAAACTTATGCAACACTTTTTTTTAGAAAAGAAAACGCCATAAGATTTGATTAGAGCGAACAGAATATTCTGGAATCGACTAGAAGATTCTTGAATCTACTAATATACAACTACTTCCAGTTGGAACTAATGGGTGATTTTTTAAGAGCTATGGGAAAGTTAAAAAAAACACAAAAAATTCAGAAAAATGTATGAAATCTTTATTTGAATCGATAGTACGGTCCATATAATTTAATGTTTGAAGATTACTCCATGCAAATGTTGATCGTGACTGCGCTTCAAATGCTCCATCCGCTTAGTCCAATTTTGGCATACTCTTTCCAACATTTCGGCCGGTATCTCATGAAAAAATGCTTTAATGTTGTCTTCCAATGCGTCAATTGAAGCGGGCATGTGTGTATCGACATAAGCTTAAACATAGCCCCACAAAAAATAGTCCAAAGGAGTTAAATCGCACCTTCTAGGCGGCCAATTGACCGGTCCCGAACGTGAAATGAAATGTTCACCGAACTCGCCTCCCAATAAGTCCATTGTTAAGCTTGTTGTGTGGCATGAGACACCGTCTTGTTGAAACCACATGTCAAGCAAGTCAAGCTCTTGAGTTTTGGGCAAAAAAAAGTTGGTTATCATTTCACGGTAGCGCTCACCATTCACAGTTACGTTACGATTCGCATCATCTTTGAAGAAGTACGGTCCAGTGATGCCACCAGCCCATAAACCGCACCAAACTGTGACTTTTTCTGGATGCATTGGTAGCTCTTGCAATGCTTCTGGTTGATCTTCACTCCAAAATCGACAATTCTGCCTATTAACGTACTCATTGAGCCAAAAATGAGCTTCGTCGCTGAACACAAGAAGCGCGCGATGAACTTTCTTAACAGAGCACGCATTATGATAATAAAATTAAATAATTTGCAAGCGTTGTTCGTTTGTAAGACGATTCATGGTTAAATTAGAGACCAAACTGAAGATGTTTGACAGTGAAACAAAACATGAGACGTGCGTCAGCTGTTTAAACCAGTGTTACATAAAAGATAATAGCTAAAAAATCACCCGATATAAATACAGGCTGCCTCATAAAGTTTAGTTTTGTTTTAAGACATAAAACGGTTCAGTTCGTAACTAACAATATTGGATAAATTTTGTGAACACAATAATTAATTTTAATAAAGTTTGTTAAGTTGAATCAGTGTGTGCATTTATTGGGATTTGCAGTTAAAAGAACTCAAACGCGTTTATTAAAGGAAAAACGTAACAATATATATGTAATTAAAAAACAAGACTTTTGGTATTTTTTGTAAGTATGTACATATGTTTTTTATTATTACAATTTGGCGAAAATTTTAAATAATCCAATCCGAATTTAAAGCAACATATAATCAAAATTCTTAAGAGCAAAAAGTAAAACGGGGTATTGTTTTGACCAAGTAAATAAATAAATATTTATATAAAATATTAAAAAACGTATAAACCGACTTAAATACTTTGGAGCAAATCGAATCATTATAGGAGAGAATCAATCCATTGTATATTTATGTCCATTAGCTAGTTGGGCTTTAACAGCTAGTTTAAATTTTCCTAGGCTTCTATTTTAGTGAAAAAATCCTGATTAATGGGTTTTAAACAACATTTATTGATTTTGTGTAAAAATTACTATTTTAACAACACAGTTTGTTAAAAATCAAATTTTAGGTCAACAAACTTTTTTTTTGATTCAATGAAAAAATTTACCAAAATTGTGCTTTGCAAAATAGCACTCAATTAAACATATTTAATAATGAAATAATTTAATATTTCCTCACATTCAATAAAAAAAATATTTGAGTCAAAGTAAAGACAGTATTTTAACAACTCTTGCCCAGTTTTTAATAGCTTTGTTATCGTTGCAAGTAAGACTTGAGTGCTTGTAATTCTCATTCGCTTTCAGTTTTATTTGTATAATATCTTTAGTTTTGCCACAGACTTTGGAAAAAGCTTTCCTGATGATCTGGCCTAAGAAGCCAGCAAAATGCGCATAGGAACTAGCTTATCCCCTAGCAATAAATTTAAGTGTGTTTGGCAAAGAATAAAAACTAGGAATTTAAAACATCAATATTAATAAATACATAAATACTCAATAAACAATTTGTTTGATTTATTCAATATTTCCAACAATTTTATTTAACAAATCACGTAAACATTTTGTTAAAAAAAATATTTTGGGCAACAACTTTATTTTAATTATTGACTCAATAAACTTGGTTGTTGACTAAAAATGCAATACAGTACACGCTTGGAAATTCGAACCACTTTGTTTTTAGGGTGATTCGAATTTCTGGACGGTTTTTTATACAAAAATTTAGGTAAATTTGACCATAAAGATATTGAAAACTGTGCTTTTTTTAATTTTAGTTTATTTTTCATAAAAACTATAAAAAACTTAACGAAATATAAGAAAAAATAACAATTCAGTTCATTTGACTTTATTTAGTATGTGTAATACATACACCAAAAAACTGACTTTTAAACTCTAACAACATCGACAAGATCTGTAAATCATCTTCTAAAATGGGATTCCCCTTTTTACTTTGTATTTGGTTAAACTAAATTGTCAAAATTTTAGTGTTTACAATAAAAAAGAAAA
Organism: Pollenia angustigena; assembly: GCA_930367215.1. Classification (NCBI taxonomy): domain Eukaryota; kingdom Metazoa; phylum Arthropoda; class Insecta; order Diptera; family Polleniidae; genus Pollenia; species Pollenia angustigena. Next base: position 22,063,587 of record OV884061.1, on the reverse strand, counting down.
AAAAACACTCGGAAATTCGAATTATGGATTCCAATTTTAGAGCGCCCAATGTAATTGAATTACTGATTCGAATTTCTGGAAATTCGAATTTCTGAGAGTTCGAATGTCTGAGCGTCTACTGTAATATAGTTATTGAAACTTTTTTTATCAATACCGCAAAAATCGTCATCGAAGAAAATTCAAAAATTGTTTTAATCAAATATGCGATTTTCGTATTAAAATATGAAAAATATTTTCTTCTGTGTGTGTGAAAGCTCAAGTCAGAAGTTATTCTTTTGAATTTCAAAATTTAAATTGTGATAAGATACAAATTTATGTACATGTGCATTAAGGTGCTTAACAAACTGTTTTAATGGCTGTAATCTCAAAAGTTTCTAGCTAATACAAAAAAGCTCTGCCACAAGATCAGCTCCACATTTTGATTCTGCGCGACGCTCATTTTTCCATATAAATTGCATGTGATTTTTTTTTCTCGTATTTTGCTAATAAAACTACTAAAAAAATTTCTTAATGATTTTGACGGTCATATTCTTGTAGGTAATTAAATTTTCCACAACCTTTTAAATGATTTTTTCGTAAACTTAATTTCCTACAAAAATATGCCGATAAAATATATATAAATAAAAATGTATTCTCTTAAAAGTAACTTCTTGCCGTTAGACAACAAATAATCTTTCTAATTGTTTGCGGAGAGTGTAAGTGTTTTCGTTGGAATTACACAAATTCATACACACACAGGTGGATGTTTTAGGAATTAGTTTATTAAACTATTACAAAAATTATAGTAACAACAAATATAATAAACACCTGTTTTTTTTGCCTGGCCCTTATGTTTGAATCATCTTTTAGTTAACAAACTGTCCGACTTTCTGTCTGTTACCAAAAATAATAATAATAAATAAAAAGGCCGATAATAAAATAGCATTAGCCGCCTCTACTTTTGTGTGTTTTTTGTTGTTATTGCTGCATTATCGTACAAGTTTCCACACCATCTCTTACTTTCTTCATCTGTTTTGAATGTTTTTTTAACATCCACGAACAGCAGCAAAAGTGGTTATTAAATGATTAACTCAGGTTAGTAACCCAGCAAAAACAACTTCGTAAACGCTTTCATACCTAATCGCTACTTGCAACATTACATTGCATTAATTCATAAAGTACTCAGTTTGGTAGAGCCCAGGCCTAACTCATCTCAACTGGGGCAGTGGATTCTTTTTTGAAATATTTAAATAGTGAATAATTTAAGGTTATTTAAAGTAAAATTGTAGCGTACAGAATTAAGGAAATGTGTTGCGTTCAATAATTTAAGCTGGAGGTCCACACGACGCGTTTTCGCCACCATGCATTGCATGTATTTCATATCATTCCTGCGTTCCACGTTCAAGTAACATGCAACGCTTTTTATGCGGCAACACCAAAAGCAAAAATAAAATTTTATTTCTCAAAATAAGCTGATTTGTTCGAACGCTGCAAAAGTAGAAAGTAAAGCTACCTCTCGCATTCAACGCCTCAAGGCATTCGACGCTTTTTTGCATGTAACTGGCTACGTAAAACAACACATATTCTACATTTTTGACACTTGTATATGCAGCTAAAAAGCGTTGAATGCATGTTGTGGACCTCCAGCGTTTACTTAGAAACATATAGAAGGATCGGTCTGAAGTTCCATAGATTATGTTGAATTTTTGGCACATATTACAAAATATTAAGAGATACATGGCATTGTGGCTATGTAATGTAGTCAAAATAACGTCAGAACCAAATGCACATGTGACTCTTCACATTCCGTGTACTCTAGGCTATTTTTGAACTTAATCCGTATTAAACAGTAGCACGTTGTGGATGCATTTACTTTTCGACAATCTTTTGTTCATAGCTTCCTAGAAACACAAATGTTTTTCCTTTAAATAAAACATACAGTTTTAAGTGTAGCTTTCCAAAATTAGTCATTTAATAATTGAATCCATACTATCTTTTTATGTACTATATATCAATATGCCACTTTGAAAGCGTTAATCTATTTTACATTTTTTCCACCAACAATCAACCACTTCCTTCCTTTGTGGTTTATATGGCAAAAAAATATTTCATTGTCATTGCAACAACGTTAATTCCTGCTGTCTGACGCAAAAGTTTCGTACGTACATTTCACAACAGGTAGAAAATTCAACGAAAAACAATTGTAAATGCAACAATTGCAACAGACACTTAAAATACTTAAAAAAACAGGGGTGTGTGTTTTATATAAAAAGGGTTTGGGAAGTTGTACTGTTTCCTTTCAAATACTATAGATACGTGATAAAATAAACTTCTTTATTTGTTGTACCACAATAAAAATAAAAAAATAATTAAACTAGGCTTAACTTTATTTTAACTTACAAATTACATTCACTTTGCACAATGTCTACTTTTTATTTAAATTCTAAATAAAATTGTTTTTAACTTTTAAATTACAAGAAAACAAGTGAAAAAGTACAGTCGGTCAAGCCCGACCATATGACACCGTACACTACAGTATATTAGAAGGAATACAAAAGTTCTTTGTGCCGAGTATTATTTATTTAGAAATCTTCACCTCCATACATGATATTTGTTTACCTTTAAGTGATTTAAGGAAAGGGGTTTATATGGGACCAAACATTTTGTCATGACATGGAGGCTATCGTAAAAATCATTGTCGCCAATTTGTACGTAGTAAATGCTAACATTAATAAGGAATATATGACATTAAAAGCTATTTTGGGAGTAGTTTATGTATGGGAGGTAAGATCCTTTAAATTGCAAAAAATTTTGTTTGGACCAAGTTTAATCTTAATACCAACATAATAAGATGGTTTATGGACGCAAAGATCCTATTCTGGAACAATCTTGTATGGAGGCTATGTGAAATTATGAACCGTGTCGCATCATTTTCGATATGCTTGGCCCTTGTGCCAATAAGAAACTATGTGCTATTTCATCAAATTATCTCCAAAATCGCGACCTGTACATTGCGCACAATGTTTCCACTGACAGCCAGCCAACCAGACGGACATCGTTTAAGATGTTGTTTTTAAGCTCGAAGTATGCTACTAAAAAAAGATTATTTGAAAACGAAACTCGATTTTTGCATTGAAAATACAAACAACTAAGAGTGCAATAGTCGGCTATACCGAAACGTATATACTTTTCACCATGGTGCGATTAGGGAAAGTTATATAAATAACGTTCTTTATTTTAATGTTGAAGCTTTGGCTCTTGCCATTCTTCAGATATACACAAATCTTACACGTCTTTGTCGGATGTAATGTATTGATAACCAAGATGCTTGTACCTAATGTTTAAACTTTGGCTGCTGCCGTTCTCCAGATTTACAGAAGAAAAGAAATAAAAAAACAACAACAACAAATTTATGATTTAAATAAGAGGCAGTCATGGGTTTTTGCTCATATTTCAGTCAATAAGTCCCAATCATATCTGGTGTCTTCGAAAAACTCATTTCAATAACTTCTCGCCTCATTACAAATGGAATGGCAAACTTTTAGGTATCATCGGTCAATGGAAATCGCTACAGGAAGATGATTCAATGCTCTTTAAGGCGGAAAATTTATGATTGAGATTTAGAGAATATGTGGTGCCACTTGCCAACAGTGTTTCCAGTGAAATTTCGAGAAAGATACATTTAAGTTTCCAAAAAGATACACTTTTTCCCAAAAAGATACATTTAAAAAAAAAAATTTTAAATCCATTTTTGACGTTTATCATAAATTATCATAACATTTTTATTTTATATTTAATGAATATTGTAAAGAAAATGATATCATATAAATTAATTTTTATATTTATTTAGGTCATAAATAATAGCTATATATATGTAATTTTTAAAAATACAGTAAGCAAACTTTAGAATTAATTATATCTTTGGATGTTATCAGAACAAATTCATTTTTTTTTAAATTAATATACGAGTAAAAGCGTTCATACTAAGGCGATTATATCAAAAAGTTCATATAAATTTTCTGAAAATATATAAAAAAAAGATGTTCATATATCCTCAGAACTACATCGCACTACTAGTAATTCTCGACTTAGGTGGATAGTATATTGAAATCTCTTTAAAGTTTTCTTTCGCCATTATTAAAGCTGCTATTATATTAGCATTGAGTCGGTTAAGATGATCAGTCTTAATAAGTTTTAGTACATTTTGCGTACAGATTCAAAAGATACGAAAAATGTCAGGATTATACATGGTACCTGCAGCCATCAAAAGATGCGAAAAATGTATCTTTCGTATCCTAATGGCAACACTGCTTGCCACACAGCAAGAGAAACAATGGATCTTTTGAAAGAAAAGTTCGTAGAGGAGGAGTGAACTGGCCACCATGATCGAGCGATTTGACGCCTTTAGACTAATTTTTGTGGGGTTTTCTTAAATCAAAAGTGTACAGCAATAGTTCCGCAACAGTTCAAGAGCTTAAAAACAACATTATCGAGCAGATATCAACCATTGATTAAAAACCATTGATTTAATTTTTTACCGTCAGTTTTGGGTATAAAGGCGCTGACACAGATTTTTACCGCTTTCGACCTACGACTGCTGCTTTAAGAAATAAACGCGAAATACGAAATATTATCAAATCAAAAACGGAAATTAAAAAAAAGTAACATGTGTTTGTCAAATATTAAAAGTTATGTTTTCAAATTTAAAATAACACGTTGTTGAATTGTTAACATTTGTTGTCGGCTCATTGATTTGTTGCAAAAATTTTCTTGAAGCTTTCAAATGTTTGCTACAGCGATAAAATAATTAAAATGAAATGAGGACACAAGTATTACTCGTAAAATGGTCAAAAAATTAAGTTTTTCTATGAAGCCGAAAAGCAAATTTCTTACATGGCAAACTAAACTAAGAATACTAGACTATCAATACAAAAATAAGAGCACTGGTGGGCGAAATGACAACTATACGTACTTAAAAATTTAAAAACATCCCTTGTCCAATTGAACATGGATGGTATCAATTTATGCATTTGTTTTGTTTTGCCGGATTTTTCTTCTGTGTTTATATATTCTATGGAATCCTCTTTTCCTCCTTTGCTGCAACTGAAAAATATTAGTTTTACAGAAATGTGCGAATTTGGACTTATGACAATGTTTCAACAAATTAGAGGTATATGTATGTGTGTACATACATATAAATTAAAAAAGAAGCTACAACACTTTTTTTGTTATGTTTACAAAAATATTCGTTAAAGAATAATGAAAAAAAAAACAAAGTTACTTTCGTATAATATCACAATATTTTTTATTTAATTTCAGTAAAGGCTGGACAAGATATGCTCAGCATGGAAATGCAAAGATCTCATCACAATCATGGTATAAGTTCTCTTCCATCAGCATTGGCTCATCATGGCAACACGGTTGGGACACATCATCACAGTCATCATCACAGTCATACGCATTATCTGCATCGACAGCAGCACCACAATACTAGCAGTAGCAATACAGCTAGTCAGCCTACACAACCACACCAACAACATCATGTCCAGCATCACTTGCAACATTTAGATTCTAGTTTAATGCAAAATAATTCAAGTGACCAACACAATAGTCACACTCAACTTACGCAACTGCATACAGCACAAACTCTAACGTATGATGTCAAATCCAAAGGTAACAAAAATCACAAAATTTTTTTAAGAAAAGTTCTAAACTCAAACGGCTGTCGACAAAGCAAAGTCTAAAAGTTTTTTAAAAAAGATATTCTGTCCATTAAGTTAAAGTCTATTAGAAATATATTTAATGTACGCTTCTTTTTAACGGCTTTTTTAAAATCATATGACGATATGAACTTATGTACATATGGGCATTTCCAGCGAAAAGTCTTCTTTTTGTAACGTAACGCCAGCATGCAAATTAGCTTGTATTTTGGGCCCATGTTGTTCAAATCTTATTCCTTTTGTAACAAACTGCAGAGCTAGTTGCACTTTACACCAAAATTAAAAAAAAGTAAATTTAGCATAAAAACCTTTCTTGAGAAACAATTTTTATTACTTGCTGGCGTGACGTTACAAAAAGTAGACTTTTCGCTGGAAATGCCCATATGTATATAAATTATCATTAGCAGCTCCCCGTAAACAACTTTATTTGTAATTTCTGTGGTTTTCATGAGCAACCACGTCCATTTTCCTTAATTTTGAGATGTTGTTGCCATATTGCTTAATCTTAGATGGTTCTAAAAATTTCTGAAAAAATATGGACCAATTCCGGTTTTTTATCGCAATAACAATGTTCAAAAAGTGCAATACCTTGCCAATAGTTTAATCTAGTTTTATTGATTTCAAACTTTTTTTGTCTGCTTTTAAATCGATTTTTCAAAATAGTTTTTTTATACGCGACATTAAACACGCTCATTACTTTGTTTATATCCATATGCACACTTGGGTGTTTAAACGCGTTTAAGCGAAATGCTGATTTAGATAATAAAAGTCGTTCACATTACATGTGAGATGATTAAGATGACAGTTGACAAATACAAAAAACACAACAAACAAATTTATACATATGTTTTTCTTAAAATTATTAAAAATGGATAAAATACTTTTATAAGTTATCATAAGATTATTTTCAATGAAATTGTAAAAATTAACGGATTATTTAGAGACGAAATACAAACATTAAGAAGAAATCATGGTCGGTTGTACACGTTAGAGGTAAGTTTATTTTGGCCGATGCTTCATCATACTCAGTTTGAGGTATGTTCACAGGATTATATGTGATTAATGAAGTGATTTAGTTGAAATCATGTCAAATCATGTTTGTTAATCACTTCAATGTTTAGTTAATCATCGCGATTTTGATATGATTAGAGCTTAAGCACGTAAAAGGTGATTTAACGCGTTTAAAAACCCAAGTGTGAACATAGTATAGCTTTACATAGCGTCTAGAACTGATATAAATCATATATTTTAATGTCAGCAAAGAATTATGTATATTACGTGTGGACTTCAATATTAGTGCAATTGCAATATCATATCAAATATTATAATATTGTGTTCATACTAAATATTAAGAAAACCATATCATGATATGAACTCAAAATAGACATACATACATACATAAATATAAAACAATAATATGAAACCATCATTAATTTTAATAAAAAAAGGGCAAATCTTGTGAAAAGTATATAAAAAAAAACAATATTTTGAACTTAAAAAGAATACAAACAAAAAAGTTTACTGGAAGAGAGTCAGTCAATTATGAAATAAATATTATAAGATTTACATACATAAATACGTGCTCCCCTTACACTGCAGCCACACGTTCAATAAATCACTTTCATGTTGTTCATACAAAGTGCTTGTCAAAACTTGTTTGAATTGACAGTTCTGGCACACGCTGCACTCAATTTCATTTTAAAAATGACCTCAACGAAACAACTCAAAATAATAGCTTGGCTCAAAGTATTTTTTAAAAAAAGCACAAGCATTTTTAAAAACACAACTTTTTTTATTAAAGCACATTTATTTTTGAAGAAATATAGTTTTTATAAAAGAAGCGACAAAACTAATTTGTAAACAGCAAACAAATGGAAAGGTAAAATTGAAAGCAACCTCGTCGTCAATTTAAAAAGTGTGAGTGTGTTAGAAAGAAAAGTGAGAGTGTGTTGCAAATTGAAGGCAAAACTTGATCGAGTGCCCTCCAAGTTATCAATTATTAAGATTAACATGATGAAATGTGTTCTCTTATTCCGTCGACGTTTTCTCATATATTTTAGCAGATATAATTGCAGGTGTAGATTAGGTGTTAAGCTCGATTCAACAGTCCCTTATTCATACGGCCCATGTCTTATTGACATGATTCTTCCTTTTCCTTCTTTGGTCATGAATTGGCGTTCAAATGATTCATGTCATGTTGAAAACATGTTTTTTATTTTGTTTTATTTGATATTGAAAACAAAAACAAAATTAAACAACGAATGAAAAAGCAAATCGTACTGACAGTACATGCATCTGTGTACTCGTTTCTTTTCCCCTCGTCCTTCTCGCCTATAAAGTAGCAATCATGTCATTAAAACATGAGCCGTATGAACACAGACTAAGCTGGCAAACTCAAGTGCATACATTTCTTTTAGACTTGGCAACCCTTGCCACGGACAAACAATGTCATCTAACGGAAAATCATGCGCATGTCGTAATCTTGAATTCTATCATTCTTGTTCAACTTAAGTTATTTAAAGTTAAAAATCAAAAGGAAAAGTATTCATAATAAGTTTAGAGATTTGCGTTTGTCAAGGGGAAGTAAACGATTTTGTATACCTATCAAGCAAAAAAATCGTATTTGAGTATTAAAGAATCCATCCATATGTATATGTATGTATTTTATTGTCCATTAATATTTGTGTACCTACCTATAGTAAAATCAATTTAATCAAAATAAGGAAATATTAATTTTTTTATCCCACATTTAACATTTGTAATACTTTTACGTTTTATTTTTTTATTCCTCTTTTTTACACACTTCAAGTTCACAAATTAGATGAATATTGCCTGACAAGCAATAGCAATACGATTCCTACCAACTCAACCACTGGATCAACAGCACAGGTGCCCACAAATTTTATATCTCAAACAGCAGCAGTCGAATGGATTACAGTCATGAATGAAAATAACAATAATGCAGGTAAATTTTTTGTTTTACATTGATTTTACAATAGCAACAAACATAAACTACTAAAAAAAAAGAAAAAAACCACAACAATAGCTTTGAGTTTTTTGTTTTGTTTTTAACGCGAGAGTACTTAAGCTGTTGCATTTTATCGTATAACCGTGATCGATTGGAAGCAGATCGTTTTATTCTACTAAAGTCTATTTTGTACCTGTAGTCTATAGTACAGCACTAAAAGCTGATAGCCAGGGCAAGTTTTTAGGTTTTTTTGCATAAAAAATATGCAAATAAATAAATAAATTTGCAAATTACGCAGGTTGGCAGTCGTTTTTAACAAAAGAATTAATTTTAACTCAATCCGTTGCAATTACAAAATATTAATACATATATCGGTTCTTTTCTTTCATATGCATTTATTTTATCGAAATTTTTGAACAAGGCCAAAAGAAATTACTGCATCGGGCTAAGTATTTCAAAAACAAATGGATACTGAACAAGTTTTGATGTGTTGTTTCTGTTACTGATTTATTTAAAAATGTCATGGTGAGAGATGACTCAGGAATTTTAGATTTTATTGTTCCCTTCGGTTTTGTGTGCTTTACATGCAAGTTTATCCGTCATAGAAGACTTAACAATGTTTTTAATCGCAATGTTGGTCTTTAAACGTCGACCAAGTTAAAAAACAACATATCGCCACCTAAAACGCAAAAGGTTCTATCTAACATTTTAAAAATTTTACCTGAGAGACAAAAACTATTTAAACCGATTAATTAAAAATTCGCCTTAAGCTGTTTATAATTTATGTTTCTTCTATTTTTTTTTTCTAAAACCTACTAATCACATGGCCTTTTAGCGCTTACCACACAATCTTTTGTAGATAAGGCCTTTTTTTGCTAATAAAATCAAACATTTTGGGCGAAAGATTCATATTTTTTGTGGACTTTTGTGATGATGCAATACATCAGAATCAATGAAAAAGGCGATTTTTAATATTTCGCTAGTTAGGGTAACGATTTATTTTAATAAAAGCGAAATCGAGGAATATGTTGGCACACTATCTCCATGTGAACTAATATTATTTAAGTATGCGTCAGTAACATCGACTGGGTTTTGTGCAGTGTAGCCAGTGAAGAATTCGGAAATTACACATGACTGTGTTCCAAATTACCCATTTGAAGCAAACTTCTCCAATACCGCCCACATTTTGTCGGATAATGTGTGTTGATAACCAAGATGCTTGTACCTAATTTGAAAACTCTGGCTCCTGTCGTTCTCCAGATATACAGTAACCCATAATGTCTTTGTACGGGAGGTGCCACGACCACTTCACAATCCCAAATTTTAAAATATTGCTTTTACCGTTCACTTCTAAAATCGTCCCCACATTTTGAGGGATGCTGTTTGTATGTATTTATGGAGATCGATTATTCAACTTTTTTCAAAAATCGGTTTTCGAATATTCCGAATAGCTGCTATTTTAAACAACCCGGTTTTCGGTTAAGCATTTTAAAAATAACCGGTTAACCGGGTTTAGTTCGAATTCATAAAAATACAAAAAGTTAATTAGTTTTTGTAATAAAAAGTTAATTTAAATAAGAACAAAACAATTCACGAAGGTAAGAAACCAACAAAGTATGTCTTAAGATAAGTTCAGACCTAAGAAATATTTGACGATAAAATCCAAAAAAAGCGTGACCAGTAAATTGATGAAACATAAGCTTTATTTTAAATAATTTCTATTTATTTACTAAACTTTATTCCTAAGATGATAATTGTATAATGTAATTTAGAAAACTGAAACTGTTTTGCAAAAGCTCACAATTCTTTAAGAAGCTAGTGGTTAAGTGTAGGACGTTAAATTTTTAGTAGGTGGAACATGGCTTTATAATTTTTGAAAAATTTTAGGAATTGAATAAATTTATTATTTGAAATAAGCTCATTTATTTTAAATAAGTTTTAATTTGGTGTACACTGAAAGAATTTTCTTCACAATACCAATGAATTTTGACATTAATGCCATGAAATTTGCATTAAAGCGCTTCGTTGGATCGATGAAACCTGTTTCATTAATATGTATTTATATTTTGTATTTTATATCTATGAATATTATTCATTGGATGAATAAATTGGATAATACTTTCAATAAAGTAGAAAAGTTATTTTTATTTAATGTTTTTTTTTTATATTACTTTTCTTATTATGTATATATGTATATATTTTATTTTTCTTATTTTATTTAATTTTTTTCTGTCTCTGGCGGGAATCATCCCGCAACCTCGGCGCTGATAGACTAGCTCAATACCAGCTAGCCTACCGGGGCAGCGTAGTTTTTGAACAAAAAAAACTATGTTTTTACGATTACTCAATTAAGAGCGTAAATATAAGATTAAATTGTCTATATGTCCATACATAAATTGTCCATTACCATAATGACATTCTTAATTGTCAAAATGGAAATTTAAATTTATGAAGGCATGCTTTTTTGAAATATTTTTATACTTTTAATTATTGAGACTATAGAGTTATTTCAATGTTAAAAATATTTTCTTTTTTCAATTATTGGAATATGTTGCTTTTATAAAAAAATTTTGATTTCATAAATTTAATGGCATATTACATTAGAAGTATGAGATAATTAAATCTAAATTTTTTTAATTAACAACTAAGCATTGTTTTAAGGAAACTATAATTTTGTATTAATTTATAAATATAGTTATGTTTGTATATTGTTTTTTTATGTTCACAATCAATTTTTTTTTTTAACTTGGACAAACTTAAGTTTTCATATATCCAATGAAAATTTTTAACGTAATTACGAAATCCAATGAAGCGATTTTAACGAAAAAAAATTATTATAACTATGAAGACAATGAAAATTTTCATTTAACCAATGAAATTTTTTTTATGAAAATGATTCATTAAATATATGAAGCATTTTTCTTTCAGTGCAGAAAGAGCCAAAGTTTCCAAACTAGGTACAAACATATCATACATACCAGGGATCGTTTTTCGTTTTTCAGTAATGTTTTGACTAAAAACCTTTGCGTACGGTAATTTCTTCTCAAAAACGGTAATTTTAAGAGGGCCGTAAGGTAATGAAAAAATATAAGTTAACATCACTGATTAATAACCACCATTTATAACAATCGATAGTTTTCGATAGTCTTTCAAACTTTTACCCCCTTATTCATAAAAATAGTTCAGTTTTACAAGAGGTTTATTAAAAAAATTGTCATATTAAATTCATCTTATAAGCCTGTTATTAACATGAAATATTTTTATGAGTAAGGGCCTTTAATATTTCGTACAAAATACAAAACATTTCTAACAAAATGAGTAATAAACTTTTAAAAAATAAAATTTACAATCAAAGCAATTTTTGGGAATACATAATTTTAAACTAATAAGATTTTGTTTTCTAATTTTCATTCCTGATAAATACACTGAAATTTATTGGCTTGTTCCTACGTGTATTTCACTGGTTGCTTAGGCCAGATCATCAGGAAATATTTTTTCAAAAACTTTAGAAAAGCTAAAGATATACAAATTATGGAAGGATTCTCCCCGTTTTTAATAGGCTTGGGGAAAAGAAAAATTAGAGCATAATCAAATTATCTCCAAATTGCGACCTCTACTTTGCACACAAGGGTTGCACAGACATCGTTAGATCAATAGGATTTCTCAGTAAGAGTGCACTTTTTAAAATAAGTGCCATATTTGTGCAAGTAGTAACCGACATTCAACTGTTCATATGAAAAGCAAGGGATGTCTAAATAGGGATATTCTGGCCAGTGAACCATATTGTTACGTTACTGCCTTTCAATAACGTTTTGGTTTATTTCCTTTATAATAATACTCTTGAGTTCTTTATTGCACTTTAAATAAAACTAAACAAACACAATCGCAATATTTTAGTTTAGTTCTGCTTCTGTGATACTTAGTTTAATACAATTTAATTATACTGTGATATTTTTTACTTTTATTTATATTTTTGCATTTGTTTTGTTTAATTAAATTTATGTTTTATGTTGTGTTTATGTAAAACAGAACGTGTGTTAAATATTCAAAATGCAGAACTATTGACGAAGGATTATACAGTGCCTCACATAAATATTGGCACAACCACCTTTTTTCATTTCACGGTTATTTTAGCAGCATTCTAAATATCATATTGTTGGAAAAATATTTAATATTAATTAGTTCATATTATTATTTAAACATTCAAAAAAAAAAAAATTCATCCAAAAATCTGCATAAAATAAATTTTTGGAAGGAATTTACAAAAAAAAATGCACAATTATGCAGTACAAAAATATTGGCACACTCAAACTATTGTTTGATTTATTCCTAATTTTGTTTCTGGTTTGGCAACTTAGTTAAGAAAATACCTGTTTAATTTAGCCAGTAATCATAATCTAGCAGCTTTTGCAGTTAATGTTACAGTTTGGTAAGAACATTTTAAAAATTAGTCTAAAAAGCTATAAAATGAGTACAAAACAAAAAGAAACTAGAACATCTCAGCGCAAAATAGTACTGCACCTGCACAATCAAGGCAAATCGTACGCTGAGATTGGTAAAATAACGGACAGAAGCCGTTACACCATTCGATGTATTGTAAATCGTTTTAAAGGGCAGTCAAACTTGGAAAATGTTAAAAGAACAGGCCGTCCCAGAATATTAAGTGATCGCGAGCGTAACCAAATAGTGCGGAAAATTAAAATAAACCCCAAAAAAAACATCCACAGAGATTGCCGCTGAAGTGAAGGAAGACTTTGGGAATGACATTCACCCCTTGACGGTCAGAAGAGTGCTGTACGAGGCAAATTACAATGCTCGAGTTGCTAGACGTAAGCCACTTATTTCTGATATTAACCAAAAGAAGCGTTTAGCCTACGCAAAACGGAACATAAGCAAGCCTACCAGCTGCTGGGATCAAGTACTCTTCTCGGATGAGAGTAAATTTAATATTTTCCGCTCTGATGGACGAACAACCGTATGGAGAAAAGCTTATACGTCATATGAAAAATCAAATCTTGCGCCAACTGTAAAACATGATGGGGGAGGAGTTATGGTGTGGGGCTGCATGTCTACTTCGGGTGTTGGAGAGTTGGGTTTCATAGATGGCATTATGGAAAAAACGGTTTATTTAAATATTTTAAAGGAAAATGTAAAAAAAACGCTGAAGAGTGGAAACCACCAAGCAATTTTACATTTCAACAAGATAACGACCCTAAGCATTCAGCCAATGACGTTCGTATGTGGCTTATATATAACATCGCACATGTCCTACCCCATCCCCCACAATCTCCAGACCTCAATCCGATAGAGCAGCTGTGGGAAGAACTCGATAGACGTGCGAAAAAGAGGCCAATTTCTAATAAATCTGACCTAAAGAAGGCATTGACAGAAGAATGGAGAAAAATTGGCGAGGAAACAACGAAAAAGTTGGTGCATTCCATGCCAAAACGTTTAAATGCAGTTATAAAGTAAAAAGGTTTGCCAACAAAGTATTAAATGTGGTATACTATATGATAATTTTTTCGTTTTGTGTGGTATAGAATAGTTTTGTGCAGTAGAATTGCTATTATTTTTTGTTAAATGTGTTGCAAATACTTAATAAAATTAAATTTTAATTAAAGAAATAATTGCATTACTTAATAAACTGAAAAATGATTATGGGAAACCATTTTTTCACTTGTATAATGTTCCAATTCGCTGTGCAGCTGGCATAAACATAAAAATTCTTGTTGTGCCAATATTTATGTGAGGCACTGTATATCTAATAAAATATCCCTGATGATGTTGGGAATCTCCAACGAAACGTCGGAAAAATAAATTATGAAATAATCTTTTATTTGCATAGAATACATGACCTTAATAAGCCCGATTTAGAATTTTCTAAACAAATCAATAATAAAATAAGGAAAAGGTCGATAAAAAACTTAAATAAACAACACTTTTATGTATAACACTTATTTATTAGGAACTTAGTCACTTTAACAACCGTAATTTATAGCTTTTATTTACAACTCACTATTGTAATCAACACACTTCAAACGTTTATAGTTTTCTCCGCGTGATGCGCTCTTAACTTGCCAAAGGCTGAACTAATACTGTTTTTTGATGCTAGCCGCCGCAAGTATTTATACTGTAATTCAGCCATCTAGAACATTCGAAATGTTTCTCGAAGGTTCGAGGCTTTACTTATTCACCACTCTATCGTCAATTATGATTTATGGCAGCACTTATGTTTACATAATTTCACCACTTATAGCAAAGCTTTTTTAACGGTCATTTCTAGGGCTTTCTGCACATTGGGATTGAAGTGTACTAAATTATAACAAACTTTAATAACAATGTAAACTAATAAAATAACCAACAAATACTTAATAACTAATCAATACAAGATAAATAATAATTACAACTAATTATTAAACAATAATTACAACTAACTAAAGTTACTCTCGTAACAATATCTAATTTGTATACCAAATGTATCAAAAAGAGAAAAAGTGCAAAAACCACAATGTTTTCTGTTTTTACATTATAAGACTTACGCTTTATTTTAATCTTTGCCATATGCTATTTCTTTATCAAATTTTTTGAGAGGAGAAAAGGTACCAAAGTTTAAAGGGTAATAAGAGTATCAGCTTTTCTTAATTTTAAGCCCACAGACAATAAAGTGCATCTTAATGTAGGCTGTAATCTGCATGTTTATCAAATTTATCGAAAAAAACAGTTTAAATATTATCCCGTTTTTTACTCTTTGAAAAGTAAAAATGTTATCCCTTAAAAAGTACCCGCATTTTAATTTTGGACGATATGCAATCGGTATACCAAAAATATCAAAAAGTACCGATTCTTTTCCATTATTTACCTGTTAAAAAGTACCCTATATTTGATTCTTGTCATATGTTATCTGGTTATGTGTTATCCGTCATCCAAATCCATTAAGAAGGGTTTCGCTTGGTTCAACCACAAACTAACATATATTTGTAGGATTGTACTTTATAATTCTTATCATTGTAGCCAAATATTATTTAAATATCAACAAAATTTTATTAAACGTGACAAAAATATATTCACCCCTATCGTGAATAACAAGTGGAATTTTTGTTCCCATGAAATTTTCATTCCCCTCGAAGGGAAAAAAACAATCGTGAATCTCGTGTGAAAAATTTTTCACGCTATCAGTTCCAGTGAATGTAAAAAAAAGAAGAAAGATTAAAAAATATTAAAAATCCATGAAATTTTTGTTCAAAAATATACAAGTATATATTTTAAAGAAATGTTAAAATAATAAAATATATAGTATTGGAGGGATAGTTTGATTACAACGTTATTTTTTTTGCAAATTTTAAATTTTATGTAGTAAAATATTTTCCAAAATTCTGCCACCAAGTCAATTGAAAGCTTCACAAATCCGCAGGCAATCGACTTGTTGTTTTGCATTTTGTTGAGCAATATATTGGCTTATGTCTAATTAACTTATTAACCCTTAATATTCGATTTATAGGAGGAGCTACTTACATACATGTTCTGTTCCCTAGCAAAAATAAAGTGAGAAAATCTAAGGGAAATATGAACAAATTACGAGGGAAAAAATTTTTCACGATGAGGGGATTTTTTTCACGTTATTATTCTCCTTTGAATTACAATTTTTCATGGGAGTTGTTCATGATCGCAAATATGTGAAAAGGGGAAAAATTACGAGGGAAAAATTATTCACGATAGAGGTGATTGTTAGCAAGAAAAAGTGCTATATTCGGTTGTGCCGAATCTGTAATACAAATGTCCGAGTTTTACATGCTCACCTGTACTATGACATATGGTGTTTTCTTTTCTGACAATAATGTTCCATATATGCTACCATTCGTGCGGGTTTTTGTTCCATTCTAAAAATATATGCAAAAATGTGAAAAGTTGTCGTTTTCCTTTCTAAACATGTTGCAACAATAACTGGCAAATTTGTTCCATTTCTTACCCGCAGTTATAACTGAGTGTGAGATAATACCTTTTTTTGCATCTGCGTAAAGTACTTTTTTATGCAAGCAAGTATTTTTTTCTTGTGTTTGCGGACAATTTGCGTTATATTGCGATTTTTAGTTATATTGTGATGGATATAAAAACTTTTTGTTTTTCGTTTGTTTTACTTTTATTTTATAATTAAGTATATTTTGACATTAATTATTGAAAATCAGTGCTGTTAACGCTTATTGGAATTGTAAGAAAATTTAATGTTGAAAATTGCTACAAGCGTGTTGAATATCGCTTTTAGTACAAACTTTGCATTCAATATTTAACACGCTAAATACACATTAGTGTTGAGTGTAAAACGTAGCTATTATTTTGTTCCATTGTAATTTAGGAAAATGTATCACTTTGTATGGGTTCGTGTAACCTAATAAATATATTACACAACTATAATGCATCATTATTTTTTAGAAAAGAAAACACCAATAATTGCATGGTGGGTCTTAGCCACTGAGTTTTTTACATTTTACACTAAATGTCGATGTACAGAGTTTGACAAAGTCTCGCATATCTTGCAATATGTAAACAGTTGGTAGAACTGAGAACATTTAAACTCCTTGCTAGCAAGTTCGAGCTATCTAATCTCTTGCTGCGTGTTTTCTGTCAACAGCTCCTGTTAAATAGTAACAGGACACAGATGTCTCCTCCACTAGTTCCAGTTGCAATTTGGAAAACATCTACCCGCGTTAGTTTGGGTAACACCATCAGCCACCTCGTGTAATCAGTTTACCGACATCAATTGTAAGAAAAGCATTTTGAATCAAAAAGCCTAGTCTTTGTTCAGCAACACTAATCTTTTGTGAAGGAAACCTGCTACAACCAAGATCTTATTTTTGGACTAATTTTTGAAAAGGAGTGTAACGGGTACCGACGAAAATTCTTATCTAACCTCTCCCTCGGGCTTGCGCTGTGTAAGGGCACACAGAAACAACCGTAACAGAGTGGTGTAATTACCCCATCTTAGAGATATCTACGCTACAAACCTTTCCACCCCGACATAAAATGTCTTGTCCAATTGGCCTTCATAACACTCGTGCAGTGCAACATTCAATGCATAAGGATTTTCACACCCTCTTTTAGAGCACATGGCCTAGGGCGCAACCATGTGCACTACTCTACTAAGAGTCGTGCTACTAGTCCGAACACATCAAATGCCCACTACACCACTCAACCGTGAAGTGCACTTCCAATGTGTGAAGACTTCCAGACTTTCCCTTCCGATGTATAAATTTGGCACTACCGAATAATTCCCCATCTGACAAGGAAAGCTTACTTATCAACACACAATAGACGAACACTGCACCACTTCTGACACTTTTTGCCACCATCAAACATCCTTCGTCCTGCTACCATCAATCATCCTTCTCACAAACCACGCGTCTACAACGTCGACGTACTTCTCCTTCACAAAAAGTGCTACTTGGCAAAAATTTTGGCTTTCTGATTCAAATCCCTTGACATTACAAGAGTCCCCACTACGAGTGGTAAGGTAAACTGATACCTCAACCAATGATCAGCACAGGCGTTGGCAACCACCTGCGCGCACTAATCCCCGAGGAGAGGCTTTTGTTGCATGTTGAAGGTATACCTTCTGAACATACAACTTTGGTCCCGAATCTGTAATACCGAGAGTTCGAATATTTCAGGAGTGGGTTTTATATTGGATCTACAATTAACACTGTGTGACAAAAAACAATGAAGTAAAAATTGCCGCCGTGTTTGAAAGGAAATTTGTCATTAACATGGATTACATATCTTGGACTCGGGAAGATTTTTATTAATGCTTATTAAAAAAAAATTAACTTTGGTCATATCCAGGGAAACCAGAAATATGCTCTAAAAAATGCATTTGGTGCGCATTAAAAACGCTGTAAAAACTTAAAAATACTCCCTGAAAATTGCTTATTTGAAAACAAAATATTCAGCAATTAAATAACAGTTCAATTTAATAAAAACAGTCCTAAATTATTATCGGTCAAGCCCAAACACCATAGTATTTACAGACGAACTTTCAAACTTTTACCCTATTTGGAAACAAAAGGGCAGTCATCTGCTCACAAAAAGAAATATACCTCAAAAAGGTATTTTTTTAAATTTAATTATTTGCGCTGCTTAAAATATGAGGTTTGGTGTAAGAAATAATGATCTAATTTTTCAGGCCAGTCCGACGGTGCCTAGCCGTGCCGGGTGGGGCCCAAAGTTCCCCATATTATAAAAAAACATCTTTTCTATCAAATCTTTATAGTTATACTAGTTTAAAAGCCGAAAATCAAAAATATGGCTTCGTTACGATCTTCCGCAGAGAAAGTACTTCAAGTGTGCCAAATTTCAGCTTCCTTTGTCATCAGATGGCTTTAGAAAGTTGCGGAAAGAATAAGACATACATGCAAACATCCTGACATACTTAGAAATTATATATTGTATAGATAGATTAGGCTGTAGGAAATATCGCCCAAAGAAAAATGGCCCAAAAAAAAAAATGAAAAATCGCCCAAATGAAGAATCGCCCAAGCGAACATGAAAAATGACCCAAAAAGGTAAATATGAAATTTTGCCCAAAAAAAACGAAAAAGGGCCCAAAAAGAAAATGAAAAATGACCCAAAAAGCAAAAACGAATTTTTTCACAAAAAAAAAAAAAAAAAATTACTAAATTTGCAAAAAAGTGTTTATTATTCATATAAATTTAAAAAACGAAAAATCACCCAACAATAACGATAAATAGCCCAAAAATTTTGGGCCATTTTTCATATGAAATCAGGCCCAATTTTACATGCAATTTTTTTGGGCGATTTTTCATTTTTTTTTTTGGGCGATATTTCCTACAGCCGATAGATTAACATATGTTCGCGCAACTCAAAAACGCTTTAGCTTATTGAAAAACTAAAAAAAAACCGAAATTACGCAATAAAATTTACTTATAGCAAAGCTTTTTTAACGGTCATTTCTAGGGCTTTCTGCACATTGGGATTGAAGTGTACTAAATTATAACAAACTTTAATAACAATGTAAACTAATAAAATAACCAACAAATACTTAATAACTAATCAATACAAGATAAATAATAATTACAACTAATTATTAAACAATAATTACAACTAACTAAAGTTACTCTCGTAACAATATCTAATTTGTATACCAAATTTATCAAAAAGAGAAAAAGTGCAAAAACCACAATGTTTTCTGTTTTTACATTATAAGACTTACGCTTTATTTTAATCTTTGCCATATGCTATTTCTTTATCAAATTTTTTGAGAGGAGAAAAGGTACCAAAGTTTAAAGGGTAATAAGAGTATCAGCTTTTCTTAATTTTAAGCCCACAGACAATAAAGTGCATCTTAATGTAGGCTGTAATCTGCATGTTTATCAAATTTATCGAAAAAAACAGTTTAAATATTATCCCGTTTTTTACTCTTTGAAAAGTAAAAATGTTATCCCTTAAAAAGTACCCGCATTTTAATTTTGGACGATATGCAATCGGTATACCAAAAATATCAAAAAGTACCGATTCTTTTCCATTATTTACCTGTTAAAAAGTACCCTATATTTGATTCTTGTCATATGTTATCTGGTTATGTGTTATCCGTCATCCAAATCCATTAAGAAGGGTTTCGCTTGGTTCAACCACAAACTAACATATATTTGTAGGATTGTACTTTATAATTCTTATCATTGTAGCCAAATATTATTTAAATATCAACAAAATTTTATTAAACGTGACAAAAATATATTCACCCCTATCGTGAATAACAAGTGGAATTTTTGTTCCCATGAAATTTTCATTCCCCTCGAAGGGAAAAAAGCAATCGTGAATCTCGTGTGAAAAATTTTTCACGCTATCAGTTCCAGTGAATGTAAAAAAAAGAAGAAAGATTAAAAAATATTAAAAATCCATGAAATTTTTGTTCAAAAATATACAAGTATATATTTTAAAGAAATGTTAAAATAATAAAATATATAGTATTGGAGGGATAGTTTGATTACAACGTTATTTTTTTTGCAAATTTTAAATTTTATGTAGTAAAATATTTTCCAAAATTCTGCCACCAAGTCAATTGAAAGCTTCACAAATCCGCAGGCAATCGACTTGTTGTTTTGCATTTTGTTGAGCAATATATTGGCTTATGTCTAATTAACTTATTAACCCTTAATATTCGATTTATAGGAGGAGCTACTTACATACATGTTCTGTTCCCTAGCAAAAATAAAGTGAGAAAATCTAAGGGAAATATGAACAAATTACGAGGGAAAAAATTTTTCACGATGAGGGGATTTTTTTCACGTTATTATTCTCCTTTGAATTACAATTTTTCATGGGAGTTGTTCATGATCGCAAATATGTGAAAAGGGGAAAAATTACGAGGGAAAAATTATTCACGATAGAGGTGATTGTTAGCAAGAAAAAGTGCTATATTCGGTTGTGCCGAATCTGTAATACAAATGTCCGAGTTTTACATGCTCACCTGTACTATGACATATGGTGTTTTCTTTTCTGACAATAATGTTCCATATATGCTACCATTCGTGCGGGTTTTTGTTCCATTCTAAAAATATATGCAAAAATGTGAAAAGTTGTCGTTTTCATTTCTAAACATGTTGCAACAATAACTGGCAAATTTGTTCCATTTCTTACCCGCAGTTATAACTGAGTGTGAGATAATACCTTTTTTTGCATCTGCGTAAAGTACTTTTTTATGCAAGCAAGTATTTTTTTCTTGTGTTTGCGGACAATTTGCGTTATATTGCGATTTTTAGTTATATTGTGATGGATATAAAAACTTTTTGTTTTTCGTTTGTTTTACTTTTATTTTATAATTAAGTATATTTTGACATTAATTATTGAAAATCAGTGCTGTTAACGCTTATTGGAATTGTAAGAAAATTTAATGTTGAAAATTGCTACAAGCGTGTTGAATATCGCTTTTAGTACAAACTTTGCATTCAATATTTAACACGCTAAATACACATTAGTGTTGAGTGTAAAACGTAGCTATTATTTTGTTCCATTGTAATTTAGGAAAATGTATCACTTTGTATGGGTTCGTGTAACCTAATAAATATATTACACAACTATAATGCATCATTATTTTTTAGAAAAGAAAACACCAATAATTGCATGGTGGGTCTTAGCCACTGAGTTTTTTACATTTTACACTAAATGTCGATGTACAGAGTTTGACAAAGTCTCGCATATCTTGCAATATGTAAACAGTTGGTAGAACTGAGAACATTTAAACTCCTTGCTAGCAAGTTCGAGCTATCTAATCTCTTGCTGCGTGTTTTCTGTCAACAGCTCCTGTTAAATAGTAACAGGACACAGATGTCTCCTCCACTAGTTCCAGTTGCAATTTGGAAAACATCTACCCGCGTTAGTTTGGGTAACACCATCAGCCACCTCGTGTAATCAGTTTACCGACATCAATTGTAAGAAAAGCATTTTGAATCAAAAAGCCTAGTCTTTGTTCAGCAACACTAATCTTTTGTGAAGGAAACCTGCTACAACCAAGATCTTATTTTTGGACTAATTTTTGAAAAGGAGTGTAACGGGTACCGACGAAAATTCTTATCTAACCTCTCCCTCGGGCTTGCGCTGTGTAAGGGCACACAGAAACAACCGTAACAGAGTGGTGTAATTACCCCATCTTAGAGATATCTACGCTACAAACCTTTCCACCCCGACATAAAATGTCTTGTCCAATTGGCCTTCATAACACTCGTGCAGTGCAACATTCAATGCATAAGGATTTTCACACCCTCTTTTAGAGCACATGGCCTAGGGCGCAACCATGTGCACTACTCTACTAAGAGTCGTGCTACTAGTCCGAACACATCAAATGCCCACTACACCACTCAACCGTGAAGTGCACTTCCAATGTGTGAAGACTTCCAGACTTTCCCTTCCGATGTATAAATTTGGCACTACCGAATAATTCCCCATCTGACAAGGAAAGCTTACTTATCAACACACAATAGACGAACACTGCACCACTTCTGACACTTTTTGCCACCATCAAACATCCTTCGTCCTGCTACCATCAATCATCCTTCTCACAAACCACGCGTCTACAACGTCGACGTACTTCTCCTTCACAAAAAGTGCTACTTGGCAAAAATTTTGGCTTTCTGATTCAAATCCCTTGACATTACAAGAGTCCCCACTACGAGTGGTAAGGTAAACTGATACCTCAACCAATGATCAGCACAGGCGTTGGCAACCACCTGCGCGCACTAATCCCCGAGGAGAGGCTTTTGTTGCATGTTGAAGGTATACCTTCTGAACATACAACTTTGGTCCCGAATCTGTAATACCGAGAGTTCGAATATTTCAGGAGTGGGTTTTATATTGGATCTACAATTAACACTGTGTGACAAAAAACAATGAAGTAAAAATTGCCGCCGTGTTTGAAAGGAAATTTGTCATTAACATGGATTACATATCTTGGACTCGGGAAGATTTTTATTAATGCTTATTAAAAAAAAATTAACTTTGGTCATATCCAGGGAAACCAGAAATATGCTCTAAAAAATGCATTTGGTGCGCATTAAAAACGCTGTAAAAACTTAAAAATACTCCCTGAAAATTGCTTATTTGAAAACAAAATATTCAGCAATTAAATAACAGTTCAATTTAATAAAAACAGTCCTAAATTATTATCGGTCAAGCCCAAACACCATAGTATTTACAGACGAACTTTCAAACTTTTACCCTATTTGGAAACAAAAGGGCAGTCATCTGCTCACAAAAAGAAATATACCTCAAAAAGGTATTTTTTTAAATTTAATTATTTGCGCTGCTTAAAATATGAGGTTTGGTGTAAGAAATAATGATCTAATTTTTCAGGCCAGTCCGACGGTGCCTAGCCGTGCCGGGTGGGGCCCAAAGTTCCCCATATTATAAAAAAACATCTTTTCTATCAAATCTTTATAGTTATACTAGTTTAAAAGCCGAAAATCAAAAATATGGCTTCGTTACGATCTTCCGCAGAGAAAGTACTTCAAGTGTGCCAAATTTCAGCTTCCTTTGTCATCAGATGGCTTTAGAAAGTTGCGGAAAGAATAAGACATACATGCAAACATCCTGACATACTTAGAAATTATATATTGTATAGATAGATTAGGCTGTAGGAAATATCGCCCAAAGAAAAATGGCCCAAAAAAAAAAATGAAAAATCGCCCAAATGAAGAATCGCCCAAGCGAACATGAAAAATGACCCAAAAAGGTAAATATGAAATTTTGCCCAAAAAAAACGAAAAAGGGCCCAAAAAGAAAATGAAAAATGACCCAAAAAGCAAAAACGAATTTTTTCACAAAAAAAAAAAAAAAATTACTAAATTTGCAAAAAAGTGTTTATTATTCATATAAATTTAAAAAACGAAAAATCACCCAACAATAACGATAAATAGCCCAAAAATTTTGGGCCATTTTTCATATGAAATCAGGCCCAATTTTACATGCAATTTTTTTGGGCGATTTTTCATTTTTTTTTTTTGGCGATATTTCCTACAGCCGATAGATTAACATATGTTCGCGCAACTCAAAAACGCTTTAGCTTATTGAAAAACTAAAAAAAAACCGAAATTACGCAATAAAATTTACTTTAAGAAAGGTAAACCGTTTTTCTTATATGCGCAGTCGTTTTAGAAACATAATTTTTTTTCTGGAAAAAAAATAATTTTTTTATTAAAATTTCGGAATTTTTGTTTTTAAAAATTCATAAAAAATTGAAAAATGCAGCTATGCTTCTAATTTTATACAGTCATATAAAAAACAACATTGCAAACAAAACAAGCTATAAATGATTAAAATCTGTAAACAACTTTTGATTTTATGTATTGCGGAATTTCGGTTTTTTTTAGTTTTTCAATAAACTAAAGCGTTTTTGAGTTACGCGAACATATGTTGTGCAACCTCCTTAATTTTCGAAATAACGGTATATCTCGAAAACCAAAGCCAACATAAAGAAAAAAGTTTTAACTTTCTTAAAGTAAATTTTATTGCGGAATTTCGGTTTTTTTAGTTTTTCAATAAACTAAAGCGTTTTTGAGTTACGCGAACATATGTTGTGCAACCTCTTTTTTTTTTTTTTTTTGTTTATTAATTTATTAATACATTTTCATTACAATATTTGTTTTGCCCCAGCGTCATATGACATTGTTGAGGCGAGTTGGCACAAATAAATTCAAAATAATAAATTAATTAACAATATGAAATCAATAATAAATTGCATTTAATATAGGTTTAATAGAAAAAAAAAAGAAAAGGAAAAAAACATATAAAAAGAAATAACATTTACATTAAAAGCATTTCTAAACTATTTAACAAGTGTGTTTTCAAATTCAGTTTAAAAGTCGAAATTCTCTCAATGTTTTTTAAATCTTCTGGCAAATTGTTAAATTCCAAACCACCAATATATTCTATCTTCTGCTTAGTAGTTTCTAGCCTGCATCTTGACACCCTTAGATTTGAATTGTTTCTAGTGTTGAAAACTGTTTGATTTCTTCCAAATAATATCGTATTATGACCAATATTATGTAGTGCTTTAAACACGAAAACTAGCAGTTGCATTTTATACAATCCATTTATTGGCAAATCATTTTTAGACTCATCTTTATATAATCAAATCGTAGAATGCATAAGTGGTAAATTAACTGCCTGTTTTTAGAAAACGTAAGCAAGTGAGTGAGTGAGAAATTATATTGAAAACAACAATAAAAAACGAAAATTTGTTTTTGTTTTCAATATAATTTCTCACTCACTCACTTGTTTACGTTTTCTAAAAACAAGCAGTAAAAACAGGTTTGAGTGCTTTGTTTTGTACCATATACCAACACTAAATAATTTAATTGACTATGGATTATTGCTTGATAAAGTATAAGTTTGGTTTGTTCATTAAACTTGTTCTTGAATTTATATAGCAACCCAATAACTGGAGATATTTTTGATTTAAGCTTTTCCATATGTATGCTCCACGATAGATTGTTTTGCAAATGTACTCCCAAATATCTAACAGATTCGCTTTCAAAAACTTCCTCACCTTCCACAAATATACTAAAGTTGCCTGTAAAGCTTGAACCTTACAATTTTTGTTTTTTTTAGTATTAACTACTAACTTGTTAATTCTCGAATATTCAAAAATAAGCGATGCATCTCTTTCCATATACGCTTTCACTACTGCTTCATGTTTGTAGGGATAAAACAAGGATACATCATCTGCATACAAATATACTTTTCCACAGAGACCAAGATTCATAATATCATTTACATATATCGAAAACAACAGCGGACCCAAAACACTACCTTGAGGCACACCATGCTCCACATCACCAAAAAAACTGCGACTACCGTTTATTTCAACGTATTGTTTTCTATTCTTTAAATAGCTTTTAAAAAGATTTAGCTCGTTACCGAGAATTCCATAGTATTCAAGCTTCTGAAACATTATCTCATGATCTACAAGATCAAACGCCTTCGAAAAGTCATAAAAGATACCAGCTACAGCGTTAAAACCTTGATCTAGACCCTGACAAATGTAGTTTACAACGTTCACAACTGCATTCTCAGTTCCACTTCCCTTTCTGAAACCATATTGGCCATCATAGAGTAATTTATTAGTTTCCAAATATGTTAGTAGTTGCTGATGAATAATTTTCTCGAAAATTTTATCAATAATAGACAAAAGAGCAATTGGTCTATACTTATCCTCACTAAAGGCACTTGTTTCCTTGGGTATTGGCACAATTTTCGATATTTTTAAGATATCAGGATACTCAAAGGATTCAATAATACTTTGAAAAATGCTTAGTAAATGTGGTGCGACTTCATACATACACTTAACAAATATCTTTGGTGATAAATTATCATGACCTGGGCTTTTATTTACAGAAAGATTTGCAATAATCTGTAAGACTTCTTCTTCGGTTGTATTTGTCAAATGAAGGCGGTTATTATGATACCTTAGAGTTCTTAGACTATTAAAAAAATCTGTAGGAGAAGTATAAATTTGTTCCTTCATAGCTTTAGGAATTTGCAAAAAATATTGATTAAGACGTTGACATTTAATAGCATCATCATATATCAGCTCACCATGGGCATTTCTTAAATTAGTTTGAGATTTAGCCTTCCTTCCTAGACTTTCATTTAAAAATCTCCAAAATTTTTTTGGGTCCTGTTGTGTATTGCATATATTATCATAGTAATAATTGTTTATTGATTCACTACAAGCTTTTTTAATAAATTTGCTTATCCTTTTTAGCCTGCTTTGTAAATCAATATCATTTGGTCTTCTTCTTCTCTGCTTTAAAATACTTTTCTTTAATAAAATTAACTTTTTCAAATCATCATTTATCCACGGAGCTATTTGTTCTTTTAATAATGTTCTTGTTTTATTTATAGTTGTAGCATTATCATTAGCAGTTGAAAGGGCATAGATTTTATTTAAAGTATCGGTCGATGGGTTACCAGTTTTTTGCGTGATAATATCACTTTGAAAGCACTCCTTCAACTTATTATAGTCAGAATACTTCTCAATAACTTCAACAAAATTATCATTCTGAACATTGCTTTTAATTTTGCATGAAATCATATTATGATCCGAAAGGTCACATTCAATAGATTCAATAAAAAACGTATTTGAAAGATTGCTGAAAACATTATCAATACATGTCCCAGACGTAGGACGTGTCACTAACGTGTGGCAATTATTAAATCAAAGCTTCCAAGTATATTTGATAAATCATATGACGTATTACCAAAAAAGTCCATATTGGAGTCACCTACAATAATGCAAGAATTTCGACCACATGATTCCATTAACCTTTCCATAATTTCACAGAAATCAAGAGTATTGCATTTTTGAGATCTATAAAAGGATATAATTTTGAGCGGTCTTCCATTGATTTTAAAGTTTTCTAACGATAAAACAATTCTCTCACAATAATTACTACTCTTACAAAGTTCAACACTATACTGAAAGTTGTCACGTACATATACATATGTTCCTCCATAGCCATCCTCTCTACAGCAATGGATGCAATTGTATCCAGGGATTTGATAAACTGGAACTAACTCAGAATGAAACCATGTTTCTTGAATTGCGATTATATTGGGTAGTTGTGGAAAACTAACAAGTAAAGTTTTAAACTTATTGAATTTGCCTATTGACGAAATACTTCTAATATTAAAAGATACAATAAATAAACAATAAATAATAAAATTTTAATTGTTTTAAATAATTTATAAAATATTCAAAATTTTAAAAATATTGATTATTTATCATAAAAAGAAAGAAAAATAAAGAGGTTTATAATTCAATTTAAAGAAAAAAAGAAATATATTTAAGCTCCTAAACCGGAGATAAAAATGCGGATTGGTGATCATCATCTTCAGATTCATCTACAGCAACAGTTGTTCGATTAATTGATCTCCTTAATTTTCGAAATAACGGTATATCTCGAAAACCAAAGCCAACATAAAGAAAAAAGTTTCAACTTTCTTAAAGTAAATTTTATTGCGGAATTTCGGTTTTTTTTAGTTTTTCAATAAGCTAAAGCCTTTTTGAGTTGCGCGAACATATGTTAATCTATCTATACAATATATAATTTCTTAGTATGTCAGGATGTTTGCATGTATATCCTATTCTTTCCGCAACTTTCTGAAGCCATCTGATGACATAGGAAGCTGAAATTTGGCACACTTAAAGTACTTTCTCTGCGGAAGATCGTAACGAAGCCATATTTTTCGGCTTTTCAACTAGTATAACTATAAAGATCTGATAGAAAAGATGTTTTTTTTTTATAATATGGGGAACTTTGGGCCCACCCGGCACGGCTAGGCACCGTCGGATTGACCTGAAAAATTAGATCATGATTTCTTACACCAAACCTCATATTTTAAGCAGAGCAAACAATTAAATTTAAAAAAAAAATTGCGACCAGTCTAATATGCACTACAAAAGTAAAAATTCTGCAAAAATGCTCTTTGAACTAAATTATGCAAAAACATGCTGCAAAAGGTAAAATATGCACAAACAAATCGATGCCAAAATTCATATAAAGCTCTAAAATGGATAAATATATTGTTTGAGCCTTCATTGGTGGCACAGTTAAAAACATGCAATTGCATATTTAGGGTTTCCCTCGTCATAACTATTAAAATTAAAACAACTTACTTTTTTGCTTGTGTCTTATATTATACATTTACATATGTAAATTTTAAATTTTTGAATGTTTTGTTTTCAAAAAAGCCGATGTCAATGAATCGTTTAAAATAAATTTCTTATAAAATTCTACTTTTTTAATATACAGATACTAGCTGACTCGGTCCGCGTTGCTGGCCCTAAGCAAACATTAGTGTTGTATAACCACACAATTTAAATTGAGCTTTTAACGAAATTTACGGCCATAAAGTTTTTTTTTCAGAATAACTTACATTTGGTGTAGATATGGGCTCAATCAAAAAAGAAACGCATGTATTTAAGGCAAATTGGAAATTATATTTATTTATTACTTCATCTTAAGGCCAGCGGAAAGACAATGTTTTTAGTGCTTTTATTTGGTATAAAAACGTATAAATTTTTTGGCGTGCCAACTCGGGAGCCAGCCTGTATGTGGTATACTGGCCGTGTTAAAAACATGAATTTTCCAGAATTAAGCCAGCAATAATCAATGATTAATCTTGTGCTTTGTTGATGGTAATAGCAAAGGCACGACGGAACGGGAATTGAAGCCGCTTGAATTGGAATGGTACATCGTACGTCTTCGCCTTTGTCACCGATGATTGTTGCCTCGATGAAATTTGGTGAACAGTTTTTGATGGTCAATCTGGTTCCGCTGCATAACTTTGGTGCTTTTCAGTTGCGAATAAGAATCACCGATGATCTAACCTTTAATGTTAGTAAATGCGGTGGCATTCCGGGTGGTTCGAATGAATTCAAAAATTCAGTGGAATAATTGACGGCTTGTTATTCATTCATTACTGTGTCGATCGATTTGTATTTGATTAATTTGCCGGTCAGTTTCAATTAAATTTGCTCATTGAGCTTGTTGACATCATCATTTTTTGGTGCCAAAATTGCCAATCCGGATGTTTGTAGGAGGTTGTTACACTTGGGAATACCTTGTCGACAACGGCTTGAATATTCATTTGCATTTTACAGAAGTTAGGCGGGAACGAAATCTCGTTCGTGGCGCGATTAATTGGGCAGATGGGTCTTGCAACAAATGCACACGCATGTTCGTCGATAGCGTGATTTTCTCGACTCGGTTCCAAAGACATGAAGCTTTCAAGCATGCGTTCACCTCATCTGCGGGAATTGATCTTGGAATAAAGGGCAAAGTTTAACGGAAATCACCAGCATTGATTTCACTTAAAGGTTTTTAACTTATGAACACAAAACAACAATTAACGCAAAACAAATCAAATGCAGTCAGTGAGCAATTAAAAGCAAAGTTTGTTTGAATGTACCGTTATTTAAAAAAAAAACTCAAAAATGTGCACAAAATGTAGGTATCTTAAATGCGAGAGTACACACACAAAGTTGTTTATCATCGATTGATGATATAATATTATTTTTAACTTATTGTACAATAGTTGCACCTTAGTAAGCGCGGAATATCTTGTGTTATCGAATGATGTAAAAATTTGGTAAATAAACCGAAAACTCGGATTTTTGAATGCAACATTTCGAAAGTTTTAAAATTTTGATATTGGATCATTATTAACATAGGTTTTTTGTAAATATCTTCGGAACTACATAGCCGATTTAAGAGTTTGATATCTCGTTTTGAAAAACATGACAACGGCTTTAAAAAAAAATTAAATGAAAAAAGCAAATCCTGCGTGATGAACGCTACATTCGCACGCGTTTTCTGATTGAAATATGAAAATTTTTTGGTCTTTCAAAAAAGATAGCTTCAACTTTTTTATACTATTTAGTGATATTTATATGTACTTACGAATGGCGTATATCATAATGTCTTGGCAAGTATTTGTTGCGAAATAATTGATCACAAAGTTTTGTGATGCACGCTACAAAAAGTAACTTCAAAGGTTGAAGTGCGTTTTCCTAATTTTTGGCGAATTTGGCATGATAAGGTATACAAAATCTAATTCCTTAAAGAAAGATGGCTATAAGAGAATTCTAAACGCACTTATTCGTGGCCAAAAAATTTGTGATTTTTTGACAGAAGCCGTGAACCCTTTGTGACTCACGCTACATAACGCACGCTACAGTTTTTATAGTAGTATTTTATTACTATATTTTATTTATTTTAGCAAAACAAATTTTATTTTTATGAATTGCATTTCTTAAACTAATTTCTTAACTAATGAACATCAACTTTTTTTAACGAAATTTATATTTTGATAAGTCTGTAAGTGCTTTTTTAAGCACAAAAATCACCCAAAACCAGTTAGAGTAGCACTTTGATACCTTCCACCGACAGTTCGAATGTTTTAGGAGAAGTATTTTTATGATGTCTATTTATTATTAGTTTATTTTTTAAAAAACAAAAATCTGCATTAAAATTGGTTGCGGTTTAGACATATATTAACGAATTGACTGACAATCAAAAAGTTTTATCACTTTTTTTTTTTTGAGCAATTTTTACTAGCTTGATTCGTAACAGTTTAAGCCGAACTTAAATGATTTTCAGGAGAGGAATTTACATATATTGGAGCCATGGTAAGCTATGAACCAATCATCCCAAAATTGTGCAGAGTGATTTCTGGAATAAAAAGACATACATTAATTTCAGAAGGCTGCTAAAATGGGATCTAAGGTAAAATATGGACCGTATATCCCAAAATTGCATAATCATTTCTTGTTCTAAAAAACTGTGACGAGCCAAAATCTGTTATGATAGCATTATTAATTATGGTTTTAGGCGTACTAAACTGTTTTCGGGGTGTAGAGTTTATATGGGGCCTAGGGTAAATTTTAGACCGATCTTCACGAAACTGTACAGTGTCATTTCTTGTCTTAATAAACTGTGACGCGTTAAAATTTGTTATGATGGCATTGTTAATTAGGGCTTTAGACGTACTATACTGTTTTCCGGGAGTAGGGCTTATATGGGGCCTAGGGTAAATTATGGTCGAATCTTCACGAAATTTTCCAACATGATTTCTAGTTGAATAAAACAAATTTTTGCAAAATCTTATATCATTCTGTGTATTTTTCCACCATTTATGTTAGTTTTTGAACAAAATTATCCATTTTTTTTTTTTAGGTGGTGGTTCCACATTTTAATTCATAGCTATGATCCTATTAAACCGATTTTACTGGATTTCAATCCCAAACTGCTTAGGATAACTGCAAGCCATTTGACACCAATTCTTTTGAGTTTTTCGAAAGTGAGCGTGTTTTCAACAGACGGATAGACGGACGGACATGGCTTAATCGACTTAGAATTACTCAAGGACCCAAAATATATATACTTTATGGGGTCTGAGATGAATAATAAAAAAGTTTCACACGGAATGACAAACTTAGTATACCCTCTTCACAACTAATTGTGGTGGAGGGTATAATAATGCTAAATTTACGTATAATATTAAGAAATCAGCAGTGGGGTAGGATTTGGTAAAAATTATTGCATTAATGATCATTGAAATACATATTTTTATTTTTTTATAGTTGTTCATATTTAAGAGGGTATACTAAGTTTGAGGGTATAAAGTATATATATTCTTCGATTAAGCCATGTCCGTCCGTCTATCCGTCTGTTGAAAACACGCTCACTTTCGAAAATTGGTGTCAAATGGCTTGCAGTTATCCTAAGCAGTTTGGGATTGAAATCCAGTAAAATCGGTTCGGTAGGATCAGAGCTATGAATCAAAATGTGGAACTACCACCTAAAAAAATTAATAATTTTGTTACAAAAAGTAACATAAATGGTGGAAAAATGAACGGAATGATATAAGATTTTGCAAAAATTCGTTTCATTCGACTGGAAATCATGTAAAATTTCGCGAAGATCCGTCCATAATTTTGGCCCCATATAAGCCCTACTCCCGGAAAACAGTTTAGTACACCTAAAACCCTAATTAATAACGCTATCATTACAAATTTTGGCACATCACAGTTTTCCAGGACTAGAAACTAGACTGTAAAATTTTGTGAAGATCGGTCCATAATTTACCCTAGGCCCCATATCAACCCTACTACCGGAAAACAGTTTAGTATGCCTAAAATCATAACTAATAATGCTATCCTAACAAAATTTGGTAAATTACAGTTTTATAGGACTAGAAACAAGACTGTTAAATTTCGTGAAGATCGGTCCATAATTTACCCTAGGCCCCATATAAACCCTACTACCGGAAAACAGATTAGTACGGCTAAAATCATTATTAATAATGCTATTATAACAAAATTTGATACGTCACAATTTTATAGAACAAGAAATAGGACTGTTAATTTTCGTGAAGATCAGTTCATAATTTGCCCTAGGCCCCATATAATCCCTACTTCCGGAAAACAGTTAAGTACGCCTAAAATCATAATTAATAATGCTATCATAACAAAATTTAGTACATCACAGTTTTACAGGACTGGAAACAAGACTGTAAAATTTCGTGAAGATCGGTCCATAATTTACCCTAAGCCCCTCATAAACCCTGCTACCGGAAAACAGTTTAGTACGCCTAAAATCATAGTTGGTAATGCTGTCATAACAAAATTTGGTACATCGCAGTTTTATAGGACTAGAAACTTGACGGTAAATTTCGTGAAGATCGGTCCATAATTTACCCTAGGCCCCATATAAACCCTACTACCGCAAAACAGACTAGTACGGCTAAAATCATTATTAATAATACTATTATAACAAAATTTGATACATCACAGTTTTAAAGAACAAGAAACAGGACTGTAAATATCCGTGAAGATCAGTTCATAATTTGCCCTATACCCCATATAAACCCTACTATCGGAAAACAGTTTAGTAAGTCTTAAATTATAATTAATAAAGTAAATTTCGTAAATTTCGTGAAGATCGGTCCATAATTTACCCTAGGCCCCATATAAACCCTACTACCGCAAAACAGACTAGTACGGCTAAAATCATTATTAATAATACTATTATAACAAAATTTGATACATCACAGTTTTAAAGAACAAGAAACAGGACTGTAAATATCCGTGAAGATCAGTTCATAATTTGCCCTATACCCCATATAAACCCTACTATCGGAAAACAGTTTAGTAAGTCTTAAATTATAATTAATAAAGTAAATTTCGTAAATTTCGTGAAGATCGGTCCATAATTTACCCTAGGCCCCATATAAACCCTACTACCGCAAAACAGACTAGTACGGCTAAAATCATTATTAATAATACTATTATAACAAAATTTGATACATCACAGTTTTAAAGAACAAGAAACAGGACTGTAAATATCCGTGAAGATCAGTTCATAATTTGCCCTATACCCCATATAAACCCTACTATCGGAAAACAGTTTAGTAAGTCTTAAATTATAATAAATAAAGTCATCATAACAAAATTTGGTGAATCACAGTTTCATAGGGCTGGAAACAAGACTGTAGAATTTCGTGAAGATCGGTTCATAATTTACCCTAGGCCCCATATAAACCCTACTATCGGAAAAGAGTTAAGTACCTCTAAAATCACAATTAATAATGTTATCATAACAAAATTTAGTATATCACAGTTTTATAGGACTAGAAACAAGACTGTAAAATTTCGTGAAGATCGGTTTATAATTTATCTTAAGGCCCATATAAACCCTACTACCGTAAAAGAGATTAGTACGGCTAAAATCATAATTCATAATGATATTATAACAAAATTTACATCACAGTTTTATAGAACAAGAAACAGGACTGTAAATTTTCGTGAAGATCAGTCCATAATTTACCCTAGGCCCCATATAAACCCTACTACCGTAAAAGAGATTAGTACGGCTAAAATCATAATTCATAATGATATTATAACAAAATTTGGTACATCACAGTTTTATAGAACAAGAAACTGGATTGTACATCTTCGTGAAGATCAGTTCATAATTTGCCCTAGGCCCCATATAAACCCTACTTCCGGAAAACAGTTAAGTACGCCTAAAATCATAATTAATAATGCTATCATAACAAAATTTAGTACATCACAGTTCATAGGACTAGAAATAAGACTATAAAATTTTGTGAAGATCGGTGGAATATTAACCATAGGCCCCATATAAACACTTCTCCCGGAAAAGAGTTTATTACGCCTAAAACCGTAAAAAATAATGCAATCAGAATAAAATTTAATACTTCACAGTTTTATATTACTAAAAATCACACTAATAAATTTCGTGATGATCGGTC
Organism: Pollenia angustigena; assembly: GCA_930367215.1. Classification (NCBI taxonomy): domain Eukaryota; kingdom Metazoa; phylum Arthropoda; class Insecta; order Diptera; family Polleniidae; genus Pollenia; species Pollenia angustigena. The sequence goes on along the minus strand of OV884061.1, from coordinate 22,028,577 downwards.
CATAATTTATTATAGACTTCTTAGAAAGCTCACTCTGTTAAAATAATTAAATACGCCTAAAACCGTAGCAGATATAGATATTGCGATAAACTTTCTTCCAACTAATCTTCATATAGCCAGAAAAAAATATTATGCAATTTTGTGATATGCGGTCTATAATAACCCTTAGATCCATTTAAAGCAGCTATCTGAAATTCACTGCAAACGCTACAACTAATTTCTCCGCTGTATTGAAATTTATGTCTTTTAATATCAGAAATCACTCTGCAGAATTTTCGGATGCTTGGTTCGTAGCTTACCATGGCTCGAATATAAATTCTTCTCCTGAAAATCATTTAAGTTCGGCTTAAACTGTGACAAATCATGAAATTTTACTCAAGCTAGTAAGAATTGCTAAAAAAAAGTCATACAACTTTCTGATTGTCAGTCAATTCTTTAATATATGTATGTCTTAACCGAACCAATTTTAATGCAGATGTCTGTTTTTATAAAGATAAATTAATAATAAATAGACATCATATAGATATTACTCTTAAAACATTTGAACTGTCGGTGAAAGGTATTAAAGATTCGGCCATTTTGCCATTTTGGAGTCCATACGTTACATAAATAAATGGTTTGGTTTGTTTCTCTGCAGCTGTCAAACAATGGGTCCGCCACCAACTGAAGAAATACAATTCCTTTTGGTGGTATTAAGTTTGCATACAAAAGGTACATTTTAGATTTTTTGATTTTTCGGCTTTAATTTCTGGCTTTTCTTCTTCTTCCTTTTTTCGCAACCATCGCCGTCGTGATAAGACGAAAAAAACAAAAAACGAATCATTGAAATCGGTCAAGCAATTATCGAGTTTAAGCAGACTAATCCACAGCAATTAATGGTGCAATGTAAAATTTGCATACAAAACACAATTTTCGGTTTTTTCTATTTTATTACTTTTTTTGGGATTTTCTGAACTTCTTTTTTTTCTAAACCTTCCTCGTGATTAGACGAACAAAACAAAACAAAAATCAAACAAATCGGTCAAGTAGTTCTCGAGTTTTAGCGAGACTAAGACACAGCGTTTGATTTTTATGTATTAAGATTTGTTTTAAATTTACCTCGTATCTTCCAATCGGCCTGATTGCGACATTCAAGATATCGTTAAAGGCTAGTTTACACGGTAATACAATGTATTACGACATTGCAAAAAATTATGTAGAATGAGAAAAATCTGATCATATCACGAATACAAAATGTGACAAGCGGTCGGTTAAAAGTTTTTTTCTTAACCATTTTAGACACTTATTTATTCTTATCGCACCAGAGGTGTATTTTATCAGTATATATTGAAGGTGGTAACACTTTTAAATAACTGCAAAAACCACTTAAATCAACTCAGGAAATTTTCATGTTGTTTTTGCAAAAATTGTAAAACTGTAACCGTCTGCCCTTTTGTTATTAACTCAGCTGTTTAATATCTGTACTTTAATTTTACTTGTACTATCAGTGTGCTCTTTTAAATATGAAAAACAATATTCTCGAAGATTTTTATTATCTCCATCAGCATGCATACATACTTTCAAATACTGACCATACATACATACGAATGCCTCAAATTTAATACGTAAAAATACTAGAATTTAAATAATATTATTTCTTCTTATTGCATATAACGAATTTTAAAACCAATTCATAGCTCATCAAAAATGGCCAAATATTTTATAAATTTTCATATTTATCTGTTTTTTATATATTTTGGCTAGAAATCGCTACATCTGACAATCCTGACCATGATACCTTAACTAGAAAATATCCCACAAATGTTGAGTCTTGTAGGCTTATTATCACATATTATCATACATATATCAAACTATAAGTTACGAAACTAACACCGATTCTAAAAAAATACAAACAATCAATCGCCTCTAAAATCTCTTCAAGACGCCGAGGCAATTGTAAACAATTTATGAATAAAGAATCAATAAAAACATTCGGTTTGAGAGAAAAAAAAAACATAGCACAATCCTATAAACGACGAGAAAATTACTGATGTTTTTGCATAAAGAAACTTAAGCCCTGCACCTTTAATTGATGTTTCTCAATTTTTTAATAGTGTGTGGAATGTATTAAGGTTTAATACATTAATGGCCGTTCCTCATTATACGATTATCTCTTTTCCCAACGAAAAACTGCACATTAAAGAAATTTGGGTTTCTCAATGTCTAATTTGCTTCCATTCTGTCGCAAAGCTAACCAGCACTCATCTGCCAATTAGGTGTTTTCCTTTTATTTGTACAGATAAATTTAATCAGCTGACTCCCGTCTTTAACATGAATTTTGAGAGGTGTTGCCAGCTGAAAACAATGTTTTTTGTCGGTATATTTAGAAACCCAAAATCGTTATCGGACAGCTTATCGCCCTAATAAATTTTTGTTGACATTAAGTAACAGCCAGTTTATCGATACATTGAGAAAATGGCCTTAAGTAGGCCGAAAATTTTTAATTAAAGAACGAGATTTTTTTCAGTTATGTTCTCTTTAAATAAATAACCCTTAAGGCCCACCATAATATGCATAGGCTTGCTTAACCTTTTGTCAAAAACTGACAAAAAGTTTCTCAAATGTATTAAAAAAAACAAAAAACAAAAAAACATTATTCCGTACGGAATGTGCGATCAGTTTCGCTTTACTTAAGCGAATGACAGTTTCATAAAACTTAACCAAAAGTTTCCTTAAGTTCAATATGGTTCACCTTATATGATTTACATTAATTCGCACATTTGCTTAAGCCAACTTAACCTTTAACTTATGACGTGGTAGTAAATTTAACACCGCTGTTTTTTATCTTAAAAACTTTTCTCTGTTGCACGCAAATAATTTTATACTTTCAGTATCCTTATATAAAGATGTGTCCTTATTGTCAGTATTGTTTGCTTTGTCGTAGGTAACAGTAACCACTAGGGATGCCAATCGGGATTGATTTTAGAAAATCCCGGGATCCCGAAATTCCGGAATTTCTGGATCCCGGGATTTCAGGATTTTTCGGGATTTTTTTAAATAAACAACACTTTTTATTTATTTATGAATTTTCAAAAGGTATAAGATATATTTTTAAAAAAGAAAAATAAGAATTATAAAAATAAAAAATACAACTGAAATATAATTTTTAATAATTTTTTTTTTCTTTTTTTTGTATAGAGTATAAAAATTCAATAAAAACGAACATTTTTGTACACAAAAGTTGATTTATTAAAAATCCCTGGGTTAATAAAAATAAAAATTTGTCAATCCCGAAAAATCCAGGGATTTCGGGATTTCCCGTTTGGCATCCCAAGTAGAAAAATATATATGGTTTGGTTTAAAGTTTTATAAAAAAAATAATTCCAATATTTTTATACTATTTATTTAACTAGTGAATAATGGTTCATTTATATGTACATTAATATATACAATAATTCTTAAAAACAAGTAAGAGTGCTATATTCGGCTGTGCCAAATCTTATATACCCTTCACCATTGTGCGAGCAGAATACAGAGCAACTAGACAAAAACTAAATAATTTTTACATATACATACATATTTACAATACTTAAAACTTCATTATAAATAAAATTTAAAAAGCGAAAACTGGTAAATATAAATCGGTTTTAGAACATAAAAAAAAATAAAAATATTAAAAAAAAATTTCTTTTGAAAAAAACCAAGATTCGAACCAGGGAACTCTCAGTTTCTAACTTAACACACCCCCTAGACAGCTGAACCATGAAGGAACGTTAATCGAATATCATTAAAATGAAATATGGCACGTTTACTGTTCACATAATTCAACACAGTTGAGTTGAAATTACTTTTGTTGTTATTGTTCACCGCAATAGCAAAGTTGGGAAATATATTCACCAAAATAGTTTGTGCCATGTATGTATGTGTGTTTGTTTGTTTTCTTTTATCTTTTTGGCGAGTCTTTAAGTAGCAAACATGAAACAATTCTAACATAAACGAGTTAGTTGGGGTTGTTATCTTTAAAATGAGGTACGATAAGTAAGAGTGCTATATTCGGCTGTGCCGAATCATATATACCCTTCACCATTTTGCGAGCAGAATACAGAGCAACTAGACAAAAACTTAATAAAACTGGTAAATATTTTTTTTTAAAATAAGAGACAACCGGTTTTGAACTTCGCTTTTCATAAGGGCCCAGAATATATATACTTTATAGGGTGTAGGATCAATATTGTAGAAATTACAGTTATATATACCTTTTTTACCTTCGGTGAAGGGTATAAAAAGAGTAATTTTCGGGAATTCAGGGGTCTAATCACCGCATTCGATACTAACGTATCGAATAAACTATTGAGTTTTTTTTGCATACGATAGACACTGGCGTATCGAATGAAAACTCGATAAATGTAATGTCGAGTTACTCGATGTCGAATGCTATTATTTCAAATTCAATACATTTCATTCGATATCAAGTTTCAAGATACCAAAATAAATAATTTCGATGAATTTTGGTCGGTATTGTATGCGGTGATTAGACCCCAGTATTTCGGTTATAACTCATACAAATTTCCGACATTTTGGTATATAAGTCATATACATAGGACATATGGCAGCACTAAAATTTAGGTTTTTATATAAATTTTGATGTTTTTTAGCCCATTTTTGGAGTATTTTGCTCATAAATTACCCATTATCTAACCGATTTGATAGTTTTATATACCGACGTGTTAATGAAGAATTTTTTCATTTACTTAAGTTATATTTATATATAAACATTTATATAAACTTGTAAATATATATTTTAACAAAGTTTATTATAAAAAAAGAGTAATTTTTGCGGATTCAGTATTTCGGTTGTAACTCTGCCATTTTTTAACCGATTTGACAGATTTATACGGACGTGTTAAGGAAGAATTTTACCATTTACTTTAGCTATAAAGCTTGGACTCGGGAAGATCTATGGTTCCCGAAAGTGGGTATTTAAAAAAAAAAAATTAATTTTGATCATAACTTTTTTGAATCTGAACCGATTTTCCCGAGTTTTTTATAAAATATGTTTTACTTCAAATTTCCGATATTTTGATATATATGTAAGTCATATCCATAGGACATATGGCAGCCCTAAAATGTTTATACAATTTTTAATTTTTTTTGTACGGGAGGTACCACGCCCACTTCTCCAATCCCGCCCACATTTTGTAGGATGATGTGTATTGGCAACCTTAATGTGTGTACCTAATTTGGGATTTTTGGCTCTTGCCGTTCTCACGATATGCAGAAATAAAAAAAATACAACAACAAGGGATTTTGGAAAAATTTAGACGAAGTCGTGGTTTTTTGCTCATATCTCCGTCATTTTTGGACCGATCTGGCTGAATTTCAATTGCAAACTTAAACGGAGTATATGTGACATAAATATACATCAACCTAGTCCACATCATTTCTGGGGTTTTCGGAAAACCCATTTCAACATACACACGGACAGAAGGACAGATGGACAACCGGATTTGAACTTCGCTTTTCATAAGGACCCAGAATATATATACTTTATAGGCTGTAGGATCAATATTGTGGAACATACAAACGGAATGACAAAGTTATATATACCCTCTTACCTTCGCTGGAGGGTATAAAAACGCTGACTATATTCCTTGAACAAAATTGGTGTAAAATTTACTACCACCTCTTCGTATATGTTACAAATTTTCACCTCGTAAGTTAAAGATTATGCACATTATGGTTGGGTTTTTAGTCTGGACTGAAAACTTTTAATTTATAACTGTATCTTAACGTCAATCTGATACTGAAGAATTGATTTTGTGGCACTGTCTCGACCTACAATATACATAGAACAAAATCCAGAGGCCCAAGTAAAATTCTTCGAATCATAATACCCGCTCTTTGGTATGTACAAACCCAAACTAAAATTCTCGTCAATCAAAAAGGAATTGTTTAAATATGTTTAGTTTTGGTCTTCGGATCGTGAAAGTGTAATCGATGTTCGGAAATCTTTTAAATAAAAAAAACTTTTTGATATTTCTTCATATTTCAGTGACCAAGTTTAAAAAATTAAATTCCGTGCAACTCTGCCCTTGGTTTAGTTTAAAATCGCTGTCAGCATTTTAAATTAAATTTTTCCTAAAAAAAAACTCCATTGTGCATTATTAAACGAACGAAAAGCTAAACTGTAAATTTAAAATTATAATTATTTTCAAAGTACTCTTCGTACCTACTAGTGTAAAAAGATATTAAACGCTTTTAGCAAAGTTACTTTCTAAGTTGTGAAAGCGTTAGTATGTTGGTTAGTCATTTAATGGCCTGTATTTCAAGATCGTTTAGAATGATTGTAGTCTACTGAAGTAACTAAGAAACTTTGATCATCTACTTTGGCTACAAAATATTTTGTAACACATACAAGTATATAATTTTGTTATTTAACTGCAATGATTAAGGAACATTTTAAGCGGTTAATAAAAAAAACACAAACGGGTGATCAAAAAACAACTTCCAAGAATTTTTAATGCCATTTCATAAATTTGTGTTTGTAAAAGAGCACGCGTAAAATAAAATTTTTATAGAGTTCAGGTCGCAAATATTGTTTGATAAAGTTTTCTTGCCCTAAAAGGCGGGGCATAAAAAATGCAAATGTGCCCTAATAAATTCTCTAAAATCATGAGCTATAATTTTATACAAAGTAACTTGAATTTTAGAAACTTTTAAAAATTGATCATGATCTTTCTAAATAAATGTAAGCAAAATGCTTACAACGAGTTGAAATTTGCTGCATAAAATATCTACTGAAACATAGAATATAAAAGCTCTTAAATTTTATTCGGATAAAACGTTCAGAGAATTCCCGGGGGAAAAATCCGATAAATCGTCAAATCCGGCAGCTTGGTTTTATCATACACTTTCATTTGATGCATTAAACACATTCACCACATCAAGATACACGAACACAAGACTACAAATGCTGCTAGGTGCAATTATAGTCGTGTAGTCAGCTACTGAACTAAGTATATTGAAGACGGCAGCTACAGTTGAAAAAATATAAACAGCTGTTTTTTTTACTGTCTGTTTATATTTCAGTGGTGCCACTATCACTTTTTTTACTTTTATAATATGAAAAACATGCATAATTGCAGACTTTTATACAAACTTAATTTAAGATTATAAATATAAAAATACTTATTTTAAATACATTTTATAACGTAAAAACAGTTGAATTTATTATAAAACATAATAAATATTATAATATGTTTTTGGAAGCAATAAACATTATAATCTTAACGGCAGATTAAATAAAAAAATACATATAAAATACATATTAAAAATAAAACAAAAATTTCCGTCAACGAGCGTGGTATAGGTCGTAAAAGTTTCAGAACACTTTGGGTACGTACGTTAACGCATGAAAACTATTCATCAATGATGCAGTGATGCAAAATGTTATTGCTGATGCGTAATTACCAGTTGCAGTTGTGATGCTGATACTTTTTTACTGCACAACAGCTGTGCAAAGTTTGAATTGCAAAAGTTTAATAAGCAAACATAAAATAATAATAAAAATGCTATCAACAATAACGATGTCAAATTTTATTAAAAATATTGAACCAACAACTGACAGTTTTCTTATAAATGACAAGAAAAAGCTTCACAAAAAAAAAAATAAAACGATTTCTTTTATGCCAAAAGCTATTGCTTCAGAAAATTAACTGCAGAAATAATCGCCTGCATAAAAAAACTTTTGACACATAATAGTCATGCCAAGTTTCTTAAAAGTCATATATTTCGAACATTAAACTTTACTTCTGCGCAAGTGATACCCAACAACTGCATTTTAGGTAAAAACTGGATCTAAGAAGTACTGGTATTATTAGAAACTACTTCGAAATATCTTTCACATGATGTATTAAAAATTCCGTTAAGAGCAAATTTCAAAAATAAGTATTGCTTGAAAGATTTTCTACAAAACTTAAAATTTTGTTAGTATATTTATTAAAACATAATCTGCCGTATTCATAAAAAATAAAATAAGTTTGAAATGTGTTTTGGTGCAAAATTTTCATACAAATTTTTCTTAAACTATAATTCAAAAGACTTTGTATAGGGAAGAATACTTCAAGCTTTTATAAACCATACTTTTAGTAACTCTATATGAGAATTTTATATTTATAAAGATTTAAAAAATTTTATTTTGGAAAATTTCTCAAATTATTTATAAGTTTGAGTAAAAATATGTATGTATGTAGTTATAATTTATGTACATGTTACATATTTAAATATTGTTATATGTACATAATTAATTAAGTGTTCCGCAAGGCCGAAAACCCGCAATAAAGAAAGTTTATTAAGCAAATATCTAGGGTTAAATAAATAAATATCGACATAATTTAAAGATTAAGCCAATTTTGTAAAAAAAATCTCAGCCACGGAGTATGAATATAAAATATTACCTCCTAATTGGTAAATCTGTATGCTTTAAACTCCATGTTAAACTCATTTTGAAGCATTTTCCAATGATTCCCATATTTTATTGATTCATTTTTTACCTAAATAGATATGGATAAAGTATTTTGCAATTTTTACGACCTATAACTCCTTAACTAGGAGCGTTGGCGCGAACAACATGTTCCTATAGAACTTCTTTCAAGAATCCTAAAAAATTATATGAATATCAATTTGATGCTGAGCCGAGTTATTATTCTTGTTTCAAGCCGATTCTTTTCTGTGAAACAAAAAAAAAATTTTTTTTAAGCACTCATTCTTTAAATATTTTTTTTTTATTAGCAACACTTTTTCTGTTTTGTAGTGCACAAAAAAAGAAATTAGTTTAATTTGACTGCAACGACAAAATAAGCACAAACAACAACCTGCAGCTATGTAGCCGTGTCGTCGTGAAAATAATCATTGCCATATACACACATGTATTCTATTTTTGACATATTGAAGTCGGTAGCTTGCTGTCTCGGATGTGTTTAAAGCATGACACTTATTATTCTAGTTCACTCGTAAAACTGCTCTGAGTGGAGAAGCAGCTCACGCTTTTTGTCATTATTTCTTAAGGGCAAACAGGTCGTTTTTGTTTGTCTGCTTTTCTTGCGTTTTGCGGTGTCACCCCGCATTGGTTAGTGTTTCGGCGTCATATAACTGTTCCGAGTTACAGTTTTTGCGGTATCTAGTTAATGCAGAATATGTAATCGCTTTTAACCTCAATTTGAGGTTTTGTCTGGTGGAGAACCATTAATAACTCAATGTGCCTGGTGGAGAACCAAATATAACTCAGACGTTTTACTGGTGGAGTACCAAGGAAATAACTCAGAAGATTACTGGTGGAGACCAATATACTCTGGAGCGGATTCTGGAAGCTCTCGCCTTCCTATACGAAGGTTTAGGTCGAACGAGGACTTTGCGGTTGAGGCTCCTAAAATTTGTGTGATACCCTGGCAATATAACCATTAAAAAAAAAAATTTTCTAGTTAAAACAATCTGTGTTGTCTGTTTTCGCATTAAAATACAGAAAAACTTTTTTCTTACAAATCGCGAAACGAGGGAAAATTTTGTTTCACACGAGCTACTGGGCTGCAATACTGTGATATGTATTGAGTTGTATGAATCTTTTTTGCGTCTAGTAATAAGCGCCGTTTAAAAGGCAGGACATTTGTAGCTTCCAGCGATGTGCTTCAGATCTACGTTTCCTCTTGTCTTGCACAGCATGCAGCATGGTTCGGCTGTACATTCCCTCACTTAGTGACCTTCATGTCCACATTTAAGACAATATTTTGGCCTATCGATTTCCGATGTGCAGAATTTCGTAATATGGCCAAAGTTCAAAAACCTGAAGCACCTAGAAAGCTTAATAGCCTCTTTTATACGACATATAGACCAACCTTCTTTAATTTTGCTTAACATGAGTGCCTTCTTTGCAATATCTGCAGCAAAATTCATTTACCTTCTACATTTTAGCTACCAGTAGCGGCAACTTCGCCTGGGACCTTTATTCCGAGGGGTTCGTTTTGGTTGTCGACATTAATGGTACTGTTGTGTCATCCATGTTACGTTAAGGCTCTCTATATCTTCGCTATATCATTGTTTCTTTCTTGCTAATTTTAACATTTGTTTCATCGTACCTTATTGATCTCACTTGCTATTTGACAGCACGGTAGACATTGTTTTTGAACTTCTAATAATCCATTAAACTAATGATAAGATTTTCTAGTTCAGAGAATGTGCAAGCAGGGTTTAAAAAACTGCAATCGAAACCAAAAACTTTCGAACAAAAAACGAAAATTCTTTTTCGCTTTTTGAGTTGGTTTGACTACGACTGTTTAAATTTAATGAATTCGAAGTAAAAGCAACAGTTTTCTTGCCAATTACAATTACAAATGAAGAAGTTGAAGAAATGGCAGTTTTTGTACTTTGACTGCAGTTTTTAAACGCTGTGCGCTAGAATTTAAGATTTGCTTGCGGAGAATGATTACCCACAGTGCAACTTGATGTTCTCCCTTATTCTTTAGCAAAACTGCTGCTTTGTTGGAGGGTATTTTCTTCTCTTCTCTTCGCTCGCTCTTGTTTCTTTTTTGTTTTCATGTTTTTCACTGGATCCCAACTTAAAGTCGTTGTCCCATTTCGAAGTGTAGTTACGTTTATAAAATCCCATGGTTATCTATGTGATCAAGGAGGCCATGCTTGGATTGACGCAAGTCCCACATGAGGCCTGCGTTCAGAGGCGGATCCGTACTAATCTGGACAATGTTGACTGAACCTACACCACCAAGTTAGTGGCGACAAATCTTCAATCGTGTTCTAAGGCGTGCCAAGCTTTAATGCAGTAATTAAGATCTTACTGGTTTCGATCTTAATAGACTATCTACGAACTTGAGGATATTCCAAACGATTAGGAGAACCGCGTTGGCATCACTCTCCGAGTTGAACTTCACTTAAAGGCACTCCCTGTGGCGGGACACCTAGGTAATGGTGGCATCAATTCGTCATGTCGCAAGGTCGTCCATGGGCATTTGCACCATTTTTAGTACACCCTCGGACTCTGCCGCTTTTGGTCACGGACAGCTTTTTGTCGCAGATAACCCGTAAATCTGCGGGCTGTTCAGCTATCCACCACCGCTGACCCCAAAAGTAGCCTGGGCCGAGCTCAGTATGTATCATGTATGTATATTAATATGTATGTGTTTATGAATGTATGAACATACTTCGCAACTCGATCGATTTTTACAAAATTATGTGGTTTTCAATATACAAGTATACAAGTTTATGTATATATACATACGTATTTAAAAAGAAGATTTTTCTATATTTAAACAGAAAAGAAATATGTATCCTAAACTCTCTTAGAAAAAATTTGTTAAATGCATGCACCTGTAGCCGCATTCTGTAATTCGCTTTTATCAAATTTTATAATTTTAGCGCTTCCATTAAAAGCTTAAATTGGCGGCGATTTAAATTTGTATGGCATCGCCAAGTTTTACAATGCACGTTATAGAATTGCATTCGTAGCCAAAAATGTCTAAATCGACTTTATAGATTTTTAGCGATAGATATTAAGCTTTAGCGAATTAAATATAGATTAGAATTGAATTTAAATTTAATTTAAAAAAACTTTGACAAGAAACAAATACCTAAATATAAAATTATTTCCATCGTTTCAGAAGATTCTCGAAGTTCTCAAGGCAGCATATCAGGTGATGGTAAGTTAATTTTGCAGTAAAAAACACATTTATAAACATTAGACTGGTCGCAAGAGAAAGTACTTCAAGTGTGGCAAATTTCAGCTTCCTTTGTCATCAGATGGCTTCAGAGAGTTGCGGAAAGAATAGGACATACATGCAAACATCCTGGCATACTAAGAAATTATATATTGTATAGATAGATTAAAGTATTTGCTATTTAATATTTTAGTATGATACGAACGAAAGATTTTTAACCTAATTCGGGTACGCTGAATCCAGTGGTGCTAGCCGTTTTTTAGGTTAGCTTTGGTTTTCGTTGGTTACCGTTATTTCGAAAATTAAGGAGTTTGCACAACATATGTTCGCGTAACTCAAAAACAATTTAGCTTGAAAAACTAAAAAAAACCGAAATTCCCCAATAAAATTTACTTTAAGAAAGGTAAAACTGTTTTTCTTATATGCGCAGTCGTTTTAGAAACATAATTTTTTTTCTGGAAAAAAAAATAATTTTTTTATTAAAATTTCGGAATTTTTGTTTTTAAAAATTCATAAAAAATTGAAAAATGCAGCTATGCTTCTAATTTTGTGCAGACATATAAAAAACAAAATTGCAAACAAAACAAGCTATAAATGATAAACGGTATATCTCGAAAACCAAAGCTAACATAAAGAAAAAAGTTTTAACTTTCTTAAAGTAAATTTTATTGCGGAATTTCGGTTTTTTTAGTTTTTCAATAAGCTAAAGCGTTTTTGAGTTACGCGAACATATGTTGTGCAACCTCCTTAATTTTCGAAACAACGGTATATCTCGAAAACCAAAGCTTACCTAAAAAACGGCTAGCACCACTGGATTCAGCGTACCCAAATTAGGTTAAAAATCTTTCGTTCGTATCATACTAAAATATTAAATAGCAAATACTTTAATCTATCTATACAATATATAATTTCTTAGTATGCCAGGATGTTTGCATGTATGTCCTATTCTTTCCGCAACTCTCTGAAGCCATCTGATGACAAAGGAAGATCGTAACGAAGCCATATTTTTGATTTTCGGCTTTTCAACTAGTATAACTATTAAGATCTGATTGAAAAGATGTTTTTTTTATTATATGGGGAACTTTGGGCCCCACTTGGCACGGCTAGGCACCGTCGGATTGACCTGAAAAATTAGATCATGATTTCTTACACCAAACCTCATATTTTAAGCAGCGCAAGCAATTAAATTTAAAAAAAAATCCTATACAAGATGCGACCAGTCTAATAAACATATACTTATGTATAAAATATACATTTAATACAAATAGTTAAGTTCTTTTTTTTTTGTTTTAATTTACACTGTGTGCCATAAATTTATGCACTGTTCCGCCAAAAAAATTCATAAAAACTCTAGTGGGGTTGCAAACTAGTTTAAGTTATTTATTTTTAAAATGGGAATGAATGGTTTATCTCACAAGGTCCAAGTTTCAACCCTAAATATGTTTAACGATTCATAAGTTTACCTCTTATTGAAACTCGAGTGCTCAAGTGGAAAACGGGTAAAATAAGGTTTCCTTTTATATGCTTCAGTCATACAAAAAAAAATCCTAATTAGTGCTGATAACTCTTCACTGCCAAAAATGGAAAAATGATTTAAAGGCGGCCAAAAACGGATAAACATAAAAATAATAATTTAGAAGATGATAAAATTATTTTTTGTGACTCGTATAATAAAGTTGCTCAAAAAAATCCCATTAAAAATTAAAATTTTTCAAATAAAATATCTAGTAATAAAGATTTAGGGAAACAGGAATATTTAAATTTGCGGCAGAATGAAAACACATTATAAGAGTCGTTTCGGTAAATTAATTCAGAAGAGTTCTCTGTTACATATTTATCATTAAAAACTTAAAGAAATTTTTGGGGAATAAAAATGTCTAATGGCTCATGTCTTATTTACACGATTGCTACTTTATTGGCGAGAGGGACGAGGGGAAAAGAAACGAGTGCATGTACTGTCAGTACGCTTTGCTTTTTCATTCGTTGTTTAATTTTGTTTTTTTTTAATATCAAAAAGCACACATGCATACGTACGACTATACAAAATAAAAAACATGTCGTCAACATGACATGAGTCATTTGAACGCCAATTCAGTTCAAAAAAGAAAAAGGAAGAATCTTGTCAATAAGACATGAGCCGTATGAACTCAGACTAAACAAGGTAAAAAGTGGCTAAATCTAGCCAATAAAGGATTAAATTGGCAACATTGATTCTATTTCTTAAAATAAGGTGAAGCATGTTGGGAACTTTATTTAATTCGGCCGCTTATTGCGTAAAAACGAGTAAATTCTGTGTTTTCTTATTTGCATTTTTGTGAGCTTTATTACGTCTTATAAATTCGATTTTGTATCAAAATGTAATTATCAATCATATTCAAAAAATATTTGACGTTTTTTAAAATTCAAACATTTAGCACTGATCTGCCTCATGATACTATCCGATTAATCGGCCTCGGAGTCGTCCAAAAAGTGCTAATCGGCCAATAATCGGCGTTCTCCAACCCAATAAAAAATTGAGCTTTACACGAAGCAGGTTTGTAAGGGAGAAATGTAAGAGTTTCGCATACCATACCGCTTACGGAAGATATGAATTTTATATGGCGAGTTCCCACTTTGACACAAAATGCGCTTTTTTCAACGCATGTAAAAACTTGTGAAGGTAGCTATTAGCTTTACACACATAATGTATTTTTTACAGTTATTTTTGATATTCTCCCTTACAAACCTGCTTCGAAGTAAGGGAATTCCGTGGCATTTGAAACATTATTTTTTCTTTTATGGAACTTGTTAAGAGTTCATTTACATACTTTAGTGCATCTCTGTATGTCTTACTGCGTAGCGCATAATTGTGCGCTTACACAGAAAAAATTATTGCCGAATTATTTTCAAACAAACGCTTGTTTGAAAATTTTTTCAATTTCTACAAATTTTTTTACTGATTCAATTAAAATTTTTGTTTGATTTTTATTTAACCAACAAAAATGTTGACAACCATTCAAAAATAAAATACACGCGTTATTGCTTTCAAGTTTTCATAATTTTGTATGATATATTTAACGCTTTTTAATGTTGTCGTCTTTTTGCATTTTTTTATTTGATCGTAAGCAACACTTCCTTATGTGAAATATAAGAACTACAACAAAAAACACATATAGTCTATTTTTGGACACTTTAAAAAAGTACAACAATAAGAAAGATGAAGAGGTTTGAAGTAAAACAAAAAAATAGCAGGTAAAAAAATGTTTCACTCTTTTTAAACAACAGAAACAACAACAACATTATAAGAAACAAAATAAATTTTTGGTTGGTTTCAAAGTTGGTAAAAAAAACAAAATCCCGTATTCAATTTTTTCAAACTGTTTTCTTAAATACATCAATTACAAAAATATAACGATGACGAAAAACATATCGAGTCGGTCTGTCGCCGTTTTTGGGTTACATTTCTTCTTCATTAGCAAAGGAAAGGATACAGCAACAGTGAGTGACGACGAAAAAAAACATTGTGTGTATAAAAAAAGACTTCGTTCAAAAATTATTCCAACAAAAATATGTGTCCCAAAGCCAGCGGCCGCTCTGCTCTCTCTGCCATCATCTTCTAATACAGTGCCTGCTTGTGTGCGCATCATTGCTTGTGCAAAAACTTTTTTTTTTTTGATTTTGAAATTTAGTATATGAATTTCAGTAAACTTTTTGTTTGATTCAGTTAATTATTTGTTTGAAAAAATCAGTGTTTTTTTTCAATAAACGAAATGCAAATAAATTGTTTGAATATGCGAATTTTTTATAGGACCGATTTCAGACAAAAAATTGTTTGATTCTACAAATTTTTTGTTTGAATTGGAAAAATAATTTTTTCTGTGTATATTGTTAAATATACCATTAGTGCAGCGCAAAACGATGAATTTTTTTATTGGGATCTTTTAACTGACATTTTTTGCAAATGTTACAAAACCATTTTGATCCAGTTTTGATTCAATCGCAGAAGTAAACTTGATGGTGTCAATGCACAAAAATTACTTTTCTGCCATAACTGTCATTAATTGAATTTTGAATACTAATAATTATGTAGCGCATACATAGAGCTACGTACACATATTTTGATATATGTAACTTTACATACATCTGCACAAATATTGTGCACAATAATAATCCGACACGTATCGGGAACATTTTAAAAATTCATGCAATATGTATTTGGAAAAAACGAGTTCATTTGTGATTTGGGTACGTTTTGCGTAATTTATAACTTCTGAAAATGTTGATTTCATAGCAAAATTTAAAATTTATTTACATTCTGTAATGTTACAAATGGATACGTCTTATATGTCAAAAGATCGGACATCATTAGTAAAACACATTTTCTGAAAAACGCGGAAAAACCGGTTCAGATACAAAAAGTTATGACCAAAATAATTTTTTTTTTTTTTTTAAATACCTATTTTCGGAAACCATTTTTCTTCCCGAGTCCAAGTCTTATGACCCAAGTAAATGGTAAATGTTTTTCTTAACACTTTAGTAATTAAATCTGTCGAATCAGTGAGAAAATATCCGAGCAACTACCAATATACTGCAATCCTAAAAACTACTCGTTTTATTAATATGTTCGTCAAAATATGTTTAAATATACATATATATCGTTACCTAAAACGCAAAAGGGCCTAACTAAGAATTGATTCTCATTCATTAATTCCGATGTTTTGCATCTTAACAAATGACCACAGAAAGTTTTGGAATCTTTGAATGTTTGCGATTTTATAAGCAAAATCCCAACGTTAATGCAACATACACCATTGTCAATTGGCAAAACAATTGCTAGGTTTTACAACAAAAATATAAGAAATAAAAATTAAAGCACCTTAAGGCGATTTATTATTTTAAATAGTTTTTGCTGCGGGAGTAAAATTTTCAACATGTTAGACAGGGCCTTTTGCGTTTTAGGTGACGATATGTGCACTTATGCATCACAATATAATAACATTTGAATAACTTGCTTTAGCAAAACATCTTATATAAGCATCGTTGACAAAAAAATTCTCATATAAGCATGAATCAAACTAGAGTCAATTACTAAAAAAAATTACAAATTCATTTAATCTAAACTAGATTTGCTAAATTTGAATTAAACATTAACCCCGTTATTCAAAAAAAAAAAAAAACAAATATTTATGTAGGTGTTTAAAAAGTTCATTTAGCAAACCTTTTGTAATCCTGAAACATTGTTTATGAATAGGGTTGAATGTTTAAATGCAAATAGTTTTTATTGATGATCTAAATATATATGCAAATAAGCGAGATTTCAAGCAAAAAAGAACACTTTTACAGGTTTACAGTAATTAGAAGAGTTAAATACATTGGAAATGCTATTCAAGTTCAAATAAAGAGCATTAAATAAAATACAGAACTGTTTTATGTTTTTTACTGCAAAATAATTCACTCAGAACAAATATCTAAAATACAGTAGTGATTTGTATAATACCCCTAAAGGGAAGCGAAATGACACTTAAGTAGTCCCGTGATAGGTTCTTTGGTGGTAGGGACCAGTCCTAATTCTAACACTTTATATGAATGGGACAAATCACTTTAACATGAACTTGTCATCGGAGAGGGTTACTTGACCCCTAACAGCTACCATTTGACCAGTCACACTTCTTTTCTCAATGAACGTGTTTATTGTAAGTTACTACAATGCTAGTCCTTGGTTTCGAAAAAATTCCAATCAACAAGTCTCAGAACTTATTTTAAATAGTCCCAAAGAAATGTGTCACACAATGACCCAGAACAAACATATAATTACAAACGGAATGACAAACTTATATAAACCCTGTTAAAAAGAGTAATTTTTAGGATTTTAGTATTTTGATATTTTGGTCATATCTCGGCCATCGGATTGTTGGAAATTTAGTTATGATTGAATAATTTTGGTAAATTGTTTTGTAATTGACTGAGGTATAAAAATTTTGATTAAACTTTATAAATTATATATTCAAATATGTATGTACATGAATGAGTTTTAATAAATTTTTTATATAAAAAATGTAAAATTTTAAATGTAAAACTTTTGGAAAACATGCACCCCTAAAAAATGTAAATCAATTTAATTTGTTTAATATATTTTGTATTTAATATATTTTTTAAAATTCTTTATATAAAAAGTAAATAATCACTTCTATTTATTTATAAGGACTGTTTTTGTAAGACGCTCAGTGTTAATGTTAGATGAAGGGTCTATATGATTCGGCATCGCCGAATATAGCATTCTTGTTTTATTTTTAATTGGTTACAAATATTAGATATTAATTTGGTGCTTCCACGAATTTCGGAAATTTAGGATGGAAAGGGGCTAAAATGCTTTTTGCCATCAAATTCGAAAAAAAGGTTTCTTTTAAGGCAAATGGTTCAGTCGAGTTTAAGGGGTAAATGGGCAAAAGCAGGTACGTTTTTTATTTTATAATCATATAGTTAGTTCGTTTCAAGTGCACGTTAACCTCTTAAATGCACTATATAATTTGGTTATTAAGTATGGAATCTTAAAATATTTGCTAACATATATTTTTTTTTTTTTTTGTTTCTTGCATGTTGTTTATTTTTGTTATTTATTTGCAAAAGTGCAGCCGTTAACTTAAAAAAAAAACCTAGTTGACTTCGTGCTATTTTCAATCCTTTGTTTTATAATCCGCCAAAAAACATGAGCACGAAAATTTTATGCGCTGGACAAAGGAAACAAAATATTAAATGTTATTTTACATATGTATGTTCGGTTTTTTGTTTTCATTATTTTAACAAAATTCTTTGTTTTAGTTTTTTTACTTGAAATTTTAAGCAACAAGTGCAGTTTATCAAAATAAAAGTGGATATAAATACAATAATAACAACAATGAGGAAATTTTGTACTCCAATGATCAGACAATAATAAAAACCAACAAGCAAACGTATGGACGGCAAATAGTCAGCCCGAAGGACGGACAAACATACAGGCAGACGGACGGACAGACAACTATATGTTGGTCGTTTTTTTATACATATTTTACTTTTTAAATATTTCAACAACAAAAACGTGCAACCATTTGGGCGTTATGCTACCGATAGTTGTAATATTTTTTGTTGTCCCTTTTAATGTCATTTTTTTCTCTGGTTGGCAGTAGCACACGTGTGATTTTGCTGCTATTTTGTCCATTTTTTTTGTAATTTTGCCACCGATATTTATGAGATTGCGATTTATGCCACTGATATTTAAAATTATTTTTTTTAATTTTTAGTATTATTTTTTAAACATGCCATTCTGGGCAAAAAGATTCTTTAACCAAATAAAGCAGAGTAATTAAATCACCAAAGAGTTTCAACAAAAAATCAAATAATTCAAAAATTAAAATTTAAATTACCTTTAGTGTACACAAAGCCATCGAGGGCTTTTGAAAATTGTTCTTTTGATCATTTATTGGCTTTTCAGAACAGGGTTACTATTCCAAAAATTTCTAATCTAAATATTTAACCACAAATTTCTTTCAGGGTGTTTGTGGTCACACACCTTTAAAACGGCTCGCTCGATTTTGATGTAATTTTTTCATATATATTTAGTAGGTATATTTAATACAAGTATTTAAGTGGGCATGTTTAATTAACGATACGCAACATGTAACGAAAAATGAGCAATCATCAGTTTATTGCAACTAGTTAATTCTACACTCATTTGAGTGCAACTAAAAATTTTGCATTCAATTTTAAGTTTAAATTGACTTGTGAAATGCGCATAGGAATAGCTTATCCCATCGACAATAAACTTCAGTTTGTCAATAGTATGAAATGGGAATTTAGCACATTATAACGAAACCTTGATTATTTATTTTGAATCCCAAGAAAAACTTTGATGACTTGTGTTTATTTTTGTGCAATAATTTAAAAGTTAAGACTAAACTTCATAAGAAAAAACAAAAAAAGGAAAAAAAGGAACAGTAATTCAAAAACAATAGAGGACAATATAAAAACAGATATTAAAAATTGTTTGGTTTAAGCAGAACAAGCCAAACAAGCATTTCAAAATTATTATCACTTAATTTATTTCTTCGAGGAACGTCTACCATTGCGCTTAAAGAAAATAAGCGCTCTACTGGAACAGAGGACGGCAAAGGCGTATTATATTTTAAAAACATTTTTCAAGTTCTCGTCCAAATTATAAAACATATGATGCAAAACATTTGAGTTTGATGGTGAAAGGGGAAAGACGTAAGGAAAGTTTTTTGTTTCTACTGCAAATTTTTGAGTTTGTTATTAAAAGGAAGAAAAAGAAAAAAACAAGGTATACACAATACTTCAATACCGCGAAACAATGTTTCATTGGAAGCAGGGATGATAAATAAGAAAACCAATATCGTACCAACGAACTTCCAAAATCGTACTTTTTCGGCCCCAATAGTACTAAATCATTTTTTTATTTTTAAAAACAAAAATTTTATCCAACAAAAACAAAAGGTACTTAAAATTCATTTGTTCATGTAAAGTATAGATAGCAAATAATACATGATCATTAACTATACATAATAATAGGGTGGTTAAAATTTATTCGCGTCTAAAGCACATCGCGATTCTTGTTCTATAAGTCATTCCAAGAAACTTTTCCAAGGAAACCATACACTGAAAGAATTTTCTTCGCAATACTAACGAATTTTGACATTAATCCCATGAAAAATTGCGTTATAAAGGAACCTATGCAGCGCTTCGTTGGATCAATGAAACCTGTTTCAATAAAAGGACTTAATGAAACATTACATTAGATCCATGAATATTATTCATTGGATGAATACTTTTTTTTTTTTTCTTTTTTCTTATTTTACTTTATTTTATTTTTTATTTTTTTTTTTTGTGTTCCCAATTAAAATTTTTTGTTTTACTTGGACAAACTTAAGTTTTCATATATCCAATGAAAATTTTTAACGTAATTACGAAATCTAATGAAGCGATTTTAACGAAAATACTTCATCAAACCTATGAAATTCCATTTAGACAATGAAAATTTTCATTTACCCAAGGAAAACTTTTTTATGAAAATGATTCATTAAATATATGAAGCATTTTTCTTTCAGTGTAGGTCAAAAATTAATTATGGGCCCCAGATTTTTCAAAATAGTTGGTTTTCCAAAATATTCAAGAATACAAATTGAATTTGGTCTAGCCAGACCTGTATCATGCGGTTTTTAGTGTCGAGAAATCCATTTTCATACACTTTTTAGAATTTCCAAATTTATTGTGTTTACAATTTTCTATATGTACTTTAGAGACAGGAAAGGAATAGAAAATCCGTATATAATAAAATTTTTTTATTAAGCACTTGTAAAATCTCCTTCAAACTAATTCGGAGTTAAATAATAATGGAGTGGGTTTCCACTGTTCCAAAAGTCTGTTGATTACTATTTGACGTGACAACCATCATGTTGACGAATATTTGAAAATATTATGAATTCGTTCCAAAATAATCTTGAATTGAGAGGAAGTCGTCTTTTCTACTATGTAGAACGTTTGCAGAAGAGGTTTCCTATATCTTTTAAAAACTTGTCAATATCATCAGAAAATGCACGTTTTATGCTGCCGCTGATACTAAATTTAGAATGTGGCATAAGCAATCGTTCAATGAACAAGTGCAAAAATCTATTCGCAATAGCGGAGTTTAGTGTTTGGTGTAAATGGTCTTTTAAAAGAGAAAATGCAAAATATCATAGCTAATTTGTTAAATCCAACAACAAAAAATAGAATTTCCCTTAGATTTCATAGAAAAGCTACGACAGTTCGCATTTCCGCAAGACTATTTGCACCCAACACTAAACTTCGCTTATATTCATTGGACAGTTAATACGTGTTGCCATTTTATATCAATTATAGGATTGAAAAATTTGCAAATAGTACCAAATCAGTCACGGTGGTACCAACTTTTTAGTTTTGAATTCTACCAAAAAAGTACAACTGTACTAACTTTATCAACCCTGGTTGGAGGGGAGTTTCAAAGAGAATTGAGTACAGTTTCTGCAAAAAATATTTTATTATATGGACGATAAAATTTTTTTCTTCTTTTTTTTTATCAACTCTAGTCCTTAGATTAGTAGAATTTGTTGTTGTTAAATTTTTTCATCCATATAAAATAATTATATGTATATGCACTTTGGAGTTCTCACCCAAAATAATAATGAAAATTACTATATTAAGTATTAAACATTTTTATTTTTCGAATTTGTCTTCAAGAATTTCATGAGCATGTTGATATGCAGCTTTTTTTATTGCTTTTTGCACTTAATCGGATAGTGAAAAAATTTACAATATCACTAAATTTTTTTAGTGGTAGCTAAAAAAAATAGCAATCATCACTAAAGCTGATAAAAAAGAGTGCAAACTAATATATTTGCAGTTTTATTTAATGATAGTGCACTGCAAGAATACGACTTATGGGGCACATACTAAAAATCAGTTATGATTTGGATTTCGTATCTTCAGGATCAATTAGAAACAACCAAACCAACAAGGAGTTAAGAAGTTTAAAAAGGAAACATGTTCAAGATAAATATCGCAAATTTGGGTTGATTATAGATCAGCCGAAACAAGGGTCAGGCAATACAAATGATGGCAATACCGCAAGAATATTCTTTTCAGATCCAGAATCAACATCTGAAATAACAGGTGTTGATTTTAACCTCATTTTTAGATTTAAAATAATCCTAGAAATACTTGCGTGCAATGAAGAAATTGACTCTAGAAAATTTGGAGTATTGTTAAGGAAACTGCAAAAATATATACAACTAAGTTCCCATGGAGAAATATGTCAGCTACAGTTCACAAAATCCTTTATCATGGAGAAGATGTCACTAAATATCAGTTGGTGCCACTTGGAGATTTATCAGAGGAAGCTCAGGAAAAAAGGAATAAAAATTACATACTTTCTAGAGAGCACAATACTAGAAAAATTTCACGAAATTCCACAAATGAAGATCTATAAAATATATATATTTGGCAATGTCAGATCCGTTCATCTCCAGTATTCGAAATCAATGGAAAGTGGAACATTGGGATTTAGATGAAGAAGTCAAAAAACTACTAAAGAGCAGAAATAACACAAAACAGAATATGGAATATTTGCAATCAATCTTTCAATTAAATGAACAATAATTATAATTCATTAGATCTAAGACAAACATTGTATTAGTAAAAAATAATAATATAATATATAATATATTGTTACAAAAGCTATTAAAATCTAATGCTGCTTTTATTTTTAAAACGTTTTTTTTATCCACATATGTATAAATAGGAAATATTCAAAAAAAAAAAAAAATTAATACCTATATTTTCGTATCAAAATTTAAAAAAAAAAATCAGAAATCAGCGGATTTATTTTGCTAATATTAACAAGTTTTACAGCAAAAAATAATAGATTCTTCTGTAGTCAACAAATTTGACAGCAAAAAAATGTAAATTTTTCAGTAATAAAAGCAAAACTTCCAGTTGATTTTACTATTTTTTTTAATGTTAAAATTTATTTTATGGTGTAAATCAGTGTTCGAAAATAAACACTAAATATCGTTTCTTAATATTCGGTTCGGTAGATTTGTGGAAAACACAAACGCTAATAGTGTTCGTGTAGAAAATCATTAAAAAAATAGCGTTTCCCTGTTAGTCATCTTTCGAACACAAAAATATTACTGTTTTTATCAAACTCAACAAATGATGTGAACATTTAATTCCGTTCGGTTTTTTGAAAAATCCACAAACTTCAATGTGTTCGGTTCGGCTCGTTAATGTTCGTCCCTTTTGGCTGGTAAAAAAAAACCAAATATTTTTTACAAAAACAAAATACGCACACGAAAAAAACTTTATAGAACATTAAAATATAATGTTTGTCTACAGTATCACTACAATTGTTATATAATGTTCGGTTCTTCGTTAAAAAACAGACCCTGAAACATTATATAATGTTCGGTTTTTTCTTATAAATAGTTACGAATGGTATTAAAGGTTGTGTATGTCTACACAATCACTAAAAAAAATAGATATCTTTCCTGGGTGTGTGAGCCGAACGTTAAATAATTTACTGTTTATTTTCGAACACTGGTGTAAACATTAAATTTTTTTTGAGTGTCCCATTACCAGTGTTGCCAATTTAGCCATTTAGTGGCTAGATTTAGCCATTTTTCACCCTGTTTAGCCATTAAAAAATGAATTTAGCCATTAGCCATTTTTCGACTTGTTTAGCCATAAATTTTTTTTGCCGTTTTTCTTTTAAAAGAATAATTTTTATTTTATTATAAAAATTTATAAAAGTAAAATAAACATTTCGAACAATTTAAACGTTTTTAATTTAAATCACAACTTTTACAATTGTTGAATATCGCTATAAACTATGACGCTGAAACATCTTTCAAAATAAAGGAACAGTATTCCACTATTAAATTTATAAAATGGATCAACACAAACATCGCTGTTTCTTTCTGGTTGCAAGTATTTCAATTAGGGGTTGAAGGCGGTAACAATTGTTTTAGAAATTTCAGAATAGACTATAAAGTTGCTCTCACTTTCATGGTGTAATGCTGAAGTAGAGAGGGTGTTTAGCCAAATAAACATCGTTAAAAGTAATTTGAGAAATAGGATACATTAAGCAACCGTTAATTCGATTTTATCAATAAGGTAAATATTTTTACCATAACAATACAATATTTATACCACCACCACAATAGTGGAGATGGTACTATGCGTTTGAGCTGATGTCTGTAACACCTTAAAATAATGGTTCTTAGCCCACCTTTACGTATACCGATTGACTTGGAATCACTTTCTGTGTCGAATTAACGATGTTTGTCGTGCTGGCTGGCTGGCTGTTTTGGAGATTATTTGATAAAATTGGGTACATAGGTTCTAATGTGGTGTAGGGTACCATATAGTCGGTGTTGACCGACTATACTTTCTTACTTGTTTTTTATTGTACATCTGGACAGGAAAGGTTGGGTAAATGTTGTCGTCATTATGATT
Source organism: Pollenia angustigena (assembly GCA_930367215.1). NCBI lineage: Eukaryota > Metazoa > Arthropoda > Insecta > Diptera > Polleniidae > Pollenia > Pollenia angustigena. Next base: position 22,003,873 of record OV884061.1, on the reverse strand, counting down.
TACCTTCAAATTATTTAAAGGTTATGATTATTTGAAACTAATGAGTGATTCCTATGAGATGAACAATAACGACATCGAATTTTTCGCTGATTTAATTCTTTAACATTAATTTATTTTAATATCAATTAACGTTTATTCTTATTTAACAAATTAATCTAAACTCACAATTTCATTGTAAACAACTTTAAATAATTTAATTTTTATTTTTTGTTATTGAATTTTAATGTGTTTTTATTAAAAAAAAAAAGCTTTTAGCCATTTTTTAGCCCATTTTTTATCCATTTTTCCGTAAATTTAGCCATTTTTTTTATATATATATATATATTATATATATATATATATTTTATTCTTCTACATAAATAGTATGAATTCATTTTAAATTTTATTTTATGGCCCCAGCGCCCATAGGCATTATTGGAGCTAGCTGGCAAGATATATAATAACTTGTAAATATACATACATACATGTATTAAAATAAACTAAATATAAAATTAATATAAAAAAAAAACAAAAACAAAAATGCTCTTCATTATAAGTTTTAAAACTAAATTAAAATTATAACAGTATTTAAATTACAACAGAATTTAAATATTAATAGAACTTATTGCCACTTATCTAGTGATGACACTAAAATAATCGAAAGATGTTGAATGGAATAAAATGAGATAAGAACATCTTTTCAATTGTTGTTTTTAGCCCTATTTTTTCTTATGGAAAGATGTAAACATCTTCGCAAATTGTAGCAAATTGATGGTAGATGTTAGATGTTGATTAGTGTAAAAAGGCAATTATGGGAAAACTTCAATGTGTTCGCAAATTGATGGCAGATACTACAACGCGAAAATTACAGAAATGGGCTACAGGCTTTAGAGATAAATGTAAATCTTTAGCGGATTTTATTTAAAGGAAATGTGCTTTTATATCTAGATTATTTATAGCTTTTATGCACACCGGTTTTAAGCATTAAACGCTTTTATGCATCCTAACTTGATACACTGATACACAAAGCATATACTTATTTTTTACATAAGCCGCAGTTTTGTTCCACAAAAATTTTTGCTAGAAGCATCTTTTAAAACTTGAGTCCATTACAAAAAAAGCACACAAATTCATCAAAACTAAATTTGCAAAATGTTGGTCAAACTTCGATCAAATTATAAAATGCATATAAGCGATAAATACTGTATATGAATTGAAAACTTTGGCTATTTTTCTCTAATAATTCCAAATTTGTACGTACATCTTTAAAAAAACTCGTAAATTTGACAGCAGGCAGATGTCAGAAATCTTATTAAAAAACATACATATAATGAACAATGTCTAGTACACTTGACTACTGGACGTGAAGAGGGTGGCAAAAATGTAGCACTAAAAGTCTTATTTCATACATATACGGATTTCTAATTTTGGCTTTGTATGTGTCTTTGTGTGTATGCATAAGACCGTGTCCTTTTTTATTTTTATTCCTTTTACTTTTCCTGTTTTTAATTCCCTGCCACATCTTCCTCCTTATTAAAATTGTTATCCAGATGACGATGATGATATTGCAAATGTAACAATATTGTTGTGGTTGTTGCTATTGTTATTTACAATGGTTTCAACTAAGAGTTTGTTGGTAAATTAAGGGTGGCAATTATGGTTAGAAGTTATAATGTAAATTATGCCATCAAAAGTCGAATCAACAAAAACTGTAATAAAGTGGGTATTAAAAGCAATTGCTGAGTGGTGTAACCGTTTTTTAATTGTTATTAAAAAAAATCTAAATTTTTTTATCTATTGAAAAATTGGATGATGTCTTCTTCATTTTGAAAAAAAAACGCCTAACTCTAAAATCTAAGCAAAATTAAACCAAATATTTTTTTATAACACTTAAATGTTTCTTTGATTTATTTATAAAAAAGTGTAATAGAAAAGTAAAACTATTCTTTTAAACTACATACATACATATATCGAACTTTTTAGAAATACCGGTACATAAACATCATAAAAATAAGGATTTGTTAAATTTATGAATAAACGCTTTTATGAAGGTACATAAATAGTTAACAACGATCGGTTGAAGAATATGAAACGATTAATTTTTTAGACCAGAGCCTTAAATTTTCGCGGTACTTTGTCACTTTTCGACGACGTATACAACAAATTTTTAACTTCCGGCAAATCTGAGTTGGGGTCTTTAGAAAACTTTTTACAAGTATACGTGGATACAATAGATACTGTTAGCGGAATGTCAAATACATGTATCCATCTGTGATGGAAGGTATAACAATTGTAAGTGTAGAGATAATTTATGTACGAAATTAAAGTGTAATATATATTTTTGGTAAAGTAAATTCTAAGCACGGGTTTTTTTTAATTTTCTTTAATGGCGTTTGTCTTTGCTCTCTGTCTGTCTGTATGCTAGCGATAAATAGTGGCTTTTCTAAGTATTTGTGACATTTAAATAATGAGATTTTATTAAACGGGTATATACACTTGATACAATGCTAACGGTGTTTTCGCCAACTTAAAACAAGTTTTCTATAAAGTTTGCAAAAATACTTCATGATTTTTCAAATTAAACCCTCAAACTTTAAAAATAAACAACTTGGAATTTAGGACGGAACAAATTTTTATTTGACTTAGGTTCTTTCAAGTAACAGTAATCTTTGCCAAACTTTCCAAAATATCAGTAATGGCATACGACTTATTCAAGGCCGGCTATGCAGACAAATTTTAGTTAGAGAATCCTGATTTTAAAATTTGAGATTTTTGAATTCGGGATTTTAAGTTTCGAGTATATCACCCCAGCCCAAATATTTATGTATGTATGAATCTTTAATTTATTTTGTGATTTATTTCATATGTCTGTGTTCATACGGCTCTTGTCTTATTGACAAGGCGAGAGTGACGAGGGGAAAAGAAACGAGTACACAGATGCATGTACTGTCTTTACGTTTTGCTTTTTCATTCGTTGTTTAATTTTGTTATTGTTTTCAATATCAAAAAAGCACATTTCGTCAACATGACATGAATCATTTGAACGCCAATTCATGTTCAAAGAAGAAAAAGGAAGAATCTTGTCAATAAGACATGAGCCGTACGAACTCAGACTTAGGAGATACTGCACTGGAATTTGTTGCACCTGGGACTTATTTCGCGGTACCAATTTTTAACCGTCACCAACTTTTATCAAAAATTAATTTTAACTAAATTTATTTTTAAACGATTATCGCCTTTTTTTAAAGGCATACCCCAAAAAAGCTTGCTTCCCAATTTCTGTTACTATGATTAAAAATGCGACCAGTACTTTGTTTACACAGTGGGCTTTTAACAAATATCCGAAATATGCGAAAAAGTCGCAAAAATGTTGTCAGGTGTAATTATAAAAGTATTAACGCATAGAGACTACAATTTATTTAGATTTACATTAACACATACGTAAATAAGCAAACAGTTATTTATAGTAAGTTACAAAAGTATTAGTACTGTTAATAATTTTTCAAGAACTGAAGTTTTAAATTAAACACAAAAGACACGAAGGAAAAAAATTTCTGAATTATTATTTTTTATTTTGAAGATTAAATTGAATAAACATTTATATGAATGTACGTACATCTTAAGACCCGCGTCTAAGCTAAACAAATATTAATTTGCATTTTAACAAATTTTAACTTTATTATTCCAAAAAAAATAATTTTAGAGATTTTTTTAGATCATAACTATTTCTCTTAATATGACCAACGATGTTGGCCGAAATATTAAAATTAATCTATCTATATATGTATATAAAATAGTTTGTGTGTATGTATGTATGTATGTATGTAACGTATGGACTCCAAAACGGCTGGGCCGATTTTGATGAAATTTTCATGGAATCTTCAGAATATTCAGGCGGGTGACACTGTGAAGTGTGATTTTTGATTTTCGGTCTGCGGGCGGAGGGGCGTGGAAAAATATTGCACCACCAATGACATCCATATAATTTGGGCGATTTTTTCTTTAAAATGATCGCCATGGTCCAACTTAGATTTTTATGAAAAGAAAATTTTGCCCCGCCCTTTTTTCGAATTACCTAAAATCAGAAAACGGCTCTATCGATTTAGCAAATTTTTCTTTCAAATGTTCGTATTACTCCATTTTACGTTTTCATCGAAAGAAAAATGTACCACGCCTACTTTTACGCTCACTTTTTCTATTAAGCGCATAACTTGAGAACGGCTTGGCCGATTTGGATGATTTTTTCTTTAAAATCATCGCCATGGTCCAACTTATGTTTTTACGGACACTTTAACGCCCACTTTTTTTGAATTACCTAAAATCAGAAAACGGCTCCATCGATTTGACTAATTTTTCTTTCAAATGTTCGTATCTTTTTAAGGGATTTTAAAAATCGAACGCAAACATTTTTCCTAATTTGGACAGGACAACATCTGTCGGGTCAGCTAGTAAATAATAAAAACTAAAACGAAACAAGAGTTTTTATTTTTATTCTATTTGATGAAACAGACCTCAAGCCGAAAAATATAAACAAAACACAATAAAAAAAGTTATATTTTGCGAGTCTTTGAGGATTTATTTATTGTTCGTTATTGTTAGAGTTTCTCCGCGGGAATCCAAGGACATTTTTTTTAAACTTAATCCCGGGAAATTTCAAACTAGATTTTTTGAAATTTTAATTTGTTGGCATCGCTAAAATCAAAAACAAGCAATAAAAATATATTCTTTTCTAAAATTACTAAAAACAACCTACAAATCGAACTATTTTTCCTACGCTAATAAATCAACGGTCTTTTTAATTGCTGCTAAAATTTCTTAAAGGCTTCTTGAAGTATAAAATGAAAATGTACTCGATACACCAACACCAGTTGATGAACCATCTACAAATTCTAAAAAAATAAATGTAAGGAAAATACAAAAGCGTGAACTATGAAGTCACGGGTTACAGGCCATCAAATGTATAATCTTTGTATGATGCGCTTCTTACTATAAAACCAACGTCTGTAGAAAGCGGTAGCAAGTTTTCGGGAGCAGTCAATATATGTACATATCAACAAGGATTAGAAAAAGAATAGAATATTAAATGCTTTAATACACTAACAAATGTTTGCTTAAAATAAAATTAATTTTATCAAGTTGCTATTAATAATAACTACTAAATATTAAAAAGTTTTAATAATTCGTGATCTCCCAAAAAAAAAAAAAAAAAAACATAATATAATATGCCTGTTTTCTGTGGAATTAATAAGGCTAATTTTTTTGGACTGTTGTATATGGGTAAATCCAAAGTGTTGAACGTAACAGTCGTACGCATCAAAAATGCAATAACATTTTAAACAACAAATATTTTTACGTTCTCTTAACTCTGAAGTTATAGCACTTCGAAAGCACTGTTATCTATGCTAAAGTTTATGGAGGGCGCGATTTTAGGTCGAAGATTATAGCAAAAGAAGTAGCAGTTCGAACGTGAAAAAAATAGAAGTAGTTTTTGTGGCCAATTTTTTGGGCACAATTTTTAGTCAAACTCCTTTCAGAATTTAACGTAGCAATGATACATTAAAATGTCTTTAGTTTAGGGCTGCCAGATGTTTGAACCTATCAACCAGGACACATTGAAAAAATGGATAAAAATAAATATCACCATTTTTACATAAACAGTTTTTTGGCTCTCCTGAAAATTTAAGAATTTTGAGTTGTTAGCTTTTAGTATTTTTAAAAAAATCCAACAATATATAGAAAAAAAAAAATTAACGTATGAAGTACATGTACATAAAAACAATGAAAAATAATAAAATGTTGAGCTAAAAATGTTCTAAACTAAAATAATTTTTAGAAGATTGCACTTTTTCTAGAACTTCATTTCGGTCTTTGATATAGTTATAAAACAGGTAGCATGTCATATTAATATCAAACTTACATTGAATAATACTCTCCAGTGTTTCAGTCTTTAACGAGTTTCTTTCTTTAGTCCATTGAGCAGACTAATGGCCATTTTCTCAATGTATCGATAAACTGGCTGTTACTTAATGTCAACAAAAATTTATTAGAGCGATAAACTGTCCGTTAACGATTTTGGGTTTCTCAATATACCGACAAAAAACATTGTTTTCAGCTGGCAATACCTCTCAAAATACATGTTAAAGCTGGGAGTCAGCTGATTGAATTTATCTGTACGGCAAATAAAAGGAAAATAACTAATTGGCAGATGAGTGCTGGTTAGCTTTGCGACAGAATAGAAGCAAATTAGACATTGAGAAAACCAAGTTTCTTTAATGTGCAGTTTTTCGATGGGAAAAAGAGATAATCGTATAATGAGAAAACGGCCATAAGTTTTCAACTTGAAAAAAATCAAACTCTTTTGATTATTCATCAACCAACTCGACAACTGTCAAACTAATGAATTGACTAAGCCATACACGCTTTGATTTGGACAACGACTCAGTTGACAATTGAATTGAAACGGGTATGGGCTGCCTTAGAGAAAGCAATTTGTTATCGGTTTTCGATTACTTATAAAAGTTGTTTACACGGTATAACTTTTTACAGCCACTAGTTGAAACAAAGTTTGAAAGAGGATTGACTATCATCTAATATTATTGAAATCTTTTACCAGCATTACACCAGATAACAGTTGAATTTAATTAAAGTTCTTTATACAATTACCTTAAGTTCGCAATGTTATAACAGAAATCTTAACCTTTGTTAACAACTAAAGCAAAAAACAAATTTGTTTTTCTTGACCTGTACAAAAAAACCAGGACAATTTAATAGTGGACCAGGACACCAGGACAAGAAGTCTAAAACCAGGACAATCCTGGAAAACCAGGACGTATGGCAGGCCTACTTTAGTTTGATTCCAAAATCTTCTGTATTTTTTTTTAAGCCAAAATCTGGGTCGATACGTGACATTTCGAAAACTTTTTTGGAATAATTTTTTTTAAGGAAGATACTATTAAAGAAAACATACAATAAAACATTCTCACATATAAGAAATTACGTTTGCACAACTTTGCAGTCTGATTGTTCATCTAAGTCAACAAATTTATGGGTAAATTTATAAAATTAGTAAAATCTAAATATTTCTCTTTAACAATATCGTAAAATAATCAGCTTTTAATAACTTTAAAATTTTCGGTCACGTTGGACCTTTTAACGGAAATGCCCATATGGGCATTTCCATTTTGACGTGACGCGATATTTTACGACAAAATGTAAAAATTATTAAATGAAGAAGTCAAATTTGTAAAAAGGATTTTGATATATGAAAAGTAATGCAGTAGCACTATATTCATAAAAAAATTACAGCTATCGACGCTAAGGATTTGCAGATATAAGCAAAAATATGCGCTGGGTTGATTTAAAAAAACAGAAGCGGATTTTGACTTGCGTTAAACAATTGAATAAAACGGCGAATTGAGCAAGACGTTTTGTATAAAACCTTTTTAGTAAGCTCTGGACTTGTATAAATTTATTTTTCAAGCTATCAAATTTAAAGAAATCTTTGCTCGTTTAAAGGTACATATGGGCATTTTCAGCGAAAAGTCTATTTTTTTAATGTAACGCCAGAATGCAAACAAGGTTGTATTTTAGGACTATGTTGTTCAACCGTTATCCCTTTTGTATAAAAAAGTAAACTATACATATACAATTTTTTTAAAAACAATTTAAATTATTTCTGGCGTTACGTTTCAAAAAGTAGACTTTTCGCTGGAACTGCCCATATTTGTATATTCTTTTAAAAAAGTAAAAACTTTTGTCTTGAACACATTTAATGAAATCATTGTTTTATTCAAAGAATCCCGGTATTCCCGGGAGTAAGATTTTTTTGTTTCGTATCCCGGAAATAGAACAAGTCCGGGAAATTAGAAACCCTAGTCTTTGTACATCCACACATACATGTCTCATTAAAAAGTAATGACTTTTATGTATGAATAACTTCTTCAAAATTCATAATTTAAATTTGAGAGATAGAAAATTTGTGTGGCTACCGATGTAATAACGAACAGAATTCAAAAAAAATATTGAATTATAAAAAGTCAATTGTCATTTAAATCAGAAACTAATTGGAAAACAGCTAAAAACCCTTTTGAGGGGATGTTAGAAGGGTTATACTTAATTTAAAAAAACACACAAACCAAGTTTTACAATTCGAGTGGCTTATATTGTTCTTACTACAAGCCCCTCAATATTTATTGTCTGAATTTTATTTATTTTTTGCAAAAATAATTGTTATTTTTAATTTTGATATTTTTTTTTGTTATTTCTGTCAAACTTCAATGAATTTTATAAATTTAAACGTAATATCATTCTTATTCTAAAACACTAATTGTTAAATTTATTTATATAATCAAACAAATATGTAGACTTTTATTTGTAATAATAAAATATTTACTAGTTTTTCTTATACATACATATTTTATAAAATATGGCTGAACTTTTTGTGACACACTGTTCTAGGGAGTATGCAAGTATAAGTGTGTTTGGGTTGTAGCAGATTTCGTTGTGCTTAACCTTTCTTTTGGATTATCCACAAAGGAGCTTTAATATGTTGAATGTTTCTGTTATTATTTCCTGACTCAACTGGGAATACAAGGAAAAAACTCATTAGCATTCATCCATCTCAGAGTCACATAAAACACTCTTTCGCACACATTTTACTTATACATTTCGGTTTTGTATTTTGCTTAATGGAGAAATACGAAATAACGAAAATATGTAACTCGCCATAAAAAATTTGTTTTTTAAAGTTAATTTGAATATTCCATTTTGCAATTCTTGAAAAAAAAAACGTAAAAGTTTACATACATAAAGATCTTATGAACATTTGCACACGCATACGCATCGTTAGACAGGTGTTAAATGAAATGTCATTCTGTTTTCATTGAAAGTTTTTAGAAGGAAAATACTTAAATAAAATCTTCTTTTAAATTTTAAAAAATTCAAAAAATTTTGAAAATTTTACGGATGTTTCTTTTGAATATGATTCATGCTTTAAACACAACATTTCGAATTTAATTTATACAATTTCTGGTTAAAAAGATAAAGAGGCTACAATAAGTTATTCTGGGGAAAGTTTTTTAAGTAACAAGAGAATTAATATTGAATTGGTATTGAAAATTATTTTCTTTTTACGCAATTGCTTCTACTTTTTTTCTTTTTGCTTCGTTTTTTCAAATTACAAACAAGTTTGACGTTTCGTGTTAGCAATAATTGTCAACGAAAATTTATTAACAAATATTACAACATAAATTGCTGGAAATAAATATGTACAAAAAAGTGCTGTCTACATTGAAGATAACACAATTTTGACATTTACTGCAAATATGTCGCAATATTTATCTCTGGTATAGACGAGGGCTTGCTGTTCGGTTTTAACCGAAATCGAAGCCGCGGTTTTTAATGCCTAAAACCGATAAAAAAAAACCTCGGTTTTAGCTTCTACTTTAATATGCTTAAAGAAATTGCAAATTATACAAAAATACTCGTACTTTATATACAAAAACTTTATACATAAAAGCCTGCAACAATGGCAAGTAGAGTTGTCAATTATTCGCCTTTCAGCTTTGTTCGAATTATTCAAATAATTGTTTTTGTTCGTTCGGTCCAACTGAACTAAATCTGAAAAATTATTCGATTAATCGATGAGAATAATGAAAAAAAAAATTACATACTCTTAATATTCTTAATAAGATACATCCGTCCGTTAATTTACAACTATGAAAAATCTTCCATTTTCTTCTTTATTTTTTCTCAAATCCACTAGACTTCTTTTTTTGATGCGTAAAACTTTTCATCAAACTCCATATCGTTGAATTACTTAAAGGAATCGTAAAATCCTTAATTCTTAAATAATCCGATACAACTTTGGATTTTCGAAAGGCGTTTGCAGACTTTCCATCTTCAGCCAAACTTCTGCGTACAACTTCTTCTATAAAACAACCGCTGTCTCTCTGTATGTATTTTTCCATAGGAAGAAGTTCGGCATATTTTGATGTCGTTGGATTATCTTCTACTACATCGTTTTCTATTTTCATATTGTGACACTTATGCTATGTTCACACTTTAAACGCGTTTAAGCAACTCGAGCGTGATTAAGCTCTAATCACTTCAAAATCGAGATGATTAACCATATATTGAAGTTATTTGTTAATCACTTCACACAACTTATTCGCTTAATTAACCACATCGAATCCTCTGAACATACCTCAAACTGAGTATAATATAGAATCGGTCACCATGTAAGTACCCCTCGCGTGTACAACCGACCATGATTTCTTCCTAATGTTTTTATTTGACTTTAAATAATTCGTCAATTTTCACAATTCCATAATTAATATGTTTAAAATGATGTTCTAATCACTTTATTAAAGTATTTTTATCCATTTTTAATAATTTAAAGAAATTTAAATTTGTTTGTTGCATTTTTTTTTCTTTATCATCTGTCATCTAACTCGTCTCAAATGTAATGTGAACGGCTCTGATTAACTTAATCAACATTTCATGAAAATTGTTTAACGTTTGATTTAAAAAGAAAACAGCTGTTACATTGGTTTATCAAAGATTTGTTTAAAACGAACATAAGATACATTTTTGAAATACAATGAATACTTAACACGGTTTTTGCCTACTTAACATTGAGATTAATTACAAGGAGGGCTATAGCAATAATATTTTTTACTTTTTCTACATTTTGTATAAAATCGCTAAAAACGTATGAGAATAAATTAAATTCTAAGCATTTATTTCTTATTAGTCTTTTATTAATTTATTTTTTAATAAAAAAAAGTTGTTCGATTAATCGACAGAATTTAATCGATTTATTCGTTAATCGGAAATCGCCATTTTAAAATTATTCGAACAAGAGTTTGTTTTTGTTTGATCGATTAATCGAATTATTCTTAATCGGTTGACAACTCTAATGGCAAGGTATTTCAAAATTCTTAAAATTCAAAATAAGTACTAAGACGAACAAATGTTACCTTTATAACTCTTAGGTGGGCACCTAAATTGTGTGGCACAAACTGCCACATGGGCCTGGCTGGGACTACTTTTTATGTTTGGAGTTTTATGGCTATAGCAGGAACATTTTGTTGTCAAATAGAACAATTCTTAAAAAAAAAGTAAAGAAGAATTCTTATGTGTTGCGTATGCTTTTTGATATGTTTCGTTTTGATTTTATTCACACCAGGCAATATATAATACTAGGGTATTCATTCGGTTAACCTTTAATCGGTTAACCGATTAATTACTACTCGGTTAACACAAACAATCTGTTAACAGAATTTACCGAAGCAATTAGAAGTGTTAAAAATTTTAAAAAATTTAAACAGGACTCTATTTTATATGCTTAGATTATTATGTTAGGAGAACCTTTCAATTGAAATATTAATAAAATTATCACACAGTTTATTGTTTAATAAATACATTGTAAGTATTAATTAAAAATATGTATTACATATTTATGTACAGTGCACTCGCGATAATATGAACTAATTAAAACAAAGCCAGTTCACTTTTGCAAGATTGTTCATATTTGCGAATGGCAAAAATAAAAATAAAAGTTTCTAATGTTAAAGTTGTTTTATTTATTGTTCATTGCATTTAAAAAACTATTGATTTTTAAAAAAGAAAAACAAACTTAAGGTGGAAGTACATAGAACGCGTTAGATCGTCGACAAGTATCGTGCGTTTATAAACTTTAGCGCGTCAAAAACTGCAAGTTACACAACACGCGTTACAAAAGCCATTCCTGTCAGCTGTTTTTTATTTGTTTACTTATTTGTGCATTAAAAACGGGTTCGAAAATATATCAAGATTTTGTTATTTTATTAAATTTATTCTTTTTGTATAAATATTGTATGTTTTTTAAGCACTTCAATAAGTTTTTCTTTCATGATTCACAAATTTGTTAAATTATTATTTTTATTGTCAGCTGATTACTTGTCAAAAACACACAACGCGTTAAAAAGTTCAAAGTTAACCAACTTTCTGGCGCAAAAGCGTCAAAATATTTTGCATGTAGCTTGTTCTATGAAAACACACTAGCTTAACTTTTTTTGACAGAAGACGACAGAGCGCGCGCGCACTAACGCGTGTTATGTACTTCTACCTTTAAAGTTATGCGAAAAAGTCTGTGATTTTCTTTCGCTCAATCAGCTTAAAAACGCCCCGCTCTCTTAAAAATCTCCAGATATTTTCCGTGCCGGCTAACAGTCAAAATCTTATTTTCAAAAACCATCGGTGCATGCATTTTCCATTTTTTGGGTATTCGGAAGACCGCACGATTTTCTTTTTCAAAGTCAAATAAACGTATTGTTAGAACATTAAAAAAAAACAAATTTATTCGCTAAATTGGTAAAACCTTTTCCTAAATGTTCTAAAACTTCAGATTTTGCTTTTTAAAGTTCAAAACTTATCCTTTTTTTAATTCATCTTTAAAAAATGTTCACGTTAAAATTGTATTTAAAAATGTATATAGAATTCGATGTTAATGTGACAAACTAACTAAAAGTGTATGTCAAACATTTTGATTAGCAACTGAAGACAACTTTAAAGCGATAACTGGGGAAATCCCTAGGTTATTATGTCGTTGAATACAAATTGATTTTGATTTAACACTGTGTAGGTATATAAAAACCATTAAAAATACAACTATATGTTGTTCATATTTTAAAGCTTTTGCACAAGTTCATATTTTAGAGTAGGCAATGGAAGAAAATAAGTGTTCATATTTTGGGGTGTTCATATATTAGGGTATTCATATTATCGCGAGTGCACTGTATGTATTATTTATTTATTTGTTCGTGTTAGTTCAAGAATTGTTTTGTTGGTTAAGTTATTGTTTTTTTTATGTACTAATAACGCCAAATAAAAATTTGTTTGGTATTTTTCTTTATTAAAATTAATTAATTTATAACAAAAATTTTATAAATCGGTTAACCGATCAAAAACTAAGTTAACCGATTACTAACCGATTTAAACAAAACCACGATTAATTAATTGAGCGATTTACCGATTAAAGCAAAACCCCGACTAAAAGAATACCCTAAATATGACAATATGCACAAAATTTTCTTTTAGCCGACCACCACGCCCACGGTGTTTAAATTTACACTTTTTTCTAATTTTCTTGTAAAAAAGAAATACCAGTTTCGTTCTAATATACTTAATAATTATATGAAGAAAACTGGAAAAAATAAAAAAATGCCTGGCCAGGCCCAGGTTCTTGATATTAAGCAAATAAAAAAATTGTATTGCATACAAAAAATATACATGTGTATTAGACTGGTCGCAATTTTTTTTTTTTTAAATTTCATTGCTTGCGCTGCTTAAAATATGAGGTTTGGTGTAAGAAATCATGATCTAATTTTTCAGGTCAATCCGACGGTGCCTAGCCGTGCCGGGTGGGGCCCAAATTTCCCCATTTTATAAAAAAAACATATTTTCTATCAGATTTTTATAGTTATACTAGTTGAAAAGCCGAAAATCAAAAATATGGCTTCGTTGCGATCTTCCGCAGAGAAAGTACTTCAAGTGTGCCAAATTTCAGCTTCCTATGTCATCAGATGGCTTCAGAAAGTTGCGGAAAGTATAGGACATACATGCAAACATCCCGACATACTAAGAAATTATATATTGTATAGATAGATTAACATATGTTCGCGCAACTCAAAAACGCTTTAGCTTACTGAAAACTAAAATACACCGAAATTCCGCAATAAAATTTGCTTTAAGAAAGTTGAAACTTTTTTCTTTATGTGGGCTTTGGTTTTCGAGATATACCGTTATTTCGAAAATTAAAGAGGTTGCACAACATATGTTCGCGTAACTCAAAAACGCTTTACCTTATTGAAAAACTAAAAAAAACCGAAATTCCGCAATAAAATTTACTTTAAGAAGGATGAAACGTTTTTTTTATATGCGCAGTCGTTTAAGAGACATAATTTTTTTTTCTGGAAAAAAAAAAATAATTTTCTTATTAAAATTTCGGAATTTTTGTTTTTAAAAATTCAAAAAAAAAACAACATTGCAAACAAAACAAGCTATAAATTATTAAAATCTGTTAACAACTTTTGATTTTATGTATTCACAAAAGACGAAAAATTTTAATTAATTTAAGAACTTTATTAAACCGCCACATCTTTTGTGAATACATAAAATCAAAAGTTGTTTACAGATTTTAATAATTTATAACTTGTTTTGTTTGCAATGTTGTTTTTTATATGTCTGCATAAAATTAGAAGCATAGCTGCATTTTTAAATTTTTTATGAATTTTTAAAAACAAAAATTCCGAAATTTTAATAAAAAAATTATTTTTTTTCCAGAAAAAAAATTATGTTTCTAAAAGACTGCGCATATAAGAAAAACGTTTTACCTTTCTTAAAGTAAATTTTATTGCGGAATTTCGGTTTTTTTTAGTTTTTCAATAAGCTAAAGCGTTTTTGAGTTGCGCGAACATATGTTAATCTATCTATACAATATATAATTTCATAGTATGTCAGGATGTTTGCATGTATGTCCTATTCTTTCCGCAACTTTCAAAAGCCATCTGATGACAAAGGAAGCTGAAATTTGGCACACTTGAAGTACTTTCTCTGCGGAAGATCGTAACGAAGCCATATTTTTGATTTTCGGCCTTTCAACTAGTATAACTATAAAGATCTGATAGAAAATATTTTTTTTTTATAATATGGGGAACTTTGGGCCCCACCCGGCACGGCTAGGCACCGTCGGATTGACCTGAAAAATTAGATCATGATTTCTTACACCAAACCTCATATTTTAAGCAGCGCAAACAATTAAATTTAAAAAAAAAAATCCCATACAAGATGCGACCAGTCTAATGTGTATGTATGTAGTTTAACTTTGATATTTTTAAAACCAAAACCCGGACCGAAACCGATCGGTTTTAATTATTTTAAAACCGAATTTTAGCAAACTCTAGTATAGACTGGTACTTCTCACCATTACAGCGACAACTAGTAGCTATTATAGAAATTATTGCAGCCAAATAAATCAATTATAGCATTCAAAGGGAAGCAAGGTGATTTTGATACAAAATATATTTGGAACGACTTCCACCATTTTTAATAGGCTTTCTCCTCATGACAATTAAAATGCATGCTCCATATTTGCTTTAAAATTATCTACAAAAATGGTACCTGTACTTTGTGTACAAAGTTTATGTGGTCTTCGTGCACGGACAGACATCGTTGGTTCGATTCAAAATGATATTCGAGTCGATTGATATACTAAAAGGTGGATCAAGAACCAATAGTTATATACGTATGTTACACATCTATGGTTATGTGTGTATAAATAGTAGAGCCATCCGGTAACCAAAATTAGGTCGCTGTTTTTTGCGCCGAACTTGTAAGAATAAAACAAATTTAGCAATCACTAAAGACTTAAACATATGCTGCAAAAATATTCTATTAACTAAAATATGCACGAAAATGCTGTAAAGGACAAAATATATACCAACAAATCTATGCCAAAATTTACAAAAATCTTTAAAGCTTTATCTCTTATTATAGAGATTTCGTTTCTTTATTCATAGTTCGCACAATTTCGGAATTTTCCTTTTTTGTAGGGATTTTTCCGGAAAATTTCAATCGTATGGAAAAAAGATATTTATTTAAGGCAAATGTAGGGAATTTTCGAAATATTGTGCAATACTGTTAAATGTATTATTTTCATTTAAAAACTAAAACATTTTTGTATATGAAAAATCTAGTATTTTTAACAGAAGCCCTAAACTATAAGGCCAAACAGCCTGACACTCTTTATATTAGCAGTGCGGAGAATATAAAATTTATGCGAATATTAATGAACGCAATTTCTACAAAGAAAATAATTTTCAACCGAGAGAAAAACAATCACACCTAAACTAAGAAAAACTAACTGCCTGTTTTTTGAACGCAAAAGTGACTCGTTTAACTTACATTTAAAACCAAAACAAATTTTGAGATTTTGTTTTTGTCTTAAATGTTAGTTAAGCGAGGCACTTTTGCACTCGCGTTTTAAAAACAGACAGTAAGAAAGATCATACAATGTCGAATTTTTAAAAAAATTTTAACGAAAACTTTTAAGGATACGGAAAAGGGTTTTTTTTTTGTTCATGGCAACTGAAGCTAATACTTTTTTAGTTTGCTAAAAAATAAAGATACTTATTTATATAAAAAGAAAAGTAATTAAAATAAGATGAGAAAATTTAAAATCATGCACGCAGTTTGACTTAGTCTTGTCTCTTGATAAAAGGATATAAAATGACGTTTCTGCCAAAAAGAAAACGTTTTAACTTGTCACACAGTGTTATTTTTGAAATTGAATTTTTATATGTGTGTGTAGAGCATGTATGTACATTAGACCGTACCTCCAAAAAAATTTACCCGTGCAAGGAGTTTTCGAAAAAAAACTTTTTTTGGACTTTTACATATCGGTGCCTTACTTTCTCAACCTCGTATCTTAAAAAAATACAACTTTTTAGGAGAGAAAAAAAAACGTTTTATCTTTGTATACTTCGGTGTTTGGGTTAAAGTTAAAATGGAATTATTAAAGAATTGATTACATCTATGTAAATTGTACTGAAATAATAAGTTGATGCATTGTTAGAACACAAAAATAGCAGTCGTTTGATATGAAAAAGTCAAAACCGTATTTTTAAGATACGAGGTTGAGAAAGTAAGGCATCGATATGTCATTACATATTAGGCATTTACAGTCTGATTTTAAAGTATGATATATCAATCTTTTTGTCTCGAGAAAACCAATGTTTTGCCCTCAGGGGCCATTGACCTCAAGTATCTCGTTTCAGTATTTATCCACCAGATTTCTGTCCGTACCGCCCAAGTGTACCATCCAGAGGAAATTAAAGCTTGCAAGAAACTATTAATCATTTGCTAAGGAAGTAATACGATAATTCCAGCAGAAACATTTTTGAATTTATCTATAGAAAAATATATACCGTTATTTCGTTATTTCGGAGGTTGCACAGCATACATTCGCGTAACTCACAGACGGTTCGGTGTATTGAATAACAAAAACGAATTTCAGCAATAAAATTCTAATCTAATGCACAGTCGTTTTAGAAACATAATTTTTTTTGGCAAAGAAATAATTTTTTAGCAAAATTTCGAAATTTTTTTTGTATAAAAAATCATAAAAAATGCAGCTATGCCTCTAATTTTTTCTTCACGTTTATATAAAATTTTTTAATTTAAAAATTCTTAAATGCAGCGCGTAGCATCTGGGAGCATCCCAGATTCGGCTCAAAAGTACAAAAATACTTTATACCTATTAGAGGTGTACGGCGCACTTTTGTTTCCTTGTAAGGTGGTACGCTTTAATGTAAATTTTTATTTTGGTTTTTTATTCTTTTTGTTAATAAATGCTTTAATTATAATATACACTAAATGTTAACAAAATATGATTTTGTTTGCCTGTTGCTCAAAGCAACAATTTTAAACGTAGAGAAAAGTATAGGAAATTTTGTTTTGATTGTAGGGGAAAAATGTAGTTTTTGCTGGCATCACCGATTTACCGTTTCCCTGATTATGAACATACGAGTATATTTTGTTTGTTGTTGTTGTTTTGCAGTTAAAACATCACAGAGTTTAAACTTAAATTATAGTTTCCGTCAAAAGTTTGGTCTGTGGTTTTTAAAGTTTCCATTATGTCCTGTTTTTGTTTGTACTGAAATGAAAGCAAAAACTTTGTTTTATTCACTTGTGCATTCAAAAAATTCATTGATTTGTTTTTGTTCTTTAGACAGTGGGTCAGTATGCCGCTTCAAACAAAAATTCCGAATATAAATAAAAAAAATTCTAAACCTTTTAGAGTTTTAAAGGGGTTAAAATAGAAATTAATTTTAAAATTTTAGAATTCAAAAAATATATTGAATTTTTTCAAAAATTTAACTAAAAAACTCATATTAAATCCGATTCTAAATAAAAATTCGTATGTAGGTATAACAATATAATAATTTTGTGTAACAGCCGTAGCTAAACAACAGCGGAAAGCGGAACGTTTTCTTCCGCTTAGCTTTTATGCTTATATGTCATACCTAAACAAAAGCGTCTTACTTGTTTTTAAAATAGTTTATTTATGAATTTGATTGACGGATATTCAATGTAATTGAATTCCGTCCCAATGTGCAGTTGTAAGTATTTTCTTAATTTTGATTCAGATTTAATTGAGAAACATTCATTTCTTTTTGATGTTTTTGTTAAGTTTTGCTGAATGAACATGGATTTAAAAATGAACAGATAACAAGAGAAACCTCAAAGATGTTTAAGACAAAAGAAACAGAAGCCTGGACAGGCGATCGACTTGAAAAAATGCAATTTATTTATTTTTTGCTAGAAAATAATATGGGTTGGCAATAATATATTTATCATGGAATTGTAATATAATTTGCTTTGCGGTTTGGTTGAGAACAAATAATTTTATCTGACAGTTGCATTTATCCATTCATTCATTGTATTTTGTGTTGTCATTGTGTACTATACATACTTATTTACAAACCGACGAAAATATCAAGTTTATATAGTTTTGTAACTTTACTAATTCATTTCCTTCGTTGTGTATTAATACCCACACAACAATAGTGAAGATGGTATTATTCAATTGTGCTGATGTTTGTAACACCTTAAAATATTGCTCATAGACACACCGAACGACTCAGAATCACTTTCTCTATGGATCTAATAATGTCCGTCCGGCTGGCTGACCGGCATTTAATAAAATTTGGTACATAAGTTATAATATATTGAATCGGCTCATAATTTCACATTGCCCCATATTAACTTCTTTCTGGAATATGGTATTTGTGCCCATTAACCATCTTATTTTGTTGGTACACATTTAGATTAAATTTGGTCCAAACTTTTTTAATTGCAATCAAAATCATCTTAGCAATTTTGTTTGGAATCCGTCCAAATTTGACCATACGAAAATAGCTTTTAATTTCAAAACTTTTTTATAAATGTTGGTATTTACAAAAAAATCGGCGATAATGTCTTTTGCGATAGCTTGTATGTCGTGACAAAATGTTGTGCTGGTAGGTCCAAAATTAGCCATAGGTCCCATATGAGCCCCCTCCTAAAAACTCTTTTAGATGAAAATATCCAAGTAATATTGGCCAGGTCCATTATTGCCCATTATTGCCCGAAATTAAGTTTTGTAAATACCGTGGTGTAGAGTATTATATGGTCGGGCTGGACCGACTATACTTTCTTACTTGTTTTTTGTTTCTTATTAGTTCTTACAGTTTCCAGGCATCTTGGAAAACATTGTGAGAATTATTCAAAATACTATTCTCATTCATCAAAAATGGTAGAGATTTTGCATAAAATATGATAAAACAGAACTTTTGTAGTAAAATATGGACAAGAAATTAAGCTGTGTTCAGATTATGTCACTTTTCTACACAAATGTAATTTCATGTGTATGTCAAAATTTAAGCTTTACATATGGTTTATAATTTACATGTTCAAAAATGGTATGTAAAGTACATTTGACATAACCTATCAAAAAAAAAAAAAAAAACCTAAAACAGCTGTATAAAAATTAAATTTGTGCTTAATTAAAATTTTGTTTTAAAATGTAACGAAAGGTTGATGAAATAGTTGTATGCAGCAGTATTGTAATTGCAGCTTATATTAAAATCAAGAAATGAAAAAAAGAGAGACCCAAAAGAAATACAATGTTGTGGAGCCAAAACTGGTTGCTGCGAAGGGACAAGGGCTAGGAATTACATCAATGGTGATGGATGAACTACGTTTGAAAGATCCCAAGGCGTTTAGAGGTTTCTGCAGAATGTCGTACTCGTCCTTTGAAGAATTGCTTGAGAAGGTATCACCTCTGATCTCTACACAAAACACCCATTTCGTTAAACCAAAACACACATGGAACATGCACATCATCTGCACCGGCCGCACTTCTTTTTTCTTTTCCTTTTGCAATTTCCCGGCTATATTGACCGCGCAAGTATGTTATTTTATTCTGGAAATATATTGCATTACATTTATTAAAAATAACAATTGCCCAATGCTTTACCTTAACATCATTAGGCCCAATAGATGAATTGAACACTTTCAACTTGTCAGCCATATCATTTAGCGCTGCGTACCTGGCATGCTTATTATGGTAGAACTTATTCCGCGGGTTATACCAGCATTCCTTCTCTTGCCACATATCTATTAACTGTAGTACCGCTTCTTTACACCAGTCCAACTGGAACAACATAAAAATAAATATGGAAATTGTCATAAAAAATACATATGTACTTACTTTTGTTAGTTCCTGTTCAATTTGTCCCTCCCATTTCAATAATAAATTTGTGTATTTTTAATCTTTTGTATTTTTTATTTAATATTATAATTTAAATAAATATTGGCGCGAATTGTGTTGTTTGATTGCCGCACAAGAACACAATAAATATTGGTGCATTTATGTTATTTTTATTGACGCGCGGTTGCATAGCAAACAGTCACACGATTGCCGTACCAGGGTATTGTCCTCGATTGGTACATGAGCCAATTGGGGTATTAAAAAGTGTGAAAATTGGTGCATTGCGGCAATCGTGTGATCCCAGCTTAAAACCGTAACAAATATGTATATATGGCTAGAAATAACACGATGTAATTTTGTGAGTTTCAAAAGACTATAAATTACTCTGCCAAATATTAGGAAGATCGGTTCATAATCGGCCTTCCAAAAGCAATTTGGTTTAATTTAGTTTTATTTTCTAATATTACACCCACAATATTCTGTACGTAAAATTAACTGAAATTTTAATATAAAATGAAAATTCAGTTAAAACCCGGTTAATGAAAAGTTTATTTAATTTTTACTGTCAAAAATTCAACTCCATGTTCCGTATAAACAAATGAATTTTCAGTTATTTTATATAAATTAACTATCAAAAAATTAACTGAATATTCCGTAAAAACTAAGAAATATTCAGTTGTTTTATTAAATTCTCCATAAAAGAGACGAATTTCTAAAAAATGCCCGACAGACACCTGTCCGATTGCTTTTCTAATTAGAGAGAGAGAGAGAGAGAGAGAGAGAGAGAGAATATTATTATTTACTTACCCCGTTACACATGTTTGTTTTAGTTTTGTTGTACTGACCAAGTTGTTTACAGAAGAACTCTTAATTATAAGACACCAGCAGAATGATATGCATTCGCAATTATTTTACTTTTAAAATTTGATGTATTTAACTAAATTATTTTAACACATAGAAACTGGGAATTGTTTTACACAAAACCAGCAAATCGTTGTTTTTAGATAAGTAAAAATTTATTTTTGGTAGTTAAATTATATAAAATAAATGAATGTTCATTTGTTTTTACGGAATTCGCGGTTGAATTTTGACAGTAAAAATTAAATGAACTTTTTGTACTTTTTTACATTTTTTTAAATTACAATTTTACATAAAGAAGGATTTAACTAAATCAACGGACAATATTAACTGCAACTGAAAATCGGTATTTATATGCACTTGGTTTTTTTAATAACTGTTAGAGTCAGTTGAAAATAAATTTGCTTGGAATTTTAAATGTTTTTTTTTATTTTTAAGAAAATTAAAAGTAAAAAACCTTTTTAAAAACAAGCTTTTATTTGAATGCGCCAAAAAGAAAAAAAAATATTTTTGGCTTTAAAACTTTTACTATCAACTTATAACGTCATTACACAATTTATATGATATAAAAGCTTGTTGCGAGATTTAAGTCTTGCATTTACTTGGTGTGAAAATTTTAATATTTAAAATCAAGTTATTCGCGACAACCAGTGTTGCCAGAATATTTTTTTAAATACCTTCGCATGCTAAAAAAAAATCAGATTTTTCCCTAGACGTTGAACAAATTTTCCCTACAAAAACCCCTACGCGTTTTAGTCATTAAAATCTTAGAAAAAACTTAATTGTCCGTTCCTCGCTAATCCGGATTATTTGGTGATACGGACATCGATTTTTATTAAATTGTGTACTCTATAATCCGGATTGATTGCAATTTTCTATGGGGGCTTTCTGAAATTATGGACCGATTCTCATTCAACTAAACAAACTTTGTCGTAATTTATAAAAGTGCTTACAAAATGTATCCATTGTTGTTAGTTACGAACTAAACCGTTTAATACATATATCAAATAAAACTGAAGTTTCGGTTCTAATTATTTTAAAATTAATTTTTTACATTTAATTCTGAAGTCTACCTTTAGGCGTAACAAATAATATATTTTTTATTACTAGAAAGTTCCGTACAGTGAAGTTGACATAAAGTTCTTCATAACAATTTTAAACTCATACGACATAAACGTATAACATCTAACTAAAACTATAAATAGTTTTTAGATAATTATAATTTCGTAACAATATATTGTAAGAAATTAATTAATAAATTAAATATTTTTCTTACAATGGGGCGCCAAACAAAAACTCGCACAATGCGTCGAAAAGATTCGGGCTGCCCTCGCTCCCATGATGCCTCTCTCCCAAAATCCGCACCGGACACTTGACACGTTGGGATGCGTTCTGCAGTCATCTGCTGGTTTTTTAATCCAAATCGGACAAATTGTTCTCAAGGTATGATGAAATGTATTAGCATAACCGACTTACTTCGGGCGATATTTTAATTTAGCCCTTGAAAAAAGCGAAAGCAAATTTGAATTTAGCGCCTCAAAATCTTAATATTCCATATATTTTTATTTAAAACAATACTTTCCGACCAGTGCTATCAATTGATTTATAGACATACAGTATGTAATTTAATAGCGTTGCATATAACAGTTTCTTCAACCAAAAAACATTTGTATACAATGTACATATAGCTCAGAGTTACCACCTCTGAAGAAAAAATAGCATTTTTAATGATCTTAATCGGTTCTCGATTTAACTGTTCCGAAATTCACACACACTAGATAATTCTATCTTTAACATCACTCAGCTTGAGTCTCCTTCGTCTGGCTATTTTTTGTACGTGTGAATTGTAGGAAAATTTAACAAAAGTTTGCTGTATACAGTATTAATTTTTTTTTAAGTAAAATTGCACAAAAGTTGCCCAAAAATTGAATTGAAATGATCGAAGAATTTGAAAACTACAGCTTTTGAAAAATTATTCAGAAAATGGCAATGCTTATAAACCTACTCACACTATAAGTCTTATACATAGAAGAAAGTCTAATTTTGCTACGTTTGGGTCTTAAAATAAAAGCCTTGATATATTTTCATTTAATGTACATTTTTATATAACTTCAGATTTTAACGGGTGTATTCGAAATTCAAAAGCTACAAACTGATATTGTCAATAATGTCTATGACCTGCGCTAGTTCAGTATAAAATCACACAGAAAAAAAAAATTTTAAGTGTTTCTCAAAAATAAAATCAGTTTAAATAAAAAATTTCATCAAGTGAATTAAACGTTAAATTGATACTATTTATTTGTTTATTGATGCAAATTTAATTAATTTTTAAATTAATATCACAAATTTTTGAATTGAAATAAATTTTTATATTTTTCTGTCCATATTAACTGTCAGTTATTATATTTTTAATTGCTAACACTTTACTACGCGAATGGCATTAAATTAAAATTAGGCATTCAGTACCCATTATCTTATTCACAAAATGCTTTTTTGTGATGTATTCTTATTAAAGAATAGAAAAAAAATCATTAAATTTTTTACGTATTTTCTTTAAAGCAACTCTCAATTTTCAAGATTTTGTCCCAGTATATTTTATCTTCGTGGGACTCACATCTACATATTTGCAACATTCCACTTTTCCTTCTTGTAACTATTTTTGAGTTTGATCGTTGGTTGCTTCTTTGTTGTTATTACTTGGACTGACGACAGATGTAATTGATACTTGCATTAGTGTCCTCTCTCTAAAAAAAATCTGAAAAATTAACAAAAAGAAGAAAAAACTTGAAGCACTCACATCATTATGAATTAAAAAAAATATATGAATGAATTGCATTAGCTGAATGAAGAAGCCAAACAATGAACAGATACATGCATGTCATTATATAAAATGCACTTGTATGGAAATAGAATTAAATAACTGTATTATCATTCATGTCCGTACATCTACGGCCTATAAAATTGGGTCATCAAATTCTATTTTATATGTTTGTATAGGTTTTTATATTTGTTTTTATTTTTAATATATTATTGGCTTTTACAAAAGGTTTCAAGTCTTATATACCTAGGGCTGCCAGATGTTTGAACCTATCAACCAGGACACATGGAAAAAATGGATAAAAAAATTATACCAACAGAAAAGTTTTTTTTAATACATATGGGCACTTCCACAGAAAAGCTCTCTTTTTGTCACGTCACGTCACCTAGCAATTATTGTTGTATTTTAGAAAAACGTTGTTTAAATTTTTCCTCTCTTTCACTAAATGAAAACCTAGTTGCGCTCTATACCTAAATGCAAAAAAGCAAATAATATTTTCATTATTCTTTGAGAAACAATTAAAAATGGTTGGTGACGTTACGTGACAAAAAGTAGACATTTCTGTGAAAATACCAATATGTATGTTGTATATCCCACCCTAAATACTAAAGGGTCACAACTCAAAATTTTTCAAAAATGACTTTTTTTCATAAATTAATTCTCATTTCACATCTGTAGCTACTTACAAAATTGAAAATGGCATAGCCAAACTTTCTTCTAATTGGACTTTTTTTAAAAGGGAACTATTTTTTTTTTTAATATTATCACCATTTTTATTTACATAAACAGTTTTTTGGCTCTCCTGAAAATTTAAGAATTTTGAGTTGTTACTTTTTAGTATTTAGTGTGCGATATGTAAAAACCATCCAGTTTTTATTTTTAAATCCAACAATATATAGAAAAAAAAATTACCGTGTACTTCATGTACATAAAAACGATGAAAAATAATAAAAAGTTGAGCTTAACATGTTCTAAACTAAAATAATTTTCAGAAGATTGCATTGATTTTTCTAGAACCTCATTTTGGTCTTTGATATAGTTATAAAACAGGTAGCATGTCATATTAAAATCAAACTTAGTCTGTGTTCATACGGCTCATATCTTATTGACAAGATTCTTCCTTTTTCTTCTTTGAACATGAATTGGCGTTCAAATGATTCATGTCATGTTGACGACATGTTTTTTATTTTGTATAGTCGTGCGTATGCATGTGTGCTTTTTCGATATTGAAAACAATAACAAAATTAAACAACGAATAAAAAGCAAAACGTTAAGACAGTACATTCATCTGTGTACTCGTTTCTTTTCCCCTCGTCCCTCTTGCCTATAAAGTAGCAGTAATGTTAATAAGACATGAGCCGTGTGAACACAGACTTACACTGAATAATACTCTCTAGTGTTTCAGTCTTTAAAAAGTTTCTTTCCTTTGTCAATTGAGCAGACTAAGTACTCAACTTGAAAAAAATCAAACTCTTTTTAATTTTTCTTCAACCAACTGGACAACTGTCAATCTAATCAATTGACTAATGGTGTTTTCTTTTCTAAAAAATAATGATGCATTATAGTTGTGTAATATATTTATTAGGTTACACGAACCCTTACAAAGTGATACATTTTTCTTAATTACAATGGAACAAAATAATAGCTACGTTTTACACTCAACACTAATGTGAATTTAGCGTGTTAAATATTGAATGCAAAGTTTGTACTAAAAGCGATATTCACCACGCTTGTAGCAATTTTCAACATTAAATTTTCTTACAATTCAATAAGCGTTAACAGCACTGATTTTCAATAATTAATGTCAGCTGTTGTTAAAAATTTTGCGACAAAACAATATAGTAAAAGTAAAACAAACGAAAAACAAAAAGTTTTTATATCCATCCCAATATAACTAAAAATCACAATATAACGCAAATTGTCCGCAAACACAAGAAAAACTTAATAAAAAAAATACTTGCTTGCATAAAAAAGTACTTTACGCAGATGCAAAAAAGGGTATTATCTCACACTCAGTTATAACTGCGGGTAAGAAATGGAACAAATTTCCCATTTATTGTTGCAACATGTTTAGAAAGGAAAACGACAACTTCTCACATTTTTGCATATATTTTTAGAATGGAACAAAAACCTGCACGAATGGTAGCATATATGGAACATTATTGTCAGAAAAGAAAACATCATAAGCCATACACGCTTTGATTTGGACAACGACCGACTCAGTTGACAATTGAATTGAAACGTGTATGGGCTGCCTTAGAGAAAGCAATTTGTTACAAAATTTGAAAGAGGATTGACTATCATCTAATTTTATTGAAAGCTTTTACCAGCTTTACATCAGATAACAGTTGAATTTAATTAAAGTTATGTTAGCAGTGTTATAACAGAAATCTTAACCTTTGTTAACAATTTAAACCAGCAAAAAACAAATTTGTTTGTCTTGACCTGTACAAAAAACCAGGACAATTTAATAGTGGACCAGGACACCAGGACAAGTAGTCTAAAACCAGGACAATCCTGGAAAACCAGGACGTATGGCAGGCCTATATATACCCTTATTCATGGTGCGATAAGAACAAAAATACCGTGTTTTGTATTAAAATAAATCTATTTTGTAAAATGCCCACTTCTCCACCCCGTCGTTTTAAACTATCATACAAGTCGTACGTATTTTGGAGTGAATGCATCTCTGATCTATTTATTATTTGAATATTTTCAAAAAAACAACATGATCAGTTGTATTTTTTTAAATAACCAAGATTTTTGTACCTAATTTGGAAACTTTGGAGAACAACAACTCCAGATATACAGAAATCTTAAATCTCGTTGTACGGTAGGCGCCACGCTCACTTCTCCAATTACGCAATCTGAGAGTGATTGTGATTGATAATCCAGCTTTGTGCTTCAAGTTTGGAAAATTCGTCCTTACCGTTATTACATGTAAATAAATCTTTATGTGCCACGCCCCCTTCTTTACTCTCACCCCACCTTGTCGGATGTTGTCATTGCCTACCACGGCAGTCGTGGGATTGTGCTCATATCTCATCCATTTATGGACCATTCAGGCTTAATATCAAAAGTAAAATTTAGCGGAACATATGTGATATAAATATATACCAACCCCACTTCAACAGGCAGACGGACATCGTTAAATCGACTTCGCTTCTCATAAGGACCCAGAATATATAAACTTTATAGGGCAAGCTTCTACATACAGCCCAATTAAGAATAAAAATTCCCCGGGAGATTTTTCCCTTCTCTCATTTTTCCTATGTTAATTCAATTGTAAAAATGGGAAAAGGGAAAAAACTCCCGGGAAATTTTTATTCATAATTGGGCTGATACTCTTTTCACCTGTGATGAAGGGTATTCAAATCAATTTTCCACACGGAGAAATGTGCATTTTTGTACAGTAGCCCAATAAAGTCTACATACATCGTGGTATCCTATAATAATAACGTTTTTACTTATACTAGTATGACCAGCAGACGACACAATCGACACCAGCCAGCCAAACGGACTCAATCGATTGGTACACTAAAGGGGTGTCCAGAATCAATTTTTTCTCTGTTACATACATCAGTACAATCGCACAATATCCTCTCCACCTATGGTAGTGTGGGTATTAAAACAGAGAGATTTTAATAATTTTATATTTTTAATTTTCTTGTTGGAAGATTTGTTTTCTACCCACACCACCAAAGGTAGGCAGGATGTTATGTGTTTGTGCTGAACAGAAATCGTGCTTAATATAAATTGCAAGAATCGGTCCATAAGCAACAAAGTACAAACAATGTCGATCATGGGAAATACTGTAGTAGTCGCGCTGAATATAGTACTCTGAATAAATCTTGTTACTAAAATTATTAAATCAAAATAAAAAATAACTTTAAACATAATCCAACATCCTTTTACAAATTTGTTAACTCTAAAAGGAAAACAACTGGTTTTCCGGCTGTAATAAAATTTCAGCATAATGTATCCAGTAATGATGCTGTTATAAGTAATTTGTTTGCGGACTTTTTCTCAACTACATATTCGGATGCAATTTTTGATGATTCAAACATTTATCCATACACATGTGTACACTGACCGCTAATTAGCGCTTGATGTTTTAATTAAATGTGCAGATGTTTCAGCTATTCCATTGACACTTATGTTTAATACATCAATAAAATATGGGTACTTTCCAAAAAAATGGAAAGATTCCTTCATTATTCCGCTATTTAAATCGGGAAACAAGTCCGAGGTATGGTCAAATTAAGTATTATACCAAAATTTTTTGAAAAACTTATAACGGATCACCTATGTCATCAAGTCAACACTTTAATTTCTCCCTTCCAACAGGGTTTTCAAAAAAGGTGTTCAACTTCAACAAATCTTTTACAACTTACCACAATAGTTAATCACGGTTTTCTTCAAAGAAAACAAACAGATGTAGTTTTTACACACTTCAGCAAAGCTTCTGATAAAGTCAATCACAAACTTCTTTTAAAGAAATTACTCACATTATGATACTGGACGTTATGACATGCTACCATAAAATTACTAAAATAACCATGAGTCGTTTGTGAAGATAAGTCAACAAATGACAGAGTTACAGTGGACAAAATTTCAAACTTCATTATAAATTCAATTGTTTAATACAATTTTGTCCCGGTACAAATTATATAAAGAATTCCAGTTTTGTCTTTAAAAGAATTAAAGCTTTATAATTTTATATTTCAACACATAGTAGATATTCTTTTTTCCAATTGAGGTGATTTTTTTTCGCTTAAGTACTGATTTCTCTGCTTTCAAAACTGACAACTGGCAATGTTAATCATAAGTGTCAAACCATATTGTACTTAAAGAAACTTTTTGTAAAGCTTATGAATGTGTCATTTGCTTAAGCAAAGTGCGAAACTGACCGCACGGAATCAAATGTTTTTTGCTTTAGTTTTTGTGTTTAAGGCCCGTTTCCACAACTTACCGATAGCTAAAGGTAGGATCTTATCGGCCGTATAAAAAGTGTTCTAACTTATTGAAAATTTGTGCCTAAACTACTATCCAATAGGACTAACGTTGGTGCAAATTTTATCCAAATCGGAAGACATCGATTTAAAAATTGGGTCACTTGACATTAAATTCCCCTTTTATATATATAAAACGTATATACAATTTTTGGTATTTTGTTGTTATTTTCTTAATTATTTTCTAAAGTATAGCAAAAAACTTTCTTCAAGGCTAATGTTGTCGACAAGAAGAGCTAAAATATTGTCATATATCATATTCTTGTAACATGTTGTTTTTAAGAGATAGTCATATGAAAACAAATTACATTTGAATAAATGGCTTGAGGGCCCCCCGATTTGGGGGGAGAGAATATTAGAAATGAAAATCCATGTCTTGTTTGCAAGTAAATGTTTATGAACTGTTGCAAACAATTTTTATTCCAATTATTTATACAAAAACAGTTACTAATTACTTGTAAATAGAACGAGCAGCATTGCCAGAAGATTAGGAAGGAAAATCTTCATTTAGCAAAAAAAAAATCTTATTTTGAAGAGAAAAATCTAAAAATTTGTTATAACAAGTGCAAAAAAGTAAAAATTATTCTTTTTTTATAAAAAAAACATAATATTTATACAAAATGAAATTGGTTTTTAGTTAAATTTTTTCTAAAAATACATTTGGAAAAACCAATAAACAACAAGCTGATACAAAACCTTATTGTTTTAAAAATTTACTGTTTAAGATACAATGAAAAAATTATTTATTTTGTACAAACAAACTTAAAGTTAAAAATCTTAAATTGCGAAAAAAAATCTTTCAATCATATTTTGGTCAAAAAATCTTCAATAATAACATAAAATCTGCATTCTGGCAACGCTGAGAACGAGCTTAATTAAAATAGTGCAATAGCACTACTTACAAAAACAAAAAATAATTCATATGATTTGATACAAATAAACTTTACATTTAAATAGATAGACATATGTATATATTATGTAAGCATATGTACATAAATATTTGGCACTTGAATTATTTTACTTTTTTACCAAAAAAATAAGTTACGAAAAACCCTTGATAGGAGAATAGTTAACATCAGGTTTTTTTGAAAACGTAAATCTATATTTATTAATCAATTCATCACTTAGATTCCAATCTTCCAAGTTATTTTGATACAAATTTAAAGCGGATAACATGGACTGACAGGTATCTACTTTCAGTCTATTTAACAATTTATTTTTTAAATAACGCTAACTTAGAAAAATTCCGCTCAGCGGATGCACCACTATGTGGTAAAGTTAAAACATACGAAACAAATTTATACAAGTTCGGATATAAATTGTCACCTAGTAAATTGCCAATTTCGTACCAAAATGTTTCAGGCTAAGATATTTTAAAAATTGCTTCATAGCTTTTATCGTTTGATCTGTTTAATAAAAGTTTAAACTCTTTTACAAAATCCTCTGTGTTAGTAATTATATCAATAAAAACGGAAACAATTTCAAAGGAATTTATATCTACAGCTGACTTAATAAATACTGGATTTTAAACCTTTAATGAACTCAGTCTCTTATAGCTAATATTAAAAGGGGCACAAAAAACTACAAAATGATACAAAAGGGGATTTAAAACAAAGGGGCCAAAAAAGTGGCACGGCAGTCAAAAAGGGGCAAAAATGCGACTTTAGTCGCATAACGGTAGCGCTGTTCCCCAAAATAACTTTGATAATGTGCTTAAGCTGGCTTAAACAAATGTGCGAAAACATGTAAATCATATGAGGTAAACTATATTCAACTTAAGGAAACTTTTTGTTAAGGATTATGAAACTGTTATTCGCTTAAGCAAAGTGCGAAACTGATCGAACATTACGTGTTTTTTTTAATACAGTGGGTTAAGCAAGGCTATGCAAATTATGGTTGGGCCCTTAGATGTAAAATACTTGTCGTTTAAATGTACCTTAACATATTAAGAGATTTTTTTCTTATAGGTAAAATAACCTACAAGAATATTTTTGGGTAAGCCAATTGGGAAATGAATGCCGTTATAACTAATTTCTCTTCTAAAAAATTCCAGCTTGAAATTATTTATCCAACTTCTAATTGGAAAATTTGTATACAGAAATTGTTTTTCAAAACCAGTGTGACCAAATCTTATATATTTGTACGACGAAATTGGAAATATATTAAAAAAATTGCCAAGTGACTAAAATAAAAACTATCTTTTTTTAAATTTTTTTGTCTAACCTGCCGTTATAATAATACTCATAATGAGTTTCAAAAACAAATTAATACCTTTTAAAATATTTTAAATGCATTGATAATTAAGGGGTTTTTAATAAATCCATTATTTTAACATTATGAAATGTAATATAAATATGTATTTAATTTATTAAAAGCTTAAATTGCATGGTGTTCCACTTAATAAAAATAAAAAAAAATTTGGTGGCACCACTGAAATATAAATACGTATTAAACAGAAGCAGCTTTTTATAAGTGAGGAACAGAATATTCGCTGTTTTTCGACGTTACTTGAGGGTTACACGATCAAGTTTTGGCTATCAAGTTTTAATACACTCACACCTTTTTACCAATACACTCATACTTTTAAAAATTGATACGAACTTGCCTCTAAAATTTTCTTGCCAGTGAGTGTATCAATTTTCGTTCAAGAAAACAGCTTATTACAAATCTTTTGAAGTTGTTTTTGTTTTTTTTTTTCACAAATATTTTGCCGACAAAAGCTGAAGTTCTTTTTTTTTACAAATTGTTGCGGGAATTTTAAAATTTTAACTAAAACCCCAAAAACGTAGTGAAATATGTTTATTAATAAAATTAATAAGCAAAATGATGTTCTGCGATTCATAGAGCTGTACAGAAGCCATGAAATTTTATGGAACATGAATCTTTCATCATATAGGCGAAATGATTTGAAAACAAGTTAGAGTGCTATATTCGGCTGTGCCGTATCTTTGATACCCTCCACCGACAGTTCGAATGTTTAAGGAGTAATATCTGTATGATGTTATTATTATCTTAAACTGTGACGATTTGTTATTAATTATGGATTTAGGCGACTAAACTGTTTTCCGGTAGTAGGGTTTATATGGGGCCTAGGGTAAATTATGGACCGATCTTCACGAAATTTCACAGTCTTTTTCCCAGTTCTATAAAACTTTGATGTACCAAATTTTGTTATGATAGCATTATTTTTTACGGATTTAGGCTTACTAAACTCTTTTCCGGGAGTAAGGTTTATATGGGGCCCAGGGTAAGTTATGGACCGATCTTCACGAAATAACACCATTTTATTTCCTGTCCAATAAAACTTTGATGTACCAAATTTTGTTATGATAGCATTATTTTTTACGTTTTTAGGCGTACTAAGTTGTTTTCCGGAAGTAGGTTTTATATGGGGCCTATGGTAAATTATGGACCGATCTTCACGAAACTTAACAGTTTAATTTCTAGTCCTATGTAACTGTGACTTGCCAAAATTTGTAATGATAGCATTGTTAGTTAGGGTTTTAGGCTTAATATACTGTTTTCCGGGAGTAGGGCTTATATGGGGCCTAGGGTAAATTATTGACGGATCTTCACGAAATTTCACAGCGTGATTTCCAGTTGAATAAAACGAATTGTTGCGAAATCTTATATCATTCTGTGCATTTTTCCACCATTTATGTTAGTTTTTGTAACAAAATTATCAATTTTTTTTAGGTGGTGGTTCCACATTTTGATTCATAGCTCAGATCCTATTGAACCGATTTTGCTGAATTTCAATCCCAAACTGCTTAGGATAACTACAAGCAATTTGACACCAAGTTTGTTGATTTCTTTTGAGTTTTTCGAAAGTGAGCGTGTTTTCAACAGACGGACAGACAGACGGACATGGCTAAATCGACTTAAAATTACTCAAGGACCCAGAATATATATACTTTATAGGGTCTGAGATGAATAGTAAAAAAGTTTCACACGGAATGACAAACTGAATATACCCTCTTCACAACTAATTGTGGTGGAGGGTATAATAAAAGCCTACGAGTCTATAGCTTCTGAAACAAAAATGCCAGTGGAAGAAGTAAAGAAAAAAATAAAGTCCCTTCGAACAGCCTACAGTGCAGAAAAATCAAAAGTGGAAAATAGCAAAACATTTTGAGTTGTTTTCTCGGCGACGACATCTTGAAAAAGTAAATTGCTTTCAACTTGCGTGCAGCCTACGTCACAGCTGTCAACTTTTGCATATTTTGACAATCAGTATATGTAAAAGGCTATCAAGAAAATCTTGATCGTGTGGCTGCACTGTTATTACTAATAGCCAGCGCTACCGTTGTGATATTAAAGTATCAATTTGACTCTTTTTCGACGGTGTTGATACCTTTTATGACCCTTTTTTTAAATTATACTTTTGTATCATTATCACCTATTTTGTGACACTTTTTGACCCTTTTTTGGAAATAGCTCCCACATTTTGTTTTTTGTCAACACTGCAGAACAGAAGTGCTAAACAAATGTTTTCGAAATAAGCATTGCTTGATATGGAACAGACTCAAAGTATAAACTTACAATTCCATGCTTTCTCCTCCTTGATTTTTGATAGTATAGTACAATTTCCCTAAAAGCAAACATAACTCATATAAATATTTGTTATTTTTTACGGTGGTTTCTTTTTAAAACAAAAATTTGACATTAAAAAAATTACATTAAAAAATGCAATTTGGTGTTTTGCTCTCTTAAACAGTAGCATGTTTTATTCAAAAAGATTTGGCCCTTAATAATGGCAAAAGGTATTGAACTTTTCGCCCCCTTTTGAATCGACAGTGTTGAGAGTGCCCTAACAGGAATGAAAACAAGAGGTAAAAATTGCTCAATTAGCGGAAATTCCCAAATATTTGGTAAAAGCGGTATGATAGCAAAGGGTTATATTTATTAAAAATCGTAAAGGCTTTAAAAAATCTGACACTTACAGGAAAAAATCGCTTTAATCGAGAAAATGGTTACAATTCGCGAACGATAGCAAAATTTAAAACAAACACTAAAATTTATTTGACATCGCTAAATCGGAAAATTACATAAAAAGTATGAAAAAATTAGCTATAATGATAAAGCATAAACTTTTTGTCAGGTGTTTAAAACAGGACAGAGCATTCCATAAAAAAATTAAGTTTTTTGAGCTCTTCCTACCTCAAATATTATTTTTTTGTTTGCTTATAAAAAAAGCTTGGTCTTATTATGTTCATTAGTCTGAGTTCATAAGGCTCATGTCTTATTGACAAGATTCTTCCTTTTTCTTCTTTGAACAAGAATTGGCGTTCAAATGATTCATGTAATGTTGACGACATGTGCTTTTTTGATATTGAAAACAATAACAAAATTAAACAACGAATGAAAAACAAAATGTAAAGACAGTACATGCATCTATGTACTCGTTTCTTTGCCCCTCGTCCCTCTCGCCTATAAAGTAGCAATCTTGTCAATAAGACATGAGTCGTATGAACTCAGACTTAAAATGGGAAATATTGCTTATAAATAACTTGACCCTTTTTTTATTGAAATACCCTTTTTTTACCCCTTTTTCTGGAAAATCCCCTTTAGTGACCCTTTTCGAAAATTTCCAACGGTAACCCTACTGCAAGCTGCAAGTAGAAAACGACAGCTTCAAAGTAGTGTCAATAGAATACGTTGTTTTAGTATTCGTTGCAGTTAAAGCTTAAGCGCGAATTTCGAAATTTTGAACTTTGTTGCGCTTCAGAGCATTCATCAGTTTCAGTCACTACTACTACTACTACATTTACTTTATACTGTTCCAGGCCATATAATAGTAGCTTTACGCGCTGATTTAAGTTAGTCTGTACCCATGCTCTGTAACTTTAGTGAGAACTTCTCGCATCGATGTAACACAAAATATTTAATTGTTTCTCGAAAAGTGAGAAGAAAATGTTTTATAATATTTTCTCGAAGCCAATGTGAAACAGTGATGGAATTTATGGCACAGTTGGGCCATTTTTAACACTATTGAATGTTGCTTGGCCCTATGGTCCTTCCGCTATCTGTTGGCCTTTTTTAGATTCACATATATGTATTTGGTTGTTGGGCCCTTTTGCATTTCAGGTGACAATACAATCTTATTTTTATTGTATATACCTACTAAGAAGAAATACAATGTAAAATTAAAAAAGTTTAATCTGAGTTTGATTTTTTCAGGGAAACCGGAAATATGCTCTAAATTTTTTTTTTCAATTTAATTAAATTTGCATGTACTAAGCAAGTAAAAAAGTATAGTCGGTCAACAAATCGTGAGGGCTAATTTTAGGGGCCCCTAGGCAGTAATATACCAACTAGAATAAAACTATGTTAAAAAGCTTAAGATTCATATAAGAGTTATGAAAGGTAGAATATACACGATTACTTTAAAAATGCTATTTTGACTAATACCTGTATGCAAAAAATGCTTCAAAGGTAAAAATATGCACCAACAAATAGATGCTAAAATTCATACAAAGATCTAAAACGGATAAATAGGAATATTGTGTTTGCCTTAATTGGTCGCACAAGGAAAAACATGCAATTGCATATTAACGACTTTCCTGATTATTGCTAGTTTCACGGAAATAATTATTTAGTAAATATGGCTTGAACCAAGAAAAAAAAAGCCAAAAATTACTTATTTTAAATAAATGTGTGGCTTGGTTTAAGCAAAATGTTTCTTTATTTACGAAAATTTTACTTAATACGAACTAAATAAGTTTTTTTGTTTTTTCTTTTGAGAAACGAAATTGTTTACTTTTGAAAATAAACTTCTTTCCGTGTTGATTAAAGGACTAATTTAACGTAAACTGAGAAAGATCCTACATTTTTAGAGTTCTAACATCTATGCATAAGCTTTTTTATATTTATATAATATTAATTTTCTTATCAAGTT
The DNA here is from genome assembly GCA_930367215.1 of Pollenia angustigena. NCBI lineage: Eukaryota > Metazoa > Arthropoda > Insecta > Diptera > Polleniidae > Pollenia > Pollenia angustigena. The sequence continues at coordinate 21,968,015 of OV884061.1, read as the reverse complement.
TTTTGTCTCAATCCTAAAACATTGTATTGTTAGATACGCCCTTTCTAAATTAAAGTAACGATATGTTAAAATAATTAACAACTCGTTAGTCTGTGTTCATACGGCTTGTAGAAAGAAATGACAGAAATAAAGTTTTCGGTCACATTCGTTCATTTTTTTCTATCATTTTCTTAACACCAAAATGAAAAATGTGACTACTCGCTCATTCATTTCTTGTAGGGTTGTCAATAAGAAACGAGCCGTATGAACTCGGACTTATATGCATTTTGAAACTAAAAGTTTTTTAAATTTTTTTACACGATTTTATTCCATTTAGCACTATTCAAAATAACACAACACCAGTGTGCCCATATTAGCTTTTTTCGAGCTAAATTTATTTTAATTTCAATCGTGTTTATTTATATTTTAAAATAAATACAACAGTTTAACCCGAACAAACTTATGTGGGATTTAGTTAAAAGCGTAATAGTCTGGCAGAGCAGAAGAAATTGCTGTTGCAGATTTGATTTACATACATAACAGTGCTGCGAGGGGAAGAATACAAAAATTACGCTTTTTCCAAAAAAATTAAGAATTTTTGTCAAAAGTTTCACTTCGGAAAATTTCTTGAATAAACAGAAAATTTATGTGATTAATAAGAACAAAAAACATACATATTTCTATTCCACATTTCAGTGATAATAGCAAGACCACAAATCAATTATTGAACAAAAGCAAAGCTTAGAGTAAGTTTTATGCCTATGCCTATTGCATGAGAATTTAAAAATAAGGTTTAAGCATACAGTACTTTTCGTTTATAGTCACTAGAGTTTTTAGCCACTTTAGCGATGTATAACAATTTATCTGTTTTTTCTGCCGTTATAAGTATATTTAATATAAAGGATTTACGTGATAGTCCATTTAGCGGTGAAAGCATATTTGCCACATACATATTTCATCTATAAGCAGGCATCAAGAGCAAAAGTAAATCCAATTATGGGCGTTTACCCAGCAAAAACTTTACTTACAATCCTACTTTTAATGACTTCAAGAATTCATTACTTTGTAGCTTTATTCGCCACTTTTCGGATTATTAGTTATATATTAAATAATAACTTTATTAGTATATCTTAAATATACAGAAAAATTTAAATTTTCATTATGACAATAAAAATGTCATTATAGTCAAAAAACAGAGTTTTTTAATACAAAAACTACACTGCCCCGGTAGACTAGCTGGTAGCGAGCTAGTCTATCAGCACCGAGGTTGCGTGTTCGAATCCCCGCCAAAGACAGAAAAAAATAAAAAATAAAATAAAGTAAATAAAATAAGAAAAAATAAAAAAAAGAAAATAATTAAAAATAAACAAAAAAAAAATAATTAAAAAAAAAAAAATTAAAAAAATAAAAAAAAATTTTTTTACTTTATTGACTTTGTGTAACTATATATTTTTATAAAAATTTTAAGTATAAAAAAAACTGATTATTTTTTAGATTATAATAGGCTAAATAATAAAGGATTACTTTTGGGACATCTCAAACAAAAATAAGTACTTTTTCTAGTAGAAAAGTAAGTAGTTGTCTCGTCAAATTCTCATTATTTTTCTGCTCATTTTGTAAGCAAAGTTTTTGCTGGGTAATCATGAAAAAAATTAGTTTTTGGCTTAGGTATCAGGGAAAAATACCTTGTTTGGCCTTCATATGAGTGTTGTTGTCGTGGTCTAAATATAGCCGTTTTTAAAAGTTGGTATTATGATTGACGCAAACGACATATGTACGGCGAACTTTTTATACCCCCACCACAATAGTGGAGAGGGTATTATGCATTTGTGCTGATGTGTGTAACGCCTTAAAATATTGGTCCTAGACCCACCTTAAAGTATACCGATCGACTCAGTATCACTTTCTGATTCGAACTTACGATGTCCGTCCGGCTGGCTGGCAGGCTGGCTGGACGTCCATGTAACCTTGTGCGGAAAGTACAGGTCGCAATTTTGGAGATAATTTGATCAAATTTAGGACATAGGTTCTTATTGGCACAAGGACCAAGCATATTGAAAATGGGCCAAATCGTTGGACCACAAGGGAAGATAGGGGGAAATTTCTTCCTCTCAGAAACTATCAAACCGATTTTAATGAAATTTAAAACATAGATAGATCCATATCTATATGGACACATAAGCTATACAGTTTTTCAAAAATAGGACCACAAGGGGAGATAGGGGCAATTTCTGCCTCTCACAAACTTTCAAACCCATTTTAATGAAGTTTATAAACATAGATAAATCCATATTTATATGGACATATAAGCATGATGTGTTTTTTAATACTGTGGTGTAGGGTATCATATGGTCGGGCTTGACCGACTATACTTTCTTTCTTGTTACTTATGTGTTTTACATTGCCATTGTCGTGATTTCGAATTTCAAACGGCTACGACTTCTATCACGACAACGACTTCCGTCAACTATTTTTTGAAAATTTCTGCTAGTAAAATTTTTACTAGTTAAGTTATGTTCATACCTATTAAATATTTGGCGTCCCTTGTTTTAATAAAAAAATTATTTACTTTTGCAAAACGTTTAGCTGGATCAAACATCATTATACAGTTTCTTAATTACATTTTATACAATTATCTTCTTACAAATCCATAGAAATTGTTAAAAATAAAGCTGAAGTGTGATCAATTTACAATTTATCGAAATAATTAAAAGTTACTACAAGAAGCTATAAAAAAAATGTAGCTCTATTTTTGGCTTTAAATTTCCTTCTTTAGCTATTTTTTAGCTCTATTGCAAACATGATTTAGTTTTATATATTTAAAAAATCTGGCCACACTGCATAACACAAATAAATAAAAACATACACAGCTCACAAACAGCGTTGCCGTCTTAGTAACTTTTAACCAAAATTGGTTAGTTTTTCTCAATGTGTACTTGTGTCCTTTTTTCCATTTTGGTTACTTTTTTCCACACAAAAATAACCAATTTTTTGTATTGGAACAAGCACTACCCGCTTTTTTGACCCTTTAAAACTGTGTGTGTAATTTGTGCAACATTTTTATTTTCATCTACTTAAAAACTAGTTTTTTAGAAGCTTAAGAGCTGTAAATGAATCATTCATTTTTTATTTTAATTCATTACGAATTAGCTAAATTTTTAATTAATTCTTTTCACACAAAAAAATTTATTGAATGAAATTCGTGTTTTATGTTGTAAAACTTGTGTGTTTTTTATTATAAATGGTAAATTTAACAAAGATTGAATGTAAGTTTGGTTTTTGTAATGTGGAACTTTATGATAGATGTTTCTAAATATTATTTTATTTTTGTTTTGTGTCGTTGCCAAATTTAATAAACTGAAAATCTTATTTAAATACAAATGACCTTGAAAGCCTGTTTAGATAAATTCTAAGAAAATAATAACAAATTCAAGAAAAAGTTCGATTAATAAGTAATCTTGACAAAATTTAAGTCAATTCAAATGAATTAGGCGGAAATGAATTTCAACTCGTTTTCGAATTCAAATGAATTTGTAAAATGAATTGCAATTCATTTCCAATTCAAATGAATTTGTTAAAGTGAATTGCAATTTATTTTGAGTTTGTTCAAATAAATTAGAAAACATGTTTGTTTTAAAAATACCCATTTTAAGGCTTTTTTGGGCATTTTTTTAGGGCACATTTTCAAATTTTTACTGCATATTGAGTGCGCATAAAATCCTTTTTTAGAGCATATTTTCGGTTTTCCTGTTTATGTATATGTACTAAAAATAATGCAACTTGGTTTACACTATTATAAAACTGCATTAAAGTAAACTAATTAGGCTCCTATGACAAAGAACTTCAAACACGATACTTTAAAAAATAAAAATATAAAAAGTGGAACTAGGTACTTTAAAGTATGTAAATACCAACTGTTCAATTATAAAAAGAAAAACTCGAATTTTACATTCTTGAGGAATTTTTTTCATCATTCTGAAATTGCAAAACTTTCAATAACTTTTGAATTGAATAAAAGAAATTAATTTTCACTTTTTGTTTTTTTTTTTTTGATGTGGACAACATCTGAGCATCGAATGAGACCGATCCCTGAACCGGTTTTTACCCTTAGGTCCCTTTCTATTTTGCGCGTCACATACCTACATGTATTAATATTTATTATTAAACAGTTTCATAAAAATTACAAAAACAAGAATTTCTTGGCAAAGCTGCTAAGCAAGTAAAAATAATATAATCAACATAGTATTGAATAGCCAATTGTTCCCTAGCGCATATGGTATGGGCGCTATCGTGTAAAAATCATTATACCTACCAAGAGCATATTTATATGGGCGCTTAGGGAAATAATAGGTCGATCCAGAATATGTGTATGCATATTCTTTATTATGTTTAAGATGTTTAAAAAAAATATTGTAGAAATTGCAAACGCCTAAGATCAATTTTGTAGAAATTATAAACGGAAAGACAAGCTTATACCTATAACATACCTATAAAGGTTTGAATTGGAAACCTGAGGAATATTCCACATTTTTTTTCTTTTACAGATTCCATAAATCTGATTCCATAATAATGTCTAAATGTTGTTCTATATTTAAAGATTTACAATGACCACCCTGAAAATTTGATATTTAACTATATGAATTTTAGCTGCATGCAGGGTTGCCATATATAGCGATTTCTCGAAAAATATGGCGATTTTAAGACTTGTTTTGCGTCCTAATATTCGATTTGGTGACGTGCCGACTTTTTGGCGATTTATATTTCAACGATGGTTTCCATCTAAGTTTAATCAGTTTTGGCTAAAAGTTTGTATCTATAATGATACGGCAGGTACATTTTTAAGAACTTGGTTTGGTCTTTTTATGCCTATAGTTCCAATTGCTTATCACAGGCATTTATGAATTAATATTTTCAATAATGAACAAACTTCTTGATGCGTTATTACGAGTTATAAAATTTATGAATGTAAATAGCAAAAAAAAAAAAAAAAAATGCTAATAAAAAAAAATATTTCAAGAATGAGTGCTTAAAAAATTTTATTTATTTTTTTTTTTTTTGTTTTCTAATTTTTGATATTCTTTAATTAGGCTTGAGTTCATCAAATTTAATTTGCATTAAATAATTTTCACTGAGGGAAGGAATTTTTATTAAAATTTATTGATAATTTTTCCTGGCTGAGCTGGTATTTGAACCCGGGTTGATCTTTACATGTTTCAAGAATCACAACATTCTATCGTCGGAAGATCTTTGAGTTCTACACACTGCACCACTGCGGTGCCCGTTAGCCAACACTCAAACATCAATCTTTAACCAGTAGTAGGTACTGGTGGTTCGAAATTTGCTGTTATTATCACTTAAATGTCAAATTACATGTTGCCTCCTTTCCTCTGTTTTTTCGTAGTCTTTCTGTCAAGACTTTGTCTTGAAAACCTGAATACATTTAACTCTTCATCGAATCGACAAACTTTTTAAAAATAAATTCTAGCGGAACGATTTTTAAAGTAAAAAATAAACAAAAATCTGTTTTGGTAAAGTGTTTTATTAAAAAATAAAAAATAATATATTAGAAATAAAAATTCTTTTTCTCTCTAAAATTCGATACGAAAAAAAGAGAGAAAAAGAGTTCAATTTTTTTTGTTTTTCAAAAATTAACTTTTTAAAACAACAAAAACTAAAAAGGTAAAAAATAATTAACTTTTTTCTTTTTTAGCCTTTATAAATAATCAGTCAAATAGTACAAAAGACAAAAAGTATTAAGTTATTAGTAGGGATGAGATTTTCATGCACTAAAAAATTGGAAATATGCGCATTAAATATGCACTCAATACTCCAAAATATGCATTAAAAAAATAAAAAAATGCACTAAAAACTTAAACATTTTAAATAAATAAGCGTTTGCTTTTTTATTTTATTCTATTGTTGTTTTCATTTTATTATTATTCATAGATATAATATTTGTAAAATTTAACTTAAATAACTACATAATTTAAATTTTTGTTTGCATAATCTAATAAATACTTTTTTATAGTGTATCAAAAGTAAATCTTTGCCTGTTAAAAAGCTTTTGTACATGGAAAATGATCTCTCAACCAAAGTTAAAGCATACTTAAAGGGTGCCTTTTTATTATAATATTGATTTTCTAATTCAGATTCCACATTTAATTCTAGATCAAAAAGAGTTGAAATTTGTTTTATTGTTTGAAATCCCATATTTTTTTGCAAAACGTTTTGGATTTTTTGTTTATTTGTTGGGCTATTTTCCTTGCACATTGCTTTATTTATTTATTTATTATAAGAAATCAATAAATAAATATTATCGAATTGGCTTCTTATTTCCTCTTCAACTTGATGTAACCCATGTGCCTAGCAATTAACATGGAACAGTTTTGGATAAATTGTTTTAGGCCAATTGGCAGGTGCTGTAAGGTGTTGCATCGGCTGAAATTTTAAGGATCTTTTGTAGAAATCTTGTATTTTAAGCAGAGCTTCAAGAAAATTTATTTATTTTTTATACAATTTTGAAAAACATTATTTTCTTATATGGAAATTTAAAAAATATGTCACTCAAATACGTTAAAATATGCATTAAAATCCGAAATATGCAAAAATACGCATTTTGACCGAAATATGCAAAAACAAATCGATGCCCTTTTGACGCAAATTTAATGATTCGGAAAGATAATTGGTCGACATCGATCTAAGACTATCGACAAAAAACATGCATTTGCATGGAAATCGCATCCCTAGTTATTAGCCCTATTTTACGCATGAGACACAACGTTCAATTTAATGTTCACAACAGATGATTTTCTGGCATATATACCATGAACTTCTCGTCATTCTGAGTTTGCTTTAGGGACAGAGACGAAAAATTCTACGCTCTTTTGGTCCTTTGACAACATTTTCGACGGATTCTTTTCGATTAGGTATTTTATTTTGATTTTTTCCTTAATAAAGGCCTGCAAGGGAGGTGTCTCGAATCTGCTTCTTAGAGAGGGAGCCACGAGAAATTAATGAAGATTTTTCCGATACTGTCGTCGGTTTTTGAGTTATCGATCTTTATGGAATATATTTTGATTATATATAAGACATAGCTGTTGACAAAAGTAATTTAAAAAATTCCAAAAAATAGACACAAAAACTTACTATAAGGCTACTCTTCGTCGTTGCGACGAGTACACACCTCTGAATTTTAACTTAAAAAAAATGAGGATCCAGCGTACGTTCACTCACTACAAGCTTACGGCATCAGCTAACGTTATTGAAAAAAGAGCGTAATTTGAATATATATAAAAAAGTTATATGATAAAATGTAAAAAAGCTTCGTCGATTCGACGGAGAGTAACCGTGCAGGGTTAATAAAATTTGACATCGTTATTGTTGATAACATTTTTATTATTATTAAACTTTTGAAATTCAAACTTTGCACAGCTGTTTTGCAGTAAAAATGTATCAGCATCACAACTGCAACTGGTAATTACGCATCAGCAACAACATTAAGTAAGTCGTCCTTTTACAACTGCATCCGGGGTCCGACAGGGCTGTATATTATCCCCCACATTATTTCTTTTGCTTTTGGACAGTGTAATGGAAGAGACTAACACGAAGGCACCATTTGGCATTCGATGGAATATGGCAGAGTACCTAAACGACATAGATTACGCTGATGATATTTGTCTAATGGCTCATAGATATGGGGATATTGAAGCCAAAATAAGGAGTCTCACCGAAAGTGCTAGAAAAGTAGGTTTGAGAATAAACTTTCAAAAGACAAAACTTATGCGTATAGGTACCCATATAACGACCCCACTTATAGTGGAAAATATAATTATTGATGATGTGGAATCATTTAACTACCTTGGATGCAAGATAACCATAGATGGCGGGTCTGAAGCTGATATTTCCGATCGGATTAATAAAGCCCGCGTTGCTTTCTTCAAGTTGCACAAAGTATGGCGTGCAAACAACATCTCAAAGAAGACAAAACTGCGTATATTTAATTGCAGCGTAAAATCTGTGCTGCTATATGGCTGTACCACATGGAGCTTTACAAAACTTTCACTCAAAAATATACAAACATTTATAAATCGATGTTTGAGAAAGATCCTTCATATATATTGGCCGAATTGGATCTCAAATGAAGCGTTGTGGCAAAGTGCAAATTGCTGCCCAGTCGAGTTGGATATACGTAGACGCAAATGGACATGGATCGGTTATATTCTCAGAAGACCACCAACTGAAATTGCTAGAGCGGCTCTTGAGTGGAACCCCCAAGGACAATGACGACAAGGAAGACCACGAAATACATGGATACGCTGCACCAAAAAGGAATATGAATCAGCACGTACAACCTGGTATCAGGTTAAATCGCTGGCCGTAGACAGAAGGAAATATAGAGAATTCGTTGACGCCCTATGTTCTTCGTGAACTTTTTATTTAAGTATCATGTAGAATTTTCTTTTATTTAATTTTACTGCGTATATTTAAGTAAATAAAGGACATATATATATATATATATATATATATATACGATATATATATAAGATTTTTCTCATTCTTAATCAGCCCATACACGATTCAATTCAGTTGTCAACTGAGTCGGTTTTTCTCCATATCAAAGCGTGTATGGCTTTGTCAATTGATTAGTTTTACGGTTGTCGAGTTGGTTGAAGAAAAATCAAAAGATCTTGATTTTTCCAAGTTGACTACTAAGTCTTTCAATTCGATTGTACTGTGTGTGCTCGTATTTATTGATTAGCTGTCAAAATTAATGTTTGTAGTTTTCTTTTGCAAAAAAAAAGTTAAGTATTTTAAAAATTGGCTTTTATATATGATGAAGTGTGTGGCCAAGCATCAATTCAGTTGAAAGACTCAGTTGACAATTGAATTGAAAAGTGTATGGGGCGCATAAGTAATTTTTTGCAATGTCGTAATACATTGTGTTACCGTGAAAACTAGCCTTTAATGAGACAACTATAAATTATTTTATGGTAAACTTTGTACCGTTTTTGTGTTCCCTAATCCGTTTTGCTTTGTTTTAAATGAAAACTAAGCAAAATATTTATTATGACATCTTGTTTTCCATTTTTGACGATTTTCAGCGATTCGAAACAAATTTATTTTAAGGATTTATAAAAAATATTTTTAATTTTTAAAACAATCAGCCTTATTGTGTTGGTCGTTGTCGTATACGACTGTGTCGTTATATGTAAAAGATTAAAATAAAAGACAACCTGTGTTCTTTAATCTACTACAAAAAACGCCACAACCGTTTACGACTCTCAAAAACTAAAAAAAAAAAATTGGCGATTTTTGACACTAAATTTGGGGCGAAAAAGTAAAAATTAGCCTGACAACCCTGGCTGCGTGTGCCTTTTTGTGTGTATGTTTATATTTTACACACATAACAACTTAGAGGTGTTATTTACAACCGTATAAGAGAAAAAGAGATACTGAGTGAGACATAACAAATAAGCAAAGTGCAGAAGTATATATGAACAAATGTGTGTATATGTTATGCTATACACGGCAAAAACAACTTACAGTGAGCGAGAGAAAAAGAGAGCAAAATGCAAATTTATATTAAAAGCAAGTTAAGTAGGATTTCTTATTTGCAATCAAATGCTACAGTTCGAAAATGTGATTGGTTGATTGTGTTGGTTGGCCAAACACATTAGATGCAAACAACAGCGCTGATTGGTGGAAAAGTAAGTTACACCAAAAATATAAAGAACGGTATGCATGTGTGTATAATATACACTGTATATCAAAGAGTATATCCTACACACGATTGTTTATAATTATGCTCCACATCCCAGTTCGCTACATGCTCGTGGGTGAATGTAAGATAACGGAATATCAAGAGCAAAACGTCAATGACATCTTCAAAATAGTCAATATTTTGTTACTATTTCTCTTATGTAGGTATGTATGAACCCATTAAGAGTCGATAACAAACAATTTTACGAAGATTTTTCAAATTGGGATACTTTAATGTGTGTCAGTGATAGGGTTGTCGAGACTGATTTTGACCTTTGTCGCCAAATTCGCCGCCAAAAATCGCCAAAACCTTAATTTTTTTTAGTTTTTATACCTATCATTAAAAAAAAAACTTATAAATCCTTAAAAAAAAATTTCTTTCGAATTGCTTAAATCCGCCAATTAAAAAGTGATATACCTACCTATATTTTGTTTAAGTTTTATTAAGAACTAAATAAAAATTATAAGTAAACGAAAAAGTTACAATGTTTACTATAAAATAGCTTATAGGTATTAGTCTTCTTAAAGCAACAAAGAAAGAATTTTCGTTAGTCGGCTAGTATTAAACATATCGACCCCTTTGCGCGAAATTAACGTACTATGTTACAAAAACCAAATTTTACACGACAACCATTTTTCTACTTTTCTCTGCTTTCGCTTGCAATATCAAAATGAAAATATATGTATGTAAATAAAATTTTTGGAACAACCAAGTGGAATTCGCCTACAATATTTTGTCAGTGACGTCTCTTTGAATGTAGAACAAGATTGCATCAAAAACTCAATTTCAAAAAAATTGGCATATGGGTAAATCCAAAGTGTTGAACGTGACAGTCGTACGCATCAAAAATGCAGTAACAAATATTTTTACGTTATCTTAACCCTTAAATTATAGCACTAAGAAAGCACTGTTATCTATGCTAAAGTTTATGGAGGGCGCGATTCTAGGCCAAAGATAATGGCAAAAGAAGTAGCGTTTCGAACGTGAAAAAATAGAAGTAGTTTTTGTGGCCATGTATAAAAAGGCTTAAATAAGCGAAACCTGGCACAGTTTTTAAGTCAAACTATTTTGAGAATTTTACGTAGCAATGTAACATTAAAATGTCTTTGATTTGATTCCAAAATCTTCTGCATTTTCTTTTTTCTAAGCCAAAATCTGGGTCGATACGTGACATTTCGAACGTGAAATTTTTTCCATAATAATTGAACTGAATAATGATTAAAACAAAATCAAAATTTACCGTTAATCCGAATAACATATTGCTCTTTGAACTCTTCTTTAGATTACAGACCATGTAAGAAAATTTTTTTGGAATAATTTTCATCAAATATCACCTCTTTTCAGGAAGATAATATTAAAGAAAACATACAATAAAAAATTCTCACAAATAAGAAATTACGTTTGCACAACTTTGCAGTCTGATTGTTCATCTAAGAGCCACTTTTTGGGTTTGAGATTAAAGTTAATTTTATTCTATAATTAGCTAATCTGAGAATTAAGTTAATCTAGTATCAATTGAATTTGATATTTTTGGGTGGTGGCTTAAACCATGTAGCGCTACCATACTGAGCACAAATAAATGGCAACATTTTTTGCAAATATCATCTTTTTATCAAGCAATATGGATGGTTTCAAAGAAGAAGAAGACAATGCGAGAATTTAATATTGTTTACAAGGTAGAAATTTTTTGCGTTTAAAGAAAGAATATATTACAGAAAAAATATAGAACGGAAAAATTATATAAAAGTGCTAAGCAATGTTTTAAAATGTATTTTTTGTTTATATTCTTGCAAGTTCTTTATGTTAAACATGTGTATGTTGACAGTTTAAGTTTAGGTTTAAACCACCACCGTTGGCCGCTTAAACTAGCAAAAAAAAGTTAAAAAAATACAACTCAAAAAGTAAATTAATCGCTAATCTCTAACCCAAAAAGTGGCTCTTAGGGCCATTATTATAACTTGGCGTTAGCTGTTATCCGACAGTTAACAGACGCTTTTTGACAGATAACACATTATTATCTGTCAATTTTAGCTTAACTTTAGCTAACTTCAAGTTGTAATAATGGCCCTTAGTGGACAAATTTATGGTAAATTTATAAAATTAGTAAAATCTAAATATTTCTCTATAATAATATCGTAAAATAATCAGCTTTTAATAACTTCTAAATTTTCGGTCACGGTGGACCTTTTGACGGATATGCCCATATACGCGCAAAGGGGTCGATATATCTATCGGATATACATACATATGTACACTCACAATATTCTGTACGTAAAATTAACTGTTATTGTAATATTAAATAAATGATAATTCAGTTAAAACCCGGTCTACTTATTTTTCATTTATTTTTAATAAAAAGTTCATTTCATTTTTACTGTCAAAAATTCAACTTCATGTTCCGTAAAAACAAATGAATTTTCAGTTATTTTACATAAATTAACTTTCAAAAAATTTACTACATATTCCTTAAAAAACGAAGAAATATTCAGTTATTTTATATAAAATAATTATCAAAAAATTAACTGATTATTCCGTAAAAACAAAGGAATATTCAGTTATTTTATTAAATTCAGTCATTTTCGTTTACTCCACGAAAGAGCCGAATTTCGAATACCTGTCCGCTTGTTTTTCTTATGAGAGAGAGAGAATATTATTATTTACTTACCCCTTTTGTTTTACTTTTGTTGTACTGACCACAGAAGAACTCTCAATTTAAAGACACCAGCAACTTGACCGATATGGCTTCGCAATTAATTTATTATTAAAATTTGATGTATTTAACTAAATTATTTTAACAAATAGACACTGGGAATCGCTTTACACAAAACAAGCAAATCGTTTTTTATAGATAAGTAAAAATTTATTTTTGATAGTTAAATTATATAAAAAAAAAACTTAACCAACGGACAATATGAACTCTAACCGAAAATTCGTATTAATATCGAGCCCTAGCCGCGAAAATAACGTAAGCGGCATGATTTTCAATTTTCGGTTTTTTAATAAATGCCTTTATTGGCAACACTAACATCATCTCCTAAAATGTCATGGTCACATAACACAGTCTAAAACTGACATGAAATGCTTAACATTAACACTAAAATGATGTTAGTGTTAAGTATAGACTCATCATGTTAGAGGTTTTCTTATGTTATAACACGGTTGTTAATGCAAATGTTTTAACATGTTATAACAGCAAATCATGTCAGTTGTAGACGGAGTGTTAGGTACCGTTTCGATCTTATAGCAAAAATAATTTTAATGTAAGCGACAAATTTCATACAAAATTTATATGAAATCATGGCTTATCAAAAATAGCCAACTATAGAAAAAAACGCTATCTCGCCAAATCAAAAATAAGATAATTTGACAACCCTGGCCAGCTTTTTCACAACTGACAATATTTGCTGCATACATATGTAGATCATAATAATTATAATTACCAAAAATCTCATATATAACAAAACCAAACTAACATAAAAAGCTAACAGCAGCATTGATGGAAATTTTTTCTTTAGAACAATTTTTTCTGACATAAGTCAATTCAGCTTCAATATTTGTATTTGTGTGAGTTTGCTTACAAAAAAAAAAAAAAATAGAAACGCATATGGGCATTTCCGTCAAAAGGTCCACCGTGACCGAAAATGTAAAAGTTATTAAAAGCTTATTATTTTACGATAGTGTTATATAGCAGTGAAGGGTGCATTTGCAAATACGCGTGCATAGGAATAAAAATTCTGCTTGTGTGACGTCGGCACATGTACACTATAAACTTCTTTGGGTGGTCTGTGACAATCTACGTTCGGCTGTTGCTTTGTTGTTACCCTGCAAATAATAGGACCAGTCCAAACACGCGTGTAAAAAGTGGTCCACAAGGGACCAGGACCAGTCCAAAACTAACCCAAACGTATGGAAAAAACCTGGTCTATTTAAAATTACGATGTCCTAGGAGAGGACCATACAACCCACCTTTTATTTGCAGGGTATTTCGTCAACACAAGCATAAATGTGATAGTATGTGTGTGCCCTTCACTGTTATAGAGAAATATTTATATTTTACTAATTTTATAAATTTAGCCATAAATTTGTTGACTTAGATGAACAATCAGACTGCAAACGTAATTTCTTATACCTACATACCTATGTCAGAATGTTTTATTGTATGTTTTCTTTAATATTTATATTTCTTAAAAGAGGTGATAGGTATTTGTTAAAAATTATTCCAAAAAAATTTCTTACATGGTCTGTAATCTAAGGAAGAGTTCAAAGAGCAATATGTTATTCGGATTAACGGTAAATTTTTATTTTGTTTTAATCACTATTCAGTTAAATTATTATGGAAAAAATTTCACGTTTGAAATGTCACGTATCGATCCAGATTTTGGCTTAAAAAAAAGAAAATACAGAAGATTTTGGAATCAAACCAAAGACATTTTAATGTTACATTGCTACGTAAAATTCTGAAGGTAGTTTGACTAAAAAATTGTGCCAGGTTTCGCTGAATTACGCCTTTTTGTACATGGCCACAAAAACTACTTCTGTTTTTTTCACGTTCGAACCGCTACTTCTTTTGCCATTATCTTTGACCTAGAATCGCGCCCACCATAAACTTCAGCATAGATGACAGTGCTTTCTTAGTGCTATAATTTAAGGGTTAAGAAAACGTAAAAATATTTTTTGTTTAAAACGGTATTGCATTTTTGATGCGTTCAACACTTTGGAATCACTCATATCATTTGTTTCTAACATACCTACCCACAAAATTGTCAATACAGAGTAGAAATACATACCTATATTGAACAAAAAGCCCCATAACTGCCAAGGAATCGGCCGTAGGTCCTGAGTGAATATCAACTTATAAGATGAAAAATGTTGGAACTTTGTTGTTAAAAGCTAGAAACAAACGTTAAGCATATATGTAAATATAAGCACGAAAGAAAATGAGACGCTAAGCTTCGTCTGTCTGCCTTTCGCTTGCCACATTGTAAAAGGGGATTAACGAAGTAGCGGGTTAAAAGTTCCACCTCACTGATTTTATTTATTTATTTATTTACAAATTTGCCTATGGATATCACATCCTTACAGACAGTTAAACAATATAATAACATATACTAGTTAATACAAATAAAATACAAAATTATTGATTGTTTAATAAGACGATAATTTTACTTTTTATAACTGCACATCCTTCTAAATGGATCAGCATTTGCGTAATTTGTCCTGAAGTATTTAATTGATAGCAACTCGAAGTGTCGAGATGGACGATGCGGAACATTAAATGAAATGTTATCGAGCAGGAAATCAGAAACAATATAACCATTAATTAAATTTAATATAAACGACACATTCAACATAGTCCTTCGGCTTTTAAGAGTTGGAAGTTTGATAAGAGCAAGACGGCTTGTGTATGACAGAAGTTCTAATGGGTTCCACTGTAGACCACGAAGGCAGAATAACAAAAATTGTTTTTGTATGGATTCAATATAATTGCTGTGAATCAAATATAAAGGATCCCAAACTATAGATGCATATTCAAGGACGGGTCTCACGAAAGAAACATAAAGTTGCTTTGTGACATATGGGTCTTTAAATTCTTTAGCCCATCGTTTGATAAAACCAAGAATACACCGTGCTTTATTAACAGTTATGGAAATATGCTTAATAAACATGTGAATGTTAAAGATGCCTGTACCCATGTTCTGTAACTTTATTGAGAACTTCTCTCATCGTAAATATGTGAAACAAAATATTCCATCGTTTATCGAAAAGCGAGAAAAAAGTGTGCCCGTAACTCATAAAGACTATCGAAAGAGATTACGTCGTTACGTTATAAATGTCATAACATTGCACTCAAAGCCGATGTAACAGTGCAAGCGTTGAGAACACCAGTCCCACATATCGCTGGCGGCGACCAACATTTACTAAAATTAAAAAATGTTCAACGACGGAGGCGAAATACAACCGTCGGCTTTACCATATAATGTAAAGTGCGACTTTAACGTTTGTTGTTTGCAAACGAGCTTTGAAAAAATTCGTATTATTTTATAAAAATGTTAAATGCAAAATAATTAAACAATGAACAAACGTGCCAAGAACAAAATATTATTATTAATTTTCTTTGCATTTTTAATGGTTTTTTATGGTGTTTTCTTTTCTGACAATAATGTTCCATATATGCTACCATTCGTGCGGGTTTTTGTTCCATTCTAAAAATATATGCAAAGAGTGAGAAGTTGTCGTTTTCCTTTCTTAACATGTTGCAACAATAAATGGCAAATTTGTTCCATTTCTTACCCGCAGTTATAACTAATGGTGTTTTCTTTTCTACAAAAAAATGTGCCATTTTATTTAAAAAAATGTAATTTTGTGCCTGTTTCTTAAAAATTTTGCTCCCGAAAAGGATGAGTATTTTAGAATAAAACAAGCCACCCTTTTCGGGAGCAAAATTTTTAAGAAACAGACACCAAATTACATTTTTTTAAATAAAATGTCACATTTTTTTGTAGAAAAGAAAACACCATAAGTGTGAGATAATACCCTTTTTTGCATCTGCGTAAAGTACTTTTTTATGCAAGCAAGTATTTTTTTCTTGTGTTTGCGGACAATTTGCGTTATATTGTGATTTTTAGTTATATTGTGATGGATATAAAAAGTTTTTGTTTTTCGTTTGTTTTACTTTTATTACATTTTTTTTGTCGCAAAATTTTTAACAGCAGCTGACATTAATTATAAAAAATCAGTGCTGTTAACGCTTATTGGAATTGTAAGAAAATTTAATGTTGAAAATTGCTACAAGCGTGGTGAATATCGCTTTTAGTACAAACTTTGCATTCAATATTTAACACGCTAAATACACATTTGTGTTGAATGTAAAACGTAGCTATTACTTTGTTCCATTGTAATTTAGAAAAATGTATCACTTTGTAAGGGTTCGTGTAACCTAATAAATATATTACACAACTATAATGCATCATTATTTTGTAGAAAAAAATACACCATTAGTGTTAACATTTTTGCTCGCCCCATTTTTATTCGTGAGTTCATTTGACAGTTCAAAGCGGGAAATTTCTCACAGAAATTTTACAGACACACTTTTTCTGTAAATTGGCGAGTAATTTCCTTACGTGACAGCTTGTACTCGCTAAAAAGTTTACAGACACAGTGTAGTGAGAAAAGCAACTGTTTGTTTCAATATATGACATTTTTGTTTCATTTCACACATTTCAATCGATAAGTTTCTCGACGCGAGAGTTGCAGAACATGGACACTGTAGCCCGTTTCTGTATTTCTCACATCGTAAAACTTTTCGCATGAAACGTATGAAACAAAATAGTGTGAAATTACACAAAAAATGGTTTTTATCACACAAGTGTTTCTGTATCTTTTCTTTGCGAGAATTATCTGTAATTAAAAAAATGTTCCTGCAATTATTGGAAGGATGTGAGAAAAAGTGTTTCTGTAACAATAGTTTGCGAAAAGTTTCTTACAAGAACTGTCAAAATAAGTCACATTTGAAATTGGCGCGAGAAAAACAAAATGTAGATATGTTAAATTTAAACTATGTTTAGATCAGAGACCGGCAAAAGTACTCCACCGTGCTTTTTTTCTCACAATAACATTCGCTCTCACTTTGTAAAAAACAAACAAACATTCAAACAAGAAGGTTCTGTTGACGCTTGCTTTAGAATTCCACTGCGAGAAATGTTTTAAGAAGAATGGGAATTTTATTTCTTGTTTGCCGAAATTTTTTTTGGCAAGCCCGAATGTTAATGAAATTATAGTTTTTTTTTATTTTTCTTGACGAATCGTTTAAGTTTAAGTTAAGTTTAATGAACGCAAGTAATTAATTTTTGAATTTTGTTTTGTTTAAATAGATTAACACGTTTAAATGATATTATAGTTTTTTTTATTTTTCTTGAAGAATGTGATTTTTTAATGATTTTTTGTTTTTTATTTTATATAAAACATACACTTATGTTTTGAGTTTTTACATTAACAGCCAGATTGATTTTAAAAACAAGAAAATAACACAAAAATTTCTTTAAGTGCTTCTTAGAGGGAGAGTTATTATTCTCTCACAAAAAAACAAAAGGTATGCATGTATGTGTTGCCGGGCTCTGGTTTAAGGCCCAAATACACTGGTCAAATTCCCATCCAGCATTAAGGGTGTATTAGCGAAAATGAGTTTGTATGTGTGACACCGACGATGCTTGATGGAAAATCAAAAAATTTAGATATTTAGCATGCTTGACGATTGATTTTGATGAATGTATTGGCGTTAATCTTCAAGCACCCACACACTTTAAACGTGATTTCAAGCCGAACAGACGCTAAAAATGTCGGATGAAAATAAAAATATGTTTTGGAGGAAAAAAATGTTATTTAATAATTTTCTCCTTCTTTTCTTAAATTTTTTTTTATTTATTAAAAAGCAACACAGTTAAAAGTATGTAATCACAATTAAACACTTTTTATCTATATTTTAATATTGTTTGCTCCTGTTATTGTCACTTCAAAGTAAAATGCAAAATGAATGCTTGACAGCTGATCCAGCAAATGTATGTTCTAATGTCAAGCACAAGTACACGAGCTTGATGTCAAGCACACGTACACGAGCTTGATGTCAAGCATTTGACAAGTGTATTTGGGCCTTTAGATAGGTACTATTTCTTAACCCTGCGGCCACACGTTCAAGTTGTTCTTGATAGTCTTTTACATATACTGCTTGTCAAAATTAACATAAATTGAAAGCTGTGACGTGGGCTGCACTCAATTTGTAAGCAATTTACTTCCAAGATGTCAACAACAACAGAGACAAACTTGTACTCAGCTGTTAAATTGAAAGTAAAATGCCAAACAAATGGAAAGGTGAAATTGAAAGCCATCTCGTGGCCAATTTAAAAAGTGTGAGTGTGTTAGTAAAAAACTGAGAGTGTATTGCAAATTGAAAGGAATGGAAAGGCAAAACTTGATCGTGTGGCCACCAAGTAAGATTAACAAATAAAAAAATAAAAAGAACTTAAATGATGAGTGCAGCGCTGCCAGATAAATTTGTTTAAAAATCGTCAAATTCCTGAAAAAAAATAAGATCGTCTTTTTTGTTTAAAATAATTAAAATTAATTTTAAACATATTTTGTTCGATCTTTTTTAAAACGTAATCAAAGAAAAGCATAGTTAATGTTCATGCCCAGCTAGCATTTTGTATCATAATCTAATCATTTAGGAATCAGCTTCACGAGCAAAATACCCGTATATGAGCTAATTTTTCAATCATAAATCATACTCTCGTTGGGAGAAAATGGTATTCTACAGATGTATCACCTGAAAAAATCATATGTGTACAATTTTTTAACCTTTTAATGTTAGTTTTTATCATCATTATTGAATCGGTTTAGTCTCATTTTTCAACCGTAAATTATGTATATAGTTTTTCAGGGGTGTTCTGGAAATCGAAAACGGAATACGCAAGAATTTTAAGCGTAATTATTCAATAAGATTTCTGTAATAAAAGAATTTTTTGACAAATATTATACAAATATTTCTCTATTAAAATGAATTTTATAAAAAAAATTATACAAATTAGATTTAAAATTGTATTAAAAACAACATTCAAATTCTTGTGTTTTGCGTTTTCGATTTCCAGAACACCCCTGTTTGATTATATTTCATACCATTTTTTCATTGCCATGTTTTTTAATTTTTCTCCTCTGCTTTTTTTTATTTTTTTGATTTGGTAAAAACAAAAATTCAAAATATTTAAAAATCATTATTTAACATATAAAAGAATCATATATGAATCCATTTTCTATCACTTAAGTGATAAATCCGTTTTTAATCATCAAAACTGATCTGAAAAGATTCATTTAGGTGATTTTAACAAAAAAATAATAACCCAAATGCTAGCTGGTTGGGTATTTTATACATACATACATATAAATTGTCTATTGATCGACCTTAATTTTTTTAAATTAATATTTTGTTTATTAAGCTTGAGGTCTATTTTTTATAAAATTATTTATTTTCTTTAATCCGGTAACAATTTTAAGTTGTTATTTTTCCCTGAAGAAGTCACACAAGGGCGTAATTAAATATTGTATTGAACAAAAAATAAAATAAATATTTTTATAAAAAACCAAGTCGGTTCATTACGTGAAGTCCTCATACAAGCAAGTATCCTCTCGAAATTAAGGTTTTGGTGCGATTTTTAATGCTATGGTGAATTTTTAAATCATCTTGACTCAAACTTTTTTCTATTTTATTTTTTATTTATTTGTGGTCCCAACATATTGACTGAAAAATGGGGTAATGGTTTAATGCAGGGGCCGTTACAGTTATTCCTTTTCCCATAAAAGTCAGATGAAAACAGTTATTTTTTGATTTTTATTTTTTTGAACAAAAATAACTGTTATTTTTTGATTTTTATTTTTCTTATGCACATAACAATAATTATTAAAAGTCATCTAAATGATTAAATCGCGTACATCTTTAGAGAATAACTTTTATTTTTGCCCGAAAAAATAAATATCAAAAAATAACTGTTATTTTTGATCAAAAAGATAAAAATCAAAAAATAACAGTTATTTTTGTTCAAAAAAATAAACGTCTAAAAATATTTGTTAAGTTTGATCGAAAATATAAAAATCAAAATTTTAAAAATCAATATATTACGTGCATAAGGAACAATATGGTATACTTGAATCAGTTTTTCGACATTTACCTCTATGTTTTAAAATTCCAATATAACTGTTATTTTCGGTCCCTGGTTTAATGTTTTGAACACAAACAATTGTATTCAATAATTACGGGAATAAAAAGTAAACACCTTTCCCTCGAAATTTTTCTTTTGCCAATATATTTTTTAGGGAAGAGACAAACAATTTCGAGGACAATTTTCACAATAGGGATAAATATGAAAATTAAGGCTGCCTTGTTTCTAAAGAGATCTTTTTTTGTAATGCCAAGTAACCAAACATATAAAAGGATTTAAAACTGTCTTATTTCAAAGACTAAATAATATCGTCCCTTTTTTAGAAAAAATCAGCAAACCGGCACTTTGCTAATTTAGGAACAAGAAATCGTCAAATCTGGCAGCCCTGTTTTTATTATATTTATTTCTTTTGTTGACGTTTCGCTTTTATTTGACAGGAAATATTCCAGTCAAAACAGAATCTGTGTTGTCTGTTTTCGCATTCAAATACAGAAACACTTTTTTTCCCACAAATCGAGAAACGATGGAATTTTTTGTTTTACACTTCAATGATGAAACAGAACTGGGGCTGAACGATGTTTTTCATACAGTTTGACATAAAATTATGCCAGAGAATGCGGTCGAGAAATAAAATCAATTTTATTTTGAGGACTTTTTTCCAATGCTCTCACTTATTCCCTTAACAATGCTACCATACTTTCATTCAATTTCATACATTTTGTAAACAAAGAAAAATAAGAACAATAGAAAACGAAAGAGAGAATTTGAAGTTACTTATGGGCTTTAAAATTTTTGCCTGAAGTTGAAGACTCAGTTCTGTTTCATCAATCAGGCACAAAGTATACAGAGATGAAAAAAGTGACGTATGAAAAATGCCTAAATCATTTGCGAGGGCAGCTTTCGAAGAAAGAGAAAGAAAACGTTTTTTGTTAGTGAAGTGACAATGCGTAAAAACAGGCCCGTACTATCTACACAAATTGCATAATCAAAACAAAAAACGCAAAAAGGGCAGCTTTCGAAGAAAACGACAGAAAAAAACACAATATTTTCTGTCTCGTGACGCCTCTGTATACTCTGTGAATCAGGTGAGAAAGTTTACGATGCGGGAAATACAGAAACAAGTTACTGGGTTTCCAAAATTTTTTTTCTGTGCTGCCTTACATACAAAATAAAAATTTAAAATTGTCACAATTTCAAGATCGAATCCCATGGTTACTTTTAGAAAAATTATGCATATCGGCTCAATGCTCATGTCGGAACAAAGATCGTCAAATCTGGCAGCAATGCATTTATAATTTTTTTTTTTTTTTTTTTTTGTAACTCTTAATGCATTTTGACCAAACAGATGCTGAATCTAGCGTTGAAAATAATTAAATGACATCACTGAGGCGAGGAAATAGTGATGCCAACTTTTGGAACACTAAAGGCGTGAAGACATTTGAAAAACGGGCTAAATGCACAACATGACGGTTGAAGTATGTTATCATGAAATTTTTTTTCTAAAAAAAACGCAAAAGATCTAAAATATATTTTTTGAAGTAAAACTCCAAAAATTTTATTACAAAGTATTATTGGGTATGAAATTATTTTCCATTAATCGAAATAACCCTTATCCTGTATGCAAGGGTAAAAATTGCCAAACAGTTCTTATTTTTAAAAGTAGTCAATAAATTGTTTATCCAAATTGGGCTGTGGAAAATTATATTGTTTCTAAAACCGGAAAACAAGCTAGCAATTTCGGATAGAAAAAAGAGAGGAAAGCAAATTAAAGCTTCTATATTGGAAAAGCACGACCCAATTCTTCTTGAAGTGAAAGAAAATAATGAAATTATTCTCCAAAATTAATAACGAATTTATGTTAATAAAGGTTGCGTGCACTAAATAAGGGGGTTTTTTTAAACATGAACATTTTATTGCCAAAAAATTTTCAATAAAACAAACCGATCTGGCCATCTGTCTAATAAGATTGTTGAATTAGATGTGTTTATACAAAAACTGGATGAAAATTAGAAGTTTTGACATAAAAATGCTTGCCACTCTTATTTAGGTAGCTTAGGTATGAATTTTAAATACTTATAAACATCGCACTTGATCATAAAGAGGATATTAACTTAAAATTTAAAAATTTCAAGTAGAAGCAAAATAATTCTGAATTAAATATAAAGGCATATATAAATTAATTTTTAAGCCAACAGTTTCATCATCAAAAAGTAGACAGCGGGTGGATACGAATATAGTGTGTCGATTTATTCCAAAAAGTTAAAAATAAAAAAATTTTGAATTAATTCTTTCCTTATTATTATCATTAAATACCCGTAGTTCCTAGGTGGAACATAGGGCCTCTTTCTTTATGATCAAGCAAATATATTGATATAACAAGTAGTTGTTAATAAAAAACATTTTTTGGTAGTTTTTTTATAACTAAAAATTTTTATAAATAAATTCGCACTTGATGAACCAGAGGGTATTAATTCAAATTTTTATTTTTTCCCCTTTTGGAAAATATCGAAGCGAAATATTCATATCTACCCGCTGTATAAATGTCGTGCTATTTTGTTTACTTTTTGGTAATGAACAATTTGAAATTTTTTCTTGTTGTGACTTTGGATAAGTAAAGTTCAGCTTCGGAAGTTCGGCCGAATTTAGCCAATTTACTATAAGCATTTGTGTTTTCCACATATCTACCGAACACAACACTAAAGAACAGTGTATAATGTTCATTTTCGAAAACTGCTTTCAAGTTATATTAAGAAAATTATATCGTTTAATTTTGCAAGAAGATGGGTCTGTCGACAACCAAAACACAAGCTACTAATTTATACATATGGACACTTCCACAGAAAAGCTCTCTTTTTGTCACGTCACGTCACCTAGCAATTATTCTTGTATTTTAGAACCACGTTGTTAAAATTTTTTCTCTCTTTCACTAAATGAAAACCTAGTTGCGCTCATTTCATTATTCTTTGAGCAACAATTAAAAATGGTTGGTGACGTTACGTGACAAAAAGTAGACATTTCTGTGGAAATACCAATATGTGGTCGCATAATATTTCATAGTGGAGCGCAAATTTGTATGACAACTATAACGTTATCGCTCGCTTGCATTGCTGGTCGACTTGTCATTTCGAAAATTTCAAGTTGGGTTTAAATCAGCTGTTTATCATTTAAAATGCAAGCGAGCGATAGCGATTGACATCGATGGCCAGGCTGTAAATTTTTAAGACAGTTTTCACTTTTCGACATTGCCAGAAAAACAAAAAAAGTAAGAGTGTTTGCTGATTTTGGATATGCTGAATTTTATATACCCTTCAACGTGGTACGATAAGAACAGAAAATTATATAAATCAATCTTTTGCCACGCCCACATCTCCAATCCCTCTCACATTTTGTTGGATGTTGTGTTTTGATAACCAAGCTGCTTGTACCCAATTTGGAAACTTTGGCTCTTGCCGTTCGCGAGATAGACAAAAAACAATTGCGTGTGCAATATTTGGCTGTGCCAAATTCGTTATTTTGGAAGCTTTGGCCCTTGCCAAACCGTACCATGCCCACTTTTCCAATCTAGTCCACATTCTGGCGGATGTTGTGTCGAGATATTTGTACCAAATTTGGAAACTTGGGTTCTTTTCGTTCTACAGGTATAAAGAAATTAATAATGTGTTTGTATGGGAAGTGCCAGGGCCACTTCTCTAATCCCGCTCATTTTTTGCAGAGTTTGTGTCCTGATAACCCAGATGCTTGTACCTAATCTGGAAACTTTGGCTCCTGCCGTTCTCCCAGCGCTACCACCAGCAAAATTCAAAATTACACTTGAGATGAAGCAAAATTATCCGATTTAAATGAAATTACACCTGATATGAAATTGAAGTTTTATTTAATAAAAAGACATTTACAAAGAAGCAAAACACAACAAACTCATTGAAAGACGTTTAATATTAGTCAAACTGTTAAGATTATTATTGTAACTTAAAAAAAAATAACAAACACAATATTAAAGATTTAAAAACTATAAATAAAACATAAAATAAAACTCCTACAATAATGAGTTAAACTTCCACATTTGGTTGCATCTATATAGAGAAGGTTTAAAATTATCGAAGGCCGTGTGATGTGAAATCTGTTGATTGTTTCCGTAGGACTGTGAAGTCACTGATTTATGCAGATAAACCAGCAACAATTGACTTCTTGAAGTTCAACATTGTTCATTTAAAGTGACATGCAGCCAGAAATGTTCGAAAAAGAGAAACAAAATTGCACGTCTGCAATGCATTTCGTCAAGAACAGGTGCGGTGCCTATTTGTTTAAACAAAGTTTCAATTGGCAATGCCGTGTATTAATCTGTTATTAAAATTAATTTTTTTGTGTTGTCTACCGTTTTAAGTTTCATGGTCTTAAATATACCCGTTATACCTTATTTAGTAAACAAAATGCCTGCAGGATTTTTTATAACTGTCCCTTTCGTAATTCAGTTTTACAACTTAAGCATTAAGTTTTACAAACTTAAGCATTTGAAAGCTGCTAGATAAAAATAAAATAAATGATCAGCCCAATTATGAATAAAAATGTCCTGGTTGTTTTTTCCCTTCTCCCATTTTTACAATTTGATTTAAATAGGAAAAATGGGAAAAGGGAAAAAACTCCCGGGGAATTTTTATCCATAATTGGCTGTATATGTTGGAATATTGGAAACATTTCTTCCCCAAGGCTAGTTTTTAGTTTGAACAACTATTTTTAATAGACCTGATACTCTAAATCATTATGATAGCCATCTTTATCCAAATCTGAGAGTCCATCTTGCGACATTCATTATCGAACTTTTGAAAATAAATATTAAATGATTTAAGACTTTTTTTAAAAAGAAACCGAAACTGGTTCAGAAGACAGTGCATTTATTATCAACAATATTTAAAAAGAAAAAAATGTCATCCTTGATATCGAATCTTGATTTTATTTGGGTACCTGAAGTAAGAATTTTAAATTACACCTAAGAGAAATTACCCACGCTATACCCACGACAGTAAAAATTATACCAAATTCGGGTAATTACCCACAAAGTGGCAACACTGCGTTCTCCAGATGTACACAAAAAAGAAATATAGAAAAACAACAACAAGGGTTTTATGGGTCAAACTAATCTTAAGCTGGAGGTCCACACCACGCGTTACTCGCTTTTTCGCAGCATACGCAGCTGTCAAAAAAGTAGAGTCTGTGTAGTTATACGTAGTAAGTTACATGCACAAAAGCGTAGATGCCTTGAGGCGAAAAGTAGGTTTACTTTCTTCTTTTGTAAGCGTCACAAGCAGCGTTCGGATAAAGCAGCTGATTTTGACAAATTAAATTTTATTTTTACTTGTGCTGCTGCTGCATAAAAAGCGTTGCATGTAACTTGAAACGTAGGACGCAAGTAATGTTAGAAAAGCATGCGCTGCGTGGAGGCGAAAACGCCTGGTATGGACCTCCAGCTTTAGTCATTTATGGACTGTTCTGGCTGCATTTCAATAGCAAAATTCAAATGAGCATATCTAACATAAATATATACCAACCAAGTCCTCATAATATCTGCAGTCTTGGGTTTTCCATTTCAACAGATAGACCGACAGACGGTCAACCGGCTTTGAACTTCTATTCTCATAAGGATCAAAACTGTAGGTATATACTTTGAACTTTATACATATACCTATGCCCTTTTACCTTCGGTGAAGGGTATAAAAACAAAAACAACAAGGGATTTGAGGGTTGCATCAGAGGCAGTCTTAGTTTTTTGTTCGTATATCAGCCATTTGTGGGCCGATCTGGCTGAATTTCAATGACAAACTTTTCGGGACTATATGTGATATAAATATATAACAAACAAGTCCCCATCATATCTGAAGTCTTCGGGAAACCCATTTCAACGCACACACGAAAATCGTTAAATCAACTTCCGTCCTCCTAAGCACCCATACATACATACTTTATAGGGTCTAAGATTGTAGACATTAATAACGGAGTAAAAACTTTTATATGTCCTTTTTTTCTCCGGTGAAGTGTAAACAAAAGACTAGATAGTAATAACAAAAATACCTGAATTCGCACATTTAAGGGCTAAACCGTTTTCGCTTTTCAAGTACTTAAAAAAGGTCTTAGTTGGCATCACTGCAAGGAAACCCCTTGCAGATTTTTTTTTTAGTTTTGGCTCTTACATTTTTATTTTCTTTGTGGAGATTGTGTTTATTGGTTCATTTATTTTGGTTTGTTTGTTTAGTATTGGCTGATAGCGCAAATGCGGTTGTGAGTGAATATGAGATACTTAACAGACACACACATATTGACACACTCATTCATTTACTCTTTCACTTGCAGAACTTCCGTTAAAAAATATAACAAGAATATTGTTGTTGTATAACGTTATTTATTATAAGTGCGTAAGTTTATGAATGTGCGTGTGTGAGAGAGAGAGAGGATGAGTGAGTAAAGAAGTGTGTAAGTAAGAGTACACAGATTTAGTGCCCTTTGCAGTATTAGTCACATTGGCATACACAGCATCTTTGTTTTGTTTTAGATTTGTTTAACATGTATTTGTTGTTTTACTTTTCTCTCCCTTGTTAAGGTTGTTTATATTTTGTAGAAAACGATAAGATGCGAAGGTTTGTTTTGAACACATACCTAGTTACATATTGTTTTTCTTGCATTTATCATTCAGAGTAACCAAAAGAGCATCAACTGGTTTTACATTTGGGTAAAAACAATGTTTTCAAACATTGGTATGAGTTGTTTCTTCTCTGGTTAGTTTTATATTTTTTGAAACCAAATGTCTTCTTATTCATTTTTTGTTTTGTTTTGTTTACATTTTAGAACACAAACACACTTAACAGTGAATGTGAAAATTTGTAAAAGAAATAGCAGCATTTTTGCATGATTTGTTGAACGTGTTAAACGTTTTTTTCTTTGCTTTTTTTTTGTTTTAAATTTTGAAAATTTTTAATATTTTGTTTAAGATGAATAAAAATTTGTTGTCGTATTTACAAAAAAAGAAGAAAAAAAAAATAAATCTAAAATTAAAAAACCGGGAACTTGAAAAAGACGCGCGCGCATTTAAAACATGACTTTTAGATGTTAAGCAAGAAGATGCTTTGGTATTGCTTACTTTCGGGTGTCACTCTAATGAAACGTATTAACAATATCTTAAAAAAAGGTTGATTGGTTGGCTGACTAACACGGTTCGTTATCTGCCCACTGATTTGTTGACACACACAAGCACATACCACACACACAGATTACAAAGCAAAAGTGGCTGGCGGCGTGACATTAAATGCAAATCTTCATTTAAAAAAAATGTGCTTTCATTATCTGGCGACTTTGTGGTATTTTTGATTTTAAAAACATTTATTTCCTTTAAATTGGCATTTTAACACACACACACCCAAAAATTATCAGAAAACAAAAAAGCGCTTTTTAAAATCCGCTTGTTTTTTTTAACCGCAATAACCCGGTCTTTCAAAGTGTAACGTGTTTTTAAGTGAAACGTCATAACAAAATTCCCTGGCTTTTAAACAACAAAACAAATTTTAAACTTAAAGCACGTGCAAAAAAAAAAATAAATAACAACCAAAAATAAAAATCGGAAAAATAGAATTAAAAATAAAAAAATTCAATAAATTAAAATTACAACATAATGCCTTTTACATTAAAAAATTATGAGGAGAAGATAATACCTATAAAAAATTAAAGTTTTCAAATTTTAAAAATTAAAAATCAATAAAATAGTTTAAAAAATATGTAAAAAAAAAAAAAAAAAAATCTCAGCAACAAATAAATTTAAAGCTTTTTAGAATATCAATACATTTTAATTATATTCGAGAACTTTAGTAGATAAAATCCCTCAAAAACTTGAAAAAAATTTAAATTGCTTTTTTGCAGAGGAAATAAATAAAATTGCATTTCAAAAGAAATTAAAAACAATTTCTTGTAAATAGGTACTTTTGAGGGAAGTTGTTTGTCTACTTTAAGTTCACTTTCAACTATTAAAAAAAAAAAAATTCAAATAATACCAATACATAGGTACATACAAACCTACATATTTCTTTAATTTGTGATTTAGTGAAAAAAAATGTTTAGGATAAAAATTAGTGCAATTGTTAATAAAATTAAGTAATAAGAAAACCAACTACAAGTTTACCAATAAAATTAAGGTCTACAAGAATTTATAGTTCGAGAAATAGAAGATCTACCAACAAAAACGACTGCTGAAATCATAAACTTAAACGACAACAATGGATTTGTCTACAGCATATCGTTACAATCAAAATATGATGGAATATTACACATGTAAACTAAATTTGTTTATTCTTTTTAATACTGAAAATACAAATTTTTTTAAGCTTAACAAAATTCGGTATATTAAAATTAAACCATTTGACCGATTTTAAAAGCAAAATAAATACCATATTGTAGGTACATTAATATATATATATATATATATATATATGCACCTATATATATATATATATATATATATATATATATACCAGTAAAGTAAAGGGAACAGCAAAAACCAACTACACAAAACCAGAGGTAGGGATGACCTACGCGCGTTTTCAAGGTTGACCAACAAGGTTGAGATGTGTCGCTTTCAAATGAGACCAATACCAACACGCTCAGTGATGGTACACCAAAGATACAAAGATAAAATGGCTCTCCGGAACAAAACCCTTAGGTCAATTTCTATTTTGCGCGTCACATATGTATATACATGTATTTTGTTGTTGTTATTAATAATAAAAAGAGCTACGATATTTTTCATTTGCTCTTCCGCAAGACAATTGGAACCGAACACTAAAACTGCGCTAATGAAAGCTTTAAAAAATATTTCTTTACATTTAAATTAATTTTTTTTTTTTGTATATTGCACATAGTTTTAATTTCTTAGTATCAATATGTATTACAAAAAACGCATATCAATCCATTACCCTTGTAGTCCGGTCAATTTAATGGAAAAATAGGGTTACCCTTGCATAAATTCCTAACAAGCTGACTATTTAATGAAATTGTGAAAAGTCCTAATC
Organism: Pollenia angustigena; assembly: GCA_930367215.1. Lineage (NCBI taxonomy): Eukaryota > Metazoa > Arthropoda > Insecta > Diptera > Polleniidae > Pollenia > Pollenia angustigena. The sequence continues at coordinate 21,938,526 of OV884061.1, read as the reverse complement.
GATCCCATGTGTGCAAAAAACTTAATCTACAAAATCATCACTTACAACTTTTTTCATAAGATTAACCATTTCTGAGAAAAAGCGATTCTAAAAAGCTCAAACATGCTGATATACACAGGTAGTATTTTCAATTTTAGCTATGAGTAAGACCATAAAAATTTATAATCAGAAAGTAAATACCTGTTAACCCTGTGTTATTATTTCAACGCATGAGTATTACTCGGCATTTCACGATAATATTGAAAAATATTTTGAATATAAATTGGTTCCCTACCCGTTGTCCTTATTTGATTAGGTTGGATTTGATTGCTTTTAAAAAGTAGACATTGAAATGATATGCATAAATACCATCAATGGATGATATTTATTGCACCTGTGGTTTGGCGATCGACAAGACACATTAAGCAACATCTGAGATAAATATTTTCAGTATATACCTACCTACGCAGAAAATTTTGTCAAAGTATTGGATTAAGTAAATGTGCGAATACATATAAATCATATGAAGCAAACCATATTGAACTTACGGAAACTTTTTGTTAATTTTAATGAAACTGTCATTTGCTTAAGCAAAGTGCGAAACTGATCGCACATTCTGTACGGAATCAAATGTTTTTTGATTTTGTTTCTGTTTTTTTAAATACAATTGAGAGACTTTTTGGTAATTTTTGACAGAAGGTTAATCACGGCTATGCGTATTATGGTTGGGCCTTAACTGTATTTGTATACATATGTATTCTCTTTGACCGATTTATGACAGTTCTAACTAACCAACAAAAATTTCTGACAAACATTCCTAATAAGTCAATCAAGCTGACAATAAAGCTGATATAATGCAATAAATTAATTCAATTCAAAAAAAACTTTATGATGATTTCAAACGATTTACCATTCCAAATCAAGCGGTTCCATTGCCCTTTGCGTCTTGTCTTTGCTGATGGTAAGCAAAGCACCAGGCATATCATTGACTTTTGCTGGCTAAAACGGCCAATTGTATGTGGCTTGCTCCCGAGTTGGCACGCCAAAAAAATTATACGTTTTAACACCAAATAAAAAACCAAAAAACATTGTCTATTGCCTTAAGAGGAAGTAATAAATAAATATAATTTCTAATTTGCCTTATTTACATGCGTTTCTTTTTTTTATTGATCCCATATCTACACCAAATGTAAGTTATTCTGTAAAAAAAACTGTTTGATGGGTATTCTATTTTTTTTAAAGGCCGTAAATTTCGTTAAAAGCTTAATTTAAATCGTGCGGTAATACAACACTAATGTTTGCTTAGGGCCAGCAACGCGGACCGGGTCAGCTAGTAGTTGTATAAATTTTCTTTACAAATTACTTCATTGCTAGCCAAAGGATAGCTAAAGTAAGCTTCGTAACAGAAATATACAAACGAAAAATTCTGATACTGCATAGAAAATATTTCTGGAAATTATTGAAAGAATAAGCCAAATAAAGTATAAAAACTTTTGAGGATTGTAATTTGACTTAGAATACACATTCGAAAAATATAAGAAATTTATAGTAAATACAGGCAAAGCTCGATATAACAAATACTCACTTTAACGAAAATCTGATAAAACGAATGAGCAAATTTTTCATTAGTTACCTTATATAACGAACGATCAACATTTGTGTGTTCCGGTTTAACGAATGGTTAAATGTTGAATGTGTTTTTTTTTTTGTTACAAAGTACTAAAACACGTAGATTGGTTTTAAGCATTAATAAAAAAGGTTTGTTTGAAACACAGATCACAGTTTGAAGTGTTGTGGAAGCAAGATGTTAATAGAAAAAGAATGTAAAAAGGTGTAAATCTTTCTCTAATATCGCAAAAGTATGGAATACCACTCTTCGATTTGCACTTTAAAAAGATGGTAAATAAAATTGATTACACAAATCCTTAGTGATGAGAGTATTGCAAGAAAAAGCAGTTTGCACGCTTCATACAAACATTTTAAAACCAATAATTTTCCCCAATATGTAAACACGTACTTACGTATGCAAGTTCAATATATGTACATAAATATAATATAATAAAAGCTCGATTAATAGATAAATGTAGCTAGTTTTTTATTTAAAAAAAAGTTCGGTATTACGAATCTCTCAGTTTAACGAAAAGGGCTGACATTATATGATTCGTTATACCGGGCTTTGCCTGTACTTTATATTAAACTTATTTATAGCGCCAGAAAATAAAAATAAAATGGACTATATCGCTAGTGGGACTAAAAACGGAAGTGACTATAAAGGAAAAGTAATGCTCTATTTTTAAATGAAATGGCTGGCTGTGATAAAACATCAGCAATGTTCCGGAGGTGTTAAGCAACAGTTTTGAAAGTGTTTTAAAAACAAAATTTTATTACGGGTGCAAAAATTTTCGAAGATATGAATTCTACTCCAGAAACGCTTATCACCAAGGGATTTCGCTTCCTTTTCTCTGTATATGGAGCTCCATAGACAAGTAACGTTATTAAATTTTTGCAAAAGATGCACTTAATAAAAAAAGTGTACAATAGGCTTGGCTTTCTTCAATCGCTAGATTCAAGTGTGACAAGAATGGGTGTGGGAGGCTGATTTATAATCAATTGCTACCAATCCATACTCTGCTTTCACCTGCACTAGAAAACCTTCTTAATATTATTTTTTGCAACTGCAAAAAAAGTGGTGTAATTTGTAATGCGGCTGCAGAAAAGTTGACTGGGCATTCTATTACCAACCGGGGAAATCACACAAAAAAATTGGGTCTAAGTTAGAAAAATTGTATTGAAATTATCATTTCCGGTTTCGCACTGTGACTACCACAGACATAATTTACGTATCTTTAAAGTAATGTATATCCCACTTTAAAGCGTTCATAATTTTATGAGTATACTCTAGGCTAATTTCGAATTTAAGAAAAAAAAAATTTTTTTTGATCTAAGTTAGAAAAGTTTAAATTCAAAATGATCAGTTTCGATTTTGAAGTGCGTTTCGAGTGTAAAGAAATTTGAATGCCTTTTAAACTTATGGAGATCCCATCATCAAACTATCAGAGTATAATAAGAACAACCTAGGCTTATTAAATTGGTGTCCCGGGTTTGCAGATAAAAAAATCTCTTTTAGTTCGAAACAATTATTAAAAAAAAAAAAACAATTTGTCTCAAAAGTCCGTCAAAAAAACATCACACAAACAAAATATTTGGGTTGTTCGCTTCACATTTGCACCCCAGCAAAGATCGGTTATGTCAAAACCTAGCGACACTAATTACTAAGCAGGAAAAATAATGACGTTTAATTTGCATTCTTTCAAAGTTTCATAATTCTATGGTTATGGGAATATAACAAAAAAAAAAAAAAAAAAAAAAAATTACTCCATTCCAAAAGCAGCATGTTATGACTAAAGAACAATCGAAATAACGTAATACAATTGTGGTTTCTAAATGGAGGACAAAATGGTTGCCGTTGCCAGTAATATAATAAACGGGACAATAAAAAACAATTTTTGCAAAGCAATCAATATTGAAAAGCCAATATTTTACATAACTAGGCCCCGTTTCCTGGTCACTGGCGATTACAACCATAATAAACTTTCAAACATGTGGCATTACTTACGATTGATTGATAGATAGAAAGATAGATGAAAATTTTTGCTCTTGTATTTTTTGTCTAGTCTTCTGCAAAAATTTTACTTATGTTTACAAAAAGTCTACGTTTTATGTTGTGAATTTATTTATTTTAATTAAAATTTAAGAAGATATTGACCATAGTGACATAATAAGTGGCTAAAAATTTATTTATTTCATCACGTGGGAATTTATTTTTTTTTTTTAATGAATTTTTGACATGTTTGGAGACAAATTTACTATTACGTATATAGTCATATAAGTAGGCCTATAAGCTTCATTTCAAATATAAAATAAAGGAAAATAAATCGCTTACTATTACCAAAAAAACTTTACTTTTGAAAGTCTTGTTATAATTTATAAACTTTATTTATTAACTTTCACACTCTGGAAAATCATTCGAATACTCCTAAAACCGTAGGAAATTGAGATATTGTATTAAAATTTAGTCCAATTTAGCATATTATGGAAAGAAATGCCAGCATGAAATATTGTGATAATCGGTCCATAATTTACCAGGTCCCATAAAAGAAATATGAAATAATGTTTTATTTCATACTAGAAATCAGTGTTCGAAAATAAACAGATTATTTAGCGTTCGGCTCACACACCCAAAAACGATATCTAGTTTTTTAGTGTTTGTGTAGACGAACACAACCCTTAATACTGTTCGTAACTATTTTCAAGAAAGAGCCGAACATTATTTAGTGTTCTGTTCTTCGTTAAAAAACAGAACAATTGTAGAGATACTGTAGACAAACATTATATCTTAATGTTCTATAATGTTTCTTTTTTTACATTGATAAAGAAATGAACAAACAAAAATTTTAGCAACGACCGCAGCACGAACAGTTTGTGTGTTTATTGTGTAAATGTTTTGTTTGTGAAAAGACTCTTAGCACAACAGAAACGAACGAACGTTAATGAGCTTATCCGTACACAATGAAGTTTGTTGTTTGAAAAAACCGAACGGAATTAAATGTTCTCATCTTTTTGTTGAGTTGGATAAGAACAGTATTTTTTTTTAGTGTTCGAAAGATGACAAACAGGGAAACGTATTTTTTTTAATGATTTACGACACAATCACTATTAGCGTTTGTGTGTTCCACAAATCTACCGAACCGAACACTAGGGAGCGACATTCAGTGTTTATTTTCGAACACTGCTAGAAATCACTTCATAAAATATATAAATATAAATCCTCTCCTTTTATGCGCTTATTAATATTTCTGAAACAAATCATAATATTTTCTTTGTATAAGTCCACGAACTATAGTTCTGTCAGGATTTATAAATATTGGCTTATAATTTATAGATCCCATACAAAGCGCACTCCCGAAATATTCAACTTTTTATGAAGGGTATAAATCTGGATTTTAATTAAGATAATTTGTAATTTTAAAATAAGTATCCATTTCATTAATTTTTTGTTAATTTTAATAGCTGAGTTAGGCGTCTTCTTCAATTTGATTTTGTTTCCTTTTGGAATAAATTTAATTGAAAGACAATTAAAAGTGCTTCACCATGGTGCGACTAGAACAGTTATATAAATAACGTTCTTAAGTGTAAATAAATCATTTTTGTGCCACGCGCACTTCTGCAATGCCGCCCATTTATATTTAGAGAGATTGTGTTTTGACACATTAATTAGGATACTTTAGCTTTTGCCGTTCTCCAGATATACAAAAAAAAAAAAAGAAAAAAAAACCAACAACAAGGAAATCATGGGTAAAATTAGAAGAAGTCATGTTGTTTTTTTAACCCATATCTCAGTCATTTATGGTCTGATTTGGTTGAATTTCAATAGCAAACTTTAAGAGAGTATATGTGACAGATAAATATAACAACATTATTCCCATCATTTTGGGGTCTTCGAAAAACCCATGCCAACTTCGCTAATCATAAGGACCCAATATATATATGTACCTTATAGGGTCTAAGATTATTTGTAGTTTTTGTATTGAAAAGCCAATCTACAGATAACTGATATTCTAGTCTTGCGTTAAGTTACTTTTTTTAGGTAATTTTACCAATGAATTTTAATGTGTGCATACAAATCCTGCACAGGAGAAAAGTAACCGCTAAAGACTTATGTACGTGAACAGACACCGTGATCAAAATAGTTTTCGTCTGGCATTGGCAGAAATACAATTTTACAATAAGAGTAAAATTTAATTCAATAAATAAATTTGAAAAAAAATTAGTATGAACAAATCCTTTATTACAAACTAGTAAAATCGACCTGCAAAAATAAAAATAGATTGTTTTCGTTTAGAAAGTTCATACATAAAATTTCTTTGAACTGATACTTTACACTACGTAAATATAAAAAAATAAAATTACTTATCTCCGAATTCTCATTTAAGTCATCCGGGATTAACGGCAACGATATTTTTCTTTTGGCATCCAAAATAAAAATCTAATTAATTTATTCAACTCAAATATCCTTTGAATATATTTTTCTTGATTTTTTTTTTTATTTAAAAGCTCTTGGCTAATTTCCTACTTTTTAAATGGTCTGGAAATGTGCAACATTATAATTAGTGTTTACACTCATGTTGTTGTATATATGAGGAGGTCCATAACAAAACGCAATAATTACATTTTTCAAGTTTTTTGATTTTTTGATTGAATCCTATTCTACACATTGAAATCTATATAACCTTTAATACAAAGCATTCCAAAACTCAATAACTACACTGCAATTCAATATCAAATATAATGGTTTAGAGCAAAATGCAATAGTTACACATCTTTGCAATAAATCGCTACAAGAAATTTAAAAAAGTCAACTTTATAAATAAATTATGCTCGTGTGGTAACTCTTATTTAACTGTAAAACGTAAGGAATTTTTGTTTAGTTAATACCTTTTGCCTATGTTAAGTTGATTGTGAATAACATTTTCATACAGTTCAAAGCAAAATGAAATAAATACTATGGATTCGGACCAAAACGCAATAATTCCAAATTTGTTATCTAAATAACTTTAAAACAAACTGTCAGATAAAATAATTAATTTGTGATTAATATTACTTTTTGTAGACAATAATACCTCAATAATTGTTTTTTAAAAAAATTTTGTGCTACTTACTTAAATTACATTTTGTCGTTTATCCAAAAAAATGTTATGGTGTAATTATTGCGTTTTGTTATGGACCTCCTCATATGTTATTTAAATTTCACCCTTTTGACGAACGCATGACTGACTAAAAAAATTTTAAAGATGTGTTTTCTTTCCCTCTTCTAATTAAACAAGAGCGGCATTTTGAACAAAAAATTTTAAACATATTTACTAGATTATCCAATTATTTGACTTTTGGTTTTGTTTGAGTTAGGAATTAATCGATACACTTTGTCACCTACTTCTAAAAAAAAACTTAAATAAAATATGTTCATAAGGTATCAACATGTAATTTGGTTTTAATCGGACATTTTCTAGGATTCCTCTCCAGAATATTTTTACCGTGCCACAGAAGTGAACGTTTTCAACATACATACACTACACAAGTTCACTGTACAGTTTTAGGGTGCGTTCAGAAAGACCGCTTGTTGCCGAGCCGATTGCCAGAACCAATGCGAGAAAACTGGTACTATACAAGTTAGTACAAATATGCGCGAACAGGTCATAGTGGGCGCCGAGCTGGCCATAGCGCAAAGCTGATTGAATGCGAGATCAGGGCTGTCAGATTTTTTTGAGCTCCATCGCCAAACCGGATGTCAGAAATCGCCAAACGTCAATTTTGTTCAGTTTTCGTAAATTTTTTTTGTTTTTAATTAAGTCTTGCATACACAAAAACTAGTATAATATAAAATCGCCAAAAACTGGAATAAAATACAAAAAAGTCGCCGAAAGTATATTTTATTTAGTTTCTGTTATTTTTTTTTTTTTAATAAAATAAAATGGAGATCATATATTCAGTTAAAAAAACTAAAATTATTTACACAAGTCTATAAGATCATACATTACCTTATCGGTTTCATTACCGGTGTTTTGACCTGGGGTCTAATCACCGCATACAATATCCAGCAAAATTGATCGAAATTATTTATTTTGGTATCAGAAACTCGATATCGAGTGAAATGTATTTAATTTGAAATAGTAGCATTCGATATCGAGTAACTCGACACTACATTTATCGAGTTTTCATTCGATACGTCAGTGTCTATCGTATGCAAAAAAATCCGATAGTTTATTCGAAACGATAGTATCGAATGCGGTGATTAGATTAAAATGGTAACAAAACAAAGCGTATTTCAGCGCCGAAAACATTGTTTATGTTATGTTGTTATTACTTCAACTTGTTTGGAAAAAAATTAAAAAAAATTTAAGATAAAATAAAAAAAACATGCAGGAAAAAAATTAAAAAAATAATAAAAATTAAATAAAATTATAACAATTATAAAAAACTTATAAACAAAATTTAAAAAAATGTCATAATAATTTCATGAATAATTGAAGAAATGCGTTAATAAGTCTGAGTTCATACGGCTCATGTCTTATTGACAAGATTCTTCCTTTTTCTTTTTTGAACATGAATTAGCGTTCAAATGATTCATGTCATATTGACGACATGTGCTTTTTGGATATTGAAAACAATAACAAAATTAAACAACAAATGAAAAAACAAAACGTAAAGACAGTACATGCATCTGTGTACTCGTTTCTTTTCCCCTCGTCCCTCTCGCCTATAAAGTAGCAATTGAGGGTTACACGATCAAGTTTTGCCTATCAATTTTTAATACACTCACACTTTTTTACCAATACACTCATACTTTTAAAAATTGATACGAACTTGCCTTTAAAATTCTCTTGCCAGTGAGTGTTTCAATTTACGTTCAAGAAAACAGCTGATTTCAAGGTTAGTGAGCAAAGATTTCGTTTCTCTTTATAAATTTTTTTTTTAATGACATCTTGAAAGTAAATTGCTTTCAACTTGCGTGCAGCCTACGTCACAGCTGCCAATTTTTGCATATTTTGACAAACAGTATATGTAAAAGACTATCAAGAAAAGCTTGATCGTGTGGCTGCAATGTAAGTAAAATTTTTTCAACTCAATGTCGGTTTTTTTTTCTCATAAAACAAAACTCAAATCATAATTACAGTAGACGCTCGTAAATTAGAACCACATTTTTACTGGTGTCGTTTTAATTTGCAAAAAATTCTAATTTCCAAAGGTTTTTGTTTTAATAAAACGTATCATAAAAGTGCATCTTCGTTTAGAAAATTCTAAAAAATAACACTTTCCATTTTTGGTTATATGTATGTAATAGATAAAATATCAGCGCTGATTCACGAATACACTATGCACACCCAAACTTGTTTCTCGCAATAAGCGTCAGTCGGCTCGGTTCGGTAACAAGCGGCCACTCCGTACGCACTCTTACAAACTTGAGCTTATATGATGAAACAGAACTGGGGCTGAACGATGTTTTTCATACAGTTTGACATAAAATTATTCCAGAGAATGCGGTCGAAAAATAAAATCAATTTTATTTTGAGGACGTTTTTTCTAATGCTCTCACATAAATACAATTATTCTCTTAACAATGCTACCATACTTTCATTCAATTTCATACATTTTGTAAACAAAGAAAAATAAGAACAAAAGAAATCGAAAGAAATGAGAGAGAATTTGAAGTTACTGCCGACGTTTTAATTATGGGCTTTAAAATATTTGCCTGAAGTTGAAGACTCAGTTCTGTTTCATCATTATAGGTCTGTCTGTGTACTTTTCCAGTAGCAAATACTCAGTAATTTTTTTTGGGAGAGTTAGACCAATATTACTCTATCGGCTTAAAAAATCTCAAAAAGTACGCAGACAGTATCCAGTGAAATTTTGCAAGAAAACAGCTGATCGGTGTGTAAACAATTGAAATAACAAAGCAAAAGAATTTTAGCATATTGTGTACGCAAAATTGAATTCTCGAGGTAAATTAAAAAATTATTAATTTAAGTGAAGCTTAAAAAGTGTTGTAAATTAAAAAACTTGTTTATTACACTGTTATTAGTTTGGTAAATTCAATTTCTTCTTAGTTTTTAGTTTTATTTGTTGGGTTTTTTATAAAACTTCTTTTGCTTACATTGCCCAACATAGTGCAGGCTTACAATGGAAAAAAAGAATGAAATGCCCAATACAGTGCCCTCCAACAGCTTGACAACGGAGAAAAATAATTTGGATGTGAAGTGCTCGCCAGGAACACAATTCCAAATACTCGCCTCTTGAATTGCAAAGTTTGTCCCACAAAGTTCTGCTGGTTCTATCGGTTCTGCCATCTCCACTCCACTTACGCCACGGTCGCACTGTATATTTGGATGTTTCTAGCATGAAGTAAAATGTTTTGTTTATTATAATTTATTATAAACGTTAAAAATCAACACAATTCTAACACCTTACCTCTGCCATTGTTAAATTTAAATTTTTATTTTCATTTCCCAAAAAGTATTTCATTCAAACAGCTGTTCAAACTATTTGCAAAATCTTGCAAGCGGAAATTTCTCCAGTAACATTTTGCAAGTTCTCTAACTTCCAACTGTCAAAAAATTCTCTTTTTGGCTCTCTCGCTGCAAGAGACTTGGAGTACGCAGACAACATTTTGCAAGATTTTGCAACATTTTGCGACAAAATATGTGTACGCAGACAGACCTTATATCAAACTTGTTTTGATTTTCATTCAAGACACTTCACTGCGTAAATAGTTGTGGGTGCCGAGTACTAAGTGCCGCTCAAGGGAAAAGAAATTGCATTCTCTCCTAAATGCTCAAGACTTGACGAGTCAAACTTGACGTGTGTGAACCGGTACTAACAAAGATTGTTACTCAACATTATCAGCATTGTATAATTTTAACAGAGTTCAATGGAAAACTTAGCGGCTCTCTTTCAAAGTACAACTCTGTTTAAAAATACAGTACTACCTAACAATTCATCTTTAAAATTTCATCAACTGTCAAAAACAATAAAACAAGTAGGAGTGCTATAATCGGCTATGCCCAATCTTATATACCCTTCACCATGGTTGGGAACAACCCGAATTTTATCTTTATCTAAATATTAAATTAAATTATAAAAATATGTTTTGTTTATTGCGATAAAACAAGAATTCCCAATAATAATATTTTTTTAAATGTACAAAATCGTCCGTTCAACTAACATTTAAAACAAAAAAAAAATTTCGAAATTTGTTTTTGTTTTAAATTTAATTTAAATATTTTTTGTTTTGTATTGAATCTATAGCGAAATTTTCCAAATCTTAATCCTAAGTTATTTATTAGATATTTCCAATGAAACATCTAGTTTACCATATTCAAATACTTATTATTATACATTCAATCTCAGCAGGTGCCATCTATATCCAAAGACTTACTGCCGTATTGATAAAAAAATTAAAATGGATTTGAAATATATTTTAAAAAAAATTTGTATGAAAATTTTGCCTTAAAACACATTTCAAAATTACTTTATTTTTTATGAATACGGCAGTAAACGTTTGACTTGTTAATGCGTGCGGTTGAATTATTAAAAAGCCTTTTTGCAATATTTATGTATATTTGTGTTATATGAATCCAAATTCTATTCGATAATTTTTGACAGAGCACGGATTTGTCGGGGAAAAGCCAGATTTCCTTATCTTTAAGATATTTCAACATACAACAAAAAGTTGTTAGGGAAGAATTTATTGGCTTTGTTGTAAACGCATTTGAAGAGGCTTCAAAGGATATTGATGGCGTTGCTGTGTCAATTGATGTGAAGGCACTTTCATTAATAGTTCTTAAAGCTTTGACTAATCTTGACCTAAAAAATTGTGTAGTAGTTGGAACAGATGGGTGCCCTCTGATGTCAGCAGAAAATGGAGGTGTTAAAAAATTCTGGAAGCCGCGACAAATGCGAAACAAACGCCTTGCTATTCCCATAAATCAAGCAGCTCAATTTCTAAATGCAAAACAGTGCCTTTAATACAAAAAGTAGTATCATTTGTTAAAGAAACGATAAAGTTTTTTAAATATAATCATCCCAAGCGAAGCGCAGTTTTAGCAAAGTATTTGGAAGCCAAACTCTATACATTATGCGAGACAAGATGGGTAAACCGTTACGACTCAATTTTACACTTTGCTACAAGTGTACATCATATAGTAGACGCTTTGGAAAAAATATCTGAGTGAAATGGTAGTATCTCTACCTTTATATTAAGGAACTCACTTAGTACTTTTGAATTTATTTGCGGAATATACATATTAAGTGTGATACTTATTGTAACACAGCCGCTAGTATCATTTTACAAAAGCACGATATAGATCTTCAATATTATCAAAACTTTTATCATGTGCCTTGAAGAAAAATGAAATAAAGCCAAAGAACAACTTAAGCCATTTTTGACAAAGTTAAAGCTATTTGCGTTTAAATCGAGGTTCCAATCGAAAAATCAAGGTTTGAACGAAATAATCACATCCAAAATGTTGAAAATTACTATCGAGTTGTAGGTTACATTCCTCTTATTGAATTTATTTTGGAAGATCTCAAAATACATTTCCCAATTGAAATCCTAAATGAATTGAACACACCTGAATTTCTACCTCAAAGTGTAATCAAGTCATATACAGATTAAAGACCCATATGTTTATATCTGTTTCTGTGTTTTTTCTAAAGTGGATGCTCTTGTGTTTCTGATATAAGTTGATATTGATATGATTTGTAAAAGAGTGGATGTAAGTTGATAAAAAGCGAAAGAGAGTATCATATCTGCTAATATCTGTTTCGCGAAAGCAGATACTAGTGGATACTTATGGAATACCAATAAGTTACTTATTGAACGATACCGTTATTTTCAATTATTTTTCCACGCAAAATAGCTGGTTTGACTGGTTAAAAAATAATTTTTTACAAAAACAAAATATGTACACATGAACAGTTATTTTTTTCAATAATTTTTGCGTGATGTGTTTCGAGCACAAAAAAAAAACAAACAAAAAAACTTTACAAGAACAAAATGTGTTGCTTGTTTTTTCGGAAGGCAAACATTTTTGAAGTTTTCGGTACCGATATGTGTTTTGTTTGTGTAAAAAATTCTTTCATGAAATTGAAAGGTCGCGTTTTCTTCGTTCAAGTGCCAAGTAGACAAATATTCACACGTTGCAAGTCTTATTGATCAGCTTGCTACTTTATAACGAGAGTGAAGAGAGGAAAATAAACGTTTCACTCTCACTCTCTCTCGCCTATAAGGTAGCAATTATTGTGAATTAGCACTTATTATTGAAAAAAAAAAAAAAATTCTAAAAGAACTGAACACGTGTACATATGTATGTAGTACTTTGTGTTTGTAAAAAATAAAAACTAGCAGGAAGCGTTGTGATCAGGCCTACCATATTTACCAATAAATCTGCATTTTGACGATTTTTTTCCTCTAAATTATCAAAGTGCCTATTTTTTGATAAACACTTACAGCACGGTAATTTTTGGTTTGTTTTATACAAATAATTAATTTTGGGTAACTTGTTACACAAAGAGACAACTTTTATTAATTTAGCGCTTATACTTCAGGAAAAAATGGTTATACATACATATTTATTTTATATATGCAGTGTTTGTATTGTGTCTAACCCAACAAACACTTTTTGAAAAATATACAACTTCATATGAGAAGCTTAAAGGAAATGCGGTACATATGTTTTACTTGACCTAAGAATTGTAACCAGAAAAATAAATAATTTTTTCCAATAGATATTTGTAAACAAAAAATTTCTTAGGTTATTAATAACCAAAAATAAATAAATTTTACTTTAATTGGTTACCACAACCAAAAAAAAATATATATAACGATAATGGTTAAAGGTTCCCAATTGAAAATAAAGGAATTTTTCTCGTAACTTTTACAAAAAATAATAAAAGTAATTATTTTTAGTCCCTGAGTTATTTTTGGAATAAAAACAAAAAAGTCCATATAAAACAGCTATTTTTCAACGTAAACATCAAAGATTATAGCTGGTCACATCACTACAATTTGTAAAGCAGTGTTATCTAATCAGCTTGCACTGCAGATACAAAGAAAAATTTACCACGCCTACTTTTACGCCCACTTTTTCTATTTATTTCAGCGATTTGGATGATTTTTTCTTTAAAACGATCGCCATGGTCCAACTTAGGTTTTTACGGAATGAAAATATTGCCCCGCCCACTTTTACGCCCACTTTTTTCGATTTACCTAAAATCAGAAAACGGCTCCATCGATCATTAGTAGTCAGCTACCGAGCGAAGCCGGGGCGGCCAGCTAGTATTTAATAAAAGAGATAAACACCTACTAACATCTAAACTTGAGCTTAAACTGCTGCATTGACAGCAAACATAGAAAATATCTGAAAATCTATCAGATAACGTTGTAGATGCTTTAATAAACTGTGATGAAGATATCTACCCAAATCTAAGAAACATATTTAAAATTTTCGTTTCAATGCTCGTCAGTAATGCATTTCCTACTCTTCGTCGAATAAAAACATGGCTCAGATAAACAATGACAGAAGATAGACTGTACAATCTAAATTTGCCTCACAAGAAAATCATAAATTGCTTATTTAAAAAGATTAATTTAGTTTTATTTATATTGAACTGATCTTATATATTATTTTACCTTATTGTTCAGCTTTTTTTAAATATAATATACACATATTGGCCCATACTCATAGTCAAAAATAAAGTCGACTTTTTTTAAAGTATACTTTAAAACAATGGTGTTCATATGCCTTTAAAGCCGGGTTTAGTTTAAAGTGTTCTTTATTTTGACTATAAGTATTGGCCATTGTTTTTAATACACTTTTAAAAACTAATTTTTTACTTTTTGTATCATACAAAATTAACCCGCCCCCCCCCCCCCCCTAAGGCTCAAGCTGGATCCGCGCCTGATGTATGTATATCAGTGTTGCCAAAAAACGTTAAAATCCTGCATTAGTTGTGTCGCAAAGTTGATTTTTTCTTAATTGTTAAAGCAAATGACTTTTACAATAAAAAAATCCAGATTATCGATATTTTGATCTTTTCGTTTTTCTTATGTTTACTTTATTGTTTCTTAAAATGTATTAAAATAATCTCTTATGTGCAATTGAAATGTAGTAAATAAATTGTGTAAGTTTTTTTATTAATATTGATGGGTTTTTTAGTAACAAAATCTTGTTAAGTCACTATGTAAATTTAGCCATTTTTAGTAGTGAAGAACTATGGACACGTCGGGATAATCAAATGTACGATTTTCCCTGATGGAGTGGACTATTGCACCCGGGTGCCTTTCTTGGCGCGGGGTTCGAGACACAAGTGGCGCACGGCAATGTGCTGTCGCGTACTTTCCATGAACCGACCCTAGGGGCTTATACTGATGGTTCGAGGAAAGGTGAAAGGATTGGCGGAGGTTTCTTCATAGAGGAGCTGGATGTGAAAGTTTCATCGCATATGACGTATTCATTGATCAATTTATTGGCCTTCCAATGGCTCACTGTGAGTCCACCTGCTCGATATCCAGGATCGTATGGCCTGAATATGATGAACGCAGAACTAGCTCTTACTAAGGCTCAGCAGGGACCAGATTAGGACGGTGATATCGGTTGAGCTGTCTCTCGATGGCTGCCCATGGAACCTAACCTAACCTAGTAGTGAAGAGTTGGCATCATTGTATTGATGTATATTTATTAGAGTTGTCAACCGATTAAGAATAATTCGATTAATCGATCAAACAAAACCCAACTCTTGTTCGAATAATTTCAAAACGATGGTTTTCGAATAACCAATAAATCGATTAATTAATTTCGATTAATCGAACATTTTTTTTTTTTTTATTAAAAATTAAATTAAGTAAAAGCTTAGTCAATTCAATTTCAATTTATAATATCATCTTTATTTCATTTTGTTTTAGTATATACATATTTATTCTCATACGTTTTTAGTGATTTTATACAAAATGTAGGAAAGTCAAAAAAAAATATTGTTATTAATCACAATCTTTAGTAAGCAAAAACCGTGTTGTATTTCAAAAATGTATTTTATGTTCTCATTAAACAAATCTTAACAAACAATTGAGTAGGTGAGTTGCAAAACTCGTTCGTTACAAAATTAAAAATACGAGATGACAATTGATTCTAACAGATCTTTTGGCGCTTTATGAAAAGAAATATACCTACTAATTGTATCAATGCCCTCCTCCATTATTTTAGCACGGACATGTATTGATGCAATCAGAATATTTCGTCTTATAAAGTGCCAAAAGAACTGTAAGAATCATTTGCCATCTCGTATTTTTAATTTTGCAACAAACGAGTTTTGCAACTCACCTTCTTAATTGTATCAGCTGTTTTATTTTAAAATCAAACGGTAAAAAATGTTCAAGAAAGGTCATTTCGGGTGAAAAATTTAGAAATAAACAAAAAGCTTAAAAATAAAGAATTGATTTATATACATAAATCCCTTTATATTGGAAAATGTTGTTATTGTATTATATTTTCTTTTAAATTATATATGTATATCTTTACCATTAGCGTAAGTGTCACAATATTACCATTGAAAACGATGTAGTGGAAGATAATCCAACGACATCAAGATAATCCAACGACATCAAGAAATTCCGAGCTTGGTCAAAAATACATTAAGAGAGACAGCGGCTGTTCTATAGAAGAAATTGTACACAGAAGTTTGTCTGAAAATGGTAGGTCTGCCAACGCCTTTCGAAAATCCAGGATTATTAAGGAATTAGGGATTTAACGATGACTTTAAGTAATACAACTATGCATCAAAAAAGAAGAAGTCGCAGCGGATGGAATGGAAAATTTTCAATAGTATTTCTTTTGTAAAAATAATTTTTTTTATTTGTTATTCTCATCGATTAATCGAATAATTATTTAGATTTAATCGTTTGATCGAACGAACAAAAACAATTATTTGAACTATTCGAACAAAGTGGAAAGGCGAATAATTGACAACTCTAATATTTATATAGTACTAGCTTTGTCCAGTGTGTTTCGCTTCCCTCATTGATATGTGTAGATTCTTTTAAATACAGATCTCGTGCACTGTTCACGAAGCTAAATTTACCAACTTTTTTTGAATACTCTTATAAAGAAGGTGCCCCGCCAATGTCTGCTATACAGCCCACTTTTTGAAAAATGTTGTGCGTTTATAACCAAGCTCTTTGCACCAAATATAAAGAGTTCTAGTTTGTGCCACGTCCACTTCTCCATTTCACCCTTTCCTTACAAATTTGGACGCTAAATGTACCAACTTCTGCCCACATTTTTTCAGATGTTGTGTTATCTTGGTTATCAATGACCAAGATATTAGTACCATATTGGGAATTGTTCCTGTTTCCGTTCTCCAGATATACAGAAAACTATATTGTTTTTATATGAGAGATACCGTGACATCGTCAATATGTTCCGAAACTCGTTAAGTACACTTAAATGTCATTTATATTTATTTGCTTACCACCTTAATGCTGTCTTTACAAAAAGTACAAATAGTACAAATATGTATTGTTTATTTGTTTACTGCCTTTATGTTTCAAGTTTGCCCAAGATTATTTGTAAAAAACGTGCATAGAAAAAGTTTTAAAAGTGCAAATGTTAAAACTGTTTGGTTTCTCAAATGTACTTTGTTTGCAGTCTTTACGATAAAAAAAATATTACAAGTTCGTGCAAAATTATTTTGAAAAAAACAAAGGTTTTAAGTTTGTTCGAAATTATTTAGAAAACCCTGTTTACAAAAAATAACAAAAGTACGAATTTTCACCGGCTTAACACTTTAATCTACTTCTTTCCTTTCTGCTTACAACTTACGTTTCAACTAAGTTCAATAATGTTTAGTTATTCAAGTTTTGTATGTTAACGCTTATCAAATCATTAGATTTGAGAGAAAAACATAAAAAAGTGAATTAAAATTATAAAATCTGATTTGTCGCTTGAAAGACCTACCAATTACCTCTTGATGAAATATGATGAAATCCATTTGAGACTTAACGGGGAAAAATATTTTTCATAAAATCGGCAAAGCGGTAAATCGGTCTTTTGCGCTGAAGTTTGTAGAATAACAGCATCCACAACATGTTATTAAAGGCCGTTAAATAATATCCCACAAAATCTTAAGTATTTAAACGAAAATGCTTGTCTGATCTAATTATTGTTTGAAAATTAAAAAAAAAAAAAAACAATAACAACTTATCATGACAGTGTTGTATTTTCCTCAAAATACGTAAGACTTTTGTGAAAGTGTAAAGTACTCTTTATTGTAACTTTTTTGCTTATTTGACAGAATTCTAGAACTATGGCATTTCGAAATCGAAAGACTAAATTTATTTAAAAGTCCAGATTTCAAAAATTTTTAAGAACCAGTCCGTCCCCCCTTTAAAGGTTGAAAATGACAGCTTCATTTCCTAAATATTTTGAGTTTATCCCACTGTTCCCATAGCAAATACTAATGTATTTATCTCTGTATGTATTTGCAAAAAAGGTGATAGAATTCTCTTTTATAGCAGCGAACAATTATGATAACCCTAAGTGTATTGTATTTAGTTGTATTGTATTGCAAAGGACTCAGCACTCAAGTGGCTGGCTGCCTCAACAATTGTCACACACAGGAGGTACATATGTATCGATGTTTGTCCTCTGATTGTTATTGAATAACAATACAGTTACTTAAGTACATACACACACACATTATTCACATAGTACAATAGAAATACACTAAGAAAATTTATTAACTACATTATTTTACGATTTTGTTACACGAAGTTATATGATGTTTATTTTTGAACGACGTGTTCGTTAAGCAAAAGATTTATATGAAACGAACACTTTAAATTCACATTAATTTTGCATAAGGCTGTAAGAGTTTCAAAAGAAATCACAATAAGTAAATACCCATAAACCAAATCAACTCAGTCCAACTAGGAAAGAAAATTTTATTCCGAATGTTCGATGTCGAAAAATATGTTCAAGAAAATTTGTTTGATCGAAGCAAAAATCTAAAAACTATTACAACAAATGGATTGCGAAATCATAATTAATAAGCTGTAATTATCATTTTAAATGTATGGAGTTTTAAAATTATTTATTTGGAAAACTAAGACACCCGATTTTTGCAGAAATAATCTTAAATCCATTTGAAAATGTATTTCTTTAATTTTTGTCAGAACTTTTACTAAAATCATCGATAATGCGATTGATGTGTTCATGCTTTGTGTGCATGTTTTGACGTCGATGACAAAAATTGAAAAAAAGAGTACAAGCTGCTTAGTTTTTCTTGTTTTTTTTTTCTGATCAGGCAAATCAAGAGTTTCCGGGTATTAAATAAGAATTTTATACATTCAGGAAGTTGGGAGCCTTAAGGCTTAACCATAATATGCATGGCCTTGCTTAACCTACTGTCAAAAATTTACAAAAAGTCTCTTAAATGTATGTAAAAAAACATTTGATTCCGTACGGAATGTGCGATTAGATTCGCACCTTGCTGAAGCAAATGACAATTTCATTAAACTTAGCAAAAAGTTTCCTTAAGCTCAGTATGTTTTGCCTCATATAATTAACATGTATTCGCACATTTGATTAAGCCAACTTAAGTATATTATGGTTGGGCCTTTAGACGGAAGGTTAGTTTTTTGTAAAACAAAGAATATTAAAAAAAATTAATTTTAAAAGAAGTACTAATGTAATGGTTCCATATTGTCTCTTTGAAAATTAATTTTTCTGGAGTTCTTACATATCGAAAAAGTTGGTGTTAACGAAAAATTTTGGTTTTTTCTACTCTAAAAGAGT
The DNA here is from genome assembly GCA_930367215.1 of Pollenia angustigena. Taxonomy (NCBI): domain Eukaryota; kingdom Metazoa; phylum Arthropoda; class Insecta; order Diptera; family Polleniidae; genus Pollenia; species Pollenia angustigena. Next base: position 21,919,144 of record OV884061.1, on the reverse strand, counting down.
ATTATTGTTTATAAAAAATAAAAACACCTCCCATTTTTTGAATTAATGACATTTATCATTGTAAAAATCGATGACAAAAATTGAAAAAAAGAGTACAAGCTGCTTAGTTTTTCTTGTTTTTTTTTTCTGATCAGGCAAATCAAGAGTTTCCGGGTATTAAATAAGAATTTTATACATTCAGGAAGTTGGGAGCCTTAAGGCTTAACCATAATATGCATGGCCTTGCTTAACCTACTGTCAAAAATTTACAAAAAGTCTCTTAAATGTATGTAAAAAAACATTTGATTCCGTACGGAATGTGCGATTAGATTCGCACCTTGCTGAAGCAAATGACAATTTCATTAAACTTAGCAAAAAGTTTCCTTAAGCTCAGTATGTTTTGCCTCATATAATTAACATGTATTCGCACATTTGATTAAGCCAACTTAAGTATATTATGGTTGGGCCTTTAGACGGAAGGTTAGTTTTTTGTAAAACAAAGAATATTAAAAAAAATTAATTTTAAAAGAAGTACTAATGTAATGGTTCCATATTGTCTCTTTGAAAATTAATTTTTCTGGAGTTCTTACATATCGAAAAAGTTGGTGTTAACGAAAAATTTTGGTTTTTTCTACTCTAAAAGAGTATTATTGTTTATAAAAAATAAAAACACCTCCCATTTTTTGAATTAATGACATTTATCATTGTAAAAATCTTTAGAAAATTAAAAAATTTTTGTGTAAAATTTGTATAAATTTTTTTTTAGCGAAATTAAGACCGCGTAGGTTTTTTAAAAAAAACTCTGGCAATGCTGTTGGGGATCAAACAATGAGCGGGCCGGCTCCTGTGTCAAATCAACCTCAAAGCTAAATTTATATTGCGGTACGAGAATGTCTCGAAGTTGCTATGATTTTTTTATGACAATTCCTACAAGAATTATTTTCAGTGTATTTATAATGCAAAAGTGTCAGTCAGTTAGTTAGAAGATAGTAAAAATATCGTATCAAATAGAAACATAAAAATAGCAACAATGTTTGTTAAATAAAATTAACAATTGTTTTTTTTTTTTTTTTTTTTTTTTTCATACACACGAATGTTTCAATGTGTTTTTGGGCTTTGTTTAATTTAAACAATTTAACAATAAAATAAAAAAGAACAATTGTTTTAGTTTTATTTGTCAGTAAAGTTTTAGATGTAAATACAGCATGATGCACCATACCGATACCTTCAACAAAACACTCATTGTTACACATTATTTAATTTCCAAAAATGTGTTTGTTGCATTTGCCGTTTGTTGTCTGTTTCCCTGATCCTCTATCTACAGACATACATAAGTATCTATCCGTCATCTGGTAGTTTGGTTTGGGAGTCTGCTTTTGTAGCAAAGGAAAAAAAATATGTCATTATTATTTAACTCCAGCCGAAAAGTCATAATTTAGCTGCTTATATAAACGTATGAATGTATCTGTCAATTTTAGAGTCTTTTGGCAAAATAAACATAAAAGTTTTTTTAATACTTGTATATGCAGCGAGTTGCATTCTTTACTATCTTTATAAACAAAAGAAAGCAATCGATGGAAATATAAATGTATGTTAATTGTATTAAAACTGGGGTTCGAAAAATAATTTCCCCGGAAAATAAATGTTTTTAAATTCATGCGAATTTTAAGACAAGAAATACTCTGGAGAGTCTCTGAATTTAGTTTAAATTTTTTTTATATACCGGAAGTATGCTCCAAAAAGTGTTTTATGCGTATAAAGAATACAGTATAAACTTGCAAGTATGCCCTAAAAATTGATAAAAACAAAACTGGCTAAATTCGGCCGAAGCCAAACTTTACAAAACCAATTTCACAACAAGAAAAAACAGAATTTAACAATTTATTCTTTTTAAAAATTATTTATAATTATTTAACCCTTTTTTATTATTGAACGTGTTCTATGCCTCAACTAGTACTATTCTCTCAATAGTTCACATACTTTTTTTTTATGCCAACCTTTGGTTAACATTGAAGCTATGGATATGTTCATATACTTAGGGATAATATATCAGAGCAATATAAACTCTCTTTTAGGTTTTAAATGTTTTTAAACCAACAATTTTATAAATCAGTAAATATATAAACTATCTTTAAACGCATAAAATTGGGTGTTTAAACTACCAATGCAGACCATATGAATTTGACAAAATTTATCGTCGTGCTGCCACATGTTATTTTTGAACTACATATAATACATGGGACCCTTATTTATAGTTTTTGAGTTTTAACTAAATAAAAATTTAAGTTTAGTTCAATTAAACCAGGAGCTAAATTACGGCATTCGATATCAATCGAAATTCTTATTTAAATTGTATTGCAATTTCGATCGATATCGAATGCGGTAATTTGGCCCCAGCGTTTAAACATTCAGTTCTTGTTAGCCATTAGGAATTATTCTATACACTACCAGAACATCTTGTATCTTCCTGTTACTTGTTTCACTTTATCTATCCTTTGGTTAGCAATGAAGTTAATTGTATATACAGAACATTTAACAATTACCAGACTCCTTCCCATGTACTGTAACTTACGTGAGAACACCTCGCATCGAAAAGATGTGAAACAAAATATTCCATCGTTTCTCTAAAAGTGAGAAGAAGGTGTGTCTGTAACTCATGTCGAAGGCTATCAAAAGAGATTACGTCGTTACGTTATAAATGTCATAACGTTGCACTCGAAGCCGTTGAGAACGCTAGTCACACATATCGTTGACGGCGACCAAAATTTACTAAAATGGAAAATTTTTCAACGACCGCGGCGAAAATACAACCGTCGGCTATACCAATTAATGTAAAGTGCGACTAAAATGTTTGTTGTTTAAAAAGATTCGTATATTTTATAAAAATGTTAAAAGCAAAATAATTAAAAAATGTGCTAGGAACAAAATATTATAATTATTATTCATTGTATTTTGCATTGTTTTTTAGTGTTAAAATTTTTTCTCGACCCGTTTTTATTCGTGAGTTAATTTGAAAAATGTTACCGACACACTTTTTCTGTAAATTGGCGAGTAATTTTCTTACGTGACAGCTGATACTTGCCAAAAAAGTTACATACACAGTTTAGTGAGAAAAACAGCTGTTTGCCTCAACATATGGCATTTTGTTTAATTTCACACAATTCAATCGAAAAGTTTCTCGACGCGAGAGTTAAGAACATGAGCACAGCAAAATGCTATGCATTTTCTGGTCCGCTATTTATTAGTATTCAAAATTCAAAAGTTTTATTTTGTTATGACAGAATACCAATTTTCGTGCATTGACAACATTAAGGTTACTTCTGTGATTGGAGAAATATTGCCCAACTGCACAAAACAGTTGATCGCTGGCTACGCTTGTTGGTGGTGCTGACAGATATTTATTTGCTACTGCCTTGTCAAATGTCAAATGGATTTGCGTTCCAATACTCAAATGTATACATTGATGCTTCGCGGACTTAATGGCTCTTTTACATAAAGTCGTATTTCCTTTTCATGAAATTTTTATTATTTTCTTCCGCTTCAATGTGAGTAATTGAGTCGTGCTTTTCTCATTTAGAAGCTTTAATTTGTTGCCCCTTTTTTTCTTTCCGATATTTTGAGCTTGTTTGCTAGTTTAAGAAACAATTAAATTTTCCACAACCGAACTTAAAAAAAGTTTGTAGTTGATTATTTTTGCAAATAATTTTATTAAGAAAGTTTCGGCAAAAGTAATGCCGAACGCCGATTATTGGCCGATACCGAGGCCGAATAATCTCAAAAATTTTAAAATAAAGATTAAAAAAAGCTAAAATCATTTTTTAAAAACATTTAATAAAATGCCAAAAACTGAATTAAAATTTTGCAGCTAAATTAAAATTTTAAATGCCAAAATGGTCACGCGGGTGCATATACAAATTTAAAAAAAATTTTACATTACAAAACAATTATATGTAACAGCATTTACCATTTGGTCCAATATTTCAACAATTTTGCTGAATAAAAATGGCTTAACAAGATAAAATATGGCTAAATGTAGCCACCAAATAAATGGCTTAATTTGCAATCCTTCCTTTGCATATCTCAAACAAGTAAAAATGTTTATTCGGTCAATCCTAAGCAAGATTTTATTTTTTTGCTTTTTTATTAATAAAAAATTGTATGCAAAATTATTAAATATTTGAGTACTGGCTCATGTCTAACATTTTGCTTTTATTAGTTTTTTTGTTTATAAAAATTTTAATCCAAATTTTTTGTTTTTTTTACTTTAAAACAGGCCATGGCGGTGTAAATCAACTGGGTGGTGTTTTTGTAAATGGCAGACCATTGCCGGATGTGGTGCGTCAAAGGATCGTTGAATTAGCGCACAATGGTGTGAGGCCCTGTGATATATCACGACAATTGCGTGTCAGTCATGGCTGTGTATCCAAAATTCTCTCGAGGTATGTTAAATTATGTTCTTACAATTTCTTACATCTCACTGGCACATTAAAGACACCACCGGAACTAAGTTCTTACTAAACAACTGAAGAGTAATGAGTTAAAATAAATTACGGAAAACACGGACAGAATTATTTTCATCAGTTTTATATAGATAAATTTAGTAGAACTTTAAGCTAATTTTATTTAAAGTACCGTGGAAACATATCTTACGCTTTAAGATTAAAAAACAATTGTTTGCATAATTCTCAGGATTTTAATGCTTTATAACCATATCGTCAGCTCAGAATTGGTTTGACCTACCGACCATTTAAAAAAAAAATTGAGTTAGGTATGGGGTATATATATTTTGAATACCCCCTTTTTGAATTCAAAATTTGTTTCGCGAAATTTGTTGTGGTTCCTGAGATATAAAGCATTCATTCAGGACATTGCATGTTGTATTTTATGTTTTAAGGTCAAATATTAACGATAATTAAAAAATAGCAGTTGTAGAACCAAAAAGCTGAACAAAGATATTAAATTTTCCGTATTTCCCATTTTGATACTATTTTTTCCCCCCATAATAGTATCAAAAATTGCAAAATGCAAAATGTTTTGCAAAAAAGTACCAAAAATAGTTACGATTTTCACCCCTTAAACGTACGAATTTCGAAAAAGTACCAAACTTGTATTCGTATTTTTTTTTGATAAGTTTCGAATGTGGTATAAACTTTATTTTTAGGTTTATTGGGTCAAATGATAGATGGGCTGACAAAAACGTACCAAAATTCAGGTTTTACCCGTTTTCACCCTAAAAGAGCCGAATTTCAAAAAAGTACCACACACCTGTCCACTTATTTTGCAAAAGAACAACGATATGTATTACAGTTTTTTTGTATCTCTTTTAGTTTTGGATGTTTCCGAATTTTTACCTTTTTTACCCCCTATACATTCGAATTTTTAAAAATTCCGTCTTAGTGGATCGCCTCTAAAATGTCTTCAATACGCAGAGGTAATAACATATTGTAAACAATTTATAAATAAAGAACTAATAATAAAAAAATAAAAAAATTGTGGAGAGATTCACCTCCGGTACAAATTTCAAGTTTTTAGCTTCAGGCGTTTAGACTGTACGATGATGAATGAGTCAGTCACTCACCGAATAAGTATACGTATACAGCACAAAAAGCCAATTTTTTATTTTTTTTTAGAAAAGTGGCGTATGCGGCACAAAACAATATTTTTCATTTTCCAAAAAATAACATTTAAATTCTAACTTTATTCATGAAAGTGCGCAAAAATTTACACTTTTCTTCAAAACATATACCGGAAGCAGTGGTAAAAATATAAAAAAAATTCTATCGGGTACATTTTGAGAAATCTTCATGTAAATCTTCTTTGTCGTTTTTCTCCACTCCGACTTTTTGGCATATGCGCCAACCCAATTCTGAGCTAACGATATACATTGTTTAGTAAGAAATGGAAATCAGAACTTACCAGTACTATGGAAAACTCCCACCGTAGATCAAAATCGAACTTTCAACTAAGTTTAAATCGCACTCCGGCTCGACGCCGGAGATATCATACAATCAGTCAAATGTTGCGGATTCTGTTTCGGCCAGTCGCCTTTTCGTCATATCTGTGGCAGTAAATATACACAGAAAAAAATAAAAATTGATTTCAATTAAAAAATTTGTGATATTAATTAAAAAATTAATTAAATTTGCACCAGTAAACAAATTAATAGTATCAATTAAACCAGTTAATAGTATTGTTACGTTTTTCCTTTAATAAACGCGTTCGGTTTACTCCCTTTATAATAAACCGTTGAATTCTTTTAATTGCAAATAAAAATAAAAACACACACTTATTCAACTTTACAAACTTTATTGAAATTAATTATTTTGTTCACAATTGTTAGTTACGAGCAGAACCGTTTTTCAAAACAGACTAAACTAATTTTACATGAGTCACCCCTTTTTATATTTCATAATTATTTCTAGATTTTTCCTGAACCTTCCCGTAAAAACTACTGATTATGTTCTATAACCATTTCTAGAAATTACTGGGAAATTTATATAGGAATTATTTTTAAAATAACAGTTGTGTTGAAAATTATACATGACAATTTTAAGTAACATAAAACTATAACTTACAAGATAACTTATAACTATAACTATAAATAATTCTTAGATAATTTAACTTTCGTAACAGTATTAATTAAACGTTTAATTTACTTGATTAAACGTTTAATTCACTTGATTAAATTTTTAATTAAAACTGATTTTATTTTTGAATAATGCTTTAATTGGTGAACAATTTTGGAGAATTTTTTCTGTGTAGTGTCCGGCTCCCGGACACTAGCATGCCTATCTAAAAGACAATGTCCCGTGATAACAGATACCAAAACTGATTCGTCCCTTTATTCATCGATAGTTGAGGCATACAAAGTATTCGCGGCCTATCGATCGTTAGCAACATCGATTGTCATCGACGAAGTTTGAGATGAGCAGCAGTCACTTGCTGTTATTGTTCTCAGGGAGGAGAAATCCCAAACCATAACGGCAGCATGGTTATCAGTTTTTATATCCACAGTAACTTGTCGCTGGTACAGAAAATGATCTGAGCTAGTTAACAGCTTCCTTGATCGCAAATATCTCCGCCTGGAAAACTCTACAGTATATCGGAAATTTCTACGATAAATTGGGGTGTAGATCTTTTGAGAGTAGTCCGAAGCCTACTCCTTCTCGTATACGTATCTAGGTGAAAACTTTGCTATTTAGCAATCTATTGGCAATTACAGCTATTGCTATCAATCCCGACAAGCATTTTTATAGGTGGGAAAAAAGTTTGAATTTTTTTGCATGTGATCCTTGTTGCGGATAGCCGAACGGCCCGAAGATTAGCGGGTTAGCTGCCTCTGGGCAGTCGTGGACAGTCAGCGGTCACTGGAGGAGAGTCTCGGCAGGTCTTTCGGGTTCCTACAAATACCGAGTGATGATCCTTGTGATGTCATGGCGAGTTATTGGCGCCGTCCGAAACCCAATCTTGCAACGCTTTGATGTGATACCAAAAGCATATCTGGCGGCTCCAATCGGCAATCCCGTTACCAGACTCGGATTCTTACGGCTAATCACCGGTACATCCTAAACAACAAATGATAACTGAAACCACACAAAATGTATTAAAAAAGGATGGAATGACGACAACTATTAACATGCAAAAAGGATAAGAATTGGAGCATGGAGTATACAGGCCCTCATCGAACCATCCAGGCTTAATCAACTATGCAGTGAATTTCTAGAACATACGCTGCTAATATTAGGTCTGAGTGTAACCCGTTGACCAGAATGCGAAGAAGTTAAAGACTCGTATGGACTTACTTTTTATACTCAGGAAAGCATACATCAGCCCCAAGGTCCAGTGGAGTCGGCTTTTTCTTATCCAAAGGACTTCCAAAATCACTTATCGACTGAAAACAACACAGCGATAGAATCATTACTGTTAGATTCCGAACAAGAGCCCGAAAGCTTACTTGCATACAGTGATACGCACCAATAGCGTTGGCTGAGGTTAGAGTCAAGGAAGAGTTCTATAGTCAGCTAGATAGGACTATGTCGTCTGTCCACCAAGACGACATCATGATTTTACGCACAAGTTGGTATCGATTCCCTGAGTTGTGCGCTTAATATAACATGGTTATCGATGGTACATTGTTCCCACACAGGACCATACACAAAGCACCGTGCGTGTCGCCTGATCACGTGACTGTTAATTAATCGACCACATGACCATCAGTAAAGTGTGGAGGGGATCTCTTCTAGACGTGCGAAACAAAAGGAGTGCAAACATTAGCAGCGACAAAACGTATAAAGCTAGCAGCTATCAAAAGCACGTAAGTTCGACGTGGCTTAACTGTCACAGGCCCCTGTCGAACAGTATGTTGCAACACTCCATGAACATGAATAACTGAGACCAAGTAAAGCATACCTTCTTGGACTCTCTTACCTTCGGTGAAGGGTATGAAAATAAAGAAATTATTTTATTTTAAATTTTAAACACTAGATTTATTAAATATGAACCTAAAACAACACATGATGCGATATATGTATATATCAATGTGTATTTAATTGGAACCTGACCTTAAACTGTTTGCTGCCAAATTGCTTTTAAGTTTTCAGATTTATTTTTTCAACAGTTTTTTTTCTTTATATTTAAATCATGTTGCTCAAAGCACTATGAATATGAATATGGGTATGTAAAAACATACACATTTGTAAATGCATATACATATATTTATGTATGTATGCATGTATTCGAAATGGTGTAAATGCAAAATTTTTAAAATAAACGTACAACTGCAAAATAATCGACATTAAAATTGCTTTTTAATTGAATATGGTGAAAATTGTTGAGTGTGTTGTGTCAATTGTAAATCGCTTTTTTGTGCTGCTACATGGTTGTGGGTTATTCATAACCAGCAAAAAAAAGAAGAAAAAATTAATTTTTAAACGTTTTTTTTTAAATATTATATTTTAATATATTTATTTATTTATTTATTTTTTTTTAGATATTATGAGACTGGTAGCTTTAAAGCTGGAGTTATTGGCGGTTCTAAGCCAAAAGTAGCCACACCCCCTGTAGTAGATGCAATAGCTAATTATAAGAGGGAAAATCCCACCATGTTTGCTTGGGAAATTCGGGATAGACTTTTGTCGGAAGGTATATGCTCACAGGATAATGTACCGAGTGTATCGTCAATAAATCGGTAAGTGCACCTTTTTTTATCTTTTAACAAAACTTACTGATCAAGAAATCACATTATACTGCACTATTTTATAACCTTGCGAACGATTATCATATACAACTAAAATTTTAACACATTTTTAAAATAGAAATGCATATATGTACTTGTAAATAACTTGTCGATTCAAACAATAAAAGAGTTTTTTTTATTTTTTTAGCAATAATAATTAAATGTAAACGTTTTAATAAAGTAAAAAATGTATTAAAATTTAAGGTAATTTTAGTTGTCGTTCAGTAAAATTATCCTCAACCTTAAAATATTTATAGTGTATACATATGTGCATGAATATGAATGAAAAGAAAAATCAATCTATCCGTATTTAAATCAAGCCGAAACGGTATCAATAGTACGGATTTCCTTAACACGATATAACCCACGATTACCATATGGTAACGCAAAATATGCTGTTTGATTTACACGAAAAAATCGAAAACCACATAACTAAGCTTCAAGAGAAGAACATTATTTAATGCAAAATATTTGTGGCTTGCCAAGAAATAAAGTTTTTTTAATTCTGAGGTCAATTAGCGAAACTATAGCATGTCAAATTGAGGTGACAAAAAAAAAGTTAATAGTTCCAGTTTTTCGATATGGCAGGCCGGTAAATATACGCATTTAATTAGTTTTTCAATAAATTTTATTAATAATTACACTTATTGGTAGCTAATGAAATAAACTAGGAAACGATAACCTTTTTTAGTAGAAACATTTTTTTTTTTGTATTATTTTTTTACATATGGTAATCGTGGGTCGCCTAGGGTACATGTTTTTTTGCGTTTCATCTGATTTTCTGTGATATTTTGTGAATTTATCTACTTTATTCATTTACAAATTGTTGGCATTTTATACGTTTTTCGGCTTGCAGAATTTATCGTTGCAACAAGTGCTTGATTATATTCAAGAGCTCGATGAATCAGATAAAAATAAACTTAATGATATACCAATTGCCATTTACACTGAGCCTCCTGAAGATGACAACAAATCTGGCGAAGATGATAGTGAAGATGAATGTGTGGGCATCCCAGATAATGTTTGCCGGGCTAAACTAAAAGGCTACTTGTTGAACTTCGAAAGGAGAAGAATCCTCGTTCGAATGTTGAGTATCAAGCCAAGTTTGCTCAGTATGAGCGATGATTTTAATGACAAATTAAAATCGCGCACGTTTTCGTTGTACTTTGATAACCTATTTACCAGTCCGTTGCTAGCTTATCTCAATTCATGCGGATATAATACTTCGGGAACAATCCGCGAAAATCGTATTCCGGAAAACTGTTCACTGGTGCATAAAAAACTTAGTCAATGGAAAGATGCTACTCGGAATAAATTCGATTAAAAACACTGGGATTCATTTGGTGAAATGTCTGCATGTAATTTGCTCAAAATTTGGCCCAACACTGCATTGTATACAGGGGAAAATAAATGCACAATTCAAATTAAGACTATTTAGCCCTTAAGCCGGCGAACAATATCCTGTTCAGTGTGTGCTCGTAAAGTATAGCAGTGTGGCCTAAAAATGAATTGAGTGACAGATTTTTTTGACAAGCCTATCCGACTTGCAAATGTTTATTGCAATTTTCATAAAATGGTATATTTTCTTGTAAGTTAGCTGAGTCATTTCATGACAAAAAAAAGCAGGTGGAATCGCTACGGCAACAAATACAACTTACGTCTTACGTCAAAAAATATTTTCAATAAAAAACAAATCGTGCCTCCTGAACGTGATGGAATAATACATTTATAGCCAATTTTCGTTTAATTATGGTCAATATCTTATTTATTTTAACTAGCATTTAACCCGCTACTTCGTTAGCGTCTCCTTTTTCTTCGTGGATATATTTTTATGCCAAAGTTTATTTTCAAAAAAGTACCAAGCACCTGTCCCCTTTTTTTTTAACGAACAACAATAAGTGTTAAACTTTTTGGATCTCTTTAATTTTGGATTTTTAAGGTTAGCGGAATCGATTTGGCGAGAGGCCAACCTTCGGTCCAAAAGTCAGCTTTTTAGCTTCAGGAGTTTAGGATGTGCGATGATGAATCCGTCAGTTACTTTACAAATTTATATTATATAGCGATGGAGAAAAATGTTTAGAAAACAGTAACAAAATTAGGAACGATTTTCACACCTTAAACGTTTGAATTTCAAAAAAGGTCCAAATCTGTTTTGTATTTTTTAGATAAGCTAAAAATGTGATACAATATTTATTTACCCTTTTACCTTCAAAAAGGTACCAGACACCTGTCCGTTTATTTGTTTAATGAACAATAATTAGTATTCAATTTTTTGTATCTCTTTTTGTTTAGGAAATATACGGTTAGCGAATTTTTCTAATAAACAAGAATAAGTGCTGGTGTTTTTTTTTATCTCTTTTAGTTTAGGAGGTATGAGGTTCGCGGGATCGATATACATAGGTACAATTTTCACCCCTGAAACGTTCGAATTTCGAAAAAGTACCAAATTCGCATTTGTATTTTTTAGATAAGTAAAAAAGGTTATTTAATTTTTAATTTTATACGTATTGGCTTAAAAGCTAGATTTACTACCTAAAACGACCGAATTTCGTAAAAGTACCCGACACCAATTTGCTTTTTTATTTAATGCACAAAAATAAATATTAAATTAAAAAACTTACCAATTTATTTTAAAAAAATACCAGTTAGAGAACGAAAAAATAGCAAAAATCCGTCTTACTGATTCTCATTCACTCAGGAGCTTGCATGTTTAATTTTATGTTTCTAGATCCAATAAATACGGATATATAAAAGGTACCAGTTAAAGAACAAAATAGTACCAAAGGCCCTCTTACAGATTTTCATTCACTCAGGACCTTGCATGTTTAATTTTATGTTTCTAGGTCCAATACTAACGGAAATTCAAAAAGTTCCATTCAAAGAATAAAAAAGTACCAAAAAGATCCATCTTACAGATTCTCATTTTTAGGTCCAATATTTAAAATAAATTAAAAAATTACCGGTCAAAGAACGAAAAAGTACCAAACAGCCATCTTACAGATTCTTATTCACTCAGGACCTTGCATGTTTAATTTGATATTTTTGACAACAATAAAGTAACAATAAGCCCTGTTACAGATTTTTGACAACAAAAAAGTAACAATAAGCCCTGTTAGAGATCTCATTCACTCAGGACATTGCATGTTCAATTAAATTTTTCTACGTCCAATGCTAACGGAAATTTAAAAAATATCAGTTAAATAACAAAAAAGTACCAAAATGCCCATCTTACAGATTATCATTCACTCAGGAAATCGCATGTTTAATTTGATGTTTTTAGGTCCAATATTATCGGAAATTCAAAAAGTACTAATTTAAGAACAAACATGTACCCAAAAGCCATCTTACAGATTATAATTCTCTCATGACCTTGCAGGTCTTATTTTATGTTCATAAAGTAAAAGAACGAAAAAGTACCAAAAACAGATACCTCTAACAGATTATCATTCACCTAAGACCTTGCATGTTGAATTTTATGCTTCTAGGTCTAAAAATATCGGAAATTCAAAAAGTACTATTTAAAGATCAAAAATGTATCTTAACGCCCTCTTGCAGATTCTCATTCACTCAGGACCTTGCATGTTTAATTTTATGTTTCTAAGTCCAATACCAACGGAAATTCAAGAAGTACCAGTCAAAGAATAAAAAAGCAACGAAAAGTTCACTCTTATAGATTTTCATCCACCCAGGACATTGCATTTTGAATTTTATGTTTCTAGGTCCAATACTAACGGAAATTCAAAAAGTACCAGTTAAAGAACAAAAAAGTACCAAAAGCCTTCTTACAGATTCTCATTCACTCAGGACCTTGCATGTTTAATTTTATCTTTATACGGCCAATACCAATGGAAATTCAAAAAGTACCAGTCAAATAATAAAAAAGTACCAAAAAATTCACTCTTATAGATTTTAATCCTCCCAGGACATTGCATTTTGAATTTTATGTTTCTAGGTCCAACACTAACGCAAACTCAAAAAGTACCAGTTAATGAACAAAAAAGTACCAAAAAGTTCACTCTTATAGATTTTCATCCACCCAGGACATTGCATTTTGAGTTTTATGTTTCTAGGTCCAATGCTAACGGAAATTCAAAAAGTACCAGCTAAAGAACAAAAAAGTACCAAAAGCCCTCTTACAGATTCTCATTCACTCAGGAGCTTGCATGTTTAATTTTATCTTTCTAGGTCCAATACCAACGGAAATTCAAAAAGTACCAGTCAAAGAATAAAAAAGTACCAAAAAGTTCACTCTTATAGATTTTCATCCACCCAGGACATTGCATTTTGAATTTTATGTTTCTAGGTCCAATACTAACGGAAATTCAAAAAGTACCAGTTAAAGAACAAAAAAGTACCAAAAGCCTTCTTACAGATTCTCATTCACTCAGGACCTTGCATGTTTAATTTTATCTTTATAGGGCCAATACCAATGGAAATTCAAAAAGTACCAGTCAAATAATAAAAAAGTACCAACAAATTCACTCTTATAGATTTTCATCCACCCAGGACATAGCATTTTGAATTTTATGTTTCTAGGTCCAATACTAACGCAAATTCAAAAAGTACCAGTTAATGAACAAAAAAGTACCAAAAAGTTCCCTCATAGATTCTTATCCACTTAGGACATTGCATCTTGAATTTAATGTCTCTAGGTCTAATAATAACGGAAATTTAAAAAGTACCAGAAAAAAAGAAGCTCAGAAATGCGCTTTTGCAGATTCTCATTCACTCAAGACATTGCATGTTTAATTTAATTTTTCTACGTCCAATGCTAACAGAAATTCAAAAAGTACTATTTAACGATCAAAAAAGTACCTAAAAGCCCTCTTACAGATTTGCATTTACTCGGGACCTTGCATGTTTAATTTTATCTTTCTAGGTCCAATACCAACGGAAATTCAAGAAATACCAGTCAAAGAATAAAAAAGTACCAAAAAGTTCACTCTTATAGATTTTCATCCTCCCAGGACATTGCATTTTGAATTTTATGTTTCTAGGTCCAATACTAACGCAAACTCAAAAAGTACCAGTTAATTAACAAAAAAGTACCAAAAAGTTCCCTCATAGATTCTTATCCACTCAGGACATTGCATCTTGAATTTTATGTTTCTAGGTCCAATACACTGGTTTACAGCCAAAAAATACGAAGAACGCCACATGCCTAGATAAGTTAATTGGGACCTCCTGAACACGAAAAACGCTGTAATTTTTTTTTTTGAAAGTACCGTTTTTAAGATAACGGTACTTTTGTGTTTTTCGGTGTATGGTCCCACTCAAATTGAATGCTTTTTCCACCGATATGCTCCAAATTTCTATCTGATAAGAAATAGCTGAGTTATGGCACCTCAAAGTTCGAAATTTGCCAAATTTTTTATGTTTTATTTTTTAACCAAATAGTTTATTTAATTACCAACATTTTAAGCGTAATTTGAAAAAAATCGGATGAAAAATAAAGTTGTTATTAAGGATTTTGTGGAACGACAATATTTTTATCTCATATAAAATTCTGTGTTTTTTAAATACGTTAAAACTGATGGATTTAAAAAACACGGAATTTTATATGAGATGAAAATATAGAAATTTGGAGCATATCGGTGGAAAAAGCATTCAATTATCTTTCCAACGATATGCCATTCATCTCGATCGGGCTCTTCGGTTGGGCTCCACAAGGGTTTGAGTGGGACCATACACCGAAAAACACAAAAGTACCGTTATCTAAAAAACGGTACTTTCAAAAAAAAAATTACAGCGTTTTTCGTGTTCAGGAGGTCCCAATTAACTTATCTAGGCATGTGGCGCTCTTGGTATTTACCCAAATTAAAAATTTGTAAAGCAGTGATATTAACGATAATTAAAAAAATGCCAGTTGTAGAACCAAAAAGCCAATGAAAAATATCAAATTTCCCGAATTTACTTTTTTTGGTACTATTTTTCCCCCCACTAAAGTATCAAAAAATTCAGTATTGTAGTGGGGGCTCATTATTAAGTACGAGTATGTTAATGAATGGAGAAAAAATTTTTGTAAAAAAAAGTACCAAAAATAGCGACGATTTTCACCCCTTAAATGTTCGAATTTCGAAAAAGTACCAAACTTATATTCGTATTTTTTTCATAGGTTTCGAATGTGGTATAAACTTTGTTTCTATATTAATTGGTTCAAAAGATAGATGGGGTGTCAAAAAAGTACCAAAATTCTGGTTTTACCCGTTTACTCCCTAATAGGGCCAAATTTCAAAAAAGTACCAGACACCTATCCGCTTATTTTTCTAAAGAACAATGATCAGTGTTATATTTTTTTTTGTATCTCTTTTAGTTTTGGAAATATAAGGTTACCGCATTTTCCCGTTTCTAACCTTTTTTACCCCCTAAACATTTGAATTTCCAAAAATCCCGTCTTAGTGGATCGATTTGGGGACTGACCAATCTCTGGTCCAAGTTTCAAGTGTTTAGCTTCAGGCATTTATGCTGTGCGATGATGAATCAGTGAGTGAGTCAGTCAGTAACGTTACAATTTTATATATATAGATTAAAAAATAATTCAAAACTGTAATAAAATACCCTCATCACAGCACAAAACGTGGACTTTTTGTAAACATAAACAAAATTTTGACAGAAGATTGGACAAACAATGCAAGAGCAAAAAATCATCATCTGGCGAAGTGCTGCCACCTGTATTATTTCACGATAAGTCATTTGAGTTTGCATAATTTTTGTGGGATAGTGTGGCATTGGCAGCAGATTTTGCAGACATTTTTTATGTCGTATAGAATTCCGTCAGATTTTCGTGTACTACCTACTAGCATTATATTTTCTGACACAACTAAAAATAAATCACTTTTATGAATTGCAGCTTTATACCAATTGAAACATAAAGAAATATAAAAGACACTGATATGATATTTTTTTTATAGAAAGTCGTTATAGAGAAAAGCTACATTAAAGCTTTATATAAAGTTTTCTGAAAATATACCAAAACAACAAGTCTACAAGTAAAATACGTTAAAAAAGTAACAATTTTACCATTTTTGTTTCAAATGTATTTTAATTGAAGATTTGAGAAACAGGGCCCAGATAGCACTTGTTAGTTTTTTCACCACTGCTTCCGGCATATACTTGAAGAAAAATGTTTGCGAACGTTCATGAACAAACTTAGAAGTCAATAGCATTTAATTGAAGGTGAAAATTATTGTTTTGTGCCCCATACGACGCTTTTCTAATTTTTTTTGAGTATTGAGTTGTTGACATTTTGCTTTAACTATTCTTTTTTCATATGGCAATGAAGCGAAGCAAGAGTGAAATTTATGTTGTACGTTTTGCATGAGGAATTTTCTGCATTCGCAAAACATTGGCGTGTAAAGCAAAACAATACTTTGTTAACTTTAAAATAGTTCATATGGAGCAAAATTAATGCTTATATCTCAGAAGCCATAACAAATTTCGTGAAACCGGTTTTGAATTCAGAAACGGGGTATTCAAAATATGGGCCCGTTCAATAAAGCCATAGGAAATAAAGCCAAAAGGCCTTATTTCTCAATGAATAGAGAAATAATGCCATATGGCTTTATTACCACCATCCAAGTGCAATAACACCATAATCGCTTAGTAACCAAAGTGGGAATAACGCCATAACAGTGTAATTGTTATGGTTACAAATTGCCAAAAGAAGGAGTTGCCATTGTCAAGTGTTGAACAAATATGGTATAGTAGATGGAAGGGGGCAGCCCGCCACAACATGTTCACAAACTCCAAAGCATAGCCGGCCTTCGGCAGGGCGCAAGGATTTTCTCCTATATGGTATAACAAAGACCGGCTTCGCTAACTTAAGCTTCTCTCTATAGCCGGACTTCGGCCGGACGAAAGGATTTTCTCCTCTATGGTATAATAAAGACCGGCTTCGGTAACTAAAACTTCTATGTATAGCCGGCCTTTGAGCGGGCGGAAGAATTTTCTCCTTTATGGTATAACAAGTACCGATTTCGCTAAATAAAGCTTCTAAAATCTGCCTTGTTTCCGAACGTAGAGAAGCTTTAGTTAGCGAAGCCGGTCTTTGTTATACCATAGAGGAGCCGGTGAGAAGCCGGTGTTTGTTATTCCATAGAGGAGAAAATCCTTGCGCCCGGCCGAAGGCCTGCTATGCAGAGACGCTTTAGTTAGCGAAGCCCGTCTTTGTTATACCACAGAGGAGAAAATTCTTGCGTAAGGCCGAAGGCCGGCTATGCTGAGAAGCTTTAGTTAGCGAAGCCGGTTTTTTTATACAATAGAGGAGAAAATCCTTGCGCCCAAAAGTGTTTTCGTTATATTTTTATACACCCAGAGAAAAAACAACAAAACAATTTCTATATTTTTTTAATTTGGGGACTTAGTTCACTTTCATTAGATGACTTTTTTCACTCTTGTGGAAATTTGGTGAAATTGGGGGGGGGGGTCTTAGTTCATTCCTGTTTAGGGACTTGGTTCACCTGTTTGGGGCTTAGTTCATATTGGATTTTTTGGGTTTTTTCCATAAATGAACGACGTCCCCAAATTTAGGGGCATAGTTCATTTTGGGTTTGGGGAGTTAGTTTATTGGGGACTTAGTTCATAACGGCATTTTTGACATAAAGCAGAGCGACATGAAACAACAATGCATTTTTTACATGGAATAGGGTGGCATGCAATCATTATCAAAAATATGGCTTTATGTCTCATTTTTCGGAAAAAATTTATGGCGTTAAGTCCCAATATATGGAGACTTAATAGCATATGCCCTTATGTCTCAATGGAATGGGACTTGACGCCATATGGCTTTATGTCCTATGGCTTTTTGACACCCCTCCTAAATAGGCATATTAAGTGAAATAAGGCATTTGTAACGCAAAACATCAAAGCCATTATGGTTGAAATTGATGTGTGATTTAAGGCCATATATAAATTATGGCTTTATGTCCGTTTGAATTGAGACATAAAGCTGTTATGGCTTTATGTCCTATGGCTTTATGGCACCCCGCCCCTCAAAACATATGTATATACCACATACCCAACTTAATTTTTTTCAAAGCCATTATGGCTTTATGACGAAACTGAATTCGGGAACTTTTGCTTCTTATTTCACTTTTTCAACATGAACATAATGTATGTTTTTCTTTTTGTAGTGATGCTGTTGTATTTACAAGAAACTTACAAGCACAAGCGTATGCACACATGTTGTAGACAAAACTTAAATTAAGTACGAGTTGTATCTTTCTGTGTATGTATCTATATTTTAGGTTCTTATGAATAGTAAGTTGATTTAATGATGTCTGTCTGTCCGAAATAAATTTTTCGAAGACCCAAGATATGATGGGGACTAGGTTGTAATATATCGGTACGCAAATGACTGAGATATGAGGAAATGGTTGTCTCTTCAGTACTAGGTGAAGAGTATTTAAAATTCGGCATAGCCGAATATAGCACTTTTAATTATTTGAATTAAATTTTTTAAATTGGAATAACAACAAAACTTAGAACAAAATTAAAAAAAGTCTATGGTAGAAATTTAACACAAATCGCAAAAAAATAATAATAAATGAATGAATGTCACATTTTATGTCTGCATGTATAATTGAAACCGAACGCTTGACACACGACTTTAATAATGCTTTTTGTCAGTTTTGTTTACAAAATTTCCTTCCGTTTGTTTATTGGACGACAAAACTTTGGAGTCAATAGAAATTTGAAGAAGGGAAGGAAAAGCAAAAGAGATGTACAACGTATGTACTTATTACATTATTCTGTTGTTAGGAAAAACTGTCAAAAGTGTAGAGTAATGGAATAGTTATTTCAATAAATCATCGCTGAAACTTTTTTTCTGACAAAAATATAGTGGTTAATCTCAGGACTGACTACTTGTCATTCTACTTGAAACAAAAACAAATGGAAAAGCATTTTATTTTAAATTATTTTGAAAACAAAATATGTTAACATTTTTTTTGTGCGATTCAAAAATTTGTTTAAAGGATTTGAAAAATAACTGGGTAAATCAATAGAAATATACAAAAAGAAATGTTCAAAAGTTATTTAACAGTTTTATGATATTTTAAAAGAAAAAACTGTATATAGTATACACAATTTTGGTTAATTTTAAGATACAAGCATAAATTAAATTATATTTAGGGGTTCCAAGGCTTAACTATTGAAATGGCCGTATATGTATATGCTTTCTTTGGTAACTAAAAATTAACCCCCGAAAAAATTTAATAACCCTCCAAAATGTGTAGCTAATTTTATATGTATTAAAACTCCAAGTTTGAAAATTAAATAAACCCCCCAACGAAATAAAATAACGCCCCAAGCAGAAATGAAATTATCAGAGTTGCCAATTTAGCGTCTTAGCGCTAGATTTAGCGCTTTTAAGCTGTCGAAAATGCGCATATTTTTTCCATAGCACTTTTTTTTTTAAAGAGCTTTAAGTTAGCGCTTTTATTGATACCCAACATCTTTGTACTTCTATTTGCATACATTAAAATCAAGAAACAATAAACCAAAATTTGTTTCGTTTCTTAAATACTTTTGATATATAGTACTTTGAAATGCATACTATGCACGGAAAGAAGTTTATTTTCTAAGGTAATCCATTTTGGTTCTTAAGACAAGAAAATCCTAATATAATTTCCCGATTTTAACTTGTTTTGTTCGTTTTAAGTAAAACTTTCTTAAATAAAGAAACATTTTCTCATGATCAAAAAATTCACGTTTTTGCTATATGATCAAAAATTTCATAAGATAAGAAATACAAAAGTAGCTTATTTTTATTAAAAACAAAAAAGATATTTCTGAAATCAAGCAGCATTTATTTAATATTAGTCTGATTTTCTTGATTTTTAAAAAAGGAATCTAATTTCTTGGAGCAAGAAACAAATGATAGGGATTTCTTTAAATTTTCAAAAAATTCACCAGAAAACTTTGTTTGATTCAATTAATTTTTATTTGGATCGACATCTTAAGCAAATCAATTAAATGTTTCTTATTTTTATATCTGTGGCATTTTGACAAAACATCTTAAGTTAAATTTAAAAAGTTGAAAACAATGTTGTTAATCGTACGAATTTTCATTAAAAAACATTTTTCTTTACGTTTTTAAAATTTTGGCCGAAGTATGGGTATTCAGAGAAGCTTTAGTTAGCGAAGCCTGTGCTTGTTATTCCATAGAGGAGAAAATCCTTGCGCTCAAAAACGTTTTCGTTATAAATTAAAAAATGAAATAATCGCCCAAAAATATTTTGGGGTTTTTTTCATAATGATTTTTTGGGGAATTAAAAAATTAAAATTAAATAACCACCCAAACAAAATTAAGCAACCCCCCAAAATCGTTACTGTTGTTCTCTGTACAAACATTTGGGGTGTTAATAAATTTTTTGGGGTTATCTTTCGGGGGTTATTTCATGCCGCCTTTATTTTAACATTGTCTTCTCTAGAGCGTGAGCAAAGAATGAAGGTTCTAACGTGAACTTTTTAAAACTTTTTTAAAAAAATTAGGTATAGATCAATAATTTATGGAGTCCCCGCAAAGCAATTGTGTCACAGCTTGATGACAAACAATTTCTTTTGTGCAAATCGGAGGACCCTATATTCATTAAAGCTTCCAAAAATTAAAAAAATCTCCTAACGAATGGTTGGGGAATTGCAAATTTGGCATTCTATGCATGCCCTTTAAATGATGAAGTATTTCAAATTATTGAGGAAGTTTTGGAGCAATGACACGGTGGAGTGTAACAGCATAGCCAAACGATAAAACTATCCGATCAAATTTTTAAAAGCCTGTCACCATCTGGAATGCCCCTCCAAACTTTAACCCCAAGGTGGGAGCTTTTATCATGATTATGGCAAGGAAAGGACTGTGCAATGGCACAAGTTGACAAGTGACAAAACTATGACTGCCGAAGATAGTTTTGATAGGATTGATTTGGCTCCCTTAAATCCAGACATACCATTAAGTCTACGTCAGAGGCAGTTTCTTCAAGATTGGCATTTTCCATCACTATAAAAAAATCACAAGTCATATTTAATTCAATAATGTTTTACGGGGCTCCAGTTTGGGCAACCATAGCAAAATGTCATATAAAAAACTTACAAATCGCTGAAAAAAAGTTACTAAAAATGATGTATAACCTTCCATGGCATTTCTCTACTAGAAGATTTCATAATATAAACAGCATCGAAAAGGTGGACGTGAAGATACAACGGCTTCAACTAAATTTCGGCAAAAGATGTCAAATATCACAATATCAGCATGTGAGTAACATCATGGTAGCACCTTTAGATTTGTTTATTTTATCTTTACAAATTTTTTTTTTTTTCTTAAAAAATCTTTTTATATAATTTTTCTCTAGATCAATAGACGTTCATTGTACAATAAAGATCGGATTAGCGGGCAGTCGAACGTCTATTGTTACTCGTTGTAATAAAAATTTCTATATTTTTATCCTGAAGATGTTTCCCGTAGGGTTACGAAATATTGAATATTAAAATAAATAAATAAAATTTATTAAAAAACTAAGGCCTTGAGCTTAATTATTCGTTTACTTATTGAAATATTGTAAATATTGTAAAAATCCCGCCCACTTTTTTTCCTTGTATTGGTATTGAAGCATTTTGTACAAAATTTTTTAACTTAAACTGAGCTATTTTGTATTTGTATGGGAGGTGCCACGCACATTTATGCGATAACTCCTACTTTTTGACGGATTTTGTCCATTGACAAACCAGTTATGTGTCCCAAATTTGGACAATTTGTCTCCTGCCACTCTCCAGATATAAAGAAATATACTTTGTGCCATACTCGTCTCCTCACTTTTTGTTGGATGGTGTGTATTAATGACCAAGATGCTTGAACGTTATTTGGAAACTTTGGATCTTGCCATTCTCCAGGTATACGAAAATCTATAATGTCCTTATTTGGGAGGTGTGTCACCCACTTCTATAATCCCGCCCATTTTGTCGTTCTTCAGCTACAAAGAAATCTGTTTTGTGTCACGCCCACTTTTGCAATCCCACCCAGATTTTGTCAGATGATATGTGTTGATAACCAAGGTATCAGTGTTGCCAATTTAGCCATTTAGTGGCTAGATTTAGCCATTTTTCACCCTGTTTAGCCATTAAAAAATGAGTTTAGCCATTAGCCATTTTTTTAGCCATTTTTCAACTTGTTTAGCCATAACATTTTTTTGCCGTTTTTCTTTTAAAAGAATAATTTTTATGTTATTAAAGTAAAATAATCATTTTGAACAATTAAAACGCCTTTAATTTAAATCACAACTTCTACAAATGTTGAACATCGCTATAAACTATGACGTTGAAACATCTTTCAAAATTAAGGAACAGTATTCCACTATTAAATTTATAAAATCGATCTAAACAAACATCGCTGTTTTTTCTGGTTGCAAGTATTTCAATAAAGGGATGCAGGCGGTAACAAAATTGTATTAGAAATTTCAGAATTGACTATAAAGTTGCTCTCACTTCCATGGTCTAATGCTGAAGTGTTTAGGGTATTTAGCCAAGTAAACATCGTTAAAAGTAATTTGAGAAATAGGTTACATTAAGCAACCGTTAATTCGATTTTATCAAATAGGTAAATATTTTTACCATAACAATACAATATTTATACCACCACCACAATAGTGAAGAGGGTGAGTTTGTGCTGATGTCTGTAACACCTTAAAATATTGGTCCTTAGCGCACCTTTACGTATACCGATTGACTCAGAATCACTTTCTGAGTCGAATTAACGATGTTTGTCCGGCTGGCTGGCTGTCCATGTAAACCTTGTGCGCAAAGTACAGGTCGCAATTTAGAGATT
This sequence comes from Pollenia angustigena, assembly GCA_930367215.1. Lineage (NCBI taxonomy): Eukaryota > Metazoa > Arthropoda > Insecta > Diptera > Polleniidae > Pollenia > Pollenia angustigena. The sequence goes on along the minus strand of OV884061.1, from coordinate 21,896,114 downwards.
ATTTGATAAAATTTGGTACAAAGGTTCTAATGTGGTGTAAGGTATCATAAAGTCGGGTTTAACCGACTTTTCTTTCTTACTTGTTTTTTATTGTAGATCTGGACTCAAAAGGTTGGGTAAATGTTGTCGTGATTATGATTTACCTTCAAATTATTTAAAACTTATGATTATTTGAAACTAATGAGTGAATGATTCTTATGAGATGAACAATAACGACATCGAATTTTTCGATGATTTAATTTTTTAATGTTAATTTACGTTTATTCTTATTTAACAAATTGATCTTAACTCACAATTTTATCGTAAACAACTTTAAATTAATTATTTCTGTTCTGTTATTGAATTTTAATGTGTTTTTATTTAAAAAAGCTTTTAGCCATTTTTTAGCCCATTTTTAGCCATTTTTTAGCCATTATTTTCCGTAAATTTAGCCATTTTTGGTCACCAAGTTTTGGCAACACTGCAAGGTATTTACACAAAATTTGGAAACTTTAGCTCTTGCTCTTGTTCTCCAGACATATTATTATTTATATATTATTTGTATAGGAGGTTCCACGCCCATTTAAAATTTCAGAAAAATATATATCCCATAGCTCTTTCCAGATCATCAGTTATATACTGCAAAATGTTCATTTATGTGTTTGTTTTGTATAAAAAATGCAACACACTAAAACAACCACAAGGGATTTTATGGGTAAAAAAAGAGCTCATATTTCGGCCATTTATGGGCCGACCTGGCTGAATTTCAATAGCAAAATAAAGCAAAGCAGATCTGAGCATCGAGCATCGTTAAAGCAACTAAGCTACTCCTCCATCAATATTGTAGAAATTCCAAACGGAGAGACAAATTTATATACAATTTTACCTTCGGTGAAGGGCATAACAATTGGATTTAAAACTGATTCCAAATGTGCGAAAATAAAAAAATGAATCCCATCTAAAATGAAGAAAAATAAAACTAGGTCACGTTTCTGCAAGTGCACTGTACTCACAAACAACTTAAAAAAACAGACGCAGAAATGTTTGCGTAAAAATATGCCAAAATTCATGATTCTGCATTCAAAGTTGATCAATATGTAACTCAAAAGTGAAGTAATACAAAATTTTGCTTAAAAAAACTCAAGAATTTCTAGGTTATTTATAGCTTCTTTTAAGTAGTATCTTCATGAGAAACACGCAAATTGACACTTTATTAGGTTTAAGCGAACGTGTGCGTTGACATTACCACCATCACTCAAAGTAATGTATATTGTATTGGCCATATGCGACACGTGTCATCGTTCAAAATCAATTCGTTGTGCATTATGACATTGTGCAGTGACGGTCGGCCGGTCTGTCGATTCATATCCACAAAAAAAAGTATTCCATTGGATTGTATGTCTTTCTTATGAAAAACGAATTTTGTCAGGAAGTTAATGTAACGTTACATTAAAAGCTGTATGTGGTTAAACCTACCCAGCACCACTCCCACACCACTACAAACAAAACAAAATGAACATAAACTTTTGTACACTTGACGTTTATTTCATGATTTCAGCAAATGTTTGTCACAATTAATAGTTAAAACGAAATTTTAGATTAATTTTTAATGCAAAAAGTTAGTTGGGGCCGTAGTTGCCATATTTATTTTTTTTACAAAAGGAGACAATTTCAAAAAAATCTTTTTTTAATGGAAAAAACTGCTCCTTAAAAAATTAAAGTAAGTAACGATGAAAAATGATATTTGTGTAGTTTTCATTCGTTTTTACTTAAGCAAATAAAGAGAAAGAATTTTTTATTATATTATATATAGAACTAGACTTGCCCAGTGCGCTTCGCTGCCCTCATTAACCCTGCCTTTACACATGCAAGTTATTACACGCAGAGAAAAAATATGGTTGGGCATGGTTACGGCAACAACACTATGTTTAATGTAACAATATATTGTTGTCGTACACAAATAATTGTTATTTTTATTTAATATCAACAATATTATAGTTACTGTAAACATATCAATGTTTATCGCAATTATGAATTTGAGTATTGTTGACCGAAAAATAATAATTTTTCTAACAACTTTATTATGATAACTTTCTAAACATATTATATTTCTCACAACCATATCATGATATTTAATAGCCATAACATAATAACTTTCTATACATTTATCATATTATGTTAAAGATGCAATCAAACTATTTTTACTCTAATCATATTATGTTAGCGCCATTTGTAAAATAATTTTGAAGCAGTTGTGTCGTTTTTTTTATTTGTGAGCGGTTAAACAATTAAAATATAAAATTCCATAAAAAAAATAAGTTTAAAGAAATTAAAAAATTAAAATATTAGCGGAGTTCATTCAAGTATTAGTGATGTAATAGTGCAAATGCAAAACATCGTAGTTTTTTTGTAAAATCCAACAACAAAATACACAGAGATTTCATTATATTTTATAAAAGTGCTACGATATTTCATCAACATCTTAAAATCGAAAAAATGGACACACGCGGTTGCCCATGAACTCCGCTATTTGATTAACATTAAGAAAAATTGTAAAAAGCCACAAAATAAAAAATCGATGCAAAAATATTTTAATTTATTTTGAATTTTTATGACAGCTATGAAAGGTGCTGTATCATAATATGATTGCTTTTAAATTTATTATGATTAACTTGATGATAATATGATTACTTCTTAGCTTATTATGATTAACATGACAATAATATGATTAATTTCTTAACTTATTATGATTAACATGACAATAATTTGATTACTTCTTAACTTAGTATGATTAACAGAATAATAATATGATTAAGGGAAAAATATTATGATGTAATAGTACGAGTATATTTAGTCATAATATTATTCAATAATAATCTTAATATGGTGACTACAATCATGAATCTTATCATAATATGTTGCTCTTAGAATATGTTTACCACAACCATGTTTTTTCTTTGCGTGTACTTGCAAGTAATATATACGAAAAAGTCGAAGAAAAAGCCGAAAGTCTTGCAAGTAGCTTGAGTGTTTACACAGTCAGTTGTAAGTTCAATTTTCAAATGTTCTCGAAGCGAAAACATCCTATAAAAAAAACTTTGTTTTTCAGTTTAACAACCTTACCATGTTAAAAATATTAACAAGTTATAACAAAATAAATTTAATAATTCCGTCTTTATTTAATTTTCGGTCCATCTTGATGAAAAAATTATGTTTATTTTATAAAATATCTGACTCCAGTATTGCCGTTGTGGCGATTTCATAATATTACTGAGAACATATTTTGATTAACAATTTTTTTTTTCAAAATGCTTGAAATTTATGATAAAATTACCATTGAGATGGGTTGTTGTATAGTTGTTCTCTTTTTTACGTGTTATTTTTTATAAATACACAGAAAATCCGATATAAACATAACTTTTATATTACTAAGTACTAGTGCTGGGAAACTATCGATAGACTATCGATATTATCGATAGTCTTAGAATATTGAAAATATCGATTGGAAAAATATCAGTATCGATATTGTTATTATTTAAAATACAGCTATGAAGACATCTAACTGCAGCTATACACACACAGTCTTTTGTCGCAAATTTTTTCTTAGTATTATTAATTCGTGCTGAATTACAGCAATGAATATAAACACAAGAATGGCAAGTGGTATGGATTGCTTAGCAGTGCTTTTTACTGCTAATTAAAGGCCTTTAAGTCGAAATTTTTGGTGGAGTGCAATAATGCCTTACGAAATAAGGCATTTAAGGCTTTATTTCACTTTCAATTGAGAAATAAGGCCTTTATTTGCAAAAAGGCTTTATTGCACTTTAAAAGTGAAATAAAGCCGTAAAGGCCTTATTGCACTTAAATTTTTTTTTTAATAAAGCAATAAAATTTTTTATTTTTCTTATATTTTATTGAAAAATTATAAAAAAATTTCATTTTAACAAAAATTAATAGAACATTAACAATTAAAAAAAAACAAATGTTAATTTAACTGCAACAATATTGCAAATCTTTGCTTTATAAAGTTTTTCTGCGTGGCGGCCTGCGGCCGCTCTTAGGGGTTTTCTCCTCCATGGGACGCGGCAGGTGGCTTCGCTGAATAAAGTTTCCCTGCGCGCGTCACACTACGGTTGATAATGAGTCCCGCGCAGGAAAACTGTATTTAGCGAAGCCACCTGCCGCGTCCCATGGAGGAGAAAACCCCTAAGAGCGGCCGCAGGCCGCCATGCAGAAAAACTGTATTAAGTGAAGATTTAGGTGGCTTTTTCCTACGTAGTGCATAAAGTCCATGGACATTATGTCACTATTCGTGTGTCACAATGTTCATGGACATTATGACATGCCACCCGAAATATATACTTACATGTTCATTATGAGCAATATGTATTATTAGGAGTTGTTTAAAGATATTGGAACTACTAATCGGTCGAAATGCTGCAACCAACAACAACAAAAATCGATAAATTGAACAGTGTAACAAAAGAATCAAAAAATATAAAATAAAGGCTTTATTGCACAATTGGCTAAATTTAAATAAAGGCCTTATTTCACTTTCAAAGTGCAATAAAGCCTTTTCGCAAATAAAGGCCTTATTTCTCAATTGAAAGTGAAATAAAGCCTTAAAGGCCTTATTTCGTAAGGCATTATTTCACTCCACCGAAATTTTTACATGTTTATATAGGGACTGAAATGTCAAATACTTTTGTAATGTTGTAAAAATGCAATTCCAAATCCAAATATAATTGCAAGCATAAAACAAAACGATGAACGACCATTAGAGGATAAGTTCGCAAGTTTGATTACATTTTTGGGTTTAGAATTTAGAAAATTTTTTAAAGTTGCAATGGAATATATTATAGGATCTGTGACTTCGGTTTCTTCAGAAAGGTACTTATCAATTTTTAAAAAACTGCAATCTAAAATAACGTGCGTATATACATACGTCTCATACATCAATAAAGTGATAAAAACAACGAACTGTAGCCTTATAAAAAACTAATTAAAGTTTTCCTGCATAAGTACAAACATTCAGTCGATAGTAATATCGATATATCGATAGTGAAATCTGAACTATCGAAAAATATCGATAGTAGAAAATATCGATAGTATCCCAGCACTACTAAGTACTAGTAAATTGATAAAAAAAAAAATCATCCATGGTAACACTGTTTCTTCATTTGTCATTTTACTTGCTGCAAGTGTCAAAAATTTACTTGCAAGCAAATTCTCTTGCAAGTTGGCCTGCAAGTACGAAAAATGTGATGGTGTTAGTAAAAATGTGTGAGTGTATTGAGTTTTTCGAACTTGCACTTGCAAGTGTAAACCCCCGGGTAAAATAATATATGAAATATTTTTGTAAATACGGATCTTGTGCATTGTTAACGAAGCTATTTGTACCAAGTTTGAAAACTCTTACTGTTACCATTCACCAGTTACACAGAAATCTATATGGTATATGTATTGAAGAGCCCTTCTATGTCTACAATAAGCCCACTTTTCATTTTACAGATAGTGTGCATTAATTACGAAGGGATTTATACCTAATTTGTAAATTATAGCTGCTGCCATTCTAAAAATATACATAATACCAGTTTGTGCCACGCCCACCTCTTGAATTTCGCAAATTTTCGACAAATTATGTGTATTGCTAACCATACTATTTGTATCAAATTTGGATCTGCATGTTGATGACCGTTCTATTGGTACAATCTTACACTTACTTTTCTTCAGATATGCGGAGCATATTTAGTGCCACGCTTTACCAATGCTGCCAACATTTTGTCTGTTGTAATGTTTTTATTACCAAGGTGCAAATAGTTAGATAATGCTCTTGTCATTCTCCACATATACAAAAAAACAAGGGATTTATGGGTAAAATTAGAGGCAGTTGTGGTTTTTTGCTCATATCTCTGTCATTCATGGACTGATCTGGCAAACCTTAACGGAGTATATGTGACATAAATATATAACAACTTAGTCCGCATCATTTCTGGGAACATTGAAGAACCCATTTCAACATACACACGAATAGAACGATAGACGGACATTGTTAAATCAACTTCAAGGTTCTCATAGGTACCCAGAATATATAAATTCCCGAAATTTCAATAAAATTTTTTCCCAGATATTAACCTTTAAACTTTTTAATAACTTTAAAAATATATTCGACTTAACCTAGAAAGCTTATGGAACAGATTTATGTTACCCTTCCGTATCAAATTTGTAATATACATACGTTATTCCATTTACACTTTTGTTAAGAAAAATGAAAAAACCCCTTTTCTCGAACAATTTATTTTTAGCGTTAGTTCTAAAAAACCCAATCGAGCTACCCTATCGTTTTTTTTTAATCGAAATTTAAGTCAACCTTTCTCTCATAGACAATAATTATTTAACCAATTCTTTTTGTTTTTTAATTTAGTGTAAGAAAATAAGACTCCCTTTGACTACTTATGTCAGTTGGTTTGGTTGTATGATTGCAAATTGCACCCCACAATGTCGAACATATGTCTCAATTGTGTGCATACATTAATTCGGCAAGCAAAAGAAAAAAGAAACGAATAAAATTCAAATGAAATCACAACAGAAAAGAAAAGTTACTTTTGTTAGTGGTACCCGGTTTGTTTGTTTGTTTAACATAGTTATAAATTAATTTACTTCCAAATGATTTCACATTTCTAAAAATCATATGTTGCTTACATTTCAAACTTTTTAAGTTGTTTTTTTATGAAATCACAAACAAATAAATAAAAACTAAAATTTATGAGCGGAGTCAAAAATAAATATAACATTAAGGGTTGCCAAATCTTCACAACAAACAATTATTAATGAGTGATGTACACAGTGTAATAAAGAGTCCAATAATAATAAAGTGCAACTTTGTTGTAGTCTTATGGAACTGGGGCATACCAAATTTAATGGCTGATCTTTACGAAATTTGGCAGTATGATTGCTAGTCATATGGTAGACCTAATTTTACTACTATGCAGTGTTGCCACTTTGTGTGTAATAAGCCGTATTGGGAGATATTTTTAGAATTTATGTTGTATATGTATAAGAGATACCACTCCCACTTCTACAATTCAGTCCGCTTTTGACAGATGTTTTTAATTAATAACTATTTTATTTGTACCAAATTTAGACTACCTTACACTTACGGTTTTTCAGAGATACAGAATTCTATTTTGTGCCACGCCCCCTTATCTTATCCCGCCCACTTTTTGACTGATAACCAAGCTTTTTGTACCAAATTTAAAAACTTCAACCCTTGCCGCTCTATAGATATACATAATTCTATCTGGTGCACGTCTGCTTCTTCAATCCCGCCCACTTATTGATAGTAGTTATGCATAAATAGCCAAGCTATTTTTACTTAATTTGTTTAAACTTTGATATTGTTATAAGTAGAACTGTTGCTTATAATTCTTATACGTTCAACAGTTTTATTTGGTTAAATATCTTTAGTTTTTCTAAAATCTTTATGGATGAAGTTTCCTGACACTCTGGCCTAAGCAACCAGTGAAATGCGCATAAGAATAGCTTATCCTATCAACAATTAATTTCAGTGTTTTTATTAAGAATAAAAATTGGGAATTAAGCACAAATAACAAAATCTTTTAAATTCGAAAACTTTACTATTTTCCGTTCTCCAAAAATAACTAATTCTATTTTGTTGCAATTCAACCCACTTTTTGGCAGATGTTGTGCATTGGTATGCAAGAAAGTTGTACAAAATTTGTAAACTGTAGCTGATCGCAATATCCTGATATACGGAAAGCGTAATGTCTTTGTATAGGAGGTGCCACGCCCAATTTTTTAATAACAACCAGTTTTTGATGGATTGTGTTCACTGATCAATTCCCGCCCAAATTTTGGTTTTTTATAACCGAAATTTTTTTTAGCAAATTCAGAATCCTTAGCTTTTGCCGCTCTCCAGGAATACAGTAACCTATATTGTCTTTTTATAAGAGGTGCAAAAAAAACTCTGCCTATAACCTTCCCGGTGGTGCCCAGAAAAAGTGAACTAAATTTTATCGTAATCGGGTAAGCGTTACCACACACATATTCATTTTATATATTTTATATACTTGATAATGATAATCGATGGATATCGAAATATTGGAACAAAAAATATATGTAATAAAAATTATATATGTATTTTTTACAAATAATTGGCCTCGAGCTCGAAAAATCTATTTATTTTTATTAATAAAAAAGGTCGAAGGAATAAATTTAATTCAAAAAATTAAACTTCAAAACAATTTAATCATTTAAATAAAAATGCAGCCGTCCAAGAAGGCTGTAAAACAAAAAATGTATTAAGTTTAAATTAACTTAACGAAAAATACGTAAAAAGTAAAAATCAAGTATAATAGTGGAAGGCCAATGTACGCAGCATGCGGCTGCGGGCGGCGATCAGCTGTTTAGTTTTTCGCTTGAAATTTTTTTGTAAGGCAAATAAAAGCGGCACATTTTAAAGCGGCAAATGTTGAATAAGCTGTTAAAAAATGTTCAATCTGTAAAAAAACGATTTATTTAAACATAATAAGAATTTACACATCAAATTGGATTTTTTTTCTACTTCATTTGTAATGTTTTTTAAATTTCTTTTGTTAAATGATTATGTGTTTGTATGGCAACGTCTACTTCACGCGGCTTAAAACAAAAGTTGAAAAAAAATTCAACTTTGCCGCGCGGCATCTTTTCCAAGTAATACCAAGTCATAATTTTTGTGATGCGTCTTTTTTTTTTTTTGTATGAAAATTTTTGTCAACAATGCTAACATTTTTACAATGGCAATGCTATTATCGCCCGCACCCGCATGCCGCGTACATTGGCCTTCCACTATTACACACAATTACGGTGGCTCTTAAGTTGTCAATCCCTTTCAAACAAAATAGACCCCTGGGATAGGAACGCCGCTGTGGTTTCCGATATTGGTCGATCTTTACAAAGATTGTAGCAGTGGGTTCTTATCTTATGAAATTATGATCGACTGATTTTTTCTCCAATCATTATTCGTTAGGCTTAAGGCGCAATAAAATGATTTTCAAGAATGGACTAACCTACCCAAAACCGCTTTTGTCCAGACCATGACCTCATCCTTTTTTAGTTGCTGTGTTCGTTTGCCATTTTTTGTAAGTGTGTTGATATTTTCAATAGCCGATTTCATATTCCTTCATACATTTCGTTTATATAACATAAAATCCAATCCAATTGACAAGACATCTATCCAAACATATACCAACTTTTACTTTTTTAATAAATAGTTGAATTTAGCTAAATTTGAGCACGTTTGCGGTCTTCACAATCAAAAGTACACGTCGGCAAAGTTTCAACCATTTTGTACGATTTTTTAGGAGTCATTTATCATAACTTTTTGCTTATCTTTTTTCAGTGTGAAATAGCATTTGGAATGTTTGCGAATAAAAACTGAAAAAATCTATAGCCACATATAATTTATTAGAATAGGAGTAAATTTTCAAAAACCCCCTTTAAAATTCCTTTCCAACAAAACTAAAAAAAATAGACTTAAGCACCTTTTTCTTATTGCCACAAATATATTTTAAGCTTGAACACTAGTTGCCTTTAATTTTTTTAAAACTTTGTTTTTACAAAAAGGTTCAAACTAACATAACCTTTCGGAAAAATTTTGTTCAGAAACTTAATAGTACTCTCCCTTAAAACCACTTGTAAGAAATCTGTTTAGGATTTTTCGAGCATTTGGTTTTTTGCCGCGGAGCCATGACAATCAAATCGGATATTATATGTGAATGATGTTGTCAGTGCAAGCATGAATCTGAAAAAGGGCCATATTGTTTTTGTTTTCACTAAAAAAGCGAGAATTTTTAATAATACCATGAGGTCAAATTTGTTGTTATTTATTTCACTAATTAAACTAATCGGAAAGTATTTTTTTTATGAAATTGTCAACATAATTACATTTTTATCAATCAACTTACTTTTTTCCTACAAGTGACTTGTAGTGAAAATTTATTGTTACAAATAAAATTACAAACTTCATGTAGAGTGGAGTTTCGAGTAAGAAGCATAAAAAAGGGTTAAACCCCTCCTGGATTGTTAATCGAATTTTGCTTTTTCTGCATTCTATAATAAAACATAAAAAAAGGAACTTGCACACATTACAAAATTCAACCTTTTCGTTACAATAAAGTTAAAATAAAAATCTGTTGTAGGGTTACTTTCTGTGTAAGTGACTTTAAACAATGACCATTAAAATAGCATCACATCTATCAATTTTATACTGATGTGTTTTTATTCTAAGTAATATTATGCCTTGTTAGACTTAAAAAAAAATCATTTCATTTTAGACCTTTTGAGAAAAAAATTTATATTAAACCAGTGACTTTGTGCAGATTTTTCCCCTGGGACTGGTTGTTCAACAGAAAATAAAACTGAATCCTTAAAGGGGCTTGTTTCATGTATATTTTTGTAAAACTACTTTTGGTATTTTTTTATTGTTGTAATAATTTCCATTAAAACGAAATAAATTTAATCTATCTAACAAATAACACTCATGCACATATGTACGGTTATTTCTCAAACCCAATAAACATTTTAGTAAAACAAAATATAATAGACGAAAAAAACTTTCTTCAATTTTCATTTGAAACTGTGTCCATACAATGAAACTTTTGTTTTGCATAATTAAGGTATTTCGTATGCCTTCTCTCTTTCTTCTTTAAAAACAAACTCACAAAATCTGCTTGTACTCGAACATAGTAAACTTCTCTATACGTCTTTCCCTTTTCATTAATAAACTCAAATGTTTCATAATATAAACGGGGATTACAGGGCATAACTTCTTCAAGAATAAAATTTTTTTAAATTTTACGAAATAAAAAATACGATTTTGTTTGTCGTGCTTTTTCCCAATTTTTATTCTCGATAAATACACTGAAAGTTATTGTTGGAGGATAAGCTAGTTTCTGTGCGAATTTCACTGGTTGCTTAGGACAGATCATCAGGAAACATTCTACCAAAAATTTTTAGAAAATCCAAAGATATTAGCAAACAAAACTGCAGAGTGAATGAGAATTGCAAACACTCAAAAAGTCTTATTCGCAACGATATCAAAGCTTGAACAAAATACAAACAGTAAACAATAAGTTTATCTTTACTTACATTCCCCACTACAATCAATCTGTTCTGAGAAAGACTGAGTTTAAAAACATTATAGGTATGTATGTACATAATACTTTGCAGTCAAAGTCAAAAATGTATCATCAAGTTAAACGATGCGCAGTTTGCTTATCGTGCACGCATCGATTACTTTTTTGGTGCACTTTGGTAAAGATAACTTTGTAAAATTCTGAAATGTTGCGTTGTATAATTCATTCAACTTAGTATGTGTTGTTGTTGTCTAGTACTTCCTTCATTCATGAATTAACGATTTCGATGGATATTATAAACCGAATTTTAACTGTCGTATTCTTAAAGAATAAAATAAGTTTAAAATGTTTTTTAAGGCATAATATTCATAAAAAATGTTCTTAAAATACAATTCAAATCCATTTTAAGTTTTTATGAATACGCTAGTAAAACTATGTCCATTGGCAGTTGAATATTTTTAAGATGTAATATTTATTGGGTTTCAGCAGCCATAAAAGGGTACGAGGGTTGAAAATAGAGATACAGATAAAGTTTCTCAGCGTGTGTGTCATTCACAATTTTCGTCATCATCATTAGAAGGCGTTAAGCTGTACAAACAAGGGGAGGTTTTCGATTTGCCATTTGTTGTTTGCTGCTCACTATAGAATCTAAACCGAAAATAAAAAAACCTTTTTGTGTGTTTATTTTGTGCTTTCCATACTCCGCTCTCGATAATCGTCAACCAATCTCACCCAAAACGAATCAAATTGATTTGTGAGGTTTAACTACAACGTATTAAGCTGTAAACATCAGTATTTTGCGTCTAATACTCAGGTTGTTGAGAGAGAAAATACGAGTAATGCACTTGTAAATAATCACGAACCAGCCTGACCTGATAGTAATATTGTGGCACACTTAGTGGATTACAAGTGTTACTTATTACTTATCTTATTGGCAGTATGGATGGCTGACTGGGTGCCTGAATGACTTTATTGCTCTTTTACAGTAAAAATCTACTAAAAACAATCAGTTGGTAAAAATAAATTAAGGCAGATGCCGAAAAATTTACGTGTTTTTTAAATTTTTGTACTTTGTAATAATTGAGATGAAACCAATGGCACTATAGGTATGTTTACACTTAACAATATTTGGTAGAAATTAAAAAAAGCGTGACAAAACATTAACTTTAAACACTTTTCTTTACAAATATTATTTATAAATCGTTAAATGCTTTTAAATCAAGCAAAAGTTATGTAAGATCGTACAAATATTTTTTCAAAACAGTGGCTACATGTGAGGCTTCAGATATTTGTTAAGTGTGACTGAACAACAAATTATTAATTTCAACGCAAAATATGAGTAGAATACAAAGCAAATTTAAGCCGAAAGGGAAATGTAAAAAGTTCGCACACATTTTAATATATTTGAAAAGTAAACAAAATAGCACGATATTTTTACAGCGTGTACATACATATGAATATTACATGTCGATTCTTTCTAAAAATAAAAAAAAAAAAAAATCAAATGTTGAGTTAATACCTTCTCGTTAATCAAGTGGATAATAATAATAAATAATTTCTAGTACACACATTCATACCACCTTAGCCCCAATTTCTTTCAACTGATTCCTAAAACTTCTTAGAAATTCTGAAAATATTCTAAGAATTAGAAATTCGTTTCTCTTTTTGCGGTCAGAGAAGCAAGCAAACTAAATGATGAAACAGAATTGAGTCTTCAACTTCAGGTAAAAATTTAAAAGCCCACAATTAAAACATCGGTAGTAACTTCCAATTCTCTCTCATTTCTGTCTTTTTCTTTTGTTTTTATTATTCTTTGTTTACAAAATGTATGAAATTGAATGCAAGTATGGTAGCATTGTTAAGAGAATAAGTGTCTATATGTGAGAGCATTAGAAAAAACGTCCTCAAAATAAATGATGAAACAGAATTGAGTCGTCAACTACAGGCAACAATTTTAAAGCCCATAATTGAAACGTCGGCAGTAACTTCAAATTCTCTCTCTCATTTCTTTTGTTCTTATTTTTTTTTTGTTTTAAAATGTATGAAATTGAATGAAAGTATGGTAGCATTGTTAAGAGAATAAGTGAGTGCATTGGAAAAAACGTCCTCAAAAACGTCCTATGAAAACTACGAGTATTACGAAAAAAATTTGACATCCCAATTGACTACATCGTTTTTTGAAATTTTACTAATTTGGTCAGGGTTGAACTTTTATAAAAGCATGTATATGTGGGATAGTTTAAATACAAACTGTAATGTTAAATTAGATTTTTTTGGCAGTCGCAACCAACTCATTCGATTTGTATAAACTAGCCTTAAAGTGTATTTTTTGTTATAAACAATTAAATTTTAACTTTTTTAATATTTTAATTTTTTGAATCACATATTATATAAAAAATTTGTTAAATTTGTTTATGTGTCATTTTTTCCTAAAGAAGTCACACAAAGGCTTGACGAAATATTTGATAAAATAAATTTAATAATATTTTTTATTAAAAAAGAAAAGAAAAAAAGACCTCAAGCTTAAAATAAATTTGTAAAGGTCGAATAAGAGACAATCTATACAAAAAATTAAAGAAAACATACAGTAAATATGGATCAAAAACTCTTATCACACTGATAGAAAAGGCGTCATAATGATGATGTATTTTGACATCAGTACTATGTTAAGTGTCTTCGTTTTTGACCCCATGACACTTTTCGTCATGCTGATGTCAACCTTAACATCACTTGGCCAAAGTGTCATCAGTGTCAAAATGAAATTATGTCATCAATGGGTTGACACATCGGCCTCACAAATATGACGAACATGTCGTCAGTGCGATGACGCAATAACATCGGAGAAAGGACACATTAGCATCAATCTAATGACAGTTTGTCATTAAGTCAAAGTCACTGGAATTTTCTAAGTCAAAGTGAGAGAATATTATTACATATTTACTTACCCGTTACATATTTTTGTTTCACGTTTGTTGAATGACGACCTTTGTTTACAGCAGAACTCTCAATAATAAGACACCAGCACCATGCCCCATATGGTTTTCGTAATCATCCTACTTTAAAAATTTGATGTGTTTAACTAAATAATTAAAAAAATAGAATGTAGGAATTTTTTCTTCTTATAATACATTGTAATCATGAAAATAATGTTAATATTATACAAAATGTGGCATCGAATTGATGTCACTATAGTCATAAAATAGATGACACTTAAAAAATGACAAAATTGTACAAAGACGTTAGTCAGTTGATTAATGTTCTTTTTTGCATCATTGATGCCATTTGCAGTTACATTGATGTCACAATTCTGATGTTAGGGCATCATCAATATGAAGATGCATTTTTCTATCAGTGCAGTTGTTATACCTTTCTCCGAAGGTATAAAACTTTGTCATTCCGTTTGTAACTTCCACAATATTGATCCTAGAGCCTATAAAGTGTGTATATTCTGGATCCTTATGAGAAGAGAAGTTCGAATCCGGTTGACGGTCTGTCTCTTAGAATGTGTTTTCCAAAGACCCTAGACTTGGTTGATATGCTGTTATGTCGGATATACTCATCAGAATTTTGCTATCGAAATTTTGCCAGATCGGTGCATAAATGGTTGACATATTAGCAAAAAACCATGACTTCATCTAATGTTTTCCCTAAAATCCCTTGTTGTTTTTGTTTTTTTATTCCCATCGCCGAAAGGAACAAGTATAAATACATTAGGGTGGGTCAAAAATTTTTTTTATAATTGTGAAAAATGGTGTGTTGTTGTCTTAATAAAAAAACAGTCAAATATTATTGTTTTATTTTCAGTTTAAGAGCCCGCGCTTTGATCTCGAAGCTTGATAAAAATTAAGATTAAAGTGGTCATATTCCTTTTTTTACATGAACGTGTCTTTGCTTCTTTAATAGAGAGAGTATAGAGTAAAAACGCGTCAAACCGTAACGAAAAAATGTAATTTTCGGCATCATCACCTCCGACTTCAATGAAATTCAACACAAATGTTGTATGTTATTGGACTTTAACAAAACATAAATTTTCAGACCCCAGATTCTTTTGGCTTCCGAAATATTACGTCATAAAAGATGTGAAAAATGTTAAAAATTCACAAAAGTCTCCTTACAAAAGGGAATAGAACTTTTGAACTATGCAAGATAATTAAGTTTTAAAGATGAAAGTGCACCCTTAAAATGATATGCATATTGTGGTTTTTTAGAAAAGGGAAAGGTAATTTTTGGGGTCTTGAGTTCAAAGGTCCATATCTGAAAAAGTAAATTTTTTCAAATTCTTAAAAAAATATATGTCAAGTATTACCCCTCTTCTACAATTGCAGAAAATTTAAAGGTGGAGACTCGATTGGTGTCAGAGTTTTAGACCAGAACGTGATCGTAAGAATGTTTTCGGGTCAAAAATCCCTTGTTTTTGTTGTATTTTTATTACTTTTTTCAGTATATCTGGAGAACAGCACGAGCCAAAGTTTCCAAATTAGATACACACATTTAGATTATCAATGCACACCATCCCACAAAATGTGGGCGGGATTGGAGAAGTGGGCGTGGTACCTTCCGTACAAAAAATATCAAAAATTGTATAAAAACTCACTGTTTATTGTTGATGTTTTTGTTTAAACTTTGATATTGTTACAAGTAGAACTGTCGCTTATAAGTCTTATACGTTTAACAGTTTTATTTGGTTTAATATCTTTAGTTTTTCTAAAGTCTTTGGATGAAATTTTCTGACGATCTGGCCTAAGCAACCGGTGAAATGCGCATAGGAATAGCTTATCCTATCAACAATAAATTTCAGTGTTTTTATCAAGAATAAAAATTGGGAATTAAGCACGAATAACAAAATCGTTTAAAATGTATAAAAACCTGAATTTTTGGACTGACTTCTCTTTAGTAGAAAATATTCTTTAAAAATCTCGAAAAAATAAATTTTTGGATCATATTTCCGTTTTCTCTGGTCATCATTAATGCAGCTTGTTTTAAGCGGGCTTCAATCGCTGATGGTAAGACGGTGGTAAGTCTTTTTAGGTTTCGGTTGGCTAAATATTCACTGAGGTATATTGTTTTTCTATTAATTTTTGATAAATTCGTGAATAAAGCTATTTTTCAAATAAATTACTTCGTTCTATGCCATGTACTTAAAGTTACGAAAATTTGTAAAAAAATATATATGTATGTATACATGTTACGTTGGGCCTTCAAAAGTTACGAAAAATGTAATGTATGGGCATTTCCAGCGAAAAGCCAACTTTTTGTAACGTAACGCCAGTAGCATCTACGAGATTATGCGATAAGTAATCGCGATAAGGCTTATTACATGCGAAACTTGATCGGATATTTTTGCAGAATATATTTCCCAAAGAAATACAAGAGTATATATAACTTTGTTTTGACGCATACCCGTTTCCGGGAACCATAAATATTCCCGAGTACGAGTTTAATAACCCAAGTAGACAAGTTAGCACGTCGGTATATAAATATGCAAAATCGGTTAAAAATGCCAACGTTATGAGCAAAATACTCCAAAAATGGCCTAAAAAAGCTCAAATCTTATTTTATTATTACATGTTTTATTTAAAGTTAACATTTTTTCAAGGTTTCGTTTAAATGTGCTAAATTCCCATTGCATACTATTGATAAGCTGAAAATTATTGTGGTTGGGATAACATTTTCCTATGCGCATTTCACTGGCTGCTTAGGCCAGATCGTCAGGTAACTTCATCCAAAGATTTTAGATTTCATTTGCTTAAAATTCCACGCGAAATAAATTAGTAAAGGGGTTTTACCATGTTATATTTTTTTTTTTTTTTTTTTTTTTAAACTTAAGACTTAAGACTTAAGACTTTTATGAATGTTCGTGCAGAAAAAAATATCAATCTGTTCTTTTTTGCAAAATACTAAATTTTATATAAACTAGATTAATAAATGTAAAAGAAGGATTTTTAATGAAAAAAAGATAGACGTAGTAGTGCGAAATTAAAGGAAAACAAAATTCCTGCCGTTGAAAGACGTTTTTACTTCCTTTTTTTCCTGTTGGTAGACAGTAAATTTTTAGCTCGGTCAAGTATAATTTGTTAAAAAATCAATCAATGCAATAAATGACTGACTAACGTTTCTTTAGCACAATTAAATGTCCTTTCGAATTTGTTGTGTACAATCGAGGATGCCTATACAATAATATTGTTAAGGTCAATTTGTTTGTAGAATGACGAAACATATTTTGACGTTGATTGCTTAGTTTACGTTCTTTTGTCAGGAAAAAAACATGATTTGAATGTTATAAATTCCCCTAAGAGTTTTTGTAAAAAGTTTGGAAAACAGTTTTCAATTGAGATGATTAAATAATTGAAAATTTAAAATGGCTAAAAAAAACATTTATGCTTCGGAATCCTTCTTATTAATAGATATCCCCTTTCGACAATATTTTAAAAAGAAAAAAAACATGTTTCTAGGATTTTTTTGCAGCATTTTTCTTGTTGTTAAGATTTTTAAATTAAAAATTTCAGTTTTATGGGAAGTTTTTTATTTAAATAAAAAAATGGCTTAAGATTATCAATGCTTCCATGGCCTGTTTTCCGCGATTTCGCAAACCTATTTTTCATTTTCTATTTTAAATATAAGTATGTACTTATTGGAGAGATATTGTCCTAACTAAACTTACGGACAATATTTCTTAGATTTTTATTATTGTAGCTAAATTAAGACCTTGAGCCCATTGTAGTCATGCCGAACAAAGCCGCTGTCATAAATGGAACCCGCAATCCTCGCACTGATAGACTAGTTCACTACCAACTAGCCTTACGGAGCACCTGTTTTTTAATTTACAAAAGACTTTGAGGGCCATTAATACAACTTGAAGTTAGCTAAAGTCAAGATTACGTTGACAGATAGTAATGTGTTAGCTGTCAAAAAGCGTATGTTATCTGCCGGATAATAGCTAACGCCAAGCTATAATAATGGCCGTTGGAGGCAGTGTTGCCAAAACTTGGTGACCAAAAATGGCTAAATTTACGGAAAAAATGGCTAAAAGCTTTTTTAAATAAAAACACATTAAAATTTAATAACAAAACAGATATAATTCATTTAAAGTTGTTAACGATGAAACTGTGAGTTAAGATCAATTTGTTAAGTAAGAATAAACGCAAATTTGTATTAAAATAAATTAATATTAAAAAATTAAATTATCGAAAAATTCGATGTCGTTATTGTTCAACTCATAGGAATCACTCATTAGTTTGAAATAATCATAAGTTTTAAATAATTTGAAGGTAAATCATAGACACGACAACATTTACCCAACTTTTTGAGTCCAGATCTACAATAAAAAACAAGTAAGAAAGTATAGTCTGTTAAACCCGACTTTATGATACCCTACACCACATTAGAACCTTTGTTCCTAATTTTATCAAATAATCTCTAAATTGCGACCTGTACTTTGCGCACAAGGTTTACATGGACAGCCCGCCAGCCGAACAAACAAAAAAAATAAAAATAAAAATATTTACCTTATTGATAAAATCGAATTAACGGTTGCTTAATGTAACCTTTTTCTTAAATTCCTTTTAACGATGTTTACTTGGCTAAACGGCTCCACGAAAAGCCCCCCAATGAAATAACGCCCAGGAAATAGCCCCCAATGAAATAATCCCCCAAAAATAGGAAATAACACCCAAAAGCAGTGAATGAAATAACATCGAAAAATAAATGAAATAAACCCCAAAACGAAACAACCCCCAATATTTTGATGTTATTTCATATGAAATAACACCCAATGATGAAAATGAAATAACCCCCAATGAAATTAACCCCATCAGCAGCAAAAATGAAATTATGCCCAAAATTCATAAAAGAGTCAGTTTCACCAAGGATTTCATGAAGTCAATATGGACCAACAGCAAAGTCGCAAAATTATTGAAATGAATCGTGTGGAGGCCCGCAGGCACCTTCTTAATAATAAGGATATATTCGGTTCAAAAATATTGCTGTAGTTATTTTACCCGCCCGTAGATCCTTGTAGCCCTGCTCTATTTTTGCAGTTCGGAAGACAATTTGCCTTCTGCGTTTGGCCTTTACACGGGGGGGTGCTTTTTAACCATGGAAGGTAAGGCCATAATGGCTTTATTAGATAAAGCCGTTATGGTCTTATCGCCCAATCAGTGAGAGGTAAGGTCATATTTAAAATTTTGCGAAATGAGAGATATAGCCATATTTTTTTTCACAAATGAGAGACAAAGCCATACTTTTCCAGAATAGTGTTACGCATGGTGTCAACATTCTGTAAAAGGGAAAATCCTTAGTTATCATTGAAAAACATTTTTTTATTCTTGTGACGCACGCAGGAAAACTTCATTCAGCGAAGCCACCTGCCGCGTCCTACTGGAGGAAAAAATCCCTAAGCACAAAAACTTTAGTATGCGAAGCCAGATTTCAATACTTAACTTTAGTGTTAAAAATGAAATAACCTCCGAATTAAAAATGAAATAACACCCAAATTAAACACGCTATGAAACAAGCCCCGAATTTTAAAAATTTGTTGGGTGTTATTTCATTGGAGATTATTTCATAATTTGAAAACCCCAAATAAAAAATGAAATAATTCCCAAAAAAAAAAAATGAAAAACGGCCCAAAAAAATTGGGAGTTTTTTCATATGAAATAACACCCAAAAATGTATGAAAAAAAAATTGGGGAATATTTCATTTCTCGTTTGTGCGTTATTTCATTGGGGGGCTTTTCGTGGAGCCGGCTAAACACCCTCTTTTTTCAGCATTACACCATAGAAGTGAGAGCAACTTTATAGTCTATTCTGAAATTTCTAAAACAATTTTGTTACCTTCTGCATCCCTTTATTGAAATACTTGCAACCAGAAAAAAACAGCGATGTTTGTGTTGATCCATTTCATAAATTTAATAGTGGAATACTGTTCCTTTATTTTGAAAGATGTTTCAGCGTCATAGTTTATAGCGATTTTCAGCATATGTAAAAGTTTTGATTTAAATTAAAGGCGTTTTAATTGTTCAAAATGTTTATTTTACTTTTATAAATTTTTATAATAAAATAAAAATTATTCTTTTTGAAGAAAAACGGCAAAAAAAATTTATGGCTAAACAAGTTGAAAAATGGCTAAAAAAAATGGCTAATGGCTAAACTCATTTTTTAATGGCTACACAGGGTGAAAAATGGCTAAATCTAGCCACTAAATGGCTAAATTGGCAACCGGTGGACTATTTTTTGCATATTAAAATAAAGAAAGTTCTTATCAGTATTTTTTTGTTTTAATTACAAAAAATTATTTTTGTAATATTTTGTCTTCTTTCAGAATTGTACGTAATAAGGCCGCAGAGAAGGCAAAACATGTCCATCATCAACAACAGCAAAGCAGTGGGAATTCAAACGGCAACGGTGGCGGGACAAATAGTGGCGGCGGTAGTAGTAGTTTAACAGATCATTTAGAAAATAATGCCAATGAATTGGCTGCTAGCAATAATAGTAGTAATAATAACGGCAGCAATTCTGTTGGAAATAGCAATAACAACAATAACGCCACCTCTGTAATCACACATGCCCCAGCGTTAGAAACAGGAACAGCGGCATCGCCTGTAGCTGCTGCCGTTGCAGCGGCAGCTGCATTGCAACTGCAACAGCAACAACAGCAACAGCAACAAAATATACTCAGTTCAGCGAATAATAGTACTAGCAACACCTCATCGTCCACTAACAACAATCAGAATCCCACCACCAATAATATTGGAGAACATCGAACAGCCGGTTATAGTATAAATGGTATTCTAGGCATACATCACCCCCATCATCATCACCACCACCATCATCAGCAGCAACAACAACAGCATCATCATCATCATCATCATCAAAATCAGCAGCAGCAACAACACAATTCACCGATAGCTACAGAAACTCATGGAAATAATATCAAAAGAAAACGCATGGAAGATTCTGGTAAGTCCAAAATTTTCTACGATTTCCAAAAACATACTTAAAAACATTTGAAACTTTACCAGAGTGCAACAGAAAATTATTATTTGATTGAAAAATTGGTAAATCAGGGAGGCTTTGAATTGGAATTCAGTAGAAAAAGATAGGTCCTCTGCACAAGATTACCCGAAAAACCTTAACGCAAATGAATATTTGTTGGCGTCAGTTTGCGATTACCATATTCAAAATATCTTTGCGATTCAAGAAATTTGCAGTAAAATGGCATCGATTTGTTAGTACATACATACATATTTTTCTTTGATTGCATATTTTTGCATATATTGATGATATGTATTGCATATTTTTAAAAACAAAGCATGTTTTAATTGCTTTATTTTGCCATGCACCCTGTTGCAGAAGTGATAAGAGACAACTTTGATGATATTTATTTACTGTTGAAAAATATAAAGAGAAGTTTCCCGCTAACCTCTTCCACCACAGCCTATAACAACCAGGTGGGGAACGTGGAAAGATTCAACAATGGTGATTCAGTATCATAAATAAAAGCTTAGGTAATGTTCGTGTCTTTAAATTATTAAGTCAAATATTTCGATCAACTTTGCTAGTCATTCTCAGGAAAATTGATTTTTTTTTATTTAAACATGCAGATGCGCCTTCAGTTGTTAATTGTATACATAATTTGTAAAACTCATTTTAAAGAGAAAAGTAAGATAAAAAACTGTTGTAAGCCTTTATTTTTTTGGGAAATATCAGACCTTTTATTATTGGACTTGGTGCTGTTTGCCTCAAGGTATAGAACAGTTCAAATACAATCATGGCAGGCCAAGAACACCAAGTCCAATTTAAAAAGTAAAAGTTCGAAAAAACCGACATAAAAAAAGATATTGGAGTCATACAAAAAAAAGCATTTGTGATTTTCAACATTTTTTGCGAAAAAAATGTGTGCACAAGATGCACACAAGCTATTCGTGCATTAGTCGTTTCTAAACTTTTTTGTCTGCTCATTTCTTTATCAGTGTAGAAAATAAACAATTAAGAACATTAAAATATAATGTTTGTCTACAGAACCACTACAATTGCACAATTGTTATGTTTGTTACTGTCATGAAACTAGTTACGAACGGTATTAAGGTTGTGTTCGTATACACAAACACTAAAAATAGATATCGTTTCTGGGTGCGTGAGCCGACGCTCGAACACTGATAAAAATTAACAAATTAACATGTAAGTATGTATTTGTTATGTGTAACAAAACGCAAAAAAAATTTATTTTCGGTGATGGATATAAAAAATCAACAAGGGACTTCATGGGGAAAATTAGAGGCAGCCCTGGTTTTTTGCTCATATCCCAGCCGTTTATGGACCTATCTGGCTGAATTACAATAGCAGTTCCGGACTGTATGTGAAATAAATGTTCAACAACTTAGGTGCCGTGCAATAAAGCCATATGGCTTATTGATGTAATTTGTAAAAGAACATGTAATGTTATGTAAAAGTATTAAAAATATTATCGGGTGATTTTTTAGCTATTATCTTTTTGGCAACACTGGTTTAAACAGCAGACTCACGTTTCGTGTTTTGTTTCACTGTCAAACATCTTCAGTTTGCTCTATAATAAAAACATGAATCGTCTTACAAACCAACAACGCTTGCAAATTATTGAATTTTATTACAGTATTTTTCGTTTAGCTGCATTTCACTTAACTGCATTTTTTGCATATCTGCACAAAATACAAAGCATTGTGATGATGGCTTAATTTTGTTAGAAAAGATCGTGTACGTGCATTTTGCTTAAGTGCATATTTTGGATAGCAGCATTCGATTTTTGGTCAACAATGTTTATTTTTAATACAAAATATTATTTTTAAGTGCCTCATAAAAAAAAAATAATGAATCATATCGCTATTTTATGAAAAAGAAAGGCAAAAAATTTAAATTGAAAATACAGTTGATCTGGCAGCTATATTCAATATTCAAATTGTCGGTGAAGGGTGTCAATGATTCGGCACAGCTGAACATAGCACTCTAAATTGATTTTAAATGAACTGTTTAATAAACATATATTAATATTAAATTTAAAACTGAATTAAAAAAATTTGTTGAAAGTAATGAATGCATGACTAAATCTATTTTTGTAATAAGAAAAAAATTTTACATAAGGGCACATATATTTAGGTAAGTGAATTCCCTTAGCAGCATTATTTATGCTGCTAAGTGAATACTGCGTAAGAGAATATTTTGCGTACCTGCACGAAGTTTCGTGCAAACTTCAATGTGCAGCTAAACGAAAAATACTGTATCAAAATGCTTCATCCACTTTTTTATCGAAAAATTGTGTTCAGCGACGAAACTTATTTTTGGCTCAATGGGTACGTTAATAAGCAGAATTGTCGATTTTGGAGTGAAGATCAGCCTGAAGCATTGCAAGAGCTACCAATGCATCCAGAAAGAGTCACAGTTTGGTGTGGTTTATTGGCCGGTGGCATCATTGGACCGTACTTCTTCAAAGATGATGCGAATCGTAACGTAACTGTGAATGGTGAGCGCTACCGTGAGATGATATCCAACTTTTTTTTGCCCAAAATGCAAGAGCTTGACTTGCATGACATGTGGTTTCAACAAGCGTGCTGTGTGGCAATGGACTTATTAAAGGCGAGTTCGGTGAACATTTTATTTCACGTTCGGGACCGGTCAATTGGCCGCCTAGATCGTGCGATTTAACGCCTTTAGACTATTTTTTGTGGGGCTATGTTAAAGCTCATGTCTATACACACACGCCCGCATTGGAAGACAACATTGAAGCATTTTTTCATGAGATACCGGCCGAAATGTTGGAAAGAGTATGCCAAAATTGGACTAAGCGGATGGACCATTTGAGGCGCAGTCACGGTAAACATTTGCATGAAAAAATCTTCAAACGTTAAATTATTTGGACCGTACTATCGATTCAAATAAAGATTTCATGCATTTT
Organism: Pollenia angustigena; assembly: GCA_930367215.1. Taxonomy (NCBI): domain Eukaryota; kingdom Metazoa; phylum Arthropoda; class Insecta; order Diptera; family Polleniidae; genus Pollenia; species Pollenia angustigena. The sequence continues at coordinate 21,872,075 of OV884061.1, read as the reverse complement.
TCTGAATTTTATGTGTTTTTTTTTTAACTTTCCTATAGCTCTTAAAAAATCACCCAATGCTAATAAATAATAATAAAAATAATAAGAAAGCCATACATGACCTTATTTCCAATTTAAATTTTTTTCTTTTAATATAATTCTAATTTATTTAAAATTTGTTTTTTCTCTGGGTGTAAGTATATATTAAAAATATAACGAAAACACTTTTGGGCGCAAGGATTTTCTCCTCTATGGTATAACAAACATTTGGCTTCGCTAACTAAAGCTTCTCTGCATAGCCGGCCTTGTGCCGGGCGCAAGAATTTTCTCCTTTATGGTATAACAAGTACCGTTTTCGCTAAGTAAAGGTTCTAATATCTGCCCTGTTTTCGAACGAAGACCGACTACGCAGAGAAGCTTTAGTTAGCGAAGCCGGTATTTGGTATACCATAGAGGAGAAATTCCTTGCGCCCGGCCGAAGGCCGGCTATGCTTTGTAGTTTGTAAACATGTTGTGGCGAGCCCGCCGTGCGCGCCACGATCGCCTGCCGGACGCGCTCCCTTTTGTCCACACTTGACAGTAGCAACTCATTCTTTTGGCAATTTGTAACCATTACAATTACACTGTTATGGCGTTTTTTCCACTTTGGTTATTAAGCGATTATGGTGTTATTGCAATTCATTGAGAAATAAGGCCATATGGCTTTATTGCCTATGGCTGTATTACACGGCACCAACAACCTAGCCCCCATCGTTCTGTGGTCTTTGGAAAACCCATTTCAATAGTCAGACGGACATCTTTAATTCAACGTCGCTTATCTAAAGGACCCAAAATATGTATACTTCATAGGGTCTAAGATCAATATTGTAGAAATTACAAACGGAAAGACAAACTTATATGTACTTATATACCTTTTTTCCTTCGATGAAGAGTATAAAAACACTTATAATTTAGTGGTTACAGAGGAGGAGAATTGTTTGCTGTTTGAAAACATTAAATCGCTCGGGTGTAGGGGGATACATTTTCTTTAACTGTAATTGTATCTGGTTTTCATCACAACCGCTGATTGTGTTAAAAGTGGTGTTTGTGGTATTTGCATATTATACTTTAAATACAAAGTATGTATGCATGTGTGCGTGTATTTCTCACTCATGTACAGATGCGAAAGAAATACAGACGATTTTATCTACAATCACAAACAGCAACACAAAACGTTAATGGCTGGTATAACATTTTTACCATATAAATCTAAAATAAACTTACAAAAAGTGGCAACATGAAAAATACACAGAAAAAATGTGTGTGCAAAAGATTTCACAGTGTGACTGTAAAGCTAGTTGGGTATATCATAATGTTATGTTATGTTCAGAACAGGGATGGATATCATGGTAGAATTGTACTATTTTCTTATATTTTGTCTATATTGCTAACTTGGTACTACCGTTACTATTTTGGTACAATTTCTGGTTTACATATCTTTGGCAGAACTCAATTTTTAAATTTTAAACTTTACCAAAATATTTGCATTAGATTCTTTTAAAATTAAAATTCATTAAAAGTCAATAGAATTGATTATAGCAAAATACAAAATAAGTTCTTCTTATAGTGAAAATGACACTAAAAATATCAGGACAATACATACTACACACGATGAAAGTTTTCTTTTAAGAAATTTGACTTTATTGGCGATAGGGAAATAAAACATGATATGCTCTTCCCTCTCACCAATAAACTAAAGCGCCTATTAGACGGCCATACTTGGCATGGCATGATTGGTATGATGAGAGAAAGTGCTAGTATCAGAAATTTTTTAAAACCATCATGCCAAACTGAAAAACACGAATTTTGCACGAGACTGTCGGCATGTCATCATACCAAACTAGCATGCAAGTCTGACCTTCTGATAGGCCCTTCAGACCTTTTGAAAGATAACTTTCATTGTCTAAACTAGGCATGCCAATCCCGAAAATCAGCAAATCCTGAATCCCAAGAATTTAGATTTTTTAATACCGGGATTCAGTCAATCCCGAATTTGTTTACTAAATTGCTATGCTTTACCTTTTTTTATTAGATCAAAAGCACAATCACATATATAGTATAGTTATTTGAGAAGAATGCAAGCAGTTTTTTGTTTTTACTGTGAACTGCTCTTGGCTTACAAAACATTTTATATCCTTGTAAATATTTTCGTGATTTCGGCAAATAAGGGGTTTTTACTCGAAATTAATAACACTTTTAGAAATTATTAGAAAATGATTACGATGTAAATAAAGTTAGAAAAAAGCCGCCAAACACTAAAACATGTGTATATTACATAATTAAGAAGCCTAAAAGTTCTTCTTAACCGAACAATGTGAATGCTTAAAAAAAATTTCATACAAAATTAATTTCAGTTCGAAGTTTGAAATCACTTGTCAATTTTAAATCGAAGTGAGAAATCTAGAAAAGGTTTATACGTGTTGTTAAAATACTTTAATTTATATGGAATATGGTTTTTAATCTTTTTTTTTTAAGGAGCACTCGAAATAATTTATTTCTCTAAACATAATTCAAATTACATAAAATAATATATTATACTGAGTAAACAAATTTCTCCATGTACTACCTGCAAGAAATGTGTTTTTTCAGTGTATTTGAAATTACACAGATACGTGTTGTAAAGAATTCTAGTTTTTCATATATTTTACTCATCAAACAGTCAACTTAATTTAATGTAGCAGCTACACAAATTTTGATGTTCCTTTTTTTAGATTTTAATCAAGCTCTGCTCTGTTATCGCATTGATTATCTCCTGTAAAACAAGTAAATGAGTTCTAATGGATTTTTATCGGAGGGTTGGTTAAATTGTGTATGGCTTTTAAGTGAATTTTTCCTTTTGGAAACTGACACATATTTTCTGGTTTTAAACACGAACACTTGGCAACAAAGATTGCAAATAACGATTTAAGCCACTTGACGTCGTAACCAATAAAAGTCATAATAATTGCTTAAAAGTACATTAACATACCAACATAACACATGGTCTTGTTGACGCTATTCAACTAGAATACAATATGGTTTTTTCTCACACTCGGATTAAGTTACAAAGAAGATTCGTTTTATTCACTCATTAAATCATCCCTCTTTTGTTCCGTTCCTCTTCATTTAAATAAAAACGAAATTAATAAAGGAATTGTAATAAATAATATTTATTTATTTAATTGTATAATGTACATTCTTTTTATACAAAATATAATTATTAGGGAAATAATCACGGCTATTCTTAAATACGCCTTTCACATCATCGCAGTCGAATGTTCACTTTCGACATATTCGTAATTACGAGTGAAGAGATGTCTTTTGCAGCAATCCAGAATTTGTTATCTATAAAATATGCCGTATTTTATATATCCTTCACCATGGTGCGATAAGAATAGAAATTTATATAAATACTGTTCTTAAGATGTAAATTAATCAAGGACTTAATAGTTATAACTTTTATTCGATAAAAATTGCGAATAATAATTACGAATAAATTTATATTTTATTTATTAAGAATAATTATTATTTCCAATTTTAATTTTTAAAAATTGATGATAACTTTTATGGGTATCAAATAAAAGTATTTCTCAAACATAACTATGTATAACTATTCGATAGATATATTACTAATTATTATTAATAGTTATGAATAGGAAATAACAAAACAGTTATAACTTATTTTAATGTGTATGATATGCACATGCATAATCAGCAAAAATAAAACAATTAATATCAAGAAAATATCTAAAGAACAGAATTTATATAAATTTCTATTCTTATCGCACTATGGTGAAGGATATTAGATACAGCTGTTACCGTTCTCTATACATGGGCATTTCTTTCTAAAGGTCCACCGAGACCGAAAATTAAAGTTGTTAAAAGCATATTCTTCTATGATTTTGTTATAGAGAAATATTTAGATTTTACAAATTTTATAAATTCCCCCATAAATTCGTTCACTTAGCCGAACAAGCAGACTACAAAGTTGTGCAAACGTAATTTCTTATTTGTGAGAATGCTGTATGGTATGTTTTCTTTAATATTATCTTCCTTAAAAGAGATGATATACAATTTTAATTAATTTTCATGTTGTAAAATTCCTTTCCTGAAAAAGGTCAACAAGAAAAAAAAAATATGAAAAAAACAAAAATGTACTTGGGACTTCAAGAAGAATTCTTGACAAAAAGTACGAAAAAACAGAGGTAAAGGAAAAAACATGTAAAATCAATTAAAATGGATAATCATTCAAAAAAAGCAAATTTCGATCTACCAAAGGTTAAAATACAATTTGGTTTAAGGAATGATGTTTGACTATTGACGTCAGCAGTCGTCTATGGCTGCGAGTGTTAGACGGCAAATCCCTCTGAGGATATCGAGTGGTAGTGATCAAAACATGGCAGGTTAACCAGCCGCCTGGGTTCGAATCTCAGGTCAGTCAAGAATGAATGATTATCAATAACAATTTTAATTAATTTTCATGTTGTAAAATTCCTTTCATCATAAAAATAATTTAATGAAAATTAAATTTAATGAACTTAAGCCTGATTAAAATGATTGAAAATTTGGATTAAAAAAAATTAAAAGTAAAAAACTTTTTTAAAAAACAAGCTTTTATTTGAGTGCGCTAAAAAATAGTTTTTTGTTTTAACATTTTTACTATCAACTTATAACGTCACTACACAATGTACTATATGATATAAAAGCTTGTCGATGGAGCAAGCGTAAGAAGTTGAACTCTTTCAGCTCTACTCTGTGACGTTTTGTATTTCTGTTTTATTTGTTCAAGAACTTCTACTGCATCCTTATGATATTTGTTTTGACACTCATTCTTTAAACGTATACCTTCTACTGAAAAGTTAGAATAACCATCATCATCAACAGTTCTGTCATCATTCTCAGAATTACTTTTGTCTTCATCTGGGATAACTTCAACGCAAGGCTCTTTACTATTCAAATCCGTTAATTCGTTCAACTTTTCCACCTCATTCCTGCATGACCCACAAATTTTCCACCGTTTTGACAGCGTAGGGAATTTTTTTAATAAGCCGTCGGAAATATTTCGCATATCCTATGATCTGTGAACTTTTTTGTTAAAGGGATTAAAAAAAAAGAAGCACTTTGAAGCTTGGCCTTCTTCGTAGCTGTATACATTGTAAAAACTCATTATGTAAGTAACACACGTCTAAGCTGTAACGCTGTTTCAAAAAAACTGAGTACCGAAAGTCTTCAGAATGACAATAAATAGTTTTTTTTTTAAGATCATATAGGTAGTGCATTTTATTGAAGGTGTCTAATTTTTTTATAAGGGTGAAGAAGGGCTTAGTGTTGGTTAACCGCATGTTACATAATAAAAATAATAAAGTACCTTTTTAAACCAATTATTACTAATAATAATAAAAATAAGCCACCTGTAAATGTTCACCTTCTAAACATAATATTAAAAAACTACCTGTTAAAATCTATCTCTCCACCCACATTTTAAAGGCAAGTGTCTTAAAATAATAAATTAACTGGTATTTCGGAGATTTGCCATAAAATATTTCCACCTAAAATTGTCTCTGGGGCACCTGATATTTTGACAGCAAAAATCGCATTTGGTATTACGTGCGCTCAAAACTGTATATTTTTTTATGTAGGAAAAATAAAAAAAAGAATTTTGTCAACATTTCTACAAACAAAAGTGATTTTATCCCTGGGATTAACATATTGTGGGCATTACAGTATCGAAGGTATAAAATGATAGTTGGGTTTGTTACATACCGTCGGAAAGGTAAATTTGTCTAGTTTCTCTGCACACGTTTTATTTTTAAGGTTATAGAAACACATAAACACAAATAGGAAAAAAATTCTAAATATTGTATATGCTAAAAATTTAAACACCCTCGTCTAGAGTTAGAAATTAACTCGCATCCCAAAAAGCGACCAAAACTACCTTAAAGGAAAAGACATAAGCTTTCTTTTGAGCAAAAAAAAAAAAAAAAAAACATTCCGGATAAAAAAAAATTTTAATTTAAAAAAAAGTTTTAAAACATATTTTAAAACAACAAAAAAAATTTGTTTCAAAAGATGGATCAAATAGCTATCGAAGCTACTTGGGACAAATTTTGCCAGCACCAATAGTTACATGATAAGAAAGAACACCTGTCTTGGTGAAAATTTGTGTCTAAACTACTATCCAATAGGACTAACGTGCAAATTTTGTTCCAAATCGGAATACATCGATTTCAAAATTGGGTCACTTGACATGAAATCCCCCATATATATAAAAAAAATAATAAAGTTGAAAAAATTATAAATTAAAAAAAGTAAAATTATTTAATAAAAATTTTTGGAAACTATAAGCATTGCTGTTTAGTTGTTGACTTTGTGGAAGATTGTTCCAAAGACGGGCGGCATGCAAATAAAACTGCCATTCAGATACAACTAACGTGGCGATTGAAAAAATCGTATTTTATCGAATAGTTATATATTTAGGTGTTTGAATGTTGATTATTTTATGTAAGAAAATAAGAGTGCGAATTTTTAGCAGACTTTCAAAGGATACTCCATAAAGATTATTGGCAACAGAGGAAACATAATCAGACCGCCTTAATCCATACACATATCTTATTGTGTTATTGAACAAGACATTACATTTTCTCTTACTAACTGAGTCACAGCTTCCAAATAATTCACACCCATAGATCAGGGAAGGAATCAAGTATTATTTAGCAAGTAAGGCTCTTATTCTTAAGGGTGTGAAATATTGGGTGGACCAGAGAGCACGTAGCTTTACATAAGTTTGACCAACCAGTAAATTAACATGGTGAAATTGCCATTGAAAATGATTCCAAGATTTTTCGCTTTGTTAAAAATTTCAATTTTCTCGCCATTTAAAACAATATACTCAGATATGGAGGGAATTAAGCTTTTTTTTACATATTACAATGCATTTAGATTTGTGAGGATTCAAACAGAGACCATTTGCACTAGCCCAAAGGTAAATTCTATTTAAGTCGTCATTTAGGTAGGAAATCCCCGACGCAATATCTTGAACTGGGCTACTTAGAGTGAGCTGCACGTCATCGGCGTATAAATGGAAGTTACATTTAGTAAGTTGTTTTGGCAAATCATTTACATAAAAGAAAAATAAAAGTGGACCTAGAATATAACCCTGAGGCACTCCCCTAGTCAGGTATAAGCTATCCGACCATACATTGTTCATAAACACCGATTGTGTGCGTTCTGAAAGATAAGATAGTATAAGTTTGGTTGACGTGTTCGCAAATCTAAAAAAGTGTTTAAGTTTTCGGATGAGTATGTCATGATCTACTGTATCGAAAGCCTTAGAATGGTCAAGAAGCACCAACAAATTTATATTTCCATTTTCCAATCCTTGCCGTATATTTTCACTAACTTCCACAAGAACCGTAACGCAGCTATGACTCTGACGAAAACCATATTTTGTGTTGGATAGCAAATTATGAGTATTAATATATGTAGTCATTTGTTTATACAAAAGTTTTTCCAAGACTTTCGACAGAAAACACAAGATGGCTACAGGCCTGTATTCTCCATTCGACTTAGCTAATGGCACAATTTTTGCATGCTTCCAGTTTAACGGGTAAATACCTGACATTATGATAGTATTAAACAAATGAGTAACATATGGCAAAATCAATGGCAAAAGTTATCTTATAAATTTTGGATTTAAGTTATCACTCCCCACTGCGTTTGATTTTATTAAAGAGCACGTTTAAAAAAAATTATATTGAGTAACGCAAGAAAATTAAAAATGTTCCCCAATTATCCCATTATCTGCACAGAAAAAAATTACGACAAATCAGTTGTCATATTGAATATCATATTCGTCAATGCAATTAACTTTTTAATTGAAAAGGCACCAACAACTGAATTTGTAAATACAAAAAACTATTTTGTTAATGAAAATTTTTAAAATTCAACAAATATTTTTAAGAATTAGTTTGTAATATTGAGTAAAATATTTGTTAACGATTAAACATAAATTTTTATTACTAAATTGTCATATTAACAAAATAGTTTGTTACTAGCAAAATTGAACTTAAAGTAAATGCATCTTTAGTTGTTTTTATTAGTTTTTTAGTAAAATTCATTAAAAATTACATCACAAAAACCAGTATAACAGATAAGGGAACAAATATAGACCTTTATGCAATGTACTATAAGTTTCTGACATCAACACAAAACTAAAATCTAGAAGAATAAAATTTATAGAACACCCGTTTAAATTTCTTTATGAATAATTAAATAATAAGTTAACTGACCGTATTGATTGGTAAAATTTCAGAACAAGCGCCACATCGTTTATTCTTTTAAAGATTTAAAAAGGAAATACAGAATTTTTTATTTTATGTTTTTTACTTTTTGACAAAAAATATTTTTTCTATGATATACACATTTATTTTCTACAAAAAAAAAAAAACAAATTGTTAATATGACAATTTACAATCATGTTAATTAAAAAAATTGTTAAAAATATTAAAAAGATTTAACAAATTTTCTTTAATTACTTAATAACTTTTGTTATTTTTTTCTGTGTGTATTTAAAGTGTCTGAAGAAAAATTGAAAAAGAGGGATTTGCTTGGATAACAGGAGCGTTAGTAAACCATCTGTTAAGCATATTTGCATCCACTTGGTAGTCAATATTGCCGTGTGCATTGCCAATTCCTATTTCACGAATAGTATTCCAAGTTTGTTGGGAATTAATTACATTACTAAAACGTTTGGTGTTATATTCAGTTTTTGCATATTTGATTTTGTTGAAATTTTTCCTGGCGATGGAATATTCTATTTTAAGCTCAGAAGTTTTAAATCGCTTCTACCTGGCGTATGCCAAATCCCTCTGGTATATTGCATTCTTAACAGTATCCGAAAACCAGGGCTTTTGCCTACATGCTGTTGTCTTTTGTTTCAGTAGAAAAATTAAGATTTCTCATGAACAGAGGACATAAAATAGATGCCACTCCAGGCAATATTTGATGAATATTCATATAAATGATTAAAATCTAGGTGTTTTAAGTCACGATAACTGAAACACTGTTCAACTTGCTCTACTTGAAAATTATAAGTTAGGAATAACAGGTCATATTTAGAAAAACATGGGGCTGATATCTGATCATACAAATGGTGTTTTCTTTTCTAAAAAATAATGATGCATTATTGTTGTGTATTTATTAGGTTACACGAACCCTTACAAAGTGATACATTTTTCTAAATTACAATGGAACAAAATAATAGCTACGTTTTACACTCAATACTAATGTGTATTTAGCGTGTTAAATATTGAATGCAAAGTTTGTACTAAAAGCGATATTCACCACGCTTGTACCAATTTTCAACATTAAATTTTCTTACAATTCCAATAAGCGTTAACAGCACTGATTTTCAATAATTAATGTCAGCTATTGTTAAACATTTTCCGACAAAAAAAAAAATATAATAAAAGAAAAACAAACGAAAAACAAAAAGTTTTTATATCCATCCCAATATAACTAAAAATCACAATATAACGCAAATTGTCTGCAAACACAAGAAAAAAAATACTTGCTTGCATAAAAAAGTACTTAACGCAGATGCAAAAAAGGGTATTATCTCACACTCAGTTGTAACTGCGGGTAAGAAATGGAACAAATTTGCCATTTAATGTTGCAATTTATTGCAATTTATTATTAGGTTACACGAACCCTTACAAAGTGATACATTTTTCTAAATTACAATGGAACAAAATAATAGCTACGTTTTACACTCAATACTAATGTGTATTTAGCGTGTTAAATATTGAATGCAAAGTTTGTACTAAAAGCGATATTCACCACGCTTGTACCAATTTTCAACATTAAATTTTCTTACAATTCCAATAAGCGTTAACAGCACTGATTTTCAATAATTAATGTCAGCTATTGTTAAACATTTTCCGACAAAAAAAAAAATATAATAAAAGAAAAACAAACGAAAAACAAAAAGTTTTTATATCCATCCCAATATAACTAAAAATCACAATATAACGCAAATTGTCTGCAAACACAAGAAAAAAAATACTTGCTTGCATAAAAAAGTACTTAACGCAGATGCAAAAAAGGGTATTATCTCACACTCAGTTGTAACTGCGGGTAAGAAATGGAACAAATTTGCCATTTAATGTTGCAACATGTTTAGAAAGGAAAACGACAACTTCTCACATTTTTGCATATATTTTTAGAATGGAACAAAAACCCGCACGAATGGTAGCATATATGGAACATTATTGTCAGAAAAGAAAACACCATAAGTTATGTTTACAATTTTGGAGACAAAGAAAAGGTCAATAAGCGTGCTTGTTGTGGATGTATGGTGTGTCTGATTTACCATATTAACTGGGTAAAGACCAAACGCTAACATATTATCAGGTAGAGGGGTCTCCATTTAGACATCATGTCATCATATTCCGCGGCGAAATTTTCAAGGGTAGAAAACAGAAAGGTAAAAGGTATTCTATTATTTGGCCTATAAACGCAACCCACTAACAGCTTTTTGCCAAATGATGCTACTTCAATAAAAATAAACTCAACCACTTGCTCAAAGGAATAATTTGCAGAAGATGACTTGCAGCTAATTTTGCAAGAGATACTATTCTTTGCACCACTCTTATAAAACAAAAATATTTTTTATGTGAAAAGGCCTCAAATATATAAAATCTTTTAATATAAGTAAGTTTCTTGTAATTTTTTGATTTATTAATCATAATTTTTCAAAATGTTAAAGAATTACATTTCTTGATTTGTTGGCTTCATTCGTTTTATTATTTAACTATAAAGAGTAAGTAATCTTTTCAATTAACAAAGGCATTTTAAATTTGGTTATATTTGTTCGTATTTGGTAATTTTTCAATCATTTTGGTACTGGATGCAACACCAGAAGGTGAAATATCATTCAGATGATCCCTACAAACCCCAGGGGGAGTATCATAGGCAAAAGGAAAACATTTTAAATAAAATCCAATTTAATAGGACATAAAAAAAAAATTTGGATAACAAACCTTTCAAAAACCTTCGCTAATCACTCTCCGAAACTTCTCTTAAAACTTCCGTCTTAATTTTTTAACTTTTTTTGTGAAGTTTTTACGCATGTTTTAGAGCATTTTGCAATAAAATCATTGTCTCAGTTTTATAAAGTGCTATAAAAACCCCCTCCTTAACTAACTAATCAACAAATATATTTTATCCTTTTGAATGTAATTATTGTTATTATGTTTTTATTGTTTTCGCCTTATAACAAAGAAAAAAAGAGAGAGAGAGATAAAACAGTAAGTATTGCTTAATCAAAAATTCAAGTAACAGGGGTTGTGATTTTAACAAAAAAAGAAAAAAAAAAATAAATAAAAAAAATAATGAAAGGAAGAATGTATCTTGCCAGTTTAAATAGCAGATGTTTAATTATGAAAAAATTGTCTTTTTTTATATTCTGAATTCGATATTGTTCGATAGTAGAAATGAATTTTGTAAGCAGTGGGTGTAGAAATGTCTACATATGGACAGAAGAAAATATTTTGTCAATCACTTTTTTTTAAGAACTTTTGGATATTATTTTTCAATCTATGAACGATTTACATGTAAGTATTTAAAAATTTAGTACTCGATTGCCAAAGACACTGTGCATTTGAAGAAGTAAGCCAGAAGTTAGTTGTACCATTAGGCAGAGAAATCTTCTGACGGGTTTCCGATTTCCATACAATTCAAAACAACAGCATTAAAACCGATTTAATGCAGTGTTCGAAAATAAACACTAAATATCGTTTCTCAATGTTCGGTTCGGTAGATTTGTGGAAAACACAAACGCTAATAGTGTTTGTGTGGAAAATCATTAAAAAAATAACGTTTCCCTGTTAGTCATTTTTCGAACACAAAAATATTACTGTTTTTATCAAACTCAACAAAAGATGTGAACATTTAATTGCGTTCGGTTTTTTTTTTTTGAAAATCCACAAACTTCAATGTGTTCGCTTCGGTTCGGCTCGTTAATGTTCGTTCCTTTTGGCTAGTAAAAAAAAAACCAAACATTTTTTACAAAAACAAAATACACACAAAAAAAAACATAGAACATTAAAATATAATGTTTGTCTACAGTATCACTACAATTGTTCTGTTTTTTAACGAAGAACCGAACGTTATGTAATGTTCGGTTCTTTCTTGAAAATAGTTACGAACGGTATTAAGGGTTGTGTATGTCTACACAATCACTAAAAAAATAGATATCGTTCCTGGGTGTGTGAGCCGAACGTTAAATAATGTACTGTTTATTTTCGAACACCGATTTAAAGTTTTCTATTAGCGATAAATATACCTTCACCTCAGGTGGAAAGGGTATATATAAGTTCGTGTTTGCAAAACCTTTTGGAATTTCTACAATAGTAAGATCACTTAAAGTGTACATATATAAGTATATTCTGGATCGTTAAAAGTAGCGAAGTTGATATAACGATGACCGCCTTTTTGTTCGTCAGTATGCTGAAGTGGGTTTCCCAAAGGCGGAACACTAGGTTATTGTATATTTATAAACCATTAAGTCCAGAATAATTTGTTATTGAAATTAAGCTAGATCGACAACTGGCTGAAATATGAACTAGATCTTAACTTTTTTAAGTCTTCTTATATTCTGTAAACTTAATTTTTTTGACTTTTTTGTACGATTTTTAATACTTTGGTGAATGGAATATACACTCTCAACATTATTAATTACAGTAACGGACTTTATTTCATTTAAGAAGTAGTCCGTGCAGTCGTTTTTAAATAAATTTAAAATTCAAAGTAAATTTATTTTTAACTGATTCTAACATTTATTCAAATTCAAAAAACTATGTGCACATTAATACGGATTTTCGATTGCATTCAATATTGTCCGTTGTATAAGTTAAAGACTTCTTTATGTAAAATTAAATGAAAATGTAATTTAAAATAACGAAAATTTCATATAATTTTTTCTGTCAAAAACTCAATTGCGAATTACGTAAAAACAAATGAATTTTCAGTATAACTTTACTATCAAAACAAATTAACTTCATATTCCTTAAAAATAAAGAAATCTTCAGTTTTATTGTGAGTGTAGTTTATGTTAAAACTAGTGTTTCTGATACGGGATTTCCCGTGACAAAAATCCCGGGAAATTTTTGTTTCTCTTTTGTTTGGCTTAAATCACTTTAGTCTAGCACAACTGCTTCTAATCGTTATTAACTGCTCTTAGGAAAAAAGTCCATGAAATACACCAAATAAATATTTTTCAATTTAACTTAACGAAGAACTACAGTTTCTGACTTAAGACATTTTTTCCAAAAGTTAAAGAGATGTTTAATGGTAAATGCTCTGAAATTTCGAAAGAAGAAGAGTAAAAATGTACAGAATATTTAATTTAAACAAAGACCAAGATTTATTTTATAAAAAACGAAAAAAATTTATGATTTTATATGCACAGCATTTGCATAAAAGATTTTTCGGATTAGATTCTGTAAAAAAGGTGACAAGAGTTATTAATTAAGAAAAAGCTTTTTCGATTAGAAGAAAATAATTTTTTTTTAAAGGAAAATACAAATTTTGATGGAAGTGCTAAGTAAACTGAAAGTGTCTAGACATTATATAATGTTCCTTTGACTATAAAGGCAAACACAGGTGGCTTTTGTAAATTTACTCCGAATTTGATATTATCATCAGTTCTCTGCGGTTATAGTTTTATAACTATTCCGTAACACTCCTAATGCCACAGATAGGAAGCTTTTGTTATTTTCTAAATATTATTGCACATTGAAAAAAGATAACCAAAAATTCATTTTGCTATCTATAACTTCCTCAAAAATCCTACAAAATAATTGAAATTTTTCCCATGTGTACTTTTGAACTTGAAGATCTTCAGGTGCCATTAAAGGTGTTATGATACTTGCTATTTTTTGTATTTTTTCTATATTGGAGAACAGTGCAAATATATTTGCATAGGAAAACTGACTAAGTGTAAAGAGTATTATTATATCATAAAAAATCTTGAAATGCCAAAGAAATATACATGTGTTATCGATAAATAATCTAAGACTGTCAAAAAAAATATAAAAACTTTTAACTTAAAATTGACATTTCCAGATTAAATGTTAGCACTGTTGCCAATTTTTTTGTTTTTTGATCGAAAGCAGCGGTTTTTAACATTTGTTTTGCGACTTTTAGCAATATAGTTTGTTGTGTTAACATTTTATTTTGGAATCACAAACAATTTTTTCTTTTAAATACAATAAAATTTAATGCAAATAATGAAAAATATTACAAATTACATCGTGGTTTATTCTTTAATTGAAAATATATGATTTGAAATGTCAATCATAAATAGGGTTTGTTTACATATTGTAGTTCTTGTTCTTTCTCGCATTTGTTGTTTCATTCAGTCAATCCTTAAAAAATCCAATACAAAAAATAGCAAGTATCATAACACCTTAAGCACTTTTTCCTCTTTGCCAAAGAAGTTAAATGCATTTATAAACTTATTTAATTGACCTCAGTAAAAGTTTTTTGTTAAAAAAAATTAAATTAAATAATATTTTGCATCGATTTGTATTAAGCGGGATTGAAAATTAAATCCCGCTTTCACGAGAAATTAAAAAGTCCGGGAAAAGAAAAACTCTAGCTAAAACGCAACATTTCCATTGGGTTTACTATGAATCGGATCAAATAATTTTAAAACCAGCTGCCAAACAAATTAATTTATTTATGAATTATTTTAGTGTTAGTAAAATATTTTACCACAACTAGTCTTTAGTTAATTTTTTTTTCATTTATTATTTATTAAACTGAAATTTTTGCGTTTTGTTATTTGTAATTTTATGTAATTTTATACTTACACAAAGAGTTAAATTTTTACCCGCGTCTTTCTCACTGGCTAAACTGAGTACCCTGAGTACACTTAAGTTTTTAAAAATTTTTGTTGTGTTACTTAACTCTATTTAAAAAAATCGTCGTAGAATATAACGAATATATTTAGATCACTGTTTGGTCAAGCACGCGCTATGCAAAATCAAAAAAATGATTAATACAAATAGTGGTTACGTGTGGGGCGCCAAATATTTGTTGAGTGTGGTCATAGCTTTATTTGAAAAAGTGTTTCGTCGGTCTTAAAGATCAAAGAGCGGGTATAAGTAAACATAAGTCGTACAACCTAATCATGTGGTTACATATCGATATTTCCCTACAGATCCCTTTAAGATTTACTACCGTAAGTCGCTTTTAATAAGAAATAATCAAATTACCTTTTTTTAACTAAAAAACTTTATTGACTATAGATCACAAATAACATGCATTATGAACAATGATTATTTTTATTTAAACGATAGCGTCGTAGGGTATAATTTCGTATATCTAACTCGACTAACATAATTTTTTTTAATGAATTCATCCCAAAAATAAATTTTTTTTAATTTCGAGGTCGGAAGGTTAAGAAATGTAGACATCTGGAGGGTTTTCTGGTAAAAGTAGCCAAATTTCAGAATTAATATTGGGTGGTATTATTGATTCCGTTCCGCAAGTGCGAAAAGCAATTTTTGTGCGGAAGTCAAATTTGTAATTATTCATTCCGTTTGTGCGGTATCCTTCCGTTGTTGCGGTATCATCTCTACCTTGACGGTATTGCCATAGTATTGATTCCGCAATGTAGATATATTTCTTCATTTTGCTTACGCTTAAATTTTATAACGAAAAGCTAACGGAAAGAACAAAAATGTAAGGAATTGTAAAATTTGTAAGTAAAATTGTTTTAATTTAAATATTTTGATTTTTTTACATTTTTATAGGAGTAAAAAAGAAAAATACTCAAGTAATTTGCAAATAGAAGCAATGGTTGATAATGAAAAAAATCAAGACATTGCTTGTGGTATTAAACAAATAATAGCTTTATCCTGAAATTTTTTTTATTTTTGAACATACTCTCTATTCTTCATTTGTAACACATCTTAAGATTTATAGCGTAAAACTCTTCTTTCTAACCGAATGTCCAAGTTATCATCGTCGAAAAAGGCTATTTTATCCATATTTTAATTTTATATTAACTGCCTTTTAAAATTTCACATATAATTTACTAAAAACACTTTTTATTTTACTTTTCAATTTCTAATCTTGTCGTAAATTGTCTTTTTTCCATCAGCTGACACAAAATCAGCTCGTAATTAAATAAAACAGGGATGTTAAATTTGCTTCGCAGAAAATGTATACCGCAGGAATTAATAATTGCTATTTTCATATCGATCGATATTTTTTTCCGCAAAATTTTTCTTTCCGTGCGGAATCAATAATACCACCCATTATTATTTTCGTGGGAATTTCGTTACGTTAGATTGACAATAATATTTAAAATTGTTTTAATACTATCTAATATTGTGTTGAAGCAACCGCAGTCGTTCAGAGATATTATTGGCTCAAAGTATACTTTGTGTTCTAAAATAAAATAAAAGTTTATAATACAATATGCTTTCGATCTGCTACAGCAAAAGTATAATTTTTGTTTAATGCGGTTTTGATTTTAAATCTAGTTGAAGATGTTTTTAACTTACTTAACAACACTTGACATCTACTGTGTCTGTTCTTATCGCATAATGATAAAAGATACAGAAGGTTCGACATAGCCGAATATAACTCTCTTACTTGTTTTGTTACAGAATGTATGAAAATATATTCTACATTTGATGAGGGATCCACTTAAAACTTACTTCTATTTTGCTTTTAGTAGATAAGAAGCTAAATACAGGTTTAAGATTTTAAGTTGTTTTCCAAAAGTACCGAACTTATTGTTTAACTCTGGTTGGGAGCCATTCTTTTTGCAATAATTTTTTTTTTTTATTTATTAATGTAAAATAAAAGAAGGCTATTGGTAAAACAAATAAAGGTCAAAAGTCTTTGAATAACTTGTATAAAGGGCTAAAGGCTTTCTTAGTTACATTTATAGCTACAAAAAAAAAAAAAAGAAGTATGTATGTAACTGAATAGTAGTAGCAGGATAATAATTGTATCATTATGCTTCATTAAGAGGAATATGGAGCAAAGTAGGTGCATATCATACGTCAAATAAAACGGAAGTGTATAATTTTAATTATTATCGACCTTTTCCAAATTTTATTGCTATGTTTTTTAGAAAACTCTAAACGTCCTCTTTTGTATTCAGTGCCCTAATAGCTTTTTGAGGTGAATGTAAAAATATGCGAAAATCTGCGATTTGTTAATTGGTTTCTTTAGTTTTTTACGTATTTTAAATTACATTTTTTCTGGATGGTTTGATAATTAACAAAATGAAATATCGTTTATGACATACGTACGTGACAGATTTTTCTCTTATAGTATTTATAAGATACTAGCTTAACCCAGTGCGCTTCGTTACCCTCATTAAATAAAATAAATAAATAAATTTGTATTGAGTCTATGTTTACAATAAGGAAGTGGGTCTTATACAGATTTTGTTAATTTATTACAAAGCTATTTGTTTGTATCTGTGGCTTTGATTTACAGAAATCTAGTATGATCCTACTTCTCCAATCTCTCACATTTCTTGCAGATGCTGTTTGTATATTGATAACCGAATTTGGACAAGTTTACACTTGCCGTACTTCAAATTTACGGGAATATATTTTGTGCCACGCCCACTTATATAATCGCGCCTACTATTACTGATGTTACGTATTGATCACCAAGCTATTTGTACCAACTTTGGAAACTTTAGCAATTACCGTCCTCTAGATATAAAGAACGCCCATTTATCCACTCCCGCCTTCTTTCTGACAGATGTTGCGTATCGATAACCCAGCTATGTGTACTAAATTTGGACAAATTGTCTTTTCTTAAATAAATGTATATAATGCCACGCCCACATTTTGAACCCCCAAATCTTGTCGGACGTGGTGTATTACCTACCAAGATGCTTTTACCTAATTTGGAACCTTTGGCTCTTGACGTTCTTCAGATATAAAGATATCTACAATCTCTTTGTATGGGAGCTGCCACTTTAACTTTTCAAATCCCGCCCACAATTTTTCGGATGCTGTGTATTGATAACGAAGATGTTTTTACCTTATTTGGAATCCTTAACTCTTACCGTTCAGCAAATATACATTAATCTATAATGCCTTTGTGTTGGAGGTGCCGAGCCTTTTTTCCAAACTTTGACTCTTGCCGTTTTCCAGATATACAGAATTCTATAATTTTCGTATGAGAGGTGCCATGCCTACTTATCCAATTAACTGTAAGTGAACGATGTTGAAATCATTAAACAGTGTATTTGAAATACAATCTAAATTCAATTACGCAAATTATTCAATCAAACCAATTGTTAATTGAATAAGTTTGTTAAATCAATTCAGTTGATGGTTAAATGAAGCAGAATAATAATATTTAAAATATATATTTGTTTAATTGTAATAGCTCATGCTTAATTGTACGAATTTTGGAAGATTTTTTTGACAAAGGAATTTCATACATACAACTTTGTATAAAATTGTAGTATAACTCTGATTCAGGGTATTCAAGATTGAAAACCAAAAACGGTTTGTTGTGTAATTTGGCTGTACTTTTTTTCACCTATTCACTATAAACGCACAACATGAAATGACGCCAAAAATATTTCAATATATAAATAAATACCACATTTCGATTGCGACCATAACCACCGTCAACAATGTGGTCGGCCACAAGGCGATTTTATTGACATTGGTGGTGGTCATAATTGTAATTCGTCTATAACAAATCTCAGTTAATTTTTTACTTGTTGATGAGTTTTTTTTTGCACGCGACGCTTACTGTTCTTTTTGATGACAAAAACATGTGTGTTTGTGTGTATGAACCCTGCAAATAATAGGACCAGTCCAAACACGCGTGTAAAGAGTAGCCCACAAGGGAATAGGACTAGTCCAAAAGTAACCCAAACGTATGGAAAAACCATGGTCTATTTAACATTACGATGTCCCAGGAGAGGACCAAATAACCCACCTTTGGACATATAAATGCTCAAAGTTTGGCGCCTAAAATTGAAGAATTCCGGTACATATTTGAGAACTCCAACATGGATATTGTATGCGTTTCAGAAACATGGTTTCATGCAAGTATCAGTAATCTTTCCGCTTCTCTAAGTGGCTACAATTTAATAAGGGTTGATAGATTTGGGCGCGCTGGTGGAGTGGCTATTTATATTAGAAGAGGCATATCTTATAATATTAAAAGTACATCTAATGATGATAATGTTGATGGTGATAATAATGATGGTTTGGTGGAATACGTCCTAATAGAAGTTATATCTCGGGGAAGAAAATTACTGGTAGGAAGTTTATACAGGCCTAATAACAACATACCAATTGAACCGTTTTTTGCAATTTTGGAGAATTCCACAGCTTTATATAATGATGTTGTCCTTGTTGGTGATTTTAACTGGAACCTTTTAACTGATTCAAGCATTATTGACATCTTGGCACCATTGGGACTATTTCCAACTAACATAACTACACCTACTCACTTTACCTCGTCCAACAGCACCTTAATTGATCTTCTTTATGTTGGGAATGTAAGTAATGTTATATTATACGATCAACTGTCTGCCCCGTGTTTTTCTAAACACGATTTATTATTTATGACCTATAATTTTCAATTGCAAATCCCACCCTATTCAATAGCTTTTCGTGACTTTGAAAATGTTAAATACGCCACATTGGAATTAGAACTACTAAGAATTGATTGGAATGCAATCTATTATATGGTTTCAACAGAGGATAAACTAGCCTTTCTTGAACGTAATATATTATATTTGTTTAATCAAGCTGTTCCATTGAAAACTAAGGTAATGAGTCAAACAAAAAGACCATGGTTCTCGTCAAATATTAAACAAGCCATTAAACAAAGAGACCTTGCATTTTCACGTTGGAAGCGGTTTAAAACCAACGATCTACATGTTGAATATTGTTTGGCGAGAAAAACAGTACACAAACTCATTAAACAGGAAAAATCAAAATTTTACACTGAAAAGTTCTCCTTGGCCCTGGGATCAAAAAAACATGGAAAGCTATAAGGGAAATCGGTATTGGTAAATCTGGAAATAATGACCCTGTTGTTTTTGATCCAGACGTTATTAATGAAAAATTTTTGAATATTCCTATGGTAGAAGCAGATATTGATTTTTACAACCACAACCATGACAACCGTCAACCCCATAATAACTTCTCTTTTGATTGCATAGACCAGTTTGACGTTTTAAGAAGCTGTATGTCAATTAAATCAAATGCAGTTGGTGTGGACGAAATTCACCCAAGATATTTTAAATTAATTCTCCCAAGAATATTGCCCTTTGTTACACATGTATTTAACACCATTATTACCACCAGTCATTTTCCCTCAAATTGGAAAAAGTCCAAAATAATACCAATACCCAAAACTAAATCAGAATATAGGCCAATTGCCATTTTACCCTTTATGTCGAAAATATTTGAGAGGTTAATTCACAATCAGATATCGCTTTACGTTAATGATCGTAATCTGCTTAATGATAAACAATCTGGGTTTCGGAAAAACCACAGTTGTATAACTGCACTTGAAGATGTTGCGGAAGATATACTGGACGTGACTGAAAACATACGACGTGACCTAGATACAGGAAAAGTAAACTTCTTGGATCTTCTGGATCACTCTAAGGCCTTTGACACAGTGGACCACGGCACGCTTTGCTCGAAACTCCGACATTTTTTTAACTTTTCCTTGACCTCCACGCGTCTGTTGTCGTCATATCTCTCAGGACGCCGGCAATTTGTGTTTTCGGACCAACTTCAATCGTCGGTATTAAATTTATCTAGGGGTGTGCCCCAAGGGTCAATCCTTGGACCATTCCTTTTCTCTATTTATGTAAATGATTTACCAAACCAGCTTTCGCACTGCAAAATGCATATGAACGCAGATGATGTGCAGTTGTATTTAAGTAGTCCAGTCATTTCCATCGCTGAAAATATAACGAAACTTAATGACGACCTTAATAAGATCTATATCTGGGCAACTGCAAATGGGCTTTGTTTAAACCCGCGCAAATCAAAGTGTATCATTATTCGTAGGAAAACAATGAAACATATTGCTGACGTTGATATTTTGATAGATGGTGAAAAAGTCACTATAGTTAATGCTGCCAAAAACCTCGGATTAGTTTTTAATAATAATCTTACCTGGAATAACCATATTAACGCACTTGTGGGGCAGACGTACACAAAGCTCAGATGTCTTTGGTCCTCACAGCATTATACTCCATTAAATATAAGACTACTTCTTGCAAAATCTCACATTATTCCCAATTTAATCTACGGTTGTGAACTTTTTGCCAGCTGTGACACAATGAGCAAGGGTAAGCTTAATGTTTTATACAACAATGTTGTTAGATATGTATATGGACTGAGAAGATATGATCATGTATCCCACTTTTCTTTGAAATTATATGGAGTCTCGTTTAACAACCTTCTTAACATACGTGTGCTTTTATTTCTGCATAAAATCATTTATTCGGATACGCCACAATACCTTATTGAGAAGATTAGGTTTGCCAGATCAGTTAGGGGAAAAAAGATCATTATCCCATTCCACCGTTCTCTTGTATCCGAATGGCAGTTTTTCATACATTCGGCGCGTCTCTGGAATAATCTTCCTCGAACACAACAACTTAATAGCAACGCAACTAGCTTTAAGTCTTTTTTATATAAACATTTTACTTATTAAAAATCACAAATATTATTATATTCTTTAACAATTTGTTAGTTAATTATGTCTAAATATGTATACTTGTCTTTGCCGTCTCAATTTAATAATACTTACAATAATACTTTCTTGTTGTACAGGATCTGAACATACAAATAAATAAAAAAAAAAAAAAAAAAAAAAAAAAAAAATAGTATAGATGAACGAAAAACAAATATCTTAGTACTTTTGGATCATTCAAAAGCCTTCGGTACAGTCGATCATAACGTCCTATGTTACAAACTACAACACATGTTTATGTTTTCTACAGCTGCTACACGTCTGATATCAACATATCTTACCAACAGGTATCAGTATGTTCAAAGTGGTAATAATAAATCAAAATTTCTACCTGTGACGAGGGGTGTACCGCAGGGGTCAATTATTGGGCCCCTTCTATTTTCACTTTACGCTGATGACCTTCCGAGTCAACTTACACACTGCAAAGTCAGAATGTATGCTGACGATGTTCAGATTTACATTAGCTGTGATACATCTGAAATTGAACAATGTGTCTTAACTCTGAATTCTGAGTTCAAACATATATATGAATGGGCTACTAGTCCGGTCAAAATAAACATTTCAAATTTCATTAACTCGCATAAAGCTCAAAATTGGCATAGACCTTCAGTTCACGAATACAAATAATATGTGAAAAGTCCCCGTTGATCCGATGCTTGCTAAAAAAGATATTCGAGGTCAAAGGTCAAAAATATACGTTTTTTGCATTTTTTTCGTAAACGGTAAATATATCGCGAAAATGGTTAAAGTAAAAGTTGTAGATTATTAAATTTCCTGCAAAACACGTTCTTATACTTTTTTGCTACGACCCACCATTCCAGAGATATTCCCGTTTGAAATACTGGATCGACGGTTTGGATCAAAACGACTTATCGAAATTTTTTCGTCTCTTGGTTTGTGTGCATCTTACACTGACACTATGTATGAAGCGGCCGCAGTTTTTCACAAACCACCTCACATTTTACCACCAGAAACTGGTACATGTATTCAGTATGTTGCAGACAATGCTGATATAAATGTACATACTTTAGATGGCCATAATACGCTTCACGTAATGGGTATCATTCAAATTGTTATTCCGAAAAATTCATTTATATTAGAAGAGCCTATATCGCGAGTGAATAAAGTCCATTCAGCAGAAGATTTCGCGGCAAAAGCTGAAGTGAAAATACGATTCTATCAAAACAATGGTGTAGTAGCTCACAGTAAAATACCTGTGCAAAATGTTGAATATGAAAATGACGTAAATGCACTCCAAAAAGTTGATATCTTATGGTTATATGCCAAAACCAAGAATGTAACGCTACCCGGTTGGAATGGATATATTGAACGTTTAACAAGTAGTATTAAGAATTTTTCTACATCACAAATTTCATTCTTACCATTTATTCATCAACCAGCCAGTAACTACAATACAATATACACAACTTTACTCTGTACTTTGGAAAATGCAAAACATTATGGTCACGATGTATGCATTATTACTTTTGATCAACCTCTGTATGCGAAAGCTCGACAAATCGTCTCTACAGCACCTGAAGGATCTGAATTATCAAAAATCATAATAAGACTTGGAGGGTTTCATTTACTCATGTCATTTTTTGGAGCAATTGGTTTCATCATGCAAGGAAGTGGCCTAAAAGAGGTGCTGTCTCTAATTTATGCACCCAATTCACTAGACAAAATGCTCAATGGCCATGCTTACGCGAGAGCTGTTAGAGCTCATACATTGCTTCATCTGGCTTTAGCAACAATAATATTAAAAGAAATTGTAATTGATGATGAGATAACTGAAAATCTCAAGACAACAATTGAAAATTTATTAAATAACACCACTACTTACTATGATACGAAAAAATGCAAAAAACGTATATTTTTGACCTTTGACCTCGAATATCTTTTTTAGCAAGCATCGGATCAACGGGGACTTTTCACATATTATTTGTATTCGTGAACTGAAGGTCTATGCCAATTTTCAGCTTTATGCGAGTTAATGCAAGGTTAGCCTTTTTTTGTGTCTATTTTGACCGGACTATACTGCTAATGGTCTTAGTATCAACCCAAAAAAATCTAAATATCTTGTTATCCAAAAACGAACTACTATAACCGATCATATACCTGATATTTTTCTTGGTGATGAACGTATTGAAAGGGTAAATACAGCAAAAAATTTAGGTATTATTTTTAATAAGAACCTGACATGGTGCAACCATATTAATTATGCATGTGGCCGTACATATTCCATGCTTAGAACTCTCTGGCAAACGCAGTATTGTACACCTATCAATATAAGAATACTTCTTGCCAAAACCTATTTATTGCCAATTCTGATGTATGGATGCGAATTATTTGCCAAATGTGATGCGGCAAGTACAAGAAAATTAAACTCAGTCTTTAAAAGCATTGTACGATACGTATATGGCGTGAAAAGGTTTAATTCTGTTTCTCCTTTTACGGTAAAATTATATGGTATTCAGTTTGATGACCTTCTCAAAACAAGAGTACTAATATTTTTGCACAAAATCGTGTTTACTCAACAACCACAACATCTGTATAACCGCTTAACCACATCTAGGTCTAATAGAGGTAAAAGAATTTTATTGTTTAGACACCAAAGTTTAACTTCCGATTGGCAATTTTTCCTTAATGCAATCCGTCTTTGGAATCTACTCCCGCATAATGTACAAATAACTAGTAACGCACTGAGCTTTAAAAAAAGCATTTTAAATTTTTTTGCACGTTAATTTTTTTCATTTTTTTTATGAATTTTAAATATTATTATTTTGTTAATTTTCAATTTAATTTATTAATTTAATAATTTTTTTTTCTCTCTTTTAAATTTTTTCTTTTGTTTTAAATTTTATCATTTACAAATTATAATTATAAATGTTTCTGCTAAAACAATGTTCTATACTGCAATAAGAGGCTTTAAGTCTTGTGTATAGAATTGGAAATAAATAAAATAAATAAATAAAGCAGTAGTTTTAAAACTACTCCATGGTATACTCAAAAGGATAAGTTTTGAAGTCGTTTAAAAACGAAAGCATGTCGTTAAAAAACGAAGACATGTCGTCTCACTACAAACACTTTTTTACAATGACATGGTCCATGCTTTCATTACATCGGACCAGTCCATGGAGTAGTCCATTTTATCAAAATGGATCAGGTAGTCCAATTTTATTTGCAGGGTACATGAAAGGGCAAAGACAACAAATTTATAAAGATGTTGGTTGCACTTGTAACATTTTTCGCAAACTGTTGATGAGGGAGCAAAGCAAGGAGAAAGCAACGAAGTGTTCAATTCAAACAACCGAGTTGATTGATTCAATTAAACTTATAATTAAAATTATGCTTAAAATCAAGTAAAATTTTATAAAAAAAATTTTTTTTTTTTAATTCAATCAATTAAGAACGTAATCAAATTTATTTTAAAATTCAAAGATCTCTATTAATTGAAAATAAACTGCCAAAAATTTTTTCTGTGCTTAAACCATAATTAATAACAAATCGTCACAGTTTAAGATAATAATAACATCATACAGATATTACTCCTTAAACATTCGAACTGTCGGTGGAGGGTATCAAAGATTCGGCACAGCCGAATATAGCACTCTAACTTGTTTTTTCTACCATGTTATGAAAAAGTTTCAAGGGTTTTAATTTTATTGGAAAAGTTTTGAACTTCAAACAAAACTCTGTTTTCTCAAGAGCTGCATTCATTTAAATTGTTAGAGTATAAAGATTAGTTATTCTAGTATCGATTGAAAATATATAAATTTCATAAGTTGGTGGCCTTTGATTTGAACAAAAAATTTATAACTCCCTTTAAAATTGTCTATTTAATTTTCGAGTTTAAAATCGGCTTTAGAGAGAAAACTTTAAAACGCTTTGAAGGTTTTCATAGTTATGTTTCCCTTTAAACTACAGTTTATGAAATAAAATAATATTTTAAATGCCACAAATCGCGTATGTATCACTTAATTTAATGACCTCCCCTAATTTTTTTTTATTGTTTTGGTCACGTGTCACTTAAGTGGATTTTGAAATAAATATCAACAAGCGGATAGGAACTAACAAACAAACAAAATTGACTAAAAGTCACTATCACGTGTCCTTGCAATAAACCAAAATAAAGGAAAGAAATTGAATTTATTATTAATATTCATAATGACAATGTCAACAAAAACAACCCTTTAAGGGAAAAAATAAGGATCTGTTTTCAATAAAATCAACACAGAACTCATATTTAATAATGACACGTTATTGGAATTGATAAGTAATGAAAACATTTCATTTAATTATATAAAAGCAAACATAGAAGTTTTTATTTGAACTTGTAAGTGAACAGAACTAAATACCTGCACAAAAAACTACATTTGCTTCAGAAAGATTTCACCACTTTTGATCGAAAGAAAATGACGTGTTGTGTTATTTTTTTATTAGGATACAGGAATAATATTTTTAAAAATCCCGAGAATGGTTTTGCAAATTTCAGACCTCAACTTAACGCAACATTTTAACATGACAGCTAAAGCCCCTTTCACACTATTTTACAAGTATTTAAAATTCAATATGATTTGAGAAAATCTATTGTTAAATATAACAGCTGTTAAGAATAAAAAATATAAATATTTTTATTTAAAGGGCATATAAAATTGTTGTTCATTGCAACATATATCAAACAAATAAGAGTGCCATATTCGGCTATGCCGAAACTTATATACCCTTCACCACTGTACGATAAGAACAGAAAGTTAAATAAATACCGTTGTTTAGATATAAATAAATCCTTTTTAAGCCACGCGCAATTCTCTTCAACCGCCCACATTTTTTTCGGAAAGTGTGTATTGAAACCCAGATGCTTGTACCTAATTTGGAAACATGGACAGATATACAGAATAGCCTTGCCCACTTCTCCAATCTCGCCATATTTTTAGAGAGTATTGATAGCCCAGCTATGTGTACCAAATTTGGACAATTCCATTACCGTTCTTTAGAAATAAATAAAGTAAGAAACGTTTGCTCTTGCCTTCTGCAGATATACAGAGATTTATAATGTATTTGTATGAGAAGTGTCACGCCCACTTCACTTATCCCGCCTTCATTATGTGGGTTGTTGTGTATTTTGTTCAAATCTTAGCCTTTTGTGGACCAGTCTTGCTAAGTTTAAACAGCAAACTTTTCGGGACTATATGTGATGTTAATATATTATATTTGGGTCTTCGGAAAACCCATTTCAACGGACTACGTTAAATCAACTTAAAATATAAATAAAATGTCAAATTTATATACCTTTTCCACCTGTGGCGAAGGGTATAAAATAAAAAATGAGAATCATGTAATAATATTTTTTCTAATGCAGAAATGTGTGAGATTTATTTAAAGAACAATATAAAGCAATTGAAATTTTTTATTTATTAGCGGTATTCGGTGTTGTGTACGTTCCAGGCTGCAAGTGTGTTTTATTGCAATAATTATGTTATTGACAGTAAACGGTATTTTAGGCAACAATGCAATTTGCAGATTAGGTCACAGCTGATATACCGAATTATTGGTAGTGTAAATTTACAAAAAGATTTTGATTTTGGCACGAACAACATAAATGCGAGTTATTTTGTTGCCATCACATGAGCTGTAATATATGAATATAAAGTTTAAAGTAATCACCCCTATCGCAAACAACTACTCCCATGAAAATATTCCCATATTTTATTATTTCGTATTGTGAATGATTCCCATAACAAATTTTTTGGGAATGAATTCCCAAACTTAAAAAATTTGGCATCGCCAATGTTTACTCCCGCAAATTTTTTTACTAAATAAATTGCCAACAAGTGTTTGTGTGAACAAGAAGGGAACATGTAAATTTTAATTTGTATTCTAAAGTAGGACTAAATTAAATTACTTTTTCCTTTTATTGAAGGAGTGTACATAAACAAAATGAAGATAAACACTATTCATTATTTATTTTATTAAATTTTTATTAGTATTTTATTTTGTATATTTTTCTTTCACAATACAAGCACTGACAAGTTACTCACAATAGAGACTTTTGTTTACAAATAATTCACAATAGAAATTTTTACTCCCAAAATATTTGCGACACCGATTTGTTGGGGATGGGAATTTCGGTTTGATCCCATATATCATATTCCCATAACATTCGCGATAGGGGTGAATATGTATTTAAATATTAAAATTATGTTTTATATTTCCTGTGTACATCTAAAACTTTGAAATGTGATTATTTCATATTGTAAGTCTTTATTGTTTATGTGTTACATTATTGTATTTTTTTTATTTTTTTTTTTGTTTTCTAATTTTTAAATAGACAATCCCTTGAAAAAATCGAGAACCAATCGACGAAACGTGGGGAACAAAATATTGAAATTAAAAATTTAATTTTATTTACATTGAAGAAATTTAGGCCCTATTAGCTTGACAAAAATTACATTAATAAATTCATCACTTAGGCCAAAGAAACAACTACAACAATAAAGCAAGTTGTTTTGGTTTTTATTTTGTTTTTTCTGAACCTACTTTTAAGGCTAAATTACACTATTATACTTTGTATTAATACATGTCAAAAACTCAAGTTATATGACAGAGTCTGATAGTGTGAATGCAATGTGTCACAAATATTTTTTTATTTTAATATCCTAAGCTAATCCCGCGAAGCTTTTTCGCTTGTCTGCAGGAAAGAAACCAGAGTCTCTGGTGGGAATTGAACCCACAACCCCGGTGCTGATAGACTAGCTAACTGCCAGTTAGCCTACTGGGGCACTCAATGACATTCCGTTTTTTCGTACTTTTGTCATGAATTTTTCTTGAAGTCCAAGTACATTTTTTTTGTTATTTCATCTTGTCCTTCCCTTTTCTGTTGACCTTTTTCAGCACAACCTGAAGGGCAAATGTACACATAGAGCTCGTGCCCTAGCTTTAACAATAATTAGTATTGTGGTCATTTTTTTGAATTAATATATTTTTAATTAGGCTTAAGTTCATGAAATTTAATTTTCATTAAATTATTTTTATGAAGAAAGGAATTTTACAACATGAAAATTAATTAAAATTGTTATTGATAATCTTTCATTCCTGACGTGGCCGCGGCTCGAACCCTGGCCTAATTAAAAAAATTTGGATTAAAAACCATAAATAGTTCAACAAAATGACCACAATACTAATTATTTAAAAGGTTTTTGTTTTATTTTTTTATTATTCGTCTTTGTTATTTTATCCTATTTTGATGTTTCTCTTGGCAGAGTTGCCACGATATACCAATTCGAATAAATAAGTGCCGGTGCACACACGTCAATTTTGACTCGTCAAGTATTGAGCTTTTAGAGGAGAAGGGAAAATAGATTGCCACAATCCAAATAGTACTCCGGAAAAGCTTTTAATGCCATCACTTGCTCATAAAGTGTATCAACATAAAAATTGGCGATAATAACTTAACGATAGCTACTATGTCATGACCTGGTAGGTTGAAAATTAGCCACAGGTCCCATATGAACCCCCATACTAAAATCTCATATAGATGAAGATATCTAACATAAGTTCGTTTAGGTGCAATCATGATTGGCCCATTGGTCCCAAATAGGGTACAATAGCAAAAATTGTTTTATATACTGTGGTCGGGCTTGACCGACTATATATTTTAGCTTGTTCTCTTCTTCGTTAATTCATTTATTATATGAAACAATTTTATTATTCTGTCTTAAATTTATGTTCTGCTTTAAGAAAATTAACACATTAAGTTAATTTTCTTAGTTGCTATGAAAAAAGCAAAGAAAATTAAATAATTTGCTGAAAATTACTCCAAAAAAAAAATATATGTTATAGTGCATTTACACTTGTAATTTTCAAACTAGTTTACGATCAAAACTACTTTCATAAACTATACCGTTTACATCAGCATTTTTGACAGTTAAGTTGTTTATCTTTGACAAGTTCTTAGCCCCAATAATAAAAAAAAAACGTTGATGCACATACACACGAACATATAAAAAAACCTTTTATTTCCGTTGTCCATCTAAAAGAAAATATGTAAAAAAACTAACATTTCTTATACATTCGGAAATTGTTTAAACATTTTCTTTGTTTATATTATTTTTCTTACTATTGTTTTGGCTTTTTTTACAGATAAAAGTAAATTTTTTTTCACTTGATTTTTTTTATTTTTGAGGAAATGTCAAATATCACTAGCATTGCCAGAACAAAATTTGAAAAACAGAGTTGCATTAACAAAAACTGGTTGTTTGTAACTAGTTTATCTCAAAAGCCAGTTACAAACGTGTTTATAATTTGTATGGATAAACAAGTTTCTCAAACTAGTTTATCATCATAAACAACTTATAACCTGTTTATGGCGTAGGTGTAAATGCACTATTAGAATATTCGCCGTATCAAGAGAAAAATATTGCCGATACACTGAAAGAATTTTCTTCGCAATACCATTAAAAAGGAACCTTTGCAGCGCTTCGTTGGATCAATGAAACCTGTTTCATAAAATCTGAAACATTGCATTAGATCTATGAATATTTTTCATTGGAAGAAAACTTTCATTAAAGTAAATATTTATTTTTTTATTTTTTTTTTTTATTTTTTTTTTTCTTATTTTATTTTATTTTTTATTTTTTTTCTGTCTCTGTCTACCGAGGCAATGTAGTTTCTGAATAAAAAAACTATGTCTTTTACTCAATTAAGAGTGTAAATATGAGATTAAATGGTCCATAACAACAATAACAACGTTGATTGAAAGTTTTTGTTTCATTACTATAATGACATTTTTAATTGTCATAATGAAAATTTTAATTTATGAAAGCATTATTGAAATATGTTGCTTTTATAAAAAAAATTTGATTTCATAAATTTAATGGCACATTACATTAGATGTATGAAATAATATTAAATCTTACATTTTTTGATTAACAATTAAACATTTTTTTAAAGAAACTATAATTTTGTATTAATTTATGAATATAGTTATGTTTGTATATTGTTTTTTAATGTTCCCAATTAAAATTTTTTGTTTAACTTGGACATACTTAAGTTTTCATATATCCAATGAAAATTTTTAACGTAATTACGAAATCCAATGAAGCGATTTTAACGAAAAACTTCATTATAACTATGAAATTCCATTTAGACAATGAAAATTTTCATTTACCCAAGGAAAATTTTTTTATGAAAATGATTCATTAAATATATGAAGCATTATTCTTTCTTGGATACTGCAGCAAGAAATGCAACCCCAATCAAGCGGACAATTAAACGTGCTCCTTACAATACATCGACGGATATAGAGACCCTTATCAGAGAAAAAAGGAAGTTAAGAAGACAATGGCAAAACAGTCGTTCCCCAACCACTAAGGCCCAACTACAATTATGCCTGACCACACTTCGCAGCAAATTGAGACAGAACCACGAGTCCGCAATAGAAGGCTATCTAAACAGCCTAGACGCCACAAAAAACTCCAATTATAGCTTATGGAAGGCTGTACGGCATATGAAATGCCCTATAACCCAAGAATCTCCATTAAGACTGGAAAACCGCACTTGGGCCAAAAACACACATGAAAAATTAAACGCTTCGCGGGCCACCTTGAGAAAGTTTTCACGCCACATGATGCACATACTTGTTCCTGTCGTCCAATCATTCCTGATAAGGTAAACCATCCATTAAAATTTAACATAACTCAAATAAAATCTGCAATAGAAAAAGTGAATATTAGAAAATCTCCCGGACCTGACCGCATCACAGGGTCAATGATAAGAAACCTACCATCGTCTGCTTCCAGAATCTTGCTGCTTATTTTTAACGCTATATTAAGAGTCGGATACTTCCCATCCTCATGGAAGAGGTCTATAATTGTTATGATTCCCAAGCCAGGAAAATATGCTAGCCAGGTTGCGTCGTACAGACCGATAAGCTTATTGGGAATCCTATCGAAGCTTTTCGAAAAAATATTCGCTTTAAGTATAACTCCTTATCTAAATGAACACGACATCATCCCGGATCACCAGTTCGGATTCAGAGCGAAACATGGTACAATAGAACAAGTGCATAGAATTGTCACCCTTATTAGATCGGCGTTTGAGAAAAAGCAATACTGCTCAGCACTGTTTATAGACATTTCCCAAGCTTTTGACAAAGTTTGGCATGATAGGCTACTCATCAAAATAACACGAATGCTTCCTCAAAACACTCACAAGCTCTGGAGAGCTATCTAACAGGCAGAACATTCATAGTACGGTCGCAAGATAAATACTCCCCCCTCAAGAAAATTACTGCTAGTGTCCCCCAAGGCAGCATATTAGGACCGCTTCTATATATAATATACACAGTGGATATGCCAACAAACCTGAGCACGCATACCTCTACATTTGCAGACGACACAGCATTTATAAGCGTTACCCATGACCCAAAAGTCGCATCGCAAAATCTGCAGCCCCACATCAATGAACTAGAGGCCTGGCTAGAAAAATGGAGAATAAAGGTTAACCCGGCTAAATGTGCTCGCTTAACTTTCACGCTCAGAAGACAAACGTGCCCAGTTGTAAAAATAAATAACATCACTGTTCCGGTAGAAAACCATGTTAAGTACT
This sequence comes from Pollenia angustigena, assembly GCA_930367215.1. Classification (NCBI taxonomy): domain Eukaryota; kingdom Metazoa; phylum Arthropoda; class Insecta; order Diptera; family Polleniidae; genus Pollenia; species Pollenia angustigena. The sequence goes on along the minus strand of OV884061.1, from coordinate 21,839,684 downwards.
TGGGAATTCATATAGATAGACGCTTGACCTGGTCGCGTCATATTGAAGCGAAAATAACGGCTATGAAACTTAAAGCAGCTCAACTAATTGGCTTCTCGGTCGAAACTCAAACTTGTCCTTAGACAACAAAATTCTCTTATACAAGTCCATCATAAAACCAATATGGACATATGGCATCCAATTATGGGGTACTGCATGCGCATCTAACATCCAAAAGCTTCAAAGAAGACAGTCTAGAATATTACGACAAATTGTCTGCGCCCCATGGTATATACGTAATGATATTATCCACAGAGATCTCAACGTCCCCACTATCCAGGAGGAAATTAAAAAATATTCAATAAGTTACATCGATAAACTAATGGCCCACCCTAACTACCTCGTTCGGGGTCTGCTTCAGTTCGAAGGTCACCAGAGGCTAAAAAGAACCGAGACTTTGAGCCTAACTAGAAGACATTTTTAAAATTTGAATACAGCAGTTAGTGGTTACACTGGTAACAACTAATAAACAACAAGTAGAATTAAGATTTGAATACATATTGTAAATTTCGATAAGAAAGATTCAATAATAAAAATAAATTTAAAAAAAAAAAAAAATTATTCTTTCAGTGTACCGATATGTCGGAAAATCGGTATCGGGTTTCGTTGCATCCCTATATATCTTCTTTTAGTTTATATACTTTTGTTTAGAATTCAATAATTTGCTGGAGCATATTAAAAACTGCAATCGATTTATAATTTTTAAGAATACGTGTATTGAAATTAATAATAAAAAAAAATTATTTGACTTTTGGTTCTTTACTACAAATACTATTTGAAGAATATTTATAAATTTATGTAGTAAATATATTTTTTAAAATTTTTTTTTTTCTATAAAAATTTTTAATTCAGACCAAAACTTAAGCAATGGATGTCATTTTCTACGGTTTATTTCCTAAACTTTCTAGTTTAAAACAAATTTCAAGTTATAACTGTATTATAATATTAAAAAGTTAATTTTTTTTTTGTTTTTTTTTCTAGTATTATTAATTTCTGATGAGAATCGTGATATTAATATGCATGTCGAAGAAGACGTTAAAAGACAACGTTTAACGTACAGTGGGGATCAAATTTACCCAAATGTAAGTAATGTTTTGTTAACTTTTTATTTTAATTATTAATTGGATTGTTTTGAAATTTGCTTATTTTTTTAAGATCTGGTCGGGTAAATGGTGTATAAAAGATGAACATAAACTTCTTTCGGAATTGGGTACTTTGGCAACAAATGGCAGCAGTGTAGCAGCAGCAGCGTATTATGATAGCCACAATGGCTTTCCTCCTGCGGTGGCAACAGGAACTAATGACAGCATGTTATATGACAGTATTACGACAATATCTCAAACCCAAGGTTCACTATATACTCCATCTATAGGTGCATCGATTGGTAAGTGACTAGAGCTAGCAGTTAAGTTCACTCAAAGTTGGTGTCACTTATGTGCGAAGTTTCTTTCTGAAAAACGTTAATGTAGTAATAATGGTGGTTGGAAGGCCTTTTCAATTTAGTTTTAATTTTTTTTATTTTTATCACTTATTTGAAATAATTTTATTTTATGTTTTATTTTGGAATGTTAGGCAGTTCTAGTACATTAACGCCCTTAGTTCCTGTCAGTATGCAAGACATGAAGTTAGGATCTAGCCTTCACGATCCAGCAATGTCCCCATATTATACAGGTAAGCAACAAAAAAAAAAAAAAAAATTAAATGTGCAGTTTCCAAACGATTAAATCGTTTATAAAAACATTCGACCGATACTAAACTTCTTGAAAGCTTCATAAGGACCGAAAATGGTTTTTAATCGGCTTTTCAGTCGGCGATCTCAGAACAAATTATTATAAATTTGATAAATTTAGAGATTGAGTTTTCTATATATATTTTCTCTTATAGACAATTGTATTTTTTCTTTTGTATATTTTGAACTTTGTTTTTATTTTATTCGCCAATAAAATTAATACCGCGCCTCATTTTCGAACATAAACTTTTAAAAAATTTAATGAGCTGTTTCGTTAATACGTTCTTTGTATAAGGTCACAAAGTAGAATAGAGGTGAACAATGTGACATTAGAAAAAACCCCAATGCAGAAGTGAGGACAGCTTTCGAAGAAAAGGACAAAAAGCGCTGAGCGTAGTAAAGTGATAATGTGTTAAAACTAGGGAAAGGTAAATGGATTCCAAAATCGATTTTCGATTTTTCGATCGACTTTTTTTATTTCGGTTTTTGAAATCGATTAATCGAACCTCAAAATCGATTTCAAAATCATTTAAGATTAATTTGCAAACTTATACCTAAAATTACACCAGCATTTTTTTTGGCAAACTACTAGAGATATTGAACTGAGATTTTTACAGTGGGTAGATATGACTACTTTTTAAGTACATACATATTTCGTGTAAAAAGTGAAAATGTGTAAGTTTTGAGATGGCCTTTAGAGGAACAAGTGCATATACATTTTACATATTAAAATTGTATTCTTGTATAGTCAATCAGGCCTGTCATATAAATTAATTCCGATCGAAAGTGGAAGTGATTTCGTATCTTGCTTCACATAATACGAAATCAGTTTTGATCGGAATTGATTTTTGTGAAAAGTCTGAATGTATGGATAGTATTTCAAAGGATTATGACAATGGTTCCTGATCGGTGCCGACTGTTTATTTGCTAAGTTACTATTAAGTTAGTTTTAGAAAACAAATGTTTGCATGTCGTTGATGTCAGAAAGATGCAGAGATATTTCCTTGTAATTTCGTTTTTGATAGGATAAATTACATACTTTTTGTTTTTTCACTCTACTTACAACTAGATTAAAATATCGCTCACACACTGGTCTGTTTGAATATAAGCGTATTTCCACTGGAATGCCATGGCGTAATTCACCTGTTGTGTTTCTATAATATGTTGATGGTCACGAAGCTGACTTTCAGTGTTTGGTTCGGTACGACATGTTTAGGACTGTTTTGTTCACTGTCCATTGATGACTTTAATTTCTGAAGAATAAGAGCCCTTATATTAAAGTTGGCAGTATACCAAGGGTACTAATAGATAAATATGTAAAACTACAACGTTACCTTGGAAAACTGCATAAGCATACCTACAGACGTATGTACGCACAAAAGATAAAGTTTTGATATGTTTGCCCATAATTTATCGATTTAATAAAGATTAAAATTAAAAATTGCCAAAATTTTGATAAAAATAAAAAAATCGGTTTTAAAAGCCCAATAATCGACTTCAGTACAAAATCGCATGCGTAAATTCGATTGCAAAAAGTCGATTTTTTTACCACAAAATTGATTTTCGATTGGAATCGAAATCGATTTACCATTCCCTAGTTAAAACAAGTTGCAGCAATCAACAAAAATTTCGTGATCGAAACAAAAACCATGTGAAACCAAAATATTCATTCAATATACATTTAATAATATTGTTTCGTTTAGCGATTTTACTTACTTCAATATACTTAACTTGTGTTGTTGTAAATTTATAAGTTAATTTTTCTAACAGTTTTGAATCTCATACACAAGAGAAATGCCAGAAGGGCAACTTCCGAAGAAAGAAAAAAATATCCTTAGACACCTCTGTATTAGTGCTGGGAAACTATCGATAGACTATCGATATTATCGATAGTTTTAAAATATCGAAAATATCGATAGGACAAATATCAATATCGATATTATTATTATTTAAAATACAGCTATGAAGACATGTTACAGCAGCTATACACACACAGTTTTTTGCCGCAAATTTTTACTTGCTATTATTAATTCGCGTGGTATGGATTATTTAGCAGTGCTTTTTACTGCTAATTAAAGGACTTTAAGTCGAAATTTTTACATGATTATATAGGGACTGAAATGGCAAATATTTTTGTAATGTAAAAAAAATTACATTCCAAATGCAATTGCAAGCATAAGACAAAACAATGAACGACCATTAGAGGATAAGTCCGCTATATTGATAACCTTTTTGGGTTTAGAATTTAGAAAATTTTTTTAAAGTTGCAATGGAATATCTTATAGTCCCTGTTACTTTGGTTCCTTCAGAAAGGTACTTATCAATTTTTAAAAAACTGCCATCTAAAATAACGTGCGTATATACATAAGTCTTATACATTCAATAAAGTGATAAAAACAACGAACGGTAGCCTTATAAAAAAATAATTAAAGTTTTCCTGCACAAGTACAAACATTCAGTCGATAGTAATATCGATATATCGATAGTGAAATCTGAACTATCGATAAATATCGATAGTATCCCACCACTACTCTGTATACCTACTTTGTGACAGGTATGATTAATGACATTTTCAAAATTGTACTGTGTTCAGTAAAAAATGTTATTTTTTACGCTAATTTATTGTTTTATTATTAAAATAATCAGTGTTTTTTAAAAATTATAGTTAAAATAGAAAAAACTTTTTCGACTTTTCATTGGACAAAAACTATAAATAAAAATAATAATTAAAAAATAAATGTAAATACAGTACTTTTCGCTTATAGTTCATTCCGCTTAAAGGCCAAAAACGGATATAAGCCAATACTGTCCTATTCACACGCAGATTTATTCGAATTTCATACAAATTATTTGTTCTAAGGTCCATTTCGCTTGGAGTCCATTTTCGTTTAAAAGCCAAATTTTCTAAGCATGCGTATATAATTCTTCATGGAAAAATTTTCGCTTATAGTCCACTCTGTTTTCTATGATTTTTATAATAAACTGGCAACTGTCAAACTTTCTTGAAAAAAAGCTAATAAAAATATTAGGGTTTTTTTCAGGTAAAAATCCTATGAAATTGATATTAATGTTGTGTTTGATTTCGTTATCCAAAGAATTAAAATGAATCTCAAACTCATTTGTTTATATTTAAATCTTATAAAGCATTTGAATTATTAATAAAAAAGATTTTTATCAAGGTTTCGTTAATATGCTAAATTCCAATTTCATACTATTGACAACCTGAAGTTTTTGTTTTAACTATTTATTTAAAATAAATCAATATTTGGTTATGTTTTAAATATACTTTTCTTTTGTTTAAAAAGAGTTGTTTTATTGAAGAAAATCATTTTTATATAGTCCAAAATGTGGATTATACAAGGTTTGACTTATTATCTATAAAATGGCTTATAAAATAAATCGGTTAAAGTCCATATTCGCTTATAGTCCACAAAAGTTGTGCCACTATAGTAGTGGACTATAAGCGAAAAGTACTGTAGTCGCATTCAAGTCAAAAAACGAAAAGTCACACACAACAAAATACTTCGGCAGTGGACATGTTCGGAAGCTTTTGGTTTGACCGACTGATGGCCGTTTTCTCATTATACGACAGGGATGATAAATGAGAAAACCAATTTCGTACTAAATAACTCTTAAAATCGTACTTTTTCGGCCCTAAAAGTACTAAATGTTTTTTATTTTATTTTTAAAAACAAAAGCTACTTAAAATTCATTTGTACCTCAATTATACATAATAATAGGGTGGGTAAAATTTTTTCGCGTCAAAAGCACATCGCAATTCTTGTTCAATAAGTCATTCGAAGAAACTTTGCCAAAGAAACCATAGGTCAAAAATTTTTTTCGAGCCCCAGACTTTTCTAACTATATTGAAAAATATTCAAGAATAGAGGCAAACAAATTGTACTTGATCTAGCCAGACCTGTATCGTGCGGTTTTTATGGTCGAGAAATCCATTAATTTGTATTTTTGATTGCCCCCTGACAGCGTTTTTAGAATTAATCGTATTTTTTTGTGAAAATTTGACGAATATTTCTCAAAATGCAATCTCGAATTTTGAACGAAAATAAAATTTGTAAGCGTTCTTAAAATATGTGTATGCGAACATCTTCGGATTACATTTCCAAATTTATTGTGTTTACTATTTTCAATATAAACTGCAGAAACAGGAGAGAAGTAGAAAGTAGTGCGAAGATAATAAAATATAATTTAGCGCTTTTAAAATCTCCTTCAAAGTAATTCGAAGTAAAATAATAATGGAGTGGGCTCCCACTGTTCCAAAATTCTGTTGATTACTTCTTGACGTGACAACCATCTTGTCGACGAATATTTGAAAATATTATGAGTTCCCTCCAAAATAATCTTGAATTGAGAGGAATTCGTCTCTTCTACTTTTTAGAACTTTTGTAGAAGAGGTTTCTTATATCTTTTAAAAACTTGTCAATATAATCAGAAAATGCACGCTTATATGCTGCCGCTGATACTAAATTTAGAATGTGGAATGCAATCATTCAATGAGCAAGAGCAAAAATCTATTCACAGTAGCGGAGTTCAGTGTTTAGTGCAAATAGTCTTGCAAAAGATAAAATGCAAAATATCATAGCTGTTTTGTTAAATCCAACAACAAAAAATAGAGTTTCCGTTAGATTTCATAAAGAATCTACGACATTAGGATTTTCTTAAGTCTATTTGCACCAAACACTAAACTCCGCTTATATATTGGACAGTAAATACGAGTTGCCATTTTATATCAATTATAAAGGTTTGAAAAATTTGGAAATAGTACCAAATGAGTCACGGGGATACCAGCGTACTTTTTAGTTTTGAATTGTACCAAAAAAAGTACAATTTTGCCAACTTTATCAACCCAGTTATACGATATTATCTTTTTGCCCAACGAAAAACTGCACATTGAAGAAATTTGGTTTCTTAATGTCTCATTTGCTTATGTATATTCTGTCGCAAAGCTAACCAGCACTCATCTGCCGATTATTTATTTTTATTTGCCGTACAGATAAATTCAATCAGCTGACTTCCAACTTTTACATGTATTTTTGTCGGTATATTGAGAAACCCAAAATTGGTAACTGACAGCTTATCGTTCTAATCAAGGCGAATTAACTGGAGGTGGTGTCGAAACGGCATCCGATTTTGACCGTTCGAGCTAATTTGTTTTGATTTGTTAGTGGTTTGTAACGCAGTTTACTTTCCCAGCTGAGGTATGACTCAGTCTGTCCAGGGTCAATTCGAAGGTCTGCTTCCTTTGAAATGAAACACGGGGTGTTTTCGTGTATGTTCGCTTACAATAATTTTAACAAAGCTTTATTTACGAAATCTTAATCTACGCTAAATACTTAGAACTACGATGATTCTCGGGGAAGTATGTGCAGCTGCTGGCGGAGACGAATACGGCAACGACCGGTCGGGTGGCGTTTGCGGGGCTGGACGGCGGATGCGGGAAATGCGCGGGGTTCAGGTTGCAACTCAGGATCTTTATCTGGTAAAACGTTGGTAAACAAACGGGTTTTAACTATTGTGTAAATACTTGGCGCTCGGCTAACTACTTCGTAAATACTTCGGACACCAAGAGATTTCGGGAGCCTTGGCGTTCGGCTAACTACTTCGTAAATACTTCGGACACCAAGAGATTTCGGGAGCCTTGGCGTTCGGCTAACTACTTCGTAAATACTTCGGACAACAAGAGATTTCGGGAGCCTTGGCGTTCGGCTAACTACTTCGTAAATACTTCGGACACCAAGAGATTTCGGGAGCCTTGGCGTTCGGCTAACTACTTCGTATATACATCGGACACCAAGAGATTTCGGGAGCCTTGGCGTTCGGCTAACTACTTCGTAAATACTTCGGACACCAAGAGATTTCGGGAGCCTTGGCGTTCGGCTAACTACTTCGTAAATACTTCGGACACCAAGAGATTTCGGAAGCCTTGGCGCTCGGCTAACTACTTCGTAAATACTTCGGGCACCAAGAGATTTCGGGAGCCTTGGCGTTCGGCTAACTACTTCGTAAATACTTCGGACACCAAGAGATTTCGGGAGCCTTGGCGTTCGGCTAACTACTTCGGACACTAACAGATTTCGGGAGCCTTAGTGTTCGGCTAGATACGGTAAACTACTTGTTAATACTAACTACCAAGAGTAAATACTGGGGTTAATGGCAATATCTACTCTGTTTGTTCTGAGCAAAACCTTGAGAATTATACGGTAAAAAGGTTATGTAGGTAAATAGTAAGGGTATTCATAGTTGTGAGTAAAATAATAAGGGTATTCAAGGTGTTGGGTTACATATACTTTATGATGTTAGTATTAAATGTATATATAGAGTTAGTTTGTAACGTCACGTTACAGTCCCTTCCTACTTTCGGGAAAAAAAAAATAAGAAAAAGAGAAAAGAAGAAAAAAATTGTTGTGCATTAGCTAGCCGGTGGAGAATTTCAAGCATTGCTTCTCTTTTAGTGTTATAATCTTTTCCATCCCCTGGCATCTTAGTCGAGCTTGTCCGTTTCTCACCTTCACTTCTACTTTAGTCCTTCCCTTTGGATATATTATCCAGCGCGCTACTTTCCGTGCAGGATGATGGTAGATAGTAATTCCCCTAAAGGGGTCTTCTGACTCCTCTAGTTCGCTTGTATCGATGGACATTAGCCTAAGGACCTCATTCGCCAAGCCGCTTTCATCTTGTTGGAAAAACCCCCCCTGGGCAGTGGAGGTAGTAGGGCTTTCATTCTGATCCGACGGTTGTGAGGTGGTCATTCGTCGGCCCTCAACTGGCGGGTCATAAGACAAGGGTGTTACTGCCAGGGGCCTTTGTGCTAACATGTGTAGAGGTTCGGCCCTATGGATATGCTCTATATTTCTCTTCAATGCTTTTATTGTCTCTCTCCCAGATTGCGGAACTGGGTGCCGTTTCACTGGTCGTGGCCTGGTTGTTTGCAGGGGAAATTCCTCTTTTATTTCTCCTGGTGAAATGTTCATAGAGTGCATCGCGGGTACCTGATTGACTGTAGACTGACGAGAAGCCTGTAATTCCACCCCGTCAATTACAAGAGTGGCTTTGCGTCGACGTAGGAAATCCATGCCAAGGATGATTGGTTCGGCTAAGCTATCGAGCGCGGATGCTAGCAGCTGTGTAGTCCCCCCGTTGGTATTAACGCGCAGGGGATAAACTCTGAGACTAGCTCTACAGGAACCGTCGGCCAACTTTATGGCCCGTTGGTGGCTTCGGGGTCGAATGTTACTGGCCTCTAGAAGTTGGCGTACCCTTTGCCCGATGTACATGAGAGTCGATCCGGTGTCGACTAGGGCTCTTATGGGAGTGTTGCATATGGTGACGGTAAGGTAGTACCGACCATCGGAGGCTGGTTCACTGCGGCAGGTGCAGTCGCGGGTCAGAGTTCCCTCCTGGCCACACCATGAGCAGAACCGCAATCCGGGGTTCGGGCAGTTCCCCTTATATGGCCCGGCTGCTTGCAGCGCCAGCAGTGAGTGCTGCGGTGGTAGGGCGAGACGTCGATGTAGTGGGTTGGTTGTGGTCTCCCTTGCCTGGCTTCTTCTTTTCTGAGCAGCTCGTACTCGTCCGTTAATTCCATTAATTCATCCAGCGAGCGGAAGTCGGTGCGACGAACGTACAATTTGTATTCGCAGCGTAAGCCGTCATAGATGCGATCCGTGTGGTCGAGTTTTCGTAATTCGGGATGCTGTCGTATAAGGGCTTGGAGGCATATGGCGTAATCCTTTGCTCTCTCTCGGTTGCCCTGCTTACGGTGGTAGATCGCTTCCTCTAAGTGAGCGAGATGACGTCTCGGTAGGAAGAACCGAATGGCCTCTGCCTTGAAGTCGTCCCAGCAGCGAATCTGCTCTCTTTTGATACGATACCACTGTTAAGCCTTACTTTTCAGGATCTCCAGTAGGGATAACAATAACCGACGGCGCTCAAAGCCATAGCATTCGGCTAATTCTTCTAACCGTCCGATGAACTCCATTAAATGCTCGCCGCCGTCGTAGGTCAGATCCCATCGACGAATAGTGGCCATGACTTCTGAGTCGCTTAGAATGTTTGTCAGACACTTCCGACCCTCGGCCCGCGGTAACTCGACACTAATTGATTCGAGTAGCGGTCTACTCTCTCCCTCTAGTACTTCCTCCTCTAGTGTGCGCAAGAGGTTTTCTGATGAGGCTCTCTGCCGTTTCAGACTAACAAGCTCGCTCAGTTTACGACGCAGCTGGTTGACGGTTGCACCTTCAGTGAAAGGGACGCCGTGTTGCCGGCAAACTTCCAGTAATTTGTCTTTCCGAAGGAGATATATCCATCCCGAGTAATCCGTTCGTAGGGTGTTCGGCGTAGATATGGTTTCGTTGCTTTGTTCTTGGCCCGATCCAGTTCCGTTGGTGGTTTGGTGCGTGGTTTTACCACAGGTGGCGGTTTTGGAATCGGGTCCCTGCTCGGGCGCCATTGTAACGCAGTTTACTTTCCCAGCTGAGGTATGACTCAGTCTGTCCAGGGTCAATTCGAAGGTCTGCTTCCTTTGAAATGAAACACGGGGTGTTTTCGTGTATGTTCGCTTACAATAATTTTAACAAAGCTTTATTTACGAAATCTTAATCTACGCTAAATACTTAGAACTACGATGATTCTCGGGGAAGTATGTGCAGCTGCTGGCGGAGACGAATACGGCAACGACCGGTCGGGTGGCGTTTGCGGGGCTGGACGGCGGATGCGGGAAATGCGCGGGGTTCAGGTTGCAACTCAGGATCTTTATCTGGTAAAACGTTGGTAAACAAACGGGTTTTAACTATTGTGTAAATACTTGGCGCTCGGCTAACTACTTCGTAAATACTTCGGACACCAAGAGATTTCGGGAGCCTTGGCGTTCGGCTAACTACTTCGTAAATACTTCGGACAACAAGAGATTTCGGGAGCCTTGGCGTTCGGCTAACTACTTCGTAAATACTTCGGACACCAAGAGATTTCGGGAGCCTTGGCGTTCGGCTAACTACTTCGTAAATACTTCGGACAACAAGAGATTTCGGGAGCCTTGGCGTTCGGCTAACTACTTCGTAAATACTTCGGACACCAAGAGATTTCGGGAGCCTTGGCGTTCGGCTAACTACTTCGTATATACATCGGACACCAAGAGATTTCGGGAGCCTTGGCGTTCGGCTAACTACTTCGTAAATACTTCGGACAACAAGAGAGTTCGGGAGCCTTGGCGTTCGGCTAACTACTTCGTAAACACTTCGGACACCAAGAGATTTCGGAAGCCTTGGCGTTCGGCTAACTACTTCGTAAATACTTCGGGCACCAAGAGATTTCGGGAGCCTTGGCGTTCGGCTAACTACTTCGTAAATACTTCGGACCAGGGTTGTCAGATTTTTTTGAGCTCCATCGCCAAGCCGGATGCCAGAAATCGCCAAACGTCGATTTTGTTCGATTTTTGTAAAATTTTCTTTTTTTTTTATTAAATTTTGCATACAAAAAACGCTAGTATAATTTTTCAGTCAAAAATCGCCAAAAACTGAGAAAAAATTCAAAAAAGTCGCCGAAGTAAATTTTGTTTTGTTTCTGTAATTTTTTTTAAATAACATAAAATGGAGATCATATATTCACTTAAAAACTTAAATTAAGTACACAAGTCTATAAAATCGTACACTTCAGCCTCACCGATTTCATTACTGGAGTTTTGACCTACACACTATTAGAATTACATACGTACTATTAGAATTAAATAGTGACTGAATATTAAATTCACTTAATATGTTTTTTATATTAGTAATGATAACAAAAAATGACAAGTTTTTAAGCAAAATCGCCGAAATAATATAAATGGTAAAAATAGCCAAGTTAATCGCCAGTTATATCAGAAATCGCCATAAAAGTCGCCAGTCGCCAAATGGGAAATCCCATCGCCAAACACGTTTCAAAATCGCCACGTCTGACAGCCCTGCTTCGGACACCAAGAGATTTCGGGAGCCTTGGCGTTCGGCTAACTACTTCGGACACTAACAGATTTCGGGAGCCTTAGTGTTCGGCTAGATACGGTAAACTACTTGTTAATACTAACTACCAAGAGTAAATACTGGGGTTAATGGTAATATCTACTCTGTTTGTTCTGAGCAAAACCTTGTCTATTTATTCAAAAATAAAATAAACTAAATGAGAATTATACGGTAAAAAGGTTATGTAGGTAAATAGTAAGGGTATTCATAGTTGTGAGTAAAATAATAAGGGTATGCAAGGTGTTGGGTTACATATACTTTATGATGTTAGTATTAAATGTATATATAGAGTTAGTTTGTAACGTCACGTTACAGGTTTGCTCAGAATGGTTGACATTTCGAGCTATAAGCACTAACAATGCAATGCAAAAAACCCAATGTTGTTTCTGTTGTTCTTGGAAACCAGCTGTAGTTGAATTCGCCTTGGGTCTAATAAATTTATATTGACATTAAGTACCAGACAGTTTGTCGGTACCAAGGCGAATTTAAAAAGGTAAGTGCAACCCTACAACTACAAAATGTCCCATGTATTTTTTTTTTTTTTTTGCAATTTAATAGGCGGCTATCAAAAATACTGACAAGGCAAAAATTCATTGAAAAACAAAATACAAATTTTGTTTGGGTTATAAAAAAAATTATTAAATTCTTTCCAATTTCTTTTTTTTAATTCACCGTGGAGACAGCTGATGAACGGCTGACGAGTTGAGTTTACCTTCTTAAATTCGCCTTGGTCGGTACATTGAGAAAATGGCCTTGAGACTTTAAATAAATGCCGAAGTTAAGGCAGAAGAGACGTTGTTTTATCTCTTTTGTTTTTGATGTTTTAAAAATACATACATATGTATGTATGTATTTATCCATGTAAAAACACACTCACACAACATCTCTTCTGCCTTAGCATCGGAATTAAGTAAAAGTCTCATTCGGTCAAACTAAAAACTTCCGAACATGTCGGCTGAAGTACATTGCACGAAGTACTTTTGGTTTTTTGTTTTTCACTTGGGTGCGACTGTTGACATTTATGACAATGAAAAAAAAGTCGAAGAAAAGATACAATCTTATGACTTTCACTATTTTAACTGCAGTTTTTTTAACACTGATTAGAATAACAACAAAAGACCTCAAATATACTGTACATTTATATTTAAAAAATAGCTACATTTGGCAATTAACAAAAAGAAAATTAAGTTAATAATTGGGAATTTAGACAACACAGTTGAGTTTTAATTACTTTTGATGTTTTTGTTCACCGCAATAAAGCAAAGTTGTAAACCATAATACAAAAATTACATATCAAGTTGTTTGAGTTGTGAACCGTAAATTCAAAAAAACACAAAAATTCCTAGTTTCTATTTGTAAAAATTATTTCGTTAAATATTGGGCATTATGCCGGTATATGTAAACAAATGTAAAGGGGGAGGGGGGGTGGGGGGAAGATACGGACAACCGGATTTGAACTTCGCTTTTCATAAGGACCCAGAATATATGTATATTTTGTAGGGTGTAGGATCAATATTGTAGAAATTACAAACGGAATGACAAAGGGGTATAAGGGTATAATAAATAAGATATGCCCCTTAATTAAATAAAAATTGACTAAAGATGTATTTATTTCGTCACGTTCACCGGCACGCTTTGATTTTTGTTTCAAATAATTATTGACCTTAGTTGGGGCTAATTTCGATTATTGTTATACCCTCCACCACAATTAGTTGTGGAGAGGGTATATTAAGTTCGTGCTTCCGTGTGAAACTTTTTTATTATTCATCTCAGACCCTATAAAGTATATAAGTATGTATATTCTGGGTCCTTGAGTAATTCAAAGTCGATTTAGCCATATCCGTCTGTCCGTCTGTTGAAAACACGCTCACTTTCGAAAAACTCAAAAGAAATAAACAGTTATCCTAAGAAGTTTGGGTTTCAATTCCAGTAAAACCGGTCCAGTAGGACCAGAGCTATGAATCAAAATGTGGAACCACCTCCTAAAAAAATTGACAATTTTGTTACAAAAACTAACATAAATGGTGGAATAATTCACAGAATGATATAAGATTTTGCAAGAATTCGTTTTATTCGACTAGAAATCAGGCTGTTAAATTTCGTGAAGATCGGTCCATAATTAACCCTAGCCTCATATAAACCCTACTCCCGGAAAACAGTTTAGTACACCTAAGACCATAATTAATAATGCTATCATAGCAAAATTTGGCTCGTCACAGTTTTCTGGGAATAGAAATGACACTGTGAAGTTTCGTGAAGGTCGGTCTATAATTTACCCTGGGCCCCATATAAACCCTACTTCCGAAAAACAGTTTAGTACGCATGAAACCGTAAAAAATAGCAAAGCAAAAATTTACTTTTTTTATCCACCACCGGAGGTAAAAAGGTATATTTAACAAAGACCCTATAAAGCGTATGTATTCTGGATCCTTATAAGAAATTCAAATCCGGTTGTGAGTCTGTCCGTGAATCTGTTGAAATGGGGTTTCAGAAGAACCCAGCTAAAATAGAGACTTGGTTGGTATATATTTATGTCAGATATGCTCATCAGAATTTTGCTATTGAAATTCGACCAAAACGATCCACAAATGGCTTACATATGAGCAAAAAACCACGACTACCTCTAAATTTTCCCATAAATCCCTTGTTGGTGTAGTTTTTATTTCTTTTTTCTGTATATCTGAAGAACAGCAAGAATTGAATTAGGAACAAGCATCTTGGTTATAAATGCACCAACTCTCTAAAAATATGGGCGGGATTGGAGAAGTGGGCGTTGCACTTCCCATACAAAGACATTGTAAATTCCTGTATGTCTGGAGAACGAAAAGAGTTTTAAAATTAGTGACACAAATCTCGGCTATCAATACACAGTAACCCAGGTAATGTGGGCTGGATTGGAGAAGGGGCGTGGCATTTCTCATACAAAAATGGGTTAAAAACATCAACGTTTTTATACAAATTTAAATTTTAGGGCAGTATTGTGACCTTTGGGTGCGTCTTATATGGCAATAGATCGGAAGTCTTTAGTAAGCGCCAAAAATCAAATTCTACAAGCAAGAATTTTTTTTTTATTTCATATACATTTTGTATGAAATTTGTCGCTTGCGATAAAATTGTTCTTGCTATAAAATCGTTACGGCACCTTATCTGACCACGAAATTTTTGGGATATGATGCAAATATTGCTAATAAAGACATTTATTAAACAAAATGAAAATTGAAAATGATGTCGCTTACGTTATTTTCGCGGTTAGGGTTCGATATATTTTGAAAACTCGAAGAAATCGCTTTAGATACAAAAAAGCTATGAGCAAAATATAAATTTGTTTTTTTCAAAAATACCCATTTTCGGTTACCATAGACCTTCCCGATTTCAAGTTTTATAGCCCAAGTAAATGGTGAATTTCTTCCTTAACACGTCTGTACTTAAACCTGTCGAATCAGAGAAAAATGCCCGAGTTACGACCAATATACTGAATAAGTAAAAAGTTTGCTAAAATATATGCATACTAGAGCGGCTCAAGTTGTATGGAAGCAAAATTCTTGCTCGATGTACCCACCTAAAAATGAACCTGGGACTTTTTTAAAATGACATTTTAAATCTTTCGGCTCCAGCTTTGACCTCTCGTAAGCTGGACCGGTTTAAAAAGGGTATATTTTTGCATGTTTTGTTAATTTGAGAATCTGTTTCCTTACAAATTGCATTTATATATATTCCAGAGCACCGTGTAAAATGCATCTAATTTGCAAAAATCTAAATTATTTACATACAAAGATGATGTACTTGGCAAAAGAAAAAATTTGATACCCATATTGCCCTATTAAAAACGAAGGGTTACCACGCCATTGCATTTTTGTCAACATTCGAACTAGCACGAATTTCACAAAAAGCTGAGACACGTATTTAATTAAATCGACTAAAGACTAAAATATGCAAATTTGGCCTTTTTATTACAAACAACCCCGAACAAAAATTCAAAAACCTTGAACAAATTGTATATACAGTTGGACGCGCCTTAAAAAAACCTTTCTTATGATACCCAATTTGTATATGTTGGTAAGGAAACAGATTCTAAAAGTAACAAAACATGCAAAAATAGACCCTTTTTCATAATGGTCCAGCTCACGAGAGGTCAAAGCTGGAGCCGAAATATTTAAAATGTTATCTTAAAAAAGACCAAGGTTCATTTTTAGGAGGGTACATCGAGCACTTTTTTTGGTGAGTCGCTCTAATGTATACATATGTATATAAATACATATATATGTATATGCACTAGACTGGTCGCATCTTGTATGGGATTTTTTTTTTTTTTAATTTAATTGTTTGCGCTGCTTAAAATATGAGGTTTGGTGTAAGAAATCATGATCTAATTTTTCAGGTCAATCCGACGGTGCCTAGCCGTGCCGGGTGGGGCCCAAAGTTCCCCATATTATAAAAAAAAACATCTTTTCTATCAGATCTTTATAGTTATACAAGTTGAAAAGCCGAAAATCAAAAATATGGCTTCGTTACGATCTTCCGCAGAGAAAGTACTTCAAGTGTGCCAAATTTCAGCTTCCGATGTCATCAGATGGCTTCACAAAGTTGCGGAAAGAATAGGACATACATACATACAACTCATAAACGCTTTAGCTTATTGAAAAACTAAAAAAAACCGAAATTACGCCATAAAATTTACTTTAAGAAAGGTAAAACGTTTTTCATAAAAAATTGAAAAATGCAGCTATGCTTCTAATTTTATGCAGACATATAAAAAACAATGTGTTTTTTTATTTGTCTACATAAAATTAGAAGCATAGCTGCATTTTTCAATTTTTTATGAATTTTTAAAAACAAAAATTCCGAAATTTTAATAATAAAATTATTTTTTTTCCAGAAAAAAAATTATGTTTCTAAATCGACTGCGCTTATAAGAAAAACGTTTTACCTTTCTTAAAGTAAATTTTATTGCGGAATTTCGGTTTTTTTTAGTTTTTCAATAAACTAAAGCGTTTTTGAGTTACGCGAACATATGTTGTGCAACCTCCTTAATTTTCGAAATAACGGTATATCTCGAAAACCAAAGCCAACATAAAGAAAAAAGTTAAAACTTTCTTATAGTAAATTTTATTGCGGAATTTCGGTTTTTTTTAGTTTTTCAATAAAGTAAAGCGTTTTGAGTTACGCGAACATATGTTGTGCAACCTCCTTAATTTTCGAAATAACGGTATATCTCGAAAACCAAAGCCAACATAAAGAAAAAAGTTTTAACTTTCTTAAAGTAAATTTTATTGCGGAATTTCGGTTTTTTTTAGTTTTTCAATAAGCTAAAGCGTTTATGAGTTGCGCGAACATACATCTGAAATCGGTCCTATTAACAAATTCGCATATTCAAACAATTTATTTCCATTTTGTTTATTGAAAAAAAAACACTGATTTTTTCAAACAAATAATTTAACTGAATCAAACAAAAAGTTTACTGAAATTCATATACTAAATTTCAAAATCAAAAAAAAAAAAAGGTTTTTGCACAAGCAATGATGCGCACACAAGCAGGCACTGTATTAGAAGATGATGGCAGAGAGAGCAGAGCGGCCGGCTGGCTTTGAGACACATTTTTTTGTTGGAGTAATTTTTGAACGAAGTCTTTTTTTATACACACAATGTTTTTTTTCGTCATCACTCACTGTTGCTGTATCCTTTCCTTTGCTAATGAAGAAGAAATGTAACCCAAAAACGGCGACAGACCGACTCGATATGTTTTTCGTCATCATTATATTTTTGTATTTGATGTATTTAAGCAAACAGTTTGAAAAAATTGAATACGGGATTTTGTTTTGTTTTAACCAACTTTGAAACCAACCAAAAATTTAATGTTGTTGTTGTTTCTGTTGTTTAAAAAGAGTGAAACGTTTTTTTACCTGCTATTTTTTTGTTTTTTTTTTTTTTTTACTTCAAACCTCTTCATCTTTCTTACAGTTGTACTTTTTTAAAGTGTCCAAATATTGACTGTATGTGTTTTTTGTTGTAGTTCTTATATTTCACATTAGGAAGTGTTGCTTACGATCAAATAAAAAAAATGCAAAAAGACGACAACATTAAAAAGCGTTAAATATTTCATACAAAATTATGAAAACTTGAAACCAATAACGCGTGTATTATATTTTTGAATGGTTGTCAACATTTTTGTTGGTTAAATAAAAATCAAACAAAAAATTTAATTGAATCAGTAAAAAAATTTTTAGAAATTAAAAAAATTTTCAAACAAGCGTTTGTTTGAAAATAATTCGGCAATAATTTTTTCTATGTATGTTAATCTATCTATACAATATATAATTTCTTAGTATGTCAGGATGTTTGCATGTATGTCCTATTTAGGGTAGCCAGATTTTGAATTCGGAAAAACAGTACATTGGTTATGAAAAAACAGTACAATCAAGAAAAAAACAGTACATTTTTTTACGAAACCATAACTAAATATTAACAACTCTTAAACAACAATAATATAAAGAAATAGACTTAAAACATCAACATCAAAGGAAAGATTTACATTTAATGGTATTTCATATACAAAATCACACCATTTGCGTTTATAAAGCATACACCACAAACGAAGCATTTGGCCATTGTATCATTTTCCAATGTATAATGTTTAAATATCTTAGTTTATATTTAACTTAAAAAACTTATTCATTGATTGGGTTAATAGAATTTTCTTAAAACATATTGGTATTTAAAGCAATTTTCACCACACACATATTGTGTAACTATCGCATAAATTTTAGAAAATATTTGTTTCTTTCTTTAATTTAAACGGTAGTCAGATGTCTTAAAATAATAACACGAAAATATATGAAAGATGTGAGCAACTCCTTATTTAATCTGTGTATTTTTGACAAAAGAATAGACGCAGTACAAAAATTCTAATTATTTTACAACTTTTTTGTTTGCAAAACAACAATTTCTTTAAATTAAATATTGTAAAATAGAGTGTGAAACAAACTTAGGGTCATCGCCACCAGCCTCAACACTTGCACCGCGAAATGAAAGTAGACTACTAGTAGAGCAAATCTGCCAAAAGGTTTTGAAAAATTAGCTCGGGCTCCCGAAATATGGGCCCCTAAAGTTTTTTAATTTTTTGAAAAGGCGTTTGGTATAAGTCAAAATAAATATACTAAATGTACTTCTGAGCTAAAAAATAATTTTAGATGTCTTCAGTAGAATTGTATTGCGATTCTTTTCTTAGAATTTATTAACCCTATAACTCTCATTTTAAGGGGCCATTTTTGCCCTTTTTCCCAACTCTTAAAAAAAAGGATACTAAAACGGCACTTATAAGAGTTAAAATGCTCTTCCAATATTTTCTGCATCAAATTTCACTAGGGGTCTTCCAAGACCAAAAATTATCCAATGCAAGTAAAACGGCTTTTCGAAATTCCGGGCCTTGATTTTTTTAATATTTCGTTTTACATACATTGCACGCTTTTTTGGTCTTGGAAGACCGCTAGTGAAATTTGATGCAGAAAATATTCATAGAACATTTTAACCCTCTAACGTACCGTTTTAGTGTAGAAGTTGAAAAAATTACCCCTTAAAATGGGTGTTAGAGGGTTAATATATTCTATGAAAAGAATTGCCAAGCAATTCTACTGAAGACATCTGAAATAGTCTTTTAGGTCAGAAGTACATTTAGTATATTTTTTTGACTTGTACCAAACGCCCTTTCAAGAAATTCAAAAATTTCAATGCCCGAAATTTCGAGAATTCTTTTAACCCTAATAAGTGCCGTCTAGTATACTTTTGTTTAAGAGTTGGGAAAAAGGGCAAAAACTACCCCTCAAAATGAGAGTTAGAGAGTGAATAAATTCTAAGATAAGGATATTATGACAATATGGCTTGATAGCATACCGTTAAAAATTCCCAAATGTGTTATATTTAAAAACGATTTTTCTTAATATCTTTGTTTTTTGGACACTAAACTTAAAAATCAGTACAGAAAACAGTACAAAGTGTAAAAACAGTACATTTGCGTACTGTTTTGGGTGTTGTGCATAAAACAGTACAATTGACAAAAAACAGTACATGTACTGCTAAAAACAGTACGTCTGGCAACCCTAGTCCTATTCTTTCCGGAACTTTCTGAAGCCATTGACCTGAAAAATTAGATCATGATTTCTTACACCAAACCTCATATTTTAAGCAGCGCAAACAATTAAATTTAAAAAAAAAAATTGCGACCAGTCTAATATGCACTTATGCATCACAACATTTAAATAACGTGATTTCACAAAAAATTCTTATGTAAGTATCATTGACAAAAAAAGTTCATACAATCATCGCTTCAAACTCAGTTGTCAGTTGCGAAAAAAGATTACAAAAGCATTCAATCAAAACAAAATTTGCAAAATTTTAACCTCCTTATTCATAAAAAATGTTTTAGGTATTTAAAAGGTTCATTTAACAAATTTTCATAGAAAATTCGTTTTAAAAACCGTTTGTAAACCTGAACGCATTATTGCATATCCGCAGAAAGTAAAATAGTTTTATTGATGATCCGTATGTTTATGCAAATAAGCGAGTTTTTAAGCTCGAAAGAACAATTTCACAAGCTCCCAGTAAAAAGAAAAGCCAAGTACAAGTAAGAGTGATATATTCGCCTATGCTGAATCTTATATAGCCTTCACCATGGTGTAATAACAACAGAACGTTATAGAAATACCGGTCTTTAGGTATTAATAAAACTATTTTGTGCCACGCCCACTTCTCCAATCCCGCCCATATTTTGTCGGATGTTGTTTACTGATAACCAGGCTGCTTGTACCTAATTCGGCAAATTTGGCTCTTGCAGTTCTCTAGATGAACATAAAAAAATTAAAAAAAATTAGGGCCGTCGCTTCGTGGGTTTTTGCTTATATCTCAGCAATGTGTGGACCGTCTAAGTTCAATATTGTAGAAATTACAAACAGAATGACAAACCTTTCCACCTTCGGTGATGGGTATAAAAACTGAAATCTAAACGTACAAATTTCGGTGCAATGTAAACGGAATATAATTAAAAACTTAAGTGTGTTTTATGACTTAAGCTTCGTACACACGGTGGTTAGATCTTACAATGTTTCCATTTTTCTGACAATGATACTATTTTAACCCTTATATGAGTGACAAAAAAAAAACACCTTTAACAGAGTGACAGGGTACCCTGGTACCACATACAATAAATACGAAAATTTTACATTATATTACAATATATATAAGAAAATTCATTTAACAAAATGTTAAATATAAGTTTTTGCAATGTCTAACATAAACACGAATCGGGGGATTTCCCTTTGGCTTTATTATTGATCGACAAATACATCTACTTGCTACTGCTTTCATACATTATTATGTTCATACATGAATAAGTTCGGTGAGCGCAAGAAGAAGGTAAAGTGCAATAACAACATTGGCTTCTTGTTCTAAACAAGCACGCTTAGATTCCATAGGTACATATGATATATAAAGCGAATGTGAACATATTCTGAAAATGTGCGATATAATATCAGAAGCATCCGATGCAAAACATATGGGATAAATAGAGGACAACGAGGATTCATATGATTATGACGGGAGTGAAGAAACAACTGAAGTCCATGGAAAGGATGGTTCTCATTGGCGTCTTTATCGCTATCCGGAATACCAATACATCAACAGAAATTACGGCAACGCAGAGGTCCTGATCCTGGCTTAAATATAGGAGCACCTAAGGACGTATTTAAAACTTAATTATCCAGTGAGATGTGCGATATAATTTTGCGTGAAAGTGATAGTAATTTCAGAGTTGTCGGCAGCTGCTCTATGTGCAAAAAAAAAAAAAAAAAAAACTCGGAGGGCGTGCGCAAGTTGTATCGAACATTCAATTCACCGTCCTCTGTGTGAATCCTTCTTCCAAGGATCTCAGTACACTATTATTTTTTTTTTTGTTGTTTCTGATTTGTTCTATAGTGAAGTCTATATAATTTCTATTTTTTTGTGCTTTCTTCAAGCCTCTTGTTTGAATAAACAATATAAACGAAATATGTCTTTTTAAATTTTCATTTATGTGAAAAGTAAAAAAATATTCCAGTTTATTCAATTCAACATGCTTTTAAGCTGATATTCATTACAATAAATTAAATAAAACTAAAAAATAAATATTATTTTAGATATTTTCGTTAAGGTACCCGGGTACACTGTCACTCCGTTTTTTTTATTTTTTTTTTTTATTTTTTTATTTATTTATTTATTTATTGATGACCTAGCACAACAAGAAAAATCTAATAAATGATAGTGCTAGGGAGTATAACAAACTAAAATAGGTATGATTAAAAATTATCAAACTAAAAAAGCATTATTATTTAGTGAATTAAAATCAAACAAAAATTAAAGCTAAGTAGTATAATATACAATTACAAAAAAAGCGCAGAGAAAAAATGAATTCGTTAACATATTCAAATTTAAAACAAAACAATTTTAATTAGCATATTTAGTTAACATATTAAAGTTTAACAGAAGTGATTTAATAGCTCCTTTTTAAACAAGTTTGCGTTGCCTATTAGCTGCATATTATCTGGAATTTTGTTCCAAAGACGAGTGGAATAAATAAAAAAGTGACGTTCTGACAAAGGACTTCGAAATTGTTGCTGAATTATTTTCTTACCACGACGCGATCTTGCAAATTGAATTCTTCTGAATAGATATATTGGTTGTTTTTGAGTTATTACTTTATGTAGCAGTAAAAGGCATTTAAATTTAAGAAGATTTACAAAACTCATCCCATATATTCGGTATGAAAACAATGATATGTGTTCGCGGCGTCCTTTAGCGTAGATGTATCTTGCAATATTATTGTAGGCAACATTTAGGGTGCAAAATATAAATTGACCCACAGAACCCTTTCAAATTAAGAAACTATACTAATGTTTATTTAAATATATTTAAAACACAATTATAAGAGTTCTCAAGAGGTTCCACTCCCTTAAGAAACTTCAAACAAACAAAAAATGCAATTAAAGATTAAAAAGTTACCCGGGTACCCTGTCACTCACATAAGGGTTAAACACAATATAAAGAAAATAATATTGGTATTTCCACAGAAATGTCTACTTTTTGTCACCTAACGTCACCAACCGTTTTTAATTTTTTTCTCAAAGAATAATGAAAATATTATTTTCTTTTTTGCATTTGGGTGTAGAGCGCAACTAGGTTTTCATTTAGTGAAAGAGAGGAAAAATTTGAACAACATGGTTCAAAAATACAAGAATAATTGCTAGGTGAAGTGCCGTGACAAAAAGAGAGCTCTTCTGTGGAAGTGCCCATATCGAACAATCCTGCATCACTAACTTAAAAATTAAATTTCTTGATTGTTGTAGTTGTTTCTTTGGCCAGAGTGATGAATTTATGAATATTATTTTTGTCAAGCTAAAAGGGCCTGAATTTCTTCAATGTAAATAAAATTCAATTTTTAATTACAATATTTTGTTCCCGACGTTTCGTCGATTTTTTGTCGACTTTTTCAAGGGATTGTCTTTTTAAAAATTATAAAAACAATAAAATAAATAGAATAATGTACCACAAAAACATTAAAGACTTACAATATGAAAATTTAATCACATTAAAAAGTTTTAGATGTACTCAGGATCATACAAATATAAAAATTAATTTTAATATTTAAAAAATACATATTACTTTAAACTTTAAATATATCACAGCTTAAGTAATGGCAACAATATAGCTCGCATTTATTTTGTTCGTGTCTTCCTTCAAATTCATTGTTCTATTAATTTGTTGTTGGATTCTTAGGCTTTCAATTGTGTACCTCTTTCTTTCTTTATTTTCTTTATCTAGAATTTTTACATCATCGAACCTAATTGTGTGACCAGTATGTAGGATGTGTTGTGCTAGTGCTGTTGTCTCTTTTCTCCGCATTATGTCCATCTTGTGTTCTCCCATTCTTGTCTCCAGTGTACGTTTTGTTGTTCCTATACAAATTAGCTCGCATGGCTGTTTGTCATTTCCTTTACATTGTAATTCGTATACAATGTTACTTTGTTTTTGTTTATTAATTGGCGCCTTAACTCTAGAAAAAATTGTACTTAATGTCAAATTGGGTTTGTATGCAAAACAGATGTTTTTTGTTTTTATTGACGACCGTATATTATTATTATCGGTTAACCCAGGTATGTATTTTACACTGCAAAATTTGTTCTCTTCTTTTTCTATGTTTGCAGATTTGTTGTGGTTATTTTTGTCCTTATCCAATTGTTTAATCGTATTGTCTATCAATGTAGATGTGAGTTTGGAGGG
This sequence comes from Pollenia angustigena, assembly GCA_930367215.1. Taxonomy (NCBI): domain Eukaryota; kingdom Metazoa; phylum Arthropoda; class Insecta; order Diptera; family Polleniidae; genus Pollenia; species Pollenia angustigena. The sequence continues at coordinate 21,815,603 of OV884061.1, read as the reverse complement.
GAAGCTATTGTTTTTTAAAATGTTTGTTAGGTATAATGTGTTTGTTTTTATTATGAAATTGTGTATCACTTATGTTGTATACCCTAGAAATAAAATTTTTTGCTGTGTTTATAATTTGATTTTTGGGTTGTGTAGCGTGGTAATTCATTAACCTTCCTGAAGATGTTTCTTTAGTGTACCAATCAAACAGAATCTTATTATTTTTGCGTATAATTTTTGAGTCTTAAGCTGAAGGTCCACACCATGCGTTTATGCGTCTGTCCTTTTTATGCATTTGACAAAAAAGTTGAATCAGTGTAATTGTATATGACAAGTTACACAACAAAATGCAGAGAATGCATAGACGCATCAACGCATGAAAGTAGGTTTACTTTCTACTTTTGTATCCGTCGCATGTGTGGTGAAAAAAAGTCAGCTGTTATTGATGGCCATGGATGGCAAATCATATTTTATTTTCAATGTTATCGATAAATATGTTTGTGTGGTGGATTACTTTTTACTATGTTTTCGCATTAAAAAAGGGTTTTAATAAGAGAAAAAGCTTTCGTAATAAAGATTGTATAAACTTTAATGATTAAAATACATTAAAATTAATTTTTAGCACAATTTAACAAGAACAAAATTTGCCATTCTACTTATCGATTACTTTTATCTTCTGAGTGTCATCTTTGTTGTGTCTATTATTTTTTTTAACAAACGCCATGTATTGGAAACTTATTGATACCGTGAAAAATCACGAATATTTTTATAAAAAAAGCTTACTCCTCTATGAATTCTATTAAATAAATTCCATTAAAATATCAATTACACTCTCCATTTTTGGCAAAATTGTTTTTAATTGTTAAACATATTAGCACAACAGCTGATAAAAAAAATAAATTTGGCGCATAAAACGCATTGCATGTAACTTGAATTTAGAAACGCATAAAATGCACAAAAAGTATCATACGCATCTACGCATGAACGCATGGCGTGGACCTTCAGCTTAAGTACGCGATTTCTCCGTTATTCTCAATCTCAGTAGTAAATTGTATTTTAGGGTGTTGTTTGTTAAGAATTGACAGAATTGTGTCCTTGTCTTCTATGCGAGTTATCGCCAAAATGTCGTCTACATATTTGGCGATATATTTAATGTAAATATTTTTATTTTCTAGTTCAGTAATTGCATCGTCAAGTAGGTTGTCAAGTATGATATCCGCTATAGTGGGTGATAGTGGGTTCCCCATTGGCATACAAAAGATTTGAGTATAAATATTTTCACCAAACATAAAATAATTATTGTCATTTAGACAAAATTTGAGTATTCTTAAAAATTGTGAGCTTGAGTTATGTTACAATTGATGTAAATGAGCGATATGTAAATACAAACTAATCTATTTATTGATCTCAACTAAATATGCAATAAAGTTCAGTATTCCGGAGGAATAAGCAATTAGGTTTCTGGATGTTTATCCATTTCAGATTCAGTTTTGAAGTCAACAATTTCAGAAGCATATTTTCTTATTTAAGTTGGTAAAAAATAATTATTTTAAAGTCATTTTAAAAATATTCGTTTATCTTTGTCCTTTTTTCATTTGTTTATGATTTATTTGTTTATTTAAAATATTTTCTTTTTTTTTTTTTTTGTTCAATAATACATTTTTGTTTTGTTAAATAAAAAATATATATTTAAACAAAAATAGCTATTGCTCTCGAAAATAGCAATTATACAGCTCTTGGGCACATTGAAAATACAAATACAATTGAAACACAAAATCCGTCGTCTAGTGCTGGTGAAATTGTAGATGACACAGCAGCTGCGGCTGACATTTCTTTAACAATCTTGGATACGGATGAGGGTGGCACTGTGGCAACAGTGGTGCCAACAGTTTTGAGCCGTAACCAACATTCTCGTGGCCCCAATGCAAGTAATGTGACGACCTCAGCGAACACGATTAGTAGTGCGGTGGCGGTTACGACGACGGCTACTTTGACAGCGTCAGAAACCACACAAAACCTCAGTAATACTAATAATATTACGAATAATTTAAGCAATAGATCTCAAAGTCTTAGCAATAGTATTCATCAGATACAGCATCTTGAAGCGCCCCAAGAACAAACTCAGACACAAGACTCTACAAATCCTACCTCACTCATAATAATGGCCCCTTCAGGTGCCACAAATCCAAATAACGCATTTGCATCTACTACCAGCGCTGCTGATATGACCGGTTATGCTACAACTACTACAACAATGTTGCCTAGTTTTAGTCACTATACTGCAGGCAAGTTAACATTATGGATCCACATGTCCAGTCTCAATCAATGTGAAATGAAAGTAGACATCTATGCCAACAAATATTGAAAAAGAATTTCAAAATTTTTTTTATATTGATATTGGAAGATTTTAAATATTGATTACATTATGGACGAAAATCGATAGTTTCTGAGTTTTTCAAATTGGGATATATTTTTGGGAAATGTAAAAGTTGAGACGCAACAAGTGGGCACTTGTAAATATAGATAATCCTCGATTTATTCGGTCAATTGGGACCGAACAAAATGCGTGTAAATAAAATTCGAGTAAAATAATGTCAAAGTTTAGTAAAAATCGTTTTTTGAGACTAATAATTTAACATATAGCGTAAATCGAAACATGAGATAAATAAAAAATTTAATTTCGGGACTTCAAAATCGCGTTTAATCGAAAACTCATTATTAATATGTATTTTACTTATTTGATTGGTTATTTTCAAAAATTAGAGGATATTTCTAAACATACACATGTATACATACAAATCTTTGGAATTTTGACAAAACATCTTAAATCGAGATAAGATAGCGAAAAAGTTTTTAAAACAAACTCGGTGAAAATATCATTTTTATTAAAAAAATAAAATAAACCAAAATTAAACAAAACTTTCGTCTATCATACAAAATTTTAAAAACGTAAACAAAAATGTTTTTTGAATGAAAGTTCGTATGATAAACCAAATCAAACAGATTCAAATAGTTCCTATATTCCACAAATTTTGGATGAGAATGGGTTTCAACATTGTTATCACTAGGGCGTGGAATTACATGCAAATGAATGTTTTCCTCGAACGTTTTAATATTAAGTGAAGAGGTTATTTATCTGTATCAAAGTTTATACTGAAAAATGGCATTGGTTTGTTAGTAAATATTTTTGAAGTTTTTTATCGTTAATGCATTTTTTGTCATTTAGTTCTTGCTGAAAAAAGCATATATTTCGCATATTATTTGTTTTCATTCAAATGATTTTGGTATTATTAAAACCAAACAATGGTAGAACTCAAACAAATATTTAAATTATTTTTAATAATTGGGGACAACAAATAAATAACTGTTACATTAATGCTTTTAATAGCATTTCCGATTTGCAAAATCGCTGCTCTATCTGCTGTGATATTTTAAATAATTTTGCAAGATGTTTTTGTGTTTGACAAAAATCTTCAAATTGCTGTCTCAATTTACGAAGTGTTAAACACACAACCTTCAATTGGTGCCAGAAAGACAAAATGCATGACGTGAAATTCATCAAGAATATATTGAATTTCCGTAAGCAATTTTTTAATAAGACAAATTTTTTATTGTTTAAAATATCTTGTTAGAAAAATAAGAATTCGATAATTAATGCATATACATACTTTGTTAATTTTTAAAGCATATTTTAAATTTTTTAAGCATGTTTTATGCGCATATTTTCCAATTTTAAATGCATGAAATTCCACGCCCCAGTTATAAGCAACAACTTCGGGCTGAAGGTTTTTTAAAAAACCATTTAGTGTAAATGTTTTAACTTTTTTAAAGATTTGTTAATGCAATATAAAATTAAAAATATTTTCCATAGCTGAAATAGGCATAGATTTGATTATGTATCATCAAGTCTAAAATAAAGTTTAGGCGGCAAAAATTAAAATTTTAATGCGCAATTACAAAAATTTATAATATTATTGGTCCGTGTTATATCGAAATCACGGTAATAAAGTTCCGCATAAATCGAGGTTTATCGTTTAATCGAACAAATCGTCTGCTTTAAAGTTTCTTCAAAATAAAATTATCTTAAAGTTTTTAAAGACATTCGGAAGTTGTGTTTCCCCAAAGAACTACTTTCATATCACTTTGAATTCATTGAGATCTGAAATTTTTGTCACATATTATGGATATTCTCGAGAGTAGCACTTTATATATGTTTAAAAATTTAGATATGTATTAAAGACCTGCACCATTATTACTATAGTTGTAGAACATTTTTTCAATTGCACTCACTTTTTCTTTTTCTTTTTTTCTAACACCGATCTCGCAAAGAAAGTAAAATTTACAAATCGCACCAACTTAAAAATTATTTACTGAAGTTTCACTTAGAAAGATTACAGTTCTACAAAGCATACAATATAATACAAATTAAAATATTTAATCTTGTTTTTTTTTTTAGCTTGTGGTTCTGTTGTACCTACATCCGATTATACCTATAGCCCAACATATTCTCAATACGGTAGTGCATATGGTTCATACAGTTATGGATCAGGCGGCGGTATTTTAAGTAAGTTAAAGAAATTCACTAAACCGTTACATTAACGGCTATTTTGACCAAGTTCAGTTATAATTAACTACTGCTAAAACTCTCAGTTAACAATAAACTGATAGTTAGTTATAACCAGGACAAGTTAAAATATTCACCAAAAGGAACGCAGGAAAAATTATCTCAAAAAAAGTTAGAGAAAAGTTTTGTAACCAATAAACATAGAAGTGCAAATTCGAACATTTAAGTGGCGAAAACCAAATCTAATTTCGGTACTTTTACAAAATATTTTTCTAAATTCTTTGACATATACATACGTATTAAATTATAGGCTTCCACTACAATATTGAAATTTTTGATACTTCAATGGGGAGAAAAAAAAAGGATCAAACAGGGGAAATAGAGGAAATTAAATTTCTTTATTTTACTTTTTCGATCTAAAGGTACCACATCCTTTTGAATTTTCAAAATTATTGAACTTAGAAACATAAAATTGTAGGTGCATGTGAATTAATGCGAACCTATAATATAAAAAATTTTGGTTTCTTTTAAAATTTGACTTATTTTTGGTACTTTTTCTCACCAAATATTTTTTTAATTTAAAATTTGATTCCGTGATTAATTTTGAAATTGATGGCGCATTTTGCCCGGAGTGAAAAACTAACATGTGTTCTAACAATGTGGAATTCCACCATATGCGCCTGCTGCTCCATGATGTTAGAGGAATAGCCTCTTTTGAAGGCTTGAAGGCTTCATCCGACATTTCATTCTGCATGTAAGGCTCTTTGAGTGCTCGAGGATAGCAAACATTAGGACACTACTTTAGGGGAAGCTGGTTTGACCTTTGAATGGTTTGACCTTTTTACCTTTGAATGTTAATTTTCTGTCAACTCTCTCATCCTATCCGCCTTTGAAACAAGTAGAAATATAGCCTCTCGAAAGACATTAAACGACAACTGGGTAGAGAATGGTTCGCAACGGCTCATTGACTGAGAATACAGTGTAAGTGCAAGCAGAACAAAACTTAGCACAATAGTGATTAGCTTGACCAAAAATATTTAAAGCAAATTTCGTTAATTTAGAATATCTAAGGGAATCCAATTATGACATTAGTGATCTGAGAGAATTGGTGACATCTAATGAAGAACTACTCAAAAATGAAAAAAATTAAATACATATTTGTATCAGTATATTCTTGAAAAAAATGGGAGAAATATTTTTTTGATGCTCCTGGTGGCACTGGAAAAACCTTTATTATCAATATACTATTAACAAAAATAAGAAGTAAACGTAGGTGGAATCGTCTTAGCAGTTGCATCGTCTGGAATCGCGGCAAGACAGCTCAAGCCTTAAACCTTACCAATGTCGAAACTCCTATTTGTAACACTTCAAAATAAAGTAATGCGGCCAAAGTAATGTACGATGGTAAACTTTAACTTTAGGATGAAAATACGAAGGCAAAAAACAGTCTTTCGAAGCAGTAAACAGAACTTCAAAAGATATCAGAGGGAACGATGACATGATGGGTGAAGACAATTCCACCAGATTTTCTCATAGTTGTGCTTATCCTTGATGACGTCATAACTAAAGTATTTCTATATGCATTCAACATACACAGCAAATCCACAGATTAGCTGTGCGAACGTTAAGTTCTCACACCTAAAAACGAAGGCAACAGCCATTTATGATATTTCAATAAAGTCGTAGGCAATCCTGTGGAGTTCCTTAAATACACTTAACCCTGCTGGTCTCGCACACTTATCCCCAAAGTAGTAGCGCCCGTGATGCTGCTCAGGAATCTCAATCCGTTTAAGTTGTGCAATGGGACCCGATTGTGCGTCAAAACCATACATAAAAACGTAGTAGAGGCCATTGTTTAAGCCGTCTTTGCTCGAGGTGATTCGGTGGATTTACGAAGATCCATTCGACCGGTTTTTTTTTTACTTTTGCCGAAGACGTTTTTTTTAAATGTCTTTTTTCGAACATCAAATAAACCGGTTATTTAAGTATAATCTGTAATTTTTAATACGATTTTAATTTTTGTTGTTGTCAATTTATCCATAATTGAAGTATTTTCATAATTGTAATATTTTGCAACCTTAAAATTTGTATAAAGAATATTGAAACCGTAACAAAAGTCCAAAAAACATTATGAACGATGCAAATTCAAATCGCTTATAAAAGCGTGTGTTCTTGTAAAAAAAACTAAAACAATTCAGCATCTGCAAAAAAGCGTTAATTCATAAAGGTAACAAGTAATTTGCGTAAAGGTATTCTAAATCTCTATACAGTGGTATCCCGGTTTAACGTATACTCAGTTTAACGAGTTCGCGATTCAACGTACGGTCATATTTTTTCCATTGAGTACCTTATATTACGAACAAACAGCAAATTTTTGTGGCTGAAGGAAAAATCGCCCAAAGAAAAATGGCCCAAAAAAATATTAAAAATCGCCCAAAAAAATTCCATATAAAACTGGGTCTGAATTCATATGAAAAGTGACGCAAAATTTTCGGGCTATTTCTCGTTATTATTGGGTGATTTTTCTTTTTTTTAATTTTTCATACAAAAATATTGTATGAAAAATAGCCCATTTTTTCGGGCCATCCTTCATTTTTAAAATTTCGTCCAAATCTTACTTACTATTTGTCTAAATCATTCGTTATCATTATACGTCGAATTTCTAAATGGTATTTGTAAAAATAACGGGACATATTGCAAAAAGGCGGCATGTCATAACGTCTAGTGTCATAGTGTCCGGTGACACTATGACACTACAGAAAGTGTCACAGTCTCCATGGACTTTATAACACTTTTAAAAGTGTCATAATGTCCATCAGAGCAGTGTCATAAAGTCCGTGGACGTTATGTCACTTTGTAGAGTGTCATGATGTCCACAACATGCTTACAAACTCGAAGGCACAGCCGGCCTTTGGCCGGGCGCAAGGACTTTACCGGCTTCGCTAACTAAAGCTTCTCTGCAAAGATTTTCTCCCCTATGGTGTAACAAATACCGGCAGCGCTTACTTAAGCGTCTCGGCATAGCCGGCCTTAGACCGGGCGCAAGGATGTTCTCCTCTATGGTATAACAAATACTGGCTTCGTTAACTAAAGCTTCTCCGCGAAGTCGGTCGGGCTTTACTTAGCGAAACCGGTACTTGTTATACCATAACGGAAAAAATCCTTGCGCCCGCCCAAAGGCCGTCTGCGCAGAGAAGCTTTAGTTAGCGAAGCCGGTCTTTGTTATACCATAGAGGAGAAAATGGACATAATGTCCATTTGTAAAGTGTCTTAATGCCCACGGACATTATGACATTTTCAAAAGTGTCACAGTGTCCATGGACACTACGACACTGTACGTTATTACATGCCACCTTGCAAAAAGCTATATTCTGTTTTGAGTTATGGATTATAACTATGCAGTGATTAATTTATATTTAACTGTTGAAGAGTGCACAAAGTTTTTCGGAGGGCTCAAATAAGTATTACTGTCCATACTGCCGAGCAGCTGTTGAAGATACAATGCAATTTTTTACATAAAACTTACCTAAATTTATATGAATAATTAACACTTTTTTGCAAATTGGGTAATTAACATTTTTTTTTTTTTGGGAAAAAAATTCGTTTTTGCTTTTTGGGTCACTTTTCATTTTTTTTTTGGGCTCTTTTTCGGGTTTTTTGGGCGACATTTCATATATAACTTTTTGGGTAATTTTTCATGTTCTTTTGGGCGATTCTTCATTTGGGCGATTTTTAATTTTTTTTTTTTTTCCATGCAAACATATTTGCATCCGTTCTCTTTTGTTTTTGTATAAGTTTTAAACATATTTTCCACTATGTACTCATTTAATTGAAAATGATATGAAGTATTTATTTTTTGTTTGTGTTATGAATGGAAATAAACGAATGTTAAAAAAAAAAAAAATTATTGTTTTATTAATAAAAATGTTTTAGAAAAACGAACTTTTCGATATGACGAATATATAATTCGTTAAACCGGGATACCACTTTATATAAAAATGGTGTAAAAAATGTATAGTTATTCATAAAATGAGAACGTTTTGAGCTCGATTATACGGATTTTTTTTCGGTTTGTTTCGTTATTCGTACCGTAATGACAACACGATTCATTATTTACGTAAGTTTTTTCATTGTTCGTCAGTATCTTTTGCTTGTCTTCATTATTTGAATTGTAAAAAAACTGATTAGTGGAGTCGGACTTCGCTTCATTGAAATGTCTTATTTTTGTGTCTTCCTTTGTTCTATTCACTCAACTTCTTTGATTTCCCTTCATTTTTCTTAACGTCAAAGTTTATTCAGAAAAAGTTTAACATTTTGCATACGTGGTTTCGCTACTCTGTTTCCCTTACTTTTCTCCCAACCAGTCAATATAAAGAATAACGTTGGGGCGAGGCGCAGTTCGCCGGGTCCGCTAGTATAACATATATTTTTATTCAGGTGTCACCTTTGGAGATATTTGCGAATGGTATTAAAAGAACAAAGTTAAGTGCCTGAAGTGCCATAAAATGATAAGTTGCGAAGGTTCTTCGGAGTCACGCATCGCCCTTATTTAGTCCACAAGCTTGACATAAATGTGCGCTAAATAAAACTTGACTCCAATTCAAATAGCTCTAAAGAGACTGCAATCAAACTTAAATACGCTGCGAAAAATTAATCATTGGGTGACATATTAGCCGGTTGTGTTACCGAGGACGGAATGCCCGTTGGGCACTTATAATCTTAACTTGTTCTAGGATATCTTCATGTTAACAACTACAATATCCCGGCTAAATCAAGAATAAGGGGAAAATTCACCAGTTTTATTTATAAAAACATCAAAAACTAAATACAAAGCTAATGAAATCAAACAATGGCATGGCATGTTTTAAATTGTGGTCGACGAATGAACAGATATTTCACACAAGAAATATGTACTTGTTACGGCGCTTCGAACTAAAGGCTCAGTTAGCCGGGAGTAACAGTAACGTTGAAAATCAGCTGATTCATTTTGTTGTATGTAAAGCAATTAGAACGATTACAGTTAGCAGTAAGATGTTACGTCTCAATCTGTAAGAAATAGATTAGTCTTACTTTTTTACGGTAAGGTTACTGTTACTCCTGGCTAACTGAGCCTTAAGTCCCAGAATCAAAAATAAACAAAGTTTTTAAAATTAGGCCATCAATGAATTAACCCCCTAATTTAAAAATTAAACAAATCCACATAAAACATTATCTTAAACTAAAACTCACAGTAAAAAATTTTACGTTTTATTTTAAATCTTAAGAGAGGCTTGAATAAGCGGAGTCAGTATTTGTTATACCATAGTGGAGAAAATCATTGCCATGCAGTGAAGCTAACGTTAGCGATCCGAGATTTTGGAATATGACCCCAACCCTAAAAAATTTACACATATCAAAATTTGAAGTGTTAAAAGCAATTTGAATGATATATGAAATATGTAAGTCTCAAAAAAAAGTATTTGGGTTTTATATCATTCCAAAAATTGGGTACTTATTTCATTATAGTAGTTTTGACTTAACTGCCTTTTGTTTAAGTGCACTTTTGACTCCACTGCACAAAATTAATAATTTTTGTTTAAGTCCCATGCAAATTTTTTTTTAAGTGCACTTTCTAAGATAAATGCACAAAATTTTTGGCATTTTAAAATTATTTTCATACAAAAAATACGTATAATACACATTTTCTGTAATTATATCTCAGATTTTTGGGCTCTAAAATATTTTCATATAAAACCTCAAACAACATCAAACAACATAAGTTGCACAGATAAAAAATATGGTGGCCATTTTTTCAAATATGAAATATCCAATTTAAGCGGTTTATAAAAACAAAAATCGCAAACAAGTGAAGTTGGCATCATTATAATTCATTTATTTTGTTTGCAAGAACGTAAGTTCATACATATGCTTTGTGGTAACAGAAACTTTACCACGATTATATGAAAGGAATACCAAATCTTAGGCCTGGAACAGAATAAAGACGTTGTAGTAGTATCTGAGTCTGACGACGCTCTGTAGCGCACAAAGTTCAAAATTTCGAATTTTACGCTTCAACTGCAATGACTTCTGCATCTGCGAATGCTGAAACAAAATTATTTGAAATATATAAGGTTGGCTAAGAGATTTTGTTTGTAACTTTTAAAAATATGGGTGAAGTCTTCTGATGCATATAGACAAACTTAACCAGCAAAAAATTAAAGTTAATCTATTTACCTTCTTCTTCTTCTTTATACATACAAATTTAAAATGTTTGTCACTTTGTCTGTTTGTTTGCTGGCTAATGGACTCCTAAACTACTGAACCGATTTTCCTAAATTTTTACAGTAGCATCACGTGAGCCCGAAAATAAAATAGGCTACCTATTTTTGCGATAGGATGCCAATGTTAAGTATCGCATATATTAACCCTTAATATCCTGATATTTTATTTCGCGCTAAAAAAAAAAACTATATGCTATAAATTTCGCCAATCTAAGCAAGGTTTGTTCTAGTGTTTTGCTTTTTGAAGTTCATTGCTGACAGAGGGGAAAAATACCTGGTTGATTCTTTGCGGAACCACTAGGATCTCTAATAGGAAGTGTATTCGGTATTATTTTCATTAAAATTAAAGAAATTTTATTTGGTAAATAAGCAATTCATATGTAAATTTATTTATTTATACATGATATTAATATTCAATTCTGGTGAAACTCAGCGAAACAATTCTTCTCGCTTGAAAAACAATGATTGATACTACGTTTTTGACACCGAATCTTAGTGCGTGATGTGATTCAGGATTCTCGCAGCGTAGTTTCCCCTCTTTGACAAACTCAGAAAAATGCCCAATTAATTGTCTTAAATTTTTAACTGGGCACCTCCCATACACTGACAATAAAATTTTTTACATATTTGGAGTACTGTAACAGTGAAAGTATTCCAATTTTGTACAAATAGCTTATATAATAGCACACAACATATTTTAAAAGTAGGTTCAATGGGAAAAGTAGGCATGGCACCTCCCATACGAATACACTCGAAATTTCTGTATACATATCTGTAGAACGGTTACTGTAAAATCTTTAATATTTTGTACAAGATGCTTTGTTATCAATACACGAGATCTGTTTTAAAGCTAGTTTAAAATAAAATTGGAAGAATATGAATCTTAAATGTTCAATTTATTAAGTTCCTATAATTGTTTTGTTTTATTAAAAAACGATAAAACATGTTAAAATAGTCTTGTTGCATGGTGTTGGGAAATATAGAAGCATGGTTTGAAAGATCGTTTGCGTGTTTCTTCTAAACATAATAATATGATTGAGACAATAAAGGCTCAGTTAGGCGAACGTTGCTGTACCGTATCTGTACGGTATCAATCAGATGTTCGCTTTTTGTTATATGAAAACCAATACAAAAGCTTACCGAAATGCAATGTACCGTAGTTGCAACGTACCAATCTGTATAAAATAGAATTTCATGCCGTTGTTACGTGACATTTGTAAGACAGTGATGGGCGGCTTGTATGTGACATTGAATGCGGGTAGTTTTGCTCTTTTTTTTGGTACTTTTTTTAGTATATCTATGGAATTGCGACAAAACAACTTACAATACAACATATTTCCAAATTTACATATGTTTAGATGTTTAAAATAAACAAATGCATATACACATACAATGAAAAAGGGAAACATATAAAAGACTTTAAATGGTATCAAAACCTTTTTTGGTGTATGCACATTTACAATATATGTATGCTAAAAATGTATATATGCTTAAATACAAATTTATTTATTGTAAATCTATAATATAAATATTAAATTATTAACATTTTTTACATACAAAAAATACTGTTTTAATACCATTTAAATCACGTGGTACCATTTCTGCACAACGGTCACTATTTGAACATTTTTGATTCTCATCACTGTTTGTTTTGTTTTATGTATACTATTGCTTTTTGTTTATGTATGGGAAAACATATGACACGTTTTTAAACGTTCTATACGTGCACCAACGTGCTTACAGTACGGTGCGTTACATTACGGGTACAGCAACGTTCGCCTAACTGAGCCTTAACAAGCTACATATTTGCTTTATGTCTACTTAAGACGTGTTTGACACAATCATAACCACAACAATTAATGATTGTTTGCGATTGTGGTTGCATCAACCATGTTTTTCTTTGCGTGTTATAACTCATCTGATTGTAAAGCCGTTGTTCATAAGATATACACTGAAAGAAATATGCTTCATGAATCTAATGAATCAATTTCATTAAATTTTTTTCATTATTCCAATAAAAAATTTCATTACGGGAATGAAATTTTACAAATATTATGAAACAATTTCATTAACACTACGAAATTGAGTTTCGTAATTTCTTTAACATTTTTCATTAAATTAATGACAACTTAATATCTCTCTCAAAAGAAAAATTAAACTTATGTTACAGCCAGAAAAACGAAAAGAAGGCAGATGTAGGTCGTCGCGGGATGGAAAATGAATTTAGTACAATTTACTTAAAGGTCTTATGAAAGTAGAACATAACATGATGTAAACGAAATAAAATTAATAAAACTTGATGATTTGAAACAGGAATAAAAAAAATAAAAATCACAACAACTCAAAACGCACATTGAAAAAATTAATGAAATAAGTTAAAAATTTCATTCAAATATAAAAACATTTATATTAAAATAATAAAAAAAATTTCTTAAATCGTTTGACATTAAAATACTGCAAAATTTTCATTGATTTTATGAAACATTTCAATAACGGGGGGCTAATGTAACATTCTTCATTAATCCAATGAAGGGTTACATAGGTTGAATTTTAATGTAAAAACAAATACAAAAAGTCCTTCAAGAATATTTTTTCCGGTACTTTCCAGATAAGTTTTCCAGTGCCCATGTTCTGTAACTCTCGCGTCGAGAAAGTTTTCGATTGAAATGTGTGAAATGAAACAAAAATGCCATAAAATGAAACAAACAGCTGTTTTTCTCACTTAACTGTGTCTGTAACTTTTTTGGCGAGTACAAGCTGTCACGTAAGGAAATTACTCTCCAATTTACAGAAAAAGTGTGTATGTAACACTTTGGTGAGAAAAGTTCCCGCTTTGAACTGTCAAATAAACTCACGAAAAAAAATGGGGAGAGAAAAAATTTTAACACTAAAAAACAATTAAAAATGCAAAATGCAAAGAATAATAATAGGTCTGTCTGGGTACTTTTCCAGTAGCAAATACTCAGTAAATTTTTTTGGAAGACCAATATTACTCTATCGGCTGAAAAAAATCTCAAAAAGTACGCAGACAGTATCCAGTGAAATCTTGCAAGAAAACAGCTGATCGGTGTGTAAACAATTGAAATAACAAAGCAAAAGAATTTTAGCATATTGTGTACGCAAAATTGCATTCTCGAGGTAAATTAAAAAATTATTAATTAAAGTGAAGCTTAAAAAGTGTTGTAAATTAAAAAACTTGTTGATAAATTCAATTTCTTCTTAGTTTTTAGTTTTATTTGTTGGGTTTTTTATAAAATTTCTTTTGCTTACATTGCCCAACATAGTGCCGGCTTACAATGGAAAAAAAGAATGAAATGCCCAATACAGTGCCCTCCAACAGCTTGACAACGGAGAAAAATAATTTGGATGTGAAGTGCTCGCCAGGAACACAATTCCAAATACTCGCCTCTTGAATTGCAAAGTTTGTCCCACAAAGTTCTGCTGGTTCTATCGGTTCTGCCATCTCCACTCCACTTACGCCACGGTCGCACTGTATATTTGGATGTTTCTAGCATGAAGTAAAATGTTTTGTTTATTATAATTTATTATAAACGTGAAAAATCAACACAATTCTAACTACTTACCTCTGCCATTGTTAAATTTCAATTTTTATTTTCATTTCACAAAAACTATTTCATTCAAACAGCTGTTCAAACTAATTGCAAAATCTTGCAAGCGGAAATTTCTCCAGTAACATTTTGCAAGTTCTCTAACTTCCAACTGTCTCTTTTTTACTCTCTCGCTGCAAGAGATTTGGAGTACGCAGACAACATTTTGCAACATTTTTCGCAAAATATGTGTACGCAGACAGACCTAATAATATTATTTTGTTCTTGGCACATTTTTCATTGTTTTATTATTTTGCTTTTAACATTTTAAAATATACGAATGTCTTCAAAGCTCGTTTGCAAACAACAAACATTAAAGTCGCTCTTAACACAATTTGGTATAGCCGACGGTTGTATTTTCGTCACCGTCGTTGAAAAATTTTAAATTTTTGATAAATTTTGGTCGGCGTCAACAATTTGTGTTACTGGCGTTCTGAACGTCTGCAATGTCACATCGGCTTCGAGTGCAATATTATGACATTTATAACGTAACGACGTTATCTCTTTTGATAGTTTTCGACATAAGTTACAGACACACATTTCTCTCACTTTTCGAGAAACGATGGAATATTTTGTTTCACATATTTTCGATGCAAGAAGTTCTCACTAAAGTTACAGAACATGGGTACAGAATAGAAACTAGTATTTATTGTTACAAAATGCTCTATTTGTTATTTTTTTTTTTTAATTTCTTCATTATTTTCTTTTATTTTTAGATTCCTACTATTATGAGGGTGTACCAAATCAATCTGTTAATACTACAGCTCTCAGTCAGGACATGCGTTCTCCATTGGCAGCTACTAGAGCAAATTCCTTAGCATCGGCTGCTTCACCCACTGGCAGCGCATGTACAAAATCGGAGACGTCTGATATTTTTCTCGTCTAGTGATTTTTACGTCAACTACGACAATCCTTCTCTAGTACCAAAAAACCAGAACAACAACATAAAACATAAATAAAAACAAAAACGAATTTGTTTAATTAACAAACAAAAAACTTACTCGTAAATAATACTTTTGTTGCACCAAATAAGACTTTTATCATTTACACATACATATATACATACATACAAACATATTATATATTTAAAACAAAACAAAAAACCATTGTAAAAAAGTAGCAGCTAATTATTTATTATATATTTATTTGTAAGCAAAAACAAAACTTGCAAAATGATATTTTTTACATTTAAAAGAAGCTCCCAAAAAACGTCACTCTACAGTGGCCTGAAATCATCAACAAATTAGAAATTACTGTTTAAGTGACTTGAATGCAACATATTGTAATATCCCAACAAACACGAAGTCAAACCTTTGATATGAAATGACTTTATCATTTGAAATCAAACACAATTTTCAAACGTTTTTCAATTGTTTGATTTAACATTTATATTCAAATTGATAATGATTTCAAAATAAACATTTGATATCAAATGTGTTATCAATTTGATGTCAAATGTTTTTCAAATGTTAAATTCAAATCAAAAATAAACTTGGCAACACTAAAGCGAAAAAAGCATTAAAAATGGCGATTAAAGTTACATTTTTTACTTTATGGTTACATGTGTTTTACTATTAAAAATATAAAAAGTGAACAGTTTATTTCTTGTGATAATTAAAAATAATTGAGTAATGATTAACCCCCATATTGATAAAAAATATTTTTAAACAATAAAAGGTTTATTAAACAAATTTTCATAGAAAATTCATTTCATAAACCTGTCATAAACCTGAAATATTTTTTATGAATATGAGGGTAAGAATACAAAAAAAAAGGAAAATAAAACGGGAAAGTGAAGAAAGTTTGTTGAACGATCGCGGTGCTACAATCCTCAAAATGAGAGGGAGCAAATGTCGTCTTTGCAAGAATTAGAGGACGGAAAGAACCTCATTTCATCTTTTATCTATGCTGCCGAATATTTATCTCAAAGTTTATTTAAATAAATAATAAATTTAAATTAAGAAAATAACATATTTTTATTCATGTTCCACATTGCATTACTATCCACATTTGAAAAACATTTGAGAATTACGTTTGAAAGCAAGTTGAAAATAAAGGCATTTTTCAATTTGATAATAATTTCCCCTTTTTGTTGAGAATGCTATGATTTTCAAATGATTTTTAAATCATTATCAAACGTTTGTCGTTTGAGAAACCCTTTGATTTCAAATCATTTTCAATTTGAAATCAAAGCTCCGTGTTTGTTGGAATATAGCAAAAAAGATTGAGATATTTATTAACAAATTTGGCAATACTCAAAATTAAAATCGATCAGCTTAACGGAGTATCAAAGTTTTCAGGAATAACAAACAACCCCCCCATTAAATTTTGCACAAACTCATTTTTAATGACTAGAAATCACACTACAAAATTTCGTAAAGATCGGTTCATAACTTACCATATGCCCACATAAAGTCCACTCTTGGAGAGCACTATTGTACGCAGATCCAGTTAAGTTGTTGATGACTAGAAATGAAATTAAAAATGTTTGTGATGACCGGCCGACAGTTGTTGAATGCTGAAAATCGTTTTTCACCTACCAAAAATCTGTAACTAGAACCGAGAGATAATTTTGAATTTTTTTTTCTTTTGTTGGTGAGAAGACTTCTTGAACTTTCCTACAGTCTTAATTCTATTAAAATCGGTTTAGCAGTTGTTGAGAAATTTAAGGTCAAAGTTGAACTTTTGATGTTTTTTAGCATTTAGCAATTAGTATGAAAATGCTTTTGCTTGAGGTTTTTTATTTAAAAAGGAGAAGTTTTTAAATGTTCTATTTTAAGTACTTTTAAATCTGCCAAACTTCATTATGATATCTTTATTCATATCAGATTTACAGAATGTCAAACCATAAAATTACAATTTTTACTCATATTGAAAGCCTTTTTATTCATTTACTCTATAGAAATAATCATTTTAATGCTTGACATTCCATTAATATAAAATGAATAGAGACATCACAACGAAATTTGTAAGGAAAAATCTTAAAGCAGTGAACTAACAAGCATCCCCATTTTTGATTAAGAAATACCCATAATTCCCAATCTCGGAAAAAAGCTTTTCCTAGATTTTCTTTACAAAAATGGCAATACTGTCAGTATTTAACACTCGATATTGATCGGAATTTTCCAGAAAATCATGGACATATTAAAAAACATTACATTTTCTAATTTTATTAAAATCAGTGCGTTGAATTACTAGAATTTTTTACTTAAATAATTTTGTTTGGATAGGGCATGTGGAAGAAACAAATGTCTTCTACAAGCATACTCATAACGTTTTCTTTTATACACATTTTTACATATTTTTGGAGAAAATATTGTTTTATCAGCGAAATAACATAGCCACCACTTTACTTATAGAAAAATGCATAAGCATTTAATAATATAACATACCATTGCGCAAAGTCTGCTTTCCTAAAAATATAAAACATGTTAATCCGACAATTAAAAAACTTGAAAAGTCGTTAAAAAATCTGTTTTATCTAATACCCTAAAGGCAAAGGAGATTAGTCCCCTTTTAGACAGGCAAAGTTTACTTTGACAAAGTTTTTTGAATTCTCTTTTAAACTTTGTTTCGTGTTTAGACACGCATAGTTTAATTTGACAAAGTTTTGTTTTCTTTTGTTTGAATATCATATATAAGCAGCGTTGCCAGAATGATGATTTTATCATATTTTTGATTATTTTTTTGGCAAAAATATCATTTAAAGATTTTTTTCTCAAATTATGATTTTTTATTTTTAGAAATTATGATTAACTTTAAGTTTGTTTGTACAAAATACATACACAATTTTATTAAAACAGTAAATTTTTTAAAGCAATGAAGTTTTGTGTCAGCTTGCTGTTTATTGGTTTTGCACACTTTTGTACCCAGTGTCTAGAATACACAAAATTGCTAAGGGAACTTATGAAGTTTTTAGTTTAAAAATTCCACCTTCCATATTTATAATCATTCAATATTTTATCAATGAGTTTTTAAATATAATTTTTTCAAAATATCTTCTATATTACATCGATATCAAAAAATTTCATATTGAATTAAGAACCCTTAAGATTTCATATGATGTATGAGCTTCATAGCTTCCAAACTATAATATTTTTGCCCAAAATGTATAAATCTCTAATTTTACAGTATAATGACTTTCATTTTATTATTCAAAATTCAATGGATTTATGTATTTTAAGAAAAATGTGTACGGAAATTATAACTGAAAACAAAATGTTAACCTATTTAATTTTTTACCTCATTATTATACATACATAATAATTAGGGATGCGATTTTCATGCAAATGCATGTTTTTTGTCGATAGTCCAAGAACGATGTCGGCCAATTATCTTTCCGAATCAGTAAATTTGCGTTAAAATGGCATCGATTTGTTTTTGCATATTGTTGCATATTTTGGTGAAAATGCATATTGTTGCATATTTATGTTTAGAATGCATATTTCGAAATTTTTGAGTGATTTTTTCTTTAATTTTCATATTATTAAAAAAAATTCTTAAAAAATTTCTTAAATACACAAAAAAACCTTTAAAAAAAATCTTTAAATCAAAAAATTAAATTTTTTTGGGCTTTAAATACAATATTTTTAATATTTCGACAAAAGATCCTTCTATTTTAAACCGATAGGTTCAAAATATTTTATTCAAAACTGTTACAAGATACTAGCTTGGCACATGGGTTATACCGCGTTGCAGAGGATTTTAAATGAAATGTATCCCTTTGATTCCCCGTCCACCACAGCCAGTAGAAACAAGATGGGGCCTGGCTAGACGTTTCAGAATTCTATTTAAAAAACTTTGAGTAATTTAAGTATGTTTGAAGAGCTTCTTGATACCGATCATGATGCAATTAAAAGAGTAAACGAAGAATAACTTATTAGGAGGAATTTAGTTAACTGAATACTCAAGTCAAAAATATTGATATTGCAGAAAGTAAAATTAACAATGGAAGAAAGAATAGCCCGATAAATAAAAAAAAACCAACACGTTTGCAAAAAAATTAAGGAATTCAAAAAATAAAATAAATATAAAATATTTTTGATCTGAAAAATAAATTTTTCATTTTGCATTCGCATTCGCATTCTTTAAGTACAGGACAAAGTTTTACATTTGATAAAACGGAACTTATTTATTTAAAACAACATCATATATATTATTTCTAAAGCACTTTTTTTTGTCGGTTGCAAATATCTCCCATACCACCGCATCAAATTTAATGAATGTGTCTCATTTTAAAGCTTATTTCTAACACTAATGACGAAAAATAATTAGAAATTGAAAAATTAATATTTTCATTGATAAAAATTATATTTTATATAGAACTGCATGATAATACTGTTCAAACGTGGTAACACGGGGTCGCTTAACAGAACTGCATGATAATACTGTTCAAATGTGGTAATACAGGGTCGCTTAAGGCCAGTTTACACGGTAATACAATGTATTACGACTTTGTGGAAACAAAATATTAAGAAATTCTCTCCGTGTTTAAAAGAAAAAAATAAAAATCTTTTGTAAGTATAATTCATGTTTACACGGATCGTATAAGTAAAATCAAAAAAAAATAACAAAAAGCAGATGGTTGCAGTTTTAAATATTTACACAAACAACATGAAAATTTCGTGAGTTGATTTTAGCTGTTTTTGTAATTGTATAAAAATGCTATCACCTTTAATATACTCTGTTAAAATACACCTCTGGTGTGATGAGAATACATAAGTTTCTAAAATGGTTTAGAAAAAATCATTTACCGACCGCTTGTCAGATTTTGTATCCGTATTCTCTCTTACTCAATACATTTTGCTTTTACATGATACGATTTTTCTCTTTCTACATAATTGTTCGACATGTCGTAATACATTGTATTACCGTGTAAACTGGCCTTTAATAGTAATGAAGTTCTACATAATATAGTATGTATTAAAATCCATTCTGGCAATACCGCTATTAACTATAATGCCGTTTATTACTAAGTCAGTTATATGCATCATTTTCATTGATAAAAATTATATTTTAAAATGTATTGAAGTTACTAAAATTTCTATTAATTATTTTCATTTTATGTTACAAAAATGACAACTAACGATGCGAAATATTCGCACGGGTCATCTAGTAATTTTAATTAGTTTTTTAAGTTTCTTAAAGATATTTGAATAACATTCGACTGAATTTTTTATATTTTTCTTAATTAAAAAGCGATTTCTTATTGAAATTTTTTAAGTTTTTAGTGCATATTTTAAGCGCATATTTTCGATTTTTTAGTGCATGAAAATCTCATCCCTAATAATTATGCATAACAACCCGCCAAAAAAAGACATTCAAAAGAATTAATAAATGCATGGGTTCCAAGCAGTGTGACCCTTTTAGCATTTTCACTGCTAAATTTAGCATTATTTATTTTGATTTAGCAGCGAATTTTTCAAATAGCATTTAGCATTATTTTCAGCATTTTTGTAATATTTTTTTAGAATTATTTAGCATTTGTTAATCTTAAAAATTTTATACCTACACTGAAAAAATTAAAAATTTTCTCTAATCACCAATTATATACCAAATTCATAGAATCAAGCAACCCATTTGTTAATTTTGCAGCTATTACCAAAATTATTATATTGATTACTTAAAATTGTAAAAATTTACTATTTTGAATATTTTTTTTTGTTGGAATTTCCATCTCTTCTAGTCCTTTTTATGTTACAGCAAAAATAAAAACACACAAAATCCGACTTTTAGATTTTATATAAAAATGGTTGTTTATTATACAAATAATTTTCACAGAATGACAGAAATTTCATATTCACAATAAATATAAAGCAAAACTATATTGATTGAAAATTAATATTTCTAAAAATAATAAACAAGGTATTTTGTATTGCAAAGTACAATTTCAAAATAATTCAACATTTCCCCTCAATACAAAATACTAAAATTAAAATATTATTTTAATCCCATTAATTCAGTAAATTTGTAATGTTTGACTTTTCCTAAATTCTTAGTTAGAACATCAGCTATCATTTCACTAGTTGGCACATACTTTAAAATAATTTCATTGTCCTTATATATATTCCTAACATATGATACTTAATATCAATATGTTTACTCCGCGCATGGTATACTGGATTTTTGATGAGTTGTTGCGCGCTTAAATTGTCACCATGTATAACAATTGCATGTTGAGCATTCTTTATTCCAAGTTCGTGGAATAATTTCTTCAAATATACGGCTTCCTTAGCTGCGGCACAATATGCAATATACTCAGCTTCAGTGCTGCTGAGAGCTACTGTTGCTTGCTTTTTTGACAATATCGGAATGTTTTGAAACCGAAAGTTCTCCTAACTCAGTTCTAAAGCTAAACAAATCTTTATATGGACTTAAACAGTCCGGACGTGAATGGAATTTCAAATTAGATAATGTTTTGAAAGAAATTGGATTTGTCGCTTGTTCAAGTGAGCCATGTTTATATACGAAACATCACAATCAGAAACGTGATTATATTGCTGTTTATGTTGATGACATTATTGTAGCGTCTTCAGATAAAACAGAATTAAATGAAATCAAGAAACAAATATCAAGTTAGTTGAAAATTGTTGACAAAGGTCCCCTTAGGTATTTTTTAGGAATGGAAATCGAAAGGGATGGCGAAACTGGCTCGATTACCATATGTCAAAAGAACTACATTAAAGAAACTTTAAATGAATATAAGATGAACGATTGTAAACCAATGTCCACTCCTTTAAATGAAGGTTTTCAGTTAAAATGTTCTAGTGATGACTGTGGTAAGGTAAATGAAACAAATTATCAATCATTAATGGGTACATTAATGTATTTAGCCCTTACAACAAGAGCAGATATACTACACTCAGTTAGTAAACTCTCACAAAGAAACAAGAATCCTCATACTGAACATGAAGCAGCAGCGAAACACATTCTTCGTTATTTAGCAAAAACTCAAGATTTCAAGTTACATTACCGCAAAACTATATTGATTGAAAATTAATATTTCTAAAAATAATAAACAAGGTATTTTGTATTGCAAAGTACAATTTCAAAATAATTCAACATTTTTTCCAATAAATGATATTATTAATTTTAATTAAAAAAAATTATCAAAAAACTTTGCCGTTTCAAACAATGTGTTGATTGATTTTGTAAATTTCCAAAAACAATTTCACAAGTTAAAATTATTTTATTTTAAACGAAATAATTTTTTGTTATTTGATTATTATTTTTATTCAAAATTTATTTCAAAACAACTAAAATGTTAATTAAATCAAAATTATGTTTTTAATTTTCGTTCAACAAAAAAAAATAATTGATTCAATTATCATATTAATTAAGTTTTAATACATTTACAATAATTTTTTTAATTGATAAAACACTACTAATAATTTTTTCTGTGTATATTGCTATTTCACAATATAACTTATCACTTCTGTCAATCTCTTTAATTGTATTTTGTCATTTATAGGTTTATACAAATGTATAATAATAGCAACCCTGTAAACACCAAAAAAAAAATTAAAGAAGAAATGGTAGATTTTCCTACAGAAGAAATAACGGTATTGGAACAGCAATGGCAAAAGCTGAATGCATACGAATTGATGAACCAAAGTTCAACTATTGAATTCTGGATAGGTGTTTAGAATATATTGAAAACAGATCATATTCTGATGGTATTTTGACAAACACTTTGGAAACTATTCATATAATGTTGTGTTTAATGTGTAATTAAATTTACTGAAAATGCTGTTGAATAGCCTTTTATGTTTTCAATGACAATTTTTGATTTTACATATGGGCATTTCTCCAGAATGGTCTACCAGGATGAAAAAAAAAAAAATGTTGATTATCATCGTCTTTTATTGTTTTTTATTAGAAAAAAAGTCTATGTTCTTATTAAAGAATGGTTTCCTAGCATATCTGAGCTGTTTTACTTGAGGAAATTGGGCTGGAAACTGGAAAATTTTATAATTTTCTGTATTTTCTACTTTTAAAGACATTTTTATATACTTATTTTACATGCAAGAAATATGTTATGTTTACACTCCTTCTTCATAATCTCTCCATTACAATCAATTGTAAAATGAGTATTAAGTTTTTTTGTTAAGCAAATTTTAAGATATTTATGGGAAAATGCGTGGAGATAATATTAAAAAAACATATGGAAAAAGTGTCACGTGCGTAATGTCACGTGCGTAATTTACAATTTATTTTTTTCTTCGCCAACCCATGCATAGTTGCTTTTGAACAAAACATGATTATAAAGGCCCAGTACTAACCTTTTTAAAAACATTTTTTCCGAAATAAAAACCTCCTACAATTCACTTACTTTCGCACTTTTTCTTACGGTCCTAAAAGGCACTTCTATTTTTGTCACGTGAGTAAGTCAACTTTGATTGCATGGCATTTGGGTACCCAGTGCTCAATTTACCATTATATATACTTTTTAGAAAGAACTCATCACAAACAATGTAACGATTCTAGAATTCATTCTAAAATTCCAATCCACATCTATTTTTTTAATATTCAAACACAATAAAACGCGTACAAATGTCGCGTGCATAACCAGAGAAACACCCATATACATATTTTGTATTTAATGATATACATATATCTCTGGCAATAAATAATAATGGCTAAAGTTGACTTAAGTGTTTTTAATTTTATTACATATTCTTATTATCTTTTCAAGATCTATGACGCAGCCTAATTTCAAGTATAAAATGTCATTATTAATAAAACTATACGCATTAATATTTTAACTTTCACGATACAACACACATTTCATTTTAGACAAAACCCTTAATATCGCAAAACGCGAAATTTCGACTTTAGCAATTATTACACTGCTTTACAAATTTTTAATTTGGAAAAATACCAAGAACACCACATGTCTAGATAAGTTAATTGGGACCTCCTGAACACGAAAATCGCTGTAATTTTTTTTCTAAGTACCGTTTTTTAGATAACGGTACTTTTGCGTTTTTCGGTGTATGGTCCCACTCAAACCCTTGTTGAGCCCAACCAAAAAGTCCGGTCGAAATAAATGGCATATCGTTAGAAATCGATATGCTACAAATTTCTATCTGATAAGAAATGGCTGAGATATGGCACCTCAAAGTTCAAAAAATGTATATTTTTACGTTTTTTCAAAATTTTTCATTTTTATTTCGTTTTTTTACTACGTTATATTAAATATCTGGAATGTTTTATTCCTTAACCAAATAGTACATTTAATTGCCAACATTTTAAGCGTAATTTGAAAAAAATCGGATGAAAAATAAAGTTTTTATTAAGGATTTTGTGGAACGACAATATTTTCATCTCATATAAAATTCCTTGTTTTTTAAAAACGTTAAAACTGATGGATTTTTCAAATTACGCTATCTAACATTTTGAAAATTTTACAAAAAACCATTTCAAATGTTAAATTTATTAATCGCCTTAAACTGTTTATAATTTATTTTTCTTCTACTTTTATTGTAGAACCTAAAGGCCCAACCATAATATGCATAGCCTTGCTTAACCTACTGTCAAAAATTAACAAAAAGTCTCTCAAATGTATTTAAAAAACAAAAACAAAATCAAAAAATATTTGATTCCGTACGGTATGTGCGATCTTTTTCGCACTTTGCATAAGCAAATGACCGTTTCATACAACTTAACAAAAATTTTCTTTAAGTATAATATGGTTTGCCTCATATGATTTACATTTATTCGCACATTTGCTTAAGCCAACTTAAGCACATTATGGTTGCGCCTTAACAGGTTTTTTGACAACGTTGCATATTTTGCAAACTGTAGGTTAGGGCTTTAAGCGTTTATCATGTAATATTTTGTAGATAGGGCCTTTTGTTTTTTTGGTTAAAAAATCGCTAACTTTTGTCAAACTACTGTATTATTTTTATTAAAAAAATCTATGTATGTCTATAATTTTTTTTATGTAATCTTCATTTTATTTTAAAGAAATATAATATTTACAGGTAAATTAATGCATAATTTTCATTAAATTGATACAATTATTTAAGAAAATTTAGCATTTTCAAATTTTATTTTTAGCATTTTTAGCACTGTTTTAATCCCCATTTAGCATCCAATTTTTTTGTAGTTGTGGTCACACTGGTTCCAAGGATAATGCAAGGAAAATTAAAATATTAAACCTAATGCTATTTTTTTTTTATTAAAGAAACAGATTCAAACATTAAAAGACATTGAAAATAGTTTTAAAATGTGAATTTGATACAGAATTTTTCATAATAAACAAATAACAGATGCTAGGTTTATGCAGGTTTTATTTAAATTTCTTCGTATAATTTACAAACAGCAAATGCGTATTTTTAAATCTACAAAGTTGTCAAACCTTTTTTCGCTTCTATTAACTATTAAAATTAAATGTATAAATTAAATTAATCTAATTCATTTATTAATTTAAATTGCATAAAATATTCGTCCCTTTTTAATCCAAAAAAAATACATACCAAATTATAGTGAAATATTGCAATTCATACATAAGAGTTGAGTGGGAGTATTGCATGTAATTTTTTATGCGTTCCGTTATTCCCTATTCTTTAACTACATCAAATTTTTTTTGATGGGAAGTAGTATGTTTTTATTTAAAATTAATAATTTTTACTTTTTAGCCCTCGTTATAAACAATTTGATTTTAAAAAAATTTTTGTAAATTTTTCTCTTCAAAATACGATTTTTTCGCCAAATGATCTGGCAACGCTGCTTATAAGTATAAAGTTGCATCCAACTTCAGGTATAAACAACGAACGAAAAACAAAACGAGTTTGCGAATACAGCAAAGTGTGTTCTCCCCCGCTATTCTCTTTTCCCCTCCCTTCCGTAAACTCAAGATTTTGCAAAGTAAACTTTGCCTGTCTAAAAGGGGACTTACCTAAACATTTAAGCATATTTTTTGTAGGGAAGCTTAAGTCAATTTTTTTTTTTTTGCAATCCATACAAACACATATTTTTGGAGAATTTTCAAAAAAGTTGAATATCCGAGGCTTCCAATTTTAAAGGACCACAAGCCACTCTCACGACCCTCTATGGGCCCTGTTTATTCAAATCAGCTGAAAAGATGCCCGGCCTTGACAGTTTCAAGAATTGCATCAGTTGCAAAATTATTTTTTAAGACAAAACGTTCGAAAACCATTGTGTTATATTTCAGTTAAATAAAAAGATCAAAAAAATGTTGCGAGTAGTTTCATTAAAATGAAAAAAGTGTTCAACAGACAGTTCAAAACAGTTGCAAAAGTATAAATGAGGTTAAGGAGAACACCTTCAGCTTTCAAATCACTGCCCATGTCCTGTAACTCTCGCGTCGAGAAAGTTTTCGATTGAAATGTGTGAAATGAAACAAAAATGTCATAAATTGAAACAAACAGCTGTTTTTCTCACTTAACTGTGTCTGTAACTTTTTTTGGCGAGTACAAGCTGTCACGTAAGGAAATTACTAGCTAATTTACAGAAAAAGTGTGTCTGTAACATTTTGGTGAGAAAAGTTCCCGTTTTGAACTGTCAAATAAACTCACGAAAAAAATGGGGCGAGAAAAAAAAACACTAAAAAACAATTAAAAATGCAAAATGCAAAGAATAATAATAATACTTTATTCTTGGCACATTTTTTCATTGTTTTATTATTTTGCTTTTAAAATTTTTATAAAATATACGAATGTCTTCAAAGCTCGTTTCAAAACAACAAACATTAAAGTCGTTCTTTACACAATTTGGTATAGCCCACGGTTGTGTTTTCGCCGCCGTCGTTGAATAATTTTCAATTTTAGTAAATTTTGGTCGCCGTCAACGATATGTGTTACTGGCGTTCTGAACGTCTGCAATGTCACATCGGCTTCGAGTGCAATATTATGACATTTATAACGTAACGACGTTATCTCTTTTGATAGTTTTCGACATGAGTTACAGACACACATTTTTCTCACTTTTCGAGAAACGATGGAATATTTTGTTTCACATCTTTTCGATGCAAGAAGTTCTCACTAAAGTTACAGAACATGGGTACAGGTATACATTATACAGTGATGTAACGCACCATTATTGATTACAGTTTGCGAGAAATCATAATTTAGTTCTAATTTTTGACGAAAGCACGAATTTGTCGTGGAAAAGCCAGATTTCCTTATCCTTAAGATATTTCAACATACAACAAAAAGTTGTTAGGGAAGAATTTATTGGCTTTGTTGTAAACGCTTTTGAATAGGCTTCAGAGCATATTGAGGGCGTTGCTGTGTCAATTGATGCGAAGGCACTATCATCAATAGTTCTTAAAGCTTTGACAGGTCTTGACCTAAAAAAATTGTGTAGGATTTGTATTAATTAACTAACTTAGTACTTTTGAATTTATTTGCGGAATAAAAGTGTGATACTTATTGTAACACAGCCGCTTAGTATCATCAAAGTATAAAAAAATAATCAAGCCTTATCAAAACTTTAATCATGTGCCCTGAAGAGAAAAGAAATCAAGCCGAAAAACAATTTAAAGCGATTATTGAAAAAGTTACAGTTATTTGCGATCAAATCGAGGTTCCAATCGAAAAATCAGGATTGGAACGAAATAATCACATTAAAAATGTTGAAGATTACTATCGAGTTGTAGGTTACATTCCTCTTATTGAATTTATATTAGAAGATTTTAAAACACCTTTCCCAATAGATATCCTTAATGTATAGGCCATACCTAAACTTCTGCCTAAAAGTGTAATCAAGTCTAAACTTGAGCCTGAACTGTTGCATTGGCAACAAACATGGAAAATATTTTAATAAATTGTGATGAAGATATCTACCCAAACCTAAGAAAAATTATTCAAATTTTCGTTTCAATGCTCGTCAGTAGTGCTATGAGCGAGAGGTAATTTCCTACCCTTCGTCGAATGAAAACATGGCTCAGATCAACAATGACAGTAGATAGACTGTACTATCCAAATTTGCCTCACAAGGAAATCATAAATTGCTTATTTAAAAAAGTAATTTATTTTAATTTATATTGAAGTGATCTTATATTTCATTTAAGCCTGGTCCTATATAAAGCGCACTATTGGAATAGACTGTAATGCTTCTAAAACTGCAAAAATTTTATGATGAGTATATGAGACATAAATATATAAAAATTCAACATACACGCGGACAAAAGAACATCATTAATTCAAATTTGCTTCACATTAGGAACCAAAATATATTTTATAGGGTTCAATATTACTATTGGTGAAACTACAAACGGAATGGCAAACTTATCTATGTCTTTTCACCTATGGTGAAAGGTATAAAAAATCTACTTTAATAAAACGAAGTTTGTCATGAGATAGTCGGCCTTGTAGATGATTTTCTACTTAATCCAGAAGATGGATAGATACAGATTTGAGGAAGTACCTTGCATTTGTTTGAGTAAGTTAAGCGTTAGCTCTTTTTATTTGTTTTGACACTATTCTAAAACATTTTATTTCTATACCCAGTTCTTCACGTTCGAACTGTTTGGTACTAACAAAGCTCATATAACTTGAATGTTGGGAAAAGTTCTTGTCAAATTATATCATCAGAAAATGCACGCTTATATGCTGCCGCCCATACTAAGTTTAGAATGTGGCATAACCAATCGTTCATTGAACAAGTGCAAAAATCTATGCACAATCAGGGTTGTCAGATTTTTTTGAGCTCCATCGCCAAACCGGATGTCAGAAATCGCCAAAAATCGCCAAACGTCTATTTTGCTCAGTTTTCGAAATCTTTTTTAGTTTTTTTAATTAAATTTTGCATACAAAAAAAAGCTGATATAATATTGCAGTCAAAAATCGCCAAAAACTGAGAAAAATACAAAAAAGTCGCCGAAAGTAAATTTTGCTTAGTAACTGTTATTTTTTTTTTTTTTTAACATAAAATGGAGAAAATTTATTTAGTTGAAAAAACTAAAATTTAGCACACAAGTCTATAAG
This sequence comes from Pollenia angustigena, assembly GCA_930367215.1. Taxonomy (NCBI): domain Eukaryota; kingdom Metazoa; phylum Arthropoda; class Insecta; order Diptera; family Polleniidae; genus Pollenia; species Pollenia angustigena. Next base: position 21,786,238 of record OV884061.1, on the reverse strand, counting down.
ATCGTACACTTCAGGCTAATCGATTTCATTACTGGTGTTTTGGCCTGCATACGTACTATTAGATTTAAGCAGTGTTTAAAAAACTGCAGTCGAAGTTGAAAAACTGCCATCTCTTCCACTTCTTCATTTGTCATTGGTCAAAAAAAAATGTTGCTTTTACTTGTAATTCACTTAATGTAAATAGTCGCTGCCACACCAAATCAAAAAGCGAAAAATTGTTGACAAATTTTCGTTTTTTGCTCGACAGGTTTTGGTTTCGACTACAGTTTTTTAAACCTTGGAATTAAATAGTGACTGAATATAAAATTCACTTAAAATGACAATAAAACAAAAATCATGTGAAAAAAATTAGCCAGACTTTTTTTAAAGTATGTATGTATATATTTATATATATTTAGCTGGAGAGGCCTAACTCATCTTATTTGAACAAAAGTGCAAATTTTTTATTTCAAAATCGCTGAAATAATATGAATGGTAAAAATAGCCAAGTAAATCGCCAGTTATATCAAAAATCGCCACAAAAGTCGCCAGTCGCCAAATGGAAAATGCCATCGCCAAACACGTTTTAAAATCGCCACGTTTGGCGAGAAATCGCCATATCTGACAGCCCTGTGCACAATACCTTAGAAAAGGAAAAGGTTCGTAAAGGTCTCATACAGTGGCTCTCATTAATATTCGGTTTTTTATTCCGAGTTATAAAAAGTCAACAAAATTAATAGAAAATAATAAAAAAACGGGGATTTTATTTTTTTGTATTCATAAGATATATTAAGAGAACAAAAACAAATCAACTTAAGAAATTGACGGCTGTAGGAAATATCGCCCAAAGAAAAATGGCCAAAAAAAATATAATGAAAAATCGCCCAAATGAAGAATCGCCCAAAAGAACATGAAAAATAACCCAAAAAGTTATATATGAAATTTTGCCCAAAAGAAACGAAAAAGAGCCCAAATTAAAAATGAAAAATGACCCAAAAAGAAAAAACGAATTTTTTCCCAAAAAAGAAATTAAAAATTACCCATTTTGCAAAACAGTGTTTTTTATTCATATAAATTTAGTAACTTACAAATGTAAGAGAAAAACATGTTTTATTATGGTCACAACCAACAAAACTATTTTTAAAGAAACTTATTTTACCATAATGTGGTTGTCGGTGACAATGATTTGGTTAAATTAAACATAGTATAGTCAACATTTTTTTAAAAATGGTTTTGTTGTTTTTTCTCTGGGTGCATATATTAAACATATAACGAAAACACTTTTGGGCGCAAGGATTTCTCCCCTATGTTGTAACAAATACCGGCAGCGCTTACTAAAGCGTCACGGCCTAGCCGGCCTTCGGCCGGGCGCAAGGATTTTCTAATCTATGGTATAACAAAAACCGGCTTCGCTAACTAAAGCTTCTCTGCATAGCCGGCCTTCGGCCGGGCGCAAGGATTTTCTCCTCTATGATATAACAAAGACCGGATTCGCTAGCTAAAGCTTCTCTGCGCAGACGGCCTTTGGGCGGGCGCAAGGATTTTTTCCTTTATGGTATAACAAGTACCGGTTTCGCTAAGTAAAGCTTCTAAAATCTGCCTTGTTTCCGAACGAAGGCCGACTTCGCAGATAAGCTTTAGTTATCGAAGCCAGTATTTGTTATACCATAGAGGAGAAAATCCTTGCGCCTGGCCGAAGGCCGGCTGGGCAGAGAAGCTTTAGTTAGCGGAGCCTGTTTTTGTTATACCATAGAGGAGAAAATCCTTGCCCCCGGCCGAAGGCCGGCTTTGCAGAGAAGCTTTAGTAAGCGAAGCCGGTACTTTTTTTTTTATCAAAGAGTTTGTAAGCTATGCTTTCGAGTTTGTCCACGGACACTATGTCACTGCACGTTATGACATGCCACCTTTTTGCAATATGTCCCGTTATTTTTATAAATAACATTTAGGAATTCGTCGTATAGTAATAATGAATGATTTAGACAAATAGTATGCCCGAAAAAATGGGCTATTTTTCATATAATATTTTTGGGTGATTTTTCATTATGAATTGTAACGAAAAATAGCCCAACAATTTTGGGTCACTTTTCATATGAATTCAGGCCCAATTTTACATGGAATTTTTTTGGGCGATTTTTCATTTATTTTTTTTGGGCCATTTTTCTTTGGGCGATATTTCCTACAGCCTAAATTGACACCTCATTAATATTCGGTTTTTTTTAGCACATTTAACTAATATCTGGTTGGATAACCATAATTTTTTAAAACCTGAGAAAGATGATTTGGCTTTTTAAAAATAATTTTTTGCTGATTTTACTATAATATTATACTGATTTTATCCCATTCTTCTTGCAGCGGTTTTTTGAGTTCGTTTTTCAAGGACACGGGATTTTCGCGGACTCGGCGATCTAAATGGCCCCATAAATGTTCTATAGGATTCATGCCTGGGGATTGAGCAGGCGTCTTAATAACTTTTGGGCAGTTATAGGGAAACCACTCTCGAACATCGTGGGCTTTATGTTTAGGGTCGTTGTCACGATACAATTTAAAAGTTCTTGCAATTCCCATTTTTTCTGCAGATTGTTTCGAATTGTCACTCTAACTGTTCAAATAAACATCGTTGTTCATAATGCCTTCGATGAATACCAGTTTCGCAACCCCTTTCCTTGATATGCAGCCTTACACCATTACCCTTCCTCCTCTATGCTTAACTGTTGGACTAATATTTTTTTCATTTTAACTCTTTATCCGCTTCCGCCACACCAAAGTCTTTCCATCACTTCCAAATAAGTTAAATTTGCTTTTACCAGAAAAATTACGTCATCCCATCCATTTACAACTTTTTTATATGGTCCTTAGCAAATTTAGAACGATGATTTCTGTTTTTCAAATTCACAAAAGGCTTTCTTCGGGCAATAAGGCCGTGAACAGCTTCTTTTTTAGCTGTGTGATGTATGGTTGCTTCTAAAACCGTCTTTCCAAATACCGCAGCAACTTCAGTAACGATTTTGGGGGCAATTAAGCGTGAATTAGCCTTGATTTTCTAACAATATGGCGCTCTTCCATCTCTGTAAGATTTTTTGGCATCGCAATTTGTGTTTTAAAATCAATTCGATTATCGTTCGGAAAATGTCACCGACAGTTTTTGGCTTCATATTCAATATTTCAGCAATATTTTTATATTTTTTTCCTTTTTAGTAATGAAAAATTCACTAATTTTCTTTACTTTAACGAATTTTTTTCCCTTACGACCAATCGCGCATTTTATACAAAAAAAAAACTTGAGAATGGCATTTTTATTCAGCTAATTTTATTTGTTTGATGTTAATTAATTTATTAAAACATGCAGACTTATAGCGTTGCATTTTGTGGTAAAACTAAAATACCAAATATTAATGAGGTGTCAATTACTTAAGTTTTTTTGTTTTTGTTTTTATTATTTTTGTTTGTTTAATATTCAGAATTCTGAAATAAGTTTTTTTTTATCTCTTAGTATATCTTATGAATACAAAAAAATAATATCCCCTTTTTTTATTATTTTCTATTAATTTTGTTGACTTTTAATAACTCGGAATTTACAACCGAATATTAATGAGAGCCACTATATGTATTTAACAGTGAAGGGCACTTTTGCCAACCCTATATACGCGTGCACAGGAGTAAATATGCTGCTTGTGTGACGTCGACACATGTACACTATAAACGACTTCGTGTGGTCTGTGACAATGTACGTTCGGCTGTTGCTTTGTTGTCATTTCTTGTTGATGAGCGTCATTCCTTTTCTGCTGCTTCCCACACATGCATAAATGTGATAGTATGTGTGTGCCCTTCACTGGTATAAAATCACGCTTTCTTTGAAATTTTGCAACTTGCAGCTTAGCCCATCTAACCCGATCATCTCCATCAAGTGGATTTTGGTGAGAAAAAGCAACAGTTAAAAAGCTTTTCGAAACTTTATGGTGCGCAAAATGATAATGGTCATCAAATATCTAAAAATACGATCCATAAAATTAAAATTTTGTTAAAATTGATATTAAACAAACTTTGTGCATGTATATATCAGAGAATGGCTTTGTGCGATTGCAAAAAAATCGCATTAAATGAACACCAACAAATACACTCGCTTGCGGTCATACAATCAAACTTGCGCAACCGCAAACATTCGCTGCTGGTTTGCAGTCATTCAAATAATGCACATCGTGCTTTGTTATTTGTACCATCGTTTAGCTTCGTTTGTCAATTAAGATGTTTGTGTGTTTGGTCCGACAATGATTGTTTTGGCAAAGAAAAAAAAAATACAAACAAAAAAGTCAGAAATCAAGCAATTACTACTTATGTAGGCATTCAGCAGTTGTTATGTAGTACAAGAAAAAAAAGTTAAATGAAACTAAGCCAGTGGTGTCAATTATGATTGTGTTGGTGAGATAACTTTTATCTCTTACATTCCCAGCGGGTGAAATGTGCGGTTGCGAGGCCAAAAAAGAAACAAAGGTAATAAACAAAATTTTGACATCCAACGATGATAAAGCTAAAAAAAGTTATCAGCAGAAGACCTGTAATAAATTTGCCTTGCACAACTATAAATATATTATTTCTGTTTAGAGGCCTCAAAACAGGCCTTGCGATATTTCCCGCTGAATGAGAGTGTTTGTCAGTAAACAATTATATTTTACGCTCGCAAAATCAAAGAGCGTAAGCGAGTTCTATATGTACAATGTATTGTTATTGTTGTTAATAACAATAATGACCACTTGAATGCAAAAGTATAAGAATGTGTGCCTTTGGCCTTTACACAATTGTGTTATATTGCGTGCGCAACAAAAAATGCAAACAAAGCACTTTCAATAAAAAACTCACACATGCACAAATCAAATGTAAACAAAACGATGTTAAAGTTACCAACGTTGAAATTTGTTTTGCAGGCATGGAGCTAATGTAAATTTGAGCGTATGATTAAATCAACAAAAATAGTGATTTTTGCAGTTCTCTGGTATATATGTCTGAAAGTTTTTCAAAAAGTTTATTATATTGGTTTACTTAAGCAGGATTGAAGGAAACGCACTAGTTTTAAGTGCACATAGCATTCTACTATGTACTGGATTTTGTTCTACACATACATAAGCCCATATTTAGCCCTACATTTTCATTTTTTTCGCACTGGAAAAAATTTTACTATCACTTTTTATGTTCACTACAATATTAATTGCATCATTTATTTAATTTTCCTTTTTTTTTGCTTGAACAAACAGCCGTAAGCTAAAGTTGTGTTAACAGCAGCGAAATCAGCAACGCCATTGATGTTAAAATAAAACAATAGCATTTGCAAAATGGTATAGTATATATTTACTCTTTTGCAAATATGCAACGCCTAAACCATAGTTTATATATACTCGACTATTGCAACACTTGATTGCAAACCGACAACTAAAAATGCCGCTACAAGCGTTCTTAAAGTGTATGTCAAAAAATAATATGTACTTGATATGGAAAATAAAAAAATAATAAACGAATTGAACGAGATAAACCCAATAAAAAGTGGTCGGGAGAGGATATAGCTAAAATATTAAACTATATGCAGGAACCTACGGAAGTAGAGGTAAGGGACTTACAAGCAGTGTTGCCAGTCAAATTCCAAAAAGATACATTTTAGTTACCAAAAAGATTCACTTTTTCCCAAAAAGATACATATTGAAAAAAATTTAGGTTTCGACTCAAATGTAATATGAAAAAATTTTTTTAATCCGCATAATTCATAAATTGGTGTTTTCTAATCCACATGTTTTTGTGTATTCGAAGTTTTTGTTCGAAAAAACTGAAGTTGAACTAAAGATCGCTGATTTGCTAACCGCAAAATGAAAAGTCTAATATTTATTAAAAACCGTGAAAGCTGTAAAGAATCAAACTTTGCTAAAAAATGGCAAACTTTTAAACAAATACTAAAATTAATTTGAAATCGCTAAATGGGTTAAAAAAATTTCGGAAAGTGACAAAAAACATTCCAAAAATAGCGAAATTTCGCGAAAATTTTTAATATTTCGCCATAACATGCATTTAAAGTCCCTAAAACAATAAGAAATTGCAAAATTTCGTTAAAAAAAATTACAAAATTAGCGAAAAATTGCTAACAGCGGCATGATAGCAAAGTAAACTTTTTTTTATTAATCGTTTAAGCTGTAAACAATCAGAAAACTTTCAGGAACAAATCGCTTTTATCGCGAACATAGCTTAAATTCGCGAGAAATAGCAAAATTTAAAACAAACTCAAAAACTAGTTTGAGATCGCTAAATCGATTAAAAAAACAACTGTCGGAAAATAACATAAAAAGTGCTAACAAAATGAGCTATAATAACATCAAAATCAATGAAAAAGTCGATTTTAAATTTTGGGTTAGTTAGGGTCTTTTGCGTTTTAGGAAACGATGTATGTTGATTAAATTGGAAAGAGAACAAAAATTTTTTTCTTGTTAAAAATATACATAAGAATAAAAGTCGATTCGTTGTACTTTCACCAACCCCTTATTACTCTAATTGGAAACGATTAAAAGCATGTGGATGTTATATGCAGAACTCCAAAAATGCTGAAGTAATCAACTTTCGAGTGGATTCGGATTCTAGAAAATACCCGGATATCTTATGAATTCATTTTTATAATTATTTAAGGCATAAATATTAGGTATGTTTTAAAAATACAGTAAGCTTTGGATGTTATCAAAACAAATTCATTTTTGCAAAAATTAGTATAGTATATCAAAAAGTTCATATAAATTTCCTGAAAATAAAAAAAGATGTTCATGTTTCTTTAGAACAACTTAGCACTACTAGTAATCATCGATTTAGGGGATCGTATGTTTAAACTTCTTATTGCTTCCTTTCTTCATTATTAAAGCTGATATTGTATTAGTATTGAGTTGGCAACGATGATCAGTCGTAATAAGTTTAAGTTGGCTAAAAATTCTCTAATATTTTATTTCTGTACATTTTGCGTACAGATTCAAAAGATACGAAAAATATCAGGATTATACATGGTACTTGAAGTCACCAAAAGATACGAAAAATGTATCTTTCGTATCCTAATGGCAACACTGCTTACATGTCAAAAGTTTGGTACATGTTAAGCTTCTCCAGCTCATTTAATGCATTTCGTTGTTGTGTTGTGCAAAATTTGAGCAGCACTTTGCACTTCCCATTAAGAGCAAATGTATTTTATAATTTAAAGAGCTATACGTAGAGTTTTCATAAAAAAAATGTTAAAAATATCATAAGCATTTTAATGTTAAAAATCGTAAAGTTTTTTATATGTATTTAATTACAAAAAGTCAACGATTTGTATTTTAGTGAAATAATTTATAAGTTAAGTTTAATATTTATATTTATTTATAAAAAATTATATCATATATTACAGAGGCAAATATGGAAGGTTAAAGAGTTACAATAAAAAACAATATACTCCAAAGACGTAAAAATACGAAACTATTACATTATACATACATAAATTATTCTTTTCACAAATAATGTAGTAATGCTGTAGTTTTTAAACTAGTCGTTCTAATTTTCGAAATATATTTAATTTTATAAAAAATACTAGACCGAACCTATATTTGGCATATGTCAGCCGCAAATCCATCTTTACCTTTTGGGGGAAAGTTTATTAAAAATGTAATTTAATTAAAACTTAATATAATTTTTCTATTACCAGTTTATTTAAATATTAAAAATTTGACCAAATAAGCGTAACAACTACATTTGTAAATAGTTAGTGTGATTTGACTTGGTCTTAATATCACAAAATAAAACTAATTATACTATTTATTATAGCGAAAATCGGTTTTTTGTAAGATGAGGTATAATAATCCAAAAAAAAATATTGGAATTAAAGGAAATGATTATTTAGTTTGCTTGTTGGTCCCGTTTTTTCGTCAAATATTTGACAAGTGTGACCGTAGCTTAAGAAACAAGAACAATGTCAACAAGTTAGAGTGCTTTATTCGGCTATGCCGAATCATGTATACCTATCACTGATGGGATTTGTGGTACAATTGTACCAAATTTGGTACAATTAAAACTTTATTAGTACACTGGTACAATTCATCCTTTTTTGATACAATTTAAGAAAAAACATACACCAACGAAAATTATAATTTCTTTGTAGTGGATTAACTCACTTTTCTTTTTAATAATAAAACTTCTGATTACTTATCTCCAGCCCTGGCCAGTTCTACCAAAAATTGCATTATTTATGTTCATGTTATACTAGAAATTCAGGACAAACATACATAAGTATTTGTACTCGTATCCCTGTAGGAAGCCTGCGATCACGTCTCTACAAATTGCCACTTTTGTCGATTGTTTTGGCGATACTGTTAACGAAGCGTCTTCACTTTTGTCTGCCTATGACAAAAAACGAGAAATAGAGACATTTTTGCTTCTTATTTATTTGGTATAGGTTAGGTTCCATATGCAGCTATCAACAGACAGCGCACTTGGGTCCTTTATTGGTACCTTTGTGATACCCAGCGCCAATGCCCATCCTATAGAGCAGTTACTCAGATGGCGTCACTGCAGAGTCCAGCCACTTCGTCGTCCTAATGAAGAGAATCAGCGATCTCAGTTCTATCCTGGATAGATCCTCTAGGCAGGCAAATACCGGTTTCCCCAGGCATTCCTCCCTAATAACCTGCAACCCGGGCATTGACAGAGAAAGTGAAGCACAGTCTCCTCCTCCTTATCCTGACAACTTCTGCAGTAGTCGTTAAATTGTAGACCCATTCTTTCAGCATGAGTTCCCACCGGCCAGTGCCCAGTCCCAACCGATACAACAGTCCTAATCTGGTCCCTTTTGAACCTAAGTAGAGAGCTAGTTCTCCGTTCATCATAACCAGGCCATAATAGCCTGGATATTGATCAGGTGGACTCACTAGTCCACCGCATCTGCGCAACTCTATAAGACTCGCGCCTGATAAGTAATTTACAGTGAGCCATTGGAAGACCAACAAATTGTTCGATGAATATGTCATCCATGCGACCACCTTGTTTAGCCAGCCCATCTGCCACTAGATTACCCGGGCACTCCGAGTGACAAGGAATCATTATTAGCGTTACCCTTGAATGTTTCGCAATCTCATATATTTGATATACCCACACCACAATAGTGGAGAGCGTTTGGGCTTTCAGTATAATGATCGACTAAATGTGACTTTCGGAGCCCATCCGTCCAGCAGGCTGGCTGGTTGTCTGTCCATGTAACCTTGTGCGCAAAGTACAGGTCGCCATTTTGAAAGTAATTTGATCAAATGTTGAACATAGTTTTGATTCATAATCATGAAGAATACTGAAAATGGTGAGATTTGGCCCATAATTTCACACGGCCTCAATAAAAACTTCTTTTCGGAATAGTGTCTGTGCCTATAAACCTGTTGGTAGGTCCAAAATTAACCAAATTTAAAATCAAGTAAGGGGAAACATATCTCATATAGATGAAGATACCTAAATAATATTCTGCTCAAATAATTTTACATGAATCTTAACCTCATAACATAATTTTGTTCTGGCGGGTTCATGGTTGCCCATGGGTATCATATGGTCGGGCTTGACTGGCTATACTTTCTCTTAAATAAAAAGCTGTTATAAATTCTTACTATGTATACTTTTTTATTTTGTAGCCAAAATTTTGTACAATTTATGTAAATTTGGTACATTTTTGCCATTGAATTGGTACAATTTAGGAATTGTCAGATCCCAACAATGATACCTATCACAATGGTTCAATATGAACATATAAACAGATAAGTTACATCCCAATAAAAAATTTTATCATTTTGCGAAGCACTAAAGGTAAATTTAAAAAAATAAGCGCACAATTATGCGCTACGCAAAAAGACTTACAGAAATGCAGTAAAGTAAGTGAAAGAACTCTCAACAACTTTTATAAAAAAATAACATTTCAAGTGCTACGGCATTCCCTTACTACGAAGCAGGTTTGTAAGGGAGAATACTAAAAAATAACTGTATCAAAACATTCAGTGTGTAAAGATGATCGTTACATCCAACAATATTTATGTGCGCTGAATAATTCGCTTTATGTGTCAAAAATGTATTGCTTCATAGTGGGAATTCGCCATATAAATCATGTCTTCCGTAAGCGCAATGGTAAGCGAAATCCTTATGTTTCTCCCTTACAAACCTGCTTCGTTGGAAGCTCCATTTTTTATTGGGATGTGTGTTGATTGTGTGAAGATCGATCTACATATCGATGCCTTACTTCCTCAACCTCGTAACTTAAAAAATTCGGTTTTGACTTTTTCACATTAAACGACTGCTATTTTTGTGTTTTAATACTGCAACGACTTATTATTTTTATACAATATACATAGATGTAATCAATTCTTTAATAATTCCATTTTAACTTTAACCCAAACACCGATGTATACAAAGATGAAACGTTTTTTTTTCTCTCCTGATAAGTTGTATTTTTTTTTAAGATACAAGGTTGAGAAAGTAAGGCTCGATATGTTTTTAATTTCATCAAAGTCGGTAAGATGTAGAGTTGTCAATTATTCGCCTTTCAGCTTTGTTCGAATAATTCCAATATTTGTTTTTGTTCGTTCGATCAAACGATTAAATCTGAAAAATTATTCGATTAATCGATGAGAATAACGAATAAAAAAATTTAAAAAAAAAAATTAAATGTTTTAAATAAGATACATCCGTCCGTATACAACTATGGGAAATCTTAAATTTTCTTCTTTGTTTTTTCTCAAATCCACTATGACTTCTTATATTTTTGATGCATACAACCTTCCATCTTCAGCCAAACTTCTGCGTACAATTTCTTCTATATAACAACCGCTGTCTGTCTTAATTTTTTTTCCTATTGGAACAAGTTCGGCATTTTTTGATGTCGTTGGATTATCTTATACATACTACATCGTTTTCAATGGCAATATTATATCACTTATACGCGTTTAAGCAACTCGAACGTGATTAAGTTCTTATCACATCAGAATCGAGATGATTAACCATATATTAAAATGCTTTGTTAATCACTTCAAATTGACATGATTAAAACTAAATCACTTCAATAATCACATCGAATCAATCGGTCAACATGAACGTACCCCTCACGTGTACAACTGACCACGATCTCTTTTTAATGTTTTTATTTTTCCTTAAATAATTCATACATTTTCACTAATATGTTTAAAATAATCTTCTGATAACTTTGTAAAAGTATTTGTATCCATTTTTAAAGAAATATAAATGAGTTTGTTGAGTTTTTAAAAACTCAAGTCTGAACATAGCATTACGCAAATGGCAAAGTTATATATAATTTACAAAATATATATGTATAATACAATAACAGCTCTGTATTTTTTAGCTTTTTTTTATTTCTAAGTTTTTCACCCGAGAGTGAAAGATCCCATTTCTTGAAAATTTTTGGATTTAAAAAGAAAACAGCTGTTACAATTGTTGGTCAAAGATTTGTTTAATATATATACTCAACACGGTTTTTGCTTTCTAAACATTGAGATTAATTACAATCAGGACTATATCTACAATATTTATTACCTTTCCTACATTTTGTATAAAATCGCTAAAAACGTATGAGCATAAATCAAAATCTAAGCTATTATTTCTTATGTCTTTTATTATAAATTTATGTTTTAATAAAAAAAAAATTGTTCGATTAATCGACATAATTTAATCGATTTATTCGTTATTCGAAAATTTTTGCAATTTCTTATAGTTTTAGCGACTTTTAATCAATTATATTCAATTAATAATAAAAATTTTCGCTATTTTTGCAAATTTCCCGAATTTTTGCAATTTTCGCTTGACAAGCAAAACATAAATGGGGTTTTGTTTGTTTTGAAAGTACTTTAAGTCGTTCCACACGAGAAGTAGTTTGCACTCGATAACATTGTTCGTTAAATATACTAATTAATAAACAAATATGCCACTTGGTTGAAATTTTAAGCTATGTTGTTTAAATTGAGTTACTGAATTACTGTATTGTTACCGTAAGCAATAAATTGTGCCGGGAAAATATAAGTTAAAAAATCGTTATACTGAACATAGTACAGTACAACCCGGTTAATTACCCCACGCATAAATGCCCTTCACGCTTATTTACCTTGAGTTTTAAATCCCCGTTTTTTTTCTTCCATTTTTCAAACAAAAATCCACGTTTAATTACCTTACGCTTAATCATCCGATTCAGGCAATTGCCTTAGAATTTAAAATCCCAAAAAAATTGCACCTAAATTACATTCGTTTCATTGCCTCAGTACTATTTGCAAACAACGGAGCAAGTAATGCAACCAAGTTTACATGTTAATAATTTGAAAATATGCAATTAAAATTTTTAAAAAATATATATGCCCAAAAACAAAATATGGCTTATTTGAAAGCAAAATAATCTACAATTTCATATGGTTTTGCATTAAAATAAACTTTTTGCTGTGCTCACCAGAAAAAGTTACGTTTTGAGGTTAGGATTCATATAAGAGTTATTTGTGCTGACTATTTTCTAGTTACACCAAATATATGAGATATTTTGTCTTAAAGGGATTAAAGGAAAGTTCGCTTAATTTTAAATAGCATTAACATTTAAGAGGATAAAATAGCTTGAATATTTAAGGGATTGAAATTTGAATGGAAGCTGTATGTTTAAATCGGAACCGATTCAACCATATTTAATTTGCAGTAAGATATTTTGGGCCAAATTTAATCTTAATATGAAAATTTTCAAATGGTTTATGGACATAAAGAAAGAAGTTTGTTTGCATGGGGAACATGTGATATTATAGACCGATTCTCACAATTTACAAAGATTTTGTTCTTATGACAATAAAAACGTATTTACCAAACTTTATCAAATAATCTTAAAACTGCTACTTTTACTTTACGCACAACCCAGCGGGAAAATGGAATTAATAGGAATCGAGAAAGTAATACATATCTTGTATGATATTTGATTCCAGAATTCATTATTCTTAACTAGGATTGTAATAAATTATTTTAATGTATCCTGCGAATGAATTAAATAATTCATTCTTTGGAATAAATTATAATATTCAATAAAAGTCTTCTCCAATGCCGTTTGGAATACATTTTTTAATACCTGTTTACTTTACATAACTTTGACCCACAGACATATAATTTGTACTTTGACCGTACGCTTTCAAACACAAACTGCGACTAAAATAAAAATTATAAGTAGGCGACATAAAGGCAGCAAAAAAATAACGGATTTTTATTAAGGAAATATGTATGTAAAGCAAAAACACGAATAATTGTTACTAACAGAAACAATACATTCCTTGTTCTGCAAATGTGGGAATATACGTGGTAATCAGTGCTTAAACTTTGTGTCTGATTAAATTACCTTCTCGATTCCAATGAATGCATTATTATTCTTTCGAAAATAATGCATTATTTTTTTAATTATTTATGTAATCAATTCCTCATTTTTCCGCTGGGAAGGTTTACATGGACAGACAACCAGCCAGATGGACGGACGGACACGAAAATATCACTTTAAAGTGTTTCTGATTCGATCGGTTTGCTGAACGATGCGTCTAGATTTCTGTGTAGCAGCACAAATGTAAATAATTGCTTTTCTCTTGATTTTTGCATAGTTATAAAACTTGACAGTTTGAAATAACATTTATGTATCTTCAACGAAAACTTGCTTCGGCTTACAATTGTATGGTGAACATTAAATGCAGATGGCGAAATTAAAGCAACAGAAAATTAATATGTTATGCAAATTATTTTAAGCATTTTTTATTTGCTGAACATGTTTTAAAATATGCTTAAAAAATGTGAAATATGTGCGCAAAAAATGCGGCAATAGCTAAAATATTTAATTTATAAAAAGTTTAAAAACGGACAAATATATTATTAATAAGATTTCTGAATGATGTGCTAAGTTCCCAATTTTTCATATTTGATAAATACACTGAAATTTATTGTTGAGGGAAAGCTAGCTTCATGCGCATTTCACTGGTTGCTTAGGCCAGCTCATCCAAAGATTTTAGAAAAGCTAAAAATATTATACACAGAAAAAATTATTGCCGAATTATTTTCAAACAAACGCTTGTTTGAAAATTTTTTTGATTTCTACAAATTTTTTTACTGATTCAATCAATATTTTTGTTTGGTTTTTATTTAACCAACAAAAATGTGGACAACTCTTCAAAAATTTAATAAACGCGCTATTGGTTTAAAGTTTTCATAATTTTGTATGAAATATTTAACGCTCTTTAATGTTGTCGTCTTTTTGCATTTTTTTTATTGATTGTAAGCAACACTTCTTTATGATAAATATAAGAACTACAACAAAAAACACATGCAGTCTATTTTTGGACGCTTTAAAAAAGTACAGCAATAAGAAAAACAACAAAAACAATAGCAGGTAAAAAAAAAACGTTTCATTTTTTTTAAACAACAGAAAAAACACATTCACCCCTATTACGAAAGTCGACATCGACACAAGTCGACGGCACCTGAACATTAATGGTATTTTCTGAGTCGTTGTTGACAATAATCGATTACTTTTGACAGTCAAGTGATATTTTCTAAGGCGCTTTTAAGTCGACGTCGAGTAGTATTGTCCCCGTTTTAGTCGACAGGAAATTTTGCGACGACTCAAATGAAAGTTAAAGAAATTTTAAATGAAATGTTAACATATTTATTGAATACGTTTGAAATAAAAAATGCAAATTTAAAAGAAGTTATGGGCACAAATTTTATTAGTAAATTTAAGGCGAAAATTCGGAAACATTTTCAAAAATAGCGAAAATTCGGGAACATTTTTAATATATAACGCAAGCCCTAAAACTATAAGAAATGGCAAAAATGTTGCTAAAATTTCCAAAATTAGCGGAAATTCGCAAAAAATTGCTAACAGCTACATGATAGCAAAGTCTAATCTATATAAATAAAAATCAATGTTGTTCGTTGGTAATTGCATCAGTTGAGAACGGCTGGACCGATTTGGACAGTTTTTTTTCTTCTAATGATCGTCATGGTCCAACTTAGGTTTTTACGGTAAGAAAATTTTGCCACGCCTACTTTCACGCCCACTTTTTTCGATTTACCTAAAATCAGAAAACGGCTCCATCGATTTGACTAATTTTTCTTTCAAATGTTCGTATCAATGCATTTTAAGTTTCCATCGAAAGAAAAATTTACCACGCCTACTTTTACGCCCACTTTTTCTATTAAGCACATAACTTGAGGATGGCTTGACGGATTTGGACGATTTTTTCTTTAACGTGATCGCCATGGTCCAACTTAGGTTTACACGGAAAGAAAATTGTTCCCCGCCCACTTTCACGCCCACTTTTTTCGATTTACCTAAAATCAGAAAACGGCTCCATCGATTTGACTAATTTTTCTTTCAAATGTTCGTATCAATGCATTTTAAGTTTCCATCGAAAGAAAAATTTACCACGCCTACTTCTACGCCCACTTTTTCTATTAAGCACATAACTTGAGGATGGCTTGACCGATTTGGACGATTTTTTCTTTAACGTGATCGCCATGGTCCAACTTAGGTTTACAAGGAAAGAAAATTGTTCCCCGCCCACTTTCACGCCCACTTTTTCGATTTACCTAAAATCAGAAAACGGCTCCATCGATTTGACTAATTTTTCTTTCAAATGTTCGTATCAATGCATTTTAAGTTTCCATCGAAAGAAAAATTTACCACGCCTACTTTTACGCCCACTTTTTCTATTAAGCACATAACTTGAGGATGGCTTGACCGATTTTTTCTTTAACGTGATCGCCATGGTCCAACTTAGGTTAACACGGAAAGAAAATTGTTCCCCGCCCACTTTCACGCCCACTGTTTTCGATTTACCTAAAATCAGAAAACGGCTCCATCGATTTGACTAATTTTTCTTTCAAATGTTAGTAGTAATCCATTTTAAGTTTTCATCGAAAAAAAAATTTGCCACGCCTGCTTTTACGCCCAATTTTTTTGTTTTATCTAAAATCGGAAAACAGTTGCACCGATTTGGCTAATTTCTCTTTCAAATATTCGCAGCAATCCAATTTAAGTTTTCTGTAAGTTTAAGAAAATGCTTATGATATTTAAATTTTTTAATTTAACAGTTGGACTTTCTTTTTAATTTTAAATTTATATGCAAACCAATGAAAATCCAACATGCAACATATCGAAGAACAGTTCGATGGCCAAAGTTTTGCAGCAAAGCAAACTGATCGTTTGGGATGAATGTACAATGGCGCATAAAAAATCTTTGGAGGCATTAGACAAAACGTTGCAAGATTTACGAAACAATCAAAGCCGATTTGGAGGTGCGATGATTCTGTTGGCAGGTGATTTTCGGCAAACGCTGCCAGTGATACCACGATCAACGCCAGCCGATGAACTTAATGCATGTTTGAAGTCGTCTGCTTTGTGGAAATACGTCAGGAAACTCAAACTGACTCTGAACATGCGTGTCGAGCTGCAGAACGATCAATCTCGAGACGTATTTTCCAAACAATTGCTGGACATAGGAAACGGCAAAATCCCGGCGGATATTTCGACCGGCTGTATTAAATTTCCCGTCGATTTCTGCCAGTTCACCTAATCAAAGTCCGAACTCATCCGAAAGGTGTTTCCAAACATTACACAAAATTACAGAAATCATGATTGGTTGAGCGAACGTGCTATATTAGCTGCGAAGAACGTTGATGTCGACGAATTGAATTTTAAGATTCAAAGTGAAATCGCTGGCGAATTGAAGATGTACAAATCGGTGGATTCCGTTTCTTCTCAGAACGATGTCGTCAACTATCCAATCGAATTTTTAAACTCCCTGGAATTACCCGGATTACCGCCTCATATTCTCCGACTAAAAGTTGGATCGGTAATTATAATGTTACGAAATATAAACCAACCAAGTCTTTGTAATGGCACCCGACTTACGATAAAAAAGTTGATGAATAACGTCATCGAAGCAACAATACTTAAAGGAAGTACAAAGGAGAAAATGTTTTGATACCTCGGATCCCAATGATTCCAACCGACATGCCATTCGATTTTAAGCGCTTGCAGTTTTCAGTAAGGCTTGCATATGCAATGACAATCAACAAATCTCAAGGGCAGTCATTGCGTGTTTGCGGCATTAACCTTGAGAATCCATGCTTCTCGCATGGTCAATTATATGTCGCCTGTTCCCGCGTCGGAAGTCCATTAGCATAATTTGTTTACGCACCAGACAACCAAACAAAAAATGTCGTATATCACAAAGCATTGCAATGAACATATCCTTGCAAAGCAATCGAATAAGTTTTATTTTTTTTTACTGGTTACCTGAATATTGATCTATCAATTAAAATGTAAAAAGAATATATTTTCAAATCAAATGTAAATCAAACATACCCCAAATCTACACAGAAAAAACTGAAAATCGATTTCAGTAAAGAAATTCGCACAATCAAACAAATTTTTGTTTAATTTAGGTCCTATGAAGAAATTCGTAAATTCAGTAAAACATTTTCCAATATTTTATCCTAAAAATTTTTTGTAAATATAAATATTTACCAAAACAAATATATTTAATTTTTACGAATTATAATGCACAAGCAGCAAGCATATTTTAATTTCCAACAATGATGCGTTGAAAATGATCAATTACTGCTAAAAACAAAATATTTATAGATAGTAAAGAACAATTTAAAACAACAGTTTATTTGAAAATATTTTGTGGATAATTTTTTCTGTGTATATGAATACAATTTTAATTTAACAATACTTTTTTCCTTTTTTTAACGGATTTTAAAAATCGAACACAAAATTTTTTTCTAATTTGGACAGGACAACGTCTGTCGGGTCAGCTAGTATTTATTAAAAATCGTTAAAGCTGTAAAGAATCAAAAAACTTTTAGGAACAAATCGCTGCTATCGCGAGCATGGCTAAAATAAGCAAAAATTTAAAACTTTGAAACAAACCCTTAAATTGGTTTGAAATCGCTTAATCGGATAAAAAACAAAATGTCGGGAAGTTACAAAAAAATTATGCAAAAACATCGAAAATTCGCGAAATTTTTAATATATCAAACAAGCCATAAAATTGATTAAAAGTCCCTTAAACTGAAAGGAATGACAAAAATTCAGTGAAAATTGCTAAATTAACGGAAATTCGCAAAAATTTGCTAACAGCGGCATGAAAGAAAAGTCTTATATTTATGAATAAATATTAAAGCTATAAAGAATCAGAAAACTTACAGTAAAAATATCTTTTATCAAAAACAAGCCAAAAATTCGCGAACAAAATTCAAAATTGGAAACAAACTCTACACTTTATTTTAAAAAGCTAAATCGGTTAAAAAAATATGTCGGAAAATAGCATAAATAGCGTTAAAAAGTGAGTGAAGAACAAAAAATTAAAAAAAAAACAATTGGAGATGGGATTTTTTTTGTCAAATTTTCGATAACTAGTCGACGTCGACACAACATTCTTATAAAATACCAAATTAACGTCGAAGTGATGTAGTCGTCGCCTTGATGTGACAACAATTAAAAATTAATGTCGCCGTCGACAACGCCTTACATAATAGGGGTGATTATAATAAACAAAATAAATTTTTGGTTGGTTTCAAAGTTGGTAAAAAAAAAAAACAAAATCCCATATTCAATTTTTTCAAACAGTTTGTTTAAATACATCAAATACAAAAATAGAATGATGGCGGAAAACATATCGAGTCGGTCTGCCGCCGTTTTTGGTTACATATCTTCTTCATTAGCAAAGGAAAGGATAAAGCAACAGTGAGTGATGAAGAAAAACACTGTGAGTATAAATATGACTTCGTTCAAAAATTATTCCAACAAAAAAATGTGTCTCAAAGCCAGCCGGCCGCTCTGCTCTGCTTCATCTTCGCCAACAGTGCTTGCTTGTGTGCGCGTCATTGCTTGTGCCAAAACTTTTTTGTTTGATTCAGCAAAATTATTTGTTTGAAATTTATATGAATTTCAGTAAACTTTTTGTTTGATTCTGTAAAATTATTTGTTTGAAAAAATCGGCGTTTTTTTTTTTCAATAAACAAAATGCAAATAAATTGTTTGAATATGCGAATTTGTTTGTAGGACCGATTTTAGACAAAAAATTGTTTGATTCTAAAAATTTTTGGAAAAATAATTTTTTCTGTGTACAAATAAAACAATAATACCCTGTTCAGATATACCTTTTTCATTGAGTCAATATTCGGTTAATTGACATAATTATTTTTCTGTTCACATATACACAATTTAGCTAACTCAATTTATATTACTACTACTTACAACATTTAACGTAAACAAAAATGTACATGTATAAGAAAATGTAAACAACTTTCGACATCTTTAAGGAATAAACATCTGGTTTTTGCGCAGACCAAATGGATGGGTCTTTTTTTTTTGTTGTAATTTCAATTGCTTAATATCAAAACACTGTTTAGTAAGTTGTGTTTGGCTTAATAAACAAACTTGTTACAGTATCGCATTTAAATTGTACTCAATATTTATAACAATTTCGTATTAATTGAGCAATACCTAAATTGCAATTTTGTATGGATAATTGAGCTCAATAATGGCATTTATTGCGTAAAACTCAATTAAGGTGCACATCTGAACACGGTATAAAGCGAATAATTCTTACCTGTAACAATATCAAAGCTTAAACAAAACACCAAAAATGTTATGCCGTTAATGTGCCGAATTATCTCATCCTTTAGCTCTTGAATTGTTGCTGGCTTATCGACGTACAGCTTTTCTTTCAAATAACCCCAAAGAAAGAAGTCTGACGGTGTCAAATCACATGATCTTGGCAGCCATTGGCCATTGAATTTGTCGTGCAAAAGAGCCATTGCTTCGTTAGATGCGGGCAAGTGTCCTATTGAAACCTCATATCATCCACATCCATACCTTCCAATTTGGTCCATAACAAGTTTGTTTTCATCTCACGATTGCGAACACCATTCACAGTAACTGCCTGACCGCCCAACAACCGCACCAAACAGTCACTCTTTGTGGGTGCATTGGTTTTTCGACAATCACTCTTGGATTATCATTAGCCCAAATGCGGCAATTCTGTTTATTGAGGAGTCCTCTGAATCCACCGAAAAAATCACGAAGTGCACTATACGCATTTTGATTTGAACGCCCATTTTCATAATAAGCCTGAATAACGTTAACGCATTGCTCGATTGTGTATCTTTCCATGGTTCAAATTGAGTTAGTCTAAAATTGAGAAATGTTCAATGAAATGCAGAAAAAAACTTGAAGTTTAGGTGTGGTTCACATTCAACATCGGCCCTTAAAATTTAATCACCCTTTATTTTTTTTAGGTAAATTATTTTAAGGTACGAAACTTTAATATTCTCTATTTTAATAATAAAACAAAATGAACTCCAAATACATTTTGGTGTTTTCTTTTACAATTTTGGCACTTTTGTAGAAAAAAAGTATTTAAAATAAAAAGTTTTTTTCAGAAATGGTTAAGTTTTTTATTGAAAGTAGATATTAGATCTTTCAAGTGTAAAAGCATTCAACATTCCGTGCGTTCTTCGTTCGGAATGTGTGCAAGTATACAAATGGTGCATTCAAAGACTTATTCATAATTAATATTTAAAGTTTACAAAAGGTTAATAGAATTAAATTAAACTTTTAAAGACCTAAAATATGTTTTATGAATAAGGGGGTAAATGTTTAATCAAAGTTTATCAAATTTTTTTTTTGTAATTTTTTTAACAATTGACTCTAGTTTGAAGCGATGCTTATATGAGAATTTTGTTTCAATGATAAACCTGTTAATATATTGAGATGCAAACGTATAGATTTTAGCAAACTTATTTATAAAAAAAGAGTACTTTTTAGGATTTCCGTATATTGGTCATAAATCGGCCATTTTTAGTTTACCTAGGTTATTAAACTTGGACTCAGGAAGAAATATGGTTTCCTTAAATGGGTACTTAAAAAAAAATTATATTTTCGGCATAAGTCTTCTATCCGTAGACGTATTCATTGGTCATGTCATTATTTTAAGTTTTTAAGCATATTTTTGGAGTATTTTGGTCAAAGCTCGGCATTTTTGAAATGATTTAGCAGATTTTTATATCGACGTGCACTTCACCATTCCCGCCCACATGTTTTCGGATGTTGTGTATTGATAACCAAGATGCTTAAACCTAATTTAGAAACTTAGCTTTTTCCGTTCTCTAGATAATCAAAAATCTATAATGTCTTTGCATGAGTAGTGCCACTTCTACTTCTTCAATATGTACCGCCCATATTATGTCGGATGTTGTGCGTTCATAACCAAGATGCTTGTTCCTTATTTGAAAACTTTGGCTCTCGCCGATCTCAAGTAATACGGAAAATAAATAAAAAACAACAACAAAAAGGGATTTATGGGTAAAATTAGAGGCAGTCGTGGTTTTTTGCTCTCAGCTCTTACGAAGTATATGTGACATAAAAATATAAGAGCCTAGTCCCCATTATTCCTGGGGTCTTCGGACACTCAATTCCAACATACTCACTTATAGATGGACATCGATAACCTACATAAAGGTTACTCGTCGTCAAATCGACGAACTATTTAAACAAATATTCTAGCGCAATGGTTTTCAACCGGCCAACCAACTTTCTCGGGGGTCGCGAGCTGATCTAAATTAAATACATCGATTTTTTTTTAATTTAATTTTCTTAATTAAAAAACAAACAAAATTATGCGAACGCTGGGCTTGATTATTTTTAAATTAAATGCGAAAACGTGGTTGCAATTGTGACACCTAAGAAATCAAATCTGTGGCATTTTGACAAAACATCTTAAGTCGAGATAAGATAGCAAACAAGTTTTTAAAAAAATTTCGGTGAAAAAATGATTTTAATCAAATAATAAAATAAACCAAAATTAAAGGAAAATTTCGTTAATAATACAAAATTTTAAATACGTAAACAAAAATGTTTTTTTAATGAAAATTCGCATGATTAACAACATTTTTTTTAACTTTTTAAATTTGTCTTAAGATGTTTTGTCAAAATGCCACAGAAATCATTTGCTAAATTTAATTTATCTCTTTTTTTTTTTTTTTTGTTTTAATGTTCACCATTTGTAAAAAAAGTAATTTCGCACAGATCATTTGTTGAAAATTGAGTTAATATTTTAAGTGCTTTTTTAGCTAGATAGTTATAAGACTCACTGTAGGTGACTAAAAATTAATCTCGTCTAAATTAACTTAATGAATAGGAAACAAGAAATGTCATGTTTTTGCTTTGTTTCCATTGAATATTCTTTTTTTAAAATAATATTTTTAACCTTTGAGAGCAAAAACGTTAAGGGGTCGCCAGATTTTATGAAAATCATTTTGGGGCCGCGGCTTTAAAAAGGTTGAAAACCACTGTTCTAGCGGAACGATTTTTGAAATTTTATTAAATACACATAATAAGCTTATACGATAAGGAGTAAATGAGCTTCGCCGATTCGACGAACAGGGTCAAATCAACTTCGCTACTTATAAGAACCCAGATTATATATTATTTATATAGTCTACGATCAATTTTGTAGAAATTACAAATGGAATGGTAAACTTTTATGTATACCCTGTTACCTTCGGTGAAGGATATAAAAAGGCAAATTTTTAATTAACTCAGGGGCATATTTAATTATATTTTAAAATTTATTTTCTAATTCCGGCTTTTAATTCTTAAACAATTAATAACAGTCCTGCCGTATAAAAAACTACAGCGTTATTTTTCGAAAGCTAATAAAATTTCCTGATAGTATTTTTATAAAATAAATCATTTTTACTCTTGATTACATCAAATAATTAATTAAATTGAAAAAATATATCAAACTACTATTCCAAAAACTTAACTCCAGCACCAAGAGAGACCAATGCGTTGTTGCAATAACTAAACGAAATTGATGTGTTTTTGAATTGGTTAGCAAGAAATGGCAATTTATGACGAACTTAAAAGACTACACTGTAAAAAAACCTGAATAAAATGATTTGTCGGTCCATGTACATATTAAAAGGGTTATTATGTAAATACCACAAAAATAATAAAAAGTTAATTTCCAAAATAAAAATAACAAAAAAGTATACCAAATTCAAATAAAATTTAAACATTATATTATTAATTTATAATTTTATTTAATAATTAAAATATAATAATTTCAATTAAAAAAAACTAGTATTTAAATGTTAATTTTAAATATCATAAATATATACACATACCTTAATTACTTTTAATAGTAAATATTTAAGCCAAAATCGAGTATCGCAGAACTCGTGTTAACAAAAAAATTATTTATATGGATTCTTAAATTAAAAATATATAAGCAAACAACTTGCAAGCAAAAACCCAATTTGAATGAAAAAAATCCAAAAATTAAAAAAAAAATTGTTTTATTTTTTAATCGATTTGACATGATTTTTTGTTTTGCTAGTTATTTGGTTCTCCACTGGACAAAAGGTAGTAAGGTTAAAAACAATTGCATATTGCTTAATGTTGAAATTCGAAACACAATTTAAGTATCTTGGTACAGTCATGTGACGCCAAATCATTAGCCAATGCGAAACGACACGCAAAACGTGCGTAGCTAGATCCCTGTTACGCCTATAGTACAGTCAAATCTCGATAATTCGTTCCCCGATAAATCGTAATTCCCGATATTTCGTAATTAGAGTTTTTTTTTCCCGGAGTTTTTCGATTCCCAGGAAAGCGGGAAATTTTTTTGAATTTCCCGGGTTCCCGCTCCATATAAACAATACACAGTAAATTTGTTTTTAAATAAAACAAACTTTTATAAAAAAAACGTAAGGTAACTTGTTTACAAAGTAAATAAAAGAAATCCTTGAATACTACAAAATTAAATGAAGATTAAAAGAGGAACTTGAGTTATTATTACCTTACGGTTTTATATGTAAATTCCGTATTATTATTATTATCATGCTCTAGATACAAGATAAAAAATTAACAATTTAATTCATAAAACAATAATAAAAACAAACACAAATTGAGGTACTCAAGATATGAGATCAAAAAGTTAATTCATAAAATAGATAAAATATTTTAAATAAATATATTAACATTTTTTAACGGCTTAGGAACTAACTTTCTGACACACTCAAAGCGCTTAGTAAGTCGTCAAAAAGTATATTGATTATTTTATTTACTAATTACCATGTTTCCGAAAAATTTCGTTTTTTACCGAGGTTGGATAAATAGTTAAAAGTGCACCGTTGTAGAAGGCTTTTGATTCACAATAAGAAGCATGTTTTTTATAAACAACGTCTATATCAGTCAA
The DNA here is from genome assembly GCA_930367215.1 of Pollenia angustigena. NCBI lineage: Eukaryota > Metazoa > Arthropoda > Insecta > Diptera > Polleniidae > Pollenia > Pollenia angustigena. The sequence goes on along the minus strand of OV884061.1, from coordinate 21,761,957 downwards.
ATGTATGTCAAGGTTCATGCAAAAAATAGCATCAACCTCTTACAAACCTTTTCATTTCATTAGGTCTATCTGTAATCTTAAGGACAATGTGTTTTTCAAATTGTTGTATCCCCGCACTTCAAGGGTATATAAACCAACACAAATTGAAAAAATTTGTATTTATCACCTTATAAACATATCGCTCCTTCATTGCAACATAGTCATATCTCAAAAAATCAAAAATTGTAAGTTATTTAAGCAAAGTGTTCATGCCTTCTCGTATTTTATCTCAAACTGAACCGAAGTTATAGCAAAATATATCTTTAAATCGGTACATTTTGAAAACTTTAATCGCATTTTGCCAAGTTCATTTGTTTTTGTAGATATGACTATGTTACAATAAAGGAGCTATATGTTTAGGTATCTGCTATTTTAAAGACTTGTCCATGGACAATTAAACTTTACTACCTGTATCTTATTTTGAATTAATGTTCTTTATTAACTTTTCACGTCACTAAATTTACTGCCTATTCTGCTTTAAGTAGATTTATTGCATCAGGAGACATTGATTTACGTATGTACTCACTTCTTGTAATTGATCTAATCGACAACCCATCCACAGATGCTTATTTTAAGAGAATAGAAAACTAAATTTCAAAGTATAAATATCTGTTTTCTTAAACTATGAGGAATTTTTTATTTCCCGGGATCCCGCATGAAAAATCCCGGGAAAGCGGGAAATATAATTATTGAATTCCCGGGAAAAACCCCTATTCGTAATAAACTGTCGGTCCCTTGAAAAAATCTCGTTAATTCGTAAAATTTCCGGCTGTAGGAAATATCGCCCAAAAAAAAAAATGAAAAATCGCCCAAAAAAATTGCATGTAAAATTGGGCCTGATTTCATAGATTGGGCTATTTTTCGTTATTGTTGGGTGATTTTTCGTTTTTTAAATTTGGGTGATTTTTCATATGAAAAATAGCCCATTTTTTTTGGGCGACTTTTCATTTTTAAAAATCTACCATAATCTTACATAGCAGAGAAAACCATGTTTTATTATGGTTGCAAACAACAAAACTATTTTTCAAGAAACTAACTTAACCATAATATGGTTGTCGGCGACAATGATTTGGTTAAATTAAACATAATATGGGTAGAATTTTTTTAAAAATGAAAATCATTTTTCATGTTCGCTTGGGCGATTCTTCATTTGGGCGATTTTTCATTTTTTTTTTTTGGGCCATTTTTCTTTGGGCGATATTTCCTACAGCCAAAATTTCCATACATTTTGGTCCACTCGATAATTCGTAATTTTTTTTGGCTGTAGGAAATATCGCCCAAAGAAAAATGGCCAAAAAAAAAAATGAAAAATCGCCCAAATGAAGAATCGCCCAAGCGAACATGAAAAATGACCCAAAAAGGTAAATATGAAATTTTGCCCAAAAAAAACGAAAAAGGGCCCAAAAAGAAAATGAAAAATGACCCAAAAAGCAAAAACGAATTTTTTCCCAAAAAAAAAATAAAAATTACTAAATTTGCAAAAAAGTGTTTATTATTCATATAAATTTAGGTGACATGTCATAACGTCCAGTGTCGTAGTGTCCTTGGACACTTTTAAAGTGTCATAATGTCCATCGAAGACGAGGACGAGGACGTTATGACACTTTGCAACGTCCGCAACTTATAATCAAAAATGTGTAAATTTTTTTTTTAAATACCGTTAAAATTTCAAGTGATTTTTTTAAAGATACTTATTTAACCATAATATGGTTGTCGGTGACAATGATTTGGTTAAATTAAACATAATATGGATAAAATATTTTTATAGCTTTTACTCCGGGCTTATATATTAAATATATATATCCAAAATAAGGATTTCATCTTCTATGGTATAACAAATACTGGCTTCGCTAACTAAAGCTTCTCTGTATAGCCGGCCTTCGGCCGGGCGCAAGGATTTTCTCCTCTATGGTCTAACAAAAACCGGTTTCGCTAAGTAAAGCTTCGAAAAACTGCCTTGTTTCCGAACAAGGCCGACTACGCAGAGAAGCTTTAGTTAGCGAAGCCGGTGTTTGTTATACCATAGAGGAGAAAATCCTTGCGCCCGGACGAAGGCCGGCTATACAGAGAAGCTTTAGTTAGCGAAGCCGGTCTTTGTTATACCATAAAGGAGAAAATCCTTGCGCCCGGCCGAAGGCCGGCGATACAGAGAAGCTTTAGTTAGCGAAGCCAGTATTTGTTATACCATAGAAGAGAAAATCCTTATTTTCGATATTTATGTATATATTTAATATATACACCCAGAGAAAAAGCTACAAAACCATTTTTAAAAAAATTCTACCGATATTATGTTTAATTTAACCAAATCATTGTCGCCGAAAACCATATAATGGTTAAATTAGTTTCTTGAAAAATAGTTTTGTTGTTTGCAACCATAATAAAACATGGTTTTCTCTGCTATGCAAGATTATGGTAGAATTTTAAAAATAGCCCATTTTTTTGGGCCATTTTTCATACAACATTTAAAAACGAAAAATCACCCAACAATAACGATAAATGGCCCAAAAATTTTGGGCCATTTTTCATATGAAATCAGGCCCAATTTTACATGCAATTTTTTTGGGCGATTTTTCATTTTTTTTTTTTTTTTGGCGATTTTTCTTTGGGCGATATTTCCTACAGCCATTTTTTTTCAAATAAAATCGTCTTTACCTCTTATAAATCGTAATTGTTTGCTAACTACCATTTATAATTCGTAATAAAAACAACAGAAACATGGAAAGAATGATTTTTTGTTTCCCGCAAATTTTGTTTTGCGTGTGTTTTGTTTTTGCTTGTGTGTGTGTTTTTGCTTGTGTGTGTGTTTATTTTCTTAAGATCAGTTTGTTACATGAATAATTTTTATATATTTTATTTTTAAGAATTGTCTTTTATGTTTTAGTTAATAAATTGAAAAACCCTGTTTATTCGTATTAATTTTATTTAAACCCCGGTAAATCGAAACCCCGCTAAATCGAAAACCCCTATAATTCGTAAGAAATGGCCGGTCCCTTGTAATAACGAATTATCGGGATTCTACTGTATATCTCGGACTTTAACAAAAAATAAATTTTTCAAAAACATTTTTCCTAGAGGTCCACAATTTCATAAAAATCGTTTTAATATTTTAGGAGGAATAAAAAGATCAGCGGCAGGCGCTGGTTTGTCTGGATTACAAAGTTGTTCGGAATTTTACATTTACTCATCGTATGAATTACATTGAAACTTGGACACTCTGTATAAATTTTAGTTGTGGTTTTTAACATCTGACTTGTCGAATTTCCCACTGCGAAAAGCATACATGTCGTGTGTTACCTTAAAAACATTGCTTCTGTAAAAGTCAGATGCAAAGTCATCTGACTAAATTTCAATTAGAGCGTAATCTATTTTCTTCTGATAAACCATCTGACATAGGGTTGCCATACGTACTGTTTTAAGCAGTACATGTACTGATTTTTTGCAATTGTACTGTTTTATGCACAACTCCTAAAACAGTACGCAAATGTACTGTTTTTTACACAGTCTATATTTAACAGAACTGGCTTACAAAAAATTATGTTGTGTTAAAAAAAAAGTTCTAAAATAATAAGAGTTTTTACGCTGTGGTCATTGTTTTCTCATAAATACACAGTAGAAATCTAAATTATAATGGGTGGCTCGTAGCAGTGGTATATTTTCGTGTTGTTATGATTTTATGGCTACCTCTTCCAATAGTCTTTCCCTTTCCACGCCTGAGAAAGACAAAAACAAAATCTAAATTTTTTTAAGTACTAAAAAATACTTATTCCAAAACAGTTATCGTTAATTTTTAGAACTTTTTTAATTTTCGGGCATGTTCTGGAAATCGAAATCACGTAAAATTGAAAACAAACAAATTTGGAAAATTATCCGTGTTCAAAATTTATAAAAATACCTAATACCTTTGAGGACCACTGTTCTTTACCTAAACTACTGAAATAAGAAAAAGATAAGTAAATTTTTACAAAAATTTTTTTGAAAATATTCATCGTTTTCAATTGCACTTGATTTTAAATATTTTCAGATTTTGTGAAATAAAAATAAACCAAACTATTTTTTTTGGATTTTATTGATTAATGGCCAATTTCACCAAGTTCAGGGGGCAAATTATGGCAGTCGTGATCGAATATTATTTCTAATTCTCTCTGTCTATACTGAACGGATCGAAATTATTTTTTTAGTATTGTAAAGCATTTATTTTAGTTTTCACAACACTGAAAAAATAATAACGATTCGTTCAGTATCAACTGAAATAACATTGCCTTCGAATCTAAAAAGTATTCGATAACGACTGCCATAATTTGCCCCCAGGTTTAATTAACTTTCATTATAAAAGTCAAAAAACCTATTGTTTTAGTAATAGTTAATTATAGCTGAACTTGGTAAAATTAGCCGTAAATAATTTAAAATTGGAAAATTAATTTAGGAAACAAACATTTTCTCAAATTCTATATGATTTGTGCAACTATGTGTGTAGTGAAAATTGCTTTAAATACGAATATGTTTAAAGAAAATCGTACTTACAAAATCAATGAGTTGATTGTTTTGAGCTAAGTAAGGCTTTTCTCTGGCCAAATGCTTCGTTTGTGGTGTTTGCTTTTTAAACGCAAATGGAGTAATTTCATATGTATATTTATGAAATGCCATAAACTGGAAATAATTCCTTTGACGTTACACATTTTAAGTGTATTTCTTTCTTTATATAATTGTTGTTGCATATTCAATCAAAAGTTTAAAATATTTACCCCAATTTCACCAAGTTCAGTTAAAACTAACTATTACTTTAACTTGCAGCTTACAATATGTTTTGACAGCTTGAACTGATAGTTAATTATAGCTGAACTTGGTGAAATTGGGGGTTACTTATTAAAACAAATGGTAATGTTGTCGTCAAAAAAAATGTACTGTTTTTTTCTTGATTGTACTGTTTTTATGTATTCAATGTACTGTTTTTCCGAATTTAAAATCTGGCTACCCTAATCTGACATCAGAAATCTATGCCGGGAAGAAGCCAGCAGCGACCTCCACTATTGACGGAATCATTACCCGGCTGAATATAATATTTAACAATACCGAGGTATGTATGATCATCTCACCATTGAATAGAATTTATGATATAGGTATATATAAACCTTTTCATTATAAAATCTTAAAATGGTATCTTTGAATTAAAAGAAAAAAATATTAAATTGGCTAAAGTATTTTACGGCGCACATAAAAATTTTCGGGGCGGCAGCAAGCTATTTTAAAACCGAGAACTACTTCGGTTTCTGCAATTACAATGCGAAAAAAACAGAGACAATGTCAGAACAAATTACATGCAGGGTTGTCAGATGTGACGATTTTTCGTCATTTTGACGATTTTTTTGAGAAAATACATTAAAATTACGATTTTTTACTAAAAGTAATACTGTCATGACGATTTTCTGGCATCAATTAATCCCTTACAATAAATATTAACAATTATATTGGGAACAGTCAGTCCAAAACGTAACAATCAATTTTTTTCCATTAAGAATATGAATTCTACAACTATAGAGTCCCGATTTGCTTCGCTTTTTTAAATTGGTTAAATCCGCTTTGCGTCGCTATGATTTCGATATGCGTCGCTACATACGATTGGATTTTTTCACTGAAATCATACTCACATGTGGAAAATTTTGTGTATATGCGTGTAAAAAGGGAGAATTCCAAAAAGGGAGAATTCCAATATAATTCTGTTAGGTAAGTTATTCTATAATGGATAATAAATCAATAAATGTTAAAACGTTGGTTTAGTTGAACTAAACTTAAATTTATATGTAGTTTAAACTTAACAGCTGTAAATCAGTGCCTCATATATTATATGTATGTAGTGCAAAAAATAATAATGTGGCAGCACTACGATAAATGTTGTCAAATTCATATGGTTTGTATTGGCAGTTTAAACGCCCAATTTTATGCGTTTAGAGATGGTTTAATTATTTACTGAATTATAGATTTGCTGGTTTAAACACATTTTAAACCAAAAAGTGAGTTTAACTTACATTGATTTTTATTTATTTACTAGCTTAACCCGGTGCGCTTCGCAACACTGCTTTAACTACTTCTTCAGTTGAGAGATATTTAATATATGCATCCTCTGGAAGGTTTTCCCCCCTTCGCCTTCCCGCTTTATTTTTATTTTTAAAAGTGTAGTACACCATAGGAGTGACTTCTACTAAGTTTAAACATTCTCCCTATAACAGTTTTTAAGGTATCCGATATTAAACATTGGCGTCCTATGGGACGTAACACTTCCCCCGCTGCTATTTTATTTCAATTTTGGGGCTCAGAAGATCCTACTACCAAAAGTTCAACAAATTGCTTGCAGCGGCTCTTATTAACATTTCTATCTATGAGGGGTACTGCTCCTCCTCTGGCTACCCCGCCCATTTCTACATTGAAATTTACAGTTTACTACAATAGTAGCTTTAACCACGTTTGAAGACTCTCCCTTTAATAGTTGAGCGATATTTAATATATGCATCCTATGGGAGGTGTTTCCCCTATGCACCTACTCGCTTTATTTTTATTTTCAAAAGTGAAGTATACCATAAGAGTGACTTCCACAAAGTTTGAACATTCTCACTATAACAGTTCTTAAGATATGCGATATTAAACATTGGCGTCCTATGGTGGGTACCACTACCCCCGCCGCTATTTTGTTTTAATTTTGGGGCTCAGAAGATCCTACTACCAAAAGTTCAACAAAATGCGTGCAGTGGCTCTTATTAATATTTCTATATATGAGGGGTACTGCTCCTCTCCCGTCTACCCCGCCCATTTGTATATTGAAATTTATAGTTTACTATAATAATAGCTTTAACCACTTTTTAAGACTCTCCCTTTAATAATTCTTAAGTTGAGCGATATTTAATATATGCATCCTATGGGAGGTGTTTCCCCTATGCACCTACTCGCTTTATTTTTATTTTCAAAAGTGAAGTATACCATAAGAGTGACTTCTAGAAAGTTTGAACATTCTCACTATTACAGTTCTTTAGATATGCGATGTTAAACATTGGCGTCCTATGGGGGATTCCACTTCCCCCGCTGCTATTTTATTTTAATTTTGGGGCTCAGAAGATCTTACTACCAAAAGTTCTGCATAATGCGTGCAGCGGATCTTAATATATGCGATAATTAATATTGGCATCCTATGGGGGATACCAATTCCCCTGCCCCTATCGAAAAAATAAGTAGCCTATTTTATTTTTAGGGCTCACGTGATGTATCTGTAAAAATTTCAGGAAAATCGGTTCAGTAGTTTAGGAGTCTATAAAGCGACAAACAAACAAACATACAAACATTTTTCATTTTTATATATATAGACTAGCTTAACCCGGTGCGCTTCGCAACACTGCTTTAACCACTTTATCGATTGAGAGATATTTAATATATGCATCCTATGGAAGGTATTTCTCCCCTGCGCCTACCCGCTTTATTTTTATATTTAAAAGTGTAGTATACCATAAGAGTGACTTCTACAAAGTTTGAACATTATCACTTTAACAGTTTTTAGGATATCCGATATTAAACATTGGCGTCCTATGGAGTGTAACACTTCCCCCGCTGCTATTTAAATTTTGGGGCTCAGAGGATCCTACTACCAAAAGTTCAACAAAATGCTTGCAGCGGCTCTTATTAATATTTCTATCTATGAGGGGAACTGCTCCTCCTCTGTCTACCCCGCCCATTACTATATTGAAATTTAAAGTTTGCCATAATAGTAGTTTTAACTACGTTTGAAGACTCGCCCTTTAATAGTTCTTCAGTTGAGCGATATTTAATACATACATCCTATGAGAGGTATTCCCCCCTGCGCCTACCCGCTTTATTTTTATTTTCAATAGTGTAGTATACCATATTAGTGACTTCTACAAAGTTTGAACATTCTCCCTATAACAGTTCTTAAGATATGCGATATTAAACATTGGCGTCCTATGGGGAAAACCACTTCCCCCACTGCTACTTTATTTCAATTTTGGGACTCAGAAGATCCTACCACCCAAATTTCAACAAAATGCGTGCAGTGGCTCGCTCTTATTAATATTTCTATCTATGAGGGGTACTGCTCCTCCCCTGTCTCTCCCGCCCATTTTTATATTGAAATTTATAGTTTACTATAATAGTAGCTGTTTATGTACAAACGTAAGAGACATTATATTAGCAATACCAATTCTAGTTTTTAGTGCTTTTATGTATTTCTTCTTATATTTCTTTATGACTCTTGTTGTTATTTTCAAAAGCTCTCTCGCTCTTCCTTTTATTTATCTGGAAAGAGTTATTTTTATATTGGAATAAGATTTTATTATGGATAGAAGTACGATTCAATACTCTTATCTATAAGTTTAGTGCTTAAGTGAACCTCAGCCCGAACGGTAATTGAATTACAAATAAAAATTTAAATAGAAATAAAAAATCTGGTTTTTATTTTTCTCCCCGAACCATTTTGAACTAAACATAATTTTGAAAGAAATCCCCCCAAACATTTGCTGGTCCATCAACCCGAATTTTTTAAGATTATTTTATGTAAAAAATAAATTACAGATTTGTTAAGCACCAATATAATTCAAAACTAGAGGCCTTAGGAGCTGGTCGGTACATATTGCATATTTTTTTTTTTTTATTTTTTTTTATTTTATTATTTTCTGATTACTACATACAATAAATTAGTTATGCCTCAGCGCCTATAAGGCTTTGGAGAGGCTAACGGCAACAAATTAAACTATTGAGCAATGATATATGTTCATATGTACATAATGTTTACATAAAAAATTAAGATAAATATAAGTTCAATTGAAGCTACATCAGAAGTGTTTCGATCTGCTGTAGCAAATAATCTTTAATATATGTTTTAAAGATAGAAATTTCTTGAATATTACGAAAATTCAAAGGCAGTTGATTAAATTCATGTGGTCCAGCATATGCAATTCTCTGCTTTGTTAACTCCAGACGGCATCTGACTGAGCTTAAATTAGAAGCTTGTCTAGTTATTCGTCCTGAAATTTCACTATTACGAGAAAATTGTACTCCCTGAGATGAATTTCGTCTAATTGTTTTAAAGACATGAATCAGTGTTTGTTTTTTATATAACCCACGGACTGGTAAAATATTTGTCGCGTAAACCGTGAATAAATCTAAAGTTGAATGTCTCAATGGTAAATTATATACAATTTTCAGTGCTTTATTCTGAGCGGATTGGAGAGCCTTAAGGTTGTGGTTTATTCTGTAGCCATATATAATAGGAAGATATGTCAAATGAGAGTGTACAAGGGATTGGTAAATTAATAACTTCGCATCACTTCCTAATTTGTTTTTAAACTTATAAAGCATACCAATTCCAGAGGATACTTTTGCCCTTAATGAGTTTATGTGCTCATCCCATAATAAATTCCGACTCATTTCAACGCCTAAATACTTCACCTTCTCCGATTCCGATATTGCTTTACCACCAATATGAACTACGAGGTTTTCGTCATGTCCCAAAACATAGGGTCTAAATCTTACTACCTTAGTCTTAGAAGAATTTAAGACTAGCCGGTTAAGTCGCGAAAATTCTATAAGTAAAGCAGCGTCATATTCAATTTGTGTTCGTAGAACCTTTAAATCTTGGTATCTATAAAATAAGCACAAGTCATCCGCATACATAAAAAGCTTCCCAAAAAATTTTATATTTTTAACATCGTTCACATATATTTTAAATAATAATGGACCAAGGACGCTGCCTTGGGGAACACCACATGTAACTACTGACATTGAGCTTTTACAGTCACCAATCTGAATAAATTGTTTCCTATTTGCTAAATATTTAGAGAAGACTTCCAAAGTATTTCCAGCTACTCCTACAACTTCTAGTTTTTTTAATAAAATTTCATAGTTGACCAGATCGAACGCCTTTGAATAATCAAAAAAGACCCCCGCTACACCTTTAAATCCACCGTCTAGTTGTTCGCAAATATGTTCAATGACATTAACAATTGCTTCTTCAGTACCTGTGCCCTTTTTAAAGCCAAATTGTCTTCCAAATAGAACATTATTTGCCTCCAGATAGCTACTAAATTGTTCAGTTATTAATTTTTCAAAAATTTTATCAACTGTGGATAACACTGAAATCGGCCGAAAGTTTTCAACCCTGAAAAGCCCTACTCGTGCGCATTCTAAAAATATTAATAGATATTCACAAGCAAGTAAAAAGTTGAACAAAAAAAAAAAAAAGGTATGTCTCAAATATATTTCGTGTAAAAAATAAAAAAAAAAAAAAGTACTAAGTAGTTCATGATCTCATGCACATACATACATATTTATATAAATATTTTGGTCACTTGTGTACATAGTTTTTGGCGAACAGTTATTTTATTTTCGCCGCAAAAAAAATCCCATGCTTAAATGAAACGAGTTCCACTTAGAAAATTACAATATTACAATACACTCCGCACGTAACAGAGTACATTCAGTCATAACATAATTTTTTTATTGGTGAATGTTATTTAAAAGAGAATAGAAAATAATAAATGTCTGAAACTGGTAATAACACCAGCCTTGTTAAGACTGATTCCCCCTTTTTCTCTTAAATAAGAGAGCTGACACCCAACATTTTAGTTCTTTAACATCTTCTTATAACTATTTGTAATAATATTTAAATAAGGGAACTACAATATAAAGAGTTATTAATCATTATACGCGGTTTTTAAGTATTTTTAATTTTTTTTAAGAGCTTTCAAACAAATCTGCACTGATTTTGTAATTGTATTCATTTGTAAAACTGGTTGGGAAACTGAAATCAAACCATTACGTTGAGTTTTACATAGCTGTTTTAAGTAAGAGAACTACACTACAAAGAGCTATTAATCATTACGCAATTTTAAGTATTTTAATTTTTTTTTTCGAAGAGCTTTCAAACAAATCTGCACTAATTTCATAATTAGTTTCATTTGTTAATTTTGTTGGGAAATTTAAATCAAACTTCAAGTTGAATTTTACATACATAGCTGGTTTCTTTTCATTGGCAATTTAAGGCTTAATTTTTCTAATTTTGTTTTTTTTTTCGTTGTACTTTTAAATTTTTATTATACTAATTTGAAATGACTGACTTAAACAAGTTTATTAGAGCTTCAGACCGTGTTGTTCAGTTTCACGCATATTTTTCGGGAATTCCTCAAGATCAACATACCATACATACGTTGGAGGTTCAGAAAGATGAAATCATTCATCTTTGGACGTCCCTTCGCACAGTATATGATTTCATTTTAGAGAAAGTAGAGTCGGATGATGTCGAGGCGACACTATCCACAATTCAAAATAAGTTCTATGTCGCATATGACGCGTACCTGAACTGCTTGTCACGGGCAAATGAGCTAGTTGATCAATTATCTAATAAACCTAGCCCCTCTGGTGAGAATGTAGATTTTCCAATAGTCCCCACTCCCAATATCTCTTTACCACCATGTGACACTGATATCTTTTCCGGTGATTACGTCACCTGGCCCACATTCAGAGACATGTTCTCTGCCCTATATAGAAACAATCCCCGTCCATCCCCCGTCGAAAAGCTTTACCATCTACTTAAAAAGACTCAAAACGAAGCACGCGACATTGTTAAATCCTGTCCACTTACTAACGCAGGCTTTGAAATGGCCTGGAACAATCTTGTTGAAAGATATGAAAACAAAGAAGTTTTACTAAACGCACAGTTAAAGACTCTGTTTAGCCTTAATCCAATTCAAAAGGAATCTGGACCAGGCATAAAAACTCTCCAACGCACAATAAACGATTGCATTACTAATTTGTCTTTGCTAAATATAGACACCGACAAATGGGATGTTATCTTTATTTATATTTGTTCCACATGCCTTCCCGATATAACCCTTGATTTGTGGAAACAACACCATAAACCCGTAATAGACTTACCTACATGGAAACAAATGAATGATTTCTTGTCATCCAGGTATCAGACACTAGAGTCATTTGCAGATCTAAGATCTTCAAAACCGTTTAATTCATTTAAGAGTAATCCTCCAAAGCCCCAAAATTCCCGTGATACACGCAAATTCAATTCATATCACACAAATGTATCAACAAATAAACCAAACAAATGTTCCATTTGTTTCGAAATTCATTCCCTCCGACAATGCCCCGAGTTTTTAAAAATGTCTGTAGATCAGCGCCTTTCTATCGTTAAAAACCAAAAACGATGTACAAACTGTCTGGCGACATCACACGAACTTAAAAATGCCAAAGCAAATACCTCTGTTCTTTTTGTAAACAAAAACACCACACCTTACTTCACCGTCCATCCAACACTTATAATCTTAACCAAGCCCCACCTAGTTTCCCGAGCACCCCCGTTTCTCGCAGTGTAACCAATCCTGATGATACCCCCTCAACATCCACTGCTGCGCTAGCTGGAACGCGCAAAGCCTTTTCAACCCATTTACAGTCCACGCCCCATTTCTCTACGCTTCTTGGCACCGCTTTAGTAGATGTATGCATAGGTGAAGTTAAAGTAAGTGCCCGTGCCCTAATTGATCCTGCCTCGGAGGCATCGTTTGTTTCTGCCTCTCTTAAAAAGAAACTTTCATTACCAACTCGGGTGTCTCAAACACAAGTTATTGGTTTAAACGGATCCATTACAGCTACATCTAATCAGGTTTGTTCAATGGAAATAAGCTCTCCTATTGATAAATTCTTTTTGATTAAAGTTGAAGCATTTGTTGTTAGGAAACTGACTGGTCAACTACCCTATGAATCTTTTGTGTCCACGGTTCGTACTAAATTTGAAGGTTTGAACTTAGCCGATTTTAATTTACGGGAAGAAAGTCCAATAGATTTACTTTTGGGAGGGGATATATATCCACGTATCATTCGTGAAGGGGTTCAGTGGGAAGATAACCACAACCTCGTTGCACAAAATACAGTTTTTGGCTGGATTGTGACAGGTCAGGTTGAACCCTCGTTTCCACAGAAATCTGTTGCGTCATTTTACAATAAAGTTAATCTGAATCTTGAATTAACACGTTTTTGGGAACTTGAAGAAGTCCATGACGTTCCCATCCTGTCAAATGAAGACCTCTATTGTGAAGAGTTATATCAAAGGACCACATATCGAAACGAAGAGGGAAGGTTTGTAGTTTCACTTCCATTTAGAAAAGAATTTCCAATTCAAAAGAATTTAGGTCATTCTCGTGGTAATGAAACCCGTTTATTAAAACAACCCACCGCAAAGTATAATTATGATCAGGTTATCACAGAATATCTGAATCTTCGCCATATGACCAAAATTAACCCGGACCTATCCGCCGACCCCAATACTTCCTTTTATTTCCCCCATCACGCGGTAATAAAACCGGAAAGCACGACGACTAAAATTAGAGTTGTCTTTAATGCATCAAACCCCTCATCAAATGGCGTAAGTCTTAATGACGTATTTTATGTCGGCCCCGTATTGCAAGCTGATTTAACAATTCTTATTTTACGCTGGAGGCTCTTTCGATATGTTTTCAATGCAGACATTGAAAAAATGTATCGACAAATACTCATTGAAAAGTCTCAAACCCCCTTTCAACGGATTGTTTTTCGCAATACACCCGATGAACATTTAAGCGACTATGAAATGCGCACAGTTACCTTTGGGGTAAACTGCGCCCCGTATCTGGCCATAAGAACGTTAATAGAGCTTGCCAAACAATTTTTTTTTTTTTTTTTTTTAATAATAATTTATTTTTATTATTGAATCTTTCTTATCGAAATTTACAATATGTATTCAAATCTTAATTCTACTTGTTGTTTATTAGTTGTTACCTGTGTAACCACTAACTGCTGTATTCAAATTTTTAAGACTGTCTTCTAGTAAGGCTCAAAGTATCGGTTCTTTTTAGCCTCTGGTGACCTTCGAACTGAAGCAAACCCCGAGCGAGGTAGTTAGGGTGAACCATTAGTTTATCGATGTAGCTTATTGAATATTTTTTAATTTCCTCCTGGATAGTGGGGACGTTGAGATCTCTGTGGATAATATCATTACGTATATACCATGGGGCGCAGACAATTTGTCGTAATATTCTAGACTGTCTTCTTTGAAGCTTTTGGATGTTAGATGCGCATGCAGTACCCCATAATTGGATGCCATATGTCCATATTGGTTTTATGATGGACTTGTATAGAAGAACTTTGTTGTCTAAAGACAAGTTTGAGTTTCTACCGAGAAGCCAATGTAGTTGAGCTGCTTTAAGTTTCATAGCCGTTATTTTCGCTTCGATATGACGAGACCAGGTCAAACGTCTATCTATATGAACTCCCAAGTACTTTACATGGTTTTCTACCGGAACAGTGATGTTATTTATTTTTACTGCTGGGCACGTTTGTCTTCTGAGCGTGAAAGTTAAGTGAGCACATTTAGCCGGGTTAACCTTTATTCTCCATTTTTCTAGCCATGCCTCTAGTTCATTGATGTGGGACTGCAGATTTTGCGATGCGACTTTTGGGTCATGGTTAACGCTAATAAATGCTGTGTCGTCTGCAAATGTAGAGGTATGCGTGCTCAGGTTTGTTGGCATATCCGCTGTGTATATTATATATAGAATCGGTCCTAATATGCTGCCTTGGGGCAACACCAGCAGTAATTTTCTTGAGGGGGGAGTATTTATCTTGCGACCTTACTATGAATGTTCTGCCTGTTAGATAGCTCTCCAGAAGCTTGTGAGTGTTTTGAGGAAGCATTCGTGTTATTTTGATGAGTAGCCCATCATGCCAAACTTTGTCAAATGCTTGGGAAATGTCTATAAACAGGGCTGAGCAGTATTGCTTTTTCTCAAACGCCGATCTAATAAGGGTGACAATTCTATGCACTTGCTCTATTGTACCATGTTTCGCTCTGAATCCGAACTGGTGATCCGGGATGATGTCGTGTTCATTTAGATGAGGAGTTATACTTAAAATGAATATTTTTTCGAAAAGCTTTGATAGGATTGATAATAAGCTTATCGGTCTGTACGACGCAACCTGGCTAGCATCTTTTCCTGGCTTGGGAATCATAACAATTATAGACTTCTTCCATGAGGATGGGAAGTATCCGACTCTTAATATAGCGTTAAAAATGAACAGCAAGATTCTGGAAGCAGACGAAGGTAAGTTTCTTATCATTGACCCTGTGATACGGTCAAGTCCGGGAGATTTTCTAATATTCACTTTTTCTATTGCAGATTTTACTTGAGTAATGTTAAATTTTAATGGATGGTTTACCTTATCAGGAATGGTTGGACGACAGGAACAAGTATGTGTATCATGTGGCGTGAAAACTTTCTCAAGATGGCCCGCGAAAGCGTTTAATTTTTCATCTGTGTTTTTCGCCCAAGTGCGGTTTTCCAGTCTTAATGGAGATTCTTGGGTTATAGGGCATTTCATATGCCGTACAGCCTTCCATAAGCTATAATTGGAGTTTTTTGTGGCATCTAGGCTGTTTAGATAGCCTTCTATTGCAGACTCGTGGTTCTGTCTCAATTTGTTGCGAAGAGTTGTCAGGCATAATTGTAGTTGGGCCTTAGTGGTTGGGGAACGACTGTTTTGCCATTGTCTTCTTAACTTCCTTTTTTCTCTGATAAGGGTCTCTATATCCGTCGATGTATTGTAAGGAGCACGTTTAATTGTCCGCTTGATTGGGGTTGCATTTCTTGCTGCAGCATCCAAGACTTCTGTAAATCGGTCGACAGCTATTTGGATGTCAGATGAATTTTTTAGGGGAATGCACTGTGATAGGTGAGAGCTCACATACATTTTATACTTTAACCAATTTGTGTTTCTGTTTGGATAGGAAAACCAGTTTGCAGCTGCGGCGTCAGAGTTACATTTTAAAATGAGGATTGAAGGTGAATGATCAGACGAAAGATCATAGGAGGAACTAACTAGTACCTGATCGCGCTTGATGTTTTTGATTACAGCAAAGTCAATAAGGTCTGGTAGCTTGTTGAAGTCGGTTGGCCAATAGGTAGGCTCACCACTCGATACCACATCAAAGTTATTTGCAGTTACGGTATTATATAGCTGATTACCTCTAGGACTAATAAGTCTGGAGCCCCAATATGTATGTTTAGCGTTGTAGTCGCCAGCAGCAATGAATTTCTGGCCCAATGTGGAGAAGAAGTTGAGAAATTTATCATGTAGAATTTTGTGCCTCGGGGGACAATAAACGGATGTTAACGTTAGTTTGAAATCAGTCAGATTTATAGATGTGGCCTGGATACAATCTTCTTCGAACTCTGGCAATGGTAAGTGTCTGATGTGTTTGTGCACAATTATGGCTGTGCCACCACAAGCTCGTCCGCTGGGATGTTTTGTGTCATACGTAAGGTAACCATTTACCCTAAAGCAGTTTTTATGAGTAAAGTGTGTTTCAGAGACAAGAAGTACGTCGATTTCATGCCTATGAAGAAAGTTTGCAACTTCGTGTTTATGTTGGGATAACCCGTTTGCATTCCAGAAACATATTTTTAACTGGTTCATTTTTTGTTGAGTAGAACTTGCAGGAGCATGTTCTGGTTTCGCATCATTTCCTGAAACATGCTCTGCATAGTGGCCATGAAGTTATTCATAGTTTGAATTAAATTTTCAATTGAGGTAGGCATTTGTAGACCTTCCCTAGGAACATTAGCGTATGGAGGTTGCTTTGCGTTGGAAGTACTCGGGGGATTTTTCGCATTAGGGTTTCCTTTTAGGACTTGGGCATATGATTGGTTTTGTTTGTTTGTTTGTGTAGTACTAGCAATAGAGCCAGCGGCTTGGCTGGGCGCATGTGATGGACCATATTGGGAGTGAGTATATTTTTGAACTAAAGCTGGTTTTTTTAAATGCAAGAAGACTTTACAACCCCTATAGTTTGCCGTGTGATTTTCGCCACAGTTGCTGCATTTCTTGACATTTGGGTCAACTTTAGAACGATTACATTCGGCGGTTTTATGAGCGTCGCCACAAACCACACATACGTGAGGCAATTTACAATATGATTTTGTATGCCCATATTCCTGACAGTTTGTGCATTGGGAGGGACCCTTTCGTTTTATTGGCTCCTCAACAGTTATTCTTCTGTTGAGTAGGTAGCGCAAGTTGTATATGGGATGAACTGAATTTTTGGTTTTGAGAACCGATGAATCAAACGATATCTCAATGCGGTGCAGTGGTTGGGGAACTTTGTTCCTGTTCAAAATGTTATGAACCGATTTTACCTCGTACCCCTCTTGCTCTACGGCAGATTTTATTTCATCTGTAGGAACGGAACTATCTATGCCTTTTATGACAATAATCAATCCCTTAGCACTTTTTAATTGGTATGTATAGTAGCTTTTATTTTCTGCGTCCAGGTGTCTTGATATAATACGAAAGTTCGTTTCTGTACTGGCTTGAATTTTGGTCTCTTGAATTTGTCCGCCAAACAATGCGAAGTTGATTTTCCAGTTGTATCCGATATTCTCAAGCACTACATGTATGTTGATGACGTGCTTTTTGGATCCCACGATCTAACCCAAGCGATTCAAGCTCGTAAAGATCTAATTGCTGTTTTGAACTCAGCTGGTTTTTCTTTAAGGAAATGGACAGCCAACCATCAGTTTCTTTTGCAAGACATCCCCCCTGAACACCTTCACGATTCAAATTTTTTGAAGCTGTCAGATTCTTGTACATCTAAGACGTTGGGTCTTCGATGGAACGCAGGAAAAGATTAATTTTACTTTGAACCGCAAAAAGTCGCAGGTACCAACGTTTTCACTAAAAGAGCAGTTTTGTCTGATATTGCTAAACTTTTTGACCCTGCAGGTTGGTTAGCCCCCAAAATAATTGTCGCCAAAATTATTATGCAGCAAATATGGAAATATCAGACCGGCTGGGATGAGATAATAAACCCCGGAACCTTAAAACAATGGCAAATCTTTCTTAATGATTATCCACACGTGGCGAAAATTAATATCCCCCGCTTTGTAGATTTTAACCCGCTCTTTTTGGTCGAATTGCATGGATTTTGTGATGCGTCGGAGAAAGCATATGCTGCTACCCTTTATCTGCGTACTCAAACCCCCAGTGGCATAGTTCATACACATCTGTTGACAGCAAAGACCAAAGTTGCCCCCGTAAAGTTTGTAACCCTACCCCGAAAAGAACTGTGCGCGGCTGAGCTATTAGCGAAGATGTTTCAATCAATACAATCTCAGCTTAATATCGCGACAAATCGAATCTATATGTGGACTGATTCCACCATTGTACTGTCATGGTTACAGAAACCCCCCGAGCACTGGAAAACATTCGTTGCGAATCGCGTCTCATTAATAATCGATAAATTAGGGAAAGATGTTTGGTTTCATGTTAATTCAGAGGACAATCCTGCAGACCTAGCTTCGCGGGGTAGTACAGCGAGGGACCTGATATCGAACTCTTTGTGGTGGTACGGACCTACCTGGTTAAAGTTACCACACTCGGAATGGCCATCTTATACCCCAAATTTAGAAACCCAAGAAGAAAAGAAATCTGTTAAAGTGCACGTTAGTCGTGTTGTCTCTTATGACATTTTGAGTCGTTTTTCGGACCTTTCGAGGGCTATGCGAGTTCTTCCATTATATATCACCAAGACACAATCTTCGATTCAAAACAACTGCGCTAGCTCAATCAGAAATGAACCATGTTAAAAAGCGATTAATCATAATGACCCAAAAATTTTATTTTCCGGAATACAAAATTCTCACTCAGGCACAGACATTGCCCCGTAAAAGCGCTCTCTTAACATTAAACCCCTTTATTGATTCTGAAGGTTTCCTCAGAGTAAATGGTCGACTATCACAATCTCCAATACTTACTTATGATGAGCGTTTTCCAAAAATTTTGCCTTATGAAGCTCAATTCACAAAACTTTATCTTGAGTTGATTCATAAGTCCTCCCTGCATGGAGAGAATTCTGTACTATTGAGATTAATGCGAATTGAATTTTGGGTTCCAAAACTTAAAAACCTGACTAAGCTAATTGTCCGTAATTGTAAGCCCTGCGTATTGCAAAAGCATATTCGAAGTGAACAACTAATGGGAGCACTACCACCTGAAAGAACTTATCTATCCCGCCCCTTTACTAACACGGGAGTGGACTTTGCTGGTCCGTTTGACATAAAATCGTTCGTCGGCCGAGGCTGTAAAGTAACCAAGGGTTACGTACTAGTATTCGTTTGCTTTGACACAAAAGCTCTGCATTTAGAAGTCTCAAGCGAACTATCTACCAACGCCTTTATGGCAGCATTTGCCCGATTTTTCTCTCGGAGAGGTTGTCCTAAAGTTATGTACTCCGACAATGGGACCGCATTTGTAGGAGCCGCCAATATTCTTCGTAAAGATAGTATTCAATTTCTTACATTAGTAAAACAGGGACTCATGTCCCAGTTTGCCTTTCAAGCCGTTGACTGGCGGTTTATTCCCCCCGGAGCTCCACATATGGGTGGGCTATGGGAAGCAGGTGTTAAGAGCTTCAAAACTCACCTGAAAAAATTAATACATCTTCAAAAATTTACTTATGAAGAACTTTCGACAATGCTTACTAGAATTGAGGCAATCTTGAACTCACGGCCCCTAAGCCCAATGACCGACAACCCTTCAGACCTTGATGCTTTAACGCCTGGTCATTTTATCGTTGGTGGACCCCTTTTAGCACCTGCAGAACCTGACCTTTCACAACAACCCTTGAGCTATTCTAATCGGTGGCGAAAACTCAAATTACTTCATCATCACTTCGCCTTACGATGGAAAGAAGAATATCTTAAGGAACTACATAAGCGTATTAAATGGCAGTATCCCCAAAGAGACTTCGCAGTTAACGACCTCGTTGTAATCAGACGTGACAATCTACCCCCAAATCAATGGCGATTAGGTCGCATAGAAAAGGTAGTTCTGGGACCTGACTCTAGAGTTAGAGTTTGTGAAGTGCGTACACCTAGTGGCCTCATTACTCGTCCTATTGTTAAATTAGTTTTATTACCTTCTGTTGAACCACAACAATTATCGTTTTACTTTTTTTAGCTTAAATGTCTACTCCCCCACGCCGTCTTAGAACCAACCGCAACACCAGTTCTGAAGTACCAAATTGTCAACAAGAAAATGCTTTGTCAGTACGGCGAAGAAAATTAAGAGATTGTCGATATTGCGATATGGATCACCCCTTAAGAAAGTGCCCTCGGTTTAAGAGGCTTTCGGTTCAAGAACGACTTAATGTTGTCCGCAAATACCGATACTGCATAAACTGTCTAGCGCACTCACACTTTGTGAGGAATTGCCGTTGTCGTGATAGGTGTAGAATATGCCTTGCGGAACACCATACCCTCCTTCATTTCTTTAATCAAAGAGTACAAAACCGCACAAAACCACATAAAAAACGACAATCAGGCCGAAGACAATCACCACAACAGCCCCAACTTACACAAAAGCAACAATTTCAAGAGCCTCAGAACCAGTACAATGTCAGCACCAATACACCGGCATTAAGAACATCTGCAACTGGACCTACTATTATTATTAACCTTACACCGAAGTAATCCACAATTGAAACAATCTTATTTCTAAGATTGTATGTCATTTAAATTCAAAAAAATATAAAAAAAACTCTTTTGGTATTTTCACTTTTTTTAATAATTTAAATGATACTTTATTAGTTTGTTCTTATTTCACAAGTAAATTTCACGTCCGGTACTTATAATAAGCCTAGACAATGATCTTCACTTCTTGAGGTCAGAATGCTAATTGAATTTCTACACACAAGTGCTGCTCCTTTTATAGCAGTTCTAAACGTTTACATTAACTCAGTTGTAAAAATAAGTAGTATAGATATGATAGGAGTGTAGTTGCAAAATAAAGTAGTACTACAGTGTTGTATTTAAAATATACGTTAAATTCCGTTAAGTTTAAAAAAATGAACAGAGTTGTATAAAAATAATTCAAATGATTGATTGTAATGAAACGTTAAGTTTAAATGATTATAATAATAATAAATAAAATAAATGTGGGCTGCTACAGACTCCCCCTCTGATGCCGATGACGTCCCGGTGAGGCATCAGCTAAGGCTTTCGAGGTCATCCTCTTCGTCTTAGCATTTGCACAGGCTGAAGACATTCATCTGAATTGCCCACCACAGGCGGCAAAGCTGATGCATGGTAAGTTTCCAGGGGTAAGTCATCATGTTCATCTTCGCAGGGTGGTCTGGATAATGTGTCGGCAATGACGTTGGTTTTCCCAGGTTTGTATTCAATTTGTATATTGAATGGCTGTAGTGAGAGCGCCCATCGAGCTAGGCGACCAGTTGGTGATTTTATATTAGTAAGCCATTTTAATGGTTGGTGATCCGTAATAAGGTTAACAGGGGCTCCCTCTATGTAACCACGGAATTTTTGGACGGCCCATATAATGGCGAGTGCTTCACGTTCTATGGTGGAGTAGTTGTGCTCTGCTTTAGACAGGAGTCTACTAGCATATTCTATGGGGTGCTCATCTGCACCCTCCCCCTGGAGTAAAACTGCCCCAAGAGCATAACCACTAGCATCGGTTTTCAAAACGAAGGACTGATTGTCCATAGCCTGCTTTAGAATAGGCGCAGATGTTAGTAGTTTGTCCAACTTTCGACGCTCTTCATTATTTAGATTTATACCATCAGAATCTTTTAAAAAGTGGATATCCAATGAGTATAGCGGCATAAATATATCTTCCAAGTAGGCATCACGATCCGATTTAGAAATTTTGATTGGAGGTGCGAATAACGTAGATATTTCGCCAGGTGTTGTCTCACCAATGGGTATTGAATCTCTAAAGATGTTTTGAATTGCATGCGGTGAATAGTCATTGTTCACTTTTGGGGTTGTTGCTAAAGGAGAAATAAACTTTTTGTCCTCGAAAAAGCTAATAAATTTAGACACTTCTTTTATTGCTTTACTGCCTGGGGAGATTTCTTCACTGATATCCATACTAAAAGCATCTAGTTCCAGAGGTTTTGCAAACTCAAATTTATTTTTGGGTTCCCCCTCAAAGTACCAGCACCTTTGCGCCATATTCAAAACAATTCCCGCTTGTTCCAGAAAATCGGCACCTAGTAGAGTACGATTATTTTCAGCGTTTGGGAGATAAACCAATCGTATTTTCCGAACTCTGCCTCCTATTTTTACTTCACAAATTGTGTGCATTACTTTGCCAACAGAGGAAGACCCGTTGGCCAAAGTAACCTCTGCACGGACATCTTGAAACACGCAGTGATTTTTTGTTAGAATTTTTTTCAAACTTAGGCTGGCGACACTTGTTTTAGCGCCGGTGTCAAACAC
Source organism: Pollenia angustigena (assembly GCA_930367215.1). Taxonomy (NCBI): domain Eukaryota; kingdom Metazoa; phylum Arthropoda; class Insecta; order Diptera; family Polleniidae; genus Pollenia; species Pollenia angustigena. Next base: position 21,739,584 of record OV884061.1, on the reverse strand, counting down.
TGCTTCTCCTTTCAAACCAAAAACTTCAATATGTGTAGCCGGCAATGCGTGACCAATAACGTTTGTAGCAATTGTGTTAAACGCTAGATATTGTGGACTTTCCTTAGACTGCGTAGTACATGTTGGGCAGTTTGCACGATATACCCCCGGTGCACCACATCCATAACACGAAAATGTAGGTTTCCTAAATATGGTTGGGATGGGCAGTTGGTTTCCCTGTTTTTGTACCTGCTGCTCTTCACCTTGTTGCTCATCTCTTTTCTTTTTCTTAAAACAGTTATCTATGGTATGACCCTTCATACGACAGAAACAACAGCGATTTCCAGTTGTTGTTTCCTTTTTTTCGTCTATGTTATTTGTTGTTGTTGGTCGAACTTCTGTCAAAAACATTTCTGCCTCTCGGCTTGCAGAAATAAGCTCACCAAATGTTTTAACGCTTTCTCGGCGTACACGTTCTCGAATGTTTATGTTTAACAGGCCATAAACCATATTTAGTTGAACCTCTTCTGTAACAGGGACTTTTAATTGAGAAAACAAAAGCCTTTTTTTACATATGAAGCTGTCTGTTGGTTCTTTTTTTTGCTGTTTTGCCTCAAAAATACTGGCAAAAATTCTCCAATCGGGTATTGGTGGTGAAAATGTTGCCCTAATGAGTGATTGAGCATCTTTAAAATTGCGTACGGTGTCTTTCACACCAATCCACCATGTAGCCGCATAGTCTTCTAGCAGTAGGGGCATTCCACGTACTGCATCTGCGTCAGAAATCTTCTCGATGTCTTTAAACACACTTATAGCAGCCAAAAATTCCTCTACAACCGCAGGATCTCGCTGTCCTTTGTAACGCGCTGTACATTGAGTGAAAGAGCCTCCTTTATTAGTTGCACCCATAGCCGCTAAAATTTGCTGGAACTGCTCTGTTGAAAATGTAGCCATTTTGTCTACGTTTACTAAAGCTGTTACGGCTTCGTTCTCTACGAAAACCGTTTTGTTGTTAATTTCACTTGTTAAAGTTGTTACAGCTTCGTTCTCTACGAAAACTGTTTTGTTGTTATTTTTCTTTTTATCGGCTTCGAAATTCGTAGCCACTGAGTTGGTTGTTGTTGTGGTTTCCTTAGCCACTGAGTTGGTTGTTGTTGTGGTTTTCTTAGCCACTGAGTTGGGCGCCAATGAAACAATCTTATTTCTAAGATTGTATGTCATTTAAATTCAAAAAAAATATAAAAAAAACTCTTTTGGTATTTTCACTTTTTTTAATAATTTAAATGATACTTTATTAGTTTGTTCTTATTTCACAAGTAAATTTCACGTCCGGTACTTATAATAAGCCTAGACAATGATCTTCACTTCTTGAGGTCAGAATGCTAATTGAATTTCTACACACAAGTGCTGCTCCTTTTATAGCAGTTCTAAACGTTTACATTAACTCAGTTGTAAAAATAAGTAGTATAGATATGATAGGAGTGTAGTTGCAAAATAAAGTAGTACTACAGTGTTGTATTTAAAATATACGTTAAATTCCGTTAAGTTTAAAAAAATGAACAGAGTTGTATAAAAATAATTCAAATGATTGATTGTAATGAAACGTTAAGTTTAAATGATTATAATAATAATAAATAAAATAAATGTGGGCTGCTACACAATCCATTTTTTTTAAGGGATTTTTAGTTATTAAGTCATCTGAATTTAAAACTTATTTTGCCTTAGTATACTTTATTGTAAAACATGAAGTTTTTTTTTAGTGTAATACGTTTATCCTATAGATACATTTATCTTCTAGATACATTTATCATGTAGATATCTTGCAGATCCATATTTATAATATCATTTATTTTTGAATTGTTTTTGAAGTACTTATACTAACTCGCCATTCTTTTGGGATATTGCATTTCTGCAAGAGGGGGCGGGATGTTTATGTACAAACGTAAGAGACATTATATTAGCAATACCAATTCTAGTTTTTAGTGCTTTTATGTATTTCTTCTTATATTTCTTTATGACTCTTGTTGTTATTTTCAAAAGCTCTCTCGCTCTTCCTTTTATTTATCTGGAAAGAGTTATTTTTATATTGGAATAAGATTTTATTATGGATAGAAGTACGATTCAATACTCTGATCTATAAGTTTAAGTGAACCTCAACCCGAACGGTAATTGAATTACAAATAAAAATTTAAATAGAAATAAAAAATCTGGTTTTTATTTTTCTCCCCGAACCATTTTGAACTAAACATAATTTTGAAAGAAATCCCCCCAAACAGTAGCTTTAACCACGTTTGAAGATTCTCCCTTTAAAAGTTCTTCAGTTGATCGATATTTAATGTATGCATCCTATTGGAGGGATTTCCCCCCCTGCGCTTACCCGCTTTATTTTTATTTTCAAAAGTGTAGTATACCATAAGAGTGACTTCTAGAAAGTTTGAACATTCTCACTATTACAGTTCTTAAGATATGCGATGTTAAACATTGGCGTCCTATGGGGGATTCCAATACCCCCGCTGCTATTTTATTTCAATTTCGGGGCTCAGAAGATCCTACTACAAAAAGTTCAGCAAAATGCGTCCAGCGGCTCTTAAGATATGCGATAATTAATATTGGCATTCTATGGGGGGTACCAATTCCCCTGCCCCTATCGAAAAAATAAGTAGCCTATTTTATTTTTAGGGCTGACGTGATGTTACTGTAAAAATTTCAGGAAAATCGGTTCAGTAGTTTCGGAGTCTATAAGCCAACAAACAAACAAACACACAAACATACAAACATTTTTCATTTTTATATATATAGATAGATAGATATAGATATAAATAGATTTACAAATTTGCCTATGGATATCATATCCTTACAGACAGTTAAACAATATAATAACATCTACTAGTTAATACAAATAAAATACAAAATTATTGATTGTTTAATAAGACGATAATTTTACGTTTTATAACATTTGCATTTAAAGAAAAATCTACAACTTTATAAAATTTATTAAATTGACTGCACATTAGACTGGTCACAATTTTTTTTTTTTTAAATTTAATTGTTTGCGCTGCTTAAAATATGAGGTTTGGTGTAAGAAATCATGATCTAATTTTTCAGGTCAATCCGACGGTGCCTAGCCGTGCCGGGTGGGGCCCAAAGTTCCCCATATTATAAAAAAAAAAACATATTTTCTATCAGATCTTTATAGTTATACTAGTTGAAAAGCCGAAAAACAAAAATATGGCTTCGTTACGATCTTCCGCAGAGAAAGTACTTCAAGTGTGCCAAATTTCAGCTTCGTATGTCATCAGATGGCTTCAGAAAGTTGCGGAAAGAATAGGACATACATGCAAACATCCTGACATATTGCGGAATTCGGTTTTTTTTTGTTTTTCAATAAACTAAAGCGTTTTTGAGTTACGCGAACATATGTTGTGCAACCTCCTTAATTTTCGAAATAACGGTATATCTCGAAAACCAAAGCCAACATAAAGAAAAAATTTTAACTTTCTTAAAGTAAATTTTATTGCGGAATTTCGGTTTTTTTTTAGTTTTTCAATAAGTTAAAGCGTTTTTGAGTTGCGCGAACATAAGTCAGGATGTTTGCATGTATGTCCTATTCTTTCCGCAACTTTCTGAAGCCATCTGATGACATACGAAGCTGAAATTTGGCACACTTGAAGTACTTTCTCTGCGGAAGATCGAAACGAAGCCATATTTTTGATTTTCGGATTTTCAACTAGTATAACTATAAAGATCTGATAGAAAATATGTTTTTTTTATAATATGGGGAACTTTGGGCCCCACCCGGCACGGCTAGGCACCGTCGGATTGACCTGAAAAATTAGATCATGATTTCTTACACCAAACCTCATATTTTAAGCAGCGCAAACAATTAAATTTAAAAAAAAATCCCATACAAGATGCGACCAGTCTACTGCACATCCTTCTAAATGGATCTGCATTTGCATAATTTGCCCTGTGCAAGGCGAATTCAACTACAGGTGGTGTCGGAACTACAACAATCCAAAAACAACAGAAACAACATACGGTTTTTTGCATTGCATTGTTAGTGCCATTAGCTCGAAAAGTCAACCATTATTAGCAAAACACAAACAAATCAAAACAAATAAGCCCGAACTGTCAAAATCAGATGCCGTTTCGACACCACCTGTAGTTAATTCGCCTTGGTCCTGTAGTATTTAATTGATAGCAATTCGAAGTGTCGAGATGGACGATGAGGAACATTAAATGAAATGTTATTAAGCAGGAAATCAGAACAAAAACAACCATTAATTAAATTTAATATAAACGACACATTCAACATAGTCCTTCGGCTTTTAATGCATACTGTATCTTTAAAGATACGAAATTAAAAAAAATTTTAAACTACTGCTAAGAACCCTTTTTGCTATCATACAGTATCAAGTTTGATTAAACAGCTTTTCATTTAGAGCAAATATATAACGGGAAAATTAAAATTTCAAAATTCTTAAATTTTTAATCCAAATTTTCAATATTTTTAATCAGGCTTAAGTTCATCAAATTTAATTTTCATTAAATTATTTTTATGAAGAAAGGAATTTTACAACATGAAAATTAATTAAAATTGTTATTGATAATCATTCATTCTTGACTGACCTGAGATTCGAACCCAGGCGGCTGGTTACCCTGACATGTTTCGATCGCTACCACTCGATCTCCTCAGAGGGTTTTGCCGTCTTACACTCGCAGGCATCGACGACTGCTGACGTCAATAGTCAAACATCAATCCTTAAACCAAATTGTATTTTAACCTTTGGTAGATCGAAATTTGCTTTTTTGAATGATTATCCATTTTTAATTGATTTTACATGTTTTTTTCCTTTACATCTGTTTTTTCGTACTTTTTGTCAAGAATTCTTCCTGAAGTCCAAAGTACATTTTCGTTTTTTCCATGTTTGTCTTTCTTTTCTTTTCTTCATAAAAATAATTTAATGAAAATTAAATTTGATGAACTTAAGCCTGATTAAAAATATTGAAAATTTGGATTAAAAACCATAAATAGTTCAACAAAATTACCACATTACTAATTATTCTTACATTTTTAGAAAAAGTCTAACTTTGAGCCGGATTTTATTAGTAACGGCTGTTTTTTAATTAACCATAAGCGCATGTATTGTTCACTATAGTGTATTTAAATTAATTATAAAGTTTTAAACAAACGCAACGATCCTACATGTGACAGGCTTTACCTTATTAGGCCTGTAATTGATTCTCTAAATTGTACATTTGGTTCCATTCCCAAAATGGCAAAATTATCCGTAGATTAGGCCTGCCATACGTCCTGGTTTTCCAGGATTGTCCTGGTTTTAGACTACTTGTCCTGGTGTCCTGGTCCAATATTAAATTGTCCTGGTTTTTTGTACAGGTCAAGACAAACCAATTAGTTTTTTGCTAGTTTTAGTTGTTAACAAAGTTTAAGATTTCTGTTATTACACTGCTAACATAAGGTAATTGTATAAACAATTTTAATTAAATTCAACTGTTATCTGGTGAAAAGCTGGTAAAAGCTTTCAATAATATTAGATGATAGTCAATCCTCTTTCAAATTTTCTTTCAACTAGTTGCTGTAAAAATTTATACCGCGTAAACAACTTTTATAAGTAAACGAAAACCGATAACAAATTGCTTTCGCTAAGGCAGCCCATACACGTTTAAATTCAATTGTCAACTGAGTCGGTTGTTGTCCAAATCAAAGCGTGTATGGCTTTGTCAATTGATTAGTTTGACAGTTGTCCAACTCGACATCAGAAAAAACAAAAGATTTTGATTTTTTTCAAGTTGAGTACTTAGTCTGCTCAATGGACTAGAGAAAGAAACTCGTAAAAGACTGAATCACTGGAGAGTATTATTCAATGCAAGTTTGATTTTAATATGACATGCTTCCTGTTTTATAACTATATCAAAGACCGAAATGAAGTTCTAGAAAAAGTGCAATCTTCTGAAAATTATTTTAGTTTAGAACATTTGAAGCTCAACTTTTTATTCTTTTTCATCAGTTTTGTGTACGTGAAGTACACGTTAATTTTTTTTATATATATAGTTGGATTTAAAAATCAAAATTCTTAATTTTTCAGGAGAGCCAAAAACTGTTTATGTAAAAATGGTTAATATTTAATATTTAAAAAAAAATTAGTTGCCTTATGAAAAAAGTCCAATTTGAAGAAAGTTTTGCTATGCCTTTTTAAATTTTGTAGGTAGCTAGAGATGTGAAATGAGAATTAATTTATGAAAAAAAGTCATTTTGAGTTGTGACCCTTTAGTATTTAGGGTGCGATATACTACATACATATGTATTAAAAAAAAACTTTTCTGTTGGTGAATTTTTATCCATTTTTTCCATGTGTCCTGATTGATAGCTTCAAACATCTGGCAGCCACCGTAGATGAGCAAATGTGTTCTACAAAAGTGAATAGCTATATGAGACAATATTTGCCAAATAAATCTAAAAAGTGGGGATTTAAATTTTTTGTATTATGTGACACTAAGGGATATGCGTACAAGTTCGAAATTTATACGGGAGCAAACGAAATTCTGCGTTCAGAAGAGCCAAATCTTCAACATTGTAGTAAGGTTAGTTCGTGAAGTTCCTAGGTTTAAAAACTACATCATTTACTTTGATAATCACTATACCACAATACCTTTAGTTATCTACCTTAGAACTCTCGGACCTCTCTGTTGGTACAATCCGACGGAACAGGATAAAAAATTGCAAGTTTCCAGAAGAAAAAACCACGATGAAGTGTGAACGAGGGACAAGCAGGGAATTCGTAGCTAGTGTCTATGGAATATATGTTACTTCTATTTCGTGGAAAGATACAAAAGTTGTCAATCTGGTATCGACATACATAGGAACTAAGCCAGCGTTTTCCTCAATTGTTCCGAATGAATATGATTCTGTTCGCAGATTTGACAAAAAGCAAAACAAAGTAACAATGGTCGCTTGCCTACAAATAGTTAAGGACTACAATAAAAATATGGGGGGCGTAGATCTATTGGACAGTTCCATGAGCCGCCATAAAATAACACTGAAAAGCAGAAAGTGGACAAATAGATTATTTTACCATCTATTAGACATGACCTGCATCAATGCCTGGATTCTTTATAATAGAATTAACCAACCCCAAGCAGGAACAAAAAATTTAAGATTAATAGATTTCAAGTTAGAAGTGGCGGATTCACTATTCAAATATAAAAATTCATCGAAAGATGTTTCATTTCGTCGACGATCAGATCTTGAAATTGAAATACAGAAGAAAAAACGTAAGCCGAATTCGCAGATACCGCCTTCCAAAGATGTAAGACTAGACGGAACTCAACATTGGATCATGGTAAGTAAAAAAGGAAGGTGCAAAATGCCGGGTTGTAGAGGCCAGACGAAGATGTTTTGCCGTAAATGTGAACTAAATTTATGTCTTACGACGGAGAAAAACTGTTTTTATATCTATGTTAATTACTTACATATATATTTTTTTACTTATATCTATATAAACATATACATATGTGTAACAAAACTTATGAAAAATAAATTTTTGTCATTATAATCGAAACCAGTCGTCGTTTCGCTTATGTATTTTTCTCATAGCGGGGAGTGCATAGTGTATCCTTAAAGATACAACTAGTTTCTTTTTCATAAAATCAACAAAAATAATTTTTTTTGGAAAGGTTAAACGCATATATTTTTTTTTTTTTGTTGGATTACATATAATATATAGTTTTCGCAAAAATCTAAGAACTTATGCATTTAAGAGTTAAGAGTTGGAAGTTTGATAAGAGCAAGACGGCTAGTGTATGACGGAAGATCTAATGGGTTCCACTGTATACCACGAGGGCAGAATAACAAAAATTGTTTTTGTACAGATTCAATATAATTGCTGTGAATCAAATATATAGGATCCCAAACTATAGATGCATATTCAAGGACAGGTCTCACGAGGGAAACATAAAGTTGCTTTGTGACATATGGGTGTCAGAGAATGACACAAGTACCCATAAGAATGATATACAGAGGTATTTACCTACGCTTTTCGTTATTGCGTGTACATATATTTATAACGCAAAAAGTATGGTTATTACTTATACTTATGCACGGCAATATCTTCACGCAACCAAATTCAGTAAACAAAAATACATGAATATTATTTATTTATTTATTTATCTATCTTCTATCTTCTTCTTCTTCTTCTATATATATAAAAATGAAAAATGTTTGTATGTTTGTGTGTTTGTTTGTTTGTTGGCTTATAGACTCCGAAACTACTGAACCGATTTTCCTGAAATTTTTACAGTAACATCACGTCAGCCCTAAAAATAAAATAGGCTACTTATTTTTTCGATAGGGGCAGGGGAACTGGTACCCCCCATAGAATGCCAATATTAATTATCGCATATCTTAAGAGCCGCTGGACGCATTTTGCTGAACTTTTTGTAGTAGGATCTTCTGAGCCCCGAAATTGAAATAAAATAGCAGCGGGGGTATTGGAATCCCCCATAGGACGCCAATGTTTAACATCGCATATCTTAAGAACTGTAATAGTGAGAATGTTCAAACTTTGTGGAAGTCACTCTTATGGTATACTACACTTTTGAAAATAAAAATAAAGCGGGTAGGCGCAGGGGGGGAAATCCCTCCCATAGGATGCATACATTAAATATCGCTCAACTGAAGAACTATTAAAGGGAGAGCCTTCAAACGTGGTTAAAGCTACTATTATAGTAAACTATAAATTTCAATATAAAAATGGGCGGGAGATACAGGGGAGGAGCAGTACCCCTCATAGATAGAAATATTATTAAGAGCCATTGAACGCATTTTGTTCAACTTTTGGTAGTACGGTCTTCTGAGCCCCGAAATTGAAATAAAGTAGCAGCGGGGGAAGTGGTTTTCCCCATAGGACGCCAATGTTTAATATAGCATATCTTAAGAACTGTTATAGTGAGAATGTTCAAACTTTGTAGAAGTCACTCATATGGTATACTACACTATTGAAAATACAAATAGAGCGGGTAGGCGCAGGGGGGAAATACCTCTCATAGGATGCATATATTAAATATCGCTCAACTGAAGAACTATTAAAGGGCAAGTCTTCAAACGTAGTTAAAACTACTATTATGGCAAACTTTAAATTTCAATATAGTAATGGGCGGGGTAGACAGAGGAGGAGCAGTTCCCCTCATAGATAGAAATATAAATAAGAGCCGCTGCAAGCATTTTGTTGAACTTTTGGTAGTAGGATCCTCTGAGCCCCAAAATTGAAATAAAATAGCAGCGGGGGAAGTGTTACACCCTATAGGACGCCAATGCTTAATATCGGATATCTTAAAAACTGTTAAAGTGAGAATGTTCAAACTTTGTAGAAGTCACTCTTATGGTATGCTACACTTTTAAAAATAAAAATTAAGCGGGTAGGCGCAGGGGAGAAATACCTTCCATAGGATGCATATATTCAATATCGCTCAACTTAAGAACTATTGAAGGCAGAGTCTTCAAACGTGGTTAAAGCTTCTATTATGGTAAACTATAAATGTCAATACAGAAATGGGCGGGGTAGCCAGAGGAGGAGCAGTACCACTCATAGATAGCATTATTAATAAGAGCCGCTGCAAGCAATTTGTTGAACTTTTGGTAGTAGGATCATCTGAGCCCCAAAATTTAAACCCCCATAGGACGCCAATGTTAAATATCGCATATCTTAAGAACTGTTAAAGTAAGAATGTTCAAACTTAGTAGAAGTCACTCCTATGGTATACTACACTGTTGAAAATAAAAATAAAGCGGGTATGCGCAGGGGGCGAAATACCTCGCATACGATGCATAAATTAAATATCGCTCAATTGAAGAACTATTAAAGGGAGAGTCTTCAAAGGTGGTTAAAACTACTATTATGGTAAACTATAAATTTCAATATAAAAACGGGCAGGGTATACAGAGGAGGAGCAGTACCCCTCATAGATAGAAATATTAATGAGCCGCTGCACGCATTTTGTTGAACTTTTGGTAGTAGGATCTTCTGAGTCCCAAAATGTAAATAAAATAGCAGCGGGGGAAGTGGTATCCCCCATAGGACGCCAATGTTTAATATCGCATATCTTAAGAACTGTTATGATGTGAATGTTCAAACTTAATAGAAGTCACTCTTATGGTATACTACACTTTTGGAAATAAAAATAAAGCGGGTAGGCGCAGGGGGGGAAATACCTTCCATAGGATGCATAAATTAAGTATCACTCAACTAAAGAACTATAAAAGGGAGAGTCTTCAAACGTGGCTAAAGCTACTATTATGGTTAACTATAAATTTCAATATAAAAACGGGCGGGGTAGACAGAGGAGGAGCAGTACCGCTCATAGATAGAAATATTAATGAGCCGCTGCACGCATTTTGTTGAACTTTTGGTAGTAGGATCTTCTGAGTCCCAAAATGTAAATAAAATAGCAGCGGGGGAAGTGGTATCCCCCATAGTTCGCCAATGTTTAATATCGCATATCTTAAGAATTGTTATGGTGAGAATGTTCCAACTTTGTAGAAGTCGCTCTTATACTACACTTTTGAAAATAAAAATAAAGTGGGTAGGCGCAGGGGGGAAATACCTCCCATAAGATGCATATATTAAATATCGCTCAACTGAAGAACTATTAAAGGGAGAGTCTTCAAACGTGGTTAAAGCTTCTATTACGGTTAACCATAAATTTCAATATAAAAATGGGCGTGGTAGACAGGGGAGGAGCAGTACCCTTCATAGATAGGAAAAATTAATAAGAGCCACTACACGCATTTTGTTGAACTTGTGGTAGTAGGATCTTCTGAGGGAGTGTCTTCAAACGTGGTTAAAGCAGTGTAGCGAAGCGCACCGGGTTAAGCTAGTTTAATATATATAATTAGGTCTATGGATAAATCCTTACAATCTAATACAAATGAGTATTTAACTTAAGTATAATATTACGTTTAACAATATTTAAATCCAGAGAAAAATCAATAAATTCAAACATTTCATTGAAGCAACAACACAGTTTTCTAAATGGGTCTGCCATAGCATAGTTAGTTCGGAAAGTTTTTATAAATAAGGGATTATAGTACCGTACCGTACGTCGTGGAATGTTAAATGATAAACTACTTAATAAAAAATTCGAGCATACTTTTCCATTTATTAAGTTAATTACAAATGAGACATTTAGCATAACTCTGCGACTTTTCAGTGTTGGCAAACGTATTAAAGATAATCTTGTAGAATATGAGGGGAGATTATCATATTCTCGATATGTATCTCTCAGGCAAAAAAGCAAGAATTGTTTTTGAATGGATTCAATATGATCACTATGAACCATATAATGTGGATCCCATACAATCGAGCCGTATTCCAAGATTGGTCTAACGAGAGATGTGTAAAGTTGTTTAGTGACGAAAGTATCATGGAATTCCTTCGCCCAACGTTTAATAAAAGCCAGAGTACAACGAGCCCTGTTGACAGTCATTGTTATGTGTTGAATAAAATCCAATTTTACATCCAGTAAGATGCCAAGATCCATCATTGTGTCAACTATCTCGATTTTATAGTCACCGAGTTTATAGTTATTTAAAATACTACGTTTTCTAGACAAGCGCATATGTTTGAATTTCATTAGGTTTAAGTCCATTAGGTTATGTTTACACCAATTATAAAAGGTATCCAAGTCTTCTTGAAGATAAATATGGTCTAAAGAGTTCGTGAAGTTTAAAAAAATGTTTACATCATCTGCGAACATTAGTATATGTGAATGTTTAATAATATCAGGCATGTCGTTGATGAAGAGCAGAAACAAAAGTGGGCCAAGGTGACTACCTTGCGGAACACCGGATTTTACCAATATAGGTTTAGAAGTTGAAAACCCAAATTTTACGCATTGTATTCTGCCGAGAAGATATGACCTTAGCCAGCTTAAATAAGTTTTGTCGAAACCCATAATATCAATTTTTCTCAAAAGAAGGTTGTGATTTACCTTATCAAATGCCTTACTGAAGTCGGTATATATAACGTCGGTATGCTGGTTGTTGACGAATCCCTCATTTACCAAAGTTCTAAAATATTTGTCATAGTTGATGATTCTTTACGAAATCCGTGTTGAAAAGGTGTTAATAACGGTGAAACTTGATGAACCAATGAATCTAAAATGCATTTTTCAAAAAGTTTTGGAATTGCGCCAAGTTTGGCTATACCTCTGTAATTAATTATATTTCATTTATTTCCAGATTTGAACAAAGGAATTAAATATGACTCTTTGGAAAATATCCATTTTTCAAAGAAATATTAAAAATAATTGACAACGGCATTGCTAAAGCTTCCATACAGTTGATTAAAATACTGCTTGATATACCATCAGGACCCATTGAGTTTGAATATTTAAAAGATTTTAAGCAATTGATAATATTAAGTGTGGTTATTGGTGAAAATGAAATAGTTTGACCAGTAACTATATTAAATGGATAATTGACATTTTCAGCACAATGTGCATCAGAATATGTGGACGAAAAAAAGTCGGCGAATAAATCACTGATTTCCTTTTCATCGTGTGTTTCAGTACCCATATATTTCATGACCTTCGGTGCGCCAGAGATCTTCCTTTTCGAATTTACAAATTTATAGAATGATCTTGGATCGTATTTTAAGTTGTTTTTTATTTTAATCAAATAATCGTTATATAATTTAGCATTTAGCAAATTGTATTTTGCACGAAGGACGGAATACTTGCTGTAATCGCAGTGGGATCCAGATTTCTTATATTTTCTGTAATTCTTGTTTTTTAAGTTTTTTAACGAAGAAAGTTGTTTATTACCCCATGGTGGTCCTGATTTTGAGCTCAGTGAAAATTTTGGTATACATTCATTCATATATTGTTTTATTGTACTGTAGAAATTATTAATCATTTTATCGATTGTTTCTGGTGCGCCAATGCGAATGGATAACAATTGAATCCAATTTGTGTTAATTAAAAGGTTATGTAGGTCGTTGTAATTTGCCCTTTTAAAACAAAACACTTTTTCTTTTTTATGGAAATTTTGAACACGATGACAACTAAAAATGTTGCAGCTAATTTCAATTGTAGGGTGGTAACGATCTTCTGGGAGTGTTATAGGATCAACACGATTTATTGTACATTCCTTAGGCTCATTAACAAATACCAGGTCAAGTAATTTACCATACATATTGTAGACGCCATTTATCTGATGTAGACATAAATTTGTAATGTTACCGAATATATCATCACTGATGTTATCAGAACGATTAGGAATGTAAGTTTTACTTTCTGTGGAGAAATGCCAGGTAATCTGAGGTATATTAAAATCGCCAAGGACTAACATGAAGTCTTCCAAACTGATTTTTGAAGCCACTTGTTCCATTGCCAAAATGTGTTGTTGATAAGTAATTATATCAGATTGAGGTGGGATATAAGAACATGTAATAAATATTTAAATGTTGTTTACTTTTACTACCACTGCAATAAATTCAATTTTACTTGCTAAGTTTAATATTAGCTCTTCAGCAGGAAATGTATTTAAGACAGCTATTAAAACTCCACCGCCAGTAGTAACTGTAGTTCTATCGCGCCGGAATACATGAAAATTATTGCAAACAATTTCGGTATTTAAGAAAGTATTATTTAGCCAAGTCTCAGTTAGACAAATTATGTGGTGATTGAAATTAAAACTATCGACATAAAATTTGGAGCATTTAGTCCTCATTCCACGTACGTTTTGGTATATAATAATGAGTTGATCGTCGGGAGCATCAGTTAGTTTTTTGAATGTAATAATTGTTGTTTCGGCAAATAAGCAACATTCGTTGGACGCCGGTTTATATTTTGTTCATATTCTCGAACTAAGACATGTTCAGGCCAAAAAGATGGGTCGAGAATGGAGTTAAAAATTTCAAATGGAACAGTAAGCTTAAATGATGTGATAATCCGCGCTTGCGAGTAAGTAAACTTATGAACATTCAAATCAAAATTTTTGCCGATCTTAGATTTAATATACGCATCAATGTCGTCAACAGATGTATCAGATGCAAAACGAGATACAAAGATTTGTTTTTTTGGTGGGATCACTCTCAGATCTTTTATAGCAGCACAGTTATTTTCACTATTTATCAAATTAACAGGATTTGTTGCATTTTGATGATTTATTGGGACAGTATTAGTTGGAACGGATGTTTTGCTTAGCAGAGTTGGCCCACGATCATTAACAGATGAAGAAGCGGGTTCGGGATTCTGAGGCAAAGATGGCAAAGAAGAAGGTTCAGTCAACTTTACTTTATTGTTTAACCTTGCAGATGTTATTCAATACCCATGAATGTGTTTTGGTTATCTGCCATACGAATAAAATATCCATGTTTAAAAAAATACCTTCAGTATTTTTGGCACTTCTGTGTTAAAATTAACCCGCAAGAAACCCAAATTAAATAAAATACTACTTAAATGAAATGAAATGGTTAAATAACAAACTTTTGTTCTAGCATTTTGTATAATTTTCGTTTATAAGGGCGCAGTTGGCGAAAAATCCTTTGATGACAATTTTGCACTATTGCGCATTTAGCTGTTAATTCAAAATCTAAAATTTTTATACATCAATACTTATTTAAATGGGCAATGTTTTTGTTTCTTTTAAAAAACCAACGTATTATTTATTTATTGTTTTTGAAACTTTACATTTAAAAAAAAAATATAACTATGTTGTTGTTTTTTTTGTTTGGCTTAAGGTCATACAAAAATTATAAATAAAAAATCCACAAATTTTTGTATTTTTAATTTTGCTTTTTATTTTTCATCCGATATTTCGACCATGCATCGATGGTCATCTTCAGGGGCTACAAAATACACATATATTTAACATTTAAATTTTATATCATAACACTTATCAATACATACATTTAAAACACTGTCAAATTAAAAACTACAAAGAAGTTGATACGTCCTAACTGCTTGTCATATTTTCATCAACTGATATTGTCACATTGATTTCGTTCTATCGAACTTGTCTTATTTTTGTTTTCTATGTCGGTGTTTTTTTATTGTGTATTTGTAAATATGCGAAATCTTATCGGTGTCTGTCTTGTAATTGAGACGTAAGTTTGTTGGTGTGTTTACTATATGTAACATTTCCAGTGTGTATCTCTTAAGGCGCCCGTACACGACATGTATTTGTCATCTGACATGTCAAATTTTCAAGTCACATGTAATTGTTCATGTCTGTCAAAATTGCTGTTTTACATAAGGTTTATAATATTCGGTCACAAACGTACATGTAATTTGCTTCTGACATTGTCTCTGTTTTTTTTCGCATTGTTATTGCAGAAACCAAAGTAGTTCTCGGTTTCAAAATAGCTTGCTGCCGCCACGAAAATATTTATTTGCGCCGTAAAATAATTTAGCCATCTTAACATTTTTTTCTTTTATGTTAAAGATAATAATTTAGAATTTTAAAATAAAACGGTTTTTATGTATATATTTACATAAATTATATTCAATGGTGAGATGAGCATACATATCTTGGTATTGTAAAATATTAACTTCAGCCGGCTAATGATTCCGTCAATAATTGACGCCGCTGCCAGTTTCTTCTCGGCATAGATTTCTGATGTCAGATGGTTTGTCAGAAGAAAATAGAGCACGCTCTAATTGAAATTTTGTCAGATGACTTTGCGTCTGACTTTTACAGAAGCAAAGTTAAAAAGGTAACACACGACATGTATGTGTTTTGCAGTGGGAAATTTGACATGTCAGATGACAAAAACATGTCGTCTATACGCTCCTTTAGCATAGTTACTCTCTTCTTGTAAGATGCTCACATTATTAAAATTTGGTTTGTGTCCCGTTATTGTACAGTGGGCCGCAAGGGCAGTTTTTTGTTCAATTGGTTTTGTAACAGCTTTCTGATCAGATTTGTGTCCTGATAATCTTGTCTTGAGTGTTGATTTTGTAGTCCCCACATATACTTTTGGGCGGTGCGCAAAATGACCCCAGGAAATATGGCCCCAAAATGAAAATGAAAAACGGCCCCAAAATTTTACATGCGACACAACAACACGCAATTTTGGCGCAAATTTTTTGTTTTTTTTTGGGTTATTTTTCATTTTTTCGTTAGGTTGTTTTTGCATTTTAAGTGGAATGAAAAATGACCCAATATCAAGGAATGAAAAATGG
Organism: Pollenia angustigena; assembly: GCA_930367215.1. NCBI lineage: Eukaryota > Metazoa > Arthropoda > Insecta > Diptera > Polleniidae > Pollenia > Pollenia angustigena. Next base: position 21,723,402 of record OV884061.1, on the reverse strand, counting down.
CCCCAAATAAAATCACAATTTTTACTTTGGGGCTATTTTTCATCTACTAATAAAAAATGCAAGTTTAAAGAAATGAAAAATCACCCCAAACATTTTTACACAAATTTTATAAAATTCTATGTAAAAGTTTCTAAGGATAACATAAAAAACCAGAATTCTTATACCAAAGTAGAGAAAATCCTTGCCGGTTATGCAGAGATGCTTAAGTTAGCGAAGCCGGTGTTTGTTATACCATAGAGGAAAAAATCCTTGAGCCCGGCCGAAGGCCGACTATTACGAGAAGAGTTCGTTATACCATAGAAAAGAAAATCCTTGCGCGCGGCCGAAGGCCGTCTATGTGGTGAAGCTTTAGTGAGCGAAGCCAGTGTTCGTTATACCAAAGAGAAGAAAATCATTTCACCCGGCCGAAGGCCGTCTATACAGAGAAGCTTTAGTTAGCGAAGCCAGTGTTCGTTATACCATAGAGAGAAAAATCCTTGCGCCCGGCCGAAGGCCGGCTATAACGTAGAGCTTTAGTAAGCAAAGCCAGTGTTCGTTATACCATAGAGAAAAAAATCTTTGTGCATGGCCGAAAGCCCAACCGTACTATCAATCGTACGATTTTTAAAACCAAAACTGTATAATTATCCGGATTTTGAAATCGGGATTCTAAATTTGGGATTTTTAGTTTTGGGCATATGAACTCCACCGAAAATGTTTAATGTCAATTTCTTTGTGTTCTTTTTTGGGGTTGAAATTCATTATAAATTTTGAGGTGATTTTTCATAATGAAGAATAACCCCAAATTTAGGGTCATATTTCATTTTAGTTTTAGGGTTATTTTTCATTTTTTTGGGCTAATTTTTCATTAAAAAAAATGGGGCCATATTGCATTATGAAAAATAGCCCCAAATTTGGGGTCAATTTTCATTTATTTTTTGGGGCCATATTTCCTGGGGCCATATTTCGCAGCGCCATACTTTTGGGCATATGTTGGACCCGTCCCCCTCACAGCTTATTTTGTAAATCAAGTTTGATTTTTCCTCCTTTTCAAGTTTCGTCTTTGGTTTGCTGAATAATTGGTATACAGAGTTATCGGTCTTAAGCGCTAGTTCATATTTTTCTTTATTGTATATGTCAGAGTTCTTAAGCCTTTCGGAGAATCCAGGGATGTACCTTACTGATTTGTATATTTTATTTAATTTTTCCTCTTCTTTGTTACCGAGTTTTTTTGATTTGGCATGTTTAATTAAATCTTTAATAGTTTTTATAGGAAATTCATTTTTCCTTAGCGTCTCTGTTATTCTTTTCAAATTATTTTTGTAGAAAGAGTCATCACTTATTTCTAAAACTCGTCTTATAACATTTGTTGCAGTGTTAATGATTATTCGCCTAGGATGTTTGGAGTAGAAGTTATAAGACTTCCGGACGATGTTGGTTTTTGATACCAGTCTATCCTAAGTAGGTTGTTTTGTCTAAGAACTACACAGTCTAAGTACGGTATTCTATTTTCATTTTCTTCCTCTTTCGTAAAACAAATCTGTCTATTAAATGAGTTTAAAATCCTCAAAACTTCATTTACGTCTTTTCTTTTAATTACACAAAACAAATCATCCACGTATTTTGTAAGAATTTTTGGTTTTTCTCCCATCAGATCAACTGAATAGTCTAGAAGCTTTTCCATTATAATATCAGCAATTACAGGTGCTGCTGGTGATCCCATTGGCATACCTTTTCTTTGTTCAAATAATTTACTTTCATATTTGAAATATCTTGTATCTTTGATACAAAAAGAAAGGATATCCATGAAAAGCTTTTTTGGTATTTGAGTGTAATTTTCTAATATATTCCAGTTTTCTTCAATTGTTTGGAGAGCAAGATTGACTGGAATGCTCGGAAATAAAGCCACTACATCAAATGAAATCGTTATTTCGTCGTCTTCTATTAATATTGAACAAAAAAATATAACATTTTAATTTAATTCATTTTTTATGAAATTTTACAAAGCAGTTTTTGGTTTTTGTTAGACATAAAGCTATGTTACACTTGCTACAAATCAGTTGAATTTGGCTCTTACATCCCGGCAACTTGCACCTTACCTTTCTTGGAATTCCGGTAAGTGGTCCACATGATCGTGCCTGATATCTACGGATGGTTGGCTGATACTGGACCTCGTTTTTGCTTTTGGGCATGCAATCTTTCGACAGAAGCTGAATCGTTGGTTCTTGGACGTTTCTGTTTTGTGTTTATTTTTAGAAGTGTCAATGCCAGATCTTTACGAAAATTTAATAGTGTTAGAGTCGTATTCCCTGTTGCTCGCTTACACAAAAACCAAGCATTTTTTACTGCTATTTCCAGTAGATGGTAAACTAAACGCATATACCATTTTTTGGTTTTCATTTTGATTCAGATTAAGAGTTCAACACCGCCCATAATCGCTGGGCACTTAACCATGATCAACTTGCGTTCCCGACGGTCGAATCTGCTAATATCATTTTCTGGTTCCACGCCAACGAATGAGGACAGTAGAGTTACGTTCTTATTATCTTTCCACAAGACGTTTGCGAGCTCTAAACCTTCAAAGTCAGCAACGAATATAAATGATGATCCCCTAGGAAATTTTTTTATTTCTTGATCAGTTGGTAATTTACAATTTGGTATCCTATTTCGTCTGACTGTTCCAACTGTATGTATGCCCTTTTTCCTAAAGGAGCATATAGACGACATGTTTTTGTCATCTGACATGTCAAATTTCCTACTGCAAAACACATACATGTCGTGTGTTACCTTTTTAACTTTGCTTCTGTAAAAGTCAGACGCAAAGTCATCTGACAAAATTTCAATTAGAGCGTGCTCTATTTTCTTCTGACAAACCATCTGACATCAGAAATCTATGCCGGGAAGAAACTGGCAGCAGCGTCAACTATTGCCGGAATCATTAGCCGGCTGAAGTTAATATTTTACAATACCAAGATATGTATGCTCATCTCACCATTGAATATAATTTATGTAAATATAAACATAAAAACCGTTTAATTATAAAATTCTAAATTGGTATCTTTAAAATAAAAGACAAATGTTAAGATGGCTAAATTATTTTACGGCGCAAATAAATATTTTCGTGGCGGCAGCAAGCTATTTTGAAGCCGAGAACTACTTTGGTTTCTGCAATAACAATGCGAAAAAAACAGAGACAATGTCAGAAGCAAATTACATGTACGTTTGTGACCGAATATTATAAACCTTATGTAAAACAGCAATTTTGACAGACATGAACAATTACATGTGACTTGAAATTTTGACATGTCAGATGACAAATACATGTGGTGTACGGGCGCCTTAAATAAACAAGCAACTTTATAGTTACACCCATTTGGGACATTTCGTAATAGTCGGACGACAACGTTGGCAGAAGCTCCTAGATCAGGCTCACTTGGCAAACGTGTATGCGGCAAATTGTCTTGGCCCGTATATATTTCAAAATTATATGCAAAACCTGATACTCCGGACTGTACACATAATTTGTAGCCCCACTTGTGTGGCTTTGCAGGTAAAAATTGTTTCAAATGATGCGAGGCTTTACTTGCGCACATTTGTTCATCAACAGATAAGCGTTCTTCTAACGGAATGGATGAAAATTTTTCATTTAAACAGTCTACCAGCGGCCGAATCTTGTATAATTTGTCGTAACAAGGATCTGTTTGATCGGCAATGAAATTTTCATTATTGTTCAATTGAAATATGGATCGTATCTTTTCAAATTTTTTTTGAGGTATGCATTCTTTTACACAGTCAAAACCAATTTGGCTGTCCCATAGAACTCGAATATTGGAGTAATTCACCACTGATGACAAAATTAGGATGCCCATAAATTGGTAAATATCAGTTTTTCCCAAAATAAAGCTCTCTTCAATATTTGTTTGCTTCACATACAAATTACATTCCTTAACTATATGTTGTAAAATGTCTTCATCAAAGAAGTAGATAAAAAATTGGAATGGAGTCTGAAAGTTCTTTATGAATTCCGGCAAATTTCCGGCAAAGTTAGTTTTTTCCAGACAATATGTCTACAAGCTTCTCGTGTTAAAAACTTTGTGGCACCAAGTAGATTTTCCGAAATTTCTGGAGCTATATTTTCAGTTATATTTTCATCTTCACTATTTTAGTCGTTCTTGAGGTCCACAACATTTTCATCACCCAGAAGGTGCTCTAGATCTTCATTATTTAGAAGCTTACCTTCCATAATTTCATCTTCATCATCGGAGTCATCTAATTAATCTTCACTTTCAGCAGGATCAAGCAAAATACGGAGAATATCCTCCTCTAAAAGTTGTTTTCTTGACATATCCTTAAAATTCGTTACATACAAAAAATTTTTTACTATCTTCACTTAAATGCGCAGTGATGCAAATTTGCATCAAACCGTTTTTTATACACAGCAAAGTACTTACCACAAAAAAACAATAAGCACTATTAGATTTGAATAAAAAAGAGTGTAACGTATGTAAAAATCACAACTATTTAATAAACTTGTTGAAATTAATAAAATGTAAGGTCAGAAAAAAACACTGTTTCCTCTACGCACAACAAACTAATGAGCAGACACTTCAAAATTGCACAAAAATTAAATTCTGCTATAACGGTACTACAAAAGCAGAGAAAACGACGCCTACTTAAATGGAGACAACATATAACGAACATTTACACAAAACTGTTTTCAAATTTTGAAACTACGGAGAGATTTTCGGTAGGATTCAAATTTGCATCACGGCGCACTAGAGGGTTAAAAAAAAAATACCAAAAATGTGCTTTGTCACTAGGCAGGTATGGGACTATGTACATATTATTTATGATATTTAAAATAAATTTGTCCGTAACATCAGCAGTACCTATGTAAAACTACACATAAGATATACATATTTATAAAAAATAGGACCACGAGCTATCTGACAGATTTTAATGAAATTTAAAACATAGATAGATTCATATTTATATAGACATTTGAGCTATGTATTTATTTAAAAAATAGGATAAGAAGGGGAGATAGGGAGCAATTTATTCCTCTCCAAAACTATCCAACAGATCTAAATGAAATTTAAAACATAGATAGATCCATATTAACATTGACACATAAGCTATATATTTTTTAAAAAAATATGACTAAAGGGTTATAGGGGGCAATTTCTGCCTCTCCGAAACTATTTAATAGATTTCAATAAAATTTAAAAAATATAAAGGTTTTTATTTATTTGGACACATTAGCTATGTATTTTTTTGAAACTATGACCACGAGGGGCAAATTACATGTACATATGTACGTTTTTGATCGAATATTCACCCTTATTGTGTTTGGCGTATTTTAAATACGCTAAACACAAAAACAATAATTAAAAAAAACTTTGTTAAGCAGCAATTGTAACACACATGCACAGCAACATGTGACATGAAGAGTTGACAAGTCAGATGTAAAAAACATGTCGTGTACATGTATCTTAAGCAAACGCTATAAATATATATGTAGTGAGTGGTTGTTTCACTCTTTCTTATTAGCACAACATACAAATCAATACTTACATGCATACATAAAAAACAATATCTTCCATCTCGTGTCGTCTACCTATGTTATGTGCGTGTGACAGCAACATATCAGCATGTAATTCCAACTGCTAATTTCTGCGTTGAAAGAGTTCTTTTAAAAAATTAACTCCACTAAAACTTGCCTTCAAAATAGAGTGCAATACAAACTTTTTGACACGTTATTACGAGTTATAAATTATATATATGTAAATATCACTTTTGTACCTTCACACAATATGTTGAATTAACTGAATCATATACATCGTTAAAAAAAAAACAGTAAGAATTTCCTTGCCGGTGAAGTGTATAGCGTTTTAGATATATCGACCCCTTTGCGCGAAATTATCGTATGTAACAAAAACAAAATTTTACAGGAGAGCCATTTTTATACTTTTCTCTGCTATCACTTGCAATATAAATATGAAAATATACATTCAATTTTTGGAGCAACGAAGTGGAATTCGCCTACAATATTTTGTCAGGCGACGTCTCTTTGAATGTAGAACAAGGTTGCATCAAAAACTCAACTTCAAAAAATTGACATATACCTACGATAATTTCACGCAAATATATATATCCAATATTTCTTTAATACTAACCACAAAAAAAACGTTTTGCTTTTTTGTGTTCACTAATCATTTTACTTTAATTAAGCATAATATAGTATATCATGGCGACTTTTTCCCATTTTTGGCATATTTAAGGAAGACATTTACTTTTAGAATTTATCGAAAGTATTTTGAAATATGTTTAAAATATATTTTATATTGTCAAAAACGCTTTGGCGATTTTGGATAATCAATTTGACAAAAAACATCAAAATAAATCCGACAGCCCTGGCTGCTATTCACAATTTTTCTACAATTTACATGAGCGTTGCCAGTTGTTCTTAATATAAAACCCGCCAAATGAAAATTTTTTCATTTGCGCAGAAAATTTTATACATATTTATTTAATTTTTTTTTTCACATAAGACCTTTAAATAAAAAACCAAATTAAATATTCGACCGCTTTATATATTAAAGCTTAGTCAAGTCTTAGAGCAAGAAATTAGTATGGAAAACCTACTTTTAGGCAGCTAATGTATACATTACTTAAGCATTCGTTTATGAATAAGACTGTTAAAATATAAAAAAAATTATTTTATAAGAAACTACTTATGAATTTTAAAAAGAGGGCTTGCTGAGTTATAACTAAATTTGACTTTAACTACCAGTTAACAATATGTTTTTGACAGTAATAGCTGATAGTTAATTATAGCTGAACTTGGTGAAATTGACTGTTGATGTGTGTTCACACGGTGAACAAAAAGGTACCGGTGTACCATCACTTGCAGCATTAACGCCCCCATCAACAGCTGATGAGAAGAAATGCAGCCAACCTTATTAATAACATAAAAGGGAAACAGTAAAAATAAGAAAGCGATCGTAAAGACGTTCAACACCGAAGCGAAGCTCCACATAAAACCCCCCCAAACTAAGTTTTTTTAAATAATCCAAAAAAGCCCTACCAGTGCATTAATTTACATTAAAACCAAAAGTGGTTTCAAAAAAAAGTAAATAAAATTTATTACTAATACTTAACATAATTAAAAACAAGAAAGAACATAACCTAAAATTAAATGTGCATATGTACTACAAACCCATAAATCTACATGTACACAGAATTACCCCTTAAATAGTAGATAAATAAATACAATTTTATAACGTTTTCAAAAATATAAAGGGGTTTTATTTACAAAAGTTTGCGTACAAAATCTATCTCGCTTCAACCCTCTAACCCGTGTAAACATTTGGTCCTATCGAATCGTGAAAGTGAGAGTGAAACAGTGTCACTTAAATTAAAAAATTAAATCCTAAAACTAACATATTTTTTATAAAAATCAAAAAACAAAAAACAGTGCAAAAATTAAAGTGTGTAAAAACAAATTAAAATAATACCCACCCTTAAAAATTGTTTAAAGATTTAGCAAAGTAAAAATTAAAAATATTGTGAAAATAAACATACATACAAAGATTTTTACAATAACAAAAATATAAGCAAAGATTTTAAACACAACACAAAATTGAAAAACAAGTGACAGTGGAAACAAGTTAATTAATCCTAACACAGCATAATTTTTTGTTTTGAAAAATATATTTACAATAAAATAAATATTATTAAAAACCCAAATTGCGATTTTGGAAAATATAAATATACATACAGTTAAACCTCGATTAACCGGGCCTCTATTAATCGGTTACATCTATTAACCGGCATGCGGTTCTTTTTATTTTTTCCCTCTATTATCCGTGCTTCACCTCTATTATCCGTGCTTTAGACTTACACCTTTATTAACCGTGCTTTACATGTATTATCCGTGCAGTATTCATATGTTTTTTGTTATGTTAATCTAATTCCGGTGTTTCCCCTTTTTAAGTTCATGTGCCCACACATAAGAACATATTTGCGTTTGTATTCATTTAGCAAGTGAAATTTTAACATTTCGTCAGAAGAAATGCAAAAACAAAAAAGCATAACACGTTGTAAAATGTACAAATTTTGTGCATTCATGTAGTTTGATCAACCAAAGCATAATCAGTAAATATTTGATTTTGCATTGTCTATGGGAATTTGTATGTTTTTTAGAAAAATATGTGGTATATTTGAATCTGCAGTTCCATTAATTTAATGTTGAAATAAAAATAAATAAAAAAAAAAAATTTCTGTTTATATTAATATAACCTCTATTAACCGTGTATTTCGATTATCCGTGCTGGTGCCGGTCCCACGAGAGCCGGATAATAGAGGTTTAACTGTATTTATTAAAAATTTAAACAAATATTCACATACATTTAACACACAGTTTTTTTTCTTTTTTGCAAAAATAAATTTAAAACAATTAAACACACAAACATTTATTTACATATAAATTCAACTTTTCAAAACATAAAATATTTACTAACATAAATAACAACAACAACACAGTACTTGTCCGACAACTCATAGCGGGAAGATCGACACAAAGAGGAATCGACAAGTAAAAAATACACACCCACATACATACATATATACACGTTAGTACCCTACACACAAGCGAGGTCGGTAAGTTGATTTATTTACAACTTGCAAAAAATTTCCTTATATAATTTTATTGAAAATTAATAAATTTTACACTCTTTTTAAAACAATTAAAAAGAAAAAACCAGCTTTTATTTACCCACCCAATCAATTACCCACCCATTTAAAATATTTTATCTGGTTTTTACTTAGTGTTTTAAAAAACTAATATTGACGTTTTTTACTGTAGCGCAATATACTTTATAGTGTAAAAACACCCCAATAGGAAATTTTTACGCTAGTACAAATAATACAATTCAACTATTTTCTTAAATTTTTACCCTTTACCCAAATTTGATTGAGAATAACCACATTTTTTACAAAATGTCCTCATTAAAAGCTATGGCCGCTGGTTTCTTTCGCTATATTCAATTGGATTTGGCTTCGTTTGAGAACGAATATAAAAGAACGGTTGATGAATATCTTTCCCTATCCGCCATTCGGTACCAAAAACGCGAGTTGGAAGAAATTTGGAACAAAATTGGTACCCGATACGAATGGATTCGAGAATCTGAGCTCCTAGAAGACCCAGAAAAAACAGCAACAATTAATTTGGATGAAATTACCCGGGAATATATAAAGGCGAAAGCTCTTTTCAGATCTCGAATCGTCTCTATAGATGCGGCACTCGAAGAAGCAACCCGGAAAGAAACCGTTAAAAATTCCCCTTCTACTCCCTCTACCCACCCTACACCCACCACATCTTTTAGTGTTCCACCTTGCGATATGCACGACTTTAATGGCGATTACCGAAATTGGACGTCTTTTAGAGACATGTTCAAGGCCATTTATGGTAATAATACTCGCCTTAGTGGAGTAGAAAAATTGTTTTACCTTGAACAAAAGACGCGGGGGGAGGCCAAAGAAATAGATGATAGTGCACCCTTAACAAACGATGGCTTTATTATTGCTTGGACGCAACTTACTTCTCAATATGAGAATAAACGTATGCAAATTAATGCTCAATTAGAAACTTTATTTAATTTACCCTTTGTTAATATCCAATGCGGTATAGCTATTCGTAAGTTACAAAGAAAAATAAACAGTTGTATTTCAAATTTGAATACACTGGACATATATACGGATAATTGGGATCCAATATTTGTCTATTTATGCTCATCCAAATTACCCAAAGAAACCCTGAAAGTTTTCGAAAGAACTCTTTCAAGCAGTTCCAATGTACCCTCTTGGACTGAAATGGATGTATTTTTGACAAATAAGTACAAAGGTCTTGAATCTGTTAATGATATCAAGAATGTTAACCTGTACCCAAGAAATAAACAGAATTTTGAGAACAAAAACCAAAATGAACGAAAAGGCAACACATTTGTTAATAATGTAACCCAAGAACCCAAAAAAGATACCCGTGCCAAGAGAAAACCTCAACCCGAACAAAAACTCTCAAACCCTACCCGAACCCAAAGCATTAGTAAGCCAAATGGCTCAATATGCAAAGTTTGTAATTTAAATCACACTTTGAGAGATTGTCCTACTTTTACGTCCATGGGAGTAACAGAAAGGATAAATTTTGTTAAAAATAATGGCTGCTGCTATAATTGTTTGGCTATTTCTCACGGCATAAAAGAATGCAATAGTTCATTCACTTGCAGATACTGTGGAGGGCGACACAACTCACTTCTTCACAGACCCACATCAAACCCAAGTCCATCAGAAGAACAACCGACGACATCAGAGAATGCGGTTCAATCGTTTTCTACCCAAACTCAGACTGCATTGGATACTCGGAAGAAACTTTTAGGCACAGCAGTTTTAAATGTCGAAGTTCATGGTTCTCTGTTCCCAGCGCGAGCACTCATAGACCCTGCTTCTGATTTCTCGTTTATTTCTGATCAATTTAGACGTAAATTACGATTACCCACAAAACCCATAATAGCTGAAATATCTGGTTTGAACGAAGTTGTCTCAGCTCGATCAAATAAAATGTGTGATGTAACTCTAAGGTCCAATACCCAAAAAGATTTTTGTATAGAAATCCAAGCGATAGTAGTTAAAACGTTAACTAGAACACTACCCACCCATAATATAAACCCAAGTATTATCAAAGACTTACAAAATGTTCAGTTGGTCGATCCTAGTTTCTACGAAAGTAGGCCTATCGACTTCATTATAGGAAGTGATTTCTACCCGCAGATTTTAAAAACTGGCGTTAAGAAGAACATTCTTAACACACTTATCGCTCAAGATACCGAATTTGGTTGGATCTTGACTGGACCCGTTGAAGAGAATCACCGAACCCAACACATAGTTTCATATTTCAGCGCAGTTACACTTAACAAAAGCTTAACAAGATTTTGGGAAATTGAAGAAATCCCACAGAAACCCATTAAGTCAATTGAAGAAAATATATGTGAAGAAACTTTCACCAAAACTACCCAACACTTACCCAATGGTCGTTATCAAGTAGATCTTCCATTTCGAACCCCACCCTTAGAGTTAGGAAACTCACGTCATATAGCTATGGCACAGCATTTAAGAAATGAGAAGAATCTGATGAAAAACCCACCATTAAAAGATGAATATGATAACGTCCTTCAAGAATATATTGATTTAGGTCATATGAAGCCCGTTACTTTTTACCCAAATACTTCTTCAACGACTTACTATTATTTACCCCATCATGCTCTTATTAAACCCGATCGTATTACGACAAAAGTTCGAGTTGTTTTTAATGCTTCCAGCAAAACTTCGAACGGTAACAGCTTAAATGATACGTTATACACTGGTCCTACCCTGCAGCAAGATTTAGTTATGCTAATCTTAAAATGGCGCTTTTATAAGATCGTTTTTAACGCCGATATTACGAAAATGTACAGGCAGATCTTATTGAATCCTACCCAAACCCCATTTCAGCGAATTTTGTTTCGTAAAAGCGTTAATGAACCCATAAAGGACTATGAACTTCAAACAGTCACATTCGGCATAAATTGCGCACCCTACCTTGCAATTAGAACCCTTCTCGAATTGGCAAAATACGTTGAAGTAACCCACCCAATAGCATCTCATATTTTGAGAAATAATATGTATGTTGACGATGTTTTATGTGGTGCTCATTCTGTTAATGAAGCCAAAACTGCTCAACAAGAGATTATGAAAGTTTTAGAATCCGCAGGATTTCCATTAAGAAGCGGGATTTCAAACACCCCAGAATTGTTAAGCATTTTACCCAAAGACCATTTACTCGATGAAAATTTACTCACCCTTCCAGATTTAAATAATGCTAAAACCCTTGGCATTCGATGGAATGCAAAAGAAGATTTCTGACATTGCTCGTCTTTTTGACCCGGCGGGCTGGTTAGCACCAATCGTTGTTTCTGCAAAAATCATAATGCAACAAATATGGCAGGACAACACAGACTGGGATGAATGTCTAAAGCCACTTACCCTTACAAAATGGCAGAAATTTTTAGAATCCTACGAAAATATTAATAAAATTCGTATTCCACGATGGATTCATTACACACCCTCAGCAAAATATGAGTTTCATGGCTTTTCTGATGCTTCAGAAAAAGCATATTCAGCAGTTTTGTATGTGAGAATTACACCCATTGATGGCCCTAACATGGTTTCATTACTTTTTGCTAAGACCCGAGTTGCGCCCGTAAAATTGCTTTCTATACCCAAACTAGAGCTATGTGGTGCAGTTTTATTAGCAAATATGGCTAATAACGTACTTACCCAACTCAATTTAACCCAACACCAAGTATATTTTTGGACAGATTCCACAATTGTTTTAGCTTGGCTAAGCAAACACCCAAAAACTTGGAAGACTTTTGTCGCTCATCGTGTAGCAACAATTGCAGACACTGTCGGAGTAAACAACTGGAATCACGTCGTGTCACATGAAAATCCAGCCGATCTTGCCAGCCGTGGATTAACCGCAGATGATGTGGTGAACAATAGTTTATGGTGGAACGGACCCTCATGGTTAAAGGAACCTGCTTTCAAATGGCCATGTACGACCCAACTCTACATAACTCAAGCTGAAACTGCTCAAAGTTACGCAAACACAGTAACAACCCAAATGGACATTATAAAAGATTTCTCAAAATGGTCTAGATCTCTTCGAGTTTTGTCATACGTTTATCGTTTTTGTGATCGTATCTCTTCTACCCATAGAAATTCGAATCGTCATCAATGTATACAAATTGATCGATTACAGAATTCTGATCCCAAGAACAGGCTGACAGTTTTGTTCAAGCACCCTAGTATTCAGCTGAATGCTGAAGAGATCAAATCTACAAAAGATAAACTTATAGTTATTTGCCAAAAACTCTATTACCCAGAAGAGTATGATTGCTTAAAGAGGAAAATTCCACTACCCAGGAAAAGTACTCTTATTACCCTAACACCCTTTTTAGACGCGAAAAACATAATACGTGCAAATGGTCGCTTAGCAAAGTCAAGTTGCTTATCGTATGATGAGAGACACCCAATAATATTACCCTATAAAAGCTGTTTTGCAAGATTATTGACAAACCACGTTCATTTGATTAGTTTACACGGAGGAAATCAGGCTATGCTACGAATTATTAGACCGGGCTATTGGATTCCAAAGCTCAAAGATTTAATAAGATTTGTAGTAAACCAATGCACCCAATGTACACGTTACAAACATCGCCAAGTTACCCAATTAATGACAGCCTTACCTCCAGAACGTACACAATTATCGAGACCCTTTTGCAACACAGGTGTAGATTTTGCAGGACCCTTTGAAATAAAAAATTATGCTGCCCGAGCGTGCAAAATCACCAAGGGCTACGTTTTTGTCTTCGTATGTTTTGCAACAAAGGCAATACACTTAGAACCAACTACTGACCTATCGACCCAAGCTTTTATGGCTGCTTTCGCCCGATTTTTTTCGAGGCGGGGATGCCCTGCCGCAATTTACTCTGACAATGGCACTAACTTTGTGGGCGCTAGTCAACTACTCAAGAAGGAGCGGCAGGAATTCCTTAAGCAACTTAAAAGTTCTGTCATTATGGCAAATAGTTTTCAAGACTTGGTGTGGCATTTCATTCCACCCGGAGCTCCACACATGGGAGGCCTATGGGAAGCTGGCGTTAAAAGCTTCAAAACTCATCTTAAAAAATCCGCAGCAACTTCAAAACACACCTTTGAGGAATTCACTACCCTACTCGCAAGGATTGAAGGATGTCTAAATTCAAGACCACTCAGTCCATCAAGTGAAAACTGTCAGGACTTAAACCCATTAACCCCAGGTCATTTTTTGATTGGTTCGCCTTTGTTAACCCCTTCTGAACCCGATTTTAGTGACGGAAACGTTACTTTAGTCAATAGATGGCAGAAACTGAGAATTCAACATCACTATTTCTGTAGAAGATGAATATCTCAAAGAATTGCACAAAATATACAAATGGAAACACCCTACCAGAGAGATCGAAGTAAATGATTTAGTTGTCATCAAGCAGGATAATTTACCTCCGAACGAATGGATGATGGGACGTGTCATCAAAACATTTCCAGGAACTGACGGGAGAGTTAGAGTTGTCGAACTACGGACATCCACAGGAAGCTTGACTCGACCTATAACGAAAGTTGTAGTTCTACCCACTAGTTGATCTAACACTGCTAGTTAACCCATCATATCATTTACTCACTCGCACTTATAGCTTTTAACCCATTATTAACACTTACCCGCAACTAACCCTACACCCTAACACACTAACCCATTCATTATTTCATTTAATAACTCATTAATATTTTATTTCAAAGATAAATTGAGAGAAGTAGCTCACATGTGGCGACTACCGAGTAATTTACCGTTTATTTCATGTGGTAAATAAGCGCTCCTCACGCTTAGGAGTTTGGCTTTGATGGTTTGTTACTCTGCCTTACCCACCCATACACAAACTCTAAGTATTATGTTGAAATAATAAATTACCCATATATTATCCAATAAATTGGACCTTTACTAAAGTCCAGAATTTTATTCACAGGCACATCATGGCGGGGAGAATGTTCACACGGTGAACAAAAAGGTACCGCTGTACCATCACTTGCAGCATTAACGCCCCCATCAACAGCTGATGAGAAGAAATGCAGCCAACCTTATTAATAACATAAAAGGGACACAGTAAAAATAAGAAAGCGATCGTGAAGACGTTCAACACCGAAGCGAAGCTCCACATAAAACCCCCCCAAACTAAGTTTTTTTAAATAATCCAAAAAAGCCCTACCAGTGCAATAATTTACATTAAAACCAAAAGTGGTTTCAAAAAAAAGTAAATAAAATTTATTACTAATACTTAAAATAATTAAAAACAAGAAAGAACATAACCTAAAATTAAATGTGCATATGTACTACAAACCCATAAATCTACATGTACACAGAATTACCCCTTAAATAGTAGATAAATAAATACAATTTTATAACGTTTTCAAAAATATAAAGGGGTTTTATTTACAAAAGTTTGCGTACAAAATCTATCTCGCTTCAACCCTCTAACCCGTGTAAACAATGTGATTGGTTTTAATGTATTAAAATTCTCAAACAAAGTCAATACGAGTACTTAAATCTCGCGACAAGCTTTCATATAAATATAAAAAATTGTGTTTTGATAAGCAACATGCTTTTATATCATATAAATTGATTAATGACATTATAAGTTCTAAAAACAGGTAGTAAAAGTTTTTAAGTAATTTTTTTTTTAAAAGGTTTTTTACTTCTAATTTTTAAAAAATAAAATTCATATTATCATATCTTTTGAAAAACAAAATTGTTCATTGTTTTTGTAATATTCTTTTGATAGCTTAAAGTTTGTGCAATCGCTGTTATTTTTATTTGTTCTTTATTTTTAAAAGTCTTTTGTTCTTCAAATACCACATACATTTTAAATTTTTAATTATTTTCTTACATTATTTTTGTTTAAATTTTTGAAAAATTGCGCTCAACATTTGCTACATTACCTAAGCAACATTACCTAAGCAAACAGAAATTGAGAATACCAAAAAAGTATTAAAATCGCCACGTTTACCAAGAAATCACTACATATGGCCGCCCAGATTGTACTATAAAATTTTTAAAATAATGTGGCAAATTGCCACTGGCAATGTGTTAAAAGAAACAAGTATAGTATACTGGTATAACATATATGTGGTTTTTTCAAACCAAAAGCTTCATAACCCTTAACTGTATTTTTTTACCACTCCTCTTGGTCTAGGCAGACCACAATTAGAACAGCTAAAAAACCCAATTAGTTAAAAAATTAATAAATATATTTTTTTTATTGAACGTATGTATGTTATTTGCTAGGTTATACGAATTTGTTATATATTTTTATTATTTTATTTAACATGCAAGTCATCGAAAATGTAGTCCTTAATTTTGCACATTGCTTTTTCGCATCTACCACACATTTGATTTAAACTTGATTCATTCAATTCAGAACATATCATTTATAGAACTCAGGTTTCTGTTTTTTTGATATTTTTTCCTATTTGAAAAATATTGCAAGAAAACAAGAATTCGGTCTGGCCAAAAGGGTAATTTCATAGACTTTTATATAAAACTAAAATTTCACCCACCTATGTAGTTTGCTGCAATCGAATCCAAATTAGTTTCATTCGATTCAGCACGTATCATTATAGAAGTACCGCCCCTGTTTTTATGTTATATTCGAAAAATA
This sequence comes from Pollenia angustigena, assembly GCA_930367215.1. Classification (NCBI taxonomy): domain Eukaryota; kingdom Metazoa; phylum Arthropoda; class Insecta; order Diptera; family Polleniidae; genus Pollenia; species Pollenia angustigena. Next base: position 21,707,080 of record OV884061.1, on the reverse strand, counting down.
TTTCAAGGAAAACACAAATTTGGTCTGGCCCGACCAAGACGGTAATCCTAGGGTTTAGTTCCATTAGTTTTACCTTTTGGAACTAATGCCCAATTTTCAGGATAGTATTTAAAACAATATTAAGTTAATTTTCATAACAAAATTAAATCGTATTTAAAATAGATTTGTTTTTTGAGTTTTGTTTGAAAAATCTTATTTAATTAAGATAAAAGTATGGTAGCACTACTAAATACAAAAAAAAATATATAAAAAAGTGTAATTATTTACAAGGTGGTCCGAAAAAAAGCATCTGACTGTTAATGCTTTGCCTGTTGTTGTTGTACTGTTGTGATATTGAGGCCACCTTGCTAAAATATAACAATGGAAACTTAAGTTGAAATTAAGTGTACCACATCGGTGACTCAAGTTTTTAGTGAAGAAGAGAATTTTGTATTTAAAACGATTTTAAAAATAAATGTGTTTTAATATCAATCCTGAAAATTGGCCATAAGACATAGTAACTAAATACATGAACTTTTTTGTTCTTTAATAAATTAATCTTAATATATACTATACATTTTTTCTTTTCACAAATAATTTTTTTATCAATATTCCCAAAATGAACAACCGCGAATCTATGATGCTTTTTGTATGTTTTGTATGTATGCCCAAAAATAATGATGCATGTTAGTACAAAAGTGTGCAAAACCAATAGACAATAAGCTGATATAAAACCTCATTGTTTTAAAAATTTACTGTTTTAAAAACTGTAAAAGAAAATTATGTGTGTTGTACAAACTTAAAGTTAAAAATCTTTATTTCTAAAAATAAAAAATCTTAATTTGAGAAAAAAAATCTTCAAATCTAATTTTGTTCAAAAAATCTTCAAAAATAAGATAAAATCTTAATTCTGGCAACGCTGAGTTCATTTGTTTTAACTGAACGATAATGACCGGTCACCTAATGCGCCCCATACACGGTTTAATTCAGTTGTCAACTGAGTCTTTCAACTCAGTTGACAACTTCTTCAACTGAATTGAAAGATTTTAAATTTATTTTAAAATTTAATGAAATAAAAGACAATTTTTAAAATACTTAACTACAAAAATTAATTTTGACAGCTGATCAATAGACTTGAGCACACACAGTACAATCGAATTGGAAGACTTAACATTGCAGCCACACGATCAAGCTCTTCTTGATAGTCTTTTACATATACTGTTTGTCAAAATATGCAATAATTGGCAGCTGTGACGTAGGCTGCGCGCAAGTTGAAAGCAATTTACTTTTTCAAGATGTCGTCGCCGAGAAAACAACTCAAAATGTTTTGCTATTTTCCACTTTTGATTTTTCTGCACTGTAGGCTGTTCGAAGGGACTTTATCATTTTGCTTATTAATTTTATTAATAAACATGTTTCACTATTTTTTTAGGTTTTTAGTTAAAATTTTAAAATTCCCGCAACAATTTGTAAAAAAAAGAACTTCACCTTTTGCCGGCAAAATATTTGTGAAAAAAAAAACAAAAACAACTTCAAAAGATTTGTAATAAGCTGTTTTCTTGAACGAAAATTGATACACTCACTGGCAAGAGAATTTTAGAGGCAAGTTCGTATCAATTTTTAAAAGTATGAGTGTATTGGTAAAAAATTGTGAGTGTATTAAAACTTGATAGCCAAAACTTGATCGTGTAACCCTCAAGTAAGGCCAGTTTACACGGTGTTTAAAATACAATTATTTTAAACACAAATTATATTTCAATTTGAATTTTTATTTAACTGAATTTCTTAACTCAATTTGTGATTGAATTGTGCGATAACGTAACTATTAAAAAATTATTGTGAATTGTAACTTTAACTTTCCAATATTTACTATTATTATATACTTGAATATGAAATACCTAAATTTTGTAAAAAAGAAAAATGGTCACTTGTCGGACAACCAGCCAACGGTGAGCATCTTAAATAAAAGTTCTTCATTGGTACCCAATCTAATTAAAATTTGTATTTTTTTTTCTAACCCCCAAATTACTCTAAATTCTAATTCCTTTATAATTTCTCCTTGCGGCGAGAAATTATAAAGCCACGTAAAGCAGATTAGAATCTAACATCAAATTAACTGGGCATTAGCAAGCTAAGCGAATCGTGCCTACATCCTGCGCATGTCATTCCTACCCATCGCTCCTAACTTAGCCAACTAATCTGCCCATCTAAGCCGAGAACATTCTAGTATTGTTCATGGTCCTTCGATTGTCAGAAATTAACGAGCCTACGGAAACTCATCCACTAAAAATCTAATAATCTAATCTTGGTCGATTGGCACAAAGTATCTAACATTAATAACCACCCAAACACTTTTACCAACAAGAGAAAACGTTAAAACCTACTTCTGCCATTTAAAGTCAACAAAATCAAAAAACAAAGTTAAACTCTAAAATTTACAACAAAAATTAACATCTACATATATTAAGCTTTTGAAGATCTTAATACCATCCCTGAAATCAAAAGAAGCTTCACCATACAATATGAGGTAAGGTAAAATTCTCATTTTTACATTTATATACGTATGTATTACTTTGCACTCAGTTTTAACCGGTCAATCAAAGGGAAAACAAATATAAGCGACGCGTAAAAGAGAATCGAAATTGAATAGAACAAAAAAGAAAACTAAAAACAAAAATCGTGCAAATTAAATTCTAAATGTGAAAAAATAAAAAGCCTCAATTATTTGTATACAAAATTAAAAAAGGAAAATTTTAAAACAAACGTGTGTGTGTGCGGTTCGAGTTAATACTCCAAAGAAAACGAAAACGGTTAGAGCAAAAAATAATTTGTATAAATTGAAGTAAAAGTTTTAAAGGTTATTTTTCTTAAAATTCATTTTCAAATTTGCCAAAAGTTCGTTTTGTCTTACAAGAAAATTACACATAGAAAACATACATACATACATGCAATTTTATAAAAATTCGTAAAAAAAATGCAGTTATAACTAAAAACAAATATTACCAAAAAGAAAAAGTTGAAAAAAATCCGTTAAAACCACCAACAAATACAATTGAAAAAAGTATAAAAATCTTAAAAGTGAACTAAAAAAAAAAATCGTTTAAAAGTAGAAAAAAAGGACAAAAATCCGTTAGGAAAGAAGAGTACTTAAGCACACAAAAAATAAAAATTTCGGTATACATGCATTTATAAATAGCTACAAAGAAAAGTGAAAAATAGAAAAAAACCCTTATTCGTAAAGTACCAAAAGTTGCAAAAATTTAAAAAAAAAAAAAAATACAACTAGTTATCCAAATTTCTTTTTGTTTTCTTTTCTTTGCAAATAAAAAGAGAAAAAGTGTGGTGAAATTTATCTCTGTTAGTGTAAACAAGAGAGCTTTTATATTAAAGTTGATCGTAACATTCAGTCAAAGGTTAACATTGCAACTTTAAACTTTTACATAATTGAGAACAGTGGTAACATAACGAGAAACAAAAAAGGGAAAAAGCTTTAAACCTTACATTTAATTAAGCGTTTAACAGAGGTCGGAGATTTCAACATTAAAAGAAAAAAAAGGCAAAGGAAAAACCAGGTATTTAAAAGAATCAAAAGAAAGAGTTTCAGTTTGAAAAATAATTTTTCTTAATAAATAAAAACAATAAGGTTTATTAAAAATATTAAATTAAAAACGGAATCATTTATATGTATGCACATAATTATTTGTTTAAATTAAAAAAAAAAAAAACACAAAGTTAATAAATACCAACTTCTATGAAAACTAAAACCGAAAACAAGCAGTACTACAATAATAAAACTAAATTTGCAAAGTTTCTTTTCATAAAAAATTATTAGTGCGGGAAAAAAGTTTAAAGCGCAACATTAAAAAATAATAAATCGGTAAAGAATAAAATCACACTTTTAAAGTGTTTTGAATTACAGTCAATAAATTTATCCTTCTGTATTTTATAAGACAACGCGTCCTAATAATAATAAATGTAAAAATATACGTTTGAAAACTAAAAAATAAAAGGAAACGTATCTGCATATTTAAAGAAAGTTTTTTTGTCGGTTCAAATAATTAATATTCAACTGTTATAAATAAAGGCGAATAAAATAAGTGTACATTAACCTAATTCCAACGCTTGCATTAACCTGTTTATAACCTATAAGAGTATATCACTACTAATTGATTGCAAAGCTTAAGTTATTTTATAAACTAAATAATCAACGGAAAATTAAATTTAACAATTGAAGAATACTTTTGCACGCTCAGCATATTTATTTGGTAAATATATATACACGCTTAAGTAATTTTGGTTCTTTTATGAAAATCAATCATTTTGAAGGAACAATTTTTGTTTTGAACTCGAAAAACTTACCCTTGTGGGATAAACGATTCTCCTCATTATAAAATTATTTTAAAAATTTCGAAAAAAGAGAAAAATCTTATCTGGAAATTTGCTTAATGAAAAAAAATTTACGAAACTACCCTTAAAGTTCTAATATATAAATATTAGTTTTTATATCAAAAGTCTATTTAAAAATATAAGTTCCTTATTTCAAAAATTAGTTTTACTTCAAAAATCAACTACTTTTCTGCAATCAAGCGGAAGTTAGATCTTGTCAATTCAAAAAAAGAATTCATAATAGTCAGCTGAAATTTAAATTTCAAGAAATTTATAACTTATAATTCGTTCCGAGTTACATAAGTTTACTCCCAATTAGGCAGTTAAAAAAAAAAAAAAAAAAAAAAAAAAAAAAGAGAAAATGTCTCACCCTAGTGAAGAATCTGAAAGTCAGTACCAATCCTTTGTCCAGGATAAATTTTTATTTGATTCAGAGCACCTTCTCACATTCTGCTCTCGCTTTGGCGATATGGATATTCAAGATCAAACCGATTCGATGCTAGAAACTAAGTTAAATGATCTAGAAAACAGGTGGAAAAAACTGGAAATTTCGTATGAAAATCTCATGCTTTCGCCAGTTTCCTCAGTTAGCAAAGAATTGAAAGATAAGGCTAGAGAGAACTTTCAGGCATGTGCTGAAACATTCCATACATGCAGAGCAAATGTGATGGATCTCCTAAAAATTACTCGCATAACACACAGTTCTCAAAATACCTCTTCCCGTATGAGTTTACCTCTTCAAAACTACCCAATTCAAAACTCTCAAATGCAAATCAAACTACCTCCTTGTGATACAGAGATTTTTGAAGGCAGCTACGAGCAATGGCCATCCTTTCGTGATATGTTCACGGCCGTGTACATTAATGGTACAAATTGTCCTCCAGTAGTAAAATTATTTCACTTACGGAACAAAACTATAAACGAGGCTGGAGCAATTGTGAAACGCTACCCATTGTGCGATGACAGTTTTAGTCTCGCGTGGAACGCACTCAAGTCACGTTACGAAAATAAAAGGGTCTTAGTGGATCATCAGCTTCAAATTCTCTTTAATATTCCAGTAGCTACATCAGAAGATAGTAAAACACTGCAGAAAATTCATTCCACTGTCTCTGATGTTTTACAGACCCTTAAGACTTTAAACGTAAACACGGAAAATTGTGATTTTTTTATAGTATATCTCGTATGCTCCAAACTTCCTAACACGACCCTAGCTCTTTGGGAACAATCACTTAAATCCCATCGAGAGTTACTCAAATGGTCTCAGTTGGAGGAATTTCTAATTGACAGATACGAAGCCGTGGAAAGAATATCTAACATGAAAATTACAAGGGATCGTTTAAGTCTACCAAACATGTCCCAAAATGGAATCCAGTCCTATTCTTCACAGGAAAAACTCAACACTGCGTGTAAAGTTTGCGACGAAAATCACAACCTAAGAGCTTGTCAAAAATTTAAAAGATTTACGGTTCAGCAAAGAATTGATTTTGTATCAGCTAACAAAATCTGCAACAATTGCCTATCTTCCAACCATTTAAAAGCAAATTGCCCCAGCAAAAATACTTGTTTTATATGTAAAATGAATCACCATACTTCTTTACACATTATTAAACCTGCTTGTTCTCAAAATAAGTCTCATTTATCCAACCCTGTAGAATGGCGAAACACTAACTCACCTAAAAATCAAACAAATTCCCAAGAAAGATTAAATCAAGATAATGAGTTAGCTTCAACTTCCAAAAAGTCCCCAGTTCAATCTAACGTTTCATCTAATAATGAACATATCTTGCTCAGAACTGCTTTAGTTCATATTGAACACATGGGAGAACTTTTCACTGTTAGAGCATTAATAGATCCCGGATCTCAAAGAACTTTTGTATCTGAGAGAATTCTACAGAGATTGCAGTTACCCACTCGAAAATCTCACGTGGACGTAGTTGGCATTGGCGGCCAAACACAAACCGCAACAAAAGAATGCGATCTCATTATCTTTGCAAAAAAGGCGAATGTTAAATTCTCAATAAGTGCCATAATTTTGCCGAAAGTTACGAAGCTCATCCCATCAGCCTCGTTTCAAATCTCTAAGTCAAGTTTTAAGAATCTTGATTTAGCTGACCCAACATTTAACCAGACTTCTCAAATTGACCTTATTCTTGGCAACGATTCCGAGCGATTTATTAATCTCGATGGAATAAAAAAGAATGTATGTGGTCTTGCATCTGCTTACAATACCATATTTGGGTGGGTTCTTAGCGGTCCAATAAATGGCCAACCTGTTCACTCCTTTACAACTTCTATAGTTCCCTCGGAAAACGCTATTCTCACTGATCTTTTAAGAAGATTCTGGGAACAGGAGGAATTGCCCTTAACTAAGCATATGTCAAACGAAGATCAACATTGCGAAGATTTTTATGTACAAACAACTACTCGCGACGCAGATGGCAGATATATGGTACGATTACCTTTCAAAAAAGAATTTCCAAGTTCTATATTTCTTGGTGCTTCCCGAATACTAGCTCTTGGTCAATATTCCCGGATGAAGCAATCACTCGCAAAAAACCCAGAACTTCAAACTCAATACAATGAAGTTTTAAACGAATATGTATCACTCCAACATGTGGAAAAAACCACATTCCGTGAATTGTCTTGCAATGAAAAATTTTTCTCATTCTATTTGCCACATCACGCAGTAGTTCGCCCAGAGCATAAAACAACGAAGGTCAGAGTAGTTTTTAATGCCTCGCGAAAAAGCAAATCTGGTTTCTCCCTAAACGATATTCTGCACACAGGCCCAACTCTACAGCAAGATCTCATGAACGTAATTCTTAATTGGCGAAAGTATAAATATGTCTTTAGCGGTGACATTCAAAAAATGTACCGGCAGATCCTCATACACCCGGACGACAGACCATTCCAAAGAATTTTGGTTCAAAAAGAGCACAATGGGCCCTTTTCTGATTACCAACTCAAAACAGTTACTTTCGGAGTAAACTGTGCCCCGTTTTTAGCCATACGCACACTCCTGCAGTTGGCGAAAGATTCCGAAACAAAATTTCCGAGAGCAGCTTCAATCCTGCGAAACGAAACCTACGTCGATGACATACTATCTGGTGGCCACACTTTAGAAGAAGCATTAACGGCTCAATCGGAACTCATTCAAACCCTCAAGTCTGCAGGATTTCCTTTGAAAAAACTAACTGCGAACGATCCTAAACTATTTTCCAATATCCCACCCGAGGATTTATATGATTCAGAATTTCTGCAATTTGATGAAACGAGTACAACGAAAACATTAGGAATCAAATGGAATGCGATTACGGACTCCTTTTCTTACTCGTTCAACCCAATGGCTCAAATGCCTCAAGCTACTAAGCGCTCTATTCTCTCTTCAGTTGCAAAACTATTCGATCCGGCAGGATGGATAAATCCTGTAATTATCAGAGCCAAGATTCTGATGCAGCAACTCTGGCTAGAAGGTCTAGAATGGGATCAAAATGTTGGTTTAGATACTCTCGCAAACTGGAACAATCTTCTTTCCGATCTCTCTCACGTAGAAAAAATTTTAATTCCCAGATGGATTCAATACATGCCTTCTGATATAATTCAAATACATGGCTTCTCTGATGCCTCTAAGCAAGCGTATTGTGCAGCCATTTATATTAGATGCCAAACTAGTAGGAACGTATTCACCAATCTGTTCGTGGCAAAAAGCAAAGTAGCACCCTTACAAACTGTTTGTTTACCTCGACTAGAGCTCAGCGGCGCGGTTCTATTAGCTAATTTGGTTAATCACGTACTTAAGATCCTTAGTTTAAACAATTCAGAAGTCATATTGTGGACTGACTCTACGATCGTGCTAAGCTGGCTGTCAAAGCCTCCAGCAACTTGGGAAACTTATGTTGCTAACCGTATAGCTCAAATCCACAGATCGGTACCTAAAGCAACATGGCGGCATGTTCCAACTCATGACAACCCTGCGGATATCGGTACACGCGGCTGCAGACCACAAGATCTTACAGTAAATCCCCTATGGTGGTACGGACCTTCGTGGCTTGTCAATCCTCCATCGGAATGGCCAGATAACATAGATATTCCGCCTTTACAGCATTCACTAGTAACTTCACTGAATGATAGTCCAAGTCGGGATATTTTGGAAAAATTTTCATCCTATCATAAAGCTTTGCGAATATTATGCTACATGTTTCGGTTTGTTAACAATCGTCAATCTATTAATCGACCATATCATGGTTATTTATCTCTAAATCTAGGTCAAAGCGAAATAAATTTCGTAAAAAATAGGTTGATTTTACTTGCTCAAAAAGGGTTTTATGAATCCGAATACGCATTGTTATCTAGTTCTCAATCAATCCCTAACAATAGTTCACTGAAAACATTAAATCCATTCCTCGACTCTAACAAAGTTATGCGAGTAAATGGTCGTTTATCAGAATCATCGCTTCCCTACAGCGAACGCTACCCAGTCATATTGCCAGGCAACTCCCGACTCTGCCAATTATATTTAGCTTATTTACATATGACTTTAATGCATGCTGATTGCAATCAAATGTGTAGAATGGTTCAAACGGAATTCTACATTTCCCGCTTAAAACCTCGCATTAAGAAAGTCATTCGGCAATGTAAGACATGCATCATCTACAAACAAAGAAGCTTATCGCAGATAATGGCTCCATTACCTCCAGATAGATGCAATCTCTCCATACCCTTTCAAACTACCGGTGTTGATTTTGCCGGCCCGTTTGACCTTAAAGCGTCCTCTTTGCGAAACTCTTCCTACACAAAAGGATATGTTTCTGTGTTTATTTGCTTTAGCACAAAGGCCATACACCTCGAAGCGTGTTCTGATCTATCTACTGCAGCTTTTCGTGCGGCATTTTCTCGTTTTATTGGGAGGCGGGGGCTCCCTCACAGGATGGTATCAGACAATGGACGCAATTTTCTCGGTGCCAGCAGAAAATTGAACAGGGAATTCACTTCTTTCATAAATTCAGCGTCCGAAGACATAACTCAAAAATATTTAACGCAGGGGTTCGAATGGAGTTTTATCCCACCGCATGCTCCTCATATGGGCGGCCTATGGGAGGCTGCTGTTAAAAGTTTTAAGTATCACTTAAAACGCATCGCTGGGACACACAAGTTTAATTTCGAAGAATTTTCAACTATTCTCATTAGCATAGAAGGAGTCTTAAACTCACGTCCCATTTCTGCAATGTCAGAAGATCCTTCTGACCTTACTGCCCTCACACCAGGACACTTTCTTACTGGGAAACCTATAATGGCGTTTCCAACTCCATCAACCGAAAATATTTCTCTTATTAATAGGTGGGAAAAACTCAAAGCTCTTCATTTTCAATTTGCTAAAAGATGGAAGCAAGATTATTTAAAAACCCTCCATAAGAGGTATAAATGGAAAAATGCTGCGCCTAATATTAAGACAGATGACCTGGTCGTAGTTATAGACGACATGATGCCTACTTCCGAATGGCGGTTGGGACGAATAGTCAAAACATATTTAGGTTCTGACAGTAAGGTTAGAGTAGCCGATGTTCGCATTTCTACTGGCGTCATAACACGACCAATAGGAAAATTCTGTTACTTACCTTTACTTAATGAGAATGACTCCTAATATCTAAAATTTAATTTTAAAATAGATAACACAAAACCTTGCTCGTACAAAAATTAATTCTTGTCTTTATTCCTATTTTGTTTCTTTCTTCCTTATGTTATTTATTCCCTCCAGCAGACAGCACCCACGAAATCGTGATCCAGCAATACACCAATGCATGGTTTGCAAAAAGTTTCACGCCTTACGATTTTGTCGTCGTTTTCTCAACATGAGTGTCAAAAATAGAGACCGTGTGGTTCGCCGATATCACTACTGTGAAAACTGTTTAGCCAGGAGCCATGACCTGAGGGCCTGTGCGTCGTTAGAAACGTGCCGTAAATGTGGATGCTACCACCACACACTTCTTCACCCAACCCAGGGAAGATATCGTGATTTACGTTCCAGAATTTCAAGACGAACCAACCGAAAAGAAGGCGGCAGGCCTAGAACCACCAGAAGAACCCACGGTACCACTAACCGCACACCCAATTCAACCAACAACGGTTTACCACCCACAACCACTGCAACCAGTCCAATGGCTCCTGATCATCAGATCATATCCGAAGCCATCCGTTCCCTGGCTCAAGTGCTTTGCACCCAACCAAATTCTATAGTTGCACAAGTGCAAGGGGCCCGGCATGTTTAAAATACAATTATTTTAAACACAAATTATATTTCAATTTGAATTTTTATTTAACTGAATTTCTTAACTCAATTTGTGATTGAATTGTGCGATAACGTAACTATTAAAAAATTATTGTGAATTGTAACTTTAACTTTCCAATATTTACTATTATTATATACTTGAATATGAAATACCTAAATTTTGTAAAAAAGAAAAATGGTCACTTGTCGGACAACCAGCCAACGGTGAGCATCTTAAATAAAAGTTCTTCATTGGTACCCAATCTAATTAAAATTTGTATTTTTTTTTCTAACCCCCAAATTACTCTAAATTCTAATTCCTTTATAATTTCTCCTTGCGGCGAGAAATTATAAAGCCACGTAAAGCAGATTAGAATCTAACATCAAATTAACTGGGCATTAGCAAGCTAAGCGAATCGTGCCTACATCCTGCGCATGTCATTCCTACCCATCGCTCCTAACTTAGCCAACTAATCTGCCCATCTAAGCCGAGAACATTCTAGTCTTGTTCACACGGTAATACAATGTATTACGAATTTGTGGAAACAAAATATTATGAAATTCTCTCCGTGTGTAAAACAAAAATCTTTTGTAAGTATAATTCAAGTTTACACGGATCGTATAAGTAAAATCAAAAATAATAGCAAAAAAGCAGATGGTTGCAGTTTTAAATATTTACAAAAACAACATGAAAATTTTGTGAGTTGATTTTAGTTGTTTTTGTAATTGTATAAAAATGCTATCACCTTTAATATACTCTGTTAAAATACACCTCTGGTGTGATGAGAATACATAAGTTTCTAAAATGGTTTAGAAAAAAATCATTTACCGACCGCTTGTCAGAATTTGTATCCGTATTCTCTCTTACTCAATACATTTTGCATTTACATGATAAGATTTTTCTCATTCTACATAATTGTTCGACATGTCGTAATACATTGTATTACCGTGTAAACTGGCCTTTAGTAGTCAACTTGAAAAAATCGTGTATGGTCTGCTGAAATGAACGATTAAGCCCAAGACTAGTGCCTAAAGCAGACCATACACGATTCAATTCAATTGTCAACTGAGTCGGTTGTTGTCCAAATCAAAGCGTGTATGGCCTTTTCAGTTGATTAGTTTGACGGTTGTCGAGTTGGTTGAAGAAAAATCAAAAGATTTTGATTTTTTCAAGTTGACTACTAAGTCTTCCAATTCGATTGTACTGTGTGTGCTCAAGTCTCATGATCAGCTGTCAAAATTAATTTTTGTAGTTAAGTATTTTAAAAATTGTCTTTTATTTCATTAAATTTTAAAATAAATTTAAAATCTTTCAATTCAGTTGAAGAAGTTGTCAACTGAGTTGAAAGACTCAGTTGACAACTGAATTGACCGTGTATGGGGCGCATTAAGCCCACTTGCTGAAATAAATAGAATAAAACGTAACCGTATCACTTTAAAATAATAAATAGAATTTCTTGCTAAAAATTTATATTTTTTAACCAATCAATAAAAAATTAGTGCAATGTTAAGTCATAATTTTAAAAAAATAAAGGAAGAAGGTGCAGTGTAAAAACTGCCGTTATCTTGCAAAAATTATTTTTAATGATATAAATTCTTTCTTATTCGACTTTATTATTAAAATTTATTTTAATTTATTAAAGCTTGAGGTCTTTTTTATATAAAAATATTAATTTTACTTAAACAAAAAAAAAAATTAATAAAATCAATATTTTTATATAAAAAAGAACTCAAACTTAAACAAATTTATATAAATACTACAATTATAATTTGCTACCATTTCACAAATTTAATTTCTTTCTCACACAATTTGCTTTTATATTTTTCTTTTTTTGCTTCTTTTTTCTCAATTGACAACCAAATTTGACGTTTTATGTAAGCAATAATTGTCAACGAAAATGGACTAACAATTATTGCAACATAAATTGTCTGCAATAAATATGTACAAAAAATTGCCGTCTACATTAAAGATAACATAATTTTGACATTTACTGCAATATTTGTCGCAATAATTATCTCGGGTATAGACGGGCAGTTAAAGAAAAAAGCATAACAACCCTGATTAAATGTACGTTTGTGACCGAATATTATAAATACTTCGTTGGAAATCCTTTGTTAGTTTTAACAGCCGATAGTCTTCGAGGCATTGATTTGGCCAAGCTTAAGCAGTACGAATGCTAAATTTTATCCCATTCTTCTTTTAAAATGGCTTCAAACTGAGTTTTGCTGGAGACATATGGGTGTTTTTTTTTTCGTTCTTCTTGATGAGCCCATAGGTGCTCAATGGGTTTCAAATCAGACAATTGAGCAGGAGTTTCTAACAATATCTAATAAAGCAGCCACAACTTAACTTTCAGAGCTTTATGTTTGGGGTCGCTGTCCTTGTAATAATTTAAATCATCAGCAATTCCCAATTTTCAATCTGAATCCTTTCAATTATATTTTATAATATTTAAGTATATGTTTTGGTCCATATTTCCCTCAATAATAGAAAAACTTCCGGGTCCTGCAGCCCCATACCATTTCTGATTCTCCACCATGTGAAACAGTGGTCCGTTAGTTGCCATCTCTCAGCTTTTCATTTGTTTTTCTTCAGACATATGAGCGTCCATAAGAACGAAAAATGAAGCTCTCTTCAGCAAATAAAACTTAACTCCAAAATAATAAATCTTTGTTTTGGTGCCTTCTAGCGAATTTAATACTGTTTTGATTGTTTTTCTTTTGTTTCCAAATGCTATTTTCGCGCAATTCTTCCATGAAAACTATTCTTTCTTAGAATATTTCCTATTGTTTCGTGAATAGCATCCTTTTTAAGACACTTTGGAGCCAACGATGCTAGCTTCGGAGCGCTACACGCAGAGGAAAACATGATTACTGAGTGGTCACCACGAACATTTATATTCATATTTGCCTTATATGTTTACCCTTATAATTTTATTATAGTCCTAATATAACTTGAAAAAATAATTTTTGTCCTTAACATTTTTAAAATCACTATAATAATATTTTTATTTTGTTTTACACCTAAAAAGCTACTCTGATCTTGCTAAACATATTAAATTATGTTAAATGTTTGCTACTATAATAAATATATTTTCAACTATACATCTAAAGTTGCACACAAAAGGTTGTTTAATACCATAATTTTTGTTTGCTTTAAAATACATTATCTAAATGAGCTAACATTTATTGTTAAAACCAACAGTGTGTGTTTATAAAGAAAAAAAATTTCTTCCGTCCGCGAGCATCAGTTAATCGACAAACATGCATGATAACAAAATAATTAGGAAGTGTTTCGGGGAGAATAAGGCCATGCTGCGATGCAAAACTTACAAAATAAATTAGTTTATTGAAACAGGTATGTTATTTATAAAAAATTATAATCAAGTATGTATAAATATGCAATGACGTTGCCTTTCTAACAGCCAAGAAAACCTACAACATTGAAGCCTTCTTGGAAATTATTTCAATTGCAGAGTGTATTAAAATATTGGATTTTATAATAGAAAAAAGGAAGTTTGTCTTTACTTTATTTTTACAAGTGCTAAATTTATGTATTTAATGTTATTTTTTGATATATGTATTTGAATTATATATTGTTTAAAAAAAATATATATTCTTGATATTAATATTTTATTGGTTTTATTGTGACAACCATATAACATGTTAAAATAGACATGTTGCATGGTGTAAGGAAATATAGAAACATGGTTTGAATAATCGTTTGCGTTTTTCTTCTGAGCATAATAATATGTTTGAGACAATAATTAGCTATAACATTATGTCTGAACATATTTTGTTACTTAATAGTATGTTCACATTTGGGTTTTTAAACGCGTTTAAGCAAAATGTTGATTTAGCTAATCAAAGCCGTTCACATTACATTTGAGATGATTAAGATGACAGATGATTAAGAAAAAACACACACACAAGCACACAAAAAAACAACAAACAAATTTAAATTTCTTTAAAGTATTAAAAATGGATAAAAACACTTTTATAAAATTATCAGAAGATTATTTTAATCAATTTAATGATGAAATTGTGAAAATTTATGAATTATTTAAGGAAAAAAATAATAAAAATATTAAGCAGACATCTTGGCCGGTTGTACACAATCGAGCGATTCTACATTATTAGGGTATGTTCAGTGGATTCTATGTGGTTTATGAAGTGATTTAGTTGTAATCATGTCGATTTGAAGTGATTAACAAATCACTTCAATGTATGGGTAATCATCTCGATTTTGAAGTGATTAGAGCTTAATCACGTTCGAACTGCTTAAACGCGTTTAAGAAGCCAAATGTGAACATACTATAAGACGTGTTTGACACAATCATAACCACAAATATTAATGATAGTTTGCGATTCTGATTGTATCAACCATGTTTTTTCTTTGCGTGTAAGCTTTGATCCTTTGAGGCTTGTTTTCAATAAAACAAGCAAAATAAATGTTATGCATTATTGAGTGACTTCGATCGAAAATTTTTCCTATTTCTCGAACTGTGAAGATCGACCGAAGTTTTTAAAGAAGTATAAAAACGAAGTCAAAATACTGGGAGTTGCCATCTCTCCCACATTGATTTTGAGTTTAAAAGTTGCAACGTTAGTCTTTTTCGAATTTGTTTTATGCAATAAAGAAATTTTATGTAATCTTTGCTACATTTCAAAATGCTGGTATATTGTTCCTTTTTATCGCTGGGTCTCCACGTAGCAATTTTTATTGCTAAGTACAAGCAATAACGTCGGCAGAACAATGACAGAACAATGGAGCAACAATTGTTGATTATTTTGCTGGAGAACACTTGAAATTGCTTTGCCTTAAATTTGCAATTTTCACCTCGAAGAGTTGTATAAGGTTTTGTGGCTGTATTTATAACAAATGTTTTATGTTGTGTTTTGAAGTGATTGTTAAATTTTCTTTTTTAAATTAATTAATTAAATTAATAAAATAATTAATTGTAATTGTCGTAGCTGTGTTTTGTATTGCTTTTTTTGTTTATTTGCGTATGAAAAAAAAATCTAAAACTTGTATTGTTCTATTGAAAAAATAAAAATATAAAAAAAAAAAACAAATTCGTCGTTTGCTTTTGTTGATATTGACGTTTATTTAGAAATATAATATATAAAAAATTTTTCTATATTTTGTTGAAGAATTTTTTCACTTGCCTTTTTAATAAATAAAAATACTAATAAATAACCAACCGTACAGAGAAATGAAATGTCAGATAAATTATATATAAATTATATATATTCTTGATATTAATATTTTATTGGTTTTATTGTGACAACCATATAACATGTTAAAATAGACATGTTGCATGGTGTAAGGAAATATAGAAACATGGTTTGAATAATCGTTTGCGTTTTTCTTCTGAGCATAATAATATGTTTGAGACAATAATTAGCTATAACATTATGTCTGAACATATTTTGTTACTTAAGACGTGTTTGACACAATCATAACCACAAATATTAATGATAGTTTGCGATTCTGATTGTATCAACCATGTTTTTTCTTTGCGTGTAAGCTTTGATCCTTTGAGGCTTGTTTTCAATAAAACAAGCAAAATAAATGTTATGCATTATTGAGTGACTTCGATCGAAAATTTTTCCTATTTCTCGAACTGTGAAGATCGACCGAAGTTTTTAAAGAAGTATAAAAACGAAGTCAAAATACTGGGAGTTGCCATCTCTCCCACATTGATTTTGAGTTTAAAAGTTGCAACGTTAGTCTTTTTCGAATTTGTTTTATGCAATAAAGAAATTTTATGTAATCTTTGCTACATTTCAAAATGCTGGTATATTGTTCCTTTTTATCGCTGGGTCTCCACGTAGCAATTTTTATTGCTAAGTACAAGCAATAACGTCGGCAGAACAATGACAGAACAATGGAGCAACAATTGTTGATTATTTTGCTGGAGAACACTTGAAATTGCTTTGCCTTAAATTTGCAATTTTCACCTCGAAGAGTTGTATAAGGTTTTGTGGCTGTATTTATAACAAATGTTTTATGTTGTGTTTTGAAGTGATTGTTAAATTTTCTTTTTTAAATTAATTAATTAAATTAATAAAATAATTAATTGTAATTGTCGTAGCTGTGTTTTGTATTGCTTTTTTTGTTTATTTGCGTATGAAAAAAAAATCTAAAACTTGTATTGTTCTATTGAAAAAATAAAAATATAAAAAAAAAAACAAATTCGTCGTTTGCTTTTGTTGATATTGACGTTTATTTAGAAATATAATATATAAAAAATTTTTCTATATTTTGTTGAAGAATTTTTTCACTTGCCTTTTTAATAAATAAAAATACTAATAAATAACCAACCGTACAGAGAAATGAAATGTCAGATAAATTACAACTGATTTGACAGCAGATTGCTAAGCAATCATTGCGCAATGGATTGCCACTCATGGCAATTTGCGGTCTATACGTCGCAAATTTAATGGAGCAATCAAATTTGACGTTTGCCGCAATAAATATTGCTACGTGGAGACCCGGGGTAACAAGTAACTGCCCGTCTATACCAGAGATAATTATTGCGACATATATTTCAGTAAATGTCAAAATTATGTTATCTCTAATGTAGAGGCAATTTTTTGTACATATTTATTGCCGGTAATTTATGTTGCAATAATTGTTAGTGCATTTTCTTTGACAATTATTGCTAAGGTAAAACGTCAAATTTGGTTGTTAATTGAAAAAAAAAAATAAAAAAAAATAGAAGCAAATTGTGAGAGAAAGAAATTGAATTTGTGAAATGGAAGCAAATTACACGGTGCTACAAATGAGCACTTTTTTTATACTTGAAAAGCGACCTATTGTAGGTTATAGACCTTACTGAGTAGATCATAAGTCAATTTTAAAAAAATCGGAAGCACCCTCAAATTTCGGAGTTATTCCGAAAAAACCATTTTTGGGTAGGTTCGAGTACTTATGAACACGTAACTCAGTTGATTATTATCCGATTTTTATTTTCTAAACGGTTTCAGAAAGAAGAGACATGTGCCTTTCTAAATGTATACACTTTTTGGTATGTGTATAAAATTTTTGCAATGATATTCTTAATTATATCTGAAAATACTTTATTTCGCATGATTGGATTTATCTAGAATTCAAAATAGATTTAGGTTATATTAGTCAGGGTTTTATTAGTCATAAAAGTATAATACTTATTGTAGAAGTTTTTTTTTTAGAAAAACTAAAGAACAACTAATTAATATAAGTCAGAGCCATTTGTTGATGTTTTTTTATTTTTTTTTTTATTTTTCGAAAAAATAATCTGACAGCACTTTTTCACTTGCTTGTTTTGTTTGTGTACAATAACTGCCTGTTTTTAAAACACGAGTGCAAAACTCTTTCAAATTACTGCCTGCTTCTAGATTGCGAGAACAAAAGTGACTCGTTTAACTAACATTTAAAACAAAATTTCAAAATGTCCATTCCTTAAGGATGCTCCCATACAAAATGTTTAATACAGACTAGAAATATATTGAAGAAAACGTACAATAACAGCCAAGGAGTCGCCTTAACAATTTCTCGAGACATACTTGCCCCTTATCACCACTTCTTAAGAGGGCTCCCATACAAAGTTTGCGTTTTAATTTTAATTAAAATTTTTCGACTTTTGTGAATAAAATCAAAAGTTCTTAACAGATTTTAATCGTTTTTAATATATAGCTTGTATTGTTTGAAGCTTTGTTTTTTATATGTCTGGAAAAAATTTTGTTATTTGTTATAAAAAATCATTTTTGATGCCAAAAAAAAAAAAAAAAATATGTTTCTAAAACGACTGCGCATTTTAAAAAATATTTAACGTTTACAGGAAATTTTATAGCGATTTTCGTTGTTTTTTTCGTAATTTCAGTAAACTCACGCAAAGAAAACACATGGTTGATACAATCACAATCGCAAACTATCATTAATGTTTGTAGTAATGATTGTGTCAAACATGTCTTAAGTAACAATATATGTTCAGACATCATGTTAATAGCTAATAATTGTCTCAAACATATTATTATGTTCAGATTCCTAACACCATGTAAAATGCCTATTTAAACATGTTAAATGATTCTCACAAATAAAACCAATAAGAATTTAATTTCAAACATTTATTTTTTTATTAAAATTACATGTACATACACTTTGTATTATATATACCGACACAGAATGTCATATATAAAAAAATTAAATTAAATAAATACATTTTTACATATACTTACTTACTTGAGTTGAAGGTTGTTTTTCTCTTCCTAAAAAAGTACTTTGTCATCTGCTGGTGGGATTTCTGGTAAGTCCATAATATCTTGTGGCGAAGCTCTACGAATTACCACAACGCATCAGCCACTTTTTATTTTATTTGGGCTAACGATAAAATTTATATGCCGGTTTCAATATTGTAGGTTTTTTTTGGCTGCAAGAAAGACAACATTAATATATATTTATTTTTATAACTACCTATACATATATAAATAACTTACCTATTTTAATAAACGTGTAGTTTTTTATTTCGTCAATTTGCAAGGCAGCATGGTCTTTTTCTTCCCGAAAAACGTCTTAATTCTTTTGTTATCATTAGAGTTGTGTCGTTCCGGAACGACCTAGTTCCATTGAACGATTCCCTAAAAGGAACGGTGCGGACTTTTTTAATAGTTCCTTTTTTGTCGTTACTCGTTCCGCAATTGCAATCCGTTGGATGATCGCATGTATTTTTGTAGCTTCATATTTTATGTATTGATCAGTGTTGCCGTCTTTTGTGTATTGTTATCGCGAACTATAAAAAATTTCTAATTTAATCAATTACTAATGTGACCCAAAGAAATATATTTTAGAATAAACCACTTATTATTATTTTTTACAAACATTTCAAAAATCATTAATTCTAATCATTAATGTATGTAGTTGTTGCGACACAAAAAGAAAACAAAAAACAACAAATATTTGGTTGTTGGCGTTTTAGCGAACGACAGAGAAGTTTTCTCGTTCCTCGTTTATAAATTGTTTTTTTTTTTTTTTTTTTTTTTGTCATTATTTTTTTATTGAATCTTCATATATTAAATATGAACTAACAATAATTAATCAAATCTTAACCTAATACGTTATTTTATCCCCTGCCAGTGCCAGACAAAATTTTCTTCATCACGGGTTATGTTCACTTTTATAGGTGTTTATCGCTCATCTAATTGGGTAAGTGCTGCAGTGTCTCTTCTTCTTAAGCGAGTGTGGCCGCCATGATTTAAAATATTTCGAGCTAGTGGATTTGGGTGTTGTTCAAGCCTTTTTAAATATTTTATTGCATATTTTGTAATCATAGATTTCACTAATGGCACCTTGAGATCCTTATGAATGTTTGAGTTTTTAACATACCAGGGAGCGGCTGTGATTATTCGAAGAAGTTTATTTTGGCGCCTTTGAATTTTGTCGATATTAGAGGCCGAGGCAGTGCCCCATAGTTGAATACCGTAGTACCAGATAGGCTTTAAGATAGAGTTGTAAAGTAGAAGCTTGCAATCGAGACTAAGGACAGAATTTCTTCCAATAAGCCAATGAATTTGAATGGCTTTTAGTTTCATTTGAGTTAATTTTGCCTCTATATGGCATTTAAACGTTAATCGCCGATCCAGATGTGTACCGAGATATTTAACATGCGAATGTTGAAGAATTATTTGATTATTGATTGTAATAGGGGGGCAAGATTCCCGGCGCAAAGTGAATGTTATATGTACGCATTTTTGCTCATTGACCATTATCCTCCATTGTCTTAACCATATTTCTAGTTTAAATATATGATGCTGTAAGTAACGCGATGCTTCATAACGATTTTCGTGGACGCTTAGAAAAGCTGTATCGTCTGCAAATGTTGAAGTTTGTGTGTAGTTGCTTGTTGGCATGTCCGAAGTATAAATTAAGTATAATAGGGGGCCCAGGATGCTGCCTTGTGGGACTCCAGCGGCAATGAGCTGAGGTGATCTTAAGAAATTTCCTTCTTTAATAATAAATTGACGACCGACTAAGTAGCTTTCTAGCAGCTTGTGTGTGTTTGCTGGTAAATTTTGCTTCAATTTGTGTAATAAGCCTTCATGCCAGACTTTGTCAAAAGCTTGCGAAACATCGATGAAGAGTGCTGAGCAATATTTCTTTTCTTCAAATGCTTTTCTTATGACATTTACTATTCGATGAGTCTGCTCGATTGTGCTGTGTTTTCTTCTAAATCCGAACTGATGGTTTGGAATACATCTATTTTCACTTAAAATTGGTGGTAATTTTGAAACTAATAATTTCTCAAACAGCTTTGACATATTTGATAATAAGCTAATAGGTCTATAAGACTCAACTTTTGTATGATCTTTACCTGGCTTTGGTATCATGGTAACTAAGGAAACCTTCCATTTTTCAGGATAGTATTCAAGGCGTAAAATAGCATTAAAAATAAAAATAATAATTTTCTTTGCTATGCGAGGTAGCTCCAAAAGCATTTTATTACTGATTTTATCAATACCAGGTGCCTTCTTAGTGTTTAAGTCACAAATAGCCTTTTCGATTTCTCTTATCTCAAATCTGAGGGTAATAGCTGCTCTAGCATCAACAGGTGGTAACTCGACCGCAATATTGTGAGATATATTTGGTGTAAATACGTTTTTCAAATGACTAACAAAAAGATTTCCTTTTTCAATATCGTTTCTTGCCCAACTACCATTCAAGTTTCTTAATGGTGGCTTAGATATAACAGGCCTTTTTAGATTTCTAGCTGCACGCCATAATGAGTAGTCAGATTGTGGAGTTGCATCAAGTTCCTTAAGATATTTTTCTAGAGAAGCCGTTTTCTTCTGATTCTGTAGTAACTTTCTTAGCATTTTTGTGCATTCTTTTAATAAAATCTTAAGTTGCGGGGATCTGTAAAGTTGCCACTCTCTTCGAACATATTTTATTATTTTTAATTTTTTTGGGGGTAACGCTGGAGTGTTGAAGTAGTAGTTGGAGTAGTACCACATTCTCCGGTGTACTAAGCGGAATATTTTCTGTTCAATGGGCACTGAGAAATTTTTTATATTTTAACCAATTTATTTGTGTGGCTGGCGTCGCTAAGTAACCTGACGGAAATACAATTCTATTTGGGTTCGATATAGTAACAATTGTAGGTGTGTGGTCGGATGATAATTCTAAGGAAGCTTCAACATGAATCGTTTCTGTGGGGATGTTTTTTAACCACGCCAAAGTCGATAACATCTGGAATTTTTTGCTGATCAGTAGGCCAATATGT
This sequence comes from Pollenia angustigena, assembly GCA_930367215.1. Taxonomy (NCBI): domain Eukaryota; kingdom Metazoa; phylum Arthropoda; class Insecta; order Diptera; family Polleniidae; genus Pollenia; species Pollenia angustigena. Next base: position 21,685,189 of record OV884061.1, on the reverse strand, counting down.
TGGTTGCCCGCTCGCGACCACATTTAAACCCATTTTAGAGATTGTGTTAAACAAAACACGACCTTTTGGTGTTATAAGTCGTGACCCCCAGAAGGTATGTTTAGCGTTATAATCGCCAGCGGCCAGAAAACAGGGTCCTAATGATTTATAATATTTATAATATTGGCCTTCTGATATGGAAAATCTAGGTGGAGAGTATAAAGAAGAAATTACTATGTTTCGATTTAGCTCCTCAACACAAATAGTCGTTGCTTGCAGATAGTCTTCACGGTGATCACACATAATGTAGTGTTTGACTCGAGTTTTTATTAAGATGGCAGAACCTCCACAAGCTCTATCTCGAGGGTCCTTGGTATCATATAGTATATAACCATTGATTTTAAACGTATTTCTTGAGGTCAAATGAGTTTCAGAAATCATCATGACATCACTTTGTTTATTTTTAAGAGAGTATTCTAATTCATTTTTATGTTGACGGATGCCGTTTGCGTTCCAAAAACAAATTTTTAAACAGTTCATGGTTTGTTAAGTACAGCTTGCAATAACATCGATTGCATTCTAAGCATTTCCTGCATCATATTACCCATTGTGGTTTGATGGTTTGATTTTAGGACGTTAGCGTAAGAGGTTCTGTTATTACTAGGCTGGGGGGCTTGAATTGCATTTGTGTTTATCTGATTTGCAACCTGCATTTGAGGGGCATTTGTTATCGGTCCAACCGTCTGCTTGACAATATTATATACTGGGCATCCTCTATAATTGGCAGTGTGATTACCGCCACAGTTGCTAAATTTTTTTACGTTGGGGTCGGTTTTAGACTTATCACAAGAAACTGTACCGTGTAGTTCACCACATACTACGCAGACAGGGGGTAAGTAGCAGTATGCCTTGGTATGGCCAAATTCTTGGCAGTTTAAGCACTGAACAGGTCCGTTTTTTTTTTGTGCGGCTCCTCAACTGTGATTTTTCTGTATAGAATATATTTCACACTATAAATGGGATGCGTTTCGTTTTTTTTTAACTTAATGTCGCCGGGCTCTAATTCTACTCAAAAAGTGGTTGTGGAATTTTGTCCCTATTTCTAATATTTACTACATGTTTTATCTTGAAGCCTTTTTTCTTCCAAGAAAGTTTTAATTTCCTCTGGGTCTACGCATGAATCAATTCTCTTAATCACCACCTGGAGACCTTTACTGCTCTTGAGTTGGTATGTGTAAAAACTTTTTTTGAGTGCCTCAAATTTGCTAATTACTTTCCGAAAGTCATTTTCATGATTAACTTAAATTTTAGTTTCATTTATACTACCTCGCTTTATTGCGGCAACATAAAAAGAATTTTCACCAATCAACGAAATTAAACTCTTTATTAGATCATTTGAGTTATGCTCCCTAAGATATATTGGGGGGAGGCTTGGACGATTTTATGACGTTTGGGGCTTCAGAGGATTCATCCTCCAGAATTGCAAAGCGATTTTGGGAATTTATTTTATCAAAAGATGGCACTTTGGATGCCGAAGCAACAGCTGCAGAGGTAGGGCTGCGTCCCCGTTTAAGCACTGTTATGTACCTGTCCATACCAACTTGTACTGTAGGCTTTTGACAATATTTTACAGGGGGGTTTTCCATTTCATTTGTGTTTAAGTTGGTATCATTTCCCACTAAATTTGTTTTTGACGTCACGGCAATACTTGCTGGCCTGGCAACACTTGACACCTAATCTAGTTGTAGTTTTTTTAATGAGTCACTATCCACTGTTTTTGTAAACACCGAGGGTGATAGGGAACGTGTTCGAATAATTGGCTTAGCCGTTAAATAGTTTATATTGTTTTGTTTTGTTTTATTTATTTCTACATTATTTTCGTTTGCCTGAACTAAAACGTAAACGTTTCTTTCATTTTGTCTTAGTGTTGTTTCACTGTTCGTACTCATGCAAAGAGTTGTTTTTGTTTTTCACCGTTTTGCTTTGCTTTAATATTTTTATTATTTATTGTATTTTACAACAACAAAAAAAAACAAGAAATTTAAATTTAAATGTTTTTGTTCAGAATATGTATACACATGTATGAACATTCATACGTACATACATATATATTTTTACTGTTTTATTTTATTTAATTTTATCGTTTTAAATTGTTCACTATTATGTTAAATAATTTAAATAACAAAATATATTATTTTTTTTGAAGCGTCCATTCGCTGCTTATATTTATGTATTACAAAATCAAATGTGATTAATTAATAGTTCAAATCGTATGCGGGGCTAAAAATACACGTCTGTATCGCAACAAAGCACAAACCGAACTGAAATTGTTCAAAGTAAAAATCCGGAACGACGAACGAAAGGAACGACCTAGTTCCTTTGATCTTTCGGATCGGTCGGAACGATTCCACAAAAGAAACGATTTTGCCCAACTCTAGTTATCATCCATGTAACTGACGCTCGCGGACAGAAATAAAGTGGGAGAAAATTTGATTGTCTTTATAAACACACACTGTTTGTTTTGACAATAAATGTTTGCTCATTTAGAGAATTTCACACATTTCACATTATTTAATATGTTTAGCTAGATCAGAGTTACTTTTTAGATGTAAAACACCATATAATATTATAATAGTGAATATAAAAATGTTTACGACAAAAAATATGTTTTCAAGTTAGATGAGCACTATAAAAAATGTATTATAGTAAACATATTTGGCAAATATGAATAAAAATTATCGTAGTGACCAGTCATTAATCATGTTTTTTCTCTGCGTGCTGAACCGTTTTTGAACCGGTATTGGATTCAGCGTACCCGAATTAGGTTAAAGCGCCAGTTGCAAGGCTTGTCTCAAAAAAAGTGTCAAATTCTAGCACAGTGTAATTTTTTGATAAATCTTGCGAAAAGCAATAAAAAACGTTTTTAAATATAACAATAAAAAGAAATTAATTGTACTTTATATTTATACTGTGTACTTTTTTTTCGTAACCTTTAAAAAAAGTTGGGAACCCTTACTATATGTGACATAAATAAAAACAACCTAGCCGCTATCATGTCTGGAGTCTCCGGAAAACACATATCAAACGTAAGACGGACAGACGTCTTACTTTCCCACCTGTGGGGAAGGGAATACAAATCAAATGGAAAAATCGTACGTCCGCGACCCGTACGTTCGCGACCGGTACATAAGCCAATTAAACCAAAACCAATAGAGATATTTTATTTTATAAATACTGGATGGAGACCTACATTAATACACTTTTAAAATAAATTAATCACTTTTGACTATTCCGTTCCATTACACTGAATTTTACATTTCACTACTGTCTGCCAAAGTTGACTTCTATTTTGCATACGTTCGTGACCCTATGTTTATAACTATGAGTATGAAAACTTAACATAGAGCTACCAAAATGCTATCGAATCGCAAAAAAAATGCTAGTAAAAGTTTTGTTTTCTATATTATTTGTGCATCAAAAGCTTACGAACGTATGTTCGTTACCTCAGGAAATGCCCATATTTAATTATTGTATTATGTTCATAATTAATAAGTGTTTCGCAAGGCCGAAAACCCGCAATACAGAAAAACTTTAATTAGCAAATATCTAAGGGTTAAATTTATTTATTGAGGCCCTATGCTCCTTATAGGATCAATGGGAACGTATATATATAAGGGTTAAATAATTATTGTTATATCGACATTAATTTATGATAAAGCCAATTTTGTAAAAAAGACATTTACGGAGTACGAATATAGATATGAAATTGGCTCTTAATTGGTTAATCGGTATGCGTTAAGCGCCATGTGAAAAACACATTGAAGCATTTTCCAATGATTCCCATATTGTAAGATTCATTTTATAGCTAAAAAGATGTGGATAAACTATTTTGCAACTTTTACGTCCTATAGCTCTTAAACTAGGAAATCGCGAAAAACATCTTCCTATAGTTCAGTTCGGTTTGTGCTTTGTTGTGATACAGACGTGTATTTTTAGCCCCGCATACGATTTGAACTATTAATTAATCACATTTGATTTTGTAATACATAAATATAAGCAGCGAATGGACGCTTAAAAAAAAAACAATATATTTTGTTATTTAAATTACTTAACATAATAGTGAACAATTTAAAACGATAAAATTAAATAAAATAAAACAGTAAAAATATATATGTATGTATGTACGTATGAATGTTCATACATGTTTACACATATTCTGAACAAAAACATTTAAATTTAAATTTCTTGTTTTTTTTTTGTTGTTGTAAAATACAATAAATAATAAAAATATTAAAGCAAAGCAAAACGGTGAAAAACAAAAACAACTCTTTGCATGAGTACGAACAGTGAAACAACACTAAGACAAAATGAAAGAAACGTTTACGTTTTAGTTCAGGCAAACGAAAATAATGTAGAAATAAATAAAACTAAACAAAACAATATAAACTATTTAACGGCTAAGCCAATTATTCGAACACGTTCCCTATCACCCTCGGTGTTTACGAAAACAGTGGATAGTGACTCATTAAAAAAACTACAACTAGATTTGGTGACAAGTGTTGCCAGCCCAGCAAGTATTGCCGTGACGTCAAAAACAAATTTAGTGGGAAATGATACCATGAACTCAAACACAAATGCAATGGAAAACCCCCCTGTAAAAAGTTGTCAAAAGCCTACAGTACAAGTTGGTATGGACAGGTACATAACAGTGCTTAAACGGGGACGAAGCCCTACCTCTGCAGCAGTTGCTTCGGCCTCAAAAGTACCATCTTTTGATAAAATAAATACTCAAAATCGTTTTGCAATTCTGGAGGATGAATCCTCTGAAGCACCAAACGTCATTAAACCATCCAAGCCTCCCCCGATATATCTAAGGGAGCAAAATTCAAATGAGCTCATAAAGAGTTTGATATCGGTGATAGGTGAAAATTCGTTTTACGTAGCAGCTATAAAGCGTGGAAGTATAAACGAGACAAAAATACAAGTCAATAATGAGAATGATTTTCGCAAAATAGTAAGCAACTTTGAAACGCTTAAAAAAAACTTTTATACCTACCAACTGAAAAGCAGTAAAGGTCTACAGGTGGTGATTAAGGGTATTGACTCATGTGTGGACCCAGAAGAGGTTAAAACATTCCTAGAAGAAAAAGGCTTCAAGGTAAAACATGTAGTAAATATTAAAAATAGAGAAAAAATTCCCCAACCACTTTTTCGAGTGGAGTTTGAACCCGGCGACGTAAAACTTAAAAAAAACGAAACACATCCTATTTACAATTTAAAATATATTCTCTACAGAAGAATAACTATAGAAGAGCCGCACAAAAAAAATGGACCTGTTCAGTGCTTAAACTGCCAAGAATTTGGCCATACCAAGGCATACTGCTACTTACCCCCTGTCTGCGTAGTATGTGGTGAACTACACGGTACAGTTTCTTGCGATAAGTCTAAAACCGACCCCAACGTAAAAAAATGTAGCAACTGTGGCGGTAATCACACTGCCAATTATAGAGGATGCCCAGTATATAATATTGTCAAGCAGACGGTTGGACCGAAAACAAATACCCCTCAAATGCAGGTTGCAAATCAGGTAAACACAAATGCAATTCAAGCCCCCCAGCCTAGTAATAACAGAACTTCTTACGCTAACGTCCTAAAATCAAACCATCGGCCAATGCAAGGTGCCTCGCCAAGTAATGATGAAACTCCGGTTTCTAATTTAAGTCGTTTATAAATAACCATGGAAACATTAGTGCAAACAGTAAATAATTTTACGAACACAATGGGTAATATGATGCAGGAAATGCTTAGAATGCAATCGATGTTATTGCAAGCTGTACTTAACAAACCATGAACTGTTTAAAAATTTGTTTTTGGAACGCAAACGGCATCCGCCAACATAAAAATGAATTAGAATACTTTCTTAAAAATAAACAAATTGATGTCATGATGATTTCTGAAACTCATTTGACCTCAAGAAATACGTTTAAAATCAATGGTTATATACTATATGATACCAAGGACCCTCGAGATAGAGCTTGTGGAGGTTCTGCCATCTTAATAAAAACTCGAGTCAAACACTACATTATGTGTGATCACCGTGAAGACTATCTGCAAGCAACGACTATTTGTGTTGAGGAGCTAAATCGAAACATAGTAATTTCTTCTTTATACTCTCCACCTAGATTTTCCATATCAGAAGGCCAATATTATAAATATTATAAATCATTAGGACCCTGTTTTCTGGCCGCTGGCGATTATAACGCTAAACATACCTTCTGGGGGTCACGACTTATAACACCAAAAGGTCGTGTTTTGTTTAACACAATCTCTAAAATGGGTTTAAATGTGGTCGCGAGCGGGCAACCAACATATTGGCCTACTGATCAGCAAAAAATTCCAGATGTTGTCGACTTTGGTGTGGTTAAAAACATCCCCACAGAAACGATTCATGTTGAAGCTTCCTTAGAATTATCATCCGACCACACACCTACAATTGTTACTATATCGAACCCAAATAGAATTGTATTTCCGTCAGGTTACTTAGCGACGCCAGCCACACAAATAAATTGGTTAATATATAAAAAATTTCTCAGTGCCCATTGCACAGAAAATATTCCGCTTAGTACACCGGAGAATGTGGATATCTCTCTTGTTAACTTTGACAGTTATCTTAAACTAGCTGTTCAACACTCCAGCGTTACCCCCAAAAAAATTACAAATAATAAAATATGTTCTTCAGATGTCGAGCGGCTCTTGACTGAAAAAAGGAGAGTTCGAAGAGAGTGGCAACTTTACAGATCCCCGCAACTTAAGATTTTATTAAAAGAATGCACAAAAAGGCTAAGAAAGTTGCTACAGAATCAGAAAACGGCTTCTCTAGAAAATTATCTTAAGGAACTTGATGCAACTCCACAATCTGACTACTCATTATGGCGTGCAGCTAGAAATCTAAAAAGGCCAGTTATATCTAAGCCACCATTAAGAAACTTGAATGGTAGTTGGGCAAGAAATGATAATGAAAAAGGAAACATGTTTGTAAATCATTTGAAAAACGTATTTACACCAAATATATCTCACAATATTGCGGTCGAGTTACCACCTGTTGATGCTAGAGCAGCTATTCCCCTCAGATTTGAGATAAGAGAAATCGAAAAGGCTATTTGTGACTTAAACACTAAGAAGGCACCTGGTATTGATAAAATCAGTAATAAAATGCTTTTGGAGCTACCTCGCATAGCAAAGAAAATTATTCTTTTTATTTTTAATGCTATTTTACGCCTTGAATACTATCCTGAAAAATGGAAGGTTTCCTTAGTTACCATGAACCAAAGCCAGGTAAAGATCATACAAAAGTTGAGTCTTATAGACCTATTAGCTTATTATCGAATATGTCAAAGCTGTTTGAGAAATTATTAGTTTCAAAATTAACACCAATTTTAAGTGAAAATAGATGTATTCCAAACCATCAGTTCGGATTTAGAAGAAAACACAGCACAATCGAGCAGACTCATCGAATAGTAAATGTCATAAGAAAAGCATTTGAAGAAAAGAAATATTGCTCAGCACTCTTCATCGATGTTTCGCAAGCTTTTGACAAAGTCTGGCATGAAGGCTTATTACACAAATTGAAGCAAAATTTACCAGCAAACACACACAAGCTGCTAGAAAGCTACTTAGTCGGTCGTCAATTTATTATTAAAGAAGGAAATTTCTTAAGTTCACCTCAGCCCATTGCCGCTGGAGTCCCACAAGGCAGCATCCTGGGCCCCCTATTATACTTAATTTATACTTCGGACATGCCAACAAGCAACTACACACAAACTTCAACATTTGCAGACGATACAGCTTTTCTAAGCGTCCACGAAAATCGTTATGAAGCATCGCGTTACTTACAGCATCATATATTTCAACTAGAAATATGGTTAAGACAATGGAGGATAATGGTCAATGAGCAAAAATGTGTACATATAACATTCACTTTGCGCCGGGAATCTTGCCCCCCTATTACAATCAATAATCAAATAATTCCTCAACATTCGCATGTTAAATATCTCGGTATACATCTGGATCGGCGATTAACGTGGAAATGCCATATAGAGGCAAAATTAACTCAAATTAAACTAAAAGCCATTCAAATTCATTGGCTTATTGGAAGAAATTCTGTCCTTAGTCTCGATTGCAAGCTTCTACTTTACAACTCTATCTTAAAGCCTATCTGGTGCTACGGTATTCAACTATGGGGCACTGCCTCGGCCTCTAATATCGACAAAATTCAAAGGCGCCAAAATAAACTTCTTCGAATAATCACAGCCGCTCCCTGGTATGTTAAAAACTCAAACATTCATAAGGGTCTCAATGTGCCATTAGTGAAATCTATGATTACAAAATATGCAATAAAATATTTAAAAAGGCTTGAACAACACCCAAATCCACTGGCTCGAAATATTTTAAATCATGGCGGCCACACTCGCTTAAGAAGAAGAGACACTGCAGCACTTACCCAATTAGATGAGCGATAAACACCTATAAAAGTGAACATAACCCGTGATGAAGAAAATTTTGTCTGGCACTGGCAGGAGATAAAATAACGTATTAGGTTAAGATTTGATTAATTATTGTTAGTTCATATTTAATATATGAAGATTCAATAAATAAATAATGAGAAAAAGAAAAAAAAAAAAAACCTTCCTATAGAACTTCTTTCAAGGATACTAAAAAGTTTTATAATTTTTTCAACTTCAAGCGTATTCTTTTCTGTTTAACAAAAAAAGTTTTTGTAAGCACTTATTCTTAAAATATTTTTTATATTAGCAGCACTTTTTCTGTTTTGTAGTGGACAAAAATAGAAATTAGTTTAATTTGACTACAACGATAAAATAAGCACAGACAACAACCTGCAGCCATGTTGTCTTGAATCATTTTAATAAACACCAATACCCCGGCTTGCGTCGCTAATTGGGACCGGAAAAACTCGACACAAGCCGAAACAACGCAAACCGAAGCATGATTTTCCTTAAGTGCTGGTTCACACAGGTCAAGTTTACTTGAACAGTTTTATTTAAATTTTCTTTTGAACTTGCGTTCACGTTCATGCACAAAATTAATTTTTGTTTTCTTTTCCTTCAACTTTGTAGCTTTTTATTATATTACGGATGAAAAAAGAAAAGAAAAATACAAAACTGACTGGTACGGTCAAGTATGTACCCCTTTCCATTCTCTTTACCCCTCTCTCCTAAAAGCTCGAGACTTGAAGAGTCAAACTTGACCTGTGTGAACCAGCACTAAGCTTATGCCTAATTTTCAGGATATTATTTAAATCAATATTAAGTTAATTTTCATAACAAACTTAAATCGTGTTTAAAACAGATTGTTTTTTTTGAAAAGTTGTATTTAATTAAGATAAACGTATGGTAGCACTACTAAATACAAAAAAAAAAATATAAAAAAGTGTATTTATTTACAAGGTGGTCTGAAAAAACAGCTGACTGTTAATGCTTTGCCTGTTGTTGTTGTATTGTTGTGATATTGAGTCCACCTTGCTAAAATATTACAATGGAAACTTAAGTTGAAATTAAGGCCCTAAATTTGTAAAACGCAAAAGCAACGCCAAAAATTATATTGAAAGCAAAAACAAAATCGAAAATATTTCATAATTTTGTTGTTGTATGCTATAGAAATGAATATTGAATTTTTAAATTTTAAACGCTGCATATCTTGTGGCGTTGATAATTTTTAAACGCAATATGTATTTCTGTAGAAAGCAACAACAAAATTTTGAAACATTTTTGACATTGTTTTTGCTTTCAATGTTATTTTTGGGATTGCGTTGCGTTTTACAAATTCAGGGCCTAAGTGTACCACATCGGTGACTTAAGTTTCACTTAAGTTTTTAGTGAAGAAGAGAATTTTGTATTTAAAACGATTTTAAAAATAAATTTATTTTAATATCAATCCTGAAAATTGGCCATTAGTCTACACGATATGTTGAATCAGCAAATTTATGTTGAAAAATTTGATTTCAGCGCCAACATGATTGCCAACATATGACTGGTATTTGTTAACGTAGTCAGCAAACGTTTGTTCACAATTAAAGCATATCGTCTAGACACAATATTTTAACTTTTCAACAAATTTTCTACGTATGTTCACAAATATGATATTTGTTGAAAGTCGTATGCAAGCTTTTTAACATACGGCAAATTTGGTAGCATATCAAATATAAAAAATTGGTATTCTTTCAATTAATTTTTTACAAGAAATTTTTACAGGCTAACAAGGAACAAAAAATTGCATTTAGAAGTGCTTTAAAAATAAAAAATGTTGCCAACGAACTTTGTTTTAGAGTTATAGCCCATAAAGGTTGAGAAATTATTAACCAATATCTCTTGAAGTATACATTGGATCTCAGCATTATGGGTATCGCTGAAGGGTGTTTCCAAATACCTTTCACATGGTATATAAAACATGCCGAGTTATTAACCCATTAAGAACCAATTTCAAAATATATATTTTTAATTACTAATGTATCCTATCAAAATGGCTCTTCTTTAAACATTTTGTCGAAATAAAGGTATTTTTCACATATAACATTTTATAGAGAACGCTTCAAACTTTCATATAATATAATGCATGGTACGGTAGCGTATAAAATTCTAAAGTTATCAAAGTTAAAAAATTATGTTTAAATAAATCTTTTTGTTTATAATGAAGGTTTAAATATACATTTCATAATAATTTATGTATATACTTTATGTGAGTGTTTTAATATGCGTATTATTTAACTCTTTGGTATGCCAAATACAGGCTTCGCTTAGCTTAATTTTTCTTTATTGCCGACTGGCACCGACTTCGCTTATCTGAATTTATTTTCTTCATTTAAACCAGAACCCCTCCACCCTAAAAAAAATTATATTTCTGTTAAAGAAACTAGCCTAAGATCATACCGGATAACGATATTATAGTAAAATTTGGTATGTCATAGTTTCATAGAACTAGAAATCACACAACTTAATTCGGATAAGATCGGCCCACAATTTATCATAGGCTCCATAAAAAGCCCACTCTGGAAAATCATTTGAAAAACGTCTAAACCCGCAACAAAAGTCGACATTGGTGCAAAATTTTGTCCAATTAAGCTTTAAATGGCTAGAAATAACACGATGCAATTGTGTTATAATCGGCATACAGCTCACTATAGGTCCCGTATAAAGTGGGACTGTAAAACGATTAAAAAAATTTAACAACTGTTTTGAAATTTGGTCCAGTTTATGTTTTTTAATACAAAAAATTATTTAACCGAATTTTGTAATGATAGACCCAAAAATCCCTTTAATGCGGCTAAACTGATACAAATCATGATAGTTTATTCAAATTTGGTCAAATTAAGTTAAATATGATTTACAAGTCGGTCAAGTCCGACCATTTAATACATTATACCGCAGAATATACAAATCAATATTTAAGGGTCGGCCCAGAACTGCAACAAATAATAAAATTGTGAGGTTTAATGGAAAATGTTTAGATCCCGTATAAATTCCATTTCTCAAGAATTCTCACTCTGTGGATTTGGCAAATATAGCACTCTTACTTATTCAGTATAATTATACACTAAAAATATTACTTTTTGCACTAAACCGATAATTTATTTAAACAAATGTTCTAAATACTCAACATTCGAAATTCAACATATCGTGTAGACACAAAAATTTTATGCTAAATTATATGTTGAAATATCATTTTCTGGCATATGACGAATTTGGTATTTTCAGCATATCGTCTAGACATCTAACATATTGAATATGCTGATTTGTTATTGTTTTTATGCATATGAGTGTAATCATACATTTGCTGACTCAACAAATCGTCTAGACTAAGCTTTACATTTGTACACAGAGGAAAAAACCGTTCTAAAGAGAACGAAATTGACACCATTCGTTGACAAAAGTGAGTTAAGCACGATTTTTCTGATTTTATGAACGATTGTTCACAAAATTTTATGAACAGTTTGTTCTGAATTTGTTACCAAATGTTCTTATTCTGCGAACGCTTTGTTCTTATTTTGAGAGCAAACCGTTCTCTTTCTGAGAACGAACCGTTCTCTTTCTGAGAACGAACTGTTCTCTTTCTATGAATTATTTTTCCTTCTAAAGCTTCGTACAGACGATGGTCAGATCTTACAATATTGGTAAGCAGCGTTGCTTAAATTGCATTAAAATTGGCTAAAATGTCGTACAACTGTGTGAACATTGTAAGCTCATTTGTATTTGCAGATGTGCAAAATTAATGCATCTGACAATGGACCATTGTCAGAAAAATTTTGCTGTTGGCAACGCCTGCTTACAATATTGTAAGATCTGACCATCGTCTGTACGAAGCTTAAGAACGATTCGTTCTTTTTTTTTGTGAGCCAGCTAGGGTTGCCATACGTACTGTTTTAAGCAGTACATGTACTGATTTTTTGCAATTGTACTGTTTTATGCACAACTCCTAAAACAGTACGCAAATGTACTGTTTTTTACACAGTCTATATTTAACAGAACTGGCTTACAAAAAATTATGTTGTGTTAAAAAAAAAGTTCTAAAATAATAAGAGTTTTTACGCTGTGGTCATTGTTTTCTCATAAATACACAGTAGAAATCTAAATTATAATGGGTGGCTCGTAACAGTGGTATATTTTCGTGTTGTTATGATTTTATGGCTACCTCTTCCAATAGTCTTTCTCTTTCCACGCCTGAGAAAGACAAAAATAAAATCTAAATTTTTTTAAGTACTAAAAAATACTTATTCCAAAACAGTTATCGTTAATTTTTAGAACTTTTTTAATTTTCGGGCATGTTCTGGAAATCGAAATCACGTAAAATTTTTTTGAAAATATTCATCGTTTTCAATTGCACTTGATTTTAAATATTTTCAGATTTTGTGAAATAAAAATAAACCAAACTATTTTTTTTGGATTTTATAGATTAATGGCCAATTTCACCAAGTTCAGGGGGCAAATTATGGCAGTCGTGATCGAATATTATTTCTAATTCTCTCTGTCTATACTGAACGGATCGAAATTATTTTTTTAGTATTGTAAAGCATTTATTTTAGTTTTCACAACACTGAAAAAATAATAACGATTCGTTCAGTATCAACTGAAATAACATTGCCTTCGAATCTAAAAAGTATTCGATAACGACTGCCATAATTTGCCCCCAGGTTTAATTAACTTTCATTATAAAAGTCAAAAAACCTATTGTTTTAGTAATAGTTAATTATAGCTGAACTTGGTAAAATTAGCCGTAAATAATTTAAAAATTATTTAAAATTGGAAAATTAATTTAGGAAACAAACATTTTCTCAAATTCTATATGATTTGTGCAACTATGTGTGTAGTGAAAATTGCTTTAAATACGAATATGTTTAAAGAAAATCGTACTTACAACATCAATGAGTTGATTGTTTTGAGCTAAGTAAGGCTTTTCTCTGGCCAAATGCTTCGTTTGTGGTGTTTGCTTTTTAAACGCAAATGGAGTAATTTCATATGTATATTTATGAAATGCCATAAACTGGAAATAATTCCTTTGACGTTACACATTTTAAGTGTATTTCTTTCTTTATATAATTGTTGTTGCATATTCAATCAAAAGTTTAAAATATTTACCCCAATTTCACCAAGTTCAGTTAAAACTAACTATTACTTTAACTTCCAGCTTACAATATGTTTCGACAGCTTGAACTGATAGTTTATTATAGCTGAACTTGGTGAAATTGGGGGTTACTTATTAAAACAAATGGTAATGTTGTCGTCAAAAAAAATGTACTGTTTTTTTCTTGATTGTACTGTTTTTATGTATTCAATGTACTGTTTTTCCGAATTTAAAATCTGGCTACCCTAGAGCCAGCCCTTCTCATTTTGAGAACGAGCTGGTCTCCTATTCAAATGTCTAACCCATTGTAAACCCAAGAAATACAAAATTATTTTCTTTTCTGATTAAATGTTTTATTAAATAAGTTTAACAAAAAAAGTTATACATACTTAGGTCTTAAATATGACTTCGAGTTATTTATTGAATATAAATGAAATGGGAGACTAAAAAAATCGAAAATTGGCTTTACAAATATTTGTTTGTTTAGAAAACCAACTTCGTACGACTGAAAATGGATGTCAAATCTGGTTATATTCACTGAAAAACATAAAACATAAATTAAATTACTTTCAATTAAAAAACTTTTAATCCTAAATAGTTCAATACGTTTTAAATAAAATTTTTCTTTATAACGAGTACCCTTAAAAAAATTTCATTGCAAATTTGACAACTCTTAAAATTAAAATTGTTAAATGTAACAATGTTTTGAAAATATTCCTCCTTTGATAAATCAACATTTCGTGATGAGTTCAAATGAAAGATGGGTTCTAATAAATTTTCATGTTTTAACAGAAAGGCTGAAAATTTAAGACCAGCTTTTATGGGCAATGAAAATGACGGGTTTAGCCTTGATGTTATACTATTAAAATAAATTTTTGTTTCTTTGTGTTTCGCTTCAAATCTCATACTCCAAAGATATCTCATTTTTAAATTGCAGTAGCATAGTGGACTAAAAAATGGTGCTTCGGTTTTAAAGGCCCGTACAAGTTTATGTAAAGCAAGTGATGTTTTTAATTAATTAGTCTAATTTTACAATGTCTTCGTTTTCAAAACTTGATTTTAAAATAATATCAAGTATTTGCAACAAAGGTGTAAAGACTTACCAGTGTTTGTTATCTAATGGAATCAAATCTCCTATCATTAAAGGTAAAAAGTGAATGAAACAAAAAATTTCACATGTACTAATTTTTAAACTACATTTTTTCAATCTTCCATAGTTCAATGATATAGTGCTATTCTTCACTTCAATTTCTCCAAATGGAAATAATGATTTTTGGCTGTTAATGTCGCTTAACGTTAGAATTTTATCTGTAATTAACCCAAGAATTACATTGCACACATCGTACACACAAACTCCTTCGTATATGTCGTGCATAATATCGAAACAAAAATTGTATGTGACGTGGAAGCTTGGTATGCTTTCAAAAACACATTTATCTTTTATACCTGTCTCTTGGAAGTTAAATCTCGTTGATAATTGACTTTGGTTCTTAAAAAAACTGTCCATTCTTTTGTATCGCTCTGCATCTGCGGTTTCGCTCTTTTGCCAGTAACTAGCCCTAACACGAAATGAACCTTCCGCACCTCATTTCCTGTCACTATTTCTTCCAATTTTTTTAATTCCTCAACTAAATGAAATAATGTTTTCTCACTTCCATTTATTTTTAACTCAGTAGAGGCCATAAACGCAACTGGAAAAATAAACTCTAATTTAGATAGAAGATACTGAGGCATTGATGGAAAATTTAAGTAACATCCACATATGAAATACGTATGACTACTTAACGGATTGTTTATTTGAAAGTCATCAAAGTAAAGAATATAAGGAACAATTAAATTACTTTTTAAATGTTGTACTTTTTTTAAATAATTCACCGCTTGTAAAATTATGTAAAACATTTCCATCTGAAATTTTTTTTGTATTTTCTAAAGTGCAATCCAGAAGATATGGGATTTTAAAAATGTTCTGAAACAAGAATTCCAAGGGCATTATATAAATGTTTGTTGATTTAGGTCCTAAAGTGGGATTGCCCCTAATAACTACCTCAAATTAAAAATACTTTTGGATCTATGTAAAGGTTTAGTTCTTTTAAAATTTTTAATAATATGTATTCTGTGCTTTTTTACTGAAATGGATTTTGACAGAAGTGTAATATGCACTCTAAATCTTCGCTTAATGGGATTTTATTTAAAACTTCTTTTAGTGTAGTTGATATAGACGATAATAGAGATGAGACCATGTTTTGAATCTCAGCAACCTGCTTTCTAGGCATGTTATTTTCTTGATGTAAACTCAATGACAAACTTAGTGCCTTTTTTAAATTATCAATGGCTTGTGAGATATTTTCAGTTTCAGGGTTATTAAAATGAGTAGCTGCGTTTGTTAAATAATTTTCATTAAGGGTATTTGGAGAATCTTCTTTATAAAAACGAAAGTTGTTAGTAACCGAATGTGAATTTTCTAAATGCATTCGGAATGAATTAAAAGTTGTAAATGTCTGGTTTCACTTATTTTAAACACAATGTATCTTTAACAATTTTGTGGACATAACATGGTCAATTTGAAAATGATATATTAAATTTTTTGGGGTTTCAAACATTTTCTTACATCAAAACATATGTACAATGGAGTGGCTATTATTTATAATATATAATATTTGCTGACTAAATCGAACTTTGTGTTAATACTGTAAAAATTTTGTTGTACTAAGAGCCACGGCTGCTCGCAAGCTTCAGGATATTTTAGAGAAAGAGTGTGAAAAATTTTAAAGCAAGTGTCTAGGCAATCAATGAAAGCATTAAATTTAAGCAAACTATGATTAATGGTGTTTTCTATTCTACAAAAAAATGTGACATTTTATTTAAAAAAAAAAATGCAATTTGGGGTCTGTTTCTTAAAAATTTTGCTCCCGACAAGGGTGGCTTGTTTTATTCTAAAAAACTTACCCTTTTCGGGAGCATTTTTTTATATAAAATGTTAAATTTTTTTGTAGAAAAAAAAACACCATAAAATATACATAAAAACCTTAAATATCTACATCGGTCAAACCTTCCACAATTATAAAAGGCTGAATTGTCAATCTGGCTGAATAGTATTTCGTCGGTCCCTAACTCGATTTTTTTCGAAATTGATTTTTTTTAGTGATTCCAATACATTTCCCACAAATACACCTCGTCACAAAAATTTAATACAATAGCATAAAAAATATCAGTTTAGCAAGCAATCGAAGAAGCCATTTAACATTATGATACAAACAGTTTCTATTATGATTTTGCCTTCTCCTGTAAAGTTGCATTTATGTGAGTTAGGGCCTTTCTACATGAGACCAATTATTTGGTCATGACTGTGCTTATTTTTCTTTCATAGTCATTGTGTTTGTGCTTTGTTGTGATACAGACGTGTATTTTTAACCCCGCATACGATTAGAACTATTAATTAATCATATTGATTTTAACATATATCAGCAGCGAATGGACGCTTAAAATAAATAATATATTTTGTTACTTAAATAATTTAACATAATAGTGAACAATTAAAACGATAAAATTAAATAAAAAAATGAATGTTCATACATGTATGTATGTAGGTATACATATTCTGAACAAAAACATTAAAGTGTAAATTTCTTATTTTTCGTGTTGTTGTAATACAATAAATAATAAAAATATTAAAAGCAAAGCAAAACGGTGAAAAACAAAAACAACTCTGCATGAGTACGAACAGTGAAACAACACTAAGACAAAATGAAAGAAACGTTTACGTTTTAGTTCAGGCAAACGAAAATAATGTAGAAATAAATAAAACAAAACAAAACAATATAAACTATTTAACGGCTAAGCCAATTATTCGAACACGTTCCCTATCACCCTCGGTGTTTACAAAAACAGTGGATAGTGACTCATTAAAAAAACTACAACTAGATTTGGTGACAAGTGTTGCCGTGACGTCAAAAACAAATTTAGTGGGAAATGATACCATGAACTCAAACACAAATGCAATGGAAAACCCTCCTGTAAAAAGTTGTCAAAAGCCTACAGTACAAGTTGGTATGGACAGGTACATAGCAGTGCTTAAACAGGGACGCAGCCCTACCTCTGCAGCAGTTGCTTCGGCCTCAAAAGTACCATCTTTTGATAAAATAAATTCTCAAAATCGTTTTGCAATTCTGGAGGATGAATCCTCTGAAGCACCAAACGTCATTAAATCATCCAAGCCTCCCCCGATATATCTTAGGGAGCAAAATTCAAATGAGCTCATAAAGAGTTTGATATCGGTGATAGGTGAAAATTCGTTTTACGTAGCGGCTATCAAGCGTGGAAGTATAAACGAGACAAAAATACAAGTCAATCATGAGAATGATTTTCGCAAAATAGTAAACAACTTGGAAACACTTAAAAAAACTTTTATACCTAGCAACTGAAAAGCAGTAAAGGTCTACAGGTAGTGATTAAGGGTATTCACTCATGTGTGGACCCAGAAGAGGTTAAAACATTCCTAGAAAAAAAGGCTTCAAGGTAAAACATGTAGTAAATATTAAAAATAGAGAAAAAATTCCCCAACCACTTTTTCGAGTGGAATTTGAACCCGGCGACGTAAAACTTAAAAGAAACGAAACACATCCTATTTACAATTTAAAATATATTCTCTACAGAAGAATAACTATAGAAGAGCCGCACAAAAAAAATGGACCTGTTCAGTGCTTAAACTGCCAAGAATTTGGCCATACCAAGGCATACTGCTACTTACCCCCTGTCTGCGTAGTATGTGGTGAACTACACGGTACAGTTTCTTGCGATAAGTCTAAAACCGACCCCAACGTAAAAAAATGTAGCAACTGTGGCGGTAATCACACTGCCAATTATAGGGGATGCCCTGTATATAATATCGTCAAGCAGACGGTTGGACCGAAAACAAATACCCCTCAAATGCAGGTTGCAAATCAAGTAAACACAAATGCAATTCAAGCCCCCCAGCCTAGTAATAACAGAACCTCTTACGCTAACGTCCTAAAATCAAACCATCAGCCAATACAAGGTGCCTCGCCAAGTAATGATGAAACTCCGGTTTCTAATTTAAGTCGTTTAGAAAAAACCATGAAAACATTAGTGCAAACAGTAAGTAATTTTACGAACACAATGGGTATTATGATGCAGGAAATGCTTAGAATGCAATCGATGTTATTGCAAGCTGTACTTAACAAACCATGAACTGTTTAAAAATTAGTTTTTGGAACGCAAACGGCATCCGCCAACATAAAAATGAACTAGAATACTTTCTTAAAAATAAACAAATTGATGTCATGATGATTTCTGAAACTTATTTGACCTCAAGAAATACGTTTAAAATAAATGGCTATATACTATATGATACCAAGGACCCTCGAGATAGAGCTTGTGGAGGTTCTGCCATTTTAATAAAAACCCGAGTCAAAGACTACCTAATGTGTGATCATTGTGAAGATTATCTCCAAGCAACGAACATTTGCTTTGAGGAATTAAATAGAAACCTAGTAATTTCTTCGTTATACTCCCCGCCTAGATTTTCAATAAATATTTTAAATCATTAGGACCGTGTTTCCTAACCGCTGGCGATTATAACGCTAAACATACCTTCTGGGAGTCGCGACTTATAACACCAAAGGGTCGTGTTTTATTTAACACAATTTCTAAAATGGATTTAAATGTGGTAGCGAGCGGACAACCAACATATTGGCCCACTGATCATCAAAAAATTCCAGATGTCATCGATTTCGGCGTGGTTAAAAACATCCCCACAGAAACGATTCATGTTGAAGCTTCCTTAGAATTATCATCCGACCACACACCTTTGTTACTATAATGAACCCCAATAGAATTGTACCTCCGACTGGTTACATAGCGACGACAGCTACGCAACTTAATTGGTTAAAATATAAAAAATATCTCAGTACCCAGTGCACAGAAAATATTCCGCTCAGTACACCGGATTATGTAGATCGCTCGGCTATAGGAAATAACGCCCAAAGAAAAATGGCAAAAAAAAAAAATTAAAAATCACCCAAAAAAATTCCATGTAAAATTGGGCCTTAATTCATATGAAAAGTGACCCAAAATTTTTGGGCTTTTTTTCGTTATTATTGGGTGATATTTCGTTTTTTAAATTAAAAATATTATATGAAAAATAGCCCATTTTTTCGGGCCATCTTTATTTAATACTAGCTGACCCGTTCCGCGTTGCTGGCCCTAAACAAACATTAGTGTTGTATTACCAGACGATTTTAGTTGGTAAGATCAATATTCAGCTAACTTAAAAAAGTTTTCCCAGTTCCACCGGGAGCGTTAAGAAAAAAATCCCTCCAGTTTCATCTTTCACAGCTTTCATAAGGGTTTCGTACGCCTATTTTTGTGGTCGAATCAACAGTGGAAATTTTGTTCGAACTGATTCCCTTAGGGCTCTGCAAAATCGATGCAACTGTTTTCCGATTTTAGATAAATATAAAAAGTAGCGTGGTATATTTTTCTTTCGATGAAAACTTAAAATGGATTAATACAAACATTTGAAAGAAAAATTAGTCAACTCGATGGAGCCGTTTTCTTATTTTAGGTAATTCAAAAAAGTGGGCGTAAAAGTGGGCGGGGCAACATTTTCTTTCCGCAAAACCTAAGTTAGACCATGGCGATCATTTTAAAGAAAAAAACGTCCAAATCGTTCAAGCCGTTCTCCAGTTATGCGCTTAATAGAAAAAGTAGGCGTGGTAAATTTTTCTTTCGATGAAAACTTAAAGTTGATTAATACGAACATTTGAAAGAAAAATTAGTCAACTCGATGGAGCCGTTTTCTGATTTTAGGTAAATCGAAAAAAGTGGGCGTAAAAGTGGGCGGGGCAAAATTTTCTTTCCGTAAAAACCTAAGTTTGACCATGGAGATCATTTTAAAGAAAAAATCGTTCAAATCGGTCAAGCCGTTCTCAAGTTTGGATTTTGCCACGCCCCTCCGCCCCCAGACCGAAAATCAAAAATCAGACTTCACAGTGTCACCCGGCTGAATATTCTGAAGATTCCCTGAAAATTTCATCAAAATCGGCCCAGTTTGGAGTCCATACGTTACATACACACATACATACATACACACACATCCTATTTTATATATATAGATTTATGAGGAGGTAATCCGGGTAATCCCAGGGAGTTCTGAGAAGTAATGGAATCTACCGATTTGTACGTCTCCAATTTGCCAGCGATTTCACTTTGAATCTTAAAATTCAGTTCGTCGACATCAACGTAGCTAATATAGCACGTTCGCTCAACAAATCATGATTTCTGTAATTTTGTGTAATGTTTGAAAACGCCTTTCGAATGAGTTCGGACTTTGATTCGGTGAACAGGCAGAAATTGAAATATCCACCGAGATTTTGTCGTTTCCTATGTCCAGCAATTGTTTGGAAAATACGTCTCGAGATTGATTGTTTTGCAGCTCGACCCGCATTTTCAGAGTCAATTTGAGCTTCCTAACGTGTTTCCACAAAGCAGACGACTTCAAACATGCATTTAATTCATCGGCGGGCGTTGATCGTGGTATCACTGGAAGTGTTTGCCAAAAATCACCTGCCAACAAATCATCGTACCTCCAAATCGGCTTTGATTGTATCGTAGTAGGCGTAAAAGTAGGCGTGGTAAATTTTTCTTTCGCTGAAAACTTAAAATGGAATAATACGAATATTGGAAAGAAACATTTGTCAAATATCTATTGAGCCGTTTTCGGATTTTAGGTAAATCGTACAAAGTGGGAGTAAAAGTGGGCGGGATAAAATTTTATTGAAGTATAAACCTAAGTTGGACCATGGCGATCACTTTAAAGAAGAAATCGTCCAAATCGGTCAAGCCATCCTCAAGTTATGTGCTTAATAGAAAAAGTGGGCGTAAAAGTTGGCGTGGTAAATTTTTCTTTCGATGGAAACTTAAAATGCATTGATACGAACATTGGAAAGAAAAATTAGTCATATCGATGAAGCCGTTTTCCGATTTTAGGTAAATCGAAAAAAGTGGGCGTAAAAGTGGGCGGGGAACAATTTTCTTTCCGTATAAACCTAAGTTGGACCATGGTGATCACTTTAAAGAAAAAATCGTCCAAATCTGTCAAGCCATCCTCAAGTTATGTGCTTAATAGAAAATGTGGGCGTAAAAGTAGGCGTGGTAAATTTTTCTTTCGATGGAAACTTAAAATGCATTGATACGAACATTTGTAAGAAAAATTAGTCAAATCTATGGAGCCGTTTTCTGATTTTAGAAAAATCGGACAAAGTGGGCGTGAAAGTGGGCGTGGCAAAATTTTCTTTCCGTAAAAACCTAAGTTGGACCATGACGATCATTAGAAAAAGAAAACTGTCCAAATCGGTCCAGCCGTTCTCAACTGATGCAATTACCAACGAACAACATTGATTTTTATTTATATAGAAGAAGATAGATAATTGTAATTTATTTAAAAATAAGTTTGTTGTTTTTTCTCTTAAATATATAACGAAAACACTTTTGGGCGCAAGGATTTTCTCCTCAAGGATATAATATATACCGGCTGCGCTAACTAAAGCTTCTCTGCAAAGCCGGCGTTCGGCCGGGCGCATGGATTTTCCCCTCTATGGTATAACAAACACCGGCTTCGCTAACTAAAGCTTCTCTGCGTATATGGCCTTCGTTCGAAAACAATGCAGATTTTAGAAGCTTTACTTAGCGAAACCGGTACTTGTTCTACCATAGAGGAGAAAATCCTTGCGCCCGGCCGAAGGCCGGTTATACAGAGAATCTTTAGTTAGCGAAGCCGGTGCTTGCTATACCATAGAGGAGAAAATCCTTGCGCCCGGCCGAAGGTCGGCTATGCAGAGAAGCTTAGCGAAGTTTGCGCAGCCGGTATTACTGTCCTTACTGCCGAGCAGCTGTTGAAGATAGAATGCAATTTTTTACATAAAACTTACACTTGTATGGAACTAAATTTATATGAATAATTACCACTTTTTTGCAAATTGGGTAATTTTTAATTTTTTTTCGGAAAAATTCGTTTTTGCTTTTTGGGTCATTTTTCATTATTTTTTGGGCCCTTTTTCGTTTTTGTTGGGCAAAATTTCATAAATAACTTTTTGGGTCATTTTTCATGTTCTTTTTGGCGATTCTACATTTGGGCGATTTTTAATTTTTTTTTTTTTTGGGCCATTTTTCTTTGGGCGATATTTCCTACAGCCAGATCGCTCTATTGACTTTTTTGACAGTTTTTTGAAACTAGCTGTTCAACATTCCAGCGATACCCCCAAAAAAACTAAAAATACTAAAATATATTCTTCAGATGTCGAGCGGCTATTGACTGAAAAAAGGAGAGTTCGAAGAGAGTGGCAACTTAACAGATCCCCGCAACTTAAGATTTTATTAAAAGAGTGCACAACAAAGCTAAGAAAGTTACTGCAGAATCAGAAAACGGCTTCTCTAGAAAAATATCTTAAGGAACTTGATGCAACTCCACAATCTGACTACTCATTATGGCGTGCAGCTAGAAATCTAAAAAAGGCCAGTTATATCTAAGCCACCATTAAGAAACTTGAATGGTAATTGGGCAAGAAACGATATTGAAAAAGGAAATCTGTTTGTTAGTCACTTGAAAAACGTATTTACACCAAATATATTTCACAATATTGCGGTCGAGTTACCACCTGTTGCTGCTAGAGCAGCTATTCCCCTCAGATTTGAGTTAAGAGAAATCGAAAAGGCTATTTGTGACTTAAACACTAAGAAGGCACCTGGTATTGATAAATTCAGTAATAAAATGCTTTTGGAGCTACCTCGCATAGCAAAGAAAATTATTATTTTTATTTTTAATGCTATTTTACGCCTTGAATACTATCCTGCAAAATGGAAGGTTTCCTTAGTTACCATGATACCAAAGCCAGGTAAAGATCATACAAAAGTTGAGTCTTATAGGCCTATTAGCTTATTATCAAATATGTCAAAGCTGTTTGAGAAATTATTAGTTTCAAAATTACCACCAATTTTAAGTGAAAATAGATGTATTCCAAACCATCAGTTCGGATTTAGAAGAAAACACAGCACAATCGAACAGACTCATCGAATAGTAAATGTCATAAGAAAAGCATTTGAAGAAAAGAAATATTGCTCAGCACTCTACATCGAAGCTTTTGATAAAGTCTGACATGAAGGCTTATTACATAAATTGAAGCAAAATTTACCAGCAAACACACACAAGCTGCTAGAAAGCTACTTAGTCGGTCGTCAATTTATTATTAAAGAAGGAAATTTCTTAAGTTCACCTCAGCCCATTGCCGCTGGAGTCCCACAAGGCAGCATCCTGGGCCCCCTATTAAACTTAATTTATACTTCGGACATGGCAACAAGCAACAATACACAAACTTCAACATTTGCTGACGATACAGCTTTTCTAAGCGTCCACGAAAATCATTATGAAGCATCGCGTTACTTACAGCATCATATATTTCAACTAGAAATATGGTTAAGACAATGAAGGATAATGGTCAATGAGCAAAAATGCGTACATATAACATTCACTTTGCGCCGGGAATCTTGCCCCCCTATTACAATAAATAATCAAATAATTCCTCAACATTCGGATGTAAAATATCTCGGTATACATCTGGATCGGCGATTAACGTGGAAATGCCATATAGAGGCAAAATTAACTCAAATGAAATTAAAAGCCATTCAAATTCATTGGCTTATTGGAAGAAATTCTGTCCTTAGTCTCGATTGCAAGCTTCTACTGTACAACTCTATCTTAAAGCCTATCTGGTGCTACAGCATTCAACTATGGGGCACTGCCTCGGCCTCTGATATCGACAAAATTCAAAGGCGCCAAAATAAACTTCTTCGAATAATCACAGCAGCTCCCTGGTATGTTAAAAACTCAAACATTCATAAGGATCTCAATGTGCCATTAGTTAAAACTATGATTACAAAATATGCAATAAAATATTTAAAAAGGCTTGAACAACACCCAAATCCACTAGCTCGAAATATTTTAAATCATGGCGGCCACACTCGCTTAAGAAGAAGAGACACTGCAGCACTTACCCAATTAGATTAGCGATAAACATAAGTTTATTTATGAGCGAAATATATACTTAAGTGAACAGAACCCGTGATGAAGAAAATTTTGTCTGGCACTGGCAGGACATAAAATAACGTATTAGGTTAAGATTTGATTAATTATTGTTAGTTCATATTTAATATACATATGAAGATTCAATAAAAAAATAATAACAAAAAAATTTATGCTTGTTAACCGCAAAACAAAACTTTCCTGAGAGTCTATTATCGTCACTTTTTTATTACGCTTTCCACATTGGTTTTTAAATCTGGCTGGTGAGGGAAATACCGCGTTAAGAAGAATTGTATATACAGTGCACTCGCGATAATATGAACACCCTAATATATGAACACCCCAAAATATGAACACTTATTTTCTTCCATTGACTACTCTAAAATATGAACTTGTGCAAACGCTTTAAAATATGAACAACTTATAGTTGTATTTTAAACGGTTTTTATCTACCTACACAGTGTTATATAAAAATCAATTTTTATTCAACTGTATAATAAACTGGGGATTTCCCTAACTATAGCTTTACAATTGTCTTCAGTTGTTAATCAAAATGTTTTACATACAAAAAATGGAAAATGCATGCACCGAATGTTTTTTGAAAATGAGATACAAAAAGATCACTGTTGGCAGATACGGCAAATATCAAGAGATTTTTAATAGAGCGTGGCGTTTTTAAACTGATTGAACGAAAGAAAATCACATGCTTTTTCGCAAAGCTTTAAGTTTGCTTTTCTTTTTTAAAAATCAATAGTTTTTTAAATCCAATGAACAGTAAATAAAAAAAACTTTAACATTAGAAACTTTTACTTTTGCCATTCGCAAATATTAACAATCTTGCAAAAGTGAACTGGCTTTGTTTTAATTAGTTCATAATATCGCGAGTGCACTGTATATATATATAATCCTGCGAATCAAAAATGAAATTAAGAAATGTCAAATTTTATTTAATATTTGAAAGACGTTAACTTACCTATATTTGTGAATGATGTAACTTTTGAAAGCAACTGTTTGCAAAATACATTGTGGAGATTTTCATCGTAATATTTACGAATAATTTTCTTAAAAATTTCCCATTTTGAAAGTAATAAATGTCCTTTTTTTGGGTGCATAACATCGATGTCAATGTCAATGTTAAAACCCGGTCTACTTATTTTTCATTTATGTTTAACGAAAAGTTCATTCATTTTTACTGTCAAAAATTCAACTCCATGTTCCGTAAAAACGTTATTTTATATAAATTAACTATTAAAAAATCAACTACATATTCGGTAAAAAACAAAGGAATATTCAGTTATTTTATATAAAATAACTATCAAAAAAATAACTGAATATCCCCCGTAAAAACTAAAAAATATTCAGTTATTTTATTAAATTCTGTAATTTTCGTTTACTCCATAAAAGAGCCGAATTTCTAAAAAATGCCAGACAGACACCTGTCCGATTGTTTTTCTAATAAGAGAGAGAGAAAATTATTATTTACTTACCCCGTTACACACGTTTGTTTTACTTTTGTTGTACTGACCACGTTGTTTACAGAGGAACTCTCAATTATAAGACACCAGCAGCATGATATGGCTTCGCAATTATTTTACTTATAAAATTTGATGTATTTAACTAAATTATTTTAACAAATAGAAACTGGCAATTGTTTTACACAAAACAAACAAATCGTTGTTTTTAGATAAGTAAAAATTTATTTTTGGTAGTTAAATTATATAAAATAACTGAATGTTCATTTGTTTTTACGGAATTTGCGGTTCAATTTTTGACAGTAAAAATTAAATGAACTTTTCTTTACTTTAAATTAACTTTTCATTTAATTTAACATGGAGAATTTAACTCAATCAACGGAAAATATTAACTGCACCTGAAAATCCGTATTAATATACACTTAGTTTTTTTTAAACTGTTATAATCAGTTAAAAATAAATTTGCTTGGAATTTTAAATGTTTATTTATTTAAAAATGACTGAACATTTCTTAAATAAACTACAGTCCGTTACTGTAATAATATTGTGAGTGTATGAAAATAAAGCTTGGATTAAAAACCATAAACAGTTTAATAAATTAACCACAATACTAAAGGCTAGTTTACACAATTATACTTTGTCTTAATACATGTCAAGTAAT
Organism: Pollenia angustigena; assembly: GCA_930367215.1. Lineage (NCBI taxonomy): Eukaryota > Metazoa > Arthropoda > Insecta > Diptera > Polleniidae > Pollenia > Pollenia angustigena. Next base: position 21,658,350 of record OV884061.1, on the reverse strand, counting down.
ATGTAAAAGTCTGATAGTGTGAATGCATGTGTGATGAAAATGGCAAGTATTATGAAAAAAGTTTGACATCCATACGACTTCATCGTTTTTTGAAAAATTTCTAAGCAATAATACTTTTCATTGGATCAGGGTTGCATTTTATTTCATGTGTGAGTGTTTTAACTTTGTGTGATGGTGTGAACACAAACTGTCATGTTAAACTAGATTTTTTGACAGTCGCAACAAAACTCATAAGACTCTCACAAAGATATCTCACTAAGTATTATGGAATACGTAAGACTTGTGAGATAGTGTAATCTAGCCTTAATTATTGTTAACAGCTAAAGCACAAGTTCTATGTTTTCATTTGTCCTTCAAGTTCTGCTGTAAAAGTCAACAAGAAAAAGAAAGACAAAAAAAATGTTCTTTGGACTTCAAGAATAATTCTTGACAAAAAGTAAGAAAAATCAGAAGTAAGGAAGAAAATGTAAATCAATTTAACTAGATAATCATTAAAAAAAACAAATTTTGATCTACCAAAGTTAAAATACCATTTTGGTTTAAAGATTGATGTTTGACTGTTGACTGCCAGCCGTCGTCAATGGCGGTGAGTATTAAACAGCAAACCCCTCTGAAGATTTAGTGGGTAACCTGGATTCGATTCCCAGTTCAGTCAAGAATGAAAAATTATCAATAAAATTTTAATTAATTTTTTGTTGTAAAAATAATTTAATAAAAATTAAATTCAATGAACTTTAGCCTGATTAAAAAAGTTCAATAAATTAATTGCAATACTATCTATTTTCCATTATCTCTTGTTTCTTTCCTATATATGGTAACGTTTTTCCGGCTTACTCCCTTTATAATAAACCGTTAAGTTCTTTTAATTGCAAATCAAAACAAATACACTCACTTATTCAACTTTACAAATTTTATTGAAATTATTTATTTTGTTCACAATTGTTAGTTACGAACAGAACCGTTTCTCAAAACAAACTAAAACTATTATCCATGAGTCACTCCTTTTTATATTTCATAACTATTTCTAGATTTTTCCCGAACCTCCCTGTAATAACTATTTATTATGTTCTAAAACCATTTCTAGAAATAACTGCGAAATTCATGTAGGAATTATTTTAAAATAACAGCTGTGTTGAAAATTATACATGACAATTTTAAGTAACAAATATAACATAAAACTATAACTTACAAAATAACTATAACTATAAATAATTCTTAGATAATTTTACTTTCATAACACTGCCCTCCACTTAAGCCTGCTCGTCCCGAATAGGCTCAGATTCTCCTGTTCCATATTGAGCTAGTCGTTCTAAATGTACCACTTTCATTTTTGATCTTGGGCTCTTAAATTTCTGGATTCGATATACCACGTCATTCAATTTCTTTATTACTTTATACGGTCCATCCCAATGAGTCTGCAGCTTGGGAGATAATCCTTTCTTTCGTTGTGGTTTATAAAGTAAAACCAACTGGCCTTCTTTGAAGCCTTCCGAATTTGGCACTCCATTGTTTCTGGCTTTCATCTGGTCATTTGATGATTTAACACGCCTTCTTCTTTACTCGTTTTTCTGCTATTGGGTAGAGTCATTACAATGAACACAAATTTATTTAGTTAAGGTTTATTTGCAAAACTGTTGTAAAAATTAACTTTTAAGTTTACCACAACACGAGTAAATAATATTTAAGTAAGTAATAACATAATACAAAAATCAACGTTTGTTGGACTAATGCATTTGTATAACGTGGTTTGAGTTTTGTTATTTTTGTTTTGATCACGTTATTTGTGTTGATTGTTGCGGCCTGTTTTTACACCTTGCCACTTTACTAGCAAAAACAGCTTTCTGTCTCTTTCTTCGAAAGCTGCCCTCGCAACTGATTTGAGCCTTTTTACACGTCACTTTTTACAGTTCTGTTAGTATTCTGTGAGCTCGTTTAGTAGTGAAGTATGCCACTATTGTTAATTAATAATGGCAATTTAGCTATTTTTTGGTCAATCTACGATTATATCTCTATTTTTATTTATAATTTGTCGGTTTTATTAAACAAGAAGGCTATCACTACTGTTCGTGACACAACGTTGACGCTCTTGCTTTGGTATGGCATATCAGCATAAAAGCTAAGCGAAATAAAAAGTTCCGCCAACCGCTCTTATTAAGGTACGTCTGTTTAACATGCCAAGATTAAAAAACGAACGTGTCAGAAAATTTAATGTTTTATTCAGACTTTGGAGACTGAAAAAAGTCGTCACCTTTTAGAAGAAAATCAGCAAATCGGCACTTTGATAATTTCGGAACAAAAAATCGTCAAATCTGGCAGCCCTGCGTTCAAAGTAGATTGTGCAGCTAAATCAAAATCACACACCAAACTCTGTTAGCATTGCCAACATTCCTTACAATTAATGCATGGTTGGTGAACGTACTTAGTGCAATATTGCTGCCATAACTTATATTTCCTTTTAAACATCAATGGATACAGTGTCCTTACTAATTTTTGATATGGACTGTTTAAATGGTAAATGTAATACATACTATGGGTTTTTAGACGAGATTAAGCAAAATGTTGATTTAGCTAGTGGTCTGAGACTATCGATATCACTATCGAAGGTTTTTGACTCGTATCACCATCGATAGTTTTCAGTACTATCGATAGTTTTTGTTTTTCTCAAATGATTGTTTAAGGCTAGATTACACTATTATACTTTGTAGTAATACATGTCAAAAACTCAAGTAATATGACAAAGTGTGATAGTGTGAATGCAATGTGTCACGAAATTGACAAGTATTAAGAAAAAAGTTTGACATCCCATACGACTTCATTTTTTTTTGAAAAATGTCTAAACAATAATACTTTTCATTGGATCAGGGTTGCATTTTATTTCATGTGTGAGTGTTTATACTTTGTGTGATGATCTGAACACAAACTGTCATGTTACGTTAGATTTTTTGACAGTCGCAACAAAACTCATTAAATTTCTATCTTCTATCAGTTCGGTTTGTGCTTTGTTGTGATACAGACGTGTATTTTTAGCCCCGCATACGATTTGAACTATTAATTAATCACATTTGATTTTGTAATACATAAATATAAGCAGCGAATGGACGCTTAAAATAAAAAAAATAATCTATTTTGTTATTTAAATTACTTAACATAATAGTGAACAATTTAAAACGATAAAATTAAATTAAATAAAACAGTAAAAATATATATGTATGTACTAAAGGGCTGCAAGAATACATTCATTTGTTTATTACACACAAGCATTCCAAAATTCATTCAAATATTTAAATAGTTAAATACTGGTTTACAGAGTTTAAGAGTAAAAATATAAAAGAGAGTGTAGTCTGTGTTTTACTTTATCATAACAAAGGCACACATTCTATTCACTCTTTTTCTTTGAATATTTATTTACTCAATTTGCAAATGCAAACACACACAAGTATATGGTAACAGTTAGACTGTGTGCAAGAAATACTACAAGTAAAATTAGTACTTATGTTTATTCTCATTACAAATATATCTCTATAAAACAGAATTTTGCAACAAACATTATAAAAATTGGATTAAAAGTATATTAAAAAGGACTTTAAAATTCTTGCGTTTTACGTTTTCGATTTCCATAACAAAAGTTGCTAGTAATCATATTAATGTATTCATGTTATGAGTAAAACATTCAAATAATATTATATTCGAAACTTATACACATTTTATTATGTCTGTTTTATTTGAATGTGGCAGTATTTTTTTCTGTTTACATACAGTTGTTTTCTTTTCTCTTTCGCCTTGTGTGTTTATTCATTTGTTTTTTTAACATAAAATGTAAAGCACTGCGTACTTAAATCGTTTGTTGTACTTAACTTTACCTACTAAAAAAACAAATGAATGTATTCATATGCCTTTTAAATGTAGTCATGCAGACCTTTAGTATGTACGTATGAATGTTCATACATGTGTATACATATTCTGAACAAAACATTTAAATTCTGGTTTTTTCTTTTGTTGTTGTAAAATACAATAAATAATAAAAATATTAAAACAAAGCAAAACGGTGAAAAACAAAAACAACTCTTTGCATGAGTACAAACAGTGAAACAACACTAAGACAAAATGAAAGAAACGTTTACGTTTTAGTTAATGCAAATGAAAATAATGCAGAAATAAATAAAACAAAACAAAACAATATTAACTACCTAACGGCTAAGCCAATTACTCGAACACGTTCCCTTTCACCCTCGGTATTTACACAAACGGTGGATAGTAACTCATTAAAAAAACTACAACAAGATTTGGTGACAAGTGTTGCCAGGCCAGCAAGTATTGCCGTGACGTCAAAAACAAATTTAGTGGGAAATGATACCATGAACTCAAACACAAATGCAATGGAAAACCCCCCTGTAAAAAGTTGTCAAAATCCTACAGTACAAGTTGCTATGGACAGGTACATAACAGTGCTTAAACGGGGACGCAGCCCTACCTCTGCAGCAGTTGCTTCGGCCTCAAAAGTACCATCTTTTGATAAAATAAATACTCAAAATCGTTTTGCAATTCTGGAGGATGAATCCTCTGAAGCACCAAACGTCATTAAACCATCCAAGCCTCCCCCGATATATCTAAGGGAGCAAAATTCAAATGAGCTCATAAAGAGTTTGATATCGGTGATAGGTGAAAATTCGTTTTACGTAGCGGCTATAAAGCGTGGAAGTATAAACGAGACAAAAATACAAGTCAATAATGAGAATGAAACGCTTAAAAAAAACTTTTATACCTACCAACTGAAAAGCAGTAAAGGTCACCAGGTAGTGATTAAGGGTATTGACTCATGTGTGGACCCAGAAGAGGTTAAAACATTCCCCAACCACTTTTTCGAGTGGAGTTTGAACCCGGCGACGTAAAACTTAAAAAAAACGAAACACATCCTATTTACAATTTAAAATATATTCTCTACAGAAGAATAACTATAGAAGAGCCGCACAAAAAAAATGGACCTGTTCAGTGCTTAAAATGCCAAGAATTTGGCCATACCAAGGCATACTGCTACTTACCCCCTGTCTGCGTAGTATGTGGTGAACTACACGGTACAGTTTCTTGCGATAAGTCTAAAACCGACCCCAACGTAAAAAAATGTAGCAACTGTGGCGGTAATCACACTGCCAATTATAGAGGATGCCCAGTATATAATATTGTCAAGCAGACGGTTGGACCAAAAACAAATACCCCTCAAATGCAGGTTGCAAATCAGGTAAACACAAATGCAATTCAAGCCCCCCAGCCTAGTAATAACAGAACCTCTTACGCTAACGTCCTAAAATCAAACCATCAGCCAATGCAAGGTGCCTCGCCAAGTAATGATGAAACTCCGGTTTCTAATTTAAGTCGTTTAGAAATAACCATGGAAACATTAGTGCAAACAGTAAATAATTTTACGAACACAATGGGTAATATGATGCAGGAAATGCTTAGAATGCAATCGATGTTATTGCAAGCTGTACTTAACAAACCATGAACTGTTTAAAAATTTGTTTTTGGAACGCAAACGGCATCCGCCAACATAAAAATGAATTAGAATACTTTCTTAAAAATAAACAAATTGATGTCATGATGATTTCTGAAACTCATTTGACCTCAAGAAATACGTTTAAAATCAATGGTTATATACTATATGATACCAAGGACCCTCGAGATAGAGCTTGTGGAGGTTCTGCCATCTTAATAAAAACTCGAGTCAAACACTACATTATGTGTGATCACCGTGAAGACTATCTGCAAGCAACGACTATTTGTGTTGAGGAGCTAAATCGAAACATAGTAATTTCTTCTTTATACTCTCCACCTAGATTTTCCATATCAGAAGGCCAATATTATAAATATTATAAATCATTAGGACCCTGTTTTCTGGCCGCTGGCGATTATAACGCTAAACATACCTTCTGGGGGTCACGACTTATAACACCAAAAGGTCGTGTTTTGTTTAACACAATCTCTAAAATGGGTTTAAATGTGGTCGCGAGCGGGCAACCAACATATTGGCCTACTGATCAGCAAAAAATTCCTGATGTTATCGACTTTGGCGTGGTTAAAAACATCCCCACAGAAACGATTCATGTTGAAGCTTCCTTAGAATTATCATCCGACCACACACCTACAATTGTTACTATATCGAACCCAAATAGAATTGTATTTCCGTCAGGTTACTTAGCGACGCCAGCCACACAAATAAATTGGTTAAAATATAAAAAATTTCTCAGTGCCCATTGCACAGAAAATATTCCGCTTAGTACACCGGAGAATGTGGATCTCTCTCTTGTTAACTTTGACAGTTATCTTAAACTAGCTGTTCAACACTCCAGCGTTACCCCCAAAAAAATTAAAAATAATAAAATATGTTCTTCAGATGTCGAGCGGCTCTTGACTGAAAAAAGGAGAGTTCGAAGAGAGTGGCAACTTTACAGATCCCCGCAACTTAAGATTTTATTAAAAGAATGCACAAAAAGGCTAAGAAAGTTGCTACAGAATCAGAAAACGGCTTCTCTAGAAAATTATCTTAAGGAACTTGATGCAACTCCACAATCTGACTACTCATTATGGCGTGCAGCTAGAAATCTAAAAAGGCCAGTTATATCTAAGCCACCATTAAGAAACTTGAATGGTAGTTGGGCAAGAAATGATAATGAAAAAGGAAACATGTTTGTAAATCATTTGAAAAACGTATTTACACCAAATATATCTCACAATATGGCGGTCGAGTTACCACCTGTTGATGCTAGAGCAGCTATTCCCCTCAGATTTGAGATAAGAGAAATCGAAAAGGCTATTTGTGACTTAAACACTAAGAAGGCACCTGGTATTGATAAAATCAGTAATAAAATGCTTTTGGAGCTACCTCGCATAGCAAAGAAAATTATTCTTTTTATTTTTAATGCTATTTTACGCCTTGAATACTATCCTGAAAAATGGAAGGTTTCCTTAGTTACCATGATACCAAAGCCAGGTAAAGATCATACAAAAGTTGAGTCTTATAGACCTATTAGCTTATTATCAAATATGTCAAAGCTGTTTGAGAAATTATTAGTTTCAAAATTAACACCAATTTTAAGTGAAAATAGATGTATTCCAAACCATCAGTTCGGATTTAGAAGAAAACACAGCACAATCGAGCAGACTCATCGAATAGTAAATGTCATAAGAAAAGCATTTGAAGAAAAGAAATATTGCTCAGCACTCTTCATCGATGTTTCGCAAGCTTTTGACAAAGTCTGGCATGAAGGCTTATTACACAAATTGAAGCAAAATTTACCAGCAAACACACACAAGCTGCTAGAAAGCTACTTAGTCGGTCGTCAATTTATTATTAAAGAAGGAAATTTCTTAAGTTCACCTCAGCCCATTGCCGCTGGAGTCCCACAAGGCAGCATCCTGGGCCCCCTATTATACTTAATTTATACTTCGGACATGCCAACAAGCAACTACACACAAATTTCAACATTTGCAGACGATACAGCTTTTCTAAGCGTCCACGAAAATCGTTATGAAGCATCGCGTTACTTACAGCATCATATATTTCAACTAGAAATATGGTTAAGACAATGGAGGATAATGGTCAATGAGCAAAAATGTGTACATATAACATTCACTTTGCGCCGGGAATCTTGCCCCCCTATTACAATCAATAATCAAATAATTCCTCAACATTCGCATGTTAAATATCTCGGTATACATCTGGATCGGCGATTAACGTAGAAATGCCATATAGAGGCAAAATTAACTCAAATTAAACTAAAAGCCATTCAAATTCATTGGCTTATTGGAAGAAATTCTGTCCTTAGTCTCGATTGCAAGCTTCTACTTTACAACTCTATCTTAAAGCCTATCTGGTGCTACGGTATTCAACTATGGGGCACTGCCTCGGCCTCTAATATCGACAAAATTCAAAGGCGCCAAAATAAACTTCTTCGAATAATCGCAGCCGCTCCCTGGTATGTTAAAAACTCAAACATTCATAAGGATCTCAATGTGCCATTAGTGAAATCTATGATTACAAAATATGCAATAAAATATTTAAAAAGGCTTGAACAACACCCAAATCCACTAGCTCGAAATATTTTAAATCATGACGGCCACACTCGCTTAAGAAGAAGAGACACTGCAGCACTTACCCAATTAGATGAGCGATAAACACCTATAAAAGTGAACATAACCCGTGATGAAGAAAATTTTGTCTGGCACTGGCAGGAGATAAAATAACGTATTAGGTTAAGATTTGATTAATTATTGTTAGTTCATATTTAATATATGAAGATTCAATAAAAAAAATAATGACAAAAAAAAAAAAAAAAAAATTTCTATCTCACAAAGTATTATGGAATACGTAAGACTTGTGAAATAGTGTAATCTAGGCTTTAATGATAAACTTTTATCGTTCAACAACGTTTAATGCCATTCCTGTTTCGCGCCTCAAACATCATCAAAACAACATGTTTTGAAATTTAAAAAAAAAAATTAAAAATGTATAAAAAATTCGGTAAATTTGTTTTTGCCCAGTTAATGGCCAAATAAAATAGATATTTAGGAATTTTTAGATACTGCATAAAAAATCTAACCACAGACTCGAGATAACGAGATGTTTGTCAGTTTTTTCATTATATTCAATTCGATTTTAATGAACATTTAAATAACTTAACCATTTTTAATTCCGATTTTCATTTGGATTCTTTTAAAAAACTAACTCTTAACTGCCTATCCTACTTTTTTATAACATTAATTAGAGGACATTAAAACCGAAAACCCGCAATACAGAAAAAGTTTATTAAGTAAACAACTAAGGGTTAAATAAATAAATATCGCAAATTTTGTAAAAAAAAAAATGTCAGCCACGGAGTATGAATATATATTTTTTTTGAATTGGTAAATCGGTATGCTTTAAACGCCATGTAAACACATTTTGAAGCATTTTCCAATGATTCCCATATTTTATAGATTAATTTTTTACCTAAATAGATATGGATAAAGTATTTTGCAATTTGAACGACCTATAACTCCTTAACTAGTAGCGTTGGCGCGAAAAACATGTTCCTATAGAACTTTTTTTCAAGAACACTTAAAAATTATATAAATATCAATTTGGTGTTAGGCCGAGTTAATATTCTTGTTTCAAGCCGATTCTTTTCTGTTAAACAAAAAAATATTAAAATTTTTTAAGCACTTATTCTTTAAATATTTTTTTTTATTAGCAACACTTTTTCTGTTTTGTAGTGGACAAAAATAGATATTAGTTTAATTTAACTACAACGACAAAATAAGCACATGCCAGTGTTGAAAAATTCAGTACTTTGGTACTTTTTTCACTACTTTTTCGTATTAAAAATACCATCTCCGTGAACATAACAAAGTAGTTAACAAAGTAAATCTTGTTGCACTCAAAAGAAAGAGAGCAACAAAATATGTCTCTCTTCTCCTCATTAAAATTGAGTATTTCTGGCCGAGCAGAACTAAACTTAGGTGCGGCCAAGTTAAAATAGCGAAATATTGTGAATAGATATGGCAACTTTAGCCATTTTATAGAGAATAGTATCTTCTTCTTGTTTTCGGTGTATGGGAGAGAATTTCGGCTTTTAACAGAGATAACAAAGTAAAACCGGAAATGTTATTTATAAAATAATAAATAATTAAAATATTGCGACAAATTATTAGAAAAACTAATATATTTAAATTAGTTTACAAATGTTTGTGTTGGATTCCTTAAAAATATATATTTTAAGTTTAAAAAAAAATAAATTTCTATTAAACTTCACTCATAAATTTCTATTGAACTTCACTCATTTTACTTTTTTGGCCCTGGGGCCAAATTTAGGACTTCTGACTAACTTCTGTGAATTGGGCGTTCTAGCGGGCCACCTTAGCTACAATTTGACATACATTTCATTTTGGGCGCTAGTTTTTTGTAGAACAAAGTTTTCAAAAAAGTATTTCTAGCCAATTCACTCATTTTACTTATTTGGCGCTGGGGCCAAATTTAGGACTTCTGACTAACTTCTGTGAATTGGGCGTTGTAGCGGGCCACCTTATCAACAATTTGACATACATTTCATTTTGGGCGCTAGTTTTTTGTAGAACAAAGTTTTCAAAAAAGTATTTCTAGCCAATTCACTCATTTTACTTTTTTGGCCCTGGGGCCAAATTAAGGACTTCTGACTAACTTCTGTGAATTGGGCGTTGTAGCGGGCCACCTTATCTACAATTTGACATACATTTCATTTTGGGCGCTAGTTTTTTGTAGAACAAAGTTTTCAAAAAAGTATTTCTAGCCAATTCACTCATTTTACTTATTTGGCCCTGGGGCCAAATTTAGGACTTCTGACTAGCTTCTGTGAATTGAGCGTTGTAGCGGGCCACCTTAGCTACAATTTGATATACATTTCATTTTGGGCGCTAGTTTTTTGTAGAACAAAGTTTTCAAAAAAGCATTTCTGTGAAATTGATTAGTTTTTCTGTTCTGTTGCGGTTCAGTTTGTTAAAATCAAAAACAGTTATTGTAAGTGACAGCAACATAAATAATAAAAAATACATATTTATGTTGAAATAAACTATTTTTTGATTTTAAAAATTAATAAAATTTAATTTCTTCAAATTTATTTGCATTAAAGTGATTAAAATAAAACATTAGACGGTGCAAAACTAATAAATATGTCATAAATGGCTGATAAGTTGCTACAGAAAAAGTAACTATTACAATATCGAAGCAGAACGGCACGGAACAGAACAGAACAGAAACAGAAAGTAAAGACTAATTATGCCTTTAGTGTTTTTTCCGTGTAATAATGCCTATATGGTAGTATATAAAAAAAAATGCAAGAAAAAAAAAATTTAAATTCGATAAATATGTACATTAATATATTAAAAAAAATTAAAATAAAAAATTTCATTCGAAAAATAAAATTATGAGTTTAAAAAAGGGATATTCTTCAATGTAGTATTGGCCACATTTGGTTTTAAGATGGTGTAGGTGGTTGTGGAGACGGTATTGGTGGTTGAGCTGCTGTTACATTCGGTATTGGTGGATGTGAAGATGGATGTGGTTGGTAAACAATGGGTTGTTGATAAGCAAATGGTGGCGGCTGTGGCTGGTGGCTTCCTGGGTTTTGAACGTATTGTGGTTGCTGTTGAACATAATGCTGATTTTGTTCAACCGGATAGGGCGCTATAAAGTACTGTTGGTTGAAATTAGCTGGTACGGTGTGTTGATGTTTTTTTATTTTAATAAAAGCCTTTAAAGGGCAACCGCAATTTGGGCATTTACATTGAGCATTCTGAAAATAAAAAAATAGTTATAAATATATACATACGTATATACCATACATATGTGCATAAAAAATACTGTTAAAAATTTAAAACCTTACTTACCATTTTAACGATTTGAAGTTTAGCGTTAGTTTGAACAGATACACAATAGCACGCGTTTTCCTAAAAGTAACGTTATTTTTTATCTTTATATTAAAATTGCCAGATCTTTGCGCAATGATCATAAAATAGCCAGATGACTATATTTGAAGCTAACTGCCTGTTTCTAACCCTGCGGCCACACGGTCAAGTTGTTCTTGATAGTCTTTTACATATATTTACATAAATTGAAAGCTGTGACGTAGGCTGCATTCAATTTTTGAGCAATTTACTTTCAAGATGTCATTAAGAAAACAATTTATAAAGGCAAACAAAAAATTTTCTCACTAACCTTGAAATCAGCTGTTTTCTTGAACGTAAATTGAAACACTCACTGGCAAGAGAATTTTAACTTGAGGGTTACACGTTCAAGTTTTGCTTATCAAGTTTTAATACACTCACACTTTTTTACCAATACACTAATTTTTTTAAAAATTGATACGAACTTGCCTTTAAAATTTTCTTTCCAGTGAGTGTACATATATGTAAAAGACTATCAAGAACAACTTGACCGTGTGGCCGCAGGTTAAGATATTTCACTTCAACATAAGATTTTTTTCCTGCCTGTTTGACGAACGCGAGCACAAAAGTGACTCGCTTAACTTACATTTAAAACAAAAACAAATTTTAAAATTTTAACTTACATTTAAAACAAAAACAAATTTTAAAATTTTAAATTTACCTACAGGTTATGTTCACCTTTTTATTGAATGAATGAAAACAATGTCGACTTATTGCATAATATAGGACAAAATTAAAATAATATAGCGAATACCATATACAATAATATTGCAAGTGTATGGGCCGCTTAATAAGTTGACCGAGTCACTTTTGCGCTCGCGTTCTACAAACAGGCAGGAAGATTTTCCTTCCAATTCTTCTGGCAACGCTGCTTACCCGAAAAGGGCGAAGTTGGCTTAAAAGTATAATTAGTGGATTTTTGGGGGAAAATTAAATTTAAAAAAGTTTATCTATATCTATATATATAAAAGAAAGTCGTGTTAGTTACACCACTTATAACTCAAGAACGGCAGAACAGATTTGGCTGAAAATTGGTAGGGAGGTAGCTTAGAGCCAGGAGACGGACATAGGATACTTTTGCCCCGCCCACTTTTACGCCCACTTTTTTCGATTTACCTAAAATCAGAAAACGGCTCCATCGAGTTGACTAATTTTTCTTTCAAATCTTCGTATTAATCCATTTTAAGTTTTCATCGATAGAAAAATTTACCACGCCTACTTTTACGCCCACTTTTTCTATTAAGCGCATAAATTGAGAATGGCTTGACCAATTTCGACGATTTTTTCTTTAAAATGATCGCCATGGTCCACCTTAGGGTTTTACGGCAAGAAAATTTTGCACCGCCCACTTTTACGCCCCCTTTTTTCGATTTACCTAAAATCAAAAAACTGCTCCATCGATTTGACTAATTTATCTTTCAAATGTTCGTATTAATCCATTTTAAGTTTTCATCGATAGAAAAATTTACCACGCCTACTTTTACGTCCACTTTTTCTATTAAGCGCATAACTGGAGAACGACTTGACCGATTTGGACGATTTTTTCTTCAAAATGATCGCCATGGTTTAACTTAGGTTTTTACGGAAAGAAAATTTTGCCTCGCCCGCTTTTTCCGATTTACCTAAAATCAGAAAACGGCTCTTTCACCAAATAAAAAAAAAAACAAAAAACATTGTCTATGCGCTGGCCTTAAGATGAAGTAATAAATAAATATAATTTCCAATTCGCCTTAAATACATGCGTTTCTTTTTTGATTGAGCCCATATCTACACCATATGTAAGTTATTTTGTAAAAAAAAACTTAATGATAGGTATTCCATGGATTTTTATTTTAAAGGCCGTAAATTTCGTTAAATGTTTAATTTAAATCGTGTGGTAATACAACACTACTGTTTGCTTAGGGTCAGCAACGTGGACCGGGTCAGCTATCTATATATATAAAAGAAAGTCGTGTTAGTTACAAAGTTCGCCCCCATGTGCTGTCATCTGCTTACAGATAATAAGCGGTACCCGTGCGACGCCGGGGCGGGTACACTAGTTTTTAATAAACAACATTTTTGACTAGTGTTAATGAATATAAGATAACTTTGATTCCATATAGTATATAGTTAAGTAAGAGTTCGTGCCATTTATAAATATATAAAAGTTGTGCGAATTATCTATGAAATAATGTTGATAGAATTAGAGATAACACAGCGAACGTGATTAATATATCACTTAAATGTATGGTTAATCATCTCGATTTTGAAGTAATTAAAGCTTAATTACGTTCGTAAAATTGAACAATTTTATTGTAAGTGTATGAGCCGCTTAAATAAAATCGCCGCTTTTTAAGAAAAAAATCGGCACTTTCTAAAGAAAGAAATCGTCAAGTGTGGCAGCCCTGGCCACAAGAAAAAAAATTAAACAGAGTTGCAAATTATGAACAGGTTTCGGAAAAAGTCTAGTTAACCGACGGAGCTCCAAATTAAAATTATATTACATAGGGTGATGGAAATTGGAAAATAAAAAGAAAATATGAAGTGAAAAAAATTGCGCAAACGCATCGTTTTCGAGTTATAGGCCTCTAAATTTTTCATACATGAAAACGATTTTACACTACATCTCACAAGTATGTGGCCATTATTTATATAATTTTAAAGCTTTATATATCCTTATATATATGTATATATAGATTTAGCTACATAAGTATATATTTATGAACTAAAGCTTCGTATAGACCGTGGTCAGATCTTACAATGTTGTAATTTTCCTAACAATGATACCATTGTCAGATGCATTAATTTTACATATCTGCCAAATGAGCATACAATGCTCACACAGTTCCAAGACATTTTTAGGCAATTTTAATGACAACATTATAAGATCTGACCATCGACTGTACGAAGCTTAAAACCTTATGCAAATTTGTCGCTTTATTACAAGAAAAAATAACAGCCGCAAATTATGGACAGGGTTTGGAAAAACTCTTTTTTACAATGCTTTATGCTATAGTTGTTTTTACATAATATTCGCTTCACAAATTCCTAGTTAACATAATTATTTAAGTTTATCATTATTTTTGCATAGATTTCCGCACAACCCAAGAGGTACTATGCTATGTGCGTTGCCAATTATTTTTCATGGCTGGCTTCCCCAATAGGCCTACATGCCATTACATTCTTATATTAACTTAAATTTACTTTGGTATATATCACAGAATTTACCTAAAATCTTATCCAACGTTAAGTAATAACATTTTTACAATGATAATTTATTTTGTTCAATTATTTTACAAACGTTAGAGTTTTTTCTACAATGTTTATGTGTACAATTTCTACATACGTAAAAACCACAATCTTTACATACATAAACATATTCTTTATCACTCTTAAGGCAACCACAATGGCAACAAAATCTTGTTCTATCGCCGTGATATTTTAGTAACAATATCTTCATTTTCTTTCTAAACTCTTCTGGCTCACACAAATTTTTTAATGACAGATTTTTAAGTATTTTTAATGCATACATTAAAACGAAAATTCCACAATTTGAGCCATCTTGTTGTGTTTTCCTTTCTGCAATTTCTTGATACTTCCACAAATGTTTACTAGTTCCGAACTCAGTTTTGAAGGTATTATATATTTCTTTACCTACATTTTGAGATAAAAATGAATTAACATGCATAAATTCATGTGTAGAAAACTTAAGTACAAAAAGTGTAAAGTGACTAGATTTTAAAATTATAACAAATAACAAATTTGGTTTATTTTGTATTAATATATTAATCTTCTCAACGTTTTTTTTTATCAACTTGAAAAGGCATACAATAACAATTACTAGTTTTATTTTCTTTCATAATTTCTAAAAGACAAGCATCTAGCACAAAGTTTGTCAACCAATTTCCATTAACTTCGCAAAATAATAAATCTAGTTTAAAGAGAAAAAATGTGTCTTTTGATTCTTCCATCAGTAATGACTTAGCAACTAGTGTTACTGATTTCGATTTATTTTTTTGTATAGCAGTTAGTTTTTTTAATGCCTTAGATTCCTGCATAATTTTTGGTTTAATTAATTTTTGTTTTTTAACATTTTTTTTGTTCCATTCTTCAACTGGCTCAATATGTAAAGGTGATATTGAATAACAGTGTTCTTTGTTTATAATTTCAACACTCAATTCCTTTTTATCGGTGGGTGTAAAACTAGTATAGGAATGATGTTTTTTTATATTTTCAACACTCAAATCTTTTTTATCGATGGGTGTTAAATTAGTATAAGAACGTTTTTTTATAAATTCAACACTTAAATCTTTTTTGTCGATAGGTGTTGAAGTAGTATAGGAATGTTCTTTTTTCAACCTTTTACTATTTACTTCTTCATTAAAATCATTAACGTTTCAAGTTAGTATAGCTTCGATTTCTTCGGATACTAATCCAAATGTAAAGTAAATGGAAAAGAACATTTTTCGAAATGGCCTATTTGATGAAATAGATTCTAATGGATCTATTTGCTCATCCTCAGGAAGGTGGTATTCCTTGCCTATGTTTTCATCAACAAATTCTGTTAAAAATCATGCAATATTTTAAAACTCCTTTCAAAATTAGGAGACTTGTATGGCGTGAGTAAAACTATAAAAATATGTTTAAACCATTGTTGACATTCTTCAATAGTCGTTATGCTAAAAGCAGCTATTAATGAATTCTTTAACAAGGGCCTTAAGATATGATTTTTACCCAATTTAGCGTTTAAGTCTTTACACATTATATGAATATAGTGGCATTTACACTACTGCAATATAACAAATTTAGGTTTGGAATTTGGATTAACTTTTAGGTTATATAAGAATGAGGCGCAAGCATTTAGGTAATCTAGCAAAGTTTGATTATTAAAACTTTTTAATACCGCTCCATATAATGCGGCACTAACATCAGTGCAAACTCTTTTACAAAAAGACCATTTAAACTGATATTTTACTTTGTTTTCTTTAAGAAATAGTTTTAATGCATCAAAAAAACCGGTAATTGCATCACGTGTGTGCCGGGATAAAATTGCCTCCGCAATAGGGATGATTTTTTTTAATCTGCAATTTCGCAGAACTAATTTATAAGTCAAAATTCTTTTTTCGGCACATTCCAAATGCCTAACACTTTCACCTGAGGATTTTTTTATTATTTGATATGGTCTCAAATGTAAATTTTTCCCATGTATAAACTGCAAAAGGTGCAGCAACCATATGTATATAACTCTTATATGGACCTCTTTTCATTCAAATAAGAGAAAAAAAGGGATCTGGATGATAATATAAATTAAAATTTCCTTCCGATTTTACTTTTCTTAATGCTTCTAACTTATGAATACCTTGAAAATTGCCCTTTTCAGCAATATCATCAGCAGCATTTAATATTTGCTGCTTTCTTAATAAGTACGCATTTTTATTCTTTAGTTTACTTTTCATAACAGATCTTTTCACCCTACGAATCTGACCTACATGCACTTCATTATCTGCATGTTTTAAATCTTTCGTTCTATAAACAACAACAGTTCCATTAGGACTTATTTCAAAACGAAATGTGGTACAATCGTTAAATCTACAATATGCATATAAAAACGTATTATCTTTAACGCGCGAAACACAATAAAAACATAAAATACAAACATTATTATGCACTAAATATTCTTCTCTTACTAAATCTTCAAGAAGTTTCTTTTTAGTGATTTTATCATCATTAAACTCTTTTATAATATCTAAATTAATAGAACATGAACAATCAAAAATATTTTTTTTAGAGTTTTTTTTAGGTTTTAAATTATTCGCTTCCCCACGCAATACGTTTCTGTTACACTTTTCATCGGGGTTGGCTTCCTTTCTGTATTTTAGAAAGTTTGAAACATTAATCGAATCATTTGTAATTTCAAATGGGCTCAAAGTGTGATCGCGATTTTTATTCTGTACTTTCAATTTATTAGCAGAATCAGGTATATTTAAACAATTTTGCTTCTTGCAATTTTCTATTTTATTGCTTTCAATTAATGCACAGTCATTACTATGTATGTCTTAATTTGTCATTTATTTTAATTAATTCATCTTTAATCATTTTAAAGTCACATTTAAATTCGTCGACAAATTTCATTTTTTCGCAAAAATCTTTACAAAAGTTTTCATAATTCTTCGAAATCATTTTGATTTGATCTTTCAAGTTTTTTGTTGCAACATCATCTATATTGATTTCAGTTTCCGATATATTCTCTTCATTACAATTCATATCATTATATAAATTTTTCAAAGATTTTTGTTCCAAAACTGTTTCAGAATTTAATAAAATATCATTTTTTTCTTTACAATTTCCATTCCATTTTTAGACATGCCTAAGCTTTTAACCTTGCTATTTTTTAACAAGTATTTTGCCATACTACAGAGTTTCTTCTATTTTTAATATTATTTTGAATTTTATTGTATTAACTATTTTTATTTATAGCATTTAAAGAATTTATAATAATTTCAAATAATTCAAAATTTTTTATAGAAGAACTTATCTGCAATTCCTCTAAAAAAGGACATTTTATCAGTATGGACTTTAAATCACTAATACTATAATTATGCTTACGCTTTTTCATTGCTTTGCCTAAATAATAAAGTAAGAAAACAAAAAATTATTAAGTTTTTTTTATTTTTTATTTTGTATAATCAGTATTGTGGTTATTTTGTTGAACTATTTATGGTTTTTATTTTGTATTTTAAAAGTTAAATGGTTTTTTTAAAATTAACTAGAACATACCTTAAAAATTGTCCTTCGTACGAATTCGTCCCAACCTTAAAACGAATAAGATACTGTTTAATAATTGTTCTCTAAAGATATTTCAATTCTAAAAATAAAAAAAAACGAATTTTGATATCTACTTACGTCGTCGTCTTCGTTCTTAAAAAACCAACTCCAGAAAATAATATGCTAAAAATGTAAAAAAGTGTATTTATTTAGTAATATCAAAAGCCCTTATTAAAGTATATAACGCCTTTTATAAAAATATAAAAGTTACTGTATTTTCAATAATTGCAAATGCATTAATGTTTTTCAATTCTTTTAAAAAGAATGCAATGATAGCTTTTACACCTACAGTATAAGTACACAGAAAAAAATTAAAAAAATTACTATAATATATTTATGGAAATTCAAAAATAAATTCCAAAAAAAATCCCTTTTACAGATTCTCTGTCACTCAGAACATTGTATGTTAAGTTTTATGTTTCTAGCTTCAATATTAACGAAAATTCAAAAAGTACCAGTTAACGAAAAAAGTACCAGTTTAAGAAAAAAAGTACCAAAAAATCCCTTTTACAGATTCTCTGTCACTCAGAACATTGTATGTTAAGTTTTATGTTTCTAGCTTCAATATTAACGAAAATTCAAAGAGTACCAGTTAACGAAAAAAAGTACCAGTTTAAGAAAAAAAAGTACCAAAAAATACCACTTACAGATTCTCTGCCATTCAGAACATTATATGTTAAATTTTATGTTTCTAGCTGCAATATTAACGGGAATTCAAAAAGTACCAATTAAAGAAAGAAAAAGTACAAAAAAATCCCTCTTACAGATTCTCTGTCACATAGAACATTGTATGTTAAGTTTTATCAAAGACTATAAATATATAAAGATGTTGCACTTAGTCCCAATTAACAACGTTGAAATTGAAAGGCAGACATTTTTCTTATTCTCTTTTGAACTTGCCTAAACCTTTCACAATCGCGAAATTAATAGATAGACAGAAATTATTGTTTTCCTTTTTTCGTTCTTTTTCTCTGTTGACGGAGATAAACATTTAACAGGCATTGATACTTAAATTACATTCGTGTGAGAAAAATGATATGAAGCAACAACATGAAAATGCCGAAAAGTGTAAAAGATAAGCAAAAACATGTCTAAAAATGTCCAGTACAGATAGTCATGTACTACACTTCCGTTTTAGTCACAGTAGCGATATAGTCCATTTAATCTTTATTTTTGCGCTATAAGGAAGTTTAATAGAAAGTATTTACGTTATGGTCCATTTAGCGATATAAGCACATTCAACATATATTCTATCTATCAGCGGCTAGAACAATCAAAGGTAAAGCAAATTATAAGCATTATAGTCATATTAACATAAGTGTTTTTTTCGAAGTTACAAACCGTATCAAAGAACTAAAAAATTAATTGTTTAATTTTTCTAAATAACTTTCCCATCGATCGCCAAGTGGTGGAAATTTGACTACTTGATATTTACTTTCGAGAGAACCTGTGCGCTATGCAACAAAAACGTACACAATTTATAAGAACGTAAATTTTTTTAATTTAATTCCAAATTTATCTACATATCTACGCAAAAATACATTTAAAACTATATAAGTTTCATTAAAATCGGTGGACGATAAGATACTTAAACATCAACTTGAAAAAAGATGATATACATACATATGCTTGGCAACATATTTTTATCCCTAGCAGGATTAACATCTGTAATTTAATTGCAGTTTATTTCGTTGACTTTTCTATAAGTTTGGTATAATACCGGAGTCCCTTATTTTGAATTTTCACTTCTTTATCTTGGTATACAATGAAAAAAAATCTAGCTATTTACTACCCTATACATATATTAATTTTACTTATGCCCGTAATTTCTACAAACAGATATCTAATTGTGTTCGTACCTAACAGTTATCTTTACCTACCGGGACCACTATTTTGGTAATTTAAACGTTCATTTTACCTACGTGAATAACCTATCGAAAATTGATATTGTAAAATACACAACACTTTAACACTATTTGTTGAAATTACGGGCATTATGAGCTATTCACTAGTGTAATGGTTAAAAATTTTAACTTTAAATTAATCGATGTGTAATGCTTCCGAAATAATATAAGGACTTTTAAATCAAATCTCCATAAACAGTAATAAGCATATCCATCCTGTGTTTATATGTATGTATGTACACACGTTATTCTCCGCAAACCAAAAAGAATATAGGTATTTAAATTTTGGTATAATTTACGCAGTACTCAACAATAAAGATTTTATTATTTTGATTGCTTTATATTGTAAAAATATTTTTGCAAACCTTTATAAGAATTTTACAAACTTCAAAAAGTAAGACGAAAGGAGCACAGAAACTTCCAAAGCCTGATTCTTTTTCATAATTTGTAATTATACTTTGTTGTAATAATAAACAAAATTTGATTTTACGTCGGAAATAATTTAATAATATGTTAAATAATCCAACTTCAATATAAAAAATTTAAAATTAAATTTTTAAACAAAAAATATATAAAATTTAAAGAAATTACAGGCGGAAATTTTTATAAAAATCAAAAGTATTTTGATAATCATCCAATTCACTTTAACAATACTTATTTTTTTTTTTTTTTTCATTATTTATTTATTGAATCTTCATATATTAAATATGAACTAACAATAATTAATCAAATCTTAACCTAATGCTTTATTTTATGTCCTGCCAGTGCCAGACAAAAATTTTCTTCATCACGGGTTCTGTTCACATATGTAGGTGTTTATCGCTCATCTTAATGGGTAAGTGCTGCAGTGTCTCTTCTTCTTAGGCGAGAGTGGCCGCTATCATTTAAAATATGTCGTGCTAGTGGATTTGGGTGCAACTCTAGCCTTTTCAAATATTTTACCGCATACTTCGTAATAATAGTCCTTACTAGTGGCACATTGAGATCCTTGTGGATATTTGAGTTTTTAACATACCAAGGGGCAGCTGTAATTATTCGAAGAAGTTTATTTTGGCGCCTTTGAATTTTTTCGATATTTGAGGCCGAGGCAGTGCCCCATGGTTGAATACCGTAGCACCATATTGGCTTTAAAATAGCGTTGTAAAGTAGTAGTTTGCAGTCGAGACTAAGAACAGAATTTCTTCCAATAAGCCAGTTAATTTGAATTGCTTTTAGTTTCATTTGGGTTAATTTTGCTTCTATATGGCATTTCCATGTTAAACGCCGATCTAGATGAATACCGAGATATTTGACATGCGATTGTTAAGGCACTAGTTGATTATTGATTTTAATAGGGGGACATGTTTCCCGACGCAAGGTAAATGTTATATGTACGCATTTTTGCTCATTGACCTTTATTCTCCATTGTTTAAACCACAGTTCTAGTTGAAATATATGATTCTGCAGGTATCGAGATGCTTCACGACTGTTCTCGCGTACGCTTAGAAAAGCTGTATCATCAGCAAAAGTTGAGGTTAGGGTGTGATTGTTTGTTGGCATGTCCGAGGTATATATAAGGTAAAAAAGTGGGCCCAGGATGCTTCCCTGAGGGACTCCAGCTTCAATTGGCTGAGGAGAACTTAAAAAACCGCCTTCTTTAATAATAAATTTTTGACCGACCAGGTAGCTTTCTAACAGCTTGTGTGTATTAACCGGTAGGTTTAGCTTCAACTTATGTAACAAGCCTACATGCCAGACTTTGTCAAAAGCTTGAGAAACATCTATGAAAAGAGCGGAGCAATATTTTCTTTCTTCAAAGGCTTTTCTTATGGCGTTTACTATCCGATGGGTTTGTTCAATTGTGCTATGCTCTCTTCTGAAGCCGAATTGATGATTGGGTATACACCCATTGTCATTTAAAATTGGGGTTAATTTTGACGCTAAGAGCTTCTCAAACAGCTTTGATATATTAGATAATAAGCTAATAGGCCTATATGACTCAACTTTTGTGTGATCTTTTCCTGGCTTTGGTATCATCGTTATTAAGGAGACCTTCCATTCTTGAGGGTAGTATTCAAGTCGTAAAATAGCATTAAAAATATAAAGAATAATTTTCTTTGCTATGCGAGGTAGCTCCAAAAGCATTTTGTTACTGATTTTATCAATACCAGGTGCCTTCTTGGTGTTTAATTCACAAATAGCCCTTTCTAATTCCCTTATCTCAAATCTTAGGGGGATAGCTGCTCTAACATTAACAGGCGGCAACTCGTGCGCTGTATCGTCAGGTATATTTTGGGTAAATACGTTTTTCAAATGATTTACAAACAGGTTTCCTTTTTCATTATCATTTCTTGCCCAACTTCCATTCAGTTTCTTAATGGTGGTTTCGAGATAACTGGTCTTTTGAGGTTTCTAGCTGCCCGCCATAATGAGTAGCCTGATTGTGGAGTTGCATCCAAGTCCTTAAGATATTTTTCTACGGAAGCCGTTTTCTGAGTCTGCAGTAATTTTCTTAGCTTTTTTGTACACTCTTTTAATTCATTTTTAAGTTGAGGGGATCTTTGCAATTGCCATTCTCTTCGCACTCTCCTTTTTTCATTCAAGAGGCGCTCGACATCTGCAAAATATATTTTATTATAATTGGTTTTTTTGAGGGTTTTGCTGGAATGTTGAACAGCTAGTTTAAGATAACTGTCAAAATTGACAATAGAGAGATCCACATTTTCCGGTGTGCTAAGCGGAATATTTTCTGTGCAATGGGTACTGAGATATTTTTTATATTTTAACCAGTTTATTTGTGTAGCTGTTGTCGCTATGTAACCAGAGGGAGATACGATTCTATTTTTGTTTGTTATAGTAACTATTGTAGGTGTGTGATCAGAGGATAATTCTAACGAAGGTTCAACTTGAATCGTTTCTGTGGGGATGTTTTTAACCACTCCGAAATCGATGACATCTGGAATTTTTTGCGGATCAGCAGGCCAATATGTTGGTTGTCCGCTCGCGACGACATTTAAATTCATTTTAGAGATTGTATTATACAAAACACGACCCAGAAGGTATGTTTAGCGTTATAATCGCCAGCAGCCAGGAAACAGGGCCCCAATGACTTATAATATTTATAATATTGGCTTTCTGATATTGCAAATCTAGGTGGTGAGTATAAGGATGAGATTACTATATTTCGATTCAGCTCTTTAATACAAATGTTCGTTGCTTGGAGATAATCTTCACGATGATCACACATCAGGTAGTGTTTGATTCGGGTTTTTATCAAAATTTTTTATCCACAAGCTCTATCTCGAGGGTCCTTGGTATCATATAGTGTATAACCATTGATTTTAAACGTATTTCTTGAGGTCAAATGAGTTTCAGAAATCATCATGACATCAATT
Source organism: Pollenia angustigena (assembly GCA_930367215.1). Classification (NCBI taxonomy): domain Eukaryota; kingdom Metazoa; phylum Arthropoda; class Insecta; order Diptera; family Polleniidae; genus Pollenia; species Pollenia angustigena. Next base: position 21,634,817 of record OV884061.1, on the reverse strand, counting down.
TGTTTATTTTTAAGAAAGTATTCTAATTCATTTTTATGTTGGCGGATGCCGTTTGCGTTCCAAAAACAAATTTTTAAACAGTTCATGGTTTGTTAAGTACAGCTTGCAATAACATCGATTGCATTCTAAGCATTTCCTGCATCATATTACCCATTGTGTTCGTAAAATTATTTACTGTTTGCACTAAAGTTTCCATGGTTTTTTCTAGACGACTTAAATTAGAAACTGGAGTTTCATCATTACTTGGCGAAGCACCTTGCATTGGCACATGGTTTGATTTTAGGACGTTAGCATAAGAGGTTCTGTTATTACTAGGCTGCGGAACCTGAGTGTCATTAGTGTTTGCTTTATTTGGTACCTGCATTTGAGGGGGATTAGTTTTCGGTCCAGCCGACTGCATGACGATAGTATATACAGGACATCCTCTATAATTGGCAGTGTGATTGCCGCCACAGTTGCTACATTTTTTTACATTGGGGTCATTTTTAGACTTATCACACTGGACTGTACCATGTAATTCACCACATACTACGCAAACAGGGGGTAAATAGCAGTAGGCCTTAGTACGGCCAAATTCTTGGCAGTTGAGACATTGAACGGGACCATTTCTTTTGTGCAGCTCCTCTATAGTTATTCTTCTGTAGAGAATATATTTTAAATTGTAAATAGGATGCGTTTCATTTTTTTTAAGCTTAACGTCGCCAGGTTCTAGCTCCACTCGAAATAGTGGTTGGGGATTTTTTTCCCTATTTTTGATATTTGTAACGTTTTTTATTTTAAAGCCTTTCTCTTCCAAAAAGGTTTTAATTTCTTCAGGGTCCACGCTCGAGTCTATGCCCTTGATCACTACCTGAAGGCCTTTGCTGCTCTTCAGCTGATATGTATAAAAGCTTTTTTAAGGGATTCAAAATGGTTTGTTAGTTTGCGAAAATCATTCTCATGATTAACCTGTATTTTTGTCTCGTTTATATTACCATGCTTGATTGCCGCTACGTAAAAAGAATTTTCACCTATTACCGAGATCACGCTCTTTATTAACTCACTTGAGTTTTGCTCCCTAAGATATATTGGGGGTGGCTTAAAAGATTTTATGACGTTTGGTGCCTCTGGGGATTCGTCCTCAAGAATTGCAAAACGGTTTTGTGAATTTATTCTATCAAAAGATGTTACTTTTGAGGCCGAAGCAACTGCTGAAGAGGTAGGGCTGCGACCCCGTTTAAGCACTGTTATATACCTGTCCATACCAACTTGTATTTGAGGCTTTTGACAATTTTTCACTAAAGGGTTCTCCATTGCGTCTGTATTTGAGTTTATGGTACCATTTCTTACTAAGATTGTTTTTTCCGCCGCGGTAATACTTGCGGACGCTACAACACTTGTCCCCAAAGACAGATTAATATTTTTTAATGTATCGCTATCCACCGTTTTTGTGAACACCGAGGGTGAAAGAGAACGTGTTCGAATAATAGGCTTAGCCGTTAGATAGTTAATATTGTTTTGTTTTGTTTTATTTATTTCAGCATTATTTTCGTTTGCCTGAACGGTCACATAAACATTTCTTTCATTTTGCCTTAGCGTTGTTTCACTGTTCTTACTCATGCAAAGAGTTGTTTTTGTTTTTCACCGTTTGCTGTGCTTTAAATATTTGTATTATTTATTGTTTTTACAACAACACCAAAAAAAAATGTTTTTGTTGAGAGTATGTATGCATACACATGTATGAACATTCATACGAATGTATATATTTTTACTATTTTTCTTTATTTAATTTTATCGTTTGAATTGTTCACTATTATGTTAAATAATTTAAATAACAAAATATATAATTTATTTTTAAGCGTCCATTCGCTGCGTATATTACAAAATCAAATATGATTAATTAATAGTTCAAAACGTATGCGGGGTTAAAAATACACGTCTGTATCACAACAAAGCACAAACCGAACTCATCAACAATACTTATGAGTTTTTTATTACTAACACAATTACTGGCTTCACTAACTAAAGCTTCTCTGCATAGCCGGCCTTCGGCCGGGCACAAAGATTTTCTCCTCTATGGTATAACAAACAACAGCTTTGCCATCTAGATCTTTGCCATCTAAATCTTCCTCTAATTATTACAAAAAATAAGTAATTCAAAATACATATGTACCTTAATTTTATTAGTCCAAGATTCATAAGATTCAGCTCCAATTCCTGTATTTTAAGGGCCTCCACTAAAAATAAAAATTTTAATAAATAAAATTAGAATTTTTTCTTTTTTTATAATTTTTTAAAAAATAAATCAAAATACATACCTTTATTTCCCATAGATTATCTTCTATTCCTGTTTTTTAAGGCCTTTGCTGAAAATAAATAATAAAATAATTAAATAAAATTACCAAATTCTTGTAGTGTTGTCTTCTTCTTTTTTTATAATTTTTTAATAAAATATTGCCATATTTATTTAATGATTTTGTACTAAAAAGTGCTACCACAATTCTAAAAAACAATTTTTTCCTAAAAACAAGCATTTGCGGTCTGGCAACACTTAAAATAACACTCATTACTCTGTACAATTGAGTAACACTTCCTCTCTCTTTGACGAATGTAAAAATTAATTACTCTCTTCAAATTGACTACTTTGTTATCTTCTCGTCCACCACACAAACACAAATATTAAAGCTGAATTGACGTGTTTAAGAAAAAACAGTTCTAAAGAAAAAATTCGCATCAATGCTGCTTCTGTTTACTTTTTATTTTAATGAGGTTTTGTTCAATATGAGTTTAAGAGAAAACATGTTAAGGCAAAAGTTGTTGGAAACTTTACTAACAACAACTTCTTGGAAAACGATTTTTATGTAACATTAATATTTTCCTAAATATAAGTCATACAAGTCGAACTTTACGATTTTTCTCAAACTTTGGCGAGCTTGAGGGAAGGCTAAGCCTTCGCCGATCGTCCTAAAAATTTTTTGAGTTGTTTTTTTATCAATACCCACCGAATTGGAGGGTGAGAGCATGGAAAAATAGAAAAAAAATTGATCCATACAGTTAACGACCACCCTAATGTACATATACATACCAGAGAATGACAACAAGTACCCATAAGAATAATATACAGAGGTATTTACCCACGCTTTTCGTTATTGTGTATACTAAGGCGACCAGATTTTGAAAATAAAAATAGAGGACATAAAGAAAAAAAGTAAAAAATATTTTTGACTTCAAGATTTTTTACTTATATTACAGACAAATTTACTTCCCCATATGTATATACTTATAGTAAATTAAAAAAAAAAAAACCATATTGTCGGCTTAATATGCAAACTTGCTAAATCCACTTTTTAAGTAAATTGAGATTTTGATTCCGTTGGGTAGAGAAAAATATGCCTCGTGGACCAGCAATTTGAGTATTGAAGTGTGTCAAATCAACTATATTATTTGTTTACTCTCAAGCATTTGTTGAAAGGGGGTTAGCAGGTTTGGATATTAAGCAGACGATATGTAAAAATTTACATAAACTTAAGTAAAATTAGTTTGAAAAATAACGAAACATAAAAATGCATTGGAGTTACTTATTCAAAATTTTATACTGCAACTGTATGAGAGTTAAGTAGGCATATGAACAGAACAAGCATGGCACGACATTTACCATACGACAGAAATGACCAGTGATCGCCGTGAAATAAAATTTATTTTAATTTATAAAAATAAAATCAAATATTGGTCATGCTTTAAAAAAAAGAGGACAAAGATGACAGATTATGAAAAAAAGATGATAAAAGAGGACACAAATTATATAGAGGACAGCCAGTTAAAATAGATGATTGTCCTCTAAAAAAGAGTACGTATGGTCACCTTAGTATACACATATTTATAACGCAAAAAGTATGGTTATTACTTATACTTATGCACGGCAATATCTTCACGCAACCACATTCAGTAAACAAAAATGCATGAATATTATGCAGATGTTATTCAATACCCATGAATGTGTTTTGGTTATCTGCCATACAAATAAAATGTCCATGTTAAAAAAATACCTTCAGTATTTTTGGCACTTCTGTGTAAAAATGAAAAAAATGTACCAAAAATGTGCTTTGTCACTAGGCAGGTATGGGACTATGTACATATTATTTATGATATTTAAAATAAATTTGTCCGTAACATCAGCAGTACCTATGTAAAACTACAGATAAGCTATACATTTTTATAAAAAATAGGACCACGGGGGGTGGGAAGGAGCAATTTCTGCTCTCCGAAGCTATCTGACAGATTTTAATGAAATTTAAAACATAGATAGATTCATATTTATATAGACACTTGAGCTATGTATTTATTTAAAAAATAGTTTAACGAGGGGAGATAGGGAGCAATTTATTCCTCTCCAAAACTATCCAACAGATCTTAATGAAATTTAAAACATAGATAGATCCATATTTACATAGACACATTAGCTATGTATTTTTTAAAAAATATGACTAAAAGGGTTATAGGGGGCAATTTCTGCCTCTCCGAAACTATTTAATAGATAATAAAATTTAAAAAATAAAAAGGTTTTTATTTATTTGGACACATGAGCTATGTATTTTTTTCAAACTATGACCACGAGGGGCAAATTACATGTACGTTTTTGATCGAATATTCACCTTTATTGTGTTTTAAATACGCCAAACACAATAACAATAATTAAAAAAAACTTTGTTAAACAGCAATTGTAACACACATGCACAGCAACATGTGACATGAAAAGTTGACAAGTAAGATGTAAAAAACATGTCGTGTACATGTATCTTAAGCAAACGCTATAAATAAATATGTAGTGAGTGGTTGTTTCACTCTTTCTTATTAGCACAGCATACAAATCAATACTTACATGCATACATAAAAAACAATATCTTCCATCTCGTGTCGTCTACCCATGCTATGTGCGTGTGACAGCAACAAATGGCTCTACGATATTTTTATTTTTGCATGTAAAAACCCTTTACCACTGTTGCCAACTTTTTTTGAACACTTCCCGCCAAATCGGACTTCAAAACCGCTAGAAACCGCTAAATATTTAATTTAGCGGGAATTTTCTTAAAAATACCGCCAAAACCTAAACATTTTTAAGTTTTATATAAATCTAGATATGTGTTGCTTTTTTAAAGGTATGTATATGACTCTCAAGTTACGTTTCCAACTTCCCCATCTAAAAAAAAAAGGTTAGAGTGAAATATTCGGCTGTGCCGAATCTTTAATACCCTACACATACCGTTAGAAAATTTCCGGAGTGGTCTTTATATGGGACATATGGTAAATTGTAGGCCGATCTTTAAACATTTTGAACAGGTTATTTATAGTCTTATAAAACTATGACTGACCAAATGTTATTAGAATAGAACACAGATTGAGAGAGTATAGGTTTTACGCGTACTTCAGCTTTTTCCGAGAGTGGGCTTTATAAGAGGCTAATGGTAAGTTATGGACCGATCGCCACGAAAGTTGACAGTGTCATTTATTGTCATACAAATTTGTGACAGACCAAAAATTATTATAATAGCAATATTTGTTACCGTTTTAGGTGTACAAAATGTTTTAAGATAGTGGGCTTTATATGATGCCTATCGTTAATTATAGACCGATCTTCACGAAAATTAACTGATTTTTAGTCATATTTGTGCAAAAATTATATCAATATACGCATTCCGCCACTAGTTATTCTAGTTTTTATACATTTAGATTTATAAATCTTGTCCTACTGAACCGATTTTGCTGGATTTCAATTGATACCAATATTTATTCTTTTTTTCAACTAAAGGACATGGCTAAATGGACTTAGAATTACTCAAGGACCCAGAATATATGTACTTTATGGGGTCTTAGATGAATATTAAACAGTTTCACCCAGAATGACAAACTTTGTATACCCTTATTAAACCTAGTTGTGGTGGAGGATAAACCAATTCCTTTATAAAAACGCAAAAAAGTTTATAACATATACGCTATATTATTTGCCGTTTTAAGCAACTAGATAAAATTTTGTGAATTATATTGCTTGGCATATATCGAGACAATTAAGATTAATACCTTACCTTTTGTTTTAAAATTTTAAGCAAGCTTAAAGTTGCGAATTGTCACATACAACCCTAACATAGCGTCTTCACCTGACAATTCTTTTTGTCATACCAAACGTCAAACTTCATATTAAAAAAACGCTGACAAAAAATTTCGAGTTTTTTTTATATAGACTTTGACGTTTGGTATGACAAAAAATTTTCAGGTGAAGCCGCTATGTAACAAAATACTAACTGAAAATCGAAAAAAAATGTCACACACAATAATCAGTTCACAAAACTTACAAAAGTACGTAAAACCCTGAACATTAAAGTAGTTTTTAGCCAGAAAAACAAAAAAACTTAATAACAAAAATTATAAAATCTGTAAATTTAAAATTTAAGAAAGTTTTTGGTAGCGAAAATGAGCCGCTGAGAGATGTTTAAAAATCGCTAAATTTCCCGCTTACCGTTAAAACGTATTTTTCCCCGCGATTGACAGCTTAAAAACGCTATATTTAGCGGGAAAATCTCTAAATTGGCAACAGTGCCCTTCACGCATCCGCACAATTTTTTTGCACTTATCGCTGTCACACACACAAAGCATAGGTAGACGACACGAGATGGAAGATATTGTTTTTTATGTATGCATGAAAGTATTGATTTGTCTGTTGTTTTAATAAGAAAGAGTGTAACCGCCACTTAATACATTTAGCGCTTGCTTAAGCGGCCCATACACTTGCAATATTCTTGTATATGGTTTTCGCCATATTATTTCAATTTTGTCCTATATTATGCAATAAGTCGCACATTTTTTTCATTCATTCAATAAAAAGGTGAACATAACCTATAGGAATAACATAAACAGCATTGTACAATGTTGCCAACACATTCTACTTTCTTTTCGTTGTGCAATAAAAATCAAAAGTCTTTTGATTGTTGCCAATATATTGTGCCATCATCGAATATCACGTACACATTGGCGATATAATTGTACAGTACTTAAAATTGAACAATTTTATTGCAAGTGTACGAGCCGCATTAGACGCCTTTCTGTAACGTTTTAAAATTCAAACATTTCTTTTTAATAAGTTGTAAAGAAGAGTTTTTCTTTAAAAATTTCATCCAGTGTATGTATGTACTTATGTAGCATATGAAAAATTATAAATTTAAAGTATGGAAAATAATCAAGAAATTTTAGAGAAAATAAATGATTTTGGAGAGGCATAAGTCGGCTCCTATCTCCCCTCGGTAACCTAATTTTTTTAAAAATACATAGCTTATGTGTCTACACAAATATGTATCTATCTATGTTTTAAATATCATTAAAAATCATAGTTTTGGAGAGGCAGAAAATACCCTCGAGTTTCCCTCGGGGTCCTATTTTTAAAAAAATATATAAGGCTTGTGTGTTCATATTAATATGGATATATCTATGTTTGAAATTTTATTAAGATCTGTTAGATAGTTTCGGAGAAGCAGAAATTGCCGCCAACCGCCCCTCGTTGTTCTAATAAAATAAGCTTACCGCCTTAGTCAAATGTTAAAAAGCTTTAAAATTATCTTGATACTAGTCACAAAGCCTGTCCCTGCCAGGCATAAAAATCTTTTAGATAATAACTAACATAGTAACGCTTATAAAAGAAATTAAACAAAAAAATATTATTCAATGTTTTAATATATTTAATAGGTATATGAAGAAAAAATATGTAAAAAATAACAATAAGTATTTAAGTAACTAAATTATAATACTTCTTTAAAAACAAAATTTTTTGAAAATACTGAGGAGCAACCCTTTTTAACATACCCTGTTTTCCATCTACATGTATTACTTTTACCTTAACATCATCTTTTTTTCTCACTCTTGAGAAAGCAACGTACAATTGTCCATGACTAAAAACTGGTTTGGGCAAATATATACCCACCTTCTCTAACGTTTGACCTTGATTGATGGTGATAGAAAACGCCAACCTTATAGGAAACTGTCACCTACGCAAACAAATGGTAGGTCGGGATTTATGGGAGCCAAATCAATCCTCGGAATAAATGCAGGATTGCCTTTTGCAGTGCCGGCAGCAACGGAACCATCCTCCGCAGCTCTTGAATGCAAAAAATCCATAAGGCCTTGATAACTTTCAGCACGGAACTCTTTTTGGTGTTCTTTTAACTAATGAAGATGGTGGGATTCCCACGCTCAAAAATGGATTAAAAGCTCCACGCACGGCAATCCGATAACTGTAGTTACCCATCTGAGAAACCCGTGTCCTTTTGGTAGTGGATATATTTTGTTTAAACGGTATATCTGGGTGTCATCCAGACTCTCGAAATGGAAATAGTATTGGATATGTCATAGACTCTAAACTTGGATGAAGTATCCTGATACGCTTAGTACTGGTACCTTTGAGGTCTGATGGATCTGGCTTCAAATGTATAAGAAGATCTCGTTCAAATGGAGGTTCACCGTCTGTGCTCTGAAATATTGCGGTTACTTCGTTGACTCTCTGTGCATTATATCTTCTGTTATCAAGAGATATGTCGTGCTTTTTTGCCATTGAAACTAACGGTACTCAGACCCCTCTTTGTCTGTCCTCAGCTTCTACATCATTCTCCACTTCATACAATATTTTGTGTGCCTTTGCCAATGGATTGGTTGAAGAAGTTACCCAACATTTTAATAGCAGATTTACTGCATCCAGTGTTTCCAGAATTCTTCATACGTTCTTCAGTCGCTTCATCAGGATCAATAATGTACAGTTGAGTGTATTTTCTTGTGTCACCGGGTACAGGATGAAGAGTTCATGCCCTATGGTAAATTTGAACATGAATGCTGAAACAATATGGACCGTATCCTGGCGGTGCTTTAATTTGTGCACCCAATGACGCAAATGAAAATGCACTGTAAAAGAATCGAATATGTTTCAAGAAGTTTTTCGATTGCCCGTGTTTTCCGGTTATTAAATCCTTCAAAATGGCAGGATAAGGTTGAGATAATAAGGATGTAAGGTCAACTTTTCCTTTCTGACAACAGTTTGAAAATTTTCCATCTGGTGCCTTTTCCTTACGAAAATGTTTTGCTGCACAAATGGAACATTTAAAAGTCATACCTCCACAGTAATGCTCCGCAATAGAATCTTCTTTTCCCTTTTGTTGTCTGCCATTCTTGCAACTCTGCAAAATATTAACATGTCTTTTAGGAGGCAACACTACGTTGCTTTCATCCTCGTGCAGTCGTTTATTTGCCATTATTTTTCTGTTTTCTTCTAATCTCCTTCTTTTCGCACAAACTGGTTCAACATGTCTTCCAGCTGCTTTTCGGTTTGCATCCTCCTTGAACCTTTCCCTTTTTTGCTCATCTGTTTCATTTAGTTTTTGAGCTGCCTTTCTCTTTATGTTGTCCTCTAACCTCTTACTTCTCCGCAAACCGCATTCAGTAAGTCTTTGGGATGCATTTCTGATTTTGTTTTCGTCCAACCTCTTTCTTTTCTGTTCATCATCTTCAAATTGCCTATTTGCTATTTTTCTGGATGCATCATTTTTTAATCTTTTATTTTTATCTTCTTCGGATTCTTTAAATTTTCGTAATGCTTCGCTCCTTGAACGCCTCAACTTTTTACCTAAACTCGCTTTTTTTCTATAAGATAGAAGTTTTCTCTTTTTGTCGTTTTTCAACCGTGCTATTTTATCTCTAAAGTTTTCCTTTTTTATTAGTATTGTGGTTATTAGTTTTCCTTTTTTTTTGAAATGAAATTTCTTTCTCTCCCTTTGTTTTTTAAGCTTTGTCCGATATGATCTTTTTCGTTTGGGCAATATAATTCTAGTCTTATGCACAACATTTGACATTTGTGGGGAATGTTGGTTAGGTGATGAAATATTCTTATAGACATCAAAATATCCATTTAAAATATTCCCTGAAAACGAAGTTTTTTAACAGGATGTTCTTCATTTCCAAAGCGTAAAAATATGGCCCCATTTCTCCAAACCTCAAATAAATATGGAAATATTTCTGCGGCAGCTTGAAGTTCGCATGAAGTATCGTACTTTCCTCTTTTTCTCATATCAAGAGAATATACTTTAATATTATTATAGTTGTCACCCTCTGGTGTGGTAGTAAAAAATTTGAAACGGTTCCAATTTTGGACCACATAATCCACAATAATATTACGCACTTCCATTCCCCTTGAAGCTGTTGCATAGACTACATGAGCAAGAGACGAAAACAAACAATTTCCGTCCCCATCAATTGGGAAGACTTTGTTACAGACAACGTCCAAAACATCCATCATTGCAAATTATTAATTAAAAAATAACTGAAAACAAAATTGTTTAACATTTTTTTTAAATTTAAATGTATGTAAATCCCCTCATACGATTACTTCTTATTGCAATAGGTATACAATAAAAACAAAGAATATAAATCAGGGATGTAATTATAATAAATGTAATTAAATTAAAAAAATTTTTTTTTTCATATTACAACAGGATCGAGTTTTATTCAATTGTGGGATTGCTTGGAAATTTTTTTCCATATTGTATTTTGTACTGAAAAAATGCATCTACGAATAGGTTTTCTAAATAATTCAATAATGCTATTGCATTAGCCTTTCGATGCCGGCATTAAACTGTAAGTCCCTTCAATGAGTTTAAAAATAGAATCGGATGCAGGTTATTCACTGGGAGAGGTGTTTCCATGCCCTTAACGGCATTAGTTTTTATAGGAACATTTTGAAAAAAATAACGAACCATTGAATACTCTTATATATATTTACGCTCTCTGATTTAAATCCTCGGCGTTTTGCATAGTGCTGGTTATAAACCATCCACCAAACCGAAGTATAGTAAAATGTAAACGTATGAAACAGTTGATACCAAACACCGAAAAAATCTCTGCTTATTTATACGAAAACTGACATACATCCTACGAAATATTCGTAAAAACGTGTTTCGAAATAATAAATTTAGATGAATGCATATAACAGTTACTTTCTCTTAGAATATGATTGTTCTTTAAATCACTTTACAAACAAATCTTGAAAATCAAAACAAAAACCCAATATTTTTCTTAGTAATTATGTATGTTATACAATAAGATTATCTCTCCTTTTCAACAGCAGTATTAAAAATACTTTCAGCATAACAAATTTTATGTTATAATATCGAAAATATAAAAATTCTTTAAAAAATACATAATGCAGAATTTAGGGTTTTATGATGAAATAAGCCACATGTACAGCCCGGAGACCGAACATTAGGAATCTGACAATGCTCTTCCTCAGACAGAGGGCTTTAAATATAAAATGTGTCATTAGGAAAACGCAAAAGCTTCCTGCATAAAATATAAAAAAAGGTTAATGGTTTATTCAAGGACCACGCCCACAGACCGAAAATCCAAAATCGGGCTCCGTCTTGCGCAAATGAGCTTTACGTATGCCAAATTTCATCTTTCTGTGACGTCAGACGGCTTCAGTAAGCTGCGGAAAGAGAACCGGACATACATCCGGACAAACAACGAAATTATATATATAGATTTTTCTGAATTACAACACAAAAAAATTTTGCCTAGTTTCAGCATTTGCCATCTCTGCTCTCTCTCGCGCTCTGTGTATTTACGTTATATTTACGGTAATACACATACTTATATGGGTATTGCAGATAGCTAACAGAAATTTTATTTATATCTGCATGTACATTCAAAAAGAAGAATGAATATGCAAATACACATTGGCAGCGTATACCTATACATATTCAATTTTAGCTTGTAATGGGTATTGGTACGTATGTATATGGTTTTGATCTTTACCCATACATGTCCGTACATGTTTTCTCACTAATATTGAAAGAGTACTTAAAATGATACTTTTGTCATTCTCTGATACATACATGAAAAACGAATTTTACACGTTAGTTGATATTTAAATAAATTAATTAATGAAATCTGCCATTAGTAAAACAAACACCGGCTTCGCCAACTTCAGCGTCTTAATTCGGGATTTTTAGTTAAGGGTTCTTAAAATTTGGGATTATTAAGTTCGAGAATTCGAGTTAAGAATTTTTAAATTCGAAATTTAAAGAAATTCGGGACAAACTCCCGCCATCCAAGGGCGATTTCGCAAAAACAGAACCAAAACTCGTGGATGAGTAGAGCATAATACCCTCTAAAAAAATCTTTATCAATCTCTCATTTTAAGCTATCTACAGATGTCGGAGCAGCATTTCAAGACGTGTGCTTTTTTACAGCAACATCCTACGTTTTGTGTCCCGATATCTTGAAATCTCGGAGTAGCAGAGAATTTTTAAAAACGCAGCTGTATTAAGAATAACATCATCATTGAGGACAACATTTAATTATTTATTTTATATATCACGTAGAGATGTGATCTAAATTGTTTGATATATAAATCTTATATATATTAAATCTTATTCACATGCGGGTCGATTGAACACCTTCTTCGTCAATTTGGCACGGATGAACGTTATTTTAGGGAGCTGATATTTTTTAGTGCTCAAAGTTATGGCGATTTCTTTTCTGAGAAATATGTTGCATTAATGTTACATGTTCTACATTTTTGTGTTCGTTTGTACAAAAAATACAACTGTGGGAAAAATTTTCAAGTTCTTTTGTGAATATGTTGATAAAAAACATGCAAAACATGTTGCATGTTTTACCCTTACTTTTACTTAAGGTGTTCATACTGCCCTGTCTTACAACTTTGGTACTTACTACATTGTTTGTACAACCAATGTTTTATTTTGTTTGTCATAATTGTCATAAAAAAAATTATTTAAAACAAAATATAAATATATTAACACATTAAAATCAAAAAAAGTCTATTTATATTATAATCGTTTAAATTTTTCTAAGCCATTAGTGATGTCAATATTTGTTTTCAAGCCATAATTGCGTGCTTAAATAGCTTTAAAAATCGCTCATTAACTACATTAATGATGAAAGTGTAATAGTTGTAAATAAAAGCAGCTAATTGTGTTCTATTGAAATTGCACAACATGTAACACTTCCAGTGATTATAGGTAACTGTAACATATTTTTTTCAGAAAAGAAATCGCCATTAAATAACAAAAATTTTAAACATTTTTCAAAAAATAAAATCTTCGTCCGTATAAGGGACACTCTCATATACATACATACATATATGAACCTGTATGCATTGTATATATATATATATATATATATATATATATATATATATATATATATATATATATATATATAAATGTATATACAGTTAGGGACAAAATTGTTCAAGAAATTATAAAAATGTATGTATATCATGAAAGCTATTAAAGTTTCAACTTAGAAACTTTCTAAAACTATTGTATGGCCTTCTACATTTTATAATAAAACTATGTAAACTTATTTTCAAAAGTACCGTTAGTTTTTATATTTATACTAAGTTAACATCCAAACCATATGTGTGAACAATATTGACCCTGTATGAATGTTTCATAACAATTTCTACAATAACTGTGGAACTAACAAATCTAAAATTTTCGTACAACTATGGACCGGATAAAGTTCCGAGCAATATTTTAATTAAATGTGCCGACGCTGTTGCCATCCCTTTAGAAATTATATTCAATGCATCAATAAAATATGGTTATTTTCCTGACGTTCGGAAACATTCTTTCATAGTGCCTTTGTATAAATCAGGAAAAAAGTCTGAAGTGGAAAACTACCGTGGAATCGCCAAACTCAGTATTATACCTAAATTATTTGAAAAAATAATCACTGAATATTTATCCTATCAAGTGTCCAATTTAATATCCTCTTATCAGCATGGATTTCAAAAGAGGTGCTCTACTATGACAAACCTTCTTCAAGTCACAACCATAATAAATCGTGGATTTCTGGAACAAGAACATACTGATGTTATATACACTGACTTTAGTAAAGCTTTCGATAAAGTTAACCATTTACTCATTAAAAAGAAATTATATTTTTTGGGGTTCACAGACCTCAGTATTAAATGGATTTATTCATATTTAACTAATAGAAAACAAACCGTTCTTTTTAAAAATACCTGTTCCAGACGAATTGATGTTCTCTCTGGAGTACCACAGGGAAGCCACCTCGGTTCGCTTCTTTTTTCACTTTTCATTAACGACTTGCCTAATGCAATTCAATCTTCTTATATTTTAATGTTTGCGGATGATGTCAAAGTTTTTCTAAGTTTTTGTCAAGTATCTGACCAACAACGTCTCCAAAATGACTTAAACTCGTTTTATTCATGGTGCCCAACAAATCTTATGGAGTTAAATCTTAATAAATGTAAATATATGCGAAAGAAAGAATCCAATACCTGCACAATATCATCTTGGTGATAGTCAGCTGGAATTGGCCGTCAATTTCTTAGCCCTTGGAATTCTGCTTCATCCGAAACTTATTTTTATTTCGCATATTTCTATGGGAGTAAATAACGCTAGGGGTGTAGAGTTTGATGATCCTTATGTTACAAAAACTTTGTTTACTGCGCTTGTAAGACCTATTCTAGAGTATGGATCTATAATATGGGACCCAACTTATAAAAAACATTCCAATGCTATCGAATCCATCCAAAAGCAATTCCTGCTCTATTGTCTTCGTGGACTAAACTTTAATCCAGTAAACTTGCCTTCGTATTCTGCAAGACTTTCTCTTATAAAGCTGCCCACCCTGAAAAGTCGTAGGACTATGTTAAACATATTGTTTATTTTCAACATCATTGCTGGCAAAGTAAGCTCTGGTTTTGTAATCCACAATATTTTGTTTAATGTTCCTCAACGCCCATCACGTCATTTTATTCCATTATCAGTTCGAAGTTTTAGAGCTAATTATGCTAATGCGGATGGATCCTCTTATTAGAATGTGTAATGAATTTAACAAATTCTATAATTTTATTGATTTTTCTTCAAGTCCTAATGTAATTAAGAACAAAATAATTATTTTATCAAATTCATAATTTTTTAAGTAAATATTTTATATTTTTTTTATTGTATTTTATGTTTAATGTACACTAAATCAAGATTATTAAATTTAAAATGTCTGTAAGGATTATCATCCATAGACAAAATAAATAAATAAATAAATTCCAAAAAAATTTCAAGTTTTATCTGTGGGATTTGCTTTTAAAGTAAATTAATTCTTAATAATATATTTTTTAAAATTTGAAAAAAATTTGAGCAATTATATTTTACCTAATTTCTTTTCATAAGATTTTAAAATAGAATAAAAAAAGTGTAGTTTGTATACCAAAAGCAACAAAGCTGGTCGCCCAAAAAAAACTTTCGCCAAAAAATTTTCACGACTCAAATCGACTTATTGTTATTGGTGTAGTCAATATAGCTATTAAGGTCCGGCAAATACTGAGCATTGAGTACAATTTAGATGTAAGCACTAAAATCGTACGAAGTTGCTTAAGTTCAGGTAGATTAGTAGCTAGAATAAAGAGCGACAACCCGGCAGTAAACATGGCTGGCGTAAAAGAGAGAAATAATTCCAAATATTAAAATTTTGATGATCTCATAAATGACTTGGGATTGTTTTCGTGGGAACCAGCCTCGGTCACTCCGCTAATTTAGAAGAAAAATGTGTGCCAAGTACTACATAACCATAATGGAAGACCCGTAGATTCCAAGATTAGCCATATTCGGCTTAGAACCACGACAGGGTGATATCATTATGCAGGACAACGACAAATAGCTAAATGTAAGTTTGAAGAAAATAAAAATTCGAAAATAAATTTGCCTAATTAGTCCGTTCCAAAACGACAAATTTTTTTGCTCAGAGGAACCCGCCTAACACTGCATATAAGCTTTGGGAGCTTGCCGTTAAAGCCAAGCTTTAAAGCCGAAAATGCTAAAAACTTTTGTATAAGTATGTTAAAAAGAATTAAGGTAGTTTAAAAGAGCAAAGGGACAACACACCAAACGCTAGGGCCCAAATACAACAATAATCTCTAACAGCGGTTATAATTGTTCACACTCAGAACATAATACTAATAACGTGTAAAATATTATGAACACGTGAGGGGTATAGATGCAAAGACTGCAATGTCAACATTTATAGTTTTCGTAATAAATAGTAAAAACCTCTAGCTCAAAGTATATTCATATTTTTGTATTGTATACGGGCATTTCCATTTTGATGTGTCGTGATATTTGTACCACAAAATTTAAAAAAATTCAAATGAAGCAGTAAAATTTGTAAAAAGGGTTTTTATGTATACAAAGAAATGAAGTAGCACTATATTCAGAAAAAAATTACAACAATCGACGCTAAGGATTTGCAGATATAAGCAAAAATATGCGCTGGCGTGACGTTAAAAAACGGAAGTGTATTTTGACTTGTATTACAAAACTGAAAAAGACTGCGAATTGAGCAAGACATTTTGTATAAAACCGTTTTTAGTAACACAGCGTTTAGTGCCGGTTCACACACGTCAAATTTGACTCGTCAAGTCTTGAGTTTTTAGGAGAGAGGGGAAAAGAAATGGCATTCTCTTTTCCCTTCTCTCCTAAAAGATCAAGACTTGAAGAGTCAAACTTGACGTGTGTGAACCAGCACTTACATTTGCCAGTACAGGCCAGACAGCAGCAATACACGCAAACTTTTTAACTAATACCTGCACACTTTTCCAACTGTCTTGTCTACTGTTTAAGGCCAGTTTACATGGTAATACAATGTGTTACGACTTTGTGGAAACAAAATATTATGAAATTCTCTCCGTGTTTAAAAGAAAAAAATAAAAATCTTTAGTAAGTATAATTCATGTTTACACGGATCGTATAAGTAAATTCAAAAATAATAACAAAAAAGCAGATGGTTGCAGTTTTAAATATTTATAAAAACAACATGAAAATTTCGTGAGTTGATTTTAGTTGTTTTTGTTATTGTATAAAAATGCTATCACCTTTAATATACTCTGTTAAAATACACCTCTGGTGTGATGAGAATACATAAGTTTCTAAAATGGTTTAGAAAAAAATCATTTACCGACCGCTTGTCAGATTTTGTATCCGTATTCTCTCTTACTCAATACATTTTGCTTTTACATGATACGATTTTTCTCATTCTACATAATTGTTCGACATGTCGTAATACATTGAATTTTGCAGACAGTAAAATTGGACAGTGATTTGACATTTGCTAACAGTAATCTGAAGTTTTGTTAGCAAAAGGAACAAAAAAATCAAAATGTAAAAAATAATTAAATATATTTTGCTTTGGTTTTTTATATTTTATTTAAGTGTTATGTTTGTTAACACAATATAGTTATTTTAAGCTGTTTTTTATTTCGTTTAGTTCATGTAAAACACGTTTAGCTGGACTTGAACAGCAACATTCACGTTTGACAAACTTTTTAAAAGTGAACTGTCTTAACTACTGTCTGGACGCCTACGTCACGAAGACAGTTAGTAGTGTTTTTGGAAACTAATATGTATTTTCTTACTGTCTAGCCAGTACTGTCAAATGTAAACGTACTGTAAGATTTGGACTTATATAGATTTATTTTTCAAGCTACCAAATTAAAAAATATTTGCTCGTTTAAAGGTACATATGGGCATTTTCAGCGAAAAGTCAACTTTTTTTTAATGTAACGCCAGAATTAAAAAAAAATTTGTATTTTAGAACCATGTTTTTCAAATGTTATCCCTTTTGTTAAAAAATGTAGAGCTTGTTGCGCTTTACACCAAAATATAAAAAAGTAAACTATACATATAAAATTGTTTGAGAAACAATTAAAATTACTTCTGGCGTGACGTGACAAAAAGTAGACTTTTCGCTGGAACTGCCCATATCATGCTATTTAGTAAATAAGAATATGATGAAGACACGACGCAAGTTTCAACCAAATCGATATAGCGGTTTGCTGGCAATTAGAATAATAAAATTGGAGATTACTGTGTTTGCTCTAATCAAATGGACATGCTGCTTTTTTACATGGGCAAGTACTTAAAAACATCAGTAGTTATAAAATTCTTAAACTTAACAAAGGCTTAGTTTTTTCTTGATTGATTTGAAGGAACTTCATAACAACTTAGCTCCATAATTACGACTAATGACAAAGTTATAAAATGAACAATAAAACTAACTGTTTCATAAAAAAAATAATTTGTTAGATTTTTTAATTTCTTTTTAGTTTTGTTTTGCAAAAAAGAAACAGAATAAAAAAAATTGCGTGCATTTTCGCAAATAGTTGCTTAAAAAGAGCTTAACAAGCTGTGATCATTGCAAAAACGACAATCCGTTTTTGCATCAATTCTTAATTTTTTAACATACTTTTATATGGGATAAAAGTGTTTCTGGTAATGTAATATGCACTAAGGAAGCATTCATTAAATACAACTAAAGGCTGTTTTACACTATCACACAAGTCTTAAGACTTTTGGTCTTACAAAATGAAATGATTTTTGGTCTGATTGTCAAAAAATCAAAGATACATTTTTTTTCATTACATTTTGCTTCTACACTATCACACTTCAAATAAAAAGTAAAATCTTTGTGATTTATGAGATCCACTTTAGATTACAAAATAAAGACGAAAAAACATTTTATTAAGCATTGTAACATTGTTAGCTGGCGTATTATTCACTAACTTGCACATTTAAACTTGCACCTTGGTCCTCAGATATATTTTTGCTTTATTTCTAATATTTCTTTAATATTTAATAATTTTTATTTTGATGTGGCCGGCAAATTATTCAACAGCTGTTTTTTTATTTTCTTCTAGGGTGGAAAAGTTGATACAATCATATTTTTTTATTTTTTTTTCGTCTGTGTACCGTATTTAACGATTTTTTACAACAAATATTTGTGATTTATTTAAATTTTAAAAGAATTCACTTGAAATTTTATATTTTTTTTATCGTTTTGCAATTTTTGATTAGAAAAAATAATAGTGAATATTTGTGCACAAAATTTTAATTTTCCATCCCTGATTTTCTTCTTGTGCTTTTGTAAAAACACAATTCTGATAAAAAGAAAAATCTAATCGTTTAGAAAAATTTCAAAAAATAGAGAGAACCATACGACTGCCAAATTTCTTTACGTATTTTTTGACATTTCATTACAAAATGTTTTTACACTATTATACATTATGAATGATTTGTAAGTTTTTGACACGTCTTAACACAAAGTATTATAGTCTAAAATGGCCTTAAGAGGTATTATTAGTTACGTTTGTGAAAAAAGTGGACATTGCAGTCTTTGCATCTATGCCCCTCACATATTTTTTTGGAAAAGTTTTTATTTTTAAGTTCTTTAAATGTTCTATATTTCATATAGTTAAAAAAATTAAATAATTATAAATAATACAACAATTTATAGCCTATTTTGCCAAAAACACTAATTTTGTGAACAATTTTGTCCCTAACTGTATATATGTATGTAGGTATATTATACATATTTTGACTTTCTTGCTATAATATTATTACAAAATGTTAAAAGTAAGGAAATTGATTTTATCGACCCCGGGCAGTGCTGGCTTTTAATAGCTAGTTCTTTATAATGCTCTCAATGTTTAATTTATTGATTTACTTTGAAAGTCTGATTTCTATCTAAATACTAATTTAACCAAACGAACACACATACATACATACAAAAGTTAACTTCGCTGTTGTAATTACTTGTATTATTGAATTTGTGTTGCATGCACCACATGAAAGTGGTCACAACAAACAATTTTTTTTTTCTTTTAATAACGTTTATAATTGTTAAGTTTTTTTAGTTTTGTTTCTTAGTTGGCTGTGAACGCTTGACGTGGCTTTTCAAAAATAGTAAATAAATTATACAAACATAAGCTTTTTTTTGTTATACCACTCGAAAGTTCAGAAAACATATAATTGAGATTTTTGCGAAATTCCCGGGAAAACTCGAGTGTTTGTTCAAAAAAGAAACAACAAAAAGTGTTATTTTTCACAGGGAATATTTTTCCGAAATGGCGGAAAATGTGCGTGTTGTTATTAGATGTCGTCCTATGAATAAAAAAGAACATGAATCCAATAGTAGGGTGAGTTTTAATTGAATGTTTACGTTCGTAAATAGATTTAAATTGTTCTTGGACTCAGTGTGTTTAGACTACGGTTTCTAATTTTCCGGACTTTTTCCATTCCCGGAAGTGCACAACATTTTTTGTGAAGGACAGAATGCCAACTCTTCACTACTAAAACTTGCTAAATTTTTAGTAAAAGTGTTTAAAAAATGGCTGAACAAGTAACAACAACCTAAACATTAAAAAAAATCTTTGAATAACGAAATGAACAAATTTTCGATAAAATAAATTTTTTTTGTTGTAAGTCATGTGCAAGGTTGGCAATTCGGTGCGTTTGTTCCTTAGTTTGTGCGCGGTGCGTTTTTTTTAACTTTCGGTGCGTTTTAAAATTTTTGGTGGCACCAAAGCAAATTCAACACAACTTTTTGTCTCAGTGTGAGCAAAAAATGAGCAATGTAAATTTACAAAAAAAAAAAAAAAAAACAGTGGAAGAGATTAAGCCAGACTGCCTTTTAAATCTGAAATTTTAGAAACAAATTGACTTTTTAAATGTAAAAACCGTTTTATCCCATTGCAAAAAAGATATCATGCCATTCGCAGTACTATTTGAAACCAAGGTTAAAATATTATCTAGTATTGAAAAAGGATGGCAAATGATTCATTTACCTCATGCAATGCACTATAAGAATTGTTAGCCTTTTTTTGGGCAAAAGTGAATTTTTTTTTAATTTTTGATATATTTTTTAATTTAGTACACTGATGTCGAAAGTGAGTTTTTTTTATATTTATTGAAATATTGGGGAATTCTTCTCTTATTAAAGTTGGTGGAAAGTTATTTATAGAACTATGAATTGGAATTTCACTTGGCCTTTAAAAAAATTAATGCAATTTATAATGCAGAAATTTGGGGGTTTTAGCGCTTTTAGGGTTAGGGGTTCATCGTGGACTGTAAATGACTGTTTCAGGCTAAAACCATAAATTTCTTGAATACATACAATACAATTTCCTCAACGTGTGAGAAATTATACATGAGAAATATTTAGAATTGGGAATAAATTTGGGATAAAAATATTGTAATTAGTGACAGAGTACGATTATGTGTTATGTGTGCAGCAGCGTGGCCATTTTGGCATTTTTGCAGCTAGATTTAGCATTTTTTTGATTGATTTAGCCTCAAATTTTTCATTTAGCAGTTAGCATTTTTCAACTTCATATTTCGCATTTTTTAGCATTATTTAATTTAAGAATATTCAAGTTATATTTTTGGAAAATCTACCACGCTTTTTGGTTGAATGCACATACAAATCCCTACTCTTTTGCTATATAAAATGTACAATCTTTTAAAAAACCTTTCATATCAAATTGTTTTTCATAATTTAACAAATACCAACTTTTTTGTGGAGAAAACAGTTTAAAAACTAATGAATGCAAATTAAGCGCATATTTAAAAGAATAAATGATTGATTTCACTGTAGAAAAATTACAACTTTGGAACATCAGTGGCAGAAACTAAATTCATATGAATTGTTAAATGGGAACTCAACAGTTGATTTCTGGATAAATGTATATGGATATTAACAATTTTATAAATTTTTCATAGAAATGTGTAATTTTTCCACTACATTTCTAAAGGTACATGGCCAATATTGGTATCATTTTGAAGGTTTTGACTAGATCTTTCTGGGTATATATTTAAATTTATTTAACAATTTTTAGCTCTTAAGCTCACATTACAGTTTTTGTGTACTAAGTGTTTAATTTATTTAAACAAAAACTTCACGCTTAGCCGGCCTTAAGCCGGACGCAAAGATTTCTTCTCTATGGTATAACAACAACGGCTTCGCTAACTAAAGCTTATCTGCATAGACGGCCATCGTATTTAGAGTGCTATATTCGGCTGTGCCGAATCTTTGATACCCTCCACCGACAGTTCAAATGTTTAAGGAGTAATATCTGTATGATGTTATTATTATCTTAAACTGTGACGATTTGTTATTAATTATGGTTTTAGGCGACTAAACTGTTTTCCGGTAGTAGGGTTTATATGGGGCCTAGGGAAAATTATGGACCGATCATCACGAAATTTCACAACGTCATTTCTAGTCCTTTAAAACTGTGACGTACCAATTTCTGTTATGATAGCATTATCAATTATGGTTTTAGGTGTACTAAACAGTTTTCCGGAAGTAGGGTTTCTATGGGGCCTAGGGTAAGTTATGTACCGATCTTCACGAAATTTCACAGTATCATTTATAGTTCTATAAAAGTGTGACGAGCCAAAATTTGTTATGATTGCATTATTATTGTCTTTTTTAGGCGTACTAAACTGTTTTCCGGTAGTAGGGTTTATATGGGGCCTAAGGTAAATTATGGACCGACCGTCACGAAATTTCACAGTGTTATTTCTAGTCCCAAAAAACTATGACGTACCAAATTTTGTTACGCTAGCGTTATTTTTTGCGGTTTTAGGCGTACTAAACTGTTTTCCGGGAGTAGTGTTTATATGGGGCTTAGGGTAAATTATGGACGGATCTTCACGAAATTTAACAGCGTGATTTCCAGTCCAATAAAACAAATTTTTGCAAAATCTTATCTCGTTCCGTGCCTTGTTCCAGCATTTATGTTATTTTTTGTAACAAAATTATCAATTTTTTTAGGTGGTGGTTCCACATTTTGATTCATAGCTCTGGTCCTACTGAACCGATTTTGCTGGATTTCAATCCCAAACTGCTTAGGATAACTACAAGCAATTTGGCACCAAGTTTGTTTATTTCTTTTGAGTTGTTCGAAAGTGAGCGTGTTTTCAACAGACGGACCGACAGATGGACATGGCTAAATCGACTTAGAATTGCTCAAGGACCCAGAATATATATACTTTATGGGGTCTGAGATGAATAATGAAAAAGTTTCACACGGAATGAAAAACTTAATATACCCTCTTCACAACTAATTGTGGTGGAGGGTATAAAAATAAGGAACACAAATATACATAAAACATGATTCATTTACAGCTTTGGTATTAGGGTAGCCAGATTTTAAATTCGGAAAAACAGTACATTGAATACATAAAAACAGTACAATCAAGAAAAAAACAGTACATTTTTTTTGACGACAACATTACCATTTGTTTTAATAAGTAACCCCCAATTTCACCAAGTTCAGCTATAATTAACTATCAGTTCAAGCTGTCAAAACATATTGTAAGCTGCAAGTTAAAGTAATAGTTAGTTTTAACTGAACTTGGTGAAATTGGGGTAAATATTTTAAACTTTTGATTGAATATGCAACAACAATTATATAAAGAAAGAAATACACTTAAAATGTGTAACGTCAAAGGAATTATTTCCAGTTTATGGCATTTCATAAATATACATATGAAATTACTCCATTTGCGTTTAAAAAGCAAACACCACAAACGAAGCATTTGGCCAGAGAAAAGCCTTACTTAGCTCAAAACAATCAACTCATTGATGTTGTAAGTACGATTTTCTTTAAACATATTCGTATTTAAAGCAATTTTCACTACACACATAGTTGCACAAATCATATAGAATTTGAGAAAATGTTTGTTTCCTAAATTAATTTTCCAATTTTAAATAATTTTTAAATTATTTACGGCTAATTTTACCAAGTTCAGCTATAATTAACTATGACTAAAACAATAGGTTTTTGACTTTTATAATGAAAGTTAATTAAACCTGAACTTGGTGAAATTGGCCATTAATCTATAAAATCCAAAAAAATAGTTTGGTTTATTTTTATTTCACAAAATCTGAAAATATTTAAAATCATGTGCAATTGAAAACGATGAATATTTAAAAAAAAAAATTTGTAAAAATTTACTTATCTTTTTCTTATTTCAGTAGTTTAGGTAAAGAAAAGTGGTCCCAAAAGATATTAGGTATTCAAATTTTTAATATTTTTAATTAGGCTTAAGTTCATGAAATTTAATTTTCATTAAATTATTCTTATGAAGAAAGGAATTTTACAACATGAAAATTAATTAAAATTGTTGTTGATAATCTTTCATTCTTGACGTGGCTCGGGCTCGAACCCTGGCCGGCAGGTTACCATGACATGTTTCGATCGCAACCACTCGATCTCCTCAGATGGATTTGCCGTCTTACACTCGCAGCCATCGACGACTGCTGACGTCAATAGTCAAACATCAATCCTTAAACCAAATTGTATTTTAACATTCGGTAGATCGAAATTTGCTTTCCTGAATGATTATCCATCTTAATTGATTTTACATGTTTTTTCCTTACTTCTGTTTTTTCGTACTTTTGTCAAGAATTTTTCTTGAAGTCCAAGTACATTTTTTTTGTTTTTTCAAAAAGCAAATTTCGATCTACCAAATGTTAAAATACAATTTGGTTTAAGGATTGATGTTTGACTATTGACGTCAGCAGTCGTCGATGGCTGCGAGTGTAAGACGGCAAATCCATCTGAGGAGATCGAGTGGTTGCGATCGAAACATGTCATGGTAACCTGCCGGCCAGGGTTCGAGCCCAAGCCACGTCAAGAATGAAAGATTATCAATAACAATTTTAATTAATTTTCATGTTGTAAAATTCCTTTCTTCACAAAAATAATTTAATAAAAATTAAATTTCATGAACTTAAGCCTAATTAAAAATATTACTATTCTTGATAAACATTTAAACTTAATCGCAAAGGTCTGATTTATTAATGCTACCGTACTTTTACCTATAATCAGTTACTGTTGGCAAGATCTATTGTTTCTCTTCTTCGTTTTTTTATTTTTTTATTTATTTAATAGATATTTTTATCAATATTTACAAAGGTAAGTAATACAATTTTTAGGTCTGATGTATCTATATTTGGCTTAACTATAATAGTTGTGAGCCAGATTGGCATTTTAAAGCTGATTTAAATTAAATTTTAAATAAATTAATTTATAAGCAAATTTACTTTGGTTCTACCAAATTTTAAAAATATTTTATATAAAAGAATAAATTGTACATTAAAAATTAATAATTCATTTTAAAGGAATTTAATTAAATTCATTTAGGATAAGTTTTCTATACTTTAAACAAATTTCCACATATTTATATAAACTATAGTGATTATTATCGTTGCCGTTAAGTATATTTAAAACTTCGTTCATATCCAAAAATGTTTTACTAAAATATTTAAACCGGAACTCATTAAAAATAGGACAAGCTCCTAGGAAGTGAAACGTATTTTCGGATTCATCCAGATTACAAAGGGTACATAGGCCAACAGAAGTACGTCTAAATGCTCTACTATTTAAATCAAGAAGACCTCCACGTACTCTGATTAGTAGACTTATAGCACGCGACGAAAATTCTGAAGTTAAAATAGGATTTGTGCTAAAAGTTAATTGCGGATACAAATCATGAAATTGTGAGCCTCTTGCATTAGATATAAGATCTTCTCTTTCCGTTGTTTTTAAAAGTTCAAGTATTGGTTTCCAGTATTCACACAGGGGTTTAGTAGCATTTTCAGGAACATATTGAATTTTTTCACATATGTTTACCCACTCCTCAGCCCAAAAGGTTTTCATTGAAATAATTTTTTCAGCTAACATTCGAGGCAATCTATGCTCAGGCAGTTGTAGAACTCTATTAATGTAAGAAAAATGTAGCCTTAAGGTATCAATATACAGGGAGTTTAGACCAGTTTCTAAATAAAGCATGTAGTTTGGCGTATTTAATGGTAAAAGTAACATTTTCTTTATGAAGTATCGAAATAGTTTTTCCACTTCATCATATTTTTTAAATCCCCAAATTTGAGCACCGTAAAACATTAAATATCTGGAAGCAGCGACGAACATTTTAAGTTTATTGTTGTTCGATATCTTAGGATGATTTATATATTTTGACCATGTTGATGCAATCGCCATTTTCGTTGTAGTTAATTTGTTTCCTAAGTGCTTTGTAAAAGATAAGTTAAAATTGATATCCATTCCCAGATATCTGTAGTTATTGACAATTTCTATATTACGTTCTTCAAAATTCCACTTAATATTATTAGATAGTCTTACACCACTACGAAAAACGACTATCTTTGATTTTTCCAAATTTACCTTACGACACCACATCAAGCAGTAAGAATGAAGAGCATCAATCATAGTTTGCAGTTCACTTGGGGAATCGGCCAAAATGACAATGTCATCTGCGTACAGAAGAATTTTAACAGATAACATTTATAGACTAAAAAAAATTTATAAAAATAATAAAGCATACAATCCAAAGGAATCGCCGTTTGAGAAAAATTTTTTGTTAAAATCTATTTCCAAATTTCGCAGGGAAAATCGCGCCAACCTGAATCTCAGGCATGCAGGATACGAAAGTAATGTGAACATTTACGTAAATGAGGATTTAACCCCCAACAACCATAAAATATTTAAAGCTGCTTTAAATATGAAAAAATCAAATCAGAACATTAAATCTACTTTCACTCTACGTGGACTTGTGTACGTCAAAAAGATTGATTCTGACGAGCCCATCCTCGTGGAATTTTTGGAAGATTTAAACAAGCTTTTTCGTTAAACACAAATTTATCTTTTTGTTTTATGTTTTTAAGAATTATTATTTTTTCATTAAATTCTTAATTAAAATAACTACAAATTTAATGTTAAAAACTTATGTTATGTTAACAATTTTTATTACTATTTTTAACTCTAAAAATTTTAAATTTCCTTCTTCATATTGCGTGGTGCTGAATTTTGTCTTAAATTGTGAGTATGACAAGCCATTTGGGTAATCAACTTGATTCCAGAGAAGGTAACTTTTTCATGGTTAGAATATTGGCAAATCGTAACAACACATTTAGTATATTTCATATAAATGCGCAGAGTTTGTTACCTAAAATCGATGAGTTTCGTTATTTATTTGAAAGCTCTGACATTGATGCCATATGTGTCTCGGAGACATGGTTTAACCAGGAAATAAGTGATGCTGTACTTGGTGTGGAAGGCTATCGTCTCTTTAGATCTGACAGGTCAGGGAATGGAGGTGGTGTTGCTATATACATCAAGAGCCATATTTCTAGTAAACTCGTGATGTGCTCTTGTGAAAGAAATCAAACTGAATATATTTTTATAGAATTGAATTGTCATCATAATAAAATGCTACTAGGATGCGTATACAGTAGACTGGTCTTTTCTTGTATGGGATTTTTTTTTTTTTTTAAATTTAATTGTTTGCGCCGCTTAAAATATGAGGTTTGGTGTAAGAAATCATGGCCTAATTTTTCAGGTCAATCCGACGGTGCCTAGCCGTGCCAAGTGGGGCCCAAAGTTTCCCATTTTATAAAAAAAACATCTTTTCTATCAGATCTTTATAGTTATACTAGTTGAAAAGCCGAATATCAAAAATATGACTACGCTACGATCTTCCGCAGAGAAAGTTCTTCAAGTGTGCCAAATTTCAGCTTCCTATGTCATCAGATGGCTTCAGAAAGTTGCGGAAAGAATAGGACATACATGCAAACATCCTTACATACTAAGAAATTATATATTGTATAGATAGATTAAAGTATTTGCAGTTTAATATTTTAGTATGATACGAACGAAAGATTTTTAACTAATTTTAACTAACTCGGGGTCGCTGAATCCAGTGGTGCTAGCCGTTTTTTTAGGTTAGCTTTAGTTTTCGAGATATACCGTTATTTCGAAAATTAAGGATGTTGCACAACATATGTTCGCGCAACTCAAAAACGCTTTAGTTTATTGAAAAACTAAAAAAAACCGAAATTCGGCAATAAAATTTACTTTAAGAAAGTTAAAACTTTTTTCTTCATATTGGCTTTGGTTTTCGAGATATACCGTTGTTTTGAAAATTAGGGAGGTTGCACAACATATGTTCGCGTAACTCAAAAACGCTTTAGTTTATTGAAAAACAAAAAAAAAACCGAAATTCCGCAATAAAATTTACTTTAAGAAAGTTAAAACTTTTTTCTTCATATTGGCTTTGGTTTTCGAGATATACCGTTATTTCGAAAATTAAGGAGGTTGCACAACATATGTTCGCGTAACTCAAAAACGCTTTAGCTTATTGAAAAACTAAAAAAAACCGAAATTCCGCAATAAAATTTACTTTAAGAAAGGTAAAACGTTTTTCTTATATGCGCAGTCGTTTTAGAAACATAATTTTTTTTTCTGAAAAAAAAAAAATTTTTTTATTAAAATTTCGGAATTTTTGTTTTTAAAAATTCATAAAAAATTGAAAAATGGAGCTATGCTTCTAATTTTATAGAGTCATATAAAAAACAATATTGCAAACAAAACAAGCTATAAATGATTAAAATCTGTTCACAACTTTTGATTTTATGTATTCACAAAAGACGAAAAATTTTAATTAATTTAAGAATTTTATTAAACCGCCATATGTGTATAATTGAAATTCTTATATTTGGCCCGTGTAGTGCCTAGGATGCCTCAAGAAGGGTCAAATGTATGACTGGAGTCATACATTTGACCAGTTTTTATGTTATGTTTCTAAAACGACTGCGCATATAAGAAAAACGTTTTACCTTTCTTAAAGTAAATTTTATTGCGGAATTTCGGTTTTTTTTAGTTTTTCAATAAGCTAAAGCGTTTTTGAGTTACGCGAACATATGTTGTGCAACCTCCTTAATTTTCGAAATAACGGTATATCTCGAAAACCAAAGCCAATATGAAGAAAAAAGTTTTAACTTTCTTAAAGTAAATTTTATTGCGGAATTTCGGTTTTTTTTTGTTTTTCAATAAACTAAAGCGTTTTTGAGTTACGCGAACATATGTTGTGCAACCTCCCTAATTTTCGAAACAACGGTATATCTCGAAAACCAAAGCCAATATGAAGAAAAAAGTTTTAACTTTCTTAAAGTAAATTTTATTGCCGAATTTCGGTTTTTTTTAGTTTTTCAATAAACTAAAGCGTTTTTGAGTTGCGCGAACATATGTTGTGCAACATCCTTAATTTTCGAAATAACGGTATATCTCGAAAACTAAAGCTAACCTAAAAAAACGGCTAGCACCACTGGATTCAGCGACCCCGAATTAGTTAAAATTAGTTAAAAATCTTTCGTTCGTATCATACTAAAATATTAAACTGCAAATACTTTAATCTATCTATACAATATATAATTTCTTAGTATGTAAGGATGTTTGCATGTATGTCCTATTCTTTCCGCAACTTTCTGAAGCCATCTGATGACATAGGAAGCTGAAATTTGGCACACTTGAAGAACTTTCTCTGCGGAAGATCGTAGCGTAGTCATATTTTTGATATTCGGCTTTTCAACTAGTATAACTATAAAGATCTGATAGAAAAGATGTTTTTTTTTTATAAAATGGGAAACTTTGGGCCCCACTTGGCACGGCTAGGCACCGTCGGATTGACCTGAAAAATTAGGCCATGATTTCTTACACCAAACCTCATATTTTAAGCAGCGCAAACATGTAAATTAAAAAAAAAAAAAAAAATTGCGACCAGTCTAGTATACAGGCCAAATAAAAATATTAGATTAGACAATCTCACTGATAAATTAGAAATTCTGTCGGTTAGATTTTCTGACGTTATCATAGTAGGCGATTTTAATAGTAACATACTTCCCGGCGGGAAATTTGTGTCAATTGGTCCCACAGACTGGTCCTGGGAGTTGTGAAAAAAGAACAGGTACAAAAAGAAAGAACTCATGACCAGTAAACGGAGAACCAATCATGTAACTGGTTTATGGAGACCAAAAAGGTAGAAAAAGTAATGAATTACAGTACAGTCTTCACCGGTGGTGTGATACATTTTTTTGGGAATTTCTAAAAATTGGCTCTTGAATTTAATTCTAGGACTTGTTTTATTGAAATAATACTACATCGTATTGAAATAATACTACATTTTAGTAACTGTCACTAAACATGTCCATTGAGAATAGATTTGTGACTGGTCCAATGGTGGCAATTGACCCCCTCCAATGACAACCCCATGTAAAAGTGATAGGTCTTATTCATAGAAAGTGTTAAAACTAGAACCGGTCTCTCCCACAAAAGACCTATCACAGGACTACTTTGGTGTCAGTTCGCTTCCCTCTAGGGTTGTTACAAATGAGCTAACTGAAAACATGTCAACTTTTGGTTTATCACCGGTTAATAATTCTAGGCCTACTCATTTTACAACCACTTCATCTACCCTGTTAGATTTATTTTTTGTCAACCAAATACATAATGTAATGCATTATGAACAATTATCTGCAACGTCTTTTTCGAAACACGATGCCATTTTTATTTCTTATAATTTTATGACTGGAAAACCAGCTCAAAACTTTACATATCGTAATTTCAAAAATATCGATTACCAATGCCTATATTATGACATTGAACAAACCAATTGGGATTTGGTATACCATATACATGGCGTAAATGAAAAACTAATGTTTTTGAATGACACCATTGTAAAGATATACAATGACAGGGTACCTATATCAACAAAAATATTACGGGAAGGCGTTAGACCATGGTTTACCAATGAGGACAAAGCATTAATATTACAACGCAATCGAAGCTATAATTTGTGGAAACGTTACAAAACTCTTGAATACTTTTCTGAATTTCGCAAGGCAAGAAAAGCTGTTGTTAAGAAGATAAAACGGGATAAAACTGCGTATTACAGTAACAAATTTAATTCAGCTACGGACAGTAAGAAAAAGTGGAAATGCATTAAGGAGATCGGAATTGGAAAAAGTCTCCGTAGACCGTTAGATGTTGATGTAAATCTTATCAACGAAAATTTTGTTAATATACCACAACCTAAAGCCAATGCTGACTTTTATAATGAAAATTCCAATATTCCTGGCTCCCTCATGCAATTTGATTTCCAAACTGTTCATATTTTTGACGTTGTTGAAGCCTTTTATAAGATGAAATCCAACTCGATTGGTTTGGATGGCATAGATCCACGATTTGTAAAGATTATCTTACCATGGATAATTCAATATATTACACATATTTTTAACTGTATTATTATGACTGGTATATTTCCAAAATTATGGAAGCATGCCAAAATTGTCCCTGTCCCAAAACCTGGAAATGAATATCATCCAATTGCCATTTTACCCTACTTTTCTAAGGTTTTTGAACGTCTCCTGCATACTAATATTTACACCTATGTAAATGAAAATAATCTGTTGACCAGTCGCCAATCTGGTTTCAGACCCCGACATAGCTGTATAACAGCACTTTCAGATGTAGTTGAAGACATCAGAGAAAACTTGGATGAAGGTAAACTTTCGTTTTTGGTGCTACTGGACCATTCTAAGGCATTTGACACTGTTCACCACTCAATTCTTAGCATGAAATTATTTAAGCAATTCGGGTTTTCTGTACAAGCTACAGGACTAATTCAGTCCTATCTTGCAGACAGAACTCAATCTGTCGTTAATAACGATCAAATATCACGTTCTTTGCCTGTCACCAGAGGAGTACCTCAAGGCTCCACCCTTGGACCTTTATTGTACTCTCTTTACGCAAATGATCTCCCACAACAACTTAGCTTTTCAAACATACAAATGTATGCTGACGATATTCAATTATATCTCAGTAGTACCAAAGACTCAATTGTTTCTAAGGTAAACGAACTTAACTCTGATTTAGAAAAAATCTTTATCTGGGCTTCTGCTAATGGTTTAAAAATTAACCCAAATAAGTCAAATTTTCTTATCATTTGTAAAAATAGCATTAGATCGGAAGGTGAAATTGATATTTCTATTAATGGCGCGAGAATCAAGCAGGTTAACACGGCAAGAAATTTAGGTGTGACGTTTAACTGGACCCTAACTTGGTCGGACCATATAAGTCAGGCCTGTGGTAGGGTATATAGTAAGCTTCGCAGTTTATGGGCCACTCAATATTTTACTCCCCTTAGTATAAGGACGCTGTTGGCTTAAACATATCTACTTCCCACATTGTCATATGGGTCCGAAATTTTTTCAGGCTGCTCTTCATGTGATATGCGCAAACTAAACACAACATACAATAATATCGTCCGCTATGTAATATATACACATGTATAAGTAACAAAAAAGGGAACTTAGATGAATGTACTGCAAGACTTAATCAGGACTTACAACGGGTTTCACGTTGGGCTGATGTTAACGGGTTAAGTTTAAATCCTACCAAATCGAAATGCATTGTAATACGTAAAAGAACACAGCAAATTATTGATTATCCCAACATTTTTATTAAAAACCAACGGATTGAAATCGTAGATAAAGCAAAAAATCTTGGTGTAATTTTTAATAACACTTTAACCTGGTCTGATCACGTTATAGCTGCCTGTGGTAAAACATATTCGATGCTAAGAACCCTATGGCCTACTCAATATTGCACCCCATTGAAAATACGCTTATTACTTGCTAAGACATATTTGATACCAATTTTAACCTACGGATGTGAGATTTTTGCAAGTTGTGATGAAACCAGTAAATCTAAATTGACCGTCACATATAACAACATTGCAAGGTACGTTTACGGGATCAGAAATTATAACATAAATGGTACTTACATTAGTATAACACCTTACTCTAAAAAAATATTCGGGGTACTTTTTGAAGATTTACTGAAAATAAGAACATTAGTATTTCTTCACAAAATTATAACCACCCGTGAGCCAGGTCATCTTTTTAATCGTTTAAAATTTAGTCGACTCAGAAGAAATAGAAATTTAATTCAAATCAGACATCACACATTAATATCTGAATGGCAATTTTTCATATTTGCAATACGTCTTTGGAATAATATTACTAATCCAACAATAAAAGAAATCAGCAATGTGTTACAATTTAAGAAAGAAATATTTAAATATTATTCATAGTCAACAATTGAAGCACAGCCGCGAATAACGTTTTAAGTTACAAAATAATAATTTTTCAGGAGAGCAAAAAAACGTTTTTTGACAAGCAGCATTATTTGTTTTAAAAAATTTTTTTTTCTATTATTTAAAATAGTGATAATAAAAACTTTAATGCAAAAGGCTTTTAAAACATTATTCCGCAATGCAAAACCATTTCGGTTTCATCATTATGTTAGTAACTTGCAATGTTCTTCCACTGGCTGACACTTTGTACGCCATTTTGAAGGCGTTAAGGTGCATAGTTTTGGTTGATTTGATGTTTAAACTGTGTAAGAGAGTAAAGTCAACGTTTATCTGCAAAAAAACAGTTTTTGCAAAATGTGGCGTTTACAACGTTTTTCGCGGCTGTGCTTCAATTGTTTATAGTTCGGTATAATTCTATAGTTCAATATTTTTTGATTTTTTATAAATGTATTTATGATATTTTGATATGTAGTTTTTCGTTATTTATTTGTTTGGTTTAGTTACAATAATTTTATTTATATCGATTTTGTAATAACTATACCTAGACTTAAGTTTATTATTTTTCATTTTCCAAAATAACATCATAAGATTTCTACTGTTTAAGACTGATGTTTTGTTGTAGAAGTTACAATTTTTTCTTAAATAAATAAATAAAATTATATTTTTTCGTTTATATTTTTATTTCTTTTTTATATTTTTATTTCTTTTTTTTATATTTTTTATATTTTTATTTCTTTTTTTATATTTTTATTTCTTTTTTTATATTTTTTATTTCTTTTTTTTATATTTTTTATTTCTTTTTTTATATTTTTCATTTATTTTTCTTTTACAAATCTGTTAATATTACAACTTCATTCATCTTGTGATTAGTTATGTCAATTTAATTTATATAATTTGTTAATTAATTTAATTTTGTTAATCAATATTGTCCACTATTGCATTTTTCATTTTAAATAATTTTGACTTTTCTGATTCTAATACTGTAATTAATAAGATATATGTCTTGTTGTATTAGAAAATCAATCATAATAAATAAATTAAATTAAATGCCTGCAACTTTTACTCCGCCAGGAAGGAAATCAGCTAAGTCATTAAGATACAATGCAAACAAAATTGGACTAAGTATGCATCCTTGTTTAACGCCAACGTTAACATTAAAAGGTTCAGAAAACGTATTTCCATACAGGACTTGACTAGACGTGTTTTCGTATGTAAGCTGTAGAATACGAACAATTTTTGATGATAATCCCATAGTTGATAATTTATAAAAAAGCAAATTTCTGGGAACCAAATCAAAAGCACAGGAAAAGTCCACAAAAAATGCGTATGTGTTCTTACCATTTATTTTGTTTAAGTGTAAATAATCCTCAGATTAAAGACGTTATCAACTGTAGAGTAATTTTTTCTGAATCCAGCTTGATATTCATTTAATATGGAATATTTTTCGATCCAATTTGTTATGCGATTTAAAATTATGTTGTTAAAGATTTTGCACAGGGTATCAATTAAGCCTAGATTACACTATCTCACAAGTCTTACGTATTCCATAATACTTTGTGAGATAGAAATCAAATGAGTTTTGTTGCGACTGTCAAAAAATCTAATGTAACATGACAGTTTGTATTCACATCATCACACAAAGTATAAACACTCACACATGAAATAAAATGCAACCCTGATCCAATGAAAAGTATTATTGTTTAGAAATTTTTCAAAAAACGATGAAGTCGTATGGGATGTCAAACTTTTTTCATAATACTTGTCATTTTTGTGACACATTGCATTCACACTATCACACTTTGCCATATTACTTGAGTTTTTGACATGTATTAATACAAAGTATAATAGTGTAATCTAGCCTTTAGTGATAGGCCACGGTAATTTGAAGCGCAATTGGGATCACCTTTTTTTTAAAAGTGGTATTAATATGGCGGTTTTAAAGCTTGTTGGAACATTTTCGTGTAAAAATATGTAGTTGAGAACTGAAAGTATTTCCATAACAAAACAGGCGGGGGCAAATTTATAGAATTCATAGCTTATACCGTCGATTCCAGGAGACTTATTTAGTTTTAGCGATCTTAATACTGATGAAAGCTCAACAATCTCTATTGGCGAATCGAGAAAAGCATCAATATAATATGGCATACACCAGTGAATTTCATTTATTTTGTTTGTATTTTGCAGTAAATTTCTAAAATGTATACGAAAATCATCTGCAGTTAGGTTGCCTATTGTTATTTGTTTTCTTGATTTCATATTATTGGACAAGTCGCGATTGATCAACATAAGTGGACAGACGCATTCGGTGCACTTTATATTTTTCGCTGTTTAAAATAAAAGAAAAGAAAGACACAAAAAAAAAAAACAATTTACAAACAGTTACAAAAATACAAACAACATTTTGTTTGTTTTTTTTTTTAACAAAATATTTGCTAACAATAACAATTCTCTAGCATGATCACTGATAGCAGTGAAGACAGTGTTATGAACTGGCAAGTGATGACTAACAGTAAACGTAAAAAGAAAATAATAACAAGTAAACAGAGCACTGATAAAAAGCCAAAATATGATGGACCCAGCACTTCTAATTTCAACAAATTTTCAGTACTTGATGATGATGATGATGTAGATGATGTAAGTAAATCTCAACGAGAAGAGGGAGAAGAGCAAACATCAAAGGATGGAACCCCAAAACCACCGCCAATATTTATACCATGTGTAGATAATATAAGTAAGATGTTACTTTGTATTGCTAGTGTTATTTCTAAAAATGATTTTAATTATAAGTCCTTAAAAGATGGTCAGATAAAACTTTTAGTTAAAACAGTAGAGTCTTATAGAAAAATTATAAAATACTTAGAAAGCAACAAAATTTGTTTCCACACTTATCAGCTTAAGAATGAGCGTGCTTATAGAGTAGTTCTTAAAGGTCTTCACCATTCAACTCCCACTGAAGATATTAAAGCTGAACTGTTACTGCTTGGTCATAAGGTGAGAAGCGTAACAAATGTTAAAAGCCAAATAACGAAACAAGCATTGCGTATGTTCTTCGTTGATTTGGATCCTTCTCCGGACAACAACAAAATATATGAAATAAAATATATTAACAATGCTGTAGTTACACTGGAACCTCAACATAAATCAAATGATATTGTACAATGCCATCGTTGTCAAGAATATGGGCATACTAAATCCTATTGCAAAAAACCATTTGCTTGCGTGAAATGCGGAATGGATCACTCAACTGCCGAATGCAAAAAACCTAAAGATGCTCCCCCTAAATGCGTTCACTGCCTTCAAACTCACACGGCTAACTATAAAAGATGTCAAGTTTATAAATCTTTAAGACAAAAATTTGATTACACAAAGAGAAATAATCGTCAAATTAATAATCTAACGAACCCTGGACAGTTTTCACAATCTAACTATAATTATATGAACTATCAAAATAACAATTTAAATACAAATCCAGCAAATCCAACATACAGCGAAGTACTTAGGCAAAATAATAAAACCCAGCAAATTGAAACAAGTGCTTTAAAAAACATTGAAAATAGGTTTTCCCAGCTTATGAGCATGTTGTCTCTTTTAATAACCAAATTATGCAAATAAACCTTAGAATTGCAGTATGGAATGCCAATGGTATTTCGCGAAAATATAATGAAATTGAACATTTTCTCAAAACAAAACATATTGATATTTTTCTTATATCTGAAACACACATGAATAAGAAATCACATTTTAAAATAAGAGGGTATGACTTAATTACAGCAAATCATCCTGATGAAAGATGTCATGCTGGGTCGGCTGTACTTATCAAGAGGACTATTAAATATGAGTTAGCTGAAGAAATTAGAGAACCACATGTTCAGGCTGCTGGTGTTAAAGTAAAGTGCAATACTAATATAATTTCTATATACTCGATCTATATTCCACCAAGGCATAATATTAAATGCCAGGATTTTGAAAACTTATTCAGGCAATTTGGTAATCGGTTTTTAGTAGCAGGAGATTTTAACTCTAAACACCCATGGTGGGGTTCAAGATTAGTGAATCCGAAAGGTCGAGAACTATATGAATGCATCGTAAAACATCGTCTCTCCACATTATCTGCAGGTAGACCCACGTACTGGCCATCTGATTGCAATAAAATTCCAGATCTGTTAGATTTCGCTGTATTTAAAGGCATTTCAAGAACATCGTTAGACATAGTGAATAACGATGACCTTGATTCAGATCACTCAGTTCTGATAATTAATCTTAATGCCGTTGTTGATGAAAATATTAAATTACTTTCGCTTAAATCAGATTTGAAATATTTTAGCTACTGGCTTGAGGAAAATCTGAGTTTAAATATATCGATAAAAACTTCCGAAGAACTAGAGGATTCAGTTGAAAACTTTACAAATCTAGTCCACGAAGCCGCCTATCTATCACAGCCGTCTGCGACACCAAATGTATCCAACGGATCCGGTGTAAATGTTTCCCAGGAGATAAGAGATCTAATAAGAAATAAAAGAAGACTTCGACGAATATGGCAACATTCTCGCAATCCGAGGGACAAAGCAAATCTCAACTTAGCAACCAAACTTGTAAAGGAACGACTATCTGAGTACAAAAACAAAGAGATTGAAAACTTTCTAAAAAAACTGCAAGTAAATACATCTAAAAGTGAACATAATCTTTGGATGGCAACAAGGTACTTAAAACGTCCAGTCAACAGAAATATTCCAATTAAAGATGTCAATGGGCTTTGGAAAAGAACAGATAAAGATAAGGCTATAGCTTTTTCAAAGCATTTGGAAGATACATTTAAACCCTTTCAGTTTAATCACAATGATACGGAAATTATGTCGTTTTTAGATGTTGCATGTCAAATGGAATTGCCAATAAAACACTTCTCTCCGAGGGAAATACGCCAGGAAGTTGCAAAACTAAATAATAAAAAATCACCAGGGTATGACAAAATTGATTCTTTTGTATTAAAAAATTTGCCAAAAAAAGGAATTGTGTTTTTGGCATTATTATTCAACTCTATTCTAAGGCTACAATATTTCCCTATTCAATGGAAATGTGCCGAAATTATTATGATTCATAAAGCAAATAAGCCTGAGAATTATGTTATGTCGTATAGACCAATAAGTCTTCTATCAACTTTTTCGAAATTATTTGAAAGATTATTCCTCAAAAGACTTATGCCTATTTTAGAAGAAAACTCTATTATTCCTGACCACCAGTTTGGTTTTCGCCATAAACACGGTACACCAGAACAGTGTCATAGGTTAGTAAATGAAATTTCAGGAGCGCTGGAAGGGAAAAAGTATTGTTCTGCTGTGTTTTTGGATATACAGCAAGCATTTGACAGAGTTTGGCACTGTGGACTACTTTACAAAATTAAAAGACTCTTACCCGCTCCGTACTATTTAATTCTGAAATCTTTTTTAAGCGAACGTCAGTTTTATGTAAAAGTCAACAACGAAATTTCAACTTATTGCAAAATTGAAGCCGGAATACCACAAGGAAGTGTACTAGGACCTATGTTGTATACCATTTATACTTCAGATATGCCTTGTATGGATAATGTTACCGTGGCCACTTATGCTGACGACACTGCATTCTTGGCAACAAGTTCGACGACAATAGAAGCATCCAGTCTAATTCAGAATCAGATTAACACATTGCAAACCTGGTTAAATTATTGGAATATAAAAGTAAATGAACAAAAGTCTACCCATGTCACTTTCAGCCTAAGACGTGATGATTGCCCAGCAATAGTCATGAATGGTTCACAAATTCCGAAAAGCAATCACGTCAAATACTTAGGCATGCATTTGGACAGGCGACTTACGTGGAAAACTCACATCAAATCTAAAAGGTCTTATTTGGACATAAAAGTAAAGAAAATGTTTTGGTTGCTGGGCTCAAAATCTGAACTAAGTTTAGAGAATAAGTTACTTCTCTATAAATCTATCTTAAAACCCATATGGACTTATGGTTTTCAACTTTGGGGGACTGCAAGTAACTCCAATATTGAAATTTTACAGAGATTTCAATCAAAAACGTTGAGAATGATTGTGAATGCACCATGGTATATTACAAACAAAGCAATACATAGAGATTTGGGTGTTCCTTTTATTAGAGAAGAAATAAATGACTTCAGCAGTAGATATCTTCAAAGATTAAGCGACCACATTAATCCGTTGGCCATCTCTTTATTAGATGACAGTTTGGCAATCAGACGATTAAAAAGAGCTCACGTACTAGATCTCCCATTTAGATAAAATATTTCCAATTTATTATTGTTACACATACATATGTAATGTATTTATTATTATTTATTTATCTATATATGGCTTATAAATATACATATATTTAAATATATTTAAGTATAAATATATATAAGTAACCATGCATACACAAGTATAGATAATGTTATTGTTTTCACTGGAATCCAATAACTTATGTGAATTTTTAAATAATTATCTCATTTGCTTAATGTTCTAGAATAGATTGCAAATAAAGAATTTGAAAAAAAAAAAAAAAAAATATTATTGGAGAGTTTCCACCACGCTTTACTACAGCTGACCAAATTAAGTTGTTTCAGATTTTCATTATAGAACTCAAGTTTTCTATTTCGACAAATGTTAAGATACTTATATCTTGCTGAATTATATCTTGATTTTATTACATCTGTGTGCCTCTTTCTATACTCTTTTAGAGCTTTTAACATATTTTTACGGAAACGGGCACATTTCCAGTTGAACCATTTTTGTTTTGGTTCAAAACTAAACTTGTTTTTTGTAGATACATTAGCTTCTTTAATTTTATTTTTAATTGACAATACAATGTCATCAACCGAACTATTGTGAATATTAACAGAATTATAAGTACAAGCGAGTTGATTTAGTTTTTCACAATATTTGGTGACTGAATTGACATTCCATCGAAGCCTTTGCTGGCCCGATAAGATTCTATTATTGTTATATGTAGGACAAGTTAAATTGAGTTCAAGAGGCATATGATCAGAAAATGGCTTGTAACTAATAGTAAAATCCTCAACATACTTAAGAAGACTGTGTGAACAAATACAATAGTCTATAACTGAACTACCAGCACCTCCACAAAAACTGTATTCGCCCTGAGCATCACCCGCTGTTCTACCGTTGAGTATTATTCCCCCTAAGTTAGTAACAAGAGACATAAGTTGCTTTCCTTTCGGACTAAACGTTTTGTCTTTCAAGCATCTCGTTTCACTGATATTTGGTAGGTCTTGTGGAAACATAGGTTCCAATATTTGTTCTTCAGCAATACGGGCATTTAAATCACCCAATACACAAAAGTTTGTAGGGGAAAGTTCTTCCAAAAAATTTTCAAAACATTCCATATCAGTTTTCCAATTGGTGCAATTTAAATAACGTGGGATAAAATAAAACAAATTTCCGTCTATTTTTGCGGTTAAAAAGACATTATTAAAATGTGTAGAAAACTTCAAATTATACATTTTTTGTATATCCTTTTTGAAACCATACAAGCAACCCCCACTAGCACGACCAGCTTTATGACTTTTTTTTGCTTCAATCCAATATAAACAGTAATTTTGAAAGTATGTTGCAAAGTGTACTTGTTTGTTTGCGATGACATGTGTCTCAAAAAGGAAAACAATTTCGAATTTATTGATATATTTTACAAAATTTCCAAAAATAAGTGCACTGGACAGATTTGCTACATTATATGCTTCTAAATGACAAATACTGGGCTGATATTGTGAGGATATGTCGTCTGTACTTATAGGAATGGCTTGAGGTATGCTTCCTGTTTTAACAGTTACTTCACAGGGATAATTAGTTTTAGATAAAATTGATTTAATATATTCAGTATCATCATTTGAGTAAGCAACAATTTTTCCCATAGACCAGGTATATTTTTTGTCGTTGATAAAAGATGAAAATTCACCAAGCCATACTTTAAGATTTTCATTGAGACTCGTCGTTTTTTGTTAAAGCTGCATTATATTCTTCCATAAGTTTTACAAAACGCTCTGCAGTATCATTAACAACATGTTAGTTTTGTACAATATTCATTCCCTTTTGAAATTCGGATTCATTGTATCACTTGGAAGGGTCAAGTTTTAGAAAGTTAGTTTCAATATTAAATCTAAATACTTGGAACTGTTCTTCGCCCTGCTTTTCTTTTCGCATTACCTCTTTTTCAATACGAATATTTCTTCGCTTTTCTTTTTCAAATAATGAACGATCGCATCCCATGATTGCGCCAGGTCTACCTTCTTTACGTTGATAATTCAAAAACTCTTTATCTTCTTATATTTTAATTAAATCTAACGTATTTCCGTGCGCAATGTCAAATAAGTTTTCCATATTTTTAATAAACTCATCTTCTCGCCTTTTTTAAAGTGGTGTGCTACGTTTGCACGTTTCTTGCAGATTTTTCCATTGTTGATATAAAGATTCAACTTTTTGAACACTTCAATCAATTTGACGAAATGGAATACGGGCTTTATCCCAATAAATTTCGGCCTCTTTGATAACCAGATATGCACTTGAACGAAGATCTAATTTCACTTTGCGCATGTTATAAAACAACAAAACTTGGAAGGCAGCTTAGATCCAACAATTTGGCTTTAGTCATATCCTAATAAATAAATTTTTTCACTTGCTCTTGTGGCCATTTTGCAAATACCATCAATATAAATTCTCTTTATAGCAATAATGTTTCTCTAATTCAAAGCTCAAAATACCTATACCTATACACTTCACTTTTTACACACTTTTAATTTCCACGTGGTTGACTTTACTCTATTGTTGCCAATATTATATTAAGTAATCAAATATTTAGTTACAGAGTAAGTAAAAATGGGGGAACTGTGTTCGATGTACTGAGTTAGACACGCTTTGGTGTTGTCCCCCTGCAAATAAAATTGGAACACCTGATCCATTTTGATAAAATGGACTACTCCATGGACTGGTCCGATGTAATGCAAGCATGGACCATGTCATTGTTAAAAAGTGTTTGTAGTGAGACGACATGTCTTCGTTATTTAACGACATGCGGTTTTAGGCGTACTAAACTGTTTTCCGGGAGTAGTGTTTATATGGGGCTTAGGGTAAATTATGGACGGATCTTCACGAAATTTAACAGCGTGATTTCCAGTCCAATAAAACAAATTTTTGCAAAATCTTATCTCGTTCCGTGCCTTGTTCCAGCATTTATGTTATTTTTTGTAACAAAATTATCAATTTTTTTAGGTGGTGGTTCCACATTTTGATTCATAGCTCTGGTCCTACTGAACCGATTTTGCTGGATTTCAATCCCAAACTGCTTAGGACAACTACAAGCAATTTGGCACCAAGTTTGTTTATTTCTTTTGAGTTGTTTGAAAGTGAGCGTGTTTTCAACAGACGGACCGACAGATGGACATGGCTAAATCGACTTAGAATTGCTCAAGGACCCAGAATATATATACTTTATGGGGTCTGAGATGAATAATGAAAAAGTTTCACACGGAATGAAAAACTTAATATACCCTCTTCACAACTAATTGTGGTGGAGGGTATAAAAATAAGGAACACAAATATACATAAAACATTACGGTTAAAGGAACTTCTATAAAGAAAAATCACAAAATGTATTTAATATTACTATCAATATATCTCTGGCAATTCGACAAAACATCTTAAGTCCAGATAAGATAGCAAAAAAGTTTTTTAAAAAACTAGGTGAAAACAAATTAATGATTCATTTACAGCTTTGGTATATATGTATGTAGGTTTGATAAATTGGAAGTAAAATCATCTCATCTTCTTCTTAAAAAATGCCTTCCAAAGACAATTCCAAAATGTTTCTCGCAGGTGATGTGGAGGAGCTCCGTTTTCTTTGCGACTCTTGCTTCAGCTTTCGCATCAAACACTGGACCTGCCACGCAGCATCATCTTGATCTTCAGGACTAATTCCTTCCATTGTTTCCAAAACAAGACCCGCCAACCAAGCGAATTTCTTTTCCACCTTTCTTGCAGACAAAACGTTTTTAAACACATCTAAATCTTTGCGGAATTCATGTATTGCTTGTGTTTTCTCCAATATTTAAATAATAATAATAATTTTTTTTTAAATAAATTAATTACACTGTGCTAGAATTGTACCCTTTTTTCTGTCAAGCGAGGCACCACCACGCTGAATCTAGTGGTGCTACATTTTATTAGGTTAGCTCTTGTTTTCGATATACAGCTACATCCAAAATAGAACACTTTAATTATTATCATAAGCTTTGTGTTAATAATAATCAGCACAAAACAATGTTTAGTTCTAAATTGTTTAATATTTATTCTTCTGAACTACTTCCTTCCCTTTACAAGTAAAAAAGTATTTAAAAAAAGGCAGAAATTCCTAAAACCTTTTTATTTTTTAGCAGAAATTGCTAATTTTCGTTTTTATACGTAAGGTTCAATTTTGAATGCAGCTATGCTTCTTATTTTTTGTAGATATATGTAAAACGAAGTTGCAAACAAAACAAATAATAAATTATTCAAATCTGCTTACAACTTTTGATATTATTCACAAAAGAAGAACGATTTTCATTTTATTTAAGAATATCATAAAACGCAATATTTGTATGGGTGAAATTCTTAAATCTGTTCCCTGCAGCGCCTAGGATGCCCCTAGATGGGTCAAATGTATTACCATTCCCACTTTATTTTCCATCTCCATCATAAATTTCTAACATACCTACCCGCCATTTCCTTTCATTAAGGGGGGCATACACATTTTTCAATACAGACTAGAAATATATTGAAGAAAAAGTCCTATAACTGCCTGCGACAGTTTTTTCCAACTAGCACAGTGTTATTATCGTTTATAAACATACGCACCTTTTGTCATCTGAATTAAACTAAAAATATGAAAATCAATAAAAAATAAATATTTTCTTGCATCATATTTGTAAATAAAGGAACAAATATACAATACATGTAACTCGCCGATTTTGGGAATAGAGCTTTTAAAGCTTATATACATACTAGTCACAAAGCCTGTCCCTGCCTGTCATAAAAATCTTTTAGATAATAACTAACATAGTAACGCTCATAAAAGAAATTAAACAAAAAATTATTATTCAATGTTTTTATACATTTAATAGGTATATGAAGAAAAAATATGTAAAAAATAACAATAAGAAAGTAACTAAATTATAATACTTCTTTAAAAACAAAATTTTTTGAAAATACTGAGGAGCAACCCTATTTTAACATACCCTGTTTTCCATCTACATGCATCACTTTTACCTTAACATCATATTTTTTTCACTCTTGAGAAAGCAACGAACAATTGTCCATGACTAAAAACTAGTTTGGGTAAATATATCCCCCCTCTCTAACGTTTGACCTTGAGCTTTATTGATGGTGATGGAAAACGCAAACCTTATAGGAAACTGTCTCCTATGCAAAATAAACGGTAGGTCGGGATTTATGGGAGCCAAATCAATCCTCGGAATAAATGCAGGATTGCCTTTTGCAGTGCTGGTTAATTTAGTTGCGCATATTAGATTCTGTGACAATTGTGTAACTTGCAGTCTTGTGGCATTGCATAGCCCTCTTTTAGTGTTTAAATTCCTCAGAAGCATGATACTGGCTCCCACCTTGACTTGCAACTTATGAGGAGGCATTCCAGATGGCGATAGACTGTTTAAAAACTCCACCGGATTATTTTTCCGTTCAGCTATGCTATTGCTCTCCACCGTGTCAACGC
Organism: Pollenia angustigena; assembly: GCA_930367215.1. NCBI lineage: Eukaryota > Metazoa > Arthropoda > Insecta > Diptera > Polleniidae > Pollenia > Pollenia angustigena. The sequence continues at coordinate 21,590,217 of OV884061.1, read as the reverse complement.
TCAAAAATGTAAAACATTCACCCTCTAAAAGAATTAGTACTTCTTCATTAATTTGGCATACTTCATCATTCTTAGGGCATAAAATGGCAAATTTACTATACTGTTCTACATCAGACGGCTTCAAACATTCACCGAAGATATTTTTTTAACGATTGAGTTTTCAGCCAGCATTTCGTTTGGTAATGCAATAATGTCCTCTCCAAATTCAGAACTGAGTTCACCATTCCCCATTTTTAAAAGCCAATCTCTGCAAATATTATCCACTGCACGAATATTGACTTTAAGTTGTAAAATTTTAAAGTTGGACCAAAGATTAGAAAACTTAATACATGACTCGATAATGGCCGTCCTGTGAGCATGTGGTACCACTGGTAAACATTATCAAAAATCTCCTCCAAGAAGCCCAACTTTACCTCCAAAACGCTTGTTATTTTTCATCAATGTTTTAAGCAACTTGTCAATAGCATTAAATGCATAGGTAGGTGCCATTGTTGTCTCATCCTAAATGATTGACCTGCCTTTCTTATCTGCTTTGCATCCACTGAATTTGTTCTCATATTTGAAGTTGATGTTTCTGTCAATGGTACTGGTAGCTTGAACTGAGAATGATATGTGCGGCCCCCTCTAAATAATTCAATAATGCTATTGCATTAGCCTTTCGCTGGCGGCATTAAACTGTAGGTCCCTTCAATGAGTTTAAAAATAGAATCAGGTGCAGATCATTCACTGGGAGTGGTCTTTCCATGCCCTTAACGGAATTAGTTTTTTATAGGAAAATGTTGAAAAAATAACGAATAATTGAATACTCTTTTATATATATACGGTCTCTAATTTAAATCCTCGGCGTTTTGCATATTGCTGGTTATAAACCATCCACCAAACCGAAGTATAGTAAAATATAAGCGTATGAAACAGTTGATACCAAACAGCGAAAAAATCTCTGCTTATTTATACGAAAACTGACATACATCGTACGAAATATTCGTAAAAAAGTGGTTCGAAATAATAGACAACGAAAGTTTTTCGTAAAATGTCGCATAAGATTTTTTTTGGATGGACATGTACATCCCGGCTAAGCAGAGAAGCTTAAGTTAGCGAAGTATAACAAAATATACCCTACCTTGAAGAGGACTATGAGCAGCTTTCAAATTTATTAATGACTTATGTTAATTAGTTGATTTAAAAAAAAAAAATTTAACTTTTATAACATTATATAAATTCACTTCAAATAGGTAGTTATAATTTCTTCCTTTAATGATAATTTAAAAAACGCGCAACGCACCGTAAATATGTAGTTCAATCCACTTCAAATGGGCACAATGAAGAATAATTTCCAATAATTCAATATTATTGTTTTTTAATTTAGATGAATGTAAATAACATTTACTTTCTCTTAGAATATGATTGGTCTTTAAATCACTTTACAAACAAATCTTGAAAATCACCACAAAAACCCAATATTTTTGTTAGTAATTATTAGTGTCCGACCGAACGTTCGGGTTCGGTTACGGAGTTCGGCCTAAGTTCGGTGTTCGGCGAAATTTTTACCGAACTTTTTTATGAAATAACATAATAACATAACGAAAAAATACAGCGATGACTAAATAAAATTCTTAAGTGTATAAAAATGTCTTTATATGTGTAATTTTTATAAGACGGTAAAAAATACAACAAAAAAAAAAGGTTTAATTTTATTTATATAGTTTTGAGTGAACCACAATCCAAACTTTATAGTATACATTGTTCCAGATAAAAATGTCATCCAATCCATTTCGGAGTTTTTTTGAAAAAAATTGAGCAAGCGCTAAATTCAAATGTTGCACCAAACAAATGTCAATGGGGAGTTCATTGCCAAGCAAACAAACTACCGCCAATTTTAAACGCCACTTAGAGAAAATACACCCCAACGAATTCAAAAAATACATTGTAGAGGTTTGAGTACCAATATGTATACTAGGGCTATAACCAAATTATTGGCATAGTACGACGGAGTGGCCAAGAATGTTTTAGTAATGAAAACACCTGTCTCCCGTCGTTTTGCGAAAAAAACCTCACGCAGCGAAGCAAATTTTTAAAACCTTCTAAGAAATTTTGAACCGCGATGAATTGTTAACGGTAGGAAAATGTTTAAATCTAAAGCAGTGGATAAATTCCAAAATAGCATTAATGTAAGTGATACGTTTAGGAATATATACAAATATCAGGTGTATATTTTTTAAAATTCCCTAATTACTAATTATTTTTTTAACTATAAAATAGTTTTGACTACTATAAAGTGCATGTTGCATCCTTCCAAAGGTGTAAATGTAATAATTTCCCGAAATTTTATCTTGTTTTAAATAAATACATTAAAAAGAGTAAAATTGTTCAGAGTTATTAACAAAAAGTTCGGGTTCGGGTTCGGCCGAACTTGTCAAAATTTACCGAAGCTCGTGTTCGGGTTCGGGTTCGGTCTTAAAAAGTGCGTTCGGTCGGACACTAGTAATTATGTATGTGATACAATAAGATTATCTCTACTCTTTAACAGCAGTACTTAAATCTGATTCCACTATGATTTCTGGCAGAGAAAGTTCTTTCAGTATAACAAATTTTATGTTGTAATATCGAAAATGTTCTTTAAAAAATACATAATGCAAAATTTTGGGTCTTATAATGAAATAAGCCACATGTACAGCCCGGAGACCGAAAATTAGGAATCTGACAATGCTATGATCTTCCTCAGACAGAGGGCTTTAAATATAAAAAGTGTCATTAGGAAAACGCAAAAATATTAGAAAAAGTGAATGGTTTATTCAATGACCACGCCCACCGCCCACAGACCAAAAATCAATAATCGGGCTCCGTCTTGCACCAGTGGAGCAAAAGAGCTTTACGTATGCCAAATTTCATCTTTCTGCGACGTCAGACGGCTTCAGAAAGCCGCGGAAAGAGAACCGGACATACATCCGGACAAGCAACGAAATTATATATATAGATTAGACTGGTCGCAATTTTTTTTTTTTTTAAATTTACATGTTTGCGCTGCTTAAAATATGAGGTTTGGTGTAAGAAATCATGGCCTAATTTTTCAGGTCAATCCGACGGTGCCTAGCCGTGCCAAGTGGGGCCCAAAGTTTCCCATTTTATAAAAAAAAACATCTTTTCTATCAGATCTTTATAGTTATACTAGTTGAAAAGCCGAATATCAAAAATATGACTACGCTACGATCTTCCGCAGAGAAAGTTCTTCAAGTGTGCCAAATTTCAGCTTCCTATGTCATCAGATGGCTTCAGAAAGTTGCGGAAAGAATAGGACATACATGCAAACATCCTGACATACTAAGAAATTATATATTGTATAGATAGATTAAAGTATTTGCAGTTTAATATTTTAGTATGATACGAACGAAAGATTTTTAACTAATTTTAACTAATTCGGGGTCGCTGAATCCAGTGGTGCTAGCCGTTTTTTTAGGTTAGCTTTATTTTTCGAGATATACCGTTATTTCGAAAATTAAGGATGTTGCACAACATATGTTCGCGCAACTCAAAAACGCTTTAGTTTATTGAAAAACTAAAAAAAACCGAAATTCGGCAATAAAATTTACTTTAAGAAAGTTAAAACTTTTTTCTTCATATTGGCTTTGGTTTTCGAGATATACCGTTATTTCGAAAATTAGGGAGGTTGCACAACATATGTTCGCGTAACTCAAAAACGCTTTAGTTTATTGAAAAACAAAAAAAACCGAAGTTCCGCAATAAAATTTACTTTTAGAAAGTTAAAACTTTTTTCTTCATATTGGCTTTGGTTTTCGAGATATACTGTTATTTCGAAAATTAAGGAGGTTTCACAACATATGTTCGCGTAACTCAAAAACGCTTTAGCTTATTGAAAAACTAAAAAAAACCGAAATTCCGCAATAAAATTTACTTTAAGAAAGGTAAAACGTTTTTCTTATATGCGCAGTCGTTTTAGAAACATAATTTTTTTTTCTGGAAAAAAAAATAATTTTTTTATTAAAATTTCGGAATTTTTGTTTTTAAAAATTCATAAAAAATTGAAAAATGGAGCTATGCCTCCAATTTTATAGAGTCATATAAAAAACAATATTGCAAACAAAACAAGCTATAAATGATTAAAATCTGTTCACAACTTTTGATTTTATGTATTCACAAAGACGAAAAATTTTAATTAATTTAAGAATTTTATTAAACCGCCATATGTGTATAATTGAAATTCTTATATTTGGCCCGTGTAGTGCCTAGGATGCCTCAAGAAGGGTCAAATGTATGACTGGAGTTGGTCTTGAGGCATCCTAGGCACTACACGGGCCAAATATAAGAATTTCAATTATACACATATGGCGGTTTAATAAAATTCTTAAATTAATTAAAATTTTTCGTCTTTGTGAATACATAAAATCAAAAGTTGTGAACAGATTTTAACAGATTTTGTTTGCAATATTGTTTTTTATATGACTCTATAAAATTGGAAGCATAGCTCCATTTTTCAATTTTTTATGAATTTTTAAAAACAAAAATTCCGAAATTTTAATAAAAAAATTATTTTTTTTTCCAGAAAAAAAAATTATGTTTCTAAAACGACTGCGCATATAAGAAAAACGTTTTACCTTTCTTAAAGTAAATTTTATTGCGGAATTTCGGTTTTTTTTAGTTTTTCAATAAGCTAAAGCGTTTTTGAGTTACGCGAACATATGTTGTGAAACCTCCTTAATTTTCGAAATAACAGTATATCTCGAAAACCAAAGCCAATATGAAGAAAAGAGTTTTAACTTTCTTAAAGTAAATTTTATTGCGGAATTTCGGTTTTTTTTTTGTTTTTCAATAAACTAAAGCGTTTTTGAGTTACGCGAACATATGTTGTGCAACCTCCCTAATTTTCAAAGCAACGGTATATCTCGAAAACCAAAGCCAATATGAAGAAAAAAGTTTTAACTTTCTTAAAGTAAATTTTATTGCCGAATTTCGGTTTTTTTTAGTTTTTCAATAAACTAAAGCGTTTTTGAGTTGCGCGAACATATGTTGTGCAACATCCTTAATTTTCGAAATAACGGTATATCTCGAAAACTAAAGCTAACCTAAAAAAACGGCTAGCACCACTGGATTCAGCGACCCCGAGTTAGTTAAAATTAGTTAAAAATCTTTCGTTCGTATCATACTAAAATATTAAACTGCAAATACTTTAATCTATCTATACAATATATAATTTCTTAGTATGTAAGGATGTTTGCATGTATGTCCTATTCTTTCCGCAACTTTCTGAAGCCATCTGATGACATAGGAAGCTGAAATTTGGCACACTTGAAGAACTTTCTCTGCGGAAGATCGTAGCGTAGTCATATTTTTGATATTCGGCTTTTCAACTAGTATAACTATAAAGATCTGATAGAAAAGATGTTTTTTTTATAAAATGGGAAACTTTGGGCCCCACTTGGCACGGCTAGGCACCGTCGGATTGACCTGAAAAATTAGGCCATGATTTCTTACACCAAACCTCATATTTTAAGCAGCGCAAACAATTAAATTAAAAAAAAAAAAAAATCCCATACAAGAAAAGACCAGTCTAATATAGATACATATATATATACATTAGACCGGACTTAAATTTTTTTTTTAGCAAAAAAAGTGTACCGCCCCCTCAAATTGTTACTTTTTACGCCAATAGGGAATATCCAAAATCTTAGACTGATTGCCCCAGGTTAAGGCGTGGCACATGCCCACTAAAGTGGCTAAAACTGGTTTATATGGACTTTTCAAGAGACAAGGCACGAACATATAAGTAAAATGTTTCATATACATATGTTTGTAATATATTATTTTATTGAAACTAACTTACGTTTAATAATTACTATTCTTGATAAACATTTAAACTTAATCGCAAAGGTCTGATTTATTAATGCTACCGTACTTTTACCTATAATCAGTTACTGTTGGCAAGATATATTGTTTCTCTTCTTCGTTTTTTGTTAAAGCTGCATTATATTCTTCCATTAGTTTAACAAAACGCTCTGCAGTATCATTAACAACATGTTAGTTTTGTACAATATTCATTCCCTTTTGAAATTCGGATTCATTGTACCACTTGGAAGGGTCAAGTTTTAGAAAGTTAGTTTCAATATTAAATCTAAATACTTGGAACTGTTCTTCGCCCTGCTTTTCTTTTCGCATTACCTCTTTTTCAATACGAATATTTCTTCGCTTTTATTTTTCAAATAATGTACGATCGCATCCCATGATTGCGCCAGGTCTACCTTCTTTACGTTGATAATTCAAAAACTCTTTATCTTCTTCTATTTTAATTAAATCTAACGCATTTCCGTGCGCAATGTCAAATAAGTTTTCCATATTTTTAATAAACTCATCTTCTCGCCTTTTTTAAAGTGGTGTGCTACGTTTGCACGTTTCTTGCAGATTTTTCCATTGGTGATATAAAGATTCAACTTTTTGAACACTTCAATCAATTTGACGAAATGGAATACGGGCTTTATTCCAAAAAATTTCGGCCTCTTTGATAACCAGATATGCACTTGAACGAAGATCTAATTTCACTTTGCGCATGTTATAAAACAACAAAACTTGGTAGGCAGCTTAGATCCAACAATTTGGCTTTAGTCATATCCTAATAAATAAATAAATTTTTTCACTTGCTCTTGTGGCCATTTTGCAAATACCATCAATATAAATTCTCTTTAGTTAGTTTCAATATTAAATCTAAATACTTGGAACTGTTCTTCGCCCTGCTTTTCTTTTCGCATTACCTCTTCTTCAATACGAATATTTCTTCGCTTTTCTTTTTCAAATAATGAACGATCGCATCCCATGATTGCGCCAGGTCTACCTTCTTTACGTTGATAATTCAAAAACTCTTTATCTTCTTCTATTTTAATTAAATCTAACGCATTTCCGTGCGCAATGTCAAATAAGTTTTCCATATTTTTAATAAACTCATCTTCTCGCCTTTTTTAAAGTGGTGTGCTACGTTTGCACGTTTCTTGCAGATTTTTCCATTGGTGATATAAAGATTCAACTTTTTGAACACTTCAATCAATTTGACGAAATGGAATACGGGCTTTATTCCAATAAATTTCGGCCTCTTTGATAACCAGATATGCACTTGAACGAAGATCTAATTTCACTTTGCGCATGTTATAAAACAACAAAACTTGGAAGGCAGCTTAGATCCAACAATTTGGCTTTAGTCATATCCTAATAAATAAATTTTTTCACTTGCTCTTGTGGCCATTTTGCAAATACCATCAATATAAATTCTCTTTATAGCAATAATGTTTCTCTAATTCAAAGCTCAAAATACCTATACATATGCACTTCACTTTTTACACACTTTTAATTTCCACGTGGTTGACTTTACTCTATTGTTGCCAATATTTTATTAAGTAATCAAATATTTAGTTACAGAGTAAGTAAAAATGGGGGAACTGTGTTCGATGTACTGAGTTAGACACGCTTTGGTGTTGTCCCCCTGCAAATAAAATTGGAACACCTGATCCATTTTGATAAAATGGACTACTCCATGGACTGGTCCGATGTAATGCAAGCATGGACCATGTCATCAGCGTTACCGTTGTGATACTAAAGTATCAATTTGACCCTTTTTCGACGGTGTTGATACCTTTTATGACCCTTTTTTTTAATTATACTTTTGTATCATTATCACCTATTTTGTGACACTTTTTGACCCTTTTTTTGGAAATATGTAGCTCTCACATTTTGTTTTTTGTCAACACTACGGAACAGAAGTGCTAAACAAATGTTTTCGAAATAACCATTGCTTGATATGGAACAGACTCAAAGTATAAACTAACAATTCCATGCTATATTCTCCTGGATTTTTGATAGTTAAGTTCAATTTCCCTAAAAGCAAACATAACCCATATAAATATTTGTTATTTTTTACGGTGGTTTCTTTTTAAAACAAAAATTTGACATTTTATTAAAAAAATGCAATTTGGTGTTTTGCTCTCTTAAACAGTAGCATGTTTTAATTAAAAAAAATTCGCCCTTAATAATGGCAAAAGGTATTGAACTTTTCGCCACCTTTTGAATCGACAGTGTTGAGAGTGCCCTAAAAGGAATGAAAACAAGAGGTAAAAATTGCTCAATTACATTGCAGCCACACGATCAAGCTTTTCTTGATAGTCTTTTACATAACCTGTTTGTCAAAATATGCAAAAATTGGTAGCTGTGACGTAGGCTGCGCGCAAGTTGAAAGCAATTTACTTTTTCAAGATGTCGTCGCCGAGAAAACAACTCAAAATGTTTTGCTATTTTCCACTTTTGATTTTTCTGCACTGTAGGCTGTTCGAAGGGACTTTATTTTTTTCTTTACTTCTTCCACTGTCATTTTTGTTTCAGAAGCTATAGACTCGTAGGCTTTTATTTTCAAATCATTTCGCCTATATGATGAAAGAAAGATTCATAAAATTTCATGGCTTCTGTACAGCTCTATGAATCGCAGAACATCATTTTGCTTATTAATTTTATAAATAAATTTTATTAATAAAACATATTTCACTATTTTTTTAGGTTTTTAGTTAAAATTTTAAAATTCCCGCAACAATTTGTAAAAAAAAGAACTTCAGCTTTTGCCGGCAAAATATTTGTGAAAAAAAAACAAAAACAACTTCAAAAGATTTGTAATAAGATGTTTTCTTGAACGAAATAGGATACACTCACTGGCAAGAGAATTTTAGAGGCAAGTTCGTATCAATTTATAAAAGCATGAGTGTATTGGTAAAAAAGTGTGAGTGTATTAAAACTTGATAGGCAAAACTTGATCGTGTAGCCCTCAAGTTAGCGAAAATTCCCAAATGTTTGGCAAAAGCGGTATGATAGCAACAAATTATTAAAAACCGTAAAAGCTTTAAAAAATCTCACACTTACAGGAAAAAATCGCTTTAATCGAGAAAATGGTTACAATTCGCGAACGATAGCAAAATTTAAAACAAACACTAAAATTTATTTGACATCGCTAAATCGGAAAATTACATAAAAAGTATGAACAAATTAATTATAATGATAAAGAATAAACTTTTTGTCAGGTGTTTAAAACAGGACAGAGCATTCCGTAAAAAAAATTAAGTTTTTTGAGCTCTTCCTACCTGAAATATTACTTTTTTGTGTGCTTAAAAAAACTTGGTCTTTTTGTCAGGTGTTTAAAACAGGACAGAGCATTCCATAAAAAATTAAGTTCTTTGAGCTCTTCCTACCTGAAATCTTATTTTTTTGTTTGCTTATAAAAAAACTTGGTTCATTAAAATGGGAAATACTGCTTATAAAAAACTTGACCCTTTTTTTATTGAAATACCCTTTTTTTGACCCCTTTTTCTGGAAAATCCCCTTTTTGTGACCCTTTTCGAAAATTTCCAACGGTAACCCTGCATGTCATTGTTAAAAAGTGTTTGTAGTGAGACGACATGTCTTCGTTTTTAAACGACATGCTTTCGTTTCTTAAACTACTTCAAAACTAATCCTCTTGTGTATACCATGGTGTAGTCTTAAAACTACTCCTTAGTAGTCCAAAGTTGGATTATATGGTACTGCCCTAGGACATTGTAATGTTAAATATACCATTTTTTTTCCATACGTTTGGGTTACCTTTTGACTAGTCCTTGTCCCTTGTGAGCTACTCTTTACATGCGTGTTTGGACTGGTCCTATTATTTGAAGGGCCATAATCAACGTAAACAGCAAAAAACCTTGAGCAAACGTAAGTTAATTTCAGAAAAATAATATATTACAAACATACTTACATATGTATATGAAACATTTTACTTAAATTTTCGTGCCTTGTCTCTTGAAAAGTCCATATAAACCAGTATTAACCACTTTAGTAGGCATGTGCCACGCCTTAACCTGGGGTAATCAGTCTAAGATTTTGGAATTTCACTATAAGCGTAAAAAGAAATAATTTGAGGGGGCGGTACACTTTTTTTGCAAAAAAAAAAAATTTTCCATACAAAAAAAGTTCGGTCTAATATACATGTATTGTATATTTAATTCTAAATACATATTTACATAGGGTTTTGCCTTGATATTGTCAACACTTGCTCTAGTTTCTATGTGGCTTTCCAAGAAACTTAGTTGCTGGAAACACCATAACTTTGGCCTGTGAACATCTGTTACTCTGGAACCACTTTTTTTTGACTGCTTTAAGCGCGAACTTCTTGCATATACTGCGTCCGCAAATTCTTCCATTTGCGCTGTATCTCCTCCACAGTAAGATTGCTGTCCATATTTTGCATTTCTAGCAAAATTGTATTAAATGCTTGGGTTTTCTTATTGCGGTCAACATATTCAAAGCTTTTAACACTAAAAATGCACTGATGCTGCTGAACCAAATTAATTAATTGTTCCGTTTCAAGTCTCGACCAACTTCTCATTTTTTTTTAATGATTTTAATGATTTAAAAAAAAACAATAATTTTGCCACCATAAAATGTAAAACAAACATAAACAACTCACTGAAAAATAAATAAAACAAAACGTCAAAAAAAATAAAATATATTCGTTTTTAAGCAAAAAAAAAAAAAAATTAAAAAATGCGGTCCACATATTCAAAAAATGTAACATTAAAAATGCTCTGATGATGCTCAACCAAATTAGTTCATTTTTCCGTTTTATTTAATTACAATTATTTTAAAAATACAAAAATTTTGCCACCACAAATCGTACCACAAACACAAAATAACTTACTGAAAAATAAATGAAAGAAAACGTCAAAAACAAAAAATATATTCGTCTTCAGGCAAAAAGAAAACGAAAAAACAAAACAACTTGCCGAGTACAACCAAGTCTGTACTCAAATTTCTTCCCCTCACCCGACCTTACCCCTGACATCCACAAACCAAGACTTGAGCAAGTAACTTGCCGAGTGTGAAAGGGGTCTTAGTAGTTGACGGGGTTCAAATCTCGGCATCCACCTTTTCGAAAAAAAAATTTTTTTGAAACTTTTTTTTATATTCTATAAACGACTTCAAAATAATTCAGCAGTTTTTGATTTTCTCCATTTTTTTGACAATGTAAATATCAATCGTTCGCTTAACTTACATGTAAAACAAAAATCATATTCTATAATTTGTTTTTGGCTTAAATGTAAATATCTATGTATGTCGTACCCATATGCAAAAGTTATTTATGTGTATAGGTAGCCATTGTTTTCATGAGTGCGGTTATTGTTTTTAGTTTTAGAAACACGCTATTTATGTAACTTTCTGTTCTTATCGAACCATGGTGAAGGGTATTTAAGATTCGGCATAGCCGAATATAGCACTCTTACTTTTATTATCATTTTAGTTATATATTTTTATGAAAAATTTTTGGTGCTTTTTTTATTAAATGTGCTGTTATTACTTTTATGTGGACTTGCCTATAATACTTTTAAATGTAACAATGTCATTTACCTCAAATAGCAGTTTTATAAGCTTTAAAATATTAGTGGTACTTGTCATAGAACCACCAGAGCTAGCTATTTGTCATCTGACAAAGAGTCTGGAAATGAAGATGGTTAACCGTTAAGCGCGCTTTTGTCTGTTGAATCTCCAAAAAGAAAAGTAGTGGAGGATAAGATAAAAACACCTTATAAGATTCCTTGCATGCAGCAGTTTGACTCTGCCTTAAGTTCCGCAAAGAAAGCAGACCATAAAAATGTAAAAAATCAAAGTATGGCAAAATATTTAATAGTGAATTCATTCAGTGGATATAATATGTTTATGTATGGTGTCAACGGATACTCCTAAGCCCGAATTTTCTGATTGCACTGACTTGCCACCCAACGGCCGATTTGAGAAGTTTTTGACGATCAGTTGGTACAAATGCACTATGGGTAATTTATCCAATTTTTTTGGCCAAAATTGATAACAGGCGGACAGAATTTTAACAAATCTGGATATGAATTTTTTGATTAACTTTTTAACTTATTAACTCTAAAACTAAGAATAAACTTGGAATTTCTAAATATCGCATTCTTATGAAAAGATACGCGTTAGAACAAAATTTTTAAAATTTCTTTATGTCTACTTTTGGTATATCTTATTAATTTTCTAATTTAATATCATCCAAATCATTTGTGTAAATTGTGTATGTTAACATATTGACATCATTTGCGCACTCATCGTTTTCACTGGCGCTAAGATCCTCAGTGTTTTCAGAGCTTAAGCGAAATAGAGGTTGACTGCAAAAAAATGGGATATCTCAAAAAACGCAAAAAAACGCAGTACGAAATTGATTATACAATCTCAAAATCAAATACTTATCAATACCTTATTACTATTAGCTTTAAAACATTTTAAACTTTTTTTAAAAGCTTCTCCGAAGTTGTATAAAACTTTTATTTTTTTTTTTAATTGAGATAAGATCAAAAGATTGATTTTTTTCACCAATAAACTATTTTATTTTAAACAACGATTATGTATTTATTAAGCACTTACTATTAATATTGTTTTCCATATTTTATTGTATTTTTCATTTGTTTTTTTTATAAAAACTAGTGTCAGGTATTGTAATAAAAAATAACACGAAGCGCGCCCCACTTAAACTGTTGATTGTATACATTGACTTTAAGAGTCGGGCGATGAACGGCCTTTTGTTATTTATAAAATAAAAATTCACTTCTATTTGCTTTGAAGTATTCTTTATCACATTACAACAAAAAAAACTACTTTTTCTAAAGTGCAGATTTTGAATTTTGGCCAAAAATATAGGCCAAATTACCTACTGTGAAATGGTATGAAATACAGTAGTTTATAGTGGACAAGAGAACCCAAAAATTACAATGAATGAAATGGGAGTTTTTCTTGGTACAGTATTTTTCGTTTAGCTGCATTTCACTTAACTGCATTTTTTGCCTATCTGCACGAAATACAAATAATTGTGTATGAAGGCTAAATATTGTTAGAAAAAAAATTTTGTACGTGCATTTTGCTTAAGTGCATATTTTGGATAACAGCATTCGATTTTTGGTCAACAATTTTTATTTTTAATACAAAATATTATTTTTAAGTGCCCCATAAAATAATTTTTTTAAGTGCTTCATAAAAACAAAAAAACAAATTAAGTTTGCTGATATGGTAACACAAATGGCTGAATTAAAAATTCATTTGATCTAGCAGCTGTGATTGTGTGTGCACATATAAATATTCAAAACATGCAAGTTCTGCTAAAAGCAGAACCACTAGTGGTGAATGAGGGTAAACTAAGTTTGTCATTCCGTGTGAAACTTTTTTAATTATACATCTAAGGCACAATAAAGTACATATATTCTGGCTCCTTAAGTTATTCTAAGGCCCGTTTTCACAACTGATAGCTAAACGTTGGATTTTATTAGCCGTATAAAAAGTGCTCAATTATTACTCTTTACTCTAACCTACCAGGTAGGGTGAACCTTAATTAACTTTATAGCTCACTTAAAGTAAAACTTTTCAATCAATTAAGATTATTTGTTATTTAAATTTTATTTTAATTAAAAATTTATTTCCAAACAACTAAAATGTTAATTAAAACAAAATTATATTTTTAATTTTCTTTCAAAATAAAAATAAATTAGTTCAATTATCGTGTTAATTAAATTTAAATACATTTTAAACCATTTTTTTTAATTGATAAAAAAACTACTGATATTTTTTTCTGTATAATCAGTTTGGGATTGAAATCCTGAAAACTCGGTTCAGTAGGATCAGAGCTGTGAATAAAAATGTGAAACCACCATCCTAAAAATATGATAATTTTGTTACAAAAACTAACATAAATGGTGAAATAATGCATGGAATAATATAAGATCTTGCACAAATTCGTTTTATACGACTGGAAATTTTGCTGTTGCATTTCGTGGAAATTAATTAAATGCGCCTAAAACTGTAGCAGATATAAATATTGCGGTAAAATTTGTTTCAACTTAGCTTAATATGGTCTTAAATGTCATGCAATTTTGTAATATATGGTCCATAATTTACCTTAGATCCTATACTAAGTAGCCCTCTGAAATTAACTGTAAGCTCGAAATCACACTACAGAATTTTGGGATGATTGGTTCATAATTTATATGCTGATTCCGTTATTTTTTTTAAATTAAATTAAATTTTTTAATTAATAATATCTAGATATCATATAGGACGCACTCCTGAAATATTAGAACTGTCGGTGGAGGGTATCAATGATTTAGCACTTTAAATTGTTGTTAAATGAATTGTTTTATATAAATATAGGTATAACTTTCATTTAAAACTGTATTAAAATCTATTTTTGTAATAAGAACAAAATTTTACATAAGGGCATATTTATTCAGGTAGGTGAATTCTCTTAGCAGCATTATTTATGCTGCTAAGTGAATACTGCGTAGCAGAATATTTTGCGTACCTGCACGAATTTTCGTGCAAAATTGAATGTGCAGCTAAACGAAAAATACTGTATCCCAATTGTTACAGGGTTTGCTTCAGTTTTTTCAACATGACATACGATATTTCGTCATTATATATATTTCGGTTTGTGCTTTGTTGCGATACAGACGTGTATCTTAAACCCCGAATACAATTTGAATTACAGTAAAACTTCGATATTACGAATCTAGAGGGGATCGAAAAATACTTCGTTATAGCTATTGATTCGTTATACATATGCATTGTGAAACCTTGGTATAACGAAATTTAAAGAAATACGAAAAAAAATCGTTATAACTACGGTTTTTTTTGGGTCCAAATTCTATTTTACACGAAAATACTATTTTTTTATTTTATTACATTTTAGTAAATTATTGTGTAATTTTTGTTTGTTTACGCAAGTTTAGAATGCAACCATCAATATTTTTTTTTGACATATCGTCGGTTTATTATTTAATGGTCGTATGTGGATACAAATTACATACGACAATTAAATAATCAACCGACGATATGCTAAGCTGTCGAATGTATTGTGCGGTGTAGAATCCTGTGCCTCAAAAAATTTTTGCAGTTTTCCGACAATTATTTTAGCCTCTCTAGCGGTTACAACATTTTCGATTTCTTCAGTTTCTTCATCCTTCTGCTCACCATTATCTTGTGGTTTCGTTACTCTAGTAATAATGTCATCATCGGTAAGGGTATAGAAATTTTTTTCGTATAGAAATTGATTTACGTTTTAATACACTCATTTTGGCAAAGAACCAAAACAGAACTGACTACATTTGTGGCACTTTACATATGCAAAGACATTTATGTAACTTTCGTTGTTTTTAAAAGGGACTTTCCCGTTTTGCTTAAAATTTAATTTAGTTTTATTCTAACTTCGTTGTATACAGGCTATAGTTCAAGACTTCGTTATGTAGAGGCTTATGATAACGGGATTTTATTGACTTACAAACTTATGGCCATTTTCTCAATGTATCGACAAACTGCCTGTTACTTAATGTCAACATAAATTTATTGGACCGATAAACTGTCCGTTAACAATTTTGGTTTTCTCAATAAACCGACAAAAAACATTGTTTTCAGTTGGCAATACCTTTCAAAATAGATGTGAAAGTTGGGAACCCTGTCTTCAAGTGACGACTTGTTGACATAATTCAGCTTTTTTCCATATGTAAAAAAATAAGAAAAGTCATAGGTACATAAATTTTATAAAAAATAAAACAATGGCAGATAAAAAGCAACGCGGAAAAAATTTTACCAGTGAAGAGGAACTGCTGCTTGTTGATTTAGTTATAGCTAAAAAACATATTTTAGAAAATAAAAAATCGGATGCAGTCAGTTGGAAACAAAAAAATGAAGCATGGATAAAGCTGGAAGAGTCCTTTAAGAGCCAGAGTGGAATACACCGTCCCTGGAAAACGTGAAGAGACAAGTATGACAATTTAAAACGAAAGTCTAAAATGGAACTGGCCACTGAAAAACGTGAGACATACCGTACTGGTGGCGGTACACTTTCTAATGCGTCAGTGTCTGCAGTCTCAGAAAAAATATTATCTCTGGTCGGAAACAGTGCAACTGGATTGTACAATCCATTTGATAATGATTGTAAGAAAATGCATTTTTTTTATTATTTGTTAATTTTATTTAATTGTTTGTTAGCGAATAATAACTATCATGATGACAATATGGAAGAGGAGTTTATTGACAATATGGACGTTGTAAACAACAATTCCATCATGGAAGAGGATTTTCCTGACGAACTTAAAGTGAGCGTGACGTCGGAATGCAAGGAACTTCCCCAAAGGGAAACCAAAACCACTATCGATTCGTCTTCAAGCAGAGTTAATTGAAATTCTACAGTTAAACAAAAAGTTTCCAAAGAATTATTTATTTCTAATAAGAATAAAAAAACATCAATGGAAGAAGAAAAAGTTAAATTGATAAAATTGCAGCAAGCCTTTTATGAAGGTGAAAATCGTAGAGCAGAGGAAAAACATAAATATGACATAGATTCGATGAAAATAAAAAATGAAATATTAGCTATTGAACTAAAAGAAAAAAAAAACACAAATCTGATTTGTACATGTAAAAAAAGTTTTTCTTTATTTTTTAGCTTATACATACATACATACATGTACAAAACATCTTAAGTCAAACTTAAAAAATATGAAAAAATGCTGTTAATTATACGAATTTTCCTTCAAAAACATTTTGGTTTACGATTTTAAAATTTTGTATTATAAACGAAATTTTTCTTTAATTTCGGTTTATTTTATTATTTATTAAAAATTATTTTTTCACAGTTTTTTTTAAATTTTTTTGCTATCTTATCTCGACTTAAGATGTTTTATCGAAATGCCACAGATATATATATATATATATGTACATACATACATACATGCTTATACATACATATTAAAAGTAAAATGTAGTAACTTTCCGATCTCATCAGAAACTGAATTTAAAAATATTTGTTTACTATTGTTACCTTATTATTAATAATTAAATTAAAATGTGATAATACCACGCAATTTAAGACTGAATTAAATAACAAATAAAATAAAAAAACATTGCTAACAAATATACAATACGTGTAACTCACCGATATTAACAGCCAGGCCCACGATGTCACACGTTAACGTTCGCATAGAAAATTACATTTAAAACAAAAACAATTTCTAAAATTTTTTTTTGTTTTAAATGTAATTTTCTATGCGAACGTTAACGTGTGACATCGTGGGCCTGGCTGTAAATCTTTTTTCGATTTTAAATTAATATTTGATTAGATTGGATAAAGAAGATTTTAAGCTAAAAACAAAATTTATTTTTTGTTAAAAATGTTATCAAATATTAGAATAAAAGTCGATTCGTTTTACTTTCACCAACCCATTACTACTCTTGAAAACGAATAAAAACATGTGGATGTGAAATGCAGAACACCAAAAATGCTAAAGTAATCCACTTTCGAGTGGATTCGGATTCTAGAACACACCCGATTGTTTTCAAACTCTTGTGGTTTTGGTACTTCATAGGATAACGACATAATATATTACATGAAAGCTTGTTGTGTTATCTTTACAATGGTTAGTACACTCAAAATATTATGTAGTTAAATTCAAACGAAAATTCATTTTAAACAAATTAAAATTCACTTAGAAAACGGATCATTTACATTTCATTTAAAACAAATGATTTTTACATTCATTTTTAAATTTTTTATTTATTAAACAGCATATTCCTTAAAATTGAATAGTTTTTACTTTAAAAAAATACATTTTAACCGACAAAAATCAAACAACATAACAAAAAAAATACGGAAAAACATTATTTTTTGGTAGTTTGTTTTTTGAACAACAAACATAAATGTAAAAAAATTAAATTATTCGTAAAATAACAATATTTTAATTCAATTTTAAAAGTACTGAAAACGAATTTAATAACCCACAATCAGTTACTGTAATAATTTTATGAGTGTAGTTATCAGGGCTGTAAATAAATCATTAATTTGTAAATCTTTCATGCACTGAATTAGCAAATTTTGAATTAATTCTTTTCGCACAAAAACATGAATTTTATGAAATTTTAATCAATTCAAACGAATTAGGCAGAAATGAATTTCAATTCGTTATCCAATTCAAATGAATCTGTAAAATGAATTGCAATTCACTTTAACAAGTTCAGTGAATTGGAAACGAATTGCAATTTATCCTACAAATTCAATTGAATTGGAAAACGAATCGAAATTCATTTCTGCCTTATTCGTCTAAATTGATTCAAATTTCAATTAATTCATCATGTTTTTGTGCGAAAAGAATTAATTCAAAATTTGCTAATTCAGTGCTTGAAAGATTCACAAATAAATTAAAAAATGAATGATCCATTTACAGCTCTGGTAGTTATACATATGTGTTTGTGATGAAAATCGATCGACTTCAAAACGAACGTTTTTAAAAGGTCTGAATATGTATTTAAAATCCATTTTAAAAGCTACTGAAAACGATATTTTCGGTTTCAAACCGTTTCGTTTTTAAAATCGATTTCCATCACATACCTGATAGTGTGAGGTTTTGTTTTTAGTTCACTTTTAATCTAATTTTTATAGTTTTTGCTATAATAGAGAACTATTTGTCATAAAATACTTTAATTACAGAAATCTTATTAAAAAACGACGTTTAAAATTTTTGCTTTTTCGATTTCCATATACATATCTGTGGCATTGTCAAAATGTTTTGTCAAAATGCCACAGATATATTTAAACCAAATACATATTGCTTCATAAGATTTCTGTATGACGTGCTAAGTTCTTAATTTTTCATAACTGATAAATACTTTGAGATTTATTGTTGAGGGAAAGCTAGCTTCTTCATTTTTTACGTCATCGTTTTAAGGAGGTAGTATTAGGTGTAGCTATTCACGAAAATTTTGAAGACTTACAAAACATTAAAGTTAAAGACTGAAAAGGGAAAAATAAAAATCTAGTTTTAATATATGAACAAATGTATTAAAAAAATTTTGTATCTACCTTGCAAAATAATTATTGATTAATATTGTTCGAGCGTTAGATGAAGTTTCTGCAACAATGGTGTCATTATCAAAAATGGTTGTGAGTTCAATGGTATGCATTTCAGGAGGCACAGGATCTTTACGACTTATACATATATTGTGTAGTACTCCACATGCAACTATCACACTCATAGCAGTTGATACTTTTAACCGCATTCCCAAAGATAAAACGGGAAAGCGCCGCTTCCAAACTCCAAAAGACCTCTCTACAACATTTCGCGTTCGCATCTGCGACTCATTATAAAGTTTTTGTGGCCGTGTTATCGGATTAAGCAGAGGTGTCAACATATAACTGGATGCCTTGTAACCACCATCCCCAAGAATGTTAAGTTGGCCAAACACCCCACTATCTAGACGATATTTTAATCTGCTGTTTTTAAAAATCATGCTATCGTGGCTTGAGCCAGGCCATCTTGCGACCAAATCTTGAAATATTAAATCAGCATTACATACAGCCTGAACATTAAAGGAAAAATATCCTTTGCGGTTCCGAAATATTTCCCCACAATCTCCTCCCGGTGATTGAATTCGTACATGTATACAGTCAATCGTGCCAACCACCTTTGGAAATTAAAAAAAATGCATCCACAGTTGCTGTATGCGGCAGATGAAATTTAATAAAATCTCCAGCGAGAGCTGCAATTGCTGCAGAGACGTCTCTTACCGCTCGACAAGCAGAAGACACGCTTACTCCACAAAAATCTCCGGCCGTTATAAGAAAATTTCCACTGGCATAATATCTTAACGTAAGCAATAGCTTGGTTTCGGCTGTAAGGGCTTGATTTCTGTCTGTCATTGAGGAAATTTTGTCGGTGATCATATCAAGAACCATTTTACAGGTTGCCTTTGACAGCCGGAATCTTTTGCAAAATTCATTATTCTCCATGTTTTCCGGGTAGTTAGGCCTGGCATAATAAACTCTTTCAGCATTCACTTGGAACTCATGTTCTTCGAGTTCATCCTCCATCAAATTAACGTTGATTCCTCTATTAAACATTTTTTCTGAATTGTATTTTATTTTTACAACACAAGGTATTGCCATATAAAAACTTTAAACAGCAGTCAGCTGATTGAATTTATCGGTACGATAAATAATTAATTGGCAGATGAGGGCCGGTTAGTTTTGCGACAGAAAAGAAGCAAATGAGACATTGAGAAAATCAAATATCTTTATTCTTAAGTTTTTCGTTAGGAAAAAAGAAAATCGCCTAATGAGAAAACGGCCATTAAAATGTTATATGTATGTATTTCTCAATTATAATTTCGTTGTATAGAGGCTTTTGAAAAAATACTTCGTTATATAGAGCATTTTTGTATGAAAAACTTTGCAATAGAAAGGTTTTTTCAAGGGACTCAGCTAAAAATTCGTTATATTAAATTTTCGTTATAACGAAGTTCGTAATATCGAAGTTTCACTGTATTAATTAAATACATTTGATTTTGTTATATAAATATTAAGCGATTGGACGCAAAAAACTGAATGATTTTTAACACGTTTTTTCTTTATTGTCCCCGTGTTCTCGTCCATTAATGTTAAAATTAAATTATTGGTGTTTACGTCGTCCGTCAATTAAATAGAAAAAAAAAAATAAATAAATAAATAAAATAAAATAAA
Source organism: Pollenia angustigena (assembly GCA_930367215.1). Lineage (NCBI taxonomy): Eukaryota > Metazoa > Arthropoda > Insecta > Diptera > Polleniidae > Pollenia > Pollenia angustigena. The sequence goes on along the minus strand of OV884061.1, from coordinate 21,569,645 downwards.
AAAAAATAAAATATTTAAACAAATACAAAAGAAATAGTTTGAACTTAAAACAACAAAATACATAGACCACCAATTTTACATATTAAACTAAAAATGCAAATTCCAAAAAAAAAAAGAAACAAAATAAACACAAAACATAACTGAAAATATTAAAAAAAAAAAAAAAACACAACACTTAAAAAGAAAAAACAATAACAACATTCACTTAAAAACTGTTGCTTCAATTGGAAAAAAAAATTAAACAAACAACAAAAACAATAAAACAAATTTCAACTCTTTTAAAAATCAAATTTACAATAACAACTAAACAAGTGCACAATCATCTACATAAATAACCCACAACACACATCAAATACACAACCACACAATATCAGGATACATTTACACCTTGATATACGCGATTAACAATATATTTTTTTTTTGGCAATGACCAAACGAGGGGCTTTTATGTCCCCGTTTACAGTGCCATTGCTGTTCACTTTTCCCATTCCATTCTTCTACGAAGTTTAATTGGCATCATGCCAGATTGCTGTTGGTTACTTAAGCCTAGATTACACTATCTCACAAGTCTTACGTATTCCATAATACATTGTGAGATAGAAATCTAACGAGTTTTGCTGCGACTGTCAAAAAATCTAATGTAACATGACAGCTTGTGTTCACACCATCACACAAAGTATAAACACTTACACATGAAATAAAATACAACCCTGATCCAATGAAAAGTATTATTGTTTAGAAATTTTTCAAAAAACGATGAAGTCGTATGGGATGTCAAACTTTTTTCTTAATACTTGTCATTTTCGTGACACATTGCATTCACACTATCACACTTTGTCATATTACTTGAGTTTTTGACATGTATTAATACAAAGTATAATAGTGTAATCTAGCCTTTAATGACAAAGGTATAACACTGGCCATTGAGTAACTTTCTCAACAGCAATTTGGTATTTTTGTCACGTTTATTATCGTAGGGAGTATTGCCTTGAATCTTCTTAATTTGTAATGACAGGTAGATTTCGCATAGACTTCTGCAATATACGCGGATTGAGAGCGAATTATTTCTCTTTATATGCTCACATTCGCTTCCATCGGCCGGATGTTTTCGCCTTATGTGAAACCCAGGTGTGTGGGGATGCTGATCCACAGGATTTTCCCATACCTGGGTATCAACTTCCATCCCTTTTTTCTCTTCATAGGGGCCTTGCGATGTACATTCGCAACGATGTTGTGTACCAGTACCAGCAACATCTTACATGTGGTGATGCGGAATTTAGTTCCCTCTGGGTTAAATTCCAGATCAGGACACACATGTTGCATTTCGGATTTCTGTATAGAAGTCCAAACATGGAAACGGCGGCTTCTCTTAATGGCTTTGACGCCCTTTCCGATACCATTTCTAGAATCCTGGAAAGTTGTCCGAACAGTGAAATTGTAGTTGCTGCCGATTTTAATGTTCATAACTGTTCCTGGCTTCGCCATTCGGGCCATACAACTCCCGTGGGCCAATACGTTGAGTTATTCGCCGCGCATAACCACTCAGCGCAACTAGTAAATGAGCCAACACACAATTCGTGTGTTGTAGGGCAATCTCGGAATACTCTTGACCTTTTTCTCACTTCTCACCCTGAAAAGTACGAAGTGAGAACACTCGATCCTCTCGGGAATTCGGATCACAATACCATTTCTGCTTACTTTTCATATTCGGCACTTCATAGCGTCTCGAAAACAGCCCCGAAACGCTCGATTTTTATTTATGAAAAGGCTCGTTGGGCCGAGCTTAACGAATTTTACCGGCATTTCAACTGGAAACTTTGTTTCCTTGACGATAATGTTGATGCCGCTGCAAAAATGGTCGCAAATGTAATTTTGCTTGGAATGAAACTTTTTATTCCCTCGAAGCAAATTTCGGTTAAACCAAAACTTAAGTGTTGGTTTAACCAGGCGTGCAAAAATGCAGTCAGATCCAGAGAGTTCGGTTTGTGCTTTGTTGTGATACAGACGTGTATTTTTAGCCCCGCATACGATTTGAACTATTAATTAATCACATTTGATTTTGTAATACATAAATATAAGCAGCGAATGGACGCTTAAAAAAAAAAAAAAAAATATATTTTGTTATTTAAATTACTTAACATAATAGTGAACAATTTAAAACGATAAAATTAAATAAAATAAAACAGTAAAAATTTATATGTATGTACGTATGAATGTTCATACATGTGTATACATATTCTGAACAAAACATTTAAATTCTGGTTTTTTCTTTTGTTGTTGTAAAATACAATAAATAATAAAAATATTAAAGCAAAGCAAAACGGTGAAAAACAAAAACAACTCTTTGCATGAGTACAAACAGTGAAACAACACTAAGACAAAATGAAAGAAACGTTTACGTTTTAGTTAATGCTAATGAAAATAATGCAGAAATAAATAAAACAAAACAAAACAATATTAACTACCTAACGGCTAAGCCAATTACTCGAACACGTTCCCTCTCACCCTCGGTATTTACACAAACGGTGGATAGTAACTCATTAAAAAAACTACAACAAGATTTGGTGACAAGTGTTGCCAGGCCAGCAAGTATTGCCGTGACGTCAAAAACAAATTTAGTGGGAAATGATACCATGAACTCAAACACAAATGCAATGGAAAACCCCCCTGTAAAAAGTTGTCAAAAGCCTACAGTACAAGTTGGTATGGACAGGTACATAACAGTGCTTAAACGGGGACGCAGCCCTACCTCTGCAGCAGTTGCTTCGGCCTCAAAAGTACCATCTTTTGATAAAATAAATACTCAAAATCGTTTTGCAATTCTGGAGGATGAATCCTCTGAAGCACCAAACGTCATTAAACCATCCAAGCCTCCCCCGATATATCTAAGGGAGCAAAATTCAAATGAGCTCATAAAGAGTTTGATATCGGTGATAGGTGAAAATTCGTTTTACGTAGCGGCTATAAAGCGTGGAAGTATAAACGAGACAAAAATACAAGTCAATAATGAGAATGATTTTCGCAAAATAGTAAACAACTTTGAAACGCTTAAAAAAAACTTTTATACCTACCAACTGAAAAGCAGTAAAGGTCTACAGGTAGTGATTAAGGGTATTGACTCATGTGTGGACCCAGAAGAGGTTAAAACATTCCTAGAAGAAAAAGGCTTCAAGGTAAAACATGTAGTAAATATTAAAAATAGAGAAAAAATTCCCCAACCACTTTTTCGAGTGGAGTTTGAACCCGGCGACGTAAAACTTAAAAAAAACGAAACACATCCTATTTACAATTTAAAATATATTCTCTACAGAAGAATAACTATAGAAGAGCCGCACAAAAAAAATGGACCTGTTCAGTGCTTAAACTGCCAAGAATTTGGCCATACCAAGGCATACTGCTACTTACCCCCTGTCTGCGTAGTATGTGGTGAACTACACGGTACAGTTTCTTGCGATAAGTCTAAAACCGACCCCAACGTAAAAAAATGTAGCAACTGTGGCGGTAATCACACTGCCAATTATAGAGGATGCCCAGTATATAATATTGTCAAGCAGACGGTTGGACCGAAAACAAATACCCCTCAAATGCAGGTTGCAAATCAGGTAAACACAAATGCAATTCAAGCCCCCCAGCCTATTAATAACAGAACCTCTTACGCTAACGTCCTAAAATCAAACCATCAGCCAATGCAAGGTGCCTCGCCAAGTAATGATGAAACTCCGGTTTCTAATTTAAGTCGTTTAGAAATAACCATGGAAACATTAGTGCAAACAGTAAATAATTTTACGAACACAATGGGTAATATGATGCAGGAAATGCTTAGAATGCAATCGATGTTATTGCAAGCTGTACTTAACAAACCATGAACTGTTTAAAAATTTGTTTTTGGAACGCAAACGGCATCCGCCAACATAAAAATGAATTAGAATACTTTCTTAAAAATAAACAAATTGATGTCATGATGATTTCTGAAACTCATTTGACCTCAAGAAATACGTTTAAAATCAATGGTTATATACTATATGATACCAAGGACCCTCGAGATAGAGCTTGTGGAGGTTCTGCCATCTTAACAAAAACTCGAGTCAAACACTACATTATGTGTGATCACCGTGAAGACTATCTGCAAGCAACGACTATTTGTGTTGAGGAGCTAAATCGAAACATAGTAATTTCTTCTTTATACTCTCCACCTAGATTTTCCATATCAGAAGGCCAATATTATAAATATTATAAATCATTAGGACCCTGTTTTCTGGCCGCTGGCGATTATAACGCTAAACATACCTTCTGGGGGTCACGACTTATAACACCAAAAGGTCGTGTTTTGTTTAACACAATCTCTAAAATGGGTTTAAATGTGGTCGCGAGCGGGCAACCAACATATTGGCCTACTGATCAGCAAAAAATTCCTGATGTTATCGACTTTGGCGTGGTTAAAAACATCCCCACAGAAACGATTCATGTTGAAGCTTCCTTAGAATTATCATCCGACCACACACCTACAATTGTTACTATATCGAACCCAAATAGAATTGTATTTCCGTCAGGTTACTTAGCGACGCCAGCCACACAAATAAATTGGTTAAAATATAAAAAATTTCTCAGTGCCCATTGCACAGAAAATATTCCGCTTAGTACACCGGAGAATGTGGATATCTCTCTTGTTAACTTTGACAGTTATCTTAAACTAGCTGTTCAACACTCCAGCGTTACCCCCAAAAAAATTAAAAATAATAATATATGTTCTTCAGATGTCGAGCGGCTCTTGACTGAAAAAAGGAGAGTTCGAAGAGAGTGGCAACTTTACAGATCCCCGCAACTTAAGATTTTATTAAAAGAATGCACAAAAAGGCTAAGAAAGTTGCTACAGAATCAGAAAACGGCTTCTCTAGAAAATTATCTTAAGGAACTTGATGCAACTCCACAATCTGACTACTCATTATGGCGTGCAGCTAGAAATCTAAAAAGGCCAGTTATATCTAAGCCACCATTAAGAAACTTGAATGGTAGTTGGGCAAGAAATGATAATGAAAAAGGAAACATGTTTGTAAATCATTTGAAAAACGTATTTACACCAAATATATCTCACAATATTGCGGTCGAGTTACCACCTGTTGATGCTAGAGCAGCTATTCCCCTCAGATTTGAGATAAGAGAAATCGAAAAGGCTATTTGTGACTTAAACACTAAGAAGGCACCTGGTATTGATAAAATCAGTAATAAAATGCTTTTGGAGCTACCTCGCATAGCAAAGAAAATTATTCTTTTTATTTTTAATGCTATTTTACGCCTTGAATACTATCCTGAAAAATGGAAGGTTTCCTTAGTTACCATGATACCAAAGCCAGGTAAAGATCATACAAAAGTTGAGTCTTATAGACCTATTAGCTTATTATCAAATATGTCAAAGCTGTTTGAGAAATTATTAGTTTCAAAATTAACACCAATTTTAAGTGAAAATAGATGTATTCCAAACCATCAGTTCGGATTTAGACGAAAACACAGCACAATCGAGCAGACTCATCGAATAGTAAATGTCATAAGAAAAGCATTTGAAGAAAAGAAATATTGCTCAGCACTCTTCATCGATGTTTCGCAAGCTTTTGACAAAGTCTGGCATGAAGGCTTATTACACAAATTGAAGCAAAATTTACCAGCAAACACACACAAGCTGCTAGAAAGCTACTTAGTCGGTCGTCAATTTATTATTAAAGAAGGAAATTTCTTAAGTTCACCTCAGCCCATTGCCGCTGGAGTCCCACAAGGCAGCATCCTGGGCCCCCTATTATACTTAATTTATACTTCGGACATGCCAACAAGCAACTACACACAAACTTCAACATTTGCAGACGATACAGCTTTTCTAAGCGTCCACGAAAATCGTTATGAAGCAACGCGTTACTTACAGCATCATATATTTCAACTAGAAATATGGTTAAGACAATGGAGGATAATGGTCAATGAGCAAAAATGTGTACATATAACATTCACTTTGCGCCGGGAATCTTGCCCCCCTATTACAATCAATAATCAAATAATTCCTCAACATTCGCATGTTAAATATCTCGGTATACATCTGGATCGGCGATTAACGTGGAAATGCCATATAGAGGCAAAATTAACTTAAATTAAACTAAAAGCCATTCAAATTCATTGGCTTATTGGAAGAAATTCTGTCCTTAGTCTCGATTGCAAGCTTCTACTTTACAACTCTATCTTAAAGCCTATCTGGTGCTACGGTATTCAACTATGGGGCACTGCCTCGGCCTCTAATATCGACAAAATTCAAAGGCGCCAAAATAAACTTCTTCGAATAATCACAGCCGCTCCCTGGTATGTTAAAAACTCAAACATTCATAAGGATCTCAATGTGCCATTAGTGAAATCTATGATTAAAAAATATGCAATAAAATATTTAAAAAGGCTTGAACAACACCCAAATCCACTAGCTCGAAATATTTTAAATCATGGCGGCCACACTCGCTTAAGAAGAAGAGACACTGCAGCACTTACCCAATTAGATGAGCGATAAACACCTATAAAAGTGAACATAACCCGTGATGAAGAAAATTTTGTCTGGCACTGGCAGGAGATAAAATAACGTATTAGGTTAAGATTTGATTAATTATTGTTAGTTCATATTTAATATATGAAGATTCAATAAAAAATAATGACAAAAAAAAAAAAAAAAAAAAAAAAAAGATCCAGAGAGGAGGCGTTTAGTAGTTGGCGTTTGAATAAAAACGCAACTACTGATCAGCTACGAAAGAGGGCAAGATCTGAGTGTGCCAAAGTACTTAGACGGGAAAAATTTCTACACGGACAGTGCTAGTTCTTCTATCCCAGCGCTTTTAAAGGACGACCAAATATTTACTGACCCGATTGATAAAGCTAACCTCTTGGCTGAACTGTTTGCAAGTAATTCGTTCTTGCCGGAAAGCAATCAATCACTGCCCGTTGTCGAAAGAGTATCATGTACTATGCCCAAGATATTTTTCCGATCACGCGCAGTCAAAAGGGTTCTTTCGGATCTTAACGTAAACAAGTCACCGGGGCCGGATGGCATATCAGCACTGGTATTGAAACAGTGCTGTTCGACGTTAGCTCGTCCATTGGCCAACCTTTTCAGCTCTTCGTACCGTGCGGGAATCTTTCCCTCTTGCTGGAAGGTGGCCAATGTTCAGCCAATCCCCAAGAAGGGTGAGGCTACTAACCCTGATAATTACCGCCCAATCGCAATTTGCTCTTCGCTCTCGAAGGTGATGGAGAGCATGGTTAATTACCATCTTGTGAAGTATCTGGAGGCAAATTCACTTCTCAGTGACAGACAGTATGGTTTTCGTGGTAGCCGATCTACAGGAGACCTGTTAGCGTTTCTTTCGGAACGTTGGAGTCGGTCCATTCACCGCTTTGGTGAATGCAAAGTGGTTGCTCTGGATATTTCCAAGGCGTTTGATCGGGTGTGGCATCGTGCGCTTGTGTCAAAGCTTATTGCTTTTGGTGTCGGTAATGATTTCTCTCGATTTATATCGAGTTTCCTCAGTGATCGCACTATACGTGTTGTTATAGATGGGATTGCATCAAACGAGTTTCAGGTAAATTCAGGGGTACCGCAAGGTTCTGTCTTTTCTCCTACGCTATTTCTTATATTTCTTAATGACCTTCTTGGTCATACTTCAAATCCTATCTACTCTTTTGCAGATGACAGCAACATTTGTCATTCATATTCCTTCGATCATAGGCCAAGCCTTGTTGCGATTGGGGGCAAAAGGCAAAATATGAATGACACTCTTAATCAGGACCTAGCTGCAATCTCTGAGTGGGGTCAAGCGAATAGGGTCGAATTTAATGCACGCAAGACCCAATGTTGTATGTTGACCCACAGACGGGCCGTGGGACCAACTATGTCATCTGTATTAATGGGTGGCATTGATATTAAGGAATCGGATACTCTTGATGTTCTGGGCATGAGAATACAGTGCGATGTCCGCTGGAATAAACACGTTTTTAAAGTGTCGAAAGAGGCATTCAAGTGTTTAGGTTTTTTAAAACGGTGCAAGACTTACTTCACTTCCTCCGATCTCCTTACTATCTATACCACCTATATCCGACCGAAGATGGAATACAACTCCCATATATGGGCAGGGGCTTCAACGTCTATTTTGAACCTTCTGGACCGTGTACAAAGGAGGGCGGTGAAGCCAACTCTATTGACTCATTGGGGCATCGTCGGAATGTGGGTTGTGTGACACTTTTCTATCGATATTACCATGGGAGGTGTTCCACTGAGATAAGTGAACTTATTCCACCCGCCCGAGTATTTCTTCGTAATACTCGCTCATCCAGTGGATCACATCCGTTTGTGGTCGATTGTCCTGTGTTTCGCACAACGCATTATAGAGAAAATTCGTTTTTCAGTCGAACTATCCGTATGTGGAATAAACTTCCCGCAGAGGTCTTTCCCGGTACTTATAATTTATTAAGATTCAAGTCAAATGTCCACAAACACTATTCCCTCTTTCCTCCTTCCCAAACCTTATTTTCCCGATCAACACAATGCACTGCATATATAGGGGGCATCCCCTGAGTGTTGGTTTATCGTTAAAAAAATAAAGTATTTTACTTAAAAGTGAACAATTATCAAAAACGAAAGATTAAATAAAGAATAATAAAAAATATATACATATGTATATACATATATACATACATATATACTGAACAAAAACATTTTAGTTTAAAACTCTTATTTTTGCTGTTTTAAATATAATAAATAATAAAAATATTAAAAGCACAACAAAAAAAAAGTGAAAAACAAAAACAACTTGTTGTATGAGTAAAATCATTGAAACAATAATAAAACTAAATCGATGTTTCGCAAGCTTTTGATAAAGTCTGGCATGAAGGCTTATTACATACATAAATTGAAGCAAAATTTACCAGGAAACACACACAAGCTGTTGGAAAGCTACTTAGTCGGTCGTCAATTTATTATAAAAGAAGGAAATTTCTTAAGTTCACCTCAGCCAATTGGCGCTGGAGTCCCACAAGGCAGCATTAGGGAGATCGATTATTCGACTTTTTTCAATAACCGGTCTTCGAATATTCCGAATAGTTGCTATTTTAAAAACCCGATTTTCGGTTAAGCATTTTAAAAATAACCGGTTAACCGGTTTTAATTCGAATACATTAAAATACAAAAATCAAATTAGTTGTTGCAACACAAAGTTAATTGGAAAAAAAACCAAACAATTCACGAAGGTAAGAAACCAACAAAATACATAGATATGACTTAAGGTATGTTCAGACCTAATAAATATTTAACGATAAAATTGTAAAATAAGTATGCATATATAAAAAGTTAAGGGGGTAATTTTGTTATTCACTTGAATTTTCAAAATTTCAAAAAAATTTATATGAAAATTTTCTCAACGCAAGGTGAAGTGAACAACAAAATTACCCCCTAAGTGTTCATTTTCTATATTGGAGATCTGATATGTACATAAAACCTATTCAGTCTTCTAATTTCATTTGTAAGGAAATATTTCTTAATGTTTTAGACTGATAGCCCTTCAATATGACCTTTAATGCATTTGTAGAAGGATGGTCTGAAAGGCCTTTTAAGAGCCATTAATTGAAAGACCTTTTACCATACCTTTCTTAAAAACCCTTCAAGATAACCTTTTTGCTAAGGCCTTTTGACAGTCATTTTCTGGAAAGCCTTCTAAAAGCCATTTATTTGAAGGCCTTTAAGAAGCTCTGGGGAAGAAAGGAAAGCGGAAGGCCTTCTCCGCAATGACAACGCGTGTAAAAAAGATATGAGTATGGAATGGAGCGAGGGTTATTATAAAAATTTTTAGTTGCAATATTAAATCTGTGCATTTATATTTATTTTATGTTCCTTTCAGAATATCGTTACGGTGGACAAATGTTCGGTGTCTGTAACAAATCCCTCAGATTGTACCGCTCCAGCCAAGACCTTTACTTTTGATAGTGTCTATGGTGAATTAGAACGGACTGAATTATTATATAATGAAGCCTGTTATTCGCTTGTCGACAATGTTCTTGAAGGTTACAATGGCACAATATTTGCGTATGGACAAACGGGATGCGGTAAAACATTCACAATGCAGGTAAGATGTATAACTAACTTTAAAAGGAATTTTATGAAATCTAACGAAATTTGTAATATGAAATTCTTGCGAACATATTGGTAGAACGGTATCCATAATTACTTCCATACTACGGTTCCTAATATCGACCCCCTTTGCGCGAATTTATCGTATATGCCAATTTTTTTGTAATTGAGTTTTTGATGCAGTCTTGTTCTACATTCAAAGATACGTTACCTGACATAATATTGTAGGCGAATTCCACTTCGTTGCTCCAAAAATTTAATGTATATTTTCATTTTGATATTTCGAGCGAAAGCAGAAAAAAGTAGAAAAATGGCTGTAAAATTTGATTTTTGTAACATACGATAATTTCGCGCAAAGGGGTCGATATGGGGAATATATCCAAAAAATACTTTTAAAATTCCAGGAAATCTTAAGATGTGAGATCTTAGAAATGTCCTTACGTTTTTTTAACTTGAACTTTTGCGACTTTAATAAGGGCCATTATTACAACTTGCAAATAGTTATTTTTAGGACAAGTGAACTTTAAGAATTTGAAGCTACCATATTTTCTGCTGAAGAAATGGTTACTGCAATGATAGTATGTATTCAATTTTTAAACTTTTTCAAAAAACACAAAAAACCAAACAACGTATTTTAAACTACCAAAAGTAAATTAAATTTCTCATTTTATCAGACAGTTGTAATAATGAAGAAATCTTTATGGTCACTTTATCGTAAATGACAGCTATTGTTCACGTTAACTATCAGGAACTTTATCATTAGGCTTTAATAATGGCCCTAAACGGTTCTAACTGCCACTTAAAATTGTATTGTAAATAGAGGACATAAAGAAAAAAGTTAAAAATTTATTTGACTTCAAGATTTTTACCTATTTTTACAGACAAATTTACATTCACATCAGTGTTGCCAATTTAGCCATCTAGTGGCTAGATTTAGCAATTTTTCACCCTGTTTAGCCATTAAAAAATGAGTTTAGCCATTTTTCAACTTGTTTAGCCATACAATTTTTTGCCGTTTTTCTTTTAAAAGAATAATTTTTATTTTATAATTAGTATTGTGGTTATTTTGTTGAACTATTTATGGTTTTTAATCCAAATTTTTAATATTTTTAATTAGGCTTAAGTTCATGAAATTTAATTTTTCATTAAATTATTTTTATAATTAGTATTGTGGTTATTTTGTTGAACTATTTATGGTTTTTAATCCAAATTTTTAATATTTTTAATTAGGCTTAAGTTCATGAAATTTAATTTTTCATTAAATTATTTTTATAATTAGTATTGTGGTTATTTTGTTGAACTATTTATGGTTTTTAATCCAAATTTTTAATATTTTTAATTAGGCTAAAGTTCATGAAATTTAATTTTTTTATTAAATTATTTTTATGAAGAAAGGAATTTTACAACATGAAAATTAATTAAAATTGTTATTGATAATCTTTCATTCTTGACGTGGAAAAAGACAAAATTAAAAAAAAAAAAAAAAAAAAAACAAAAAAAATGTACTTGGACTTCAAGAAAAATTCTTGACAAAAGTACGAAAAAACAGAAGTAAGGAAAAAACATGTAAAATCAATTAAAGTGGATAATCATTCAGGAAAGCAAATTTCGATCTACCAAATTTTAGAATACAATTTGGTTTAAGGATTGATGTTTGACTATTGACGTCAGCAGTCGTCGATGGCTGCGAGTGTAAGACGGCAAATCCATCTGAGGAGATTGAGTGGTTGCAATCGAAACATGTCATGGTAACCTGCCGGCCGGGGTTCGAGCCCCAGCCACGTCAAGAATGAAAGATTATCAATAACAATTTTAATTAATTTTCATGTTGTAAAATTCCTTTCTTCATAAAAATAATTTAATGAAAATTTTTTATTTTATTATAAAAATTTACAAAAGTAAAGTAAACATTTTGAACAATTAACCCATTAAAGACTGACCCCCGATTTCGTGGACGGATTTTGATGAAATTTCACACATTTGATATTATGGGCATTTATATTGACATTTCGTTTTTTTTATTTTTACCTGTCAAACCTTCGCCCCTAGACCATGGGTATTTTTCTACCCACTTCGCTATTAAAGAGTTTTAAAATACCAGATTTTTTGAAAAAAAAAAAAATTAAAAAACTTATTTATTGCATGCATTGATGTGAAAGTAGTGTGCTTACTTCACTATGTACGTAGAAAGGAAGGAAAAGGAAGTATGAAAATATTGCTATGGTTCAATTGTGTATGGAACAAAATATCGGCGGCACACCTCCATCCGATGGTCCAAATTTTAAATGACGCTGAGGCATAATTGAGGTTATATGCCGTAAATGTGCCGAATTATCTCATCCTTTAGCTCTTGATTGTTGCTGGCTTATCGACGTACACCTTTTCTTTCAAATAACCCCAAAGAAAGAAGCCCAACGGTGTCAAATCACATCATCTTGGCGGCCAATTAACATCGCCACCACGTTAGATTGCACGGCCATTGAATTTGTCGCGCAAAAGAACCTTAGTTTCGTTAGCTAAGTGGCACCGTCCTGTTGAAACCACATATCATCCACATCTTCCAATTCGGGCCATAAAAAGTTCGTTATCATATCACGATAGCAAACACCATGCACAGTAACTGCCTGACCGGCCTCATTTTGAAAAAAGAACCATACGATACCGCCAGCCCATAACCCCCTCCAAACAGTCAATATTTGTGGGTGACAATCACTCTTGGATTATAATTCGCCCAAATACGGCAATTCTGCTTATTGACGAATCCACTGAGGTGAAAATGTGCCTCAATACTGAAGCTGATATGCATTTTGATTTGAACGCCCATTTTCATAATAAGCCTGAATAACTTTAACGCGTTGCTCGATTGTGTATCTTTCCATGGTTCAAATTGAGTAAGTCTGAAATTGAGATATGTCAAATGAAATGCAGAAAAAAACTTGACGTTTAGGTGTGGTTCACATTCAACATCGGCCCTTTACAAGGCCTGCTCGCTCCATTCCATACTTACATCTTTTTACACACGTTGTCATTGCACTCGATTCTTTCCCAGTTACATAAAATGGTAACGCGATCAAAAAAAAAATTATTCTTTTGCTTGTGCTTGTTACTCCTTCTCTTCTCTGTTGTCATAGAAGGGAATGTGGAATGTGTATCTTATATTTTATAAGAAAGAGTCGAGGCCTTCTTACTAATGCTTTGGATGCTTGTATAGTGTATGCCTGGAAATTACACTGCATACTAAGAAAAGCTGAAGGATCTCCAATCATGAATCAATTTTATTTCTTTTGAGCGTTGTTGAAGCATTGGTAACAATTCCTAATAATAGTGTTCGTGTAAAAGAAAAAGTTGTCACAAATGCACAAGAAATGGCAAAGCGCATGGATAACTTTGACCATATGATAAGACAAATTATTAAGCGTGGCCGTTGTGGACAATGTGAAGCTAAAGTTTCACACATTGTACAAAATGGAAATTTAAGTTACACCCAAAAGCTTGATTTGCACAGTTTCATGCTGGCTTACCAAAAAACATTAAAAAGATAAAATTATCTCAATAATCGAGCACGAGTGATATTTATTTTTTTATTTTTTACTAATAAATAGTTCATTTTACATAAAACAACGCATTTTTACTTGTCAACAAATTAAAGAAAATAATATGTGTTTTGAACCCTCTGACAGCGAAGTGGGTATTTAAATACCCATGCCATTGAATCAAACCTGTAGTCAACGTTATTGGCCCAACTTAGCTAATATTTTTTTTTAAAACAAAGCACACCTAAGGCTATAAGTCACCAAGAGGGTTTTCCGATTTTCCACTCCCCCAATTTTCCAGAGCCGTGGTCGTTCTTTTTTCCAAATATTAAAAATTGCTACCCTTTTAGCCGCTAACTTACCCAATTAAAGGGGGAAAATTTAGCTTAAAAAAATTTTTTAAGTAGTCCTATCCTTTCTTTATATTTCTATAAAAACCAATTTCCGATACCTCTTACCTAAAGTTAGCCAGAATTTTTTCTACGAAGGCTCTGTTTTTGGGTATTTAAATACCCATCCGTCCTTAATGGCTTAAAACGCCTTTAAATTAAATCACAACTTTTACAAATGTTGAAAATCGCTATAAACTATGATGCTGAAACATCTTTCAAAATAAAGGAACAGCATTCCACTATTAAATTTATAAAATGGATCAACGCAAACATCGCTTTTTCTTTCTGGTTGCAAGTATTTTAATAAAGGGATGCAGGCGGTAACAAAATTGTTTTAGAAATTTCAGAATTGACTATAAAGTTGCTCTCACTTTCATGGTATAATGCTGAAGTAGAGAGGGTGTTTAGCCAAGTAAACATCGTTAAAAGTAATTTTTGAAATAGGTTACATTAAGCAACAGTTAATTCGATTTTACCAATTACCATAACAATACAATATGTATACCACCACCACAATAGGGGAGAGGGTACTATGCGTTTGTGCTGATGTCTGTAACACCTTAAAATATTGGTCCTTAGCCCACCTTTACGTATACCGATTGACTCAGAATCACTTTCTGAGTCGTTTTAACGATGTTTGTCCGGCCTTCCATGTAAACCGGGTTTAACCGACTATACTTTCTTACTTGTTTTTTATTGTAGATCTGGACTGAAAAGGTTGGGTAAATGTTGTCGTAATTATGATTTACCTTCAAATTATTTAAAACTTATGATTATTTGAAACTAAATGATGAAACAGAGTTGGGGCTGAACGTTTTTTTACATGCAGTTTGACATAAAATTATGCCAGAGAATGCGGTCGAGAAATAAAATCAATTTTATTTTGAGGACGTTTTTTCTAATGCTCTCACATATAGACACTTATTAATGAGTGATTCCTATGAGATGAACAATAACGACATCGGATTTTTCGACGATTTAATTTTGTAATATTAATTTATTTTAATATTAATTTACGTTTATTCTTATTTAACAAATTGATCTTAACTCAAAATTTCATCGTAAACAACTTTAAATGAATTATTTCTGTTTTGTTATTGAATTTTAATGTGTTTTTATTTAAAAAAGCTTTTAGCCATTTTTAAGCCCATTTTTAGCCATTTTTGTCGTAAATTTAGCCATTTTTGGTCACCAAGTTTTGGCAACACTGATTCACATATTTACATATGTAAAATTAAATAAAAAAATAATATAAATGTATATAAAAATCAACTTTTTTATATTATTATAAATAAGTAAAATTAGTTTAAAAAAAAATAACGAAAATTCATGGCACTAACTTATTAAAAATTTCATACTGCAAGTGTATGAGAGATCCGTAGGAGTTTAAACAGAACAAGCATGTCAAGACATTTTCCATACGATTTGGCAGAAAACCGCTGTGAAATCAAATGTATTTAAATTTATAAAAATAAAAACAAGTATTGATTATGCTTTTAAAAATAAAGATGGCAAAGACGACAGATTATGAAAATAGATGACAAAAAGAGGTCACAAATTTTATAGATGACAGCCAGTTAAAAAAGATGATTGTCCTCTAAAAAATAGTCACCTTACAACACAGGATTCGTTTTTTTATACTTTTTTATTTATTTACTGAATTTGGCTTGGTTAGCGTAACTGCAACTTGAGTACAATAACGTCGTGCTGGAATATTTGACTTGGGTCATATGGAACCCATCAAATATATCATGGAAACATCTTCAAATACCCATTACTATTTACCCCATCATGCTGTGGTAAAACTTGATCGTGTACCGACATAAGTAAAAGTTGTTTTGGTACAGGAACGCACACACTAAATGAGATAGAAGGACTAAAGTTTGCACAGATATTTCCTATATGGGGCGTTTCATCTCAAGTGACCCAACTTTTCAAACCGATGTATTCCGACCGGGGTTAAATTTGCACCAGGTTGAGTCCTATTTGATAGTAGCTTGGACACTATTTTTCAACAAGATGGGCTGAAAATAGGGGGTCTAAATTTGACATTTTGATAAAACCGGTGTTTTCTCATCCATGATACTTATTGCATATTGTTCTTAGCAAAATGTTTAACAAATAGTTTAGATAGCTATTTCTTCAATCTTTTGAAAAAAAAATTGTTTGTCTTTGTTTTTACAAAATCAAAATTTTTTTAAATACAATTTTTTTTATACCGTTTGTAGATGGAAGACTCAAATTGAAATAGTATTCTGCCTCTACTCGATTCAATTCCTTTCCAAAGCCAAAAAAGAAACTAGCAGCGAAATCAACAGCTGAACCTAGTAACGCCAAGAAAGGATTGGAAAAAGAAGCAAATAGAGATAAAGAAGGAGGATGAAAGACTGGGTATTTGAAAATTTACAAACTTTAAACTCTTCATCAGCTTCAAAAATCAAGTTTTAAAAAAGTTATGATATAAATGAATCTAATGTGATTAAGATTAAATTATTGATCTTCTTATTTTTTATTATTGTGTATTAATTTAATAACTAGTATGGGCCAGCAGTCGACACAATCGACTGCAACCTAGAAATACAGACTTTGCTTAGTGTATACCAGCCAGCCAAACGGACTTGATTGATTGGTACCAGAGATCAGCAATGAATCGTTTTTTCGCTACTCATACTGACTCATGCAATTGTAAGTATAAGTGCGTAGAAATCATTTCAACTTAACTACTCTGATTCACTCATACTCACAAGAGAAATATTTATGGGTGCGACGTCGACATTATACGCATACTCATAAATGACGTCAGCATGATTTATAATTTCAAGAAAATACTTACAATACTCACAATGATTCAAATCATTTAGCTCATCTATTTACCGTTTTAACACAACAGATAAAACACACAAGTTAATAAACAGCGCTGCCAGATAAATTTGCCGAAAAATCGTCCACTTCATACATGTAACTTTAGTAAACTTTAATTGCCAAATGGTCACTTTGCTATTTCGGGGACAAATATGGCAGCCTCGCATTTTGCTTCGCCTATACACATTGACTTGAGTAGATTCTAAATCAAACACAACAAATTTTGCTAAGTATGAGTACGATGAATAAAATGAAACTTTTGAGTGAATATGAGTTTGAATAACATTGGAATTAGTATTAGTGCATATAAGTACCAGAATTTATGAGTCATGATTTAGCTCAACTCACTTTTTCACTACTCATTGCTGATCTCTGATTGGTACACTAACGGGGGGTCCAGAACTAATATTTTTATCTGCTACATACTTTGTTATAATCGCATAATTAAAATGAATGATTGAAATAATTTTTAATTTTCTTTTTGGAAAATTTGTTTTTCTACCCACACCACCAAAGGTAGAATGTGTATTATTCGTTTGTGCTGAACAAAATTAGTGTTAATTATAAATTGTATGAATTGGTCCAAAATTACACATACCCCTCATACAAAAATCTTTGGAATATAAGTTTGTGCCAATTAATAATCATGTTATATTGGTATTTGCATTAAATTTTACCAAAAAATATTTTATTGTAGCCTTAATATTTTTATCAAATCTTATTGGAATTGATATATATTTGACCAAAGCTCCTTAGAAATTTTGGTAATAATAAAAAATTTGGCAACGATAACTTTTGTAGCAGCTGCCATGTGAACTTCGCGTTGGTACATGCATTTTAACCATTGGTCCCATATGAACACCATCCCTAAAACTACTTCAAGACGAAAAATCTCATATAGATGTAGATACCTAGGTAGGTTAGGTTAGGTTCCATGGGCAGCTATCAACAGACAGCTCACTTGAGTCCTTAATCGGTCCCTTTGTGATACCCCAGATACCAAGATAATATTGGGCATAGAGAACTTTTACATGAATCCTAAACTTATTACAGCAATTCGTGATTTCCATGATCAATAGTTTTACTTATTACACACATCAGTACAATCGAATTATTTTAAATATGTATTTAGTTTTACTTTTGGCAGAGTTGTTGTTTTTGTACCCACACTACCAATGTTGGACAGGGTGTTATGCGTTTGTGCTGAATAAAAAATAAAAAAATTTTGCCTATTGCAAATAGTGCGAATCGGATCATAATTCCACATAGCCCTCATACAAAATTCTCTCCGGTATAAAGATTTCTACCGTCTTATAATGTTGTTATTTAAATTGAATTCGACCAACATTTATTGTATTACAGCTCTATTCATCTTAACAGATTTTCTTGAAATCTGTCCACTCCCAAAACAGCTTTTAATGAAGTAAAAATTTCGAAAATAAAGTGGGATTGAGTTTAAGCCACACTTAAAAGAAACGTCTAAGATGTCAGTATTACCATTCGATTTGTTGAAGACCGATTACATATTCCGTAATATTGTGGAAGGTTTTCTTCAAAGCCTAATACCGTGTTCAGATATGCACGTTAATTGAGTTTTACGCAATAAATGCCATTATTGAGCTCAATTTTCCATACAAAATTGCAATTTAGTTATTGCTCAATTAATACGAAATTGTTATAAATATTGAGTAAAATTAAAATGCGACACTGTAAAAAGTGTGTTTATTAAGCAAAACACAACTTACTAAACAGTGTTTTGACATTTGGCAATTGAAATTACAACAAAAAAAGGCCCATCCATTTGGTCTGCGCAAAAACCAGATGTTTATTCCTTAAAGATGTCAAAAGTTGTTTACATTTTCTTATACTTGTACATTTTTGTTTACGTTGAATGTTGTATGTAGTAGTAATATAAATTGAGTTAGCTAAATTGTGTATATGTGAACAGAAAGATAATTATGTCAATTAACCGAATATTGACTCAATAAAAAAGGTATATCTGAACACGGTATAACAACCCTATTCGTCTAGTTACCACCGCAAGGCATTTTTTAAGAATTTGAGATTTTTGTAAATCAGCATAAAACTTTGTCACTTTTAATTTAAAATTATATTATTTCATGAAATTATAAATTTAGTCAATAAATACTTTACTTAAATCAAGTCTAAACTAATTAACAGCAAGCACTTATTAATTTTAAGTAACACCAAAACGTATTATAAAAAAAATTGCAAAGCGCCACCGAATTGGTTTAAAACAATTTAATACACCCATTTTTACATTGTTACCATACTAATCATGTAACATTGAAATTATTCATATGCACAACATTTTAGAAATCAACGGTTACATTTAAAATTATTCCTATGCAAAAATCAACGGCAACATTTAAAAACAACAACTCTTCCAAAAATTAACAGTTAAAATTGTCTGTCTCTTTTTTTCCTTTATTTCTTATTTCTAATGTGTTCCACTGTTGCTAATTTGACGGGTTTACCGCGAATCTAGCGGGTTTTTAGTGTCAAAAGCGGAAAAAATTTGGATTTGGCGGTTAGCGGGAAATTGAGCGATTTTTCAAAAGCGTTTGTTGGTAAACATTTGGTATCAAATGCGTACGCCACACGTATTCATAGTTGATAAATTTCAGATTTCAGTACATTTCACATGGTGTATTCAATATTACAGCTGTATATTTATGTATACTATTATATGGAATTTTACAACAACAATGCACAAAAACCAGGGACATAACAGTTATAACCAATATTTGAAAAAATCCTGAAATAATAATTTATAAAGAATTTTTAAAACTTGCTCTCTGAATAATTATTACAAAAAACCAATATTTTTTTTTGTCTTTGATAACCGTTATAGTTTGTTTTTGTTTTTTTTTGGGCTTCCATAACCATTTCGAAAGATTTTAATTTTTTTTGGTCTTTCGTAACCATTACAATAGACTTTTATTTTTTTTGGTCTTCTATAACCATTATAAAAGATTTAAATATTTTTTGGTCTTCCGTCACCATTACAAAAGATTTTTATTTTTTTCGGTCTTCCATATCGAATTTCACACAAGTTCTATGAAAATATTATTTGGAGTTCAGTCAATGACACTCCTAATAAAATCTATGAAACAGGTTTCGTTACAGTCAATGTTTATGAAAAGCTTCATAGAATTAATGAAACTCTTAACAGAAACAATAAATCGTCAGGTAGTAAAGCATTTTATAGAATCTATGAACCAGTTTCATAAAAGTCATTCCTAAAAAGAGCTTCATTAAATTATAATTTTTATTAACATTTGAATTACTAGCAATATTTGCATTTGTTGCGGGTTTTGTTTAAGATTTCTTCACCCTCACTTTAGAATCGATGTCAGTAGAAATAGCGAAAACCTCTGCAGAAATAACTGATAACAGTACCACTATTTTCAGCTGTAGAAAAAACCACATAATATCCTACACCTATTTGGGTCCAAAATTTGTATGGTTCCGAAGTCGACTTGGGTTCAAAAAAGTCGAACAAGCCTACTTAATGGTATTTTCGGTAAGGTAGAGGTGGCAGCCGACTTTATTCGCCAGCTGACATAGACACTGAATGTCCGTTGCGATACCACTCATGCGTAATTAGGTGAGTTGCATATTCTTAGAATACATGACGAGACCTACAGTTCAATGCTGAATCCAAACGGCAAGATTTGAAGTGCTTTAGAACAGAAATTACTTTCATTAGTTCGCTCAAGCCAACCGATAGTTGAGGATGTTTAGAAATAATTATTTCTTTTTGAAAAATGTTTTTTTTTGGTCGCTCGAGCCAGGAATCGAATCCGGGTCCTATCGGTTTCAGAGTCCACATCTTAGCTACTACACCAACAGCACTGACTACTCAATGGTATATAAATACAATTTCAGTGCGAAATTTCTTGTATTTAAAAAAAAATCGGGAAAATATGCCTTAAACTGGAGCGACTTTATTTAAACTTAGCACCCTGATTGTGTGGCATAATTGGTTTCTATTTACCAAATATGAGAAAGATATCAAAAAATTTGCGGATCCTTACCAAAATCATTAAAAAAAAGTTCGTCCTTGTGCAAATATAAGTCAGTGTGCCAAATTTTATAAAAATATCTTAAGATTTGCTAACTGTAGCGTGGTTATAGAAGACAGAAAAAATAATAAAAATGGTTATAGAAGACCAATAACAATAAAAATCTTTCATAATGGTTACCAAAGACCAAAAAAATTAATAATCTTTCATAACGGTTATCAAAGACCAAAAAAAATAATAATCTTTCATAACGGTTATCAAAGACCAAAAAAATAATAATCTTTCATAATGTTTATGGTAGAACTATAATTTTCTGCGTAATTTATAATTATTATTACAGGACCAATTTTTTTCAGTCATTTTTTCCATAACCTATTGGATATTTAAAAAATAATAACAGTTATTTCGGGTCCCTGACAAAAACTATTAATTTCTTATAGCAGTTTTGGATATAAGTCACAAACGTTTTAAAATTTTACCATAGTAACAAAATATAAAACCAATAAATAACGGTTAATAGAAAACATCAAAAAAAAGTAAAAAAGTCATGCGTGCAAACAAATAAAAGGCTCTGATGCAAACAAATTTAAGTTTAAAATAAAACAAACTAAAAAATAATGAATTAATTGAACGTGTGCTTGTGTTTTTTTTTTAAGTTGTTTGAAAATACAGAGCAGTAAGTTCTAAATATTATACTAAAAGTTTTTAGAAAATGCATGTTTTTTTCTTATGAAAAGGTAATGGCGCCCAAATATGCCCAAAAGCTTAGACTTGAATGGCTGGACCATTTTAAATTAAAGGGATGGCATACACACAATGAAAAAGATCTATCAAAAAGTTTTTGTAAATACTGCAGTTCTACATTGACCGGCAAATTATCCGATATGTTATGTCACGGGGAAACCCAAAAGCATAAAGCTGCTGGTTCCCTTAGAGGTTCGTCTTGGCGCAAATTGGATTTTGCACCTGAGGTGGCAGACAAATCCAAAAGGCAGGAAATTGCTTTAGCTCACATCTAACAATTCAGTGGACCACCTTACAGATTTATGCAAGATACATTTTGAAGATGCAAAAATAATACGTTTGCATAGAACCAAGTGTACAAGTACAATAAAGATTGTTTTAAATCCAAATTTTACTAAAGAATTGCTTTTGAAATCTATTCTTACAAATCTGCAAATGTTAAACAAAAGTTTTAAAAGCCAAAACGCAGATCAAACTAAACTTTTACAAGATATAGAAACAACTATTCATTTTCTTCAACAGTTTTCTATAGATCCTACAGCAAATATAGATATTTTTTCTACTGAAGTAGAAAACAAGTAAGAAAGTATAGTCGGTCAAGCCCGACCATATGATACCCTACACCACAGTATTTAAAAACACATCATGCTTATGTGTCCATGTAAATATAGATTTATCTATGTTTATTAACTTCATGAAAATCGGCTTGAAAGTTTGTGAGAGGCAGAAATTGCCCCCTGCCTCCCATTGTGGTCGTATTTTTTAAAAACTGTATAGCTAATGTGTCCCTATAGATATAGATCTATCTATGTTTTAAATTTCACTTAAATCGGTTTGAGGGGCAGAAATTGCCCCTATCTCCCCTCGTGGTCCGATTTTTTTTAAATTTATACATATTGTGTCCATATAGATATGGCTCTATCTATGTTTTAAATTTTATTAAAATCGGTTTGATAGTTTCTGAGAGGAATAAATTTCCCCCTATCTTCCCTCGTGGTCCTACGATTCGCCCCATTTTCAATAGGCTTGGTCCTTGTGCCAATAAGAACCCATGACCCAAATTTTATCAAATTATCTCCAAAATTGCGACCTGTACTTTGCGCACAAGGTTACATGGACAGCCAGCCAGTCAGCCAGCCAGCCTGCCAGCCGGACGGACATCGTTACTTCGACTCAGAAAGTGATTCTGAGTAGATCGGTATACTTTAAGTTGGGTCTAGGACCACTATTTTCAGGCGTTACACACATCAGCACAAATGCATAATACCCTCTCCACTATTGTGGTGTGGGTATAATTACATATGTACATATGTATGCTATAATCGATATTTGGGATATTCTTTTGAAACGTATTTGCTACAATACAAAAACTAAATTGATGCTAACATAGAAAAACAATTAAGAGTCAATTGTGTAAATTTGGTTATTTATTTAATAATTCAGCTAAAGAA
Source organism: Pollenia angustigena (assembly GCA_930367215.1). Taxonomy (NCBI): domain Eukaryota; kingdom Metazoa; phylum Arthropoda; class Insecta; order Diptera; family Polleniidae; genus Pollenia; species Pollenia angustigena. The sequence continues at coordinate 21,546,476 of OV884061.1, read as the reverse complement.
GTTTTGTTTGTTTTTTTAATTGCCAACATTTTTAACTTTCTAGACTACCTGTTAATTTTAAAATGTTAAAAATGGTCAACAGTTTATCAGTGGATAATATTTTAAGACAAAACAAAGAATGTATAATTCCTCCAATTTCCATGTTTTCAAACAAGAAAGATACAATAGATACATACAATCAATTCGCAACACAGTAGTATTTCTTTTACCAAATGGAAAGAAGTTACATCAACAATATTATTTTGGATGGAAGTTTTTAATTATAAAGACTCTGCTGGAAATAACACTTACAAAGATTTTGCCTTAGAAATTTTGTCACTACCATAGTCTAATGCAGACGTCGAACGAATTTTTAGCCAGTTAAATTTGATAAAAACTAAACTAAGAAACAGACTGATAGCTAGCACTGTTAATGCTGTACTTCGAGTAAGGTAAAATAATTTTTAATTTGTAGTTTTTTGAAGTGTGTATTTACATTTTAATTAATTGATATTCGCCGAATACGAACTAAAGACCTGCACAGATACATCTGTTTATATCTGTTTCTGTGTTTTTTCTAAAGTGGATGCGTATGGATGAGTGCTCTTGTGTTTCTGATATAAGTTGATGTTGATATGATTTGCAAAAGAGTGGATGTAAGTTGATAAAAAAGCGAAAGAGAGTATCATATCTGCTAATATCTGTTTCGCAAAAGCAGATGCTAGTGGAAACTGATGGAATACAATAAGTTACTTATTGTACGATACCGTTATTTTCAATTATTTTTCAACGCAAAAGAGCCGACCCTTTGGCTGGTTAAAAAATAATTTTTTACAAAAACAAAATATGTACACATGGACAGTTATTTTTTTCAATAATTTTTGCGTGATGTGTTTCGAGCACAAAAAAAAACAAACAAAAAAACAAGAACAAAATGTGTTGCTTGTTTTTTTGGAAGGCAAACATTTTTGAAATTTTCGATACCGATATGTATTTTGTTTGTAAAAAATTCTTTCGTGAAATTGAAAGGTCGCGTTTTCTTCGTTCAAGTGCCAAGTAGACAAATATTATTGAAAAAAAAATTCTGAAAGAACTGAACACGTGTACCAGGCGCGGATCCAGCTCGAGTCTTACGGGGGGGAGGAAATTTTGTATGATACAAAAAAGTAAAAAATTTGTTTTTAAAAGTTTATTAAAAACAATATATGTATGTATATTATATAAAAAAAAAAAAAAAAAAACAATAGGGTTAAATAAAATATAAGATCGGTTCAATATAAATTGAAATAAATTAATCTTTTTAAAAAAGTAAATTGTGATTTCCTTGTGAGGCAAATTGAGATAGTACAGTCTATCTTCGGTCATTGTTGATCTGAGCCATGTTTTTATTCGACGAAGGGTAGGAAATGACCTCTCGCTTGTAGCATTACTGACGAGCATTGACACCAAAATTTTAAATATTTTTCTTAGATTTGGGAAGATGTCTTCATCACAGTTTATTAAAGCATCTACAATGTTATCTGATAGATTTTCAGATTTTTTCAATGTTTGTTGCCAATGCAACAGCTCCGGCTCAAGCATCAGTTTTTGTTTTTAAGATATGGTGAGTGGGCAAAAGCAAAAGCAAAACCATACAATATCAGTTACACTCATTCTCTCATTTATATCAGTAGTAACAGATATATATCTGGTGTATCTGTTTCAACAATACTTACTGATACACTCGTGCAGGTCTTTAATACGAACATCGTAAAATAGGCGAATATTCGGCATTTCGAATACGAATATTCGTTACATCACTAATGTACAAGACTTTCATTTTACAGATATGGGCTCAAATTAAGCGCCAAATGCTGTTTTGAATATGAAGTACCAGCACCTCTTCTAAAAGAAATAGGAACCGTGCACACATATTGCCAAAAACAGAAGACTGGATTAGCATTTTCAATGACTTATAAACAAACAAACAAAAAAAAAAATATATTCTTTAAACTTTAAATTTCAAATTAAATAATTTAACCCTCTAACCGGCCAATTTTTTTCCAGTTAAAAAACATTATTTATTGATAGTTTTTGGATAAATAAAACATACGTTAATGTTAATAGTTGAACAAAAATGTAAAACTTACCTTCAAGGTGAGAAAATTTGAGAACCGCCAAAAGGCGTTAGTAACGTAATAAAAAAAGTTAATTAAGGGATGATTTGACTTGAAATTTTATTCAGTTTTTTTATTGGTTTGTGTGATAAATTTGGAAACATTTTTTATGGTTTGATAAACAAAGATTTAATTTACATTTACTACATTTCATTTGTGTTTCGGACCTACATCCCTGTAGTATGCTTAGTTGTTTACCACTGCGGTCCAAAATGTCAGGTATGTGTCCAACTCCATCAAAACGAATGTCATCTGGAGGACCGTATGGTTTCTTTGGCTCTGAGGTCTACCAAGAGCTCGTTTGCCATCAGCGTTCTCATAACGACAAAGTACATCAGCCACCTCAATACGAAAATCTGTTAATTTTTTATGAGTAGCATCTTTAGAGTCAATTCCATGAATACGCTGGAAAAGGAGATATGAATTTACTAACGACATATCAATAAGGTGATAAAATAAACGCAAAGTCTTTTAATTAATTTCGCCATTCTCCTCTATCTCGAGCGATGATTTTTGCCCTGTTGAAATTGTATCCCATTTTTTTCATATCATCTTCAATAGTTCGTCTCCATGTATGCTTTGGCTTTCCTCGTTTCCTGCTACCTTGCGGGTTCCATTCTAGAGCCTGTCCGCATATTTCTGTTGGTGATTTCCGCAGGGTGTGACCAATCCAATTCCATCGTCTCTTTTTAATTTCGAGTTGTATTTCAATTTGGTTGCATTTCTCGAGAAGTAATTTGTTGGATATGGTATTTGGCCACCAGATCTTCAAAATTTTCCTGAGGCATTTATTTACGAAAATTTGAAGTTTCTTTTCAAGTGCTTTCGTCATTAGCCAGGTCTCACATCCGTATAAAAGAACAGATTTTACGTTTGAGTTAAAGATACGTAATTTGGTGTGGGTGTAGATTGCTGATGACCTCCAGATTTTCCATAGCTGTGAGAAAGCACCTTGTGCTTTGGATATTCTACTATGGATATCGTTTGCAGCTCCGCCATCTGGGGAAATGACACTCCCGAGGTAGGTGAAGGAGTTCACATTGTCGATAGCATTCTCACCGGCTTTAAAGTTTGCGTCAGAGTTGGTCGCATTTATTTTTAACGTTTTGGTTTTTGCGGAGTTAATTTTTAAGCCAACATTGTTAGATTCGGTGATAAGGTTGTCAATTTTATCCTGCATATCGGCATGCCTTGATGATATCAGGCATATGTCATCTGCATACGCCAAATCTTCCAATTGGCTTTGGAGGTTCCAAGTGATAGCACGGTTTTTTCCGTCTATAGCCCGTGTTAAAACATCGTCTAGCACTATCAGAAATAGTATAGGTGACATGAGGCAGCCCTGTCGAACACCAGAAATGGTGTTGAACTCCGCAGATAAGCGACCATTGTACAGAACTCTGCACTTGAAGCCATCGTATTGTGCCTTTATCAGTCTTATAAGCTTTGGTGAAATACCCCTCTGTATTAAAGCGTTCCATATACAGTCTCTGTTAATGCTGTCGAATGCTGTGCTATAATCGACGAATGCAAGTTGGAGAGCGGTTCTAAACTCGTATTGTGCCTTTATCAGTCTTATAAGCTTTGGTAAAATACCCCTCTGTATTAAAGCGTTCCATATACAGTCTCTGTTAATGCTGTGCTATAATCGACGAATACAAGTTGGAGAGCGGTTCTAAACTCCACGGACTGTTCTATTATTATCCTCAATGTATTAATGTGGTCGACACATGAGCGGTTTGATCGACCCTGCCTGTTGCCTGCGAATGGTTGAGTCCAGTTTTTCGTTTACGCGATTAAGTAAAATTTTGGTTAATACTTTTGACGGAATTGGGAGCAACATAATACCTCCGTAGTTCCGGCATTGACTAAGGTCGCCTTTTTTTGGGATCGTGACTAATATCCCCTCCAACCATTCTTCTGGTAGTTTTTCTGTTTCCACAATTTTAATAAATAGGGGATGTAGGAGTCGAGCTGTGGTTATTGGACATGCTTTAATCATCTCAGCTGATATGTTAGTCAATAAATACTTTACTTAAATCAAGTCTAAACTAATTAACAGCAAGCACTTATTAATTTTAAGTAACACCAAAACGTATTATAAAAAAAATTGCAAAGCGCCACCGAATTGGTTTAAAACAATTGAAGCACAGCCGCGAAAAACGTTGTAAACGCCACATTTTGCAAAAACTGTTTTTTTGCAGATAAACGTTGACTTTACTCTCTTACACAGTTTAAACATCAAATCAACCAAAACTATGCACCTTAACGCCTTCAAAATGGCGTACAAAGTGTCAGCCAGTGGAAGAACATTGCAAGTTACTAACATAATGATGAAACCGAAATGGTTTTGCAGTGCGGAATAATGTTTTAAAAGCCTTTTGCATTAAAGTTTTTATTATCACTATTTTAAATAATAGAAAAAAAAAATTTTAAAACAAATAATGCTGCTTGTCAAAAAACGTTTTTTTGCTCTCCTGAAAAATTATTATTTTGTAACTTAAAACGTTATTCGCGGCTGTGCTTCAATTTAATACACCCATTTTTACATTGTTACCATACTAATCATGTAACATTGAAATTATTCATATGCACAACATTTTAGAAATCAACGGTTACATTTAAAATTATTCCTATGCAAAAATCAACGGCAACATTTAAAAACAACAACTCTTCCAAAAATTAACAGTTAAAATTGTCTGTCTCTTTTTTTCCTTTATTTCTTATTTCTAATGTGTTCCACTGTTGCTAATTTGACGGGTTTACCGCGAATCTAGCGGGTTTTTAGTGTCAAAAGCGGAAAAAATTTGGATTTGGCGGTTAGCGGGAAATTGAGCGATTTTTCAAAAGCGTTTGTTGGTAAACATTTGGTATCAAATGCGTACGCCACACGTATTCATAGTTGATAAATTTCAGATTTCAGTACATTTCACATGGTGTATTCAATATTACAGCTGTATATTTATGTATACTATTATATGGAATTTTACAACAACAATGCACAAAAACCAGGGACATAACAGTTATAACCAATATTTGAAAAAATCCTGAAATAATAATTTATAAAGAATTTTTAAAACTTGCTCTCTGAATAATTATTACAAAAAACCAATATTTTTTTTGTCTTTGATAACCGTTATAGTTTGTTTTTGTTTTTTTTTTGGGCTTCCATAACCATTTCGAAAGATTTTAATTTTTTTTGGTCTTTCGTAACCATTACAATAGACTTTTATTTTTTTTGGTCTTCTATAACCATTATAAAAGATTTAAATATTTTTTGGTCTTCCGTCACCATTACAAAAGATTTTTATTTTTTTCGGTCTTCCATATCGAATTTCACACAAGTTCTATGAAAATATTATTTGGAGTTCAGTCAATGACACTCCTAATAAAATCTATGAAACAGGTTTCGTTACAGTCAATGTTTATGAAAAGCTTCATAGAATTAATGAAACTCTTAACAGAAACAATAAATCGTCAGGTAGTAAAGCATTTTATAGAATCTATGAACCAGTTTCATAAAAGTCATTCCTAAAAAGAGCTTCATTAAATTATAATTTTTATTAACATTTGAATTACTAGCAATATTTGCATTTGTTGCGGGTTTTGTTTAAGATTTCTTCACCCTCACTTTAGAATCGATGTCAGTAGAAATAGCGAAAACCTCTGCAGAAATAACTGATAACAGTACCACTATTTTCAGCTGTAGAAAAAACCACATAATATCCTACACCTATTTGGGTCCAAAATTTGTATGGTTCCGAAGTCGACTTGGGTTCAAAAAAGTCGAACAAGCCTACTTAATGGTATTTTCGGTAAGGTAGAGGTGGCAGCCGACTTTATTCGCCAGCTGACATAGACACTGAATGTCCGTTGCGATACCACTCATGCGTAATTAGGTGAGTTGCATATTCTTAGAATACATGACGAGACCTACAGTTCAATGCTGAATCCAAACGGCAAGATTTGAAGTGCTTTAGAACAGAAATTACTTTCATTAGTTCGCTCAAGCCAACCGATAGTTGAGGATGTTTAGAAATAATTATTTCTTTTTGAAAAATGTTTTTTTTTGGTCGCTCGAGCCAGGAATCGAATCCGGGTCCTATCGGTTTCAGAGTCCACATCTTAGCTACTACACCAACAGCACTGACTACTCAATGGTATATAAATACAATTTCAGTGCGAAATTTCTTGTATTTAAAAAAAAATCGGGAAAATATGCCTTAAACTGGAGCGACTTTATTTAAACTTAGCACCCTGATTGTGTGGCATAATTGGTTTCTATTTACCAAATATGAGAAAGATATCAAAAAATTTGCGGATCCTTACCAAAATCATTAAAAAAAAGTTCGTCCTTGTGCAAATATAAGTCAGTGTGCCAAATTTTATAAAAATATCTTAAGATTTGCTAACTGTAGCGTGGTTATAGAAGACAGAAAAAATAATAAAAATGGTTATAGAAGACCAATAACAATAAAAATCTTTCATAATGGTTACCAAAGACCAAAAAAATTAATAATCTTTCATAACGGTTATCAAAGACCAAAAAAAATAATAATCTTTCATAACGGTTATCAAAGACCAAAAAAATAATAATCTTTCATAATGTTTATGGTAGAACTATAATTTTCTGCGTAATTTATAATTATTATTACAGGACCAATTTTTTTCAGTCATTTTTTCCATAACCTATTGGATATTTAAAAAATAATAACAGTTATTTCGGGTCCCTGACAAAAACTATTAATTTCTTATAGCAGTTTTGGATATAAGTCACAAACGTTTTAAAATTTTACCATAGTAACAAAATATAAAACCAATAAATAACGGTTAATAGAAAACATCAAAAAAAAGTAAAAAAGTCATGCGTGCAAACAAATAAAAGGCTCTGATGCAAACAAATTTAAGTTTAAAATAAAACAAACTAAAAAATAATGAATTAATTGAACGTGTGCTTGTGTTTTTTTTTTAAGTTGTTTGAAAATACAGAGCAGTAAGTTCTAAATATTATACTAAAAGTTTTTAGAAAATGCATGTTTTTTTCTTATGAAAAGGTAATGGCGCCCAAATATGCCCAAAAGCTTAGACTTGAATGGCTGGACCATTTTAAATTAAAGGGATGGCATACACACAATGAAAAAGATCTATCAAAAAGTTTTTGTAAATACTGCAGTTCTACATTGACCGGCAAATTATCCGATATGTTATGTCACGGGGAAACCCAAAAGCATAAAGCTGCTGGTTCCCTTAGAGGTTCGTCTTGGCGCAAATTGGATTTTGCACCTGAGGTGGCAGACAAATCCAAAAGGCAGGAAATTGCTTTAGCTCACATCTAACAATTCAGTGGACCACCTTACAGATTTATGCAAGATACATTTTGAAGATGCAAAAATAATACGTTTGCATAGAACCAAGTGTACAAGTACAATAAAGATTGTTTTAAATCCAAATTTTACTAAAGAATTGCTTTTGAAATCTATTCTTACAAATCTGCAAATGTTAAACAAAAGTTTTAAAAGCCAAAACGCAGATCAAACTAAACTTTTACAAGATATAGAAACAACTATTCATTTTCTTCAACAGTTTTCTATAGATCCTACAGCAAATATAGATATTTTTTCTACTGAAGTAGAAAACAAGTAAGAAAGTATAGTCGGTCAAGCCCGACCATATGATACCCTACACCACAGTATTTAAAAACACATCATGCTTATGTGTCCATGTAAATATAGATTTATCTATGTTTATTAACTTCATGAAAATCGGCTTGAAAGTTTGTGAGAGGCAGAAATTGCCCCCTGCCTCCCATTGTGGTCGTATTTTTTAAAAACTGTATAGCTAATGTGTCCCTATAGATATAGATCTATCTATGTTTTAAATTTCACTTAAATCGGTTTGAGGGGCAGAAATTGCCCCTATCTCCCCTCGTGGTCCGATTTTTTTTAAATTTATACATATTGTGTCCATATAGATATGGCTCTATCTATGTTTTAAATTTTATTAAAATCGGTTTGATAGTTTCTGAGAGGAATAAATTTCCCCCTATCTTCCCTCGTGGTCCTACGATTCGCCCCATTTTCAATAGGCTTGGTCCTTGTGCCAATAAGAACCCATGACCCAAATTTTATCAAATTATCTCCAAAATTGCGACCTGTACTTTGCGCACAAGGTTACATGGACAGCCAGCCAGTCAGCCAGCCAGCCTGCCAGCCGGACGGACATCGTTACTTCGACTCAGAAAGTGATTCTGAGTAGATCGGTATACTTTAAGTTGGGTCTAGGACCACTATTTTCAGGCGTTACACACATCAGCACAAATGCATAATACCCTCTCCACTATTGTGGTGTGGGTATAATTACATATGTACATATGTATGCTATAATCGATATTTGGGATATTCTTTTGAAACGTATTTGCTACAATACAAAAACTAAATTGATGCTAACATAGAAAAACAATTAAGAGTCAATTGTGTAAATTTGGTTATTTATTTAATAATTCAGCTAAAGAAGTTTTGTTTGTTTTTTTAATTGCCAACATTTTTAACTTTCTAGACTACCTGTTAATTTTAAAATGTTAAAAATGGTCAACAGTTTATCAGTGGATAATATTTTAAGACAAAACAAAGAATGTATAATTCCTCCAATTTCCATGTTTTCAAACAAGAAAGATACAATAGATACATACAATCAATTCGCAACACAGTAGTATTTCTTTTACCAAATGGAAAGAAGTTACATCAACAATATTATTTTGGATGGAAGTTTTTAATTATAAAGACTCTGCTGGAAATAACACTTACAAAGATTTTGCCTTAGAAATTTTGTCACTACCATAGTCTAATGCAGACGTCGAACGAATTTTTAGCCAGTTAAATTTGATAAAAACTAAACTAAGAAACAGACTGATAGCTAGCACTGTTAATGCTGTACTTCGAGTAAGGTAAAATAATTTTTAATTTGTAGTTTTTTGAAGTGTGTATTTACATTTTAATTAATTGATATTCGCCGAATACGAACTAAAGACCTGCACAGATACATCTGTTTATATCTGTTTCTGTGTTTTTTCTAAAGTGGATGCGTATGGATGAGTGCTCTTGTGTTTCTGATATAAGTTGATGTTGATATGATTTGCAAAAGAGTGGATGTAAGTTGATAAAAAAGCGAAAGAGAGTATCATATCTGCTAATATCTGTTTCGCAAAAGCAGATGCTAGTGGAAACTGATGGAATACAATAAGTTACTTATTGTACGATACCGTTATTTTCAATTATTTTTCAACGCAAAAGAGCCGACCCTTTGGCTGGTTAAAAAATAATTTTTTACAAAAACAAAATATGTACACATGGACAGTTATTTTTTTCAATAATTTTTGCGTGATGTGTTTCGAGCACAAAAAAAAACAAACAAAAAAACAAGAACAAAATGTGTTGCTTGTTTTTTTGGAAGGCAAACATTTTTGAAATTTTCGATACCGATATGTATTTTGTTTGTAAAAAATTCTTTCGTGAAATTGAAAGGTCGCGTTTTCTTCGTTCAAGTGCCAAGTAGACAAATATTATTGAAAAAAAAATTCTGAAAGAACTGAACACGTGTACCAGGCGCGGATCCAGCTCGAGTCTTACGGGGGGGAGGAAATTTTGTATGATACAAAAAAGTAAAAAATTTGTTTTTAAAAGTTTATTAAAAACAATATATGTATGTATATTATATAAAAAAAAAAAAAAAAAAACAATAGGGTTAAATAAAATATAAGATCGGTTCAATATAAATTGAAATAAATTAATCTTTTTAAAAAAGTAAATTGTGATTTCCTTGTGAGGCAAATTGAGATAGTACAGTCTATCTTCGGTCATTGTTGATCTGAGCCATGTTTTTATTCGACGAAGGGTAGGAAATGACCTCTCGCTTGTAGCATTACTGACGAGCATTGACACCAAAATTTTAAATATTTTTCTTAGATTTGGGAAGATGTCTTCATCACAGTTTATTAAAGCATCTACAATGTTATCTGATAGATTTTCAGATTTTTTCAATGTTTGTTGCCAATGCAACAGCTCCGGCTCAAGCATCAGTTTTTGTTTTTAAGATATGGTGAGTGGGCAAAAGCAAAAGCAAAACCATACAATATCAGTTACACTCATTCTCTCATTTATATCAGTAGTAACAGATATATATCTGGTGTATCTGTTTCAACAATACTTACTGATACACTCGTGCAGGTCTTTAATACGAACATCGTAAAATAGGCGAATATTCGGCATTTCGAATACGAATATTCGTTACATCACTAATGTACAAGACTTTCATTTTACAGATATGGGCTCAAATTAAGCGCCAAATGCTGTTTTGAATATGAAGTACCAGCACCTCTTCTAAAAGAAATAGGAACCGTGCACACATATTGCCAAAAACAGAAGACTGGATTAGCATTTTCAATGACTTATAAACAAACAAACAAAAAAAAAAATATATTCTTTAAACTTTAAATTTCAAATTAAATAATTTAACCCTCTAACCGGCCAATTTTTTTCCAGTTAAAAAACATTATTTATTGATAGTTTTTGGATAAATAAAACATACGTTAATGTTAATAGTTGAACAAAAATGTAAAACTTACCTTCAAGGTGAGAAAATTTGAGAACCGCCAAAAGGCGTTAGTAACGTAATAAAAAAAGTTAATTAAGGGATGATTTGACTTGAAATTTTATTCAGTTTTTTTATTGGTTTGTGTGATAAATTTGGAAACATTTTTTATGGTTTGATAAACAAAGATTTAATTTACATTTACTACATTTCATTTGTGTTTCGGACCTACATCCCTGTAGTATGCTTAGTTGTTTACCACTGCGGTCCAAAATGTCAGGTATGTGTCCAACTCCATCAAAACGAATGTCATCTGGAGGACCGTATGATTTCTTTGGCTCTGAGGTCTACCAAGAGCTCGTTTGCCATCAGCGTTCTCATAACGACAAAGTACATCAGCCACCTCAATACGAAAATCTGTTAATTTTTTATGAGTAGCATCTTTTAAGTCAATTCCATGAATACGCTGGAAAAGGAGATATGAATTTACTAACGACATATCAATAAGGTGATAAAATAAACGCAAAGTCTTTTAATTAATTTCGCCATTCTCCTCTATCTCGAGCGATGATTTTTGCCCTGTTGAAATTGTATCCCATTTTTTTCATATCATCTTCAATAGTTCGTCTCCATGTATGCTTTGGCTTTCCTCGTTTCCTGCTACCTTGCGGGTTCCATTCTAGAGCCTGTCCGCATATTTCTGTTGGTGATTTCCGCAGGGTGTGACCAATCCAATTCCATCGTCTCTTTTTAATTTCGAGTTGTATTTCAATTTGGTTGCATTTCTCGAGAAGTAATTTGTTGGATATGGTATTTGGCCACCAGATCTTCAAAATTTTCCTGAGGCATTTATTTACGAAAATTTGAAGTTTCTTTTCAAGTGCTTTCGTCATTAGCCAGGTCTCACATCCGTATAAAAGAACAGATTTTACGTTTGAGTTAAAGATACGTAATTTGGTGTGGGTGTAGATTGCTGATGACCTCCAGATTTTCCATAGCTGTGAGAAAGCACCTTGTGCTTTGGATATTCTACTATGGATATCGTTTGCAGCTCCGCCATCTGGGGAAATGACACTCCCGAGGTAGGTGAAGGAGTTCACATTGTCGATAGCATTCTCACCGGCTTTAAAGTTTGCGTCAGAGTTGGTCGCATTTATTTTTAACGTTTTGGTTTTTGCGGAGTTAATTTTTAAGCCAACATTGTTAGATTCGGTGATAAGGTTGTCAATTTTATCCTGCATATCGGCATGCCTTGATGATATCAGGCATATGTCATCTGCATACGCCAAATCTTCCAATTGGCTTTGGAGGTTCCAAGTGATAGCACGGTTTTTTCCGTCTATAGCCCGTGTTAAAACATCGTCTAGCACTATCAGAAATAGTATAGGTGACATGAGGCAGCCCTGTCGAACACCAGAAATGGTGTTGAACTCCGCAGATAAGCGACCATTGTACAGAACTCTGCACTTGAAGCCATCGTATTGTGCCTTTATCAGTCTTATAAGCTTTGGTGAAATACCCCTCTGTATTAAAGCGTTCCATATACAGTCTCTGTTAATGCTGTCGAATGCTGTGCTATAATCGACGAATACAAGTTGGAGAGCGGTTCTAAACTCGTATTGTGCCTTTATCAGTCTTATAAGCTTTGGTAAAATACCCCTCTGTATTAAAGCGTTCCATATACAGTCTCTGTTAATGCTGTGCTATAATCGACGAATACAAGTTGGAGAGCGGTTCTAAACTCCACGGACTGTTCTATTATTATCCTCAATGTATTAATGTGGTCGACACATGAGCGGTTTGATCGAAACCCTGCCTGTTGCCTGCGAATGGTTGAGTCCAGTTTTTCGTTTACGCGATTAAGTAAAATTTTGGTTAATACTTTTGACGGAATTGGGAGCAACATAATACCTCCGTAGTTTCGGCATTGACTAAGGTCGCCTTTTTTTGGGATCGTGACTAATATCCCCTCCAACCATTCTTCTGGTAGTTTTTCTGTTTCCACAATTTTAATAAATAGGGGATGTAGGAGTCGAGCTGTGGTTATTGGACATGCTTTAATCATCTCAGCTGATATGTTATCAACTCCCGGGGACTTGTTGTTCTTCATTGACTCTACGGCTTTAATAATTTCATTGTATTGCGGTGGTTGCGACAAAAGTGACATTTTTCGTGTGGTCCTGTTATCTCCGTGAGTCACGTTTGGAGTCGGGGGTGAGAGGGTAGAATTATTTAGAATTTCAGAGAAGTGTTCTCTGAATCGCTGCACTTGGTCTTCAATCGATGTTAAGAAATTTCCATCCTTGTCCCGGATGGGTCGTGATTGAAGTGACTTTTTCCCGCATATTTCTTTAGTGATGTCGTATAAGAGTTTCATTTCACGATTTTCTACTGCTGCTTCTGCCCTCTCCGCGAGTTTGTCCAACCAATTGGACTTATCTCTTCTACACGAAATTTTCCCTTTTTTAAAAAGGTCATCGTAATCTTTGGAAGCCTGTTTCTTTCTGCTTCTTACCTTCGTTGAATCTCGAATATTTTTTGACTTTCTGCGTTGTTCGATGAGATCCCACGTTTCGTCAGTCATCCATACTCTCATCTGCTTTGGTTGGTGTCCGAGAGCTTTCTCGCTGGCATTTATGAACGTGGATTTAAAATTTGACCACAATGATTCAACGTCTTGTGTACCTATTTGTCGAGGGTCTTGTACAGCTGGATATAGTTCGCTTATAAATGAACGCTTGGTTTGCGCCGATGAAAGTTTTTTGAGGTTGTATTTTTTTCTTGGTCCATGTTGGCTTGGTCGTTGTATGGATGCAATTTTAAGGCGCAAAGATGCCACGAGAAGGTGATGGTCGGATCCGATGTCAGCGCTCCTTTTGACTCGAACATCTAGTAGACACTTCTTCCAGAGACTGCTTATTCAGAAGTGGTCTATCTGGTTTTCGGTGATTCCATCTGGGGATACCCAGGTTGCTTTATGGCATGGTTTGTGTGGGAATAGCGAGCCGCCGATAACGAGGTTGGCTTCGTTACAAAAGCTTGTCAAAAGCCTGCCGTTGGAGTTTATTGCGCCCAATCCATGCTTTCCCATTACGTGTTCAGTATACATCAAAGAAGGACATATTTTTTCGATCATAGCGGCAAATTTTTAATGGTTGTGAATTGTAATTTAGTGTTTTAAAAGGCTTTATTCCAGCATACGTGGATACCAATCGTACATATTTTGTATCCTTCCATTGAACACAAGATATGTCTACTCCAAAGGCACGGCCAACAAACTCCTCTGAGTATCCACGTTCCTTATCTTATTTATCTTATCCACTTCCTTTTTCAACTTGCAGTTGGGTATCCTGTTAGATCGGACGGTTCCTAATGCATAAATTCCTCTGCTCTGTAAATAAACAAGAAGAGGCAGAGATGTATAAAAATTATCAAAGTACAAGATATGATTTTTCAAATCTGGAATTGTGTTTGACAACCTTATGACCACATTAGATGTTGCTCCTAAATCAAGGGCGTTAGGTATCACTTCGTTAATTCCAGCTTCTTTGTATACTTCAAATCTGTACGTAAAGCGGTCCGAGTCACAAAGGGCAAAAAGTTTCATGCCATATTTGTGAGGCTTTGCGGGCATATATTGCCGAAATTTTGTCAACATTTTTGTTGAACACATTTGTTCATCAATACATAGCCAAGGTGTTATTGGCACAGCATCAAATTGCTCATCATATCCTGCTTCCCGCGTTTTTTTCATTTTTGTGGTGTCATTAAAGTAAAGATATTTTCTTATTGAAAAAACTGTTTGGAAGTCATGGGGTTTCTAATTGGCCCGAAGGAATGTTTGGACCAATAAATCTCAACATTGGGATACCGGTACACAGACATATAAATCAAAATTCCGATATAAAATATAAAATTTGTGGAAACATCATGCTGTTTTGCATACAGATTGCTCTGATACACAATTTCATTCAGCAAGTCATCGTTAAAAAAATAAGAAAAGCAACGGAATGGTGTGGTTAATTCTTTGAATTGTTGTGGCAATTCCTTGTCACCTTGAAAAACTACATTGTTTTTTTTCAAGTTCAAGGAAGTTTTTTTCCCCTAAAATATTTTTGAACTCTGCGTTTTGGGGTGAAATATCTTTTACATTTTCGCTAAACCCCCCGCATTGGACACTACTGCACTTTCGCCCGCTTCGACTTCTGGTAGAGGAGATCTTGCCCTCTTTGTTTTTGTTTTCCCGGTTGTTGATGGTAAAGGCTCTTCGCAATGATCCACGTTGTCGTTCACTTCTGGCAGATGTATTTCTGAATTTTGCGAGATGTTCGTGATATCAGAAAGAAAATTGTTGTTGTCTGCATTATTCCGCTCTTCTTCTAATGTAGTAAAGTCTACGTTTGGTAGTTGAAAGTCAGGGTCTTCCAAATCATCAAATCGTCTTCTGAATCTGCGCCATCCACTGATTCAGCCATGAGTGCTTCAATTTCCTTATCAGTTAATTTTGAAAAATTTAAATTTTTTCTTTGTGAAAACATTTTCAAACGATTAATTCCTTCCCAGAATGTTTGAAACCGAAAAATGGTTTTAAGAAAAATGAAACAAAAAACACTATGAACAAGAGCAATATGTATGCAATAGTATAGGCCTGCCATACGTCCTGGTTTTCCAGGATTGTCCTGATTTAGACTACTTGTCCTGGTGTCCTGGTCCACTATTAAATTGTCCTGGTTTTTGGTATAGGTCAAGACAAACAAATTTGTTTTTTGCTTTAGTTACTAACAAAGGTTAAGATTTCTGTTATAACACTGCTAACATAAGGTAACTGTATTAAGAACTTTAATTAAATTTAACTGTTATCTGGTGTAAAGCTGGTAAAAGCTTTCAATAATATTAGATGATAGTCAACCCTCTTTCAAATTTTGTTTCAACTAGTGGCTGTAAAAAGTTATACCGTGTAAACAACTTTTATAAGTAATCGAAAACCGATAACGAATTGCTTTCTCTAAGGCAGCCCATACACGTTTCAATTCAATTGTCAACTGAGTCGGTCGTTGTCCAAATCAAAGCGTGTATGGCTTTTTCCATTGATTAGTTTGTTGTCCAGTTGGTTGAAGAAAAATCAAAAGAGTTTGATTTTTTTCAAGTTGAGTACTTAGTCTGCTCAATGGACAAAAGAAAGAAACTCATTAAACACTGAAACACTGGAGAGTAAAATTCAATGTAAGTTTGATTTTAATATGACATGCTACCAGTTTTATAACTATATCAAAGACCGAAATGAAGTTCTAGAAAAAGTGCAAGCTTCTGAAAATTATTTTAGTTTAGAAAATTTTAAGCTCAACTTTTTATTATTTTTTATCGTTTTTATGTACATGAAGTACACGTTAATTTTTTTTTCTATATATTGTTGGATTTAAAAAAAAACTGGATGGTTTTTACATATCGCGCTCTAAATACTAAAAGGTAACAACTCAAAATTCTTAAGTTTTTCGGAGAGCCAAAAAACTGTTTATATAAAAATGGTGATAATATTAAAAAAAAAAATTAGTTCCCTTATTAAAAAAGTCCAATTTAAAGAAAGTTTTGCTATGCCTTTTTCAATTTTGTAAGCAGCTAGAGATGTGAAATGAGAATTATTTTATGAAAAAAAGTCATTTTTGAAAAATTTTGAGTTGTGACCCTTTAGTATTTAGGGTGCGATATACTACATACATATGTATTAAAAAAAAACTTTTCCGTTGGTATAATTTTTTATCCATGTTTTTTCTGGTTGATAGGTTCAAACATCTGGCAGCCCTACAATAGTAGCTTGTAACCGGCAGGTCTGCCTTTAGACGGTGTCCAACTTTTACCGGCTAAAAGCTTAGTTTTGCTAAAAACTTCATGTTCAAAACTCTGAAGACAAAAGAATATATATTTACCTGTATGAAAAGAATTTTTTTTACGTAAATTATAAATTAACAAGATTTGATACACAAATAATTATTTAACACACTTTGTCACAAAAATGACTTTTGCACTCAACAGTTTGCAATCAAATCACAAATGCTTGCTGCAAGTTGCCTCAATAAGACAACTGATTGTTTCTCTGCTGATACTTAACGTTAGAACAGAGCTTTTAAGAAATAAAGCTGCATAGCAACGTATTTATTATACACCGTCTAAAGGCAGGCAGTGTTAATTTAATGAAACAAATGTATAAATAAACTTAAAACTAACCCGCTAAGTTTTAAAAAATAAAACAGTTTTATATATATATCAATGTTAATGTGTTTGTATGTAAAATTTGTTAATGCAATTGTATCATACATACTTATTTATGATAGAAATAACTACTAATATTATATATATTTAGTCCTTTAAAATTCCCAGTTGGAACATAGGGCCATAACTAATATTAGCTATTTGTTATTAATTTAAATATTTTTTAAATTTATAGCGATTATTTCTAATTTTTCCCCGCTAAATGAAAATTTTAGCGGTTTCTAACGGTTTTTGTAGTACAATTTAGCGGGAAGCAATGCGAATTGGCAACATTGCTGTTTTCCAATTTAAAGCATAGGAGAGAAATCGAATGTTGTTGTTCTATTTACTATGTTTACACAAAAAAAGCATATATGTAATTGTGTTTCTGTTGTGTTTGTTTACATTTTTTTTGCTCACACATATGTGAGTATTTTCTATGCATTAGTAACACTTTCTAACGCCTCCCTGCAAGCAACTCAGTTAACTTTTTTAAGCTAGTTGTGGTTGATGCCTGGATTATTTTTAATGGAGCCAACTGACTATTTTAGCATTGGCATGTCATAGGAAGTAGTCAATTGTCCGACTCTGCATGACTTTGCAACTAACTTAAAGTTAGCTACTTAGTAGTTAGCTTAAAGTGAGTTAGGTAGTAGTTAGTTAAAAGTTAGTAAGGTAGTAGTTAGCTTTTAGATAACTTTATGTTAATACACCATAAGCTTAATAAAGAAAAGATTTTATTTTTAATTATTAAAAACTATTTTATTTAAATTTATTTCTTTTTATTTTGAATTCAGTTATGTTAATATTTTAACCCCCATATTCATAAAAAATATTTTCACTTCTATTTTTTATGCATTCTGCATGAACTTTTCGTTATTTTTAAAAACTTAAAGCAAAGACTATAAATATATAAAGATGTTGCACTCAGTACATTTGAAATTTTCAAAAATGTTGTGCTTCTTAATGATGAGGGGGGGAAGCAGTGCTGCCACAACCAATACAATTTTTACAACCGAAATTTTTGAAAAAGTTACCAAATGTGAAAAAATATCACCAAATTTAAAATGCCTTTTATTAATTGAGAAAATCATTAAAATTTATTTTAAGTTGCATTGTAATACAAAGTTTAGATATTTGCACTTTATAGTAAAATAATAATTATAAGTCAAGAAAACAAAATTCTTCCTTAAATTCTTTTACATATTAAAAATATAACGAAAAACTTAGTTAACCACCAATTTCACCAAGTTCAGTTAAATTTAACTATTACTTCAACTTCCAGTTACCAATGTGTTTTGAAAGCTATAACTGATAGTTAATTATAACGCCCTTGGTGAAATTGGGGGTAAAAGTTTTTATTTATTTGAGAATCTTTTCGTAAAAAATGTTTTTATTTTATTAGAGCTAAACCGATCAACTTTCTATAAAAAATTCAGTATGTAATACATACTATGTATATTGAAAGTTAATATATTATATATTAATATATATATATATATTATATATATATATATATATATATATATATATATATATATATATATATATATATATATATATATATATATATATATATTAATTGAAAGTTACAATAAACGAAATTTGTACTTCACAGTTATAAATCACAAAAAAGGAAAATTGTTTCCCGCTTTTTAGCTGTCATTGACAGAACCGTCTAATATGAAGATTTTTTAATCCTTTTGACATATAAAATGATTGGCGAAATGCATTTTGCATTTTTCATGTATCTAAAATATTATAAAAACTTTTTTCTCTTGTTTGTAAAATTTATTTCAAATTTATAATTCTTATTATTAATAACTGTTTCAAAATTGTTCTATTTGATACATCTTGTGAATCATTGTAAAATATTATGGCGAATATAAACAAATTCGCCTTTCGTAACGTACATTCAATGGGGCAAAAGTATATGACTGACAGTAAAAGGTTTTTTTATAAATTAAAAATATTGCAAAATAATTACCCAAAAAACATTAAATAAATACACATACCGACAAGTTATAAACAGTTAAATTTCAAACTTATTAAACTTACAGTCATTTCTTACAGAAAGTTCCATACATTTTAAAATTATATATTATAAATCAATGTATTTTTGAAAAATCTTTAAAATTCCTATGTGTATTTAACTATATCTACTTCTGGAAATAACCTCAATTTAGATCATTTAACTTATATTCAAGTTTTTAGAAGCACTAAAACGACTTTTGTGTAATTTTTCAGTCATTTTCTGAAATCGATTTCGCATGATTTTACGCACTTTCTACTTTAAGTACTACTTGTCTTTAATTCTCTTAAAATCAGGAAAAGCCACGCTCATTAAAAAAAAAATTATTGAAAATCTCTATCGATTAAAACTTCATATATTCATACTTCATAAAAATAACAAATGGCAATATTTTTCTTAGTAAAAATCTTAAAAAAATTATTTGGTTGCAGTTTTGAAAGGGATATTTTGTTCTCGATAAAGTATATGGTAACAAAAAATAAGAAAAAATCATTGTACACAATACAAATTATTTGAGCTCGTATATAATTGTATCAAGAAAAACATATTAGTACCTATTATTATTTTAGAAAAAAAGTAACCAAAATGAAAAAAATATTCACATCTCCACATTGAAAAAATATATAACCAAATTTGGTTAGAAATAACCAAAAACGGCAGCTCTGGGGGGAAGTAACAAGAAAGCAAAAACTTCGTGCTCACATTCAGAGAACTAAAGAGAGCAAGAAACCACATGCATTAATACATACACATGTTTGCTGTTTTTGCCAGCCAAGGTGTGTGTGTGCTTGTGTTTTTTTTTTTCGTTGAAACCGGTTTTTGGTATTTTTTTTAATTGATTTCGTTTTGTTTTCAAACAATTTATGTGCAAATAACCTACGTAAGAGGGAATGCGACCAATTGCGAAATTGTAGGGCAGCAGTATGTGTTTTATTTTTGTAAAAAATAACCTATATCGATTTGCACCGAATTATAATTCCATTTTTTAGATTATTTAATTACGTACTTACCATGTGTGTATGTATACATTAGGGCGGGTCGATTTGTATCGATGAAAAAAAAATTAAAAATCGTATAGCAAAAACGTAATATACATAAAATTCTAAGAAAATTCTCCGAAGAAACCATGGGTCTAAAATAAAAACCTAATCCCTTTACTTGAGCTATAAAGCTTGGACTCGAGGAGACCTATGGTTCCCGAAAGTGGGTATTAAAAAAAAAATTTAATTTTGGTCATAATTTTTTTGTATTTGAACCGATTTTCCCGAAATTTTTATAAAATATCTTCAACTAAAAATTTCCGATATTTTGGTATATAAGTCATATCCATAGGACATATGACAGCCCTAAAATTTAGGTTTTTATACAATTTGTAATTTTTTTTTGTACGGGAGGTACCACGCCCACTTCTCTAATCCCGCCATCATTTTGTAGAGTGGTGTGTATTGACAACCTAAATGTGTGTACCTAATTTGGAAACTTTGGCTCTTGCCGTTCTCCAGATATACAGAAAAAAGCAATAAAAATACAACAATAACAAGGGATTTTTGGAAAAAATTAGAGGCAGTCGTGGTTTTTTGATCATATCTCAGCCATTTGTGGACCGATCTTGCTGAATTTCAAAAGCACGAAATGGTGGACTATACGTGACATAAATGTAAAACAACCTAGCCGCTATCATGTATGGAGTCTCCGGAAAACACATATCAAACGTAAGACGGACAGACGGACGGACGGACATGGTTATATCAAGTTCTCTCCTCATAAGGACCCAGAATATATATACTTTATAGGGTCTTAGATCAATATTGCAGAAATTACAAACGGAATGGCAAACTTATATATGTATACCCTTTTCCACCTGAGGTGAAGGGTATAATAAAAAGAGAGTTTTTTCTTACTATTTACTATGAGTATTTATTAATTTTACGTATGAGCTCTTTACAAGTTTAATGGTTTAAAATTTTAACTTTTTCAATTTTAATAATTTGTATTTGTAAGTTTCCCATGTGGAATGCTTCCGTAATAATAATAACTAGTAAATTAAGCATCTCCATCCTGTGTTTATAACATACGTCATTCTCCTCAAACCAAAAAGAATAAATTGAATTTTTGGTACAACTCACGCATTGCTCAACAATACATTTTTTATGCCTTTAATTTCTTTATTTTGTAAAAATATTTTTTCAAAGACCTTTATGTATATGAATTTTACAAACTTCAAAAAATAAGTCAGAGGGGGCACACAAACCTCAAAAGTCGGATTCTTTTTGATAATTTTTTGCATGAATAAACTTTTCTGAAGGATATGACAAAATTTGCGCTGGTTTTATTATATCCATACGACATTTAACGCATGATATTCATTGTGCTAAGTAACCAACAAAATATCGACTCGATGTTAATTCTATTGGCACATTGTTGGATGTAAAAGAATCAGCATCTTCATTAAAATATTCTTCATTTTCATTGTATATACATATCTGCGATTTCTATTTCAGGGTTGTGAGTACTCTCTGATGTACTGCCAGTACTTTGAGTATCTTCTAAAAAAAACTCGATAGCTACTTTGACTGTTTTAATAGTAAAAATTTCAATGATCCCAACCCGCTGATGCGTGGGTTAAGGCTTACTAATAAAACTTGGGAAGTACTGCAAGAGCTAGTTTCGTACATACGGCAAGTTGAATATTTCAGTAACAAAATATTCTGCATCAGTGGACTAATCGAAACCACCAGTGGTATATTATCGTTAACCGAGGAAATGTAACAAGAAAATTCTAGTTTACTTACCATTTTAACCAAGACCCATTAGAAAACGTATTTTCATATGTACCCCCCAAAGGTGGCCATTGTAAAAATCCTTCTGTTCACGAATTCAACATCGCAATGGCCAAGCTTTTATTTTAAAAATACAGTACTTTTCGCTTATAGTCACATCCTTTAGTTGCAACCATAACGTGGACTATATCGCTTATGTGACTATAAGGCTTATTTATTCATTATAAATTACACTGAAATCAGGCTTATGGTTTTACAACAGAGTTGCATACTGTATAAAAACTAATTAAAATAATAACAAGATATTTCATAGGTGATAAGAACGGCAAAAACTAATATTTTACGAGTAGAGAGTTGATGACAAAAATTAAATGATTTGATTCATTCTTTCTTTGGACAGCTTTTTGATTCGAAAATTAAAAAGAACTTAGTAAATGTTGCTAATGTGACTATAACGCCATTAATTTGCTTTACTTATCCCTTTGATGATTGTTGATGGATGGCATATATGGCAAATGTGCTTATATCGCTAAATGGACTATAACGTTAAAACTTTATATTAATTTTACTTATAGGGGCAAAATAAACAGATAAAATGGACTATATCGCTAATGTGACTATAAGCGTTGTGACTATAAACGAAAAGTACTGTAATGCAATTTAGTTCCTCAAAAAAATTGTGCAGAAGACGACGCAATATTTTTTCCACTTGACTTTCAAAACATTTTAGAAGTTAATGACAGTGTTTCCCCTTATAATCCAACCCCCTTGATAGATATCGCAGATATATACCAGGAAAATCAAGCATATTTTGATGAAAGTGCCGACAGCTTTAACTCTGTGAATGTGTCAATAGAACTTACTTCTAGTCGATATTTCATTGGCTACATAGCGCAACGAGTATCCTGCACTAAATGCCGAATGGATATGATTAAACCATCTCAAATTTTAACATATCCATCAGAAATGTATATCCATACGAAAAACTATGAAAATTAATCTGATTTTGGAAGTTTATGTTCACCCTCTGATTTGTTTTTCGAAATATGCAAAATTAACATAAAAGTTTTCGAAAATTTATTTTTAAAGAACAGAGCAATGAAACACATAAAAAAAGTTATTATGGAGCAGTGCGTAGAATGTACTAATAATACAATTTATTCGTTTTGGTTTGACGAGAAAAATGATTGTTACAACCATAGATTGGAATTTTTAAATTTGCTTATACTGGTATTACTAAGAACGCATTCCTCTTGGGAGACATATAAATACAAAACTTCGAATGCTGAAAAAGCTAAAATTTTAAAACATTAATAGGTATGTACTTGTCGTATTACTCGTCATTATAATCCTATCGTTAATAATTTTGTAGATCTAATTATGCTTTTGCTGATCCGTGTAAGAGGCTATGTCATCAATATAATTATTTGTCTGAATTTGTTGATTATTATTTAAGTTGTTTAAGTTGCTGTAAAATATAACACTTTTTACATAAATAAATAAAAATAAAAGTATAATATGCGAACAATTTTAATAATATGGCTTTGATTTTATTGGATTTCATTCTATATATTGTAAGTAGCGAAATCCACATATTTTTTTTGTCCTATCCTAATCCCGCGAAGCTCTTCGCTTGTCTGCAGGAAAGAAACCAGAGTATCTAACGGGAATCGAACCCGCAACCCCAGCGCTGATCGACTAGCTCACTACCAACTAGCCTACCGGGGCTAGTTGGTAGTGCTTATTGCTTTATCTTGTAAAAACATTTTTGCAGACCCTTAAAAGAATTTTACAAACTTCAAAAAGTAAGACAGAAGGAGCACACAAACTTCCAAAGCCTGAATCTGTTGCATAACTTGTGATAATAATTTGTTGTAACGATTAAATAATTTTTCAAATAATACAATTTTAATAAAAATAAAATTAAAGAAATTACGTTCATACACATCGAACTGGTGGCAAATTTTATGAAAATTAAAAGTATTTTGATTATCATCAAATTCACATTGAACCATACTTTTATTACTAACACAATTACAAAATTGTGAGTTTGATGAGGCATGTTAATGTGTGGCCATGTCGCTTTAGAAAATATAAAATATCTTTTATGAACAAAGCAGTTTATTCTTTCAGAAAAATTATTTTTTATATACCTACAATTGAAGCACAGCCGCGAATAACGTTGTAAACGCCACATTTTGCAAAAACGGGTTTCTTGCAGATAACCGTTAATCTTACTCTCTTACACAGTTTAAACATCAAATCAACCAAAACTATGCACCTTAACGCCTTCAAAATGGCATACAAAGTGTCAGCCAGTGAAAGAACATTGCAAGTTTCTAACAAAATGATGAAACCGAAATGGTTTTGCAGTGCGGAATAATGTTTTAAAAGCTTTTTGCATAAAAGTTTTTATTATCATTATTTTTAATAATAGGAAAAAAATAATTTTTAAAACAAATAATGCTGCCTGTCAAAAAAACATTTTTTTGCTTTCCTGAAAAATTATTATTTTGTAACTTAAAACGTTATTCGCGGCTGTGCTTCAATTGTTTAAATTTAGACAATAACAGCATTTGAACTTCGGTGCGAATCGATATAATTTCATCTGTACAACAATAAAACACACATTATTGCCCTACAATTTAAATCTGTCACATTTGGTTTAACGTAGGTTATTTGCACAGAAATGGAATGCAAACAAAACATCTTTTATTATTTAAATGTGTTTTCAACGAGAAAACCAGACTTCTTTTAGTTTGTTTTTATTTTTTTAATGCAATGTATACACAAGTTAATTTAATTTTATTTTATTAAATAAAAAAAACAATAATTTTTATTGAGACACAATGTGTCCGTTTATTATGAGTTCTTGTTCTAAACTAAAACTTAATAATTTTTCTAGATTACTTATAGTTAATAATTTGCATAGGTTTGCAATTACATTTTAATATTTTTTATTTATTTAGGTTGCTACATTTACATTTTAATATTTTGTTTATTTAGGTTGCTTTATAAGCGGAAGTTAATTTTAAACAAATTGCATTTAATTATTTTAGCATTCTTTTTATCTAGGTCAATAAAATTGTAAATTTAGGTTGCTTTATAAGCGGAAGTTAATTTTAAATAAATTGCATTTTAACATTTTAGCATTCTTATTCATCTAGGTCAATTCTTTTTAATTACATTGCATATTTTTATTTAAGTAAAATCACTTCTGTTAATTAAGCTATTATTAGGTTGAACTATATTTAGATCGCCTGCATAATGCCATATTAACGGAAGCTTATTCAAAATCGTAAATTTGTAATAGTAGGTATTTTGTTCCTTAACTCTTCCCCTCTTAAATTCGATTGTCCCCAATCGAGTACAGAAATGGTAAATCGTTGATTCTAAAATTGTTGTGGGATGGTATTGCTTGTATCTCACTGAGGTTGGC
Source organism: Pollenia angustigena (assembly GCA_930367215.1). NCBI lineage: Eukaryota > Metazoa > Arthropoda > Insecta > Diptera > Polleniidae > Pollenia > Pollenia angustigena. The sequence goes on along the minus strand of OV884061.1, from coordinate 21,521,258 downwards.
TTGGATGGAATCATTGGCTCTAGGGGGCTTTGGTATCTCGTTCACAATTATAGTTTTTGTCTTGCTTTTCCGGAGTGTTGTTAACATGACCAAAGGAATCATGATGAGCAAAATTGCCAATGCCAGGGACAATTCCCTTCTTTTTGTTGATTTGCTAAATTCTGAAATTCGTTTGGTGTTGTTTATATGCAGTTCATGGAGGCTTTCTAGTGATAGGAACTGTAGTTGTTCGATTTCCGTCATCGTACAGAAATGGTAAATCGTTGATTCTAAAATTGTTGTGGGATGGTATTGCTTGTATCTCACTGAGGTTGGCTTGGATGGAATCATTGGCTCTAGGGGGCTTTGGTATCTCGTTCACAATTATAGTTTTTGTCTTGCTTTTCCGGAGTGTTGTTAATATGACCAAAGGAATCATGATGAGCAAAATTGCCAATGCCAGGGACAATTTCCTTCTTTTTGTTGATTTGCTAAATTCTGAAATTCGTTTGGTGTTGTTTATATGCAGTTCATGGAGGCTTTCTAGTGATAGGAACTGTAGTTGTTCGATTTCCGTCATCGTGAGTTGATTTACAAGTGGTATAACTTTTAACGGATTCGCATCGATATTCCTGTAAACGCTATCACAATACGGATTGTGGTGTTGGTGTAGGATATGATGAAGCTTCCATTTATATTCCTAGGTTCTTCGTTCACGTTAATAGTCCCGGAGAATTCATTGAGCAATAATGTTCCTGTAGAAATTTCTTCAATTGTAGGGATGTGATAACCATTTATAGTATAACATGAGGATGGAAGAGAGTTTAGGATTTTTGGTAAACAAGTGTCCATAGACAGATCTCTTAAGTTATTTCTATTACAAATTTCCAAGTTCGAAAAACTTTTACACTTACTTGTTATTCCAAAAGTTTGGTTTCCAAATGCTAATATTTCATTAAATATTAATTTTACAATCTTATTATTATTTTTAATAGGTTTAATTAAATATTTCTTATAAACGATATTTGAAGTCAACGGAATTTCTATTACATAGAGCATCAGCGTTGAGTTATGTATTACTTTAATATTTGTTAATTCTAGTGCCTCTTCTGGGCTTGTAAATGGTATATTTTCATTATCAAGTTTTTCAATTGCTAATTTAATTTCTAATTCATTTAAAAGGAATGAATTTATCATACCTAGTTTGGACCATTGTACGGCATATTTTATATTCAAAATTTCTTCTTTAATTATACGTAATTTATTCTGATTAAGTATGATAAGTTCATCACTTAAGACGCTATTCTTTTTTATATTATTAGTAAGAAAATTTGCTATTCTAGTTACATTATTTAATCTAGCTTCGAAAAAATCATTTATAATAAATTGTTCATTATTATTTGTATTTAATTTTTCTAAATTATTTATTATTTTTTCTAGATCATCATGGTCTGGGGTGCCAGCTAAATATTTCCACGCTGTTCCCAGAATATTAATTGATCTCTTGGTCTTTACAATTTTTGTTGCACGAATGCTTTCTAGTAATTGGGATGTTCTTTTTAGTTCTTCTTTAAGAATGGGAATCATGGGGTTTCGGGAGGATTCAAAGGATTTGATAAAATTTCGAATGTCTTGCAAACAGTATTCGTACTTGTCGATGTCGAATTTGTGGATAAATCGGAAGATACCATTTTGGATTTTGGCAATTCCATTGTCTTTTGTGGCTATTTTTGATGAGGTATAGTTGTTGAATTGTACATCAGCCTGAACTGACGCAGCAATAACTTTTTATGTTGCTTTTGTGCACGATTCTTCCTGATTCTGTCAGTACTGTAGTTGACTTGTCTTCTTTTACTATATCTCTCCTATATTAAGGTGTAATTTTGGTCCCTAATCTTTTGTCTATTTTGACATATATGGTATCACCAGGGTTATAGCATTTTATTGGCGTTCTTTTCTTATTATGGATGTCTATATCATATTCCTGTTTTTGCTTAATTCTCGAAATGGTTTCTTGCCTAGCGTCTTCAAGTTTTTTCGGGTCTGAACTCACGATTCGACCAAAGAAAACTTCAACTGGTTTCTTATTGGTAGTTGAATGTATCGAGTAATTATACTCGTTAACAGATCTATCTAATAGCGCTGTAAACGACCTTTTTATTCCATCTGCTTTCGTACACCTCATTATCTCTGCTAAAGTTGAGTGGAATCTCTCTACTTGGCCGTTAACTGAACTTTTGTAAGGTGGTGTCTTATAAACCTGGATGCCTAGTTGATCTTCTAGCATAAATAGCACAGAAGCCGAGTTGAAGGCTTTCTCGTTGTCCATAACTACTTCTTTCGGGATTCCAAACATAAGTAGAGTTTTCCTTAGGGGTTCCTTAATGTCTTCAGCTGCTCTTGATCTAATAATCTTTACCTGAGCGTATTTCGAGAATTTGTCGATAGCAGTAAGTACGTGTTTTCCTTCCGTGCGGTAAATATCAATATGAACAATGTGACCAGGATACTGCGGGATGGGAGTCTTCTGAATTTCTGGGTTAATGGGATGGCGATCGTATTTGTTCTCTTTGCAGACTACACATTGAGATACCAGATCCTTTATTTTTTTAGTCATCTTCGGGAAATAGTTCCTTGCAAGTATTTGGGCTTTGTTTTCTTTATGGTTTCGATGTGCACGCTTATGCGTTTCTATAATGATTCATTCTTGCTCTTCCTCACTTGTGATACTTTGACCTGATTTTGTGTAAACCTTATTTTGAAGTTAGCAAAATGTAGTGGGTATATTCTTTGTATTTTACCCATTATCGCTTCGGGGGTCTGGATACCGTTAATCACTGATGGGTTAAGATATTTTTTTAGGATGGCGATAAGATTTTCTTCACTGTAGTCTGGTTCGTGTATTTCATGGCGATGATATGTTGGAAATATTGTTTGAAATTTATAAAACCGTGTTGGATTAATTAGTAGAAACAACTGATTCTTAAATACATTTATAGGGTATTCCACACTTGGAATAAGGTTTTCTCCAGAACTTTCATCGCTGTGTTGACTTACCGATAAGGAGTTTACCTCAGTTGTGCAAGGGTTTCTAGAAAGTGCGTCAGCAACGATATTAGCTCTTCCCGGTTTATACTCTATTACATAGTTATATTCTTCCAATGCGGCTTTCCATCGTTTCATCTTTCCATTGTTATTTTTGTTATTCATTGCATAAGTAAGAGGTTGGTGGTCAGTACGGATTATTACCTTTGATTTACCATACAGGTAATTTCTGAAGGAGTTCAAAGACCATATTGTTGCCAGCATCTCTTTCTCGTTGGTTGCATAATGTTCTTCTGTCTTACTCAATGTTCTCGAAATGAATGCAATGGGTCGATCGGATTGAGACAATACCGCTCCTAAGGCGAAATTTGATGCGTCGGTCGTCAATTCGAAAGGCTTTCCAAAATCTGGGTAAGCAAGAATAATATCTTGCGATACTAGTGACCTTTTTAGTTTTTCAAATGATTCCAAAGCAGGGTTATTTAGATTAATATATTGTTTTGCTGATTGTCTTTTTGATATGCGGCCTCCCTCCCCTCTTAAAAGAGATGTTAGAGGTTTTGCTAATTTAGCATAATCTCTTACAAATCGTCTATAATAACCTGAAAGGCCTAAAAATGAACGTAGCTCTTTTAAGGTCTTGGGTATTGGAAAGTCAGAGATGGCTTCAATTTTTTTCGGATTTGTTTTGATACCCTGTGATGAAACTATAAATCCCAAAAATTCTACTTCGCATTTAAAAAAATCGCACTTGTCAAGTTGTAACTTCATATTTGCGTATTGTGCATATATGGGCCATTTGGGCTTGGTTGAGGAGTAAAAGAAAGTTGAGGGTAGAAAGGTTGTCTGTAATTTTTCCCATTAAAATTTTGTCCTATTTTCTTAGTTACATTCTTGGCTTCATAATTTCTATTTAATTAATATTTCAAATTTTTATTTGATATTTTTATTTTATCTTTTCCTTAACTTAACGAAGAAATCGTACGCCTATAGCATATTCCTCGATTTTCCTCTTTTTATTTAATTCATACTTCTAGTCAATATTTTCATTTTTATTTTATCTTTTTCCTTAATTTAACGAAGGAATCTTCCTCGTGATTTTTATTTAATTAATATTTCTAGTCAATTTTTACTTGATATTTAAAATTTTTATCTTTTCCTTTCTTTGATCATTTTTCTATGTATTTATCCTTACTTTCTAAAAAAAAAATATATAATTTTGTCTGAGATATCGTCTGCGTCTCTTTTTGAATATACGTAAATTTCTACTGATTTTGTCGCGGCGTCTGTTGTGTTCGATCTCGTCCTTTAAATAACCGTCATTTGATTCTATTCCTGAGTCAATTGGATGTACTGTGGGTTTGTGGTCAATGTCTCTCGCTTCATATTCTAAGTCTGATGGATACTCCGACACGGAATCGTTGTCACTCATCATTTTTCACGGACAACAGAAAGTTTTAGTCAAAAAGAAATCTCCCAATTATTATCGAGTCGTACAAAGTAAAATGTATTTGATTAAACAATTTGAAAAACTTTTGATTTTAGGGTGGAAAATATAAAACAGAATAAATTCACTAAAATCTAGTAAGAGTTTTAACAAAAATGGAAACTTAATAAGAAAAGTTAATTCTTATTTGTTTGTAAACGATTTCGACACAAATCAAAGTTTGAATGTCTTTTTCGTTATCAAGAGAATCCAATTAATTAAAACTTTATTTTCCTAAATCTATTAAAAGTGCAATAGAAAATATTTACGAAACGTTACAAATTAAAAATATATTTATCAAAACGAGTTTACAAACAATTCAAGTATCGATTAATTTGTTTAACCACGAGAGATTTGACTTAACTAAGGAAAGGTTCTCACTAGTATTTGGTTAATTAACCACAAAAATTTCTTAAAAATACAAAATATCAATAAAATCCCTTAAATTTAGCCTTACATTAAGTATAACATTGGTGAAGTGATACAGCAAAGTCCGTTTTGCCTCCGCTACTTCGGCACTGCGGTCGCTTCTTCTTTAATGCCTGGATCTCTTCCTTTTTCGCAGGATTTCCCTTTAAAACCAACTTTACTTGGTTCGTCTAGTCGTGCTTACTTAAGGCGCGTTTTTTTTACTATTAACGGTCCTTTTTTTTAAATACCACGCTCGGGTTTTACTTCGGGCGCGTTTTTTCACTTTTTTTAAAACACTGTGCTCGGATTTTACTTCGGGCGCGTTTTTTCCACTTCTAGGAAACACTATGCGGTTTACAGCAGCTAGAAATCAAACCATGCCGATATTTTACTGCATTTTAACTTGTTTATTACAAATACATACCTACATACTTAGGAATGAAGCTTTCAAATAGTGCCTGTTTTAAACAAAAAATACAAAATGTACACAAGTTTGCAATTTATTCTCTTTTCAACAAGAAAATTCTGTAACTCGAAGTCTCCATAAGTCGAAGTTTTTTTGGGGTAATGGTGATTCGAGTTATGGAAGTTCGACTGTAAAAACATAAACTGCCTTGTTCATAAAAAATATTGTATGTTTATTAAAGCGGCTTGGTCACACAATGCTTTTGGGGTCTTTTGTCAAACCATGTTACATATTTATTTCATAGCTGTGCAGTATTAATATTCTTATTAAAGATATTTAAAAAAAGATTAAAATAAAACATATTATTATTCCTTCTTAAGGAATTTTGTTTGGTTTTTATTTAATCATGTTGCTTGGAAATTAAATAAATTTAGTTTTCATATATTCGAAATAAATTTAATTTATTTCTAACTTTATGTCTATTCACAAATGTAAAAAAAAGATATTTACAAAAATAAAATTATTTCCAATTAAATTTTCAATCAACCAAAGCGATACAAATACATACATACATATTTAAAAAGAATTTAATGAGGATATCAACCACCCTAATAAAATTAACAAATTTATTATATTTTAATAAATTAAATCATTCGTTTAATAAAACTTGTATTTTTCTTTTCTTGGAACTTCCTTTTTCTAAAGACCAAGAGCAATGTTTTCGGAGGAGTACTAATTTAATAAATGTTCACAAACTGAGCAATCTGAAATTTATTTAACAAACAATCAAGGAGAAATACCTATTTATAATTATGCCACTCCTTTATTTATAAATTCGTTTGATATACATACACACATGGTAAGTACATAATTAAATAATCTAAAAAATGGAATTATAATTCGGTGCAAATCGATATAGTTTAGTTTTTACAAAAATAAAACACATACTGTTGCCCTACAATTACGCAATTGGTCGCATTCGCTCTTACGTAGGTTATTTGCACCTAAATTGTTTTAAAACAAAACGAAATCAATTAAAAAAATACTAAAAACCGGTTTAAACGAAAAAAAAACACAAACACACACACTTTGGCTGGCAAAAACACCAAACATGTGTATGTGTTAATGCTGCACATTTTGGATGCTCTCATCAGTTCTCTAAGTGAGAACACAAACCAACAACAAATTGCCTTTGCAAAATTTGTGAGCGAAATTATATGAGACCGGTGCGTAATGATAAACCCCGCCATAAGAAATTTTGCTTCTACACAGGGTTACCGTTAGGAAATTTTGAAGTCGCACAAAAGGTTGTTTTATAAAAATAAAGTCGTTTCAGAAAATAAAAGTCGCACATCTTTTTTTAACGTTTTTTATTAATAAAAAGCATAACAAAACAATTGAAACAAAAAGCTTATTGCAGAATTCATTTTTATCATGTTTGTCCATGTTTTCATGTATAGTGAAAACATTTACTTAAGTTTAATAAATTTGTCGTATGCTGCCAAGGTCAAAGGAGTAGAATTTCTGTTTAAAAACAAGCCAAAAAAGTTAAGGTTAATATATTTTTGACAAAATTTAAGCTTGTCCAATTAAAGCCCCTTGAAAATTTTACTTTAATTCCGTTCGTTTGATCTTGGCGCAATATTTCTTTTTCTTAACATACCTACATAAATACTACTTTTTTGAAATTTTATTTCTATATTTAGAATTAAGTTCATCACAGGGAATCCAGTCTTCTATATCTTTGTCTATTAAATTTAAAGATGACAGCATTGAATTGCATGTTTTTACATTGCTTTGCTAGTGTTTACGATTTGAAAACTACAGGTGGTGCTAAGACTACAACAATCCAAAACCAACAGAAACAACAGAGGTTTTTTGCATTGCATTGCTAACAAAACACTGACAAATTAAAACAAATTGGTCCGAACTGTCAAAACTTGCCACCACCTTGAACTGAATTCGCCTCAAATAAGTTGTATACATGACAAGGTTGCAAAAATGTAATAAAAGTGTTGCCAAATGAACAATAATTTATGAATTGTTTTTAAATTTTAACGAGGCTATTTTGACGAATTTTTTTTTTTTTTGATACAAATAATAAGAAAATTGAATGTTTTGTAAGAATCTTAACAAAAAGGGTAAAAAGTAGCAGAAAAATTAAAATAGTCGCAAAAGTCGGTGATAAAAAAAAGTTTCACAAAAAGTCGCAGACCGCTGAAAAAGGGTCAAATTGCGACTTTAGTCGGGCGAACGGTAACACTGCTTCTACATGATACGTATTCTATATGATTTATATTCTTTGCTTAAAGGCATTTCTAATGTCCGTATCTCCCTCACTATCCGTCTCCACCATCCATCAACTTGGTAAGAACAGCAATGTATTTTCTTAAAAAGACCGTTGATTTATTGGCGTAGTGAAAATAGTTCGATTTGAAGGTAGTTTTTAGTAATTTTAGTAAGGAATATATTTTTATAGCTCGTTTTTGATATTATAATGCTAACAAATTAAAATTTGGAAAAATTTAATTTGAAATTCCCGGAAAAAATTTCCCGGTATTAATTTAAAAAAACTGTCCCGGGATACCCGTGAATTCTTTCCCGTGTAGAAGCTCTAGTGCCAGATGATTTTTGATAAAAAAAAATCGGCATATTTTTAAAATTAAAGAGGCAGTATCGGCACTTCAGTTAAAAAAAATCGGTACTTTAAATACAATAAAATCTATATATATTAACAAAAAATAACAAGAAAAAAACCATTCAGCATAAACTTATAAGTAGTATGTTATTGCCCGTTCTGCGGCACTTTTTCTATACAAATTTGGGATCATCCATAGATGGGAGTATGTATACATTTCTAATAAGAATTGGTATAGATATGTTGTAATTGGATCCCTACAAAATATGATTCATGCCTGGATTTGAGTAAATAATTCTAATTGTGTAAGCAAAATAATTTTTATCCGTCCGTGCGTTTGAATGGCTGGTTGAAAAATAAAATAATTTGTGTTTGCATCTTTAAAAAAATTTTTTTTTATGTAAAAAATGAGAATAAGTTAAACCCGTGTTTCCATCCCTGGGACGAAACTTTTTTTGTTATATTAAACCTTTTTAATTTTCGAATATGGTATGATGCCTACGCTACGTTGATTTGAGTCGGCATATATGATCGGTTGGTCGGTTTGCTACGGTTGAGATAATTAAGGTCATTAATTCATCTTCCGCTATATGTGCGAATGTTAATATAACATTAAAATGTTTAAGTCAATTTCTTATTGGAATCATCCCAGCACTACATTATATGTCTTATGAGATGACTGCGCCGTATATGTGTGTATATTAAACTACCTGATCCATTTAAATTACATGGACTACAAGTATGGACCATATCATTGCTAAAAATTGTTTGTAGTGAGACGACATGTCTTCGGTTTTTAGCGAATTGTTTTCGTTTTTAAACGACTTCAAAACTAATCCTCTAGAGTATACCATGGAATAGTTTTGAGACTACTTCTTTATAATTCAAAGCTGGTCCTGCCATTGGACATCGTAATGTTAAATAGACCATGTTTTTACCTACGTTGGGGTTACTTTTGGACTAGTCCTAGTCCCTTATGCGGCTTTAATTAACCCGCGTGTTTGAAATAGTCCTATCATTTGCAGGGTTGCAATATGTTAGCACCTCCACTTTTATTGTCTGTGTATGTGCGTGCGTGAATGTGGCTATCGTGGCTGTATATGTGTAAATGTGATTGTCGTGGTTGAGGTACAGGGTGTTTGTTAAATGTACGTAAAGAGTAGGGTGTGTGTAGATACCACCATGTCGCATGATATATTTTTTGTAATATAAAACCCTTTGATTTTTCAAATTAGTTGTACATACGTTACAAATTTTAAATTTCATAAAGCTTTTCTTTAACAGTCCTCATCCAAAAATTCTTGGAGATACAAAATACAAATTTTTCATTATATGAAATAAAATAATGCAATGATTTAAACTAAGAAAAAAATAAATAAATATTTTTTTAAAATCTGCTAATTGTTCCTTTTCATAATTTGAAATGTAATAAGAAACCTTTTTATTTTTCGAATGAATTCTACATATAAACGTGATAAATTTAAATTTCATAAAGCTTTATTTGTAACTGCCCTAATTAGGGTTTCTAATTTCCCGGACTTTTACTATTCCCGGGAAGCGAAACAAAAAATCTTAATCCCGGGATTCTTAGAATAAAACAATAGTTTTATTTAATGAGTTCAAGGCAAAAGTTTTTACTTTTTGTAAAGAATATACACATATACAACAGTCTAAAAAAAATTAGCCTTACTCATTATACAGAAAACCAAAACAAAACCAAATAAGTTGTTACACTCATACATATTTACATACATACATACATATATATATATATATATATATATATATATATATATTTTTTTTTTTTTTTTGGGAGATCACGAACTATTTAAACTTATTAATACTTAGTAGTTATTATTAATAACGACTTGAAAAAATGAATTTTCTTTTAAGAAAATTTTTTTACATTGATTTTTTTAGAATTTGATATAGCCTTTTCAAGATGATCTTTAAAGATAGTAGATGAATATCATCTGGTGTTGGTGTGTCGTGTACATTTTTATTTTCTACTTTAAGACTCTTTTTAGACATTTCATCATGAATTAAATAGACTATTGATTTATTGGCGAAGGGAAAAGAAGTTTAATTTGTAAGCAGTATCTAGTAAAGAATATATTGTTATTGATCGTTTTTGATGTTATCGATGATAAATTTAAAATTAAAATTTCAAAAAATTTAATTTGAAATTCCCGAAAATTCCATGAAAAAATTTCCCCCCTGGGATTTATTTAAAAAAAGTCCCAGGATTCTTTCCCGCGTAGAAACTCTAGTCCTAATCTCAAAGTTCTTGAAAAAATAATGAAATATGAGCCATACATATGCAGATGTTTATAATTCTTGGAAAAACAAAGAAACCGCTGATGCTGCGGTTTTTGATTATATGAAATAAACTAATGCAATAATTTAAGAAAAAAATAAATAAATATTTTAAAAAATCTGCTAATTTTTTTGTAATATGAAACCTTTTTATTTTTCGAATGAATTCTACATATGTACGTGACAAATTTAAATTTCATAAAGCTTTTTTTTTGAATTCTTGGAAAAAAAAACAATGAAATATGAGACATGCACGTGTAGATGTTACGGAATTCTTGGAAAAAAAACAAAGAAACCGCTGATACTGCGGTTTTTGATTAGGACTGTAGTCTCAAAATTCTCAGAAAAACAAATTCTCGGAAAAACAAAGGAATATGAGACATGCATATGCAGCTGTTTAAAATTCTTGGAAAAACAAAGAAACCGCTGATGTTGCGGTTTTTGATTATATAAACTTATGTGACACTTACCCCTAACTTATTACTCCCCTCATCAATATTTTTTGATATAAATACGACTACTCCTGAGGAGACAGAATCATTCTTGTTCTGATAGTTAAATCAGTGTGTTCTATACTAAAAAAGTGAAATGGCTGGCGGTTTTATTTGTGAGTTTTGTGATAAAGTATTCACTTTGAATACAAGTTTAAGAAGACATGTTCGATTGCATCATGATGGACCATCATCATCGTTTAAATGCCAAACATGTAATTTACATTTTTCGGATCGTAAGGAATGGCACCGACACACACATTCTAATACAAAAGGTGACGACAATGATGAAGAAACAAATATTTACTGTGAAGATTGTGAAAAATATATAAAAAAACAAATTGGCATTACCATATAAGATCAAATGCACATAAACTTCACTGTGCTGGGAAAGTAGATAATAATAGTGATGTTAAATGCATAAAATCATCATTTAACAATAGAATTGTCACATTTTTAATTGAAAACAGCAATAAAAATAATTTAATACCCGAAAAATTTTTTACGGAAATCAGAGAGAAATTAATAAAATTATTAACAGACACCATGCAAAAACACGGAAACATCAAATTTAACATGGAACTGTATGGTGAATATGTGCTGATAAAGGAAGGTGAAGATTCTTGTATGGTGGATATAAAATCCCATCAGACTAAAATGAATATTCTTACTATGCTTTCAACAAGAGATGATATCCTTAATATTTACAACGAACAATGTAATATTATAATAAAAAAGATGAGCGAATTTCAGGAGCGTGATAGTGGTTGGGCATTAATTGAAATAACACGTTTGGAGATGAACATAAATCAATATAAGTGTATCAAACGATCACAATACCTTCCTTTACCAGCAAAAATAATAAAGAAAAAAGCATGTGTCAACGTACAAAATCGAGACGAGTACTGCTTCAAGTGGGCTATAATATCAGCACTATACCCAGTCGATCGTGATTATACAAAGAGATGTTCATCGTATACAATAAATAATATTGAAGATGACATCATTTTGCTGGATAATGGAATCAAATTAAATTTCACCAATTTAAATTTCCCTCTTCCGATTAATCAAATAAGAGATTTCGAGCTTATGAATCCTGAAATTAGTGTGAATGTGTTTGGACTAGGAGATGATGTTGTAGTGGGACCATACTACTTCACCAAAGAAGAAAAGTCCAAACACATCAACTTAATGCTGTTAGAAGATGGAGAAAGATTCCATTACGTATGGATTAAAAATATTTCAAGGTATGTTAATAATATTTATATACTCTTTAGATATGCCTAAATTATATTAATAAAAAACATTTCTGCTTTTTTATATATTTAATTATAGATTGCTAAGTAGTCAACTTACAAAACATGGAGATCAAGTATACATCTGCAATACATGCTTAATCCATTTTCATACAGAGACGTCGTTAATTAATCATAAAGAGGAATGTAATAAAATGGTTACAAGGATGCCTAGTATAGATAAAAGTAAGCTAAGTTTTAAAAATTTTAAAAATCAAATGTCGTAAATAAAGGAATCAGTATCCATATAATTGAGTTTAATGTTTTCACGATATTTAGGCTTTATGTAATCATAATGAAAACTATACATTTTAAATTTGGATATTTCTAAGACTGCAAATGCAACATAAATAGGTTTGTTGTATTCAGTTTTAATTCTATTCATTTGGATAGCATGCATATTTTCATGAATTTGAAGTGAACTATGGAAATTTGGTTTAGCTATAAGAGCTTGAGCTCCTAAACGCTTACCTCCATTCTCCCATTGACATACTATTTTAATGTCTTTCCTCTTATCAACATTTTCCATAGTTTTCCCGTATACTGCATTATTCAACAATTTAAAAAAATTTTGTTCAAATGAATTTTTTGCTAGTGTTCTGCGATGGTTATTTAAATCAATATATTTTTGTAACCAATTTGATTGGTCAAATTGAAGAATTCTATGTATTTTCTTTAAAACTAAACCATGTTGAATAGATTGCTGAAGATTTCGATAATGTATTATTACTAAAACAACAACCAATGATAATGTAGTAAATAACATTGCACTTGATACTGGCAAAAATAAAACAACACAAAATCCAAAATCTGAAACAACAAACAACGTTACGTTAAACTGCAGTAACGTAAAAAAAGCAAACACACATGAATCAAAATTGAAAAAAATCCCAACAACAAACAACAGTAATAACAAAACAATATCATCAGTAATAACTCGCTCCATGACTAAAACTCTCGCAAACAACCCAACAACAAAAAATTTAAAAATAATTAAAGAATTAACACAAAATAGCAATTTAGATTTACCTAAATCTACAAATACAACATCTCACAATAACAGCTACAATGAACAAGAAGAAATAATGTTTGTAGACAACGAATAATCTATACACTATTCAGCAAAAATGGATTTTAAAATTATACAGTGGAATATTAATGGTCTAATTAACAATTACCACGAATTACAACTTTTAATAAAAGACCACAACCCAGACATCATTTCAATACAAGAAACACACATACCTTACGGAAATAACAACATAATATACCCAAAACAACACAACGGGTTTTTTCATAACCTACCGAACAACCTCACAGCTAAACAAGGACTTGCTATTCTGGTGAAGAGAACTATACCCCATAAACTAATTTATCAAGATACTAACACGGCTTCTATTGCAATCGAAATAGACTTTAACTTTAAATTTACTCTAATAAATACATACATCCACCCGCATCAAAACTTCTCCGAAGCTGATTTAAGAAATATCTTCCGAAAAATAAATACACCACTCCTCTGGACCGGAGACTTCAATTCGTGGAGTACTCTCTGGGGCTCTATAGAATCTAACTTCCGTGGAAAAATTCTTGAAAATTTTATTGTTAACGAAGATCTTATTATTCTTAATAATGGAAATCCAACGCACTTCAGCACACATAATACATTTTCACATGTCGATATATCTTTATGCACACCACAGATCGCACCTATCTGTTCATGGAACACTATTAGTGATTTACATGGTAGCGACCACTACCCCATAATAATAACCCTACCAAAAACTGGCGGGACTTCTCTCAAACGAATACCAATATACAAAACTGACGCTGCCAATTGGACTTTATACCAGAGTCATTGTTCCACATACTTTCCTAAAATCGAACATATTAATGTTAACCAACAAGCTGCACTAATAAAAAGATCTATCAGAACCGCAGCAAATGTAAGCATACCGCAAACAAATGGGTTTTCACATCGGTACAACACTGTGTGGTGGAATTCCGATCTCGAACATCTTAGAAAACAAAAGCAATGTCTGTGGCATGCTTTTAAAAGGACAAGAAGTGATAGTGCTTTGATTTTATATAAAAAATACAATGCTAAGTTTAGAAGAGCTGTAAAAAATAGCAAAGCTGCCTGCATGCAAAAATTTAACTCCAACATCAACCCCAACTCTTCGCCAAAACGTATTTGGAATGACATTAAGATCCTAGTAAATAACAAATCTTGTAACACAATAAAATATATCAAGTTTGAAGATAACATGCTGACATCTCCAACTGACATTGCCAACTGTTTTGCTAAACACTGGTCTAATTTATCTGAAGACATAAATTTCCCCGCAAGTTTTCAAAAGAATAAACAAAACACATCCAATCATATTTATAACCCCCAATTTTTTAACACCCACGCCAATAAAGTCGAGATACCCATATCTATGGTAGAGTTTGAAGATGCATTATTCTCAACCAAAGGCAAAACTCCAGGTGATGATCGTATATCATACCCTATGCTAAAGAATCTGCCTCTATTTGCAAAAAAATACATTCTTTCTACCTACAACAATATTTTTCAACATACACATATCCGCAGTATTGGAAAATTGCAACCATAATCCCAATTCCTAAACCAAACAAAGACCAGTTTTCGGTATCAGGTTACAGACCAATTTCCCTCTTACCATGTTTAAGCAAAATATTTTTTTTTTTTTTTTTTCTCATTATTTATTTATTGAATCTTCATATATTAAATATGAACTAACAATAATTAATCAAATCTTAACCTAATACGTTATTTTTTGTCCTGCCAGTGCCAGACAAAAATTTTCTTCATCGCGGGTTCTGTTCACTTTTATAGTGTTTATCGCTCATCTAATTGGATAAGTGCTGCAGTGTCTCTTCTTCTTAAGCGAGTGTGGCCGCTATCATTTAAAATATTTCGTGCTAGTGGGTTCGGGTGCGATTCGAGCCTTTTTAAGTATTTTACTGCATATTTCGTAATCATAGTTTTAACTAATGGAACATTAAGATCCTTGTGAATATTTGAGTTTTTAACATACCAAGGGGCAGCTGTGATTATTCGAAGTAGTTTATTTTGGCGCCTTTGAATTTTTTCGATATTAGAGGCCGAGGCAGTGCCCCATAACTGAATACCATAGCACCAGATTGGCTTTAAGATGGAGTTGTAAAGAAGAAGTTTGCAGTCGAGACTAAGGACAGAGTTTCTTCCAATAAGCCAATGAATTTGGATGGCTTTTAGTTTTATTTGAGTTAATTTTGCCTCTATATGGCTTTTCCACGTTAAACGGCGATCTAGATGAATACCGAGGTATTTTACATGCGAATTTTGAGGTATTATTTGATTATTGATTTTAATAGGGGGGCATGATTCCCGACGCAAGGTGAATGTTATATGTACGCATTTTTGCTCATTGACCTCTATCCTCCATTGCTTTAACCATAGTTCGAGTTGAAATATATGATCCTGTAGGTATCGAGATGCTTCTTGACGGTTTTCGTGCACGCTCAAAAAAGCTGTATCATCAGCAAATGTTGAAGTTTGTGTGTAGTTGTTTGTTGGCATGTCCGAGGTATATATTAAGTATAAAAGTGGGCCCAGGATGCTTCCCTGAGGAACTCCAGCGTCAATTTGCTGAGGAGAGCTCAAATAATCACCTTCTTTAATAATAAATTTTCGACCGACTAAGTAGTTTTCTAACAGCTTGTGTGTGTTTACTGGTAAGTTGAGCTTCAATTTATGTAATAAGCCTTCATGCCAGACTTTATCAAAAGCTTGAGAAACATCGATGAAGAGAGCGGAGCAATATTTTTTTTCTTCAAAGGCTTTTCTTATTGCGTTTACTATACGATGGGTTTGCTCAATTGTGCTGTGTTCTCTTCTAAAGCCGAATTGGTGGTTAGGAATACATCTATTTTCATTTAAAATTGGGGTTAATTTTGACGCTAACAGCTTCTCAAACAGCTTTGATATATTAGAAAGTAAGCTTATAGGCCTATATGACTCAACTTTTGTGTGATCCTTTCCAGGTTTAGGTATCATGGTGACTAAGGAGACCTTCCACTTTTGAGGATAGTATTCAAGGCGTAAAATAGCATTAAAAATTAAAAGAATAATTTTCTTTGCTATGCTGGGTAGCTCCAAAAGCATTTTGTTGCTGATCTTATCAAAACCAGGAGCCTTCTTGGGGTTTAAATCACAAATAGCCTTTTCGATTTCTCTTATCTCAAATCTTAGCGGAACAGCTGCTCTAGCAGCAACAGGTGGTAACTCGACCGCAATATCGTGAGATATATTTGGGGTAAATACGTTTTTTAAATGATTGACATACAGATTTCCTTTTTCAACATCATTTCTTGCCCAACTTCCATTCAAGTTTCTTAATGGTGGTTTAGAGACAACTGGCCTTTTGAGATTTCTAGCTGCGCGCCATAATGAGTAGTTTGATTGTGGGGTTGCATCAAGTTCCTCAAGATATTTTTCCAGAGAAGCCGTTTTCTTAGTCTGCAGTAACTTTCTAAGTCTTTTTGTACACTCTTTAAGTAAGTTCTTAAGTTGAGGGGATCTGTGCAATTGCCAATCTCTTCGAGCCCTCCTTTTTTCAGACAAAAGATGCTCGACATCTGTGGAATATATTTTAATAGTTTTTGTTTTTTTGGGGGCAATATTGGAATGTTGAACAGCTAGTTTCAGAAAACTGTCAAAATTGTCAATAGAGCGATCTACATAATCCGGTGTACTGAGCGGAATATTTTCTGTGCAATGGGTACTGAGATATTTTTTATATTTTAACCAATTAATTTGCGTAGCTGTCGTCGGAGGTACAATTCTATTGGGGTTCATTATAGTAACAATTGTAGGTGTGTGGTCGGAAGATAAATCTAGGGAGGCTTCAACATGAACCGTTTCTATGGGAATGTTTTTAACCACGCCGAAATCGATGACATCTGGAATTTTTTGATGATCAGTGGGCCAATATGTTGGTTGTCCGCTCGCTACCACATTTAAATCCATTTTAGAAATTGTGTTAAATAAAACACGACCCTTTGGTGTTATAAGTCGCGACCCCCAGAAGGTATGTTTAGCGTTATAATCGCCAGCGGCTAGGAAACACGGTCCTAATGATTTAAAATATTTATAATATTGGTCCTCCGATATTGAAAATCTAGGCGGGGAGTATAACGATGAAATTACTAGGTTTCTATTTAATTCCTCAACGCAAATGTTCGTTGCTTGGAGATAATCTTCACGATGATCACACATTAGGTAGTGTTTCACTCGGGTTTTTATTAAAATGGCAGAACCTCCACAAGCTCTATCTCGAGGGTCCTTGGTATCATATAGTATATAACCATTTATTTTAAACGTATTTCTTGAGGTCAAATGAGTTTCAGAAATCATCATGACATCAATTTGTTTATTTTTAAGAAAGTATTCTAATTCATTTTTATGTTGGCGGATGCCGTTTGCGTTCCAAAAACAAATTTTTAAACAGTTCATGGTTTATTAAGTACAGCTTGCAATAACATCGATTGCATTCTAAGCATTTCCTGCATCATATTACCCATTGTGTTCGTAAAATTATTTACCGTTTACACTAATGTTTCCATGGTTTTTTCTAAGCGACTTAAATTAGAAACCGGAGTTTCATCATTACTTGGCGAAGCACCTTGCATTGGCTGATGGTTTGATTTTAGGACGTTAGCGTAAGAGGTTCTGTTATTACTAGGCTGGGGGGCTTGAATTGCATTTGTGTTTACTTGATTTGCAACCTGCATTTGAGGGGTATTTGTTTTTGGTCCAACCGTCTGCCTGACGATATTATATACAGGGCATCCTCTATAATTGGCAGTGTGATTACCGCCACAGTTGCTACATTTTTTTACGTTGGGGTCGGTTTTAGACTTATCGCAAGAAACTGTACCGTGCAAGCAAAATATTTGAAAAAATTATTGCAAAAAGATTAATGTGGTTTTTAAAAACCAATAATTACATCTCAGCAAACCAAGTTGCTTTCATGAAAAAGCAGGGTACTGACGACGTCCTCATAAACCTTCAACATTTTTTCTCCAGATCGCTGTCAAGGAAAAATCATGTTAACATACTCTCAACTGACTTTGAAAGAGCATTTGATTGCATTGGTGTTCATGTGATACTTCAACAGCTAGAAGAATGGAAAATCGGCAAAAAGATGTACTCTATAATTAAGAACTTCCTAAGCAACCGTAAATTCAAGGTACGAGTAAATCACCAACACTCCAATATTTTTCCACTCCATAATGGAATACCTCAAGGATCACCCTTGTCAGTGGCCCTATTTATTATTGCCTTCAACATGTTCAGCAAAATTATCTCGAAACACAAACACATCGAACATGCTATGTATGCTGACGATGCTGTAATATTTACAAAACTAAAGGATAATAATAAAGCAAAAGAAATTTTTTTGAATGTCCTTAGAGATATAAATAATTGGTGTCAATCATCTGGTGCGAAACTTTCATTAGAAAAGTGCAATTTATTACACATTTGTAACAAACAAAACTGTAACGCTTTTGATATAGAATTCAACAATGTTAGTATAAAGCAAGTGGATCACCTCCGTATGTTAGGTGTAATTTTTGACAAACGTCTTACATTCCAGAAACATTGCTCGGAACTACGAAAGAACTTAAACTCACGATTAAATATTATAAAATACCTTACGTCAAAGAATGCCAGAATACATGTTAACACAATACTGAGCATAACTCGATCACTAGTACTCTCTAAAATTATGCTCTTCCTATCTATGGCTGTTGCGCTCCATCCCATATCAAATTAATCCAAGGGCCCTACCATGCAGCAATACGACGTAGCATCGGCGCCTTTCGTACAAGCCCAATCACCAATATCTTAGCCGAATCTGGATTTCCATCAATTGCAGACAGAGTCTCATTTTTGACACACAAACTAATGCCCAAACTCTTTATCTGTCGCAATAAAATTCTGTTCGAAGAAGTAAAAAAATCCATCCAACACAAAAGACTTTACAGACTTGAGTCTGTTATCGACAGATGTGTAAACTTTTCTCGTGACCTAAATATTATGACAAACCCTATACTTGTTAAACCATTACTGGATCCACCCTGGTCAGTTAAAGAATCTTCATTCATCCTATCTATGATCCAACTTCCTAAATCAACTACTCCACCCTTAGTGTATAAGCAAACATTTAGTAGTATTGTGGAACCATATGTCAACGACAACTGGAATTTGTTATTCACTGATGGCTCCTAGTCTAACGACTCCACAACTTTCGCTATAGTGCAAGCTGATAATCAACTTATAAAAACTGGATATATTTCTAACCACTGTTCAAATTTTACTGCTGAGGCATTTGCCATATTTCTTGCGGTGGAGTTCGCTGCACTTAGCCTGGAAAAGTATATTATCTGTACAGATAGTCTATCATCCATAAACGCCATACAAAGCTCGAAATATGATTCCCCATTAATAAACGACATCCGACATATTCTTGGTAAATCCTTAAATAGAACAAAACTTATGTGGGTTCCCTCGCATGTTGGCATTGCCGGCAACGAGTACGCAGATACTGCGGCTTCTACAGCCAAACTTAGACCACTACTTAAATTCCAAACATGGGAAAGTCGTGACATATCCAACGCTATTATATCCCATTTTAACTCCTTACATCATAAAAAATGGTCAGACTACAACCACAACTACAAAATTCTTAATCCAGATGGCAAAAAACCTAACTATCCAAAAACCTGCCCCAGAAGTATAACGTCAACCATCGTCCGGCTCAGAATTGGCCACTGCAATTTCTCCCACAAACATCTACTGGAAAAATTATCAACCCCAATGTGTACACTCTGCAACACACAACTAAACGTTTTACATGTACTAGATGAGTGTCCAAAATACAGCTCATCCAGACAATACATATTTGGACTAAATCGGCCTACTGATTTCTTAAAAAAAACCTGTGATATAAATATAAAATTAATTTGGGAATTTGTTTTAAAAAACAATTTACAACACCTGATATAACTTTAATACCATTTCGGAGTTGAAAGCCACAGTAGCTAGTACTCCTGTCTATTTTTATGTTAGTTACAATAATTATATTTTGTAAGTAATAATAATAAATAAATAAATAAAATAAAAAATAGTTTTACTATTTAAATCAGTTATTAGTTTCTTTTGTTTCATGGTTTCAATTTTTTTATTCTCAGCACAAAATGGTAAATTATTATGATAGTCGTGTAATGTAGATGGATATTCTAGATCTACTTATAATATATATCCTAATGGAGAATCTTCTGCTATATTATTAACGTTGAAATGTTCATAATTTTCAACCCATTTAAAATTTTTATAGGGGAGGTATTGTGACATTGTATAGCGATACAAGTTATTAACATCTAAATATATTAAGTAGTTTGATTCTTTGTTAGAATCATAATCACTAATATATTTATTATTAGCAATTGAATGACGATTAGAACATTGAACAATACCTCCCCTAATGCCCCGAAGGACAAAATTATATATATTAATATCAGTCAACAACTCCAATTCTATTTGAGTTGTTTTCAACATTGCATCCCAGGATAAACCTGGGGTAGTATAATATTGACATGGATCTAAATTATAAATATTTGCACAAACTTTACGGAAATTTTCAAATATATCGCAAAGTAAAAGAATATCTACTTTTAAATATAAAAGTAGATAATCTTTTAATGTTCTACATTTAAATGTTTTCAATACTTTTTGGGCATGTTCATAATCCTCCACACTACACGACTCATTATTTAATTTATTGAAAAATATTGAACGAGGTGGTAATTTAATTTCTTCAAGACGATTCATTGAATCTAAGTCAGTGATAACCAAGCAACAAACAAAGTTGTTGTATACATATGAATTGCCGACCGTGTCTGTGTAAAAATACGATTATTGACTGCCTCGCGAGACTATGGAGTGGCCTGAACAAAGGTGGTGTATGACTGATCTAAGTTATCATACGGAAAGACACCCTTACGTTTCATTAAATTAAATTCTTCATCATTTGGATAGCTTGATTTTACTACCGTTAGATCACTGTCGGACAAATAACTTGCTAATTTTGCTATACTCGGTGGCATAAACCTAAATGAATCGAGAAAACGTAACTCAATTGTATCTTTTTCATTTACAGAAATTCTTTTTGATATAGACACATAAAGCTCCTTATTAAAAGGTATAATATTTATATCGCCTTCAATTGTTGAAAGCTCTCTTACAAACAGAAGGCAATCATATGCCGAAAGATTATGAAAGAATATAGGGATGAAATTTGCAATTTGATATTCTAAATTACATTGATTATGAGCAGCACCCCTATATTGACCAGTTAGATGACAATGGTCAGCTACTTTATCTTCATTAGATAAAGATTTCGTACAAATATAACAAGTCTTGCTTTCATAATGTTGTGTCTGTTGAAAGGGTGTTAAGGAATTCATTGGTTTAATAACACTTAGATGACTAGTGTAAATAGCTAAAATGTCGTCAACTAAACTTTTAAAAAAATGTTGTGGCGCATCAGTTCCAGTGTAAATTTTAAAAATATCTAAGTCTGAGTTATACGAACATTTAATAAAATAACTATAAGTAAATGGAATATGCTTTTGTGTTGATTTTACGTTCTTAGAATTTTGAATGTTTACTGTTTCCAGAATACATTCAAAATCAGCGTATACAACAAAAGGCACATCCATTTGCTTTTTAAAATTTTTAAAACTTAGCTTACTTTTATCTATACTAGGCATCCTTGTAACCATTTTATTACATTCCTCTTTATGATTAATTAACGACGTCTCTGTATGAAAATGGATTAAGCATGTATTGCAGATGTATACTTGATCTCCATGTTTTGTAAGTTGACTACTTAGCAATCTATAATTAAATATATAAAAAAGCAGAAATGTTTTTTATTAATATAATTAAGGCATATCTAAAGAGTATATAAATATTATTAACATACCTTGAAATATTTTTAATCCATACGTAATGGAATCTTTCTCCATCTTCTAACAGCATTAAGTTGATGTGTTTGGACTTTTCTTCTTTGGTGAAGTAGTATGGTCCCACTACAACATCATCTTCTAGTCCAAACACATTCACACTAATTTCAGGATTCATAAGCTCGAAATCTCTTATTTGATTAATCGGAAGAGGGAAATTTAAATTGGTGGAATTTAATTTGATTCCATTATCCAGCAAAATGATGTCATCTTCAATATTATTTATTGTATACGATGAACATCTCTTTGTATAATCACGATCGACTGGGTATTGTGCTGATATTATAGCCCACTTGAAGCAGTACTCGTCTCGATTTTGTACGTTGACACATGCTTTTTTCTTTATTATTTTTGCTGGTAAAGGAAGGTATTGTGATCCTTTGATACACTTATATTGATTTATGTTCATCTCCAAACGTGTTATTTCAATTAATGCTCAACCACTATCACGCTCCTGAAATTCGCTCATCTTATTTTATAATAATATTACATTGTTCGTTGTAAATATTAAGGATATCATCTCTTGTTGATAGCATAGTAAGAATATTCATTTTAGTCTGATGGGATTTTATATCCACCATACAAGAATCTTCACCTTCCTTTAGCAGCACATATTCACCATACAGTTCCATGTTAAATTTGATGTTTCCGTGTTTTTGCATGGTGTCTGTTAATAATTTTATTAATTTCTCTCTGATTTCCGTTAAAAATTTTTCGGGTATTAAATTATTTTTATTGTTGTTTTTAATTAAAAATGTGACAATTCTATTGTTAAATGATGATTTTAGGCATTTAACATCACTATTATTATCTGCTTTTCCAGCACAGTTAAGTTTATGTGCATTTGATCTTATATGGTAATGCCAATTTGTTTTTTTATATATTTTTCACAATCTTCACAGTAAATATTAGTTTCTTCATCGTTGTCGTCACCTTTTGTATTAGAATGTGTGTGTCGGTGCCATTCCTTACGATCCGAAAAATGTAAATTAAATGTTTGGCATTTAAACGATGATGATGGTCCATCATGATGTAATCGAACATGTCTTCTTAAATTTGTATTCAAAGTGAATACTTTATCACAAAACTCACAAATAAAACCGCCAGCCATTTCACTTTTTTAGTATAGAACACACTGATTTAACTATCAGAACAAGAATGATTCTGTCTCCTCAGGAGTAGTCGTATTTATATAAAAAATTGTTGATGAGGGGAGTAATAAGTTAGGGGTAAGTGTCACATAAGTTTATATAATCAAAAACCGCAACATCAGCGGTTTCTTTGTTTTTCCAAGAATTTAAACAGCTGCATATGCATGTCTCATATTCCTTTGTTTTTCCGAGAATTTGTTTTTCTGAGAATTTTGAGACTACATTCCTAATCAAAAACCGCAGTATCAGCGGTTTCTTTGTTTTTTTCCAAGAATTCTAAACATCTACACGTGCATGTCTCATATTTCATTGTTTTTTTTTTCCAAGAATTCAAAAAAAAAGCTTTATGAAATTTAAATTTGTCACGTACATTGTAGAATTCATTCGAAAAATAAAAAGGTTTCATATTACAAAAAAATTAGCAGATTTTTTAAAATATTTATTTATTTTTTTCTTAAATTATTGCATTAGTTTATTTCATATAATCAAAAACCGCAGCATCAGCGGTTTCTTTGTTTTTCCAAGAATTATAAACATCTGCATATGTATGGCTCATATTTCATTATTTTTTCAAGAACTTTGAGATTAGGACAGAGTTTCTACGCGGGAAAGAATCCTGGGACTTTTTTTAAATAAATCCCAGGGGGGAAATTTTTTCATGGAATTTTCGGGAATTTCAAATTAAATTTTTTGAAATTTTAATTTTAAATTTATCATCGATAACATCAAAAACGATCAATAACAATATATTCTTTACTAGATAGTGCTTACAAATTAAACTTCTTTTCCCTTCGCCAATAAATCAATAGTCTATTTAATTCATGATGAAATGTCTAAAAAGAGTCTTAAAGTAGAAAATAAAAATGTACACGACACACCAACACCAGATGATATTCATCTACTATCTTTAAAGATCATCTTGAAAAGGCTATATCAAATTCTAAAAAAATCAATGTAAAAAAATTTTCTTAAAAGAAAATTCATTTTTTCAAGTCGTTATTAATAATAACTACTAAGTATTAATAAGTTTAAATAGTTCGTGATCTCCCTGTTCGCGTTTATTTAGCGAACAGTTTTTGAAGCTAGCGCATAAACGGCGGACAGTTGCATACTTAGCGAACAGTCCGCCAAATGATTACATGCCTAGAGCATATTTACCGGACACCTCAATTTTTCCCCACAAATTTTAATTTTTTTGGTTAATTTTTTTTTTTTACTTTATTTGATTGCACTGTGGTTATATATCAATCAATTACTATTAAAACTTCTATATATACGGTTTAAATGCCTTAATTTTGTATATTTTTAACAAATTTTAACAAATTTTGTTGCGTAGTATTGCCAAGTACTCTAATATATTTTCCCATTTTTTTCTCCGTAAAAAATATATACAAGTGATTTCGAGGACACAGAGAAAAAATATAAACATGTGACTTCGAGGACACAAAGGGAAAAAATATATACATGTGACTTCGAGGACAAACCGTTACATTTTTCAGCGTTGCCATTGTAAACAATTTTCCCTTGTTTTTTACAGGTTAATTTACGATGTTTTAAAGTTAATGAAGGTTTTTAAAAATATCCTGCCGTATTCATAAAGAATTACAGTGCATGAACATTTTGCCTTAAAACACGTTTCAAGCTTATTTTATATTTTGAATACGGCTGATAAAATGATGAAAATATCTAATGATGATTTTTGGCTACTGACCGATCTTAATTTATCTGTCCAACATACCTTAATTAAGGGTTGCACGATCAAGTTTTGCCTTTTAAGTGTTTTAAACTTTAACCGAATTGGATTTCAAAATTCTCTCTAGAGTGGATTTACCTACAACGTTTAAATTTGTAGGCACATGATTAATGGACAGAGCAAAATAAAGATGTTGCGATGAAGTTTTTCTGAAGTTTTTCCATAATTAAAAAAAAATAAGTTAAACAATTTTGTCGTAACCAAATCTATACCAAATATTAATTTAAACTGAAATTTTGGATGAGTACACTATTTTTGCTCAAGAGCGACATGTGTCATTTTAAAGATCTGCTGATTTATTTTATGTTTTTTTTTTAATAAATAGTTTATCGTATCCTCCTTTTTTAAAGAAAAATATATTTTTTAATTTAATTTTCTTATATGTTTTATTTGGTTGTTCAACTGCTTAAAACTTAAAAACGCCAAGGCTTAATTGTATACTTTCCTCTTCGTGTTTGTTTATAATTGGTACGCAAAGGTTTAGGGAAAGAGAAAAGTCGACAAAACAGGTGGAAAATTTTATTGAAATGGTTGTTTATTTTGTACTTCGTTTATGTTTTTTTTTCAAATATTCAATTTGAAAACATTAAAATAATTTAATTTAGATTTTTCTTTTCTATGGCAATGCGGGCGCATCCGGTGTACGAAGTAGAATTATATATAACACACAATTCATACGAGCGCTTTTGCGGCTTCTTTTTTTCTTAGGACTTTATTGTCTAAACCGCAACGCAACGCCAAATATTTCATTAAAAGCCTAAACAAAAGACACGTCAAAAAAGCGACGTCGTAAAAATCCACGTCTGAATTTGCTGTAACACGACGCGCTTTTTAGTAACATCTTTTTTTATTTGAGAAAGGGCCTCGATTATCAGTCATTCGATTAACCAGCAACATCAATTATATAGTAAATATACAAAAGTCTTTAATCAACTTAAAATACTTTTGAACAATCATAAAAATGTGAATAAAAGGCGAATTCTCTTGCAAATTACTGGGAAGCATGTTCTGCAAAAATTACATTTTTACTCATATTATTTAAACATGTACATTAGGGTACAACCAATTTTTTGGCGTATTACCATGAGGCCAACCATGTCCTAGTAACCACGAAAATCATAATCTTTTGTAATTTTTCTCAAAAAATTTCACGCACCAATTGGTTTTTCTAAACCAATGCTATTGAATATTCATAATTTTATACGGTGCTTTGTTTTCTTTTTTATTTTTTCTTTTGTTATTAAAGGTTAAAAATACGTTTTCGTTTGCGGAAAAATCTCTTACCATCTCTAAATATTAATGACATTTCATACTTGAGCTATTTTTTGTTTTAAATAAACATATTATTAATTTTTCTAAGCAAAAAAGAAAATCAAACATTTTCAAAACTTCATCGTGGTTGGTGTGTGAACTTTTTTGACCTTAGCGAAAAAATAAATATACGTTCCTTTATAGTTTTTTATTGTCTATCTATTAAAAAATTGTTAAAAAGTTATATCCCTAATGTACATACGTAAATCTGTATATAAAATCTCTTAATAATTTTAACTAGAAACACACAAAAAACTACTAAAAATTGTTGATATTAATAACCGAGGTCTTACTGTATTTTCAAACTGATATTTCAAAGTTAGTCAAAGAATAAAACGTAACAAGAAGAAAATAAGTTGAAAGAGAAATATGAGAAAAAGACATAAAAAACACTTACCAAGTATTTTTGTTTACCCCTCTTTCTTCTCTAAACCGTGGCCACCAAACCAAAAGAGACGTCGTAGAAGCCCACGCCTGAATTAACTGTAAGGCGACCTACGTCGTAGATACGCTTTTATATTTGCGCCAGCTATTGTGTGCCTTTGTATACAATATTGTACGTTTTAATTTGGCATCGTATCTACGTCGTACAGTACTACGTTTATATGGTACAATTGTGTTCCTTAAGGCTAGATTACACTATCTCACAAGTCTTACGTGTTCCATAATACTTTGTGAGATAGAAATCTAATAAGTTTTGTTGCGACTGTCAAGTAATCTAATTTAACATAACAGTTTGTGTTCACACGATCTCACAAAGTATAAACACTCACACATGTAATAAAATGCATCCCTGATCCAATGAAAAGTATTATTGCTTAAGCTTCGTACAGACGATGGTCAGATCTTACAATATTGTAAGCAGGCGTTGCCAACAGCAATATTTTTCTGACAATGTTCCATTGTCAGATGCATTAATTTTGCACTTCTGCAAATACAAATGAGCTTACAATGTTCACACAGTTGTAAGACATTTTAGCCAATTTTAATGCAATTTAAGCAACGCTGCTTACCAATATTGTAAGATCTGACCATCGTCTGTACGAAGCTTCAGAAATGTAAAATTTTGTTTATAATACTTGTCATTTTTATCACGCATGCATTCACACAATCAGACTTTTACATATTACTTGAGTTTTTCACAGTATTATTACAAAGTATAATAGGGTATACTAGCCTTAAACATAGAGACAGCATACAAATATAGTACATTTGAAGAGAAAAATGTAAAAAATTCGTATTTTTTATGAACAAATTTTTTTAATAATAATTTTGTGCAAGCTTGCAACTTGTGGTATGTATTTAGAACAAGGGCAATAAATCAAAAAGCTTACAAACAAACAAATTAAATTAAAGTGGCAAAACAGGGTTCAAATTCGTACTTTTTGTAAAGCGCTATGTTTCTAATCAGTAAGCAATTTGGAATTAAAAAAGTTAGAAGTAAAAATTTTAAAAAATTTTGACCGGGGCGGACAAAACGTGTAAAGTTTTGTACGCTTGTTACTTTTCTTAAAGTAAAAATGTTTTTCAAAACAATTTTACATAAACTTTAAAATAGTGTTTCAAGTTCAAAACACAATTAATGTAGTTCATATAAGAGTTCGTACACACAGAAAAAAATACCCATGTAAAATTAACATGGAAAAATGTTGATTGAGAATCATGTTAAATTTCAGAAAAATTATGCCCTTTACTTAAATTTATCATTATTTCATATTAATTTTTAATAAAAAATATCAAAATAACCTTAAATTACGTTTATTTAATATTATTCACTGTTAAAAAAATAAAAAAAAAATAAATATTAAAATATAAATAAATCTGGATTCAATATTGAATCCATAAAAACCTGTTTTGTATTAAAATCAAAAGTTTATCTTGTTAAATTAACATGCATACCTACTTAATTATGTACATTTTTTATTTTCACTTTTAAAATATGTTATAAAAAGAAGACAATTCCCGTATTCTTTTAATTAAAATTGTTTATTTAAATAGTACATCAAGTTTTCAAAGTAGAATGATGACCATATCGGGCGATTCTGCTGATGCTTCTGTTTACAAAGGAGAATACAAAATAAGTGAAACATGTGTTACAGGGTTTTGAATTATTCTTACATAAATGCAAATGTTGTCTGAAGCTTCTTCACACTGTTAAAATACACTCAAACCCATTTGATTCTACATGAAATTCACGTTGTTGCAACTGGAAATAACTTTCATTCAACGTGATTCCGATTGTTATTTCAATATAAATTACATTTTGCTCTAACTTTACTGCAATGTTAAATTAACATGAATTATAGTTATATCAAAAGAAAAAAATGTTGTTCGCAGTTATTGTAAAATCAGGTTGAATTAACATGAAACCCGTATGAAGCAAAATCACCACCGAAAAAATTTAAATCAACCTTGTTTTCGACGTTTTTAACTTGATTTTTTTCTGTTTGTAAGAGAAAAAAAGCTAAAAAGGGTAAAATAATTTTTTTTATTTTAGTAAAAAGCCATCATGGAACTGAAAATATTATTAATATTACTTTTATAAGAATAATTACACTATGCAACAGATAAAATAAAAGCTCCTTCTCGTGTGGAATTTTTCTGAAGTACTTTTCGCAACTTACAAACCCCTATTTGGGTTTTCCTAGTTTATCTGCCGAACTAGTTTTTGGGCCTATTGAAAATTTTGTCTAAAACTTGATTTTTTTTTGGAAAAAACATGAATTTTTTCGGAAACCAATAATATCACAGAATACTAAGAGAACTGTCACGAGACGGACGATTTTGCGTTTTTTTTTTTTTGTCTCTTTCTAAGAAAGCTGCCCTTTTGCATTTCTCTGTTCATCATATTCTTTGCCGCAATGAACACAAATTTATTTAGTTAAGATTTATTTGCAAAACTGTTGTAAAAATTAACTTTTTAGTTCACCACAACACAAGTAAATAATATTTAAGTAAGTAAATAACATTATAATACAAAGCAATATTACTAAATACATTTTTTTTGCACAAAAAACATCGTTTGTTAAACAAATGCATTTGTTTAACGTGGTTTGTGTTTTGTTATTTTGATAACGCCATTTGTGTTGATTGTTGCGGTCTGTTTTTACACCTTGCCACTTCACTACCAAAAATCGCTTTCGGTCTCTTCGAAAGCTGCCCTCGCAACTGTTTTGGGCCTTTTTCACACGTCACTTTTAACAGTTCTATGTATTCTGTGGTAATATTCAGAAAAAATTAATTCTTAAATATAATTCAAAATTCTTTAGAACATCATAATTCTTATTTTACCTTTTTCAGCTGTGTTATTATCAAAAATTTGAAATATGTATGTGTCAAAATAACAATTGAATAATTAACTTTTTTTTACTTTTTGCAACATTGTATGCATTTCATAAATATCACGAATTTTCTTTCAAAAATACATCTGGAAAATGTGGAAAATGCATTTCCGGTAATTATATACATACTTATGTGCATATGAGGAATTATGAATGAAATATTTTTTCTGAAGATTACCGTTTGGAAGCTACGAGCCAAAAATAGTGCAAAAACTAACCTGTGATATCATTTTTAAGTTTGTGTTTAATTTAATTTTTATTGTTAATGTTTTTATGTTTGTCAAAAACAAATTATTGTTCAATGTAATAAAAAATTAATTTCTCTTTTTACGAATCCCTTGATAAAGTGAACATAACATTCACGAAACGTTGGGAAAATATGGATTAAATGCATTTTAATTGCATATATTTTTATAAACAACTACATTGGCGAAACAACAAAAATAATATAGATACAATTTTTGGACTGTGGGCCAAAAATTGTGAAATATTTATAAAAATTTTATATTTTCAACATTTTTTATTTTTCGAATTTATTCTATGAGCTTAATTTCAGTTATGTTTAGGACTATAACAGTCGATTTCATCATCTTTAGATACTTCAGCACCTAAAAGAATATATTTGGGATCGTTAAGGTATGAAGTATTAAAGGAGTAAACAGAATTATACAACGTTACAGTAATAAAGCACACATAGAGTCTAATATGGTTTGTTTCATAAAAACTTCACTGCATCCTTTCATTTAATATACTGCAAATTGTAGTTTATTATTATTTATGAAAATCTTTATAAAAATGTTAAACATTTTTACGTCTAAAAATACTTATAAAATAGAGATTACATGACAAATGGTAACGCTGGTAATATGCAACTCTGTGTGTTTCTTTCCACACTGCTGCCAATTTAGCTATTTTCTTATCAAATCCAGCGATTTTTAATAAAATTTATAGGACAAACTTTTTAACTTTAAATTTTATTTAAAAAGGGTGATTTTTTGCGATTTATAGGTAAATTCACTCATAATTAAAAATGTAGCTATTATTTATTGCGTTTGTTTTATAATAATTTAATAATTTTAGTTCAAAAGGAGTTATTTTTAGCGATTTATAGCTAAATGCACTTATTATTAAAAAAATTTAGCTTTAATTTATTGTGTTTGTATTATAATAATTCATTAATTTTATTTCAAAAAGTGTGGTTTTTAGCGATTTATAGCTAAATCCACTTATAATTGCAAAAAAGGTATTTTATTGAGAGTGAAAATTATTATTTTGTGCCGCACACGTCACTTTTCAAAATTTATTTCTACAAAATAAGCTTTTTGTTCCGCAAACATATATTTAATGCTGTATATTGTGATGTTGACAGTTTATCTAACTTCTACTCCTTTTTTACGGCAATGAAGCGAAGCAAGATTAAAATGTATTTTCTTGTCAAATTATTTTGCTTTAACTTCTACAGCATTTGGCAAGCACTGGCTTGTTATGCCAAACAATATTTAATACACTTCAAAAGAGTTGGTATGGAGCAAAATTAATGCTTAATATTCAGAAAGCGGGTAATCAAAATAAATATACCCATACCTTACTAATTTTTCTTAAATGGTCGGCGGGTTAAACCAATAATGAGCTGAAGAAATTCGTTGATTGTCGTTGAAAGACCACATACAAAAAATGTCAATTTATGAACTTTTAACTTTTCTACCAAACACGTTTTATGTCCCATAAATTTTAAAAATTTTTATATTCCATTATAAATGTTTTCAATTTCAGAATTTGCAATTGTTGCCTTTTTCCGATTTCATTCTTCAAAGCTTTTTTTCCGAGAAACATAAAATACCAAAAAATTTTTATATTTAAGAAACTTATTTAAAAGGGCAAATGCAAAATATCGAAGTTTTTTTGTAAAATTAAACAACAAAACACACAGAGATTTCGTTATATTTGATAAAAGTGTTACGATATTTTTGTGGTTTTCATGGGCAACGGCGTATGTCTTAAAACAAATGTTTCAGGAAAGCCGAAAACCATTCGATATCCAATGCGCTAGGTATTTTACTTTTTATACTTTGGCATTAAGTAGAAATCGGAATTGATTCATATTTTTCCAAAAATGTTCTTAAACATGTAAAGAGCGTTTTAAAATAGGCAATATGGCATCAACATCTTAAAATGGGCAAAATGGACATACGTGGTTGCCCATGAAAACCAAAGATTTGGCATTTGCTCTTTTGCAAGCCTTATTTGAACTCCGCTATTTGATTTACATTAAGAAAAATTTAAAAAAAGCCACAAAATAAAAAAATCGTTGCAAAAAAATTTTAATTTATTTTGTATTTTTATGACATCTATGAGAGGGGCTTTATGATAATATGATTGCTTCTAAATTTATTATGATTAACATGGCAATAATATGATTACTTCTTAACTAATTATGATAAGCATGACAATAATTTGATTTCATCTTTACTTAGTATGATAACAGAATAATAATATGATTAAGGGAAAAATATTATGTTGTAATATTACGAGTATATTTAGTCATACTATGATTCAATAATAATCTTAATATGGTGACTTCAATCATGCATTTTATCATAGTATGTTGCTCTTAGAATATGTTTACCACAACCATGTTTTTTCTTTGCGTGTATAGTGAAATATTTGATGTATGTGAACTAACCTTCGTCGATTTATCCATGTCCGTCTGTAAAAAACTCTTTTTAGAAAATCTAAAAGAAAATAACAATATTGATGTCAAATTGTTTTTAGCTTTCTTAAGCAGTTTGGGGTCGAAATCCAACAAGATCGATATAGCAGGATAATAGTTATGAATCAAAATGTCTAACAACCAACCTAAAAATTTATAGTTTTGTTATAAACTAACATAATTAGTAGCGGAATGCAATTATTGGTGTAAGATTTTGCACATATTCGTTTTGTATAACTTGAATTATTATAAAATTAAGTGAAAATCTGTCAATAATTTACCATATTTCTAGAAAGATTTTTCTACGAAACTTAAAATTTTGTTAGTATATTTATTAAACATAATCTGCCGTATTCATAAAAAATAAAATAAGTTTGAAATGTGTTTTGATGCAAAATGTTCATAAAAATTTTTCCTAAAATACAACTCAAAAGACTATGAATAGGGAAGAATACTTCAAGCTTTTATAAACCATATTTTTAGTAACTCCATCATAAAGAATTTTATATTTATAAAGATAAAAAAATTTTATTTTGGAAAATTTCTCAATTTATTTATAAGTTTGAGTAAAAATATGAATGTATTTAGTAATAATTTATGTACTTGTTACATATTTAATTATTGTTATATGTACATAATTACTTAAGTGTTACGCAAGGCCGAAAACCCGCAATAAAGAAAGTTTATTAAGCAAATATCTAGAGTTAAATAAATAAATATCGACATAATTAAAAGATAAAGCCAATTTTGTTAAAAAAAATGTCAGCCACGGAGTATGAATATATAATATTACCTCAAAATTGGTAAATCTGGATGCTTTAAACTCCATGTAAAACACATTTTGAAGCATTTTCCAATGATTCCCATATTTTATAAATTCATTTTTACCTAAATAGATATGGATAAAGTATTTTGCAATTTTTACGACCTATAACTCCTTAACTAGGAGCGTTGGCGCGAACAACATGTTCCTATAAAACTTCTTTCAAGAATACTAAAAAATTATATAAATACCAATTTGGTGCTGAGCCGAGTTAATATTCTTTTCTGTTAAACAAAAAAAAAAAAAAAAAAAATTTTAAGCACTCATTCTTTAAAAATTTTTTTTTATTAGCAACACTTTTTCTGTTTTATAGTGCACAAAAAAAGAAATTAGTTTAATTTGACTACAACGGCAAAATAAGCACAGACAACAACCTGCAGCATCAAAGTCGGCAAATACAGCGCATATTTGACGAACAGCTACATACGTTGCGTTTAATTGCCGAAACTGTCTGGATAATATGCCCCTTGTATAGGAAATTTAATATTCCCACATTATTATTTGGGAATAATAATGTGGAAACATGGCAACAAAAAATTTCATATACAAGGAGCATATTTTCCAGACAGTTTCGGCAATTAAACGCAACGTATGCACCTGTTCGTCAAATATGCTCTGCCCACAAAAAACGATTTTTAAAAGACTTTTAAGACTTTTAGAAGAAAAATATTGAATTTGTATTTCGAAAATATTGCAATTTATAATATTTCATCAAAAAAAGTAAAGATTTTTTGTGTTCGCATAATATGCCCTGTGCATAAGTATATATATATATATATATATATATATATATATATATATATGTATGTATGTATGTAAATATGTATGAGTGTAACAACTTATTTGGTTTTGTTTTGGTTTTCTGTATAATGAGTAAGGCTAATTTTTTTTAGACTGTTGTATATGTGTATATTCTTTACAAAAGGTAAAAACTTTTGCCTTGAACTCATTAAATAAAACTATTGTTTTATTCTAAGAATCCCGGGAATAAGATTTTTTGTTTCGCTTCCCGGGAATAGTAAAAGTCCGGGAAATTAGAAACCCTAATTAGGACAGTTACAAAAAAAGCTTTATGAAATTTAAATTTATCACGTTTATATGTAGAATTCATTCGAAAAATAAAAAGGTTTCTTATTACATTTCAAATTATGAAAAGGAACAATTAGCAGATTTTAAAAAAATATTTATTTATTTTTTTCTTAGTTTAAATCATTGCATTATTTTATTTCATATAATGAAAAATTACAACACCTACACATCTGCTCAACTAATACTCAAATTTCTTTGTATTTCCAAGAATTTTTGGATGAGGACTGTTAAAAAAAAAGCTTTATGAAATTTAAAATTTGAAAAATCAAAGGGTTTTATATTACAAAAAATATATCATCCGACATGGTTGTATCTACACACACACTACTCTTTACGTACATTTAACAAACACCCCAGCGGGAAAAAGAAGGAGTACGGAGGCCTTCCAGAAGGCCTCTGTACCCCTTCTTTTGGATAAACAAGGCCTTCTCGCTCCATTCCATACTCTTATCTTTTTTACACGCGTTGTCATTGCGGAGAAGGCCTTCCGCTTTCCATTCTTCCCCAGAGCTTCTTAAAGGCCTTCAAATAAATGGCTCTTAGAAGGCTTTCCAGAGAATGACTTTCAAAAGGCCTTAGCAAAAAGGTTATCTTGAAGGGCTTTTAAGAAAGGTATGTTAAAAGGCCTTTCAATTAATGGCTCTTAAAAGGCCTTTCAGACCATCCTTCTACAAATGCATTAAAGGTCATATTGAAGGGCTATCAGTCTAAAACATTAAGGAATATTTCCTTACAAATGAAATTAGAAGACTGAATAGGCTTCATGTAACGTATGTTTATATATTTTATTAAACTTATTGTGGTTTAATAACACATGTGATACCTATTTTTTTATTGAAATAATCAAATTTGCTAAACATTGTAAATAAAAGTATACCTATAATAAAAAAAAACTTTTAAGCACAAGTACCTATCTTCCTTAATGGACAAAACTCAACTAAAATGATTTACATTATTGTTTTTATTTTGTATTTTAATATGCACCTACTTTGTTACTTTGTTTTTATAACGGGATCTGAAAAAAACAAAACAAAAAATTTTACTCTTTCTCTGTTCCACTTCAACTAAAATGATTTACAGCATATTTTACTTTGTTTTTGTAAAGGGATCTGAATTCTTTTGCTTTTGCTTGTGCAAAAAAAAAAAACAAAACAAAAAATGTTACTCCTTCTTTTCTCGCTTCTCATACCAAAGAGCCGAGGCCTTCTATGAGGCATTCTTTAGCTGTTACGTAAGAATACGAATTAAATCCAAAAAATTTTTAAGCAGGCCTTTAAAAAGGCCTGAAGTAAGAAGGTCTTCTGAGTTTTCCCGCTGGGACCCTGTACCTCAACCACGACAATAACATTTACACATATACAGCCACGATAACCACATTCACGCACGCACATACACAGACAATAAAAGTGGAGGTACTAACATATTGCAACCCTGCAAATGATAGGACTAGTTCAAACACGCGGGTTAATTAAAGCCGCATAAGGGACTAGGACTAGTCCAAAAGTAACCCCAACGTAGGTAAAAACATGGTCTATTTAACATTACGATGTCCAATGGCAGGACCAGCTTTGGATTATAAAGAAGTAGTCTCAAAACTATTCAATGGTATACTCTAGAGGATTAGTTTTGAAGTCGTTTAAAAACGAAAACAATTCGTTAAAAACCGAAGACATGTCGTCTCACTACAAACAATTTTTAACAATGATATGGTCCATACTTGTAGTCCATTTAATTAAAATGGATCAGGTAGTTTAATATACACACATATACGGCTCAGTCATCTCATAAGACATATAATGTAGTGCTGGGATGTTTCCAATAAGAAATTGACTTAAACATTTTAATGTTATATTAACATTCGCACATATAGCGGAAGATGAATTAATGACCTTAATTATCTCAACCGTAGCAAACCGACCAACCGATCATATATGCCGACTCAAATCAACGTAGCGTAGGCATCATACCATATTCAACCAGCCATTCAAACGGACGGACGGATAAAAATTATTTTGCTTACACAATTAGAATTATTTACTCAAATCCAGGCATGAATCATATTTTGTAGGGATCCAATTACAACATATTAATACCAATTCTAATTAGAAATGTATACATACTCCCATCTAGGGATGATCCCAAATTTGTATGGAAAAAGTGCCGCAGAACGGGCAATAACATACTACTCTAATGTTTATAACTTATAAATCAACAAAAAAACCAATCAAAATAAACTTTTCACAAATAAATTGTCGTTAATTAAAAGAAGTTTTTTTAAACTTTTTTTGTATTTAAGTATGTATTTATATTTCATTGATATAGTATATTTGAGTTTGACATTTTCATTAGAACCTTTTTAATATCATCATCAAAATAGTTTTAATTATTAACTTTTAAATAATTCTTAAAAAAAAGATTAACTTGCAGGAAAAATCAAAATTTTGTTATATTAAAGAATTCTTTCCACTTTTGCAGAAGAATGTGGAAGAACCAAAAATTGTGTGAACTTAGCTTACCTTTAGTCTTTTGTAAGTATCTATCCATTTTCAAACACAAATATAAAAAGTTTTATATTTTCTTTTTTTTAATATTTTTAATTAGGCTTAAGTTCATGAAATTTAATTTTTATTAAATTATTTTTGTGAAGAAAGGAATTTTACAACATGAAAATTAATTAAAATTGTTATTGATAATCTTTCATTCTTGACGTGGCTCGGGCTCGAACCCTGGCCGGCAGGTTACCATGACATGTTTCGATCGCAACCACTCGATCTCCTCAGATGGATTTGCCGTCTTACACTCGCAGCCATCGACGACTGCTGACGTCACTAGTCAAACATCAATCCTTAAACCAAATTGTATTTTAACATTTGGTAGATCGAAATTTGCTTTCCTGAATGATTATCCACTTTAATTGATTTTACATGTTTTTTCCTTTACTTCTGTTTTTTCGTACTTTCGTCAAGAATTTTTCTTGAAGTCCAAGTACATTTTTGTTTTTTCACTTTGTCTTTCTCTTTTCTGTTGACCTTTTTCAGCACAACTTGAAGGACAAATGTACACATAGAGCTCGTGCCTTAGCTTTAACAATAATTAGTATTGTGGTTATTTTGTTGAACTATTTATGGTTTTTAATCCAAATTTTTTTTAATATTTTTAATTAGGCTTAAGTTCATGAAATTTAATTTTTATTAAATTATTTTTGTGAAGAAAGGAATTTTACAACATGAAAATTAATTAAAATTGTAATTGATAATCTTTCATTCTTGACGTGGCTCGGGCTCGAACCCTGGCCGGCAGGTTACCATGACATGTTTCGATCGCAACCACTCGATCTCCTCAGATGGATTTGCCGTCTTACACTCGCAGCCATCGACGACTGCTGACGTCACTAGTCAAACATCAATCCTTAAACCAAATTGTATTTTAACATTTGGTAGATCGAAATTTGCTTTCCTGAATGATTATCCACTTTAATTGATTTTACATGTTTTTTCCTTTACTTCTGTTTTTTCGTACTTTCGTCAAGAATTTTTCTTGAAGTCCAAGTACATTTTTGTTTTTTCACTTTGTCTTTCTCTTTTCTGTTGACCTTTTTCAGCACAACTTGAAGGACAAATGTACACATAGAGCTCGTGCCTTAGCTTTAACAATAATTAGTATTGTGGTTATTTTGTTGAACTATTTATGGTTTTTAATCCAAATTTTTTTTAATATTTTTAATTAGGCTTAAGTTCATGAAATTTAATTTTTATTAAATTATTTTTGTGAAGAAGGAATTTTACAACATGAAAATTAATTAAAATTGTTATTGATAATCTTTCATTCTTGACGTGGCTCGGGCTCGAACCCTGGCCGGCAGGTTACCATGACATGTTTCGATCGCAACCACTCGATAACCTGCCGGCCAGGGTTCGAGCCCGAGCCACGTCAAGAATGAAAGATTATCAATAACAATTTTAATTAATTTTCATGTTGTAAAATTCCTTTCTTCACAAAAATAATTTAATAAAAATTAAATTTCATGAACTTAAGCCTAATTAAAAATATTAAAAAAAATTTGGATTAAAAACCATAAATAGTTCAACAAAATAACCACAATACTAATTATTTTATATTTTCTCTTTAAGAAAATAAATTTTTATTGAATTTTTTAGGCCTCAAAAGTATTTCTTTTGAAGAGGGTATATTAAGTTTGTCATTCCGTGTGAAACTTTTTTATTATTCATCTCAGACCCTTTAAAGTATATATATTCTGGGTCCTTGAGTACTTTTAAGTCGATTTACCCATGTCCGTCAGTCCGTCTGTTGAAAACACGCTCACTTTCGAAAAACTCAAAAGAAATAAACAAACTTGGTGTCAAATTTCTTGTCGTTATCCTAAGCAGTTTGGGATTGAAATTCAGCAAAATCGGTTC
Organism: Pollenia angustigena; assembly: GCA_930367215.1. Lineage (NCBI taxonomy): Eukaryota > Metazoa > Arthropoda > Insecta > Diptera > Polleniidae > Pollenia > Pollenia angustigena. Next base: position 21,482,497 of record OV884061.1, on the reverse strand, counting down.
AATAGGATCTGAGCTATGAATCAAAATGTGGAACCACCACCTAAAAAAAATTGATAATTTTGTTACAAAAACTAACATAAATTGTGGAAAAATACACAGAATGATATAAGATTTCGCAACAGTTCGTTTATTTAACTGGAAATCACGCTGTAAAATATCTTGAAGATCCGTCCATGATTTACCCTAGGCCCCATATAAGCCCTACTCCTGCAAAACAGTATAGTAAGCCTAAAACCCTAACTAACAATGCTATCATAACAAATTTTGGCACGTCACAGTTAAATAGGACTAGAAATGAAACTGTTAAGTTTCGTGAACATCGGTCCATAATTTACCATAGGCCCCATATAAAACCTACTTCCAGAAAACAGTTTAGTACGCCTAAATCCGTAAAAAATAATGCTATCATAACAAAATTTAATACATCAAAATTTTTTGGAACTAAAAATAAGACTGTGAAATTTCGTGAAGATCGGTCCATAATTTACCATAGGCCCCATATAAACCTTACTCCTGGAAAACAGCTTAGTACGCCTAAAAACGTAAAAAAGAATGCTATCATAACAAAATTTGGTACATCACAGTTTTATTGAACGAGAAATAAGACTTTAAAATTTTGTGAAGAACGGTCCATCATTTACCATAGGCCCCATATAAACCTTACTCCCGGAAAACAGCTTAGTAAACCTAAATACGTAAAAAATAATGCTATCATAACAAAATTTGGAACATATAAGTTTTACAGGACTAGAAATAAGACTGTGAAATTTCGTGAAGATCAGTTCATAATTTACCCTAGGCCCCATATAAACCTTACTCCCGGAAAACAGCTTAGTACGCCTAAAAACGTAAAAAATAACGCTATCATAACAAAATTTGATACATCACAGTTTTATAGAACTAGAAATGACACTGTGAAATTTGGTGAAGATCGGTGCATAGCTTACCATAGGCCTCATATAAAGCCCACTCTGGTAAAATAATTAAATACGCGGTAAACTTTCTTCCAGTTTAGCTTCATATGGCCAGAAAAAATGTTATGCAATTTTGTGATATACGGTCCATAATTTTCCTTATATTCCATTTTAGCAGCCTTTTGAAATTTACTGCAAACGCTTAAACTAATTGCACCGCTGTATTGAAATTTATGTTTTTTAATACCAGAAATCGTTCTGCAGAATTTGGGATGATTGGTTCATAGCTTACCATGGCTTTTATATAATTTGTTCTCTTGAAAATCATTTAAGTTCATCTTAAACTGATATTCTACTCAAACTTTGTAACGACTTTATTTTGGGGTATACTCAGCCTTGTCCAGGTCCGTTACAAGAAAATATGACACGTGTTGAGTTTTATTTAATTTTCAATAAATTCAATAATTTTATTAGTATTATTAGGAGTATAATTTACAAGTTATGAAAAATAATTAGGTTGCGTTGTGTTCCGCTTATGTCGCCTCAGCACTCCTTCCGTGTTATGTCCTCTCTTGCCTTGTTGCTGTTGACACTTGGTTGCTTAAGCTGGTATAAATTCCAGTGTTTGAAGCTTTGTTGTGCCGCTTGTTACGGGTAGGGATGAAACGATACCTCTAAGGTATCGATACTTTTACTCGATGTGGTATCGATCGTAAAGTATCGATACCTACTTAGTATCGAAAAAAAAGTATCGATACTTAGTTACTTGTATCGGTACTTGTATCGGTTTGTATGATAAAAGAATAGAAAGCAGCATTTAAAAACGTTCTTATTAGTGTTTTGTTACTATACAATAAAATAAGAACTACGACCTATTAAAATGTATGTGCAAAACGATAAGTGTAAAGGTTGAGACCACTTTTAGTTACCACCTAGTACCAATATCCTTTTGAAAAATCTTTTTTATCTTAGGAAACAAAATTTTATAGAACGTTCAGGATAGCAACCTTCATTCACCTTTTATTTCAGAAATCAACAATGTCACTATGAATTTATTTTAAATGTAAATATGTATGTATTTTATTCGTACCCGATTAGTCGTAATTCCCGATAATTCGTAATAAATTATCGGTCCCTTGAAAAAACTCGTTAATTCGTAAAATTTCCATACATTTGGTCCCTTCGATAATTCGTATTTTTTTTTCAAATAAAATCGTCTTTACCTCTTATAAATAGGGTTTTTTCCCGGGAATTCCCGGGAATTTCAATAATTATATTTCCCGCTTTCCCGGGATTTTTCATGCGGGATCCCGGGAAATAAAAAATTCCTCATAGTTTAAGAAAACAGCTATTTATACTTTGAAATTTAGTTTTCTATTCTCTTAAAATAAGCAACTGTGGATGGGTTGTCGATTAGATCAATAACAAGAAGTGAGTACATACGTAAATCAATGTCTCCTGATGCAATAAATCTACTTAAAGCAGAATAGGCAGTGCAACAGGTGATAATTAATAAATTAAGTGAAGTGAAAAGTTAATAAAGAACATTAATTCAAAATAAGATGCAGGTAGTAAAGTTTAATTGTCCATGGACAAGTCTTAAAAATAGCAGATACCTAAACATATAGCTCCTTTATTGTAACATAGTCATATCTACAAAAACAAATGAACGACTCAGAATCACTTTCTGAGTCGAACTAACGATGTCCGTCCGGCTGGCTGTCTATTTAACCTTGTGCGCGAAGTACAGGCCGCAATTTTGAACATAATTTGATAAAATTAGGGATATAGGGTTTTATTGGCACAAGGACCAAGCCTATTGAAAATGGGCCGAATCGTAGGACCACAAGGGAAGATAGTGGGAAATTTCTTCTTCTCAGAAACTATTAAAGCGATTTTAATGAAATTTAAAACATAGACAGAACCATATCTACATGGACACAAAAGGTATGCATTTTTTTAAAAAATAGAACCACGAGGGGAGATAGGGAAAATTTCTGCCTCTTAAACCGATTTTAATGAAATTTAAAACATAGAAAGATCCATATCTATATGGACACAAAAGGTACGCATTTTTTTAAAAATAGGACCACAAGGGTAGATAGGGGACAATTTCTGCCCCTCACAAACTTTCAAACCGATTTTTTAACATTTTTTTTTTCTATTATTAAAAATAATGATAATAAAAACTTTAAGGCAAAAAGGCTTTTAAAACATTATTCCGCACTGCAAAACCATTTCGGTTTCATCGTTTTGTTAGTTACTTGCAATGTTCTTCCACTGGCTGACACTTTTTACGCCATTTTGAAGGGGTTAAGGTGCATAGTTTTGGTTGATTTGATGTTTAAACAGTGTTAGAGAGTAAGGTTAACGGTTATCTGCAAAAAAACTGTTTTTGCAAAATGTGTCGTTTACAACGTTATTCGCGGCTGTGCTTCAATTGTCTTTTATGTTTTTATACCCTCCACCACAATTTGTTGTGAAGAGGGTATATTAAGTTTGGCATTCCGTGTGAAACTTTTTTAATTATTCATCTCAGACCCCATAAAGTATATATATATTCTGGGTCCTTGAGTAATTCTAAGTCGATTTAGCCATGCCCATCTGTCTGTCCGTCTGTGGAAAACACGCTCACTTTCGAGCAACTCAAAAGAAATGAACAACCTTGGTGCCAAATCGCTTGTAGTTATCCTAAGCAGCTTGGTATTGATATCCAGCAAAATCGAGCTGTGAATCAAAATGTGGAACCACCACCTAAAAAAATTGATAATTTTGTTACAAAAAATAACATAAATGGTGGCACAAGGCACGGAATGAGATAAGATTTTGCAAACATTTGTTTTATTTGACTGGAAATCACGCTGTTAAATTTCGTGAAGATCCATCCATAATTTACCCTAGGCCCCATAGAAACCCTACTCCCGGAAAACAGTTGAGTACACCTAAAACCATAATTAATAATGCTATCATAACAGAAATTGGTACGTCCCAGTTTTACGCCTAAAACCGTAAAAAATAACGCTATCGTAACAAAATTTAATACGTCACAGTTTTTTAGGACAAGAAATAACACTGTGAAATTTCGTGCCGATCGGTTCATAATTTACCTTAGGCCCCATATAAACCCTACCACCGGAAAACAGTTTAGTACGCCGAAAACCGTAAAAAATAATGCAATCATAATAAATTTTGGCTCATCACAGTTTTATAGGACTATAAATTTTACTGTGAAATTTCGTGAAGATCGGTACATAATTTACCCTAGGCCCTATAGAAACCCTACTCCCGGAAAACAGTTTAGTACACCTAAAACCATAATTAATAATGCTATCATAACAGAAATTGGTACGTCACAGTTTTAAAGGACTAGAAATGACGCTGTGAAATTTCGTGATGATCGGTCTATAATTTACCGTAGGCCCCATATAAACCCTACTACCGGAAAACAGTTTAGTCGCCTAAAACCACAATTAATAACAAATCGTCACAGTTTAAGATAATAATAATAAATAGACATCATACAGACATGACTCCTTAAACATTCGAACTGTCGGTGGAGGGTATCAAAGATTCGTCACAGCCGAATATAGCACTCTAACTTGTTTTTATTGTTTTAGTAAATTAATTGAAAACCCCCGTTAATTCGTATTAATTTTATTTACACCCAGGTAAATCGAAACTCCGCTAAATCGAAAACCCCTATAATTCGTAAGAAATGGCCGGTCCCTTGCGATTACGAATTATCGGGATTCTACTGTATATAATAAAGGGTGGTAAAACCTTAATCCATGATGTTTATTGTGAGTCACACCTTAACGTCAAGTTTTTTGTGCAACTTTAATTGACCTATCTTTGTTTCAGTATTTGACAACTTCTACCATTGAGAGGTACACAATTGAGCAGCGCCCTCAGATTAATAAAGCCTTTTACGAAAATGGGCGTTCAATCAAAATGCATTTAATGCACATCGTGAGTTTTTTGGTCAGTATAATCAACCAAATGTTTCCACAATCGGGAGAATTGTGCGTAAACAAACCGGGTCTGTAGGAAATGGGAAAATATATGTGGGATGATATCGGACTTCTTATAGAAATTGAGGAAATGGACCTAGACGATATGTGGTTTATAGGTGTTGACTAGGGATTCCAAACGGAACCATGTTTTTTGAAACCCGGGAATCGGGATTTGTAATTCAAAAACAAAGGGATCCCGGGACAAATCGGGAATATGCGGGATTTCATATATAAAAGCCAATTTTAAAAATTCATATAATTATAATTTAATTATTTAGCTTAATTTCTTCGACCTTCTTAATATTATTTCCTTTCAATAATTTTTCAAGCTCAAGGTCCGTTTTTATTAATTTTCATAATTGACAATTTTATTGTTTCATTTAATTTTGTTTGTTAAAAATTTTTTGAAATATAAAAAACCAAAAATCCCTGAAGAAGCTATCCATTGAGATAGCGAAATATTGGATACATTTTAAATAAATAATTTTAATAATAAACGGACCTTGAGCTTGAAAAATTATTGAAAGGAAATTATAATTTAATGTTTATGTATGAGAATTAAAACAAATTAATGCAATTACTTTTGACCGATACCGAGTATTTTTTTACCGATACTACTTGGTACTCAGTTGATAAGTATCGATTACAAAAATACTTGGTACTTATATAAAAGTATCGAATATGTACTTGTATTTACTCGTATCGTTTCATCCCTAGTTACGGGGAACTTTGGGGAAAAAAACCACTTATGGGGTTGTCACTACGGGATTCTTCGGGTTGTACTAAAATCTCGCTTTCGTGAAATGCTCTACTGGTTATTTTGTTTGGAGTTAGCAAGACACGCGGGGAAATTTGTCTACTGGGTATTTTGTTTGTTTACTGAATTTCACTCTGTGTTAGAAAACCACGCGGTGAAATTGTCTACTGGGTTGTGTTTACTAGATTTTCACTCCGTGTTAGAAAACCACTCGGTGAAATTGTCTACTGGGTTGTTTTACTAGAATTTCACTCCGTGTTAGAAAACCACTCGGTGAAATTGTCTACTCGGTTGTTTTACTAGAATTTCACTCCGTGTTAGAAAACCACGCGGTGAAATTGTCTACTGGGTTGTTTTACTAGAATTTGACTCCGTGTTAGAAAACCACTCGGTGAAATTGTCTACTGGGTTGTTTTACTAGAATTTCACTCCGTGTTAGAAAACCACTCGGCGAAATTGTCTACTGGGTTGTTTAACTAGAATTTCACTCCGTGTTAGAAAACCACTCGGCGAAATTGTCTACTGGGTTGTTTTACTAGAATTTCACTCCGTGTTAGAAAACCACTCGGTGAAATTGTCTACTGGGTTGTTTTACTAGAATTTCACTCCGTGTTAGAAAACCACTCGGTGAAATTGTCTACTGGGTTGTTTTACTAGAATCTCACTCCGTGTTAGAAAACCACTCGGCGAAATTGTCTACTGGGTTGTTTTACTAGAATTTCACTCCGTGTTAGAAAACCACTCGGTGAAATTGTGTACTGGGTTGTTTTACTAGAACTTCACTCCGTGTTAGAGAACCACTCGGTGAAATTGTCTACTGGGTTGTTTTGCTAGAATTTCACGCCGTGTTAGAAAGCCACTCGGTGAAATTGTCTACTGGGTTGTTTTACTAGAATTTCACTCCGTGTTAGCAAACCACTCGGTGAATTGTCTACTGGGTTGTTTTACTAGAATTTATTTTATTTATTTATTTATTCACTCCGTGTTAGAGAACCACTCGGTGAAATTGTCTACTGGGTTTGTTTTACTAGGATTCTACTTTGCCATTTCTTACCTGATGTGTTCTCGAGCTCGGCTGGATAACAAGTCATCGTTCAAAGTTTATGTTGCCCTTTTTATACTAAAATCGGACTAATATTTTACACTAATAACAATCAGCCTGTATTTGTTGTTGTTATGTCTCTTTACTTGTCCTATGTATATTTTGTTGCTTGTTGTTTACATGTTTAAAACTGCTTGCTTTGTTATTGTTACTTGTTTGCTGTGTCTGTTGTTAGTGTTATTTGTTTACTTGTTTGTCGCGCTTGTGTGTTTGTTGTTGGTTGTTATTTTACCATTCGCATTCCTGCCCGTTAGGTACAGTGTGTTACAAAAGTTTTACGACCAACAGTAGTGATCACAGTGTGAGGCAAAGTGTAGTTGATTTAAAGAAAGAAAAACCCTAAGAAGCCTAACAGGGTGTGACCGAGTTTTGTCCCACAAAACTTGTCGTCACAACTTTTTAAAATTGATTCTGATTGTCGATCAATAATTTTATATAGGTCTAAACCGCAACAAATATTAATGCAGGTGTCTGTTTTTACAAAGATTATAATAATAAATAGACATCATACAGATATTAGTCCTAAAACATTCGAAGTGTCGGTGGAGGGTATCAAAGATTCGACACAGCCGAATATAGCACTCTAACTTGTTTTATCCTTAATTATTCATAGTGGAATGTTCTTTAAATAAAAATATAAATACAATTGGTTGGAATTCTTCCAACATTAATTGTAGTTGTAATTAGGATAAGAAAAAACATAACAAATACAACTTGCTTTATTGTAGTCGCAAAAAAAGCATGTTGCCAGTTTAAATTTTTTAAGCCGTGCACTTGGCAGTTTACTATCAAAGTAATTTTTGGGAATACAAAATTTTCAATTAACAAGATTTTGTTTGTCGTGCTTAGTTCCCAATTTTTATTCATGATAATAACACTGAAATTTACTTAAAAATGTACTTAAAAATTGGAGTAAGCAGGTTTGCATATTAGGCCGACGATATGTATTTCTCTTCGTACCGCGCAAACAAGTGATTTGCTGTTAAATAAAAAATTATACTGAAGTTAACAAAATTAAAAAAAGATACTACAGACTGTCTAAAATTTTATTTTTAGGGACCTGATAATTTTAAGCAACGTGGCGGCATTATTACATGTTCTTTTGATCACATATTTGAGGGAATTTCTGTGGCGACTGGCATACGTTATTTAGCCATGGTTAGCTATTTAGAGATCTATAATGAAAATATACGCGATCTTCTCAATCCCTATGAAGACCTCAATGCCAATCACGCTTTAAAAGAACAACATGGTGTCGGCGTCACAGTTCCTACTCTAAGTACTCACACTGTTGTAAATGCTGAAGAATGTTATCATCTACTCAATATGGGCAATCGAAATAGGGTTGTTGGAGCCACCTTAATGAATGCTTCTAGTTCCCGTTCACATTCGATATTCACCATCAGCCTAGAGCAAATACCTATCGAGGAAGACAGCGTACAACAGATGCCAGTTTCTGGTGGCATACGTCGAGGTAAATTGAATTTGGTGGATCTAGCTGGTTCAGAAAGGCAAAATAAGACAGGTGCAGTGGGCGAGCGCTTAAGGGAGGCAACAAAAATAAATCTCTCATTGTCGGCACTGGGAAACGTGATTTCGGCGTTAGTAGATGGTAAAACGAAACATATACCGTATCGGGACTCGAAGCTTACACGTCTCTTGCAAGTAATTAAAAAAATATCAAAAGTCTAAATGATTTGTGAATAACTCTTCACTAATGAGCTAGGATTTTGAATTAAGACTTAACCGAAAAGAAAAACTTTGCGAAATTTGTTTCTATAGAACTAACTGTTGTTATCCTAAGCAGTTTGGTATTGAAATGCAGCACAATCCGTTCAGTATGAAAAAAGTTATAGACCCAAATGTGAAACAACCACCCTAAACAATTGATATTTCTGTTAAAAAAAAAACTTTCATAAATTGGAAGCGGAATGCCCCGATTGTCATTTAATTTTGTATAAATTCGTTTTATACGATTGAAAATTATATTAATAAAAATTTTGGAGATCGGTCCATAATTTACCATATGCTTCCTATAAAGCCTACTCGCGGAAAACACTTTAGTACTGTCGTAGTGTAAGGAGAAAAAAAATAACGCCACCAAATTTTGAAAGGTTGGTCCATAATTTACCACACAACTTATGCTATTGTAGAAAGATTTAGGCTTTCTACAATATTAGTTTCGTCAAGTTGGCTGCATTAAGGTGGATTTTTCTTATCACTATTTCTATATTTTAACACGGTTATATATCGGTATACTGTACGGAATATCTCTTTTGTGTCTGAATCAAAGTTGTAGATATTGAATAGGCGAAATAACAAACATGTTCTTTATGATGGTGTTTTGCGCAAATTTGTGGATTTGTAATCCAGTTATTGAGCAAAAAAGTTGCAAAATGTGGAAAAAAATTTACAAAAAGCGCATTTTTGCGATTTTTAAGGCACTGGATGCACTTTTTCGGGTAGGTATGCTCCGCTTTATTTCTCCTATTCAACACAAAAGAGATATTCCGTACGGTATACCGAGATATAACCGTGTTAAAATATAGAAAAAGTGATAAAAATCCACCTGAGCAAAAAAGTTCGTATGGTCATTAAATTATTGACAAAACTAATGATGCAGAAAATCTTATTTTGGGGGTAACTTTTACGTGCAATTGTCAGAATTGAGTCCCAAAATCATATGTTGTACTGTGTAATTTACTATTGGCTCCATATAAAGACCAAATTGCGAAAACAGTTTAGTCCGCCTAAAACCTTAACAAACAATGCAATTGTTGTAAACTTTGGAATTTCATAGCTCCATTCCGCAAACTTTCGTTAAATCGGCCCATGATTAGATATATGGCCACAGAATACACAGAACTGTCACGAGACGGAAGATTTTGCGTTTTTTTTTTGTCTCTTTCAAAGAAAGCTGCCCTTTTGCATTTCTCTTTTCATCATATTCTATGCCGCAATACAATGAACACAAATTTATTTAGTTAAGATTTATTTACAAAACTGTTGTAAAAATTAACTTTTAAGTTCATCACAACACGAGTAAATAATATTAAAGTGAGTAAATAACATTATTACTAAATACATTTTTTTGCACAAAAAACAACGTTTGTTGAACTAATACATTTGTTTAACGTGGCTTGTGTTATTTTTGTTTTGATCACGCCATTTGTGTTGATTGTTGCGGCTTGTTTTCACACCTTGCCACTTCACTTCCAAAAAAAGCTTTCTGTCTCTTTCTTCGAAACTGATTTGGGCCTTTTTCACACGTCATTTTTTACAGTTCTGTGTATTCTGTGATATGGCTCATATAATAAAAATTACAGATATTGTGGTGATATTCGGTCTAAAATGCTACCTTTTAATATAGTCGAACTTTCGGTGGAGTGTTTCAAAGATTTGGCACAGCCAAATATAGCACTCTTATATGTTTTACTTAATTCTGGTATCCCTTTTAAATCAGCAAACAAAGGAAAGAAATCAAATTTGCACTTTAAATAACGTTTGACTTGATTTGTAGTCCAAAAAAAGAAAAATAGCTCTAAAAATTTATTTCAGCAATTTATGCAACAGAGTTGGGAGCAAGGCAATCTTTTTCTTCCAATGCAGCTTATAAGTTTTATAACTTGTGGTGCTTTTCTTTAAATCAGTGTACAGTGGGATAAAAAAGTATAATTAATGGAGAGTTTGCAAATCATTAGATGTAAATTGAAGTAATACCTTTTTGTTTCAATCTTATAAAAATTATATTATTAGGATTCTTTAGGAGGAAACACAAAAACCTTAATGATTGCCTGTATTTCACCGGCAGACTCCAATTATGACGAAACGATTTCAACTTTACGTTATGCGTCAAGAGCAAAAAATATTTCAAACAAACCCAAAATAAATGAGGATCCTAAAGACGCAAAATTGCGGGAATATCAAGAGGAAATTATTAAACTTAAAACATTATTAAAGGCCAATAATAGTGGTGATAACAGTTATGCACCAACCAACAATATAGGCGAAGAAAAACCTCCACAAATTTCATTGGCATGGCTAGATGAGGAAAGTAAAAAATTAAACAATGACATGCAAGCAAAAATGGAACGTTTAAGACAAGAGCACATTCGGGAGAAACGTGAGAAAGAACAGCGAATACAAGAAATGGAAGAATTAACACAAAACTACGAGGAACAATTAAAACGTTTAAAACACCAGTCAAATAACTCGACGGAGTTGACGCTAACAAAATCTCCCACCGATCACCAACTGGCGGTATCAGATAACAAAATATTACAACTGGAAGCCTGTAAACGTATTGAAATGATTAAACAAGCATTAATCGGGGGTGAGAGGGCGAATGACACCCAGCTTAAAGAAAAACGACAAAGAAAGAAACTGGACGCCCAGAGACGTTTAAGTGCTTTGGCGCACGTTTTGAGCCGCGTAGAGCAAAGTGAAGACCGTGATATACTACAAGGCCACTACACCTCCATACAACAGGAATTAAATGCCAAAAACGAACATTTAAAACTATTGCGCCAAAAAAATAGAGCTTTGGAAAGAGAGGTGTCCGATTTACAAGTTGAATTTCAATTAGATCGCGCCGATTACTTAGAGACAATACGGAGACTGGAAAAGAATTTAAAATTTTATCAACAAATCATGGATAAAGCACTGCCAATTTTACGTAAAGATGGAAAATATTGGTAAGTTCATTTTATAAAACTTTCAGTTTAAAATAAAAATATAAGACTTTTCCCCTTTCGTTTCATGTGTTATTCCATAAAATATATATTTTTTTTAGATCCCCTTGTATACAAGTATTTAAAATTTTTTCTATTATTTTTCTTAGCTAGTATTGAATCAGCTTACATTCTAATATTTACAAAATTTTAAGTAACTATCATTAGATATTACAGCAAATAAATTCATATTAAATTAGTTACGATATATTAAAATATAATCTATTAATCGCGGTTCACACTATTTAAGTTTTCTTTCATAAAGTCTGACATACATGCTACTACTTCATCCCCTCTCATCAATAAACTCAGACTTTCTGAAAGGAAATTTTCATAGTGTGAACTAGGGTTCCAAAATCGATTTTCGATTTTTCGATCGACTTTTTTTATTTCGGTTTTTGAGATCGATTAATCGAACCTCAAAATCGATTTTAAAATCGATTTCAAAATTGTTTAAGATTAATTTGCAAACTTTTTCCTTATATCACAAAGGGGATACACCAGCATTTTTTTGGCAAACTACTAGAGAAATTGAACTAAGATTTTTACGGCTTGTAGATAGGTATGACTACTGTTTATAATTTTCCTGCAAAAAGTGAAAATGTGTTTATTTTGAGATGGCTTTAGAGGAACAAGTGCGATACGTATGTAGATTTCACATTAAAATTGTATTCTTGTGTAGTCAATCAGACCTCTCACATAAATCAATTCCGTTCGAAAGTGAATTCGAATCTTGCTTCACATAAAACGAAATCACTTTTGATTTATTTCTGTGACATGCCTGAATGTATGGATAGTATGTCAAAGGATAGTTCCTGATCAGTGGCGACTGTTTCTTCGCAAAGTTACTATTAAGTTAGATTTAGAAAACAAACGTTTGCATGTCATTGATGTCGGAAATATGCAGATTTAGTTCCTTGTAATTTAGTATTTGTTAGGATAAAATACATGCTTTGTGTTTTTCACTCTTCTTATAACTAGATTTAAATGTCGCTCACACACTGGTCTGTTTGAATATTAGCGTATGTCAACAGAAATGTCATGGTTTAATTCACCTGTTGTGTTTCTATAATATGTTGATTTTCACAAAGCTGACTTTCAATGTTTGGTTCAGTACAATATGTTTGGACTGTTTTGTTCACTGTCCATTGATTACTTTAATTTCTGAAAAACAAGAGCCCCTATATTAAAGTTGAAAGTAAACCAATGGCACTAATAGGTAAATACGTAAAACTTCAACTTTAAATTCAGAAAACTGCATAAACATACCACCTATACACGTATGTACGCACAAAAAAAATCTCAAGTTATATTGTGCATGCCCATAATTTATTGATTTAATTAAGATTTAAATTAAAAATTGCCCAAATTTTGATAAAAATTAAAAAATCGATTTTAAAAGCCCAATAATCGATTTCAGTATAAAATCGCATACGTAAATTCGATTGCAAAAAATCGATTCTTTTTACAACAAAATCGTTTTTCGATTGGAATCGAAATCGATTTACCATTCCCTAGTGTGAACCCAGACTTATATAGGAAACAGATAGTGAGAAAAAACCTTAATGTAATTTCATAAATTAAGTAATGGGAAGTTAAAAAAACTTACTTTATGACATACTAGAGTGTATGTATGAAGGTAATAAGTCAATGTTATATAAACTTCTCAAATGGGCAACATTCGATATCCTGCATATCATTGAATGATATGGCCCATATCATTAATAAATTCGTCTATTGTATTTTGTCCTGAAAGTTAACATAATTAAGAGTCTTTGCAAACTTTTTCTAAACAACACAACCATATGTAAGAATGGGTCGGATACATAATTTGTAGAGATGTTTGGTTTTAATGCTGAACTTAGATTTATGAGGGAAATATACTCCATAAAAGCCAATAAGGGTTTAATGCACAACACTCTTCTTCCCACCAGCTCCATTAGAGATGACTGCACTTTCATCGGCATAAAAAGCCACTCTTTTACCAGCCTTTATCTTAAGGTCAGAGATGTATATATTATAGAGTAAAGGTGATAACACAGAGCTCTGCGGTACACCCGCAGGAATGCTTTTTTCGTCCGAGAGGAAACCGTTTACTTCGACAAAAAGTCCCTAACAATAATAAAACTATACATCAATCTTCTTAGAAAGCGTGGACATTTTAGTTTGAAAAATTTATAAAGAAGTCCATTGTACCAAATTGGGTCAAAGGCCTTTTCTATGTCTTAAAAGAGTATTGCAGTAGAATAGCGTCTATTTTTGTTAATTTTAGCAATGTAAACTACGCGTTTCAGCTGGTGGGAAGTAGCGTGTTGTGCATTAAATACATATTGGCTTTTATGGAGTATATTGTCCTCATGTCTTTACCGATCTTTGGTATGGGAATAATCTCATCCCTTTTAAATCCAACAGGGAAAAACCAAATAAATTTTATTTCACGGCGTTCTGTTCATAGTCCTACTGAACTCTCATACACTTGCAGTATGAAATTTTGGATAAGTTAGTGCAATGCATTTTTATGTTTCGTTATTTTTTAACTAATTTTACTTTTTTATAAGTAAATGTAAATTTCTATAAATATTATTACACCCTTCACCTCAGGTTGAAAAGGGTATATATAAGTTTGTCATTCCGTTTGTAATTTCTATAATAGTGATCTAAGACCCTATAAAGTATATATATTCTGGGTCCTTATGAGGAGAGAACTTGATTTAACGATGTCTGGCCGTCCGTCCGTCTTACGTTTGATATGTGTTTTCCGGAGACTCCAGACATGATAGCGGCTAGGTTGTTTTACATTTATGTCACATATAGTCCACCACTTCGTGCTATTGAAATTCAGCAAGATCGGTCCACAAATGGCTGAGATATGACCAAAAAACCACGACTACCTCTAATTTTTCCAAAAATCCCTTGTGGTTGTTGTATTTTTATTACTTTTTGGTGCATATCTTTGGAACAGAAAAAGCCAAAGTTTCCAAATTAGGTTCACACATTTAGGTTGCCAATACACACCATCCTACAAAATGTGGACGGGATTGGAGAAGTGCGCGTGGTACCTCCCGTACAAAAAAAAATTAAAAATTGTATAAAAACCTAAATTTTAGGGCTGCCATATGTTCTATGAAATATCGGAAATTTTTAGTAAAACATATTTTATAAAAAACTCGGAAAAATCAGTTCAGATACAAAAAAGTTATGACCAAGCTTTATAAGTCAAGTAAATGGCAAATTTCTTCTTCAACACGTTGGTTTATAAATCTGTCAAATCGGTTAAAAAATGGCTGGGTTACACCCGAAATACTGAATCCCCAAAAATTATTTTTTTTATAATTAACTTTGTTAAAAGATGTATAGAAGTATATATAAATGTTTATATATAAATATAACTTAAGTAAATGGTAAAATTCTTCCTTAACACGTCGGTATATACAACTATCAAATCGGTTAGACAATGGGTAATTTATGAGCAAAATACTCCAAAAATGGGCTAAAAAACATCAAAATTTTTATAAAAACCTAAATTTTAGGGCTGCGATACGTCCTATGGATATGACTTATATACCAAAATATTGGAAATTTTTATGAGTTATAACCGAAATACTGGGGTCTAATCACCGAATACGATATCGAGCAAAATAGATCGAAATTATTTATTTTGGTATCTCGAAACTCGATATCGAATGAAATGTATTGAATTTGAAATAATAGCATTCGACATCGAGTAACTCGATATTTTATTTATCGAGTTTTCATTCGATACGCCAGTGTCTATCGTATGCAAAAAAAATCAATAGTTTATTCGATACGATAGTATCGAATGCGGTGATTAGACCCCTGAATTCCAAAAAATTACCCTTTTTATACCCTTCACCGAAGGTAAAAAAGGTATATATAACTGTAATATCTACAATATTGATCCTACACCCTATAAAGTATATATATTCTAGGCCCTTATGAAAACCGAAGTTCAAGACCGGTTGTCTCTTATTTTAAAAAATATTTACCAGTTTTATTTAGTTTTTGTCTAGTTGCTCTGTATTCTGCTCGCACAATGGTGAAGGGTATATAAGATTCGGCACAGCCGAATATAGCACTCTTACTTGTTTTTTTTTTTAATTTTCCTTGCATACATATAAATATGTGAATGTAAAATTTTATGTAAAATATGTAAAAAAGTGTGTTTTAGACATATTTGTTTGTTTAAATAAAAATATATATTGAGTGTGATCAAGCGAGAAGTTATTTTATAATTAATAATATAATATAATAATATAATTAATAATTTTGCTTATTTTCTAAAGCAAAATTATCTTTTTCAAATTTTGTGCCTGTGTGATATCACCATCTTCTTGTCTTTGGCACTTACGATATTTGCATACAAGGATATTCGCCTGATAATAGTTTAAAACTTTCGATAAATGTATTCAGAGCTTTCCTTGATGTGTGCGAGTGTTTAGGCGTTTTTTTGTATCTTTATTATAAAGAGTACAACTATTATTTCGGACCGGACAAATTTAGATAATTTTTTTAGTCATATGTAATACAATTAAAATAAATCTAGTTATTATTATTTTTTTTAAATTTTTTACAACAATTTAAAAATACTTACATATCTTTAACTTGTTTATATATTAAAATTTTAATTAAATTTATGTTTCTTAATTGCTAAAATTCTCTTTGACCCATGACCTAATAAGCACTGTTCTCAATCTATTATCCAACAATATACAGTAAAGTACGGATAAATGCACATCGGTTTTCGCCCGACTTTTTGTGCACTTATCCATTCTTTGTATTTATGCTAACCTCGGATAAGTGCACAAATATTGCAATTATACAAATATTACATAAGTGCACAAATATTGCAATTATACAATTGAAGCACAGCCGCGAAAAACGTTGTAAACGCCACATTTTGCAAAAACAGTTTTTTTGCAGATAAACGTTGACTTTACTCTCTTACACAGTTTAAACATCAAATCAACCAAAACTATGCACCTTAACGCCTTCAAAATGGCGTACAAAGTGTCAGCCAGTGGAAGAACATTGCAAGTTACTAACAAAATGATGAAACCGAAATGGCTTTGCAGTGCGGAATAATGTTTTAAAAGCCTTTTGCATTAAAGGTTTTATTATCATTATTTTTAATAATAGAAAAAAAAAATTTTTAAAACAAATAATGCTGCCTATCAAAAAACGTTTTTTTGCTCTCCTGAAAAATTATTATTTTGTAACTTAAAACGTTATTCGCGGCTGTGCTTCAATTATTGACTAAATGCAAATTTTTTGCATTTACAAATAGTTACAGAGAAAGAAATCAAACTATATACATATATGCTTAGAGTATATATACATATGAGCATAAGTTCCTTAAAAATATAAGATAAAATAGACTGTTGATGATTTTTATTAACAAAGTTAAATTTTATTGGTAATTCATGTATATTTTTGCTTGTCTTATAGAGTTCAACAAAAAAACTTAAAAACCAAAATCATAAAGTTTTAACGTACATACTGTACATATTCGTCGTTCCGGAGTTATCTTGTCGTATATCACAAAATCGAAAAAAATGAGATAAGACCGTTTCCTATGGTAAATTTAACAGATCTATCGATCTGCGCTATCCTCATGTCTCTATCTCTTATGGTTAATGAGATATTACAAAGCCATTTTGTTGTATATCCACTTTTGCGAAAAATTTAATACGTTATAATATCGTATGTAGCATAATTGTGAATGTACGACAAAAAACGTATGAAAACTTTCAATTAAAAAAATCTTGCGTTATCTTGTTGTATGTGAACAAAGTAAATTAGGCAAGTTACAAAAAAGAGACTATCTTATTAATATTACTGTTATTTTAACATTTTTCGTTTTATATGCTATTTATATTGATGGAATTATTGCTATATTGCCTAAATTTTCATTATTGTTAAGCAATTAAAGGTTAAATATTCAGGGTGGTCCAACCATACTGCACAATGTTAATTGTGAATAAAACAAAAAGTTTTTAGAGAATTATCTGATTTTTTTTTATTATTATAAAGAAGGATCTATGACAACTACGTGTGAGACAAAATATCGGCCAAATGCTCGTCGCGGCTAGCATACCTTTGTGTTATGGTCCATATTTTCAATGCCTCTGAGACATAATTGAGATTCAATGTTCTAATGTGTCAAATTATCTAATCCTTAAGCTCTTGAATTATTCTTGGCTTATTGACGTACACTTTTTATTTTAAATATTACCAAAGAAAGAAGACCAACGGTGACAAATCATATGATCGTGACGGCGAGTTGACATGGCCATTGAATTTCTCGTGCTGAAGAGCCATTGTTTTGTTGGCCGTGCGACACATTATTTTCGAATTACTTATCGTCCAGGTCCATACCCTCAATTTCTGGCAAAAAAAAATCCCTTAGTAGCTCGCGATAGCGAACACTATTCACAGTAACTGCTTGGCATACTTCATTTTTGAAGAAGTAAAGCCCGATGATGCCGCCTGGCCATAAACCGTACCAAGCATGCATGCAAATTATTATTTCTTCCCGTTTATTTATTAAAATAAAAAATACATTTATTTATTTTTTAAATTTCTTAAACGGTAGATTACAATTCTTAGGTTCTGTTCGAACCGTTGTCCAAATTAAATCTAATAATTTTTAAAAGCAAGAAGCATAATTATGCTTTATATTTATCATTGCTATTATCGTCACATCGTGGGAACTAAAAGAGAGGTTCAAATAACATTTCATTTAACCCAATGCAACAACGTGGGAAATTACGGCGTCAGCAGAAATGTCTTGCAGGTGTTGCTAAAAATAATGTTACATTAAGAGATGGTATGGTGAAGAGATGGAGATGGTGCCATATATTAACTTGCACAGGCGTTTTCACATTTCCTACAGAGCCGGTTTGCTTAAATTTGCCCATAATTATTCCGATTGTGGACACATTTGATCGATTATGGTGATCAAAAACATTAAGATGTGCACAAAATGTATTTTTGATTTGAACGCCCATTTTCGTAAAAGGCTTCAGCAATCTTAACGCGCTGCTCAGTGCTGCTCCTCTCCATGGTTGAATTTAGCAATGATACGAAGAAATGTCAAATTAAGTTGGACAAAAATTTTACGTTACGGTGTGACTCACAGTTAGACCACCCTTAAGTAATAATAAACCTTAAAGTTATTCATACATAAGGAAATTCGATACTAAAAAACTATAACTATACATATATATATATATTTGTCACTTACATAAATTTTCGTTTCGAAAATTATTATAACTTAATTTTCAATATTGGTAAAACACGTGAATGTAGGTTTTTAATACCTTATTTTGACTTATATCATACAAACTAAAAAATATATCGCAAAAAGTGGCGTATACGACAAAATTGAAAAATTTTTTCGGACGTGATAATGGCTATAACTTAAAAATTTGTTTCCATGACTTTAGATATTTTTACATAAATCGATAAAGAACTTCAAACACAATATCTGACAAAAATATTGGACGACTTTTTTCACGTACATTTTTGTGTATACAAATTTGAACCTTAAGATTCGATTTCCCAAAAAAAAATTTTTGTGATATACGGCAAGATAACTTCGGCACGACGATATGTTTTCAAACTTTCATGTATCGTACATTTTATGTATGTATGTAAATAAAAATTTTTTACAAAACTTAAAAAAATCAGTTCAGTTTAAAAAAAGTCTTTAAAAAATCACATTTGTGCAAAGTTAATTTGCTTTTGTTTTTAATCCTCAACAAAAATAAAAATTTTTTATTATTAACAAGAACAATTATTAAAAAAAGTTGGTATGGAAGATTATATAGATAACGAGCAAACTGAAGAATCTGAATCAGATTGCCTTGGATCATATGAGGTGAAAAAATCGGAAACCTTTTTTTGGATCAAATTTGTGATTCCTACCTTAAAAAGCTTTTCTTCTAAATTTTCGAAATCGAAATTTTCGTTTTTGGATTGGATGTAATTTTTAAGAGTGTGAAAAGCTTTCACAGCCTCTGTGTGGCTAGGAGTCTCCACATTATTAGATTCTTTATTTTGCTCGTCAACAGGTTCCAGATTTTGATCTTCAGAATTGTCTCTCCATCCAATTTCTTTTAAAATATCAGTTTCAGTGAGATCACCATAACATTCTATGTTATTATCACATTCTAAAAGCGAATTAAACTCCGCTTCTGGAATCGGTGGTAAATCAATTACCTCCTCTATATCGATAGGTTCTTCCAAGCTATTTATGAAACCAGCCTTTCTAAAGCAATTTTGTATTACTGTAGGTGTTACCAGCCACCATGCTCTCTTTACTATTTTAAGGGCTTCTAAAACAGTCACACTTTTTGAAAAATTATCAATTGAAATACCTGCCTCCAAAGCCAATAACTGTTTCCGTACTAGGGCTGTGCGGTAATGAACCTTAAAATTTTTAATTATACCCTGATCTAAAGGTTGGATAAGGGATGTAGTATTTGGTGGCAAGTAATGTATAGTTATGTGTTCAAAAATAACATTATCTGGAATTTTATGACAACTAGCGTTGTCAACAAAAAGTAGAATGTTCTGTTTCAGGCTTTTATCGAAATCTGTCAATATTTCAGTCCATATGGAGCTACTCATCCAGGCATTTCTTTGACCGTAATATGGAATCGGAATAACTTTTCCCCTAAAGTTGTGTGGTTTTTTTGATTTTCCTATAGCATACACACGCTTATCAGACCCATTCCAATTACACAAAAATAGCAAAGTTAATCGCAGTTTTGATATTTTCCCTCCAGACACTCCCTCGCCTTTCGAAGCAAATGTACCTGTAGGCATTGCTTTATAAAACAGTCCTGTTTCATCTGCATTATATACCTGGCAAGGATGCAGGTCTTTGACTAAATCCGGTAGCGTTGAATTTGTCCACTCTGCACCAGCTATGTAATCTGCATTTGCCTTTTCACCACTAATTTTTCGAAAAGAAATGTTTTCATTGGTTTTCCAACGTTGCAGCCAACCAGCGTTTGCCTCGAAACCTTCTACCTCCATTGAAACTGCAAACTTTTTGGCTCTTTCGCAAATCATGGGCCCAATGATGATTGCATTTTTGGATCTCATATCTTTAAACCACATTGAAACTGCCTTATTCACCATGTTATACTGTCCTGGCTTGAAGCGTTTCCGACTGGAGTTTCCATGATGGTCGCGAATATCTACGAACTTTTGTTGATTTTTTAAACATCGCGAAATGGTTGAAATATTTACATTATATTTTTCAGCGAGGCTCTTCCGACTACAGCCGGCGTTAAAGGAGTCAATCAATTTGAGCTTTTCTTTAACGCTCAATGTGTGCTTTTTTGAACTCATGGTTATCTGAAAGCAAAACATTGAATTTGTAAATTTTTACGCAGAAGTATTTGAAAAATGTATTTATTTTACTTACAAAAACCAAATTTTCTTCAGCAAACGAGCGACTGACTTAAATTTGTTTTCGTTTCTCTTTTGATCTGTCTTTCTACACATACCAGCGTTGTAATTTTTGGTACCTCTTGACACATACCAGCAATGTAATTTTACGTTCTTTTTTCGTACCTTTTTTTACTTTTTGTAGAAAAACGTGCTTATGTGTAAATTAACTATTTTAGTTGTGCATTTATGCATACAAAGTTGTACTAAAAATGTCTCTTGAGGATTGAAATTATTATGCACTTATGTATTTTTTGCATTAATCCGTGTTGCACTTATCCGTGCATTTTTACATGAAAAAGTATAAAAGGGGCTTATGGCTTCGAAACACGTTGCACTTAAGCGTTTTTTGCATTTATGCGTGTTGCACTTATCCGGTTTTTACTGTATAAGTGTTGTTTTTGTTGCTATTCACATTAGGTGCGTTTGAGTACTTTATCAGTAAAATGCAGTAAATAAGTAAACTGAAAAATTTGCTCTAACAAAAAGCTGTTGTCCAAAACAGTACGCGAACGCAAAATTTGTAAAAATTCGTAAAATTAAGGCAACAGCTGATGGCAAATAATTGAAGTGTTGAAAAATGTTTACACTTTTGACTACTTTACTCGTTTTCTTATCGGTACTCGATTAAATACTTTTTATAACACGAAAATTTTTGGAAAATACAAACAAACTATTTTATGTAACCTTTCATATTTGTTTGTTTTCTATTTTATATGATTTTACTAATTTGTAGCGGGTTAAATTATTTAAAAGAACATGAATAATTTTTTTGCTATAGATTACTTAAGTACCCAAATACTTCACACTTTCACATCTCTTAAAAAATTAACATAACAAAAAAAAATTTTAAAAGTTTGTATTTAGCCAAATAAATGCTTCACAAACAAGTTTAATTAATTAATAGTTATTCACTTTTTGTTTTGGTTTAATTTTTATTTCAGCTTTTCTTTTATTTAAAATTTTTTCACAATTTGTATGCTTTTTTATTTGTAACTTTTGTTTGTTTACCTTTTGAAACATATGTTTTTTTTTGATTTAAAAATTTTACTGCAAAAATTTCTAATTACTCAGACAAGAACTGTCACTTTACGCTCTCAATTTGTGTTCTCATTTACTGTATTTTGTGTACTCGAACGCAATTTCGTAAAATGCAGTAAAGTTCGGTAAAAAATAGTGAAAACTTTTTTGTTCTCGAACGCAGCTATTAACAATATATAAAAAAGAACAAATTTTCTGTTGAAAATGTTATAAATGCAGCACTTATTGTGTTGTAACGTAACATTTTTCTTAAATGACTTTTACAACAAAAAAATTAATTTTGGGGATAATTTAAGGGTTCCGCTATTCGAAAATTTTCCTTATGTTTAGTCTATCGTTACTTAGAAAATATTATTACAAACTAAATAATCTCTATGTTCAATTTCGGTGTACTAAATAAGTTTTGGAAGTGTTTTTTCTAATTTCCCGGACTTTTTCTCTTCCCGGGAAACGAAACAAAAAAAAATCTTATTCCAGGGAATACCGGGATTTTTGAATAAAACAATGATTTCATTTAATGAGTTCAAGACAAATGTTTTTACTTTTTTAAAAGAATATACACATACAGATACATCAGTCTAAAAAAATTAGCTTAATTGATTTCATAGAAAAACAAATCATAGCCAAATAAATTGTTACATTCGTATGTACATGCATATTATGTATGTATGCATAAATTTTTTAATTTTTTGGAGATCACGAATTATTAAAACTTATTAATTTTTGATATTTTTAGTTAGGCTTGAGTTCATCAAATTTAATTTTCATTAAATTGTTTTTACTGAAGGAAGGAATTTTTTTACAACATGAAATTTTTATTAAAATTTATTGATAATTTTCTTGGATGAGCTGGGCTCGAACCTGGGTTGAATTTACATGTTTCAAGAATCACCACATTCTTTCATCAGAATTCTGCGGTGCCTGCCAGCGTACTGTCAAACATCAATCTTTAACCATTTTTCAATTTATTTACAGGTTGCCGCCTTTTCTTTTGTTTTTTCGTATTCTTTCCGTCAAGACTTTGTCTTGAAAACCTGAATACATTTTTTAATTATGTTTTTTGTCCACTTTCGTCGACATTATATACTAAAAATATGAAAAATTAAAAAGCATTTGTTTTTATACGAATATGAAAAGGTCGAATAAAAACAACTTGAATTATTATTAAAGCATTTAAAAGCTCATCAGAGATTATATTTGTAATCCTTGTTGATAGGTACATATGTATGTATATTGCCTGCTACCGAAAACGTGCTCTCGCTTTCTACAGAAGTTGGTTTTATACCCAGTAAAAACTTCGCTTACTTTTTCATAATGAATAGCTCCTTTCACTCATTATTTAGTAGCTTTCTTCTATAACTACTTTTTCAACAACTTCTATAACTACTTTTTTCTGGATGCATTTAAGTAAAAAAAATTATGACTAACTTTTGAATGCGTTCATTTTAGGACATCCCTTGTAAAATTTATTGGTTCTTTCAGAAGAATTGGAAGAACTGCTTTTATGTTTTTCTGATTACTCAACACATTATTTTGTAGGCGAAGTTTTTACTGGGTAGTAAGAAGCGCATCATACAAAGATTATAAATTTGTTGGCCTGTTACCCGTGACTTCGTAGACGTCAATGCCTTTTTAAGATATTTTCAGGCTTTTATATTTTCTTTACATTTATTTTTTTTTAATTTGTAGATGGTTCATCATCTGGTGTTTGGTTATGGTGTATCATGTACATTTTCATGTTCTACTTCAAGATGCTATTTAGACATTTCATCAGCAATTAAAAAGACAGTTGATTTATTGGCGTAGGGAAAATAGTTCGATTTGAAGGTAGTTTTTAGTAATTTTAGTAAAGAATATATTTTGTAGCCCGTTTTTGATTTTTACGATGCTAACACATTAAAATTTCCAAAAATTTATTTTGAAATTCCCGAAAATTTCCCGGGATTAATTTAAAAAAACTGTCCCGGGATTCTTACCCGTGTAGAAACTCTAGTATTGATGCGTTTTTTGTAATAAGATCTGGTTAAACCATCTTTTAAGCACTTTAGCATTATGCTTTAAACACATTTGAGTCAGAATTTTTTTTTTTTATTTTTAATGCAGTTTATATGTATTTTTTTATTTAATCTGCCGTTAAGATTATATTGTTTATTGATTCCAAAAACATCAAAATTATAATATTTATTATGTATTATAATAAATTCAATTGTTTTTACGTTATAAAATGTATTTTTAATAAGTATTTATATATTTATAATCTTAAATTAAGTTTGTATAAAAGTCTGCAATAATGCATGTTTTTCATTTTATAAAAGTAAAAAAAGTGATAGTGGCACCACTGAAATATAAAAAGACAGTAAAAAAAACAGCTGCTTATATTTTTTCAATTGTAGCTGCCGCCTTCAATATAATTCAGTAGCTGACTACACGACTATAATTGCACCCAGCAGCATTTGTAGTCTTGTGTTCGTGTATCCTGCTGTGGTGAATGTGTTTAATGCATTATGCTTTAAACACATTTGAGTCAGAATTTTTTTTTTATTTTTAATGCAGTTTATATGTATTTTTTTATTTAATCTGCCGTTAAGATTATATTGTTTATTGATTCCAAAAACATCAAAATTATAATATTTATTATGTATTATAATAAATTCAATTGTTTTTACGTTATAAAATGTATTTTTAATAAGTATTTATATATTTATAATCTTAAATTAAGTTTGTATAAAAGTCTGCAATAATGCATGTTTTTCATTTTATAAAAGTAAAAAAAGTGATAGTGGCACCACTGAAATATAAAAAGACAGTAAAAAAAACAGCTGCTTATATTTTTTCAATTGTAGCTGCCGCCTTCAATATAATTCAGTAGCTGACTACACGACTATAATTGCACCCAGCAGCATTTGTAGTCTTGTGTTCGTGTATCCTGCTGTGGTGAATGTGTTTAATGCATTATGCTTTAAACACATTCGAGTCAGCAAGCTACCGACTTAAATATGTCAAAAATAGAATACATGTGTGTATATGGCAATGATTATTTTCACGACGACACGGCTACATGGCTGCAGGTTGTAGTCTGTGCTTATTTTGTCGTTGTAGCCAAATTAAACTAATTTCTATTTTTGTCCACTACAAAACAGAAAAAGTGTTGCTAATAAAAAAAAATATTTTAAGAATGAGTGCTTAAATTTTTTTTTTTTTTTTTTTTTTGTTTAACAGAAAAGAAACGGCTTGATACAAGAATATTAACTCGGCTCAACACCAAATTTATATTTATATAATTTTTTAATATTCCTGAAAGAAGTTCTATAGGAACATGTTTTTCACGCCAACGCTCCTAGTTAAGCAGTTATAGGTCGTAAAAGTTGCAAAATACTTTATCCATATCTATTTAGGTGAAATATGAATCTATAAAATATGGGAATCAGTGGAAAATGCATCAAAATGTGTTTTACATGGCGTTTAAATCATACCGATTTACCAATTAAGAGGTAATATTATATAATCATACCACGTAGCTGCCATTTTTTTTTTACAAAATTGGCTTTATCTTTAAATTATGTCGATATTAATTTATTTAACCCTAGATATTTGCTTAACAAACTTTTTCTTTATTGCGGGTTTTCGGCCTTGCGGAACACTTAATTAATTATGTACATATTACAATAATTAAATATGTAACAAGGACATAAATTATTACTTCATATATATATATATATATATATATATATTTTTACTCAAACTAATAAATAAATTGAGAAATTTTTAAAAATAAAATTTTTCAAAGCTTAATAAATATAAAATTCTATATGATGGAGTTTCTAAAAATATGGTTTATAAAAGTTTGAAGTATTACATACATAGTCTTTTGAATTGTATTTTAAGAAAAATTTGTATGAAAATTTTACCTCAAAACACATTTCAAACTTATTTTATTTTTTATGAATACGGCAGATTATGTTTTAATAAATATACTAACAAAATTTTAAGTTTTGTAGAAAAATCTTTCAAGAAATATTTAATTTGGAAATTTGCTCCTAACGGAATTTTTAACACATCATGTGAAAGATATTTCGAAGTAGTTTCTAATAATACGAGTACTTCTTTGATCCAGTTTTTACCTAAAATGCAGTTGTTGGGTATCACTTGCGCAAAAGTAAAGTTTAATGATCGAAACACATCACTTTAAAGAAACTTGGCAAGACTTTTATGTGTCAAAAGTTTTTTGTATGCAGCAGATTTTGGCAATTTTTGCTGCAGTTAATTTTCTGAAGCAATAGCTTTTCACATAAAAGAAATGGTTTTATTTTTTTTTTTTTTTTTTTTGTAATGCTTTTTCTTGTCATTTATAAGAAAACTGTCACTTGTTGGTTCAATATTTTTAATGAAATTTGACATACTTATTGTTGATAACATTTTTATTATTATTTTACGTTTGCTTATAAAACTTTTGAAATTTAAACTTTGCACAGCTGTTGTGCAGTAAAAAAAACTGGTAATTACGAATCAGAAACATCATTTTGCATCACTGCAGCATTGATGAATAGTTTTCATGCATTAACGTACGTACCCAAAGTGTTCTGAAACTTTAACGACCTATACCACGCTCTTTGACGGAATTTTTTGTTTTATTTTTAATGCAGTTTATATGTATTTATTTATTTAATCTGCCGTTACGATTATATTGTTTACTACTTCTAAAACAACAAAATTATAATATTAAATATGTTTTATAATAAATTCAATTGTTTTTACGTTATAAAATGTATTTATATATTTATAATCTTAAATTAAGTTTGTATAAAAGTCTGCAATTATGAATGTTTTTCATTTTATAAAAGCAAAAAAGTGATAGTGGGAGCACTGAAATATAAACACACAGTAAAAAAACAGCTGTTTATATTTTTTCAATTGCAGCTGCCGTCTTCAATACAATTCAGTAGCTCACTACACGACTATGATTGCACCCAGCAGCATTTGTAGTCGTGTATTCGTGTATCCTGCAGTGGTGAATGTGTTTAATGCAATAGTGTTTTTTTTTCACTGAAAATATTCGTGGTGAAAAAGAAATTGAACGGTTTTGACTTTTTAAAATTTGTTAAATATTTTTATAAATTTGATATCCCTACACATATTTTATACATATTTACGCCTTTTAATTTACCCTCTTTTTTATTTTATTTTTATACCCTCCACCACAATTAGATATTAGTTAAGTTTGTCATTCCGTGTGAAAATTTTTTATTATTCATCTCAGACCCCATAAAGTATATATATTCTGGGTCCTTGAGTAATTCTAAGTCGATTTAGCCATGTCCGTCTGTCTGTTCGTCTGTCCGTCTGTTGAAAACACGCTCACTTTCGAACAACTCAAAAGAAATGAACAAACTTGGTGCCAAATTGCTTGTAGTTATCGTAAGCAGTTTGGGATTGAAATCCAGCAAAATCGGTTCAGTAGGACCAGAGCTATGAATCAAAATGTTTTGTTACAAAAAATAACATAAATGCTGGAACAAGGCACGGAATGAGATAAGATTTGGAAAAAATTTGTTTTATTTGACTGGAAATCACGCTGTTATTTCGTGAAGATCCGTCCATAATTTACCCTAAGCCCCATATAAACACTACTCCCGGGAAACACTTTAGTACACCTAAAACCATAATTAATAACAGAAATTGGTACGTCACAGTTTTAAAGGACTAGAAATGACGCTGTGAAATTTCGTGATGATCGGTCCATAATTTACCTTAGGCCCCATATAAACCCTATATAAACCCTACTACCGGAAAACAGTTTAGTACTCCTAAAACCGTAAAAAATAACGCTAGCGTAACAAAATTTGGCTCGTCAAAGTTTTATAGGACTACAAATGATACTGTGAAATTTACCCTAGGCCCCATATA
This sequence comes from Pollenia angustigena, assembly GCA_930367215.1. Lineage (NCBI taxonomy): Eukaryota > Metazoa > Arthropoda > Insecta > Diptera > Polleniidae > Pollenia > Pollenia angustigena. The sequence goes on along the minus strand of OV884061.1, from coordinate 21,454,556 downwards.
AACCCTTCTACCGGAAAACAGTTTAGTCGCCTAAAACAATAATTAATAACAAATCGTCACAGTTTAAGATATTAATAACATCATACAGATATTACTCCTTAAACATTCGAACTGTAGGTGGAGGGTATCAAAGATTCGGCACAGCCGAATATAGCACTCTAACTTGTTTTTAATTAATTTTGTTTATAGGTATTTTTCTCTTTTTATAGGTAATTAATTTTGTTTAAATAGTTCCGTTTCATATCTTAAAGATCGGAGCAAATTTTCTTTAATTCTTATTTAAATATTCAATTACCTATTCAAAGAATTGAATTTTTGAATTTTGAATTTTTTTTTTACTTATTTAGCACGCCAATGCTACAAGACCATTGCATATGTAACAATTTATATAAAAGATGTTTTCATCGTTTGCTTTGGGTTTCTTCTTTTTTATTCAAAAGATGTCATCACGAAAACATTTTTTAAAGGCAAATCGTCGTGCCAAAATTATCTTGACGTAGGTTTATCATAAGAAAAATATTTTGGGAAATTGAATACCTATGTACCTATTAACAATAGCGGTTTTTACCCTTGTTGTTAAGTGTAAATGTCCGTTTTACTTAATTCGATTTTATACAACAAAGTGAGTGTCTTTTTGGTATTTATTGTAAAGTAATGAATTTGCTAAAAAAGAGATAGAGAGAGATAAAATAAAAGAGAAAAAATAAGATTAACAAAGTCTGCAAGGGTATTTTACTACCAATACTGAATACCGCTTATTTCTATAAAACTTCTGCAAGGGAAGACGATTTGAAGACTTAAACTTTGGCAAAACTGGAAACAGACTTATCTCAATTTTTTGAAACTGTGAAAAACTACGGCACGATGAAATTAAATGTGGGGATAGTTCAAAATAGATTTATTTACATCCAAAGAACGCTATTTATGTAACTTTCTGTTCTTATCGCACCATGGTGAAGGGTATTTAAGATTCGGCATAGCCGAATATAGCACTCTAGTAGTGTGTTTAGAGCGGTTCTAGCGCAACTACGCCATACAAAGTTGGGAGCATGTCGTAACCCAGTAAACAATTTCATGTGAAAACTATCGCCTATATATCGCCTTCTTATTGCCTCCAATTTAGGAGCATGCAAGCAAACAATTGTTTGCTGGGTTATGCTATACATTTACTTGTGGGAAAATTTTTTTTTTATTTATTTAGTAGCAGATGTTAAATTTCTTCGTGTACGTGTCAGTCTTAAAGATTTTAAAATTTTGTGAGGGATGATAATTTTACTTGTGCGTTTTCGTATTAACGATAAAACTGATCGTGGAATAATTATTTTTAGTTTTTCAGTCATTGTGTGTGTGTTTAGAATAGTTAATGACTTTGTTGCATGGGTTTTCTAGTGACTTTTTATATACATACCTCGGTAGGCTTGTGGGATAGTGAGCTAATCTCAGTATAAGGGTTGCATATTTGATTATCACCAGAGATTCTGGTCTGTTTCACTACAACGAACTAATAGGCTAAGTAACTATTGATCGGTTGTGTGTGTGTGTGGGTGTGTGTGTGTGTGTGTGGGTATGATTTATAACGATTATTCATGTGAAAAGTAGGATTCCATCCACTTTTTTTATATCAACAGCAACTAATATTTCAATTCAGTATTTATAAAAATATTTAACCATATTAAAATATCCCTACAGTAACAAATACGAACATTAGTGTAAAAGGGAAATGACGTGTAAAGAAAGTTTATTATTTAGCAGGTGTGACATTTTTATTAGTTGTAAAATTTCTTCTTGTACGTGTCTTGAAGATTTTAAATTTTGTGAGGGATGATAATTTTACTTGTGCGTTTTCGTATTAAAGGTAAAACTGATCGTGGAATAAGTATTTTTTTAGTTTTTTTCAGTTATTGTGTATGTGTTTAGAATAGTTAATGACTTTGTTGCATAGGTTTTCTAGTGACTTTTTGCATTGAATGCCTCGGTAGGCTTGTGGGATCAACCACTTTTTTTATATCAACAGCAACCGGCTGCACATCACTTTTAATTACATTTAACAAATAGAAGGAGTTGTCATTTTTGGGTTTTGTTAATCTTAAATAGAATTATATATAAATATTTTTTTTTTTTGCGCAGATTTAATTATCACAAGAGACTCTGGTCTGTTTCACTATAGCAGACTAAGGATCTAAGTAACTATTGATCGGTTGTGTATGTGTATGTGTATGTGTGTGTGTGTGTGTGTGTGTGTGTGTGTGTGTGGGTATGATTGATAACGATTATTCATGTGAAAAGTAGGATTCCATCCACTTTTTTTATATCAACAGCAACTAATATTTCAATTCAGTATTTATAAAAATATTTAACTATATTAAAATATCCCTACAGTAACAAATACGAACATGAGTGTAAAAGGGAAATGACGTGTAAAGAAAGTTGATTATTTAGCAGGTGTGACATTTTTATTAGTTGTAAAATTTCTTCTTGTACGTGCCTTGAAGATTTTAAATTTTGTGAGGGATGATAATTTTACTTGTGCGTATTCATATTGATGATTTACAAGTTGTTTATTTTAGTGGAAGGTGTGAAATTTTTCTTCGTGTTCGTGTCTTGAAGATTTTAAAATTTTGTGAGGGATGATAATTTTACTTGTGCGTTTTCGTATTAAAGATAAAACTGATCGTGGAATAAGTATTTTTTTAGTTTTTTTTTCAGTTATTGTGTATGTGTTTAGAATAGTTAATGACTTTGTTGCATAGGTTTTCTAGTGACTTTTTGCATTGAATGCCTCGGTAGGCTTGTGGGATCAACCACTTTTTTTATATCAACAGCAACCGGCTGCACATCACTTTTAATTACATTTAACAAATAGAAGGAGTTGTCATTTTTGGGTTTTGTTAATCTTAAATAGAATTATATATAAATATTTTTTTTTTTGCGCAGATTTAATTATCACAAGAGACTCTGGTCTGTTTCACTACAACGGACTAAAGGTCAAAGTAACTATTAATCGGTTAATTAAGTTAGCATATAATTTTTGTTGATAACACTTAATAAGCATTTTCTAAAAACATTTACAGATAGTTTCACTATTACTCAATGTTTATAACCTTGTATTTATTTTTTTCTAGTTTGATACTCTATAATATAAGTTTAATGAAGAATTTTTCTATGGTTTGATACTCTACAATGACAGTATAGTTAAGAATTTAGTTCAATCCATGGATACACTTCATACAGTTAATAATTATACATTATACATACAAATACAATAAAATTTCCATTTCATTAACCATAGTACATGGTTTATTAATTGTTTTGATAATATTTAGTTAAAGTTTATATATAGTATAAACTTGAAGTCGATTATACCAATAGAATATTAAATGTAAATGAAAAAAGGAAATCATATTACAAAATCAATTAAGATGATCTAAAAAAGAGTATTACATAGGAGTTTTGAATATTTAATAAGGAAATATCTATTATATCTGCTTATAATTATCAGTTAGAAATTTAAAGAAAACAAATTCGTTTTATAATTAGTACAGCTTTATATGTTTTTTTTTTCTAGTTTATTAACCATACATTATCATACCATACCATTATAATCCATAGAATATAAAACAATTTAAAATAGTTAAATCCGCAAAAGAAAATCAAAAAACTGTATTTATTTATTTATGTAAAACCTTACTCCATTAATCATTTATTTATACTTTATATATACTAATACCATGAAATGAATAGTTCAATAACCATATTATATGGTTTATTTAATGTTTTGTATACCGTTTTGTAATTCCTATAATTTGTTTTCCTATTATTTCCCTTATATATTTAAAATTTATACACTTCCATACATCCTTAAATATACATTCTGTTTTAAGCATTTCTACTATACATATATACAAATTTTTTTTCTTATACTAACATTCTATATTTAATCTTAGTATTATAATCTTACTCTTGATTTTAATCTTAGTCTTAGTGTTAATCTTAATAGTAGTCTTTTGATCTTGGTTTTATAGTTTCGGATTTCGATCTTATTTTTTTTTTTTGTTTATAGACTTGCAACATTACTCTTGCGTGCTGCTTTGTTTACGTTTTCTTAGACTGAATACATATCTGGAAATTTAAAATTTCTTTAATTACATATAAAATATCTATCTACTGTTATACGAATGCTTTGAACTTAGTGTTTTCAATTGAAATATTAAACTTCGATTTTAAACAGACATATACATATTTTATTTTATATAAGAAATTAATACTCGATACTAGCGACAACCTCGAAGCTTGCACCGACCCCAGTTTTCATTACGTGCAAGAATCGATTTTCTACTATACTTCATTATCACCAAACTAATCACACAAGGCGATTTTAAGAAAATCCATACTAATCCTTTCCATTTTATCAAATCTATCCATTATATTATTATTTTAATTTAAACAATTCTTATAAATTCTATTCAGTTCTCATATAATTTAATTCATTCTATATACAACCTTAACGAGTAACTCATATTTATGTATACAGTTTTTTCAAACCACTTTTAAAAACATATTTTGATTTTTACTTGTCTACTATATTAAAAAATAATCTATAAACTTAAATGAAAATTAAGGTTTATATTAAGTAATTTAATTATACGCTGAGATACGCTGATGGTTTTTCTACCTTAAATTTATATATTGGATAGAAAGTTAAATCTGAATGTAGTGTTTCGGTAAGAATGTCTCTATATTACTTTAAATCAGGTTTCTTATAATATAAAGTTTTTGAATGAAATATTAACAATCCTAATGTTAGTTTCAATCTAATTTCATTTAAATCATATATATATACATATATATATTAATTTGTTAGAATCAAACCATCAATTACCATCATGATCTTATTAATGTCATATATTTTTTTTTTTTCATTATTTTTATTATTCGTTAAAAACTTTATATTCTTATATATAGGAGATGCATATGATTTTGGATTTCTCCTTCATTTTAAAATTGTTTGATTTTACAATTTTCATATTAGTTATTTCAGCCTTTTCATTATCATTATGATCATTATCATAATCATCATAATTAAGATCAGTTATATTCTTTGCTCATTAAAAACAACAATTCTATTATCTTATGTTTTTTTCTAGTTTGCTACTCTATAATATTAGTTTAATGAAGAGTTTTTCTTTACCACGAAATGAATAGTTTAATAACCATATTATATGGTTTATTTAATGTTTTTGCATACAGTTTTGTAATTCCTATAATTTGTTTTCCTTTTATTTCCCCTTCTATACTTAATATTTATATACCTCCATACATCCTTAAATATACATTCTGTTTTAAGCATTTCTATACTATACATATATATAAATTTTTTCCTTTACTAACATTCCTATATTTAGTCTTAATCTTATGATCTTAGTCTTGATTTTAATCTTAATCTTAGTGTTAATCTTGATAGTAGTCTTTTGGTCTTGGTTTTATAGTTTCGGATCTCAATCTTAGTTTTTGTATAGACATCTCATTCACAAACCTATAACTTCAATCTCATCAAACCTATCACACAAGACGATTGTCTTCTGTTTTTCAAGAAAATCCATACTAATCCTTTCCAATTTATCAACTCTATCCATTATATTATTATTTTAATTTTAACAAATCTTATAAATTCTATTCAGTTCTCACATAAAGTTATTCATTGTATATACAACCTTAACCATTATCTCATATTTATTTATACAGTTTTTCAAACCACTTTTTAAAACATAGTTTGATTTTTACTTGTCTACTATATTAAAAAATAATCCATAAACTTAAATGAAAATTTAGATTTATATAAAGTAATTTGATTATACACTGAGATACGCTGATAGTTTTTCTACCTTAATTTTATATATTGGATAGAAAGTTACATCTGAATGTAGTGTTTCGGTAAGAATGTCTCTATATTACTTTAAATCAGGTTTCTTATAATACAGAGTTTTTAAATAAAATATTAACAATCCTAATGTTAATTTCAATCTAATTTCATTTAAATCATATATATATATATATATATATATATATATATATATATATATATATATATATATATATATATATGTATGCATAGCGGATAGGATGAGGACACAAAAAAATCGATTGTTTTATACCATTTTTGGATAAATTCTGGATTACTTTAACTGTTTATAAGCATAGTTTATTTAATGGCCGGTTAAAAAGCCCCAAATATCGAATTAAGTATGTATCGCAACAATTGAGGACATATATATTCGTAGCGTAATGTGTGAGACCATGCACTCAAAGAACATGCTGCGTATGAGAAAATTAATGTTGCCATACTTTGACGCATATTTCAGAAAATTTGCGTTTTAGTTTGTTAGTGTTACCAACACAAAAAATTACTTATTGAAACGCTAACATTGAGCATTATAGTGATTTTTTGCAAGAAAACCCGCTAAAAGAATTCTACATAGTAAAATACTACAACACTTAAATAATATCTTAAAAAAAAAAACTCATGATATCAAAAACCATTAGTCAGAGTGACCAACTATATACAAACCTAATTACATATGATTTTAAACAAAAAGAAAAATAAACTTTACGTGTAATATGAAGACATTGTAGATTGAAGACATTTTTTACGGATTTTTTTATTTTTAACGCCATTTAAATATTTGTATATATGTGAGGTTGAAGTCAGCCCTATACTACTTGCAAGAGTGAAAGAAACAAATAAATAGCACATAAACATTATTATACATGTCCAGGGCAAATTTATATGAGGTGGCAGCAATTTTGACAGTTTAAACTGATTGTTTTTAGCTTAACAATGTTTTATTACAAATGGATGACATTTCAAACTGTAAGCACTAACAATCTAAAACAAAAAACTATGGTTTTTGTTGTAGCATTTCCCGCCACCATGTACATAAAATCACCTTGCCCACGTCGTTTTCAATTTCATATAATTGTTTCTATGCAAAAAATTTGACTTTTATGAAAAGTTATTATCAGAAGCTTAAAGGTGTTGCGTCTTTAACGAATTTTTCAATTTGTCCATACTTTGAAATTCACTGCTAGATGAAATTTGTGGACAAAGTGGACTTTTATGAAAATTAGTTATCAGAAGCTTTAAGGTGTTGCTTTTTTCAATTTGTCCGTATTTTCAAATTTTGAATTTCATTGTTAGATGAATTTCAGGAAATGGGGAGGAGATGTGGTCTTTTAGGAAAATTAATTACCAGAAGCTTAAAGGTGTTGCGTCTTTATACGAATTTTTTAATTTGTCCATAATTTCAAATTTTGAAATTCACTGTAAGATGAATTCCAGGAAAACGGGAGGAGATGGGCATATGAAATTTGACGAAATTTGTGGACAAAGTGGTCTCTTATGAAAATTAATTATCAGAAGCTTAAAGGTGTTGCGTCATTATACGAATTTTTCAATTTGTCCATAATTTCAAATTTTGAAATTCACTGTAAGATGAATTCCAGGAAAACGGGAGGAGATGGGCATATGCAATTTGATGAAATTTGTGGACAAAGTGGTCTCTTATGAAAATTAATTATCAGAAGCTTAAAGGTGTTGCGTCATTATACGAATTTTTCAATTTGTCCATAATTTCAAATTTTGAAATTCACTGTAAGATGAATTCCAGGAAAACGGGAGGAGATGGGCATATGAAATTTGATGGAATTTTTGGACAAAGTGGACTTTTATGAAAATTTATTACCAGAAGCTTAAAGGTGTGGCGTCATTATACGTTTTTGTTTCATAATATTTCAATTTTGTTTTTTTAGCGATTCATAGCTAAATTCACTTAATTGTGTTTTTTTATAATAAATAAAATTATTGAACTATTTTAAAACAATCAATAAAAAATAGCTAAGTTTTTTAAATAATAGGTGAATTTGGCTATAAATCGCTAAAAACCACTCCTTTTTAAATAAAATTATTGAAATCTTTTAAACAAACAATAAAAAATAGTTACATTTTTTAAATAATTGGTGAATTTAGCTATTAATTGGTATAACAAACCCTTTTTGAAATAAAATTATTGAAATATTATAAAACAAACAATAAAAAATAGCCAAGTTTTTGAAATAATAAGTGCATTTTGCTATAAATCGCTAAAAACCACTCTTTTTCAAATAAAATTACTGAAATCTTTATGTGTGTGTAGTTAAGTTTTAAAATTTATAACCATGGACACATTCTGTTATTCTTACAGAACAATGTTAACCAGTTAACCGACCTAATGTTTATGCTGTAATAATGGATAAGTCCAGATTTCTGGAAAAGGAGTCAACGTGGGTGAAAAAAAATGATAAGGATTTGTGGACAATACTATTCTCCATCGTTTTCCATCCCCAGAAATTTTAACAGAGCAAGTTGGACCGACTTATGGCCAATTTACTCTTTTGAATTCTCTAGAGGATGAATCCAGATTTCTGGAAAAGAAGTCAACGTGGGCGAAAAAAATGATTGGGATTTGTGGACAGTACTATTCTCCATCATTTTCCATCCCCAGAATTTTTAACAGAGCGAGTTGGACCGACTTATGGCCAATTTACTCTTTTGAATTCTCTAGGGGATGAATCCAGATTTCTGGAAAAGGAGTCAACGTGGGCGAAAAAAAATAGTTAGGATTTGTGGACAATACTATTCTCCATCGTTTTCCATCCCCAGAAATTTTAACAGAACAAGTTGGACCGACTTATGGCCAATTTACTCTTTTGAATTCTCTAGGGGATGAATCCAGATTTCTGGAAAAGGAGTCAACGTGGGCGAAAAAAAATGATTAGGATTTGTCCGCTGCAATAGTTAATGATTATAATTAGTTATAGTTCTGTGATATTTACATTAAGTTTGACTTTTATTCGGTGTTTGTGTTGTATTTTACTTATTAATTATTTATTTATTTCTGTGTCGTGTAGTCCAGTCTTTAATATAAAATAGTTAAAAAGTGCAATACAAATGTAAACCCTAATTTATTTTTATGGAATAAAAATAACCCCTGATGAAGTTCGAAAAAAGCGAACGAAACGTTGGGAAAAGAAAATAAATTAACCATAAATGTTTTTTAATTACATTTGGTAAAAAAACGATTGATCATATTAGCCCGTGAGGAAAACAAAAAACCTCAATAATACTATTCTCCATCGTTTTCCATCTCCAGAATTTTTAACAGAGCGAGTTGGACCGACTTATGACCAATTTACTCTTTTGAATTCTCTAGGGGATGAATCCAGATTTCTGGAAAAGGAGTCAACGTGGGCGAAAAAAATGATTAGGATTTGTGGACAATACTATTCTCCATCGTTTTCCATCCCCAGAAATTTTAACAGAACAAGTTGGACCGACTTATGGCCAATTTACTCTTTTGAATTCTCTAGGGGATGAATCCAGATTTCTGGAAAAGGAGTCAACGTGAGCGAAAACAAATGATAAGGATTTGTGGACAATACTATTCTCCATCGTTTTCTATCCCCAGAATTTTTAGCAGAACAAGTTGAGCCGACTTATGGCCAATTTACTCTTTTGAATTCTCTAGGGGATGAATCCAGATTTCTGGAAAAGGAGTCAACGTGGGCGAAAAAAAATGATTAGGATTTGTGGACAATACTATTCTCCATCGTTTTCCATCCCCAGAATTTTTTTAAATAATAAGTGAATTTAGCTATTAATCGCTAAAAACCACCCTTTTTTTAAGAAAAGTATTGAAATATTATAAAACACACAATAAATAATAGCTAAATTGTTTAAATGATATGTGCATTTAGGTATTAATCGCTAAGAACCCACACTTTTTGATACTAAATTAATGAAATATAATAAAACAAACAATAAAAAATAGCTAAGTTTTTTAAATAATAAGTGAATTTTTTATTATAAATTGCTAAAAACCACTCTTTTTTAATTTAAATTATAGAAATATTTTATACAAACAATAAAAAATAGTTAAATTGTTTAAATGATAGGTGCATTTAGGTATTAATCGCTAAGAACCCACACTTTTTGATACTAAATTAATGAAATATTATAAAACAAACAATAAAAAATAGCTAAGTTTTTTAAATAATAAGTGAATTTTTCTATAAATTGCTAAAAACCACTCTTTTTTAATTAAAATTATTGAAATATTTTATACAAACAATAAAAAATAGCTAAATTGTTTAAATGATAGGTGCATTTAGGTATTAATCGCTAAGAACCCACACTTTTTTATACTAAATTAATGAAATATTATAAAACAAACAGTAAAAAATAGCTAAGTTTTTTAAATAATAAGTGAATTTTTCTATAAATTGCTAAAAACCACTCTTTTTTAATTAAAATTATTGAAATATTTTATACAAACAATAAAAAATAGCTAAATTGTTTAAATGATAGGTACATTTAGGTATTAATCGCTAAGAACCCACACTTTTTTATACTAAATTAATGAAATATAATAAAACAAACAATAAAAAATAGCTAAGTTTTTTAAATAATAAGTGAATTTTGCTATAAATTGCTAAAAACCACCCTTTTAAAATAAAATTATTGAAATATTATAAAAGAAAAACGTATAAAGACGCAACACCTTTAAGCTTCTGATAATTAATTTTAATAAAAGTCCACTTTGTCCACAAATTCCATCAAATTTCAACCGCCCATCTCCTCCCGTTTTCCTGGAATTCATCTAACAGTGAATTTAAAAATTTGAAAATATGGACAAATTGCAAAATACGTATTAAGACGCAACTCCTTTAAGCTTCTGTTAGAACTTTTATGTATAAATAATAATAATTTTTATGTGCTATATATTTGTTTCTTTCTCTCTTGCAAGTAGTATATGGCTGACTTCAAACTCAAATATATACAAATATTTAAATGGCGTTAAAAATAAAGAAATTCGTAAAAAATGTCTTCATATTACACGTAAAGCAAGTAAAACTTTGAGGACAGGCCTCATAATATGCAAATGTCCTCAAAATATAAGGTACATACAAAAAAAAGTATGCAAACTACACGCTGTGCATGCATATATATTCAGATTTTACCCGTTTACTTCTTATAAGGGCCGAATTTCAGATAGTTAATTACGTATTGCCCAGCAACATTCCCATTGATTTGCTTTACTTGTGTTATTACTTATGTTGTTTACTGATTTTTATTTCAATTATTATTTTAAATTTTTAAATAAACAAACTAAAATTGCTTGTTTTATTTTTCTTTTTGTTTAAAATCATATGTAATTAATTTTGTATATAGTTGGTCACTCTAACTAATGGTTTTTGATATCATGACTTTTTTTTGTAAGATATTATTTAAGTGTTGTAGTATTTTACTATGTAGAATTCTTTTAGCGGTTTTTAGCGATTTATTGTTTGTTTTATAATATTTCAACAATTTTATTTAAAAAACGGTGGTTTTTAGCGATTAATAGCTAAATTCACCTATTATTTAAAAAATGTACCTATTTTTTATTGTTTGTTTTATAATATTACATTAATTTAATAACAAAAAGTGTGGGTTTTCAGCGACTAATACCTAAATTCACCTATTATTTAAAAAATTCAGTTATTTTTATTGTTTGTTATATAATATTTCATTAATTTAGTATCACAAAGTGTGGGTTTTTAGCGATTAATAGCTAAATTCACCTATCATTTAAACAATTTAGCTAATTTTATTGTTTGTTTTATAATAATTCATTAATTTAGTATCAAAAAGTGTGGTTTTTTTTAGCGATTAATAGCTAAATTCACCTATTATTTAAATAATTTAGCAATTTTTTATTGTTTGTTTTATAATATTTCAATATTTTTATTTCAAAAAGAGTGGTTTTTTATTTTATTTAAGAAAGAGTGGTTTTTAGCGGTTAATAGCTCAATTCACCTATTATTTAAACAATTTAGCTATTTTTTATTGTTTGTTTTATAATATTTCATTAATTTAGTATCAAAAAGTGTTGGTTTTTAGCGATTAATACCTAAATGCACCTATTATTTAAACAATTTAGCTATTTTTTATTGTTTGTATAAAATATTTCAATAATTTTAATTAAAAAAGAGTGGTTTTTAGCAATTTATAGCAAAATTCACTTATTATTTAAAAAACTTAGCTATTTTTTATTGTTTGTTTTATAATATTTCATTAATTTAGTATCAAAAAGTGTGGGTTCTTAGCGATTAATACCTAAATGCACCTATTATTTAAACAATTTAGCTATTTTTTATTGTTTGTATAAAATATTTCAATAATTTTAATTAAAAAAGAGTGGTTTTTAGCAATTTATAGAAAAATTCACTTATTATTTAAAAAACTTAGCTATTTTGTATTGTTTGTTTTATAATATTTCATTAATTTAGTATCAAAAAGTGTGGGTTTTTAGCGATTAATAGCTAAATTCACCTATTATTTAAATAATTTCGCAATTTTTTATTGTTTGTTTTATAATATTTCAATATTTTTATTTCAAAAAGAGTGGTTTTTTATTTTATTTAAGAAAGAGTGGTTTTTAGCGGTTAATAGCTCAATTCACCTATTATTTAAACAATTTAGCTATTTTTTATTGTTTGTTTTATAATATTTCATTAATTTAGTATCAAAAAGTGTTGGTTTTTAGCGATTAATACCTAAATGCACCTATTATTTAAACAATTTAGCTATTTTTTATTGTTTGTATAAAATATTTCAATAATTTTAATTAAAAAAGAGTGGTTTTTAGCAATTTATAGCAAAATTCACTTATTATTTAAAAAACTTAGCTATTTTTTATTGTTTGTTTTATAATATTTCATTAATTTAGTATCAAAAAGTGTGGGTTCTTAGCGATTAATACCTAAATGCACCTATTATTTAAACAATTTAGCTATTTTTTATTGTTTGTATAAAATATTTCAATAATTTTAATTAAAAAAGAGTGGTTTTTAGCAATTTATAGAAAAATTCACTTATTATTTAAAAAACTTAGCTATTTTGTATTGTTTGTTTTATAATATTTCATTAATTTAGTATCAAAAAGTGTGGGTTTTTAGCGATTAATAGCTAAATTCACCTATTATTTAAATAATTTCGCAATTTTTTATTGTTTGTTTTATAATATTTCAATATTTTTATTTCAAAAAGAGTGGTTTTTTATTTTATTTAAGAAAGAGTGGTTTTTAGCGGTTAATAGCTCAATTCACCTATTATTTAAACAATTTAGCTATTTTTTATTGTTTGTTTTATAATATTTCATTAATTTAGTATCAAAAAGTGTTGGTTTTTAGCGATTAATACCTAAATGCACCTATTATTTAAACAATTTAGCTATTTTTTATTGTTTGTATAAAATATTTCAATAATTTTAATTAAAAAAGAGTGGTTTTTAGCAATTTATAGCAAAATTCACTTATTATTTAAAAAACTTAGCTATTTTTTATTGTTTGTTTTATAATATTTCATTAATTTAGTATCAAAAAGTGTGGGTTCTTAGCGATTAATACCTAAATGCACCTATTATTTAAACAATTTAGCTATTTTTTATTGTTTGTATAAAATATTTCAATAATTTTAATTAAAAAAGAGTGGTTTTTAGCAATTTATAGAAAAATTCACTTATTATTTAAAAAACTTAGCTATTTTGTATTGTTTGTTTTATAATATTTCATTAATTTAGTATCAAAAAGTGTGGGTTTTTAGCGATTAATAGCTAAATTCACCTATTATTTAAATAATTTCGCAATTTTTTATTGTTTGTTTTATAATATTTCAATATTTTTATTTCAAAAAGAGTGGGGTTTTATTTTATTTAAGAAAGAGTGGTTTTTAGCGGTTAATAGCTCAATTCACCTATTATTTAAACAATTTAGCTATTTTTTATTGTTTGTTTTATAATATTTCATTAATTTAGTATCAAAAAGTGTGGGTTTTTAGCGATTAATACCTAAATGCACCTATTATTTAAACAATTTAGCTATTTTTTATTGTGTGTATAAAATATTTCAATAATTTTAATTAAAAAAGAGTGGTTTTTAGCAATTTATAGAAAAATTCACTTATTATTTAAAAAACTTAGCTATTTTTTATTGTTTGTATTATAATTTTTCATTAATTTAGTATCAAAAAGTGTGGGTTCTTAGCGATTAATACCTAAATGCACCTATCATTTAAACAATTTAGCTATTTTTTATTGTTTGTATAAAATATTTCAATAATTTTAATTAAAAAAGAGTGGTTTTTAGCAATTTATAGAAAAATTCACTTATTATTTAAAAAACTTAGCTATTTTTTATTGTTTGTTTTATAATATTTCATTAATTTAGTATCAAAAAGTGTGGGTTCTTAGCGATTAATACCTAAATGCATCTATTATTTAAACAATTTAGCAATTTTTTGTTGTTTGTATAAAATATTTCAATAATTTTAATTAAAAAAGAGTGGTTTTTAGCAATTTATAGAAAAATTCACTTATTATTTAAAAAACTTAGCTATTTTTTATTGTTTGTTTTATAATATTTCATTAATTTAGTATCAAAAAGTGTGGGTTCTTAGCGATTAATACCTAAATGCATCTATTATTTAAACAATTTAGCAATTTTTTGTTGTTTGTATAAAATATTTCAATAATTTTAATTAAAAAAGAGTGGTTTTTAGCAATTTATAGAAAAATTCACTTATTATTTAAAAAACTTAGCTATTTTTTATTGTTTGTTTTATAATATTTCATTAATTTAGTATCAAAAAGTGTGGGTTCTTAGCGATTAATACCTAAATGCATCTATTATTTAAACAATTTAGCAATTTTTTGTTGTTTGTATAAAATATTTCAATAATTTTAATTAAAAAAGAGTGGTTTTTAGCAATTTATAGAAAAATTCACTTATTATTTAAAAAACTTAGCTATTTTTTATTGTTTGTTTTATAATATTTCATTAATTTAGTATCAAAAAGTGTGGGTTCTTAGCGATTAATACCTAAATTCACCTATTATTTAAATAATTTAGCAATTTTTTATTGTTTGTTTTATAATATTTCAATATTTTTATTTCAAAAAGAGTGGTTTTTTATTTTATTTAAGAAAGAGTGGTTTTTAGCGGTTAATAGCTCAATTCACCTATTATTTAAACAATTTAGCTATTTTTTATTGTTTGTTTTATAATATTTCATTAATTTAGTATCAAAAAGTGTTGGTTTTTAGCGATTAATACCTAAATGCACCTATTATTTAAACAATTTAGCTATTTTTTATTGTTTGTATAAAATATTTCAATAATTTTAATTAAAAAAGAGTGGTTTTTAGCAATTTATAGCAAAATTCACTTATTATTTAAAAAACTTAGCTATTTTTTATTGTTTGTTTTATAATATTTCATTAATTTAGTATCAAAAAGTGTGGGTTTTTAGCGATTAATAGCTAAATTCACCTATTATTTAAATAATTTCGCAATTTTTTATTGTTTGTTTTATAATATTTCAATATTTTTATTTCAAAAAGAGTGGGGTTTTATTTTATTTAAGAAAGAGTGGTTTTTAGCGGTTAATAGCTCAATTCACCTATTATTTAAACAATTTAGCTATTTTTTATTGTTTGTTTTATAATATTTCATTAATTTAGTATCAAAAAGTGTGGGTTCTTAGCGATTAATACCTAAATGCATCTATTATTTAAACAATTTAGCAATTTTTTGTTGTTTGTATAAAATATTTCAATAATTTTAATTAAAAAAGAGTGGTTTTTAGCAATTTATAGAAAAATTCACTTATTATTTAAAAAACTTAGCTATTTTTTATTGTTTGTTTTATAATATTTCATTAATTTAGTATCAAAAAGTGTGGGTTCTTAGCGATTAATACCTAAATTCACCTATTATTTAAATAATTTAGCAATTTTTTATTGTTTGTTTTATAATATTTCAATATTTTTATTTCAAAAAGAGTGGTTTTTTATTTTATTTAAGAAAGAGTGGTTTTTAGCGGTTAATAGCTCAATTCACCTATTATTTAAACAATTTAGCTATTTTTTATTGTTTGTTTTATAATATTTCATTAATTTAGTATCAAAAAGTGTTGGTTTTTAGCGATTAATACCTAAATGCACCTATTATTTAAACAATTTAGCTATTTTTTATTGTTTGTATAAAATATTTCAATAATTTTAATTAAAAAAGAGTGGTTTTTAGCAATTTATAGCAAAATTCACTTATTATTTAAAAAACTTAGCTATTTTTTATTGTTTGTTTTATAATATTTCATTAATTTAGTATCAAAAAGTGTGGGTTTTTAGCGATTAATAGCTAAATTCACCTATTATTTAAATAATTTCGCAATTTTTTATTGTTTGTTTTATAATATTTCAATATTTTTATTTCAAAAAGAGTGGGGTTTTATTTTATTTAAGAAAGAGTGGTTTTTAGCGGTTAATAGCTCAATTCACCTATTATTTAAACAATTTAGCTATTTTTTATTGTTTGTTTTATAATATTTCATTAATTTAGTATCAAAAAGTGTGGGTTTTTAGCGATTAATACCTAAATGCACCTATTATTTAAACAATTTAGCTATTTTTTATTGTGTGTATAAAATATTTCAATAATTTTAATTAAAAAAGAGTGGTTTTTAGCAATTTATAGAAAAATTGACTTATTATTTAAAAAACTTAGCTATTTTTTATTGTTTGTATTATAATTTTTCATTAATTTAGTATCAAAAAGTGTGGGTTCTTAGCGATTAATACCTAAATGCATCTATTATTTAAACAATTTAGCAATTTTTTGTTGTTTGTATAAAATATTTCAATAATTTTAATTAAAAAAGAGTGGTTTTTAGCAATTTATAGAAAAATTCACTTATTATTTAAAAAACTTAGCTATTTTTTATTGTTTGTTTTATAATATTTCATTAATTTAGTATCAAAAAGTGTGGGTTCTTAGCGATTAATACCTAAATGCATCTATTATTTAAACAATTTAGCAATTTTTTGTTGTTTGTATAAAATATTTCAATAATTTTAATTAAAAAAGAGTGGTTTTTAGCAATTTATAGAAAAATTCACTTATTATTTAAAAAACTTAGCTATTTTTTATTGTTTGTTTTCTAATATTTCATTAATTTAGTATCAAAAAGTGTGGGTTCTTAGCGATTAATACCTAAATGCATCTATTATTTAAACAATTTAGCAATTTTTTGTTGTTTGTATAAAATATTTCAATAATTTTAATTAAAAAAGAGTGGTTTTTAGCAATTTATAGAAAAATTCACTTATTATTTAAAAAACTTAGCTATTTTTTATTGTTTGTTTTATAATATTTCATTAATTTAGTATCAAAAAGTGTGGGTTCTTAGCGATTAATACCTAAATGCATCTATTATTTAAACAATTTAGCAATTTTTTGTTGTTTGTATAAAATATTTCAATAATTTTAATTAAAAAAGAGTGGTTTTTAGCAATTTATAGAAAAATTCACTTATTATTTAAAAAACTTAGCTATTTTTTATTGTTTGTTTTATAATATTTCATTAATTTAGTATCAAAAAGTGTGGGTTTTTAGCGATTAATAGCTAAATTCACCTATCATTTAAACAATTTAGCTATTTTTTATTGTGTGTATAAAATATTTCAATAATTTTAATTAAAAAAGAGTGGTTTTTAGCTATTTATAGAAAAATTCACTTATTATTTAAAAAACTTAGCTATTTTTTATTGTTTGTTTTATAATATTTCATTAATTTAGTATCAAAAAGTGTGGGTTCTTAGCGATTAATACCTAAATGCACCTATTATTTAAACAATTTAGCTATTTTTTATTGTTTGTATAAAATATTTCAATAATTTTAATTAAAAAAGAGTGGTTTTTAGCAATTTATAGCAAAATTCACTTATTATTTAAAAAACTTAGCTATTTTTTATTGTTTGTTTTATAATATTTCATTAATTTAGTATCAAAAAGTGTGGGTTCTTAGCGATTAATACCTAAATGCACCTATCATTTAAACAATTTAGCTATTTTTTGTTGTTTGTATAAAATATTTCTATAATTTTAATTAAAAAAGAGTGGTTTTTAGCAATTTATAGCAAAATTCACTTATTATTTAAAAAACTTAGCTATTTTTTATTGTTTGTTTTATAATATTTCATTAATTTAGTATAAAAAAGTGTGGGTTCTTAGCGATTAATACCTAAATGCACCTATCATTTAAACAATTTAGCTATTTTTTATTGTTTGTATAAAATATTTCAATAATTTTAATTAAAAACAAGTTAGAGTGCTATATTCGGCTGTGCCGAATCTTTGATACCCTCCACCGACAGTTCGAATGTTTCAGGAGTAATATCTGTATGATGTAATTATTATCTTAAACTGGGACGATTTGTTATTAATTATGGTTTTAGCCGACTAAACTGTTTTCCGGTAGTAGGGTTTATATGGGGCCTAGGGTAAATTATGGACCGATCATGACGAAATTTCACAGCGTCATTTCTAGTCCGTTAAAACTGTGACGTACCAATTTCTGTTATGATTGCAATTTTTTTACGGTTTTAGGCGTACTAAACTGTTTTCCGGGAGTAGGGTTTATATGAGGCCTAGGGTAAATTATGGACCGATCATCACGAAATTTCACAGTGTCATTTGTAGTCCTATAAAACTGTGACGTACCAGTAGGGTTTATATGGGGCCTAGGGTAAATTATGGACCGATCATGACGAAATTTCACAGCGTCATTTCTAGTCCGTTAAAACTGTGACGTACCAATTTCTGTTATGATTGCAATTTTTTTACGGTTTTAGGCGTACTAAACTGTTTTCCGGGAGTATTGTTTATATGGGGCTTAGGGTAAATTATAGAGGGATCATCACGAAATTTAACGGCGTGATTTCCAGTCAAATAAAACAAATTTTTGCAAAATCTTATCTCATTCCGTGCCTTGTTACAGCATTTATGTTATTTTTTGTAACAAAATTATCAATTTTTTTAGGTGGTGGTTCCACATTTTGATTCATAGCTCTGGTCCTACTGAACCGATTTTGCTGGATTTCAATCCCAAACTGCTTAGGATAACTACAAGCAATTTGGCGCCAAGTTTGTTAATTTCTTTTGAGTTGTTCGAAAGTGAGCGTGTTTTCAACAGACGGACAGACGGACATACGGACAGACGGACAGACAGACGGACATGGCTAAATCGACTTAGAATTACTCAAGGACCCAGAATATATGTACTTTATGGGGTCGGAGATGAATAATAAAAAAGTTTCACACGGAATGACAAACTTAATATACCCTCTTCACAACTAATTGTGGTGGAGGGTATAAAGAGTGGTTTTTAGCAATTTATAGAAAAATTCACTTATTATTTAAAAAACTTAGCTATTTTTTATTGCTTGCTTTATAATATTTCATTAATTTAGTATCAAAAAGTGTGGGTTTTTAGCGATTAATAGCTAAATTCACCTATCATTTAAACAATTTAGCTATTTTTTATTGTTTGTATAAAATATTTCAATAATTTTAATTAAAAAAGAGTGGTTTTTAGCAATTTGTAGCAAAATTCACTTATTATTTAAAAAACGTAGCTATTTTTTATTGTTTGTTTTATAATATTTCATTAATTTAGTATCAAAAAGTGTGGGTTTTTAGCGATTAATAGCTAAATTCACCTATCATTTAAACAATTTAGCTATTTTTTATTGTTTGTATAAAATATTTCAATAATTTTAATTAAAAAAGAGTGGTTTTTAGCAATTTATAGAAAAATTCACTTATTATTTAAAAAACTTAGCTATTTTTTATTGTTTGCTTTATAATATTTCATTAATTTAGTATCAAAAAGTGTGGGTTCTTAGCGATTAATACCTAAATGCACCTATCATTTAAACAATTTAGCTATTTTTTATTGTTTGTATAAAATATTTCAATAATTTTAATTAAAAAGAGTGGTTTTTAGCAATTTGTAGCAAAATTCACTTATTATTTAAAAAACTTAGCTATTTTTTATGGTTTGTTTTATAATATATCATTAATTTAGTATCAAAAAGTGTGAGTTTTAGCGATAAATAGCTAAATTCACCTATTATTTAAAAAATGTAGCTATTTTTTATTGTTTGTTTTATAATATTTCAATAGTTTTATTTCAAAAAGTGTGGGTTTAAGCGACTACTAACTAAATTCACCTATTATTTAAAAAATGTAGATAGTTTTTATTGATTGTTTTATAATATTTCAATATTATCTCCTCCCGTTTTCCTGGAATTCATCTAACAGTGAATTTCAAAATTTGAAAATATGGACAAATTTAAAAAATTTGTATAAAGACGCAACACCTTTAAGCTTCTGATAATTAATTTACATAAAATACCACTTTTTCAACAAATTCCATCAAATTTTAGCCGCCCATCGCCTCCCGTTTTCCTGGAATTCATCTAACAATGAATTTCAAAATTTGAAAATATGGACAAATTGCAAAATACGTATTAAGACGCAACTCCTTTAAGCTTCTGTAAGAACTTTTATGTATAAATAATAATAATTTTTATGTGCTATATATTTGTTTCTTTCTCTCTTGCAAGTAGTAAAGGGCTGACTTCAAACTCACATATATACAAATATTTAAATGGCGTTAAAAATATTACACGTAAAGCATGTAAAGCTTTGAGGACAGGCCTAATAGTATGCAAATGTCCTCAAAATATAAGGCACATACAAAAAAATGTATGCAAACTACACGCTGTGAATGCATATATATTCAGATTTTACCCGTTTACTTCTTATAAGGGCCGAATTTCAGATAGTTAATTACCTATTGCTCGGCAACATTCCCATTAATTTGCTTTACTTGTTTTATTCCTTATGTTGTTTACTGATGTTCATTTAAATTTTTATTTTAAATTTTTAAATAAACAAACTAAAATTTTTTGTTTTATTTTGTTTAAAGCTCTTGTTATTAAGTTTGTATATAGTTGGTCACTCTAACTAATGGTTTTTGATATGACGACTTTTTTTTAAGATATTATTTTAGTGTTGTAGTATTTTATTTATTTATACATCACTAAAAACCGCCCTTTTGATATAAAAATATTGAAATATTTTAAAACAAACAGTAAACAATAGCTAATTTTTTGAAATAATAAGTGAATTTAGCTATTAATCGCTAAGAACCCAGACTTTTTGATACTAAATTAATGAAATATTATAAAACAAACATTAAAAAATAGCTAAATTGTTGAAACAATATGTGAATTTAGCTATTAATCGCCCAAACCAACCCTTTTTGAAATAAAATTATTGAAATATTATAAGATTTACAATAAAAAATAGCTAATTATTTTAATAAAAGGTGAATTTAGCTCTTAATCGCTCAGAACCCACTCTTTTTGTAATTAAATTAATGAAATATTATAAAACAAACAATAAAAAATAGCTAAGTTTTTTAAATAATAAGTGAATTTTTCTATAAATTGCTAAAAACCACTCTTTTTTAATTAAAATTATTGAAATATTTTATACAAACAATAAAAAATAGCTAAATTATTTAAATAATAGGTGAATTTAGCTATTAATCGCTACAAAACCACGCTTTTTGATACTAAATTAATGAACCATTATAAAACAAACAATAAAAATTAGCTAAATTGTTTAAATAATAGGTGAATTAAGCTATTAATCGCTACAAACCCACGCTTTTTGATACTAAATTAATGAAGTATTATAAAACAAAAATAAAAATTAGCTAAATTGTTTAAATAATAGGTGAATTTAGCTACTAATCGCTACAAAACCACACTTTTTGATACTAAATTAATGAAGTATTATAAAACAAAAATAAAAATTAGCTAAATTGTTTAAATAATAGGTGAATTTAGCTACTAATCGCTACAAAACCACACTTTTTGATACTAAATTAATGAAATATTATAAAAAAACAATAAAAAATAGCAAAATTGTTGAAATAATAGGTGAATTTAGCTATTAATCGCTAAAAACCACACTTTATGAAATAAAAATACTGAAATATTACAAAACAAACAATAAAAAAATAGCAAAATTGTTTAAATAATAGGTGAATTTAGCTATTAATCGCTAAAAAACCACGCTTTTTGATACTAAATTAATGAAGTTTATAAAACAAACAATAAAAATTAGGTAAATTGTTTAAATAATAGGTGAATTTAGCTACTAATCGCTAAAAAACCACAATTTTTGATAGTAAATTAATGACGTATTATAAAACAAACAATGAAAATTAGGTAAATTGTTTAAATAATAGGTGAATTTAGCTATTAATCGCTAAAAAACCACATTTTTTGATACTAAATTAATGAAGTATTATAAAACAACCAATAAAAATTAGCTAAATTGTTTAAATAATAGGTGAATTTAGCTACTAATCGCTACAAAACCACACTTTTTGATACTAAATTAATGAAATATTATAAAAAAACAATAAAAAATAGCAAAATTGTTGAAATAATAGGTGAATTTAGCTATTAATCGCTAAAAACCACACTTTATGAAATAAAAATACTGAAATATTATAAAACAAACAATAAAAAAATAGCAAAATTGTTTAAATAATAGGTGAATTTAGCTATTAATCGCTAAAAAACCACGCTTTTTGATACTAAATTAATGAAGTTTATAAAACAAACAATAAAAATTAGGTAAATTGTTTAAATAATAGGTGAATTTAGCTACTAATCGCTAAAAAACCACAATTTTTGATAGTAAATTAATGACGTATTATAAAACAAACAATGAAAATTAGGTAAATTGTTTAAATAATAGGTGAATTTAGCTATTAATCGCTAAAAAACCACATTTTTTGATACTAAATTAATGAAGTATTATAAAACAACCAATAAAAATTAGCTAAATTGTTTAAATAATAGGTGAATTTAGCTACTAATCGCTAAAAAACCACAATTTTTGATAGTAAATTAATGACGTATTATAAAACAAACAATGAAAATTAGGTAAATTGTTTAAATAATAGGTGAATTTAGCTATTAATCGCTAAAAAACCACGCTTTTTGATACTAAATTAATGAAGTTTATAAAACAAACAATAAAAATTAGGTAAATTGTTTAAATAATAGGTGAATTTAGCTACTAATCGCTAAAAAACCACAATTTTTGATAGTAAATTAATGACGTATTATAAAACAAACAATGAAAATTAGGTAAATTGTTTAAATAATAGGTGAATTTAGCTATTAATCGCTAAAAAACCACATTTTTTGATACTAAATTAATGAAGTATTATAAAACAACCAATAAAAATTAGCTAAATTGTTTAAATAATAGGTGAATTTAGCTACTAATCGCTACAAAACCACACTTTTTGATACTAAATTAATGAAATATTATAAAAAAACAATAAAAAATAGCAAAATTGTTGAAATAATAGGTGAATTTAGCTATTAATCGCTAAAAACCACACTTTATGAAATAAAAATACTGAAATATTATAAAACAAACAATAAAAAAATAGCAAAATTGTTTAAATAATAGGTGAATTTAGCTATTAATCGCTAAAAAACCACGCTTTTTGATACTAAATTAATGAAGTTTATAAAACAAACAATAAAAATTAGGTAAATTGTTTAAATAATAGGTGAATTTAGCTACTAATCGCTAAAAAACCACAATTTTTGATAGTAAATTAATGACGTATTATAAAACAAACAATGAAAATTAGGTAAATTGTTTAAATAATAGGTGAATTTAGCTATTAATCGCTAAAAAACCACATTTTTTGATACTAAATTAATGAAGTATTATAAAACAACCAATAAAAATTAGCTAAATTGTTTAAATAATAGGTGAATTTAGGTATTAATCGCTAAAAAACCACAATTTTTGATACTAAATTAATGAAGTATTATAAAACAAACAATAAAAAATTAGCTAAATTGTTTAAATAATAGGTGAATTTAGGTATTAATCGCTAAAAAACCACAATTTTTGATAGTAAATTAATGACGTATTATAAAACAAACAATGAAAATTAGCTAAATTGTTTAAATAATAGGTGAATTTAGCTATTAATCGCTAAAAAACCACGCTTTTTGATACTAAATTAATGAAGTATTATAAAACAAACAATAAAAATTAGCTAAATTGTTTAAATAATAGGTGAATTAAGCTATTAATCGCTACAAAACCACGCTTTTTGATACTAAATTAATGAAATATTATAAAAAAACAATAAAAAATAGCAAAATTGTTGAAATAATAGGTGAATTTAGCTATTAATCGCTAAAAACCACACTTTATGAAATAAAAATACTGAAATATTATAAAACAAACAATAAAAAAATAGCAAAATTGTTTAAATAATAGGTGAATTTAGCTATTAATCGCTAAAAAACCACGCTTTTTGATACTAAACTAATGAAATATTATAAAACAAACAATAAAAATTAGCTAAATTGTTTAAATAATAGGTGAATTTAGGTATTAATCGCTAAAAAACCACAATTTTTGATAGTAAATTAATGACGTATTATAAAACAAACAATGAAAATTAGCTAAATTGTTTAAATAATAGGTGAATTTAGCTATTAATCGCTAAAAAACCACGCTTTTTGATACTAAATTAATGAAGTATTATAAAACAAACAATAAAAATTAGCTAAATTGTTTAAATAATAGGTGAATTAAGCTATTAATCGCTACAAAACCACGCTTTTTGATACTAAATTAATGAAATATTATAAAAAAACAATAAAAAATAGCAAAATTGTTGAAATAATAGGTGAATTTAGCTATTAATCGCTAAAAACCACACTTTATGAAATAAAAATACTGAAATATTATAAAACAAACAATAAAAAAATATTTTATACAAACAATAAAAAATAGCTAAATTGTTTAAATAATAGGTGAATTTAGCTATTAATCGCTAAAAACCTACACTTTTTGATACTAAATTAATGAAGTATTATAAAACAAACAATAAAAAATAGCTAAATTGCTTAAATAATAGGTGAATTTAGCTATTAATCGCTACAAAACCACGCTTTTTGATACTAAATTATTGAACTATTATAAAACAAAAATAAAAATTAGCTAAATTGTTTAAATAATAGGTGAATTTAGCAACTAAACGCTACAAAACCACACTTTTTGATACTAAATTAATGAAATATTATAAAACAAACAATAAAAATTAGCTAAATTGTTTAAATAATAGGTGAATTTAGCTACTAATCGCTACAAAACCACACTTTTTGATACTAAATTAATGAAATATTATAAAAAAACAATAAAAAATAGCAAAATTGTTGAAATAATAGGTGAATTTAGCTATTAATCGCTAAAAACCACACTTTATGAAATAAAAATACTGAAATATTATAAAACAAACAATAAAAAAATAGCAAAATTGTTTAAATAATAGGTGAATTTAGCTATTAATCGCTAAAAAACCACGCTTTTTGATACTAAATTAATGAAGTTTATAAAACAAACAATAAAAATTAGGTAAATTGTTTAAATAATAGGTGAATTTAGCTACTAATCGCTAAAAAACCACAATTTTTGATAGTAAATTAATGACGTATTATAAAACAAACAATGAAAATTAGGTAAATTGTTTAAATAATAGGTGAATTTAGCTATTAATCGCTAAAAAACCACATTTTTTGATACTAAATTAATGAAGTATTATAAAACAACCAATAAAAATTAGCTAAATTGTTTAAATAATAGGTGAATTTAGCTACTAATCGCTAAAAAACCACAATTTTTGATAGTAAATTAATGACGTATTATAAAACAAACAATGAAAATTAGGTAAATTGTTTAAATAATAGGTGAATTTAGCTATTAATCGCTAAAAAACCACGCTTTTTGATACTAAATTAATGAAGTTTATAAAACAAACAATAAAAATTAGGTAAATTGTTTAAATAATAGGTGAATTTAGCTACTAATCGCTAAAAAACCACAATTTTTGATAGTAAATTAATGACGTATTATAAAACAAACAATGAAAATTAGGTAAATTGTTTAAATAATAGGTGAATTTAGCTATTAATCGCTAAAAAACCACATTTTTTGATACTAAATTAATGAAGTATTATAAAACAACCAATAAAAATTAGCTAAATTGTTTAAATAATAGGTGAATTTAGCTACTAATCGCTACAAAACCACACTTTTTGATACTAAATTAATGAAATATTATAAAAAAACAATAAAAAATAGCAAAATTGTTGAAATAATAGGTGAATTTAGCTATTAATCGCTAAAAACCACACTTTATGAAATAAAAATACTGAAATATTATAAAACAAACAATAAAAAAATAGCAAAATTGTTTAAATAATAGGTGAATTTAGCTATTAATCGCTAAAAAACCACGCTTTTTGATACTAAATTAATGAAGTTTATAAAACAAACAATAAAAATTAGGTAAATTGTTTAAATAATAGGTGAATTTAGCTACTAATCGCTAAAAAACCACAATTTTTGATAGTAAATTAATGACGTATTATAAAACAAACAATGAAAATTAGGTAAATTGTTTAAATAATAGGTGAATTTAGCTATTAATCGCTAAAAAACCACATTTTTTGATACTAAATTAATGAAGTATTATAAAACAACCAATAAAAATTAGCTAAATTGTTTAAATAATAGGTGAATTTAGGTATTAATCGCTAAAAAACCACAATTTTTGATACTAAATTAATGAAGTATTATAAAACAAACAATAAAAAATTAGCTAAATTGTTTAAATAATAGGTGAATTTAGGTATTAATCGCTAAAAAACCACAATTTTTGATACTAAATTAATGAAGTATTATAAAACAAACAATAAAAAATTAGCTAAATTGTTTAAATAATAGGTGAATTTAGCTATTAATCGCTAAAAAACCACAATTTTTGATAGTAAATTAATGAAGTAGTATAAAACAAACAATAAAAATTAGGTAAATTGTTTAAATAATAGGTGAATTTAGCTATTAATCGCTAAAAAACCACAATTTTTGATAGTAAATTAATGACGTATTATAAAACAAACAATGAAAATTAGGTAAATTGTTTAAATAATAGGTGAATTTAGCTATTAATCGCTAAAAAACCACAATTTTTGATAGTAAATTAATGACGTATTATAAAACAAACAATAAAAATTAGGTAAATTGTTTAAATAATAGGTGAATTTAGCTATTAATCGCTAAAAACCCAAAATTTTTGATACTAAATTAATGAAGTAGTATAAAACAACCAATAAAAATTAGCTAAATTGTTTAAATAATAGGTGAATTTAGGTATTAATCGCTAAAAAACCACAATTTTTGATACTAAATTAATGAAGTTTATAAAACAAACAATAAAAATTAGCTAAATTGTTTAAATAATAGGTGAATTGAGCTATTAATCGCTAAAAAACCACACTTTTTGAAATAAAATTATTGTAATATTATAAAACAAACAATAAAAAATAGCCAAGTTTTTTAAATAATAGGTGAATTTAGCTATTAATCGCTAAAAAATCACGCTTTTTGATACTAAACTAATGAAATATTATAAAACAAACAATAAAAAATAGCTAAATTGTTTAAATAATAGGTGAATTTAGCTATTAATCGCTAAAAAACCACACTTTTTGATACTAAATTAATGAAGTAGTATAAAACAACCAATAAAAATTAGCTAAATTGTTTAAATAATAGGTGAATTTAGCTATTAATCGCTAAAAACCCACAATTTTTGATACTAAATTAATGAAGTATTATAAAACAAACAATAAAAATTAGCTAAATTGTTTAAATAATAGGTGAATTGAGCTATTAATCGCTAAAAAACCACACTTTTTGAAATAAAATTATTGTAATATTATAAATCAAACAATAAAAAATAGCCAAGTTTTTTAAATAATAGGTGAATTTAGCTATTAATCGCTAAAAAATCACGCTTTTTGATACTAAACTAATGAAATATTATAAAACAAACAATAAAAAATAGCTAAATTGTTTAAATAATAGGTGAATTTAGCTATTAATCGCTAAAAAACCACACTTTTTGATACTAAATTAATGAAGTAGTATAAAACAACCAATAAAAATTAGCTAAATTGTTTAAATAATAGGTGAATTTAGCTATTAATCGCTAAAAACCCACAATTTTTGATACTAAATTAATGAAATATTATAAAACAAACAATAAAAAATAGCTAAATTGTTTAAATAATAGGTGAATTGAGCTATTAATCGCTAAAAAACCACACTTTTTGAAATAAAATTATTGTAATATTATAAAACAAACAATAAAAAATAGCCAAGTTTTTTAAATAATAGGTGAATTTAGCTATTAATCGCTAAAAAATCACGCTTTTTGATACTAAACTAATGAAATATTATAAAACAAACAATAAAAAATAGCTAAATTGTTTAAATAATAGGTGAATTTAGCTATTAATCGCTAAAAAACCACACTTTTTGATACTAAATTAATGAAGTAGTATAAAACAACCAATAAAAATTAGCTAAATTGTTTAAATAATAGGTGAATTTAGCTATTAATCGCTAAAAACCCACAATTTTTGATACTAAATTAATGAAATATTATAAAACAAACAATAAAAAATAGCTAAATTGTTTAAATAATAGGTGAATTGAGCTATTAATCGCTAAAAACCACACTTTTTGATACTAAATTAATGAAGTAGTATAAAACAACCAATAAAAATTAGCTAAATTGTTTAAATAATAGGTGAATTTAGCTATTAATCGCTAAAAACCCACAATTTTTGATACTAAATTAATGAAATATTATAAAACAAACAATAAAAATTAGCTAAATTGCTTAAATAATAGGTGAATTTAGCTATTAATCGCTACAAAACCACGCTTTTTGATACTAAATTAATGAACTATTATAAAACAAAAATAAAAATTAGCTAAATTGCTTCAATAATAGGTGAATTTAGCTATTAATCGCTACAAAACCACACTTTTTGATACTAAATTAATGAAATATTATAAAACAAACAATAAAAAATAGCTACATTGTTTGAATAATAGGTGAATTTAGCTATTAATCGCTAAAAAACCACACTTTTTGATACTAAATTAATGAAGTATTATAAAACAAACAATAAAAAATATCTAAATTGCTTAAATAATAGGTGAATTTAGCTATTAATCGCTACAAAACCACGCTTTTTGATACTAAATTAATGAACTATTATAAAACAAAAATAAAAATTAGCTAAATTGCTTAAATAATAGGTGAATTTAGCTATTAATCGCTAAAAAACCACGCTTTTTGATACTAAACTAATGAAATATTATAAAACAAACAATAAAAATTAGCTAAATTGTTTAAATAATAGGTGAATTTAGCTATTAATCGCTAAAAAACCACACTTTTTGATACTAAATTAATGAAGTATTATAAAACAAACAATAAAAAATATCTAAATTGCTTAAATAATAGGTGAATTTAGCTATTAATCGCTACAAAACCACGCTTTTTGATACTAAATTAATGAACTATTATAAAACAAAAATAAAAATTAGCTAAATTGCTTAAATAATAGGAGAATTTAGCTATTAATCGCTACAAAACCACACTTTTTGATACTAAATTAATGAAATATTATAAAACAAACAATAAAAAATAGCTAAATTGTTTAAATAATAGGTGAATTTAGCTATTAATTGCTAAAACCACTCTTTTTTAAATAAAATAATTGAAATATTATAAAACAAACAATAAAAAAAAGCTAAATTTTTTAAATAATACGTGAATTTTGCTATAAATTGCTAAAAACCACTCTTTTTTAAATAAAATTATTGAAATATTGTATACAAACAATAAAAAATAGCTAAATTGTTTAAATAATAGGTGAATTTAGCTATTAATCGCTACAAAACCACGCTTTTTGATACTAAATTAATGAACTATTATAAAAAAAAATAAAAATCAGCTAAATTGTTTAAATAATAGGTGAATTTAGGTATTAATCGCTAAAAAACCACAATTTTTGATAGTAAATTAATGACGTATTATAAAACAAACAATGAAAATTAGCTAAATTGTTTAAATAATAGGTGAATTTAGCTATTAATCGCTAAAAAACCACGCTTTTTGATACTAAATTAATGAAGTATTATAAAACAAACAATAAAAATTAGCTAAATTGTTTAAATAATAGGTGAATTAAGCTATTAATCGCTACAAAACCACGCTTTTTGATACTAAATTAATGAAATATTATAAAAAAACAATAAAAAATAGCAAAATTGTTGAAATAATAGGTGAATTTAGCTATTAATCGCTAAAAACCACACTTTATGAAATAAAAATACTGAAATATTATAAAACAAACAATAAAAAAATAGCAAAATTGTTTAAATAATAGGTGAATTTAGCTATTAATCGCTAAAAAACCACGCTTTTTGATACTAAACTAATGAAATATTATAAAACAAACAATAAAAATTAGCTAAATTGTTTAAATAATAGGTGAATTTAGGTATTAATCGCTAAAAAACCACAATTTTTGATAGTAAATTAATGACGTATTATAAAACAAACAATGAAAATTAGCTAAATTGTTTAAATAATAGGTGAATTTAGCTATTAATCGCTAAAAAACCACGCTTTTTGATACTAAATTAATGAAGTATTATAAAACAAACAATAAAAATTAGCTAAATTGTTTAAATAATAGGTGAATTAAGCTATTAATCGCTACAAAACCACGCTTTTTGATACTAAATTAATGAAATATTATAAAAAAACAATAAAAAATAGCAAAATTGTTGAAATAATAGGTGAATTTAGCTATTAATCGCTAAAAACCACACTTTATGAAATAAAAATACTGAAATATTATAAAACAAACAATAAAAAAATATTTTATACAAACAATAAAAAATAGCTAAATTGTTTAAATAATAGGTGAATTTAGCTATTAATCGCTAAAAACCTACACTTTTTGATACTAAATTAATGAAGTATTATAAAACAAACAATAAAAAATAGCTAAATTGCTTAAATAATAGGTGAATTTAGCTATTAATCGCTACAAAACCACGCTTTTTGATACTAAATTATTGAACTATTATAAAACAAAAATAAAAATTAGCTAAATTGTTTAAATAATAGGTGAATTTAGCAACTAAACGCTACAAAACCACACTTTTTGATACTAAATTAATGAAATATTATAAAACAAACAATAAAAAATAGCTAAATTGTTTAAATAATAGGTGAATTTAGCTATTAATTGCTAAAAACCACTCTTTTTTAAATAAAATAATTGAAATATTATAAAACAAACAATAAAAAATAGCTAAATTGCTTAAATAATAGGTGAATTTAGCTATTGATCGCTACAAAACCACGCTTTTTGATACTAAATTAATGAAATATTATAAAACGAACAATAAAAAAAAGAGAAATTTTTTAAATAATACGTGAATTTTGCTAAAAATTGCTAAAAACCACTCTTTTTTAAATAAAATTATTGAAATATTATAAAACAAACAATAAAAAATAGCTAAATTGCTTAAATAATAGGTGAATTTAGCTATTGATCTCTACAAAACCACGCTTTTTGATACTAAATTAATGAAATATTATAAAACGAACAATAAAAAAAGCTAAATTTTTTAAATAATACGTGAATTTTGCTAAAAATTGCTAAAAACCACTCTTTTTTAAATAAAATTATTGAAATATTATAAAACAAACAATAAAAAATAGCTAAATTGCTTAAATAATAGGTGAATTTAGGTATTAATCGCTAAAAACCACACATTTTGATACTAAATTAATGAAATTTTATAAAACAAACAATGAAAATAACTGAATTTTTTAAATAATAGGTGAATTTAGCTATTAATCGCTAAAAAACCACATTTTTTGATACTAAATTAATGAAGTATTATAAAACAAACAATAAAAATTAGCTAAATTGTTTAAATAATAGGTGAATTTAGGTATTAATCGCTAAAAAACCACAATTTTTGATACTAAATTAATGAAGTATTATAAAACAAACAATAAAAATTAGGTAAATTGTTTAAATAATAGGTGAATTTAGCTATTAATCGCTAAAAAACCACACTTTTTGATACTAAATTAATGAAGTATTATAAAACAAACAATAAAAAATAGCTAAATTGCTTAAATAATAGGTGAATTAAGCTCTTAATCGCTTTAGCTTGTAATTAAATTAATGAAATATTATAAAACAAACAATAAAAAATAGGTACATTTTTATAACCTTCACCTCAGGTGGAAAAGGGTATATATAAGTTTGTCATAACGTTTGTAATTTCCACAATATTGATTTTAGACCCCATAAAGTATATATATTCTGGGACCTTATGAGGAGAGAACTTGATTTAACGATGTCCGTCTGTCCATCTGACCGTCTGTCCGCCTGACCGTCTGTCCGTCTTACGTTTGATATGTGTTTTCCGGATAATCCAGACATGATAGCGGCTAGGTTGTTTTACATTTATGTTACATACAGTCCACCATTTCTTGCTATTGAAATTCAGCCAGATCGGTCTAAAAATGACGTAGATATGCGCAAAAAACCACGACTACCTCTAAATTTTTCCAAAAATCCCTTGTTGTTGTTGTATTTTTTTAATTTCTGTATATCTTGAGAACGGCAAGAGCCAAAGTTTCCAAATTAAGTACACAAATTTAGGTTGCCAATACACACCATCTTACAAAATGTGGGCGGGATTGGAGAAGTGGGCGTGGTACCTCCCGTACAAAAAAAATTAAAAATTTTATAAAAACCTAAATTTAAGGGCTGCCATATGTCCTATGGATATGACTTATATATCAAAATATCGGAAATTTTTAGTAGAACATATTTTATAAAAAAACTCGGGAAAATCGGTTCAGATACAAAAAAGTTATGACCAAAATTAAATTTTTTTTAAATACCCTACTTTCGGGAACCATAGATCTCCCCGAGTCCAAGTTTTATAATCCAACTAACTGGCAAATTTCTTCTTAAACACTTCGGTATATAAATCTGTCAAATCGGTTACAAAATGGCTGAGTTATAATCAAAATACTGAAATCCCAAAAATTACTCTTTTTATACCCTTCACCTCAGGTGGAAAAGGGCATATAAAAGTTTGTCATAACGTTAGTAATTTCCACAATATTGATTTTAGACCCCATAAAGTATATATATTCTGGGACCTTATGAGGAGAGAACTTGATTTAACCATGTGATGTCCCTCTACCCCCCTTTCAATTGCTTACATATACTAGCATAATGCCCAATATGATTTTCGTTATCACCCTTCTTTATTATTTCATCTATTAAACGAAAAAATTTTTACAAATAGAAACTAGGAATTTTTGTGTTTTTTGCTACTTAAAAACTCGCCAAAAATGATAAAAGAAAACAAACAAACACACATACATGGCGCAAACTATTTTGGTGAATATATTTCCCAACTTTGTGGTGAACAAAAACATCAGAAGTAATTACAACAAAACTTTGTTGAATTTTGTGAACAGTCAACGTGCCATATTTCATTTTAATGATATTCGATTAACGTTCCTTCATGGTTCAGTTGTCTAGGAGGTTTGTTAGAAACTGAGAGTTCCCGGTTCGATTCTTGGTTTTTTAAAAAGAACATTTTTTTTTTAATATTTTTATTTTTTTATGTTCTAAAAAAGATTTAAAACAAATATTTACCAGTTTTCGCTTTTTAAATTTTATTTATAATGAAGTTTGAGGTATTGCAAATATGTATGTATATGTAAAAATAATTTAGCTTTTGTCTAGTTGCTCTGTATTCTGCTCGCACAATGGTGAAGGGTATATAAGATTCGGCACAGCCGAATATAGCACTATTACTTGTTTAAATAATAGTTGAATTTAGCTATTAATCCCTTAAACCCACACTTTTTGAAATAAAATTATTGAAATATTATAAAACAAACAATAAAAACAAGCTAAATTTTTTTAAATAATACGTGAATTTTGCTATAAATTGCTAAAAACCACTCTTTTTTAAATAAAATTATTGAAATATTGTATACAAACAATAAAAAATAGCTACATTTTTTAAATAATAGGTGAATTTAGGTATTAATCGCTAAAAACCCACACTTTTTGATACTAAATTAATGAAATATTATAAAACAAACAATAAAAAATAGCTAAGTTTTTTAAATAATAAGTGAATTTTGCTACAAATTGCTAAAAACCACTCTTTTTTAATTAAAATTATTGAAATATAATTAGTATTGTGGTTATTATTATTGAAATTATTGAAATATTTTATACAAACAATAAAAAATAGCTAAATTGTTTAAATGATAGGTGCATTTAGGTATTAATCGCTAAGAACCCACACTTTTTAATACTAAATTAATGAAATATTACAAAACAAACAATAAAAAATAGCTAAGTTTTTTAAATAATAAGTGAAATTTGCTATAAATTGCTAAAAACCACTCTTTTTTAAATAAAATTATTGAAATATTGTATACAAACAATAAAAAAATAGCTCAATTTTGTAAATAATAGGTGAATTTAGGTATTAATCGCTAAAAACCAAACTTTTTGATACTGAATTAAGGAAATATTATAAAACAAACAATAAAATAATAGGTGAATTTAGCCATTATTTGCTATAAACCAGCCTTTTTGAAGTAAAATTATTGAAATATTAAAAAACAAACAATAAATCGCTAAAAACCGCTAAAAGAATTCTACATAGTAAAATACTACAACACTTAAATAATATCTTACAAAAAAAAGTCATGATATCAAAAACCATTAGTTAGAGTGACCAACTATATACAAAACTAATTACATATGATTTTAAACAAAAAGAAAAATAAAACAAGCAATTTTAGTTTGTTTATTTAAAAATTTAAAATAATAATTGAAATAAAAATCAGTAAACAACATAAGTAATAACACAAGTAAAGCAAATCAATGGGAATGTTGCTGGGCAATACGTAATTAACTATCTGAAATTCGGCCCTTATAAGAAGTAAACGGGTAAAATCTGAATATATATGCATGCACAGCGTGTAGTTTGCATACTTTTTTTGTATGTACCTTATATTTTGAGGACATTTGCATACTATGAGGCCTGTCCTCAAAGTTTTACTTGCTTTACGTGTAATATGAAGACATTTTTTTCGAATTTCTTTATTTTTAACGCCATTTAAATATTTGTATATATGTGAGTTTGAAGTCAGCCATATACTACTTGCAAGAGAGAAAGAAACAAATATATAGCACATAAAAATTATTATTATTTATACATAAAAGTTCTTACAGAAGCTTAAAGGAGTTGCGTCTTAATACGTATTTTGCAATTTGTCCATATATTCAAATTTTGAAATTCATTGTTAGATGAATTCCAGAAAAACGGGAGGCGATGGGCGGCTAAAATTTTATGGAATTTGTTGACAAAGTGGTATTTTATGTAAATTAATTATCAGAAGCTTAAAGGTGTTGCGTCTTCATAAACATTTTTAAATTTGTCCATATTTTCATATTTTGAAATTCACTGTTAGATGAATTCCAGGAAAACGGGAGGAGATAATTTTGAAATATTATAAAACACTCAATAAAAAATTTCTAAATTTTTTAAATAATAGGTGAATTTAGCTATTAATCGCTAAAACCCACACTTTTTGAAATAAAATAATTGAAATATTATAAAACAAACAATAAAAAATAGCTAAATTTTTTAAATAATATGTGAATTTAGCTATTAATCGCCCAATAGACAGCTAGCTGTGTATGTAAACCTAAAAATCAAATTTTATTTTTAGTTTTATATGAACAGCCCACCAACCAGTCGGATTGGTTCATGTTTAAATTGATTTAAAAAGTAATTCTAAGTAAATAAGTTGATTTAGTATATCAAAAGGTAACTAGGATCAGTATTAACGTAAATCTAATATACTCTTTACTTTTGTGGTGTGGGTATATGAAAATATGATTTTCTATATTAATCATGATGAGAACATAGTGAAACTATATAATTTAATGTAAAAGTATAAATTTATATGGGATGTACTATCTATACTTTATGGGTATGGTTGCAATTTGAGAGTTAATTCAATGAAATTTTATTATTTTAAAGAAATTTGTGATTATCACGTAAACCTATACACAACCAGCCTATCAGCTGGGTATACGGATATCAAAATATTAATTTAAAAATTAATTCTAAGTAAGTTGATTCGATGTATTAAGAAGTTGATGTAGCTATATTTAACAAATATTTAAAAGAGTTAAAAAACATCATCATGAACGTATATCTTATATCCATTTCATTAATGTGTTGTAGGTAAAAAAGAAGAAAAAAAAAACAATCAAATCAAAAATTATCAAATAGAAATAAATCAGCAAATATGTATGTATGTATTTATATTGAAAATAAACTTACAAAAACCATCAAACTAAACTCTTAATTAGAAATAACATATCTTAAACCAATATATTGTAAAATTCTTAACTGTTACCTATAGACATATGAATTTGTACCTTTCTCTTTATAATATTCTATATATTGTTTGTGTAATATGATTCTATTGTGATATATAATAAGTTTATATTATATATAAATTTTTAATGATTGCTGTTAAAACATTATATAAAACCATATATTATGGTTAATAAACTTTGAGTTTTATGTTGTAAGTGCATAACGTGTAAATATGTATATGGTATGAATCTCTCTCAGCTAAAGTATAATTATAAGACAAACTAATTGAATGTATTTAAGAAATGTGTGTATTTTATTTCGAATCAATTCGTGTTGAGTATATTGTTGTTGTTGTTGTTGTTGGATTATATAATGTATCTTATATTTGGTTTGTTATTTAAATCTGATATTAATTCTCTCTGTTTCTACATTACCAGATCAAAAATAGGTAACTGCTTAATGCTACTAGATTAAAAATAAGGTATCTTGATGTAAAGTGGTATGTTTTCAATTAAATAAAATGATGAATTACTCATTCGATGTCGGTTATTATTGTTTAAATCGTACTTACATCCAACTATAAGCTCAATTCTTATTCAAAGTTATTCAATTATGAATCCTCTATCAATTCTGTTATTATCTATATGTCTTAATAAATGTGAATTAGTCAACAGAATTAAACGGATAACATCTCTATCATTTCAACCTTAGGTGATTATAACCAGTTTAATTAAAATCACAATATCAACATTTGTAAAAACAATATTTCTGATTATGATGCTGTTAAAGTATCTTGACTAAAAAAAAAAAAAAAAAACATATATAAACCTGATTTTGATAATAATGATTATGATTTGTTGGTTTCAACGAAAAAATAAAAACAAAATATATTTAAACCCAATTTTAATGATTATGATAATAGAATTGTTGGTTTTAATGAGAAAAGAATATAACTAATCTCAATTATGATGATTATGATAATGAGTGTAATGATAATGAAAAGGTTGAAATAACTAATATGAAAATTTTCAAATCAAACAAGTTTAAAATGAAGGAGAAATCCTAAATCATATGTATCTCCTACATATAAGAATATAAAGTTTTTAACGAATAATAAAAATAATTATAAAAAAAAAAAATATATGGCATTAATTAGATCATGATGGTAATTGATGGTTTGATTCTAACAAATTAATATATATATATATATATATATATATATATATATATATATATATATATATATATATATATATATATATATATATATATATATGATTTAAATGAAATTAGATTGAAATTAACATTAGGATTGTTAATATTTTATTTAAAAACTCTGTATTATAAGAAACCTGATTTAAAGTAATATAGAGACATTCTTACCGAAACACTACATTCAGATGTAACTTTCTATCCAATATATAAAATTAAGGTAGAAAAACTATCAGCGTATCTCAGTGTATAATCAAATTACTTTATATAAATCTAAATTTTCATTTAAGTTTATGGATTATTTTTTAATATAGTAGACAAGTAAAAATCAAACTATGTTTTAAAAAGTGGTTTGAAAAACTGTATAAATAAATATGAGATAATGGTTAAGGTTGTATATACAATGAATAACTTTATGTGAGAACTGAATAGAATTTATAAGATTTGTTAAAACTAAAATAATAATATAATGGATAGAGTTGATAAATTGGAAAGGATTAGTAAGGATTTTCTTGAAAAACAGAAGACAATCGTCTTGTGTGATAGGTTTGATGAGATTGAAGTTATAGGTTTGTGAATGAGATGTCTATACAAAAACTAAGAATGAGATCCGAAACTATAAAACCAAGACCAAAAGACTACTATCAAGATTAACACTAAGATTAAGATTAAAATCAAGACTAAGATCATAAGATTAAGACTAAATATAGGAATGTTAGTAAAGGAAAAAATTTATATATATGTATAGTATAAAAATGCTTAAAACAGAATGTATATTTAAGGATGTATGGAGGTATATAAATATTAAGTATAGAAGGGGAAATA
This sequence comes from Pollenia angustigena, assembly GCA_930367215.1. Lineage (NCBI taxonomy): Eukaryota > Metazoa > Arthropoda > Insecta > Diptera > Polleniidae > Pollenia > Pollenia angustigena. The sequence goes on along the minus strand of OV884061.1, from coordinate 21,416,087 downwards.
AAATGAAAACAAATTATAGGAATTACAAAACTGTATGCAAAAACATTTAATAAACCATATAATATGGTTATTAAACTATTCATTTCGTGGTAAAGAAAAACTCTTCATTAAACTAATATTATAGAGTAGCAAACTAGAAAAAAAACATAAGATAATAGAATTGTTGTTTTTAATGAGCAAAGAATATAACTGATCTTAATTATGATGATTATGATAATGATCATAATGATAATGAAAAGGCTGAAATAACTAATATGAAAATTGTAAAATCAAACAATTTTAAAATGAAGGAGAAATCCAAAATCATATGCATCTCCTATATATAAGAATATAAAGTTTTTAACGAATAATAAAAATAATGAAAAAAAAAAAAATATATGACATTAATAAGATCATGATGGTAATTGATGGTTTGATTCTAACAAATTAATATATATATGTATATATATATGATTTAAATGAAATTAGATTGAAACTAACATTAGGATTGTTAATATTTCATTCAAAAACTCTGTATTATAAGAAACCTGATTTAAAGTAATATAGAGACATTCTTACCGAAACACTACATTCAGATTTAACTTTCTATCCAATATATAAATTTAAGGTAGAAAAACCATCAGCGTATCTCAGCGTATAATTAAATTACTTAATATAAACCTAAATTTTCATTTAAGTTTATAGATTATTTTTTAATATAGTAGACAAGTAAAAATCAAAATATGTTTTTAAAAGTGGTTTGCAAAATCTGTATACATAAATATGAGTTACTCGTTAAGGTTGTATATAGAATGAATTAAATTATATGAGAACTGAATAGAATTTATAAGAATTGTTTTAATTAAAATAATAATATTATGGATAGATTTGATAAAATGGAAAGGATTAGTATGGATTTTCTTAAAATCGCCTTGTGTGATTAGTTTGGTGATAATGAAGTATAGTAGAAACTCGATTCTTGCACGTAATGAAAACTGGGGTCGGTGCAAGCTTCGAGGTTGTCGCTAGTATCGAGTATTAATTTCTTATATAAAATAAAATATGTATATGTCTGTTTAAAATCGAAGTTTAATATTTCAATTGAAAACACTAAGTTCAAAGCATTCGTATAACAGTAGATAGATATTTTATATGTAATTAAAGAAATTTTAAATTTCCAGATATGTATTCAGTCTAAGAAAACGTAAACAAAGCAGCACGCAAGAGTAATGTTGCAAGTCTATAAACAAAAAAAAAAAATAAGATCGAAATCCGAAACTATAAAACCAAGATCAAAAGACTACTATTAAGATTAACACTAAGACTAAGATTAAAATCAAGAGTAAGATTATAATACTAAGATTAAATATAGAATGTTAGTATAAGAAAAAAAATTTGTATATATGTATAGTAGAAATGCTTAAAACAGAATGTATATTTAAGGATGTATGGAAGTGTATAAATTTTAAATATATAAGGGAAATAATAGGAAAACAAATTATAGGAATTACAAAACGGTATACAAAACATTAAATAAACCATATAATATGGTTATTGAACTATTCATTTCATGGTATTAGTATATATAAAGTATAAATAAATGATTAATGGAGTAAGGTTTTACATAAATAAATAAATACAGTTTTTTGATTTTCTTTTGCGGATTTAACTATTTTAAATTGTTTTATATTCTATGGATTATAATGGTATGGTATGATAATGTATGGTTAATAAACTAGAAAAAAAAACATATAAAGCTGTACTAATTATAAAACGAATTTGTTATCTTTAAATTTCTAACTGATAATTATAAGCAGATATAATAGATATTTCCTTATTAAATATTCAAAACTCCTATGTAGTACTCTTTTTTAGATCATCTTAATTGATTTTGTAATATGATTTCCTTTTTTCATTTACATTTAATATTCTATTGGTATAATCGACTTCAAGTTTATACTATATATAAACTTTTAGTAAATATTATCAAAACAATTAATAAACCATGTACTATGGTTAATGAAATGGAAATTTTATTGTATTTGTATGTATAATGTATAATTATTAACTGTATGAAGTGTATCCATGGATTGAACTAAATTCTTAACTATACTGTCATTGTAGAGTATCAAACCATAGAAAAATTTTTCATTAAACTTATATTATAGAGTATCAAACTAGAAAAATATATATAAAAGGTTATAAACATTGAGTAATAGTGAAACTATCTGTAAATGTTTTTAGAAAATGCTTATTAAGTGTTATCAACAAAAATTATATGCTAACTTAATTAACCGATTAATAGTTACTTTGACCTTTAGTCCGTTGTAGTGAAACAGACCAGAGTCTCTTGTGATAATTAAATCTGCGCAAAAAAAAAATATCATATATATTATTTCTAAAGCACTTTTTTTTGTCGGTTGCAAATATCTCCCATACCACCGCATCAAATTTAATGAATGATATCTCATTTTAAAGCGTATTTCTAACACTAATGACGAAAAATAATTAGAAATTGAAAAATTAATATTGTCGCACGGGTCATCTAGTTTATATATAATTCTATTTAAGATTAACAAAACCCAAAAATGACAACTCCTTCTATTTGTTAAATGTAATTAAAAGTGATGTGCAGCCGGTTGCTGTTGATATAAAAAAAGTGGTTGATCCCACAAGCCTACCGAGGCATTCAATGCAAAAAGTCACTAGAAAACCTATGCAACAAAGTCATTAACTATTCTAAACACATACACAATAACTGAAAAAAAAACTAAAAAAATACTTATTCCACGATCCGTTTTATCTTTAATACGAAAACGCACAAGTAAAATTAATCATCCCTCACAAAATTTTAAAATCTTCAAGACACGAACACGAAGAAATTTCACACCTTCCACTAAAATAAACAACTTGTAAATCATCAATATGAATACGCACAAGTAAAATTATCATCCCTCACAAAATTTAAAATCTTCAAGACACGTACAAGAAGAAATTTTACAACTAATAAAAATGTCACACCTGCTAAATAATCAACTTTCTTTACACGTCATTTCCCTTTTACACTCATGTTCGTATTTGTTACTGTAGGGATATTTTAATATAGTTAAATATTTTTATAAATACTGAATTGAAATATTAGTTGCTGTTGATATAAAAAAAGTGGATGGAATCCTACTTTTCACATGAATAATCGTTATCAATCATACCCACACACACACACACACACACACACACACACACACACACACACACACACACACATACACATACACAACCGATCAATAGTTACTTAGATCCTTAGTCTGCTATAGTGAAACAGACCAGAGTCTCTTGTGATAATTAAATCTGCGCAAAAAAAAAAAAATATTTATATATAATTCTATTTAAGATTAACAAAACCCAAAAATGACAACTCCTTCTATTTGTTAAATGTAATTAAAAGTGATGTGCAGCCGGTTGCTGTTGATATAAAAAAAGTGGTTGATCCCACAAGCCTACCGAGGCATTCAATGCAAAAAGTCACTAGAAAACCTATGCAACAAAGTCATTAACTATTCTAAACACATACACAATAACTGAAAAAAACTAAAAAAATACTTATTCCACGATCAGTTTTACCTTTAATACGAAAACGCACAAGTAAAATTATCATCCCTCACAAAATTTAAAATCTTCAAGACACGTACAAGAAGAAATTTTACAACTAATAAAAATGTCACACCTGCTAAATAATAAACTTTCTTTACACGTCATTTCCCTTTTACACTAATGTTCGTATTTGTTACTGTAGGGATATTTTAATATGGTTAAATATTTTTATAAATACTGAATTGAAGTATTAGTTGCTGTTGATATAAAAAAAGTGGATGGAATCCTACTTTTCACATGAATAATCGTTATAAATCATACCCACACACACACACATACACACACACACCCACACACACACACAACCGATCAATAGTTACTTAGCCTATTAGTTCGTTGTAGTGAAACAGACCAGAATCTCTGGTGATAATCAAATATGCAACCCTTATACTGAGATTAGCTCACTATCCCACAAGCCTACCGAGGTATGTATATAAAAAGTCACTAGAAAACCTATGCAACAAAGTCATTAACTATTCTAAACACACACACAATAACTGAAAAACTAAAAATAATTATTCCACGATCAGTTTTATCGTTAATACGAAAACGCACAAGTAAAATTATCATCCCTCACAAAATTTTAAAATCTTTAAGACTGACACGTACACGAAGAAATTTAACATCTGCTACTAAATAAATAAAAAAAAATTTTTCCCACAAGTAAATGTATAGCATAACCCAGCAAACAATTGTTTGCTTGCATGCTCCTAAATTGGAGGCAATAAGAAGGCGATATATAGGCGATAGTTTTCACATGAAATTGTTTACTGGGTTACGACATGCTCCCAACTTTGTATGGCGTAGTTGCGCTAGAACCGCTCTAAACACACTACTCACTCTTACTTGTTTATATTATACTAGCTTAACCCGGTGCGCTTCGCTACACTGCTGTGTTTCCTGGAAATGACAGAAGTGTGGTCAACTGTTTGTAAAGGATGGCCGCATGGACAGCTGGCTTCATAAGCAAGTCCCCACTTGGTTAGGGAATCCATAGTTCTGGCGATAGATGTGCGTAAGCGGTTTAACTTAAACCAGGTTTTGCGTGGAAGATCAAAATCGGTGGTCCTATCGTCTGGGTTGAATAAGGGTCTGCTTCGTCCCAAGTCGTTCAATTTCAGGGCTTACTGCAAAAAGTTTAAAAAATGAGTGCAGCGGCTCTTAAGATAAGCGAAACGTAACATTAGCATTAAAATCAACTTATTTATAGGAACTAAAGGAACCAATATATATATATATATTTATAGTGAACTGTAAAATATTCCGTCGCCAATTTCAAAGAATTTTCATTTGAGAAAATATGTATATCTACTTATGACAATATTTTGAATTGTTTATGCACTTGAAGTACCGAGAAATTTTGGAGTAGGAGTCAGAGTGGCGTGATTCTTCAACACTGCCCGAATGTAATCTAAAGATGTTGCAAATGGTTTCACAACTACTTAGAATTCCTCTCAACTTATCAAATAATTCATTAAATTTTCATTTGTGTTTCAAAAGCTGTAGTAAAGTATCACCAAGAGAGTTTCATCTTGTGACACATGGCCATAGTAAATCGTGCCCAACACAACTTTTTAAAACTTTGGCCGATTCGGGCCTTCTCGACATATTTCATAAAAAAGTACAATAAGCTAAATAGTGAATTTTTAATGAAATGTTTCTTGTCCATAGTAGCGAAAGAACTTAATATGGGAGACAACTTATTGTTTATTTAGAGCATTGGTGTACAACAACAATTTACATTTTGGACATCACTGATTTAAGCTGGAGGTCCACACCACGCGTTACTTGCTTTTTCGCAGCATACGCAGCTGTCAAAAAAGTAGAATCTGTGTAGTTATACGTAGTAAGTTACATGCACAAAAACGTAGATGCCTTGAGGCGAAAAGTAGGTTTCGAACAAATCAGCTGATTTTGACAAATTAAATTTTATTTTTACTTGTGCTGCTGCTGCATAAAAAGCGTTGCATGTAACTTGAATTGAGATCGCAAGTAATGTTAGAAAAGCATGCGCTGCGTGGAGGCGAAAACGCGTGGTATGGACCAGAGTATAGCTTTTTGCAATTGAAAAAAAATCGCATTTAATTAACGACAACAAATACACACGCTTATGGTCATACAGTCAAACTCGCGCAACCGCAAATATTCGCTGCTGGTTTGCAGTCATTCAAATAACGCACATCGTGCTTTGTTATTTATACAATCGTTGCCTTCGTTTTTTTTTTTTATAAAGATTCTAAGTGTTCTGAGCGCAAATGATTGTTTGGTAAAGAAACAAAAAATACAAACGAAAGAGCCAGAAATCAAACAATCATTACTCATGTATTTATTCAGCATTAACTATGTAGTACAAGAAAAAAAAAATTTAAATGAAACTAAACACACATACTTATGTAGGTACACACAATTTCCATAGAAACAAAAAGTACAGTAGTAGTAGTAGAAGGTACAATGTATTTTTGTTATTGTTGTTTTTATTGTTGTTAATTTTGAAAAAGCGTCTCATCGTTGTTTATGTGTTCTTTTGAATTTACTCAGTTGTGTTATATTGCGTGAGCAACAAAAATGCAAATAAAGCACTTTCAATAAAAAACGAATAAATGAAAATATCAAATGTGTACGAAAGGAAAAAAAATTACCAACGTTGAACTTTGTTTTGCATGTATAGAGTTATTGTAAATTTTAGCGTATGAATAAATGCACAAAAATAGTGAGTTTTGAGGTTCTCTGGTATGGACCTCCAGCTTTAGAGCAGTCATAGCCTCGCGAGGCCGTCAATAATCGTATTTTTCACACAGACACGGTCGGCAATTCACATGTATACAACAACTTTTTTTTTGAAAATCGTGAAAGGAAGACGCAATGTTATATTTGTTTGAAGCAATTAGCAAAATGCGACAAAAAATAATTGATAAAAAATGTATAAAAAAAAATTGTATGGGAGGTACTACGCCCTTTTGTCCAATTTTGACCTAACATAGCCTACTTTAACGAAATTTACGGCCTTTAAATAAAAATCCATGGAATACCTATCATAAAGCTTTTTTACAGAATAACTTACACATGGTATAGATATGGGCTCAATCAAAAATAAGGCAAATTGGAAATTATATTTATTTATTACTTCATCTTAAGGCCAGCCGATAGACAATGTTTTTTGTTTTTTTATTTGGTGTAAAACGATACATTTTTTGGCTGCATGAAATAACCCCCCAAAATATAACACCCCAAAAAAATAATGAAATAACCCCCCAATAGTGGGGCCTTATTTCATATGAAACTAGCGGGCCCGTTGCCTGCTTCGCACGGCAAAACAAAATAAGAAAAGAAACACACTTGTTTTTAATAAAGTTGGTTTTCCTGCGGCAAAAACACACTCACTTCACATACGCACCGCACACACATGCGTTATCGGATTTCAACCAAACTTCATATAAACCATATATGGGCCACTGCCTACGTAGTGTATAAGTTTGGTTGAAATCGCACGACGCGTTTATGAGTAGTTCGGCGACGTACATATACGGACTTATTTTTATATATATAGACAAAACCCCAATTTCTGACATGAAATAAGACCCCAATATATGTAATACAATTAATTATACAGTTTTGCTTTAAAGAATCACGCGATAGATATCATGGTATGATATACCAAACACAAGCTTCGCCAACTAAGGCTTTTTATTTTGGGGGTTTATTTCATGCCGCCAAATTTGTTGGCGTGATTTAAATTGAGCTTTTAACAAAATTTACGGCATAACTTACATATGGTGTAGATATGGGTCATAATAATATGGTTCCACTGTGATTTGTCGTATTTCAGCTTTTGTTTTGTGTGACAGCTTCGAGTTCGATGTGACGACGACATGTCTATCCGCTAATAATCTGATTGGCGTGTCTTTTCCAAAATTTATTCTAATATGTCTTTAAAATATATGGTTGTTTTCCAATTTTTTGGGAAATTATAGATTTTGTCCAAACAACATTATTTGGCAGCGAATAGTTTTGACCATTACTACTTATATCGTTTAACTTAAAAAATTTTTGCCTTGAACCTTTAAATTATTCTTGTTGTTTGCCTTGCTGTCTTGTGACAAAAGCTAAAATTTCTTCATTGCTTTTGTAAATTAAATCACGCTTTTCATTTAGTAACTCATACATACATCTAATTTTTCTTCTTTTAAACATTCTATTAAAAGCATAAGACACACCAGTACTTAAATGTATAGTGTTGCGATAATCAAGCAAAAATGTATCGGTCTAAAGCCTGCTTAACAGTTTTAACTAAATTCTCTGCTTGTCCATTTGTGGCTGGGTAGCACACTGGTGACGTAATGTGCTCTAGTCTGTTCATTTTTAAAAACATTTGGAATTGACTTGAAACAAGTTGCGTTCCATTATCTGAAACCAACACTTTAGGTAACCCCAACCTAACAAACATTGCTCTTAATACCGATATTACAGCTGTGCTCGTTGTGTTTGCTCCCATATCCACGCAATCTAACCACTTGCTAGAAGGCCTGCCATTTTTGCCGATTTATAGGCATTTTGCCGATTTTTATCCCTAAATTATCAGTGCCGATTTGCCGATTTTTGCTCCAAAAATGCCGATTTTTTTACTAACACGTAAAAGGCGATTACTTTTTGTTTGTTTGATAATAATACACTAACTTTAAGCGATACTGAAACAGCTGTAACATTCTACTAAAGAAAAAGGGGTTAGTTTTATTCAATATTAAATGCAGTGTTTGTAATTTGTGTTGGGTTAATACATTTTTATTTGAAAAATATTCCACTATGAAGAATTAAAGGCCAAAGTTAACATAATTTTTAAACCTAAAATAATTCAGTTAAAATTTCTTTTTCTGTTAGGAAAATATAAAACACTTTATATATGTGTTTGAAAATAGATAGATAAATACTTACAAAAGAATAAAGGTAAGATAAATTTATATATCAATGAATATAATTTAAATAATAATTACTCTGATAATTAAATATAACGAAATTGAGGACGATGTTAGTACATAAATTAAATAGCCAATTCGTATGTAAGGAAAATTAAATAAATTTGCAAACTTTTTGGCAAAAAATTTCAGATTTTATCTTTGCAAGTTATTATTTTATCTTTGCAAGTTATTCGTTTTTAAAAGAATACTTAAAAATTAATAATTTAAACTGTTTTGATATTAATATTAAAACGGATTTAATAAAAATGTCAAACTCAAATATTTGTATATGGAATATACTAAGTTATAAGAAAGTTAAGAAAAACTTAATATTTAACTACAATTTCTTTGTAAAACGTTTATTTTGATTGATTCTTTTGAAATTTATAAACATTAGATAATTCTGAATTGTTCTTATTTGTAAGTAAGAATAGGTTTTATTGTATTTAAAATAGGTATTATTAATTTGCCGATTTTTTTATATTAAAGTGCCGATAATGCCGATTTTTTTTTTAAAATATGCCGATTTTTTATCAAAATTATCTGGCACCCCTGCTTGCTAGTGCTGTCTACAATTATCAAACTCCAACGATTCATAAAAGGTCCGAAAAGGTATTTATGAATCCTTGACCAAACTTCTTCGGATCTTTTCCATGGTAACAATTCATTTTGTGGAGAATTTGATCGAGTTAATAAACATGGTTCAGTTTGTTCAGTAATCTCCATTTTGTTTGAACACGAACTTCAGTAAATAAGCATTTAAATGTGTTTATGAATGAAGTTGTTCATGCAGCCCTTTAGTCTGTAAGCAAAGCTCATGTCATTTTTATCTATTGCACTTTTTATTTTCCGTGAGAGCCGGTATGTATTTTACACTGTGAAAATATTTTTCCACCTTGTTCGTTACAATTTGTGTTTGTTAGTATAGGTTTATAGGCAGTTATTATATTTATACCCTTCACCGAAGGTAAAAGGGTATATATAACTTTGTCATTCCGTTTGTAATTTCTACAATATTGATCCTACACCCTATAAAGTATATATATTCTGGGTCCTTATGAAAAGCGAAGTTCATTTAACCATGTCCGTCTGTCCGTTGTAATGGATTTTCCGAAGACCCCATATATGATGGGGGCCAGGTTATTATACATTTATGTCACATATGGTCCGGAATTGTTCGCTATTGAAATTCAGCAAGATCGGTCCACAAATGGCTGAGGTATGAGCAAAAAACCACGACTACCTCGAATTTTTCCCAAAAATCCCTTAAGGTTGTTGTATTTTTATTACTTTTTGCTGTATATCTGAGGAACGGCAAAAGCCAAAGTTTCCAAATTAGGTACACACATTAAGGTTGCCAATACACACCATCCTACAAAATGTGGGCGGGATTGAGGAAGTGAGCGTGGTACCTCCCGTACAAAAAAAATTAAAAATTGTATAAAAACCTAAATTTTAGGGCTGTCATATGTCCTATGGATATGACTTGTATACCAAAATATCAGAAATTTTTAGTAGAACATATTTTATATAAAACTCGCGAAAACCGCTTCAGAAACAAAAAAGTTATGACCAAAATTTTTTTTTTTAAATACCCACTTTCGGGACCCATTGATCTCCCCGAGTCCAAGCTTTATAACTCAAGTAAATGGTAAATGTCTTCTTTAACACGTCGGTATATAAATCTGTCAAATCGGTTTAAAAATGGCTGAGTTATGAGCAAAAAACCACGACTACCTCTAATTTTTTCGAAAAATCCCTTGTGGTTGTTGTATATTTATTCCTTTTTGCTGTATATCTGGGGAACGGCAAATGCCAAAGTTTCCAAACTAGGTACACATATTTAGGTTGTCAATACACACCATCCTACAAAATGTGGGCGGGATTGGAGAAGTGCGCGTGGTACCTCCCCAGTGTTGCCAAAACTTGGTGACCAAAAATGGCTAAATTTACGGAAAAAATGGCTAAAAATGGGCTAAAAAATGGCTAAAAGTTTTTTTAAATAAAAACACATTAAAATTCAATAACAAAACAGAAATAACTCATTTAAAGTTGTTTACGATGAAATTGTGAGCTTAGATCTGCTGGTGTCTAATAATTGTAAATTTTTCTGTACATTCAATATACCTCATTGCTTTCCAACGGAAGGCTAAGGTAAAATGTAAAAAGAAAATACAATATAATAGTCTGGTAGTGTATAAAGTCATTTCTGAAAAATTGTAGGAATAGAACTATTACAAAAAAGCTTTATAAAATACATAACTGAAATTTAGCTCATAGAATAAATTCGAAAAATGAAAAATGTTGAATATAATATAAAAGTTACCTTCGGAAGGAAATAATTCCCAGTTTCTAAAAATATTTACCTAATTGATAAAATCGAATTAACGGTTGCTTAATGTAACCTTTTTCTCAAATTACTTTTAACGACGTTTACTTGGATATATAGTCAACTTCAGCATTAGACCATGGCAGTGAGAGCAACTTCATAGTCAATTCTGAAATTTCTAAAACAATTTTGTTACCGCCTGCATCCCTTTATTGAAATACTTGCAACCAGAAAGAAAAAGCGATGTTTGCGTTGATCCATTTTATAAATTTAATAGTGCAATACTGTTTCTTTATTTTGAAAGATGTTTCAGCGTCATAGTTTATAGCGATTTTCAACATTTGTAAAAGTTGTGATTTAAATTAAAGGTTCAAAATGTTTATTTTACTTTTATAAATTTTTATAATAAAATAAAAATTATTCTTTTAAAAGAAAAACGGCAAAAAAATTTTATGGCTTAACAAGTTGAAAAAAAAATGGCTAATGGCTAAACCCATTTTTTAATGGTTAAACAGGGAGAAAAATGGCTAAATCTAGCCACTAAATGGCTAAATTGGCAACACTGTACCTCCCGTACAAAAAAAAATAAAAATTGTATAAAAACCTAAATTTTAGGGCTGCCATATGTCCTATGGATATGACCTATATATCAAAATATCGGAATATTAGTAGAACATATTTTATAAAAAACGCGGGAAAATCGGTTCAGATACAAAAAAGTTATGACCTAAATAAATTTTTTTTTTAAATACCCATCCAAACTTTATAACTCGAGTAAATGGTAAATTTCTTCCTAAACACGTCGGTACTTAAATCTTTCAAATCGGCTTAAAAATGGCTAAGTTATGATCAAAATACTGAAATCCCAAAAATTATTTTTTTATACCTTTCACCGAAGATAAAAGGGTATATATAACTTTGTCATTCCGTTTGTAATTTCTACAATATTGATCCTACACCCTATAAAGTATATATATTCTGGGTCCTTATGAAAAGCGAAGTTGATTTAGCCATGTCCGTCTGCCCGTTGAAATGGATTTTCCGAAGACCCCATATATGATGGGGGCCAGGTTATTATACATTTATGTCACATATGGTCCGGAATTGTTTGCTATTGAAATTCAGCAAGATCGGTCTGTATCTGGGGAAGGGATTGAAGAAGTGGGCGTGGTACCTCCCGTACAAAAAATATTAAAAAATTTATAAAAACCTAAATTTTAGGGCTACCATATGTCCTATGGATATGACTTGTACACCAAAATATCGGAAATTTTTAGTAGAACATATTTTATATAAAACTCGGGAAAACCGGTTCAGATACAAAAAAGTTATGACCAAAATTAAATTTTTTTTTTTTTTTAAATACCCACTTTCGGGAACCATTGATCTCCCTGAGTCCAAGCTTTATAACTCAAGTAAATGGTAAATGTCTTCTTTAACAAAATCTGTCAAATCGGCTAAAAAATGGCTGAGTTATGATCAAAAAACCACGACTACCTCTAATTTTTTCGAAAAATCCCTTGTGGTTGTTGTATTTTTATTACTTTTTGCTGTATATCTGGGGAACGGCAAAAGCCAAAGTTTCCAAATTAGTTACACATATTTAGGTTGCCAATATTGCACAACGAAAAGATAGTGAAGTGTGTTGGCAAAAATTTTGTTTTACCATTGCTATTCGAAAGCTGGGTCGAAAGGGTTAACTGCAAAGTTAAGGCTCAGTTAATCTTTACGTTCTGTTCTATTACGAATAAGCTGATTTGTTTTTGTTATTAAAAAACCTATGAAATTAAAAACTTGTTAAGTAATTGTAAGTGACAGCAAAATAAATAACAAAAAATACATATTTATATTAAAATAAACTATTTTTTGATTTAAAGAATTCATAAAATTTAATTTTTCAAATCTATGTACATTAATGTTATTTAAATAAAACAATGGACGGTGCAAAACTAATAAATTTTTCATAAATGGCTGATAAGTTGCTACAGAAAAAGTAACTATTACAATTTCGAAACAGAACGGCACGGAACAGAAACAGAAAGTAAAGACTAATTCTGCTTTTATTTTAAATTATTTTATTATTTACATACCTACATACTTGTGCACATAGTAAATAGTAAAGCCCTGCACGAATGCATTCGTTTCTTTTTCACATTTCTCCACACCAACTCATTGTTGTGTCAAATACTGAGTTCTTTTTTTAAAATCAATTCGAATGATACACAATGAAAAACCGAATCAACTTTTAACAGTAGCTCGTTTCAAACAACTCGTTGTTAAGCAGTAGTTTGATTTTAAAAAACAAATCAACTCAATGTATGATTCGATGTGAAACAAAACATAACACACAACAATTGTGAGTCTATAGACTCTATAACAGGGAATTCCATTTCTTTGCCCAGTTGTGCGTACCACTACTAACACATATTTTTATGATCATCAATTCAGTCGTCGATGTGACTTCGACAAGTTACATGTCTAGCGGATGCTATGTTATTTTGCTTCATCTTGACAGAAAAAAACTTTATGATGACAAAAAAAAAATTCTTTGATACCTGTAAAAGGGTTCCTTTTTCCTACGATAAAAAGACGTACCTAAATACAGAAATTATTAAGAAAAAAATAGCCACAAGAATTTGTTGGTATTTTGTGCTTGTAAAAATATTTTGGTTTCTGTACCAATCGCGTCGGTTCGGCTATTTTTTCTTAGAAAACACTTTTCTTAAGTAAGTAAAAAAAAACAAGTTAAAAAAAGGATTGTTTTGCTACAATTTAAGTGTAAATAACCTATATACATAATAGCAAATGTGACAGTAGGTAACATGTTTGGGTAGAAAGATGTGTTTCATTGATGTATTAATGAAACTTTATTGTTTCGCACTATTTTTACTGCATACTTTTTATGCTACAATTATATGACCGAGCCCAAAGAGTTAACCTTACCTATTTATGGTAACTATTTAACGAAACTTTGACCTGTTATAATGACTTTATACATTTTTGCAGGCAAACTCAGGTGCGCATTTGGTATTTTGTAAAATGTTATGATATAATTAAAATGTATGCATAGATGTTTGAAGTATAAGTAACCCAACACCGTGAATACCATTACTATTTTACTTATCACTATGAATATCCTAACTGTTTACTAAAATAACTTTTTCACGTTATAATTCTCATTTAGATTATTTTTTTTTTGAATAAATAGACCAGGGAAATGCATTTCTATGCACAAAAGTGGAAAAAGAAATTAGGAAAAGGTAATTTAATATACATCCATACCTCCATACGTAATACTTTTTTAGTGTTAAAAATATTTGGCTTATTTAAATTTAATTTTTTTAAATTTTTTGTCTACATTTATCTACCTAGTTTTATTAATTCGTTTATTTTTCTTTATATTTATGTACATACATACATATGTATACAAACATATTTAAAATAGATGTCAGCAAACGATTCATTTAATTCAAATCCTTCCCCAAGTATCTCAAATACTTCATTAAGTACGCCTGTTATTAGAAATTCAATTGTAAGAGGCGAGTTAAAAATAAGCTCAAAAAGAGGAAGAAGTAAGGTGTGGGAAGTATTCGGAAAAGTTGAAAATATGTCAGAGGAAGAAATAAAGGACGTTGTTGCTTGCAGAAAATGTTTAAATGTTTATAAATATAATGGAGCAACTACATCTAATTTAGTTCGACATAAATGTTATTTGACATCTAATAATAAGAACATCAAAAAAGTAGAAGTAAATGCAGGGACAAAACAAAATGGAACTCTGATATTTACAGAATGGATTGTGGAGAACTGCAGACCATTCCAACTAGTAGAAGATACTGGCTTTCACAAAGTTGCAAAGTTTCTTCTATCGGTTGGCGCAAATTTCGGCGAACATGTAGATGTTCGAAGTCTTTTGCCACATTCAACAACAATTTCCCGAAATATAATGAATGTTTACAATAAACATTTTGAAAAAATAAAGACTGACATTAATTCTGTGAAGAGTGTTGGTTTTGGTCTTACATCAGACCTTTGGACCGATAACTTTATTAGAAGAACATATATAGCTGTGACCATTCACTACATAAAAGATGGACATATGTTTAGTAGACTTCTTGGCATTAATTCTATGGATGGTGAACAATGTACAAGTAATATTTATTTATTTGATAATATATATTTATAAATAGGTTTATTATAAACTTTGATATATATATATGTTTAGATGATAATATCAGTCGAAAGGTAATAAAAATACTTAATGAGTTCGATTTAGATCTGGATGACAAAGCCATTATTGTCACAGATCGAGGAGCAAACATGGTCGCTGCCTTTCGGAACAATAACCACATATTTTGCATTGACCATTTACTGCACAATACTATTCAAAAAGCTATGAAAGAAGTAGCTGCTGTTTCAGAATTATGTAGTTTATGTACTAAACTCGTAAAATATTTTAAAATTTCTGGTCTTAATGTAAATTTACAAACAACCCTTAAAAGCTTTTCACCCACCCGCTGGAATTCAATTTACTATTTATTTGTTTCTGTTGAAAAAAATTGGTCCGAAATAGTTAAACTTTTGCAACAAAAAAACGAGCTCAATAGAATGAATAATATTCATTTGAACCATATAACAGCTTTGATTAAAGTTTTGGAACCTTTCGAAGAAACTTTAAAAAAGTTAGAAGGGGAAAAGTATCCGACAATACACCTTGTTTATATTTATATCCATCGCTTAAAGAAAAAATGCAATGCTGATATCAACGACTTAGAAATTACTAAAGAGTTTAAAGAAAAATTAGCAATTTTGATAGATTCCATAGTAATTCGGAATCTAACTATTTACCATAAAATTGCTGTTTTTCTTTTCCCTCCATTAAACAAATTAGTTCAATTTAGTGAAGAAGAAAAATTCACGATTAAAGACAAATGCATGCACATTATGAGAAAACACTTTCAAGAGCAACATGAATCAGAAAATCGATTTGAAAGTGAAACAGCAATATCTAGCCATCTCATAGAATTATATTCTGATTTTTTACCACCGACTGAAAATACTACACAACTTGATGCAGTATCCAATGAATTGCTAATGTATGAAAGCTTAAATGTTAGTATTAATGAAGATTTCAACATTTTGCAATGGTGGAACTTACATCAAAATGAATTTCCACTTCTCTACAAAGTGAGCTGTAAAATATTAGCAACACCTGCTAGTAGTGCAGCTTCAGAGAGAGTTTTTTCAGTAGCTCGGAATTTGATTTCTGAAAAAAGATGCAGCATTGCTTCAAACGGTGATTCTATAAATGCCATAATGTTTCTTCATTCAAATATAGAAGCAACTGAAATACAAAATGAACTTTTAAACTGTACAAATTAATATATATTTTAAACCATTTTGCTCATTATATTATTTTTATCTTAATTTTGCAATTAATTGAATTTAGCTTTTCATTTCTTTTTTACTTTTAATAAAATATTTCAAAATATATTTTTGTAACTTTTGAATAAAATAATTTAAAATAAAAACTTAAACATTGTATAAAAATATCTTGCATCTTCATTTGTTTTTTTTTGCTCAATACAAATTTACTAGTCATACCTAATAATAAAAAAAAGATAATTCTTATCATCTATTTTGTAACTGTTGTTTGGTTTGAATCGTTTGATTCGTTTGATTCGTGCGATTCGTTTGAGTTGGTGTAGTTTGTGTTATTCGTTTGATTCGTTGTTTCATGGAGTAAATTTCGTGCTCTTTACACTTCGTATTTGGTCGTTTATAACACACAAATTTAAATTCATTTGCATTTGTGTGTTTATATTCTTTTCGTGCTTTATGTGTTTTTCACAATACAGAGTTTGATTCGTTAGCAAAATGCAATCGACAATCACGAGTTGAAAAACAAACGAATGATTCGAAACGGCTTTCAAATGCATTCGTGCAGGGCTTTAGTAAATAGAACAACAAAAATGTTTCGCTAATTTGGTAGGGGTGTCTTAGTACACATGTAATTTAAATCGAGTTAAAATTAACTGAAAATACCTTTGAATGTATTTTTTGTAGTTTGTATAATTTAAGTTTAAAATAACAGAAAAATTTATTTGTTTTTAAAGCGTTTCTCCGTTTTAAAATTATCATTAAAAAAATAGCTATAAAATTTCTTTATTTTAAATGAAATGATCCGTTTTCTAATCAAATTTTCAATTATTCAACTTAATATTCTTTTGAATTTACCTGCATAGTATTTTGAGTGTAACATCACACAAGTATGCTATACTTGTTTCTTTTAACACATTACCGTATTCAATTAGTTGTGAATGAATGTTTTGCCGTACAAAAACAATTTGGCCTCTTGTTTTTGTCTTGTTGTACAAGTTAACGACATTGGCGACGCTGATACCAAAAAGTAATTTAGCAACTTAAGCTCTTTTAATATTTTTACTTTAATACGCGTTTCCGATCCAATTACGAATTTGCCTACTTGCTAGAATTATGGGAAAACAATTTTGCATGATCAGCGTCTGCATACTCGCGCATGTTGGTGCAACGTGATCAATGAACTTAACGAGCGAACAAGGTTGGCTGGGAACAGGCAGTCTACGGTGTGAACGAGTTCGGTTGGAATTTAATAAAGTGAATTTTTATAAAGGTCTTAAGTAAATTTGATCCTTTTAATTCAATAATTAAATAAAGTGAATTGTATTTTAAATAGTAATTAAATGAAGTGAATTGTATTTTAAATTAGAAATAATTTTAACCTCACTAGTGTTTTATTAAATGCGCAGTTGACGGCGCCCGAATAGTGTTTTTTTTAGTATAACCCGTTCAAAATCCTTTAACTGGCGCCCGAGCAGGGACCCTGCTAAGCGGCAGTTCCTAATAAAGCAATAACGTGCCTGCGATCTCTTCGGAGCACTCCAGGACCTATAAAAAAAAAATATATATATATATATATATTAATTTGTTAGAATCAAACCATCAATTACCATCATGATCTTATTAATGCCATATATTTTTTTTTTATTATTTTTATTATTCGTTAAAAACTTTAAATTCTTATATGTAGGAGATACATATGATTTAGGATTTCTCCTTCATTTTAAACTTGTTTGATTTGAAAATTTTCATATTAGTTATTTCAACCTTTTCATTATCATTATACTCATTATCATAATCATCATAATTGAGATTAGTTATATTCTTTTCTCATTAAAACCAACAATTCTATTATCATACTCATCAAAATTGGGTTTAAATATATTTTGTTTTTTTATTTTTTAGTTGAAACCAACAAATCATAATCATTATTATCAAAATCAGGTTTATATATGTTTTTTTTTTTTAGTCAAGATACTTTAACATCATCATAATCAGAAATATTATTTTTACAAATGTTGATATTGTGATTTTAATTAAACTGGTTATAATCACCTAAGGTTGAAATGATAGAGATGTTATCCGTTTAATTCTGTTGACTAATTCACATTTATTAAGACATATAGATAATAACAGAATTGATAGAGGTTTCATAATGAAATAACTTTGAATAAGAATTGAGCTTATAGTTGGATGTAAGTACGATTTAAACAATAATAACCGACATCGAATGAGTGATTCATCATTTTATTTAATTGAAAACATACCACTTTACATCAAGATACCTTATTTTTAATCTGGTAGCATAAAGCAGTTACCTATTTTTTGTCTGGTAACGTAGGAACAGAGAGAATTAATATCAGATTTAAATAACAAACCAAATATAAGATACATTATATAATCCAACAACAACAACAACAACAACAATATATTCAACATGAATTGATTCGAAATAAAATACACACAATTCTTAAATACATTCAATTAGTTTGTCTTATGATTATACTTTAGCTGAAAGAGATTCATACCATATACATATTTACACGTTATGCACTTACAACATAAAATTCAAAGCTTATTAACCATAATATATGGTTTTATATAATGTTTTAACAGCAATCATTAAAAATTCATATATAATATAAACTTATAGTTGACTGTACCATCAGAATATTGACTGATAATATCACAATAGAATCATATTACACAAACAATATATAGAATATTATAAAGAGAAAGGTATAAATTCATATGTCTATAGGTAACAGTTAAGAGTTTTACAATATATTGGTTTATGATACGTTATTTCTAATTAAGAGTTTAGTTTGATGGTTTTTGGAAGTTTATTTTCAATATAAATACATTCATACATATTTGCTGATTTATTTCTATTTGATAATTTATGGTTTGATTGTTTTTTTTTTCTTCTTTTTTACCTACAACACATTAATGAAATGGATATAAGATATACGTTCATGATGATGTTTTTTAACACTTTTAAATATTTATTAAATATAGCTACATCAACTTCTTAATACATCGAATCAACTTGCTGAGAATTAATTTTTAAATTAATATTTTGATATCCGTATACCCAGCTGATAGGCTGGTTGTGTATAGGTTTACATGATAATCACAAATTTCTTTAAAATAATATAATTTCATTGAATTAACTCTCAAATTGCAACCATACCCATATATAAAACCATATATTATGGTTAATAAACTTTGAATTTTATGTTGTAAGTGCATAACGTGTAAATATGTATATGGTATGAATCTCTCTCAGCTAAAGCATAATCATAAGACAAACTAATTGAATGTATTTAAGAATTGTGTGTATTTTATTTCGAATCAATTCATGTTGAATATATTGTTGTTGTTGTTGTTGGATTATATAATGTATCTTATATTTGGTTTGTTATTTAAATCTGATATTAATTCTCTCTGTTTCTGCGTTACCAGATCAAAAATAGGTAACTGCTTTATGCTACCAGATTAAAAATAAGGTATCTTGATGTAAAGTGGTATGTTTTCAATTAAATAAAATGATGAATCACTCATTCGATGTCGGTTATTATTGTATAAATCGTACTTACATCCAACTATAAGCTCAATTCTTATTCAAAGTTATTTAATTATGAATCCTCTATCAATTCTGTTATTATCTATATGTCTTAATAAATGTGAATTAGTCAACAGAATTAAACGCATAACATCTCTATCATTTCAACCTTAGGTGATTCTAACCAGTTTAATTAAAATCACAATATCAACATTTGTAAAAATAATATTTCTGATTATGATGATGTTAAAGTATCTTGACTAAAAAAAAAAACATATATAAACCTGATTTTGATAATAATGATTATGATTTGTTGGTTTCAACGAAAAAATAAAAACAAAATATATTTAAACCCAATTTTGATGATTATGATAATAGAATTGTTGGTTTTAATGAGAAAAGAATATAACTAATCTCAATTATGATGATTATGATAATGAAAATGAAGGAGAAATCCTAAATCATATGTATCTCCTACATATAAGAATTTAAAGTTTTTAACGAATAATAAAAATAATAAAAAAAAAAAATATATGGCATTAATAAGATCATGATGGTAATTGATGGTTTGATTCTAACAAATTAATATATATATATATATATATATGTATATGATTTAAATGAAATTAGATTGAAATTAACATTAGGATTGTTAATATTTCATTTAAAAACTCTGTATTATAAGAAACCTGATTTAAAGTAATATAGAGACATTCTTACCGAAACACTACATTCAGATGTAACTTTCTATCCAATATATAAATTTAAGGTAGAAAAACTATCAGCGTATCTCAGTGTATAATCAAATTACTTAATATAAACCTAAATTTTCATTTAAGTTTATGGATTATTTTTTAATATAGTAGACAAGTAAAAATCAAACTATGTTTTTAAAAGTGGTTTGAAAAACTGTATATATAAATATGAGATAATGGTTAAGGTTGTATATACAATGAATAAAATTATGTGAGAACTGAATAGAATTTATAAGATTTGTTAAAATTAAAATAATAATATAATGGATAGAGTTGATAAAATGGAAAGGATTAGTATGGATTTTCTTGAAAAACAGAAGACAATCGTCTTGTGTGATAGGTTTGATGAGATTGAAGTCATAGGTTTGTAAATGAGATGTCTATACAAAAACTAAGATTGAGATCCGAAACTATAAAACCAAGACCAAAAGGCTACTATCAAGATTATCACTAAGATTAAGATTAAAATCAAGACTAAGATCATAAGATTAAGACTAAATATAGGAATGTTAGTAAAGGAAAAAATTTATATATATGTATAGTATAGAAATGCTTCAAACAGAATGTATATTTAAGGATGTATGGAGGTGTATAAATATTAAGTATAGAAGGAGAAATAAAAGGAAAACAAATTACAGGAATTACAAAACTGTATGCAAAAACATTAAATAAACCATATAATATGGTTATTAAACTATTCATTTCGTGCTATAGAAAAACTCTTCATTAAACTAATATTATAGAGTAGCAAACTAGAAAAAATACATAAGATAATAGAATTGTTGTTTTTAATGAGCAAAGAATATAACTGATCTTAATAATGATGATTATGATAATGATCATAATGATAATGAAAAGGCTGAAATAACTAATATGAAAATTGTAAAATCAAACAATTTTAAAATGAAGGAGAAATCCAAAATCATATGCATCTCCTATATATAAGAATATAAAGTTTTTAACGAATAACAAAAATAATGAAAAAAAAAAAATATATGACATTAATAAGATCATGATGGTAATTGATGGTTTGATTCTAACAAATTAATATATATATGTATATATATATATGATTTAAATGAAATTAGATTGAAATTAACATTAGGATGGTTAATATTTCATTCAAAAACTTTGTATTATAAGAAACCTGATTTAAAGTAATATAGAGACATTCTTACCGAAACACTACATTTAGATGTAACTTTCTATCCAATATATAAATTTAAGGTAGAAAAACCATCAGCGTATCTCAGCGTATAATCAAATTACTTAATATAAACCTAAATCTTCATTTAAGTTTATAGATTATTTTTTAATATAGTAGACAAGTAAAAATCAAAATATGTTTTTAAAAGTGGTTTGAAAAAACTGTATATATAAATATGAGTTACTGGTTAAGGTTGTATATAGAATGAATTAAATTATGTGAGAACTGAATAGAATTTATAAGAATTGTTTAAATTAAAATAATAATATAATGGATAGATTTGATAAAATGGAAAGGATTAGTATGGATTTTCTTAAAATCGCCTTGTGTGATTAGTTTGATGAGAATGAAGTATAGTAGAAACTCGATTCTTGCACTTAATGAAAACTGGGGTCGGTGCAAGCTTCGAGGTTGTCGCTAGTACCGAGTATTAATTACCTATATTAAATGAAAGATGCATATGTCTGTTTGAAATCGAAGTTTAATATTTCAATTGAAAACACTAAGTTCAACGCATTCGTATAACAGTAGATAGATATTTTATATGTAATTAAAGAAATTTTAAATTTTCAGATATGTATTCAGTCTAAGAAAACGTAAACAAAGCTCCCCTAGAAAAGGGGAAATCCCCTACTGTTGGCATCACTGAATGTGGGTGTATTCTTTCAAATAACAAACAAAAGTCCGACGATTTTCACCGATCGCTTAAAAAAAGTCACAAAAATTGCAGTGCAGGTTTGTGATAAAATCTGCTGCATACATCCAGGCTTGAATATTTTTTTGCACTTATCAATTATAATTCTCCACAAATTTATTTTTACCGGCAAAACTGTTGATTATTGTTTTAGCAAAATCGGACAAGTGGTTCTCGAGTTATGTTAAACAAAAAAACATCAAGATAAGGAAAAAATTTAAAATGTCATAAAAAAAAACTGACACATACGAACGCCAAACCCTTTGAGGGTTTTACTATACTGACCTAGTACCATCACCCTGACTTGGAATTTCTCACCCCCCAGATTGGCTGTTGTACTGTGTAATCTGCAAAAATAGAACAATTAATATCAAGAAAATATTCAAAATAATTATTATCGTAAATAAAAACAATAATTTTAATGTGTATGTAATATGCACATGCATAATCTGCAAAAATAAAACAATTAATATCAAGAAAATTCTCAAAATAATTATTATCGTAAATAAAAACAATAAAAATCTTTAGTAATAGTTATCTGTAAGAGAAATAAATATTTATCGATCATAATAGTTATCAGCCAATGTAAAAAGATATTAATTTGATATAATAGTTATGTTTAACAAATATTTATTTTCATTATACATAATAATTATGAGCAATTTTTTAGAATATTTCTTAAAAGTGGTAAATTTTTTGGTACCTGAAAAATTAGCATAATTATTATTTAGGGTCCTTGCTTAAAACAGAATGTATATTTAAGGATGTATGGAAGTGTATAAATATTAAATATAGAAGGGAAATAATAGGAAAACAAATTATAGGAATTACAAAACGGTATACAAAAACATTAAATAAACCATATAATATGGTTATTGAACTATTCATTTCGTGGTATTAGTATATATAAAGTATAAATAAATGATTAATGGAGTAAGGTTTTACATAAATAAATAAAGTTTGTGATTTTCTTTTGCGGATTTAACTATTTTAAATTGTTTTATATTCTATGGATTATAATGGTAGGGTATGATAATGTATGGTTAATAAACTAGAAAAAAAAAACATATAAAGCTGTACTAATTATAAAACGAATTTGTTTTCTTTAAATTTCTAACTGATAATTATAAGCAGATATAATAGATATTTCCTTATTAAATATTCAAAACTCCTATGTAATACTCTTTTTTAGATCATCTTAATTGATTTTGTAATATGATTTCCTTTTTTCAGTAACATTTAATATTCTATTGGTATAGTCGACTTCAAGTTTATACTATATATAAACTTTTACTAAATATTATCAAAACAATTAATAAACCATGTACTATGGTTAATAAAATGGAAATTTTTTTTTTGTATGTATAATTATTAACTGTATGAAGTGTATCCATGGATTGAACTAAATTCTTAACTATACTGTCATTGTAGAGTATCAAACCATAGAAAAATTCTTCATTTAACTTATATTATAGAGTATCAAACTAGAAAAAAATTAATAAAAGGTTATAAACATTGAGTAATAGTGAAACTATCTGCAAATGTTTTTAGAAAATGCTTACTAAGTGTTATCAACAAAAATTATATGCTAACTTAATTAACCGATTAATAGTTACTTTGACCTTTAGTCCGTTGTAGTGAAACAGACCAGAGTCTCTTGTGATAATTAAATCTGCGCAAAAAAAATATGTATATATAATTCTATTTAAGATTAACGAAACCCAAAAATGACAACTCCTTCTATTTGTTAAATGTAATTAAAAGTGATGTGCAGCCGGTTGCTGTTGATATAAAAAAAGTGGTTGATCCCACAAGCCTACCGCGGCATTCAAAGCAAAAAGTCACTAGAAAACCGATGCAGAAAAGTCATAAACTATTCTAAGCACACACAAAAAACTGAAAAAAACTAAAAAAATAAATATTCCACGATCAGTTTTATCTTTAATACGAAAACGCACAAGTAAAATTTGCATCCCTCACAAAATTTTTAAAATCCTCAAGACTGACACGTACACGAAGAAATTTCACAACTAACAAAATTGTCACACCTCCTGTTAATACATTTAGTTTTCATTTATTATTTTTTATTTCACAATAAGGTTCATTGAACATTAACCCAAATTAATTTTATCGTTTGTTTATTTTAATTTTGTAATAATAGCATTTCACAATCAAGTTCATTTTGCTTATGCATCATCATACACAATTCATAAGTCAATGACCACTAGGCAAAACTTTATTTATTAAGTAGGTCAAGTTTTGTGCTATATAGATTTCTGTTTATTTCTGTTTATTATTTTGTGTCGTTGCACTTTTTAGCATTAAGCCACTATTAAATAAATGTAATTATTCATTTCTTATATGTAAGCATAATTTTAATATAAATTAGCGTAAATAAACTTTATGAAATCAGTGTGCGTTAAGAAACTCATTTTTGCGTTTTATTTGGTACACTGTCCTGCAGGTTAAAGTGCTTGTCAGGAACATCAACAAAAAATAAAATTCCTTCAGGTTTATGTGCTTGAAAGGAACAATAGGACAAAACAGAACAAACTCTTTCAGGTTGAAGTACTTGAAAGGAAATTTTCAGATCTTGTATCCATTTAAGAGAGCGTTCTCTTAACATTTTTGGTGACCCCGACGTGATCCTGTATCAGGCACAGGATTTTCATTTTATTTGAACAAGCAAGGAGAAAGGATACACCATGACCTCGTTCGAAGAGCTTGTCATCAGCCAGCAACAGACTGGACAGCGGATTGAAGCCATCATCCGAAATTACAAAAAGGATCCAGCTTCAAGGAAAACATCAATTAGCTACTTCCAGGAACGATTGAGACGGCTTGACGAGGAGTGGGCAAGTTTTGAAGGTACCGATAATCAGATTCGATTACTGGAAAAGATCCCGTTGAATCATGATTACTTTATAAAGGATTACTACAGCTCAATCATGGGCATCGTGCAGCAATATAAGGAAGAATTCGAATCTTCAATGCTAAAGGTCGGTCCTCCTGAAGCCACGAAGCGGCTCATGAACAACAGCCCAGACGACAAATGTCAGGCAACTACTGCTGAGGAATCCACGGCGGCAACTGGTGAGCTAGTGAGACTCATGCGAAGGCAAGCAGCCATGATGTCAGCCGTAGACAGATTATTAGAACCCAACTACACAATTGAAGACTCCGTAGCTGCAACAAAGCGATGGCAAGATATCGAGAGACTACATTACCAAATAGCAGAACTATGCGGTGAAGCCACTCAACACGGGTACGACATGTCAAGATTTATTCAGCTCGAAAAGCAGGTCCGGGCAGCCTCCAGAACCTTCAGAAATAACTCATCAACTCAGGGTAACAATGGCCATTCAGAAGTGTCCACAGTGCCTATTCCCAAAATAGTAATACCTAAATTCGAAGGCGACTACATGCAGTGGAAGGAATTTCACGACATATTCTCTTCCCTAATTGTTCAGCAGCCAATTCCAACAGTCCAGAAAATGTGGTACTTAAAGACACATTTAGTAGGGGAAGCAGCAAACCTAGTCAAGCATTTCACCACCACAGGAGAAAACTTTGAAGCTGCTTGGTCGGTTGTAGTAGAGCGATACAACAACAAAAGATTACTGGTGAGCAAACTCATCCAGCAGCTTGTCGATGCTCCAACCAAAACATCAAGCGACAATTACAAGTCGCTGCATGATAAAACCCAAGAGTGTCTTTTGTCACTTAGAAATCTCGACATTGACACCTCATCATGGGATCCGCTGTTGCTTCATTTGCTACTGAAAAGATTGGATCAGACCACACGATTACAGTACGAGCAATCCCTTCTTCAACCAAGAGAAGTGCCAACCGTACAAGAATTTCTAAAATTTCTAGAAAAACACTTCCAATCTATGGAATCCATTGCCGAAAAAGGAAAATCGCCACACTCCAAATCGCGAGTGTGTACCTCGATTACATCCGAGTGCCAAGGCAACCCATGCTGCATTCTGTGCAAAAATGGAAATCACCCATTATTTCCATGCAACACTTTTCTTCAGCAGTCACCGTTATCAAGGCTTCAATTTGTTCAAAAGCAAAAGCGCTGTGTGAACTGCTTAAAACCTGGTCATAACGCTAAAAACTGCCTTAGCAAAAATTGCATGAAGTGCAACAAAAAACACAATACTCTGTTGCATCTAGAAGGCACAAACCAGAACCAAGTCGCACCAGCAGCAAATAACCTGGTTTCTAACGAACGCACAACATCCGTCGCCAGAACACCGCAAATTCAGCAAAACGCAACTTCACTCGCTGCTTCAAACCACGCTCAAACAATTAACTACGTCCTTCTGGGCACAGCAATGATCAAGGTTCAATCAAACAACAAGGAGATACAATGTAGGGCAATCCTTGATTCCGGGTCACAGCTAAACCTTGTCAGCGAAAGGTTAGTTAAACGCCTTGGAATCTCACTAAAACCAACCTCAATATGCATCAGCGGTATAGGCTCACGCAACACTAGAGTGCAGCATCGCGTAAATATAGCCTTACACTCACGCACAAACAACTTTAATACAAGACTTGAGGCTGCAGTTCTTCCACAAATAATTCCGCCTCAACCATCGCAAACGATCACAATTGACCACTGGAAAATTCCTAAAGACCTAGTGCTAGCCGATCCAAATTTCAACCGCCCTGATAGAATAGACGTTTTACTAGGGGCAGAATTTTACCATCAACTAATGACAATAGGACAGGTTAAACTTGGTAACGATTTGCCGATTCTACAAAATACATTATTGGGTTGGGTCGTTGCTGGCAAGATAGGAGGACACAAAGCAAGAGCTGCAGTATGTGGAATGTGCACTGAAGACGATACAAATTTAGACTACAGAGATACAAATAGAGATACACACAAGACTATCAACTTCAGACAAACAGTGCGAAGATCATTTTGCACAAACTCACACAATCGATAGGAATGGAAGATTTACAGTAAAAATTCCATTCTGCAACAACCCTGATACATTGGGAGAATCACATAATACAGCATTCAACCGATTTATGTCACTAGAAAGAAGGTTAGCGAAGTCCCCCGAAATAAAGGCACAATATGTCAAGTTCATGAAAGAGTACGAAGCATTAGGCCACATGTCACAAATTGACCTAAATTCCACGCCAAGACCAATGTATATCATTCCTCATCACTGCATACTTCGCCCTGAAAGCAGCACAACTAAGCTACGAGTAGTCTTTGATGCCTCTACTAAGACTTCAGACGGTGTATCATTGAATGATATAATGCACACAGGACCCACGGTGCAAAGCGATCTATTCTCAATTCTTCTTCGGTTCCGCTTACCACGTTTCGTATTCACAACTGACATCGAAAAGATGTATCGGCAATTCCTCATGCAGCCAGGAGACAGAAAATTTCAAACAATTATCTGGAGGGAAGAACCGACGATGCCAATAAAGTACTACCAGCTGAACACAATCACCTACGGAATCCGATCCGCACCATACTTAGCAACAAAATGTCTACAAAAAATTGGTGAATCAAATAAAACAAAGTATCCGCATGGAGCCCAATTCCTGCTAGACAACTTTTACGTGGATGATGGAATCGGGGGAGATGATAGCTTGCATACAGCTTTAATGATTCAGACAGAATTAAAACACATCCTAAGCAAACATGGTCTGAAATTAAAAAAATGGACCGCCAATCACCAGAAGTTGCTACAAAACACAACAGAAGAACAAAAAGAAGTAAATTTCGACTTTACTAATGATAATAACCAAACGGTCAAAACCCTAGGATTAACATGGATGCCAACCTCTGGCCAGTTCTGTGTTAAAGTATGCTTAAGGGAAATCCATCAGATTACTAAACGAACAGTCTGCTCAGATTTAGCTAGACTATTTGATCCCTTGGGGCTATTATCACCAATTGTAGTCACGGCAAAAATCTTTATTCAACAGTTGTGGCAAACTAGGATGGGACGATGAGCTACCAGAAAACCTTTGCTCAAAATGGATGACCTTCCGCGATGATTTAAAACATATCAACAATCTAAAGATATCTCGACATATGTTTGCAGGACAAATAGCATCGAATATACAACTTCATGCCTTTGCCGACGCATCAGAAAAGGCGTATGGTGCAGCAATCTATATAAGATCAGTCATCACGAACAATCAAGTGATAGTACGACTACTATGTGCAAAATCTCGGGTAGCACCTTTGAAGAACCAAACTCTTCCCCGCCTCGAACTCTGCGCAGCACTGCTAGCAGCTCAGTTAACATCAAGGGTTAAACGGGACTTAAAACTTGAAAGTAGCCCTACATATCTATGGACAGATT
This sequence comes from Pollenia angustigena, assembly GCA_930367215.1. Lineage (NCBI taxonomy): Eukaryota > Metazoa > Arthropoda > Insecta > Diptera > Polleniidae > Pollenia > Pollenia angustigena. The sequence goes on along the minus strand of OV884061.1, from coordinate 21,387,229 downwards.
CTGAAATCGTGTTGGCCTGGATCCATTCGCCATCGTCATCATACCAAACGTTCGTGGCTAACCGAATAGCTGCAATACAAGAAATATCTATTGTCGAACAATGGCGACATGTAAGATCAAAGGATAATCCCGCAGATGTTCTGTCACGTGGTCTTTCGCCAAGAAAATTATCAGAACACCCCTTATGGTTCTACGGACCCATGTTTCTTTGTGAACCTGATGGAATTTGGCCACAAAACTTCTCAAAACATAAGGCCATCAGTGACGACAGTAACATGGAACTAAAGAAAGTCACTGCCATCACAACCACAGGTGAAAATTCAACAAGTCTAATCTACCAGATAAATCATAAAGGGTCTTTCAGAACACTGCAAAGAGTGACAGGATATATCCTCAGATTCATCAATAATAGCAGAAAACAGAAGCAGCAGCGCGAACTAGAGTTATCAACCCACGAGTTGGAGCAAGCTCTCATAGTTATCATTAGGGCAATGCAGCAGGCAGACTTTAGTGACGAGTTAAAACATTTGCTGAAACATAAGGAAGTGACCAAAGGCAGCCCATACAACAATCTTACACCATTTTTAGACTCTAATGGCCTTATCAGAGTGGGAGGACGCTTAGAATCATCAACGTTACCTTACGACGCAAGGCCCCCAATGTTAATCCCATATAATGATCCAATATCAAAACTACTAATGCAGATGGTGCATGTACAAAATCGACACTGTGGACCACAAGCACTTTTATCTCACCTACGGCAAAGGTATTGGCCAGTCAAAGGAAAGTCGGCAGTAAGATCAACTGTTCAACACTGCATAAAATGCACTAGAGCAAAGCCAAAATTGCTTAACCAAATTATGGGAAACTTGCCACCAGCACGAATAACACCAGCTCGACCATTTATCAACTCTGGCGTTGACTTTTGTGGACCATTTTGGATTCACTATAAAGTAAGAGGAAAAAGGCCTCACAAGGCCTACATCGCTGTATTTTGCTGTTTCGCTACTAAAGCTGTGCACTTAGAATTAGTAAGTGAGTTAACCACTGAAGCCTTCATAGGCACATTAAAGCGATTTACAAGCCGCAGAGGACACTGCAAAAACCTATATTGTGACAACGCAACAAATTTCGTTGGTACAAAAAATAAACTTGAGGAGCTGTCAGACTCACTGTATGAAAGTTCCGCTCATGCAAAAATCCATAACGAATGTACGTCCAGAGGGATTGCATTTCACTTCATACCACCAAGGGCGCCCCACTTTGGAGGCTTATGGGAAGCGGCAGTTAAGTCCGCAAAACATCTGCTAGTAAGGAGTGTATCAACAGCAACATTGACGTACGAAGAACTTGATACTGTGGTAATAGAGATAGAAGGTATTCTCAACTCTCGCCCAATAAGTCCCATGTCAGACAATCCAAATGATTTGGCGGCACTCACTCCGGGTCATTTTCTCATCGGGGAACCTATAAATGCACAAGCCAACATTGGAGACACACAGCCAAACACCAACCTGTTGACTAGATGGAAGTTGGTCACTCATGTCAAAGAGGAATTCTGGAGAAGATGGTCACGCGAGTATCTTTGTGAACTGCAGTATCGCCATAAGTGGCAAACACAAAAAAATAACATAAGACCTGGTGATATGGTAATCATAAAAGAAGATAACACAACACCTTTGCAATGGCCTTTAGGAAGGATTGTTAAGGTACACTATGGATATGATGGCTTTGCACGGGTAGCGGACGTCAAAACAGTAAAGGGCATTTCCAGAAGGCCAATTGCTCGACTAGCACCACTACCAATTAACACTACAGTCTCGAGTGGAACCAACAACCAAGATGATTCAGAAGAACCAACCACGTCACAAACCAATGACAATGAAATTCCTAAAAAGAGAAGACGTGCCTCTCTTAATCACACTATAGTCACCGTGATGATAGCAATTATGCTACTTCCATTGATAGCAGGTGCACAAGTACACAATAAAAAATTCGGAAGAAAATTAGGCATACATTTCGAAGGAATCGGATCAGCCGTAATATCACCGACAGAATGGCAACTCTTGATATACTATGACTTAAAGGAATTTTGGTCTGAGTTAACCATTTTCTCGGAAGGGACAAAAACACTTAACCATGTATGTAAGGAAATACAAGAAAAGACAACATGTACTAACCTGGTAAAATATTTTGAACATACTGAAGATGAACTCACCATGGACAGTATGTTGCTTTCCGGGAAAAGGAAAAAAAGAGCAGCAATAGATTTAGTTGGGAACATCGCCCATTCTCTATTTGGTGTACTGGATTCCGAATATGCGACGAACATGGCACAAACAATTTCAAAGGTCAAGGAAAACGAAGCACATCTACTTAATCTCCTAAAGAATCAGACTTCAATTATTGACTCAACCATAAACATCATGAAGGCAGACCAAGGAGCTGTAAAGAAAAAATTTGATCAAATTGACTTCCAAATCGCCGAAATACATAACATGATACTCGCTGGCAAAGACGAACACCATCAGGACAGGCTCTACCGCTTGTTTTCATCACTGTGCATTCAATTAACAATTACAGCAGCTAATCTACAACGCACTCAATTATCAATTCTTGATGTGCTCACCAATACTCACCATGGCATCATCAGTCCATTACTCCTGACTCCACGTCAATTGCAAAAAGAAGTGGAAAAAATAAGATTCCATCTCCCTGAAGCACTAGACCTACCTCCTGACTCCACGCCAATTGCAAAAAGAAGTGGAAAAAATAAGATTCCATCTCCCTGAAGCACTAGACCTACCTGTTAAAAGAAGACACACTACAGTTGTACAAGCTAATGAAGGTTAAGGGAGGCCTCACCGAAAACACAGTAATGTTTAGCATTACATTACCATTAATTGAACGTGATAGTTTTGATGTCTTCAACATAGTCCCAATACCAAATTGGGTTAATAACACGTTAATCTCAATTCAGCCATGCTCTACGTTTCTGGTCATCAACACTGATCGCAACCAGTATTACGCTCTCAGTAATCTCGAATTCAACTCATGTTTACTTCTCACAAAACAGCGATATCTCTGTTCGAAGATTCAACTAAAGTATGACCATGGTTCATCAGCATGTAGTTGTGAAACAAATTTGTTTCACAACAGAACTCAGCTAGACTGCCCAGTGCAGCATGTCAAAAAACCCGCATCATGGGTACCGCTACGACACCCAAATAAATGGATATATTCCCTTCCATCTCAATCCCAAGCAACAGTGGTATGCAACCAACAGATCACCCAATTAACCCTCGAAGGATCAGGTTTGCTTGAACTGGAACCAATATGCACCCTGAAACATAAATTCATGACACTAAAAGGGCAGCAAGTAATATCCAGCTCCAGTAAAACATCATACACTAATCTTTGGGAAACCACCAAACAAAGCCATGAAGAACGTATAAACCCATTACTAAATAAAATCCATACGAACGAATATATATCACAAGTTAAAAATCTAACAAAACTACAAACCTCTTTGAACACACAAAAAATTCTTCAGCTTCCGAACAAAATTGACACCAACAACTACCATCACATCACCATCGGCTACTCGTCTCTAATAATCACGCTTGGCATCTTAGTTTACCTCACAAGAAGACAAAATTTTAAAAAGGCTGCTACTCCAGTTCCCACACCCCGTCAACAACAAGCCTCGTCAGAATTCACCGTCCACATTTAACAAACATCAACAACTAACTAACAAAAAGCAAAAGATCTACACAGCTTCAATAAGACGAGAAGGAATGCCAGTTCAGCACAACGCGGACACATAATCTTCAAAGTATAGTAGTAATTTTTTTTTTTTTTTTTTGAGCTACACTCAACGGGGGGAGCAATGTTAATACATTTAGTTTTCATTTATTATTTTTTATTTCACAATAAGGTTCATTGAACATTAACCCAAATTAATTTTATCGTTTGTTTATTTTAATTTTGTAATAATAGCATTTCACAATCAAGTTCATTTTGCTTATGCATCATCATACACAATTCATAAGTCAATGACCACTAGGCAAAACTTTATTTATTAAGTAGGTCAAGTTTTGTGCTATATAGATTTCTGTTTATTTCTGTTTATTATTTTGTGTCGTTGCACTTTTTAGCATTAAGCCACTATTAAATAAATGTAATTATTCATTTCTTATATGTAAGCATAATTTTAATATAAATTAGCGTAAATAAACTTTATGAAATCAGTGTGCGTTAAGAAACTCATTTTTGCGTTTTATTTGGTACACTGTCCTGCAGGTTAAAGTGCTTGTCAGGAACATCAACAAAAAATAAAATTCCTTCAGGTTTATGTGCTTGAAAGGAACAATAGGACAAAACAGAACAAACTCTTTCAGGTTGAAGTACTTGAAAGGAAATTTTCAGATCTTGTATCCATTTAAGAGAGCGTTCTCTTAACACCTCCTAAATAAACAACTTTCTTTACACGTCATGTCCCTTTTATCCTATTCGTATTTGCTATTGTAGGGATATTTTAATATGGTTAAATATTTTTATAAATAATGTCAAAAGCATGAATATAAATAGTTACTTAGCCCATTAGTCCGTTGGAGTGAAACAGACCAGAGTCTCTGGTGATAATCAAATATGCAACCCTTATACTGAGACTAGCTCACTATCCCACAAGCCTACCGAGGTATGTATACAAAAAGTCACTAGAAAACCTATGCAAGAAAGTCATTAACTATTCTAAACACACATAAAAACTGAAAAAACTAAAAATAATTATTCCACGATCAGTTTTATCTTTAATACGAAAACGCACAAGTAAAATTATCATCCCTCACAAAATTTTAAAATCTTCAAGACACGTACACGAAGGAAGTTCACACCTTCCACTTAATAAACAACTTGTAAATCATCAATATGAATACGCACAAGTAAAATTATCATCCCTCACAAAATTTAAAATCTTCAGGACACGTATACGAAGAAATTTAACACCTGCCTCTATATAGACAAAATTTTTTCTAATTCATTTCCCTTTTGCCTCTATTTCTCAGAAGTTAATGCATGGTATTAGGGTGTTCACAGTCTGTGAATAACCCTCATGATATCCACCCAACTTTTTATTAATGTTTAGAGATCGTGAACACCCCTTCTGGTATGCTCCCAACTTTGTATGGAAATGTCTATCTAGTTCTCTCTCAAACACACTACTGATGTATTTTTTATACCAATCATAAGTTATTTTATTGTCCCCTCTGTTATTTTGTGTCGAGATATACTATCTATCTATTCGCCTCGAAATTATATTTGAACAAATTTCAAATGATTTGGAAATTGCGGTTATTCATCAACAGCGTAGAATAAGGCATTAATAAAAGAAGATTCATTTTATTTGTTAGTCTGTGTTCATACAGCTCATGTTTTAATGACATGATTGCTACTTTATAGGCGAGAGGGACGAGAGGAAAAGAAACGAGTACACAGATGCATGTACTGTCTTTACGTTTTGCTTTTTCATTCGTTGCTTAATTTTGTTATTGTTTTCAATATCAAAAAGCACATGTCGTCAACATGACATGAATCATATGAACGCCAATTCATGTTCAAAGAAGAATCTTGTCAATAAGACATGAGCCGTATGAACTCAGACTTATTTACTTATTGCTTTTTCCCGATATACAAACATTGGTCTTAGTTTATTTTTGATACAATGTTTAGACTTATTGATTTAAATTTTTTTTTGTTTTATTTTATTAATATAAAAAAAAAAAATAAAAACGAGCGCCTTCTTTCTTCGTTGTTTGATTTGGTAGGAAACCACACGCAAAGAAAAAACATGGTTGATGCAATCACAATCGCAAACTATCATTAATGTTTGTAGTAATGATTGTGTCAAACACGTCTTAAGTAACAATATATGTTCAGACATCATGTTAATAGCTAATAATTGTCTCAAACATATTATTATGTTCAGATTCCTAACACCATGCAAATTGCCTATTTATACATGTTAAATGATTCTCACAAATAAAACCAATAAGAATTTAATTTCAAAAATTTATTTTTTATTAAAATTACATGTACATACACTTTGTATTATATATACCGACACAGAATGTCATATATTAAAAAATTAAATTAAATAAATACATTTTTACATATACTTACTTACTTGAGTTGAAGGTTGTTTTTCTGTTTGATATAAAATATCTGCATACAAAACGTCTCCTGCAACCATCTCATATATCTGCAGTTTGGTGATATGTTGTTAAAAGTCTCTTCCTAAAACAGTACTTTGTCATCTGCTGGTGGTATTTCTGGTAAGACCACAATATCTTGTGGCGAAGCTCTACGAATTACCACAACGCATCAGCCACTTTTTATTTTATTTGGGCTAACGATAAAATTTATATGCCGGTTTCAATATTGTAGGTTTTTTTTTGGCTGCTAGAAAGACAACATTAATATATATTTATTTTTATAACTACCTATACATATATAAATAACTTACCTATTTTAATAAACGTGTAGTTTTTATTTCGTCAATTTGCAAGGCAGCATGTTCTTTTTCTCCCCGAAAAACGTCTTAATTCTTTTGTTATCATCCATGTAACTGACGCTCGCGGACAGAAAAAATTGGGAGAAAATTTGATAGTCTTTATAAACACACACTTTTTGTTTTGACAATAAATGTTTGCTCATTTAGAGAATTTCACACATTTCACATTATTTAATATGTTTAGCTAGATCAGAGTTACTTTTAAGATGTTAAACACCATATAATATTATAATAGTGAATATAAAAATGTTTACGACAAAAAATATGTTTTCAAGTTAGATGAGGACTATAAAAAATGTATTATGGTAAACATATTTGGCAAATATGAATAAAAATGATCGTAGTGACCACTCATTAATCATGTTTTTTCTCTGCGTGCAGAGATTTAGTTTGGAAGTTTTTGACAGCCGTTAGTCAAAGTCGATAAAGCTGTCATCGAAGTCGATTAAATCGTCTTGAAGGTCGATAAGATCGTCTTCGTTGACGGCTGATCCAATATCGGCATAACAAATGTATACCGCTTTCGTTTTCTTCTATTAATATTGTTTCTTTTTAGGAATCCCGATGAAATTTTACAAAATTCCCAATGGAATGATGAACTGAAGGTGTGGAGATTACCAGAAACTACAATGGATGTTTTTAAATTACCCATAGCTTCCAGTTTACGTAACAAACAGTATTTAGAGAATGTTTTTCAAAAGCGTATCAATTCTTCAAATTCTCTTCAAAGCAGTTTAAATGGAGTAAATTTTGTACCAGTGGATTATGTGAAGGAAACTACTTTCCATAAGCATATTTATCCAAAACGGGATTTTGTTTCACCAGATTCCCAAAATTCGACACACAGTTCTGGAAATGGCAATGAAGAAGAAATGGAGGTATATAATAACAATGATTTTAAGGGTCGAACAATTTATGCCCTTCAGGTTAGTTCATTTTTTTCTTTCCTAGAACAATGTATGACTATTTGTGTGATAAATCAATTTTCGTTTTAGAATTATGACCATATAGATTTGGATAAATCGGAAATTTTACAGAACTATTTTCGTTCAAATCGGCGGAAACACACAGGGGATGTTAAAAAATAGAACACACATTAAAACATGACGCATAATAAGTACAAATTCTTTAAGAAGGTGCAAGGGTTTTTTGTTATCAGTATTGACTTAAAGATTAAGAACTACTACAACGGCTGTAATACATTATCATTAAGACATTATATTTAATTTTAAAGAGAAAACGTAGCATAATGGTTTTTCGGAATATGAAAAGAAAGGAAAACATCGATATTAAAAAACAAGTCAGAGTGCTATATTCGGCTATGCCGATTCTTATATACCCTTTTTTGCGAGCAGAATACAGAGCAACTAGACAAAAACAAAAAAATTTTTACATATACATACATACATATACAATACTAAAAACTTCGTTATAATTTAAATTTAAAAAGCGACAACTGGTAAATATTTTTTTTAAATCGTTTTTGAACATAAAAATTAAAAAAAAAATTGTTTTTGAAAAACAATAGAAAGCGGCGAATTGTTCACAGAAGTCGTAATTTTAAAATGTTATTATTTTTTATTGATGGATATTAATAAATACATAAAAAACCAGCATTTTAAATAAAAATTTTTTTGAAAAAAATTTTTTTTTTGCCTTTTATGGGCGGCTTTTTTCTATTTTGGAAAAAATGTCATATTTGATTTTTTTTTGTTGTAACTTTTGAATGAATAACTATTAAATTGTAAATTAGAGCATAGTTTATGTGCTTTTAGAAAAAATATTTTTTTTTTGTTTAAATAAAAGAGTAAATATTAAAAGTCATTAACTATTCTAAACACACATAAAAACTGAAAAAACTAAAAATAATTATTCCACGATCAGTTTTATCTTTAATACGAAAACGCACAAGTAAAATTATCATCCCTCACAAAATTTTAAAATCTTCAAGACACGTACACGAAGGAAGTTCACACCTTCCACTTAATAAACAACTTGTAAATCATCAATATGAATACGCACAAGTAAAATTATCATCCCTCACAAAATTTAAAATCTTCAGGACACGTATACGAAGAAATTTAACACCTGCCTCTATATAGACAAAATTTTTTCTAATTCATTTCCCTTTTGCCTCTATTTCTCAGAAGTTAATGCATGGTATTAGGGTGTTCACAGTCTGTGAATAACCCTCATGATATCCACCCAACTTTTTATTAATGTTTAGAGATCGTGAACACCCCTTCTGGTATGCTCCCAACTTTGTATGGAAATGTCTATCTAGTTCTCTCTCAAACACACTACTGATGTATTTTTTATACCAATCATAAGTTATTTTATTGTCCCCTCTGTTATTTTGTGTCGAGATATACTATCTATCTATTCGCCTCGAAATTATATTTGAACAAATTTCAAATGATTTGGAAATTGCGGTTATTCATCAACAGCGTAGAATAAGGCATTAATAAAAGAAGATTCATTTTATTTGTTAGTCTGTGTTCATACAGCTCATGTTTTAATGACATGATTGCTACTTTATAGGCGACAGGGACGAGAGGAAAAGAAACGAGTACACAGATGCATGTACTGTCTTTACGTTTTGCTTTTTCATTCGTTGCTTAATTTTGTTATTGTTTTCAATATCAAAAAGCACATGTCGTCAACATGACATGAATCATATGAACGCCAATTCATGTTCAAAGAAGAATCTTGTCAATAAGACATGAGCCGTATGAACTCAGACTTATTTACTTATTGCTTTTTCCCGATATACAAACATTGGTCTTAGTTTATTTTTGATACAATGTTTAGACTTATTGATTTAAATTTTTTTTTGTTTTATTTTATTAATATAAAAAAAAAAAATAAAAACGAGCGCCTTCTTTCTTCGTTGTTTGATTTGGTAGGAAACCACACGCAAAGAAAAAACATGGTTGATGCAATCACAATCGCAAACTATCATTAATGTTTGTAGTAATGATTGTGTCAAACACGTCTTAAGTAACAATATATGTTCAGACATCATGTTAATAGCTAATAATTGTCTCAAACATATTATTATGTTCAGATTCCTAACACCATGCAAATTGCCTATTTATACATGTTAAATGATTCTCACAAATAAAACCAATAAGAATTTAATTTCAAAAATTTATTTTTTATTAAAATTACATGTACATACACTTTGTATTATATATACCGACACAGAATGTCATATATTAAAAAATTAAATTAAATAAATACATTTTTACATATACTTACTTACTTGAGTTGAAGGTTGTTTTTCTGTTTGATATAAAATATCTGCATACAAAACGTCTCCTGCAACCATCTCATATATCTGCAGTTTGGTGATATGTTGTTAAAAGTCTCTTCCTAAAACAGTACTTTGTCATCTGCTGGTGGTATTTCTGGTAAGACCACAATATCTTGTGGCGAAGCTCTACGAATTACCACAACGCATCAGCCACTTTTTATTTTATTTGGGCTAACGATAAAATTTATATGCCGGTTTCAATATTGTAGGTTTTTTTTTGGCTGCTAGAAAGACAACATTAATATATATTTATTTTTATAACTACCTATACATATATAAATAACTTACCTATTTTAATAAACGTGTAGTTTTTATTTCGTCAATTTGCAAGGCAGCATGTTCTTTTTCTCCCCGAAAAACGTCTTAATTCTTTTGTTATCATCCATGTAACTGACGCTCGCGGACAGAAAAAAAGTGGGAGAAAATTTGATAGTCTTTATAAACACACACTTTTTGTTTTGACAATAAATGTTTGCTCATTTAGAGAATTTCACACATTTCACATTATTTAATATGTTTAGCTAGATCAGAGTTACTTTTAAGATGTTAAACACCATATAATATTATAATAGTGAATATAAAAATGTTTACGACAAAAAATATGTTTTCAAGTTAGATGAGGACTATAAAAAATGTATTATGGTAAACATATTTGGCAAATATGAATAAAAATGATCGTAGTGACCACTCATTAATCATGTTTTTTCTCTGCGTGCAGAGATTTAGTTTGGAAGTTTTTGACAGCCGTTAGTCAAAGTCGATAAAGCTGTCATCGAAGTCGATTAAATCGTCTTGAAGGTCGATAAGATCGTCTTCGTTGACGGCTGATCCAATATCGGCATAACAAATGTATACCGCTTTCGTTTTCTTCTATTAATATTGTTTCTTTTTAGGAATCCCGATGAAATTTTACAAAATTCCCAATGGAATGATGAACTGAAGGTGTGGAGATTACCAGAAACTACAATGGATGTTTTTAAATTACCCATAGCTTCCAGTTTACGTAACAAACAGTATTTAGAGAATGTTTTTCAAAAGCGTATCAATTCTTCAAATTCTCTTCAAAGCAGTTTAAATGGAGTAAATTTTGTACCAGTGGATTATGTGAAGGAAACTACTTTCCATAAGCATATTTATCCAAAACGGGATTTTGTTTCACCAGATTCCCAAAATTCGACACACAGTTCTGGAAATGGCAATGAAGAAGAAATGGAGGTATATAATAACAATGATTTTAAGGGTCGAACAATTTATGCCCTTCAGGTTAGTTCATTTTTTTCTTTCCTAGAACAATGTATGACTATTTGTGTGATAAATCAATTTTCGTTTTAGAATTATGACCATATAGATTTGGATAAATCGGAAATTTTACAGAACTATTTTCGTTCAAATCGGCGGAAACACACAGGGGATGTTAAAAAATAGAACACACATTAAAACATGACGCATAATAAGTACAAATTCTTTAAGAAGGTGCAAGGGTTTTTTGTTATCAGTATTGACTTAAAGATTAAGAACTACTACAACGGCTGTAATACATTATCATTAAGACATTATATTTAATTTTAAAGAGAAAACGTAGCATAATGGTTTTTCGGAATATGAAAAGAAAGGAAAACATCGATATTAAAAAACAAGTCAGAGTGCTATATTCGGCTATGCCGATTCTTATATACCCTTTTTTGCGAGCAGAATACAGAGCAACTAGACAAAAACAAAAAAATTTTTACATATACATACATACATATACAATACTAAAAACTTCGTTATAATTTAAATTTAAAAAGCGACAACTGGTAAATATTTTTTTTAAATCGTTTTTGAACATAAAAATTAAAAAAAAAATTGTTTTTGAAAAACAATAGAAAGCGGCGAATTGTTCACAGAAGTCGTAATTTTAAAATGTTATTATTTTTTATTGATGGATATTAATAAATACATAAAAAACCAGCATTTTAAATAAAAATTTTTTTGAAAAAAATTTTTTTTTGCCTTTTATGGGCGGCTTTTTTCTATTTTGGAAAAAATGTCATATTTGATTTTTTTTTGTTGTAACTTTTGAATGAATAACTATTAAATTGTAAATTAGAGCATAGTTTATGTGCTTTTAGAAAAAATATTTTTTTTTTGTTTAAATAAAAGAGTAAATATTTAATATGTACAGTCGAATTCCGGTTTAACGAATGATATAATGTTCAGAACTTTCGTTAAACCGAGATACTTTTATAAACACAGTGGTCCACAATTTGAAAAACATCAAAATTTAATTGCATTTATAATTTAATGTAGACATAAAACCTTAATTGATATTTTCACGTTTATTTAAGAATTTTTTTATTTTTAATATGTAATTTCATTAAAAATTCATACATACTTTTATTTGGATGCTATGAACATAATGACCCATTTGCGCGAAATTATCGAATGTTACAAAAACCAAATTTTACAAGAGAGCCATTTTTATACTTTTCTCTGCTATCACTTGCAATAAAAATATGAAAATATACATTCAATTTTTGGATCAACGAAGTGGAATTCGCCTACAATATTTTGTCAGGCGACGTCTCTTTGAATGTAGAAAAAGATTGCATCAAAAACTCAATTTCAAAAAAATTGGCATATAAGATAATTTCGCGCAAATGGGTCGATATGTAGGTTTATTATTACATTTCATTTACTATTCATTTCTTAAGAAATCTGTTATTTTTGTCCCATTGTTTGAAATTTTAAAATTTTTCACAATTTTATGTTCGTTCTTTTTTGAGGTACATATTGAACATTTTGGTATTCCATACTTTTGAATATTACTGAAGGATTATTTTTCGATTTGACATCTCGGTTTCACAATCAACTAAACAAAATTACTGAAACTTTAACGAAAAAGGCAACCCAACATACGTGTTCTTTCAATACAAAGCAAAGAAGCTAAAAATACACACAAAAATCTAACGGTTCTGTAACGATGTTTTTTTTTTGCTTTGTCATTCATTTAATCGGTGGTTAATGTAAAATTTTGGCCTTTCATTATATCGGATATTCGTTAAACTGCGTATTCGTTATACCTGGCTTTGACTGTATTTACATTAGCAAAATTTTAACATAAAATCCTTCTTTTTTTCAAAACTCCATAACTCAACAGATTTAACTCAAAAAAGTCACATTAGAAAATATTATCAATTTTTATTTATTAATATTCATAAACAGAAAACAAACATTACATAAAATGTTATTATTTTTTTATTTATTTAATAGATACCCAGCAAAAACTTACATTGCAAAGTAATGAGTTAAAAAGCTAATATAACGACTCTTCACTACTTATACATTGGCATTTTAACTCATTATTTTAACACGGTAATGTCATTGGAGGCAAGTACTTACCACCCTCGCTTACAAATAGGGAGTTAAATAAGTCATTACTACATTCGCTTACAAATAGGGACTTAAATAAGTTATTACTCCGATGTCACCAAAATTACAACTAACATGTAATGACTTTAAAAAATTTTTTTTTATTATTTTTTTTTTCTATTTTTTCTTATTTTATTTTTTTTTCTATTTTTTCTTATTTTATTTTACTTTGTTTTATTTTTTATTTTTTCTCTGTGTCTGGCGGGATTCGATCGCGCAACCTCGGTACTGATAGACTAGCTCACTACCAGATTGTCTACTGGGGCAGTGTAGTTTTTGCATAAAAAACTGTGTTTTTACTCAATTAAGAGAGTAAATATGAGATTAAATTGTCCATAAAAACAATAAAAACGTTGATTGAAAGTGGATTGAAAGTTTTTGCTTCATTACTATAATGACATTTTTATTGTCATAATGAAAATTTAAATTTATGAAGGCAATTATTGAAATATGTTGCTCTTATAAAAAAATTTTTTGATTTCATAAAATTAATGGCATACATGTAACATTAGATGTATGAAATTATTAAATCTTACATTTTTTAATTAACAATTAAACATTTTTTTTAAGGAAACTATAATTTTGTATTAATTTATGAATATAGGTTGTATATTGTTTTTTTATGTTCCCAATTAAAATTTTTTGTTTAACTTGGACAAACTTAAGTTTTCATATTTCCAATGAAAATTTTTAACGTAATTACGAAATCCAATGAAGCGATTTTAACGAAAATACTTCATTATAACTATGAAATTCCATTTAGACAATGAAAATTTTCATTTACCAAAGGAAATTTTTTTTATGAAAATGATTCATTAAATATATGAAGCATTTTTCTTTCAGTGTAGTAATAAAAAAAAACAAATTGTAAGAATAAATATTTAAAACCAATTTGTATTAGATTTGAAAAAAATTAAACCGTCGATGCATTTTATTATGAATGAATTATAAATTTCGTTTATCAACTCATACACAAGGACTTAGGTATCAGATTATATGTCAGTCATTACTAAGCTACATCTATGTAATGCAGATGGTATGAAGTAGTCATTGAAAAGTAAGTTGTTCAGTAATGGCAAGTAATTACCAAGTTTTTGCTGGGTATTTTTATCAATATTTACAAAGGTAAGTAACACAATTTTTTAAGGTCTTATGTATCTATATTTGGCTTAACTATGAGTCAGATTGGCATTTTTTTTTTTTTGTTCTACCAAATTTTAAATTGATTATATAAAAAAGAATAAATTGTACATTAAAAATTAATTATAAATTTTAAAAGATTTAATTAAATACATTTAGGATAAATTTTCTATACTTTAAACAAATTTCCACATATTTGTATAAACTATAGTAATTATTATCGTTGCCATTAAGTATGTTTAATACTTCGTTCATATCCAAAAATATTTTACTAAAATATTTAACCCGGAACTCATTAAAAATAGGACAAACTCCTAAGACGTGAAACGTATTTTCGGATTCATCCAGATTACAAAGGGTACATAGGCCAACAGAAGTACGTCTAAATGCTCTACTATTTAAATCAAGAAGACCTTCACGTACTCTGATTATAAGACTTGTAGCACGCGACGAAAATTCTGAAGTAAAAATAGGATTTGTGCCAAAAGTTAATTGCGGATACAAATCATGAAATTGTGAGCCTCTTGCATTAGATATAAGATCATCTCTTTCCGTTGTTTTTAAAAGTTCAAGTATTGGTTTCCAGTAGTGCTGCGAAACTATCGATAGTCCATCGATATTATCGATAGTCTTAAAATATCGAAAATATCGATAGGAAAAATATAAACATCGATATTTTTACTATTTAAATTACAGCTATGAAGACATGTTACAGCTAAACACACAGTTTTTTGCCGCAAATTTTTACTTGCTATTATTAATTCGCGCTGAATTACATAAGTGAATACAAACAACAAGAATGGCAAGTGCTATGGATTGCATAGCAGTGCATTTTACTGCTAATTAAAGGCCTTTAAGTCGAAATTTTTGCATGTTTATATAGGGACTGAAATGTCAAATATTTTTGTAATGTTGTTTAAAAAAATGCAAGTCCAAATGCAATTGCAAGCATAGGACAAAACAATGAACGACCATTAGAGAATAAGTCCGCTAGATTGATTACCTTTTTGGGTTTAGAATTGAGAAAAATTTTTAGTTGCAATGGAATATCTTAAAGTCCATGTTACTTCGGTTCCTTCAGAAAGGTTCTTATCAATTTTTAAAAAACTGCCATCTAAAATAACGTGCGTAAATACATACGTCTCATACATTCAATAAAGTGATAAAAACAACGACTGTAGCCTTATAAAAAAATAATCAAAGATTTCCTGCACAAGCACAAACATTCAGTCGATAGTAATATCGATATATCGAAAGTGAAATTTGAACTATCGATAAATATCGATTGTAGAAAATATCGATAGTGTCCCAGCACTAGTTTCCAGTATTCAAACAGGATTTTAGTAGCATTTTCAGGAACATATTGAATTTTTTCACATATATTTTCCCACTCCTCAGCCCAAAAGGTTTTCATTAAAATAATTGTTTCAGCTAACATTCGAGGCAATCTATGCTCAGGCAGTTGTAGAACTCTATTAATGTAAGAAAAATGTAGCCTTAAGGTATCAATATACAGGGAGTTTAGACCAGTTTCTAAATAAAGCATGTAGTTTGGGGTATTGTGTAGTATTATTTGATCGTATGAATACATTCCTTTAAATATTATTTACTTGCATGAATTCATACCTTTAAAGAGCAGACATAAACGGGTATCTTATTACACCAAAATATTAAACCCTAAATAGCCGCTTAAAAGGTACTACACCCAAACGCATGGGAAATATTTATAAACTTAAAATTTAAATCATATTTTACTAATTTTCCCATGCTTTAGTTTAAGTTATTTTAATTTACATGTAAGAATAGGCTAAGAATTATTTTCATAGTTAGTATATAAGTTAGAATAAATTGTAAATAAAATTTAATCATAATAAAAAAGCTGACGAGTGCACTAGTTGCACCGTCTAAAAATAAAATACAAATAAAAAACGGATTTCAATTATTACATGGCGATCCTGCCAGTCCTCTTTTAAGGAGTGCTAAAAACTTCAAGCACCCTTAAAGAAGATAGAGGAGTGCATACTTTAAAAAGCACACAGGGAAGTGCTCAAAAAAAAACACCCCTAAATTTTGATTTGATAACGTCCCCACTATCCAGGAGGAAATTAAAAAATATTCAATTGGCTACATCGATAATCTAATGGCCCACCCTAACTACCTCGCTCGGGGTCTGCTTCAGTTCGAAGGTCAGCAGAGGCTAAAAAGAACCGATACTTTCAGCCTAACTAGAAGACATTTTAGAATTAAGATTTGAATACATATTGTAAATTTCGATAAGAAAGATTCAATAATAAAAATAAATTATTTAAAAAAAAAAAAAAAAAGTACAGCAACGTCGGCCAATATTGTGCTTATTTAGGCCAATCAAATGCAACCATGATACGGCAATCATATGACCGCTTAATATGCAACCATGCGCCAATAAAAATATAAAAAATACACCAAATTTTTGTTGTGTTCTTGTGCGGCAACAAAAGTGAACAATTCGCGCCAATATTTATTTAACATTTCAAAAAAAAAAAAAAAAAAAAATTATTTATAGTTTTTTCAACACCTCGTAAATAAAAAAAATTTTAATTTAAAAATTTATGAATATACATATGTATGTATGTAATTTTAGTTTACTTGCAGTTATATAATATGGAATTTACAGATTGCATTATAATGGAAGAACCTGAGTGCTCTGAATTTGTGTACTGCACCATTGAGGATTCAGTAACAACACCTGTAGCCAAAAAAAGAAAAAGCCAAGTGTATGTTCCTCATGGAGCAACAGTGCTATCAATGCGTTGATATCGGCTGTCGAACAACACCCATGTGTTTGGGAGTACTCGTCGGGTGATTACAAGGATAGGTACAAGCGAGAGCAAGCGTGGCGTGAAATACAACGGGATTGTGCCGGGCATACAGTAGAGGACTGTAAAGGCAAATGGGCAAATGTAAAAACCGCATACCAAAATGTTAAAAAAAAAATTAAGACAAAGTCTGGACAGGGTTTGGAAAACACCAAACCACATTGGCCGTATTGGAGTGCAATGCAGTTTTACAGCCGTCATGACATAGCAAAAACTACATGCTCATTGTCAATACTCGACGAACTAGATACGCAGGCAGTTTGCAGTACGGCTTTGAATGTTTCGCCTCCTGAGGAAAAAAACTTGAGCCTTACGATTTAATGAAGCGGGCAATGAAATATTAAGTATCTGAAGAGGACAATTGGAATACAATTGGAATGTATTTGGCTTCACAAATGCGTGAAATAGCCAAGAAAAATCAAAAGGCTGCCAGCAAATTGCATATGCAACTGGTAAAAACCGCAATAGAAGCTACTTTGGAAGTAGAAGAAGAAGTCTAATTAGTGATGTACATATAAGTATTTTGTTTTTTTTTATTAGATTTTAATATTGAAGAATTAATTTAATTCTATCAAAATGTGATATTGAAGTACAAATTTTGTTGTTAACTTAATTAATTTAATAAAATGAATTTACTGTGTTATTTGTACATCTTCTTCTTTATATGTTCATGTACTAATATTGTTAGTGCATGTGAAAGTAAACTTCTCCTGAACGGGGAAACTTATTTTGATGAAATTTTGTGGGAGCGTTTTAAATTAAAAAATATCTTTATATAGTATAGTCCTTGGGGAGAGTTGTCATTGTTTACCCATTTTATGTCAACGAAATCTTGTTTAACCGTAAATATATGAACGTATTTCGCTTTTTTAAGAAATTGCATTATTGCGTCAAACGCAACAACAAAATTATAAACTATTTTTGATTTTTTTTTTTTTGCTTTTAATGAAAAAAACTAGAGTTTATTCCATAGTTTAATTATTCTACGATGGTTTATTCAACATATTGTTAATTATACCCACACCACAATAGTGGAGAGGGTATTATGCATTTGTGCCGATGTGTGTAACGCCTTAAAATATTGGTCCTTGACCTACCTTAAATTATACCGATTGTCTTAGAATCACTTTCTGAGTCGAACTAGCGATGTCCGTCCGGCTGGCTGGCTGTCCATTTAACCTTGTGCGCAAAGTACAGGTCGCAGTTTTGGAGATAATTTGATAAAATTTGGGACAAGGTTCTTATTGGCTTAAGGACCAAGCCTATTGAAAATGTAAACCAAATGCAACTGTTTTAAAAAGTGTAACAGTAACTACAAAAAATGCTTTAAAAAATATTTGGCTTAAGGCCCAACTATAATTAAGATTAAGTTGGATTAAGCAACTGTACGAATACATGGAAATCATATGTGTCAAACCATATTGTAATTAAGGGACTATTTTTTTAAGTTTTATGAATCCACCTTACTTCTAGGAAAACTCAATTTTTTGATTCAGTTAAAGTTCAAAATTAAATATTAATTTTTATTAATAAAATTAGAACTATAAACGCCATAATAATACAGACTAATCCTAAAATGGCACACAAATTATATTTATTCTAATATTTTCTTTTCATGAAGTTGAATTATTGATTTTAAAATTGGCTTGGTTGCCATTATACATATATTAATTGACAAATATTTAAAATAATAAAAAATTTATTTTATATTTTATATATAAATGTATATTAACATTTTAATAATATATGAGCCGTTTATTTTGAAAGTGGCATTAGTCACTTTTTCAAAAAAATCGAGTTAATAATAATAATAAATAATAATAATACTGAGAAAAATATCATTATCATGATGTATCAAATACAAGTGAATCTTCTCGAAAGTTAGCATCCATATTTTTAAACGTGTTAAAACGCAAACCCTTAAATATCTCGACTTAAAAACCGAAATGACTAATGCCACTTTCAAAATAAACGGCTCATATATGAAATCTTAATAATAAATAATTATATATGTATGTATATTTTCTATATGAGTACTTTTATTTGTTTTGTTGTCAATAGTCTAATGGAAACTGTTCAATTAGATAAAAAATAAAAACTATTAATTTTTACGAAAAAAAAGTTCGGTCAAGTTGGTTTAAAAGTTACATACATTAAACAAAATAAATGTTTGTCCGACCGAACGTTGGCATTGATATTCGGCATTCGTAAAAATGTTTGTACATGTTGTGGGTGGTTACTGGTTTGCTACATAGCACATTTTTATTTTATATAGAAATATGCAATAATATCATAGGTTTCCTTTTCTGAGAAAAGTACAAATATTTTTTCCAACTTATCTTTATTCACAGGTGGGAATGGTATTTTTAAGCACGTTGTTCTATAAGTTTTAATTCATTCCGTGTCATTCCGTTTGTAGTTTGTGAAATCTGCATGTCCGGAATAGTTTGCAAAAGGAATTTAACTAAACCGGTCTACAAATCGTTAAGATATTGTTACGAAAGTAACTTTAGTTGAGAATTATTTGTAATTATTGGTTAAGAATCAGATTAATTTATGTGTTGTCTTGTATTGATTAGTTATTAAGTATTTGTTAGTTGTTTTATTAGTTAAAATTGTTATTGTATAAGTTATGCACACTTCTAGTGTAAAAATCAATGTACAGATGTAATGTTAAAATCGTTGTGCATCTTTATTAAGTTATCTCAATTTATGGCAACGCCTAAAAGTATGCCTTAGTTTATTATGCCTAATAACTCAATTAATTCAGCCATATAGATAGTAATAGCTGAATAAGTTTAATTAACGAAATATCCGTTATTAGGCGAACTTTATAGAGCCATCTAGACTTTAGAACTCGAACGTTCTATTGTCATTTGCCCGTCTGGGCTAGAGTATAAATAGGATCGCAAGAGATGGCATGATTCATTCTAAGTTCTGACTTTGTCAAAAACTTATCACGCTGAGAAGATTATAGTTGGTTGTAAATAAGAGCTATAAATTACGGTTCTTAAGTGACTAAGTACTAAATAAAGTTGTGTAAATTGTAAACAGTAGCAAAAGTGTTGTGTTTATTTGTTTTATTTGAATTGCAATAAAAGAACTCGAAACGGTTTATTATAAAGGAAATAAACCAAAACGTTATTGAAAGGCAGTAACGTAACAATTGGTGTCAGAAGTGGGATTGCATAAATAAAATAATAAAAAAAAAATAATAAAAAAATAGACAGCAATGAAATTTGAAGAGCTTAAAGTAGAACAGCTCAAGAAAGAATTGGGCAAGTTGGATCTGCCAACTACAGGTAATAAAGCAGAGCTGCAACAGAGGCTATTAGATGAATTCGAGCGACGCAATATAGACATTGCGAGTTACGAATTCGAGGACAAAGAGGAAATAGAGGTATGTACTCGTGCAGTTGCTAGCAGTATGGATTTAAACACAATGTTTGCTGCTATGATGGCAAAAATGGAAAAAATGTCAGAAGAAAATTCTAGAAAAATGGACGATAATTCTAGAAGCATGGTAAAGATGATAAAAGAAAATTCTAACGATATCTTGGCTGAAACTTCTAGAAAAATTGATGAAAATTCTAGAAAAATGGACGATAAATCCAAAAGCATGGTACAGATGATAAAAGAGAATTCGAGTGATATTCTAGCTGAAACTTCAAGAAAGATTGATGAAACTTGTAGAAAAATTGAAGAGAAGTCTAGCACCATCCTGGCTGAAATTCGAGATAATTCTAGAATAACAAATGAGAAACTTCAGGAGATTCCCACGGAAATAAATGAAAGAATAAATGCAATAGAAATAGAGTTTAACAATAAGTTGTCTGAAGTTAAAACACAAGTAACGAATTTTGATGAAAAATTTAATCATCTTGAAGCCAAGGTAAATAGTCTACAATGCCAAGAGGGATCAGTACGGGTTATTGCAGAAGTTTCTAGCAGGATAAAGACCCCTTGCTTTGACGGTAGTGTCCCATTTAATGTTTTTAAGTTCCAGTTCGATACAGTTGCCAACAGAAATGCATGGAACAGTGAGGATAAAGCCATCGAGCTCATTCTTGCTTTAAAGGGGACTGCGGCTGAAGTGCTTGCAAGTGTACCAGTAAGAAGCAGAAACAATTATGATGAAATTATGGTAGCACTGCAACGTAAGTATGGAGGTAAACACAAAGAGGGAATTTACAAAATGGAGTTGCGTGGCAGAGTGCAGAAGGCAAACGAAACCTTACATGACTTCGCACTGGAGATTGAGCGGTTGGTAGAGCTAACTTATCCTGGTGCATCACAAAAAACAACATTTGCAGAGACTGTTTCATTTGCCCTGGCCCAGGAAACTGCAAGAATTATTTCAAGACCACAGACACACAAGGTGTGAAAACTCGATATGGCTTGCGAGGACGAAAGCGAGTTAATTAAGGAAGTGAGGGGCATGAAAGAGGCACTTTTCAAGGCTTTGGGTGAGAAGCAATCTAAAAACAAAGTCAAATGCTATAACTGCGGTAAGATTGGGCACATACAGCGTAGCTGCAAAGCACCGGAAAAAAATTTCAAGATCTGCTTCGCCGCCGAGACAACCAACGGGCTAGTCATCAGTCATCGCAGGAGTCGCCGTTAAGTATGGAGGGAGTGCTACCTTTCGCATCTGAGGACTCGATTATAAATTTAGTAGTGCCAAAGAGATATAAAAGTATTACGACATTCGGCTACATCGATGGTAAAAAGCGAATTTTGACTATCGACACTGGTGCAGGATTTTCAATTATAAGGCCTGACTTGGTAACGGGAGCTGTCGAACCACTAAGCGGAGTGAACTTGCGAACAGCTACAGGTAACCCTGCTACTGTCTATGGCAAAACACGTGTGGTGTTAAGAATTGCCAATGTTGTCAATTTGCATGAGTTTATTGTGGCCGACATTGTAGACGAAGTACTGATTGGCGCAGATTTTATGATTAGGGCATTTCTATTCTAGACAACTTTTAACTTAAATTTTCAAATCACACTATTTGACACTTTTTTGATGCCAATTTAAAGTAAAATATCTATATTTTATAATAATATAATTTTTTTAGACGTAAGCTTAAATATAAAGTTGTTGTGCACTTCGAATCATTAAGATTCATAGATTTGGCGCGAACAGAAAATTCATTGCATGTTGCACCCGTCATGGCTTAAAGAGCAAATTTCTTATTATTGGATTATATTTCTCTACGATGTTTGATTTGATAATCATCGTCTGATATCTCATATTTCACAATAAAAAAGAATAATATAATAAAAGTTTAAAAATTAACAGAGTTTTGTGTTTTTGTGGTATGATCTTATGATAGTGGGCCGATTTGGTTGCACCCGTCATGCACTTTAAAGCTCTCTCGTGGCTATTTGATCGTTTCACATAAATTCTTGTAAATAGATAACAATAGTATATAAAAAAATGTTACCCCTTCTAGAAATAACTTAATTGCAAATGTGTTTCTTTCTATTAGTAAAAGACGTTTAAAGCGTCTAAATGTTGCACCCGTCAGAATAGAATCGCCCATTAGTCATAACATAAGTCTGAATATGGGAAAACAAATCATGTATTTGTTTGATTATGAAATACCCCTGAATGTTGGGTATGAAAGTGAGGCTCGTGTGGGACAGCTTCTCGCTTGTACTCGTCTGGAATCGTCACCATACAGAAATGTTGATAAACGTGAAAAAGCGGTTGCTCATGTAAGACAGCTTAGCAGAGTGGAAACCAGGCACTGTACGGAGGCAGACAGAACGGAATGCATCAGTGAAGGTCGCTCGTTGTAGGTAGAGCCCAGTAAAGACTGGTTAACAGCAAAAAGATTTGAACCCGTATTGGCCAAGGTAAGGAGGGCCAATAGTATAGGTGGAAGACAAAATTTTAAGAATAGCTGCCCAAAGCGTGTGGCAGCCAGGAGCACAGTGAACAGAGTTTGTGCGTCGTTTCCACAATGCAATTGTAAGGCACTACCTATACCAGAAGATAAGCAGGTATCTTCATTGGAGCGGGGAAATCCTTACGACCATAGAAAGTCCGTGCGTGGCCATAGAATGTTATCCAGATTTGATCGGGCAGTATATTCTGAAGGACCTAAGAAGGGCCAGTTGATTTTGCCAATGAATCAACATCCAAAGGAAAGATAAGTTGCCAAGCCACAACTACATTGGAATGGACCACATAAGGTGATAAAGAAATTAAATTTATTTATTTATTTATTAATATATGTCTATGGAATTTTATTCCTTTCAGACAATTTAAAAAATAATTGATTACAAAATGATACACATAAAAATATTATACATAATTAACAAGAAATTTTATAACTCGCTTTCGTTTAGTGCTTCACATACGCTGTTGAGAACGCGTAACAAAAAATTTGAAATTTCATTAATCACTACGGCATTGCGTTAAGTCAACGCCGATATATTACGATGTAACTTCTATTGTCAAATCACTACGTAGCCATGGTGGCCATTGTATAAGTTGATACTAAAATTTAAAATAAAAAATTACAAAAAGATGTACTTATATCGTGTTGGCAATGCTGTAAGCCAAACATCTGTGTGGCGTTTATTTACTTTTTATTCCATAAAATATTTGTTAATAGAAGACACAAAATATAACAAAATATATATTAAAAAAAACATAAAAGTTAAATAAACAAGTGATATAAATATGTTCGCGCTAATGGATATGTCGTCTTCTTCGGATGATGAAGATTCTTTGAGCATCATAGACATATCTGTTAAAAACAAGCAGTTACGTTTTAGCATAAACATTATCAATATGCCAAATAATGAGTAAGTAAAATAACATAAATATTAAAAACCTAACTAATTTTTAAATTTACTTTTTAAAGATTTGTAAAGAATTTTCGAATGAACAAGGAGACATTTTCATATATTTTAAACGAGATAAAACCCTTTCTAAAAGAAACTTGCCGTATGACAGCTATATCAAAAGAAGCAAAACTCGCAACAACAATACGGTTTTTGTCAACTGGAGGTTATCAAAAAGGCATTGGGAACGAGATTATAGCATCTCTTTCACAGTCCAAGGTTAGTGAAGTAATCACTGAATGTTTAGCCGCTATGGAAAAATCCCTTTGTTCAAAATGGATAAAGTTCAATCTTACGGCCGAAGAGGAGATGAACAGCAAAATTCAATTTCTTGAAAAATTTGGCCTTCCGGGTGTAATTGGGTGCGTCGATGGGACGCATGTTAGAATAAAACCTCCAAAAGAAGATGTGAAACATCTTTATTACAATAGGAAAGGCTTTTACAGTTTGAATGTTATGTTGGTATGAATATCTAAGATTTGTTTAAGCATTTGCAGTATTTTGTATTTTGTATTTTTAGGTGTGTGATTCTAACCAAATTATTACATATGTGGACCCACGTCATCCAGGTGCCAATCATGACGCATTTATTTGGTCTTCAAGCATGGTAGCTGATTATTTGAAAAACTCATACCTGAATGGTAAATCTAACACATGGCTTCTAGGTGTGTATTATACTTTAAGACACATAACAAATAAACTATTATTACAACTACCTTAATTTTCGTATGAACGTTATGCAGTGTTGAATGCAATTCCCGCAATATTTATGTACGCATATTAATACAATAAATTTTTGTTTGTAAAAATAACTTTTTAGGAGATGGTGGTTATCAGTGCTTGCCCTATTTGTTAATACCTTACAGAAATCCATCAAATGAAAGTCAAACAAATTTTAATACCAAGCTAACAAAAGCCCGAAACACTATAGAAAAAACAGATTTAGGTGCTTAATAGGAGAAAGGGGTTTACACTACGGAGAAGAAAAGGCCAAGATAATAGTGAACGTATGTTGTGCTTTGCATAACATTTGCATATATTACAAAAACGATTGGCCACTAATGGGCGAGCCTGCAGAAATCAACGATAATATAAACGATGACCTTCAAAGTGGTAATACGATTTCTTCAGTTGCGCGAAGTATAAGAGATAGGGTAGCAAGTAATTTATTATAAAAAAAACTTTGTGTTTATAAGTATAATATACTTTTTATATTTAAAAAATTACCAGCATTAAGCTTCGTTCACAATGGCAGCAACATTTTCACTTGGTGTTCACAATAAAGCAAACGTTTTTTCACATACACATTTCAATTAAGAAATGTTTTTTAAAAACATTTTGTTAAAATTTTCATTTAAAACTAAATAAAAGGCTCAACTTTTTAAAAACAGTTTAGTTACATTTTAGCAACAATTTGTTTGAAATTTTATATGACGTTTAATAATTTTATTTTTTTAGTTTTGAATGAAGATTTTAACAAATTAATTGAAAATGGGTGTAGTTGCGAAAAAAAACGTTTGCTTGATTGCGACCACCAAATGAAAATGTTGCTGACATTGTGAACGAAGCTTTATAATAATACTTTCATAGTTTTATATAAAAAAATAAAAATCATACACGTAAAATAAATAATAAAATACTAATAAAAAAAGGAAGAATTCAGTATTTGTTTTAGTAATAAAAATTAATTAGTAATTAAAGTTAAAAAGAAGAATCCATGTTTTTTTTTTAAATAAATGAATTTGAAAATACTATTAAAATTTTTCTTGAAGTATTTCTATTGCTTTAGTTAATTTTTCCAAAGCTGCCGTTTGTCTGGTAATAGCATCTGTGTACTCTTGGGTTATCTTTATCAGCTTTTTCCTTTCTTCATCTTTTGCCATTTGTCTTCGTTTTTTTGAACTGAAAGTTTGCTTGTGTGTAGAACATTGTGTCTGGAGAGGTGTTTCAATAACATTAAAAATGGTTTCCTTTACGGTAGGTGCGTTTTCTTCTAGCGGAGATAACGATACTTGTGGAAGCTCAGAACAGTCATTTGATGCTAAATCTAAACGAGTGGTGGCGACGAAGAATGTGCAGTTTCCTGTGGTTCGTATGTATTTGCAACCTTTAAACCGTATGCAGCGCCAGATGGATTAGCAGACACACTAGTACCATCAATACTATCAACTGCTATTTCAATTGGTGTTAATTCACTTAACTCCGACGGCCCACCACCAGTTTGTCGAATACTTGCTTTATTCATCGAAAGCTTTTTTTTTTAGTCTGCCCCTGTAGTCAGTCCAAACCTAAAGTAGATACATACATATATTTATTAAAAAAAAAAATTGTATTTAAAAATGTTTTCAAACCCACCTTCCTCCATTTCGCGGTTTTTCTAATTGGTGGGCCAATTGCATTGAGCAGTTTTGACGTAGCTTCCCAAACATTATCCACACTTGCCTTTGTGCTTCCATAATTAGGCATTCCACGTGCCACTTCTGGATGCTTCTCCATTTCTGCTACTAGAAGCTCAAATTGGGCTGCCGTTGTTGCCTCTTTTTTTGCCCAAGAAAAATGTTAATAGTATTTAATACTTTATATTGTATACTTTTTTACAAATGGCTATATTAACTTACCTCGTTATATTATACAATTCTTTAAATATTTGGTATTTTTTTATTTAAGGATATTTTACCACTTTTCAAACTAACGCCAAGAAAATTGAAGCGTTAAATTTGACAATCAAAGTGACAAAAAAGCCATGGTTGAGTTTTATAAAATGTACAATTTCAAAAAATTGCATTCACAATAACGTAAGAATCAGCTGTTTCAACGCGAGCAGTCACTTGCTTGCACGCAGTGATTTCCAAACTGTAATTTAATGAAACGCAAGGAAAATAGAGGCGTTGCTTTTTATAAAATTAGGGCCTAAGTGTTGAGAAATGTGATTATTGCCCTTTTTATAGCATTAGGATTTGATGAAAAGTCGATAAATCTATATAAGTTGTTAAATGTATTGCTCATTCTCCTGAGAGGGTCAGCATTAACATAATTAGCTCTAACAAATGCAACTGACAATGGTATGTAATTGCGGGATGGACGTTGAGGAATGTTGAGAGAAATATCATTAATCAAAAATCCACAGCAGATGTCACCATTAATAACATTGAATAAAAATGACACATTAAGCATAGTTCTACGACTATGTAGGAAGTTTAATAAGAGCAAGTCGAGCGGCATATGAAGGCAAGTTTAAGGGGTTAAAACGTAATCCACGAAGACAAAACAACAGGAATTGTTTTTGAACCGACTCAATGGCATTGGAATGGATTTCGTAAATAGGGTCCCTTATTATCGATCCATATTCAAGAATAGGTCGAACTATTGCCATGAATAATGTTTTACCAATATACGGAACTCTTTTGCCCAACGTTTTATATAACCCAGTGAGCCCCTTGCTCTATTTATTATAGCTGTTATATGCAGAGTAAAACTCAATTTAGGATCAAATAATATACCAAGATCTTGGAAGCTGTCAACTAATTCCACTTTATAATCACCCAGAAAAAAATCAGCAACAATCGGGTTATTTCTTACAAAGCGCATTGTTTTACATTTCTTTAAATTCAGCTCCATAAAGTTGATGTTGCACCATTCATAAAATGAGTTTAAGTCCTTTTGAAGTCGATGGTGGTCTAAAAGTTGGTTATAGGTTAGATAAACTTTGACATCATCAGCATACATTAAAATATTCGAGAATTTTATTACATTAGGCAAGTCATTAATAAACAATGAGAAAAGCAGCGGTCCAAGATGGCTTCCTTGAGGTACTCCAGAAAGAACATTAATATTTTTAGAATAACTGCTTTTAAAGCAAACGGTTTGCTTCCTATCTGATAAATATGAGTATATCCATTTTATGCAATGCTTCGTAAAACAAATTAATTGTAGTTTCTTTACATGAAGCAAATGATGTACTTTATCGAATGCTTTGCTTAAATCAGTGTAAATGACATCGGTTTGATTTTTTTGAAGAAATCCGCGGTTAACAGCGATAGTAAATTGTAAATTCCCCTGTAATTTTCAATAAGAGACTTATTACCCGATTTAAACAAAGGAACAATGTACGGCTCTTTCCACAATTTAGGCAGATAAGCATATTAAATAGATGCGTTGAATAAAATTGTCAATCCTTAAACTTGCCTTCATATGATGCTCGACTTGCTCTTATTAAACTTCCTACATTAAAAAGTCGTAGAACTATGCTTAATGTGTCATTTTTATTTAATGTTATTAATGGTGACATCTGCTGTGGATTTTTGATTAATGATATTTCTCTCAACATTCCTCAACGTCCATCCCGGAATTACATACCATTGTCAGTTGCATTTGTTAGAGCTAATTATGTTAATGCTGACCCTCTCAGGAGAATGAGCAATACATTTAACAACTTATATAGATTTATCGACTTTTCATCGAATCCTAATGCTATAAAAAGGGCAATAATCACATTTCTCAACACTTAGTAACTTAGTAATTTTTCTTGTTAATTATGTATAATATTTTTATGTGTATCATTTTGTAATCAATTATTTTTTAAATTGTCTGTAAGGAATAAAATTCCATAGACATATATTAATAAATAAATAAATAAATTTAATTTCTTTATCACCTTATGTGGTCCATTCCAATGTAGTTGTGGCTTGGCAACTTATCTTTCCTTTGGATGTTGATTCATTGGCAAAATCAACTGGCCCTTCTTAGGTCCTTCAGAATATACTGCCCGATCAAATCTGGATAACCTTCTATGGCCACGCACGGACTTTCTATGGTCGTAAGGATTTCCCCGCTCCAATGAAGATACCTGCTTATCTTCTGGTATAGGTAGTGCCTTACAATTGCATTGTGGAAACGACGCACAAACTCTGTTCACTGTGCTCCTGGCTGCCACACGCTTTGGGCAGCTATTCTTAAAATTTTGTCTTCCACCTATACTATTGGCCCTCCTTACCTTGGCCAATACGGGTTCAAATCTTTTTGCTGTTAACCAGTCTTTACTGGGCTCTACCTACAACGAGCGACCTTCACTGATGCATTCCGTTCTGTCTGCCTCCGTACAGTGCCTGGTTTCCACTCTGCTAAGCTGTCTTACATGAGCAACCGCTTTTTCACGTTTATCAACATTTCTGTATGGTGACGATTCCAGACGAGTACAAGCGAGAAGCTGTCCCACACGAGCCTCACTTCATACCCAACATTCAGGGGTATTTCATAATCAAACAAATACATGATTTGTTTTCCCATATTCAGACTTATGTTATGACTAATGGGCGATTCTATTCTGACGGGTGCAACATTTAGACGCTTTAAACGTCTTTTACTAATAGAAAGAAACACATTTGCAATTAATTTATTTTTAGAAGGGGTAACATTTTTTTATATACTATTGTTATATATTTACAAGAATTTATGTGAAACGATCAAATAGCCACGAGAGAGCTTTAAAGTGCATGACGGGTGCAACCAAATCGGCCCACTATCATAAGATCATACCACAAAAACACAAAACTCTGTTAATTTTTAAACTTTTATTATATTATTCTTTTTTATTGTGAAATATGAGATATCAGACGATGATTATCAAATCAAACATCGTAGAGAAATATAATCCAATAATAAGAAATTTGCTCTTTAAGCCATGACGGGTGCAACATGCAATGAATTTTCTGTTCGCGCCAAATCTATGAATCTTAATGATTCGAAGTGCACAACAACTTTATATTTAAGCTTACGTCTAAAAAAATTATATTATTATAAAATATAGATATTTTACTTTAAATTGGCATCAAAAAAGTGTCAAATAGTGTGATTTGAAAATTTAAGTTAAAAGTTGTCTAGAATAGAAATGCCCTAATCATAAAATCTGCGCCAATCAGTACTTCGTCTACAATGTCGGCCACAATAAACTCATGAAAATTGACAACATTGGCAATTCTTAACACCACACGTGTTTTGCCATAGACAGTAGCAGGGTTACCTGTAGCTGTTCGCAAGTTCACTCCGCTTAGTGGTTCGACAGCTCCCGTTACCAAGTCAGGCCTTATAATTGAAAATCCTGCACCAGTGTCGATAGTCAAAATTCGCTTTTTACCATCGATGTAGCCGAATGTCGTAATACTTTTATATCTCTTTGGCACTACTAAATTTATAATCGAGTCCTCAGATGCGAAAGGTAGCACTCCCTCCATACTTAACGGCGACTCCTGCGATGACTGATGACTAGCCCGTTGGTTGTCTCGGCGGCAAAGCAGATCTTGAAATTTTTTTCCGGTGCTTTGCAGCTACGCTGTATGTGCCCAATCTTACCGCAGTTATAGCATTTGACTTTGTTTTTAGATTGCTTCTCACCCAAAGCCTTGAAAAGTGCCTCTTTCATGCCCCTCACTTCCTTAATTAACTCGCTTTCGTCCTCGCAAGCCATATCGAGTTTTCACACCTTGTGTGTCTGTGGTCTTGAAATAATTCTTGCAGTTTCCTGGGCCAGGGCAAATGAAACAGTCTCTGCAAATGTTGTTTTTTGTGATGCACCAGGATAAGTTAGCTCTACCAACCGCTCAATCTCCAGTGCGAAGTCATGTAAGGTTTCGTTTGCCTTCTGCACTCTGCCACGCAACTCCATTTTGTAAATTCCCTCTTTGTGTTTACCTCCATACTTACGTTGCAGTGCTACCATAATTTCATCATAATTGTTTCTGCTTCTTACTGGTACACTTGCAAGCACTTCAGCCGCAGTCCCCTTTAAAGCAAGAATGAGCTCGATGGCTTTATCCTCACTGTTCCATACATTTCTGTTGGCAACTGTATCGAACTGGAACTTAAAAACATTAAATGGGACACTACCGTCAAAGCAAGGGGCCTTTATCCTGCTAGAAACTTCTGCAATAACCCGTACTGATCCCTCTTGGCATTGTAGACTATTTACCTTGGCTTCAAGATGATTAAATTTTTCATCAAAATTCGTTACTTGTGTTTTAACTTCAGACAACTTATTGTTAAACTCTATTTCTATTGCATTTATTCTTTCATTTATTTCCGTGGAAATCTCCTGAAGTTTCTCATTTGTTATTCTAGAATTATCTCGAATTTCAGCCAGGATGGTGCTAGACTTCTCTTCCATTTTTCTACAAGTTTCATCAATCTTTCTTGAAGTTTTAGCTAGAATATCACTCGAATTCTCTTTTATCATCTGTACCATGCTTTTGGATTTATCGTCCATTTTTCTAGAATTTTCATCAATTTTTCTAGAAGTTTCAGCCAAGATATCGTTAGAATTTTCTTTTATCATCTTTACCATGCTTCTAGAATTATCGTCCATTTTTCTAGAATTTTCTTCTGACATTTTTGCCATCATAGCAGCAAACATTGTGTTTAAATCCATACTGCTAGCAACTGCACGAGTACATACCTCTATTTCCTCTTTGTCCTCGAATTCGTAACTCGCAATGTCTATATTGCGTCGCTCGAATTGATCTAATAGCCTCTGTTGCAGCTCTGCTTTATTACCTGTAGTTGGCAGGTCCAACTTGCCCAATTCTTTCTTGAGCTGTTCTACTTTAAGCTCTTCAAATTTCATTGCTGTCTATTTTTTTATTATTTTTTTTTTATTATTTTATTTATGCAATCCCACTTCTGACACCAATTGTTACGTTACTGCCTTTCAATAACGTTTTGGTTTATTTCCTTTATAATAAACCGTTTCGAGTTCTTTTATTGCAATTCAAATAAAACAAATAAACACAACACTTTTGCTACTGTTTACAATTTACACAACTTTATTTAGTACTTAGTCACTTAAGAACCGTAATTTATAGCTCTTATTTACAACCAACTATAATCTTCTCAGCGTGATAAGTTTTTGACAAAGTCAGAACTTAGAATGAATCATGCCATCTCTTGCGATCCTATTTATACTCTAGCCCAGACGGGCAAATGACCATAGAACGTTCGAGTTCTAAAGTCTAGATGGCTCTATAAAGTTCGCCTAATAACGGCTATTTCGTTAATTAAACTTATTCAGCTATTACTATCTATATGGCTGAATTAATTGAGTTATTAGGCATAATAAACTAAGGCATACTTTTAGGCGTTGCCATAAATTGAGATAACTTAATAAAGAACATTCTAGTTTACAGTGGGGTTGAAGTACAATTATGCACAACGATTTTAACATTACATCTGTACATTGATTTTTACACTAGAAGTGTGCATAACTTATACAATAACAATTTTAACTAATAAAACAACTAACAAATACTTAATAACTAATCAATACAAGACAACACATAAATTAATCTGATTCTTAACCAATAAATACAAATAATTCTCAACTAAAGTTACTTTCGTAACAATATCTTAACGATTTGTAGACCGGTTTAGTTAAATTCCTTTTGCAAACTATTCCGGACATGCAGATTTCACAAACTACAAACGGAATGACACGGAATGAATTAAAACTTATAGAACAACGTGCTTAAAAATACCATTCCCACCTGTGAATAAAGATAAGTTGGAAAAAATATTTGTACTTTTCTCAGAAAAGGAAAACTATGATATTATTGCATATTTCTATATAAAATAAAAATGTGCTATGTAGCAAACCAGTAACCACCCACAACATGTACAAACATTTTTACGAATGCCGAATATCAATGCCAACGTTCGGTCGGACAAACATTTATTTTGTTTAATGTATGTAACTTTTAAACCAAGTTGACCGAACTTTTTTTTCGTAAATAATAATAGTTTTTATTTTTTATCTAATTGAACAGTTTCCCTTAGACTATTGACAACAAAACAAATAAAAGTACTCATATAGAAAATATACATACATATATAATTATTTATTATTAAGATTTCATATATGAGCCGTTTATTTTGAAAGTGGCATTAGTCATTTCGGTTTTTAAGTCGAGATATTTAAGGGTTTGCGTTTTAACACGTTTAAAAATATGGATGCTAACTTTCGAGAAGATTCACTTGTATTTGATACATCATGATAATGATATTTTTCTCAGTATTATTATTATTTATTATTATTATTAACTCGATTTTTTTGAAAAAGTGACTAATGCCACTTTCAAAATAAACGGCTCATATATTATTAAAATGTTAATATACATTTATATATAAAATATAAAATAAATTTTTTATTATTTTAAATATTTGTCAATTAATATATGTATAATGGCAACCAAGCCAATTTTAAAATCAATAATTCAACTTCATGAAAAGAAAATATTAGAATAAATATAATTTGTGTGCCATTTTAGGATTAGTCTGTATTATTATGGCGTTTATAGTTCTAATTTTATTAATAAAAATTAATATTTAATTTTGAACTTTAACTGAATCAAAAAATTGAGTTTTCCTAGAAGTAAGGTGGATTCATAAAACTTAAAAAAATAGTCCCTTAATTACAATATGGTTTGACACATATGATTTCCATGTATTCGTACAGTTGCTTAATCCAACTTAATCTTAATTATAGTTGGGCCTTAAGCCAAATATGTTTTAAAGTATTTTTTGTAGTTACTGTTACACTTTTTAAAACAGTTGCATTTGGTTTACATTTTCAATAGGCTTGGTCCTTAAGCCAATAAGAACCTTGTCCCAAATTTTATCAAATTATCTCCAAAACTGCGACCTGTACTTTGCGCACAAGGTTAAATGGACAGCCAGCCAGCCGGACGGACATCGCTAGTTCGACTCAGAAAGTGATTCTAAGACAATCGGTATAATTTAAGGTAGGTCAAGGACCAATATTTTAAGGCGTTACACACATCGGCACAAATGCATAATACCCTCTCCACTATTGTGGTGTGGGTATAATTAACAATATGTTGAATAAACCATCGTAGAATAATTAAACTATGGAATAAACTCTAGTTTTTTTCATTAAAAGCAAAAAAAAAAAAATCAAAAATAGTTTATAATTTTGTTGTTGCGTTTGACGCAATAATGCAATTTCTTAAAAAAGCGAAATACGTTCATATATTTACGGTTAAACAAGATTTCGTTGACATAAAATGGGTAAACAATGACAACTCTCCCCAAGGACTATACTATATAAAGATATTTTTTAATTTAAAACGCTCCCACAAAATTTCATCAAAATAAGTTTCCCCGTTCAGGAGAAGTTTACTTTCACATGCACTAACAATATTAGTACATGAACATATAAAGAAGAAGATGTACAAATAACACAGTAAATTCATTTTATTAAATTAATTAAGTTAACAACAAAATTTGTACTTCAATATCACATTTTGATAGAATTAAATTAATTCTTCAATATTAAAATCTAATAAAAAAAAACAAAATACTTATATGTACATCACTAATTAGACTTCTTCTTCTACTTCCAAAGTAGCTTCTATTGCGGTTTTTACCAGTTGCATATGCAATTTGCTGGCAGCCTTTTGATTTTTCTTGGCTATTTCACGCATTTGTGAAGCCAAATACATTCCAATTGTATTCCAATTGTCCTCTTCAGATACTTAATATTTCATTGCCCGCTTCATTAAATCGTAAGGCTCAAGTTTTTTTCCTCAGGAGGCGAAACATTCAAAGCCGTACTGCAAACTGCCTGCGTATCTAGTTCGTCGAGTATTGACAATGAGCATGTAGTTTTTGCTATGTCATGACGGCTGTAAAACTGCATTGCACTCCAATACGGCCAATGTGGTTTGGTGTTTTCCAAACCCTGTCCAGACTTTGTCTTAATTTTTTTTTTAACATTTTGGTATGCGGTTTTTACATTTGCCTTTACAGTCCTCTACTGTATGCCCGGCACAATCCCGTTGTATTTCACGCCACGCTTGCTCTCGCTTGTACCTATCCTTGTAATCACCCGACGAGTACTCCCAAACACATGGGTGTTGTTCGACAGCCGATATCAACGCATTGATAGCACTGTTGCTCCATGAGGAACATACACTTGGCTTTTTCTTTTTTTGGCTACAGGTGTTGTTACTGAATCCTCAATGGTGCAGTACACAAATTCAGAGCACTCAGGTTCTTCCATTATAATGCAATCTGTAAATTCCATATTATATAACTGCAAGTAAACTAAAATTACATACATACATATGTATATTCATAAATTTTTAAATTAAAATTTTATTTTACTTACGAGGTGTTGAAAAAACTATAAATAATTTTTTTTTTTTTTTTTTTTTTGAAATGTTAAATAAATATTGGCGCGAATTGTTCACTTTTGTTGCCGCACAAGAACACAACAAAAATTTGGTGTATTTTTTATATTTTTATTGGCGCATGGTTGCATATTAAGCGGTCACATGATTGCCGTATCATGGTTGCATTTGATTGGCCTAAATAAGCACAATATTGGCCGACGTTGCCGTACTTTTTTTTTTTTTAAATAATTTATTTTTATTATTGAATCTTTCTTATCGAAATTTACAATATGTATTCAAATCTTAATTCTAAAATGTCTTCTAGTTAGGCTGAAAGTATCGGTTTTTTTTAGCCTCTGGTGACCTTCGAACTGAAGCAGACCCCGAGCGAGGTAGTTAGGGTGGGCCATTAGATTATCGATGTAGCCAATTGAATATTTTTTAATTTCCTCCTGGATAGTGGGGACGTTGAGATATCTGTGGATAATGTCATTACGTATATACCATGGGGCGCAGACAATTTGTCGTAGTATTCTAGACTGTCTTCTTTGAAGCTTTTGAATGTTAGATGCGCATGCAGTACCCCATAATTGGATGCCATATGTCCATATTGGTTTTATGATGGACTTGTATAAGAGAATTTTGTTGTCTAAAGACAAGTTTGAGTTTCGACCGAGAAGCCAATGTAGTTGAGCTGCTTTAAGTTTCATAGCCCTTATTTTCGCTTCAATATGACGAGACCAGGTCAAGCGTCTATCTATATGAATTCCCAAGTACTTAACATGGTTTTCTATCGGAACAGTGATGTTATTTATTTTTACAGCTGGACACGTTTGTCTTCTGAGCGTGAAAGTTAAGTGAGCACATTTAGCCGGGTTAACCTTTATTCTCCATTTTTCTAGCCAGGCCTCTAGTTCATTGATGTGGGACTGCAGATTTTGCGATGCGACTTTTGGGTCATGGTTAACGCTAATAAATGCTGTGTCATCTTCAAATGTAGAGATATGCGTGGTCAGGTTTGTTGGCATATCCGCTGTGTATATTATATATAGAAGCGGTCCTAATATGCTGCCTTGGGGGACACTAGCAGTAATTTTCTTGAGGGGGGAGTATTTATCTTGCGACCGTACTACGAATGTTCTGCCTGTTTGATAGCTCTCCAGAAGCTTGTGAGTGTTTTGAGGAAGCATTCGTGTTATTTTGATGAGTAGCCCATCATGCCAAACTTTGTCAAATGCTTGGGAAATGTCTATAAACAGGGCTGAGCAGTATTGCTTTTTCTCAAACGCCGATCTTATAAGGGTGACAAGTCTATGCACTTGTTCTATTGTACCATGTTTCGCTCTGAATCCGAACTGGTGATCCGCGATGATGTAGTGTTCATTCAGATGAGGAGTTATACTTAAAACGAATATTTTTTCGAAAAGCTTCGATAGGATTGACAATAAGCTTATCGGTCTGTACGACGCAACCTGGCTAGCATCTTTTCCTGGCTTGGGAATCATAACAATTATAGACCTCTTCCATGAGGCTGGGAAGTATCCGACTCTTAATATCGCGTTAAAAATGAGCAGCAAGATTCTAGAAGCAGACGATGGTAAGTTTCTTATCATTGACCCTGTGATGCGGTCAGGTCCGGGAGATTTTCCAATATTCACTTTTTCTATTGCAGATTTCACTTGAGTTATGTTAAATTTTATTGGATGGTTTACCTTATAAGGAATGATTGGACGACAGGAACAAGTATGTGCATCATGTGGCGTGAAAACTTTCCCAAGGTGGCCCGCGAAAGCGTTTAATTTTTCATTTGTGTTTTTGGCCCAAGTGCGGTTTTCCAGTCTTAATGGAGATTCTTGGTTTATAGGGCATTTCATATGCCGTACAGCCTTCCATCAGCTGTAATTGGAGTTTTTTGTGGCATCTAGGCTGTTTAGATAGCCTTCTATTGCAGACTCGTGGTTCTGTCTCAATTTCTTGCGAAGAGTTGTCATGCATAATTGTAGTTGGGCCTTAGTGTTTGGGGAACGTCTGTTTTGCCATTGTCTTCTTAACTTCCTTTTTTCTCTGATAAGGGTCTCTATATCATAAATTTTTAAATTAAAATTTTATTTTACTTACGAGGTGTTGAAAAAACTATAAATAATTTTTTTTTTTTTTTTTTTTTGAAATGTTAAATAAATATTGGCGCGAATTGTTCACTTTTGTTGCCGCACAAGAACACAACAAAAATTTGGTGTTTTTTTATATTTTTATTGGCGCATGGTTGCATATTAAGCGGTCACATGATTGCCGTATCATGGTTGCATTTGATTGGCCTAAATAAGCACAATATTGGCCGACGTTGCCGTACTTTTTTTTTTTTTAAATAATTTATTTTTATTATTGAATCTTTCTTATCGAAATTTACAATATGTATTCAAATCTTAATTCTAAAATGTCTTCTAGTTAGGCTGAAAGTATCGGTTCTTTTTAGCCTCTGGTGACCTTCGAACTGAAGCAGACCCCGAGCGAGGTAGTTAGGGTGGGCCATTAGATTATCGATGTAGCCAATTGAATATTTTTTAATTTCCTCCTGGATAGTGGGGACGTTGAGATATCTGTGGATAATGTCATTACGTATATACCATGGGGCGCAGACAATTTGTCGTAATATTCTAGACTGTCTTCTTTGAAGCTTTTGAATGTTAGATGCGCATGCAGTACCCCATAATTGGATGCCATATGTCCATATTGGTTTTATGATGGACTTGTATAAGAGAATTTTGTTGTCTAAAGACAAGTTTGAGTTTCGACCGAGAAGCCAATGTAGTTGAGCTGCTTTAAGTTTCATAGCCCTTATTTTCGCTTCAATATGACGAGACCAGGTCAAGCGTCTATCTATATGAATTCCCAAGTACTTAACATGGTTTTCTATCGGAACAGTGATGTTATTTATTTTTACAGCTGGACACGTTTGTCTTCTGAGCGTGAAAGTTAAGTGAGCACATTTAGCCGGGTTAACCTTTATTCTCCATTTTTCTAGCCAGGCCTCTAGTTCATTGATGTGGGACTGCAGATTTTGCGATGCGACTTTTGGATCATGGTTAACGCTAATAAATTTTTCATTTGTGTTTTTGGCCCAAGTGCGGTTTTCCAGTCTTAATGGAGATTCTTGGTTTATAGGGCATTTCATATGCCGTACAGCCTTCCATAAGCTGTACTTGGAGTTTTTTGTGGCATCTAGGCTGTTTAGATAGCCTTCTATTGCAGACTCGTGGTTCTGTCTCAATTTGTTGCGAAGAGTTGTCATGCATAATTGTAGTTGGGCCTTAGTGGTTGGGGAACGACTGTTTTGCCATTGTCTTCTTAACTTCCTTTTTTCTCTGATAAGGGTCTCTATATCCGTCGATGTATTGTGAGCACGTTTAATTGTCCGCTTGATTGAGGTTGCATTTCTTGCTGCAGAATCCAAGACTTCTGTAAATCGGTCGACAGCTATTTGGATGTCAGATGAATTTTTTAGGGGAATGCACTGTGATAGGTGAGAGCTCACATACATTTTATACTTTAACCAATTTGTGTTTCTGTTTGTATAGGAAATAAAGTTTGCAGCTGCGGCGTCAGAGTTACCTTTTAAAATGAGGATTGAAGGTGAATGATCAGACGATAGATCATAGGAGGAACTAACTAGTACCTGGTCGCGCTTGATGTTTTTAATTACAGCAAAGTCAATAAGGTCTGGTAGCTTCTTGAAGTCGGTTGGCTAATAGGTAGGCTCACCACTCGATACGACATCAAAGTTATTTGCAGTTACGGTATTGTATAGCTGATTACCTCTAGGACTAATAAGTCTGGAGCCCCAATATGTATGTTCAGAGTTGTAATCGCCAGCAGCAATGAATTTCTGGCCCAATGTGGAGAAGAAGTTGAGAAATTTATAGTGTTCAATTTTTTGCCTCGGGGGACAATAAACGGATGACAACGTAAGTTTGAAATCAGTAAGATTTATAGATGTGGCCTGGATACAATCTTCTTCGAACTCTGGCAATGGTAAGTGTCTGATGTGTTTGTGCAGAATTATGGCTGTGCCACCACAAGCCCGTCCGCTGGGATGTTTTGTGTCATACGTAAGGTATCCATTTACCCTAAAGCAGTTTTTATGAGTAAAGTGTGTTTCAGAGACAAGAAGTACGTCGATTTCATGCCTATGAAGAAAGTTTGCAACTTCGTGTTTATGTTGGGATAACCCGTTTGCATTCCAGAAACATATTTTTAACTGGTTCATTTTTTGTTGAGTAGAACTTGCAGGAGCATGTTCTGGTTTCGCATCATTTCCTGAAACATGTTCTGCATAGTGGCCATGAAGTTATTCATAGTTTGAATTAAATTTTCAATTGAGGTAGGCATATTTCCAGAAGGCATTTGTAGACCTTCCCTTGGAACATTAGCGTTTGGAGGTTGCTTTGCGTTAGAAGTACTCGGGGGATTTTTCGCATTAGGGTTTCCTTTTAAGACTTGAGCAATAGAGCCAGCGGCTTGGCTGGGCGCATGTGACGGACCATATTGGGAGTGAGTATATTTTTGAACTAAAGCAGGTTTTTTTAAATGCAAAAAGACTTTACAACCCCTATAGTTTGCCGTGTGATTTTCGCCACAGTTGCTGCATTTCTTAACATTCCGGTCAGCTTTAGAACGATTACATTCGGCGGTTTTATGAGCGTCGCCACAAACCACACATACGTGAGGCAATTTACAATATGATTTCGTATGCCCATATTCCTGGCAGTTTGTGCATTGGGAGGGACCCTTTCGTTTTAATGGCTCCTCAACAGTTATTCTTCTGTTGAGTAGGGAACGCAAGTTGCATATGGGATGAACTGAATTTTTGGTTTTGAGAACCGATGAATCAAACGATATCTCAATGCGGTGTATTGGTTGAGGGACTTTATTCCTGTTCAAAATGTTATGAACAGATTTTACCTCATTCCCCTTTTGCTCTACGGCAGATTTTATTTCCTCTGTAGAAACAGAACTATCTATGCCTTTTATGACAATAATCAAACCCTTAGCACTTTTTAAGTGATATGTATAGTAACTTTTATTTTCAGCGTCCAGGTGTCTTAATATAATACGAAAGTTCGTTTCTGTACTGGCTTGAATTTTGGTCTCTTGAATTTGCCCGCGTCGTATAGAAACGACGTAGAAATTATTCTTACCTACAAGTTGAGTCAACATGTTGACTATGCTATTTGATGTTTGCTCCCGCAGATAGATAGGTGGCGGTTTAACTTCGTTAGTGGCTATTCCATTAGCTAATTCTGCTTCTTCGTTGGCAAAGAGACTACGTTAGAGCCTTTGTATTGTTTGGCCATGCGTTCCTGTTGGGTGGACCTAGGGCTAGCCTTTCTCTTAGTTATTGTAATATATCTGTCCATGCCTGTTTGCACTTTATTACTTTTTGGCACAGCTCCTGTATTTATTAATGCTAATCGTGATTTTCCAGGTTTTTCGTTATTATTCCACTGGTCAGACGACTTCACACTTTGAACCACAATTACGGTCGGATCAACACACTTGCTCAGGTTGGGTACACTTGCACTTAAATTGCTGTATGGAAAACCAGTTGCGCTGGCAATTTTTGCACTTAAATAATTTTTATTTAATTCAGGGTATCGACGTTGCCGTATGCGCCAATAAATTGAGAAATCACACGATTGGGATATTAAATAAGGCAATAATTGCTACTTTTGGGCAATCGTGTGATCCCAGCTTTATACCATACACATATCTAATCACTGCATTATAACTTAAGGCGATTTCTTTTCTGAGAAAAATATGTTACAGTATATACATTAGACTGGTCGCATCTTGCATGGGATTTTTTTTTTTAAATTTAATTGTTTGCGCTGCTTAAAATATGAGGTTTGGTGTAAGAAATCATGATCTAATTTTTCAGGCCAATCCGACGGTGCCTAGCCGTGCCGGGTGGGGCCCAAAGTTCCCCATATTAAAAAAAAACATATTTTCTATCAGATCTTTATAGTTATACTAGTTGAAAAGCCGAAAATCAAAAATATGGCTTCGTTACGATCTTCCGCAGAGAAAGTACTTCAAGTGTGCCAAATTTCAGCTTCCTATGTCATCAGATGGCTTCAGAAAGTTGCGGAAAGAACAGGACATACATGCAAACATCCTGACATACTAAGAAATTATATATTGTATAGATAGATTAACATATGTTCGCGCAACTCTATAAATGCTATAAATGATTAAAATCTGTAAACAACTTTTGATTTTATGTATTCACAAAAGATGTGGCGGTTTAATAAAATTCTTAAATTAATTAAAATTTTTCGTCTTTTGTGAATACATAAAATCAAAAGTTGTTAACAGATTTTAATCATTTATAGCTTGTTTTGTTTGCAATGTTGTTTTTTATATGTCTGCATAAAATTAGAAGCATAGCTGCATTTTTCCGAATTCCGAAATTTTAATAAAAAAATTATTTTTTTTTCCAAAAAAAAAATTCTGTTTCTAAAACGACTGCGCATATAAGAAAAACGTTTTACCTTTCTTAAAGTAAGTTTTATTGCGGAATTTCGGTTTTTTTAGTTTTTCAATAAACTAAAGCGTTTTTAAGTTACGCGAACATATCGTCGGTTGATTATTTAATTGTCGTATGTCGTATGTAATTTGTATCCACATACGACAATTAAATAATCAACCGACGATATGTTGTGTAACCTCCTTAATTTTCGACATAACGGTATATCTCGAAAACCAAAGCCAACATAAAGAAAAAAGTTTTAACTTTCTTAAAGTAAATTTTATTGCGGAATTTCGGTTTTTTTTAGTTTTTCAGTAAGCTAAAGCGTTTTTGAGTTGCGCGAACATATGTTAATCTATCTATACAATATATAATTTCTTAGTATGTCAGGATGTTTGCATGTATGTCCTATTCTTTCCGCAAGTTTCTGAAGCCATCTGATGACATAGGAAGCTGAAATTTGGCACACATGAAGTACTTTCTCTGCGGAAGATCGTAACGAAGCCATATTTTTGATTTTCGGCTTTTCAACTAGTATAACTATAAAGATCTGAAAGAAAAAATGTTTTTTTTATAATATGGGAAACTTTGGGCCCCACCCGGCACGGCTAGGCACCGTCGGATTGACCTGAAAAATTAGATCATGATTTCTTACACCAAACCTCATATTTTAAGTAGCGCAAACAATTAAATTTAAAAAAAAAAAATTGCGACCAGTCTAATATACATGTAACATTTTCTAATGTTACCTATAATCACTGGAAGTGTTACATGATGTGCAATTTCAATACAACACAATTATCTGCTTTTATTAACAACTATTACACATTCATCATTAATGTACTTCATGAGCGATTTTTAAAGCTTTTTGAGCGGTTTCTGCACGCTATTATGGCTTGGAAGCAAATATTGACATCACTAATGGCTAAGTAAAATAAAAACGATTATAAAATAAATAGAATTTTTTGATTTTAATGTGGAAATATATTTATATTTTGTTTTAAAGCAATTTTTTTTACAAAATTATGAGCGGTATGAATTATGACAAACAAAGTAAAACATTGGTTACACAAATAAAGAATTAAGTACCAAAGTTGTAAAACAGGGCAGTTTGAACACCTTTAGTTAAAGTAAGGGTAAAATATGCAACATGTCTTGCATGTTTTTCATCAACATATTCACAAAAGAACTTGAAAATTTTTCCCACAGTTGTATTTTTTGTACAAACGAACACAAAATTGTAGAACATGTAACATTAATGCAACATATTTCTCAGAAAAAAATTGCCATAAGTTCCAATTTCCTCAAGCTGCTTGAATCACTACTTCCAAAAATTTCACATCCGTATAACAAAGTAGGAATTAAATATGTTTTTGCAAGAATTAAACGAATTCTTATAGAAATAAATTTTTGTGTTCTCCATAGCGTTCGCAAAAGAGCATATGTTCTTCCAGAAGCTATATTAATTTGGTCATTCCATGTAAGAGTACTGTTAAATAATATGCCAAGATTTTTTGCTGTCCTAACAACTTCAATTCTTTGACCGTTTAATGAAACTTCTGGTTAAAAGTTAGTTCTTGACGATTTACTTTTTATAACTAAGCACTTTGACTTGCAGAGACCATTTGTAGTTGCCCATGAATGTACACGTGTGAGATCAATATTTAACTTACTTACACAATCATCAATATATTTATCAGGGGAGCTTATGTATATTTGTACATCGTCAGCATAGATATGGATGTTGCAATATAACAATTGGTTTGCCAAGTCGTTTATATACATAGTAAAAAGTAATGGTCCAAGTATGGAACCTTGTGGAACACCTTTTGTTACATTTAGTGAATGAGATCTTATGTTATTGGCAAAAACTGACTGTCTTCTATCTGTGAGGTATGAGGAATATATTCATTTAAATCATATACATTTTTTTTTAAATAATTAACAATATAACTAAAAATTGGTTGTCTAAAATAAAAAAAAAATAAGTAAAATGTATTTAACATGTCCATATTAATAAATAAAACTTTTTTTATTATTTTTCAACATATGGGCACTTCCACAGAAAACCTCTCTTTTTGTCACGTCACCTAGCAATTATTCTTGTATTTTAGAACCACGTTGTTCAAATTTTTCCTCTCTTTCACTAAATGAAAACCTAGTTGCGCTCTTCATCCAAATGCAAAAAAGGAAATAATATTTTCATTATTCTTTGAGAAACGATTAAAAATGGTTGGTGACGTTACGTGACAAAAAGTAGACATTTCTGTGGAAATACCAATATTTCACAAAAATAATATTATAAAATGCAAACACTTATCAAAATGTAATTTTATTTTGGGTTTAAATA
Organism: Pollenia angustigena; assembly: GCA_930367215.1. Taxonomy (NCBI): domain Eukaryota; kingdom Metazoa; phylum Arthropoda; class Insecta; order Diptera; family Polleniidae; genus Pollenia; species Pollenia angustigena. The sequence goes on along the minus strand of OV884061.1, from coordinate 21,343,023 downwards.
AATTTTTTTAGTTTATGAAACGTTTATTAAATGTTTAATAGACTATTTTTCGTTTATGAATACAACTTTAGCAATTTTTTCTTAAAAACGGTTGATTAATCATAAATAAGTTTTTATGAATACGGCTGTAAATTTTCAGGGGCCTGCAAAACCTAGTGGAAGACAGTCGAGGATTTTGCCAAATAGTTTTTTTTCACAAACTAGTTTCAATAAAACAATCGACTTTATAAATACTGAAGAGTCTGAGGTGAAAATAGAGATGGAAGAGTGACCACATTTACCACACAAACAGTGTAGAATAGAATTTTCTTATGTAACTCGTATTTTTAAACGAAGCTGATTAGCTACAATAACAACAAAAGATAATGAAAACAATTTGTTTTTTTGTTGGTTTTTCACATTGATTTTTAGCAACTGGAGTTCTCTCACAAAAACCTTCATAACTCAAAAATCGCACAAATAGGCATTTTGGGGTTTATTATCTAAAGTCTCATATTTTAAGAGCATAAAAGCATTTTTACCTGCACTCATCCGCAAAGTTGTTGAAACTCCATGTATATATCAAAAATACCACATTTAAGAGCAATTTGATTTGTTTTTTTTTTAATATTTCTAAAATATTTATCTAAACAAAAAATTGTGCTTTATATGCTTATATACATACCTAAAATTGATGGTTCCATTATAAAACTTTTACTTATAGAAGTTTTAATGAAAATATAATCAATTGAAATATCAAAATTTTCTCTTTTAATCAATGCGCGCAAAAATAACAAAAATTATTGAACTTTGAACACACACTGCAAATAAAGTATACAACTTGAACTTTTGTAGCTAGTGATGTAGAATTTTATCTACTTTAATATGGTACCAAATATGGTTGTGAAAGTTATTTTGAATTAATCGCCACTTTTGATGGGTTTCGCCACTCTGTGCAGCGGACTGACAGTTGCTAACCTCAATAAACCCCCTAGACAACTGAACCATGAAGGGATGTTGTTTGAATATCATTAAAATGAAATATGGCCCGTTTTTATTGTTCACAGCTCAACTTATTTGGATAAATCAAGTTCTCTCCTCATAAGGATCAAGAATATATATACTTTAAGGTTCTTAGATCAATATTGTAGAAATTCAAACCTGAGGTGAAGGGTATAAAAAGATTAATTTTTGGGATTTCAGTATTTTGATTAGAACTCAGCCATTTTTTAACCGATTTGACCGATTTATATACCGACGTGTTTAAGAAGAAATTTTCCAGTTAGTTGGGCTATAAATCTTGGACTCAGGAAGATCTATGGTTCCCGAAAGTGGGTATTTAAAAAAAAAATATTATTTTGGTCATAACTTTTTTGTATCTGAACCGATTTTTCCGAGTTTTTCAGAAAATATTTTTTACTAAAGATTTCCAATCTTTTTATATACAAGGGATAACCATAGGACATATAACAGTCCAAAAAAATCAGGTTTTTATACAATTTTTGATATTTTTTGTACGGGAGGTACCACGCCCACTTCTCCGACCCCGCCCACATTTCAATTAAAAAGTGCTAAGGGATTGATTATTGTCATAAAAGGCATAGATAGTTCTGTTCATACAGAGGAAATAAAATCTGCCATAGAGCTAGAGGGGTATGAGGTTAAATCTGTTCATAACATTTTGAACAGGAATAAAGTTCCTCAACCAATGCACCGCGTTGAAATATCGTTTGATTCATCGGTTCTCAAAACCAAAAATTCAGTTCATCCCATATACAACAGAAGAATAACTGTTGAGGAGCCATTAAAACGAAAGGGTCCCTCCCAATGCACAAACTGTCAGGAATATGGGCATACAAAATCATATTGTAAATTGCCTCACGTATGTGTGGTTTGTGGCGACGCTCATAAAACCGCCGAATGTAATCGTTCTAAAGCTGACCCGAATGTTAAGAAATGCAGCAACTGTGGCGAAAATCACACGGCAAACTATAGGGGTTGTAGAGTCTTCTTGCATTTAAAAAAACCTGCTTTAGTTCAAAAATATACTCACTCCCAATATGGTCCGTCTCATGCGCCCAGCCAAGCCGCTGGCTCTATTGCTAGTACTTCACAAACAAACAATCAAAACCAATCATATGCCCAAGTCTTAAAAGGAAACCCTAATGCGAAAAATCCCCCGAGTACTTCTAACGCAAAGCAACCTCCAAACGCTAATGTTCCTAGGGAAGGTCTACAAATGCCTTCTGGAAATATGCCTACCTCAATTGAAAATTTAATTCAAACTATGAATAACTTCATGGCCACTATGCAGAACATGTTTCAGGAAATGATGCGAAACCAGAACATGCTCCTGCAAGTTCTACTCAACAAAAAATGAACCAGTTAAAAATATGTTTCTGGAATGCAAACGGGTTATCCCAACATAAACACGAAGTTGCAAACTTTCTTCATAGGCATGAAATCGACGTACTTCTTGTCTCTGAAACACACTTTACTCATAAAAACTGCTTTAGGGTAAATGGATACCTTACGTATGACACAAAACATCCCAGCGGACGAGCCTGTGGTGGCACAGCCATAATTGTGCACAAACACATCAGACACTTGCCATTGCCAGAGTACGAAGAAGATTGTATCCAGGCCACATCTATAAATCTTACTGATTTCAATCTAACGTTAACATCCGTTTATTGTCCCCCGAGGCACAAAATTGTAAACGATAAATTTCTCAACTTCTTCTCCACATTGGGCCAGAAATTCATTGCTGATGGCGTCTACAACGCTAAATATACATATTGGGGCTCCAGACTTATTAGTCCTAGAGGTAATCAGCTATACAATACCGTAACTGCAAATAATTTTGATGTGGTATCGAGTGGTAAGCCTACCTATTGGCTAACCGACTTCAATAAGCTACCAGACCTTATTGACTTTGCTGTAATTAAAAACATCAAGCGCGATCAGGTACTAGTTAGTTCCTCCTATGATCTTTCGTCTGATCATTCACCTTCAATCCTCATTTTAAAAGGTAACTCTGACGCTGCAGCTGCAAACTTTATTTCCTATCCAAACAGAAACACAAATTGGTTAAAGTATAAAATGTATGTGAGCTCTCACCTATCACAGTGCATTCCCCTAATAAATTCATCTGACATCCAAATAGCTGTCGACCGATTTACAGAAGTCTTGGATACTGCAGCAAGAAATGCAACCCCAATCAAGCGGACAATTAAACGTGCTCCTAACAATACATCGACGGATATAGAGGCCCTTATCAGAGAAAAAAGGAAGTTAAGAAGACAATGGCAAAACAGTCGTTCCCCAACCACTAAGGCCCAACTACAATTATGCCTGACCACACTTCGCAACAAATTGAGACAGAACCACGAGTCCGCAATAGAAGGCTATCTAAACAGCCTAGACGCCACAAAAAACACCAATTATAGCTTACGGAAGGCTGTACGGCATATGAAATGCCCTATAACCCAAGAATCTCCATTAAGACTGGAAAACCGCACTTGGGCCAAAAACACACATGAAAAATTAAACGCTTTCGCGGACCACCTTGAGAAAGTTTTCACGCCACATGATGCACATACTTGTTCCTGTCGTCCAATCATTCCTGATAAGGTAAACCATCCATTAAAATTTAACATAACTCAAGTAAAATCTGCAATAGAAAAAGTGAATATTAGAAAATCTCCCGGACCTGACCGCATCACAGGGTCAATGATAAGAAACCTACCATCGTCTGCTTCCAGAATCTTGCTGCTCATTTTTAACGCTATATTAAGAGTCGGATACTTCCCATCCTCATGGAAGAGGTCTATAATTGTTATGATTCCCAAGCCAGGAAAAGATGCTAGCCAGGTTGCGTCGTACAGACCGATAAGCTTATTGTCAATCCTATCGAAGCTTTTCGAAAAAATATTCGTTTTAAGTATAACTCCTCGTCTAAATGAACACGACATCATCCCGGACCACCAGTTCGGATTCAGAGCGAAACATGGTACAATAGAACAAGTGCATAGAATTGTCACCCTTATTAGATCGGCGTTTGAGAAAAAGCAATACTGCTCAGCACTGTTTATAGACATTTCCCAAGCATTTGACAAAGTTTGGCATGATGGGCTACTCATCAAAATAACACGAATGCTTCCTCAAAACACTCACAAGCTTCTGGAGAGCTATCTAACAGGCAGAACATTCATAGTAAGGTCGCAAGATAAATACTCCCCCCTCAAGAAAATTTCTGCTGGTGTTCCCCAAGGCAGCATATTAGGACCGCTTCTATATATAATATACACAGCGGATATGCCAACAAACCTGAGCACGCATACCTCTACATTTGCAGACGACACAGCATTTATTAGCGTTAACCATGACCCAAAAGTCGCATCGCAAAATCTGCAGTCACACATCAATGAACTAGAGGCCTGGCTAGAAAAATGGAGAATAAAGGTAAACCCGGCTAAATGTGCTCACTTAACTTTCACGCTCAGAAGACAAACGTGCCCAGCTGTAAAAATAAATAACATCACTTTTCCGGTAGAAAACCATGTTAAGTACTTGGGAATTCATATAGATAGACGCTTGACCTGGTCGCGTCATATTGAAGCGAAAATAAGGGCTATGAAACTTAAAGCAGCTCAACTACATTGGCTTCTCGGTCGAAACTCAAACTTGTCCTTAGACAACAAAATTCTCTTATACAAGTCCATCATAAAACCAATATGGATATATGGCATCCAATTATGGGGTACTGCATGCGCATCTAACATCCAAAAGCTTCAAAGAAGACAGTCTAGAATATTACGACAAATTGTCTGCGCCCCATGGTATATACGTAATGAAATTATCCACAGAGATCTCAACGTCCCCACTATCCAGGAGGAAATTAAAAAATATTCAATAAGCTACATCGATAAACTAATGGTCCACCCTAACTACCTCGCTCGGGGTTTGCTTCAGTTCGAAGGTCACCAGAGGCTAAAAAGAACCGATACTTTGAGCCTAACTAGAAGACATTTTTAAAATTTGAATACAGCAGTTAGTGGTTACACTGGTAACAACTAATAAACAACAAGTAGAATTAAGATTTGAATACATATTGTAAATTTCGATAAGAAAGATTCAATAATAAAAATAAATTAAAAAAAAAAAAAAAAAAAAAAATTTTGTGGGATGCTGTGTATTAATAACTTAAATGTGTGTACCTAATTTGAAAACTTTGGCTCTTGCCGTTCTCAAGATATACAGAAAAAAGTAATTTAAATACAACAACATGGGATTTTTGGGAAAAATTAGAGGCAGCCGTGGTTTTTTGCTCATATCTCAGCCATTTTTGGACCGATCTGACTGAATTTCCATAGCAAGAAATGGTGGACTATATGTGACATAAATGTAAAACAACCTAGCCGCTATCATGTCTGAAGTCTCCGGAAAATACATATCAAACGTAAGACGGACATGGTTAAATCAAGCTCTCCTCATAAGGACCCAGAATATATACTCTTTATAAGGTCTTAGATCAATATTGTAGAAATTACAAACGGAATCACAAACTTTTATATACCCTTTTCCACCTGAGGTGAAGGGTATAAAAACTAAGCGACCCATAATCTAATTGTTTAACCAAACAAAGCTAGTTAAATAAACTGTCAAGCGGGGCACTTGACGGGTAAACCTAACTCGCTGACTTACGCGAATATATGTAGTGCAACCTCCTCCATTTTCGAAATAACGGTTGAACAAAGTAATCTGCTGCAAACCAGGGCTTATTTAGAGGGTTGGGATATTTAGGTGTTAGATGATGAAGAGTGGACTGTAGATAGATACTTGAGGTTGCACCTAAATATGTGAGAAGGGTAAACCAACCCGTAGCTTGCTTTTAAGGTCGCTGGTTTGTAGAGTTTGGTTGATTTACTTTGTCTCAATGTTGCGTATATTGTGCTAAGCGCCCCGAGCGTGAGCAATGAAAACATTCGATACCCAGAATTAAATAAAAATTATTTAAGTGCAAAAATTGCCAGCGCAACTGGTTTTCCATACAGCAATTTAAGTGCAAGTGTGCCCAACCTGAGCAAGTGTGTTGATCCGACCGTAAATGTGGTTCAAAGTGTGAAGTCGTCTGACCAGAATAATAACGAAAAACCTGGAACATCACGATTTGCATTAATAAATACAGGAGCTGTGCCAAAAAGTACTAAAGTGCAAACAGGCATGGACAGATATATAACAATAACTAAGAGAAAGGCTAGCCCTAGGTCCACCCAACAGGAACGCATGGCCAAACAATACAAAGGCTCTAACGTAGTCTATTTGCCAACAAATGGTAACAGATTTTCTGTACTATCCATACCTGACGATGAAGAAGCAGAATCAGCACATGGAACAGCCACTTAAGAAGTTAAACCGCCACCTATCTATCTGCGGGAGCAAACATCAAATAGCATAGTCAACATGTTGACTCAACTGGTAGGTAAGAATAATTTCTACGTCGTTTCTATACGACGCGGGCAAATTCAAGAAACCAAAATTAAAGCCAGTACAGAAACGAACTTTCGTATTATATCAAGACACCTGGACGCAGAAAATAAAAGTTACTATACATATCAATTAAAAAGTGCTAAGGGATTGATTATTGTCATAAAAGGCATAGATAGTTCTGTTCCTACAGAGGAAATAAAATCTGCCATAGAGCTAGGGGGGTATGCGGTTAAATCTGTTCATAACATTTTGAACAGGAATAAAGTTCCTCAACCAATGCATCGCGTTGAAATATCGTTTGATTCATCGGTTCTCAAAACCAAAAATTCAGTTCATCCCATATACAACTTGCGCTACCTACTCAACTGAAGCATAACTGTTGAGGAGCCATTAAAACGAAAGGGTCCCTCCCAATGCACAAACTGTCAGGAATATGGGCATACAAAATCATATTGTAAATTGCCTCACGTATGTGTGGTTTGTGGCGACGCTCATAAAACCGCCGAATGTAATCGTTCTAAAGCTGACCCCCGAATGTAAAGAAATGCAGCAACTGTGGCGAAAATCACACGGCAAACTATAGGGGTTGTAGAGTCTTCTTGCATTTAAAAAAACCTGCTTTAGTTCAAAAATATACTCACTCCCAATATGGTCCGTCACATGCGCCCAGCCAAGCCGCTGGCTCTATTGCTAGTACTTCACAAACAAACAATCAAAACCAATCAAATGCCCAAGTCTTAAAAGGAAACCCTTATGCGAAAAATCCCCCGAGTACTTCTAACGCAAAGCAACTTCCAAACGCTAATGTTCCAAGGGAAGGTCTACAAATGCCTTCTGGAAATATGCCTACCTCAATTGAAAATTTAATTCAAACTATGAATAACTTCATGGCCACTATGCAGAACATGTTTCAGGAAATGATGCGAAACCAGAACATGCTCCTGCAAGTTCTACTCAACAAAAAATGAACCAGTTAAAAATATGTTTCTGGAATGCAAACGGGTTATCCCAACATAAACACGAAGTTGCAAACTTTCTTCATAGGCATGAAATCGACGTACTTCTTGTCTCTGAAACACACTTTACTCATAAAAACTGCTTTAGGGTAAATGGATACCTTACGTATGACACAAAACATCCCAGCGGACGAGCTTGTGGTGGCACAGCCATAATTGTGCACAAAAACATCAGACACTTACCATTGCCAGAGTTCGAAGAAGATTGTATCCAGGCCACATCTATAAATCTTACTGATTTCAATCTAACGTTAACATCCGTTTATTGTCCCCCAAGGCACAAAATTGTAAACGATAAATTTCTCAACTTCTTCTCCACATTGGGCCAGAAATTCATTGCTGCTGGCGACTACAACGCTAAACATACATATTGGGGCTCCAGACTTATTAGTCCTAGAGGTAATCAGCTATACAATACCGTAACTGCAAATAACTTTGATGTGGTATCGAGTGGTGAGCCTACCTATTGGCCAACCGACTTCAATAAGCTACCAGACCTTATTGACTTTGCTGTAATTAAAAACATCAAGCGCGATCAGGTACTAGTTAGTTCCTCCTATGATCTTTCGTCTGATCATTCACCTTCAATCCTCAATTTAAAAGGTAACTCTGACGCTGCAGCTGCAAACTTTATTTCCTATCCAAACAGAAACACAAATTGGTTAAAGTATAAAATGTATGTGAGCTCTCACCTATCACAGTGCATTCCCCTAAAAAATTCATCTGACATCCAAATAGCTGTCGACCGATTTACAGAAGTCTTGGATACTGCAGCAAGAAATGCAACCCCAATCAAGCGGACAATTAAACGTGCTCCTAACAATACATCGACGGATATAGAGACCCTTATCAGAAAGAAAAGGAAGTTAAGAAGACAATGGCAAAACAGTCGTTCCCCAACCACTAAGGCCCAACTACAATTATGCCTGACCACTCTTCGCAACAAATTGAGACAGAACAACGAGGCTGCAATAGAAGGCTATCTAAACAGCCTAGACGCCACAAAAAACTCCAATTATAGCTTATGGAAGGCTGTACGGCATATGAAATGCCCTATAACCCATGAATCTCCATTAAGACTGGAAAACCGCACTTGGGCCAAAAACACACATGAAAAATTAAACGCTTTCGCGGGCCACCTTGAGAAAGTTTTCACGCCACATGATGCACATACTTGTTCCTGTCGTCCAATCATTCCTGATAAGGTAAACCATCCATTAAAATTTAACATAACTCCCATCCTCATGGAAGAGGTCTATAATTGTGATGATTCCCAAGCCAGGAAAAGATGCTAGCCAGGTTGCGTCGTACAGACCGATAAGCTTATTGTCAATCCTATCGAAGCTTTTCGAAAAAATATTCGTTTTAAGTATAACTCCTCATCTAAATGAACACTACATCATCCCGGATCACCAGTTCGGATACAGAGCGAAACATGGTACAATAGAACAAGTGCATAGAATTGTCACCCTTATAAGATCGGCGTTTGAGAAAAAGCAATACTGCTCCGCACTGTTTATAGACATTTCCCAAGCATTTGACAAAGTTTGGCATGATGGGCTACTCATCAAAATAACACGAATGCTTCCTCAAAACACCCACAAGCTTCTGGAGAGCTATCTAACAGGCAGAACATTCATAGTAAGGTCGCAAGATAAATACTCCCCCCTCAAGAAAATTACTGCTGGTGTTCCCCAAGGCAGCATATTAGGACCGCTTCTATATATAATTTACACAGCGGATATGCCAACAAACCTGAGCACGCATACCTCTACATTTGCAGACGACACAGCATTTATTAGCGTTAACCATGACCCAAAAGTCGCAGTCCCACATCAATGAACTAGAGGCATGGCTGGAAAAATGGAGAATAAAGGTTAACCCGGCTAAATGTGCTCACTTAACTTTCACGCTCAGAAGACAAACGTGCCCAGCAGTAAAAACAAATAACATCACTGTTCCGGTAGAAAACCATGTAAAGTACTTGGGAATTCATATAGATAGGCGCTTGACCTGGTCTCGTCATATCGAAGCGAAAATAACGGCTATGAAACTTAAAGCAGCTCAACTACATTGGCTTCTCGGTGGAAACTCAAACTTGTCTTTAGACAACAAAATTCTTCTATACAAGTCCATAATAAAACCAATATGGACATATGGCATCCAATTATGGGGTACTGCATGCGCATCTAACATCCAAAAGCTTCAAAGAAGACAGTCTAGAATATTACGACAAATTGTCTGCGCCCCATGGTATATACGTAATGATATTATCCACAGAGATCTCAACGTCCCCACTATCCAGGAGGAAATTAAAAAATATTCAATAAGCTACATCGATAAACTAATGGTCCACCCTAACATCCTCGCTCGGGGTTTGCTTCAGTTCGAAGGTCACCAGAGGCTAAAAGAACCGATAGTGGTTACACTGGTAACAACTAATAAACAACAAGTAGAATTAAGATTTGAATACATATTGTAAATTTCGATAAGAAAGATTCAATAATAAAAATAAATTAAAAAAAAAAAAAAAAAAAATGTTTTTATAATTCCTCACCAGGATGAGAAATTATAAAAGCGGTAGATAAGGAAATAAAAGAGTTTAGGGTTATAATTCAATATATGTATGAGTAGATTTTATTTTGAGTTGCTCACTGTTCAGTTGGAAGTTCTAAGAAGAAGTGAGTCTTCATTTTCTTTTTTATAACTAACTAACTTAGGTTTTTCATTATTGTGATACAATTTATAGCAGCTTTAACTTGTTAGGCGTTAACGTTAATAATTAATTCACAATAGGTTAGAAAACGATTAACGTTACACTTGTTGTTATAACATTTATGTCTAAGCTTTTACAAATTTTTAGATATTGGAATTCAAAATGTATAAGATACAAGTACAAAAAAAAAATTAGATTATTGCTTAAAATAATTGATTTTAAACATGCCGCCCCCTTGCACTTGTGCACCCTTTTTTTTTTAATTCCCTAAGCTTATCCCGCGAAGCTTTACGCTTGTCTGCAGGAACCAGAGTCTCTGGCGGGAATCGAACCCGCAACCCCGGCGCTAATAGACTAGCTCACTACCAGCTAGCCTACCGGGGCACCTTGACGCTGGGGCTGGACACAGAACACCTGTGCAAGGAAGCGGATGGCTTCAGAGATGACTTGCTGATCTAAAACAGTTGAGCTTTGTTGAGCAGTTGTTGTCTGGGTACTAGAAGTAGGTTGTTGGTTTCTATTAGGCCTGTTTTTACGTGGTGGATTTTGGGCGGCTGCCGGAGGTAATAGTTCCTCCTAGGGAGAGCTGGTCAAGTAGGGGCAGATTATTTAGTGGATTTGCTATTTTCACTGATGGCTCGAAGATGAGGGGCACGGGTGCGGGGGTCTACATTGAGGATCTGAACATCAGAAGGTCATATAGGCTTCCTGACGACTGCAGTGTTTTTCAGGAGAAGGTTCTGGGGGTCTTGAGGGCCGTGGAACTGATAAGGGACAACATTGATAGGGGATCGGAGGTCACTATATATGTGGACAGCCAGGCGGCTCTTATGGCCGTAAGGGGCTGTTATGTGAACTCCAAGCTGGTTGATGATTGTAGGAAGGCTCTTGGAGCAGTCTTAGGGGAGTATTTGCTAAGGTTGTGCTGGGTACCGGGTCACTGCGACATAGTCGGCAATGAGGTTGCTGATGGGTTGGCGAGACAGGGCTCAGAGATGGAGGATCCTAACTGTTTGGAGGCGGTTAGGCCTCCAATGGCATTCTATTTTGGAAGAATCAGGGAAGGGATTGTGGGCGCGACCAATCGGGCATGGGGGAACCGAACGGACTGTCGGGTATCACGGACGCTGTGGCCGGTGCTTAGTAAGTCCGATTCGGTTTTGCTGCTGGGCAGGAGTAGGGTCTGCGTTAGGACCATGATAGGAATGATCACGGGCCACTGTATGATAGGCAGGATGGCGGTGAGGATGGGATCCGATTTGTCGGATATGTGTAGGTTGTGTGAGGACCCTGAGGAGTTGGAGACGGTGGAGCACATTCTGTGCCACTGTCCCAGGTTGCAGGTCAGCAGGCGGAGGTGGCTAGGCAGTAGATTCCTGGGCGAATTAGGGGATGTCTCGGGTTGCGGACTCGAGAATCTGATAGGATTCGTAATGGGGATGGCCTGGATGCGCGAGAGTGGGCTGGGTGCTGGACGCACGTAGGGCGTATTTGGTTGAGTAGGATTTCTCTCGGGTTTGGTCCGAAACCTTCTTTCCTATTTATCTTATGCTTTCTCTGTTTATTTCACTAACTTTCTATCCCCCTAGGGCTATTTCTGAATAAGGCATCACAATGGACCATATTGGTCTCTGGGTGAAGGTGTGAAGGAGACTTCACACCGGCCTTTCTACCTACCTACCTACCTACGTCCTTTTCTGTTGCTACGACTGTTTATTGTTGCTCGTAAGTCGTTTTTTCGGCTGTGATTCGGATGCAAAAGGGAGTGATGATGTCGACCACACTTGCGACACGTATTGGATGATAAACAGGCCCTCAGGTCATGACTCCTGGCTAAACAATTTTCACAATAGTGATGGCGACTGACGACACGAATTCTTTCCTTCACCGCCATTCTTACGAACTCTCGGCAAAACCTTTAAGCATGAAATTGCCTGCACACCTTGCACTGATGGATGTCTGGGTTACGATTACGGTGTTGTCTTCAGTAAAAAGATGAGAGCAAAGAAAACCAAAGAAAAGAAACGCAAAAAGTTGAGTTAGTGAGTGAAATAATGGAATGAAAATGCTAAGATGTGTTAATTGGTGTGTTAATTTTGTGTGTGGGAATTGGAAAAGGTTTCGTTTAAAAATGGTAAATGACAAAGTTTTACTATGGCTCGTGTTATGACCCCTGTGGAGATTTTTACATTAGCTACTCTTACGTGGACATCTGAGCCCCTATAGGTTCTTAATATTCGACCAAGCCGCCATTCTGAAGGGGGAAGTAAATCATCGATCACTACGACTAGGTCGCCCGATTTAAGATCGGAAGTGGCTGCTTTCCACTTATATCTCTTGTGTAGCGTATTTAAATAATCTTGTTTCCACCGAACCGCAAATTGTTGGTAAAGCGCTTTAAGTTTTTCCCATCTGTTTGTAAGTGATAATTTTTCCGATGGTGGGGATGGCAATGCCATTATAGGTTTACCTGTCAGAAAGTGCCCCGGGGTAAGCGCAGTTAAATCAGTAAGATCTTGTGAAACTGCTGATATTGGGCGTGAATTTAGAACTCCCTCTATACTAGCGAGTACAGTGGTAAACTCTTCAAAATTAAATTTATGTGCCACGGCAATTCGTTTAAGGTAAAACTTAAAACTTTTAACTGCCGCTTCCCATAGGCCACCCATGTGTGGAGCGTGCGGTGGAATAAAACTCCACTCGAAACCCTGCGTAACATATTTCTGGGATATATCGTCCGAGGCCGACTTTAAAAATGAACTGAATTCTCTATTCAATTCTCTGCTAGCAACTAGAAAATTGCGACCATTATCCGACACTATCCTGTGTGGGAGGCCCCGCCTCCCGATAAAGCGAGCGAATGCGCTCGAAACGCTGCTGTGGATAAGTCAGGACATGCTTCGCGATGTATGGCTTTAGTGCTAAAACAAATAAACACAGAGACATAGGCTTTGGTGTAAGGGGCATTTCGCAATATAGACGTTTTTAGGTCGAACGGACCTGCAAAATCAATACCGGTAGTTTGAAACGGCACCGAGAAACTACATCTATCGGGACGTAATGGTGCCATTATTTTAGCGCAATTTTTTTGTTTAAGTTTGATGCAAGTCTGAATAATCTTCTTGACACGAGGTTTTAAGCGGGATATGTAAAATTCCGTCTGAGCCATTCGGCACATTTGGTTGCATTCGGCATGAAATAAAACCAAATGAAGATGGGTTAAGTATAAATGGCAGAGTCGAGAGTTTCCGGGTAAGATTACAGGGAATCGTTCGTTATACGGAAGAGACGATTCTGATAAACGTCCATTAACTCGCAGTATCTTATTAGAATCCAGAAATGGGTTTAATGTTTTGAGAGCGCTCTTATTAGGTATTGGTTGGGAATTATAAATTCACAAATATTCTGATTCATAAGCGTGTTTCTGAGCAATAATAATTAATCTAATCCTTACGAATTGTACTTCGTTTTGGGAGATATTTAGAGAAGTATAATTTTGGTGGTCTCTAAGCCTTGACAAACTTTTCTTGAAGAAACGAAAAATGTAACACAAAACTCGTAACGCTTTGTGATATGAGGAAAATTCATTTAAAATGTCGACGGTTTCAACGGGAGTTAATGTGACTGTTAATGAGTGTTGTGAATGAGGTATTTGAGCTATGGCGGGCCATTCTGATGATGGATTATTGAGCCACGGAGGTCCCTGCCACCATAGTGGATTGTTTATCAGATCTTGTGGTCTGCATCCACGAGTACCGATATCAGCCGGGTTGTCATGAGACGGAATATGACGCCATGTTGCTTTTGGCACTAATCGGTGGATTTGCGATACACGATTGGCTACGTAAGTTTCCCATGTCACTGGGGGTTTTGATAACCAACTTAAGACTATCGTTGAATCAGTCCATAATATAACTTCGATTCGTTTAGATTAAGAGAATTTAATACAAGATTAGCTGAATTAGCTCCGTTGAGTTCGAGCCGTGGCAAGCAAACAGTTTGCTGAGGAGCAACCTTGCTTTTCGCTACTAGCAGATTTGGGAATACGACGTTATTTTTAGTTCGGCTCCTTACATAAACAGCAGCACAATATGCCTGTTTAGAGGAATCGGAAAAGCCATGGACCTATATAATGTCATCGGGCGTATATTGAATCCATCTCGGAATAACAATCTTTTCTATATGTGGAAGGTCAGATAACAAAGAGCTCCATTTTTCGAGCGACTCTGCGCTAACATTCTGATCCCAGTCAAGACCTTCTAACCACAGTTGTTGTAATAACATTTTGGCTCTTATTATAACAGGATTTAGCCAACCAGCTGGGTCGAATAACTTAGCCACTGCCGAGAGTATTGAGCGTTTAGAAACCTTAGGTGATTGAGGAATTGGGTTAAATGAGTAAGCAAACGAATCAGTAAGTGCATTCCACTTGATTCCTAAGGTTTTAGTAGTGCTTGCTTCGTGGAAACGAAGAAAGTCAGAGTCATATAAATCCTCGGGAGGGATTTTAGATAGCAATTGGGCGTTATTTGCCGTAATTTTTTTTAATGGAAATCCTGCCGATTTAAGAGAAAGAATTAATTCGGTTTGCGCCTTAAATGCTTCTTCGATAGAGTGACCACCCAAAAATATATCGTCAACATATGTTTCGTTGCGCAAAATGTAAGCAGCATTTGGAAATTGTGTTTCAGAGTCTGTTGCTAATTGAAGCAAAGTGCGAATGGCTAAAAATGGAACGCAATTAACTCCAAAAGTAACTGTATTTAGTTGGTAATCATTAAAGTAGGAATTGTTTTCTTCCTGAAATAGAATTCTCTGAAATGGTCTATCCTCAGGGTGTACTAATATTTGACGATACATTTTCTGTATGTCGCCGCTGAAGACATACCGATATTTTCGCCAATTTAGAATAATAGTCATGAGATCTTGTTGTAGCGTTGGACCTGTGTGTAGAATGTCATTTAAGGAAAACCCAGATTTTGTTTTACTCGAGGCATTGAAAACAACTCGAACCTTAGCTGTTTTATGCTCGGGACGCACTACGGCGTGATGAGGTAGACGAGAAGTACTTATAATCAATACAAATTTCACGGAAAGTGATTTTTTCCGTGTGCTTGAGTGAAATATATTCCTCCAAAACCGCATTGTATTGTGTTTGGAGTTCTGGGTTTTTCGACAGAGATTGTTTCATTCGAGAATATTGGCCTAGAGCCAGAATACGAGATGAATGAAGATACACTGAGCTAGGAAACTCCTTTTTAAAAGGCAATCGCTAGGAAACTCCTTTTTAAAAGGCAATCGCACTATATATATCCCATCTTCATTGCGTTTTGTAGTTTGAGTATATAATTCTTCGCAATATTGGTCCTCTTTAGACATATGTTTGGGAGATGGCAATTCTTCTTGTTCCCAGAATTTTCTCAGAAGATCGTTTAGAATCGAGCTTTCAGACGGAACTACAGAAGTTGTGAATGACCTTATCGGGCGACCACTAAGAACCCAACCAAATATGGTATTATATGCGGATGCGAGACCACATATATTTTTTTTGATGCCATCTATATTAATGAAACGTTCTGGATCATTTCTAAGAATAAGATCAATTTGTGACGATTGATTAAACGTGGGATCAGCTAAATCAATGTCTTTAAATTCTGACTTCGAAATTTCAAATGAAACTGAAGGAATGTTTTTAGTGACTTTTGGTAGTATAATGGCCGTAATGGAGAATTTTTGGTTCGTTTTCTTCGCGAAAAGAACCAGATTACACTCCTTGGTGGCTGTTTGTACTTGCCCTCCAATACCAACTACATCTACGTGAGCATTTTGAGTGGGTAGCTGTAATCTATTTCTGATTCTTTCGGATAAAAATGTTCTCTGCGAACCTAGATCAATTAGGGCTCTTACTGTGAAAAGTTTACCCGTGTGTTCGATGTGAACCAAAGCTGTTCGTAACAATGTAAATTCGCTATTGACCGATACATTGGCTTGTACATTGGGATTCTGGGCCTGCCTGGATGTGGTTGGAGTTTGAAAATCTGTTCTATTGGTATTTTGAGTATCTACCCTGTCATGAACAGTTTCGTTTGGTAAAAATTGTAAGGGGTTAGAGGCATTTGTAACGTTTTGTGAATTGTTGGCTTTTACGAAATGAAGAGAGGTGTGATGATTCATTTTGCATTTGAAACAAGTATTTTTGCTGGGACAATTTGCCTTTAAATGATTTGGGAAAAGGCAATTGTTACAGATTTTGTTTGTAGCAACAAAATATATTCTTTGTTGCACAGTAAACCTTTTCAATTTTTTACATGCTCTTAAATTATGAGTTTCATTGCAAACCTTACACGGAGATGTATTGAGATTCTCTTGAGACGCGTAAGATTGAATTCTTGCTTGAGAAGTATTTGGCAGGCTAAGGCGATCTCTTGTAATTTGCATATTAGAGATTCCTATAACGGCTTCATATCTATCGATTAGAAATTCTTCAAGCTGGGGCCATTTAAGTAAATCTCGGTGTGACTTAAGAGATTGTTCCCAAAGAGCGAGAGTTTCATTGGGAAGTTTAGAGCATACTAGGTACACAATAAAGAAATCGCAGTTGTCTGTGGTCACGTTTAGTGTTTTTAACGTTTGCAGAACATCGGTAACAGTCGAATGAATCTTCTGAAGCGTTTTGCTGTTTTCCGAGGTGGCTATAGGGATACTGAAAAGAATTTGTAGCTGGAGATCTACGAGAACTCGTTTGTTTTCATAACGAGCTTTTAGGGCATTCCAAGCGATTTCAAAGCTGTAGTCGCACAATGGGTAGCGTTTTACTATTGCTCCTGCCTCATTAATTGTTTTATTACGTAAATGAAATAATTTGACTACTGGTGGGCAATTTGTACCATTTATGTACACGGCCGTGAACATATCACGAAAGGATGGCCATTTTTCGTAGCTGCCCGCAAAAATCTCAGTGTCGCAGGGGGGTAATTTGATTTGCATCGCAGGGTTTTGCATTGGATAGTTTTGGAGTGGTAAACTCATACGAGAAGATATAGTTTGAGCACTTTGAGTTATTCGTGTGATCTTTAATATATCCATAATATTTGCCCTGCAAGCATGGAAAGTTTCAGCACATGCCTGAAAATTTTCCTTAGAGTTTTCTTTGAGCTCTTTACTAACTGTTGAGAGCATGAGCGTTTCGTACGAAACTTCCAGTTTTTTTCATCTGTTTTCCAGATCACTTAATTTTGTCTCTAGCATTGAATCTGTTTGCTCTTGAATTTCTAAATTGCTAAAGCTTGAGCAAAATGTGAGCAGGTGATCTGAATCAAACAGGAACTTATCCTCGTTAAACGATTGGGACTCATTTATGTTAGGCATGAACTGAACTTTAGGAAATGGGTTAAGTTTAGGTTAGAAACTGATTGAACTTTTAGAAAAGGACTCTTGAAATTTGAATTTCACTTGTCGGTTATCTGAATTCGCGAAAAAAATTTAAATTTTCCGATTATTTACGCAAAGTATGATTTGATAATGCTGTTAAATTTTCCCTTACTTCAATTATGGAAGAGTGAAAATAGTTTGTAACGAATTTATTCCAAATTAAAATTTTTTTTTTTTTTCAAAATATCCGTTGTGGCTGCTTCAATTTGGAATGTAATTATAACTCAAATTGTGATATGCAAAAATTGTTTGTTAGTTTTTACTACGAAGCTTGTCACGTTGAATTAATTTGTTGTTAGAGAAATAAATACAAAATTGCATAAATTTACCAGAATACCTTAAGAAATTTTAGTTGAGCGTAAACTGTTGCAAAATACTTTTTTTTGTTGTCGTTATCCCACAGAGAAATATAAATATCCTTGCCTTGATTTGGTAATTGTTACCTTTTAAAATTAAATCTTAAATGCAATTATATTAAAGCAAATTGGGAAAAATGCGAGTTTACCAAATAAAATTAATTAAAGCAAATTGGGAAAAATACGAGTTTACCAAATAAAATTAATAAAACTGGGCTGCTGATTTACTAAAATCGTTCTGCTTTATTTAAAATATTTTATTTAAACGTTTTGCAAAAAAATGTCCGAAAAAAAATTGGGTTACACTGTTAATTTCTTAGAAAATCTCATTATTACACTATGGAACATTTTTGGGATTATTGTCTGGGGGGTGAGAAATTCCAAGTCAGGGTGATGGTACTAGGTCAGTATAGTAAAACCCTCAAAGGGTTTGGCGTTCGTATGTGTCAGTTTTTCCTTATCTTGATGTTTTTTCGCTTAGTTGTAACATTTTGGCAAAAACGTAGTTTAACATAACTCGAGAACCACTTGTCCGATTTTGATGAAACAAATTTAGAAAAATTAAGAATTACAATTTCTCTAATCTGTTTCTATACCGTTTTCCTATATGTGCAACACTTTTGAAGTTAAAAATGAATGTATGAAGAAAAAAAATATTTTTGCCCAAAAAATTTAAATTTTTTATTTTTAATTCATAAAAAATCCAAAACAGTAAAAAAAAGTTTCAAGTCCTATTACTTTCACGTGAATTCGCATAACCTATGAAATAAATGAGACATAAATCATGAACATCGATGAACGCGTTTCGCTTTTATTAACAATTAAGGGAAGGTATCCCATTTCGACAACAATATTGATATTTGTTTTTATTCAAAAAAGTGTCATTTATCGCCTTTTTTATAAATTTTCCCCAATAACTCCAGACTTCTGGCCATAAACTACTAAAAAAATTATATCAACATTTTTATAATTTTTTATTTTTATTTTATTTATTTTTTTTTATTTATTTTAATAAATATTGCCTAGACTTTTTCGATGGTGGTTGTTCGGGACTAGTGGCATCGCATTCATCGCTATCATCAGTTTCTGAACCACACATAATGTCAATGTGTGACTCCACTGTTGGCCCTTCTGCATCTCCTGAAAATTCTTTATCATCAAGATCATCCTTGTCTTGCCACACAAGCTTATTCCACCAGCAAATTTCCGCAATTATTGCACTCGGCGACTTTTTGCCTCTATATCTATAAGTTTTTGTTTTATTAAAATGAGTTTGAAAAAATAAAAAATCAGTATTACCTCATTTCAAATGGCATAGCAACTTGATGATAGCGTTCACCTTGTTCATCAGATTCGGTAGCCAATTGCTTGCTGAAGAAGTCTAGATGATGATGTAAATAATGGATTTTCAAGGACATGTGGACACCAATTTCCGAGAATGCTCTTAACATCCTTGCGACAGAAACAAAGTAGTTGTTAGAACGATGCTTTCCCAACAAGCCTTCTATTACTTCTTTGATTGCCTGCCATGCATTCAATTCAGCGTCAATCAAAATATTGTTGAATGCGTCACTTTAAATCAGCTTTCGTATATCTGGACCATTTAGTACGCCTGATTGGAAAAAAATAATTTGTTAAGATGGAAATCATGGGAAATGAGTGTGATATTATAACTTACCTTCTTTAATTTTACTTTCGCTGAGTCTCGGGTAAATTAGTTTCAAACACAAGAAAACTTCATCTCTTTTGGCGACAGTTTTGATAAAATTCTTAACAATTCCAAGTTTAATATGCAGTGGAGGCAGCAATATCTTCTCCTTCGGCACTAGAGTAGTCCTGCCATACGTCCTGGTTTTCCAGGATTTTCCTGGTTTTTGACTACTTGTTCTGGTGTCCTGGTCCACTATGAAATTGTCCTGGTTTTTTAACAGGTCAAGATAGAAAATTTGCTTTTTGCTGGTTTTAGTTGTTAGCAAAGGTTACGATTTCTGTTATAACACTGCTAACATAAGGCAATTGTATAAACAACTTTAATTTAATTCAACTGTTATCTGGTGTTAACGTCGTTTAACTAAAAGCTTTGAATAAAATTAGATGAGAGTCAATTCTCTTCCAAATTTTGTTTCAACTAGTTGCTTTAAAAAGTTATACCGTGTTAACAACTTTTTTAAGTAATCGAAAACCGATAACAAATTACTTTCTTTAAAAAAGCCAGTACACGTTTCAATTCAATTTTCAACTGAGTCGGTTATTGTCCAAATCAAAGCATGTATGGCTTTGTCAATTGATTAGTTTGACAGTTGTCAAGTTGGTTGAAGAAAAATCAAAAGATTTTGATTTTGCAAGTCTGCTCTATGGACTAAAGAAAGAAACTCGTTGACGACTGAGACACTGGAGAGTAATATTCAATGTAAGTAACTATATCAAAGGCTAAAATGAAGTTCTAGAAAAAGTGTAATATTCTGAAAAGTATTATAGTTTAGAAGATTTTAAGCTCAACTTTTCATTATTTTTCATCGTTTTTATGTAAATGAAGTACAAGTTAATTTTTTTTATATATGAGAAGTGGTGTAACACCAGACTTATTATGAGATTATGAGGAGTTAACACTACTCTTGCACTATAGTACTTGGTTGCAACGGCCCATCCAAAAACTATGTTTTTAGGGCCATCTGTTTTGGATACAAACAGTTGACTTACTCGACTATCGCACTGTTAAGAACAGTGCAAAGAACATATCTTTCACCAGAACCGTAACCAAGTAACCACTTCAGCGCTGATAGCCTCATATATTGTTGGATTTAAAAATGAAAAACTGGATGGTTTTAACATATACATACATACATGTGCATTAAAAAAAAATTTTTTGTTAGCGTAATTTTTTATCAATTTTTTCTATGTGTCCTGGTTGATAGGTTCAAACTTCTGGCAGCCCTACACTAGAGGCTCACGAATAATATTGGACGTTTGTAACCTGCTGTGCTCTCTGAGTTTCCATCCGTGGCACGCATATTGGTCACCGGAAAATCGTGTTCCCAATCGCACAAAAAGCACATATATTTTATATAGCCGCTTTGAAGACCGCAAAGCATTGCTACAACTTTTAAATCGCAGCATATGCGCCACATATGTTTGGCGTAGTTAACCATTTTTAAAATATTTTCCAGTGCATCATATGTTTCTTTCGTTTCTGTACTATAGGCGATTGGAACTGAAGGTTTTTTATTGGTCTTATGCAGTAAAACCGCCTTCAAGCTGAGTTTTGAACTGTCAATAAATAATCTCAAGTCATCTGCTTCATATTTTATTTAAATTGCGTCCATCAATTTTCCTACATCCGGGCAATATGCAGAAGTTTTTTCATCATTCACAAGGAATAAACTTTGGAGTGTTGCCTGACGACTTCGATAAGCTGTGACTTTCACACCGGGTGCCAACAAATTTTTTGATTTCAAAATGGAAGCCAGCTCTTCCGATTTATGCTGTGTTAATTCCAACTTGGCAACAATTGAATCAAGCTTATTTTGATTTATTAAAATTGGCTCATTGGATACTGATGGCTCATATGGGGGATCATCACGTGCATGATATGTCGGAGCAGTCGTAGAAGAGAAAATATCTGGGCTAGAAGCTTTTGGCACAGGAATGTGGTGCGAATGAGGCAATGGTGTTGCGGCACTTGCAACACCAACGTAATTATACGATTTTCTTATCCTTTTTGCGGCTCCTGTATTCGCACATGCATAGCAATTCAATGGATTGTGATCTTCGCCAGGATTAGTCCAAGTCATTGGGATACCGAATGGCATACTTTCACGTCTTCTATTTTTTCAATCCATTAGACGGTTGTAGCAGCTTTTACACACTATATTTGGTACCCAATTTTCGTTCACTATAACATTTTGGTTGAAGTACATCTCGTATGTTTGAACAAAATCAGTACTGAAATTTTCCCTTTTTTTATGTGTTGAGACATATTGACCACAGCAGTAGCAAAAGCTATTTATATCTGGCTTGCACAGTTCCATATTCTGTTCTCTTTTGCTCACTTTTAAAAAACTGGAGAAAAATCACTTTTACTGTTCGCGTTCGTCGGCACTTGTTGAATGACAAAAATCGATAAATGAACACCTATAAATACTACGTATTTTTCAATATTTTACTGACAGGTACGTTCCAAAACATGGGCACTAATAAATGTGGGTGGAATTTCTGTAAAAAAATCATACAGGTAGCCAACGGAAAACCCCAAATAATTAAAAAAGTGCGCATTCCTTTTTTCCTTTCAATTGCCCACGCACATTTATTTCCGCTTATTACTTTGCTACCGCAATCATAAAAATCAAATAACCTTTTGTTTATTCCTTTTTTTTTTTTTTGAATTCTAAGAATCATAAAAAAAGTCATAAATGTTTTTGCAAAGAATTTTGTGCATATCTCGAGCAAATTTTTGAAATGCATACCTTCACTTAATTGTTAATAAAAGCGAAACGCGTTCATCGATTTTCATGATTTATGTCTCATTTATTTCATAGGCTATGCGACTTCACGTGAAAGTAATAGGACTTGAAACTTTTTTTTACTGTTTTGGATTTTTTATGAATTAAAAATAAAAAATTTAAATTTTTTGGGCAAAAAATATTTTTTTTTCTTCATACATTCATTTTTAACTTCGAAAGTGTTGCACATATAGGAAAACGGTATAGAAACAGATTAGAGAAATTGTAATTCTTAATTTTTCTTAATTTGTTTCATCAAAATCGTACAAGTGGTTCTCGAGTTATGTTAAACTACGTTTTTGCCAAAATGTTACAACTAAGCGAAAAAACATCAAGATAAGGAAAAAATTTAAAATGTCATAAAAAAAAACTGACACATACGAACGCCAAACCCTTTGAGGGTTTTACTATACTGACCTAGTACCATCACCATGACTTGGAATTTCTCACCCCCCAGATTGGCTGTTGAACTGTGTTATCTGCACTGATAATCAAATTTTTCGGAGTTTTTGTGAAAATTTGTAGGAATTATTTCGGTCGACACTGTAATTATTTTCAAGATTTTTTCTTCTTCTTTTCTGGTATTTGCAGACAAATATTTTCACAATGTAACCTTCTTAAACTCCCAAATTTAATTGCTCTCCTTATTTTCAATATTTGCCTAC
Source organism: Pollenia angustigena (assembly GCA_930367215.1). Taxonomy (NCBI): domain Eukaryota; kingdom Metazoa; phylum Arthropoda; class Insecta; order Diptera; family Polleniidae; genus Pollenia; species Pollenia angustigena. The sequence continues at coordinate 21,319,869 of OV884061.1, read as the reverse complement.
ACTTTTCACGAATTTTAATAGGTGTTCTATTAATTTAATAAATTTTTTCAAGTTTCAATATTGCACAGATTCAAATCAAATCATAAGAAAAAAGTGTGTTGTTGTTGTTTTTTTTAACACTAATATGAACATGAGATGAGTGTAATAATGTATGAATATGTATTCATATATGGTTTTAATAACAAAAATTAAAAAAAAATTTACCTTAGTGCAATTGCATAACAACTATAATTGGATATGTATATCATTTTCAACAAAAATTTAATTTTCTTATTTATTCTTAACGTTCGTCACGTCACTGATTTTACGTTTTTCGGTATCTCTTTTAAGAATTTTATGTTATTGCGGAACGATGTTATTATGCAGAATTTACCAGATGTAATTAAACGCGATGTTAATTCTGAGCTTTTGTTATGTTGATCCAGCACGATGTTTAATTCTTGTGCAACATCACAATCAAAGAGACGATTATGTTATTAATTTCAGCACTATAAGAGCTTTTGTTAGAACTTTATTCTCTTTCTTTGCAAAAAATCGGGAGCACTTTTAAGAGAGTAAATGAATCAACACGAATAAAAGAAATTTTATTTAAAAACTGTAACACTGCAACTTTATTTTGTTGTTATAAATTTCTGTACACAATATTTGTATGTACAAATGTACATACATGAATTTTTGTTGTTGCTGAATTTAACACGAACTATGTATGCGGTAAAAAAATGCCTTTGAAATTTATATAAAAATACAAAAATTGCAAATTGGTTTTATCCGAAATATTCTTTTGCTTTTTATGTTTTTTTTCCAAATTTTCTAAAACTGCCGTTTTGGAAATTTTATTTTTGTGTGTTTTAGGTTTTACACAATGCCGTTTTTATATACATACCTATGTATGTATGTTTTTTTTTTTGCAGTATTTTCCGTTATACTTTTTTCGATTTCTTACGTTTTTTTTTCTGTTCTATAACTTAGTTTTTGTTCACTTTTAGGTTTTTTTTAATTTTAACCGCTATCTATGTACATACATACATACATATGTATATATTTGTTGGAGTTTATTACGATTTTAAATTTCTTTTTAATTTCTAGATTTTTCTTTTCCGAATTTTTGCGAATTTAATTTGTTTTTTACGATTTTTCCCGCACTAACTTTTCCTAACACTTTGTTCTTACACTTTTATATTTTTTCTTTTGCTAGACGTTCGAATGTTTGTATTTACATATGTATATTTATTTTTTATTTGCTTAAACGCGTCGCGACGTTGATTTTATTTCTTTGCTTGTAAGGTTTAAACTAAGTGCGTAACAAGATAAATAAAATGAGAACTTTACTTTACCTCATTTTCTCTTTTGGTGAAGTTGGTAATTCCAGAGATGCTATTTTTCTTTTTCAAAAGCTTCTGACTGATGTTAAATTTTGATGTTAACTTTTCCTTAATGTTATAGATGTTGTACTTGGATGTTTTGTTGTAATAGATGATTCTTAGAATTTTCGTAGTTTTTCTATTGTCTACTGGTATCGGTTGCAATTTATGAAGTCTTCAAATTAACCATTGAATTAGCATGCACTAATAAGATTCCAATTAACCATCGAAGGACCATGAACAAAGTAATTTGCTGCAAACCAGGGCTTATTAAGAGGGTTGGGATATTTAGGTGTTAGATGATGAAGAGTGGTCTGTAGATAGATACTTGAGGTTGCACCTAAATATGTGAGAAGGGTAGACAAACCCGTAGCTTGCTTTTAAGGTCGCTGGTTAGTGGAGTTTGGTTGCTTTACTTTGTCTCAATGTTTTTATAATTCCTCACCAGGATGAGAAATTATAAAAGCGGTAGATAATGAAATAAAAGAGTTTAGGGTTATAATTCAATATATGTATGAGTAGATTTTATTTTGAGTTGCTCACCGTTCAGTTGGAAGTTCTAAGAAGAAGTGAGTTTTCATTTTCTTTTTTATAACTAGCTAACTTAGGTTTTTCGTTATTGTTATACAATTTATAGCAGCTTTAACTTGTTAGGCGTTAACGTTAATAAATAATTCACAATAGGTTAGAAAACGGGCTGTAGGAAATATCGCCCAAAGAAAAATGGCCCAAAAAAATAAATGAAAAATCGCCCAAATGAAGAATTGCCCAAAAGAACATGAAAAATTACCCAAAAAGTAATATATGAAATTTTGCCCAAAAAAAACGAAAAAGGGCCCAAAATAAAAATGAAAAATGACCCAAAAAGAAAAAAATAATTTTTTCCCAAAAAAAATTAAAAAATTAGCCAATTTGCAAAACAGTGTTTATTATTCATATAAATTTAGTAACATACAAATGTAAGTTTTATGTAAAAAACTGCATTGTTTCTTCGACAGCTGCGCGGCAGTATGAACAGTAATACCTATTTGAGCCCTCCGCCAAACTTTGTGCACTATTCAATAGTTAAATATTAATTAATCACTGCATAGTTATAATCAATTACTCAAAACAGAATATAGCTTTTTGCAAGGTGGCATGTCATAAAGTCCAGTGTCGTAATGTCCATGGACACTGTGACACTTTTGAAAACGTCATAAGGTCCGTGGGCATTAAGATATTTTGCAAATGGACATTATGTCATTTTTAAAAATGTCATAAGGTCCATAATTACTAAAGAAGTTAAATACAAAAAAATATCTACATACACGCAGAGAAAAACCACACAACCAACAAAACTATTTTTAAAGAAACTTATTTTACCATAATATGGTTGTCGGTGACAATGATATGGTTAAATTAAACAATTAAAAATGGTTTTGTTGTTTTTTCTCTGCGTGCATGTATTAAACATATAACGAAAACACTTTTGGGCGCAAGGATTTTCTCCCCTATGGTGTAACAAATACCGGCAGCGCTTACGAAAGCGTCTCGGCATAGCCGGCCTTCGGCCTGGCGCAGGTATTTTATTCTCTATGGTATAACAAAAACCGGCTTCGCTAAATAAAGCTTCTCTGCATAGCTGGCCTTCGGCCGGGCGCAAGGATTTTCTCCTCTATGATACAACAAAGACCGGCTTCGCTTACTAAAGCTTCTCAGCGCAGACGGCCTTTGAGTGGGCGAAAGGATTTTTTGCTTTATGGTTTAACAAGTACCGGTTTCGCTAAGTAAAGCTTCTAAAATCTGCCTTCTTTCCGAACAAAGGCCGACTTCGCAGATAAGCTTTAGTTAGCGAAGCCAGTATTTGTTATACCATAGAGGACAAAATCCTTGCGCCCGGCCGAAGGCCGGCTATGCAGAGAAGCTTAAGTTAGCGAAGCCGGTTTTTGTTATACCATAGAGGAGAAAATCCTTGCCCCCGGCCGAAGGCCGGCTGTGCAGAGAAGCTTTAGTTAGCGAAGCCGGTACTTGTTGTATCAAAGAGGAGAAAATCCTTGCGACCGGCCAAAGGCCGGCTATGCTTTCGAGTTTGTAACCTATGCTTTCAAGTTTGTCCACGGACACTATGACACTGGACGTTATGACATCCCACCTTTTTGCAATATGTCCCCTTATTTTTTAAATATCATTTAGGAATTCGACGTATAGTAATAATGAATGGAAAAATTGGGCTATTTTTCATATAATATTTTTGGGTGATTTTTCATAATGAAAAATCACCAAATTTAAAAAACGAAAAATCACCCAATAATTACGAAAAATAAGCCAAAAATTTTGGGTCACTTTTCATAGGAATTCAGGCCCAATTTTACATGGAATTTTTTTGGGCGATTTTTCATTTATTTTTTTGGGCCATTTTTCTTTGGGCGATATTTCCTACAGCCTAGAAAACGATTAACGTTACACTTGTTGTTATAACATTTATGTCTAAGCTTTTACAAATTTTTAGATATTGGAATTCAAAATGTATAAGATACAAGTACAAAAAAAATTTAATTATTGTTTAAAATAATTGATTTTAAACAACGGTATATCACGTAAACAAAAGCTATCCTAGAAAAATGGTTAGCACCACCAAGTGCCCCGATTGACAGGAGAAAGTGTCAAAATGAAGCACAGTGTAATAGTTAGCTTATACCTAAAAGTTAAAATAAAATCGATATTTCTTAATAAGACAAAAATTATTTGTTTGTTCTGTAAAAATCCGCTCAAAATTTACAAAACATATTTAATTTAAAATTTGAATGTATTATTTTGTTAAGTTTTTTTTTTTTAAATTTTTAATATAAAATATCAAGCTATATTTTTATAATAAAATTTAAAATACTGATTAGAAACCTAAACCTTGTGTTTTTCCAAGATATAAAATAAAAAGCTTTTATAATCGGCAAATAACAATGTCTTCTTTGTTAAAGCATTTTGATAGAGCCATCACTGAAGCCAGAAAGGTTATATTAATGGAATTTATTTAGGCTTGTTCAGTTCAAAAAAAACCCTAGTTCATTCCTTTCGTTCAGCTGTTCACTTACCCACTTATTCATGAAAAATAAAACAGGTTTATTAAAGGATTGTAAAACAAATTTGCACAGAAAATTCGTTTCAAAAAGCTATTATAAATCTGTGTTATTTTTTATGAATATGTATATTAGACTGGTCGCATCTTGTATGGGATTTTTTTTTTAATTTAGTTGTTTGCGCTGCTTAAAATATGAGGTTTGGTGTAAGAAATCATGATCTAATTTTTCAGGTCAATTCGACGGTGCCTAGCCGTTCCGGGTGGGGCCCAAAGTTCCCCATATTATAAAAAATAACATCTTTTCTATCAGATCTTTATAGTTATACTAGTTGATAAGCCGAAATTTCTGAAATTTTAATAAAAAAATTATTTTTTTTCCAGAAAAAAAAAATTATGTTTCTAAAACGACTGCGCATATAAGAAAAACGTTTTACTTTTCTTAAAGTAAATTTTATTGCGGAAATTCGTTTTTTTAGTTTTTCAATAAGCTATAGCCATTTTGAATTGCGCGAACATATGTTGTGCAACATCCTTAATTTTCGAAATAACGGTATATCTCGAAAACCAAAGCTAACCTAAAAAAACGGCTAGCACCACTGGATTCAGCGACCCCGAATTAGGTTAAAAATTTTTCGTTTGTATCATACTAAAATGTAAAACAGCAAATACTTTAATCTATCTACACAATATTGTTACGAAAGCTAAATTATCTAGGAATTATTTTAGTTATAAGTTATCTTGTAAGTTATAGTTTTATGTTACTTAAAATTGTCATGTATAATTTTCAACACAACTGTTATTTTAAAATAATTCCTATATAAATTTCCCAGTCATTTCTAGAAATGGTTATAGAACATAATAAATAGTTTTTACGGGAAGGTTCAGAACGGTTCTGTTCGTAACTAACAATTGTGAACAAAATAATTAATTTCCATAAAGTTTGTTAAGTTGAATAAGTGTGTGTACTTATTTTTATTTGCCATTAAAAGAACTCAACGATTTATTAAAGGGAGTAAACCGAACGCGTTTATTAAAGGAAAAACGTAACAATTGGTGTCAGAAGTGGGATTGCAATAAAAAAAATAAAATAAATAAACAAATAAAAAAAAGGATAAAAGAAAAAAAAACTATACAAACAACAATGAAATTCGAGGAGCTAAAAGTTGAACAACTCAAGAAAGAGTTGGGCAAGTTGGATCTGCCTACTGCAGGAAATAAAGCTGAGCTGCAGAAAAGATTAATCGATGAATTAAAGCGACGCAATATTGACATCACAACTTATGAATCTGAAGAAAAAGAAGAAATAGAAGTTGCTACCCGTGCAGTAACAAGCAATATTGATCTTGGTACAATGTTTGCTGCTATGATGGAGAAAATGGAAAAAATGTCGGCAGAAACTTCTAGAAAAATGGAGGAAATGGTAAAAGAAAATTCTGCTGAAACTTCTAGAAAAATGAAGGAAATGGTAAAAGAAAATTCTGCTGAAACTTCTAGAAAAATTGAGGAAAATATGGAGAGAATGGTAAAAGAAAATTCGGCTGAAACTTCTAGAAGAATGGAAGAAAATTCTAGAAAAATGGAAGAAAACCCAAACACCATTTTAGCCGAAATTCAACAAAATTTCAGATTGACAAATGGAAAACTTGAGAAGCTTCAAGAGATTTCTACTGCTATAAATGAAAGAGTAGACGATATGGAGATAGAATTCAACCAGAAGCTGTTTGATGTTAAAACACAAGTCACGGTGTTCGATGAAAAACTACACCATTTGGAAGTTAAAGTTAATAGTCTTCAGTGCCAAGAGGGAGGAGTTTCACCAGAAGTCTCTAGTAGAATTAAAGCCCCGAGTTTTGACGGTAGTTCACCATTGAATGTGTTTAAGTTCCAGTTTGACACAGTTGCCAACAAAAATGCTTGGAACAATGAAGAAAAAGCCATAGAGCTGATTCTGGCTTTAAAAGGAACTGCAGCTGAAATTCTAGAAAGTGTACCAGTAAGTTGCAGAAACAATTACGATGACATTATGGTAGCACTGCAACGAAAGTATGGTGGTGAACACAGAAAAGAAATATTCAGAATGGAATTACGAGGAAGAGTACAAAAGGCAAACGAGACGCTACAGGATTTCGCATTAGAGATTGAGCGCTTGGTGCAGCTTACTTATCCAGGTGAAAGTCATCCACTGCTAGATCATTTTAAGGTTGAGGCATTTGTAAACGGTATACGGGATGCTGATGTAAAACAAGCGGTATGTGCATCACAGAAGCCATCATTTGCAGAAACGGTATCATTTGCCCTAGCACAAGAAACCGCAAGGATAATTTCAAGGCCGCAAACGTTTATGGTGCGAAGAGGCTGAAGAGGAAAGAGATATTTTAAAGGAAATGAGAAGCATGAAGGAGGCAGTTTTGCAAGCTTTAAGCGAGAAACAAGGAAAAACAAAGCAAAATGCTATAATTGTGGTAAAATTGGCCATATTCAGCGAAACTGCAAAGCACCCAAACAACGATCAAGATCTGCTTCGCCGCAAAGAGACAAACGAAGAGCGAGTCAACAATTATCGCGGGAGCCACCGCTAAAGTTGAGAAGAGCTAGCAGTGCAGAGGAAACTGAAGGTCCCACGATAAATTTAGTAGTGAAAACGAGTAACAGAAATATTACGACCTGTGGTTACATAAATGGTGAAATCCGCGTTTTGACTATCGACACTGGTGCAGGACACTCCATTATAAGAGCTGATTTGATAAAGGGAGCTGTCGAGCCGCTAAGTGGTGTAAACTTGCGAACAGCCACGGGAGAGCCTGTTATTGTCTATGGCAAAGCAAGAGTGGAAATAAGAATGGCCGATATGATCGTTTTTGATGAATTTATTGTGGCTGAAATTATGGACGAGGTCATAATTGGAGCAGATTTTATGATTCGTCAAGGCATTAGTCTAGATATGGGACGACAAATTATGAATTGGTATGGTCTGGAAATACCCCTTAACGTTGGGAATGGAAGTGAAGCTCTTGTAAGACAGCTAGTCACTAGTGATCATAAGAAATTTTCATCCCAAAGAGACGATGAAAAATGTGGGAAAGCGAGCACATATTCAAGACGGCCCAGTGAACACAAGAGCAAGTACTGTACAGAGTCTAAAAACAAGAAACGCATAAATGATATTCGCTTATTACATGTGGAACCCAGCGAAGACTGGTCAACGGCGCAGAAAAGTGACCCCATATTAGCGCAAACTATGAAGGTTAAGAAAGAAGGTGAAAAGCCGACTGATGAAGAAATTAGATTGGAGAGTCCACTAATGAAGGCGTATTGGGCGCAGTGGATGGTAAATGGTTGCCTATACCGTACATGGGAAAGTACTGATGGCAAAACGGTTAAAAACCTTATTGTAGTACCGACTTCTAAAGTATGTGAAGTTGTGAAGAAATTCCACGAAGGTAAGAAGTTAAAAGCAAGCTACTATTGGGTCGGTTGCAAGCAAGCCGTGATTGATTGCGTAATTAAATGCCCACAGTGCGTTGAAGACAGCGGCTTAATTGGGAAAAGTAGAAGTCCGGTCCAGCAATACAACTTTGGTGAACTATCCGTACCAGCGAATAATAATGACTCTACCCAAGAGCAGAAAAACGAGTTAACACGAAGGCGTGTTAATTCAACAAATGACCAGATGAAAGCCAGAAACAATGGAGTGGCAAATTCGGAAGACTTCAAAGAAGGCCAGTTGGTTTTACTTTTTAATCCGCAACGGAAGAAAGGATTATCTCCCAAGCTACAGACTCATTGGGATGGACCATATAAAGTAATAAAGAAATTGAATGACGTGGTGTATCGGATCCAGAAATATAAGAGCCCAAGATCAAAAATTAAAGTGGTACATCTAGAACGACTAGCCCATTATGGAAAAGGAGAATTCGGGACGAACAGGCTTAACTGGAGGGCAGTGTTACGAAATCTAAATTATCTAGGAATTATTTATAGTTTTAGTTATAAGTTATCTTGTAAGTTATAGTTTTATGTTACTTAAAATTGTCATGTATAATTTTCAACACAACTGTTATTTTAAAATAATTCCTATATAAATTTCCCAGTCATTTCTAGAAATGGTTATAGAACATAATAAATAGTTTTTACGGGAAGGTTCAGGAAATATCTAGAAATAATTATGAAATATAAAAAGGGGTGACTCATGTATAATAGTTTTAGTCTGTTTTGAAAAACGGTTCTGTTCGTAACTAACAATTGTGAACAAAATAATTAATTTCCATAAAGTTTGTTAAGTTGAATAAGTGTGTGTACTTATTTTTATTTGCAATTAAAAGAACTCAACGGTTTATTAAAGGGAGTAAACCGAACGTGTTTATTAAAGGAAAAACGTAACAATATATAATTTCTTAGTATGTCAGGATGTTTGCATGTATGTCCTATTCTTTCCACAACTTTCTGAAGCCATCTGATGACATAGGAAGCTGAAATTTGGCACACTTGAAGTACTTTCTCTGCGGAAGATCGTAACGAAGCCATATTTTTGATTTTCGGCTTTTCAACTAGTATAACTATAAAGATCTGATAGAAAAGATGTTATTTTTTATAATATGGGGAACTTTGGGCCCCACCCGGCACGGTGGGTACACCAAACCTTTTATTTTAAGCAGCGCAAACAATTAAATTTAAAAAAAAATTGCGACCAGTCTAATGTATATACATACAAATATGCATAAATGAATAAACCCCAACGATGATTGTAATTCACTAAGAACTGTGAGATATACCCGTAGAATATTTGTTTTTCAAAAAATCAACAATAATGAGATACTTGATGTCATATCAAATCTTGAATTGAGTAAGAGCCCTGGAAGTGATGATATAACTTCAAAATAGATTTTTGAAATGTAAAGATGTGCTTTTACCTTTATTATTTGCAATTTTAAACTCTGCAATAGCAAGGTCAATATACTTCGGACACCTCGAGAATTCGGGAGCCTTGGCGTTCGGCTAACTACTTCGTAAATACTTCGGACACCAAGAGAATTCGGGAGCGTTGGCGTTCGGCTAAATACTTCGGACACCAAGAGAATTCGGGAGCCTTGGCGTTCGGCTAACTACTTCGGCTTAATACTTCGGACACCAAGAGAATTCGGAAGCCTTGGCGTTCGGCTAACTACTTCGTAAATACTTCGGACAGCAAGAGAATTCGGGAGCCTTGGCGTTCGGCTAACTACTTCGTAAATACTTCGGACACTAAGAGAATTTGGGAGCCTTGATGTTCGACTAACTACGGTCTACATACTAATTACCGAGAGTAAATACTGGGGTTGAGGGCAATATCTACTCTGTTTGTTTCGAGCAAACTTTGGTGTACTTATTCAAAAATAAAATAAACTACACGAGACTTATAAAGTGAAAAAGTTATGTTAGCAAATAGTAAGGGTATTCATAGTGGTAAGTAAAATAGTAAGGGTATTCATGGTGTAAGGTTATTTATACTTTATAATGTTAGGATTAAATGTTGTAGGGTAAGTTTGTAACGTCACGTTACAAATTAATAATCAAATAATTACTCAACATTCGCATGTAAAATATCTCGGTATATATCTGGATCGGCGATTAACGTGGAAATGCCATATAGAGGCAAAATTAACTCAAATGAAAATAAAAGCCATTCAAATTCATTGGCTTATTGGAAGAAATTATTGGCTTAGCCTCGATTGCAAGCTCCTACTTTACAACTCTTTCTTAAAGCATATCTGTTGCTACGGTATTCAACAATGGGGCACTGACTCGGCCTCTAATTTCGAAAAAATTCAAAGGCGCCAAAATAAATTTCTTCGAATAATCACAGCCGCTTCGTGGTATGTTAAAAACTCAAACATTCATAAGGATCTTAATGTGCCATTAATAAAAACCATGATTATAAAATATGCAGTTTAATATTTAAAAAGGTTTAAACAACACCCAAATCCACTAGCTCGATAAATTAAACACTGTTTTGCTTCTACTGAAAATGTTTAAATTTCGTTGATTAAGTAATAAATAAAAGAAAATTATTTTGTTTATTTTTTGGCTAAGAGGTCGTCACTTCTCCTCCAAGCTTTTGCCGTTTTAACTGGTAGGTCGATGTTTTCGATGAGCATATTGGAAATGCTTTTTTGTCGAAGTCATCGACTCAAAGGCCAAATTTATTTTTGAAAGTATCTAGCTATGACATGAATAGATGGAAAGAGTAGGTACATAAACATAAAAATTAGCTTTTAAAAATTTTTACTTCGAAAAGCTAGTGCTAGTCTGCATCCCCTTATATATTTTTTCGTTCCCCTCCATAAAAATTGTTCTGCTAGGATGTCAGCTAATATTATTTTCCAACATGCTCTTATGAATTTGTCGAACGCTTTTTCCCCTGACTGGTGTGAAGTATGTTTGTATGTAGTCTTCTAGAATTTTTGTGGGTAGTATGAACAGATATTGAATATGCATACTGAAATACGGCCGAAGGAATAATATTTGTAAAAAGAAAAACAGTAGTTGGTGAATTCTTGTACGTTTGTTTTAAATGTAAATTTGAACTTACATTGAAAATCCAAAAAAAAAACCAAAAGGCAAACATAAAAACCCACTAAGAAAAACCAAAAGTCTTCCTAAAGTTTGTTATATCCAAAAATTACATGTGTTTATACTGAAAATTCGATATTATAAAATGCTTCATTGTTACCTGAATTCCGTGGCATTAGTTTTAAAGAAAACTGCATTATTTGACATTTATATCGTGTGATTTGGTTTTGTGGGGTATTGCTGTTATACGTGTTAAACATTAACCCATAAAGTGCGCGCTTAAACGACCCTAAGTCACGTTCCACAAGAAAACAATTGACGGTTTAGAAATTTAAAGCAAAAAACAAAAGGAATTGTTTATACAAACAGAAATTAAGCGAATTTTACATTTACTATTCGCACTAAACTATTATTAAACAAAAGTGGCAACTTTAACAACCATAAATACTCCAGTGCTTTTGTTCATCCGTCTCGTAAGCTAATTCAACTATTCCAGTAATCAAAGAAAGACAGCAACCGCTAACAAATGTCGTCTACGGATCCAGCCCCTTTCCTCGTCATCATAAGTTCATCGACATCATAAGTTCATCATCATCAACACAATCAACCTCAGAAAAGTATCACCTTCATGTCTACTCCACTGTCAGGTTTAGTCTTACATTTATTTAAGCATGCCTACTTACCTATGTAGTTATTTAATTATACAAGAATTTTATGCTAATACCACTAACACAATATATAACTTTTATTAAAATGAATTCTATTTTAAAAATGAAAAACTAATTTTATGGGGCAGCATGAGACATTGGGTACCCATGTTGCCAATGGCGTAGTTCCATGGAACTTTTGGGAGAGAATTAATACTTAGTTTCAGACAGTATAGTTATTGGTTTTTTTCTCATTTCGTTTTGGTGATTTTTAAGGCATTTATTTTTATGCTTACGCGGTGAAGACTTGGTTCATGAACCACCTCACCTCTGGCAGAGCTACCCCTTCCAACCTTTATATGCCTTAAGCCCAGTTTTTGTATTTCCATCTGAACATTGACAAATTTTTATATCCTGATCTGTTACGCGCAGGCTATAAAAATTTGTCAATGTTCAGATGGAAATACAAAAACTTGGCTTAAGGCATATAAAGGTTGGAAGGGGTAGAAGGGGTAGGTTGGAAGGGGTAGCTCTGCCAGAGGTGAGGTGGTTCATGAACCAAGTCTTCACCGCGTAAGCATAAAAATAAATGCCTTAAAAATCACCAAAACGAAATGAGAAAAAAACCAATAACTATACTGTCTGAAACTAAGTATTAATTCTCTCCCAAAAGTTCCATGGAACTACGCCATTGGTTGAATTAGCTTACGAGACGGATGAACAAAAGCACTGGAGTATTTATGGTTGTTAAAGTTGCCACTTTTGTTTAATAATAGTTTAGTGCGAATAGTAAATGTAAAATTCGCTTAAGTTCTGTTTGTATAAACAATTCCTTTTGTTTTTTGCTTTAAATTTCTAAACCGTCAATTGTTTTCTTGTGGAACGTGACTTAGGGTCGTTTAAGCGCGCACTTTATGGGTTAATGTTTAACACGTATAACAGCAATACCCCACAAAACCAAATCACACGATATAAATGTCAAATAATGCAGTTTTCTTTAAAACTAATGCCACGGAATTCAGGTAACAATGAAGCATTTTATAATATCGAATTTTCAGTATAAACACATGTAATTTTTGGATATAACAAACTTTAGGAAGACTTTTGGTTTTTCTTAGTGGGTTTTTATGTTTGCCTTTTGGTTTTTTTTTTTTGGATTTTCAATGTAAGTTCAAATTTACATTTAAAACAAACGTACAAGAATTCACCAACTACTGTTTTTCTTTTTACAAATATTATTCCTTCGGCCGTATTTCAGTATGCATATTCAATATCTGTTCATACTACCCACAAAAATTCTAGAAGACTACATACAAACATACTTCACACCAGTCAGGGGAAAAAGCGTTCGACAAATTCATAAGAGCATGTTGGAAAATAATATTAGCTGACATCCTAGCAGAACAATTTTTATGGAGGGGAACGAAAAAATATATAAGGGGATGCAGACTAGCACTAGCTTTTCGAAGTAAAAATTTTTAAAAGCTAATTTTTATGTTTATGTACCTACTCTTTCCATCTATTCATGTCATAGCTAGATACTTTCAAAAATAAATTTGGCCTTTGAGACGATGACTTCGACAAAAAAGCATTTCCAATATGCTCATCGAAAACATCGACCTACCAGTTAAAACGGCAAAAGCTTGGAGGAGAGGTGACGACCTCTTAGCCAAAAAATAAACAAAATAATTTTCTTTTATTTATTACTTAATCAACGAAATTTAAACATTTTCAGTAGAAGCAAAACAGTGTTTAATTTATCGAGCTAGTGGATTTGGGTGTTGTTTAAACCTTTTTAAATATTAAACTGCATATTTTATAATCATGGTTTTTTTTTTATTAAGATCCTTATGAATGTTTGAGTTTTTAACATACCACGAAGCGGCTGTGATTATTCGAAGAAATTTATTTTGGCGCCTTTGAATTTTTTCGAAATTAGAGGCCGAGTCAGTGCCCCATTGTTGAATACCGTAGCAACAGATATGCTTTAAGATAGAGTTGTAAAGTAGGAGCTTGCAATCGAGGCTAAGCCAATAATTTCTTCCAATAAGCCAATGAATTTGAATGGCTTTTATTTTCATTTGAGTTAATTTTGCCTCTATATGGCATTTCCACGTTAATCGCCGATCCAGATATATACCGAGATATTTTACATGCGAATGTTGAGTAATTATTTGATTATTAATTTGTAACGTGACGTTACAAACTTACCCTACAACATTTAATCCTAACATTATAAAGTATAAATAACCTTACACCATGAATACCCTTACTATTTTACTTACCACTATGAATACCCTTACTATTTGCTAACATAACTTTTTCACTTTATAAGTCTCGTGTAGTTTATTTTATTTTTGAATAAGTACACCAAAGTTTGCTCGAAACAAACAGAGTAGATATTGCCCTCAACCCCAGTATTTACTCTCGGTAATTAGTATGTAGACCGTAGTTAGTCGAACATCAAGGCTCCCAAATTCTCTTAGTGTCCGAAGTATTTACGAAGTAGTTAGCCGAACGCCAAGGCTCCCGAATTCTCTTGCTGTCCGAAGTATTTACGAAGTAGTTAGCCGAACGCCAAGGCTTCCGAATTCTCTTGGTGTCCGAAGTATTAAGCCGAAGTAGTTAGCCGAACGCCAAGGCTCCCGAATTCTCTTGGTGTCCGAAGTATTTAGCCGAACGCCAACGCTCCCGAATTCTCTTGGTGTCCGAAGTATTTACGAAGTAGTTAGCCGAACGCCAAGGCTCCCGAATTCTCGAGGTGTCCGAAGTAGTTAGCCGAACGCCAAGGCTTCCGAATTCTCTTGGTGTCCGAACAGAGTTGCCAATTTAGCGCCTTAGGCGCTAGATTAAGCGCTTTTTAACTGTCGAAAAGGCGCATATTTTTTCCTTAGCGCTTTTTTTAAAAAGAGCGCTAAATTAGCGCTTTTATTGATACCCAACATTTTTGTACTTTTATTTGCATACATTAAAATCAAGACACATTAAACCAAAATTTGTTTCCGTTTTGAAAATACTTTACTCTGAAAAGCATTCTATAGAAGGAAAGAAGTTTATTTTCTAAAGAAATCCATTTCGTTTCTTAAAACAAGAAAATTCAAAACTAAATAACTGATTTTAACTTATTTTGTTCGTATTAAGTAAAAGTTTCTTAAATAAAGAAACATTTTCTCATGATTAAAAAATTCACGTTTTTGGTATATGATCAAAAATTTCAAAAAGCATTTATTTAATATTAATCTGATTTTAAAATAGAATCAAGAAACAAAGTTTTTTTTTTATAAACTAACTAGTGCTATACGTTTTTATGGAAAAATTTTAGGCTTTTCATCTGATTTTGTAAAATAAAAAGCAAAGAAAACTTGATTTAAGTAACTATTCTATAGTTGAATGAATTTTTTAGCTGTATTTTAGTAAATTTTAGTTCGCTTTGAGTCACAACTTTTTGCTTATGTTTATATACAATAAGAAATTTTTGGCTTGGACGAGAATAGTGCAAAATTTTCGTGGTTCAAGACATATTTTCTGGTGAATTAGTAAATAATTCTTTCCGTGTATAGTTGAAATTATATTACTTTAATCTTCCTTAAATATCAGAAAAGGCTTTTTAAAAATATTAATGTTTTATTAACACTGCTCGGCAAAAAACTAAAAAAAGTCGATCTAGAGAACTTGATTATGTGATTTTAATTCACTTTAGCGTGCTAAATGCAAATAGTTTATTCAATCGCGTCTAGTTAACATTTTATTTACTGATTTCTTGCTTTTTTTATTCATAATATACCTGGATTTCTGATAAATGATAAAAACACTAATTTGCATGGAAAAATATAATATAAAATATAAAATAATTATTTGTAAAATATCAATATCGTTCTCAAGGTATGATAAAATATATGTAGCATAAATGCCTTATTTCGGTCAAAATATAAGTCTAGCCCATAAAAGAACAAGACATGATAGAAACAACTGAAAACGGATTTGAATTTAGCGCAGTAGTATCTTTGTTTTTCATAAATTTTTATTTAAAACGATTTTTGTTGACGGCCAGTGTTATTAATAAAACTTGGATCTTAAACATGTCATTAAGTTTTTTATTTAAATTTTATTTAGCGCTTTTTGGCGCTTTTTGATTGGAGACACGGCGCTTTTTGATTAGAAATAGTTCACAACCCTGTGTCCGAAGTATTTTACACGCATTTACCTAAACTGTATTTAACCGAACCTGATTAACCCAAACCGTAGTTAGCCGACTAAATACAAACCCGTATTTAACGTATTATTAGTCATGTTCAGCCGACTGCCGGTGCCTCCGAATTTTATTCGGTAGCCGACTGAATACAAACCAGTAGTCCACGTATTCTTACCAGTAGTGAATACGAACCAGCACTCAACCCGTAATTAGTCGTGTTCAGCCGACTGCCGGTGCCTCCGAATTTCATTCGGTAGCCGACTGAATACAAACCGTATTTAACCGAACCTGATTAAGTAACCCGTATTTAACCGAACCTGATTAAGTAACCCGTATTTAACCGAACCTGATTACGTAACTTGTATTTAACCAAACCGTATTTAACCGAACCTGATTAACCAGAACCGTATTTAGTATGGTGCCTGAACTACTCTATCCGGTATTTAACCAAACCGTATTTAACCGAACCAGATTTAGTAACCCGTATTTTACCGAACCTGATTAAGTAACCCGTATTTAATCGAACGTGATTAAGTAACTTGTGTTTAACCAACCCGTATTTAGCCGAACGCACCGGCTTCCGAATTCTCGTGGTGTCCGAAGTATTTTTAAGTAATTTCTAGTAGTTAAGACCTAGTTAGTCACACAATGGACAGACAACCGTCAGCCACTGACTTATTCGAGGCCGTAGATAGCCGAACACCCGAGGTTGCGAGATCCTCCTGCGTTCGAAGCGCTCGGCCCAACTAGTCGAAGTAGTTAGTCGTGTGTACAGCCAACGGGGCGCACCAAATGCTCCGTACACGGCATAGTTTCGCGATCGTAGATGTAGATACTAACAACCTATAACCAAAACCCGTTAATTATCTTCTCTGCCAGATCGAAACCTCAGTAACTTCACTCTGCCTCACGGAACGCTACCGTACGTGTATACTGCTAGCAACATCTAGCCGTTTCCTAACGTCATCAGCCGTACGTGCACGGAATCACGCTGCCTCAGCACCCGTTCCTGTCTACAGCCACGCCGAATCAGCCGAAGGCCGTCTTAGTTCTAAGTATTTAGCGTAGATTAAGATTTCGAAAATAAAGCTTTGTTAAAATTATTGTAAGCGAACATACACGAAAACATCCCGTGTTTCATTTCAAAAGAAGCAGACCTTCGAATTGACCCTGGACAGACTGAGTCATACCTCAGCTGGAAAAGTAAACTGCGTTACAAATTTTAGTAAGGGGGCATTGTTCCCGGCGCAAGGTGTATGTTATATGTACGCATTTTTGCTTATTGACCATTATCCCCTATTGTCTTAACCGTATTTCTAGTTGAAATATATGATCCTATAAGTAACGAGATGCTTTATAACGGTTTTCGTGCACGCTTAGAAAAGCTGTATCATCTGCAAATGTTGTAGTTTGGGTGTAGTTGTTTGTTGGTATGTACGAAGTATAAATTAAGTATAGGGCCCAGGATGCTGCCTCGTGGAACTCCAGCGCCAATTGGATGAGGTGAACTTAAGAAATTTCCTTCTTTAAAAATAAATTCACGACCGACTAAGTAGCTTTCTAACAGCTTGTGTGTGTTTGCTGATAAATTTTGCTTTGATTTATGTAATAAGCCTTCACGCCAGACTTTACTTGCGAAACATCGATGAATACTGTAGATCAATATTTTTTTTCTGCTAATGCTTTTCTTATGACATTTACTATTCGATGAATTTGTTCAATTGTGCTGTGTTTTCTTCTAAATCCAAATTGGTGGTTTGGAATACAACTATTTTTACTTAAAATCTGTGTTTATTTTGAAACTAATAATTTCTCAAATAGATTTGACATATTTGATAATAATCTAATAGGCCTATATGACTCAATCTTTGTATGATCTTTACCAGGATTTGGTATCATGTTAACTAAGGAAACCTTCCATTTTTGAGGATAGTATTCAAGGCGTAAAATAGTATTAAAAATTTAAAGAATAATTTTCTTTGCTACGCGAGGTACCTCCAAAAGCATTTTACACAAATAGCATTACTATTTCTCTTATCTCAAATCTTAGAGGAATAGCTGTTCTGACATCAACAGGCGGTAACTTGACTGCTATGTCGTGAGATATATTTGGGGTGAATACGTTTTTCAAGTGACTAACAAACAGATTTAATTTTTCAATATCGTTTCTTGCCCAACTACCATTCAAATTTCTTAATATAACATAGTAATTTCATCTTTATACTCTCCACCTAGATTTTCAATATCAGAAAGCTAATATTGTGAATATTATAAATCACTTGGACCCTTTTTCCTGGCCGCTGGCGCTGGGGTTACGGCTTATAACACCAAAGGGTCGTGTTCTGTTTAATACAATCTCAAAATGGATTTGAATGTGGTCGCGAGCGGACAACCAACATATTGGAATACTGATCAGCAAAAAATTCCAGCTTTCATCGATGTCAGCGTGGTTAAAAACATCGCCACAGAAACTATTCATGTAAAAGCTTCCTTAGAAATATCTTCCGATGACACACCTGCAATTGTTACTATATCGAACCCAAATAGAATTTTAAATCCGTCAGGTTACGGGTTTTTTATCAAAATGGCAGAACCTTCACAAGCTCTATCTCGAGGGTCCTTAATATCATACAGTATATAACCATTGAATTTATTTCTTGAGATCAAATTGGTTTCTGAAACCATCATGACACAATTTTGTTTATTTTTGAGAAAGTATTCTAATTCATTTTTATGTTGGCGGATGCGTTTGCGTTCCAAAAACAAATTTTTAAACAGTTTATGGCTTGTTAAGTGTTGGCTTAATTAAGTGTTCGATTAATTAACTACGGGTGTTGACCAAATATTTACAACTGTGTTTTATGTACTTGTTATGTTACTATTTGCCGCGCATAATTATTCATTTGTCGTTCTTGTCGTTGTTATAGCCGAGGTAAATATATTTTATATTTTATTTTATGGTGGTATTTATGCCTTATTTATATGTATTTTAATTTGTTTTAATAAAGGTTATTGTTAGAGTTGTCAGCATCACTCACTGGCTTTTATTGGAACATAACAGTGGCGACGAGGTAAAACAATTTTGCCCCAAAGAAAAAAATTGTGAAATTACTGGAAATTCAAAATGGGGAAATCGTTTGAAGAAGTGATTGGACAACTTTTGCAAAACCAACAAGAAGCCATGGCACGACAACAAGCTGCCATGGAAAAACAAAACCAGCTAATGGAAAAGATTATAATTATATTAATTCATCGCAAGGGTCTTCAGTTCTCAACGCAAGTGCAACAACAAGTGCTATGCCTGAAGCGTTAATGGACGTGCTAGGAAAAACCATACGTGAGTTTGAATATGAGCCGGAGGAGAATCAAACATATGCTATATGGTTCCAGCCCTATGAGGATGTGTTTCTTGTGGAGGCAAACTCACTGGATGATGCCGCTAAAGTTAGGTTATTGTTAAGTCAGGTTAATATAAAGAGTTTATACTGCCGAAACAACCTCGAGACATTACTTTTAAAGAAACTGTAAAAATTCTTCAGAAACTGTTCGGAAGGAAAGAGAGTCTTTTCAGTAGCAGGGTAAGATATAATAAATTATGTTACCAAAGTAAATCGCCATTGCGAAAATTTTTTTATTAGACACATGCACTGTTGACAATTTTAAATGCTTGATGTTTGATAATGGGTTAAAAATGCTAAAAGACCAAGAGTACAAAGCAAATCTTTTGTCAATGCTTGTTTCGGAATCTAATCAAAATCTATTGACGTTGGACAATTTAGTGGCTGAAATTGAACGTAAGTATAAATAGCCTGAAAAACGACATTTATACTAACGGAAGCAGCCAACCAAAAGTAAACGCAGTGGATAATTTTAAACAAAAAAACAAAGGTAATAAAAATCATCAAATACCAAAGCGACCTTGTTGGCAATGCGGCAATATGCATTTTGTTCAGGATTGCGCCTATAGCAACCACAAATGTAAGCAATGTGGTTGAGTTGGTCATAACGAGGGATTTTGTTCTTGTTTTCCTGAAAAAAAGCACCCAAACAGCAACAACAGCAACAAAATCAAAACAAAATAGATAAAAAAAGTAATTTCAAGAAGACGCGTAAAGCAATAAAAAGCGTATATACAACAACTGCGGTATGTAAAAATCACCGTTTCGTGCTATTGCAAATTAACAATGTAAACACAACTTTACAACATGATACAGTCTCTGACGTCACGATCATATCATAAAAAAAAATTGGCGGTTTGAATTTTAGATTTTTTTTGGTTTGTCTTTTTTAACTAGCTCTTCTTTTAGGAAAAAGTAAAAAAGCAAAAGACGAAATAATTTTTTTTAGCTTTTGCTTTTTAGGTGGTTGCCCATTTTTGTCGCTGGCTGGTAAAAAAGCAATTGTCAAAAAATAATAATATACAAAATAGGAGATTTGCTTTTTTGCACCAATGAAAAACAAACGCTGATTTCATAAACGCAGTATTGCAAAGCATCACTAAAAACAAATGCATTGAAAAGACATTACAAATAAAAACAATGCACGAATTTCGCAACCGTTGTGCAGTAAATGCAGTTACGATGGTGTAATGAACTCAAAGCATTGTCTACAAAAAGGTTGTGGAGCTTATGAAGCTATTCCTTTAGTGCAATACTGCGTTTATGAAGTCAGCCAAAACATTGGCTATTGGAAAAAAAATTAAAAATTTCAATAGCAGTGGCAAAAGATAACATAAAAAGCATCCAGCTGATGGGTGCTTTTAAACCCTGGAAATAAGCTTACACACACATACATAATATGTAGGTATGAACTAGGGATGCCAATCAGGATTGATTTTAGAAAATCCCGGGATTCGGGATTTTGAAATCCCGATCCCTTTTTTTATTTATTTATGAATTTTCAAAAGGTATTACTATGTATATATATAACATATATTTTTAAAAAGGAAAAATAAGAATTATAAAAATCAAAAATACAACTGAAATATAATTTTTAATAATTTTTTTTGTATAGAGTATAAAAATTCAATAAAAACGAACATTTTTGTACACAAAACTTGATATATTAAAAATCCCGGGATTTCCCGTTTGGCATCCCTAGTATGAAAAGATACTTATTTTACGATGTAAAATTTACATTCAAATTATATTCGAATAATAAACTCATTTGACTGAATTGAATGCGTTTTTATTTGTTTGGTCTTTGGTTATTCTTTCATTTGTTTCATTATTTTTGGGTGCTCGACACATTGCAGTTAAAAACAAATGAGTTTGTTGAAATTGCTTTTATGAATTCTTGCAGACGTCTATTAGCGGGCCAGCATTTCTTCCCATTTGATCTTTTGATTTTTTTAATTAATTTACCGGCGCGTTACAATCTGCAAAAAAATTAAAAATTTTAAAAATAAGAAAATTCATAAGCATTCAGCCCATTTATAAATAAAAATTCCCCGGTAGTTTTTTCCCATTTTTACAATTGAATTAACATAGGAAAAATGGGAGAAGGGAAAAAAAACTCCCTTGGAATTTTTATTAACAATTGGGCTGATTTTAAATCAGTCAGTCGAAGTTGATATTTGATACTTATCTTTTTAGAGAGAGCGTTCTTTAACTGCAATATAAAGTTTGTTTGTTTTTATAAATTTAACATTTTTTCTTTCATTTATTAAGTTTCATTAACTTCTTTACAAAAATAAATCTAAAAATATGTGTTAAATTCAAGTTTTTTACATTAAGCTTATACATAACTAGATTATTTTATATGTTATATAAAATCACTTTACAAATTTCTTATTTTACAATTTCTAAACTTAAATGAGGGATGATGTTTTTACGAATATACCACGAAATTTCAATTAAACCTTTGCTTTTAATTAAATTTTTATAAATTTCAATTAAACTAATTTAACGTAAGTTTTGGTTATATTTTTAGTTAACAAAAAAAAATTTTAACGAGATTTGAAAATTTCCTGATTCTGAAATTAAGTAAAATATTCAAAAACAATTTTATAAAACTTAGTTTGAATTTATTTTGCATTATTCTGATAAAATTCTCAAAAACAACAAAGTTTAAATGCACGATGAAAATTATTTGTTTTAAAACGGTTACAATAATTTTAACAAACTTTTTCATTAATACAGTTAAGGAACTATGGTGTTTGTGCTTTTAATTAAAAAAATAAAAAATTTGGTAAGAATGGAAGAAACAAAATTAGGATTGGCACAATTAAAAAAAATATGTATTTTCTTTCCTATTAAAAAAGCAGAACAGAGAACATAGTAAAAAAAACAATCTTTTGAGTGTTAAAATTTCATTCCTTGGTAAAGTTTTGTTTTGGTTATAGGGATAGAGCTGCAAAACTTTTGAAAGGAATATCGTTGGTTTTTTTTCGATAGTGATAATATCGCAGAAAATACATCACCTTAAAGTTATGTCGCTACTCCTTGAGAAAGCACTCAAAAGCAAATTGTTTTTAATTTTGGGATTTATGTGGTAAAAAAAGCACCCATATGATTCTGATTTTTTTAAGTTTATACCCAAATTCATAAGATTAACGGCGATATAAAGAAACATCGACAAATTATGGACCTACTGCAATGAAACTTAAAAATACAAAGTTGTGCTAAATTTATTATTATTATAATAAATTATTATTTTAATTATTACTGATATGCCATTTATCATAAAAGGATTATTTCACCGGAACTAAGTCCTCCGCTGAACATATTTTAAAGATGTTGAAGATTTTGGTTTTTGCCCTATGTATTTCTTCGCAAGCCGATGGTAGATGTTGATCAGTGTAAAAAGACTATTAAATGAAAGAATGTACAACTTTATTTTAACCAAAGCATACATAAAAAATAAAATTTTCGAATAACACCAATTATCTAATTTGTAAAAGTTTTTTTTACCAATATCGGTAAGTTACTAATGCTATGTTCACACTTGGGCTTTTAAGCGCATTTAAGCACCTCGAACGTGATTAAGCTCTAATCACACCAAAAACGGGATATATAACGAAACATTGAAGTGATTTATTAATCACTTCAAACTGATATGATTACAACTAAATAATTTTATTAATCACATAGAATCCCCTGAACATACCTCAAACTGAGTATGATGTAGCATCGGCCACAACGAACGCACCTCTCACGCGTACAACCGACCACGATTTCTTCTTATTTACAATATTAAGCTAATGGCGATTTCTTTTCTGAGAAAAATGTTGCATTAATGTTACATGTTCTACATTTTTGTGTTCGTTTGTACATAAAATACAACTGTGGGAAACATTTTCAAGTTCTTTTGTGAATATGTTGATAAAAAACATGCAAAACATGTTGCATGTTTTACCCTTACTTTTACTTAAGGTGTTCATACTGCCCTGTCTTACAACTTTGGTACTCACTACTTTGTTTGTACAACCAATGTTTTATTTTGCTTGTCATAACTCATACAGCTCATAATTTTGTAAAAAAAATTATTTTAAAAGAAAATATAAATATATTTACACATTAAAATCAAAAAAAGTCTATTTATATTATAATCGTTAAAATTTTTCTAAGCCATCAGTGATGTCAATATTTGTTTTCAAGCCATAATTGCGTTCAGAAACCGCTCAAATAGCATTAAAAATCGCTCATGAAGTACATTAATTATGAAAGTGTAATAGTTGTAAATAAAAGCAGCTAATTGTGTTCTATTAAAATTGCACAACATGTAACACTTCCAGTGATTATAGGTAACTTTAGAAAATGTTACATGTATATACTGTAGCATATTGTTTTCAGAAAAGAAATCGCCATAAGTTTATCTTAAGTTCCGGGTGCACCGGTAGGCTAGCTGGTAGTGAGTTAGTCTATCAGTGCGGGGGTTGCGGGTTCAATTCCCGCCAGAGACTGTTTTTTTTTTTTTTTTTTTGTTAATCAACTGCTTTCTTAATCATCTCAAGTGTAATGTGAACGGCTTTGATGATTAAATTAATCAACATTTTGCTTAAACGCGTTGAAAACCCCAAGTGTGAGCATGGCATAAAGAAATCGTTAACTTCAAAGTTAAATCTATTCCCAAATTAATTATACCAAATTAAATATTAAGATAGCAAAAAAAAAAAAAAAGGCAAACACACATTCAAAATGACCTAGCGTGGATCGTAGGTCTTGTTGAGTAGATCATTTTGATATTTTCCAATTTAGATAACTCAAAACTACGAAATAATTTACAAACCTAAATCTAAAATCAATAACGCTATATCATTTTGAAAATTCATTACTTTTTTCTGTTTTGTCAAATGTAATTAGAAAAATAAATTTATTTATAAGTTTAAACAAACCAATTGACTCAGAATACACAAATCCCACGGCAGCCGGAGCAACAAATATCCGAGCAAGGGTTGCTTCCCTTTTACTATATGTTTTGTGCAATTTTACAACAACAACAAGTCAGAAAATACGAGTGAATGTCACATAAGGTTCTCCCTCTAACTGATTTAATTTTCTAATTAATATTTTTCTTACGACGTTTGTAGTTACACGTGCATATCTAACATCCAGACATCCACTTTAGTTGAGGAATTTCTATAAACCTTTCAAGCAAATTGTTGTTTCTTTTTTTGGATTTTCCTTAAAAAGGGCTTTATAATTTTGCTTGTAGGTACATTTAATAAAACTAGATATATTAAAGACTTTAAATTTTTAATATGAACCTTCAACAATTTCTTTGATTTAAAAACGTAGCAGTTATCGTAACGCCCTAACGAATACATTTTTAGTCGTGACCTCAACTAAAACGCTCCAGTGAGATAAAAATTGAAAAAAATGTTTAAACAGATGTGCTTAACATAAAACTCTCACTTCAAGTTTTCCACATCTAGCTAGTTTTATTTAAACATATAACCCAGGTGCTTTTCTTTGGAATATACCTTTCTCGAAGCTTAATCATACCAAGTAAAATTTTATTAAAATTTATGTATCCGTTTTTTATTAATATGTATTACATATTAAATTAAAAAAAAAAATTTATTTTATAGAATGTAGTTGTTGAGCAATAAAAGCAAGAATGTAGTTTAAACTCACGGGCTCAGGTCTTATTTTTCTCATAAAAATTTGTCATTTATTTTATTTTTAACCAATACTTCGGCACTCCTTTATGTGCCTTCTTCAGGGGGTTTTTTTCTTGATTACACAGCCCGACAAAATTAAAAAAGATTTTTGCTTCTTTGAATTTATCAACCGATTTTAGTTAATTTCTAGTTTTCATGATATAGCTTTTTTATACCCTTCACTTATGACCTCCAATTACCAATTACCCAAAAATTTTTTTTTACAAAATTGTTTTTTTTATCAACATTTTTTATTTACTGTTATAGTTATTGTCAAAAAAAAAAAAAAAATCGCAAATTTTTTTTAATATTTTTTTTATTTTAATAAATCTGTATGAAACAGTTTTACTTCGTTTTATTTTTTTTTTAAATTCCTATGGAAAAGTTTTACTTTTTAAATACTTAAAAAAATTTGGGAATTTTTTTTTTTTTTGGCAATAACTAAAACAGTAAATAAAAAGTTCTGATAAAAAAAAAAATTTTTGGGTAATTGGTAATTGGAGGTCATAAATGAAAACTAGAGCTGATAGAAACAAACTGATTACAGTTTTGAATTCAGCGCACCCAAATTAACTAGAATCAGTTGATAAATTCAAAGAAGCAAATTGAGTGTTGGCCTGTGTTATTCAATATATTATTAATATATATTAAAATGTCATATACAAATTTCTTCAATTAAATACAAAAATGTTTTTCAATTCAAACTTAATCTATTTCAGTATAAATAAATTTTCAACTTCCGTTTCTATTTTTATTAATTTATAAGTTTTAACAAACGTCTATAATTTTACGCTACTTTTTTTGTGTCTGACTTAAAATTAATTCTCGACATTATTACATTTCTAAAATAAATCTACGTTTATAAATTTTTTCTGTGTTTTATTTTCAAAATCTGGATGCTAGTTCAGATTAGCACAGTGAGTTGATAAAGCTGTTTTTTGTGATAAAATATTTATATATTTTTGGTCTGACTATGTCCTGTTATCCTAGTTTTAGGTTTATTTTTTTTTAATTTATTACACTGTCCACTATCATTATCCTTACAAGGTATTTTATAAACAATATTTGACATTTCCATCTTCTTCGTTTTGCCTTTTATTTTAGTAAATACCCTAGAGAGAAGCGAACAGACACCAAAGTAGTCCCGTGATAGGTTTTTGGTGGTAGAGACCGGTTCTAGTTTTAACACTTTCTATGAATAAGACCTACCACTTTTAATGGGGTTGTCATTGGAGGGGATCAAACTAAAGTTTACCTTCTGTATTAAAAAATGTATGTGCTATTTTGTTTTCATATATACATACATTGGATTTTTCTAATCATTCGAAAATTTTGGAGTATTTATAACTGGGCGGCATTAAATAAATCCCACAAATATAACCCCCCCACAAGTTTGTACATAGAACAATGATTTTCGGGTGGGCGGGGGAGTCATTAAATTTTGTTTGGGATGTTATTTAATTTTTTTAATTGGGTGAATATTTCATATAAAGTAATCCCGCAATTAATCATTCACCCCTATCGTGAATAATTTTTCTTCTTTTCACGTTTTTGCGATCATGAAAAACTCCCATGAAAAAAGGCAATTCAAAGGAGAATACTAACGTGAAAAAATGTTCACGGGAAAAAATTGCCCTTAGACGTTGTAGCAGAATTTTGGAAAATATTTAACTACATAAAATTTAAAAAGTTCAAAAAACTAACGTTGTAATCAAACTATCCTTCCAACACTAAATATTTTACTTTACTATTTCAACTTTTCTTTAAAATATATACGTATATATTTTTGAACAAAAATTTCATTAATTTTTAATTTTTTTTTAATCTTTCCTTTTTATTTTACATTCACTGGAACTGATAGCGTGAAAAATTTTTCACATGAAATTCACGAAAAATTCCACTTGTTATTTACAATTGGGGATTATGATTATTTAATTTTAAAATTTAAAACGAAAATGGTTTGGGTTTTTGTTATACGATAGAGGAGAAAATCCTTGCGTCCGGCCGAAGGCCGTCTTAGCATAGAAGCTTTAGTTAGTGAAGCCGGTTGTTGGTATATAATATAGGAGGATATCCTTGCACGCGGCCGAAATAAGTCCCAAAAATTAGGGTACTATTTCATTGCTGTTTGGTGCCATATTACATTCCGTTGGGGCTTATTTCATTTTTAAAATTTGGGTTTTATTGCATATGAAACTGGTTGATAAAGTTACAAAACTAAAAAAACGAAAATATTTGTTTTTTGGCCCAAAGTGACCACAATTATTAAATAATAATTGTTGTTATTGTGGTTAATGTTAACAAAGCGTCTCATCGAGTGGACAATGACTACTTGAATGCAAAAGTATAAGAATGTGTGCCTTTTGACTTTGCACAATTGTGTTATGCACAACAAAAAATGCAAGCAAAGCACTTTCAATAAAAACGCACACATGCAAAAATCAAATGTGTACGAAACGATGTAAAACTTACCAACGTTGAACTTTGTTTTGCAGGCAAAGAGTGAATGTAAATTTGAGCGTATGCACAAATCAAGAAAAATAGTGATTTTGCAGTTCTCTAATAAAAACAAAGGAAAGAAAAGGAATCGAAACAAGACTTTTTTTATAAAACAAAAATTATTGAGTACTATTGGGGTTTTTGGCTTTTTCATTTATCATCCCTGTTATGAAATAAGGCCCCGCATTTTGCGGGTTATTTCATTATTTTTTGGGGAGGGGTTTCATGCCGCCATGTTACTCATTTATAAATTTTCTGTTCTGTAATATATTTCAGAAATTTAGAAAAGCTAACTACTCCCATGAAAAAATTCAATATTTTTTTATTTCGTATTGTAAATGATTCCCATAACAAATTTTTTGGGAATGAGTTCCCAAGCTTAAAAAATTTGGCATCGCCAATGTTTCCTTCCGCGAATTTTTTACTTAATAAATTCCCAACAAGAGTTAATGTGAAAGAGAAAAGAACATGTAAATTTTAATTTGTGTTCCAAGGTAGGACTCAATCAAATTACTTTTTCCATTTTTTGAAAGAAAATATAGGTAAACACTATTCATTATTTATTTTATTATTATTAGTATTTTATATTCACCCCTATCGTGAATACTTTTTCCCTCGTAATTTTTCGCATTTTTACATATTTGCGATCGTGAACAACTCCCATGAAAAAATATAATTCAAAGGAGAATAATAACGCAAACAAATTTTCATGGGAAAAAATTCCCCTTATCGTGAAAAATTGTTTCCCTCGTAATTTGTTCACATTTCCCTTAGATTTTCTCACTTTATTTTTGCTAGGGAACAGAACATGTATGTAAGTAGCTCCTCCTATAAATCAAATATTAAGGGTTAATAAAGTTAATAAGGCACAAACCGATATATTGCTCAACAAAATGCAAAACAACAGGTCGATTGCCTGCGGTTTTGTGAAGCTTTCGATTGATTGGTGGCAGAATTTTTGGAAATATTTTACTTCATTAAGTTTTTAATGTGCAAAAACCTAACGTTGTAATCAAACTATCCTTCCAATACTAAATATTTTGCTTTATTATTTTAACTTTTCTTTAAAATATTTACTTGTATATTTTTGAACAAAAATTTCATTGATTTTTAATTTTTTTTAATCTTTCTTCTTTTTTACATTCACTGGAACTGATAGCGTGAAAAATTGTTCACATGAGATTCACGATTGCTTTTTCCCCTTCAAGGGGAATGAAAATTTCATGGGAACAAAAATTCCACTTGTTATTCACGATAGGGGTGATTGTATATTTTTTCCACAAGACAAGCACTGACAAGTTATTTACAATAGAGACTTTTGTTTATAAAGCACAGACAAATAATGCACAATATAAATTTTTACTCCCAAATTTTTTACGATATTCACCCCTATCGTGAAAATTTCCCCTCGTAATTTTTCCCCTTTTCAGATATTTGTGATCATAAACAACTCCCATGAAAAAATGTAATTCAAAGAAGAATAATAACGTGAAAAAATGTTCACGGGAATAAAATTCCCCTTATCGGGAAAAATTTGTTCCCTCGTATTTTGTTCGCATTTCCCTTAGATTTTCTCACTTTATTTTTGCTATGGAACAGAACATGTTTGTAAGTAGTTCCTCCTATAAATCAAATATTAAGTGTTAATAAATGTTAATGGCAAACAAACTGATATATTGGTCAACAAAATGCAAAACAATAGGTCGGTTGCCTGCGGATTTGTGAAGCTTTCGATAGACTTGGTGGCAGAATTTTGGGAAATATTTTACTACATAAAATTTAAAAACTGCAAAAAACTAACGTTGTAATCAAACTATCCCTCCAATACTAAATATTTTGCTTTATTATTTAAACTTTTCTTTAAACTATATACATACTTGTATATTTTTGAACAAAAGTTTCATTGATTTTTAATTTTTTTTTAATCTTTCTTCTTTTTTTTACATTCACTGGAACTGATAGCGTGAAAAATGTTTCACATGAGATTCACGATTGCTTTTTTCCCTTCGAGGGGAATGAAAATTTCATGGGAACAAAAATTCCACTTTTTATTCACGATAAGGGTGATTTATTTACTGGGGATGGGTATAAAAGTTTGCTCCCAAAAAACATATTCCCATAACATTTGCGATAGGGCTGATTTTCTGTTGAAATATTTGAAATCTTCCTTTTATTATCTCTATGTAATTCTAAATCACTTATTTTTAGAACTCTTTGTATAAAATTTTTCGATATATTTAATTAGACTTTGACACTATTTTATTGTGACAAGCGAGGCACCTGGCGGGTAAACCTGATTCGGGTACGCGCAATCCAGTTGTGCCAACCGTTTTTGTAGGTTGGCTCCTGTTTTCGAAATATTCCTTTTCTTTAACCGCATATCTTAAAAACGGTTTAGAAATTTCGCAATAAAATTAGTTTAAAGTAACGGTTACATCTTTTCTAATATGCGCATTCGTTTTAGAAACATAACTATTTTTTTGGCAAACAAAAAATAATTGTTTAGCGAAATTTCGAAATTTAAAAATTCATAAAAAAATTGGAAAATGCAGCTATGCTTTTTTCTACGCGTCATATCTCAAAAAATCTAAAATTTTAAGTTACCTAAGTTTATAAGTATGTAAAAAACAATAAGTCATATTTCTCAAACTGAACCGAGTTATAGGAAAATATATTTTATTAATTATTAAAGGTATATTTTGAAAACTTTTATCGCATTTTGCCAAGTTCGATTTTTTTGAGAAAAGGAGCGATATGACATTTTAACATACATATATTGTAAAATTTGTTAAAAGTTGTTTATTAAATTTTGACAATTTATCAAAAAAAAAAAAAAAAAAAAAAAACTTTACCCTGAATAAGGCACACAAAGGAGTGCCGTAACAGTGGTTAAAAATAAAATAAATTAAGAATTTTATATAAGAAAGAAAACATAAGACTAAGCTCGAAAATGAAATTATACATTAAAAGAAATATATTAATTTAAATAAAAATTCAGTGTTTTTATTGAAAAAAATTCAAATTAAATAGCAGTTATTTCTTTTTGGATACATGATAAAAATATGATTAAATAATAAAAATATTATTATATAGTTTTTAATTTATAAACAATTGTATTTCTTAAATATCAACCTAAGGTTTTATATACGATTAAAAATGGAAAGTGTGTAAATCGACATTTCATTATGAAACTATAATTTACCAACAAAATTAAACCTGCATGAAGATGGTGTTTAAGAAGGATTTTTTTTATCAATGATTACAAAAAGGTACAATACATTATTCTTATTTTGTATAATTATAACCTCAATTTGATAATTTATCTTAATATAAAATATCTTAACAAATATTTTTCTCAGTATTTCATGAACTAATTATGGAGAAAAATAATTAATACGTACATATATAATTAAATTATTGATGAAAACACATACTTCGTAGTGTAATTCACTTACAATTCAAATCAGTTTTATATTAAAAGCTGTGCATTTAACTGAAGATTT
Source organism: Pollenia angustigena (assembly GCA_930367215.1). Classification (NCBI taxonomy): domain Eukaryota; kingdom Metazoa; phylum Arthropoda; class Insecta; order Diptera; family Polleniidae; genus Pollenia; species Pollenia angustigena. The sequence goes on along the minus strand of OV884061.1, from coordinate 21,288,960 downwards.
ATTCGTTAAAAGATAATTTTCTAAGACCTAAGAAAGAAAAAAAAGCAAAATTTGGTTACTCGGTATATACAACATATGATGAATTAGAGTCCATTTCGTTCATTTCCATTTTTATAAAATTATTTGTAGATGAATGCTGTTGTACAGGAGGACTATTAGAATCATTATTACTAGTAGTACTTCCACTACGTACAGGCAATGATGATGTACTACGTCTGTAAAAATTTTACACATTAAAAAAAATATATTTATATACATATAAATTTAAATGTATGTATTTACAAGGTGGCGCAGCATAAGCTATATGGTTTAAGTTCTTAATAACTTGTACGGCAGCGGCTAATATTTGATTTCGCATTCGCTAAAACGTATGCGAATACTTAAAGCGCAAAGCTAATAATGGCAATATCAATTCTTACGTTAACAATCAAGTATAGGTATTAGTTCATCCATCTCTGACATTACGTTAAGCGTAAGTTACTGTTCAATTTCTTTTGAAAGGATAGATGAGAAAATGGATAAAAGTTACAAGAATTTTTTTGGCGAAGGTTGAGGCAGATCTCGGTCAAGTTTTCTTGATACAAAAAAAAAATTAACAAGTAAGAGTGATATATTCTGCTATGCCGAATCTTATATACCCTTCACCATGGTTCGATAAGAACAGAAGGATATATGTACATATATTTAAACAAGCTTATATATAAAAAAAGGGTATAATAAAATAATAAAGTGTCGTTTTTAAGCTTTTTAGTATTTTGGTGATAAGTTAAAATAACAAAAACTGATAATTTTGTTTTAAATAAAAAAAATATAAAAAAATTCAATGTAGCGGGTGGGATTCGAACCTGCAAACTCACAGAAATGTGAACGCGACATATAGAGTATCGTTATTACTAAATTAGTTTGTTGTTTGTGTATAATAAAGGGATATCGATCGAATAGTATTCAACCGGTTTTAACCGGTTATTTTAGTTTTGCCCAAGTCGAATAGTTTAAAATGTCTATTTTTCGAATATCGAATAAACCGGTTATTTTGGTAAATTAAACCGGTTATTTTTGTAATGTGTAGTTTGTATACATTTTCCTTACTTTTGTTATAAATTTAGCCGTAATTTAAGTGTTTTTCTACTTGAATATTGGGTAAACTTGAACTTTTTATAAAGAATGTTAAAACAAAGTGTAACAAAAGTAAAAAAAAAAAAAAAAATTATGAGCAATGTTATTAAAAATCGCTTATAAAAGCATGTGTTCTTGTAAAAAAAAAACCAAAAACAATTCTAAATACTACAAAAAAATATTCAGCCTAAAAAGTAATTAGCAATTTGACAATATTCTTAATACTCAGTGATATATCGAAGTTATTTTAAAGACAAAGGTGGTTAAAGGGCCCTCAAATGATAAGTTGCAAAAGTTCTTCAACGTCACGACTTATTAATCACCTTTAATTAGTCCACAAGCTTGACATAAATAAACGCCAAGTACAACTTAACTCTGCTCTAAGTAGTTTTTAAGAGACTGCAAACAATACTTTACCAAAATATGCTGCCAATAAAGAATGAAAAACTCTTACAGCCATACCTAAACAAGAGCGGAAAACGTATTCTAGCTGTCAAAAATTCTCATGGCAATACAATTTGTATGAAGCATCCCTAAATAGCACGGCGTCAACGCTTTACAATGGGAAAATCCAATTTTGACAGCGCGTTTTATAGTAAAGTTGGCCGCTTTGTTAATAAATAATGTAAATTTAGCTATTTTTTCGTCAATCTATCGGTTTTTTCTCTTATTTTTATTTCTATTACTATGTGCGTTTTATTAATCAAGAAAGTTAACACTAATGTTTGGGGCACAACGATGCTCTTGTTTGGGTATGGCATATCAGCGTAAGCGGATGAAAACGTCCCACCTTCCTTATTGTGTTTTTTTCTGTCATTTCCTTAGAAAGCTGCCCTTTTAACATTTGTTGTTTTAGTAGTATGTTTATGTACCTTCTACAGCACTTTTTCCATACAAATTTGGGAGCATTGTATAACCTAGCAAACAATTTCATGTAAAAACTATCCCCTATCTATCCCTATGTATCCCCTTCTTATCTTGGAGCGATATCGTAGTGAGCATTCGCGATGAAGATTTTATTTTCACCCTATAGTCGGTTGGTTAACTTAATATTTTCATCGATTGGTACGCTACACTGAGCCGTGTATGTGTGTATATTGTTGTGACTTTATCGTGTTGTGGTTTGCGGTTTGTGATTTGCCAGCTCACTTTTATTGTCTGTGCGTAAATGTGACCGTCTGGCAACCCTATGCGGCGTCTTTGTTAGATGTTCGTAAAGAGAAGGGTGTTTGTGTGTATGTGTAAATGTGATTGTCGTGGCTGTGTGTGTGTGTGTGCAAATGTGACCGTCTGGCAACCCTATGCTGGCTCTTTGTTAGATGTTCGTAAAGAGTAGGGTGTGTGTAGATACAACCATGTCGGATGTTCTTTTTTATGTAATATGAAACTTTTTTATTTTTCAAATGAATTGTATATACGTGACAAATTTAAGTTTCATAAAGTCTCAAAATTCTTGGAAATACAAAGAAATTTGAGTATTAGTTGAGCAGATGTGTAGATGGTTAGAATTCTTAAAAAACTCAGCAAAAAATAACTTAATAAATATTTTATAAAGTCTGCTGATTGCTCCTTTTCATAATTGTCTTTTTTATGTAATATGAAACCATTTTATTTTTTCAAATGAATTCTACATTTGTTCGTAATAAATTTATTATATGTTTGTAATATGATTTCATAAAAAAAGAAACTATGTTTATGAATTAGAAAATAAAACAAATAGTTTGATATATGTATGTTGTGTTATTTTATTTTAAATTTTATTAGGAATTTTTTTTCAGATTTTACAGATTCAAAATTAAAAATACGTCTATAAAGATTAAAAAGCTTAAAATTCATTAAAAGACAAAGAAATGTGAGTAATAGTTGAGCATATGCTCCAGGTTTTGATTATCTATCTATATACTTATGTATATAAAAATTTAAAAATGTTTGTATGTTTGTTTGTTGGATTATAGACTCCTTAACTATTGAGGCGATTTACCTAAAATTTTTGCAGTAGCATCACGTGAACCCCGAAAGTAAAATTAGGCTACTTATTTTTTCGATAGGGGCAGGGGGGAAATTGTGTCCTCCGTAGGATGCCAATGTTAAGTATCGCTTATCTTAAGAGCCACTGCACCCAATTGCTTTAACTCTTTGCAGTATGATCTCTTAAGCCGCAAAATTTTAATTATATATCAGCAGGGGAGTGGTATACCCATAGAACGCCAATATAAAATATTGCATATCTTAAAAACTGTTATATTGATAATTTTATAACTTGGAAGGAGTAAACCTTATAGTTAATTATACCTTTGAAAATAGAAATAAAAAAGTAATACCACCCGTGGGATACATAATATAAAATATCGCGTAACTGAAGAACTATTATAGCTAGAGTCTTTAAACATGGCTAAAGCCAATATTATAGTAAATTATAAATTTTAAAATAAAAATGGGCGAAAGAACAATTATCAATTCACAAAATCTGTTTTTAAATTTTTTACTACATAATTTTATTTCGATGAGAGTAGCAAAGCGCACCGGGTTTAAGCTAGTATGAAATAAAATAATGCAAGAATTTAAGATAAGAAAAAATAACAAAATAAATATTTTATAAAATCTGCTAATTGTTCCTTTTCATAATTGTCTTTTTTTTGTAATATGAAACCTTTTTATTTTTCAAATGAATTCTTCATTTGTACGTGATAAATTTATTTTATGTTTTGTATGGAAATATGATTTTAAAAGAAAAGAAACAGTTTTTGAATTAGAAAATAAAACAAATAGTTTGATATATGCTTATGTTTATGTTTTCATTTTATTAAAAGTACAATTTTTACATTTGGTTAAATTATATACATTATTATTATAATATTCCATGATTTCTTTAGCTTCTTCTATGACAGCTTCTTTTGTTTTCTTAAAGCGGGAGCAGGAACAAGTATCTGGACCACACGTTTTATTTTCATCTGACCAAGCGCAATTATTGTAATGTTCCCCATATCGATTAGTTATTGTTTGAAATTTTTTTCTATCCTCCAGATATGATTTAATGTTCATAATTTTATTTTTATGTTTATCAGAAATAACGTTAGGAATTTGTTTTAAAAATTTTTTGATAATTTATTTATTTAATGTGTAAATCTCTTTAATAATCATTGTTGGAGATGTTATTATATACTTATATGTAATATTTGTGAATAATCGTTAATATTGATTGTTCTTCCTTCTATTTATATCATAGTAGACTTGTTTCAAAGTCACTATTTCTATTGTAGTATATATAGAATAATTTCACAGTATTATGAAATTTATAAAAATACTTGCTTACTAATATTAATACATTGAATCTAAAGTCATTTATACTTAATTTACTAGTTACACATTGCTTAACGCCCTTAATTTTTTTAATTTCCAGATCTACTCTATCAATTTTCACTGAGTACATTTTAGCTCTTAACCCAATGAATTCCTTAATAATTTTACCATTACACTCATCCTTCATCATCCCTAAAACTTTTTTATTAAGAAGTGGGATATTGTAGACATTATCTATCGGATATGCAAATGCATCAAAATGAGTATTTATGTCATTTTTAATATCTCTGTATAGATCATCTGTTTTAATGTCGTAAATAAAGAAATCAGTATCCATATAATTGAGTTTAATGTTTTCACGATATTTAGGCTTTATGTAATCATAATGAAAACTATACATTTTAAATTTGGATATTTCTAAGACCGCAAATTCAACATAAATAGGTTTGTTGTATTCAGTTTTAATTCTATTCATTTGGATAGCATGCATATTTTCATGAATTTGAAGTGAACTATGGAAATTTGGTTTAGCTATAAGAGCTCGAGCTCCTACATACTATTTAAATGTCTTTCCTCTTATCAACATTTTCAATAGTTTTCCCGTATACTGCATTATTCAACAATTTAAAAAAAATTTATTTAAATGAATTTTTTGCTAGTGTTCTGTGATGGTTATTTAAATCAATATATTTTTGTAACCAATTTGATTGGTCAAATTGAAGAATTCTATGTATTTTCTTTAAAACTTAACCATGTTGAATACATTGCTGAAGATTTCGATAATGTATTATGTAATTAGTTTTACTATTTAAATCAGTTATTAGTTTCTTTTGTTTCATGGTTTCAATTTTTTTATTCTCAGCACAAAATGGTTAATCATTATGATAGTCGTGTAATGTAGATGGATATTCTAGATCTACCTTCAGTCAACAACTCCAATTCTATTGCAGTTGTTTTCAACATTGCATCCCAGGATAAACCTGGGGTAGTATAATATTGACATGGATCTAAATTATAAATGTTTGCACAAACTTTACGGAAATTTTCAAATATATCGCAAAGTAAAAGAATATCTACTTTTAAATACAAAAGTAGATATTCTTTTAATGTTCTACATTTAAATGTTTTCCATACTTTTTGTGCATGTTCATAATCCTCTACACTACACGATTCATTATTTAATTTATTGAAAAATATTGAACGAGGTGGTAATTGAATTTCTTCAAGACGATTCATTAAATTAAATTCTTCATCATTTGGATAGCTTGATTTTACTACCGTTAAATCACTGTCGGACAAATAACTTGCTAATTTTGCTATACTCAATGGCATAAACCTAAATGAATCGAGAAAACGTAACTCAATTGTATCTTTTTCATTTACAGAAATTCTTTTTGATATAGACACATAAAGCTCCTTATTTAATGGTATAATATTTATATCGCCTTCAATTGTTGAAAGCTCTCTTACAAACAGATGGCAATCATATGCCGAAAGATTATGAAAGAATATAGGGATGAAATTTGCAATTTGATATTCTAAATTACATTGATTATGAGCAGCACCCCTATATTGACCAGTTAGATGACAATGGTCAGATTTCGTACAAATATAACAAGTCTTGCTTTCATTATGTTGTATCTGCTGCAGGGGTGTTAAGGAATTCATTGGTTTAATAACACTTAGATGACTAGTGTAAATAGCTAAAATGTCGTCAACTAAACTTTTAAAAAAATGTTGTGGCGCATCAGTTCCACTATAAATTTTAAAAATATCTAAGTCTAAGTTATACGAACATTTCATATAATAACTATAAGCAAATGGAATATGCTTTTGTGTTGATTTTAGTTTCGTAGAATTTTGAATGCTTACTGTTTCCAGAATATATTCAAAATCAGCGTATACATATCTATACTATGCATCCATTTTACCATTTTATTACATTCCTCTTTATGATTAATTAACGAAGTCTCTGTATAAATTGGATTAAGCATGTATTAAAGATCGAAAAGCTGATCGAAATCAGATATAAAGCAGATCAAAAGCAGATCGAAACCAAATATGAACACAGTCATACAGCAATCATGAGTAAAAATAATGAATTGAAAAAGATATTGTTGAAACCAGAGCGGCATTTAAGCAAATATTTAAAAATATTAAACTTAATAAAATAGAGAAAGTAAATATGTTAGAAGAAACCTTTAAGCCTACAAAGCCTTTAAAACATATAATAAAATAACTTGATAAGACAAAAAAAAAATCTTCTGGAACAGTACGATCGCCATCATATCAATCACTATATACACCATCATATCCATCACTATATAGATCTAATTTAAATCAGAATCTTTCTTATATGGATTATGGTGATAATGATGATAATAACGAAGCTGGTTTAGCTAGTTTTAATGAAGAAAATAGATCTAATTCCAATATGGTTTATGATGACGATGATATTGATAATGTATCTAGTTTTGAGGTTAAATGAAGATAATAAATCTAATAATAAAATCAATATTGATGATGATGATGCCCATTACAATGAAGATAATAATGATAACAAAGTCCAACACGCAAACAACTTAAAAAGATTAAGAACATTTAGCAACAACGCATCTACTTTACCTAATATAATTTTGAACCTGTAAAATCTGAAAAAAAAAACAAATTCCTAATAAAATTTGTATCAAATATGAATTTTAAGCCTGTAAAATCTGAAAAAAGGAATTCCTAATATAATTTAAAAATAAAATAACACAACATAACATATTTGTTTTTTATTTATTCATTTATTAAAAAATTAATATTAATATAAATTAAGGGGAATAGGCTTAAAATAATACCTACCCCCCCCCCCTTTTTTTATTCTTGTAACTCCATGAACTTGCTTCGTTGAAACGAACTGCGGATGTGTAAAGCATCTCACACAAAGTCGTTAAATATCATGTTTTTGCCTCGAACATGTTCGAGACAAACTGCACATTCGAATTTTGCGGTATAAACAATTTCCAAAGGATTTACTGTTCTGTTTAATGCTAGTTGTTGTTGATGCTGTTGTTGAAGTTGTTGTAGCTGTTGATGTTTTTGTTGAAGTTGATGTTGAAATTGTTGAAGTTGCTGTTGAAATTGTTGATGTTGTTGTTGTTGAAGTTGTTGTTGTTGTTGAAGTTTTTGTTGAAGCTGTTGTTGAATTTGTTGATGATTGCGGTTGTTTTTTTCTATTGCCCTGCTTAACCTCCTCATTTCGCGATTTAAATCACAGATCCTGTGCACTCTGCACATTTTCCAACAACACGCTTACACAGCGTTTACATTTGCCAGTACTGGCAAGACAGTAAGCATATACATATTAGTAGGCAAAACAATGCAAAAACAAAATAGCCGTAAAAGTGTTTATGTATTAGTGAAAAAGTTTGAATGAATTGCTACTGTCTTGCCAGTACTGACAAATGTAAACGCTATGTTACATCCTCAAACTCATTATCATCATCGTCATCAGATATTGCTATTGTAGGAGTTGGAGCTCGTGTTGGTGCTTGTGCTTGTGCCGATACTCGCGATGAGGATGATGATGGAAGAAACCATTGTGCTTCTTCATCATCATCATGTCCCATGTTATCCCTCGTCAAATTTATTAATTGACCCTCATTCCCTTGATAAGTATTATCTTTGAAAAATTGATTTGAAGGGAATGAGGGGAAGAAGCTATGTTGGAATAGCTCCATGTTATCATTATTATTCTGTGAATAGAATGATAATAACGCTGGCGGTGGTGGTGGTGGAGTAGAGGTGCTACCGTTCTCACTTGTGAAATTCATATTTTTTTTTTTTCCTCATTATTTATTTATTGAATCTTCATATATTAAATATGAACTAACAATAATTAATCAAATCTTAACCTAATACGTTATTTTTTGTCCTGCCAGTGCCAGACAAAAATTTTCTTCATCGCGGGTTCTGTTCACTTTTATAGTGTTTATCGCTCATCTAATTGGATAAGTGCTGCAGTGTCTCTTCTTCTTAAGCGAGTGTGGCCGCTATCATTTAAAATATTTCGTGCTAGTGGGTTTGGGTGCGATTCGAGCCTTTTTAAGTATTTTACTGCATATTTCGTAATCATAGTTTTAACTAATGGAACATTAAGATCCTTGTGAATATTTGAGTTTTTAACATACCAAGGGGCAGCTGTGATTATTCGAAGTAGTTTATTTTGGCGCGTTTGAATTTTTTCGATATTAGAGGCCGAGGCAGTGCCCCATAACTGAATACCATAGCACCAGATTGGCTTTAAGATGGAGTTGTAAAGAAGAAGTTTGCAGTCGAGACTAAGGACAGAGTTTCTTCCAATAAGCCAATGAATTTGGATGGCTTTTAGTTTCATTTGAGTTAATTTTGCCTCTATATGGCTTTTCCACGTTAAACGGCGATCTAGATGAATACCGAGGTATTTTACATGCGAATTTTGAGGTATTATTTGATTATTGATTTTAATAGGGGGGCATGATTCCCGACGCAAGGTGAATGTTATATGTACGCATTTTTGCTCATTGACCTCTATCCTCCATTGCTTTAACCATAGTTCGAGTTGAAATATATGATCCTGTAGGTATCGAGATGCTTCTTGACGGTTTTCGTGCACGCTCAAAAAAGCTGTATCATCAGCAAATGTTGAAGTTTGTGTGTAGTTGTTTGTTGGCATGTCCGAGGTATATATTAAGTATAAAAGTGGGCCCAGGATGCTTCCCTGAGGGACTCCAGCGTCAATTTGCTGAGGAGAGCTTAAATAATCACCTTCTTTAATAATAAATTTTCGACCGACTAAGTAGCTTTCTAACAGCTTGTGTGTGTTTACTGGTAAGTTGAGCTTCAATTTATGTAATAAGCCTTCATGCCAGACTTTATCAAAAGCTTGAGAAACATCGATGAAGAGAGCGGAGCAATATTTTTTTTCTTCAAAGGCTTTTCTTATTGCGTTTACTATACGATGGGTTTGCTCAATTGTGCTGTGTTCTCTTCTAAAGCCGAATTGGTGGTTAGGAATACATCTATTTTCATTTAAAATTGGGGTTAATTTTGACGCTAACAGCTTCTCAAACAGCTTTGATATATTAGAAAGTAAGCTTATAGGCCTATATGACTCAACTTTTGTGTGATCCTTTCCAGGTTTAGGTATCATGGTGACTAAGGAGACCTTCCACTTTTGAGGATAGTATTCAAGGCGTAAAATAGCATTAAAAATTAAAAGAATAATTTTCTTTGCTATGCTGGGTAGCTCCAAAAGCATTTTGTTGCTGATCTTATCAAAACCAGGAGCCTTCTTGGGGTTTAAATCACAAATAGCCTTTTCGATTTCTCTTATCTCAAATCTTAGCGGAACAGCTGCTCTAGCAGCAACAGGTGGTAACTCGACCGCAATATCGTGAGATATATTTGGGGTAAATACGTTTTTTAAATGATTGACATACAGATTTCCTTTTTCAACATCATTTCTTGCCCAACTTCCATTCAAGTTTCTTAATGGTGGTTTAGAGACAACTGGCCTTTTGAGATTTCTAGCTGCGCGCCATAATGAGTAGTTTGATTGTGGGGTTGCATCAAGTTCCTCAAGATATTTTTCCAGAGAAGCCGTTTTCTTAGTCTGCAGTAACTTTCTAAGTCTTTTTGTACACTCTTTAAGTAAGTTCTTAAGTTGAGGGGATCTGTGCAATTGCCAATCTCTTCGAGCCCTCCTTTTTTCAGACAAAAGATGCTCGACATCTGTGGAATATATTTTAATAGTTTTTGTTTTTTTGGGGACAATATTGGAATGTTGAACAGCTAGTTTCAGAAAACTGTCAAAATTGTCAATAGAGCGATCTACATAATCCGGTGTACTGAGCGGAATATTTTCTGTGCAATGGGTACTGAGATATTTTTTATATTTTAACCAATTAATTTGCGTAGCTGTCGTCGGAGGTACAATTCTATTGGGGTTCATTATAGTAACAATTGTAGGTGTGTGGTCGGAAGATAAATCTAGGGAGGCTTCAACATGAATCGTTTCTATGGGAATGTTTTTAACCACGCCGAAATCGATGACATCTGGAATTTTTTGATGATCAGTGGGCCAATATGTTGGTTGTCCGCTCGCTACCACATTTAAATCCATTTTAGAAATTGTGTTAAATAAAACACGACCCTTTGGTGTTATAAGTCGCGACCCCCAGAAGGTATGTTTAGCGTTATAATCGCCAGCGGCTAGGAAACACGGTCCTAATGATTTAAAATATTTATAATATTGGTCCTCCGATATTGAAAATCTAGGCGGGGAGTATAACGATGAAATTACTAGGTTTCTATTTAATTCCTCAACGCAAATGTTCGTTGCTTGGAGATAATCTTCACGATGATCACACATTAGGTAGTGTTTCACTCGGGTTTTTATTAAAATGGCAGAACCTCCACAAGCTCTATCTCGAGGGTCCTTGGTATCATATAGTATATAACCATTTATTTTAAACGTATTTCTTGAGGTCAAATGAGTTTCAGAAATCATCATGACATCAATTTGTTTATTTTTAAGAAAGTATTCTAATTCATTTTTATGTTGGCGGATGCCGTTTGCGTTCCAAAAACAAATTTTTAAACAGTTCATGGTTTATTAAGTACAGCTTGCAATAACATCGATTGCATTCTAAGCATTTCCTGCATCATATTACCCATTGTGTTCGTAAAATTATTTACCGTTTGCACTAATGTTTCCATGGTTTTTTCTAAGCGACTTAAATTAGAAACCGGAGTTTCATCATTACTTGGCGAAGCACCTTGCATTGGCTGATGGTTTGATTTTAGGACGTTAGCGTAAGAGGTTCTGTTATTACTAGGCTGGGGGGCTTGAATTGCATTTGTGTTTACTTGATTTGCAACCTGCATTTGAGGGGTATTTGTTTTTGGTCCAACCGTCTGCTTGACGATATTATATACAGGGCATCCTCTATAATTGGCAGTGTGATTACCGCCACAGTTGCTACATTTTTTTACGTTGGGGTCGGTTTTAGACTTATCGCAAGAAACTGTACCGTGTAGTTCACCACATACTACGCAGACAGGGGGTAAATAGCAGTATGCCTTAGTATGACCGTACTCTTGACAGTTTAAACATTGAACGGGACCATTTCTTTTGTGCGGCTCTTCTATAGTTATTCTTCTGTAGAGAATATATTTTAAATTGTAAATAGGATGTGTTTCGTTTTTTTTAAGTTTTACGTCGCCGGGTTCAAACTCAACTCGAAAGAGTGGTTGGGGAATTTTTTCTCTATTTTTAATATTTACTACATGCTTTACCTTGAAGCCTTTTTCTTCTAAGAATGTTTTAACCTCTTCTGGGTCTACGCATGAGTCAATGCCCTTGATTACTACCTGAAGACCTTTACTGCTCTTCAGTTGATAAGTATAAAAGTTTTTATTCAGAGTCTCAAATACTGTAATTACCTTTCGAAAATCATCCTCGTGATTCACCTGTATTTTAGTCTCGTTAATGATACCGCGCTTTATTGCAGCTACATAAAAGGAATTTTCACCTATCACCGAAATTAAACTTTTTATTAACTCATTAGAGTTTTGCTCTCTAAGGTATATCGGGGGTGGCTTAGACGATTTAATGACGTTTGGTGCTTCAGAGGATTCATCCTCCAGAATCGCAAAACGATTTTGTGTATTTATTTTATCAAAAGATGGTACTTTTGAGGCCGAAGCAACTGCTGCAGAGGTAGGGCTGCGTCCCCGTTTAAGCACTGTTATGTACCTGTCCATACCAACTTGTATTGTAGGCTTTTGGCAGCTTTTTACAGGGGGGTTTTCCATTGCATTTGTGTTTAAGTTCATGGTTTCATTTCCCACTAAATTTGTTTTTGACGTCACGGCAATACTTGCTGGCCTGGCAACACTTGTCACCAAATCTAGTTGTAGTTTTTTTAATGAGTCACTATCCACTGTTTTTGTAAACACCGAGGGTGATAGGGAACGTGTTCTAGTAATTGGCTTAGCCGTTAAATAGTTTATATTATTTTGTTTAGTTTTATTTATTTCCGCATTATTTTCGTTTGATTGAACTAAAACGTAAACGTTTCTTTCATTTTGTCTTAGTGTTGTTTCACTGTTCGTACTCATGCAAAGAGTTGTTTTTGTTTTTCACCGTTTTGCTTTGCTTTAATATTTTTATTATTTATTGTATTTTACAACAACAAAAAAAAACAAGAAATTTTAATGTTTTTGTTCAGAATATGTATACACATGTATGAACATTCATACATACGTATTTATTTTTACTGTTTTATTTTATTTAATTTAATCGTTTTAAATTGTTCACTATTATGTTAAATAATTTAAATAACAAAATACGTATATTATTTTTTTTAAGCGTCCATTCGCTGCTTATATTACAAAATCAAATGTGATTAATTAATAGTTCAAATCGTATGCGGGGCTAAAATACACGTCTGTATCACAACAAAGCACAAACCGAACTGAAATTCATATTTGATAAAAATTAAAATCGTAATAACGCTTACACCGAAACTGGATTGTAATTGAATTTAAAGATCTAAAAAGTCTTGTATTTATACAAAACGATTTGCATTAACAAATGTATATATTTATATTCTTTAATTATAAAAACTATTTTTTTTTTCGTAATAAGAACATTTGAATCCTAGCTATTCTATAAAAAATTTATTTAGGTATTTTTTTTCTTAGTTTAAATAAAGTCTTGCAATAGTGTATTTTATATAATCAAAAATCGCAGCATCAGCTTTTACTCAATTTTTTTTTTTGTTTTTACAAGAATTTTGGGATTAGAATTAATTCAAACAAATAAAAAAAGCTTTATTAAATTGAAATTTATCACGTATAAATGAAGAACTCATTCGAAAAATAAAAAGGTTTAATATTACACGAAAAAGACAATTATGAAAAGGAGCAATAAGTTAATTCTATAAAAATTTTTTTTTTTTAGTATAAATTCTCGCATTATTTTATTTCATATAAACAAAAATTACAAAAACAACACATCTACATACATACATACATACATACATACATATGTATGTATGCTGGATTCAATGGGGAAGCTACTGGAAAGTGTACTACTACAAAGACTGGAAGAATGTGTGCAAAACCTCGGTGGATTATCCCCGATGCAATATGGTTTCCGAAAGGGAAAGAGCACAATAGATGCAATCGGTGAAGTGGTAAAAATAGCAACACGGGCCAAATTGGAAAAGGAATATTGTGTTATAATAACACTTGATATCAGAAATGCCTTCAACACTGCAAAATGGCAACGAATATTAGATGCTCTCAGGAGCAAGGGTGTGCACAGTCACCTGTACAACATAATTGCGGACTATCTGGACAACAGAATCCTATTATGAGACAGAAAGCGGTATAAAAGAATATCGTATCACTGCAGGGGTACCACAAGGATCCGTGCTGGGCCCCTTCTTGTGGAACATAATGTATGATGGACTATTGAACATGAGACTACAAGTAGGTGCGAAGATAATAGGGTACGCGGACGATATTGCCCTCGTTGTATCTCAACGAGAACCAGAACTATTGGGGATAATAACAAACGACAGCCTTATTGGCTGTAGCAGATGGTTAAAGACAAATGGATTGGAACTAGCAGTGACAAAAACTGAGGCAATCCTTGTAACGGATCGAAGAGCATTTGAACCACCAAAGATCTTCCTAGAAGGCAGTGAAATACACTTTCAAAGGAGTCTGCGTTATCTTGGTGTAAAACTTGACGATATACTTAATTTCGGTCAACACGTACTAATGATACGAAAAAAATCCATGCAAACGGCAACGTCACTGGCGAGGATAATGCCAAATTTTGGAGGTCCTAAGCCATACATAAGAAAGCTTATAAATAGTGTAATACACTCCCAGCTACTTTACGCCGCCCCGATATTTGCCACGTCGATGAGCATAAAGGAAAGAATAAGGGAAATGCAGAAGCCACAGAGACTAAGTGCACTTAGAATTATATCGGCATACCGCACGGTGCCTACAAGTGCAGCACTAGTTCTTGCGGGACTACCTCCAATAGACTTACTAGTGTTAGAAAAGAATGAGATTTATAAGGAGACAAAACGTATTAAATGTGAACCATACAGCTTGATGGAACAAAAACAAAAAATTCTCGAAATAAAGGAAAATGCAAGAAGAACCCTAATAACAAAATGGCAAGATCGTTGGAATATGGAGGAAAATGGGAGATGGACATATAAACTAATCCCCGATATTAGAGTCTGGATAGAGAGAAGACATGGTAGCATGGGATACTTTCTCACACAGGTGATGACTAATCATGGTAGTTTTAACGGGTACCTGCATAGATTTAAGCTTCGGGATGCTGGCAACTGTGAGACATGCGTGACTCTCGTGGAAGACGCAAACCACATGCTTTTTGAATGTGAGAGATGGGCAGATAGGCGACAGGAACTTTATGATGAACTGGAGACAATTTTGACTCCGGAAAATATGGTGAATAAAATGTTGGAGTCTGAGAAAGTGTGGATGTGCTGTGAACGTTTCATAAACTCCATAATGAAGATGCGCTGTACGGATGCTCCGAACCTCCTACCCTTGTGATAGGAAGGAGGATGTAGGACTCGTACAAAAAAAACCCCCCGTCCTGATGAAATGCTGACGTAGTTCCGGGGTGGAGTTGGTGGAGTTATCGTAGGGCCACTATTGATATTTATATCATTACGTCCATTAAAAAAAAAAAAAAAACATACATACATACATACATACATACATACATACATACATACATACATACATACATACATACATACATACATACATACATACATACATACATACATACATACATACATACATACATACATACATACATACATACATACATACATACATACATACATACATACATACATACATACATACATACATACATACATACATACATACATACATACATACATACATACATACATACATACATACATACATACATACATACATACATACATCATATCGACCCCTAATAGCGAAAATAATGTAAGCGCCAAAAATCAAATTTTACAGGAGAGAGCTTTTTTGTTTTATTTCATATTAATTTTGTATGAAATTTGTCGCTTACACTAAAATTGTTTTTGCTATAAAATCGTAACGGTAGATTATGTGACCATGATATTTTAGGAGATGATGCAAGTGTTGCCAATAAAGTCTTTTATTAAAAAAACGAAAATTGAAAATCATGTCGCTTACGTTATTTTCGCTGTTAGGGCTCGATATATATGCATACATATTTTTGTATGATACAAAAAAGTAAAATATCTAAACTTTTAAAAACAATATGTGTATAGATATTTTACTTTTTTGTATCATACAAAATGAGTTCTTCATATACATAAGTCAAATCCCGAATTTGTAAATTTTGAACCTCAAAATCCTGAATTTTGAAATCCTATATATTTTACTTTAAATTGTCATCAAAAAAGTATCAAATAGTGTGATTTGTATTAGTAAAATACATTTAAAGCGTCTAATGTTGCCCCATGTAGATGTGTTGTTTTTGTAATTTTTGTTTATATGAAATAAAATAATGCGAGAATTTATACTAAAAAAAAAAAATTTTTATAGAATTAACTTATTGCTCCTTTTCATAATTGTCTTTTTCGTGTAATATTAAACCTTTTTATTTTTCGAATGAGTTCTTCATTTATACGTGATAAATTTCAATTTAATAAAGCTTTTTTATTTGTTTGAATTAATTCTAATCCCAAAATTCTTGTAAAAACAAAAAAAAAATTTAATAAAAGCTGATGCTGCGATTTTTGATTATATAAAATACACTATTGCAAGACTTTATTTAAACTAAGAAAAAAAAAACCTAAATAAATTTTTTAAAGAATAGCTAGGATTCAAATGTTCTTATTACGAAAAAAAATAGTTTTTATAATTAAAGAATATAAATATATACATTTGTTAATGCAAATCGTTTTGTATAAATACAAGACTTTTTTAATCTTTAAATTCAATTACAATTCAGTTTCAGTGTAAGCGTAATTAAGATTTTAATTTTTATCAAATATGAATTTCACAAGTGAGAACGGTAGCACCTCTACTCCACCAACACCACCGCCAGCGTTATTATCATTCAGAATAATAATGATAACATGGAGCTATTCCAACATAGCTTCTTCCCCTCATTCCCTTCAAATCAATTTTTCATAGATAATACTTATCAACGGAATGAGGGCCAATTAATAAATTTGACGAGGGATAACATGGGACATGATGATGATGAAGAAGCACAATGGTTTCTTCCATCATCATCATCATCGCGAGTATCGGCACAAGCACAAGCACCATCACGAGCTCCAACTCCTACAATAGCAATATCTGGTGACGATGATGATAATGAGTTTGCGGATGTAAGCGTGTTGTTGGAAAATGTGCAGAGTGCACAGGATCTGCACACCTCCTTATTTCGTGATTTAAATCGCGAAATGAGGAGGTTAAGCAGGGCAATAGAAAAAAAACAACCGCAATCATCAACAAATTCAACAACAGCTTCAACAAAAACTTCAACAACAACTTCAACAACAATTTCAACAGCAACTTCAACAACAACATCAACTTCAACAAAAACATCAACAGCTACAACAATTTCAACAACAGCATCAACAACAACTAGCATTAAACAGAACAGTAAATCCTTTGGAAATTGTTTATACCGCAAAATTCGAATGTGCAGTTCGAGGCAAAAACATGATATTTAACGACTGTGTGTGAGATGCTTTACACATCCGCAGTTCGTTTCAACGAACTGCGCGATTTGTAGAAAGCAAGTTCATGGAGTTACAAGAATAAAAAAAAAGGGGGGGGGGGGGGGGGGTAGGTATTATTTTAAGCCTATTCCCCTTAATTTATATTAATATTAATTTTTTTATAAATGAATAAATAAAAAACAAATATGTTATGTTGTGTTATTTTATTTTTAAATTATATTAGGAATTCCTTTTTTCAGATTTTACAGGCTTAAAATTCATATTTGATACAAATTTTATTAGGAATTTGTTTTTTTTTTTTTTTTTTTTAGATTTTACAGGTTCAAAATTATATTAGGTAAAGTAGATGCGTTGTTGCTAAATGTTCTTAATCTTTTTAAGTTGTTTGCGTGTTGGACTTTGTTATCATAATTATCTTCATTGTAATGGTCATCATCATCATCATCAATATTCATTTTATTATTAGATTTATTATCTTCATTTGACCTCAAAACTAGATACATTATCAATATCATCGTCATCATAAACCATTACCCATGTTCTGTAACTCTAGTGAGAACTTTTTGCATCGAAAAGATGTGAAACAAAATATTCCATCGTTTCTCGAAAAGTGAGAAAAATGTGTGTCTGTAACTCATGTCGAAAACTATCAAAAGAGATTACGTCGTTACGTTATAAATGTCAAAATATTGCATTCGAAGCCGATGTGATATTGCAGACGTTCAGAACGCCAGTAACACATATTGTTGACGGCGACCAAAATTTAACATTTTTCAACGACGGCGGCGAAAATACAACCGTCAGCTATACCAAATTGTGTAAAGAGCGACTTTAATGTTTGTTGTTTGCAAACGAGCTTTGAAAACATTCGTATATTTTATTAAAATTTTAAAAGCAAAATAATAAAACAATGAAAAATGTGCCAAGAACAAAATATTATTATTATTATTCTTTGCATTTTGCATTTTTAATTGTTTTTTAGTGTAAAATTTTTTCTCGCCCCATTTTTATTCGTGAGTTTACTTGACAGTTCAAAGCGGGAACTTTTCTCAATAAAATGTTACAGACACACTTTTTCTGTAAATTGGCGAGTAATTTCCTTACGTGACAGCTTGTACTCGCCAAAAAAGTTACAGACACAGTTGAGCGAGAAAAACAGATGTTTGTTTCAATTTATGGCATTTTTGTTTCATTTCACACATTTCAATCGAAAACTTTCTCGACGCGAGAGTTACAGAACATGGGCACATATTTATTTATTTATTTCATTGACTTTCCTATGCTACAAGATTAAATCTTATAATTAAAGCATAGGATTTTATAAAGCTAAACAGGTTAATTTGTTTATAAGAATTAACTTAAAGAATTACATATAATAAATAGTTAAATATATATAATTTAAACATTTTAACAAAAATTATAAATTTATTATCATAAAAATAATATAAAAAGTGATTGAACAATTTTAAATCATAAAAACAAAATCATAAACACCAAATCATTAAACAATAATTTGAGACGTTAAGCGTATAGTTTTAGAACTTCAATTTTAAATTTTGATGCGTTACTATATAGCTGGATGTGATATGGTAGTTCGTTCCAGAGGCGTATGGCATTGATACAAAATTGCCATTCAGATACAAGCGTTCTATATCTTATGGCGATAATTCTTTTACTCCTACTGGATCTCCCAAATCTAAGTAAGTCATGTAGATACTTTGGTGTTTTCTCATAGACAATCTTGTGCAAACACAAAAGAGTTCGTAGTTTAAGAAGGTTTTCAAATGAGATACCAAAAAGTTTTGTGTTAAACATGGAGACTGAGCCATATTTTCTAATACCAAAAACATATCTCACAATATTCCCGTAGATGGATTTTAGTTTACGCTTACTAATAGCATCGCAATTTGAAAAAATTTCACACCCATAGAGCAAAGATGGTATTAAATAAGCTTTAGCAAGAAGCATTCTAATATTTAAAGGAGTGCAATGTTGAGTGGCCCAGAGTGTTCTTAACATTCCATATGTTCGTCCCACAGCACTGTTGACGTGATTTATCCAGGAGAGAATGTCGTTAAAAATAATTCCCAGGTTTTTGACAGAGGTTACGATTTCGATTTGCTTGTTGTTAAGTTTAACGTTAAAAACACGATCAAGATTAAGTAATCGCTTATGAATAACGATGCATTTCGATTTTTTCGGGTTGAGACAAAGCCCATTTGCAGCTGCCCATTTATGTATGTTACTTAAATCATAATTAAGCTTGGAGATCGATGCATTCAGCATTTTGACTGTGCTACTGAGATATACCTGGACGTCGTCAGCATACATATGTATTTTCAATATTTGAGTTGAACCGGTAGATCATTAGCATATATGGAAAATAAAAGGGGACCCAAAATTGATCCCTGAGGCACACCTCTCGTTACAGAGACTGTGGCAGATATGCGGTTATATAAAACTACTGATTGTGAACGATCAGATAGGAACGAAGACATAAGTTTAGCTGAGGTGTTACTAAAATTAAACATATGTTTCAGCTTTTCACATAAAATGAAGTGATCCACAGTATCAAAGGCTTTTGAGTGATCGAGTAGTACCAAGAGAACCACTTTTCCATTATCAATTTGTTGCCTTATTTCTTCAGAAACACTCAACAGAGTTGTGACACAGCTATGCTTTGGACGAAATCCTGATTGCCTTTCAGTAAGTAAGTTATTTCTTTTGACAAAATCGCTTATTTGAGAATGTAACAACTTTTCAAAGACTTTAGAAAGAAATAGAAGGATTGCAATTGGCCTAAACTCCTTGTTTGATTTAGGTATTGGTATAATCATATATATTATTTCTAAAGCACTTTTTTTGTCGGTTGCAAATATCTCCCATACCACCGCATCAAATTTAATGAATGATATCTCATTTGAAAGCTTATTTCTAACACTAATGACGAAAAATAATTAGAAATTGAAAAATTAATATTTTCATTGATAAAAATTACGGTGCGAAATAGTCGCACGGGTCATCTAGTCTTTGCATATTTCCATTTAAGTGGGTAAGAACTTTTTGTAATGATGTTGTTGAAAAGATATGTTATATAAGGTAAAAGAAATGGCAAAAGTATTTTTATAAATTTTGGGTGTATATTATCAAAGCCAACGGCATTTGACTTGATTCTTGAACAGCACAATACGATATCAAATTGATTAACACATTCAAATTCAAATATTTCACCTAAATCAGTGTGCAAATTGGAGTTATGGTGGTTGTCAGAGGAAAAATTTTCTGTTGAATTATTTATTGTATTTGTTGTTTGTAAATTTATTGGTGAGGAATTGTTGAAATTGTAGTATTCAGGGTTAGATCAACCATAGGTATATTCATAAAAGTGTTACTAATTTCGTTCAAGTCAGCGAATTAAGCGCACAGGAAAAACGTTGAGAATAGTATTCAGATTTTGTTGCTCTAATTAGACTAGTGGTATCCCTTCTTAACCGACGATACTCATCATGTAACTCCGTGGTTTTATAACGTTTCCACCTTTTGTATGCAATATCTCTTTGCTTAATGAGATGCCTAATTGTTTGATTGAACCTAGGTTTAGAGTTGTTTGAAATACGTTTTGTTTTTATTGGAACAAATAAGTCATACAGATGTAGTATATTACATTCTATGAACGACAATTGTGAGTCAACTGAAGGAATGGTGTAAATCTCATTCCAGTCAATACTTAAAAACTTGTTGATTAAAAGCTGCATATTTAAGTTCTTAAAATCACGATAAGTGTGCAGTTCTTCTTCCCGTATCAATTTAAAATCATAGGAAGCAAATATCAAGTCATGTTTAGAAAAACCTGGCGCTGCAATTTGATCATAGAAAAGATCAGACGAAAAATATATCAAGAAGGCTATTTCTTGTTGATGTGAAGTGCGTTGGGAGGCAGTTATTTATGGGAGTTAGTCCAACTGACATCATATTATCAGCTAAAAAGGTTTGAGTTAGCAAATATGAGTTGAAATCTCCAGAAATAAAAATGTCAGTAAATGGCAAAGTAATCGTTTCTAATTTTTTCATAAACTTAGTTATATCAACGTTACGATTAGGTCTATAAACACAACCAATAAGCATTTTTTTACCAAGTGATAAAACCTCCACAAAAATATTCATTCTCAACTTCTCCATCCTCTTTATCATCATTTTCTTCATCATTATCACCAGACTTACAATGAAACTTACAAGGAATATTGTTCCTGACAAAGATGGCAACGCCACCAGCTCGAGTCTTTCTATCTGCTCGGAAAGTATTGTATCCCGTGAGTGAAATACGACTGTCGGGTATTTTTTCATCTAGCCATGTTTCAGATTCGCATACAACATCTATTCCAGAGTTTTCGAAAGTATATCGAAACTCATCCATCTTATTATTTAAGCTCTGTGCATTAATATGACAAATTTTGACACCATTACTTTGCTTAGCAAATATTCGAACCATATTCATTGTCATATCCTTGGAACTACTATTCACACTATTTAAGTCTGACATTGTTTAAATATAAATAAAGAACGGCCCTAATAGTAACGCATTGAATATTATCGATATAGGAAAAAACTGGTTTTTTACAATAAATATGATTTTGTTTAAAGGGTATAGTATTAAAAAGAAATTTGTTTAAAAGATTTAAGAAAAAATTACAATTTGGTAAATATAAAAGTTTAATTAATAGCATCATTGACGTTTGATATAATATTAGGCTACTCGCGGTTTCCATTGGATCCAGGAAAAAAATCATTTAACTGATTAAGACTATCAGCACGGATAGCCTGATCTGTAAATGTACGTTTAACATAAATTAGACCCCGAAAAGAATACGCAGAATGTAGATGTTTTTCTTTTTTTAGTTTCGTCGCTTCCAAAAGTATTTTATAGTTTTTAATGGTGAGACTTTCATTTACAAAAAAATAACTACGGGAATCAAAGCCAATAAGATACAATTTTAGCTGCTTACATCCGGTTTGTTTTTTGAACAAAGCAATGGATTTTAAAACAAAGTTTTTATCGTAGGGAGAAAACAAGTTAACAATGATTTCTTTATTTTTGTTGTTTTTATTTCCCAATCTATAGATACATTTTACGGGTGGAGTTTGTATATTTGTATTATATAGATATATGACATATTGGAATTAGATCTATTTTCTTCATTAAAACTAGCTAAACCAGCTTCGTTATTATCATCATTATCACCATAATCCATATAAGAAAGATTCTGATTTAAATTAGATCTATATAGTGATGGATATGATGGTGTATATAGTGATTGATATGATGGCGATCGTACTGTTCCAGAAGATTTTTTTTTTGTCTTATCAAGTTATTTTATTATATGTTTTAAAGGCTTTGTAGGCTTAAAGGTTTCTTCTAACATATTTACTTTCTCTATTTTATTACGTTTAATATTTTTAAATATTTGCTTAAATGCCGCTCTGGTTTCAACAATATCTTTTTCAATTCATTATTTTTACTCATGATTGCTGTATGACTGTGTTCATATTTGGTTTCGATCTGCTTTTGATCTGCTTTATATCTGATTTCGATCAGCTTTTCGATCTTTAATACATGCTTAATCCAATTTATACAGAGACTTCGTTAATTAATCATAAAGAGGAATGTAATAAAATGGTAAAATGGATGCATAGTATAGATATGTATACGCTGATTTTGAATATATTCTGGAAACAGTAAGCATTCAAAATTCTACGAAACTAAAATCAACACAAAAGCATATTCCATTTGCTTATAGTTATTATATGAAATGTTCGTATAACTTAGACTTAGATATTTTTAAAATTTATAGTGGAACTGATGCGCCACAACATTTTTTTAAAAGTTTAGTTGACGACATTTTAGCTATTTACACTAGTCATCTAAGTGTTATTAAACCAATGAATTCCTTAACACCCCTGCAGCAGATACAACATAATGAAAGCAAGACTTGTTATATTTGTACGAAATCTGACCATTGTCATCTAACTGGTCAATATAGGGGTGCTGCTCATAATCAATGTAATTTAGAATATCAAATTGCAAATTTCATCCCTATATTCTTTCATAATCTTTCGGCATATGATTGCCATCTGTTTGTAAGAGAGCTTTCAACAATTGAAGGCGATATAAATATTATACCATTAAATAAGGAGCTTTATGTGTCTATATCAAAAAGAATTTCTGTAAATGAAAAAGATACAATTGAGTTACGTTTTCTCGATTCATTTAGGTTTATGCCATTGAGTATAGCAAAATTAGCAAGTTATTTGTCCGACAGTGATTTAACGGTAGTAAAATCAAGCTATCCAAATGATGAAGAATTTAATTTAATGAATCGTCTTGAAGAAATTCAATTACCACCTCGTTCAATATTTTTCAATAAATTAAATAATGAATCGTGTAGTGTAGAGGATTATGAACATGCACAAAAAGTATGGAAAACATTTAAATGTAGAACATTAAAAGAATATCTACTTTTGTATTTAAAAGTAGATATTCTTTTACTTTGCGATATATTTGAAAATTTCCGTAAAGTTTGTGCAAACATTTATAATTTAGATCCATGTCAATATTATACTACCCCAGGTTTATCCTGGGATGCAATGTTGAAAACAACTGCACTAGAATTGGAGTTGTTGACTGAAGGTAGATCTAGAATATCCATCTACATTACACGACTATCATAATGATTAACCATTTTGTGCTGAGAATAAAAAAATTGAAACCATGAAACAAAAGAAACTAATAACTGATTTAAATAGTAAAACTAATTACATAATACATTATCGAAATCTTCAGCAATGTATTCAACATGGTTAAGTTTTAAAGAAAATACATAGAATTCTTCAATTTGACCAATCAAATTGGTTACAAAAATATATTGATTTAAATAACCATCACAGAACACTAGCAAAAAATTCATTTGAATAAAATTTTTTTAAATTGTTGAATAATGCAGTATACGGGAAAACTATTGAAAATGTTGATAAGAGGAAAGACATTTAAATAGTATGTAGGAGCTCGAGCTCTTATAGCTAAACCAAATTTCCATAGTTCACTTCAAATTCATGAAAATATGCATGCTATCCAAATGAATAGAATTAAAACTGAATACAACAAACCTATTTATGTTGAATTTGCAGTCTTAGAAATATCCAAATTTAAAATGTATAGTTTTCATTATGATTACATAAAGCCTAAATATCGTGAAAACATTAAACTCAATTATATGGATACTGATTTCTTTATTTACGACATTAAAACAGATGATCTATACAGAGATATTAAAAATGACATAAATACTCATTTTGATGCATTTGCATATCCGATAGATAATGTCTACAATATCCCACTTCTTAATAAAAAAGTTTTAGGGATGATGAAGGATGAGTGTAATGGTAAAATTATTAAGGAACTCATTGGGTTAAGAGCTAAAATGTACTCAGTGAAAATTGATAGAGTAGATCTGGAAATTAAAAAAATTAAGGGCGTTAAGCAATGTGTAACTAGTAAATTAAGTATAAATGACTTTAGATTCAATGTATTAATATTAGTAAGCAAGTATTTTTATAAATTTCATAATACTGTGAAATTATTCTATATATACTACAATAGAAATAGTGACTTTGAAACAAGTCTACTATGATATAAATAGAAGGAAGAACAATCAATATTAACGATTATTCACAAATATTACATATAAGTATATAATAACATCTCCAACAATGATTATTAAAGAGATTTACACATTAAATAAATAAATTATCAAAAAATTTTTAAAACAAATTCCTAACGTTATTTCTGATAAACATAAAAATAAAATTATGAACATTAAATCATATCTGGAGGATAGAAAAAAATTTCAAACAATAACTAATCGATATGGGGAACATTACAATAATTGCGCTTGGTCAGATGAAAATAAAACGTGTGGTCCAGATACTTGTTCCTGCTCCCGCTTTAAGAAAACAAAAGAAGCTGTCATAGAAGAAGCTAAAGAAATCATGGAATATTATAATAATAATGTATATAATTTAACCAAATGTAAAAATTGTACTTTTAATAAAATGAAAACATAAACATAAGCATATATCAAACTATTTGTTTTATTTTCTAATTCAAAAACTGTTTCTTTTCTTTTAAAATCATATTTCCATACAAAACATAAAATAAATTTATCACGTACAAATGAAGAATTCATTTGAAAAATAAAAAGGTTTCATATTACAAAAAAAAGACAATTATGAAAAGGAACAATTAGCAGATTTTATAAAATATTTATTTTGTTATTTTTTCTTATCTTAAATTCTTGCATTATTTTATTTCATACTAGCTTAAACCCGGTGCGCTTTGCTACTCTCATCGAAATAAAATTATGTAGTAAAAAATTTAAAAACAGATTTTGTGAATTGATAATTGTTCTTTCGCCCATTTTTATTTTAAAATTTATAATTTACTATAATATTGGCTTTAGCCATGTTTAAAGACTCTAGCTATAATAGTTCTTCAGTTACGCGATATTTTATATTATGTATCCCACGGGTGGTATTACTTTTTTATTTCTATTTTCAAAGGTATAATTAACTATAAGGTTTACTCCTTCCAAGTTATAAAATTATCAATATAACAGTTTTTAAGATATGCAATATTTTATATTGGCGTTCTATGGGTATACCACTCCCCTGCTGATATATAATTAAAATTTTACGGCTTAAGAGATCATACTGCAAAGAGTTAAAGCAATTGGGTGCAGTGGCTCTTAAGATAAGCGATACTTAACATTGGCATCCTACGGAGGACACAATTTCCCCCCTGCCCCTATCGAAAAAATAAGTAGCCTAATTTTACTTTCGGGGTTCACGTGATGCTACTGCAAAAATTTTAGGTAAATCGCCTCAATAGTTAAGGAGTCTATAATCCAACAAACAAACATACAAACATTTTTAAATTTTTATATACATAAGTATATAGATAGATAATCAAAACCTGGTGCATATGCTCAACTATTACTCACATTTCTTTGTCTTTCAATTTTAAGCTTTTTAATCTTTATAGACGTATTTTTAATTTTGAATCTGTAAAATCTGAAAAAAAATTCCTAATAAAATTTAAAATAAAATAACACAACATACATATATCAAACTATTTGTTTTATTTTCTAATTCATAAACATAGTTTCTTTTTTTATGAAATCATATTACAAACATATAATAAATTTATTACGAACAAATGTAGAATTCATTTGAAAAAATAAAATGGTTTCATATTACATAAAAAAGACAATTATGAAAAGGAGCAATCAGCAGACTTTATAAAATATTTATTAAGTTATTTTTTGCTGAGTTTTTTAAGAATTCTAACCATCTACACATCTGCTCAACTAATACTCAAATTTCTTTGTATTTCCAAGAATTTTGAGACTTTATGAAACTTAAATTTGTCACGTATATACAATTCATTTGAAAAATAAAAAAGTTTCATATTACATAAAAAAGAACATCCGACATGGTTGTATCTACACACACCCTTCTCTTTACGAACATCTAACAAAGAGCCAGCATAGGGTTGCCAGACGGTCACATTTGCACACACACACACACAGCCACGACAATCACATTTACACATACACACAAACACCCTTCTCTTTACGAACATCTAACAAAGACGCCGCATAGGGTTGCCAGACGGTCACATTTACACACACACACACACAGACACATCCTACTCTTTACGAACACCTAACAAAGAGCCCGCATAGGGTTGCCAGACGGTCACATTTACGCACACACAAACATACACAGACAATAAAAGTGGTGGAGCTTGCAAATCACAAACATACACAGACAATAAAAGTGGTGGAGCTTGCAAATCACAACCCGCAAGCCACAACACGATAAAGTCACAACAATATACACACATACACGGCTCAGTGTAGCGTACCAATCGATGAACAAATTAAGTTAACCAACCGACCGTAGGGTGAAAATAAAATCTTCATCGCGAATGCTCACTACGATATCGCCTCCAAGATAAGAAGGGGATACATAGGGATAGATAGGGGATAGTTTTTACATGAAATTGTTTGCTGGGTTATACAATGCTCCCAAATTTGTATGGAAAAAGTGCGGCCTGTTTTTACACATTGCCACTTCACCACCAAAAAACGTTTTCTTTCTCTTTCTTCGAAATGATTAAGGCATTTTTCATACGTCACTTTTTTCATCTCTGTATGCTATGTGGTACGGCTGTTAAGTAGTTCAACGATGTGGAAAAATTCTTAAGTTTTATTAATTTTAAATTACCAAGAACTTAAAGAATCAAACAATCTCGTGGAAGGCTTTAAATTAACCACCATCAATTAAAACTCATTTAAAATAAATTTGGGGGAATATCTCATATAATAAATTTATTAAATTCCTATAATTTCTTAAAACCAAAGTGTTTCAAAACTTCAACAGCTATGTTCACACCTATTAAATATTTGATGTCTTACACGTCACCACTAGTTTTCTTAAAGAATTGTTTGCTTTTGCAAAACGTTAGGCTAGTGCAAACATTATTTAACAGTTTCTAAATTACATTATACAATTACCATCTTGGGAATAAAGTTTAGTAAATAAACAGAAATTATTTAAAGTAAAGCCAAAGTTTGATCAATTTACTGGTCACGGTTTTTTTGGATTTTATAGTCAAATATTTGTTACGTCTGAACAAACCATAAGTCATATCCATGTATTTTGTTGGTTCCTTACCTTCGTGAATTGCTTTGTTTTTATTTTAATTACGTTTTTATTACAAAATCTAATTTGATTTTTGAATTTTTATGTATTCGAATTAAACCCGGTTAACCGGTTAGTTTTAAAATGCTTAACCGAAAACCGGTTTTTTTAAATAGCAACTATTCGGAATATTCGAAAACCGGTTATTGAAAAAAGTCGAATAATCGATCACCCTAGTATAATAGGTAAAGAGGTTAAATTAGAGAAAATAAGTTCAATCCACCACAGCCAACTTCTAAATATAAAAATAACAAGTTAGAGCGCTATATTCGGCTGTGCCGAATCTTTGATACCCTCTACCGACACTTCGAATGTTTTAGGAGTAATATCTGTATGATGTCTGTTTATTATTAAAATATTTATAAAAACAGACATCTGTATTAAAATTGGTTGCGGTTTAAACCTATATTAAATTATTGACCGACAATCAGAAATTTTAATGCTTTTTTTTAGAAATTTTAACAAGCTTGAGTAAAATATCATGATTCGTAACAGTTTAAGCCAAACTAAAATGATTTTCAGGAGGTCAATTTACAGTAGTTTTGACTTAGCTGCACAATCTCCTTTGCACGATTTTTTGTGCAGGTAAATCAAAAATGCTTTTATCTTAAAAGCATTTACCTGTCTTAATGTGCAGGTACACAATTGTGGTTACCTGCACAAAAGTGCAGCTAAAGTAAAGTGTTTGATTAAAAAGTAGAATAAAAAAATTATTTTATTAATAGGTACATAAATTTATATTTTATTAAAATTTTATTTCAACCCAGCTAGCATTTTCAATCGTCTTGGAGTCTACTGGGAATCTCACAGAGTGTTTTTTATCGTCGACGAGCTCATTTTTTTATTGTAGACAATTCCTCGCACAGGAGAAACTGTTACACGTGCTGATTCGTATGAGAGATTCTTCCTTTATATTAATCGTAAAGATAATCGTTTATCATGTATGTAGAGATTATCTAACGCATCTTTCAAAAAGCATGGCAAGAGTAGTATGAGACTCATGTAGGTATTATTTTACAACTCGTGATATGCTCAGCCGTATGATTGAGCTACCTAAATAAGGGCATCAGGCGTATTTATCAAGCCAAAACTTCTAATTTTCATACAATTTCTATAAAACAAACCTTAAGGTCGCGAAATCAACACCATCCTGTCGGAAAATCCTTTTTTACATTAAAAAAAAGATTTAGATGTTTTTGTTGTTGTTACTCGTCAGATAATCATCAGAAGATTCTTTTAGGAGATGTATATTAAATATTATCGTCTAACAAACAGCCTATGCGAACTGGGAAATAGCAGATCGGCTGACTTCCAAAACGTACTAATACAAAGTTTGTATACAGTTTTACTACTGTATTTTAACGATGCACATGTATTAGGGTATTCATTTAATCGGTTAATCGCTCGATTAATTAACCGAGGTTTTGGTTTAATCGATTAATAATCGGTTAATTTGGTTTTTGATCGGTTAACCGATTAATAAAGTTTTTTATAAATATGATTATTTCAGTTTATAAAAATGCATTATTTGTTTATTATTTGGAGTTTATAAGTAAAAAAAAAAAACAATAACATACAAAACATAACAATTCTTAAACTAAAACTGCTAACTCACTTTCAGCACATTTTACAGGAGAGACAAAAAACTTTTTATTTTCCTTATTTGCAGCTTAATAGAATATTAAAAATACAGTTAGTTTTACACACGTCAAGACTTAAATAGAAAAAAAACTACATGCGACGAGGCGTATCTTTCTCTACCACACGTCATCAACATCTCAATTTACATAAAAAGTGGATTAAGCCTGTTTGCATATTTAGCCGACGATATATATTTATTTCTTGTAATTATTTTAAGACATAAGACTTTATGACTACCTAGTGAATCCCCCAAATATGTATTTAAAAAAAAATAAACTGAGATAATTTTATTAGTTATTTCAATAGTTAAAGGTGATCTTATCAAAAAATAATTTCAATTTTTGGAAATGTAAGATGAGATAAACCCACTGTTGTTTATTGTTGATGTGTTTTGTTCAAGCTTTGATATTGTTACAAGTAGAACTGTTGCTATAATTCTTATATGTTTAACAGTTTTGTTTGGTTTAATATCTTTAGTTTGTCTAAAATCTTTATGGATGAAGTTTCCTGATGATCTGGCCTAAGCAACCAGTGAAATGCATAGGAATAGCTTATCCCATCAACAATAACTTTCAAGTGTTTTTGTCAAGAATAAAAACTGGGAATTAAGCACGAATAGCAAAATCTTTTGAAGTTAAAGGAGATCTTATAAAATAATCTTTTAGAAAAGTAATTTGGTTTAAATGGTTAGGATTAAAGCGATTCTTTTCTTCAGTTTTGACAAAACTTGACTTGGAAAAAATTCTTTTACTTATCGTAGATCTAAGTTCTCAGATCTTTTCCAGGATTTTTCTAAACATTTAAAATACTCCATTATGCCATTAGAGTTTTTTTTTTTTTTTTTTAATTTTTAACACTTCGTATTGTTTCGGTTAATTCTGTTAAAAGACTGATATAAGAAAATATGTTTGAGAAACGTGAAACAAAAAAAGATGTTGACAATCAAACATTTAATCCATTTTTCGCCACATTCCTTCTGATCGATGATGGACATAAAAAAATTGAAAAACATTGTAATTTTAGTCACCGGTCGGCGGAAAATGGGTTAAAATGAAGGTCAGTGAACACCTTCTTTGTTTGTATAAAATATACATTTTGTATATGAGACGAAACAAATAATTAAAAACCCAAAATAATATTATAATACTACAAAGTATTGAAATTTTTGTTACATCGGTTAATCGGTTAATCGACTGAAATTAACCGGTTTAATCGTTAATCGAAAAAAGCCAATTTGAAATTAACCGATCAGTTAATCGGGTAGTAATTAATCGGTTAACCGAGGTTTACCGAATGAATACCCTAACATGTACAAAGTACCGAAACAAATGCAACTATGTGTTCTGTTTAATTAAACATTTTGAAATGTAAGTGGTGCAATGCATAATATTAAAATAAATCTGTATTGCTTGCAAATTAAATGTCAAATATCACAAAGCATCAACTTTGAAACCGATGCTCTAATTACTTTTTTGCTGCGTTACTAATACTTACCATTGATGTTTTGGAAGGGTTTGCATTGCATATATATTGTACTGCGGCGTAATGAAACATTATACTTTGTTCTTATACAAAGCATTTGACGTTTTGGAAGTCAGCCATCATTTTATACATGTATGTATGTGTATTTAATATAAAAGAAACACTAACAAAAACAATGAGAATTCACAAAGAACATACAAATTTATGGAACAAAACAAAATAATTGCGATTTATGCTTTTATAAACAGCTTAAATTGGATATTAATGAGAAAAAGTGGTCACCATATATTTTTATGTGTGCAGCTAACTTTGATGTTTTTTATGAAAATATTTTAAAGCTGCCCAAAAATATGAAAAATGTGCAGGTACACAAAAATGCACATAAAACAGGATTTTGAAGAATGATTCCAGAAAATATGTATTTTGAGCAGTTAAGTCAAAGTGCAGCTAACTTTGATTTTTTGTGTGAAAATAATTTTAAAATGCCAAAAATTTTGTGCATTTATCTTAAATGTACAGGTATAGAAAGTGCACTTAAAAAAGGAACTTGTATGAAATTATAAAGAATAATTCCAAAAATTATCAATTTTGTGCAGTTAAGTCAAAAGTGCACGTAAACAAAAGGCAGTTAAGTCAAAACTACTGTATATTGAAGCCATGGTAAGCTATGAACCAATCATCCCAAATTCTGCAGAACGATTTCTGGTATTAAAAAACATAAATTTCTATACAGCGGTGCAATTAGTTTAAGCGTTTGCAGTGAATTTCAGAAGGCTGCTATAATGGAATCTAAGGTAAATAATGGACCGTATATCACAAAATTGCATAACATTTTTTCTGGCCATATGAAGCTAAACTGGAAAAAGGTTTACCGCGTATTTAATTACACTCACAATATTCTGTACGTAAAATTAAGTGAAATTGTAATATAAAATAAATGAAAATTCAATTAAAAACCGGTCTACTTATTTTTCATTTATTTTTTACAAAAAGTTCATTTAATTTTTACTGTCAAAAATTCAACACCATATTCCGTAATATCAAATAAATATTCAGTTATTTTGTAAAATTTTTTCTGTCAAAAATTCAATACCATATTCAGTAAAAACAATTAAATATTCAGTTATTTTATAAAATTTTACTGTCAAAAAGTTGACCGCATATTCAGTAAAAGCAATTAAATATTCAGTTATTTGATTAAATTCAGTAATTTTCGTTTACTCAACAAAAGAGCCGAATTTCTAAAAAATACCAGACAGACACCTGTCCGCTTGTTTTTCTTATAAGCGATAGAGGGAGAATATTATTATTTACTTACCCTGTTACACACGTTTATTTTACTTTTGTTGTACTGACCACGTTGTTTACAGAAGAACTCTCAATTATAAGACACCAGCAGCATGACCGATATGGCTTCGCAATTATTTTACTTTTAAAATTTGATGTATTTAAATAAATTATATTAACAAATGGAAAATGGGAATTGCTTACACAAAACAAGCAATTCATTTTTTATAGATAAGTAAAAATTAATTTTTGGTAGTTAAATAATATAAAATAACTGAATATTTAATTGTTTTTACTGAATATGGCGTTGAATTTTTGACAGTAAAATTTTATAAAATAACTGCAAATTTATTAGTTTTTACGGAATATGTAGTTAATTTTTTGACAATTAATTTATAGAAGATAACTGAATATTCATCTGCTTTTACGGAATTCGCGGTTGAATTTTTGGCAGTAAAAATTAAATGAACTTTTCGTTGCTTTAAATTACATTTTTATTTAATTTAACATAGAGAAGAATTTAACTCAATCAACGGACAATATTAACTGCAACTGAAAATCCGTATTAATATGCACTTAGTTTTTTGAATAACTGTTAGAATCAGTTAAAAATAAATTTGCTGGGAATTTTAAATGTTTATTTATTTAAAAATGACTGAACGGAATATTTCCTAAATAAACTACAGTCCGTTACTGTAATAATATTGTGAGTGTATTTAACCATAGTGGGCTTTATATGAGGCCTATAGTAAATTATGCACCGATCTTCACGAAATTTCACAGTATCATTACAAGTTCTATAAAACTGTGATGTACCAAATTTTGTTATGATAGCGTTATTTTTTTACGTTTTTAGGCGTACTTAGCTGTTTTCCGGGGGTAAGGTTTATATGGGGCCTAGGGTAAATTATGAACTGATCTTCACGAAATTACATAGTTTTATTTCTTGTCCTATAAAACTTTGATGTACCAAATTTTGTTATGATCGCCTTATTTTTTACGTTTTTAGGCGTACTAAACTGTTTTCCGGGAGTAAGGTTTATATGGGGCCTAGGGTAAATTATGGACCGATCTTCACGAAACTTCACAGTGTCATTTCTAGTCCTATAAAACTGTGACGAGCCAAACTGTTGTTACTGTTTTCCGGGAGTAGGGCTTAAGGCGACCGTACACGACATGTTTTTGTCATCTGACATGTCAAATTTCCCACTGCAAAATACATACATGTCGTGTGTTACCTTTTAAGCTTTGCTCCTGTAAAAGTCAGATTTCAATTAGAGCGTGCTCTATTTTCTTCTGAAAACCCGTCTGACATTAGAAATCTATGCCGAGAAGAAACCGGCAGCGGCGTCCACTATTGACGAAATCATTAGCCGGCTGAAGTTAATATTTTACAATACCGAGATATGCATGATCATTCTTCCACTATTGAATAGAATTAATGTAAATATATATGTATGTATATAAAAACCGTTTCATTATAATATCCTAAATTGGTATCTTTGAATTAAAAGAAAAATATGTTAAGATGGCTAAATTATTTAACGGCGTAAATACAAATTTTTGTGGCGGCATTTTTATTTTGGTTTTTGTAACAACTATGGGGAAAAAACAGAGACAATGTCAAAAGCAAATTACATGTACGTTTGTGACCGAATATTATAAACCTTCTGTAAAACAGCCATGCACAATTACATGTGACTTGAAAAGTTGACAAGTCAGATGTAAAAAACATGTCGTCTACATGCACCTTTATATGGGGCCTAGGATAAATAATGGACGGATCTTCACGAAATTTTACAACGTGATTTTTTTTTAGGTGGTGGTTCCACATTTTGATTCATAGCTCTGATCCTACTGAAGCGATTTTGCTGGATTTCAATCCCAAACTGCTGAGGATAACTACAAGCAATTTGACACCCAGTTTGTTTAGTTCTTTTGAGTTTTTCGAAAGTGAGCGTGTTTTCAACAGACGGACATGGCTAAATCGACTTAGAATTACTCAAGGACCCAGAATATATATACTTTATGGGGTCTGAGATGAATAATAAAAAAGTTGTTTGCAGGGTTAACGTTGGCATTATTAAAAAGTGGCACAAAGGGTTGTTTTATAAATCTAAAGTCGCACAAAAAAAAACTTTTTAGAAAATAAGTCGGAAACCCATTTTAATGATAATAATTTATTAATAACACAGCATAAAACATACCAAACACAAATGAAAACATGTAGCGTTGTTGACATTTTTCGACACAGGTAAAACATATAAGGGGTATAGATTCAAAGACTGCAAAGTCCACATTTATAGTTTTCGTAATAAATAGTAAAAACCTCTAGCTCAAAGTATATTCATATTTATGTATTGTATATCTGCTATACAGTAAATAAGAATATGATGGAGATATGACGCAAGTTTCAACCAAATCGATATAGCGGTTTGCTGGCAATTGTAATAATAAAATTGGACATTGCTGTGTTTGATCTTATCAAATGGAAATTGCTGCTTTTTTAGCATGGGCAAGTACTTAAAAAAATCACTACAGTATACGCTCGGTTAGTTATATGAGTACCCAGTTATATGAACATCCAGAATAGTGAACAACAAAATGTTTACACATGAGGTTCTTAAGAGTGAACACAACCTATCTCTTTTATGTGAACAACTAGCAACCGTTAATTTTTTTGTATCTTTTTGTTGTAAAGAGTGCTTTTTTAGAGTATCAAAACTTTGAGTTGGCATCACTCCTTTATTTAAGCAACCATTAAACAGCTGAAAGTTGCTTTTTGTTTAGTTTGCTTTTAAATTTCATTATGAATCGACTTATGACTTATTATGAATCGAGCAACGCGCAAACACAAATTGACATTGATTTTGAATTTCCATTCAAAATTTTATTTTCCAATGAAGCCCATTTCTGGTTGAATGGGTACGTAAATAAGCAGAATTCTCGCATTTGAATTACATCCACAAAAATTACTGCGCACCAAAGCTTTATGGGCTGGCGGAGTCATATAAATTTCATAATTTTTTTTTTCCAATAAAGCCCGTTTCATTGATATTAAAAATATATTTCCTTGTTTTATTATGATTTAAACTTGTGTCACTCTACAAAAAACACCCTTTATTAGAAATCTGTTCTTCCCCGAAATAAGCTAGTAAATGTGTATTTACGAATGCAAAGGAAACTTTATAAGATGGTTGGTGTTTGTAAAGTTATTGCTTGGAATGAAAATAATATATCTGATAATGATATTTGGCATTGCGAAAATGCAGGGACAAGGCATTACAGAAATCCCTTAAAGCAAAAAAATATAACCGACTACTTTCATGTACATTTATTTACAACAAAAACTTAATATAGGTTATGTATGTACAAGTATTAAAAATCATTTGAAATACTCATTTATATTGTCTCGATTATGTGAACTTTTCCATTTAGTGAACAGGCCCTGTCTGAATTAGTTCATATAAGCGAGCGTATACTGTAGTTATAAAATTCTTAAACTTAACAAAGGCTTAGTTTTTTCTTGATTGATTTGGAGGAACTTCATAACAACTTAGCTCCATAATTACGACTAAAGACAAAGTTATAAAATGTACAATAAAACAAACTGCTTCATATAAAAAAAAAAATTTGTTATATTTTTAATTTCTTTTTAGTTTTGTTTTGCAAAAAGGAAAAAAAAATAAAAAAAATAGCCTGCATTTTTGAAAATAGTTGAGAGAAAAAGAGCTTAACAAACTGTGATCATTGCAAAAACGGGATAAAAGTGTTTCTGGTAATGTAATATTCACTTATTGGAAGAATTCAATAAATACAACTAAGAGGTATTATTAGTTAAGTACGTTTGTGAAAAAAGTGGACTTTGCAGTCTTTGAATCTATACCCCTCATATGTTGCTTAAATTAAGGGTATTCATTTCAAAATTTTTTTTTGGTTGGAAAAATGGAAATAAGGAAAATTACACTAATATTTACGTGAACGGTTATTTTTTTAGTTAAAAGTACAAAAGTTTTAACTGTCAACAAAAAAAAAAAAAAAATCTGTCAAATAATTTTTGAAAGTAATTTATATTTTTCAAGATGCCGAATGAAAGTGTTAAACATGTATTAATTGTACGGTTTCTAATTTCCCGAAATTTTTCTATTCCCGGGATACGAAACAAAAAAAATCTTATTCCCGGGAATCCCGGGATTTTTTGAATAAAACAATGATTTTATTTAATGAGTTCAAGACAAAAGTTTTTACTTTTTTTTAAAGAATATACACATATACAATAGTCCAAAAAAAAAGTTATATTAATTCCACAGAAAACCAAATAAATTGTAAAATTCATATATACATTCATATTATATATATATGGGCATTTCCGTCAAAAGGTCCAAAATGACCGAAAATTTAAAAGTTACTAAAAGCTGATTATTTTACGATATTATTATAGAGAAATATTTAGATTTTACTAATTTTATAAATTTACTCATAAATTTGTTCACTTAGATGAACAATCAGACTGCAAAGTTGTGCAAACGTTATTTCTTATATGTGAGAATGTTTTGTAGTATGTTTTCTTTCATATTTATCTTTCTTAAAAGAGGTGATGTTTGACATAAATTATTCCAAAAAAATTTTCTTACATGGTCTGTCATCTAAGGAAGAGTTCAAAGAGAAATATGTCATTCGGATTAAAGGTAAATTTTTATTTTATTCATTATTCAGTTAAGTTATTACGGAAAAAATGTCACGTTCGAAATGTCAAGTATCGACACAGATTTTGGCTTAAAAAAAAGAAAATACAGAAGATTTTTAAAACAAACCAAGACATTTTAATATTACATTGCTACGTAATATTCTGAAAGTAATTTGACTAAAAAATTGTGCAAGGTGTCGCTGAATTACGCCTTTTCATGCATGGCTAAAAAAACTACTTCTGTTTTTTTCACGTTCGAACCGCTACTTGTTTTGCCATTTTCTTTGAACTAAAATCGCGCCCTCCATAAACAGTGCTTTCTTAGTGCTACAATTTAAGGGGTAAGAAAACGTAAAAACATTTTTTGCTTTGATATTATTGCATTTTTGATGCGTACGACTGTCATGTTCAACACTTTGGAATTACCCATACATATATATATATATTTATTTATTTTTTTTTTTTTTTGGGAGGTCACGAATTATTTAAACTTATTAATATTTAGTAGTTATCATTAATAGAAACTTGATAAAATTGTGTTGGTATTATTAAAGCATTTAAAAGCTCATCAGAGATTCTATTTCTTATCCTTGTTGATATGTATATTGCCTGCTTCCGAAAACGTGCTCTCGCTTCCTACAGACGTTGGTTTTATAGTGAGATTTTTTTAGGCTTTTGTATTTTCCTTACATTTATTTTTTTAGAATTTGTAGATGGTTATGGTGTTGGTGTATCGTGTTCATTTTCTTTTTCAAGAAGCTTTTTAGACATTTCATCAGCAATTAAGAAGACCGTTGATTTATTGGCTTAGAAAAAATAGTTCGATTTGTAGGTAGTTTTTAGTACTTTTAGTAAAGAATATATTTTTATTGCTCGTTTTTGATTTTAACGATGCTAACATATTAAAATTTCAAAAAATTTAATTTGAAATTCCCGAAAATTCCCGGAAAAATTTTCCCGGGATTAATTCAAAAAACATGTCCCGGGATTCACGGGAATTCTTTCCCGCGTAGAAACTCTAATTAATTGACTATTTAATTGTCACATCATTAACGGAAATTGATAACACAGGCCAACACTCAATTTGCTTCTTTGAATT
The DNA here is from genome assembly GCA_930367215.1 of Pollenia angustigena. Taxonomy (NCBI): domain Eukaryota; kingdom Metazoa; phylum Arthropoda; class Insecta; order Diptera; family Polleniidae; genus Pollenia; species Pollenia angustigena. The sequence goes on along the minus strand of OV884061.1, from coordinate 21,250,721 downwards.
TATCAACTGATTCTAGTTAATTTGGGTGCGCTGAATTCAAAACTGTAATCAGTTTGTCTCTATCAGCTCTAGTTTTCATGATATCAAAAAATTTATCAAAATTTTTTATTTACTGTTATAGTTATCGCCAAAAAAAAAAAAAGCTCCCAAATTTTATTCAAATTTAAAATTTTTTTAATTTTGTCGGGCTGTGTAATATTTACGAAAATAACGGTATGTAAAGATACATTTTAATGAAAACAATACAATATAAGTTTTGAAATATTAATATTATATTCTAGAAAATTTTACTTCAGATGATGATTTAGCGACTGAAAAATGGTAGATAATTTGGTGGATGAAGAATTAAACATTTTTTATGATGATTTGTGCGTAGTGATGTCTTTGCGACAAGGAATCGAGTACTTTATTCCCAAATCTAAGGTATGGTGTGAGGATATTCTTTCCCAGTTTGATGACAACCGATTTCGTCAAATGATGCGATGCACCAAAAATCAGTTTCACCATATTCTCTCAATTTCATGATACAAATTCATGTAAGCAATTTAGTGTTGATTTTGAACTAGCATTAGTGCTATACAGACTCGGGGCCTCAGGAGAAAGTGCTAGTATTCGAAAAATAGCAACACTTTTCGGTATTGGAGACGGAGGCACTATCAAAAATATCACAACGAGAGTATTTCGGACTTTTCTGAAACTCCAAAAAAAAAAAATTATTTTTTGGCCAGATAGAGTCGAAAGAGCGGAAATCGTGAAGAAGACAATTAGTGAGTTACCTTACTGTATTGGTTATGTAGATGGCACAGAATTTAAATTGCCCGAGACACCTATTCCACACCCTTTGGACTATTTTTTTAAAGGCACAGATAACATGCGATCATAACTTGCGTATTCGTCATCTGTCTTCGTGTGCTTTAGCTATAAATTCATCAAACTATTTTTCAGAAAACCAGTGGATTGCTGGTGATTCTGCCTATTCTTTGTCCAATACAGTTATTGCACCATATAGAATAAATTCTTCAGCTATGACTCCTTTTAAGCGCACAGCAGATTTCGTGTCGTGTGAAGAAGTAGAACAAACCCAATTTGATAAAAAAAAAACGTCAAGCCATTCATCAAATTATATTTCCATAATTTTATATATATTTATTAAGTAAAAAACACGCAAAATTAAAAACTGAAATAATTTTATTATAAACGTTAATAAATAATTCTTTTTATATTTCGTTAATTTCTTTTATATTTCATTTCCAACTCATACTTTGCGAGTCGTTCGTTTTTTTCCAATTGTAATATTTTTATTTTTTCTTCTTTTTCTATTTGTTTAAGTTTAATTTCTATCTCCTGTTTTTTTAGTGCCAATTCGGCATACAATTTTTCTTTCTGAAACTCCAGTTCTTTTTTGAACTTTTTTCGAATTGAATTCGGTACCGCTGACAGGGTTGTCAAATTTTTTTGAGCTCCATCGCCAAACCGGATGTCAGATATCGCCAAAAATCGCCAAACGTCGATTTTGTTCAGTTTTTGTAAAATTTTCTTTTTTTTTAATTAAATTTTGCATACAAAAAACGCTAGTATAATTTTTCAGTCAAAAATCGCCAAAAACTGAGAAAAAAATACAAAAAAGTCGCCGAAGTAAACTTTGTTTTGTTTCTGTAATTTTTTTTTAAATAACATAAAATGGAGATCATATATGTATTCAGTTAAAAACTTAAATTAAGTACACAAGTCTATAAGATCGTACACTTCAGTCTCACCGATTTCATTACTGGAGTTTTGACCTACATACTATTATACATACATACTATTAGAATTAAATATTGACTGAATATAAAATTCACTTATTATGTTTTTTATGTTAGTAATGATAACAAAAATGACAAGTTGTTAAACAAAATTGCCGAAATAATACAAATGGTAAAAATAGCCAAGTTAATCGCCAGTTATATCAGAAATCGCCATAAAAGTCGCCAGTCGCCAAATGGGAAATCCCATCGCCAAACACTTTTCAAAATCGCCACGTATGGCGAGAAATCGCCATATCTGACAGCCCTGACCGCTGAGTTTCGTTTCGCTCAGTTTAAAATTTACCAAATTGAGATATTGCATCTTTAGGAGCTGAGTTTTTCAGCTTTTCAGCAAAAGATGAAGCCTTTTTTTATTTCAGATTGAGTTGGAGTTTCTTCTGAATCATTTAATGTTTCTGTAATACCCTCATCAATAATTTCTATAGGAGTCTTGGGCGTAATTAAAGAAGTCTAAGTCGTTGGTAATATTTCTAAATCCTCCGAGTCCGAGGCAAACGTAACCAACTCACATGTCCTTTTATCTCCGAAAACATCCTGCAAGCGATCGTAATTTTTCTAAAATGCCAAATATGTTTATTATTCAAAAATCTTTATTAGCCATATTTAACGTTAACCATTTACAGTACGAATTCCATTTGCAATATCTTCTGTAAGTATGCCAGCACCGGTGTTGTTTCTCCAACTTTAAGCTTTTGCAAAACTAGTTTTCAAATATCGAACTTTCCATTTAACTGAATCCCAAGTAGCACTTATCTTACATTCATCCAAAAAACGTTTATTATATATCTGTGCTGTGGGTTTCTAAAATAAAAAAGAATTGTAAATTTTTCCTGAAATTTAATTTTTCAAATTTACCTCGAAATTTCGATTATCCAAAAATCCAAGTACTTTATCCACTTCTGTATCTGTCCATTTTTTTTAATCTATTTCTTTTTTGTTTTTGCGTTCTTTTTTAATATTTTTTTTGTATAGAATTAATTTTTAATTTTGTTTTGAAAAACGACGTTTTGAAAAAGTTAAATTTGCTTTAATTAAAATGGAGTTCAAAGAATCATAGTTGATTATCTTAAAAAGGGATGTAAATTTAAGTGCGTTTTGCTTAAAATAACAACATTTTTAATAAAGTGGCAACCACACTCAATTTGAAGTTTATGAATTGCCAACTCTTTAAAAATTGTAAAGTTGTAATTTTCCAATCTGATTTTTTTACACTTGGTTGTTTAAATTGCAACTTTCGGTGGAAAAGTTTTTCCTTGTGTTTGTTGTAACAAAAATTAAATTTTTCCACTTTTCCAACAAACAAAAAAACAGAAATGAATACCCTTATTGTTAACGCTTTTTAAACAATTTGCAAAAATATTATATGTATATGTATTTCTTTATGTACATATATTTTTTCTAAAAAAAAACTGTTTAATATTTTATCTACTTATGTCAATGTTTCAAAACTATAAAATTTGTTGATTTTTTCCCCCTTATGCTAATCCCACGAAGCTCTACGCTTATCTGCAGGAGACCAGTCTCTGGCCGGAATCGAATCCACAACCCAAGCCCTGATACACTGGTTCACTACCAGCCTACCGGAGCTTTTAATATTTTGCCAACTAGGGGACTGTACGTCTTTTAAACTGGTTTTTGTTAAAAGTCATAAAACTAGACGAGTTTAAAAAAACTTGCAGACCTCCAAAAAAGAAGTTAAATGTCGATTTTAGACGACGAGCGATAACCCTGCATATCTGTGCGAAATTGAATGAAGCTATTAAGCAGTTGGAACATTTTTGCAGCTAAATTCGTCACTAAAAACATTGTATTTAGCTGCAAATTTTTATTTGGAATTTTTTAGCCTTTTTAAAAAATGTGTTAAGCTTCTTTTGATTAATTTTAAAAATTGGGAGGAATAGTGTCAGCGATTAAAACCAATATTTTTTATTAATTATAAACTAGCTTTTAGCCATGACTTTGTTCACGTGTAAACTTATTTTATGCTAAAATATTTCAAGATATAAGCAACATTACTATTTTTCGCCAACACTTAAGCTGGGATCACACGATTACCGCAAATGCACCAATATGGCACAATTTTGATTGTGCTTTATTGACGCACAATAAAGAAATTGCACCAATTAAATATTCTGAAATCACACGATTGCCCTGTTTTATTCAAATTTAATTGCCGCTACTTGGTACAAAGTGAAATGGGTACAAAAATTGCCGCATCACAGTCACACGATTGTGACAATTGTGAAAACAGCTGTTGTGGTAGCTTTTTCATTTGTTTGGAAAGTCTAGTTGGTATGTTCATTAAAAACGAAAAATTTGTTTATATAAGTAGGTACCTACTATACAATTTTTTGTTGAATAGTTTTATTTGAAATATTTTAAGAAAACTTTATAAAATTTCAAAAATTAACAGCCTGGGGGGCTACTCTCTATTGCGATGTGAAAGAAAATTGTAGCAAATCTAGCGATTGGTACTCTTCAATGCGTTTGCGCATGTGACTTTCGCATCTTTTAATTTTTTTTTCTTTTCGTAAATCAACACTTTATTTTATTTAAATTTTCCAATTTCAAATATTTTTACGCACTTTGGCATTTCATTACTGTAAATCCGCGCCATCTTTAATTTTTATTGCCACTATCGCTTCATTTTCAGAAAATTTTGCGAAAGTGATAGAGAGTACCACGTTGACATTTAGCTTTCGCATCGAAATTGTTTTCGCATCGCAATAGAGAGTAGACCCCCGTTCAACAATTTCGAATGTTAACGTTTGCATATAAAATTTGTACGAAATAATAAAATTTAAATAATGATAAATTTTCATTCTTGACTGAAGCTGGGCTCGAACCCAGGCGTTTTAACGGACAGGATACCCTTACATGTTTCAATTGCAACCACTCAATCTCTTCAGAGGGCTTGCCGTTTAACACTCGCAGCCATCGACGACTGCTGACGTCAATAGTCAAACATCAATCCTTAAACCAAATTGTATTAAACCTTTGGTAGATCGAAATTTGCTTTGAATGATTATCTATTTTAATTTATTTTACATGTTTTTCCTTACTTCTGTTTTTTTTCGTACTTTTGTCAAGAATTCTTCTTGAAGTTCAAAGTACATTTTTTGTTTTTCATTTTTTTTTTTTGTCTTTCTTTTTCTTGTTGACCTTTTTCAGCACAACTTGAAGGACAAATGCAAACATAGAGCTCGTGCCTTAGCTTTAACAATAATCAGTATTGTGGTTATTTTATTGAACTATTTATGGATTTTAATCCAAATTTTTTAATATTTTTAATTAGGCTAAAGTTCATCAAATTTAATTTTCATTAAATTATTTTTAAGAAGAAAGGAATTCTACAACATGAAATTAATTTAAATATATTGATAATTTTTTACTCTTGACTGAAACTGGGTTTAACAAAATAACCACAATACTGATTATTGTTAAAGCTAAGGCACGAGCTCTATGTTTGCATTTGTCCTTCAAGTTGAAAATTACATTTTAAGAACTTTAGCCTAATTAAAAATATTAAAAAATTTTGATTAAAAACCATAAATAGTTCAACAAAATAACCACAATACTGATTATTTAAATATCAGTAACTAAATTCTGTAACTTTATTAATTTAACTACCGATTTCGTTTAGTAAAGAGAAATCTCGGCTACTTTAACAAATTTTTTATTTTCGTTTTCAAGTTAACAAATATTTTCTTTAAGAAATATCAACGAACAATATCCGTAAAAGAAAAAATACTTAGTTTTATTGAATATGTTTAATAAATATATTCGCACTTATAAAAGTTAAAAGCAAAAATTAAAAAAAAAATTAAATGCATAACAAATATATACATATTTGTCTTCATTGCTTACTAAAAGAAACACAAAAACATACAATTTATAAAAAAAAGACAAATATTGGCGCGTATTGTGTTGTTTGATTGCCGCACAAGTAGACAATAAATATTGGTAAATTTTTGTTATTTTTATTGACGCGCGGTTGCATAGCAAACATTCATATGATTGCCGCACCAGGGTTGCATTTGATTGGTAAAGGTAAGCACAATATTGGCCTCGATTGGTACAGAGCCAATTGGTTGTGCAGTCACACGATTGGTGTATTAAAAAGTGTTAAAATTGGTGCATTGCCGCAATCGTGTGATCCCAGCTTTACATATGCACATAAAAGTTTTGAGCACTCGGTACTCTTGAGCAACCGACCTTTAACTGTTCATATGATATGAGGGTGGGTTAAAATATGTATATTCTGGCAACTTGACGATATACATATGTATAGCAAATTTTTATATCATAAAATCTACCCTATATTTTAATGTGGGCAATAGCTATCTCTCTACAAAATTTTTTGAAAAAAAGAAAAGTACCAAGAATAACAGAGTACCAAGTATTTCTCATATAAGCCCACAGAAAGTGCACCGTATGTTAATCTAGGCTTAAATCTGTATATATGTATGTCCAATATATCGAAAGGGAAAAAATGTTACTTTTGCCTCTTAAAAATACCAATTTTATCCATTAAAAAGTACCAAAAATAAAAATTCTATAGCATAAATGTTTAGACATTTCATGCTTATCCAATTAAAAAAAGATAACATTTTCTTAAAAAATATACTAGTCTTAAAATTCAAAATTGGTATGTGGTCCTTTTATTGAACTGTGCATGGTTTTCATTTAATTATTTTTATGAAGAAAGGAATTTTACAACATGAAATTAATTAAAATTAATTAATAATTTTTCATTCTTGACTGACCTGGGAATCGAACCCAAGTTTTCACGGACAGCTTTCCCTGACATGTTTCGATAGTAACTACACCATCTCTTCAGATGGGATTGCCTTTTAACACTCACTTTATAAATTCTTTTAAATCAAAGCAAATATCAGAGGGCCGTCCAAGCTTAAGGCCCCTATTACGGTTCACAACTCAACTCAGTTGAGTTGAAATTTTTTTAATTTTTGTATTACGGTTTACAACTTTGCTATATTGTTTTTTACAACTCACCTCAATTAAACAAACGTGTTTATATGCTTGTTTATAAAGCTTAGTCTAGACGATATGTTGAATCAGCAAATGTATGCTTATACACATATGCTTAAAAATAATAACAAATGTCTCTATCAGCATATGCAATATGCTAGGTGTCTAGACGATATGCTGAAAATACTAAATTTTTCAAATTCATCATATGCTAGCAAATGATATTTCAACAAATAAGTTAACATACAATTTTTGTGTCTACACGATATGTTGAATTTCGTATGTTGTTATGTATGTGGAGTAAAGAGAACATTTGTTAAAAAATTTCAAATACATTTGACAATTCTTTTTTTTTTTATTATTTTAATTTTTTTTATTTAAAATTTGTTATAAATTATTGCCTTTAGTGCAAAAATTAATAGTTTTAATTTCAAAATCAAATCCGCAAATATGTAGTTAAAATATATGAACTGGATTGATCTAAAAATTATTTATAAAGCCTCACAGTTTTATAATTGGTTACAGTTATAATGTTATGGTAAGTTATGGGCCGGCCAGCAGTATGTTTTTCATTTTGATACCAACACCACCATAGTGTCTGTAACACTTAAAAATATTGGTCCTATAACCATTTTATAGTATCCCAATAGACTCAATCACTATCTTGAGTCGATATAACGATGTCTGGCTGGCTGCTTACTTTGTAGTGTGCAAAGTACAGGTCGCAATTATTTGATAAAATTTGGTACATTGGTACTAAATATTTATTGTTATTGAAAACGGTGAGGAACGGTCCATAATTTCTCAAAGATACTAACTACTTTTCAAATTAGAATCTTTGTGCCAATAAACCATTTTTTTATCTTGGTAGTAAGATTAAACTTTACATTCTAAATCTATAGTTCCTATACAATTATCACTCACAAAAATATTACCAATATCATAACATCCTTAAAAATGTTAGTATTAATACAAAAATTGGCGACTATAACCTTATTTGTTTTATCGGGTCCATGATTGCTCATGAGTCCCAAATTAGGTATACCCTCAAATATTTATCTGCATATTCTGTGGTATACGATTTTATATGGTCGGACTAAACCGACTTATTAATCATATATAACTTAATTTGACCAAATTTGAATAAACTATCATGATATGTATAAGTTGAGCCGTATTAACGGGATTTTTGGGTCGATAATTACAAAATTCGGTTGAGTAATTTTAGTATTAAAAAACATAAACTGGACCAAATTTCAATACAGTTTTCAAATTTTTATAAAGATGATGCAAGTTTTGCCACTAAAGTCATTAAAAAAAAACTGAAAATTGAAATGCTCGAATGGAGCATATGTGGGCCGATCTTCTCCAAATTTAGTTGTGTGATTTCTAGCTTTATGAAACTATGACATACCAAATTCTGCTATAATAGCGTTATTCGGTGCGTCTTAGGCATGCTAAAGTATATCCGAGAATGGGTTTTACATGCGACCTATGGTAAATTATAGACCGATCATCGTAGTGTAAAATCTTGTCATAGAAAACGAGTTCTTTTGTAAATAACAATCGGTTCAGTTTGTCACCAATTTTTGTTAATTTCTTTAATAGAAATATAAATTTTTCAGGGTGGAGGGGTTCTGGTTTAAATGAAGAAAATTAACTCAGCTGAGCGAAGCCGGTGCTTGATATACCATAAAATTAAGAACCCTTATGTCCAGTCGAAAGCCAACATAAAAGAACAATTTTATTTATCAAAGCCGGTATTTGGCATACTATAATTAAATAATACATAGAGTATATAAACTATTACCACATGTATACTCATAACTCTATATTAAACAAAAGAGTTATTAAAATATAATTTTTTAACTTAAATAACTGAAAGCTTGAAGCGTTCCCTATAAAATATTATGTGTAAAAAATTACTTTATATCGATAACATTTTGAGATTAGAGCCATTTTGATAAAATGCATTAAATTCAAATATTTTTTTAAATTGGTTCTTAATTGGTTAATAATTCGGCATGTTTTATATGCCATTTGTTAAGAATTGGTCAATTGATTTATGGGCTATAACTCTAAAACAAAGTTCTTTGGCAAACATTTCTATTTTCAAAGCACTTATAAATGCAATTTTTGGTTCCTAGTTTGCCGATGAGCTAGAAATCTGGATAAGTTCCGGGGTTATGTAAAAAAATTAATCAAGTTATTTAAAGAATACCAATTTTTATATTATTCATATGCTACCAAATTTGCTGTATGCTGAAAAGCTTGCATACGATTTTCAACAAATAACATATTTGTCAACATACGTAAAAAATTTGTTGACAAGCAAAAAATATTGTGTCTAGACGATATGCTATAATTGTGAACAAAAGTTTGCTGACATCGTTAACAAATGCCTGTCATATGTTGGTAAGCATACGTTTGTCGAAATAATTTGGTGTCTATACGATATGTTGGCACTGAAAGCAAATTTTTCAACATAAATTTGCTGATTCAACATATCGTGTAGACTTGGCTTAATATAGATTAAGGCCCTTATTAAGGTTCATAACTCAACTCAGTTGAGTTGTAAGACAACTGGTTGTGATCAGTTGTAATTTTTGTTATGTTTTAGTTCACCGCAATATAGCAAAGTTGTAAACCATAAAACAAAAATTAAGAAATGACAACTCAACAGAGTTGAATTGTGAACCGTAATAGGTGCCTTACATTCGCAAATACATATTATAAAATTGTTGAAATAAGCCAAATAAACAGATGAGAATAACATAACACTGGAATGGTGAATAAAAAATGCAAGAGATAAAACAGAGCAACACACTTCCATTTCTAAAATTAAATACAACAATAACAATTATCCCTCCAAGCAATTGGTAGAGTGTTTCTCGATTATCTGTGAAATTTTAAATAATTCGTCACATTTGGTAGTTAAACAGTAGATTTTGAGGAATTTAACATCAACAAAATACGTTAGAATCGAAACATGAGTTCTAAAATTTTTTTCGTCACTTTAAGTTGTTCATATTATTGTTTCAGTTAAAGAATTACAACAACAGCAAAAATTAACAATGACCATGAAATATTGACTTCTTCGCAACGATTTTCATTTAAAAAGTGAATACCAAGTACACAAGCAATTTGCCTAAGTTAACACACTGCCTTCTTTTCATTCATCAGCTTTCTAAGTATGAGAAAATTTAAGGAGAAACTCGCACAACAAAATTTTTAACACACTGCCTTCTTTTTACTTCTGATTAGAATATAGCTTCCGAGCGAAGGCGGTGTGTGGTCAGCTAGTTCAAAATAAAATTTGGAAGAATATTTCCAATAAGTTCCTTTAATTTTTTAAAACTAAAGTTCTTCAAAAATTCTAAGTTATCTACTTATTTTGTTGGTTTCTTGCCTTTGTGAATTGTTTTGTTTTTTTTTTTTCAAATTAACTCATATGATTTTTTTGCCTTTATTTATTCGAATTAAAGCCGGTTAAGCGGTTATTTTTTAAATGCTTAACCGAAATCCGGTTTTTACAAAAAGTCGAATAATCAATCTCATTAGTGTTTAGCATTTTAGATATATAATAGAACTGCAATTAGATACAAATGTATATCCAATATTTGCTTCATACTAATCTCAAAAATTATTTTTTTCTGCTTTAAGTAGGCTACTATAAACTATTTTATTTTGTACCTATTTGTGTTCACATATCACTTTTACTTCGCTTTAAACAAAATATTTTTTTCCATTTTTTTTTTTTTTGGCGAATATTAGCGATTCGGAACAGTTTTTTTGTCGCAATTTTCACTTTTTTAAATCTAAAAGCACTTAACAAAAGTTGTAACTGAATTTTTAATAATCGAATTTTAATTTTCAAAACTCACAATTCATCCTGAAGTACGACATACATATCGACCCTTAACCGCGAAAATAGTGTAAGCGCCAAAAATCAAATTTTACAGGAGAGAACCTTATGTGACCATGACATTTTGGGAGATGATGCAAGTGTTGCCAATAAAGTAATTTATTAAAAAAAACGAAAATTGAAATTCATGTCGCTTATGTTATTTTCGCGATTAGGGCTCGATATGTATACTTCGTCCTTTTAAAAGTATGTTTTGCAAAATTGTATAAAATAAAAGCAGAAATCAAAATAAAATTACGCACAGATAGCACATGAAACTAATTACACATGGACTATGCATGCAAGTAGAAATTACACACAATATGTGTAATTTCCAGAGAAGACTCAAATGCTTTTTTTGCTTTTTTTTAGCTGTTTTTTAAAAAACCTGCGGTTTTTTGCTTCTTTTACAATGGTGTTGCTTTTTTTGTTTAAACTTCCCATTTTTGTATTAAAAACTTCGTATGCTACTACCAAGGCGAATTCCTCTATAAAAGTGAATTCGCCTTCGTTACTACCTTTTTGCAACTCTGTTTTCATTAAAAAACAAACAACTGAAATCATAGTAAGGGTATTCATTTCAATTTTTTTTTTGGTTGGAAAAGTGGAAAAAAGAAAAATTACACTCTTATTGACGTGAACGGGTTTTTTTTTTTTTTTACAAACTGTCAAAAAAAATCTGTCAAATAATTCGTGGAAGTAATTGATATTTTTCAAGATGCCGAACAAAAGTGTTAAAAGTAAATAAATTGATTATTAAATTTAAAACGAAGTGATTGGTGTTATTTTCATCATAATATTCGACTACAAAAAGTTACTCAAAATGGCGATTGTCTGCCAAAAAGTCGAGTATTTTATTAACTTCACTTCTGTCAATTTTTTTTGACCCCATTTCTTTTTTTTAATTCTTTTTTCATTGAACACATATTTAATATGAATTTTTTCTTTTTGAAAGATTAAATGAAAAAGAAATGTTGTAACTATAAAAACTAATTTTTAAAATCAGAGTTGTACAATTCAAGAGTTTATAAAAAGAGATGCAATTTTTCGTACTTTGTATTAAAAATTAGCAATTTTTTATGAATGGTAACATCATTTCGTTTGACGTTCAAAGCGGAAAATTACATCTTTTTATCCTGACTTTTTTACACTTGGTTATAGTCTGATAAAAATGTAACTTTTGGTGGAATTTTTTGTCTTGTGGTTGTTGTAACAAAAATTACATTTTTCCACTTTTCCATTTTTCCAACAAATAAAATAACTGAAATGAATACCCTTAGTAGGCTGTTAAAAATAGAAATAAATAAAAAAGTGTAAAAAATGCCGAAAGAGAAAAGTAATAGAAATTTATTATTAAAAATGGTGAAAACATATGAAGGAGTCTTTAAAATTTAAGAAATTTTGCAATATATGTTGCTGCAAAATAAATTGTTCGAAAAAGTCTAATGTAGATCAACATATAAGATGTGGGAAAAACCAATTGGCGTCTTCTAAGCAAGAGAACCATCCACAGAAGCTCATTACGGAATATCCAGTGACTCCAACTGCCACAACATTTCAAAAGGATCTTTGTAAAGCATTGTTAGAATCCAATATACCAATAAAAAAAGTTAGTTCAAAAATTTCGTTGAGAAATATTCTCAAATGTCGGTTCCGTCTGAAACTTGCATTCGCCAGAAATACACACCAGAATTGTATAGGGAATCTAGAGAAAAAAGGTGTCAAGCAGCCAAAGACAAATATATGTATATGGATTTCTGTAGATGAAACTACGGACAGCGGACAGAGATATGTTGCAAATTTTATTTTTGGAGTCTTAAGCTAAGATCCCAGTATCGGCACAATGTACCAATTTTTGTCGTATTTCATGGGCCGATAGTGTGAACGGTCAAAATTTTTTAATATGCGACAATCTGTGTCCAAATTGTGCTGACTGTGGACAATCAAAATGAACCTTGACGCGCCGATAATGTGAACAATCTTTTGCACAATGTGAAGCAATCAAATTGTTTAATATGTACCGATTTTCATCGGCCACTTGTGCGCCGATCACAGTCGCCAATCAGCGCCGATACAGGGGATGGCAAAACGAAATTTTTAAATTGCACAAACTGGCTACTAAAATTTTACTTTTTTAAGCTTAAATGTACCCAAATTACATTTGTTTTATCTGTTATTTATGTATTAAAACGTTAAAAAGTACATTTGTACTGTTAAATGAAGGAAAACAATTCGCTTTAACCAAAACATTTCAGTTGTATCGATCTTGCCATCCCTGGTTTGTAAACATCTTTTTACAAAACAACAATTACAAAAAAAAAAAAAACAAGTGCAGTAAGTTTGAATAAAATTGAATACATTTTTTTTTTATATTTATGTATGTATATTAATATAATCACCCCTATCGCAAACAACTACTCCCATGAAAATATTCCCATATTTTTTTATTTCGTATTGTGAATGATTCCCATAACAATTTTTTTGGGAATGAATTCCCAAACATAAAAAATTTGGCATCGCCAATGTTTACTCCCGCGAATTTTTTTAATAAATAAATTCCCAACAAGTGTTGATGTGAACGAGAAGGGAACATGTAAATTTTAATTTGTATTCTAAAGTAGGACTAAATTAAATTACTTTTTTCATTTATTGAAAGAGTGTACATAAAGAAAATGAAGATAAACACTATTCATTATTTATTTTAATATATTTTTATTAGTATTTTATTTTGTTTATTTTTCTTTCACAATACAAGCACTGACAAGTTACTCACAATAGAGACTTTTGTTTACAAAGCGCTGACAAATAATTCACAATAGAAATTTTTACTCCCAAAATATTTGCGATGCCAATTTGTTGGGGATGGGAATTTAGGTTTGATCCCATATATCATATTCCCATAACATTCGCGATAGGGGTGTTTATTTAAAATTGTTAGGAAACATAATGGAATATTTAGACGGAGAATTTCTAAAGTAAAATTATGTTTGCCAACAAGCAAATAAACCAAAACATATGATTTAATTTGCCCAAATAGCACGATAGTGTGACCGCATTGTACCGATTATTGTCGGAATTGAGTTTTGGCCGATATGAACCGAAAAAAATTGTCAAAATGTGCGACGATAATGGGACCACCCAAGAATAAATTTTGCAATGTTTTTAAATGTGCGCCAATATAGCACGATAAAAATCTTCACAGATTGTGTTATTTGAGCCGATAGTGGGATCTTAGCTTTAGAAGAATTGAAAGACAATAAATCTTATTTATTGAACATGCAAGTACTTGAAACGGCAAATGGCGCATCTATTGCAGCATTTTGTAATGATTCGTTACAAATATTGTGGCCAGATGGTAAAGTAGAAAAGAAATCGAGTTTAGAATTGATATTAATTTTCTGTATTTAGGCATAAAATATAACAAAGTGTTACTTGTAGTAACGGATGCAGCTGCATATTTGCTTAGTGGAATATCTTCTCTAAAGGCAATGTATCCGAAAATGCTTCATTTAACATGTTTTGCATCGATTAGCTGAATTCATTCGAACAAACTTTGAAAATGTCAATAAATTGATTTCCAATGTTAAAAATATTTTCTTAAAGTTAAATATAACTATTAATCAGAGGTGTTCTGGAAATCGAAAACGCAAGAATTTAAAAGTCGTTTTTTAATATGATTTTTGTAGTAAAAGAATTGTATGACAAATATTTCTCTATTAAACAGAATTCTATAAGAAAAATATATAAATTGGATTAAGAGTGTATTAAAAAGAACTTGAAAGTTCTTGCGTTTTTTTTAATATAAACATACATATGTATGTTAAAAATATATGATAAAAAAACAAAATTTTTACAGGCACCGCGAAGAAAACAACTCTTTCTAAAAATTAATCCTACTGTTGTACGTACACCGTCTCCATGCCCAACTCGTTGGGGTACTTGGTTAGAAGCGGCAATGTACTACTCAACATGTACTGCTGAACATCTTGAAGAAGTTAAAACCGTTGTTTTAGAACTTGACAGTCAAGATGCCGACTCAATTGTGCAATCCAAAAAATATTTGAAAACTCCGAACTAAGTTCACAACTTGCATTTCTAAAATACAATTTTGCAAACATTTTGGTTGCTATAAAAAAATTGCAAACTGCGGGTTTATTCATTTTAGAGAGCACTAATACTTAATCGATAGTTTTTGACGGACTATGCAAGATCGAGGACCAACAATATAAAAAGAAATTTGAGAAAATATTAAAAAGAAATCCCGGATATCAGGAGTTTTTGGAAATAAAATATATTTTAGAGTCTGGTACTGTTCCAAAAGATGAATATGTAAAAAGCTTGTCCTCTAATGAAATTCTCAAATTTAAATATGCACCGTCAACCTCCGTTGATGTAGAAAGAAGCTTCTCTTTATACAAAACGCCTTTAACAGATCGACGTAGAAAATTAAAATTTGAAAAGATAAAAGCCCACATGATAGTATATTGTAATCATTTTGATGAGTGGAAGAATTGGAATAAAACATTTTTTAGTGCTTTTTATTTGCTGTTTTATCAATTTTTTGTTGCTTTTTTATAATTTCTTTTTGCTGTAAAAGTATTGAATATTGCTTTTTTGTCTTCTCTGGTAATTACACACGGATTGGCAACACAGTACATACTACAGATATGCCAACCAACAACTACACCCAAAAATCAACTTTTGCTGATTATACATCTTTTCTAAGCATAAACGAAAATATTTGAAAAGGTTAAAAAATATGTTATTACAAGCAGAAAATCGCCACCAGTAAAAAATAATATTAATTAGATAAAAAAGAAATGTTATAAAAAATTGTTATGCCATATAGCTCATTGTGCGCAACCCTGTATAAAAAAAAGATATGTTCAACATTTTAAATATCAAAAAAAGAAAAATATACTTATGCAAAAAATTTAATTATACCTTCACCACTGGTGGAAGGGTATTTATAAGTTTGTCATTCCGTGTCAAATTTCTACAATATTGATCTTTGACAATAAAGTGTAAATACGGCCATGTTCTGACAATCGTACGATTTGAAATCGCAAAACGTCAGATTTTTTATGGTATTCAGAAACTCGTGCGTTTTAATTGTAAATACTTTAGTTCCCTTAAGGCGGCAAGCTTCCTGCGATTCCGATTTACCAAACACGTAAACGGTTTTAAGTCAGAATGGCAAATGTTAAGCGTTTTGCGATTGTTAGAACATGTCCGATATTCTGGGTTCTTATGAGTAGCTAAGTTAAAAAGTCTATCTGTTGATATAGGTTTCCGAGGACTAATTTAAAAGATTTCGTTATTCGTGCAATCGTATCGAACAAAGTCCTATTGAGCTACTTAATGTCTCTGCATTCCGAAAGTGCTGAAAACAAGGTCACCCAACAGGTGGTACAAGTTCTGATAAGTCTAAAAGAACTGGTTTGGTGAAAATATTTAAAGAGAATCAAAGACGGATGGGCCTCTTTCCATTCTATAATCTTAGATCTTCTAATATTTCTAGAGTCGCAGACCTTAAAGAAAAGGGCGCAGAAATTCTTAAGTTCTCAAATGAGTTCTGTCGCATCTGAGAGACTATTTTCCACTGCAGGTCTGTTTCAAACAAACTTGCGAAATCGTCAATCTCCACAAAATTTGAGAATGCTTTGTTTTCTAACCATATATAACTTTTTACTTAATATTATCATGAAATCAAATGTAATTCTTTGTTTTTTTAACCTTTTTAAATTTTGAATGCATATTAATAACACTGCGGAACAGCCATTTTGCGGTCTGACGGTCTGATTGTAAATTTCTGTTAATTTGAGGTCGCTGATTTCAAATCGAATCTCCATTTTTTCTATTAGCTCTACTCTTAGAGATAGACCGTTATGTCCAAAATTAAGGCACTTTCACTACATATATTTGAATAACTTGAAAACGGTTGATCATATTCAGGTAACAAAAAAATCCGAAACTCGGCAACAATATAAACTTAAGCTTTGCTTACATTTTTTTTTTTTTTAATTTGCCCTATAGTTGCAGATATCGTTAAATTAAAAAAAAGGAAAATTTTTTGTTCTTTAAAAATTCATAAAAAAGTCCAAATTCGTTCGCTTGTGTAATCAATTACACTATAATTTTGTATAATAAAACAAATTACTCTAATTTAGTTTTGTTAACTTTAACTTGAATTAAAAATTCAATGGCTATCGATATCGGCAAAATAAAAATTTCAGTATCGTATCCTCAGAAAGGCGTATCTTTACATCCCTTATTCTTAGTACATATCAGAGAATGACAACAAGTACCCATAAGAATAATATACAGAGGTATTTACCCACGCTTTTCGTTATTGTGTATACACATATTTATAACGCAAAAAGTATGGTTATTACTCATACTTATGCACGGCAATATCTTCACGCAACCACATTCAGTAAACAAAAATACATGAATATTGTGCAGATGTTATTCAATATCCATGAATGTGTTTTGGTTATCTGCCATACAAATAAAATATCCATGTTTAAAAAAATACCTTCAGTATTTTTGGCACTTCTGTGTAAAAATTAAAAAAAAAAAATTTACCAAAAATGTGCTTTGTCACTAGGCAGGTATGGGACTATGTACATATTATTTATGATATTTAAAATAAATTTGTCCGTAACATCAGCACTACCTATGTAAAACTACACATAAGCTATAAATTTTTATAAAAAAAATAGGACCACGAGGGGTGGAAGCAATTTCTGCTCTCCGAAGCTATCTGACAGATTTAAATGAAATTTAAAACATAGATAGATTCATATTTATATAGACACTTGAGCTATGTATTTATTTAAAAAATAGGATAACGAGGGGAGATAGGGAGCAATTTATTCCTCTCCAAAACTATCCAACAGATCTTAATGAAATTAAAAACATGGATAGATCCATATTTACATAGACACATAAGCTGTGTATTTTTTAAAAAATATGACTTAAAGGGTAATAGGGGGCAATTTCTGCCTCTCCGAAACTATTTAATAGATTTCAATAAAATTTAAAAAATATAAAGGTTTTTATTTATTTGGACACATTAGCTATGTATTTTTTTCAAACTATGACCACGAGGGTCAAATTACATGTCCGTTTTTGATAGAATATTTACCCTTATTGTGTTTGGCGCATTTAAAATACGCCTACGACTATTTGGTTATAGAGATAAAGAGAACGTGAATTTGTTTTCTTTAATCTATTACCAAACAGTCGTAGGCGTATTCTAAATACGCCAAACACAATAACAATAATTAAAAAAAACTTTGTTAAACAGCAATTGTAACACACATGCGCAGCAACATGTGACATGAAAAGTTGACAAGTCAGATGTAAAAAACATGTCGTGTACATGTATCTTAAGCAAACGCTATAAATAAATATGTAGTGAGTGGTTGTTTCACTCTTTCTTATTAGCACAACATACAAATCAATACTTACATGCATACATAAAAAACAATATCTTCCATCTCGTGTCGTCTACCTATGCTATGTGCGTGTGACAGCAACAAGTGGCTATACGATATTTTTTTTTTGTATGTAAAAACCCTTTACGCATCCGCACAATTTTTTTGCACTTATCGCTGTCACACACACAAAGCATAGGTAGGCGGCACGAGATGGAAGATATTGTTTTTTATGTATGCATAAAAGTATTGATTTGTATGTTGTGTTAATAAGAAAGAGTGTAACCGCCACTTAATACATTTAGCGCATGCTTAAACGCCTTTCTGTAACGTTTTAAAGTTCAAACATTTTTGTTTAATAAGTTGTAAAGAAGAGTTTTTCTTTAAAAATTTCATCCAGTGTATGTAGCATATGAAAAATTATAAATTTAAAGTATGGAAAATAATCAAGAAATTTTAGAGAAAATAAATGATTTTGGAGAGGCATAAGTCGCTCCCTATCTCCCCTCGTTATTCTAATTTTTTTAAAATACATAGCTTATGTGTCTACACAAATATGTATCTACCTATGTTTTAAATATCATTAAAATCTGTAAGATAGTTTTGGAGAGGCAGAAAATACCCTCGAGCTTCCCTCGGGGTCCTATTTTTAAAAAAATATATAAAGCTTGTGTGTTCATATTAATATGGATATATCTATGTTTGAAATTTTATTAAGATCTGTTAGATAGTTTCGGAGAAGCAGAAATTGCCGCCAACCGCCCCTCGTTGTTCTAATAAAATAAGCTTACCGCCTTAGTCAAATGTTAAAAAGCTTTAAAATTATCTTGATATTTTTCTGAATAACAACACAAAAAAATTTTGCCTAGTTTCAACATTTTTGAAATTGCATTTGCCATCTCTGCTTTCTCTCGCGCTCTGTATATTTACGTCATTGGTGTCCAGCCCATACCACAATTGTGGAAATAAAATTTATTTGTACATTCAAAAAGAAGAATGAATATGCAAATACATTGGCAGCGTATACCTATACATACCCTGTCGGACATTCAGTTAACTTTAAATTAACTGAAAGCTAACTATTTCTCAAGTAGTGGTGGTTGACACTTGCATTGCTCTTATATGAAATTAACTAACTATTTTAACATTGCGATGTCCTAGGAAGTAGTCAATTGTCCGACTCTGCACTACTTTCAGTTAACTTAAAAGTCAACTTTTTGTAAAAAAAAACTTTATAAAAATATATAGTTACACAAAGTCAATAAAGTAAAAATTTTTTTATTTTTTTTTAATTATTTTTTTTTTTAATTATTTCTTTTTATTATTTTTTTTTTATTTTTTCTTATTTTATTTTATTTTATTTTTTATTTTTTTTTTTTTGTCTCTGGTGGGATTCGATCCCGCAACCTCGGTGCTACTAGACTAGCTCGCTACCAGCTAGTCTACCGGGGCATTGTAGTTTTTGTATTAAAAAACTATGTTTTCTGACTATAATGACTATAATGACGTGTGCTTGTTAATCGACTTGGCTCTCTCTACTTAAAATATACAGTGTTTGTATACACTTTGGTTAATGTAAATTTTCCATTGCTTAGTTGTTGGCTTTAAGTTAGTCTATACAAGCTAACTTAAAGTTGGCTTTTTTTGTAGTTAGCTACTCATTTGACGGCAGTGTATTCAATTTAAGCTTGTAATGGGTATTGGTACGTATGTGTATGGTTTTGATCTTTACCCATACATGTCCGTACATGTTTTCTCACTAATATTAAAAGAGTACTTAAAATGATACTTTTTTCATTCTTTGGTACATATATGATGATGTTTATATCAAAGTATATTTTGCCACAATTAATGGAGTGTATTCAACCATTTCAACTGAAAGTTTATCTAAGGTAAGGTAGTTATATAACTCTCTGTTCTTATCGCACCATGGTGAAGGGTATATAAGAATCGGCATAGCCGAATATAGCGGTATTACTTATTTCTAACTAATTATATTAGCAAACACAAATTGTGCAATAAAAACGAAATTATAATTATTTATATTCATATATCATAAAAAACTTACTTTGATTTGGCATGTGTAAGAATGTGAGACTTAAGATTTGTAGATTGGGCAAATTTTTTATTACATCCATCAAAAGGACAAACATAGGGTCGATCACCAGTATGAATACGTACATGAGTTCTGAAAAAAGAAACACATACAAAGAATAGGAATATTTATAACTTAACTATTTTATCAACATATTTTTATTATTATATATATATATATATATATGTTCCTTTAACTCCCACTGGAGCATATATATAAATATATATAAATCTCGTAGCATGATGTTTGGGTTAAAACTCTTTCGAAACGGCTAGACCGATTTTTATGAAATTTTGTATGTATATTTGCTAAGTATGAGAATAGCTAGTAAAGTATATTACCTACAGCTAGGTCGATAGGTGTCCATATACAAAAAGAAGTATTCCATTTTTTTGTTAAAAACTTGTTTCGCATTTAGTTTTTATTTGGCATCAACAAATTCTTATAACTAAATTTTCACCTTCCTAATTCACCCTCCCATTTTAAACGTGATTTTAGTATTTTTGTATGAGCAATATCCAAATAATTTTATGAAATGTTTTAGGTATATTTGGGAAGAATGAGAAAAGGTCATAAAGTATTTTATATACCGCTAGGTCATTATGGTGTCCCTTAGGGTGGGTCAAAAAAGTTGTGCCAGTCACCCCCTAGAATGAAAGATATGTTAATGAAGTTTCTAAAACAGGAAAAAATTTTTTTCCACGCCCCAAAATACAGCGCTTTTGGTTTTTTATATGTAGCGCTGCCATTTAAAGATCGATCTCATCATATCGCATATCGTTGTTCATGGCTTGATAGCGGCTACATTAAGTTTGAAAAACTTTAAAAAAATTGTTTTTACCACGCTCTAAATTACAGCCCTTTTTGTTATATATATATATATATATATATATATATATATATATATATATATATATATATATATATATATATATATATATATAAATATAGCATCGTCATTTAAAGTCCAATCTCGTCGTATAGTACATCATTGTAAATGGCTTAAATATGCCTTTATTTTCGTATTTAAATTTCTAGATGGCATTTATTTGTCTAATTTTTCACGTGTTAAGAAAGTCCTTCTAAAACACAGTATATCTAGCTTTTAATATACTCGCCGTGCTCCAATTTGATTTATAGAATTTCCGTGGCATTACAGTTAACCTAAGATTGCAAGAAGAATTTCACAGTCCAGCATAAAAAATGGCACGCAAAATGACACAAAATCACAAAACTGGCAAAAAAATCGCTAGTTGTTCAGATGGAGAAAGATTGTCACGAAAATCGATTAACAGTTTTTAAAAATTGAAATGCCAAGCCATAGAGAGAGGTTTTCAGGATTATTGAATAATGAACCAAAAATTGCGCGTAACTTACGGAGTTTTGTACGAGATTGATAATGGCTTTGGGAGCTTTTTAAAAAAAACAAATAAAATGGGGGCTTTTACAGAATTTTAATTTTTTAACTTAGCGGTGTTTGAAAGGGGACTACTCACATATCGTCATCTTAAAGACCTAATAACCTATCTGCAAAAATTTCAAAATTGAGTTTTTTATGGATTTTTATTCCCTATATCATAACGCACATGTGTGCAAAATTTTGAACATTTAATATTAAAAATGACAAAGTTTTTGTACCTAGAGGACCGTTACGCACGAAAAAAGAGAAAAATAAATCATCCAAAATCACGATAAAAGTTTAATTTTGTTGCTTAGTGTAATTTAAACAAACATTAAGTACTTGTTTTTGCTTAAACCAGTAAAAGAAACTACTACTGTAATTATTTAATGTATATAATATTTATGTGTATTAAGTAATTTTTATTTATTCATACTAATACAATTCCAAAAAACCTAAGTGTCATAACATAAGCTGTGATTAGAAAAACAAAATTTTCTCAACCGATATATATTACTGGTTTCATTTTAATCAAAATGTGTAATTTTCGTTTCAATATCGTTAATAGTTCCAATTTTATAACGTTTTTTCCCTCTCCTGTAAACTTTTGAAAACGGCAGATAGGTTATTTCGTCTTTTAGATGACGATATACTATTTCAACAAAATCTTTTTTAATGACATCTTTAATATTTTCTCTAGCACCCAATTAAGTCTAAGCTTTCATTTCTAGAAAGCCCTTTTGTTTACATTTTCAAGAGACTTGAGCGGATGCATTGAAGTGCCCTTTTATGTACACTTAGTCACTTTTTACGTCCGATTTTTGTAACATTCATTTGGCATTTCGAATATATTCTGCCTCATATTTGCAAAGCTTATTTAAAAATTTCTGGACCAAAAATGACTTTTTAACAAAATAATTGAAGAATAATAGAAAGGACAAAAATGGCATATGCCATAAAAAACTTGCCCTGATGATAAAATGGGCATGAGTAAAAAGTGAGTATTTAAAAAACTTTACTTATTAAGTTTCAGAAGGATTTCTTTTCTAGTTATGAAAAATTGGACATTAGAGGGGAAGGATCCGATATTTCATAAATATCATCTAGAATATGAAGTTAGATTAAAAAAGCATTAAATAAAAAAATAAAGACATATTCTAGCCATTAACAATGATGTAAGATACGATGAGATTGGACTTTAAATGACGGTGCTATAAATATATAAAACAAAAAGGGCTGTAATTTAGGGCGTGGCAAAAACAATTTTTTTTAAAAGTTTTTCAAACTTAAAAAATATATATATATATATTATTCTAGGCCGAGACTGATGAATATTTTTTTGGTTTGTATTGACTTCTACTTAGTTTAATGTAGTATGTATGTGAAAAAGAAAAAAAGGGCTTAATTTGGAGGCGTGTCATAAAAGTGAGAATATTAAAATCTATACATACGTAGTTTTAGAAGGACTTTTTTTGTCACGCAAAATAATTTGACATATGGGGGAAGGATCCAAGATGGCATAAGTGGCGCCCAGAATTTGAGGTCGGATTGAAAAGTCACCAAAGGCAAAAATGAAGCCACTATTAGGCCATGAACAACGATATGCGATATGAGATCGGACTTTAAATGACAGCACTACATATAAAAACCCAAAAGGGCTGTGTTTTGGGGCATGGCAAAAATATTTGTTCCTGTTTAAGAAACTTCATTGACATTTTTTTTTTGTATCGAGGTCGACCCGGTCTAGTGTCCATCAGAGAACGGCTTTGTGCAATTTTAAAAAAATCGCATTAAATCAACAGCAACAAATACACTCACTTGCGGTCATACAATAAAACTTGCGCAACCGCAAAGATTCGCTGCTGGTTTGCAGTCATTCAAATAATGCACATCGTGCTTTATTATTTATACAATCGTTAGCTTCGTTTTTTAATAAAGATGTTTGTGTGTTCGGAGCGACAAATTTTGGTAAAGAAAAAAAAAATACAAACAAAAAAGCCAGAAATCAAGCAATCATTACTCATGTATTCATTCAGAATTAACTATGTATGTAGTACAAGAAAAAAAAATTGAAATGAAACTACCCAGCGGGAAAAGTCAGAAGACCTTCTTACTTCAGGCCTTTTAAAGGCCTGCTTAAAAATTTTTTTGATTTAATTCCTATTCTTACGTAACTGCTAAAGAATGCCTCATAGAAGGACTCGGCTCTTTGGTATAAAAGATAAGATACACCTTCCACACTCGCTTCTATGAGAAGCGAGAAAAGAAGAAGTAACATTTTTTGTTTTGTTTTTTTGCACAAGCAAAAGCAAAAGAATTCAGATCCCTTTAAAAAACAAAGTAACATATGTTGTAAATCATTTTAGTTGAAGTTGAAAAGAGAAACAGTAAAATTTTTTGTTTTGTTTTTTTCGCCAAAGCGAAACAATTCAGATCCCGTTATAAAAACAAAGTAACAAAGTAGGTACATATTCACCCCTATCGCAAACAACTACTCCCATGAAAATATTCCCATATTTTTTTATTTTGTATTGTGAATTATTCCCATAACAAATTTTTTGGGAATGAATTCCCAAACTTAAAAAATTTGGCATCGCCAATGTTTACTCCCGCGAGTATTTTTACTAAATAAATTCCCAACAAGTGTTAATGTGAACGAGAAGGGAACATGTTAATTTTAATTTGTATTCCAAATTAGGACTAAATTAAATTACTTTTTTCTTTTATTGAAGGAGTGTAAATAAAGAAAATGAAGATAAACACTATTCATTATTAATTTTATTAAATTTTTATTAGTATTTTATATTGTATATTTTTCTTTCACAATACAAGCACTGACAAGTTATTCACAATAGAGACGTTTGTTTATAAAGCACTGAAAAATAATTCACAATATAAATTTTTACTCCCAAAATATTTGCGATACCGATTTGTTGGGGATGGGAATATAGGTTTGCTCCCATATTACATATTCCCATAACATTCGCGATAGGGGTGATTAAAATACAAAATAAAAACAATAATGTAAATCATTTTAGTTGAGTTTTGTTCATAATGGAAGATAGGTACTTGTGCTTAAAAGCTTTTTTTTATTATATACTTTTATTTACAATCTATTTTACAATATTTAGCAAATTTGATTATTTCAATGAAAAAATAGGTTTCACATGTGTTATTAAACTACAATAAGTTTAAAAAATATATAAACATACGTTTGTAAAATAGGTGTACATATATAAAAAGTTAAGTGTTAATTTTCTATATTGGAGATCTGATATGTACATGAAACCTATTCAGTCTTCTAATTTCATTTGTAAGGAAATATTCCTTAATGTTTAAGACTGATAGCCCTTCAATATGACCTTTAATGCATTTGTAGAAGGATGAACTGAAAGGCCTTTTAAGAGCCATTTATTGAAAGGCCTTTTAACATACCTTTCTTAAAAACCCTTCAAGATAATCTTTTTGCTAAGGCCTTTTGACAGTGATTCTCTGGAAAGCCTTCTAAGAGCCATTTATTTGAAGGCCTTTAAGAAGCTCTGGGGAAGAAAGAGGCCTTCTGGAAGGCCTCCGTACTCCTTCTTTTTCCCGCTGGTTAAACGCACATATGTAGGTACATACAAACAATTTCCATGGAAACAGATTTTTTTTTTACTTTTAAAAAGTACAGTAGTTCTGTATGTAGGTACAATGTATTCTTGTTATTGTTGTTTTTAATTTTAAAAAGGAGTCTCTTCGAGTGGTTTATTGTTGTTTGCCATTAACAACCATCACCGAGTGGACACCCTGCAAATAAAATTGGACCACCTGATCCATTTTGATAAAATGAACTACTCCATGGACTGGTCCGATGTAATGCAAGCATGGACCATGTCATTGCTAAAAAGTGTTTGTAGTGAGACGACATCTCTTCGTTTTTTAACGACATGCTTTCGTTTTTAAACGACTTCAAAACTAATCCTCTTGTGTACACCATGGAGTAGTTTTAAACCTACTCCTTAGTGGTCCAAAGATGGGTTATATGATCCTCTCCTAGGACATCGTAATGTTAAATAGACCAGGTTTTTTCCATACGTTTGGGTTAGTTTTGGACTAGTCCTGGTCCCTTGTTGACTACTCTTTACACGCGTGTTTGGACTGGTCCTATTATTTGCAGGGCAATGACTACTTGAATGCAAAAGTATAAGAATGTGTTCCTTTGAATTTACACATGTGTGTTATATTGCATGCGCAACAAAAATGCAAATAAAGCACTTTCAATAAAAAATTAATAAATGCAAAAATCAAATGTGAACGAAACGATGTAAAAATTACCAACGTGGAACTTTGTTTTGCAAGCAAAGATTGAATGTAAAGTTTAGCGTATGAATAAATCAAGAAAAATAGTGATTTTGCAGTTCTCTGGTGTCCATATAAAGAAATTTTTTTCCATTTCTATGGCAAAAACTTTTCTTTTTGCTTTTTTTATTTGGCATCAAAAAATACACGAATTGTTAGATATCGACGATGGAAAAGTTGCTGTCTATGAATATACTGCATGCCTACTAATTTCGTTTTCAGGCAACTTCGACAAAATTTGGGCGAAATTGGACAAATGGGCGTGGCTCTCCCTTACAAAGACATTAAAGATTTCTGTATTTCTGGAGAACGGCAAGAGTCAAATTCCAAATAAGGTACAAGCATCTTGGTTATCAATACACAACATCCGGCAAAATGTCCGCGGGATTGAACAATTGGGCGTGGTGTGGTTGATTTTCTATGTATATTAGGCTGGGTCAATATGTTCTGGCCCAAAAAAAGTGACAAAGCGTATAGCAAAATCGTCATCTACGGAAAATTGTAAGAACTTTTCCTAAACAAACCATGGTTCTAAAATCAAAATCGAGCTTCCGGTTTTTGACTTTAAAATTTGGTGCTCAGGAAATCTGAAAAAAATTAAACTTTTTTGGAAATATTTATTGCAATTGGTGAATAGTTGGCCTGTATCGCTGAAAGAGGTCTTGTTTAAATGAAAATTTTCTGAGCTTTCTATATCTGTGCTCATTTTTAGAAAATTCTGTACATACATAATTGAATCGTTTATTTCAGAAACCCGTCAAATGCGCCTATTTCAAATGAGAGTTGACGGGTTTCTGAAATAAACGCTTCAATTGGTTAAGAGATATTCCTAATCAAGCTGGTAAAACAAAAAAAAATTTATTATATTTTTTATTAAAACTCAATTTTCTATTTCAAAAATTCACTTCGTTTTTAAAAAAGAAACGATTGAAAAAAATAAAATTAAGTTAAAAATTTCAATAAAATGTATTTAAAAGAAAAAATACTGGTCAAACCGGAAATTAAACCACCCAGTAAAAACTTCGCCTACAAAATAATGTGTTGAGTAATCGGAAAAACATAAGAGCACTACTTACAATTCTACTGAAAAAACCAATGAATTTTACAAGGGATGTCCCAAAATGAACGCATTAAAAAGTAAGTCATTATTTTTTTTACCAGCATACATCTAGAAAAAAGGAGTTATAGAAGTTGTTATAGATGTAGTTATAGAAGAAAGCTACAAAATAATGAGTTTTGAAAAAGTAGACGAAGTTTTTACTGGGCATTACAACAAGGGTAACAACATAACCACTAAACCAAAAAGCACTTATTAACTTATGCGTTAATACGAGTTTTTGCACGTTTTTAAAGTTTGCTGGCTTTTTTATTAAAAAAAAAGTTTAAAAAATTATTTTTGTTTATCATACATTTCTAAAATGAAATAAACGTGGGAATTTTAACGGTAAATTGTGTGATACAACGAAAGAATTACAAACTTTTTAGATTTCTCATTACCCACTTATTTTTTGTTTTCAAATTATGGCCCTTATTATGAAAATCGCAACGCAACGCCAAAGAATTACATTGACAGCTAAAACAAATTCATAAATATTTTGTAATTTTGTTGTTGCTTTCTACAGAAATTTATAAGCCGTTATTAAATTTTCAACGCCGCAAGTTATGAGGCTTTTGAAATTTTAAAAGGCAATGTGAATTTCTACACCATTTCGAATTGTATTTCAGAATTTTCTAGCTGTATTTCAGAAATTTCCAATTTAACTTCAAAAATTTCCAATTGTTTTTCAGAAATTTCCAATTGTATTTCAGAAATATCAGTTTTAATAGTTAATACAATTTTCTAAAAGAAAAATGGTCGACAGTATTTTATCTGAGCTGCCATTTACTACAAGCATCCACCGTTTACTGATCTATGGTTACCGGCACATATTCAGGGAACTGAGCGATTTGTACAACTGCGATGATATTTTGGCAGTTACTATTGAAAGCCGCAACAGAATATGTGTATTGTCATCGGGAATATGTATGGCTGCAAAGTTTCATCCATTTGCATTGAGTATAAGGCGGTTAAATTAACGTTACAAGATTTGATTTTCCAAAGTGAAGCTAAAGAAAAGGTTTTAAAAAATTTTCCCCCCCTAGATTTTATCCTGGCTACGCCCATGTATTCGTGTATTGTCATCGGGAATATGCATGCCTGCAAAGTTTCATCCATTTGCATTGAGTAAAAAGCGGTCAAAAAAGCATTTTACCAAAAAAAAAAATTTTTTTGCCCTCCCCCCCTAAATTTTATCCCGGCTACGCCAATGTATTCGTGTATTGTCATCGGGAATATGTATGGCTGCAAAGTTTCATCCATTTGCATTGAGTATAAGGCGGTTAAATTAACGTTACAGATTTGATTTTCCGAAGTGAAGCTTAAGAAAAGGTTTTAAAAATGTTTAATTTTTTTATTTTCAGCTTTTGCTTAAATTTTTTTCAAAAAAAATTTTTTTCGTTTAAATAAGTTTTGAATCAATTACTTTATTTCAATCAATTTTGAATTAAAATTATTTGATTTTACTTTTGGAAATCAAAATTGTTAAAGTTTTAGGGTTTTTATTTATGTACAGAATGTTCTTAAAATTAGCACAGATATAGAAAGCTGAGAAAATTTCCTTTTAAACAAGACCTCTTTTAGCGATACAGGCCAACTATTCACCAATTGCAATAAATATTTCCAAAAAAGTATAATTTTTTCAGATAACCTGAGAACCCAATTTTTAAATCAAAAACCGGAAGCTTGATTTTGATTTTAGAACCATGGTTTCTTTAGGAAAAGTTCTTAGAATCTTCCGTAGATTACGATTTTGCTATACGGTTCTTTACGGCTATAAATCTAAAGAACGGTATTAATATAACTTTCTGTTATTATCGCGCCGTGCTGAATGTATATAAGATTCGGAATAGCCAAATATAGCACTCTTAGTTATTTTGATAACAAATATTGCAAATTTTTAAAATTATTTTCATGAAGTTAAAACGTTGTTTTAATATTTACTTACCTTAAATTGAAGTCTAAAGAAAACCTTTTTCCGCACCCCTCAAAAGTGCATTGAAATGGTTTTTCTCCAGTATGTACCAGCTGATGTCTTTTTAATTTTGAACTTTCAACAAATGCTTTGCCACACTCCGAGCACACATGAACTCGAGGGCCATGCGTATGTAAGTGTTTGCGCATAGCGGAATTATCACGAAAAAGTTTATTACAACCCTTGTGGGGGCAGGCTATTTTTTTGTCGGGTACTGAAGGCATTATATGACTAACAGCTGTAGTGGAAGCATCGATACTACTGTTGGTTGAGTTATTGGTGGTATTATTAGTGTTGGGATCATTTGAGGTATAGCTTAAGGGAGGTGGGGAATTTTTTGGATTCAAGGTTTGTAACACAACACCCATCGATAAAAGCCTACCATTTTGAGCGTTAGTCATCAGTAAAGCATTTGCCGAATTGTTTGTATTATTTAAGTTGTGTATTTGAATTTGGTTTGTGGAGGCATCCTCATCGGAATTTATACTTGTAGAGTTACTAGCTTCATTTAGGTTGTTTAATAACGATGAGGAAGTAACAAGGTCTGTTGTAGTAGTATTTGTTGCTATTATGGTATTCGGTGTTAATGTAGGATTGGAAATCCTTTTATTTTTCATTTTATCCGTATACAGCATAGAACGTGAGCTTAAATTTTTTGACTTTTTACTGCTGTCTTTTAAATTGATAGTTGCAGGTAAGTTGTGAGAAACCGATAATGAATTATTTACTGCAGATGAGTTAGCATCTTCAATTAAGAGTTGTTGTTGCTGTTGCTGTTGCTGCTGCATCAATATTTGTTGATGTAATACTTCTGATTGCAAATTACAAGTGGCGGTGTCTAATAAAGTGGCGGGTAAGTTGGCTGATGTTGAAGCTGTTGTTGTAAAAACATTATTCGTATTTGTACAACTATTTGAATATTTTAAATAGTCTGGATCTGGTTCTGTATTACTGCAATTGGAAATTTCATTTTCAAGTGTTGCTATTTCTTCGAGCTCTTCCTCATCATCAGATATGCCAGATGCCCACATTGTCACGCTAAATTCTCCTTCCATAGTTTTTATTTGTACTTGTTTCTGTTCCCAACGTCTGGGTTTTGGAGACTCTTCCATTATTACCTCACCAACACGATCAGATTTATTCAACGAAGATGAAGACGGAAAAAGATTTGGTATATTTGCAGCGACCGTTGAAAATGTTTGGTTACGTTGTATTGTTGACGGTATTCTGTTGGCAGAGTTCATAACTGACGCAGAAGTAGCTAATGTATCATTATTTATAATATTAACATTTTGATTAGTGTTTGAGGATAAGTTATTTACAGTAAATGCTGGAGAAATAGCAGGCTCCTTTTTTCGTTTTCTATATTAAAAAATAAAATAATCAATTTTTTATATTATAAAATTATTAAATGTTGTTCAAATTGATAATACATTACTTGTTATTAAATGAATTAATTAGAGTCGCTGATGCGGAATTTAAAGGTAACGATGTTTGAGAAGTTATAAAAATATCCGGTTGAAATGGAGAAGTATTTAAATAGACATGACTCGCCAACTGAGAATCTGCATGCATACCCATATCATCTTGTATTAAGACTAAGAGAGAATAAAATAAATTTAAATTTTTATTTTTTTTTTTTTTTTTAATAAAAAAGAAATGTTAAAATTGTAGCTTTATCACAATGTGAATAAAAAACTAGTCAAACATTTTTCTAAAAATGTTTTCTCCCGACATTACCATTGTGCTCATTTCCATACACGTATAACATTATCATCAAAAGACGGACATAATCATTCAATTTAGAGAATACATGAATGGTAACAATAAAACAAATTTAATAAAAAAGGCTGATCCTTTAGAGTCCGCGAATAGGATAACGTTAAAAGCTGTCCATATGAGGTAAAATAGACAAATTTTTATTCGTAATTTTGTATTTCATTATATGTATTTTTTCATTTCATTTATTTCTTACTTTACCTATAACCTAGCTTTTTAACTCTTTCAGGTTTGGTGTTTAGTTATCTAACCACCCTTTGAATAATAACATTTTTTTAAGTTCATTGGTGATAGATTTATGCGAAATTTTGGGGCATAAATTTTAAAATTTAACATTTATAAATTTTTTTAAATGTGTAAGCTTTTATTTTAATCGGGCTTTCCCCAAGTTAAAAA
This sequence comes from Pollenia angustigena, assembly GCA_930367215.1. Lineage (NCBI taxonomy): Eukaryota > Metazoa > Arthropoda > Insecta > Diptera > Polleniidae > Pollenia > Pollenia angustigena. The sequence continues at coordinate 21,219,497 of OV884061.1, read as the reverse complement.
ATACAGCCATAGGTTATTTTCTCTGTTAAGAAAAATTATGACCAGTGCGTTCTGTATGTTAATGCAGCACCAGCGCAGTTCCTCTATGCATCCGAACAAATAAAACATGTTTTTTCGAATTTTCACCAAAAATTTATTTTTATGCCAACCGTCATGGTGGTTAGTAAAATAACCACTAATGGTGCGAAATCATCCCGATTTTACACAATGCACTATCGTACATATGTATAAGGCAGAGATTTTTTCCCGTGTAGAAAGTTTAAAAAAGTCATGTGAAAGGATTATTACAAAAAAAGTGTCAGTTTTTTATTTTCCATCTATTTGGACCGTCTTTGCTATAAATGGCTGCGTATGTTTTGGGGGTTTCAATTGGTAAGACGCATTTCGTTTTAGGCATTACTAGAAAAGGAGAACGTTGTCTTGGCAATTTTTTTACAACAAAACTAATCAGTTTTTTTTTTACTTTAACGTTTTTAGGGTTCTAGTTGAAACTTTTTAGCGTCGCCATATAAAAAGACATAAGACATGTCAAACAATTTTATTTATATAAATATTAATATTTGAACTTTTAAAATTTCAGTTTGTTACAAGGCGAATTCATTACAGGTAATCTCGGATCTACAACAAGTACAACTCGTACAAAACCAAAAGCAATTTGTTTTTGTAAAATCTTTGTACAATGATAAAAACAGAAACAAAGATAATAAACAAAATGTATACATCCAACAATTATAATGCTATAAAAAAGTTATCAGCAGGACTTTTAAGATCACCTGTAATGAATACACGTTGGTTTGTTAGAACTTTAGCTAATAAAAGAGGAATAAACGTTATTTTTTAATAAATAAATTATCAATTAGTTTTCCTGTGTTTTTTTTTAACTTTTCATGATTTTAAAGCCAAATTAAATTGAAAAAGAAAAAAAATTAGGATTAAATAATCTTAAAAATTTCATCGGATTAAAATTTACTTACCATCATCTATTGAATGCATAACCAAACTTTGGCAATCTGCAGATTTCAGAACCATGTCCTCATTATGATTAATTTCATCTGTATCTTCATCGATAACATCATTATCGACATTTGATAAATGATCATGAATATCATCATATTCTTTTGATAAATTTTTATGCCGTTCTAAAGCTTCTGCTATATCATGTATATCTGGCTGAATTATGGATAAAGGTGCAGACGCCGTATCTGTTACATCCTCAAATTGATCATTTCTGACTAGTATACCATATTGGGTGTATGTTGTTGTTACCATATTTGAAAAATTATTATTGTGGTGATGATGATGATCGGTTAAATGATCACTTGCCTCATTTGTTACCGCTATGGCCGCTGTTTGTGTTTCACAGATAATATCAGGTTGTGACATGTTTTTGTCAAAATTGAAAATTTTTGTAGTTTTATTTAACATTAAAGAATTTTTAGGCTAAATAAAAGTCTCTGTATTTTTATTTGTAAATTTCAGCATATCATGATAGTTTAAAAAAAACGCTGTCAAATTTTTAAAAAAAATTCCTGAGATCGTATAAAGCAATTATGAGCATTTTTAAAAGTCAGTTTCTCTTTGGTTTGTCAATATTTTTACATTGCCTGAAAAATAAATGGGGTTAATGTATATATATAAAAAATATTTTCAGCTTTAAAAATAATGTTTAGAAAACTAAATAAATTTAATAAATACATACACACATATGTATGTATATATAAAACCAATGTCTTGTAAAAAATTATATGAAAAGTTATGAGGCTTAACTATGCGTGCCGTATTTAAGATGGTGCCGTGCAATAAGGCCATATGGCCTTATTTCTCAATGGAGTGAGAAATAAGGACATATGGCTTTATTTCCATTTAAGGAGTGAAATAAAGCCATACATGGCCTTATTTCCCATTTTTTTTTTCTTTTAATAAGGGTATTCACTTCAATTTTTTTTGGTTGGAAAAATGGAAAAAAGAAAAGTTACACTCTTATTGACGTGAACGGGTTTTTTTTTTTTTTTTTTTTTATAAAAAAAGTACAAACTGTCAAAAAAATCTGTCAAATAATTAGTGGAAGTAATTGTTATTTTTTAAGATGCCGAATAAAAGTGTTAAAAGTGAATTAATTGGTTATATAATTAAAAATGAAGTGAATGGTGTTATTTTCATCATCATATTCGACTGCAAAAAGTTACCTTAAAATGGCGATTGTCTGCCAATAAGTCGAGTAACTTATTAGTAACTTTTTTCATTGAACACATTTTTAATATGAATTTTTCTTTTTGAAAGATTAAATGAGAAAGAAGTTATCTTTGAAATGTTGTAACTATAAAAATTATAAAAAGAGATGCAATTTTTCATACCTTGTATTTAAAATTAACAATTACGAATGGCAACATCATTTCGTTTGACGCTTAAAGCGGAAAATTACATCTTTTTATCCTGATTTTTTTACACTTGGTTATAGTTTGATAAAAATGTAACTTTTAGTGGAATTTTTATACCCACACCACAATAGTGGAGAGGGTATTATGCATTTGTGCTGATGTATGTAACGCCTTAAAATATTGGTCCTAGACCCACCTTAAAGTATACCGATCGACTCAGAATCACTTTCTGAGTCGAACTAATGATGTCCGTCCGGCTGGCTGGCAGGCTGGCAGGCTGGCTGGCTGGATGTCCATGTAACCTTGTGCGCAAAGTACAGGTCGCAATTTTGGAGATAATTTGATAAAATTTGGGACATAGGTTCTTATTGACTCAAGGACCAAGCCTATTGAAAATGGGCCAAATCGTAGGACCCCGAGGGAAGATAGGGGGAAATTTCTTCCTCTCAGAAACTATCATGGACACAAAAGGGGATGTATTTTTTAAAAAATAGGCCCACGAGGGGAGATAGGGCCAATTTCTGCCTCTCAAACCGATTTTAATGAAATTCAAAACATAGATAGATCCATATCTATATAGACACATAAGCTGTACAGTTTTTCAAAAATAGGACCACAAGGAGAGGTAGGGGGCAATTTCTGCCCCTCACAAACTTTTAACCCGATTTTAATAAGTTTTATAAACATATATAAATCCATATTTATATGGACATATAAGCATGATGTGTTTTTTAATACTGTAGGGTATCATATGGTCGGGCTTGACCGACTATACTTTCTTACTTGTTTTTTCTTGTGGTTGTTGTAACAAAAATTACATTCTTCCATACTTTTGGGCGCAAGGATTTTCTCCTCTTTGGTATAACAAAAACTGGCTTCGCTTACTAAAGCTTCTCTGCATAGCCGGTCTTCGGCCGGACGCAAGGATTTTCTCCTCTATGGTATAACAAAGACCGGCTTCGCTAACTAAAGCTTCTATGCATAGCCGGCCTTCGGCCTGGCGCAAGGATTTTCTATTCTATTGTATAACAAACACCGGCTTAACTAAAGCTTCTCTGCGTATTCGGCCATCGTTCGGAAACAAGGCAGATTTTAGGGGGGTTATATAATCGGTACTTGTTACACCATAAAGGAGAAAATTCTTGCGCTCGCCCAGTGGCCGGCTATACAGAGAAGCTTTGGTAAGCGAAGCCGGTCTTGTAAGCAACTTTTTTTATTCACCTAGATTTTTCTATATGTAATACCTACTACATTCACAAACTGATTGATATATATATTATAGACCCCGAACAGGCCCGAAAGTAAAATTATTTTATTTTTTTTCAGAACGAGTCGTGGCTATGATGAAAATCAAGTTTTTTGAAGAATGGCTAAAATATGACAAAACTGAATGGAACAATGGTTTTTTTTATATTATATTTGTGAAAAATTCAATATGTCTTATGTTTCTGACGGATCTCTTAAACAGCTCGAAATGAAAATATCAAGTGTTTCAGCAAAATTCAGTCAGAAGTAGTTAAAGTGTAACAAAAAAAAGTTCATAATCAAACATAAAGAATGGTTAGAGGGATCCGGAATCGAAATAAAGATGTGTTTTAACCATCCGTGCACTTCAACATCATCAGCGGCTCTTTCCGTAGAACGAACCAGAAAATCATTTGAAGACTCATCAACGAAAACGAAGAGACGGAGAGTAGAAGATCTTTTGAATTCGCGAACTGCAAGTGATCTTATTACCGCAGCTGAGTAAGCTACTCGAAAAGAAGCGCATCGCAGTGTTGGTAAACAGATCAATAACGTCGCTGTCAGTGAAACACGAGAGAAGAATAAGTGTTCTGAACAAAGTCGGCAGTTAACACCAGATGAAGCTTCAGCTTATTATGTGGACTCAAAATTAACTTCTTACTCATATAAACAAGCTAGAAAGTGGTCAATGAAAGCAGGACATCAAGTGTATCCATCGTTTTAGAGTTTAGGCAAGTCCAAAGTGTCAAGAGATACACAAAGTGTTTAAAGATCGTATGGGTCTCATTGTAGATAAACCAAAACCTGTACCTCGTTTCTGTATTTCTCGCTTCGTAAAATTTTCCGCATGAAACGTGTGAATTGCAACAAAAATAGTGTGAAATGAAACAAAAAATGGTTTTTCTCACGCAAGTGTTTCTGTATCTTTTCTTGGCGAGAATTATCTGTCATTTTAATAATTTTCCAGCGATTATTGGAAGGATGCGAGAAAAAGTGTTTCTATAACAATGTTTTGCGAAAAGTTTCTTTCAAGAACTGTCAAAATAAGTCGCATTTGAAATTGGTGGCGAGAAAAACAAAATGTAGATATTTTGAATTTAAAATATGTTTATATACTATTTTTTTTTAAATAAATAAAAAAATAGAAGGAATATAAATGATGAATGTATAATTTATATGATGAAAATAAACAAAAAACCATTGCTATATTTTGTTATTTTAAATTTTTTTTAGCCTTTCCTTGTTTTGGTTTTATTAGGTGCTGCCAGATAAATTTGTGTAAAAATCGTCAATTTTCTGAGAAAAAAATATAAAAGATCCTCCTTTTTTGTTTTAAAAATCGTGTAATTTAAAATAAATTTTAAACAAATTTGTTTCGACTTTTATTAAAACATAATCAAACAAAAACAAAGTTAAAGTTCATGGGTATTTAATAATTTCTTTAAATTTATATTTCTTTTGTTAAGCTGAAGGATAATTTTTTATAAAACTATTTATTTTCTTTAATCCGATAACAATTAAAAATTGTTTTTCCCTGAAGAAGTCACACAAAGGCATGAGAAAATATCATATTAAACAACAAATAAAATAAATGGCCCATAACTATAGTCATAAACAAAGCATACTTTAAGAGTTCTAAAGTAAACTTTTATTAAAAATATGCTTTTGATCTACTATAGACAAGCAAAAGCATACTTTACACGTTAAACCCGATGTTAATTTTAAAACCAGCTGAAGTTGTGTTTAACTCATTTAACAACAGCATCAGCTGTTTTTCGCCAAATAAAAAAGTACTTGCAAAAAGTTAAAAATGTTTATGTTATAATATGTTGGCTGATATTTTGCTTTACACGTTAGGCCAAAATTGCCTAGCGTTTTACACAAAGTTTTGTAATTTTGTTGTTGCTTTCTACATAAAATCATATTGCGTGTTTCAACCGTACAAGATATGCAGTGTTTTATTTATATTTTAATTTTCAATGTCGGCTGCTTGAAGTTGCCACTTGCTTATATTTTGTTGTATGTTGTATGAAAAATTTGCTACATTTGAGGTGGCCCCCAGTTAAAGTCGGTTCAATTTAAAACATACTTTAGTTTCGACTATAGTAGCAAAATATTTAAAAGAATGTTTTTATTTTAAAGTTGTTTTTAAATAAAACCGACTTTAGCGTTTGACTTTGATTATGGGCCAATATTTTTACAAAAGCAAAAAGAAGCCAAGCTTAATAAAATAAACATACATCCTTATTTAAAATAGATAAATATAGATAAATAGATAAATATTTTAATTAAATCAGCTTTGTGAAAAACCTAGAATTCATAGTGACAACGTTGTTTTATATTTATATCGTATGTAGTCCGAAATAGTATATTATTGAAATTTAACTATATCGGTTTACAAATGGCTGAGATATAAATCTGTAATTTACCTATTCCTATAAATTTTTATTCTTTTTTTTTACCTGAAATAGACTTAGTAGCACAGCTGGTAGTTTTAGTTAAAAAAGTCGGTTCATAAATGAACGGGTTACAGACAAACAACTTTTTTTCTTGAAGAAATAATGGTTTTGGCCCAAAAATGTCCATATAAGATAAGAATATCAAAAGGGTGTTTCCACAGAAATTGACCCCTTATAGTTCAAAAATTAAATTTTTATTTTGAATTAATTTTTCCGCTATTATACAAAATAAATGTATCGTGTCATATTCCTAAAGATTACCTTTAATTTTATTTATACTAACAAAAATATATTTTTTTTTGTTTTCCTTTATTTTTGGCCACTTACTTTTATTTTTTTTGTCACCGATAATAAATAAATTCAGACGCAAAAAACTTGTAATTTTTATAATGTATTATTTAAACAAATCATTTCAAAGAATTAAATCAGATATTTAACTTGACATATCCTGTGCAAAATTTTACAAAACATGATGTTTGTTTCAGACATTTAAAAACAGCACATTTATAAAGTAACGGCCGTTACTTTGGATACACCCAAATATCAATCATATTTTGTTAATGTATATAAGAAGTATTAAATGTTCAAAATAAGCCAAATCGGTCCATTTCATTCCCTCGAAATTTTGCTTTTGCCGATACATTTTTCAGGGAAGAGGCAAACAACTTCGAGGACAATTTTCATAAAAGGGATAAATAAAAAACTTTAAGCTGTCTTGTTTTTAAAGATATTTTTTTTACTAATAAACAAACATATTAAAATATTTAAAACTATCTTATTTCGAAGACTAAGGGGCAACGCCAACAATTTCATTGAAAGCAAAAAAAAAAAATCAAAAGTATTTTATAAATTTGTTGTTACTTTCTATTTTTTTAATTTTCAACGCCACAAAATATGAAGTGTTTGAAATTTAAAAATTCAATATGAATTTCTATAGAAAGTAACAACAAAATTATAAAATATTTTTGATTTTGTTTTGGCTTTCGTCACTTTTTTAGAAAAATCATTTAATCGTCACTTTGCTAATTTCGGAACAAAAAGTTGTCAAAATGACAATAACTCGTCAAATCTGGCAGCCCCGTTTTTATTATATTTATTTCTTTTGTTGACGTTTCGCTTTTATTTGACACTTAATTACTGGAAATATTCCAGTATAAACAGAATTTGTTGTGTCTGTTTTCGCATTCAAAGAAACAGAAACACTTTTATCTCAGAAACACTTTTATCTCATAAATCGAAATTTTACGATGCGAGAAATACAGAAACGAGGTACTGGGTATGGTAACACAAAATGGAAAAACAGCACGTAGATTGTTTTCCAAAGCTGAGTTGAGCAGTGAAATTACAGGATTAGAAGAAGAAGCACAGGAGGCAAGAAATAAAGACTGTCGTAGATTCTGTGAACGGCAGACCAGGAAGCGGTCACGTATTGCCACAAATACAGATCTGTTAAAAATGCTTTTAAATACGTCTGATCCTGTATAGAGAGTTACCGCGAAGAAAATTTACTTCTTTGCCATCAGAGGTTCTGCAGTTGATTATCCCACCTTCATTTCCATCCAAAAGAACATCAGTAAGTCATCATCACGAATTAAATGAGGAGGATTATTAACTCTCTGAATATTCTACTGAATAGGAGATCAATGATGACGACTCATCTGATGGTGATTAGTAGGTTAATTATTTTTTTATTATAACTATTATTCTTATTTTATAGTGTGTTGTGGTTGCTAACAATCCATGCCTTAGTATATAAGTCATTTAATATTATTAGTATTCAAAATACTTTTCATATTTCAACTATTTTTAATATATTTTTACAAAAATTTTAATTAATTCTATAAATTTTCATTTAGGGGATTCACAAGGTGTGCTATCAAGTCATATCGTCATAATGTAGTAAATAATATTTTACAATTGTAATTTCAAAAGATTTTGCTATTCGTGCTTAATTCCCAGTTTTTATTCTTGACAAAAACACTTGAAATTTATTGTTGATGGGATAAGCTATTCCTATGCATTTCACTGGTTGCTTAGGCCAGATCATTAGGAAACTTCATCCATAAAGATTTTAGACAAACTAAAGATATTAAACCAAATAAAACTGTTAAACGTGTTTTTGTCAAGAATAAAAACTGGGAATTAAGCACGAATAGCAAAATCTTTTGAAATTAAAATTTTGTATTCCCAAAAATTGAAATTACTTTTTTATAATTTTACAATTATTTGAAAAAAATACTGTTGTGTTTCAAACAAAATAAAAATTTTAAAGCTGTAATTATTTAAGACATATGACTTTACAACTTTATGAATACCTTGTGAATCCCCCAATTGTATCTTATAAAATTTACACATTTTCTCTTAAATATATTAATATTTTCTTCATGTTTTATATTATATGGTAAAGCATTAAATATATTAAGTCCTTTGTAGAATTAAAATCGTTGCATTTGTGTTGTCATAACCCTTTGAATTCGAAAATCGTTACACTTAGACGGCATTCTTGGAAATTCGAATGTTTAGGGGGTAAAAAAGGGTAAAAACGGGAAAATTCGGTAACCTTATGTCTCTAAAACTAAGAGATACACAAAAATATTAATACTAATCGTTGTTCTTTGGAAAAATAAGCGCACAGGTGTCTGGTACTTTTTTGAAATTCGGCCCTATTAGGGAGTAAAGGGTAAAACCGGAATTTTGGTAATTTTTTGACACCCCATCTATCTTTTGAACCAATAAACATAAAAACAAGTTTATACCACATCCGAAACTTATCAAAAAAAAAAAAAAAGAATACGAATGAGGTACTTTTTCGAAATTTGAACATTTGAGGATTAAAAATCGTAACTATTTTTGATACTTTTTTAAAAAACATTTTTCTACATTCATTGACATACTCGTATTAAATTTTGGGCTCCCACTACAATACTGAAATTTTTTGTACTTTAATGGGGGAAAAATAGTACCAAAAAGGGGAAATACTGTAAATTTTATATTTTACTTTAGCTTTTTGGTTCTACAACTGGTATTTTTATACCCTCCACCACAATTAGTTGTGAAGAGGGTATACTAAGTTTGTCATTCCGTGTGAAACTTTTTTATTATTCATCTCAGACCCCATAAAGTATATATATTCTGGATCCTTGAGTAATTCTAAGTCGATTTAGCCATGTCCGTCTGTTGAAAACACGCTCACTTTCGAACAACTCAAAAGAAATGAACAAACTTGGTGCCAAATTGCTTGTAGTTATCCTAAGCAGTTTGGGATTGAAATCCAGCAAAATCGGTTCAGTAGGACGAGAGCTATGAATTAAAATGTGGAACCACCACCTTAAAAAATTGATAATTTTGTTACAAAAAATAACATAAATGGTGGGACAAGGCACGGAATGAGATAAGATTTCGCAAAAATTTGTTTTATTTGGCCGGAAATCACGCTGTTAAATTTCGTGAAGATCCGTTCATAATTTACCCTAAGCTCCATATAAACACTACTCCCGGAAAACAGTTTAGTACGCCTAAAACCGTAAAAAATAACGCTATCGTAACAAAATGTGGTACGTCACAATTTTTTAAGACTAGAAATAACACTGTAAAATTTCGTGACGATCGGTCCATAATTTATTTATTTATTTATTTATTTATTAATCCATATTGTAATACAAAGCCATTTGGGCCAAAAACGTATTACACAGCAATACAATCCCGAGTTCAGTACTTAACCTAATCTATACAAATAACCAGTGTTGCCAATTTAGCCATTTAGTGGCTAGATTTAGCCATTTTTCACCCTGTTTAGCCATTAAAAAATGAGTTTAGCCATTAGCCATTTTTTTAGCCATTTTTCAACTTGTTTAGCCATAAAATTTTTTTGCCGTATTTCTTTTAAAAGAATAATTTTTATTTTATTTTAAAAATTTATAAAAGTAAAATAAACATTTTGAACAATTAAAACGCCTTTAATTCAAATCACAACTTTTACAAATGTTGAAAATCGCTATAAACTATGACGCTAAAACATCTTTCAAAATAAAGGAACAGTATTCCACTATTAAATTTATATTCTTTCTGGTTGCAAGTATTTCAATAAAGGGATGCAGGCGGTAACAAAATTGTTTTAGAAATTTCAGAATTGACTATAAAGTTGCTCTCACTTCCATGGTCTAATGCTGAAGTAGAGAGGGTGTTTAGCCAAGTAAACATCGTAAAAAGTAATTTGAGAAATAGGTTACAGTAAGCAACCGTTAATTCGATTTTATCAATTAGGTAAATATCTTTACCATAACAATACAATATTTATACCACCACCACAATAGTGGAGAGGGTACTATGCGTTTGTGCTGATGTCTGTAACACCTTAAAATATTAGTCCTTAGCCCACCTTTACGTATACCGATTAACTCAGAATCATTTTCTGAGTCGAATTAACGATGTTTGTCCGGCTGGCTTGCTGTCAATGTAAACCTTGTGCGCAAAGTACAGGTCGCAAAGTTTTTTTTTCATCGCATTTCAAAAAAGGTGACAAGTCTGTATTCTACATTGCGAAAACAAATGTCAAATTCGCAAAATTTATTCGACAACAAAATAGGATTCGCAAGGTACAAACATGTTAGTGAAAGATAATATTTTATTTATTTATTCGTCATATATTTATTATTTAATTCAGGGAAGCAAGCAACAAGATAGGGTATTCATTTAATCGACCTTTTGCTTTAATCGGTTAATCGCTCGATTAATTAACCGCGGTTTTGGTTTAATCGGATAATAATCGGTTAACTATGTATTTGATCGGTTAACCGATTAATCAAGTTTCTTTTTATAAATTAAGTAATTTCAATATATAAAAATGCATTAATTGTTAATTATTTGAAGTTTATTAGTAAAAAAAAATAATAATTCTTGAACTAAAACGAGCAAACAAAAAAAAACAATTCATTAATATGTAATATGCATTTTTTCAATTAATACACAAGGTGTGCTATCAAGTCATATCGTCATAATATCCTAAATAATATTTTACAATTGTTCAAAAAAAGTAAAAATGAAAATTTTAATGCTTTTAATTTAATTTACATTTAATGAAATCTAAATTATAAGCGGTACCCCAAAGCAGTCATATCGTCGGCTTATTATGCAAACCTGCTAACTCACTTTCAGCACATTTTACAGGAGAGACAAGCAACTTTTTATTTTCCCTATTTGCAGCTTGATAGAAAATTAAAAATACAGTTAGTTTTACACACTTCAAGACTTAAATAGGAGAAAAACTATCTTTCTCTTTCACACGGCATCAACATCTCAATTTACATAAAAAGTGGATGTAGCCGGTTTTCGTATTAAGCCGACGATGTATATTTCTTGTAATTATTTTAAGACATAATACTATATGACTACTTTGTGAATCCCCAAAATATGTAAATAAACTGAGATAAACTTATTAGTTATAAGTTTTTTCAATAAAGAGCTTATACAATAATCTTTTAGAAAAGCAATTTGGTTTCAATGTTTAGAAATAAAGCGATTATTTTCTTTAGTTTTGACAAAACTTGACTTGGAATAAATTCTTTTACTTATCGTAGATCTAATTTCTCAGTCCTTTTCTAGAATTTCTCTTAACATATAAAATACTCCATTATGCCATTAGAGTTTCTTACAATTTTTAACAATTCTAATTGTTTCGGTTGATTCTGTAAAAACACTGGTATGAGAAGATATGTATGAGAAACGTGAAACAAAAAAGGTGTTGACAATCAAACATTTATTCCATTTTTCGCCATGATCGACGAAAAAAATAAAAAAAATTTAAAAACATTGTAATTTTAGTCACCGGTCGGCGGAAAGTGGGTTAAAATGAAGGTCACTGAACACCTTTTTTGTTTGTATAAGAAATCGAAATGAATTGGAATTGAAATCGAACGAGATTTTGAACTCAATTATTAACAAAATTACTGTAGTTTTTCCTGTTTTCAACAGTGGTTCTTATAAAGATAATTGGTACTCAAAGTATGAAGTATGTATATTTAATAAACTTTCTTACAGGCTCGTTTTTAAAATTTGTGCGATTTTAAGTCCACTTCATTTCGATTTGTAGAACATGCCCGAATATGTTATAATACTACAAAATATTGAAATATTTGTTACAACGGTTAATCGGTTAATCGACTGAAATTAACCGGTTTATTCGTTAATCGAACAAAGCTAATATGAAATTAACCGATCAGTTAATCGGGTAGTTATTAATCGTTTAACCGATTGACGGTTAACCGAATGAATACCCTACAATAAGACCACCAAACCGCGTCAATTTGAAATAATGATAGAATTTATGAATAAGCACAGCCAATTTGCAAGAGGCCATTTGAAAACACCAAAAGCACGTCAGTCGGCAGATACTTTATGGCAAACTTTAACTGAAGAACTAAATATCAAGGGACCACCTATTAGAGAAGCTGCAGGATCGAAAAAGTATGAAATATATAAACCAGTTCAAAAATAGTTGACTTTAATTTTAATAGGTTTGGGCCGATTTTAAAGTACACACAAAACATTTTCATTTTCTTCGCCGTCGAACCACAGTACCACAAAATCCATTTTTATTATTTTTTTTATTACAGAATGTCTTAAATAAATTGTTTAAACAATTTTCACAGCCAAACACAAAAAATGTTTTTATTTTTAATTTGACGTTTATTGACACTGACTTATATTTGAGCAGCGTTGCCACGATTTGAAAATAAATTGCGAATGCGATTGCGCAAGTCTAATAGAATACCAATTTTCTTTCGCATCGCATTTCATTTGCGCATCGCATTGATTTTCGCATCGCATTTCAGAATAAGCATCCTGGACTCAAAAGGTTGGGTAAATGTTGTCGTGATTATGATTTACCTTCAAATTATTTAAAACTTATGATTATTTTAAACTAATGAGTGATTCCTATGAGATGAACAATAACGACATCGAATTTTTTCGATGATTTAATTTTTTAATATTAATTTACGTTTATTCTTATTTAACAAATTGATCTTAACTCACAATTTCATCGTTAACAACTTTAAATGAATTATTTCTGTTTTGCTATTGAATTTTAATGTGTTTTTATTTAAAAAAGCTTTTAGCCATTTTTTAGCCCATTTTTAGCCATTTTTTAGCCATTTTTTTCCGTAAATTTAGCCATTTTTGGTCACCAAGTTTTGGCAACACTGCAAATAACTTACATTTATTAATGCAACAGCACCCATTAATACAACTTATTGGCTCCCCAGCCGTAACAAATTATAAAAAGTACTATAAAAAGATTTAGTTCAGCAATTTTAATTTAAATCCGGTATTTATAACAACTCATATCAAATATTATGAATCATAAAGAAGTAAAAAAACAATTTGAAAGCTACTTCACAGAAAACATAAAAACTATCGAATGAAACTTGAGAAATACTTTAAAAGCTTAAGGCGAAACACATTATTAAATTGCGAAAAAATACGCAATTCATGCGGTAAACTATTCCAGCAGCGAGCAACCCTTACAATAAAAGACCTCTCAAACAAAGAACACCTAATTCTAGGTATAAGAATTTGCTTGTTCCTATTCGACCGCGAAAAAGTAAATTCGTTACATAACTGTACAGGTATGCCACTTTTAATAATGCGATGAAATAGAAGAATATTACGGTACTTTACGAATTTATCAAAGTAACACCCCAAAAATTTCTTTACAAATTCAGAAATATGTTCACGTCTACGGATATTAAAAACATAACGAGTCACAGCATTAACAACCCGCTCCAATATCTTTAAGTTCATGACAATGGTCCCTGACACCAACTCAAGTCCATATAAGATCTGCGGCATAAGAATCGCATGAGCTAGTCTACATTTAACCCGAAAAGGCAGGAATATATTTGTGGAATATATTCTACGTAAAGTACAAGAAATCTTGCGATGCACAGATACAAAATGAGACTCATAACTAAGCCTATTATCAATGATGATACCCAAACATCTATGTTGACTTACAAAATCGATCTTAGAATCCCGAATAAAAATCTCAAAAGTTGTCACTAAGTTCTCAGATGATCCGAACAAAATAGCCTTAGATTTAGACGGGTTTACAGCCAGTGAGTTTCTGGAAGACCACAGGTCGATTTTGTTAAGGCAGTAGTTAATATTAGACTCCAATACATCAGCAAAATCTCGACCAGTACTAAATAAAAGCAAAATATCATCTGTAAATAAAAACGGCTTACACATACTAGAACTTAGAACTTCAGGCAAATCATTAATATAAAGTATAAATAAGAGGGGGCCAAAACCGACCCCTGAGGAACACCAGATGTAATTGAAAGAATACTAGAAAGCCTACCATCTAAATCCACAAACTGTGTCCTATCAAATAAATAAGACAAGATAAGCTTACAAGCCGATTTTGAAAAGTTAAAGAAATTCCTAAGTTTTGTAATCATAGTAGAGTAACATATAGAATTAAAAGCTTTAGTTAGGTCCAGGGAAACTAGCACACTTAATTTTCCGTCATTCTCACAACTTCTAACAGCATCAGTTAGATTTAGCAAAAGCGATGTAGTATTAAATCCTCGGCGAAAAGCATACTGAGAATCAAAAATTTTATCCCTAGTAGAGATAAGCATTTGATCCTTAATTAAATGCTCCACCACCTTAGACAGAACAGAAAGAATGGAGATTGGTCTTAAATCATCAGGACCGCGAACATTACTAGATTTCGGAATAGGCACAACTCGTGCAATCTTCCAAGCCTCAGGAAACACAGACATGGTCAAAATAGCATTTACCAAATGCAAAATAAGAAAAGAGATATGAGGAAAAATAAGTTTCAAAAACTGAATAGAAACATTATCAACACCAATAGATTTGGACTTTACCTTATTTAAGGCTACAAAAACTGCATATTCAGTAACACATTGAAATGAGAATGCACCATCCAAATCGTTAAAATTATTAAAATCAACTTCAAAGTCCCGAGCAGGTGCTACACCACGAACAAAGTACTCATTAATTTCATTCACATTACCATCACAAACAATATCACTAGAATTTACGCATCAAGCCCTCTTTAATACCTTCCACATACCAGACGTATCCAATCCCCCAAACAGTTTAGCATAATGCCTCCTCTTTTCCCTTCTAATAGTAGATTTTACTCTGTTTCGAAATTTACAAAATACACTCCATTTATCACTTGAAGGATCAGTTTGATACGCAGAAAAAGCTAGATCTCGAAGAGATCTGGCCAAAACAATAGTTCTAGCCTTCATCCAAACATCATCACCAGTTGAACGAAAAATCCGCCTAACAGGCACAAAAGAAAAAAGTTTCTCAATAAGAGAACTGAATAAAAAGCATTTACTATTAACATCAACCGCTTCAAAAATTTGTGAAATATCAAAATTCAACAAAAATATTAATAAACCATTCCAATCAATGTTGTTAAAGTCACGGTACTCAACAGATGAATCCACATTTTCTAAATTCATTTTGAAAGATGAAAAAATAAGAGCATGATGGGAAATAGAGGGACACTGTACTTGCCCAGAAATATTAACTAAAGAGCGATCACTCACCAACATAAAATCAATCAATGAGGTAGATTGATAATGCACATCAAAGTGAGAAGGCCTAGAATTGTGGCAAATGGACAAGTTAGCCCTAGTACAAAAAGAATGCACTAAATTAGACTTTGCTGCATCAAAAAGGTTGCAATTAAAATCGCCAACCACAATTACATTCGTATAATTCAAAAAAAGTTCATAATAAAGGTCCTCAAACTTTCCAAAATCAGCAGGCGGTGGCAAGTACACTACACCAAATAAAACTTTGCAACTCCCAAAATACAGCTCTAAAAATAGTGACTCACATTTATTAATAATTGAAACATTAGACACTATCCTAAACTTAAGTTTGCTAGAAATATAAATCCCGACACCACCAGACCTTGCACCCACACGATCATTACGGCAAAACTTGTGCCCGGGTATCTCAACCGAACGACTCGAAACATTCTTAGTTAACCAAGTCTCAGAAATACCAATCACATCGAAAACAGAACCACCAATTACACTTTTAATTTCATCAAATTTAGAAGTTCTATATGCAGGTTTCAAACTGTTACAGTTAATATGAGCAACATTAAACTGTCCCATATATGGTCGCAATACTTTTTTTTTTTTTTTTTTTTTTTAACGATAAACCAACACTCAGGGGATGCCCCCTATATATGCAGTGCATTGTGTTGATCAGGAAAATAAGGTTTGGGAAGGAGGAAAGAGGGAATAGTGTTTGTGGACATTTGACTTGAATCTTAATAAATTATAAGTACCGGGAAAGACCTCTGCGGGAAGTTTATTCCACATACGGATAGTTCGACTGAAAAACGAATTTTCTCTATAATGCGTTGTGCGAAACACAGGACAATCGACTACAAACGGATGTGATCCACTGGATGAGCGAGTATTACGAAGAAATACTCGGGCGGGTGGAATAAGTTCACTTATCTCAGTGGAACACCTCCCATGGTAATATCGATAGAAAAGTGTCACACAACCCACATTCCGACGATGCCCCAATGAGTCAATAGAGTTGGATACCCTACTGTCATTGATGAGCTTCACCGCCCTCCTTTGTACACGGTCCAGAAGGTTCAAAATAGACTTTGAAGCCCCTGCCCATATATGGGAGTTGTATTCCATCTTCGGTCGGATATAGGTGGTATAGATAGTAAGGAGATCGGAGGAAGTGAAGTAATTCTTGCACCGTTTTAAAAAACCTAAACACTTGAATGCCTCTTTCGACACTTTGAAAACGTGTTTATTCCAGCGGACATCGCACTGTATTCTCATGCCCAGAACATCAAGAGTATCCGATTCCTTAATATCAATGCCACCCATTAATACAGATGACATAGTTGGTCCCACGGCCCGTCTGTGGGTCAACATACAACATTGGGTCTTGCGTGCATTAAATTCGACCCTATTCGCTTGACCCCACTCAGAGATTGCAGCTAGGTCCTGATTAAGAGTGTCATTCATATTTTGCCTTTTGCCCCCAATCTCAACAAGGCTTGGCCTATGATCGAAGGAATATGAATGACAAATGTTGCTGTCATCTGCAAAAGAGTAGATAGGATTTGAAGTATGACCAAGAAGGTCATTAAGAAATATAAGAAATAGCGTAGGAGAAAGGACAGAACCTTGCGGTACCCCTGAATTTACCTGAAACTCGTTGGATGCAATCCCATCTATAACAACACGTATAGTGCGATCACTGAGGAAACTCGATATAAATCGAGAGAAATCATTACCGACACCAAAAGCAATAAGCTTTGACACAAGCGCACCATGCCACACCCGATCAAACGCCTTGGAAATATCCAGAGCAACCACTTTGCATTCACCAAAGCGGTGAATTCTTTTATTTATTCTTTTAAATATGAGTTGTCACTTACTACCAGACCAAGATTTCCATTAAAAGACATCAAAGTTAAAAATTAAAAATACAGCGGGGAACCAAAAGAGATAATAAGAGTGAGCAAAAATATCAGTCAATCTATACATACTAAAACTATTCCTGAAAAATTTTCGACAGCTGATAAAAGAAGCATAAAAGTTACAAAATAGAAAACAATCAATTATATTAGTTTACAAAGACTCAATATGAGCAAAAAAAATATATAAGAACCAAGATATAACGCCTAACTCAAGTCAAACCTTTAAAACAAGGTAATATAAAATTTCACAATAACGTTATATCCAGCTTCAGAAATACATACAAAAAAATAAATTTAATTCAACACAGCACCACAGCCAACTCGAAGGGCCACACACCCAGCCGCATCACGAACTTCCAGCTCATTCCCATTAGGCAAAGTAAGCTTAGCTTAAAGTTTATCAGCATTAAAAATCTTGTACTTTGTAATTATCTTATCAACAAGCAGGTCTCTACAAGCAGCATTTAGCTTCGCAGCTAACGGAGAAAAATTATCATTTAGAAAAACTCTACTTTCAATCCGTTTCCTTACAGCATCACCCACAGCAGCTTCAACATGTTCACCAACAACACCGTCACTATCATTTTCATCATCACCAATAACATCACACGTTCTTAAAGTTCGGGTTTTAAAGTATTCATACATAATTTTATCCCGAAGGAGAACATTATTAAATTTCACCAGTATAAGTCTTTTTCCATTTATATAGCACACATGATTAATGTCATAACCAGAAATAGGTACGCTATAAAAAGCGCCCAAGGCCACAACAACTGCAACTAAATCCTTCAACCCCTTTGGTTAACCTCGGATGACGATGTCGGCCCGATTTAACCTTCGGTGCAAAACATGGTTCTCAACTTCCAGAGAAGACATTTTAGAGTTGGTGGACAATTCAACATTATTAATTCGCGTATTACACGACAGCAAATCAGCCTTGATATCATTGACACTACTAGTCATTTGCTCCTTAATTTCAGCAACAGCATCAGTGAAAGCAGCTTTGATCGAAATGAGATCAGCATTACCCTTCGCTAAAAAGGAGTCAAATTTACGGTTCAAGTCATGAACCTCATCAGCAAGGGTTTTATTACGCCCATTACCCTCCAAACACACTGCACAGACAAAGGAAAGTGTCTTGTTTGCCCTGAGTGCCACAATTTCATCATCTGAAATCAGGGCACAAGCTGTATGTATCCACAGTGCACACATTTTGCACTGGATACTGCCCTGCTTACCAATGTTTTCATCACAAATTCCACATTTGTGTATTTTAGGCGCCATTTTAGCAGACAGCAAGAAATTTGTGGAAAAACTAGGTCCTAGTTGACAAAAATTTACAATCTCCACAACAATTTTATTTTATTTTAATAAAATAGCAAATTTTAACTAAAATAATTTATTAACCAGTGTTTTAAACAAAAATTTTTTTAATAAAGCAAGAATAAATTATCAGCCGTCACAAAAAAACACACTACTCAGGCATAGCGTTGCCAGATGATTAGTCAATAATTTACCTTAGGCTCCATATAAACCCTACTACCGGAAAACAGTTTAGTACGCCTAATACCGTAAAAATAAGGCAATCATAACAAATTTTAGCTCGTCACAGTTTTATAGGACTATAAATGATACTGTGAAATTTCGTGAAGATCGGTACATAATTTACCCTAGGCCCCATAGAAACCCTACTGCCGTACACCTTAAACCATAATTAATAATGCTATCATACCAGAAATTGGTACGTCACAGTTTTAAAGGACTAGAAATGACGGCGGCATGAAATAACCCCCCAAAATATAACCCCCAAAAAAATAATTAAATAACCCCCCAAAATGTTGTACAGAGAACAACAAAAACGATTTTTGGGGGGTTATTTCATTTTGTTTGGGGTGTTATTTCATTTTTTTAATTGGGGTATTATTTCGTTTGAAATTATCCCCCAAAAAATCGTTATGAAATAAAGCCCCAATATATTTTTTGTGGGATTATTTCATTTTCAAACTTACAATGAAAAGGGTTTTGGGCGCAAGGAATTTTCCACTTTGGTATACAGAACACCGGCTTCGATAAATAAAGCTGCACTGCATAGCCGGCCTTCGGCCTGGCGCAATGGTTTTCTTCTATAGTGTTTACCAAATACCGGCTTCGCTTCCTAAAGCTTCTCTGCGTAGCCGCGTCGCGTCGGGTTTTTTATACAATATAGGAGAAAGTCCTGGCGCTATACAGAGAAGCTTTAGTTAGCGAAGCCGGTGTTTGTTATACCATAGAGGAAAAAGACATTGCGCCCGGCCGAAGGCCGGCTATGGAGCAAACCTTAGTTGGCGAAGCTTGTGTAGGGATGAAACGATACCTCTAAGGTATCGATACTTTTACTCGATGTGGTATCGCTCGTAAAGTATCGATACCTACTTAGTATCGAAAAAAAAGTATCGATACTTACATATTTGTATCGGTACTTGTATCGGTTTGTATCATAAAATAATAAAAAGCAGCATTTAAAAACGTTCTTATTTGTGTTTTAGTACTATACAATACAATAAGAACTACGACCCACTAACATTTTTGTGCAAAACAAAAATTGTAAAGATTGACACCACTTTAAGTTACTACCAAGTACCAATTTCCTCTCGAAAAATCTTTTTTATCGTAGGAAACAAAATTTTTATAGAACGTTCAGGATAACAACATTTTATTTACCTTTTATTCCAGAAATTAACAATGTCACTATGTATTTATTTTAAATGTAAATATGTATTTTATTTTGAAATTGATAAATATACAGTAGTGTTGACTTAACTGCTTTTTGTGTAAGTGCACTTTTCACCTAACTGCACAAAATTAATATTTTTAAAACCTTTTCTTTAACTTCACTTCGGAAAATCAAATATTGTAACGTTAATTTAAATTTAAATTCCTGATGACAATACACAAATACATGGGCGTAGCCAGGATAAAATCTAGGGGTGGGGGGCAAAATTTGTTTAAATGTTCTTTTTTAAGAAAAGCGTTTCTAAAAAAATTTTTTTTAAATGTTCTTATTTGTCATTATTCTTTAAAATTCCATACAAATTTATTTTTTAAGTGCACTTTTTATACCTGCACATTTTAAAATTATTTGGATACAAAAAAATCAAAGTTAGCTGCACTTTGACTTAACTGTTCATTTATATTGTTTGCATGTACCTACACTCATGCATTTGTTTTGCGGTTACAGCAACTTTACCACGTTTATATGAAAGGAATAGTAAATCTTAGGCCTGGAACAGAATAAACTAGTTGTAGTAATATCTAAAGCTGCCGAATGCTCGAATTTGCGTTTCAACTGCAACGACTTCCACAACTATGTATTCCGTTGACACTACTTTGAAACTGCCGTTTTAAACTTTTGATAGCTTGCAGTGCTATTGTTAACTTCTTACTACAGCGAAAATTGTGTTCCCCACTTTATTGTTACCAATTTGGCTACCTCGTTCATTACAAAAATGCATAACAGATGACTACAGGTTGTTTGATAATCATTGTTATTATAATATATTGATATTATAATATTATATTATAATATTTAAATATTATAATAATTGATATATCAATTCATTAATAAAAACGTTGTTACTCCTCTTTCAAACACTTTATTTTAGTTATGCAGGAACCAAAATTGCGTACCTGCACATTAAGGCAGCTAAATAAATTTAAGATAGCTGCATTTTTGATTTATCTGCACAAAAAATCGTGCAAAGGCGATTTAACAGCTAAGTCAAAATTATGTATAATAAAGGGTGGTAAAACCATAATCCACGATGTAAATTGTAAGTCACACCTTAACGTCAAGTTTTTTGTGCAACTTAAATTGACCTTTCTTTGTATTTAACAACTTCTGTCATTGAGAGGTACACAATTGAGCAGCGCGTTAAGATTGTTAAAGCCTTTTACGAAATGGGCGTTCAATCAAACTGCATTTCATGCACATCGTGATTTTTTTGGTCAGCATAATCGACCAAATGTTTCCACAATCGGGAGGATTGTGCGCAAATTTCAGCAAACTGGGTCTGTAGAAAATGGGAAAACATATGTGCATGTTCGCCCAGTTAGTTCTGCGGCTTGCGGCGTTATTGGGCCGTATTTCTTCGAAAATGAGGTCGGCCAAGCTATTACTGTGAATGGTGTTCGCTATCGCGAGATGATAACGGACTTCCTATAGCCAGAAATTGAGGAAATGGACCTAGACGATATGTGGTTTATTGGTGTTTACTGGTCAAACGGTTTCTTGATACCGTTACAGCTGCTCCAGCTTTGTAAAATGATCAAAAATTTAAGATTAATTTCAATACCAAAGTAAAACGATTACTTTTGACCGATACCGAGTATATTTTTACCGATACTACTTGGTACTCGGTTGCTAAGTATCGATTACAAAAATACTTGGTACTTATATAAAAGTATCGAATATGTACTTGTATTTACTCGTATCGTTTCATCCCTAAGCTTGTGTTTGGAATATCATACGTATATCATTAGGGTGGTCGTTAATTGTATGGATCAAATTTTTTTTCTATTTTTCCATGCTCTAACCCCCCCCAATTCGGTGGGTATTGATATAAAAACAACTCAAAAATTTTTTTAGGACGATCGGAGAAGGCTAAGCCGTCCCTCAAGCCCGCCAAAGTTTGAGAAAAATTGTATAGTCCGACTTGTATGACTTATATTTAGGAAAATATTAATTTTACATAAAAATCGTTTTCTAAGAAGTTGTTGTTAGTAAAGTTTCCAACAACTTTTGCCTTAACAAGTTTTCCCTAAAACTCATATTGAACAAAACCTAATTAAAATAAAAAGTAAACAGCAGCATTGATGCGAATATTTTCTTTAGAACTGTTTTTTCTTACACACGTCAATTCAGCTTTAATATTTGTGTTTGTGTGCGTTTGCTTAAAAAGTAAATAGTCAAACGCATATCATTTGTTTCTAACGTGCCACGGTTGATAAAGTTGGTGCAATTGCACTTTTTTGATACAATTCAAAGCCAAAGGTACCCTGGGTGACCGTTAAAATCAAAAATTGGATTTATTTAGGTCTCACTCGCCAATTTGGTGGGTATTGATAACAAAACAACTCAAAAATTTTTTAGGACGATCGGCGAAGGCAAAGCCGTCCCTCGAGCCCACCAAAGTTGGAGAAAAATTATAATTTTACATGAAATCTGACTTTTATGTTTAATAACTTAGAAAATATTAAATTTGTAGAAAATTTGTTAACAAGTTTTTCTTTATCTCTTATTAAACAAAATAAACTGAAAATATCGAATAAGCCACTTAAAAACCTACTTTTTAATTCATTAAAGAAACGCATTTTCTATGAATTAGTTTTGTTGAAAAACATTTTTATTATTTATTTAAAAAAAACCGATCAGCCGGGCACCTGCCGTTTTACCCTAATTCGGGAACGCTGAATTCAGTGGTGCTTACCGTTTTTTAAGTTAGCTCTTGTTTTCAAAATTTCGAAAACGGAGGAGGTAGCACAGCGTAACTCAAACGAAATTCCACAATAATATTACCTTTAACAATTGTTATAGGTTTTTCTAATATGCGTAGTCGTTTTAGAAACCAAATTTTTTTTGGCAATGGGGTTTAAACAAATTAGGTGAGGTTGGTCATACATTTAACCCAACTAAGGGCAATCTTGGCGCTGCAGTGGCCAACTTTAAGAATTATATTAAATCGGCATATTTGTATGGGAGCCCCCCTAAAGGGTGGAGATTTAAGACAAGTATGTTTTAAGAAAATGTTAAGCACAAAAAACTAATGAAGGTCCGTCATTTATTTAATCCTCCTTGGGGCGATTCCTTGGCAGTTCTGGGGCTTTTTCTTCAATATATTTACAGTCTGTGTTGACAATTTTATATGAGAGCCCCCTTAAAGAAAAAAGGAAGCGTGCAGGTATGTTACAGGGATGATAAATGAGAAAATCAATATCGTACGTACGAACTTCTAAAATCGTACTTTTTCGACCCCAATAGTAATAAATAATTATTGTTAAAGCTAAGGCACGAGCTCTATGTGTACATTTGTCCTTCAAGTTGTGCTGAAAAAGGTCAACAGAAAAGAGAAAGACAAAGTGAAAAAACAAAAAATGTACTTGGACTTCAAGAAAAATTCTTGACGAAAGTACGAAAAAACAGAAGTAAAGGAAAAAACATGTAAAATCAATTAAAGTGGATAATCATTCAGGAAAGCAAATTTCGATCTACCAAATGATAAAATACAATTTGGTTTAAGGATTGATGTTTGACTAGTGACGTCAGCAGTCGTCGATGGCTGCGAGTGTAAGACGGCAAATCCATCTGAGGAGATCGAGTGGTTGCGATCGAAACATGTCATGGTAACCTGCCGGCCAGGGTTCGAGCCCGAGCCACGTCAAGAATGAAGGATTATCAATAACAATTTTAATTAATTTTCATGTTGTAAAATTCCTTTCTTCACAAAAATAATTTAATAAAAATTAAATTTCATGAACTTAAGCCTAATTAAAAATATTAAAAATTTGGATTAAAAACCATAAATAGTTCAACAAAATAACCACAATACTAATTATTGTTAAAGCTAAGGCACGAGCTCTATGTGTACATTTGTCCTTCAAGTTGTGCTGAAAAAGGTCAACAGAAAAGAGAAAGACAAAGTGAAAAAACAAAAAATGTACTTGGACTTCAAGAAAAATTCTTGACGAAAGTACGAAAAAACAGAAGTAAAGGAAAAAACATGTAAAATCAATTAAAGTGGATAATCATTCAGGAAAGCAAATTTCGATCTACCAAATGATAAAATACAATTTGGTTTAAGGATTGATGTTTGACTAGTGACGTCAGCAGTCGTCGATGGCTGCGAGTGTAAGACGGCAAATCCATCTGAAGAGATCGAGTGGTTGCGATCGAAACATGTCATGGTAACCTGCCGGCCAGGGTTCGAGCCCGAGCCACGTCAAGAATGAAGGATTATCAATAACAATTTTAATTAATTTTCATGTTGTAAAATTCCTTTCTTCACAAAAATAATTTAATAAAAATTAAATTTCATGAACTTAAGCCTAATTAAAAATATTAAAAATTTGGATTAAAAACCATAAATAGTTCAACAAAATAACCACAATACTAATTATTGTTAAAGCTAACAACAACTTCTTAGAAAACGATTTTTATGTAAAATTAATATTTTCCTAAATATAAGTCATACAAGTCGGACTTTACGATTTTTCTCAAACTTTGGCGGGCTTAGCCTTCGCCGATCGTTCTAAAAAAAATTTTGAGTTGTTTTTTACCAATACCCACCAAATTGGCGAGTGAGACCTAAATAAATCCAACTTTTGATTTTAACGGTCACCCTAGTATATCATGGTATCGCGTGATTCTTTAAACCAAAACTGTATAATTAATTGCATTACAAATTTTGGGCCTTTATTTCATTTCAGAAATTGGGGTTTTATTTCATATGAAATAAGCCCCAAAAATTAGGGAATTATTTCATTTATGTTTGGGGCGTTATTTCATTTCGTTGGGGTCTAATTTCATTTTCAAAAATGGGGCTTTATTGCATATGAAATAAGGCCCCACGCTTTGGGGGGTTATTTAATTATTTTTTTGGGGGGTTATTTCATGCCGCCAGAAATGACGCTGTGAAATTTCGTGATGATCGGTCCCTAATTTACCCTAGGCCCCATATAAACCCTACTACCGGAAAACAGTTTAGTCGCCTAAAACCATAATTGATAACAAATCGTCACAGTTTAATATAATAATAACATCATACAGATATTACTCCTTAAACATTCGAACTGTCGGTGGAGGGTATCAAAGATTCGGCACAGCCGAATATAGCACTCTAACTTGTTTTAATTATCGTTAAATTTGGACCTAAAAACATAAGATCCAACATGCAATGTCCTGAAAGGATAAGAATCTATGACGGAACTTTTGGTACTTTTTATTCTTTAACTGGTACTTTTTGAATTTCCGTTAATATTGAACCTAGAATCATAAATTTCAACATGCTATGTCCTGAGTGGATGAGAATCTGTAAGACGGAAGTTTCTGGTACTTTTTTGTTCTTTAACTGGTACCTTTTCAATTTCCGTATTAATTGGATCTAGAAATATAAAATTGAACATGCAACTTCCTAAGTGAATGAGAATCTGTAAGAGGGTTTTTTGGGTACTTTTTCTTTCTCTAACTGGGACTTTTTTAAATAAACTGGTACTTTTTCTTAATTTTAAATTTATTTTAAATAAATAAAAGCAAATAGGTGTTTGGTACTTTTACGAAATTTGTGCGTTTTAGGTAGTAAATGGGTAAAACCTGTATTTTGGAACTTTTTTGTTCACCATCTAGCTTTTTAACCAATACGCATAGAAATAAAAATTATATAACATTGGTAACTTATCTAAAAAATACAAATGCTTATTTGGTACTTTTTCGAAATACGAACGTCTAAGGGGTGAACATTGTAACTATGTTTGTTACTTTTTTCAAGATATTTTCTCCATCTATTTATAATTCATCGTAGAGCCTAAACGTATGAAGCTAAAAGGTTGACATTTGAACCGAAGTCTGGCCTTTCGCCAAATCGATCCTGCCTGTTTCATACTTCCTAAACTAAAAGAGATCATTACAAAAATTCACGAACCTCAAATCTTCAACTAAAAGAGATACAACAAACTTAATACTTATTTTGTTCATTAAAAAAATAAACGAGCAGGTGTCTGGTACTTTATTAAGGTACGAAGTTTTTGGGGTGTAAAAGGGTCATTAAAAATTATATCACATTCGTAGCTTTTCTAAAAAATACAAAATCAGTCTTGGACCTTTTTTGAAATTCAAACGTTTAAGGTGTGAAAATCGTTTACAATTTTGTTACTTTTTTCACAACTTTTTTCTTCATCTATCTATCTATATATATATATAAAGTTGTAAAGTTACTGACTGGTTCATCATCGCACATCCTAAACTCCTGTAGCTAAAAAGCTGACTTTTGGACTGGAGGCTTGCCTCTCGCCAAATCGATCCCGCTTACCTCAAAAATCCAAAACTAATAGAGATCCAAAAAATTTAGCACATTAAACAAATAAGAGAACAGGTGCCTGGTACTTTTTTGAAATTTGGTCCTTTTTGGGAGTAAATACGTAAAACCTGTATATATTTTTGAACCTTTTTTAAACGCCATCTATCTTTTAAACCAAAACATTTTCTTCATTCTTTGACACAAATGTAATATAGTTTAGCACATTAAACAAACAAGAGAACAGGTGCCTGGTACTTTTTTGAAATTTGGTCCTTTTTGGTAGTAAATACGTTAAACCTGTATATATTTTGGAACCTTTTTTAACGCCATCTATCTTTTAAACCAAAACATTTTCTTCATTCTTTGACACAAATGTAATAAATTATGGGCTCCCACTCAACACTGACATTTTTGATACATAAATGGGGTGAAAAAAGTATCAAAAAGGATAATACGGGAAATTAACTTTCCTTCATTTGTTTTTGTGTTCTACGAGTGGTACTTTTTGAATTTTCTATAATACTGAACTTAGAAAACCTATTATATTCAAAATTTTAGAACTGTTTTTTGCTAAAACCTAGATACATATACTTTGGCATATAAATATGTTCATGAAAGAAAAGGCCCGATTACAAAGTAGCGCGTTAAATGCTAGAATTTAAGCAAGTTTAAGCCTAGAAAAATAAACTTTGGCATACAAATATGTCCACGAAGAAAAAGGAGCCGCTAACGAAGTAGCGGGTTAAATGCTTGTTGTTAATAATTGATAAACAAAAACTGTTATTGTACTAATTTATTTAAAAAAAATAATATTTTGTTAATTAATAAATGTGGGTACTGTCATTATGATTTTTTTCCTATAAACTTCTGAACTTATTACCTATTAAAAAATCCTTAAAAATAAAGGCGCCCATATTTCAAATCGGTTGATTTAATTTTTTTTTTTAATAATAATAGGTAATATTTAAAAAAAATTATATCAACCGATTTCTTTTATTACCTACTAAAAAAAAACCTTAAAAATAAAAGTTGAGAAAAAATAAAAAAAATTAAAATATGGGCGCCTATATGTTTAAGGGTTTTTTAATAGGTAATAAGTAACTACATATTTTTCAACTTTTTTTTCTTAAAAAACCTTGAGATACCTGGAATACATAAATATACATAATAAACAATTGAAATAAGTGAAGAAATAATATTGTCCCGCTAGCTTGTACTAGCCGACACACTGTGCGTCGGCTTAATATGCAAACCCGGAGAGACAAAAAACTTTTTATATTTCATATTAGCAGCTTGAAAGGAAAACCAAAAATATAGTTGGTTTTACACACTTCAAGACTCAAATTGAAGAAAAACTACATGCTGTTCGACGTACCGTATCTTTCTCTACCACACGGTATTGAAATCTCAGTTTACTTAAAAAGTGGATTTAGCAGGTTTCCATATTAAGCCGACGCAAGGATACATATAAGGGATTTCATGTCAGTCGCAAGAGACGAACAACCAGATTTGAACTTTGCTTTTTATAAGGACCCAGAATACAATACAATACAAACGGAATGACAAAGTTATATATACCTTCTTACCTTCGGTGAAGGGTATAAAAAACATTTGATTCCGTACGGAGTGTGCGATCAGTTTCGCACTTTGCTTAAGCAAATGACAGTTTCTGAAAATTAAACAAAATGTTTCATTAAGTTCAATATGGTTTGCCTCGTATAATTTACATGAACTCGCACATTTGCTTAAGCCAACTTTAATTTTTGACTAACTATAGAGTTAGAGAAGCAGAAATTACTTCTCTGTCTCCTACTTGTCCATGGTTTGAAAAAAAATATAAAGCCTGTGTTTTTTTTTTTTTTTGTATTTAGATGGATCTACATATGTTTTAAATTTCATTAAAATCGATAAGAGTTTCGGATAGGCCTATCGTCCTTCATATTCGTAGCTTTGAAAAAGATATAAACCCTTTGTGTTCTATTTATGCTGACTTATATATGATTCAAATTTCATTAAAATTGGTTGAATATTTTCGGAGAGGCA
Organism: Pollenia angustigena; assembly: GCA_930367215.1. Lineage (NCBI taxonomy): Eukaryota > Metazoa > Arthropoda > Insecta > Diptera > Polleniidae > Pollenia > Pollenia angustigena. The sequence goes on along the minus strand of OV884061.1, from coordinate 21,190,810 downwards.
GTAATTCTCCCTATGTCCTCCTCTTGGTCCTAGTTTTAAAAAAATAAATTCATCAAAATCAGTTCAGCTATTTACCCGATAAAGCGTAGCAAACGCAAAATTCACAGATAGACTAAAGGCGAAATGATGGGCGCGGCGCACCCACGTTAAAATGGCTTTGTTTTTCTTTTGAGTATGGAAGCTTTCTCTTGTTAAACGATAATTACTATTTTCTGAGTCTAGTAGGTTCAGCGCCCTTGGACCCTATCCTAAGCACTAAAGTGGAACCTTATATAGCCTATGTCCGTTAGAAGGTTCCATTCTTATTTTGTTGAAAACTTGTTAAAATCGGACCGATAGTTCCGGAGATTACCTGTTACAGACATACAAACTTTTCCGCGTTATAATATTAGTATAGATATACATATGTATTAGACTGGTCGCATCTTGTATGGGATTTTTTTTTAAAATTTAATTGTTTGCGCTGCTTAAAATATGAGGTTTGGTGTAAGAAATCATGATCTAATTTTTCAGGTCAATCTGACGGTGCCTAGCCCAAAGTTCCCCATATTATAAAAAAAACATCTTTTCTATCAGATCTTTATAGTTATACTAGTTGAAAAGCCGAAAATCAAAAAATATGGCTTCGTTACGATCTTCCGCAGAGTAAGTACTTCAAGTGTGCCAAATTTCAGCTTCCTATGTCATCAGACGGCTTCAGAAAGTTGCGGAAAGAATAGGACATACATGCAAACATCCTGACATACTAAGAAATTATATATTGTATAGATAGATTAACATATGTTCGCGCAACTCAAAAACGCTTTAGCTTATTGAAAAACAAAAAAAAAACCGAAATTACGCAATAAAATTTACTTGAAGAAAGGTAAAACGTTTTTCTTATATGCGCAGTCGTTTTAGAAACATAATTTTTTTTCTGGAAAAAAAATAATTTTTTTATTAAAATTTCGGAATGTATTCACAAAAGATGTGGCGGTTTAATAAAATTCTTAAATTAATTAAAATTCGTCTTTTGTAATTACATAAAATCAAAAGTTGTTAACAGATTTTAATCATTTATAGCTTGTTTTGTTTGCAATGTTGTTTTTTATATGTCTGCATAAAATTAGAAGCATAGCTGCATTTTTCAATTTTTTATGAATTTTTAAAAACAAAAATTCCGAAATTTTAATAAAAAAATTATTTTTTTTTTTTCCAGAAAAAAAATTATGTTTCTAAAACGAATGCGCATATAGGAAAAACGTTTTACCTTTCTTAAAGTAAATTTTATTGCGGAGTTTCGTTTTTTTTTTAGTTTTTCAATAAACTAAAGCGTTTTTGAGTTACGCGAACATATGTTGTGCAACCTCCTTAATTTTCGAAATAACGGTATATCTCGAAAACCAAAGCCAACATAAAGAAAAAAGTTTCAACTTTCTTAAAGTAAATTTTATTGCGGAATTTCGTTTTTTTTTAGTTTTTCAATAAACTAAAGCGTTTTTGAGTTACGCGAACATATGTTGTGCAACCTCCTTAATTTTCGAAATAACGGTATATCTCGAAAACCAAAGCCAACATAAAGAAAAAAGTTTCAACTTTCTTAAAGTAAATTTTATTGCGGAATTTCGTTTTTTTTTAGTTTTTCAATAAACTAAAGCGTTTTTGAGTTACGCGAACATATGTTGTGCAACCTCCTTAATTTTCGAAATAACGGTATATCTCGAAAACCAAAGCCAACATAAAGAAAAAAGTTTTAACTTTCTTAAAGTAAATTTTATTGCGGAATTTCGGTTTTTTTAGTTTTTCAATAAACTAAAGCGTTTTTGAGTTACGCGAACATATGTTGTGCAACCTCCTTAATTTTCGACATAACGGTATATCTCGAAAACCAAAGCCAACATAAAGAAAAAAGTTTTAACTTTCTTAAAGTAAATTTTATTGCGGAATTTCGGTTTTTTTTAGTTTTTCAATGTTAATCTATCTATACAATATATAATTTCTTAGTATGTCAGGATGTTTGCATGTATGTCCTATTCTTTCCGCAACTTTATGAAGCCATCTGATGACATAGGAAGCTGAAATTTGGCACACTTGAAGTACTTTCTCTGCGGAAGATCGTAACGAAGCCATATTTTTTATTTTCGGCTTTTCAACTAGTATAACTATAAAGATCTGATAGAAAAGATGTTTTTTTTTATAATATGGGGAACTTTGGGCCCCACCCGGCACGGCTAGGCACCGTCGGATTGACCTGAAAAATTAGATCATGATTTCTTACACCAAACCTCATATTTTAAGCAGCGCAAACAATTAAATTAAAAAAAAAAAAATTGCGACCAGTCTAATATGTATACGTTTTTTGTAGCCTTAACACTTAAAGTTTTGGCTATTATATCACATAATTTTGAAGCCGAATCCATAAGTCATCGGTCAACTTAAAACTTTGTATACGAAGGCGAGAGCTTCCAGAATCCTCTCCAGATTATTTTGGTATTCACCAGTAAACGTCTGAGTTTTATATGGTTCTTCTCCAAGTCACATTAAGTTATTTATGGTTCTACACCAGACAAACACGTTAAAAATGTTAATGGTTAATGTTGTAAACCGCAAAAATTGTTACTCGGTAATGCTATACGGCGCCAAACTATTAGTTATTGCGGGATGAAATGAAAACCGCAGGAAAAGAAGACAAAAATGTCGGCCGGGCTTGTTTGCCTTTAAAAAATATCGACAAAAATCGCAAGTTGTGTCCACGCCCAGAGCAGTTTTACGAATGAATTTATACATACATAAATAAAAAAAAAACACGGACAAAGCACGAACTTTTAAGTAAAGGGCCGAATAACAAGCAGTTTAACAAAAACGAGATGTTGTGTAAATATTAAAATTTGTATTAATATTCAGACAAACATGCTCGATACTTTTTTCATACGTTCGTTTAACCGGGTTTGTTGATCCTTAAGTCTCCCAAAATTGTTATTGGATATATTGAAGATAACGAATTACCTTAATGATTTGCAAATAGAAACTGGGAATTATTTCCTTCCGAAGGTAACTTTATATTATATTCAACATTTTTTAATTTTTCGAATTTATTCTATGAGCTAAATTTCAGTTATGTATTTTATAAAGCTTTTTTGTAATAGTTCTATTCCTACAATTTTTCAGAAATGACTTTATACACTACCAGACTATTATATTGTATTTTTCATTTCTGAAAAATTGTAGGAATAGAACTATTACAAAAAAGCTTTATAAAATACATAACTGAAATTTAGCTCATAGAATAAATTCGAAAAATTAAAAAATGTTGAACTTAATGATTTGCGCAATACTGTCGTCATAAAAGAACGGCTGTTTTCCTAAACGCCTGTTGCATTGCAGTTATACATGGCAACATGTTCTTAAATGCAGCCATAAAAGTTTTGACAATGCGTTTCGTTCTTAAGTGCACTTTGAAGTTGTCACTTCGCAGAGAAAAGTAAATAAAGCAGTTAAAAAAATTTAGATGCAAAACATATTCACATACAATACATGTGGGTAAAAACGTAAGTACACAATGCATCACCACGATGTCGATACTAGGGTATTTATTTAATCGGGGTTTTCCTTTAATCGGTTAATCGATCGATTAATTAACCGAGGTTTTGGTTTAATCGGTTAATTTAGTTATTGATCGGTTAACCGATAATTACAATTTTTGTTATAAATTAAGTAATATCAATAAAGAAAAATGCAAAAATTTTTATTTGGCGTTTTTTAGTAAAAAAAAAAACAATAATATAACAAACAAAACAGTTCTTTAACTAAAACGAAAAAAAAGTCATATATATGCAAAACATGTTTTTAATTAAAACATATTACCAGGGAAACCAGAAATATGCAATTGCATGTTTTTCCTTGTGCGACCAATGAAGACAGAAACAATATATTTATCCGTTTTAGAGCTTTTTATGAATTTTGGAATCGATTTGTAAGTGTATATTTTTGCATATTTTACCGTTTGTAGCATTTTTTTGCATAATTTAGCTAAAAGAGTCTTTTTGCAGCATTTTAAAGTTTTTTGCGCATATTTTGCCTTTTTGAGGCATATTTATATATATATGAAATTTTTTTTGGATGCCTACAAGAGCCTACAATTGTTTGTTTTTTTAATAACTATCTGTACACTCAACGTGTTGCTTCGATTTTGCCATCTACATTTAATTTTTACTCGAAAATTGTAAGACAAAGCAGGTTTTCATTAAAGATAAATGTTATTTTAAACTTTTAAATTTTAAATATGAGCAAAAATAAAGGAAAAATCAATTATATAAGTTTTTGGCGATATGTGTTATACAACGAAATCTGGACTAATCTTCAAGAATACCGTTTGATTTAGAATCACTTCTTAAAGTGATCCATGTTAATTTTGTACGCAAAGTACAAGTTGCAATCTTCTAGATAAAATAAAATTTTTTTTTGCGAAATTGTTTGTTTTTTTAATATCTATCTGTACACTCAACGTGTTGCTTCGATTTTGCCATCTACATTTAATTTTTACTCGAAAATTGTAAGACAAAGCAGGTTTTCATTAAAGATAAATGTTATTTTAAACTTTTAAATTTTAAATATGAGCAAAAATAAAGGAAAAATCAATTATATAAGTTTTTGGCGATATGTGTTATACAACGAAATCTGGACTAATCTTCAAGAATACCGTTTGATTTAGAATCACTTCTTAAAGTGATCCATGTTAATTTTGTACGCAAAGTACAAGTTGCAATCTTCTAGATAAAATAAAATTTTTTTTTGCGAAATTGTTTGTTTTTTTAATATCTATCTGTACACTCAACGTGTTGCTTCGATTTTGCCATCTACATTTAATTTTTACTCGAAAATTGTAAGACAAAGCAGGTTTTCATTAAAGATAAATGTTATTTTAAACTTTTAAATTTTAAATATGAGCAAAAATAAAGGAAAAATCAATTATATAAGTTTTTGGCGATATGTGTTATACAACGAAATCTGGACTAATCTTCAAGAATACCGTTTGATTTAGAATCACTTCTTAAAGTGATCCATGTTAATTTTGTACGCAAAGTACAAGTTGCAATCTTCTAGATAATTTGATCAAATTTGGTAAATACATTTTAATTGTACTAAGGAGTAATTCTAAGTAAATGGTGAGAATCGGTCTATAATTTTACATATTCTCCATAAAAACTTCTTTCCAAATTAGACTCGTTATGTCCGTAAACCAACTTATTATTTTGCTATTTAGATTAAATTCGCCCCAAAAATATTTAACTGCAAATTAAATTCTTTTCGAATAAGATCACATCTGCCTAAAGCTTCCATCTATAAATAGCCTTAACTTCCTTTAAAATGTAAACATATTTAGCGACTGTCCCTAAAATCAAAAAATCACATATGGATGTTAATATCTAGATTATATTCGGCACAAAAAACTCTTATATGAATTTTAACCTGTTAACATAACTTTGTTTTTGAGAGCCGATGACTGCCCATCGTTTCCAAAAAGGCTAAAATTTCAAAAATTCGTGTGTAAATACTATGGTGTATGGGCTTTACCGATTTTAATTTTAGAATTGTTTTTATTTACTGGAACTGTTATTGAATTGTTGAATATTTTGTTTTCAAATTAGCAATTGTTGAATTTTTTGGGGGCATATTTTTAATAATTTTCAGAGCATATTTTCAAGTTATTACTGCATTTTTAATGCGCATAAAACGTGATTTTTAGTGCATATTCTGGATTTCCTGGTAATAAATTTTAAAAAATCAACAGGCTATCCAACTATAATGAAGTACTTAAATAATGAGTCCAGTGATGATCTGACAATAATTAACATGTTTGCCGACTTTTTTGCAACTACATATTCTGATGCTCAATACAACAACTCCAATAATTACCCTTACGTGATTGATGAACACCAGTCAATATCGTTTTCTCCAATTATAACTTCCCAAATAGTAACCAGTCTAAAAAGCGCACAATCGTCTTTCTTTAGTGGACCTGATGGTATTCCAAGCTGTATTTTAACTAACTGTGCTTATGCTTTTGCCACACCTTTATCAATAATATTTAACCATTCAATTACATATGGCTACTTTCCTCAACTTTGGAAAGAATCTTATATAATTCCGCTTTTTAAGTCTGGAAACAAATCAAATGTAGCAAATTATAGAGGTATAGCCAAACTTAGTGCTATCCCTAAACTGTTTGAAAAGTGCATAACCGATTCTCTCTCTCGTCAAGCATCTTCATTACTATCACCTTCCAGCATGGTTTTAGAAAAGGTTGCTCAGCAGTTACCAACCTATTACATCTAACCACTAAAATTCATAAAGGATTCAATAATACCCAAATAACAGACGTTATATACACAGACTTCAGTAAAGCTTTTGATAAAGTCAACCATAACCTTCTTCTTAAAAAACTTTCCATTATGGGTTTTATTAACAACAGTATTTGCTGGCTCGAGTCATACCTTACTTATAGGAAACAAAGTGTTCGTTTTAATAATACAACATCAAAGAGCATCATTGTCAATTCTGGAGTAACGCAAGGAATCCACCCTGATCCAATCTCATTTTCACTTTTTATAAATGATCTGCCGAGTGTAATACACAATTGTAATGTGTTAATGTATGCCGATGATGTAAAAATCTTTTTAAGCTACAAAAAATCATCGGAAATGCTCAATCTTCAACATGATTTGGATAATTTTTATAACTGGTGCAATATCAACATCATGAATCTTAATTTAACAAAATGTAAGCATATGGGCTTTTGTAGAAAATGGAATCCTCTGGGTATCTATACTTTGGGTGACTGTCAACTTGAATTAGTACAGGAGATTTTGGATCTTGGTGTTTTACTTGATCCAAAATTAGATTTTATAAAACACATTACATCAACGATAAATAAAGTTCGTGGTGTACTTGCCTTTATAAAACGTTGGGCTAAGGAGTTCACTGATCCTATGATTACAAAGCTGTTATATACCAGAGAACGGCTTTGTGCAATTGTAAAAAAATCGCATTAAATCAATAGCAACAAATACACTCACTTGCGGTCATACAATCAAACTTGCGCAACCGCAAATATTCGCTGCTGGTTTGCAGTCATTCAAATAATGCACGTCGTGCTTTGTTATTTATACAATCATTAGCTTCGTTTTTTAATAAAGATGTTTGTGTGTTCGGAGCGACAATGATTGTTTTGGTAAAGAAAAAAAAATACAAACAAAAAAGCCAGAAATCAAGCAATCATTACTCATGTATTTATTCAGCATTAACTATGTGGTACAAGAAAAAAAATTGAAATGAAACAAAACGCACATATGTAGGTACATACAAACAATCTCCATAGAAACAGAATTTTTTTTTACTTTTAAAAAGTACAGTAGTTCTGTATGTAGGTACAATGTATTCTTGTTATTGTTCTTAATTTTAAAAAAGCGTCTCTTCGAGTGGTTTATTGTTGTTTACCATTAATAACCACCACCGAGTGGACAATGACTACTTGAATGCAAAAGTATAAGAATGTGTTCCTTTGAATTTACACATGTGTGTTATATTGCATGCGCAACAAAAATGCAAATAAAGCACTTTCAATAAAAAATGAATAAATGCAAAAATCAAATGTGAACGAAACGATGTAAAAATTACCAACGTTGAACATTGCTTTGCAAGCAAAGAGTGAATGTAAATTTTAGCGTATGAATAAATCAAGAAAAATAGTGAATTGCAGTTCTCTGTTATATACATCGTTGATAAGACCTATCATCGAATATGGCTCTATTATCTGGGATCCTGATTATGATGTTCACATAAACCGAATAGAATCTGTCCAAAAACTATTTTTATTATTCTGCTTAGGAAACCCAACTTGGAATCCTTCTGAAGTACTTCCATCTTACTCTTTTAGACTTGCAAGCGTTAAATTACCATTACTAGTAAGCCGATGAAAAATGCTTAACATTGCGTTTTTAGTTAATTTGTTTAATGGTAACGTTAGTTCTTAATTCCTGCTTAATAATGTTAAACTCAAAGTTCCTCAGCGATCAACACGCAATTATATATCACTATATCTTCAGGCCTTTCACACAAACTATGCAAATTCTCATCCTTTTCGGAGAATATGTAAAGATTTTAATGAAATTAAGTTGACTTTTCTTTAAGTGCCAGTGTCATTAAACGTAGTATTATTTCGTTTTTAAATACATAAACTAATAATATTGTTTGTAATTTAATTATAGTCTGTACGGATTTAAATCCATAGACTTTAATAAATAAAAATAAATTGCATAACAGAACTCTGTTAAAGCGCTTGCATAACACTGTTAACCATATAAAGTTGTAATATACATATCTGTGGTATTGACAAAACATCTTAAGGCCAATTAAAAAGGTTAAACAAATGTTGTAAATCATACGAATTTTCATTCAAAAATCATTTTTGTTTCTGTTTTAAAAAATTTTGTATTATAAACGAAATTTTTCTTTAATTCTGGTTTATTTTATTATTTGATAAAAATAATTATTTCACAGAGATTTTTTTAAAAACTTTTTTGCTATCTTATCTCGACTAAAGATGTTTTGTCAAAATGCCACAGATATGTATTCCAATTACATACATATGTAAGTTAACACAAACAAAATTATAATTTTATTATTTAAAACTTGTGCTGACATACAATATTAAAATTAACTTGAATTACTTTTATTAATCTGAATTTGGCAATAATTGCGAAATCAATAATTTATGCTGATATGCAGTTTAAAAATTAACTTGAATTTGGCAATAATTGCAAAATCCATTTCCGCAATAAATGCCAATTCAGTAAATCACGTTTCTATTTTAATTATGTTAACACAAAAATATAAAATAAGAAACTTGTAAATTTAGTTTTTAGTTTTTTAATTGAACTCAAATAAAGCTGGTCATAAAGACCTAAAGAATAAGAAATTATTCTTTTTTTTAATCTTGTGTCGCGCAAGATTATAACTTGTACAATTATACCAACATTTTTAGATCAAATTTACAATATCTTTGGAAGATTTTAAAATTTGGAAGTTTCCTGCAATATGAGTTCCAGAAAATAGGTAGGAGACGGTTGGATAAAATTTGATGGAACTTGTTGACAAAATGGTCTTTTATGAAAATTAATTGTCAAAACCTTAAATGTGTTGCGTCTTTATGCAGTAATTTTGACTTAGCTGCACAATCTCCTTTGCATGATTTTTTGTGCAGATAAATAAAAAATGCAGCTATCTTAAATGTATTTAACTGCCTTAATGTGCAGGTACGCAATTGTGGTTACCTGCATAAAAGTGGAGCTAAAGTAAAGCGTTTGAAAGAAGAATAACGTTTTTATTAATAAATTGATAATAATAATGACGTTCAAACAAGCTGTTGTAATTTGTTATGCATTTTTAGAATGAACGAGCTGCCAAATTGGTAATAATAAAGTGGGGAACAAAATAATCGCAGTCGATGTCTTCCAATTTGTATAAACAAAGGTTAGTCCTATTGGATAGTAGTTTAGACACAAATTTTCAACAAAATCGGTCAACAATTTTCTGAGTTAGAGGGGGTCAAACTTTGACATTTTGGCCAACAGGTGTTCCTTCTCATTAATGTAACTTATTACCTATTGGTGTTAGCAAATTATTTACCTTTTTCTTTAATCTTTCGAAAAAAATTTCCCTTGTTTTTAAAAATTTTTATTTTTTAATTTGAAACCTTTTTACGTTTTTTTTAAATGGGTATTTTTTCTTTGCTTAAAAGAAAGCTTATATATTTCCCTTAAAGGTAGTTTGGGTCGCTTAGTGGGCTGCGAGTGGGATATGTAAAGAAAAAAATAATTTCTAACTCAAGACGAGCGTTCTTAAATTTTTAGCATATGCACTATCTTGAATTTTTTCATATTTGAGCGTAAGTGTTTCTAAACCCTTAAGCATAGTACTCTGTTCGAACCTGCGAAAAATGTTGCTCAACATTGATTATTTCACACGAAAATTTTGTCATGTATCAATATTATCTATCCTGCAAGTATGCAACATTATTTTTGAATGTAAGCAAAAACCATAGATGAGGGTTGTACAATAAAGGTTGACTTAAATCAACATTGCACTCTCACTAAATAAAACTGCAATAAATTATTTTTTACAAATTTGTACCAGCTTTAGTGATGATAAAAAAATTAATTGGTATTGTAAATTTTTTCACTATCGCTAACTGTTATTATTGTCTGCATAAAATCTGCACTCAATCCAAATTTGTAGTTCAAAATTTGAACTTGCAATCAAAAAGCTGTACGAAAACAAAATATCACTAAAATTTAAAAAAATTTAATTTTGTACTTGCATCGTTTTTGATTTTTCCGATGATATGCCTAATCATAGAAAATTAAACTAAATGAAATTTTGTCAATAACGGAATAATTCTTGGATTGAATCATGCAAACACAAGTTTTGTATTTTAAATTGTGTGCAACATTTTTAGTCAAATAAGTGAAGAAAAAAAATTTTGCAACAAACTGATGATTGCTTGATTTTAAATCAAACTATTTTTTTATCACAAAATGTTTTAACATTATAGTCACTTATGTGTAGTAAGATTGAAAATTTTCAGTTCATCACTTAACATTAACAAAATTATTACAATAATTTTAAACAAGTGCACTACCCCCATCTATGACAAAACCATGTGTTTTGAAAAATGTCATTAAAAAAAGTAAAACAATTTTATTTTAATTATTTTCTTTAGAAAAAACCAAAAAAATTTCATTTGATTATTAATTTTTGCACTTTTCTACGTTTTTATTTCTGAAACGCTTGTTATAAACTCCACTTTACAAAAACAAAATAAAAAATTACAAAAAATGATTAGTTATTGCTTAAAATTCCGTGCGAAATAAAAGGAGCTGCACTTCTTTCGCACGAAAAATAAAAATGCTGCTAGAAACATCTCGCATGTTTTTCGTATATAAACGGAGTACAACTCTATCAACATTTGTTCGTTTGTATTTCACAGAAATTTTTTTTATATTGAGTTTGAAAACATTTCGCACGAAATACTGAACAGAGTACCAGGCTTTAACAATTAAACTAATGCTGAGAAACTAGACAAATTTACCTTTCTGTAATACCCACAATATGTTAATCCCAGGAAAAAGTCTGGCAGCACTATGTTGTGGTAAATGTACATAATTTGTGCTCTTGATAAAAAAATTATAAAATTTATCCATTTGGTGCAAAAAGTATAAAAATTATACCTTAAAAAAGTTTTTAAATTCACATCTTCAAGTGTTTGTAGTTTTTTTTTTAAAAACAATATCATCACGTGCTTCTTAACTTTGTTTAACCAACTACAAAAAAAAGAAACGAAGACAAGTTGCATCATTGGCCATATAAATGCCCAAAGTTTATGCCCATATTATTCAAGCACAAAGCTTGATGAATTTAAACACACATTTGCTGAGTCTTATCTGGATATAATTGGAGTATCTGAAACATGGTTTAAACCTGACATTCTTTCAACATCATTATCTATTACGGGCTACAATCTAGTGCGAAATGATCGACCAAAGAATACAGGTCATAGTAATCTTCCTAGTAGAGCTGGTGGTGTTTGCTTATACTTATCTAATAAACTTCGTTATAAAATTGTTTTTCGGGGCAGACAATATGGTGTTTGTGAATCGCTATTTGTTGAGATTTTGGGTAATGGTGTTTCTACTATTGTTGGTGTTGTCTATTTACCTGGTGGGGATATACATTCATTTGAAAGCCTTCTTAGTGACCTATTTGATAGATATTCCAATATTATTGTTATGGTAAATTTTAATTGTGATCTTTTTAATCCAGCCAAATCAATCAAATTTCGAAGATTAATCTCAAGATGTGGCCTTCACATTTCTCATAATTGTTTACCCACTCATCTTCATTTATCAAATTGTTCCACCTCGCTCCTAGATTTTTTCCTGAGTAGCCCACCTTCTGCTGTTGATTATAAAACTCAATTGTTATTTCCATTTTTCTCATCATATCATAGTTTTATAATAATTTCCATTAAATTTTCTATGCCGTTACGTAACAACATAGTTCAATTTAAGGATTATAAACGTGTTAACTTCAATGATCTTATCCAATATTCTGAACAATTTGATATATCACCTATTTTTTTGTACAAATGATGTTGATTTGCAATTATCGACTTTGAACAATTTAATTTATGGCCTTCATAACTTTGTACCTTCATCCACTATTAAAAAAAATTCATCTCTTTCCAGTTGGATGAATTCTAGAGATATTACTTATGCTAGATCTGAAAGGGATCTTACTAACGGGGTTTACCTTAGGAATAGAACTGATGAAAATTGGAAGTGTTATTGTAGACTGAGAAATAAGGCTAAATCTGTCGAAAGTATGGTGAACGTTTGTTTACTGGGTTAAAAAACAATCAAATGTGGAGTAGATTACGTAGTTTAGGTTGTACTGGTTGTGTTGAATCTGAAGCTGATATTAGGGATGTTGAGGAAGTAGCAATTTCTTTTTTAAATAATATGAGGCCTAATGTTTATGGCTAATTAATATTTGATAACTTCTCTGATAGTACAGGATCTTTTTCTTTTGACCCGGTTACTGAAACTGATATTCTCATAGCCTTAAACTCCATTAAATCTAATGCCACTGGACATGACAATATTCCTATCAAATTTATAAAAATCATTTTTCCCCTCATCTCTTCGAGTTTTCTACACATAATAAATATGATATTTCTGTCTGCAAGTTTGCCACAAATTGGAAGATTGGTAAAGTGGTACCCATCTCTAAAAATGGTAATAATCAGGGCAAGGGACTTCATGCAAATGCATGTTTGTTGTCGGTACTCTGAGACCCACCTAAAGTTAATATCTTTGCGAATCACAATATTTCCAGTAAAATGGCATCAATTTGTTAGTGCATATTTTTGCATATTTTGCTTTAAATGCATGTTTTTGCATATTTTGATATAAATGCATATTTTTCGTCATATTTTGTTATAAATTCACATTTTTCGTCATATTTTATAATATTTATAAAAACAATTGCTCTTTTCTTAGTTTTTTGTTTAGAAATATCTTTCTGTTCAAGGCGAATTCATTATAAGGTGTAGTCAGTGAATCAGCTGGTTATAGTTGTTTCAGCCCTGAAGCTGTCAAACAGTCAAAATAGTATGGGAAAATCTGCTAACTTCGACATTTTCAAGGAGCAAAAACAACATGTTGGTGTTTGGTACTGAATTACCTACATTTTATTATAAATTCACCTTGTTTCTTTTACTTTTAAAAAGTAGCACATACAAAAATTATACAATTTGTATAATTGTGCACATAATTGTAGAAGTAACAATAAAACAGTTTTTGACATTTCATTTTGTTCGCGGTTTTTTTTACTTGAAGAAACGGCAAATAAAAATAATGTTCGGCGAAGAAAAAATAGAACTCAACATAATATTTTTGATTTACGGTGTAAGAAGTATGACCTAAAATCCAAAAAGTATTAATAAAAAAAATTGTTTCTAAGGAAAAAAATGCCAAAAGAAAAAATATCAAAAAATAATATTTTAAATAAGTGTGTTTTTGAGTCTTCAAAATAGAGGGGAAAGTACTTTTTTGCAAAGTTTACAAAAAGGTGTTTCATTTAAAAATTTCAAGTAAATCAGCACCTTCAAAGCCAGAAACACAAAGATTTATGATTTATGAAAACGTTTCGCAAACTTTAATTTCAAGAAAATCAACTTTTGGGGATAAGACTAGCAATTTTAGTTTTGAATTGTATAATGCTCTGGTGTCTGCAGATATACCTCTATATTAGCTAATCAACCAAAATTATAGAATTTTTTTTAAACAAATATAACAATGAAACCATTCCTACGGAAACAACCCTTATAAAAACTTATATCGCCAAGTTGTACACTATACAACTATGTGACATTGTTGAAAGAATTAAGTGACATAATTTGTGGCTGTCTATTGAGCAATGGACACTGAAGGACGTTTCGTAGTCTACGTAATTGGGATCTTGAATGCAGAAGATCTTGAATGCAGAAGAAGAACAGAGTAAACACAAATTTTTTTTAAATATTGTAAAGTTTGAAAAGGTGGATCATGCTTCAATAGCTCGAACTTTCAAAGATTCAATTTCGCTTTTAGAATCCTTTAATAAAAATAAAATTTTGCTCTACTTGACCTTTTTTTTAAGATATCTTACTCAAAAATGTTACATGTCACATGCTAAGCTCATGCCATGCATGAAAGATTTTAAAGTCTCCTTTGCGTTTCAAGATGGGGTACCTGGTTGCAGGCAGTTGAGTATTATGCCAAAAATTTTGAAGAATTTAAAGATGTGGTAAATAATTTTAACGAAAATAATGCAGTCGCGATAAAAAAGTGAACAATATTTTAAATGTACCTAATATAAAGGCTCAATTAGAATTTATACACTCAAACAATGGGTTTCTAGTCGAGACAATAACCGAACTTCAATGGTTTAAATCATTAAAATAAGAAAAGTAGAAGGTCAAATCGGCGAAAAAATAAAAGCCAAAATTTATGCAGTTTTAAAAAAGAATGCCGGATTTAAAAAAGTTAAAGAAATTGGTAATATTTTTAATTTACCTTTCAGTAAAGAAAAAATTGTAGACAATGAATATTCTACAAAGGAGTTGACCACTTTAAATATCCACCTATTACATCCGTTGATGTCGAACGAACACTTTCAATGCTTAAAACTGTTTTAAGTTAAGACCAAATAGAATGAGTTTTACATTTGATAACTTAAAAAAAAACTTATTTATTTATATATGTAAATATATCTTTATCTACTACTACTTTTTAAACTATGTTTTAAGTTTTTAAAACTGAATGAAATGTATTTATGTTTTTTTTTTTGTTAAATATGGTTAAATAAATATATTTTTAATGCATATTTCTTACTTTTATTTTTGCATATTTTACGATTTTTAGTGCATGTTTTATGCGCATATTTTGCGATTTTAAGTGCATGAACTTCCTTGCCCTGGTAATAATGAATGTTTCAGACCTATTACTATTTTACCGGCTTTGTCGAAAATTATGGAAAACTTAATAAAGGTACAAATCTTATCCCATTGTGAACAATATTCATTAATTAATCCAAATCAGTATGCTTTTCAAAAGAATCTAAATACTACATCTTTACTACTCTCACTAACTGAATCTGTTAGGAGAAATTTAGATAGTCATTTAAACTGCACAATGGTTTCGTTAGATCTTACTAAAGCTTTCGATCGTATTAATCATAACATTCTTATAAAAAAGCTTAATGAAAACTTAAATTTTTCTAAATCTTCATGTACTTGTAATTTAGTATATTCTTATCTCATAAATCGTTATCAATATGTTTCCTTTAATGGGTCTTGCATCTAGTACTGATCTTGTTACCTCAGGTGTACCCCAAGGGTCAGTTATTGGTCCCATATTGTTTCTTCTATATTTAAATGATTTCATTTTAACTATGAATAATAACTCAGTTTTAATTGACCTTTTTCAATAATATTTTGATTGTTTTTAATTTTAAGCTCCAGGTCTTTTTTTTTATATAAAAAATATTAATTTATTTAATTATTATTTCGATATTTCGCTAACCTTTGGTTAGCATCCTCAGGAAATTAAATTAACAATATTTGTGTTATTAAAAAAAAAAGACCTGGAGCTTAAAATTAAAAACAATCAAAATATGAATAATAACTTTTGTCAGCCCTATGTTTTTGCTGACGACATTTTCTTATTATATACTACGGATTTTAGACATACAAATCTTGAAAATTCATTAAATGATCATCTTAATTCTATATCAGCTTGGATGTATACAAATTCGGTTGAAATTAATCCTACTAAAACGAAGGCAATGCAATTTTATTCTTCAGATAGAAATCTGTCATTCCCCAGACTATTCATCATGTTAATTCCATAACTAGCACATGTTGCCTAGTCTTGAAAAGGCTCTACCAATTAAAAGCTTATACACCAAAATAAATTAGGAACCGACTTGCGTATTCACTAATCTGTCACGTGTTACCTATTGCCTTGAGTTTTTTAATTTGCACATTATTGAGGGCATTGTCAGAAAAATTTCAAAAAACAAAAAATCTATCGTGTCGTGTTTCGTCGCTTGTTCCTATATTTTTAAGATGTCAATTTCATGACTATCTTAGTCTACGTATTTTGCTTCATTTTTACAAAATCATGGTATACAGACAACCTACATACATTACTGTTAAATATGTTTTCTTTTATTAATTCAACACGTAACATTCAGATTGAAGTTCCACTGGGACGTCTTTCTATTTTTCATCGTTCCTTTCTAATTAGAATTCACAGGACTTGGAGCACACTTCCCAATGCTTTAAAATTGTTTTCGTATTCTTTTCTTACATATACAAGGAAACTTCTAGATTACTTTAACAGAGATCAACTTTAAATATTAAATTGTATTACGTTCTTAACTCCATTAACCATTACATTGTTAAAACTTTGGCTGTAGAAACCTTTTATTTTAAATTTTTATACAATATTTGTATGGCTGGGGAGTCTTTTATCCTTTTTCTTAGCTTTTTTTTATATTTAATAATATTCTGATAATTATATTTACTAAATTTACATACATATGTATGTACATATGTACATATTTTACTAACAATACATGTTCTTGGGCACGAAGTAGGGTTGCCAGACGGGCTTGATTTGGCTTGATTGTCAAGATTTTTTAGTATGTGTCAAGAATCAAGAACAAATGTAATTTGCCAAGCTAAATCGGAATTTTAAAAAAGTTTCCATTAAATTGTCAAGAAAAATATCCATTTTAGATCGTGCTTTTTGTATTTGGCCTGCAGTTAAAAGATCCCAAAGAATAATAGAAGAATGTATAGCAGAAAGATTGTCAAAGTCTTGTTTGTTTTTCATTTCTTACATAATCCATTAATTTCATGTTTCAATTTCAGCTTTAGAAATCAATTTTGGAATTAGATACATATACGAAATATCTGAACAAAATTAAGTTTTCCTATCTCATATGGAATGGGCGTTACTGTACCAAAACCATGCTATCTGGTAAAATAAGCTAGTTATTTGTCTATAACCATCAGTTATAGACCGATTTCGTTATTTTCACTACCAGTATTCTACCAAGTTTATTTTATGTAAAAGCTAAAAAATAAAATTCTTAAATTATAACCAGACCTTAAAAAGTAAAGATTTATGTGTAGAAATAAGAGGCATTTATTATTTATTGCAGATATCTCAGCTATTTGTGTACCGACCTGGCCGAAATTCAATTCCGGACTATGCGCGACATAAATATCTTCTTTAGAAAACTCGTTTCAACAATGGTCAGACAAACCAACGGACGAATAGACGGACATCGTTAAATCAGCTCCGCTACGTATGTATTGTAACGTCAGTATTTAAAAAATAACAAACTGAACCACAATATAAATTTGTTTGTTCATTTTCCGAATTTTTATACAAAATCAAGCTTTTTCTTTTGAATGTCAAGCTTTTTGCCAATTTTGATCTGGCAAGCCTACCACGAAGGCTTCTTTGTATTGATATTTAATAAATAAATAAAATAAAAAATAAATAAAAACACTTTTTTCCGTAGAAAGGTTGACAAATTAATTTTTTTTATTTATTTGTAATAACCAGGGAAACCATAAATATGCAATTGCATGTTTTTCCTTGTGCGACCAATAAAGGCACAAACAATATATTTATCCGTTTTAGAGCCTTTTATGAATTTTGGCATCGATTCGTTAGTGCATATTTTTGCATATTTTACCGTTTGCAGCATTTTTGTGCATAATTTAGTAAAACGAGCATTTTTGCAGCATATTTTAAGTTTTTAGCGCATATTTTGCCTTTTTAGGGCATATTTTGATACATGTTAAATTTTTTTAAAATGCTTATGGAGCTTTCGCAGAAAATACATTTTTTCGAAATTCTGTTACTTCAACTTCAACAAGAGTAAAAATTAAATGTAGATGGCGAACATTTAATTTTTACTCTCAAATTGTAAGACAAAGCAGGTTGCTATTAAGGATAAACGTTATGCGATGGGTATAATACATAGAAATGTAGACCAATATTTGAGTATACTGATCGACTTAAAATCAGTTTTTAACGTGATCTAACGATGTCCATCCGTCCGTCCGTCTGGCTGGTTGTTTGCCCACGTTAACCTAGTGCGCAAAGTACAAGTTGCAATTTTGTAGATAATTTTATCAAATATGGACGAGGTCCTCATAAAAACTTCATTCCAAATAAGGCTCTTTGTGTCAGTAAACCATCTAATTATGATGGCATTTAAATTTAAAATTTTAATTAATTTAAGAATTTCATAAAACGCAATATTTATTTATAATTGAGGTCAGTTATACATTTTTCACTAGGGGTGGTTCCTGAGCAGCTATGGGACTTTTTTCAATATATTTCTTGTCCGTATTAAACACTTTGTATTGGAGCCCCCTTAAGGAATAGATATACCGGGTATGTACTTATGTTAGAATAATAACTGAAATGAAAAATAAAGTGGGATCGGTCATACATTTTACCCATTTAGGGCCATCCTAGGCGCTGCTGGGGCCAATAAATAAATTCATTAAACCGCCTGGAATTAACATGTTGTGGGTATTACAGTTTCGAAGATATAAAATGCTAGTTAGGTATGTTACATACCGTTGGAAAGGTTATTTTGTCTAGGTTCTCAGCATTAGTTTTATTGTTAAGGGTTTAGAAACACTTACGCACAAATATGAAAAAATTTAAAATGTGCATATGCTAAAAATTGTACAACCCTCTTCTTGAGTTAGAAATTATTTTTTTTATACATATGCCACTTGCGGCCCAAAAAGCGAACAAAACTACCTTTAAGGTAAAGACATAAGCTTTCTTTTGAGCCAAAAAAATACACATTTAAAAGAAGTGAACCTCTTATTGTCTGTATGTATGTATGTATGTATGTCGATGCAAACATATACAGCTAGCTCAAGTTTGGGGTTATGGATATTTGGAGGAGATTGATTTACTACAAAGATTTTTCCAGTCCAGTACACAACCTAATAAACAACAATGGATCATTCAAAGTAATGAGCTACTGCATAGAATAGAACATTAAATTAATCTGTGGTTACAGAATAAAGCTGCAACCTCATACATATACATATAAAGATTTAGATTTCGAAAGAGGTTTAAAATAATTTCTTGACAACATGAATTAATCTAAGATAACGTAGGTCTTTAAAGCAAGATTTGGTCTTATTAAACTTAATTACAACACATTTGGGGGGACAACTGAGAGTAAACTATGCAAGCTTTGTAATATGGATACAATAGAAACATTGAACATTTCCTAGGTGATTGTCCAGTCCTCATGGAGTTCCGAATTGTTAGTTTTAAGAAATCGAATTTACTTTACACTAGAATTATTGATAAACTTGATGGAGAAAAAATACAGACTGGGAAAGATTAGTTGATTACACTGTGCAACAAAAAAAACCAGCCTCAACACTTGCAACGCGAAATGAAAGTAGTCTACTAGTAGAGCAAATTTGCCAAAGGGGTTTGAAAAGTTAGCTCGGGCTCCCGAAATATGGGACCCAAAAGTTTGTGGGTTTTTTGAAAAAGCGTTTGGTGCCTTCAGTAGAATCGTATGGCGATCCTTTTCTTAAAATTTATTAACCCTCTAACACTCATTTTAAGGGGTAATTTTTGTACTTTTTTTAACTTCTACACTAGAGGGTTAAAACGTTTTACGAATATTTTCTGCGTCAAAGTTCACTAGGGGTCCTCTAAGACCAAAAAATCGTGCAATGTATGTAAAACGGATTTTCGAAAAATTAAAAATATTCAAGTCCCGGAATTTCGAAAACCCGTTTTACATACATTGAACGATTTTTTGGTCTTAGAAGACCCCTAGTGAAATTTGATGCAGAAAATATTCATAGAACATTTTAACCCTCTAACGTGCCGTTTTAGTGTAGAAATTAAAAAAAGGAAAAAAATTACCCCTTTAAATGAGTGTTGGAGGGTTAATATATTCTATGAAAAGAAGCACCAGACAATTCTACTGAAGACAACTGAAATAGTCTTTTAGGTCAGAAGTACATTTAGAATATTTTTTTGACTTGTACCAAACACCTTTTCAAGAAATTCCAAAATGTTAATGCCCAAAATTTCGAGAATTCGTTTTAGATACATTGCACGAAATTTTGGTCTTTGAAGACCCCTAGTGAAATTTTTGTAGAACATTTTAACCCTTAAAAGTGCCGTTTTAGTATTCTTTTGTGTAATAGTTGGGAAAAAGGACAAAAACTACCCCTTAAAATGAGAGTTAGAAGGTTAATAAATTCTAAGAAAAGAACCGCCATATGATTCTACTGAAGACATCTGGAATTATTTTTTAGCTCAGAAGTACATTTAGTAAATTTTGTTTTTACTTATACCAAACGCCTTTTCAAAAAATTCAAAAACTTTAGGGGCCCGAGCTAACTTTTCAAAACCCTTTGGCAGATTTGCTCTACTTGATTTGCTCTACTGGCGGCGATGACCCGAATTTTGTTGCACAGTGTTATCTAAAGCCCGCATTACATTACAGAACTTTTTTAATAAAAGAATATAATAATTTACTTTTTTAAATAATTTTTAAGTTTATTTTTAAGGTGCCCATTATTGCTGGGTCATTCAACCAACATACGGAGACACGGTCATCGTTTAATTAACTCCGCAACTCACAAGGACCCAGAATATATATATATCGCTCATTTGCTGCAAGACCGGCATAACTCAAAAAATAAATTTTGGAGTTAGAGATGCAGAATTGTTCGCTTTGTTTTTCTTTATATTGTGTATTAAATTCATCTTTATATCTTTTATACTTTCCCAGTTTGAAGAGAATGCGTCTTCTTTTTTTCTTAGTAGTTAGAGCAAATCAAAAACTTTAAATGCGTTTATCTCGAAAGGGATTTTTTTGAGTTATGCCGGTCTTGCAGCAAATGAGCGATATGTACTTTATAGCTTATAAGATCAATAATGCGATAAAAAATATTTTTTGAATAGATGGTTATTATCGTATTATTTTCTTAACACAGCTTAAAATGTTTGTGTAATTACTAAAACAAGTATATTGCAAAATAGATATGTATTACCGTCCTGTGATTTTTCAAAAATTGTTTTAAATATTTAAAAGATACGAGTTTCTTGATTTATTCAAATTATTAAAACAAATTCGTATAAATATGCCACACTTTAAAGGTGCCGACTACTTGTTTTTAATAAAAACCACATTGTCAATTTTGAAAATATAAACAAGTAAAAAAAATTCGCATCAAGACTCAACATTAAGGGTTCAATCCACAGAGCATACAGAGAAGAGAACGAAAGCGTTTTTTGGTAGTGATATGGTAATGTGTAAAAACGATCAACACAAATTGAGTGATCAAAACAAAAATGCAAAAAGGGCAGCTTTCGAAGACAGAAAAAAAAAACAAAATATTGTCTGTCTCGTGACGCATCTGTGTGCTCTGTGGTTCTTACTTCGCCATGGTGCTAATTTGGAAACTTTTGGTGTCCAGATATTCTGGTAATTGACGGACAGAAAATAATAAAAAACCATATATCAGAAGATCATTCTTGCAAAAATGTTATTAATTAAAAACATATTGCAAAGTCATATTATATTTCTTAAAGAATAAGATTCTCATGCACTTAAAAATCGAAAATATGCACTTTTAATCCGAAATATGCACTTAAAAATCCAAATTATTTAATTAAATTTGATTAAAGTAGAAAATAAGATCTTTTTTAGGAGAATACTTGAAGGATGCCATAGTAGTTGAACAAAATTAATTTTCAGATCCCACTTTGATTCCAGATTAGATCAAAAATATTTTCAATTTATTTTATTTTTTGTAAATCATTTTGGATTTTTTTTTTTAAATCGTAGGGCTATTCTTCCTTCCACAATGTTAATTTTACTTTCTGCAATATCAATTAATTGGACTTGAGTACCAAGTGAAACAAATCTCTCCAATTTAGTTATTTTTTCACCAATATATCCGTAGTGAGGAAACACAAATGCTAATTGACTGATGATGTTATTCAAGTTTAATATTTTTTTACTTATTTAATCGCATAATCATCGGTATCAACAAGCTCTTTATTACCATTCTTAAATTGCTCAGTTTTTTGAATAGAATTCGGAAGCATCTAGCCAGGTTCCCCGTCTTAGTAATACTGTCTGCGGTGGAAGGGGAGCCAATGGATACATTTAATTGAATATTGCAATATTATCGATTTGGTTTCACATTTCCTCTGCAACACGGTGGAATCCATGTCCCAAGTAAGTTACATGTAACAGTTTTGGAAAAAAATATATTCAGCATATTGGGAGCCTTAACCATGTATTGCTGTATCCCTTATATAAAATAGAATGATCTTTTGTCGAAGTCTTGAAAATCTTCAGCCATATTCATAACAAAAAGCTAGGTACAGTTTTTACACTAGATACAACGAGCTGCTAACTAGAATGCCGATTTAGGTTAGCAGCTTGTTAACACAGAGTAAATTCATAGCAAACTTTTAGCCATCTGCCCGCTTTTAATAAATCAACTCTGAATTTTAATGATGCCACATTTTGCTGTTTAAAAATGCAACACATTTTGCCTTAATCATCGCTGGTTTCATTTCATATTATTGTCGTTTTTCCTTCCACATTTAGAAATTTTAAGAAGTTCTTAAAATTAAAATAAATTAAAAAAGGCAGTAAATTAAATAAACTAAATTTTTTGATCTTAAACTGCTGTTGTTTACAAGTTGGCAAACCTTGGCAGCTTAGCAAGAGTTTAGCAACTCGTTAGTCATTGTTTGGTAAATATATTATGAATAAACTTTGTGTTAACTTCATGTCAACTTTTCTTTATGAATACGACCGCTTGTTTTTAAAGCAAAGCTGCAAACGAATTTATTTATTGATTTTAAATTTTTTTTTTTTTGTGTATTAGGAAATTTTTTGAGAACTTTTTTTGGAAATTAAAAAAAAATCACTAAAAAATGTCGAAATATCCAAAAAATATGCATTTAAAACCAAAATATGCACAAATATACATTTTCAAAAAAATATGCAAAAACAAATCGATGTAATTTTAAAGCAAATTTATTGATTGATTTTATTAAAATAAAAGAATCAATTCAAATAGAGATGTTCATATATTTTTCCTATTGCATAAAATTATTCGAGTAATTTAAACAATATAAACCCGTTTTTTGATTAATCGAGCAAATTTTAAAATTCAAAAATCAATTAATTCCTTTCTCGAAAAAAAAAACAAAAGTCGCATAAAAGGATACTCTAGTCAATACCAACATTTAAAAGGTGGTACTTTATGGCATTAAGAGCTATATTCGGGAGTATTTGTTAGTTGGGGGGACAACTGAGAGTAAACTATGCAAGCTTTGTAATATGGATACAATAGAAACATTGAACATTTCCTAGGTGATTGTCCAGTCCTCATGGAGTTCCGAATTGTTAGTTTTAAGAAATCGAATTTACTTTACACTAGAATTATTGATAAACTTGATGGAGAAAAAATACAGACTGGGAAAGATTAGTTGATTACACTGTGCAACAAAAAAAACCAGCCTCAACACTTGCAACGCGAAATGAAAGTAGTCTACTAGTAGAGCAAATTTGCCAAAGGGGTTTGAAAAGTTAGCTCGGGCTCCCGAAATATGGGACCCAAAAGTTTGTGGGTTTTTTGAAAAAGCGTTTGGTGCCTTCAGTAGAATCGTATGGCGATCCTTTTCTTAAAATTTATTAACCCTCTAACACTCATTTTAAGGGGTAATTTTTGTACTTTTTTTAACTTCTACACTAGAGGGTTAAAACGTTTTACGAATATTTTCTGCGTCAAAGTTCACTAGGGGTCCTCTAAGACCAAAAAATCGTGCAATGTATGTAAAACGGATTTTCGAAAAATTAAAAATATTCAAGTCCCGGAATTTCGAAAACCCGTTTTACATACATTGAACGATTTTTTGGTCTTAGAAGACCCCTAGTGAAATTTGATGCAGAAAATATTCATAGAACATTTTAACCCTCTAACGTGCCGTTTTAGTGTAGAAATTAAAAAAAGGAAAAAAATTACCTTTAAATGAGTGTTGGAGGGTTAATATATTCTATGAAAAGAAGCACCAGACAATTCTACTGAAGACAACTGAAATAGTCTTTTAGGTCAGAAGTACATTTAGAATATTTTTTTGACTTGTACCAAACACCTTTTCAAGAAATTCCAAAATGTTAATGCCCAAAATTTCGAGAATTCGTTTTAGATACATTGCACGAAATTTTGGTCTTTGAAGACCCCTAGTGAAATTTTTGTAGAACATTTTAACCCTTAAAAGTGCCGTTTTAGTATTCTTTTGTGTAATAGTTGGGAAAAAGGACAAAAACTACCCCTTAAAATGAGAGTTAGAAGGTTAATAAATTCTAAGAAAAGAACCGCCATATGATTCTACTGAAGACATCTGGAATTATTTTTTAGCTCAGAAGTACATTTAGTAAATTTTGTTTTTACTTATACCAAACGCCTTTTCAAAAAATTCAAAAACTTTAGGGGCCCGAGCTAACTTTTCAAAACCCTTTGGCAGATTTGCTCTACTTGATTTGCTCTACTGGCGGCGATGACCCGAATTTTGTTGCACAGTGTTATCTAAAGCCCGCATTACATTACAGAACTTTTTTAATAAAAGAATATAATAATTTACTTTTTTAAATAATTTTTAAGTTTATTTTTAAGGTGCCCATTATTGCTGGGTCATTCAACCAACATACGGAGACACGGTCATCGTTTAATTAACTCCGCAACTCACAAGGACCCAGAATATATATATCGCTCATTTGCTGCAAGACCGGCATAACTCAAAAAATAAATTTTGGAGTTAGAGATGCAGAATTGTTCGCTTTGTTTTTCTTTATATTGTGTATTAAATTCATCTTTATATCTTTTATACTTTCCCAGTTTGAAGAGAATGCGTCTTCTTTTTTTCTTAGTAGTTAGAGCAAATCAAAAACTTTAAATGCGTTTATCTCGAAAGGGATTTTTTTGAGTTATGCCGGTCTTGCAGCAAATGAGCGATATGTACTTTATAGCTTATAAGATCAATAATGCGATAAAAAATATTTTTTGAATAGATGGTTATTATCGTATTATTTTCTTAACACAGCTTAAAATGTTTGTGTAATTACTAAAACAAGTATATTGCAAAATAGATATGTATTACCGTCCTGTGATTTTTCAAAAATTGTTTTAAATATTTAAAAGATACGAGTTTCTTGATTTATTCAAATTATTAAAACAAATTCGTATAAATATGCCACACTTTAAAGGTGCCGACTACTTGTTTTTAATAAAAACCACATTGTCAATTTTGAAAATATAAACAAGTAAAAAAAATTCGCATCAAGACTCAACATTAAGGGTTCAATCCACAGAGCATACAGAGAAGAGAACGAAAGCGTTTTTTGGTAGTGATATGGTAATGTGTAAAAACGATCAACACAAATTGAGTGATCAAAACAAAAATGCAAAAAGGGCAGCTTTCGAAGACAGAAAAAAAAAACAAAATATTGTCTGTCTCGTGACGCATCTGTGTGCTCTGTGGTTCTTACTTCGCCATGGTGCTAATTTGGAAACTTTTGGTGTCCAGATATTCTGGTAATTGACGGACAGAAAATAATAAAAAACCATATATCAGAAGATCATTCTTGCAAAAATGTTATTAATTAAAAACATATTGCAAAGTCATATTATATTTCTTAAAGAATAAGATTCTCATGCACTTAAAAATCGAAAATATGCACTTTTAATCCGAAATATGCACTTAAAAATCCAAATTATTTAATTAAATTTGATTAAAGTAGAAAATAAGATCTTTTTTAGGAGAATACTTGAAGGATGCCATAGTAGTTGAACAAAATTAATTTTCAGATCCCACTTTGATTCCAGATTAGATCAAAAATATTTTCAATTTATTTTATTTTTTGTAAATCATTTTGGATTTTTTTTTTTAAATCGTAGGGCTATTCTTCCTTCCACAATGTTAATTTTACTTTCTGCAATATCAATTAATTGGACTTGAGTACCAAGTGAAACAAATCTCTCCAATTTAGTTATTTTTTCACCAATATATCCGTAGTGAGGAAACACAAATGCTAATTGACTGATGATGTTATTCAAGTTTAATATTTTTTTACTTATTTAATCGCATAATCATCGGTATCAACAAGCTCTTTATTACCATTCTTAAATTGCTCAGTTTTTTGAATAGAATTCGGAAGCATCTAGCCAGGTTCCCCGTCTTAGTAATACTGTCTGCGGTGGAAGGGGAGCCAATGGATACATTTAATTGAATATTGCAATATTATCGATTTGGTTTCACATTTCCTCTGCAACACGGTGGAATCCATGTCCCAAGTAAGTTACATGTAACAGTTTTGGAAAAAAATATATTCAGCATATTGGGAGCCTTAACCATGTATTGCTGTATCCCTTATATAAAATAGAATGATCTTTTGTCGAAGTCTTGAAAATCTTCAGCCATATTCATAACAAAAAGCTAGGTACAGTTTTTACACTAGATACAACGAGCTGCTAACTAGAATGCCGATTTAGGTTAGCAGCTTGTTAACACAGAGTAAATTCATAGCAAACTTTTAGCCATCTGCCCGCTTTTAATAAATCAACTCTGAATTTTAATGATGCCACATTTTGCTGTTTAAAAATGCAACACATTTTGCCTTAATCATCGCTGGTTTCATTTCATATTATTGTCGTTTTTCCTTCCACATTTAGAAATTTTAAGAAGTTCTTAAAATTAAAATAAATTAAAAAAGGCAGTAAATTAAATAAACTAAATTTTTTGATCTTAAACTGCTGTTGTTTACAAGTTGGCAAACCTTGGCAGCTTAGCAAGAGTTTAGCAACTCGTTAGTCATTGTTTGGTAAATATATTATGAATAAACTTTGTGTTAACTTCATGTCAACTTTTCTTTATGAATACGACCGCTTGTTTTTAAAGCAAAGCTGCAAACGAATTTATTTATTGATTTTAAATTTTGTTTTTTTTGTGTATTAGGAAATTTTTTGAGAACTTTTTTTGGAAATTAAAAAAAAATCACTAAAAAATGTCGAAATATCCAAAAAATATGCATTTAAAACCAAAATATGCACAAATATACATTTTCAAAAAAATATGCAAAAACAAATCGATGTAATTTTAAAGCAAATTTATTGATTGATTTTATTAAAATAAAAGAATCAATTCAAATAGAGATGTTCATATATTTTTCCTATTGCATAAAATTATTCGAGTAATTTCAACAATATAAACCCGTTTTTTGATTAATCGAGCAAATTTTAAAATTCAAAAATCAATTAATTCCTTTCTCGAAAAAAAAAAACAAAAGTCGCATAAAAGGATACTCTAGTCAATACCAACATTTAAAAGGTGGTACTTTATGGCATTAAGAGCTATATTCGGGAGTATTTGTTAGTGAGCTATGGTCCGATTCCAAGTTGGACCAAATCTATTTATATATAAAAAATGTTTGTTTCCATTTATACACGCAGGCATGACTTTTGGCCCACCCTGTAGACTCCTAAACAACCAATCCGATTTTCCTGAAATTTTTACAGTAACATCACGTGAGACCCGAAACTAAAAACGCCACTTATTTTTTCGATAGGGACTGGGGAAATGGTACCCCCCATAAGTTGGCAAGATGTTTTACCGTATATTTTAAGAACCGCTGCAACTTTTTAACTTTTTGCAGTAGGATCTTCTTAGCCGCGAAATTTAAATAAGATATCGGCAAGGGAAGTGGTACCCCTATAGGACGCCAATATATAATATCGCATATCTTAAGAACTGTTATACAGGGCTGTTCTGGAAATCGAAAACGCAAGAATTTGGAAGTTGTTTTTAATACACTAAATATAATTTTTATAATTTTTGCTATAAAATTATGTTTAATAGATTCTTTTATTACAGAAATCTTACTAAAAAAAGACGTTTAAAATTCTTGCGTTTTCGATTTCCTGAACACGCCTGATAGTGAGAATGTTCAAACTTAGTAGGGCACACTACACCATTCAAATTAAAAATTAAGGGAGAAGGTGCAGGGGGAGCATTAAGTAATATACAGGGAAACCAGAAATATGTTCTAAAAAACGTGTTTTATGCGCATTAAATATGCAGTAAAAACCTGAAAATATGCCCTGAAAACTGCTAAAAATATGCCCTAAATAATCCAAAACTGCTCATTTGAAGACAAAATATTCAACAATTTAGTAAGAAAATTAAAAATAAACAAGTTAGAGTTCTATATTCGGCTGTGCTGAATCTTTGATACCCTCCACCGACAGTTCAAATGTTTTAGGAGTAATATCTGTATGGTGTTATTATTATCTTAAACTGTGACGATTTGTTATTAATTATGGTTTTAGGCGACTAAACTGTTTTCCGGTAGTAGGATTTATATGGGGCCTAGGGTAAATTATGGACTGATCATCACGAAATTTTACAGCGTCATTTCTAGTCCTTTAAAACTGTGACGAGACAAAATTTGTTATGATTACATTATTTTTTACGGTTTTAGGTGTACTAAACTGTTTTCCGGTAGTAGGGTTTATATGGGGCCTAAGGTAAATTATGGACCGATCGTCACGAAATTTCACAGTGTTATTTCTAGTTCTAAAAAACTATGACGTTCCAAATTTTGTTACGCTAGCGTTATTTTTTACGGTTTTAGACGTACTAAACTTTTTTCCGGGAGTATTGTTTATATGGGGCTTAGGGTAAATTATGGACGGATCTTCACGAAATTTAACAGCATAATTTCCAGTCAAATAAAACAAATTTTTGCAAAATCTTATCTCATTCCATGCCTTGTTCATTTTATTTTTTGTAACAAAATTATCATTTTTTTTTAGGTGGTGGTTCCACATTTTGATTCATAGCTCTGGTCCTACAGAACCGATTTTACTGGATTTCAATCCCAAACTGCTTAGGATAATTACAAGCAATTTGGCACCAAGTTTGTTCGTTTGTTTTGAGTTGTTCGAAAGTGAGCGTGTTTTCAACAGACGGACAGACAGACGGACATGGCTAAATCGACTTAGAATTACTCAAGGACCCAGAATATATATACTTTATGGGGTCTGAGATGAATAATAAAAAAGTTTCACACGGAATGGCAAACTTAATATACCCTCTTCACAACTAATTGTGGTGGAGGGTATAAAAAAAACAAAAACTATTATCGCTTAAGCCCATATTAGGTTAAAATTCATATGTAAGAGATGTTTGCGCCGAACATTATCTAGATATTAACATCATATGGGTTTTTGTCTTAAAAGGATTTTGGTACGGTCGCTAAATTGTTAACAAATGTTAACATTTAAAGGAAGTTAAAGCTATTTAAAGATGGGAGCTTTGAGCAAATGTGAACCGATTCGAAAATAATAAATATTTTTTGACGAATTTAATTTAAATACCATCATAATTAGATAGCTTACGGACACAAAGAGCCTAATTTGGATGTGAAATTATAGACAGATTTTCATAATTTGCATAGACTTCGTCCATATTTGATCAAATTATATACAAAATTGGAACTTGTACTTTGCGCACAAGGCTAACAGGACAGACAACCAGCC
This sequence comes from Pollenia angustigena, assembly GCA_930367215.1. Taxonomy (NCBI): domain Eukaryota; kingdom Metazoa; phylum Arthropoda; class Insecta; order Diptera; family Polleniidae; genus Pollenia; species Pollenia angustigena. The sequence continues at coordinate 21,161,025 of OV884061.1, read as the reverse complement.
AGACAGACGGATGAACATCGTTAGATCACTTAAAAAAGTGATTTTGAGTCGATTGGAATACTAAAAGATTGGTATAGATACAAATCGCATAACATTTATCCTTAATGACAACCTGCTTTGTCTTACAATTTTAGAGTAAAAATTAAATGTAGATGTCGAAATTGAAGTAACAGATTTTCGAAAAACAAAACTAAATTTATTTGCTGCGAAAGATATTGTAGGCATCTAAAAAATTTAATATGTATTTAAATATGACTTAAAAAGGCAAAATATGCGCTATAAGCCTAAAATATGCTGCAAAAAGGCTCTCTTAACTAAATAATGCAAAAAAATGTTGCAAACGATAAAATATGCAAAAATATGCACTAACAAATCGATGCCAAAATTCATTAAAAGCTCTAAAACGGATAAATATATTGTTTCTGCCTTCATTGGTCGTACAAGGAAGTACATGCAATTGCATATTTATGGTTTCCCTGGTACTCTATATATATGAAAAAGCTTATTTTTGTTTGTTCCCTATAGACTCCTAAACTACTGAACCTATTTCCCTGAAAGTTTCACAGTAATTATAGGCTATTAATTTTTTTTTTTTTTTTTTAATTTTCAAGTAGGGATGGCACATCCTATACAATGGACAATAAAGATTTCTACATATTTGGAGTACTATAACAGTGAAAGTATTCCAATTTTGTACAAATAGCTTAAGGTAGAAGTACATAACACGCGATAGTTCGCGCGCGCTCTGTCGTCTTCTGTCAAAAAAAGTTGAACTAGTGTATTTTCATAGAACAAGCTACATGCAAAATATTTTGACGCGTTTGCGCCAGAAAGTTGGTTAACTTTGAACTTTTTAACGCGTTGTGTATTTTTGACAAGTAATCAGCTAACAATAAAACGAATAATTTAACAAATTTGTGAATCATGAAAGAAAAACTTATTGAAGAGCTTAAAAAACATACAATATTTATATAAAAAGAATAAATTCAATAAAATAAAAAAATCTTGATATACTTTCGAACCCGTTTTTAATGCACAAATAAGTAAACAAATGAAAAACTGCTGACAGGAATGGCTTTTGTAACGCGTGTTGTGTAACTTGCAATTTTTTACGCGCTAAAGTTTTTAAACGCACGATACTCGTCGACGAACTAACGCGTGTTATGTACTTCCACTTTTAGATAATTATACACAGCTTTTAAAAAGTAGGTTCAATGGGAAAAGTAGGCATGGCACCTCCCATACGAATGCACTTGAAATTTCTGTATATCTGTAGAACGGTTGCTGAAAAAATATTTAAATTTAGTATATTTAAATTTGTTATCAATACACGAGATCTGTTTTAAAACATTTTTACGAATTTTGTTTCGATGGGGTAGCACCGGCTTAAGCTAGTTTAATATAAATACCGGCATAAGATGGTTTACATGCACCAAGACTCTTCCCGTGCCATTGTTGCCAAAAAGCGTTCCCATACTCGAAAATGTTATAGTATTTGGTAGCATTAGGATGCCGTGGAAACAAAATGTTGGGTACGGAAACAAATCTAATAATTAAAATTTTGAAAATTTAAGTCTGAACATTTTTTAGTAATCCTTAAATAGTAAAGTAGCTACCATTTAGTAGGGGGTCACGCTTCTGAGCTTACAGAAGTTGAAATTCTGGCGTAAATCTAGTTTACTAAAGAAGCTTCAAACAAAAAAATTAACATAGGGTGTTAGAAATTTGAAAAATAATAAGAAAATATTAAATAGAAAAAGCCTCGGGAACGCATAGTTTTCGAGTTATGGACCTCTGAAGTTTTCATATGTACATATGTATATGCTAATTCCTACTCCATTTCTGAACAAATGTGGCCAATATTGGTATTATTTAAAAGCTTTTGAATATATCTTTTATGATATTCAAAATTTATTTAAAAAGTCTTAACCCATTAAGATGTGGAGATGGTTTGGAAAAATACAAGAGTTTTTGGTAAGCATATTAATTGCCGGTGTTTTTATACCATAGAGGAAAAAGTGCTTGCGCCCGGCCAAAGGCTGCTATTCAGAGAAGCATTAGTAAGTCAAGCCAGAGTTTTTTGTTCCATAGAGGAGCAATCCTTTGCGCCCGGCCGAATGACCGTTATTCAGGAAAGCTATAGTTAGCGGAGTCGGTATTCGTTACAACATAGAGTAGAAAATTCCTGCGAACTTTCTTTAACACTTTTATGTTAATAAACTACACGCATATTTACCTAGAGCACTTTTGTGATATTTTGGTTTAAAATTTTCTTAAGAGTATTGGAAACTAAAGAGCTTTAAATTTTTAAATAAATTTTGTATATCCAAAAAGATCTATTCAAAAGCTATCAAATTACCTATACTAATATTGGCCACATTGGTTAAGAAATGTAGTGGAAAATCACATACACATATGAAAACTTTAGAGGTCCATAACTCAAAAACTATGCGTTTACGAGACTTTTTCCATATAATTTTTTGTTCTTACTTTTTTTCAATTTTCGATCCACATTTTTACATTTTTTTTTTTTTTTTTGTTTGGAACTACGTTGGTGAACCACATTTGTTTCTTTAAATTTAAAGATTTGGTACCATAATATTAAGGGTAAGTTATTTTTGATAGATTTCAGCAAACATATATTCTTTGGATACGCAGTGTCAAAACCCTCTCATTTAATTACATATTAAGAAATGTGTATTTAGTTACCTGGGTTTCCTCTAACTGGTATGTATGTAAAGTGGTGGCGTATGTTGTTCTAACTGATATGTATTGCTTTGTTTTTTTTTTATCAATATAAAGAATAATAAATAAAACAAGCAAAAAAAATAATACTAACTATTTTGAAAGATGTTTTGTGTTGGGTTTTTTATTGTTTTCCGTAAATTAGTTTCTTTATCACTTGGTAAAAATTACAGACCTGCAATTTTAGTATTTGGTTTTTTAGTTCAGTTTTTAGATTGTGATTTAAGTTTTTTTTTTAACTTTTTATATATATTTTATAATGTGTCACAAAAATTTGTATTTTTATACCTTAATCATTGTTTTCACTTAACAAAACAAAACTTGCGAAAAGCGCAAAACAAAAATGAAAATACTCACGGAAACATGGCGGCATTCATAGGTTGCCACAAAAGTGTGATGCCAGACTGTAAAAAAGTACCCGACTAACCTTGCAGCCACACGTTCAAGTTGTTCTTGATAGTCTTTTACATGTACTGCTTGTCAACATTTACATAAAATTTAAGCTGTGATGTAGGCTGCACTCAATTTCTAAGCAATTTACTCAATGCACTCAATTTGTAAGCAATTTACTTTAAAGATGCCAACAAGAACACAATTTATAAAGACAAACTTGTACTCAGCTGTTAAATTGAAAGTAAAATTGCAAATCAAATGGAAAGGTGATATTGAAATTAGTCTCGTGGTCAATTTAAAAAGTGTGAAATTGTTAGTAAAAAAGTGAGAGTGTATTGCAAATTGAAAGGCAAAACTTGATCACGTGGCCGCCAAGTAAAACTAAAAATTATTACTTTGAAATATTTATATTATATAAGTGCTGGTTCACACACTTCAAGTTTAACCCGTCAAGTCTTGAGCTTTTAGGAGAGAGAGAGAAAAAGATATGGCATTCTCTTTTCCCTTCTCTCCTAAAAACTCAAGACTTGACGCCTAAAACTTGAAGTGTGTGAACCAGCACTAACATACAGTCTACAACTGACATGAAATGCTTAGTCCGAGTTCATACGGCTCATGTCTTATTGACAATATTCTTCCTTTTTCTCTTTTGAACATGAATTGGCGTTCAAATGATTCATGTCATGTTGACGACATGTGCTTTTTTGATATTGAAAACAATAACAAAATTAAACAACGAATGAAAAAGCAAAAGGTAAAGACAGTACATGCATCTGTGTACTCGTTTCTTTTCCCCTCGTCCCTCTCGCCTATAAAGTAGCAATCATGTCAATAAGACAAGAGCCGTATGAACACAGACTAAAGTAGCAATCATGTCAATAAAACAAGAGCCGTATGAACACAGAGTTAACATTAAGTGCTGGTTCACACACGGCAAGTTTGACTCTTCAAGTCTTGTTCTTTTATAGGTTTTTTATACTGCTCACATCTTTCATCTTATCGCAAAGATGATAAAATCTTCCCATAAGAATTGTACTGGGCTTATAGCCTTTTCACACTTGTCAACAGAGTTCGGAATATTCATTCACTATTCACTCATTGTCACGAATAAAAAATTTCATACACTGTTGTATGCTTTTTTATTCGTGTTTAAAAACACAAAAAAAACTTTTGCTATATTAGTTCTTGTATAAAAGTAGTTTCATTGTTTTTTGTTTTTACAAAACACATGAGATAATAAGAGAGATTTTTCTTTTTTTATATTTGTACATGTGAGAATTGTTTTTTTTTAAACTTCTTTTCTTCGTCTTGCATTCACACATACTTCTAAATATTCGCTTGGTATTTACATCATAATCTCTGTTGTGTTTTGCTTTATTCGTGTTTAAAAACTCAAAAAATCTCTTGCTGTATTTGTTCTTGTATTTGTATTGTTTTTTGTTTCTACTAAAAACATGAGATAATAAGATCAAGATTGTTTGAATTTAACATTGAAAAAAAACAAATTATAAGCAATTAGTGTTTTTTTATTTCTTTCTTTTTAGGGAAAATTTGGGGAAAACAATTTTTTTAAGTAAAACCATTGCACGTAAAAGAAACAAAAAAAACATAATATGTAATTTATTTTATATTTTTTTATTAAAGCTTTAAAAGAACATAACGCAACACTTTTAAAATAAATATGTAATTCATTAAAAAGTTTAAATTAAATATTAACATTTGTACATAAATTAAGATAAAAAAAAAATCAAAATCAAATTTGCACTGTTGGCATATTTTCAAATGTTTATTTTCTTTATGTATAAAAGCAACATGAATAAACGACGCGTAAAAAAACAATTTTATCATGTGCAAAGTAAGGCTACAAATACTATTAAACGAAAACAAAGGAAGCAAGAGATTTTTGTGTTTTAAAATAAGAATAAAGCAAAACACAACGATTAGCCTATCATTATCCACATACGCGCATATGTACAAACTGGAAAATAAAAAACAATTTTATGCATGCGCTTAAAAATAAAAAAAATTCTTAGCTATTCATTTTACAGTACGAAAATAAAACAAAAAATTTTGCAAGCATTATTCATGTCAGTTTATCATGTATGTTGGATTTTTAGTATGCATACTTGAATATTTTCAAACCCTGCTTGTCAACATTTAACATCAATTTGCGAAGATGTTGGGATTTTTCCATAAGAAACACATAGGGCTAAGTATCAAAATGTTTCAACATCTTTACAGAATTTTACTATCTCATTTTGTTCCCTTTTACATTTTTCGATTTTTTTAGTGTTATCACTTGAAAAGTGGCAATAAATTCTGTTATTATTGTGGCATCACTGACAAAATCAGTGCTACCACCAGCAAAATTCAAAATTACACTTGAGATGAACCAGAATTACCCGATTTAAAGGCCAGTTTACACGGTAATACAATGTATTACGACTTTGTAGAATCAAAATATTATGAAATTCTCTCCGTGTTTAAAATAAAAAAATAAAAATCTTGTGTAAGTATAATTCATGTTTACACGGATGGTATAAGTAAAATCAAAAATAATAACAAAAAAACAGATGGTTGCAGTTTTAAATTTTTACAAAAACAACATGAAAATTTCCTGAGTTGATTTTAGTTGTTTTTGTAATTGTATAAAAATGCTACCACCTTCAATATACTCCGTTAAAATGCACCTCTGGTGTGATGAAAATAAATAAGTTTCTAAAATGGTTTAGAAAAAAACCATTTACCGACCGCTTGTCAGATTTTGTATTCGTATTCTCTCTTACTCAATGCATTTTGCTTTTACATGATATGATTTCTCTCATTCTACATTATGTCGTAATACAATGTTTTACCGTGTAAACTGGCCTTAAACGGTATTACACCTGATAAAAAAACTGAAGTTTTTTTATTAAAAAGACATATACAAAGAAGCAACAACACAAAAAAACTCATTGAAAGAAGATCAATATTATTTAAACTGTTAAGATTCTTATTGTAATTTTAAATAAATTAACAAAAAAAAAAAACATTAAAGACAATTAATTAAATATAAAATAAAACTCCTAAACTAATAAGTTTTACTTCCACATTTGGTTAAGGGAAGGTTCAAAATGCTTATTGCCATTCCTTTATAGTGGGTGTTTTTTTAGCCCCTTAGAGATTACGAAAGGTTAGCTGTCAAACGAATTGTCATACTTCTTTCACTTTTTGCTCAGGCACATCATCATAAATATATTCATGGTGGAACAACGCCACCAAATTCTTTAAATTTACTTTAAAAATCAGCTATCGATTTTCGCCACTTATAGGCAACTTCATGAGTAAACGGACGCAACTTATTTATCACAAATGTTTTGATTTACAGAAAATAAACTGTCAATTAGACATGAAGTCCGTGCGATATGACACCTCTTGATTATTTTTAATAGGGTTGTGAAGTCACTGGTTTATGCTTATAAACCAGCAACAATTGACGTCTTGGAGTTCATTTTATTCATGACATGCAGCCAGCAATGCTCGAAAAAGAGGAACAAAATTGGACGTCTGCAATGCGTTTCGTCAAGGACAGGCCTTTATACCTCATTTAGTAAACAAAATGCTTGCAGGGTTCTATAAAACTGTCCCTTTCGAAATTCAGTTTTACAACTGTAAAGGGCGTTAAATATTCTTCAAACTAAAGAATTTAACAGGTTGCAAGATTAAAATAATATTGATTATATCTTGGAATAATGAAAACAAATCTTCCCTCAGGCAAGTTTTTAGTTTCAATAACTTTTTTTTGAAAGTATACATTTAATGATTGATTTAATTTAATATAATTTTTTCTAAAAAAAATGAGACTTTGGTTAAGAAGGCTGTGCGTTTTTTTTTATCAAAAATATTTAAAAGAAATAATTGTGATCACTGAAATGTAATCTGGTTGTTATATTGGTATCTGAAGTAAGAGTTTCTAATAACACCTGAATTACACCTAAGTGCTGGTTCACACAGGTCAAGTTTACTTGAACAGTTTTATTTAAATTTTCTTTTGAACTTGCGTTCACGTTCATGCACAAAATTAATTTTTGTTTTCTTTTCCTTCAACTTTGTAGCTTTTTATTATATTACGGATGAAAAAAGAAAAGAAAAATACAAAACTGACTGGTACGGTCAAGTATGTACCCCTTTCCATTCTCTTTACCCCCCTCTCCTAAAAGCTCAAGACTTGAAGCGTCAAACTTGACCTGTGTGAACCAGCACTAAGAGAAAATACCCACGCTCTATCCACGACAGTAAAAATTATACCAAATTCGGGTAAATACCCATAAAGTGGCAACGCTGGACATAATGGAAGTTGCTTTGAAAGCAGTGTTACCATTTCTCAAGTTTTTCCTTTTTTGCAAGCCTTATTTTGCTTAATTTTGCTAAAATTTTTAAACAAAATTATTTAAAAATACATTTTGGTTTTATCTTTTAAAATGTTGGTACTTTTGTAGAAAAAAAGTATTTAAAAACAATAAAAGTTATTTTTTTAGAAAAGATGTCAAGAAGAAAAGCAATTGTTTTTGTAAAAGTGGTAGAAATGTCAAAAACAATTGCTACAAAAACATTTGCACGCAAAAAACACAATTCTGCATAAAATCAGCAGGCGTTCCGAGCAGACATACTGATTGGACCATTGAACAAGTTTTCATTTTGGACTATGGCGCACATTCGATAAATAAGTTCTATTGTGATATAGTATATTTTTTACCAGTTGTCACTTAAAATAAAAAAAAACCATTCCTTTTACATTTGTATATAGAATGAAAAATTCCGTCATTTATTTATTTTTCTGTTGCGCAACTTATTAAATGATGTGGAACAAATATACAATCAGCAATAAAGTTCTCAATTATATTGTGTAGTCGATGGGTACCTGTAATTATAGACTGATCATGTTAACTGCTTTCTCATGTTTTAACACGGCTGTTAAGACATGTGTTTTAACCACAGAGCAACAAAGTGGTTTTAACAACGCTTTTATAACATGAAATGATTCGGCAAATATTAACATCAACATGAGTATGATCTTAACAGCCATTCCCACGATGTCACACGTTAACGTTCGCATAGAAAATTGCATTTAAAACAAAAACAATTTCTAAAATTTTCTATGCGAACGTTAACGTGTAACATCGTGGGATTGACTGTAAGATATTAAAATTTTAATATAAAATACTAACATAATGTTTTAACAGCAAGTCATGTCTGTTGTGCTGTAACAACCCAACAAGAAATATGTAAATGAGCGAATCATCATATTTTTCACATTGGCGTTAAGAAAGTGATGGAAAAAATTATAGAAAATCAAGTTTTCTGATAGATAATCAAGTTTTCTTTCATTTCTCCCATCATTTTCTTAATTCTAACGTGAAAAATATGATGTTGTAAATTTTAACCTTCCTATACACATTGCAACATAAGAAGAATATGAGCATGGTACTCTTAAAGTTTCATCGTGTGTAGTGTAATATTTCTTGTTAAAATAAAATCACTTTAAAGTTGTTCACAGAAACTGCTTGTCAAAACTGGCTTGAATTGACAGCTATGCAACAGGCTGCATAGAATTTGAAAGTCAATTTCATCCTAAAAATGCTCCCCGACGAAGAAAGATCTGAAAATGGTAGCTTATATCAAGTTATTTTGTAAACAATTTTTAAAACACAATATTTTTTTATATTTCTTGTGGTCCAATAAAAAACTTAAAAAATAGAGCCGTAAAGTTTTTAAAAAGAAACTAATAAGTTTTTTTTTTATTGGATTCAACCATACTTTGATAAAGGTATTTGCAAATCACTACGAATGCCAAAAACTATTCGTCGGAGTTTGAAAAAACCCAACCGTTTTGTGAGGGCAATGCAAATAAGAAGTTGAGGAAGACGAAGAAAACTCAATCCAATCTATAAAAGCTACTGTCAACGCCACACTATCCTATAAAATAATGCAAGCTCAAATAGCTCGGCTACAATAAATCTCTGATCGCTTAAGCGGCCCATGCACTTGCAATTCTATTGTATATGATATTTGCCATATTATTTCCATTTTGTCCTATATTATGCAATATACGCACAATGGTTTCATTCATTCAATAAAAAGGTGAGCATAACCTGTAGGAATAACATAAACAGCATTGTACAATGGTGCCAACACATTTCGCTTTCTTTTCATTGTGCAATACATACACTTGCAATAAAATTGTTCAATTTTACGTATTGAACAATTATATCACCAATGTTTATGTGATATTCGAAGGTGACACAATATATTGGCAAGAATCAAAATACTTTTGATTTTTATTGCACAACGAAAATAAAGTGAAATGTGTTGGCAACCTTTTTATTAAATGAAAGTTGATCAATATTTAAATTGAAACCGTTGTGCGACTTATTGCATTATATAGGGCAAAATGGAAGTAATATGTCGAATATCACATACAATTATATTGCAAGTGTATGGAACGCTTAACAAATAAAAAAATAAAAATCTTGTGTAAGTATAATTCATGTTTACACGGATGGTATAAGTAAAATCAAAAATAATAACAAAAAAACAGATGGTTGCAGTTTTAAATTTTTACAAAAACAACATGAAAATTTCCTGAGTTGATTTTAGTTGTTTTTGTAATTGTATAAAAATGCTACCACCTTCAATATACTCCGTTAAAATGCACCTCTGGTGTGATGAAAATAAATAAGTTTCTAAAATGGTTTAGAAAAAAACCATTTACCGATCGCTTGTCAGATTTTGTATTCGTATTCTCTCTTACTCAATGCATTTTGCTTTTACATGATATGATTTCTCTCATTCTACATTATGTCGTAATACAATGTTTTACCGTGTAAACTGGCCTTAAACGGTATTACACCTGATAAAAAAACTGAAGTTTTTTTTATTAAAAAGACATATACAAAGAAGCAAAAACACAAAAAAACTCATTGAAAGAAGATCAATATTATTTAAACTGTTAAGATTCTTATTGTAATTTTAAATAAATTAACAAAAAAAAAAAAACATTAAAGACAATTAATTAAATATAAAATAAAACTCCTAAACTAATAAGTTTTACTTCCACATTTGGTTAAGGGAAGGTTCAAAATGCTTATTGCCATTCCTTTATAGTGGGTGTTTTTTTAGCCCCTTAGAGATTACGAAAGGTTAGCTGTCAAACGAATTGTCATACTTCTTTCACTTTTTGCTCAGGCACATCATCATAAATATATTCATGCTGGAACAACGCCACCAAATTCTTTAAATTTACTTTAAAAATCAGCTATCGATTTTCGCCACTTATAGGCAACTTCATGAGTAAACGGACGCAACTTATTTATCACAAATGTTTTGATTTACAGAAAATAAACTGTCAATTAGACATGAAGTCCGTGCGATATGACACCTCTTGATTATTTTTAATAGGGTTGTGAAGTCACTGGTTTATGCTTATAAACCAGCAACAATTGACGTCTTGGAGTTCATTTTATTCATGACATGCAGCCAGCAATGCTCGAAAAAGAGGAACAAAATTGGACGTCTGCAATGCGTTTCGTCAAGGACAGGCCTTTATACCTCATTTAGTAAACAAAATGCTTGCAGGGTTCTATAAAACTGTCCCTTTCGAAATTCAGTTTTACAACTGTAAAGGGCGTTAAATATTCTTCAAACTAAAGAATTTAACAGGTTGCAAGATTAAAATAATATTGATTATATCTTGGAATAATGAAAACAAATCTTCCCTCAGGCAAGTTTTTAGTTTCAATAACTTTTTTTTGAAAGTATACATTTAATGATTGATTTAATTTAATATAATTTTTTCTAAAAAAAATGAGACTTTGGTTAAGAAGGCTGTGCGTTTTTTTTTTATCAAAAATATTTAAAAGAAATAATTGTGATCACTGAAATGTAATCTGGTTGTTATATTGGTATCTGAAGTAAGAGTTTCTAATAACACCTGAATTACACCTAAGTGCTGGTTCACACAGGTCAAGTTTACTTGAACAGTTTTATTTAAATTTTCTTTTGAACTTGCGTTCACGTTCATGCACAAAATTAATTTTTGTTTTCTTTTCCTTCAACTTTGTAGCTTTTTATTATATTACGGATGAAAAAAGAAAAGAAAAATACAAAACTGACTGGTACGGTCAAGTATGTACCCCTTTCCATTCTCTTTACCCACCTCTCCTAAAAGCTCAAGACTTGAAGCGTCAAACTTGACCTGTGTGAACCAGCACTAAGAGAAAATACCCACGCTCTATCCACGACAGTAAAAATTATACCAAATTCGGGTAATTACCCATAAAGTGGCAACGCTGGACATAATGGAAGTTGCTTTGAAAGCAGTGTTACCATTTCTCAAGTTTTTCCTTTTTTGCAAGCCTTATTTTGCTTAATTTTGCTAAAATTTTTAAACAAAATTATTTAAAAATACATTTTGGTTTTATCTTTTAAAATGTTGGCACTTTTGTAGAAAAAAAGTATTTAAAAACAATAAAAGTTATTTTTTTAGAAAAGATGTCAAGAAGAAAAGCAATTGTTTTTGTAAAAGTGGTAGAAATGTCAAAAACAATTGCTACAAAAACATTTGCACGCAAAAAACACAATTCTGCATAAAATCAGCAGGCGTTCCGAGCAGACATACTGATTGGACCATTGAACAAATTTTCTTTTTGGACTATGGCGCACATTCGATAAATAAGTTCTATTGTGATATAGTATATTTTTTACCAGTTGTCACTTAAAATAAAAAAAAAAACCATTCCTTTTACATTTGTATATAGAATGAAAAATTCCGTCATTTATTTATTTTTCTGTTGCGCAACTTATTAAATGATGTGGAACAAATATACAATCAGCAATAAAGTTCTCAATTATATTGTGTAGTCGATGGGTACCTGTAATTATAGACTGATCATGTTAACTGCTTTCTCATGTTTTAACACGGCTGTTAAGACATGTGTTTTAACCACAGAGCAACAAAGTGGTTTTAACAACGCTTTTATAACATGAAATGATTCGGCAAATATTAACATCAACATGAGTATGATCTTAACAGCCATTCCCACGATGTCACACGTTAACGTTCGCATAGAAAATTGCATTTAAAACAAAAACAATTTCTAAAATTTTCTATGCGAACGTTAACGTGTAACATCGTGGGATTGACTGTAAGATATTAAAATTTTAATATAAAATACTAACATAATGTTTTAACAGCAAGTCATGTCTGTTGTGCTGTAACAACCCAACAAGAAATATGTAAATGAGCGAATCATCATATTTTTCACATTGGCGTTAAGAAAGTGATGGAAAAAATTATAGAAAATCAAGTTTTCTGATAGATAATCAAGTTTTCTTTCATTTCTCCCATCATTTTCTTAATTCTAACGTGAAAAATATGATGTTGTAAATTTTAACCTTCCTATACACATTGCAACATAAGAAGAATATGAGCATGGTACTCTTAAAGTTTCATCGTGTGTAGTGTAATATTTCTTGTTAAAATAAAATCACTTTAAAGTTGTTCACAGAAACTGCTTGTCAAAACTGGCTTGAATTGACAGCTATGCAACAGGCTGCATAGAATTTGAAAGTCAATTTCATCCTAAAAATGCTCCCCGACGAAGAAAGATCTGAAAATGGTAGCTTATATCAAGTTATTTTGTAAACAATTTTTAAAACACAATATTTTTTTATATTTCTTGTGGTCCAATAAAAAACTTAAAAAATAGAGCCGTAAAGTTTTTAAAAAGAAACTAATAAGTTTTTTTTTTATTGGATTCAACCATACTTTGATAAAGGTATTTGCAAATCACTACGAATGCCAAAAACTATTCGTCGGAGTTTGAAAAAACCCAACCGTTTTGTGAGGGCAATGCAAATAAGAAGTTGAGGAAGACGAAGAAAACTCAATCCAATCTATAAAAGCTACTGTCAACGCCACACTATCCTATAAAATAATGCAAGCTCAAATAGCTCGGCTACAATAAATCTCTGATCGCTTAAGCGGCCCATGCACTTGCAATTCTATTGTATATGATATTTGCCATATTATTTCCATTTTGTCCTATATTATGCAATATACGCACAATGGTTTCATTCATTCAATAAAAAGGTGAGCATAACCTGTAGGAATAACATAAACAGCATTGTACAATGGTGCCAACACATTTCGCTTTCTTTTCATTGTGCAATACATACACTTGCAATAAAATTGTTCAATTTTACGTATTGAACAATTATATCACCAATGTGTATGTGATATTCGAAGGTGACACAATATATTGGCAAGAATCAAAATACTTTTGATTTTTATTGCACAACGAAAATAAAGTGAAATGTGTTGGCAACCTTTTTATTAAATGAAAGTTGATCAATATTTAAATTGAAACCGTTGTGCGACTTATTGCATTATATAGGGCAAAATGGAAGTAATATGTCGAATATCACATACAATTATATTGCAAGTGTATGGAACGCTTAACAATACAAACAAAAATATATCAAAAAACCTATAGCACCTAATACTGGCAGCCGCAATTAAGCACAACTCACGTGGGTCCAATAATAAGTTATCGTTGTGTTACCATCATAGATGGGCATTTTGCAGTACCAGTACTTTTTCAGTATTTTCTTTTTTTACTGATTACTGAAAAAAAATCAGTATTCAGTAAATATATATATATAAAAAAAGATTATTCTTATAATTTGTCAACATTTTTAATAAAAATTTAATACTAATATTAATTATTTATTAAATTATTATAAATAATAAAAATTAAATATGTACATATTTATATATATTAAATATATATATATATATATATATTTACTGAATACTGATTTTTTCCCCCTGAATACTGATTTTTTTTTCAGTAAGCAGTAAAAAAAGAAAATACTGAAAAAGTACTGGTACTGAAAAATGCCCATCTATGGTTACCATGTTCCTACGTAACTTGGCTTTTCAGAGAGACAGATTTTGTCCACGATTATTTTTTGACTAACATCTCGAGTCTGAGGTCTCCGAATGCCGAGCAGTTACAGAGAAGATGATTCGTTGACTCCTGTTCTTCCTCGTCCTTTATACGGAATTTTGTTCAAAATATTTTTACTTATGGCAAATTTTGCAAAAATGTTATCTCTAAAAATTGTTCAGATTAAAAGATTTTGTTATTCGTGCTTAATTCCCAAATTTTATTATTGATGGATGAAGGTTCCTGACGATCTGGCCTAGGCAACCAGTGAAATGAGCATGGGAATAGCTTATCCCATCAAAAATAAATTTCAGTGCTTATATCAATAATAAAAATTGGGAATTAAGCACGAATAACAAAATCTTTCAATTCAAATTTTGTAGTCCCAAAAATTATATTGATAATTGTTTAGATTGTTAATTTTTTTTTGTAATAAATTCACGTGTATTTTAACATTCCTGCTTTAAATTTAAAAAATTCATTATATATTATTAAATTTATATTTTTAAAATTTTTTTGCAATATTAAACCTTTTCAACAAAACCGTCAAATTAAATTTATTAAATGTTTAAATAGGGTTGAAGCTACAATAAATTTAAGTAATTTTACAAACCGTTTATAACCGCTAACAAGTCTATTAAACGATTATAAATACTGCTTTTTAATTTTTTTCTTAGCTGTTTTAAAGTTGTTTGTGTTTTTTTATGAACTAAAAAGCAATAATATTAAATAAAAGGCAATTCTTAAAAATTGCCAAGGTATTTGCATTTTTTTTTATTTTAATAGATAACTTAACCTTCGTACAGACGCTGGTCAGATCTTACAATATAAGTAAGCAGCGTTGCTTAAATTGCATTAAAATTGGCTAAAATGTCTAACAACTGTGTGAACATTGTAAGCTCATTTGTATTTGCAGAAGTGCAAAATTAATGCATCTGACAATGAACCATTGTCAGAAAAATATTGCTGTTGGCAACGCCTGCTTACAATATTGTAAGACCTGACCATGGTCTGTACGAAGCTTTATAGCCTTTTCACACTTGTCAACATTTAACATTTAACATCAATTTGCGAAAATGTTGGAATTTTCCCATAAGAAATACATAGGGCTAAAAATCAAATTTTTCAACATTTTTACAGAATGTTACTATCTCATTTTGTTCCCTTTTACATTTTTCGATTCTTTTAGTGCCATCACTAGAAAAGTGGCAATAAATTCTGTTGTTATTGTGGCATCACTGACAAAATGGAAGTTGCTTTGAAAGCAGCGCTACCATTTCTCAAGTTTTTCCTTTTTTGCAAGCCTTATTTTGCAATAGCCACTTTTCTAGTGATGACACTAAAAGCCTGTAAAAGGGAACAAAATGGGATAGTAACATTCTGTCAAGATGTTGAACAATTTTGATTTTTAGCCCTATGTATTTCTTATGGGAAAATTCTAACATCTTCGCAAATTGATGTTAAATGTTTTATGTTGACAAGTGCGAAAAGGCTATAACTTGGCGGCCACACGATCAAGTTTTGCCTTTCAATTCCTTTCAATTTGCAATACACTCTTACTTTTTTACTAACACCCTCACACTTTTTAAATTGACCACGAGATGGCTTTCAATTTTATTTGGCAGTTTTACTTTCAATTCAACAGCTGAGTACAAGGTTGTCTTTATAAATTGTGTTGTTGTTGACATCTTGGAAGTAAATTGCTTACAAATTGAGTGCAGCCTACTTCACAGCTTTCAATTTATGTAACTTTTGACAAGCAGTATATGTTAAAGACTATCAAGAACAACTTGAACTTGTGGCCGCGGAGTTACTTAAGTTTCCATTGGAATAACTTAGAAAGGTTTGCTCAATATGACACCACAAAACAAAAAAAGCAAAGCAATAACATTCAGCTGTTTTTTTGAGACCACCTTGCAAATAATTAAACTTATCTTAATTTAATAAGACTTTTCAAATAAAACTCAAACTTTTACTACTTTTATCTTAATTAAATAAGACTTTTCAAATAAAATTAAAAAAATTAATCTGTATTTAAGTACGAATTAAGTTCATATAAAAATTAACATAATAAAGATTTAAATACTTTCCTGAAAATTGGGATGATTTTTAAATATTGATTTGTTTATACGCGGTTTTGTGAGTGCTG
Organism: Pollenia angustigena; assembly: GCA_930367215.1. Classification (NCBI taxonomy): domain Eukaryota; kingdom Metazoa; phylum Arthropoda; class Insecta; order Diptera; family Polleniidae; genus Pollenia; species Pollenia angustigena. Next base: position 21,144,750 of record OV884061.1, on the reverse strand, counting down.
GTTCACACAGGTCAAGTTTGACTCTTCAAGTCTTGAGCTTTTAGGAGAGAGGGGTAAAGAGAATGGAAAGGGGTACATACTTGACCGTACCAGTCAGTTTTGTATTTTTCTTTTTTCATCCGTAATATAATAAATAGCTACAAAGTTGAAGGAAAAAGAAAACAAAAATTAATTTTGTGCATGAACGTGAACGCAAGTTCAAAAGAAAATTTAAATACAACTGTTCAAGTAAACTTGACCTGTGTGAACCAGCACTGATAGAAAATGTTGTTTGCATAAAAATTAATCTCGTCTGAGCACGACCAAGTAAAGTACCAGTCAGGGCTGCCAGATTCCACGATTTATCGTATATTTGACGATATTGTCCTCCGATAATTTTTCTGAAAATGGTGCCATTGTCAGATGCATTAATTTAACACATCTTCCAGATGAACACTAAAATGTTCACCCAGTTGCAAGACATTTTTAGTTTATTTTAATGACATTATAAGATCTGACCACCGTCTGTACGAAGCTTTAAAGCCAGTACTTTGTTTAAATGTGTGAAAAATTTTGGGCAACATTGATTATTTCACACGACAGTTTATAAATTATTAATGTTACCTATCTCGCGAGTTTGCACATTTTGAAGTTTTTATTCCTGCAAATTATGTGTCACTGGTTTGCATATGCTAACAATCCCCACCTGTTTTTGACCAAAAATTATTTTTGTTAATAAAAAATTTAATATAATGTAAATATGGATTAAAAACGTTGTTTTGTTTTAATTTTGTATTTCTTATATAAATATCGGTGCATACTTTCGCAGATGTAAAAAATGTTGTCAGAAGCATTCCAGAACTTTTTCACAAAATGAACAGATTACAAATCTATCAACATTATATTGTTGTCTATATATCTAAGAAGCTGAAGTACAGAGTTGTTTTCAAGGTTCAAGACTTAGGCTGTGAGTCGCTTTTCGTTGAATTTGTGTCTGGTAGTATAAGATTCTTATTTGGAACTGTCTATCTCCCTAATGGCTGCTTGGATACTTTTGAAAGGCTTCATTTTGACTTGTTGTCCCGATATGATAATATTATAATTGTAGGCGATTTTAATTGCAATTTGTTTTCGCCTTTAAAATCTGCTATTGTTCGCTCTTTTTGCTTGAGGTATAATTTTTCGATAGCCCATAATGTTTTGCCGACACATTTTGACGTAAGAACTGTAACTACGTCACTTATAGATTTTTTTTTTGGTTAGTAATTCATTAACTACCAGCTACCGTCACCAAGTACAATGTCCATCCATCTCGGATCACTCGCTTATTTTTGCAAGTTTTGCCATCAACGTTGACTATACAGATGAGTTTTTTGAATATCGGGATTTCAACAACATAAATTGGGGAGGTTTATTCTCATTTTTAAGTGTTTACGATGTCACAAATATTTAATACTACTGATATTGATCTTAAGTGTACCCTTTTTAGTTCGCTCTTGAATGACCTTTTTCAATTTGTCCCTACTGTGAGGAAAAAATTGTGTAAGGGCATTGATGCCTGGATGAAGGTGAATACAGTTATTCGTATGAGGTCGTTACGTGATCTGTCTTTTTCGGCTTTTAAAGCAAACCCCAATAATCATAACTGGAGAACATATTGCAGGCTTCGTAACAAAGCCAAGAGTGTCATACGTAGGGAGAGAATTAAACACTTTTCTAAACTCTTTGGCTCTATAGATTCCCGTCGCTTTTGGAAGGTTATTAAGGGACATGGTTACATTGGTGGGGAGGATTCTTCCCCTGAACATGATCCGAACATTATAAATAACTATTTTGCTGGTTCTAGTGACTTTATACCTGATTATGCAGTTCATGATAGTTTCGTGAACTTGGATAGCTCTTTTTCCTTCTCCTGCGTTAATACAATGGAGCTTTTTGATGCCGTGAATAAAGTAAAGTCTAAGCCGGTTGGTGTGGATGGGATATCTATTAAATTTCTCAAATTAGTTTTTCCCTTCTTGTCTGATATTATCCTACATCTAACGAACTCAATCTTGACTACGTCAACTTTTTCATCAGCGTGGAAAGTTGCACGTATTGTTCCTATTCCGAAGACAAGGGTTGTTAACTGTCCGGATGATCTTAGACCTATCTCTATACTTCCTGCATTATCTAAGGTTGTTGAGCATATATTGAAGGATCAAATGTTAATCTATGTTTCTAATAAAATTTCTGAATCACAGTTTGCTTTTCGTAATGGGTTAAATACAACTTCCCTCTTACTGACTCGATAAGAGGTAACATTAATGAGGATAAATTGAGTGTTTTAATATCAATGGATCTCTCAAAGGCTTTTAATTCTATTAATTTTTCTAGATTGATTTCTAAACTCTCAGATGAGTTCCAATTTTCAAGTACTGCTTGTAGGCTTTTAATGTCCTGCTTATCTGGTAGATCCCAGTTTGTTGTCATGAATGGTGTTGCGTCGGATGTACTTCCTCTCTCCTGTGGTGTGCCGCAAGGCTCTGTTTTAGGTCCCCTGTTGTTTATCCTTTACATAAACGACCTCTCTAATGTTGTTGATCACCTGAGCTGTAATTCATATATTTTTGCAGATGATGTTTTTCTCCTGTTTAGTGGTGATAGAGGGTCTGTTGATATCTTTGAACGTGACATTAACTCATGCCTAGCGCATGTCTCGCAGTGGATTAGAGCAAACTTTTTAACGGTTAATACGTCAAAAACTAAGGCTTTAATGTTCGGCCCTACACCCCGTTTCTTTACTCAGTTATTAATACTTCTTGATGATGAGGTGATTAAATTTGTTGATCGCCACAAGTGCTTGGGTGTGGTTCTAGATAATAGGCTCTCGTTCAATTATCATATTGATGCCTTATCGGGTAGGATTTTTGGTATGTTGCGTAAGTTCTACTGCTCTAGTATATTTCTTCCTTTGCATGCAAAGAAGAGATTAGCGCATGCAATGTTGACGTCCCAAATTATTTATGGGTTTGAGGTTATGACGGGTACCGTCGGTATCCTCCTTAAGGCCAGTTTACACGGTAATACAATGTATTACGACTTTGTAGAATCAAAATATTATGAAATTCTCTCCGTGCTTAAAAGAAAAAAAAAAGAAAAATCTTTTGTAAGTATAATTCATGTTTACACGGATGGTACAAGTAAAATCAAAAATAATAACAAAAAAGCAGATGGTTGCAGTTTTAAATTTTTACAAAAACAAGATGAAAATTTCCTGAGTTGAATTTAGTTGTTTTTGTAATTGTATAAAAATGCTACCACCTTCGATATGCTCTGTTAAAATACACCTCTGGTGTGATGAGAATACATAAGTTTCTAAAATGGTTTAGAAAAAAACCATTTACCGACCGTTTGTCAGATTTTGTATTCGTATTCTCTCTAACTCAATGCATTTTGCTTTTACATGATAAGATTTCTCTCATTCTACATTATGTTGTAATACAATGTATTACCGTGTAAACTGGCCTTTACTAGACTAAGGCACTTGGTAAATGCCATTACCAGATTTGTTTACAATGTTCGACGCGGAGACCATATCTCTGGCTTTGTGAAAGATTTCCTTGGTTGTGATTTTGATAATTATGTGCGAGTTCGTAACTTATGTACATTTCATAAAATGGTAAAAAGTGGTAGACCTGTTGTACTGTGCAACTCCTTTCTTTTTTCGCCTAGAAACAGAAATCCTCATCTTAATTTTCCAAGATTATTTAGGTCTGACTTCTCCAGATCTTTTCTAGTTAGGGTAACCAGCTATTGGAATGGACTGCCATTAGAGCTGCGTATTTTTACGCACTCAAACAATGTCTTTAAGCTAAAACTTGTTAAACATTCTCATCCTAAACGTTCTTACTCACTGCATAGTATTTGATGTTTTTCCTTACTTGGGTACGCTATTTCCCTAACTGGGACGGGTACATAATTTGTGTAATTTACTTACTATTTATATCTAATGATAGGATGTGTGTTATGCCTTGGGGGGCGAGTTTTAGGTTATATAATTAGATAAGTTATAGAAAAAAGTTGTTTTTTAGTACATACATAACATCTTGAGTTGAGGTACGATAACACACCAGTTTTTTAAAACAAAAAACTTGGTGAAATATAATTTTTATTAATTTATAAATAAACCAGTAGTGGGATTCTGTAACTTTTAACAATAACAACAGTTGTTATAATTGTCAACATGTTTTGTTGTTTGCACTAACGATTATGTGATTCTGTAAATTGTTGTTAAAAACATAGATAAAAATTAACGTCAAGTGGCGTCACTGTCAAAAAAAGGGTAAAATAACGAAAAACACAAAGAGGAATTAAAAAAAAACAAATAAAATTATTAAAACTAAACAGAATTTCTTTTAGTTTTTTGTTTTTTTTTTTTTTAAGAAGATAAGCCAAACATTTTACTATTAAATTAAATGCAAATTATTTAATTGCCATTTTCAAGTTATATTATTTCTTTTAACTAAATATTTTTTATTTTTGCAACATTTAACAATAAATAAACAACACTAAAAAAGTTGTCGTTTACTTAACACAAGCAGCTGACTTAACGATAACAAGTGCTGTTTAAAATGCTACAGAATAGCAAAATCGTTAATTTGCTTCTTAATTTTTTTAACAATGACAACTATTGTTAAAATTAATTACAGAATCGTACTACAGGTTTTCGTTTGTACTACAATATTTTAGAAGCGTAAACAAAAAAATTTTTTTTTCTTTTTTTGAATGAAAGTTCGTATAATTGGAAAACTTTATCTTCTTCAACTTTTTAAATTTGACTCAATATGTTATGATTAAACGACACAGAAATGTAAATATGTATGTATAAAGAATACATTTTTTTTTCTTTTCTTTTAACTTTTAATTACTTAGGTATTAAGACTGTGTAATATATTTTTAATGGCCCACATGGGCTTTGTATTACCTAACTGATGAATAAATAAATAAATATTCCGCACAAGTTTTTTCATATGAGTTTTAACAGCATTTCACGTGCGAACTTTGACTCGTCAAGTCTTGAGTTCTTAGTGCTGGTTCACACAGGTCAAGTTTGAAGCTTCAAGTCTTGAGCTTTTAGGAGAGAGGGGTAAAGAGAATGGAAAGGGGTACATACTTGACCGTAACAGTCAGTTTTGCATTTTTCTTTTCTTTTTTCATCCGTAATATAATAAAAAGCTACAAAGTTGAAGGAAAAGAAAACAAAAATTAATTTTGTGCATGAACGTGAACGCAAGTTCAAAAGAAAATTTAAATAAAACTGTTCAAGTAAACTTGACCTCAAGTTTGACTCTCAAGTCTTGAGTTTTTAGGAGAGAAGGGAAAAGAGAGTGCCGATTGACTTGACGAGTCAAACTCGTGTGAGGAATCTTCTACGATTGAAAAATGCGCACATCGGCGATCAAAAATGTTCTTCATGAGACTCCTGGAATCTCTGCACAATTAAAATTGCTGACTAGGTACGAAGTAATTATGTTTTTGTTTTAATGTTGTTTTGTATAAAAATTTACAAAGTAAAATTCTAAGAAAAATTGTTAAAAACAAGATTTAATGGATATTGACGATTTTTACACAAATTGATCTGGCAGCCCTAGTACCAGTTGTTTTTTATGTAAGTAATCGTGGTTTTTATTTAGTAGTCTTCAGTGCAGCGTCACTATTTTGTAAAGTATCACAAATTTTTTTATTAGAAATATATATTTTAATTAGCTTTTAATCACAACTAACTTTGTTTTTAACAATTAATTAAAAAGAAGAAATCACTAAAAAAGTAATGCAAAAAGTTATGTATTTTTAAAAAAGTTTCAAAATCCCTTACATATATGGATTGGAGTGTTTGTTTATGTGTGTTTGAGTGTGTGTTATCTTAATTGTGGTGACTACATTTTCCACCAATAAAACCCCAAAATGTCTAATTTTTATAAGTTTTAATTGAATTTTTGTAATGTCATTTCTGATTGTTGTAATATGAAGTAAATTTAATGTTTTTGTGTAAATCTGTTAAAGATTTGTTTTCTTAGAAAGGGGAAAAATGGGAACAACAATGGGGAAAAATGGACACTTCCTGGATGCCCTACCATCCCAGGTAAAGTGAAATAATTAAAAACAAATTGTTTTATTTGAATTTCTATAATTTTAAAAGGGCACCTTACATGTTGTTATGTTGGGTCTAGATTCTGCTGGCAAAACAACTGCTTTGTATCGACTGAAATTTGACCAATACTTAAATACTGTTCCCACAATTGGTTTTAATTGTGAAAAAGTACACGGTACGGTGGGCAAAGCAAAAGGAGTACAATTTTTAGTCTGGGATGTAGGAGGGCAAGAAAAATTACGTCCGTTATGGCGCAGTTATACTCGGTAAATGATAATATTTAATTTATTTTCATATATATTTTTTATTCCCTTTTGTAGCTGCACAGACGGTATACTTTTTGTGGTTGATTCTGTAGATGTGGAACGTATGGAGGAAGCAAAGATGGAACTTATGCGTACCGCAAAATGTCCTGATAATCAAGTAAGGTTTTTAATGATCCTTTAGAACACAAAATTTTTCTAAACCTTGAATAACTATCAGGCCTGTTTTGAATATCACTTTTTGTCAAACAAATCTAGTTTACCAACGCAGCTCTAAACAAAAAAATGTACATAGGGTGATAGAAAATTAAAAAAATCAGAAAAAATTATACGGAAAAAGTTTTGGAAACGCTTAGCTTTCGAATTATGGACTTCTGAAGTTTTTAAATGTATGTATTTTCCACTACATTTTCGAACCAATGTGACCAATATTGGTATCATTTAAATGTTTTCAATAGATCTTTGTGGATATACAAAATTCATTTTAAAAATTTTACACCAAAATATTACAAAAGTGCTCTAGGTAAATATGCGTGTAGTTAATTAACATAAAAGTGTTAAAGAAAGTTAAATTAAATAGCAAACACTCGCTTCTCTAAAGAAAGCTTCGCCGTTCGCAGGAATTTTCTACTCTATATAATATATAATATATAATTATAACGAATACTAACTCCGCTAACTAAAGCTTTCCTGAATAACGGCCCTTCGGCTGGGCGCAAAGTTTTCCTTCTCTATGGAACAAAAAACTCTGGCTTGACTTACTAATGCTTCTCTGAATAGCAGCCTTTGGCCGGGCGCAAGCACTTTTTCCTCTATGGTATAAAAACACCGGCAATTAATATGCTTACCAAAAACTCTTGTATTTTCCCAAACCATCTCCACTTCTTAATGGGCTAACCTTTTTAAATAAATTTTGAATATCATGAAAGATATATTCAAAAGCTTTTAAATAATACCAATATTGGCCACATTTGTTCAGAAATGGAGTAGAAATTAGCATATATGTACATATCAAAACTTCAGAGGTCCATAACTCAAAAACTATGCGTTTCCGAGGCTTTTTCTATCGTTCTACACATATACAGAAATTTCAAGTGTATTCGTATGGGAGGTACCATGCATACTTTTCCCATTGAACCTACTTTTTAAAAGATGTTGTGTATTATTATCTTAGCTATTTGTACAAAATTGGAATACTTTCACTGTTATAGTACTCCAAATATGTAGAAATCTTTATTGTCCATTGTATAGAATGTGCCATACCTACTTGAAAATTAAAAAAACAAAAAAAAATTAATAGCCTATGTTAGAAAATTACTGTGAAAATTTTAGGGAAATAGGTTCAGTAGTTTAGGAGTCTATAGGGAACAAATAAAAATAAGCTTTTTCATTTATATATTACTTATTGCTCCCCCTGCACCTACTCCCTTTATTTTTATTTTGAAAGGTGTAGGCTGTCCTACTAAGTTTGAACATTCTCACTATCAGGCAAAACTCAAGCATTTTAAACGTCTTTTTTAAGTAAGATTTCTGTAATAAAAGCATCTATTAAACATAATTTTATAGAAAAAATTCTATTAAGTGTATTAAAAACAAATTCCAAATTCTTGCGTTTTCGATATCCAGAACACCCCTGTATAACAGTTCTTAAGATATGCGATATTATATATTGGCGTCCTATGGGGGTACCACATCCCTTGCCGATATCTTATTTCAATTTCGCGGCTTAGAAGATCCTACTGCAAAAAGTTAAAGAACATTGTTGCAGCGGTGCTTAAAATATACGGTAAAAATCGTGGCAACATATGGGGGTACCACTTCCCCAGCCCCTATCGAAAAATAAGTGGCGTTTTTATTTTCGGGTCTCACGTGATGTTACTGTAAAAATTTCAGGAAAATCGGATTGGTTGTTTAGGAGTCTACAGGGTGGGCCAAAAGTCATGCCTGCGTCTATAAATTGAAACAGTCCAACTTGGAATCGGTCCATAGGTGACCATAGCTCACAAACAAATACTTCCGAATATAGCTCTTAATGCCATAAAGTACCACCTTTTAAATTTTGGTATTGACTGGAGTATCCTTTTTTTGCGACTTTTGTTTTTTTTTCGAGAAAGGAATTAATTGATTTTTGAATTTTAAAATGTGCTCGATTAATCGAAAAACGGGTTTATATTGTTTAAATTACTCGAATAATTTTGTGCAATAGGAAAAACATATGAACATCTCTATTTGAATTGATTCTTTTATTTTAATAATAAAGAAAAAAAGCAATACAAAAATTTAAAACAATAAACTATCAAATAACAATTCAGTTGTTCTGCGTATACAAAAACGCTAAAACTTTTAAACAAAATAAACAATTTAAAAACAATTTTTAATGCATCAAAGAGACGGAAACAAGATTTAGGATAACATTTGTAAATAAAAAAACTACATATCAACAAAGTAAACACTACTTTGGTTTAACAGACTATAAAAAGATCTGAAAGACAAAGTTGTAGGCGGGACACATTTACTTTTTTTCTCGGTTTATAATTTGCAATTGTGTCCCGCCTGTTAAATTTAATACCGGCATTCAACATAGGCTTTCAGCTCATATTTTCTTATACCATTTTTTTTAAACTTATTTGTTAAATTTGTTCCTTTTTAGTCATGGCAATTTTAATGGGAGGTGCTAGCCTGTTATGAATTAATTTTTAAACCAATTTATTATTCGTGGAAGTCAAATTAAATTAAAATATGGAGATTCTCAGTTTTAAAATTTAATATAGTTTCAATTGAACAGTTTAACCAGCAGCATCTATCTCGACACAAAGTTGCCAGATTTTTTAAAACAGGATCCTTTTAAACAGTATCGTTTTAAAAATTTAGTTTCATTCCAATTTCATTAGTATGTATGTATCAGAACATGACTGACTACTAGTATATATTTTTGTAATCTCCTTTTAATTTCCTTAATTATTTTAATTGAACATATCGTCAGCTCAGAATTGGTTTGGCGCATATGCCACTGCTTCCGGTATATGTTTTGAAGAAAAATGTAAATTTTTGCGCACTTTCATGAATAAAGTTAGAATTTAATAGTATTTTTTTGAAAATGAAAAATATTGTTTTGTGCCGCATACGCCACTTTTCTAAAAAAAAATTAAAAAAGTGGCTTTTTGTGCTGTATACGTATACTTATTGCTGTGTATTGAGTAACTTGTTGTTGAGATGAATTTTTTTTTATAGTTTTTTTATTTGATTTTACTTTACAAAAACAGAAAAAACAGTTCTACTGTTATGAAAAGTTACATAAAAAGCCACAAATTAAACAACTTAAATAATGCAAAAGTAAAAAGAAAATGTAAAACTTAATATTGAGTAAATTTTTATAATAAGCTTTATCAACACGTGGAAGAAATATAAGCAAGTCTTTTATGTCTCTATTTTTATCGCTGGAAATAAACGATGGTTTCGATATTTTCAAAACATTCGTCAACAAATCCTCAGGAGTTTTCAAACAATTTTTTGATGCAGACTCAACCAAAATTGCATTTTTATATTTTTCCTCTCTGGTAGAAGTTTTATATATATATATAGACTTTTCGAAAGTCCATTTTATTTGCTTCCAACGAGTATGTGCGAACATTTTCCGGAAGCATTTCCATAACTTTAAGTTTTGTTTTATTATTTGGCATTGTTTTAAGCAAATTTTGTAAATGAAGAAGACTATGAATTTCAATATTCTTTAAGTACCGATCAATAACACCATGGACACAGTCCACTTCTTGAATTATAGAATGTTCTGGTTCTGAAGACTTTTGTATTACGGCATCAATATTATTTTGTTTAAAGAACATTTACGCAAGAATCGCTCCATAATGTCAAAGTTTTAATTAGTGGATAATCTATTATTAATTCATTTAAAATTTTAATTAAAGCACTAGCAATATCGTTACCACTCCGACCGCTATAAGCTTCCGTCCACAAGGCACAATAAGTAAAATTTGGTATATTTGGCATAATAATGGTTGCTGTAAGATTGTACATATTAAATTTTCGTTTGTAGTAAAATGTTGAATCATTTCCCTTAGGTAGGCTATAAACATTTTGCATATCATAGCCAACCGTACACTTGGTTGGGTCCATTATTTTATAAAACTATTTTTCACAAATTAATTTTCTTGTTGTCATTTTATTTTGCTTTTGCTTTAACTATATTTTTTCTTACGGCAATGCAGCAAAGCAACAGTAAAATTTATTTTGTACGTTTTTGTATAAAGAATTTGCTGCAATCGCCAAACAATGGCTTGTAGAGCAAAACAGTGCTTAAAAAATTTTGAAACAGTTGATATGCAGCAAAATTAATGCTTTATATCTCAGAAACCATACAAATTTTCGCGAAACAGGTTTTTGATTTAGAAAGAGGGTATTAAAAAATATATTCCTCATACCTAACTAATTTTTTTTTAAATGGTCGGTAGGTCAAACCAGTAATGAGCTGACGATATAGCTATTTCGCGCCAAAAATTCGATACTTAGTTTTCAAACAAGAACACTTTCTGCGCTAGCTAAATAAGAGCGGCAAGCGTTGTTTTATGTCAAAACTTCTCATTTTCATTTAGTTTAAATGAAACAAACCTAGAACTCAAATTCAATAATACTACATTTACATTAGGCCGAAATCTTGTAGATTTGATTTAAAATCTTCTTCGAAATCTAGTACTACTAGATTTTGAGTAGATTCCGTCGAAATCTAGTCACGAAGTAGATTTTGTTTTGTATGGGAAATCTAGTCAAAAACAACTGGATTTGGATCGAAATCTCGTAAGTGAATTTTCATCTTTAAAAAAAAGATCAGTTTGGTTTTTACACGGGTCTGACGATAGAGCTGGCAAACAGTCGATAGTTATATCCATAGTTCTCGTTGAAATCTTTTTTAACAAAATTATCAATAATTTTTGTTTCTATCTGGCAACAAAAAGCCAGAAGTCATTGCCGCCCAGCTTAGCCAACTGCGGCAGTTATCTAGTCGGCTAAAGGATCAACCATATTTGCATAACCTTGCTTATCCTCATGCCAAAGCAAAAAATTGTACACAGGGCTCTCAGATTATTTGCACCTGAATCGCCAAATATTATATCGAAAATCACCAACATTTAATATTTTCAGATTTTAGGTTAAAAAGATTCGCCAATAATAACAAATACATATGAGTTTATATAAGAAAAGTACACTAACGTAATTTTACATTTATTAAAGTTTTCTGTATGAACTAACTGTTTTTCAAAGTAAAATAAAAATTTTCGTTTAGAAATTTATATTGAAAGCAAAAACAAAGTTTAGTTGTTTTATTGTTGTTTCTGTATATTTTCCCAAACGAACATTTTTATTTTATTTTGAAAAAACAAGCATTTAAGCCTTATTCTTGTAGTGTTTTTATATTATAATATGTTTAACGTCTTAAAACAGATATCTTTAAACTTAGAACTTGTCAAATCTGTAAATTGAATTTTGCCAAAATATTAATTTAACCACTATGCAGAATGGGTAGAATTTGATTTAAAACTGTTTATACGCGTGAAAATAACTCTAAATATTTTCAAATTAATTGTTCGTTTGTCATTGAAACTAAATGTAACGTTCTACAAGAAATGAAGTAAAGGATAAATGCCATAAAAGTTGCATTAAATTTTGATATTAATTGGACTTCGCAGGAAATATAGTTCAAGACAACACAATCAGTTTCATTACGAGTATATGTATTATTTTTGAAAATAAGCCTCTAACACAGATGCGTTTTTGATTCAATATAAAAGCAGGGCTTTCAAAGTGTAAAGTGAATATATATTATTTTTATACAAATATTCTAAGTAATATGTACTTATAAAATATTTTGTTTCGCTGAAAAATCAAGTCCGAAAGTATATTGCGAATCTGCACACCACTTTATAAATACGCTTATATAGAACGTGATACCACTGGAAATATTTTGAAAAAGTGATTTACTTTCAATACAAACTTTGAAAATTCAACTTTATATACAATCGAAAATAATTTGAAAGATGACAACTTTTTTAGTAAAGATCCGTAGATTATTATAAAAATGATATTTACCCAAATTATTTCATACTGTGAATATTTTAATACATACATATTTGAAAAATTATAGCTTGTGATTAGGAAAGTGGCTGAGAATCTAAGAAAGATTAAACTTTATTCCAAATTTGGATAAATTGTATTTCTTTAAATTGCTACATGGAAACGTACGGTAATAACTTAAAAATTAAATTTAAGAATTCTAAAAAGAATACTATCGATAGTTTGCCAGCTCTATCTGACGATAAAATTGAGAAAATTTTAAATCCACTTCATTTGGATTAGATGGACTATACAAAATCAAAAAGTTATCACTAGGGCTGCGATTTACATGCAAACTTATAACGAATTAATAACGAAAAGTTGACATGAAGTTAACACAAAGTTTATTCATAATATACTTACCAAACACTGACTAACGATTGTTTGCTAAGCTGCTAAAGTTTGCCAATTTGTACACAACAGCAATTTAATATCAAAAAAATTTAGTTTATTTAATTTGCTGCCTTTTTTAATTTATTTTAATTTTAAGAACTTCTTAAAAATTTTAATGTGGAAGGAAAAACAACAATGGGGGTATTCACGTCAAAAGTTGCACCCTTGGAAAAAAGCAAAAGTGCAACTTGTGACGTGAATACCCCCAATAATATGAAATGTGTTGCATTTTTAAACAGCAAAATGTGGCTTCATTAAAATTCAGAGTTGATTTATTAAAAGTGAGCAAATGGCTAAAAGTTTGTTATTAATTTACTTTGTGTTAACAAGCTGCTAACCTAAATCGGCATTCTAGTTAGCAGCTCGTTGTATCTAGTGTAAAAACTGTACCTAGCTTTTTGTTATGAATATGGCTGAAGATTTTCAAGACTTCGACAAAAGATTATTCTATTTTATATAAGGGATACAGCAATACATGGTTAAGGCTCCCAATATGCTAAATATATTTTTTCCAAAACTGTTACATGTAACTTACTTGGGACATGGATTCCACCGTGTTGCAGAGGAAATGTGAAACCAAATCGATAATATTGCAATATTCAATTAAATGTATCCATTGGCTCCCCTTCCACCGCAGACAGTATTACTAAGACGGGGAACCTGGCTAGATGCTTCCGAATTCTATTCAAAAAACTGAGCAATTTAAGAATGGTAATAAAGAGCTTGTTAATACCAATGATTATGCAATTAAATAAGTAAAAAAAATATTAAATTTGAATAACATCATCAGTCAATTAGCATTTGGGTTTCCTAACTACTGATATATTGGTGAAAAAATAACTAAATTGGAGGGATTTGTTTCACTTGGTACTCAAGTCAAATTAATTGATATTGCAGGAAGTAAAATTTACATTGTGGAAGGAAGAATAGCCCGACGAATTAAAAAAAACCAAAATGATTTACAAAAAATAAAATAAATTGAAAATATTTTTGATCTCAACTAGAATCAAAGTGGGCCCGGAAAAATTAAACACGCAAGGTCCTGAGTAATGAGAATCTGCAAGAGGGCTTTTTGGCACTTTTTTGTACTTTAACTGGTGCTTTTTGAATTTCCGTTATTATTGAACCTAGAAGTATAAAATTCCTGAGTGGATAAGAATCTATGACGGAACTTTTGGTACTTTTTATTCTTTAACTGGTACTTTTTGAATTTCCGTTAATATTGAACCTAGAATCATAAAATTCAACATGCAATGTCCTGAGTGGATGAGTATCTGTATGACGGAAGTTTCTGGTACTTTTTTGTCCTTTAACTGGTACCTTTTCAATTTCTGCATTTATTGGATCTAGAAACATAAAATAAACATGCAAGTTCCAAAGTGAATGAGAATCTGTAAGAGGGATTTTTGGTACTTTTTCGTCCTCTAACTGGTACTTTTTTAAATAAACTGGTACTTTTTCTTAATGTAATATTTATTTTTGTGCATTAAACAAAAAACGCAAGTAAGTGTCTGGTACTTTTACAAAATTTGTGCGTTTTAGGTAGTAAACGGGTTAAACCTGTATTTTGGAACTTTTTTGTTCACCATCTAGCTTTTTAACCAATACGCATAGAAATAAAAATTATATAACATTGGTAACTTATCTAAAAAATACAAATGTTTATTTGGTACTTTTTCGAAATTCGAACGTCTAAGGGGTGAGCATTGTACCTATGTTTGTTACTTTTTTCAAAAGATTTTTTCTCCATCTATTTATCTTTCATCGCAGAGCCTAAACGTAGCTAAAAGGTTGACATTTGGACCGAAGCCTGGCCTTTCGCCAAATCGATCCTGCTTATTTCATACCTCTGAAACTAAAAGTGATAAAAAACATTAACACTTATTGTTGTTCATTAGAAAAATTCGCGAACCTCATATCTCCAACTAAAAGAGATACAAATAAGAACATTTAAAAAAAATTTTTTTAAGAAACGCTTTTCTTAAAAAATAACATTTAAAAAAATTTTGCCCGCCCCCCCTAGATTTTATCCTGGCTACGCAAATTTATTCCTGTACTGTCATCGGGAATATGTATGCCTGCAAAGTTTCATCCATTTGCATTGAGTAAAAGGCGTTCAAAAAAGCATTTTACAAAAGTTCAAGCCAAAAAAAAAACTTTGGCATAAAAATTTGTCCACGAAGAAAAAGGAGCCGCTAACGAAGTAGCGGGTTAAATGCTAGTATATAGATAAAAGATTTCTTTTATTAGCTAGAGCACCTTAAACCAATTTTGTGAGTTAGTGGCCTTTTCAGGCTCACTTTAAAAAGTATTGGTTTTAAAGATGAATTTTCTTGACGAGTTCTATTGCCAGTTCATTTTAAACTTATCGACTGTGCTACGCCATCGAGATCTAGTAGATCAAAAAAGTCTTTCTCTATCAATGATACTGAAGAAACGCGTATGTATTCATAAATTCGTTTTTCTTAAAATTTTTGTTTTATTTTGCTCCGTTAACAATTGTGAGTTATTGTTTCACTGTTCATAAAATTTTCTTGTGCGTTTTTTTTAAGCAGTGACTGCACAAATTATTTTTCTTAACTTTTACCTATTTTGCGTCTAGCAAACGCTTTTTGAAATCACTACACACGGCAAATGCTAAGTTCAGTTTATATTGGCAAAGAGCCGATCGATTAATTCTTTCACTAACGGGCTATTTATATGGACATTTACCTTCCAAGCCTCCATTGCGAAATATATTTTTTTTAAACAAAGTGCAAAATCAATCAGTGGCTCTAATTTATCTTTTGTTAGTGGTCATTTCCTCGTATTTTCAATAACACACTCTCAAATCTGTCCTGTGGCCGTATTCTGTAATTCGCTAAAGCTAAATCTCTATCGCTAAAAATCTTTAAAGTTGATTAAGCGATTTTTGGCTACGAATGCAGTACTGTAACTTGCATTGCTATTTTTGCCAATGCCATAACAATTTAATTCACCGCAATTTTAGCTTTTATTGTCATAACCAAAATTTTTAAATTTTGTATTCTCTAAGGCATTTTAGCGATAGAGATTTAGCTTTAGCTAAGCGAATTACGGAATACGGGTGCTGGTTGTCCTAAACACATTTTTACAGTTTGAATTATTTCGGGTTCCATTGTAGGTAGCGTAAGCTTACTCTTTACCTTGGCTCCTCCTTTGATGCAGGCTTGTAGTCGTATTAAATTCTCTGTATTGGATTAAACAGCTTCCTCCGTACTATTTTCAAAGGTGCTAATATAAATAGCGGCGGTTTCTCGGGATCTTTGTTGAAATTACGCAAATCGTGCTGGTAGTTTTGATGACGTGGGCCCAAATACAAAATTCAAACTCACAGTCATATCTGGAGAAATATGATGAGACTGATTAATATCATCCATTTGAGATAAAAGTTTACATTTTCTTTCAAGAAACTCCCGTTGTTGCTCCTCTAGTAGCTTAAGCTGCAAGTCAACATGTAAAAAGTAGCATTCGGTTGCGTTGGCCTTGGTTCAGTTTGAATATTATTTAGTGGAAATGAAACTAAATTTGTGGCAGCAGTAGATTTGGCTATAAATTGTCCTTCTGTAGAGTAAATCATTTGGGTTGTTTTTGTTGTTCGCTCGGGCGTTAAATGGGTAAGACATTCTTGCGCTCAAAGTTGCTACCGATGACGCAACTACATCAGTCGAAAATAAAATCCGATTGCCAACACCTGCTGGGATCATACTTGGCGTTTTCTTTGTTCCTCCTGTAGGGAGGGCTCGAGTGGATATGTTTTTTGGAATATTCAGATACATAAGCAAGTATGAATTTGTTATTTAAAAGTTTAGACTTCTCAGATAAAAATGGCCAATAAGGGACTTACTAAGGATTAAATTGCGTTGGTTTTAAATTATGATTGGAATGATTCTGATCAAGATGAAGATTTGGAAGATGATGAGGATATAGCGAAAAATTTGGTGGGCAATAGATTTTTAGGGGAAATAATTGAAGTTGATGAAGATGTGTATAATCAAGAGCTTATTTTAGAAGCGAGTGCCGAAAATCGGAATCAATAGCAACAAAAAAGGTAACAAGTGAGTTTAAGTGGCGTCAAAAAGATATGGAAATTTAAAACTCTTTTTTTTTAAAACTGGTTCACGTCACTAAGCCTTATAGTTGCTCTATAAGAGTATGGAACTTTATCTGTCGCCACGATTCGCAGCAACAGATGAGGAAAATGTGACCTTCATACTGAACAACAGTTGAAAAAGAAAGGGAGAGGAACTTTCGATTATAGAGTTGACACCACCCATAATATTGCTACGGTTCGTTGGTATGGTGCTCTAGCGGTTCCATTAGTCTCCAATTATGTTTCTGTTAACCTAATAGATACATGTCGCCGGTGGAACGGCAAAAGCAAACAAGCAATTCAAAGAAATATCTCGAACTGCTATCGTTCCTTTTTTTTTTTGTCATTATTTTTTATTGAATCTTCATATATTAAATATGAACTAACAATAATTAATCAAATCTTAACCTAATACGTTATTTTATGTCCTGCCAGTGCCAGACAAAATTTTCTTCATCACGGGTTCTGTTGACCTATATAGGTATTTATCGCTCATCTAATTGGGTAAGTGCTGCAGTGTCTCTTCTTCTTAAGCGAGTGTGGCCGCCATGATTTAAAATATTTCGAGCTAGTGGATTTGGGTGTTGTTCAAGCCTTTTTAAATATTTTATTGCATATTTTGTAATCATAGTTTTAACTAATGGCACATTGAGATCCTTATGAATGTTTGAGTTTTTAACACACCAGGGAGCTGCTGTGATTATTCGAAGAAGTTTATTTTGGCGCCTTTGAATTTTGTCGATATTAGAGGCCGAGGCAGTGCCCCATAGTTGAATACCGTAGCACCAGATAGGCTTTAAGATAGAGTTGTAAAGTAGAAGCTTGCAATCGAGACTAAGGACAGAATTTCTTCCAATAAGCCAATGAATTTGAATGGTTTTTAGTTTCATTTGAGTTAATTTTGCCTCTATATGGCATTTCCACGTTAATCGCCGATCCAGATGTATACCGAGATATTTTACATGCGAATGTTGAGGAATTATTTGATTATTGATTGTAATAGGGGGGCAAGATTCCCGGCGCAAAGTGAATGTTATATGTACGCATTTTTGCTCATTGACCATTATCCTCCATTGTCGTAACCATATTTCTACACAGAAAAAATTATTGCCGAATTATTTTCAAACAAACGCTTGTTTGAACATTTTTTTAATTTCTATAAATTTTTTTACTGATTCAAACAATATTTTTGTTTGATTTTCATTTAACCAACAAAAATGTGGACAACTCTTCAAAAATATAATAAACGCGTTATTGGTGTCAAGTTTTCATAATTTTGTATGAAATATTTAACGCTCTTTAATGTTGTCGTCTTTTTGCATTTTTTTATTTGATCGTAATCAACACTTCTTTATGTGAAATATAAGAACTACAACAAAAAACACATACAGTCTATTTTTGGACACTTTACAAAAGTACAACAGTAAGAAAGATGAAGAGGTTTGAAGTAAAAAAAAAAAAAAAACAAAAAAATAGCAGGTAAAAAAACGTTTACTCTTTTTAAACAACAGAAACAACAACAACATTATAAGAAACAAAATAAATTTTTGGTTGGTTTCAAAGTTGGTTAAAAAAAACCAAAATCCCGTATTCAATTTTTTCAAACTGTTTGCTTAAATACATCAAATACAAAAATATAATGATGACGAAAAACATATCGAGCCGGTCTGTCGCCGTTTTTGGGTTACATTTCTTCTTCATTAGCAAAGGAAAGGATACAGCAACAGTGAGTGATGACGAAAAACATTGTGTGTATAAAAAAAGACTTCGTTCAAAAATTATTCCAACAAAAAAATGTGTCTCAAAGTCAGCCGGCCGCTCTGCTCTCTCTGCCATCATCTTCTAATAAAGTGCCTGCTTGTGTGCTTGGCAAAAACCTTTTTTTTTTTGATTTTGAAATTTAGTATATGAATTTCAGTAAACTTTTTGTTTGATTCAGTTAAATTATTTGTTTGAAAAAATCACAGTTTTTTTCAATAAACCAAATGCAAATAAATTGTTTGAATATGCGAATTTGTTTATAGGACCGATTTCAGACAAAAAATTGTTTGATTCTACAAATTTTTTGTTTGAATTGGAAAAATAATTTTTTCTGTGTAGTTGAAATATATGATGCTGTAAGTAACGCGATGCTTCATAACGATTTTCGTGGACGCTTAGAAAAGCTGTATCGTCTGCAAATGTTGAAGTTTGTGTATAGTTGCTTGTTGGCATGTCCGAAGTATAAATTAAGTATAATAGGGGGCCCAGGATGCTGCCTTGTGGGACTCCAGCGGCAATGGGCTGAGGTGAACTTAAGAAATTTCCTTCTTTAATAATAAATTGACGACCGACTAAGTAGCTTTCTAGCAGCTTGTGTGTGTTTGCTGGTACATTTTGCTTCAATTTATGTAATAAGCCGTCATGCCAGACTTTATCAAAAGCTTGCGAAACATCGATGAAGAGTGCTGAGCAATATTTTTTTTCTTCAAATGCTTTTCTTATGACATTTACTATTCGATGAGTCTGTTCGATTGTGCTGTGTTTTCTTCTAAATCCGAACTGATGGTTTGGAATACATCTATTTACACTTAAAATCGGTGTTAATTTTGAAACTAATAATTTCTCAAACAACTTTGACATATTTGATAATAAGCTAATAGGCCTATAAGACTCAACTTTTGTATGATCTTTACCTGGCTTTGGTATCATGGTAACTAAGGAAACCTTCCATTTTTGAGGATAGTATTCAAGGCGTAAAATAGCATTAAAAATAAAAAGAATAATTTTCTTTGCTATGCGAGGTAGCTCGAAAAGCATTTTATTACTGATTTTATCAATACCAGGTGCCTTCTTAGTGTTTAAGTCACAAATAGCCTTTTCGATTTCTCTTAACTCAAATCTGAGGGGAATAGCTGCTCTAGCATCGTTCCTGAATACAATAAATTCATGGGAGTAGTTCACTTGGCAGCCATGTTGCTGGAGTTATTTAGCATAAACCACAAGTATAAGAAATATTACACTCGAATTGTATATGGGAAATTGAAACTGCCGTTGTTGTCTCCTCTAAAGGAGCAATATTAAAGTGGTAACTTCAGAAATTAAGCCAATTTATTTAGCGTATGGAATTATATAAAAGAAAGAACATATACATAAATCAAAGGTATTAGAACGATTCTAAATTGTCTACAAATTCAATGAGTTTAACCATGAAACTGCGTCTGTCGTCAAAGTGTGGATATCGCTCAATGGTCCTATGTAGGATAAGCATGGTATAAAAAAGAGGTGACCATTACTAAACCACCAAGACAGTATACCAGTAGTGCGATTCACTAACTTTTATAACGACAATCGAATCGTTAAAATAAGTTTAACGAAAATTTATCGAATATGCTATTCTGTAAAATTTTTAACGATATTCGCTGTCGTTTAAAGTCAGCTGTTAATTTAAGCAATTTTTTGTCGTTATCTTAGCGACAATAATTTAGTTTGTGTTTATTTTATCGATAAAATGTTTTTTATGTTTAAAATAGCTGTATATGTATGAACAAAAACAAAATAATAAATTCAAAATTTCCAAAAAGAAAGCAAATTAAGAACAAAAATTAAATTCTAAATGTAAAATTCACAAAAAAAAAATATAAAACCACAAATTAACCCTTCGTCTTACTTATGAGTCTGGCCAGACCTTTTTCAATGCATTTTGAATGAAAAAACATGTGTAACAAGGGGGGTTAAGAACAATTTCATATGTTTTTATTTTATTCTCTTTTGTGCTTTTCGTTTTTTTTTAACATTTTGTAGACAGAGATGTTACAAAAAAACAGCTGTGTACTATCGTTAAAAAAAATTACAGAATCACACTATCGTTACTGCAAGCGAATATAAATGTCGACAAATATTACGGTTGTCGGATCGTTAAAAGTTAGTGAATCGCACCACAGAAGGTATGCCATAACGATCAACATCTTGGTATATAGTAACTCTAGCACCGGATAATAATATCAAGCTAGACGGCGCAGGACATTGGGTCACTTGGGAAGGACGAGGACGTTCCCGAAAATATAAAAGTCATTTTCCATGCTCGAAGTGTCTTAAGTGTAAAGTTTGTTTATGTTGCAATGCAACCCGAAACTGTTTTTAGCTTATCACACAATAATTTCTATTTATTTGTTAGCTTATTTATTAGAACTTACTAAAATAATTTCAAACAAAGTTAAAACAAATACTGCATTTTTACTACGGTTGATGCCCAATGTTGCATACATGCAACGTTAAAAAAAATCGGTCTATATAATTTCTATCACCCGAAACTTAGCATATGTATCAAATTAGAGCCTAACAGCAAAGAAAAAAATAATTTTAAAGGGGTTAAAAAAATTAGAATTTAAAAACAAGTAAGAGTGCTATATTTGGCTTTGCCGAATCTTATATACCCTTCACCATTGTGCGAGCAGAATACAGAGCAACTAGACAAAAACTAAATAATTGTTACATATACATACATATTTACTAGAGTTGTCAACCGATTAAGAATAATTCGATTAATCGATCAAACAAAACCAAACTCTTGTTCGAATAAGTTCAAAACGCCGATTTTCGAATAACGAATAAATCGATTAAATATTGTCGATTAATCGAACAACCATTTTTTATTAAAAAATAAATTAAATAAAAGCTTAGAATTTGATAAATTCTCATAAGGTTTTAGTGATTTTATACAAAATGTAGGAAAGTTAAAAAATATTGCTGCTATAGCCCTGGTTGTAATTAATCTTAATTTTTGCACTCATTGTATATCAAAAATGTATTTTATGTTTTTATTTAACAAATCTTATCAAACATTTGAGTAGGTGAGTTGCAAAACTCGTTCGTAACAAAATTTAAAATACGAAATGAAATGATATAATTGTATCAATGCATGTCCTCTTCCATGTTTTTAGCACGGACATGCAATCAGAATATTTCGTCTAATAAAGCGCCAAAAGAACTGTAAGAATCCTTTGCCATCTCGTATTTTTAATTTTGCAACGAACGAGTTTTGTATCTCATCTTCTCAATTGTATCAGCTGTTTTGTTTTTAAGTCAAACGTTAAAAAATTTTGAAGAAAGGGAATCTTTCAATTTCGGGTGAAAAATTTAGAAATAAACGAAAAGCTTAAAAATAAAGAATTGATTTATATAAATCATATATTGAAAGTAAAAATTGTTGTTATTGTACTATAATACAATTTTTTTTAAATTATATATGTATATCTTTACAATTTGTAAGTGCCACAATACTACCATTTAAAACGATGTAGTGGAAGATAATCCAACGACATCAAGAAATGCCGAACTTGGTCCAATGGAAAAATACATTAAGACGGCGGCTGTCGATAGAAATTGTAGACAGAAGTTTGGCTGAAGATGGTAGGTCTTCCAACGCCTTTCGAAAATCCAGAGTAATATCGGATTATTAAGCAATTAAGGGTTTTACGATGCCTTAAAGTAATACAACGATGTGGAGTTAAGATGAAAAATCTTATGCATCAAAAAAAGAAGAAGTAATAGCGGATGGAATGGAAGATTTTCCATAGTAATTTTTTTGTTAAAATAATTTTTTTATTCGTTATTCTCATCGATTAATCAAATAATTTTTTAGATTTAATCGTTTGATCGAACGAACAAAAACAATAAGTTGAATTATTCGAACAAAGTTGAAAGGCGAATAATTGACAACTCTAATATTTACAATACTTAAAACTTCATTGTTGGTGTCTGGCTGGTGGGAACCGAATGTTCATGTTTCCCAGTATTTTTGATCGTGTGCAATAGGATCACATGTGGTGGTGGCATCTGGCAACACCACATGTAGTATGTCATCTGACACTTGAATTCGCCTTTTGCCACAATTTTTTGTTACTCGTGCTTAAAAACTTCGACCAGCCGGACGCCATTAAATAAAGAAACTTAAAAATTTAATAGCTAAAGTGTTCAAACAGAGTGTGAAACATAAATTGTACAAAAAAAAAACCACCCTTATTTTCAGTGGCTCAATGACGTTTTTACTTGTGGCTCTAATCTTAACAAAATGAAATGCACTTTTTTTGTTTTCAATTTATAGCTAGTTTGGTTCTATTTATTTCAAAAGGTAAATCACGTTTTTTTTTCTTTTAGGGCTTTTTTTTTGTACAATTTATGTTTCACACTCTGTTTGAACACTTTAGCTATTAAATTTTTAAGTTTCTTTATTTAATGGCGTCCGGCTGGTCGAAGTTTTTAAGCACGAGTAACAAAAAATTGTGGCAAAAGGCGAATTCAAGTGTCAGATGACATACTACATGTGGTGTTGCCAGATGCCACCACCACATGTGATCCTATTGCACACGATCAAAAATACTGGGAAACATGAACATTCGGTTCCCACCAGCCAGACACCAACATACACCCCGCCTTGCAACGATGGTGCAACATAATAAATGCCAATTTAATGAAAAAAAAACAAAAGTTAGAAAGAAAAGGCAAAATATAAATAGATATTCAATTAATCAATTCATTATAAAAATTAACACTGAACTTAGTTATAAAAGAAGGAAAAAAAAGCAAAATAAAAAAAATTAATTCAAATAATGTATACAATAAAAAATTAACAATAGTCATAAAAAAAAAAAAATTCACAAGATGTGCGCCTCATAGAGCCTCAGTCTTCCTCTTCACGGATGTGCTCCTCATAGAGCATCATTCTTCTTCTTCACGGGTCACCACTCCTTCCCCAAAGTACGCAAATCCGAACACCGTATCTTGTACGTATATCGTTCCTGGCTTGCCCTTCGCAGGTCCGACGAGTATTCGGCTGGCTACGTCTGCCCCCAGCACCACTTGATAGGTCCGGCTTCGGTGCCACTGGCGATCCGCCGAAGAGTCGTCGCCCCGCGCCAGGTACTCGGCTTCGACATTTGCCGCCGGACTTTTGCCATATAGGCGCTCCTCCACCTCTAGCTCGACCTCTAATGTGCGGCTTTCTTCGTCCCGGCGGAAGAATATGAGCTTCGTGCGACCCCGGATTACCACGCATCTTAGCTCCTTGGCCTCTCGGTAGGTGATGGACGACCGAGCCACCGTGGGGTCAATCAGTGCGCGTGTCCTACACGTCCGGCTGCCGGGCCGGGCCGACACACGTACAGTTGCGGTCATTTTCACCCACACCCGTCCCTCGGCCATCGGGTGGAGCCAACTGTTGTGGTCCTTCTTGCAGCGCCGGCATCTGTCTATGCTGCGACAGGCGGCTCGGGTGTGGGATTGCGCTAGGCAATTATAACATAAGGCCCGGTGGGCCACCACACGCAACTTCTCCTCCACCGGGAGCGTGATGAACCTCGAGCACTGGCGCACAGCGTGAAACCTGTCACAAAGGGGGCAACGAAAGTCCGTATTAAAAGCGGCCATGAGGATCTGGAAGATGATAATTTTGGTTAGAAAGAGAAACATTAAGAGGAGGGGTTTGGAGGGTAACAGTTAGGGAGCGTCACCAATTTGTGTATCGGTCGAGTGATTGTGCCGTTTTGCGTTTTTAAATCCGCCACTCGAACTTTGCCATCTTTGCCCGGGCAAACTCTAGTAATACGTCCCAAACGCCACTCAGTTGGACAGCCTGGCTCACTTTTCAGGGCCACAAGATCACCTTCTTTTAAGTCCAGCTGAGTATGCCGCCATTTATTGCGCTTATTTAGCTCTTTCAGGTACTCTTGTTTCCACCGACGACAGAACTCTTGCTGTAGGGCCTTCACTTTACGCCACCGATTTACCATGCTCAGGGGTGAAGACAACTCTTCGGGCTCAGCAGGGGTAAGCAGCGATGTCCCTATCAAAAAGTGCCCTGGAGTAAGGGCAGACAAATCTTGAGCGTTTTCCGACATAGGGCCAAGAGGACGCGAATTGAGACACGCCTCTATTTTTGCCAAAACGGTTGAGAACTCCTCGAACGTGAATTTCAGCTGGCCAGCTGACTTTTTTAGGTGCATTTTCGTACTCTTTACCCCTGCCTCCCATAATCCTCCCATATGAGGTGCTGCAGCGGGGATAAAGTGCCACGACAAGCGCTGGTGACCATAATTTTCTACAGCCGTGTCACGAAGCTCTTTCACGTGCTTGGCGAAGTCTGCGTCGATTTCTCGAGCAGCGCCAACGAAGTTTCTGCCGTTGTCAGAATAGATGCAGCTTGGGCAACCACGACGGGCGACAAAACGAGCCAAGGCTGCTAAAAAGGCCGGGGTAGATAAGTCGCTAACCGCTTCAAGGTGAATCGCCTTGGTAGAGAAGCAAACAAAAAGACAGACATAGCCTTTGGAGATTCTACAATACCTGCCAGTGAAACTTTTTATCTCGAACGGGCCAGCAAAATCAACGCCAGTATTCGTAAAAGGGCGACAAAGGGTAGTTCTTTCTTGGGGCAAAGCAGCCATTATTTGATTTTGCAGCTTTTTTCGATAGAGAACACAGACCTTGCAGTTACGAACAACTGTTTTTATCAGATTTTTTGCTCGAATGATCCAGCACTCCTGCCGGACTACATTCAAAACTAGCCGAGGGCCTCCGTGAAGGACTAAAGTGTGAACGAATTCCACATACAGGCGAGCCAATCTACTGCCGTACGCCAATATAATAGGGTGCTTTTCATTGTAGGACAGACAAGTAGTAGAACTTAGACGACTATTAGACCGAATAATATTGTCTTTATCAACAAAGGGGGTAAGTGTCAACAGGGGGCTCCGTGACTCAATTTTCTTACTCGCTTTAAGACAGTTAAACTCCCCTGAGAAGTGAATTTGTTGAGAGAGATAAAATAAACGATTTCTTACGAATTTCAACTCATTTGCCGATACTTTTAAAGAACCATAAGCGACCTTTTCGCGCCTTTTTGTACTTGCCAGAGCAACAAATCGAAACATGTAGGCGATTACGTGATACGCTCGTGATAAACTAGAAAAGCGGTCTAGTATATCTTCTTGCTCAGTCGATCTAGCAACGAAAACTTGAGCTCCTTTCGACTCTTCTGCCGTTTCGAACTCCGTCGCTCCTACGGGCCACGAAGTCTGCTCTAAGTTGAGCCACTCAGGTCCGTGCCACCAGAGCTTATTATCTTTTAAATCCGCAGGGATCAGCCCCCGGGTTGCTAGATCGGCAGGATTATCGCCTGACGCCACGTGACACCAATTTTTATTCCCTACTTTTTCTAATATTGTAGCCACCCTATTTGCCACGAACGTTTTCCAGCTACAAGGGGGTTTTCTCAACCACGCTAAGACAATTGTGGAATCGGACCACAAATAAAGGGGGGATTTGTTCACATTAAAAGTAGGTACCACACTGTCTACTAAATTTGACAAAAGAACTGCTCCACATAACTCCAAACGAGGCAAAGATGGCTTTTTTATTGGGGCCACTTTTGTTTTACATGTGAGCAAACTTGATAAAACTTTATCTCCGAGCTGTACCCTTATATATATTGTAGCTGCATATGCTAACTCAGACGAGTCACAGAACCCGTGAAATTGAATAGTACAGCCAGGCGAATACTGAACCCAACGTGGCAACTTAATTTTTTCAATATCCGCATAATTCGCAACAAAATTCTGCCATTTCTGCAGAGCCACTGGCTTAATAGCCTCGTCCCACTCGATCTTATCAAGCCACATTTGCTGCATTATAATTTTTGCTGCAACTACCACCGGAGCCAACCAACCCGCTGGATCGTATAGCCGAGCAATGGTAGAAAGAACCTCTCTTTTAGTATATGAGGCTTTTAGTGTTATCTTTTAACCAACAAAGAAAAACACATCTTCTGCCGCATTCCATCGAATCCCTAACGTTTTTGTTGTGCTTTTTTCATCGAGCGACAAAAATGACGAATTTAATAAGTGATCTGGGGGCAAATTTTTTAAAATTTGTTCTGAATTGGAGGTCCATTTTCTAAGCTCAAATCCCCCCATCTCCAGAATAGCAATTAACTCATTTCGTGCCATCAACGCATCATCAACTGAATGAGCACCAACTAGGGCATCGTCTACATACATATTTTCTCGTAATATTCTAGCGCCTAAAGGAAAACGTCGCTCTTCATCATTAGCCAACTGCAGAATGGTTCTAAGGGCCAAATACGGGGCACAATTTACGCCAAAAGTCACCGTCTTCAGTTGGTAATCAGCAATTTCCTCACTATCACTGCTACGAAAAACTATTTTTTGGAAGGGCCTATGTGTGGGATTCACAAAAATCTGCCGGTACATTTTTGAAATGTCCGCATTAAAGACAAACTGAAAAAATCGCCATCTCAGAATTAGATTAACTATCTCAGCCTGCAAAATAGGGCCAGTGTACAACAAATCATTTAAGCTTCTGCCATTTGCCGAAGGACTTGAGGCATTAAAAACTACCCTCAATTTCGTAGTTGTACTTTCAGGCTTAAAAACGCCATGATGGGGTAAATAATAACCCGGGTCACTTCTATTATTTTCTGATTTTTCCATGTGCCCTAGAGCTATATATTCTTTTAGGACCTCATCGTACTGGGCCTTACGCTCAGCGTTGCGCATTAAGGATTTCTCGTTTCTCAAAAACTGACAAACAGCAATGTGCCTATTGGGACCAAGCGACAGCGAACTATTTTTAAAGGGCAGACTAACAATATATCTCCCTTCAGAGTTTCTAGTGGTAGTAGAATTATAAATCTCCTCACATTTCTTATCTTCATCTGATAAAATACGCCTTTGAGAAATCTCCTCTAACTCCCAAAACTTCGATAATTGGTCATCAATCGCTACTTTTGTCATATGAGACACTCTAACTATTCGAGGGGAAACTCTAGCAGGCGTTGGACCTGTAACTATCCAACCAAAAATGGTTTCTTGAGCCACTAGCGATTCAAAAACACCATGCCTTACTCCACCCCGAAGAATAGAAGGATACAAATCACCTCCTAACAATAAATCTATCTCACTGCTTTCATAAAACTTCGAATCAGCAAAACATAGTTTGGGCATCTCAATCTCTTTTTGGGGCAAAAAAGAATGCGTTGGAATACTACCAGTTACACGAGGGACAACTAGGGCCTGTATATTAAGAGACATGTTCTGATCGAAAAGAGAAACAATAGTAAAAACTGCCATTTTAGAAGACGTACTAATTATATCTCCGCCTAAACCTGAGACTTCTGCAGAAACTGGATTAGTTGGCAACTTCAACAATTTTTGTATCTTTTCTGAAACAAAACTTTCATCTGAACATGGATCTATCAGGGCCCGAACCTTGTAACAGGAACCAAAACTTATAATGTTAACCCAGGCTGTGGCTAACATAACCTTTTTTGCAACAGAGGTATGATGCGATTGAACTACACTAGAAGGGCCGGCAATATTAGTGGACTGTATTTGACTTTGAGTATTTTGACTCTGAGCTTGAGTATTAGTGTTCGCTTGGCTTTGACTATTATTGTTACTATTTCTTACTACATCCTTATGAATTAACGTATGATGCTTTCTATTGCATTTAGAACAGCTATTAGAACTAGTGCAATCACCATACATATGCCCCAAAGTAAGACAATTAAAACAAAAACGAAATCTTTTCAATGTTGAAACACGGTTCTTGTAGTCCATGCTCAAAAATTTATTACAAACGCTAATCTTATGCTTCTCTTTGCACAATTTACATGAGCTCGAGTCAACTTTCGTGTGATGAGCCTTAAACTGCTTAGCTTTTGTAGAACCATTGTTATTATTTGAAGGGCCTGATTGGGAACCACTGGCAGCTATATTGTTCGCTACTATTATGTCCGAAACACTTTCCAGCGCATGAAATCTGTCGGTCAGAAAATTATTTAATTCTTCCCATTTGGGAACCTCTGTTTTATTTTTAACCGATTGCTCCCACAGATGCAAAGTATTTTCTGAGAGCCGAGACGAACATTGAAAAACAAAAATTGGATCCCATGAGGCAATATCTACTTTATATAACTTTAGCACCGAAATACAATTATTAATCTCCCTTTGGAGCCTTTTTATTTCTGAAGCTGTTTCCCTTTGACATGGAGCTAAATTAAACAAAGTCTTAAGTTGACTATTTATTAAGACTCGTTTATTCTCATATTGTGTTTTTAAATTTCCCCACGCAATCTCAAAATTTTCTGCCGTGAGGGCAATATTTCTATTTATATCCCGGGCCTCACTATCGGTTTTTTGAAATAAGTAAAACAATTTTTCTACTGGGCTAAGTCTAGAGTTATTTATGTAGATTGCCGTAAACATGTCCCTGAAGGTGGGCCACGAAACGTAATCGCCATGAAAAACGCCAGTATCACAAGGGGGTACAGGTATAGAACAAATGCTGGAAGCCACTGCTTCCTTACTTTTTTGTTTACCATCGTCTAATTCCTGTTTTGCCTTTGCAAGAATGTTTATACATCGCACATAGGTTTTTCGAACCTGCGGATGCTTTGTCTGCACTGCCACTAACTCTTTTTTAACTTCTATCGTGGCTGCGGAACACTCTTCAAACACTTTTTTGTATCTCCCCCAAATCTCTTCCAAGTCACTTCTTTCAAACTCTATCGCCTCATTTGTATATGTGGAAAAGTCTTCCTTTTTTAATGTTGCCTCGAAATTAGTAAGCTCATCAGCTGCACGAATAAATTTCTCAAAAGTCGACATAATTTTAACTTTTAATTGAGCTATAGAACCACAATATATGCGAGTAGTTTGCAGAAAAATAAAATTCAAAAATTCCCAGCAAAAATTAATTTAAAAAAAATTCACGCGCTGGCA
This sequence comes from Pollenia angustigena, assembly GCA_930367215.1. NCBI lineage: Eukaryota > Metazoa > Arthropoda > Insecta > Diptera > Polleniidae > Pollenia > Pollenia angustigena. The sequence continues at coordinate 21,114,969 of OV884061.1, read as the reverse complement.
ACACTTTTCCTTTTATTTATGAAAACATACAAATTCAGGCAAATTTTTGTTGGACTTTTCTTTATTTTATTAATAAAATACAACAAATTGAGGCAAAAGGGAATTGAAATACAAATGTAACGAGTAACGGGTAAACTAGCGAGTAAAAAAAAAAGATGGCTCTTAAAATTTCGCGGCTTAAAATTGGCGCAACGTAACCTCACTTTTCCCGAGACACAAATATGGCGCGACACAATATAATGTATGTAAATTTAAATTTCACAGAACGTACCTTTTAAAACTTCCAACGGTCGAAGGACCAAAATGTTGGGGTATAGATGGCAAATGGTAGGTTACCTGTAGGTTGGACTGGTTCTCTGTGAAGATGGGTATTGTCCGGGAGCCTCAAAAGCAATGGCTGGTTAAGGCAGGTCGAGAAACGTAACCCGCTCTTGGTTATGGTGCCCTGAGGTTTCCTTGTGCTGTGCTAGATCCGATTTGGGACGTTACGTGTAGTTAAAACCACTTGTTCGTTGGACAAGAAAAAAAAACCACCCTTATTTTCAGTGGCTCAATGACGTTTTTACTTGTGGCTCTAATCTTAACAAAATGAAATGCACTTTTTTTGTTTTCAATTTATAGCTAGTTTGGTTCTATTTATTTCAAAAGGTAAATCACGTTTTTTTTTCTTTTAGGGCTTTTTTTTTGTACAATTTATGTTTCACACTCTGTTTGAACACTTTAGCTATTAAATTTTTAAGTTTCTTTATTTAATGGCGTCCGGCTGGTCGAAGTTTTTAAGCACGAGTAACAAAAAATTGTGGCAAAAGGCGAATTCAAGTGTCAGATGACATACTACATGTGGTGTTGCCAGATGCCACCACCACATGTGATCCTATTGCACACGATCAAAAATACTGGGAAACATGAACATTCGGTTCCCACCAGCCAGACACCAACATTCATTATAAATAAAATTTAAAAAGCGAAAACTGGTAAATATTTTTTTTAAAATCGTTTTTAGAACATAAAAAAAAAATTTTCTTTTGAAAAAACCAAGATTCGAACCAGGGAACTCTCAGTTTTTAACTTAACACACCCCCTAGACAACTGAACCATGAAGGAACGTTAATCGAATATCATTAAAATGAAATATGGCACGTTTACTGTTCATAACATTCAGCACAGTTGAGTTGAAATTACTTTTGTTGTTATTGTTCACCGTAATAGCAAAGTTGGGAAATATATTCACCAAAATAGTTTGTGCCAATTTGTACTGTGTATAACGGTTTTCGTAATATTTGTTTCGAATAAACGTACGTTTTTCATACTTTATTGAAAACAAAAAATCACTTTTTTAAAAGCCACTCTCTATTACGAGCAAAAATTGTTCATCAAATTTCCCATTTTTTAAAAAATACAACCTCTGTCATCGTTTCGAACGATTACGAAAATCGTAATACACAGTACAAATTGTTCGAATCCGTAAAGGATTTCTTTCGAATCGAAATACGCGGTAACCCCCCAGTATTTTTTGCACACGCTGTTTTAGTTTTGTTTAAATTTTTCGTGATTTACTTTTCAGTAGTCAGCTGATATCGTTGATCAAAAAGACGTTTACGGTTGCCAGAGTAACAAACTTTTAAAGTCGTATGGAATATGACTGATTTATTTAATAAAACTAATCATTAAAATTAAAAGTTTATTAAATTTGTTAAAAAAATAAAAGAAGTAAATAAATATGAAGTTTAATAAGTTAAATTTTAATAAACAAATGTAAATAACAAGTGAAAATGCCAACAATTAGTACTAAATATTCCACATAAAAATGTAAGTATTGCTTAGTAAAGTTAAAATTAGATTTTTAAAGTTCTATTTCTTGGGGGTCTACAAAAAAATAATGCCTAAATTGAGATTTTTGTGAAATTTATGGAGCAGCACACCGATATGGCTAAGGGATTTTTTAAGGGTGACCGCGTACACTTTGAAAAGTTGTGGCTAGCAACTGAGTTGAATGCGTCGGGACCACCCACTTAAGGAAGTCCCAGGTTGGAAAAAGGTAGGTTACAAAAAAATGTTCTAAGAATTATTATTAAATAAATTTTTTAGGCATGGACTGATATGAAGCTAGACATCAAGCAACGGTTAGCCCATAACAAAGTAGAAGTTGGTAAAACTGGCTGCGGGCGTTTTAACAAATTGCTGTTATACTTATGTGGGTTGTATGCATCAGTGGGCGGTGTTAAAAAAGCCAAAAGTTATGGTGTGCCGAACAAGCTCTTATCTACCACATTAAACGCTTCGCGACCTTCTGCCTCGTCCAAATCATCGTCACAAATTGTAAAGGCATCAATATCCGCTCCGCAATGTACAAGCACATCTATATTACAAGATGAGATGCAAACAGATTCTCCATTAGAATCTATCCTAGTGGAAAATCCGGCTAATTTATCTCCTACGCCAACAACAAGCAATCGAAAAAGAAAGAAACAGGTTCCGGATATTCAGGACGTTTTGGAAATGGAAGACGAGCATTTCACTGAAATTTCTGGTAGTTTAATGAAAATGAAAGCAGAAATGAAAGAAAGCAGCAAATATTTGAAGGACTTATCTAAAACATACGAGAAGTAAGAATATTAAAAGAAAGGGAACTAAAAGAAACTACGAGGCACAACTATGTGATAGAAAAAAGCTTGAAGACAAGAAATTAAATAAAATTAAAATTTTTAGAGCTGGAGGAAAATAAGTAGGGTATAAAACCGCAATAAAATAAATACTGATGTCACGTATTTACATACAAACATATACATATGTATTTAACTACTTTAAGTTGTACCTGAATTGTTAATTTTTTTACGTTTTTTTCAAGAACTGACATTTTATTTAATAAAACATTTTCGATTTAAAAACTTTTAATTTAATTCAATGAACTCGTTATAGTATCCCTAACAGATGCTGATGTACTATCATCTTCTTCAGCCGTTTCGATTTTATCATCGTCCATGCATATAATAACTTCTTCGTCAAGTGATATGTCGTAGTGTTTGCATATGTTATAAAGTGCACAACACACATTAACAATAGTAGCAGCTTTAGAAGGAACATAAGGAAGAATAGTTTGAAGACATCTGAAACGACTTTTCAAAACTCCTATTGTTCTTTCTACAATATTCCTTGCTGAGGAGTAGGGATGAAACGGTACGAGTAAATACAAGTACATATTCGATACTTTAATATAATTATCAAGTGTAATCGATACTTAGCAACCGAGTACCAAGTAGTATCGGTAAAAAATACTCGGCATCGGTCAAAAGTAATCGTTTCACTTTGGTATTGAAATTAATCTTAAATGTTTGATTATTTTTCAAAGCTGGAGCAGCAGTAACGGTATCAAGAAACCGTTTGACCAGTAAACACCTATAAACTACATATCGTCTAAATCCATTTCCTCATTTTCTGGCTATAGAAAGTGCCTTATTATCTCGCGATAGCGAACACCATTCACGGTAATTGCTTGGCCGATCCATTTTTGAAGAAGTTCGGCCCGATAACGCCGCCAGCCGCAGAACTAACTGGGCAAGCATGCACATATGTTTTCCCATTTCCTACAGACCCGGTTTGCTGAAATTTGGGCACAATTCTCCCGATTGTGGAAATATTTGATGGATTATACTGACCAAAAAAATTACAATGTGCACATAATGCATTAACAATTTTAACGCGCTGCTCAATTGTGTACCTCTCAATGATAGAAGTTGTTTAATACTGAAACAAAGAAAGGTCAATTTAATCTGCGCAAAAAACTTGACGTTATGTTGACTCACAATTAGTGGATTATGGTTTTACCACCCTTTATTATATATTTATCAATTTAAAAATAAAATACATATGTGTCAGTTTCAGTTAAAAGGGACGTATGGGCAAAAAATAAGTAAAGTAAATAAGAAAAACGATTTTGAAGTTAACAAGTTAGTTTTGAAACGTCTTAACGCATTTATAGCTCGAAAGCCGTTATAAGGGGGTTTAAGATGTCGCTGATTATGAATCTGGTATTGGATTTTAAAACTTCAAAATGGCGGATATTTTAGAAGATTTATTTGAAACAAGTGGGTTTTAATACGCCTGAATGCTTTTATGGCTTGAAACTCGTTACTTGGTTGCTTTTGGGGTTAAAGATTACGAATCAGGTATAAGATTTTGAAAATTCAAAATGGTGAATTCAATAAGCGAACTTTTTTGTCACTTTAAAGAGTTCATTTTGATACACCTGAACACTTTTGAAACATATCAATCGGGGGTTTTGAGGTTGAAGATTGCGAATCTGGTATTGGATTTTGAAAATTAAAAATGGCGGATCCAATATGACGGATTATTTTTTATAACATTATTGGATTGCTTGCGGTCCGTCACTCAAGGGCTCTCTGGGGCACTGATTACGAATCTGGTATTAGATTTTGAAAATTAAAAATGGCGTATCCAATATGGCGGACTATTTTTTGTAACATTATTGTAATCGCATGAATCTCGTCACTTAAGGATTTTCGGGGTCGCTGATTACGAATATGGTATTAAATTTTGAAAATTCAAAATGAAGGATCCAATAAAGCGGACTATTTTTTTGTAATAGTATTGAATTTGTTTGAAACTCGTCACTCAGGGCTTTTCGGGGTAGCTGGTAATGAATCTAAAGTCAGACTTTCCAAATTCAGAATGTCGGAGTGTAAGGCTCTGCTTAACGCTGTGTAACCTTTAAGTAACGAGTTTCAAGCAAATCCCATAATGTTGCAGGAAATAGTCAGCCATATTGGATTCGCCATTATGAATTTTTAAAATCTAAAAACAAATTCGTAATCTACAATCATAAAACCGACCAGATGTATCAAAATCGACTTAGGTTAGGTTAGGTTCCATGGGCAGCTATCAACAGACAGCTCACTTGGGTCCTTTATTGGTCCCTTTGTGATACCCAGCGCCAATGCCCATCCTATAGAGCAGTTACTCAGATGGCGTCACTGCAGAATCCAGCCACTTCGTCCTCCTAATGAAGCGAATCAGCGATCTTAGTTCTATCCTGGATAGATCCTCTAGGCAGGCAAATGTCGGTTTCCCCAGGCATTCCTCCCTAATACCCCGCAACCCAGGGCATTGACAGAGAAAGTGAAGCACAGTCTCCTCCTCCTCCTCGTCCTGACAACTTCTACAGTAGTCATTAAATTCTTTCAGCATGAGTCCCCACCGGCCAGTGCCCAGTAACAACCGATACAACTGTCCTAATCTGGTCCCTTTTGAACCTAAGTAGAGAGCTTGTCCTCCGTTCATCATAACCAGGCCATAATAGCCTGGATATCAAGCAGGTGGACTCACTAGTCCACCGCATCTGCGCGCCTGATAAGTAATTTACAGTGAGCCATTGGAAGACCAACAAACTGATCGATGAATATGTCATCCATGCGACCACCTTGTTTGGCCAGCCCATCTGCCACTAGATTACCCGGGCACTCTGAGTGACCCGGAATCCATATTAGCGTTACCCTTGAATGTTTCGCAATCTCATTCAAAGACATCCGACATTCTACAGTTAACCTAGATGTCGTATAGACACCCGCTAGGGAAGCAAGGGCAGCCTTGCTGTCAGTAAATATACGTATATCTCCCGATATGCGATGATACCTCAGCCAATTTGCCGCCCGCCTTATAGCCGAGATCTCCGCCTGCAGGACACTACATCCATCCGGCAGACGAAAGGAAACTCTCACATCCAGTTCCTCTATGTAGAAACCCCTAGGCTCAGTTCGTGGTGGGTACCTGACAGCGCATTGCCATGCGCCATACTTGTCACAAACCCCGCGCCAGTGAAAGGCACCGGGGTGCAATAGTCCACACTATCAGGGATGGTAGAACCTCTAGTTATCCCGGCATGCCCGTAGTCACGGGCCGACCAACAGAGCGCCGCGTTTAGCCGTGTCGCCGAGCAAAGAGCCATCTGTCTGGCCGTGATGTCCACCGGGAGCCAGTTCAATATCGTGAATAGCGCCCTCGTGGGAGTAGATCGCATTGATCCCGTTATCATCAACGCGACAAGTCTATATACCTTCTCAAGCATTGCCCTATACTTGTTCTTATCCAATGCAGGCCACCATACCACGACCCCGTAATACAGAGTCGGCCAAAATCGACTTGTTAACTTTACAAAAAAAAAAAGTCCGCTATACCAGATTCGTAATCGTCGGTCCCGAAAACAAGTCTATTTACCTTCTCAAGCATTGCCCTATACTTGTTCTTATCCAACGCAGGCCACCATACCACGACCCCGTAATACAGAGTCGGCCAAAATCGACTTGTTAACTTTACAAAAAAAGTCCGCTATACCAGAGTCGTAATCGTCGGTCCCGAAAACCCCCGAAAGGCGAGTTTCAAGTAAATTAGATCAATAACAAAAAATTTATTATATTGGGTTCTTTTCTTATTAAAGGTGTACTTTAAAGCTTACTTACGACAAAAGTAATGCAGTTAGAAAACTTGCTTGTTTGCTGCATTAGAAAGAGCGTATTGTCTATTTTAAGAATCACCAAAAAAGTAAAAATCGACTTTTTCATCCAAAGGTCCCTTTTAACTGAAACTGACACATATTTATTTATATATTTTAAATAAATTCATAGTGACATTATTGATTTCTAAAATAAAAGGTTGTTATCCTGAACGTTCTATAAAATTTTGTTTCCTAAGAAAAAAAAAAAAAGATTTTTCGAAAGGAAATTGGTACTTGGTGGTAACTAAAAGTGGTCTCAATCTTTACACTTTTTGTTTTGCACAAAAATTCTAATAGGTCGTAGTTCTTATTGTATTGTATAGTACTAAAACACTAATAAGGACGTTTTTAAATGCTGCTTTCTATTCTTTTATGATACAAACCGATACAAGTACCGATACAAGTAAGCATCAATACTTTTATTCGATACTAAGTAGGTATCGATACTTTACGAGCGATTCCACATCGAGTAAAAGTATCGATACCTTAGAGGTATCGTTTCATCCCTACTGAGGAGTGCCTTTGGTTAAATGTGTGCCGTGCAGTACCATAATAAGGGTTTTTGTAGGGTGTTATAATATATGGCTTTAAAGGGTACCCAGAATCTCCCAGTAGCCAAAAGTTGCGAGCGCCTTCATTATACTTTTCAGAAAATCACTCATTTTCCATACAAAGGAATCATGACATGAGCCAGGCCTGCAAGCATCTACCGCTAACATGCGCATTTCATAACTACAAAGCTAAAGTGAAAGATGTGTTAAGCAATGAACAATTAAATGCATACATAGGTTTACAACATACCATCATAGCATTTAAGCTATAAAACCTCTTTCTGCTAGAATATGCACAATGATCGGATGGTGGTTTCGTTAACACGAAACCCATCAACACATCCAATAACGCCGGGAATACCATAGTGTTGATGAAAATTAGATTTTTATTGCCTATGTGCTGGTGGATTCCATTCGATTTGAATCAAAGCTGGTCACAACGTCCCCTCCAGCAAGTTCATTTCGTTCCATAAGATTTTTCAAAACGTTGACCGTCCTACACTTACGTTCATATCATTAGCTATAACACCTTGGTACTATCCAACTGCTAAATATCTCAAAACAGCAGTTAGTTGTATATTTTCTGGAATTGAGTATTTTTGCAAGTGAGCTGCTATATCACCCAGTACTAATCGGAAAGCACTATTGTTAAGGCGGGAAAGCGTAATAAATCTGGAATGTTACTTCCATACATATGTATGTGAAGTCACTACTAAAAAAAATATGTTTACTTACAACTTCTCCTCCATTTCCTTGGGATTGGAAAAGTCTCTCAAGTAGACGCTCCTTATTTAACTGATTTTTTTAGTTCAATTATTGCTAACGAAATTGCTCCAGGCATTTTTACGCTTCCAGACAGACACTAGCTTAAACTTGTGAGTTTATTATATTTTTCTGATCGATTACTTGAACAATTCTTAAAATTTATTGTAAACAAAGAAACTGCTAGCTCGTGATTTAGAACAATCAAAATCACTACTAAAAACTAAAAATCTCGTGATTTTCAGAACGCCAAAATATTACTCCCGTGATTTCAAAATCTTTCGTGATTTGAAAATACCGTGATTTCAGAGCATGCCTGATATGCATATAAAACAAAACGGTGTGTGTTTATAAATTGAAGCACAGCCGCGAATAACGTTTTAAGTTACAAAATTTTGTCAGGCAGCATTATTTGTTTAAAAAATTTTATTCATAATAATGATAATAAAACCATTTCGGTTTCATCATTTTGTAAGTAACTTCTTCCACGGGCTGACACTTTGTACGCCATTTTGAAAGCGTTAAGGTGCATAGTTCTGGTTGATTTGATGTTTAATTTGCGTAAGAGAGTAAGGTTAACGGTTATCTGCAAAAAAACAGTTTTTGCAAAATGTGGCGTTTACAACGTTATTCGCGGCTGTGCTTCAATTGTATATAAGTTTGCGTGTGTCAATATATATTTACGATTTGCAATTTTTTGAACTTGTGGGAAGTAACCCAATAAAGATAATAAAATATTAATAATATAATGTAATATAACATAAAATTATAATTTTTTTTGATATGGCAATTTCGGCGCGAACACCAATATTAGTGGAAAATTGCTTATATATATATGGGGGATTTCATGTCAGTGACCCAATTTTTAAATCGATATCTTCCGATTGTTTAAACGCAAATTTTCAACAAGATCGGTCAAAAAGTTTCTGAGTTAGAGGGGGCCAAAGTTTGACATTTTGGCCAAACAGGCGTTCTTTCTCATCCATGTAACTTATTACCTATTGGTGTTAGCAAAATTTGTCCAAAGTAGCTTCGATAGCTATTTGTTCAATCTTTTGAAAAAATTGTTTTATATTTAAAACTTTTTTATTTTTTTTTTATCCGGAATGTTTTTGTTTTTTGCTTAAAAGAAAGCTTATGTCTTTCATCCAAATCGGAACACATCGATTTAAAAATTGGGTCACTTGACATGAAATCCCCCATATGTATGTATATAGAAATCTATTTGTTTTCGAAACTTTTTCCATATCAGAACACCAGCGTGTTTTTTAAACCCTTTGTAATAAAACATCACCGTTAATCCGGAACAGGCTTGTATTTTTACATTGAATCAGTATGCTTTTACAATAGTATTTGACAAAAACCTTATGTCGCCACAACCATTCATTTGGCCGCTAGCGCATGTTGGTTGTGAGCAATATTAAAAAACTTAAAAACTTAAGATATTTGGCTATTGAAGTTGATGCTTTGCACTTAATATATACTATCCATTGGTCTCTTTTATTGTAGCGCTATACATATATCTGTAGGGTTCAGCTGGAACCTGTATATTTTTTGGGACTTGGAAGGGCATGACGTTAGACCAATATATTGCACTGTGTCGATACTTGCGTATCAGAATGTTGTCCTTTATTTAATTTTGTTTAAAGCAGCCACACATTATTAATGTACCATGTTTCTAATATAGAACGTTGTTCAGCGGCATAGCTCTATGAGTATGTCTGCTAGATCCCTACAAATATTGAAGGTAGCAAGAAACAGATATGTGCTTTGGAACAGCAATGTAGATTTTTCTTGAGAAAATTACTTCATAAAGTGTATACTTGCTAGATCCATGCTCTCCTCTTCTACCATGAGCCCCCACCGGCCAGTGCCAGTTACAACTAATACCGCTGTTCTAATTTGGTCCCTGTTAAACCTAAGTAAAGAGCTAGCTAGGAAGGCCAACGAATTGATCATCTGCTATCTGATTGCCCGGGCATTCTGAATGCCCTGTGCCCATGTTCTGTTACTCTCGCGTCGAGAAAGTTTTCGATTGAAATGAGTGAAATGACACAAAAATGCCATAAATTGAAACAAACAGCTGTTTTTCTCACTTAACTGTGTCTGTAACTTTTTTTGGCGAGTACAAGCTGTCACGTAAGGAAACTACTCGCCAATTTACAGAAAAAGTGTGTCTGTAACATTTTGGTGAGAAAAGTTCCCGCTTTGAACTGTCAAATAAACTCACGAATAAAAATGGGGCGACAAAAAATTTTAACACTAAAAAACAACTAAAAACGCAAAATGCAAAGAATAATAATAATAACATTTTGTTCTTGGCACATTTTTCATTGTTTTATTATTTTTCTTTTAACATTTTTATAAAATATACGAATGTCTTTAAAGCTCGTTTGCAAATAACAAACACTAAAGTCGCTCTTTACGCAATTTGATATAGCCGACGGTTGTGTTTTCGCCGCCGTCGTTGAAAAATTTTCAATTTTAGTAAATTTTGGTCGCCGTCAACGATATGTGTTACTGGCGTTCTGAACGTATGCAATGACACATCGGCTTCGAGTGCAATATTATGACTTTTATAACGTAACGACGTAATCCCTTTTAATAGTTTTCGACATGGGTTACAGACACACATTTTTCTCAATTTTCGAGAAACGATGGAATATTTTGTTTCACATCTTTTCGATGCAAGAAGTTCTCACTAAAGTTACAGAACATGGGTACTGGTATCCATATTATCGTTACCCTTGAATTCTTCGCAATCTCATTAAAAGGCATCCGACATTCTACAGTTAACCTAGATGCCGTGTAGACACCCGCTAGGGAAGCAAGGGCAGCTTTGCTGTCAGTAAATATATGTACGTATATTTCCCGATATGCGATAAAACCTCAGTCAGTTTGCATTATAGCCGAGATTTCCAACTGCAGGACACAACATCCATCCGGCAGACGAAAGAAACCTTTTTCCTCGAACCATCAGTATATACCCCTACGGCCGGTCAATGGAAAGTTCTAACGGCCGACAGTGCATTGCTGTGTGCCATATGTGTCGCGTACTTGGCCGTGATTTCCACCGGAAACCAGTTTAATATCGTAAACAGCGCCCTCGTGGGAGTAGATCGCGTTGATCCGCGTCCAGTCTGTGCACCTTCTCAAGCATCGCGCAGTGCCTGCTCTTGTCCAGCGCAGTCCACCATACAACGACCCCGTAATACAGAGTCTGCTTTACTACAGCCTCAAAGATCAAATTAACACACCTCGGGCCTATACCCCAGTTTCTGCCGACTGCACCTCTACACCTCTTTCCACCCACATCCGGACATTTAGTCCTGATGGCAGCTTGCTATCCAGAACCACGCCCAGATACTTGGCACTGTATGAGATTTGATGCTCAGTTCCATTTAACATCGGAAGCCTACAGTACTCAGTCCTTTACTTCCTCGTAAAGAGTCCCAATTCCGTCTTAGATGGATTGACACCCAGCCAACATGATGCGCTCCAGGTGCTTAGTACCGTCAAAGCAGCCTCCATACACTGAGACATTATATTTAAATGCCTCCCTCAGATGGCCGCAGCAACATCGTCAGCATGGTGTTTATAGTCAAGTTCCACAGTTCACCAGTATCTAAATACTGTCCCACCTATCGTAGAGCAGAAGTCCTTATTCCTAAGTAGATTGTCTACAAATCTACATATGCCAGCGTCAATCCCTAGACTCCTCATGGACGCCACAATAGAGTCCGGGTTGACTTTGTTGAAGGCCCCCTCGATATCGAGAAAGGCTACAAGTGTGCATTCCTTACCTTACCCTTTGTGTAGGCATGTTAAGAAGCAGAGAGTAATCACCTTGGAATGGTCATCCTCAAGTGTATATCGATAACCCTTTCAAGAGTCTCTAGAAGAACGTTGCAAGACTAATCGGTCTGTAGTCCCTCGGTTCAGTGTGAGAAATTTACCTTGGGTATAAAGACCACTTTACACAAGGTCCAACTCACAGGAAGATATGGAAATCTACCGCATGCCCTGTATATAGCCATCAGCTAGGGTATGATCAGGGTCGAATTTCTCTGCAGGCCCGCCAGAATCATACCATCAATACCTGGCGATTTATATGGGCTTAAGCTGTCGGCAGCCCACTTAATCCTGTCGTAATCCAATGAAATAGCCATAGGAGTGGGTGTCGACTCCCAAACCTGATCCCGCAAGCTCCCTTGTTAACTTCCAGGAAAGTGAGTGTAAAGCAACACCTCGAGTAGTCAATCAACACTATTCGTAGTCCAACAACCATCCTATTTATTATGGACATAGGTCGGGGCAACCGGGATCGAAGCCATTATTTTTCGTAAACGATTTGTATCAGAGGATCCCTATACGCCTCTACAGAAGTTCTTCCAAGTATTCCTTTTCGCCAACCTGACCAAGTTTCTAAACCTATTCAATGATGGCTCTTAGTCCGCCCAATTACCATGGCGCTAAGCCACCTTAAACAACCTACGAAAGTCACTTCTTGCCTAGCCGGTCCCTGCCTCTACGCACCCATGGCTTACACGCTGAGGAAGTCGCCAACTGCAGTGAGTCCGATCCACTGCCGAATCCATCCCCGTGATATCATCGACCCGAAGAGGATCAGACAGAGTCCGAACCAGAGAGGAGTATTGAATCTCCTATTTCTTACGTCTCCTATTTATTATAGCCCTCGATTTTGAAGACCTAAGCCCTAGACTGAATTCCACGTATCTTTGATTAGAAAGCGAACAGTCATTAGACACCCTCCAGTTGCCGATCATATCAATATGGTTCATACTAACTAGCGTGACGTCAAGAATCTCACACCTATTTGCAACAACAAACGTAGGCTCACGGCCCCTATTTTTACATAATTAATAATAAAGGCGAATAGTGACTCACCTCTTACATTCGTGTCCGTATTACCCCAGATAGTGTGGCACAGATTACGATTGGCGTTCCAGTGCCTGCGGCCTTTATTACTGCATCACGAATGAGGTAATTGGGTGGGTCCTGTCAATGGTCTCTAGGGCATTAGTTGTCATCACAGTAATCAGCAGAGCTGTATATGAATCATTAATATTTGAACTAAATCGGGAATCATTTATGCACTGAATTAGCAAATTTTGAATTAATTATTTTCACACAAAAAAATTAATTGAATGAAATTTGAGTCAATTCAAATGAATTAGGCAGATATGAGTTTCAATTCGTTTTCCAATTCAAATGAAATTGTAGAATGAATTGCAATTCGCTTTCAATTCAAATTTAAATTTTATTCAATTCTTTTTTGCTGTGAAAAGAATTAATTCAAAATTAAGTTTATTCGTAACGAATTAAATGAAAACAAGTTAGAGTGCTATATTCGGCTGTGACGAATCTTTGATACCCTCCACCGACAGTTCGAATGTTTAAGGAGTAATATCTGTATGATGTTATTATTATCTTAAACTGTGACGATTTGTTATTAATTATGGATTTAGGCGACTAAACTGTTTTCCGGTAGTAGGGTTTATATGGGGCCTAGGGTAAATTATGGACCGATCTTCACGAAATTTCACAGTCTTTTTCCCAGTTCTATAAAACTTTGATGTACCAAATTTTGTTATGATAGCATTATTTTTTACGGATTTAGGCGTACTAAACTGTTTTCCGGGAGTAAGGTTTATATTGGGCCCAGGGTAAGTTATGGACCGATCTTCACGAAATAACACAATTTTATTTCTTGTCCAATAAAACTTTGATGTACCAAATTTTGTTATGATAGCATTATTTTTTACGTTTTTAGGCGTACTAAGTTGTTTTCCGGAAGTAGGTTTTATATGGGGCCTATGGTAAATTATGGACCGATCTTCACGAAACTTAACAGTTTAATTTCTAGTACTATGTAACTGTGACTTGCCAAAATTTGTAATGATAGCATTGTTAGTTATGGTTTTAGGCTTAATATACTGTTTTCCGGGAGTAGGGCTTATATAGGGCCTAGGGTAAATTATTGACGGATCTTCACGAAATTTCACAGCGTGATTTCCAGTTGAATAAAACGAATTGTTGCGAAATCTTATATCATTCTGTGCATTTTTCCACCATTTATGTTAGTTTTTGTAACAAAATTATCAATTTTTTTTAGGTGGTGGTTCCACATTTTGATTCATAGCTCAGATCCTATTGATTCGATTTTGCTGAATTTCAATCCCAAACTGCTTAGGATAACTACAATTTGACACCAAGTTTGTTGATTTCTTTTGAGTTTTTCGGAAGTGAGCGTGTTTTCAACAGACGGACAGACGGACAGACGGACATGGCTAAATCGACTTAAAATTACTCAATGACCCAGAATATATATACTTTATAGGGTCTGAGATGAATAGTAAAAAAGTTTCACACGGAATGACAAACTGAATATACCCTCTTCACAACTAATTGTGGTGGAGGGTATAAAAAGAATGATTCATTTACAGCTCTGGCAATCAGAAAGATGAAGATATTCAACGAGTTTTAAGCTTAGACACAAGATATTATGTTACCTGTACCTTTCGCAAACAATAGCTTGTAGCCTTTAAGATTTAGTCCGCAAAACCGATCCATGTGAATCCATGGTTCTTGGATGCTGCTTTAGAGTGGTGGAGGTTGACTTGTGTCACCCTCACTATGCTCAATATTGGCGATAACTACAATGTTGACGTCCTCCTGGTCGGATTCCAGGAGTACGTCCTCATCAACCATTTCATCCAAGTGATCAAAGAAGCCACCCACCAATCCGGAGACGGACTGAGTGTCACTTTATCGCTTGAGCTAACGGCATCACCACAAGCCATACTGTCATCAGTATGTGCAGCGTCGATTACCGAAGTAGCGGGATTGACCTTGTCGTCACTTCGGTAGACTTGGAGCAAGATCGTACTAAAACCATAGTAAATTTTTCCCTGCTTCTCCCTCAGTGGTTTCAAGGATTGCTGGTTAATCACCACAACGGCGATTGTAGACCCTTCGGTAGCTGAGACCTTCACTACCTTCCAGTCCTGTGTGGGTAGTTGAGGGTTGCAGCACTGAATGACCTTCAAGAACTCCTCAGGTTTTGATGGTACGGCGGGATCGAACCTAGGCCTACGCGGTATCTCGCTTTCCAACGTCACATCGAGCCAATCGAAAATCGATTTTGTGTTAAAAATCGGTTTTTCGTAATCGAATATCCAAAATGCGATTTTGTACTGAAATCGATGGTTGGTCTTTTAAAATCAATTTTTTTATTTTTTTATCAAAATTAACAACTTTACAGTTCGTTTTGTGTGTATGTATGTCTATGCAGTTTCCAAGTTTAAAGTAAAAAAAAAAAAAAGTTTGAAATACTTCCAACTTTAATAAAGAAATGAAAGTCGTCAATGGACAGTAAACAAAAAGGTCCTAAACGTTTCGAACAGAACCATCATAATATTATGGAAACACAACAGGTGAATGGTTTTTTTGCATGCAAACGTTTGTTTTCTAAAGCTAACTTGAAAGTATTGTCATAATCCTTTGATACTATCCATACATTGACTTATTTTCAATATTTTGAAACGTATTTAATTTATTATAAAAAATATTGGCAAAATTCAGATTTTTTTTATAATTTTAATCAAGAACACAATTTTAATATGTAAAATGTACATAAATATTGTACTGGCTCCTCTAAAGGGAGTCAACTCAAAATTTACACATTTTCACTTTTTGCACGAAAATTATAAACAGTGGTCATTAGACTGTTCGCATCTTGTATGGGATTTTTTTTTTTTTTTTAATTTAATTGTTTGCGCTGCTTAAATATGAGGTTTGGTGTAAGAAATCATGTCCTATTTTTTCAGCTCAATCCTAGTCGTGCCAAGTAGTGCCCAAAGTTCCCCATATTATAAAAAAGCATCTATTCAATCCGATACTAGTTGAACCCCGGTCCCAAAAACCGAAAATCAAAAATCTGGCTTCGTTACGATCTTCCGCAGAGAAAGTACTCATATGTCATCAGATGGCTTAGAAAGTTGCGGAAAGAATAGGACATAAAACAAACATCCGGACATACTAAGAAATTATATATTGAATAGATAGATTAGAGTATTTGCTATTTAATATTTTAGTATGATACGAACAAAAGATTTTTAACCTAATTCGGGTACGCTGAATCCAGTGGTGCTAGCCGTTTTTTTAGGTAAGCTCTGGTTTTCGAGATATACCGTTACTTCGAAAATTAAGGAGTCTGCACAGCATATGTTCGCGTAACTCAAAAACCCTTTAGCTTGTTGATAAAACTAAAAAAAACCGAAACTCCGCAATAAAATTTACTTTAAGAAAGGTAAAACTTTTTTCTTATATGCGCAGTCGTTTTAGAAACATAATTTTTTTTTGGAAAAAAAATAATTTTTTTTATGAAAATTTCGAAATTTTTGTTTTTTAAAAATTGGAAAATGCAGCTATGCTTCTAATTTTATGCAGACATAAAATATTAAATTGCAAATAAAACAACCTATAAATGATTAAAATCTGTTAACAAATTTTGATTTTATGTATTCACAAAAGACGAAAAATTTTAATTAATTTAAGAATTTTATTAAACCGCCATATTTGTATGAGAGCCCCCTAAAAAGTAAAGGTAAAGGGCAAGTATGTCTCGAGAAAATGTTAAGGACAAAAAACTAATTGAGGTCGGGCATACATTTTATTCCCCTAGGGCTGACTCCTTGGCAGTTATGGAGCTTTTTCTTCAATATATTTCTAGTCTGTAGTTAAAATTTTGAATGAGAGCCCCTTAATGAATGGAGACAGCAGGTAGGTATTTTAGAAATAAATGATGAAGATGAAAAATAAAGTGGAGTTGGTCATACATTTGACCCTTCTTGAGGCATCCTAGGCACTCCACGGGCCAAATATAAGTTTGCAATGTTGTTCCAGAAAAAAAGTTATGTTTCTAAAACGACTGCGCATAAAGGAAAAACGTTTTACCTTTCTTAAAGTAAATTTTATTACGGAATTTCGGTTTTTTTTTTAGTTTTTCACTAAGCTTAAGCGTTTTTGAGTTACGCGAATATATGTTGTGCAACCTCCATAATTTTCGAAATAACGGTATGTCTCGAAAACCAAAGCCAACATAAAGAAACAAGTTTTAACTTTCTTAAAGTAAATTTTATTGCGGAATTTCGGTTTTTTTTTAGTTTTTCAATAAGCTAACGCGTTTTTTAGTTACGCGAACATATGTTGTGCAACCTCCTTAATTTTCGAAATAACGGTATATCTCGAAAACCAAAGCTAACATAAAGAAAAAAGTTTTAACTTTCTAAAAGTAAATTTTATTGCGGAATTTCGGTTTTTTTTAGTTTTTTCAATAAGCTAAAGCGTTTTTGAGTTACGCGAACATATGTTGTGCAACCTCCTTAATTTTCGAAATAACGGTATATCTCGAAAACCAAAGCTAACATAAAGAAAAAAGTTTTAACTTTCTTAAAGTAAATTTTATTGCGGAATTTCGGTTTTTTTTTAGTTTTTTCAATAAGCTAAAGCGTTTTTGAGTTACGCGAACATATGTTGTGCAACATCCTTAATTTTCGAAATAACGGTATATCTCGAAAACCAAAGCTAACATAAAGAAAAAAGTTTTAACTTTCTTAAAGTAAATTTTATTGCGGAATTTCGGTTTTTTTTAGTTTTTTCAATAAGCTAAAGCGTTTTTGAGTTACGCGAACATATGTTGTGCAACATCCTTAATTTTCGAAATAACGGTATATCTCGAAAACCAAAGCTAACCTAAAAAAACGGCTAGCACCACTGGATTCAGCGACCCCGAATTAGGTTAAAAATCTTTTGTTCGTATCATACTAAAATATTAAACAGCAAATACTTTAATCTATCTATACAATATATAATTTCTGAGTATGTCAGGATGTTTGCATGTATGTCCTATTCTTTCCGCAACTTTCCGAAGCCATCTGATGACATAGGAAATTTGGCACACTTGAAGTACTTTCTCTGCGGAAGATCGTAACAAAGCCATATTTTTGATTTTCGGCTTTTCAACTAGTATAACTATAAAGATCTGATAGAAAATATGTTTTTTTTATAATATGGGGAACTTTGGGCCCCACTCGGCACGGCTAGGCACTGTCGGATTGACCTGAAAAATTAGATCATGATTTCTTAAACCAAACCTCATATTTAAAGCAGCGCAAAAAAAAATTAAAAAAAAAAATTGCGACCAGTCTAGTGGTCATATCTACCTTCTGAAAAAATCTTAATTAAATTTCTCTTGTATTTTGCCAAAAAAATGCAGTTGTATCCCTTTTTGCGATATAAGGTATTAGTTTGCAAAATAATCTTTAACAATTTTGTAATCGATTTTTTTAATCGCACCTTATTAATCGATTTCAAAAATCGAAAAAAAGTCCATCGAAATATCGAAAATCGATTTTGGAATCCATTTACCATTCCCTACATCGAGCCTCGCACCTTTCCAAACCTCTCCTAATGATAGGATGGCGAGCTTCATAACGACGCTAAGCGCTTATCTACGCAAGCCATTAATTTCACATGGCCCTGGTACCAGCTAGCATCGTCGCACTGTGGGGGATGTCCTGGATTCTCCCTGAGGATCGTTAAAAACACACCTCTGTGACCTTTGGCCACGTCACTGAAGGACTTGTTCATCGGCTTCGTTACTTTTTTAGGACGCTTTGTCCGTGGTTGTTGTTTTGCGGCTAATGCTTCTTCCTCCGAACGTTGCCGTTTATGCATTGTCACCTTTCCAGGGAGAGGAGCTGAAACACTTTGCAGCCCAGCTATGTGTGTTTTAGCCTATGCCAATGTAGCTTTCTGCTCATTGGAAAGCTCTTCATCTTTTTTGAGCTTAATGAAACGCATGGAGGCGCGCCTTGTATTGGATGCCCTCTTTGTAGGGCTTTTGCGCCTTGGGGACTCTTCGCACAATGGGCACATGGGAAGCTGCTCTTTTGGGGGTCTTAGTCGCTCCCAACTTGGTAGCACCCGAAGTAGGGGGTTTTTCCGCTCTTTTGACGGAAAGGGCTATTTCATTTTTGGAGTTACTTGGTTCAGAGGTACCTAGCTTCAACTCTTAGAACAACCGCCTACTGGTCGGGTTGCCTTACCACTTCCGGTCATCCTGGACGTGGCAGGTTGACCTTCCGAGGTCGCCGTGGCTGATCTTGGATTGATTCGCCATTTCCTTGTCCGTGTTAATCGTTATCCTTGTGCTAGCATGTTTGTCACCGTTGTCCTGTGTTTGTTTTGAGTTTTTTTTTTGGAATTGTTCATTGTTATTTTGGTCCCACAAGTTTAGGGGATTTGGAAGGTCCGCCACTTCATATCCCCCATTAACGTGGTAAGGGCGTAGTCTTTTTGCTGAGGTGCCCAGGTATCAGCAAAGCTCCGTGATAATACAGTCGGAAACCCCTGACTACAAACCAACCGATAGGCTCGGGTCGCATAACACCTCGGTTTAGGGGATGGCAATGCCCCGGGGCCAAGACACGAACCACAAACTTGAATTGAGCCACCACATCGCTTCAAGATCGTTACCCATAATGGTGATGGATGTATATTGTCAAGGTATTATACCATTTTAGGGCCTCATCCAAAAGTCATTACTCGACCTTAACCTTTGCACAGAAAGGCGAGAACTTCCAGAACCGGAGTTCTCATTGGTTCTCCACCAGTACACCGTTTGCGTTTTATATGATTTTCTACCAAGTCACGTTAGGTTCTTAAAACGTTAAAAATCGATGCCTTACTTCCTCAACCTCTTAACTTAAAAAATACGGTTTGGACTTTTTCATATCAAACGACTGCTATTTTTGTGTTCTAATACTGCAACAACTTATTATTTCAATACAATATACATAGATGTAATCAATTCTTTAATAATTCTATTTTAACTTTAACCCAAACACCGAAGATGAAACGTTTTTTTTTTCTCTTCTGAAAAGTTGTATTTTTTTAAGATACAAGGTTGAGAACAAAAGGCATCTAAATGTGAGATACAAATCGATTACATATGGCTACATATGAAAACCAAAAAAACTTTAACTCGGTACAGTTATACGACGCCAATCGAATGCGAGGTAAAGTTTTCACGACATGATGCATGTTCTGCGTCGATTTTTGCCGAAAGCAGCCGAAC
Organism: Pollenia angustigena; assembly: GCA_930367215.1. Taxonomy (NCBI): domain Eukaryota; kingdom Metazoa; phylum Arthropoda; class Insecta; order Diptera; family Polleniidae; genus Pollenia; species Pollenia angustigena. The sequence continues at coordinate 21,094,985 of OV884061.1, read as the reverse complement.
ACCAGGACCTTTTGTGTCAATTTATTAAGGGCAATAAAAACACGATCGGTATGTAGTTAAGTGGACCAATGAGATAAGACATGCATTTGAAAACTGTTAAACTTCTCTTTGGGTTCCCGAAACCGTATGCACCATTCGCCCTTGCTGTAGATACATCAGGTACCGCAATGGGCTTCATTTTACAGCAACTCGACAACATATAGCAGCCCCTTGGTTTCTATTCTGAATGGTTAAATCCAGCACAACAAAAATATAGTACCTATGTTAGGGAACTGCTGGAGGCCTATAAAGCTGTTAAGTGCTTTCGTCACATGGCGCAATCTAGAAATGTCTGTTTAAACACCGATCATAAGCCCTTACAATATGCTTCCCAACAGGAATTGGAAAAATCAACACCATGACAAGCCCGCTATCTCGAATTGTTGGGTCAGTTCATGGCAAGAAAAACATTATAGCCGATGCCCGCTCACGAATCAATGCAGAACATCTACCATTGACTACGCTGAACTTTCGAAGAGTCAAATAAACGACAAGGAGCTGAAACATTTTTTAGAAGACGACTCAAATTTGAAAATGAATCGAAATTCATGGCGCGCAGCTGGCAATACTTTGTGATGTTTGGCCAGTTGCGAAGCAAAATCCATCGATATAACAAAACACCGATTTCTACTATCGCTCTTCCGGAGCAAGATTTGAACATGTCAACCTCGATGTTGTGAGCTCCCTGTGGCCATTGGGTTGAGGCATACACTTTTGAAGACATGACCACCGAAACAAAAGCATTTACATTTTACCAACAGTGGATATCACGGCTTGGAGTTCCGCAAAGAATAACCATGGACCAGGGCAGGCAGTTTGAGTCAAACCTGTTCCGAGATCTTAACCGTCTCTAAGGGATTTCTCATCTTAGAACAACTTCACACCATCCTGCAACTAATGGTTTAATCGAGCGATACAATACAGTTATTAAATACGCAATTAAGTGCTATAAAACTGGAAAATGGGTGGAAGTATTGCAACTCATATTACTAGGTTTGCGAAACTGCTACAAAGATAACATTAAAGCTTGCCCAGCAAAACTGGTCTACAGGGTATACTTCGAGTTCCTGGTGAGTTTTTAGAGGATACCAAATCAAAGAAAAACTTCTCCGAAATTGACTTTGTCAACGATTTGCGTTCCAAAATATATGGTATTATACCGCAACAAACATCCATCGTTGAGAACAACTTGACCGCATCACCAGCTGTATTCGTTCACACAGATGCAGTTCGTCGACCTCTGCAACCACCTTATTAAAGCCCGTTTACTTTAATCCAGCGCTGTGACAAATTTTATTAAATTATTATGAATGGCAAAAATGTTGACGTTAGCATCGACCGTTTGAAAGCAGCATATCTACATATGTAAAGAACAACCACAACCAGACACAACTACAATTGGGGGTACGTACCGGAACGGCTCGGAGCAACAATTGCACCGACTAAATACTAGAACTGTTACAACAACCAGTAAAGAACCAGCCAAAACTAATGAAAGACCTGCGGCCTACACATCAGCCTCTTGAAGAAGAGTTCGCTTCCGTGTTCCTTGGGCGGGGGAGATATGTGGCATCACCATCACACATTCTTTATGATACAACTTTCTGTAACTTTTGTTTAAATAAGAATTTTATAATTTTTTTTTAAATTAACGATATTTTGTATGACCTAAAAGTGGAAACCTGAATTATAACATACACAATATTTGTTTTATTTTGTTAATAAAGTTAGTTCCATAGCATCTTTATAATATTTTTTATAATATTGAAGGCAAAAATCTAATGTAGAATCGATATTATGCCTTTCGATGGCATCGAACTAAAGAAGTGGAGCTAAAGGCTAGTTTACACGGCAATGTTACTGTGTTACGACTTTTTAGAATCAAAATATTCATCCCTATCGTGAAAAACATGTGGAAGTTTTGTTCCCATGAAATTTTCATTTCCATCGAAGGGGAAAAAGCAATCGTGAAACTCATGTGAAAAATTTTGCACGCTATCAGTTCCAGTGAATGTAAAAAGGAAGAAATGTTAAAAAAAATTAAAAATCAATGAAGTTTTTGTTCAAAAATATACACGTATGTATTTTAAAGAAAAGTTAAAATAATAAAGCAAAATATTTAGTATTGGAGGGATAGTTTGATTACAACGTTAGTTTTTTGCACTTTTTAAATGTTATGTAGTAAAATATTTTCCAAAATTCTGCCACCAAGTCTATCGAAAGCTTCACAGGCAGGCAATCGACCTATTTTTTGCATTTTGTTGAGCAATATATTCGATTTATAGGAGAAACTACTTACATACATGTTCTGTTTCCTAGCAAAAATAAAGTAAGAAAATCTGAGGGAAATGGGAACAAATTACGAGGGAAAAAACTTTTCACGATAAGGGGAATTTTTGCCCGTAAACATTTTTTCACGTTATTATTCTGCTTTGAATTATCCTTTTTTCATGGGAGTTGTTCATGATTGCAAATATGTGAAAAGGGGAAAAATTCACGATAGGGGTGATTATGAAAATCTCTTCGTGTTTAAAAAAAAAATAAAAGTCTGTTTTTTGTATTTTTAATGTTAACACGGATGTAATAAATAAAATCAAAGTGAAGATATTAAACAGCTTAGTTAGTAACAAAAAACAATATGGTTACAATATTTACAAAAACAACATGAAAATTTCCCATTAAGATTCTTGTATGACGTGCTAAATTCCCAATTTTTCATATTTGATAAAATTTATTGAGTTTATTTTGGTTGTTTTTGTATATATCATCAATATATGCTGTAAAAATACACCTCTGTTGTGATGAAAATACATAAGTTTCTAAAATGGGTCAGAAAACATTTACCGACGCTTGTCAAATTTTGTATCCGTATTCTCTCATACTCAATACATTTTGATTTACACACAATTATAAGATTTTTGTCATTCTACATCATTTTTTGAAAATGTTCTGTAAGCTTGGTTAGATATTATTCCGTATTTCCCCTAGTTTCCCTAAAAGTTAAAAAAGTGTATCTGTAACTCATGTCGACAACTATTAAAAGTGATTACGTCGTTATGTCATAATATTCCACTCGAAGCCGATGTGAAATTGCAGGCGTTGATAACACCAGTCACACATATAGTTGACGGCGACTAAATTTTTTTTCCTAAGCTAGTTACTCCAGCGAAACTCTATGCTTGTATGCAGGAAAGAAAGCAGAGTCTCTGGCGGGAATCGAACCTGCAACCCCAGTGCTGATAGACTAGCTCGCTACCAGCTAGCCTACCGGGGCACTCATTAAAATTAAATAAAAAAAATGTCAACGACGGCGGCGAAAATACAACCGCCGGTTAAGTCACATTTTAATCGAAAAGTTTTTCGACGCCTCCGTTACAGAACATGCGCACAGGTGGCTGTCTTTAATACTTCTTCTTTTATTTAACCATAAATGTTGATGAACAAGTTTCGTTAAAACTGTAATCCAACCAAATGACATTTTGAGCTATGTTCACGTTATGTGTATTTGTCATGTAGAATGTCACTTTTTTATACATATGTGATTTCATGTGCATGTCAAAATTGGAGTTCCACATATAGTTTATAATTTACATGTTGGTATGTACCGTACTTATATATATAATATATATATTAATAAAAACAATTTTTGCAATTTTATTTTAGTGTTTATTTAATTCTTTAATTTAATTATTGTACTACAATTATAATTTGCTACAATTTCACAAACTTAATTTCTTTCCCACACAATTTGCTTCTATTTTTTTTTTCTTTTTTTCAATTGAAAACGTTTTATGTTAGCAATAATTGTCAACGAAAATGAAGTTACAATTATTGCAACATAAACTGCCGGCAATAAATATGAACAATCTACATTATCTACATTTAAGATAACATAATTTTGACATTTACTGCAATGTATGTATGTCGCAATATCTATCTCTGGTATAGAAGTTAATAAAAATCAATAAAACCTATTTAAAAAAAATTAAAATACAGAGTTAAAATTATTGCTATTGCTTTTATCCTTCAATAACAATATATCCAATTTTCCAGTTTATAAAAATTCACGCAATTTTAATTTTCTGACAATGTCTAAAAACAGATCCGGCAGTTGTTGCCATCCAATTTTCTGCAATCGTGTGAACTGACAATTTTTGACGACAGACAGTTGTCTGCCAATAAAATGGTATGGTTTTCTTACAATCGCCTGAACTTAAAATTTACTTTTTTGTCAGTATTTTGTCAGCACATTGCCAGACCTTACATTATTGTAAGATCTGACCACCGTCTGTACGAAGCTTTACTTTTGTTAATTCCTTTTCAATTTTTCCCTCCATTTTAAATAATAAATTTGTATATTTTTTATTTTTTGTATTTATACCCTCCACCACAATTAGTTGTGAAGAGGGTATATTAAGTTCATCTCAGACCCCTTAAAGTATATATATTCTGGGTTCTTGAGTAATTCTAAGTCGATTTAGCCATGTCCGTCTGTCTCTCCGTCTGTTGAAAACACGCTCACTTTCGGACAACTCAAAAGAAATGAACAAACTTGGTGCCAAATTGCTTGTAGTTATCCTAAGCAGTTTGGAATTGAAATCCAGCAAAATCGGTTCAGTAGGACCAGAGCTATGAATCAAAATGTGGAACCATCACCTAAAAAAATTGATAATTTTGTTACAAAAAATAACATAAATGCTGGAATAAGGCACGGAATGAGAAAAGATTTTGCGAAAATTTGTTTTATTTGACTGGAAATCACGATGTTAAATTTCGTGATGATCGGTCCATTATTTACCCTAGGCCCCATATAAACCCTACTATCGGAAAACAGTTAAGTCGCCTAAAACCATAATTAATAACAAATCGTCACAGTTTATGATAATAATAACATCATACAGATATTACTCCTTAAACATTCGAACTGTCGGTGGAGGGTATCAAAGATTCGGCACAGCCGAATATAGCAATCTAACTTGTTATACCCTCCACCACAATTAGTTGTGAAGAGGGTATATTCAGTTTGTCATTCCGTGTGAAACTTTTTTACTATTCATCTCAGACCCTATAAAGTATATATATTCTGGGTCCTTGAGTAATTTTAAGTCGATTTAGCCATGTCCGTCTGTCTGTCCGTCTGTCCGTCTGTTGAAAACACGCTCACTTTCGAAAAACTCAAAAGAAATCAACAAACTTGGTGTCAAATTGCTTGTAGTTATCCTAAGCAGTTTGGGATTGAAATTCAGCAAAATCGGTTCAATAGGATCTGAGCTATGAATCAAAATGTGGAACCACCACCTAAAAAAAATTGATAATTTTGTTACAAAAACTCACATAAATGGTGGAAAAATGCACAGAATGATATAAGATTTCGCAACAATTCGTTTTATTCAACTGGAAATCACGCTGTGGAATTCCGTGAAGATCCGTCAATAATTTACCCTAGGCCCCATATAAGCCCTACTCCCGGAAATCAGTATATTAAGCCTAAAACCCTAACTAACAATGCTATCATTACCAATTTTGGCAAGTCACAGTTACATAGGACTAGAAAATAAACTATCAAGTTTCGTGAAGATCGGTCCATAATTTACCATAGGCCCCATATAAAGCCTACTTCCGGAAAACAACTTAGTACGCCTAAAAACGTAAAAAATATTGCTATCATAACAAAATTTGGTACATTAAAGTTTTATAGAACTAAAAATAAATCTTTGAATTTTCGTGAAGATCGGTTCATAATTTACCGTAGGCCCCATATAAACTTTACTCCCGGAAAACAACTTAGTACGCCTAAAAACGTAAAAAATAATGCTATCATAACAAAATTTGGTACATCAAAGTTTTATTGGACAAGAAATAAAATTGTGTTATTTCGTGAAGATCGGTCCATAACTTACCCTGGGCCCCATATAAACCTTACTCCCGGAAAACAGTTTAGTACGCCTAAATCCGTAAAAAATAATGCTATCATAACAAAATTTGGTACATCAAAGTTTTATAGGACAAGAAATGAAACTGTGTAATTTCGTGAAGATCGGTCCATAATTTACCCTGGGCCCCATATAAACCCTACTCCCGGAAAACAGTTTAGTACGCCTAAATCCGTAAAAAATAATGCTATCATAACAAAATTTGGTACATCAAAGTTTTATTGGACAAGAAATAAAACTGTGAAATTTCGTGAAGATCGGTCCATAATTTACCCTAGGCCCCATACAAACCCTACTACCGGAAAACAGTTTAGTCGCCTAAATCCATAATTAATAACAAATCGTCACAGTTTAAGATAATAATACCATCATACAGATATTACTCCTTAAACATTCGAACTGTCGGTGGAGGGTATCAAAGATTCGGCACAGCCGAATATAGCACTCTAACTTGTTTTTATTTACTGTTATCTATACAAACTAATATAATAAGGCTGAAAAATTTGTATGTTTCTATGTTTGTAAGAGGTAATATCCGGTACCGCCGGCCCGATTTTAAAAATTTCTTCAACAAAACAAAGAATGGAACCTCCTAACGAACATAGGCTATAAAAAATTCCACTTAACCTCCTAAATCTCATATCTCCAAAACTGGAAGAGACAGAAAAAAATTTAAAACTTATGGTTGTTTTTTGAAATTCGGCCCTTTCAGGGAGTAAACGGGTAAAACCTGAATTTTTGTACTATTTGTTACCTTTTAAATTCGGTACTTTTTAGAAATTCGAACGTTTAAGGGGTGAAATTCGGAACATTTGCTGGTACTTTTCTTACAAAGAATTTTTCTTCATTCATAAAATTAAACATGCAATGTCCTGAGTAAATACGAATCTATAAGAAGGGCTTTTTGTTCTTTTATTTTTTGAATTTTCTGTGAAATAATGGCTGCGAGTTAAGGAAATTTGAAATTTTACTTATTATAACTTGCTGTTATGTACTTAAGGGCTGCGCAAAATATTCTAAATGTTCTGTGTTCTACTGCACACAACTTTCAATCATAGTATTTAACTGTAAACCTAAATAGCAAAACAAACATAAAAACACATTACTCACACCAAAATAAAACAAGCATAACTTGAAAAGTTTTTCTCTACTGCTTATTCAGTGCTTATGTAGCCAAAACAGACAGAATATCAACATAAAAACAGACAATGAAATAAAGAAACGGTAAATTATAGTAAAAGCAACAACTGCGCTAGAACATGTAAAATAATTAGAACATTTAAAAAAATTTTTGCCCCCCAAAATTTTATCCTGGCTACGCCCATGTATTCGTGTATTGTCATCGGGAATATGCATGCCTGCAAAGTTTCATCCATTTGCATTGAGTAAAAGGCGGTCAAAAAAGCATTTTACAAAAAAAAATTTTTCCATTTGCATTGAGTAAAAGGCGGTTCAATTAACGTTACAAGATTTGATTTTCTGTAGTGAAGCTAAAGAAAAGGTTTTAATTAAAAACGTAAATAGGAATAAAAAAGGACTCTAAAAGCTAAAAAAACTTAGACCTAAGTACTTGCATATGTATGGTAATTATAAACAATACATATTTGCAAATAAAAATTAATAGCAACTATAAACTTTTTCATGTTCATAACAAAACGCAAATGTTTCTCTCTTTTGTAATTTTTTCTTTTGGTCTATTTCTACAATCACAAAATTCAAACATGTTTTGAATGTTCTACTTCTGTTTTGATGTTCTACTTTGTTCTAATTCAGCTTTATTCTAGTGCCGTGTTCTTCTATTCTCCTATATATTGATCGTAAAGCAAAACAATTGTTTTTGGAAGTATGTGTTTTGTAATGAAAGAGAAATATACACACACTAACAAAATTTAATTAAATTGCTTGTAAGCAATTTTTCTTGGGATAATTATTTGGCAATATTTTTAATATATATAAAAAAGCCCTTGACTGTCAGTCATATAATTTTTCCCCATTGTACGACCAAATCCTGCGTAACGAACGCTACATTCGCACGCGTTTTCTGATTGATATATAAACATTTTTTGGTCTTTCAAAAGAGATATCTATCTTCAACTTATATATGTATAGTGTTCAGTGACATTAAAATGTACTAACGAATGGCATATATCATAATTCCTTAGCAGGCATTTGTTGCGAATTAATTGATCACAAAGTTTTGTGACGCACGCCACAAAAAGGGAAAGTACCTTTAAAAGTTGAAGTGTGTTTTCCTAATTTTTAGCGAAATTTTCATCACAACGTATACAAAATCAAATTCCTAAAAGAAAGAAAGTACTACTGTGAATTAACAAAACACAATAGTAAATTTTTATCGAATGCGCGCCATAATACCAAATGATAATTCATTCGATCAGCTAATTCGACTGCTGTCGCAAATCGAATTTAGTTTTTAATAGGCACCTTAAATTGGTTTCTTGGAAGTAACTGAAATGAGCAGACTGAATTTCATTTTGAGTAAGGAGCCTATAGTTTTCCGCAAAATCGATTTGAAGAATAGCTTCATCTTTTTGAGTAGATATTTTCCGATGTTACATTTATTTTTTTGAGTTCTTTTTTTCCAATTCATTAATTAAATCAGTTATTGGTTCCTTTGTACGACTAAGGACTAGAGGTCTGCAAGAATAAATAAAAAGCATTTCAACACACTCATTGGTTTTTTAACTACAATGTGTCGAGCACCCAATAATAACGAAACAAATGAAATAATAACCAAAGCAGTGTAACCACCAGCAAAATTCAACATTGCACTTGAGATGAAGCAAAATTACCCGATTTAAATGAAATTACACCTGTTTAACAATTTAAACACAATAAATAAAACTCCTAAAATAATGAGTTTAACTTCAAAATGCTCATTGCAATTCCTTTATAATGGGTGTTTTTTTAAGTCCGAAAGAACCAACGAAAGGTTAGCTGTCAAACGAACTGTCATACTGCTCTCACATCATCATAGGTAGATACATTCATGCTTGAACAACGCCACCAAATTATCCAAATTTACTTTGAAAATCAGCCATCGATTTAAGCAACGTATTGGCGCCTTCAAGATTTAAATGACGCAACTTATTTTTTCACAAATGAAAGCGATGTGTTGATTTAGAGAAAATAAACGGTTAATTAGACTTCAAGGCCGTGCGATGTGACACCACTTGATTGTTTTTCTTAGGCCTGTGAAGTCACTGGTTTATGTTGATAAACCAGCAACAATTGACGTCTTATAGGTCGACATTGTTCATTTTATTCGTGACATGCAACCATCAACACTCGAAAAGAGGAACGATATTGGACGTCTGCAATGCGTTTCGTCAAGGACAGGCGCGGTGCCTATTTGTTTTAAATCAGTTTCAAATGATAATGCCGTGTATTAATCTGCGATTAAAATTAATTTGTTTTGTGTTTTCTACCATTTTAAGTTTTATGGTCTTACAAAATACTCTTTATACCATATTTAAGCCTAGATTACACTATCTCACAAGTCTTACGTATTCCATAATACTTTGTGAGATAGAAATCAAATGAGTTTTGTTGCGACTGTCAAAAAATCTAATGTAACATGACAGTTTGTATTCACATCATCACACAAAGTATAAACACTCACACATGAAATAAAATGCAACCCTGATCCAATGAAAAGTATTATTGTTTAGAAATTTTTCAAAAAACGATGAAGTCGTATGGGATGTCAAACTTTTTTCTTAATACTTGTCATTTTCGTGACACATTGCATTCACACTATCACACTTTGCCATATTACTTGAGTTTTTGACATGTATTAATACAAAGTATAATAGTGTAATCTAGCCTTTAGTAAACAAAATGCCTGCAGGGTTTTATACAACTGTCCCTTTCGTATTTTAGTTTAACAACTGTTAAGGGCGTTAAATATTCTTCAAACTAGAGAATTTGAAAGTTTCCAGACTCAAACAAAATTAATTATATGTTGGAAATTGGAATCATTTCTACCACCAGGCTAGATTGTAGTTTGAATAACTTTTTTCAATAAAATTCAGGCTCTAAATTACTATGACAGCCATATTTATCTAACTCTATGTTTGTTTTGAAAATATATATTTAATGATTAAAATTTAATGAAGAAAACAAGAATTTGGTTCCGAAGACTGTGCATTTTTTATCAACAATATTTAAAAAGAAATAAATGTCATCACTGAAATCGAACCTTGATTTTATTTGGGTATCTAAAGTAAGAATTTCAAATAACACCTGAATTACACCTAAGAGAAATTACCCACGCTCTACCCGCAACAGTAAAAATTATACCAAATTCGGGTAATTACCCACAAAGTGGCAACACTGAACCAAAGACAAAACAAGAAAAAACTCATTCAATTCAGTCAAATGAGTTAAGTATTCAAATATAATTTGAATATAAAATATCTGTACCTACACATTATGTATGTGTGTGTAAGCTTAACTCTTCCCAGTTGGCCACGTCTTTAAGACATCCTCAAAGACGGATGCACGACAATGTTAATTCCTGCTCGACATGTGAGGGACAGCGGGAACAAATCGTCAACGACATTTTCGAACAAGTGTCGCGTGAATCGCGCACGATACTAATGGTGTTTTCTTTTCTGACAATAATGTTCAATATATGCAACAATTCGTGCGAGTTTTTGTTCCATTCTAAAAATATATGCAAAAATGTGAGAAGTTGTCGTTTTCCTTTCTAAACATGTTGCAACAATAAATGGCAAATTTGTTCCATTTCTTACCCGCAGTTTTAACTGAGTGTGAGATAATACCCTTTTTTGCATCTGCGTTAAGTACTTTTTTATGCAAGCAAGTATTTTTTTTCTTGTGTTTGCGGACAATATGCGTTATACATTGTGATTTTTAGTTATATTGTGATGGATATAAAAACTTTTTGTTTTTCGTTTGTTTTACTTTAATTAAATAATTATATTTTTTTTGTCGCAAAATTTTTAACAACAGCTGACTTTAATTATTGAAAATCAGTGCTGTTAACGCTTATTGGAATTGTAAGAAAATTTAATGTTTAAAATTGCTACAAGCGTGGTGAATATCGCTTTTAGTACAAACTTTGCATTCAATATTTAACACGCTAAATACACATTAGTGTTGAGTGTAAAACGTAGCTATTATTTTGTTCCATTGTAATTTAGAAAAATTTATCACTTTCTAAGGCTTCGTGTAACCTAATAAATATATACACAACTATAATGCATCATTATTTTTTAGAAAAGAAAACGCCATAAGAAAGACAATGTCGCCTACCTTATCATTAACGACTAACTGTATGACAATGTCGTCTATTTCGACGTCCACGACAAAAATTATTATATGGTTATCTAATTCAGACAGTTTTTTAATATACTTGGAATATTAATTTCTGTTATATGTTTAATATTCGACTCCTGTATGCAATCCTAAAGTTGACAGTGAAGTACTAACTGCATGTAATCCATTTTCCAGCCCGCGAATAATTTCATCATCATTTTTGGTTTTACTGTTTGTTAAATTTTTTGTAGGTATTTAAATCAACGATTAAAAAAAAAGAATGTGAAAATTTTAAGAAAACCAAGCAAGTGATTGAATAGCATTCAAGAAAACTTTGTCGTCAGTAGCTTTTATGCAAGACAACTTATAAGACAGTGTCGCTCATACTGTCCCACATAGAGTTTAATAGAGGACAACTTATAAGACAAAGTCGCTCATACTGTCCCATATAAAGCTAAATAGAAGACAACTTACAAGACAACGTCGCTCAAACTGTCGTGCACGACGATTTCCTATAAACTGTCTTCTAGAAAACCTAATCAACAGGGGACAAGTCGTGCACACATTATTGACGACGATGTCGTCAACGCCAGTCTGGCCAACTGGGTTATAAATAAAAGAAGACACAAGCTTACCCAGTTGGCCAGATTGCCGTTGACAACATCGTCGTATTATGTATTATGGTTTACAACTTTGCTATATTGCGACGAACAAAAACATAAAACAAATTACAACTTAACACAACCAGTGTCTGATTTACAACTCAACTGAGTTAAGTTGTGAACCGTAATAGGGGCCATAGCTTCCAATAAAAATTAAAAATTTGCGTGTAACTGGCAAACACACATGTTATGTGGAAGCTTTCTAGATAATTCCATGTGTCGGTGGTTATGCATTTTAGGACGTGAAATTTTTTTTTCTGGAAACGTTCTAAAAAATTTATATGCCTCTGTAACTGTCATAACCATAAACCTGTTAGATATTGGAAGGTTATTTGATTTTGATATAAGTGTGGAATTTCTTCCGGAAGTTTCCGTGGAGATGTCATCATTATTGTAAAAATCATAAATCATTTTAACTTCTTCGTCAACCGTAGTTTTTGTTTGAGCTTCCTCTTCCTTTTTCAAGCATTGTTCAGTAAGCATTCAACAAATCACCTTTTTTAATGTTTTTTTGTAAAGCTAATTCAACTATTTTTCAAGGCCTTGTGTGTTCCGGTAATTCTTAAATTGACCAACTCACATCAAATTGATCGTTTAAAATAACGGTAGTCAATCTGTACCAACCAAGGCGAACTCAGTAGAGTAGTGAATTCGCCTTGGTACCAACAAAGTATTTGAAAATTGTTGTTGCTTTGCTCATCGGTATATGCGAAGAATAGTGATAGTAGTGATTAGTAGAACGTATTTGCCCGTTCTAATTCACTTTTTCCATACAAAGTTGGGAGCATGCCATTAGGGGTGTTCACAGTCTGTGAACCTTCTTGTTCATGTGGGTGTTCGCAATCAAGATTTTATTTTCACGCTACAATCGGTTGGTTTACTTAAGATATTTGTAAGGTTCGCTACACTGTAAATATATATTTTATATATATATTTTATATATGGGTGTTTCTACGTTAATAGGAACTATCGACGGCTACATTAAAAAATCATATATAATTATAAAATTTGTGGAAATATCAAACGTGTTTAATAATAATTTGCAATACCTAAATTACCTTAGTTAAGTCATAACTTCATGTTTACCTAGAAAAAAGTATCTACACTGGCCTGTCCCTTTACTATTCTGTAACAAAATCTTTGAAATTTAACAAATTACTTATTCATTAAACATCTAATCGTTATTTATTACATAAAGTAGTATAAATAACAATGATAGTCATTAAAATAAACTTTCATATTCATTTTAAGTCTCCTCCCCTACACATTCTTCGACCGTTTAAAAATGCCTCTAAAATGCGTTGACGCTGCAAATTTAAATAGCAGAGCATTTGTTTCGAAGTGAATTTAACAATAAAAATCGCGCGAGCTACTAGCGTGCTCTTATTGGGCCGATAATTTGACCATATCGCTCAGGTTGCTCGCACGTATCAGTGATTGATGTATCTCCACTGGTGGGTTTTATTCGCTTGTTATTTGTGGTTTTAGTTTTTTTGTAATATTTATTTATTTAATTTTCAGTATAATTAACGGTGTTAGTTTGCTTTTTCGCTACAATACATATTTTTCTGATTGTGGTAGTTTTTTAATGAAAACATCTCTCCCCTGCCGTATTTCCCCTGCTTCATCAGATGCCAGGGTAGAGATTTTGCGTCCAGGGTATATAAGGAGGTGCGATATTACTTCTTTCTTAGTATTTCACGTATATTATTTTACGTTAAACCAAAGCATATCCTCTATATACGTTATACGTGTTTTAACGCTTTAAAAATGTATGTATGCCTTATTTAATATGACTTTTGTTTTAGGTTAGTTTTTTACTACTTTTAGCTGTTTTACATTATCACACAAGTTATACGTATTTTGAAAAAAAGCAACACTGTCATGATAAGTTATTATTGCTTTTTTAAAACTTTCAAACAGTTATTAGATCAGGGAAGCATTTTCGAAAAATACTTAAGACTTTGTGGGATAGTGTGTAACGGCCTTGACAAACATATGTAGCATTATACAATAATATAAGTTAGTCCAGTTCTGTCTTTCGTCGCCAAATTAACGTTTTGACATTCAAGAGTTTTTAAAAATCTTGCTAACCAATTTTTATTAATATCCAATATTCGTTTTTTTATGTTTTATGCAACAACAAACAACAAAATTGCAAGAATTTTATCTAAATTTAGTAAAACTCACGTGGAATTGCCACAGGCAAAGGCGCGACTGATGGAGTAGGTGCGACGTACAAAAGGACTGCAGATAGACTTATTGGAGCTGCGAATGACATTTCCTCGCTGAAAGATTAAAGAACGCCCTCCAGATTGTCCTAATGTAAAAGTGTTCACCATTGATGACGAAGACATATCAAAGAAAGAAGAGGAATTTAATAAAAAATATTTAAAAAGCTTCTTAGGTACTATGAAGGTCCATCAAATAACTGGAAGTGTATTTTGGCCCAATAAATTGACAATGAAGAGCTTAAGCTGCTTCAGTGATCTTGAAGTATCCAATCATTTTAAGGTCGGCACTTTGGATTTTGCTTCCATGAAAACCAAACCGCGGCTAAATGTTGATAATGTATATGGGCCTAAAAGTGAATATGATGATGAACCACTAATTAATTATATAAAGTCAAAGCTGCTTAAAGTATGACTGTTTTCCTAAACGCCTTAAATGCAACCATTAAAATTTTGACAATGCAGTTAATTCCGAAATGCAACTTTGTAGTTGCCACTGCGCAGAGAAAATAAAAAAAAGCATTTAAAATAATGTAGATGCAAACCATATGCATATACCATACAACGTAGGTAAAAATTTAAGTACACAATGGATCAACACGGTATTGATACATTGTGAACACACGTTTAGGAAAACAACCAATCTTCTCAGTCTTATTCTTAAGCAGTTTCCGAGAAGCATGTCAGCTTGTAAATTAACAACATAACAGCCCCCAATTCAAAAACTAAAGGACAAAGCATTTTTAAAGCTTTTGACAAAAGTGTTAACATCTTTAAAGAGACGTGATCTCAATAGTTATAATTTTTAATGTTTTTTTTATAAGTTTAAAGTTTTTATTGGAGCATTGATGCTCTATATGTTTTTGTCACCTTACATTGCAAAATATGTGCAATTAAATAATTTATTTTTTTTAAGTTATATAAACGAAGGCTCTATGGAAATTTAGTCTAATTTGTTTGTTTAAAATTATCATCAAATATTGAATAATTACTGTTTACATCTTTGTTTTTTTTTTAGTTCGATACTCTACAATGTCAGTTTAGTGAAAAAATTTAGTTCAAACTTTGCTTAAGATATAGTTGATATAGAATACCTTTTACATGCTGATGCAATAAAATTTCTATTTTAATTACCATAGTATATGGTTTATTCAATGTTTTAATAATACTTAATAAAATTTATACAGTACTTTTCGCTTATAGTCACATCCTTTACACTGCCTTTACACATGCAAGTAGTGGCATGCCACTGTTGTATACATATTATCAAAGAAAATTAAAAAAAAGTATCAGAAAGCAAAAAAGAGTTACCGAGTTAATCATAATGGCACATTTTTGGGGAATTTTTTTCTTTTATTTATATTAGCATTATTTTAACGATATTAATGCTCTATTATTAACAAACTTGCTTTTATTTATGCGCGTTTTTAAAAAATTAATCATAATAATTCTTTATTAAGATAAAACTTCAATAACAATTTAACAACAATCCAGTAAATGTGAATTAAATTTTAAACAGGGTAACATTGCTTATCGTTTTGACATTTAGTGGCATGCAAGTGCCAAATTACCACTCGCATGCAATTTTTGCTGCCACTGGAGCTGCCATTGCGAAAAATGTGAGTGTATAAGTAAAAAAGTGTGAGTGTATTGAGTTTTTCGAACTGGCAGTGGCATGTGTAAATGCTAGGTTAGTTGCAACCATAACGTGGACTATATCGCTAATGTGACTATAAGGCTAATTCACATATATGCCACTATTACTACGTTTATACGCACCACTTATTCGCAAATAAATATATTGCAAGTAGAGAATATTGCCGCATAAACAGTGAATTAAATTTTTATTTGCGAATAGCTAACTCATGAAAACAATTCCTGATTAACGACACTATTTGCAAATAAGATTTTAAGCATTGCCACACTTTTAACCGTTTTACGTTTTTATTTCGATGTGGCACATTCATATGTCAACAAAAGTAAAATTAAATCAAAAATGTGCAAATAAATTTAAAAATACACAATAATTTTTTATCTGTTTCCTTTTAAAAAATAAAAAGTTTATATACATACAGTGCTACTAAGTGAATAAATTTTCCATCTGGCATCACTTAAAAATAGCAATTTTCGTTAAGAAATAGACATATAAACAGTAAGTTAGTTAATCGCAAATAATTTTTATTCGCGAATAGGCTACGTATAAACGTAGTATATGACGCATATAACGGAATTCGAATATAATCAAGCTATGTGAATAAAGGAAATAAAAAATTCATATAAATTACACCGAAATCAGGCTTATGAATTCACAACAGAGTTTTGATTCGAAAACTAAAAAGAACTTACAAAATTTTGTTAACGTGACTATAACCCCATTCATTTGCTTTACTTTTCCCTTTGACTACTGTTGATAAATGGCATATATGGCAAATGTGCTTATATCGCTAAATGGACTATAACGTTAATACTTTATATTAAATTAACTTATAGCGGCAAAATAAACAGATAAAATGGACTATATCGCTAATGTGACTATAAGCGTTGTGACTATAAACGAAAAGTACTGTATATGGTATAAACTTGAAGTTGACTATACCATCAGAATTAAATAATATTGAAAAAATAAAATTATATTACAAAATCAATAAAGATGATCTTAGAATAGAATAACATTTGGTTTTTGAATACTTAATGATGAAATGACTATTCTATATGTTTTTTAATTAGCATTTAAGAATTTAAAGATAATAGATTTATCATTATAACAGCTTTATGTTTTAACGGTCTAATTCATAAAAATTTCTTGTTTCAGCTTTAATGAATACAATAGTTATCAAACACTTTTTGTTTTATAAACCATTAATAAAAAGTCTAATTTAAAAACGCTTAATAGGAGTGGATTAACAATTAAACGTTTATATTACTTTTGTATTATTATGTTGGCAACAACATTTTTGTAATAGTGATGCATACAGCTAGGGATGAAAATACGAGTAAATAAAAATATCATACAACGAACGAATTTTAAGTGAATTTCTGTTTTGTTTTCAATTTAAAATGAATTTCTGTTTTTTAAAACGTAATATTTTAATTAATTTTATGTTTTTTTTTGTTAATAAAATACATACTATTGAAATCATATTTCAATATCAAATTTTTACTGCTTAAACCCTGTACGTTCCAAAAGAGATTATACAGCTTTATGTTAAACGAATAATTTAACCAATTTTAACCAGGTTTTAACAAAACATTTTTAGCAACATATAACTGCCAAAATATTTTAAGTTCAAATGTTTTCATTTACCTGAACATTCAAGGTATAGTAACCCTTTCTGTTTATATAATATTGGGCAAAATTCCCGCCGTTTTTTTTTGATACGTATGGGCGTACCAATAACGTCTGGGAAATTTTTAAATGTCTAAAATTCTCTCATTAGGATTATTTCCTCTATAAGAGATGAAGGCATTTAAAT
Organism: Pollenia angustigena; assembly: GCA_930367215.1. Lineage (NCBI taxonomy): Eukaryota > Metazoa > Arthropoda > Insecta > Diptera > Polleniidae > Pollenia > Pollenia angustigena. The sequence continues at coordinate 21,077,346 of OV884061.1, read as the reverse complement.
TTTTCTATTGAGAGAACCCATGAAGATTGGCTGCATCATCCTAAATATACAAATTGTTTTTATACCCTTCACCTCAGGTGGAAAAGGGTATATATAAGTTTGTCATTCCGTTTGCAATTTCTACAATAGTGATCTAAGACCCTATAAAGTATATATATTCTGGGTCCTTATGAGGAGAGAACTTGATTTAACGATGTCCGTCCGTCTTACGTTTGATATGTGTTTCCCGGAGACTCCAGACATGATAGCGGCTAAGTTGTTTTACATTTATGTCACATATAGTCCACCTGCTATTGAAATTCAGCAAGATCGGTCCACAAATGGCTGAGATATGACCAAAAAACCACGACTACCTCTAATTTTTTCCAAAAATCCCTTGTGGTTGTTGTATTTTTATTACTTTTTGCTGCATATCTTTGGAACGGCAAAAGCCAAAGTTTCCAAATTAGGTACACACATTTAGGTGGCCAATACACACCATCCTACAAAATGTGGGCGGGATTGGAGAAGAGGGCGTGGTACCTCCCGTACAAAAAAAATTACAAGTTGTATAAAAACCTAACTTTTAGGGCTGCCATATGTCCTATGGATATGACTTATATACCAAAATTTCGGAAATTTTTATGAGTTACATATAACCGAAATACTGGGGTCTAATCACCGCATACGATATCGAGCAAAATTGTTCGAAATTATTTATTTTGGTATCTTGAAACTCGATATCGAATGAAATGTATTGAAATTGAAATAATAACATTGGACATAGAGTAACTCGACATTACATTTTTCGAGTTTTCATTCGATACGCCAGTGTCTATCGTATGCAAAAAAATTCAATAGTTTATTCGATACGACAGTATCGAATGCGGTGATTAGACCCCTGAATTCCAAAAATTACCCTATTTTTACCTTTCACCGAAGGTAAAAAAGGTATATATATAACTGTAATTTCTACAATATTGATCCTACACCCTATAAAGTATATATATTCTGGGACCTTATGAAAACCGAAGTTCAAAACCGGTTGTCTCTTATTTTAAAAAATATTTACCAGTTTTATTTAGTTTTGTCTAGTTGCTCTGTATTCTGCTCGCACAATGGGGAAGGGTATATAAGATTCGGCACAGCCGAATATAACACTTACTTGTTTTAACTTCAATTTAATTTGTTATTATCGCTTTTTTGGTGATTGCTTAAATTAGTTTTTAAATTTCTGGCAGGCACATTTTTACAAAAATTTAGTTTTAAATCAATTCTATGTAATAATAATGACACCCCTGTTTAACATTTAATACCTTTTTTGATGTCTCGAATATATTTAGAGATATCTAGCTCTAGCATTGCCTGATATCCCTAATTTTACAGTTCTCATTGTTTTGCTTCATTTGTCACTTTTTGTGCTATGAATCAAATTTTCGATGCAAAAGTTAAAATATTCAAAGCATGTAGAACAAAACATTTTTGTTCCGTGCGGCAAACCAGTAACCAACAGACGATATACTATGCGGTTTCTACTTTGTGTTTGTTTTAATAAATACTATACCTTTTTGAAGGACATTTTAAAATATAAGTGTAGTGAATGGTAAAAAAGAGGAAATAATATTAAGGTTTATTTTTATATTTTATGCAAAAAGCTATAAAGACTTTAATTTTCAACAGAGAACATTTATAAGGATCTCGCGACCCATGTTATTTTTAACAAAAAAATAAATAAAATCGAGCAGCTTATATTTAAAATTAATTCAAGCATTAGTTATCGTTTTTCTAGAAAAAAAATTTTTATGCGTATTAAACTTTTTTATTAAAATAAATAAGAAGACACAAATTTTTAATTTTTCATGCAATTATTAAAATTTTATTTTAACAAACATTGAAATATCACTTTATTAAAAGCTTAAAGTAAGGTAAAGGCTACAATAAATATTTCAAATTTATGAAACGTTTAATAGGCTATTAAACATTTATAAATACTCTTTTTTCGACTTTTGCTTATTAATGACTTATAAAGCTGCAATGATGCGTTTATGAATTAGACTGTTATAGTTTAATAACCATACATACTATACAATGCCAAATCATTCATTATAATACCATTCCATAACAATCCACAGCATATCACACAATACCATACTATTTATGTATATAATTAAAACCACAAAAAATCACAAATAATACTTATTTATATAATTCACTTTTTATGTTATATATTAAAAATTCATGTATAACATAAATTTAAAGTCGTTTATACCAACAAAATAATTAATCTGATACATTTTCAACCTTTTTTCTTTGATTTATGTATGCGTATTGCTATAAATTTTATTCTTTTAGAGATTTAAAGTGAGTTTAAGGATTTCGTTTATATTAACGAACTCGTAGTGTTTGTTTAATATAATATATATTTAATCCAAAATTAAAATTATACAAAATAAATATTGATAATTATATACAATCAATTAAAACAACAATTGCTTATATATGTATGTATGTAATGCTGAATAAGCATTATTTTTTAAAGTTTTTTTGTTTTAGTGTTGCTAACTTTTAATATTTCACATTATGATGAAATTCTTATTACCCTTAATATTCATCCTTATATGTATACAACAAGTAAGAATATACATTATTATACATATGTATGTATATGACTCATCTATACGAAACAAAACTAAACCAAACATGTTTTGTTTCTGAAATTCTTTTTAATAAGCATTTTCTAAAAGCATTTACAGGTAGTTTAACTGCTACTCACTGTTTATCATCTTTAATGTTTTTTAATAGCTTGATACTCTATGTATAATACCATTTTAGTGAAGAATTTAGTTCAATCTATTCTTATGATACTGGTTATATAGTATATGTTTATACCTTATACATTCTAATACTCTTAAAATTTATAAGGCACTTTCATTCTTATATACAAAATTAGAAAACTTAAATTCAGATATAAGCTTTGGAAAATTACGCCTAAAATGTTGGTAATTAAATATACTATTTGGTTAAAAAATAAAACATTCCAGATATTTAATATAACGTAGAAAAAAAAACGAAATAAAAATGATAAATTTTGAAAAAAACGCAAAAAATAGGCAAATTTTGAGGTGCCATTACTCAGCCATTTCTTATCAGATAAAAATTTTCAGCATAAAAGGCATTTAATTACCTTTGCAACGATATGCCACTTTTTCGATCGGACTTTTTGGTTGGGCTCCACAAGGTTTTGAGTGGGACCATACACCGAAAAACACAAAACTTAAATTCAGATATAAGCTTTGGAAAATTACGCCTAAAATGTTGGTAATTAAATATACTATTTGGTTAAAAAATAAAACATTCCAGATATTTAATATAACGTAGAAAAAAAAAATGAAATAAAAATGATAAATTTTGAAAAAAACGCAAAAAATAGGCAAATTTTGAGGTGCCATTACTCAGCCATTTCTTATCAGATAAAAATTTTCAGCATAAAAGGCATTTAATTACCTTTGCAACGATATGCCACTTTTTCGATCGGACTTTTTGGTTGGGCTCCACAAGGTTTTGAGTGGGACCATACACCGAAAAACACAAAAGTACCGTTATCTAAAAAACGGTACTTAGGAAAAAAAATTACAGCGTTTTTCGTGTTCAGGAGGCCTCAATTAACTTATCTAGGCATGTGGCGTTCTTGGTATTTTTTTGGCTGTAAACCAGTGTTATATAGAGAAAGGCACAAATTCATATGTCTATAGGTAACAGTTAAGAATTTTACAATCAGGGGTGTAATGGAAACCAAACTTATCGGTATTGGTTTTGAAACAGAAAAAAAATACGTTGGTGTCATGAAATCCAATGTTGTCGGTTCTTTGTTCGAACTTAAATTAGTGTCGGTTTTAGGTGTCACAGAAACCAATGTTATCGATTTTTTATTGAAAATAAACCAAACAGCTTACAGGTCTTGTTTTTTTTTTGGAAATAAATAAATTTGTTAAAAGTTTAATTTTTTATTGTATTTGTTTTAAAAGTTAAATTTTTTCTACAGATAGAAGCAAATAAAATTGATTAATTGGTAAAATAGTATTTTTTGCATGTTTCCGGTAGTCTCCGGCAGCGGGCTGCTGCAAATTCGCAAGTCTTCTTCTCACTTTCTTTGCAAAAAGCAAATATGCAACAACAGCAGTGGTCATTCTATTTATTTATAAAGTTAAACAACATATTTTTTTTAGATTTTAAATAAATTTAATTTAATTTTTACAAAACAATAAAATTACACAATACCAATGCAATGCAATTTATTTCATGTTTACTGTATTACCACTTCTAATTTCCTTTTCTATAATTTTGCTTTTATTAAAAGCACAGGTTTTAACAATATTTTAGCAAAAAAATCATAATTTACAAAATTACAAACAAAAATTGCACTTAAAGCTGTAAACACATGAGCCAAAACATTAAACAGCTGATTCGAATATCGGTTTTATTTGTATTCGAAAACAACAAATCCGACTTGTTTTCATGTCACCAAATGAAACCAATATTGGTTTGCAAAACCGACAACTAGCAAACCCGACTTGGATTCTATGACACCCCTGAATATATTGGATTAAGATATATTATTTATAATAAAGAGTTTAGTTTGATGGTATTTGGAAGTTTATTTTTAATATAAATAAATAATATAAATAAATTGTCAAAAATTATATTTCTCTTATTTAAGTTTGTGATTGAAGATAGGCGCTAGAAAACCTCCCGCCTTCCGCGCTGATTTAGGATGGTCTGTTAGTGTTTGAAATTCAAAAAAGAATTATTGATTTTTGCTATGAATACAGAATTTTTTACTTATAACACATATCCTTTATTGTTTTGAAGTATATGGCAGCACCAATAGAACTAATATTAATCATTTGCGGGTAATATATAATTGTATATTACGATATATTTATCGTGTTAAAATTTTTGATCCTGTGTCATCATATTCAGTTAACTTCACAGGTTGTTCATTTCCACAGTTCATTGATTTGAGGCTATTACTATTACTTTATATCGAATTGTAAAAACACGTAAACCTACATCTGTGTTAGGATATTTTCGTTTCTCTAGCTCCACTCGTAACCCTGAAATAATCATACCTAGAATAAATAATAGTATTTTCTAAAAATCTTTCTTGGTGAAGTCAGCTAGAATATGGAATAGACTTCCACGACAACTTAAAACTTTTAGTTATGCAATATCAACCATACGAGCTAAGTTTTTGGAATACTTAAATAATTCATAGATTAGAAAAAAAATTGTATTATTCTTATTCTTAAAAAATACAAATTTTTTGTACAAATTAAAATAAGTGATCATTATATATTACTGTATTAAACATATATGGCCCTATGGGCTCGATTACGTAAATGAAATAAAATTTGTTTAAATCTGAATATACTACATATCTCCTTTTGAAAATTCTTTTGAATAGGAATCAAAAACTATAATTTATAATCTTTATAAAATGAAATATTTATCTCATTTAAGGGCGTTCCAGTCCTAATATTGGCCAATAAACAAGACTTACCAGGTGCTCGTGAACCTAAAGAATTGGAAAAACTTTTGGGTTTACATGAACTACTCACACCAAATTCACTTAATATAAGTTCAATTCTAAAATCCTGTTCCTCTTCAACCGGCAATATTGTGGCCACAACAAAAGCCTCAGGGGATGAACACGACGATGAGGAAAATTATGGAGAAATCTGTAGTGCAACTTCATCTTCGCCATCAAATCAACAGAAAACCCGCGCGATAAATGATGTAAAAAATAAAGCAACCTCATTAAAAAACTATTCATCAACTTCGTTACTTGATTCTTATCATTGTCAGCAGCAACAACCTAAACTAAGTCAACAACATACTTCACAAAACTCTCGAGTAACACAGGAATTACAATCATCTTTAGTAACACACCAGTCCTCTCCCTCCTCCTTAGTATGCACTCCCACATCATCCAATATACCCAGTAGTTGTAACATTACTAACAGTGACAATATTTCCAAATTAACTTCATCTGCCACATCATCAAATATAAATAATTCGTCAATATTACAAAATAGAAACGGCAATACAACAAAATTTTGCAGCACGTCAACTAACATTTTAACTCAATACAAGGGTTGGTACATACAACCAGCGTGTGCTATCACAGGCGAAGGACTACAAGAAGGTCTTGAAGCTTTATATGATATGATTCTTAAAAGGCGTAAATTTCAAAAGATTCATAAAAAGAGGCGGTAATATTCATCAAAGCCAGATGCATCGTAAATCAATTTTAACACAACGCATGCTTGAATACTGAAACAAAAATGATCAGAAACGAGTGTGTCCATGCAGACTTGAAATGTTTTTAGCTGAGATTATTATTTCCAAAACATTTTGTTTGTACGTAATATCAATTTTACTAAACAATTTAAAAAAACGTTTTTAAAAATTGTGCGATAGCTTATTTTACTTATAAACGCCTTTAAAAAGTAAATGGAAAATTGCAAAAACCACTACCCAAGGTGGCGGATTTCCGAAAAATAACTGCAGTTTTTAAACAGATACATCAATTTAAATAAGATTTAACATATCTGTAAAAAATTTGGCTCACACGTGTATTAGCCCAAAGTAATTCTTTAATAGGTAACCACGAAAATATTACATTTTTAGGTAGTAAAGTTATCAGACAGATTCTTACTACTTTGAATTTTAAAGGATTTTTTAATATTGTTGCTTAAACAAACGAATTGAGGTACATTAAGCATTGAAATGAGCGATTTAAAAAAATGTTTCAAGTATTTCCGTAAATGAAAAAATATGTTTTTATTTGTAATTATGTGTAAATAAAATTGTTTTAAATTAAACTGTTACTAATGAATATAATTTTATTAAATTTTGCACATACATATGTATGTATGTATTACATACACGAAAAGAATTATTTACTATATATTTTTTTGCATGATTCTCGTCCAACCCAAAAATGACTTTTTCAAATTATCTGTGTGGCTTTGTTTGAGCAAAATGTTTCTTTATTTAACAAAATTTTACTTAATATGAAAAAAATAATTTAAAATCAAGAAATTATTCTTAGATTTATGGTTTTCATGTTTAAAGAAACGAAATTGATTGATTACTTTAGAAAATAAACTTCTTTCCGTGTATGCATTTAGTAATTCCAATATTAAGAAATACGATTTTGAGAATATAAAATTTACAATGAAATAAGCCAACGAGGCTAGATATGAAAGATATTCTGTTTGTCTCACCTTGCAGCCGCACGTTATTTCAAATCATACAAGAACTAATTTCTGATCAGCTCGTAAAGTTGAATGTTTAATAACCAAACAAATGAACAGGTCAATTTGTAAGCAATCTGTAGGTCAATTTAAAAAGTGTGAGTGTGTTAGTAAAAAAGTTGAGTGTATTGGAAAAGGAATTGAAAATCAACCCTTGATCGTGTGGCCCCAAAGTCAGAAGAACAAATACCAGTTGGGCCATGATCACTGATGCCAACTTTTTTTTTTTTTGAACATTTCCCGTCAAATCGAACTCGCTTAATATTTAATTTATCGATTTTTTTAAATAATGCTAAAATCGTATTCATTAAGGATTATAAATTTAACAAACGCTTATTAAGTAAAATTTTCATATAAAAATTGTTTTGTAAAAATTCATTTATTTAAAACTACATATTTTTATGAATACGGAGGTAAATATTTTGCAAAGTTTTGTACAAATCGAGATATAGGGGTTTTTAAAGGTATACATACCACTTTCAAATTATGTTATAGGCCCCTATTATGAGTTACATTCGATAAACTATTTTCGCTGGCTATCGAACATCGACTATCGAATGTTAATTTGGTATTATGCGTTGGCAGCACTGTCGAAAATTTCGTTGTGCATCGAATTTTTCAAAGAAAACAAATTTGCTTTCGACGGTGCAAATGAATGTAAAAAACTTGTTGAAAATTTAACTATTTGTAATTTTGTTTGTGTTCGTATACCAAATACATAGTCTTTATCAGTTTTGTTCATTTTATGCAAGTTCAACACCGTAAACAACAATTGAAAACGCTCATATTTCAAATTTCAAAGTTCAGCAAGTTTTTCTTAAGATTCGTTTTAATGTGCTAACTTCCCATTTTATACTATTGACAAACTGAAGTTTATTGTTGATGGGATAAACTATTCCTATGCGCATTTCACTGGTTGCTTAGGCCAGATCGTCAGGATACAAAGATTTTAGAAAAACTAAAGATATTATACAAATAAAACTGTTAAGCGAATAAGAATTATAAGCCCCAGTTTTACTTGTAACAATATCAAAGCTTAAACAAAAACAACAACAATAAACAGTGAGCTTATCTTCCCCAAGAAAAACTTTGATAACTAATATGCATGTGGCAGTGTAAATAAAACTGAACTGGCAAAATAAAATAAAGAAATTTGTTTTATTTTTGTTTTTTCTGTACCCACTACAACTACATTTAGAGTTGACAAAAAATCAACCAATTGTGGTAGGGACTGTAAGAAAAGGAAAAGATAAACTCACTGTATATTTGTAAACCGATATAGTTAAATTTCAATAATATACTATTTCGGACTACATACGATATAAATAAAAACAACGTTGTCACTATCAATTCTCGATTTTTCGCAAAAATTAAAACCCTGAATATTTATGATACTGTTATCAAAGCTGATGTAACACAGCAAACAGTAAAACGCTCATAAAAAAGCTCCTAAAACCCTCAGATATGAGCGTGTTTTCCTATGAAACCGTCAAAAAATTTTGTACTGAATATGAGCGTTTTAGGACTCCTAAATTTAACGATTTGTATGGAAAATTGTGAGCCTTTTTGCTCACAAATCAATCATAACAACCTCTTAAAAGAGTCATAAAACAGGGATTTCGGAGCCAAAAAAGAGTGTTATAAGAGTGGTTCTTTTTCTTGAAATTAGGGTATTCATTTTATATGTAAATATGTGCTTTTTAGCTTTTAAAGGAAAAGTTTTATTAATATATGTTTTGTGCATGGAAATCATAATCATTTTAAACAAATTTCAGCGGACAAAACAACCTAATTTTCTTTTCACAAAGGCAATTTCTCAAAGATTTTATCAAAACCACAACCGAACAGCGCAAAATTATAACAATAATGACAGACAAACGCAAAATATTGAAATTAACAAGAAAAAGAAAACAAGCTATCGTTGCCCCTCAGAAAACCTTCATAAATAAGAGTTTTCTGGGAGTGTGCTCCTAAATTGCTCATAAAAATGAGTCTTTTCGGAGTCCTGAATTCTACAGGCTCCGAAATCAATCAGAATTGCTCATAAATTAGGAGGGTAATCAAACCCTCAAGAAAAGGAATCTTTTAAGAGTCATATTTAGGAGCGCTCCGAAAATTGTTTGGTGGGAATTTAGAAATTTTCCATTTTGACCTCGGTATTTTAAAAAAGGATGTATGTTTATTTTATTAAGCTTGGTTTCTTTTTGCTTATGTAAAAATATTTTTTTTATTTTTTGTTTAATATGTTATTTTCTCATGCCTTTGTGTGACTTCTCCAGGGAAAAACAGCAATTTTAAATTGTTATCGGATTAAAGCTTAACAAAATAAATATAAATTTAAAGAAATTATTAAATACCCATGAACTTTAACTATGTTTTTGTTTGATTATGTTTTAATAAAAGTCGAAACAAATTTGTTTAAAATTTATTTTAAATTGCACGATGTTTAAGACAAAAAAGACGTTTTTTTTTATTTTTTTCTCAGGAAATTGCCGATTTTGACATGAATTTATCTGGCAGGCCCTGAATAAAACCCAAACAAGAAAATCCTGAAAAAATTTTAAATAACAATATATAAGTCCCCTTTTAGACAGGCAAAGTTTACTTTGCAAAGTCTTGAGTTTATGGAAGGGAGGGGAAAAGAGAATAGCGGGGGAGTACGAACTTTGCTGTACTCGCAAATTCCTTTTGTTTTTCGTTCGTAGTTTATTTCTGAGCAGGGATGATAAAGTTGGTAGTACAATTGTACTTTTTTTACTACTATTAGCAGTGCAAAAGTAATAAAGTACTCCAGTGCAAATTTAGTACAATTTAAAAATTGCAAAATCTTTTTCCTACCAAAATATGATAAAAACAAAGCAAAGAAATCGCCTTTATGTAAATACTATATCGAATTTAGATGATAATCAACATTTTATTTTTTCATCCTGGTAGAGTATTCTGAGGAAATGCCCATATAAGTTTTTTCCTTTAAGTTTTCTTTTAAATATGACAACATTTGTATTTTTATCGACGGTGGAACATATAATACACTTTAACCAGTAAGAAAATCATACGTGTTAAAATTATGAAAAATTTCTCGCACCATAGATATCTATACACAGCTAGATATTTTTAAAATGAATAGCTTCTTTCACTAATTATTTAGTAGCTTTCTTCTACATAACTACTATAATTACTTCTTTAACTACTTATTTATCAGATGTATGTAGGAAAAAAATAATGACTTACATAAAAATGCGTTCATTTTGGGACATCCCTTGTAAAATGCATTGGTTCTTTCAGTAGAATTGGAAGTAGTATTTTAACATTTTCCTGATTACTAAACACATTATTTTGCAGGCGAAGTTTTTACTGGGTAGGTAAAACCTTTTTTTAGCCTGTTCCACTTTCAAATCTAAAAAAACAAGCTTAAGATTCTTCGTCTAAATTCCTTATTATTTACTTAATTTTTCTTTTTGTTTATTGCCAAAGGTATATTTCAAATATAAATGTATAGCACAAGTGAATTTTAATGTAAATTCTTAGTAATGCAAATAATAAAACTTGTAAAAAATATTTTTTTGGCATTAAGTACAATTAGCGTAAAAAATGTAAATTTTTTTTCTGTATTAAGTACATTTTAAAAAATGCCATTTATCAACCCTGTATCTGAAGTTGGCTGCAACAACGAATAAACAAAAATTTGTCAAATTAAACTTTGTGTGTCTAAACACCAAACAAAGTTTAAAAGAGAACTACACAAGACTTTGCAAAGTAAACTTTGCCTGTCTAAAAGGGGACTAACAATTGAGTTTATTTATTTTCATCATTTAAATTATGCAGTCATCATTTATATTCTTTTTTTTTTATTTATTAATATTAAAAAAATAGTTTATAATCCAATGGTGGGCGCTCCATAGCACAATTGTGCTGAGAGATTTCACACGTATGTATTCTTAGCCTCTTTAATTAAGTTTTTGATGAGAAAAATTTTCTTATTTTTTTTTCAAGAGAATTTGCCCAGCAAACACACGTGTTTCATTTCAAATATATGATGTTATGCGAAAAATAATTAACTGTACTTTTTTTACTGTTACTTTTTTCTGTGAACAGTAAATCTTTATAATTCAAACTATTAAAAAATGTTTTATATTACTTCAAATGCGTAAAATATAAAATTAGGAAATATAATGCACCATTTATTTGAAATGTTTGGCTTTATGTTTGGTGGGAACTTCTGCCATCTCACTAATACTAAGTCTGTGTTCATACGGCTCATGTCTTATTAAAAAGATTGCTACTTTATAGGCGAGAGGGATGAGGGGAAAAGAAACGAGTACACAGATGCATGTACTGTCTACGTTTTGCTTTTTCATTCGTTGCTTAATTTTGTTATTTTTTTCAATATCAAAAAAGCACATGTCGTCAACATGACGTTAATCATTTGAACTCCAATTCATGTTCAAAGAAGAAAAACGAAGAATCTTGTCAATAAGACGAGACGTATGAACTCTCGTAATGCACCATTTATTTGAAATGTTTGGCTTTGTGTTTGGTGGGAACTTCTGCCATCTCACTAATACTAAGTCTGTGTTCATACGGCTCATGTCTTATTGAAAAGATTGCTACTTTATAGGCGAGAGGGATGAGGGGAAAAGAAACGAGTACACAGATGCATGTACTGTCTACGTTTTGCTTTTTCATTCGTTGCTTAATTTTGTTATTTTTTTCAATATCAAAAAAGCACATGTCGTCAACATGACGTTAATCATTTGAACGCCAATTCATGTTCAAAGAAGAAAAACGAAGAATCTTGTCAATAAGACGAGACGTATGAACTCAGACTAATAAGCATCAATACAAGCACAGTTTTAGTTGTGCCCACTTCTGATATAAACATATTTTAAATTTAAAATATCTATATTTGGTTTTTCTCGCACCAATTTCAAATGTGACTTATTTTGAGAGTTGTTGAGAGAAACTTTTTACAAATTATTGTAACAGAAACACTTTTTCTCACATACTTCCAATAATTGCTTAAAAATAACTTAAATGACAGATTATTCTCGCAAAGGAAATATACAGAAACACCTGTGTGAGGAACCCAATTTTTTGTTGCACTGCCTTTGTCCCAATTGACTAGTTTCATGCGGAAAATTTTACGATGCGAGAAATACAGAAACGGACTACAGGAGTAACTGAGATTAGGGCCCATATTATGAGTTACATTCGAAAAACTATTAGCTTTAATTTTTTTTTTCTTTTCTTTTTGTTCAAAAAAGGCAATACAATTTACCACTCGATATTGATCAGAATATAATGGACATATTAGAAAACATTACTGTTCTAATTGTATAAAAATCGGTGTGTTGAATTATTGGAATTTTTTACTCAAATTAATTTTTTTTATTGTTTGAAAAATGAGTATTCTTATTACCTTTATATGCATATACATACATTCGCCTCGTATATACCACTATACCTTTAAAAAAATGCATAGGCATGTAATAATGGGTGCGTTCGTAAATGCATCACTGCGCTGCATCAGAAAAGCAAACTTTTTATAAAGCCGATAAAAAATAATTACAATTTTTTTTTATTGTATGTCTATTATTTTTGTGGAGTATTTCACAATTTTTTGGTCCACATTTACTTCACTGATAAATATATTACGATTTGAAATCACTGATGCAGCGCAGATGCATCACGCACCCTATCCCTATGATCATTTTGTGAATAGGTTTCTACATTATCAACTCTACAACAGGTTCAACTGGAACCAGTTCCACTAGAATACCTTTTAGATTAAAAAAAATAAATAAGTGTAAATTTTTAAATGTTTATTTGCTAAATAACAATAAGGACAAAAAACATTTTTTGCTTAAATAACAATAAAAGTTAATTATATCTACTATTCATTCGGTTGGAAAATTGGCTCCAAATATTCCATATGTATTTGGTTTTGTGTTACCTGTGTCCTGTAGCAGCCCTTTTGCTTCTTTATCTAAGTCCCGATGTTCTACTTTCCATTGACTTCGAATGCTAGAGATGAGCGGATCTGACGTTGCCAACAATATATTAAACAGATCTTCGTTTGTAAAATCTCGTGACACTTTTCTGGTATTGTGCTCCCTATAAAATCTGTAATCTTTATTCGTTTTTTCCTGAGCTTCCTCTGACAGATCTCCTAATGGTACTAAATGATGCATAATGACATCATTTCATGATAAAGGATTTTATGAACTATTGCAGACATATTTCTCCATGGATATTTGGTAGTATATATTCGTGCTGTTTCTTTGGCATAATCCCCAAATTTTCTAAAATCAATTTTTTCATTGCATGCAAGTACATCAATGATTGTTTTAAATCTTGATATAAGACTTATATCAACACCGGTTATTTCAGATGCTTTTTTGGGATCAGAAAAGAGCCTTCTTGCTGTATTCCCATCATTCGTATTGCCTGATCCTTGTTTTGGTTGGTCTATAATCAACCCACATTTGCGAAATTCAACCTGAACATGCTTCTTTTTTATACTTCTTTAATCCTTGTTGTAAAATCTAGGTTTACTCCGTCAAACTTGTTTGAAGCGCTTTTTTAAGTTTTTGACGAAATCGGTTATTTTATTTTGCAGTTCCGATCGTATTTCAGTGCTGCAGGAATATAAATTGCGTTTTCCTTCAATGTTTTTGTTTTTAAAATACTCATCGGATAGTTCTTTATAGCTGAAGCTCTCCATTTTTATAGATATTTAAAAATTAGATTGTTATTGCTTAGATATATTTTAACAACTGAGATTTTATTCGAATACCACTGGCTTTAATACATAGCTTGCGTAATACTGTGTTCCTAGGTAGCATAATAAGGTAGAATAAAAAACTAAAATGGGCTTAAGTGGGATACGCTTAAAATCCCACAGGTATTGGTAATTATATAATATAAAATATCTAGCACAACTTGGCTTGGTACACTTATATCTCAGTCATATGAATAGGTAAAATAAAAAGAGCAAAAGAAATGTTGCGAATAATTTTACACAAACTAAAAAGTGTTCTATAGGATGTTCCAAACAGGTACAAAATTGCATTTGGGTTTAAAGTGGATACTTTCACCTTCGTACAGCTAGTAAAATCTCTCTAACCCCATTTGATTCTCATAAATTCTATTCTTCTGAACTTCAATTTTACTAAAATATAGAACCTGAAAAAATATTTAATAACACAGCAGGTATAATCGGTACAGTAATACAACATAACATTGTTTAAAGACTGCTTTACTACCAATATAAAAAATGTTGAACCCACCATTGATAAAAGTTTGACATAAAACATAATCCACCCGATTAAAAAACTAGAAAAATCTTTATAAAATCAAGCCAAAAAATCCGTTTTATCCGAATATCTCCAAAGGTAAAGGAGATAACCTAAACCTTTAAGCATATTTTTGTAACTCAGCTTAAGTTTAATTTTTTTTGCAATCCATAAATATTTTTTTGGTGAATTTTTTAAAAGTTTAAATTTCCGAGGTTACCAATTTTAGAGGTCCGCAAGCCACTCTCCCGACTCTCCATGGACCCGTGTTCTTTCAATTCAACTCAAAATCTACCCGGCCATGACAGTTTAAAATTTCATTCAAATATGTTCAGTCGTTCATAAGAAGCAAAATAATTTTTCAAATCAAAACATTCGTAAACCATTGTGTTATATTTCAGTCATATGAGCAGCTTAAATAAAAAGTGCAAAAAAATGGTGCGAGTAATTTCATTAAAATAAAAAAAGTGTTTATCAGACAGTTCCAAACAGTTTCACAAGTATATGTGAGGTTAAAGAGGACACTTTCAGCTTTCTGATGGTACTAAAATGTCTTTAACCGCTTTTGACCCTAACAAGTTCTACTCCTCTAAAATTCGGATTTAACTAAAATATAGAACCTGGGGAAACATTTAATAACACATCTGGTATAAATGATACAGTGATTTAATGGACCATTTCTTAAAGAATACTATCCCACTAATATAACAAAAAAAATTTTGACCAATTATTGATAACGGTTTGCGAGAAATCATAATTTAGTTCTGAACAAATTTACAAAAATTAATTTTTTTCTAAAACAACATAAAATATTTGTTTCCAGCAGCATGCCACAGCCACAACTACCAATATTTTAATCTAGTTTTTTGGATACCTTAGTTCTACTATGTTTATGTTTATTTAAATGTTTTTTTTTCGGTTTCTGGATGTTTATATGATATTTTTTTTGCGGCTAAACGAATAAAGGTTTAACAAAGATTTTTTTTCGCTGAAAGGTTTGATCAAAAGTGTTTAAAACAGCAAAAAAAAATTTAAAATATGTTGAATATTCATGTTGAAACAATTCGTTCAAAAGCTAAAAAAAAACAAATTATACACTTTTTTTTGCAAAAAAAGGAAAAGAAGAGGTTTTTAAAGGTGAGGTTAGCATGTCTACGAATTATGTTTGATACCACAATAAAATTTGGAATCTCTAATTTTAGAATCCAAAAAAAGTGTGCGCAAGTTTGCGCCATTATTTTTGACGACTTTTTAAATTTTCACATTTCTTCTATTTTGCTCTTATACCTTTATATCGTCATAAACTTTTATGTATTTTGAATTATTGATTTCAACTGTTATTCACATCACTTTTAACACTTCACAATATTAATACCTGCCTATATGTATTTATAAATTGCAAAAATTCTTAATTATCCAAAATAGTTTTAAGGAAATGTCCCACACATCCCCATAAAAGATATTTTTATATACCTGCTCTAAAAAACAAAAATAAGTTTACAAAAAATAAATATAGGTACATAAAAAATACATGGGCACCCAGGTATCAGGCTACCATCCAATTAAGGCATAAAAGCATGCGCTTGAAAATACTTATAAAGGGTTATTGCACCCATTTTTTATCAAAACCGTTTTGTAACTTCGAGAGTCAACATGGAACAAGTTTACACAAGATTACAGCTATTCCAAATAGTGAAAAAATCAAATGCTGGAACCATGGACGAGAAATTGGAATTTTTGGTCAGAAAATTGAGCGAAATTTCAAAATGTCAAGGGGATGGGGACATATTAGCACTGAAGCAGTGTTTGAAAAATTTCAAAAATTGTTTCAAAAGATATTGGCTTTCGGCACAACGAAAAGAGGACCGCTTTTTAAGCACAAACGCTAAATGGCTGGAAGGAACTGTAACAATACCAGTATTTGGCAGTTCGTCTTCAGGGCGACCACGAAAAGAATTTAATGAAGCTAGTGATAGAACAAAGCGAAGAAAAACTGAAGAAGTTCGTCACCAATTAACAACAGAGGAGATCACATTTGCTGCATCCATGAGTCAAAGAGCAGCGGGACATAATGATGCGGCTAAATTAATAATGGATATAACGAGATCCCCAAGAAAAGCAAGAATTTGCAAGCGATCATTAACAACTTTTGAAGTCAACCCTGTGAATAAACTTTCAGCGGAAGGAGCTTTAGCACTCTTTGTAAATGCAGAGCTCACGAAAAAGCAATATGAAATTTTATACAATGCCAATAAAAATGTGTATCCATGTTACTCGTTACTAAAAAATGAAAAAAAATTTTTTTATCCCAATGAAGATGCCATAACCGTTACTGAAACATTAGCGGAAGTGAAGCTCCAAGCTCTCCTCGACCATACAGCAACACGCTTATGTATATACCTTGAAGAGGTTTTGCAGCAGTTAGACTATGAAGAGCTAAATTTCTTGGACCTTATAACCAAATGGGGCTGTGACGGATCGCACCAATCATGTTATAAGCAGAAATTCGAAAACGAAGATGTTAGTGACGCTAATATATTCCAAAGCAGTTGTGCACCAATTAAACTAATCACAAATACTAATGGAAAAATTAAAACGATATGGCGAAATCAAACACCATCCTCAACTAGGCTGTGTAGACCAATCCGCATCCGTTTTGTGCAAGAAACAACTGACATCACGAAGCAAGAAATTGGACACATAAATAATCAAATTGAATTTTTAAAGAAAAGCGAAGTACCGTGTAGTGGAAAAATTGCACAAATTAAACACACGATGGTAATGACAATGGTCGACGGAAAAGTATGCAATGCTGCAACGGACACAAAATCGACAATGAGGTGTTACATTTGCGGTCAAACTTCGAAAGATTTTAACACGTTGCAGAAGAATGTTCGTCTGAACTGTGATGCCTTGAGTTTTGGACTATCAACTTTACATGCTCGCATACGCTTTTTAGAATCGATACTTCATCTCTCATATAAACTGCCAATTAAAAAGTGGCAAGCAAGGAGCGATGAAGATAAAGCAATTGTTAAAGAGAGGAACATATTCATCCAAAAAAGACTTAAAGACGAGATAGGAATACTTGTAGATGTTCCAAAACCAGGATACGGTAGCACTAATGTTGGCAACACATCAAGAAGATTTTTTTCGGACCCAGCAACTGCATCGAAAATCACTGGAATAAATGAAGAATTAATCAACCGACTGAAAATAATATTGGAAGCAATAACTAGCGGACACCGAATTAATATTGAGAAATTTGAGGAATATGCACTGTTTATACGGGTTAGACAGGGTCAGATAGTGTGGGGTTTAGAATATGTATACGTATGTAAATATATATTTATTTAGGCAAGGGTCAACAAACCTTTGTAGAGGAACTATGTGCAATGTATATGTAGGTCTATTTATGTACTTCTTCGGTAAATAAAGAAACAACTACTTTTTATGTTAAGTTCATTAAGTTTGTATATGTATTTATTTATCGTAAATTTAAAATTTACTTTAAGTTTTTTTTTAAATTCACTAATTGACACGATTGAGTTTTAAATTTGAGGGTTCACAAATATTAATATATTTTATTAGATTTCAAATATATAATTAGGTATGTACAATAATATGAATTTTTATTTATTTAAACGATTTCGGCTGTAGCGCACTGGTGGTTGTTTTCCTCTCAAGATTAACTTTAGAATAATTATAAGCAGGATGAAAACACAAAAAGAGTGGATGGTAATTGCATTTGACGTGTAGGTGGTGATTGACATCTGGGATGGGATTGTTTAATTGTTCACTGAAGTGAACATCCTCCCGGGCCTGGCAACCTGTGAAGAAAGTGGACAATTATTTTTATACGCTCAATATTGTGTTAGGGAAGGTAAGAGTAACAGGGTAGGGTAAAATACTTTATTAAGTGTTTAATTAGTAAGGGATCCCATGACTAGCCAACCAAGGTGCGAATCCTGTGCGATAAGTGATCCGCCGTCAATATGGATTGTGTTGGGTTGCAAGACGGTGGTGTATAAATCACCACCTATTTCCATGGCGACGGGTGAGTTACCATAAAATTCTGGGTCGGCCAGTGAAATTCGACAGAACTTCTTTTTAATCCATTACGTTAGGGTAAGGGTTTTTTGGCAAATCGTCGGAAACACGCATACAGACCTCATACCTGATGGTGGAGGCCATATTGGGTGCGATTATGATCTTCACGTAAGTTTGATCATCAACTTTAAAGGTGGTCAACTTCGATTCTCGCACGAAGGCCATGCTGATCTTGGATGTTGTCAGACAAGGGTTTGAAAGGGCTCTGACGAGCTGAGTTGACTTCTGTGTCATAACCTGAACGACAACGGTGGGTACAAAGGTTTGGGTTTTCGACGTGGGTAAGCCTGTTGCTTTAATTGGCATCACAATAGTTCGTGGCGCAGGAATCGGAGCAGTGGTATTTTTAGGGACAGTTGCTTGAATCCGGTCCTTTGTCAAATCTCGTATGATTCTCTCTGGGCCATGGAGTGTGGTATGGTGCTTGCCCTTGCATGTTTGACACCGAGAGTTGCTGGGGCATTTCTCAATAAGGTGATTCCTGGCCAGACAGTTGATGCAATAGTGCATTCTTATTGCAGTTTTGTATTTTTCCGCCAAGTTCAACTTGGAGAACTTCCTACAGTTTGCCAAGCTGTGATCCGCCTGACAAATGCCGCAACCAAAATGTCGTTTTTGTTGACGATCAGCACTATTGCGGTTAGGTGTGGGACGAGAGCTATTGCCTTTCTTCGATTTTGCGGTTCGACTACCGGAACGACTGGAACGTTTCTTATGGTGGTTATTGTTGGGTGCCATATTCTATATGAAATAAGTCATGTGAATGAAATTAAGAATCAGTGAATGGATGGGTTAGTATACTAGAAAGTTAGGGTGAAGAGTAAGTCATGGGTAAGTGTAACAAGTGGGTAATTGGATTATATGGGTTAAAAGGTGTAAATAAGGAACTAAGTGTTACTTGGGTTAAACTATCTAGTGGGTAAAACCACAACTTTCGTTATTGGTCGAGTCAAAGTTCCAGTTGCTGTACGTAAGTCTACTACTCTGTTTCGTCTATCAGAGCCAGTGTACGTCTTTATTACTCGACCGAGCAACCACTCGTTAGGGGGTAAATTATCCTGTCTAATAATCACAATGTCATCAACTTCAATTTGACGTTGAGGGTTTTTCCACTTGTATCTTTTATGGAGCTCTTTAAGGTATTCATCTTTCCATCTTCTACAAAAGTTATGATGTTGAATCCTTAACTTTTGCCATCTGTTTGCTAGGGTAATATTATCACTGCTAAAATCGGGTTCTGCAGGGGTTAATATGGGTGAACCAATTAAAAAGTGTCCGGGAGTTAAAGGGTTAAGATCTTGCGAGTTTTCACTTGACGGGCTTAAGGGTCTTGAGTTAAGGCATCCTTCTATTCTAGCAAGGAGTGTAGCTAGCTCTTCAAATGTATATTTAAGGGTATTCATTTTCTTTAGATGGGATTTAAAGCTTTTCACTCCGGCTTCCCATAAACCACCCATGTGAGGTGCTCCCGGTGGTATGAAATGCCACGCCAAATTTTGAAAACTGCTAGCAGATTCTACCGAACTTTTTAACTGTTTAATAAATTCCTGTCGCTCTTTTTTTAGTTACTGACTAGCTCCAATGAAATTAGTTCCATTATCGGAAAAAATTGCGACAGGGCATCCCCGCCTCGAAAAAATCGAGCAAAGGCTGCCATAAAGGCTTGGGTAGACAAATCAGATGTAGGCTCCAAATGAATAGCTTTTGTTGCAAAGCAAACAAAAACACACACGTAACCTTTTGTAATTCTACAAGCTCTGGCATTATAAACTTTTATATCAAATGGTCCAGCAAAATCAACTCCAACATTTGTAAAGGGTTTTTTCTATTTGGGTTCTTTCTGGTGGCAACGCCGCCATAAATTGGGTCGTTTGTCTATTCCTATATCTGGTACAAGGTGAATATTTATTAATAACGGAACTAATAAGATTCTTAAGTTTCGGAATCCAATATCCTGATCTTATAATTCTCAACATAAGTTGATTTCCGCCATGCAGGGTTACCAGATGTACGTGTTGGGTTAATAATTTAGCAAAAGAACTTCCGTAGGGTAATAAAATCGGATGTCTTTCGGAATATGACAAAGCACTGGAATTTGCTAGTCGACCATTTGCACGCATTACATTAGATGAATCTAAAAATGGCGTTAGGGTGAGCAGGCTACTTTTACTGGGTATAGGGTTTCTTTTCTTTAGACAGTTGTATTCGTGTTTAAAATATTCAGTCTGACAAAGAATAATAAGTCTATCACGGGTAGATTTTATTTCAGACGCACTAAGTTCAATACTTGGGTGTGTTATCAACATGCGCAGTCTTTCTTTGACTTCATGTGGGTTGTTTCGATCAAGAATAACTCTATCATTTCGAATTGTATTGTTTCGGGTACATAATGTGCGATCACAGAATCGATAGACATATGTCATAACTCTAAGAGCATTTGACAGTTTTGAAAATCTTGATAATATATCTGGGTGTGTAATATTCGTATTTTCCAAGGGAGGGTGGGTATCAACCGTCGTGCAAAACGACTGACTAACTTTAGCCTCAGCTTGAGTTATAAAGTGTTTTTTCGTTGTTGGCCACTGTGAAGCAGATTGTTTCAACCACGATGGTCCATTCCACCATAAGCTGTCATCTTTCAACTCATCGGGATTGCATCCTCGGCTAGCAACATCGGCAGGGTTATCGTGTGATGCCACATGGTTCCAATTATTAACACCGACTGTCTGCATAATTGTAGAAACTCGGTTTGCTACAAACGTGTTCCATGAATTGGGTTGCTTGCTAGGCCATGCCAAGACAATAGATGAGTCTGTCCAAAAATACGTCTGATGTAAGGGTAGGCTGAGTTGGGTAAGTAAATTGTGTGTCATATTTGCCAACAACACAGCACCACAAAGTTCTAGCTTTGGTAACGAGATTACTTTGATTGGCGCAACTCTTGTCTTCGCAAAGAGTAGGGTTACGGAATTAGGTCCGTCAACGGGTGTAACTCGTGCATATAAAACTGCAGAGTAGGCCTTTTCAGAAGCGTCTGAAAATCCATTAAACTCAATTTTCGCTGAAGGTAAAAAGTTAATCCATCTTGGAATTCGAATTGTATTAATATTATCGTAAAACTGCAAAAACTTTTGCCATTTTATGAGGGTAAGTGGGGTAAGACATTCATCCCAAGCTGTGTTATCTTGCCAAATCTGCTGCATTATAATCTTAGCAGATATAACAATTGGCGCTAACCATCCAGCTGGGTCAAAAAGACGAGCGATATCTGATAACACAGTTCGCTTCGTGTAAGCTGATTTTCTCTCAATTAAAGGAACATTAAAGAAAAACATGTCTTCTTTTGCGTTCCACCGAATACCTAGTGTCTTAGCATTATTTGATTCCGGTAGGGTAAGCAGGTCAACATCGAGTTGATGTTCCTTGGGTAAATCATCAAGTAATTCCTTTGTATTCGAAATCCACTTTCTTAAAGGAAAACCAGCAGAGTCAAGAGCCGTGATTAATTGCGTTTGTGCTTCTTTAGCCTCTTCAATAGTGTGAGCTCCGGCTAACACGTCGTCTACATACATATTATTTTTCAATATTTGCGATGCGACAGGGTGGGTGTTTTGAATGTCTTTGGCTAATTCGTGTAGGGTTCTTATAGCCAAGTATGGCGCACAATTCACACCAACTGTGACTGTTTGCAGTTCATAATCTTGAATTGGCTCGTTAACGCTTTTACGGAATAAAATTCTTTGATATGGAGTGTGTATCGGGTTTAAAATAATTTGCCTGTACATTTTAGTAATGTCGGCATTATAAACTATCTTATAAAAGCGCAATTTCAAGATAAGTACAACTAAATCTTGTTGTAGGGTAGGACCAATGTGTAGGGTATCATTAAGGCTGTTGTTGTTCGAAGTTTTGCTAGAGGCATTAAATACCACCCGAACTTTTGTCGTCACACGATCAAGTTTAACAACAGCATGATGGGGTAAGTAGTACTGGGTATTTGAAGGAGTGTTAGGTTTATATTTTATGGGTTTCATATGATCCAAGTCGATATACTCCTGTAGCACGTTATCGTATTCTGATTTAAGTTCTGGCTTTTTCATCAGACTTTTCTCATTTCTTAAGAACTGAGCCATTGCTACGTGGCGTGAGTTTCCTAACTCGACAGGAGGGTACAGAAAAGGAAGATCTACTTGATAACGGCCATTTGGTAATCGACAGGTTGTGTTTATGTAGGTTTCTTCACAAAAAGAACTCTCATCTGAAACTTTGGGTTGGTTGGGCACATCTTCAATTTCCCAGAATTTGGTCAGAAATTTATCAAGCGTGACTGAACTGAAGTATGAAACTAAGGGTTGGGTATTGTGTGATTTCTGAATGGGTCCCGTTAAAATCCAGCCAAACTCAGTCTCCTGAGCTATTAGGGTATTCAACAAATCTTTTCTAACTCCCGATTTTAAAATCTGGGGGTAAAAATCGCTGCCAATAATGAAGTCTATAGGTCGACTTTCATAGAATTTTTGGTCAGCTAATTGAATATTTTCCAAGTCTTTTATGAGGGTTGGGTTTAAACTTTGGGTGGGTAAATTTTTAGTTAGAGTTTTTACTACTATTGCTTGGATATTCAATTTGAAGTTGTTATGGGTATTTGAGCGCAATAAAACTTGGCATAGTTTGTTTGAACGGGCAGAAACTATCTCATTTAATCCTGAAATTTCAGCAACTATAGGCGTAGTGGGTAAATGTAATCTTTTTCTCAGTTTATCTGTGATAAACGAAAAATCTGAGGCTGGGTCTATAAGCGCTCTAGCTGGAAATAATTCTCCTTGAACCTCAACATTCAGAACTGCAGTTCCTAATAACTTCGTTCTGTCATCTAGTGTGGGTTTGCTTGATTGGGTATGTGTCGAGAAAGATTGACCTGTATTTGACGAACATGAAGCCTGGTTATCATCATCTTTTGGGTTTATTTTTGAACTTGGCTTGTGTAAAAGGCTATTATGACGTTTACCACAATACCTACAGATAAATGTGCTACGACAATTTTGTATGACATGACCAATGGCTAAACAATTGTAACAGGGTAACCTGTCCGTAAAAACGCCTGGGTTCGAGCCCAGATTGAGTCAAGAATGAAAAATTATCAGTAAATTTTAATTAATTTTCATGTTGCAAAATTCCTTTCTTCATAAAAATAATTTAATGAAAATTAAATTTGATGAACTTAAGCCTAATTAAAAATATTAAAAATTTGGATTAAAAACCATAAATAGTTCAACAAAATAACCACAATACTAATTAATTGTAACATATTTCATTATTTTTTACAAAATCAATTCTCTCATTTATTCCAAGTGAATTGAAAGACGAACATTCTCTCAAAGTATGATTTCCATTGCAAAGTTTGCAAATGGAACCATCGTGTTTATTTTGGGTTTTCGGGTAGTTTTGGGTTGTGGGTTGAGTAGGGTTAGATAGAACTCGTCCATTACTGCGTCTTTGGGTGGGTGGGTTTTGGGTGGGTGGGTTGTGGGTGGGTTTTGGTAATTGCTTCCCATTTGAATCATTAACTACATTATGAAATGTTTTGCCTCTTCTGTCATACTGTGTTTTAATTTCTTGGTAATGTTTGGGTTTTGGGTAGGTTTGTTGCCGTTATCTTGAACATCATTCACAGATGTAAGTTCCTTGAATGTGTTAGTTAGGAACAAATCCAAGTTTGTCCATGAAGGCATTTCAGCACAATCTGAGAGGGATTTTTCAAATTCTCTTCGCGTCTCCCTGGGTAATTTTGTCAAGCAAAGATATACTAAGATAGGATCCCAGTGATCCGTATCTATATCTAAAGAATTCAGATTCGAAATACAGCAATTTATCTTTCTTTGCAGTTTTCTTATAGAAACACTGCACATAGTATTCACAAGGGGTAGATTAAATAGGGTTTTTAATTGCGCGTTAATCTGCATTCTACGATCTTCATATTGAGCAGTTAACTGGGTCCACGCAATACAAAAAAGGGTGCATTGTCTACTATTTCTTTGGCTTCGCCGCTTGTCTTCTGCTTAAGGTAAAAAAGTTTTTCAACTCCACTTAAGCGAGTGTTATTGCCATAAATGGCCTTAAAAAGGTCTCTAAAGGAAGCCCAGCATTTGAAATCACCGCTAAATGTTGGCATATCACAAGGGGGTACATTGAAGGCTACCGTATTATGGGGTTGTGTATTTATGGGTTCGGGTAAAGAGGGTCGGGTTTCATTGAGTTGGGTAATTTCCTCAATTGATTCATCAATCGCGATCATACTATTTCTATAAAAACTTTTAGCAGATCTAACATGTTTTACAATTTCCGATAAACTTATAGTCTGAGACTTCACTGGGTCCTCCAAATCAGGAGATTCTCTAATCTGCACGAATTTACTGTCAATTTTAGACCATAACTCATCAAGCTCACGTTTCTTGAATTTTAGAGCGGGTAATGATTGGAAATTTTCCGAAGAAGAGCGATAATCTTCATCAAATGCCTCTAAATCCGTTTTGATATATCTCATTAAATCAGCGGCCAAAGATTGTAAGTTAGACATTTTGGGTTTTATTCAAAAAAATTAATAAAATATTTCAATTGAGAAAAATCAGTTATATATAATATACGGGTTTGTTTTTTCGCCTTGTGCACTTTTTTATATTTTTTAAATTGTTTGCTTTATGCTGAATTTTTTGCACTGTTTTTCTTTTTGTTTTATTTAATTTTTTAAAAAATAAGCTTGTTTTGTGTCACTATGTTTTTATTTATTTATTAGTTTTTAAACTACACTTTGCACTTTTTTATTTTATTGTTATTTTAGTGCTTTGAGTGATTATTGTTTTTAATTTGTAAGGTATTATTTATTTATGTGTGTGTTTTGTGAACTTCAATTTTAACTTATTTATTTTATATTCTTTTTTAATTTGTGGACTGTATTCACTTTTTCACTTTGACGGTTCGTGAGGACCAATGTTTATACGGGTTAGACAGGGTCAGATAGTGTGGGGTTTAGAATATGTACACGTATGTAAAAATATATTTATTTAGGCAAGGGTCAACAAACCTTTGTAGAGGAACTATGTGCAATGTATATGTAGGTCTATTTATGTACTTCTTCGGTAAATAAAGAAACAACTACTTTTTAGGTTAAGTTCATTAAGTTTGTATATGTATTTATTTATCGTAAATTTAAAATTTACTTTAAGTTTTTTTTAAATTCACTAATTGACACGATTGAGTTTTAAATTTGAGGGTTCACAAATATTAATATATTTTATTAGATTTCAAATATATAATTAGGTGGTTGTTTTCCTCTCAAGATTAACTTTAGAATAATTATAAGCAGGATGAAAACACAAAAAGAGTGGATGGTAATTGCATTTGACGTGTAGGTGGTGATTGACATCTGGGATGGGATTGTTTAATTGTTCACTGAAGTGAACATGCACATAAAACTGCCGAAATATATGTGCAAATTTACAACTGGCACCCCATGAGACCTACGATGCACAAGATTCTTATTCATGGCGGTAGTGTTATAAAGCAAGCAATCTTGCCAATTGGACAATTGTCAGAAGAAGCTGCCGAAGCCAGAAATAAGCACTTCGATTATATCGCACGAATTATTCGAGGAAATTCAGCAGAAGCGATACAAATCGAGATGTCTTGAATAGGTTATTTCTGAGCAGTGACCCTTTTATAAGCTGCAGTACGCTAAGAGAACGGAATAATAAAAAAGCTTTTTCATCAGAAACCATCACACTTCTTCTTCCTGACACCGATGATGCAGCTAATGAGGATACACATACGACATAATAATTAGTAAGGAAATTTTATTAGTTTAACTTTTCGTTTATAAAGTATTAAATAATATAAACTAAATATAATAAAGCCTTTTTTCATAAAAAAATACTGTTTTATAAGAGCCTTACAATTTTCAAATTTTTTTTTTAATTAGACTGTAAATCATATGTATGTATGTACATACAGTCTGTCAAGAATGAGTTTAAACCTTTAAAATCAACATTTGTTAATTGAGTTTTGCGATTTATACCAACTTTTATTCCTTAGGAATGTGGCTTTTAGAAAAATCTTAAAAATTTAAACTTTTTTGTTCTTAAATTTTTTAATTGCATTTTGAAAACAAAAAATTTTACGCATTTTGCATGTAAATTTTTTTTTCGCCATTAAATTTTTAATAACTCCAAAATAGTAATGCATATAAAATAAATGTGTATGGTTAGTTTAAGCAGAATTTTCCGGTGCATCTTCTGATTCTCCTGCTTTTAAAATCGGAGAACACGTTTTCAAGTTATGGCAAAATATATAAGGCAACCCAACGATTTAGGAGGTGAAGTATGCCACGCCTTTAAAAGAAAATCCTTACGTACTAGAGAAAAACGGAAAACAGATTTGAATAAAGGGCATCAAAATCCATATAGTCCACATACTTTAATTTCTAGGGTAGAGAAAAATTTTTTTGTTGCGCAGTGTAATTTTTTCAAAATCTGCCACTTGACTTTTATATCATACTACACCTAAAACTATCAAAAAACTAAAACTTTTAATTCAAAAAACACCTTTAATAATTTTGGCCAGCTTTTCAGGCCAAATACTCCTCTGGGCGACGGTGCAAATAAATGTTGAAAATGTAGGTTAAGAAGGGTTATGCGTCCAAGGGCACACTTCCAGTCGGAGACCAATGCGGTCCATTGTGAATATGTAACTATTTGTAAATTTTTTTGTGTTCGTATACCAAATACCATATTCTTTATCAGTTTTGTTCATTTTATGCAAGTCCAACGTCGCACAGTGGCGCCATTTGAGTTTTTTCGTTGCAAAAATCATATCTTTTGAACCGAATAAGGTAATTGAACAGTTTAAACAGCATATGATAGATAACTGTTCAGCCTATGAAATGTGCATTTGAAAAGGGTGCTACGCTGTGTAGGGGCCTACTTATGGGTTATCAAAGTTAAAATTAGTAGAAAAATCAATTTTATGGTACCTAAAAAAAAATTATTTTTACATTTTTAGATTGTTTTTATTTTTTTTTTCTTTAGGGTTCTAAATTATTACCCAACAAATTAAAAAAAAAAATTTTTTTTTTTTAAATTTATTTTTTCAATTTTCTGTATTTTCGGTATATGGGTAATTCCATGTCAAAACGACCAAGAGTGGGACACGACCCCTTCCGATTTTAATGAAATTTGGTGAGAATGTTCCTTTTATCTTATAAGGAACATATATGAACGAAAAAAAATTTTAAAATTTTTTTTTCAAAAGTTATGTCATACTCAAAATGTCATAATTTCGCCGAATTAGCCGAATGTGTTGAGCTTATTTCTTCAATAACTCGAATAACTCGAATACTCGATAACTCGAATGCCGCGCACCTGGCATTTCACCCTAATTGGGGACGCTGAATTCAGTGGTGCTAACCGTTTTTTTAAATTAGCTCTTGTTTTCAAGATATACCGTTATTTCGAAAATGTAAGGCGCTGCACAGCATATATTCGCGTAACTCAAAAATGGTTTAGTTTATTGAAATAACTAAAAAAACCGAAATTCGGCAATAAATAATAAAGTGGGGTTGGTCATACATTTGACCCATCTAGGAGCATCCTACGCGCTGTAGGGGCCAAATTAAAGAATTTTATTAAACCGCAATATTAGTATGGCAACCATGTCTTTTTAACCTTTTTTACCTCTAGAAGCCAAACGGGCACGTACGGGCAGATAAAATTTTTGAATTATGTAAAGAAATAATCAAAGAACAGATTTTGCAAATATGGCAAATATAGAAAAATATAGATTTTTGTTATTTTCCGTCAAAGTTGAAAAATAGTGAAAAAACGGATAGTTTTTAAATAGTGATTTACCAGGAGAAACACAAAGCAAACAGTTCATTTTTTTTTTATCATTACACATTTAATAAATGCATCAATCAATACAAACAAAAAATAAGGCGATTCGTTACCTATTTTTCGTGATATTACACCTGAAATCGCAACAAATTTACTAAAAATTGTGTGTTTTTTTGAAAACCGAAAGTCGGTCAACTTTGAACGGCTATATCTTCTAAACTAAAAATGTGATATTATTAAGAGTGGCAGATTTGAAATCGTTGAAAAGTTTCCTATAACATGAGTTTATTCAAAACTTCGTCGGTGCTCATGAAAATTTTGATTTTTGCAACCTCGTTTGCTCTACGGGCGCTACTGTGCGTCGTAAACAGCAATTGGAAACGCTCATATTCCTTATGGAACAAAACTCTTTTTTGACCAAATGATTTGGGGCAAAGTTCAGCATGTAAAAAGTGGGATGATACCTCACTGAGGTTAAATTATTTGAAAACAACCATAATTCCGCCGTGGTCACGTTTAACTTAAATTTGATTTTTTAAATATGTTAACAAAAATTTTTATTTTAAGTGAAAGCTGATCGAAAATGTACTACTGTGAATTAACAAAATCACAATAGTAAATTTTTATCGTATGCGCGCCATAATACCAAATGAAAATTCGTTCGATCAGCTAATTCGACTACTGTCGAAAATCGAATTTAGTTCATAATAGGCACCTAGGTATGTAGTAGGTATGATGGGATGAAGTGTGAGATGATGATGATGATGGGAATGTAGAGAACTTCCTGATCGAACTACGTACGAATGAAAATACCAGCGAGGAATTAAAGTATGAATCCACAATGCTTGTTTTTTATTTAATCCAAGATGAGTTTAACTTTTTATAAAATACAATTAGTAAAGTAACGTTTTAGTTAATTTATATTTTAGAATAAAGAATTCAAAGCAATGAAAAATTCAAATAAGTAGTTTGCACTTTAAGGAATTACAAGTAAGTGATAAAGTTAAACCTAATTACCAACTACGAAGGCTTGGTAGATAAAAGAAATAGGGCGATTGACATGGCGGGAAAGATGACTATTAAAATGTTAACTTATCCGTGCTATGACATTAGCTTTAATTGATTTTACGTAAAGATACAATGGTTTTCAAACTGTAGTTATTAAATTAATTTGAGTTACAAACTAGAGTTTTTTTTAATTCAAATTTAGAGGCAAAAAGAGATGAAAATATAATAATACAAGGCACGATAATAATAACGAATATGCAAAGATGAAAAGAAGGATGAACACGTTATGCTAGTTTGAACAACTAGGTTTTAAACTTTCCTAACCATTACTCACTATATCCTTACTATTTTTTTCTTTTATAATAAGGATATACCATTTACGTTACTTTGGCAATAATTTGCCAAAACACATGAAATACTACTGAAGTGGACACGCAATGAGCGGCATGTGAGCAGCTAAGCGGCCCCTCAGGAATAAAACGTGTTCTAATTTTTAGTTGTTTGAGCGTCATAGCAAACATGGGAGAAGTGAATGTGGATCTTATAATTTCATCTGTACAAAGCTGACCGCTTTGATTACCAAATTTTCTGGTTATTTTTAACCAAATCTGCTGTTAACTTTTTGCAACAGAAAATCATTTTAAAATGGCATTTAAACACTAACCGCTCAGAAATTACCGCTCAGTTATATAAAAAAATATATATATATATATATATGTAGATATATAGGCTGTAGGAAAAATCGCCCAAAGAAAAATGGCCAAAAAAAAAAATAATGAAAAATCGCCCAAAAATTTCCATGTAAAATTGGGCCTGAATTCATATGAAAAGTGACCCAAAATTTGTGGGCTATTTTTCGTTATTATTGGGTGATTTTTCGTTTTTTAAATTTTGTATGAAAAATAGCCCATTTTTTCGGGCCATCTTTAATTTTTAAAATTTCCTTCAAATCTAACATACTATTTGTCTAAATCATTCATTATCATTATACGTCGAATTCCTACATGTTATTTGTAAAAATAACTATGACACTCCAAAAAGTGGCACAGTGTCCATGGACTTTATGATACGTTTAAGTGTCATAATGCCCATCAGAGCAGTGTCATAAAGTCCGTGGACGTTATGTCACTTTGTAGAGTGTCATAATGTCCACAACATGCTTACAAACTCGAAAGCATAGCCGGCCTTCGGCCCGGTGCAAGGATTTTCTTCTCTTTGATAAAACAAGTACCGGCTTCGCTAACTCAGGCTTCTGTGCACAGCTGGCCTTCGGCCGGGAGCAAGGATTTTCTCCTCTATGGTATAACAAAGACCGGCTTCGCTAACTAAAGCTACTCTGCGAAGTCGGCCTTCGTTCGAAAACAAAGCAGATTTTAGAAGCTTTACTTAGAGAAGCCGGTACTTGGTATACCATAAAGGAAAAAATTCTTGCGCCCGCCCAAGGCCATCTGCGCAGAGAAGCTTTAGTTAGCGAAGCCGGTCTTTGTTATACCATAGAGGAGAAAATCCTGTGGCCCAGCCGAAGGCCGGCTATGCAGAGAAGCTTAAGTTAGCGAAGCCGGTTTTTGTTATATCATAGAGTAGAAAATCCTTGGGCCAGGCCGAAGGCCGGCTATGCAGAGCAGCTTAAGTTGGCTGTAGGAAACATCGCCCATAGAAAAATGGCCTATTTTTCGTTATTATTGGGTGATTTTTCGTTTTTTAAATTGGGTGATTTTTCATTTTTTTATTATGAATATATATTATATGAAAAATAGCCCATTTTTTCGGGCCATCTTTATTTAATATAATTGTAATTTATTTAAAAATAAGTTTGTTGTTTTTTCTCTGGGTGTTTATATTAAATATATAACGAAAACACTTTTGGGCGCAAGGATTTTCTCCTCAAGGATATAATATATACCGGCTGCGCTAACTAAAGCTTCTCTGCAAAACCGGCCTTCGGCCGGGCGCATGGATTTTCTCCTCTATGGTATAACAAACACCGGCTTCGCTAACTAAAGCTTCTCTGCGTACATGGCCTTCGTTCGAAAACAAGGCAGATTTTAGAAGCTTTACTTAGCGAAACCGGTACTTGTTCTACCATAGAGGAGAAAATCCTTGCGCCCGGCCGAAGGCCGGCTATACAGAGAAGCTTTAGTTAGCGAAGCCGGTGTTTGCTATACCATAGAGGAGAAAATCCTTGCGCCCGGCCGAAGGCCGGCTATGTAGAGAAGCTTAGCGAAGTTTGCGCAGCCGGTATTACTGTCCTTACTGCTGAGCAGCTGTTGAAGATAGAATGCAATTTTTTACATAAAACTTACACTTGTATGGAACTTAATTTATATGAATAATAACCACTTTTTTGCAAATTGGGTAATTTTTAATTTTTTTTCGGAAAAATTCGTTTTTGCTTTTTGGGTAATTTTTCATTTTTTTTTGGGCCCTTTTTCGTTTTTGTTGGGCAAAATTTCATATATAACTTTTTGGGTAATTTTTCATGTTTTTTTGGGCGATTCTTCATTTGGGCGATTTTTCATTTTTTTTGGCCATTTTTCTTTGGGCGATATTTTCTACAGCCGCTTAAGTTAGCGAAGCCGGTTTTTGTTTTGCTAAAATAAGTTTCTTTAAAAATAGTTTTGTTGGTTTTTTGCAAATTGGGTAATTTTTTTTTTTTTTTTTTTGAAAAAAAATTCGTTTTTGCTTTTGGGTAATTTTTCATATTTAACTGTTTGGGTAATTTTTCATGTTCTTTTGGGCGATTTTTCATATTTTTTTTGGGCCATTTTTCTTTGGGCGATATTTCCTACAGCCAGATATATATATCTAAATTAATTATTATATTTCTTCGTGTACCTTAAAATGTATTAATTTGGGGTATGCAGCACGCAACAGTGCTCGGCTGGCTGTTCTTTCTCCAACGAATTATGGTCTCTCAGTATTTATCAATCATGTCCTAGAAAGCGCATGATTGTAAGGTAAGATGCGATCTACAAATCGCCAATTTTATTCACGCGAGAAATGTATTAAAACGATTTAGTTTTTCTAGTGGCTGTAGGAAATATCGCCCAAAGAAAAATGGCCCAAAAAAAAAAATGAAAAATCGCCCAAATGAAGAATCGCCCAAAAGAACATGAAAAATGACCCAAAAAGTTAAATATGAAATTTTGCCCAACAAAAACGAAAAAGGGCCCAAAAAAAAAATGAAAAATGACCCAAAAAGCAAAAACGAATTTTTCCGAAAAAAAATTAAAAATTACCCAATTTGCAAAAAAGTGGTTATTATTCATATAAATTTAGTTCCATACAAGTGTAAGTTTTATGTAAAAAATTGCATTCTATCTTCAACAGCTGCTCGGCAGTAAGGACAGTAATACCGACTGCGCAAACTTCGCTAAGCTTCTCTGCAAAGCCGGCCTTCGCCCAGGCGCATGGATTTTCTCCTCTATGGTATAACAAACACCGGCTTCGCTAGCTAAAGCTTCTATGTATAGACGGCCTTCGGCCGGGCGCAAGGATTTTCTCCTCTATGGTATAACAAACACCGGCTTCGCTAACTAAAGCTTCTCTGTATAGCCGGCCTTCGGCCGGGCGCAATGATTTTCTCTTCTATGGTAGAACAAGTACCGGTTTCGCTAAGTAAAGCTTCTAAAATCTGCCTTGTTTTCGAACGAAGGCCATATACGCAGAGAAGCTTTATTTAGCGAAGCCGGTGTTTGTTATACCATAGAGAGGAAATCCTTGCGCCCGGCCGAAGGCCGGCTATACAGAAAAGCTTTAGTTAGCGAAGCCGGTGTTGGTTATACCATAGAGGAGAAAATCCATGCGCCTGGGCGAAGTCCGGCTTTGCAGAGAAGCTTTAGTTAGCGCAGCCGGTATATACTATATCCTTGAGGAGAAAATCCTTGCGCCCAAAAGTGTTTTCGTTATATATTTAATATAAACACCCAGAGAAAAAGCAACAAACTTATTTTTAAATAAATTACAATTATATTAAATAAAGATGGCCCGAAAAAATGGGCTATTTTTCATATAATATTTTTGGGTGATTTTTCATAACGAAAAATCACCCAATTTAAAAAACGAAAAATCACCCAATAATAACGAAAAAAAGCCCAAAAATTTTGGGTCACTTTTCATATGAATTAAGGCCCAATTTTACATGGAATTTTTTTGGGTGATTTTTCATTTTTTTTTTTGGGCCATTTTTCTTTGGGCGATATTTCCTACAGCCTTTTCTAGTTGTCCGCTCTTCGGAGGGATAACTTTATTTATTTAAAACAATCTTAAGACTAACTTAAACTTTATTTTAAAATATTTTTAAGCTATGCAACGTTCGCAAAACTGCTTACGTTGCACTCCATAAAATGTGGGAATGGAAATGTAATTTAATATTTTGTTGTCACCCTACATTTTATGGACGGTAATGATAGTTTTTGTGGGAAGGATGTAACTCCTCCACCCTTTAGCTAAAATTCTCCCGAATTTTGCCTTTTCTTAATATATATACGAACAAAAATCTCTTAATTCCTATCATTAAAATGTATGTAATTTGTTGCTTAATATGTTTGTTGTAAATTCATATTTTGATCTTATAAAAGGTAATTAGTAATTTTATCCAAATAATATTCTTCAAGCTTAAGTGCTTTAGGAACATTCCACAATTATGAGTGAAATTAAAACATAAATCAAATTAGACACTTTCGTTTTGCATACATACATTTCATACTGCATACAGAAAATACTAGTGTATCACAACTATAAAACATTACTTACAATGAGTGACAATATTCAAAATAAAATAAGTATTGACGTTAATATATTGAATTGCATAATATACCACAACTTAAGATATAATTAATTTATAACTCGGCATGCTCCTTAACTCCTGATTTTGATACATTATCAACACGATATTTCTTTATAATATCTTCGGTATTTAGAACCGTAATATTTTTAGTTTCATTTAATTTTAAATTTGTTTTTTCTCTTCTTTTTAATGTATAAATTATTATTGATATAATTATAACTAATATTATTACAGTAGAGTTAAGTCCATATACTATTTTGTTATGAAATCTTAATTTTTTTTATTTCGTCAATATTTTTTGTATGTTCTAACATAATTTTTTCAAACTTTATTTCATTATGAGTCAAGTTAGCGATTTTGTCCGGTGGATAAAAAAACTTTTCATAAATTACATTTTTATTATTTTTAAAGGTCTGATTAAAAATTGTGAGATTACAATTGTTAAAATTTATTAGATAGTTTCCCGATAAGCTTAAGTTCCTATTGTCACAAGTCTGCCCAAGTTTTTCGTTTCTTACATTTTTCAACAAAATAGTTTCGTCATCTAAACATACTATATTTGTTTTATTATTGAATTTGTATTTGCAGCTACCTGTCAGAGAACAATGTTTTGATGGTTTTAAATGCCTTAGAATTGTATTTTCCTTGTATTCTAACACAATATTATTTATTTCAACTATGTTTACGTTATATTCATCAATTTCTAGGTGATTTTTATTTGGCATCGGAACTAACGATCTCAATTGTGTAACTATAATTTCATCAGGGATTTGAACAGCCACAATTATTGAATCTTCACTAAAACTCATCACACCGATCCTCAACAATTTTAACTTATAAAAATCGATTTTAAATAGTTCAATTTCTTGTCTCGTAAAAATACTAGGATGTACAAAATTATTTTTTGCCGATGCGATGTTGTCTTGTATTTTTTCTATTTTGTCTTCAATAACCTTCAACTTTGACAATTGGTCTAAATATAACAATCTTTTTACAATTTCATTATTACTTTTCCGAATCTCTTGAAATGCAGATTTAATGTTTATTCTATCTTTTTCTATCGAATCCCTTAAACTGTTTATTGATTTATTAAATGAATCATTTACAATTATTTGCCTATTTACTGTTTTTATTAAATTTCTGTTATTTTCGTCCGTAGCTGACAGATGCTCCAAAATGTCGGTTCTATCTTCGTCGTCCATAGTCCCGAACAACCATTTCTGTGCCTTGCCGACAACGTTCAATAAGCCTCTTCTATTCCTCTTTACCCTAGGAATTATAGTCTGAACTTTTTCGTATATGCTTTCTATCTCACTCAAGAGTACTTGCTTATTACTTACATCTAGTGCTTTGATATTCGTTTCTATAAGGTTCAGAGTAGGGTTTTTTCCCGGGAATTCCCTTATTATATTTCCCGTTTTCCCGGGATTTTTGTTGCGGGATCCCGGGAAATAAAAAGTTCTTCATAGTTTCAGAAAACAGCTATTTTTACTCTGAAATTTAGTTTTCTTTTCTCTAAAAATTACCATCTGTGGATGGGTTGTCGATTTGATCAATTATAAGAAATGTGTACAAACGTAAATCAATGTCTCCTGCGGCAATAAATCTATTAAAAGCAGAATGGGCAGTGCAACAGTTGATAATTAATAAATTTAGTGAAGTGATGAATTGATAAAGAACATAAATTCAAAATAAGATGCAGGCAGTAAATTCTCATTGACCATGGACAAGTCTTAAAAATAGGATATACATAAACATATCGCTCCGTTATTGCAACATAGTCGTATCTACAAAAAAAATCGAGTTTGGTAATATATCCGGGAAGTGCGGGGAAACCGAAATAAAAAAATAATGAAACTCGTGTAAGTTACTAAAACATACAATTTGAAAAACACATTGTCCTAAAGATTACAGATGGACCTAATGAAAATAAATAGTTTGTAAGAAGTAGTCCGGATGATGCTATTTTTTGCATCAACCTTGACATCAGAAGCATGCAACAACGGTGCACTTTTAATTATTTGTCCAACCTCGGTAAAAAAGTAAACGAAATTTTTCGGAAACATGGTAATCAGTAAACAAAATCAGAAATATACTCTTTGGCGATTCACTAAACGCTTTGAGTGTGTCAGAAAGTAATGTAATTAAAAGCCTTTTTATTTCTTAATAAAATTGAATTCTTTATTTAGTGCGGCTAGTACGCACTGTTTGTACTTGGTATAAGAATTGATTTTAATTGCTAATTAGCTCGACTTTTATACATAATAAATGCTTATTAAGCATTTTCATTACAGTGGAAGGTATAGCGGTTTGCTCAGCATTTACTTACAATCTCGCAGACACTTGTCCAATAGTAAGAGTGGTGATAGTATTACTATTGACGGCTGTGTGTACTGCTAGTATTGTACTCATACACACACACACACAGCGCACAACACTCAAGTGGCTTATTCGTATTACATGCGCCGGGTTCATTGCATGTAACTGAAATTATGTGTGCAAGCAATGTTAATATAAAAGACACGCTACACCTCCCTTTTACGGAAGAATGTTCATATAACTGAAAGTTTTATGGACATTCTTTAACAATTATGTATTATACTTAATTTTGTGGAAACAATTTTGTTACTTGAATACCAATAACATTTATTATAATTAGGTGAATTTAATATTTTATTCATTATGGTAAGATTTAAGTCTATTCTTATGTACTATATGTTCTTTATTATTTTTCTTATCAACTATGGTTACATTATTTTTTAAATCTATATTTTTAATTTCATAAGGACCTTTATACCTATTATCTAATTTGTGTCCTACTTCATTTTTCATTAAAACTAAGTCTCCTACTCTGAAATCTACTTCTAATAATGACCTATCATAATTTGATTTTTGTTTAAGTTTAGACCTATCTATCATAGCGCGCGCTCTCTTATGTGCTATTTCTAACCTAAATTTAACTTCCTTAGCATAATTTTCTATATTATATAATGGTGTTATTTCTTGAATACTATTGAACTGTTGAAACCCATTTGGAAGTCTACCAAAAACTAACTCATAAGGACAATAGTCATGAACGGAAGATGGCGTAGTGTTAAAACAGTACGTGAAATATTTAAGCCATTCATCCCAATCGGTTTTGTCAATGGATATGTATGATCTTACATATTCGTTAAAAGTTCTGTGACTTCTTTCCACAGTTCCTAAAGTCTGGTGATGGTAAGCTGTTGATGTTATTTTTTCAATATTCAAAAGGTTACACAGTTCAGTAAGTATTGAGTTTTTATATTCTGTACCCATGTCTGAAATGAACGTCTTCATTGGACCATAGGTAAGAATAAAATTTTCAAATATTGCTTTCGCAATGGATTTTGCGCTTTTATCTTGTATAGGTACCGTTACAAGATATTTTGTCATGTCACATATTATGGTGACGGCATATTCATTTCCGAAATATGATTTTGGTAGTGGACCTATAGTATCCACAATTACAGTATCAAAAGGTTTATTTGGTGTATTTGTCAATGTCAGTGGTATTTTTGTATGTTTTGTTATTTTAGCTGTTTGACATTTTTGGCATATTTTAACGTATTTTGTTATATCTCGAGTCATATTTTTCCAATAGTAGTATCTTTTTATTTTATTTAGAGTTCTTGAAACACCGGAATGTCCTCCCTCTGCGGGGTCATCGTGGTATCGTTTCATTATCTCTGTTATTAATTTGGCATTTGTTACGTGGATCACCTCATTAAGTAGCGCTACTTTTAATAATTTTAATAATTTATTGCCCATTTCTTTAAATTCATTAATAGAGATAAATTCGAAAATTTTCTCACTGGGTGCCACTTGTACTTTATGAATATTTAATTTACCGGCCACTTCTTCGAGCCTAGGGAAAAATTGTCCTAAGTCAAATTTCCCGTTAGTAAACAATTCATCTATATTTATACATGCTATTATAGATTTGCCACGTTTAATATAAACTTTTAGTGGTGTAATCTTTAGCTTACAAAATTTTCTGACGTCAGAATTAATAATTGGTTCAAATACATTGGGCTTCTCATTTTCATTATTTAAATGCCGTTTATTTGGTGTAATTGGATATTTCTTTTTAAGTGCATTGTTTGTCATTGCTCGAGTTGTTACTTTGTATACATTGCTGTTTTTATTATTTATTTCTTTTAAATCATTTATTGTAATGCGCGACAAAGCGTCGGCCACATAATTATCTTTTCCCCTAAGATATTCTACAGTGAAATCATATTCTTCCAAGTCCAGTCTCATTCTAGTTAGTTTTGAGCTTGGATTTTTCATGGAAAAGAGGTATGACAGAGGTCTGTGATCAGTGCGGGCAAGAAAATGTTTACCATAAATATATGGTCTAAATTGTGTGATGGCCCAGTGTATAGCGGTTAATTCTTGTTCAATTGTTGATTTGTTACTCTCGCCTTTTATAATATTTTGGATGCGTATGCTATTGGTAGATGTTTTCCCTCATGTTCTTGAGTTAGTATAGCTCCACAAGCATGTTTGCTTGCATCTGTTGTTATACAAAACTCTTTTGTGAAATCTGGATATTGAAGTAATGTTGGACTCATTAATGCTTTTTTAAGATATTTAAATGCTGAATCACAATCTTTAGTCCATTCGAACTGCACACCCTTTTTGGACAATCTTGTAAGATGTCTAGAATACTCTGAAAAATTTTTGATAAATCTGCGATAGTAGTTGCAAAATGCTACAAATCTTCTTGCACTATCCTCATCTTTTGGTTGTGGATAATTTTCGATTACCGAATATTTACTATCGTCAGGCAGTATTCCTTTATCAGTGCATTTATGTCCTAGGTATGTAACTTCCCTCATGAAAAATGAACATTTTTCGGGATGTAACTTAAGATTGCGTTTTCGACATAATTCAAACACATTTGTTAAATTAGAAAGCATATGCTTTTCCGAACATCCTAAAACAACTAAGTCATCCATATAAAGAAATGCTTGTTCTGGTCGCAAACCAGTAAAAGCGAGTGTCATCATTCTTTGAAAAGAATTGGGCGCTATTTTTAAACCATAGGGCAATCTAGTAAATCTATAAGATCCATTTGCTGTTGAAAATGAAGTTAGATCTCTAGAGTTTTTTTCTAGTCCAATTTAGTGAAAACCGGACATTAAATCTAGACATGAAAAATATTTGGCTCTACCGAGTTGGTCTAAAATGTCATCTATTCTAGGTAATGGAAATTTGTCTGCTATCAATTTCTTATTTAGTTGTCTATAATCCACTACGAGTCTCCATCTTTTTTTTTCTGAACTTGGAAGTGATTTCTTCGGTACCAGCAGAATTGGACTGTTGTACTCAGAATTTGATGGTTCCACTATTCTGTCGTCTATTAATTTTTTCAACTGTCTATCTATCTCTTCTTTGTGTGTATGTGGTATCCGGTAATTCTTAATGTACACCGGTTGTGAATCTCTTACTCTCAACTTTTGTTCATAGAAATTATTAATTGTTATTGTTTCTGATTCTAAACCGAAAATATCGCTGTATGATGTGCAAAGTTCCGTTAATGTATTTTTAAATTGTTCTGGAAAATTTTTCTGTAAAAGTTTTAATATTTCTGATTTTCTATGTGTATTTTTGGTCGGATTTTGTTCGACTATTTCATATTCAGAAAGATTTTCGGTTTTTATTTTACTTTTATTAACTGATGTGATAGTGTTATTTGTATTTAGAATACGAATGTATGCTTTATTAGATTTTACCAATGTGTTCGCGATAAAGA
Source organism: Pollenia angustigena (assembly GCA_930367215.1). Lineage (NCBI taxonomy): Eukaryota > Metazoa > Arthropoda > Insecta > Diptera > Polleniidae > Pollenia > Pollenia angustigena. Next base: position 21,037,180 of record OV884061.1, on the reverse strand, counting down.
CTCCTGGTTCAAGTTCTTGATTTGGTATTAGTATTTCATTATCGCAATCAATAAAATTTACTTTACGTATTACTTCTGATCTTGGCGGCAATATAAGATTATCGCTGTTGTTAGAAATTGGTATTTCTATAGGTTGTGGTATATTGAATGGTCGTAGGACTAGGAAGTCATAATCCTGATTAAAATCTAATATACAATTATATTTCTTAATAAAATCCATACCAATGATTCCATCGCTTGGTATTGGGAAATTATTGTCTACTACTTGAAAATTGTGTGGTATTATATAATTTTTAAATTTTAAATCAAAAAATATACTACCTTTAGATTTAATTTCACCTTGTCCTATTCCACTTAATGTTGTGATTTTGTTAGTATTTATTTTCTTTAGATCAAAATGTTTGGATTTTATGAGTGAAATGTCGGCACCTGTATCAACTAGTAGTGTTACTGCTGTGTTACTATTATTTATATTAATCTGAATGAAATTACATAAGTTGAGGTTCAAGTTATACACTTTATTATTTACTGTTCTGATCTTAGGGGATGGTCGGAGTTTTCCGAACCATTTTCATTTGAGTCCATTGCTCTTACGTAGTGTCTATTACCACGATTATTGTCAGGTCTTTGTCTGTTTCTATTATTGTTGTTATTTCCGTTGTTATTATTAATATTGTTATTATTTCGGGGATAATTGTTTCTCCCACGAAATCTTCTGTTATTTCCACGATAATAAGTGGGTCTTTGACTGAAATATAATACGGAGTTCTGTTGCCCTGTTGCTTCAGTGCAACTGCTTACAAATTTACTCACGGCTTCATTCATATCATTGAATTGGCCTGCTTCCATGATAAGTTTTACTTTTTCATTAGAGCAGTTTTTTGTAATAGCTTTTACTGCAACTTGTGTAGAGTATTTGTTAGCTAGTTCACAAGATAAACCATCAGATATATATGCAGTTTCAAGTGACTTTGTGAGATTTTCTATTTCAGTACAGTATGCAGTTGGTGTTTTATTGTTTTGTTTTATGCTCATCAGTTTAGCTGACAAAACATGCACTGATTCACCTTTAACGGTTACTTTGAGCTTAGTGATAATTTCTTCTATTGTAGATTCATCACCTATGAGATTTCTAGCATTTCCCTTAAGCTTTGTTTTAATTAGCGATATTGCAGAAGATTCGTGTATACCCTTTATTAAATTAACTAATTGTAAGGAGTCTATGAATGACTGCAAATTTTCTGATTTTCCATCAAATTCCGTAATCAGCTTTGAAGCTGTATTTAGGAATTCTACCAATGTTTGTGTCATTTTAGTATCTGTTTTATTGTCTGTTGTTAAATTTACTGTTTCGTGTAGAGTCTCAGGTAGTTTAATCTGTATATTTTTTAAAGCGGCTTTTTTTTTTAAGACTTTGGTTTTTAAATCCAAAAAGAATCCCTCTGCTGCAATCTTGTGACTAAGTGTCAACCGATTATAGTTTACATTAAATATAATTCTTATTTCCTCAAGTCTATTAAGTAGGATTTGGAAGTGATGTTGAATGGTCTCTTCCTTAGTTGGTCTTTCAACATTCAGGCACTTATAAGAACGATCGAAGTGCTCTTTAATTAACCTAACCTTATTCAATATATCTTTCCATTCCATCTAAACTTTTCTAAATCATTGGTTCTATTATATTTTATCTAGATTATCTGCTCTGCTAACATATTTTTTCTTGAGTCTTCTATTGTGCATTTGGTAAATACGAATTATAAAATTTATTATTATGATTACTGTTATTATTAATAGATAGATTTCTATAGTTAACAAATTTGTTTTTCCCTCAACTACTTCTACTTCATTGATGACATTGGCCTTGGGCCTGTCAAATTTTGTTTCTGATTTACACATAGAAAAATTAACGTAAGAATCCCTTATGAAATTAAAAATTAAAAAAAAATCCCTTCTGAAATTAAAAATTAAAAAAAATAGATTTTAAGTTTGAAATTTACATCAAATATATTTTAATAAAATGTAAGAGTAAAATTATTTAAGAGTAAAATTATCTAAATGTCTTATTTTTCTAAAGAAAATTAATTAAAAGTGTATATGTTTAAAAATGTCTTTCAAGAAAAATGATTTTGTATATTATTATTATTAAAATATTTTTCCTCAGGTTTTGCCTCGAGCGATTTGTTCGCTTATAGGCCCTAAGAGTGCAGATAATAAGGCCCGCACATCTGTTTTATAGTAAAAAAAATTTAATTCATTGTTTTTCTACTTTCCATTAGAAATTCTAATTTGGAAATTCGTTCCCAAATTTTGGTTGCTCGTTCCCAAGGTGGTGGTGGTTGTTGGTTTAGTTCCCTCAATAGGATAGCTTTCTCCCTCTTTAGTTTTTGAGTGTAGCCTCCTCTTCTTCTAGGCTTTTTGGTTTTAGGTGGTGTTGATGACGTAAGGGTTTCCTTATTTTTGTTCTGGCGTGCCCTGTATTCCTCCAGGGTTATGGGCTGTGGTCCCTCTTTCATTGAAGATAAATAAAATTCCTTATGTCCAAATTGCCTTTTGGCCAGGCGGTTCTTCTTTGACGCAGCTGACGGATATTTTTCGGCTGATCCGTCAGGACAAAATTATTATTAATAGAAAAATGTTTTTTTTTTTTTTTTTTTTTTTTTTTTATTCTTGCGAGCAACCCGTGGTGTTGCTCGAGCAAGTGTAATTTTTTTTTTTTTCTTATTTATTATTTTTTTTTTTTTGTTTACTTTGGGTGCTCTACAAGGAAGCACTCCAAAGAACTGGCAGGATCGCCATGTAATTAAAAGCCTTTTTATTTCTTAATAAAATTGAATTCTTTATTTAGTGCGGCTGGTACGCACTGTTTGTACTTGGTATAAGAATTGATTTTAATTGCTAATTAGCTCGACTTTTATACATAATAAATGCTTATTAAGCATTTTCATTACAGTGGAAGGTATAGCGGTTTGCTCAGCATTTACTTACAATCTCGCAGACACTTGTCCAATAGTAAGAGTGGTGATAGTATTACTATTGACGACTGTGTGTACTGCTAGTATTGTACTCCCTGCAAATAATAGGACCAGTCCAAACACGCGTGTAAAGAGTAGTCCACAAGGGACCAGGACTAGTCCACAAGTAACCCAAACGTATGGAAAAAACCTGGTCTATTTAACATTACGATGTCCTAGGAGAGGACCATATAACCCACCTTTGGACCACTAAGGAGTAGTTTTAAAACTACTCCATGGTATATAACCCACCTTTGGACCAGTAAGGAGTAGTTTTAAAACTACACCATGGTATACTCAAGAGGATTAGTTTTGAAGTCGTTTAAAAACGAAAGCATGTCGTTAAAAAACGAAGACATGTCGTCTCACTACAAACACATTTTAACAATGGCATGGTCCATGCTTGCATTACATCGGACTAGTCCATGGAGTAGTCCATTTTATCAAAATGGGTCAGGTGGTCCAATTTTATTTGCAGGGACTCATACACACACACACACAGCGCACAACACTCAAGTGGCTTATTCGTATTACATGCGCCGGGTTCATTGCATGTAACTGAAATTATGTGTGCAAGCAATGTTAATATAAAAGACACGCTACAGTAATTTCCTACGCCGCACACTGGGGATTTCGCGGAAAACAGTCAAATTGTCAACATAGTCTTCAAGCAATATGCAGTGATATGTTGCAATTTTAGACTAAATGGTACAATCAAATCAAACAGATTTACTCCGATCTGACTGCCAGTTTTTTTTTATATCCGTCTCAAACTCAGAACTTGTGTGTTTTACCGAACCAACTTAATTTAAACCTAATAATTTAAATACGAATATTATTTTACTATGTGAGCTAACGTTTTTTTTTTTTTTTCTATTTAAAGTAGTATATTTCAGTATACTAAAATTGAAAAAAAAAATCTGCAGAGACTTAAGTTTTTTTTTTTTTTTTTGTATTTTTATGGACATATAACAAAAATCCCATTTTTCTCCAAACATTTGGACCTGGAATTTTTTCTTTACTTTTCCTCAGTTTGAAATCACACCGAATACATTGTCTAATATCTGTTTTAACATTATTAATCAATTTCAAGTGCCACCAGGTGCCACCTCTCAAGTTTTTGCATTACACAGTACAACATTTTTCAGCTGATTGATTCGGGACTCAATTCTGATAAGGCTCTTTTGTTTAACATAACTCGAGAACCACTAGTCGGATTTTGCTGAAAAAAATTTAGAAAAATCAAGAATTACAATTACTTTCATCTGTTTATATAACATTTTGCTACATAAGCAACAGTTTCGCAGTTATAAATAAATGTATGAAGAAAAAAAAATATTTTTTGCCCAAAAAATTTAAATTTTTTATTTTTAATTCATAAAAAATCCAAAACAGTAAAAAAAAAGTTTCAAGTTTTATTACTTTCACGTAAAGTCGCATAACCTATGAAAAAAATGAGACATAAATCATGAAAATCGATGAACGCGTTTCGCTTTTATTCACAATTAAGTGAAGGTATGCATTTCAAAAATTTGCTCGAGATATGCACAAAATTCTTTGCAAAAACATTTATGACTTTTTTTATGATTCTCAGAATTTAAAAAAAAAAGCAATAAACAAAAGGTTATTTGATTTTTATGATTGCGGTAGCAAAGTAATAAGCGGTAATAAATGTGCGTGGAAAATTGAAAGGAAAAAAGGTAAGTGCACTTTTTTAATTATTTGGGTTTTTTTCGTTGGCTACCTGCATGATTTTTTTACACAAATTGCACCCACATTTATGAGTGGTCATGTTTTAGAACGTTTCGAAAAATTTTAAACGCACACGAAACAGGTATATAGACTCCCTTAAAAGATGCGCGAATTCATAAGTACCTTTCAGTAAAATGTTGAAACTTACGTAGTATTTATAGGTGTTCACTGATCGATTTTTGTCATTCAACAAGTGCTGGCGAACGCGAAATTATTTAATTATAACTGAAACTAAGGACCTAGAGTTTTACGGCAATGGAAAGTTTTTCTATTTCTCATGGGGTTTTATGCTCGAAGCTTCTGGAATTTGACAAAGACAGAACAAAATTAAAACAGTTTTTGCAACAATTGCACGTTGGCTTAAACGATACTAGAGCATGTGAAATTTTGGATACAATATATAAACACTTTTACTATAACTTCAAACAAAGATGGCAGGATTCTAACCGTACGAAGTCGCGATTTGAAAAAAAGAATGTAAATTGGCTTGAAGGCACATTTACAATTAAGTTTACTGAGGCTGAATGTTCTACCAGTTCTGCACTTGGTCGGCCCCGCAAATCGTTTGAGGAGTGCTGTGATCGCGCCAAACGATACAAAAGGGATGAAGTACGTTCTATGTTTCCTCAAGAAGTAATTGATTTTTCTTCTAATATTTCAAAAACCAACCACAAAATTTGTACATTAAAAACTTTGGGGATGTTTACAAAGCTTGAACTTACAAAAGAAAAATTAAATAGAGTATCTAATGCATTGGTTACAAAATGAAGGATATAACATACTCGTACCATACAAACAACTCACGAAAGAAAAAACTAACAGTTATCCTCTAGAAATTTCTATCACTGAAAGTTCAGGCAGTGTACCTCTGCAAAATCTGTTGGATCATACTGCTAAAAGAGTCCTAGAGACCAAATCAGTAAAGGAAATAAATAATATTGAAAGCGGAAATCTAACAATGTACTATAAATGGGGATGTGATGGGGCAGTGTTGCAAAATTGAAATTTTGAAATGGTACTGAACTTCAACTAAAAGAGTATTTTTCCCACCAAATGGTACTTTTTGTTAAAAACAAACTATAATTTATTAAAATAAATGGAAAAAAAATATTTTATTGGAATTCGTTTATCTTAGTATTAATTGGCGATAAATACTGTTAAGGTACACATGTGAATAATATTTCTTTTATACATAAGCATCAAGCGCCCCATCCATTTACAACATTATTGTATATGGGCACTTCCAAGATTGTAAACGGGACATTCGCACACGTTTATATTGACAAAACTGTAAAAAACAACCTGATTTTCATTTTTTAAATTAATGATTCTTTTAACTCTCAATTAGCTCTTTAATTTCCGCAAATGAAATTTTTCGCTTACTGTCGTGGTTTCCGAGATAATTGCAAAAAACCAGTGATTGTAAACGGGACAAAAAACGGAAGTGGGTTTTAAGGGGTAACCGTTTCAACAGTGATTTCTGCGAAACCTGACACAATATTTTATTGGGATTAATTTTTAAATGTTGCGTACTAATGTGCCCTAAAAATGGTTTCGATTTCAAAATAAAATATGAATTACATTTTTTTAAATAAATTGTTAAAGAAATTGTAAACGGGACATTGTAAACGGGACAATTTTTCCACCATGATTTAAAATTTTTTTATGTTGCTATTTATAATCCTTTATATAAGAAACTTAATAAAAAATGTTTTTCAGATCATAAATATGCCTTAGATTAGAGTATTGTTGTTCCAAATGCATATTTTCTAATACATATACACAAGTATATGCTAAAAGTTGTAGTACTTCGTTTGCCATTTATCTTTTTTTTCGAATCAATTAATTTATACGCATATATTAAAAAAATTTAAGCAATTCTCTAAATAAATCTTGAAAAGAAAAATTTTTTTTTCCATTTTTTGTGGTTGACGTTTTTTTGGAAATAGCCATATGTTATTTGCTATATTATTTCTATATGCCCCATATTATTCAAAAAGTGGCACAATGGTTTCAATTAAAATATGGCGCAACTCGTATTAAAAAAAAAAAAAACCCTTTAAAGCAATACAACATAGTACATAATTGACAACACATTTCACAGTATATTGCACTTCTTTTCTGAGCCGCTTAAGGTACGTTTTTTCAGTGTTTTCTAAAAAAAATATTTGAAATAGTTCATATATATATGAATAGTAAATAAATTAAAAATGTTATTTTTGTCAACATAAATTTATACTGGTATTTATATTTTAACTTTTGCAAAGTTACATTATTCAGACTTTTACATATACTTAAAACTTAGTTCTAAAAAAGTTTAAAACATTAATTTTGAAAAATAAAGCTTTTAGTTTAGTGTTATAAGATAAAACAAATTTACTTTATGAGATCATAAGAAATATTATAACTACAACAGCAACTACCAGTTGATTTTAATTCAAACTTGAAACAGTTTCTACGTTTTTTTTTTTTTTTTTTTTTTTTTAATTTATTTTTATTATTGAATCTTAAAAATAAATTAAAAAAAAAAAACGATTCTTCCTTTGCTTTTTACATACGTTTAATTGATGCTCTGAAATGGGGTATCAATAAAATACCAAAATCAATATGTGAAATGTCGGTAAACATTAGTTTCGTTTTTAATATTGGCAATTTTTTTCCAAAAAATTTAAATATATTCAGCTCTGAAATGCTTTATTTCTGAAAGATCCGCTAGAATACAGAATTGAGAATTGATAATATTATAGTTTTCTTTATCGTTTGTTAATAACATAAATGACAACAGTATTATGCTATTGGTTTTTCGGGAAACAATATTTTCTGATTATCACTTTTAAGGTTTTATTTTCAGAATAAAATTTAGTTCTTAATGTTTTGCAAACTGTCGAATAAAATGATTTCAAAGTTTCTTTTACTTTGGGTGTGTGTGAAACGGTAACAAAGTTCTATGGTGAAATGAAATTTGTTTGTGGTAGAAAATTTTCATATTTGTGCTGTGTGAAATTGTAACATTTTTGACAACGTAAAATTTTGACATAAAGAAAAAAACAGTAACTAATAGTTTTGTGAAAATGAATAAATTAAACAAACGTTTAACAATCATCATATCAATTCTCTTGGAAATGAGATCGTCCCAACTATTTGATGAATTCGTTCTGATATATTAACAATTTTTACAAAAAGTGTGGGCAAAAAAACTTATACATATTTAAATACTTACATCTTGTATAATTCTTTTTAATTTTTTTTGACGCTGGTCCAGCTTCCATATAATTTTTTATTTTGTTTAAACAAATTTGATGAAAAAAAATAATTTTGTGGTTGTCAAAAATTTCTACACTAATGACAAAATTTATTAGCCCCCAGGGCTAGTGAAATTTTATTCACCTCAATAGTGTCAAAATTTTACTTCCATTAGTACTTTGCTACCGTTTCACACACACCCTTTATAAACCATTACCTTATCATTGCTTGTTTCTATAAATATGGTTTTATTTACATTTAAGTTTTCCACTAACATATTATCCAATGCATCCCTTTTTAAAAATTTTCTTGTAACTTTTAAGAACATATATCCCATTCTGGAAAGCAAAATATTAATCCTGGCGTCCACGCTTTGCATTTCAATATTAACGTCGTTAATTATTTAAAAATAAAACAATATAAATTTTGCAACAAACACATGATGACCAAAGCCTGCTATCGAAATGTTCACATCACAGTTAAAAAGCTCAAAGTATAAAAAGTACTAAAAACATCACGGGGGTACTGCGGTATTTTTAATATGAAAAAGTACTGAAAAAAGTACCAAAGTACCGAATTTTTCCACACTGTGATGGGGCATCTGGTCAAAGCGAATACCAACAGAGGTTTTCAGATGATCAAATTTCTGACTCTCATTTATATATGACATCAGTTGTACCACTAAAATTATCATTGAGTGATGACATAAATAAATTAGTATGGAACAACAATAAACCTTCTTCCACACAATATTGTAGAACACTACGGTTTGCGTACGTTAAAGAAACACCTCAAGTTATACGAGAAGAAAAGAGAAGAGTCGATGAGGAGATATCTCAACTAAAAGAATTTGAGTTAACAGTAAATAATCGTAACTTTAAAGTTAAACATAAATTATATTTTACAATGATTGACGGCAAGACAGCACAATCAGTAACAGAGACACCAGCAGCATCTTCTTGTTTTATTTGTGGAGCAACAACATCCAAGATGAATAAAATCGAAGAAGTTCAAGCTATGCCCGTAAATGAACAAGCACTGCAATTTGGTATGTCACCACTTCATGCGCGTATTAAGCTGATGGAGTGTCTTTTGCATGTAGCTTACAATCTTGAATTTAAACGTGGAAGAGTCGACTCAAATACTCGTCCGATAAGAGAAGCCCGAAAATGTTTGATAAAGCGTGAAATTAAAGAGAAAATTGGAATACAGGTTGATACTGTTAAACAAGGCTCTGGTACGACAAATTCAGGAAATACGTTCTTTGCTAATCCTGCTTTAATTTCCGAAATCACGGGTCTAGATGAAGACATAATCAAGAGGTTTTCAACAATTCTCGAAGCTATAACCATTACCGAGGCACTAGATCCGAAAAAATTTGGTGATTTTTGTCTGGAGACGGCAAAAAAGTTTGTTGCACTGTACGAGTGGTACAATATGCCACCAACACTCCACAAAATTCTGATTCATGGAAAATATATAATTGAAAAGTGTATTTTTCCTGTAGGCTTATTATCCGAAGAGGCTCAGGAAAGTCGTAACAAAGACTATAAAAAATATCGCCTTAGACACTCCAGAAAATGCAGTCGAATTGCCACGAACGAAGATATTATGCACCGAATAATGGTAACATCAGATCCCATGATCTCACACTTGACTCCTTCATTTAGCCAGAAAAAGCATAGTGATATAAGCGACGAAGTTTAGGCTCTTTTAGAATAATAAATTAAAAAGTAGATTTAAAATAAATAATAAATTAAAAATTAAAAAAATCATTTAAATTTTTTTTTAGTTAGGGCTTTTTACATTGTAGGTAACGATATACATTTGTCTAGCTTTCTTTATTTTGATTACTTTTGTATATAACTATATAAATAAAACTAAGTTTGTGATGAAATTAAAAATAGATTTAAAATAAATAATGAATTAAAAAAATCATTTACATTTTTTTTGTTAGTTAGGGCTTTTTACATTGTAGGTAACGATATATTTCTCTAACTTTCTTTATTTTGATTACTTTTGTGTATTACTATATAAATAAAACTAAATTTGTAATGAAATCATTATATTTTTTGAAAAATATACTTTTTTCCTCACCTCCATACAAAAATCCCCAGTGTGCGCCGTTAAAAAATGTTAATATATTTATTAAAATATTTTATATATTTTATGATTTTACTTTTTGATCTCATATCTTGAGTACCTCAATTGTTATGTTTATTTTATCTTGAACTAGATCATCATAATACGGAATTTACTTATAATAGCCAAAGGTAATAATAATTCAATTTCCGCTTTCAATCTTCAATTAATTTTTGTAGTATTTAAGCATTTATTTTACTTACTTTGTAAACAAGTTCCCTCACGTTTGTTTATAAAAGTTTTTTTCATTAATAAAACCAAGTTTACTTTGTATTATTTGTATGGAGCGGGATCCCGGGATCCCGGGAAATTTAAAAATTTTTCCCGCTTTCCCGGGAATCGAAAAACTCCGGGAAAAAAAAACTCTAGTTCAGAGTCTCAAGTATTTTGCCAACATTTAGAATATGGACAATTGTATTCGTGGTGTTTACTATCTCTACATCATCAACTTTATGTCGATATAACCATTATTATCCGGTAGTTGATTAATCTGCAGGAATGCAGAACTTCTTGTAAACATTAGTAACATCGAGAGCAAGATGATCTACAAAAGACAAAAGAAACAACAAAATTCTCTAATCATTATCATTTGTATTTTTCAAAAAGCGGCCCTTAAGATTTTTTAAATGCTCAGACAAAAACTCAAAGTCAATATCGTCGTTGTCAGAGAAATCTCCATTTTCTGCAAATTTGAACGGTCTTTTAATGTTAGATTCATGAATGTTTCTCAAGGAATGCTTACGGTATTTGGGCTGTTCTTTATGACGTAAAGCCTTGTAGTTTTTTATATAACCTTCTTCCCTATTCTCTACCAATTTATCTCATCCAATTTATCCTTATACTTCTCCATTCTTTTCTTAATTATTTCATAGTTTATTTTATTATTAACTACATCGAAAGGGGTACATTTTATTGTACTGTGATAACTATTATTATAGAAATTAATAGCTTTTATTATTTGTGTTTCTATTGGTAACTGTTCTTCTAGGTTAAGTGCTCTTATTTTCTCTGTTATAGTATTGTTTAACCGTTCTGCATCAGCATTCCCGGTATGACTATTTGGTTTTGTTATATGGAAGTCAATTCCTTCTTCATTTAAGAAATTTCTGACATTGTTCGAATTGAATTCATTGTCAAACACAAATTTTTTCGTTTTACCTTTTATTGCTAAGAATTCCCTGAGTTTTTGTACTATAGTTGTACTATTTCTGTCAGGCATGTGGAAACAGACTGCATGTTTTGAAAATTTGTCTGTGAAAACCATAAAAGACTGCTTACTTTTTACATATGTGTCCACATGTACTATTTCGTTTGGTGTTTCAGTTCTTTGGAACTTTTTCTTTACAGGGTTTCTGTCATACTTTGCCGATGAGCAAATATGACAATTATTTATTATCTTATGTATGGCCATTTTTAAATTTGGGTTATATATTTTATGTTTGATATTCTCATAAGTAGCTAATATTCCGGAATGACCGCTTTCATATTTATGAAGGAGAGCTATATATTTATTTAGTTCATTCTCATTTTCCATGTCCTTAGCAAAGTAGGAACATTTAACTATTTTGTATTTATCCCTATCAGAAAACTCTTTAGTCAACTGTTGTTGCACTTTGTAATAATCATGATCATTTAACTCCGAATATACCCCAATTTTTCCTTTTGTAACTTCTCTTCTTAAGATTTTAGAAACATTTTCCTGCTCAATGTCATTTCTATCTATAAAAATTCTTTTATTGCCGAAAATTGTTTTGACATTACTTTCTTTTTCTTCCACAACGATGATCTGAATTTTGAAGCGATTTACGATTGTTTCCAATATTCCAACACCATCGCCGTGGTCCTCCTCCTGTGAGTGTATTGTTTGTACCTCCAAAGAATCTGCCTCGCTATTTGTTGCTCCATTATATACAAAATCCTCTTTAATTGGTTCTGTTGTATTTATTTCATTTGTCTCAACGTTAATTCTGCTAAGAAAATCGGCAATGTAGTTACACTTTCCTTTTATGTGTTCTATTTTAAATTGGTATTCCTCCAAATCAATGAGATATCTTTGTAGTCTAGGACTTATATCTCTGCCTGAATATTTGCTCATAAGCCATTATAAGGGTTTGTGGTCGCTTTCCAAATCAAATTCCTTCCCATATATATAAGGCTTAAAATATTTTACACCCCAAACTATTGCTAACAATTCTTTTTCAATTGTTGCATAGTTGGTTTCGTGTTTATTTAAGGTTCGCGAAGCATATGCTATTGGGTGGCCATCTTGTGTTAAGACAGCGCCAATTGCATTGTTGCTTGCGTCTGTTACAATTTTAAAACGTTTGTTAAAATTTGGGTATCTTAATATGGGTGAATTTGTTATGAGCTCTTTGAGTTTCTCAAAAGATGTAATATATCTAGGATCATTTGTGTTTATTTTTTCGTCTTTCCTTAAAAACTTCGTCTTTGGATACGCTATCTTAGCATAATTGTGAATGAATTTTCGGTAAAATCCAGTCATACCTAGAAACGATTTAATTTGTTTCTCAGTAGTTGGAAGTTTAAGCTTCTGTATTACGGAAATTTTATTTGGGTCTGGTTTGATGCCATTAGTTGTTAACATATGGCCTATAAACTGGGTTTCCTTTTGTAGGAAATCACATTTGTTTATCTGTATTTTTAGTTGGGCCTTTCTTAAAGTCTTGAATATTTCCCTGATATTATTAATATGTTCTGTTAGCGAAGTGCTAAATATTAAAATATCGTCCATATAGACGACACAGGTTTTGTTTATATGATTCCTCAGCACCGAGTTCATCAACCTTTGAAAGGTCGAAGGTGCGTTTCGTAGTCCAAAAGGCATTCGGATGAATTCAAAGTGCCCAAATGGAGTAGAAAACGCAGTTTTCTTTCTATCCTCCTCTGCGAGAAGTATTTGGTGAAACCCTTTCGCCAGGTCTATAGTGGAGAAATATTGGGCTCTACCTAATCTATCTAATAAGCTGTTTAGGTTTGGTATTGGGAATTTGTCTTCAACTGTATGTTCATTCAACTTTCTATAATCTATGACTATACGCCAATTTTTGGTACCTGAGTTATCGGCTTTCTTTGGGACAATCCATAGGGGACTATTATAGGCCGAGTTGCTCTCCCGAATAATATTATGTTTTAGCATGTTATCTATTTGTTTCCTGATTTCATCCTCATGAATTTGAGGATAACGATAAATCTTCGAATAAAGAGGCTTTTCTGTGTCAGTAATAATTTTATGTTCTATTTCAGTTGTTGCCGAAAGTTCATCACCTTCAATATAAAATAAGTCCTTGAAATCGTTCAAAAGATTTGTAATTTTCTTTGTTTCTTCATTATTTAGATGCCCAAAATTAATCTTATCGAAAACTGATTCTATAGAAATTGGTTCTAGGGAACATATATTGTCGATATAAAAAGGATAACTCATTTCCTCAAAAAATATATTTTTGTTTAAAATTTCAACATAACCATGATTACTATTTATTATTGCCCCGAGTGGTTTCAAGAAGTTTTGTCCCATTATGGCATCATAATTATCATTCTTAAAATTAACAACCTTCCAACTAAGTGTTCCCAAACAACAGAATTCTTTGGGAAAAGGTGTAATCAAGTAAGAATATATTTCATTAAGTCCATTTAAAGTTCGATATTTGATTGGTTTTTCGAGTTTCTGTTCCGGATAGTTATCAATTAATTTGTTTTGTTTAATGATACTTGTCGTTGAGCCTGTATCTATTAGGCACCTAATTTTTTGCTTCCCTATTGAGATTACTATTATGGGCAAGGTGGTCCTTGAGGCGGTATGTGAAAATTTATGTCCCGTTCCTCATGAATTGTGCCTATTTCCATCGGTTCTGTTTCCTGACCTGAGAAGTTTGATTGACGTTGTTGTATACTTTGGTTATAATTTCTGGTTTGGTTAGATCTTGTCTGACGATTACCCATATTCTGATGCCCTAGAAGAATATTATAATTTAAGCCCTGACCTGAACTTCTAAAATTTCTATCTAATTGTTGAATGTTATCGGTCCTAAAATTATTGTTTGTGTTTTGAAATCTGCCATTTTGGCCTTGGAAATTATTTGACCTAAAATTTTGCCAATTTTCCTTAGGTGTACGATAACCATTGTTTGTCTTAACATCAGCAAAGGGTTTATGTAACTTGATTTTTGTCTGTTTCTAAGATCAATTCTGTGAGCAAAAGCTATAGCTCTAGTATCATATAAAAGTTTCAATTTTGTATATTTTGTGATTATATTATTCAATGTTTCATGTTCATCTAAATGGGCTCTTATCGGTCCATCAATTTTCTCCATTAGTAGGTCTACTAAATCTCTGTCCACATAAGCTGGGCTATAGACTATTGGTTTTCTTACATCTACTTCATATAGTTCATTAATTTCATATTTAGCCTTAATAAATATATCAAAAAGTTCATTTAAGTTACTCACTTTAACACTTCTACAGAAGTTGAATATCTCCGCATACGTCTTTCTTGATTGTAGGCTGCTCAATAATTTTTCCTTTACCTGTTCCCAAGTGGCATTATTGTCTAATTCTCTAACTATCCTTCCTGCATTGCCTTCAAGCTTCTCATTTATAATTATTCTCACCCCATATGCCAGCAAAGCCTGATTATTAACAGGTGCTGGACCATTCTAAGGCATTTGACACTGTGGATCATGAAGTCCTCTGCTTTAAGCTGCAAACAATTTTTAATTTCTCCCCCTTTAATGTCATCGTATTTATCGGGCCGAAGTCAATCTGTTTTCAAAAATAATAAAACATCTCGCTCGTTACCTGTTTTGAAAGGCGTGCCACAAGGATCAATACTTGGGCCATTACTTTTTACACTTTATATAAATGATTTGGAAAAAACACTACAATACTGTAATGTACACATGTACGCTGACGACGTTCAGCTTTATATACATAAGTAGTGGCTTAATGGAGATAAATAACTGTGTGGAAAAACTGAATTCGGATCTTAAACACATTAATAAATGGGCAAATACAAATGGATTATGTATAAATCCCAAGAAGTCCAAATATTTGGTGATTACTAAGAAAAATTTTAAGTTACCTGTTGAACCATTAATAATGCTTGATAACCAAAAAATTGAAACTGTATGTACAGCTTAAAATCTTGGTATCACTTTTAATTGCACACTCACCTGGTCTGACCACATAAATGCTGCTGCTGGAAAAACTTTTGCAAAGCTACGAATTCTTTGGAACACTCAGTCTATTACTCCACTTAATATTCGAATTCTGCTTGCGAAATCTTATTTAATACCCACATTATTGTATGGATGCGAAATATATGCCAGCTGTGACTTACGAAGTCTAAAAAAACTTACATCCACGTATAACTCTATACTGAGATATGTTTTTAATTTGAGAAAATATGACCATATCTCTCAGTATGCGAAAAAGCTCTATGGAGTCACAATAAATAATTTGTTAAAAATAAGAACCTTGATCCTATTACACAAACTTGTATACACCCGTAAACCACCGTACCTTTTTGAGGAAATTCAATTTACACGTTCTAGAAGATTAAATCACATTATACACATCAGACATCAAAGTTTAATATCTGAGTGGCAATTTTATGTTCATTCTGTCCGTCTTTGGAACACGCTACCGTCGTCCATTCAACTTATAAGCAACGCTCTGCACTTTAAAAAAGAACTCTTCAAGTATTACGCATAATAACACTTTTCTACTTTGATTTTTGATTCTTCATGTTTTTGTTATTTTTTATTAATTTTTGTCTAATTAATTTTAAAATTTTTATAATTTTTTCTTTATTTTTATTATGTTCTATTAAACTTATTAAAATATATAAAAATTCTTTACTTTAATTATAAGATTATAAATCTTGTTGTATTGGAAAACAATTAAATAAAAATTAAATTAAATTAAAAAAAAAAAAAAAAAAAAGCCATTGTTGATTCCACTGAACACTCTTGTCTTATATTATGATTTCCATTTAAAGGTTTGATGCTTCTAAATTCCCTTACAATTTGGTCAGGTTGAAAAACAATTCCCTGCTGCACTTGAACTGGTTCTTCCTGTTGATGTACATTAACTTGTTGCAATTGACTTTGGTGTACATGCTGCTGTTGAGTATTAATTTGCAGTAATTGTTGTTCAAGCTGCTGCTGTTGTAAGTTAATTTTTAATTCTTGTTGCTTAAGAATAGTTTCCAATTCTACGACTTTTTGTTGTAGTTCCTCCTCCATGTTGATTTTTCGGTTGTTGTCAAAAGTGTCTTTTCGGTTCATGAGTTTCACTTGATATTTAATTATTTGTTTATTTATTTATTTTTAAGAACTTGAAATTTTTGTTGCGAATGTCTTAGTTCTTTTTTTCCTCTTTTTTTTTTGAATAATGCTTAACTTGTATAAAGGAAATATTTGCTTTTCTATAAGTACAAATCAAATATTTGGTTTTTATGAAACATCTGTTCCAATATTATCTTTTCTTCAGAAAAGGTTCCTTTCGTTGGGCGCCAGAAATGTATTAAAACGATTTAGTTTTTCTAGTTGTCCGCTCTTCGGAGGAATAACTTTATTTATTTAAAACAATCTTAAGACTAACTTAAACTTTATTTTAAAATATTTTTAAGCTTTGCAACGTTCGCAAAACTGCTTACGTTGCACTCCACAAAATGTGGGAATGGAAATGTAATTTAATATTTTGTTGTCACCCTACATTTTATGGACGGTAATGATAGTTTTTGTGGGAAGGATGTTACTCGCGTCTTGTTTTTTTCCAAGCAATTAAAGCATACGTTTTAGTTTTTAAATAAATACACAAAAATAATTATATAAAATAACGAATTACGAACTCCAGCACAAATAAAATTAATTAATTTACAAAATTTGATAATAATTCATTATGTTGCAACATAAGCTCTGTAAAAAGTAAAATCCTCCAATTGATTTACACTAGGGCTTCCAATCGGGATTGGTTTTTCTGAATCCCGGGATTCGGGATTAAAGAAAATATTTCGGGATCCCGGGATATTTTGAATCCCGGGATTTTTAAAAAATTTTCGAATATTTCGGGGTTTTTTAAATTTTTTTTATACCCAATATAAGTAAACTTTTTAAACTGTATAAAAACAACTTAATTTTCGAGTTAAAATACACATTTCATGAACGTATATTATTTATGTATTTGTAAAAATATAATAAAAACAAACTTAAATTATTAATTGATCAAAATTCATAAAGACCATGTAATAAAAAACGTAACAAAACAACATAAAAATCTTATTTTTATCAATATTTAATTATTGTTAAAAAATTACACCATTTCTAATTGTTTTTTAAAATTTTTTAATGAATTTTAAAATTGTCGAAATAATTTTTTAAGTTTTCTCAGTTTAAACTTCGTTTAACGTTGTATAAAACTCAGATTTTTCCGGCGAAGTGTAATTTTTTGTATTATTTTTGCCCCTATTATAGTTTACAAATCACCTCAGTTGAGTTGTAAATTTTTGATGGTTTTGCTTGTTGTAATCCATAAAACAAAAACTGCAAAATTTCAACTGAACTAGAGTTGAGTTGTATTAAAGATCAAGAATATAAAAAAATCGGGATCCCGAAAATCCCGGGATTTCTATTTCCCGGGTAATAGAATTGTAAACTTGAGTGCCCCGGTAGGCTAACTAGTAGTGAGATAGTCTATCAGCGTTGGGGGTTCGGGTTCGTTTCCCGCCAGATGCTCTAGTTTCTTTCCTGCAGGCAAGCGTAGGTAGACCTTCTGATTTGACGCATGATGGTTTTACTTTTCGTGCAGTTGAGGCTTTTAATTTGATCAAGTCGAGAGCTATTGGTTTTGATGGTCTTAGATTTAAGTTTGTTAGACTCTTGATGCCGATTATTGGAGGTTATGTGTTGCATTTGGTTAATACAATTTTGACTACGTATAGCTTTCCGGTGCATTGGAAGGTTGCGAAGGTTATATCTATTGGAAAAAATGGCAATGATGATTTTAGGCCGATATCTATTTGCCAGTTTTGTCAAAAATGTTGGAGCATCCCAGTTAAAAAAATTTAGCCCGAAAGCTACACGAGCGCTGATATATGCGCTGGCTATTACATACTATTAAGAAGCAGCAGAGAAGCGAATACCATTTGAGCGAATTTTTAATTTAATGACTGAATAACTTCGCATTATCCCTTATAACACAGTACAACAGCCAATCTGGGGGGTGAGAAATTCCAAGTCAGGGTGATGGTACTAGGTCAGTATAGTAAAACCCTCAAAGGGTTTGGCGTTCGTATGTGTCAGTTTTTATACCCTCCACCACAATTAGTTGTGAAGAGGGTATATTCAGTTTGTCATTCCGTGTGAAACTTTTTTACTATTCATCTCAGACCCTATAAAGTATATATATTCTGGGTCCTTGAGTAATTTTAAGTCGATTTAGTCATGTCCGTCTGTCTGTCCGTCTGTCTGTCCGTCTGTTGAAAACACGCTCACTTTCGAAAAACTCAAAAGAAATCAACAAACTT
The DNA here is from genome assembly GCA_930367215.1 of Pollenia angustigena. Taxonomy (NCBI): domain Eukaryota; kingdom Metazoa; phylum Arthropoda; class Insecta; order Diptera; family Polleniidae; genus Pollenia; species Pollenia angustigena. Next base: position 21,018,490 of record OV884061.1, on the reverse strand, counting down.
GGTGTCAAATTGCTTGTAGTTATCCTAAGCAGTTTGGGATTGAAATTCAGCAAAATCGGTTCAATAGGATCTGAGCTATGAATCAAAATGTGGAACCACCACATAAAAAAAATTGATAATTTTGTTACAAAAACTAACATAAATGGTGGAAAAATGCACAGAATGATATAAGATTTCGCAACAATTCGTTTTATTCAACTGGAAATTACGCTGTGAAATTTCGTGAAGATCCGTCAATAATTTACCCTAGGCCCCATATAAGCCCTACTCCCGGAAAACAGTATATTAAGCCTAAAACCCTAACTAACAATGCTATCATTACAAATTTTGGCAAGTCACAGTTACATAGGACTAGAAATTAAACTGTTAAGTTTCGTGAAGATCGGTCCATAATTTACCATAGGCCCCGTATAAAACCTACTTCCGGAAAACAACTTAGTACGCCTAAAAACGTAAAAAATAATGTTATCATAACAAAATTTGGTACATCAAAGTTTTATAGAACTAAAAATAAATCTTTGAAATTTCGTGAAGATCGGTTCATAATTTACCATAGGCCCCATATAAACTTTACTCCCGGAAAACAGTTTAGTACGCCTAAAACCGTAAAAAATAACGCTAGCGTAACAAAATTTGGTACGTCGCAGTTTTTTAGGACGAGAAATAACACTGTGAAATTTCGTGACGATCGGTCCATAATTTACCTTGGGCTCCATATAAACCCTACTACCGGAAAACAGTTTAGTACGCCTAAAACCGTACAAAATAATGCAATCATAACAAATTTTGGCCCGTCACAGTTTTATAGGACTATAAATGATACTGTGAAATTTTGTGAAGATCGGTACATAATTTACCCTAGGCCCCATAGAAACCCTACTCCCGGAAAACAGTTCAGTACACCTAAAACCATAATTAATAATGCTATCATAACAGAAATTGGTACGTCACAGTTTTAAAGGACTAGAAATGACGCTGTGAAATTTCGTAATGATCGGTCCATAATTTACCCTAGGCCCCATATAAACCCTTCTACCGGAAAATAGTTTGGTTGCCTTAAACCATAATAAATAACAAATCGTCACAGTTTAAGATAATAATAACATCATACAGATATTACTCCTTAAACATTCGAACTGTCGGTGGAGGGTATCAAAGATTCGGCACAGCCAAATATAGCACTCTAACTTGTTTTTTATGACATTTTAAATTTTTTCCTTATCTTGATGTTTTTTTGTTTAACATAACTCGAGAACCACTTGTCCGATTTTGCTAAAACAAACTCAAAAAAATTTAGAATTACAATTTCTTTAATCCGTTTATATAACGTTTTTCTTTATAATCAACAGTTTTGCCGGTAAAAATAAATTTGTGGAGAACTATAATTGATAAGTGCAAAAAAATGTTCAAGCCTGGATGTATGCAGCAGATTTTATCACAAACCTGCACTGCAATTTTTCTGACTTTTTTTAAGCGATCGGTGAAAATCGTCGGACTTTTGTTTGTTATTTGAAAGAATACACCCACATTCAGTGATGCCAACAGTAAGGGATTTCCCCTTTTCTAGGGATTTTTTTTTCGGAAAATTTCAACCGTAGGGAAAAGAGGACACAATTTTTTATTTTAGGGCACATTTATTTATTTATTTATTTAATCAATGGATATTATCCTTACTGACTAATAACAATATTGACTTAAAATTAATGAATAACAATATGCATTTTAAAATTTACTACAAATTTACAGAATATATGTAGTACATAAAAATTTACGAATAAAGAAAAACAATAAGAAAAATCCACAAATTGTGACATAGAATTAAATTGTCTACATAACCTCGAAAAAGGATCAGCAATAGCGTAATTTTCTCTAAAAAAATGTAACAAAAAGCAGATTATAATGACGCGTATTGCGACAAGGTATATTAAATTTAGCAGACTCTACAGAAAATCACAACAAACATTACCATTACGGCCATTTTCACTAAGTTCGGTTATAATTAACTATCGGTTATAGCTGTCAAAACATATTGGTAACCGGTACTTTAATTGAAAGTTTGTTTTAACCGAACTTGGTGAAAATGGCCGTTAGTAAGATTAACCATAAAAGTAGTGTGTTTGTGCCGCTCCTACGGCACTTTTTTCATACAAAAGTTGGGTGCATGGTGTAAGTGTTGCCAAGTTTTTATTATATTGGCCATTTTAGTGCTTTGTTTAAATAAAAAAACGCTTAAAATATTTATAATAGGAATAGGAATTAAAAAACCGGGAAAGCAAAATATCAACAAAATGGGTATTTTGACGGGATTTTAGCGTCGACTTGAATATTAATTTAGGATTTTTAGTAGTAGTATATATATATATATATATATATATATATATATATATATATATATATATATGAAGGTTATCTATTTTGATTACGCTGCATCGGCTTTCTAGCTACTTTTTCCATACAAAAGTGAGAAGAATACTGGCAGAATTGCCAAGTTTTTATTATTGCATTTTAGCGCTTTTTTCAGTACTATTATTATGGAAAAATAAAAAAACGCTACAAATTTTTAAAAATACTGTTTTGATGCAAATACGAATATGAGTGTAAAAGGGAAATGACGTGTAAAGAAAGTTGTTTATTTAGGAGGTGTGATATTTTTGTTAATTGTATAATTTCTTCGTGTACGTGTCAGTCTTGAATATTTTAAAAATTTTGTGAGGGATGATAATTTTACTTGTGCATAAGATTTTGTGGGAAAATTTTTTTTTTATTTATTTAGTAGCAGGTGTTAAATTTCTTCGTGTACGTGTCTTGAAGATTTTAAAATTTTGTGAGGGATGATAATTTTACTTGTGCGTTTTCGTATTAACGATAAAACTGATCGTGGAATAATTATTTTTAGTTTTTCAGTTATTGTGTGTGTGTTTAGAATAGTTAATGACTTTGTTGCAAAGGTTTTGTAGTGACTTTTTATATATGTACATACCTCGGTAGGCTTGTGGGATAGTGAGCTAATCTCAGTATAAGGGTTGCATATTTGATTATCACCAGAGACTCTGGTCTGTTTAACTATAGCAGACTAAGGATCTAAGCCACTATTGATCGGTTGTGTGTGTGTGTGTGTGTGTGTATGTGTGTGTGTGTGTGTATGATTGATAACGATTATTCATGTGAAAAGTAGGATTCCATCCACTTTTTTTTGTATCAACAGCAACCAGCTGCACATTAGCTATGTTTACATAAATAATCAGAATTATATTACAAAAAGTAGAAAGTAACTTCTTGGTTTTACTTATAGATCCTTAATAATTTTCGTTATCGTACTCTACTCCTCCTTATATATAACAACAACAAAAACATTAGCAACTTAGAATATACATGAATAGAGCTGACGCAGCTGTAACAAGTCTAACAAACAGAAAACAAATCCAAAAAAAAAAAATGTTTTGTTTTCTGAAATTCTTTAATTGTACTAAAATAAGCCCCGCCCCTTATTTATAAATTTGTTAACTAATGAAATATGACGGGACTGTACCAAAAATATGATTAATTGTGAAATTAAAACTGTTGATTGAGCATGCTTAATCTAGTTTATAATTATTAAATATCACAAATACATTAATAAGACTAACCTAGCAATATCAAAACCAAACATGATTGAACATGAATATTATTTTTGTCAAGCTAATAGGGCCTAAATTTCTTCAATGTAAATAAAATTCAATTTTTATTTCAATATTTTGTTTAAAAGTAATATTTTTATCTATAATAAAGAGATATAAATATTAAATGAAATGGAAAGAATTTTGTTCTTGTACGTGTCTTGAAGATTTTAAATTTTGTGAGGGATGATAATTTTACTTGTGCGTATTCATATTGATGATTTACAAGTTGTTTATTATGTGGAAGGTGTGAAATTTCTTCGTGTACGTGTCTTGAAGATTTTAAAATTTTGTGAGGGATGATAATTTTACCTGTGCGTTTTCGTATTAAAGATAAAACTGATCGTAGAATAATTATTTTTTTAGTTTTTTTCAGTTATTGTGTATGTGTTTAGAATAGTTAATGACTTTGTTGCATAGGGTTTCTAGTGACTGTTTGCTTTGAATGCCTCGGTAGGCTTGTGGGATCAACCACTTTTTTTATATCAACAGCAACCGACATCACTTTTAATTACATTTAACAAATAGAAGGAGTTGTAATTTTTGGGTTTTGTTAATCTTAAATAGAATTATATATATATATTTTTTTTTGCGCAGATTTAATTATCACAAGAGACTCTGGTCTGTTTCACTACAACGGACTAAAGGTCAAAGTAACTATTAATCGGTTAATTAAGTTAGCATATAATTTTTGTTGATAACACTTAATAAGCATTTTCTAAAAACATTTGCAGATAGTTTCACTATTACTCAATGTTTATAACCTTTTATTTATTTTTTTTTCTAGTTTGATACTAAAGAGATGCACAAGCACAAGAAATATTGCTTACAAGCAATTTCATTGAATTTAGATAGTGTGTGTTTATTACTCTCTCATTACAAAACACATACTTCCAAAACCAATTGTTTTGTTTTACGATCAAAATATAGAAGAATAGAACAAAACTGCACTAGAACAATGCTGAACTAAAATAAAGCTGAATTAGAACAATGATGAAGTAGAACATTAAAACAGAAATAGAACATTCCAAGCATGTTTGAATGTTTTGATTGTAAACATATACCAAAGAGAACTGCAAAGTGAGAAACATTTTCGTTTTGTAATGAATATGAAAAAGCTTACAAAAGTTTATATGTAATATTAATTTTTATTTGCAAAAATTTATTGTTTATTATTTACATACATATAAAGGTACTTAGGTCTAATATTTAAATAAAATTAAGAAGAATTCATTATTTTCATAGATATAAAAAATAAAATCTAATTGTGTGTTTCACAATTTTTTGGGAAAATTAATAGCAACAAAATATTAATAATTATTTAACTAGAATTAGAAATATTGGTTAAATAAACGTTTAAAGTTTTATATAAAAATAAAACAAGACCTCAAGCTTGATAATTTAGTTATACATAATACATATAATAATAAAGGTCGACTAAAATAAAATATATGTACATTTAGGAAATATTTCAAAAATATCAATTTTTTTATTTTTTTTAATGTTCTAGTGCACTCGATGCTTTTACTATAATTTACCGTTTCTTTATTTCATTGTCTGTTTTTGTGTTGATATTCTGTTTGTTTTGATAATACAAGCACTAACAAAGCAGAAGAGAAAAACTTTTCAAGTTATGCTTGTTTTGTTTTGGTGGAAGTAATGTGTTGTTATGTTTGTTTTGCTATGTATGTTTACAGTGAAATAATATAATTGATAGTTGTGTGAAGTAGAACATAAAACATTAAGAATATTTTGCGCAGCCCTTTATTTGATACTCTATAATATAAGTTTAATGAAGACTTTTTCTATGGTTTGATACTCTACAATGACAGTATAGTTAAGAATTTAGTTCAATCCATGGATACACTGCATACAGTTAATAATTATACATTATACATACAAATACAATAAAATTTCCATTTTATTAACCATCGAACATGATTTATTAATTGTTTTGATAATATTTAGCAAAAGTTTATATATAGTATAAACTTGAATCGACTATACCAATAGAATATTAAATGTTACTGAAAAAGGAAATCATATTACAAAATCAATTAAGATGATCTAAAAAAGAGTATTACATAGGAGTTTTGAATATTTAATAAGGAAATATCTATTATATCTGCTTATAATTTTCAGTTAGGAATTTAAAGATAACAAATTTGTTTTATAATTAGTACAGCTTTATATGTTTTTTTTTCTAGTTTATTAACCATACATTATCATACCCTACCATTATAATCCATAGAATATAAAACAATTTAAAATAGTTAAATCCGCAAAAGAAAATCACAAACTTTATTTATTTATAGCATTTTCAGTTTAAATTAAACCTTTTTCAAAATAAATTAAACCTTTTTCAAAATGAACGAAACCTTTTCCAAAATGAACGAAACCTTCTTCAAAATAAATGAAACCTTTTTCAAAATGAACGAAACCTTTTTCAAAATAAATGAAACCTTTTTCAAAATAAACGAAACCTTTTTCAAAATAAATTAAACTTTATTCAAATTGAATTAAACATTTTTCAAATTAAATTAAACCAGTTTTAAAATTTAATAGAAAACAAAAGAAAAAAAAAATAAAACATATTAAACATATTTATTTTTAATTAATATTTGTTAAAATTAATGAAGAATTTGTCCACTGACCGCTTTAGGAATTATCATGATCATATCAATAACAAAGTTCGCACAATCATTTTGATTAATTTGTGCGACACTTTCCTCAATTACACTTACTATGTTATGCTCTGTGGTAATGTCACTTAATAATGATCAGGCGTGGAATTTCATCTTAGAAAATGCTTTCTATATCGGGTTCAGTATAGGAGAATAAGGTGGTAAAAATTTAAGTGTACAGTCACTATTATCCACCATGTTTCAAATTTCCTGGGTTTTATGGATTCTGGCATTATCCATAATTAAAAATGAATTTTGTAACTCTGGGCTGCTTTCAATTTTATCCAGGAGCTCCCTAAGAAATATTTGGAAACGGGCTGAATTTACAGTGGAAAGGGAAAAAACTTTATAGTAAACAACACCAGCATTATTTATTGCATTGACCCCTATCAAGTAAAGAAATTAATCCAACCGTTATCAGACACCAACAACAATAGGTCATTTACAGTAATCGGTTAAAAAAATATTTGCAAATCAAAAAAAAATTACAACACAATATGATTAACCTACAAATTTTAAAACTGGTTTAATTTAATTTGAAAAATGTTTAATTCAATTTGAATAAAGTTTAATTTATTTTGAAAAAGGTTTCGTTTATTTTAAAAAAGGTTTCGTTCATTTTGAAAAAGGTTTCATTTATTTTGAAAAAGGTTTCGTTCATTTTGAAAAAGGTTTCATTTATTTTGAAAAAGGTTTCGTTCATTTTGAAAAAGTTTTCATTTATTTTGAAAAAGGTTTAATTTAAACTGAAAATGCTATATGTAAAACCGTACTCCATTAATCATTTATTTATACATACTTTATATATACTAATACCATGAAATGAATAGTTCAATAACCATATTATATGGTTTATTTAATGTTTTTGTATACCGTTTTGTAATTCCTATAATTTGTTTTCTATTATTTCCCTTCTATATTTAATATTTATACACTTCCATACATCCTTAAATATACATTCTGTTTTAAGCATTTCTACTATACATATATAAAAATTTTACTCTTGATTTTAATCTTAGTCTTAGTGTTGATCTTAGTAGTAGTCTTTTGATCTTGGTTTTATAGTTTCGGATTTCGATCTTGTTTTTTTTGTTTATAGACTTGCAACATTACTCTTGTATTACTCTTGCGTGCCGCTTTGTTTACGTTTTCTTAGACTGAATACATATATGGAAATTTAAAATTTCTTTAATTACATATAAAATATCTATCTACTGTTATACGAATGCGTTGAACTTAGCGTTTTCAATTGAAATATTAAACTTCGATTTTAAACAGACATCTGCATCTTTTATTTTATATAGGAAATTAATACTCGGTACTAGCGACAACCTCGAAGCTTGCACCGACCCCAGTTTTCATTACGTGCAAGAATCGAGTTTCTACTATATTTCATTCTCATCAAACTAATCACACAAGGCGATTTTAAGAAAATCCATACTAATCCTTTCCATTTTATCAAATCTATCCATTATATTATTATTTTAATTTTAACAATTCTTATAAATTCAATTCAGTTCTCACATAATTTAATTCATTCTATATACAACCTTAACCAGTAACTCATATTTATATATACAGTTTTTTCAAACCACTTTTAAAAACATATTTTGATTTTTACTTGTCTACTATATTAAAAAATAATCTATAAACTTAAATGAAAATTTAGGTTTATATTAAGTAATTTGATTATACGCTGAGATACGCTGATGGTTTTTCTACCTTAAATTTATATATTGGATAGAAAGTTACATCTGAATGTAGTGTTTCGATAAGAATGTCTCTATATTACTTTAAATCAGGTTCTTATAATACAAAGTCTTTGAATGAAATATTAACAATCCTAATGTTCATTTCAATCTAATTTCATTTAAATAATATATATACATATAAATATTAATTTGTTAGAATCAAACCATCAATTACCATCATGATCTTATTAATGTCATATATTTTTTTGTTTCATTATTTTTATTATTCGTTAAAAACTTTATATTCTTATATATAGGAGATGCATATGATTTGGGATTTCTCCTTCATTTTAAAATTGTTTGATTTTACAATTTTCATATTAGTTATTTCAGCCTTTTCATTATCATTATGATCATTATTATAATCATCATAATTAAGATTAGTTATATTCTTTGCTCATTAAAAACAACAATTCTATTATCTTATGTTTTTAATTATAATATTAGTTTAATGAAGAGTTTTTCTATAGCACGAAATGAATAGTTTAATAACCATATTATATGGTTTATTTAATGTTTTTGCATACAGTTTTGTAATTCCTATAATTTGTTTTCCTTTTATTTCCCCTTCTATACTTAATATTTATATACCTCCATACATCCTTAAATATACATTATGTTTTAAGCATTTCTTTACTATACATATATATAAATTTTTTCCTTTACTAACATTCCTATATTTAGTCTTAATCTTATGATCTTAGTCTTGATTTTAATCTTAATCTTAGTGTTAATCTTGATAGTAGCCTTTTAGTCTTGGTTTTATAGTTTCGGATCTCAAACTTAGTTTTTGTATAGACATCTCATTTACAAACCTATAACTTCAATCTTATCAAACCTATCACACAAGACGATTGTCTTCTGTTTTTCAAGAAAATCCATACTAATCCTTTCAATTTTATCAACTCTATCCATTATATTATTATTTTAATTTTAACAATTCTTATAAATTCTATTCAGTTCTCACATAATTTTATTCATTGTATATACAACCTTAACCATTATCTCATATTTATATATACAGTTTTTCAATCCACTTTTAAAAACATAGTTTGATTTTTACTTGTCTACTATATTAAAAAATAATCCATAAACTTAAATGAAAAGTTAGGTTTATATTAAGTAATTTGATTATACACTGAGATACGCTGATAGTTTTTCTACCTTAAATTTATATATTGAGTAGAAAGTTACATCTGAATGTAGTGTTTCGGTAAGAATGTCTCTATATTACTTTAAATCAGGTTTCTTATAATACAGAGTTTTTAAATGAAATGTTAACAATCCTAATGTTAATTTCAATCTAATTTTATTTAAATCATATTTATATATATATATTAATTTGTTAGAATCAAACCATCAATTACCATCATGATCTTATTAATGCCATATATATTTTTTTTATTATTTTTATTATTCGTTAAAAACTTTATATTCTTATATGTAGAAGATACATATGATTTAGGATTTCTCCTTCATTTTAAACTTGTTTGATTTGAAAATTTTCATATTAGGTATTTCAACCTTTTCATTATTATTATACTCATTATCATAATCATCATAATTGAGATTAGTTATATTCTTTTCTCATTAAAACCAACAATTCTATTATCATAATCATCAAAATTGGGTTTAAATATATTTTGTTTTTATTTTTTCGTTGAAACCAACAAATCATAATCATTATTATCAAAATCAGGTTTATATATGTTTTTTTTTTTTTAGTCAAGATACTTTAACATCATCATAATCAGAAATATTATTTTTACAAATGTTGATATTGTGATTTTAATTAAACTGGTTATAATCACCTAAGGTTGAAATGATAGAGATGTTATCCGTTTAATTCTGTTGACTAATTCACATTTATTAAGACATATAGATAATAACAGAATTGATAGAGGATTCATAATTGAATAACTTTGAATAAGAATTGAGCTTATAGTTGGATGTAAGTACGATTTAAACAATAATAAACGACATCGAATGAGTGATTCATCATTTTATTTAATTGAAAACATACCACTTTACATCAAGATACCTTATTTTTAATCTGTTAGCATAAAACAGTTACCTATTTTTGATCTGGTAACGTAGACACAGAGAGAATTAATATCAGATTTAAATAACAAACCAAATATAAGATACATTATATAATCCAACAACAACAACAACAATATATTCAACATGAATTGATTCGAAATAAAATACACACAATTCTTAAATACATTCAATTAGTTTGTCTTATGATTATACTTTAGCTGAGAGAGATTCCTTCCATATACATATTTACACGTTATGCACTTACAACATAAAATTCAAAGTTTATTAACCATAATATATGGTTTTATATAATGTTTTAACAGCAATCATTAAAAATGTATATATAATATAAACTTATAGTCGACTGTACCATCAGAATATTGACTGATAATATCACAATAGAATCATATTACACAAACAATATATAGAATATTATAAAGAGAAAGGTATAAATTCATATGTCTATAGGTAACAGTAAAGAATTTTACAATATATTGGTTTAAGATATGTTATTTCTAATTAAGAGTTTAGTTTGATGGTTTTTGGAAGTTTATTTTCAATATAAATACATACATACATATTTGCTGATTTATTCCTATTTGATAATTTTTGATTTGATTGTTTTTTTTTTCTTTTTTACCTACAACACATTAATGAAATGGATATACATTCATGATGATGTTTTTTAACACTTTTAAATATTTGTTAAATATAGCTACACCAATTTCTTAATACATCGAATCAACTTACTGATAATTAATTTTTAAATTAATATTTTGATATCCGTATACCCAGCTGATAGGCTGGTTGTGTATAGGTTTACATGATAATCACAAATTTCTTTAAAATAATAAAATTTCATTGAATTAACTCTCAAATTGCAACCATACCCATAAAGTATAGATAGTACATCCCATATAAATTTATACTTTTACATTAAATTATTTAGTTTCACTATGTTCTCATCATGATTAATATAGAAAATCATATTTTCATATACCATATAACAAAATTTGTTTCAGTTTTAAATGTAAGTTGAACTGATGAGTTTTGCGTTTGTGTTCTATAAACCACACAATAGACAGCAAGCTATGCATGTAAACCTAAAAATCAAATGTTATTTTTAGTTTTATATGAACAGCCCACCAACCAGTCGGATTGGTTCATGTTTAAATTGATTTAAAAAGTAATTCTAAGTAAATAAGTTGATTTAGTATATCAAAAGGTAACTAGGATCAGTATTAACGTATATCTAATATACTCTTCACTTTTGTGGTGTGGGTATATGAAAATATGATTTTCTATATTAATCATGATGAGAACATAGTGAAACTATAAAATTTAATGTAAAAGTATAAATTTATATGGGATGTACTATCTATACTTTATGGGTATGGTTGCAATTTGAGAGTTAATTCAATGAAATTTTATTATTTTAAAGAAATTTGTGATTATCATGTAAACCTATACACAACCAGCCTATCAGCTGGGTATACGGATATCAAAATATTAATTTAAAAATTAATTCTCAGTGAGTTGATTCGATGTATTAAGAAGTTGATGTAGCTATATTTAACAAATATTTAAAAGAGTTAAAAAACATCATCATGAACGTATATCTTATATCCATTTCATTAATGTGTTGTAGGTAAAAAAGAAGAAAAAAAAAACAATCAAATCAAAAATTATCAAATAGAAATAAATCAGCAAATATGTATGTATGTATTTATATTGAAAATAAACTTCCAAAAACCATCAAACTAAACTCTTAATTAGAAATAACATATCTTAAACCAATATATTGTAAAATTCTTAACTGTTACCTATAGACATATGAATTTATACCTTTCTCTTTATAATATTCTATATATTGTTTGTGTAATATGATTCTATTGTGATATTATCAGTCAATATTCTGATGGTACAGTCAACTATAAGTTTATATTATATATAAATTTTTAATGATTGCTGTTAAAACATTATATAAAACCATATATTATGGTTAATAAACTTTGAATTTTATGTTGTAAGTGCATAACGTGTAAATATGTATATGGAAGGAATCTCTCTCAGCTAAAGTATAATCATAAGACAAACTAATTGAATGTATTTAAGAATTGTGTGTATTTTATTTCGAATCAATTCATGTTGAATATATTGTTGTTGTTGTTGGATTATATAATGTATCTTATATTTGGTTTGTTATTTAAATCTGATATTAATTCTCTCTGTGTCTACGTTACCAGATCAAAAATAGGTAACTGTTTTATGCTACCAGATTAAAAATAAGGTATCTTGATGTAAAGTGGTATGTTTTCAATTAAATAAAATGATGAATCACTCATTCGATGTCGTTTATTATTGTTTAAATCGTACTTACATCCAACTATAAGCTCAATTCTTATTCAAAGTTATTCAATTATGAATCCTCTATCATATCTATATGTCTTAATAAATGTGAATTAGTCAACAGAATTAAACGGATAACATCTCTATCATTTCAACCTTAGGTGATTATAACCAGTTTAATTAAAATCACAATATCAACATTTGTAAAAATAATATTTCTGATTATGATGATGTTAAAGTATCTTGACTAAAAAAAAAAACATATATAAACCTGATTTTGATAATAATGATTATGATTTGTTGGTTTCAACGAAAAAATAAAAACAAAATATATTTAAACCCAATTTTGATGATTATGATAATAGAATTGTTGGTTTTAATGAGAAAAGAATATAACTAATCTCAATTATGATGATTATGATAATGAGTATAATAATAATGAAAAGGTTGAAATACCTAATATGAAAATTTTCAAATCAAACAAGTTTAAAATGAAGGAGAAATCCTAAATCATATGTATCTTCTACATATAAGAATATAAAGTTTTTAACGAATAATAAAAATAATAAGAAAAAATATATGGCATTAATAAGATCATGATGGTAATTGATGGTTTGATTCTAACAAATTAATATATATATATATATATATATATATATATATATATATGATTTAAATAAAATTAGATTGAAATTAACATTAGGATTGTTAACATTTCATTTAAAAACTCTGTATTATAAGAAACCTGATTTAAAGTAATATAGAGACATTCTTACCGAAACACTACATTCAGATGTAACTTTCTATTCAATATATAAATTTAAGGTAGAAAAACTATCAGCGTATCTCAGTGTATAATCAAATTACTTAATATAAACCTAAATTTTCATTTAAGTTTATGGATTATTTTTTAATATAGTAGACAAGTAAAAATCAAACTATGTTTTTAAAAGTGGATTGAAAAACTGTATATATAAATATGAGATAATGGTTAAGGTTGTATATACAATGAATAAAATGATGTGAGAATTGAATAGAATTTATAAGAATTGTTAAAATTAAAATAATAATATAATGGATAGAGTTGATAAAATTGAAAGGATTAGTATGGATTTTCTTGAGAAACAGAAGACAATCGTCTTGTGTGATAGGTTTGATAAGATTGAAGTTATAGGTTTGTAAATGAGATGTCTATACAAAAACTAAGTTTGAGATCCGAAACTATAAAACCAAGACTAAAAGGCTACTATCAAGATTAACACTAAGATTAAGATTAAAATCAAGACTAAGATCATAAGATTAAGACTAAATATAGGAATGTTAGTAAAGGAAAAAATTTATATATATGTATAGTAAAGAAATGCTTAAAACATAATGTATATTTAAGGATGTATGGAGGTATATAAATATTAAGTATAGAAGGGGAAATAAAAGGAAAACAAATTATAGGAATTACAAAACTGTATGCAAAAACATTAAATAAACCATATAATATGGTTATTAAACTATTCATTTCGTGCTATAGAAAAACTCTTCATTAAACTAATATTATAATTAAAAACATAAGATAATAGAATTGTTGTTTTTAATGAGCAAAGAATATAACTAATCTTAATTATGATGATTATAATAATGATCATAATGATAATGAAAAGGCTGAAATAACTAATATGAAAATTGTAAAATCAAACAATTTTAAAATGAAGGAGAAATCCCAAATCATATGCATCTCCTATATATAAGAATATAAAGTTTTTAACGAATAATAAAAATAATGAAAAAAAAAAAATATATGACATTAATAAGATCATGATGGTAATTGTAGTTTGATTCTAACAAATTAATATTTATATGTATATATATTATTTAAATGAAATTAGATTGAAATGAACATTAGGATTGTTAATATTTCATTCAAAAACTTTGTATTATAAGAAACCTGATTTAAAGTAATATAGAGACATTCTTATCGAAACACTACATTCAGATGTAACTTTCTATCCAATATATAAATTTAAGGTAGAAAAACCATCAGCGTATCTCAGCGTATAATCAAATTACTTAATATAAAGCTAAATTTTCATTTAAGTTTATAGATTATTTTTTAATATAGTAGACAAGTAAAAATCAAAATATGTTTTTAAAAGTGGTTTGAAAAAACTGTATATATAAATATGAGTTACTGGTTAAGGTTGTATATAGAATGAATTAAATTATGTGAGAACTGAATTGAATTTATAAGAATTGTTAAAATTAAAATAATAATATAATGGATAGATTTGATAAAATGGAAAGGATTAGTAAGGATTTTCTTAAAATCGCCTTGTGTGATTAGTTTGATGAGAAGGAAGTATAGTAGAAACTCGATTCTTGCACGTAATGAAAACTGGGGTCGGTGCAAGCTTCGAGGTTGTCGCTAGTACCGAGTATTAATTTCCTATATAAAATAAAAGATGCATATGTCTGTTTAAAACCGAAGTTTAATATTTCAATTGAAAACGCTAAGTTCAACGCATTCGTATAACACTAGATAGATATTTTATATGTAATTAAAGAAATTTTAAATTTCCATATATGTATTCAGTCTAAGAAAACGTAAACAAAGCAGCACGCAAGAGTAATGTTGCAAGTCTATAAACAAAAAAAACAAGATCGAAATCCGAAACTATAAAACCAAGATCAAAAGACTACTACTAAGATCAACACTAAGACTAAGATTAAAATCAAGAGTAAGATCATAATACTAAGATTAAATATAGAATGTTAGTATAAGAAAAAAATTTTTATATATGTATAGTAGAAATGCTTAAAACAGAATGTATATTTAAGGATGTATGGAAGTGTATAAATATTAAATATAGAAGGGAAATAATAGAAAACAAATTATAGGAATTACAAAACGGTATACAAAAACATTAAATAAACCATATAATATGGTTATTGAACTATTCATTTCATGGTATTAGTATATATAAAGTATAAATAAATGATTAATGGAGTACGGTTTTACATAAATAAATAAAGTTTGTGATTTTCTTTTGCGGATTTAACTATTTTAAATTGTTTTATATTCTATGGATTATAATGGTATGGTATGATAATGTATGGTTAATAAACTAGAAAAAAAAACATATAAAGCTGTACTAATTATAAAACAAATTTGTTATCTTTAAATTCCTAACTGATAATTATAAGCAGATATAATAGATATTTCCTTATTAAATATTCAAAACTCCTATGTAATACTCTTTTTTAGATCATCTTAATTGATTTTGTAATATGATTTCCTTTTTTCAGTAACATTTAATATTCTATTGGTATAGTCGACTTCATGTTTACACTATATATGGGTCGATATCATGAATTGACTACAATCGAGGATTGAAAACGGCCAAGTGCGAAAATGGGTTTAAATAATTATTTTTCGGTTGATAATGTTTTATAAGACCTTTTTATATATTAATAAGCAATGGGCCATGGGAATGACAATAGTCCAACAGAAATGATATTTGTGCGGCACGGTAATGACTGAGCAGCATGGTAATGACGTTTCATCATGTATTGCAGCTAAATAAAACACATACAGCAATTTATGGAAACACATTTAATAAAATGCATACGTTATGTCCATTCTTTGGATTATAATTCCAGGTGTACTTTTTAAGTTTGGGGAACATCAAATTTCTTAAATAATTACCATAGATTGAATAATCTCAAATACACATTGAAAAGGTAATTCCCGTGTTCCTTTTGCCATTACCGAGGTTTAGATTATTCCCATGGCAATGACTGCACGGTAATGATGGAAACGTGAGTATTCTTGGATTTAAATGTGAAAATCTTCAAAAATTTTTATAAAATATATTAGAATCTAATAAAGACTTAAAAAATGAACAAACCAATACAACGAATTTGGAAATTATAATATAAATAACGGAAAAATATACTTACCACGGGAATGACAAAATTTCAGGAACATGCGCAAAAAACACTAAACATTTCAAAAGCTCTTAAACAACTGACTACATTTTTCACTTCTGTCAATACACTTTAAAACTAACGGGAATTGTCGTTACATTGACAGTTAACACCTAACCAAAAAACCGGTTTAAAGCATTGTTTTTTTAATAAACAAATTGGCCCACGGGGAATGACGAAAAAAATTAGCCACGGACTAAAATGTCTCAAAATCATAAGTTTTAAAATAAAATTATATTTATGAAATTAAAATTGAGTTGGTTTATTCTTCTCGAATAACTTGACGTACTTCATTTATAATATATATTTTGAGATACTAATGAAAATCTGTGTTTTTTGAACACAAAACGTTTGGACGCACACCATGGTAATGACGATTTGCACCGTGCGACCAAATTTTTTCATAAAAAAATATCTAAAATATTTTTTTTTGATTTCCGCGCCTCGTTGAAGTACATTTTGTTTTATTTAATCCTGTTCTCAGAATTTTAATTTTGTAATATTTTTAATACAAAATGCGTCGGGCCACAGAATGTAGTCACTTCGTGATATCGACCCATATAAACTTTTACTAAATATTATCAAAACAATTAATAAATCATGTACTATGGTTAATAAAATGGAAATTTTATTGTATTTGTATGTATAATGTATAATTATTAACTGTATGCAGTGTATCCATGGATTGAACTAAATTCTTAACTATACTGTCATTGTAGAGTATCAAACCATAGAAAAATTCTTCATTAAACTTATATTATAGAGTATCAAACTAGAAAAAAAAATAAATAAATAAAAAGTAATAGTGAAACTATCTGCAAATGTTTTTAGAAAATGCTTATTAAGTGTTATCAACAAAAATTATATGCTAACTTAATTAACCGATTAATAGTTACTTTGACCTTTAGTCCGTTGTAGTGAAACAGACCAGAGTCTCTTGTGATAATTAAATCTGCGCAAAAAAAAAAATATATATATATAATTCTATTTAAGATTAACAAAACCCAAAAATTACAACTCCTTCTATTTGTTAAATGTAATTAAAAGTGATGTCGGTTGCTGTTGATATAAAAAAAGTGGTTGATCCCACAAGCCTACCGAGGCATTCAAAGCAAACAGTCACTAGAAACCCTATGCAACAAAGTCATTAACTATTCTAAACACATACACAATAACTGAAAAAAACTAAAAAAATAATTATTCTACGATCAGTTTTATCTTTAATACGAAAACGCACAGGTAAAATTATCATCCCTCACAAAATTTTAAAATCTTCAAGACACGTACACGAAGAAATTTCACACCTTACACATAATAAGCAACTTGTAAATCATCAATATGAATACGCACAAGTAAAATTATCATCCCTCACAAAATTTAAAATCTTCAAGACACGTACAAGAACAAAATTTTTTCCATTTCATTTAATATTTATATCTCTTTATTATAGATAAAAATTTTACTTTTAAACAAAATATTGAAATAAAAATTGAATTTTATTTACATTGAAGAAATTTAGGCCCTATTAGCTTGACAAAAATAATATTCATGTTCAATCATGTTTGGTTTTGATATTGCTAGGTTAGTCTTATTAATGTATTTGTGATATTTAATAATTATAAACATGATTAAGCATGCTCAATCAACAGTTTTAATTTCACAATTAATCATATTTTTGGTACAGTCCCGTCATATTTCATTAGTTAACAAATTTATAAATAAGGGGCGGGGCTTATTATAGTACAATTAAAGAATTTCAGAAAACAAAACATTTTTTTTTTTGGATTTGTTTTCTGTTTGTTAGACTTGTTACAGCTGCGTCAGCTCTATTCATGTATATTCTAAGTTGCTAATGTTTTTGTTGTTGTTATATATAAGGAGGAGTAGAGTACGATAACGAAAATTATTAAGGATATATAAGTAAAACCAAGAAGTTACTTTCTACTTTTTGTAATATAATTCTGATTATTTATGTAAACATAGCTAATGTGCAGCTGCAGATGGAATCCTACTTTTCACATGAATAATCGTTATCAATCATACACACACACACACAACCGATCAATAGTGGCTTAGATCCTTTGTTATCTTTAAATTCCTAACTGATAATTATAAGCAGATATAATAGATATTTCCTTATTAAATATTCAAAACTCCTATGTAATACTCTTTTTTAGATCATCTTAATTGATTTTGTAATATGATTTCCTTTTTTCAGTAACATTTAATATTCTATTGGTATAGTCGACTTCAAGTTTATACTATATATGGGTCGATATCATGAATTGACTAAATCGAGGATTGAAAACGGCCAAGTGCGAAAATGGGTTTAAATAATTATTTTTCGGTTGATAATGTTTTATAAGACCTTTTTATATATTAATAAGCAATGGGCCATGGGAATGACAATAGTCCAACAGAAATGATATTTGTGCGGCACGGTAATGACTGAGCAGCATGGTAATGACGTTTCATCATGTATTGCAGCTAAATAAAACACATACAGCAATTTATGGAAACACATTTAATAAAATGCATACGTTATGTCCATTCTTTGGATTATAATTCCAGGTGTACTTTTTAAGTTTGGGGAACATCAAATTTCTTAAATAATTACCATAGATTGAATAATCTCAAATACACATTGAAAAGGTAATTCCCGTGTTCCTTTTGCCATTACCGAGGTTTAGGTTATTCCCATGGTAATGACTGCACGGTAATGATGGAAACGTGAGTATTCTTGGATTTAAATGTGAAAATCTTCAAAAATTTTTATAAAATATATTAGAATCTAATAAAGACTTAAAAAATGAACAAACCAATACAACGAATTTGGAAATTATAATATAAATAACGGAAAAATATACTTACCACGGGAATGACAAAATTTCAGGAACATGCGCAAAAAACACTAAACATTTCAAAAGCTCTCAAACAACTGACTACATTTTTCACTTCTGTCAATACACTTTAAAACTAACGGGAATTGTCGTTACATTGACAGTTAACACCTAACCAAAAAACCGGTTTAAAGCATTGTTTTTTAATAAACAAATTGGCCCACGGGGAATGACGAAAAAAATTAGCCACGGACTAAAATGTCTCAAAATCATAAGTTTTAAAATAAAATTATATTTATGAAATTAAAATTGAGTTGGTTTATTCTTCTCGAATAACTTGACGTACTTCATTTATAATATATATTTTGAGATACTAATGAAAATCTGTGTTTTTTGAACACAAAACGTTTGGACGCACACCATGGTAATGACGATTTGCACCGTGCGACCAAATTTTTTCATAAAAAAATATCTAAAATATTTTTTTTTGATTTCCGCGCCTCGTTGAATTACATTTTGTTTTATTTAATCCTGTTCTCAGAATTTTAATTTTGTAATCTTTTTAATACAAAATGCGTCGGGCCACAGAATGTAGTCATTTCGTGATATCGACCCATATAAACTTTTACTAAATATTATCAAAACAATTAATAAATCATGTACTATGGTTAATAAAATGGAAATTTTATTGTATTTGTATGTATAATGTATAATTATTAACTGTATGCAGTGTATCCATGGATTGAACTAAATTCTTAACTATACTGTCATTGTAGAGTATCAAACCATAGAAAAATTCTTCATTAAACTTATATTATAGAGTATCAAACTAGAAAAAAAAATAAATAAAAGGTTATAAACATTGAGTAATAGTGAAACTATCTGCAAATGTTTTTAGAAAATGCTTATTAAGTGTTATCAACAAAAATTATATGCTAACTTAATTAACCGATTAATAGTTACTTTGACCTTTAGTCCGTTGTAGTGAAACAGACCAGAGTCTCTTGTGATAATTAAATCTGCGCAAAAAAAAATATATATATATATAATTCTATTTAAGATTAACAAAACCCAAAAATTACAACTCCTTCTATTTGTTAAATGTAATTAAAAGTGATGTCGGTTGCTGTTGATATAAAAAAAGTGGTTGATCCCACAAGCCTACCGAGGCATTCAAAGCAAACAGTCACTAGAAAACCTATGCAACAAAGTCATTAACTATTCTAAACACATACACAATAACTGAAAAAAACTAAAAAAATAATTATTCTACGATCAGTTTTATCTTTAATACGAAAACGCACAGGTAAAATTATCATCCCTCACAAAATTTTAAAATCTTCAAGACACGTACACGAAGAAATTTCACACCTTCCACATAATAAGCAACTTGTAAATCATCAATATGAATACGCACAAGTAAAATTATCATCCCTCACAAAATTTAAAATCTTCAAGACACGTACAAGAACAAAATTTTTTCCATTTCATTTAATATTTATATCTCTTTATTATAGATAAAAATTTTACTTTTAAACAAAATATTGAAATAAAAATTGAATTTTATTTACATTGAAGAAATTTAGGCCCTATTAGCTTGACAAAAATAATATTCATGTTCAATCATGTTTGGTTTTGATATTGCTAGGTTAGTCTTATTAATGTATTTGTGATATTTAATAATTATAAACATGATTAAGCATGCTCAATCAACAGTTTTAATTTCACAATTAATCATATTTTTGGTACAGTCCCGTCATATTTCATTAGTTAACAAATTTATAAATAAGGGGCGGGGCTTATTTTAGTACAATTAAAGAATTTCAGAAAACAAAACATTTTTTTTTTTGGATTTGTTTTCTGCTTTTTAGACTTGTTACAGCTGCGTCAGCTCTATTCATGTATATTCTAAGTTGCTAATGTTTTTGTTGTTGTTATATATAAGGAGGAGTAGAGTACGATAACGAAAATTATTAAGGATCTATAAGTAAAACCAAGAAGTTACTTTCTACTTTTTGTAATATAATTCTGATTATTTATGTAAACATAGCTAATGTGCAGCTGCAGATGGAATCCTACTTTTCACATGAATAATCGTTATCAATCATACACACACACACACACATACACACACACACACACACAACCGATCAATAGTGGCTTAGATCCTTAGTCTGCTATAGTAAAACAGACCAGAGTCTCTGGTGATAATCAAATATGCAACCCTTATACTGAGATAAGCTCATTATCCCACAAGCCTACCGAGGTATGTATATAAAAAGTCACTACAAAACCTATGCAACAAAGTCATTAACTATTCTAAACACACACACAATAACTGAAAAACTAAAAATAATTATTCCACGATCAGTTTTATCGTTAATACGAAAACGCACAAGTAAAATTATCATCCCTCACAAAATTTTAAAATCTTCAAGACACGTACACGAAGAAATTTAACACCTGCTACTAAATAAATAAAAAAAAAATTTTCCCACAAAATCTTATGCACAAGTAAAATTATCATCCCTCACAAAATTTTTAAAATCTTCAAGACTGACACGTACACGAAGAAATTATACAATTAACAAAAATATCACACCTCCTAAATAAACAACTTTCTTTACACGTCATTTCCTTTTTACACTCATATTCGTATTTGCATCTAAACAGTATTTTTAAAAATTTGTAGCGTTTTTTTATTTTTCCATAATAATAGTACTGAAAAAAAGCGCTAAAATGCAATAATAAAAACTTGGCAATTCTGCCAGTATTCTTCTCACTTTTGTATGGAAAAAGTAGCTAGAAAGCCGATGCAGCGTAATCAAAATAAATAACCTTCAAACCATTTGCCTATTATATATATATATATATATATATATATATATATATATATATATATATACTACTACTAAAAATCCTAAATTAATATTCAAGTCGACGCTAAAATCCCGTCAAAATACCCATTTTGTTGATATTTTGCTTTCCCGGTTTTTTAATTCCTATTCCTATTCCTATTATAAATATTTTAAGCGTTTTTTTATTTAAAAAAAGCACTAAAATGGCCAATATAATAAAAACTTGGCAACACTTACACCATGCACCCAACTTTTGTATGAAAAAAAGTGCCATAGGAGCGGCACAAACATACTACTCATAAAAGAAACATTTAACATTGTACGACGACTTTTGAGCAGGGACCGTAACAGTTATGCCTTTTTTCATAAAAGTCAGATGAAAACAGTTATTTTTTGATTTTTATTTTTTTGAGCAAAAATAACAGTTATTTTTTGATTTTTATTTTTTTTGAGCAAAAATAACAGTTATTTTTTGATTTTTATTTTTTTGAACAAATTTAACAGTTATTTTTAGATTTTTATTTTTTCGAGCAAAAATAAAAGTTATTCTTTTAATAAATTTACGTGTTTTAATATAAAAATCAAAATTATAAAAATCAATATATTTTATCATTGACAAGTGCATAAGGAACAATATGGTACACTTGAATAAGTTTTTCGACATTTACTTCTATGTGCTTTTTATACCCTTCACCGAAGGTAAAAGGGTATATATAACTTTGTCATTCCGTTTGTAATTTCTACAATATTGTTCCTACACCCTATAAAGTATATATATTCTGGGTCCTTATGAAAAGCGAAATTCAAATCCGGTTGTCCGTCTGACCGTCTGTCCGTCTGTCTGTTGAAATGGTTTTTCCGAAGCCCCCAGATATGATGGGGGCTTCGTTGGGGTATCTTTCTGTCAGGTATTCTTATTATAATTTTGCTATTGAAATTCAGCCAGATCGGTCCACAAATGGCTGAGATATGAGCAAAAAACCACGACTACCTCTAATTTTTTCCAAAAATCCCTTGTGGTTGATGTATTTTTATTACTTTTTGCTGTATATCTGGGGAACGGCAAAAGCCAAAGTTTTCAAATTAAGTACACACATTAAGGTTGCCAATACATTGGAGAAGTGGGCGTGGTACCTCCCATACAAAAAAAATTAAAAATTGTATAAACACCTAAATTTTAAGGCTGCCATATGTCCTATGGATATGATTTATACACTAAAATATCGGAAATTTTTTGTAGAACATATTTTATAAAAAACTCGGGAAAATCGGCTCAGATACAAAAAAGTTATGACCAAAATTAAATTTTTTTTTTTTTAATACCCACTTTCGGAAACCATAGATCTTAGAAACTGTGAGTTCTCTGGTTCGAATCTTGTTTTTTTAAAAAGAAAATTTTTTGTTAAAATTTTTATTTTTTTTATGTTCTAAAAACGATTTAAAAAAAATATTTACCAGTTTTCGCTTTTTTAATTTAATTTATAATGAAGTTTAAAGTATTGTAAATATGTATGTATACATATGTAAAAATTATTTAGTTTTTGTCTAGTTGCTCTGTATTCTGCTCCCGCAATGGTGAAGGGTATATAAGATTCGGCACAGCCGAATATAGCACTCTTACTTGTTTTGTTTTAAAATTCCAATATAACTGTTATTTGCGGTCCCTGCTTTTGAGCGATGGTATTTTTATTAATGTCAGTCTTCTAGCATAGGAAGGAAAGTTTGTCGAGTAACTCCAATGAAGATCACGTAAACAGAATAATAAAAATTGTTTTTGGACCGATTCAATACGAGAATTGTGAATGTTGTAAAATGGATCCCAAATGATTGACCCATATTCTTAGATTGGTCTAACGAGTGATACGTAAAGTTGCTTCGTTATGTATGGATCGGTGACTTTTTAACCCAGCGCCTAATAAAGCCAAGAACGCCTCGAGCTTTATTAACAGTTAATGTAATATGAGAAACAAAGTTTAATTTAGGATCCAGTAAGACTCCAATATCAAGAAACGAATCAACCAACTGCAGTTGATGACCACCAAAAGCATAATCGCTTAAAAAAAGTCACAAAAATTGCAGTGCAGGTTTGTGATAAAATCTGCTGCATACATCCAGGCTTGAACATTTTTTTGCACTTATCAATTATAATTCTCCACAAATTTATTTTTACCGGCAAAACTGTTGATTATAAAGAAAAACGTTATATGAACGGATTAAAGAAATTGTAATTCTAAATTTTTTTGAGTTTGTTTTAGCAAAATCGGACAAGTGGTTCTCGAGTTATGTTAAACAAAAAAACATCAAGATAAGGAAAAAATTTAAAATGTCATAAAAAAAAACTGACACATACGAACGCCAAACCCTTTGAGGGTTTTACTATACTGACCTAGTACCATCACCCTGACTTGGAATTTCTCACCCCCCAGACAATAATCCCAAAAATGTTCCATAGTGTAATTAAGCAGGTTGTAAATTAATACATACATAATTAAAATCATTATTCTTTTGGACTGGAGGCTTGCCTCTCGCCAAATCGATCCCGCTAACCTCAAAAATCCAAAACTAAAAGAGATTAAAAAATTTAACACTTATTGTTGTTCATTAAACAAATAAGAGGACTGGTGCCTGGTACTTTTTTGAAATTTAGTCCTTTTCGGGAGTAAACGTGTAAAACCAGTATATATTTTTTATCATTTTTTAACGCCATCTATCTTTTAAACCAAAACATTTACTTCATTCTTTGACACAAACGTAATAAATTATGGGCTCCCACTCAATACTGAAATTTTTGATACATAAATGGGGTGAAAAAGGTATCAAAAAGGATAATACGGGAAATTAACTTTCTTTTATTTGCTTTTGTGTTCTACGGCTGGTACTTTTTGAATTTTCTATAATATTGAACTTAGAAAAAAAAATTATAGGTGCAAAGCCCTGTGTGAATATCAACCCATGATACAAAATTTTGGAACTTTTTTGCTACAACCTAGATACATATACTTTTTCATATAAATATGTTCATTAAAGAAAATGCTAGAATTTAAACAAGTTTAAGCTTAGAAAAAAAACTTTGGCATACAAATATGTCCACGAAGAAAATGGTGCCGCTAACGAAGTTCAGTAATTTTATAGTTACCATAAAATAACACAACTGTACTATATGTTCCAGGTAGAGATGCAATCCCGATCCCGAAAAATCCCGGGATTTTCGGAATTCAGCGAATCCCGCGATTTAAATTTTTTAATCCCGGGATTTTCAGGATTAAGTCAATCCCGAAATTTATAAAAAAAATCATAATGACATTCCACCCAGAGACCTGCGCCTTGACGGCTTAAGCCGGCTGAGCCGCGCCGCCGATTATTTTTAACAGCCGCCGCCGCCGAAAATTTATCGACTAAAGTCGGCTTAAAATCAGCCGCCGGTCACAGTCATTTAATCGAATATTCCCTACAAGAAATGCATAACCAAACTAGAAAAAATGTTTTTGCATTCTTTTTATTTTTAATAAAAAATGTTTATGAGTAAGATATAGTCCTTGTATATTTTCAAAGGTTTTGCGGTAAAAATTCAAAATCTCATTTAGGAATAGATAATAGTCCATAAGCATTAAAATAAGTATATATGCAAATTAATTTTTTTATTCAAACTAAAATATGAAAGTTGGTAAAAAAAATTATTTTTAAACTGGCCTAAATTTAAGTCGGCTTAAGCCGGCTTTGAGCCGACGCCGGCAATATTTTTGCAAGCCGCTGCCGCCGACAAAACTTGACGGCGCAGGACTCTGCTTTCGAGTTTAAATTTCAATCATTAATTTTAATTATAAAAATTTTAGTAAAATCTTACATAGTTATCAATTAATAGTTTGATTTTTTCAATTCTTAACCTACTTACAACTACAATTAATGTTGGAAGAATTTCAATCAATTTAAGTGGGGAATGTAAGGAGGGATAAACTCACTGTTTACTGTTGATTTTTTGTTTAAACTTTGATATTGTTACAAGTAGAACTGTTGCTTATAATTCTTATACGTTTAACAGTTTTATTTGGTTTAATAAATTTAGTTTTTCTAAAACGTTTTTGGATGAAGTTTCCTGACGATCTGCCTAAGCAACCAGTGAAATGCATAGGAAATGCTTATCCAATCAACAATAAATTTCAAGTGTTTTTGTCAAGAATAAAAACTGGGAATTAAGCACGAATAGCAAAATCTTTTGAAATTAAAATTTTGTATTCCCAAAAATTGAAATTACTTTTTGAAAATAGGTTTAATTTGTAAGGACAAAGCCTACTAAAAATGGTGTGAATCGATCTATAATTTTCGTTCATTCCAGAATAGTGTTTGTGCCTATAAACCATCCTATTACGTTGGTATTAACATTAAAGATTTATTTTATTATAATCTAAACCATCTTACCATTTTTTACTGAAATCGATCCATATTTGACGACTACCGTTTAAATGTTGGTATTGAAATAGAAATTGGCGACAATAAATTTTACGATAGATACTTTGTCATGACAAAATGTTGCGATGATGGGTCCAATATACACCCCCTTCCTAAGATCACTTAAAGACAAACAAATCTCACATGGATGAAGATATCTCAATAATAGTCGACACAAAAACTTTAACACAAATCGTAACCTCGTAACATTATTTTGTTCTGGTGGGTCCACGATTGCTCATTGGTCTCACTGTTGAAAATTTGTCTGTATATACTGTGAAGAATCAAATGCTCGGGCTTGACGGACTATAATTTCTTAATTATTTTGTTTTTATTTTTACATGTTAAATAAAAAATTGTTATGAATTCTTACTATGTATGCTTTTTTATTTAAAAGCTAAATTTTGGTAAAATTTATTTCAATTTGGTACGATTTTGCCATAAAGACGGAACAATTTAAGAATTGTCAGATCCCATCAGTGTTGTATATACATAAATGTTTATTAAAGTTTTCGCGGATTGAGTAATTTATTGGTAAACATTAGGCACGTAACTGTTGCGCAACCGTAGAGTGTTTGTCTTAGAAACACACAACAGTTTCCATTTTTCCATCATTAAATTTGCAGTTCCATTACATAGCCATTCGAGATGCAATAATAAAAAAATTATTATGCCACTCGCACGTTAATGCTGAAAGACCTGCTAAGTCAGAAAGAAAACAATGATGGTGCGGAACTTGAAGCAAGAATTTTTCTTAATGACCATCTCACTCCTATGGCCAGCAAGCTTTGTTATATTTGTCGCCAATTAAGGAAGAGTAATAAGATTACTGGATTCAAGTTTCGTAATGGTAACGAACCTCATGCTGTTATAAAAATTATTATTTTTTTTTCCTAATATTCCTTACACGGTTAAAAAAAATAAGAAATTTAATTTTTTGTACAGTAGTATTCCTATTTAACGAACACAGAAGTTTGCTCCATTGGGCCGCGTGAATAAAAAGGTAGCTTTAGCTAATACTTGAAATTTTGAAGTTTAAACTAGCTTTGAGGTGAATAAAAATTTGACCTAAAGCTAGTACTTTATACTGACTAGTAAAAACTAGTTTTCCTAGTGTTGACTCAAAAAATGTGTGAATAAAATGCTTAAAAAGACTAGTTTTTGCTTAATTTTTTTAAGCTTATGATTGGGGTGCTTGAAGTTTGTATTTTGCAACAATATTTAAAAAAATTGATTTTTTTTTTAATACTAGTATGTGTGTTTAATTTTATGAACGTTGGCCAAAGAAAAGAATATCTCCTAAGAACAGGTTTTCATCTAGAAGTTTATTTAAAATTATTTATTTTTCGGAAAAATACCTAAAGTGGTAAAATCTCTGTAAATGTCACTTATACATTTAAATATGTACATATGCCTGCAGGAAATGTCACTAGTGAATCTCTACTGATTCACTATTGACACAGTCACCAGCACTAGTGACTTATTATACCCCAGGCAATGTTATTTACAATAGACATGTACACGTCATTGGAAATCTACTACTGACGTTGGTACTACTTACTAGGTAGTTCCTTTGGGAACATATGTAGACATTGAAACCAGAGAATCGATAGTACATTTTAGTAAAAGTAGTCTACACTTTTTGTAAGAATACGAAATCATAACAATCTTTTTTTATCATTTCTTTAGCTTTTATCGGAATTTAACTTCTCAGTTGTTATTGATAAAATCTTTTTCGTACTAAGTCCAAATATAGTGGCAAATGTAATGTAGTGTAGACACTTCGTTGACAATGTCACCAATATAGTCGACAAAACTGGTAACTTGGAGACACTTGCATCCAGGTTTCCTTTAGGGATGTTACAGTTTCCCACATCAAAAGAATTACTTGAAAGCAAAAACAGTTACAGTTTCCCACATCAAAAGAATTACTTGAAAGCAAAAACAAAGTCATAAATATTTTGTATTTTTGTTGTTGCTTTCTACAGAAATTCACATTGCCTTCTAGAATTTCCGTAGAAAGCAATTTTATAATAAGTGCCTTAATTTTTATAAATTTTTTAAAACAAGTTACACAATAATAAATAACAATCATTGATAAAGGTTGGTATAGACTTTTGCCACAGAAAGTCAGTGTTGCATTTTTTTAAATAAAATAAAAACAATTTTTGAAAAGGAAAAAATTAAATGAAAATATCAATACACAGAACTTGTTAACGCTTCAAGACATAAAAAAGGAAATAAAAATTTTTTGTACTTATATTCTGTTTTATACATTAATATTTTTGAAAATAAGTTTAACAAAATTTTAATTTTTGACATTTTTGACATAGTGCAAAAAAAAATTAATTTAATTTAATAGTCACATTTTCCAGCGTTTGCTTCCCCTTTTAAGCACTAGCTATCTAGCACTAGCAAAGAGTTATTCACACTTTTTGTAGTTTAAACTTTTCATCATAGCTTGTACTGAAAAGTAAAAGCTAGTGCTAGTACTTAGTACTAGCTAGTATAAGCTACATTTTTATTCACTCGACCCATTGAGTACCTTATATAGCGAACAAAAAATATTTTTTTTGAGCTCAATTTAGCGAACAAATAGGATTCATAATTTTAGGTTAAAAGAACATAATAGTGGTATTCACACCGAACTTGTTAATTTGTTACTCGGTAGTTTGTTAATTTGTTAAAGTTACCAACTGTGAACGACCCCCTTTGTTAGGCTGGATACTTTAAAATAAAAAAATCATTAATACCCTTTGCACACTTGCATACATTTCGGAGGAACGCATGGAAGATGTTGAAAATGTGAAGTACGCGAAACATCTACTATCAATAAAAAATGTCACCATTTCGGAAAAAAAACTTTTATATTTTAAAATACTTTTTTTCTTCAACAACATTTTAAAAGATAAAATGTATTTCTAATTCATTTCGTGTAATAATTTTAGCAAAATTAAGCAAAATAATGCTTGCAAAAAAGGAATAAATGGTAACGCTGCTTTCAAAGCAACATTCATTTTGTCAGTGATGCCCCAATAATAACAGAATTTATTGCTACTTTACTAGTTAGTGATGACACTAAAAGAATCGAAAAATGTAAAAAGGGAACAAAATGAGATAGTAACATTCTGTAAGGATGTTGAAAAATTTTCATTTTTATCCCTATGTATTTCTTATGGGAAAATTCCAACATCTTCGCAAATTGATGTTAAATGTTGACAAGTGTGAAAAGGCTATTAATTAACATACTTACTCTCAATGTACACGAAAATAGCCAAAACAAAAATATTTTTTTTAGAAATGTATCACAAATGAATTTTTATTATATTTATTTAGAAACTGCAACAGCTGTTTGTGAGTTACCAACTAGCAACTATTTTATTAGGGTGCCGTGTCGTTAATTTGTTAAATGTTAATCCGATAGCGCCATATATATAATAAAACAAAATGCGTGTAAAAAAGTAACGATTAACGACTAACACACTAACAAGCTCGGTGAATACCACTATTATTTATTTCTTAACAAGGTTTCGTTTAAATGTGCTAAATTCCCATTTCACCCAATTGATCAACTGAAATTTATTGTTGATGGGATAAGCTATTCCTATGCGCATTTCATCCAAAGATTTTAGAAAAACTAAAGATAATAAACAAATAAAACTGTTAAAGGCCAGTTTACATACAATGTATTACGACTTTGTTGAATCAAAATATTATGAAATTCTCTCCGTGTTTAAAAGAAAAAAATAAAAATCTTTTGTAAGTATAATTCATGTTTACACGAATGGTACAAGTAAAATCATAAATAATAACAACAAGTAAGAGTGCTATATTCGGCTGTGTGATTTCAGTATTTTGATTATAACTTTTTTAAACCGATTTGGCAGATTTAAATACCGACTTGTTTAGGAAGAAATTTACCATTTACTTGAGTTATAAAGATTGGACTCGGGAAGATCTTATGGTACCCGGAAATGGGCATTTAAAAAAATTTTATTTTGGCCATAACTTTTTCGTATCTGAACTAATTTTTCCGAAATTTTCAGAAAATATTTTCTACTAAAGATTTCCGGTCTTTTGATATATAAGGCGTAACCATAGGTCATATAAGAGTCCCAAAATTCAGGTGTTTATACAATTTTTGATATTTTTTGTACGGGAGGTACCACGCCCGCTTCTCCCATCCCACCCACATTTTGTGGGATGGTGTGTATTGACAACCTAAATGTTTGTACCTAGTTTGGAAACTTTGGCTCTTACCGTCCTCTAGATATACAGAAAACAGTAATAAAATTACAACAACAAGGGATTTTTGGAAAAAATTAGAGGTAGTCGTGGTTTTTACTCATATCTCAGCCATTTTTGGACCGATCTGGCTGAATTGCAACAGCAAAATTATAATAAGAATACCTGACAGATGCATACACTAACCAAGCCAACATCATTTTTGGGGGCTTCGGAAAACCCATTTCAACAGACAGACGGACGGACAGACGGACAACCGGATTTGAACTTCGCTTTTCATAAGGACCAAGAATTTATACACTTTATAGGGTGTAGGACCAATATTGTAGAAATTACAAATGGAATGACAAAGTTATATATACCCTTCTACCTTCGGTGAAGGGTATAAAAAAAATAATTTTTGGGATTTCAGTATTTATAACTTAGCCATTTTTAAACCGATTTGACAGATTTAAATACCGACGTGTTAAGGAAGAAATTTACCATTTACTTGAGTTATAAAGCTTTTACATTCGGTGAAAGGTATAAAAAAGTAGATGGTTGCAGTTTAAAATTTTTACAAAAACAACATGAAAATTTCCTGAGTTGATTTTAGTTGTTTTTGTAATTGTATAAAAATGCTACCACCTTCGATATACTCTGTTAAAATACACCTCTGGTCTGATGAGAATACATAAGTTTCTAAAATGGTTTAGAAAAAAACCATTTACCGGCCGCTTGTCAGATTTTGCATTCGTATTCTCTCTTACTCAATACATTTTGCTTTTACATTATAAGATTTTTCTCATTCTACATCATTTTTTGCTATGTCGTAATACATTGTATTACCGTGTAAACTGGCCTTAAGCGTATAAGAATTATAAGCAACAGTCTTACTTGTAACAATATCAAAACTTAAACAAAAACAACAGCAACAAACAGCGAGTTTATCTTTTCTTACAGTCCCCGACTACAATACGTTGATTTTTTGTCAACTCTAAAGGTCCAATTAGACATTTCATTACGATAATGCCACAGCCGTTACTTGTTTGTATGGTATGTTTATGTTGTTTTGCTAATACAGATGTGATGGTAATACAGTTTAGTTATGGTGATGCCACGTCTAATTTGAGATTAAATGTAGTTGTAAGTGGGTAATAGGCTTTTTACACTTGCTCACATCTTTCATCTTATCGCAAAGATGATAACATCTTCCCATAAGAATTGTACAGGGCTTAAAATCAACATCTTTCTTCATCTTTAAACGATGTTTCTATCTCATGTTGTTTCACTCAACATCTTGCGACTATTTTAGTGTCATCACTAGAAAAAACAAATAATATGTTGAAAAGTATACACCATCACTAGAAAAAAATACAAAAGAGCAGGACAGCAATATCATTTATCTAGTTTTTATTCGCTCTTACACGTGAAAATAAATATTTTTATGATGAAAGATGTTACAAATTTAAACAAGTTTTTTTCATTTTTAACATCTTCCACGCATTCCCTTAAGATGTGCTCAAGTGTAAAAAGGCTATAAAGAAATAAACCAAAATTAAAACAAACTACTTTATTTTATTTTTCCAGTTTAGTTTTCCAAAGTGTTGAACGTGACAGTCGTACGCATTAAAAATGCAATAACATTTTAAGCAAAAAATATTTTTACGTTTTCTTAGCCCTTAAATTATAGCACTTAGAAACACTGTTATCTATGCTAAAGTTTATGGAGGGCGCGATTCTAGTTCAAATATAATGGCAAAAGAAATAGCGGTTCGAACGTGAAAAAAACAGAAGTAGTTTTTGTGGCCATGTATAAAAAGTCGTAATTCAGCGAAACCTGGCACAATTTTTTAGTCAAACTACTTTCAGAATTTTACGTAGCAATGTAACATTAAAATGTCTTTGGTTTGATTCCAAAATCTTCTGTATTTTCTTTTTTTTTAAGCCAAAATCTGTGTCGATACGTGACATTTCAAACGTGAAATTTTATCCGTAATAATTTAACTGAATAATGATCAAAAAAAAATAAACATTTAACGTTAATCCGAATAACATACTTCTCTTTGAACTCTTCCTCAGATTACAGACCATGCAAGAAATTTTTTTTGGAATAATTTTTATAAAATATCACCTCTTTTAAGAAAGATAAATATTAAAGAAAACATACAATAAAACATTCTCACATATAAGAAATAACGTTTGCACAATTTTGCAATCTGATTGTTCATCTAAGTGAACAAATTTATGAGTAAATTTATAAAATAAGTAAAATCTAAATATTTCTCTATAACAATATCGTAAAATAATCAGCTTTTAATAACTATTAAATTTTCGGTCACGGTGGACCTTTTGACGGAAATGCCCATATGGGTAAATCCAAAGTGTTGAACGTGACAGTCGTACGTATCAAAAATGCAATATAATTTTAAACAACAAATATTTTAACGTTTTCTTACCCCTTAAATTATAGCACTAAAAAAGCACTGTTATCTATGCTAAAGTTTATGGAGGGCGCGATTCTAGGTCAAAGATAATGGCAAAAGAAGTAGCGGTTCGAACGTGAAAAAAACAGAAGTAGTTTTTGTGGCCATGTATAAAAAGGCGTAATTCAGCGAAACCTGGCACAATTTTTTAGTCAAACTACTTTCAGAATTTTACGTTGTAATGTAACATTAAAATGTCTTGGTTTGATTCCAAAATCTTCTGTATTTTCTGTTTTTTAAGCCAAAATTTGGGTCGATACGTGACATTTCGAACGTTAAAAGTTTCCGTAATAGTTTAACTGAATAATGATTAAAATAAAATAAAAATTTACCGTTAATCCGAATAACATATTTCTCTTTGAACTCTTCCTAAGATTACATACCATGTAAGAACATTTTTTTGGAATAATTTTTATCAAATATCACCTCTTTTAAGAAAGAAAAATATTAAAGAAAACATACAATAAAACATGCTCGCATATAAGAAAAAACGTTTGCACAATTTTTCAGTCTGCTTGTTCATCTAAGCGAACAAATTTATGAGTAAATTTATAAAATAAGTAAAATCTGAATATTTCTCTATAACAATATCGTAAAATAATCAGCTTTTAATAACTTTTAAATTTTCGGTCACGGTGGACCTTTTGACGGAAATGCCCATATAGTTGTTGAGTTTAAACTACATAAATACAAATTCAAGTGTAGTTCAACTAAACCAGCGTTTAAACCATCAGTAATTTATTAGCCATTAGTCATTCAAATTGTTTTCCTTTGCACCATTTTTAGCGTTTCTGCATAAACTTCAGTATTGGAATAGAGATAAAAAATTATTTTGTACCACAAGTTCTTCGAGCTAAACTTCTTGTTCCCTGGCTTGGGTTGTTTATGAGTGCCTTGGTAGGTTAGCTGGTAGTGAGATAGTCTATCAGCGCCGGGGTTGCGAGTTCGAATCCCGCCAGAGACTCTGGTTTAGTTCCTGCAGACAAGCGTAGAGCTTCGCGGGATTAGCTTAGGGAATTTAAAAAAAAAAAAATTAAATCGCTTTACTATGTCAAAACACCAGAACGTGCAGGGTCTCCAGGGTAATGTGGGGATCCTATGATCCAGAGTCGACGAAAATTCTTCTGTCGCTGCCGAGAAGGGACTGTAGACTTCTGGTAGGCTTTTTGACGGGTCATTGCAGGACTGCGGTACACGCCCGGAGGGCGGGGCGGTTGAATAGTGACAACTGTAGATTCTGTGGGGTACTAGGGGAAAATGAGACTCCTGGCATTCGTCAAGAGAGTGTGGGGTACTCTGAGTACCATTACATCGGAATGACCTTTTTCTGATATTCTTCTGTGGACTATCGTACAGCGTGGTAACGCTTGGGACCTATTTGGTCTATGCGGGGTCTTTGTGACCGGCCACTTTAACCTAACCTAACCTACTATGTCAAAAACTGCTAATTTAATTTTGATTAGGATATTTACGATTTTACTTCGTGTTTTTTCTTTCAAATTGTTTTTAATGACAATTTTCTGTTCTCTCAAAATCTACTGTTTAACTTTACAAAAAATCAGCAAAAATATGACTAAATATTTACAATACATATGTAAATAATAAACAACTTTTGTCAAAAATTGCTTTGTCCGCCTTTGGGTGTTTTGTATTCATGAACGGAATGGGAGTTTTCTGTATCTGAAAGTCCAAAAAACTTACAAGATACACTTTCTATTAATAAATAAATATGTTTTCTTCATTCCTGGAATCATTCGGAACGGAATTATATTCTGTGACATGGCTGTTTGAATATTATTTCTGAATTAAATAAAAAAATCGTCGGAGTTTTTGGTTTTCTGCAATTGCAGACTGTTTTTTTTTGGCCCCATTGTGTACTGGCTTACAATGTTAAGCTAGTAGCACATTCTTATATACAACTCTATGCCTGTGTGTATGTATGTTCATATTGGCTAAAAGGAAAGTAGATTGATGATTGATCAATACTTGGCTAACTTGTCTGTAAAAAAGCCTTGGCTATAAAACATTTACCAAATATGCTGTTGATGTTAGTGTGTGTTTTCAATACCTTGGATACAGTTCACAACGAGCGGCTGTGTAAAATAATACATATTCAATTTGAAATTATTGAAAATTTTAATTATCAAAATAAAGTAAATGTCTATCTTAAAAATCTCCATATTTGTATGTGGTTTCTATATTGTTCACGTTCAGACCTACAAACCTCATTATCAAAAACATAATAATAGTGGTCTTCAACAATATGGGTACTCACCGCCTCTTACACTCTATCCAACTGATTTATATGGAAATGTTGATCAACAACCTGTATTCACAAGTAAACCAACAAACAAACAAGCCGAAAGCAAGTTATTTGAAATTGTCAATGAATGGAAATATTTAGATTTTGAATATTCAACATATGAAAAAAGAAAACGTGCAATTGAAAATAGGTAATTCATTAATATATTAAAAAATATTCAAAATAATGAAATAATATATTTCTACTAACAAATACTAAAAATACGTATTTAATAACTTAACTACATTAAATCCTGACACAATTTTCCAAACAAAAAAATCCCAAATGAACAGTACATAATCAAACATCCTTCAGATTTTTTATTCACAAGGGATATTTTTTGAAACGACTTCCAAGAACTGCACTTATTTATATCAGTATGGATAAATGGTTAAAATCACTTCATTTAACTTAAATTCTTTGTTTGAAGATAAAACACCATATTTAACTGTCTTACATCTGTAGAGTGCGTAACACCATTACAATACAAATTTCTGTGTGAATGCAGCAATAGGTAAAGTTGAACACATATCGTCGCATTTCTTCCTTACCCTGCGGCCACACGGCCAAGTTGTTCTTGATAGTCTTTTACATATACTGCTTGTCAAAATTTACATAAATTGAAAGCTATGACGTAGGCTGCACTCAATTTTTAAGCAATTTACTTCCAAAATGTCAACAACAACAGAGACAAACTTGTACTCAGCTGTTAAATTGAAATAAAATTGCCAAACAAATGGAAAGGTGAAATAGAAAGCCATCTCGTGGTCAATTTAAAATTGTGAGTGTGTTAGTAAAAAACTGAGAGTGTATTGCAAATTGAAAGGAATTGAAAGGCAAAACTTGATCGTGTGGCCACAAAGTTAACCACGTAAGCGCCATTTGTTCGAAATTTTATTTGTTTGTTTTTATAGAAGAAAATAATATTTGCAACCCGATTGCATTCTCATCTTGACAACTTTGTATGAAAAAAACAAAAAATTAAAGCTATTTCAAAAAACTCGTAAGCGTTATACATGACATTTTCATGCAAAATATAATATTTTTAATATCTAACGTTGGAAATGGTAAAGCCGCAGTTTATTTGTTTTTGTAATTAAAAAAATGTTTGAAAGTTTCAGGCCAATCGAAGCATTTTGGTACGGCACCAGGCAATCAAAATCAGTAATTTCGGTAAAAACGACACTTTTCGTTGAGTACTTAAAAACTATATGTCCTATACATCTCAATATTCCTAGATCCCCCATTGTTTTAATAAAGTGCAACTTTTTCCCCTGTATGCCAAAGCATTATCTCGATATCTAAACATGGCTACCCTACAAAAAATCGTTCTGGTCTGATATATGCTATGTTCATACTACGATATAAACCACTGGTTTCGCTCTCTGAAACTAGATTGTAAAACATGCTGTTCATACGATTCGTTCTTGTTTCATTTTGAGATTTTTTTGTGTGTTGTTAGTGTGATAGATAGATAGAAAAGTAAATAAAACTTAAAAATATATTATTTGATACTTTTATTAATTACACTGTGCAAGAAATTGACACTTTTTTTCGTGACAAGCTGGGCACCTGGAGTTTTAACATAATTCGGGACGCTGAATTCAGTGATACCCGCGGTTTTTTAAGATTGGCTCTGGTTTTCGAGATATATATTTTTCTAATATGAGCAGTCGTTTTTGAAACATAATTTTTTTTTTTTTTAATTCAAACATCTACCATCAATTTGCGAAGATGTTGAAATTTTTCCATAAGGAAAACAGGGCTAATATCCTTTTCACACTTGTCAACATTTAACATCAATTTGCGAAGATGTTGGGATTTTCCCATAAGAAAGACATATAGCTAAAAATCAAAATTTTTCAACATCTTTACAGAATGTTACTATCTCATTTTGTTCCCTTTAACATTTTTCGATTCTTTTAGTGTCATCACTAGAAAAGTGGAAATAAATTCTTTTATTATTGTGGCATCACTGACAAAATCGGAGTTGCTTTGAAAGCAGCGTTACCATTATTCAAGTTTTTCCTTTTTTGCAAGCCTTATTTGGCTTATTTTTGCTAAAGTTATTAAACAAAATGAATTAGAAATACATTTTGGTTTTATCTTTTAAAATGTTGGCACTTTTGTAGAAAAAAAGTATTTAAAAATAATAAAAGTTTTTTTTTCAGAAATGTTGGCACTTTTTATTGATAGTAGATGTTAGATGTTTCAAGTGTGAATGCGTATTTCACATTTTTAACATCGTCCATGCGTTCCTCCGAAATATATGCAAGTGTACAAAGGGTATAAAAATCAAAATCGTTCAACGTCTTTACAAAATAATCCAATCCCACTTTACTAAAAAAGTGGCAACTAATTCTATTATTATTGTGGCAGAACTGCCAAAAAGACATTTAATTTGAAAGCAGCAGCATTTGTCTTGTTTGTTTATTTTTTTTTTTAATATTATTAAGCAAAATGAATTTTTCGCCAAAGACTCTGGTCGCCTGCAGCCAAGCGTAGAACTCCGCCGAATGAGTTAAGGGAAAAAAGTTATAACGTTGCTTTAAAACAAATATTTGTTAATCATATTATAATGAAATGCTTCTTTGTTTCATTCAAATCAAATTAGAAAACTGCTGTGATATAAAAAAAAAAC
Organism: Pollenia angustigena; assembly: GCA_930367215.1. Lineage (NCBI taxonomy): Eukaryota > Metazoa > Arthropoda > Insecta > Diptera > Polleniidae > Pollenia > Pollenia angustigena. The sequence goes on along the minus strand of OV884061.1, from coordinate 20,980,232 downwards.
TGCAAAAAACAGATAACGCTGGCAACACTTTACCAACACCACAATGGGCGGAGAGGATATTATTATCAGTATTGCGATTCACTAACTTTTAACGAATGCTGTCGCTTAAATAAGGAAAAAAATACTGCTTAAAGTAACAGCTGACTTCAACCAAAAAATTCGAAAAATTTTTGTTATATTTATTTTAACTATACGATTATCGTTACACAAGTTAGTGAATCTCACGACAGTTGTGTTTTGGGAGTAATTTATCGTTAATGCTATGTTCATACGACGATATAAACCACTCGTTTCGCTCTCTGAAACTAGATTGCCAAACATGCTGTTCAAGGCGAATTGACTAGAAGGTGAGGTCAACTCTACAACTACAATGCTTCTGTGGTCGGGTTGTCAAAAATATTGCTAGTAAAAAAAACAGGTTTGTTTACATAAAAAACTAGTTTGTATACAAACTTTGACAAGTCGACCACCGAAAAAAAACACAATGGCTGACTTCCAAAACGTACTAATACAAAGTTTGTATACAGTTTTACTTCTGTATTTTAACCATGCACATGTACAAAGTACCAAAACAATGCAACTATGTATTCTTTATATTTAACAGTTTTGAAATGTCAGTGATGCAATGCATAATATTAAAATAAATCTGTATAGCTTGTAAATTAAATGTCACAAAGCATCAACGTTAAAACCGATGCTCTGATTGCTTTTTTGCTGCGTTACTAATCCTTACCATTTATGTTTTGGAAGGGTTTGCATTGCATATTTATTGTACTGCGGCGTAATGAAACATTATACTTTGCTCTTATACAAAGCATTTGACATTTTGGAAGTCAGCCCATATGTTGACTTGACCCCACCTTCTAGTCAATTCGCCTTGATGCTGTTCATACGATTCATTCTTGTTTCATTTTGATATTTTTTTTGTGTTGTTAATGTAATATTTTTTTTAAAGATAAAAAAGTAAATAAAACTTAAGAAGTATATTATTTAATACTTTTATTAATATTATAATGTTAATTTTATCACTTGATTTTATTAAACATCAATTTTTATTTTGTTTTTTTCTTTGTTTTGATTTTTTTGAGAGCTAGTTCAGATAAAATAACGATAAATGTTATCGAAATTGGAGATGATAGTACATTTCGCAGTACACTGTTTCGCAGCCTGTTTCAATATGAAACGACTTGTTTCGCTTTCAAAATTTTGTATAGGGGAAACAATTCGTTTAAATATGTTTGGGGCGTGAAACAGGAATAAGAGAGCGAAACACGAATATTGCTGTCCGTGTGAACATGGTATAAGTTCGGTAATAAAGTTGGACTCTAGTAGATCTATGTTTCCCAAAAATGGGTATTTTTCAAAAAAAAAAAAAAAAAATATATTTTGGGCGTAACTTTTCAGTTTCTGGAAGAATTCGATCTTTTGATATAATTAAAACGTATTCGTTGGTCATACTCTGCCCTAAAAATTAAAATGTGTTGTATTTTATCCAATTTTTTTTTTTTCAATTCTCGAAAATCGTATTGATATTAGCTGTGATGTACATTCTCTGATTCGAGACTTTGGAAATATTTCAAAACCAACCGTTTACAAAATCCGGAAGTATTTAAATTTTTTCCAAAATCTCCCACTGTGCGGCGTTTTAGAAGTTTAACAAGAAATTAAAAATTTATATTAAGCGTCGTAATAAAATAAAATCTAGATTTGACGCATTATTTGAAGACATACGGACAAAAATGTTTTTTAATGGGGATATTAAAATTTCACAAATGATTAATCCTTCTAAAGTGTTTTGTTGTTTTTTTATTGCATAATTTGCAAAAATCATTTAAAAAATCCTAATTTATAGTAAAAACATGGGCAGCAAGCACGCGAGCTTGTATTTTGGGCCCATGCAGCGTTGCCATTTGTCAAGATTTCCCTTTTTTGCAAGTTTTTTGAGATGCCAAAAAGTTTTTAATTTATTAAAAGTTTTTTATAAATATATAAAGTTTTTCAAGTTTTTAGTATGTAAGCTTTGGAAGTTTTAAAAAAGTTTATGTAAACAGTAATACTTACCTTAAAAATCCCAAAGATATATAAATTATCTGAAGATGATGAAACAGTGATATTCACTTTGATTTTTCGGAACATAATTTACAAAAAGAGCGAAATATTGAGAGTTTTTGGGAGGATATATTTAAAGTAAGACGTTGTGTTAAGTCCGAAGTTTTTCCACATTTAAAAAATAAAGTTTTTTCAATTTTGTCGTTACCAATATCTACAGCAAATGTAGAGTGTATTTTCTCAAAAATTAATTTAAATAAAAAGATTTAGAAACAAATATGCGATATTTTTAAAAGATCTCCTAAATGAATTTTATTTTATGTATTGTTATTATATGTTATGTTTTTTTTATGTGTACATATGTATGTAGTTCCTTATAAATTATTTTATATTTAATTTTTTCCCCTAATACATTTTGGTATTTTCTTTTAAAAATTTGGCACTTTTGAAAAAAAGTTTTTTCTTGCGAAAACCAGTTTTTTTTTCTAAAATAACAAGATTTTTTTTTTTTAAATATATGGTAACGCTGGGCCCATGTATAAATAATTCTTTGAGAAACAATTTTAATTACTTGCTGGCGTTACGCTACAAAAAGAATTTTCGCCAGAAATGCCCGTATACTCTTCTGTCTTGTTAAAAATTACAAAGATCTTAAATATTATATTTTAATCAATAGCCTCCGATTACATCTCTTGCACTAGGCGACAAGTTAGCATAGGAATGCACTGAATATACATACAGTACTTTTCGCTTATAGTCACATTCTTTAGTTGCAACCATAACATGACTATAAGGCTAATTCACATATATGCCCTCATAGTGGCATAAAACCGAATTCGAATATAATCAAGTTATGTGAATAAAGGTAATAAAAAATTCATATAAATAACACCGACATTAGGCTTATGGTTTTACAACAGAGTTGCATACTGTATAACAAATAGTTAAAATAATAACAAGATATTTCATTACTAATACTAACGGCAAAACTAATTTTTTACGAGTAGAAAGTTGGCGACAAAAATGAAACGATTTAATTCATTCTTTCTTTGGATGGATTTTGGATTAGAAAACTAAAAAGAACTTAGTAAATTTTGATGTGACTATAACGCCATTAACTTGCTTTACTTTTCCCTTTGACTTCTGTTGATAAATGGCATATATGGCAAATGTGCTTATATCGCTTAATGGACTATAACGTTAATACTTTATATTAAATTAACTTATAGCGTCAAAATAAACAGATAAAATGGACTATATCGCTTATGTGACTATAAGCGGAAGTGACTATAAACGAAAAGTAATGTAATTACAAATTATACTTTAACTTGATTTATTAAGTTTACTTAGTAACGTAAACTTTAAGGCCATTGCAGTGCAACAGAGCAGATTCTCTGGCGGGCATCGAGTTATTAAATTGTTTCCCTTAATGCATACTTAAGTGTATATAATTAAATTTTTATCTACATTTGTAAATTTTTTATTTAAGGGAATTTATACCTGAAAATAATTTACCGTTAGGAATTGACTTTTACGAAAATCGTATATTCATTACAACGCCTCGTTGGAAAGACGGCGTACCAGCAAGTTTTGGTTATTTGAATTATCCCCCGCTTGAGCGAAGCCCTGCCATTAAACCATATCCTAATTGGGAAGCTCATGGTGATCCTTATAATCCAGACTGTTCCAAGTTAATTTCCGTGTATCGAACTTTTGTCGATAGCTGCAAGCGTATATGGTTAATAGATTCGGGTATTGTCAACGCAACTGTCTTACTGAATCAAATTTGTCCCCCGAAAATAATTGCCTATGATTTGCTTACAAATGAGCAACTAGTCCGTTATGACATTCCAGCTGATCAGGTGAAACAAGATAGTCTACATTCAAACATTGTGGTGGAAGTATCTGACAAGCGTTGCGATGATGCCCATGCTTATGTTACAGATGTCTGGCGTTTTGGTATTGTTGTGTACAGTTTAAGAAAAAACCGAAGCTGGCGTGTAACAAACTACAACTTTTCTCCCAATCCGGTGGCTTCGGATTTTAATGTGTATGGATTAAATTTTCAATGGTTGGATGGAGTTTTTGGTATGAGCTTGTCCAATATTGAAGGAAATCAGCGTGTATTGTACTTTCATCCAATGGCCAGTTATAAGGTAAGATATCAAGAAAGTTGTATTCATTAATATTGATAATTTCATTAAAAACTTTAACATAAATGATGGTATAATGCGCGGAATAATATAAGATTTTGCACAAATTTGTTCTATATGACAATCATATTGTAAAATTTCGTGAAGGTCGGTCTATAATTTTCCATAGGCCCCATATAAAGCCTACTTTCGGAAAAATGAAATTCCTCAATTAAATTTTCTTTAAGAAATCTGATATAAGCAGTCGTTTTCGAAACATAATTTTATTTTTATTTTTTTTTTTTAATAAATTTTTTTGCCAAAATTTCGAAATTTTTTTTTTTTTTAAATTTATAAAAAATTAATAAATGCAGCTATGCTTCTAATGCAGACATATAAAAAACGAAGCTGCAAACAAAACAAGCCATAAATGATTAAAATCTGTTTCTAACTTTTGATTTTATTCACAAAAAAATGTAATTAATTAATTTAAGAATTTCATAAAACGCAATACATATACATATATGATAGTGGAGATAGGTAAGGGGCAAGCATTTCTCGAGAAAAACTAATTGAGGTCGGTCTTAATGTTATCTTACTAGGGGCGACTCCTGGGAATTTATATTATTTTTTTAAATATATTTTTAGTCTGCATCACAGAGCATACAGAGACGTCACGAGACGGAAGATTTTGCGTTTTTTTCGTCTCTTTTTTCTAAAGCTGCCCTTTTTGCCAATTTTCATACGTCACTTTTTTCATCTCTGTATGCTTTGTGGTCTGCATTGAACATTTAGTATGGGAGCCCCCTTAAATAATTTTCAGGAGGGGAATTCATATTGGACCCATGGTAAATGACACTGTGCAAGAAATGGACACTTTTTTTGAGACAAGCCAGGCACATGGCGTTTTTACATAATTCGGGTACGCTGAATCTAGTGGTGCTCTCTGTTTTTTTAGATTGGCTCTGGTTTTCGAGATATACCGTTATTTCGAAAATGGAAGAGGTTGCACAACATATATTCGCGTTGCTCAAAAACGGTTTAGTTTATTGAATAAACTAAAAAGAATCTCTCCTTCCGCAATAAAATCACCTTAAAAAAAGCTTAAAGGTTTTTCTTATATCCGCATTCATTTTAGAAACATAATTTTTTAGCAAAAAACACAATTTTTTCTTTAAAAAATCATAAAAAATTTAAAGATGCAGCTGTGCTTATAATTTTTTTAGACATATAAAAACGAATTTGCAAAAAAAAAGCCATAAGTGAATAAAATCTGTTCACAACTTTTGATTTTATTCACAAAAGACGAAAAATTTCCATTAACTTCAAGAATCTCATAAAACGCAATATCTGTATGCCTCCATAAAAAGTGGTAATAAAGGGCAAGTTCATGGAGGTCGGTCATACATTTAATCCTACTTGGCAATTATGGGACTTTATCTTCAATATATTTCTAGTCAGTATTGAAAATTTTGTATGGGAGCTCCCTCAACCCATTTCGTCCCAGCGATTTTTTTTCGAGTCACTTTATAAAACTTGGTGGTTAATAGATAATTTAGGACTAGAAAACACGAATATGAAGTCCAAATTTTTTTTAGATTTTTTTATTTTTGAGAAAAATGGTGTTCGATTAATCGAACATTGGGCACTATTTAGCATTTTTTTTAAATGCTTTTATTTAGCTTCACTACGGAAAATCAAATCTTGTTACGTTAATTTAACCGCCTTTTACTCAATGCAAATGGATGAAACTTTGCAGTCATACATATTCCCGATGACAATACACGAATACAGGATAAAATCTAGGGGGGCAAATTTTTTTTTTTGGTAAAACGCTCTTTTGACTTTCTTCTATTCAATGCAAATGGATAAAACTTTGCAGGCATTCATACTCCCGGTGGCGATACACGAATACATGGGCGTAGCCAGGATGAAATCAAGGGGGGGGGGGGCAGAATTTTTTTTTTTGTAAAATGCTTTTCTTTACATTCACTTCGGAGCATCAAATCTTGCATCTATTTGCGTTGAGTAAAAGGCGGCTAAAAAAGCATTTTACAATTTTTTTTTAAAAAATTTTATCTTATTATTACTTTATTGCTCCTATAGATTGTAAATATAGAAAACCTAAATTTTTTACAAACTGAAACGAATTAATTTTTTTTTTAAAGAAAGCTAGAACAAGGTATTTAATAAAATTAAAAATATACAGTTAAACCTCGATTATTCGACTCGCAAATGATGATTGATAAAAAAAAATGGTTAAAAGATAAATCGGGTGATTCTTCGTGAAGCTTAAATTATAATGTAAAATAAAACACATAAATTTGAAAGTGAACTTGAAATTTTTATTACTGGTTAAACGAATAATTTATGACATTAACTGTATGAAAATTATATCATGGATATGTTGGCCATGACTTCGTCTGAGGTGGTCCATTCGGAAGGTCGAATTTCGGGCGACTCATTCTCGCGAATAACAGGAGTATTGTTTTTTTTTTCTTAGGTCGACTAATTTTGGAACTGCACTCGTTCCTGACTTATTCCTGAAGACCCCAGTCATTACATATCCCCAGAGAAAATGGTCTAAGGTGTGATATCGCATTATCTAGGTGGAAAATTTACCATAGCAAAACATGAAATTAAGTGCTCACCAAAATGTTTGGCTCGTCGCGCCGTCTTGTTGAAACCATATCTCACCGCGACCATGCGCTTGATTTTCAGGTTGTTATACTGGTGCAGTTCCATTTACCATTTTGGCGAATGTAAGGTAATTACTTAAGATATTTTCAAGGCGTTTGACAGAGTCTGGTGTGGTGCACTCTTGTCAAAACTTATTGCATTTGGTTTCGGTGATCATTTCTATCGATTTATAGTGAGTTTTATCAGAGGTCGCACTAAACAGTTGTTTTAGATAGGCTTTCGTCAAGGCTCCGTTCTTTCTCCTACTATTTATATTTCTTATTTTTATAAATTACCTCCTATGTCAAACTTCAAACCCTATCTACTCTTTTGCAAATGACAGCAAGCTTTGCCATTCGTTATCATTTGATTATAGACCAACATTCTGATTTTCCACAATTTTGAAAAAAATTGAACCAATGATTATACTCTCAGCTACAACTGTAGTAGATTGTGCGCACCGTAAGTTCCTCGAATCGCACGAAAAAATTTCTCACAAAACGCTGATTGTTCATAAGCTTTTTATTGTTCAACAAAAACGGAATAAATTTATTTCCGTTTATTCAAATGCGTGAAAAATGGTAATATGCGAAGATTCAGTAACTCTTTCTGAGAAAAAACGAAAAATCGAACACTGCTTTTTAAAGTCAAACAACAAACATACAATTGAAAAACACGGAAATATTTTTGCTGTTGTTGAAAGTTTAATAGTTTTCCAATGGAACTACATCTTCACTTTTTTAATTTTTTTATATTTTATACAAAGTTTTCAGTTTTTAAAATGATGCTAAAATTAATGTTTTTCTTCGCCTTTGTTAAACAAGGGAGGAGTGAAGTTGGTAAGAACTTTTATTTTTATATTTGTAGCTAACATATTACAATATATAATTGTTTAAACAAAATTAGTTTATTGTCTTACCTAAAAAGAGTAAAAAAATTACAAAAAAGCGTAAAATTTACTGTTCGAAAAATTGAACATTGGGACGATACTGGTTAATGAATAGTGATAGCGGGAAGGTATGATAAAAACAAATGAAGGCGATAATATTTTGTTTTTCCAGAATTGGCATTAGTCTGGAGGAAAACAGTCTTTCCAGAATTTTTGAAAAAATTGGCAATTAACTGATAGGCCTGTTTGAAGAAATATCGTTTTCTGGCTTACCAGGAGGCTTATTCTGAATTGCGATGCGAAAATCAATGCGATGCGCAAATGAAATGCGATGCGAAAGAAAATTGGTATTATGTTAGACTTTCGCAATCGCTTTCGCAATTTATTTCAAATTGTGGCAACGCTGCTCAAATATACGTCAGTGTCAATAAAAGTCAAATTAAAAATAAATAAATTGTTTGTGTTTGGCTGTGAAAATTGTTTAAAAAATTTATTTATGACATTCTGTAATAAAAAAATAATAAAAATGGATTTTGTGGCACTGTGGTTCGACTAAGAAGAAAATGAAAATGTTTTGTGTGTACTTTAAAATCGGCCCAAACCTATTAAAATTAAAGTTAAAGTCAAATATTTTTGAACTGGTTTATATATTTCATACTTTTTTCATCCTGCAGCTTCTCTAATAGGTGGTCCATTGATATTTAGTTCTTCAGTTAACGTTTGCCACAAAGTATTTGCCGACTGAAGTGCATTTGGTGTTTTCAAATAGCCTCTTGCAAATTGGCTGTGCTTATTCATAAGTTCCATTATTATATCAAATTGACGCGGTTTCGTGGTCTTATTGCTTGCTTCCCTGAATTAAATAATAAATATATGTCACCTTTTCGCATTTGAAATGCGATAAAAAAAAACTTTGCGATTATCGCAATACAGAATAGCAACTGTTCGCATTTATGCATTTTCGCATAAGCCTCCAGGCCATTGTAGTGGACAGTACGATAACCTTAGGGCAGAGTTGTATAGGAGCGTTAGAAATACTACAGCTATTTTTGAAAGTGACTTTGCTACTCTTGAGCCTATTTTATCATATCCGGGAGATTTGAAGTTATTAAGATGATGTTGAGTTTCTTGTGGAGTAAAAAGATTTTATTGGGAGATCCATTTGACATGGAGATAAAAAGCTGATAATGTTATTTTCATCAGTTGAATTTGAATGTTCAAATGGTTCAAAAGTTTTTTCTAAATGCTTAGAGAATGATTCAGCTTTACTTTTACTGTTTCGACACCAACTTCCATTTGCATCTTTGATAGGTATATTTCTGCTAACTGATTTTTTTAGAAAACCTTGTAACTTTCCATAAACTATGTTCGGCATTATTTGTCGAATCCAAATTTCTTAAAAAAGTTCTTCACTTTTCCATTCTTCTATACGTTTTTTGAGGTGATTTGCAGCTACGTTGTAATTAGTTTTATCTCTTGGATTTCTACTCATTTGCCATATTCTTCTTAGCCGTCTTTTGTTACTTATCAAATCTCTCATTTCTGTTGATGTTATAACTTTACTACCATTTCGGGTTGTTGTTTCAGGAGTAGATATCAGTGCAGCTTCTTGAATAAGGTTTGTAAGATTTTCAACAGCTGTATCAAGCTCATCCCCAGATTCAATAGATATATTTAAGTGTAAATTAGTATCTATCCAATGCCTAAATAAATCAAAATCCGTTTTAGATGATATAATACTGCAAATTTTTGTTTGAATTTGCAAAGCGGTATTGTAGCTCAGAATTATTGGTGTATGATCTAAGTGACTTGGCATACCAGAGATAACGAAAAAATCTAGTAAGGCCGGTAATTTGTGTATATCACTTGGCCAATAAGTTGGTCTGAATAGAGCCTTCAAATGATGTTTCTGTATACATTCATAAAGTTTTTTTTTCTTTTGGATTTGCAATCCTAGATCCCCATGAAGGATGTTTGGCATTGAGGTCTCCCCCGACAATAAACCTGGGTCCAAGTTTCTTAAAAAACTTTTCATAATCTTTGAGACATAAATTATGTTTAGGTGGAAAATAAACTGAACAAATTTGTACATAAATGTTGTTACATTTAATTTTAACCACACTGTCCTGAATTGATGGTTTTATTATGGATTCCAAGACTTCAAACAGAATTTAATTAAAATAGCAGATCCCGCATGCGCTTTGCCATCAGGATGGTTGGCCAGAACAAGATCATAACCTCTTTTTTATGTAAAAATATTTTTTTTCAGTGAAATGAGTTTCAGAGAGTAATAAAATATCTAAATAATTTGTTTTAGGGATATTTAAATTTCCCTGGTATGATTGGAAGCACCATTGGCATAGCATGTTGCTACTCCTTGATTTATTTGCATAATTTTATCATTATTTGGGTCATCATATCGAAAGAATTGTCCATCATCTTTTCTAATCTTTCTATAAGCCTGTTTTCAGTAGTATTTGTTGAGCCTTCTGTTACAGCTTGGGAATATGAAACAAATCCTTCTCTTGGTTTGTTATTAAAGTTAGTGTTTTTGAAATTACTAGACTCATTTAATTGTGGGAAATCCTGAGAATTTGGTGATATTTCTTCGTTTCATGTTTGCCTTACAGTGCTAACATTAGCTGCTCTTTTTGATGTAGCAGTTGTTGATTAACATAGCATCCCTTGTAATTAGCTGTATGAGATTGTAGACAGTGTAAGCATTTTGGAGGCGTAGCGATATTTTTGGTACAGTTTGTTGTAGGATGATCTAGTCCACATTTTACATATCTAAATGGTTTTTTACAGTATGATTTAGTATGCCCGAATTCTTGGCAGCAACAACATTGAACGAGATCGTCGGGTTTTTTGGCGCTTTAATTGAAACAATGGAAAAAATGTCTTTATTGTTGGGATTTGGGTCAAGATCTACGAAGAACATTGATAGTTTTGTAACTCGACTTTTAACATTAATTACATCCCTAACATGGTGGCCTAATGACAATAATTCTGCTTTAATATCATTACTAGATGTAGAAGGGTGAATACCTTTAATTGCAACTCTATCGCTCCTGCTTTAATTGATATGTATGGTAACTAATTTTTTTTAATTCAAAATATTTAAAAATTTTTCTATAACTTTTTACATTTTTTTACAATCTATCTTATTTGATTATCCCTCATGGACATATAATTAAAATCCGTACATTCTATTTCTTTGCTAATATCTTTTCTCATTTTACTCATATTTGTCACATTGGGTATATAAGTTGGAGACAGCTTGGGTACATACTCATCTGGTTTTTTGGCTGAATCTTCAATCTCTTCATTTTCTTTACTGTTCTCTGCTGCTTCATCATCAGCAAGTAGTTCGAACTGATTTTTATTTGATGTACCAGGTTCGATAGATAAATTAAATTTTTTATGCTGGTGCGTATTAGGTGATTTAGTAAACCGCCGTTTATTTGCATTAGTTACCAGTGATGCCAACTTAGTGCTTTTGGCACTATTTATGGTGCTTTTTGATGCCTCAAAACGCCGAAATTTTATCCATAGTGCCAAACTAAAAAAAAGCACTAACTTGGTGCTTTTTCATTTTTTCATTAGTGCCTTTAGTGCTTTTTACAATTTGTATTTTTTTCTACCATATTTTTAAACTACGATTATATAGAGGATGATTTAGTTGAACTTCGCTATTTGGGGTACAATTTTGAGAAGGCTTGTTAAGATTTCAAATGATTAAAGAGTGATAAAATAAAGTTATATTCGTTTTACCAAAAACTTTATTGACGAGGTTAGAGCTAGGCTTCCTAACAATTTGGAAATTTTACGAAACGTAGCACTTTTTAGACAACATATTTAGTAAACGTAATAAAAACGATGTCTTTCGGTAAAGATTTTTTTAAAGATGTAGACACTGTTTCAAAAATAGAATATGGATTGGAAAATATTAGGAAAGACTTTAAAAACAAAACAAAAAAAGAGCCGTAGATTGGTATATGCAAAGTTTTAAATAAACTAAAAACAGCTGACAGAAAATACTTTTATAACGAGCGTTGTGTAACCTGCCATTTTTCATGCGCTTTAGTTTTCCACCTGTTGTGCACTTCTACCTCAAGTGCTATTAAAAGAAGGTTTGACTAATGGTGTTTTCTTTTTTACAAAAAATGTAACATTTTATTTAAAAAAAATGCAATTTTGTGTCTGTTTCTTTAAAATTTTGCTCCCGAAAAGGGTGTCTTGTTGTAATCTAAAAAAACTCACCCTTTTCGGGAGCAAACTTTTTAAGAAACAGACAACAAATTGCATTTTTTTAAATAAAATGTCACATTTTTTGTAGAAAAGAAAACACCATAAGTATCAGAATGCAAACATACATGTGTTTTCTGTTTTACACCTTATGTGTGTTCTTTATTCAGAAGCGTACATATCGATGGTTTTCTTTCGCAACTTCGTACTCAAAAACAACCACTTTTCAGGAGAGACAAAATACTTTTTTTTTACCAAATATTTGAAACTTTTTGCAATATATTCTTTTATAATCCAAGAATTAGGAAAAAATCCAATATTTCGCCAAACCAAAAAATTGCAAAATTGTAAGGCGGTATTTACTGCTTACTTTTCCGGTTAAAATAAAAAATCGGAAAAAATCTAGTTACGTGGTTGCGGAAGAAAACCATCGATATGTTAAAATAATTGGATAATATCATAAGCCAACTGCTTTACTAAAATTTGCACGATTTTAATTTAGATTTATTTAAAGGATAAAATATAAGGATGTTTATTAAAGTATATGCTGTCATTAAGTTTTATAAACAATGGTCGGCCATTGCAAATTTTCGGTAACTGCAACAGGCCAGATTTTTTCGAGTTACGAAAATCGAGCTCACACTGTATTTCTTTAAAACTGTTTTATGGCCAATTTAAAATCCAAATGATTTAGATGATATTATTTTTACTGAAGATAATAATAATACATTTAAAAATGTGTAAATACAGATTTAAATATATTTATTATTTAATCTTAAATGAAAATGGTCCCCATCAACGCCGTCGCCTTTTTTTAAATTTTGGAGGTATATAATATTCGGCACAACCGTATGCAACTTGTTTTGTCTTTCATTGAATTGTAAAAAATGGATAAGTGCTTTTTTACGTTTTTTTTTGCTCGAAATAGTGCTTTTTTAAACTTTTAAAGTGCTTTTTTGCTCTCAAAAAGTTGGCATCACTGTTAGTTACTGGTATTTCTTGCCAGTTTTCATCCCTTTCTTCACTATCATCACTTAAGTTTGTCATTGTTGTTTTTTTTTTCTTCACTAATAGTAAGAATGTTTTTAGCTTATTGTTGGTATTCTTTGTAAGGGGATTAATAATCTTAATCCCTTTGTTTTTAAAATTAACAAACTTTGTTTTTGTTTTCTTAAACCAAAAAATAAATATATTTCGTAAGTATGCATTTTTAACAGCAGTTAAATAGAAACTGCTAACTGTAATTTGAAGTTTTGTTTGAAAAAGTAAAAAAGTGTTATATTTGTTTACACAATATAGTTGTTTAAAGTCATTTTTAAATTTATTTTGTTCATAAAAACACGTTTAGCTTGACTTGCACTTCAACATTAACATTTGACATATTTTTAATATTTTTAATTAGGCTTAAGTTCATGAAATTTAATTTTTATTAAATTATTTTTAATACTGAAACTGAAAAAGGTCAACAGAAAAGAGAAAGACAAAGTGAAAAAACAAAAAATGTACTTGGACTTCAAGAAAAATTCTTGACGAAAGTACGAAAAAACAGAAGTAAAGGAAAAAACATGTAAAATCAATTAAAATGGATAATCATTCAGGAAAGCAAATTTCGATCTACCAAATGTTAAAATACAATTTGGTTTAAGGATTGATGTTTGACTAGTGACGTCAGCAGTCGTCGATGGCTGCGAGTGTAAGACGGCAAATCCATCTGAGGAGATCGAGTGGTTGCGATCGAAACATGTCATGGTAACCTGCCGGCCAGGGTTCGAGCCCGAGCCACGTCAAGAATGAAAGATTATCAATAACAATTTTAATTAATTTTCATGTTGTAAAATTCCTTTCTTCACAAAAATAATTTAATAAAAATTAAATTTCATGAACTTAAGCCTAATTAAAAATATTAAAAATTTGGATTAAAAACCATAAATAGTTCAACAAAATAACCACAATACTAATCATTTGACATATTTTCAAAAGTGAACTGTCTTAACTACTGTCTGGACGCCTACGTCATGAAGACAGTTAGTAGTGTTTTTGTCAACTAATATGTATTTTCTTACTGTCTTGCCAGTACTGAAAATGTAAACGCTGTGTTAAACAAGAGGAACACGTATGTTATAAGATTTCATAATCGAATGATTCTCGTACAGTAAACTTTTGCCGTTTTTATTCTTTTCTTTAGTTTTTTCGGGGGGTTGCTTTAAAACCATGTGAGATAAGGCCATGATGGCTTTATTACTCAATTGAATGGGAGATAAAGCCATAATGGCCTTATTGCCCAATCATTGAGAGGTGAGGTCATAATTAAAATTATGCGAAATGAGAGATATAGCCATATTTTTTTTTCGCAAATGGGAGATAAAGCCTTATTTTTCAGAATATTGTTATGCATAGTGTAAACATTCTGTAAAAGGTAGATCCATAAGCTTTGTACAGACGTTGGTCAGATCTTACAATGTTGGCATTTTTCTGACAATGGTGCCACTGTCAGATGCATTAATTTTACACGTCTGCCAAATGAAACTGAGCTTACAATGTTCACACAGTTGCAAGACGTTTTTAGGCAATTTTAATGACAACATTGTAAGATCTGACCACCGTCTGTGCGAAGCTTTAGTTATCATTGAAAAACATTTTTTTTATTCTTGTGACGCACGCAGGAAAACTTTATTCAGCGAAACCACCTGCCGCGTCCTACTGGAGGGAAAAACCCTAAGCAGGGCCGCAGGCCGCCACGCAGAAAAACTTTAGTATGCGAAGCCAGATTTCAATACTTAACTTTAGTGTCTCCGGAACTGAAATGAGAGATAAAGCCATTTTGTAATATTGCTTATGTGAGCTAAGGGCATGATGGCTTTAATTCAAATGAAAAAAATAAGGTTTTATCACCCTATTGAATGAGAGATAAAGCCATCATGGCCTTATCTCTCACATATTATTATTTTTTTATTTCTACATCTCTCTTTCGCCACCGACTTAAAACTAACTTAATTTTATTCTATACTTAATTATTAATACCAGTAGCAAACATGATTTTTGTTTACGCGGTAATAATCAATTAAGTTGTTGAACTGCAATTCAGCAATTCTTCATTGCGCGTGATAAGTAATTTGATACTAAAATTGAAAACAAATTTTTTCTGCGGCAAGCGTCAGCAGAATTTATGAATTGTATCGATATTTGAAAAAAACGAAAAGAACTTTAAAATAAATTGTATTGATATTAAAAAAACGAAAAGAACTTTAAAAGAATGCTGTCGCCTTAACTCCCCCCTCCGTTAGTGGGATCGTCCCGATACTTAATGGATAGGAAGATCATTGATACTGCGAAATTCGCATCTTTGTTCACGAGGGACAGGCATTTCTCTAGGATTTTCGGTTACCGGCGGATGGTTTTCTTCGATTATATTTGTGACCGTTAGTTTGGTCCGAAGTTTGAAAGCCATCGCCAATATACAAACCGTTAACACAATTACAAGGCCCAAATTAAGTGAGAACATCACTTTTCCTTTGGCCGACATTGACGCTAACCTTTCAATATTACTTGTTTGTAGATCCTTCATCAATTCCAAAGAAAGCACTTCCTCTAAATTTCCACCATTTTTTGTTGGTTGCAACAAAGCAGGAAGCGGAGTCCAATCAGATATTTCTTTTGAAATATATGTTTTATTGGCAATTGTGATAGTATCATTGTGGAACTGAATTAGGTATGTTCCACGTAATTCACTTGTTTCATTATTCGATGTCCCGACAATACCCTCAAAATGGTTCAGCAAAATAGTTCCCGGATACAATTCTTGTACCGTATTTATATGCTGATTATTAGTAACAACGCAATCATGTTTCCTACTTGATAAAAGTAAGGGAATACAATTTGTTTTGCTTATATCTATTAATTTTTCTTCGCTACAAATACATAATTTATTATATTCTTTGCAGTTTTCTCTTTGTTCGTAAATTTCCTTATTACATCTTATTATATTTTCAGAGTTAATTTTTACAATTTTGTTTCCCTTTTTTATTGGTTTAATCAACATTTTTTCACAAATCTTACTATCTATTGCAGGAAGATTTACTATATAAATGATAGCTCTATAATCTGTGGCTATTTTAATTGTCGCAAAACTTAATGCTTGTTCTAGATCAGTATAAGGGAACTTTTCCTGATCTAAAAATTGTTTAACCTCATTCATCTCCCTTTCGGATAAAATAAAAGAATTTATGACCCCTACCTTTGACCACTGCAACGCATACTCCACGTTAACAATCTCCTCTCTCAGTAACCTTAATTTATTGGTTATTGTTTCCTCTTGTAGTCTTCTAACTTTTTCTAAGGATTGGATGGTCTTAATAATGTAATTTGTGGTATTCGTCAATAAGTTAACTCTTTCTAAAACTTCTTTATTAATTATCCTCTGTCTTTCATTATTTTCCAACAGTCCCTCCATCTTTTGTACCACTATTTTATGGTCATCGTGATCTGGAGTACCAGCTACCCATTTCCAAGCGGTACCCAGGAAATTTATGGATCGTTTTTTTCCGAGGCCTAATAATTTCGAGGTGTTCCTTCATTTGCCCGATATCGTAAAGAAAAAATGGCATTAAGGTGCTATTCCTAAGTATTTTGTTTTGGATTTCCGATTCGATTTCTTGAATTATTGACTCGTAATGTGTCAAATTTAAAACATGTATTAATTTGAAGTTTCCATTTTGCAACCGAGCTTGTCCTAAATGTATCGGAACAAGTTGGGAATTTGAATAATCCAATATCTGCACCTCAGAGCTGCAGACATCAAGAATGGTAAATAGTAATATAATTTTGAGTGACATTTCCTGCAGAGAAGAAAAACATTTATGATTTTATATTCTCCTTATGTATAATCCTACGTCTACTAAATATTTTTACTTTATATCCTAAATCCTCGCTTATTTTTTGCTTCTTATACCTATCATCTAATTTATTTCTTTTGCCAATAAGTTTCTCATAGACCTCTTGATTTTGTTCGTACGTTTTTATTTAAGTAGGTTTATTTCTATTCATCAACTTCGATTGTGCTTGACGAAGTTTATCTCGTACATCGTCATGTTGGACTTTGTTATGAAATATATCTTATGGTTTTTTATTCGTTACTGAATGAATGGTTAAATTATACTGCTGAGCAGCTCGGTAAAATGCTTCTTTAACATCAATTAAATGAAATTCCTCCTTAATGCAACGGGTGATTTCAACCAGAGTTGAGTGTACCCTTTCCACCTGACCATTTGTCGAACTATGGCGTGGATCACAGTAATACAATTCTACCTGTAACCTCTACATTAATGATTTAAATTGTGGGGTTGTGAACCCTTGTTCATTATCAAGAGTAATTTTTTCGCGTTTGGAAAGCTTTGTAGAATTTCTTGGACTTTTTCCCCAAGATTCAGTTTATCTTCTATATGTTTTATTACCAAGAATTTTGAATAAGCATCTATACAGGTTATAAACTTATGACTTTGTGCATAAAAGATATCAATATGAAGGAACTCCCCCTCATTGTTGGGAATTGGAGCTTCTCCAATTGGAAGCTTAGCGGGTTTCCTATCGTACTTGGCTTTATTACATATATCGCAATGTCTGATATATTGTTTTATACTATTTAACATTTTTGGCCAATAGTATTGTTGAAATATCTGTTTATGATTTTCTTTACAGTTTCTATGAGCACGGGCATGAGTTTGCTCTTTTATGGCTGTTTGATCATCAGGGCTAGTAATGTCAATTGCGAGTATCGTAGTATAAACGAATTTGTTTTTAAATATATTTTTTACGGTTTCTTTAAATTCGTATAGATCTTCTGCGGTGCAATGAATTGCAGTAACAAGATTAGGCTTAAGGAATTCCAACAATATACTTTTCAAATTTTCCCTCGTATCGAACTCTATTATGTGGCGAATTCTACCGAATGTTATCAGGGATTCATGTTTTGAGAAATTAGTTTTGCAAAGCAAAATTTGTTGTTTAAATTCATTAATAGGTCTAGTGATTTCAGGGATATTAAAACTGTCGCTGCTTTCAACAGAATGTTGGGTACTTCGTAGTGACTCATCATCGGGAATATTATTCAAGACCTGTCTAGAAAGTGCGTCGGCTACGACGTTGGTAGCACCAGGCTTGTATACAAATTTAGGAGCATATTCCTCAATAAAAGACATCCATCTTTTAATTTTTGCATTGGGATTTTTAGTTGAAATCGCAAATGTAAGAGGTTGGTGATCAGTGTGTATTTCCAGATTTGTAACACCATATAAATAATTTCGAAGGTTTTTTATTGCCCAGACTATGGCATATAATTCCTTTTCGTTCGTAGCGTAGTTACGTTCGGTGGAATTAAGGGTTTTGGATATGAATATTATAGGTTTTTTCTCTTGTGTCAATACGGCACCAATAGCTGCGTTTGACGCATCGGTCGTTAGTATAAATTTCTTTTGGTAATCGGGTTGGGAAAGTTCGACTTGACCAGCCAAGAGATCCTTTAATTTAATAAACGCTGAGACACCTTCAGTATCGAGTTCAATTTTAACTTTTTTTGATGCATTAGCAGACACTCTACCGTTTTCTCCCGCAAGAAATCTAGTCAAGGGTTTGGCAACATTGGCATAACTTCTAATAAACTAACGGTAATAACCTGTAAGACCAAGGAAACTTCTAAGCTGCCTTAGAGTTTGTGGTTGTGGGTAATTTTTAATTGCTTCAATTTTATTTGGGTCTGTTGTTATTACCCTATGTGCTATTACATACCCCAGAAATTCTACTTCTTCCTCAAAAAATTTTGACTTCTCCAATGATATTTTCATATTTGCCTCTCTGAGAGTATTGACTACTATATCCAAATGTTGTATATGTTCCTCTAAATTTCGAGAGTATACTATTATGTCATCTATATAGACATGACAGAATCTACCAATGAATTTTCTCAAAATATCGTCCATTGCGTTTTGGAAGATGCTCGGTGCATTCCTTAATCCGAATGGCATTCGAACAAATTCGTACTTTCCATTGTTGACGGAAAATGCGGTTTTTCCCACATCGTCCTCCTTCATAAGAATTTGGTGGAAACCAGATTCAAGATCAATTGTTGAAAAGAATTTTGCTTTACCTAAGTTGGATAATATAACATTACAGTCTGGTATGGGGTATTTATATGCTATCGTTTTCTCATTCAATTTCTTGTAATCGACAACCAAGCGAAGTTTTTGTGTCCCGTCGTGTCATTCATTCCCTTTTTTGGGACGACCCATACTGGTGAATTATAAGGGCCCCTACTTTCACGAATAATGCCTGCTTCTAATAACTTTTCTATTTCACTATTAACAAACGAGTTTGCAGATAGCGGATATGGATATTGTTTGCTCCATACCGGATCGTTATCTACCGTCTTAATTTCCGCCTTAATATCTGTTCTAAAAGGCAGATTTAAATTAATATTCGAATGCAATCTAGAAACTTTTTCTCGTATATTCCTGCGTAGTTTTCCCAAAGTTTGCGATTCATGATCAGCATTTGTAGTTGAAAGACTTTTATCGGTATCTTCAGGATATTCTTCATTAATAATTTTATTCAAGACATTTTCTACAACGTTGTTGATACTATTCTCATTAGATTTTCTGTCTGGAATATTTTTACTAGCTTTGTATATTTCTTTTTTAAACCCTAAAAATTTTTCGCAATATCTTCCACAAGTTATTGTTCCTTGCTGGAAGTCTAAAATTGCATTTGTTTTTCTTAGAAAATTGTAACCTATAAGCACATCTGTATCCAAACCTTGGATTTCGTAGAACCTTTGGTTTATTTCAAACATGCTTGCTTCATAATAATGTTCGATGAGAGTATAACCGTTAATAGTTTTTACTCTTTTCTTAATGACTAAATCCCTTTTGATCGCGAGAACTCCAGGTTTGCAGTAGCTGCACGTTGCGCCACTGTCGATTAAAATTGTGAGTTTTCTTCCGTCCTTTGCTGTCCTGACGATGCAGGGGAGTTCGGATCTTTTTCTAAAAAAGCATCTTCGCTTAAGTTATTTATTCTTTGTGCCTTTTAATTTGGCTGATATATTGTTTGAGAATGTGGACGTTTGCTATTTTGTTGGAAATTACTAGCTCGATTTTGCGATACAAAATAATTTTGCCCATTGTTGTTATATCTATTTTGCGGATGCCTAACACTGGTCGAAATTCCCAATTCCATTGGTTCAGGTTTAGGTTCTGTTTGTCGTTGCTCGCGATAGTTAACTTGTGGATTATTTTGGTTACGTTGGGGAAAACGTAATGGATTTGTGGACCTAAAGTGACTATTATTCTGATGTGTTGCTCTATTGAACTGAGAAGCGAAACTTGCGCGAATGTTGTTTGACTCGAGCTCATGGGCTTTAGCTAATGCGTTTGGTAGGTCACTGGGTGATAATGAGAACAATATGTTGGCTAACGGAGCATTTAATCCAGTAATAAATACCCTTAAGGCATATTGTCTATTCCTAATATTAAGTTCCCTAGTCAAGTCCGATTCTGAACCATGAGTCATTATAGTTTTGTTAATAAGAGAGGTAAGTTTCTTATTTACTTCATTATAGTATTCAATAATGGACAGAGGACCTTGTCTCATGACACTCATTTCTTGTTCGATTATATGAAGGGGCCGTTTGTCGGCATAAGCGAAGTCTAATCTACTTATGATGGCGTCGAAGTTCAAGACTGTGCCGTGAGTGGTAAGAATATCGTTTGCATCTTCGACTATTTTGTTTCTCAAAATAGTGAGTGCGGCGTAATATTTTCTATTACCCTTCTTATATAGTTGCATGGAATTATTTGCGGCTTCACGCCAACTGACATAGGAGATTTTTCCATCAAAATGGGGTAAGGATTTTATAACATCCAGGACTTCATCGCAACGAATAGTGTCATCAATGGTCTGTGTTCTATATTCCACTACAGTATTTACATTAACAATCTGTGACAATTGCTGAGTTAATCGATCTATTGTCTCCTGCAATGGAGCGGTCTGTAACCGAATCAATTCGGAAATTTGGGTAGATGTGGTCATGGTTGTATCTGAAGTACTAAGACCTTGAAAAGAACCTGTCAACTCCTCTAACGAATCAACCAAACTCTCTTCTCCTGGCAAATACCCTATTTCTTCTTTTAGTTCCCTGATACACAATTTTGTATTTATTATTTTATTTTATTAAGACTTCAAACAAATATGCGAGCATTTACTAATAGTAAATCTTCACTTAAATAAATACACTTTTTCCTTATATTAATTCACATAAACAATTTTTAAATTAACTTACATAAAAATAATTAAACTGTTAGTAGAAACTGTTTTGATTGTCGGCTTTCGTTGATTATTTTATAGCTGACCCAGATTCTCAATCGTTCTGGGGTGTTGCTGCCTTGGAATGGGCAGTTTTCCTTTCAATAATAATTGTTTTAATTGAAATAAAATTTGAATTTCCCTTTCTGTTTAGTTGTAATTTTATTTTTCCCACAGGTTTTGCACAATTTGTTTAAAAATTTATATGTAATTTCAAGAGTTTATACAAATTTTTGCTGCCGCACTTTATAGTAAAAAAAAATTTTCAAAAGAATTTGTTTTTTTTTTTAGTAATTTGTGTTTTTATTGTATGTTATTAAGTCACTTTGGCAGTTGAATCGTGTAAGAGTTAGCACTGAAAAAAAATCTTCCACTTGCACCAGGTTGATTGTTTTTTTTTTTTAACTTTTAATTTTTTCCTACTTTTTTTAAGGATACTTATTTTTATTCCTTCTTTTTTTTTTAAAAAATTTTCCTTTTTTAAGGATAGTTTTTTTATTTTTTTTTTCCTTTTTTTAGGATAGTTTTTTTTATTTTTTCTCCTTTTTTTGTTTAAGGATACTTATTTTTTATTTTTTTGATCACTTAACCGAATCCTTACTTTGTTTTTTTTTCAGGATGTTGATACGGTGGGCGATCCCGGTTGAGCCCCCAATTAAAACATTTAGTTTTTGTTTTTAAAAAAAAAAAGATTTTTTTATTTCTACATCTCTCTTTCGCCACCGACTTAAAACTAACTTAATTTTATTCTATACTTAATTATTAATACCAGTAGCAAACATGATTTTTGTTTACGCGGTAATAATCAATTAAGTTGTTGAACTGCAATTCAGCAATTCTTCATTGCGCGTGATAAGTAATTTGATACTAAAATTGAAAACAATTTTTTTCTGTGGCAAGCGTCAGCAGAATTTATGAATTGTATCGATATTTGAAAAAAACGAAAAGAACTTTAAAATAAATTGTATTGATATTAAAAAAACGAAAAGAACTTTAAAAGAATGCTGTCGCCTTAACTTGTACAGAAAAATTTACAATTATTAGACACCAGCTACACATTTTCAAAAGTTTGTTTTGTAAACCAAACCATGAAACAGCTGTTTCAAAAATTCTTACAAAAAAAAATTTGCAAGAATTTTCTGGTCGCTTAAAAATTAGTCTTATATGTGAAGGCTCATTGATAAATTAGGAGAATCCTCCTAAATCATAATTGCTTAAAATTCATTATTAATTTTTAATCTCACTCATGAATGAACGTTTCGGTACTAGGTTCAAATTGCTACCGCTTCTTTTTAATTTAATTTAAATCGTGTTACTTGTTTTGAATTTGCTGCTTAGATTTAAAAAAAAACATACATACATTTAATTTATGATGCTTTAAGTTTGCTATTGTTGTATTTTATAACATCTTAATTTTAAAAGTATTTTTATTTATACAGGAATTCATGGTCTCCACCAGTTTATTAAAAGACGAAAGCATATGGTCAGCTGATGCTCAAAAATATTCCAAGTACTTTGTTGCGATTGGTGAACGTGGTATGAATGGCCAATCTTCTACATCTGGTATTGCTAAGAACGGTGTCATGTTTTTCACCCAAGTCCATAGAGATGACATTGGTTGTTGGGATTCCTCTAAATCGTATGGCCAAAATAATATTCATAGATTTTTTGACAACGTTAGCAGCTTCAACAATGACGCAAACAATTTTACGGAGCCTCTGATACAATTTCCCAATGATTTGAAAGTCGATAGGGACCCAAATCAAAATATTTGGGTTATAAGCAATCGTTTGCCTATTTACCTATACAGTGAACTAAACTACAACGAAATTAATTTTCGGATTTTAAAAGCAAACGTTAATAATCTTATAGCGAATACAGTATGTGATCCGCTAGCAAAACCAGGACCGATTGATTATGAAGTCATATGTAATTAAAAGTTACAACGTAAGTTGATTCTATGCTTGTTTTGTAATAATAATATTTAAGAAATAAAGATTAAATTTGTTTGTTTTATTTTAACTTGTTTGGTTGTGGATCATGAATAATCAATAGTGTCCGACCGAACGCACTTTTTGAGACCGAACCCGAACTTCGGTAAATTTTGACAAGTTCGGCCGAACCCGAACTTTTTGTTAATAAATCTTACCAATTGCACTTTTTTTTAATGTATTTATTTAAAACAAAATAAAATTTCGGGAAATTATTACATTTACACTTTTGGAAGGATGCAACATTAAAAGATAAATTGCACTTTATAGTAGTCAAAACTATTTTATAGTTAAAAAATAATTAGTAATTGCTTTTTTTTAAAGACAAAAAATAAAAAATAAAGTTCAAGTTTAATACAGTATACATTAGGCCTATAACTTTTTCACACTTTTTGCGAAAATCAAAAACGGCATAGTAAGTCGTGTAGAACATAAAACTTATAAATAAAAAATATGATAATTTTTTCGCAGGGATCGGGAATTTTAAAAAATATACACCTGATATTTGTATATATTCCTATACGTATCACTAAAATGCTATGTTGGAATTTATTTTATTTATTTATTGAAATACTGATCAACAAGAATATATCTTATAATTATAGAGCAAGAGTATTTATGTTAATAGAAAAAAAAGCCACAACAATTTGATAAAGAAAAAAAATAAATAAAATTAAAAAGTACAAAATTTAAACAAAAATTAAAAAATAAAAATTAAAAAGTACAAAATTAAAACAAAATTTAGAAAGTACAAAATTAAAGCAATAAAAATTAAAAATTCAAAATTAAAACAAATTTAAATTAAAAAATTAAAAGAGGAAAGTTATATGACCTGTGGTCTATTTATTGAAGAAATTAAAAAGATTTTGTTTGAATTGTATTGCGTTGCTGACTTGCTGTATGTTAGGAGGAAGAGAATTCCAAAGACGTGCAGCATTGATGAAAAATGCCATTCCGATATAAGGCATCGATGCACAAGTACTATCAACCTTTTGCCTCTCAAGGATCTTGTGAAGTGAATCATATTAAATAAGCAAGCTGGTACTTTAGTGAGAATGATTTTATGCAAAAACATTAGCATATTAATTATTTTTGATATTTGGCCAATTTGTTGTTTAATTGATTTGTTTTTTATTTAAGCTAATAGGGCCTAAGGTTAATTAATGTAAATAAAAAGCAATTTTTTATTACAGTTTTCCCGACGTTTCGTCGATTTTTTGTCGACTTTTTCAAGGGAGCGTCTATTTAAAATTTTAAAAAATATATAAATTAACATAAATACAAATAAATTACATTAAAAGAGTTAAACTTACAATATGAGTTTTTCACATTAAATTAAATTTCTCCTTTTACATGTAACATTAAACATAAAACATAAATTTAAAGTTAAACACATATCAAAACAAGTATCACTGTCACGATTAAGTAATTGCAACCCTATAATTTGCGCTAATATTGTTAGTGTCTTCTTTGACATAAATCGTCTTCTTTATGTTTTCTTGTATCCTTAGACTTTCAATTGTAAATCTCTTCTTATCCCCCCTTACTTTATCTAGTATTCGCACCCCCTCAAAATCAATTTTATGTTGTGTATTTAAAATGTGTGTTGATAATGCTGTCCTTTCTTTTTTCCTTTGTATATCCATCATATGTTCTCCCATTCTAGTTTCAAGGGATCGTTTTGTTGTTCCAATGTATATGAGTTCGCAACTTTGTTCGTTATTCCCTTTACATTGTAATTCGTACACAATGTTGTTTTGTTTTTGTTTTTCTATTGGAGCTTTTATTGCAGAGAATATAGTGCTAAGTGTTTTATTGGGTTTATAAGCAAAGCTTATATTATTTGTTTCTATTGACGTTCGTATGTTTTTATTATCAGTGAGGCCCGGGATGTATTTTACACTAAAAATATTTTTGTTCTTTTTCTATATTAGTGGGGTTATAATCATTTTTATTTTCGTAATTGTGTCTTCTATTAGTGTTGATATAAGTTTATTTGGGAAACTATTGCTTTTAAGGATATTGAAAATTATATTTTTGTTTTTAGTGTGAAAAAGTTCATCGCTTATGTTTAAAACCCTGGAGATGAAATTTTTAGCAGTGTTGATTTTTTGATTTTTCGGTTGGGTTGCGTTGAAATTCATTATCCTTCCTGATGAGGTCTCCTTAGCGAACCAGTCAAAAATTATGGAATTTTTCCTTCGAATTAGTTTGGTGTCCAGTAGCGCGATTCACTAACTTTTAACGATCCGACAATCGTTATATTTGTCGACATTAATATTCGCTTACAGTAACGATAGTGTGATTCAGTAACTTATTTTTAACGATAGTTAACAGCTGTTTTTTGTATTAAAATAATTTAATAAGACATGGCATCTCTGTCTACAAAATGTCAAAATAAGCGAAAAGCACAAAAGAGAATAAAAAAACAAATAATTTTGTGTTTAAGTTTTTCATATTTTTTCGTAAATTTTAAATAAGGTAAGTAAAATAAATTGTGTGTTAATAATTTTTATGATTTATTTAGTTTATTTATGTATGTATGTATAAAGAATGGCGACTAATTCTGTTCCCAAAAGAAGTCGGGCCTCAGCCGAACAACTGAGCCATTTGGTAGATTTTATGGCAAAAAATCCGGGACTGGCAGCAGGCAAATTCCAAAAAATGCATGGTAAAGTGGAGTGCAATAAAATGTGGAGCCAATTGATGGAAATGCTGAATAGTCTTGGGGGAACAGTGAAGACAGTCGAGCAATGGCAGACGGTAAGAAAAGTAAACATTATTAAGTACCAAATGCTGTAATTAAATTTTTATACAAAAAAGGTTTGGAGGGACTTAAAAAGCCGCACGAGTATTAAAGTTCGGGAACGGAAAAAGCAGCAGGCTTTGACCGGAAATAGGCCTATACACCAAGAAGTCCTGTCAGAGATTGAACGCAGAACAGTTGGAATAATTGGGAGCGATTACATCGAGGGTCATGAATGTGTTGCTGAAAATGTGCCAATGGAAGAGGTAATTTTAAGAAAAATAATTGTAAAGTGCGCTATTAAAAGTAATTTTTTTTTTTGTTAGGAGCTCCAAGTTTGTCTGGAAGATGGTGTTGAAATCACTTTGGAAATACCGTCAACTTCCAGAAATTCAACCGTACCAGAAACTCCCAGCACTCCAGCCAGAAGGACTCCTAGAGCTTCGAAGAGAAAGCGTGAAGAGGACGAAAACAACATGCAGTCCAAGTTTTTAGAAATTGCTGGAAAACAAGCAGATGCTTTGAAGGTATGTACATAAAGTTGTTATTTTATACTTATAGTTATATAATTGTTTGTTTTTTATCACAGTTGTTAGCTGAATGCAACGCAGCCAGTGTTCGGGGAACAAAATTATGGCGGAAGCACTGAAAGGCATTGGAGAAGGCTTAAAGTCTAATGCCGAGGCAATAAACAATTTGGCATCTGCTATAAATAGCTTTCTAACAACTAGTTAGTAACGCAGGCCTGGACATTCTTCGAAAGCATCGAAATACTACACTTTTGTAATGGTTTGGTTTGTGTTGAATCTGAATTTGCACTCAGAATTTCTCTAACACATTAGGTTTAAAAGATATTTTAGCTTCAATTCACCCTATTCGAGACGTTATTATAACTGCGCGAATACATCTTTATTTATACCTGACAAGTCGTCTGAAAGTGCTAGCAATTACCTTTATAACAAATGCATAACTCTTGTAATATATTGTTCCACCAGTTCGCGCAGTTATAACATCTCGAATACGTTGAAAAATTGTGTTGTTTTTAATTTAAGCTAAAATATCTTGAAAACCTGATGTGGTGGATAAATTCTGAGTACAAATTCGGATTCAGCACAAACAAAACCGATAGAACGTTTGTGATAAAATAAGCTTTAACCACAGTACAAAATATGTTACAAAAATTAAATTTTTTTTCCTTTTTTATGAAATATTTTTATGTATATTAGTTTATGATTTTAGTAATAGTTTATAAGACTGAATTAAATTTATGTTTTTATTTTCAATGTAAATATTAATTTTTGGTTTTGTTTTTTTTTTTTTTTTAATTAATATTAGTTTAAGATTTTATTAATAGTTTATAAGTTATTTTTTCTTTATTAGATTTATAAGACTGAATTAAAGTTATGTTTTTGTTTTCAATGTAAATATGTATTAATTTTTTGTTTTGTTTTTTTTAATTAATATTAGTTTAAGATTTTATTAATAGTTTATAAGTTATTTTTTCTTTATTCGATTTATAAGACTGAATTAAAGTTATGTTTTTGTTTTTAATGTAAATATTAATTTTTTGTTTTATTTTTTTATAAGACTGAATTTTTTGTTTGCTTATATAGATATCGTTACCTTAAACGTTAGTTGGTTAGTTGGTGCCTTAAGCGTTTTGAAAACGATATGTATTATAAACATTGTATACATATGAACGTACATATGTATTTTTATAAATGATTAATAAAACTAAAATTTTATATTTAAATCAATAATGGTCGTTTTTGGGTGGATAAAATGTTTTTATTAAAATTTTTACATTATAAAACAATATATTCACATTTGCCGTATTTTATAATGTTGTATAAAAAACCAATAGTGAGCTATATATTTTAATACAACAACAATTGATACAAGGGGTTTTGTGAGTACGGTAATTGTATTTTAAGATGTTCTATTTATGTAAAAAAAATTGAAATTATTCGGTCTTGGACCCGTTTCGCTGTTGAAGAAGGTGTATCTTGGGTTAACAAATTATCAGCTGTCTGAGGCACTAAGACTTCATCTTCCACCACGTCTCTTTCTTCACAAAAATTTATGTTGTGCAATACTGCGCATGCATTGACTACTTTTCCAGCAAACCCAGGGTCGTATAAAAGTGTTCTTTGCTGCGATAAGCACCGCCAAGTTGCTTTCAGTACACCAAAAAGCCTTTCTACGGGATTTCGTGCTTTGCAAAGGGCCTCATTGTAGCGGAACTTAGGGCTTCCCTCCGGTTGATTTGTTAGAGGAGTCATCAGCCATGGCTCCAATGGATATCCGGAATCACCTAAGATTTGTTTATGTTTAAATTTTCAATAAAATTATTAATCTTAAATATTTCAATATAAACTAAATAAGTACCAATCAAAAACATGTTGTGGTTTCCATTCTCAAAACTACGTTGCATAACCCTCCGCACAGCAGATGAACTCCAAATATAGGCGTCGTGCCGTGCCCCTGGATATTTCGCATTTACGTTTAAAATTTTCAGAAATGGATCACATATCTAAAGTGGAAGCAGAAGTTTTTTATTTTAGATTTTTAATGAAAACTTCCAAATACCATTTGAACGTTGATTGAGTGGTAGCCATGGTGGTTTACATAAGCCTCCTCATGAATCTTGGGGGCCAAAATCGAAACGTGCGTGCAGTCAATAGCCCCGATAGTTCCAGCTACAAAAGGTGAAGATGACGATGAAAAAATTGCTTTCGCGCCCTGTCGCTCTTCCTGGGTCATTGGAAACCTTACGTTTTCGAAAAACATAGCGCTGTTAATGGCATCTGTAACACGATGGATGCAACGGCTAATGGAC
This sequence comes from Pollenia angustigena, assembly GCA_930367215.1. Classification (NCBI taxonomy): domain Eukaryota; kingdom Metazoa; phylum Arthropoda; class Insecta; order Diptera; family Polleniidae; genus Pollenia; species Pollenia angustigena. The sequence continues at coordinate 20,951,308 of OV884061.1, read as the reverse complement.
GATTGGCTCATGGATATTCCCTATTGTTCTCCTACGGGCCGCTGGTAACATCCAGTTGCATAGAAACGCAAAGACGAAAGAACCTAGTAAAAAAAATAGTTAAAATTCTATTGTGCTTTAAACTTGCACGTCTTACCTGCTTCTCTGTTGATATAGCTGTTATTCTAGATCCTCTTAGTTGGTCGTCTAGCTGAATAATTAGGCTATCAGCCAAGTCCGGAGTTAATCGGTATAGTTTTTGAAATTCCTTGGCTGTCAACTCAAAAGGATTATCCCAATCCCTAAGAACACGACGATCAACTGCTGGGGCATCTAAACTTGGCTCATTACTTGCAAAATCGTATGCCAAATACTCAAAAGCCATTTTAAAAATAATAAACACTTTATCGATAAAAATAAACACAACTTAAATTATTGTCGTGAAAATAACGAAAAAAAAACCTGCTAAAAGCAACAGCTGACTTCAACCGACAGCGAATATCGTTAAAAATGTTACTGAATACTATATTCGATAAAATTTCGTTATATTTTTTTTATCGATACGATTATCGTTATAAAAGTTAGTGAATCGCGCTACAGGTACGCTATTTCCTGATTTTTTTCTCCCTTTCAATTGTAAATTGTATCTTAGGATGATACCTACTTGTTAAATGTGGACAACATTTCTTCTTGGTCGTCTGATTTGATGATCGCTAAGATATCATCTACATATTTGACTATGTATATATATATTAATATTTATTAAGTTTTCAAATGATACACCATTAAGACATTTTGAGAACGATGATACTCTTTCATGCCTTTGCAGTCTATAAACGTATCTTATAATGTTATTGTAAAGTACATTAAGTTTCCTTTTACTGAATAGTTCACAGCCATACAAAAGTCCTGGAATTAAATATGATTTAGCCAGGAGCTTCCTTACGTTGTTTAGCCCGAAGCGATCTTAACTTCTGGTAAGTCAGTGCCACTAGTGCATCAAAATGACTTGACCAAGTCAAGTTGTTATTAAATACTATCCCTAAATTTTTCACTTTTTGGACAATCTCAATAGGCTGGTTGTAAATCAATACTTTAATGCCGGTGTATTATCATAAATTTTGGTTTTTGAGGATTAAGACACAAACCGTTTCAGTCTGCCCAGCGGAAAATTCTGTTCAGATCATGTTTGAGTTTTTCAACGTTCTCCGCTACGGAGATTACTGGGCTACTGACGTACACCCAGAGTTCGTATTTGCTCATGAGTGTGCAGCACATGCGCTTAAATTTGTGTTCATGCGCATGTTGCCATTCTTTGTTTGAAGGAAATTACAAAAAAACTTAACCTTCAAATAATTTTTTATGATCAGTAAAAATTTTGGAATACATAATTTTGTTGTTGCATCAGATTATGTCTGTGCATTAGTCAAAGATTTATGCAAATTCCTAAAGCTGTGCAAATAGTGAAGGAAATACGTTTTTAAAACAGTTGCTTTAGAAGCAGAGTGAAGAGCATACATTGTTGTTTATACGCATTTGAAAAAATGGATTGTGAAAATAATTTTTATAAAGTTTTGAAAAGCGCTAATAAAATGGTTTGCTTGGAATGTGAAAAACAATTAAGTGGAACCAATTCCTTCAACATTAAAAGGCATTATAAACTCGTCCACAAAAAAGACATTACGCAAAATGCAAATGAAAGTGATGATGAAGGTGCACCAACAAAAAAACGGAAAATTGAAGAGGTCGTAAAAATTAATATTAACAAGAGCGTATTTTTAAAATGTTGTGTGGGTCTAGTGACAGTTAAAAATTTACCTTTTCGGATTTTCGATGATAGCGAATTTTTCGCCGTACGAGAAGAAATTTGAAACAAACCTAAATTCAAGGAATATTGTTGATGTTCTTGAAGTTTCCTATGCAAAAGTTCAGCAAATAATAACGAAGCGTGTGAAGAATAAAATGCTTTGCCTCAAATTCGATATTGCTAGCAGAATGGACAAAAGTATCCTGGGAATTAACATACAATATATTAAAGATTTTAAGATATATATCAACACAATTGGTAAAAAAAAAATTATTTTTCTCCGCCACCAACATTTTAAAATGCAATCTTGAAACATAATTTTAGGAATGATACAGTTAAAAAAAAGACATAAGGCTGTTTACCTGAAGGAAGAAATATTGTCTTGTTTGAAGATGTGTCAAATCGACATTGGGAACAGCACAACTGACAATGGTGCAAATATGCTAAAAGTTAGCCAAATACTTCTAGAAATGCACGACGAAGATATCAATGAGGAGAGAAGTGATGGAGAATAAGCGGCCCAGAAGTTAATGATGAAAGCATTCATAAAACTCTCGCTATGATTTTATCTGTTGTAAGATGTGCCGCCCATACCATTCAACTCTCAGCACATGACGTTTTAAAGGAACTTTCACAGCAAATAAGCGAGTGTAGAGATGCTGTTAAGCAGCTTCGGAAAATCGTTAAATCAGGAGACATACAAATGCAAATGCCAACTTTAGACAATGCCACACGGTGGAATTCAACATATGAAATGTTTTTAAGTTTATTACATGCTGAGACTACATAGAACCACTCAACACTGAAAATGACACTATACCTGACATAAATTGGGAGTTTGTAAATAATTTTGTTTCTGCATTCAAACCGTTGGCCTTGTGTACTAAGCAGCTTCAAAAAGAACAATATGTCATTGGTGACTTTTATAGGGATTGGCTTTGTTGCGAAATTGAGTAGGAGGAGCTATTTTCTGCAACACCATTTTCCTCATTGTTATACAGTTCCATGCAAAACAGAAAAAAGGTGCTTCTTAATAATAACGCGTTTTTAGCAGCACTTTATCTTGACCCTAGATTTAATTTTGAGAGCTCTCACTTTTTATCTGAGCAACAAAGGTGCCAAGCAATAGTAAGTTAACTTTTATATCAAAATCCAATTTTTTATACTAAATCATTGATGTTCAAAAATGTTTTGAATATGGGGGATTTCATGTCAAGTGACCCAATTTTGAAAACGATGTCTTCCGATTTGGATGAAATTTGCACCAAGGTTAGTCCTATTGGATAGTAGTTTAGACACAAATTTTCAACAAGATCGGTCTAAAAGTTTCTGAGTTAGTGGGGGTCAAAATTTGACATTTTGGCCATACAGGTGTTCTTTCTTATCCATGTTACTTATTACCTATTGGTGTTAGCAAAATTTGTCCCAAGTAGCTTCGATAGCTAGTTGATCCATCTTTTGAAAAAAAATTTTTTTGTTTTTTTAAAATTTTTTTTTTATTTTTTTTTTTTAAATTTAAAACTTTTTTTTATTTTTTTTTTAGCGGGAATTTTTTTTTTTTTTTTTTTATTCAAAAGAAAGCTGATGTCTTGTCCTTTAAGGTAGTTTTGGTCGCTTTTTGGGATGCGAGTGGCTTATGTATAAAAAAAAATAATTTCTAACTCTAGACGAGGGTTTTTCAATTTTTAGCATATGCAGTGTTCTTTCCCATCCATGTAACTTATTACGTATTGGTGTTAGCAAAATTTGTCCCAAGTAACTTCGATAGCAGTTTGATCAATATTTTGAAAAATTAAATTTTTGTTTTTTTAAAAAATTTTTTAAAACTTTTTTTTTAAATTTAAAATTTTTTTTTTAATGTAAAATTTTTTTTTCTATATTTTTTTTTTTTTATCCGGAATGTTTTTTTTTTTTTTTTTTTGCTCAAAAGAAAGCTTATGTCTTTTCCTTTAAGGTAGTTTTGGTCGCTTTTTGGGATGCGAGTGGCTTATGTATAAAAAAAAATAATTTCTAACTCTAGACGATGGTTTCTCAATTTTTAGCATATGCACTATTTTGAATTTTTTCCTATTTGTGTTTAAGTGTTTCTAAAGCCTTAAAAATAAAACGTATGCAAAGAAACTAGACAAATTAACCTTTCCGACGGTATGTTACAAACCCAATTATTATTTTATACTTTCGATACTGTAATAATGTTAATAACAGTAATAAAATCACTTTTTTTCTGTAGAAATGTTGACAAACAATTCTTTTTTTAATTTTTCCTACATAAAAAAATATACAGTTTTTAGCGCACGTAATACTGAATGTGATTTTTGTTGTCAAAATATCAGGTACCCCAGAGACAAGTGTTTAAATCAGGTGGAAATATTTTATGGCCATTCTCCGAAATACCAGTTAATTTATTATTTTATGACACTTGCCTTTAAAATGTGGGTGGAGAGATAGATTTTAACAGGTAGTTTTTTAATATTATGTTTAGAAGGTGAAAATTTACAGGTGGCTTATTTTTATTATTATTAGTAATAATTGGTTGAAAAAGGTACTTTATTATTTTTATTATGTAACATGCGGTTAACCCACACTAAGCCCTTCTTCACCCTTATAAAAAAAATTAGACACCTTCATTAGAATGCACTACCTATATGATCTTAAAAAAAACTATTTATTGTCATTCTGAAGACTTTCGGTGTTCAGTTTTTTTGAAACAGCGTTACAGCTTAGACGTGTGTTATTTACATAATTAATTTTTACAATGTCTACAGCTCCGAAAAAGGCCAAGCTTCAAAGTGATATATTTGCTTCTTTTTGTTTTAATCCCTTTAACAAAATAGTTCACAGATCATCGGATATGCGAAATATTTCCGACGGCTTATTAAAAAAATTTCCTACGCTGTCAAAACGGTGGAAAATTTGTGGGTCATGCAGGAAAGAGCTGGGAAAGTTGAACGAATTACCGGATTTGAATAGTAATGAGCCTTGCGTTGAAGTAATCCCAGATGAAGACAAAAGTAGTTCTGAGAATGATGACAGAACTGTTGATGATGATGGTTATTCTAACTTTTCAGTAGAAGGTATACGTTCAAAGAATGAGTGTCAAAACAAATATCATAAGGATGCAGTAGAAGTTCTGGAACAAATAAAAGAGAAATACAAGACGTCACAGAGCAGAGCTGAAAGAATTCAACTTCTTACGCTTGCTCCATCCACATGGAGTTGTGCAAAAATAATGGCTGAGTTTGGAACGTCTCAACGAAAAGCAAGAATTGCTAAAAAAATTGGTTGCTGAGCATGGTATTCTCACACTCCCAAACAAAAAGAAGGGGAAAACTTTAGAGTGCGAAACTGAAGCTCTAGTAACTCAGTTTTATCAGCGAGATGATATGAGTCGCTTGATGCCAGGGATGAAAGACTGGATGTCCGTACGAATCGATGGCAAGAAAGTTCAAATGCAAAAGAGAATGGTTCTCTGCAACCTGAATGAGTTATTCGCAACATTTCAAACAGAACACGATGATGTCAAAATTGGCTTCACGAAATTTACCCAACTGAGGCCAAAACACTGCGTTTTGGCAGGAAGCAGCGGAACTCACACAGTATGCGTTTGCATTTACCATGAAAATGTTAAACTGATGTTAAAGGAAATTAACTTAAGGTATTTAACAGATGATTCACCAGAAGAATTGCACGATTACCGCGATTGCCTTAAATTGACTATGTGTCCTAATGCCACAACTTCTTGCCACTTAGGAGAATGTTCAAATTGCCCGGAAACAACATTCATCAAAGAGAATTGTATCAACTCTTTTGAGCGAGAATGTATTGAGGAGATAAAATTTGAATCATTTTAAATGTAGATGATTATGTGGACGAAATGTGTAGAGGATTGCTAAATTTGAGAACCCATGACTTTTTAGTCAAATTTGAAGATACATTTGAAGTCTGGTGAATTCGTTATTTCGTTTGATTTCGCAAAGAACTATAAATATGTTCTTCAGGATGCCATACAGTCATTCCACTTCAATAACGACCAAGCAACTATATTCACAGTAGTTATTTACTACATGAAAGATGAAAAACTGGAACACAAAAGTATGGCAATCATATCCGACAATTTAAAACATGATACCGTTTCAGTTTATGAATACCAGAAGATAATACTAAATTATCTTAAATGTAATTTTACAGTAGAGAAGGTATACTACATTTCGGACGGAGCTCGTCAACATTTTAAAAACAAAAGTAGCTTCGCAAATCTTTTAGCTCATGAAAAAGATTTTGGAATGCCAGCTGAGTGGCATTTTCATCCTACTGCTCATGGTAAAGGAGCATGTGATGGTGTTGGAGCAAACCTCAAAAGAAATGCAGCGAAGTATAGTCTCCAGTGCTCTCACCAAGATCGCATCTTAGATGCGACTGCTTTATTCCATTGGGCAAAGAATTATTGTAAAGAAACTGAAATAGTTTTAAGTAGCAAAGAGGATCATGCGGAAACATTGAAAACACTGAAAAGCAGATTCGATGCCGCTGGAACAATCGATGGCACCGCTCAATACCATGCTTTTATACCGCTTGACGATGGAAGACTCAAGTTGAAAAAATTGTCTGCCTCTACTCAATGCGATTTCTTTCCAAAACCAGCAGCGAAATCAACAGCTAAACGAAGTAACTCCAACAAAGGATTGGCAAAAAAAAGCAGAAAATAAGGGCGATACACAGGGAGGGTGAAAGACTGGGTATTTGAAAATTTGCAAAACACTTCATCAGCTACAACAAATGTAAAAAAAATTAGGATATAAAAGGATCTAATGTGATGAGGATAAAATTTTATTAAATTGTTTATCTTTTTATTATTATTATTAGAAATTATTATTATTATAATTATATATTAATTTAATTATTATTACAAATTAATAAAAAGAATTTAATTTGTCAACATTTCTACAGAAAAAAAGTGACTTTATTCCTGGGATTAACATATTGTGGGCATTACAGTATCGAAGGTATAAAATAATAATTGGGTTTGTAACATACCGTCGGAAAGGTTTATTTGTCTAGTTTCTTTGCATACGTTTTATTTTTAAGGCTTTAGAAACACTTAAACACAAATAGGAAAAAATTCAAAATAGTGCATATGCTAAAAATTGAAAAAGCCTCGTCTAGAGTTAGAAATTATTTTTTTTTATACATAATCCACTCGCATCCCAAAAAGCGACCAAAACTACCTTAAAGGAAAAGACATAAGCTTTCTTTTGAGCAAAAAAAAAAAAAAAAACATTCCGGATAAAAAAAAAAAATATAAAAAAAAATTTTACATTAAAAAAAAAAATTTTAAATTTAAAAAAAAAGTTTTAAAAAAACAAAAATTTTATTTTTCAAAATAGGCTGTAGGAAATATCGCCCAAAGAAAAATGGCCCAAAAAAAAAATGAAAAATCGCCCAAATGAAGAATTGCCCAAAAGAACATGAAAAATGACCCAAAAAGTTATATATGAAATTTTGCCCAAAAGAAACGAAAAAGGGCCCAAAAGAAACGAAAAAGGGCCCAAAATAAAAATGAAAAATGACCCAAAAAGAAAAAAACGAATTTTTTCCCAAAAAAAAAAATTAAAAATTACCCAATTTGCAAAAAAGTGTTTATTCATATAAATTTAGTAACATACAAATGCAAGTTTTATGTAAAAAATTGCATTGTATCTTTAACAGCTGAGCGGCAGTATGGACAGTAATACTAATTTGAGCCCTGCGCCAAACTTTGTGCACTATTCAATAGTTAAATATAATATCTAAATAACAAAAACCGGCTTCGCTAACTAAAGCTTCTCTGAATAGCCGGCCTTCGGCCGGGCTCAAGGATTTTCTTCTCTGTGATATAACAAAGACCGGCTTCGTATCTAAAGCTTATCTGCGCAGACGGCCTTTGGGCGGGCGCAAGGATTTTTTCCTTAATGGTATAACAAGTACCGGTTGCGCTTAGTAAAGCTTCTAAAATCTGCCTTGATTCCGAACTAAGTCCGAATTCGTAGATAAGCTTTAGTTAGCGAAGCCAGTATTTGTTATACCATAGAGGAGAAAATCCTTGCGCCCGGCCGAAGGCCGGCTATGCAGAGAAACTTTATTTAGCGATGCCGGTTTTTGTTATACTATAGAGAAGAAAATCCTTGCCCCCGGCCGAAGGCCGGCTGTGCAGAGAAGCTTTAGTTAGCGAAGCCGGTACTTGTTTTATCAAAGAGGAGAAAATCCTTGCGCCCGGCCGAAGGCCGGCTATGCTTTCGAGTTTGTAAGCTGTGCTTTCGAGTTTGTCCACGGACACTATGACACTGGATGTTATGACATGCCACCTTTTCGAAATATGTCCCGTTATTTTTATAAATAAAATTTAGGAATTCGACGTATAGTAATAATGAATGGTTTAGACAAAGAGTATGTAAGATTTTGACGAAATTTTAAAAATGAAAAATCACCCAATAATAACGAAAAATAGCCCAAATATTTTGGGTCACTTTTCATATGAATTCAGGTCCAATTTTACATGGAATTTTTTTGGGCGATTTTTCATTTATTTTTTTGGGCCATTTTTCTTTGGGCGATTTTTCCTACAGCCTCAAAATATTGATCAAATTGCTATCGAAGTTACTTGGGACAAATTTTGCTAACACCAATACGTAATAAGTTACATGGATGGGAAAGAACACTGCATATGCTAAAAATTGAAAAACCCTCGTCTAGAGTTAGAAATTATTTTTTTTTATACATAAGCCACTCGCATCCCAAAAAGCGACCAAAACTACCTTAAAGGACAAGACATCAGCTTTCTTTTGAATAAGAAAAAAAAAAAAAACATTCCCGCTAAAAAAAAATAAAAAAAAGTTTTAAATTTAAAAAAAAAAAATAAAAAAAAAATTTTAAAAAAACAAAAAAATTTTTTTTCAAAAGATGGATCAACTAGCTATCGAAGCTACTTGGGACAAATTTTGCTAACACCAATAGGTAATAAGTAACATGGATAAGAAAGAACACCTATATGGCCAAAATGTCAAATTTTGACCCCCACTAACTCAGAAACTTTTAGACCGATCTTGTTGAAAATTTGTGTCTAAACTACTATCCAATAGGACTAACCTTGGTGCAAATTTCATCCAAATCGGAAGACATCGATTTCAAAATTGGGTCACTTGACATGAAATCCCCCATATGTATTATGAGAGAATTTCAAAATACATAGATACGCAAAACTAATCGCACAAATTGTATTTAAATTTAATAGAAATAAATTGTTTTGATTGTAAAATATTTATAATAATACCGTCCAACTAAATTTTCTATTTTTTAAATTGACTTTTTTAAATTAAATTTTAAAAATTTTTAACAAACAGCAAGAATTGGAAATTTTTAAATATTTCCATTAAAAAAAATTCAATGTGAAGTGCGAGCGTGTGTAGAAATTAAAATTAAGAATTATATCTAAAAAAACTCCACTAAATTCTTCTACATTTATGCTTTTATGATAATTTCGTAAAAACATTCAAATATTTTTTTAATTTTATTACTTATCTTACACACTGTATTTGAAATAAGATCAACTCATCTTCCGAAATTCTGCGAGTTTCAGCTCGGTAACACAAAGTGAGCTTCCAACAACATCTGCTTTTGCAAAACTAGAGCAACGCGCGATGGCAGAAATGACAAATACACCTTCAAGTGAACGACCACAACGCTCTTTCAAGGAAAAACTAAAGCTTCTTGAAAACAACCAAAAACTGCCGTTCGATACTGATGTCCTCAATTATTGGAAAACCAGTGGCGATAGCGATATTAAAAGTATTGCAGAGGTTGCATTAGCAGTACCTGCCACTCAATTATCTGTGGAGAGAGCTTTCAGTGCATTACCTGTGGTTTTAACTAAATTAATTAAGGGTAAAATAAAGAACAATATCACACTACAGTTATTTCTTTTCGATTTTCTACTGCATTAACAAAAATTTTCTGTACAAACAAAATATACACTTATAATCAACTACCAGTAACTACCCTGCCGTCAAATGAGTAGCTAACTACAAAAAAAGCCAACTTTAAGTTAGCTTGTATAGACTAACTTAAAGCCAACAACTAAGCAATGGAAAATTTACATTAACCAAAGTGTATACAAACACTGTATATTTTAAGTAGAGAGAGCCAAGTCGATTAACAAGCAAACGTCATTATAGTCAGAAAACATAGTTTTTTAATACAAAAACTACAATGCCCCGGTAGACTAGCTGGTAGCGAGCTAGTCTAGTAGCACCGAGGTTGCGGGATCGAATCCCACCAGAAACAAAAAAAAAATAAAAAATAAAATAAAATAAGAAAAAATAAAAAAAAAAATAATAAAAAGAAATAATTAAAAAAAAAATAATTAAAAAAAAATAAAAAAATTTTTACTTTATTGACTTTGTGTAACTATATATTTTTATAAAGTTTTTGCTGGGTAGCTACAAAAAGTTAACTTTTAAGTTAGCTGAAAGTAGTGCAGAGTCGGACAATTGACTACTTCCTAGGACATCGCAATGTCAAAATAGTTAGTTAATTTCATATAAAAGCAATGCAAGTGTCAACCACCACTACTTGAGAAATAGTTAGCTTTCAGTTAATTTAAAGTTAACTGAATGTCCGACAGGGTACATACATTTATTCGTACATGTATGTATGTACTTATGTACATGTACATAAAGGGTGGTTAAATTTCAAGGGCCGATGTTGATTTTGAATAAAACACAAACTATTTAGGAAATTATTGTAATTTTATTTTATTATGGTATATTGGTATAACTCAATTATGTATGGAACAAAATATCGGCCAAATGGGCGCCGCGACCACGGCGACACACCTCCATCCGATGGTCCAAATTTTCGATGACCCTGAGGCATAATGGAGGTTCTATGCCGTTAATGTGCCGAATTATCTCATCCTTTAGCTCTTGAATTGTTGCTGGCTTATCGACGTACACCTTTTCTTTCAAATAACCCCAAAGAAAAAAGTCCAACGGTGGCAAATCGCATGATCTTGGCGGCCAATTGACATCGCCATTACGTGAGATAACACGGCCATTGAATTTGTTGCGCAAAAGAGCCATTGTTTCGTTAGCAGTGTGGCAAGTGGCACCGTCCTGCTGAAACCACATATCGTCCACATCCATATTTTCCAATTCGGGCCATAAAAAGTTCGTTATCATCTCACGATAGCGAACACCATTCACAGTAACTGCCTGACCGGCCTCATTTTGGAAAAAAATACGGCCCGATGATGCCGCCAGCCCATAAACCGCACCAAACAGTCACTCTGTGTGGGTGCATTGGTTTTTCGACAATCACTCTTGGATTCTTTTTCTGCAATTCTGTTTATTGACGAATCCACTGAGGTGAAAATGTGCCTCATCACTGAAGATGATTTTCTTCGAAAATTGATCATCCACTGTTGCCATTTCTTGCCACCATTCTGCCCATTCACGACGTTTGGAATGGTCAAGAGGCTTTAGTTCTTGAGCCAATTGCACCTTGTAAGCGTGTAAATGCAAGTCTTTATGCATAATGTTCATCAACGACGAGCGTGAGAGGTGCAATTGTTGGGCACAACGACGAGTTGAGGTGGACGGCTCTTCAGCCACACTATCGCGAACAGCAGCAATATTTTCTGCAGTACGAGCATGCACTGGTGTTCTCACATCTTCTACAGACCCGGTTTGCTCGAATTTTTCCACGATTTTTGCGATTGTACGCACATTTGGACGATCAAATTGACCACAAAAATCACAAAGTGCACGATATGCATTTTGATTTGAACGCCCATTTTCATAATAAGTCTGGATAACTTTAACACGTTGTTGGATTGTGTATCTCTTCATGGTTCAAATTGAGTAAGTCTGAAATAGAGAAATGTCAAATAAAATTCGGAAAAAAACTTACAATTTAACCACCCTTTATATTTTCTTCCATCTATTTATTTATTTTTCCTTTTTTAAAAAGTGATCCTATTTAAGCATATTTTGCACATTGAGTTGGAGATTTGCATATTTTTTTTTTTAGAAACTGCTTCTTGGCATATTTCCTTGCCCAAAAGCAGATTTTTTTAAGCATATTTTTGCTTTTTAGGAAAGCATTTTTTTAACGACTCACTATATGTACAAATTTTTAAAAAATTTCATATTCAGGTTTTTACTACTTCTATTTGTCGCGTAATTTATCTTATGGCGATTTCTTTTCTGAGAAAAATATGTTACCGTATATACATGTTACATTTTCTAATGTTACTCGAAGTGTTACATGTTGTGCAATTTCAATAGAACACAAGTAGTGCTTTTATTTACAACTATTACACTTTCATCATTAATGTACTTAATGAGCGATTTTTAAAGCTATTTAAGCGGGTTCTGCACGCTATTACGGGTTGGAAACAAATATTAACATCACTAATGGCTTATAAAAATTAAAACGTTTATAATATAAATAAACTGTTTTTGATTTTAATGTGTAAATATTTTTATATTTTGTTTTAAAACAAATTGTTAACAAAGTTTTGAGCGGTATGAATTACGACAAACAAAATAAAGCATTTGTTCTACAAAGAAAGTAGTAAGTACCAAAGTTGTAGAACAGGGCAGTATGAACACCTTAAGAAAAAGTAAGGGTAAAATATGCAACATGTTTTGCACTTTTTTTAACAACATATTCACAAAAGAACTTGAAAGTTTTTCCCATAGTTGTATTTTTGTACAAACGAACACAAAAATGTAGAACATGTAACATTAATGCAACATTTTTCTCAGAAAAGAAATCGCCATTACATATTTTTTAAATAAAACTTTTTGTGCAAAAAATTTATATAAAATTAGCAATTTTTTTTTTTAAAAATTCAGAAGATTTTTAGCATATTTTTTGTAAAAATTTAGCATATTTTTATAAAATTTAAAATATTTAAAATTTTATTTTTTAATCTTAACAGATTTTAAGCATATTTTCTTCATTTAACGATTTAGCAAACTTTTTTTTGAAGTTTTGGCATATTTCATCAAAAAAAAAAAAGTTACTGTTTTTAAGAATATAAAAAAAATCCTAACAAGTATTTAAATTTTAAAACATAGTTTAGGAATTTTTGTCACATCAAAAATTTAATTTGGCAACGCTGATAATAACATCATTAAATTGTATGCATGTGTGCATGCACATGGGCATTGATGCGTTGCTCATTCCATGTGCCACTCACGAAATGTGCAACAACAAAATGCACATACACATGAGTGCGTAAGAGACAAATAAAAAAAATCGCTCTAACGCATGTGCATGTGCTAGTTTTTATGGGAGTGTCTTTTTGGCTCATGCGCAAGAGTGTGCAATGTGTGTGCAAATGAGAACTCTGCGTACACCTGAACGTCATCAGCATACATGTGTATATTGCAGTTGTTGTGGCAAATCATAAGCGTAGATGGAGAACAGCAATGGCCCCAATATTGAACCTTGTGGAACTCCCCTTGAGACTGCTATGGGCGTGGAAATATTATTATTGATACATACAGACTGAAAACAGTTAGTTTTTTTTTTTAATTTATTTTTATTATTGAATCTTTCTTATCGAAATTTACAATATGTATTCAAATCTTAATTCTACTTGTTGTTTATTAGTTGTTACCAATATAACCACTAACTGCTGTATTCAAATTTTAAAAATGTCTTCTAGTTAGGCTCAAAGTATCGGTTCTTTTCAGCCTCTGGTGACCTTCGAACTGAAGCAGACCCCGAGCGAGGTAGTTAGGGTGGGCCATTAGTTTATCGATGTAGCTAATTGAAAATTTTTTAATTTCCTCCTGGATAGTGGGGACGTTGAGATCTCTGTGGATAATATCATTACGTATATACCATGGGGCGCACACAATTTGTCGTAATATTCTAGACTGTCTTCTTTGAAGCTTTTGGATGTTAGATGCGCATGCAGTACCCCATAATTGGATGCCATATTAAAAATATTTGATCTAAATCTTAAAGCGTTTGGTATTTCTTGAGTAAGATCAACTATTAAATAACCATGAGCCTGTTCTGTACAATGATTATATACATCTACTAAAGATTTTGAGTTTTCTGGATATACTTGACGAGCTAGATGTTGGAATTGTGTCTTATCTCTTGGATTTTTAAACATAACTATATATTTGGAGTTTAATGATATATCTCGCGAATAAGACCCTTTATGAAAAATATTTTGTGTAACTAAAATTACGCTTAAGTTTCTATGATGAGATCCTTTTGTAAATAGTTCACAAACTTTCTTATTTGATGATTCAAGCATTAAATCATCCAATATTATTAAAGTAGATTCTTCGTCATTCGTATTAAAAGACTTTGGAATTCCTTTAACAAACTCAACGTTTTCTATATTTGGAAGTGCATTTATTTCAGAATAACACCATATGATTCGGTCTATATCTTTAGATATTATATTTTGATTTTTTATAATATTTTTAATAAAAGTAGATTTCCCACAGCCTGAGGGACCACAAACCATCATTGTAAATGGATATACAGTAGAATCCCGATAATTCGTAATCGCAAGGGACCGGCCATTTCTTACTAATTATAGGGGTTTTCGATTTAGCGGGGTTTCGATCAGAGTTGCCAATTAAGCGCCTTTGGCGCTAGATTAAGCGCTTTTTAACTGTCGAAAAGGCGCATATTTTTTCCTTAGCGCTTTTTTTAAAAAGAGCGCTAAATTAGCGCTTTTATTGATACCCAACATTTTTGTACTTTTATTTGCATACATTAAAATCAAGAATCATTAAACCAAAATTTGTTTCCGTTTTGAAAATACTTTACTCTGAAAAGCATTCTATACAAGGAAAGAAGTTTATTTTCTAAAGAAATCCATTTCGTTTCTTAAACCAAGAAAATTCAAAACTAAATAACTGATTTTAACTTATTTTGTTCGTATTAAGTAAAAGTTTCTTAAATAAAGAAACATTTTCTCATGATTAAAAAATTCACGTTTTTGGTATATGATCAAAAATTTCAAGAAGCATTTATTTAATATTAGTCTGATTTTAAAATAGAATCAAGAAACAAAGTTTTTTTTTATAAACTAACTAGTGCTATACGTTTTTATGGAAAAATTTTAGGCTTTTCTTCTGATTTTGTAAAATAAAAAGCAAAGAAAACTTGATTTAAGCAACTATAGAATTAAAATTAATTTTTTAGCTGTATTTTAGTAAATTTAAGTTCGCTTTGAGTCACAACCGTTTGCTTATGGTTATATACAATAAGAAATTTTTGGCTTGGACGAGAATAGTGCAAAATTTTCGTGGTTCAAGACATATTTTCTGGTGAATTAGTAAATAATTCTTTCCGTGTATAGTTGAAATTATATTACTTTAATCTTCCTTAAATATCAGAAAAGGCTTTTTAAAAATATTAAAGTTTTATTAACACTGCTCGGCAAAAAACTAAAAAAAAGTCGATCTAGAGAACTTGATTATGTGATTTTAATTCACTTTAGCGTGCTAAATGCAAATAGTTTATTCAATCACGCCTAGTTAACATTTTGTTTACTGATTTCTTGCTTTTTTTATTCATAATATACCTGGATTTCTGATAAATGATAAAAATACTAATTTGCATGGAAAAATATAATATAAAATATAAAATAATTATTTGTAAAATATCAATATCGTTCTCAAGTTATGATAAAATATATGTAGCATAAATGCCTTATTTCGGTCAAAATATAAGTCTAGCCCATAAAAGAACAAGACATGATAGAAACAACTGAAAAAGGATTTGAATTTAGCGCAGTAGTATCTTTGTTTTTCATAAATTTTTATTTAAAACGATTTTTTTTGACGGCCAGTGTTACTAAAAAAACTTGGATCTTAAACATGTCATTAAGTTTTTTATTTAAATTTTATTTAGCGCTTTTTGATTGGAGACATGGCGCTTTTTGATTAGAAATAGTTCACAACCCTGGTTTCGATTTAACGGGGTTAAAATAAAATAAATACGAATTAACGGGGGTTTTCAATTTATTTACCAAAACGATAAAAAAAAACATAAAAGACATTTCGTCAGCTCAGAATTGGTTTAGCGCATATCATGGTAATTTAACCATCAAATGTGCCAAACCAATTCTGAGCTAACGATTTGTTAAAAATAAAATTTATAAAAATTAGTCATGTAACAAACTGATCTTAAGAAGATTAACACACACACAATCAAAACCCACGCAAAAAAAATCAAATCGGTAAACAAAAAATCATTATTTCCATATTTCTGTTGTTTTTATTACGAATTGTAAGTGGTAGTTAGCAAACAATTACGATTTATAAGAGGTAAAGAAGATTTTATATTAAAAAAAAATTACGAATTACCGAGGGGACCAAAATGTATGGAAATTTTACGAATTAACGAGATTTTTTCAAGGGACTGACAGTTTATTACGAATTATCGGGAATTACGATTTATCGGGGTACGAATTATCGGGATTTGATGTATAAACTGATGAAACATCCCAATAAAAAATTTTATCATATTGCGAAGCACTAATGGTACATTTAAAAAAATAAGCGCAGAATTATGCGCTACGCAATAAGACATACATAAATGCAGTAAAGTAAGTGAAAAAACTCTCAACAACTTTTATAAAAAAAAATAAAATTTCAAGTGCTACGGCATTCCCTTACTACGAAGCAGGTTTGTAAGGGAGAATACTAAAAAATAACTGTATCAAAACATTCAGTGTGTAAAGCTGATCGTTACATCCAACAATTTTGTATGCGCTGAATAATGCGCTTCATGTGTCAAAAATGTATTGCTTCAAAGTGGGAACTCGCCATATAAAATTCATGTCTTCCGTATGCGCAATGGTAAGCGCAACTCTTATGTTTCTCCCTTACAAACCTGCTTCGTTGGAAGCTCCATTTTTTACTGGGATGTTTGCACTCTTAAAAACCATTTGTTAATGAATTAAAAAGGAAGAATATTTTAATTAATACGAGTAAAAAAAATCTTATTGACGAAATTCATAGTCATAGTAGGTTTATTCAAAAGGGAATTTTAGATACTTGGGAAATAGACTTGGTGGAGATGTTACCATATGCAAAATTTAATAAAGGTTTCGAGTATATGCTTACTGTAATTGATGTTTTTTCAAAGTATGCCTACGCTGTGCCATTAAAAACTAAAACAGGATTTGAGGTTTCTAAATCATTTAAAAGTATTGTTAATTTAAACAGTAACAAAGCTCCTAAAAACCTGCATTCAGACCAAGGAAAAGAATTTTATAACACATATTTCAAAACTCTAATGAAAGAGCTAAATATTAATCATTATCATACCTATTCAAATTTAGAAGCGTCAATAGTTGAACGATTTAATAGAACTTTAAAAAATAAAATGTGGAAACAATTTAGTATGCAAGGAAACTATAACTGGATAGATGTATTAGATAAACTGTTGAAAGAATATAATTCATCTTATCATCGAAGTATAAAGATGAAACCTAATTCAGTTAACAAGCGAAATGAAAACAAAATTTTAAGAACTGTGTATAATAATTTAAAAGTTTTTAAAAATGGAAAATTCAATATTAACGATTTTGTTCGCATAAGCAAATATAAAAATGTTTTTGAAAAGGGGTATACACCAAATTGGTCTACAGAAGTTTTTAAAGTTAATAAAATAAATGCAACAAACCCTGTCACATACCAGCTAAAAGATTTTAATGGAAATTTAATTAAAGGTGGATTTTATCAAGAGGAGTTATTAAAAACTAAAGTGCCTAACATCTTTTTAGTTGAAAAAGTCTTAAAACGTAGAGGCGAAAAACTATTTGTAAAATGGTTCGGTTTCGGAAAAGAATATAATTCATGGATTAATCAAACAGATTTTAGTTGATAAACTAAATTTTTCATATATGTATAACACACAACTTATAATATTTAACATTTCTAATAAATATGGCATCAAGCACAGAGGAAAATAGTATTTATGTTACTTTATTAAGTAATGATTCAGTAAATTTATATAAAAACACTTCAAGTACTTTCACAAATTTATTAAAGCAATCTCTTAGCATGAGTGACGAGTGGGATGTCGGATTATCAGATATATCCTTCTCGATAGCGAATAAACAACTAAATATGAATCAAAATATACTTAAACGTAAAAAACGGAGCATTTCAAATTTAAATAACCAATCTGTAAAAACATTGAAAATTGACTCTAATAATGAATATGATGAAATTAAAGCAAAATTTAAAGAACTAATGGAAACATCCGACGAGCGAAAACTAAAAAATACAAATAAAACTTCAAAGTTTTTAAATACATTAAACATTGATAAGCCCCAATCTATTATACCTATAAGAGAAAAAGATACTCTTAACGTAAATACAAAAAGCTCAGAACCATCAAATAATGAAAAAGATCCCATTTTATCATCAAGAGAAAAAGATACCCGTAGCGTAAATATAAAAATTCCGGAATCATCAAATAATGAAAAAGAACCAATTTTAT
Organism: Pollenia angustigena; assembly: GCA_930367215.1. Taxonomy (NCBI): domain Eukaryota; kingdom Metazoa; phylum Arthropoda; class Insecta; order Diptera; family Polleniidae; genus Pollenia; species Pollenia angustigena. The sequence goes on along the minus strand of OV884061.1, from coordinate 20,932,992 downwards.
CATCAACAAGTTATATATTGGAAAAATCTTTGAACAAATTCTCTGACACTATAAATCAGTTTATTAATAAATTTGAATCGTCTGATATAAGTGAAAACATATTTATTTATACTGATATAATAAAACCTCGGAATGTTGGTAGTAAAAAACTTAAATGTTTAAAAATATTTTCAGTAGCAACATTAAAGAACTATATTAATTTCAATAGAATTGAATATTTTCCTCTTGAAGCCGATAATATAAATGATATTTCCATTATGATTCGAAATGATGAAGGAGAAGAGATAAACTTTAATAATTTAATTCCCGTTTATTGTACTCTACACTTAAAAAAAAAAACAAGTTAGAGTGCTATATTCGGCTATGCCGAATCTTTGATACCCTCCACCGACAGTTGGAATGTTTAAGGAGTAATATCTGTATGATGTTATTATTATCTTAAACTGTGACGATTTGTTATTAATTATGGTTTTAGGTGTACTAAACTATTTTCCGGGAGTAGGGTTTCTATGGGGCCTAGGGTAAATTATGTACCGATCTTCACGAAATTTCACAGTATCATTTATAGTCCTATAAAACTGTGACGTACCAAATTTGATTACCCTAGCGTTATTTTTTACGGTTTAAGGCGTACTAAACTGTTTTCCGGGAGTAGTGTTTATATGGGGCTTAGGGTAAATTATGAACGGATCTTCGAGAAATTTAAGAGCGTGACTTGCAGTCAAATAAAACAAATTCTTACAAAATTTTATCTCATTCCGTGCCTTGTTCCAGCATTTATGTTATTTTTTGTAACAAAATTATCAATTTTTTTAGGTAGTGGTTCCACATTTTGATTCATAGCTCTGGTCCTACTGAACCGATTTTGCTGGATTTCAATCCCAAACTGCTTAGGATAACTACAAGCAATTTGGCTCCAAGTTTGTTCATTTCTTTTGAGTTGTTCGAAAGTGAGCGTGTTTTCAACAGACGGACAGACAGACGGATATGGCTAAATCGACTTAGAATTACTCAAGGACCCAGAATATATATACTTTATGGGGTCTGAGATGAATAATAAAAAAGTTTCACACGGAATGACAAACTTAATATACCCTCTTCACAACTAATTGTGGTGGAGGGTATAAAAATGTATATAAAATAGTTGTGTAAGAAAACAAAATTATTCATTTTTATTACAACCATGGATGCGATTTATACAAGTTACTATAATAATCAGTCTGGAGAAAATATGCAAAATATTGGTGAAATATATCACGCACCAATAATTTTACAATACGGTCGTGGTATTGGATCCATATTTTCGGCTGTATTTTCACATCTAAAGCCCTTATTTAAAACGGGGATGAATATATTAAAGAATAAATCATTAGATATCGGAAAAGAAATATTAGAAGAAATTGGAACAATTATTATTATATTACTAAATAAAGGAAAAAAAGTCATACAAAATTTAAAAGAAGCTACTATTGCTAAAATGAAAACAATGCAGAAAGGTAAAGGTCGACGTATTAAACTTAAACGTTTAAAGCAAAAGCAACAGATTAAATCAAAACGTTGTAGAGGAAAGAATTTTAAGGATATTTTTGGGAATTGGAAATGTCAGGATTTATAGAATGTATGAAGAGTGAGTTGGATTTATTTGAATCTCCTCCAATTCAAACTAGCATTGTTAGAACCGAAGAAATATGTTACAATCCAATTGCCTCACTAGATAATTCTAGCACAATTGAATTTGTATCAACAATTTGTCTACAACTGACATGATTTGCTGTTATAACTTGATATTATAAAAGCGTTGTTAAAACATTTGCATTAACAACCGTGTTATAACATGAGAAAACTTCTAACATGATTAGTCTGTACCTAACACTAACATCATATTAGTGTTAAAGTTAAGCATTTCATGTCAGTTGTAGACTGCATGTTATGTATAAATGTTGCTAATATTTTGTTCAATTGTAATAAAAAATGTATCACTTTGTAAGGGTGCGTGTAACCTGATAAATATATTAAACAAATATAATGCATTATTTTTTAGAAAAGAAAATACAATTAGTTAGATTTGGGTTGCCTATAAACGCGCAAATCGCAAATATTTAAAAAAAATAAAGAAATTTCCTAAAAGTATAAAAAGAAAGAATAAAATATTCGCAGAAAAACGTCAAAAATTTTTAAAAAGCCAAATGAACAAATCTTCTTTAAAAATTCCCCAAAATTTTTTTACAGTTGTAATCCGCTCAAGCAAACGTTTGAGGAAACTGGTAACTAGGGGACCCCACAGGGGGGAGTTCTCGTTCTGGGACTTTTTGACAGAATTGGTCGAAAAGTAGAGTCCTACGCGGATGATGTAGTGATATTAATGTCGGGCAAGTTTCTGCCGACAATTGGCGAAGTGATGCAAGGGGCGCTTGGCGAACTGTCGGAATGTGCGAGGACTGGGAGTTAATCCGGAGAAGACAGAGTTGGTTCTTTTTACTATAAGGTGTAAGATGGAGAATTTTAGGCTACCTGTACCAGGGGGAGTAGAGCTTGGACTGTCTGACAGTGCTAAGTATCTGGGAGTTTTTCTGGACAGCAAGCTGTCATGGGAAAGGAATACTCAGGAGAGACTGAAGAGGGGTCTCAATGCCTACTATGCTTGCAGATCATCAGTAGGTAGGAGCTGGGGACTCTGGCCGTCACTAGTGGGATGGCTGTACACTTCGGAGGTTAGAACCATTCTTACATGGAACTAATGATGGACAACATTGATAGGGGCTCGGAGGTCATTATTTATGTGGCCAGCCAGGCGGCTCTTATGGCTGTATGGGGCTGTTATGTGAACTCCAGGCTGGTTGATGATTGTAGGAGGGTTCTGGAGGGAGTCTTAAGGGAGTATGTGCTAAGGTTTTGCTGGGTGCCGGGTCACTGCAACATAGTCGGCAACGAGGTAGCTGATAGGTTGGCGAGACAGGGCTCAGAGAGGGAGGATCCTAACTGTATGGAGGCGGTTAAGCCTCCAATGGGCTTCTACTTTGGAAAGATCAGGGAATTGATTTTAGGCGCGACCATTTGGGCCTGGAGGAACCGAACGGACTGCCGGGTATCGCGGATGCTGTGGCCGGTGCATAGAAAGTCCGATTCGGAGTAGCTGCTGGGCAGGAATAGGACCATGATAGGAATTATCACTGGACACTGTATGATAGGCATGATGGCGGTGAGATTGGGATCCGACTTGTCGGGTATGTGCGGTTGTTTGAGGACCCTGAGGAGTTGGAGACAGTTCAGCACATTCCATGCCACTGTCCCAGGCTACAGGGCAGCATGCTGAGGTAGCTGGGCAGAAGATTCCTGGGTGAAGGAGACTTCACACCGGCCTTTCTACCTACCTGCTAGCATATCCTATTAAAAGCAATAAAATCTGAAAATTGGTTTATAAATAATGGAGTAGTTCAAGAATGAAATTTCCGGACAGACGAATCGTCCGTTCAATTTCCAAAATTTGCTTGTAAGTACAATCTGTTGACACGCTCTATTAAAAGGCTATTTTGAAAATTGGTTCACATTTGATGAAGGTATGCGGTAACAAACATTAAAAACAGCGACATATAACCGAATTCAAAACCTACTTCTTTTTTGCAGACGGTTTAAAATATATTTATAATAATAACAAATATAAAACAATTAGAGAATTATTCCTTTTCATAAGTTAAGTCTGGTAGTGTATGAAAATAATTCCGAAGTATGTATATGAACATATTTATAACTTAAATGTGATATGTACAAATTTAACATGCGAAAAAGTAACATTCCAAGTGACAAATACACATAATGTGAACATAGTTTTAAACAATAAAAAGTATGTTAAATATTGAAGGAATAATGGCCATTTTCTCATTAGGCGATTATCTTTTTTCCCAATGAAAAACTGCACATTAAAGAAATTTGGTTTTCTCAATGTCTCATATGCTTCGATTTTATCGCAAAGCTAACCGGCACTCATCTGCCAATTATTTATTTTTCTTTTATTTGCAGTACAGATAAATTCAATCAGCTGACTCCCAACTTTTACATGTTTTTTGAGTGGCGTTGCCAGCTGAAAACAATGTTTTTTGTCGGTATATTGAGAAACCCAAAAAAGTTAACGGACAGTTTATCGGTCCAATAAATTTATGTTGACATTAAGTAACAGACAGTTTGTCGATACATTAAGAAAATGGCCATAAGACTATTACATAAAAAGCTTTATAAAATTGAAATTTACCTCATAGAATACATTCGAAAATGAAAATGTTAAATAACAAATGCATATGTAAATTTAAAATAATAACAAATTGAAATAGATAATTTTTAAATTTTGAATAATCAATGCTTTTGTCAGTTGATCACCACCGGATACTTTTTGCTGTACCGACGCCGCCAACTTCATTTTCACAAAACAGCGAACAATTGTTTTTTTCTTTATGTCAACATTTTACGTTGTCAGAAATGTTATAACTTCCCACCGCACAAACATAACATTTTTCTACCACAGATTATTTTTATTTCACCATAGAACTTTGCTACCGTTTTACTCACACCCTTACAACGTTATTCGCGGCTTTGCATTAAACATTAAAAAAGGTACACTATGAGCCCGATGCCGAAATTTTATCTAGTTTATTCTACATTTAATATTTAAGCTAAAGTGAAATATTTTCCGGATGCTGTCAAAATTAATCAATAAAATAAAAAACAACCCATTGTTTTATATATGCATATATTAATTTCTGTTTCTCATTTTTGTTAACTTTTATTTCTCTTAAAAACTAAAGGTCTTATTTATAAAAAAATGTTTAGCTTTATAAAACAAATTTCCTATAAATTTTTTTTAATAATCCTTTTACATACATGTATCTAAAATATTTTTTATAAATAAGGGCGTTAAGAAAAAAAATATCGGAAAATATTTTAATTTGTAATTGTTTTTCATAGAAATTTTCTATGCGAACGAACGTTTAATTAAAGTCATTTATAAGCTGTTCGGCGGAATCGCAAAGGCAAACTTTAACGGACTTTAAATAATCAACTATTTAGGTATAGCCTTATTTTTACAACAAACATAGTTTACTTACCTTTAAAGCTAATAAATTTAATTTAAACAAAAAAATTAAAATTAATACTGAGTATTTTCCTTTTCTATAATTTCATTTTATGATTTTGTAGTTTAATACCACCAATAAGTTTTTAGTGATGGTTCATACTTCCTACAAACCTTTTAATATATTTTCATTTGTTTTAATTATTATTACACGTTTAAAAAAAATCTTAAAATTATTGATAAAAAATTAAATTATGTATAATATTTACATACTATATTAACACTATTTAGGCAAATTATATAAAAATCTTAGAATTTTTTTATTTGTTGTGAATATAATAAAAATTAAAGAGGAAGCTTAAGAAAAAGAATAACAAAATGATATATACAAAACTAAAAATACCAGGTTCGGTTTATGCATGTACACCACTTACGAAATACACTACCTATGTATAACTGTAAACAAATTTGTGTAAGTAGTTTATATTTATTTTTTAAATATGTTAAGTTTTGTATGTAAGTAAAGGGCTAAACATGAATATCACAAACAAGACAAGTTTTGGGAGTATTACTTTCGTATTAAGAAGACTACAATGATTTTTCTATAATTAAACATTTTTTGTGTGTTATTTAAAATACTTATTGTAAATCGTTAAAAAGATGTTTGCCTGTATTCATGAAATTAGGTTTTATTAAAAAAAAGTTAACAAAACAAATTAATAAATGTTTGTTAAATATAATAATTGTTTATGAGTACGTGGGTTATTCTCGAAACGGGAAAAAATTAAAAAAAAAGATATAAAAAGGAGGTCCAGATACCCCGATTTAAGAGATCGTTCTACAAAAATCAATTAGGCTGTATCTATTAAATTTTTTTTATTGTAATGAGCAAAAAATTTGTTTTATTAAATTTTACATGTGTTTCCTGTAAACGAATAAGATAAGTTCTATATATGTAGTTGCCTTTTTATTTAGTGGTTTATCTCTCCTGAAAATGTTTTAAGTGAAAATTTAATTAAGCAAAAAGTTAATTTTTTATAATAAGTTGTTAATTGATTCTAGTGTTTCTGGTGTTTCTATCTTCATCTTTGTCATAATTTTGGTATTTTTCAGAATATTTTATATTGATCAGGTATTTTGTAAACGTAGCGGCACGTTTTTCCAAATTTTAGTCCTTCTCGAATTTGTATAACTGAGCAGAACAATTCAAGTTTAAACCTATTGTGAATTTTGTGTTTTATTAGAGACATTGCACTTAAAAGATGCTCAACGTCGATGTAAGAAAAGCGTAAAACTAGCAATGGCACTACGAATGCCGATTGAATCTTTAAAATTTTAAACTTCAATCCAGCAAGACCTTGTATCTCATTTTCATCTTAATTTTCTTTTCATAACATGCGACCATTATTTTTCAGTAATATTTTTATCTGATATATTATAACCAAACTCTTCTTAAATTAACTTATGTTTGTAATTAGCTTTTTTTTTTGTATTAAAAGTATTGTTAGCAGAAAAAATTTTTAATACAGTATTTATCGGATATAAGAACATCTCATATAAGAACAAAACGCTTTTAAGAAACATTTTCAAAAACACCATGGGTTTTTAGTGATTTTTCTAACAAAAAAGGTTTCATATAAGAAAAACGCTTATAAGAAAAACGCTTATAAGAAAAAAACTGATTAAAGAACATTCTTAAACACCAAAACCACAAAATGTATAGAAAAAGAATTTATATAAGAAACTTCCAACGGCAACACAGAATTTATTTAGTTTGCATGGACAACGCTGTTTCTGACAGTTTTACAACAAGAACAAAGTTTTTTTTTTTACTTTTAGTTTTAGATGAGCGAGCTGGTACTCATGAGAAGCTTTGTATTTTTTGCCAATAAAAACAAATGTAAAAATTTTTAAAGAAATACAAAACGGTATAAAAAGAAGCGAAATTGCAAAAAACATCTAAAATAGTGAAAAACTCAAAAGACATAGAAAATAATTATTTAAAAGTTAGAAATGTTAACAAAAAAAGAGACAGAAAACCAAAATATGAGTCTTATGGCCATAGCTACTTTTATAAGAAATAAGTTTCTTATATAAAATAATTGTATATGAGAAAGAAACGCTTATAAGAAACTTTTTTCGTGGATTTTTTAGGTTTCTTATATCCGATAAATACTGTACCTTAATATTTATCAAACGATTTCTATACTGAGTTAAAAGCTCTTTTAATAATTCAGTGCATACATGTCTTATTTCTTCAACAGATATTTTCTTTTATTGAATCTTTTACTGTATCAAAATACAATGCTGAATGAAAGTGTTTTCTTCGTTTACTTTTTCTTACTTAATAGAAATAAATCATTAAGAATTTTTAATGGATCGGAATGTTTGGCCAGCAAAATTCTATTTGTTGCTTGTCTCATTTATAATATATGTACATATTTTAAAAAAAATTGCCAATAAAAATAACTTTTCATTTTTGTTTTTCTTTGAGTAGAATTAAAAAAATAAGCAATTATTGACTTTTTTTTGACTGCTATACATATATATATTATGCTCAAAATAAAACTTACCATTCCAATTTTAGGGGGATTATTTTTTTTCCTATCCTATCTTTTTCTATTTAATACACAATCCAAAAAATTTTTAAACATGATTATTACACCTGAAGTTTAATTTTTTTGCAACCGAATTATGCGTAAGCAGCATTTTTAATCCAAAGAGAAACAGTGAAAATGCTGAAATAGCAACGCTGGTTCCAGTAAAATGGCGACTGAATTTGATAGCATGTTTAGAAGATAACTGCTCAGTAATGTATTATAACATTTATTGCTGAACATATATTCTTACAAATATTTATGCAGAGCACATATTAATATCTTCGCCAAGCAATAGAATTTGACAGTTGCCACGGCAATAACTGCAAACATTTTGCGCGTGTCAAGCAGTAATTGTTAACCTTACTTTACGCATAGCGATTCATATACAATTACACTCCGTCCACAACAGGCATGAAATTTTTAACATTAGTGCCCGTAATTTCTACAAACAGATATCAGGTCGTGTTCGTACCTAACAGTTATCTTTACCTATCCGGTAAAACTATTTTGGTAGTTTCAACGTTAATTTTTCCTACGTGTTTTTTCCTTCAAGTTTTTTTTTTTAATATGGCAACGTTTGTATATTTTTTGACTCGCGAAAACGTGAACACTCAAGAGGGTGAACGTCTCAGAAACGTGAACAAATTTATTTTTACACAGACTATTCTAAAACGTGAACAAAATCTGGAAGCTCTAAAACGTGAACACATTTTTTTTCTTTTTTTGTTTACTTTTTAAAACTTTTTTTTTTTTAATTGGGAAATCCCCGAATTGAGTTTACATATTGGTTTATGTCACAGCGTTCTTTTTTCTTAATTGTATCCATGTATGTATTCGCTGACATGTTAGCTGTTTTTAACATCGCTACGGCATTCGTGTTATTTGTGAAAGTGAAAAATTTCATTAAAAAAACCGAAAGTGTTATCTTTGAAAGATAAAATAAATATTCTGAATTATTGCAAAAACGTTATAGTGGCAGTGGCTTGGCTAGAAAATATGGTGTTGCCTAATCAACAGTTTGTTCCATTAAGAAGAAAAAAATAGGAAATAACAAATCGTGTAAAGAAAACTGTTTATGGTACCGGAAAGCGTTAAACATTACGTTCCTCTCAGCTTCCGAAAATGGAAAAAATTATTAACAAATGGTTTCTTAGCATGCGAAATAAAAAATAACCGGTAAGCGTACAGATGCTAAAAGCAAGTTCTTTAGAAATTCACCAACAAATTAAAGAAAGTAATTGTGGGTTTCGTGCCAGCGATAGCTGGCTTTAAAAAATTAGGCAGAGGTTTATTGTTTCTCATAATTTCCGGAGAAAAGCTTTTTGATCAGCCACAACTTGTTGACCCGTTTAAAGAAAAGTTAAGATCAAAAATGGAGGAACTCTCTTTATGTTCAAATCAGCTTGTAATGGAAGCAGCAGGTAACCCACACTTTTCAACATTGGAGAAAAGTGCTGAAAGAAAAAGCTTTGTTAAAGATGATCAAACAAAACAACTTTTAAAAAAAGATGACCGATTTTTTCCTGAGAAATTTTTTATCCCTTATAAACATTCCTTAAACAAAAAAATGTTTCTATTCGTTTTTGTTAATTTTATGTTTATTTTTTTATGGTTTTCATAAGAAATTAATTTTTTAATGTATCATATTCAAGGTCAACTGAATTATTGCGTATATGTACATATATTTTTTGTTATTAAAAATGAATAAAATATGTTTTTTAAAATACTTGTTTATCTATTTATTTGAAAATAGGGGTGTTATTTTTTTTTTTTTTAAATTTTGGCATTCGATAATATGATGTAAGAGTTAAGTATAGACTGATCATGTTAGTTTTTTTTTTTTCTAAATATGTATGTTTTAAACACATGTTTCAACACTGTGCTAAAATATTAGAAAAACTCTAATATGATCAGTTCATACTTAACAGTAACATCATATTAGTGTTAATGTTAAGCATTTCATGAAAAACTTAACAGCAGTGAGTTAGTTGCTTTTTTTAATGAAACATATTAAAATTTACATCATGTTTTAACAGCAACTCATGTCTGTTGTGGACGTGGTGTAAGAATCTATACATGTATGTGAGTTATATATGCCACCCAAGAAGAACCAATTGCACAAGAAGAACCAATGATTTTGTAAACAATGATTCATGAAATTGTTTACAGAAGTATTGATTTCGTTTTCTGTTCATTTGTTGATTGCCCAACGATCAATGGAATTTCATCATCCATGATCGTTGTGCTGATCATGCAGAAATAGTTCATAAGTTTAAGCTAAGAATATGTAAAGAACAGAATAAAAATTCAGTTCTAGAAAACCATCAAATCGAAACGGTTTATAAAAATACCAAAGAAAAAATAAATAAAAATATAAAAATCCTTTTTAATAAAATAAATGTTTTTTATTCAAATATAAAAGAAAAAGAAAACTGGCGACCGTGACAGGACCCTAAGTAAAAAATAGGGCCACGTGAAATAAAATAAAAATAAATTTAATAACAATTTTATCCAGTAAAAGTTATTGAATACATCTAGAACTCAATTTAATGAAAATACTCAAGATTAAAAATCGAGTAGATGCTGAAAAAAAAAAAATTATATAAAAAGGATTGTGTGAAAAAGTAGATGCTAACAAAATAAATACAACCAACAAAATTTGTGAATTCTATTGGACAACAGCCAATCAATTACATATACTCTAAGGACACATATTAAACAACTGAAGGAAGACTACAACAACCTGAAAAAAATCCTGTTTTAGATTTTGGAGTTGGAGTTGTCAGCAGATAATATAGAGGAAAGTAAGCATATGTTCTGTAAACATTGTTTTGGGATTTAGAACATCTTCGTAAATATTCAATAAAGAATAAAAGAAGGAAATTTTTTTTAAAGAATTTGTAAAGAATAAAGAAAATAATTTTTTTTTTGTTGTGTGGTTGAAATTCAAATTAATAAAGTTTTTTCTCTCTATATAAAATTATTTTTTTTTAAGACATTTACACTTTTTGTAAGGTGGATGTTGATAATTCTTTTATCTATAAGTAATCACCTCTCAATTTCTTTATCCTTGATTAGAAGTGAAAAAAAAAAAATTTTTTTTTTTTTTAAATTAATTTTTACATTTACTATAAGAAGAAAATACATAATTATTATGGCACAATTGGGTCTTACTGACTGCTTGCGAGAGGCAAGAAGCTTGCCTGTTTTTGATGGAGAATCTAAATATTCTCTGCAAAATTACCTTAGGGATGTGACAACGGTATTATCATTAACTGAAGATAGCTATAAAGCAATCGTGCAAACTATATTGGCTAATAAAATTCAGGGTCAAGCTCTGAATGCTGTAGAAACACTCACAGAACCCACATGGACAAATATTTTGAATAAATTAACACAGGAATTTGGGGTTAAAGAATCTTATTTCTATATTAGGGAAGAAGCCATGAATTTAAATTTTAATAATATTGAAGAATTACATTATAAGTTGGACCAATGCTTGAATAAAATGAATACAAAATACAGTTTAGAAATAGAGAAGGATGTTAATTTTACGCCTGCAAATAATGTTAAATTAATTTTCGATATTTATATAAATTACTTGAGTTTGAATATAAAAGCATTGTTGCTTCAAAATAATATTTCTAGCGTGAGCAGCTCTCGGAGCTTTTTAATAGAAAATAACCTTATGCCACAACTTGTTGACCCGTTTAAAGAAAAGTTAAGATCAAAAATGGAGGAACTCTCTTTATGTTCAAATCAGCTTGTAATGGAAGCAGCAGGTAACCCACACTTTTCAACATTGGAGAAAAGTGCTGAAAGAAAAAGCTTTGTTAAAGATGATCAAACAAAACAACTTTTAAAAAAAGATGACCGATTTTTTCCTGAGAAATTTTTTATCCCTTATAAACATTCCTTAAACAAAAAAATGTTTCTATTCGTTTTTGTTAATTTTATGTTTATTTTTTTATGGTTTTCATAAGAAATTAATTTTTTAATGTATCATATTCAAGGTCAACTGAATTATTGCGTATATGTACATATATTTTTTGTTATTAAAAATGAATAAAATATGTTTTTTAAAATACTTGTTTATCTATTTATTTGAAAATAGGGGTGTTATTTTTTTTTTTTTTAAATTTTGGCATTCGATAATATGATGTAAGAGTTAAGTATAGACTGATCATGTTAGTTTTTTTTTTTTCTAAATATGTATGTTTTAAACACATGTTTCAACACTGTGCTAAAATATTAGAAAAACTCTAATATGATCAGTTCATACTTAACAGTAACATCATATTAGTGTTAATGTTAAGCATTTCATGAAAAACTTAACAGCAGTGAGTTAGTTGCTTTTTTTAATGAAACATATTAAAATTTACATCATGTTTTAACAGCAACTCATGTCTGTTGTGGACGTGGTGTAAGAATCTATACATGTATGTGAGTTATATATGCCACCCAAGAAGAACCAATTGCACAAGAAGAACCAATGATTTTGTAAACAATGATTCATGAAATTGTTTACAGAAGTATTGATTTCGTTTTCTGTTCATTTGTTGATTGCCCAACGATCAATGGAATTTCATCATCCATGATCGTTGTGCTGATCATGCAGAAATAGTTCATAAGTTTAAGCTAAGAATATGTAAAGAACAGAATAAAAATTCAGTTCTAGAAAACCATCAAATCGAAACGGTTTATAAAAATACCAAAGAAAAAATAAATAAAAATATAAAAATCCTTTTTAATAAAATAAATGTTTTTTATTCAAATATAAAAGAAAAAGAAAACTGGCGACCGTGACAGGACCCTAAGTAAAAAATAGGGCCACGTGAAATAAAATAAAAATAAATTTAATAACAATTTTATCCAGTAAAAGTTATTGAATACATCTAGAACTCAATTTAATGAAAATACTCAAGATTAAAAATCGAGTAGATGCTGAAAAAAAAAAAATTATATAAAAAGGATTGTGTGAAAAAGTAGATGCTAACAAAATAAATACAACCAACAAAATTTGTGAATTCTATTGGACAACAGCCAATCAATTACATATACTCTAAGGACACATATTAAACAACTGAAGGAAGACTACAACAACCTGAAAAAAATCCTGTTTTAGATTTTGGAGTTGGAGTTGTCAGCAGATAATATAGAGGAAAGTAAGCATATGTTCTGTAAACATTGTTTTGGGATTTAGAACATCTTCGTAAATATTCAATAAAGAATAAAAGAAGGAAATTTTTTTTAAAGAATTTGTAAAGAATAAAGAAAATAATTTTTTTTTTGTTGTGTGGTTGAAATTCAAATTAATAAAGTTTTTTCTCTCTATATAAAATTATTTTTTTTTAAGACATTTACACTTTTTGTAAGGTGGATGTTGATAATTCTTTTATCTATAAGTAATCACCTCTCAATTTCTTTATCCTTGATTAGAAGTGAAAAAAAAAAAATTTTTTTTTTTTTTAAATTAATTTTTACATTTACTATAAGAAGAAAATACATAATTATTATGGCACAATTGGGTCTTACTGACTGCTTGCGAGAGGCAAGAAGCTTGCCTGTTTTTGATGGAGAATCTAAATATTCTCTGCAAAATTACCTTAGGGATGTGACAACGGTATTATCATTAACTGAAGATAGCTATAAAGCAATCGTGCAAACTATATTGGCTAATAAAATTCAGGGTCAAGCTCTGAATGCTGTAGAAACACTCACAGAACCCACATGGACAAATATTTTGAATAAATTAACACAGGAATTTGGGGTTAAAGAATCTTATTTCTATATTAGGGAAGAAGCCATGAATTTAAATTTTAATAATATTGAAGAATTACATTATAAGTTGGACCAATGCTTGAATAAAATGAATACAAAATACAGTTTAGAAATAGAGAAGGATGTTAATTTTACGCCTGCAAATAATGTTAAATTAATTTTCGATATTTATATAAATTACTTGAGTTTGAATATAAAAGCATTGTTGCTTCAAAATAATATTTCTAGCGTGAGCAGCTCTCGGAGCTTTTTAATAGAAAATAACCTTATGAGCGAGGCAATCTTATCGGCAAAACACTATAAAAGAAATAACAGTGTTCAACAAATTTATAGAAGGGAAAATGTAAATCGAAATATCAACCCAAATCAAAACAATCAAAATTTTTTAAATCGAAATTACAACTCAAATTTTAATCAGTCTTATCCAAGATTGAATCAGCAAAATTTTTTAAAAAAACGTAGATCATTCCCGTTCAAATTTCAATAGAAACGCTAATCGATACAGTGGAAATTTTTATCGGAATCCGGTAGATAATAGGCGTGTGCAACATCAAGTACCAATGCCCATGGAAATTGACCATGCGCAATATGAAAATTTTCCTCAACAGCCTCAGGCTGTACATTACCAATAGTAATGCTTACGTTCGGGTTCCTCCGTGCAAGGTGCCTAGTGGACACGGGTGCAGCTACCAGCTTGGGTGATTCCATATTTTTTGGAAAGATTTCAAACCGTAGAAAATTAATAAACCCTATCAAATTAAATACACTCATTGGCTCTTCTATCATAGAGGACGAAGTTATCGTATATTTGCCAAACGAATTCAACAACCCAGACCAAGCGATGTCTTTAAAGCTTGTAGATCTAAGAAATAAACCATTCGATTGCATAATAGGCAATAATATTTTATCTCCTTTAGGTGCGCAAATAGACTTGCGTCATAACGAATTAAAAATTAGAGACTCAACCATATTAATTGGCGAAAATAAACCACCTTTTGAATATGGAGATATTTTTTGTTTAGAGGGGCATAATAGGGAGCTGGATGAATTTTTGCATGACGACCTGAGCTCAGAAGAAAGAGAACAACTGTCTAAATTTTTACAAGTTAATAAGAGAACATTTTATATTGAAGGACAAAATTTAACTAGTACCAACAGCATTAAGCCTAGTACTCTGTTCAAATTTGTGAAAAATGTTGAGCAACATTTATTATTTCACACGAAAATTTTGGTTTGTATCGATGGTACCTATCATGCGAGTTTGTACAATTTGCCGATTTTATTCCTGCAAAGTATGCGACATTGTTTTGCGTATGTAAACAAGCCCCACATGTATTTTACTAAAAATAATTTTTTTTAATAAAAAAGAAAGTAAGTATGGATAAAAAACTGTTACCGGTTGTGTTATATTAATTTTTTATTTCTTATTAATTAATCAGTTCATCCATTTTTACTTTTGATTAAAATTCCACGTGAAATAAGTGCAGCTTACTTTATTTCGCAGTTAAAAAAAAATGTTGCCAGAAACATTTCGGAATTTTTTCACAAAATGAACAGAGTACAACTCTATCAACATTATTTCATAGATATTCCGCACAAGTTTTTTTCATACGCGTTCTGACAGCATTTCACGTGAAATGTTGAACAGAGTACCAGGCTTTAGGCACAAAATCATAACTACATCAAACCAACCAATATATTCAAAAATATATCGATATCCCCAAATTCACGAGAAAGAAATCGAACGGCAAATCCGGGAAATGTTAAAACAAGGTATAATAAGACCTAGTAAATCCCCATATAGTTCGCCCCTTTGGATAGTTCCGAAGAAAATGAGCGATACTGGGATTAAGAAATGGAGAGTCGTCATAGACTACCGCAAGTTAAACGAAGTGACAATACAAGACAAATTTCCGATTCCAAACATGGAATCTCTGTTCGACAAATTAGGTCACTCGCAATACTATACCACCTTAGATTTGGCAAAAGGGTTCTATCAGATATTGATGGACGAAAGGGATATTGAGAAAACTGCGTTTTCTACCCCAATGGGACATTTCGAGTACATTCGTATGCCCTTCGGTTTAAAGAATGCGCCCGCTACGTTTCAGCGAATGATGAATCATGTACTAAGTGATTACATCAATAAGATATGCGTCATTTACATGGATGACATCTTGGTTTTCTCCGTGACAATCAAAGAGCATTTTGAGAGTCTAAATAAAATATTTAAAAGATTGAACGAATTTAATCTGAAAGTCCAATTGGACAAATGTAAATTTCTTACCAAATATACTGAATTTCTTGGTCATATTATAACTCCTGATGGTATCACTCCGAACCCGGAAAAGATAAAAGCTATTAAAAATTTGAAATTACCGGGAAGTGTCAAACAGATAAATTCATTTTTGGGACTTACTGGCTTTTACAGAAAATTTATAAAAAATTATTCAACAATAGCCAACCCAATGATAAAATATCTTAGGAAAAATACTCATATAAATATGCGAGATCAGGAATACATAGACTCCTTTGATAAATTAAAAACTCTGCTCACAACATACCCTGTTCTAGCCTACCCAGAATTTGAAAAAGAATTCGTTCTGACTACTGATGCCAGCGATATAGCTATTGGTGCTGTCCTGAGTCAGAAAGGTAGACCTATTTCTTATGCCAGTCGTACTCTAAATAGTGCCGAAAGAAATTATCACACCTTGGAGAAAGAATTGCTGGCCATTGTCTGGAGCGTAAAGTACTTTAGACCATATTTGTATGGGAGAAAATTTTTGGTGAGAACTGACCATCAACCATTGAAATGGTTATATTCTTTGAAAGAGCCAAATTCCAGAATAATTCGTTGGAAAACAATGTTGGGAGAATTTGAGTTTGATGTAAAATATTTGAAGGGTAAGGATAATAAGGTTGTCGAATTCTTAAGCAGAATTCCGAAACCTAATGTGGAAGATGAAGAAAATTTAGATATTAAATCGCTGTTTGAGCTAACAGACAGAGATATGAGCGCTGTTCATAGTGCCAATGAAGATTTGAATGAACATTTTCTCATAAGTGAGACAGTTGTTAATAAATATAGAAAGCAAATAAGAATCTTAAATCAAAAAGAGAAAGAAACAGAAATATTGTACAATAAATATAAAATAATTTATATCGAGAGGAATGATTTGCCAAATGATCATTATTTAAAAGACATTTTTAGAAGTGAATTGAACAAAGGTACAGTGGGAATTTATTCTGAATTGGGTGACTCAGAATATAATATTGTCCAAAATAAATTAATCCAACTTTTTTCGAATGATAGTAATTTAAAATTTATAAAATGCACGAAATTGGCAGTAGACGTTGAAAACGTGGAAAGATTGTTGCAAGTGATTGAAAATAATCATATCGAGACCAATCATAGAGGGGTAGTTGAAAATTTCGAAGAATTAAAGTTTAAGTATTTTTATCCGAACTTAGTAAAATATATAAATAAATATATAAATAATTGTCAGTTGTGTGCTGAAAATAAGTACGATAGAAAACCCTTCAGAAAATATTTCAATTTTACTGAGACACCCAATAGACCAAACCAGATTGTGCATGCCGACATATTTCATGTTCACAAAAATTATTTTTTGACTACCATTGACAGATTTACCAAATTGGGTTCCGCTCATAGGCTTAGCGATAAAAATATGTGCACAATCAAAACTAAGTTGGATGAGAGAATTTCTTATTTGGGAAAGCCAGAAACACTGATTTTAGATAATGAATTTAATAACACATATATAAAATTATTTTGTTCAGAGAGGAACATTAATGCCCACTTTACCACACCAAATTCACACACAGGAAATTCAGATGTTGAGGGGTTACACTCTACGCTTTTAGAGCATATTAGAATAATCAAAAGAAGCAACGAGAATATGAGTATAGAGGAGTTGGTCATTAGAGCTTTAGGATATTATAATAATTCAATCCATTCTACCATAGGAATTAAGCCTATGGATTTTATTAACCGTTCGAATTTAGATTTTTCAAAGATTGAAATGAACTCTAGAAAGCAAAAAGCTATTCAAAGACTTAATCTCACGAGGGAACCTGTACCGAACTATAACCCTGATAATATGTATGTAAAGAACATACAGGGCCAAAGACATAAAACTGCTAAAAGAAATAATAAATATAATCCTATAAGAATGAAACGCATCGATATTGCACAGATAAAACGACCTTTAAAGGTTATTAGATGAAAAAAAATAAAATACTAATCAGATAATCGTAAAAGTTTGTTCTCACGTAATATTTGTATATGTCCTCTTTTTAGATGATCGGGGCTTTGTTCCTTTTAATATTATCAACCGCAGTGGGCACGGTGGAAATTACAAAAATTGAATCGGAAGCAGGATATGTGATGATAGAAAGTGAACCTATTTCCGTGATTCGTAGATATAATAAAATACATGTTTTTGATTTGGAAGATATTAGAGCGACCATTCAAAAGGTTAAAATAGAAGTTTCAAAAAATTTCTTAATAAAACAAGGTGAAATGTTAGTGGGTCTGCAGGATAAAATAAAAGAGCTAGAACATTTGTTATCAACAATAACAATTCATACTAGAAACAAAAGAGGTTTACTGAATTTTGGGGGAAGAACCATAAAATGGTTATTCGGAAATATGGACGATGAGGACAAGGAAATTGACATGACCCAGCAACAGTTAATAGGGATCTTAAACAAACAAATAAAGATCAATACAGACATACAAAAATTTATGCAAAATGTTCATTTGCTGTTGGAATCAAATAGGCTCTTGTTTAACGCAAGTATGTCAAAAGAAATTATAGATAATATACCAATCATAAAATATAATAGTTATTGGCTGATAATTAGCCAAATCAGGGATAAGATTGAGAGAATACAGGAAAACATATTGATGGCAAGATATAACGTAATGAATAGATTTGTTCTTACTAATGACGAAATTGATTTATATAATATTGATAGTTCCAAATTAAGACACTTAAAATTTAACATTGGCTCATTGTCAAATGATGTAATTATATTTGTAATTTCGGTTCCAGAATTCTTTAACAAGATGTATATAACTAATTATATTATGCCTGTCCCCAATAAAAGGGCCATGCAAATTGACATTAATGAAACAAGAATTGTTAAAATAGAAAATACAACTTTTATTGTAAATGAAGAAAATTTTTTACCAAAAATGTTACAACCAAATGATTGCATTGTAAACCTAATCAAAGATAATTATAGAAACTGTTCCAGAAGAAAATTTGTTGGAACCGTTGTAAAAGAGATAGATATAGGAAATTTAATATTAATTAATGTTAAACATAATTTAACGAATTTTTGTAACAATTTCACATATTTTTTAAATGGAAGTTATTTTGTAAGAACTGAAAAATGTGGAATTCAAATAAGTGATTATTTTTTAAGAAGATATGAAACTAAAATGAGTATTGTAATCCCTAACTTTAATGTAATACCAGAAAACGAAACCGAACTATAAGATGTACCACAAATGATTAATCTTGATACCAGTAATGGGGTATATTTAAAACAAAACATAAATTACAACTTTAATGCAATTTATGGGTTACTTACCTGCATTGGGATCTTGCTTGTGATTTACAAGAAAGATTTCTTATTTACACTAATTCGAAGAGACTCGAATTCTAAGGGAGGGCGAGTTATATATGCCACCCAAGAAGAACCAATTGCACAAGAAGAACCAATGATTTTGTAAACAATGATTCATGAAATTGTTTACAGAAGTATTGATTTCGTTTTCTGTTCATTTGTTGATTGCCCAACGATCAATGGAATTTCATCATCCATGATCGTTGTGCTGATCATGCAGAAATAGTTCATAAGTTTCAGCTAAGAATAAGTAAAGAACAGAATAAAAATTCAGTTCTAGAAAACCATCAAATCGAAACGGTTTATAAAAATACCAAAGAAAAAATAAATAAAAATATAAAAATCCTTTTTAATAAAATAAATGTTTTTTATTCAAATATAAAAGAAAAAGAAAACTTGTGTGTATTAACTACATGCATCCTATTCGTTTTTATTATATCCCAACAAACACGAAGTCAAACCTTTGATATGAAATGACTTTGTCATTTGACATCAAACACAATTCTCAAACGTTTTTCAATTGTTTGATTTAACATTTAAATTCAAATTGATAATGATTTGAAAATAAACATTTGATATCAAATGTTTTATCAATTTGATGTCAAATGTTAAATCAAATCAAAAATAAACTTGGCAATACTAAAGCGAAAAATAAATGTAATCATTAAAAATGGCGATTAAAGTTAAATTTTTTACTTTGCGGTTACATGTGTTTTACTATTAAAAATAAATTTTAATATAAAGTGAACAGCTTATTTCTTGTGAAAAATAAAAATTATTTCTGAGTAATTTCAATGATTAAAAATACGAAAAAAATGAAAATAAAACGGGAAAGTGAAGAAAGTTTGTTGAACGATCGCGGTGCTACAATCCTCAAAATAAAAGGGAGCCAAGTAGTTTGTCTTTCCAAGAGTTAGAGGACATTATTTAATCTTTAAGCTATGGTGCCGAATGTTTATCTCACAGTTTATTTAAATAAATAATAAATTTATATTAAAAAAAAAATAAAATATTTTTATTTATATTCCACATTGTATTATAATCCACATTTGAGAATTACGTTTGAAAGCAAGTTGAAAATAAAGGCATTTTTCAATTTGAAAATAATTTCCCCTTTTTGTTGAGAACGCTATGATTTTCAAATGATTTTCCAATCACTATCAAACGTTTGTCGTTTGAGAAAACGTTTGATTTCAAATCATTTTCAATTTGAAATCAAACCTTCGTGTTTGTTGGGATATTGATAACACAGCGTTTACATTTGCCAGTACTGGCAAGACAGTAAGCATATACATATTAGTTGGCAAAACAATGCAAAAACAAAATAGCTGTAAAAGTGTTTATGTATTAGTGAACAAGTTTGAATGAATTGCTACTGTCTTGCCAGTACTGGAAAATGTAAACGCTATGTAAGGTAACGCTGAAAGAATAAGGAAAACATTGTTGCAAATTTTGATATTCTAATTAGGCTAAAGTTCATCAAATTTTATTTCCATTAAAAATTTTTTTTCTCCTGAGGAGATTGGGTAGTTGCAATCGAAACATGTAGGGGTAACCTGTCAGTGAAAGCCTGGGTTCGACAGTCAGGATTGAAAAATTATCAATAAATTTTAATTAATTTCATGTTGTAAAATTCCATTATTCGTGAAAAAAATTTTTTTGGAAAATTAAATTAAATGGAAATTAAATTTTATGAACTAATTAAAATATCAAAATTTATATTAATTTCAACAACCTAAGTTTTATATTACCCGTTTTGAGCAAGAATTACGATTTCTTATTATTCACGTACTAAATATTTAAGCAAATTGATTGCATCCCTATCGTTAATAATTTTTCCCTCGTAATTTTTTCTTTTTACGTACATATTTGCGATCATAAAAAAATTATTTTAAAAGGAAAATAATAACCCGAAAAAATGTTCGTGGCAACAAACTCCTCTTATCGGGTATAGTTTTTTTCACTTTTCCCTTTGATTTTCTCAGTTAGTTTTTTTCTGGAAAACAGAACATGTATTCTTATAATTCGGATATTAAAGTTTACAAAATTTAATTTACGGGCAAGATCCGTTAATAAGGCACAAACTGATATACTGATTAACAAAATGCAAAGCAACAGTTCGATTGCCTGCGGATTTCTTACAGAATTTTGGAAACTATTATACTTCATAAAAGTAAAATAACGTTGCAATAAAATTATCCCTCCAATACAATTTATTTTTTCTTTGTTTTATATATGAGTAGGTGAGTTGCAAAACTCGTTCGTTACAAAATTAAAAATACAAGATGACAATTTATTCAAACTGTTCCTTTAGAGCTTTATGAGAAGAAATGTACTAATTGTATCAACGCATGACCTCTTCCATGTTATTCCAAGAACATGGTTTAATACAATTAGTATTTTTCTTCTCGCAAAGCGCCAAATGAACTGTTGGAATAAATTGTCTTCTTGTATTTTAAATTTTGTAACGAACGAGTTTTGCAACTCACCTACTCATATGTATATATATACATACCCAGGCAGAAATTACGACTCTTCTAAATATTATGTACCGCCACAACCCTGTAAATACAAAATTGTGACTCTACCAAAAATATGGTACCATCATAACACTGTAGATACAAAATTACAACCTTGGTTTTTTAATACCGTTTTTAAATAATAAGATTCAACACCAGTACAACACCCTCAATACAAATATACGACTTTATTTTGTATATACAAGAATTAAACCTTAATTTTCTTATACCGTGTTTATAATAATTCTATACCGCTACAACGCACATTGGTATTTTTTTTGGCAAAAAGTCTATTTTTTACAGTTATTTTTTAGAAATCTAATGATGCAATTCTATAGAGAAATGTTTCATTAGTAGAAAACCATGATTTGTTTTCGAAAAAAATAAAATTTTGTATAAAAAAGAGTGTGGTAAAGTTATCTAAATATTATACACCAATACCCCGGTTTGCGTCGCTTCGGTTTGCATCGTTTTCGAAGTTGCGTCTTTTTAAAATTTCTGTGATTTCGAAGTTGCGTCGATTTAGTTTCACTTTGCTTCGCATGGCTTCGAAGTTGCGTCGCTAGTGTTCGATTTGCGTCGCTAATATAAAAATGTTTGTATAAAGCTTAAAAAGAAAAAGGGGATTTCCCATTTAAGTCTAATGCAAATATGTATGTGAAGGTTGTCCGCTGATTGCAACTGGTTTCAAATTAAATTTGCTGAAGTAAAGTTAAAATTAATTATATTTTGCAACCACGAGTCAAAAAAGCAAATAAGCTTAGAACAAAAAATGTACATTTTGACGCGTTCTAAATTAGGGAAAAAGGCTGTTGATATTGAAAGAAACCTTGAACTAGCCCCTTCTACATTAAATCCATTGGTTGTTCCAGTGACGCTGATAAAATTAAGAAATTTGTTGAAACAAGAACATCGTTACAACATAAACAGGTTGCAAAAATTAGAAAAAATATGGAGCCACTTCTTACTATTTGGATTGAAGACCAAAATCAGCTATAAATGCCCTTAAAACAAAAGATTATCCAAAAGAAAGCTTTAACTTTATTTTAAGATCTAAAATGAAATTATCCGTTGTAGAGTCTATCAAATCAAAATTAAGTTTTTCATCTAAAATTATGAATCTCGGAACCAATTGAATGAAAATCAATACAAATGTATGGAAAATCGTACTTCAGTTTGCGTCGTTTCGGTTTGCGTCAAGTTTTTCCGGTCCCAATTAGCGACGCAAACCGGGGTATTGGTGTACAACGAAAACTGATGAAAATTTTACTACATTTCAGTTGTTTGTACAATAAATATGGTTTAACTACCAATTGCTTTAGAGCATTTTTATTAAAATATAGTATTTTAAATTTAATAGGAAAGAAAAATTATTTAAATTACATATATAGTTTAAGAGATCTGAGCAAATCAAAATGACTCCAAAAAATTTAGCATTTGCAGTTTTCATTAGAAAAAAAATAAGTTAGCTCGGTCTACCTCCGTGTTAGTAATACTACTAAATGAAAGTTTGGAATGTTTTCAATTTTGCGACTTTTTGCGATCGCTGAACAAACTTATAAATTTTGTGATAAAACTCACGTATTTTTTGTGAATATTTACTAAAGGGCTGCAAGAATACATTCATTTGTTTATTACACACAAGCATTCCAATATTCATTCAAATATTTAAATAGTTAAGTACTGGTTTACAGAGTTTAAGAGTTAAAATATAAAAGAGAGTGTAGTCTGTGTTTTACTTTATCACAACAAAGGCACACATTCTATTTACTCTTTTTCTTTGAATATTTATTTACTCAATTTGAAAATGCAAACACACACAAGTATATGGTAACAGTTACCTGTGTGCAAGAAATACTACATAGTAAAATTAGTACTTATGTTTATTCTCATTACAAATATATCTCTATCAAACAGAATTTTGCAACAAAAATTATAAAAATTGGATTAAAAGTATATTAAAAGGGACTTTAAAATTCTTGCGTTTTACGTTTTCGATTTCCATAACAAAAGTTGCTAGTAATAATATTAATGTATTCATGTTATGAGTAAAACATTCAAATAATATTATATTCGAAACTTATACACATTTTATTATGTCTGTTTTATTTGAATGTGGTAGTATTTGTTTCTGTTTAAATACAGTTGTTTTCTTTTCTCTTTTGCCTTGTGTGTTTATTCATTTGTTTTTTTAACATAAAATGTAAAGCACTGCGTACTTAAATCGTTTGTTGTACTTAACTTTACCTACTTAAAAAAGAAATGAATGTATTCATATGCCTTTTAAATGTAGTCATGCAGACCTTTAATATTTACAATAAATTGCAATGCATATTTACAATAAAAGGTTTTGTATACTTTTAGGCTTTTACTTTTTAATAACTGATTGACAGCAATATCGAAAAGTGCATAACAAAACAAGTAAGAAAGTATAGTCGGTCAAGCCCGACCATATGATACCCTACACCACAGAATTTAATAACACATCATGCTTATGTGTCCATATTAATATGGATTTATCTATGTTTATAAACTTTATTCAAATCGGTTTGAAAATTTGTGAGAGGCAGAAATTGCCGCCTACCTCCCCTTGTGGTCCTATTTTTGAAAAACTGTATAGCTTATGTGTCCATATAGATATGGATCTATCTATGTTTTAAATTTCATAAAAATCGGTTTGAGAAGCAGAAATTGCCCCTATCTCCCCTCATGGTCCTATTTTCTTAAAAATGCATAGCATATGTGTCCGTACAAATATGGATCTATCTATGTTTTAAATTTTATTAAAATCGTTTTGATGGTTTCTGAGAGGAAGAAATTTCCCCCTCTCTTCTCTCGTGGTCCTACGATTCGGCCCATTTTCAATAGACTTGGTCCTTGTGCCAATAAGAACCTATGACCCAAATTTTATCAAATTATCTTCAAAATTGCGACCTGTACTTTGCGCACAAGGTTACATGGACAGCCAGCCAGCCTGCCACCCAGCCGGACGGACATCGTTAGTTCGACTCAGAAAGTGATTCTAAGTCGATCGTTATACTTTAAGGTGGGTCTAGGACCAATATTTTAAGGCGTTACACACATCAGCACAAATGCATAATACCCTCTCCACTATTGTGGTGTGGGTATAAAAAGAAAAACAAAGTCATACGATTATTTGAAATAATAATATTTGCCAAAAAAAGTTTAAGAAAATTATTGAACGTAACTAATTTTTAAAATGGGATTATTTTGTGTTTCATATAGTGAATTATGCAAGGAACTTATAAATTGCAATAATAATGTGGATTTATTAACTGATTTCATAAAAACAAAAAACATGGTGCTTACTATTAATGAAATTCAAATTGTGAAAAAATCAGTTCAAAATCGATTTCTTTGTCACTTTTTTAAACGTTGGGCCGAATCTCGCAGAAACAAATCATATTTCTTTAAGAAAAATTACACTTGGCTAAAAAGTACGTTTCAAAACAAAATAATTAATGTGTACTTTGAATATAATTGAAAATTTTTAGATATATTTGAAGTATCGCTTGCTGATGAGCAACCTAGTTGTTCAACAAAAATGGGAAGGCCAGCTAAGGAATTCGGCGATTGCGCTGATCGTAGTAAAAGGTACAAAGCTGCTGATTTAGCGTCCCAGTACAGCAAACAACATTTAGAAATGGCAAGTGCATTAGCAGGCTCAAATTTAAAATCGCAATCAGATATTCCTCCCGCAACTGCGCTGGCGTTGTTACTGGATGCAGAGTTAACAAAGTATCAGTATGAAACTATAAAATATGTTTTATAAGTGTTATCCCAGTGAAGTTAAAATATCAGAAAAAGAAGCCTCAGTAATTTTGCAAAGTTTAATGGATCACACTACTAAGCGTTTATTTGAAAGTTTTTCACACGAAAATATTAATAATATGGTCAATTTGAATTGCACTCTTATGTCAAAGTGGGGTTGCGATGGCTCTTCTGGACATTCAGAGTACAATCAAAGTTTAGTACCTGATGTTACTGACAAGAACCTGCTATTAGTATCGATGGTGCCCTTAAGTTTACGAGCAAGCTCTGAAGAGGAATACTGGCGTAACAGAATTCGCTAACCTAGCATTTACACATGCCACTGCCAGTTCGAAAAACTCAATACACTCACACTTTTTTACTAATACACTCACATTTTTCGCAATGGCAGCTCCAGTGGCAGCAAAAATTGCATGCGAGTGGAAATTTGGCACTTGCAAGCCACTAAATGTCAAAACGATAAGCAATGTTACCCTGTTAAAAATTTAATTCACATTTACTGGATTGTTGTCAAATTGTTATTGAAGTTTTAACTTAATAAAGAATTATTATGATTAATTTTTTAAAAACGCGCATAAATAAAAGCAAGTTTGTTAATAATAGAGCATTAATATCGTTAAAATAATGCTAATATAAATAAATGAAAAAATTTCCCCAAAAATGTGCCACTATGATTAACTCGGTAACTCTTTTTCGTTTTCTGGTACTTTTTTTTTAATTTGAGAAGTAAACAAATTTGCTCAAGTTGACGCTTCTACGACATTTTGAAAATGAACTCGCAGTGGCATGTGTAATCACAAAAGTTAATGGCATGAGATTCGACTATTTCGAACAAAATTTCTTTGATAATATGTATACAACAGTGGCATGCCACTACTTGCATGTGTAAAGGCAGGGTAAGGAGACTAAAGAAAAAGTCTTAACTGTTGTTGAGAAAATAAAGTCCGAAATTACCGCTTTAGGAAATACGACTGTTATAGTATGCGGCAAACAATTCAATGTAACACACAATTTAGTGTTCACGATGCTAGATGGCAAAACGGCTCAGACAGTCACAAATACTGCTTCAACAGCCGTATGCTATATTTGTAAAGCGAAGCCATCTGAAATGAACCATTTGGATATAAAATCAACAAAAACCATTGATAGTGAAGCTTATAAATTAGGTATTTCATCATTACACGCTCGAATAAAGTTTATGGAGTGCATATTCCATATATCTTATAATATGTCTTTTCAAAAGTGGTCTGCAATTGAATCCAAAAATAAGATATAAAAACAAGAAAACAAACAGCGTATTCAAGCAGCATTTAAAGACCGCATTAACTTGCGAGTGGATACTGTACAACAAGGAACTGGGTCGTCGAATGACGGAAATACTTCAAGGCTTTTCTTTTCGAATCCTGCTCTCGTAGCAGATATAACAGGTATTAGTGAAGAACTAATAGATCGCTTCCGAATTATTCTAATTACATGTGGGCAAAAAATTGATACGGGGAAGTTTAAGAAATTTTCGTGGGATACTGCTGTGCTGTTCGTTCGTAAATACAATTGGTACTTCATGCCAGCTACTGTCCATAAAGTATTGATACATGGAAATTACATAATTGAAGCCAAAAAAAATTTTGGGTTCTATGGGCGGTGGGTGGAGGGCGTGGCCAATTTTGATGAAACTTTATATTTTTCTTAATTGAGCCAACAAAAGGCTCAGAGCAAAATTTCAACATTCTACGAGCACTCCTTATATTTTTTGCCAAACATTGTATGGAGAAATCCCTCTGTGCAACGCTGTATATACAAAAATTTAGTCTTATTAATTTAATAGTGTCGTATCAAAATGAAAACACAAAAACTATTTTAGGATAGAAAATATACAAATTGTTGCTTGTTTATTTATAAGTATTTGTAACAATATTGAAAATAAGAGTAGGAAGACGGTTGTGACTACGTTGTAAATTCGTGAATCCAACATTGTAAATTTAAATTTACAGTACTGTGACAACACTAGAAAGAAGAATCAGAAGACGCACATTTGGCGTTATCATTTTAATATTGTGACAACATTGTAAATTTGGTAAACAGTACGTTGTATTGATGTTGATAGTACCCCCTGCAACGTCGGCACAGCGTCGTGGTGATTGTCTTTTTCTGCATGGGTACTTGTATATTTTTGTATTGTATATTTCTTTGAGTTTTAATTTTTGTAATCTTTTTTTTACATTTTCAGGGAACTGATAGCGGGAAACATTTTTCACGGGAGATTCATGATAGGACATTTCCCTTTTATGGAATCAAAATTTAATGGGAACAAAAATTCCACTTGTTATTCATGCTAGGGGTGATTGTGTACAAAGTAATGCAAGTTTTTCATCAATTTAAAGGAATTATCGATTGATACAACCGGACGGTATATGATAACTATTTATTATGCTTTTTTTTCAAGGGCAACAAATGTAGCCAGCGTTTAAAAAACTGCAATTTCTTCCACTTCTTCATTTGTTCTTGGCCAAACAACTGTTGCTTTTGCTTCTGATACATTAAATGTAAACAGTCGCTGTCAAACCAACTTAAAAAGTGAAAAGTTGTACACAAATTTTTGTTTTTTGTTCGACAGTTTTTGGTTTCGACTGCAGTTTTTAAACCCTGAATCTGGCAAAAGATTTTTCGTTGGCATTTTTGAATTATCTAATAATTTTTAAGCGGAATGTCAAAAGGATCGTTCCTGTAAAAAATATTAATTCGCGAGTTAAAAGTTATTTTTTTGTTTGTAATACTCCTTAAAAATAATCAGAATTATAACGGTTGTTCTTGCTGTTAAAGGACTAAAGGCTCAGTTAACTGAGAGTAACAGTAACGTTGCAAATCAGTTGCTTAATTTTGTTGTATGTAAATCAATTAGAACGATTATAGTTAGCAGTAAGATGTTATGTCTCAATCTATAATAAAGATATTGGCCTTACATTTTACGGTAAGGTTAAGTTACTTTTACTCTCAGCTAACTGAGCCATAAAGGTCTCGTTACTCTTACGTAACTGTTGCGGCCGACTTAAAATAAATACGTTAACGTGTCATATGGTGTTGAAGTGTGTTAAAAAAACACATAAAAAATATTAGTTTTGTTATTGCACCCAGTGTTGCTTCAAAAAATTTTGTTAATGTTCTTTTTTTTTTTAAATGTCAATACATAACGATATCAATGCTTTTGTAAAAAAAGGTAAATATATTATATGTATATGAATCTAATTACTTACTCAGTAAAAGTTTAATAGTCTCTTGCGAGCTTTACTTTTCTGACATTAGGGTGGTACGAACAGATCTGGTGGATAAATACTAGAATGAGATACTTGAGGTCAATGGCCCTAAGGGCAAAACATTGGTCTTCTCGCGAAAATTGATGCATCATAATTTAAGATCGCCCTGTAAATGCCTAACCCCGGGTCTCCACGCAGCAATATTTATTACGGCAAACGTCAAATTTGATTGCTCCATTAAATTTGCGACGTATAGACCACAAATTGCCATGAGTGGCAATCCAATGCGCAATGATTGCTCTTCTTATTGCTTGAGCAATTATTGCTTAGCAATCTGCTGTCAAATCAGTTGTAATTTATCTGACATTTCATTTCTCTGCACGGTTGTTTATTTAGAAGTGTGTTTATTTATTAAAAAAACAATCAAGAAAAATCCGCCAAGTGAAAAAATACTTCAACAAAATACAGAAAAAGTTTTAATATATTATATTTTTAAATAAACGTCAATATCAACAAAAGCAAACGCAAATAAACAAAAAAGTAATACAAAACACAGCTACGACAATTACAATTAATTATTTTATTAATATTATTTATTAATTAAAAAAAAAAAAAAAATTAACAACCACTTCAAAACACAACATAAAACATTGGTCATAAATACAGCCACAATACTTTATACAACTACTCGCGGTGAAAATTGCAAATTTATGGCAAAGCAATTTCAAGTGTTCTCCAGCAATATAATCAGCAATTATTGCTCCATTGTTCTGTCATTGTTCTGCCGACGTTATTGCTTGTGCTTAGCAATAAAAATTTCTACGTGGAGACCCAGCGTAAGATATAACGAAAAAACTAAAAAGGCGACCCCTACATTCGGAAAAAATCTCCTTGCAAAAATACTTTATATTAGATGGGTTACGGGGAATTTTTTTTTTTTTTGAGGTACGGTCTAATGTACACATACATACATATATAATGTTTTTTTGCACCTCAGCACCTAGTTTTGGACTTTAAACATTTTTAAGTTTTATTAATATCTATTTAAGTACAAACTTGATTTCAAAATTATAGATATTAGTACCTCACATACATATATATGTATATACAAGCTGTTAAATCCCGGTGTTGCCGGGGTCAAACCATTAAAATTACTGAAAAAAACTTGTTCACAAAAAGTACCAAAAGTATTTTTTTTAAGCCAGATTTATGTTTGAGTATATACATATATGTATATATATATATATATATATATATATATATATATATATATATATATGTTTAAGTACATAAGTTTAAAGTTTGAGTAAAATTATTTAAAAAAAACCGTAAGTACCAAAAGCACGAATTTTTACCCTGCTTTGTCCAAATGTACTTTATTTGTTTGCTGCCGTTTAATTATTTTAACAAAAACGGGTTTGCAAAAAGTACGAATTTGTATTGTTGTATCCCTTTAATTTAATTTTTTTACCTTTGTGTGTCCCTGGTGATAGTTTAAGCAAAATAATAATAAAACTTTTAACATTTTGCAGTCTAAATGGAGTTTATCAAATTGTTTCTTAAGAATTTCTAAAATAAAAATAAATAAATAAAAAAAATCTGTTTCAGTTGTGCCAATTTTTTACCATTTTCTCCAATCCTCCCTGGTCCAAAATTTCGGGATACTGAATATACTTGAATAATTTTGCTTTAGCATTCTTACCAAGTTTCTTTGACATTGGTCAAGCTGTTTGAGCCTCATTTTAATTATATATATTTATATATCTGTGGCACTTTGACAAAAAAATCTTAAGTCAAATTTGAAAAGTTGAAAAAAAAAAATTTTGGTAATCATACGAATTTTCATCTGAAAAACATTTTTGTTAATGTTTTTTTTTTTTAAATTGTGTGATTATTTTACCGAGTTTTTTCAAAAACTTTTTGTTATCTTATCTTAACGTTAAATGTTTTGTCAAAATGTCGCCGATATGTATATTAGGGGTATGGCTCTTTAATTTTTTTTTTTTTTTTTTTTTTGCAAATATCAAATTGTAGCCATACAAAATATTAAGAAAGACCATCTTTTTTTCGCTCCTTTAAAAAAAGTTCCCGCACCAAACGATTTGAAATTTGTTCTATATTATGAAAAAATAAACTGTTCAATTTACTATTGTCACAATTTAAAATGGATCTTTTAAGAAATTAAACGAAAACTCTTAGTATTTTATTGTTAGATTTAAAAGAAGACCTTAAATTATTTGCATTTGATCTTTCAGAACATTGCTAATGTAAAAAAATGACCAGCAAACACGTTTTTATCACTTATTTAGCATTGGCATCACGTTGATAGGTTAATATTTGTAAAAAATTAGTCGTAACCTAATGTATATCTATACAAGCTCATATGGCAAGGGCGCTACAAGTCGAATTCTCTTTTCTGGGACCACATACATATATAGGTCGGTTTCGATGATTTTTAAAACAAATCTCAAGTATACGGTTGTGTTTTAGAATCCGAATTTACTCGTAAGTGGATTTCTTCAGCATTTTTGTATTTCAATTAGAACGATTTTATGAATTTTTAAAAAACTCCAAAATTTTGAAAAAATAAAGTTCTTTTATTCCAAATAAGTTAAGATTATCGTTAATAATCAAAAAGAAAATCACACGTGTGATTTTAAACGTACGTGATTTGATATCACGTGATTTTCAAAACGGACCCGATTAATAACAGTTAAGAGTAATTGGGGGTAAATAAATATTGTTGACAACACTGCTTGAAAACAAAAATAAAATTCTCAACAGCTAATACGTAATAGCGGAGAGAAATTTTAATTTTATCAGGTTCATCCGCAACGCAACGTCACGGTTACGAAATAGTACCTAATTATACATAAGTTTGGTAAGGAAAACGAAACAGACGATCCGCAACGTATAGGTTTAAGTAAGAGTAACGAGTAACACAGGTTGTGTGTTTCTTTAATATATTGAATAAAACGACAGAGTGGTTTATGACAACGACCACCGTAATAAGCCTGAATATTAGATTGTAAATATATATAAAATAAGAATTCTGTGGTTTTCATGGGCAACCGCGTATGTCTATTTTTTCGATTTTGAAATGTTGATGCTATATTGCTTAATTTTAAGCGCTCTTTACATTTTTTAAAAAATGTTTAAAAACAGATAGGCCCATTCCGATGTTTTAACTCAATTACAAAGTTCAAAAGGCGCAATATCTAACCCATAGTTTGATCAACAATGGTTTTTTCGGCTCTCCTGAAAAATTTTATTTTAAGACATACGCGGTTGCCCATGAAAACCACAGAATTATTAAATAAAACTACATTTTAAAACGTAAATATAAATACATACTTATTTTAAATGCGACGTGGTAAATTGGCCAAAATAGTGTTAACAGAGGGTTTTAAAAGAAATCGGTTTTTGTTATTACTAATAAAATTGCTAAATTATGGTGTCTAACTGTCTCGCTTGATGTAAAATTTTCTTTTGGTGTCCCACTAAAGTAATACCCATATCCGATAACTGTTGAGCCGTTAATCTTGAGATCTGAAAAGAATAAAATATGATATTTTAGAATTTATTAAAAGCATTCATTTAAAGCAAACTCAAACATATTTAGCCTCTTTTAAAGTGTTTTCATAAAGATCACATTTGATTTGCTTTATATAAAATTTATCTCAGAAAGTAAGAGGCCATTAAAAATTTGAAGTGCAAACATGTCGATTAGTAAGTTAAAAAAAAAAAATCAAATATTCTTTCTATTGCTAATGTAAAGTAACGAATTCGATACGACATTTCAATTGTTAATTTTTTGCTTTCAAACATGCAATATTAGAGTTCGGAATATTCATTCACTATTCACTCATGTTCACGAATAAAAAATTTCATACACTGTTGTATGCTTTTTTATTCGTGTTTAAAAACACAAAAAAAAAAATTTTGCTATATTAGTTCTTGTATAAAAGTAGTTTCATTGTTTTTTGTTTTTACAAAACACATGAGATAATAAGAGAGATTTTTCTTTTTTTATATTTGTACATGTGAGAATTGTTTTTTTAAACGTCTTTTCTTCCCCAGCGGGAAAAAGAAGGAGTACGGAGGCCTTCCAGAAGGCCTCTGTACCCCTTCTTTTGGATAAACAAGCCCTTCTCGCTCCATTCCATACTGATATCTTTTTTACACGCGTTGTCGTTGCGGAGAAGGCCTTCCGCTTTCCTTTCTTCCACAGAGCTTCTTAAAGGCCTTCAAATAAATGGCTTTTAGAAGGCTTTCCAGAGAATGACTGTCAAAAGACCTTAGCAAAAAGGTTATCTTGAAGGGTTTTTAAGAAAGGTATGGTAAAAGGCCTTTCAATTAATGGCTCTTAAAAGGCCTTTCAGACCATCCTTCTACAAATGAATTAAAGTTCATATTGAAGGGCTATCAGTCTACAACATTAAGGAATATTTCCTTACAAATGAAATTAGAAGACTGAATTGGTTTTATGTACATATCAGATCTCCAATATAGAAAATGAACACTTAACTTTTTATATATGTATACCTATTTTACAAACGTATGTTTATATATTTTATTAAACTTATTGTAGTTTAATAACACATGTGATACCTATTTTTTTATTGAAATAATCAAATTTGCTAAATATTGTAAAATAGATTGTAAATAAAAGTATGTATATAATAAAAAAAAGCTTTTAAGCACATATACCTATCTTCCTTAATGAACAAAACTAAACTAAAATAATTTACATTATTGTTTTTATTTTGTATTTTAATATGTACCTACTTTGTTACTTTGTTTTTATAACGGGATCTGAATTGTTTCGCTTTGGCGAAAAAAACAAAACAAAAAATTTTATTCTTTCTCTTTTCAACTTCAACGAAAATGATTTACAACATATGTTACTTTGTTTTTGTAAAGGGATCTGAACTCCTTTGCTTTTGCTTGTGCAAAAAAACAAAACAAAAAATGGTACTCCTTCTTTTCTCGCTTCTTTTATACCAAAGAGCCGAGGCCTTCTATAAGGCATTCTTTAGCAGTTACGTAAGAATAGTAATTAAATCAAAACATTTTTTAAGCAGGCCTTTAAAAAGGCCTGAAGTAAGAAGGTCTTCTGAGTTTTCCCGCTGGGTCGTCTTGCATTCACACATACTTCCAAATATTGGCTTGGTATTTACATCATAATCTCTGTTGTGTTTTGCTTTATTCGTGTTTAAAAACTCAAAAAATCTCTTGCTGTATTTGTTCTTGTATTTGTATTGTTTTTTGTTTCTACTAAAAACATGAGATAATAAGATCAAGATTGTTTGAATTTAACATTGAAAAAAAAAAAACAAATTATAAGCAATTAGTGTTTTTTTATTTCTTTCTTTTTAGGGAAAATTTGGGGAAAACAATTTTTTTAAGTAAAACTATTGCACGTAAAAGAAACAAAAAAAAAAAACATTATCAGCCCAATTATGAATACAAATTCCCCGGGAGTTTTCTCCCTTTTCCCATTTTTCATATGTTAATTCAATTGTAAAAATGGGAAAAGGGAAAAAACTCCCGGGGAATTGTTATTCATAATTGGGCTGTATATGTAATTTATTTTATATTTTTTTATTAAAGCTTCAAAAGAACATAACGCAACACTTTTAAAATAAATATGTAATTCATTAAAAAAGTTTAAATTAAATATTAAATAAATAAATATAGATAAAAAAAAAATCAAAATCAAATCTGCACTGTCGTCATACATATTTTCAAATGTTTATTTTCTTTATGTATAAAAGAAACATGAATAAACGACGCGTAAAAAAAAAACATAAATATAGATAAAAAAAAAATCAAAATCAAATTTGCACTGTTGTCATACATATTATCAAATGTTTATTTTCTTTATGTATAAAAGCAACATGAATAAACGACGCGTAAAAAAAAAACAATTTTATCATGTACAAAGTAAGGCTACAAATACTATTAAACAAAGGAAGCAAGAGATTTTTGTGTTTTAAAACAAGAATAAAGCAAAACGCAACGATTAGCCTATCATTATCCACATACGCGCATATGTACAAACTGGCAAATAAAAAACAATTTTATGCATGCGCTTAAAAATAAAACAAATTCTTAGCTATTCATTTTACAGTACGAAAATAAAACAAAAAATTTTCCAAGCATTATTCATGTCAATTTATCATGTATGTTGGATTTTTAGTATGCATACTTGAATATTTTCGAACTCTGTGCAATATGTACAGCTATACAATAATTATTATACCTGTTGAGCTGTGACCAAATTAGCTTCTTTAAAATGTTGGGAATATCTAGACATTTTAATATTTTCTAACCACATATCGGTGCTAATGAATATATTATGTCCCCGTTGACCATCGATTATATGGGTACCATCATTTTCAGGTGAGCTGCGTGTGGTTAATAATGCCTGTGGCTGCCTTGCTAAATTGTCTAATGTGGAAACTATGCTGGCAAATGATGGGCGATGAGTGCGCTGTTTCTGCCAACAATCTAGCATTAGTTGATATAAAGCTTCCGGACAATCCATGGGGGCAGGCAAACGATAGCCCTTTTCAATGCTTTTAATTACATCCTGCATTAGAAAATAGTTTAATAATAAGAAATAATATTAAACCTATTTAATTTTTAAAATATTAAAAATTGTTTAGAAATAAATACCTGATTAGACCAATTCCAGTAAGGACGTTCGCCGTACGACATAACTTCCCATAAAACGACACCATACGACCAGACATCCGAAGCTGATGTAAATTTCCTAAATGCTATAGCTTCAGGCGCTGTCCAACGTACTGGAATTTTACCACCCTAAATTGATAGACACAGTTTTATATTTTTGTTTTTGAAATTAATATATGATTCTAATTCCCAAAGTGTTCCAAAGTGTTATTGTATTTTGATATTATATATTTGTGTTAACGTCAAAATTAAATGACAAAAATATATAAACATATATATATTTTTTTATATTACGCGAATTGATAAATATTTAAAAAATCATGACTTAAAATTAAAAAAAAATACAGCTGAAAAAATAGCAGACTAAAAATCACCCTTAACGTGGTGGATTAAAGAGAACGTGAACTTATTTCCTTTAATCTAATACCAAACAATCGCAGGCGTTTTTAAGTTCGCCAACCACGATAAGGGTGAATATTTAGGGCTACTACGACACATAGAAAGTCATGTGTTGCCATGTTTGGAAATTAAAACAAAAGCCTAAATTTAAAATAAGATTTTTCGTATAATAAACTTTAGTTAATATGAATAAAGTTATCCCAATTTAATTCATAGCTACAAAAAATAATGAACATTAAAATGTTAACTTAGTATTTTTATAAGGTGTTATAGTGAGAAATAGCTGCAGGTACAAATTTGTATTGTCATATAATATTTTCATATGAAAAATAAAACAACATTTGGATGACAGTCATAAAATTATAGTAAACCATAGAACCCATAGAACACTTTATGAATTTTATTGTATATTGTTATTAATTATTTACTCTTGTTGTATACGCATCACTGGCATTTTCAATTTCTCTGGAAAGGCCAAAATCGGCTATTTTGCATATAAGTTGAGAATTAACGAGAACATTGCGTGCCGCTAAATCGCGATGAACATAGTTCATGTCACTTAAATAAGCCATGCCGCTGGCAATTCCCCGCAGCATTACAATCAATTGCAAAGTTTGAAATTTTCCATCATTAACACGTAAAAATGTGTCCAAACTACCATTTTCCATATATTCAGTTATGATCATTACTGGATTGGAGCGAGTTACTACCCCTTGTAAATAAATAACATTCGGATGATCAAATTGTCCCATAATGGAAGCTTCTGTAAGAAAGTCACATCTGGCCTTTTCTGATGAACCTGTCGCACACATAAGTAAAGAAGAAACATTTTGTTAGAATATATCACAACTTGTTTTTTTTTTTTTTTATTTGAATACGAATTTACCGGGTTTAAGAGTTTTAATTGCCACATCAATATCTTGTACAAAATTTGGTGGTATTTTCAAACGGCCACGGCACACATCTCCAAATTCGCCTCCACCTTAAAAAATAAAAATAAATAAAAACTTTGCAGTTTCTAAGATATATTTTACTACGACATCTTCCAGAATACATATACATATGAGTTGGTGAGTTGCAAAACTCGTTCATTTCAAAAATTAAAAAAATTGAGATTACAATTGATTTTGACAGATCTTTTAGCACTTTATGAAAATAAATATATAGATTATACTATCTAATCATGTCCTTTTCTATGTTTTTTTTTTTTGTGACATAAAATTGCAGTTGGTAACAAAACCGGTTCGTTACACTCAACAGACATTTTCAAAACTATCTCTTTGCATTTTGTGTAACAAAACTCGCTGTTTCACTGTTTTAAACTTTCTGTTAGAAGTGCACCAAGATAGCGTTGATTAAATATAGTCGAATTAGGGAATTTAAAAATGGAAATTTAGAAACAATTTCCTTTTGGCATATTTGTTTTTTTATAAATTGTATATTGAAATAAATTTTTGTAGGGATGTTCCTTTTTATGACTGGAAATCTACTGTAGCTCCTGTGGTGAAAGCACTAAGTGAGCTACATTTTTAATTCCAACCTTCAAAGCGAAAGCTAATAGAAAAAAGGAAAAGGAGCTCGGAAAAAATTCATGACATTGTTCCAGATAAACTTTCTGTCAATGTGGGGGTTTACCCGAAAAATTAT
Organism: Pollenia angustigena; assembly: GCA_930367215.1. Classification (NCBI taxonomy): domain Eukaryota; kingdom Metazoa; phylum Arthropoda; class Insecta; order Diptera; family Polleniidae; genus Pollenia; species Pollenia angustigena. The sequence goes on along the minus strand of OV884061.1, from coordinate 20,895,581 downwards.
TTGAGAATAATTTTATCTACCCACTTGGGGAAAATTGGAGAGAAAATAAAATTTAATATAAAATTTTATATTCTTGGAGAATAATAATATTGATTACGGAACGGAAAAAACAATGACAAGTACACGGAAGAAAAATATTTATATCTAATTGTTTAAAAACTCATATTTTTTTTAAACTTTACAGCAGACCTCAAAAATTGTAAATTTAAAAATTCAAAAGTTTGCCTTTGTCGGAATATTTCCTATTACTCTAACATTTTCTTTTACGTCGATGATTACCTTAAAAAAAAACCTCAATTAAGGTAATATTCGTTTACTTATTAATGGTGCTTTCTTTTCTGACAATAATGTTCCATATATGCTACAATTCGTGCCGGTTTTTGTTCCATTCTAAAAATATATGCAAAAATGTGAGAAGTTGTCGTTTTCCTTTCTAAACATGTTGCAACAATAAATGGCAAATTTGTTCCATTTCTTACCCGCAGTTATAACTGAGTGTGAGATAATACCCTTTTTTTGCATCTGCGTAAAGTACTTTTTTATGCAAGCAAGTATTTTTTTTCTTGTGTTTGCGGACAGTTTGCGTTATATTGAGATTTTTAGGTGTATTGTGATGGATATAAAAACTTTTTGTTTTTCGTTTGTTTTACTTTTATTATATTTTTTTTGTCGCAAAATTGTTAACAACAGCTGACATTAATTATTGAAAATCAGTGCTGTTAACGCTTATTGGAATTGTAAGAAAATTTAATACTGAAAATTGCTACCAGCGTGGTGAATATCGCTTTTAGTACAAACTTTGCATTCAATATTTGAGTGTTGAGTGTAAAACGTAGCTATTATTTTGTTTCATTGTAATTTAGAAAAATTTATCACTTTGTAAGGGTTCGTGTAACCTAATAAATATATTACACAACTCTAATGCATCATTATTTTTTAGAAAAGAAAACATTATTTTTTAGAAAAGAAAACAATAAATTGGACTTGGTGTTCTTTACCTCCCATGTTGGTATTGATACTGTTCAAGCCCTTGACACAACAGCACCAAGTCCAACAATAAAAGGTCTGCTATTTCCAAAAAATAATATAAGTCTTATACAAATTTTTTTACCTTACTTTTCTCTTCAAAATGTGTTATTCAAAATTTTACAAGTAACAACTGAAGGCGCAACCGCATGTTGAAATAAAAATATATTTTATTTTCCTGAATAAAATAAAGCTTAAATGACAGTGTTTTAATTTATCTATATTAAAAACAAAAGACCTCACTTTGCAATTTACAAAAACTCACTTTAGGTGTTCTTTGCCTCTGAGCACTTTCTCCTTATTGTCTACGACACTAATGGTGTTTTCTTTTCTAAAAAATAATGATGCATTATAGTTGTGTAATATATTTATTAGGTTACACGAACCCTTACAAAGTGATACCTTTTTCTAAATTACAATGGAACAAAATAATAGCTACGTTTTGCACTCAACACTAATGTGTATTTAGCGTGTTAAATATTGAATGCAAAGTTTGTACTAAAAGCGATATTCACCACGCTTGTAGCAATTTTCAACATTAAATTTTCTTACAATTCCAATAAGCGTTAACAGCACTGATTTTCAATAATTAATGTCAGCTGTTGTTAAACATTTTGCGACAAAAAAATATAATAAAAGTAGAACAAACGAAAAACAAAAAGTTTTTATATCCACCACAATATAACTAAAAATCACAATATAACGCAAATTGTCCGCAAACACAAGAAAAAAAAAATACTTGCTTGCATAAAAAAGTACTTTACGCAGATGCAAAAAAGGGTATTATCTCACACTCAATTATAACTGCGGGTAAGAAATGGAACAAATTTGCCATTTATTGTTGCAACATGTTAAGAAAGGAAAACGACAACTTCTCACATTTTTGCATATATTTTTAGAATGGAACAAAAACCCGCACGAATGGTAGCATATATGGAACATTATTGTCAGAAAAGAAAACACCATAAGTACAATTGATTCCTTTTGTACCTAAGCAAGTTGGACTTGTTGTTGTTTTTAACTTTTCTATCTCGAAAACAACATTAGATAGGACTTATGAGAATTCACACATCGATAGAGGAAAAATTCCGACTGTATTAAAAACGTATTTTGAAAAAATGTGAGTTGTGGTAGTTTATCTCCCACCACACAGAAAAAATTATTGCCGAATTATTTTCAAACAAACGCTTGTTTGAAAATTTTTTTAATTTCTATAAATTTTTTTACTGATTCAAACAACATTTTTGTTTGATTTTTATTTAACCAACAAAAATGTGGACAACTCTTCAAAAATATAATAAACGCGTTATTGGTGTCAAGTTTTCATAATTTTGTATGAAATATTTAACGCTCTTTAATGTTGTCGTCTTTTTGCATATTTTAATTAATCGTAAGCAACACTTCTTTATGTGAAATATAAGAACAACAACAAAAAACACACACAGTCTATTTTTGGACGCTTTAAAAAAGTGCAAACAATAGCAGAAACAACATTACAAGAAACAAAATCCCGTATTCAATTTTTTAAAACTGTTTGGTTAAATACATCAAATACAAAAATAGAATGATGATGAAAAACATATCGAGTCGGTCTGCTGCCGTTTTTGGTTACATTTCTTCTTTAGCAAAGGAAAGGATACTGCAACAGAGAGTGATAAAGAAAACATTGTGTTGTGTGTATAAATAAGACTTCGTTCAAAAATTATTCCAACAAAAATAATGTATCTCAAAGCCAGCCGGCGCACACTGGTTCATATTTTGAGAAGGCGGCCAAAATTATTTTTTTTTTTTTATGTTCTCCGATTTAAAATTTTTTTTATTCATGTGAAAGTAAATACTAGTGAACCTCGGGAGCCAAAAAATTTCAACCCTATTTCAACTATTTCATTGAGAACAGGGTGGTCCGAAATGGACTTTCTCAATATTTGGTTATAGTTTTGAATTTCTGAGTCAATTTTTTAAGTTGAAATGCTCATAACTTATTTGTTTTTTAAGATTTTTTGACAGAATAAGTTTTGTGAATTAGTTTATTTTATTAGCTACACGTGGTTTAAAGGATTAAACTCTGCGAAATCTAAAACTATTTAATTTTTTTTAATGGTTAAATTTCCCGGAAATTTCCTACTTTATAGAGCATAAGTCCTGCCCGTCAAAACACGTAAAAAAAAACCTATACTCTCTTGTAGTCCAGAATCTAACCTACATTTCTATACCCCATTGTACACACGTCTGGATACGACCTTGAGAACTACAGCAATTTCTGTGACCCAAGGTAAGATATTCGGTTCAAAAAATAAGTCCTGCAAGGAAATATTACTGAAATTAAAGAAGACGAGTCTTAAAGAATTTTCGACAAATAAAGCAGTTCAGGCTACATAAATTATCTAGCATGTCAGGTTATCATTTAATTTGGAGAAGGTAAATGTATTGCCATTGTTATGAACTTATTGTGGGTGAACGGATGCTGCAAAACGAATAGGCGACATAAATAGACTAACACGTTAGATTTCTGAGTAAGTTAAAAGGTTAAACATTAGTAAATAGCCGCAACATAAACTACATAGTTTAATTACCTGAAAATTGTAACTTAATTTAAATAATGGAAGAGCAGGTAAATGGTAAAAAAACTAGCACGCAGTTATATTTTACGTGCAAATTACCTACATGTTACCTGTTAATTTATTGCCGGTATGTTATCCTTTTAAAAAGTGTGAAAACAGGGGTTTTTCATGTTTCAAAGAAATGCTAATAAAAGATTAATTTTTTTTTAAAAAAGGTTTTTATGTTTCAAAGAAGTGGTAACAAAAGATCATTTAAAAAAACTTCTATCAAGAGTATAAAAATGCATGCATTCATAATTTTACCTTCATTATTGTTTAAACAATGGCTAAGTTCAGTTATAAAGTTCTCGCAGATACATATATATTTTCAACAGAAAGATGAAAAAGATTTTGTGTTACACATAATGAATAATCCATTGTTTAAATTATGCAACGAACAAGAAATCAAAATTCATAAGATACAAATTTTTCATTTACATTAAGAAAACGGTACCTTAAATATTCTAGAAACAAGAAAACGTTTTACTTACGCAACGAAAAATGGCTAACAAATGATCTGATTTTTAAGAAGCTGTCAATAACCGCTAAGGAAACTGGAAAAGTGGGTCGGCCCGCAAAACAAATTGACAATTGCAGTGAAAGATCACGAAGACGCAAGCTTGCAAATATCAATGAAGAAATTTCTCATAGTTTGATAAAGGATTCATTTCTGCATCAAATTCAACCAACGCAAAATAAGAAAACAAAAATTGCAATAATTGAAAAAATAGTGGAAGCGAGCCGTAAACGCACAAAGAGGATTTTAAAAAGTATGCCTACACCAACTGAAGAAATGAAATTTACTCCAGAAGAAGCATTTGCACTATTTTTGGATTTAAAACTGACAAAAAATCAGTATAATGAACTGCGAAAGCGAACCAATGAAAAAAATTGTGGAATCTTTCCAGCATATCGAGATTTTGTTTCTGTCAAAAAAGAGTGATTACCTTCACAAACGGCTATTAGTGTAACTTCAAGTTCAGCAGAAGTAAAATTGCAGGCTCTTCTCGAACACACTGCAGAACGATTATTAAATACACTTGATGCTGACTGTTTAAAAAAACTTGAAAATTGCAGCATCACTTTATTTTCTAAATGGGGATGTGATGGAAGCTCTGGTCAGACACAATGCAAGCAATGTAATTCAGAAAGCTCGTCTAATGCTAACTTATTCATGGTATCTTTAGTTCCATTACGTTTAAGAAAAACTTATATTGGCTTAGAACTGTCAACCAGTAGAGTTACAGAAATGGATGTATGGAAAAATGAAATTCCCTCTTCAACAAAGTATTGCAGACCAATAAAATTTGTTTACAAAAAGGAAACTAAAGATGTCATAACTGAAGAAGTTCGAAAAATAAAAGATCAAATTAAAGAACATCCAACCGGCAATATTAAAATTGGATGACCAATGCATTGAAATTAATTTTCAAATGTTCCTTACAATGATCGATGGAAAAAAAAATTGTATACCATGGGGAACAAATAGTTCAACACAATATGCTACCAATTGAAGATCTATCTGAAGAAGCGCAAGAAAAAAGGAACAAAGACTACAGATTCTTCCGCGAGCATAACACAAGAAAAATTTCCAGATGTTGTACTAATGAAGATCTTATTACTATTTTGTTGTGCACATCAGATCCATATATGTCCAGTATTCGACAAAAATGGAAATCAACCTCAATCGAATTAGAGGAAGAAGCTAAACAACTTCTGGAAAATTAAGCCCAAAGCTATTTTGAAGAAATTTTTACTTATATTGTTTAATTTAAAATTGTTTATAGATTATAATTTGTTTTTGATTTAAGCATAAATTTGTATTAATATATAAAAATAAAATACACATACATCTCAAACCAAAAATAAAAGTTGAATTACCTAAAATGTTATCGATAGCCAAGAATGGTATTTGGGCATTTTTCAAAATATTCCTTTTCAGTTTTATCCTTATAACAACTCGTCTCTTCCCAAAAAAGCCAACCTTTGGCCCCTGTGAATATTGGGACTAAAAAATTCACAGGGGCCAAATATTGGCATTTTCTGACAGGATCTAAGTTCGAAAATAATAAATAAGTATCAGTTGTAAAATACAAGAGAAATAATGATAAATTATAAAAAAATCATATTTGAAATATTCAACTTTTACACCGAAACTCAACAAAAAAATGAAAATGCATTTTGAACTCCCCATAACTTTTGCTCCTATCAGTCGAATTTTACGTTTTATAGCGCAAATTGAAGCCTAACATCGCACCTATCGAGCATAAAAAAATACCGATCCTGTCCAAAGTTATGGAATTTTGACCACCTTCTCGTAAAATTTCCCACTGTGTGGCGGCTCTGCTCTGCCGTCATCTTCTCATACAGTGCTTACTTGTGCGCGCGTCATTGCTTGTGCAAAAACTTTTTTTTTTATTTTGAAATTTAGTATATGAATTTCAGGAAACTTTTTGTTTGATTCAGTTAAATTATTTGTTTGAAAAAATCAGTGTTTTTTTTTCAATAAACAAAATGCAAATAAATTGTTTGAATATGCAAATTTGTTTATAGGACCGATTTCAGACAAAAAATTTTTTGATTCTACAAATTTTTTGTTTGAATTGGAAAAATATTTTTTTCTGTGCAACAGAAAACTGTTGTTACATTTTTAAGCAATGTTTGCCTAATTGTAATAAATTTATTAAACTTTCAAAATATACTAAAGTTCAATGATTAATTTTCCTGGTGGGCTAAAATGCGTTTCAAAACTAGTTCGATCCCATACGAATCGTAGCAAAACTAGTTTCTTTCTAAAATTTGTAGCAAAACTCGTTCGTTACAAAATTAAATCTATTGTTTTTTTATATCTAAGTTGGTTTCTATTTTTATACTGTTGATTTATTAATCAAGAATGTCATTACACTTTAAAATCAAAAAAGTTCAACTACTTCGGTCCATTTAATCCGGCGCTGAATGTTTTTTGCATTTTCCCAAAATTCGAATAAAGTGTAACGAACGAGTTTTGCATCTCACCTACTCATATGTATGTCATAAAGAAAAAAATTTACACCTAAACGACTTTATAAAATTGTCACAAATAAAATAATAAATATACAAAAGTCTAAAGGCTATGTTACTAAAACTTAATAAAACAAATTTATTAAACTAACACACATATGTATATTTTTTCAAAAGCCTTTTACGGAAATAAGCATGTTTATATAAAAAGGCTACGAATATGGTTTACACTTATTATTTTGGCGTTGTTTGTTTGAAATTGCGAATACGAATTATACACCAAGACATTATATTCCTTCTTAAGGGTGATAACCGAATCGTTATGGGGGCCTTTAATGTACACCACGAACTCTGGCACTCGAATCTCAGGGATCACCAGAGGGGTAAGGTATTAGCGTTTGCACAGTAAACGATGATTCCTCCATCAGAATAATGGGTAATTGCACCATTTCGCCGAACCGAACCATTTGTGGTGCAGGTCTGACGAACTATGCGACTTGCCATCTCATAGTTTCTCTGACATCAGACCCAAATCAGCCAATTCATAAGGGACATCGGTAAGTTAGTGAACGAATATATACGGGAGAAATTGTTGAATCATTTAATTACGTCCAACCTAACCTCCGGCGCCAAGCTATGGTCGACAGTCAGGCTTTTGATGAGTACACAAAAACATGACGATAGGCTCTCGATTACCTTTGATGCCAACACCATATCGGACCCCGAACGGTGCTCAAACTACTTTGCGCGTCAATTTATAGAGCATCCTATCAGAGATAATGCGAAAAGAGTATCGTGAAGGAGGTACACAATCTTCGAGTCATTAACACCCCTTACGCTTTTTAATCAAGCAAGGTTGCACAGGTAATTAGGACAGCTAAATCATCCAAAGCCCTTGGCGCTGGCGGAATGCTCAAAAATCTGAAAATCACCCGTAGCAGAGAATCTTACAAACGTCCTCAACTTGTCACTAGCCACGTTAATAAAGTGGGTATTGACCACCCCTGCTAAAGACCGGGAAAGATGCGACCCAAGGAGACCCATACAGGGCAATCTCCCTGCTTTCACCAGTCGCCAGGATAATTGAGACGCTACTCCTCCCGGAGCTAGTGAAACATCTCCAATTGGCGAATCATAAGCATGGATTCCGCAAGCAGTTAAGCACAATTACTGCTCTTACCGCCATCTGCGCACAATAGTCCAGTCCGACCATTTGAAAGAACGATCCTAGTGGCTCTGGACCTATCAAACCCTTTGATACGGTGAAGTATGCAATACTTTTCAGAAACATTGCGACTTCTAGTCTCTCAGACAATACGAAGATTTTGTTTGTAAATTATTTGTGTTGAATACAGTCGTTTGTGGAGTTTAGATATAAGTCAAAAGTGCCGTAGAATAAAACAGGGAGTTCCCCAGGGTGGATTTTTATCCCCGATAATGTTTAATTTCAAGCAAGGTTGCACAGGTCATTAGGACAGCTAAATCATCCAAAGCCCTTGGCGCTGGCGGAATATCCATGCGTATGCTCAAAAATCTGAAAATCACCCGTAGCAGAGTATCTTACAAACGTCCTCAACTTGTCACTAGCCACGTTAATAAAGTGGGTATTGACCAACCCTGCTAAAGACCGGGAAAGATGCGACCCAGGGAGACCCATACAGGGCAATTACCCTGCTTTCACCAGTCGCCAGGATAATTGAGACGCTACTCCTCCCGGAGCTAGTGAAACATCTCCAATTGGCGAATCATAAGCATGGATTCCGCAAGAAGTTTAGCACAATTACTGCTCTTACCGCCATCTGCGTACAATAATCCAGTCCGACCATGTGAAAAAACGATCCTAGTGGCTCTGGACCTATCAAACCCTTTGATACGGTGAAGTATGCCATACTTTTCAGAGACATTGCGACTTCTAGTCTCTCAGACAATACGAAGATTTTGTTTGTAAATTATTTGTGTTGAATACAGTCGTTTGTGGAGTTTAGATATAAGTCAAAAGTGCCGTAGAATAAAACAGGGAGTTCCCCAGGGTGGATTTTTATCCCCGATAATGTTTAATTTCTACATGTCAAAACTCCCGACAACTCCCCAAGGAATCCAGATAATGGCGTACGCAGACGACTGCACTATAATAGCGACGGGCCACAATGTGACCTATGTAGTTTGGTAAACAGTAACCTTAATGATCTGGCGAACCTTTTCCATGCGAGGAACATGAACATCTATCCCGCAAAATCTTCGGTAACTCTATTTATGACATGGACAAAGGAAGTGGGGTTACACATTTGACAGCCTGTTCATGTAATCGACGTATGCTACTGCAATCTGAGATTGAATGCGGAGTAGAAACAAGTCACTAGCCGACAGCACTTGGAGCATGGAAAACGAAACCTTGTTAGCTATATACAAAACGATGGGCCGGTCAGTGGTTCACTACGAAGCGCCTGCGTGAACCCCAAGAGTCAGCGATGCTCAGTAGAGAGCTGTCAGAATGCCGCCCTAAGGACCGCAACGTGTTGTGTTCATATGACATCAATAAAACACCTGCATGATGAAGTTCAGATGATGACGGTCAAGGAGCACAACATATTGTTTACAAAGCAGTTGCTTCTGGGATTTCACCGGAGGGGCATCCGAACTACCATCTAACAAAATTAGACACCCCCAATACATGTCAGAAAAGATCTTCGGTGGTATGAGAGTGAAGTCCAACAACTGGACTCTATGACAGACCACACCTTATACAGGGCAGCTTTGAATGAAACTCTTAGGGAGTTGGATTTTAGGTGGTCGTCCTACACCTGTTGCAAACGAAGACTAAGATCTATCACGTCGGACTAGAGTGATACTGGCACAGTTGATGTCGGGATGGGCCTTGACTTAGCTGAGTTGGATGGACAGAGCGAAGAAGAATAGAAAATAAATTTTATACACACCTGTTTTTAATGTCGAGCAGTTACAACAACAACCGAAGATAAATATTTCAACATATTGTTACCTCACATTTTTTTTGTCCCAATAGCCATTTTTGAAAAAATGTACTTAATATACTTTTTCTGATTCCAATGCCCATTTAACGATATCTCGTTTTATATTTTAGATATCCAGTATCGACTTTGCTCTACGTCCCGATTTTAAGAATTTATGAATACTTTTTTGCCCCTAAATCCAATTGGTTGGAATTCTTCCAACATTTATTGTAGTTGTAAGTAGGTTAAGAAAAAGGCGGCATGAAATAACCCCCCAAAAAAATAATGAAATAACCCCCCAAAAATTTGTACAGAGAACAACAAAAACGATTTTTGGGGGGTTATTTCATTTTGTTTGGGGTGTTATTTCATTTTTTTAATTGGGGTATTATTTCATATGAAATTATACCCCAAAAAGTAATTATGAAATAAAGCCCCAATATATTTTTTGGGGGATTATTTCATTTTCAAATTTATAATGAAAGCGTTTTTGGGAGCAAGGATTTATCCACTTTGGTATACAGAACACCGGTTTCGATAAAAAAAAGCTGCCCTGTATAGACGGCCTTCGGCCGGGCGCAATGGTTTTCTTCTATATGGTATACCAAACACCGGCTTCGCTAACTTAAGCTTCTCTGCGTAGCCGGGTCGAGTCGGTATTTGTATACTATAGAGGAGAAAATCCTGGCGCTTTGCAGAGAAGCTTTAGCTAGCGAAGCCGGTGTTTGGTATACCATATAGAAGAAAACCATTGCGCCCGGCCGAAGGCCGGCTATGCGGAAAAGCCTTAGTTGGCGAAGCTTGTGTTTGTTATATCATACCATTATATATATCGCGTGATTCTTTAAAACAAAACTGTATAATTAATTGTATTACATATATTGGGCCTTTATTTCATTTCAGAAATTGGGGTTTTATTTCATATGAAATAAGCCCCCAAAAATTAGGGAATTATTTCATTTATGTTTGGGACGTTATTTCATTTCGTTGGGGGCTAATTTCATTTTCAAAAATGGGGCTTTATTGCATATGAAATAAGGCCCCACGCTTTGGGGGGTTATTTCATTATTTTTTTGGGGGTTATATTTTGGGGGGTTATTTCATGCCGCCTAAGAAAAAACAAAAACAACTTACTTTATTGTTTTCGCAAAGAATAAGGCATGTTGCCAGTATAGTTAACAGTTTTATTTGTATATTATCTTTAGTTTTTGTAAAATCTTTGGATGAAGTTTCCTTACGATCTGGCCTAAGCAACCAGTGAAATGCGCATAGGAATAGCTTATCCCATCAACAATCAACTTCAGTTTGTCAATAGTATGAAATGGGAATTTAGCACATTATAACGAAACCTTGATAATTAATTTTTGAATCCCAAGAAAAACTTTGATAACTAATATGCATGTGGCAGTGTAAATAAAACTGAACTGGCAACATAAAATAAAGAAATTGGTTTTATTTTTGTTTTTTCTTTACCCACTTACAACTACATTTAGAGTTGACAAAAAATCAAACAATTGTGGTCGGGATTGTAAGAAAAGATAAACTCACTGTTTATTGTTGTTGTTTTTGTTTAAGCTTTGATATTGCTACAAGTAAAACTGGGGCTTATAATTCTTATTCGCTTAACAGTTTTATTTGTATAATATCTTTAGTTTTTCTAAAATCTTTGGATGAAGTTTCCTGACAATCTGGCCTAAGCAACCAGTGAAATGAGCATAGGAATAGCTTATCCCATCAATAATCAACTTCAGTTTGTCAATAGTATGAAATTCAATTTAGCACATTATAACGAAACCTTGATAATTAGGTTTTTTTGTTGTTGAAAAAATAAAGCACAAAGAAAAAACAAATAGAAGCAAATTGTGTGGGAAAGAAATTAAATTTGTGAAAGGGTAGAAAATTATAATTGAAGTAAAAGAATTAAGTAATTAAAAATAAACTCTAAAATATTTTTTTAAATGTACTTATAGGTTAGGTAAGGTTAAATTCAGTGGGCAGCCGGAACGAGTTTCTTTGTGATACTCCTAGCCAGTGACAAGTCAGCAAGTATCCACCGGATTATTCCCCAGACATCACTGCAGATTCGAACCACCCCAACTCCCTGCAGAACAGAGATATCGATTTCAGTCCCACACCAGACAATCGGCCAAACATGGCAATTCTGGTCTCCCAAAATGCCTCAACCTAATATCTCCGAGATCGGGTCATTGGTAGAGAAAATGAACACCGTCTCCTTCTCCTCATCATGACAACTTCTACATTAGTCAATTAAGACGCATTAGTCCCTATCACCCAGTGAATCGTCACGACCGATATTACTGTCCATTTTCAGGTATTCCCCTCCTGCCATCTCTCCTGAGCCCTTCTGAACGACCCTCGTCTATTGAGTCTTGCAGCAAAACACTGCTGCCATCTGGCAGCCTAAAAGAAACCTTTATACCCAAATCCTCTATGAATAAACCTCCACCCACCCTGCTGGCCATCTCAGAACCATCAGTATAGGCCCTTCGGACCGGTTTAAGAAGTTGCATATTTTCAAACGGCTCATCACTATCACCATGATGAACTGTAAACAAAGCACTGAAAAAAGTTTCAGAGTGCAATATTCTAGTTCCACCAAGTCACATGATGCGCGCAGTGTGACCCTGGCATGAAATTAGAGCAAACTGTTCGGACATGATGTTAATTGGCAGCTAGTTCAATATAGTGAGCCTTCGTCGGTGTCAACCGATGTGATCCTGCGATCATCAACGCGCCTTATCTATATAATTTCTCAAGCATCCTACAGTACCATCCCCTAACTATGGCAGGCCTCCACACTATGACACCATGGAAGAAGATCGGTTTTATCACAGTCTCAAAGATCCATTCAACGCCCTGGGGCCAAGTTCCTGCCTACACAGAAAAGATTATTGCCGAATTATTTTTAAACAAACGCTTGTTTGAAAATTATTTTAATTTCTATAAATTTTTTTACTGACTCAAACAATATTTTTGTTCGATTTTTATTTAACCAACAAAAATGTGGACAACTCTTCAAAAATATAATAAACGTGTTATTGGTGTCAAGTTTTCATAATTTTGTATGAAATATTTAGCGCTCTTTAATGTTGTCGTCTTTTTGGATTTTTTTTTTTTTTTTGATCGTAAGCAACACTTCTTTATGTGAAATATAAGAACAACAACAAAAAACATACACAGTCTATTTTTGGACGCTTTAAAAAAGTGCAACTATAAGAAAAACAATAGCAGAAACAACATCATAAGAAACAAAATCCCGTATTCAATCTTTTAAAACTGTTTGGTTAAATACATCAAATACAAAAATAGAATGATGACGAAAAACATATCGAGTCGGTCTGCTGCCGTTTTTGGTTACATTTCTTCTTTAGCAAAGGAAAGGATACAGCAACAGAGAGTGTGATAAAGGAAAACATTGTGTTGTTTGCATAAATAAGACTTCGTTCGAAAATTATTCCAACAAAAAAAATGTGTCTCAAAGCCAGCCGGCGGCTTTGCTCTGCCGTCATCTTCTCATACAGTGCTTGATTGTGTGCTGTGCGCTTCATTGCTTGTGCAAAAACTTTTTTTTTTTTTGAAATTTAGTATATGAATTTCAGTAAACTTTTTGTTGGATTCAGTTAAATTATTTGTTTGAAAAAATCAGTGTTTTTTCAATAAACAAAATGCAAATAAATTGTTTGAATATGCGAATTTGTTTATAGGACAGATTTCAGACAAAAAATTGTTTGATTCTACAAATTTTTTGTTTGAATCGGAAAAATAATTTTTTCTGTGTACAGATCTCCTGCAGATGTAACGGGCACAATGGCCGTATAAACCCTGGAACGAACGTTGAGTTCGCAAGATAGTTTATTATCGAGGATCACTCCTAGGTATTTGGCACTTTTCAAGATTGCCAGCTCTGTGCCATTTAGCCTAAGGAGTCTAAGCCTTGTACTTCGTGGTAAAAGGTACCAACGCAGTTTTTAGTGGATTGACAAGTCCACAAGAGATACTCCAGGAGCTTAGAGTCTGCAATGCAGATTCCATACATCGGCACAATGTGTTTATCCATGACTCAGCAAAGTGTTTATTGTCAAGTTCCATAAAAGAGGGGACAGCACCCAACCTTGCTGGGTGCTCCTGTGTACCAATCTGCAAACATTGGTAGCAACCATTGTGGATTCAATGATCCTGTTGCCAAGTAGATTTGCAATGAATCCACAAATAGCACCGTCAACACTTAACTCTGTTAATGATTCCAAGATGGAGTCAGACCTGACATTATTGAAAGCCCCCCTTAAAAAAATTCAAGAAAGGCTACATGAGTTGATACTTTTATTATATTAATAAACACAAAAATACAATAAAACAAATATGTAGTTATACAATAAACAATAAAACAACAATAAATATGTGCTATGTAGATAGTTATAAAACTTTTAAATTAAGTAAAAAATTAAAATTATCAAAAAACCCAGCTGCAAAAAATACAATTTTTATACATTAAAAAGACCGAAACAAGAGTAAGGAAAACTAAATTAAAGCAAACTGTAAACAATGTTTACACTACTTCGGTTTAACAGACTATAAAATGATCTGAAAACTAAAGTTTAGTACAGCTATGCTTAGTAGCAGGCGGGAACCATTAATTTTTTTTTTTTTGGTTTAGAATTTGAGGGTATTTAATAAATGCTGTAGCTCATACTTTTATACCCTCCACCGCAATTAGTTGTGAAGAGGGTATACTAAGTTTGTCATTCCGTGTGAAACTTTTTTATTATTCATCTCAGACCCCATAAAGTATATATATTCTGGGTCCTTGAGTAATTTTAAGTCGATTTAGCCGTGTCCGTCTGTCTGTCCGTCTACCCGTCTGTTAAAAACACGCTCACTTTCGAAAAACTCAAAAGAAATAAATAAACTTGCTGTCAAATTGCTTGTAGTTATCCTAAGCAGTTTGGGATTGAAATCCAGCAAAATGGTTCGTTAGGATTAGAGCTATGAATCAAAATGTGGAACCACAACCTAAACAAATTGACAATATGTTACAAAAACTAACATAAATGGTGGAACAATGTACGTAATGATACATTGCAAAAGTTCGTTTTATTCGACTGGAAATCACGCTGTAAAATTTCGCGCAGATTAGTCCATTATTTACCCTAGGCATATAAGCCCTACTCCCGGAAAACAGTTAAGTACGCCTAAAACCGTAAAACATAATGCTATCATTTGGTACATCACAGTCTTATAGGACTAGAAATAAGACTATGCATACATTTTCGTGAAGATTGGTCCATAATTTACCATAGGCCCCATATAAACCCTACTCCCGAAAAACAGTTTAGTACGCTTAAGACCGTAAAAAGTAATGCTATCAAAACAAAATTTGGCTCGTCACAGTTTTATGGAAGTGGAAATAACACTGTGAAATTTCGTGAGGTTCGGTTAATAATTTACCTTAGGCCTCATATAAACCCTTCTCCCGGAAAACAGTTTAGTACGCCTAAAATTATAATTAATAATGCTATCATAACAAATATTGGCACCTCACAGTTTAATAGGACTACAAATGAGACTGTGAAATTTCATGAATACCGGTCCATAATTTACCATAGGCCGTATATAAACCCCACTCCCGGAAAAAAGTTTAGTACGCCTAAAACCGTAATTAATAATGCTATCATAACACATTTTGGCACGTCAGAGTTTAATATGACTACAAATGAGACTGTGAAATTTCGTGAAGATCAGTTCATAATTTACCCTAAGCCCCATATAAACCCTACTTCCGGAAAAGAGTTTAGTACGCCTACAATCGTAATAAACAAAGCTATCATAATAGAAATTGGTACGTCACAACTGTATAGGACTAGATATGACGCCGCCAAATTTCGTGAAGATCGGTCCATAATGTACCTTAGGCCCAATATAAACCCTACTCCCGGAAACAATTTAGTATTCCTAAAACCGTACAAAATAATGCTATCAGAATAAAATTTAATACTTCACAATTTTATATTATTAAAGATCACAGTAATAAATTTCGTGATGATCGGTCCATAATTTACTTTAGACCTCATATAAAGCCCACTCTGCTAAAATAATTAAATACGCCTAAAACCGTAGCAGATATAGATATTGCGGTAAACTTTCTCTAACTTAGCTTCATATGGTCAGAAAAAATGTTATGCAATTTTGTCATATACGGTGCATAATAACCCTTAGATCCATTTAAAGCAGCCTTCTGAAATTCACTGCAAACGCTTAAACTAATTTCTCCGCTGTATTGAAATTTATGTCTTTTAATACCAGAAATCACTCTGCATAATTTTGGGATGATTGGTTCATAGCTTACCATAGCTCCACTATAAATTCCCCTCCTGAAAATCATTTAAGTTCAGCTTAAACTATTACGAATCGTGATATTTTACTCAAGCTAGTAAAAATTGATAAAAAACAAGTAAGAGTGCTATATTCGGCTCTGCCGAATCTTATATAAACTTCACCATTGTGCGAGCAGAATACAGAGCAACTAGACAAAAACTAAATAATTTTTACATACCTATACATGCATATTTACAATACTTAAAACTTCATTATAAATAAAATTTAAAATCAAAATATTCAAAAAAAATTTTCTTTTTAAAAAACCAAGATTCGAACCAGGGAACTCTCAGTTTCTAACTTAACACAACCCCTAGACAACTGAACCATGAAGGAACGTTAATTGAATATCATTAAAATGAAATATGGCACGTTTACTGTTCAAAAAATTCAACACAGTTGAGTTGTAATTACTTTTGATGTTTTTGTTCACCGCAATAGCAAAGTTGTAAACCATAATAAAAAAATTACAAATCAACTTATTTGAGTTGTGAATCGAAATAGGGAAATATATTCACCAAAATAGTTTGTGCAAAGTATGTGTGTTTGTTTGTTGGCTGTAGGAAAAATCGCCCAAAGAAAAATGGCAAAAAAAAAAAAAATGAAAAATCGCCCAAATGAAGGATCGCCCAAAAGAACATGAAAAATGACCCAAAAAGTTAAATATGAAATTTTGCCCAAAAGAAACGAAAAAGGGCCCAAAATAAAAATGAAAACTGACCCAAAAAGAAAAATATAATTTAAAAAAAAAAAAAAAAAAATTTTAAATTACCCAATTTGCAAAACAGTGTTTGTTATTCATATAAATTTAGTAACATACAAATGTAAGTTTAATGTAAAAAATTGCATTGTATTTTCAACAGCTGCGCGGTAGTATGGACAGTAATACCTATTTGAGCCCTCCGCCAAACTTTGTGCACTATTGAATAGTTAAATATTAATTAATCACTGCATAGTTATAATCAATTACTCAAAACAGAATATAGCTTTTTGCAAGGTGGCATGCCATAAAGTCCAGTGTCGTAATGTCCATGGACACTGTGACACTTTTGAAAATGTCATAACGTCCGTGGGCATTAAGACACTTTGCAAATGCAAATTATGTCTTTTTACTAAAGATGTTTAATTCCAAAAAAAGATCTGCATACACGCAGAGAAAAACCTGTTTTATTATGGTCACAACCAACAAAACTATTTTTAAAGAAACTTATTTTACCATAATATGGTTGTCGGTGACAATGTATGGTTAAATTAAACATTTAAAAATGGTTTTGGTGTTTTTTCTCTGAGTGCACATATTAAACATATAACGAAAACACTTTTTGGCGCAAGGATTTTCTCCTGGTGTAACAAATACCGGCAGCGCTTACTAAAGCGTCTCGGCATAGCCGGCCTTCGGCCAGGCGCAAGTATTTTCTACTCTATGGTATAACAAAAACCGGCTTCGCTAACTAAAGCTTCTCTGCATAGCCGGCCTTCGGCCGGGCGCACGGATTTTCTCCTCTATGATATAACAAAGACCGGCTTCGCTAACTAAAGCTTCTCTGCGCAGACGGCCTTTGGGTGGGCGCAAGGAATTTTTGCTTTATGGTATAACAAGTACCGGTTTCGCTAAGTAAAGCTTCTAAAATCTGCCTTGTTTCCGATCGAAGGCCGACTTCGCAGATAAGCTTTACTTAGCGAAGCCAGTATTTGTTATACCATAGAGGACAAAATCCTTGCACCTGGCCGAAGGCCGGCTGTGCAGAGAAGCTTAAGTTAGCGAATCCGGTACTTGTTTTATCAAAGAGGAGAAAATCCTTGCGCCCGGCCAAAGGCCAGCTATGCTTTCGGGTTTGTCCACGGACACTATGACACTGGACGCATGTAAGATTTTGACGAAATTTTAAAAATGAAAAATGGCCTGAAAAAATGGGCTATTTTTCATATATTTTTGAAAATGAAAAATCACCAAATTTAAAAAACGAAAAATCACCCAATAATAACGAAAAATAGCCCAAAAATTTTGGGTCACTTTTCATAGGAATTCAGGCCCAATTTTACATGGAATTTTTTTGGGCGATTTTTCATTTATTTTTTGGGCGATATTTCCTACAGCCTTGTTTGTTTTCTCTTATCTTTTTTGGCGAGTTTTTAAGTAGCAAAAAACACAAAAATTCTTAGTTTCTATTTGTTAAAATTATTTCGTTAAATAGACGACATAATAAAGAAGTGTGATAACGAAAATCATATTGGGCATTATGCTAGTATATGTAAACAATTGAAGGGGGGGGGGGGGGGGGGGCAGAGGGACATCACATGGTTAAATCAAGTTCTCCCCTCATAAGGACCCAGAATATATACTTTATAGGGTCTTAGATCTATATTGTAGAAATTACAAACGGAATGACAAACTTATATATACCCTTTTCCACCTGACGTGAAGGGTATAAAAAGTCATAAAACTTTCTGATTGTCGGTCAATAATTTAATATATGTCTAAACCGCATCCAATTTTAATGTAGATGTCTGTTTTTATAAAGATAAATAAATAACAAATCATTCGAACTGTCGGTGGAGGGTATCAAAGATTCGGTACATCCAAATATAGCACTCTTACTTGTTTAAAATAATTTTTTATTTATTTATTATATTTTTGCCTTTTTAGTTACGCACTTTTTGTGAGAGGTGCCAGCCAGTTATAAAAAACTGTTAAAACCAATTTAATATTCCCACAAATCGAGTGAAATTAATCACCCCTATCGCGAATGTTATGGGAATATGTAATATGGGAGCAAACCTATGTTCCTATCCCTAACAAATCGGTATCGCGAATATTTTGGGAGTAAAAATTTATATTGTGAATTATTTGTCAGTGCTTTATAAACAAAAGTCTCTATTGTGAATAACTTGTCAGTGCTTGTATTGTGAAAGAAAAATATACAATATAAAATACTAATAAAAATTTAATAAAATTAATAATGAATAGTGTTTATCTTCATTTTCTTTATTTACACTCCTTCAATAAAAGAAAAAAGTAATTGATTTTAGTCCTTATTTGGAATACAAATTAAAATTTACATGTTCCCTTCTCGTTCACATTAACACTTGTTGGGAATTTATTTAGTAAAAATACTCGCGGGAGTAAACATTGGCGATGTCAAATTTTTTAAGTTTGGGAATTCATTCCCAAAAAATTTGTTATGGGAATCATTCACAATACAAAATAAAAAAATATGGGAATATTTTCATGGGAGATGTTGTTTGCGATAGGGGTGAATAAAGTCGTTGGACATGCTCAGTTAAAATTTTTTTTAAAAATCTCCGTATTTTTTACTCTAATTTCAATTTCACTGATAACTTATATACATTTTTGTAATCTCCTTTAATTTACACATTTTTTACGATAAATGTCAAACTTTATATGAAAATGTGCTATTTAAGTACCACATTTCTAACATATGGAATTTAACGTTTTAGATGTGGGTGTGTGAGACACAAATTAATGATATACATAATTTGTCTCTCACACACTCACATCTAAAAAGGGTCTGAAATATGCTCAAAAGTTTATGTTATGGAAATAAATGTAGATGATAAGAACATGTACTTGTAATTAAGTTTTTAATTATCTTTAACAGGTAAAAATCGAATAAACAAATATTTTTATATTAAAAAAGTAGAATTTTTAAAGATATTAATCTTAATCGATTAATTGACATAAATTGTTCGAGTTATTCGTTATTCAAAATTAGCTATTTCAATTATTCGATCGAATAATGCCGAAAAAATTCCAGCACAGATAGATGGAAACAGGTCCAGGCTCTGACAAGCAATTAATATTCCGTGGTGATAGAAGAGAGTAACCAGGAAATTAACACCTCCAACGTCTCCTGGCTGTTTGTTTCAATATATGGCATTTTTGTTTCATTTTACACAAAAAGTTTCTCGACGCGAGAGTAACAGAACATGGGCACTGTTTCGCTATTGGAGCTCAAAAAAAAGTTGTTAAAAGCACGAAGAAAAAATAAAAATGACAGATTTATATCAGAGCGGCTAAATAGAATTGGTAAAATTATTAAAACTTGTAACAGAATACTAATGAATGAATATTACAAGAACAATTTTGAACTGCGTGCTGGGGATGTTAAAAAATCGCGGCGGTTTCTTAATAATGAACTTGGTAGGTGCCTCCAAGATACACAATACATATATTCTGAGGATGGTAATCGTTTAACAACTGATATTGAGAAAAATATGGGTTTAAATCAGTATTTTTTT
The DNA here is from genome assembly GCA_930367215.1 of Pollenia angustigena. NCBI lineage: Eukaryota > Metazoa > Arthropoda > Insecta > Diptera > Polleniidae > Pollenia > Pollenia angustigena. The sequence continues at coordinate 20,875,333 of OV884061.1, read as the reverse complement.
GATTCAATTGAGAATCTAAGATGATAAACAATTTAAGGTCATTGAGACCGTTAACGACAATTTTTAATTTAGAAAAAGTTGATAAAAAATGCGTTGAAGATATTATGAATAGGTTACCAAAAAAATAAAAGTGCCGGTTATGATAAAATATCACTAAGGGCCATTATTACAACTTGAAGTTAGCTAAAGTTAAGATTAAATTGACAGATAATAATGTGTTATCTGTCAAAAAGCGTCTGTTAACTGTCGGATAACAGCTAACGCCAAGTTATAATAATGGCCCTAAAAATGATTTTATGCAGAAAAACAGAATTTTCAGAAATTATATTTAAAATTTTTGGCAGTATGATACACCACGAAGAATACCCCAAATGAACTAAAAATTCACAAGATTGTCCCCATTCCTAAATGTAAGGATTCTAACAAGGTTGAGTTGTATCGTCCAGTATCGGTTTTATCAGTAATTGATAAAGAAATTGAAAAAATTGTGTTTGATCAATTATCTGACTATTTTTTCAGAAACAAAATATTATTTGAAAGACAGTTTGGTTTTTGTAAATGGTGAAACTGCGTATTTTTCGATCTATCTAAAGCGTTTGATTTAGTGGACCATGACATTTTGATTAAAAAACGGAAATAGTTGGAATATTAAACAGTTCTTATGCCTTATTTAAGGATTTCTTGTCTGGTCGTTAAAAATTTGTACATATTGGTGACGCTAAGAGCACCTTGTTACCTGTAACATGCGCAGTTCCGCAGGGTAGTGTACTCGGGCCCCTTTTGTTCAAGATTTTTACAAATTATCTGATGAACATAACATTTAATGGTCAACTTTTCATGTTTGCTGATGATTTTGCCTTCTTTACCGTTATAAACATAATCGTGTGTTACAAACTCAAGTGGAGTACGATTCATCGATATTAGCTAAATATTTAAGATTAAATAAGCTTATTTTGAATAAGGATAAAACTAAATTCATCAGATTTAGACCGTATAATTTAGAAAGAGATCAATCTATGACGGTACATATTTGTCTTATCTTCCAACAATATATGGAGTAGGGAAAGTTCTGCTTTAAGAGGTATTTAATCTGCACAAAACAAAGCTTTAAAACTTTTTTTTAAACCTACCCATAAGATTTCATACACTAGACCTTTTTAGACGTTATGAAAACAATATTCTACCGATAAATGGGTTGTACAAAATGCAGTAATTAAAATTTGTATTTAAATCTATAAAAGGTCTTGGAAAGTATTCAGTTCAGTTTTTACAAAATGCCTTGGTGACAAATAGAAATACAGCACAAGGTCAAAACCTCTCTGTAACAAAATGTCGTCCTGAACTGACGAAACAACGGATACGCTTTGCTGGTTCCAATGAATTTAATAATTTGCCCGTTTCTTTAAAAAATATTTTACTTTTTTTAACGTTTAAGAAAGAGCTTAAGTTTTTTTTATTAAACAATCTAGAAACACTTCTTACGCAAAATTAAAAGTTTTTACAAATAAAAAGTCAAATTCTTTTTTTTTCTTTTGCATTTGAAAACAATTTTTAATGTGTAAATATGTAATGTAAACACAATGTAATTATAACTAGTTGCCTTATAATGCCTCTTTATGCCAATTTATACATTGCTTAATATGTATTAATACTATTTTCAACTTTATATTCCCGAAAATAACTTTGATAAAAAAAACTTTTTGGTAAATTATATCGAAAACATAAAAAAGCAAGGGCAACTTGCAATGATTTTTAAAACAAGATCAGATTTGTTGCCATTAAAGGCAAATAAATTTAATACAGCTGAAAAAAAATTGTGCACATTATGAAGAAGATGAAAATTTACAACACTTTATGGCAAAATGACAAATATTTAGGGAATTCTGAAACAGATACTTTGAAAATCCATATCTCAATGAAATGGAACTAATCAACATTTTGAATGGTAAAATACCCAATGGGTGGAAGGATTTATAACTATGTCGAAAACGCTTTGAAGTATAGAAACATCAGTTCAGGGATCAGTTCAATAAATTTATAATAAATAGAAAAAATATAAAACGAATTAGAAGGTCGTAAGTTGATTTGTAAATTTTGTGAAAATAATCCTCCTCATTAAAGAAAATTTGAATTTTTTTCGTCACTTTTCTGAAATCCAAATTAAAATTAATTTTTGCTGCAGGCTTGCCTTGATTCGTATCATGGATGATGGAAGCTTCTTTACAATGGACGCTCATGACTGGACAGCAATTAAAACTTTTTAGGCGAATTTGAAAAGACATTTTTATAAATAGGGATAGCAACCAAGAAACCTAGACTGTTTTATCACTCAAATAAAATGGATGTTACAGAAAATGCGCACAAAGGTGATTCAAGAGCCCATCCGTTTGCCTCAAATATGAAAAAAGCCCATCGATGTGGCTAGATTTCTTTTTGTAAAATAAGTTTAAGTTGTGTATTTTAACAATTGCATTAAATAAATTTTTTATTACTGTTAATGTGTCAGTCCACATTTAATTCCGCATACGTTATATATACATATTTTTAGTGTCCGACCGAACGCACTTTTTGAGACCGAACCCGAACTTCGGCAAATTTTGACAAGTTCGGCTGAACCCGAACCCGAACTTTTTGTTAATAAATCTGAACAATTGTACTATTTTTAATGAATTTATTTAAAACAAAATAAAATTTCGGGAAATTATTACATTTACAATTATGGAAGGATGCAACATGAAAAGATAAATTGCACTTTATAGTAGTCAAAACTATTTTATAGTTAAAAAATAATTAGTAATTGCTTTTTTTAAGACAAAAAATAAATTACAAGTTTAATGCAGTATACATTAGGGATATAACTTTTTTACACGTTTTGCGAAAATCAAAAACGGCATAGTATAGTCGTGTCGAACATTAAAAGTTACTAATAAAAAATATGATAATTTTTTCGGATTGTTAAAAAAGTTCACGCAGGGATCGGTTTGAAGTTTGAAAACAACCATTTTCTCTCACGGAAATTTTAAAATATATACACCTGATATTTGTAAATATTTCTTTACGTATCACTTAAATGCTATTTGGGAATTTATCCACTGCTTTAGGTTTAAGAATTTTCCTACGGTTTACAATTCATCGCGGTTCAAAATTTCTTAGAAGGTTTTAGAAATTTGCTTCCCTGCGTGAGGTTTTTTTTCGCAAAACGACGGGAGACAGTTGTTTTCATTAATAAGGTCCCTATTAATTTAATAATATTAGTATGGTTTACAACTTTGCTAAATTGCGCTGAACAGAAACATAACAAAAATTACAACTGATCACAACCAGTTGCCTTTAATACAACTCAACTGAGTTGAGTTGTAAACACCGTAATAGAGGCCTAAAACATTATTGGCCACTCCGTCGTACTATGTCAATTATTTGGTTATAGCCCTAGTATACATATTAGTACTCAAACCTCTAAAATTTATTTTTTGAATTCGTTGGGGTGTATTTTCTCTAAGTGGCGTTTAATATTGGCGGTAGTTGACGTTTGTTTGGCGCAACGCTTTCTCAATTTAAAAAAAAAAAACTCCAAAATGGATTGGATGACATTTTTATCTGGAAATATGTATACTATAAAGTTTGGTTTGTGGTTCACCCAAAACTATAGATTATCTTACCATTCGCAGAATATAAATAGAGAATATTTATTTGCGAAATAAAATTTAACCGTTTTTTTTGTTGTATTTTTTACCGTCTTCTAAAAACTACACATATCGTCGGTTGATTATTTGATTGTCGTATGTGGATAGAAAATATGTACATACGACAATTAAATAATCAACCGACGATATAAAGACATTTTCGTACACTTAAGCATTTTATTAAGTCATCGCTGCATTTTTTCGAACTTATAATCATAGAGAAAAATAGTTGTATTGATTTTGTATTATTTTCAAAAGCAATGATGCCAAATTATAATTTGAAATTATAATAAATATGTTATTTCATTAAAAAGTTCAGTAAAGTTAGGTAAAAATTTTGCCGAACACCGAACTTTGACCGAACGTCATTTTTTGCCGAACTCCGTAACCGAACCCGAACGTTAGGTCGGCACTATTTAATGTTTATTTCATTTCTTTGTTTGTATATCTTAATATTTTACAATAAAGAACATACATACACACATTCGTTGTAAAGTTACCTTTACTGATTCCCTAAGTGAAGGCAATAATAAAATTATTAAATTTTAAACACTTACCAATAATAGCTTCGATTGTGATATAGTTTGCATCAATTTCTCTTGCAAACTCACGTATGGCTTGGTTGGGGTCCTCATAAGTATGTGGGTCTACATAGCTGCGGCTATTTCCAAACAACGGTGTAGTCACTATAAAGTTTACAAATATGAAAATAATTAAAAGTTTTATCGACCAAAATGGGTAAAATAATAAATGCCTATAATTTTTAACATATAAGCCCATTTTTGATTTACAAACGTTAATTAATTGAAATTTAAGATAAAAATATTCAAAATTATAACTAAGAGAAAACCCACTCCAACTAAATATAAAACAAAAAATTTGTTCAAAACAAGTTGAGTGCTATATTCGGCTATGCCGAATCTTATATACCCTTCACCATGGAGCGCTAAGAACTGAAATAATATAAAAACCGTTCTTTAGATATAAATACATCTAATTTGCGCCACGCCCATTTCTCTAATCCGTCCAAATGTTGAGTATTAATAACAACTGTGTTTGTACCTAATTTCCAGAGTTTGGCTCTTGCAGTTCTGCAGATATACAGAAATCTAAACGTCTTTGTATAGGAGGTATCACGCCCACTTTTCCAATCCCGCCCATTGTTTAAGAGAGGTTGTATATTGATAGCCCAAAAACAAGGAATTTTCGGATTGAATTGGAGGCAGTCGTGGTTTTTTGCTCATATTTAAGCCATTTAATGACCGGTCTGGCTGAATTTCTACAGCAAACTTCAATATATAACAACCTAGTCCTCATCATATCTGGGGTCTTCGGAAAACCCATTTCAACATACAAACGGACATCGTTTAATCAGCTTCGCTACTCATAACGACCCAGAACATACATATATACTTTATAGAGTCTAAGAACAACATTGTAGAAATTACAAACGGAATGACAAGCTTATATATAACTTTTCTACCGGTGGTAAATGGTATAATATAATAAAAAAATCGAACACAAATAAACATCAATACATGATGGATAAGTATGGTAAAGATTGGATAGCTATAGTAATTTATAAACTAATGTTTTTGTTACAGCATTCAAAATCTAAAAAATTATACTCATAATTTGTTTGTCTTCAAACTTCTCGAGAATTTTCAGAAAAATGTATTATTTTACGGAAAATGTATTGTCATGATTTATATTTATTGCAACATTTTGTTGTCAAGATAAGGATTATTTTCACTAATTTAATTGCAAGTGTTTGAGCAAACTAAGTCGTACACAGTTTGCAAAGGGAACCGCAGTAATCCCTTACAGATCTCAGAGTGTAATTATATTTTCAAACAAAATACCTACATAAATATATATTAGAAATGTTTAAATTACATCCTTTGATCTAAGCTAGAGTTTGTTCCCGGAATTTTCCAGTTTTCAATTCCAGCTTTTTTGAAGAAAAGCTTTTTTTAAAACTTAAGTACATCTTAAATCTGGGTTTCATGTCTTAAGTTGTTTTACGCAACTAAATTTCACCACAATATTATTGCTGCAGATTTAGGATTATTACGCTGATTTTTGAGAATGGGATTTATATAGGGGGTATGGTAAAATATTAGAGTTGTCAAAACCGATTTCCGTAGTTTGCGAAAAATCGATTTTTCCTATTTTTCCGGTTTTTTAAAAAGGCCGGTTTTCGAAGTATTCGAGAAATCGGTTTTTTGATCTCGAATAATTGATTTTTTCTTATAATTAGTTTTTTAATTATCTTGCATTCGATGACATTTTTACGTATTTGTTGTCACCATACATAACATATACATAGCAGTACCAAGCTATTGAACTTGCAGAAGAATTCTTCAACACAGACTTTTTTGTAAATGCCTGCAGTATGAGTTAAGCCACAGTTTTGACCTTGGCTTTGGTTTCTGGTGTACATTAAAAAAACAACTGCTAGTGATGAGTTATACATTTTTGATGGTTTTGAAAACCGCACTAAAAACAGTTGTAAACCATAATACAAAAACTGCAAAATTTCAACTAAACTAGAGGTGAGTTGTAAACCGTAATAGGAGAGTGGCTTTGTGCTTCCTTAAAAAATTCAAAACCCAGCTAAAACGTCAAAAACAAATAATAATAGTGACTTAAAAGAGGATTTTTTTCGTATTACCAAAGACAATTCCGAAAACAAGTCACCATTTTTAATAGCATTCGTCCATGTGACAATTGAAAAATATGTATGTATTAAATTTTATCAAAATTTATCAAAATGTACGTGTTTTATTAATTTAGATGACTTTAATAATTATGTTAATGCGCATAAGGAATTCTAATGATAATTACACACTAATTTCAAAAGATTTTGTTATTCGTGCTTAATTCCCAGTTTTTATTCTTGATAAAAACACTTGAAATTTATTGTTGATGGGATAAGCTATTCCTATGCGCATTTCACTGGTTGCTTAGGCCAGATCATCAGGAAACTTCATCCATAAAGATTTTAGAAAAACTAAAGATATTAAACCTGTTAAACATATAAGACTTATAGCAACAGTTCTACTTGTAATTATATCAAAGTTTAAACAAAACACATCAACAATAAACAGTGGGTTTATCTCATCTTACATTCCCCACTACAATTAGTTGAAATTCTCTCAACATTAATTGTAAAAATTAAAGTCAACTAAATTATTAAATCACGTACATTTATTTAGAGAATATTTTTTATTTTTGTTCAAAAAAATACAAATCAAAAAATAACTTTTATTTTTGATCCAAAATATAAAAATAAAAATTATAAAAATCAATATATTTTATCATTGACAAGTGCATGAGGAACAATAATATGGAATACTTGAGAATCAGTTTTTCGACATTTACTTCTATATGTTTTTTTGTTTTTAAAATTCCAATATAACTGTTATTTTCGGTCCCTGCTAACAAGTACTACAGATTGTCTGTTCTGTTTAACTTTTTTACTAAATAAATTATTAAAAAAAACCGAAGCCCGATTATTCGAAACCGGGTTTTAGTTAAAAAACCGAAAATGAGATTTTTTCAGAAGTTGGGTTTTCGAACTATTCGAAACTCGGTTTTAAAAATATACGAATACTTGCAACTATAGTAAAATATAGACCTATCTTCACGAAATTTTATTTTTCGCCTTACGAAACTGTAGTGAGCTAAATTTGAAACAATATTATTAAGTTTAAGTCGTAGTTAAGTTAGGGCTGCCATACGTCCTGGTTTTCCAGGATTGTCCTGGTTTTAGACTACTTGTCCTGGTCCACTATTAAATTGTCCTGGTTTTTTTGTACAGGTCAAGACAAACAAATTTGTTTTTTGCTTTAGTTGTTTACAAAGGTTAAGATTTCTGTTATAACACTGCTAACATAAGCTAATTGTATAAAGAACTTTAATTAAATTCAACTGTTATCTGGTGTAAAGCTGGTAAAAGCTTTCAATAATATTAGATGATAGTCAATCCTCTTTCAAATTTTGTTTCAACTAGTTATACCGTGTAAACAACTTTTATAAGTAATCGAAAACCGATAACAAATTGCTTTCTCTAAGGCAGCCCATACACGTTTCAATTCAATTGTCAACTGAGTGGTCGTTGTCCATATCAAAGCGTGTATGGCTTAGTCAATTGATTAGTTTGACAGTTGTCGAGTTGGTTGAAGAATAATCAAAAGAGTTTGATTTTTTTTTCAAGTTGAGTACTTAGTCTGCTCAATGGACTAAAGAAAGAAACTCGTTAAAGACTGAAACACTGGAGAGTATTATTCAATGTAAGTTTGACTTTAATATGACATGCTGCCTGTTTTATAACTAGATATATCAAAGACCGAAATGAAGTTCTAGAAAAAGTGCAATCTTCTGTAAATTATTTTAGTTTAGAACATTTTAAGCTCAACTTTTCATTATTTTTCACCGTTTTTATGTACATGAAGTACATCCCAGTAAAAACTTCGCCTACAAAACAATGTGTTAACATAAGAGCACTACTTACAATTCTACTGAAAGATCCAATGAATTTTACGAGGCATGTCCCAAAATGAACGCATTTAAAAGTAAGTCATAATTTTTTTACTTAAATAATCCAGAAAAAAGTAGTTATAGAAGTTGTTATAGATGTGGTTATAGAAGAACGCTACAAAATAATGAGTTAAAGAAGCTATTCATTTTGAAAAAGTAAGCGAAGTTTTTACTGGTACGTTAATTTTTTTTCTATATATTGTTGGATTTAAAAATAAAAACTGGATGGTTTCTTACATATCGCACCCTAAATACTTAACTGTAACAACTCAAAATTCTTAAATTTTCAGGAGAGCCAAAAAACAGTTATGTAAAAATGGCGATAATATTTTTAAAAAAAATTAGTTAGTTCCCTTATTAAAAAAGTCCAATTTGAAGAAAGTTTTGCTATGCCTTTTGAGAATTTATTTATTAAGGGTGCGATATACTACACACATATGGGCATTTCCCCAGAATGGTCTACCAGGATGAAAAAATAGCATGTTGATTATCATCGTCTTTTATTGCTTTTTATTATAAAAAAGTCTTTGTTCTCATAAAAGAATGGTTTCATAGCATATCTCAGCTGTTTTACTTGAGGAAATTGCGCTGGAAACTGGAAAATTTTATATTTTTCTGTATTTTCTACTTCTAAAGACATTTTTATATACTTATTTTACATGCAAGAAATATGTTATGTTTACACTCTTTCTTCATAATCTCTCCATTACAATTAATTGTAAAAGGAGTATTAAGTTTTTTTGTTAAGGAAATCAAAGACATTTATGGGAAAATGCGTGGTGATAATAATAAAAAAACATATGGAAAAATCGTACGTTCGAGACCGGTAAATAAGCCAATTACACAAAAACCAAGAGAGAGATATTTTATTTTGTAAATACTGGATGGAGACCTACATTAATAAACTATTAAAATAATTTGATAACTTTTAATTCCATTGCGCAGATTTTTACATTTCACTATTGTCAGCCAAAGTTGACTTCTATTTTGCGTACACAGAAAAAATTATTTTTCCAATTCAAACAAAAAATTTGTAGAATCAAACAATTTTTTGTCTAAAATCGGTCCTACAAACAAATTCGCATATTCAAACAATTTATTTGCATTTTGTTTATTGAAAAAAAACGCCGATTTTTTCAAACAAATAATTTTACAGAATCAAACAAAAACTTTACTGAAATTCATATAAATTTCAAACAAATAATTTTGCTGAATCAAACAAAAAAGTTTTGGCACAAGCAATGACGCGCACACAAGCAAGCACTGTTGGCGAAGATGAAGCAGAGCAGAGCGGCCGGCTGGTTTTGAGACACATTTTTTTGTTGGAATAATTTTTGAACGAAGTCATATTTATACTGACAGTATTTTTCTTCATCACTCACTGTTGCTTTATCCTTTCCTTTGCTAATGAAGAAGAAATGTAACCAAAAACGGCAGCAGACCGACTCGATATGTTTTCCGCCATCATTCTATTTTTGTATTTGATGTATTTAAACAAACTATTTGAAAAAATTGAATACGGGATTTTGTTTTTTTTTTACCAACTTTGAAACCAACCAAAAATTTATTTTGTTTCTTATAATGTGTTTTTTCTGTTGTTTAAAAAAAATGAAACGTTTTTTTACCTGCTATTGTTTTTGTTGTTTTTTTACTACCAACCTCGTCACGCTATTTTATCATTTTTCTTATTGCTGTACTCTTTTAAAGCGTCCAAAAATAGACTGCATGTGTTTTTTGTTGTAGTTCTTATATTTCACATAAAGAAGTGTTGCTTACAATCAATAAAAAAATGCAAAAAGACGACAACATTAAAGAGCGTTAAATATTTCATACAAAATTATGAAAACTTCAAACCAATAGCGCGCTTATTAAATTTTTGAAGAGTTGTCCACATTTTTGTTGGTTAAATAAAAATCAAACAAAAGTATTGATTGAATCAGTAAAAAAATTTGTAGAAATCCAAAAAATTTTCAAACAAGCGTTTGTTTGAAAATAATTCGGCAATAATTTTTTCTGTGTACGTTCGTGCCCACACGTATATAACTATTATTATGAAAACTTAAACTCGATGAAATCGATCTATTGCACTAAACAAAGAGCTACCCAAATGCTATCGAATCGAAAAAAATGCTAGGAAAAGTTTTGTTTTCTATATTATTTGTCACGAACGTACGTTCGTGACCCTAGGAAATGCCCATATGTATTAAAAAAAAAAAACTTTTCTGTTGGTGTAATTTTTTATCCATTTTTGCCATGTGTCCTGGTTGATAGGTTCAAACATCTGGCAGCCCTAAGTTAAGTGTTATCCGAGGGTGAGTTTTATATGAAGCGCATGATAAATTAAGACTCTATCTTTACAAAGGCTAGTAGGGTGATTTCGAGTTTTATGAATAGATAAGATAACGCAAAATTGCACCACAAAAGCATTACTTGTTACGCTTTAAGCCATACTAGCATTATTTCCGAGAGTGGTTTTAAAATGGGGCCCTAGGTAAATTTTGGACAGACCTTCACACAATTTTTTTTACATATAAAACGAATTTGTGGAAATTTAATAACAATCGGTGCATTCCGCAACCATTTTATGTTAGTTTTTGTAATTTTTTTAGGGAGTTTGATCCACATTTGCGTACATAGTTATTTTCCTACTAAAGCGATTCTGCTGAAATTTAATCCTAAACTGCCTAGGAATACTAGAAACTATTTGAAACCCAAATGGCTAAATCGACATAGAAATACTGAAGGCCCCAGAATACTTCCTTGTCGTTAGGTAAAAAGATCTTAAGTAAAAAAAGCATTTTGAGATTTTAGTTGACTCAATTTGAATAAATTTAGAATTTTTTAATAATATTTTCAAAAGAAAACAAAATACGTTTACGACGGCATTGTGGGTAAGTGAAGCTTATTTTTAAAAAAATTAAGGAGTTACGTCCCACGTTCATACGATGTACGACTCAATTGTGTTCCTAGCATAATTCTTTTAAGTAAAAAATACATCCTTTTATTTATAACGGGAAAAAAATCATGGCCTTAACTATTAAAATATTGCATTACATATATGCGAAATGATATGCCCTATACTACTTTATTTCAGACTTTTTATTGATACCCTTCTCCACAGGTGGAAAGGCTGTATATATACATGGGCAGTTCAAGCGAAAAGTTTACTTTTTGTAAAGTAACGCCAGAAGTTATTTAAATTGTTTCTCAAAAAATTGTATATGTATAGTTTACTTTTTTATTTTTTGTGTAAAGCGCAACTAGCTCTACATTAAGTAACAAAAGTGATAACGGTTGAACAACATAGTCCTAAAATACAACCTTGTTTGCATTCTAGCGCTACATTACAAAAAGTTGACTTTTCGCTGAAAATGCCCATATGTACCTTTAAACGAGCAAAGGTTTCTTTATTTTGATAGCTTGAAAAATAAATCTTTACAAGTCCAAAGCTTACTAAAAAGGTTTTATACAAAACGTTTTTTAAGAATTGGCATCACTGCATGCATCATATGTTTTTTTAAACTTATATGACTATCTATAACTCCCCGTCTACAACTGACATGATTTGCTGTTATAACGTGATGTTTTAAAAGCGTTATTAAAATATTTGCATTAACAACCGTGTTATAACATGAGAACACCTCTAACATGATGAGTCTCTACTTAACACTAACATCATATTAGTGTTAATGTTAAGCATTTATTTCATGTCAGTTGTAGACTGCATGTTAAGATTGGCATTTATAAGAAGAAGAATTTAAAAAAAAGCTGGGTTTTCACATTGCTGATTTCTAATTAAAACAGAAAAGTCAAACAAACTTGAAAATATTTATTTTATGCGGTTTTGGAACTTTATGTGCCTATATATATTTGGAATAATAAGATTTGTGCATATATACAGCGTTAAAAAAGCTGCAGTTGAGATAGTAAAAGTCATAAGATTGTGCTGTAACTTCGACATCTTCATTTGTCATTGGATAAAATAAACTGTTGCCTTTACTTCTGATTCATTAAATGAAAACAGTCGCAGTGAAGGCAAAAGCAAAAAACGAAATATTGTACACAACCAAGGTATATTTATAGCAGGTAGTCTCGGAGAGCCAGCTGGTTATTTTTTATTTGCTTGTTTTGTGATACAAACTGTCAAATCTTGTATAGTAAACAAGTAAACAAGTTTTTTTGTGTTTATATTTTGTCTCTTTTCAACCCCTTTGCTGTTTGACAGTTCGTATCGCAAAACAACAATAAAAAGCCCTGTTGTTTGTTTTATTGTACAATTGTTGTAATCTCGTGGCTACCTGTTATAAATATACCTTGGTACACAACAAAGAACATCGGCAGTCAACATGTTTGGAAGTGTTTGGTTTGACCGACTGAAACTTTTAAGAAATCCCGTAGTAAACGAAGAAATGCGAGTTTTTTATTCATAAATATCATCAAATTTGTAAAGAAAATTTACTCATCTTTCCATTAGTAATACATAATTAAATTGGAGGAAGATGAGTATTTTTGCCAAATTTTGAAGTCTTGAGTGACAAGCTCTTGAACTTTTGCGGTGACCCTTGTTTTTCAAAAAAAAAATTAGTGTTAGAGCTAACTTAAAAAGGCAAATAGGCATATTACTTATGTATTAATTTAAAAAGGTAAAAAGTCTGTTATATTTTGTCGTAAAAGTAAAACAATTTACAAAAAGCCACGTCGGGAATGAAAGATTATCAATAACAATTTAAATTAATTTTCATGTTAATTTTCATAAAAATAATTTAATGAAAAATTAAATTTCATGAACTTAAGCCTGATTAAAAATATTGAAAATTTGGATTAAAAACCATAAATAGTTCAACAAAATAACCACAATACTAATTAATGTTAAGGCTAGGGCACGAGCTCTATGTGTACATTTGTCCTTCAGGTTGTGCTGAAAAAGGTCAACAGAGAAGAGAAAGACAAAATAAAAGAACAGAAAAAATGTACTTGGACTTCAAGAAAAATTCTTGACAAAAGTACGGGAAGACAGAGGTAAGGGGAAAACATGTAAAATCAATTAAAACGGATAATCATTCAGGAAAGCAAATTTCGATCTACCTAATGTTAGAATACAATTTGGTTTAAGGATTGATGTTTGACTATTGACGTCAGCAGTCGTTGATGGCTGCGGGTGTAAGACGGCAAATCCATCTGAGGAGATCGAGTGGTTGCGATCGAAACATGTCATGGTAACCTGCCGACCGGGGTTCGAGCCCCAGCCACTTCGGGAATGAAAGATTATCAATAACAATGTTAATTAATTTTCATGTTGTAAAATTCCTTTCTTCATGAAAATAATTTAATGAAAAATTAAATTTCATGAACTTAAGCCTGATTAAAAATATTGAAAATTTGGATTAAAAACCATAAATAGTTCAACAAAATAACCACAATACTAATTAATGTTAAGGCTAGGGCACGAGCTCTATGTGTACATTTGTCCTTCAGGTTGTGCTGAAAAAGGTCAACAGAGAAGAGAAAGACAAAATGAAAGAACAGAAAAAATGTACTTGGACTTCAAGAAAAATTCTTGACAAAAGTACGGGAAGACAGAGGTAAGGGGAAAACATGTAAAATCAATTAAAACGGATAATCATTCAGGAAAGCAAATTTCGATCTACCTAATGTTAGAATACAATTTGGTTTAAGGATTGATGTTTGACTATTGACGTCAGCAGTCGTTGATGGCTGCGGGTGTAAGACGGCAAATCCATCTGAGGAGATCGAGTGGTTGCGATCGAAACATGTCATGGTAACCTGCCGACCGGGGTTCGAGCCCCAGCCACGTCGGGAATGAAAGATTATCAATAACAATGTTAATTAATTTTCATGTTGTAAAATTCCTTTCTTCATGAAAATAATTTAATGAAAAATTAAATTTCATGAACTTAAGCCTGATTAAAAATATTGAAAATTTGGATTAAAAACCATAAATAGTTCAACAAAATAACCACAATACTAATTATCGTTAAGGCTAGGGCACGAGCTCTATGTGTGCATTTGTCCTTCAGGTTGTGCTGAAAAAGGTCAACAGAGAAGAGAAAGACAGAATGAAAGAACAGAAAAAATGTACTTGGACTTCAAGAAAAATGCTTGACAAAAGTACGGGAAGACAGAGGTAAGGGGAAAACATGTAAAATCAATTAAAATGGATAATCATTCAGGAAAGCAAATTTCGATCTACCAAATGTTGGAATACAATTTGGTTTAAGGATTGATGTTTGACTATTGACGTCAGCAGTCGTCGATGGCTGCGGGTGTAAGACGGCAAATCCATCTGAGGAGATCGAGTGGTTGCGATCGAAACATGTCATGGTAACCTGCCGGCCGGGGTTCGAGCCCCAGCCACGTCGGGAATGAAAGATTATCAATAACAATTTTAATTAATTTTCATGTTGTAAAATTCCTTTCTTCATGAAAATAATTTCATGAACAATTAAATTTCATTAACTTAAGCCTGATTAAAAATATTGAAAATTTGGATTAAAAACCAACAAAATAACCACAATACTAATTAAAAAGTAAACATTTTATTAATTTTGTTGGGTGCCGACATTAGGAACAAAAATTTTCAAAATTTCCTTTGGTCGGCATTGGGTGCCGATACTGGCAAATCAGTATTTTACTCTGATTACACTCAAATTTGAGTAAATTGTTCATCAATCGTGCCTCTTGCCTCTGAGATAACAGAAAATGAGTTTAAAACGAGTTTACCCAGTAGTTGGCATGATTTCTTTTAAGTATCTCATGACCTGCCGACTATAGGATTAGTGTTGTCCTTAAGTCGGCAGCAATTTTATTTCTAGTTTAACTGTATATGGGATCCCAAAACAGTATATTTTTTAAAATTTGTAAGGACTATTTAATATTTGCATTTCATTTACATACTTGTTTCAGTAAAGTTAAATATGAAAAGTAAGAAAACAATGTTAATGTTTAAATTTACTGAAGTGGCCCTACAAATAAAAGGTTTGATATCTATACTAAGTGCCAGCCAGATATGAAGCTTTCCAAGCGCCACTTTACAGGACAGAATACAAGTTTAGTCAAATGCTAAAGAGGATAAGTTAGTAAAATAGGGACTCGTCCTCTCCAAATGCAAACTTCCGGTAAAAGTTGATTACATTCTGAACACAGTGCAATCGATTATAAAGAAAGATGGACGCACCATACTATTTAAAAATTATCGTCCTTGAATTGGCATTTAAGCTTAGCTGTTAAGAAAGCAGAGGCAATTAGTTAAGTACGAGCTAAAGTCCCTGAAGAAAAACCATCTCATCGAACAAAATGTTGTTGATATTTTGGATGATCCGTCCAGAATATGTAATGGCGATAAGATAAGTCCTAATGGTTGAATTTCCATATGTAAGATTTTAATTTGAAATCAAATAATCAATTTTCCGATGTTGAAAGTAAACATTTTTTTTATTCAATTTATATTTTAATTGATTCCAATAAAATATTACATTCAAATTCACTTATTGCAATAAAAATGAAATCAGAATCAAAATCTTCGTCTCCTTCAAATGAATCTCCTTACAAATTTAAAATCATTTCGAAATCAAAGAATGAAATCAGTTTGGTTGAAATCATTTTGATTTCAGATTTTTATAGCTCTGCCTCCAACAAAACTTATTTAAAAGAAAAATCTTAATCATATGGTTAATTTAACCATAATTTTGTTACCGGTGATTTTGGTTAAAATAGTCCATGATCAAGAAGAAACAACCACATTATTGTTGCCTTCAAACATGTTTTGGGTAATAACAAAAATATATTTAACAGTTATAAAAGCATGGTTACCCATAGCATGTTGCTCTTGGAAAAGAGGAAAATACTATTGTTAAATAGAACTATTAGTGGTAAGCAAATTATTGTCATATTTAGCCATAACATCAAAATATGGTTGTGACTACAACAATATGGTTAAACTAACCATAATATGTATTTAATTTCTCGTTAAAAATAGTTTTGTTGGAGGTGAAACTCTTTTTCCACGTGTGTACACCCAGATAAAAACATGTTTAAAAATGGTCATATCCAACAAAACTATTTTTAAAGAAAATTTTTAACTTATTATGTTTAATTTAACCATATTGTTGTCTCCGACAATCATATTATGGTTAAATAAGTCGTCCATCAAGAAGCCACAAATATATTATGGTTGCCTCCGAACATGTTATGGTTAATAATAACTAAAATATGTTTAACACTTTTATTAGCATGGCTGTTTTTCAACCATAGCATGTTGCTCTTGCAAAAATGGAAAATACTATTGTTAATTTGAAAACAAATTATTGTCATATTTAACCACAACATGTTTTGAGGCAACCTTAATATGGGTATGGCGTCTTGATAGAGGACTAATTTAACCATAATATGGTTGTCGGAGACAATAATATGGGTAAACTAAACATAATATGTTCAAAATTATCTTTAAAAATGGTTTTCTTGGAGGTGAACATATTAAAAAATGTTTTTTCTTTGCGTATAATGCCTACTTAAACGTGCAAATGTACATTTTAAGCATTTTAGAAAGTAAAAAGCTTAAATTTTCAATAAATTATAAATTGAATTCTTGAACAAATTGGGTTCTTTCTTTAAAAAATGACCATGCCGAAAATAGGATCATTACATGCCGAGGATTGGAAGATCGTATGCCGACTACTGGCAAATGCCGTGTATTTTAGAATAAAGTAAAATTACTCAAATTTAATATAGAATGTGTCTAAAAACTCTTATATGAATCGAAAATATACATATTACTGAACTGTAGTGGCAAGTTGCCATCCCAGTATCACGTTTGTGTACGTAATGGCACCCTATAATACTTTATTTCAGACTTTTTATTTATACCCTTCTCCACAGGTGGAAAGGCTGTATATAAACATGGGCAGTTCAAGCGAAAAGTTTACTTTTTTTAAAGTAACGCCAGAAGTAATTTAAATTGTTTCTCAAAAAATTGTATATGTATAGTTTACTTTTTTATATTTTTGTGTAAAGCGCAACTAGCTCTACATTTAGTTGAACAACATAGTCCTTAAATACAACCTTTTTTGCATTCTAGCGCTACATTACAAAAAGTTGACTTTTCGCTGAAAATGCCCATGTGTTCCTTAAACGTGCAAAGGTTTCTTTATTTTGAAAGCTTGAAAAATAAATCTATACAAGTACAAAGCTTACTAAAAAGGTTTTATACAAAACGTCTTGCTCAATTTTATAATGCAAGTCAAAAACGACTTCTGTTTTTTTTTAACGTCATGTCAGCGCATATTTTTGCTTATATCTGCAAATCCTTAGCGTCGATTGTTGTAATTTTTTTCTGAATATAGTGCTACTTCATTACTTTGCATATATGTACATATAAAAACCCTTTTTACAAATTTGACTTCTTCATTTAATTGTTTTAGCCGCCAAAAAGGAAATGCCCATATACATAAGTCTGTCTTTCCAATTGTAATTTCTACAATATTGATCTTACAGAGCGTTTACATTGGACAGTACTGGCAAGACAGTAAGCAAATACATCTTAGTTGCTAAAAACACTACAAACTGCCTTCGTGACGTAGGCGTCTAAACAGTAGTTAAGACAGTTCACTTTTAAAAATATGTCAAACGTGAGGTGTAAGTTCAAGCTTAACGTGTTTTATATGAACTAAACAAATTTGAAAATAGCTTAAAATGACTATACTGTGTGAACAAATATAACACTTACTAAAACATAAAAAAGAATATACAAAAAAACTACAAATTACTGTTAGCAAATGTGAAATTACTGTCCAATTTTACTGTCTGTAAAATTTGCTAGAGAGTAGAATTGCTATACTGTCTTGCCAGTACAGAGAAATGTAAACGCCATGTTAGAACCTATAAAGTATAGAAAGTCTTGGTTTTAATGAGAAGCGAAGCTGCTTCATCCACGTGTGTGATGAAATGGGGTTTCCGAAGATATCATTCCGAAGATATCTTTCCGAAGATATCATATAAAAATCAAATTTAGCTTATGTATTTTTTTAAAGAGCCAAATTGGTCCATTATTTCACCTGGCTTCACCTTACTTTCCGAATTAACGGTTTTGGTACGATTTGGTTCATATATAACAAGCAATGTTGATGAAATTGAGGTCAAATATTCTTTATAATTATATGAGATTTGTTTGGTTTCAATAAAATCAGCCAAGTCGGCCAGGCCAGCACCCAAACAAAAATTGCCAACGAAATCAGAAACATAGGTTTAGGTGCGAATGGGCGGAATTTGGGAGGACATAGCAGAGCAACATGTGCAAAAATGAAACGAAAAACTAAAGGCACAATTAGTCTTTACTTTCTCTATCTGTTCTGTTTCGTGGCGTTCTGTAATGACATTTTAGCATGTGGTTACTTATCAGCTAATTATGACGAAGTTATTGTGTTCATTTACTAAAAATTGTTACAAATTTGTAACAATTATTACTAGTAAAATTTTTTTAACATCTACTTGTAACAATTGTTACAAATTGTAACAATTTTTAGTAAATAAACACAGCTATTAGTTTTGCATCGTCCATTGTTTTATTTCAATAACTTTTATGTATATAAATTTAGAGAAATTAAATTTTAAAAATTCTAAAATCAAAAAATCGTTTGGTGCCTATTATGAACTAAGTTCGATTTCCGACAGCAGTCGAATTACCTGAATTTACATTTATCACTATGGCGCACATTCGAAAAAAAAGAACTATGTATTGTGATTTAATTTATTCATAGTAATACATTTACTATCAGCTGTCACTTAAAATAAAAAATAGTTGTTTACAAATTTAACAAATAAAGTAAAATGTGACCACGACGGAATTAGGGTTGTTTCCAATCAATTAAGCTTCTGTGGGGTTTCATCCCACTACTAAACATGCTGAACATTTATGCAAATCCTTTTGTCAACAAAGAAAAACGAGCCTTTAAAATAGCTCTTTACACGAAGTTAGACTTGCATAAAATAAACAAAGCTTATTAAGAATATGGTATACGAATAAAAATAGGACAAATATTTACATTTTCAACCAGTTTTTATTAAATTTATTCCCACCGTCGAAAGCAAATTTGTTTTAAAACAGTGCTGTCAACTCATTATATTTAATGTACATGGATAGTCGATGTTCGATAGCCAGCGAAAATCGTTTGTTAAATGTTACTTTATTTCAATATACAAATGTATTTTTTAAACAATGGATGTCACCTGTATTTTGCTCTCACTTTCAATTACTTAGCAAACTTTTGATTTTCGCAGATTGGACCGCAACAGAACGGAAGAGAACAGAAAAGCTAATTAATTTCACAGGTTTTTTGATTAAAAAAAAAATTAGCTGATTCGTAACAGAACAAAAGGAAAGACTAAAGGCAGAACTAGTCTTCACTTCTCTGTTCTGCTACGTTTTTTGATTTTCGAATTCAAAAAATTTAATTCCTCCAAATGTATAAAATTTATTGAAATAAAACAATGGACGATGCAAAGCTTATAACTTTATCATAAACAGCTGATAAGTTACTACAGAAAAAGTAACTATTAGCATTTTGTAACAGAACGGCACGAAACAGAACAGAAACAGAAAGTAAAGACTGATTCCGCCTTAACGCCGACCGACAGAAATTCAAACAAACAAGTACTTGAAAAATGTGCCTACATTTGTGCTTTAAAAGGTAAAACCCAAAGCAAAACATTAATAGATAAATTTCTGATAAAGTAAGAGTAGATAGGTAACAAAATTAAAAAAACAAAAAGCAATAATTACACCATTATCAAGCACTTGGAGTTGATCAGTGGTTTTGTTGAAAAAGAAAGATAACCAGATTCTAAAGGCTCAGTTAGCTGGGAGTAACAGTAACGTTGGAAATCAGCTGTTTCATTTTGTTGTATGTAAAGCAATTAGAACGATTACAGTTAGCAGTAAGATGTTACGTCTCAATCTGTAAGAAATAGATGGGTCTTACTTTTTTACGGTAAGGTTACTGTTACTGGTACTCCCGGCTAACTGAGCCTTTACTTTTAGACGACTAAATAACTCAATTACGAGCATTGTGCGAAGGCTGAAGGAAAATAATTCGTCTGTGAAGTTTACCTATTACAGATCGAGTCAAACGAAGACTGGTTAATGGCGCAAAGAAATGACCATATATAAATGTTTAACGCCAAGGATGCAGAAGACTCACTCAAAACTAAATTGTATCTGAAAGTTCTCTGGGAAATTTTGTTTATACCGTACCGATAACAAAATGGTAAACCGTTATTTTTGTACCGTCATCTCAGTTTCACTCATTAATTTGCATGTTAAGGCGGCGCACGAGATATTAGCTACTGATTTATTGCTAGTTTTATCATTAAGGCCCAGTTAGGCGAACGTTGCTGTTCCCGTAATGTACCGCACCGTACTGTTAGCACGTTGGTGCACTTAAAGAACATTTAAAAACGTGTCATATGTTTTTCCCATACATAAACGAAAAGCAATAGTATACATAAAACAATACACACAGTGATGGGAATCAAAAATGTTTAAATGGTGGTCGCTGTGCAAAAAAAGTACCAAGTGATTTAAATGTTATTAAAAAATTAATTTGTGTATGTAAAAAACGTTAATAAATAAATATTTATTTTATAGATTTACAATAAACAAATTAGTATTTTAGTATACATATATATTTTAAGCATACATATATTGTCAATATGCATACACCAAACAAGGTTTTGATACCATTCAAAGCCTTTTATATATTTCTCATTTCCATTGTATGTGTATATGCATTTGATTATTTTGTACTTCTAAGCATATGCAAATTTGTATATATGGAAAAATGTTGTATTGTAAGTTGTTTTGTCGCAATTCAAAAGCTATACTGAAAAAAGTACCAAAAAAAAAAGAGCAAAAATACCCGCATTCAATGTAACATACAAGCCGCCCATCACTGTCTTACAAATGTCACGTAACAACGGCATGAAATTCTATTTTATAAAGATTGGTACGTTGCAACTACGGTACATTGCATTTCGGTAAGCTATTGTATTGGATTTCATATAACAAAAAGCTAACAGCTGATTGATGCAGTACAGATACGGTACAGCAACGTTCGCCTAACTGAGCCTTTAAACCAGTGATAACCAAGCCCCGAACTAACCAAGCCCCGAACGCACGCACACAAAGATATTATGTTCTTGGGTGCGGTCGCAGAGACTGATGATAGCCTGATGTTTTGAAACGAACAAAGTTGTTGTATACATGTGAATTGCCGACCGTGCCTGTGTGAAAACTACGATTATTGACTTACTCGCGAGCCTATGGAGTGGTTATCACTGCTTTAAACGCATTATTTAATTTTTTTCTGGGACACTTTAAAGCTGATACTATGATCAAACAAAATTTCTTTGTTTACTATTTGTTCTTTAGTTACTTAGTTATGTCCACAGGAACATAATTAACAGCTAGATAACAATTAACATGGATTTTTTACTTTCTTCAAGTTTATAGTGCTAATGCTCAAATTAATAATTTCAGTAAAAGTTTTCAAGTTAATGACGTAAAGAAGCATTTATTATTTATTTATTATTATGTTTGTGTCGTTCATTTGCAAACCGAAAGTGTGTGTTCGTCAAGCCGTTTGTGTAGTTTATTTGGCCCTCAAAGGTTATTATAAGACATCCAGGTGTAATAACTAATTATTTTTTTTGCTTTGGCGTCATAAGCGCTCTTGTATCAGCGATGGAATTTGAACAACTTAATTTTGTGTAAAATTTGTACCGAAAACGGGCCAAATTTATTATAGAAATAAAACTTTGAAAAATTACTTTATCACTAAAAATTAGAAAAATATCAGGCTTAAGTTTTGAATCGGCATTTATTTTTAATTTAAAAATGTTAAAAAAGTCTACATTTCTTTAAATCAAATACATACATATTTGAATATAACGATTTGTAAATTATATAACACTCAATTCACATGAGGGCTTTTACGACGTCGTTTGATTCCTTTTTAAAGCAACTTCCAAAATCTCTGCGTTCATACCACAGAGCACACAGAGGCGTCACGAGACAGAAAATATTGTGTTTTTTTCTGTCTTTTTCTTCGAAAGCTGCCCTTTTTGCATTTCTGGTTTGATTACGCAATTCGTGTTGATAGAAGCGGCCTGTTTTTACACATTGCCACTTTACTACCAAAAAACATTTCCTTCTCTTTCTTCGAAAGCTGCCCTCGCAAATGTTTTGTGCATTTTTCATACGTCACTTTTTTCATCTCTGTATGCTTTGTGGTTCATACGATGATTTTTGGTTGCATGTTGTTTTTTATTTACAGTATGGCCTTGATTACCCGTCTTTCGATTAACCGGCAGCTTCAATTAAATGGTAAATAAAAAATTGTTTTGCACTGATTTAAATTACCTCTATTATCCGGCATTACCTCTGTTATCCGAAATTATAAACAAATTTATCTTTTTTTCGTTTACTTTTGAACAATCAAAACAAATTAAAATAAACGAAGAAAGAGAATTTCCCAACGTACTGGAAGCATGTTCAGCCAAATTTACTTTTTTCCTCATGTTTACATAATAATACTTTATTATTTACATAAAATAAGAAACACCCCAAAAAAAAAATAAATAATCAAGAATTCTGCCGTTCCCGTCTATAATCGATAATCGAGGTCACACTGCCACAGCCACACACTTCAAAGTAAGAAAAAGAATAAAACGTAAAAGGAAAGTTAAAAGAGAAATATAAAAAACGACATGCAAAACACAAAACGAGTCGTTTTGTTTACCCCTCTTTCTTTTCTACACCGCTCACCAACAAACGAAAAGAGACGTCGACAAAGCGACGTCTTAAAAGCCTACATGTGAATTGACTGGAGGACTTGATAAAAAAAATGTATGTATAAAAAAACTTATGCATAGTTTTAGAAATGTAAGAAACTAAGGACACTTCCTAGTATACGATAAATTAATTTTTTAATTAACTTAACAATAATCAGGGAAAGGCAAAAACAATATATTTGTTGGTTTAAGAGCTTTTTATGAATTTTAGTATCGATTTGTTAGTGCATATTTTTACCATTTGCAGCATTTTTTTTTTTTTGCAAATTCAGTTTTTTTTTTCGTTAATAGTATATATTCCACCTTTTGAAGCATATTTCGACACTTGCTTTTAAATGCAATAATAACTCTTATACATATGAATCTTATGCCCAATTTTCAGGATAGTATTTAACTCAATATTAATTTAATTTTCATAACAAACTTAAATCGTATTTAAAACAGATTGATTTTTTGAGTTTTATTTGAAAAGTCTTATTTAATTAAGATAAAAGTATGGTAGCACTACTAAAAAAAAAGAATATGAAAAAGTGTATTTATTTACAAGGGGGTCTGAAAAAACAGCTGACTGTTAATGCTTTGCCTGTTGTTGTTGTATTGTTGTGATATTGAGGCCACCTTGCTAAATTATTACAATAGAAACTCAAGTTAAAATTAAGTGTACCACATCGGTGACTTAAGTTTCACTTAAGTTTTTAGCGAAGAAGAGAATTTTGTATTTAAAACGATTTTAAAAATAAATGTGTTTTAATATCAATCCTGAAAATTGGCCATTAGCCTCATAACATAATCTTATTCTGGTTGGTCTATTGCCCATAGGCCCCGCAGATAAACACTAAAAAATTTGTCGGTACATTCTGTGGCGTAGGCTTGAACGACTATACTTTTTAATATGTTCATTATATGCAAATATTATAAAATTGATTTGAGTGCATATTTCCGGTTTCCCTGATAATAACACTGTGCATGTTGAAAAAACAGACAAGCTTGGCACCTTGTTTAGCTGCCTTTTACAATTTTTTATGAATCAATTTCGAAATGTTGCTTAAAAACTATTTTATTTTTTTGGCAAAAAAAAAAAATATGTTTCTAAAATACTGCGCATATTAGAAAAAGTTTAACTTTACTTAAAGGTAATTTTGTTGCGGAATTTCAATAATCTAAACCGTTTTTGAGTTACGCGAATATATGTTGTGCAATAGGGTTAGAACTTTTTGCAATTTTTGCGAATATCAAATTCTTCACCGCATAGCCGTATAGACCATGAAGAAATATTAAGAAATAATGTTACTTTTTCGCGATCGTTAAAAAAGTATCCGCACCAAACGCGATGAAGTTTTGAATTTAAATTTTTCTCCTAAGTACCTATACAAAGTTAACATTTAATAACAAAACCTTATGTATTTTCTAATAATTTCAAGAATATAACAAGATCTTACCATTTGTACGAAAGAAGGGCGTGAAAATAGCGATATTATGACTCTTTTCCGCGGTTATTTTAATAAACTACATTTTAATGTCAAATGATAGATATTTTGATAGATGAGTTGTTTAGCGGATATTATATGAAACAGTGATAATTTTCAGAGAAAAAATACCTTTGCATAAAAGTTGCACAAGATATTTTTCCATGATGTAAATCCACTTGCACTTTAAACTCAAAATTTATTTCATTAAACCCAAAAAATAGCTTTACATTTTTGTTATACAGTAACTTATTTAATACATTTAAAATATATAGCCTATATAAACAATAAATAAACCATATATAATGTGTATGGAAATTAAAAAAAAAAAAAGATTTTTGAGGAGCTTTAGAAAATGCATTTGGTGCGGAAACTTTTTTGGCCA
Source organism: Pollenia angustigena (assembly GCA_930367215.1). NCBI lineage: Eukaryota > Metazoa > Arthropoda > Insecta > Diptera > Polleniidae > Pollenia > Pollenia angustigena. The sequence continues at coordinate 20,850,395 of OV884061.1, read as the reverse complement.
AAATGGGCTACAAAATTATTTTTATTATCAATACTAAATTGCCCATCGCGTGGTGGGATGAAGAAATTTTGTTCAAAAAAAAGTTATAGCCCTATTGTGCAACCTTCACCATTTTCGAATTAACGGTTTATCTCGAAAACAAGAGTGCGTACCTGAATTATGTTAAAGCGTCAGGTACCCGGCTTGTCTCAAAAAAAAAATGTAAAATTATAGCACAGTGTAATCAAACTCAGATTGAACTTCTTTATTATAAAATGTTATTTCTTCTTCTTCATATGTACAATACAAATAAGATTGCATTGTCAGCTGAAATGCGAAAACAAAAAAATATATGTGAATCCAAAAAGGGTAAAAAAATGAGCGAAAGGATCTTAGGCCCTAACAACATTTGATAGTACCAAAAATAGCCCAATTGTGTCATTAATCCATCACTGACTTGCATAGGTTTCTTATCTTGCCATTTGTACTTAAGTTATTTCTGATATGTACATTAAGGTTGTCGTTTACTGTATGGAGCATATTTGTTTTCTATTTTGTATGCTCTCACCCCCCAATTCTTTGGATATGTTTTCAATACCAACCAAATTGTCGGGTGAACTTGACTGGCTTATATCAGAAATTATTAACCCTTTCAGGGTCAAAAATAATTTGTGGCGAGATAAAAATCTAAAAATGTGTACTTAAGGTAATGTGATGGCGCTGAAGCCGGGAAAATAGTAGTCTCAAGCACCTCCCCTGGTTTTTAGGGAATGTTGAATATATTCAACATTGACCTTCAAGGATAACTACGGAAACAAAAGAAAAAAAATAGATTTTTTACGATTTATCTGTTAAATATTTATTGGAATAAGAATTTTTTTTTGCAATTTCACACCTGCTGTTGTTTTCTAACAGTGCCACACAATGAATGCCTCCATGTTTTTCGGGTATTCGGACTGTTTACCAACTTATATTGCTTTTAAGAGTCAATAAAAGTGGGAATTTCGGAGCTCAGTGGCCGTATTGACTTAGAATATATATATTATATATCATCAATATTTTCTTCTGACATAAAGTTCTGCTCGCCAGGCACAATATCCTTTGATTACACTTGTGGGATTTCAAATATGACGTCATCATCGTCTTCAATTACGTCCTCAACATTCGAATAAGCTTCTAACATGGCCATTACCTGATCATTATTTAATTTTTCCATTGTCTATAGAAATCCGTAGAGAAAATGTTATGATTTCTAAATAAAAACATTATTTTGTAGTGCTTTCTAATAAAAAAAGTACAACCTCTTAAGGTGAATGTCGATTATATTCGACAACCGAAAAGGGTCCGCAAAAGAACCTTCAATTTATTTTCCAATATTTTTTTCAAGTAAACACTATTTACCTTTGTATCAATTCTAACAATTTTTTTTAATATCGCCTGATCACCGAAATTATTTGTTTTTGCTTCCTAAATATGTATAACCTTTTTACAAATTTTCTGACTAGTGTACGACAATGCGCTCAATAATAAGAAAAGAAAGGTAATGCCTACTATAATAACAAATTAAAATAGCAAAAGAGTCTCTGTTTCAGATAAAACAAAAAAAAAATATAATTGGTGTACATTTTTATACATTAAAAGGGCGTAGAAACAATGTAATGTCGAATATATTCCAGGGTTTAAAAATTAGTAAATAGTTTTTTTTCTTCATACCGAAAAGGACAGTAAATATTCAAAACTAAAATATTTAAAGGTATTCATATCGCAAAAATATTCATAATTTACTAACAACATTGTAGTAATATTCAAAAATATTTAACCAGTGGTAACTTTATAATATAAAATGCGCAAAATATTAAATATTTCGCCGTATAAATATATTTTATATCGTAACTTTAACATATTTTTTGTCACCATAAATATTAAATGTTTTGTTTCTACAATATCAATATATTCCTACCACACATTACAAACTGCCGCAGTATATGCGAAATGTACGAATATAAATAACATAACAAAACAAAATATGCCGTCTTGTTGATCATCGACTGCCAAAATATGCGACTATTACACACGACATATTTAAATATTTTAGAGTAAATAGTAAACATATTATTAGTCGAAAAATAAACTAATAATAGTCACAATATGAAGAAAAAAAATTTTTTTTGTGTGTACATACAAAAAAAAATAAAAAGGGAAAAATTTAAAATAAGAAAATCTTTGAATGTGAGTATGTGTAGGAAGAAGTAAATAATTATGTTTGATGGTTAATTTATTGAAAAAAGGCAAAATATGGTTGAAAGGTGAGTTTTATAGTTTGAGTGCAAATATATAAAAAATATTGAAAAGTTAACTAATATTTTAAGAAAATATATACATATGTACTTAGTTTGTATTTATAATAATATTTAATTTATAAACAGCCATTAAAAGAATATAGGGAGTGTTATATCAAAGACAAAATTAAATTGGTGTTTGGACTAGTTGTTCAAAAATAGAGTAAAGGTACAAAAGTGCGATTGTGTTTTGAGAAATTTATTTACAACAGACAAAGTATCTTTTATAAGGACAAACATTTTTATGCGTGGGTGTGTAGATCATAGTTTTATGACGTAAGCATTTTATTTTTAGCTTAGCTCATTTAATTGTTGATGATAATGGATGAATTCAAATTAGAACAACAAATCGCAATCTTGTAATAGAAGCTCAAAAAAAAAGGATGTTGTGTAAATGTAGGTAGGAGGCTGCTTATATATGATCTTCTAGAGAAAAGAACATTTAAAGAAGTGATCTGTTGTAAAGACTATGCATATATATATGTATGTATGTATGTATATATAATTGTTAGCGACAAAGTAAACTTAGAAATTTGATATTGTGTTTTGTGTTATACAAGTTGATTTAAAAAAAAAAAAATTTATGAATTTTCTTGTTTTTTATAAGTATGTAATTTGGAAAAGAAATGTTTTTTCAGACTATTGTTGTTTTTTTATTTGCGCCTATCATAAATATATTTTTTAGGTAAAACACTTTTGTTTGCTATATGCACTTGCGTAGACATTTATAAATAAAGCAATAATTATGACGCCAACAATAACGAAACCAAAATTTTCATGCAAGTAGCGATCCTTTTTTATGAACATTTTGTGCCAATTTTACACACTTGTGACCTTTTTATTTGTTGTTGCATATACGTATGACAAACAATACCTTGTGGAATCACAACAACAAATGTATGCAAATTTATGATCTATTTTTTTAGCGGAAAATAAAGGGTTATTTATTTTTTCACTTGTTATTTTTACAACAGGTATAGGAAAAAAATTATGAATAATTATGACGCCAATATTTACGCAGAAAAAGAATTGTACACACCATCTGAGACAAGTGATGCGCATATGTTGCGTTTCTTGTTTTTTTTTTATAAGTAGGTATGTTATTTTGAAAAGAAACGCTTTTTCAGAGTAGTGTTGTTTTTTTTTTATTTGGACCAATCATAAATATTTTTTAGGTAAAACACTTTTGTTTTCTATATGCACTTGCGTAGACAATAATTATGAGGCCAACATTAACGAAACCCAAATTTTCATGCAAGTAGCGATCCTTTTTTATGAATTTTTTTTGCCAATTTTACACACTTGTGACCTTTTTATTTGTTGTTGCATATACATATGACAAACAAGTGCAAGAATACCATGTGGAATCACAACAACAAATGTATGCAAATTTATGATCTATTTTCTAGCGGAAAATAAAGGGTTATTTACTTTTTCACTTGTTATTTTTACAACAGGTATAGGAAAAAAATTATGAATAATTATGACGCCAATATTTACACAGAAAAAGAATGAGGGGTATAGTTGCAAAGACTGCAATGTCCACACAAAGGAAACGAGTGTATAAATTAGGTCGCACAATCTGACAAAACGACAGTTGTTTAATTTGATTTTTAACGTTTGGTCTCACGAAAATAGTTTTTACAAGTAATAAATAATAATGGAAAAAATATATGATTATTTTGATGTGTGTGATATTGAGGACAAAGTTTTATGCAAAATATGCAAAAAAACATTAAATAATAACAGAAGCTATAATTTAAAGTCACATTTACTTAAAATGCATAAGATTGAAATAGATCTTAAAAAATCCATAATAAAGTCCAAAAATGTAAAAGCATTTGTTTCAGTTAATCGACATGAAATAATAAAATCGTATATAGGACTGGTCACTGAAAATGGATTAGCGTTTGATATTTTAAACAGCAATAACATGCAAAATATTTTGAAACCTATATGTAGTGCATTAAAAACAAACAGCGAGCAAATGTTTTCTTTAAACTCGGACAATGCCAAAAAAATTTTATGTGATGTTGTGACTAAACTTCGTGGTTTAATTCAAAGTGAACTGTCAAATAAATTATTTTCTATTAAAATTGATAGTGCGACTCGATTAGAAAGGAGCATTTTTGGAATCAGTTTACAATACTGCAATAATGGAAATATTATTTCTAGAGTAATTGGAATGATCGAGTTAAAAGGAGCTGGCTCAACTAAGTCTAAAAATTTGGCAACAGAAATAATCAAAACTTTAAATAAATATAATTTAAACTTACAACAGGTAATTGCAGTGACTTCTGACAATGGAGCGAACATGTTGAAAACAACGTCATTATTGTCCCAGTGCCTTTCTAAATATGAAGATGACTTTTTGAATAATAGCGACTACCGAAATGTTTTAGATGAAATGGATAATGACAACGATATTGATTTAGGCGATGTAACAATATGCAGGTGTGCTGCGCATACGGCACAGTTAGTTGCAGTTGATGTTATTAAAAATTCAAGTATCAACCAGTTCATTATACTGTGTAGAAATTTTACAAAGTTTTTAAGAAAACCGACGAATGGATTTCGACATTTATTTGATTTAAATCATGTGCGTGTACCACAAATCGATTGTCCAACACGTTGGGGATCTACTTTTAAAATGATCAACGACTTAAAAACGGCAAAATCATTTATTGAGCACCCAGATATGCCTGCCTATACTGCTGAAGATGATTATTTTGAAGCTAACGACCAATTTTGGAAGAAGGTTGACGATTTTTTAGTAGTTTTTAGCCCAATTAATGATATATTGACCAAATTTCAAGAGGAGACTTTAAATTATAGCGACTTTTATGCGAATTGGCTTAAATGCAAATTATTAATAAAACAAATTGTCGTAAAATCTACTGAAAATACCTTCACAAAGATATTAGGAGACTTAACTCTAACGTATTTAGAAAAACGATCGATTACACTAAATAAGAATGATATACTCATTTCATGTTTGTACTTTAATCCACCATTTCATAATAGGTTGTCTACAAACGAAAAAGAAAGGGCAATTACATTTCTCAAAAAGGTGTGGGATAGATTTGTGTCACTTAATAAGGAGTATGGAGTTAAAGTATCTAATACATCAGATGACAACAAATTTAGAACAAATTTACTATGAAAATTTTCCTTAATAAACGTTTGTTAAATTTAATAATCGTTTGTGAATACGGGGGTTAAACTTTATTACAGTCCAGAAATTATAGCTAATTTATTTATTTATTTTTATTAATATGATCCCAATAAGCACTCAAAAATAAAATAAAATTTAGCTGGAAATAAACTTGAATTCAAACGTATTTTAAAATGCTATTCAAATTTCAAAATATTTACTTGATTTCACATTCTTCTTTTACTGGAGAATGCTTTTGATATAAAGTGTGACAAAGTATATCTCAACCCTTGAAACTTGAAATTCAAAGTTGAATATCAATTGTTTTGCACTTGATTTCCAGAAAATTTGCTTATTGGGATCGAACTTAATGTGGCATTTAACAATATTTCTAGTTATTTTTTTGCCCGTAGACATCTTGATAGTATCTCTGATTACACAGAAAAAAATAATTTTTATATTTGAATACGAAAATCGCATATTTGATTAAAATTTTTTTGAATTTTCTGCGATGACGATTTTTGCAGTATTGATAATAAAGTTTGTAGGTATAGTTATTGAATTTTTAGTCAACAACAAAGTTTTTTGAATCAATAAAAAAAGTTGTTGCCCAAAATAATTTTTTTCAACAAAATGTTTACGTGATGTGTTTAAATAAATTGTTGGAAATGTAGAAAAAAATCAAACAAAATGTTTATCGAATCTTAATTTATTTATTAACTATGATGTGCTTAATTCCCAGGCTTTATTTTTTGATAAATACACTAAGATTTATTATGGTGGGATAAGCTAGTACCTATGCGCATTTGGCTGATTGCTTAGGCCAGATTATCATTATCCAAAGATTGTGGCAAAACTAAATGATTTATACAAATATAACTGTAAAGCGAATGAGAATTATGAGCTTAAGAAAATAGACAAAAGTTGTAAAAATACTGGCTTTACTTTGATTCAAATATTTTTTTTATTGAATATGAAAAAATATTTAATAATTTTATTATTAAAGATGTTTTTTTTTTGAGTGCTATTTTGCAAAGTGTAAACTTGATAAATTTTTTCATTAAATCAAATAAAAAGTTTGTTGACCTAAAATTTTATTTTTAACAAACTGTGGTGTTAAATATTTTTTGAGATATTTTTTTCTGTGTACTCAAAAAGAAACTACAATTTAACATTCGAAAATCTGTTGAAAGTTCGTTCATTATTGTTTTTACAAAAGCAGATTTTTACTAAACAACCTGAATATATATACAGAAGATTAACTTTTTCAAGATCTAACAGAGGAAAAAATATAAACTCCATTCGGTACCGTAGCCTTATGTCGTTAGACATTTTTACGTTTCTACAATTCGGTTGTGGAACAGACTACCCCCCATATTCATTTCATTAGCAATGCAAACAGTTTTAAATCTACCATTTTTGTTAAAATTTTTTTGGTAAATTATTTTAATAACTTTTGTATTTGTCATTAGTCAAAAATTTTTTTTAAATTGAATTTTTAACAACGTATTCATAAACGATTATTGAATAAGGAAAATTTTCATAGAAAATTTGATATGTAAACCTTTTTAAATTTAAACTATTTTTATGCGTCGAGTTTTTCGGGTCCCAATTAGCGACGCAAACTGAAACGACAAAACTTCGAAATCACAGAAATTTAAAAAAGATGCAACTTCAAAAACGACGCAAACCGAAGCGACGTATTGGTGTACAGGCATAAATCTTTTATTTAATATTCATTAATACTGATTTTTTATATTTGTTGACTTATTTGTATTAATTATTATTTATTTATATGTTTTATTTTCACTTTAATTTATTGTGCCACAAATGTATAACTTTATATCTACGGTACTGTAATATTAGACACCGTTCTTGTTGTATTGTCTTATCTAATAAAGGATCAATATCATCAACACTTTGTGAATTGTATGTAGGTAAAAATAGATTTCTCAAAAAACAAACGTTTCGCTTAATAACGAGAGACAGGATATGCTCAGGTTCAGTTTTATTTAATAATTTGATTACATTTATGTGCGCTGTTTTATATTCTATTATATTAAAAATTTTATAAAGCACAATCAAACAATTCCTGCCAAAAAGAATCTTCACATAGGTATGCATACAACATATGAGGGGTATATTTGCAAAGACTGCAATGTCCACATTCATAGTTTTCGCAATAAATAGTAAAAACCTCTAGCTCAAAGTATATTCATATTTATGTTTTGTATATCATGCTATTCAGTAAATAAGAATATGATGAAGATGTGACGCAAGTTTCAACCAAATCGATATAGTGGCTTGCTGGCAATTATAATAATAAAATTGGAGATTGCTGTGTTTGCTCTAATCAAATCAAAAAGTCAGCTGTCGTAATACCACCGCCTGCTTATCAATTGGCCTTAACACATACCTTTTTATTTTTTCTAAATTCCTTTCCATTTGTTGGTGTCTCTTGCCTTTTTTTCTTAATTGATTTGGAGAACTTATTAACAACTCAGCTCCATAATTACGACCAATGACAAAGTTATAAAATTAACAATATAATTAACTGTTTCATATAAAAGAGAAATTGTTATTTTTTTCATTTCTTTTAGTTTTGTTTTGCAAAAAAGAAACAGAATAAAAGAAATAGCGCGCATTTTTGAAAATAGTTGAGAGAAAAAGAGCTCAACAAACTGTGATCATTGCAAAAACGGCAATCTCCAATCTCCAAAAGTATGTTCAACTCTTAATTTTTGAACATACTTTTTTATGGGATAAATGTGTTTCTAGTAATGTAATATTCACTAATTGGAAGCATTCATTAAATACAACTAAGAGGTATTATAAGTTACGTTTGTAAAAAAGTGGACATTGCAGTCTTTGCAACTATACCCCTCATTCTTTTTCTGTGTAAATATTGGCGTCATAATTATTCATAATTTTTTTCCTATACCTGTTGTAAAAATAACAAGTGAAAAAATAAATAACCCTTTATTTTCCGCTAAAAAAAATAGATCATAAATTTTCATACATTTGTTGTTGTGATTCCACAAGGTATTGTTTGTCATACGTATATGCAACAACAAATAAAAAGGTCACAAGTGTGTAAAATTGGCACAAAATGTTCATAAAAAAGGATCGCTACTTGCATGAAAATTTTGGTTTCGTTATTGTTGGCGTCATAATTATTGCTTTATTTATAAATGTCTACGCAAGTGCATATAGCAAACAAAAGTGTTTTACCTAAAAAATATATTTATGATAGGCGCAAATAAAAAAACAACAATAGTCTGAAAAAACATTTCTTTTCCAAATTACATACTTATAAAAAACAAGAAAATTCATAAATTTTTTTTTTTTTAAATCAACTTGTATAACACAAAACACAATATCAAATTTCTAAGTCGCTAACAATTATATATACATACATACATACATACATACATACATACATACATACATACATACATACATATATATATGCATAGTCTTTACAACAGATCACTTCTTTAAATGTTCTTTTCTCTAGAAGATCATATATAAGCAGCCTCCTACCTACATTTACACAACATCCTTTTTTTTTGAGCTTCTATTACAAGATTGCGATTTGTTGTTCTAATTTGAATTCATCCATTATCATCAACAATTAAATGAGCTAAGCTAAAAATAAAATGCTTACGTCATAAAACTATGATCTACACACCCACGCATAAAAATGTTTGTCCTTATAAAAGATACTTTGTCTGTTGTAAATAAATTTCTCAAAACACAATCGCACTTTTGTACCTTTACTCTATTTTTGAACAACTAGTCCAAACACCAATTTAATTTTGTCTTTGATATAACACTCCCTATATTCTTTTAATGGCTGTTTATAAATTAAATATTATTATAAATACAAACTAAGTACATATGTATATATTTTCTTAAAATATTAGTTAACTTTTCAATATTTTTTATATATTTGCACTCAAACTATAAAACTCACCTTTCAACCATATTTTGCCTTTTTTCAATAAATTAACCATCAAACATAATTATTTACTTCTTCCTACACATACTCACATTCAAAGATTTTCTTATTTTAAATTTTTCCCTTTTTATTTTTTTTTGTATGTACACACAAAAAAAATTTTTTTTCTTCATATTGTGACTATTATTAGTTTATTTTTCGACTAATAATATGTTTACTATTTACTCTAAAATATTTAAATATGTCGTGTGTAATAGTCGCATATTTTGTGTCGCATATTTTGGCAGTCGATGATCAACAAGACGGCATATTTTGTTTTGTTATGTTATTTATATTCGTACATTTCGCATATACTGCGGCAGTTTGTAATGTGTGGTAGGAATATATTGATATTGTAGAAACAAAACATTTAATATTTATGGTGACAAAAAATATGTTAAAGTTACGATATAAAATATATTTATACGGCGAAATATTTAATATTTTGCGCATTGTAATATTAAAAAGTTACCACTGGTTAAATATTTTTCTGTAACACTAGAAATTATATTAATACAGCGATGCATTTAAATATATTACGATAGTGGATTATTTAATATTTTTAGATTTTCTGTCAGTTTGTGTTTAAAATTATGCATATTTATGACTAATATATTAGTATTTTTAAACCCTGATATATTCGACAAAAACACTGAAAGGGTTAATGATACCGTTAGTTTTAATTATTTTCTCTCGACTTTAGTTTAAATAAATTGTTCTCTTAATGCACATTTTGAGATAAATTTAAATAAACATGCAAATATTAATGAACCTAAGCAAGTGAGTGGCATCGAATGTGCGCTTAAGGGTACTTTACACTATCACACAATTCTTTCGTATTTTAAGAAAAATACAACCCTGTCAGGATAAGTTGCTATCATAAGTTGCTATCATTTTCAAGCAATGATTAGATCAGAGAAGCATTTTCGTCAAAATACTTAAGACTTGTGTAATAGTGTAAAGAGGCCTTTAACAGCATGTGAATAATTCAGTTCTTTAGCGTGGCTAGGATCAAAATCTAATATAAGTTATAGTTTCTTGATTTAATGAAATATTTTAAATTTTAAAACCGAATTTACAAAAATTTTTTGTATTTTCAAACATTTATAGAAAAATATTGAATTAACTGCAATGCAATGTTAGTATAAAGAAATAAATTAAAAGTTCTGAAACCGGTACAAAATCTTTTAACTGAAGGAATTATCTTTGCAAGTAATAGCAGTAGTACTTTCTGGTCGGGGTGCAAAAGCCATTTATTATTTAGCCCATATATACCGATAATACAAACTATAATACTAATTACTTTTTATAGGATATAAGGATTGATGAGAAAGTTTATATTCTAAATACTTCATGCAATAAAAGTTACTTTCTACAATAAAAGCGAAAAAGAAAAAAGAACATAAAAGTTTACCATTGGATTGAATTGTTTTAACGATGGGTGTAGTATCCATGGCATGAACTAAAATATTTCAAAAAATATTATGAAACAAATTAAAAAAAAAAACAATTATTTAAATATTAAATGCAAACGAATTAAAACAAAATATGTGTATAAAAAAGTCTGAAATTTTAACGAAATAATAGCAAAATTTGGTTTAAAAACATAAACACTTACTATAGGTTACGACCAGTCCTGGTATTGAGGGATAAAAAGGAAGGGGAATAGAGCATTTCAATGAGTTTCATTAATAAAAATCGAGTGTTAAACTTAAAAATTTTAGTGATCATGGTTGTACAAACTGTTGTTAACTACAGCTGTCTTATAATATAATTGAAAGACTTTTACATTTTATTTACCTTCATTGCTGGCGTAATCTAATGGCAAAGGCATATGATTGCTAGATTTTTTATCGATATCATCTTGGTTCTTGGACCTTAAAAAGAGTACCGTCGCTACTATCACTAAGACCAATATGACTACCACAGCCACAGTAGCTCCAGCCACCATGCGCATTTGAATGTTGTCTTTATAAACTACAAATAAAAAAGTTTTTAAAGATGATACAGTTAAATTTTTTATAAATTATATATTTTAATAGATCTGAATCTTCACCTGGTGATTATTATGTTTTGATGAAAAAAGTAAGTAAACTTCAAGATTTATTTTATTTTCATTTCTTCAATAACATAACCGAGCCCTTAGGGCCTTTTATGGTTCATAAAATCTACTGAGTAATGATATTCACTAAACTAAATACTAATATTCAGTTACTAATAAAAAATATAATAAGCAAGAAAAAAAGTAATATATGTACATTAGGGGTATTACCAATTTTTTGGCATAGTACCATGAGGTCAACCATATCCTAGTAACCACGAAAATTGTAATCTTTTGTAATTTTACTCAAAAAAGTTCACGCACCAATTGGTTTTTCTAAACCAATGCAATATTGAATATTCAAAATTTTATTCGGTGTTTTTTAATTATTTTTAATTTTTTTTTCATTAAAAAAGGTTAAAGATACGTTTTGGTTTGCGGAAAAATTTCTTACTATCTCTAAATATTAATGTAATTTCAAACTTGAGCTATTTTTTCTTAACCAAAAATAAAAATTTTTAAAACTTCATCGCGGTTGGTGCGTGAACTTTTTTGAACTTAGCGAAAAAATAAATACGCGTTCCCTTATAGTTTTTTCTGCTCTATTGGACTGTGCTATGCCAATTTTGATATTTTAACAAATTGTTAAAAAGTTATCTCCCATATTATATTTTATATTAAAATTTAAACATAGATATCTTACAAACTATAAAGAAAAGATAAAAATGTATTTCAAATGACACTGAACAAAAAAAAAAAAAAAAAAAAAAACAGCCTCAATAGTTGCAATACGTAATGAAAAGTTGGTTTGGTTTACGATATTATGACACTTGAAGTTTTTGAATTTTTTGAAAACACGTTTGGAATAAGTAAAAAATATACAAAATGTACTTCTGAGCTAAAAAGTGATTTCAGTTGTCTTCAGTTGAATTGTATAGCGATTCTTTTCCTTTAATAAATTAAACCTGTAACTCTCATTTTAAGTAGTAATTTTTGTCCTTTTTTCCAACTTCCACAAAAAAAAGTCTACTAAAACGACACTTTAAAAGGCTAAAATATTTTACGAATATTGTCTGCATCAAATTTCAATAGGGGTCTTCTAAGACCAAAAGTTCGTTTAACGTATGTAAACTGCTTAATACGAGAACATTTACAAGTAGTAAACAGCGTAAAATTAGTTCTGAGCTAAATTATATAATATATAGTAGGGTATTCATTCGGTTAACCGTCAACCGGTTAACCGATTAATTACTACCCGATTAACTGATCGGTTAATTTCAAATTGGCTTTTTTCGATTAACGATTAAACCGGTTAATTTCAGTCGATTAACCGATTAACCGAAGTAACAAAATTTTCAATATTTTGTAGTATTATAACATATTTTTTTTGTGTTTTTAGTTATTTGTTTCGTCTCATATACGAAATGTATTTGTTTAGAGAATATTTTTTCATACAAACAAAGAAGGTTTTCAGTTATCTTCATTTTAACCCATTTTCCGCCGACCGATGACTAAAATTACAATGTTTTTCAATGTTTTTTTATCTTCATCATCGATCAACAGGAATGTGGCGAAAAATGGGTTAAATATTTGATTGCCAACACCTTTTTTTGTTTCACGTACTTTTTATATGTATGTGTTTAGATATTTGTTTCTTCTCATATCAGTCTTTAAACAGAATTAACCGAAAAAATTAGAAGTGTTAAAAATTTAAAACAACTTTAATGGCATAATGGAGAAATATATGTCGTCGGATTAATATGCAAACCGGCTAAATCCACTTTTTATGTAAATTAAGATTTTGATGCCGTGTGGTAGAGAAAGATACGCCTCGTCGACCATCATGTAGTTTTTCTTCTATTTGGGTCTTGAAGTTTGTACAACTAACTGTATTTTTAATTTTCTATCAAGCTTCAAATAGGAAAAATAAATAGTTTTTTTACTCTCCTGTAAAATGTGCTGAAAGTGAGTTAGCAGGTTTGCATATTAAGTCAACGATATGACTGTTGTAAGCTACAGCTTATAATTTAGATTTCTACTATACAGTTATGACGAATCAATAAACACAGCATTACAATTTTTATTTTGTTTGAAACACTACAATATTTACTTTAAACAACTTTAAATTTTATTTAGGATATTATGACGATATCACTTGATACCACACCTTGTGCATTGTGGAAAATGCATATTACATACATATTTATGAATTGTTTTTTTTTTTTTGCTTGCTCGTTTTAGTTCAAGAATTGTTATGTTTGGTATGTTTTTGTTTTTTTTTTTTTACTTATAAACTCCAAATAATAAGCAAATAATGCATTTTTATATATTGAAATTACTCAATTTATAAAAAAAACTTTATTAATCGGTTAACCGATCACTTGCCAATAAAACTTTGTATCAGCCAAACGCCGGCTTTTGTGTATTTTGTGAAATAAAAGTGAAAAATTAAATAGAGTATTGAAATTAAAAGAAAGTTTGTAAACTCAAAACTAAAAAGAAAATAAAGCTAAAGCTAACGAAAAAAAACCCAAAGAAAAAGTGTTGTGTTCATTGCCTTGCCCATCGAGAGCCATCAATCATATTGCCGGCCGCACCATAAGGGTGGGTTTTACATATAGTGCTTCTCTTTTCGTGGCCTGCACCAACAAGTGCCTTTGTTATCCGCCTCAGAAAGTCGTTTTGCGTAATACTGCGCCATCACATTGAAGTACCATTCCGGCGCCCCAACCGTATCCGGACAACTTTAACCAGCCTCAACCAGGTAAACACGTTATTACCCTAACATTTTGGTCCTTCGCCCGTTGGAATTATTAAAAGGTACGTACTCTGTGGAATTTAAAAATTGCATGAATATATTGTGTCGCGCCATATTGTGTCGGAAAAAGTGAGGTTACGTCGCGCCAAAAATAAAACCTCAAAAATTAAGAGCCATCTTTTTTTTACTCGCCGATTTTACCCGTTACTCGTCGAATTGTTGGTGTTTTATTTTTGTTGCCCAATAAAATTTGCGTCAATTAATTTTAATTTTTAAATAAAAGGAACAAATACAGCAACAAATTTGCCTAAATTTTGTTTTATTTCATAAATAAAAGGAAAAGTGTTGCCAGCGCGTGAATTTTTTTTTTTTTTCAATTAATTTTGCTGGGAATTTTTATTTTTTTTATATATTTTTGGTTACGCTTAAAACACCTCGATTATTTGTTATTCTGTAGCTCAATTAAAAATTAAGATAATGACTACAAATACAGTCCACTAATGTTGCCGGCCCTTCTAGCGTAGTTCAATCGCATCATACCTCTGTTGCAAAAAAGGTTATGTTAGCCACAGCCTGGGTTAACATTATAAGTTTTGGTTCCTGTTACAAAGTTCGTGCCCTGATAGATCCATGTTCGGATGAAAGTTTTGTTTCAGAAAAGATACAAAAATTATTGAAGTTGCCAACTAATCCAGTTTCTGCAGAAGTCTCAGGTTTAGGCGGAGATATAATTAGTACGTCTTCTAAAATGGCAGTTTTTACTATTGTTTCTCTTTTCGATCAGAACGTGGCTCTAAATATACAGGCCCTTGTTGTCCCTCGAGTAACGGGTAGTGTTCCAACACATTCATTTTTGCCTCAGAAGGAGATTGAGTTGCCCAAATTATGTTATGCTGATCCGAAGTTTTATGAAAGCAGTGAGATAGATTTGTTGTTAGGAGGTGATTTGTATCCTTCTATTCTTTGTGGCGGAGTAAGGCATGGTGTTTTTGAATCATTAGTGGCTCAAGAAACCATTTTTGGTTGGATAGGTACAGGTCCAACGCCTGCTAGAGTTTCCCCTCGAATACTAAGAGTGTCTCATATGACAAAAGTTGCAATTGATGACCAATTATCGAAGTTTTGGGAGTTAGAAGAGGTGTCTCAGAGACGTATTTTATCAGAAGAGGATAAAAAATGTGAGGAGATCTACAATTCTACTACCACTAGAAACTCTGAAGGGAGATATACTGTGATAGTTTGCTGTCGCTTGGTCCCCATAGGCATATAGCTGTTTGTCAATTTCTGAGAAATGAAAAATCTTTGATGCGCAATGCTGAGCGTAAAGCCCAGTACGATGAGGTCCTAAAAGAATATTTAACCCTAGGGCATATGGAAAAAGCAGAAAATGCTAGAGGTGACCCTGGTTATTATTTACCCCATCATGGCGTTTTTAAGCCTGAAAGTACAACTACGAAATTGAGGGTAGTTTTTAATGCCTCAAGTCCTTCGGCAAATGGCAGAAGCTTAAATGATTTGTTGTACACTGGCCATATTTTGCAAGCTGAAATAGTAAATCTGATTTTGAGATGGCGATTTTTTCAGTTTGTATTTAATGCGGACATTTCAAAAATGTACCGGCAGATTTTTGTGACTCCCACACATAGGCCGTTCCAGAAAATTGTGTTTCGAAGCAGTGATAGTACCGAACTTACTGATTACCAACTGAAAACGGTGACTTTTGGTGTAAATTGTGCCCCATATTTGGCCCTTAGAACCATTCTACAGTTGGCGAGTGATGAAGAACGACGTTTTCCGTTAGGTGCTAGAATTCTGCGAGAAAATATGTACGTGGACGATGCCCTAGTTGGTGCCCATTCAGTTGTTGATGCTTTGGTGGCACGGCAGGAATTAATTGCCATTTTAGATATGGGGGGATTTGAGCTCAGAAAATGGACCTCGAATTCTGAAGAAATTTTGAAAAATTTGCCCCATGATCACCTGCTTAATTCTTCATTTTTGTCGCTCGATGAAAAAAGCACAACAAAAACGTTAGGGATTCGCTGGAATGCGGCAGAAGATGTGTTTTCTTTGTTGGTGAAAAGATAACACTAAAAGCCTCATATACGAAAAGAGAGGTTCTTTCTACCATTGCGCGGCTATACGATCCTGCAGGTTGGTTGGCTCCGGTGGTAGTTGCAGCAAAAATTATAATGCAGCAAATGTGGCTTGATAAGATCGAATGGGACGAGGCAATCAAACCAGGAGCTCTGCAGAAATGGCAGACTTTTGTTGCGAATTATGCGGATATTGAAAAAATTAAGTTGCCACGTTGGGTCCAATATTCGCCTGGCTGTACTATTCAATTTCACGGGTTCTGTGACTCGTCTGAGTTGGCGTATGCAGCTACAATATATGTAAGGGTACAGCTCGAAAATAAATTTTTATCAAGTTTGCTCACATGTAAAACGAAAGTGGCCCCAATAAAGAAGCCGTCTTTGCCTCGTTTGGAGTTATGTGGAGCAGTCCTTTTGGCAAATTTAGTCGATAATGTGGTACCTACTTTTAACGTGAACAAATCCCCCTGTATTTGTGGTCCGATTCCACAATTGTCCTAGCTTGGCTAAGAAAACCACCTTGTAGCTGGAAAACATTCGTGGCAAATAGAGTGGCTACAATATTAGAAAAAGTGGGGAATAAAAACTGGTGTCACGTGGCTTCAGGTGATAATCCTGCCGATCTAGCAACCCGGGGGCTGATCCCTGCGGATTTGATAGAAAATAGACTCTGGTGGCACGGACCTGAGTGGCTCAACTTGGAGCAGTCTTCGTGGCCCGTAGGAGCGGTGGAGTTCGAGACGGCAGAAGAGTCGAAAGGAGCTCAAGTTTTTGTTGCTAGATCTGCTGATAAAGAAGATATTCTAGACAAGTTTTCTAGTCTATCTATAGAGCGTATCACGTAATAGCCTACATGTTTCGATTTGTGGCCCTGGCGAGTAAGAAAAGGCGTGAAAAAGTCGACTATGGCTCGTTAAAGATTTCGGCTTATGAGTTGCAATTCGTAAGAAATCGCTTATTTTATCTGTCTCAGCGAATTTACTTCTCAGGGGAGTTCAGCGGTCTTAAAGCGAGTAAGAAAATTGATTCACGTAGCCCCCTGTTGACACTCACCCCGTTTGTTGACTTAGCTCGAGCACTTGCCTGTCCTACAACGAAAGGAACCCTATCATCTTGGCGTATGGCAGTAGATTGGCTAGGCTGTATGTGGAATTCGTTCACACCCTTGTCTTGCGCGGAGGCCCTCGTCTAGTCCTTAACGTAGTCCGGCAAGAGTGCTGGATCATTCGGGCAAAAACTCTGATAAAGACGGTGGTTCGTAATTGCAAAGTCTGTGTTCTTCACAGAAAAAAGCTTCAAAATCAAATAATGGCTGCTTTGCCCGCAGAAAGAACTACCATTTGTCGCCCATTTACGAATACTGGCGTTGATTTTGCTAGCCCGTTCGATATTAAAAGTTTCACTGGCAGATACTGCAGAATCACAAAAGGCTACGTGTGCCTTTTTGTTTGTTTCTCTACAAAGGCGATTCACCTTGAAGCTGTTAGCGATTTGTCTACCCCTGCCTTTCTAGCAGCCTTGGCCCGCTTCGTCGCCCGTCGTGGTTGCCCAAGCGGCATTTATTCTGATAACGGCAGAAACTTCGTTGGCGCCGCAAGAGAAATCGACGCAGACTTCGCCAAGCACGTGAAAGAGCTTCGTGACACGGCTGTCGAAAAGTATGGTCACCAGCGCTTGTCGTGGCATTTTATCCCTGCTGCAGCACCTCACATGGGAGGACTTTGGGAAGCAGGGGTAAAAAGTATGAAAATGCACTTAAAAAAGTCAGCTGGTCAACTTAAATGTACGTTCGAAGAGTTCTCAGCAGTTTTGGCAAGAATAGAGGCGTGTCTCAATTCGCGTCCGTTAGGTCCGATGTCAGACAATGCTGAAGATTTGTCGGCCCTTACCCCAGGCCACTTTTTGATAGGCACAGCTATGCTTTCCCCTGCTGAACCCGAAGAGCTGTCTTCACCCCTAAGCATTGTTAATCGGTGGCGTAAAGTTAAGGGCTTACAACAAGAGTTTTGTAGCCGATGGAAGCAGGAGTACCTGAAGGAGCTAAATAAACGCAAAAAGTGGCAACACCCTCAGCTAGACCTAAAAGAAGGCGATCTCGTGGCTCTTAAAAGTGAACCAGGCTGTCCAACTGAGTGGCGACTAGGCCGTATTGTTCGAGTCTATCGCGGAAGTGACGCCAAGGTGCGAGTAGCGGACTTAAAAACGCAAAGCGGCGTAATTTCTCGGCCAGTACACAAACTGGTAGCCCTACCAAGGGGCGACACAAAGAATTCCTCTTCCTTATAACGTGCACCTTTTTTAATTACTGTCTCCTTCCAGATCTTCATGGCCTTCAACCCCAACTTCCGCTGCCCCCTGTGCGTGCGGTTCCACGCTGTGCGTCAATGTTCGCGGTTTTTGACTCTTCCCCCAGACGAGAAGCTGCAGGTCGTGGCCCAACAACAATTGTGCCGTAACTGCCTGGCTCACTCCCACACTCTTTCCGCCTGCGGGAATATCGATCGGTGCCGGCGCTGCATGCAAAAACACCATAGTTTGCTCCACCCACTGCCCGAAGGTCGGGTATGGGTGAAAATGACCGCCAACGTGCGCATCAGGGCCCAGGCAGGAGGTGAGATTTTTTGGTCGCAAGCATTGCTGGACCCTACCGTAGCCCGGTCGTCCATCACGCGCGACGAGGCCAGGGGCTTGGGTTGTACCTTGGTACGAGGCCATGCTAAGATCGCAGTGTTTGACGGGGCGGTCGACCGAAAGCTGTTCGAGGTGGAGGTAGCGCTAAAGGATCGCCAATTTGGCAGATCGCCAGCTGTCAGGGTTAAAGAGATGTCGCGGGCCGAAGATAAAGCGTCCCAAGCTGACCCGCAATGGCACATTCCCGGTGTCTACTTTCTGGTCCTCGCGGCCGATGTGGCTCCCCTTGTATTCATCGGGCCAGCTACGGGGAGACCAGGGTCTCTGTACGCCCAAAACACTATCTTCGGTGTTGCCTATTTTGGTGAAGGAGTCCTGTGGAGCCAGTGAAGGATGATGCCCTTGCCTTTGTTGCCCTCTTGGGCTCGTCATTGATTCCCTATGGGGCGAGTATTATTGTTATATCTTTTTTTTATATATATGTATATGCATATCTTGTTACTTTTTCTTAATTACTATCGTTAAGTTTTTTTGTTACTTTTTTGAAATTTTTAATTTGCTTAATTTTACTTTTTGTTAACTTTGAATTTTTCCTTTAATTTCAATTTTTTTTATTACTGTTTACGGAATTAAATTAAAATTTATTTGTTAATTTGATTTCTTTAATTTCATTTGAATTTGCATATAGTGAAACATACAAATGTATTCTATATTGTATATCTTACTTCGCAAATTATGTTGCACCACCGTTGCAAGGCGCGGTGTATGTTGGCGTCTGGCTGGTGTCAACCGGGCTTTCATGTTTCCCGGTATTTGTCGTGTGTTGCGCGGCACCCCATGGGGTGGTGGCATCTGGCAACACCTCATGTGGTTGTCGCCTCAAAAATGAATTCGCCTTTACCTGTCACTTGCCAATAAAACTTTGTATCAGCCAGACGCCGGCTTTTGTGTATTTTGTGAAATAAAAGTGAAAAATTAAATAGAGTATTGAAATTAAAAGAAAGTTTGTAAACTCAAAACTAAAAGGAAAATAAAGCTAAATCTAACGAAAAAAAACCCAAAGAAAAAGTGTTGTGTTCATTGCCTTGCCCATCGAGAGCCATCAATCATATTGCCGGCCGCACCATAAGGGTGGGTTTTACATATAGTGCTTCTCTTTTCGTGACCTGCACCAACGAGTGCCTTTGTTATCCGTTCAGCTTGTTTTGCAAAATATTAGTAAATTTTAAGTATTTTTTCTTAAACAGGACAAATTTTTTTTGTATAAATCCTATATGTTGGGGTAATAACGTGTTTACCTGGTTGAGGCTGGTTAAAGTTGTCCGGGTACGGTTGGGGCGCCGGAATGGTACTTCAATGTGATGGCGCAGTATTACGCAAAACGACTTTTTTATCTTCATCATCGATCAACAGGAATGTGGCGAAAAATGGGTTAAATATTTGATTGCCAACACCTTTTTTTGTTTCACGTACTTTTTATATGTATGTGTTTAGATATTTGTTTCTTCTCATATCAGTCTTTTAAACAGAATTAACCGAACAAATTAGAAGTGTTAAAAATTTAAAACAACTTTAATGGCATAATGGAGAAATATATGTCGTCGGATTAATATGCAAACCGGCTAAATCCACTTTTTATGTAAATTAAGATTTTGATGCCGTGTGGTAGAGAAAGATACGCCTCGTCGACCATCATGTAGTTTTTCTTCTATTTGGGTCTTGAAGTTTGTACAACTAACTGTATTTTTAATTTTCTATCAAGCTTCAAATAGGAAAAATAAATAGTTTTTTTACTCTCCTGTAAAATGTGCTGAAAGTGAGTTAGCAGGTTTGCATATTAAGTCAACGATATGACTGTTGTAAGCTACAGCTTATAATTTAGATTTCTACTATACAGTTATGACGAATCAATAAACACAGCATTACAATTTTTATTTTGTTTGAAACACTACAATATTTACTTTAAACAACTTTAAATTTTATTTAGGATATTATGACGATATCACTTGATACCACACCTTGTGCATTGTGGAAAATGCATATTATTATGAATTGTTTTTTTTTTTTGCTTGCTCGTTTTAGTTCAAGAATTGTTATGTTTGGTATGTTTTTGTTTTTTTTTTTTTACTTATAAACTCCAAATAATAAGCAAATAATGCATTTTTATATATTGAAATTACTCAATTTATAAAAAAAACTTTATTAATCGGTTAACCGATCACTTGCCAATAAAACTTTGTATCAGCCAAACGCCGGCTTTTGTGTATTTTGTGAAATAAAAGTGAAAAATTAAATAGAGTATTGAAATTAAAAGAAAGTTTGTAAACTCAAAACTAAAAAGAAAATAAAGCTAAAGCTAACGAAAAAAAACCCAAAGAAAAAGTGTTGTCTTCATTGCCTTGCCCATCGAGAGCCATCAATCATATTGCCGGCCGCACCATAAGGGTGGGTTTTACATATAGTGCTTCTCTTTTCGTGGCCTGCACCAACAAGTGCCTTTGTTATCCGCCTCAGAAAGTCGTTTTGCGTAATACTGCGCCATCACATTGAAGTACCATTCCGGCGCCCCAACCGTATCCGGACAACTTTAACCAGCCTCAACCAGGTAAACACGTTATTACCCTAACATTTTGGTCCTTCGCCCGTTGGAATTATTAAAAGGTACGTACTCTGTGGAATTTAAAAATTGCATGAATATATTGTGTCGCGCCATATTGTGTCGGAAAAAGTGAGGTTACGTCGCGCCAAAAATAAAACCTCAAAAATTAAGAGCCATCTTTTTTTTACTCGCCGATTTTACCCGTTACTCGTCGAATTGTTGGTGTTTTATTTTTGTTGCCCAATAAAATTTGCGTCAATTAATTTTAATTTTTAAATAAAAGGAACAAATACAGCAACAAATTTGCCTAAATTTTGTTTTATTTCATAAATAAAAGGAAAAGTGTTGCCAGCGCGTGATTTTTTTTTTTTTTTTTCAATTAATTTTGCTGGGAATTTTTATTTTTTTTATATATTTTTGGTTACGCTTAAAACACCTCGATTATTTGTTGTTCTGTAGCTCAATTAAAAATTAAGATAATGACTACAAATACAGTCCACTAATGTTGCCGGCCCTTCTAGCGTAGTTCAATCGCATCATACCTCTGTTGCAAAAAAGGTTATGTTAGCCACAGCCTGGGTTAACATTATAAGTTTTGGTTCCTGTTACAAAGTTCGTGCCCTGATAGATTCATGTTCGGATGAAAGTTTTGTTTCAGAAAAGATACAAAAATTATTGAAGTTGCCAACTAATCCAGTTTCTGCAGAAGTCTCAGGTTTAGGCGGAGATATAATTAGTACGTCTTCTAAAATGGCAGTTTTTACTATTGTTTCTCTTTTCGATCAGAACGTGGCTCTAAATATACAGGCCCTTGTTGTCCCTCGAGTAACGGGTAGTGTTCCAACACATTCATTTTTGCCTCAGAAGGAGATTGAGTTGCCCAAATTATGTTATGCTGATCCGAAGTTTTATGAAAGCAGTGAGATAGATTTGTTGTTAGGAGGTGATTTGTATCCTTCTATTCTTTGTGGCGGAGTAAGGCATGGTGTTTTTGAATCATTAGTGGCTCAAGAAACCATTTTTGGTTGGATAGGTACAGGTCCAACGCCTGCTAGAGTTTCCCCTCGAATACTTAGAGTGTCTCATATGACAAAAGTTGCAATTGATGACCAATTATCGAAGTTTTGGGAGTTAGAAGAGGTGTCTCAGAGACGTATTTTATCAGAAGAGGATAAAAAATGTGAGGAGATCTACAATTCTACTACCACTAGAAACTCTGAAGGGAGATATACTGTGAGTCTGCCCTTTAAAAATAGTTTGCTGTCGCTTGGTCCCCATAGGCATATAGCTGTTTGTCAATTTCTGAGAAATGAAAAATCTTTGATGCGCAATGCTGAGCGTAAGGCCCAGTACGATGAGGTCCTAAAAGAATATTTAACCCTAGGGCATATGGAAAAAGCAGAAAATGCTAGAGGTGACCCTGGTTATTATTTGCCCCATCATGGCGTTTCTAAGCCTGAAAGTACAACTACGAAATTGAGGGTAGTTTTTAATGCCTCAAGTCCTTCGGCAAATGGCAGAAGCTTAAATGATTTGTAGTACACTGGCCCTATTTTGCAAGCTGAAATAGTAAATCTGATTTTGAGATGGCGATTTTTTCAGTTTGTATTTAATGCGGACATTTCAAAAATGTACCGGCAGATTTTTGTGACTCCCACACATAGGCCGTTCCAGAAAATTGTGTTTCGAAGCAGTGATAGTACAGAACTTACTGATTACCAACTGAAAACGGTGACTTTTGGTGTAAATTGTGCCCCATATTTGGCCCTTAGAACCATTCTACAGTTGGCGAGTGATGAAGAACGACGTTTTCCGTTAGGTGCTAGAATTCTGCGAGAAAATATGTACGTGGACGATGCCCTAGTTGGTGCCCATTCAGTTGTTGATGCTTTGGTGGCACGGCAGGAATTAATTGCCATTTTAGAGATGGGGGGATTTGAGCTCAGAAAATGGACCTCGAATTCTGAAGAAACTTTGAAAAATTTGCCCCATGATCACCTGCTTAATTCTTCATTTTTGTCGCTCGATGAAAAAAGCACAACAAAAACGTTAGGGATTCGCTGGAATGCGGCAGAAGATGTGTTTTCTTTGTTGGTGAAAAGATAACACTAAAAGCCTCATATACGAAAAGAGAGGTTCTTTCTACCATTGCGCGGCTATACGATCCTGCAGGTTGGTTGGCTCCGGTGGTAGTTGCAGCAAAAATTATAATGCAGCAAATGTGGCTTGATAAGAACGAATGGGACGAGGCAATCAAACCAGGAACTCTGCAGAAATGGCAGACTTTTGTTGCGAATTATGCGGATATTGAAAAAATTAAGTTGCCACGTTGGGTCCAATATTCGCCTGGCTGTACTATTCAATTTCACGGGTTCTGTGACTCGTCTGAGTTGGCGTATGCAGCTACAATATATGTAAGGGTACAGCTCGAAAATAAAGTTTTATCAAGTTTGCTCACATGTAAAACGAAAGTGGCCCCAATAAAGAAGCCGTCTTTGCCTCGTTTGGAGTTATGTGGAGCAGTCCTTTTGGCAAATTTAGTCGATAATGTGGTACCTACTTTTAACGTGAACAAATCCCCCTGTATTTGTGGTCCGATTCCACAATTGTCCTAGCTTGGCTAAGAAAACCACCTTGTAGCTGGAAAACATTCGTGGCAAATAGAGTGGCTACAATATTAGAAAAAGTGGGGAATAAATACTGGTGTCACGTGTCACGAGACGGCAGAAGAGTCGAAAGGAGCTCAAGTTTTTGTTGCTAGATCTGCTGATAAAGAAGATATTCTAGACAAGTTTTCTAGTCTATCTATAGAGCGTATCACGTAATAGCCTACATGTTTCGATTTGTGGCCCTGGCGAGTAAGAAAAGGCGTGAAAAAGTCGACTATGGCTCGTTAAAGATTTCGGCTTATGAGTTGCAATTCGTAAGAAATCGCTTATTTTATCTGTCTCAGCGAATTTACTTCTCAGGGGAGTTCAGCTGTCTTAAAGCGAGTAAGAAAATTGATTCACGTAGCCCCCTGTTGACACTCACCCCGTTTGTTGACAAAGACAACATAATTAGATCTAATAGTCGACTAAGCTCGAGCACTTGCCTGTCCTACAACGAAAGGAACCCTATCATCTTGGCGTATGGCAGTAGATTGGCTAGGCTGTATGTGGAATTCGTTCACACCCTTGTCTTGCGCGGAGGCCCTCGTCTAGTCCTTAACGTAGTCCGGCAAGAGTGCTGGATCATTCGGGCAAAAAATCTGATAAAGACGGTGGTTCGTAATTGCAAAGTCTGTGTTCTTCACAGAAAAAAGCTTCAAAATCAAATAATGGCCGCTTTGCCCGCAGAAAGAACTACCATTTGTCGCCCATTTACGAATACTGGCGTTGATTTTGCTAGCCCGTTCGATATTAAAAGTTTCACTGGCAGATACTGCAGAATCACAAAAGGCTACGTGTGCCTTTTTGTTTGTTTCTCTACAAAGGCGATTCACCTTGAAGCTGTTAGCGATTTGTCTACCCCTGCCTTTCCAGCAGCCTTGGCCCGCTTCGTCGCCCGTCGTGGTTGCCCAAGCGGCATTTATTCTGATAACGGCAGAAACTTCGTTGGCGCCGCTAGAGAAATCGACGCAGACTTCGCCAAGCACGTGAAAGAGCTTCGTGACACGGCTGTCGAAAAGTATGGTCACCAGCGCTTGTCGTGGCATTTTATCCCTGCTGCAGCACCTCACATGGGAGGACTTTGGGAAGCAGGGGTAAAAAGTATGAAAATGCACTTAAAAAAGTCAGCTGGTCAACTTAAATGTACGTTCGAAGAGTTCTCAGCAGTTTTGGCAAGAATAGAGGCGTGTCTCAATTCGCGTCCGTTAGGTCCGATGTCAGACAATGCTGAAGATTTGTCGGCCCTTACCCCAGGCCACTTTTTGATAGGCACAGCTATGCTTTCCCCTGCTGAACCCGAAGAGCTGTCTTCACCCCTAAGCATTGTTAATCGGTGGCGTAAAGTTAAGGGCTTACAACAAGAGTTTTGTAGCCGATGGAAGCAGGAGTACCTGAAGGAGCTAAATAAACGCAACAAGTGGCAACACCCTCAGCTAGACCTAAAAGAAGGCGATCTCGTGGCTCTTAAAAGTGAACCAGGCTGTCCAACTGAGTGGCGACTAGGCCGTATTGTTCGAGTCTATCGCGGAAGTGACGCCAAGGTGCGAGTAGCGGACTTAAAAACGCAAAGCGGCGTAATTTCTCGGCCAGTACACAAACTGGTAGCCCTACCAAGGGGCGACACAAAGAATTCCTCTTCCTTATAACGTGCACCTTTTTTAATTATTGTCTCCTTCCAGATCTTCATGGCCTTCAACCCCAACTTCCGCTGCCCCCTGTGCGTGCGGTTCCACGCTGTGCGTCAATGTTCGCGGTTTTTGACTCTTCCCCCAGACGAGAAGCTGCAGGTCGTGGCCCAACAACAATTGTGCCGTAACTGCCTGGCTCACTCCCACACTCTTTCCGCCTGCGGGAATATCGATCGGTGCCGGCGCTGCATGCAAAAACACCATAGTTTGCTCCACCCACTGCCCGAAGGTCGGGTATGGGTGAAAATGACCGCCAACGTGCGCATCAGGGCCCAGGCAGGAGGTGAGATTTTTTGGTCGCAAGCATTGCTGGACCCTACCGTAGCCCGGTCGTCCATCACGCGCGACGAGGCCAGGGGCTTGGGTTGTACCTTGGTACGAGGCCATGCTAAGATCGCAGTGTTTGACGGGGCGGTCGACCGAAAGCTGTTCGAGGTGGAGGTAGCGCTAAAGGATCGCCAATTTGGCAGATCGCCAGCTGTCAGGGTTAAAGAGATGTCGCGGGCCGAAGATAAAGCGTCCCAAGCTGACCCGCAATGGCACATTCCCGGTGTCTACTTTCTGGTCCTCGCGGCCGATGTGGCTCCCCTTGTATTCATCGGGCCAGCTACGGGGAGACCAGGGTCTCTGTACGCCCAAAACACTATCTTCGGTGTTGCCTATTTTGGTGAAGGAGTCCTGTGGAGCCAGTGAAGGATGATGCCCTTGCCTTTGTTGCCCTCTTGGGCTCGTCATTGATTCCCTATGGGGCGAGTATTATTGTTATATCTTTTTTTTATATATATGTATATGCATATCTTGTTGCTTTTTCTTAATTACTATCGTTAAGTTTTTTTGTTACTTTTTTGAAATTTTGAATTTGCTTAATTTTACTTTTTGTTAACTTTGAATTTTTCCTTTAATTTCAATTTTTTTTATTACTGTTTACGGAATTAAATTAAAATTTATTTGTTAATTTGATTTCTTTAATTTCATTTGAATTTGCATATAGTGAAACATACAAATGTATTCTATATTGTATATCTTACTTCGCAAATTATGTTGCACCACCATTGCAAGGCGCGGTGTATGTTGGCGTCTGGCTGGTGTAAACCGGCCTTTCATGTTCCCGGTATTTGTCGTGTGTTGCGGCACCCCATGGGGTGGTGGCATCTGGCAACACCTCATGTGGTTGTCGCCTCAAAAATGAATTCGCCTTTACCTGTCACTTGCCAATAAAACTTTGTATCAGCCAGACGCCGGCTTTTGTGTATTTTGTGAAATAAAAGTGAAAAATTAAATAGAGTATTGAAATTAAAAGAAAGTTTGTAAGCTCAAAACTAAAAGGAAAATAAAGCTAAATCTAACGAAAAAAAACCCAAAGAAAAAGTGTTGTGTTCATTGCCTTGCCCATCGAGAGCCATCAATCATATTGCCGGCCGCACCATAAGGGTGGGTTTTACATATAGTGCTTCTCTTTTCGTGACCTGCACCAACAAGTGCCTTTGTTATCCGCCTCAGAAAGTCGTTTTGCGTAATACTGCGCCATCACATTGAAGTACCATTCCGGCGCCCCAACCGTACCCGGACAACTTTAACCAGCCTCAACCAGGTAAACACGTTATTACCCCAACATATAGGATTTATACAAAAAAAATTTGTCCTGTTTAAGAAAAAATACTTAAAATTTACTAATATTTTGCAAAACAAGCTGAACGAATTTTTTTCATAACAGTTATTAACAACCATGTGGTTCGAGGTCACCTGATGCCGTTTTGGGATTTTTGTTTTAAGAAACGAAATTGATTACTTAAGAAAATAAACTATTTTCCGTGCACAGGTTTTTAAATACCTTTCTAGGGTTCTTAAATTTTTTACAAAAAAAAATCGTTTTGCAAAACAACATACATATATTCGTCGAACATACTATGCATATTTATTGTACAATTTAAAGTATTTTTATTGTTGTAGTTGTTTCTTTGGCCAGAGTGATGAATTTATAAATATTATTTTTGTCAAGCTAAAAGGGCCTGAATTTCTTTAATGTAAATAAATTCAATTTTTAATTACAATATTTTGTTCCCGACGTTTCGTCGATGTTTGTCGACTTTTTCAAGAGATTGTCTATAAAAATTATAAAACAATAAAATAAGTACAATAATGTAGCACATAAACAATACAGGAGGTCTACTCTCTATTGCGATGCGAAAGCTAAAAGCCAACTTGGTACTCTCTATCACTTTCGCAAAATTTTCTGAAAAAGAAGCGATAGTGGCAATAAAAATTAAAGATGGCGCGGATTTACAGTAATGGTATGCCAAAGTGTGTAAAAATATTTGAAATGGGAAAATTTAAATAAAATAAAGTGATGATTTACGAAAAGAAAAAAAATGAAAAGATGCGAAAGTCACATGCGCAAACGTATTAAAGAGTACCAATCGCTAG
The DNA here is from genome assembly GCA_930367215.1 of Pollenia angustigena. Lineage (NCBI taxonomy): Eukaryota > Metazoa > Arthropoda > Insecta > Diptera > Polleniidae > Pollenia > Pollenia angustigena. The sequence goes on along the minus strand of OV884061.1, from coordinate 20,822,035 downwards.
ATTTGCTAAAATTTTCTTTCGCATCGCAATAGAGAGTAGCCCCCCAGACTTACAATATGAAATTTAATCACATTAAAAAGTTTTAGATGTACTCAGGAGCATATATCACAGCTCAAGTAATGGCAACAATATAACTCGCATTTATGTTGTTCGTGTCTTCCTTCAAATTCATTGTTCTCTTAATTTGTTGTTGAATTCTTAGGCTTTTAACTGTGTACCTCTTTCTTTCGTTATTTTCTAACTCTAGAATTTTAACATCATCGAACTTAATTGTGTGACCAGTATGTAGGATGTGTTGTGCTAGTGCTGTTGTCTCTTTTCTGCACATTATGTCCATCTTGTGTTCTCCCATTCTTGTATCCCGTGTACGTTTTGTTGTTCCTATATAAATTAGCTCGCATTGCTGTGTGTCATTTCCTTCACATTGTAATTCGTATACAATGTTACTTTGTTTTTGTTTATTAATTGGCGCCTAAGCTCTAGAAAAAAATGTACTTAATGTCAAATTGGGTTTGCATGCAAAACAGATATTTTTTGTTTTTATTGACGACCGTATGTTATTGTTATCGGTTAACCCAGGTATGTATTTTACACTGTAAAATTGGTTCTCTTCTTTTTCTATGTTTGCAGATTTGTTGTGGTTATTTCTGTCCTTATCCAATTGTTTAATCGTATTGTCTATCAATGTAGATGTGAGTTTGGTGCTGTGTGACATTTCCTTCACATTGTAATTCGTTTACAATGTTACTTTGTTTTTGTTTATTAATTGGCGCCTTAGCTCTAGAAAAAAATGTAATTAATGTCAAATTGGGTTTGTATGCAAAACAACCGACCGTATGTTATTGTTATCAATTAACCCAGGTATGTATGTATTTTGCACTTTAAAATTTGTTCTCTTCTTTTTCTATGTTTGCAGATTTGTTGTGGTTATTTCTGTCCTTATCCAATTGTTTAATCGTATTGTCTATCAATGTAGATGTGAGTTTGGTGGGGCAGCTATTGTTTTTTAAAATGTTTGTTATAATGTGTTTGTTTTTATTATTAATTGTGTATCACTTATGTTGTATACCCTAGAAATAAAATTTTTTGCTGTGTTTATAATTTGATTTTTGGGTTGTATAGCGTTGTAATTCATTAACCTTCCTGACGATGTTTCTTTAGTGTACCAATCAAACAGAATCATATTATTTTTGCGTATAATTTTTGAGTCTAAGTACGCAATTTCTCCGTTTTTCTCAATCTCAGTAGTAAATTGTATTTTAGGGTGTTCTTTGTTAATAGTTGACAGAATTGTGTCCTTGTCTTCTATGCGAGTTATCGCCAAAATGTCGTCTACATATTTGGCGATATATTTAATGTAAATATTTTTATTTTCTAGTTCTGTAATTGCATCGTCAAGTAGGTTGTCAAGTATGATATCCGCTATAGTGGGTGATAGTGTGTTCCCCATTGGCATACCAAATAAAAACAAAAAATATCTGTTTTGCATACAAACCCAATTTGACATTAAGTACATTTTTTTCTAGAGCTTAGGCGTCAATTAATAAACAAAAACAAAGTATACGAATTACAATGTGAAGGAAATGACACACAGCAATGCGAGCTAATTTATATAGGAACAACAAAACGTGCACTGGAGACAAGAATAGGAGAACACAAGATGGACATAATGCGGAGAAAAGAGACAACAGCACAACACATCCTACATACTGGTCACACAATTAAGTTCGATGATGTTAAAATTCTAGAGTTAGAAAATAACGAAAGAAAGAGGTACACAATTGAAAGCCTAAGAATTCAACAACAAATCAAGAGAACAATGAATTTGAAGGAAGACACTAACAACATAAATGCGAGTTATATTGTTGCCATTACTTGAGCTGTGATATATGCTCCTGAGTACATCTAAAACTTTTTAATGTGATTAAATTTCATATTGTAAGTCTGTATTATTTATGTGCTACATTATTGTACTTATTTTATTGTTTTATAATTTTTAAATAGACAATCCCTTGAAAAAGTCGACAAACAATCGACGAAACGTCGGGGAAAAAATATTGTAATTAAAAATTGAATTTTATTTAGATTAAACGCCAAAACGCCAAAGACAATGAGGGTAAATATTTGTTCTTGACACATTTTTTCATTGTTTAATTATTTTGCTTTTAATATTTTTATAAAATAGAATCTAGGAATTTATTTCTCATGGTGAGTAACATTTATTTTACAAATTTTTATATTATTCGAATGAGTATTCTAAATCAAATTACAATTCTCAAAAGCTTTTATACTTTAATAGTCTTATTCCTTCAATATTTTCTATGCCAGAAAATGAATTACATACTGCTGGTATCTAATAGTTGTATAAATTTTCTTTACAATTTACTTCATTGCTAGCCAAAGGGTAGCCAATGTAAGCCTCGTAACAGAAATATACAAACGAAAATTCTGATAGTGCATATAAAATATCCCTTTAAAATATTGAAGGAATAAGACTATTAAAAAAATTAAGTCGCACTTTATAATTTTTGGTATAGCCAACGGTTGTATTTTCGGTGCCTTCGTTGAACATTTTCCAATTTTAGTAAATTTTGTTCGAATATCGATGTATCGATGTATGAATTCGATATTTTTTGAACTCTTCATAAAGGCCCAAATACATTGATCAAAATACTCATCAAGCATTGTGGTAGTATTATTGAAAATGTGTTTGTATGTGTCACACCGACGATGCTGGATGGAAAATCAAAAAATTTAGATATGACGGCGAATATTACGTCAAGCACACGTACACGATGAATTCGCCGGCTGGACAAGCATTTGACAAGTGTATTTGGGCCTTAAGAATATTCAAAATTTTAACCGTTCAAATGCTTATGTTCAAATGCTTGTTCCAGTTGGCCCACCATGGAACTCTAAACAGCTTACTAGGCTACAAAATCTAAAGAATACAAATTATATAAAATTCAAAAAGTCTGGATCATTAATTAATTATGAAAATACTCCGTCAGTCGTTCAGAATATAATCTTCTGATTCATGCTTTATATAATCAATACATAAATAAGGTGAAAACCAATTTCGTTCGTAACCCAAAATCGCTCTTTTCATTTGTCAATTCTTAAAGAAAATCTAATGGATACCCATCCGTTATAAAATTTCGTTGCCAAGAATCTGGAGATTCTGAGGTCATATGTGATATGTTTGCCGATTTTTTTGCCACAACTTATTCTGATGCTGCATACGATGATAGTAATGGTTATCCCTATATGATCTCATCAAACCATGCAATCCCTTTCCCTACTTTTAAAAGCAATGATATTTTGGTTAACTTAAAAAGGCTAAAGATTTCTTTTAGTCATGGTCCTGATCTTGTTCCAACATGTATTTTAAATTAATGTGCTGAATCATTAGTTACGCCATTAATTTGTATGTTCAATGCTTCGATTACATGTGGTTATTTTCCCGAACTATGGAAAGATTCGTATATAAAACCTTTATTTACATCTGGTATTAAATCGGATATAACAAACTATAGAGGAATTGCCAAATTAAGTGATATTCCAAAACTTTTTGAATAACTAGTTGCTAATTTCCTCTGCCATCACACCTCGTCGTTACTGGCATCATGCCAGCAGGGTTTTAGAAAAGGCTATTCAACTACAACCAATGTACTTCATTTAACAACTTTAATTAATTGTGCATTTACACAAAATAAACAAACTGATGCTGTTTATACCGACTTCAGTAAAGCGTTTGATAAAGTTAACCATCGACTTCTTACTAAATTGGATTTATTAGGTTTTTTTCGGCAGAAGTTTCAGGTGGTTAAGTTCTTATTTGATTGGCAGAAAGCAAGAAGTACAATTCAAAAATTGTAGTATATCCATATGTATGTTTCGTCCAGTTTCGATAGTTTTCTAATAGTTTTACATTCTATTAATTGCTTTGCTGATCATTTGTATCTTCTGTGTTCATACGGCTCATGTCTAATTGACATGATTGCTACTTTATAGGCGAGAGGGACGAGGGGAAAAGAAACGAGTACACATATGCATGTACTGTTTTTACGTTTTGCTTTTTCATTCGTTGTTTAATTTTGTTATTGTTTTCAATATCAAAAAAGCACACATGCATACGCACGACTATACAAAAAAAAAAAAAAAATAGTCGTCAACATGACATGAGTCATTTGAACGCAAATTCATGTTCAAAGAAGAAAAAGGAAGAATCTTGTCAATAAGACATGAGCCGTATGAACTCAGACCCATCAACTGGAGTGGGTTGATTCGTTTCTTGATCTTGGAGTCTTACTGGATCCTAAATTAAACTTTGTCTCTAACTGTAAAAAAAAGCCCGAGACTAAAGCGCTGGACTAAAGAATTTACCGATCCACACATAACGAAGCAATTTTACGTGTTACTCGTTAGACCTATCTTAGGAAATGGGTCGATCATTTGGGATCCATATTACAAAATTCATAATTCTCGTATTGAATCTGTCCAAAAAATTTTTTTATTATTCTGTTTACGTGATCTTTATTGGAGTTACTCGACAAACTTTCCTTCCTATGCTAGTAGACTGGCGTTAATAAAACTACCATCGCTCAAAAGTCGTACAATGCTAAATGTATCTTTTATGGTTAATCTTATTAATGGTAATGTTTGTTGTGATTTTCTGTTAAATTCTGTTAAATTTTATATACCTTGTCGCAATACTCGTCATTATAATCTGCTTTTTATTACATTTTATAGATTAAATTACGCAATTGCCGATCCTTTTTCAAGGTTATGTAGACAATTTAATTCTTTGTCACAATTTGTTGATTTTTCTTTATGTTTAAATTCCATAAAGCATAAAATTATTGTTTTTCTTAAGTCGTATTTTTTTATGTAAGTATATTCTGTAAAGTTGGCTACTATATTTAAAAATGTATACTGTTATTCATTTATTTTAAGTCAATATTGTTATTAGTCAGTAAGGATAATGTCCATTGTTGAATAAACAAATAAATAAACGAAAAAAATACTGTTGATTTTTAAGAATTGAATCTTACGTTTTTTAACTAATATTAAAAATAAAAACGGCGCTTTTCTATTGTACGTTTTCATCCATTACACAGTCAAGGCGCAGAATCTTTAAAATTTCTTAAATGGGGTTTTGGTATAACAATAGTTGGTTTGTAAAAAGAATTATATATTCCTAGTGGAAGTTTAAAAAAAAAGCAAATAACGAACCTACATACTGCAATGTATGTAGAAAGAAATTAAAATCTTTTAGAAAGAAAATCCGATCCTGTAAACTTTTAGCTGATTTGTCGACATTTTACGCCTGTTCTTTCGAAAATTCAGTTAAAATATTCGATCTGCCAGGATTTTCTCACTATCATAGAAAATGTTAATTTAGCAGTGCCGGATAAAATTAGATTGAAATTACAACACATAAAACAAAGAGTGCTCCATGGTGAAATTACTACAAGGTGGTATCACTACGGAATCTGGTAATTTTTTGCTTAATTGTGGTGAGAACCCAAAGATGTCATTTTCATTCTTGAAACAAATTAAAAAAAAATCATTTTTGTGCGGTTATTGAATGAAAATTGTGTATAACAATTAAAATATTTGCAAAAAATAAATCTTATTTGGTTTTTATATGTGTGTCTTTAGGTGTGATAATAGTTTTTTATTTAAATAATAAATAAAAACAAAAATAATTGTGTATGTGACCACGTCGTATGTACGTTTGAAAAATGCGTTTATTTTTGATATGCACTTGTGCGCCACTTTCTATAATTCTCCAAAGGACTTATAGTGAAAAAAAAGTGGAAAAACAATTGTTTTTAATTCAAAAAACATAAAAATTTTAAGTATGAATCTTTTAGTCATTTTTCATTATAATTAGTATTGTGGTTATTTTGTTGAACTATTTATGGTTTTTAATCCAAATTTTTAATATTTTTAATTAGGCTTAAGTTCATCAAATTTAATTTTCATTAAATTATTTTTATGAAGAAAGGAATTTTACAACATGAAAATTAATTAAAATTTACTGATAATTTTTCATTCTTGATTCAATCTGGGCTCGAACCCAGGCGTTTTTACGGACAGGTTACCCTGGCATGTTTCGATTGCAACCACTCAATCTCCTCAGAGGGCTTGCCGTTTAACACTCGCAGCCATCGACGACTGCTGACGTCATTAGTCAAACATCAATCCTTAAACCAAATTGTATTTAACCTTTGGTAGATCGAAATTTGCTTTGAATGTTTATCTATTTTAATTTATTTTACATGTTCTTCCTTTACTTCTGTTTTTTCGTACTTTTGTCAAGAATTCTTCTTGAAGTTCAAAGTACATATTTTTTTGTCTTTCTTTTTCTTGCTGACCTTTTCAGCACAACTTGAAGGATTAAAAACCATAAATAGTTCAACAAAATAACCACAATACTAATTATTGTTAAAGCTAGGGCACGAGCTCTATGTTTGCATTTGTCCTTCAAGTTGTTCAGTTCAGTTCAGTTATAATTAACTACCAGTTATAGCTGTAAGTTTTTTTATATACCTTTAATATAAAATTAAATATTATTTTGCTTCAACAGAAAATTTTTAAATTTTGAGTTAACATGGGGCCGTAGGTAAATTATGAACCGACCTTCACCATATTTGGTGTTATAAAAAGGTTTTTGTTGAAATTCCGCAACAAATTTATGTTAGTTTTTAGGAAGGTAGTTTCACATTTGGGAGCTTAACTCTTTTTCTAATAAAAACATCTTGGAAGAACTAGAAACAATTTGAAACCGAAACGACTAAATCAACTAACAAGACTCAAAATATACATATGTATATACTTGGGATTTTCGATGAATATTAAAAAAAAAAGATTCACATAGAATGATAAACGTAGTATCCCCTCATACACCACGGCTGATTAAGGGTATAAAACTGTAAAAATGTTATTTAATATGATAAATTTAATTTGTCCTTAATGCACAATTTTTTTAATAACGAAATTGTTTCAGAATTCCTACTTCGTTATGCTTAGCTTTCTGTTTCTATTCACCCTTCCAGAAATAACATTCCCCTTAGACTTCAATATTTTCATTCTCATTATGCAATGTTTATACTTGTATTGATTTCTATGATTCTTTTAGCAGCAAAAATACCCACTTTAATATCTTAAAATAGCTTTTCGATTTATTATATATGTATTTATTAAACGTGTAACATTGTCCTAAGGCTAAGCCTATTATCCTACCAAGCGAAAATTATCCGACTAAATTTACTTTTTGACAGCACGGAGTTTATTACACAAACATATTTGCCTGTTTTTGTTGTATTGTTGTACAACAACACCTAGCGCTGCCACCTTGTAGTAATTTCACCATGGAGTGCTCCTGATATCCATATCGGATAAGAACTGGTTTGACTAAAACAATCAAAACATTGCTTGTTAAAGTCGGTATTATTTGTGGTGCAATTCAAATTTTAAAGTATATTGGCACTTTCATGACTTATGCCGGCCATGCACTATACAAGTTCAGTGCTGAAGTCTGTCACTGTGCATTTGTGTAGTCTATGACGCTGTTTTTCCTTTGTACGCAGTGAACTGAGTATAAATCAAAACGATGTACAGTGAACTTGTGTAGTGCATGTAAAAAAATATTTCTAGAATTACGTAAAAAATCGCTTTAATTATGGTGTATTAAAAGAAGCGATAGACTCATGAATGTTGGATCTTACAAAAAGTTTATAAGAATATTAATAAAAAAGGGAAAATATTTTGTTTCTCTTTTATTTAAACATGTTGCCTTCTTCGCTTAGTCTGTGTTCATACGGCTCATGTCTTATTGACAAGATTGCTACTTTATAGGCGAGAGGGACGAGTGGAAAAGAAACGAGTACACAGATTCATGTACTGTCTACGTTTTGCTTTTTCATTCGTTGTTTAATTATGTTATTGTTTTCAATATCAAAAAAGCACATGTCGTCAACATGACATGATTCATTTGAACGCCAATTCATGTTGAAAGAAGAAAAAGGAAGAATCTTGTCAATAAGACATGAGCCGTATGAACTCAGACTTATAAATAAAAAATAATATATTGCACAGTTTACTTGCTTGTTACAGTGCCAAACTTGTAGCAAAGGCAAAAGTTAAGCAAATTATTAGCGTTATAGTCAAATTATAATTTTATATAATTAAAATAATATAATTTCAACTATTTTTTTTTATACAGTACTAGCATTTAACCCGCTACTTCGTTAGCGTCTCCTTTTTCTTCGTGGACATATTTTTATGCCAAAGTTTATTTTCAAAAAAGTACCAGGCACCTGTCCCCTTATTTTTTTTTTAACGAACAACAATAAGTGTTAAATTTTTTGGATCTCTTTAATTTTGGATTTTTAAGGTTAGCGGAATCGATTTGGCAAGAGGCCAACCTTCGGTCCAAAAGTCAGCTTTTTAGCTTCAAGAGTTTAGGATGTGCGATGATGAATCCGTCAGTTACTTTACAAATTTATATTATATAGAAATGGAGAAAAATGTTGAGAAAACAGTAACAAAATTAGGAACGATTTTCACACCTTAAACGTTTGAATTTCAAAAAAGGTCCAAACCTGTTTTGTATTTTTTAGATAAGCTAAAAATGTGATACAATATTTATTTACCCTTTAACACCCCAAAAAGGCCTTCCTTCAAAAAAGTACCAGACACCTCTCCGTTAATTTTTTTAATGAACAATAATTAGTATTCAATTTTTTATATTTTTTTTTTTGTTTAGGAAATAAACGGTTAGCGAATTTTTCTAATAAACAAGAATAAGTGCTGATGTTTTTTTATCTCTTTTAGTTTAGGAGGTATGAGGTTCGCGGGATCGATATACATAGGTACAATTTTCACCCCTGAAACGTTAGAATTTCGAAAAAAGTACCAAATTCACATTTTTTTTTTTTAGATAAGTAACAAATGTTATTTAATTTGTATTTCTATACGTATTGGCTTAAAAGCTAGATTTACTACCTAAAACGACCGAATTTCGTTAAAGTACCAGACACCAATTTGCTTTTTTATTTAATGCACAAAAAAAAATATTAAATTAAAAAAAATTACCAGCTTATTTTAAAAAAATACCAGTTAGAGAACGAAAAAGTAGCAAAAAATCCCTCTTACAGATTCTCATTCACTCAGCAGCTTGCATGTTTAATTTTATGTTTCTAGATCTAATAAATACGGATATATAAAAGGTACCAGTAAAAGAACAAAATAGTACCAAAAGCCCTCTTACAGATTTTCATTCACTCAGGACCTTGCATGTTTAATTTTATGTTTCTAGGTCCAATACTAACGGAAATTCAAAAAGTACCAGTTAAAGAACAAAGAAGTTCCAAAAACTTCCCTCTTATATATTCTTATCTACTTAGGGCATTGCATCTTGAATTTTATGTTTCTAAGTCCAATAATAACGGATATTCAAAAAGTACCAGTTTAATAACTAAAAAGTACCTATAAGCGCTTTTAGAGATTCTCATTCACTCAGGACCATGCAGGTTTAATTTTATGTTCATTAGACCAACATTAGCGAAAATTAAAAAAAAGGACCAGTTAAAAAACGAAAAAGTACCAAAAAGATCTCTCTAACAGATTGTCATTCACTCAAGACCTTCCTTGTTTAATTGCATGTTTCTGGGTCCAATACTAACGGAAATTCAAAAAGTACCGGCTAACGAATAAAAAAGTACCAATAAGATCCCACTTAAAGATTCTCATTTACACAGGATCGTGCATGTTTAATTTTATGTTTCTAGGTCCAACACTGACGGAAATTCAAAAAGTACCAGTAAATGAACAAAAAAAGTACCAAAAACTTTCCACTTATAGATTCTTATCCACCCAGGACCTTGCATTTTTAATTTTATCTTTCTAGGTCCAATACCAACTGAAATTCAAAAAGTACCAATCAACGAATAAAAAAGTACCAAAAAGTTCATTCTTATAGATTCTCATCCATCCAGGACATTGCATATTGAATTTTATGTTTCTAGGTCCAATACTAAAGGAAATTCAAAAAGTACCAGTTAAAGAACAAAAAAGTACCAAAAAGTTCCGTCATAGATTCTTATCCACTTACGACATTGCATGTTGAATCTTATGTTTTTAGGTCCAACATAACGATAATTTAAAAAATACCAAAAAGTTAAATAAAATATCAAATTTCCTGTATTCCCCCTTTTTGGTACTATTTTTCACCCCATTAAAGTATAAAAAATTTCAGTATTATGGTGGCAGCCCATAATTTAGTACGAAAAAGTACCAGACACCTGTCCGCTTATTTTTCTAAAGAACTACGATAGGTATTAAATTTTTTTTGTATATCTTTTAGTTTTGGAGATATAAGGTTACCGAATTTTCCCGTTTTTACCCTATTTTACCCCCTAAACATTCGAATTTCCAAAAATCCCGTCTTAGTGGATCGATTTGGGGAGTGACCAATCTCTGGTCCAAATTTCAAGTGTCTAGCTTCAGGCGTTTAGGCTGTGCGATGATGAATCAGTCAGTCAGTGAGTCAGTCAGTAACGTTACAATTTTATATATATAGATAGATATACAGTATTTAAACGATTGTTCAAAACCTGCTGGCGATGTAATAAATATTAATTACATCGCCAGCATGAAATATGAATTAGAGTGGGTACATTTTTTTGCCCACCAAGCGTATAGCAAAATCGTAATCTACGTAAAATTCTAAGAACTTTTCCTAAAGAAACCATGGTTCTAAAATCAAAATCGAGCTTCCGGTTTTCGACTTGAAAATTTGGTGCTCAGGAAATCTGAAAAAAATAATACTTTTTTGGAAATTTTATTGAAATTTGTGAATAGTTGGCCAAGCTGATAAGAAACCTAAAACTGTTACAAATTTGACATAAAAGTTAAATAAAATAATTTAACTAAATTTTAATTCAAAGTTGATTAAAATAAAATAATTCTGCGGCATTTTGACAAAACATCTTAAGTGGAGATAAGAGAGCAAAAAAGATTTTAAAAAACTCGTTGAAAAAGGCAATTTTGTTAAAACATAATAAATAAACCGAAATTAAAGAAAAATTTTGTTCATAATACAAAATTTTAAAAACGTAAGCAAAAATGTTTTTTAATGAAAAAGAATTAGGGATATTTTGAGGGATAATTGTTTTCCAATGGAACTGATATCAAGTTTAATAGGACAATGCGGTAACCATAGGGCAAACAACTTGCATATAATTGCAGAACCAAAAATTTTCAAATCACTTACATATATTCCTAAAATATCGGAACGTTTAGAAAAGTCGAAAATATTCGACACAAGGACATGTAAAATGGCACATAAATCATATAATACAGTTGAAGCACAGCCGCGAATAACGTTTTAAGTTACAAAATAATAATTTTTCAGGAGAGCAAAAAAACGTTTTTTGACAGGCATCATTATTTGTTTTAAACATTTTTTTTTTTTTTATTATTAAAAATAATGATAATAAAAACTTTAATGCAAAAGGATTTTAAAACATTATTCCGCACTGCAAACCCATTTCGGTTTCATCATTTTGTTAGTAACTTGTAATGTTCTTCCACTGACTGACACTTTGTACGCCATTTTGAAGGCGTTAAGGTGCATAGTTTTGGTTGATTTGATGTTTTAACTGTGTAAGAGAGTAAGGTCAACGGTTATATGCAAAAAAACACTTATTGCAAAATGTGGCGTTTACAACGTTATTCGCGGCTGTGCTTCAGTTGGTAAATTATTCACTAAGACTAAGGATAAAGTACATAAGTTAGAAATGTCGAATATAGTTTATAAAATACCTTGTAAGGGAAACGATAATGGACAATGCAACAAAGTATATGTAGGTACGACAAAGAGCAAACTGAAAACTAGAATCCCAGGTCACAAATCAAATCAAAAGTTTAGGGATATTTCATCACAAAAAACAGCATTAACAGCCCACTGTGCCAGTTTAAATCACTCTCCGGAGTATCAGTTTTAAACACAGATACGACGTTTAATGCTAGAAATGTTGCAAATCATTAAAGTACCAGAATTGTTAAGAATTAATTTTAAATCAGACACGGAAAATGTAGCACAAAATTATAGACATTTAGTGTATAAAAACAATACAGGAAATTAAAAAATTTTTTAGAATGTAACAGATTATTTGTATAAAAAATGTTTCGAATTGTAAATAATTTTTTCTATTGTGACAATTGTTATTATTTTTTGTGAACGTTAATTTTATTGTTTAATTATTTCCCTGACGATGATATACCCCAATAAAAAATGGAGCTTCCAACGAAACAGGTTTGTAAGGGAGAAACATAAGGGTTTCGCTTACCATTGCGCTTACGGAAGACATGAATTTTATATGGCGAGTTCCCACTTTGAAGCAATACATTTTTGACACATAAAGCGCATTATTCAGCGCACATAAATATTGTTGGATGTAACGATCATTTTTATACACTGAATGTTTTGATACAGTTATTTTTTAGTATTCTCCCTTACAAACCTGCTTCGTAGTAAGGGAATGCCGTAGCACTTCAAATGTTATTTTTTTTATAAAAGTTGCTGAGAGTTCTTTCACTTACTTTACTGCATTTCTGTATGTCTTATTGCGTAGCGCATAATTGTGCGCTTATTTTTTTAAATGTACCTTTAGTGCTTCGCAAAATGATACAATTTTTTATTGGGACATTGCTGAATCGAAATATTGGAATTTTAATAAAATAAATGTTATCTAATTATTTTTATATAAAAAAGAAAATCCTCAAGCTTAATAAATAAGATTGGAATTTAATAAATAAAGGTTAAATAAAATAAAATTTAAAAATTAATATTTTTATTATTATTCCATTCGTGGTATTCTGTTGTGGCTTTTAATAGTAACTGCCAAAATATCATCTCGATTACATTCTAGGGCACGTGGGACACATTGGTAAGCAATTGTACAAATCGCTCAGTTCCCTGAATTTGTGCCGGTAACCCTAGATCAGTGATGCTCATTCAAACAAACAATTGGTTAGAAGCCCCACCCCTTTGTTTTTTACGCTCATTAATTTAGTTGCACATGTACGGAAGATGAGTTGATCTTGTTTCAAATACAGTGTGTAGGATAAGAAATAAAATTTAAAAAAAAGGTTTAATGCTTTTACGAAACTGTCATAAAAGCATAAATGTACAAGATTTTAGTGCAGTTTTTCTAAGATATAATTCTTTTAATAAACAAACATGCTCGCAGTTCATAATGAATTTCTTTTTATAGTAAAATTGGAAAACTTCCAATTCTTACGGTTTTTTACATTTTTAAAAAGTTACAATTTTAAAAGCCAAAAAAAATAGAAAATTTAGTTTTGACTGTATTATTATAAATGGTTTTCAACCAAAACAATTTCGTTCTATTAAATTAAAATAAAACTGGTGCGCATAGTTTTGCGTATCTCTGTATTTTAAAATGCACTCTCAATACATATGCAAAAAATTTTTGAGCATCAATGCCCTAGATCAGTAAACGGTAGATGCTTGTAGTAAATGGCGGCTCAGACAAATTGCTATCGTCCTTTTTCAATTTAAAAAATCGTATTAGCTATAAAAACCAGGGACCGTAACAGTTATACCTTTTTTCATAAAAGTCAGATGAAAACAGTTATTTTTTGATTTTTATTTTTTTGATCAAAAGTAACAGTTATTTTTTGATTTTTATTTTTTCGAGCAAAAATAAAAGTTAGTCTCTAAAGAAATGTACGTGATTTAATAATTTAGTTGAATTGAAATTTTTATTTTAGTGCTAATTATCATTGGAATTTCTTATGCACATTAAAATAATTATTAAAAGTCATCTCAATTATTAAAACACGTACACTTCTTTAGAGAATAACTTTTATTTTTGCTCGAAAAAATAAAAATCAAAAAATAACTGTTACTTTTGATCAAAAAAATAAAAATAAAAAACAACAGTTTTTTTTGTTCAAAAAAATAAAAATCAAAAAATAACTGTTATTTTTGTTCAAAAAAATAAAAATCAAAAAATTACTGTTATTTTTGATCGAAAAAATAAAAATCAATATATTTTATCATTGACAAGTGCATAAGGAACCATATGGTATACTTGAATCAGTTTTTCATCAGTTTTTGTTATTTTTGATCGAAAAAATAAAAATCAATATATTTTATCATTGACAAGTGCATAAGGAACCATATGGTATACTTGAATCAGTTTTTCGACGTTTACTTCTATGTGCTTTTTTTGTTTTAAAATTCCAATATAACTGTTATTTTCGGTCCCTGATAAAAACAGAAATTTCTGAAATACAATTGGACACTTTCAGAAGTTACAATTGGAAATTTTTTAAGTTAAATTGGAAATTTCTGAAATACAGTTGGAAATGGTGTAGTAAGAAACCTAATTACAGTCAAATCCCGATAATTCATACCCCGATAAATCGTAATTCCCGATAATTCGTAATAAACTGTCAGTCCCTTGAAAAAATCTCGTTAATTCGTAAAATTTCCATACATTTCGGTCCCCTCGCTAATTCGTAATTTTTTTTTCAATTAAAATCTTCTTTACCTCTTATAAATCGTAATTGTTTGCTATTTACCACTTATAATTCGAAGTAAAAACATGGAAAGAATGATTTTTTGCCGCTATTTTTTTTCGTTGGTTTTTGCTTTTGCTTGTGTGTGTGTTTATTTTCTTAAGATCAGTTTGTTACATGAATAATTTTTATATATTTTATTTTTAACAATTGTTTTTTTATGTTTTTTTATCGTTTTAGTAAATAAATTGAAAAACCCCGTTAATTCGTATTTATTTTATTTAAGCCCCGTTAAATCGTAACCCCGCTAAATCGAAAACCCCTATAATTCGTAAGAAATGGCCGGTCCCTTGCGATTACGAATTACCGGGATTCTACTGTATATAATTCGCAACGTTACGCCAAAAAATTACATTGATAGCAAAAACAAATTCATAAATATTTTGTAATTGTTTTGTAGCTTCCTACAGAAATTCTTTTTGCGTTTTAAATTTCATTACTTGTGGCGTTGAAAATTTGAAAACGGTACATGAATTTTTGTAGAAAGCAACAACAAAATTACAAAATATTTATGAATTTGTTTAGCTTTCAATGCTTTGGCCATAATTTAAAAACAAACAAAAAATAGGTAATGAGAAACTGAAAAGTTTGTAATTCTATCGTTCACACAATTTAAAGTTAAAATTCTCACGTTTATTCCATTTTAGAAATGTATGGTAAGCAAAAATAATTTTTTTTTTAATAAAAATTTTCACTTTTTTGATGCGTTTTCAAGAATAGCCAGCAATATTTAAAAAATGTACAAAAACTCGTATTAAGCGCATAAGTTAATAAGTGCTGTTATGGTTTAAAGGTTATGTTGGGCCTTGTGACCCAGGATGTAATGGTTTAATTTCTGGTTTGGCCAGTATTTTTTCTTTTAATTACAATTTGATTGACGTCGTAACCCAATAAAATATGGAGCTTCGAACGAAGCAGGTTTGTAAGGAAGACATGAATTTTATATGGCGAGTTCCCACTTTGAAGCAATACATTTATGACACATAAAGCATATATAAATTGTTTGATGTAACGATCAGCTTTACACACTGATACAGTTATTTTTTAATATTCTCCCTTACAAACCTGCTTCGTAGTAAGGGAATGCCGTAGCACTTGAAATGTTATTTTTTTTAACTTACATACTTTACTGCATTTCTGTATGTCTTATTGCGTAGCGCATAACATTGAGCTTATTTTTTTAAATGTACCTACCATTAGTGCTTCGAAAAATGAGAAACATTTTTATTGGGTAATTTTTTTTTTTTTTCATTTAGTTTCTTTTTTAAAAGGTAGTAGTGAATTTAAAAAAGAAAATTGGGTTAAAAAAAAAAATAAAATAAATTTTTTTTTATTTTACCAGCTTGACTATGAACATTTTGACAAAAATCTCCTAACCAATAATTTCTGTACAGCATTTTCTAAAAATGAGCACCGATATATAAAGCTGAAAAAATTTCCTTTTAAACAAGCCCTCTTTCAGCGATACAGGCCAACTATTCACCAATTTCAACAAATATTTCCAAAAAAGTATTATTTTTTCAGATTTCCTGAGCACCAAATTTTCAAGTCAAAAACCGGAAGCTCGATTTTGATTTTAGAACCATGGTTTCTTTAGGAAAAGTTCTTAGAATTTTGCGTAGATTACGATTTTGCTATACGCTCTGTCACTTTTTTTGGTCCCGAACAAATTGACCCACTCTAATGTAGGTACTTATATACGAATATTGTATCGCTAACATGTAGTCGGTAACCAGTATTCAAATCATGTAATATGGCACCATCATCTTTTCATTTATACAAATACATACATATATATATAAACCGGTGGGCATATAAAATTAAGATGCTTGGTGATGAACAAAAGTCAGCGGCCTCAACCCAAATGAGGTCAGCCGAAGGTGGACAATTTTTTGCAACCACGCTACAGCCAACTAATTTAAAGCCTGCTAATCTGGCTAAAGAGTGGAAGTTGTGGTATGCACAATTTAAAATCTTTATAACGGCTTCTAATTTAGAGATGCAACCAGATCGGCATAAAGTGGCTTCGCTTTTGCATCATCTGCGTACTGAGTCCCTAGAAATTTTTAATTCCTTTAATAAGGACAATTGAAATTTGAAAATTTCTCTATCCTAAAGGTGAACATTGCAATGGAGCGTCACAAATTTTTTATATGCAAAAAGCAGCCCGGTCAAACAATCTACGAATATCTTAAAACTTTAAAGAATCTAAGTTTAAATTGTGAGTTTGGGGGCTTACGTGAAGACCTTGTCAGAGACATCTTTACATGTGGCTTGTCGTCTAGAATTGGTAACATTCGTGAGAGATTATTGAAATTTCCAAATCTATAGCACTGGCTAAGGAGATCGTGCTAAAACTAGAAGAAACGCATGAAGATGAACCCGTTGTCAGTAGGATTCGAAAAAAACGACAAATCTGCAGGCTACAGTAGGCAACAGACTTCTTGCAACCGTTATGGTCAGACGTACAAGAACAGGTGTCCTGCAGAAGGGGCCAAATGCCATAGTTGTGGAAAAATTTGATATTTTGCCAAAATGTGTTTCACGAAACGGATCGTAAAAATGTAAGCATCAATGAAAACGGCGATTGTGATGGCAATGGTGAAGAAGAAGATTTGTTTATTGGCTCCCTTTCTAAAACAACAAAAGAAACAACGGCAGAATGGAATATTGAGGTAAAGGTTGGAAATAAAAATGGTATGTCAAATAGACACTGGGGCACAAGCCAACATAATTTCAAAAGAAACTTTAAAGAACTTAAATGCAAATAATTTATTAAAGACAAATGTTAATATTTATACATTTACTGGAGAAAAATTATCAGTCTTAGGGACAATCGACTTAAAAGCTTTTCATGAAAGTCAAACTTATTTATTAAAATTTTTTGTTGTAAACATGAAATGTAAAAATATTATCGGCCTTCAATCGGCTATAGAAATGAATTTAGTGAAAAATTTAAATTTTTTATCATTGAATAATTGTGCTGAAAAATACTCTGACGTTTTTGATGGTCTTGGTCTTTTGGGAGGCGAATGTAATTTAAAGATAAGGGATGATGTTTCTCCTGTAGTTGATCCACCTAGAAACATTCCATTTAAGTTGTATGATGCATTAAAAACTGAATTAAATAGAATGGAAGATTTACAGGTGATCACAAACGTTAGGGAACCAACAGAGTGGATGAATTCTATTGTTCTGGTATCAAAACCAAATGGAAATTTAAGGCCCAGGAATTTAAATAATGCTATTTTAAGACCGCACTTTCCTTTTCCTAATATTGAAGATTGTAAAGCGAAACTGTGTGGTTCAACATTTTTTACTTTACTTGATGCTAATAGTGGATTTTGGATGGTCCCATTAAATGAACAATCTTCTAAGTTATGTACTTTCAGTACGCCTTTTGGCCGCTACAGGTTTTTAATATTTTATGCGGAAATGATGAAATTATTTGGTGACATTCGAGGGTTGATAATTTACATAGATGACTTTGTGATTTATTCGTCCACTGAAGAGGAACATTTAAAAATTTTAAAAATGGTTTTTCAAAGGGCAAGAGATGTTGGGTTGAGATTTAACAAATCCAAATGTAAGATTTTTAGGAAGGAGATAAAGTTCTAGGTCATGTATTTAGCGACTTTGGAGTAAAACCTGATGAGGATAAAGTAAATTCTGTTGTTCATATGTCGAGGCCGCAAGGTGTTAAGGAATTGCAGAGATTTTTGGACATGATCAATTATTTAGGATCGTTTATAGAGAATTTGGCTGCGAAGAATATTTGAATGAACTTCTAAAAAGTGATATTGAGTGGCATTGGTCAAAAGCTTATGAAACAGAATTTGAGAATCTTAAAAGAGAAATTACAAGGTCACCCGTTTTGACATATTTTAACCCGACTAAAAAGCTATGTGTGCACTGGGTGCTACTATCGGGTGATTTTTTAGCTATTATTTTTTTGGCAACACTGGTTTAAACAGCTGACGCACGTTTCGTGTTTTGTTTCACTGTCAAACATCTTCAGTTTGGTCTATAATTTGGCTGTAGGAAAAATCGCCCAAAGAAAAATGGCAAAAAAAAAAATGAAAAATCGCCCAAAAAAATTCCATGTAAAATTGGGCCTGAATTCATATGAAAAGTGGCCCAACATTTTTGGGCTATTTTTCGTTATTATTGGGTGATTTTTCGTTTTTTAAATTTGGTGATTTTTCATTATGTAAAATAACTAAAAAATATTGTATGAAAAATAGCACATTTTTTCGGGCCATCTTTCATTTTTAAAATTTTGTCCAAATCTTACATACTATTTGTCTAAATCATTCATTATCATTATAAGTCTGCGCAGAGAAGCTTTAGTTAGCGAAGCCGGTTTTTGTTATACCATAAGAAAATACTTGCGCCTGGCCGAAGTCCGGCTATGCCGAGACGCTTTAGTAAGCGCTGCCGGTATTTGTTACACCATAGGGGAGAAAATCCTTGCGCCCAAAAATGTTTTCGTTATATGTTTAATATATGCACCCAGAGAAAAACCAACAAAACCATTTTTAAATGTTTAATTTAACCATATCATTGTCACCGACAACCATATTATGGTAAAATAAGTTTCTTTAAAAATAGTTTTATTGGTTGTGATTATTGGTAGATCTTTGAGTAATTGATTATAACTATGCAGTGATTAATTAATATTTAACTATTGAATAGTGCACAAAGTTTGGCGGAGGGCTCAAATAGGTATTACTGTCCATACTGCCGCGCAGCTGTTGAAGATACAATGCAATTTTTTACATTAAACTTACATTTGTATGTTATGTTTTGGGCGATTTTTCATTTTTTTTTTTTGGGCCATTTTTCTTTGGGCGATTTTTCCTACAGCCCTATAATTTAACCATGAATCGTCTTACAAAAGAAAGTTCATCCGCGCTTCTTATGTTCAGGGACGAAGCTCATTTTTGGGTTACTGGGTACGTTAATAACCAGAATTGTCGATTTTGGAGTGAAGATCAGCCAGAAGCTACAAATGCATCCCCACCACCTGGATAACTATCTTGCCGTGATGTGGTGGCTTAAATGCTGGCTGTAGTGTATGTCTTGTAACTTGAGTCGGTAAGTCTAGCCGAAACAAGTTATAGGGCAAAAGCTCTAAGGCCAGCATGACTAATCGTTATCCATCCATCCTTCCCCTATCCCCTATCCCATTACCTATAATCCTATCTATTCCCCTTTTGTTTTCCCACATCCCCCACTTTTACGGTCAAGGTGGTTGAAAGCAGTGCCGAGGACCTGAATGACTAGTTAGTGGTTAAAGAAACTGGTTGTGAACAGCTTCCCTCTGATGCCGATGGCAAGGGTCAGTTGTAACTTAGCCTAGTCCGTGCAAGCCTTCACTGCGCGGACGGTCCTTTTTCTTACGTGCAAACTCGTGGGACCAAAAACTGGACAAATTTAAAAAACAAAATGAAAAGGACGCGACTTTAGGACATAGTGCAGGGAATGTCTCTGTCAACTCGGCAGGGTCGGTGTCAGATCCAGACGACGACTGGCTGAGTATTCACAGAGATATTCTGCTGCAGGAAGGTCAGTTAATAACAGAACTGACTGAGACGGACGTGATGGACTCCCCAATCGGTTACCCGTCTCGAACAGGTGCCTCGGAAAGACTCTGGGATCTAGCTCTGGGCTCTGATGATGAGCACAGCATGGTCACGGTTAAGGGAGCTTAGCCTGTGGACGAATCACCCACAACTAGGATTGGAAAAGTCCTGATAATCTCCGATTGTCAACCCCCCACAAGGAGGCACTAAAGGAATTACCGGGACAAACCAGTCAACATCTGCAAGGAAATCTGGTGATCACCGGCAGAGCTCTGCTTAGGCCCCCAAAAGGGGGGTTGTTAAGAGAGTTAGGTCTGGTGATGACCAGAAATCCCCAGCGGCTAAGAGGACTAGTCAGACTGGACCAATCCTCCACGTCAAGGAAGCTGAGGGAGTCGTCGGGTGAGGACGGTATTCTGGCGGCTGTCATTGATCGTATGGATCCCGATGGAAGGATCAGTGCCGAGAAATGGCAGGTGCTACAGAACAAACTACTCGACGAAATCTTCAGCGTGAAAGGAAGGCCGGACGAAGTATCGTTCAAAGGGGCAAGAGGTGTCAAAACTGTCAGTTGCGGCAATCAAAAAGGCTGCAATTGACAGGTGTGGCAGCGCCACACCCACCTCATCGATAACAACGTGGACGTGGCCCTAATCCAAGAGCCCTGGATTAACAAAAAGTAATGAGAAAGTACGGGAGTTGGTGGAGCCCTCGGGCAGAAGCGGACCGAGACTGGTACTGGGTTGTGACGCCAATGCACACCATACCCAATGGGGGAGTGCCGACATCAACAAAAAAGGTGAGTCTATGTTTGATTTTATTATTGCCAGCAATCTTTTTATCTGTAACAGGGGTAATACGCCAACGTTCAGAACTAGGGATAGAGAGACAGTGATAGATATTACATTGACGAACTGTAGGGAATTAGTGGAGGTCTAGAGGGTGGCTTTGGACTTTTCCTTCTCTGACCATAGTTACTTGTCCTTAAGTCTAATGTTTGAGAGGTCGAAAAGGTGTCCGTATAGGAATTCGAGAAGGACGGATTGGGATTATTTTTCGAGGCTGGTGCAAAGTATCCTTAGGGTTACACGGAACTGGGGGTCGACTCCGACCGGTGTGGAGCAACTGGTGAACACCTTCACGGGGGTATTGACCAGTAGCTATGAGCGTTCCTGTCCGTTAAATTTTACGGGCAGGCGTACACAACCAAGATGGTGGACAGACGAGTTGAAAACTCAAAGGTCCACTGTCAGAAGGCTGTTCAATAGAGCGAAGTATACGCGTAGGAAGGAAGATTGGAGTAACTTCAGGTTGAGTTACGGGAGGTATAAGGGAGATATTAGCGAAAAGGGCGAAAAGGGACTCGTGGATTAAGTTAAGCGAGTCAGTTGAATCCGTGAATGAGATGTCTAGGTTCAGGAGAATTTTATCTAAGGATCCGGTAGTCCCTGGATTTATTCAGAGACCGGACGGCTCATGGACGGAATCTGGCTCTGAATTTTCTGGCTGCTTATGGAGACTCACTTTCCGGGGTGTCTGGATCCTGGGTCAGGGGAACAGGCTGTATGTGATGACCCCTTCTCTGGTTCGGGTTCAGGCGGTGGGGGATATGAACAGCTTGGATAAGGAAACATGGGCGGTAAATACCTTTGGGTCCTACAAATCGGCGGGACCAGATGGTATATTTCCGGCGATGCTACAGAATATCGGGAAATCATCACTCCTGTTGTTGGTGGAACTGTTAAGGGTATGTGTGCTGAACGGGTACATTCCTAGAGGGTGGAGGGAGGTTATTGTAGTTTTATTCCCAAGGCGGGTAGAACCGGTCACTCTAAACCCAAGGATTTTAGACCAATCAGCTTGTCGTCTTTTCTCTTGAAGACGTTGGAAAGACTGATTGATCTACATCTGAGGACGAAGATTGACGCCGTCATCGTCAGCGGCGCTCAACACGCCTAACTTAAGGGTAGATCTATTGAGAGTGCGTAGCATGATGTGGTTGGTTATGTGGAGCGGGTTTTGCAAAACAAGGAATACACCTCGGCGGCATTCCTGGATATAGAGGGCGCCTTTAACAGTTTGAGGATAGAGGCTATCAGGCAGGCACTAGTTGACCTAGGGGTTCCGTTGTTCTTGGTCGAATGGATAACTATGATGCTTAGCAGCAGAATTATTCACTCGGCCTGGGGAAACGAACGCTTAAAAAAATCGGTGACTAGGGGGACCCCACAGGGGGAGTTCTCTCTCCCTTATTGTGGCTCTTGGCCGTCAATGTCATTCTGAGACGTTTTGACAGAATGGGTCAGAAGGTCGTGGCCTACGCGGATGATGTAGTGATATTGGTGTCGGGCAAGTTTCTGACGACAATTAGCGACATCAAGCAAAGGACGCTGAGCGAACTGAGAACAGAGTTAGTTATTTTCACTAGGAGGTACAAGGTGGAGGAGTTTAGGCTACCGGTACTGGGAGGAGTGGAGCTTGGATTATCTGATAGCGCTTAGTATCTGGGGGTTTTTCTGGACAGCAAGCTGTCATGGGGAAGGAAAACTCAGGAGAGACTCAAGAGGGGTCTCAATGCCTACTATCATCGATAGGTAGGAGCTGGCGACTCCGGCCGTCAGTGATGGGATGGCTGTACACTTCGGTGGTTAGACCCATTCTTACGTATGGATGCTGTATTTGGTGGGAGTCAATGGGATTGGCTAGTCGTAGGAACCTTCATTCTAAGGCTCAGAGGTGTGCTTCAATTGACATGACAGGTGCCATGAGAAGTACTCCTCAGGCTGCCCTGGATGTCATTCTTCATATTCTGCCTATTGAGCAGTATGTGATGGGAATGGCGGCCATGAGCATTCTTAGATTGAGGAAGTCACGCAGGGTCACTTTAGGATCCTGAGTGAGATTGAGGCTGGTGGCTATTACCTGGGACCGCCGGGCTACACTGATTATGTGAGCACCAGGGTGGATTTTGGGCGGTTGCCGGAGGTAATAGTGCCTTCTAGGGAGAGCTGGTCGGGCAGGAGCAGATTATTTGGGGATTTGCTATTTTCACTAATGGCTCGAAGATGAGGGGCACGGGTGCGGGAGTCTACATTGATGATCTGAACATTAGAATATCATATAGGCTTCCTGACGACTGCAGGAGGTTCTGGAGGTCTGGAGGGCCGTGGAACTGATGAGGGACAACATTGATAGGGGCTCGGAGGTCACTATATATGTGGACAGCCAGGCGACTCTTATAGCCGTAAGGGGCTGATATGTGAACTCCAAGCTGGTTGATGATTGTAGGAGGGCTATGGAGGGAGCCTTCGGCGGCAATGAGGTTGCTGAGACAGGGCTCAGTGTGGAGGCGATTAGGCCTCCAATAGGCTTCTATTTTGGAAGATTAAGGGAGTGGATACCGGGCGCCACCAATCGGGCCTGGGGAACGGACTGCCGGGTAATGCGGACGCTGTGGCCGGTGCTTAGAAAGTCCGATTCGCTTTCGCTGCTGGGCAGGAGTAGAGTCTGCGTTAGCACCATTATGAGGAGTTGGAGACAGTTGAGCACTTTCCGTACCACTGTCCCAAATTGCAGGGTAGCAGGCGAAGTGGCTGGGCAGTAGATTCCTGGTCGAATTAGGGGATGTCTCGGGTTGCGGACTCGAGAATCTGATAGGATTCGTAATGGGGATGGCCTGGCTGCGCGAGAGAAGATTGGGTGCTGACCGCACGTAGGGCGAATTTGGTTGAGTAGGATTTCTCTAGGGGCTGGTCCGAAACCTTATTTTCTATCTATTTTTTAGATCTGACTTGTACTTTCGCTGTCTATTTCACCTACTTTCTATCTTCATATAGCTATCTCTAAATAAGGCGTCACAATGGACCATATTGGTCTCTGGGTGAAGGTGTGAAGGAGACTTCACACCGGCCTTTCTACCTACCTACCTACCAATGCATCCAGAAAAAGTCGCAGTTTGGTGCGGTGTATGGGCTGGTGGCATCATTGGACCGTACTTCTTTAAAGATGATGCGAATCGTAACGTAACTGTGAATGGTGAGCGCTACCGTGAGATGATATCCAACTTTTTTTTGCCCAACATGCAAGAGTTTGACTTGCATGACATGTGGTTTAACAAGACGGTGCCACATGCCACACAGCACGCTTAACAATGGACTTATTGAGGGGCGAGCTCGGTGAACATTTTATTTCACGTTCGGGACCGGTCAATTGGCCGCCTAGATCGTGCGATTTAACGCCTTTAGACTATTTTTTGTGGGGCTATTTTAAAGCTCATGTCTATACACACATGCCCGCTTCAATTGACGCATTGGAAGACAACATTGAAGCATTTATTCATGAGATGCCGGCCGAAATGTTGGAAAGAGTATGCCAAAATTGGACCATTGGACGGATGGACCATTTGAGGAGTCACGGTCAATATTTGCATGAAATAATCTTCAAACATTAAATTATATGGACCGTACTATTGATTCAAATAAAGATTTCATGAATTTTTCTGAATTTTATGTGTTTTTTTTTTTTTAACTTTCCTATAGCTCTTAAAAAATCACCCATTGTTATGCACGGGAAAACTCCCATTGCATAAGCATTAGCCTCCTTAACGGAATTTCAGAAAAACTACGCACAGATAGAGAAAGAATTATATGCATTTCTTTTTGGTTGCACTAAATTTCACCAATTCGTCTATGGGTCGAGAATTGTGGTTGAAACGGACCACAAACCGTTAGTCAGTCTATTTGAGAAAACTCCCTATAAAATTCCTGCAAGGCTTCAAAGATTTATGTTGCGCTTACAATTATACAATCTTTCTGTAGTATACAAGCCCGGAAAGGACTTACTAATAGCTGATACGCTGTCTACAGCACCTCTTTTAGAAAACACATTAACTGAAATGGATTCGGAAAGCAAGCTTCATTGCAATTTTTTAGCATCTTACCTAGAGATTCCATTTGCAAAGCTTGATCTTCTTAAGGAACATACAGGAAGTGATGAGACGTTTCAAAAGATTTTAATGTATGTTATTAATGGTGTAATGGATTATTTTAAGATTAAAGATGAGATTTCAGTTTGAGAGGGTGTTTTATTAAGAAATCATCATATTCTTATTCCGAAAAGTTTACGTAATTCAATTTTATCAAAAATTCACGAGGGGCATATGAGAATACAGAGATGCAAGGACTTAGCTAGACAGTCAATTTACTGTCCGAATTTGTATAATGATATAGAGAATGAAGTTTCAGGCTGTGAATATTGTATGCGACATCAAAATTCGAAAACGAAATCTGAAATCATTCCTCATGATATTGTAGACATTCCCTGGCTTAAGCTCGGATGTGATTTATTTGAGTTTAATAAGAAAACAAACTTAATAGTGGTGGACTATTATTCAAAATACATTGAAGTGGAATTACTTAAGTCAGGATACAATAGTTGTCAGGTTATAAATAAATTAAAATCAATATTTTCAAGGCATGGGATTCCACATATTTTAGTAACCGATAATGGCCCTCTATATAATTCTAAAGAGTTTAGGGAATTTTGCGAAAATTGGGAAATCGTTCACAACACATCAAGTCCATATTTACCAAGGTCAAATGGGTTAGCCGAACGATCTGTTCAGACAATAAAGAAAGTATTTTTGAAGTGTCAAGAGAGTCATTCGGACCCATATGTAGCGTTGCTTCAATATAGAACAACACCAAGAGGCGAGTTACCTAGTCCAGCAGAACTATTAATGTCAAGGTCATTAAGAACGAAAACTCCGTCTTTGGACAAAAATTTTGAACCAAAAGTTATTGATAAAGTTGAATACAGAAAATAATTAAACTTGAACATTCAAAAATATTCAGATCTTTATAACAGAACAGCAAGGACTTTTAAATCTGTCCAAGAGGGAGATTCAGTTATGTTATGAAAACACCTACAAATTGTTGGTTTCCATGTCAAATTATAGACTCATGTAAAGAACCCAGATCATTTATAGTAAACAACAGAAATGGCACACTTTACAGAAGAAACCAGGACCATATAAAGAAAACATTCCAAGATAGGATATTCGAGAACATAGAGGACATTGTCTTCAGAAAATAATCAGGCTGATAATGAGTTAGTAGCCAATACATAAAGGGATTGTCAAGATTATATGACAAGAAAGGGTAGAGGAGTAAGAAAACCCAGAAAATTGGAATTGTAAATGATCCTTGTTTATCTTTAATTTTAGTTAAGTTAAAATTCCTATTTATCCACACATACTTTAATAACATTGTATTAGACTTATTAAACCTTTATTTATTCTGTATAAATTTAAAACCTTTGTATATTGTAAAACTATAATATTTTCATATAAGATTAATAAAAGGAAGATATTGTATAAGTAACATATATGTCATGCAACTGGTATGATGTAACTACTAACCTGTAGCTAGGTATATACGAATAATGTATCACTAACATGTAATCGGTAACCAGTATTCAAATCATGTAATATGGCACCGCCATCTTTTCATTTATACAACAATAAAACGTCACTTTTGGATTAACACAACAATAGGTATATTAGGTTTTTAAATTTGATAACAGTTGGTAATAGCTTAATACGTTCGATATATCGATATTTTTAATTTTTAAATATTGATACTCATAAAAAATATCGATACGATATATGTATATGGATAAATTTTTTCAATTTGCCCATTCTTAGTGAACAACTTAAACAAAAGCGGCAAGCGTTTTTTTAAACATGAAAATTTTATTTAAATACAATTTCAATAAAACAAACCGACATAGCGATCTGTCAAATAAGATTTATCAGCCGGGTGGTTTCTAATTCGCATTGTAATGGTTTGTTTCGTATAAATTGTATGCAAATGAGAAGTTTTGACATACAAAAAACGCTTCCGCTCTTATTTAAGTAGCTCAGTTAATATGAGTAAATACCCAGCGGGAAAATGGAATTAATAGGAATCGAGAAAGTAATACATATCTTGTATGATATTTGATTCCAGAATTCATTATTCTTAACACAGACCATGTCCTAGGATTGTAATAAATTATTTTAATGTATCCTGCGAATGAATTAAATAATTCATTCTTTGGAATAAATTATATTATTCAAAAGTCTTATAATAAAAGTCTTCTCCAATGCCGTTTGGAATACATTTTTTAATACCTGTTTACTTTAAATAACTTTGACCCACAGACATATAATTTGTGCTTTGACCGTACGCTTTCAAACACAAACTGCGACTAAAATAAAAGTTATAAGTAGGCGACATAAAGGCAGCAAAAAAATAACGGATTTTTATTAAGGAAATGTGTATGTAAAGCAAAAACACGAATAATTGTTACTAACAGAAACAATACATTCCTTGTTCTGCAAATGTGGGAATATACGTGGTAATCAGTGCTTAAATTTTGTGTCTGATGAAATTACCTTCTCGATTCCAATGAATGCATTATTATTCTTTCGAAAATAATGCATTATTTTTTTAATTATTTATGTAATCAATTCCTCATTTTCCCGCTGGGTAAATGGATATGCTCCAAAGTTCAGCATTCGTTGCAGTTCTCTGAAATGCATGATGTTATGTAAAAATTCCGGAAAGGCGCATGCACCTTTTTAAAAAAAAATTAAAGTTCATTATGGTTAACCAATACATAAAAGCCCATTAACTTTTGCTGGGCTTATTGTGTTGGTTTGCTTATTTGAACTTAAACTTTTGTTGCATAGGGGATGGAGTATGTCAATAAAAGGTTTTTTAAATGGTAAAAATTTTTTTGTTTGGTCCTTTATCATTTAAAAAATCACTTACAACTACAAGTCGAGTCGGAAAAAGCCAACCAATTGTAGGGGAATGAAAGAAAAGATAAACTCACTGTTTATTGTTGGTGTTTTGTTTAAGCTGTGATATTGGTACAATTAGGACTTATTCGCTTTAGGGTTTTATTTGTATAATATTTATTGTATTTTCTTAAATCTTTAGAAAAAGTTTCGTGATGAGCTGGCCTAAGCAATCAGTGAAATGCGCATAGAAGGTAGCTTTCGACAATAAATCTCAGTGTATTTATCAAATATGAAAAATTGGGAACTTTGCACGTCATACAGAAATCTTATTAATAATAAATTTTGTATTCCCAAAAATTACTTTGATAACATCTATTAAATATTTGCTCTTTCTTATGTACTCATTTTTAGCCAAATAGTAACTAACAAATAACGGCAAGGAAAAAAAGCTGAAAAATGAAGTTTAAGACGTAAGATCGGAAAATGAAAATTTTGTTATTTTAAAAACCAGTAAACCAACAAGAAATCTTAAATTTATGTTTTGGGCGATTACTGTTTGGTAAAGGTAAATACATCTTTTAATGAAAGCAATGTGCCCATATGATGGTGTAGCAAAGCCAAGAAAAACTTGTTATTGCAGAAAGAAGTCAAGTGACTGCGCTGGACTAATAAATGTAAAAAAAAATAAAAGACTTACAAGCTCGAAAACGCTACTTGGTTGTCTTAAGAGTTTTATGAGAATATTTTTCAATGATTTACAACGAAAGCATAATACACTGTAGAACGAGTGTATGATGACGAATACTCATTCCAGAACAAATAAATATCTATGACAATAACATTAAACTCTTAAACAAATTTATTTTAATTAGAATATTTCGTACGGAATTTACAATGACCACTTTCAGACTCGACAAGTTAGTTTTTCATTTCTTTTGAACTTGGTTTATTTTCAAGCTTAGCAATTTAGTTGCGCAATGTTCAATTTGTTTGTTGCTGAAAATTTTCGTAACTATTTAACGTTTCTTTTTTGCGAATAGTGATTAATATAAAATTTATTTTAAACAATGGAAATTGAACAATAAAATAAATTTTATACTTGCATTGGAAAAGTGGTTGCTTTAGATTCCGATGACAGTGATTGGTTTGTAAAGCCATGTTCACACCTATTAAATATTTGAAGTCTTTAACGTAACCACTAGTTTTATTAGAAAATTGTTTGCTTTTGCAAAATGTTTGGCTAGATCAAACATGATTTAACAGTTTCTTACTTATACAATTATCTTCTTACAAATTAACTTCAGTAAATCAATAGAAATTGTTAAAAATAAACCTAAAGATTTATCAATTTAGTGGCCACGCTTTTTTTTGGATTATTCGTCAAAAATTTGTTAGGTCTGAACATACCTTAACACATAAGTAAAGGGTGTTTTTTTAGAGTGTCACAACTTTGAGTTGGCATCACTGCTTTGTTTGAGCACCCATTTAACAGCTGATAGTTGCTTTTTGTTAAGTTTGGTTTGAATGAATCGACTTACACCAGAGCAACGCGTGCAAATTGTTGTAATTTTCAATCAAATAATTCGTCGAATCGGCTGAAGCACAAATTGATTTTGAATTTCCATTCAAAATATTATTTTACGATGAAGACCAGTTCTGGTTTAATGGGAACGTAAATAAGCAGAATTTTCGCATTTGGAGTAAGAAGAATCTACAAGCTTTTGTCGAAACACCATTACATCCACAGAAAACTACTGTTTGGTGCGGTTTATGGGCTGTCGGAGTCATTGGCCCATATGTCTTCAAAAACGATGATGGCCAGAATGCGAAAAGATGTTGAAAATAAGTGTTCCAGTTTGAGCCTTCACAAATGGATAACTTTCACAGGAAAAATATCATTTTTGTAAAAGTGATTTTAATATTGATAGGATGTTTTATTTCTGATCTACTCATATGAAATATTCTTAGCTTGACTGGTTTCTGAAATAAACGATTCAATTGTTACTCCTACTGCTGTTGTTTGTAAATTAATATATAGATAAATCAATTTGATAAAAAATTAACTAAATATCTAAAAACAAATTTTTTTTATTACATTTAACTCGATAACATTAATTATCTATAAGTTCTAAGATGAATATTTGTATACTTTGGTATGTAAATGATAAACTTGTATATACTAATGTTTTATCTACCAGAAGTAAAGAGTATCAATAAAAAAAAATGTAAATGATTTTACCTGAACTAACTCCTTGTTGGGTGTGAGCATAAACGATATTGCTATATGTTCCATAGCCGTTAAGAGTTTTGTAGCGTATTTGAAATCCAAATTCAGTATTCTCATTAAGATTTTCTATATGCGCTTTAGTTTCTTTCGTATTTAAAGCGGTCTTGTTGACAGTGTCAAACTCAAGCTTAGGAAACCATCGTACTTCATAAAATTCTATAGGAACATCACTTTGTACAGGTTTATCCCAAACCAAGTCGATTTCAGTACTTGTTGTCGCTACTACACGAACATTACTAACCGTCGATTGTACGGCCGACTCTGTTGTTGAAAATATAATTTCAGCCCATTCTGTAGTTATTTGAGATAAATCAATATGTTGATTATTGCTGGTAGAGATTGGCTTAATACTTTTTCCCATCAGATTGTCCTCTCCGGTTTTTGAACTTTCGTCTGTGTCTTGATTACTTAACGATTCATTTGCATTTTTATGAGTTTTTTCATCAGTTGTGGTATTCTCGATAACATAAGATACACCATTAATGGAGTGTATTTGAATTGTGTATGTGGTTACGGGTTCCAAATTAGTTAATGTCAATTTTGTATCGTTAAAGGTGTCTGCTGATGGTGTAAAAACAACATTAGATGAGCATGAAGAACACACTACTTTGTAAACAATATCACTGCGATATTTCGAATTCTGGCTATTATTGTTGTTTTCATTGGAATTATGATCATGTACTGGTGTATTCCAAGACAATATTGCACTAATATGATCGACAAATAACAAAGTAAGATTTGTTGGGGGTCCTGGTGGTTTATAGCATGGCATATGTTTACCATCTCTGGGATGCCTAAAGAATCCTGGTAAGCATTTACAAAAGCCGGAAGCTGATTTCGAGACATTGGAATTTGGTGGACAGAGTATACATTTACCAACTTCTACCGAGCGAAATGTGCCAATCGGACATTCTAAGAAAATCAAAACACACAAAAGGAATCAATAACAGATACGAAAAAATTGCAGAAATCTTACCATTACAACTTTTATTTGCATAATCAGGTTCATATCCAACTTTGCACCGGCAGCCGCCTGTTAGTATTGTCCATTTTCCATCACCTTTACACAAATAAGTGGGAGGCTCATAAGGCTCAGCGTTTTCAACACAAGTTCCGTTTTGTTTTTCAATTAATGTTATTTCCCGACCAGTTGGAGTCTCATTAAAATGGGCGAAATTTTCAGTTACTGCTGGACAAGTTATATAATAAACCTTGACCGCTAAAACGCTTATGCATGCTCCTTGGTCACGAAATGCAAAATAAACTCCCTTCTTAGCAACGGCAATACTTTTAACTTCAGTATTGATATCAACATCACTGTTTTGATTAAAACGTCCTTCACCAGCTGCAATACGTGCAATCAGCTTATAACTATCTGTTTGCCAGGGAGGTGGTTCACGAGTTGCTGCATCAAACTCATAGTAGAGCAAACTAAATGTCTCTTTGCATGAAAGAGCATTTCCTGTAAAAATCATTAACACATTTTTTGAAGTTAATTGAAGATAGAATAAATTAGTTTTTCTTTTTAATAATTTTATTATTATTAATTCCTATTATAAAGATGCGGGCATAACAGAAGAAAAGGCAACCAACAATCTAGAAAACTACATACGTTTATGGTGGTGCTTAATATACATACATATACAGAAGAATCCCGATAATTCGTAATCGCAAGGGACCAGCCATTTCTTACGAATTATAGGGGGTTTCGATTTAACGGGGTTTCGATTTAACGGGGTTAAAATAAAATAAATACGAATTAACGGGGTCTTCAACTTATTTACTTAAACGATAAAAAAAAACATAAAAAACAATTGTTAAAAATAAAATATAAAAATTATTAATGTAACAAACTGATCTTATTAAAATAAACACACACACAAGCAAAAGCAAAAAACCAAGCAAAAAAAAAGCGGTAAACAAAAAAATCATTCTTTCCATGTTTCTGTTGTTTTTATTACGCATTATTAGTGGTAGTTGGCAATCAATTACGATTTATAAGAGGCAAAGAATATTTTATTTGTAAAAAAAAATTACGAATTAGCGAGTGGACCAAAATGTATGGAAATTTTACGAATTAACGAGATTTTTTCAAGGGACCGACAGTTTATTACGAATTACCGGGAATTACGATTTATCGGGGTACGAATTATCGGGATTTGACTGTAATAAAAATTATTGTTACTTTGTTAAAATTTTCCTGTACGTATTAATGCCGCAGATAATGTTTGGTATTAAATTGTTTTGGGAGCCTTAGTAACTATTACTCTAAAACGAGAGCATACATATATCCGAATAAATGCGGTGTTGTCTGAAATTGAGTTTTACTTCATTCAATTGCGGAATTAATTTTTTTTTTCTATCAAATGCTTAAGAAAAGAATACCTATTCTCAGATTTTGATTCTAAGAACTTATCACTATTTATTTGAGAGATATTTAATAGTAATAGTCGATAGAAAATGAAACTAATTGCTCCTGGGATAACGATTTTTTCCACTCCGGTAATGCTTTCCTACTTAAACTGTCTGAGGCCCTATACTTTTTGTCATTATTGCTCTTTAAACGTTTTAATTATTAAAAATGGTTTATTACAATTTAAAAATGTTTGATAAAATAGATATGGCCAAATCCTGCGTGACGAACGCTACATTTTCTGATTGAAATATAAACATTTTTTGGTCTTTTAAAAAAAGATAGCTTCAACTTATATAGTATTTAGTGACATTAATGTCATATATCATAATTCCTTAGCAAGTATTTGTTGCGAAATAATTGATCACAAAGTTTTGTGACGCACGCTACAAAAAGTGGAAGTAACTTCAAAGGTTGAAGTGCGTTTTCCTAATTTTTAGCGAAATTGGCATGATGAGGTATACAAAATCTTATTCCTAAAAGAAAGATGACTTTAAGAGAAATTATAAACGCACTTATTCGCAGCCAAAAAATGTTGTGATTTTTTGCCAAAAGCCGTGAACCGTTTGTGACGCACGCTACATAACGCACGCAGTTTTTCCAGTAGTATTTTATTATTATATTTTATTTATTTTAACAAAACAAATTATATTTTTATGAATTTCATTTCTTAAACTAATTTCTTAACTTATGAATATCAATATATCGAGGGTTATTTTTCAAATAGTGCTATCTGAAAAATCACAACTTTACAGGAG
Organism: Pollenia angustigena; assembly: GCA_930367215.1. Lineage (NCBI taxonomy): Eukaryota > Metazoa > Arthropoda > Insecta > Diptera > Polleniidae > Pollenia > Pollenia angustigena. The sequence continues at coordinate 20,788,584 of OV884061.1, read as the reverse complement.
AGCGAAAAAACTGATTTATTCGATAACTCTAGGAGTAATAACTAAACTTTATTTTACAATGTTATTAAAAATGAACGTCTAAATCATACATATATTAATGTTTTTTTAATTCATGATATTCGCGCTTATATGTCTGATAGCACTATTTACAAATTAAAATTTTATCGACTTGAACATTGAAATAAGCAGATAGCACTATTTGAACAAAAATAAAATGAGCTGCAATGAATACTTTTTAGACTTTAATTAATTAAGTTCCACGATTTTTTATTCAGTCAGTGAACACGTTGCTATAAAAACTCCATAAATAAAAAAATATTTACTATAGACAAAAACTCATCGACAAATTTTTTGCAGTTTTTTTTTTGCAAAATTTCTACAACGAATTTTAAAATTATATTAGTTTATTAAATCTAGACACAATTCCTAACCATTTGATGTATAATATGTCTACTTTGTAATAACACTTTTTATCATTTTATTATATGAAGTAATATTTTTTATGTAGATAGCACTTTTTTACCAAAAAAAAAAACGTGTGTGTTAGATAGCACAAAAAATATTTATGAAAAAAAACGTTTTGGGAAAATTTTTTTTTTCAAATTTAAATGACAGATGACCCTTCCGTAAGTGAACACGTTTCTGTAAAAAAAAAATTTTTGAAAAATTTCAGATAGCACTATTTGAAAAATAACCCTCGATATTTTGATGAGTCTGCTGTAAATGCTATTTTAAGCACAAAAATCACCTAATCACCTAAATTCACGTATAACATTAAGAAATCAGCAGTGGGGTAGGATTTGGTAAAAATTATTGCATTAATGATCATTGAAATACATATTTTTTAATATAAAAATGAAATTATACATCTAGTCTTATATTCCATTAAAAAAAAAATTGATTTGAAAAATGTTTGGTTGGTGGACTGTTTCTGGGATTTGCCCATATATATACTTGCTTCTTAATTTTTCGTTTCATTACTTCATGGGAAACTCTGTAGATAATTCATTTAATTGTATTAAATATTTAAAAATAATAGCTTTGTAATAGAGGTTAATTAATCTGACAAGGCTTTTTTTAAAACTGTAACTTAAATAAATCAAATGGTAAAAATTTAACAACGTTATAAGCATGATATAGAAAACAAAACGATTTAAAACCATAAATGTCGTTTTCAGTTTCTTATTTATTCATTCAAGTATTGTAACACACTATATTATATCGACCCCTTTGCGCGAAATTATCGTATGTTACAAAAACGAAATTTTGCAGGACAGCCATTTTTCTACTTTTCTCTGCTTTCGCTTGCAATATCAAAATGAAAATATACTTTCAATTTTTGGAGCAACGAAGTGGAATTCGCCTACAATATTTTGCCAGATGACGTCTCTTTGAATGTAGAACAAGATTGCATCAAAAACTCAATTTCAAAAAAATTGGCATATACAATAATTTCGCGCAAAGGGTTCGATATATAGTATTTAAAATTTTATATAATTGACCAAACAATTAAGACCGTAATTCAGAAAAGGAAAAACGATCGTTTTCAAATCAATCGTGTTCAAATCAAACGATTTTTTATTATAAACCTGTATGTGTCAAATTATTTCAACAATGTGGCGAAACGGAAGAACTTTGTGAGTTCCACTGTGTCTATTTCCTTAGCGTCGTTGCACTTTCTTCAGAAATCTGACGTGCCAGCATACAATTTCACTACCTACAGACAGTGACCCCTGATTAACCTATCATGATTCTTAAGCGTCAGCTATTCAAACTCTGAAGTAGTTTTGTGTCTGCTTTGTTTTATACAGATCATATGTACCTCGAAATTATGCAGCTGTCATCATTTTACAATTTTAATTGGTTATCAGCGATTTTACAATGAACCGGTACCCAACAAAACTTCCCTTTAAAATATCCTGTCAATACTTTAAGCTGTTTCCTTACCGATATCATCAATTTCGTTTGACTCTTATGGTGTTTTCTTTTCTGACAAAAATATTCCATGTATGCTACCATTCGCGCGGGTTTTTTTCTATTCAAAAATATATGCAAAAATGTGAAAAGTTATCGTTTTCCTTTCTAAATATGTTTCAACAACAAATGGCAAATTTGTTCCATTTCTTACCCGCAGTTATAATTGAGTGTGAGATAATACCCTTTTTGCATCTAATTTTTTTTGGAGAAAAGTTTTTAACAACAGCTGACATTAATTATTGAAAATCAGTGCTGTTAACGCTTATGGAATTCAAAGAAAATTTAATGTTGAAATTTGCTACAAGCGTGGTGAATGTCGCTTTTAGTACAAACTTTTCATTCAATATTAAACACGCTAAATACACATTAGTGTTGAGTGTAAAACGTAGCTATTATTTTGTTCCATTGTAATTTAGAAATATGTATCACTTTGTAAGGGTATTTATATTACACAAATATAATTCATTATTATTTTTTAGAAAATAAAACACCATTATTTAAACAATTTAACTAGGCCAGAAAGTCCTTGTCAATCTTTAATTTCTTTTATGGCGATTTCTTTTCTGAGAAAAATATGTTACAGTATATACATGTAACATTTTCTAATGTTACCTTTAATCACTGGAAGTGTTACATGTTGTGCAATTTCAATAGAACACGATTAGCTGCTTTTATTTACAACTATTACACTTTCATCATCAATGTTCTTCATGAGCGATTTTAAAAGCTGTTTGAGCGGTTTCTTCGCGCAATTATGGCTTGGAAACAAATATTGACATCACCAATGGCTTAGAAAAATTTAAACGGTTATAATATAAATATACTTTTTTTGATTTTAATGTGTAAATATATTTATATTTTGTTTTAAAATAATTTTTTTACAAAATTATGAGCGGTATGAATTATGACAAACAAAATAAAATATTGGTTGTACAAAAATAGTAGTAAGTACCAAAGTTGTAAAACAGGGCAGTATGAACACCTTAAGTAAAAGTAAGGGTAAAACATGCAACATGTTTTGCATGTTTTTTATCAACATATTCACAAAAGAACTTGAAAATTTTTCCCACAGTAACTCAAAGACTGTTAAGATAACAGAACCGATGTTTTCTGCCAAAAATAAATAATTTAACAAAAAAAGAAATAATTTCAGACAATAGCTATATATATATAGATATATATATATATATATATATATATATATATATATACTAGCTGACCCGACAGACGTTGTCCTGTCCAAATTAGGAAAAATATTTGCGTTCGATTTTTAAAATCCGTTAAAAAGATACGAACATTTGAAAGAAAAATTAGTCAAATCGAGATGGAGCCGTTTTTTGATTTTAGGTAAATCGAAAAAGTGGCCGGGGCAAAATTTTCTTTCCGTAAAAACTTAAGTTGGACCAAGGCAATCATTTTTAAGAAAAAATCGTCCAAATCGCTCAAGCCGTTCTCAGGTTATGCGCTTAATAGAAAAAGTGGGCGTAAAAAAGGCGTGGTAAATTTTTCTTTCGATGAAAACTTAAAATGGATTAATACAAACATTTGAAAGAAAAATTTGTCAAATCGATGGAGCCACTTTCTGATTTTAGGTAATTCGAAAAAAGTGGGCGTAAAGGTGGGCGGGGCAAAATTTTCTTTTCGTATAAATCTAAGTTGGACCATGCCGATCATTTTAAAGAAAAAAACGTAAAATTATTTAGAAGTCCTTGGTGGTGCAAAATGAAAATTGGATTTTGCCACGCCCCTCCTCGAGATATTTAAGGGTTTGCGTTAAAAACTTGTATTTGATACATCATGATAATGATATTTTTCTCAGTATTATTATTATTTATTATTATTATTATTTATTATTAACTCGATTTTTTTTGAAAAAGTGACTAATGCCACTTTCAAAATAAACGGCTCATATATATATATATATATATATATATATATATATAATGTATATATATATATAATGTATACATATATATGTGTGTATATACATATGTATAAGTAATAAAATAATAAAAATGTCTCCAAAAATATAAAGGATAAATATATACCGTTACCTAAAACGCAAAAGGCCCTATCTAAAATTTTGAAAATTTTACAGGAGAAGAAAAAACTATTTAATGTGATTAATTGCATTAAACTGTTTATAATTAATTTTCTTCTATTTTTTAAAGCTACCAGTTGTTTTGAAAATAAACAATGTTTCGTTTATCATATATCGTTTTGTAGATAGGACAGTTTGTTGTTTTGTTAATAAATCGCTAATGTAGGTCGAAAGATGAAATACATCAAATTTATTGAAAAAGTCGATTTTAAATTTTTTGTTCGTTAGGGCCTTTCGCGTTTTAGGTGTAAATATATTAAATTTACGCAGAAGAAAAATATAAAGTGGATACTTGTTAACTTTCAAAGTACAAATAAGCATTTATTTTATGTTTATTAAGAAAATACTACACAACAAACTTCACAGAAATAAATATTCAAATATCATGACTACAATTCGCTAATGCATATTCAAACATATAAATATAAAACACTTATAGACAAGAATTATTTCCTGAAAGTTTTCGAAAAAGTCTCTTTTATATGTGTTAGCAGAAACATCAAAAGTTCTCAACTTATGCGCAACCAAACTAATTTTGGGTATTGTGATACCCAACTGTTTTTAGTTGAGTTTGCTATAAAGTTGCCAGCTTAAAATATCGATTTGCCAACTTTAAATATAACGTTTGACAAGTGAAAAATTTTATAATTTTTTAAACTAAAAGTATTTTTAATTGGAGTATTGAATAAAAAGTATTTATAATTGATATTTGTGTCGATTTGTTTTATGATGATGAAAAGGAAAACTCTTGTATAAATCCGCTACGTACAAGAAGACAAATTCGTGATGATTCCTACCCTCTTGAACTTCCCAGTGCTAAGTAAGAACTTCTAATAAGTAACGATGAGTTCTTCTTCTGGTTGGGGTAGCTGTTGGCCAATTTGCTGGTTGTATTATTGGTTCAACTGACTCAGTAAAATTGTCACTTGATGGTGGAATATTTTCGACACCAAATACTTGGCCGGACTTGGAATACAAGAGCTTCGAAACAGTATCCTCAATGCCTTTTAATGAAACTTCTTGTGATAGCCCTCCCCCTGCCGCTTGAGTGTTTCTTTTATTTTTGGCAAGTGTTTTCTTTATACTTGCCTTGTAGTGTATCCAAACCAGTGCCAAGACTATTATAATTAGATTAAGAAGATTATAAGTGTTTAAAAGAAGTTCTTGTCGTGGTCCCAAACTATTTAAGTACACTATAAACTCTTCCCATAACTGCTTACATGAATTTTTCATCATACCAAACTTTGGTGTTTTCCGCGAACAATTTCTAAGTTTCTCTAAATAAGCTGGCCGAGCCGCTCAAATTGAGCTTTCGTTTTTATTTTCAAACTAATAAAAGTTTAAAAAAAAACCGAAAAAATTATTACAAAAATTTATACATACGATTTCTCCATTTTGTTTTCGATTTTCACCGAATTTAAAAAAAATTAACTTTAACTGCCAATAACACAACTACTTTTAAGCAGTTGTGTGTATTTAACATTTTTGTCGACCAAACTTTTACAAAGTTGAAAACGGCAATACCACGAAACAAACATATACACAACTGAATAGCCAACTGCCAGTTGAGTTGAGAATGGCAATGTGAATTTATCAAAGACAACCAAACTGTTACAAAAGTGGAGAGCCGCAATAGGGGCATTAATTTTTTAAATGTATGAGATTTATCATAAGTCTATATTCCCAAAAATTATCTGATCATAAAGGTGTTATGATACTTGCTATTTTTTGTATTGGATTTTTTTAGGATTGACTGAATGAAACAACAAATGCGAGAAAGAACAAGAAATACAATTTGATAAAATGTAAACAAAACAAACAATACTGCCCACGTTTTTTTCCCGACAAAAAACCGTCATAAAAGCTAAAAATGTCAAAAATAAAAGTTAAAAACCGTTTCTTTCGATCAAAAACTAAAAAAATTGGCAACAGTGCTAACAATTAATCTGGAAATGTCAATTTTAAGTTAAAAAATTTTATATTTTTTTTGACAGTCTAAAATTATTTATCGATAACACATGTATATTTGTTTGACATTTCAAGATTTTTTATGATATAATCATACTCTTTACACTTAGTCAGTTTTCCTATGCAAATATATTTGCACTGTTCTCCAATACAGAAAAAATACAAAAAATAGCAAGTATCATAACAGCTTAAGTCTCCTTTAAAATCTGAAAATGGGTCCAAATTAAAATGGTTTAGTATATATTAATAAATTCACTTTTAGCTATACATACTCTATTACAAAAAATCTATACAAATTCTGAATATAAATTTTATAAATCTGAAATTTAGGCTTTTTCAAATTTAGAACACCTAGGGTTTTCGGAAATCTCATTAATTTACTTTCAGCTATACTTTTATACAAAAACTCTATACAAATTCCTAATAAAAACTATACAGTTCTGAAAAAAAGACTACCTAGGCTTTCCACCGTATTTTCTGTTTAGTTATGGAATTATGACAATCGCAACAAAACTCATCAGACTTGTATCTCACAAAGTATTATGGAATACTTAAGACTTGTGTGATAGTGTAAACTAGCCTTTATTAATACTTTGTAAAAATAATAGTTTCTTAATAAATTTTTCACTCAATCGGGTTCTTTGTTGTGGCGCTCCGGGCCCTTCTTTCTGACGGAACCGATATTCCCACCATCGTCAGATATATAAAGACGATTTTATTATTTTAAAATTGAAATAATGTGTCCAGTGTGTGTGTTTTTCGAAACTCTTTTTTTGAGTAAAAATCATCTACTCATATTAAATAATAAAAGAATCGCTAAAAAAAATTAAAAGTCATCCATATTCTGGCAACAATGATTTTTAGTTAGTTCAAATTCGCTTTTTTTTTTTTTACTGTTAGGACCAGCACTCAGGGGATGACCCCTACTAATGCATTGCATTGTGTTGGAACTAGGAAAATAGGTTGTGGGAAGGAGGATAGAGGGAGTAGTGTTTGTGAACATTCGATTTGAACTTAATCATGTTGTAAGTGAGAGGGAAGACTTCTGCAGGAAGGTTATTCCACATACGAACTGTGCGGGAAAAAAATGAATTCTCTCTGTAATGCGTTGTACGATTCACCTGCCAATCGACCACATAAGGATGGGCTCTTGAGGAAAAACGTGTATTACGAACAAACGTACGGGTTTCGGGAACCAGATCCCTAATTTCGTCAGAACACATCCCATTGTAGTAACGATAAAACAGACAAATACAACCCACATTGCGACGGTGCTCGAGGGAGTCAATAGAATTGGATACCCTACTGTCACCAATGAGAACCTTCGCCCTCTCCTGCACGCGGTCGAGAAGCTCCAAAATAGACTTTGAAGCATCGGCCCACACATGAGAGTTGTATTCCATACGCGGTCGGATATAGATATAGATATAGGTATAAATAGTAAGGAGATCAGATGGAGTGAAGTATATCTTACACCGTCTTAGAAAACCGAGGCACTTGAATGCTTCTTTCGACACCTTGAATATATGTTCTGTCCATCGGACATCACATTGTATCCTCATGCCCAGAACATCAAGAGATTCTGATTCCTCAATAATTATACCACCCATATATACAGATGAGGCACCTTGATTTGTCGTGCGTTTATGTGTCAGCACGCAACATTGGGTTTTTCGGGCATTGAAATCGACCCTATTCGCACGACCCCATTCCGAGATTATGTCAAGGTCTCGGCCAAGCGTATCATTCATATTCTGCCTCATAGCAGCGACATCGGATACGCTTGGTCTACATTCGAATGAGAACGAGTTGCAAAGGTTGCTGTCATCTGCAAAAGAGTAGATAGGATTGTAAGTTTGACAAATGAGGTCGTTTAGAAAGATAAGAAATAGAGTAGGAGAAAGAACGGAGCCTTGCGGCATCCCTGAATGAATCTTGAACTCGTTTGACGAAACCCCATCTATAACAACTCGTATAGTGCGATCTCTGAGAAAACTCGATATAAATCGAGAGAAATTATCACCGACACCAAATGCAGCAAGTTTTGACAAGAGTGCACCATGCCAGACTCTGTCAAACGCCTTAGAAATATCCAAAGCAATTACCTTACTTTCGCCAAAATGGTGAATGGAATGGCACCATTTTTCCGATAACAGAGCTAGTAAGTCTCCAGTAGAGCGACCTCTACGAAAGCCATACTGGCGGTCGCTTAGTAGGTAGTTTGATTCTAAATATTTGACAAGATGGTAATTTACCATACTCTCCATAACTTTGAAAGTGCCGAACAAATTGCAATTGGGCGGTAATTTTCAGGGTTATTAGCGGTTCCCTTTTTAGGAATTGGCGTTACGTTAGCAACTTTCCAGCAGACTGGAAATTTTGCGGCACGGTATAAAGTGCTGAAAAGATTTGCTAAGGGACAAGCTAGCGTCGAAGAGCACTGCTTCAAGACCAGTGCAGGTATACCATCCGGCCCAGGAGCTTAGGACAAAAAGCAGAGAAGGAACAATTCTTCTTTGCTTAGATCACAAAGGAATTTAAAGAGTTGATGCTAATGACATTTAACCAAGGACCCTTAATAATAATTATGCTCATTTTTCAGGTACCAAAAAAATTACCACTTTTAAGAAAAATTATAAAAAATTGCTCATAATTATTAAGTATAATGAAAATAAATATTTGTTAAACATAACTATTATATCCAATTATATCTTTTTACATTGGCTCATAACTATTTAGATCAATAAATATTTATTTCTCTTACAGATAACTATTACTAAAGATTTTTATTGTTTTTATTTACGATAATAATTATTTTGAATGCTTTCTTGATATTAACTGCCTATTTCACGATGTCACTCGAACGTTTACGTTCGCACAAATAACATGTAAACCAAAAACAAATTTTTTAATTTTGTTTTTATTTTATATGTTATTTGTGCGAACGTAAAAGTTCGAGTGACATCGTGAAATAGGCAGTAATTGTTTTATTTTTGCAGCCGTATTCATAACAAAAAGTTAGCCATAGTTTGTACACTACGTACAATGAGCTGCTAACTAGAATGACGATTAAGCTTAGCAGCTTGTTGGCACAGAGTTAATTCATAACGAATTTTTCTCCATCTGCCAACTTTTAATAAATCAATTCTGAATTTTTATGATGCCACATTGTATTAATCAAAAATTCAACACGTTTTGCATTAATCATCGCTGAATTTGTCATTTTTATACCCTCCACCACAATTAGTTGTGAAGAGGGTATATTCAGTTTGTCATTCCGTGTGAAACTTTTTTACTATTCATCTCAGACCCTATAAAGTATATATATTCTGGGTCCTTGAGTAATTTTAAGTCGATTTAGCCATGTCCGTCTGTCTGTCCGTCTGTCCGTCTGTTGAAAACACGCTCACTTTCGAAAAACTCAAAAGAAATCAACAAACTTGGTGTCAAATTGCTTGTAGTTATCCTAAGCAGTTTGGGATTGAAATTCAGCAAAATCGGTTCAATAGGATCTGAGCTATGAATCAAAATGTGGAACCACCACCTAAAAAAAATTGATAATTTTGTTACAAAAACTAACATAAATGGTGGAAAAATTCACAGAATGATATATGATTTCGCAACAATTCGTTTTATTCAACTGGAAATCACGCTGTGAAATTTCGTGAAGATCCGTCAATAATTTACCCTAGGCCCCATATAAGCCCTACTCCCGGAAAACAGTATATTAAGCCTAAAACCCTAACTAACAATGCTATTATTACAAATTTTGGCAAGTCACAGTTACATAGGACTAGAAATTAAACTGTTAAGTTTCGTGAAGATCGGTCCATAATTTACCATAGGCCCCATATAAAACCTACTTCCGGAAAACAACTTAGTACGCCTAAAAACGTAAAAAATAATGCTATCATAACAAAATTTGGTACATCAAAGTTTTATTGGACAAGAAATAAAATTGTGTTATTTCGTGAAGATCGGTCCATAACTTACCCTGGGCCCCATATAAACCTTACTCCCGGAAAACAGTTTAGTACGCCTAAATCCGTAAAAAATAATGCTATCATAACAAAATTTGGTACATCAAAGTTTTATAGGACAAGAAATAAAACTGTGTAATTTCGTGAAGATCGGTCCATAATTTACCCTGGGCCCCATATAAACCCTACTCCCGGAAAACAGTTTAGTACGCCTAAATCCGTAAAAAATAATGCTATCATAACAAAATTTGGTACATCAAAGTTTTATAGAACTGGGAAAAAGACTGTGAAATTTCGTGAAGATCGGTCCATAATTTACCCTAGGCCCCATATAAACCCTACTACCGGAAAACAGTTTAGTCGCCTAAATCCATAATTAATAACAAATCGTCACAGTTTAAGATAATAATAACATCATACAGATATTACTCCTTAAACATTCGAACTGTCGGTGGAGGGTATCAAAGATTCGGCACAGCCGAATATAGCACTCTAACTTGTTTTTTTTTTTCTTTTTCCCTTCACATATAAAACTTTAAAAAGTTTTTAAAATTAAAATAAATTAAGAAGACAGTCAATTAAAAAACAACAGTAATTAAAAAAAACCAACAAAATTGTTTGACATTAAACGGCTGTTTTTCACAAGTTGGCAAACGTTTGGCAGCTCGTTAACAAGAGTTTAGCAAATCGTTAGCCAGAGTTTGGTTAGTGTATTATGAATAAACTTTTTGCTAACGTTATGCCAAATTTTCATTATGAATACGGCTGATACACATTAAAATTAGTTATAACTGTTATGTTATTTCTTTTTCATAACTATTAAAAATAATTAGTAAAATATCTATCGAATAGTTATATAGTTATGTTTGAGAAATTCTTTTATTTGATACCCATAATAGTTATCATCAATTTTTAAAAATAAAAATTGGAAATAATAATTATTCTTAATAAATAAAATATAAATTTTTTCGTAATTATTATTCGCAATTTTTATCGAATAAGAGTTATAACTATTAAGTCCTTGCATTTAACATATGGGGGATTTCATGTCAAGTGACCCAATTTTGAAATCGATGTCTTCCGATTTGGATGAAATTTGCACCAAGGTTAGTCCTATTGGATAGTAGTTTAGACACAAATTTTCAACAAGATCGGTCTAAAAGTTTCTGAGTTAGTGGTTAATTTGACATTTTGGCCATACAGGTGTTCTTTCTTATCCATGTTACTTATTACCTATTGGTGTTAGCAAAATTTGTCCCAAGTAGCTTCGATGGCTTGTTGATCCATCTTTTGAAAAATTTTTTTTTGTTTTTTTAAAAATTTTTTTTTTATTTTTTTTTTTTTAAATTTAAAACTTTTTTTTATTTTTTTTTTTAGCGGGAATGTTTTTTTTTTTTTTTTTTATTCAAAAGAAAGCTGATGTCTTTTCCTTTAAGGTAGTTTTGGTCCCTTTTTGGGATGCATGCGGCTTATGTATAAAAAAAAATAATTTCTAACTCTAGACAAGGGTTTTTCAATTTTAGCATATGCAGTGTTCTTTCCCATCCATGTAACTTATTACGTATTGGTGTTAGCAAAATTTGTCCCAAGTAACTTCGATAGCAATTTGATCAATATTTTGAAAAATAAAATTTTTGTTTTTTTAAAAAATTTTTTAAAACTTTTTTTTTAAATTTAAAATTTTTTTTTAATGTAAAATTTTTTTTATTCGGAATGTTTTTTTTTTTTTTTTTTTTTTGCTCAAAAGAAAGCTGATGTCTTTTCCTTTAAGGTAGTTTTGGTCCCTTTTTGGGATGCATGCGGCTTATGTATAAAAAAGAATAATTTCTAACTCTAGACGAGGGTTTTTCAATTTTTAGCATATGCAGTGTTCTTTCCCATCCATGTAACTTATTACGTATTGGTGTTAGCAAAATTTGTCCCAAGTAACTTCGATAGCAATTTTATCAATATTTTGAAAAATAAAATTTTTGTTTTTTTAAAACTTTTTTTTTAAATTTAAAATTTTTTTTTTTAATGTAAAATTTTTTTTTTTTTTTAATCCGGAATGTTTTTTTTTTTGCTCAAAAGAAAGCTCAAAAGAAAGCTTATGTCTTTTCCTTTAAGGTAGTTTTGGTCGCTTTTTGGGATGCGAGTGGATTATGTATAAAAAAAAATAATTTCTAACTCTAGACGAGGGTTTTTCAATTTTTAGCATATGCACTATTTTGAATTTTTTCCTATTTGTGTTTAAGTGTTTCTAAAGCCTTAAAAATAAAACGTATGCAAAGAATGTATATATGTACCTGATATTTTGACAACAAAAATCACATTCAGTATTACGTGCGCTAAAAACTGTATATTTTTTTATGTAGGAAAAATTAAAAAAAGAATTGTTTGTCAACATTTCTACAGAAAAAAAGTGATTTTATTCCTGGGATTAACATTATTACAGTATCGAAGGTATAAAATAATAATTGGGTTTGTAACATACCGTCGGAAAGGTTAATTTGTCTAGTTTCTTTGCAAACGTTTTATTTTTAAGGCTTTAGAAACACTTAAACACAAATAGGAAAAAATTCAAATAATATGCTAAAAATTGAAAAACCATCGTCTAGAGTTAGAAATTATTTTTTTTTATACATAAGCCACTCGTATCCCAAAAAGCGACCAAAACTACCTTAACGGAAAAGACATAAGCTTTCTTTTGAGCAAAAAAAAAAAAAAAAAAAAAAAAACATTCCGGATAAAAAAAATATAAAAAAAAAATTTTACATTAAAAAAAAAAATTTTAATGGCCTGTTCGTCGATAACGAATGAAGACTTCGTTCGCATAGTTTACATGTAAAACAAAAACAATATTTTATAATTTGTTTTTGTTTTAAATGTTATTTAAGCGAACGAAGTCTTCATTCGTTATCGACGAACAGGCCCTTAATTTAAAAAAAAAGTTTTAAAAAATTTTTTAAAAAAAACAAATATTTTATTTTTCAAAATATTGATAAAATTGCTATCGAAGTTACTTGGGACAAATTTTGCTAACACCAATACGTAATAAGTTACATGGATGGGAAAGAACACTGCATATGCTAAAAATTGAAAAACCCTTGTCTAGAGTTAGAAATTATTTTTTTTTATACATAAGCCGCATGCATCCCAAAAAGGGACCAAAACTACCTTAAAGGAAAAGACATCAGCTTTCTTTTGAATAAAAAAAAAAAAAAACATTCCCGCTAAAAAAAAAAATAAAAAAAAGTTTTAAATTTAAAAAAAAAAATAAATAAAAAATTTTTAAAAAAACAAAAAAAAATTTTTCAAAAGATGGATCAAATAGCCATCGAAGCTACTTGGGACAAATTTTGCTAACACCAATAGGTAATAAGTAACATGGATAAGAAAGAACACCTGTATGGCCAAAATGTCAAATTTTGACCCCCACTAACTCAGAAACTTTTAGACCGATCTTGTTGAAAATTTGTTTCTAAACTACTATCCAATAGGACTAACCTTGGTGCAAATTTCACCCAAATCGGAAGACATCGATTTCAAAATTGGGTCACTTGACATGAAATCCCCCATCCCAAAACAAAATCGGATATTTTTGATACCTTACATCGGGTGTTTTAAAACATCGATGTATATCGTCCACCACTAGGATGAGCTAATTGAATTTGTATCGTATCATCGATCACTTTGTTTATATTTGGATAACAAATTGCAGTTTGATGTACACATTTATCACATCATCGCCAGGATCTCTTTTATTTTGAAAAGGTTATAAAAAGGCGTTTAACACACTGTCAATGTTTGCCCGTTATTTTATACGGTCTGGAAATTTATAGTGCAACCACACAAAACAATATGCTAAAATTAGAACACTGCTTTTCCGTATTGTTCGGTAGGTTCATGGTCCGAGGTATAGGACTGGCATCGTTTGTAATGTCTTTTATTCAAGAGGCTTTTTATTTTTTTTACCTTATCTAAGGGAACGATTCTGCTTTGGAAGCTCAACAAGGACAAATATTATACTTCCACCAAGGTAAACAACCTTGGTTATGAAAATATCATTTTTCGTTCCTAGTAGTTCGTAGTATTAAACTTTGGAATTCAGTATACTGAAGGAAAATTTTCACATTATATTTATAAATTTACGAAAATTGTTCTTGAGAATATTTTAACTTACTGGTTGATGTCAAATGTTTCATGTATCTTGTTTTATATTTTTTATATTAAAAACGGTTGCTAGATTTGTTGTCATTCCTTATAACTGTGACTTTAAGATTTTCGTGAACTAATATGTTGAATTAACATTGTTGATGCGCAACATATTAGTACAAAGCTGCCTGAACCATGAACTGGAAGCTATTAAACAACACATTCATACTCAGATTATGTAAAATAGCCAGAGGAAACCCTATGTTACGAGCAAAATCAGCCCTTTAATCAGTATATGATACCACATGTCGGCAAATACATACTACACAAAATTTAATATCAGTTAATAAGAAAAAAGTGGCGCTGTGTACACTAAAGCTAAACTATGGTTTTTTTGTTTATCTAACAAGTACTTACCTGGAAAAAGTGAGCAGTCTCTTATAGTAAATTGAATTTCAATATATAATCGATTAGCAGGTCCACGATCAATAAATGGTGACCAAAGCCAGTTGTTAACATTATGATATGCAACATCGCACACTACATAACTTCTCCAATTTATTCCTTTGACAAAATCAGTAAAACTTTCTTCGACCCACTAAAAATTTAAATAATAGAAATAGAAAAAAAAACAAATTATTACAAGAATACATATATAATACATATTATGTAAGCATGTACAAAGGATGCCAAACGGGAAATGCCGGGATTTTCAACTATCAACTTATCAACTTTTATGTATTTACAAAACAATTTCGTTGTTATTGAATTTTTATAATTTATTAAAAAATAATATGTATATTAAATATTATATTTGAGATATATTTTTTATTGTAATAACTTATTATTTTTGAATTGAATATGTGCATATTTTTTTTTTGTTGGCAAACAACGATTATTAAGGCCCCTTTTGTGAGTTACATTCGACAATCGATTTTCGCTGGCCATCGAACATCGACAATCAAATCTACATCTTGTATTATAAGCTGGCAGCACTGTCGTAAATTTCGTTGTACATCACATAGCGTCTTCACCCGACAATTTTTTGTCATACCAAACGTCAAACTTCATATTAAAAAAACGCTGACAACAATTTTTGATTTTTTTTTTTTTATATAGACTTTGACGTTTGGTATGACAAAAAATTGTGAGGTGAAGACGCTATGTCAGAGAACTGCATAATCACTATTTTTCTTGATTTATTCATACGCTAAAATTTACATTCAATCTTTGCTTGCAAAACAAAGTTCAACGTTGGTAATTTTTACATCGTTTCGTTCACATTTGATTTTTGCATCTATTCATTTTTTATTGAAAGTGCTTTATTTGCATTTTTGTTGCGCACGCAATATAACACAAATGTGTAACTTGAGGGTTACACGATCAAGTTTTGCCTATCAATTTTTAATACACTCACACTTTTTTACCAATACACTCATACTTTTAAAAATTGATACGAACTTGCCTTTAAAATTCTCTTGCCAGTGAGTGTTTCAATTTACGTTCAAGAAAACAGCTGATTTCAAGGTTAGTGAGCAAATTTTTCGTTTCTCTTTATACATTTTTTTTTTTTAATGACATCTTGAAAGTAAATTGCTTTCAACTTGCGTGCAGCCTACGTCACAGCTGCCAATTTTTGCATATTTTGACAAACAGTATATGTAAAAGACTATCAAGAAAAGCTTGATCGTGTGGCTGCAATGTAAATTCAAAGCAGTGTTCGAAAAGAAACACTTAATATCGTTTTTTAATGTTTGGTTCGGTAGATTTGTGGAAAACACAAACAGTGTTTGTGTAGAAAATCATTAAAAAAAAATAACGTTTCCCTGTTAGTCATCTTTTGAACACAAAAATATTGCTGTTTTTATCAAACTCAACAAAAGATGTGAACATTTAATTCCGTTCGGTTTTTTTTTTTGAAAATCCACAAACTTCAATGTGTTCGGTTCGGCTCGTTAATGTTCGTCCCTTTTGGCTGGTAAAAAAAAACAAACGATTTTTTACAAAAACAAAATACACACACGAAAAAAACATTATAGAACATTAAAATATAATGTTTGTCTACAGTATCACTACAATTGTTCTGTTTTTTAACGAAGAACCGATAATTATATAATGTTCGGTTCTTTCTTGAAAATAGTTACAAACGGTATTAAGGGTTATGTATGTCTACACAATCACTATAAAAATAGATATCGTTCCTGGGTGTGTGAGCCGAACGTTTAATTATGTACTGTTTATTTTCGAACACTGATTCAAAGGAACACATTCTTATACTTTTGCATTCAAGTAGGCATTGTCCCCTCGATGAGACGCTTTGTTACCATTAACAACAACAACAATAAACCACTCGTCGCATGTGCGCCATAATACCAAGCAAGGTTGCCTTGCAGCCACACGTTCAAGTTGTTTTTGATAGTCTTTTACATATGAGTCGTTTATTTTGAAAGTGGTTAAAGTCCATTTTTTCTTATATTGAGATATTTAAGGGTTTGTGTTTGATTTGTTTCAAAAATATTGTTAAGTGGTATTAATTTTTTTTTATGGCTTTGTGACCTTAAACATGTTAGAATATATAACGTAATATATTTTGTAAACTTTACTAGAAAAATAAGCTGTGTTTCAGAACCTAAAATGGACTTAAACCACTTTCAAAATTAATAAAATGACTTTTTTGTTTGTGAAAAGGAATAAGTCCACTTATTTTAAAGAAATTAAGCAATAGAAATTGTAAATATTTTATGTTTGATGTAGATGAATGTAATAGCTTTAAAATAAATAGGGAAGCTTTCAATTTAGATACAGATTTTTATTTATGTAATTAAAAAAATGTTTTTAAAAATAAATATGAGTTCATTTATTAAAAAATTAAATTAACATTCATTTATTAAGGATAATATTAAAGATTTTGCCATATTATTTCTCCTCATTTAGATTATGTGTGAGGTTTTGTTAAAATATTCATGGTGCAGAGGTGGTATATATCTTAGTCCCTTGGTCTTCCCCGAAAGGGTTATAAGTCAAGTATTTTGAACTTTTTATCCACTTCCATAGATTCTTTATAAAACTTTTTATAGGGTTCACTTTTTATAAATCGCATCCAACATATCCTTAGCCAATTTACAGGTTCGCCACTAGTGTTTTTTAATCTTTTATGAATTGCTTCTTCCAGTGGTTTTGTATAAAAAAATCTTTACGATTCATTTTAGTTAATAAAAATTTGTTTACTTAAACCGGTTTCAAAATAATTTTTTTTTTGGATTTCGTTAGCTAACTAATTTTCAAGTGCCCAAAATCATAGCGATTTTAATGATAATAGACTTAAATTGTTTATAAATAAAAAGATTATATAGGATTGCGATTGTTGTTATCATTCTCTCCTTTTTTTTTCAAAAATAGATTTAAACCACTTTCAAAATAAACGACTCATATCGTCGGTTGATTATTTAATTGTCGTATGTCGTATGTAATTAGTATCCACATACGACAATTAAATAATCAACCGACAAATACTGATTGTCAAAATTTACATAAATTGAGAGCTGTGATGTAGGCTGCACTCAATTTGTAAGCAATTTACTTTCAAGATGCTATCAAAAAAAAAACAATTTATAAAGAAAAACATGTTATCAGCTGTTAAATTGAAAGTAAAATTGTTAAACAAATGGTTTGGTGAAATTGAAAGCCATCTCGAGGTCAATTTCAAAAGTGTGACCGTGTTAGTAAAAAAGTGAGAGTGTATTGCAAATTGAGAGGAATTGAAAGCCAAAACTTGATCGTGTGGCCTCCAAGTAAGTTAGTAAGTAAGTAAAAATATTTATTGAGACTTTTTTCTTTCAATAGCATAGAATGTGATAGCTACAATGCAAAAACTTAAAACTATGTTGTGTTGTTCTAATACACATTGAATGAATAAGCGGCTTGCAAAAGTGGAAAGAATAAAGTATAGCGTACAATATTTACATAGTTTAACAACAATGCTTGCTCACGGCATTTACAGTGACGTTTTATCTGTTAACTACCTAAAATTACATAGCAATTGAGACCAAAGGTAATAAATATACATACATATAAACAACTAACTAACCAAATATCAATATCTTATATTATATCACATATTTTCAAAGAGATGTTTGGAGCAATTATGAAAAATAAACAGTAAAAACGAGCGTTCCAAAAAGAACTGACTGTAAACCGAATCGTTACGTTAAATGAACAACTATGTATAAATAATTAATTAAATATATATACAATAGAATCCCGATAATTCGTAATCGCAAGGGACAGGTCATTTCTTACGAATTATAGAGGTTTTCGATTTAGCGGGGTTTAGATTTTTATACCCTTCACCTTAGGTGGAAAAGGGTATATATAAGTTTGTCATTCCGTTTGTAATTTCTACAATATTGATCTAAGTATATATATTCTGGGTCCTTATGAGGACAGAACTTGATTTAACCATGTCCGTCCGTCTGTACGCCTTACGTTTGATATGTTTATGTCACATATAGCTCACCATTTCGTGCTATTGAAATTCAGCAAGATCGGTCCACAAATGGCTGAGATATGACCAAAATACCACGACTGCCTCTAATTTTTTCCAAAAATCCATTGTTGTTGTATTTTTATTGCTTTTTTTTGTATATCTGGAGAACGGCAAGAGCCAAAGATTCCAAATTAGGTGCAAACATTTAAGTTATAAATACACACCAACCCACAAAATGTTGGCCGGGTTGGAGAAGTGGGCGTGGTACCTCCCATACAAAAAATTTCAAAAATCGTATAATAACCAGAATTTTTTGACTGTAATATGACCTAGGTAACGCCTTATATATCAAAAGATAGGACATTTTTAATAGAAAATATTTTCTGAAAAACTCGAGAAAATCGGAAAAAGTTATGACCAAAATATTCACCCTTATGGTGTTTGGCGTTTTTAAAATACGCCTACGACTGTTTGGTAACAGATTAAAGAAAATAAGTTCACGATCTCTTTAATCTATTACCAAACAGTCGTAGACGTATTTTAAATACGCCAAACACAATAAGGGTGATTAATTTTTTTTGAAAAATACCCATTTTCGGGAACCATAGATCTTGCCGAGTCCAAGTTTTATAACCCAACTAACTGCAAATTTCTTCTTAAGCACGTCGGTACATAAATCTTTTAAATCAGTTAAAAAATGGCTGAGTTATAATCAAAATACTGAAATCCCAAAAATTACTCTTTTTATACGCTTCACCTCAGGTGGAAATCGGTATATATAAGTTTGTCATTGCGTTTGTAATTTCTACAATATTGATCTAAGACCCTATAAAGTATATATATTCTGGGTCCTTATGAGGAGAGAACTTGATTTAACCATGTGATGTCCCTCTACCCCCCCTTTCAATTGTTTACATATACTAGCATAATGCCCAATATGATTTTCGTTATCACCCTTCTTTATTACTTTATCTATTTAACGAAATAATTTTCACAAATAGAAACTAGGAATTTTTGTGTGTGCTACTTAAAAACTCGCCAAAAAAGATAAAAGAAAACAAACAAACACACATACATGGCACAAACTATTTTGGTGAATATATTTCCATATTTCGGTTCACAACTCAAATAAGTTGATTTGTAATTTTTTTATTATGGTTTACAAATTTGCTATTGCGGTGAACAAAAACATCAAAAGTAGTTACAACTCAACTGTGTTGAATTTTGTGAACAGTATATGTGCCATATTTCATTTTAATGATATTCGATTAACGTTCCTTCATGGTTCAGTTGTCTAGGGGGTGTGTTAAGTTAGAAGCTGAGAGTTCCCTGGTTCGAATCTTGGTTTTTTAAAAAGAAAAAAAAATTTTTTTTTTAATATTTATATTTTTTTATGTTCTAAAAACGATTTAAAAAAATATTTACCAGTTTTCGCTTTTTAAATTTTACTTTTAATGAAGTTTTAAGTATTGTAAATATGTTTGTGTAGGTATGTAAAAATTATTTAGTTTTTGTCTAGTTGCTCTGTATTCTGCTCGCACAATGGTGAAGGGTATATAAGATTCGGCACAGCCGAATATAGCACTCTTACTTGTTTTTATTTATTTTTATTTATTGAATCAATGGATATTATCCTTACTGACTAATAACAATATTAACTTAAAATTAATAGCAATATGCATTTTAAAATATAGTAACCAACTTTACAGAATACACTTACATAAAAAAATACGACTTAAGAAAAACAATAATTTTATGCTTTATGGAATTTAAACATAAAGAAAAATCAACAAATTGTGACAAAGAATTAAATTGTCTACATAACCTTGAAAAAGGATCGGCAATTGCGTAATTTACTCGATAAAATGTAACAAAAAGCTGATTATAATGACGAGTATTGCGACAAGGTATATAAAATTTAACAGAATTTAACAGAAAATCACAACAAACATTACCATTAATAAGATTAACCATAAAAGAAACATTTAACATTGTACGACGACTTTTGAGCGATGGTAATTTTATTAATGCCAGTCTACTAGCATAGGAAGGAAAGTTTGTCGAGTAACTCCAATGAAGATCACGTAAACAGAATAATAAAAATTGTTTTTGGACCGATTCAATACGAGAATTGTGAATGTTGTAAAATGGATCCCAAATGATTGACACATATTCTAAGATTGGTCTAACGAGTGATACGTAAAGTTGCTTCGTTATGTATGGATCGGTGAATTCTTTAGCCCAGCGCTTAATAAAGCCAAGAACGCCTCGAGCTTTATTTACAGTTAATGTTATATGAGAAACAAAATTTAGTTTAGGATCCAGTAAGACTCCAAGATCAAGAATCGAATCAACCAACTCCAGTTGATGACCACCCAAAGCATAATTAACAGCAATACAGTTATTTCTATAAAAACGCATGCATTTGCATTTCACAAGATTCAGCTCCATCATATTATGATTACACCATAAAAAGAAGTTATTAAGATCCGATTGAAGATAAAAATTATCAGCAAAGCAATTAAAAGAATGGAAATTTTTACATCGTCAGCATACATCAATATATTGGCGAGCTTGATAGCGTTGGGCAGATCATTAATAAACAGCGAAAATAAAAGTGGGCCAAGATGACTGCCTTGGGGAACACCGGTCGAAACATAAATGTACTTGGATATACAATTATTGAATTGTACTTTTTGCTTTCTTCCAATTAAATAAACTTAAATAAACCAGCATAAACTTCTACGGGATAACCCTAATAAATCCAATTTAGTAAGAAGAAGGTGATGGTTAACTTTATCAAATCTTTACTGAAGTCAGTATAAACAACATCAGTTTGTTTATTTTGTGTAAATGCACAATTAATTAAAGTTGTTAAATGAATTACATTGGTTGTAGTTGAACAGCCTTTTCTAAAACCATGCTAGCATGCTGCCAGTAACGACGAGGTGTGATGGCTGAGGAAATCAGTAACTAGTTTTTCAAAAAGTTTTGGAATAGCACTTAATTTGGCAATTCCTCTATAATTTGTTATATCCGATTTATTACCAGATTTAAATAAAGGTTTTACATACGAATCTTTCCATAATACGGCAAAATAACCACATATTATCGACGCATTGAATATAAAAGTTAATGGCGTAACTAATGATTCAGCACATTGATTTAAAATACATGTTGGAACAAGATCAGGACCATGACTAAGAGACATCTTTAGCCTTTTTAAGTTAACCAAAATATCATTGCTATTAAAAGTAGGGAAAGAGATTGCATAGTTTGATGAGATCATATAGGGATAACCATTACTATCATCGTATGCAGCATCAGAATAAGTTGTGGTAAACAAATCGGCAAACATATCACATATGACCTCAGAATCTCCAGATTCTTGGCAACGAAATTTTATAACGGATGGGTATCCGTTAGATTTTCTTTTAGAGTTGACAAATGCAAAGAACGATTTTGGGTTACGAACGAAATTGGTTTTCACCTTATTTATGTATTGATTATATAAAGCATGAATAAGCAGATTATATTCTGAACGACTGACAGAATAGTTTCCGTAATCAATAAATGGTCCAGACTTTTTGAATTTTTTATAATTTTTATTCTTTAGATTTTTTAGCCTAGTGTAAGCTGTTTAGAGTTCCATGGGGTAACGGGGTTAAAATAAATACGAATAAACGGGGCTTTTAAATTTATTTACTTAAACGGATTAAAAAAAACATAAAAGACAATTGTTAAAAATAAAATATATACGGTCTAATTCATAAAAATTTCTTCCTTTAATGAATACATTCCGCTACAATAAGTATCTCGCGACCAACGTTATTTTTAACAAAAAAATCCATCGAGCAGCTTATAATTAAAATTAATTCAAACATTAGTTATCGTTTTTCTAGAAAAAAAATTTTTATGCGTATTAAATTTTCTATTAAAATAAATAAGAAGAAAAAACTTTTAATTTTTCATGCAATTATTAAAATTTTATTTTAACAAACATTGAAATATCACTTTATTAAACGCTTAAAGTAGGGTAAAGGCTACAATAAATATTTCAAATTTATGAAACGTTTATTAAACGTTTAATAGGATATTAAACATTTATAAATACTCTTTTTTCGACTTTTACTTATTAATGACTTATAAAGCTGCAATTAAGCGTTTATGAATTAGACTGATAAAAATTATTTATGCAACAAACTCCCAGCGGTAAAACTCAGAAGACCTTCTTACTTCAGGCCTTTTAAAAGGTCTGCTTAAAAATTGTTTTGATTAAATTACTATTCTTATCTAACTGCTAAAGAATGCTAGAAGGCCTCGGCTCTTTGGTGTAAAAGATAAGATACACCTTCCAAACTCGCTTCTATGAGAAGGGAGTAGAGAAGGAGTAACATTTTTTGCATTGTTTTTTGCACAAGCAAAAGCAAATGAGTTCAGATCCCTTTACAAAAACAAAGTAACAAACGTACATAATAAAATAACGATTCGGGAAACCCATTTCAAAAGACAGACGGACAGACGGACAACGGGATTTGAACTTCGCTTTTCATAAGGACCCAGAATATATATATACTTTATAGGGTGTAGGATCAATATTGTAGAAATTACAAACGGAATGACAAAGTTATATATACCCTTTTACCTTCGGTGAAGGGTATAAAAACAATAAATGTAAATCGTTTAAGTTGAGCTTTGTTCATTAAGGAAGAAGGTACTTGTGCTAAAAAGTAAAACAAAAAATAGTTAAAAAATTAAAAGAAAATAATGAAAATGTTATCTATTATGTATGTATTTATTAATGAATTGTTTTTGATAGCATATAAGCAGGGATTATTCTACAAGCCTCCTTTAATGCCTGCAGATGAAGGCTTTTTGATAAACCTTTATTAACAACCCTTCAATATGACCTTTAATCAGAGGCATTTGTACAAGAATGGTCTGAAAAGCTTTTTAACATACTTTTCTTAAAAACCCTTCAAGATAACCTTTTTTAAGGCCTTTAGACATTCATTCTCTGGAAAGCCTTCTAAGAGCCATTTATTTGAATGCCTTTAAGAAGCTCTGGCGGAAGGAATTCTCCGCAATGACAACGCGTGTAAAAAAGATGTGAGTATGGAATGGAGCGGGAAGGCCTTGTTCATCCAAAAGAAGGGGTACAGAGGCCTTCTAGAAGGCCTCCGTACTCCTTCTTTTTCCCGCTGGGCTGATCTTAAGAAAATTAACACACACACAAGCAAAAGCAAAAACCCACGCAAAAAAGCGGTAAACAAAAAATTATTCTTTACATGTTTTTGTTGTTTTTATTACGAATTATAAGTGGTAGTAAGCAAAAAATTACGATTTATAAGAGGTAAAGAAGATTTTATTTGAAAAAAAAAAATTACGAATTAGCGAGGGGACCAAAATGTATGGACATTTTACGAATTAACGAGATTTTTTCAAGGGACCGACAGTTTATTACAAATTATCGGGAATTACGATTTATCGGGGTACGACTGCATATTTAAAACATTCGTACTACACATAGTTAATTAATTAAACAAAATTAAGTTAAGTTAAGCGAAATGTACAGGAAAAGCAATCAAAATCAAAATAAGAAAAAACAGTACAATATGGGGGTTTAAGTAATTCCCTTGGGAATAAAATATAAAATGGATAATGATCATCATGATAAAAAAAAATAAAAAGTCTGATAAAACAAACTATACTCTATGATATCCGGCATGCGTTCCCTGGTAAAAGTTCGGTAGGGTATATATGTACATCTGTTTCATTTCCCATATCCTCACACAAAACGCCCACTGGGGAAAGATAAGGAAATGTTGACCAATTAACATTCCTTTCAGATTCATAAATCTCGTTTATGAAGATCTTGTCGTGATGTTCAAGTTTTTCCACAAACTTTCTCTGTAACAGGAGTGCATATTTGCATAGGGGCACTATGTCTGAATTCCTGTAGATGTATGTGTTGGAGAATTTTTTTGTAAAATTTTTAAAATTTTTATTGATGCATTTTCTCCATAATACCAAATGAAAATTCGTTTGATCAATTTGATTTAAAGTTGGTAGCACTTAAAATCAAAATGGACGCAAATATCCCAAAACAAAACCAATATTAAATACTATTCAATGTGTGAAAAATATTATAATTGTGTTTTTTTAATAAAAATTTATTGTATTTCCCTGTGGTTTGAAGAGTCATCCGAAAAAGCCAACCATTACTTTATACTGCTTTTTATTTGTAAATGTAATTTTTTTTTTAAATTTCAAGACTACAAATATAAACAAATAAAACAGTTTATATAATAAGTTAACTTTAGTTTATATCAAATCTAATATTATTAGGTTTAATTTGTTTGTTTTGCACTTTTATTTATCTTGAACAAAATAGCTTTCGAACAATTTCCTAACGCTTTTTACATAACTGACGCTTGTTTTCGTAATACAAAGTTGGAGTTTCGAAAGGGATTTTTATTGTTCGTAATCGAGAGTTGCCATTACATAAGGGACTTTTTGTTTTTGAAAAGGAAAAAGAACTTCCGTTCATTCGAAACAAATAGTAAGAACTCGTAAATACGCGGTAACCCCCAGCTTTATTACAGTTGTCGTAAAGAACAAAGCCGGTTTTTGTAATAGATTAAAGTAACACAACCTGTGTACGACTGTGTACGTTTACGAAAACCATAATAAGACTGATTTTTATGAATATTGCAGCATATGTATGTATATCAGAACCCCGACATCAGTGCAATATGTCAACATAGTGTAACAGTTTTTAACTCAACTACCTACTTATATCGAAGAGTAAGCTTCACCGTGTATTAATAGCGTCAAAACTAAAGGTAGCTGCAGAACTCTGAGGTATTGATATTCAAGCTTTGGTTGAATAACACAAGCCAACACTCAATTTGCTTCTTTGAATTTATCAACTGACTCTAGTTAATTTGGGTGCGCTGAATTCAAAACTGTTATCAGTTTGTCCCTATCAGCTCTAGTTTTCATGATATAGCTTTTTTATACCCTCCAATTACCAATTACCCAAAAATTTTGTTTTTATCAAAATTTTTTATTTACTGTTATAGTTATTGCCAAAAAAAAATTCCCAAATTTTTTTCGGGCTGTGTAATTGTATGTATGTAATAAGTTCTCATGTTTTACAAGCAAAGACATACTTTGATTGAAATCATAATTTTTTTATTTTATTAAAAAAAAGTAATACAAAGCCTTCAATGTCAATCTTGCATACATTTTTTTTAACATAAGTCTGCATTACAAAATTTTAAACGCAAGTGAATTTAATCAATTTAGAATTTATATAAATAACATTTTTATGTTTTGTTAACTTATGATATAAAATTAATTGTTGTATGTTTTCTTAAAAAAAAATATACATATCGTCACCTAAAACGCAAAAGGCCCTAACTACCAAAAAATTTTAAATAGACTATTTCATTAAATCTGATGTATTGCATCAACATATATGTCCACAAAATTTTTGGAATCTCTCGACCAACGTTAACGATTTTATTGGCAAAAAGCTAAATGCCCTATCTACAAAAGATTATATGGTAAAAACTAAAAGACCTAACTTGCAGTTTGCATAATATGCAACATTGTAAATTATCAAAACAACTGGTAGATTTTACAAGAAAAATAGAAGAAAAATTAATTATAAACAGCTTAAAGCGATTTCTTAACTTATCAGGCCATGTCATTTGCTTGTTGTGTTTAGAAACAACAACAACAACAGAAGAAGACAAAAACACATTATTTTTATGTTTAAATGCTTCTCATTTAGTTTATATTTTCAGTTACATATATACATCAGTGATGTATAAAATGTAAATTGTGATTGTATTGCTTTATATTAGTATTAGTGAATAGAGACAAAAATTCTTAATAAAAATCAGTGTTGCCACTTTGTGGGTAATTACCCGAATTTGGTATATTTTTTACTGTCGTGGGTAGAGCGTGGGTAATTTCTCTTAGGTGTAATTCAGGTGTAATTTGAAATTCTTACTTAAGATACCCAAATAATATCAAGATTCGATTTCATTGATGAAATTTATTTCTTTTTAAATATAGTTGCTTAAAAATGCACAGTTTCTTAACCAAAGTCTCGGTGTATTTTTAAGAAACGACTTCAATCACTAAATATATATTTTCTAAAATTTGGTAATGAATTCAAACTAAAAACTAGCCTGGGTGAAGATATGTTTCCAATATTGCAACATATAATTAATTTTATTTTTATCTTGCAACTTTTTAATGATTATTTGGATAATTTGGTGACGTTGTCAAGCATGAATCTATTCATGATGATGTGCCTGAGCGAAAAGTAAAAGCAGTATGACAGTTCGTTTGACAGATAACCTTTCGTAAGCTTAATGGCGCTAAAAAAAACACCCATTATAAAGGAATGGTAATGGCAGTGATGTTTTACGGTTTTTTTGAAAAGTCCTTACGCAGACCAAAAAAAATTCCCAATTTTTCCTACGCGTTAAAAAATTGTCTCTACAAAAATCCCTACAACTTTTTAAATTTACAAATAAAACCCAGTTAGCATTTAGGTGATTATTTTTTGTAAGAATCACCTAAACGAGTCTTCTTAGATCACTTTTAGTGATTACTCACTTGAGTGAGTAAAAAAATATTCATATATGATTCATTACCGAAGAAATAAAAAATTGGCTAGAAAATAAGCCAAAAAAAATAATATCAATGTAAATGGAAAAGTTCTTCAAAACTGAAATGAGAGATAAAGCCATTTCCTAATATTACTAATGTGTCCTAAGACCATGATGGCTTTATCTCCCGTTCAAAAGAGAGATAACGACTTTTATTTTTTTTTCATTCGAATGGGAGGCAAAGCCATCATGGCCTTAGGACACATTAGTAATATTAGGAAATTTTAAAAGCACCCCGCCGTTTTCTTCCCTACACCTTTTGCTAACAAACAAAAACTTGCGTTAATTGCACAATGTAAATATGGTCTTAATTGTTTTGAAGTCTTTAAAGTTATTTTTCTTAATTTAAAATTACAATATCTTAACAATTCGACTAATATTTATCTTTTTTCAAAGAGTTTGTTGTGTTTTTGCTTCTTTGTAAATGGCTTTTTATTAAATAAAAATTCAATTTCATATTAGGTGTAATTTCATTTAAATCGGGTAATTTTGCTTCATCTCAAGTGTTATTTTGAATTTTGCTGGTGGTAACACTGATAAAAATACAAAAAATATGTAAGCATCCGCCGAAAGTGTACCACTGATGGGATTTGTGGTACAATTGTACCAAATTTGGTACAATCGAAATTTCATTGGTACACTGGTACAATTTATCCCTTTTTGGTACAATAAAGAAAAAAAAAACATTCCGATGAAGTTGTATCCTTTCTTTGGGGTGGATTAACTCACTTTTCTTTTCAATAATAAAAACGTGGCGGCAATAACTTTTACAATAGCCACTTTTGCAATACAAAATATTGCGCTAGAGAGTCCAAAATTTACCATAGGTCCCATGTAAACCCCCTTCCTAAAAACACTTAAAGGCAAACAAATCTCATATATAGATGAAGAGATCTTAATAATAGTCGACACAAAAACTTTTACATAAATCTTAACCTTATAACATAATTTTGTTTTGGTGGGTCCATGATTGCCCATGGAAAATTTGTCTGTAAATACTGTGGTGTAAAGAATCAAATGCTCCTGCTATCTATTATTAGTCTATTATTTTTTGCTTGTTTTGTTTTTATTAAATAAAATAGTCTTATGAATTCTTACTATGTATGTTTACACAATTTATGTCAATTTGGTACAATTTTTCCATTGCGACGGTACAATTTAAGAATTGTCAGATCCCAACAGTGATGTGTACCCGTTGTTTGATAATCGACGACTGAATTGTGAACTCTCGTGGACTAAATGAAAGAGCGTAAGAATGCGTGTGAAGAATGTGTGTGAATTAATTTGCACAATTGTGGTATGGGCTGGACACCAATGATATACATTAACCGAAGTATTCCTTAAACATTTTTTAAATTAAATCAAGGTTTAAAGAACAAATTTACCATTAAAAATTATCCTTAATAAACGTTTATTAAATTTAATAATCGTTTATGAATACAGGGTTAAGTTTTTAAAGTAAAAGCCATATCGGCAATGATGCAGGTGTTTTATAATTGATAATTGAATTCAGTAAGGTGGAAAACGGGTAAGTAGATCAATCATAATAAAATTCTCCTTCTAATTTTCCTTTTGGTTTACTTCAAGTACGAAGACGGTATTAAATCAACTTTATAATACTTGAATCAATCTCATTTTGGGATTATTTCAATCCCATTATTCGGGATTGATAAGATAAATATTTTAATTTGAGTACGGATGGATGGATGGATTGATTTTTGTTTTTTTTTTTTGGAGTGTATAATTACTTAGAAAATGATTTAGTTCCAAATTTAAGTCCATTTTTATAGACATTCGCTTTACTCACATGGATTTTTTAAATGAATAATAATTAACGTGAAGACATTTACATAAATATACGATCAACCATTTCATTTTGTAAAAATGTTTGTACAGGTTCCTTTTAAACCCTATCATATTTTCAGCCAGTTTATAATTTTGCGTCCGTATTTATTTTCCTATTTTATATTGCCTCTTCTAGGCAGTCGGTTGAGACAAAATGTTCTCTTTTCATTTAATACAAAATAAAGCAATTTTTTCGGCAAGTTTATTCTGAGCAGTACATAATTTATCCTTTTTCTTTAATGCGAAAGAAAACTGAACAAAGTCAGAGAAATTACTTCCCGTCATTTTATCAGCACAATAACATCGTTACCTTCTTAACATGTTTGTCACTAGCTCATGTGTCGATAAAATCAACACCCTCAGGATAATAATTGCGCAAGATGACTAAATGCGAACTACATTTTATATGCTTTTTATCGATTACGAAAAAGCATTCGACTTTATCCATAGAGAATGTATTTGGGTCGAACTGAAGAATAAGGGTGCTCCACATAAGATAATTTCATTATACGCAGCAGCTTTGCAAGTTTTCAGAGCACAGTTCTTCATGAAGGTAAAATGTCTGAACCAGTGTTCGAAAATAAACAGTACATTATTTAACGTTCGGCTCACACACCCAGGAACGATATCTATTTTTTTAGTTATTGTGTAGACATACACAACCCTTAATACCGTTCGTAACTATTTTCAAGAAAGTTCTTCGTTAAAAAACAGAACAAATGTAGTGATACTGTTGACAAACATTATATTTTAATGTTCTATAATGTTTTTTTCGTGTGTGTATTTTGTTTTTGTAAAAATGTTTTTTTAAGAGCCAAAAGGGACGAACATTAACGAGCCGAACCGAACACATTGAAGTTTGTGGATTTAAAAAAAAAAAACCGAACGGAATTAAGTGTTCACATCTTTTGTTGAGTTTGATAAAAACAGTAATATTTTTGTGTTCGAAAGATGACTAACAGGGAAATGTTATTTTTTTTAATGATTTTCTACACAAACACTATTAGCGTTTGCGTTTTCCACAAATCTACCGAACCGAACATTAAAAAACGATATTTAGTGTTTATTTTCGAACACTGGTCTGAACCCTTTAACACCATAACTGCTTGATGTAAGCAGATTTTAATCATTTATGGCTGGTTATATGGAATTTTGTTTTCGATATGCTACATTTTCCAATTTTTTATGCGGTTTTAAAAAAGAAAAATTTCTAAATTATGCTAATTATTTTTATTTTGCCAAAAAAATTAGGTTTTAAAACGACTGCGCAGCATAGATGGGGGTAGTGCCCTCATTTTGCACTTTCAACTCACACTTAGTGATAGTACAAAATTATTGCAATCATTTTTTTGATGTTGAGTGATGAGTTGAAAATTTGCAGCCTCACTTAGCATGAGTGATAGTGATGTTAAAAAATTTTGCACTCTTTGACTTAAGTTTATTTTTAAAAACTTAAGACTTAAGAGGACAATAGAGTACAATATAAAAATAGATATTAAAATATGTTTGCTTTAAGCAACAAGAACAAAATTATTATCACTTAATTAAATTCTTGCAGGAGCGTCTACACAGAAAAAATTATTGCCGAATTATTTTCAAACAAACGCTTGTTTGAAAATTTTTTTAATTTCTATAAATTTTTTTACTGATTCAAACAATATTTTTGTTTGATTTTTATTTAACCAACAAAAATGTGGACAACTCTTCAAAAATATAATAAACGCGTTATTGGTGTCAAGTTTTCGTAATTTTGTATAAAATATTTAACGCTCTTTAATGTTGTCGTCTTTTTGAATTTTTTTGTTTGATCGTAAGCAACGCTTCTTTATGTGAATATAAGAACAACAACAAAAAACACACACAGTCTATTTTTGGACGCCTTAAAAAAGTGCAACTATAAGAAAAACAATAGCAGAAACAATATTACAAGAAACAAAATCCCGTATTCAATTTTTTTAAACTGTTTGGTTAAATACATCAAATACAAAAATAGAATGATGACGAAAAACATATCGAGTCGGTCTGCCGCCGTTTTTGGTTACATTTCTTCTTTAGCAAAGGAAAGGATAGCAGCAACAGAGAGTGATAAAGAAAAACATTGTATTGTGTGTATAAATAAGACTTCGTTCAAAAATTATTCCAACAAAAAAAATGTGTCTCAAAGCCAGACTCTGCTCTGTCATCTTCTTCTTCTCATACAGTGCTTACTTGTGTGCGCATCATTGCTTGTGCAAAAACTTTTTTTTTTTATTTTGAAATTTAGTATATGAATTTCAGTAAACTTTTTGTTTGATTGAGTTAAATTATTTGTTTGAAAAAATCAGGTTTTTTTTCAATAAACAAAATGCAAATAAATTGTTTGAATATGCAAATTTGTTTATAGGACCGATTTCAGACAAAAAATTGTTTGATTCTACAAATTTTTTGTTTGAATTGGAAAAATAATTTTTTCTGTGTACCATTCCGCTTAAAGAAAATAAGCGCTCTACTGGAGCAGAGGACGGCAAAGGCGCATTATATTTTAAAAATATTTGCTTAACTTTTTTCAAGTCCTCGTCCAGATTATGAAACATATGATTCAAAACATTTGTGTTTGATGGTGAAAGGGGAAAGACGAAAGGAAAGTTTTTTGTTTCTTCTGCAAACATATTTAAAGGAAGAAATAAAACAAGGTATACACAATACTTAAATACCGCGAAACAATGTTTCATTGCATGGACACAAATGCAGTTTCAAAGAGAATTGAGTAAAGTTTCTGCAAAAAATATTTTATTGTATTGACGATACAATTTTTTTCATCTTTTTTTCGATATCAACTTAAAACCTTAGATAAGTAGAATTTGTTGTTGTTAAATTGTTTCATCCGAATAAAATAATTAAGTATGTATATGTATAATTTTTTGATTATTATCATATAGGATTTTTTTGTTGTTGTTTGTAGTTTTCACTTAAAATAATAATATTAATTATTAAAAATTTTTATTTTTCGAATTTGTCTAAGAATTTCATGATCACTAATTTTTGAAAGATTAGTGAGAGTATGTTTATATGCAGCTTTTTTTTAGTGCAAGTTCAAATTTTGCAGTATTTGAATTGAGTGCATACTTTTTGCACTCAATCTGCGTTTAGTGATAGTGAAAAAATTTGCAATATCACTAACTTTTTTTAGTGGTAGTTAAAAAAAAAGCAATCATCACTAAACCTGATAAAAAAGAGTGCAAACTAATATTTTTGCAGTTTTATTTAGTGAAAGTGCACTGCTGATTTAAATCAATATTTAGTGCACTACCCCCAACTTTGCTGCGCAGATTAGAAAAAGGTTTAGACTTACTTAAAGGTAATTTTATAGCGTTTTTTTAAATAATTCAATAAACTAAACCGTTTTTGAGTCACGCGAATATGTGTTGTGTAACCTCCATTTCGAAATAACTATATATGTATCTCGAAAACAAGACTGAACCTAAAAAACGGTTAGCTCCACTAAATTCAGCGTACTCGAATTAGATTTACCCGCTTGTTAGTTTTTTTAAACCAGCACAGTGTAAATAAAAAATAAAGTGGTGTTTGTTAAAAAAAAAGTTGTAGACAGAAAAAATTATTTATCCAATTCAAACAAAAAATTTGTAGAATCAAACAATTTTTTGTCTGAAATCGGTCCTATAAACAAATTTGCATATTCAAACAATTTATTTGCATTTTGTTTATTGAAAAAAAAACCTGATTTTTTCAAACAAATAATTTAACTCAATCAAACAAAAAGTTTACTGAAATTCATATACTAAATTTCAAAATAAAAAATAGTTTTTGCACAAGCAATGACGCGCACACAAGTAAGCACTGTATGAGAAGATAACGGCAGAGCAAAGCCGCCGACTGGCTTTGAGACACATTTTTTTTGTTGGAATAATTTTTGAACGAAATCTTATTTATACACACACAACACAATGTTTTTCTTTATCACTCTCTGTTGCTGTATCCTTTCCTTTGCTAAAGAAGAAATGTAACCAAAAACGGCAGCAGACCGACTCGATATGTTTTTCGTCATCATTCTATTTTTGTATTTGATGTATTTAACCAAACAGTTTTAAAAAATTGAATACGGGATTTCGTTTCTTGTAATGTTTTTCCTGCTTTTGTTTTTCTTATAGTTGCACTTTTTTGAAGCGTCCAAAAATAGACTGTGTGTGTTTTTTGTTGTTGTTCTTATATTTCACATAAAGAAGTGTTGCTTACGATCAAATAAAGACATGCAAAAAGACGACAACATTAAAGAGCGTTAACTATTTCATACAAAATTATGAAAACTTGACACCAATAACGCGTTTATTATATTTTTGAAGAGTTGTCCACATTTTTGTTCTTTAAATAAAAACCAAACAAAAATATTGTTTGAATCAGTAAAAAAATTTATAGAAATTAAAATAATTTTCAAACAAGCGTTTGTTTAAAAATAATTCGGCAATAATTTTTTCTGTGTATATTAAACAAAAACATTGATCCCGAAAATACCGGCATCGGGATTTTAAAAATTTATCCCGATCGGCATCTGTAGTTTGAACATTAAACGCCTATTAAATACGTAATTTTTATATACATTAAACATATCGTCGGCTTAATATGCAAACCTGCAAACTCCCTTTCAACATATTACAGGAGAGACAAACAATTTTTATTTTACCTATTTGGTGCTTTAGAGAAAACTATAGTTGATTTGACACACTTTAAGACTCAAATTGAAGAAGAACTGCATGCTGATCGACCAGGCGTATCTTTCACTACCCTACGGCATTAAAATCTCAATTTACTTAAAAAGTGGATTTAGCAGGTTTTCTTCATGTTAAGCCGACGATATGTTAATCTGTTATTATCTATAGTACATACCCCTGGTGTTTGTGCTTGAGGTCCGTACGGGTAACGTGTCCATTCTAAAGTAGCCTCTCTTGTTGTATCAAGAAGTATAACTGAAAGTAAAGATTTTTTTAACATAATTTTAATAACCGAAATGAGTCTTTGAGGAAAGCAATGACTAAATTGATTTATTTAGCATTGTTTTTGCTATTTTAGATGCACAATATTAAAATTATAATAATATATTAAAATATTTACATTTGAAAATTTGTTTTAATATTGGAATAACGTTAAAATAAATTAATATTTGTTTCGCTCTTAAATTCTTGGCGTATAACATTAAAAATCTTAAGACCTTTATTAAAAGCTACATTTTGGCTAAAACTAGTTGTGACAAAAGGCAGTATATTTTTTCAGTGTTGTAAAGCATTTATTTGAGTTATCGCAACACTGATTTCCCTCTTGAAAACTGTTCTATATTCAAATCTGGACCAAATGCTATTCGTCTACCGAATTTCATCCAAATCCATTAAGCAGTTTTCGCTTGATTGAGCCACAAACTAACAGACATCTAAACATCCAAACATACAAAATTCAATTTTATAATATCAGCGGCGCGCCGCGGCGTAGCACAGTGTTGCCTGTTGAACAAGTGAGGTTTCATAAATCAAAAACTTAATGTGCCCCAAAAAAATAGTGAATAAACCTATTGAACAGGAAATGGTCCAACTATGAAGTTGACTGATTTTCAGCGTTCAAAAATCAGACTATTTCTAGGTAGTTTGGTACGCTTTCAGGTACAGTTTCTCGAAAACTTTGTAACGGATCGTCATTCTTTTTAATTCTATTGATGGATCTATTTATTAGGAAAATAATAAAAAATTGTACTGTTTGCTTGGTGTTTGTCCATGTAAATCGATATTAACCCACTGGACCCGTGCAATAAAGCCATAGGAAATTAAACCATATGGCCTTATTTCTCAATGAGATGAAAGCTTCTCTGCGTAATCGGCCTTCGTTCGGAAACAAGGCAGATTTTAGAAGCTTTACTTAGAGAAACGGGTACTTGTTATACCATAAAGCAGAACATTTTTGCGCCCGCCCAAAGTCCGGCTTTACAGAGAAGCTTTAGTTAGCGAAGCCGGGCTTTGTTATACCATAGAGGAGAAAATCCTTGCGCCCGGCCGAAGGCCGCCTATATAGAGAAGCTTTAGTTAGCGAAGCCGTTGTTTGTTATACCATAGAGGAGAAAATCCTTGCGCCCAGCCGAAGGCCGGCTATGCAGAGAAGATTTAGTTGGCGAAGCCGGCCTTTCTTATACCATAGAGGAGAAAATCCTTGCACCCAAAAGTGTTTTCGTTATATTTTTAATATATACACCCACAGAAAAACCAACAAAACTATTTTTAAATAAATTAGAATTATATTAAAAAAAAAATCGAAACGTAAAATAATAAAAAATAAATTCAGAATTATTTTATTAACATTTTTCATCACTGAAAAACACGGCGGTCCACGGTCAACATTATCAAAAGCGTATGCAAAGTTTATATTTATCGAAAAAGTCATTTATTTGAGGGTAAGTTAACAAAAGGAATAATAATATTTTGGATTTTTTAATTACTTACTACTCCCTCTCTTCTCCATATGAAGTACGATCTACTCCTTTTTGTTTAATAACTTAAAAAAAAAAACGTTTTAATTTATATCAAAATTACACTTTTTATTTAAGTGCAAAAAATTTTTTTTGGCTAAGATTTCGCGTCAAATTACCTACTATGCATTGCAGGCAAGAATAAGGTGTATGGAGTTCTTGATAAAATTTGCGTATACGCGTCCACAAGAGGGGGAACCGCATTGATGAAAATACATCAAACAAAAATAAGGAAAGGATCAGAAAGAATCGAATACAGAATGCGTTTTTCAAACAACCCAGGAAAAAAAATGGAAGAGATACTTCATAAAGGGCATCTTAATTACATCCAAAGAAGCTAATGCTACTTTTCAGCTTTAAAAAAGTAGTTTTGAAGTACAAATATGAAATAAGATTTTGAATAGCACCTTTGTTCTTAAATAATTGTATAGAATGTAGTTGGGCCGGAAATTTTTAAAAAGGATTGAACAAGGCAATGAATATTTATACCAAGTTCATGCAAGTGATCAGCTGTTCATCTCGATAGTGTCGAAATTTGCTTACATTTTTAGTGCGCCATGACTTTTGTTTGTTTTGTTTATGTATTGCTGTTTGACAGTATCAAGAGTTTTTACACAAAAAAAATTAATGTTGTTTTTTTTATTGTTGATTTGTTGTAGACTTGCATGTACTTGGTATAAATATACTTTGGAACTAGGTATATTTAATGTACCTTGGGATTGAATTTCTAAAAAATATTTGTTTGTTCAGGAAATTAATTGAATTTTTTATTTGCGTTTCTAGAGCTTGCTTTTTTTTATTGTTCATTTATTCCTATTTATACCCACACCACAATAGTGGAGAGGGTATTATGCATTTGTGCTGATGTGTGTAACGACTTAAAATAATGGTGGGTCTAGCCACCTTAAAGTATACCGATCTACTCAGAATCACTAACGATGTCCGTCCGGCTGGCTGGCTGTCTGGCTGTCCATGTAACCTTGTGCGCAAAGTACAAGTCGCAATTTTGGAAATAATTTGATAAAATTTGGGTCATAGGTTCTTATTGGCACAAGGACCAATCCTATTGAAAATGGGCCGAATCGTAGGACCACGAGGGAAGATAGGGGGAAATTTCTTCCTCTCAGAAACTATCAAACCGATTTTAATGAAATTTAAAACATAGATAGATCCATATATATAGGGACACATTAGCTATACATTTTAAAAAAAATAGGAGCACAAGGGGAGGCAGGGGGCAATTTCTGCCTCTCACAAACTTTCAAACCGATTTTCATTAAGTTTATAAACATAGATAAATCCATATTTACATGGACACATAACAATATCAACAATTAAGGAATTAAAGGAATTTGAGGCTTACATTAAACATGAATTGTACCTGTAATACTTTAATTTTTTTTTTGTCATGCAAATAAATTTTATATTTAATAAAAATTAGATTAAAAAATACAAAAAAAATTAAATTAATTAATAATAAAAAATATTACCATATCTTTTTTCATTACGATTTCTGTATGACCGTGCTAAATTCCCAATTTTTCATATTTGATAAATACACTAAAATTTATGAATATATTTGATAAATACACTGAAATTTATTGTTGAGGGAAAGCTAGCTTCTTTTTTCATTTTTAGTTAAGACTGATGCTTTTTAATTAATTAAAGGGGTTTTAAATGTTTAAAGCGATATAGATGCATTTTAAAATCACTGCACTAATATCACTTCTTAAATTAACAATTTCATTACTATTGCAGAACTACTTTTGTTTAGCATCTTAAAATTTATTTTAGTATACATTTTTCCCCCTACTTATAATTGACATTCAAATATCAGAACTCTAAAAGTACTAGAAACGTGGAATATATGCAGTTAAAAGTAGTAGAAAATTAACAACATTTTTCCAATGACATGCTAATGTTAAATTTATAGCTTCTTCACCCGAATTTGAAGTACTTCGGGTTTGCGAGTTGTGGTGATTTAATAACATCTTCTTCAACGCTTCTTTTGTTGGGAAGTTGTACTAAAAATAGATTGTCCCAAGTAATTTCCAATTTTTTATTGCAGTTAAATCGAATGTGAGAAGAAGACGGAAATATTAGACCTATCTTCACGAAATTTTGTTTCATGTCTTAAGACCTAATTTTTAATGCATTGTTCAAGTTTTGGTGAACAGTACATATGAGGGGTATAGATGCAAAGACTGCAATGTCCACATTTAAAGTTTTCGTAATAAATTGTAAAAACCTCTAGCACGAAGTATATTCATATTTGTGTATTGTATATCATGCTGTTCAGTAAATAAGAATATGATGAAGATATGACGCAAGTTTCAACCAAATCGATATAGCGGTTTGTATATATAAAATAATAAAATAATAAAATTAGAGATTGCTGTATTTGCTCTAATCAAATGGACATTGCTGCTTTTTTACATTGCCAAGTACTTCAATCAGTAGTTATAAAATTCTTAACCTTAACAAAGGCTTAGCTTTTTCTTGATTGATTTGGAGGAACTTCATAACAACTTAGCTCCATAATTACGACTAATGACAAAGTTATAAAATGAACAATAAAACTAACTGTTTCATAAAAAAATAATTTGTTAAATTTTTTAATTTCTTTTTAGTTTTGTTTTGCAAAAAAGAAACAGAATAAAAAAAATAGCGTGCATTTTCGCAAATAGTTGAGCGAAAAAGAGCTTAACAAACTGTGATCATTGCAAAAACGACAATCTCCAATGGACATTGCCGTTTTTGCATCAATTCTTAATTTTTGAACATACTTTTTTATGGGATAAAAGTGTTTCTGGTAATGTACTATTTACTAATTGGAAGCATTCATTAAATACAACTAAGAGGTATTATTAGTTACGTTTGTGAAAAAAGTGGACATTGCAGTCTTTGCATCTATACCCCTCATATATAATGTAATAGAACGATTTACCAAGTGCAGAGAGTTAAGCTGTATTAAGATAAATAGCAAACTTTAAAAAAATTTACAAAAGTTATCGATAAAAAATTGAGTTATGTCCAGAGGTCCAAGCCGATATATAATTCTCGGTGGCGGCGCACACTGGGGATTTTTGTATGGAGGTGAGGAAAAAAATATATTTGTCAAAAAATATAATGATTTCATCACAAATTTAGTTTTATTTATGTAGTAATACAAGTTAACACGCGCATAATATTTCGCCACTCTTTCCTTCTTCTTTTCTTTTTTTTATTCTTTATTTAATGCAGACTAGTAGTCAGCATTTATTTATTTTCCACATACCATTGGGGTAATCATTTTTCATACCCGGTTGCAGTGCTATAAACTAATTTTGAGTAAGCATATTTTTGTAAAAAATAAAATTAAGAATACTTACCTGTAAAATTGTAAAAGTATCGAATAAGCATATTTTTTGGAACTTTTTAAAATTAATAATACTTAATATAAATTTTTATTTTAATAAAGTTTAGTTGTCGTTGACAATTCAAAATTAACACTTGTTTTTTTTTTATTTTCGGGTAACCGATAAATTAACTGGCGCCCAACGCAGTAAAAAATCCTTGTAAAGGATAACGAACTCCAAAATTAAAATTAACCAACGCAGTAAAAAATCCTTTTAAAGGATAACGAACCCAAAATTTAAATTAAGCAACGCAGTAAAAAATCCTTGTAAAGGATAACGAACCCAAAATTAAAATTAAGTAACGCAGTAAAAAATCCTTGTAAAGGATAACGAACTCAAAATTAAAATTAAGTAACGCAGTGAAAAAAATCCTTGTAAAGGATAAATTGAAAATTAAAATTCATTATAAAAGATAACGAACTCAAAAGTAAAATTAAGTTACGAATAAAAAATCCTTGCAAAGGATAAATTAAAAATAAAAAATCCTTATAAAGGATAACAAACTCGGAAGTGAAATTAAGTTAACAATAAAAAAATCCTTGTAAAGGATAAATTAAAAATTAAAATTCCTTATAAAAGATAACGAACTCAAAATTAAAATTAAGTTACGAATAAAAAATCCTTGCAAAAGATAAATTAAAAATACTTATAAAGGATAACGAACTCGGAAGTGAAATTTAGTCAACAATAAAAAAATCCTTGTAAAGGATGAATTAAAAATAAAGTTGTGATTTATTGAGCAAAAAAAAATAAATTCCTGCGAACGATTAAGAGCAATCAAAAAATAAGAAATAAAGTGAAAATACAATAAGAACAGAATAAAATAAATATCTGGACAAATATTACGAAACAACGAATCAACGCAACATAGACTTTTGCCAATAAATAATTTGCAAATAAAATC
The DNA here is from genome assembly GCA_930367215.1 of Pollenia angustigena. NCBI lineage: Eukaryota > Metazoa > Arthropoda > Insecta > Diptera > Polleniidae > Pollenia > Pollenia angustigena. The sequence goes on along the minus strand of OV884061.1, from coordinate 20,748,599 downwards.
AACACCTTAAGAAGACAACAACTCACCAAATAGAATATAATTGAACATAACAACAAGAAGGGGTATAAATAGTGAAGTTGTGAAAGCTGCCAGAGGATTGCCAAGAGAAAAGGCTGCTAAAAGAGGGAAGAATGAAGGCTGTTTTGATGCTGTAAGTGTAAGAAGTTTCATTTGTTCTAAGAGTTTTTTCAAATAAAAAAAATTTTAAAAAATATATATAAATTTAAATATCAATAAATTAACTAAATTGCATTTATGCCGAGAACTAGGAAGTGAAAATATGTAAATTATCCTTTGAAAATAAATCGTGAAAACATTTAATTAATAATTTTTGTTTTGTTGTGAATTTAAGTTTTGAATTTGCTATAAATAAATATTTAATTAATAATTTTTATTTCGTTGAAATTAAATTTTGAATTTTGCTATAAACGAATATTTGAATAATTTTTTTTTCTTTCCGTTGAAATTTACGTGAATTGTCATTGAATTTTTTTTTATAAATTCTGCTATAAATAGATATTAATTATTATCGAGAGTTTAATAAATTATTTTAATACCTTTTTTATATAAACGGAATTGAATCGATTGTTAAGAATTTTTTTTGGGATAAGTAAAGGCTTAGGTATCCATAAAATTGTGAGAAATATTCGGATGAGTATAGACGAATTGGTAGCGAACTCGGAGTTGGTTAGGATTTCTTCAGAAAATAATCGAGAGAGGGAAGGTAGGAAGACAGACAGTTTACAACAGGATAAAATGGACCCGACAGTAATTCAAAGTCTGTTGACCACGGCGATAGCCCAGGCAACCGAACAGACGCGTCAGAGTTTTCAGGCCACAATAGACGACTTAACAAGTAGGTTAGCTAATATAGGAAGTCCCCTACAGGTGGAGGAATATAAACCTGTAGAAGTTATGGAAGGAGTGGAGTGTAATGACCCACTCGACATAGTAAAATCGCTCCCAGAATTCAATGGCGACGCGAATAGGTACGTTTCGTGGAGAGCATTCATCGAAGAGTTTTCACCCAAGTTTTTAATAAGCCCGGGAAAGAGAACGTAGTCGCAGACGCACTGTCTAGACAACACCTACACCACATTGACACCGTTTGGGAAGGCTCAAGCGTTGGTACAACAGGTGGTGAGAACGGTTCGAGGACAGAGACCACAAGCGAAGGAACTGCAGACACATGCACCGCATCAGAGGGAATGCCTACCGTGCATAGCGAAGAATCCTCGACGGACTTTATACGCACCGTGCAGAACCCGGTAAACTGCTTTAAAAACCAAATTGTCTTAAACGAGAATGATGCTTCAGGCCTTTCCACAAAAACTATTTTTAAAAACCAACTGCGACACTCAATAGGCTTCGCGAATCCACCTGAGGCTCTGAGACTAATAAGTAAAGTCGTTGATTGTCAAAGGGTAAATTGCATATTATGCAGTAATCACACCTTGGCCCAGATACAGAACGAGCTGAAAAAAGCATTCCCGGCTGTTAAATTTGTGCACTCAAAGGAATTGGTGATTGATGTTCACAATGCGGATGACCAACTCGAAATAATTCACAATGAACATAATAGGGCACACCGTTCTCTGAAGGAGAATATGCAACAAATTCTTTTAGATTATTACTTTCCCAATATGTGGAAGCAATTGGAACATATAATTTCCTCGTGTAGAACATGTCGAGAGGCCAAATACTCTAGACATCCACGAAAACATCAAATATCAAAGACACCCGTACCAACTGCTCTTAGGATTTATTTATTTATTTGTCTATGGAAGATTATCCTTACAGACATTTTAAATTTAATATTCTTAATTTAGTGTACATTAAACATAAAATACAATACAATATATATAAAATGATTATTTAAAACAATAAAAACTATGAATTTAATGAAATAATAATTTTATTCTTAATGACATTTGAACTTGAAGAAAAATCAATAAAACTATAGAATTTGTTAAATTCATTGCACATTCTAATAAGAGGATCAGCATTAGCATAATTAGCTCTAAAACATCGAACTGATAATGGGATAAAATGACGTGATGGGCGTTGAGGAACATTAAACGAAATATAGTGTATTAGAAATCCAGAGCATACTTCACCAGTAATTATGTTGAAAATAAACGATATGTTTAACATTGTCCTACGACTTTTCAGGGTGGGCAGCTTTATAAGAGAGAGTCTAGAAGTATACGAAGGCAAGTTTACTGGATTAAAGTTTAGTCCACGAAGGCAAAAGAGCAAGAATTGCTTTTGGACGGATTCAATAGCATCGGAATGTGTGTTATATATAGGGTCCCATATTATAGATACATACTCTAGAATAGGTCTTACAAGTGCAGTATACAAAGTTTTTGTGACATATGGATCATTAAACTCTTTAGCCCAGCGCTTGACGAAACCAAGTACACCCCTAGCTTTATTTACTATCATAGTGATATGCGAAATAAAATTAAGTTTCGGATCAAACAGAATTCCAAGGTCTAAGAAATTGAAGGCCAATTCCAGCTGACTACCACCAAGATGATATTGTGCAGGTATCGGATTCTTTCTGACAAATCGCATATATTTACATTTATTAAGATTTAACTCCATAAGATTTATTAAGCACCATGAATAAAACGAGTTTAAGTAATTTTGGAGACGTTGTTGGTCAGAAACTTGACAATAACTAAGAAAAACTTTTACATCATCAGCAAACATTAAAATATTTGAAGATTGAATCGCGGCAGGCAAGTCGTTAATGAACAGTGAAAAAAGAAGCGGACCAAGGTGGCTTCCCTGTGGTACTCCAGAAAGAACATCAATTCGTCTGGAACAGGTGTTTTTAAAAAGAACGGTTTGTTTTCTATATATCCATTTAATACTAAGGTCTGTGAACCCCAAAAAATATAATTTCCTTTTGATGAGCAAATGGTTAACTTTATCGAAAGCTTTACTGAAGTCAGTGTATATAACATCAGTTTGTTCTTGTTCCAAAAATCCACGATTTATAACGGTAGTGAGTTGAAGAAGGTGTGTCGTAGTAGAGCACCTTTTTTGAAATCCATGCTGATAAGGGGATATTAAATTGGACACCCGATAGGATAAATATTCAGTGATGATTTTTTCAAATAATTTAGGTATAATACTAAGTTTAGCTATTCCACGGTAGTTTTCCACTTCAGACTTTTTTCCTGATTTATACAAAGGAACTATGAAAGAATTTTTCCAAACGTCTGGAAAATAACCATATTTTATTGATGCATTGAATATAATTTCTAAAGGGATGGCAATAGCATCGGCAAATTTAATTAAAATATTGCTTGGAATTTTATCCGGTCCATAGTTGTACGAAAATTTAAGGTTTTTTAGTTCCACAGATATTGTAGAAACATCAAGAGAAGGTATAATTATTGTTTGCTTTGCTGTTATTTCGAATGGATAAGTAACAGAATCATCATAAGTAGAATCTGAATATGTTGTTGAGAAAAAATCCGCAAATATAGTTGCATGATCACTGGATTCATTCTGTCTAAACTTCATAGAAGAAGAGCCTGTTGCTCTTTTCTTAGAATTAACAAACTTGTAAAACGATTTTGGATTACGTTTTAAATTATATTTCATTGTATTAATATAGTTATCATAAAATGGTTTATTTAGTGATGTGTATTCAGCTCGGCTAATAGAATACATCCGATAGTCAACAGCAGATCCAGACAGTTTAAATTTTTTATAACATTTATTTTTTTTATTCTTGGCATGAGTTAACTGTTTATTACTCCATGGTGGACCAGACAATGGTTTAGATATTTTTTTCGGAATACTTAAATTCAAAAAAGAATAAACTTTATCGTAAAATACTTTACACATTTGATTTACGTCCGCATAGCACGATAATAAAGCGTACCAATTCGTGTCGGTGAAAAGTTTATTTAACGTGTTGTAGTCAGTACGTTCAAAAGAAAAAACTTTCTCATGATTAATTGGCGATTTACTTGCAGTTTTAGATGGAATAGAAGAAACTTATTCAATTGTAGGATGATAGCAGTCTTCAGGCAATGTAATCGGTGATGAACGCTTAATTAAACAATCGGCCACATCATTGACAAATATTAAGTCTAATATTTAACATACTTGTTAAGAACGCCATTAATTTGAAAGAGACATGTGTCATACAAAATATTGAAAAACTCGTCGAAACTGGAACACTGTTTGGTTTGAATAAAATATTTATCTTCTGGTAAATATTTCCAGGCTATTGACGGTAAGTTAAAATCACCAAAGACATAAACGGAATCGCCATTACATGCAGAACGAGTAACTGATGAGATAGCTTCGGCATGTTCAGTATATATATTTTGCGGAGAAGATGGTGGAATGTACGAACATGTGACAAATATGCGTTTTCCATTAAGTTTTATTAACACGGCTATAAATTCAATATTAGATGAAGAATCAACTTCAATAAGTTCAGATGCAAAATTACAGGAAACCGAAATAAGGACTCCTCCACCAGCAGTTCTATTACCTCGATCTCGGCGATAAATATTAAACTTGTCGCATAAAATTTCAGTATTTAAAAAATTATCATTTAACCATGTTTCAGTAAGTACAAGGACCTGATGATCCATGTTGAAGCTTTCAATATATAAAGATGATAGTTTAGTTCTTAAGCCACGACCATTTTGGTAGATGATTGAAATGTTATCATCAGCCAACTTTAGTTCTTTGAAGCTGAAAATTCAAGTTGTGGAAGAATACCGATATTCTGTGATCTTGCCCTGTATATATATTCTCGAACTAGAGTATTCTTTGGCCAGAAGTTTGGATCGAGAAGTGTTGCGAAGATATCAGCAGAAACCGAAATTTTAAAAGAAGATATAGATCTTGGTTGAGAAAAATTAAACTTTTGAATTGAAATATCAGCATTTTTGCCAATTTTATTCTTAATAAAAAAGTTAATCGCATCAGTTGTAGTATCACTTGTTAAACGGGAAACGAAAATAGTTTTTTTTGGAGGTACAGCCCGAAGAGGATTATGTAGTATGTCATTAGTATCGGAGTGTGACGGATTATTACTCATTGGAAGATTTTCATCAACATTTGAATTGGTACTGTTCGTTTCAAAATCCATTTCATTAGAAGACTCAATATTACAATTATCGGATGCATAGTTAGGAGCTGGGTTATGTGTGGTTACAGAAGTAGTAGGGCAATTATTACGTTTTTCCTTATTATTTCTTGCTGACTTACGACGTTTTGGGGAAGGCATAGGTGGAGATTTCAAACTATCTAAAGATTTAAACTCATCAAACAATTTTCCATAAGCAAAAATACGATCATTTAGTTTGGCTGCTTCATCTTGTAACCCAAGAAATTTTTTTTTAGTATCTTGAAAAAAACGATAGTAACTTACACCAAACTTTATACAATTTTCACAACACCAATGAAGACCTTTGTTTTTAGTTATAGCTTCAGCAACTAACCCTGAAAGTCCACTACATTTGAAGTGGCAACATTCATGACACAGCCAGAAAACAATCATTCTTTCATCATCGCCTTTAATCGAACCACTTTTCACCAAGCAATTCATTTCAATTTAAATCAGTTTCAGATACGTAAATAGTTAAGTTTTACAAAATGCTCGCTGGGATAACTTTAGTTTCAAAATTACGGATTTATTTGTTATGGCAATACTAAACCAAAACAATATGCACCAATGACTTTAAAACTGTAGTACAGCTAGGCAGCAGGTTTAATTATTATTGTATGAAGAAAAAAAAGTTAGTTGTCTTTTTTTTTGTTTTTTTTTTTTCTTTTTGTTTGTATTTTATTTATTATGGAGTGTTCTTTGTTTTTATTTTTGTTACTTAAAAAATTTTATTAAAAATTGCAAAAGTTCGAATAATTCATATATTTAATTCTTTAATGATGTTTTACTTTTGTTTTTATGTTAGTAACTGTTGTTGTTATTTGTTGTTGTTGGTTTCAATATTGTTTTAAGGTTTTGTTTAGAAAGAGCAAAAAATAAAAAAAATATACTGAGTTTTGTTATTGTTTTAATATGTGAATTTTTGAGAGTTGTTTACGTTATTTAATTTTCGTTGTTGTTTTTGTTGTAATCTATGGTTATTGTTAAACAAATTGTGTTTTAAATTAAAAAGAAGTTTTTATAAAAATATAAATCAGTTTTGTACTAATGAAATGTAGAACTTAAAAACTTTTAATTAGACAGTTTATCACTAGTTTATAAGTTTATTTTATTGCGATTAAAATATTACAACTGCGGAGCACTCAAAAATACGTCTTATCACGGCAAATGTTTAAGTACTATAGACGATAGAATAGTTCACAAAGACAATATACGATGACTTTTCGCATTTTAATTTTCCAGAATCCTTGTGACGTGCTGCCACATCTTGACAGGAAAATTGATCGACTATTCACACTCATATTACGTACCAATAGAGGACGGGACCATAGGGATTTACCAAGACTTCGGTTATATTACACATTACACTAATATCACGAACTACGAAGACATTGTGACTGATACAGCTAAAGCTGTGGACACACTTCCAGATGCGCGGATGTGGTAGATAGTAACAGACGACCTTAGTACAATAACGAGACAAATACTCAATATTAGGACACACCACAGACAGGCGCGCAGCATTGAAGGTAATAACCGGGACTCCAGACTTTGACGATTTCGAAGAACTTCAGTTCGCACAACAAACATTACAGACTAACAACGACAAACAGGTAATAATAAATCAACAAATAGAGCAAAAAATAAACAAACTCACTAAGGCAATTAATGACATACAGAATAGTGTTAGACACTCCGGAGAAAATAATGCTTACCTTTTCAATCTACTTAATAATAGGAATAAGGTTATGATTGGTGAACTCGACAATTTGTCTATGTCCATGATACTCAGGAAACTGGATATTATTAACCCAATAATACTGAATTCGGAGGAAGTAGAATCAGTACTTAGGGCAGAAAAATTAATGAATTTAGCATAAACGAAATCATAACAAACTCCAAGTTTCGAATTAGACAAAATAATAATATCATAGAAATCTTAATAAAGTATCCAATTATTTATGAGACCTGTAACAAGATCCGGATATTTCCCGTAGTCCATAATAAGAAAATACTAACACAAGAAAGTAACCTCGTTGCCAAATGTAACGGTAATTATAAAATAGTAAAATGCAACTCGGACATGGACCCCACCTTTTGTAGGGAAACTTTTGAACATAGTTCTTGTCTGGGAAGTCTTTTGAATAATAATTCAGCTTCGTGTAAGTCTTCTTCGTCACACCAAATAGAACAAATAACAGAAATTAGTGATGGTGTGCTGCTCATAAATGAGGGATTTGCACGAATTAAAGAACTTGGCAAACCGCCAATATTTGTAAATGGTTCATTTTTAATAACATTTAAAGATTCCGTTGAGGTGAAGGTTTTCGTTGGCCCAAATATGCCATCTGCTCATATGGTAAATGTTACGGGTCACTCACAAGCCCTATCATTGCCATACCTCCATGAACTTCACCTCAAGAACTTAGATACGATTGCAAGTATGAAGCGGAGCGTAGAAAAGCACTCGTACGTTTTTTCATCAGAAATATTTATAGCAGTAATGTTATTCATATCCTATATGTCCTATGGACGCTACAAAAAGCGTTCAGAAATCAATAAATTGGTATGTAACCTAAAGGCAGTCGGGACGCCTGCTTCTAAGGATGGGGGGAGTTAACACGCGCATAATATTTCGCCACTCTTTTCTTCTTCTTTTCTTTTTTTTTATTCTTTATTTTAATGCAGACCAGTAGTCAGTATTTATTTATTTCCCACATACCATTGGGGTAATCATTTTTCATTTTAAGTTAACACGCGCATAATATCTCGCCACTCTTTCCTTCTTCTTTTTTTTAAATGCAGACTAGTAGTCAGCATTTATTTATTTTCCACATACCATTGGGGTAATCATTTTTCATACCCGGTTGCAGTGCTATAAACTAATTTTGAGTAAGCATATTTTTGTAAAAAATAAAATTAAGAATACTTACCTGTAAAATTGTAAAAGTATCGAATAAGCATATTTTTTGGAATTTTTTAAAATAAATACAGTCAAATCCCGATAATTCGTACCCCGATAAATCGTAATTCCCGATGATTCGTAATAAACGGTCGGTCCCTTGAAGAAATCTCGTTAATTCGTAAAATTTCCAAACATTTTGGTCCCCTCGCTAATTCGTATTTTTTTGTCAAGTAGAATCTTCTTTACCTCTTATAAATCGTAATTGTTTGCTTACTACCACCTTATAATTCGTAATAAAAACAACAGAAACATGGCAAGAATGATTTTTTGTTTACCACTATTTTATTTTTGCGTGCTTTTTTGCTTGTGTGTGGGTTTATTTTCTTAAGATCAGTTTGTTACATGAATAATTTTTATATATTTTATTTTTAACAATTGTTTTTTATATTTTTTTTTATTGTTTTAGACCGCATTTAGACTATGCAATTAACGCCGAGTGTTTTTTTCTGTTTTCTTTTAAAGAAGTTGCTACGAAAATCTTTTCACATTTACAATTACATTGTTTTCATGCATTTTTTCAACTTTTTCAACCCCATTTTCTTCCCTACACCTCTTGCTAACAAACAAAAAGTTGCATGCGAAAGTTGCGTCATTAATTGCATAATGTAAATATGGTCTTTGTAAATAAATTCAAAAAACCCGCTCTTTCGTATTTATTTTATTTTAACCCCGTTAAATCGAAACCCCGCTAAATCGAAAACCCCTATAATTCGTAAGAAATGGTCGGTCCCTTCCGATTACGAATTATCGGGATTCTACTGTAATACTTAATATAAATTTTTATTTGAATAAAGTTTAGTTGTCATTGACAATTCAAAATTAACACTTGTTTTTTTTTTATTTTCGGGTAACCGATAAATTAACTGGCGCCCAACGTGGCGCCAGGGTAACCGATAAATTAACTTACACAAAAGTAATCAAAATGAAGAAAGTTAGAGAAATGTATATCGTTACCTACAATGTAAAAAGCCCTAACTAACAAAAAATTTAAATGAATTTTTTAATTTTTAATTTATTATTCATTTTAAATCTACTTTTTAATTTATTATTCTAAAAGAGCCTTAACTTCGTCGCTTATATCACTATGCTTTTTCTGGCTAAATGAAGGAGTCAAGTGTGAGATCATGGAATCTCATGTTACCTTCATTCGGTGCATAATATCTTCGTTCGTGGCAATTCGACTGCATTTTCTAGATGGTCTAAGGCGATATTTTTTATAGTCTTTGTTACGACTTTCCTGAGCCTCTTCGGATAATAAGCCTACAGGAAAAATACACTTTTCAATTATATATTTTCCATGAATCAGAATTTTGTGGAGTGTTGGTGGCATATTGTACCACTCGTACAGTGCAACAAACTTTTTTGCCGTCTCCAGACAAAAATCACCAAATTTTTTCGGATCTAGTGCCTCGGTAATGGTTATAGCTTCGAGAATTGTTGAAAACCTCTTGATTATGTCTTCATCTAGACCCGTGATTTCGGAAATCAAAGCAGGATTAGCAAAGAATCTTCGTGACGTATTTCCTGAATTTGTCGTACCAGAGCCTTGTTTAACAATATCAACCTGTATTCCAATTTTCTCTTTAATTTCACGCTTTATCAAACATTTTCGGGCTTCTCTTATCGGACGAGTATTTGAGTCGACTCTTCCACTTTTAAATTCAATATTGTAAGCTACATACATGCAAAAGACACTCCATCAGCTTAATACGTGCATGAAGTGGTGACATACCAAATTGCAGTGCTTGTTCATTTACGGGCATAGCTTGAACTTCTTCGATTTTATTCATCTTGGATGTTGTTGCTCCACAAATAAAACAAGAAGATGCTGCTGGTGTCTCTGTTACTGATTGTGCTGTCTTGCCATGAGCACTAAAAGATGTGGGTGGAATTTCTGTAAAAAAATCATACAGGTAGCCAACGGAAAACCCCAAATAATTAAAAAAGTGCACTTTCCTTTTTGCCTTTCAATTGTCCACGCACATTTATTACCGCTTATTACTTTGCTACCGCAATCATAAAAATCAAATAACCTTTTGTTTATTACTTTTTTTTTTTAATTCTAAGAATCATAAAAAAAGTCATAAATGTTTCGCAAAGAATTTTGTGCATATCTCGAGCAAATTTTTGAAATGCATACCTTCACTTAATTGTAAATAAAAGCGAAACGCATTCATCGATTTTCATGATTTATGTCTCATTTATTTCGAGGTTACGCGACTTTACGTGAAAGTAATAGGACTTGAATTTTTTTTTACTGTTTTGGATTTTTTATGAATTAAAAATGCACAAAATTCTTTGCAAAAACATTTATGACTTTTTTTATGATTCTTAGAATTAAAAAAAAAAAGTAATAAACAAAAGGTTATTTGATTTTTATGATTGCGGTAGCAAAGTAATAAGCGGTAATAAATGTGCGTGGACAATTGAAAGGAAAAAAGGAAAGTGCACTTTTTTAATTATTTGGAGTTTTCCGTTGGTTACCTGTATGATTTTTTACAGAAATTCCACCCACATCTATTAGTGCTCATGTTTTGGAACGTACCTGTCAGTAAAATATTGAAAAATACGTAGTATTAATAGTTGTTCATTTATCGATTTTTGTCATTCAACAAGTGCTGACGAACGCGAAAAGTACAACCGATTTTTCTTCGTTTTTATACCCTTCACCTCAGGTGGAAAAGGGTATATATAAGTTTGTAATTTCTACAATAGTGATCTAAGACCCTATAAAGTATATATATTCTGGGTCCTTATGAGGAGAGAACTTGATTTAACGATGTCCGCCTTACGTTTGATATGTGTTTTCCGGAGACTCCAGACATGATAGCGGCTAGGTTGTTTTACATTTATGTCACATATAGTCCACCATTTCGTGCTATTGAAATTCAGCTAGATCGGTCCACAAATGGCTGAGATATGACCAAAAACCACGACTACCTCAAATTTTTCCCAAAAATCCCTTGTGGTTGTTGTATTTTTATTATTTTTGCTGCATATCTTTGAAACGGCAAAAGCCAAAGTTTCCAAATTAGGTACACACACTAAGGTGGCCAATACACACCATCCTACAAAATTTGGGCGGAATTGGAGAAGTAGGCGTGGTACCTTCCGTACAAACAAAATTTAAAAATTGTATAAAAACCTAAATTTTAGGGCTGCCATATGTCCTATATTTATGACTTATATACCAAAATATCGGAAATTTTTAGTAGAACATATTTTATAAAAAACTCGGAAAAATCGGTTCAGATACAAAAAAGTTATGACCAAAATTTTTTTTTTTAAATACCCACTTTTGGGAACCATAGATCACCCCGAGTCCAAGCTTTATAACTCAAGTAAATGGCAAATTTCTTCTTAAACACGTCGGTACATAAATCTGTCAAATCGGTTAAAAAATGGCTGAGTTACACCCGAAATACTAAATCCGCAAAAATTACTCTTTTTTATAATTAACTTTGTTAAAATATATGTATACAAGTATATATAAATGTTTATATATAAATATAACTTAAGTAAATGGTAAAATTCTTCCTTAACACGTCGGTATATACAACTATCAAATCGGTTAGACAATGGGTAATTTATGAGCAAAATACTCCAAAAATGGGCTAAAAAAAACATCAAAATTTTTATAAAAACCTAAATTTTAGGGCTGCCATACGTCCTATGGATATGACTTATATACCAAAATATTGGAAATTTGTATGAGTTATAACCGAAATACTGGGGTCTAATCACCGCATACGATATCGAGCAAAATTTATCGAAATTATTTATTTTGGTATCTTGAAACTCGATATCGAATGAAATGTATTAAAATAATAGCATTCGACATCGAGTAACTCGACATTACATTTGTCGAGTTTTCATTCGATACGCCAGTGTCTATCGTATGCAAAAAAATTCAATAGTTTATTCGATACGATAGTATCGAATGCGGTGATTAGACCCCTGAATTCCAAAAAATTACCCTTTTTATACCCTTCACCGAAGGTAAAAAAGGTATACATACATAACTGTAATTTCTACAATATTGATCCTACACCCTATAAAGTATATATATTCTGGGCCTTTATGAAAACCGAAGTTCAAAACCGGTTGCCTCTTATTTTAAAAAATATTTACCAGTTTTATTTAGTTTTTGTCTAGTTGCTCTGTATTCTGCTCGCACAATGGTGAAGGGTATATAAGATTCGGCACAGCCGAATATAGCACTCTTACTTGTTTTAATTATAACTGAAACTAAGGCCCAAGAGTTTTACGGCAATGGAAAGCTTTTCTATTTCTCATGGGGTTTTATGCTCGAAGCTTCTAGAATTTGACAAAGACAGAACAAAATTAAAACAGTTTTTGCAACAATTGCACGTTGGCTTAAACGATACTAGAGCATGTGAAATTTTGGATACAATATATAAAAACTTTTACTATAACTTCAAACAAAGATGGCAGAATTCTAACCGTACGAAGTCGCGATTTGAAAAAAAAGAATGCAAATTGGCTTGAAGGCACATTTACAATTAAGTTTACTGAGGCTGAATGTTCTACCAGTTCTGCACTTGGTCGGCCACGCAAATCGTTTGAGGAGTGCTGTGATCGCGCCAAACGATACAAATAGGATGAAGTACGTGCTATGTTTCCTCAAGAAGTAATTGATTTTTCTTCTAGTATTTCAAAAACCAACCACAAAATTTGTACATTAAAAACTTTGGGGATGTTTACAAAGCTTAAACTAACATAATCAAGAGGTTTTCAACAATTCTCGAAGCTATAACCATTACCGAGGCACTAGATCCGAAAAAATTTGGTGATTTTTGTCTGGAGACGGCAAAAAAGTTTGTTGCACTGTACGAGTGGTACAATATGCCACCAACACTCCACAAAATTCTGATTCATGGAAAATATATAATTGAAAAGTGTATTTTTCATGTAGGCTTAATATCCGAAGAGGCTCAGGAAAGTCGTAACAAAGACTATAAAAAATATCGCCTTAGACACTCCAGAAAATGCAGTCGAATTGCCACGAACGAAGATATTATGCACCGAATGATGGTTACAACAGATCCCATGATCTCACACTTGACTCCTTCATTTAGCCAGAAAAAGCATAGTGATATAAGCGACGAAGTTAAGGCTCTTTTAGAATAATAAATTAAAAAGTAGATTTAAAATGAATAATAAATAAAAAATTAAAAAATTCATTTAAATTTTTTGTTAGTTAGGGCTTTTTACATTGTAGGTAACGATATATATTTTTCTAGCTTTCTTTATTTTGATTACTTTTGTGTATAACTATATAAATAAAACTAAGTTTGTGATGAAATTAAAAATAGATTTAAAATAAATAATGAATTAAAAATTAAAAAAAATCTTTTAAATTTTTTTGTTAGTTAGGGCTTTTTACATTGTAGGTAACGATATACATTTCTCTAACTTTCTTTATTTTGATTACTTTTGTGTATTACTATATAAATAAAACTTAATTTGTGATGAAATCATTATATTTTTTGACAAATATATTTTTTTCCTCACCTCCATACAAAAATCCCCAGTGTGCGGCGGCTTGAAGAAAATTAGCCGGCGGCGGCTTACAGCCGGCTGAAGCCGATGTTCAATTAATTAATTTTCTTAAATTTAAAAACAAACCTTTTTACCTTCGTTGAAGGGTGTTCAGAGTTGGGCATACAAGGTAACGGAACTAATCGTCTTTAACTTGGTAAAGTCCAGAACCAATCCTTGTCTTTGTAACCAACTAAGAAGACTCACGAGCTCCTACCCTTCGGGGCAGGTGGACACCGGTCAATGGTATTATAACACCCGTTAAAATACTAGTTACTTTGAGCAACAAAGAAGGAAAACTTTAAACCCTTCAGAAGGCAACGGGAAACCACTGAAGTAATGTCCCTTGAAAACCATACAATTATGACTACACACAATAACAAATGGCCCTCAATCTCCGGTAACACGAGGGTGCTAAGAATCCCCGGAGGTAAAACAAAACAAAAACTCAATATCGGTACATGGAATGTACGAAGCCTTTATGAAATGGGAAAACTTGCTAATACAATCAAAGAAATGAACAATCTTAATACAATCAAAGAAATGAACAATCTTAAAATCGATATTCTTGGTATAAGTGAAACGTGGTGGCCAGACAGCGGTGAATTTGTTTCTCAGAATGCAAAAATGTACTACTCGGGAAACCTTAATAAAAATCACAGAAACGGAGTGGGAATTATAGTAAAAAATGATAAAGCAAAATGTGTCACTGGATTTAACCCAAAATCTGACAGAGTCTTACTCATAAAGTTAGAATAAATATAAATATTATTCAAATATGGAAATGGAATTCAAATATGGAAATGGAAGTTTTCTATGAAGAAATTAAAGATGTGGTGAAAGCTACGAAACCTCAAGAGATAACTATCATTCAAGGTGATTTTAATGCAAAAGTTGGAGTAGACAAAGTACCTGGTATAACAGGGCAATACGGATTAGGAGAAAGAAATGAAAGAGGCGACAGACTCATCCAATTTTGCCAAGAACACAAAATGAAAATAGCAAACACGCTCTTCTGCCTTCCGGCAAGACGACTATATACCTGGAAATCCCCCCAGGATAGAATAGGAAATATCGTAAGAAATCAAATTGATTTCATTTTGATAAACAAACGTTTCTGCTCATTTATTACAAAAACTTCAACAGCAGATGTACCTTCGAATCACAATCTTCTAATGGCAAATTTGTGCACAAAACTTACCATAATTACAAAGAAAAAAACATATAGGAAACTTGAAACAACGAAACTTAACGAACCATCTACTCGCACAAATGTAAAAGAATGTATTAATAGAGAGTTAAATAATGTTAACAGAGAAGATGTTGAAAATATATGGAATTCTGTTAAAAATACTCTAAAATCAATAGCAGACAATTCTCTTGGAAACAACAAAAGACCGGAAAGAAAAGAATGGATGACAAACGAAATTTTGAAACTAATGGAAGAACGTCGAAAATATAAAAATTCAAATTATGAGATGTACTATGACTTAAATAGAGAGGTTCAAACGGCGATACGCATTGCAAAAAACTCACACCTTAATAGTCAATGTCAGGAGATAGAAAGACTACAAGAATTACATGACGATTTTAATCTTCATAAAAAACTAAAGGAAGCCGCCGGGATATACCGCAAATCAACTCCAAAATTGCTATACAACAAAACCAACGAAGCTGTTAGATATTAAAGAAAAAAAAATATTTGGAATGAATATATTAAAGAATTATTTACTGATGGCAATCGATCAAGTTTTGAAACGCAGACACGACAATCACATACAGGAGTTGCGATCACACAAACAGAAGTTGAGGTAGCAATAGCATCGCTGAGAGACAGAAAAGCCTGTGGCCTTGATGAGATTCCTTCTGAAATACTGAAATTGATAGACAGCGATAACATCCATCTTACAAAACTGTTTAATTTTATTAACGATACTGGCCAGTTCCCACAAGATTGGCTTAAATCAATCTTTGTAACCATCCCCAAGTAAAGTCGCGCAAAACATTGTAATAATTATAGACTCATTAGCCTAATGAGTCACGCTCTCAAAATATTTCTCCGAATAATTCACTCCAGAATTTATGAAAAAGCCGAGAAACATATGGATGAGTCTCAGTTTGGTTTTAAAGAAGGCATGGGCACCAGAGATCAGCAATGAGTAGTGAAAAAGTGAGTAGAGCTAAATCATGACTCATAAATTCTTGTACTTATACGCACTCATACTTATTCCAATGTGATTCAAACTCATATTCACTCAAAAGTTTCATTTTATTCATCGTACTCATACTTACCAACATTTGTAGTGTTTGATTTAGAATCTACTCAAGTCAATGTGTATAGGCGAAGCAAAATGCGAGGCTGCCAGATTTGTCCCCAAATTAGCAAAGTGACGATTTGGCAATTACAGTTTACTAAAGTAACATGTATGAAGTAGACGATTTTTCGGCAAATTTATCTGGCAGCGCTGATTATTAAGTTGTGTGTTGTCTCTGTTGTGTTAAAACGGTAAATGGATGAGCTAAATGATTTGAATCATTGTGAGTATTATAAGTATTTTCTTGAAATTATAAATCAAGCTGAGGTCATTTATGAGTATGCGTATAATGTCGACGTCGCACTCATAAATATTTCTCTTGTGAGTATGAGTGAATCAGAGTAGTTTAGTTTAAATGATTTCTACGCACTTATACTTACAATTGCATGAGTCAGTATGAGTAGCGAAAAAGCGATTCATTGCTGATCTCTGATGGGCACCCGTGAAGCACTTTTTTCTATACAGATGTTAGTTCAGAAATGCAGAAATGTACAGAAGGATGTTTTCTTATGCTTCATTGATTACGAAAAGGCTTTTGACACTGTGCAACATGATAAACTGATCGAAATTCTAATGTCCATTGGTATAGATGACAAGGAAATCCAATGAATTAGAAGCCTGTATTGGCATCAAACAGCACAACTTAATGTCGATGGAGAGATGACTGAGAGTACTGCAATCTCTAAAGGAGTCAGACAAGGATGTATACTGTCACCACTACTATTTAATATCTACTCCGAAAGAATATTCCAAGAATCAATTAACAAGGTTCGAAAAGGTATATATATAAACGGTATATTTCTCAACAATATTAGAAATGCTGATGACACCACCATACTGGCCGATAGTATGTCTGGACTCCAACATCTACTAGACAAACTAACGGAATATAGTGAAACATATGGCCTAAAGATTAATATACGGAAAACGAAATATATGATTGTCAGTAAAAAAAATGCCCACAACACAGCTTCTTCGAAGATAAAAAACTCCTACGTTGGCAGAGTACATAGTTTTAAATATCTCGGGGTTACAATCAATGACCAGTGGGATAGTTCAAAGGAAATCAGATGCCGTATTGAAATGGCAAGAGATGCATTTTTTAAATATAAAAAAGTTTTAATCAGCCATGATATTAATATTGAAACTAAAATACGATTCGTTAAGACCTATATATGGTCTGTTCTTCTATATGCAATGGAGGTATGGACCATAAAAGCAGTAGACGTAAAGAAGCTTGAAGCCTTTGAAATATGGATCTATCGAAGAATTCTTAGAATACCATGGACCCACTTTGTATCGAACCGAGAAGTACTCAGTCAAATGCACCGAAGTAGAAAGCTAATAGTCACCATAAAGAAGCGAAAAACAGCATACCTGGGCCACATTATGAGGATCCCAAAATACAAATTATTACAAATTATCACGCGAACAAATGTTGAAGGACGGCCTAGTAGAGGAAGAAAAGAAATAACTTGGCTTAGTAACATACAAGCGTGGACTGGTATCCGTGATGCAGGCAACCTGTTTAGCGAGGCGAGAAATCGAGAAACTTTTTCAGAGATAGTAAAAAACTTATGATATGTGTCATTTAAAATAATGTAAAATTTTATTGAAATGGTCGCTTACATTCGGAAAACGAATTGGCAAATAAAGAAGAAGAAGGGAATAAAAAAATAATATTTATTTGCTTAAAACATATCTTGCTGAAAAAATATCCGCAATTTGAGACATCACATGTCTTTTGTCCTTTTTTTCTACATAAGCTTTTTAAAATATTCTATAAATCCAAAATAACTTAAATGATTATTAGAATTGGAAAGCTCTTCATTTTCTGACCATGATGAATTTTCTAAAATTACTCGCACTTTGTGTAAAAAAATAACTTTTTATACCTATCTCTGAAGTTTACAAAAAAAAAAACTCTTAAGTCAGAAACTGAAGTGTTTCGTATTGTTGAATTAAAAATTAAAGATTTGCCTTTTTTAATTGACGTCTTTTCTAAAAAGCAAATGATAAAAATTGAGAGCATTAGGGATTAATGTGCTATTTCCAGGTGACAAATCACTAAGTTTTTTGGGTGCTTTTCATATAAATTTCTCTACACAATCAATTGTTTGTTTTTTGAGTCCTTTACATATAAATTTTTCTACACAATCAATTGCAGCACATAAAATCACTGGCACCAAACAAAAGAGGAAACAAAATTTAGTTAAACCTAATCAGAAAGTTAATATGTATTTTTTTAACTTTAAACCTTTTTGCCGAACTTCAAAGATATTTCTTTGTGTTATTATAGTAAATAACTTTATAATGATACATGTAAAATTGTTGCAATAATAACATAGGGTCTTTACCTTACAATTTTTTGTCATAATAAACGTCAAACTTCGTATAAAAAAAAACGCTGACAAACATTTTAAAGATTTTTTTATATGGACCTTGATGTTTGGTAGGACAAAAAATTGTCAGGTGAAGACCCCATGTAACGAGATATGCATATTTTCAAAGCCCATGGTTGTAATTTTTTAATGTCTAGCCAAAAAATGTTCGGCTAAGCTGGTTAAGTCGGTTTAAAATCTAAGCCGAAACTAGCCGGACTTTTCGGCGGCGGCTTATGCTTAGGAAAAAACATCGGCGGCGGCGCTAAGCCGGCTTGGAGCCGATCGACTTGGACCTCTGGTTATGTAAAAAAAAAATGTAAAATTTACGATTTACGATTTGCAGCTTTTTGTTTGTTTTGTTTATGTTTCTCATAAACAAAAAGTTGACAACATTTCCAAAAATAAACAAAACCATAATAAAAGAAAAAAACTTTGTTTACATTTTTAATAGTTTGCTCTTTCTAACATTTACTGTTTCTTTCTATCAATTCAATGAATAAAAAATGTCGTGTCATAAGGGCTTTAGAAAACTGTAGTAGTTTAAATTTTACAACAATATTATAAAGTTTTTTCGGTTAAGGGCGTAGTAAAGTGCTTTCCAAGATTGTGTTTTATATGAGGCATTTTGAGTGTTATGAAAGTAGATTATGCACCCCAAAAGCATTATACGTTTGGCTCTTAGCCATACTTACATGCACCCCTATCGTGAATAATTTTTCCTTCGATTTTCTCACTTTATTTTTGCTAGGGAACAGAACATGTATGTAAGTTGCTCCTCCTATAAATCGAATATTAAGGGTTAATAAAGTTAACAAGGCACAAACCTATATATTGCTCAACAAAATGCAAAACAACAGGTCGATTGCCTGCATATTTGTGAAGCTTTCGATTAACTTGGTGGCAGTAATTGGGAAAATGTTTTACTACATTAAATTTAAAAAGTGCAAAAACCTGACGTTGTAAGCAAACTATCCCTCCAATACTAAATATTTTGCTTTATTTTAACTTTTCTTTAAAATAGTATATATATTTTTGAACTAAAATTTCATTGATTTTTAATTTTTTAATCTTTCTTCTTTTTTTACATTCACTGGAACTGATAGCGTGAAAAATTTTTCACATGAGATTCACGATTGCTTTTTTCCCTTCGAGGGGAATCATAATTTCATGGGAACAAAAATTCCACTTGTTATTCACGATAGGGGTGATGATTTCCGAGTGGTCGTAACATGAGGCCGTAGATAAATTATTAAATTATAATATAACATTAACGAAATTTGGTGAATTATTAAAAGATTTAATGACAATCGGTGCATTCCGCCACAAATTTATGTTAGTTTTCATCAAGGTTTGAGGGAGGTAGTTCCCCATTCGGCTGCATAGCTCATCCCAAACAGCCTAGAGGAACTAGAAACAATTTGACACCCAAATTGCTAAATTGACTTAGAATTACTGAAGGACAAATATATATCGTCATATTAAATGCAAGCAGACGTAACTACACTTTTTATTTTTTTTACAGGAGAAGCAAAAAACTTTGGCGTTTGAATTTCGTTTATTAAATCGCCATTTTTGATCGTAGGAATCTAAAATTTTGCACAAACATGTATTTATATGCCTTATATGGGGCGTATGGAACATAATGGACCGATCTTCATGAAATTTGACACTGTGATTTCTTATTTAACTATGACAGACAACTTAATTACAATAGCATTATCCTTTACAGTTTTAAGGCAAACTTAACTGTTTTCCGAGTGTTTCGCATACAGTATGATTTCTAGTAGTATGATACTGTGTATTGTATCAATAAGTAGAGTTGACGTCACTAATTTATTATACAAGATCTACTGTCATAATTTTGAACAACATTCTAGTTTTTGATATATAGAAAAGTACACACGTTTTTCTTCAAGTTGAATTGTAACCATTATTATATCCTTTTATCTTTTTATAATTTAATGAAATCTAATTAACTATTAAAATATCAATTGCAGTCTTTTTTTTTAAATACTAAAAGAGACAATAATTACAACAGTTGGCGACGAGAGTAAATTCGTGAAAAAAAGAAGTTAATAAAGATTCTGTGCAAATAAAAAGATGGGTTCTAAGCATTTCGAAGAATTTATGAAGTTGCTGCAGACGATGGTAGCACAACTTACGCAGATGAATGTGTCGGCCATGGCGCAGAGTGCAATGCAGAGCAACAACATTAATACATCAGTTATAGCAAATTTCGACGTTTTTGATTCTACTAAAGAAAGCTATACAAACTACATACATAGATTCACAAATTACGTGACTAGGAAAAATGTTCAAGGTAATAAGCAGTATTGTGCAAAACTGCTGCTCAACTCTATTGGTGCAAAAAACTTCAACATGTTGTCAGCGTTAGCTGCCCCTAAGGCTCCTACTGATCTGGAATACGATGCGTTACTGAAAATTTTGGAAACGCATGTGACGCCGAAGAAAAATAAATTGGTAGCTCAACATAAGTTTTTACTAAAATACTAGAATGAAACACAGTCTATAGCAGAATTTGTGGCTACATTGCGAATGGACATAAACGAGTGCGAGTTCATATCGCCATGTGCATGCTACGTTTCGATAGCCGAGGTATTTTTAAGAGCGCAATTTATCAGGGGAATTAATAACAACAGCATTAGAGAACAACTATTACAAGCAGGTACATCAAAATTTGAAGAAATAGTAGAGAAAGCATTAGCGTTAGAGGCCGCAAGGGCGGACGCCAAAGAACTCACAAATTTAACAAAAAACGAAACACCGGAGGTAAATAAAATTTCAAGTAACAAAAAATCAAAACGTTTAAATAAAGCGCAGCGTAAATACACCCAACAAAAACCATCAAAAATTGATAATGGCGATGCGGGAAAAATAATCATTTTGCGAATGATTGTCATAGTGACAAATCAAAGTTAAGATGCCATTTGTGCAATAAAAGTGGGCATGTTTCAAAAGTATGCATCACATCTCTTTTGGCGGATGGTCCTAATGCCGGTCTTAATAAAACATGCAGTGCAGGTCGCAATTCTACGAACCAGATACAGGAAGATGAGTCACAATATGGAATTTATAAAATAATTGATTCAAGTTCGTATGCAGAGCGTTTTTACGCTAACGTTTATATTGAGGGTAAAGAATTCAAACTTGAAGTAGATTCTGGGTCTGCTTATACTTTTCTTCCTATGAGTGCATTCAACGTGTTAAAATTACATAATAAATTAATCCCAATAAATACAACATTTTCATCGTATAGTCACAACAAAATTCAATCAATTGAAAAAGTTCAAGTTAACGTAACATTTAATGAATCGTCAATCCTTGATCATCTCGTTGTAGTTCCAGATGGGTATTCTGCACTAATAGGACGGGTTTGGATCCGACGGCTTGGTATGAAATTAGAGGAATTAGGCATAACAACCCTGTATATGTGTTCCGTTTAGGAATCCGAGAGGGACAAAATGGGACCCCTTTAATAAAAATGTTCGGAATGGGTTGGCTCAACAGGCCCTGGGCGATTTGTTGCCTACTGATTTGGAAGGTGTTGTGAACAGGTTCACTCATCTATTAAAGGAAAGCTATAAGCTGTCCTGTCCGGTTACATTTCCGGGTAGGCGTAAACAGCCCAAATGGTGGTTCAAGGAACTTCAGGTGCAAAGGTCGTCGGTTAGTAGACAGTTTAATAGCACCAAGCTTACGTGAGCACCGAGTAATTGGAACAACCACACATTCCAACAGATTCTATCCAAGGATCCTAGGGCCCAGGGGTATATCGAAAAGAATGACAGCTCATGGACTGAGTCTAGCTCTGAGACCCTAACCTTACTTATGGAGGCGCACTTTCCCGGATGTACGGAAACCAGAGGTATAGACGATGGTCAATGTCACGGAGAGTCTGTGACATCGGGTCATGCGTCCGCCTGCGTCGAGAAAATAGCCACAAGGGAGAACCTAGGGTAGGCGGTTAAAACCTTCGACCTATATAAATCACCGGGTACGGACGGTATTTTTCCGACCATGCTTTGCAATATTCCGGACGATTCATTATTTCTGCTATTGGATATATTTAGGAAATGCCTCAGTAGGAGGTATCTGCCTAGAGTGTGGAGAGCTCAGGGTAACCTTGGGTATAAAACCCAAGGCCAGTAAGGCAAGCTCCTCGAAACCGGAGGATTTCAGACCTATTAGTCTATCTTAATTTTTGTTGAAGACTCTTGAGAGACTAATATATCTCTATGTTAGGTGTAATATTGTTACCAACTTCATTATCAACGCTCAACATGCCTTCCCGTCCGGATGCTCTGGTAATCCAGACTTGCGGAGAAACGTCGTATGCGGACATACTCCGAAAGGTTAAAAGTGATCCCAAATTAGAAATTCTTGGTCAAAACGTCAGGAATATCCGGAAAACAGTGAAAGGCGAATTGCTCTTGGAGCTTAATAAACATGCCCATGAGAATACAGGTGAATTTAGACATACTATCGAGGAAGTCCTTGGTACATCCGCAGAAGTACGGTCACTATCAAATGAAGTGGACATTGAGATCAAAGATATGGATGAGGTAACATCCAAGGAAGACGTCTATGAGGCTCTTCAAAAACAAGGCGAGATATTTCAAATGCTGCAGATGTCAGCGATAAAATCGTTAAGGAAGGTTATGGTGGCACGCAAATTGCCACTGTTAGATTGAGTGCTGATTTGGCAACACACCTTGTCAGGGCTGCAAAAATATGCATTGGATGGGTCGTATGTCGAGTACGCGAAAGAATACAACCAAGAAGGTGCTTCAGATGTTTGGACTACGGGCATTTGGCAACCGAGGGAGGAGCTCAAATGACTACTCCAATAATTGAATACGATGTGGTTAATACGGACACAAGTTAAGGACGTGTGTACAAAAACCGAGGTGTTTGCTGTGTGTTAAAATTGATGCTAACAGTAACCATGCTACGGGAGCATTTGCCTGTCCTAACTATAGGAAAGAGCTCCAAAAACTCGTATCGCGAAGATGAGAGTGTTGCAGTTGAATATCAATCATTGTCGAGCAGCCCAGGATCTGCTTAAACAGAGTGTGCGTGAGCTGAAAGTAGATGTAGCTTTAATTAGTGAGCCTTACAGCAACGTTGATACAAATAGCTGGGTGGCTGACAGTTCCAATACATCTGCAATTTGGTCCGTCAACAATAGAGTACTGCAGGATACAATTTCACCTTTGTTCGTGCTACTGTGTCTGGAATATCCATGTATAGCTGTTACATCCCACCGAGGTATACAATACTTGAATTTCAGAGTATTGTATGTAGCCTGACTTCCGATGCTATAAATAGAGGACCTTTTTTGATCGCCGGGGATTTTAATGCATGGGCAACGGAGTGGGGCTGCCCGAGTACGAATGAAAGAGGGCGGATATTGTTGGAGTCACTCGCAATAATGAACGTGATAATTATGAACTCTGGAAATGAGCAGACGTTCAATCGTAATGGAAGAGGTTCTATAATAGATGTTGCTTTTGCCAGCGCAAACATTTCGAACCGAATACATTGGTCTATTAGTGATCATTATACACACAGCGATCATAGTGCTATAATCATGGATATAGGAAACGATCCATTGGCACCAACGTTAACGAATGTACCGAGATGGAAACCTAATAGCTGGAGAGCAAACACTTTTGACAAGGAACTGTTCAAAGTTTATATGGAGGATATGATCCTGGGTGGTTCACCAGAAAATATGTCTGAGCAGCTTATTAGGAAAGTTACTCATGCTTGCAATGCCTCGATGAGGAAAAGAGGGCAGGGTGGAACCAAACCATCTGTGTATTTGTGGAATGAGGAAATCGCCCAACTGCGAAGGGACTGTATACGAGCCAGAAGGGTATATGTGAGAACGCGGGGTAGGCAGGGCAATGATCTGCACCATTAAGAGCTTAAAGCTAAGAGGAGAGCGCTAAAACTGGCTATACGACAAGCCAAATGGTCGTGTTTCTTGGAAATTTGCGATGACGTTGAAAACAATCAATTTGGAATGGCCTATAAACTGGTGACGAAGAAGTTGAACTGTCTGCATAATTCATCCCGGAGAGAACCAGTAATACTCGACAGAATAGTGAAGCATCTTTTCCCGTTACAGGGTACAACCTATTGGGAGAATCACAGCGACAATGAAGTTTTTAGTTTCCCGCCCGTAACCATTGCTGAGATACTGCAAACTGTAGCAAAGTTCCAGGATGGAAAAGCCCCCGGGCTTGTTGGTATACCAGACATGGTATTGAAAGAAGTTGTTCGGTTTTGCTCGAACCAAGTAGTGCAGTTGATAAACGCCTGTCTTCGGCAAGGATCCTTTCCATCAAGATGGAAAAGACAAAGACTGGTGCTATTGTCCAAGAGCAATAAGCCACTGGAGGACGCTTCATCGTGCAGACCACTATGTATGATAGATACGTGCGGTAAGCTGCTGGAGAGCATAATCTGTACAAGATTAGACTTGCATATCGAGACAACAGGGGGTCTATCTGACGCCCAGTATGGTTTCAGGAAATGTAGATCGACAATAGATGCTAAAAGGGTTGTTGTTGATACAGCTAAAGAGGCTATTGAAGGTGAAAGCTGGAGGACTGGTTCCAAGGAATATTGTGTGGTTGTAACGCTGGATGTTAGGAATGCGTTCAATACTGCGAATTGGGAGAAGGTCGTGAATGCCTTAATCGACTTGAATGTACCTCAATATTTAGTGGCAGTAATTAGGGATTATTTCCGTAATAGAGTATTGGTGTATAATACGGACGATGGTATGCAAGAGTGTAGTATAACAGGTGGAGTGCCACAGGGGTCTGTCCTTGGTCCGTTGCTGTGGAATGTGATGTACGATGGTGTACTGAGGCTGATGCTCCCGGAGAGGGCTAAATTAGTGGGGTTTGCGGATGACATTGCGCTGGTGGTGGTGGCTAAATATACGCAGGAGGCGGTTAGTGTTACCAATGGCAGCATTCAACTGAACCGATCTTGTCTAAATTCAATGGGTTTAACATTGGCTGAACATAAAACGGAGGCAGTATTGATTACTAGTCGAAAAACAGTGGAGTATATTACCGTAAATGTTAATGGATGCTCGATCAGAACGAAGGATTACCTTAAGTACTTGGGAGTGATGATAGACAATCGTTTGTCTTTCAAACCTCACCTGGATTACATAAAAACCAAAGCTGGAGTAACGTGCTCAGCATTGTGTCGTATAATGCCCAACACGAGGGGTCCCAAATACCTACACAGGAAAGTTCTACCGGGGGTTGTGAAGAGTATCATACTGTATGCAGCACCGATATGGTCAGAGGCCACCAGGTTTGTGACTTACAGAGATGGGATAAACTCCGTTTACAGACTGGCGGCGCTTCGTGTGTGTTGAGCCTTTCGAACGGTGTCGGATGATGCAGCGTTTGTCATTGCGGGCATGGTTCCCATCGACCTGCAGGCTAAGGATGTGAGGTACATATTTACTTCGAGAGTCTCAGTGAACATGGCGAATATTCGAGATGCAGCAAGACTTTCGAGCATTTCAGAATGGCAGATACGATGGGCTGCATCTGTCAAGGGTCGATGGACGCATAGGTTAATACCAAAAATAGACGTATGGGTAAATAGAAAACACGGTGATTTGAACTACCATCTCACGCAATTCTTAAGTGGACACGGCTGTTTCAATTCGTACCTGTATCGCTTTAAACACGACAGGGACCCGTTTTGCGCGGCCTGTGCTGCTGATGTAATTGAGGATCCAGAACACGTGTTTTTCACCTGTCCAAGATTCAGCAGTGAAAGGGCGAATCTGGAGCATTCGATAGGGAGCAGTATCAGTGTGGAGAACATAATTGGGATCATGTTGTCCTTTTTGGATAACTGGGAGCATGTGTGCGACTATGTGAAGCTGGTAATGATAGAGCTTCGTAGGCTGGAGGAGATACGAAGAAGAATATAGCAAAGTGGTGTGGATGGCGACAATGCGAGCTTAGTTCTGAACCTCCTATCATGATAAATGAAGGGGGACGTAAGAATGAAACAACGCGACTGAAGTGCTGATGCAGATAAACTAGCCGCCCTGATGGAGTACTGACGTGGTTCCGGGGTGGTGTAGGTGAAGATATCGTGGGGCCACTAGATGATAGTGCGCCATCACTACGTCCAAAAAAAAAAACATGCTACAAACTACACGAGGTTGTGGAATGTATTGAGCACGGCCTGAGGCATTAGGAATATATTCTCACCGCGTTTCTAGAAATAGGAGCCTTATTACCAAACCATGTTTAAAATTTTTGCGTTTTCCGTTTTCGATTTCCAGAACACCCCTGTGGGATTCGTTGGTAGAACTGGGAGTTCAGAGCTTTCATGTAGAGTGGATGGTCTGCATGCTTAGCAGTAGGGTTATCAACTCGAGCCTGGGGGATAAAAGTATAAGGAGTAAGGTTACCAGGGGGACACCACAGGGGGGGTTCTTTCGCCTCTACTGTGGTTGCTTGGGGTCATCGGGATTCTTAGGTCATTTCATTCCAAAGTTAGGAAAGTCGTTGCCTATACGAATGACATAGTTCTGCTGGTCAGGGGAAATTTTTTATCAACGATCGGTGAGATTCTTCAAGTGATGTTGAGCGATCTCTCGACATTGGCGAAGGATACGCGCTGGGTGTTAGCCCTGCGAAGACTGAACAGGTGTTTTTTACCAGTAGGTATAACTTCCTCGACAGTAAACTGTCTTGAAAGAGAAATACGACGGAGGGGATAAAAAGGAGACTCAATGCCTACTTCACTTGCAGGAACTCCATATGTAAGAATTGATTTAGAAGAATTGATAGATTTATACATCGGTGGTCAGGCCTATTCTTACTTATGAATGCACTGTTTGATGGGATGCGTTTAGAGTGGAAAGTTGTAGGAAGATGCTCCACAAGGCTCAAAAGAAGTGCATCTCTTGCCATCACAGGAGCAAGGAAAAGCACTCCACAGGCAGCGTTGGACATCCTAATTTATTTATCCCCCATTGAACAGTATGTGAAGAGTGTGACTGATAGGAACATATTTAGACTCTACGAGCCTTCGTTGGTGAAAAGGTAATTCAGACTCCCAGATGAGTGCAGTTCCTTCCGGTTCGAAGTGCGAAGGAGTTGATACTGGGTCATCGAAGAGGGATCTGTGGTGACAATTTACGTCGATAGTCAGGATGCGCTCAGAGCATTAACAAATTATACGGTGCGATCGTGCCTGGTCGCACGCTGTAGAAATGCTCTGAGAGAGCTCATGGAGGTATTCATAGAAAGGCTGTGTTGGGTGCCCGGACACTGCAAGGTAGATGGTAATGAGGTGGCCGACGAACTCGCGAGAGAGCGTTCGAATACTGACTTAGAAGTTAGGAAGGGGGGTAAATCCCCCTTTACGTCACTACTTTGAGGTAACACGGAATAGATTCCGCGATACCGTTAACCGGTCCTGGAGAGATAGAACAGATTGCATGTTGTCTACGGCATTAAGGCCCAGATTGGACGCAGGGGTAACCAGGGTTCTATTAGGATTGGGTAGGAGTGGTATGAGGACTCATTTAGGGTTCATGATGGGTAATTGTTCTGTTAGGGCTTTCACGAGAAAATGAGACAATACCATACCGGACTTCTGCAGATTATGCGAGGACGCTAAGGAGCTAGAGACGATTGAGAATGTACTGTGCCATTGTCCTAGCATGCAGGGTCTCGACAGAAATTACTAGGAGATAGATTTCACGACGAACTGGGGTGTATCGCTCGATGTAACACAGTCAATCTACTGGGCTTTGTCAGGGAAATAGGACGGTTATTTCTGATAAGGGGAATGTAGGGGTAGTTTTGTTTTTTCTTAAATCCATCTGACAATTCATTTCTTCTTTACTTCTCTCTTTCTTATTCCTCTATATTGAAGTATAAACACAATGGACCACATTGGTCTCCGATTGGAGGTGTGCCCTTGGGTGCATAACCCTTCCTAACCTATGAAGATACGATGAAAAAGATTATGGGACAAAATTTCATTTCGTCCAAAAATACACGTCAAATGGGCACCAACATAAATTTTTAAGTTTGTTAGTACATATTGATATTCCTGACAATTTAATTAAGTTTATTAAATTTTATTTACCTTGATCTGCAGTTGCTAAGTTAATTTGCATTATTAATAATACAAAAATTACAATTAATTTCATCATAAATTGGCAGTTTTTTGGAAAATGCATAAATGATGACGCTGATCTTTCACATGCAACGGTGTTTATTAACATTTCTAATGAAGATTTGTATGAAGAAGTAAAAATAATATTGTGGCAGGATTCGTCTTGGGATGAGTTGGTTGATGAGAGTGATGGAGTGGATAATAAATAATTCGTTGTAATAAAAGCTGATGATGATGTCGATGTGTATGATAACGATGATGATGAACTTGTTCTCGTTATTTCTTTTTTGTAAGATAATGGCAAGATAAATGGCATTCTTTTAGTTGATATCGTTGTTAAAATTTGCGTTGTTGTTGAAGCACATAAGGAAGTCTTTTGTTTTTTATTGGAAGCATTTTTATTATAACTATTTTTTGAATTTTTCATATCATTATTTAATATAAAACTCGATTTGTCATCTGATGAACCAATATCATAGTCAACATTATATACAGGTAAATTATTTTGTTTATGATTTTTATGAGATCGACTTTGATGTCTTCCATAATAAGGGTACAACATTTTTAAAACTTTTTGGTGATGATGGCGAAGATAACGATGAAGAAGCAACACAAGGATATTGGTTGCAAGCTTTAGCATTTTCTTCTTTTGACAAAAACCGCATGCAAAGAATAAGAAAGCATGCATTTTTCTGTTGATAATGATACTTGATTTCCCACAGTCATAATAGTTATCTAGAAATATATAAAACAATATGGATTTTTATTATAACAAGTGCATAAAGCAAGTATATTTTCATTATTTATCATTTTTACTATGCTGTTCAGTCGATTAATTCTTGTTCGATAATCGAACAATTTTAGACGATTAATTTTTCGAATAATTTAAAATTGCTAATTTCGATTAAAGGATTAATCGAAGAATTTATACTGATTAATCGAATAATAATATATAGTATTTCTGTTAAATGCATAATGTTTTTTAAAGTTTTAAGTCGAATAAACATACCAAATTTGTGTGTCCGTTGGAATTAAAAAAAGCAATGTGAGTTATTTAGCTTATATTTTTTCAACACAATTTAACAATTTATCTCACAAAAGAAAAAACGACCAAAGAAGGTATGTTAACTCGAAGATTTATATAAATTTATCGGGTAAGTTCTTGAAATCGAATTTTAGTGAAATTGAAATCGAACGATAATTAAAATTCAATTTCTATTTAAAAAATTGCCGTAGTTTTTCGTGGTTTGGGGAAACGCAAAAATGAAATTGTTCCGTTCAATGTTTAAACTGCCAAGACTTTGGTCATGTGTTGTGTTGTGTTTAGACTTATCCGTAGAAGTCTAAACACAACTCAATTTAAAAAAATCGGTGAAGGGTATAAAAATGCAGTAACTGTGGCGATAATCATCCTACCAACTAAAGAGGATGCCCTGTATACTCTTAGGCACCTAAACCTAATCAGGGTTTAAAAGCACCCATCAGCTGGATACTTTTTATTTTTATTTTTGCTTTTGCCACTGCTATTGCAATTTATAATTTTTTTCCAATATCCAATATTTGGTTTTTCGTTTGTGCAAAAAATCAAATCTCCTATTTTGTATATTTTTATTTTTTGACAATTGCTTTTTTACCAGCCAGCGACAGAAATGGACAACCACCTAAAAAGCAAAAGCTAAAAAAAATTATTTCGCCTTTTACTTTTTCCGCAAAGAAGAGCTAGTTAAAAAGACAAACCAAAAAAAAATCTAAAATTCAAAGAACAAAAATTCTTCTCTGGCTGGTAATAACAAAAAGCCGATTCAATAAAATGAAAAGCAGCTTAAGCGTGTGCTTAAAGCAGTCTGAGCAGAGCTATTAGCTCTGCAAAAAGGCAGATTACAACGATAAGATACTGATCAGTGTCCAAGCAACAAGGTTTTTTTCATGGTGGTAGGGAAAAATAAATTTTTGCCTTTCTTCCAGTACTACTGGTTAAAGATTGATGTTTGACTGTTGGCTAACGGGCACCGCAGTGGTGCAGTGGGTAGAACTCAAAGATCTTCCGACGATAGAATGTGGTTATTCTTGAAACATGTAAAGATCAACCCGGGTTCAAATCCCAGCTTAGCCAAGAAAAATTATCAATAAATTTTAATAAAAAATTCCAAGTTGTAAAATTCCTTCCCTCAGTGAAAATCGTAAAATTTCTTACATGAAGTGTGAAACAAAAAATTCCATCGTTTCTCGATTTATGAGATAAAAGTGTTTCTGTATTTGAATGCGAAAACAGACACAACAAATTCTGTTTATACTGGAATATTTCCAGTAATTAAGTGTCAAATAAAAGCGAAACGTCAACAAAAGAAATAAATATAATAAAAACAGGGCTGCCAGATTTGACGAGTTATCGTCATCTTGACGATTTTTTGTTCCGATATTAACAAAGTGACGTTTTGATGATTTTTTCTAAAAAAGTGACGAAAGCAAAAACAAAATCAAAAATATTTTATAATTTTGTTGTTACTTTCTATAGAAATTCATCATGAATTTTTAAATTTCAAACACTTCTATTTTGTGGCGTTGAAAATTGAAAAAAAAAATTATATGAATGTCTGTAGAAAGCAACAACAACTTTATAAAATATTTTTGATTTTGTTTTTGCTTTTAATAAAATTGTTGGCGTTGCGTGTTACACTATAAGCCCCTTATGGTGTTTTCTTTTCTAAAAAATAATAATGCATTATAGTTGTGTAATATATTTATTAGGTTACACGATCCCTTACAAAGTGATAAATTTTTCTAAATTACAATGGAACAAAATAATAGCTACGTTTTACACTCAACACTAATGTGTATTTAGCGTGTTAAATATTGAATGCAAAGTTTGTACTAAAATATTGACCACGCTTGTAGCAATTTTCAACATTAAATTTTCTTAAAATTCCAATAAGCGTTAACAGCACTGATTTCCAATAATTAATGTCAGGCGTTGTTAAAAATTTTGCGACAATAAAAATATAATTATTAAATAAAAGTAAAACAAACGAAAAACAAAAAGTTTTTATATCCATCACAATATAACTAAAAATCACAATATAACGTAAATTGTCCGCAAACACAAGAAAAAAAATACTTGCTTGCATAAAAAAGTACTTTACGCAGATGCAAAAAATGGTATTATCTCACACTCAGTTATAACTGCGGGTAAGAAATTAAACAAATTTGCCATTTATTGTTGCAACATGTTTAGCAAGGAAAACGACAACTTCTCACATTTTTGCATATATTTTTAGAATGGAACGAAAACCCGCACGAATGGCAGCATATATGGAACATTATTGTCAGAAAAGAAAACACCATTAGTCTTCGAAATAAGATAATTGTAAACATTTTTATATGTTTGTTTATCAGAAAAAAAGATATCTTTTGAAACAAGGGTTAAATTTTTATATTTATCCCTATTGTGAAAATTGTCCTCGAAATTGTTTGTCTCTTCCCTAAAAAATGTATCGGCAAAAGCAAAATTTCGAGGGAAAGTAATGGACCGACTTGGCTTATTTTGAACATTTAATATTTCTTATATACATATACAAAATATGATTGATATTTGATATTCTTATCTTATATGTACACTTTTGTGTCAAAACAATTATTCCGGCAAGAAAGAAATTTGTTTGTCTCCCAGTAAAAACTTCTTCAAAATGGATAGCTTCCTTCACTCATTATTTAGTAGCTTTCTTCCATAAGAACTTCGATAACTACTTTTTTCTGGATGTATTTAGATAAAAAAAATGACTTACTTTTAAATTTGTTCATTTTGGCACAACCCTTGTAAAATTCATTAGTTTTTCAGTTGAATTGTATGTAGTGCTTTTATGTGTTTCTGATTACTTAACATATTATTTTGTAGGCGAAGATTTTACTGGGTCTTTAACCCGTTTATTTATGAACCGATTTTTTTTAATTTTAACTACCAGGTATTCTACTAAGTCTTTTTCAGGAAAAAAAAAAAAAGAAAAATTATAGGAATAGGTAAATTAAAGATTTATATCTCAGGCATTTGTAAACCGATATAGTTAAATTTCAATTATATACTATTTCGGACTACATACGATATAAATATAAAACAACGTTGTCACTACCAATTCCAAAAAACCCCAGAATATTTATAATACTGTTATCAAAGCTGATTTTTAAAATTTTAAATTTTTATCGGATTAAAGAAAATAAATAATTTTTTAAAAAATAATCCTCCAGCTTAAAAAAATAAATATATAAATTTAATGAAATTATTAAATACCCATGAACTTTAACTATGTTTTTGTTTGATTATTTTTTAATAAAAGTTGAAACAAATTTGTTTAAAATTGATTTTAAATTGCACGATTTTTAAAACAAAAAATACAATCTTTTTTATTTTTTTCTCAGTAAATTGACGGTTTTGACACAAATTTATCTGGCAGCACTGATTAAAACCAAAACAAGAAAAGGAAAAAAAAAATTTAAAATAACAAAATATAACAATTGTTTTTTGTTTATTTTCATCATATAAATTATGCATTCATCATTAATACTCCTTCTATTTTTTTATTTATTTTAAAAAAATAGTATATAAACATATTTTAAATTCAAAATATCTACATTTTGTTTTTCTCGCCACCAATTTCAAATGTGACTTATTTTGACAGTTCTTGAAAGAAACTTTTCGCAAAATATTGTTATAAAACACTTTTTCTCGCATCCTTCCAATAATTGCTGGAAAATTATTTAAATGACAGATAATTCTCGCAAAAAAAAGATACAGAAACACTTGTGTGAGAAAAACCATTTTTTGTTTCATTTCACACTATTTTTGTTGCAATTCACACGTTTCATGCGAAAAGTTTTACGATGTGAGAAATACAGAAACGGGCTACTGATTAAAGAATATCAAAAATTCTTCATTATTGTTGTTGTTGCTCGACAGTTTGCATGACTACAGCACGAAATTTGTGTGTGTGTGTATTTTGTTATTCTAAAATATTTTTAGTAAAGGCAACCAGCCAAAGTGTCTGTTGGATTTTTTATTGTATAGAAAACAAAAACCAATTCTTGTTTTGTTTGTTTTGCATGAAAAGTATCAATTGTCAGTGTCGAGTATTTTTTCGCAATCATGTGCCTTTCAGCAACCTTTTGCGCTGCTTTTATCTCTTATTTTGTGGCTATTAGCATGCATTGGGTTTTGATTTGGCGGCTGTTTGGCAGAAGCTGTTTGTTTCATTCTGTTTCCTACATATTTTTTCCTACAAAATAGAAGTGATTGCCGTTGCTGTTTGAGTTCCATCATATAAGAAATTTTTGCTATTGTTAAAAAAGCAATAGTTGGAAGAACCCAGTGTCTATTAAAAGGTTACTTTTCAAAAACAGTGTGTTTATTTTGCTGCTGCTTTTGAAAAGTGTGGGCTTTTTTAGCAATGGAACTTGTCGGCTTTTTATTTTTTTTTTTAATAGGAAAAAGGCAAAATCTGGCTGCTTTTGCTAATATGGCGATAGCATTTTTATTTTATTTATTTTATTTTCTTCAATTACATAACCGAGCCCTTAGGGCCTTTTTTGGTTAATAAAAGATACTAATTAAACAACAAACTTCAGTTATTAATAAAAACAAATATAATAAGCAATAAAAAAAATTTTACTTATGTAGGTATATAAAACTTAACGTAACTATCTTACAAACGATAAAGAAAACTTAAGTTAAAAAAAACTAATACATTAAATAACAAAGCCATAAAGAATGCTATGTATTCTATTTCCATATTACGCAGTAAGAAAATTCCAACACATTGGCCATTATTCGTTTTAGTGAATTGAAAAGTTATTTAGCGCTGCAAATTCCAATATGAAAATTTTCTTAGTTCTCTTGGCAAAGTATTCCAGATTTTTGAAACCCGAATCTGATATGATTTTCCAAAAGTGTTCAAACGTCTAATAGGAAAAATAATTTGAGGATTCCTTGTTGGCCGAGAGAAATTAAAATGTTCAACAATATAATCAGGGTTACCATTTACAATGCATTTATAGAAAAATAATAATATTCTAATGGCAATAAAGTTTTTAAAAGATGTCCGCAGAAAGGTAAGCGTATGCCGATTTTAATGATCCCTGAACCTTATCCCCCTTAAATTCAGGTAACAAATCAAGTAAACACTAATGACTTTCAGGTACCGCAGCGCAGTGATAACAGAACCTCCTATGCTAACGTCCTAGAAACAAACCAATTACCAATGCAAGGTGCTTTGCCAAATAATGATGAAACTCCAGTGTCTATTTTGAGTCGACTAGGAAAAAACCATGAAAACATTAGTGCAAACAGTTAATAATTTTACGAACACAATGGGTAATATGATGCAGAAAATGTTAAGAATGAAATCGATGTTATTGTAAGCTGCACTAAACAAGCCATGAACTATTTAACATTTAACAAATGGCATCCGCAAACATAAAAATCAACGAGAACACTTTCTTAAAACTAAACAAATTGATATTATGATGGCTTCTGAAACTCATCTGACCTCAAGAAATACGTTTAAAATCAATCGTTATATGATATCAAGGACCCTCGAGATATAGCTTGTGGATGTTCGAATCACTAAATGTGTGATCATAGTGAAGATTATTTACAAGCAAAGAATATTTGTGTTAAAGAGCTAAATACTCTCCAGATGTCATCGATTTTGACATGGTTAAAAACATCGCCATAGAAACGATTCATGTTGAGGCTTCGTAAGAATAACCATCACAACCTACAATTGTTACTATAATGGACCTTAAGGCGCCCGTACACGACATGTATTTGTCATATGACATGTCAAATTTTCAAGTCACATGTGATTGTTCATGTTTGTCAAAATTGCTGTTTTACATAAGATTTATAATATTCGGTCACAAACGTACATGTAATTTGGTTCTGACATTGTCTCTGTTTTTTTCGCATTATTATTGCAGAAACCAAAGTAGTTCTCGGTTTCATAATAGCTTGCTGCCGCCACGAAAATATTTATTTGCGCCGTATAATAATTTAGCCATCTTAACATTTTTTCTTTTATTTTAAAGATACCAATTTAGAATTTTATAATTAAACGGTTATGTATATATTTACATAAATTCTGTTCAATGGTGAGATGAGCATACATATCTTGGTATTGTAAAATATTAACTTCAGCCGGCTAATGATTCCGTCAATAGTTGACGCCGCTGCCAGTTTCTTCCCGGCATAGATTTCTGATGTCAGATGGTTTTGTCAGAAGAAAATAGAGCACGCTCTAATTGAAATTTTGTCAGATGACTTTGCGTCTGACTTTAACAGAAGCAAAGTTTAAAAGGTAACACACGACATGTATGTGTTTTGCAGTGGGAAATTTGACATGTCAGATGACAAAATATGCTCCTTTAGCGACGTCAGCCACACAAATAAATTTGTTAAAATATAAAAAGATTCCACTTTAGAGCTTTATCTTAACCCATCATTGCCCGGAACCAGAAATCATAAACCAATTTTGTTGAAACTTTGCACATATGTATGTATAACACTGGTTTACAGCCAAAAAATACCAAGAAACGCAAAATGCCTAGATAAGTTAATAGGGACCTCCTGAACACGAAAAACGCTGTATTTTTTTTTTCCTTTATCTAAAATAAACGGTACTTTTGTGTTTTTCGGTGTATGGTCCCACTCAAACCCTTGTGGAGCCCAACAAAAAAGTCCGATCGAAATAATGAATAATGAACTACCCCACAGAGGGGAGTTCTCTCTCCCTTACTGTGGCTCTTGGCCGTCAATGTCGTTCTGAGACGTTTTGACAGAATGGGTCAGAAGGTCGTGGCCTACGCGGATGATGTGGTGATATTGGTGTCGGGCAAGTTTCTGCCGACAATTAGCGACATCATGCAAGGGGCGCTGGGCGAACTGGCGGCATGGGCAAGTGACAAGGGACTGGGAGTTAATCCGGAGAAGACGGAGTTGGTTCTTTTCACTAGGAGGTACAAGGTGGAGGAGTTTAGACTGCCGGTACCGGGAGGAGTGGAGCTTGGACTATCTGATAGTGCTAAGTATCTGGGGGTTTTTCTGGACAGCAAGCTGTCATGGGGTAGGAATACTCAAGAGAGACTCAAAATGGGTCTCAATGCCTACTATGCTTGCAGATCATCGATAGGTAGGAGCTGGGGACTCCGGCCGTCAGTGGTGGGATGGCTGTACACTTCGGTGGTTAGACCCATTCTTACGTATGGATGTTGTGTTTGGTGGGAGTCATTGAGATTGGCAAGTCAGGCGGCTCTTATGGCCCTAAGGGGCTTTTATGTGAACTCCAGGCTGGTTGATGATTGTAGGAGGGCTCTGAGGGGAGCCTTAGGTGAGTATTTGCTAAGGTTGTGCTGGGTGCCGGGTCATTGCGACATAGGCGGCAATGAGATTGCTGATGAGTTGGCAAGACAGGGCTCAGAGATGGAGGATCCTGACTGCGTGGAGGCGGTTAGGCCTCCATTGGGCTTCTATTTTGGTAGAATTAGGGAATGGATACTGAGCGTGACCAATCGGGCCTGGGGGAGCCGAACGGACTGTCGGGTATCGCGGACACTGTGGCCGGTGCTTAGGAAGTCCGATTCGGTGTCGCTGTTGGGCAGGAGCAGGATCTGCGTTAGGACCATGATAGGAATTATCACGGGCCACAGTATGATAGGCAGGATGGCGGTGAGGATGGGATCCGACTTATCGGATATATGCAGGTTGTGCGAGGACCCTGAGGAGTTGCTCAACTGAAGCACTTTCTGTGCCACTGTCCCAGATTGCAGGGTAGCAGGTTGAGGTGGCTGGGCAGTAGATTCCTGGGCGAATTAGGGGATGTCTCGGGTTGCGGACTCGAGAATCTGATAGGATTCGTAATGGGGATGGCCTGGCTGCGCGAGGGGAGACTGGGTGCTAACCGCACGTAGGGCGGATTTGGGATTTCTCTCGGGGTTGGTCCTTTACCTTCTTTTCTTTCCTTTCTTTTCTACCTATCTTTCGGATCTGTCTTGTGCTTTCGCTGCTTATTTCACCTACTTAATGCCTTCTTGGCTATCTCTAATTAAGGCGTCACAATGGACCATATTGGTCTCTGGGTGAAGGTGTGAAGGAGACTTCACACCGGCCTTTCTACCTACCTACCTACCTAAGAATTCCAAAATACAAACATATCTTCATTTTTGTATTAGATATTTATTAAAAAATTATTAAAGAAAACTTTTAAAATGAAGATTAAGGTAATATTGTTGTACATATTTTTTGTTGCTTTTAAATTCTAATCCAAGTGCTTTGAGTATGCAGAAACGCATTTTTGAAGTAACCGCACACTGCATGCATACTTCTCATTCAAATTAGTATTAGTATTATTTATTTAGTTAGCAAAATTCGCTATTTAAAATTTTTCTCTAACATATGCTATAGTTTTACGCTTAAATACATGAAAATTATTTAAAATTTTAAGTTCTAACGGAATTTTATTTATTTATTTATTCATTTTTGTACGTAATATTAAGCCATTTAGGCCAAAAATCAATATAACAAGTAATATATGCTTAAGCTACATATATATGTATGTGTATATAATATTCATTAATCAATAATTATAATTCATAGTAAAAACTAACAAAATGAAAATTAAAAATAATATACAAATATAAGAATAATATACATACTATCACTTTAGATTAAGGCTCCCCAGCCACATTTAAAATATAAATATCATAATTATCATCCATCAGTAGCTAATCAAGATTATTAAGAAAGTCTAAAATTTTTACCCGGAAAACATTATTTGAATAGGAAAAAACTAGTAACGAAAATGGTAAAAAGTTCAAAAGCCAAGTAATCCGAATAATAAAATATTTTTTTTTCGAAACAGAATGTTGAGATTCTTGGTATACGAATTAAGGGATTCCTAGAAGAACGCATAAACTCAAAGGAGTTTAATAATTCAGGTGGTTTACCATTTTTAATAATTTTATTAAACAAAATCATGTTCCGATATTTAATGAAGTTATTCAAAGTACACCCAAGAAAACTAAAAGCAAAATAAGAAACATGT
Source organism: Pollenia angustigena (assembly GCA_930367215.1). NCBI lineage: Eukaryota > Metazoa > Arthropoda > Insecta > Diptera > Polleniidae > Pollenia > Pollenia angustigena. Next base: position 20,709,933 of record OV884061.1, on the reverse strand, counting down.
TCATAGCGTCTAACATTATAAACAAAACGATTTATTAGATTGAAAATACGCCTGATCATCCTCAAACGCATAGAACCAGTACCTGAGTAAACCTGAAGGCCATATAAGATATTAGAAAACATCAAAGCATGTGCCAAGTTATACTTAACTCGCAGAGGCAAGTATAAAGTAGTAGAATTAATTTTACGCAATATCCCATAAATTTTACCATAAACCATATTAATATGGGGATCAAAAGAAAGTTTACTATCCAAATATAAATCAAAAGACTCTTAATATGGTCAACCAAAGAAATATGAGTATTGCTCAAAACTATATTAATGTCAGGATAAAAACGACTGGTTGGTCCAAACATAATTGCTTTAGACTTACTAGGATTAATAGATAACGAATTAAAAGAAGTCCATTCACATACCCGATCTAAGCAAAGATATCTACCAGCCAAATATGAAAAAATGAGTTTACAAGCAGATTTAGAGAAATTATATTCATCCCTGAGTTTCCTCATCATCATAGAATGACAAATAGAACCAAAAGCATTAGCAAGATCAAAAGAAATAAGAACACTTAGATTATTCTCATTGATATTTTGACGGATATGCTCAGTAAGATCAATAATCATCAGCGTAGAACTATAGCCATTGCGAAATGCATATTGGTTGTTACTAATATTCAAAAAAGTAGAATCCAACATTTGATGTTTCATTATATAATCAAGAACTTTAGACAAAGCCGGAAGGATAGAAATTGATCTAAGGTCTCCGGGTTCATTTACTACTCGTTTTTTTGAAATTGGAGTAACACGGGCTTGCGGAAAAGTAGAAGTAGTTAAAATGGTAATTAATAGATGCAGTATATATCTAGACAAAAAGGGAAATACCATTTTAATAAAGCAAGCTGGAACATTGTCAATTCCTAACGCTTGATACCGAACTTTTTCAAGTGCATCAATAACCTCTAATTCTGAAACGCAATGAAATGAAAAACTATTACGAGATTCAATAATGTCGTCGAATGCTAAATTTTCCAATATATCACTACCACTACCAACAAAAAAATCATTCAATAAATTGACATTTCCAAAAAGTTTTCCGAATCAGAGTCTAAGCAGCCATGGCTTTTTAGGGTTCTCCATACATAACGAATATCCATATCACGAAATATTTTAGAGAAATAGTTTCTCTTAACCTTCCTAATAACAGTTTTCACTCTATTACGGTATCTACAATAAATTCTCCAGTTCGTTTCGGAGCGATTAGCCATATAAGAACGGTGAGCCAAATAACAAATAGACTTAGCAAACACAATTTGTTTAGAATAAATACAATTATGGCCATTTTCTCAATGTATCGACAAACTGCCTGTTACTTAATGTCAACATAAATTTATTGGACCGATAAACTGTCCGTTAGCGATTTTGGGTTTCTCAATATACCGACAAAAAACATTGTTTTCAGCTGGCAACGCCACTCAAAATACATGTAAAAGTTGGGAGTCAGCTGATTGAATTTATCTGTACGGCAAATAAAAGGAAAATAAATAATTGGCAGATGAGTGCCGGTTAGCTTTGCGATAAAATCGAAGCAAATGAGACATTGAGAAAACCAAATTTCTTTAATGTGCAGTTTTTCGTTGGGAAAAAAGATAATTGCGTAATGAGAAAATGGACATTAGACTCGTTTCTACAAACTTTCCTTTTGACTTGAACTTGTGCGGAATATCTATGAAATAATGTTGATAGAGTTGCACTCTGTTCATTTTGTGAAAAAGTTCCGAAATGTTTCTGGCAACATTTTTTTACAACTGCGAAATAATGTAAGCTGCACTTCCCAGCGCGAAAACTCAGAAGACTTTCTTACTTCAGGCCTTTTTAAAGGCCTGCTTAAAAAATTTTTTTATTTAATTACTATTCTTACGTAACTGCTAAAGAATGTCTCATAGAAGGCCTCGGCTCTTTGGTATAAAAGATAAGATACACCTTCCACACTCGCTTATATGAGAAGCGAGAAAAGAAGAAGTAACATTTTTTTTTGCACAAGCAAAAGAATTCAGATCCCTTTACAAAAACAAAGTAACATATCGACCCATTTGCGTGAAATTATCGTATATGGCAATTTTTTTTAAATTGAGTTTTTGATGCAATCTTGTTCTACATTCAGAGAGACGTCGCCTGACAAAATATTGTAGGCGAATTCCACTTCGTTGCTCCAAAAATAGCTCTCCTGTAAAATTTGGTTTTTGCAACATACGATAATTTCGCGCAAAGGGGTCGATATGTTCACCCCTATCGTGAATAACAAGTGGAATTTTTGTTCCCATGAAATTTTCATTCCCCTCGAAGGGAAAAAAGCAATCGTGAATATCGTGCGAAAAATTTTTTACGCTATCAGTTCCAGTGAATGTAAAAAAAAGAAGAAAGATTAAAAAATATTAAAAATCCATGAAATATTTGCTCAAAAATATACAAGTATATATTTTAAAGAAAAGTTAAAATAATAAAGCAAAATATTAAGTATTGGAGGGATAGTTTGATTACAACGTTAGTTTTTTTCACATTTTAAATGTTATGTAGTAAAATATTTTTCAAAATTCTGCCACCAAGTCAATTGAAAGCTTCACAAGTCCGCAGGCAATCGACCTGTTGTTTTACATTTTGTTGAGCAGTATATCGGTTTGCGTCTTATTAACTTTTTAACCCTTAATATTCGATTTTTAGGAGGAGATACTTAAATACATGATCTGTTCCCTAGCAAAAATAAAGTGAGAAAATCTAAGGGAAATGTGAACAAATTACGAGGGAAAAAATTTTTCACGATAAGGGGATGTTTTTCACGTTATTATTCTCCTTTGAATTACAACTTTTCATGGGAGTTGTTCATGATCGCAAATACGTGAAATGGGGAAAAATTACGAGGGAAAAATTATTCACGATAGGGGTGGTTGTAAATCAGGGATGTCAGCGCCTTGCACAATAGTGCAAATTAATTCACATGTACGCTTACGCTCTTTTATTTTGCGAGCGTAAAATATAATTGTTTACTGAGAAACACTCTCATTCAGCGGGAAATATCGCAAATATTGCAAGGCCTGTTTTGAGGCCTCTAAATATATTTATGTATATAAATACATAAATATACAATAACTGTATGTAGGTACATCTTTTTTGTTTGTTTTATTATCTTTTTTATTTTATTTATTATCTATGTTTTTGTTTTGTTTTATTTCTGTTTTTGACATTGTACAATGATTTTAAAACAAGGATTTCCATTTCTTTGCACAATTGTGCAATTGTGGTTATTTTTTAAGATAGAATTTTAAAATTTTATAAAAATATATATGTAAAGTGAATCCTAATCAACAAAAATTTCAAATTTTCAAAATAATTGTTTTGCATTTAAGCTAACGATATGTGTTTTGTTCGTGAAAAAAATTCGTTGATGCCTGTAACAGGGTCCCTTTTTCTTTCGTTAAAAAGACGTACCTAAATGCAGAAATTATTAAGAAAAGAAAAAGCCACAAGAATTTGTTGGTATTTTGTGATTGTAAAAATATTTTTGTTTCTGTACCAATCGCGTCGGTGGGTTTTTTTTTTCGAAAACTCTTTTCTTAAGTAGGTAAAAATATTTAAAAAACAAGTTAAAAAAAGTCTTGTTTTGCTACAATTTATGTGTAAACCTATACACATAAAAGCAAATGTGACAGCAGGTTAAATTTTTGGGTAAGAAGATGTGTTTTATTGATGTATTAATGAAACTTTATTGTTTCGCACTATTTTTATTGCTTACTTTTTTATGCTACAATTATATGAACGAGTCTAAAGAGTAAACCTTACTACTTTATGGTATTTATTTAACGTAACTTTGACCTGTTATAATGACTTTATACATTTTTGCAGGCAAACTCAGGTGCGCATTTGGTATTTTGTAAAAAGTTATGATATACCATTAGCTAGAATTAAAATGTATGCACAGATGTTTGAAGTATGAGTAACCCAACACCGTGAATATCCTTTCTATTTTACTTACCACTATGAATACCCTAACTTTTTACTAAAATAACTTTTTCACGTTATAATTCTCATGTAATTCATTTTATTTTTGAATAAATAGACCAGGGAAATCCATTTCTATGTACAATTGTGTATACCTGTAAACTTCAAATTAGAATTTCATTTAATAGTCTTGTAGACAGCGATAACGGACGTGCAAGCGGATGAGTTTATTAAAAAAAAGATAAATGATGCCATATAAAAAATATTTTATGATAAAATCATTTAATTATTTTCAATGTCTCTTATGTTTTAAAACATTTGAACTTAAGAGATTGTATACTTTGAAAAGGCATTATGATCATTTCCATAATGATATTAAACAATATGAAGTAAAAGAAAGGGAAAACCAATATAAGATTAAAAAAAAGGTTTATTTGGATAGCTTGAAAAGTTGGGTATCACAAGAAGAAGAGCATGAAGATAGGATAGAAGAGTTAAAAATAGAAATATCAAATTTACTAACTTTGGAAATAGTAAAACAGGGAAGACCATTTTCCGATGAGGCATTTATAAAAAAGCTTTTCAATGCAATAATGCAAAATACGATTGTTTTTAATTTTAAAACCAAATTATTTTTATTAACAAATGAAATAAATAATGAAGATTTTTCCAACTTTCCTAAAACTTTGCTTATTTATGACAAGGAGAAATATTTGAAAAAATCTGAGTATTTGGCAATTTTTGAAAACCTTTTTTACAACTTTCAAGATCGTTTTCAAGATTTTGAGGATATAAAACCACTACTTAACATATTCCAAAATCTCTTTTTTTTAAGTGCGACATTGCGAGTTATGAATTCAGCATCCAGTCGGAACTAATCAAACTTAGGAGCGAAATTAATCCTCCAGACAGGGAAAATATTATTGAGTTCTGGAAAAATTTAGACGGGGCGCTATATCCTATATTAAAAAAAAATTCCTTCAAATGTTTGTCGCTTTTCTCCTCAACATATCTTTGCGAACAAATATTTTCCGATATGAAATACATTTGCTCAAAACAACGCAATAAATTAACATCCGCAAACCTAAAAAATGTTTTGTTGTTACGAAACTGCAATATAAATTTAGAAGATATTATTGGTAAATAAAAGTATTTATTATAGGCTAGTAAAATCTTCTCTTTTTATAATGGTGGTAAATACTTACAGAATATTTTTAAACTTAATATTTGCATTAGTATGAGCAAATGAATTTTCATTGTTAGAATTCGCAAAGGTATGTTGAGCAAAAAACGAAAAATATTGGAAAGAATTGTATTAGGTTGTAAAAAGACTTCAAATATTGTGAACTGCGCAATTTTTCCAAAAAATAAGCAAAGTTTCTGAGGTTCCAAATTAAATTTATTTAAATAATAACTGATTGTGTCTGTCCATAACTCAACATTTTTCGATAATTGTATTAATATTTATTGCTTTTAAGTCTTCATAGCAATAAATGTAAGTTAGGGTACGTTCGTAAATGCATCAAAACTGTGCATCACTGCTGCAGTGATGCAAAATATTGTTGCTGATGCGTGATCACCAGTTGCGCTTGTGATGCTGATGCTTTTTTACTGCACAACAGCTGTGCAAAGTTTGAATTTTTGAGCAAGAGCTAAATTTTAAAAGTTTTATGAGCGAACATAAAATAATAAAAAAAAATGTTATCAACAATAGCGATGGCAAATTTTATTAAAACGATTTAACCAAAAAGTAATAGTTTTATTATAAACTACAAGAAAAAGCATCGAAAAAGAAAAATAAAACTATTTCTTTTATGTTAAAAGTTATTGCATCAGAAAATTAACTGATGCAATAATTGCCAACATTTGCTGCAGAACTGCGGCATCACTGCATAAAAAAACATTTGACATATGAAAGTAATGCCAAGTTTCTTACAAGTGATGCATTTACGAACATTCAACTTTACTAATGCGCAACTGATGCGCAGCAACTGCATTTCCGAACGTACCCTTAACTTTAAATGGTCTGATGAAAAATGAATGGAAAGCATGAACTATATTTCCTCGCATAATGCTGGCCCTGGTGTTTGCATCGCCCTTTCATGAAAATGTTTTGTAAGTTTTAATACCTTACCTGATTCCCAACAATTTAATCGAACATAGATGACCCTTAGAAAAGGTCTTTAATAAGGCCTCGCAATAGGCCTCGCAACCGCATATTTCGCCCGCTGGGCATGTAAGAGATAAGAGTAATCTCACCAACACAATCATAATTGACATCACTGTTGTAAATCATTTTTGTTGAAATTGAAAAGAGAAAGAGTAAAATTTTTTGTTTTGTTTTTTTCGAAACAATTCAGATCCCGTTATAAAAACAAAGTAGGTACATATTAAAATACAAAATAAAAACAATAATGTAAATCATTTTAGTTGAGTTTTGTTCATTAAGGAGGATAGGTTTGTGCTTACAAGTTTTTTTTATTATATACTTTTATTTACAATCTATTTTACAATATTTAGTAAATTTGATTATTTCAATAAAAAAAATATCACATGTGTTATTAAACTACAATAAGTTTAATAAAATATATAAACATACGTTTGTAAAATAGGTATATATGTATAAAAAGTTAAGTGTTGTTTCATTTTCTATATTGGAGATCTAATATGTACATGAAACCTATTCAGTCTTCTAATTTTATTTGTAAGGAAATATTCCTTAATGTTTTAGACTGATAGCCCTTCAATATGACCTTTAATCAAAGGCATTTGTAGAAGGATGGTCTGAAAGGCCTTTTAAGAGCCATTAATTGAAAGGCCTTTTAACATACCTTTCTTAAAAACCCTTCAAGATAACCTTTTTTTAAGGCCTTTTGACAGTCATTCTCTGGAAAGCCTTCTAAGTGCCATTTATTTGAATGCCTTTAAGAAACTCTGGCGAAAGAAAGGAAAGCGAAAGGCCTTCTCCGCAATGACAACGCGTGTAAAAAGATATGAGTATGGAATGGAGCGAGAAGGCCTTGTTTATCCAAAAGAAGGGGTACAGAGGCCTTCTAGAAGGCCTCCGTGCTCCTTCTTTTTCCCGCTGGGTTAATTCACGTGGAATTTTAAGCTAAAGCATAAAAGTATAAACTGATTATTAAATAAGAAATAAAAAATTAAAACAACACAACCGGTAACAGTTTTTTATACATATTTACTTTCTTTTTTATAAAATTTTTTATTAATAAAATAGTTTTTAGTAAAATACATGTGGGGTTTGTTTACATACGCAAAACAATGTCGCATACATTGCAGGAATAAAACGTCAAATTGTACAAACCCGCATGATAGGTAACATTGATACATGTCAAAATTTTCGTGTGAAATAATTAATGTTACTCAACTTTTTTCACAAATTTGAACAGAGTACTAGGCTTAAGGGAACAAATGTAAGAAGAGTATTAAAAACAGAAGTTAAAGATTCGCACATTTCGTTAACATTACCTAAAGGGAAGTCCGAAAAATCATAGTTTGATAGGAATTGAGTTAAATAGTTTAAGACCATTAAAGAATAAAAGATTTTGATAGAAATTTGTTGTACTAAAGTTTAATCTGACGTAGATAATATGGTTGCACATCCGCTACATTCGCTTTTTTTTAGTACTTTTCCTAAGTCGTTAATGTAAATTAGGAAAAGTAGCGTTCCTAAAACAGCTCCCTGAGGAACTCCGGCAATGACATTTATTATAGTTGATATACATTCACCACATTTAGTTCGTTGCGTTCTGTCACTCAAGTGACTATGGAACCATTTAAGTTTGATTCCTTTTACACCGTATTTCTTTAATTTGTTCAATAAAATTTGTCTATTGACAGTTTCAAATGCACGTTTTAGTTTTAAAAAAACTGCTACTACATATCGTTTGTAGAATACTTTTGTCTTCCATTTCGATATTACCAAGTTGAGGAGTGATTCACAACTATGTTGATTTCTGAACCCGGATTGGGTCTCACTTAATAAATTGTTATTTTCTAACAGCCGTATTCATAACAAAATGTTAGCCACAGTTTGTACGCTACGAACAACGAGCTGCTAACTAGAATGCCGATTAAGCTAAGCAGCTTGTTGGCACAGAGTTAATTCATAACGAACTTTTCTCCATCTGCCAACTTTTAATAAATCAACTCTGAATTTTTATGATGCCACATTGTATTACTCAAAAATGCAACTCGTTTGCATTAAACATCGCTGGTTTGTCATTTTTTTGTAAATTTTTTTTGTTTTTTTCTCCACAAATAACAATTTTAAAGGTTTTTAAATTAAAATAAAAAAAGGTATAAAAATAAAATAAAACAGTAATACTTTAAATAAAACCAACTAAATTGTTTAACATTAAACAGCTGTTTTTTTTTCACAAGTTGGCAGCTCGTTCACAAGAGTTTAGCAAGTCGTTAGCCAGAGTTTGGTAAGTGTATTATAAATAAACTTCATGCCAAATTTTCATTCTGAATACGGCTGTAAATATTTACTAAGTTGAGAGTGTACGATTTTTTCTAATATTTTGCTAATAGTCGTCAGCATATTCACTGGAGGAATCTCTTGCGGATCGGTAGAATCCGGCACAATGCACGATTCTTTTAAGCAATCTGGAAAGTTTCCTGTCTGTAGAGATAACTCAATAAGTCGTTTCAACTGCGAACCAAGCATGTCATAATTCTTTAGAAGAGTCGTTACCGTGAGAAAGTTTTGATCTTTTTTATTGTTTATTGCCTTCATAGTTTCATTTAATATTTTACTATCAATACTCTCAAATTTAAAAATTGTGTTTAGATTTTCTTCTATAATATTTTCATATTTAATATGTAGCATACCATCTATTATTTGTTCCACACTTGTAATAAAAAAAAGAGTTTAATTTGTTTGAAATTTCTTGTTCATTTGATATGATTTTACCAGCAATTTTTATTTCTTGTATTTTACTGTTTTCTTTTTTAAGTACAGCTACAGATTTTGTTATTTATGTAATCGTTTCTGGCAATATATATTTCTGCTTTATATCGATTTCTCAACGTTTTGTAATTATTCCAATGGTAGTGATTATTCAACCACACTGCCTTTTGGTACATTTGCTTTTTTTTCTTCTTTCATACGCTTCAAATTATTCGAAAACCAGAGGTTTGTAGAGATGGTTTGTACTATTTTAGTGTTTATCATCGGTGCAAGTGCGTTATTTATACATGCAACAAATTCATTAGCGATTTCACGGTAATCATAGTTATTGTACATATGATTTATGCCTTCATAACTTAGGTTATTACGAAATACATTGTTATCATACCTTAACGTTTTTATTTTCTTAACATTTAAATCTATAATTTTTTCTTTTAAAGGAATATTAATTTCTAAAGATTCGTGATAACTTATTTTCATATTCAGGTTAGTTGTATCGATGGTATTTTCTATATTTGTTAACACATAGTCGACTAACGATGATCTTGTACGGGAAATCCTTGTTGGCTGTATCACTATTTGTCGAAGGAAGTAATCATCTATTATTTCTTTTAATATGGTTTTAGCAATGCCATTCTCTAACCACTCTATATTGAAATCCCCCATAATAAGATGTTTTTTTTTTTTTTTTTTTTTTTTTTTTTTATCTGGCGATTTGTAAATTCCCATTAGGTAATATTTATTGTATTTGTTTTTAATTTCAATTTTTAGCCACCAATACATTTTATCTATTGAGTTCCTTTCTATTATTTTTTTGCTTATGAGTAGTTTAAATACTAGCGGTTTTTCAGTGTTTTATGCGTTCTAGGTTGCAACTGTTTGTTATTGCAATAATTTTGTCATTAAGAGTGAGTGGTATTTTAAGCACCTTTGCAAAGCCAGATTCAAATAAGTTAATAGCCGATATACAGAATTATTGGTCGTGAAAATTTACAAAAAAATTTTGATTATTTTTTAAAATTGTTTTAAAATCCACGAAGCAGTGCAAAAGTAAATATTATGGAGGCATTAGTGCATTTATCTGAAGATTCAAAACTATGGTAGGTAGGTAGAAAGGCCGGTGTGAAGTCTCCTTAACACCTTCACTCAGAGACCAATATGGTCCATTGTGTTGCCTTAATTAGAGATAGCTATATGAAGGAAGAAAGTAGGTGAAATAAACAGCGAAAGCACAAGACAGATCCAAAAGATAGGTAGAAAAGAAAGGAAAGAAAAGAAGGTTATGAACCAACCCCGAGAGAAATCCTACTCAAACCAAAGCACCCAGTCTTCCTCGTCAATATAATGAAACATTAACTGCAAAAATGTTCTTCAGTTATCTTTAAAAACAGCATATTTTGTAATCCTTTTCTTTTCAATTATTTCTCCTTTTAATAATAAAATTACAAAACTGCTTGTACACGAAACAATCCAGGCAGAAATTACGACTCTTCTAAATATTATGTACCGCCACAACCCTGTAAATACAAAATTGTGACTCTACCAAAAACATGGTACCATCACAACACTGTAGATACAAAATTACAACCTAAGTTTTTTAATACCGTTTTTAAATAAGATTCAACACCGGTACAACACTCTAAATACAAATATACGACTTTAGTTTTTTTTAAGTCGTATTTACCATAAAACTATACCGCTACAACACTGTATATACAAGAATTAAACCTTAATTTTCTTATACCGTGTTTATAATAATTCTATACCGCTACAACGCTGTATATACAAAAATTTTGTCTTATTAATTTAATAGCGTCGTATTAAAATGAAAACACGAAAACGATTTTAGGTTAGAAAATATACAAATTTTTGCTTGTTTATTTATATTTGTAACAACATTGAAAATAAGAGTTTGAAGACGGTTGTGACTACGTTGTAAATTCGTGAATCCAACATTATAAATTTAAATTTACAGTACTGTGACAACACTAAAAAGAAGAGTTGGAAGACGCACATTTGTCGTTATCATTTTAATATTTTGACAACATTGTAAATTTGGTAAACATGACGTTGTATTGATGTTGATAGTACCCCCTGCAACGTCGGCACAGCGTCGTGGTGATTGTCTTTTCTGCCTGGGAAAGTACAATTTCTCAAATTTACTCAAATGTTTCGCAGCAAATGTTTAATAATATGGGCTGGAACTTACAAGCTGTACATTAGACCGTACTTCAAAAAAAAAATCCCTCGTACACCCTTTAATATAAAGTAAATTTCTTTTTGCCGAACTTAATGGTCGCCTCTTAAAATTTTTCGTTATCTCTTTAGGCCGAGGCCACGCAATGAGCGGCTAAGCGTCAAGCGGCTGAGCGATGAGCGTCAAAAAATTAAAACATATGAAATACTATTGAAGTGGCCACGAAATGAGCGGCATGCGAGCGAAATTTTTGAGCGGCTAAGCGGCGTCGCTCAGGAATAAAACTTATTCTAATTTTTAGTTGTTTTCTGAGCGTCAAAAAATAAACATTGCAAAAGTTAATATGTATTAGTACTTAATTTTTATTAAAAATTTAGACAAAATATAAGAATAATCTTTTTTTATATATATATATACTGAATACTGTGCCCATGTTCTGTAACTATCGCGTCGAGAAAGTTTTCGATTGAAATGTGTGAAATGAAACAAAAATGCAATAAATTGAAACAAACGGCTGTATTTCTCGCTTAACTGTGTCTGTAACTTTTTTGGCGAGTACAAGCTGTCACGTAAGGAAATTACTCGCCAATTTACAGAAAAAGTGTGTCTAACATTTTGGTGAGAAAAGTTCCCGCTTTGAACTGTCAAATAAACTGACGAATAAAAATGGGGCGAGAAAACATTTTAACACTAAAAAACAATTAAAAATGCAAAGTGCAAAGAATAATAATAATAATATAATAATAATATTTTGTTCTTGGCACATTTTTCATTGTTTTATTATTTTGCTTTTAAGCCGACGGTTGTATTTTCGCCACCGTCGTTGAAAAATTTTAAATTTAAGTAAATTTTGGTCGCCGTCAACGATATGTGTTACTGGCGTTCTGAACGTCTACAATGTCACATCGGCTTCGAGTGTAATATTATGACATTTATAACGTAACGACGTAATCTCTTTTGATAGTTTTCGACATGAGTCAGTGCCGGTTCACACACGTCAAGTTTGACTCGTCAAGTCTTGATCTTTTAGGAGAGAAGGGAAAAGAGAAGGCCATTTCTTTTCCCCTCTCTCCTAAAAACTCATGACTTGACGAGTCAAACTTGACGTGTGTGAACCAGCACTTACAGACACCGGTTTTCTCACTTTTCGAGAAACGATGGAATATTTTGTTTCACATCTTTTCGATGCAAGAAGTTCTCACTAAAGTTACAGAACATGGGTACTGATTTTTTTTTCAGTAATCAGTACAAAAGAAAATACTGAAAAAGTACTGGTACTGAAAAATGCCCATCTATGCAAGACAGATTATCAAATTTTAAAAATACCGAGAAATTATTTTTTGTTTTGTCAATTTGGTGTTAACTTTTAGCAATAGCAAATCAAAGCATTTCACAGACATACGGCAGTATTGTATTGGGTAGATTTGTATATAAATGGTTTAATTCCCCTTGCTTGATAAATATGGACACATTAGCATGATGTGTTTGTTAATACTGTGTTGTAGGGTGCCATATGGTCGGGCTTGACCGACTATGGCACTCGCTCGAAATCTACAAACAGACTGTAATTTTTTTTTCTTAAAAACGCTTAAATTTTTATGAATACGATTTTCGCGTTATAACATTGAACAAGCCACTCTTTACAATGGCATTTTAACAACTAACCGCTCAGGTATATTTATAGCAGGTAGCCGCGAGATTACAACAATTGTACAATAAAACAAACAACAGGGCTTTTTATTGTTGTTTTGTGATACGAACTGTCAAACAGCAAAGGGGTTGAAAAGAGACAAAAGATAGAGCAAAAAACTTGTTTACTTGGTTTCTATACAACATTTGACAGTTTGTATCACAAAACAAGCAAATAAAAAATAACCAGCTGGCTTTCCGAGACTACCTGTTATAAATATACCTTGTACCCGCTCAGAAGTGTGCTCAGTAATAAGCCACTTGCCGCTCAAACTTGACGCTTTGACGCTCATCGCTCAGCCGCTTGACGTTTAGCCGCTCATTGCGTGGCCTCGGCCTAAGGCATTTATAGTCCGATCTTAAAGTATTATATAACATTGTTTTAGTCTCGAAAATACCAATGTTTTACCCTTAGGGGACATTGAACAGAGGTTTTTCGGTCTAGTATTTATCCATCAGATCTCTGTACGTACAACCCTAATGTCGGAAGATTAAATCTCGCAAAAAACTATTATACTTTCGATAAGGAAGCAATTCCAGCAGAAACATTTTTAAATTTAATTAGGAAATTAAAGCTCGCAAAAAATCATTTAGTTTTGCTAAGGAAATATTTCTATAATTCCTTCAGAACAGTCGGCAGTCTGGCATTTTATCAGAGCGGTGCAAGCCATAAATCATTAAAATCTGTCTACAACTTTTGATTTCCTTCACAAGAGATGAAAAGTTTAGTTAAACTTAAGAATTTCGTAAAACGCCATATTTCTATGGAAGCCTAAGGAAGGGGTAGGATAAAGGGCAAATTTGTTTTGAGAAAATGTGTAGGACAAAAAACTACTTGAGGTCGGTCATATATTTTATTCCCTTAGGGACGACTTCTGGGCAGTTATGGGACTTTTTCTCAAATATATTTGTAGTCTGTATTGAAAATTTTGTATGAGAGCCCCCTTAAAAAATGGTAATGGTGATTGACATAATAACATTATACGGGCTGCAGGGGCCAAATTTAAGCCGCCATATTTGTATGGTTGAAATTCTTAAGTTTGGCCCCTGCAGCGCGTTGGATGCTCCTAGACTGGTCCTATGTTTGACCAATCCCACTTTATTTTTCATCTTCATCATTTGTTTCTAACATACCTACACGCAATCTTCATTTTTAAAGGGAGCTCCCATACAAAACTTTCAATACAGATTAGAAATATATTCAGGAAAAGTCCCATAATTGCCTAGGAGTCGCCCCTAGGGGGATAAAATGTAGTGAATACACCTTAAATACCTTGTAAAAATATTGAACATTTTTGTTAACGGCGATTTAACTACAGCGAATTGAACTCGCCATTGCCTCCACCTGATTTAATGCACCTTAAACCAACCATAAAGTATTAAAAAAAAAAGTGATAAGCACACAGCATTTAATAGCGAATACTCAAAAAGATTGAAAATGTTTGTTTACAGCGAATTAACTTCAGCGAATTGAACTCGCCATTGCCTCCACCACATTTGATGCACCTTGAACCAACCATAAAATATTTAAAAAAAGTGATAAGCATACAGCATAGCGAATATATTGTTCAATATTTAATTAAATCTTGACTAATTTGCTATATGTTTCTGCCCAATGGCAAGTAAAATTACCACAAGGATAGTTGATGGTATTTAAAACATTCAGTATATTTTTGTTTACGTTATTGGTTTTTTGCCACAACGGCGAGGAATTTTACACAAACAAAATGCGTGCTGTTTTTTATATTGTTGTGGCCTTGGTATAAACAAAAGAAAAGTAAATTATTTTATATACGATTTATACTTGACTAAAGTGCTTGTAAGTGAAATTACCGGCTGGGCAATAATTGGTTACAGCCAATCTGGTGCTACGGTATTCAGTCATGGGGCACTGTCTTGGCCTCTAATATTTAAAAAAATTCAAAGGCGCCAAAATAAACTTCGCCGAATAATCAAAGTTGCTTCCTGGTATGTTTAAAACTCAAATGCTCCCAAGGATCTCAATGTGCCATTAGTTAAGACTATGATTACGAAATATGCAGTAAAATATTTAAAAAAGGCTCAAATTGCATCCGAATCCACTAGCTCGAAATATTTTAAATGATGGCGGCCACACTCCCTTGAGGAGAAGAGATACTGCAGGACTCATCCGATAAGATGAGCGCAAAACACCTATATGGGCAGTCCCTTTTTGTAACGTAACGCCAGAAGTAATTTTAATTGTTTCTCAAAAAATTGTATGTATATGTATAGTTTACTTTTTGATATGTTTGTGTAAAGCGCAACTAGCTCTACATTAAGTGACAAAATGGATAACGGTTGAACAACATGGTCCTAAAATACAACCTTATTTGCATTCTGGTAATGCCCATATGTACCTTAAAAAGAGCAATGATTTTGAAATTTGATAGCTTGAAGTCAAAAAAAAGTGCTTTTTTAAATTGGCTCTAAAGGGTTTAATAGTTTAGCATGTTTTGTAAACCATGTGAAAGGCATTTCAAAATACTTTCTAATGATAACAATACAGCTGAGATCGATTTTTCTTAAATTGTAATTGGTAAAATATTTAAAAATTTTAATGGTCCACAACTTCCAAGTGTACTGAAAAGTTATATAAACATCAACTTGCTGTTCACCTGAGTTAATATTCATAATTTAAGCCGAAATTAATCTCCTTTTTTTTTTAAATAAACAAATTTATTTATTCCCGAAAAATCCAATCCTAGTTTCTAAAATTAGTAATTTTGTCTGGATAATTCACCTTTAAAACAATCGGAAACACTTAAAATACTTATTTTACATTTTTTAATATTTCGGTTTATTAGAGAACTCCTGCGATGCATTTTTCGATATTTTGCAAAATGTATACACACACACATATCGATGGTTTTCTTCCGCAACCACGTAACTCGATTTTTTCCGATTTTTTGTTTTAACCGGAAAAGTAGTCAGTAAATACCGCCTTACAATTTTGCATTTTTTTTTTTTTTTTGTTTGGCGGAATATCGGAGTTTTTCCTAATTCTTGAATTATAAAAGAATATAGGTATAGCAAAAAGTTTAAAAAATTTGGTAAAAAAAAACATTTTGTCTCTCCTGAAAAGTAGTTGCGGAAGAAAACCATCGATATTTATGTACGTATGTACTATACATATGTAAATACTGTTGAATTAAATAAAGTTATTGAAGACAGAAAAATCATACCTACCTATTAAAAATGTCTATATAAAAGTTTTTCTTATACGATTGTTTCTAGATTTGTAAACATTTTGTACCTATGAAATAAACATGTTTTTTGTTTACAACTTAGGCTTTTTGGACATATACAATAGATTTTTAAATTCTGGTCTTGCAAAACTTGTAAATTATTGTATTGAAGATTCAGAAAGTATAAACAAAAAAGTACACTGTAAACTACATAGTTGAAATAAAATTTTTTTATTCAAACACAGAAAATGTTATTTATTTATTTATTCAGCGAAGTAGTTATATACACTTGTAAACAATAATTTAATGAAAAGTAATTTGTTGATTTTTTGTCTTCTTTACACCCAGTGTTCTAATTAACTAAGCAAACTTAAGGTACATATTAATATTTGAAGAAATAAAATAAAAAAATCGGAGCAATTCGGTTAAACTAGATTTGTTGCCAACTTTCGTTTGCAACAAAAAATAAAAGTATTCTTTCTGTATATACACACACAATTTGTAAAAACTTTGTTTCAGAAAATTTTACCTGTTCCAAAATTCGTTTATTTATCATAAATAACAATTACTTCCATTTGTTGTTTTGTTAAAAAAAAATTGGCAAAAACATTCAATTAATACACATTTTTATTATTATGGTTTGCATTTTTCTAACTTTTGGAACGTAAGAACAAGTTTTTCTTTTCTCAATGGATTTGCACTATCTGTTTTTACTTTTTTATGTAATAAAGAAATTAAGCACAACTTCTTTTATTTTATACATCTTTTATCTGATTTTTTTATTATTATTTTCAAAAAACAATTTCTTCTACTTTGAGTTTATAACCAAAAGCTTAACAAAGACGCCAATCATTATTTTTTCGTTTATAATTAAAAACAGTGTTGCCATCGACTAAAATAAACGTAACTTTATCTTATGCTGAGTATACACGTTATGAAATTTCGTACCACATGTGGTATGAATTGTAAAATCATTTTAAGATACACTTTACCAAGGTATATTTACACAAGGTAGACTCATTTGGGAGTGTAGACATGCTGCTATATAAAAGGAACCAAGTTGTCAAAATTTTCTTCATATAAAACAAAAACAGTTTAACGCACACATGTACAAATTTTGGCTCATATACACGAAATTTGACATTTGGGTTTCAACTTGGGGTAATCAGCTGACAACCATATGGGCCAACGAGTTTACCTTGTGTAAATATACCTTGCACTTTACAACAAGTCGTACCAGAATTTACTTATAAACTGACCTCAGTAACGCACATGTTCACATTATATTTCTTCGTGGTGTGACTTTTGATGTCTTTTTTTGTTTACTTACATATTTTATAAAGGTATTTTGTTTTTTCTTTTGTTGGATTGATGTTGTTATAATGCACTTTTTTAATACTTATTTATTTGAAAGAAAAATTTTAAACGCAATACACACGAATGTTACATGCAGCGAATTTTAAGATAGAGTCGCAAAAATATTGCGTATTTTACCTAGCATTTACACGTGAAAGTAAATTTCTTGAAAGTCGCAATATACTCACACTTTTTCACTAACACACACATAATTTTGGTACTTTCAGTCAATCGGCTGTTTCTTCGGTTTTTCGTTGAAAATACGTAAGTATATTCTACTTGCAAGAAAGTACTTTCACGTGTGAAGGCCAGGTTAAATCAGCTGTTCAGTAAATAAATTTCACTGTGCTACACATGATACACAATAGTTATTAACGTACTTATCGAAGCTCCGCCCACGAAAATTAATTTGTTTTATTTTCGAACTACAAGGTATACTTCATAATTACGTGCCCATATACATTATGCGATTTTTGTCGCTGCGATTCTTAATTTATTTGGTGAGATGGGAGAGAGGAATTAAAAGGGGTACACAATCAACTGTACTCTTCGATTCATTTTGTTCCCTCATTACTTCTCAAATTTGACGAAAAATGCATTTAAAACGCCTATTAGGCGGTCATACTTGGTATGCCATACTTGGAATGTCGAGAGACAGTACTTTGCTATTAGACTATGATTGTTGTATTACAAAACAAACATTGAAAAGTAAAGGTTGTCTTTATGATGGCGCGTGAATTAGTTGCTACATAGATAACACAGGCCAACACTCAATTTGCTTCTTTGAATTTATCAACTGATTCTAGTTAATTTGGGTGCGCTGAATTCAAAACTGTAATCAGTTTGTCTCTATCAGCTCTAGTTTTCATGATATAACTTTATATACCCTCCACTTATGACCTCCAATTACACCAATTACCCAATTTTTTTTTCCAATTTTTTTTTTTTTATCAAAATTTTTTATTTACTGTTATAGTTATTGCCAAAAAAAAAAACTCCCAAATTTTTTTAAGTATTTTTTTTTTTTATTTTAATAAATCTGTATGAAACAGTTTTACTTTTTTTTATTTTTTTAAATTCCTATGGAAAAATTTTACTTTCTAAATACTTAAAAAAATTATATCATGAAAACTAGAGCTGATAGAGACAAACTGATTACAGTTCAAATTCAAAGAAGCAAAAATATTTTTTAATTTTGTCGGGCTGTGTAATTGATGTGTTATTGGCGGACGATAACGCAATGTATTTATTTTTTCCTTTATTACTTCATTTGCTGCTTCCGGCTATAGGACGGTATGTATCACTTCTTACATTCCATAATACTGTATACAAATGGTCTCATATTCCTCAATTAAACCTTTTAAAAATGCGCGCCCTAACCAAGCAAAAATTCAAATAATATTTGTACTGGGTATGTCAGAATTGCTATTACACGAGTATGATGGCATACATTAAAATCAAAAATTTTTGATTTTCAACATACCAAAATGACACGTATTTCTCGCTATTACACCATATACCATTTTCATATACCAAGTATGATCGTCTAACAGGCGATTAAGTTGATGTGATAAAAATTGCACTATGTAAACATAAGAGCGCCTTCAAAGAAGAAAATACAAAAATACACGATACACGTTACTTATTTTGTACTCGTAAGATTTGAGTAACGTGTATACCCATCATCATATTACATTTTCTTGCAACTATGCGCATGTGAACATAACACCATCTTCACTAACCCTAGGTCTACACTAAACATAAACATCTCAGCAAGCTGGCAATAACGTCGGTAGAATAACAGAGCAATATTTCTTATTGCTCAGCTTATGTTAAAGGCATGGGAAAACGTATTTATATTAAGTCATAATCTGAAAAAAATCAAGGAAGAAGGAGCAATGTAAAAACTGGCGCTATCTTGCAAAAATTATTTTTATTAATATAAATTTGTAGCAATTTTTTTGAAAAAATATTAAAAACAAAAATGTTCCACTTTATTAAAAAAAAAACGGTGTGGTTTCCAAAATAAGGCAATAAAAATCATATTTAAAACATAAATGTACGTTTTTGTATCAAAAAATATTATTTTTTTACTAACTGCCCGTCTATACCAGAGATAATTATTGCGACATATATTGCAGTAAATGTCAAAATTATGTTATCTTTAATGTAGACAGCAATTGTTGTACATATTTATTGCCGACAATTTATGTTGCAATAATTGTTAGTCCATTTTCGTTGACAATTATTGCTTACATAAAACGTCAAATTTGGTTATCAATTGAAAAAAAATAAGCAAAAAAGAAAAATATAAAAGCAAATTGTGTGAGAAAGATATTAAATTTGTGAAATGGTAGCAAATTATAATTGTAGTAAAAGAATTAAATTAATGAATTAAATAAGCAGTAAAATAAAATTACAAAAATTGTTTTTGTTAATATAATTTTTTTCCTTTTCGACCTTTATTATTTAAATTTATATTAATTTGTTTAAGTTTGAGTTCTTTTTTATATAAAAATATTAATTTTATCAATTTTTTTTTTTTTTTGTTAAAGTAAAATTAATATTTTTATATAAAAAAGACCTCAAGCTTAAACAAATTAATATACATTTTAATAATAAAGTCGAATAAGAAAGAATTTATATCAATAAAAATAATTTTTGCAAGAAAGCGCCAGTTTTTACACTACACCTTCTTCCTTGAGGTTTTTTAAATTATCAGTTAACATAAATACGTTTTCCCATGCCTTTAACCCCGGGTCTCCACGTAGCAATATTTATTGTAGCAAACGTCAAATTCGATTGCTCCATTAAATTTGCGACGTATAGACCGCAAATTGCCATGAGTGGCAATCCATTGCGCAATGATTGCTCTTCTGATTGCTTGAGCAATTATTGCTTAGCAATCTGCTGTCAAATCAGTTGTCATTTAGCTGACATTTCATTTCTCTCTACGGTTGTTTATTTAATTGTGTGTTTATTTCTTAAAAAAGCAATCAAGAAAAAGCCGCCAAGTGAAAAAGTACTTCAACAAAATACAGAAAAAGGTTTTAATATAGTTCATAATATTTTTTTAAATAAACGTCAATATCAATAAAAGCAAACGACGAATTAGATTTTTTGTATATTTTAATTTTTTCAATAGAAAAATACAAGTTCAAGGTTTTTTTCGTACGCAAATAAACAAAAAAGTAATACAAAAAAAAACACAGCTACGACAATTACAATTAATTATTTTATTAATTTAATTTATTAATTTAAAAAGAAAATTTAACAAACACTTCAAAACACAACATAAAACATATGTTATAAATACAGCCACAAAACTTTATATAACTACTCGCGGTGAAAATTGCAAATTTATTGCAAAGCAATTTCAAGTGTTCTCCAGCAATATAATCAGCAATTATTGCTCCATTGTTCTGCCGACCTTTTTGCTTGTACTTGGCAATAAAAATTGCTACGTGGATACCCAGCGTAGAATAAGCTGAGCAATACGCAATATTGCTTTGTTATTCTGCCGACGTTATTGCCAACTGGCTGAGATATTTATCTTTAGTGTAAACCTAGGGTAAAACTTTTACCCAGCGTTTCCACATGCAAGTAATTACTTGCAAGTAGTGTATACGTATTATCAACGTAAAATCGAGGAAACAGCCGATTGGCTGAATGAACAAAAATGGTGTGAATTTTAGTGAAAAAGTGTGAGTGTATTGAGTTTTTCGAACTTGTACTTGCATGTGGAAACGCCATGTTAAGAACAAAAAGGTTTTTTTCTTTTATATTAAAAGGCAACACTTTCGTTTTTACTATAAAACGGCTCATACACTTGAAATAAAATTGTTCAATTTAACGTATGGTACAATTATATCGCCAATGTGCATGTGATATTCGAAGGTGGCAAAATATATTGGCAACAATCAAAATACTTTTGATTTATATTTCAATATGAAAAGAAAGTGAAATGTGTTGGCAACATTGTACAATACTGTTAATGTTATTCCTATCGGTGTGAACAAAACATACTTTTTTAACATACTTTTTTCAGAGTTGTAAAAAACCGTATTTTGGGCTACTGTCAAATGTATTAAAAAAAAGGTATCTAATTTCATTTTCACGGCGGTTCTAGGTAATAAAATGTTGAAAAATGTGAAAAAATGAGAAAAAAAACTACACGCAAAAAAAATTATCTATATAATTTTACCAAGAATTGCATAGGTAATATAGTTTAATAAAAAAAACAAAAAACTAAGTTTAATTGACTAACTTGAATCACTCACTGGCAAGAGTATTTTAAAGGCAAGTTCGTATCAATTTTTAAAAATATGAGTGTATTGGTAAAAAAGTGTGAGTGTATTAAAACTTGATAGGCAAAACTTGATCGTGTAGCCCTCAAGTTACTAAAATTCTCTTGCCAGTGAGTGTATCAATTTTCGTTCAAGAAAACATCTTATTACAAATCTTTTGAAGTTGTTTTTGTTTTTTTTTTTCACAAATATTATGCCGGCAAAAGCTGAAGTTCTTTTTTTTTACAAATTGTTGCGGGAATTTTAAAATTTTAACTAAAAACCTAAAAAAATAGTGAAATATGTTTATTAATAAAATTTATTTATAAAATTAATAAGCATAATGATGTTCTGCGATTCATAGAGCTGTACAGAAGCCATGAAATTTTATGAATCTTTCATCATATAGGCGAAATGATTTGAAAATAAAAGCCTACGAGTCTATAGCTTCTGAAACAAAAATGCCAGTGGAAGAAGTAAAGAAAAAAATAAAGTCCCTTCGAACTGCCTACAGTGCAGAAAAATCAAAAGTGGAAAATAGCAAAACATTTTGAGTTGTTTTCTCGGCGACGACATCTTGAAAAAGTAAATTGCTTTCAACTTGCGCGCAGCCTACGTCACAGCTGCCAATTTTTGCATATTTTGACAAACAGTATATGTAAAAGACTATCAAGAAAAGCTTGATCGTGTGGCTGCAATGTAAGATAATTGCCCTACAAAAAATTAATAACCAAAACTAATAAAAAACTATTTTTACTTAAACATTTGCAACAATTTAGTATTGAATTTGTCTGAAATACAGTTTAAGGAGCACGCGAAAAAAATATAAAATAATACAAAGCTAATAAAAATAAAAAAATGCTTAAAATTAAATAGAGTGCTAAAACATAATGCTAAAATTTATTTTACTTCTTTTTAATTACATTTTTTCTTAAAAATTGCTTATTTTTGTCATTTCTGCTTATATTTTTATTTCCTTTGAAAAAAACAAAATTTCTAATGCCTGTCATAAAAATATTTTAAATTTACAAAACAAAATTTTTATGAAAATTTTCCTTAATAAACGTGGATAAAATTTAACAATAGTTTATGAATACGGGGGTTTAAATATAACAAATAATTTATTTAACATAACAAAAAAAAAAAAAAAACAAAAATATTTATTCAGCCTTTACTTATGTTTATATAAGTGAATGCAGACGTAGATAGTGCTGAGGTAATTGTTCTCGCTATTTGTTCAAAACGGAGGAAAAATATAAACTAAAGGAAAACAATGCGGCTTTAAACAAATTTGAATTTATGACTGAAACTAATTGAAAGTTTCATCTTCAACGTCTTCACTCTGAAAAATGTTTCTTTGATATGATTACATTTAGCACTAGACACCACAAAAAGATTAAAAAATTACCAACATTCTCCAAAATATAAACAGTAAACGCCCCAATAAAAAGCGCAAACTATTTGTACAAATGCAATACATTGTTTCATGTTCATTCGTTTTTTTAGATTTATACGCGTCTGGCGGCACTATTTTTTTATTATTTTAGTTTTTATGGAGTAATTCCACGTGCTTTGTAGGCGCACACATCCATAGTATAATTTGTGGTCAAAAGCTTGTTCCATTAAGAAGAAAAAATAGGAAACAACAAATCATGTAAAAAAAACATTACGTTCTTCTGAGCTTCCGAAGATGGAAAAAACTCATTACAAATAGTTTCTTATGGTGATTTCTTTTCTACAAAAAAATATGACATTTTATTAAAAAAAATACCCGAAAAGGGTGAGTTTTTTAAAATAAAACAATGTTTAAGAAACAGACACCAAATTGCATTTTTTAAATAAAATGTCACATTTTTTTTGTAGAAAAGAAAACACCATTAGCATGCGAAATAAAAAATTACCGTTAAGCGGACTGATGCTAAAAGCAAATGCTTTAGAAATTCACCAACTATTAAGCCACAACTTGTTGACCCGTTTAAAGAAAAGCTAAGTTCAAAATGGAGGAACTCTCTTTATGTGTAGATCAGGTTGTACTGGAAGAAGCTACCAGATAAAACATACTTTCCATCATTGGAAAAAGTTATTTTTTTTAAATTTTGGCATTCGATAACGTGAACAAACTCAAAAACGTGAATCGCCTGTTAAAAATTAGTTCACGTTATCGCGAGTTCACTGTATTTAAAAAAATAGGATTTTTTGGGGTAAAAAAATACGAGTTTAATTTTTCTATAAAAGACAACTAAGTTCCATGCGCTCATATAAATTAGGGCGGCCATTTTTGCAAGAGAACTTAATATCAATAAGCACAGGCTAAAAAAGTTCGTTTTTATTTAAAAAATATCTGAAAAATTTTAGGCTAATCTGTCGATAGTTCGATTATGTATAATAAGCCCAAAATTTTTATTTTCCTAGACAAGTTCATGTATATTATAGGCGTTAAAAAATTAAAGTGATTTAAATGATTTAATATAAATAAGATTTCCGTATGACGTGCTAAGTTCCCAATTTTTCATATTTGATAAATACACTGAGATTTATTGTCGAAAGCTACCTTCTAGCGCATTTCACTGGTTGCTTAGGCCAGCTCATCAGGAAACTTTTTCCAAAGATTTTAGAAAAGCCAAAAATATTATACAAATAAAACCCTTAAAGCGAATAAGTCTTACTTGTACCAATATCAAAGCTTAAACAAAACACCAACAATAAACAGTGAGTTTATCTTTTCTTACATTCCCCTACAATTGGTTGGCTTTTTTTTCAACTCGAATTGTAGATGTAAGTGGGTATATTTATAGTTGTTTGTCTTTATCTTTTGTCTCTTATCAACCCCTTTGCTGTTTGACATTTCGTATCACATAACAACAATAAAAGGCCCTGTTGTTTGTTTTATTGTACAATTGTTGTAATCTCGCGGCTACCTGCTATAAATATACCTTGAAAACATCTAATGATAAATGTCGAATAAGTTCATGGAAAAACAAATTAGGCCGCGTGCATAAAAAGGTAGATATATGTAGCTAATACTTGAAATTTTGAAGTTTAAACTAGCGTTGAGGTGAATAGAAATTTGAGTTAAAGCTAGTACTTTATACTAGTAGAAACTAGTTTTTCCAGTGTTGGCTTAAAAAAATTTGTGAATAAAAACGAGTGAATGCTTAAAAATACTATTTTTTGCTTAATTTTACTTTAAGCTTATGATTGGGGTGCTTGAAGTTTGTGTTTTGCTGCAATATTTAAAAAAAAATTTATTATTAATTAAAAAAAATTTTTATTTTTATTTAAATATAAGTATGTATGTTTAATTTTATGAACGTTGGCCAAAGAAAAGAATATCTCCTAACTGCCCATCTATACCAGAGATAATTATTGCGACATATATTGCAGTAAATGTCAAAATTATGTTATCTTTAATGTAGACAGCAATTTCTTGTACATATATATTGCCGACAATTTATGTTGCAATAAATGTTAGTCCATTTTCGTTGACAATTATTGCTTACATAAAACGTCAAATTTGGTTATCAATTGAGAAAAAAAGAAGCAAAAAAGAAAAATATAAAAGCAAATTGTGTGAGAAAAAAATTAAATTTGTGAAATGGTAGCAAATTATAATTGTAGTAAAAGAATTAAATTAATGAATTAAATAAGCAGTAAAATAAAATTACAAAAATTGTTTTTGTTAATATAATTTTTTCTTATTCGACCTTTATTATTTAAATTTATATTAATTTGTTTAAGTTTGAGTTCTTTTTTATATAAAAATATTAATTTTATTAATTTTTTTTTTTTGTTAAAGTAAAATTAATATGTTTATATAAAAAAGACCTCAAGCTTAAACAAATTAATATACATTTTAATAATAAAGTCGAATAAGAAAGAATTTATATCAATAAAAATAATTTTTGCAAGAATGCGCCTGTTTTTACACTGCACCTTCTTCCTTGATGTTTCTCAAATTATGAGTTAACATAAATACGTTTTCCCATGCCTTTAACATAAGCTGAGCAATAAGCAATATTGCTTTGTTATTCTGCCGACGTTATTGCCAACTGGCTGAGATATTTATCTTTAGTGTAGACCTAGGGTAAGGACAGATTTTCATCCTAAAGATTATTTCAAATCGTATATTTTTCGAAAAGACCTAAAATTAAGGTGACCATACGTACACTTTTTTCGAGGACAACCATCTATTTTAACTTGCTGTCATCTATAAAATTTGTGTCCTCTTTTATCATCTTTTTTCATAATTTGTATTCGTTCAATATTCGTTTTTATTTTTATAAATTAAAATAAATTTTATTTCACGGCGGTCACCGGTTTTTTCAGTAAAATCATACTCCTACTGAACTCTCATACACTTGCAGTATGAAATTATGAATAACTTAGGCCAGAACAGACGGTGAAACGCAACTGCAACGAAACTGCAACTTCTAGTTATTTTCGAGCATTTGAGTTTATGCCAAAGACTCCTTTGAGGGACCACACACGACGCGACCATTTTGAGACCGGTTTGAAATGCATTGGAAATCAGTTGCATTAAAACCGGCGTGCAGGAAACTCGTGTTTGCGTTTCATCTGTTTTCAAAGAAAATCGAAATGATTGTGATAATTTTATTACATTCTGGTACAATTTAGGTTGCAGGGTGTGTGGAAAACGATTGAAACTGGTTTCAAAATAATAATTTCTAAAGGGTTTCGATGCAGTTGCGTTTTCCGTCTGTTCTGGGCCTTAGTGCAATGAATTTTTAATTTTCGTTATTTTTTTAATTAATTTTACTTATTTGCCGGGCACATGGCGTTTTAACATAATTCGGGTACGCCGAATACAGTGGTACTCGCGGTTTTTTTTAGTTTGGCTCTGGTTTTCGAGATATGTCGTTATTTCGAAAATGGAGCAGGTTGCACAACATATATTCGAAAAGTAAAACTTTTTCTTATATGATCAGTTGTTTTTAAAACATATTTTTTTTTTTTGAAAAAAAAAAATTAATTTTTTTTATCAAAGTTTCGAAATTTTTGGTTTTTAAAAATGTATAAAAAATAAATATAAAAAACAAAGCTGCAAACAATACAAGCCATAAATGATTAAAATCTGTTACCATTTTTTTATTTTACTCACAAAAGTCGAAAAATTTTAATTAATTTAATTGCGGAATTTCGTTTTTTTTTTAGTAATTTCAATAAACTAAACCGTTTTTTAGTTGTGCAACCTCATCTATTTTCGAAATTTCGGTATATCTCGAATACCAGAGCCAATCTAAAAAAAAAAAAAACAGCGAGCACCATTGGATTCAGCATACCCCAATTTGGTTAAAACGACAGGTGCCCAGCATTTCTCAAAAAAAAGTGTGATTAAAAGTATGTATTTGTATGTAAGTTATTTTTTTTTTAATTTACTTTTAATATACATATGTATAAATATATGAATGTTTGTCTGTAAAATACTTACATATGTAAAAAATCTTGAAGCTAAATAAATTTTTTACTTTTTTTCTTTATGTCCTCTTTTTTTATTTTCAAATTCTGGTCGCCTTACTAAAATGGTAAATTCTATGTAAATGTCACAAATACATTAAATACATAAATATAAATACATAAATTACATATGTTACAGTTTACCAAAGTAATTTTACTTAATTTTTTAAATATCTTATAAATTTTGTAAAACAAGTTATGGTGTTTTCTTTTCTGACAATAATGTTTCATATATGCTTCCATTCGTGCGCGTTTTTGTTCTATTCTAAAAATATATGCAACAATGTGAGAAGTTGTCGTTTTCCTTTCTAAACATGTTGCAACAATAAATGGCAAATTTGTTCCATTTGCATCTGCGAAAAGTACTTTTTTATGCAAGCAAGTATTTTTTTATTAGGGCTTTTCTTGTGTTTGCGTACAATTTGCGTTATATTGTGATTTTTAGTTATATTGTGATGGATATAAAAACTTTTTGTTTTTCGTTTGTTTTACTTTTATTTAATAATTATAATTTTTTTGTCGCAAAATTTTTAATAACAGCTGACATTAATTATTGGAAATCAGTGCTGTTAACGCTTATTGGAATTGTAGGCAAATTTAATGTTGAAAATTGCTACTAACGTGGTGAATATCGCTTTTAGTGTAAACTTTGCATTCAATATTTAACACGCTAAATACACATTAGTGTTGAGTGTAAAACGTAGCTATTATTTTGTTCCATTGTAATTTAGAAAAATGTATCAGTTTGTAAGGGTTCGTGTAACCTAATAAATATATTACACAACTATAATGCATCATTATTTTTTAGAAAAGAAAACACCATTAAACAATAATAAATAACAAACATTGGGGTTGCCACCAAGTTTTACACCATACAGATCGGTACAGACTTTTGCCATAGAAAGTCTGTGTTGCACATTTCAAATAAAATAAACAAAATTTTAAAAGAAAAATTTATAAAAAACAGATTAATGTACAAAAATATATATTTATATTTAAGTTCGCATGCAAACTAAAACATTTGCAGGGTTTTTTTTAAATATCAATACACGCTCCAAGACATAAAAAAGGAAATAAACATTTGTTTCTTATATTCTGTTTTATACATTAATATTTTTTAAAATAAGTGTAAAAAAAATTTGCATTTTGTAATTATTTTAATTAATAGTCGCATTTTCCAGCGTTTGCTTTCCCTTTTAAGCACTAGCAAAGGGTTATTCACACTGTTTGTAGTTTAAACTTTTCAGCAAAGCTAGTATTGAAAAGGAAAAGCTAGTGCTTCTTCGAAAGCACTAGAAAAGGGTTATTCACACTTTTTGTAGTTTAAACGTTTCAGCAAAGCTAGTATTGAAAAGGAAACGCTAGTGCAAGTACTATCTAGTATAAGATTTGATTTAAAATCTTCTTCGAAAGCTAGTGCATTTACATTATACATTTTTGACATTAGCGAGATTTTGTTTTTATAACAAAACAACTGACTAAAAGTTTTTTCATTACTCATACATACAAACACAAACAGAAATATACATTTGAAAATTTGCATTACCTTTTATTAATAATCAACTATATTTATTTTTCGTCTTTTTTATATTTTTACAGTTTTTATTAAACTTTTTAATTTTTTATAACAGTTTTTGTTTTGTCTTTATTTTAATGTCATTTTTTCTTGTGCAGGGAAGTATTTTTTAGTGCATTATTAAAAAAAAAAAAAAAGTTGCATCATGAAGTACTACTAGATTTTGAGTAGATTTCGTCGAAATCTAGTCACGAAGTAGAAAACAACTAGATTTGGCTCGAAATCTCGTAAGTACTAGATTTGGCGTAGGTGTAAATGTAGTATAAACTACATTTTTATTCAATCGACCGACCCATTGTTTTTGTAAGAAAAATGAAAAACTTTAGGAAAGATACAAAAACCATAAAGTGTAAAAGCAACAAGATTGTGAAGTACATTAAAATTAAAATAAAAAAAACCAATCTGACTTTGTTTTCGATGTAAATTGGTTGTTTTCAATGTAAATTTTAAAATTTCAAAAAAATTTCATTTTATTTTCAAAAACATTCACTAACTCAAAAACATTTTTTAGTAATATGTTTTGCTTGGAACTACATAGAAAAAGTATTTAGCAAATAAATTCAAAATGCTTTACAAAAGAATAAAATAACATGAATTTACTAAAGTGACAACAGTGCTTATAATAAAACTAGCTTAACCCAGTGCGCTTCGCTACACTGCTTTAACCACGTTTGAAGACTCTCCCTTTAACAGTTCTTCAATTGAAAGATATTTCATATATACATACATCCTATGGGAGGTCCCCCCCCCCCCGCGGCTACACGCTTTATTTTTATATTCAAAAGTGTAGCATACCATAAGCATGACTTCTGCAAAGTTTGAACATTCTCACTATAGAAGCTTTTAAGATATGCGATATTAAACATTGGCGTCCTATGAGGGGTAAAACCTCCCCCGCTGCTATTTAATTTCAATTTTGGGGCTCAGAAGATCCTACTACTAAAAGTTCAAAAAAATGAGTGCAGCGGCTCTTATTAATATTTCTATCTATGAGGGGTACTGCTCCTCCTTTGTCTTCCCCGCCCATTGTTTTATTGAAATTTATAGTTTACCATAATAGTAGCTTTAACCACGTTTCAGGACTCTCCCTTTAATACTTCTTCAGTTGAGCGATATTTAATATATGCATTCTATGGGAGGTATTTCCCCCCTGCGCCTACCCGCTTTATTTTTATTTTCAAAAGTGTAGTATACCATAAGAGTGACTTCTGCAAAGTTTCAACATTCTCACTATAACAGTTATTAAGATATGCGATACTAAACATTGGCGTCCTATGAGGGGTACGACTTACCCTGCTGCTATTTTATTTAAATTTTGGGGCTCAGAAAATCCTACTACGAAAAGTTCAACAAAATGCGTGCAGCGGCTGTTATTAATATTTCGATCTATGAGGAGTATTGCTCCTCAACCCCGCCCATTTTTATATTGAAATTTATAGTTTCCCATAATAGTAGCTTTGATAACAAGCATTTCCGTTCCAACCCTCTTTCTTCACACTCCTTTAAAACTGGCGAGTGAGCGAAATTGAAGCGTGTAAACCTAGACTAAGATGGCAACGCTGTTTATAAATGATTGGTAAAACTAAACGTAGACTTTTATTAGTATCTCTTGGAGACCTACGTCTGTGTGGCAATATTTTATTTTTGCGAAATAAAAGAAACATGAAATAATTGAATTCGTAGCAATTTTCCTTCAGTCGTTTTTCGTATGTATCGAAAATCTTGTTCACCAAAAAAAAAATAAAAATAGAGTTTTACTATTGAAAAGCTTGAAGACATAGAGAAGAATAATTTAATAAAAATTATTAAAGTTAGCTTTCTTAGAATCAAATCATGGATTTATAAAAAAACAAGAAATCATAACAATAAGAAAATATTGACAACAGAAAAAAAAATACAAAATAGTGCATATATATGTAGTTGTAAACAAATAAAAAAAAAGAAATTAAGAAAAATTGCAGCTTGTGGGTAAAACTGAAATATGTAAGTGTTTTTTAATAATTAAATAAACCAACTAGTCTTATTTCCTGACATTTTTTTTGGTATTGTTTTAATTATGAGTTGTATATATGCAGAAATGTACACATAAACAGTTGTTTGTATGAAAGTGCATACATGTGTATGTGTGTGTAAACAAATTTATTTAAAGTACATACATATATTTATCTACTTTATATGTATCTATGCACATACATATAATTTTGTTGTTTTTTATTTTTATAAATTGAAAAAGGAGTTTATAAACATTGCTAACTCGAATATTTTTTCCATTACTTTTAAATAATATTTTTCTAATAAAAAATGCCCTTGTCTGAAGCTGCCAGACCACAAAATGTTACATATAAAGTCTAAACTAATCTACAATTACATTAATGCTCGGTATTTTATTCTATATTCATAAAACTGTTTGCAATTTTGTAACTTTAAAGTGTTTTTGTTACTTTCAAAATTATTTTAGCAATACAAATATTATTTATGAAAAACCGGTAAAATAATTGCAAATCAATCTGGTAACTTTATTATTGTGTCTGTTTTTGTTTATTTTTTTTACCCCAGGTCCAAGTCCTATCCAATAGGTCTGCTTACTTCTGCAACAATGGAAAAAACAACAGGCATTTTGTTTGTGTAAAATTCCTCGCCGTTGTCAAAATCTTACTACTTCATAGGCAAAACACAATGAAAAATTTGTTTTGTGTGCATGTATGAGCGGAAAAACCAAAAACGCAAACAAAAATATACATGTGTAAGGAAAATGTAAACAACTTTTGACATCGTTGAGGAATAAACCAAATAAACATCTGGCTTATTGCACAGACCTATTCGATAGACCTTGCCCAGGTCTACACCAAAGATAAATATCTCAGCAATTTCGCAATAACGTCGGCAGAATAACAGCAATATTTTTTATTGCTCAGCTTATGTTAACCCCCCCGTCAGAGAAGCAAGCCGATCAATTTTAATCGGCGGCGGCGATGTTTCGGCTTAACGCCGAACATTTTTCGGCTTGCAATATTTATCGGCTCCGCCGAAATATGTTATTATTTGTATACATAAGTCCCAATTTCCACAATGCAAGTCTTATTGATAAACTTATCACATTTTCTTCTTTTAATCAGCTTCGGCGTTTCCACGAGTCAAGTCTTATTATTTATCTGTTATTTCATTTGTATGAATGCATATGTGCCTTTTGACATTTCGCACATACAACACACACAAAAAATCACACACGCTACGAAATTAACTTTGTACAACGAAATTAAAATTGAAAGATAATTGTCAAAATAGACCTGCTGAAAATTACGAATGAGAAAACAAAACGCATATGACGAGTACAGCAAGCTGAGTACTTGTTTCTTTTCCCCTCGTGACTCTCGCCTACAAAGTAGCAAGCTGATCAATAATACTTGCATTGTGGAAATTGGGACTAAGCGCATAATAATTTTTACTTGAATAGGTACACAAATTATTAAATAAACGTGGATTTATTCAAATATTAGGTACAAAGTAGTTTTCTAATATAACGTTATTTGAAATTTTAAAGATTTGAAAATATTTTTCGAAAAAATTCTTTTTCAGTTTCAACAAAAATCAGTTGCTTAAATTGAATTGCTAATTGCAGAAAGAGAACTACTTCAAAACATAAATTTTGAGATCATCAATTAAAACGGTTTAGTTAATAATAATAAATTCAAGTTTTATGTTCTTAGCTCGTAGAGAAGTTGTCTTATGCCATGTTTCCACGACGATTTGAATCACCTTCTTCGCTCTCTGAATCACAAAGTATACAGAGATGAAAAAAGTGACGTATGAAAAATGCCTAAATCATTTGCGAGGGCAGCTTTCGAAGAAAGAGAAAGAAAACGTTTTTTGTTAGTGAAGTGACAATGCGTAAAAACAGACCGCTACTATCTACACAAATTGCATAATCAAAACAAAAAACGCAAAAAGGGCAGCTTTCGAAGAAAAAGACAGAAAAAAACACAATATTTTCTGTCTCGTGACGCCTCTGTATACTCTGTGCTCTGAATCATGTAAGTGAATCATGGAGTTTACATCACAAAGTATACAGAGATGAAAAAAGTGACGTATGAAAAATGCCTAAATCATTTGCGAGGGCAGCTTTCGAAGAAAGAGAAAGAAAACGTTTTTTGTTAGTGAAGTGACAATGCGTAAAAACAGGCCGCTACTATATACACAAATTGCATAATCAAAACAAAAAACGCAAAAAGGGCAGCTTTCGAAGAAAAAGACAGAAAAAACACAATATTTTCTGTCTCGTGACGCCTCTGTATACTCTGTGGTTTACACGACGTATCTACTTGCTTCGATTTGACAGTTGTCTGTAATAAACAAATCAGTGTTGTCAACTTTGCATTTTCAAAACGCATCAAAATGGAGAAAAAAACGCAGCAAGTTTAGAATTTCTTTTTCATTTAATATATTGAATTAATTTTGCATAATATTTTTATCTTAAAAAAACAGTAGAATCGTAAATGGTAGTTCAAGAGGAGTCGTGCACTTTAAACCAGCCGGTGCAAATTAAATATAACTGCCTGTTTGTAGAACGCGAGCGCAAAATTTTGTTTTATCAATATATATTTTTTTCAAACAGGCAGTAAGTTAATTTATTAAAAATAAGTATGTAATTTAAATAAATTTAGTGTGTTATTTTCGAAAAATTTGCTTATTATTGCATTTTTTACAATTAAATACCGCTTAGAAAATTTAATAGTTCGAAAAAGTTAACAACCCTTCGAATATCTCGGTTTACTTTTCGCGATTCTACTGTATAACAATAAAAAAAAAAAAAAAAATAAAACTTATCAAACATAAAAAAGCTACACAAATATTCATATGTACTAGATTAATTTTTTTTAATTGCATAAAATCTATACAAATTTTTTTTAGAAAGAGGTCAACACTAAAAATCCAGTAAGGATTGTAAATTAGCAATATTTCAGCATTTATCGTTTTATTAAAATATTTTTAAAAATATATATTTTTTTAAGAGTTTAATATTTTCATATTAAAAATATAACAATAAAACAGCCTTTTAAATTTTACATAGTTAAAAAAGAAAAACCAAAAAACAAATTTCTATATAAATACATACCCCCATATTCATAAAAAATATTTTGGGTTAATGACAGGTTTATTAAACAAATTTTCATAAAAAATTAGTTTTTATAATGAACTAGCTTAACCCGGTGCGCTTCGCTACACTGCTTTAACCACTTTATCGGTTGAGAGATATTTAATATATGCATCCTATGGAAGGTATTTCCCCCTGCGCCTACCCGCTTTATTTTTATTTTCAAAAGTAAAGTATACCATAAGAGTGACTTCTATAAAGTTTAAATTTTCTCACTATAACAGTTTTAAGATAGCCGATATTAAACATTGGCATCCTATGGGGGTAACACTTCCCCCGCTTCTATTTTTTTAAACTTTTTTGGCTCAGAGGATCCTACTACTAAAAGTTCAACAAAATACGTGGAGCGGCTCCTTTTAATATTTCTATCTATGAGGGGGACTGCTCCTCCTCTGTCTACCCCGCCCATTACTATATTGAAATTTAAAGTTTGCCATAATAGTAGCTTTAACCACGTTTGATGACTCTCCCTTTAATAGTTCTTCAGTTGAGCGATATTTAATATGTGCATCCTATGAGAGGTGTTTCCCCCCCAGCGCCTACCCCCTTTATTTTTATTTTCAAAAGTGAAGTTTACCATAAGAGTAACTTCTACAAAGTTTGAACATTCTCACTATAACAGTTCTTAAGATATGCGATATTAAACATTGGCGTCCTATGGGGGAAACCACTTCCCCCGCTGCCACTTTATTTCAATTTTGGTGCTCAGAAGATCCTACTACCAAAAGTTCAACAAAATGCGTGAAGCGGCTCTTAAGATATGCGATATTTAATATTGGCATCCAATGGGGGGTACCAATTCCCCTGCCCCTATCGAAAAAAGAAGTAGCCTATTTTATTTTTAGGGCTCACGTGATGCTACTGTAAAAATTTTAGGAAAATCGGTTCAGTAGTTTAGGAGTCTATAAGCCAACATACAAACAAACAAACGAAAAAACATATAAACATTTTTCATTTTTATATATATGGACTAGCTTAACCCGGTGCGCTTCGCTACACTGCTTTAACCACTTCTTCAGTTGAGAGATATTTAATATATGCATCCTATGGAAGGTTTTTCCCCCCTGTGCCTATCCGCTTTATTTTTATTTTCGAAAGTGTAGTATAATATAAGTGTGACTTCTACAAAGTTTGAACATTCTAACTATAACAGTTTTTAAGATATCCGATATTAAACATTGGCGTCCTATGGGGGGTAACACTTCCCCCGCTGCTATTTTCTTTCAATTTTGGGCCTCAGAAGATCCTACTTCCAAAAGTTCAACAAATTGCTTGCAGCCGCTCTTATTAATATTTATATCCATGAGGGGTACTGCTCCTCCTCTGGCTACCCCGCCCATTTCTATATTCAAATTTATAGTTTACCATAATAGTAGCTTTAAACACGTTTGAAGACTATCCCTTAAATAGTTCTTCGGTTGAGCGATATTTAAAATATGGATCCTGTGGGAAGTATTTCCCCTCTTGAGCCTACCCGCTTTATTTCTATTTTCAAAAGTGTAGTATGTCATAAGAGTGACTTCTGCAAATTTTTAACATTCTCAGTATAACAGTTCTTAAGATATGCGATATTTAACATTGGCGTCCTATGGTGGGTAACACTTCCCCCGCTGCTATTTTATTTCAATTTTGGGGCTCAGAAGATCCTACTACCAAAAGTTCAACAAAATGCGTGCAGCGGCTCTTATTACTATTTCTATCCATGAGGGGAACTGCTCCTCCTCTGTCCACCCCGCCCATTACTATATTGAAATTTAAAGTTTGCTATAATAGTAGCTTTAACCACGTTTGAAGACTCTCCCTTTAATAGTTCTTCAGTTGAGCGATATTTAGTATATGCATCCTATGAGAGGCATTTCTCCCCGCCCCCCTGCTTTATTTTTATTTTCAATAGTGTAGTGTACCATAAGAGTGACTACTACAAAGTTTGAACATTCTCACTATAACAGTTCTTAAGATATGCGATATTAAACATTGGCGCCCTATGGGGGAAACCATTTCCCCTGCTGCTATTTTATTTCAATTTTGGGGCTCAGAAGATCTTACTACCAAAAGTTCTGCATAATGCGTGCAGCGGATCTTAATATATGCGATAATTAATATTGGTATCCTATGGGGGATACCAATTCCCCTGCCCCTATCGAAAAAATAAGTAGCCTATTTTATTTTTAGGGCTCACGTGATGTATCTGTAAAAATTTCAGGAAAATCGGTTCAGTAGTTTAGGAGTCTATAAGCCAACAAACAAACAAACACACAAACAAACACAAACATTTTTCATTTTTATATATATAGATATAGATAGATATAAGGGATAGTATTTTAGTTTGCATTCATTTGTACAAGCTGATATATTTTCTTAAATTAATTTAATAAATTCTGTTTAAAACTTTATAAAAAGAGATCAAAAATTTATTATAATTACATATTCCAAATTATTAAAGTTAATATTTTCATCATTATTTTTATCGCAGAAAAAATTTAAAAAAGCACCAAAAATGGTGCGAAACGCACTTAGTTGACAACACTGAAACAATCGATTTTTACAGCTAGTTCAGATAAACTTGCAATAAAAATTTGAAAGAGAGTAATTTTTCGTGCTTCGTTCATGATTGGGATGTGAAGCATGAATAGAGAGCGAAGCACGTACCGTGGAAACATGGTATTAGATGACACTGATTTATTAGCAATACTCAAATAAGGTACATCAAGTAAGTATCAGTAGTTTCGTTTCTTCGCTTAGTGATTCAATTGTTTTAATTAACCTCAAAAAAGTAATATAATTATAGAAATCGATTTAGCAGCTTTAAAATATATAATTTTTTGTAATGCTTTGTTTAATTTTCTTTTTAATTCAATCCATTAAAGGTTAAATTATTATATTTTTAAATTAGGTTTAAAGGAAATTCATTCACGAAATTATTTTTTTTTTTGATATAATTGACTTTTTATACCCTCCACCACAATTATGTAGTTGTGAAGAGGGTATACTAAGTTTTTCAATCCGTGTGAAACTTTTTTATTATTCATCTCAGACCCTATAAAGTGTATATATTCTGGGTCCTTGAGTAATTCTAAGTCGATTTAGCAGTGTCCGTCTGTCTGTCTGTTGAAAACACGCTCACTTTCGAAAAACTCAAAAGAAATAAAAAAACTTGGTGTCAAATTGCTTGTAGTTATCCTTAGCAGTTTGGGATTGAAATCCAGCAAACTCGGTTCGGTAGGATCAGAGCTCTGAATCAAACTGTGGAACCACCACTTAAAAAAAATGATAATTTTGTTACAAAAAGTAACATAAATAGTGGAAAAATGCACGGAATTACATAAGATTTTGCAAAAATTTGTTTTATTCGACTGGAAATCACCCTGTAAAATTTCGCGAAGATCGGTCCATAATTTACCCACATGTAAGTGCTTGTTCGAAAAACTCAATACACTCACACATTTTCACTTTCAGCCAATCGGCTGTTTCCTCGATTTCTAGTTGATAATACGTATGCACTACTTGCAAGTAATTACTTGCATGTGGAGACGTAGGGTTAAGGCATGGGAAACATATTTATGTTAAACATAAAGTGACGCTTTCTTGCGAAAATTATTATTGTTAATATAAATTTTTCATATTCGACCTTTATTATTTAAATGTAAATTAATTTTTTTGCCAGATGTATTTTTTTATATTAAATTTATTAAAAATTTTGTTTTATTAAAAGAAAATTAATATTTTTATATAAACAAGACCTCAAGCTCAAAAAAATTAATATAAATTTAAATAATCAAGATCGAATAAGAAAAAAATTAAATTAACAAAATTCATTTTTGCAATTTTATTTTAGTGCTTATTTTCAAACAAAAAAAAAAAAATATTTTGGTTTTTATTTTTAATTATTTAATTCAGCGGTCACCACAAAGAGAGACAGTTAAAAATGTGCATGTAGTGAGTGCATATTGTGTGCAATGAAACACCAAAAGAGAGGAAAATAAATTTACTCGTTTAAGACATTAACTATGTGTTTTGTTTTTGTTTCGTTAACCTTCGCGTTATGTGTGTGAAATTCACGAAAAGTGCTCGGCCGCTGGGGGCATAGCGTGATGATCGTTGATTTAATTATTTTACTTCAATTATTATTTGCTACCATTTTACAAACTTAATTTCTTTTCTAAAAAAATTGCTTCTAATGTATTCTTTTTGCTTTTTTTTACAACGAAAATTAATAATTATTGCAACATTAATCGCCGGCAATAAATATGTACAAAAAAGTGCTGTCTACATTTAAGATAACTTAATTTTGACGTTTACTGCAATATACTATGTCGCAATATTAATCTCTGGTATAGACGGGCTGTTAAGGTGTTTTGTGCAAACAATTTTTTCTATGCTTTATTTATAAAAAAACCTCATATTTTGAAATTGATCTGGAATGTTTTCTGTGGGTTTTTATATCCTTAAGCTTCATACAGACGGTGGTCAGATCTTACAATCTTGTAATAAAAATTGCCTAAAAATGTCTTGCAACTGTGTGAACGTTGTAAGCTCATTTTCATTTGGAAGATGTGTAAAATTAATGCATCTGACAATGGCACCATTGTCAGAAAAATGACAACATTGTAAGTTCTAACCATCGTCTGAACGGAGCTTGAGTCCCCGTCTAAAACAGACAGAATCTGCTGTTTCATGACGTCTAGATAATCCATCATTATGTTAAAACAAGAAACAATATCTCAAGCACACAAGAATTTGGATAGTGAAGACTGCTGTTGTCGATGTTTTGTTCTTTTTTAAAAAATTGCTTTCAAAACGATGTGTAACATCTCTGAAGTATTGCCATTAGATTAGATTAAAAGTGTATAAAAAACAATTTGCAAATTCTTGCGTTTTACGTTTTCGATTTCTAGCACACCCTTGTTTATTAAAATTTGAGTTTTTAACTCTGAAATAAAATAGGCACATTGGTCTGATGGGTCCAATATATAGTAAAATGAGACACATGCGGCTAATTTTTAGGCTTGATAATATATATAACATTTACTGTCAGCGTCAAAATAAAGTGTACAACTGGTTTTCCAATATAAAAAGTGTTATTTTAGCAAAAAAGAATTAAAATTTTTAGAAGTTTATTATCACTTACAAAACTTTGGACAATGTTATTACAATTTAAAATTAAAAATGTAAAATACTTCAAAAACCACAAAAACAGTACAATAAAAAACCCAATTTACTCCGTCTTAAACGCGTCAAAAAAAAGTGTACAGTTTTAAAATACTAAGAAAAGTAGAATGGCTAATTCCTTTATTGATTTCTTTTTGCTTTAAGGACGGCTTCTAGTCTCTTTCACTCAGTTTAGATGAGGGCTTTTACGACGTCGCTTTGTCGACGTCTCTTTTGGTTTGTTGGTGAGCGGTGTAGAAAAGAAAGAGGGGTTATCAAAATGACTCGTTTTCAAGGCGAATTTATAAAGGTGACCGCATCATGAGATAGAGTTATGCTAGCTATCCCTTTCTATTGAAAAATACTATGTTTTTTGTTTTTGTAAAAAGTTAGAGAGAATGTCAAAAATATTTGTTGAAAATACAAAAAAGGAAATTTGTTTGTTAATAAAATATACACAATTGCTTAAGAAAGTCCTCAACTGCAAATTAGTCGTGGCTCCACTTATTCCATATAGATTTTTAATTTCTTGTGTTTATATTTAATATTCCCTTTTTATATTTTATAAAATTTAAATAAGGTTTTTTTCAAATTTTTACATTTTTATTGAATTTTAAGTTTGAATTAATTTTTTCACAAAATGTAAACAAAGCTTGACATTCAGTATACACACAAAAAAATAAACAATAAACAGATGACTCGAAAATGTCACCTTTATGAATTCGCCTTGCTCGTTTTGTATTTTGCATGTCGTTTTTTACATTTCTCTTTTAACTTTTTCTGTTTACGTTTTATTCTTTTTCTTACTTTGAAGTGTGTGGTTGAAAATACAGTGAGACCTCGATTATCGATAATAGACGGGATCGGCAGAATTCTTGATTATTTATTTTTTTTGGTGTGTTTCTTATTTTATGTAAATATATAACGTTTTATTATGTAAACATGAGGAAAAAAGTAAATTTGGCAGAACATGCTTCCACACCGTTAAGATATTCTCTTTCTTCGTTTATTTAAATTTCTTTTGATTGTTCAAAATTTAACGAAAAAAAGATAATTTGTTTATAATTTCGGATAATAGAGGCAATTTAAATCAGTGCAAAAAAATGTTTGTTTTCCATTTTATTGAAGCTGCCGGTTAATCGAATGACGGGTAATCAAGGCCATACTGTAAATAAAAAAAAAGACATGCAATCAAAAATCATCGTATGAACGCAAAGAGATTTTGGAAGTTGCTTTAAAAGGGAATCAAGATAAAACGACGTCGTAAAAGCCCTCATGTGAATTGAGTGTTTGGCATCAATTCCACCCATTTTAAAGTTAGCTAAGTAGACAATTTTGGCTATTCTACCTGCAGAATTTTATTCAGAGAGTGCTTGCTGCTAATGTTTTCTTTTAATTTGTCTGTCCAAATGTTTCCAGATGTTTACTTGAGTTGATATCGAGTTATTATTAAGCTGATCAATTCGTTTTAGGACGTTTTACAAAAGCTTACCCTATCACGCTTCACTTTAGAGACTATATTTTTGCCGTTGAATTTCTTATTTCTACCTTTTATCAGGTTTTTTTTTTGTCCAACTTGCTTTTGTCACTTTTTGGAGCAACGAATTTTTCACAGATGACAGCAAGCTTGAAGTCTGATCAAATTTGGCAAGTAGAAATTTAACTTTTTATAACTAACATGACTCCTTTTATATTGGAAAACAAGCTGTACACTTTATTTTGACGCTCACAGTATATTTAAAATCGGTATTTTGTTCTTCACTAAGCACTTAAATGTAACTTAATTCACCAAGCTGGTACATTCAGGCCTTAATTATGTAAAACGCAACGCAAAGCCAAAAATTCCATTTAAAGCAGAAACAAAGTCAAAAATATTTCATAATTTTGTTGCTGCTTTCTACAGAAATTCATATTGCGTTTTAAAATTTTTTCAACGCCACAAATATGCAGCGTTTGAAATGATGGCACCAAATGTGCTGTTCTAGATTTGCTGAACGGAATGGTCTTCGTCATATGCACAGATAGATCAAGTAGTAAATACCTGAGATTATTTTAAGTTGACGTAGAGCATTTTAGATTTTATTCCTGGCTGCGAGTGCGTATTTTTCTGCTGATAGCAGGACAATATCACCAGCATATCTTAGTACCTGCCCTCCATAGGGTAGGTTCATAAATACGCTGTTTATGTATACGTTTAAACATAAAGGACTTAAAACACCGGCTTGTGGGAAGCCAGTATAAGATCTTCGATTGGTTGAATGTTCACCACTTACAACAGTCAGGTTCTTGTATTGAAATCTAGTGTATCGTAATACAGAATCCGTTTGGGTTATTCATATCGTGAAAAAGTGTGCAGAGGATTTCTATATTCACATTATCGAAAGTAGATCTTGTTTTTTAGAAAAGCTTAGTTTGCAGCAGTGCATAGGGCAATCACATTGTCAGTAGTTGATTTAGAGCGGCGAATGCCAGATTGGAAAGGATTTATGACGTTTTTTGATTCTTAAAACCATTCGAGACGCTTACAAGGAATCAGCATAAATACCTTTCTTAGGATTTCTATATTCACATTATCGAAAGTAGATCTTGTTTTTTAGAAAAGCTTAGTTTACAGCAGTGCATAGGGCAATCACATTGTCAGTAGTTGATTTAGAGCGGCGAATGCCAGATTGGAAAGGATTTATGAAGTTTTTTGATTCTTAAAACCATTCGAGACGCTTACAAGGAATGAGCATAAATACCTTTCTTAGGATTGATGCTATTGATCTGTATAATGACGCATTTTTCTTTCCTAGTGGAATAACCTTATATTCCGACCAGCATTCCGGGAGAAT
This sequence comes from Pollenia angustigena, assembly GCA_930367215.1. Taxonomy (NCBI): domain Eukaryota; kingdom Metazoa; phylum Arthropoda; class Insecta; order Diptera; family Polleniidae; genus Pollenia; species Pollenia angustigena. The sequence continues at coordinate 20,668,090 of OV884061.1, read as the reverse complement.
TTTCAACTTTATGATGTCGTTAAGCTCCTGAAGTATCGAACCTTCTTGTTGTTAGAAAGAAGTTTCAAGTAACCGTTACGTATACCATATAAACCGGGGGCAGTGCCCCTAGAAGTATGAATGACATTCTTCAGCTCCACGAATGTTATACTGCCATTTTAACTTTTACATTAAATTTTTAAATTTGGAAATTAAATATTTTGTAAAAAAATTTTTTTTTTATATTTCCGCAACCAATATGGCCTTTCAATAAAGTACGCACGTTAGTTAAGAAATCGAACTTTATGTTTCAAAACTGGGCAAAAAAATCGCACAAATTAAATGATTTAAGAAAGTTCGGAAATAGTTTTCCGAAAATCGTACTTTGTAATGCAAAATTTTCGAAATTGTCTTTTTTGCGATTCGAATCAAATAACATAATAATCCCCCAGCACTCGCTCGATTGCATTCAGCATTCCACTAGGGGTAAGGAATCCTCCTATAGCCATTTTTAGGTAAAGCACCAGAAGTATCCAAGAATGCACCACCTAAATTATCAAAATCACTTGAAATTAAGTCCTTATATATTAACAGATTACTTAATTTATCATTAAGCTCAGTTTTATCAATTTTCCTTGGTGATGAACAAAGTGGAACAAACGTATCTTGTGGCGTAATATATATATTTGTTCCTATTAGTCCTCTGGGGAGAATAGGGCCGCAACAAGTTCATTCCAATGATCTCGATCATCAGCGCGATGTTTGACTTCGTTCTACTGTAGTCGTAGCTCGGACAGTTCGGTTATGATTTGGCGTTTCCAGGCGTGTGATGGTCGTCGGATGCGCCTGCTTCCCTGGGGGTTCCAATCTATGGCCTTCTAAGTGATATCGTCTAATGGCTTGCGAAGAGTGTATCCAAGCCAACCCCATTTGCGTTTTCTTATTTCCATCTCAATTGGTTGCTGGTTGGTATCTGACCAAAGTTGGGCATTTGATATTAAGGAGGGCCAGTAAACACGCAAGACTCTATGCAGGCATTTGTTAACAAACACCTGAAAGGACTGGGTATCGCGCGGTGCCATATTTCACGTTTCGCAACCGTACAGTAATGTGGATTTAACGCTGGAATTAAAAATTTTAATTTTGGTGCGTCTTGAGATGTTAGGCCATTTCCAAACAGGGCTGCGTTGGGCAAATGCATTGCGTGCGTTATTAATGCGACTGGCCACATCAGCTGATGATCCACCGGATTTGTCGATTATACTGCCTAGATACAGAAGGAGTCCACATCATCAATTTCCTTGCCGTATATTAGGAATTTTTGCGATGCGTTAGCATTTATCCTTAGTGCTTTTGTTTTGGGGATTCTTATCTTCATTCCATCTAGCTTTGCTATTTCGCTAACTAGATTTAGCTTTGATTGCATATCGGCAAAAGAATGGCTTAATAAGCATATATCATCTGCATAGTCCAGTGGCCGTGTTCTGTAATTCGCTAAAGCTAAATCTCTATCGCTAAAAATCTTTAAAGTTGATTTAGCGATTTTTGACTACGAATGCAGTACTGTAACGTGCATTTCTAAATTTGGCAATGTCATAACAATTTAATTCACCGCAATTTTAGCTTTTATTGTCATCACTAAAAGTTTTTAACTTTGTACTCTCTAAGGCATTTTAGCGATAGAGATTTAGCTTTAGCTAAGCGAATTACGGAATACGGGTGCAGGTCTTCTAATTTGTCTTGTGGCGATGGGACTAGCTGAGCGTTGAAGTATAATTTACTTAGAACTTATATCCTTGGGTATTACGATAACCACTCGTCCAGCTCGCACATTATATGTACCTGCAAATATGAAAATTATCATTTGAGTTTAAAATACTATGGAGATACTGTTCAAAATTAAATTTGTTGTTGCAGGTGCTAGTAGAGTTACGTATGCGTCGTTATCAATTTTCTCCATTACATACATTAAGAAATGTTTTATTACCTCCATGTCTCCACAGGCTTTGTGTTTGGTGCTTTTGGCAAAGGTTTCCCAAATTCTTGATCATTGACTAAAGTCACCGGAAAGAGGTTTCCTTTCAATAAAAGGATTTACTATTGTTTTCCTTACAACTGAAACATTAGTGGGTTCTCTTAAATTTGGTTCTTCCATACAGATACGCTTGGGAGAAGTCGTTTCTGTAATGTTAACTCTCGTGGTACACGTCGAAAGCTTAGGAAAATTCTCAACGTTCAAAATTGGTTTTTTGTTGGGAAGGTAAAGTGGGAACTTGACTGGTGTTATACTCTAATAGGAAGCATATTATGATGTAAAAAAGAAAAAGCTTTTGGTTTTAGTGAACCTACCGTATATATTTTCTGTTGTACAAGTTTAGCATAGGTTGGCCAATTTATTGACGAGGCCTTGTGTCCACCACTACGGTCGAAACATTTGTTTAATAACTTACAGTCGGAGCCATCATGATCACCTGTACAATTATCACATACGACAGTGTGTCTAGAACATGCACGAATGGAGTGACCGAAACACCAGCATTTCTTGCATTGAAGGACAGGTTCGCCGATGCTTATATGTGAGTGTTGCACAGCTCCAGAGAAACATATGGGAACAGATGCAATATCCGCCCGCTCGTCTGTTCCACTATCTGCTTTTCGAGAGAAACTATAAAGGTTTTCACTTTAAAAGTTGCACTAATGCGAAAAAGCAAAAGTGCAAAAACATAACAACAACCACATAGACAATTATTTCGCACAAACGATGTAAAATTATCAGGGTCTAAGTAAGTAAAAATGTGCAACTTTGGGTGCGTTCGTAAATGCATCACTGCGCTGCATCAGTGATTTCGAATGGTTATATATTTATCAGTGAAGTAAATGTGGACCAAAAAATTGTGAAATACTTCACAAAATTAATAGTCGCACAATAAAAAAAATTAAAATTATTCTTTTATCGCCATTAAAAAAAGTTTGCTTTTCTGATGCAGCGCAGTGATGCATTTACGAACGCACCCTTTTATGGCATTGCCAAATTGAACAAAATGGTTAAAAAGTTCTCATAAAATCAACTCAACACAACAACAAAGCAGGAATACTGGAATAATTGAAAAAGGTAAAAGGCTTCTTAGAAATGGAAAGAAGCTGAAATAATAAAAATACTGGACTACTTGTCTGAAAAAAGACATTTTGAGGTAAGTCATAAATTTGGTTTATAAATTAATAAATTTAATCATTTTGTTTTTTTTTTTTTCAAGAAACCTACAGCTCAAATTTATTAAAAAAAATTTTTAAATGGAAGGTGCGTTATCTAAGAAATTGTTTTGTAAAAGCTAAAAATTGGAGATGCAATACAGATGCCGGTATTCTTGTTGAAGATTTAAAAAATGGTATAACTACTTTAAATGGTAAATTGTTATTTAAAAATTTCCTGAAACGAAATAAATACACAATCACAGTTCATTTGTTATTTATGCAGATAAATTACGAAGAATGTGCTGTCATTATGATTGACTTAAAGATATATTTGGTGGGAAAAGAGAAGCTGAAATGGACGTGGTTGATTCAGACATATTTACGTCTGACTTTCAGGTTCTGATATACTAGGAAATGTGATAGAGATTCATTCTTCTACAATCCAAATAGAAAATAACATAGAAAGTCCATTGGAAAACCCAACACCAACATCATCTAAAGTGTCTTCTGCACTTGTAGAAAAGGAATTTGAGTTTTTTGATATAAAACTAAAAGACATAAAGAAAAGAAAAATTTAAAATATTAAAAATGGAAAAAATGAAAGACTCGCGATATATGTACAAGCTAAAGACGTGCACAGATACAACTGTTCGTACAAGCTTCTGTGTGTTTACTAAAGAGAGTGCGTGTTGATGAGTGATCTAGTGTTTCTGACATGGTTGTTAGATGTGACGATTTTTCGTAATTTTGACGAAATTACAAGAAAATACAACAAAATGACGATTGACGATTTTTTTTACTAAAATCAGTAGTGTTATGACGATTTTCTGTCATCAATAAAACACTCATAAAAATTATCTAAAATTATATTTGCAACAGTCTTAAACGTAACAATCAATTTTTCAAAATACAAAAAATAATGGATATTAATAAAAAAAAAAAAAAAATCTTCCCCCATCACAAACCAGTAGTGCGATTCACTAACTTTTATAACGATAATCGAATCGCTTAAATAAATATAACGAAAATTTTCAGTAACATTTTTAACGATATTAGCTGTCGTTTAAAATCAGCTATTACTTTAAGCAATTTTTTTGTCGTTATTTTAGCGACAATAATTTAGGTTGTGTTTATTTAATCGATAAAATGATTTTATGTTTAAAATAGCTTACATACATACAAAGATATATTCATATGTATATGTATGAACAATACCAAAATCCTAAATTTAAAATTTACAAAAAAGGCATATTATGAACAAAAACAAAATTCTAAATCAGGCATTTCCAAAATTTTTTTGGTTGTGTATTAGTGAGTACCAGAGAGTAAACAAATTGAGAGAATGCATTCATTTACAGCCGAAATAAAATGTTAGCAATATATTTTATAAGTTGTATAACGCAAAGGTACAAAATAAAAATTTTTTGTGTTGATAAAATATTTGTAGCAATTCTTTACCAATTCAATGTCGCTGATTTTAAAACTGCACTTTTTTTATTCGGAAGCTTTTTGACTCTAAATCAGTTTCAAATATCTTATCAAACAATTGTAAAAAAATTAAAGATTTTTATGTTTTAAAAATTCATAAAAAATAAATATTGCACGCAAATCAGAGCTGATAGAAAAAAAGTGCAGTTTTAAAATCAGCGACATTGAATTGGTAAAGAACTGCTACACATTTTCTAGCAACACAAAAAATGTTTAATTTTGTTCCCTTGTGTTATACAACTTATAAAATAAAATCTTCTAAATTTATACTTTTATGGGAGTTTGTAATAGCAGAATGCTTTTCAAATGGGATGAACTTAATTTAATTTACGTTGCTTGGAACAAATAAATTTTAAATCCGAAAAAATTTGTTCGCATAGGTAAGTAGTGCCGAATAAAGAGAGGCACTTAATGAATTTTTTTCAGTTCAGGATAGAACTCGCCATCCAAATCTTTCCAGAACTCTACAATATTATTTTCGTAAGGCATTTACTTCGCTTCGTATGATTAGTTCTGATTGAATATCAAATTCGAAGTTGCTTACATCGCAACGAAAAGGGTTTTCGAAAAGATCTAATAGCGGTTGTAAAATTACAAAATCTTGAAACCTGTCTTGAAAATTATTGAAAAGTGTTTCAAATATTTCGGCATATTCATATCTTTTGTCGATTTCGAGATTTCTATAAACAAGTGAAGTTTTTGGAAAATTGGAAAAATCACCAGTTTTAATTTGGGAAAAAATTAGAACCTGCTGTCACATTTGCTTTTATTTGTATAGGATTACACATAAATTGAAGCAAAACAAAACTTTTTTAACTTGTTTTTTAAATATTTTTACTTACTTAAGAAAAGTGATTTCAAAGAAAAAAAAAAAAAAACCAACCGACGCGATTGGTACAGAAACAAAAATATTTTTACAAGTCCAAAATACCAACAAATTCTTGTGGCTATTTTTTTTTCTTAATAATTTCTACAGGCATCAACGAATTTTTTTCACAAACAAAACACATATCGTTAGCTAAAATGCAAAACAATGTAGATATGTTATTGGAAAATTACAAATTAATAGAATACAATATTTTTCCTTAATAATATATAGGTAACGCATTTTTATTTGAAATATTAAAAATTGATTTTAAATCTCAAATAATTACCATTTTACAAAGTTCTTTGCATGTAAACTTATGAAATGTTATATTATTCTACATTTAAGTCTTAAAATTTAAACTCTAAATAAAAACTGCACGCAAGGCATTGGATGTTACCAAAATCATTTTTGACCGCACAATATTTTTTGAGTGTTAACTGAAACAAAATAATATAGCATCCGCTAAACATGTACACTTGTCGAAGTCACATTGACGACTGAATTGAAGAGCATAAAAAAAGTCTAAGTATTGGTGTGCACAATTGTGCAAATAAATGGAAATCCCTGTTCTAAATGTAAAATCAGGGTTTAAAAAGCTGCAGTCAAAATCAAAAAATTGCTTTTTCTTCCACTTTCTGATTTTTCATTAGACAAAAATAAACCGTTGCTTTTACTTCTGATTCATTAAATGAAAACAGTCGCAGTGAAGGCAAAAGCAAAAAAAGAAAAGTTGAACACAACAAAGAACATCAGCAGCCGACATGTTCAAAAGTGTTTGGTTTGACAGACTGAAACTTTTAATAAATCCCGAAGTTAACGAAGATGGGACGTTGTGTTCATTGTATGTATATGAAAGCGATAATGTTATTTAAAGTTTTATTTAATTTCAAAAAATTAAAAAGATTTGTTAAGCTTTAAAATAAATAAATATGTATGTACATATTTATGTATATATGTACGCATGTATTATTTAAAAAAAAATATGGAAAACAAAAACAAAAACGCAACGTCCCATCTTCGTTAACTACGGGATTTTTTAAAAGTTTCAGTAGGTCAAACAAAACACTGCCGAACATGTTGACTGCCGATGTTCTTTGTTGTGTATAACATTTCGTTTTTTGCTTTTGCATTCACTGCGACTGTTTTCATTTAATGAATCAGAAGTAAAGTCAACGGTTTATTTTTGTCCAATGACAAATGAAGATGTCGAAGTTACAGCACAATCTTATGACTTTTACTATCTCAACTGCAGCTTTTTAAACGCTGTGTAAAATCACAAATGAAATACAAAAACCATAAATTAACTCTTCGTCTTACTCATGAGTCTGGCCAGACCTTTTCCAATGCATTTTGAACGCAAAAAAATCGGTAACACAGCGGGCTACGAACAATTTCATTTATTTTTATTTTATTCTCTTTTGTGCTTTTCGTTTTTTTTTTTTAACATTTTAAAGACAGAGATGTAACAAAAATGCAGCTGTTTACTATCGTTAAAAAAAGTTACAGAATCACACTATCGTTACTGCAAGCGAATATTATGTCGACAAATATAACGATTGTCGGTTCGCTAAAAGTTAGTGAATCGCACCACAGGTGGCTATCATTAGAAGCATAACTGAGCTACCTTAATAAGAGCGGCAAGCGTCTCTTTTATGTCAAAACTTTTTATTTTCATATAGTTTATACGAAACAAACCTTTAGAACGCGAATTTAACACCACCCGGCTGGAAAATCTTATTTGATAGATCGCGTGGTCATTTTAGTTTATTGAAAATGTATTGGCAATAGAATTTGCATGTTTAAAAAAACGCTTGCCGCTCTTGTTTACATAGGTAGCTCGAATTCGAATTCCAAAATTATATGAATGCCATCGATACTGCAAAAGATATACCCATGAGCCCCGATTTCGTTGTTTAAATTTGCGTTGCTTTTAAAAAATTGGTTAAATCCGCTTTGCGTTTTTTTTGATTCCGATTTCTAAGCATAGTTGCGTGTTAGGAGTTAAAAAGTTAGTTCTTAATAAGAAGTTATGTAGAAAAATAAGTGCAAAGAAAAGAAAATGCATTAGTTAGGAACTAAAATTGGCCATAATAAAACGTTTCAAGTCGGGTGAAAAGGCTGTTGATATAGACAGAACCCTTGGTTTAGCACTTTCAACAGTAAAACCATTTGCAACAGAGATAGCGCTAAAAATTGAGATTCTGTTTTTTATTTAATGGTTTTGTGAATATTGATAAATGAAATAAATATATTTTTGGTATGTTTTTGTAAAAAAATATATTTTTCCTAATGTGTTTCTTTTCAAATGAAAAATATATTTTTACCCATGATTTTTTCTTATTTTTATAATTTCTAAGCCCACTTGCTGAAATAAATAGAATAAAACGAAACCATATCAGTTTTTTTTTCTCATAAAAAGAATTTCTTGCAATAAATTGACTCCGATTTGTAAAATTTAACAATTTGACGATTTTTTTGAAGATTTTGTTACATGTTCGTGACGATTTTGACGAATTTTGTTAAAATTTTTGAGAATTTTTTAAGAAAAAAGAAACAACCCTGGTTTCTCATAAAAATTGATGTTGTTATTATTTGAAACAGAGTGGATGTGAGTGGATAAAAAAAGAATGCGAGTATTATATCTCTTTGCCTACGTTTCGCACAAGCGATGAGAATACAATAAGTTACTTAATGTACGATGACGTTATTTCCATTTTTTTCAACAAATACATGTGCTCAGTTCAGTTCATGTGTTAGTTAGTTTCCTTTTATACAGGCAAAGTTTACTTTGACAAAGTTTGTTGAATTTTCTTTTAAACTTTGTTTCGTGTTTTGACACACAAAGTTTAGTTTGACAAAGTTTTGTTTTCTTTTGTGTGAACATAATATAAAAACATTGTTGTCAGACTGATGGGTTATCATATTTTTTGAAAAAAATACCATTTAAAGATTATGATTTACTTTAAGTTTGTTTGTACAAAATACACAATTATACTTAAACAGTAAATTTTTAAAACAATGAAGTTTTGTATCAGTTTATTGGTTTTGCACATTTTGTACCCAAAATTGCATCATTATTTCTGGGCATATAAAATATTAAAAAAGCATCTTAAGCGGTTGTTCATTTAGGGAATATTGATGAAAAAAATTATTTGTAAAAAGAAAAACCGTATTATTATAAAGTTTCATATATTAAAGAACAAAAAAATCAATTAAGTACCAAAAGGTAAAAGTGATGGAACTTAAGAAGTTTTTAGTTTGAAAATTCCACCTTCCATATGTATGATCATTTTTTAAACAAGGTATGTATATATAGGCATTTCCGTCAAAAGGTCCACCGTGCCCGAAAATTTAAAAGTTATTAAAAGCTGATTATTTTACGATATTGTTATAGAGAAATATTTAGATTTTACTAATTTTATAAATTTATTCATAACTTTGTTCACTTAGATGAACAATCAGACTGCAAAGTTGTGCAAACGTAATTTCTTATATGTGAGAATGTTTTATTGTATGTTTTCTTTGATATTATCTTCCTTAAAAGAGGTGATATTTGATAAAAATAGTTCCAAAAAAAATTTCTTATATGGTCTGTAACCTAAGGAGGAGTTCAAGGAGAAATATGTTATTCGGATTAACGGTAAATTTTTATTTTGTTTTAATCATTATTCAGTTAAATTATCATGGAAAAAATTTCACGTTCGAAATGTCACGTATCGACCCAGATTTTGGCTTAAAATAATAAAATTTAGAAGATTTTGGAATCAAACCAAAGACATTTTAATGTTACATTGCCACGTAAAATTCTGAAAGTAGTTTGACTGAAAATTGTGCCAGGTTTCACTGAATTACGCCTTTTTATACATGGCCACAAAAACTACTTTTATTTTTTTCACTTTCGAACCGCTACTTCTTTTGCCATTATCTTTGTTCTAGAATCGCGGCCTCCATAAACTTTGACATAGATAACAGTTCTTTCTTAGTGCTATAATTTAAGGGTTAAGAGATCGTAAAAATATTTGTTGTTTAAAATATTATTGCATTTTCGATGCGTACGACTGTTACTGCCCGTCTATACCAGAGATAATTATTGCGACATATATTGCAGTAAATGTCAAAATTATCTTATCTTTAATGTAGACAGCAATTTCTTGTACATATATATTGCCGACAATTTATGTTGCAATAAATGTTAGTCCATTTTCGTTGACAATTATTGCTTACATAAAACGTCAAATTGGGTTATCAATTGAGAAAAAAGAAGCAAAAAAGAAAAATATAAAACCAAATTGTGTGAGAAAGAAATTAAATTTGTGAAATGGCAGCAAATTATAATTGTAGTAAAAGAATTAAATTAATGAATTTAATAAATTTAATAAACACTAAAATAAAATTACAAAAATTATTTTTATTAATATAATTTTTTTCTTAGTCGACCTTTATTATTTAAATTTATTATTTAAATTTATATTTTTTTTTTTGTTAAAGTAAAATTTATATTTTTATATAAAAAAGACCTCAAGCTTCAACAAATTAATATACATTTTAATAATAAAGTCTAATAAGAAAGAATAAAAATAATTTTTGCAAGAAAGCGCCAGTTTTTACACTGCACCTTCTTCCTTGATGTTTTTCAAATTATTTTTTTTTTTTTAATTTAGTAGTATTAAAATACTTTACAATCATCTACTTTATTTTATTTGAATATAAATATTTAATGTAATCAAAACCTCTGGAAGTTATTATTTTTTATAAAAGATATAATTATTCTTCTAAAAATGTAAGTTGGAAGCTTGTTGTACATATGTAGTCCTTTATAGAATAGTGACCTTTGTATTGCAGTGGTTGTTGCCTGTGGAAGCCTAAAATTCCCAGCATTTCTTAATTGATAGGGTTGCATATCACCTACATAATTTAGTTGCTCTACCAGATATTGCGGTGCGTTTCCCATTTTCATTTTTTGTATAAATATGAGTGTGTTGAGTTAACATAAAAACGTTTTCCCATGCCTTTAACATAAGCTGTGCAATAAGCAATATTGCTCTGTTATTCTGCCGACGTTATTGCAAACTGGCTGATATATTTAACTTTAGTGTAGACCTAGGGTTAAGAACCCTTAAGATTTCATACTTCGTATGAGCTTCATAAATTTATTATGTATTTTTAGAAAAATTTGGACTGAAAATATATCTGAAAACAATTTAAACCTATTTAATTTTGTACAAATATGGCAATTCATTTGCGATAATGGGATTGCATTAGTTAACAGCTATGGTGTTTTCTTTTCTAAAAAATAATGATGCATTATAGTTGTGTAATATATTTATTAGGTTACACGATCCCTTACAAAGTGATACATTTTTATAAATTACAATGGAACAAAATAATAGCTACGTTTTAGACTCAACACTAATGTGTATTTAGCGTGTTAAATATTGAATGCAAAGTTTGTACTAAAAGCGATATTCACCATGCTTGTAGCAATTTTCAACAATTAATTTTCTTACAATTCTAATAAGCGAGCACTGATTTTCAATAATTGATGTCAGCTGTTGTTTAAAATTTTGCGACAAAAAAAATATAATAAAAGTAAAACAAACGAAAAACAAACAGTTTTTATATCCATCACAATATAACTTAAAATCACAATATGTATAACGCAAATTGTCCGCAAACACAAGAAAAAAAAATTACTTGCTTGCATAAAAAAGTAATTTAAGCAGATGCAAAAAACACTCAGTTTTAACTGCGGGTAAGAAATGGAACAAATTTGCCATTTATTGTTGCAACATGTTTAGAAAGGAAAACGACAACTTCTCACATTTTTGCATATATTTTTAGAATGGAACAAAAACCCGCACGGATGGTAGCATATATGGAACATTATTGTCAGAAAAGAAAACACAATTAGTCATTAAAAGTTCAGGGATGAATTAGAATTTTCATTGATCTCAAATATTCATTTGAATGAGTGCGAATTCAATGATTCTAATACTTATTTTCATTGGTGCTTAATATTAATTTTAATATGCATTTTCAATTGTATTATAAATTAATTAAAAACAAACATGAAAATACTGAAACATAAGGCATTTTGTACATTTTTGAATTTTTTATTAAAGTTTTAAACTTTCCATTTTTAAAAAGTTCAAAAACCAAAATATTTATCCTAATGTTATTTTTTTATTAAACAAACAGCTTCAAATATTAAAAGATATTGAAAATAATTTTTAAATGTGATATTGACAAATTTTTCTTTCAAATGTTCGTATTAATCCATTTTAAGTTTTCATCAATAGAAAAATTTACCACGCCTACTTTTACGCCCACTTTTTCTATTAAGCGCATAACTTGAGAACGGCTTGACCGATTTTTTCTTTAAAATGATCGCCATGGTCCAACTTAGGTTTTTACGGAAAAAAATTTTGCCCCGCCCACTTTTTTAGATTTACCTAAATTTGCTATTTTATTTCAAAAGTTCGTTTATTTTTTATATCGATATTTCGATTTCCTTTTTTAAATTTTAATTTTTATTAATTGTCAAACACAATTTGGGTTTACTCCCTTTATAATAAACCGTTGAGTTCTTTTAATTGCAAATAAAAATAAATACACACACTTATTCAACTTTACAAACTTTATTATTTTGTTAACATTGATAGTTGGAAAAATCACCAGTTTTAATTTGGGAAAAAATTAGAACCTGCTGTCACATTTGCTTTTATTTGTATAGGATTACACATAAATTGAAGCAAAACAAAACTTTTTTAACTTGTTTTTTAAATATTTTTACTTACTTAAGAAAAGTGATTTCAAAGAAAAAAAAAAAAAAACCAACCGACGCGATTGGTACAGAAACAAAAATATTTTTACAAGTCCAAAATACCAACAAATTCTTGTGGCTATTTTTTTTCTTAATAATTTCTACAGGCATCAACGAATTTTTTTCACAAACAAAACACATATCGTTAGCTAAAATGCAAAACAATGTAGATATGTTATTGGAAAATTACAAATTAATAGAATACAATATTTTTCCTTAATAATATATAGGTAACGCATTTTTATTTGAAATATTAAAAATTGATTTTAAATCTCAAATAATTACCATTTTACAAAGTTCTTTGCATGTAAACTTATGAAATGTTATATTCGGCCTTATTATGAGTGTCGTTGGCGTGTCGTAAGCTAGGCGTTTTTTAAAATCGGTATTATGAATGTCGAAAAACGACAAAAATACAGCACTGTTGGCAATTCTAGTACAATTTACGGTACCATGAGTGTCGTTTGTAAATGTCAAAAATTGCAATTACTGTCGTTAAAGTTTTGGTTAACGACTCTACGAAAAAAATTGTTAAAAACAATTTTAAATGGATATAAATAAAAAGTAAGTATTTATAACACTAAAAAACTACTTAATAATGATAAATTTAACTTTTTTAATTACAATTCAATCAATTTAGAACTAAAATTACAAACCACAGGCAATTTAGCCGAATGGTGTCACTGTTGGAGCAAAATCCAAGCTTGGCCAAAGGATTTAATAGTGGCATAAATAAAATAAACGCTAAGGAGGAGTGGAACAAGATTGGTGAAGAACTCAACATTTTGGGACCACCAGCACGTAATGGGGAAGGTTGGATGAAAGTATGGGCGGACTATAAATTTAAAATTAAAAAAAAGTTAATTTTCAATAAAGCCGAATGTTGTGCAACCGGGGGTGGTTCCTTTAAACAATACGTGTTATCTCCAACAGAAGAAGCTGCCTCCAATTTGTTACAAATTGATTCAATTGTGAATCCAGGCGGTGTTTCGTTTGGTTTTCAACGCCGTAGACAAAATACAAATAGTGGTAATAATGAGGATATACCAATGAGTGATGATTTAGAGAACGAAGAACCAGTCTGCTCAAACCAATCCACCAATCCCAAGCAACACAATAATGTTCCTAAAGAAGTACGCGCCTTACATTCAACACAAAAAACTGCAACACAGATACCTATGCAAAACAATGAAGTTGTTGAAGAAGTACGTTTCTCAGTCAGCAAAAAAAAAACTCCTACTAAAAAACCAACACAAATTCTTGGAGAACAAAGTTCAACACCACCAACAAAGAAGACCCCAACTAAGAAAAAAACAAAAGATAATCTCCTTGAAGAGCAACTAGAAGTCCAAACAGCATTGTACACAGAAGTTAAACATTCTTTAGCAGAAATTGAAAGGTATCAACGCAAAAACTACAAAATTAAGGAAGAAAAGTTAGCACTTTACAAGAAAGAGTTAAAATGTAAGGATGAATTTAGAATAGAATTTTTGAAGCTTAGAAAACAGGAAATAGAATTTGAAAAAAGACGTATTGCAATAGATGAAATGAGAAATGGTTTACAGAGTATTGAATTAGATGAAAGTTTATGAACATAACATGTATGTACATACATACATATAGCTTTTTATTAACGAAAATAACTATGTGTTTAATTTATCAAGCTGTAATTTAAGCTTGATGGCATATAAATTTAGTAAATATTAAATGTACCACGAACTGATAATTTAATTATTGAAAGATATTTTTCAGAAATTTTTTTAAAATTGCTTATATGTCGATTATTTCCAATTTACAATTTTGTATTTTTGGCAATGGTCTAATAGATTAAATTCAGTTATCAAATAATTTTTTCAACAATCCGAAAAAAAATTAAGATTACTTCCCTTGTGTACAAAAACTTGAATTTTTAAAACAAAGTTTTTGTAAACAAGGGAAGAATTCTTGTTTTTTTTGGATAACTAAATTTAATCTATTAGATTATTGCCAAAAATACAAAATTGTAAATTGAAAAATCGACATACAATAAATAATTAAAAAAAAAATTTCTGAAAAATGTCTTTCAATAATTAAATTATCACTTCGTGGTACATTTAATATTTACTAAATTTGTATGCCATCAAGCTTAAATTACAGCTTGATAAATTAACCACATAGTTAATAGAATAGAATAATCTGAATTTAATTTTAATTTTTTTTACTTTTTACATTTTTGTTATTTTATATGTAGATATTAGAGATGCCTTTTACCTTTGTTCGAATAATTCAAATAAATGTTTTTGTTCCTTAGATCAAATGATTAAATCTTAAAATTATTCGATTAATCGATGAGAATAACGAATAAAAAAAATTATTTTTACAAAAAAATTACGTATTTTAAATAAGATACATCCGTACATGAAAAATATTTCATTTTCTTATTTAGTTGTTCTAAAATCCGGTATGACTTTTTCCTTTTTTGATCCGTACAACTTTACATCTTAACTCAATATCGTTGTATTACTTAAAGGAATCGTAAAACCCTTAATTCTTAAATTATCCGATAATACTTTAAATTTTCAAAAGGCGTTTGCAGACCTACCATCTTCAGCCAAACTTCTGCATGCAATTTCTTCTGTAGAACAACGTTGTCTCTTCCATTTCTTATTTTTTCCATTGGAACAAGTTCGGCATTTTTTGATATCGTATTCTTTATTTTTTTAGCTTTTTGTTTATCTCTAATTTTTCACCGGCAAGTAAAAAGAACATAAATACATTTTCGAAATACTATGAGTACTCAGCTCATAAGCTTTTATTTAAATTAATAAAAAAAAAAATGTTCGATTAATCGACAATTATTCATCATTTGAAAATAGCTATTTTAAAATTATTCGAACAAGAGTTTATTTTGTTTGATCGATTAATCGAATTGTTCTTAATCGGTTGACAACTATACTTCATATATATGTAAATTTTTGTTTTTTATTTTTTAAAATTAAAAAAATCTACATTTAATTTTTGTCTTTCAATTTTTGTTATTTTATTTTTAGTAAAAAATATGTATTTAATAATGTACTAATAAAACTGAATTAAATATTTAATGATTGCATTATTAATGTTCTTATATTTATTGCGCTTAGATCGTCATCTACAACAGAATTTGTTGGTGGTAATTCATTCATTTCATCAACTTCAGGAATTTCCATTTTATAATGAATGCATATGTTGTGTAAAGATGCGCAAACAGAAGTAATTTTAGCAGCCATATCTGGTGTGTAATGCAACTGCCTTGCGCCTAGTATGCACCGGAATCTGTTTTTTAAAACACCAATAGTTCGTTCAACTATATTTCTAGTTCTTGCATGTATATAGTTAAAACGACTTTCTAAAGAACCTTCTCCAGCAGACCTGAATGGCGTTATCAAAAACTTTTCTAAGGGGTACCCTGCGTCTCCTACAAACATAGAAAATGACAATTTAAATTCAAAAAAGGTAAATTGAAATTTACAAAGGCTAATTAAAGTTCTGAAAATGATAACAATGTTTAATATGAATTTTTATTTTGAATAAGAAAAAAAAAATTGGTAATTTTTGACCATTAAAAAATATTTCAAAGTTAATTTGGTTTAAATTTCAATAGTTTGCTGCACCAAACTTTGAATTTTTTGAAAAAGGTGTTACACATTTTAAACTTACCTAATAACCAAGTATTTCTTTCGCCATTATCATATTGTTCTCTCAGAAATTTTTTTAAGTCACTGATGTTCCATACTAAGGAGTCGTGAACAGATCCCTGATGATGAGATGATATAAATCTTATTCTAAGCTTATGATCACATACCTATATACATACATATGTATAGTAAACAAATTTTTAGTTTTGATTTTTTTAGCTCTAAACATAAAAACTTACCACAGTTGCATTAAGACTGTAGAAACCTTTTCTGTTTCTGTATTTGAATTGTGCTTCCTTTTCAGGTGAGATTATATTTATATGGGTTCCATCTATGCATCCTATTACACCTGGAAACCCGGTTTTGTTGTAAAAAAATTTTTTTATTTCGTCCTTTTCATTTTCTTCTGTTGGAAAGGAAATCCATAATGGGCAAAGTACGTTATACATAGCATCAATGCACTCTTTGAATGCATTGCTTACAGAAGACTGACACATACTTATGTTGTAGTCATTACCAGCACCTTTCTGGTAACTACCCTCAGCGAGTATCCGCATGGTTGCTGCAAGCTTCAAAATATTTGGCAAACATGTTACCCTTGTCTGTTTTTTCAGTTGAGGAGAAATTTTGTCCAGAACATATTTAAAACCATGCTTATTTAGTCTATAGTAACTTACAAAACTAAAAAAAAATCATGCATTTCTATTATATTTATTTATTTTTTTACTTACTTGGAATTTGGCATGGCAAATATATTAGACTGGTCCCGTAGTTGTCTCCTATTAGCATTCATTTCAGCTGTGGTATATTCATCTTCATCTTCGGAAGATGAAAATGCAGCAACGCTTAACATTGTTTTTAAAATATGTGGGTTTTATTATTTTTTTAATTTAATTTTTTAACGCTCACGACCAAAAATTTACAAACATATATTTTAACCGCCACACAGCTGTTTTTGGCAGTTTTCACAACAAGGTAGTTCATAAATACTTAAAATCGTGCGATTTATGAAACAATCTGTTATTTTTACTCTGTTACAAAAAATGTCGTTGTCGTAAATTTTACATGGTACCAATGAAATTTAAAAACGACTACGACTACGACAATTGTCGTAATAAAAAAACGACACTCATAATAAGGCCGATTATTCTACATTTAAGTCTTAAAATTTAAACTCTAAATAAAAACTGCACGCAAGGCATTGGATGTTACCAAAATCATTTTTGACCGCACAATATTTTTTGAGTGTTAACTGAAACAAAATAATATAGCATCCGCTAAACATGTACACTTGTCGAAGTCACATTGACGACTGAATTGAAGAGCATAAAAAAAGTCTAAGTATTGGTGTGCACAATTGTGCAAATAAATGGAAATCCCTGTTCTAAATGTAAAATCAGGGTTTAAAAAGCTGCAGTCAAAATCAAAAAATTGCTTTTTCTTCCACTTTCTGATTTTTCATTAGACAAAAATAAACCGTTGCTTTTACTTCTGATTCATTAAATGAAAACAGTCGCAGTGAAGGCAAAAGCAAAAAAAGAAAAGTTGAACACAACAAAGAACATCAGCAGCCGACATGTTCAAAAGTGTTTGGTTTGACAGACTGAAACTTTTAATAAATCCCGAAGTTAACGAAGATGGGACGTTGTGTTCATTGTATGTATATGAAAGCGATAATGTTATTTAAAGTTTTATTTAATTTCAAAAAATTAAAAAGATTTGTTAAGCTTTAAAATAAATAAATATGTATGTACATATTTATGTATATATGTACGCATGTATTATTTAAAAAAAAATATGGAAAACAAAAACAAAAACGCAACGTCCCATCTTCGTTAACTACGGGATTTTTTAAAAGTTTCAGTAGGTCAAACAAAACACTGCCGAACATGTTGACTGCCGATGTTCTTTGTTGTGTATAACATTTCGTTTTTTGCTTTTGCATTCACTGCGACTGTTTTCATTTAATGAATCAGAAGTAAAGTCAACGGTTTATTTTTGTCCAATGACAAATGAAGATGTCGAAGTTACAGCACAATCTTATGACTTTTACTATCTCAACTGCAGCTTTTTAAACGCTGTGTAAAATCACAAATGAAATACAAAAACCATAAATTAACTCTTCGTCTTACTCATGAGTCTGGCCAGACCTTTTCCAATGCATTTTGAACGCAAAAAAATCGGTAACACAGCGGGCTACGAACAATTTCATTTATTTTTATTTTATTCTCTTTTGTGCTTTTCGTTTTTTTTTTTTAACATTTTAAAGACAGAGATGTAACAAAAATGCAGCTGTTTACTATCGTTAAAAAAAGTTACAGAATCACACTATCGTTACTGCAAGCGAATATTATGTCGACAAATATAACGATTGTCGGTTCGCTAAAAGTTAGTGAATCGCACCACAGGTGGCTATCATTAGAAGCATAACTGAGCTACCTTAATAAGAGCGGCAAGCGTCTCTTTTATGTCAAAACTTTTTATTTTCATATAGTTTATACGAAACAAACCTTTAGAACGCGAATTTAACACCACCCGGCTGGAAAATCTTATTTGATAGATCGCGTGGTCATTTTAGTTTATTGAAAATGTATTGGCAATAGAATTTGCATGTTTAAAAAAACGCTTGCCGCTCTTGTTTACATAGGTAGCTCGAATTCGAATTCCAAAATTATATGAATGCCATCGATACTGCAAAAGATATACCCATGAGCCCCGATTTCGTTGTTTAAATTTGCGTTGCTTTTAAAAAATTGGTTAAATCCGCTTTGCGTTTTTTTTGATTCCGATTTCTAAGCATAGTTGCGTGTTAGGAGTTAAAAAGTTAGTTCTTAATAAGAAGTTATGTAGAAAAATAAGTGCAAAGAAAAGAAAATGCATTAGTTAGGAACTAAAATTGGCCATAATAAAACGTTTCAAGTCGGGTGAAAAGGCTGTTGATATAGACAGAACCCTTGGTTTAGCACTTTCAACAGTAAAACCATTTGCAACAGAGATAGCGCTAAAAATTGAGATTCTGTTTTTTATTTAATGGTTTTGTGAATATTGATAAATGAAATAAATATATTTTTGGTATGTTTTTGTAAAAAAATATATTTTTCCTAATGTGTTTCTTTTCAAATGAAAAATATATTTTTACCCATGATTTTTTCTTATTTTTATAATTTCTAAGCCCACTTGCTGAAATAAATAGAATAAAACGAAACCATATCAGTTTTTTTTTCTCATAAAAAGAATTTCTTGCAATAAATTGACTCCGATTTGTAAAATTTAACAATTTGACGATTTTTTTGAAGATTTTGTTACATGTTCGTGACGATTTTGACGAATTTTGTTAAAATTTTTGAGAATTTTTTAAGAAAAAAGAAACAACCCTGGTTTCTCATAAAAATTGATGTTGTTATTATTTGAAACAGAGTGGATGTGAGTGGATAAAAAAAGAATGCGAGTATTATATCTCTTTGCCTACGTTTCGCACAAGCGATGAGAATACAATAAGTTACTTAATGTACGATGACGTTATTTCCATTTTTTTCAACAAATACATGTGCTCAGTTCAGTTCATGTGTTAGTTAGTTTCCTTTTATACAGGCAAAGTTTACTTTGACAAAGTTTGTTGAATTTTCTTTTAAACTTTGTTTCGTGTTTTGACACACAAAGTTTAGTTTGACAAAGTTTTGTTTTCTTTTGTGTGAACATAATATATAAACATTGTTGTCAGACTGATGGGTTATCATATTTTTTGAAAAAAATACCATTTAAAGATTATGATTTACTTTAAGTTTGTTTGTACAAAATACACAATTATACTTAAACAGTAAATTTTTAAAACAATGAAGTTTTGTATCAGTTTATTGGTTTTGCACATTTTGTACCCAAAATTGCATCATTATTTCTGGGCATATAAAATATTAAAAAAGCATCTTAAGCGGTTGTTCATTTAGGGAATATTGATGAAAAAAATTATTTGTAAAAAGAAAAACCGTATTATTATAAAGTTTCATATATTAAAGAACAAAAAAATCAATTAAGTACCAAAAGGTAAAAGTGATGGAACTTAAGAAGTTTTTAGTTTGAAAATTCCACCTTCCATATGTATGATCATTTTTTAAACAAGGTATGTATATATAGGCATTTCCGTCAAAAGGTCCACCGTGCCCGAAAATTTAAAAGTTATTAAAAGCTGATTATTTTACGATATTGTTATAGAGAAATATTTAGATTTTACTAATTTTATAAATTTATTCATAACTTTGTTCACTTAGATGAACAATCAGACTGCAAAGTTGTGCAAACGTAATTTCTTATATGTGAGAATGTTTTATTGTATGTTTTCTTTGATATTATCTTCCTTAAAAGAGGTGATATTTGATAAAAATAGTTCCAAAAAAAATTTCTTATATGGTCTGTAACCTAAGGAGGAGTTCAAGGAGAAATATGTTATTCGGATTAACGGTAAATTTTTATTTTGTTTTAATCATTATTCAGTTAAATTATCATGGAAAAAATTTCACGTTCGAAATGTCACGTATCGACCCAGATTTTGGCTTAAAATAATAAAATTTAGAAGATTTTGGAATCAAACCAAAGACATTTTAATGTTACATTGCCACGTAAAATTCTGAAAGTAGTTTGACTGAAAATTGTGCCAGGTTTCACTGAATTACGCCTTTTTATACATGGCCACAAAAACTACTTTTATTTTTTTCACTTTCGAACCGCTACTTCTTTTGCCATTATCTTTGTTCTAGAATCGCGGCCTCCATAAACTTTGACATAGATAACAGTTCTTTCTTAGTGCTATAATTTAAGGGTTAAGAGATCGTAAAAATATTTGTTGTTTAAAATATTATTGCATTTTCGATGCGTACGACTGTTACTGCCCGTCTATACCAGAGATAATTATTGCGACATATATTGCAGTAAATGTCAAAATTATCTTATCTTTAATGTAGACAGCAATTTCTTGTACATATATATTGCCGACAATTTATGTTGCAATAAATGTTAGTCCATTTTCGTTGACAATTATTGCTTACATAAAACGTCAAATTGGGTTATCAATTGAGAAAAAAGAAGCAAAAAAGAAAAATATAAAACCAAATTGTGTGAGAAAGAAATTAAATTTGTGAAATGGCAGCAAATTATAATTGTAGTAAAAGAATTAAATTAATGAATTTAATAAATTTAATAAACACTAAAATAAAATTACAAAAATTATTTTTATTAATATAATTTTTTTCTTAGTCGACCTTTATTATTTAAATTTATTATTTAAATTTATATTTTTTTTTTTTTTTTGTTAAAGTAAAATTTATATTTTTATATAAAAAAGACCTCAAGCTTCAACAAATTAATATACATTTTAATAATAAAGTCTAATAAGAAAGAATAAAAATAATTTTTGCAAGAAAGCGCCAGTTTTTACACTGCACCTTCTTCCTTGATGTTTTTCAAATTATTTTTTTTTTTTTAATTTAGTAGTATTAAAATACTTTACAATCATCTACTTTATTTTATTTGAATATAAATATTTAATGTAATCAAAACCTCTGGAAGTTATTATTTTTTATAAAAGATATAATTATTCTTCTAAAAATGTAAGTTGGAAGCTTGTTGTACATATGTAGTCCTTTATAGAATAGTGACCTTTGTATTGCAGTGGTTGTTGCCTGTGGAAGCCTAAAATTCCCAGCATTTCTTAATTGATAGGGTTGCATATCACCTACATAATTTAGTTGCTCTACCAGATATTGCGGTGCGTTTCCCATTTTCATTTTTTGTATAAATATGAGTGTGTTGAGTTAACATAAAAACGTTTTCCCATGCCTTTAACATAAGCTGTGCAATAAGCAATATTGCTCTGTTATTCTGCCGACGTTATTGCAAACTGGCTGATATATTTAACTTTAGTGTAGACCTAGGGTTAAGAACCCTTAAGATTTCATACTTCGTATGAGCTTCATAAATTTATTATGTATTTTTAGAAAAATTTGGACTGAAAATATATCTGAAAACAATTTAAACCTATTTAATTTTGTACAAATATGGCAATTCATTTGCGATAATGGGATTGCATTAGTTAACAGCTATGGTGTTTTCTTTTCTAAAAAATAATGATGCATTATAGTTGTGTAATATATTTATTAGGTTACACGATCCCTTACAAAGTGATACATTTTTATAAATTACAATGGAACAAAATAATAGCTACGTTTTAGACTCAACACTAATGTGTATTTAGCGTGTTAAATATTGAATGCAAAGTTTGTACTAAAAGCGATATTCACCATGCTTGTAGCAATTTTCAACAATTAATTTTCTTACAATTCTAATAAGCGAGCACTGATTTTCAATAATTGATGTCAGCTGTTGTTTAAAATTTTGCGACAAAAAAAATATAATAAAAGTAAAACAAACGAAAAACAAACAGTTTTTATATCCATCACAATATAACTTAAAATCACAATATGTATAACGCAAATTGTCCGCAAACACAAGAAAAAAAAATTACTTGCTTGCATAAAAAAGTAATTTAAGCAGATGCAAAAAACACTCAGTTTTAACTGCGGGTAAGAAATGGAACAAATTTGCCATTTATTGTTGCAACATGTTTAGAAAGGAAAACGACAACTTCTCACATTTTTGCATATATTTTTAGAATGGAACAAAAACCCGCACGGATGGTAGCATATATGGAACATTATTGTCAGAAAAGAAAACACAATTAGTCATTAAAAGTTCAGGGATGAATTAGAATTTTCATTGATCTCAAATATTCATTTGAATGAGTGCGAATTCAATGATTCTAATACTTATTTTCATTGGTGCTTAATATTAATTTTAATATGCATTTTCAATTGTATTATAAATTAATTAAAAACAAACATGAAAATACTGAAACATAAGGCATTTTGTACATTTTTGAATTTTTTATTAAAGTTTTAAACTTTCCATTTTTAAAAAGTTCAAAAACCAAAATATTTATCCTAATGTTATTTTTTTATTAAACAAACAGCTTCAAATATTAAAAGATATTGAAAATAATTTTTAAATGTGATATTGACAAATTTTTCTTTCAAATGTTCGTATTAATCCATTTTAAGTTTTCATCAATAGAAAAATTTACCACGCCTACTTTTACGCCCACTTTTTCTATTAAGCGCATAACTTGAGAACGGCTTGACCGATTTTTTCTTTAAAATGATCGCCATGGTCCAACTTAGGTTTTTACGGAAAAAAATTTTGCCCCGCCCACTTTTTTAGATTTACCTAAATTTGCTATTTTATTTCAAAAGTTCGTTTATTTTTTATATCGATATTTCGATTTCCTTTTTTAAATTTTAATTTTTATTAATTGTCAAACACAATTTGGGTTTACTCCCTTTATAATAAACCGTTGAGTTCTTTTAATTGCAAATAAAAATAAATACACACACTTATTCAACTTTACAAACTTTATTATTTTGTTAACATTGATAGTTACGTACAGAACCGTTTCTCAAAACAAACTAAAACTATTATACATGAGTCACCAGTAGTATAAATATGGGGATTTTGTATATGATTTTTCCTCCCTACGTGATTCCCATAAGGAGGAATTTTTAAATTTCAATTTCCTCCCTACGTGTTTTCCCATAAGGAGGACTTTTTTCTTCCCATACGGAGGAATTTTTAAATTGAAATGTTAATTTAAACTTAGATATTCTAGACTTTTTTTTTTGTTGCTCCAATGGATTTTTCCATAAGGAGGAATTTTAAATATAAACAAAATTAAAAAATTGTTGAGTATTTTTTAAATATAAAAGAGACTGATATAAAGTTGATCACATTATATTTTCTTCAATGAAGAGAAATTTCAGAAGTTCCATAATATGCATAAAGCAATTGTTTGAGTATTTTAAAATAAGAAAGAGTAATATGTAATATATTTACTGCCTGTTTAACGATATCGAACGTCATCGTTCGCATAGAAAATTACATATAAAACAAAAACAAAAATCGAACATTGTTCGAAGTTTGTTTTTATACCCTTCACCTCAGGTGGAAAAGGGTATATATAAGTTTGTCATAACGTTTGTAATTTCCACAATATTGATTTTAGACCCCATAAAGTATATATATTCTGGGACCTTATGAGGAGAGAACTTGATTTAACCCTGTCCGTCTGTCCGTCTGTCCGTCTTACGTTTGATATGTGTTTTCCGGATAATCCAGACATGATAGCGGCTAGGTTGTTTTACATTTATGTTACATACAGTCCACCATTTCTTGCTATTGAAATTCAGCCAGATCGGTCCAAAAATGACGTAGATATGAGCAAAAAACCACGACTACCTCTAAATTTTTCCAAAAATCCCTTGTTGTTGTATTTTTTTAATTTCTGTATATCTTGAGAACGGCAAGAGCCAAAGTTTCCAAATTAGGTACACACATTTAGGTTACCAATACACACCATCCTACAAAATGTGGGCGGGATTGGAGAAGTGGGCGTGGTACCTCCCGTACAAAAAAAATTAAAAATTTTATAAAAACCTAAATTTAAGGGCTGCCATATGTCCTATGGATATGACTTATATATCAAAATATCGGAAATTTTTAGTAGAACATATTTTATAAAAAACTCGGGAAAATCGGTTCAGATACAAAAAAGTTATGACCAAAATTAAATTTTTTTTTTTAAATACCCAACTTTCGGTAACCATAGATCTCCCCGAGTCCAAGTTTTATAACCCAACTAACTGGCAAATTCTTCTTAAACACGTCGGTATATAAATCTGTCAAATCGGTTAAAAAATGGCTGAGTTATAATCAAAATACTGAAATCCCAAAAATTACTCTTTTTATACCCTTCACCTCAGGTGGAAAAGGGTATATATAAGTTTGTCATAACGTTTGTAATTTCCACAATATTGATTTTAGACCCCATAAAGTATATATATTCTGGGACCTTATGAGGAGAGAACTTGATTTAACCATGTCCGTCTGTCCGTCTTACGTTTGATATGTGTTTTCCGGATAATCCAGACATGATAGCGGTTAGGTTGTTTTACATTTATGTTACATACAGTCCATTATGACCTTATGAGGAGAGAACTTGATTTAACCATGTGATGTCCCTCTACCCCCCCCCCCCCCCCCCCTTCAATTGCTTACATACATATACTAGCATAATGCCCAATATGATTTTCGTTATCACCCTTCTTTATTATTTCATCTATTTAACGAAAATATTTTTACAAATAGAAACTAGGAATTTTTGTGTTTTTTGCTACTTAAAAACTCGCCAAAAAAGATAAAAGAAAACAAACAAACACACACACATGGCGCAAACTATTTTGGTGAATATATTTCCCAACTTTGTGGTGAACAAAAACATCAGAAGTAATTACAACAAAACTTTGTTGAATTTTGTGAACAGACAACGTGCCATATTTCATTTTAATGATATTCGATTAACGTTCCTTCATGGTTCAGTTGTCTAGGGGGTTTGTTAGAAACTGAGAGTTCCCGGTTCGATTCTTGGTTTTTTAAAAAGAAAATTTTTTTTTTAATATTTTTATTTTTTTTATGTTCTAAAAAAGATTTAAAAAAAATATTTACCAGTTTTCGCTTTTTAAATTTTATTTATAATGAAGTTTGAGGTATTGCAAATATGTATGTATATGTAAAAATTATTTAGTTTTTGTCTAGTTGCTCTGTATTCTGCTCGCACAATGGTGAAGGGTATATAAGATTCGGCACAGCCGAATATAGCACTCTTACTTGTTGTTTTTAATGTTATTATCTATGCGAACGATGACGTTCGAAATCCATGAACAGGCTGTTAGAATATGCAGCACATATAAGTATAGAGATTAACTTAATTTTAAAGTTTGCCATTAATATAAAAAGGCGTAGGGAGTATATTCCACATCATTATTCTAATTGTCACTTTAAAGGAAACTTAATAAAAATGGTAAGTATTTTCTATATAATAAAGGTTTATTTAATTATTCATTATTGTGATTATTATTATTTTTTTCTTGCTTGTTTTCAGATGTATAAAACAATTTTAAATATTGCCCAAGGTATTAGGCCTGAGTATATTAGAATAGATGATATACCTTTAAACCAGTCTTTGAAAATTGTGAATTTTGAATGGAAAGAAACACAATATGGTCTAAAAGTCATTGCCAATTTAGATGACAATAAATGGTTTTATCTCCCCAATAGAATGATGAAATTTTTAAACAAGGAGGATCCATACTTAACTCAAATGAATGATAAAGTTTGGACAATTATTTACAAGGGGCGTCAATTCCCAAATGGACCTGCAATATTTGATTTAAATTATATCTAAACTCTAAAAAAAAAAAAAATCCTTACAATAAAGATAAATATAGTAAAACAAAAACAATATATTTTTTTTTTTTAATTTATATTACTTTTATTTAAAATAAATTTACATATAAAAATTTAAAATTTAATTTCCAAAAAATAAGAATCGTCCTCCTCCTTAAATTGTTTTTTGAAGTCAGGAATCTCCTCCTCCTTCGCATTGTCAGGAATCTCCTCCTCCTTCGCATTGTCAGGGATCTCCTCCTTCATGTTCATCTCTGCAGGACTTTTATAAAATTTTGACTTTTTGGCACTGAAATTATGCAGGCGCATAAAATGCCTTTTCTTATTAAACTTGGTTTTAAAAGATATGTGCTTACAAAATTCACACGTTAACTTAACACTTTTCATTTTTAATTAAATAAAATAGTTAAAAAATCTTTTGAAAACACCTCGTAAAACATATATTTATTTTCTTATGCACTTTTTTGTTTTTATTTTGGTATATATATTTATCTGTTAAAAAATAAATATACAATTGTTATTGTGGAAATTAAAAGTCAATAAACTTTTCATTAGTGAAAAAATGCAATAGTATGCATTTTTTAAGTTAAATAATTAACCTTGAATGTTTGCTTCACATTAAATTATGAGCCAATAAACTTTTCATAAGTGAAAAAATGCAATAGTGTGCATTTTTTAAGTTAAAGAATTAACCTTGAATGTTTGCTTCTTATTAAATTATGAGCCAATAAACTTTTCAGAAGTGAAAAAATGCAATAGTGTGCATTTTTTAAGTTAAAGAATTAACCTTGAATGTTTGCTTCATATTAAATTATGAGCCAATAAACTTTTCAGAAGTGAAAAAATGCAATAGTGTGCATTTTTTAAGTTAAAGAATTAACCTTGAATGTTTGCTTCATATTAAATTATGAGTTAATAAACTTTTCATAAGTGAAAAAATGCAATAACATGCATTTTTTAAGTTAAATAATTAACCTTGAATGTTTGCTTCACATTAAATTATGAGTTAATGAACTTTTTTAAACATAATAATGCATTTACAAATATATTTGGCTACTTACGATATATACATATATAATGATGTTTAAATTCTTCTGATATATCACACTTATATCTTAAAATGTTCAAACGAGAAACATTCAAAATAGAGAATCCAGACAAATCAAAACAAAAATGTCTTACTTAAAAGAATATGTACATAATTTTTTACAAGACTTTGAAAATGTTCTGATGTTTGAGCACAGGGAGTGCATATACCATTTTGTTACAATCAGCGTTACCGTTGGTGCCACTAAAGTGGCAATTTGCCACTTTTTCGACTGCTTGGATACTATTTGGCCACTTTTACAAAATGCACCCAAATGTGGTACTTTTTGTGATTCTTGCCACTTATTTGATACTTTTTACGTAAGGAAAAGATACTTTTTTTCTTTCTGTTTTATTATAACTCCCAGCTTTAATATAAGTAAAACTGTTTTAATATATGTAAGCAAGTTTATATGTTTTTTTCTTGTCATGCGTGGTTAACTGAAAATCGGTTGAATCAATTTTCTATAAACCTGTTTTATTTATTTTGAATAAGGGGGTAAAGATATCTCGCATATATATATATATATATATATATATATATATATATATATATATATATATATTGGTCGTGAAGAAACCGAACTGTTGTGTACCGAAAACTTTTCTTAAATTTGTGTAATTGACATTAAAAGTAAAATCTAAGTTTTTACCAAAAATTGTGTAAAGAATTGATATGTAAAGCAAAAAGCTCAATATATTGAAGTATTTAGACCCATAGTGTCTAATGAAGATATAAACTATTTCGAATTAGTTTCAGGGCTTAAAGGTGTTATGATACTTGCTATTTTTTGTATTGGATTTTTTTAGGATTGACTGAACGAAGCAACAAATGCGAGAAAGAACAAGAAATAAAATTTGATAAACAAACCCTTTTTTCTGATTGACATTTCTCATGTTTATTTTTTTCTTTGACTAAAACAAAAAAAAAAAATGGGAAAAGCTTGGGCAGATGAAACTATTTTGTTTTTGATCAGTGAAATAAAGCAGGTGCCCTTCATATATGATTTCAAATCATAAATTTTCAATTAAAGAAAATGCCCCGATGTAATTCGTAATATTTTACATTATTTGCATTAAATTTTATTGTTTGTTATTCCAAAATAAAATGTAAACAAAACAAACAATACTGCCCACAAAACCCCGTCAAAAAAGCAAAAAATCGCAAAAAAAAAAAAGTTAAAACCCGCTATTTTCGATCAAAAACTAAAAAAATTGGCAACAGTGGTAACAATTAATCTGGAAATGTCAATTTTAACTTGAGGGTTACACGATCAAGTTTTGGCTATCAAGTTTTAATACACTCACACTTTTTTACCAATACACTCATACTTTTAAAAATTGATACGAACTTGCCTCTAAAATTCTCTTGCCAGTGAGTGTATCAATTTTCGTTCAAGAAAACAGCTTATTACAAATCTTTTGAAGTTGTTTTTGTTTTTTTTTTCACAAATATTTTGCCGGCAAAAGCTGAAGTTCTTTTTTTTTACAAATTGTTGCGGGAATTTTAAAATTTTAACTAAAAACCTAAAATAATAGTGAAATATCTTTATTAATAAAATTAATAAGCAAAATGATAAAGTCCCTTCGAACAGCCTACAGTGCAGAAAAATTAAAAGTGGAAAATAGCAAAACATTTTGAGTTGTTTTCTCGGCGACGACATCTTGAAAAAGTAAATTGCTTTCAACTTGCGTGCAGCCTACGTCACAGCTGTCAACTTTTGCATATTTTGACAATCAGTATATGTAAAAGACTATCAAGAAAATCTTGATCGTGTGGCTGCACTGTAAGTTAAAAATTTTTGTATTTTTTTTACGGTCTTAGATTATTTATCGATAACACATGTATATTTGTTTGACATTTCAAGATTTTTTATGATATAATCATACTCTTTACACTTAGTCAGTTTTCCTATGCAAATATATTTGCACTGTTCTCCAATATAGAAAAAATACAAAAAATAGCAAGTATCATAACAGCTTAAAGATATTATAACTAACCCAGATGCATTTATACATGAATTTAAACTTCTAGAGAGAAAATGACACGAATTATGAACTCATATTTAAAATTTCGAATGCTGAAGATTTTTGGCGTGAAATTGGAACATTTAAAAATAGATTTGATGAGTATACCTGTATATATATTCACACTGATACAAATTGATCTCTCATATTTTTACATTGTCACACAATAGTGCTTCTGCTGAGCGTGTTTTAGTTTAGTTAGCTTTAATAAAAAATAAAGTAACAAATAGGTTAAAAGTAAATACTTGCGAATCCATGCTTTTATCTTTAAATTTGTTAGATACTAGTCTTGAAGATTGGGTTCCAAGTGAAGACATTTTACGAAAGTATAGAAGTCGTTTTAAGAACACTTAATTGTAAAAAAATATGTATTAAACTGACCATTAATAAATAACACAGGACGACATTGAAAAAGTTTGTTCAACCATTCCAACTGATTCTTATACTTTTTGAAATGCGAAAGATCACAGGTTTCACCCATCACGTCGTATTTATGAGATACACCAATTATTGTAATTTCGGAAGATGTTTTGCACCACAATTAATAACAAAATAGATAGCTTTATAATTTTATTCGACAGTAAACCTAATTACAAAAGTTTTAAGCTATAATCGGATAAAAACTAGAAATCTTATAAAAAAAAAAAAAACGAAACTATCACTTTTTCAAATTCTTTATTTTTAATCGGTTTCGCACTTTAATACAAATAAATGCAGGGCATGCATACATGCTACTAAATTTAAGTGTTTTAATTTCTTTATTATAGGATATTAGTTTTTATCCAATCTATCTATTATTACTTAAAATTTTTGTAATCAGGTTTATTGAACAAAACTATAAAACTGGATTTCGTTATTAATTGTGGTACAAAACATCTTCCGAAATTCCAATAATTGGTGTATCTGATATATGTGACGTGATGGGACAAAACTGTGCTCATATTCGGCCATAACATTTCAAAAAAACATAAGAATCTGGTGGAACGGGCAAATAAACATCTAAAACGCTTTTAAATGTCTACCTGTGCAATACAATTTCTTAAATAAATCAAAGAAAATGTATTCAGAAGGAAAAGTGCAAGAAATATATTACTAAATGTAGTATATATAAAACACATTACATAAATATCTTCTATTTGCTGCAACAATGTCATAATCAAAAAAACATGTTTGGCAGAAAGCGAGTTTAACGTTTCTGAATTACCAAAACATTAAAAGTAAATTTTTTATAAAAATTACATCTCCAGAGAAATATTTACAAAATATTTATTTTAGTTTTACAACACATGAGCCATTTGTAAGTAAGAATGTTTGCTTATTGTAATCAATTGTTTTTTAGTATATATAATTAATATATAGAAACTGGGAATTATTTCCTTCCGAAGGTAACTTTATATTATATTCAACATTTTTAATTTTTCGAATTTATTCTATGAGCTAAATTTCAGTTATGTATTTTATAAAGAAAAGAAAATACAATATAATAGTCTGGTAGTGTATAAAGTCATTTCTGAAAAATTGTAGGAATAGAACTATTACAAAAAAGCTTTATAAAATACATACTGAAATTTAGCTCATAGAATAAATTCGAAAAATTAAAAATGTTGAATATAATATAAAGTTACCTTCGGAAGGAAATAATTCCCAGTTTCTATTTGTTAAAATAGTTGAGTTAAATACATTCAATTTATAAAGTAACACTATCCAGTGAGACACAAAGAATGCTGACGACGGCCGTAGCGGGCCAGAAAATGCATTACATTCTGCTGGTGTCTAATAATTGTAAATTTTTCTGTACATTCAATATACCTCATTGCTTTCCAACGGAAGGCTAAGGTAAAATGTAAAAAGAAAATACAATATAATAGTCTGGTAGTGTATAAAGTCATTTCTGAAAAATTGTAGGAATAGAACTATTACAAAAAAGCTTTATAAAATACATAACTGAAATTTAGCTCTTAGAATAAATTCGAAAAATTAGAAATGTTGAATATATTTTGTTATGTTTTTATACCATTTATAAAATGTTATTTAAAATTATAATAAATAGAAAAAAAAAAACGCAAAAAAACATAATGTGGTGTACTTATTTAAATTTTAAAAGAGGTGCCCCTTTTTTAAAAGAAATCCACCTTTTGGTGCCACTTTTTTTGTAGATATCCCCTTTTTGTGATACTTTTTGAAAATATCCGACGGTAACACTGGTTACAATGTCAGAGGAAAATGAGGAGTACGGTATAGATGACTACGATGAAGGACTAAACGTGCCTCATTTTGAATGCTGCCCATGGCATAACAACAATTGTAAAGAGGGTCCTTATCCGTGCAGGTGTACGGTATACTACCTCAGAAAAATAAATGTAGTCAATTTAATAAATAGTTATAAGGTTATATTTAATAATTAATAAAGAGTAAATATTAAAAACAAAAATGTGTTTTTTTTTCTTATTTTTTATCTTTTATTATATTCTTAAAAATTCTTAAAAATATACTTAAATAAACTTACAACTAATATATCATTGTAATATAAATTAAAATAATTAAATAATTTTAAAATTAGTTTGAAACTCATATTTTTAGATCTTAAATTAATAAACAACAATAAACTCCACATAAAATTGAAGTTTCACTCTGAATTCGAAGACTATTATAAAGAAAAGTTTTACAATTTTTATCTAAAAATAATCTAAAGTATTTATTTGGAGATTGGCCAGCAGAACAAAAGTACTCAGCAGGTTTGTTTTTAGGAAAATAAAAAGCAACCCAATGCTCTCCAGGCTTATGTGATGGATCAGTGTTAGCAACGTAACATTACGGTTTTAAAACTGGGTGTGTTGGTAATTTATTACATGCAAATACACCTTTAAATATATATTTGGTTATATTATTGGCGTTCAAAGTATTTTTAATATTAATTGAATTCATAGTGTCTGAATAATATTACGCGTTCTATCAATTTCTATAACACTAACAAATTCACAGTATACTAAGCACGTTATTGCTTCAACAATTGGTTTTCCGAAACGCCCTTCAATACGAATAGTTCCCTGGTTTATTAAGTTACCGCAATTGGAATTATTATTATGATCTGATGTTAAGTCGAAAGCAAGTAAAAAATATCCGTTATCAAAAAGTTCTTTAGTTATTTAATGACCTTTATCGAAATGATGAATTCCAGTTCCTTTAAATAGTGTTTGATAACCACGAGTACTTATTATTCCTCCGTTATTGTAATTAAGTTCAATTGGTTGCGCAGGAAATTGTACTCCATTTACAACCAAATTAAATCTTTGTAAGTTAAAATGTTGAAAGTTAAATGGATTTTCTTTTTTCTCTCCAGTATATGCTTTATTAGATACCATTCCAAAAATTAAAAAATTTGGTAATTGTCCTAGTATAACGTTATCTAAAGTTAAAGAGTGATTTCCAGGGTGTATTGTAAACGTTTTTATTTCCACTCTTTTATAAGGAAAAATAGCATTTCTTGATTGTAATACATTATGATGAGCCATTAAAATATTATGATTAATAGTAAGATGGTTAATATATAAATTAGCTTCATGAATTTTAATATAAGATTCATTTTTATCGCCACCTTCTAAAATGTAAAATTCCGGTTTTTCCAAATTTAATGTTACCTTTAGATCAACATTATTAAGCAAGTATTTTTGTTGGTTAAATACATCAACATGAAGTTTTCCAAAAAGCTCTACTCTTTTTCCATCCTTAAATAGTTTTTTTCTCTTGTCTAAACCAGGATTTTCTTTATCAACTAATGAATTTATTTTATTTGTATCAATAGCCCAGCCACATGATTCAAGATGCGTTGATTTAGCATCGCTTCCATAATTTAACAATTTTTCTATATAAGCCCTATAGTGATAGTTATTGTCAGGTTGTGATACATTTTTGTTGTTAAGGTGTACAATACAATTTCTAAACAAAGAGTGCAATAAGTTATTAACAACTCCTCCGAAGATAAATACTATTAAGATCACGATATGTTTCACCATTGAATAGTGATACAAATTCAATTGTGCTAGAATTATCTAGTGAGGCAATTGGATTGTAACATATTTCTTCGGTTCTAACAATGTTAGTTTGAATTGGAGGAGATTCAAATAAATCCAACTCACTCTTCATACATTCTATAAATCCTGACATTTCCAATTCCCAAAAATATCCTTAAAGTTCTTTCCTCTACAACGTTTTGATTCAATCTGTTGCTTTTGCTTTAAACGTTTAAGTTTTATATGTCGACCTTTACCTTTCTGCATTGTTTTCATTTTATCAATAGTAGCTTCTTTTATATTTTGTATGACTTTTTTTCCTTTATTTAGTAATATTTCTTTTATTGGCTTTGTTCCAATTTCTTCTAATATTTATTTTCCAATATCTAATGATTTATTCTTTAATATATTCATCCCCGTTTTAAATAAGGGCTTTAGATGTGAAAATACTGCCGAAAATATGGATCCAATACCACGACCGTATTGTAAAATTCTTGGTGCGTAATATATTTCACTAATATTTTGCATATTTTCTCCAGACTGATTATTATAATAACTTGTATAAATCGCATCCATGGTTGTAATAAAAATGAATAATTTTGTTTTCTTACACAACTATTTTATATACATTTTTTTTTTTTTTTTTTTTTTTAAGTGTAGAGTACAAGGGAATTAAATTATTAAAGTTTATCTCTTCTCCTTCATCATTTCGAATCATAATGGAAATATCATTTATATTATCGGCTTCAAGAGGAAAATATTCAATTCTATTGAAATTAATATAGTTCTTTAATGTTGCTACTGAAAATATTTTTAAACATTGAATTTTTTTACTACCAACATTCCGAGGTTTTATTATATCAGTATAAATAAATATGTTTTCACTTATATCAGACGATTCAAATTTATTAATAAACTGATTTATAGTGTCAGAGAATTTGTTCAAAGATTTTTCCAATATATAATTTGTTGATGATAAAATGGGTTCTTTTTCATTATTTGATGATTCCGGAATTTTTATATTTACGCTACGGGTATCTTTTTCTCTTGATGATAAAATGGGATCTTTTTCATTATTTGATGGTTCTGAGCTTTTTGTATTTACGTAAAGAGTATACTTTTCTCTTATAGGTATAATAGATTGGGGCTTATCAATGTTTAATGTATTTAAAAACTTTGAAGTTTTATTTGTATTTTTTAGTTTTCGCTCGTCGGATGTTTCCATTAGTTCTTTAAATTTTGCTTTAATTTCATCATATTCATGATTAGAGTCAATTTTCAATGTTTTTACAGATTGGTTATTTAAATTTGAAATGCTCCGTTTTTTACGTTTAAGTATATTTTGATTCATATTTAGTTGTTTATTCGCTATCGAGAAGGATATATCTGATAATCCGACATCCCACTCGTCACTCATGCTAAGAGATTGCTTTAATAAATTTGTGAAAGTACTTGAAGTGGTTTTATATAAATTTACTGAATCATTACTTAATAAAGTAACATAAATACTATTTTCCTCTGTGCTTGATGCCATATTTATTAGAAATGTTAAATATTATAAGTTGTGTGTTATACATATATGAAAAATTTAGTTTATCAACTAAAATCTGTTTGATTAATCCATGAATTATATTCTTTTCCGAAACCTAACCATTTTACAAATAGTTTTTCGCCTCTACGTTTTAAGACTTTTTCAACTAAAAAGATGTTAGGCACTTTAGTTTTTAATAACTCCTCTTGATAAAATCCACCTTTAATTAAATTTCCATTAAAATCTTTTAGCTGGTATGTGACAGGGTTTGTTGCATTTATTTTATTAACTTTAAAAACTTCTGTATACCAATTTGGTGTATACCCCTTTTCAAAAACATTTTTATATTTGCTTATGCGAACAAAATCGTTAATATTGAATTTTCCATTTTTAAAAACTTTTAAATTATTATACACAGTTCTTAAAATTTTTTTTTCATTTCGCTTGTTAACTGAATTAGGTTTCATCTTTATATTTCGATGATAAGATGAATTATATTCTTTCAACAGTTTATCTAATACATCTATCCAGTTATAGTTTCCTTGCATACTAAATTGTTTCCACATTTTATTTTTTAAAGTTCTATTAAATCGTTCAACTATTGACGCTTCTAAATTTGAATAGGTATGATAATGATTAATATTTAGCTCTTTCATTAGAGTTTTGAAATATGTGTTATAAAATTCTTTTC
Organism: Pollenia angustigena; assembly: GCA_930367215.1. NCBI lineage: Eukaryota > Metazoa > Arthropoda > Insecta > Diptera > Polleniidae > Pollenia > Pollenia angustigena. The sequence goes on along the minus strand of OV884061.1, from coordinate 20,632,397 downwards.
CTTGGTCTGAATGCAGGTTTTTAGGAGCTTTGTTACTGTTTAAATTAACAATACTTTTAAATGATTTAGAAACCTCAAATCCTGTTTTAGTTTTTAATGGCACAGCGTAGGCATACTTTGAAAAAACATCAATTACAGTAAGCATATACTTGAAACCTTTATTAAATTTTGCATATGGTAACATCTCCACCAAGTCTATTTGCCAAGTATCTAAAATTCCCTTTTGAATAAACCTACGTCGCTTAAAGTTTTTTCTAGCTTGACTATGAATTTCGTCAATAAGATTTTTTTTAATCATATTAATTAAAATATTCTTCCTTTTTAATTCATTAACAAATGGTTTTTAAGAGTGCAAACATGTTTCATCAGTTTATATATCCATTTACAATGATTGTTTGTGGTCCCTCAGGCTGTGGGAAATTTACTTTTATTAAAAATATTATAAAAAATCAAAATATAATATCTAAAGATATAGACCGAATCATATGGTGTTATTCTGAAATAAATGCACTTCCAAATATAGAAAATGTTGAGTTTGTTAAAGGAATTCCAGAGCCTTTTAATACGAATGACGAAGAATCTACTTTAATAATATTGGATGATTTAATGCTTGAATCATCAAATAAGAAAGTTTGTGAACTATTTACAAAAGGATCTCATCATAGAAACTTAAGCGTAATTTTAGTTGCACAAAATATTTTCCATAAAGGGTCTTATTCGCGAGATATATCATTAAACTCCAAATATATAGTTATGTTTAAAAATCCAAGAGATAAGACACAATTCCAACATCTAGCTCGTCAAGTATATCCAGAAAAATCAAAATCTTTAGTAGATGTATATAATCATTGTACAGAACAGGCTCATGGTTATTTAATAGTTGATCTTACTCAAGAAATACCAAACGCTTTAAGATTTAGATCAAATATTTTTAATGCAGATTACTATATATATATATGCAAATATAAACAATGACTTCAAATCTAAAGTTACTGAAGGAGAACAAACATATTCTCTATGTTCTTAAAAAAGCGGATCACAAACTACGAAATGCAATTTTGAAAAATGTTGACAAATGTTGTTATCAAAACTTTAAATGAAATTATTTTAAATATTATAAACAGAAATCATAAAATAAACAAAAATGTGTTTGAAAAACTAAAACCATATAAAAATACTTTGAGGAAAGTTTGCTCATCACAAACCTCTATGCGCCAAATGAGGAAACATCTTATTCAAAAGGGAGGATTTTTACCCATTATTATTACATCAATATTAAGTGGAGTAATTGGAAAAATTTTAGAAAATGTCAAATAAATTATCAAAACTTATAGTTCTACATCCATCAACTTACGAAAAATTTAAAGTTAAACATTCTGATTCAGATTTTTTACATCGGAAACTCTTGTTAATATATGGTTCACATACACTGAAGGATATAAACAAATGGTATTATATTAAACAAGAACTTGCTAAATATTTAATTGGATCCCAACGATCATCTAATCAGAATAAAATATCAACAATGCATAATTTGCGCGATAATGAAACTCAAACGAAAAAGGTCTATAAAAAGCATATTGAAACGCAAACAATTACACCTCAGTCGAGTAGTATAGCACTGCAAACAGATTTGAATTTGCCTGAAGATATTTACACAAATAATGATGACCAGAACGATATGGATACAACAATACAAAAATTTAATCCTTCTTCTGCATCTTCCGTAGCTAAGCGTCTTAAAAGCTTTTCGGAAAAATGAACTCCAAAAATTAGAATATTATCCAAAACTGATAACTATTCAAATATGAAACAATCAACTTTACCTTATCAGTATTCTCCTCGTGTTACAAGAAATCGAAAGAAATTAGATTACGATAATGAAAATGTATTATGGCAAAATATTTAAAAAAATAAAACTCTTTTTTGTTTATAATATATGTATATAAAAATGTTTTATTTTAATTTAAAATAATATTTACATGTAAAAATGTTTCTTTAGTATTCAATTTCCATTAAATATTCATCATCATCATTATCTTTTTGAAACTGATCTTTATAATTAATTAAATCTACGTCTACTTTCATTAAGTAGTCATCATCTTCATCAAATTTTAAAAATTGTTGCTTGTAGTGACCCCAAGCAAGAGTATTAACATTATTATCACAAATATATCTCTTATTATCTAAATAACTTAATGATATTTTATTAATTAAGGAGGTATATAACACATGTAGTTTTGACTTAAAAATATACATATTTCCATAATAAATTTGTTTGTTAAATAAACAATTTTTATAATCAGATAGACTTAAACTGTTACATATGCTACTCTTGACACCCTTAGCCTTTTTAATTTCCTGCATATCTGCTGTTTTAAAAGCATACATTTTTGCTCTCAAACCTACAAATTCTTTCATAATAATTCCATTATTTTCGTCTTTCATCATCCCTAAGACTTTTTTATTTTTTTTTGGTATTCCAAATTTATTATTTGTTTCATACTCTGATGTATCAAACTTTAAATCAATGTCGTTAATTATATCTTTATAGAAGTCATCCGTTTCAAATGTATAAATAAATGAATCTGTGTCCATATAATTTAATTCTACATTATTTTTATATTTTGGTAATATGTAATCGTAATGAAAATCATACATTTTCCATTTCGAAAGTTCTAAGATTGTAAAACCTAAGTAAATAGGCTTATTGTAAAATGAAAAAGATTTATTTAGTTCAACTGCTACCATGTTTTCTTCAAATATACTTACAGAATGAAATTCTGGTTTAGCAATAAGAGAACGAGCTCCAAGTCTCTTACCAACATTTTCCCAATTATTAACTATTTTTATATTTTTACGTTTATCAACGTTTTCCATTGTTTTTCCGTATACTGCATTGTTTAATAATTTGAAGAAATTTTTCTCAAAAGTGTTTTTTTGCGTTAGTTCTATGAAAATTATTTAGTGAAATATATTTTTTTAACCAATAAGACTGTTTAAATTTTAATATTCTATGAATTTTAGTTAGCTTCAAACCATGTTTTAAACATTGCTGTAAGTTTTTATAATAAATTACATACTCCGATTTGTTATTTAAATCAACAAGTAACTTTTTTTCTTTAGAATCTGGTGGAGTTTTGTTTTCACTACAAAAAGGTAAATTATTGTGAGTATCATGGATTTCTGTTGGATATACTAAATCAACTTCTAAAATATATCCAATATCTGAATCATTTGGTATTGAGTCTAAAGAAAAATTATCAATGTTTTGTACCCACTCAAAATTACGTTCTGGTAGAGCTTCAGACATTGCCCAACTATATAAATTATTTGCGTCTAAATACATTAAGTATTTAGAAGGTAGGCTTTGATCATAATCTGGCAAATATTTATTGTTAGCAATAGAATGCCTTTGAGAGCATTGAACTATTCCTCCTCGAATACCCTTTTGAAGAAAGGAGATCATTTCTAGATCAGTTAGCAAATCTAATTTAATATTTGTTAATTTAAGCATAGCATCCCATGACAATCCTGGAGCTGTGAAATAATGGCATGGGTCTAAATTATAAATGTCTTTACAAACAATCCTAAAATTCTCAAATACATCTGCTAACAATAAAACATCAGTTTTAAGGTATAACATTAAATAGTCTTCCAAAGTTTCACATTGAAATGTACTCCAAACCATTTTAGCATGAATGTAGTCTGCTTCAGAACAATGTGTATTATTTAACTTATTAAAGAAATCTTCTTTGCTTGGCAAATGTTTTTCTGTAAGTTTCGCAACAGAATTCAAATAATTATATGGAAAAACTCCTTTTCTTACAAGTAAATTAAACTTAGTTTCATCATCTACACAAAATGATTTAACTATTTTCAATTCACGTTTAGTTAAATTCTTAACGAGATTGTCTAAGCTTGAGGGCATAAATCTATAGGAGTCTAAAAATCGTATTTCAATATTGTCAGTGCTATCGCCTTTTATAGACTTAGACAGTGATATATATAGCTCCTTATTAAGTGGAATAATATTTATAGGACCATCATCAATATTGTTTAGCTCTTTTATAAATAAATGGCAGTCATAGGCCGAAAAATTATGAAAAATAACAGGGAAACATTTTGGTATTTTATAATTAATATTGCAATAGTTATGAGCTGGTCCTCTATACTTTCCACTTAAATGACAATGATCTTTTACTTTAATGTCATTTGTAATAGCTTGAGAGCAAATATGACAAACATTATTGTTTTCAAAATTTAAATTTTCCTGTTCGGTTAAGGGTGTCATTGGAACAATTTTAGTGAGAAAATTATCATTTAAATATTTGATATCTAGTACTAAATTTTCTATAAAGAGCTTTGCGGAATCAAGCCCTTTAAATATTCTTAATCTATTTAAATTATCATTGAAATTACACTTAATGAAATATGAAAATGCATAGGGGATATGCTTATCAATCAAAGTTGTTGATGAAGTATCCCCTTTCGGAATGCACGTTTGAATGTTTTCAAAAATACATTCCGAATCAGCATATATCACAAATGGAACTTCAATGGAGTTATTGAAATTCTTAAATTTTAATGTTGACTCACTTTCCTTTGGAGCATATGCGATTTTTCTGTTACAGTGTTGTTGGTGATTATTTAATTTATCCTTTTGGTAAAAATGCTGCAGACAGTCATCGCATACAAAAATTTTGCCTTTATGCTTCGTTGTTTGCAATCTGATTAATCTGCAAAAAGAAAAATAAAGATAACATTTTAATAACACAAAATTATAACGGTTGTCAATTATAAACTTACCTTGAAATATTTTTTATCCACATAAAGTGGAAATTAACTCCATTTTTCTCCTGTAGGAACATAAGGGAAATGTGTTTGGATTTTTTCCCTTTAGTTTTGTAATAGGGTCCAACAACTAAATCTTTTTCGTCATCATATCCAAAAACATTAATACTTATCAGAGGGTTGTTTCCTTCAAAAATGGCTATGTCTTTTATTTTTAGAGGGAAGCTTAATCCCTTAAAATCTAAGGTATAACCATTTATGGCAATTATTTTTTCCTCAATCTTAACATTATACATAAATGGTAGATTGGCATTATTTTGTCTTAAGTCAGCTATTGCTGATATAACAGCCCATTTAAAACAAAACTCATCTCTGTTTTTAATATTGAGGCAGGCTTTTTTTAACATTAGTTTTCTGGGAAGTGGTATGAAACTTGAGCCTTTCATTGGTTGGTACTTGTTTAAATTGACATCCACTTTTAATATTTCAATAAGAGTCCAACCACTATCCCTTTCTTGAAACTCCTCCATTTTTTGTAGCACTTTTTCAATTTTGTTATTGAAAATGACATCAAAATCTTCAATACAATATATTTCTTCCATTTTGGTTGGATTTATGTTGTCAGAGAATTTGTTCAAAGATTTTTTCAAAATATAATTTGTTGATGATAAAATGGGTTCTTTTTCGTTATTTGATGATTCTGGACTTTCTATATTTACGCTAAGAGTATCTTTTTCTCTTGATGATAAAATTGGATCTTTTTCATTATTTGATGGTTCTGAGCTTTTTGTATTTACGTTACGAGTGTTTTTTTTCTCTCATAGGTATATTAGATTGGGGCTTATCAATGTTTAATGTATTTAAAAATTTTGAAGTTTTATTTATATTTTTTAGTTTCAGCGCGTCAGATGTTTCCATAAGTTCTTTAAATTTTGTTTTTATTTCATCGTATTCATTATTAGAGTCAATTTTTAATGTTTTTACAGATTGATTATTTAAATTTGAAATGTTGCGTTTTTTACGTTTAAGTATATTTTGATTCATATTTAGTTGTTTATTCGCTATCGAGAAGGATATATCTGATAATCCGACATCCCACTCGTCACTCATGCTAAGAGATTGCTTTAATAAATTTGTGAAAGTACTTGAAGTGGTTTTATATAAATTTACTGAATCATTACTTAATAAAGTAACATAAATACTATTTTCCTCTGTGCTTGACGCCATATTTATTAGAAATGTTAAATATTATAAGTTGTGTGTTATACATATATGAAAAATTTAGTTTATCAACTAAAATCTGTTTGATTAATCCATGAATTATATTCTTTTCCGAAACCCAACCATTTTGCAAATAGTTTTTCGCCTCTACGTTTTAAGACTTTTTCAACTAAAAAGATGTTAGGAACTTTAGTTTTTAATAACTCCTCTTGATAAAATCCACCTTTAATTAAATTTCCATTAAAATCTTTTAGCTGGTATGTGACAGGGTTTGTTGCATTTATTTTATTAACTTTAAAAACTTCTGTAGACCAATTTGGTGTATACCCCTTTTCAAAAACATTTTTATATTTGCTTATGCGAACAAAATCGTTTATGTTGAATTTTCCGTTTTTAAAAACTTTTAAATTATTATACACAGTTCTTAAAATTTTTTTTTTCATTTCGCTTGTTGGCTGAATTAGGTTTCATCTTTATACTTCGATGATAAGATGAATTATATTCTTTCAACAGTTTATCTAATACATCTATCCAGTTATAGTTTCCTTGCATACTAAATTGTTTCCACATTTTATTTTTTAAAGTTCTATTAAATCGTTCAACTATTGACGCTTTTAAATTTGAATAGGTATGATAATGATTAATATTTAGCTCTTTCATTAGAGTTTTGAAATATGTGTTATAAAATTCTTTTCCTTGGTCTGAATGCAGGTTTTTAGGAGCTTTGTTACTGTTTAAATTAACAATACTTTTAAATGATTTAGAAACCTCAAATCCTGTTTTAGTTTTTAATGGCACAGCGTAGGCATACTTTGAAAAAACATCAATTACAGTAAGCATATACTTGAAACCTTTATTAAATTTTGCATATGGTAACATCTCCACCAAGTCTATTTGCCAAGTATCTAAAATTCCCTTTTGAATAAACCTACGTCGCTTAAAGTTTTTTCTAGCTTGACTATGAATTTCGTCAATAAGATTTTTTTTAATCATATTAATTAAAATATTCTTCCTTTTTAATTCATTAACAAATGGTTTTTAAGAGTGCAAACATGTTTCATCAGTTTATATATCCATTTACAATGATTGTTTGTGGTCCCTCAGGCTGTGGGAAATTTACTTTTATTAAAAATATTATAAAAAATCAAAATATAATATCTAAAGATATAGACCGAATCATATGGTGTTATTCTGAAATAAATGCACTTCCAAATATAGAAAATGTTGAGTTTGTTAAAGGAATTCCAGAGCCTTTTAATACGAATGACGAAGAATCTACTTTAATAATATTGGATGATTTAATGCTTGAATCATCAAATAAGAAAGTTTGTGAACTATTTACAAAAGGATCTCATCATAGAAACTTAAGCGTAATTTTAGTTGCACAAAATATTTTCCATAAAGGGTCTTATTCGCGAGATATATCATTAAACTCCAAATATATAGTTATGTTTAAAAATCCAAGAGATAAGACACAATTCCAACATCTAGCTCGTCAAGTATATCCAGAAAAATCAAAATCTTTAGTAGATGTATATAATCATTGTACAGAACAGGCTCATGGTTATTTAATAGTTGATCTTACTCAAGAAATACCAAACGCTTTAAGATTTAGATCAAATATTTTTAATGCAGATTACTATATATATATGCAAATATAAACAATGACTTCAAATCTAAAGTTACTGAAGGAGAACAAACATATTCTCTATGTTCTTAAAAAAGCGGATCACAAACTACGAAATGCAATTTTGAAAAATGTTGACAAATGTTGTTATCAAAACTTTAAATGAAATTATTTTAAATATTATAAACAGAAATCATAAAATAAACAAAAATGTGTTTGAAAAACTAAAACCATATAAAAATACTTTGAGGAAAGTTTGCTCATCACAAACCTCTATGCGCCAAATGAGGAAACATCTTATTCAAAAGGGAGGATTTTTACCCATTATTATTACATCAATATTAAGTGGAGTAATTGGAAAAATTTTAGAAAATGTCAAATAAATTATCAAAACTTATAGTTCTACATCCATCAACTTACGAAAAATTTAAAGTTAAACATTCTGATTCAGATTTTTTACATCGGAAACTCTTGTTAATATATGGTTCACATACACTGAAGGATATAAACAAATGGTATTATATTAAACAAGAACTTGCTAAATATTTAATTGGATCCCAACGATCATCTAATCAGAATAAAATATCAACAATGCATAATTTGCGCGATAATGAAACTCAAACGAAAAAGGTCTATAAAAAGCATATTGAAACGCAAACAATTACACCTCAGTCGAGTAGTATAGCACTGCAAACAGATTTGAATTTGCCTGAAGATATTTACACAAATAATGATGACCAGAACGATATGGATACAACAATACAAAAATTTAATCCTTCTTCTGCATCTTCCGTAGCTAAGCGTCTTAAAAGCTTTTCGGAAAAATGAACTCCAAAAATTAGAATATTATCCAAAACTGATAACTATTCAAATATGAAACAATCAACTTTACCTTATCAGTATTCTCCTCGTGTTACAAGAAATCGAAAGAAATTAGATTACGATAATGAAAATGTATTATGGCAAAATATTTAAAAAAATAAAACTCTTTTTTGTTTATAATATATGTATATAAAAATGTTTTATTTTAATTTAAAATAATATTTACATGTAAAAATGTTTCTTTAGTATTCAATTTCCATTAAATATTCATCATCATCATTATCTTTTTGAAACTGATCTTTATAATTAATTAAATCTACGTCTACTTTCATTAAGTAGTCATCATCTTCATCAAATTTTAAAAATTGTTGCTTGTAGTGACCCCAAGCAAGAGTATTAACATTATTATCACAAATATATCTCTTATTATCTAAATAACTTAATGATATTTTATTAATTAAGGAGGTATATAACACATGTAGTTTTGACTTAAAAATATACATATTTCCATAATAAATTTGTTTGTTAAATAAACAATTTTTATAATCAGATAGACTTAAACTGTTACATATGCTACTCTTGACACCCTTAGCCTTTTTAATTTCCTGCATATCTGCTGTTTTAAAAGCATACATTTTTGCTCTCAAACCTACAAATTCTTTCATAATAATTCCATTATTTTCGTCTTTCATCATCCCTAAGACTTTTTTATTTTTTTTTGGTATTCCAAATTTATTATTTGTTTCATACTCTGATGTATCAAACTTTAAATCAATGTCGTTAATTATATCTTTATAGAAGTCATCCGTTTCAAATGTATAAATAAATGAATCTGTGTCCATATAATTTAATTCTACATTATTTTTATATTTTGGTAATATGTAATCGTAATGAAAATCATACATTTTCCATTTCGAAAGTTCTAAGATTGTAAAACCTAAGTAAATAGGCTTATTGTAAAATGAAAAAGATTTATTTAGTTCAACTGCTACCATGTTTTCTTCAAATATACTTACAGAATGAAATTCTGGTTTAGCAATAAGAGAACGAGCTCCAAGTCTCTTACCAACATTTTCCCAATTATTAACTATTTTTATATTTTTACGTTTATCAACGTTTTCCATTGTTTTTCCGTATACTGCATTGTTTAATAATTTGAAGAAATTTTTCTCAAAAGTGTTTTTTTGCGTTAGTTCTATGAAAATTATTTAGTGAAATATATTTTTTTAACCAATAAGACTGTTTAAATTTTAATATTCTATGAATTTTAGTTAGCTTCAAACCATGTTTTAAACATTGCTGTAAATTTTTATAATAAATTACATACTCCGATTTGTTATTTAAATCAACAAGTAACTTTTTTTCTTTAGAATCTGGTGGAGTTTTGTTTTCACTACAAAAAGGTAAATTATTGTGAGTATCATGGATTTCTGTTGGATATACTAAATCAACTTCTAAAATATATCCAATATCTGAATCATTTGGTATTGAGTCTAAAGAAAAATTATCAATGTTTTGTACCCACTCAAAATTACGTTCTGGTAGAGCTTCAGACATTGCCCAACTATATAAATTATTTGCGTCTAAATACATTAAGTATTTAGAAGGTAGGCTTTGATCATAATCTGGCAAATATTTATTGTTAGCAATAGAATGCCTTTGAGAGCATTGAACTATTCCTCCTCGAATACCCTTTTGAAGAAAGGAGATCATTTCTAGATCAGTTAGCAAATCTAATTTAATATTTGTTAATTTAAGCATAGCATCCCATGACAATCCTGGAGCTGTGAAATAATGGCATGGGTCTAAATTATAAATGTCTTTACAAACAATCCTAAAATTCTCAAATACATCTGCTAACAATAAAACATCAGTTTTAAGGTATAACATTAAATAGTCTTCCAAAGTTTCACATTGAAATGTACTCCAAACCATTTTAGCATGAATGTAGTCTGCTTCAGAACAATGTGTATTATTTAACTTATTAAAGAAATCTTCTTTGCTTGGCAAATGTTTTTCTGTAAGTTTCGCAACAGAATTCAAATAATTATATGGAAAAACTCCTTTTCTTACAAGTAAATTAAACTTAGTTTCATCATCTACACAAAATGATTTAACTATTTTCAATTCACGTTTAGTTAAATTCTTAACGAGATTGTCTAAGCTTGAGGGCATAAATCTATAGGAGTCTAAAAATCGTATTTCAATATTGTCAGTGCTATCGCCTTTTATAGACTTAGACAGTGATATATATAGCTCCTTATTAAGTGGAATAATATTTATAGGACCATCATCAATATTGTTTAGCTCTTTTATAAATAAATGGCAGTCATAGGCCGAAAAATTATGAAAAATAACAGGGAAACATTTTGGTATTTTATAATTAATATTGCAATAGTTATGAGCTGGTCCTCTATACTTTCCACTTAAATGACAATGATCTTTTACTTTAATGTCATTTGTAATAGCTTGAGAGCAAATATGACAAACATTATTGTTTTCAAAATTTAAATTTTCCTGTTCGGTTAAGGGTGTCATTGGAACAATTTTAGTGAGAAAATTATCATTTAAATATTTGATATCTAGTACTAAATTTTCTATAAAGAGCTTTGCGGAATCAAGCCCTTTAAATATTCTTAATCTATTTAAATTATCATTGAAATTACACTTAATGAAATATGAAAATGCATAGGGGATATGCTTATCAATCAAAGTTGTTGATGAAGTATCCCCTTTCGGAATGCACGTTTGAATGTTTTCAAAAATACATTCCGAATCAGCATATATCACAAATGGAACTTCAATGGAGTTATTGAAATTCTTAAATTTTAATGTTGACTCACTTTCCTTTGGAGCATATGCGATTTTTCTGTTACAGTGTTGTTGGTGATTATTTAATTTATCCTTTTGGTAAAAATGCTGCAGACAGTCATCGCATACAAAAATTTTGCCTTTATGCTTCGTTGTTTGCAATCTGATTAATCTGCAAAAAGAAAAATAAAGATAACATTTTAATAACACAAAATTATAACGGTTGTCAATTATAAACTTACCTTGAAATATTTTTTATCCACATAAAGTGGAAATTAACTCCATTTTTCTCCTGTAGGAACATAAGGGAAATGTGTTTGGATTTTTTCCCTTTAGTTTTGTAATAGGGTCCAACAACTAAATCTTTTTCGTCATCATATCCAAAAACATTAATACTTATCAGAGGGTTGTTTCCTTCAAAAATGGCTATGTCTTTTATTTTTAGAGGGAAGCTTAATCCCTTAAAATTTAAGGTATAACCATTTATGACAATTATTTTTTCCTCAATCTTAACATTATACATAAATGGTAGATTGGCATTATTTTGTCTTAAGTCAGCTATTGCTGATATAACAGCCCATTTAAAACAAAACTCATCTCTGTTTTTAATATTGAGGCAGGCTTTTTTTAACATTAGTTTTCTGGGAAGTGGTATGAAACTTGAGCCTTTCATTGGTTGGTACTTGTTTAAATTGACATCCACTTTTAATATTTCAATAAGAGTCCAACCACTATCCCTTTCTTGAAACTCCTCCATTTTTTGTAGCACTTTTTCAATTTTGTTATTGAAAATGACATCAAAATCTTCAATACAATATATTTCTTCCATTTTGGTTGGATTTATGTTGTCAGAGAATTTGTTCAAAGATTTTTTCAAAATATAATTTGTTGATGATAAAATGGGTTCTTTTTCGTTATTTGATGATTCTGGACTTTCTATATTTACGCTAAGAGTATCTTTTTCTCTTGATGATAAAATTGGATCTTTTTCATTATTTGATGGTTCTGAGCTTTTTGTATTTACGTTACGAGTGTTTTTTTTCTCTCATAGGTATATTAGATTGGGGCTTATCAATGTTTAATGTATTTAAAAATTTTGAAGTTTTATTTATATTTTTTAGTTTCAGCGCGTCAGATGTTTCCATAAGTTCTTTAAATTTTGTTTTTATTTCATCGTATTCATTATTAGAGTCAATTTTTAATGTTTTTACAGATTGATTATTTAAATTTGAAATGTTGCGTTTTTTACGTTTAAGTATATTTTGATTCATATTTAGTTGTTTATTCGCTATCGAGAAGGATATATCTGATAATCCGACATCCCACTCGTCACTCATGCTAAGAGATTGCTTTAATAAATTTGTGAAAGTACTTGAAGTGGTTTTATATAAATTTACTGAATCATTACTTAATAAAGTAACATAAATACTATTTTCCTCTGTGCTTGACGCCATATTTATTAGAAATGTTAAATATTATAAGTTGTGTGTTATACATATATGAAAAATTTAGTTTATCAACTAAAATCTGTTTGATTAATCCATGAATTATATTCTTTTCCGAAACCCAACCATTTTGCAAATAGTTTTTCGCCTCTACGTTTTAAGACTTTTTCAACTAAAAAGATGTTAGGAACTTTAGTTTTTAATAACTCCTCTTGATAAAATCCACCTTTAATTAAATTTCCATTAAAATCTTTTAGCTGGTATGTGACAGGGTTTGTTGCATTTATTTTATTAACTTTAAAAAACTTCTGTAGACCAATTTGGTGTATACCCCTTTTCAAAAACATTTTTATATTTGCTTATGCGAACAAAATCGTTAATATTGAATTTTCCATTTTTAAAAACTTTTAAATTATTATACACAGTTCTTAAAATTTTTTTTTTCATTTCGCTTGTTGGCTGAATTAGGTTTCATCTTTATACTTCGATGATAAGATGAATTATATTCTTTCAACAGTTTATCTAATACATCTATCCAGTTATAGTTTCCTTGCATACTAAATTGTTTCCACATTTTATTTTTTAAAGTTCTATTAAATCGTTCAACTATTGACGCTTTTAAATTTGAATAGGTATGGTAATGATTAATATTTAGCTCTTTCATTAGAGTTTTGAAATATGTGTTATAAAATTCTTTTCCTTGGTCTGAATGCAGGTTTTTAGGAGCTTTGTTACTGTTTAAGTTTACAATACTTTTTAATGATTTTGAAACCTCAAATCCTGTTTTAGTTTTTAATGGCACAGCGTAGGCATACTTTGAAAAAACATCAATTACAGTAAGCATATACTTGAAACCTTTACTAAATTTTGCATATGGTAACATCTCCACCAAGTCTATTTGCCAAGTATCTAAAATTCCCTTTTGAATAAACCTACGACGCTTAAAGTTTTTTCTAGCTTGACTATGAATTTCGTCAATAAGATTTTTTCTACTCATATTAATTAAAATATTCTTCCTTTTTAATTCATTAACAAATGGCTTTTAAGAGTGCAAACATGTTTCATCAGTTTATATATACATTTACAATGATGGTTTGTGGTCCCTCAGGCTGTGGGAAATCTACTTTTATTAAAAATATTATAAAAAATCAAAATATAATATCTAAAGATATAGACCGAATCATATGGTGTTATTCTGAAATAAATGCACTTCCAAATATAGAAAATGTAGAGTTTGTTAAAGGAATTCCAGAGTCTTTTAATACGAATGACGAAGAATCTACTTTAATAATATTGGATGATTTAATGCTTGAATCATCAAATAAGAAAGTATGTGAACTATTTACAAAAGGATCTCATCATAGAAACTTAAGCGTAATTTTAGTTACACAAAATATTTTTCATAAAGGGTCTTATTCGCGAGATATATCATTAAACTCCAAATATATAGTTATGTTTAAAAATCCAAGAGATAAGACACAATTCCAACATCTAGCTCGTCAAGTATATCCAGAAAACTCAAAATCTTTAGTAGATGTATATAATCATTGTACAGAACAGGCTCATGGTTATTTAATAATTGATCTTACTCAAGAAATACCAAACGCTTTAAGATTTAGATCAAATATTTTTAATACAGATTACTATATATATGCAAATATAAACAATGACTTCAAATCTAAAGTTACTGAAGGAGAACAAACATATTCTCTATGTTCTTAAAAAAGCGGATCACAAACTACGAAATGCAATTTTGAGAAATGTTGACAATGTTGTTATCAAAACTTTAAATGAAATTATTTTAAATATTATAAACAGAAATCATAAAATAAACAAAAATGTGTTTGAAAAACTAAAACCATATAAAAATACTTTGAGGAAAGTTTGCTCATCACAAACCTCTATGCGTCAAAAGAGGAAACATCTTATTCAAAAGGGAGGATTTTTACCGATTATTATAACATCAATATTAAGTGGAGTCATTGGAAAAATTTTAGAAAATGTCAAATAAATTATCAAAACTTATAGTTCTACATCCATCAACTTACGAAAAATTTAAAGTTAAACATTCTGACTCAGATTTTTTACATCGGAAACTCTTGCCAATATATGGTTCTCATACACTGAAGGATATAAACAAATGGTATTATATTAAACAAGAACTTGCTAAATATTTAATTGGATCTCAACGATCATCTAATCAGAATAAAATATCAACAATGCATAATTTGCGCGATAATGAAACTCAAACGAAAAAGGTCTATAAAAAGCATATTGAAACGCAAACAATTACACCTCAGTCGAGTAGTATAGCACTGCAAACAGATTTGAATTTGCCTGAAAATATTTACACAAATAATGATGACCTGAACGATATGGATACAACAATACAAAAATTTAATCCTTCTTCTGCATCTTCCGTAGCTAAGCGTCTTAAAAGCTTTTCGGAAAAAGGAACTCCAAAAATTAGAATACTATCCAAAACTGATAACTATTCAAATATGAAACAATCAACTTTACCTTATCAATATTCTCCTCGTGTTACAAGAAATCGAAAGAAATTAGATTACGATACTGAAAATGTATTATGGCAAAATATTTAAAGAAATAAAACTCTTTTTTGTTTATAATATATGTATATAAAAATGTTTTATTTTTAGTTTAAAATAATATTTACATGAAAAAATGTTTCTTTAGTATTCAATTTCCATTAAATATTCATCATCATCATTATCTTTTTGAAACTGATCTTTATAATTAATTAAATCTACGTTTACTTTCATTAAGTAGTCATCATCTTCATCAAATTTTAAAAATTGTTGCTTGTAGTGACCCCAAGCAAGAGTATTAACATTATTATCACAAATATATCTCTTATTATCTAAATAACTTAATGATATTTTATTAATTAAGGAGGTATATAACACATGTAGTTTTGACTTAAAAATATACATATTTCCATAATAAATTTGTTTGTTAAATAAACAATTTTTATAATCAGATAGACTTAAACTGTTACATATGCTACTCTTAACACCCTTAGCCTTTTTAATTTCCTGCATATCTGCTGTTTTAAAAGCATACATTTTTGCTCTCAAACCTACAAATTCTTTCATAATAATTCCATTATTTTCGTCTTTCATCATCCCTAAGACTTTTTTATTTTTTTTTGGTATTCCAAATTTATTATCTGTTTCATACTCTGACGTATCAAACTTTAAATCAATGTCGTTAATTATATCTTTATAGAAGTCATCCGTTTCAAATGTATAAATAAATGAATCTGTGTCCATATAATTTAATTCTACTTTAGTTTTATATTTTGGTAATATGTAATCGTAATGAAAATCATACATTTTCCATTTCGAAAGTTCTAAGATTGTAAAACCTAAGTAAATAGGCTTATTGTAAAATGAAAAAGATTTATTTAGTTCAACTGCTACCATGTTTTCTTCAAATATACTTACAGAATGAAATTCTGGTTTAGCAATAAGAGAACGAGCTCCAAGTCTCTTACCAACATTTTCCCAATTATTAACTATTTTAATATTTTTGCGTTTATCAACGTTTTCCATTGTTTTTCCATATACTGCATTGTTTAATAATTTGAAGAAATTTTTCTCAAAAGTGTTTTTTGCGTTAGTTCTATGAAAATTATTTAGTGAAATATATTTTTTTAACCAATAAGACTGTTTAAATTTTAATATTCTATGAATTTTAGTTAGCTTCAAACCATGTTTTAAACATTGCTGTAAATTTTTATAATAAATTACATACTCCGATTTGTTATTTAAATCAACAAGTAACTTTTTTTCTTTGGAATCTGGTGGAGTTTTGTTTTCACTACAAAAAGGTAAATTATTGTGAGTATCATGGATTTCTGGTGGAGTTTTGTTTTCACTACAAAAAGGTAAATTATTGTGAGTATCATGGATTTCTGTTGGATATACTAAATCCACTTCTAAAATATATCCAATATCTGAATCATTTGGTATTGAGTCTAAAAAAAAATTATCAATGTTTCTTACCCACTCAAAATTACCTTCTGGTAGAGCTTCAGACAATGCCCAACCATATAAATTATTTGCGTCTAAATACATTAAGTATTTAGAAGGTAGGCTTTGATCATAATCTGGCAAATATTTATTGTTAGCAATAGAATGCCTTTGAGAGCATTGAACTATTCCTCCTCTAATACCCTTTTGAAGAAAGGAGATCATTTCTAGATCAGTAAGCAAATCTAACTTAATATGGGTCTAAATTATAAATGTATTTACAAACAATCCTAAAATTCTCAAATACATCTGCTAACAATAAAACATCAGTTTTAAGGTATAACATTAAATAGTCTTCCAAAGTTTCACATTGAAATGTACTCCAAACCATTTTAGCATGAATGTAGTCTTCTTCAGAACAATGTGTATTATTTAACTTATTAAAGAACTCTTCTTTGCTTGGCAAATGTTTTTCTGTAAGTTTCGCAACAGAATTCAAATAATTATATGGAAAAACTCCTTTTCTTACAAGTAAATTAAACTTAGTTTCATCATCTACACAAAATGATTTAACTATTTTCAATTCACGTTTAGTTAAATTCTTAACGAGATTGTCTAAGCTTGAGGGCATAAATCTATAGGAGTCTAAAAATCGTATTTCAATATTGTCAGTGCTATCGCCTTTTATAGACTTAGACAGTGATATATATAGCTCCTTATTAAGTGGAATAATATTTATAGGACCATCATCAATATTGTTTAGCTCTTTTATAAATAAATGGCAGTCATAGGCCGAAAAATTATGAAAAATAACAGGGAAACATTTTGGTATTTTATAATTAATATTGCAATAGTTATGAGCTGGTCCTCTATACTTTCCACTTAAATGACAATGATCTTTTACTTTAATGTCATTTGTAATAGCTTGAGAGCAAATATGACAAACATTATTGTTTTCAAAATTTAAATTTTCCTGTTCGGTTAAGGGTGTCATTGGAACAATTTTAGTGAGAAAATTATCATTTAAATATTTGATATCTAGTACTAAATTTTCTATAAAGAGCTTTGCGGAATCAAGCCCTTTAAATATTCTTAATCTATTTAAATTATCATTGAAATTACACTTAATGAAATATGAAAATGCATAGGGGATATGCTTATCAATCAAAGTTGTTGATGAAGTATCCCCTTTCGGAATGCACGTTTGAATGTTTTCAAAAATACATTCCGAATCAGCATATATCACAAATGGAACTTCAATGGAGTTATTGAAATTCTTAAATTTTAATGTTGACTCACTTTCCTTTGGAGCATATGCGATTTTTCTGTTACAGTGTTGTTGGTGATTATTTAATTTATCCTTTTGGTAAAAATGCTGCAGACAGTCATCGCATACAAAAATTTTGCCTTTATGCTTCGTTGTTTGCAATCTGATTAATCTGCAAAAAGAAAAATAAAGATAACATTTTAATAACACAAAATTATAACGGTTGTCAATTATAAACTTACCTTGAAATATTTTTTATCCACATAAAGTGGGAATTAACTCCATTTTTCTCCTGTAGGAACATAAGGGAAATGTGTTTGGATTTTTTCCCTTTAGTTTTGTAATAGGGTCCAACAACTAAATCTTTTTCGTGATCATATCCAAAAACATTAATACTTATCAGAGGGTTGTTTTCTTCAAAAATGGCTATGTCTTTTATTTTTAGAGGGAAGCTTAATCCCTTAAAATTTAAGGTATAACCATTTATGACAATTATTTTTTCCTCAATCTTAACATTATACATAAATGGTAGATTGGCGTTATTTTGTCTTAAGTCAGCTATTGCTAATATAACAGCCCATTTAAAACAAAACTCATCTCTGTTTTTAATATTGAGGCAGGCTTTTTTTAACATTAGTTTTCTGGGAAGTTGTATGAAACTTGAGCCTTTCATTGGTTGGTACTTGTTTAAATTGACATCCACTTTTAGTATTTCAATAAGAGTCCAACCACTATCCCTTTCATGAAACTCCTCCATTTTTTGTAACACTTTTTCAATTTTATTATTGAAAATGACATCAAAATCTTCAATACAATATATTTCTTCCATTTTGGTTTGGAAGGTTTTTAATTCTGTGGATATATTTTCTTCTTCTTTAATGTTGTGCTTTATATAAAACCCTGAAAGTTCCATATTGAATTTCAATATGACATGGAGTCTTAAAAACTTCTCCACTTCCGACTTCATTACCATAGCAGCTTCTTTTAAAAATATTTCCGGAATAATATTTTTTTTATTCATATTTTCATATGAAAGAATTATTATTCTATTTTTATAGGCACTTGTCACTTGTTTCACTTTTCCTATTTGATTTTTTGAAGATGAAGACGCATGCGTTTTTTCATGAAATTTTAAGTCCATTTCTTTTTCAAAAACTTTTTTGCACTCACTTCATTTAATAATACCGGCCATGTTTATAGTTTAAAAAATACTTGATAACTGTTTAATAAAGTATGTAATAATTATTATAAATAATTAAATAAAATACGTTTGAAAAGTTCATTAATTCGTAGTTTAATTTGAAGCCAACATTCAAGGTTAATTCTTAAACTTAAAAAATGCTACGATTGCATTTTTTCACTTATGAAAAGTTTATTAACTCATAATTTAATATGAAGCAAACATTCAAGGTTAATGTTTAAACTTTAAAAATGCATACGATTGCACTTTTTAGCTTAACGAAAAGTTTATTGACTTTTAATTTCCACAATAACAATTGTATATTTATTTTTTAACAGAATGTTCTAAAAAGTTCAATAATCATAGATCAGTTTTCAAAATATGATTTGATAAACATTAAATATATATACCAAAATAAAAACAAAAAAGTGCAAAATAAAAACAAAAAAGGCATTTTATGCGCCTGCATAATTTCAGTGCCAAAAAGTCAAAATTTTATAAAATAGAGAGATGAACATGAAGGAGGAGATCCCTGACAATGCGAAGGAGATTCCTGACAATGCGAAGGAGGAGGAGATTCCTGACTTCAAAAAACAATTTATGGAGGAGGACGATTCTTATTTTTTGGAAATTAAATTTTAAATTTTTATATGTAAAATTATTTTAAATAAAAGTAATAAAAATTAAAAAAAAAAATATTGTTTTTGTTTTACTATATTTATCTTTATTGTAAGGATTTTTTTTTTTTTAGAGTTTAGATATAATTTAAATCAAATATTGCAGGTCCATTTGGTAATTGACGCCCCTTGTAAATAATTGTCCAAACTTTATCATTCATTTGAGTTAAGTATGGATCCTCCTTGTTTAAAAATTTCATCATTCTATTGGGGAGATTAAACCATTTATTGTCATCTAAATTGGCAATGACTTTTAGACCATATTGTGTTTCTTTCTATTCAAAATTCAAAATTGGGCAATATTTACAATTTTTTTATACATCTGAAAACAAACAAGAAAAAAATAATAATAATCACAATAATGAATTATTAAATAAACCTTTATTATATAGAAAATACTTACCATTTTTATTAAGTTTCCTTTAAAAAGACAATTAGAATAATGATGTGGAATATACTCCCTACGCCTTTTTATATTAATGGCAAACTTTAAAATTAAGTTAATCTCTATACTTATATGTGCTGCATATTCTAACAGCCTGTTCATGGATTTCGAACGTCATCGTTCGCATAGATAATAACATTAAAAACAACAAGTAAGAGTGCTATATTCGGCTGTGCCGAATCTTATATACCCTTCACCATTGTGCGAGCAGAATACAGAGCAACTAGACAAAAACTAAATAATTTTTACATATACATACATATTTGCAATACCTCAAACTTCATTATAAATAAAATTTAAAAAGCGAAAACTGGTAAATATTTTTTTTAAATCTTTTTTAGAACATAAAAAAAATAAAAATATTAAAAAAAAAATTTTCTTTTTAAAAAACCAAGAATCGAACCGGGAACTCTCAGTTTCTAACAAACCCCCTAGACAACTGAACCATGAAGGAACGTTAATCGAATATCATTAAAATGAAATATGGCACGTTGTCTGTTCACAAAATTCAACAAAGTTTTGTTGTAATTACTTCTGATGTTTTTGTTCACCACAAAGTTGGGAAATATATTCACCAAAATAGTTTGCGCCATGTGTGTGTGTTTGTTTGTTTTCTTTTATCTTTTTTGGCGAGTTTTTAAGTAGCAAAAAACACAAAAATTCCTAGTTTCTATTTGTAAAAATATTTTCGTTAAATAGATGAAATAATAAAGAAGGGTAATAACGAAAATCATATTGGGCATTATGCTAGTATATGTATGTAAGCAAGGGGGGTAGAGGGACATCACATGGTTAAATCAAGTTCTCTCCTCATAAGGTCATAATGGACTGTATGTAACATAAATGTAAAACAACCTAACCGCTATCATGTCTGGATTATCCGGAAAACACATATCAAACGTAAGACGGACAGACGGACATGGTTAAATCAAGTTCTCTCCTCATAAGGTCCCAGAATATATATACTTTATGGGGTCTAAAATCAATATTGTGGAAATTACAAACGTTATGACAAACTTATATATACCCTTTTCCACCTGAGGTGAAGGGTATAAAAAGAGTAATTTTTGGGATTTCAGTATTTTGATTATAACTCAGCCATTTTTTAACCGATTTGACAGATTTATATACCGACGTGTTTAAGAAGAATTTGCCAGTTAGTTGGGTTATAAAACTTGGACTCGGGGAGATCTATGGTTACCGAAAGTTGGGTATTTAAAAAAAAAAATTTAATTTTGGTCATAACTTTTTTGTATCTGAACCGATTTCCCCGAGTTTTTTATAAAATATGTTCTACTAAAAATTTCCGATATTTTGATATATAAGTCATATCCATAGGACATATGGCAGCCCTTAAATTAAGGTTTTTATAAAATTTTTAATTTTTTTTGTACGGGAGGTACCACGCCCACTTCTCCAATCCCGCCCACATTTTGTAGGATGGTGTGTATTGGTAACCTAAATGTGTGTACCTAATTTGGAAACTTTGGCTCTTGCCGTTCTCAAGATATACAGAAATT
The DNA here is from genome assembly GCA_930367215.1 of Pollenia angustigena. Taxonomy (NCBI): domain Eukaryota; kingdom Metazoa; phylum Arthropoda; class Insecta; order Diptera; family Polleniidae; genus Pollenia; species Pollenia angustigena. Next base: position 20,610,593 of record OV884061.1, on the reverse strand, counting down.
AAAAAAATACAACAACAAGGGATTTTTGGAAAAATTTAGAGGTAGTCGTGGTTTTTTGCTCATATCTACGTCATTTTTGGACCGATCTGGCTGAATTTCAATAGCAAGAAATGGTGGACTGTATGTAACATAAATGTAAAACAACCTAGCCGCTATCATGTCTGGATTATCCGGAAAACACATATCAAACGTAAGACGGACAGACGGACAGACGGACAGGGTTAAATCAAGTTCTCTCCTCATAAGGTCCCAGAATATATATACTTTATGGGGTCTAAAATCAATATTGTGGAAATTACAAACGTTATGACAAACTTATATATACCCTTTTCCACCTGAGGTGAAGGGTATAAAAACAAACTTCGAACAATGTTCGATTTTTGTTTTTGTTTTATATGTAATTTTCTATGCGAACGATGACGTTCGATATCGTTAAACAGGCAGTAAATATATTACATATTACTCTTTCTTATTTTAAAATACTCAAACAATTGCTTTATGCATATTATGGAACTTCTGAAATTTCTCTTCATTGAAGAAAATATAATGTGATCAACTTTATATTAGTCTCTTTTATATTTAAAAAATACTCAACAATTTTTTAATTCTGTTTATATTTAAAATTCCTCCTTATGGAAAAATCCATTGGAGCAAAAAAAAAAAAAAAAGTTGAAAAATAAATCTAGAATATCTAAGTTTAAAGTAACATTTCAATTTAAAAATTCCTCCGTATGGGAAGAAAAAATTCCTCCTTATGGGAAAACACGTAGGGAGGAAATTGAAATTTAAAAATTCCTCCTTATGGGAATCACGTAGGGAGGAAAAATCATATACAAAATCCCCATATTTATACTACTGTCACCCCTTTTTATATTTCATAATTATTTCTAGATTTTTCCTGAACCTTCCCGTAAAAACTATTTATTATGTTCTATAACCATTTCTAGAAATGACTGGGAAATTTATATAGTGTTGAAAATTATACATGACAATTTTAAGTAACATAAAACTATAACTTACAAGATAACTTATAACTAAAACTATAAATAATTCTTAGATAATTTAGATTTCGTAACAATATAATATCCTGAAGAAGATTTCCAAAGGAAATCGAAATATCGATATAAAAAATAAACGAACTATATGAAATAAAAGAGACCTTAAGCTCAAGTATTAATAAAGAAGAATAATATAAAAGTAATTATTCAAACATATGTGGTATTCACAAGGTGTGCTACCATGGTATATTGTCATAATGTTCTAACATTTTACAATGGTTTAAAAATATTGTTGTTGCTTTGTAAACAAACAGTGTCTTAAATAAATAGAACTTTGCTTGCTATGTTTATTGTGCTGTCGTAATTAATCCGAAGAGACTTACGCTGAACGGCTGAGCCGAAAAAAATCAACTGTAAATTTTGCTATTAATGAAAAATTAACAATTTTTTGCTTTCAAATTTGTTAACACTTAAAAAAAAACGTAAGAAATATTATCTAAAATCTTGCTATTACTACGGAAGAATCTATTATTTTGTGCTGTAAAATTTGTTAATATTTGTAAAATAAATCCGCTGAAATTTGATTTTTTTATTTTAATTTTGATTCGAAAATATATTTATTTATTTTTTGAATATTTCTTATTTATTTAAACATCTCATACATATGTGGATAAAAAAACCTTTTAATAATAAAATCAGCAATAGATTTTAATAGCTGTTTTAACAATGTGAGGTTCTGTTTATTATTATTATTTACTAATACAATGTCTGTCTTAGATCTAATGAATTATAATTATTGTTCATATAATTGAAAGATTGATTGCAAATACTTCATATTCTGTTCTGTGTTATTTCTGTTCTTTAATAGTTTTTTGACTTTTTCATCTAAATCCCGAAGTTCCACTTTCCATTGATTTCGAATACCGAAGATTAACGGATCTGACGTTGCCTATAATATATTAAATAGATCTATATTTGTGGAATTTCGTGAAATTTTTCTAGTATTGTGATCTCTACAAATCCTCTCTCGGTAATCCTTATTCCTTTTTTCCTGAGCTTCCTCTGATAAATCTCCAAGTGGCACCAACTGACATTTAATTACATCTTCTCCATAATAAAGGATTTTGTGAACTGAAGCAGACATATTTCTCCATGGGTACTTGGTTGCTTATATGTTTGCAGTTTCCTTAGCAAAATCTCCAAATTTTCTAGAGTCTAATTTCTTCATTGCGCGCAAGTACTTCTATGATTACTTTAAATCTAAAAGTTAGGTTAAAATCAAATGATGTAAGAAAAGATAAACTCACTGTTTATGGTGTTTTGTTTAAGCTTTGATATTGTTACAAGTAAGACTTTGAGTGTTTAAAATTCTTATTCGCTTTAGGGTTTTATTTGTATAATATTTTTAGCTTTTCTAAAATCTTTGGAAAAGGTTTCCTGATGATCTGGCCTAAGCAACCAGTGAAATGCGCATAGAGGCTAGCTTTCCCTCAACAATAAATTTCAGTGTATTTATCAAATATAAAAAAATGGGAATTTAGCACGTCATACAAAAATCTTAATAGTAAATTTTGTATTCCCGTAAATAACTTTGATAATCAACACCTGTTGTTTCAGTACTGTTTCTGGATCTGAAAATAATCTTCATGCGGTATTGCCGTCATTTTTTTGGTCTCCCACGAGTATTTTGATTTTTAGTTTCTGAACCAAAGGTCTTACAAAATCTATCTTTGCTGTAATCAACTTTCCTGTATCGCTGTTTTAAATTTTTGATGAAAACAGATAATTTATTTTCTAAGTCCAATTGTATCTCAGTGCTATAGGAATTTAAGTTTCCTTTTTTTCGAATTCAAATTTTAACATCTTCCTCGTTTTTGTTTCTAAAATACTCTTCGGCCAATTCTTTATAGCTCCATGTTTTTATGAAAAACGTTGTTATTGCTCAGATATATTATATCCACTGAGTTTGCATCCGAATGTCACTTGGTTTTATACCTTTTCAATCTTTTTTCATACCAAATACAGGGGGGCTACCGCGTATTTCGATTTGAAAATCAAAATTTTTCGAAAGCAATTTCCGATTCGAAAGTTAAACCGTACTGCGTAACTCGTTCGAAACAAATGGGAAATTTGATTAAAAGTTGGTAGCCTGCTATTAAAATACCAAAAATGGACGAAAATATCCCACAACAAAACAAATAATAAATACTATTCAATGTGTGAAAAATATTATCATTGTGTTTTTTAATAAAAATTTATTTTATTTCCCTTTCGTCCATTCGAAACAAATAGTACGAAAATCGTAATACACAGTACAAATTGTTCGAACTCGTAAATTATTTCTTTCGAATCGAAATACGCGGTAACCCCACAGGTAGAATAAAAATGATTAAAAAACTTAAAATCCTTTTATTCATATGCTATAAAATACCTGACACAAATTAAACAACGCTATGCTTAGTTATAGTGTCATAGAATATTATTAGATAAACAGATAAAAAAAAATATTAAATCCCTTCTAAGGTGGGATTCACAATATACCTGTTTAGCGTAAACGCGTGTTTAAGCTCTTTATTCTACTATAAAATACGCTAGTGTAAACGTAGTGTAACGGATAAGGTTGAATCAGGGCAGCTAAACGTTTTTCTAATTGTGTATTTTGGTCGCCGTAAACGTTATGTGTTACTGGTGTTCTCAAATTCTGCAATGACACATCGGCTTCGAGTGCAATATTATGACATTTATAACGTAGCGACGTAATCTCAGACACACTTTCTCACTTTTTGAGAAACGATGGAATATTTTGTTTCAAATCTTTTCGATGCGTGAAGTTCTCACTATAGTTACAGAACATGGGTATTGCGTGTTTTTGTATTGCGTGTTTTTTGAATATACTACTACATTTACATTTTGTTTTACATTTTGAAAATATTTATATTCAATTATCATAATTTGCAATTGTTGCCATTTTTCGATTTCGTTTTTCATATTTCTTTTCTCCGAGAGTTCAGAAGCACCTCACTTAACAACAGCTCTCAACAAAATGGGAAGGAAAAAACAGTCAACATCGCAACAGACGATGAAACATTGTGTTTGGAAACATAAAATATCAAAAAAAATTTCATATTAGAGACAAAATAAGTTTGTGCTTTATTGTGATACGTGTATTCTTAACCCCGCAAACAATTTGAATTATTACAATGGTTTTTTTTAATATAAACATTTACATGATTTTTAAATGAGTAGAAACAATGAAAGAACAATAAAACTAAATGAAAGAAAGGTTTATGTGAACGAAGGCAATGCTGTAATAAATAAAACAAAAGAAAACAACAGTAACTACCAACGGCTAAACCAATTGTTCGTACACGTTCCCTTTCGCCCCTCGGTTTTTACAAAGACGATACGTTAAAAACATTAATCACTCACTTGCAAGTGTTGCCACAGCGGCAGAAACAATCTTAGTAGCATAAAGCCCAACACAGATGCAATGGAATCACCTCAAGTAAAAAGTTGTCAAAAGCCTCAAGTACAAGTTGGTATGGACAGGAACATAACAGTGCTTAAGCGGGGTCGCATCCCTACCTCTGCAGCAGTTGCTTCGGCCTCAAAAGTACCATCTCCTGATAAAATACACTCTCAAAATCGTTATGCAATTCTGGAGGATGAATCCTCTGTAGCACCAAACGTCATAAAATCGTCTAAGCCACCCCCAATATATCTTAGGAAGCAAAACTTAAGTGAGTTCATAAAGAGCGTGATCTCGGTAGTAGGTGAAAATTCGTTTTACGTATCTGCAATCAGGCATGGTAATATAAACGAGACAAAAATTCAAGTTAATCGTGAGAACGATTTTTGTAAAATAATTAACAAATTCGAAGCCCTTAAAAAAAAACTGAAGAGCAGCAAAGGTCTTAAGGTAGTGATCAAGGGCATAGACTCATGCGTGGGTCCAAAAGAGATAACAGCATTTTTAAAAGAGAAAGGTTTTAAAATAAAAAATGTGGTAAATATTAAAAATAGTAAAAAAAAATCCGCAACCACTATTTCGAATGGAGTTAGAACCCGGCGACGTTGAGCTAAAAAACGAAACGCATCCAATTTATAATCTGAAATATATAATTTACAGAAAAATCACGACAGAGGAGCCGCATAACAGAAATGGGCCCGTTCAGTGTTTAAACTGCCAAGAATTTGGCCATACTAGGGCATACTGCTATTTACCCCCTGTTTTCGTCGTGTGTGGAGAATCACATGGTACAGCCCAGTGCGATAAGTCTAAAAATGACCCCAATATAAAAAATGTAGCAACTGTGGCGGGAATCACACTGCCAATTATAGAGGATGCCCTGTATATACTATCGTCAAGCAGTCGGCTGGATCGAAAACTAATCGCCCCCAAATGCAGGTACCAAATCAAGTTATTACTAATAACATTCAGGCTCCGCAGCCTAGTAATAACAGAACCTCTTATGCTAACGTCCTAAAATCAAACCATGTGCCAACGCAAGGTGCTTCGCCAAGTAATGATGAAACTCCAGTTTCTAATTTAAGTCGTCTAGAAAAAACATGGAAACATTAGTGCAAACAATAAATAATTTTACAAATAAAATGGGTAGAATGCAATCGATGTTATTGCAAGCTGTACTTAACAAGCCATGAACTGTTTAAAAATTTGTTTTTGGTACGTAAACGGAATCCGCCAACATAAAAATGAATTAGAATTTTGATAAAAACCCGAGTCAAACACTACCTAATATGTGGGCATCGTGAAGATTGTCTCCCAGCAACGAACATTTGTGTTGAGGAATTAAATAGAAACCTAGGAGTTTCAGTCTTATACTCCCCGCCCAGATTATAATATCAGAAAGCCAATATTATAGGACCCTGTTTCTTAGCCGCTGGCGATTACAACGCTAAACATACCTTCTGAGGGTCACGACTAATAACACCAAAGGGTTGTGTTTTGTTTAATACAGTCTCTGAAATGAATATAAATGTTGTCGCAAGCGGACAATCAACATATTGGCCTGCTGATAAGCAAAAAATTTTGGCGTGGTTAAACACATCCCCACAGAAACGATTCACGTTGAAGCTTCCTTAGAATTATCCTCTAATCACACACCTACAATTGTGACGTGTTTTTTAAATTTGCTCCAGTTAAAAAATTCAAATCTTTTAAAATAAACCTATTTTTATAACCTTTTTGCTGAAAAATACTATTTTAGCAACAATAAACCTCAAAATAATAGTAAATTTTAAATTTATTTAATGTGAAAGTAGTATTTCAGTTTAAAATTGTTTAAAATAACTAAATTCAAGTTCTAAGTCTTCAAACACTAAATACATAACAAAACATAAAAATAAAATATAAATAACAACAACAATAACAATAAACGTTTTAAAAACATCAATAGCAACAGAAACAAATAAATAAACAGAACAAACTAGTGCTTTCTTTGTTAAATAGCAAATTCATAACAAAAAATATAAAAAAAATATAATATTAAGAAGGTCGAAGAAATTAAGCTAAATAATTTATAACAAACAACAATAGAATTGTATCTACCTCTGGTTACATACCGACGTCAGATACACAAATAAATTGGTTAAAATATAAAAAATAATAGTAAAATATATTCTACAGATGTCGAGCGCCTCTTGATTTAAAAAAGGAGAGTTCGAAGAGAGTGGCAATTGCACAGATCCCCTCAACTTCAGAAGTTATTAAAAGAGTGAAGAAAAAGGCTAAGAAAATTACTGCAGTCTCAGAAAACGGCTTCCGTGGAAAAATATCTTAAGGACCTGGATGCAACTCCACAATCAGACTACTTATTATGGCGTGCAGCTAGAAAGGGTACGTTCGTAAATGCATCAAAACTGTGCATCACTGCTGCGGTGATGCAAAATTTTGTTGCTGATGCGTGATCACCAGTTGCGCTTGTGATGCTGATGCTTTTTTACTGCACAACAGCTGTGCAAAGTTTGAATTTTTGAACACGAGCTAAGTTTTAAGTTTTATGAGCGAACATAAAATAATAAGAAAAATGTTATCAACAATAGCGATGACAAATTTTATTAAAAGTATTTAACCAAAAAGTAATAGTTTTCTTATAAATTACAAGAAAAGGCATCGAAAAAGAATAATAAAACTGTTTCTTTTATGTTAAAAGTTATTGCATCAGAAAATTAACTGATGCAATTATTGCCAATATTTGCTGCAGAGCTGCGGCATCACTGCATAAAAAAACTTTTGACATATGAAAGTAATGCCAAGATTCTTACAAGTGATGCATTTACGAACATTCAACTTTACTAATGCGCAACTGATGCGCATCAACTGCATTTACGAACGTACCCAAATTTCAAAAGGCCAGTTATCTCGAAACCACCATTAAGAAACCTGAATTGAAGTTGGGCAACAAGTGATAATGAAAAAGGAAACCTGTTTGTAAATCATTTGAAAAACGTATTTACCCCCAATACATCTGACGATATAGCGGACCCCCTAAAATTTGAGATAAGAGAAATAGAAAATGCTATTTGTGAATTAAACACCAAGAAGGCACCTAATATTGATAAGATCAGTAACTAATGGTGTTTTCTTTTCTAGAAAATAATGATGCATTTTAGTTGTGTAATATATTTATTAGGTTACACGAACCCTTACAAAGTGATACATTTTTCTAAATTACAATGGAACAAAATAATAGCTACGTTTTACACTCAACACTAATGTGTATTTAGCGTGTTAAATATTGAATGCAAAGTTTGTACTAAAGCAATATTCACCACGCTTGTAGCAATTTTCAACATTAAACTTGCTTACAATTCCAATAAGCGTTAACAGCACTGATTTTCAATAATTAATGTCAGCTGTTGTTAAAAATTTTGCGACAAAAAAAAATATAATTATTAAATAAAAGTAAAACAAACGAAAAACAAAAAGTTTTTATATCCATCACAATATAACTTAAAATCACAATATAACGCAAATTGTCCGCAAACACAAAAATAAAAATACTTGCTTGCATAAAAAAGTACTATACGCAGATGCAAAAAATGGTATTATCTCGCACTCAGTTGTAACTGCGGGTAAGAAATGGAACAAATTTGCCATTTATTGTTGCAACATGTTTAGAAAGGAAACCGACAACTTCTCACATTTTTGCATATATTTTTAGAATGGAACAAAAACCCTCACGAATGGTAGCATATAGGGAACATTATTGTCAGAAAAGAAAACACCATAAATGATTTTGGAGCTACCTCGTACAGCAAAGAAAATTATTCTTTATAATTTTAATGCTATTTTACGCCTTGAATACTACCCTCAAGAATGGAAGGTCTCCTTAGTTACGAATAGTATTTTAATAGCTTCTCGTAACTTACGATGATACCAAAGCCGGGAAAAAATCACACAAAAGTTGAGTTCTATATCTATTTGCTTATTATCTAATATATCAAACCTGTTTGAGAAGCTCCTAGTGTCAAAATTAACCCTTATTTTAAATGACAATGGGTGTATACCTAACCATCAATTCGGCTTCAGAAGAGAACATAGCACAATTGAACAAATCCATCGGATAGTAAACGCCATAAGAAAAGCCTTTGAAGAAAGAAAATATTGCTCCGATCTATTCATCGAGGTTTCTCAAGCTTTTGGTAAAGTAGGCTTGTTACATAAATTGAAGATAAACCTACCGGTTAACACACACAAGCTGATAGAAAGCTACTTGGTGTGTCGAAAATTTATTATTAAAGACATTTATTTTTAAGTTCTCCTCAGCCAATTGAAGCTGGAGTCCCTCAGGGAAGCATCCTGGGCCCACTATTTTACAATTACACCCTAACCTCAACTTTTGCAGATGGTACAGCTTTTCTAAGCTCACACGAGAACAGTCGTGAAGCATCTCGATAACTGCAGGATCATATATTCCAACTAGAACTGTGGTTAAAACAATGTAGAATAAAGGTCAATGAGCAAAAATGCGTACATATAACATTCACCTTGCGTCGGGAAACTTCCCCCCTATTAAAATCAATATTCAATTAGTGCCTCAACAATCGCATGTCAAATATCTCGGTATTCATCTAGATCGGAGTTTAGTATGGAAATGCCATATAGAAGCAAAATTAACCCAAATGAAACTAAAACCAATTCAAATTAACTGGCTTGGTATGCGGCGAAGTATGCGGTAAAATATTTAAAAAGGCTAGAGTTGCACCCAAATCCACTAGCTCGAAATATTTTAAATGATAGTGGCCACACTCGCTTAAGGAGAAGAGACACTGCAGCACTAACCCATTAAGATGATCTATAAAAACCTATATATGTGAACAGAACCCGTGATGAAGAACATTTTTGTCTGGCACTGGCAGGACATACAATAAAGTATTAGGATAAGATTTGATTAATTATTGTTAGTTCATATTTAATATATGAAGATTCAAAAAACAAATAATGAAAAAAAAAAACATTAGAGAAACCAAAAATGTAACACGAATTTCAACCAGAAACATTACCACACACTTAGCAACATTTAGTGAAACATGCCCATGTCTCGACCAGGGTTTAAAAAACTGCAGTCGAAACCAAAAACTTTCGAACAAAAAACGAAAATCTGTGTACATCTTTTCGCCAAAACGTCAAAATCTATATAAAAAAAACTAATTTTTTTGTCGACGTTTTTTTTAAAATGAAGTTCGACGTTTATTATGACAAAAAATTGTCAGGTGAAGACCTCATGTTATAGGCGAGAGAGACGAGGGGAAAAGAAAGGAGTACACAGATGCTTGTACTTTCAGTACGTTTACCATTCGCAATTTTTTTTTTTGTTTTCTTACTCGTATTTAAAGACGTTACAAAAAACATGTCGTGTAGTCAACGTAACATGAATTGTTTGAACGCCAATGAAAGTTCAAAGAACAAAAAGTAAGAATCATGCAAATAAGAACACAGACTAACTTACAAAAGTTTATAGTATTATTTTATATTTTGAAATAACTTATCGGATACTCTCATTCATTTGCCTAACAGTAATTTTTCCATGTAAGCAATTCGTAATACAAATATAATCGTTTACGATTCGGATTCTGGCAATAGCTCCATAAAAAAAACTGAAACCAGTGCCCATGTTCCGAAACTCTCGCGTCGAGAAACTTTGTAAAATGTGTAAAATGAAACAAAAATGCCATATATTGAAACAAACAGCTGTTTTTCTCGCTAAACTGTGTCTGTAGCTTTTTTGGCGAGTACTAGCTGTCACGTAAGGAAATTACTCGCCAATCCACAGAAAAAGTGTGTCTGTAAAATTTCTGTGAGAAAGTTCCCGCTTTGAACTGTCAAATAAACTCACGAATAAAAATGGGACGAGAAAAAATTTTAACACTAAAAAACAATTAAAAATGCGAAGAATAATAACAATAATATTTTGTTCTTGGAACATTGTTGATTGTTTAATTATTTTGCTTTTAACATTCTTATAAAATAATACTAATTTTTTCAAAGCTCGTTTGAAATCATAAAAAACATTGAAGTCGCAATTTACATTTTTTTGGTGTTGCCGACTGTTGTATGGTCGCCGTTAACGATATATGTGGCTGGCTTGCAATGTCACACCGGCTTAGAGTGCAATGTTATGACATTTATAACGTAACGACGTAATCTCTTTTGATAGTTTTCGACATGAGTTACAGACACACTATTTTCTCGCTTTTCGAGAAACTATGGAATATTTTGTTTCACATATTGAGTAAAATCGGTGTTCGATACCTCTCAGTTTATGTGTAACCCAATTTTCTTACTTCTTATGCATGTTTATACTTTTGACTAATTTCGGATTGCGTTTATCCAATGATTCAATACACGACAAGCAAAGTCATTTCGTCGGTTGATTATTTAATTGTCGTATGTCGTATGTAATTTGTATCCACATACGACGATTAAATAATCAACCGACGATTTGTGGACAAGATTGTAGAATTAACTTATATTTACTTCCAAAATGTTTTATAAATATTTTCCCATGTTACGTCTCAATCTGTAAGAAATAGATTGGTCCTCCTTTTTAACGGTAAGGTTAAGTTGTTGCTACTCAGCTAACTAAGCCTTAGGTATTAGGCTTTACAACATCTTTCATTACATTAGCTCTGTTGTAGACATGGTGTTAAACCCTGTTAAAAATGATGTTGTAACAGCGTTGCTTAAACACATGCTGTAACAACCGCGTTAAAACACAACCAGTCTACAACTGACATGATATGCTTAACATTGACACTCATATATATAATACTAGTGCTAGAGCCGGCGATACACTATCCTATTTAGTCGTACGATTGTCAAAAAAATCGTGTGTGCTCATAAAGTAGGATAGTCTGTCCGACTTTCAAATGCTTATGCAAATTTTCATAAAATGATAGTTTATATGCGATCAGAGTTGCACTTTCTTGTAAAGCAGCTGAGTCATTCGAATTGGCATCATTTTTGTAAGATAGTGTGCCATTGACAGCAGATTTTGAAGAAATTTTTTGATGTCGGATATAATTCCATCAGATTTTCGTGTGAACGAATCGTACGATTGTGTAGGATAGTGAATCCTGGCCTAAAGTTACGATTGCAAATGGTATTTTATTAAAAAGTATTAAAACATTTTAAAAGACGAGATAAAAACAACTGATACATTCAACAATTAATTAATAATCATTGTAATAAGATATGGCAGCAAAACAATATGTATGTATTTGCAAACAGGTATAACAACATTTTAAATATATGAGAATTAAATTAAAACCTGGCAACAGTGGATTTCTCGAAAAAATACCTACACATGCCAAAAAAAATCCGATTTTTCCCTACATGTTGAAAGAATTTCCCCTACAAAAATCCCTACGCATTATTGTCATTAAAACAGAAGAATCAACATAAGTTATAAAAAAAAATGTTTTTCGAATGTGTATATTAAAGCTTTGACAAACAATAACTACAAAACTAAAACAAATAATACATCGTTAGGTTGTTCACTAAAGGCTGGTTATCCGGCTATATGGTTATTAAGTTATAAATATTAAAAAGAACAAAATACATTTATTTATTTTTTTTTAAATACATGTTGTTGCTGTTAATAAAACTATAAAACCATATAACCTGATAATCCGTATTCGGTGAACAATCATAGTATTTATGTACTTTTAATTAAATTCAAATAAATCTTTCAACATTTAATGATATCTTGGAAAAAATTCTGGAAATATATTTTTAAGCGATTTTAGGAAAAGAAAAATTTTCAACCGTTTTGAACAAGAAAATATCACTAAAAACATTTCTGCATTTATATCATAAATAATGCGATATTACGAAAAATCCCTACATTTTGGAGATTATTAATGATCTGCCCGATTTTCCCTACGCTTCTATTTAAGTATCAAAAATACCTACATGTAGGGATTTTCCTCTACTTCTGGCAACACTGATTAAAACATAGAAAATAATGATGACAATCCTTTTGTAATATATTGCCAATATTACCATACAGATGGCACTAATTAGGGACATCACAATCTCCAACACTAATAGATGACATGGTCTTCGAAACGGGCTGGGAATCGTCTAGACCTATTAGAGCGACATGTGGGACACGATGTTGTTGTCACCGATGGATAATTATTTCTTCTATTGAGGTTTAGTTTTTTCCGCAGATGTTTGATCTTCAGCTGGTTGATGGTGATTCTGTACCGTTGACTTATATAATTGATTAATGTGTCGTTTCAAAATATAATAGTTATCTAGTCGAATTTGATAATGAAGGTTTTCAAGTTTCTTTAGAACGGTTCAAATTTCCAAGTGGGAACGTTTTTACAAACCAACGTATTTGGACCCTGTCTCCCACACTAACTTCGCGTACTGTGTAATTATTTACATTGTTCCTTGTAGGGAATGGTAAATCGATTTCGATTCCAATCGAAAATCGATTTTGTGGTAAAAAAATTGATTTTGTGCAATTGTATTTAGGTATACGATTTTATACTGAAATCGATTATTGGGCTTTTAAAATGGATTTTATTTTTATCAAAATTTTGGCAATTTTTAATTTTAATCTTAATTAAACGATAAATTATGGGCATGCACAATAAAGCTTATTTTTTTGTGCGTACATACGTCTATAGGTATGCTTATGCAGTTTTCCAAGTCTAAAGTTGTAGTTGAACGTATTTACTTCCAACTTTAATATAAGAGCTCTTGTTCTTCAGAAATTAAAGTCATCAATGGAGAGTGAATAAAACAGTCCTAAACATGTCGTACCGAACCACCACTGAAAGTTAGCTTCGTGAAAATCAACATATTATAGAAACACAACAGGTAAATTAAACCATGGCATTCCTGTGGAAATACGCTAATATTCCAACAGTCCAGTGCGTGAGCGATATTTAAATCTAGTTATAAGCGGAGTGAAAAATCAAAAAGTATGTAATTTATCCTATCAAATACGAAATTACAAGAAAATATCTCTGCATCTTTCTGGCATAAATGACATGCAAAGGTTTGTTTTCTAGAACTAACTTAATAGTAACTTAGCAAAGAAACAGTCGCCACCGATCAGAAACTATTGCCATAATCCTTTGAAGTACTATCCATACATTCAGACTTGTCACAAAAATCAATTCCGATCAAAAGTGATTTCGTTTTATGTGAAGCAAGATACGAAATCTCTTCTACTTTCGATCGGAATTAATTTGTGTGACAGGCTTGGCTGACTATTGAAGAATACAATTTTAAAATGTGAAATGTACATGCACTTGTGCCTCTAAAGGCCGTCTCAAAATTTACAAATTTTCACTTTTTACAGGAAAATTATAAAAAGTAGTCATATCTACCTACCAGGCGCGGATCCAGCTTGAGCCTTAGGGGGGGGGGGGAACTTTGGTATGATACAAAAAAGTAAAAAATTTGTTTTTCAAAGTTTATTAAAAACAATATGTGTATTAGGGCAAGTACTTTTTGCAATTTTTGCGAATATCAAATTCTTCATGGCATAGCCGTATAGACAATGAAAAAATATTAAGAAATTATGTATTACTTTTTCGCGATCGTGAAGGAAGTTTCCGCACCAAACGTGATAAAGTTTTTAATTTCAATTTTTCTAATTACAATACAAAATTAACATTGAATTACAAAATTTTAAGTATTTTCTAATAATTTTATGAATATAACAAGATCTTACCATTTGTACGGAAGAAGGGCGCAAAAAAAATCGCGACTCTATTAAAGGCTCAATTACACTATTATACTTTGTATTAATACATGTCAAAAACTCAAGTAATATGACAAAGTGTGATACTGTGAATGCAATGTTTCACGAAAATGACAAGTATTAAGAAAACAGTTTGACATCCCATACGACTTCATCGTTTTTTGAAAAATTTCTAAACAATAATACTTTTCATTGGATCAGGGTTGCATTTTATTTCATGTGTGAGTATTTATACTTTGTGTGATGGTGTGAACACAAACTGTCACGTTACATTAGATTTTTTGACAGTCGCAACAAAACTCATTAGATTTCTATCTCACAAAGTATTATGGAATACGTAAGACTTGTGAGATAGTGTAATCTGTTGCACAAGATATTTTTCCATTATGTAAATCAACTCGCACTTTAAACTTAAAATTTATTTCATTAAACCCAAAAAAATAGCTTTACATTTTTGTTATACAGTTGCTTATTTTATGTATTTATGCCAGTATTCATAAAAATATTTTAAATTTAAAAAAGGCTTGAAAACCAAATTTTCTATGACAATTTTCCTTAATTAACGTTTATTAAATTTTATAATCATTTATAAATATGGGGGCTAAAATATATACCATATATAAACAATAAATGTACCATATATAATGTGTATGGAAATTAAAAAAAAAAATTTTTTTGAGGAGCTTTAGAAATTGCATTTGGTGCGGAACTTTTTTGGCCAAAATGGCCTAAAAAAATTATTTTCATTATCAATACTAAATTGCCCATCGCGTGGTAGGATGAAGAAATTTTGTCCAAAAAAAGTCATGACCCTAATTAAAAAAACTCAACCAAAAGGTTAAATAAAATATAAGATCAGTTCAATATACATTTATCTTTTTTAATAAGCAATTTATGATTTCCTTGTGAGGCAAATTTAGACAGTACAGTCTATCTTCTGTTATTGTTGATCTAAGCCATGGTTTTATTCGACGAAGGGTAGGAAATGACCTCCCGCTCGTAGCTTTACCGACGAGCATTGAAACGAAAATTTGAAATATTTTTCTTAGATTTGGGTAGATATCTTCATCACAGCATCTACGTTTTCTAATTGATCAGGCTCAAGTTTAGATGTTAGTAGGTGTTTATCTCGAGTTGTGGTTTTAACAGTTTTGTATCTGTATATGACTTGATTACACTTTGAGTTTAGGTATTTGGTATATCTATTGGGAAAGTTGTTATGAGATCTTCTAAAATAAAATCAATAAGAGGAATGTAACCTACAACTCGGTAGTAGTTCAAATCTTGTCTTATCGATAGGAACCTCGATTTGGACGCAAATAACTTTAACTTTTTTAAAAATAGCTTTAAATCGTTTTCGGCTTTATTTCTTTTTTCTTCAAGGCACATGATTAAAATTTTGATAAGGCTTTACTTTTTTTGAAGATCTATATCTTGCTTTTGTAAAATGGTACTAAGTGGCTGTGTGAAAATAGGTATCACACTTAATATGTATATTTCGCAAATAATTTTAAAAGTACTAAGTCAGTTCCGTAATATAAAGGTTGATATCCTACCTTTCCACTCAGATATTTTTTTTAAAGCTTGATGTACACTTGTTGTAAAGACGCATAATGAAGAGAGTTTGGCTCCCAAATACTTTGCTAAAACGGTTTTTCGCTTGGGATGATTGTATTTAAAAAATTTTGTTGTTTCTTTAACAAATGATACAACTTTTTGTATTAATGGCACTTTATTGCTTTTAGAAATTGAGTTGTTTGATTTATGGGAAGGCGTTTGTTTCGCATTAGCCGCTGTTTCCAGAATTTTTTAGCAGCTCCATTTTCTGCTGACATCAGAGGACACCCATCTGCTCCATCTCCTACACAATTTTTTAGGTCAGGACCAAAATTTGTCAAAGCTTCAAGAACTATTGATGATAGTGCCTTCGCATCAATTGACACATCAACGTCATCAATATCTTTTGAAGCCTCTTCAAATGCGTTTACAACAAAGCCAATAAATTCTTCCCTAAAAACTTTTTGTTGTATGTTGAAATATCTTAAAGATAAGGAAATCTGGCTTTTCCCCGACAAATCACTGCTTTCGTCAAAAAATATCGAATAGAATTTTGATTCATATAACACATAAATATATACATAAATATTGCAAATACTAAGGCTTTTTAATAATTCAATCTCACGCATTATCAAGCCAAACGTTTAGTCTTTGGATATAGATGGCACCTGCTGCGATTGAATGTAGAATAATAAGTAATTGAATACGGTAAACTAGATGTCTCATTGGAAATATCTAATAAATAACTATTAGGATTAAGACATGGATACTTATTGAAAATCGTTAGAGATTCAATAAAAAAAATAAAAAAAACACTTATTGAAAATTTCGTTAAAGATTCCATAAAATAAAAACAAAAAATAACTTGATGGGATTTCCAAAAATTTTGTACATTAAAAAAAATATTATTATTGGGAATTCTTGTATTATCGAAATTAACAAAACATATTTTTATAATTTACGGGGGGGAAATTTCCTTATTTCAAATGCGTTTACAACAAAGCCAATAAATTCTTCCCTAAAAACTTTTTGTTGTATGTTGAAATATCTTAAAGATAAGGAAATCTGGCTTTTCCCCGACAAATCACTGCTTTCGTCAAAAAATATCGAATAGAATTTTGATTCATATAACACATAAATATATACATAACTATTGCAAATACTAAGGCTTTTTAATAATTCAATCGCACGCATTATCAAGTCAAACGTATAGTCTTTGGATATAGATGGCACCTGCTGCGATTGAATGTAGAATAATAAGTAATTGAATACGGTAAACTAGATGTCTCATTGGAAATATCTAATAAATAACTATTAGTATTAAGACATGGATACTTATTGAAAATCGTTAGAGATTCAATAAAAAAAATAAAAAAACACTTATTGAAAATTTCGTTAAAGATTCCATAAAATAAAAACAAAAAATAACTTGATGGGATTTCCAAAAATTTTGTACATTAAAAAAAATATTATTATTGGGAATTCTTGTATTATCGAAATTAACAAAACATATTTTTATATGAATCCGCGCCTGCTACCTACTGTAAAAATCTCAGTTCAATTTCTCTAGTAGTTCGCAAAAAAAAGGTATAATCTTGCAAATTAATCTTAAACGATTTTGAAATCGATTTAAAAATTTGGAATTCATTTACCATTCCCTAGTTCCTAGCGAGTTGCATTGGGCGAATATCATCCAATAATACGTAGTTCACGACCAAGATCAAGTTGAGGCGGACTTTTCCCGTTTCCCATCGGCGTGGCTTTATATCTTGAAACTATTTCTTGAACGTTTATGTGCAACGGCGTATTGACATCTTCCATTGATTTCAATTTCCTTTTCAGCGTTTGGACGTATCTTTCAGCAAGGCCATTAGTACTGGGATGCCCAGGAGGAAAGAATTTTTGTATAATGCAGTTTTCTGTACAGTAAGATCTAAACGTAGCGCTTTGAAATATTGTGGCATTGTCCGATACGATAAATTTCCGGAAGGCCATGTGCTGTGAAAATGTTTTGTAGCAAAAATATCGTTTCTTCAGACGTTGGAGCTTCCTTTAATAAACCGATTTCCGGCCATTTGGATTTTGCATCAATCAAAGCGAAAAATGGTGGTTTTGGAAAATTCATGGTCGGCTCATCCCATTGGTGTGTTTCAACTCTTGGTGGATTTTTTCTTTAGCATGCCACAATTTTGGCAAGGTCTTACAAGGCGTTCTATGTCAGTATCAATATTTTTTCAATAAAAAAATTTTCTGGGTAGCTGCTTCATTTTCTCAATATCAACATGCGTATGGTGTGCCCATTTAAGGCTAGTTTACACGGTAATACAATGTATAACGACTTTGTAGAATCAAAATAGTATGTTCTCTCCGTGTTTAAAATATAACATTAAAAGTCTGTTATAAGTATATTTCATGTTTACACGGATGGTATAAGTAAAATTTAAAAATAATAACAAAAAAGCAGATGGTTGCAGTTTTACAATTTGTACAAAAACAACATGAAAATTTCCTGAGTTAATTTTTATTGTTTTTGTAATTGAATAAAAATTTTACCACCCTCAATATATGCTGTTAAAATACACCTCTGTTGGGATGAGAATACATAAGTTTCTAAACTGTACCCATGTTCTGTAACTTTAGTGAGAACTTCTCGCATCGAAAAGATGTAAAACAAAATATTTCATGGTTTCTCGAAAAGTGAGAAAAAAGTGAGTCTGTAACTCATGTCGAAAACTATCAAAAGAGATTACGTCGTTACGTTATAAATGTCATAACATTGCACTCGAAGCCGATGTGACATTGCAGACGTTGAGAACGCCAGTAACTCATACCGTTGACGGCGACCAAAATTTACTAAAAGTGAAAATTTTACAACGACGGCGGTGAAAATACAACCGTCGCACAGTGGCTGAAAATCGTTTTTCATTGGCCAAAAATCTGTAACTTTTGAACCGAAGGAGATATTTTAGTGAAGTTTTTTTTAGTCGACAGATAGATTCTTAAACTTTCTCCACTTTAAATTTCATTAAAATCGGTTGAGTAGTTATTGCCGAATTTAAGGGCAAAGTGGAACTTTATAATCTTTTTTACTTTAGTGTGCAATATGGTTTTTTTATTTCTTTTAATTATTTAAAAATGTAATTTTTAGATTTAAATAATAATCATTAACATTTTTCTGTAATAATGGGACACTCAAAAAATTAAATATATTCACTGTAAAAAAAATTTTAACATTAAAAACAAATAGTAAAATGCACTGGAAATTTTGCTATTATTGCTGAAAAATAAACAATTTTTTTTCAAATTTGTTTACACTTATTTATTAAAACATTTCATACATATGTGGATAAAAAAAACCTTTTGAAAATAATAGCAGCAATAGATTTTAATAGCTTTTGTAACAATGTGAGTTTCTGTTTATTATTATTTTTTACTAATACAATGTCTGTCTTAGATCTAAAGAATTATAATTATTGTTCATTTAATTGAAAGATTGATTGCAAATATTCCATATTCTGTTCTGTGTTATTTCTGTTCTTAAGTAGTTTTTTGACTTCTTCATCTAAATCCCGATGTTCCACTTTCCATTGATTTCGAATACTGGAGATGAACGGATCTGACGTTGCCAATAATATATTAAGTAAATAGATCTTCATTAGAGGAATTTCGTGAAATTTTTCTAGTATTGTGCTCTCTATAAAATCTGTAATCCTTATTCCTTTTTTCCTGAGCTTCCTCTGATAAATCTCCAAGTGGCACCAACTGACATTTAATGACATCTTCTCCATGATAAAGGATTTTGTGAACTGTAGCAAACATATTTCTCCATGGGTACTTGGTTGTATATATTTTTGCAGTTTCCTTAGCAAAATCTCCAAATTTTCTAGAGTCGATTTCTTTATTGCACGCAAGTACTTCTAGGATTATTTTAAATCTAAAAATGAGGTTAAAATCAACACCTGTTATTGCAGATGCTGTTTTTGGATCTGAAAAGAATCTTCTTGCGGTATTACCATCATTTTTATTGCCTGACCCTTGTTTCGGCTGATCTATAATCAACCCAAATTTGCGATATTCATCTTGAACATGTTTCTTTTTGAACTTCTAAGCTCCTTGTTGTTTCTTATTGATCCTAAAGATCCGAAATCCAAATCATAACTGATTTTAAGTATGTGTTCCATAAGTCGTTTTCTTGCATGTAGTGGTGATAATCCAAATTCATATGCATCAGAATTATCTAATGATTTTGTCGGGACTTGGTTTAATTGGCTTGATTTTGCATGGCATATGATGCAGCCTTCGTGTTAGTCAAAGCCTGGCCAACTTTTTCATCTATCATTGTTAGCACTAATTGGTAGCTAACTTCAATTTTTTTTTTTTTTTGAGTAATTTCATTAAAATTACCTTTCTATCAGTGGTTACCTTCTTGGCCCCTTTTGGTCCGCAAAAGTTCTATTCTACTAAAGTTGAAATTTGACAAAAATATAGTAGTTTAGAAAATATGTCCTAACATCTCAAATATAAATAACACAATAGTCGCAAATATTACCTTTTTAAAGATAACAAGACTACCAACCTAGCAAAAAAGCTGATAGTTTTTGTGCAATGATAATTTCTTTCGGATTAAATATAAAAAAAAACACTTTTTTTAATCAAAAAAAAAGTTGTGTTTAACAACATGGCACAACCACAATTACCAATATTTTGACCTAATTTTTTGGCTACCTTAGTTTTAATATGTTTACTATTAAATAAAATTAAAATTTTTTAAATCGGTGACAAACAAAAATTGGACTTTTGGCCAATGAAATAAAATTTTCAGCCACTGTGCGTCGGCTATACCAAATAATGTTAAGTGCGACTTAAGGCCAGTTTACACGGTAATACATTGTATTACGACATAATGTAGAATGAGAGAAATCATATCATGTAAAAGCAAAATGCATTGAGTAAGAGAGAATACGAATACAAAATCTGACAAGCGGTCGGTAAATGGTTTTTTTCTAAACAATTTTAGAAACTTATTTATTTTCATCACACCAGAGGTGCATTTTAACGGAGTATATTGAAGGTGGTAGCATTTTTATACAATTACAAAAACAACTAAAATCAACTCAGGAAATTTTCATGTTGTTATTGTAAAAATTGTAAAACTGCAACCATCTGCTTTTTTGTTATTATTTTTGATTTTACTTATACCATCCGTGTAAACATAAAGTAACAGACTTTTATTTTTTTCGTTTTTATTCGTATCTTCTATCTACATCTATATATATAAAAATGAAAAATATTTGTATGTTTGTTTGTTTGTTTGTTGGCTTATAGACTCCTAAACTACTGAACCGATTTACCTGAAATTTTGACAGCAACATCATGTGAGCCCTAAAAATAAAATAGGCTACTTATTTTTTCGATAGGGGCAGGGGAATTGGTACCCCCATTGGATGCCAATATTAAATATCGCATATCTTAAGAGCCGCTGCACGCATTTTGTTGAACTTTTGGTAGTAGGGTCTTCTGAGCCCCAAAATTGAATAGGACGCCAATGTTTAATATCGCATATCTTAAGAACTGTTATAGTGAGAATGTTCAAACTTTGTAGAAGTCACTCTTATGGTATACTACACTATTGAAAATAAAAATAAAGCGGGTAGGCGCAGGGGGGAAATACCTCCCATAGAATGCGTATATTTAATATCGCTCAACTGAAGAACTGTTAAAGGGAGAGTCTTCAAACGTGGTTAAAGCTACTATTATGGTAAACTATAAATTTCAATATAAAAATGGGCGCGGTTGACAGAGGAGGAGCAGTACCCCTCATAGATCGAAATATTAATAACAGCCGCTGCACGCATCTTGTTGAACGTTTGGAAGTAGGTTCTTTTGAGCCACAAAATTAAAATAAAATAGCAGCGGGGGAAATGGTACCCACCATAGGACGCCAATGTTTAATATCGCATATCTTAAGAACTGCTATAGTGAGAATGTTTAAACTTTTAAGAAGTCACTCTTATGGTATTGTACACTATTGAAAACAAAAATAAAGCGGGTAGGCGCAGGGGGTAAATACCTCCCATAGGATGCATATATTAAATATAGCTCAAATGAAGGACTATTAAAGGGAGAACCTTCTAACGTGGTTAAAGCTAATACTATGGTAAACAATAAATTGCAATATAAAAACGGGCGGGGTAGACAGAGGAGGAGCAGTACCCCTCATAGATAGAATTATTAATGAGCCACTGCACGCATTTGGTTGAACTTTTGGTAATAGGACCTTCTGAGCCCCAGAATTGAAATAAAATAGCAGCGGGGGAAGTGGTACCTCCCATAGGACGCCAATGTTTAATATCGCATATCTTAAGAACTGTTGTAGTAAGAATTTTCAAACTTTGTAGAAGTCACTCTTATGGTATACTGCACTTTTGAAAATGAAAATAAAGCGGGTAGGCGCAGGGGGAAATACCTCCAATAGAATGCATATATTAAATATCTCTTAACTGAACAACTATTAAAGGGAGAGTCTTCAAACGTGGTTAAAGCAGTGTAGCGAAGCGCACCGGGTTAAGCTATCTATATATATAAAAATGAAAAATGTTTGTATTTTTGTTTGTTTGTTTGTTTGTTTGTTGGCTTATATACTCCTAAACTACTGAACCGATTTACCTGAAATTTTGACAGTAACATCACTTGAGCCCTAAAAATGAAATAGGCTACTTATTTTTTAAAAGGGGCAGGGGAATTGGTACCCCCATTGGATGCCAATATATAATATCGCATATCTTAAGAGCCGTTGCACGCATTTTGATGAACTTTTGGTAGTAGGATCTTCTGAGCCCCAAAATTGGGAAGTTAGGGAAGTGGTTCCCCCCAGTTAGGGAAGTGGTTCCCCCATAGGACGCCAATGTTTAATATCGCATATCTTAAGAACTGTAATAGTGAGAATGTTCAAACTTAGTAGAAGTCACTCTTATTGTATACTACACTTTTGAAAATAAAAATAAAGCGGGTATGAGTAGGGGGAAATACCTCCAATAGGATGCATATATTAAATATCTCTCAACTGAAAAACCATTAAAAGGAGAGTCTTCAAACGTGTTTTAAGCAGTGTAGCGAAGCGCACCGGGTAAAGCTAGTATATTATAAAAATGTTAAAAGCAAAATAATAAAAAAATGTGCCAAGAACAAAATATTATAATTATTATTCTTTTTATTTTTAATTGCATTTAAGTGCTAAAATTTTTTCTCGCTTTATTTTTATTCGTGAGTTTATCTGACAGTTCAAAGCGGGAACTTTTCTCACAAAAATGTTACAGACAGTTTTTCTGTAAATTGGCGAGTAATTTCCTTACGTGACAGCAAGTACTCGCCAAAAAAAAAGTTACAGACACAGTTTAGTGAGAAAAACAGATGTTTGTTTCAATATATGGCATTTTTGTCTCATTTCACACATTTCAATCGAAAACTTTCTCGATGCGAGAGTTACCGAACATGTGCACTGGCTTAGAAAAAAATATTAACCGACCGCTTGTCAGATTTTGTATTCGCATTCTCTCTTACTCAATACATTTTGCTTTTACATGATATGATTTTTCTCATTCTACATCATGTCGTTATGCATTCCATTACCGTGCAAACTAGCCTTTATTATTTTTAATTGTTATATTATTTATCCCGTTCAGTTTCTTTTGCAATCGATGTGGCTGTAATTGAAAACTTTGAAATTTCATTTATAGTCTGGTCTTGAATAATTTGTGTCTCTGTATCGAGAAAATTGTAAAATTTTCGGGTCCTTTTTAATGTGGCTCTAGACAAACAATCGACATGTGCTATATTTTCAGCTTTTTTATGTTCAATTTTATAATTAAAACCTTGTAGAAAAGATGCGTACCGAAGTAATCTTGCTCACGTCATTGCTGGTTTTTGGCATTCTGGTGAGAAATTCTCGACAGGGGACGGTTGTCGGTAATAAAACTAAATTCTCTTCTCTTTCGAGCTGACTATTATTTTGTTGAGTTTTGTCAACGCTCTCGAAATAAAGGCAATACGGCGTTCACTTTTATCAATCACTTGGGAAAGCACTGCCGCTACACTTGCATCACAGGTCAATGTTAATGGAAGGCTTTCATTGTAAGGTACTAAAACTCTGTCGTTTACAATTTCTTGCTTCAGTTTCTTGTAAGCTTCTTCTCATTTTCTAGAACAAACGAACCATATCTGGAATAAAACGAGCATAATACGTAACCATCCCCAAGTATCTCCTGACATGATCAACATTTTCTAGACGTGGAATATTGAATTTGCTCTTTGAAATATTCGCATTTAACCTTGGTTAACCTTTAAATGATATTTCTGAAGTCTGTAGAAACAACTGATATGCCTTTGTCCATATTCGGCTTTGGTTGAACCATTCACGATTATATCGTCAAAAAAGCAAATTGTTCCTTCAAGGCCTTGTAAAATTTTATCTTGATAATGTACCTCTGTGAGTTGATATCGTTTGAATTTGTTTAAAATCATCATATATGCTTTGAAAAGGGCAAGCTTTCAAAAATACTTTAATTTCTTTAACGTGTTGAGTATTTCATCGATTCTTTATATAGGATAATGAGCTTTTTCCAGTTGAGGATTGACACATAATTTGTAATTGACACATAGTCGTACGGTGCCGTCAGGCTTTGGTATAACAACCAACGGCGATCTCCAGTTGCTAATGTTGACTTTATGATGCCGTCTCCTTCAAGTGAATCAAGCTCCCTTTCTACCTTTTCACGTAACACAAAAGGAACTTGTCTTTCCTTTAAAAACACGGGCTTGTCACCTTCTTGTAATTTTAATGAAAACACTAAATTTTGAATACATCACACCTTCTGTTGAAAAGTTTCAGAATATTTTTGAATTATATACATATGGTATTGATTTTACTGATGCATTGTCAGAATTTTCATTTACCTTTATGATCACGATCAACTTCATTTAAATTAATTTTGAGGGGTTGTATCCATAATCGTCCAAGCATTGGTGAATGTTTGGATTCAACTACAAACATTTGTTCTTTTGATTGTTTACCTTTATAACTGACGATCACTTCTACGACTCCCAGTGGCACGAAAATATCACCAGTATAAGCACGAAAATCTATTTTTGTCTTTTGCATTTTAATGCTTAAGTTTAATTTATCAAGCTCGTTTTTTGGAATCAATGTATAGCCGGCCCACGAATCTACCTCAAATGTTTGATTTTTTCCTTCAATAAAAATGGTTGTGAAATATTTCTGTTATTCTGAGGATGGTATCACGGTTTTGTTATAGATATCAATTATTTGATGAATGCAAACTTATCGTTTTCATCCAGAAAATCCTAATCAGAAGAGAACTTACAACAACATTAAAGTACTTGTTTGATTTTTGTTTTAATTTCGATTTTATGCACACCTGCTTCACATAGCATGTTTTTTAACATGCTGAGCATTTTAATTTGTCTTTGTTTATTTTGCATTCTTTTGAAAGGCGAATATTTCTGCCGCCGCGAAGACAAGCCTTCTTAACCAATTATTCGATAACTGACTTTTGCTGGAGAACAATTGAAGCACAGCCGCGAATAACGTTGTAAAAGCCACTTTTTGCAAAAAACGGCAGATAACCGTTAACATTACTCTCGTACACTGTTTTTCTTGGGGCAGAAGTGGCCCAGAAAAAGCTCTACAATTTCCTCATATTTGATATTATTTATGTTCTTAGGTGCAGTCAACGTTGACAATAGCGAATAATTTGATGAGCCTACATATTGTAAAATAAGTTTTGCACACATTTCCTTATTAGCGAGCACTCCTTTCAATTGAAAATAGATTTCAAGTCGTTCTATGTACATTATATCAAAAGTCTCCAGCTTTAGGTCGAACGGGTCAAAATTTGATATTACGTTAACGCTGGTAACATTTGCTTGATATGACTGTTGTTCCTGCATGGCTTGAGTCATTTTAGACATTTTGAGGTTATACTTTCTTTATTGATAATTGTAAATAGTATTTTATTAAAAAATATCAAAACAGTTTAAAAGACGAGATACGACGTGTGTGATAAAAACAGCAGATACATTTATTAATCATTAATCATTGTAATAAGATATTACGGCAACACAATATGTATGTATTGTAAAGGCCGGGATTCACTATCCTACACAATCGATTCAATTACATGAACATTTTATGGAATTCTATCCGACATAAAAAAATGTCAATGCCAATGTCAAATCTGTTGTCAATGCCACACTATCCCACAAAAATGATGCCATCTCAAATAACTCAGCTACTTTACAAAAAAATGCAACTCTGATCGTATAGAAACTATCATTTTCATAAATATTTGCAAATCGGACAGACTTGTCAAAAAAATCTGTCACTTAGTTAATTTTTAAGCCACACCATCCTAATTATGAGCACACACGATTTTTTTTTGACAAATCGTACGGCTGAATCGGATTTTAAATATGATGCCAATCCTTTTGTAATCTATTGCCAATGTTTCCATACAGATAAAACTAATTAGGGACATAACAGTTATTAAAAAAACAGGTTATTAAAGGGTTTATGAAACGGATTTTCATTGTGAAGTAAGGCCCAGAACAGACGGTGAAACACAACTGCCACGAAACTGCAACTTCTAGTTATTTTCAAGTTTCATTTGCGTTTATGCCATAGACTCCTTTGAGGAACCACACACGACGCGACCATTTTGAGACCGGTTTGAAATGCATTGGAAATCAGTTGCATTGAAACCGGCGTGCAGGAAACTCGTGTTTGCGTTTCATCTGTTCTCAAAGAAAATCTAAATGATTGTGATAATTTCATTACATTCTGGTACAATTTAGGTTGCAGGGTGTATGGAAAACGATTGAAACTGGTTTCAGAACAATAATTTCTAAAGGGTTTCGTTGCAGTTGCGTTTTACCGTCTGTTCTGTGCCTTAGAGTTTTTTCAAGTTTTAACACGGTTGTTAATGCATATGTTTTAACAACGCTTTGAGGCATATCTTGTCTGTTGTAGGTGTTAAAGATATTCCTGTCTCATGTTTATAGTTGCAAGGTAAAATGTGCTGAAAATCGTCCAATTTTGCGGAAAAATCGTCAAATTACCTTACATAAATCGCTTTTGTTTATTAAAAAAAAATTTTAGCTATTTTTAGTTTGTTTTAATAAACAAATAAAGCCAAAAATACATATAAATATCTAAAATCACAAAATCTCTGAAAATAAAAAGTTATTTGGCTTCGCAAATATATCCTTCTTTTAAAGAACAACCTAAATAAGAGCGGCCCTCTTTTAATAAATATAAAAAATTCAGTTTTTTAAAAATCCATATTAAAACAAGTAAGAAAGTATAGTCGGTCAAGCCCGACCATATGATACCCTACACCACAGTATTAAAAACACATCATGCTTATATGTCTTTATTAATATCGGTTTAAAAATTTGTGAGAGGCAGAAATTGCCCCTTACCTCCCCTTGTGGTCCTATGTTTGAAAAACTGTATAACTTATGTGTCCATATAGATATGGATCTATCTATGTTTTAAATTTCATTAAAATCGGTTATAGTTTCTGAGAGGAAGAAATTTCCCCTTCCTTCCCTCGTGGTCCTACGATTAGGCCCATTTTCAATAGGCCTAGTCCTTGTGCCAATAAGAAATTTTATCAAATCATCTCCAAAATTGCGACCTGTACTTTGCGCACAAAGATACATGGACAGCCAGCCAGACAGCCTGCCAGCCGGACGGACATCGTTAGTTCGACTCAGAAAGTGATTGTGGTGTGGGTATAAAAATATTTGAAACATTAGTAGTCAAACGCCTAATTCATACGGTGATTTTATCCATGTTTTATTAACATATGATTTTTTGGTGCTAGAGATTGTAGAGAAAAAAATCATATTTTCTTTTCTTGATGTTTTTTTATTTTTTTCTTTATACACATTCTTATTTTTGTTATGCTGCATCATTTTATTTAATTTCTTTACAATACAAAAGCATAATGTTTGGGAAAAAATCAACCCTAATCCATATGGGGAAATAATCATCGTATTAATTTGTAGTGTTTTTGGAAGCAACTTTTAAAGGCAATTAAAAATAAAACGTAATTTTTAAATAACCGTATGAATTTGGTGTAAGTTCATTCTCGAAGCTTGTAACAGATAACTGCTTGTTGTGTATTGTTTAGGATATCATACGGAAGAAATATTAAAGGGAGAGTCTTCAAACGTGGTTAAAGCTACTATTATGGTAAACTATAAATTTCAATATAAAAATGGGCGGGGTAGACAGAGTAGGAGCAGTACCCCTCATATATAGAAATATTATTAAGAGCCGCTGCACGCATTTTGTTGAACTTTTGGTAGTAGGATCTTCTGAGCGCCAAAATTCAAATAATATAGCAGCGGGAGAAGTGGTACCCCCCATAGAACGACGATGTTTAATATCTCTTATCTCAAGAACTGTTATAGTAAGAATGTTTAAACTTTGTGGAAGTCACTTTTATGGTATACTACACTTTTGAAAATAAAAATAAATATCTCTCTACTGAAGAACTATTAAAGGGAGAGTCTTCAAAGGTGGTTAAAGCAGTGTAGCGAAGCGCAACGGGTTAAGCTAGTTATAAAATAAAAAAGTGTTGTAGATACATACAGAGGTACATTTGTTATTACAAAAATCGTAAAATTCATCGCATAAATCGTAAAATAGCCATTTTTAGTCCCCATAATCGCCAAAAGACGATAAGTCGTTAAATCTGGCAACCATGCTCATGTTACATTCCATATCTTTCGATTATTTTAGTGTCATCGATAGAACAAAACACAAGTTGTTAAAAAGGAAAAATACAAAAAAACTGGAAAGCAATGTAATAGATTTTGTTTGTATGCGCTCATATACATCAAAACAAATATTATAGCCTTTTTACGCTGATCAACATCTACCATCAATTTGCGAAGATGTTATACCCTTTGTACACTTGCATACATTTCGGAGGAACACATGGACGATGTTGAAAATGTGAAATACGTTCACACTTGAAACATCTAACATCTACTATCAATAAAAAATGTCACCATTTCTGAAAAAAAAACTTTTATTATACCCTCCACCACAACTAGTTGTGAAGAGGGTATATTAAGTTTGTCATTCCGTGTGAAACTTTTTTATTATTCATCTCAGACCGCATAAAGTATATATATTCTGGGTCCTTGAGTAATTCTAAGTCGATTTAGCCATGTCCGTCTGTCCGTCTGTTAAAAACACCCTCACTTTCGAACAACTCAAAAGAAATGAAAAACTTGGTGCCAAATTGCTTGTAGTTATCATAAGCAGTTTGGGATTGAAATCCAGCAAAATCGGTTCAGTAAGACCAGAGCTATGAATCAAAATGTGGAACCACCACCTAAAAAAAATGATAATTTTGTTACAAAAAATTACATAAATGCCGGAACAAGGCGCGGAATGAGATAAGATTTTGCAAAAATTTGTTTTATTTGACTGGAAATCACGCTGTTAAATTTCGTGAAATCCGTCCATAACTTACCCTAAGCCTCATATAAACACTACTCCCGGAAAACAGTTTAGTACGCCTAAAACCGTAGTTAATAACGCTAGCGTAACAGTTTTTTAGGATCGGTCCATAATTTACCTTAGGCCCCATATAAACCCTACTACCGGAAAACAGTTTAGTCGCCTAAAACCATAATTAATAACAAATCGTCACAGTTTAAGATAATAATTACATCATACAGATATTACTCCTTAAACATTCGAACTGTCGGTGGAGGGTATCAAAGATTCGGCACAGCCGAATAAAGCACTCTAACTTGTTTTTTTAAATACTTTTTTTCTACAAAAGTGCCAACATAACACCAAAATGTATTTCTAATTTATTTCGTTTAATAATTTTAGCTAAATTAAGCAAAATAAGGCTTGCAAAAAAGAAAAAACTTGAGATATGGTAACGCTGCTTTCAAAGCAACTTCCATTTTGTCAGTGATGTCACAATAATAACAGAATTTATTGCCACTTTTCTAGTGATGACACTAAAAGAATCGAAAAATGTTATAGGGAACAAAATGAGATAGTAACATTCTGTAAAGATGTTGAAAAATTTTGATTTTTAGCCCTATGTATTTCTTATGGAAAAATTCCAACATCTTCGCAAATTGATGTTAACAAATTACATACGACATACGACAATTAAATAATCAACCGACGAAGTGTGAAAAGGCTATTAACAAATTTCCATAAGAAATACATAGGGCAAAAAACCAACATCTTTCAAAGATGTTCTTATTTCATTTTATACCATTCTACATCTTTCGATTATTTTAGTGTCATCCCTAGAGAATTTGCAGTATGTTCTACATATTATTATTGTGGCATCACTGACAAAAATAAGTTTGTTTTAAATGCAGCGTTACCATCTGTCAAGTTTTCTCTTTATTGCAATTTTTTTTTGTCAAGTATTTTTAAACAAATTGTACTTCAAATACAATTTTGTGTTTTCTTTTTAAATTTTGGCACATTTGTAGAAAAACATTTTTTTATTTTAAAAACATTTGTTTTTTAAAATGGTAAAATTTTGCTTGATGGTAGATGTTAGCAATGTAAACGAGTGTTTCACATTTTCTTCATCTTTGATGGAAGATGTTGATCAGTGTAAAAATCCTATTACGTTAAAATATGTATGTTGCTAGTTTGTTTCATTTTCAATATCTTCCTAGCATTCCTCAAACACTGCAGTTCCACGTTCAAGTTTTTCTTGATACATAGTCTTTAACATACATATACCGTTTTGTCAAAATTTCCAAATATTAAAAACTGTAACGTAGCCTGCAGGCAATTTTAACGAAATTTACTTTAAAGATGTCATTAAGAAAACAATTTATAAAGACAAACGAAAAGTTTGCTCTCTAACCTTGTAATACGCTGTTGTCTTGAACGTAAATTAAAACACTCAACTTGAAAGAAAATTTTAAAGACAAACTCGTAATTTTAAAACGACTAATTTAATGGGTAAAAGTATGAGTATGAAAGTCAGAACTTGATAGTGTAACCCTCACGTAACAGACGTTCCAAACATGGGATCTTAACCTGACAATTTTTTGTAAAAAAAAAACGTCAAACTTCGTATAAAAAAAACGCTGAGAAAAAGGTTAGGTTAGGTTATACAAACTTTGGCGATTGGTATCACAAAAAGTTATCAAGTGAAGACCCCATGTAAACAAGAGCGCAAGGCGGAACGTTTTCTTCCGCTAAGCTGTTATGCTGATGTGTCATACCCTAGCGACAGCGTCATAATTGTATCACGAACATTAAGCTTCGTACGATCTTATAATTAATGCATCTGGCAATGGACTATTGTCAGAAAAATATTGCTGTTGGCAACGCCTGCTTACAATATTGTAAGATCTGACCATCGTCTGTACGAAGCTTTAGTGTTAAAGTTCTTGTTTAATAACACCCAGATCAAAGAAATAAAAAGTGGAGATACAACCGCTTAATTGACCAACACATAGCCAAATTTCCATTATTTATTAACAAAACTTTACTATTAAACGCCGCGTTATTTGGGAAAGCTTTGTACAAATTATGAACTTTTGACAACTAGATAACACGTGCCGCTTTCGTTTAGGTAGGGCTGTAAGATATGCTCAAAAGTTAAAAGGCAATGTCAATTTGACGATTTGTTTGGCAAAATTTTACGATTTTTGACAAATTTTACCTGGCAACTATAACTCACATCGTTTTTACCCGAACCAAAACAACAGAGTTGTTATACACTAATATAATTGTCAATATTCGTAAATTTTTTTTCTCCATACATACGTAACATACAAAGTAAGTCGTTGGTACGGTTTTCGTAATAAACGTGTACATTGTCGTTGTTTCGTTCATAGAATGGTATATATTTTTTTATAATTAATAAACTTTATAAAAAAAAACAGTTTTAAAAACAAATAAAAATACCCTTTCTGCTAAAGGAAGACATAAAAAGTAATAGTAAATTTTAATATAAATAAAATAAGTTCCCTTGACGTAAAGGAAAGTAACAATATTGTTAAAAAAAAAAAACTAAAAAAAAAATTTGTGATAGTTATAAACTCCTATTGTTTTATAAAAAAAAATCATTAGTTTTTGATAAAAAAAAAGCGAGTGCTATTAAAATGTATGTATCTATGTATGTACATTTAAATTAAAAAATATGAAAAAGTATTTTTTTGAATTGCAATAGTATTTGTGTCTGCAATTGAAATAGAAACAAGAAAAATAAAAAAAATATTAAAAATGTGTATTTGTACAAAAAAATTCATTCGTAATGAGGGTAATGCGTCAATGTGGCATTAACGAATTAGTATAAATGAAAGCAGTAAACGAAGCTTAGCTAACCAACTAAATAATGTTGTATGCATATGTGTTTACCGATGTAGTACATACATTCAAAAAAATAAAAATGAACTGTACATCCAAACATACATAAATATGTATGTATTAACATATTCACGAGTATAAAAAAAAGAAAGATTAAAAAAACAAATAATTTATAGTTGCCATATTTAAAACTTTTTAAATTGGCATAAAAAATTATACATAGTGATCAGTATTTTATCTACACTGTTCGGGGCAGAGCACCAGCAACAAAAAATTTAATGCAATAATGTCCACAAAAATCAAGCTGCAAGTTAAAACAATAGTTTTTTTTGTTCCTAACAAAAGTGGCTTATTAAATAGCAATTTTTAGTTTAAAAAATTAACTCAAACAGAAATTTAACATTTTAAGTAAGCACAAATGCTGTAAATCATGGGAATATAATATAATATAATTCTTATAAGAAATGATCAGTGTTGCCAGAAAACTTTTGGCATATTTAATATGCTCTGAAATGATACGGCTAATTTTTTAAGTCTATAAATAATTTGGGAAATAAACTTTGGCTTAATTCTATTTAACCGACGCAGCTCCAGATAAATCAACAACAATTACTTAGGGTGATCAAAAATTGAAAAGTAAGAAAATAAAACTTGGAAAAAGTGGCGCGTATAATTACTATAGAGAGAAGTTTTAGTAAGCGAAGCCGGTGTTTGTTATTCCATAGTGGAGAAAAATCCTTGCGCCCGACCAAAGGTCGTGTATGTAGGTTAACTTAAGTTAGCAAAGCCGGCGTTTGTTATAAAATAAAATTTTATTTTTTACAATTTTATTGGAATAAACTACACATGTATTTTCTTAGTGCACTACCGTAACATTTTGATATACCTACATAACATTTTGTAAAAACTGTAATGGGACTTAAAGAGCTAAAATTTGTTTATTTACATTTTGTATTTTCAGTAAGACATTCAGAGGAAAATCGTATATTTGTACAAATGTATATGAAAGCTTTTGCGGCCTATAACTCGTTTGCGGCACTTTTTTCACTTTTTATTTTCTTGTTTTTAAATTTTCTATCACCCTAGGTACATTTTTTTATTTGGAGCAACGTCGGAAAATTTAATCTTATATAACAAAACTAATATTTGTGTGTTCGTATGTTATGCGCTGCCAAACTGCTAACCCGATCGCGATCAAATTTGGTCTACTATTTCTGTGAACCTCCGGGAAGGTATGTTGTGACACCTCCAATACAAAGATTATATACTACTCTAACCACAGTTAATTTTTAAGGCAGCATTACATTGCAATTTTTGAAGTTCAAGTGCTTAGAATTCCTGTAAAACTAATCAAATTAAAAAACATAACTGTTATTTGAAAATATATTTTCAGGGTTTTCATGATAGGTTGCGCAAAGTGTGCAAGCGATGCAATATTTTCAAAAATACACACATTTGCACAACATAACAACAAAATGTACATATCGACCCCTAACCGCGAAAATAACGTAACTGCCAAAAATCAAATTTTACAGGAGAGAGCTTTTTTTTTTTATTTCATATACATTTTGTATGAAATTTGTCGCTTACAATAAAATTGTTCTTGCTATAAAATAGTAACGGTACCTTATGAGACCATGACATTGTAGGAGATGATGCAAGTGTTGCTAATAAAGTCATTTATTAAAAAAAACAAAAATTTAAAATCATGTCGCTTACGTTATTTTCGCGGTTTGTGCTCGATATGTACATATATGAAAATTGCTTCATTTTACTTCATTTGCACTTAAAAAAAACTGAGCAAAATTATAAGCGCATATTTATCCAGTTGCGAACAAATGTAAACAATAACATTTGAAATATTTAGCGCCATTGTTAAGGAAAATTGTAAATTAAAAATTTTTCGTGGGTTTTAATATTATTAAGAGAATTTAATTTAAATCACGTAAAAAGGAAAAAAAAATATTTTAATATACTCGCGTATATGTAAATGTAAACAAATGCAGATTTTTGACAGTGCTGCCAGAGGTTTTTTGTGTTTCCAGAATAAATTTTTAATAAAATTGCATAAAAATAAAGGGGGTAATGCCCAATATCTATGATAAAATGCACTGCAAATTTACAAATTTGCTCAAACACCGTCTTGATTAACGTTTTATATATTTTGCTTACAAAACCAAAATTTTGAAATTCTTAATTCAAAAATCCCGATATCAAAACTCGAATTTAGAAGCTTTAGCTAGCGAAGCCGGTGTTTGTTATACCATAGAGAAAAAATCATTTCGTAAGCAAAGCGAAGCAATTTATACTCTTCATTTTCTGTATTTTGCGGCACAACATTGCAATAACCACATGCACAAGTTTAAAGAAATTTGCATAACTTTAAAACTAATTGAGAGTAATAAAACTCTTACAATATAATAAGGACACTATATGCTAATTTCGGTTGAAAAAAAAAGAAAACAAAAATTAGGACTAAGTTATAAAAAATTGGATTTAAAATGGTAATTTCCGGTTTTGTAATGAAAAAAAAAATTTTAATATAAAGACAACCGATTTTCTATAAGAAACAAAATATCTGTGATAACTTCTCTTAATATATATAATACAATAATAAAACCTCCTTTTGAGTTGGGGTCTACAATAATATATACGTGCTGTAACGAATCTCGAATAGAAAAACTTCAAAAGTTACAAAGCAATGCGAACTATCTTAAAGTGTTATAGATATACAAATATACGAACAATGCTTAATACGCTTAAATGGCTCAACATTAAACAGAGACTTGCACTAAATACTTTGAACTTTATTCACAAAATTAAATATGGAAATGCACCTGAATATTTATGTGATCAAATCAAATATGTAGGTGAAGTACAACCATATGAATTGAGAAATGCCGATAACTTTAGGCTAAAGAGGGCTACTACAACAGCTGTGCAAAAATCACTTATACGAAGGACTTAAATTGTTTAATTCACTAACAAATGAAATAAAAATGTAACAATTATTAATTTTTTTGAAATGAATGTGTAAATTTTGTTAAAAAAAATAATATATAATATTATAATATCAATATGAAATTTTAAAGTATTTTGAATACTAAGTCCCAATTCACACGTTGCAAGTCTTATTGATCAGCTTGCTACTTTATAACGAGAGTGACGAGAGGAAAAGAAACGTTTCTCTCTCACTCTCTCTCGCCTATAAGGTAGCAAGCTGATCAATAAGACTTGCAACGTGTGAATTGGCACTAATAAAGCATACAAATTTACCAAAAATTTTTTTTTAAATGGCAACACTTTAGCACCCTATAACTCGACCAATAAAGATCATTCTAAGAATATTTTTCTCACACTCAGAAGACACACTCATTAGAACTATAGTTATGTGAAATACAA
This sequence comes from Pollenia angustigena, assembly GCA_930367215.1. NCBI lineage: Eukaryota > Metazoa > Arthropoda > Insecta > Diptera > Polleniidae > Pollenia > Pollenia angustigena. The sequence goes on along the minus strand of OV884061.1, from coordinate 20,574,984 downwards.
AGAAATTCCAAAAATTTTTTTTATTGGGTTGTCCGCTTCAAAAAAATGCCCCATATATATTCTGAGTCCTTATGAGTAGCGAAGTTGATTTAACGATGCCCGTCTGTCAGCCTGGCAGTCAGCACGTTTTTACTTTGAAATGATGTTGCCGAAAATCCCAGATATGATGGGGACAAGGTTGATATTTATGTCAGATATTCTTATTTAAATTAAGGCAGATCGGTCCATAAATGGCTGAGTTATGACCAAACTCGTTCCCATCAATCCCTTGCTGTTTTTCCTCTGTATATCTGGATCACGGCAAGAGCCAAAGCTTTTAAATTAGATACAAGCCTCTTGGTTATCAATACAACAACTGTTAAAAAATGGGCGAGTTTGAAGAAGTGGGCGTGGTACTTCCCACACAAACCCATTATAAATTTCTGTATATCTGGAGAGCGAAAAGAGCTAAAGTTCCAAATTAGGTACAAAGATCTCAGTCATCAATACACAGGCGGGATTGGAGAAGTGCGCAAATATGGAGTTGCATATATATATCACTATATAGGAATGGTAGTCCAAAGGGTCCTAAATACGATTCCAAAAGTCACATTTCTGAAATAATTTTGGAATTTTAGAAAATTAATTTTGAAAAAAGTGATATGGGTAAATCCAAAGTGGTGAACGTGACAGTCGTACGCATCAAAAATGCAATAACATTTTAAACAACAAATATTTTTACGTTCTCTTAACCCTTAAATAATAGCACTAAGAAAGCACTGTTATCTATGCCTATGCTAGTTAAATTCGAATTTATCATCACACACATCAAAATAGATTTATTTATTTCAAAATAACGGTCAGAAAAACTATCCAAATTGGAAACACATCCAGTTATCCATATACAACTTCTTTAAAATATTAAGCGGGATAAGAAAAGTGGGCGTAGTACCTCGCGTACAGACATAAATTTCTTGGTTTTCCATACTCAACATCCGAAAAAATGTGGGCGGAATTGGTGAAGTGCACGTCGATATACAAATCGGTTAAAAAATAGTAAAATAGTTTTAATTTTAGGGCTATAGTTTGACCTATGGACACGTTTGATATATAAAAATATCGGATTTTTTCCTATAAATAGAAGAGTTATGCCCAAAATATAAGTTTTTTTAAATATCCATTTTCGGGAACGATACATCTTCACGAGTCCAAGTTGTATAACCTAAGTAAATGGTAAATTACTTCCGTAACACGTCGACATTTAAATCTGTCCAACCAGTGTAAAATACCCGAGATACTACCAATATACTGAAATCCTAAAAAGTACTTTTTTTTATTAACTTGCAATGTATTTATTTTTGTTCGGTCGAAATCTTGCAATTCGATTTTGAGGCAGATATTTACAACCGATTGAGCTTTGTACACACGTTCAGTTTGGATGACAATTCATGGTTAACTGTGTGACGTCATTATAAATGCAACATGGCGGCACACCCAAGATGGCGATCTATCAAATGAAAATAATAAGCTTACGGTCCTTCTCAGTGTTACGGTCTCTGGTATCAAATGAAAGTACTTATGCAAGGTTTTAATAAATCAAAACAAAACAAGCTTTTAATTCAATGCGCTGAAAAGAAAATTAAAGTAAAAACCAATTTATTATTTAAATGCGTTAAAAAGAAAGAAAAATTAACTTCTACTTTAAAACGTTTACTATCAACTTATAACTTCAGTACAACATTTATAAAAAATATAAAAGCTTGTAGCGAGATTAACTTGTGTAGGTAAATAAGTAAATTGAATAAGTTGATGTGATTGATTGAACTATTAAAATTGTAAAACTAAGTAAATACGAGTACTTAAATCACGCGCCAAGCTTTTATATCATGTACTGACGTTTAATAAACATATACAATATCTGTACAAGGGAAAAAGTGCGCTGTACACCCTCTAATACAAAGAATTTTTGCGAGGCTTTTTTTTTTGTAATGCTATCATTACAAAGTATGGCACGCCGATGTTTAAAAGGACTAGAAATGACACTGAAATTTCGTGAAGATCGGTCCATAATTTACCCTGGGCCCAATATAAACCCTACTAACGGAAAACAGCTTAGTACTTCTTAAACCGTAATAAATAATGCTATCAGAATAATAAATTTCGTAATGATCGGTCCATAACTAACTATAGGCCCCATATAAAGCCCACTCTGGTAAATTAAATAAATACGCCTAAAACCGTAGCAGATAATGATATTACGGTAATATTTTTTCTTCTAAATTTTTTGATATACGGTCTATAATTTACCTTAGAACCTATATTTAGCAGCCTTCTGAAATTCACAGAAAACGCTAAAGCTAATTGCACCACTGTATTGAAATTTATGGTTTATAATACCAGAAATCATTTGCAGAATTTTGGGATGATTGGTTCATAGCTTACCATGGCTCTAATATAAATTCCCCTCCTGAAAATCATTTAAGTTCGGCTTAAACTGTTACGAATCATGATTTTTTACTTAAGATTGTCGGTCAATAATTTAATATAGGTCTAAACCACAACCAATTTAAATGCTGATATATGTTTTTGTAAAGAAAAATTAATAATTAATAGACATCATATAGATATCACTCCTGAAATATTCGAACTGCCGCTGGAGGGTATCAAACATTCGGCACAGCCGAATATAGCACTCTTACTTGTTTTTTTTTTATTTTTTCTATGATTATATTTGTTTTAAGAACTATTAACTGATGTATATATATATAACATTATGACTATATCTTTTCCTTGAGTTAAATTAAAGTAACTTCGCTTAAAAGGGAATTATTGTAGAAAACGACAAGTGCTTTGCCCATAAAAAATGTGTAGTAGTTCTATTAAAAATTAATAAATAGTGTTTTTTTTTTAAGTATGCAGGCAATTTAAAATATAAAACTTGCAGACAATTTTAACTTTATAACTCATATAAAATCTATGAATATGTTCAATAAAGAAGTTCAACTAAAGAAAAAATTTTAACTGTTAACATAAATCATAACATTTTAAAGAAGATTCTTTTGTTTAACAACATTAATTTAATGTTTGTCTGTAAAAATTTGTCAGTGTTAAATCGAAAGTGGAAGCAAGAAAAAGTATTAAAAATTTGGAGTCGTTTTACGCAGGCGCACAATGCTAGCAGCGAATTTGCCAGTATGTCAATATACTGGAATGGTAAGATAAAAACCTTTTTTTTTAAATCTAACATTCATATTTTAAAAATGGTTTATTTATTTAAGAATATTAAACGTATGTCTTTTTTCTGACAAAAATGTTAAACCTTTTCTGCCTTTCGAACATTCATAAAAAAAAACAGCATGTTCTTTTCAAAGTATTTCGCTTGACTTGTTTACGTTTAATTTTTTTGTGAAAAGTGCGGTCTAAAAATTATAATAATTTAAAAACTTTTTCGTCATCTGATAAAGAGAAGGAGTTTATTTTAAACTCGGTTAATAGAAACCGTTTGTCGCGTGTTGAAAGCTTTATAGAAAATGTAGCTCATACATTCTCCAATGCTGATGTAAGTATATATGTACATATGTATAGTAATTCACGGATAAATGCGTTCATGAAAAATTCCAAAAACCAAATGCTATTAAGCGAGAAACGCATTTAAAAGAATCCTGGTTAAATGCGTTACTGGCGCATTCAAAAAATTTTGGCTAATTGCTTTACTAACGCACTTAACAGAAGTCTCCTAATTGCGTTCGCATTGCAATTGTAAAAATGTAGTTTAAATGCTTGTATCGCTCTTTTGCTGAAACATCGTCATATGTCAGTAATTGCAAATTTTGATTTAATTTCGCTATTGCATAGTATGTCAGGTGTTGTATGAAGTGGTTAATTTTTTATGTGCAGATATTGTAAACTCAACTTTTGAGAGAAGCATAAAATATTTGTTGACACTATGTTGTGTGTAAATGTAAGACTTTAAAGCAGTGTTCGAAAATAAACAGTACATTATTTAACGTTCGGCTCACACACCCAGGAACGATATCTATTTTTTAGTGATTGTGTAGACATACACAACCCTTAATACCGTTCGTAACTATTTTCAAGAAAGAACCGAACATTATATTCGTTAAGAAACAGAACAATTGTAGTGATACTGTAGACAAACATTATATTTTAATGTTCTATAATGTTTTTTTCGTGAGTGTATTTTGTTTTTGTAAAAATGTTTTTTTTACCAGCCAAAAGGGACGAACATTAACGAGTCGAATCGAACACATTGAAGTTTGTGGATTTTCAAAAAAAAACCGAACGGAATTAAATGTTCACATCTTTTGTTGAGTTTGATAAAAACAGTAATATTTTTGTGTTCGAAAGATGACTAACAGTGAAACGTTATTTTTTTTAATGATTTTCTACACAAACACTATTAGCGTTTGTGTTTTCCACAAATCTACCGAACCGAACATTAAAAAACGATATTTAGTGTTTATTTTCGAACACTGCTTTAAAGTCCTTTTCTGCAAGTCTTATATTCTTGAGTTATGACGATTTTGCAGCAAATGAGGGATTTATGCTACCTATTTACCGAAAATAAATAGCTCACTGTAAAATAGTTGACCAGTTCACAAAGTGTTCTAAAGTGCTAAGTAATAAAGTACTATTTTAGTCTTAATAGCACTGTGGTATATAGTGCTGGGAAAATATCGATAGTACTATCGATAGTCTTAAAATATCGATAGGAAAAAAATCAATACCGATATTATTATTATTCAAAATACAGCTATGTGACATGTAACAGCAGCTATACACACTCTGTTTTTTGTGGCAAGTTTTTACTTGCTATTATTAATTCGCGCTGAATTACAGCCAGCGTTGCCAGAAGATTTGGAAGGAAAATCTTCAGTTGGCGAAAAAAATATCTTATTTTGAAGAGAAAAATTTTAAAATTTTTATAATAAGGGCAAAAAATTAAAGATTATTATTTTTTTAAAAGAACATACATACATACTTCTTATTATGGAAGCTATTAAATTTGAAATAAATAACTGCGGTATTTATACAAAATTAGATTGTAGGTTTAAAATGTGTTTTTAGTTATATTTTCCATAAAAATGTTTAACTTTAAATTTATTTAATTTCTAATAAATTAGAATGTAAAAAGTCCATCTAAATAAAGAAGTTTCATTGAAAGTAATTAAATTCTAATATTAGAGATACAAAAATTTTGGGCAAGAAAATTTTAGTTTGGGAACTATGAACGTCATACATCATACTAAATCTTAAGAGTTCTCAATTTAATATTTTGATACCATTGTTATATCAAAGGCATTTTGAGAAAATTGCATTTAAAAAAGACCATTGAAAATATATGGATTTTTCTTAATATATTTCAATGGAATTGTTATTAAAATAATGTTGGTACACCTTTTTAAAGATATTCTTAAGCACTTATGTGTGTATACATAAAGACTTTGCTAAAAATTATCTTAAACGTGGAATGTGGAATTTTCAAACTAAAAGCTTCTGAAGTTTAGATTTACCTTTTGGTACTTAATATCCTTTTTTAATATTTTGTATTCTCAGAAATAATGATGGATTTTTTGTGTATGCTAGGCAATGTGTTCAAAAGTGTGCAAAGCCAATAGACAACAAGCTGATACAAAACCTCATTGTTTTAAAAATTGGCTGTCTAAAAAACTGTAAAAAAATTATGTATGTTGTAAAAAATTAAAAATCTTCATTTCTGAAAGTAAAAATCTTAATTTGAGAAAAAACATCTTCAAATCTTATTTTGGTTAAAAAATCTTCAAAACTTAGATAAAATCTTAATTCTTGCAACGCTGATTACAGCAATGAATACAAACAACAAGAATGGCAGGTGGTATGGAGTGTAGCTATGATGTTTACTGCTTATAAAAGGCCTTTATGTCGAAATTTGTATATGTTTACATAGGAACTGAAATGTAAAATATTTTTGTAATGTTGTAAAAAAAAAAATGCATAGGCAATTGCATAGAATAAGAGGATAAGTCCGCTAGATTGATTACCTTTTGGGTTGAGAATCAAAACCAATTTAGAAAATTATCTTAAGTTGCAATTTAATAACTTATAGGCCCTGCTACTTTCTTTTTCAAAAACTGTCATCTAAAATAACGTGCGTACATACATAATTTCGTCTCATGCGTTCAATAAAGTGATAAAAACAACGAACTTTAGCTGGATAAAAAAACTAGTTGAAGTTTTCCTGCACAAGTACAAACATTCAGTCGATAGTGAAATCTTAACTACCGATAGTAGAAAATATCGATAGTATCCCAGCACTAGTGGTGAACAGTCTGTTGTATTATGATATGATAAATTAGTAGTGTCCGACCGAACGCTCTTTTTGAGACCGAACCCGAACTTCGGTAAATTTTGACAAGTTCGGCCGAACCCGAACTTTTTGTTATAAATCTGAACAATTGTACTATTTTTAATGTATTTATTTAAAACAAAATAAAATTTCGGGAAATTATTACATTTACAATTATGGAAGGATGCAACATGAAAAGATAAATTGCACTTTATAGTAGTCAAAACTATTTTATAGTTAAAAAATAATTAGTAATTGCTTTTTTTTTTTAAGACAAAAAATAAAAAATAAAGTTCAAGTTTGTTTCGCTTAATTTACATTTAAAACAAAAACAAATAATAAAATATTGTTCGTTCGAAAATAGATGGACAGGCAGTAATACAGTATACATTAGGGCTATAACTTTTTTACACGTTTTGCGAAAATCAAAAACGGCATAGTATAGTCGTGTAGAACATTAAAAGTTATTAATAAAAAATATGATAATTTTTTCGGATTGTTAAAAAAGTTCACGCAGGAATCGGTTTGAAGTTTGAAAACAACTATTTTATCTCACGGAAATTTTAAAAAATATACACCTGATATTTGTATATATTCCTATACGTATCACTTAAATGCTATTTTGGAATTTATCCACTGCTTTAGATTTAAAAATTTTCCTACGGTTTACAATTCATCGCGGTTTTAGAAATTTGCTTCCCTGCGTGAGGTTTTTTCGCAAAACGACAGGTGTTTTCATTACTAAAACATTCTTGGGCACTCCGTCATACTATGCCAATAATTTGGTTATAGCCCTAGTATACACATTAGTACTCAAACCTCTACAATGTATTTTTTGAATTCGTTTGGCGTGTATTTTCCCTAAGTGGCGTTTAATATTGGTGGTAGTTTGTTTGCTTGGCAATGAATTCCCCGCTGACAGTTTTTTGGCGCAACATTTGCATTGAGCGGTTGCTCAATTTTTTTCAAAAAAACTCCAAATTGTTTTCTGAGCGGCAAAGAATAAACATGGCAAAAGTGACTGTAGAGCTTATAATTTCATATGTACACAGCCGACCGCTATTATGGCAAGACAGATTACCAAGTTTTGAAAATGAAAATATAACCGAAAAAGTATTTTTTTGTTTTGTCTATCAAGTGTTAACTTTTTGCAACAGCAAATCAAAGGATTTCACAGACATATGACAGTATTGCCAAAATCTGTCCGGAAATTTTGGGCAGATTTGTATATAAATGGTTAAATTCGCCCTAATGTCGCTTTGTTTGATTTATAGGATGACAACCAAGGACTGTTCGTTTATTTCGATGTATATATATATAATTTTTATTTATTTGATTAAATCTATGGATATGAATCCTTGCAGACTACTACAGTCAAATCCCGATAATTCCTACCCCGATAAATCGTAATTCCCGATAATTCGTAATAAACTGTCGGTCCATTGAAAAAATCTCGTTAATTCGTAAAATTTTTCTTACATTTTGGTCCCCTCGATAATTCGTAATTTTTTTTTCAAATAAAATCGTCTTTACCTCTTATAAATCGTAATTGTTTGCTAACTACGACTTATAATTCGCAATAAAAACAACAGAAACATGGAAAGAATGATTTTTTGTTTCCCGCAAATTTTTTTTGCGTGTGTTTTTGCTTGTGAGTGTGTTTATTTTCTTAAGATCAGTTTGTTACATGAATAATTTTTATATATTTTATTTTTAACAATTGTTTTTTATGTTTTTTTTTGTTTTAGTTAATAAATTGAAAACCCCTGTTAATTCGTATTAATTTTATTTAAACCCCGGTAAATCGAAACCCCGCTAAATCGAAAACCCCTATAATTCGTAAGAAATAGCCGGTCCCTTGCAATTACGAATTATCGGGATTCTACTGTATATATTACAAGATTTTATATAAATGTATTATTACTAGGGATGAGATTTTCATGCACTAAAAAATCGAAAATATGCGCATAAAACATGCACTAAAAATTCCAATATATGCATTAAAAAAATTAAAAATATGCACTAAAAACTTGATCATTTTCAATTAAAAATTCCTTTGTTGTTTTTATTGTATTGTTATTCAAAGGTATAATATTTTTTAGAACTTACCCCCTGTTCATCGATTTCGAACGAAGATTTCGTTCGCTTAACTTTAATGTAAAACAAAAACAATGTTTTATAATTTGTTTTTGTTTTAAATCTTAGTTATGCGAACGAAATCTTCGTTCGGAAATAGATGAACAGGCAGTTAATTTAAATAACTACATCATTTAAATTGCGTAGTCAAATAAATACTTTTTTATATTATCAAAAGTAAGCCTTTGTCTGTTAAAAAGCTTTTGTACATAGAAAATGATTTCTCAACGTCAACCGAAGTTGAGGCATACTTCAAGGATGCCAATACATTTGAAGAATATTAATTTTCTAATTCAGATCCCACATTTGATTCTAGCCTCTTCAGACCATGGGTACACATATGTGCACCTAAAAATATTACAAGTTTTAAAGACTAGCGACATCGTGTGACCAATAGAAACAGTTTAATTAATTGCTTTAAGCTACTGCGCTTCAAAACAATATCAAAAGATGGCAGGGTTTAGAAGTTTTAGCCATTATTTTTACATCTGAATTTAACTGTTTGAAAAAACCATACTGTTGGGATATTTTTCCTCAATAACTAATCGCTAAGACCTGAAGTATACATATGTGCACCTCTTTTTCTACCAGTTTAAATAAAAAAATTAAAAAATAATAAAAACCGAAATTTAAATTACACCTCATAAGATAAAACAAATAGTTAATAAGCCCTTTACTTAATCGGTTCAGTCCTGATCTTAGGAAATTAAGAATTTACGTTGAAATTTTTCATATATTAAGACCTGAGGTACACTTATGTGCCACCTTAGTTTCTAAGAATTCAAATAAACTTTTTTTAAAAAAAATATACAGTTTTCTTATTTCCTCCCCAAAAGGTGTAAACAATATATAAGAAATGTAAAAATTCAATGGGTTAATGCTCGGGTCTTAAGAGGCTAGATCAAAAATATTTGAAATTTGTTTTATTTTTTGAAATCCTCTATTTTTATTTTTATTTGCAACAGTTTTTGGATTTTTTTTTTTAATTTGTCGGGCTATTTTCCATTCACATGTTAATGTTACTTTCCGCCATATCAATTAATTTGAGTTGACTATTAAGTGAATTAAATCCTGTATGAAACCAATAAATCAATATTATCGAATTGGCTTCTGATTTCTTCTGCAACTCGGTGTAACCCATGTGCCAATCAAGTAGCATGTAACAGTTTTCGATAAATTGTTTTAGGGCAATTGGCAGCCTTAACCATGTAAGGTGCTGCATCGGTTAAAAATTTAAGGATCTTTTGTTGAAATCTTGTATTTAATGCAGAGCTCAAAAAAAATTAATTAATTGATTTAAAAAAAATTTTTTTGAAGGGTTTTTTATACAATTTGGAAATTTTTCGAAGAACTTTTTTTTATAATATGTGTGAAACAGGTCAAGTTTGACTCTTCAAGTCTCGAGCTTTTAGGAGAGAGGGGTAAAGAGAATGGAAAGGGGTACATACTTGACCGTACCAGTCAGTTTTGTATTTTTCTTTTCTTTTTTCATCCGTAATATAATAAAAAGCTACAAAGTTGAAGGAAAAGAAAACAAAAATTAATTTTGTGCATGAACGTGAACGCAAGTTCAAAAGAAAATTTAAGTAAAACTGTTCAAGTAAACTTGACCTGTGTGAACCAGCACAAATTTAAAAAATATATCACTCAAAAATGTTAAAATATGCAAAAATATGCATTTAAAACCAAAATATGCAAAAATATGCATTTTCACCAAAATATGCAACAATATGCAAAAACAAATCAATGCCATTTTAACGCAAATTTAATGATTCGGAAAGATAATTGGTCGACATCGGTTTTAGACTATCGACAAAAAACATGCATTTGCATGGAAATCGCATCCCTAATTATTACCGAAAAAATTTTGTTAAGACATATTAAGTATTTAAAAACACGATAATATTGCGTTTAATTACATTTACATTAAAAGAAACATCGATAAAGCTATACAATTCATTGAAATTTTTGCATTTTCTCCTCAAAGGATCAGCATCAGCATAATTTGTTTGAACAACAGAAAGGTGTAGGGGTATTAGGTGTCGGGTAAAACGTCGTGGAATATTACAATTTATGTTACGAAGAAGGAAGTCGGAGAGGACATCGCCATTAATCAAATTAATTAGAAATGCCACATTAAGCATAGTCCTTCGGCTTTTTAAAGTAGGTAGTTTAGTTAATGATAACCTCGCAGTATACGAAGGAAGATTCCCAGCATAACGACCAAATGAGCTCCTCAGGCAGAATAAGAGAAACTGCTTTTGAACAGATTCAATTCGGTCTATGGGCATATTAATTTCAGGATCCCAGACAATATACCCATACTCCAAAATTGGCCTTACAAGGGATGTGTATAGTTGTTTCGTTACATTAGGATCTGTAAACTCTTTAGACCATCGTTTTATGTAAGCAAGCACACCACGAGCTTTATTAATCGACATTGTAATATGTTTGCAGAGATCTAGCTTAGGATCAAGTAGAATACCAAAATCCAGAAATTCTGCAACTAACTCTAGTTGATACCCGTTCATAAAATAGTGTAGCATTGATGTGCAATTTCTAGAAAATCGCATGAGCTTGCATTTTTTAAGCTTAGCTCCATTTGGTTATATTAACACCATGCGTAAAAACTATTAAAATCCTGCATGCAAATACGGCCCTTCTGAAGATAATTTGTAGCTGAGAAACATCTTAACATCATCAGCGTACATTAAAACATTACAAAGCTTCATTACAAGCGGAAAAGCGAAAATAGCAAAGGGCTAAAAACCAACATCTATAAAAGATGTTCCTATCTCATATTATTTCATTCAACATCTTCCGATTATTTTAGTGTCATCACTAGAAAAGTGGTTCTATTATTATTGTGGCATCACTGACAAACAATTTTTTTTAAGCCAGCGTTACCATTTCTCTTTTATGTATTGCAATGTTTTTTTTGTTAAGTATTATTTTTATTTTTAAACAAATGAAACTTCAAATACATTTTTGTGTTTTCTTTTCAAATTTTGGCACTTTTGTGGGAAAAAAACATTTTCATTTTAAAAACTTTTTTTTTTTTTTTTTTTTTTTTTTAAAAATGGTGACATTTTTGTTTGATGGTTGATGTTAGATGTGAGCAATGTAAACGAGTGTTTCGCATTTTCTACATCTTTGATGGTAGATGTTAGATGTTGATCAATGTAAAAAGCCTATTAGGTACGAACGTAACCAAAGCGTTGCTTGTAAACCCTAATAAATTCAGCTTAGTGAGAAGTGGGCTATGGTTGATTTTATCGAAAGCTTTGCTAAAGTCAGTATAAATAACGTCCATAAGTTGGCCATCCTTAAAAGCTTGATTTGTTAGAGTTGTAAAATATTTGTTACTGCAGAACAACCTTTCCTGAAACCATGCTGTGATATGATTGAAGATATTTGGGAAATTATCCGTATTTTAATGACACATTAAACATAATAGCCAAAGGAGTAGCCACAGCATGAGCACAATTTTTTAAAACGCAAGCAGGGATGCCATCAGGTCCACTACACAATGACGATTTTATTGTTTTAAAAGATAAAACAACCTGAGAAGTATCAATAGAAGAAAAGGATATTGCCTGATATTCCATCAGACAAAACGGGTATTCAGTTGATGTATCGTTCTGTTGCTTAGAATATGTTGTTGCAAAAAAATCGGCAAACATATTGCTTTTGATCAAATTAATATTAGATTCATTAATTAAATACTTCATAACTCTTGGATAGCCAGTAGATTTTCTTTTCGAATTTACAAAATTATAAAATGATTTTGGGTCACGTTTAAAGTTCCTTTTCATTTTCTCAAGGTAATTTAAATATAGTCTGCTGTTAAGAAGATTATATTCTGCTCGAGATACACAGTATTTGCTATAATCATAAGGTGTTCGATATTGCTTATATTTTTTATAGCATTTGTTTTTTAAATTTTTTAATCTTGATAGATGCGGAGAATTCCACGGTGGACCTGAATGTTCAATCACATAAAGTTTCGGCACACATTCCTCAAAAAAATTATGCATAGTAGTATAAAATGTATTAATCCTAGAGTCAATTGAAGCTGGGGTACCACTAGGAATGGATAACAGTTCAAGCCAATTAGTGTTGGACAAAAAAAAGTTCAGGTCATCGTAATTTGTTTTCTTAAAACATAATTTCTTATCGTTTGTATCATCCTGAGTACAAAAGTCATCAGACAAAATATTGTGACTAACTTCAAGAGTAGGGTGGTACCGATCTTCTGGTCTCGTAACTGGTAATGTTCAAGTAAAGGTGCAGTTGGTGGTTCGTTCACAAAAATCAAATCTAGAGTGTTTCCATATTCACTAAAAATCCCATTTTTTTTTGAAAAAGACATAAATCAAATTAATTATTGAGAAACTCTTCAGTGCATAACTGTATGAGTCTGGTAAAAATTTCCAAATTACAGCTGACAAGTTAAAATCACCAAAAACGAAAACGAAGTCCTCTGGCTGAGCTTTAGATACAACAGATTTTATGGATTCAAAATGTTTCATGTAAGTTAGTTGATCAGATTTTGGAGGAATGTAGGAACATGTTAAATATATATGTGAGCTATTTAGTTTTATCCGAACACAGGTAAACGCAATATCGGAATAATGTTCAAATTTTAACTCATCAGATTGGAAAATATTTAAAACAGCAATTAAAACGCCTTCACCAGCAGTTTAAGTTTCTCTGTCACGTCTAAATATATTAAAATCATTCCAAAGAATTTCGGCATTTAAAGTGTTTCTATTTAGCCAGGTTTTAGTGAGAACAACTATATGGTGATTTATATTAAAACGTTCAATATAGAGGTTAGCCAGTTTAGTGTTTATACCACGAACATTTTGATAAATATTAAAAGTGTTTTTCAGTTTTCATGCAAAATTGTTTTGGTTTGTTGACTCATGTGATGAAAGTCGTGCAACGTTGTTTGTTCTACGATTTTCTCTATATAAAAATTCGCGAACGAGTGCATTATTTGGCCAGAAACAGGGATCAACAACCCGATCGAAAATGTCATTCGGTACTATAATTTTAACAGGACGCAATACTTCTGATTTCGGAATAAGAAAACTTGTGAATTATAATACCAGTACTTGAGGGCAATTTTGATTTTAAATAATATTCCATATCATCACTGGTTGTGTCAGAGGCGAAACGGGATCTAAATACTAGGGAGATCGATCGAATAGTATTCGACCGGCTTTAACCGGTTATTTTAGTTTTGCCCAATTCGAATAGTTAAAAATGTCTTTTTTTCGAATATCGAATAAACCGGTTATTTTGGTAAACTTAACCGGTTATTTTTGTAATGTGTAATTTGAATACATTTTCCTTACTTTTGTTATAAACTTACCCGTAATTTAAGTGTTTTTCTACTTGAATATTGGGCAAACTTGAACTTTTATAAAAAATGTCAAAACAACGTGTAACAAAAGTAAAAAAAAAACATTATGAGCAATGTAAATACAAATCGCTTATAAAAGCGTGTGTTCTTGTAAAAAAAACCAAAAACAATTTAAAATACTACAAAGAAATATTCAACTTAAAGAGTAATTAGCAATTTGACAGTATTCTAAATATTATGTATACATATATTTGTGAAGATATCATCTCAGTGATATATCAAAGTTATTTTAAAGACAAAGGTGGTTAATGGGCCCTCAAATGATAAGTTGCAAAGGTTCTTCAACGTCACGACTTATTAATCACCTTTAATTAGTCCACAAGCTTGACATAAATAAAGGCCAAGTAAAACTTAACTCAGCTCTAAGTAGTTTTTAAAAGACTGCAAATAATACTTTACTAAAATATGCTGCCAATAATGAATGAAAAACTCTTACAACCATACATAAACAAGAGCGGAAAGCGTATTCTAGCTGTCAAAAATTCGCAGGTCCATACAATTTGTATGAAGCATTCCTATTATTTTTATTTCTATTATGTGGGTTTTGTTAAACAAGAAAGGTAACACTACTGTTTGGGGCACAACGTTGATGCTCTTGTTTGGATATGGCATATCAGCGTAAGCGGGTGAAAACGTCCCACCTTCCTCTCTTGTTACGGCCACAGAGCACACAGAAGCGTTACGAGAGAGAAAATATTGTGTTTTTTCCGCCTTTTGCTTCGAAAGCTGCCCTTTTAACATTTTTTGTTTTGATTACGCAATTTGTGTTGAAAGTAGCGGCCTGTTTTTACACAGTGCCACTTCGCCACCAAAAAAAGTTTTCTTTCTCTTTCTTTGATTTAGGCATTTTTCATGTGTCACTTTTTTTATACCTTGACATTTTTCATCTTTGAATGCTTTGTGGTACGGCTGTTAAGCAGTTCTAGCATATCTTCATGCTAAAAACTACAACATACCGGCGAAAATAACGATGTGGAAAAATTCTTATTTTATTTATTTTAAATTACCCAGAACTTAAAGCAAAATTTAAGGAGTCAAACAATCTCATGGAAGGGTTTAAATTGTGATCGACGAATTGACAGATATTTCATACAAAAAGCATATTCATATTGCTATTCGTTTTTATACTGCTGAAACAAAATAATTTTAAATATATAATATAATATAAAAAAAAATAATATGAATGTCTGTAGAAAGCAATAACAAATTTATAAAATATTTTTGATTTTGTTTTTGCTTTTAATGAAATTGTTGGCGTTGCGTTTTACACTATAAGCCCATTAGTCTTCGAAATAAGATAATTGTAAATATGTTTATATGTTTGTTTATTAGAAAAAAAGATATCTTTAGAAACAAGGGTTAAATTTTTATACTTATCCCTATTGTGAAAATTGTCCTCGAAATTGTTTGTCTCTTCCCTAAAAAATATATCGGCAAAAGCAAAATTTCGAGGGAAAGTAATGGACCGACTTGGCTTATTTTGAAGATTTAATACTTCTTATATACATATACAAAATATGATTGATATTCTTATCTTATACATACACTTTTGTGACAAAACCATTATTCCGGCAAAAAAGAAATTTGTTTGTCTCCCAGTAAAAACTTTTTCAAAATGGATAGCTTCTTTCACTCGTTATTTAGTAGCTTTCTTCCATAAGAACTTCGATAACTACTTTTTTCTGGATGTATTAGATAAAAAAATGACTTACTTTTGAATTTGTTCATTTTGTAAAATTCATTAGTTTTTCAGTTGAATTGTATGTAGTGCTTTTATGTGTTTCTGATTACTTAACATATTATTTTGTAGGCGAAGATTTTACTGGGTCTTTAATCCGTTATTTATGAGCCGATTTTTTTAATTTTAACTACCAGGTATTCTTCTAAGTCTATTTCAGGTAAAAAAGAAAAAGATTATAGGAATAGGTAAATTAAAGATTTATATCTCAGCCATTTGTAAACCGATATAGTTAAATTTCAATTATATACTATTTCGGACTACATACGATATAAATATAAAACAACGTTGTCACTATCAATTCAATAAAAACCCAGAATATTTATAATACTGTTATCAAAGCTGAATTAATTTAAAAATTTTCCATTTCGATCTCGGTTTTTGTAAATATGTATATATCTTTTTTAAAAAAGGATGTATGTTTATTTTATTAAGCTTGGTTTCTTTTTGCTTTTGTAAAAATATTTATTTTATTTTTTGTTTAAAATTATATTTTCTCATGCCTTTGTGTAACTTCTTCAGGGAAAAATAACAATTTTAAATTGTTATCGGTTAAAGAAAATAAATAATTTTTTAAAAATAATCCTCCAGCTTAACAAAATAAATATATAAATTTAATGAAATTATTAAATACCCATGAACTTAAACTATGTTTTTGTTTGATTATTTTATAATAAAAGTCGAAACAAATTTGGTTAAAATTGATTTTAAATTGCACGATTCTTAAAACAAAAAAGACGATCTTTTTTATTTTTTTCTCAGGAAATTGACGAGTTTGACACAAATTTATCTGGCAACACTGATTAAAACCAAAACAAGAAAAGGCTAAAAAAATTTAATATAACAAAATATAACAATAGTTTTTTGTTTATTTTCATCATATAAATTATGCATTCATCATTTATATTCCTTCTATTTTTTTATTTATTTTAAAAAAATAGTATATAAACATATTTTAAACTCAAAATATCTACATTTTGTTTTTCTCGCCACCAATTTCAAATGTGACTTATTTTGACAGTTGTTGAAAGAAGCTTTTCGCAAAATATTGTTATAGAAACACTTTTTCTCGCATCCTTCCAATAATGGCTGGAAAATTATTTAAATGACAGATAATTCTCGCAAAAAAAAGATACAGAAACACTTTTTGGATTTTATTGTCAAATATTTGTTAGGTCTGAACAAACCTTAAGTCATATCCATGTATTTTGTTGATTCCTTGTTCTATTTGTGTAGTTTTGTTAGAAATATTTACAGACACAGACGATGCATATGTCGAAAAGGAAGTTACTGTTGCATTATTTATATTATTATTATTATTAGATGACGAGGAAGCTCAATGCTGAAAATTTAGTGCCTTATTATTGTTGTTCAAATTTTATTAATACGATTTTCGGGTAATAACATTAAACAATCCAGTCTTTACTATGGCATTTTAACAACTAACCGCTAAGTAATAAGCCACTTGCCGCTCATTGCGTGGCCTTGGCCATAAGCGTGATGCACTTATCCGTGAAGAACTGTATATATATGCATACACATACATACATATGCAAGTATATTTGGGGTTTTTCTTTTATATTTTAACCAATAAGAATTAATAAAAATGCTTGTCCTTTTAATTTCTAAAACTATATTTATTTAAATATAATTTAATTAAGGAACAATTATTTATTAAAGCTAGCACGTATTTAATGAACCGAAGTCGACAGGAAATAGGCTGACTTTATTTGTTAACTCTTCTAACATGCATATTTTTCTTTAGTTGTACATATTTATAACAGCAGCCGAATTTTGTAATTCGCTTAGCTAAAAGCTAAAATTGTGGCGGATTAAATTGTTATGGCATTGCCAAGTTTTGCAATGCACGTTACAGATTGCATTCGAAACTAAAAATTGTTAAATCAATTTTGTAGATTTTTAGCGATATCGATTTAGCTATAGCGAATTTCGGATAACGGCTGCTAGTTATCAAAGTAATAAGTAACTGGTGGTGACAGGGTTCCACATATATTTAAACATTTTTTAATAATATTAAAAATATACCTTTTTAAGTTTAACAAGTTAGAGTGCTATATTCGGCTGTGCCGAATCTTTGATACCCTCCACCGACAGTTCGAATGTTTAAGGAGTAATATCTGTATGATGTTATTATTATCTTTAACTTTGACGATTTGTTATTAATTATGGTTTTAGGCGACTAAACTGTTTTCGGTAGTAGGGTTTATATGGGGGCTAGGGTAAATTATGGACCGATCAGCACGAAATTTCACAGCGTAACTTTAAGTCCTTTAAAACTGTGACGTACCAATTTCTGTTATGATTGCATTATTTTTTACGGTTTTAGGCGTACTAAACTGTTTTCCGGTAGTAGGGTTTATATGGGGCCTAAGGTAAATTATGGACCGATCGTCACCAAATTTCAGAGTGTTATTTCTAGTCCTAAAAACTGTGACGTACCAAATTTTGTTGCGCTAGCGTTATTTTTTACGGTTTTAGGCGTACTAAACTGTTCCAGGAGTAGTGTTTATATGGGGCTTAGGGTAAATTATGGACGGATCTTCACGAAATTTAACAGCGTGATTTCCAGTCAAATAAAACAAATTTTTGCCAAATCTTATCTCATTCCGTGTCTTGTTCCAGCATTTATGTTATTTTTTGTAACAAAATTATCAATTTTTTAGGTGGTGGTTTTGGAAAATTTAAACGATTCCAAAGGAAAATTGAATGTGCATTTCTCTCGAGCTACACTGAAAAAATTTTCTTCATAATACCAATGAATTTTGATATTAATCTCATGAACAATTGCATTAAAAAGGAACCTATGCAGCGCTTCATTGGATCAATGAAGCCTGTTCTATTAAAATGTATTTAATGAAACATTACATTAGATCTATGAATATTATTCATTGGATGAATATTTTCAATAAAGTAAAATTTTTTTTTTTTTATTTAATTTAATTTTTAACAAATAGAAACTGGGAATTATTTCCTTTCGAAGGTTACTTTATATTTTATTCAACAATTTTTTATTTTTCGAAATTTAGCATAGAATAAATACGAGAAATAAAAAATGTTGAATATTATTTAATTTTTATACCCTTCACCTCAGGTGGAAAAGGGTATATATAAGTTTGTCATTCCGTTTGTAATTTCTACAATATTGATATAAGACTTTATAAAGTATATATATTCTGGGTCCTTATGAGGAGAGAACTTGATTTAACCATGTCCGCCTGTCCGTCTGACCGTCTGTCCGTTGAAATGGATTTTCCGAAGACCCCATATATGATGGGGGCCAGGTTATTATACATTTATGTCACATATGGTCCGGAATTGTTTGCTATTGAAATTCAGAAAGATCGGTCCACAAATCGCTGAGATATGAGCAAAAAACCACGACTACCTCTAATTTTTCCCAAAAATCCCTTGTTGTTGTGGTAATTTTATTACTATTTTCTGTATATCTTGAGAACGGCAGGAGCCAAAGCTTTCAAATTAGGTACACACATTAAGGTTATCAATACACAGCATCCTGCAAAATGTGGACGGGATCGGAGAAGTGGGTGTGGTATCTCTCGTACAAAAAATATCAAAAATTGTATAAAAACCTAATTTTTTTGGACTGTTATATGACCTCTGGATATATCCCTTGCATATCAAAAGATTGGAAATCTTTAGTAAAAACTATTTTCTGAAAAACTCGGAAAAATCGGTTCAGATACGAAAAAGTTATGACCAAAATAATATTTTTTTTTTTAAATACCCACTTTCGGGAACCATAGATCTTCCCGATACCAAGATTTATAACCCAACTAACTGCCAAATTTCGGTATATAAATCTGTCAAATCGGTTAAAAAATGGCTGAGTTATAATCAAAATACTGAAATCCCAAAAAGTACTCTTTTTATACCCTTCACCTCAGGTGGAAAAGGGTATATATAAGTTCGTCATTCCGTTTGTAATTTCTACAATATTGATCTAAGACCCTATAAAGTATATATATTTTGGGTCCTTATGAGGAGAGAACTTGATTTAACCATGTGATGTCCCTCAACCGCCCTCCCCTCCCCCTTTCAATTGTTTACATATACTAGCATTATGCCCAATATGATTTTCGTTATCACCCTTCTTTATTATTTCATCTATTTAACGAAATAATTTTAACAAATAGGAACAAGGAATTTTTGTGTTTTTTGCTACTTAAAAACTCGCCAAAAAAGATAAAAGAAAACAAAAAAACACACATACATGGCACAAACTATTTTGGTGAATATATTTCCCTATTTCGGTTCACAACTCAAATAAGTTATATTATGGTTTACAACTTTGCTAATGCGGTGAACAAAAACATCAAAAGTAATTACAACTCAACTGTGTTGAATTTTGTGAACAATAAACGTGCCATATTTCATTTTAATGATTTTCAATTAACGTTCCTTTCATGGTTCAGTTGTCTAGGCGGTGTGTTAAGTTAGAAACTGAGAGTTCCCCGGTTCGAATCTTGGTTTTTCAAAAAGAAAATTTTTTTTTTATATTTTTATTTTTTTATGTTCTAAAAACGATTTAAAAAATATTTATCAGTTTTCGCTTTTTAAATTTTATTTATAATGAAGTTTTAAGTATTGTAAATATGTATTTATAGGTATGTAAAAATTATTTACTTTTTGTCTAGTTGCTCTGTATTCTGCTCGCACAATGGTGAAGGGTATATAAGATTCGGCACAGTCGAATATAGCACTCTTACTTGTTTTTATTTTATTTTACTTTATTTTTTTTTTTTATTTTTTTTTCTGTCTCTGGTGGGAATCGATCCCGCAACATCGGCGCTGATAGAATAGCTCACTACCAGCTAGACTACCGGAGCAGTGTAGTTTTTGAATAAAAAAACTATCGGCCATGTTCTGACAATTGCACGATTTGAAATCGCAAAACGCCAAATTTATTTTATGATGTTTCTTAACTCGTGCGTTTAGCTTGCGATCTGCTATAGTTTCTTACAAATATTCTAGTTCCCTTTTGTAACTTTAAGTCGCAAAACTTCTTGCTGTTGCGATTTACAGAACATCTAATTTGCGATTTTATGTCAGTATCGCCAATATTAAGCGTTTTGCGATTGTCAGAACATGCCCGTATGTTTTTTGCCATTACTCAATTAAGAGCGTAAAAATGAGGTTAAACTGTCCATATGTCCATACATAAATTGTCCATTACTATAATGACATTTTTAATTGTAATAATAAAAATTTATATTTTCGAAGGCATGCTTTTTTCAAATATTTTTAAACTTTTAACTATGGAGACTATAGAGTTATTTGAATGTTAAAAATATTTTTTTTTTCAATTATTGAAATATGTTGCTTTTATAAAAAAAATTTTGATTTAAAAAATTTAATGCCATATTACATTAGATGTATGAAATAATTAAATCTTACATTTTTTAATTAACAATTAAACATTTTTTTAAGGAAACTATAATTTTGTATTAATTTATTAATATAGTTATGTTTGTATATTATTTTTTAATGTTCCCAATTAAAATTTTTTGTTTAACTTGGACAAACTTAAGTTTTCATATATCCAATGAAAATTTTTAACGTTATTACGAAATCCAATTTTTTTTCTTTTAATTCCCTATGCTAATCCCCGCGAAGCTTGACGCTTGTCTGCAGGAAAGGAACCAGAGTCTCTGGCGGGAATCGAACCCGCATCCCCGGGGTTGATAGACTAGCTCACTACTAGCTAGCCATAACCAATGAAAATTTTTTTATGAAAATGATTCATTAAATATATGAAGCATTTTTCTTTCAGTGTACTAACTAAATACTTGTGTGGTGTTGTTGTAATGTCGACAACAAACTTTACTGTCAGATTGCTACTACCAACGAAAAGTTCAATCTTTTTTTACTCGGTTTAAGAATTTCCGGGATTGATTTTCGAAAGTAATCCCATTTAGGATTGTTGTAAGTACGTAAGTACGTTTGGAAAAAGGTGGCATGCCATAACGTCCAGTGTCATAGTGTCCGTGCACAAACTCGTTGCACTTAAAAGTGTTTCTGTTATATATTTAATATATGCACCCAGAGAAAAAATAACGAAACCATTTATAAAATTTTTTTAACCATATGTTTAATTTAACCAAATCATTGTCACCGACAACCATATTATGGTTAAATAAGGTTCTTTAAAAATATTTTTGTTGGTTGTGACCATAATAAAACATGTTTTTCTCTGCGTGTATGTAGATCTTTTTTTGTATTTAACATCTTTAGTAATTATGAACCTTATGACATTTTTAAAAATGACTTAATGTCCATTTGCTATATTCTGTTTTGAGTAATTGATTATAACTATGCAGTGATTAATTAATCACCCCTATCGTAAAAAAATGTTCATGGGAAAAATTTCCCCTTATCGTGAAAAACTTTTTCCCTCGTAATTTGTTCACATTTCCCTTAGATTTGCTCACTTTATGTTTGCTAGGGAACAGAACATGTATGTAAAAAGCTCCTCCTATATATCGAATATTAAGGGTTAATAAAGTTAAAAAGGCACAAACCGATATATTGCTCAACAAAATGCAAAGCAACAGGTAGATTGCCTGCGGATTTGTGAAACTTTCGTTTGACCTGGTAACAGAATTTTGGAAAATTTTTTACTACATTAAATTTAAAAAGTGCAAAAAACTAACGTTGTAATCAAACTATCCCTCCAATACTAAATATTTTGCTTTATTATTTTAACTTTTCTTTAAAATATATCCTTGAATATTTTTGAACAAAAATTTCATTGATTTTAAATTTTCTTAATCTTTCTTCTTTTTTTTACATTCACTGGAACTGATAGCGTGAAAAATTTTTTCACATGAGATTCACGATTGCTTTTTTCCCTTCGAGGGGAATGAAAATTTCATGGGAACAAAAATTCCACTTGTTATTCACGATAGGGGTGGTTATTATTCTCCTTTGAATTACATTTTTTCATGGGAGTTGTTCATGATCGCAAATATGTGAAAAGGGGAAAAATTACGAATGAAAAATTTTTCACGATAGGGGTGAATATTTAACTATTGAACAGAGCACAACGTTTGGCGGAGGGCTCAAATAAGTATTACTGTCCATACTGCCGAGCAGCTGTTATAGATACAATGCAATTTTTTTACAAAAAACTTACATTTGTATGTAACTAAATTCTTATGAATAATAAACATATTTTTTTGCAAATTGGCTAAAATTTTTAATTTTTTTTGTTTGGAAAAAAATTCGTTTTTGCTTTTTGGGTAATTTTTCATTTTTTTTGGGCCCTTTTTCGTTTCATATTTAACTTTTTGGGTCATTTTTCTTTTGGGCGATTCTTCATTTGGGCGGTTTGTCATTTTTTTTTCTTTTTTTTTTCCTACAGCTGATTTTCAGACACGTTTATCGGGAATCTAGTGCTTTGCTTAACCATAATATAGTATTACCAAGTAGTTGTACAGAAAAACAAACAGTGCAGGCCCATTAATATAATCTTATGACCCCTAAATTTTCCCCCATTAGTCTATGTTCATACGGCTCTTGTCTTATTGACATGATTGCTACTTTATAGGCGAGAGGGACGAGGGGAAAAGAAACGAAAACGTTTTGCTTTTTCATTCGTTGTTTAATTTTGTTATTGTTTTCAATACCAAAAAAGCACATGTCGTCAACATGACATGAATCATCTGAACGCCAATTCATGTTCAAAGAAGAAAAAGGAAGAATCTTGTCAATAAGACATGAGCCGTATGAACTCAGACTTAGAATTTGTACACCTTAAATTTGCCTTTAAATGAAAGCCCCTTAAACAGGCAACTCTGCTTCAGTGACATATTCTTTTGGTATGCAATTAAAAAATTGAAGAAAAGAACAAAAATGAAACAACAAAAAGTGAAACATTTTTTTAAATTACAATGGAACAAAATAATAGCTACGTTTTACACTCAACACTAATGTGTATTTAGCGTGTTAAATATTGAATGCAAAGTTTGTACTAATAAGCGATATTCACCACGGTTGTAGCAATTTTCAGCATTTAATTTTCTTTGAATTCCAATAAGCATCAAAAACACTGATTTTCAATATTTAAAGTCAGCTGTTTTTAAAAATTTTGCGCCAAAAAAATAATTTTTAAATAAAATTAAAACAAACGAAAAACAAAAAGTTATTATATCCATCACAATATAACAAAAAATCGCAATGTAACACAAATTGTACGCAAATACAAGAAAAAACTTAATAACTGCCCGTCTACAACTGACATCATTTGCTGTTATAACGTCGGTTGATTATTTAATTGTCGTATGTCCTATGTAACTTGTATCCACATACGACAATTAAATAATCAACCGACGATAACTTGATGTAATAAAAGCGTTGTTAAAACATTTGCATTAACAACCGTGTTATAACATGAGAAAATTTCTAACATGATGAGTCTATACCTAACACTAACATCATATTCGTGTTAAAGTTAAGCATATTATGTCAGTTGTAGACTGCATGTAAGAAATGTACTTGCTTGCATAAAAATGTACTTAACGCAGGTGCAAAAAAGGGTATTATCTTACACACAATTATAGCTTGGGAAAGAAATGGAAAAAATTTGCCATTTATTTTTGCAACATATTTAGAAAAAAAACGACAACTTCTCACATTTTTGCATATTTTTTTGGAAAAGAACAAAGACCCGCGCGAATGGTAGCATACATGGAACATTATTGTCAGAAAAGGAGACACAATTAGTCAATCTCAAACTATCAAAATAATTTTTGGGAATAATAGGAACTTAAATTTTTAATTACGATTGTACTTAAAGTAAGTATAAAAAACTTAATTCATCCCGAGTGTTTTTCTTTCTATAAACCCCCTCCCTGAAGTCACTTTAATATGAAAAGATTTCATTTTGCTGATGATACCTTTAAGCTATTCGGCGTTAAAATTCGTATATTAATCTAGAATACATAACAAATCATTGCTTTTATGGGTCCATAATTGCATATGGGTCCCCGCATGGAAACACTCTTAAGAATTTGTCTGTAAATACTGTGGTTTAGGGTATAAAAT
This sequence comes from Pollenia angustigena, assembly GCA_930367215.1. NCBI lineage: Eukaryota > Metazoa > Arthropoda > Insecta > Diptera > Polleniidae > Pollenia > Pollenia angustigena. The sequence goes on along the minus strand of OV884061.1, from coordinate 20,550,270 downwards.
AGTCGAAATTGGCCGACTAAAATTTATAAACCGTTCTTTTATCAAAAAGTAATTTCAATTTTCGGGAATACAAAATTTTAATTTCAAAAGATTTTGTTATTCGTGCTTAATTCCCAGTTTTTATTCTTGATAAAAACACTTGAAATTTATTGTTGATGGGATAAGCTATTCCTATGCGCATTTCACTGGTTGCTTAGGCCAGATCATCAGGAAACTTCATCCATAAAGATTTTAGAAAAACTAAAGATATTAAACCAAATAAAACTGTTAAACGTATAAGACTTATAAGCAACAGTTCTACCTGTAACAATATCAAAGTTTAAACAAAACACATCAACAATAAACAGTGGGTTTATCTCATCTTACATTCCCCACGTTCTTTTTTAAAGTTTTTTTTTAATAGTTAAACGGTAATTTACTATCAGGTAAACTTTTTTTAAAATTAGATAATTTTGCTTCATCTCAAGTGTTGCTCTGAATTTTGCTGATGGTAACACTGATTGTTCTGTTTGTATGTATGGTTTTTGTCTGGTTTAACCTTTAGTACAGATTTGTGTGGCTTATTATCATTTAAAATTTTGTTACGGATGTTCAGTTTTTATTTAAACAGTCAGCTTTGTCTTTTAAATTTAGATTTAAAATTTTATTATGTACGGCTGTGTGTACGTTAGGGTGGTCCAAAAATTCCAATTTACCCTACACCGCAGGGTACCCACTAATTTTTTTAGTTACTACTTAAAGTGCCAACATTTTAACATTGCAATATTTTCTTATTTTTCTGGGTACTTGTAAAACATTGTACTGTGGTATCCCGGTTTAACGAACTATTTATTGTCAGGCCCTTTCGTTATATCGAAAAATTCGTCAAATCCCGAAGTTTTTTTTAATACATTTGTATTAATTAAACAATAATATTTTAATTAAACAAAGTAAATTCGTTTATTTCCATTCATAACACAAACAAAAAATAAATACTTCATATCATTTTTAATTAAATGAACTTAAAAAACGTAAAACATATTCAAGTTATTTAAAATAATTCTTTTGTCTATTTGCGATGTGCTTTAATCGAGCATTGAACTGCTCCTTCCTTGTAACGAACAAAATTTTATTTTGGAGTGCAAGTATTTCCTTTGCTTTCTTTGTAAGAAAAGAAAATACTTCTCTTAAGTCGTTGTTTTCAGTAAAATCGCTCTTCAAATATGGTAAAAATGTATACAAAAACAAAAGATAATGGATGCAAATATGTTTACATTCTTTCTATATTGATTTTTGAAATTTTTTTGTAAAACTTCGTTATGTAGAGTACAAAAATTTGCTGTTTGTTCGTAATATAAGGTACTCAATGGAAAAAAATATGACCGTACGTTAAGTCACGAATTCGTTAAACTGAGTATAAGTAAAACCGGGATACCACTGTATTAATAATCTTGAAAAATTACGTGCACTGTTGACGATGGCAGAGTTTTTAATTGATCAGAGGGCGGAAAGTATGATTATTTCATCAGGGGACAAGAAACAAGGAAAAATTTCTTCAAAGAAAAATAGAAGAAGAAAAGAGATTTGAAAAAGGGAAAAATCCAGCTTCCTTTTCCGTGATGTCTCCAATTGTAACTATTTCAGATTCAGAAGATAAATTATCAGAACATTGTGATTTAGCCAAATATCAATAGAGATGTTTAAGCCATTAACATATCTTTAAAGAATTACAAAGAAATTTCATTTTGCAAACATGTCACTTGTAAATAAGATCGCAATAAGCTGCCTGATAGGTAAGCATGAAGATTAATGGTCCCAATTGCAGCAGCGCTGGGTCATTAATAGACGGAAGAAATGCTGTGTTTGAGGAAATAAAACCATTTGTTTTTTTTGATGGTTCAGTTATTGTTCTTTGATACGGAAAGATTCTTCATGATAGTTTGGGTAAAAAAAATAGTATCCAATTTAAAATGCCTTTTGTTATAAACTAATAAAATAAAAATTATAAAAAAAATTAGTCATCGTCCAGACTTGCATTTTTTGTTGCTGTAATTTTTAAAATTTGTGCTTTAAAACTGCATTAGGGCCAAATTTGTCGTTCCTCTTCTTTATTTTATATTTTATACGCCTACTGCGAACTTCCAAGTTAAAAAGTGTGAAAATAACAAAACATAATTGCAGAGTACATGAAACTTCCCACCCCTCTCACCAATAATCTCGAGAATTGCTGAAACAAAAATTGCAAGTCTGAACGATGACTTAAATTGCTTTTCGCTTTTTAACTGCCGTGTCCGCTTTTTAACTTTCAGTCAAACATGGTGATGTGTTAATCGTTTTGGCGGTGGAAATTTAAGTTCGGCGATCTAGTGACTGTTTTTTTAGCGATATGTAAGTTACATTTTTATAAATTATTTGAATAATTTATTTCTCACTACTCGTAATTTAATGTTTCAAACTAAAAAGATTTAGTCAAATAAATATTTTATTTGTTGTTTTACTATAAAACACTGCGTACATTAATGTCTAATATATGTATATGTATGTATACCTTAAATTTTATAAAAACAGGTACATATATGTAAATGTTTTCTTCAATATTCTAAAATTTACAGTCATTTTCTTACAGTAATAAATTTTTGAAAAATATGCATTCCCAAATATTTAAATATACTACTGGAAAAAGTCGAAATTTAGATAATTTTACTTATACTTAGGTTATTTAAAACACTTAAATTAATTTTGTGTCAATTTTCAGCCATGTTCCAAAATCAATTCCGAGCGATATTAAAATCGTACTAATGTTAAAAAGATTTTTTTTTTGAAATTTCATAAAAAGCGCTTTTAAACATTTCATACTACTCTTAAAATCAGGAAAAACTACGCCTACATATAAAGGAAAAAATTAATTGAAAATTGAAAAATATCCATTTCATTTCGATATTCAGAACATGGCTGTTTCTTATATAAAAATCACATTTTGCGATTTTTTCTTAACAAAAACATTAAGAAAATGAAATTTGACGATTTTCGGAGTACATATAATTTGTGTTATGCAACGCAATGAAAATTGTTAAAAATTTAAAAAACGTGACTTAAAAGTTTATTAAGAAATGTAAAAAACATTCATTAGTATTAATTTTTTAGTGTGGGAACAAAGTAACCAAAATCCAAAAAAAAAAATTTCCTAAAGATGGGAATCAAAAAGTTTTTGAGAAGACTCATTTAGGTTATTTTTACAAAAAATTATCACCCAAATACTAGCTGTTTACAACTTTAAATAAAATTTTATTTTATTATTGAAAAGTTGTAGGGATTTTTGTAGAGACAATTTTTTTAACGCGTAAGGAAAAATAGGGATTTTTTTCGCGCTGCGTAAGGACTTTTAAAAAAAGGGTATAAAATCTTTGCATTGCTCACAACATTTTTAATTAATGCATCGATTTTCGACATTTGTTTTCTAAACCCGTATTGCGTTTACAAATTGAGTGCGGGGGTGCTTTAAAACCATGTGAGATAAGGCCATGATGGCTTTATTGCTGAATTGAATGGGAGATAAAGCCATAATGGCCTTATTGCCCAATCATTGAGAGGTAAGGTCATATTCAAAATTTTGCGAATTGAGATTTATAGAAATATTTTTTCAGAATGTTATTATGCATGGTGTTAACATTCTGTAAAAGGGAAAATCCTTAGTTATCATTGAAAAAATTTTGTTATTCTTGCGACGCACGTAGGAAAACTTTATTCAGCGAAGCCACCTGCCGCGTCCTACTAGAGGAAAAACCCCTAAGCACGGCCGCAGGCCGCCACGCATAAAAACTTTAGTATGCGAAGCCAGATTTCAACACTTAACTTTAGTGTCTCCGGAACTGAAATGAGAGATAAAGCCATTTTATAATATTGCTAATGTGAGCTAAGGCCATGATGGCTTTATCTTCCATTCAAACGAGAAAAAAAAACAAAAGGCTTTATCTCCATATTGAATGAGAGATAAAGCCATCATGGCCTTATCTCACATGGTATTAAAACAACCCCCCCCTCCTTGAGTGCAGCCTACGTCACAGCTTTCAATTTATGTAAATTTTGACAAGCAGTATATGTAAAAAACTATCAAGAACAACTTGAACGTGTGGCTGCAAGGTTAAGCAGGAGTTCATCAACTGCAGTATTTGATAAGGGCTGTACTTAACAGCCTCTTTGAATAGTAGATTGGATATACCATCAGGTCCAGGAGCTTTCTTGTCTTCAAATTTGGAGACAGACCCTTGGATTTCCGGTAATGTAACCTCTGTAAAATAAAAAGGCTCTTCAAGATTTTGATTGTTGGAGCTAGCTGTTCTTGAAAAAGGTCGTTGACTTAAAAAAATATTAAGGGTATTCAGTTCAGATTTTTTTATTGCAAAATAAAACGTTTCAAATTCTACAAATGATTTTCTGGTTTTCTTTTCATCTGCTTCCCATTTTTCTGCCATTTCATCAACAGAATGTTCCTGGCTTCATACTTTACATTTTTCACATATTGGGAATTAATATCTCGATTTGTTGCTGCCGTTAATCTTGCCATATTTCTTCTATCGCCAAAATAAGAATATCAATGGGTGGAATTTCAGAAAGAACTACATCTGAACTTGACAGTTATATATCCCGATATTACCCTTTAGACACTTATTCTCGGTTGTTTTTAAAGCTGTGTGAGCACATTCTTTCCTTTCACAGCCAATGCAATTATAGGAGCAGCATAAAGGATTTAAGAGTGAATTACCCTGTTAATGACCTTCCTAGCGGAGTCTGCGGTTTTTAGAGATGAGAAATTGAGTGGACTTCCAGTATAACACCAGGATACTTTAAACTTTTACCAAATTTATATTTTTATCCTGTATTTTTAATTTCGGTGTTCCTAACACTCTACGAGATAACTTATGCCAACTCATTTGCATACCCAATTATAAACGCACCTTTTGGGAGTATTTTCGGTATATGTACTTTCATTTCAACATCTTGTTATAGTTTCTGTAACTATGTTCGCCACGTTTGACACAGCTATATCCTCAAGATTTGTTATTTGTTTCATTTACTGCATTTTAATTTTTTTGCTGAACTAATGCATTTGTTTAACGTGGTTTGTGTTTTGTTATTTTTGTTTTGATCACGCCATTTGTGTTGATTGTTGCGGCCTGCTTTTACACCTTGCTTGCCACTTCACTACCAAAAAAGCTTTCTGTCTCTTTCTTCGAAAGCTGCCTTCGCAACTGATTTGGGCCTTTTTCACACGGCACTTTTTACGTGCGTTCCACCTAAGAAGGTTAAGGTCAACATTTGGCATCATATTATTCCCATCAATATTAAAAGATACATATTATATATTTATGGTCTATTTACTATTTAAATTGAATTTTCATTAAATTATTTTTTATGAAGAAAGGAATTTTTACAACATGAAAATTAATAAAAATTGTTATTGATAATTTTGCATTCTTGACTGCAGCTGGGGCTTACTATTAATTTTATTAAACAGATTTAAGAAGCCCCAATTTAACTAGACTTGGATCGAAATCTCGTAAATACTGCTATTGTCACCAAAAGCAAGAGATGCCCTATTAGAATACAGGATCGTCTCCGAACGTTTAATAACTGCGAGATTCAACTGCAAATTTCGTAAAATATCTATTGTGCAATGTTACGCACCAACTGATCCTGACGATGATAATGTAAAAGATGATTTTTAAAGTCAACTCAATTACGTGAACAACTCCTTACCTGCCGGGGATATTAAGATATTTTTGGGCGACTTTAACGCCAAAGTAGGAAACGACAACAACAACCTACACGCGGTAATGGGAAAGCAAGGTCTGGGTACAATACGAAACAATAATGGCGACCGGCTAATTGATTTCTTCGCCCGAAACCGTCTTTTCATTGGCGGAACTAAGTTCCCATATAAAAACATCCACAAATATACTTGGAAGTCGCCAAACGGTCAACATTTCAACTCACCCAATTGACCATATTATCGTAAGCAGACTTTTCTTGGGCTCCCTTACGGATGGTAGAGCTAGACAAGGGGCCGAAGTTGATGTGATAACTCACTAGTCGTAGCAGTACTCCGTCTTCGACCTGCAGCAGTGAACGGGGAAAAAAGGAAAGTTGATAAGTACAACATAACCCGTCTTCAGAACCCAGATCTTTTAACGGCATATTACCAAAATCTAAGATCCAAGCTGACACACAATGTCCAACATACGTGGTCTGATGTAGTGAAGTCCCAGTGATGTTAACCGTACGGTAATTACCCTTTTTTACGGTAATTTTGAGCCCCAAAAGGTAGCAAGGTAATTTCATTTAAAAAACGGTAATATCAAGATTTGGGTTTTTGATATTCATATATGTAGTACATACATATGAACCTTTATGATCCTAACTTTTGAGATGCGATTTTCATGAATGTAATACAAAAAGTTAAGAATGTTATGGTTCTGCAAATGTTTAGGTTACAGTGATAAGTGTAAAATATGAAAAATTAAATAACTCATTGTATATAATTAATTGTATTTTTAACTTTTTGGTTGTTTCAAAATCAACAATTGTTTTAAACATTTAAAATAGCCGTAATGGGATGCATTTAACTATAGTAATTATAAAAAATTTTCAGTAAAAGCAAAAATATTACATATTCATTTTGTATTAAAGGCATATAAAAAGGACTTTTAAACCAATGGTTTCATCATAAGAAGATGATAAAATAGCACTATATTTTACAGCGGGTAGATATGAATATTGCATGTCAATATTTTGGTTTAAAATGTATTTCCAAACAAAGCTTTTCATGAAAATTTTTCATAAAACATATTTAAAATTTGAATAAATTAAAAAACCTTTGTGTACGGTAATTTCTTCTCAGAAAGGGTAATTTTAAGAAAACCGAAAACGTCTTCGTAACGCTCGAATACAAGTCAAAACAACATCTGCAAAAGAACAAACTAAATTAGAATACCGTCAGGTTGCTCGCAAAGTCAATTACATGGTACGGGCTGACCGCGAAAAATATTTCAATGATATAGCGGAACAAGCCGAAAAAGCCGCAAATACAGGCAACTTACGCGGTGTGTACTCTGCCATTAAACAAATGAGTGGCAATAACAACAGAGGTACTGCGACGTTAAAAGCAAATGATGGCTCAGAGTTAACAACAAATGGAACGTTGGCGCGAACACTTCTCAACACAGTCGTCAACTGAAAACAATAACAGCCAGGCCGAGACGTTGATGCTCTCTATGCGACGCAACCCAGAAGGGACATTTCAACATATCCCCCGACATTTTCTGAATTTACGGCGGCATTGAGGAAGTTACAAAATAGTTAATCATCTGGTACCGACAACATCCCCGCAGAGCTGTTGAAATATGGTGCTGATACGTTGGCAGGATTTCTAAACCCACTGATCAGAAATGCAGGGCTCAACAATAAAATTCCTGCAGAGTGGAAAGAAGGTGTAGTTGTAACAATCCCTAAAAAAGCCGACCTAACGCAGTGTAAAAACTGGCGTGGTATTACCGTGCTTAACGCCACAGGGAAAATAATGGCGACATTGATACTGCAACGAATATCACCAGCGGTGGAACAAATTGTGCGAAACGAACAAGCTGGTTTTAGGCCTGGACGATCATGTGTCGACCACGTCAATACTCTACCCGAAACTCAATGTGGTCTGCACTAATTGGTAAAGGCATACCTGAAAAAATCGTCAACCTAATACGTGAGTTGTACAGAGATGCAGAGTGTAAGGTCCGTTTCAACGAAAAAGAAAGCCAACCTTTCACAACTACTGCTGGCGTTAGACAGGGTTTATCCTGTCTCCCACATTATTCATTCTGCTCTTGGATTGTGCAATTGAAGCAACCAACAGGGAGGCCCCTACCGGTATTCGATGGAATATGATGGAATACCTGAATGATATAGACTATGCAGATGACATATGTTTAATAGCCCACCGCTTTTCGGATATTCAGGAAAAGTTAAAAAGACTCCGAAAACGCCAAAAAAGGCGGATTGAGAATAAACATCAAGAAGACAAAGCTGATGCGTATAGGAACTAACATAGCAACACCACTCAGTGTCGGTAATATCTGAAGACGTAGAATCTTTCAATTATCTCGATGTTGATGACCACATTAACAAGCACGTGTTGCGCTCCTCAAGTTGCAGAAGGTTTGGCGCGCCCACAACTTATCCCTTAGGACCAAATTACGTTTATTTAACTGTAGCGTAAAATCGGTACTGCTATATGGTTGCACTACATGGAGCCTCACAAAATTAACTACAAACAAAATACAAACGTTCGTTACCCGGTGTCTGAGACAGATATTTATTTTATATTTACTGGCCGAATTGTGTATCCAATGAAACCCTGTGGAATCTGGCACATTGCCGCCTTATTGAAGGTGATATACGAAGACGTAAATGGACATGGATCGGCCATATTCTCAAACGACCGTCAACTGATATTGCAAGAGCTGCTCTAGACTGGAATCCTCAAGGTCAGCGCCAGCCTGGTCGACCACGTAGTTCCTGGATCCGGACCATCAGAAAGGAGTATGAAACTGGCTTGTCTTATTTGGAACGAGATTAAACTACTTGCCAGAGATAGAAATAGATGGAGAGAATTCGTTGACGCCCTATGTTCTTCGTGAACATTTTATTTAAATATTTACTAAAGTGTACATTTTTTTTTTGTATTCATATTATTTTTTTTTTTAGGTAATAAAGGACATATCGATGGTTTTCTTCCGCAACCACGTAACTCGATTTTTCCGTTTTTTTTGTTTTAACTGGAAAAGTAATCAGTAAATACCGTCTTACAATTTTGCAATTTCTTTGTTTGGCGGAATATCGGAATTTTTCCTAATTCTTGGATTATAAAAGATTATATAGCAAAAAGTTTCAAATATTTGGTAAAAAAAAGGTTTTTGTCTCTCCTTAAAAGTAGTTGTTTTTGAGTTACGAGGTTGCGGAAGAAGACCATCGATATGTATATATATATATATATATATATATATATATATACATATATATATATATATATATATATATATATTGTCTTCCTTTTCCAAGAGTAATCGAAGTCATTTTTATGTTCTACGTTTTCCCTGCTTTTTACACACTTCTCACTTCCAATGAAATGTGCAATATCCCGTAATCCAGCTTCCTGGCATATTATGCATTGAGGGGTTTAAGCACAGGCTGATTTCATAAACGCAGTATTGCAAAGCATCACAAAAAACTAATGCGTTAAAAAGTCATTACAAATAAAAACAATGCACAAATTTCGCAAACGTTATGCGGTGAATACAGTTACCATACTATAATGAACTCGAAGCATTGTCCACAGAAAAGTTGTGGAGTTTATGTAGCTATTCCATTTAGTATTGCATTGCAATACTGCGTTTATGAAGTCAGCCCATATCTTTCGATTTATGACCACTTTTACATCATCTTCTGTAAAGGTTCGTTCGATCCACACCTGTACTTTCCTTGTTGAATGTCCTTGATCTAATGATCTAAAGCATTCTACATTTTGCTCTTTTAATCTTACTCTGCATCGAATCCATCCTATTCTAATTCTTCTTTCAGCTATTAGCTTCGAAGCAAGATTTGTTGGAATTTGAACTAAGTGCTTGTTCAGTTTTGCCATACGACTCAAATATTAAGAATCCTAAACGTTTCCTCTTTCACTCCAAAGGTATTCATAAGAGCATTCATGACTTCGGATTTCTCGGTGGATTCATCTATGTCTCAGATATCTACGTTACTTGTTTTAATTTCTGAGCGATTGTCACTCCATCCTACGGATAACTTCTTTTAATTTGGCCTTCTCCTTTCCTCAGTTTGCTAAGTAGCACACCTGCTTTCGTTCTTCTCATTTCATTTATTTTAACCCTTTCTTAACAGGGTTTATATTTGTTTTTATGCATCTCAAAATTTCTGCAAATTTAATCGTGTTGTCAACTCTAATTGCCAGCGCTTCTCCAGAATCTTGGATATCCCTGCTTTACAACTTGGCTCCACGTATTTCCGTTTTCTTCTGTGCTGTGTTACTAACAATCATCTTTATTGATAATGTTCTATTTCACTTTCTGCTGTTGCTATGATTTGACGTCATATTCACGTGAACAATTTTTCCCTCGTGATTTTTCCCCTTTTCACATATTTGCGATCATAAAAAACTACCATGAAAAAAAGGTAATTCATAGGAGAATGATAACGTGAAAGAAAGTGTTCACAGGAAAAAATTCCCCTTATCGTGTAAAGTTTTCCCTCGTAATTTGTTCACGTTTCCCTTAGATTTTCTCACTTAATTTTTGCTAGGGACCTTATAAATCGAATATTAAGGGCTGGATCAACCGATATATTTGTCAACAAAATGCAAAACAACAGGTCGATTGCCTGCAGATTTGGAAATTAAGTTTGGAAAATATTTTACTACATAAAATTTTAAAAGTGCAAAAAACTTACGTTGTAATTAAAACTATCCATCCAATACTAAATATTTTGCTTTAATATTTTAACTTTTCTTTAAAATATACGTGTATATTTTTGAACCAAAATTTGATTTTTGATTTTTAATTTTTTTTAATCTTTCTTCTTTTTTTACATTCACCGGAACTGATAGCGTGTAGTAAATAAATAATAAATTAAAACATTTGTTTACAACTAAAAATTTTGTACATTAATATCCCGAGAAGTTATAATTATAAACACTTGCAATTAATGTAAAACAAAAACAAATTTCATGTTGCCACTAGGAAATATATATTGAACGATTTTTACAACTTGTTGTGGTAATAATAAATTTCAATTATTTTATTATAAATGTATATAAATTGTATAAATTAATTAAAACAAGAAATACATCTCAAACATTTATTTCCTTTCTGTTTAATTTTAGCCTGGACAAAGCAACAGTAGTATTGCTAACTCAAGCCTTAATAATAACAGCAATAGTAATACACAAAGCACAAATTGCAGTAGCAATAAAATTTGTAATCAAAACAACAACAATATAACAACATCTATTGGTAGCAACAATCATAATTCACTTGCTATCTCTTCATCAATTACAAATAATAACCAAACAAATACAAATATTAGCAACAACAACGGCAATAGTAACAACATTTTGTTAAACAACAATTGTAGCAGTGCTGTTGGTGGTAGTAACAATAGTAACATCATTATTGGCGATAATGGTGGCCTGGCTCTTGACCAGCATATTGGCGGCTTAGTAGGTGGAGGAACTTCAACAGCAGCGGCAAAAAATCAGTTAGAGCAATTAAACACAATGCGTGAAGCTCTCTTTTCTCAGGATGGCTGGGGTTGCCAGCATGTCAATCAGGATACAAATTGGGAAGTGCCAAGTTCACCAGAGCCTACAAATAAAGACCCCTCAGGTCCGCCGATGTGGAAGCCAACTATAAATAATGGTACTGACTTATGGGAATCCAATTTACGTAATGGAGGTCAACCAACAACACAACCTGTGCAAAAAACTCCCTGGGGTCATACGCCCTCGACAAATTTGGGTGGTACTTGGGGTGAGGATGATGATTGTACCGATGCCAGTAATGTTTGGACTGGTGGACCAGCGGGCCCATCGGCTGTTGTAGGGGTTTCCGGCGTAACGGCTGGTTCTGGTGCTAGTGGACCATCAAATGGTCCACAATGGGGACAAAATGTTGGCGTAACGGGAGCTGGTGTTCAAGCTGCTGTAGCTGCTCCCACTTCAATAACAGGTGTTGCACCTGGAGGTAAAATACAATATTTGGATACTTTTGACTTTTTTATATATGTATATTTATGTTTTTTTTAAAGGTTCGGCTAGCGCAGGTGGTGTCAATTTATCAGGTACACCAGGAGCTGGGGGAGCAAATGGAGCTGGCAATGGATGGGGTGATCCACGTGTAAGCGCAATGGGCGGTGGAGGCGGCCCATTAGATATGCGCTCTGTTGATCCTCGTGATCCCATGCGCGCTGCTTCAGCAGGTGATCCGCGTGATCTAAGAATGCTGGATCCACGCGATCCTATTCGTGGCGACCCACGTGGTATTTCTGGAAGACTTAATGGCACTTCGGAGATGTGGGGACAACATCATCCTATTGCCCAACACCAACTGCCTGGTCTTAATAAAATGGGCGTAGTAGGACCTAATGTTGGTGTAGTTGGCAGTGTGGGTGGAGCTCCAGGAGCAGGAGGCTTAACCGGACCCTCTGCCGTGGGAGGCTTAAATGCAGCTGGAAATGTGGTTGGTTCACAATGGGGTGCACCTCAACAGTCGGTTGTGGGGGCGCCCAAAGATATGGTGGGCTCAATGGCACCTAAACCGCCCGTTAGTGGTTCAGGGTGGGAAGAACCGTCACCACCACCGCAACGTCGTAATATACCAAATTACGATGATGGCACATCCCTGTGGGGCCAACAAACACGTGTACCTGGTGGAGTAGGTGGAGGAGGTGGTTCGCATTGGAAAGACATGTCCGATCCCCTTAATCCCCGAAATCATTTAATGCGCAGTGCAATGACTGGCCAAAACTCGTCAAATGTACCGAATTTGGGTGGTGCAGGGGGTGGCACTGCCGGAAATTCTAACTCTGCTAATGCAGGTGGTGTCGGCGGAACAGTTAATCATAATAATCCAATGGGTGTGGGAGCAGTTGGTCCCCCTGGCGCTCGACTAGTATCAGCCATAAATGGTCCTGGCGGACTGGGTGGTGGTCCACATAAACCCGACAATGGCATGTGGCCCCATCCTGCCGGTCCACCTAATGTACCTACTACGGGCGTCGGTGGTAATCGAAATACGGGTGGCTGGGGTGATGTGGAAAACCATAATGTTATTGGCGGCGCTTCATCAGTTAGTGGGAATGGTGCTGGTAACTGGGGTGATGACAAAACTAATCAGGGTGTAGGCAACATGGGTCAAGCTGGTAATTCTTGGAATGAACCTCCCAATGCTTCGGCTTGGAATAAATCCAATCAAGCCAAATTGGCTAGTGCTGCAAATAGCACAGGTTGGGGAACTGGCGTATCTAATGCAGGATCCGGTGCTAATGATTCGAACGACTTAAATCCAAACGATTGGGCAACAGCTGCCCATAATTCATTGATGAGTAAAGCTCAACAGCAGCAAAAACTAGGTGGTGGTGCGACAGTAAATCTTGGTGGTATTAATAGTGAACTTATAAAGCAAAGTAAACAATATCGTATGCTGGTGGAAACTGGATTTAAGAAAGAAGATGTTGAGCGTTCGTTAATCGCTACTAATATGAATTATGATGAAGCCACTGAAATGTTAAGGTCGAATTTGACAGCTGTTAATGCTAGTGTGAGTATGGATAATTGGAGACGTCATGACGATAATTTGAGTTCCTATGCTGATCATAACGCCGCTGTAGCGGCTGCTGGTGGCTCATTTCCTGGGCGTTATACTGCAGGAGGAACACAACCTGCTATTTCATTCCCTCCGGTAAGTATTTTATATATGTAATATAATGACATTAAAGAGAATTATTGAAATTTGTTTGGTCTTATCGCAGAATAACCTTTTAAATTCAATGGGTGGTGGTTCTGTCGGTGCTAGCGGCGGTAATAATCCACAATTAAATGCCCTTAACTCAATGCAGCCCTTGCAAGTGCAAAAGTACCTTAATCAAGGCCCGCATAATGTCGGTGCCGGTGGACCTCAATCTGTGAATGCTGTTGCCTTTGGTCAAGGTTCTAATGTTGCTGCTGTTAATGCTGCAGCAGTTAATGCTGCCGCTGTATCGAATAGTACGAATCAACCATCAACTCAACAATTACGCATGTTGGTCCAACAAATACAATTAGCCGTACACAGCGGTTATTTGTCTAGCCAAATATTAAATCAGCCATTGGCTCCTACCACACTACTACTCCTTAATCAATTACTTAGCAATATTAAGGTAAGTTAAAATAATTAACCGATTATGAACAATAATTTTCCAAAAACGGATATGAGTGTGACCCAAAAGGTATGCAACACGAATTTACACATGCTTATTGATAGGCCTTATGCTTAATAGTTTGGGTCATTGTGGCAGACACTCATTTTACTCTGGAACGCATCTGAACATATGCATAAAAACTTAAGTCACAGCAAATTTTGGACCACTTCAATTTATTCGTCATTTTAAAGTTATTGTGTCAAAGTTTAAAGAAAAGTTTTAGAGCTTGTGGTTTTTTTCTTTTAAGTTTTATTTCATAAAATATTTAAGACTTTTTATGATCTCTTTAATTTTCTAAAATAAACTTAGTTTCGTCCATGAAATAATAAAAAACAGTTTATTAAATTTATTTGGCTTTGATACCACTTGATTTACAAGACCGTTTAGGAAATTTTTGATTTAAGCGAGCTTGTAAAAAACAAGAGTGCTTTATTCGGCTGTGATAAATCTTTAGTACTCTCCGCTGATAGTACGAATATTTCAGTAGTGGACATAATATGGGATCTTTAAACTATGAACCAATCTTTATAAATTAAAATAACAATATTATGGTCGTTGGGGTTTGAGATGCATTAAAGTCTATTAAAAAATCATTTAACTCTTAGTTCGACATAATTTAAATAAAATATGGTTTGTTTGAGAATTATTAGGCGTATTAAAATGATTTTGAGGAGGGTTTTTACATTGGAGCTATCGAAAATCATGGATCGTTCATCACACAATTCGGTGGGATGATTTCTAGAATTGAAAACCTAAATTTGACGGAATTTCTACGCACTAATGCAATTATTTTTATTTTAAAGTGCTTTTTGGAAGGCTGGCTTATATGCTATGGTAAATTATCGACCGGTCTTACGAAATTTGCAAAATGGGGCATATGGTAAATTATGGATCCACCAGATCAAGACATAGAAGCTATTATAAAAGGTATCGTCGCCACATTATATCATTACCAACATTTAGAAAAAAGTCATGGCATTTAAAGCTATTTTCGGGAGTGATATTTTTATGGGAGCTATGGTCGAATATGGACCGATTTTAGAAAGATGTTATAAGGCGAATTATGCTGCAATAAAATACTTTTAATCTTAATACGAACTGGCACAACCTTTTCCGGAAAGAAATTTTGTATTTCATCCAATTATGTATCCAAAATTGCGACTTGTACTTTCGACTTTCGACCGATCGACTCCGAAAGTGGTTCTGATATTTTCTTTTTGTATACATAATTGGAATCTTCTAATTTTTTTCCTTTTTTGGCAGAATAAAAAAAATTTGTTGTTGATTTTTTTTTCATAAAGCTTCTGAAATTCACTTTTACATTCCTAGGCCATCAAGAATTTACTAAAAGTTAAAACGAATTTAACTTAAAAAATAATAGAGGACGTGATCTAGGAAGTAAGTTTTGTCTGCCAACAAAATTTAGAATTTATAATAACAGGTATATGATAGAAATCGATTTTTAAAATAAAACAGTTTCTAATACATTTTTCTGTTATTTCTTGTCTATAAACTTTTTAGTTTTATGTTATATTAGTTAAGGAGGTCCATAACATAACGCAACAATTACACTATAATTATATTTTGGATAAATGTTTAATATTAATCAATGTCAGTAGAATGTATTAATGTGTTCTAATATTAACAAAAATTATAAATAATTTGATTTATCTGCCATCTTGTTTCTAAATTATTTTAAAGTTAAATTTGGAATTGTTTCGTTTTAAAGTTATAAATTCGTTTTGATGTTAATCCAATAAAAATGTTTAGTTTTAAAATGAATTCCGTTCAGAATTATAGTGCCTACTAAAACTAAATTCGATTTTCGACAGCAGTCGAATTAGCTGATCGAACGAATTTTCAGTAGTACATTTTCGATCAGCTGTCACTTAAAATAAAAAATTTTTGCTTACAAATTTAAAAAATAAAATTAGATTTAAACGGCGGAATTATGGTTTTTTTTAAATAATTTAGCTTCGGTGGGGTTTCATCCCACTTTTTTTCATGCTGAACTTTGCTGTACATCCAGGGATGTTAGATGTGACGATGAATTTACCAATATGACGATTGACGATTTTAAATGTAGAGTCACTTAAGTTTTGACGATTTAATCCCGTCAATAAATTTATTTTAAACTTTAATCTGGCATCAATTTTATAAAGTTTTTTCTTAGTTTGTATGTATATTTATACTAGCGGACCCGACGAACTTCGCCTCGTCCCAATTTTAAGCCTTCAGACAAACTTTAGAGTAATAATACAACACAAATATTTAAATTTTGAATGTGATTTATTTGAATGGAATCAGTAGAGGGCGATTTAATGAACAATGTTTTTCGATTTGTTTTCCGGCGAAAAACAAATAACGAAGACGGTTTCCCAACACGCGAACATGCAACGTACAGCTGACCGTGCGGAAAACAGGGAAATTCGAGATTAATCCCACAGACTTCTAGTGATTGGCTTTGCGATTTATTGATTGGCATTATTGCCAATCGAACGGGGAACTGAATCCGCTTGAATTGGAATGGAAGGTCAGTTGGAATAATGGGAATTCGTGGGATAAAGACTTCCCCTCCTTTGAATTTGCCGACGGGTAGCTGGTCGGTTCATTTTCGTCGGTCACGCAGTCAACAGATTTGTACGTATGCAGTTGTCCTGCGATTTGACTTTGAATAATAAGGTGTAAGCTATCGAAGTCCTAATTCTTCTAGTATTGCCCGATCACGAATCAAATCGAGATTTTTGTAATTTTGTGCAATGCCATGAACACTTTGCTGATGAGTTCCTCCTTGGACGATGTGAATTCATAAAAATTTTCAGGGGACGATAGCAATCCATTCGAAACATCAACAGGAATTTGGCCGTTGCCAAGCTCCAGCAGTTGTCCCGAGAATTAAGCAGCCGATGAGTCGTTCTGCAACGCGACTCTCATGTTTGTGGTCAATTGCAACTTCTAGACATGCCTTCACAAAGACGACGATTACAGGCACGCGTTAAGTTCATCCGCAGCAGAAGGTTTGGGGATGACAGGAAGTGTTTGACGAAAATCTCCGGAGAGCAATATAAAAGCCCCACCAAATCGTCTTAAGTATTAAAAATTCTATATTTTATAGTTTTGTATAATTTTATACTTAATTATTTTTTAATATTTTAATAGAGTAATTAATCCGTGTTGATAAAAAAACGATTTTTAATATGACGATTTTTTGACGGGTTTTTTCAGAACTAATGACGATTATGACTATTTTTTTTTAAATTTTGACGATAATTCGAAAAAAAACATCTAACATCACTGTGTACATCATTTGGTCAAAAACAATTTTTTTGTTCCATAAGAAATATGAGCGTTTCCAATTGCTGTTTACGACGTTGGACTTGCATAAAATGAACAAGACTGATAAAGAATATGGTATTTGGTATACGAACACAAAAAAATTTACAAATAGTTAAATTTTCAACAAGTTTTTTACATTTATTTGCACCGTCGCACAGAGGAGTATTTGGCCTGAAAAGCTGGCCAAAATTATTAAACGTGTTTTTTGAATTAAAAGTTTTAGTTTTTTGATAGTTTTAGGTGTAGTATGATATAAAAAGTCTAGTGGCAGATTTTGAAAAAATTACACTGCGCAACAAAAGTACACTGCGCAACAAAAAAATTTTTCTCTACCCTAGAAATAAAAGTATGGATTTTGATGCCCTTAATTCAAATCTGTTTTCCGTTTTTCTCTAGTACGTAAGGATTTTCTTTTAAAGGCGTGGCATACTTCACCTCCTAAATCGTTGGGTTGCCTTATATATTTTGCCATAACTTGAAAACGTGTTCTCCGATTTTAAAAGCAGGAGGATCAGAAGATGCACCGGAAACTAACCATGCACATTTATTTTATATCTATTACTATTTTGGAGTTATTAAAAATTTAATGGCGAAAAAATACTAACGACATACTCGGCTATATACGTAATTCACTGATCCAACAAACGGACCTATGGTTATAAACATCGGATTGGTATAGAGAAATTAATAGAAAAAAAATAAATATTAGAGACTATATCAACTTTAACACCAATAAGGCTATTAGCACCCAAGATTATTCTAAATTCATCAGACTCAGGCTAGGTCATACTTTAATTACAAAGAAACACCTAATGGAGCCTAACTCATCGGACCAATGTCCATATTGCAACACAAGTACCATTTCCATTACTCATATTTTATCATATTGCACGAAATTTTCAGCAATGAGATACCACATTTTTAAATCTAATCCATTACAATACATCTCCAATCCCTCACCAACTAACATCAACACTATCCTAAAATATTTAAAAACAATTAAAATATACAGACATATAAAAAAAAATTTATCTTCAATTGTGTATCAAATGTATATCGCCTAAGTGTATATATTTTGTAAATATTGTTTAGATTAATTATAGTTCATAAAGTATTCTGTAACATATCTAGCTGAAGGCCTTAGTAGCCATTGCTCTAATAAGTTGTCCTAATGTTTTTATAAGTTATGATAACTAATAAATAAATAAATAAAATGGCGAAAAAAAATTTACATGCAAAATGCGTAAAATTTTTTGTTTTCAAAATGCAATAAAAAAATTTAAGAACCAAAAAGTTTAAATTTTTAAAATTTTTCTAAAAGCCACATTCCTAAGGAATAAAAGTTAGTATAAATCGCAACTCAATTAACAAATGTTGATTTTAAAGGTTTAAACTCATTCTTGACAGACTGTATGTACATACATATGTACATATGATTTACAGTCTAATTAAAAAAAAAAAAATTTGAAAATTGTATGGCTCTTATAAAACAGTATTTTTTTTATGAAAAAAGGCTTTATTATATTTATTTTATATTATTTAATACTTTATAAACGAAAAGTTAAACTAATAAAAATTCCTTACTAATTATTATGTCGTATGTGTATCCTCATTAGCTGCATCATCGGTGTCAGGAAGAGAAGATGGTTTCTGATGAAAAGGCTTTTTTATTATTCCTTTCTCTTTGCGTACTGCAGCTTATAAAAGGGTCACTGCTCAGAAATAACCTATTCAAGACATCTCGATTTGTATCGCTTCTGCTGAATTTCCTCGAATAATTCGTGCGATATAATCGTAAGTGCTTATTTCTGGCCTCGGCAGCTTCTTCTGACAATTGTCCAATTGGCAAGATTGCTTGCTTTATAACACTACCGCCATGAATAAGAATCTTGTGCATCGTAGGACTCATGGGGTGCCAGTTGTAAAGTTGCACATATATTTCGGCAGTTTTATGTGCATATTCCTCAAATTTCTCAATATTAATTCGGTGTCCGCTAGTTATTGCTTCCAATATTATTTTCAGGCGGTTGATTAATTCTTCATTTATTCCAGTGATTTTCGATGCAGTTGCTGGGTCCGAAAAAAATCTTCTTGATGTGTTGCCATCATTAGTGCTACCGTATCCTGGTTTTGGAACATCTACAAGTATTCCTATCTCGTCTTTAAGTCTTTTTTGGATGAATATCTTCCTCTCTTTAACAATTGCTTTATCTTCATCGCTCCTTGCTTGCCACTTTTTAATTGGCAGTTTATATGAGAGATGAAGTATCGATTCTAAAAAGCGTATGCGTGCATGTAAAGTTGATAGTCCAAAACTCAAGGCATCACAGTTCAGACGAACATTCTTCTGCAACGTGTTAAAATCTTTCGAAGTTTGACCGCAAATGTAACACCTCATTGTCGATTTTGTGTCCGTTGCAGCATTGCATACTTTTCTGTTGACCATTGTCATTACCATCGTGTGTTTAATTTGTATAATTTTTCCACTACACGGTACTTCGCTTTTCTTTAAAAATTCAATTTGATTATTTATGTGTCCTATTTCTTGCTTCGTGATGTCAGTTGTTTCCTGCACAAAACGGATGCGGATTGGTCTACACAGCCTAGTTGAGGATGGTGTTTGATTTCGCCATATCGTTTTAATTTTTCCATTAGTATTTGTGCTTTGGAATATATTAGCATCACTCACATCTTCGTTTTCGAATTTCTGCTTATAAAATGATTGGTGCGATCCGTCACAGCCCCATTTGGTTATAAGTTCCAAGAAACTTAGCTCTTCATAGTCTAACTGCTGCAAAACCTCTTCAAGGTATATACATAAACGTGTTGCTGTATGGTCGAGGAGAGCTTGGAGCTTCACTTCCGCTAATGTTTCAGTAACGGTTATGGCATCTTCATTGGGATAACAATTTTTTTTTGCATTTTTTAGTAACGAGTAACATGGATACACATTTTTATTGGCATTGTATAAAATTTCATATTGCTTTTTCGTGAGCTCTGCATTTACAAAGAGTGCTAAAGCTCCTTCCGCTGAAAGTTTATTCACAGGGTTGACTTCGGAAGTTGTTAATGATCGCTTGCAAATTCTTGCTTTTCTTGGGGATCTCGTTATATCCATTATTAATTAAGCCGCATCATTATGTCCCGCTGCTCTTTGACTCATGGATGCAGCAAATGTGATCTCCTCCGTTGTTAATTCTTCAGTTTTTCTCCGCTTTGTTCTATCACTAGCTTCATTAAATTCTTTTCGTGGTCGCCCTGAAGACGAACTGCCAAATACTGGTATTGTTACAGTTCCTTCCAGCCATTTAGCGTTTGTGCCTAAAAAGCGGTCCTCTTTTCGTTGTGCCGAAAGCCAATATCTTTTGAAACAATTTTTGAAATTTTTCAAACACTGCTTCAGTGCTAATATGTCCCCATCCCCTTGACATTTTGAAATTTCGCTCAATTTACTGACCAAAAAATCCAATTTCTCGTCCATGGTTCCAGCATTAGATTTTTTCACTATTTGGAATAGCTGTAAACTTGTTCCATGTTGACTCTCGAAGTTACAAAATGGTTTTGATAAAAAATGGGTGCAATAACCCTTTATAAGTATTTTCAAGCGCATGCTTTTATGCCTTAATTGGATGGTAGCCTGATACCTGGGTGCCCATGTATTTTTTATGTACCTATATTTATTTTTTGTAAACTTATTTTTGTTTTTTAGAGCAGGTATATAAAAATATCTTTTATGGGGATGTGTGGGACATTCCCTTAAAACTATTTTGGATAATTAAGAATTTTTGCAATTTATAAATACATATAGGCAGGTATTAATATTGTGAAGTGTTAAAAGTGATGTGAATAACAGTTGAAATCAATAATTCAAAATACATAAAAGTTTATGACGATATAAAGGTATAAGAGCAAAATAGAAGAAATGTGAAAATTTAGAAAATCGTCAAAAATAATGGCGCAAACTTGCGCACACTTTTTTTTGGATTCTAAAATTAGAGATTCCAAATTTTATTGTGGTATCAAACATAATTCGTAGACATGCTAACCTCACCTTTAAAAACCTCTTCTTTTCCTTTTTTTGCAAAAAAAAAGTGTACAATTTGTTTTTTTTTTTAGCTTTTGAACGAATTGTTTCAACATGAATATTCAACATATTTTAAATTTTTTTGCTGTTTTAAATAACTTTTGATCAAACCTTTCAGCGAAAAAAAAATCTTTGTTAAACCTTTATTCGTTTAGCCGCAAAAAATATCATATAAACATCCAGAAACCGAAAAAAACATTTAAATCTCATATAATTTTCTTCACTTTCCTGACTTTAGCAGGGTCTCAGAGCTACAAATCGCAACTAAAAGTCTTCAAAATTTACAATATAATGTAAACTATTGTTGTCTGTCGAGCTGCGTACTTAGTTCTTAAGATTTCTTAAAATTCAGTTTTGCCTTTTTGGCCAGTTTTTCAGGCCAAATACTCCTCTGTGCGTCTGTCCGTCTGTTGAAAACACGCTCACTTTCAAACAACTCAAAAGAAATGAACAAACTTGATGCCAAATTGCTTGTAGTTATCCTAAGCAGTTTGGGATTGAAATCCAGCAAAATCGGTTCAGTAGGACCAGAGCTATGAATCAAAATGTGGAACCACCACCTAAAAAAATTGATAATTTTGTTACAAAAAATAACATAAATGCTGGAACAAGGCACGGAATGAGATAAGATTTTGCAAAAATTTGTTTTATTTGACTGGAAATTACGTTAAATTTCGTGAAGGTCCGTCCATAATTTACCCTAAGCCCCATATAAACACTACTCCCGGAAAACAGTTTAGTACGCCACAGTTTTTTAGGACTAGAAATAACACTGTGAAATTTCGTGACGATCGGTCCATAATTTACCTTAGGCCCCATATAAACCCTACTACCGGAAAACAGTTTAGTACGCCTAAAACCGTAAAAAATAATGCTATCATAACAGAAATTGGTACGTCACAGTTTTAAAGGACTAGAAATGACGCTGTGAAATTTCGTGATGATCGGTCCTTAATTTACCATAGGCCCCATATAAACGCTACTACCGGAAAACAGTTTAGTCGCCTAAAAACAAATCGTCACAGTTTAAGGTAATAATAACATCATACAGATATTACTCCTTAAACATTCGAACTGTCGGTGAAGTGTATCAAAGATTCGGCACAGCCGAATATAGCACTCTAACTTGTTTGACTTAAGACAGTTTTGCCAAACGCCAAAGAGATGTCAATTCATAACCGATAAGTTTGGCAATGTTTAATGCTCTAAAATTTCGAAAGAAAAGAGTAAAAATTTACAGAATATTTAATTTGTTTAAAGACCTAGATTTATTTTATAAAAACGAAAAAATGTTGTACCCACTTGCATCTGCATAAATGATTTTTCGGATTAGATTCTGTAAGAAATTATAACAAAAGTTGTTAATAAAGAAAACGCTTATTCGATTCGAAGAAAACAATTTTTTTTTAAAAAAGAATTACAAGTTTTAAAGGAAGTTCTTAGAAAACTGAAAGTGTCTAGGGGTTATATAATGTTCCTTCGACTATAAAGGCAAACATCCGTAGAAAGGAAACTTCTTTTCTCATTGAAATCTTCTTGATAAAAATTGGAAATAGGCTTTTTAACGTTTCTGTAAATGCTTATTGTGAACTTAAATCCTATAATTTGTTTAAATAATAATTTAAACTAGTGTTCGCCTAATGGACAAAATTCGACCATAAATTTTTATGTACATATGAAGAAAACATAGTACATCTAAGCATATATGAATTTACATGTTTCGAACATTTATTTTTTCCATCTTTGTGGAACGTTTGTTAATTTAATTTTGTAAGTTTAATATAAAAAATATCAATTTAAAAACACAAAAGTATCAAAAAAAGGACACTGCTGGTTTAATTTTTTTTCTATGTCTAATATTAACGAAAATTAATCAAAGTTCCAGATGTTGAACGAAAAAGTACTATAAAGCTCACCCTTACATGTTCTTATTCACCCAGTTTAATGTATAACATGCAGTCTACAACTGACATGAAATTCTTAACCAGAGTACCGAAACGTTCGCTCATTTTTCAGTCATGAGCGAGCGTGAAAAATTTTAAATTTTACTGTTTTTTCACATTCATGAGGGTGAGGAAAAAAAATATTTTGAATTTCCTCATTCATGAAAAATGAGCAAACAAGAAAATTCATAATTAAATTCCTCATAATGAAAAAACGCGATTTGCCTGACCATTAACAGCGGGAAAATGAAGTAGTAACGAGGCCTTAAAGAAGGTCTTTTCACCGATATTAAGTTTTTCAGTCGCATTCCAACTGTATTAGAACAACAAGGTTCTATCTTACATGTTGTTTAGGTGCATATAGATCCTTCTTGTCCTAAGGTCGCAAATTGTTGTTGCTAATAACGCGAAGTGAGTAAATTAATAACTAAACTTGCTACACATTCCAACATTACTGCTAATAAAACTATTTCGACAGGCCTTATCTCAGAAAAGTTAATTTGAATTTGTAAAATATTTCATAAAACCCATTCTAAAAGACCGGAATAAGTAAACGTTTATTGAAAATCTAGTTGTAAACCTTCTTTAGGGCCTGAAAAGCCAAGCGCTCGCAATTTTTCCCGCTATGCAGCACGATAGCCTGTGTGTGCGTTGTAAAATTATTTGTTGGCTGGTGAACTAAAATGTGTTTTTTTTTTATTTTGTAAAATATTTTGTGATGCCTCTAAAAGGGTCTGTTTTTTTCGTTTAAAAGACATAAAGGCAAAAAAATATTGAAAAAAATTACTACCTGCAAGAATTCAAGACATGTATTTGGTCTCGTGAAAAAAATTTTGTTTGTGGACCAAGCGCAACGGTGTTGAAAACACTACATTGAATTTACAATAACTGGCATAATTTGGCGCGAAACAATAAAATTACATTAATGCAACAATAAAACAAATTTTCTTACCCATCAACTATACTTACTGTCGCTTTGCTTGTGGCGAAACAAGACTTTGTTAGTGTTTTCCAAATAACTTTACCTACGTAAGAAAAGTGTTTTCAGCAATAAAAACCCATCGTCGCAATTGGAACAGAAACCAAAATATTTTTACAAACACAAAATACCAACAACTTCTTGTGTCTATTTTTTTTTCTCAATAATTTCTGCGTAAAGGTACGTCTTTTTAACGAAAGAAAACAGTGACCTTTTGTAAAGGCACCAAAGAATTGTTTACAAAAAAAAAAAAAACATATCGTCAGCTTATATCCAAACATTATTGGAAAATTTTAAATTGATTTGTTTTGTTGGTTACGATTCACATTACATATTTTTATAAAATTTTAAACTGCTACCTAAAAAAATATCCAAGTTATTTATAAAATTAAAAATTACGTTTCATCAAAAATACAATTTTTTTTAACAACATATTGTATAATCACACTCAAGAAAAAAATTTGCAGAGTTTTTAATTCTTTTTATAAGAACACATTAATATTTTTAAACGTCAAAACTGGGTAATTTGTTTTATAACTGTTACCAGGGTGTTAGTGGAATTAGTGATCAGACTAAAAATTATTGCAAAAGAAAAATTAATAAAAGTGCTGTAAAATTATAAAAGCCGAATCCAGCTTCTCCCTTATAGGACTGTTAGAAATTTTAAAATTTTGCAGCCTACCCCATTGTACTTCCAAACGCTGAAAATTTTTAAGAATAAATGGCAACATCTGCAGGTCCTCAGATTTTTGTTTCCATCAGACTGTCATCATTATTATGATAGTAACCTTATGAGTTATAATATCTAGGTATGTATTTCCTTTTTCATAAATTGTAATAAAGTCGAACTTCCCTATAATGAATCTGTATGGGACCATAAAATTTCTTAATTATAATATAGTTTATAATACAAAAGAAATATTTTTAATCCAAATTTTAATATTTTTTAATCAGGCTTAAGTTCATCAAATTTAATCTTTCATTAAATTATTTTTATGAAGAAAAGAATTTTACAACATTAAAATTAATTAAAATTGTTATTGATATATACATGTTATGTTATATTAGTCAAATTTGTATTTCCTAAATTTGTTCATTGCAAAAAAAAATCATTTTAAGGAGATCAAAATACTTTTTAATTAGAATGAAAAATATGGCTTTTTAAAATCAATTCATAGCTAAATTAAATTAAGTTACATTTTCTAATTGAAACCACTACTTATTAGTAATACAATCAATAAAAAATTATCATACATATATATCCTATTTTTCCGGTAATATAACACAAATATTTAATTATTTAATATTAAAATATTTTTGTTTTACTTAATACTAATATGTATACTTTCGTTGATGATACGCCTTTTTGTTTCTGAACATTACAAATTTATATAACGCAACATACACAACTTAAAAAATAATAATAAATTTAATATTTTTTCCTTAAAAATATATCGGTTATCGCATTTTTAGCTGAAAATTTTAAAATTGCTTATAAATCTCATAAACATTTTACAAAGTTTTCTGCTTTGCATGTAAAATTATGAAATGTGATGTAACATTATTCTGTTTTAAGATGACGGACGATATGTGCAGTTCTTTTAATTTTTTTCAATAATGTTTTCTTACAAAAAATCCAACAGACACTTTGGCTGGTTGCCTCCCTGCAAATAAAATTGGACCACCTGATCCATTTTGATAAAATGGACTACTCCATGGACTGGTCCGATGTAATGCAAGCATGGACCATGTCATTGTAGTGAGACGACAAGTCTTCGTTTTTTAACGACATGCTTTCGTTTTTAAACGACTTCAAAACTAATCCTCTTGAGTATACCATGGAGTAGTTTTAAAACTACTCCTTAGTGGTCCAAAGGTGGGTTATATGGTCCTCTCCTAGGACATCGTAATGTTAAATAGCCCAGGTTTTTTCCATACGTTTGGGTTAGTTTTGGACTAGTCCAGGTCCCTTGTGGACTACTCTTTACACGCGTGTTTGGACTGGTCCTTTTATTTGCAGGGGCTATACCAAAAATATTTTACACAAACAAATACAGACAGTCATTTCGAGCTGTGGTCATGCAAACTGTCAAGCAACAACAACATTACTAGTGAGGATCGTTTCTAAAACTTTTGTTTTCCTCATTCTTCATGACTGAAGAAAGGCAAAATTGGATTTTTCCTCAAAAACATGAATGAATTTGTCGAAATATTAACAATTCATTTATCACTGTGAAAAAAAGTTACATATTTTACATTTTTCATTTATGAAAAAATTCAAGAATGGTTGAATATGAGCGATCACATTTGAATTTCTCTGAACTCTGTTCTTAGCTTTAACACTAATATGATGTTAGTGTTAAGTATAGACTCATCATGTTAGAGGTTTTCTCATGTCATAACACGGTTTTCAATGCAAATGTTTTACAGCGCTTTTATAGCATCAAGTTAAAACAGCAAATCACGTCAGTTGTAGACGGGCAGTAATTTTATCTTTATATTTACAAAAATTCAGAAAGTACCAGATGAAAAACAAAAAGTATCAACATTTTTTCATCTAATAGGTTCTCATTTAAAAATGATCACAGACAGCACGAAAAAGTAAAAGAAAGAAATTTAATTTCCCGTATTTATATAGTCGAAATATTCGAAACCCGGTTTCTAAAAAATGTCGAATAATCGAGCACCCTACTTTTTTATTATCTTATAATTGAAAAAAACAAATTTTGTATTTACATATGTGCTAGTAGCAAATTTAAACGCTTATTTCTCAAAAATTTGGAACAGATTTTGTAAAAAATATATATTGTGCACTTCTGTAAGTAAATATCTTTCAAATGGTGTATATTTTGTTCAAATCGGTTGACATACAGAGGAGGAAAGTGTTCTTAACTGTTTTGCCTTTGCTGAATTATAGTTTAACTTTTTGGTTTTATAGGTTTAGTTTTATAGGAGAACAATTTAAAACTTTAAAGGGGGCTTTTGGAAATTTTATCTGAACTTATTATAATCATCTGTTCTCTGCGGTTATAGTTTTTTTTTCTAAACCCTTCTACTGGCATCTTAACGTGCACTTTTTCTTTTTTGCCACAGAAATTTGAGTTAAATGCATTTATAAACCTATTTAACTGATCTCAGGAAATGTTATTTGTTCAAATAAATTAAATTAAATAATATTTTCCATCGATTTGTATTGAGCGGGATTGAAAAATAAAAAAGTCCGGGAAAAGAAAAATTCTAATATATAGATAGATTAATAATGATTATAAACTTTGTAAATAAATATTTTTTTTTTAAATTTTTTAATGTTTTTTTTTTTATTTTAGCATCTACAAGGGGCCCAGCAATCTTTAGCACGTAGTGGTAATAATGGCAATACGCTGCTTGCCATTGCCAAATATAAGCAGCAAATACAAAATTTACAAAACCAAATAAATGCACAACAAGCAATATACATAAAACAGCAGCAAGCTTTACAACCAACACCACATCCGGCTGCTACGCATATCAATAATACAAATAACGAATATTTAAGAAGCCACGATGCCATATCAGCTTTGCAGGGAAATTTCTCAGAAATGAACTTAAACAAGGTATTAAATTAAAATGTTTGCAAAAGAAATTATAATAACTATTTACGTCTTTTAATTTACATAGTCTGGTGGCTATCAAGGTGCACCAAATCAACAATCTAGATTAAATCAATGGAAGCTTCCAGTATTAGATAAAGATATAACTACGGATAGCACAGATTTTTCACGTGCTCCTGGCGCCACTAAACAAGGTGGTAGTTTAAACACAACAAATTCGAGTAATATGGGACCTTTAGGTCTACAAGGTGATGGGTAAGTGTAGATATAAATTATTATATTTAAAAATACTTGCGTTAATTTGCAAGCGGAACTATTGAAATTGAAAAAGTTCTTTTTAATTGATATCCTTTTTGATGCCAAAAAATGAATAAATTAATAAATAAAAAAAAGTCAGCTATTTAAGAGAAATCTACATAAAATACTAAATAATAGAATTTGTACTTTTAGGTAGGGTAGGTAGGTCAAAAAGGATAGTGTAATTACACGTCTATTCAATAAGAGTGCTATATTCGGCTATGCCTAATCTTATATTCCCTTCACCATGGTGAGATAAGACCAAAAAAGTTATATAAATAATGTTCTTTAGATATAAATAAATATTAATTTAGCCACGCCAAATTTTCATTTCGTCATGCCGAAGAATATGACAAAACAAAAAATTTATATATAAACCTAAGTCCGTTTCCTCTTTTGCCAAAGTTGATGTTTGAAATTCGTTTTATAATTTTATAATCTTAAAATCGTTTTTTAGAACATTAAAAAATTAAATAAACTTAAAAAAAAATTTCTTTTTGAGACTCGAACTGGCAACCTCATGAGTCTCAGGCAAAAACTTAACAGCTTGGCTACGAATCCTTTTACTGAAGAAGCGTTAAATTAAAATATATTGAGTCAACGAGTTTGTTTCTTTATTTGAGCGGCATATCATGAACAAACATAAATGTGTATGTGTACGCGTATGAGTAAAATTAAAAAGATTAAAATAAAATCCACCACTTGTGGTGAAGGGTTTAAAAAAACATCAAAACACCCACATTACCAACACTGTATAATCATAGCCACTGTATTACCAAAACGACAAACATACCATACAATCCAATTAAATTTCTACGGTCATCGTTACGGCTGTGGCATTATGTTCAATTAGGTCCAATTAGACGTGACATAAACATAATGCCACAGCCGTAACGATGACCGTAGAAACCAAAATTGAATTGGTTTGCATGGTATGTTTATGTCGTTTTGGTAATACAGTGGTTATGGTAATACAGTGTTGGTATGGTTATGTCATGTCTAATTGGACCTTTAAAGGGAAAAATTTGAGGCAGTCGTGGTTTTTTACTCATATCTCAGCCATTTGTAGACCGATCTTGCTGAATTTCAATAGCAAACAATTCCGGACCATATGTGACATAAATGTAAAATAACCTGCCCCTCATCATATATGGGGTCTTCGGAAAACCCATTTCAACGGTCAGACGGACATTGTAAATCAACTTCGCTCCTCATAAGGACCCATAATATATATAATGACAAACTTATATATATATATATATATATACAAATATAGCAATGAAGAAGTTTTTTTCGATCAACCAAAGGAAAATATAAGCTTAATAAAAGAGCAAAATAAAACTTGGAGAGTGACTTGATCCTGTGCTGCTTTTATATTGAAAACTATAACACAAATCATTTAACGAAGAAAGATATTATTGATATCCAACACAATATTTATAAACAGTCTTCGAAGATAAACATGAACTATCGTCCCTTAGTGTTCGGTTCGGTAGATTTGTGGAACACACAAACGCTAATATTGTTATACTAAAATAATACTATTCTTATCCAACTCAACAAAAAGATTAAAACATTTAATTGCGTTTAGGTAAAAAAAAAAACTTCATTCTGTTCAGTTCATTATTGGCTAGTTGAAAAAAAAAAACAAACATATACGAAAAAAATAAAAGCTAGCGAAAAAAATTCATCACAAACAAAACATGTGCACAATACACACACAAGCTATTCGTGCTGTGATCGTTGTAAAATATTTTTTTTGCTCATTTCTTTACCAATAAGGGCATTCATTTCAGTTTTTTTATTTGTTGGAAAAATAGAAAAGTGGAAAAATGTAATTTTTGTGACAACAACCACAAGAAAAAAAATTCCACCAAAAGTTACATTTTTATCAGACTATAACCAAGTGTAAAAAAGTCAGGATAAAAAGATGTAATTTTCCGCTTTAAACGTCAAACGAAATGATGTTGCCATTCATAAAAAATTGCTAATTTTTTATACAAAGTACGAAAAATTGCATCTCTTTTTACAAACTCTTGAATTGTACAACTCTGATTTTAAAAATTATTTTTTATAGTTACAACATTTCTTTTTCATTTAATCTTTCAAAAAGAAGAAATTCATATTAAATATGTGTTCAATGAAAAAAGTTATTAAAAAAGAATTAAAAAGAGAAATGGGGTCAAAAAATATTTACAGAAGCTGAAGTTAATAAAATACTCGACTTTTTGGCAGACAATCGCCATTTTGAGTAACTTTTTGTAGTCGAATATTATGATGAAAATAACACCAATCACTTCGTTTTAAATTTAATAATCAATTTATTCACTTTTAACACTTTTGTTCGGCATCTTGAAAAATATCAATTACTTACACGAATTATTTGACAGATTTTTTTTGACAGTTTGTAAAAAAAAAAAAAAAAAAAAAGACCCGTTCACGTCAATAAGAGTGTAATTTTTCTTTTTTCCACTTTTCCAACCAAAAAAAAATTGAAATGAATACCCTTAATGTAAAAAAGAAATACTATAAGGTCATTCACGTCACAAGTTGCACCCTTGCAAAAACGACAATTATTTACGCACAACTAATTGTATGTGTGGTTGTTGTTATATTTTTGCACTTTTGCTTTTTTTGCAAGGGTGCAACTTGTGACGTGAATACCCTTTATAGAACATTAAAAAATATAATGTACAAGCATTTAACCCGCTACTTCGTTATCGTCTCCTTTTTCTTCGTGGACATATTTGCATGCCAAAGTTTATTTTTCTAGGTTTTAACTTGTTTAAATTCTAGCATTTAACCCGCTACTTTGTTATGGGGCCATTTCTTTCATAAACATATTTATATGCCAGAGCTTATGTTCCTAGGTTTTTACAAATTTAACCTATAAATTAGTGTTCTTAAGTTCAATAGTATAGAAAATTAAAAAAGTAGAACACAAACGCAAATGAAAGAAAGTAAATTTCCCGTATTATTCCAAAATATGTACAGGTTGTACGCGTTTTCTTTCTCAGGACATTGCATCTAGGTGCAACACTTACGAAAATTCAAAAAGTACCAGTTAAAGAACAAAAAAGTACCAAAAAGTTACCTCATAGATTCGTATGAGGAAGGGAGAGACTTAAGAGAGGTCCCAATGCCTACTATGCGTGCAGATCATCGATAGGTAGGAGTTGGGGACTGTACACTTCGGTGGTTAGACCCATTCTTACATATTGCTGCTGTGTTTGGTGGGAGTCATTGAGATTTGTTAGTCGGAGGAACCTTCTGTCTAAGGCTCAGAGGTGTGCTTCAATTGGCATGAAAAGTACTTCTCAAGCGGCCCTGGATGTAAGTCTCGATCTTCTGCCTATTGAGAAGCATGTGATAGGAATGGCAGCCAGTGCCATCGGTAGGCTAGCTGTTAGAGAGCTAGTCTATCAGCGCCGAGGTTGAGGGTTCGATTCCCGCCAGAGACTCTGGTTTTTTTCCTGCAGACAAGCATAGAGCTTCGCGGGATTAGCTTAGGAAATTAATAAAAAAAAAAAAAACTGAGGGAGTTAGGATTGATGGGGAACGTCACGCAGGGTCACTGACGGATCCAGGGTTAGATTGAGGCTGGTGGTTATTGCCTGTAGCCCGTTTCTGTATTTCTCACACTCGACACTGACAAGTGATATTTTTCATGCAAAACAAACACAACAAGAATTGGTTTTTGTTTTCTATACAATAAAAAATCCAACAGACACTTCGGTTGGTTGCCTTTGCTAAAAATATTTTAGAAAAACAAAATAACACACACACAAATTTCGTGCTGTAGTCATGCAAACTGTCGAGCAACAACAACAATAATGAAGAAATTTTTGATATTTTTTAATCAGTAGCCCGTTTCTGTATTTCTCACATCGTAAAACTTTTCGCATGAAACGTGTGAATTGAAACAAAAATAGTGTGAAATGAAACAAAAAATGGTTTTTCTCACACAAGTGTTTCTGTATCTTTTTTTTGCGAGAATTATTTGTCATTTAAATAATTTTCCAGCCATTATTGGAAGGATGCGAGAAAAAGTGTTTCTATAACAATATTTTGCGAAAAGCTTCTTTCAACAACTGTCAAAATAAGTCACATTTGAAATTGGTGGCGAGAAAAACAAAATGTAGATATTTGGAATTTAAAATATGTTTATATACTATTTTTTTAAAATAAATAAAAAAATAGAAGGAATATAAATGATGAATGCATAATTTATATGATGAAAATAAACAAAAAACTATTGTTATATTCTGTTATATTAATTTTTTTTTAGCCTTTTCTTGTTTTGGTTTTAATCAGTGTTGCCAGATAAATTTGTGTCAAACTCGTCAATTTCCTGAGAAAAAAATAAAAAAGATCGTCTTTTTTGTTTTAAGAATCGTGCAATTTAAAATCAATTTTAAACAAATTTGTTT
Organism: Pollenia angustigena; assembly: GCA_930367215.1. Classification (NCBI taxonomy): domain Eukaryota; kingdom Metazoa; phylum Arthropoda; class Insecta; order Diptera; family Polleniidae; genus Pollenia; species Pollenia angustigena. The sequence continues at coordinate 20,517,616 of OV884061.1, read as the reverse complement.
CGACTTTTATTATAAAATAATCAAACAAAAACATAGTTTAAGTTCATGGGTATTTAATAATTTCTGGAGGATTATTTTTAAAAAATTATTTATTTTCTTTAACCGATAACAATTTAAAATTGTTATTTTTCCCTGGAGAAGTTACACAAAGGCATGACAAAATATAATTTTAAACAAAAAATAAAATAAATATTTCTACAAAAGCAAAAAGAAACCAAGCTTAATAAAATAAACATACATCCTTTTTTAAAAAAGATATATACATATTTACAAAAACCGAGATCGAAATGGAAAATTTTTAAATTAATTCAGCTTTGATAACAGTATTATAAATATTCTGGGTTTTTATGGTATTGATAGTGACAACGTTGTTTTATATTTATATCGTATGTAGTCCGAAATAGTATATAATTGAAATTTAACTATATCGGTTTACAAATGGCTGAGATATAAATCTTTAATTTACCTATTCCTATAATCTTTTTCTTTTTTACCTGAAATAGACTTAGTAGAATACCTGGTAGTTAAAATTAAAAAAATCGGCTCATAAATAACGGATTAAAGACCCAGTAAAATCTTCGCCTACAAAATAATATGTTAAGTAATCAGAAACTCATAAAAGCACTACATACAATTCAACTGAAAAACTAATGAATTTTACAAGGGTTGTGCCAAAATGAACAAATTCAAAAGTAAGTCATTTTTTTATCTAAATACATCCAGAAAAAAGTAGTTATCGAAGTTCTTATGGAAGAAAGCTACTAAATAACGAGTGAAAGAAGCTATCCATTTTGAAAAAGTTTTTACTGGGAGACAAACAAATGTCTTTCTTGCCGGAATAATGGTTTTGTCACAAAAGTGTATGTATAAGATAAGAATATCAATCATATTTTGTATATGTATATAAGAAGTATTAAATCTTCAAAATAAGCCAAGTCGGTCCATTACTTTCCCTCGAAATTTTGCTTTTGCCGATATATTTTTTAGGGAAGAGACAAACAATTTCGAGGACAATTTTCACAATAGGGATAAGTTTAAAAATTTAACCCTTGTTTCTAAAGATATCTTTTTTTCTAATAAACAAACATATAAAAATATTTACAATTATCTTATTTCGAAGACTAAGGTGCTTATAGTGTAAAACGCAACGCCAACAATTTCATTAAAAGCAAAAACAAAATCAAAAATATTTAATAAATTTGTTGTTGCTTTCTACACATTCATATATTTTTTTTTTTTTTCAATTTTCAACGCAACAAAATAGAAGTGTTTGAAATTTAAAAATTCAAAATGAATTTCTATAGAAAGTAACAAAAAAATTATTAAATATTTTTGATTTTGTTTTTGCTTTCGTCACTTTTTTAGGAAAAATCATCAAAACGTCACTTTGTTAATATCGGAACAAAAAATCGTCAAGGTGACGATAACTCGTCAAATCTGGCAGCCCTGTTTTTATTATATTGTATTTCTTTTGTTGACGTTTCGCTTTTATTTGACACTTAGTTACTGGAAATATTCCAGTATAAACAGAATTTGTTGTGTCTGTTTTCGCATTCAAATACAGAAACACTTTTATCTCATAAATCGAGAAACGATGGAATTTTTTGTTTCACACTTCATGTAAGAAATTGTACGATGCGAGAAATACAGAAACCAGCTACTGGGATCTCCTGGCTCCACTGATTATGTGGGCACTAGGGTAGATTTTTGGCGGGTTCCGGAGGTAATAGTGCCTTCCTTGGAGAGCTGGTCAGGTAGGTAGGCAGAAAGGCTGGTGTGAAGTCTCCTTCACACCTTCACCCAGAGACCAATATGGTCCATTGTGACGCCTTATTAAGAGAAATCTGTATAAAGATAGAAATTAGGTGAAGTAAACAGCGAAAGCACAAGTCAGAAAAGATAGATAGAAAAGAAGGTTTCGGACTAAATCCGAGAGAGATCCTACTCAACCAAATTCGCCCTATGTGCGGCCAGCACCCAGTCTCCTCTCGCGCAGCCAGGCCATCCCCAATACGAATCCTATCAGATTCTCGAGTTCGCATCCCGAGACATCCCCTAATTCGCCCAGGAATCTACTGCCCATCCACCTCAGCCTACTTCTCTGTAACCTGGCACAGTGGCACAGAATGTGCTCAACTGTCTCCAGCTCCTCAGGGTCCGTGATAATTCCTATCATGGTCCTAACGCAGACCCTACTCCTGCCCAGTAGCGACCCCGAATCGGACTTTCTAAGCACCGGCCACAACGTCCGCGATACTCGGCAGTCCGTTCGGTTCCCTCAGGCCCGATTGGTCGCGCCCAGAATCCACTCCCTGATTCTTCCAAAATAGAAGCCTATTGGAGGTCTAACCGCCTCCATACAGTTAGGATCCTCCAACTCTGAGCCCTGTCTCGCCAACTCATCAGCAACCTCATTGCCGCCTATGTCGCAGTGACCCGGCACCCAGCACAACCTTAGCAAATACTCCCCTAAGACTCCCTCCAGAGCCCTCCTACAATCATCAACTAGCTTGTAGTTCACATAACAGCCCCTTACGGCCATAAGAACCGCCTGGCTGTCCACATATATAGTAACCTCCGAGCCCCTATCAATCTTGCCCCTCATCAGCTCCACGGCCCGTAAGACACCCAGAACCTCCGCAAAACTTAACATGTTAAAAATAGGAACATTATCAACCATATATTTTACATTTAAGTCCAACATTTAAACAATAGATACAAAACTTAACATGTTAAATAAGGAACATTTAAAAGTGGACCAGGCTACCAGGACATTTTGTCTAAACACGGGACAAATCCTAGAAAACTGGGACGTATGGCAGCCTTATTTAAGGCGTACTTCGAACGATTCCTATGTTAATGGTGATATCGCTCAATAATACAAACTTCTTTCCGAATTATAATTTTTGACCCCATACAACTAGTTATGTTCATATAAGAGATCAGCAATGAGTAGTGAACCAGTGAGTTGAGCTGAATCATGACTCATAATTTCTTGTACTTATACGCACTCATACTTATTGCAATATTGTTCAAGCTCATATTCACTCAGAAGTTTGATGTTATTCATCGTACTCATACTTAGCAACATTTGTAGTGGTTGGCTTAAATTCAACTTAACTCAATGTATATAGGCGAAGCAAAATGCTAGGCTGCCAGATTTATCCCCGAAATAGCAAAGTGAAGTGGACGGTTTTTAGGCAAATTTATCTGGCAGCGCTAATTATGAAGTTATGTGTTTGATCTGTTGTGGTAAAACGGTAAATGGATGAGCTGAATGAGTTAAATCAATGTGAGCATTGTACGTATTTTCCTAAAATTATAAATCAAACTGAGGTCATTTATGAGTACGCGTATTATGTCGTCATGTTAATTGCTCTCGTGAGTATTATTGAATCAGAGTAGTTAAGTTTAAATTATGTCTACGCACTTATACTTCCAATTTCATGAGTCAGTATGAGTAGCGAAAAAACGATTCTTTGCTGATCTCTGGTTCGTATGTAAGAAGACGAAATGCGGCCAAATATTTTACAACAAACTCCATTTTATTCGAATCGTTTACATTTAAACATAGCGCTCATAACAAACCCCTTCCGAAAATTGCTTTAAATTTCATAATTTTTTCTTTCTCTAATATATAAATATGCATATTTGTGTTTTCTTATGTTATGCGCGGCCAAACCGATTACCCGATTGCGATAAAATTTGTTTCACTTACTCTGTGCAGCTCCGCGAATGTTTTAGGGTATATATTTTTTTAAATTATAAGTGGGCGTGACACCTCCCATCCAAGGTCAATATAGATTTCTGCGTATGTGGAGAACGGTAATAGCTAAAGCTTCCAAATTTAGTACAAATATCCTGGTTATTATTAATACGATATCCGTATGACGTGCTAAATTCCCAATTTTTCATATTTGATAAATACACTGAAATTTATTGTTGAGGGAAAGCTAGCTTCTATACGCATTTCACTGGTTGCTAAGGCCAGCTCATCAGGAAACCTTTTCCAAAGATTTTAGAAAAGCCAAAAATATTAAACAAATAAAACCCTAAAGCGAATAAGAATTATAAACACTCTTAAGTCTTACTTGTAACAATATCAAAGCTTAAACAAAACACCAACAATAAACAGTGAGTTTATCGTTTCTTACATCCCCCTACAATTGGTTGGGTTCTTTCCGACTCGAATTGTAGTTGTAAGTGGGTTAAAAGAAAAAACAAAATTAAAAAACAAACCGTTTCATTCCATTGTCTTCGTAAGAAAACAACGAAAAAAAACAATTTGCCAATTCAGTTTTATGCACGGGCACATGCAATTATATTATCAAAGTTATTTTCGGGAATACAAAGTTTATTACACTACGTGACAAAATTTCATCAAAGACGTGACCAAATGAATCTGGCAGCTAATCTTTATGTAAAATTGTCCGCTGAATCCGAATATGAAGTCAGTAGCTCGTTTCTGTATTTCTCGCATCGTAAAATTTCTTACATGAAGTGTGAAACAAAAAATTCCATCGTTTCTCGATTTATGAGATAAAAGTGTTTCTGTATTTGAATGCGAAAACAGACACAACAAATTCTGTTTATACTGGAATATTTCCAGTAACTAAGTGTCAAATAAAAGCGAAACGTCAACAAAAGAAATAAATATAATAAAAACAGGGCTGCCAGATTTGACGAGTGATCGTCATCTTGACTATTTTTTGTTCCGATATTAAGTCTGGGTTCACACTATGAACGTTTTCTTTCAGAACCCATAAGCTCAGACTTTCGAACGGAATCCTTCCGAACGGAATTGTACTCTGTGACATGGCCCATAATTTTGTTGTTACTTTCTATAGAAATGCATCTTGAATTTTTAAATTTCAAACATTTCTATTTTGTGGCGTTGAAAATTGAAAAAAAAAATAATATGAATGTCTGTAGAAAGCAACAACAAATTTATAAACAGGGGTGTGCTGGAAATCGCAAACGCAAAACGCAAGAATTTTAAAAGTCGTTTTTTAGTAAGATTTCTGTAATAAAAGAATTTTGTGACAATTATTATACAAACATTTCTCTATTAAACTGAATTTTATAACAAAAATTATAAAAATTTGATAAAAAGTGTATTATAAACAGCCTCCAAGATCTTGCGTTTTGCGTTTGCGATTTCCAGCACACCCCCCAAAATATTTTTGATTTTGTTTTTGCTTTTAATGAAATTGTTGGCGTTGCGTTTTACACTTGGTCTTCGAAATAAGATAATTGTAAATATTCTTATAGTTTGTTTATTAGAAAAAAAGTTATCTTTAGAAACAAGGGTTAAATTTTTATATGTATCCCTATTGTGAAAATTGTCCTCGAAATTGTTTGTCTCTTCCCTAAAAAATGTATCGGCAAAAGCAAAATTTCGAGGGAAAGTAATGGACCGACTTGGCTTATTTTGAACATTCAATACTTCTTATATACATATACAAAATATGATTGATATTTGATATTCTTATCTTATATGTACACTTTTGTGCCAAAACCATTATTCCGGCAAGAAAAAAATTTGTTTGTCTCCCAGTAAAAACTTTTTCAAAATGGACAGCTTCTTTCACTCGTTATTTAGTAGCTTTCTTCCATAAGAACTTCGATAACTACTTTTTTCTGGATGTATTTAGATAAAAAAAAATTACTTACTTTTGAATTTGTTCATTTTGGCACAACCCTTGTAAAATTCATTAGTTTTTTAGTAGAATTGTATGTAGTGCTTTTATGTGTTTCCGATTACTTAACATATTATTTTTGTCAAGAAGAATTGTCAAGAAGAATTCTTGACAAAAGTACGAAAAAAAACAGAAGTAAGGGAAAACATGTAAAATAAATTAAAATAGATAATCATTCAAAGCAAATTTCGATCTACCAAAGGTTAAATACAATTTGGTTTAAGGATTGATGTTTGACTATTGACGTCAGCAGTCGTCGATGGCTGCGAGTGTTAAACGGCAAGCCCTCTGAAGAGATTGATTGGTTGCAATCGAAACATGTAAGGGTAACCTGTCCGTAAAAACGCCTGGGTTCGAGCCCAGCTTCAGTCAAAAATGAAAAATTATCAATAATGCCCCTATTGCGGTTCTCCACTTTTGTAACAGTTTGGTTGTCTTTGATAAATTCACATTGCCATTCTCAACTAAACTGGCAGTTGGCTATTCAGTTGTGTATCTGTTTGTTTCGTGGTATTGCCGTTTTCAACTTTGTAAAAGTTTGGTCGACAAAATTGTTAAATACACACAACTGCTAAAAAGTAGTTGTGTTATTGGCAGTTAAAGTTTATTTTATTTAATTTCGGTGAAAATCGAAAACAAAATGGAGAAATCGTATGTATAAATTTTTGTAATAACTATTTCGGTTTTTTTAAAAACTTTTATTAGTTTGAAAATAAAAACGAAAGCTCAATTTGAGCGTCTCGTCAAGAGAAACTTAAAACAATTTCTTAAATTTGTTTTTGTTTTAAATGTTATTTTCTATGCGAACGTTAACGTGTGACATCGTGGGATTGGCTGTTAATGAAATTATTAAATACCCATGAACTTTAACTATGTTTTTGTTTGATTATTTTATAATAAAAGTCGAAACAAATTTGTTTAAAATTGATTTTAAATTGCACGATTCTTAAAATAAAAAAGACGATCTTTTTTATTTTTTTCTCAGGAAATTGACGATTTTGAAACAAATTTATCTGGCAACACTGATTAAAACCAAAACAAGAAAAGGCTAAAAAAAAATTTAATATAACAAAATATAACAATTGTTTTTTGTTTATTTTCATCATATAAATTATGCATTCATCATTTATATTCCTTCTATTTTTTTATTAATTTTAAAAAAATAGTATATAAACATATTTTAAATTCCAAATATCTACATTTTGTTTTTCTCGCCACCAATTTCAAATGTGACTTATTTTGACAGTTGTTGAAAGAAACTTTTCGCAAAATATTGTTATAGAAACACTTTTTCTCGCATCCTTCCAATAATTGCTGGAAATTATTTAAATGACAGGTAATTCTCGCAAAAAAAGATACAGAAACACTTGTGTTTGAAAAACCATTTTTTGTTTCATTTCACACTATTTTTGTTGCAAAATACAGAAACGGGCTACAGAATTGTCAAAAGTAGAACAGTTTTTGAGATATTCCAAAATAAACGTTATTTGTGTTTTTAAAAAAGATGATGTGACTATATTCGGATTCAGCGGACAATTTTACATAAAGATTAGGCGTCAAATTCATTTGGTCAAAAAATTGTCACGTAGTGTTTTTAATACGATATCCGTATGACGTGCTAAATTCCCAATTTTTCATTAATTCAAAATATCTGACAAAATCTGCAGGAAGGTGCCACGACCACTTTTCCAATCCCACCAAAGTTGGCCCATTTTTTCTCTTACTGTCCCTTACATATAAATAAATCTAATTTGTGCCTCGCCAACATATCCACTCCCTGATATACAGAAATTTATAGTCTTTGTATGGGAAGTTCCATGCCTACTTGGAAGCTTAAGCTCTTGCAGTTATTTAGATATAAATAAAAAACAAATAGGGTTTTAAAACGACTACCTCTGATTTTTTGCTCATACCTTTTAAACCTCATACCTTATTTATAGACCGATCTGGATGAATTTCAAAAGCAAACCTTAACGGAATATATGTGACATAAATATATAACAAATTAGTCCTAATTATTTCTGTGGTATGCGGAAACCCCATTTCAACATACACACGGGCATCGTTAATCATCTTCGCTACTCATAGGATCCAAGATCAATATTGTAGAAATTATAAACGGAATGATAAACTTATATGTATGTTTGTATATACTTACCACCTGTGGCGAAGGGTATAAATATTACACACCATTAACTATAATACCTTAGATGTAAAAGTAAATTACGTTTGTTGTAATTCTAAACATAAAAAATATATTACAGTCAAATCTCGATACTTCGTACCCCGATAAATCGATTTTCCCGATTATTCGCAATAAACTGTCGGTCCCTTGAAAAAATCTCGTTAATTCGTAAAATGTCCATACATTTTGGTCCCCTCGCTAATTCGTAATTTTTTGTTGAAGTAAAATCTTATTTACCTCTTATAAATCGTAATTGTTTGCTAACTACCAATTATAATTCGTAATAACAACAACAGAAACATGGAAAGAATGATTTTTTGTTTACTGCTATTTTTTTTTTCTTAAGATCAGTTTGTTAATATTGTTAATATGCATAATTTATTTTTAAAAATTGATTTTTATCGTTTTGGTAAATACATTAAAAAACCCCGTTAATTCGTATTTATTTTATTTTAACCCCGTTAAATCGAAACCCCGCTAAATCGAAAACCCCTATAATTCGTAAGAAATTGCAGGTCCCTTGCTGTTACGAGTTATCGGGACTCTACTGTAATACTAATTAAATATAAATTTAAGAAAAAACTATATACAAATTAGCTCCGCAGCCAAATATAATTGCAAAAATTTTTATTAACTTCGTATAATTATTCTACAGAAATAAATTTTTATTGTTTAGGACGTGGTCAACTGGGCGTAACATAAACGATGGTTGGCCTGACCCCTCAAATGATAGTGAGAATAAAGACTGGTCAGTTGGACAGCCTTCAACTGCAACTGCATATACCGATTTGGTTCAGGAGTTCGAGCCTGGAAAACCTTGGAAGGTAAATATTTCAAACAAAATCAGGAAATGGAAAACTTTATTACAAAAAAAACAAAACAAAAACTGTCTACTGAAACATTGATTTCATTTCCTGATTTACAAATGATTTCTATGTACAAACTTATCTAATTTAAGGGTTCGCAGATAAAAAGCATTGAGGATGACCCAAGTATAACTCCTGGAAGTGTAGCTAGATCTCCATTATCAATAAATCCGACGCCAAAAGATGCTGATATTTTTTCTAATGCTGCTAGCAAAAATTCCCCGACTGATTTACCATCATTAGGACTAACGTCATCATCCACATGGAGCTTTAATCCATCATCCAGCAATCAAACATTTCCCAGGTATTAAGTATACTTTTTGTGTTTTTTACAAATGAACAGAAATTTCTTATGTACAAATTTCTTTTATTCTAAAGTTGGTCGGATAATACACAGCAAGAAATATGGTCTTCAATGAACAAGACTTCACGCGGACCACCACCTGGTCTTGGTAGTAATAAGTCGGGTGGAGGCGGTGTACCTAATGTACCAAATCCCGGCAATGCTAACGGTTGGCTAGGCGGTGGTCGTGCAGGTGGCTGGTCGGGAACAAATTCTAACTGGAACTCAAATTGGTTACTACTTAAAAATTTAACTGCACAGGTAGGTGAAATGTAATATGATATAAAATTCGGATTAAATTAAAAATATTGATCGTAGCATATTAGTTTGTATGCGTAAACATTACAATTAAAAAATGTATGTCTAAAGATTAATACAACATTCATAAAATAAAAACAAAATCTTAATTGATGTAAGATAATTGTTTTTATTTATATGTATATATATTATTATCTAGTGTCCGACCGAACGCATTTTTTGAGACCGAACCCGAACCCGAACTTTTTGTTAATAAATCTGAACAATTGTACTTTTTTTAATGTATTTATTTAAAACAAAATAAAATTTCGGGAAATTATTACATTTACACTTTTGGAAGGATGCAACATGAACAAATAAATTGCACTTTATGGTAGTCAAAACTATTTTATAGTTAAACAAGTTAGAGTGATATGTTCGGCTGTGCCGAATCTTTGATACCCTCCACCGACAGTTCGAATGTTTAAGGAGTAATATCTGTATGATGTTATTATTATCTTAAACTGTGACGATTTGTTATTAATTATGGTTTTAGGCGACTAAACTGTTTTCCGGTAGTAGGGTTTATATGGGGCCTAGGGTAAATTTTGGACCGATCATCACGAAATTCCACAGCGTCATTTCTAGTCCTTTACAACTGTTATGATAGCATTATTAATTATGGTTTTAGGTGTACTAAACTATTTTCCGGGAGTAGGGTTTCTATGGGACCTAGGGTAAATTATGCACCGATCGTCACGAAATTTCACAGTATCATTTATAGTCCTATAAAACTGTGACGAGCCAACATTTGTTATGATTGCATTATTTTTTACGGTTTTAGGCGTACTAAACTGTTTTTCGGTAGTAGGGTTTATATGGGGCCTAAGGTAAATTATGGACCGATCGTCACAAAATTTCACAGTGTTATTTCTAGTCCTAAAAAACTGTGACGTAGCGTTATTTTTTACGGTTTTAGGCGTACTAAACTGTTTTCCGGGAGTATTGTTTATATGGGGCTTAGCGTAAATTATGGATTATTGATTTCCAGTCAAATAAAACAAATTTTTGCAAAATCTTATATCATTCGGTGCCTTATTCCAGCATTTGTGTTATTTTTTGTAACAAAATTATCAATTTTAGGCGGTTTCCACATTTTGATTCATAGCTCTGGTCCTGCTGAACCGATTTTGCTGGATTTCAATCCCAAACTGCTTAGGATTACTACAAGCAATTTGGCACCAAGTTTGTTCATTTCTTTTGAGTTGTTCGAAAGTGAGCGTGTTTTCAACAGCCGGACAGACAGACAGACAGACGGACATGGCTAAATCGACTTAGAATTACTCAAGGACCCAGAATATATATACTTTATGGGGTCTGAGATGAATAATAAAAAAGTTTCACACGGAATGACAAACTTAATATACCCTCTTCACAACTAATTGTGGTGGAGGGTAAAAAAATAATTAGTAATTGCTTTTTTATAAGACAAAAAATAAAAAATAAATTTCAAGTTTAATACAGTATGCATTAGGGCTTTAACTTTTTCACACTCTTTGCGAAAATCAAAAACGGCATAGTATAGTCGTGTAGAACATTAAAAGTTATAAATAAAAAATATGATAATTTTTTCGGATTGTTAAAAAAGTTCAAGCAGGGATCGGGTTGAAGTTTGAAAACAACCATTTGTATCTCACAGAAATTTTAAAAAATATACACCTGATGTTTGTATATATTCCTATACATATCACTTAAATGCTATTTTGGAATTTATCCACTGCGTTAGATTTAAACATTTTCCTACAGTTTACAATTCATCGCGATTAAAAATTTCTTGGAAGGTTTTAGCAATTTGTTTCCCTGCGTGAGGTTTTTTTCGCAAAACGACGGGAGACAGGTGTTTTCATTACTAAAACATTCTTGGCCACTTTGTCGTACTATACCAATAATTTTGTTTTAGCCCTAGTATACATTTTAGTACTCAAAAATCCACATTGTATTTTTTTAATTCGTTGGCGTGTATTTTCTCTAAGTGGCGTTTAATATTGGCGGTAGTTTGTTTGCTTGGCAATGAACTCCCCATTGACATTTGTTTGGCGCAACATTTGCATTTAGTGCTTGCTCAATTTTTTTTTTTTTTTTTTTCAAAAAAAACTCCAAAATGGATTGGATGACAAAGTTTGATTTGTAGTTCACCCAAAACTATAGATTATCTTACCATTCGCAGAATATAAATAGAGAGTATTTTTTTACCAAATAAAATTTAACCGTTTTTTTTTGTATTTTTTACCGTTTTCTAAAAATTACACATATAAAGACATTTTTATACACTTAAGCATTTTATTTAGTCATCGCTGTATTTTTTCGAAATAATAATCATAGAGAAAAATAGTTGTATTGTTTTCGTATTATTTTCATAAACAATGATGCCAAATTATAATAAATATGTTATTTGATAAAAAAAAGTTCGGTGTTCGGTAAAAATTTCGCCTACACCGAACTTTGACCGAACATAATTTTTTGCCGAACTCCGTAACCGAACCCGAACGTTTGGTCGGACACTATTATTATCTCGTAGAAGAAAACTGAAGGTTGTAAATGGAATGTATCTTAGGCAATTGCAAACAATATTTAAGATTCCTACTTACTCGGTAAAATCTAAATATGTATGTAGATAATTGAAACACATGTTATTATGGTTGCATTTCATAATTATGTTCATAAAATTCTAGTAGTTAGTTGAATTCTCCAAAAGCCTTCCTTCTTTCTACATATATGAAAACCACGATCTAGGGAGTCAATTAATATAACATATTTGCCAAATTAAGATTTTAATAAGTCGCTTGTTACACCCTCGACAACTTCTTGTTAAGCCACACCTAATTAATTTTCAGCTTATACAATCAGTTAAAGATATAACGTTCAGCGTGTTTTTGTAGCGATCTACTTTGACAGTTACGGGGCGGTAATTTTCATTTATTTTATTATTTATTTACAATAAAGTAATATTACAACCCTTATTAGGTCAATTAATTAATCGGCCTTAGTATGTGAGGCGTTGTCGTTAAGGAAGACAGGTTGTTTGTTACTTTAATCTGTTATAAAAAACGACTCAGGCGGGAAGGAATAAATCCTAAATAATAACACTGCTCTGCAAAAAATAATTTTTTGTCTTTCCGTTAATTAAAGCTATGTGAACTATGTATATGGATTTTGATGCGCTGAACCCAAATCCGTTCTCGGTTTTTTTCCATCAGATCGAGATTTTGTTTAATGGGCGTGGCAAATTTTTTGCCCTTAATTAGTCAGGTACGGAGACATATTTCATCCTAACTCGAGAACCAGTCATTCGATTTTCAAAAAAAAAGAAATTATTATTTTCTGAATAATTCCAAAACGATAAGAGATACAGAAAAATTCTGTTCGACTAAAATAAATACAATTTTGTTACACATCTTCTGGTGTTTTACTTTTGAAAATCGAATGACTGGTTCTCGAGTTAGGATGAAATATGTCTCCGTACCTGACTAATTAAGGGCAAAAAATTTGCCACGCCCATTAAACAAAATCTCGATCTGATGGAAAAAAAACCGAGAACGAATTTGAGTTCAGCGCATCAAAATCCATATAGTCCATATAGTTTTATTTAACGGAGGATTTTGCTGCTGAGCAGTGTAATTAATGTAATAATTATGCAATAACATGGCTTTATCAAAGACTTTAAACAGTTGGCTCCCCAGCCCAAATTGGATTAAAGTAATAATATAAGTCCAAATGTTATTAATATAATCGCAGAAGAAACAAATATATATCCTTACCGCGATTTTTATTTTCATGTTTTTTTTTATTTAATTTTTAATATGCCTATAGATAAGCCAAACTAGCCAAATAAATCAGTCAATATATTTTAAACAATTTTTTTTTTGATTTTTTTTTTTTGTTTCTGCTATAGATTGATAGCTCAACATTACGTACCTTATGCATGCAGCACGGACCTTTGCTGAATTTTCATTTGTATTTAAATCAGGGCATAGCTCTGTGCAAATACGCCACCCGCGAGGAAGCGAGTAAAGCACAAATGACCTTGAATAACTGCTTTTTAGGCAACACAACGATCATTGCTGAATCGCCCAGCGAGAATGAAGTTCATTCAATTTTACATCATTTGCCTCAACAGAACGCCAATACTACTGCCACACAGCAACAACAACAACAAGCACAACAACAGGGTCAAGCCTCAAGCCATAATAATCCAGCCGCTATTATTAATAATACAGTAGGAGGGGGAGTAGGTGCAGGCAATGGAGGCAGCTCAAATACAAATGCCAACAATGTCAATAATGTTAACAATGCCTCAGGTTCACAAAATCCCTCAACACCAGTTGGCAGCAATGTGATTAACCAACAAGCTATTAATCCTCCAAACAATGCCTCAAATCTTAATTCAGCTAATAATGGCAGCAATAATGCTAATTCCGGCCAAAACGGAAATCCAATTCAACCATCCAATCATAATTCTCATTCAAATACAACAACACAAAATTCAACAATAAATGTTGCTACCAATAACTCCAATGTGGCCAGCAGCAACAACCCTTCAAATGCTAATACCAATACTGGGTGGCGTTCAACTGCTGCCCAGCAACAACAATCCCAACAACAGACACAAAATTCTCAAACACGTCCCTCTGGTGGTCGTGATGACTTCGAATTCATTTCCAAATATGTGTGTTCGATTGTGGATGACTAGATAAGGCTTAAGAATAGTTTATTAAAAACAAATCCCCCCTCAAATCCTCTTTCTACTACTACTACTATCACACTTCCTCAAATACCACTACTACTTCCTAGCTTACAACAACCATATAGAAGATTTCTCAAGTAGTTTTTTAACTATATACATACATACATATTAATTATTATTATTATTATTAATACAAACAATAAATCATGAGATTGTATTAAATATTTAAAAAGAAACATGTTATTGTATATAATATAAAAATCTAACTAAAAAAAACCCAGCGACATAAAATACGAAGACTGTTATGACATTTACAAAATTTTTAAATTATTAATCATTCAAATAACATTAGAAAAAATGATCATTGTATTACAATTTAATTAACTCTTACATTAAATGTATGTATTTATATATGTATGTATGTAGGTGTAGACTATATAATATATTAGGCCAACTCACAAAAAATCGTTCTGTGTTAAAGTCTTTAAAAATAAATTTTGCTTTATGTAATAATAATTCCTAATATATTTTGTGATACCGCGTAATGTCCCAAAAAAGGTCAATTTCTAAACGGTTTAACCGAATGGAATATAATTTCTCATAAAGAAAAATATGGTACAGCTATACATACAATTGATATTGGAGTTAGAACCACACATGAAGCAAGTGAGAGTGCTATATTCGGCTTTGCCGAATCTAATATAATTTTGTCGATTTAGTTCACTTTTAATATCAAATTAGGTAGCCATATAAAGAATATTTAAGACGAATTTCATCATCCTTGGTTGTTTCGTATGGCCGGTATCGTTGGAAAATCTTAGTATCTCGAGAATTTTTTTTATAAGGTCCCTGTGAAATAATGAACCGATTAGGCTCATTTTCTTAGTACTCTTAATCCATAAAAAATATATTCTCTTTCATAGTGGGAACGCTAATTCGCCAAAACCATTATTTCTTAACAAAATTAGAGTTTTTACTAAGGTATGTGGTCTTTATTGCATATATTTCAGCCATTTACGAACCAATCTCAATAACGAAATTCTTGAAACTATTTGTGATAGAAATACATATTAAACATCCTAGTCTTATGCACGGGTGCAGGAGGTCATACGGGCTTACTGAAAGCTGTAGCGTTTTTAAGGCCAAAAAAGAAATGCAGGTAATGTTTTTAATAACACAGTGGTCAGTCACTCTGTATGATTTAAAGCCTAGGCTAGTTAGTGGCTGTAGCCAAACAATCAGGGTACTTATTATCCTTGCAACGTCATCGGCGAGGAAATAGCCGACAAACTGGCAGGAAACGGATCGGAAATGGACAGTTCGTTAGGGGAAACATTGGCAAAACCACCGCTGGGCTTCTTTTTTGGGAGGATTAAAGAATGGAGCCAGGGCAAAACCAATCATGCATTGAAGAGAAGTGAGGACTTTTCAAGGATCGTATGGGTGGTACTCAAGAAAACAGAATATCGCTAAACCTCTGCACGAATGCATTTGTTTCTTGTACACAGCTCCACACACAGAGTTATTCCTTATCGTTGCTGGCGAATTTAAAATTCGCCTGCGACTGTTTGATAATAGATTAAAGGAAATAAGTTCGCGTATTTTAAATTCACCAACCACGATCAGGGTGATTGTTGTGCCAACAACTGTAATTTGTTTATCAGTTCGAATCATACGTTCTAAAAAGCCAAATCAATGTAAATATAATAATTAGTTTCAAACAAATCGGTGTTAAGCACTTGTTTGATTTTAAAAAAATCAACGCAATGCATAATTTGATGTGACCAAAACACACATTCGGCGTGTATGAAAACACAAGAAAAATTATATTAAGAACAAAAAAAATTATGTGTATCTTATTGTTGTTTTCAATTTTATTTTCATTTTCTTTAAGAGAGTCAGTTAGACGTGAATGCACATACGGACGGAGCTTGCTTGCATATTTTATATATGTTTGTGTTTTTTTTTTTTTATTTTGTTTTGTATTTTTTGCAAGAATACCCTGTCGGAAATTAAGTTAACTAAAAACTAACTATTGGTTCATTAAAATAGAGTCACATCTGACTCAAAATTTAGCTCGTTTGCTTTAAAAAGTTTCATTTGATTTTTCTACATAGTGTCCTCAGAACGAGTCAGTACTCATTCTGAATAGGTTTCAACTAACCACAAGTTAGCTCATTTTGAGTTTGTTTCTGGATAAAAAAAAGTAAAAAAATTAACTTATTTTTGGTTGTTTAACCTACTTATACCAGTGATATAGCGAATATTATACTTAAATTAGCCGTAACACATTTTTTTTTGTTTTACTTTTGTTTTATTGCCCCTTTGTTTGCATAATAATTTCACTTTGAAAATGAGATGTATTTAACTTAATAATTTAAACAAATAGAATATGGGAATCTTGGCTTCTAATATTACTTTTAAAACACGAAACAAAACCAGCAAATAATTTTTTACCAATGTTTACTGCATCCGTTTTGAGTTAGCCAAAAGCTAGTTCAATAATTATCGAGAAGAAGTCAGTTGTACAAAAGCAACTCACTAATCTCTGCATAACTTTTGAGGCAGCTAAAAGTTAATTCAATACTTATCGAGAAATAGACAGTCATACAAAAAAACTATTGACTCACAACTGTAGCATGTATGAGTTAGGTTTGAAGTCAGTTTTCAATTAGTAAGCAAAAAGTCAACTTTGTGTTGAGCCAGCTTATACAAATCCGACAGGGTACTAACACATAAAACACACATACATACATATTTTCTTTTTAATATTTAGATTTTGCTTGCCGAATTATTTTTGAGTTTGATTTTTTAATTGTAAAGTAATTCTAATTTTTGGTCCAAAAATAACAATTACATAATTGCATTTTTTTTTTAAATAGAAATAAAAATTTTCGTTTGGGGATTTATATTGAAAACAAAAACAGTTAACAAATTATTATAACAAATCCGGTGCTAGGCCACTTGTTTCATTGTCGGGAATATTAATTTGAATTCCTCCTCATTATGGCTGGCAGATTTCGTTTAGATCTCTGCATCTCACATTCGATTTTATCGGCCGGATGTTTTCGCCTTAAATGAAACACGTAGGAGGGGACGCTGATCCACAGGACTTCTAAATACCTGGGTATCAATTTATATCTCTTTTTCCTTTATTTCGGAACGTTGGAGTCGTTCTATTCACCAATTTGGTGAAAGCAAAGTGGTTGCTCTATTTATACATATTAAAAGAGTTTGATCGTGTGTGGCACTGAGCACTTGTTTCGAAGCTTATTTTCCTCGAATCATATACCATGCCTTACTGAGGTTGAAGCTATGAGGCAGAATATGAACGACACACTTAATCCATGACCTAACGACAATCTTCGAGTGAAGTTTTCCGAATAGAGTCGATTTTAATACTCATAAGACCCAATGCTGGATGTTAACCCACAGACGTCTTGTGGAGTCATCTGCATCCATAGGAGGTATAACTATTGAGGAATCAGACACTCTTGATGTTCTGGCCATTAAAATCCAGTGTGATGTTCGTTGGAACCAACTTGTTTCCATGTGTCAAAAGAAGCATTCAAGTGTCTTGGTTTCTTAAAACGGTTACATAACTACTTCTCTTCGTCTGATCTTCTCACTATTTGAAGCTAAGAGGCAGAATATGAACGACACTTTTAATCATGACCTTACGACAATCTCCGAGTAGAGTCTTGCGACTATTTATCAATTTTAATGCTCGTAAGACCCAATGCTGTATGTTGACTCGCAGTGTGGAGTCAGCGTCATCTGTATCCATAGGATGTATAGCTATTGAGAAATCAGACACTCTTGATGTTCTGGGCATGAAAATCCAGTGTGATGTTCTTTGGAGCCAACATGTTTTCCAAGTGTCGAAAGAAGCATTCAAGAGTTTGTTGTGAGGTTAAGATTCACATGAGAGATTTTTGTGCTAAATATCTACTACACTAACTATGATTACTACTATGAGAAAAATAGAAGCTACTAACTTATTATAAGTGTATTCGGATGGGAGGTGTGGTCAAATATGGACCGATTCTAATCAAATTTGTTCTGCTGATTTATGTAGGTTGCAACAAAATATTTTTAGGCCTAATTACACCCAAATGTCTATAAAACAAGATGGTTAATGGGCACAAAACCCTATTCCGGAAAGAAGTTTCTGTGTGGGCCATGAAAAATAAATAACCGCCTCTCCGCTTTTGAAAAGGCTTCGACCTTGTGACAAAAAACGCATATGTGCCAAATTTGATAAAATTATTTCCAAAATTGCGACCTGTAATTTGCACACAAGGTTATCTTGCCAGCCTGATAGAAGGACGACCCTCGTTAGATGGATTCTGAGTTAATCGGCATACTTAAAGGTGGGTCCATAACATATATTTAAATGTCTTACACACATTTACACAAAAAAAGTAAGAGCAGAATGTTCGTTTTTTACAAGCAAATTTATTTTATATTTTTTATTAATTTAAAAAAATTCTAACTTTGACGTTCTTATATTTTTACTAATATTTATCGTTTATATTTCCAAACAAAAATATTTGTTGATTTAAAATAGAAAATAACACATTCGTTAAAGTAACCGAGACTTCTCGTTACTTAACGGTATCGGTAGTTAAATTCAAAAAGTTTCAGAATTGAGGAACTGATCTCCTCACTATTTATATATCCGACTGAAAATGGAATATAATTCCCATATCTAGGCAGGTGCTTCAAGGTCTATCTTGAAGCTCGTTTCTCGGTCGAACTAGCCGTATGTGGAATAGACTGCTGGCGGAAGTCTTCCCAGTTGGAAAAAATTTGGAAAAGTTCAAATTAAATGTCCACAGACATCTCTCATTCCTCGTCCTCATAACCTATTTCCTAATATCAACACAATGCATTGCATTAGTAGGGGACATCCCCTGAGTATTGGCTTAAAGTAAAAAAAAAAAAATATTTCGTTTAACTTACATTTAAACCAATTTTTGGACTTTTTTTATTTTTGATCAAACAAATAAATATCTTATTCGGCAAGCAAAAAAAAAGTGGGAAAATAAAGCTGTTTTCCTAAACGCCTGTTGCATTGTAGTAACTGCGCAGAGAAAAGCATAATGTAGATGCAAACCATATTCATGTACAATACAACGTAGGTAAAAATTTAAGTACACAATGCATCAACACGGTATTGATACATTGGGCCGCGTGAATAAAAAGGTAGCTTTAGTTAATACTTGAAATTTTGAAGTTTAAACTAGCTTTGAGGTGAATAAAAATTTGAGTTAAAGCTAGAACTTTATACTGACTAGTAAAAACTAGTTTTTCTAGTGTTGACTCAAAAAATGTGTGAATAAAAACGAGTGAATGCTTAAAAAGACTAGTTTTTGCTTAATTTTTTTAAGCTTATGATTGGGGTGCTTGAAGTATCTATTTTGCAACAATATTTAAAAAAAATTTATTTTTTTTGTTTAATTTTATGAACGTTGGCCAAAGAAAAGAATATCTCCTAAGAGCAGATTTTCATCCAGAAGTTTATTTAAAATTATTTATTTTTCAGAAAAATATCTTAAATGGTAAAATCTCTGTAAATGTCACATATACATTTAAATATGTACATATCCCTGCAGGAAATGTCACTAGTGAATTTCTACTGATTCACTGTTGACACAGTCACCAGTACTAGTGACATATTATACCCCAGGCAATGTTATTTACAATAGACATTTAACATGTGCGTGGCATTGGAAATCTACTATGTACTGACGTTGGTACTACTGACAAGGTAGTTCCATTGGGAACATATGTAGACATTGAAACCAGAGAATCGCTAGTACATTTTAGTAAAAGTAGTTTACACTTTTTGTAAGAATACGAAGTCATAACAATCTTTTTTTATCATTTCTTCAGCTTTTATAGGAATTGTACTTCGCAGTTGTTATTGATAAAATCTTTTTCGTATTAAATCCAAATATAGTGGCAAATGTAATGTAGTGTAGACACTTCGTTGACAATGTCACCAATATAGTCGACAAAACTGGTGACTAGGAGACACTTGCACCCAGGTTTCCTTCAGGGATGTTGCAGTTTACCACATCAAAAGAATTACTTGAAAGATTCAATTTTTTTGTAGAAAGTAATTTTATAATTAGGGCCTTAATTTTTTTAAATTTTTTTAAAACAAGTTACACAATAATAAATAACAATCATTGATAAAGGTCGGTACAGACTTTTGCCATAGAAAGTCTGTGTTGCATTTTTTAAATAAAATAAAAACAATTTTTGAAAAGGAAAAAATGAAATAAAAATATCAATACACAGTACTTGTCAACGCTTTAAGACATAAAAAAGGAAATAAAAATTTTTTGTACTTATATTCTGTTTTATACATTAATATTTTTGAAAATAAGTTTAAAAAAATTTTAATTTTTGACATTTTTGCACTTTGTAATTAATTTAATTTAATAGTCACATTTTCCAGCGTTTGCTTCCCCTTTTAAGCACTAACTATCTAGCACTAGCAAAGAGTTATTCACACTTTTTGTAGTTTAAACTTTTTAGCATAGCTAGTACTGAAAAGTAAAAGCTAGTGCTAGTACTTAGTACTAGCTAGTATAAGCTACATTTTTATTCACTCGACCCATTGTGAACACACGTTTAGGAAAACAGCCTAACAAATTATAATTTTTATGATATTGCCCACAATTGCGATGGTCCCTGATTTAAAATATTTAAATAAAGTTTTTTTTTTTAATTTGACGGCTTTAAAAATTTTCCTAAGGAATATGTATGTTTAATGCAATAATTATATTTTAAACGATTGACTTTGTGTTGACTGGGTAAACTCATACCTAAGTAAAATAAGGTTAATCATATCACATGCTTTGCTACTTTTGTTTGGTGTAGTTAGTGTGATTTGTTCTGCTTCGTTGTTGTGTGAAGTATATTCCGTACTCTTTACACTTCGTATTTGGTCGTTTATAACACACTAATTAAAATTAATTTGCGTTTATGTGTTTTTTTTTTGTGATATATGTGTTTTGCACAATATAGTATTAGATTCGCTAGCAAAGAGTAATCCATTATTACTATTTTAAATGAAACGGCATTCTAATGCATTTGTGCAGGGGTTCACTACACACCATGATGAAATAAACAGGTGACATTTACTACGCCAGATGATGATTTTTTTCTCTTGCATTGTTTGTCCAATCTTATGTCAAAGTTTTGTTTCTCTTTACATAAGCCCGCGTTTTATGTTTATGTATTTTATAAAAGTTTTTTGATTATTTTAATTAAAACTAAATAAGATATTAACCATTAAATAAAAATTGGCTTAAAGTTGGTGTATTTCATCAAGTTTAGCAGTACGCTTTGATTGTTGTTTAAAATAATTATTGACGTATGCTGAAACAAATTTCCATTTTTGTTGTAATGTTGTATTTGTTGCCGTAGCAATGCCACCTGTATTATTTCAGCATGCTATACACTACTTCTCAGCAGAGACAGGGAAAGTCAGCGGATGAGGATAAGAAAAATAGCAAGTCACTGCCCAAAAGGTAAGCAAAATGGGGACCTGGCACAGGCTGTCGAGGAACTAGAGACAGTGCAACATATACATTTACTGTTTTACTGCCAAAGTTACAGAAGCAGAGGTTACTGAATGTAAACAGACTTAAACATTTTGGAAATATTAAAAAAAAGCCTAGATGGTTAGTGTGGTTGAAAATAAATTACAAAAAAATACACTCCAGAAAAGTAAGTATTTAGTGCATTTAAAATTTTGATAATATTTATACCCCTTACATTTGGAGGCAATCTTTTAAATTTTTTTTGTCGTCTTAAATATAATTTTTTTTTTTTTTTTGTTAATATGCAATTTTACTTTCTAACTCCAAATGGTAAGGGTATTTCATTAAAATAGTTTTGTAAAAACTTTAAAGTGCAATTACTACTTGCGAAAAGTCTCATAATATTTTAAAATTGAAATGATAGTACAATTAACCCAAAACTTTTTATTCATAGAACGATTTTTGAAAACGAATAAATAATGCTCTAAAATCTTAATTTTCTTTTTTGTAGAGTATTTTTGTTGTCCAAATGAGTCTCGGTCTTAATATATATAGTACATACATACATTTGTTGTATGTAGTGTCGAGGGCTTAAAACCAAAAATGTGTACCTCAACTTTTTTTTATATTACAAAAGGGAAAAAACTTCGGCTGACCGAAAAGTTAATGTGAATTATTTTAATAAAAGTGTTTGCTCCCAATATATGTTTTTAAAATTAAAATCATACATATCGTCCTTTTTTTTAATCATGTTCGTGCAAATTTAACTACCATTAATTTTATTTATTAAAGGATTTTATTTTTTATTTTACAAAAAAACGACTTGAATTTTGTATAAGTTGATTACTGTTTATTATTCTTGGGAGAAGATTTTTCTGCTATTCCAAAAGCCATTTTTCTGTCCTTTAAGGGTTTTCCATTTTTTTAGTTTTTAATAACGTTAAAGTCGTTTTTGATAATATGCCTCTGATATACTGGTATGTAATTGGTAAATTTAGTTTTGATTTTATTAAATTAATATTTTGTTTTACAATGTTTAATGCTTTTGGTAAGCTTTACAACGCTTTTAAAAGGACATAATCACAACTCAAGTCACCTTTTAAGCTAAGTACCCTAAAAGAATGAAACATTTTTTTCAAAGTTCTGTAAGCTTAGGAAAGGTAGTTGCTCATTTAGATCAAATAAAACCAAATGCAATTCTTATTAGTAGTATTATCTTACAATGTAATTAATGTTAATTATGTTACAAGGAAAAAAATTGTGAATTATTAATTTTTTTTTTTATATGTAAGCATCTAAAGTCATTAAGTTCTTAAAAAAATTTCTCTCTCTCTCTCACTTTGACTCTCTATTATTATATTATTACTGTTAGTTACTCAAATGTAATTGTTTTCACTAAACAGTAGTGTTTTTGAGGCAATTATATGCAACATTTTCAAATCATCATCATACAAAAGTCTGTTGGTGTGGTTCTTAAACCATTCCATATCAAAAAAATAAAAAAGCCATGCTATTCAAACTTTCGCAAATTTCATAAATGGAAATGGAGGAGAAATAAAAAATAAGCTTCGAAAACGGAACAAATTGTATGTAATTATAAAAAAAAACCTATATATTTAATGATAAAATGAAAGAAATAATAATAATAATAATAATAAAAAAAACTGTACTTTCTTTGTTCGGGTATTTAATAATATAAATTATTAAGAAAATAAATTAACTTTAAAAGGAAATAAGTATATAAATATATAAAAAATATATTTTACAATTCCGAGCTATTCTTCTATTATTTAAAACTAAAAGTAAAAAACATAAAAATTATGTTAGATAAAAAATAACTATATTATGAATAAAATTTGAAACAAAAAAATTATAAATAAGAAGTTTTTTTTTTATTTTTACTTTCAAGTACAATTAACAATTTATTAAAGTCTGTAAATGCTGAGTGTGTCTAAAGAAACCTTGTTTACCATATTTATTTCATTTTAATATGAAATAATTAAAAAGCTCTGTTCGATAATAAACCGAACATTATTACAAAATACAAAATTTTTTTTTAAGTGTTTGTGTATTAGTACACAACCCTTAATATCGCTCATAACTGCTTACACGAAAGTAACAACATTATGTAGTGTTCTGTTTTTCGTAAGAAAACAGGGGGCTACTCACTACAGTAAGTTTAACTTAGCTGCACAATTTCCTTTGCTGGATTTTTTGTGCAGATAAATCAAAAATGTAGCTACTTAAATGTATTTAGCTTTATTAATGTGCAGGTACGCAATTGTGGTAAAAGTGCAGCTAAAGTAAAGTGTTTGAAAGAGGAATAACAACGTTTTTATTAATAAATTGATAATAACAATGACGTTCAAACAACCTGTAGTCATTTGTTATACATTTTTATAATGAACGAGATGCCAAATTGGTTATACAGTAGTTTTGACTTAACTGCCTTTTGTTTACGTGCACTTTTGACTTAACTGCACAAAATTTATCATTTTTGGAATTATTCTTTCTAATTCCATACAAATTCCTTTTTTAAGCGCACTTTCTATACCTGCACATTTAAGATAAATGCACAAAATTTTTGGCATTTTAAAATTATTTTCATACAAAAAATCAAAGTTAGCTGCACTTTGACTTAACTGCCGAAAATAAATATTTTCTGGAATTATTCTTCAAAATTCTTGTTTACGTGCATTTTGTATACCTGCACATTTTTCATATTTTTGGGCAGCTTTAAAATATTTTCATACAAAACATCAAAGTTAGGTGCACACATAAAAATATATGGTGGCCACTTTTTCACATAAATATTCAATTTAAGCTGTTTATAAAAATATAAATCGCAATTTTTTTGTTTTTTTATGTTTTATGTTCTTTGTAAAATCTCATTGTTTTTGTTAATGTTTTTTTTTATATTAAATAAGCATACATATGTACATGTATTAAAATAATCTGTTATTTTCCAGCTAGCATAGGCTGTTTGTTAGACGATTATGTTTAATATACAACTCCTAAAATATTCTTCTGGTGATTATCTGACGAGTAACAAAAACATCTAAATCTTTTTTTAATTTATTATTTTTTTATTTATTTTTTGACACGCTCGTCTTTAAATCTTGGAATGAACCTTTTGGGACTCTCTGTAAGAGTCGTATAGCAATTACTGAGCTACCTAAATAAGACAGTTTTTGAAGTATGAAAATGCTATTGCCAATACAATTTTAATAAAACAAACCGGCCTAAGAATCTGTAAAAAAGGATTTTCCGACAGGATAGTGTTGATTTCGCGACCTTTAGGTTTGTTTTATAGAAATTGTATGAAAATTAGAAGTTTTGGCATGAAAAATACGTCTGATGCCCTTATTTAGGTAGCTTAGTCATACGGCTGAGCATTGTACGAGTTGTAAAATAATACCTACATGAGTCTCATACGACTCTTGGCATGCTTTTTGAAAGACTTTTGATAATCTCAACATACATCATAAACGATTCCCTTTACGATTAATATAAGCGATTTTCGCTGCGTTATGGAAGAATCTCTCATACGAATCAGCACGTGTAACAGTTTCTCCCGTGCGAGAAATTGTCTACAATTAAAAAATGAGCTCGTGACGATCAAAAAGACTCTTTGTGAGATTCGCAGTAAGCTCATAGACGATTGAAAATGCTAGCTGGATTGAAATAAAATTTTAATAAAATATAAATTTATGTATTAATAAAATAATTTTTTTATTCTACTTTTAAATCAAACCCTTTACTTTATCTGCACTTTTGTGCAGGTAACCACAATTGTGTACCTGCACATTAAGGCAGGTAAATGCATTTAATATAACTGCATTTTTGATTTACCTGCACAAAAAATCGTGCAAAGGAGATTGTGCAGCTAAGTCAAAACTACTGTAATAAAGTAAGGAACAGAATAGTCGCAGAAGTACAACGTAAAGAATAGCGCTGTTAGCTGTCAAAAGTTAAAAACGGCAGTTTCAAAATAGTGTCAACAGAATACGAAGTTGAAGTAGTCGTTGCAGTCGAAGCATCCGCCAGCTTCAAATATGTACTATTATAACTACTTTGTTCTGTTCCAGGCCTAAGATTTGCTATTCCTTTCATATAATCGTGGCAAAGTTGCTGTAACCACAAACCATATGCATAAATGTAGGTAAATGCAAAGTAGTAGACAGCTTAAATTGAATATTTATGTAAAAAAGTGGCCACCATATTTTTTTTGTGTGCAGCTTACTTTGATGTTTTATATGAAAAGATTTTAAAGCTACCCAAAAATATGTAAATATGCAGGTATACAAAATGCACGTAAACAATGATTTTGAAGAATAAAAATTTACAAGTTCGAAAAATTTGAACTGTGTATTACAAGTTTCGTACTATATGTTTTGAATGAACAGAAGTTGTTTATACCTTTTCAAAAACAAACAAAAATTAACTTTCGTAACGGAAACTCTCTATTACGAACAATAAAAATCCCTTCTGAAACTCCAACTCTGTATTACGAAAGCAAGCGTCAGTTATGTAAAAAGCGTTAGGAAATTGTTCGAAAGCTATTTCAAAGTTCAAGATAAATAAAAGTGTAAAACAAACAAGTTATAGTAATTTTATTTTAATATAATGTCTTTTATTTTTGAGTTTTACTTTTTTTTTAAACAATTAAGATGCTAACTTTTTCAATTCATCAAAAAAAAAAAAGATCTACCGGAAAAAACCTGCTGTCATAAGTCAATCCTGAAGTTGGTTGCAATTTACATAAACAGCTGTCATTACATTGCCAATTCAGGGTTGCCATATGATAGATTACTACAATTTCGGCCAATCTGACAATACAATTGACCTCAATTGTCAGCAGATCCCTCAACTTAATCATCTAAATACTCATAATCTTGATATTCAATAGTTTCACTAGAATTGCATTCATCTTCTAAATATTGGTAATCTTCATAAGTGTTGCCTTCAGAGTCCGATACTATATCACTAATATTATCTTTATGTTCCAGCCACTTTTTTAAACGACTCGAGTCTACTATTCCGCAATAGGGCATTTGTGTAATTTGACAGTTTTCTTCTACATCCGATATTTTGTATCAATCATTACCCAATTCTTTCTGAATAATATACGGCCCTCGGTACTTTGGAATGTGTTTCTTGTTTAAACCAGCAGTAGTGTCGACATTTTTTAATACTACATAATCCCCTATTTGAAAGGATTCAGCAGGTTTATGATGTTCGTTAAAATATTTCATGTTGTATGATTGAGACTTTTTAATGCAGACTTCCTAATTGAGCTTAAGTCAACACTTTCTTCAGCGTATGCTTCTTGCAGATATTCCGTTATTTCGTCTACTACCTCGCCACGCTGCTCTACTCCGAATAGCATTCTACATTTTAGGCAATTCCTTATAAACCGATTTAATTTGTCCCTCATATTCGGAAACCAATAATATTTCTTTATCTGATTCATGCATTTTTCAATGCCCACGTGGCCATATTTTTCATGAATAAGACGCATTACGTTTTCCTCCATTTCAGCAGGCACATATAATTGCCTTTGCCCTTGTACACCCCGTCGAAAAACTAACCAATTACTCATTTCATAGCTTTCTGAATCTTCTTCTTCCAATTTTTCCTTAATACGCTGAATATTGCTATCCCTGTTCTGATCAATCTGTATATTTGCATCGATATCGCATTCGCCTATTATCCCCACTATTGACATACGGCTAAGTGCATCGACGTGCGTCATTAACTCCCCCTTACGATGTCTGTTATTATAATCAAAATTTTCTAATTATGATGCCCATCTGGCTATCCTCGGTTTATCAATTTTTTATTTAATGTCAGTGTAAGAGCGCTATAATCGGTTACAATTATGAACGAAATTAGAGAAGGGTAAATGGATACCAAAATCGATTTTAAATTTTTCGATCGACTTTTTTTGTTACGGTTTTTGAAATCGATTAATCGAACCTCAAAATCGATTTTAAAATCGATTTCAAAATCGTTTAACATAGCGTTTACATTTGCCAGTACTGGCAAGACAGTAGCAATTCATTCAAACTTTTTCACTAATACATAAACACTTACAGCTATTTTGTTTTTGCATTGTTTTGCCAACTAATATGTATATGCTTACTGTCTTGCCAGTACTGGCAAATGTAAACGCTGTGTAAGATAAATTTGCAAACTCATACCTTATACCACAAAGGGGTTTACACCAGCATTTTTTTTGGAAAACTACTAGATTATGCTATGTTCACATTTGGCTTCTTAAACGCGTTTAAGCAGCTCGAACGTGATTAAGCTCTAATCACTTCAAAATCGAGATGATTAACCATACATTGAAGTGATTTGTTAATCACTTCAAATCGACATGATTACAACTAAATCACTTCATAACATGGGGTCTTCACCTGACAATTTTTTGTCATACCAAACGTCAAAGTCCATATAAAAAAAACTCGAAAATTTTTGTCAGCGTTTTTTTAATATGAAGTTTGACGTTTGGTATGACAAAAAATTGTCAGGTGAAGACGCTATGTTAACCACATAGAATCCACTGAACATACCCCAAATGAGAATCGCCAACATGATCGTGTACAACCGGCCAAGATGGCTGCTTAATGTTTTTATTTTTTTGTTCTTAAATATTCATAAATTTTCACAATTACATCATTAAAATTATTAAAATAATCTTCTGATAACTTTATAAAAGTGTTTTTATCCATTTTTAATACTTGAAAGAAATTTAAATTTGTTTGTTGTTTTTTTGTGTGCTTGTGTGTGTGTTTTTTCTTAATCATCTGTCATCTTAATCATCTCAAATGTAATGTGAACGGCTTTGATTAGCTAAATCAACATTTTGCTTAAACGCGTTTAAAAATCCAAATGTGAACATAGCATTAATTGAACTAAGATTTTTACAGTGTGTAGATATGACTACTTTTTCTATTCTTCCTGCTAAAAAGTGAAAATAAATTTTGAGATCGCCTTTAGAGGAACAAGTACATGTAAATTTTACATATTAATTAATATGTAAAATTGATTAATATGTAAAATTTACATACAGGATTTCTTCTGTAGACAATCAGGCCTGTCACATAAATTAATTCCGATCGAAAGTGGAAGTGATTTCGCATCTTGCTTCACATTAAACGAAATCACTTTTGATCGGATTTAATTCTGTGACAAGCCTGAATGTATGGATAGTATTTCAAAGGATTATGACAGTAGTTCCTGATCGGTGGCGACTGTTTCTTTGCTAAGTTACTGTTAAGTAAGTTGAAAAAAACTCGTTTGCATGGCATCGATGCCAGAAAGATGCAGAGACATTTTCTTGTAATGTCGTATTTGTTAGGATAAATTACATACTTTTTGTTTTTTCACTCTGCTTATAACTAAATTTAAATATCGCTCACAGAGCCCTTATATTAAACTTGGAAGTATATTAAGGATACTAATAGGAAAATACGTAAAATTACAACTTTAAACTGGGAAAACTGCATTAGCATACCTACAGACGTATGTACGCAAAAAAAAAATACATTCTATTGTGCATGCCCATAATTTATCGATTTAATTAAGATTAAAATTAAAAATTGTCAAAATTTTTATAAAAATAAAAAAATCGATTTTGAAAGCCCGATCATCGATTTCAGTTTAAAATCGCATACGTAAATTCGATTGCAAAAAATCGATTTTTTTTACTACAAAATCGATTTTCGATTGGAATCGAAAGTACCATTCCAAAGTACCGAGGGCCGTATATTATTCAGAAAGAATTGGGTAATGATCGATACGAAATATCGGATGTAGAAGAAAACTGTCAAATTACACAAATGCCCTATTGCGGAATAGTAGACTCGAGTCGTTTAAAAAAGTGGCTGGAACATAAAGATAATATTAGTGATATAGTAATCGATTTCAGTATAAAATCGCATACGTAAATTCGATTGCAAAAAATCGATTTTTTTTACTACAAAATCGATTTTCGATAGGCATCGAAATCGATTTACCATTCCCTAAACGAAATTCCCTCCAGATACACACGAAATCGCCTTAGGGCATATATAAAAGCCAGGGTTTCTAACTCGAAGCTGTGGTATTTAGACTCTGGTTTTGACGTACACTTCGAATAATAGGCTACCGGGTGAAATTTCTTGTCCTCTTGTCGCTGCAGTAGAACTGTCCCGTAACCCTTTGAACTAGCATCTGTGTGTAACTCTGTTTCAAAAAGAGGGTTATACACCGCAAACACTGGCCCCTTAACTAACCTATCTTTTAATGTTAGGAATGCATCAGTACACTCATTTGTCCAATTATAAGTTTTATTCTTCAATTCTGTTAAAGGGGTTGCTATTCTTGAAAAATTATAAAAAAGTCTTCGAAAAAACGAAAATAATCCCAGACAGCGTTCCACTTCTTCATGGCTGGTCGGAATTGGATATTCTTGAATTGTCTTGATATGGTCATTATTTGGGCGTATTCCCTCTTCATTAACCTTGTAACCTAAATAGTCTAATTCACGGTATCCAAATTTACACTTTCCCAATTTCAATTTCAAACCCGCAGTCTTCAAGACTTTTAATACGTCGGCCAAAATTTTCAAATGTTCTTCAAATGTCTTAGTTGCAATACTTATGTCATCTAGATATACTACTATCTTTCCCTCATCAATAAATTTCCTCAACACCATATTAATAAATCGCTGAAAAACGGCTCCCGCATTTTTGAGACCAAATGGCATATAACAGTATTCAAACTGACCCAACGGCGTCACAAAAGCAGTAAATTGGATTGAGTCCTTATCCATTGGTACTTGATGGAAACTATTTTCCAAATCAAGTGTCGAAAAATATCTCTTATTCCCCAAATAATCGAGGCAATTCTCAATTAGTGGCAGAGGGTAGTTATCCTTCAAAGTAATTTTTATTTAACGACCGATAATCAACGCACATTCTCAAGTCCCCGTTCTTTCTCCTTACTAGCACAATAGGGGTGGCATATGGCGACTCGCTCGCACGAATTATACCTTTCTCTAACAGTTCTTCAAGTTTTTTCTTAAGTTCGGCTCGCTCGCGATAAGAGAGTCTTCGGGGCCCACTGTAAACCGGTACGTCATTTGTCAATCTGATTCTCATACAATAATTCAGAGGCTTGTCACTATTTTCTAAAACACTGAAATAGTTTTCTTCAATAACTGATTTTAAAGCATAAGCATTCGCTGAAGTCAAATTGCTATCCATATATATCGGACTTAGACCCGATCACACAAACAGTCTGCATTATTTCCTCACACTCATTTTCATCAATTATGTCTAATCTGTATATACCATCAGGCCTATCTATTTCAGAAAGAATTAAGTCACTTTCGTTTACAATACTCCAATCAGATTTTAAAATATTTTTATAATTTTTTACATTAAATGGCAAAACATCAAATATCTTATTAGTATTTTCAATGGCTGAAACTTCATTTTCTTGCGGATCTCTGTACACGTTGAAAGACTTAAGCGCACTGATTATTTCAATATTTGGTTTATTTCCAATTTTTAAATTCATATTCAAAAGTTTTTTCTTATTGTAACATATTTTTAGTTTACATAAATGTATATTAAGCTTTAACAAAAGATCGCGACCAATTAGCATTGGTATAATAGCCTCTTCATCTGGCAGCACAAACAAATCATGTGATATGTATTTATTGGATAGAGAAATTTCGCATTGAATACGGCCCAGAACATTCAATTTTCTATTTCCCACACCTCTATAATTGTTTAAAGTATTCACGTCTTCTAATTTAAATGGCACAAGTGATTTTCTTATGTAGCTAATGGGACTACCGGAATCAAGTAAAGAAAAAATTCTAGTTAACTCAGTGCGCTTATTCTGTCTAAAGGCAACACTTACCATTTGGAATGCGTCTAAATCCTCTCCGTCAACAATCGCTGCGGCGATACTCTTCTTTTTCGGGCAATTCTGGTGAAAATGACCAACTTCTGCGCATAAGAAGCACGAGTTTGCTGGACGGTTTAGGACATCGGCTTTGGTAATGTCCAAACTGTGAGCAATTATAACAGCGGACTTCGGAGTCTGGTACTTTGGCATCAATTTTTTCACCAACGGCGGTCAACTTAGGTTTGTTTACTATGGCTACGTTGACACTTTTTGTTGACCCAGTACGTGCGTGTTGGCGGCGTTGTTCGTATCTATCCATACGTTTTATTAACTCGTCTACAGTATTTGCGCCGTATAAATATGTAATAGCATTGCTATTATCGGATATACCGTCGATTATGAAGTCGACCAGTTCCTGCTCTTCAATGTCTGACCTGGCTGCGATCGACTGCATAGCCACCAAATAACTCAAACAAGTTTCACTTGCTTTCAACGTACGAGACCGAAGTTGGCGGTATACCTCCTGACGCGATATGCTACGTTTAAACATCTTTATTAAATTAGACTTCAGTGCCTCGTACTCGATCAAGCCTAGGTTATCGACATATTTCATTGCTGTCCCCTCTAATCGTCGACGAACACCAACACATTTTTCTTTTTCAGTGTAGCCACAAATGTTTGCATAGTTGTCGAAATGGACAAACCATTTTGTTATGTCGTGGTGGTCATCTCCGCTGAAACCGAATCTAGCTCCATCAAATCTATACGACGGGCGTGTGCGACTGGATATTCACGAGATTCCAAATCTCGTATTTGCTGCTGTATCTTCATCATTTCTAATCGGATTCGTTAATTTTTTAGTTCGTTTTCAGCATTCAATAAATTTATGCCAACAGCAGACACACCAGCAGAGTGACCGGTGGCATCCGAACTCGGTTAATGTTTGGCACTGGCAGCAGATTCATTTTTATCCCCAAGGGCAGCAGGGATATTAGACTGTGTCTGAATATTGTCGGCAGGCGTGTCGACACTGGCATCGGCTATATTCACGGCAGAAATATTGGCTGCGGAAGTATTGGCGGTAGGCCTATTAGCAGCAGGAACGGTGGTATTAGCATCGGACACATTAACAGCGGAGACATCTGCATCGGAAGCATTTACAGCCAGCCCATCTATATTATCCTCATTGGCGGCTGTGGCCTTAAAATCATTTACCAGTACATTAGAATCACTAAAACGTGGTGCCGGAATTTCAGCAGAATTTTCCCGCTTGTGTACTGCATCGTATAGTATCCTTATCTGAGTCAATGTGGCCGATTCGGGAAATTCTACTCCGGCTGTTTTCAATTCCTCTGTCATCACGTGTCGGCTAGGGCGCAAGTCCATCACTTTTCTATTAAATACTTTTCAATCCTTCTTGTTTTCTTAGTTTTATAGTGTGGTGCATCTGTTGTACCCCACACTTGATGTTATATGTAGTAACTTTATTTTAATATAATGTCTTTTATTTTTGAGTTTTACTTTTTTTTTTTAAACAATTAAGATGCTAACTTATTCAATTCATCAAAAAAAAAGATCTACCGGAAAAAACCTGCTGTCATAAGTCAATCCTGAAGTTGGTTGCAATTTACATAAACAGCTGTCATTACATTGCCAATTCAGGGTTGCCATATGACAGATTACTACAAAGTGAAACCTAATTGTATTAGATTTGATATAAAATAAATGTATGACAGATTACTACAAAGTGAAACCTAATTGTATTAGATTTGATATAAAATAAATGTTTACTAATGTTTTAATATTTGTGGTCTTGAAATTTTAAAAAAATATAAAAAAAATTTTACAAAAATAAAAAGCAGCATAAAGTAATGGTTGGCTTTTTCTGTAGTCTCTTCAAACCACAGGAAATACAATAAACTTTTATTAAAAAAAAACAAATTATAATATTTTTCACACATTGAATAGTATTTATTATTTGTTTTGTGTTGGGATATTTTCGTCCATTTTGATATTTTAATAGCAGTGCTACCAACTTGTAATCCAATTTCCCATTTGTTTATAAATAAATTTCTGTCATCGTTTCGAACGAGTACGCAGTACGATTTAACTTTCGATTCGGAAATTGTT
The DNA here is from genome assembly GCA_930367215.1 of Pollenia angustigena. Classification (NCBI taxonomy): domain Eukaryota; kingdom Metazoa; phylum Arthropoda; class Insecta; order Diptera; family Polleniidae; genus Pollenia; species Pollenia angustigena. Next base: position 20,483,947 of record OV884061.1, on the reverse strand, counting down.
TTCGAAAATTTTAATTTTCGAATCGAAATACGCGGTATCCCTCCAGCGTTGGCGGGTATGAGTGAGAGGTAAGCGAACGCGTTTAGCCACCGATTGCAAACCGATCGACTTGGTTCACTGGGTTGTTGTCGTTGTAACAGCTCGACCTGAAAACCAAGTATTTATAAAATTTATTTTTTATTCTTCTTCTTCGCTCTGTCCATCCAACCTAGCAAAATCAAGGACCAGTAGCTGTGCTATCTCACGTGGGTGGGTTTATAAGGGCACCGTTTCTAGCTGGGCTGGGCTTGCACTGCAGTTGATAAGGTGTCGTACGTCGTATGGGCCTTTATTTTTTTTTTTTTGTTATACACAAATGTATTTTGTTTTTTGTAAAATTTTTTGTTGTTGTCTCTACCAGCCAAAAGGGTGCTCAGCACAACTGAAACGAGCAAAGATTAATGTGCTCAAACAAACACATCGAAGTTTGTGTTTTTTTCTTACGAAAAACAGTACGTCATGAAATGTTCTCATCTTTATGTTGAGTTAGTTTAGTGCAGGGGGCTTATTATATATTGCGATGCGGAAGTCAATGCAACACGAAAATAACGTAAGCGACATCATTTTCAATTTTGATTTTTTTTTTAATAATTTACTTTATTGGCAACACTTGCATCGCCTCCGAAAATGTCATGGTCACATAAGCAGTGTGGCCATATCCAAAAATATATTACAGCTCAATCGGCTTTAAAATAATGCTAATAAATGCTATAAAAAATCCTAAGCTGCCAAAAAATAATGCTAAAATTTTAATTGTATTATTTTTTTGTTTGATTAAAAAATAATAAACTAACTAAAGCTTCTCTGCATAGTCGGCTTTCGTTCGGAAACAAGGCAGATTTTAGAAGCTTTACTTAGCGAAGCCGGTGTTTGTTATACCATAGAGGAGAAAATCCTTGCGCCCGGCCGAAGTCCGGCTGTGCAGAAAAGGTTTAGTTCGCGAAGCCCGTATTTGTTTTAACATACAGAACAAAATCCTTGCGCCCGGCCGAAGGCCGGCTATGATCCCAAATTTGTTTACATTCTTGCTTGTAAGAATTTTTGGCATTGTACTTACTTATTTTGATATTTCAAAAAAAATTTTACACATTTTAATATTTTTCATTATAAGTTAAGTTGTGGACATTATGACACTTTGCAAAGTGTCATAACGTCCGCGGACGCTATGACATTTCTTTGATGGACGTTATGACACTATGACACTAGACGTTATGACATGCCACCTTTAAAAATGGTGTTGCTGCTTTTTCTCTGGGTGTATATATTAAATATATAACGAAAACACTTTTGGGCGCAAGGATTTTCTCCTCTATGGTATAACAAAACCCGGCTTCGCTAACTAAAGCTTCTCTGCATAGCCGGCCTACGGCCGGGCGCATGGATTTTCTCCTCTATGGTATAACAAAAACCGGCTTCGCTTAATAAAGCTTCTCTGCATAGCCGGCCTACGGCCGGGAGCATGGATTTTCTCCTCTATGGTATAACAAAAACCGGCTTCGCAAACTAAAGCTTCTCTGCATAGGCGCCCGGCCGAAGGCCGGCTATACTTTCAAGCTTGTAAGCATGAATGGATTTTCATTTAATACATTTTTATATTAATACATATATGTACAGTATTTATCGGTTATATGCACGTCCGTTATAAGCATTTCCCACTTTTTTGCATGTAAGTTCGTGCAATTTCAGGTCGCAATTTAAAATATACATGGAAGTTTCTTCTTTAAGCATGTCGATTATATGCATTTCTCGCTTTTATGCAGGCAAATTTTTATACAATTTGAATAAATTGCATGAAAAAATCTCTTCTATATGCATCATTCCTAAATTTGCAAAAATTTTACTAAAATTGTTCTAAAATGATTTATTTATCATCACTGTCATAGGCTCCGAGCAATAACTCCCAGTTGCAATAAGTCCCAGTGCAATTACTCCCAATGAATTAAATCCCAAAATAAATGAAATAAGTCCCAAACTGGAAAAAAGAAATAAATCCCAAAAAAAAAATTTTTTTTTTTTTTTTCATTATTTATTTATTGAATCTTCATATATTAAATATGAACTAACAATAATTAATCAAATCTTAACCTAATATTATTTTTTGTCCTGCCAGTGCCAGACAAAAATTTTGTTCATCGCGGGTTCTGTTCACTTTTATAGGTGTTTATCGCTCATCTAATTGGACAAGTGCCGCAGTGTCTCTTCTTCTTAAGCGAGTGTGGCCGCTATCATTTAAAATATTTCGTGCTAGTGGGTTCGGGTGCAATTCGAGCCTTTTTAAGTATTTTACTGCATATTTCGTAATCATAGTTTTAACTAATGGAACATTGAGATCCTTGTGAATATTTGAGTTTTTAACATACCAAGGGGCAGCTGTGATTATTCGAAGTAGTTTATTTTGGCGCCTTTGAATTTTTTCGATATTAGAGGCCGAGGCAGTGCCCCATAACTGAATACCATAGCACCAGATTGGCTTTAAGATGGAGTTGTAAAGAAGAAGTTTGCAGTCGAGACTAAGGACAGAGTTTCTTCCAATAAGCCAATGAATTTAAATGGCTTTTAGTTCCATTTGAGTTAATTTTGCCTCTATATGGCTTTTCCACGTTAAACGGCGATCTAGGTGAATACCGAGGTATTTTACATGCGAATTTTGAGGTATTATTTGATTATTGATTTTAATAGGGGGGCATGATTCCCGACGCAAGGTGAATGTTATATGTACGCATTTTTGCTCATTGACCTCTATCCTCCATTGCTTTAACCATAGTTCGAGTTGAAATATATGATCCTGTAGGTATCGAGATGCTTCTTGACGGTTTTCGTGCACGCTCAAAAAAGCTGTATCATCAGCAAATGTTGAAGTTTGTGTGTAGTTGTTTGTTGGCATATCCGAGGTATATATTAAGTATAAAAGTGGGCCCAGGATGCTTCCCTGAGGGACTCCAGCGTCAATTTGCTGAGGAGAGCTTAAATAATCACCTTCTTTAATAATAAACTTTCGACCGACTAAGTAGCTTTCTAACAGCTTGTGTATGTTTACTGGTAAGTTTAGCTTCAATTTATGTAATAAGCCTTCATGCCAGACTTTATCGAAAGCTTGAGAAACATCGATGAAGAGAGCGGAACAATATTTTTTTTCTTCAAATGTTTTTCTTATTGCGTTTACTATACGGTGGGTTTGCTCAATTGTGCTGTGTTCTCTTCTAAAGCCGAATTGGTGGTTAGGAATACATCTATTATCATTTAAAATTGGGGTTAATTTTGACGCTAACAGCTTCTCAAACAGCTTTGATATATTAGAAAGTAAGCTTATAGGCCTATATGACTCAACTTTTGTGTGATCCTTTCCAGGTTTAGGTATCATGGTGACTAAGGAGACCTTCCACTTTTGAGGATAGTATTCAAGGCGTAAAATAGCATTAAAAATTAAAAGAATAATTTTCTTTGCTATGCTGGGTAGCTCCAAAAGCATTTTGTTGCTGATCTTGTCAAAACCAGGAGCCTTTTTGGGGTTTAAATCACAAATAGCCTTTTCGATTTCTCTTATTTCAAATCTTAGCGGAACAGCTGCTCTAGCAGCAACAGGTGGTAACTCGACCGCAATATCGTGAGATATATTTGGGGTAAATACGTTTTTTAAATGATTGACAAACAGATTTCCTTTTTCAACATCATTTCTTGCCCAACTTCCATTCAAGTTTCTTAATGGTGGTTTAGAGACAACTGGCCTTTTGAGATTTCTAGCTGCACGCCATAATGAGTAGTCTGATTGTGGGGTTGCATCAAGTTCCTTAAGATATTTTTCCAGAGAAGCCGTTTTCTTAGTCTGCAGTAACTTTCTTAGTCTTTTTGTACACTCTTTAAGTAAGTTCTTAAGTTGAGGGGATCTGTGCAATTGCCACTCTCTTCGAGCCCTCCTTTTTTCAGACAAAAGATGCTCGACATCTGTGGAATATATTTTAATAGTTTTTGTTTTTTTGGGGGCAATATTGGAATGTTGAACAGCTAGTTTCAGAAAACTGTCAAAATTGTCAATAGAGCGATCTACATAATCCGGTGTACTGAGCGGAATATTTTCTGTGCAATGGGTACTGAGATATTTTTTATATTTCAACCAATTAATTTGCGTAGCTGTCGTCGGAGGTACAATTTTATTGGGGTTCATTATAGTAACAATTGTAGGTGTGTGGTCGGAAGATAAATCTAGGGAGGCTTCAACTTGAATCGTTTCTATGGGAATGTTTTTGACCACGCCGAAATCTATGACATCTGGAATTTTTTGAAGATCAGTGGGCCAATATGTTGGTTGTCCGCTCGCTACCACATTTAAATCCGTTTTAGAAATTATGTTAAATAAAACACGACCCTTTGGTGTTATAAGTCGCGACCCCCAGAGGGTATGTTTAGCGTTATAATCGCCAGCGGCTAGGAAACACGGTCCTAATGATTTAAAATATGTATTTACAATATTGGTCCTCCGATATTGAAAATCTAGGCGGGGAGTATAACGATGAAATTATTAGGTTTCTATTTAATTCCTCAACGCAAATGTTCGTTGCCTGGAGATAATCTTCACGATGATCACACATTAGGTAGTGTTTGACTCGGGCCTTTATTAAAATGGCAGCACCTCCACAAGCTCTATCTCGAGGGTCCTTGGTATCATATAGTATATAACCATTTATTTTAAACGTACTTCTTGAGGTCAAATGAGTTTCAGAAATCATCATGACATCAATTTGTTTATTTTTAAGAAAGTATTCTAATTCATTTTTATGTTGGCGGATGCCGTTTGCGTTCCAAAAACAAATTTTTAAACAGTTCATGGTTTGTTAAGTACAGCTTGCAATAACATCGATTGCATTCTAAGCATTTCATCATATTACCTATTGTGTTCGTAAAATTATTTACTGTTTGCACTAATGTTTCCATGGTTTTTTCTAAACGACTTAAATTAGAAAATTGAGTTTCATCATTACTTGGCGAGGCACCTTGCATTGGCTCATGGTTTGATTTTAGGACGTTAGCGTAAGAGGTTCTGTTATTACTAGGCTGGGGGGCTTGAATTGCATTTGTGTTAACCTGATTTGTTACCTGCATTTGAGGGGGATTAGTTTTCGGTCCGACCGACTGCTTGACGATAGTATATACAGGGCATCCTCTATAATTGGCAGTGTGATTACCGCCACAGTTGCTACATTTTTTTACGTTGGGGTCGGTTTTAGACTTGTCGCAAAGAACTGTTCCATGTAATTCACCACATACTACGCAGACAGGGGGTAAGTAGCAGTATGCCTTAGTATGGCCAAATTCCTGGCAGTTTAGACATTGAACAGGACCATTTCTTTTGTGCGGCTCCTCAATAGTTACCCTTCTGTACAGAATATATTTCAAATTATAAATTGGATGCGTTTCATTTTTTTTGAGCTTAACGTCGCCGGGTTCAAGCTCCACTCGAAATAGTGGTTGGGGATTTTTTTCCCTATTTTTGATATTTGTTACGTTTTTGATTTTAAAGCCCTTCTCTTCCAAAAAAGCTTTAATTTCCCCTGGGTCTACGCATGAGTCTATGCCCTTGATTACTACCTGAAGACCTTTACTGCTCTTCAGTTGGTACGTATAAAAGTTTTTATTCAGAGTCTCAAAACTTGTAATTACCTTTCGAAAATCATCCTCGTGATTCACCTGTATTTTAGTCTCGTTAATGATACCGCGCTTTATTGCAGCTACATAAAAGGAATTTTCACCTATCACCGAAATTAAACTTTTTATTAACTCATTAGAGTTTTGCTCTCTAAGGTATATCGGGGGTGGCTTAGACGATTAAATGACGTTTGGTGCTTCAGAGGATTCATCCTCCAGAATCGCGAAACGATTTTGTGTATTTATTTTATCAAAAGATGGTACTTTTGAGGCCGAAGCAACTGCTGCAGGTAAGGTAGGGCTGCGTCCCCGTTTAAGCACTGTTATGTACCTGTCCATACCAACTTGTACTGTAGGCTTTTGACAACTTTTTACAGGGGGGTTTTCCATTGCATTTGTGTTTAAGTTCATGGTATCATTGCCCACTAAATTTGTTTTTGACGTCACGGCAATACTTGCTGGCCTGGCAACACTTGTCACCAAATCTTGTTGTAGTTTTTTTAATGAGTCACTATCCACCGTTTGTGTAAATACCGAGGGTGAGAGGGAACGTGTTCGAGTAATTGGCTTAGCCGTTAAGTAGTTAATATTGTTTTGTTTTGTTTTATTTATTTCTGCATTATTTTCATTTGCATTAACTAAAACGTAAACGTTTCTTTCATTTTGTCTTAGTGTTGTTTCACTGTTTGTACTCATGCAAAGAGTTGTTTTTGTTTTTCACCGTTTTGCTTTGCTTTAATATTTTTATTATTTATTGTATTTTACAACAACAAAAGAAAAACCAGAATTTAAATGTTTTTTTCAGTATATGTATACACATGTATGAACATTCATACGTACATATATATTTTTACTGATTTATTTTATTTAATTTGATCGTTTTAAATTGTTCACTATTATGTTAAATAATTTAATTAACAAAATATATTATTTTGTTTTTTTTTAAGCGTCCATTCGCTGCTTAGATTACAAAATCAAATGTGATTAATTAATAGTTCAAATTGTATGCGGGGCTAAAATACACGTCTGTATCACAACAAAGCACAAACCGAACTGTAAAAAAAAAATGAAATAATTTCCAAGTCTTAAATGAAACAAACCCCAACTTTTGGGAGTTATTTCATAATGAAATAACTCCTAAAGACATTAATGAAATAACTTCCAAAAACGGTCCATCGAACACTTTGCAAATCAAAAAACTAACAATGACAATTTTCCTCTAGCAACTACATATGTACATATGTATTTAAGACCTGCACAGATACATCTGTTTATATCTGTTTCTGTGTTTTTTCTAAAGTGGATGCGTATGGATGAGTTTCTGATATAAGTTGATGTTGATATGATTTGCAAAAGAGTGGATGTAAGTTGATAAAAAAGAGAGTATCATATCTGCTAATATCTGTTTCGCAAAAGCAGATGCTAGTGGATATTGAAGGAATACAATAAGTTACTTATTGTACGATACCGTTATTTTCAATTATTTTTCAACGCAAAAGAGCCGACCCTTTGGCTGGTTAAAAAATAATTTTTTACATAAACAAAATACCTATGTACACATGAACAGTTATTTTTTTCAATAATTTTTGCGTGATGTGTTTCGAGCACAAACAAAAAAACTTTACAAGAACAAAATGTGTTGCTTGTTTTTTTGGAAGGCAAACATTTTTGAAAATTTCGGTACCGATATGTATTTTGTTTGTGTAAAAAATTCTTTCATGAAATTGAAAGGTTGCGTTTTCTTCGTTCAAGTGCCAAGTAGACAAATATTATTGAAAAAAAAATTCTGAAAAGGAAATGCGGTGCATATGTTTTACTTGACCTAAGAATTGTAACCAGAAAAATAAATAATTTTTTCCAATAGATATTTGTAAACAAAAAATTACTTAGGTTAGGTTAGGTTAGGTTAGAGTGGCCGGTCACAAAGACCCCGCATAGACCAAATAGGTCCCTAGCGTTACCACAATTGTACGATAACCCACAGAAGAAAGTAAAAAGGTCAGTCAGATGTGATGGTATCCAGAGTACCCCACACTCTCTTGACGAATGCCAGGAGTCTCATTAACCCAATTCCAGAGACTTCCCCGAGATCTTGAAGATAATGATCTCCCAGACAGTTCGCCCTGGAGCACACGAGTGCCGGACAGTAGCATAGCAAGTGCTCTACCGTATGCTTTTCCCCTGGTACCCCACAAAATCTACAATTGTCACTATTCAACCGCCCCGCCCTATAGGCGTATACAGCAGTCCAACAATGACCCGTTATAAAACCCATCAGAAGTCTACAGTCCCTTCTAGATAGCGACAGAAGAATTCTCGACGACTCCGGATCATAGGATCCCCACATTACCTTGGAAACCCTGCACGTTCTTGTGTTTTCCCAAAACGCCTCTGATCTCCTCCGTATAGCAGAGTCCGTATCTCTCCTTATATTCCGAATCGGAGCCGGGATGACCACCATCCTATCGTGTGGTAAACGGGCCCCCCGTTTCGCCAATTCGTCCACCTCTTCGTTGCCCTCTATGCCCTGGTGACCGCGAACCCAGTAGATATGCACTCTCCTATTGACACAGAGTCTATCTATCGAGTCCCTACACTCCTGGACGACAGAGGAGTATGAGTATTCCGCGGTTATAGCCTTGATCGCCGCCTGACTATCAATGAAAAAGTTTACCTGCGAGTTCTCGGTGCCGGGAACACGTGCCAAATCAGCAGCCATTTTGGCTGCAAAAACCTCCGCCTGGAAAACGCTGCAGTAATCGGGAAGCTTATACGATTCCCGAATACCCAGTTCTCGGCAGTAGACTGCAGCTCCAACTCCGTCCTCCATTTTGGAACCATCAGTGTAGAATCTGAGGTCCCTTGGCCTGATCGGAGTCCTACCAACCAACCGTCCTCCTCTAGGGTAACTCGCGGTTTCCTTCCAAGTGTCAGTCTCGGAATGGTGTAGTCACTGCTACAATCTATTCCCCTTATAATACTACCGTGACCATAGAGTCCATATGCAAATTGTCCCGTCGCCTTTAAGCGGATCGCAGACCTCCTTGCCATTCCTTCTGCCACTAGATGAATCGGCTGCAAGTCCAGGATCACATCCATTGCCGCAGTCGGTGTACTACGCAGAGCACCGGTGATACTAAGTTCGGCGAGTCTCTGGTTATTAATAACCAAAAATAAATAAATTGTACTTTAATTGGTTACCACAACCAACAAAAAATATATACCTTTAACAGGGCTGCCAGGTACTTTTTTCGCCCTCCCCAAATTTAAGAAAAATTTTCCCCAAAAATCCCCTGATAAAAGTAAAATCCCCCAAAATAAACCCCTTAACAAAATACGATTTTTTTAACGGAAAATATAAATATTTATTTGAGTTTTGTTTGTACTATGTTTTACAAGAGATCATTTAAGAATATATATATCTATATATATATATATATATATATATATATATATATATGCACACATAGATATATGTATTAAAAGTCAATAACTTCAAAAACTTCTGAATCTCCATCATGAGGCTCAGAACAGTTTTTACCATATATATTTTTGGATTAAACTTAGCTAGCATATCTTTGGTAGGTTGAAATTCCTTACAGCAGATTTGGTTGATACTAAGATGAACTTGTATTCTCAATAATGCCTCCAAAAGCATATATTGCATACTATTACGTAGTTTTGTTTTTGTGAAATTCATCACTGAAAATACACGCTCCACACACGCATTGCTTGTTGGTATCGAAAGCATATTAAGTACAGCCTGTGCCAATTCTTTGTAGTGTCTTGTGCCAGCTGCATCTTGAAAGTTATAAACTTTTGGCCAAAATTCCAATAAATTAAGTGGAACATCATTTTCAAAATAATCATTCCAGTTTGTAAAAGGGAGTTTATTCCATTGAGCCTCATAAACATCTAAGGAAATAGTTGCGTCCATGAGCCCAAGCAAAGTTTCTTTGACTGTATTAAATTTTGCCTGTGTTATTGTATTAATGCATTTCTGAATACTGAAGTATTTTTATTGTTTAAAAACGTAAAGATTTTCGGGTAAACGATTTACCATTTCAAACAAAAGTTTTTTTAAATACTGCAAACAATTGTTTTTAAGTACTACTATTTCTTCATTTTCTAAGCAACAAGATAGTAGTTCCCTTCCAAACTCTATCCCGAAATCTATGTCATTTAAGGAAAGAAACGAATCTTGGTCCTCCAATATATCTAATATATTGTAGAAATTGTTCAAATCTTTTATTTGGCTAACCACCGACGGTTTAAATATTTTGGAACATAATACTAAAATAGTCATGTTCATTTTGTCGTACAAACTTCCAGCATCAACACTGTCGCACTGAAAGTCTAGATTTATATCGTTAATAATTGGATTAATAAAAATAAGAAACAATCTGTTGCTATCGTCTTTCATTTAAATATAAATCATCTTTGCGGTGTGATCGTTTTCGGCTGTTGCAATTAATGAAAAATAATATTTTAGTTCAATCCACTGTTGCAGAACTCTTTTCACTGCTGCGCCATATGCTTACCAACGTGTATTGGAAATTTGTATTAGTTTTTTAAATTTGATGCTATCGAACCCAGTATTTATCAATTCGAAAGCTCTTTTATATTTTAAGCTGCGCAATGGACTATTGCAAAAATAAAAGTAAAGTTCCTTCACAATGAATTCAGCTCTATTAGGAATATCCTTTGATGCATGTGAGCAACACAGGTGCAGTGAATGACAGGTGCATTTTATTAAAATAAGTCCGGGATTTTCCTTTTTCAAAAGTGTGTATAACGAGTGATTCTTCCCGCATAAATTATTGGCTCCATCTGTACCCATAGATAACATATTACGTATTTTTATACCAATTTTGTCAAGGTACTCCTTTAAAGAATTAAAAATATTTAGGGCCGTAGCCTCTTCCACAACAAATAATCCCAAAAAATCGATAATAATTTTTTGTTTATTAGAACTGTAATACCGAACACATAAGCACATCCATTTAATACGGGAAATATCTGTCGACTCATCCACAATAAGAGAAAATTTCGAGTCGCCAATATCTTGTACAAGTGCATTGAGTATGGACGGACCAAGTACATGTTTTATAATTGAAGTACATTTTGTACGATGTAGCTTTATATTTTCAAACATGTTTGAGTTTGTGGATATATTTTTTAAAAGTCAGCAAGATGATCCACAGAAGCAATAGAAGTATGCTTTGCTATAAACACAGACATTTTAATGTCCAATAGCTTTTGATCATTAGTAATTGTGATAATACCTGCAAAGTAGGTAAAATATGTACATACATATTTTTCTATATGGGCATTTCTCCAGAATGGTCTGCCAGGATGAAAAAAAAAATGTTGATTATCATCGTCTTTTATTGTTTATTATTAGAAAAAAAGTCTATGTTCTTATTAAAGAATGGTTTCCTAGCATATCTGAGCTGTTTTACTTAAGGAAATTTTCTGTACTTTTAAAGACATTTTTATATACTTATTTTACATGCAAGAAATATGTTATGTTTACACTCCTTCTTCATAATCTCTCCATTACAATCAATTGTAAAACGAGTATTAAGTTTTTTTGTTAAGCAAATTTTAAGACATTTATGGGAAAATGCGTGGAGATAATAATAAAAAAACATATGGAAAAAGTGTCACGTGCGTAATGTCACGTGCGTAATTTACAATTTATTTTTTTCTTCGCCAACCCATGCATAGTTGCTTTTGAACAAAACATGTTAATAAAGGCCCATTACTAACCTTTATAAAAACATTTTTTCCGAAATAAAAACCTCCTACAATTCACTTACTTTCGCACTTTTTCTTACGGTCCTAAAAGGCACTTCTATTTTTGTCACGTGAGTAAGTCAACTTTGATTGCATGGCATTTGGGTACCCAGTGCTCAATTTACCATTATATATACTTTTTAGAAAGAACTCATCACAAACAATGTAACGATTCTAGAATTCATTCTAAAATTCCAATCCACTTCTATTTTTTTAATATTCAAACACAATAAAACGCGTACAAATGTCGCGTGCATAACCAGAGAAACACCCATATACATACATATTTCCTCAAGTAAAATTAAAAAATACCTACCAAAATGGGATAGGAGCATTTCCATTTTATTTCACCGGTAAATTTCTCGATCGTGTCCGATTTCAATAAAATTTGGTGAGTGTGTAAAGTAGTATATGTGTGTAAGAAAAATGATTTTTTTTTTTTTTTTTTTTGAAAACTGTGGCAACACTATACCTTTGAATAACTGAAAATTTTGGGTTAGCGACCTCACTCTAAAGTTCATAACTTTTGTTGTGTAAAAGATATTAAAAAAATTCTTTTTACATAAGAATGGTATAAAAATAGGGTTTTAGAAATTAAAAAAAAAAAATTAAAAAAAAACTTTTTTATAAAAAAAAAAATAAAAAAAAATTTTAAATTAAATTTTTGAAATGATTACCCCCTTTAATTTTTTTTATTTTTTTTATGCAAATAGCCACATATGTTCTCTAACCACCCTGAAAATTTTAGAGTGGTAGCACTTAAACTTTTCAAGATATGTAGAGCTATGTAGTTACTACAATATACATTAGCGTGGCCGTTAGTTGTATGGAGAACTTTTTTTTTTTATTTCTTATATTCTCCCCCCCCAAATCGGTTCAGTTTTATGTAAAAAAAAATACAAAAAAATTTCGTAGCGATAAGTTGTGTTTTAGGGGGGGCGTCCGCCCCTCAAAGTTTGCCATCAAGCCATTTATTCAAATGTAATTTGTTTGCATATGACTATCTCTTAAAAACAACATTTTACAAGAACATGATATATGGCAATATTTTAGCTCTTCTAGTCAACAACATTAGCCTCGAAGAAAGTTTTTTGCTAAAATTAATATTTAAGAAAATAATTAAGAAAATAACAACAAAATTCCAAACATTTTATATACGTTTTATATATATAAAAGAGGGATTTAATGTCAAGTGAACTAATTTTGAAGTCGAAATCTTTCGATTTGGATGAAATTTGCACCACCGTTAGTCCCATTGAATAGTAGTTCAGACACAAATTTTCAACAAGATCGGTCAAAAAGTTTCTGAGTTTGGGAGGGTTAAAGTTTGAAATTTTGGCCATACAGGTGTTCTTTCACATCCATGTAACTTATTACCAATTGGGGTTAGCAAAATTTGTCTCAAGCAGCTTAGATAGCTATTTGATCAATCTTTAAAAAATTTCATCCAAATCGAAAGACATCGATTTCAAAATTAGTTCACTTTTTTTTTTTTTAATATCTTTTACACAACAAAAGTTATGAACTTTAGAGTGAGGTCGCTAACCCAAAATTTTCAGTTATTCAAAGGTATAGAGTTGCCACAGTTTTCAAAAAAAAAAAAAAAAAAAAATCATTTTTCTTACACACATATACTACTTTACACACTCACCAAATTTTATTGAAATCGGACACGATCGAGAAATTTACCGGTGAAATAAAATGGAAATGCTCATAGGGAGGAGTTTTTTATATGCGATACCGCCATGTTTTTATATGACGAGTAGTGTCATTGTGTCGTTTCAAATCTTTTTTATTTGATGCTAATGCCACTTTACATATGGAACACCAGGAGGTGTTTGCGGAAGTCGTTTGCACTTTGAATGGAGCATCTTCAATTGGTTTAAGCCAGCCTTTAAATGAATAACTTTAATAAATTATATCTTGTATTTTTATATTTTTACCTTGAGCCCTGTCCTTTTCCCATTCTTTGTTATAACGTCGGTGATTATATATTTTTCCTTTTTGCAAAGCCATTCTCGTTTAAATTAAAATAATCTGTTTTTTCAAAATTTCACACAGATTTAGTTTTGTTCTTTATTTTAATTCAATCACAGAAAAATGATGACATTAGTAAAAATTCATGGTGCCCACAGACGAGGCAATTTTTGGAGAAACATGGCCATACACTTAATTTTGCTACGTGTGTGGTTATGTTTATGATTGAAGTTTCTCAAATATCATATTCAAATATGAATTGATATTTAATGCAATTGGCCTTTAAACTCATATTATTTTATTTCCCCAAAAAATTCCCATTTTTTTAATATCCCCAATGCAAACCCCAAACCCCAAATCATTTTTTTGTCCCTTTTAACAGCAAGAAAACCCCAAATTTGGGGTCAGAACCCCAATACTGGCAGCCCTGACCTATAACGATAATGGTTAAAGGTTCCCAATTGAAAATAAAGGAATTTTTCTCGTAACCTTTACAAAAAACAATAAAAGTAATTATTTTTAGTCCCTGAGTTATTTTTGGAATAAAAACAAAAAAGTCCATATAAAACAGCTATTTTTCAACGTAAACATAAAAAGTCGAATTTAACTCTTAAAAAAAGAGTTTTATTTAGCCGTCATAAATTAAAACTCATTTCAGGAGTTTGATTTTAACCGACATGGACAGATGCTGGTCAGATCACTACAATTTGTAAAGCAGTGTTATCTAATCAGATTGCACTGCAATTAAACTAATTGTCATTAAAAAGAAGAAGAATTGTAGGCCGACAATTTTATGACTGCGAAATAAAACTCTCTTTTTAAGAGTTCATCCATACCTTCTTTTATTTTTTCGTTGAAAAATGATTTTTAACTGTGGAGTTAAGATCGTTTATTCTAGATGACCATGGGTTCTTAAAGGGACGAACCTATTGGTATAAGACAGTATAGTTCCCCGCTGACTCTAATATGGAGAGTTTTCAAGCTAAAATTATATGGATCACTCTTATTAACGGTCCCTACAATTTACCCTTAAGTAAAATCTATTCATATAAAGGGTGTCTGGTGGCAAAATTATATTTTTAAATGCGATTATTTCAAAAAGTAATAAACGGTGCGGAGGGAGGTTGGAGCCGTTGGAATTATCGATTGGGACGATTTGTCAGTCACAGTAGTCGAGTGAGCATCGCGCGTTCGCTGAGGAGACATTTTTTAAGGGTAATGATTCTTTCGTAATTGCTCGTCGACAATTTTGTTCAAAGTTCATTTTCACTTAAATAGCCACGTCAACAAACAAATCTACCGTTACTGGTCTCCAAGAACCTAAAACCCTCGATTGAAACATCAAATACCTTTACATTGCCCCAGGGTAAATGTTTGGTGTGCCTTATCCACGCATGAGAAAATTCGGTCATTTATTTTTTTAAATTCTCGAAAAACAAGGCTCCGTTTTGAACAGTGTGTTCAAGTCGACAAAAGACATGTGGATGACATACTCTTTAAAAAATAAAATCCGCATTTCCATTCTACCGTTCAATGCTTTTAATAAAACTTTGTGTCAATTATTAAATTTTTTATTTAAGTTTGAAAATATAAATCTGCTATCAGATACCCCGTATTTTTTCAATTAAATAAAATTTATTTATAAAACATTTATTTTTATTTATTTTTTTTAAAGCATTATGTAATGGTTAATGGTTTTGCTTTGTTGTTTTTGTCATTAAAAATATGTTTTATGTGTTTAAAACAGTAATTTTAATTTGCCGTTTTTTTACTAAAACCATCTGGCACCCCTGGTTGAGATCTTATACAAATTTTTACAAACTCTCTTATTTTCATCAACTCGCCAACAATATTTAAAAATACAACAGATAACCACAGATATTGTAGAAATACTTATGGTGACAACAGATATTTGTAAGCAAAAAAAATAATGTTATTACACACTCAATCCAAAACCATTAGCATCTGTTTTTGTTTTTAAGATATGGTGAGTGGGCAAAAGCAAAACCATACAATATCAGTTACACTCATTCTCTCATTTATATCAGTAGTAACAGATATATATCTGGTGTATCTGTTTCAACAATACTTACTGATACACTCGTGCAGGTCTTTAGTATGTATGTACCTCAAATGACAAGCACTTGATAAAATCGCTTCTTACTTCACTGATGGTACAGTTCTAATAAGCAATGAATTTATACTTTTTATGTTATTTCCTAGGTTAACCGTCAACCGGTTAACCGATTAATTACTTCCCGATTAACTGATCGGTTAATTTCAAATTTTTTGATTAACGATTAAACCGATTAATTTCAGTCGATTAACCGATTAACCGAAGTAACAAAACTTTCAATACTTTGTTGTATTATAACATAATTTTTTTGTATTTGTTTAGAAAATATTTTTTCATACAAACAAAAAAGGTGTTCAGTGATCTTCATTTTAACCCATTTCCCCCCGACCGATGACTAAAATTACAATGCTTTTTATCTTCATCGTCGATCAACAGGAATGTGGCGAAAAGTGGGTTAAATATTTGATTGCCAACACCTTTTTTTTGTTTCACGTAGTTTTTATATGTATGTGTTTAGTTATTTGTTTCTTCTCATATATTCATATATATAACTCTAATGGCATAATCCTGGAAAAGGACTAAGAAATTAGATATTCATCTACGATATGTGAAAGAATTTTTTCCAAGTCAACTTTTGCCAAAACTAAAGAAAAGAATCGCTTTAATCCTAAACATTTAAACCAAATTACTTTTCTAAAAGATTATTTTATAAGATGTCCTTTAACTATTGAAATAACTAATAAAATTATTGCAGTTTTATTTTGTATACATATGTAAATATTTGGGGGATTCACATGGTAGTAAATATAAAGCCTTATGTCTTAAAATAATTACAGGAATATATATCGTCGGCTTAATATGCAAACCGGCTAAATCCACTTTTTATGTAAATTGAGATTTTGATGCCGTGTGGTAAAAAAGATACGCCTCGTCGACAAGCATGTAGTTTTTCTTCTATTTAAGTCTTGAAGTGTGTAAAACTGACTGTAATAAGAAATAGGAAAAATAAGAAGTTTATTTTTCTCTCCTGTAAAATGTGCTGAAAGTGAGTTAGCAGGTTTGCATATTTAGCCAACGATATGACTGTTGTAAGATACCGCTTATAATTTAGATTTCTACTATACAGTCATGACGAATCAATGAACACAGCATTACAATTTTTATTTTGTTTGAAACACAACAATATTTACTTTAAACAATCTTAAATTTTATTTAGGATATTATGACGATATGACTTGATACCACACCTTGTGCATTAATTAAAAAATGCATATTACATACATATTTGTGAATTATTTTTTTTTACTTGCTCGTTTTAGTTCAAGAATTGTGACGTTTGTTACCTATGTTATTGTTTTCGTATTTACTTATAACCTCCAAGAAATAAGCAATTAATGCATTTTTATATACTGAAATTACTTAGTTTATAAAAAAACTTTATTAATCGGTTAACCGATTAAAAACAAAATTAACCGATTATAAACCGATTAAACGAAAACCTCGGTTAATTAATCGAGCGATTAAAGCAAAAGGTCGATTAAATGAATACCCTATTATTTACCCCACGTCTCCATGCGCTTTCGATTAGAACATGACATGACCATAACACCGGCAGAGCAACGGTATTAATTTGTTCATGTTCTTGTATGTGGCGAATACGTGTTGATTGTTCATGAACAATTTTTGTTGTTGTGCGTTTGGATGTATACCGAAAGTACATTGTATGGCCAACATCATGGCGCACATGGATGCTTAGACGAATGTTTAGGCAACGATGGCAGCACATGGACGAAGCATGAACATGAACAGTCTACACGAGTAGAATTCATGTGCGACATGCTGTTCTTACCAAGTTGATGGATGGTGGAGACGGGTAGTAACCTAGAGACTGTTTTAGTGAAATGCTACCTGTGGTACAAAAATATTTGTTATTATACATACTGAACAAAATCTATTTTTTTTTTTGGGAAAATATTTTTTTCAAATAAAAACTAATATACAAAAAAATAAATATCTTTTTGTCTATATGCAACCATTATGCAAACATCAGAGTTTTTATATATGCACGGCTGATGCAATTTAACGAGTTTTTTTTTTTATAACCACCATATTTGCATATAATCGAGTTTTTATATATGCATTTCCCGCTTATATGCACCGAAAATCGTGAATTTTCAGGAATGCTTATAACCGATAAATACTATACATTTATCCAGAAATAAACTGTTGAGTTCTTATTTAACAATTAATATGAATTAAGTTTCTGCCCCTTATGTTCCAAAGTTGTAATTTCTTCTACAGTGAAATCAATCATTTCTTCTTTAAAATGTCCGCATAATTCGCATTTATTAGTTTTTAAACGGTTTTCTACACAAAAAAGTTAGTATATGTTCAATTATGAAAATTGTTTGGCATTCGTTGTCTAAGTTGACATATTAATTGAGCTATAAAATCTCGGCATGTAATTCGTATTAGTTTTTCTTTTTCAAAAGTTATGGTATCTCTTTTCGATTCCAAAAATTTTAAAAATCGTAATTGAGGGAAAAAATCAGCTTAACATGAATTTAATGGATCAAACTGATCAAAATTTAAAACAATTTGATATGAAAGGTCTTTTAAAAGATTATACAGTTTCTATAGCAAAAGAGTATGGATTTTAATGTGCATTCAACAAACAAGTGTGGTAGATTTTCAAAAAAAGATGACTTGAATATTCTCAAATTAAATATGTATGCTACAAAATGCTTAATATGTAGTTGAATAATGCTTTCTTTCTTATCGAAATTAACAATATGTATTCAAACCTTAATTCTACTTGTTGTTTATTAGTTGTTACCAATGAAACCACTAACTGCTGTATTCAAATTTTAAAAATATCTTCTATGTAGTTAGGCTCAAAGTATCGGTTCTTTTTAGCCTCTGGCGACTTTCAAACTGAAGCAGATCCCGAGCGAGGTAGTAAGGGTGGGTCATTAGTTTATCTATGTAGCTAATTGAATATTTTTTAATTTCCTCCTGGATAGTGGGCACGTTGAGATCTCTGTGGATAATATCATTACTTATATACCATGGGGCGCAGACAATTTGTCGTAATGTTGTAGACTGTCTTCTTTGAAGCTTTTGGATGTTAGATGCGCGTGCAGTACCCCATAATTGGATGCCATATGTCCATATTGGTTTTATGATGGACTTGTATAAAATAATTTTGTTGTCTAAAGACAAGTTTGAGTTTCGACCGATTAGCCAATGTAGTTGAGCTGCTTTAAGTTTCATAGCCGTTATTTTCGCTTCAATATAACGAGTCCAGGTCAAGCGTCTATCTATATGAATTCCCAAGTGCTGTAACGACATGTTTACCGCTGGTTGCTGGGGTAGGCTCAACGGAGTCCAGGTTCGGTGAATAGCCAAATAAAACACACCACGGTTTCTCAAAACGTTACGAATTATATTTATTAGCTTAAACAATTAGTAAAGCATTATGTAATGGTTAATGGTTTTGCTTTGTTGTTTTTGTCATTAAAAATATGTTTTATGTGTTTAAAACAGTAATTTTAATTTGCCGTTTTTTTACTAAAACCATCTGGCACCCCTGGTTGAGATCTTATACAAATTTTTACAAACTCTCTTATTTTCATCAACTCGCCAACAATATTTAAAAATACAACAGATAACCACAGATATTGTAGAAATACTTATGGTGACAACAGATATTTGTAAGCAAAAAAAATAATGTTATTACACACTCAATCCAAAACCATTAGCATCTGTTTTTGTTTTTAAGATATGGTGAGTGGGCAAAAGCAAAACCATACAATATCAGTTACACTCATTCTCTCATTTATATCAGTAGTAACAGATATATATCTGGTGTATCTGTTTCAACAATACTTACTGATACACTCGTGCAGGTCTTTAGTATGTATGTACCTCAAATGACAAGCACTTGATAAAATCGCTTCTTACTTCACTGATGGTACAGTTCTAATAAGCAATGAATTTATACTTTTTATGTTATTTCCTAGGTTAACCGTCAACCGGTTAACCGATTAATTACTTCCCGATTAACTGATCGGTTAATTTCAAATTTTTTGATTAACGATTAAACCGATTAATTTCAGTCGATTAACCGATTAACCGAAGTAACAAAACTTTCAATACTTTGTTGTATTATAACATAATTTTTTTGTATTTGTTTAGAAAATATTTTTTCATACAAACAAAAAAGGTGTTCAGTGATCTTCATTTTAACCCATTTCCCCCCGACCGATGACTAAAATTACAATGCTTTTTATCTTCATCGTCGATCAACAGGAATGTGGCGAAAAGTGGGTTAAATATTTGATTGCCAACACCTTTTTTTTGTTTCACGTAGTTTTTATATGTATGTGTTTAGTTATTTGTTTCTTCTCATATATTCATATATATAACTCTAATGGCATAATCCTGGAAAAGGACTAAGAAATTAGATATTCATCTACGATATGTGAAAGAATTTTTTCCAAGTCAACTTTTGCCAAAACTAAAGAAAAGAATCGCTTTAATCCTAAACATTTAAACCAAATTACTTTTCTAAAAGATTATTTTATAAGATGTCCTTTAACTATTGAAATAACTAATAAAATTATTGCAGTTTTATTTTGTATACATATGTAAATATTTGGGGGATTCACATGGTAGTAAATATAAAGCCTTATGTCTTAAAATAATTACAGGAATATATATCGTCGGCTTAATATGCAAACCGGCTAAATCCACTTTTTATGTAAATTGAGATTTTGATGCCGTGTGGTAAAAAAGATACGCCTCGTCGACAAGCATGTAGTTTTTCTTCTATTTAAGTCTTGAAGTGTGTAAAACTGACTGTAATAAGAAATAGGAAAAATAAGAAGTTTATTTTTCTCTCCTGTAAAATGTGCTGAAAGTGAGTTAGCAGGTTTGCATATTTAGCCAACGATATGACTGTTGTAAGATACCGCTTATAATTTAGATTTCTACTATACGGTCATGACGAATCAATGAACACAGCATTACAATTTTTATTTTGTTTGAAACACAACAATATTTACTTTAAACAATCTTAAATTTTATTTAGGATATTATGACGATATGACTTGATACCACACCTTGTGCATTAATTAAAAAATGCATATTACATACATATTTGTGAATTATTTTTTTTTACTTGCTCGTTTTAGTTCAAGAATTGTGACGTTTGTTACCTATGTTATTGTTTTCGTATTTACTTATAACCTCCAAGAAATAAGCAATTAATGCATTTTTATATACTGAAATTACTTAGTTTATAAAAAAACTTTATTAATCGGTTAACCGATTAAAAACAAAATTAACCGATTATAAACCGATTAAACGAAAACCTCGGTTAATTAATCGAGCGATTAAAGCAAAAGGTCGATTAAATGAATACCCTATTATTTACCCCACGTCTCCATGCGCTTTCGATTAGAACATGACATGACCATAACACCGGCAGAGCAACGGTATTAATTTGTTCATGTTCTTGTATGTGGCGAATACGTGTTGATTGTTCATGAACAATTTTTGTTGTTGTGCGTTTGGTTGTATACCGAAAGTACATTGTATGGCCAACATCATGGCGCACATGGATGCTTAGACGAATGTTTAGGCAACGATGGCAGCACATGGACGAAGCATGAACATGAACAGTCTACACGAGTAGAATTCATGTGCGACATGCTGTTCTTACCAAGTTGATGGATGGTGGAGACGGGTAGTAACCTAGAGACTGTTTTAGTGAAATGCTACCTGTGGTACAAAAATATTTGTTATTATACATACTGAACAAAATCTATTTTTTTTTTTGGGAAAATATTTTTTTCAAATAAAAACTAATATACAAAAAAATAAATATCTCTTTGTCTATATGCAACCATTATGCAAACATCAGAGTTTTTATATATGCACGGCTGATGCAATTTAACGAGTTTTTTTTTATAACCACCATATTTGCATATAATCGAGTTTTTATATATGCATTTCCCGCTTATATGCACCGAAAAATCGTGAATTTTCAGGAATGCTTATAACCGATAAATACTATACATTTATCCAGAAATAAACTGTTGAGTTCTTATTTAACAATTAATATGAATTAAGTTTCTGCCCCTTATGTTCCAAAGTTGTAATTTCTTCTACAGTGAAATCAATCATTTCTTCTTTAAAATGTCCGCATAATTCGCATTTATTAGTTTTTAAACGGTTTTCTACACAAAAAAGTTAGTATATGTTCAATTATGAAAATTGTTTGGCATTCGTTGTCTAAGTTGACATATTAATTGAGCTATAAAATCTCGGCATGTAATTCGTATTAGTTTTTCTTTTTCAAAAGTTATGGTATCTCTTTTCGATTCCAAAAATTTTAAAAATCGTAATTGAGGGAAAAAATCAGCTTTACATGAATTTAATGGATCAAACTGATCAAAATTTAAAACAATTTGATATGAAAGGTCTTTTAAAAGATTATACAGTTTCTATAGCAAAAGAGTATGGATTTTAATGTGCATTCAACAAACAAGTGTGGTAGATTTTCAAAAAAAGATGACTTGAATATTCTCAAATTAAATATGTATGCTACAAAATGCTTAATATGTAGTTGAATAATGCTTTCTTTCTTATCGAAATTAACAATATGTATTCAAACCTTAATTCTACTTGTTGTTTATTAGTTGTTACCAATGAAACCACTAACTGCTGTATTCAAATTTTAAAAATATCTTCTATGTAGTTAGGCTCAAAGTATCGGTTCTTTTAAGCCTCTGGCGACTTTCAAACTGAAGCAGATCCCGAGCGAGGTAGTAAGGGTGGGTCATTAGTTTATCTATGTAGCTAATTGAATATTTTTTAATTTCCTCCTGGATAGTGGGCACGTTGAGATCTCTGTGGATAATATCATTACTTATATGGGGCGCAGACAATTTGTCGTAATGTTGTAGACTGTCTTCTTTGAAGCTTTTGGATGTTAGATGCGCGTGCAGTACCCCATAATTGGATGCCATATGTCCATATTGGTTTTATGATGGACTTGTATAAAATAATTTTGTTGTCTAAAGACAAGTTTGAGTTTCGACCGATTAGCCAATGTAGTTGAGCTGCTTTAAGTTTCATAGCCGTTATTTTCGCTTCAATATAACGAGTCCAGGTCAAGCGTCTATCTATATGAATTCCCAAGTGCTGTAACGACACGTTTACCGCTGGTTGCTGGGGTAGGCTCAATGGAGTCCAGGTTCGGTGAATAGCCAAATAAAACACACCACGGTTTCTCAAAACGTTACAAATTATATTTATTAGCTTAAACAATTAGTTACTAACTTAACAATCAACACTATATTTATAAGTCGGTAGATTAAGCCGCCAGCGGGAGCACAGAATAGAATCAAGCTAGTACACGGTTTGCCCACACACGTACTTTCTTGCCTCTACCCTCGCGCTAGGAATTGAAAGCACTTGCCCAGGTACCCCACAGGTAATGCTCTCACTTCCTCTCTACACTAGCCTAGCAATGCCAATAGTAGTTCTACTTAAAATGTGTATCCACCTTCTTAAGTAGTTCTTACCATAAGGCTGGTCAGATCTGATGGTCCAAGCTCTACTTAAAATGTGTAGCCAACTGTCTTAAGTAGGTCTTCTCCCATGTCGATCTCGACACCGACTGTCTCGCATCAGTTGATGTTCGCCCTTTTATACCATTGTGCTTTGTACACAGGCATACACACACACACCTACAGCAACGTCAGCAATACAGCTGGTATTGCTCAGTGTTGTATTGTTGTGTATTATACCTGTATACTGACAACCAGATGGCGTTACTTCCCTACAATATCCGTTAAACTCAAACTTATCTACCATCTAATACGCTTTACTATACATATATAAAACAAATAATAATAAAATACAAATAAAAACCAACACAATTCAGTTGTATAATACAAAAATCATGATTCTGTGGTGAGCAAAACAAGGCCAGCGTGTTTGCTCGCTACACTGCCTCTCCTCCTTCTCCGAGTTGTTAGGGCCCCAACCACATTATTTTGGTCATTTGACAACCGTCTCGGCGGTGTCTGCGCACTCAGATGTTGCAAGAGCTGGGCAAGGTTCATGGTTCTTCGGTTCTTGCCTTTATGCTAAAATTACCACGGAAAGTACATCGCTATTAGTCTTGTTGAGGGAAGAATTGTTTTAATGCGCTCAGGTGAGCCGTGCGCACATCACTACTGTCTACTTTGCTCAGTTCTACGATTACGGGGGAAGTATATTCCCGGACGATATAGGGGCCATCGAATTTCGGCGCCAACTTGGCAGTAAAATTGTCCACTGCCTTGGACAGAGGATGCTGTCGCAACAGGACATGGTCCCCAACCGCTGGCTGCCACCGGCGCCGTCGTAGATCATAGTGCCTCTTTTGCTTTGCTGAGGCTCTGGCCAGATTTTTGCGCGCCGTATCAAACACTTCCCTTAATTCGTGCGCCCGTTCGTCTGGTTTCAACTGTCTTGCGCCCGTACCGATGGTCACCGCATCATAGAGAGCCTTCGGCAGCCGTGGTTCCCGACCTTGGGTGAGGTAGGCGGGGGTGAATCCCGTGGACTCAGATTTGCTGGTGTTGATGGCCAGCATAATTTCTGGTAGTAACTCGTCCCAGGTGGTATGGCGGTTACCAGTGAACTGTGCGATCAGGGTCTTAATAGTTCGATTGGCTGTGGGGTTTTCCTGTGGGGTGTAGGGGGCGGTGAATTGTTGCTTAACCCCTAGCTCGTTTAAGCACTTCTTAAAATTGTTTGCCGTAAACTGAGATCCGTTATCGGTCACGAGGACCCTTGGTACCCCATATCGGGCCAGGATACGTTCCCTGAATGCTCGTGCGGCCCCTTCAGTGGTGGCCTTACGGAGGGGAATAAGCTCCACCCATTTTGAAAAATGGTCGAAAAACACGAGGAGCACGGTATTCCCGTGTTTTGTTCTAGGGAGTGGACGTACAAAGTCCGCACACACTGTTGCCCATGGTTCCTCTGGCATGCGGGTTAACATCATGCCCGCTGGCGCGTGTTGCGGGGCTTTATACCGTTGGCAAATTGGGCAGTTGCGTACATATTTTTTTACATCTCTGGTCATTCCAGGCCAATAATACCGGCCGGCGACCTTGTGGATCGTTTTTTTGACGCCTAAATGTCCCCCTGCGGCCTGATCATGAGTTTCCCGTAGTACCTGCCGTTGTAGGGACCCGGGCACGCACAGCTTCCAGGGGACATCGTCTGTTTCACTGTTACCGGTTTTTGCATGTCAATGCAGTTGGTCGTTGACAGTGGAAAAATCGGGGTACTTCTCAGGGCTGTGGCGCACTTGATTCATCCGCTTGTCGACCCAGCAGTTCTGGGAATGGGTGTCTGTCTGAATCAGATTAAGCTGCTCCGTTGGCTGCCGTGATAGCGCATCCGCCACAAGGTTGTATTGCCCTTTTCGGTATTGAATTGAGAATTGATACTGTTGCAGCTCGAGGGCCCATCTGGCCAGTCGCCCGGTCGGATTTTCGATGGAATTCAACCATTTTAAAGCCAAATGATCGGTTATGATGACGAACCCGTAGCCCTCGAGGTAAGGGCGCATCTTTCGGACACCCCACACTATGGCCAGACATTCCTTCTCCGTGGCCGAATAGTTTTTTTTTCGGCATTGTTGAGATGTCGGCTAGCGTAAGCGATTACATGTTCGGTACCATCGAACTCCTGGGTTAAAGCCGCCCCCAGGCCGTAGTTACTGGCATCGGTTTGTAGAATAAAAGATTTCTTGAAGTCGGGGCAGGATAATATCGGGGCTTCCGTTAATCTCTTCCGCAAGGCATCAAACGCGGCCTGTTGCTCCTCTCCCCATTTCCAATGTTTACCTTTCTTCAATAAGCTTGTCAACGGCTGGGAAATTTCGGGGAAATTTTGGACAAACCGCCGGTACCACGAGGTGATACCTAGGAAGCGTCGCAACTCTTTGAGGTTCAGCGGTATTGCCATGTTGGCGACGGCAGCGATTTTGTCTGGGTTTGTTTTGATTCCTTCCTTGGTAAAGATGTGTCCCAAGTATTTAGTTTCCGCCTTGAAGAATTCACATTTCTCAATGTTGATCCTCAAGTTCGCAGCCCGCAGCCGCCTAAAACCTCCTTTAAATTATCTAGATGTTCTTCGAAGGTTTTGCCAATAACGATTATGTCTTCAAGGTAGGCGAACGCCCTTGGTTCCATATCTGGCCTAATAACCCCATCTAAAGCCCTTTGAAAGGTAGCTGGGGCGGAATGTAAGCCGAACGGCATGACTCGCCACTGGTACAACCCCCTGCCGGTAACTGCAAAGGCAGTATACTTTTTGCTCTGATCCTCCATTGGGATCTGCCAATAGCCGTCCTTCAGATCAATGCTGCTGATATACTTGGCATTTCGCAGCCGGTCCAAGATGGTATCGATTCGAGGCAGGGGGTAGGCATCGGGCACGGACCTCGCGTTCAGTTGCCGGAAATCCATACACGTCCGCCACGTCCCGTTCTTTTTCTTTACCAGTGTTATTGGGAAGCTGCACGGGCTAGTTGTGGGCTCAATGCACCCTTTCTCTAGTAACTTGTTCACCTCCGTATCGATAATCGCCTGCATGGCGGGGTTGCGAGGGGCATATCGAATTTTGATAGGACGTTCATCCTTCATCACTATCCGGTGTGTGGCCACGTTAGATACCCCACTGATAGCTCGGCATTTAGCCAGTTCTTCCTCCAAAAATTTATCGATCTGCTGCTGACGATATTATACGGGCCCTAGGCTCTACTGTAGTGCTTACCTTGGGTTGCATGTTTGCCACTAGTCCTGCGTACCGGATAACCGTGTGAAAGCACTGGAGAAAATCCACCCCGAGTATGACACTCTCTGTTGCCTCATCCATGACCAGAAACTTTGTCTGCATGGTCTTGTCGCCAAAGGTTACTTCACAAGTGACTGCCCGCGTTAGTAGTCGACTTGACCCATCCGCCAGGAACACCTCGATATCCACCTCATTCTGTTCTGGGTAAAAGGGTAGTTTCTGAACCATGGCTGGTGTCAAAAAGCTTCTTGTAGCCCCCGTGTCTATGATGCCGGACATTCGTCCACCGTTGATAATGATCTCCGCGGCTAACTTGTTTTCCGCCCAAAAGAGAGAAGTCTTAGCTCGTTGCTGGGCGACCGTTCGTCTGTGACGTTTCTTCTGACCCCGCTGATCGGTGCTCGTGGTGATCGCCCGATGGTGCTCATTCCGTGTTGGGGGGTGGTGAGGGAAACACTCTAAGTCTGAGGCCAGACGGATCAGGTCTTCTAGGTTGACAAAGTCCTGTCTCCGAATATACCACTGGTAGTCAGGCTGGGAATTTCGAAATATCCTTTCCACCCTCTGTGCCTCCGTCATGGATGCGTGTCGCATCAATTCTTGCAGAGCGAGCACATAATCTTTAAAGCGTTCGCGCGGCAGCTGCGTGCGCTTACGGATCTCATCATCAAGTTTCTCAAAGTACCGGGGGGGCAGGAAAAAGTTCAGGAAGTCTTGCTTGAATGCGCTCCACTGTGGCCAGGCCTTGTGATTATTCCGTAGCCAAACCAGAGCCTTATCTTGGACAAATTCCGTCAGGACTGGTAAGACATCATCCAGCGAAATATCATACATACCAGCCAGTTCCTCCACACGCTCAACAAACCCGAAGGGATTATCTCCCCCGTTGTAGATGATTGCCCACTTACGTACTACTTCGATCATCCTTTCCCGGCTTTCTTTTTTTTCTCTGGGTAGCATATTGCCGCCGCCGGGCGGGATTGTTGCCTCAGTTTTGGTCGGGCTGCCCCGGGCATGTACTTCTACTTCGGGCAATTGTAGTAGTGGGTTAGGTGTGGTTGGCCTGGCTGTCTCGTGCTGGGTCTGTAGACGCACAAGCTCTGTCATCTCGTCTTCCGCATGGTCGGCTCCTATAAATTTGGCGAACCGCTGCCGCATTTCATCCACGGTGCCCGCCGGGGTTTGTTTAAACCGTTGTAAGTAGCTGGTTAGCTCATTTTTTTCAAATAATAGACCCACGAGGTTCGTAACATCTTTGCCGTTTTTTTTTTCTCTTTTTTTTTTTTTTTGAGTCTCTATTGTTTGTTGTCACTAATTTTTGTTGTTGCTGTTGTTGCCGGTGATTTTTGTTGTTGTTGGTTCTGCTGCCGATAATATTGTTGTTGTTGCCGGTAATACTGTTGTTGTTGCCGATAGGGTTGTGGTTGTTTCCGATAATGTTGTTGTTGTTGTTGGACCTTCAGGTCCCTGCTCGGGCGCCAATGTAACGACACGTTTACCGCTGGTTGCTGGGGTAGGCTCAACGGAGTCCAGGTTCGGTGAATAGCCAAATAAAACACACCACGGTTTCTCAAAACGTTACAAATTATATTTATTAGCTTAAACAATTAGTTACTAACTTAACAATCAACACTACATTTATAAGTCGGTAGATTAAGCTGCCAGCGGGAGCACAGAATAGCCTCTACCCTCGCGCTAGGAATTGAAAGCACTTGCCCAGGTACCCCACAGGTAATGCTCTCACTTCCTCTCTACACTAGCCTAGCAATGCCAATAGTAGTTCTACTTAAAATGTGTATCCACCTCCTTAAGTAGTTCTTACCCTTAGGCTGGTCAGATCTGATGGTCCAAGCTCTACTTAAAATGTGTAGCCAACTGTGTTAAGTAGGTCTTCTCCCATGTCGATCTCGACACCGACTGTCTCGCATCAGTTGATGTTCGCCCTTTTATACCATTGTGCTTTGTACACAGGCATACACACACACACACACCTACAGCCACGTCAGCAATACAGCTGGTATTGCTCAGTGTTGTATTGTTGTGTATTCCCTGCAGATAACGAGACTAGTCCATACATGCATGTAAAGAGTAGTCCATAAAGGAGTAGGAGTACTCCAAAACTACTCCAAATATATGGGTAGAAGGTGGTCCATTTAACATTACGATGTCCTAGGAGGGGACCATATAACCCACCGAAGTAGTACCTAAGCTACTCCAAGGAGTACTAAAGTGGGTTAGTTTTAAAAGTACTCCATGTTACTACAGTATGGAGTACACTTAAGGGGTAGTTTAAGCATTTTTCTTTTTCATTTTTTACTAATCGCCTTTTATGGTGTGTCTGTAGTCTATTATTGCTATTATTAAATATATTTACTTTATTTTTAATTTGTTTACCTTTTTTCCACAAATTTCACAAACTTTCACTTTTAAATGAACAATTAATAATGGACAACATCAGGGCTACCAATGTGTAATACTGTAAACTATAGAAAATTATAAATCATGCAGTTGTTGGCAGCACTATGTGTTTATTTCTTATAACATGGTCCATACTACAGTACATTGGACCATGTTGTAAGTAGTCCATTTGAGCCACAATGGACCACGTAGTCCAATATTATCTGTAGGGTTATACCTGTATACTGACAACCAGATGGCGTTACTTCCCTACAATATCCGTTAAATTCAAACTTAACTACCATCTAATACGCTTAACTATACATATATAAAACAAATAATAATAAAATACAAATAAATACATATAAATACCAATACAATTCAGTTGTATAATACAAAAATCATGATTCTGTGGTGAGCAAAACAAGGCCAGCGACTTTGCTCGCTACAGTGCTTAACATGGTTTTCTACAGGAACAGTGATGTTATTATTAATTTTTACAGCTGGGCACGTTTGTCTTCTGAGCGTGAAAGTTAAGTGAGCACATTTAGCCGGGTTAACTTTTATTCTCCATTTTTCTAGCCAAGCCTCTTGTTCATTGATGGTGGACTGTAGATTTTATGATGCGACTTTTGGGTCATGGTTAACGCTAATAAATGCTGTGTTGTCTACAAATATAGGGGTATGCGTGATCAGGTTTGTTGGCATATCCGCTGTGTATATTATATACAGTAGCGGTCCTAATATGCTGCCTTGGGGGACACCAGCAGTAATTTTCTTAAGGGGGGGGGGGGTATTTATCTTGCCACCTTACTATGAATGTTCTGCCTGTTAGATAGCTCTCCTGAAGCTTGTAAGTGTTTTGAGGAAGCATTCGTGTTATTTTGATGAGTAGTCCATCATGCCAAACTTTGTCAAATGCTTGGGAAATGTCTATAAACAGGGCTGAGCAGTATTGCTTTTTCTCAAACGCCGATCTAATTAGGGAGACAATTTTATGCCCTTGTTCTATTGTACCATGTTTCGCTCTGAGTCCGAACTGGTGATCTGGGATGATATCGTGTTCATTTAGATGAGGAGGTTTACTTAAAACGAATATTTTTTCGAAAAGCTTCGATAGGATTGATAATAAGCTTAACGGTCTGTTCGACTCAACCTGGCAAGCATCTTTTCCTGGCTTGGGAATCATAACAATTATAGACCTCTTCCATGAGGATGGGAAGTATCCGACTCTTAATATCGCGTTAAAAATGAGCAGCAAGATTCTAGAAGCAAGTTTCTTATCATTGACCCTGTGATGCGGTCAGGTCCGGGAGATTTCCTAATATTCACTTTTTCTATTGCAGATTTTACTTGAGTCTTGTTAAATTTTATTAGATGGTTTACCTTATCAGGAATGATTGGACGACAGGAAAAAGTATGTGCATCATGTGGCGTGAAAACTTTCTCAAGGTGGCCCGCGAAAGCGTTTAATTTTTCATTTGTATTTTTAGCCCAAGTGTGGTTTTAATGGAGATTCTTGGGTTATAGGGCATTTCATATGCCGTACAGCCTTCCATAAGCTGTAATTCGAGTTTTTTGTGGCATTTAGGCTGTTTAAATAGCCTTTTACTGCAGACTCGCGGTTCTGTCTCAATTTGTTGCGAAGAGTTGTCAGGCATAATTGTAGTTGGGCCTTAGTGGTTGGGGAATGACTGTTTTGCCATTGGCTTCTTAACTTCCCTTTTTTCTCTGATAAGGGTGTCTATATATAAGGAGCACGTTCAATTGTCCGCTTAATTGTGGTTGCATTTCTTGCTGCAGAATCCAAGACTTCTGTAAATCGGTCGACAGCTATTTTGATATCAGATGAATTTTTTAAGGGAATGCACTGTGATAGGTCAGAGCTCACATACATTTTATACTTTAACCAATTTGTGTTTCTGTTTGGATAGGAAATAAAGTTTGCAGGTGCGGCGTCAGAGTTGCCTTTTAAAATGAGGATTGAAGATGAATGATCAGACGATAGATCATAGGAGGAACTAACTAGTATCTGATCGCGCTTGATGTTTTTAATTACAGGAAAGTCAATAAGGTCTGGCAGCTTGTTGTAGTCGGTTGGCCAATAGGTAGGCTCACCACTCGATACGACATCAAAATTATTCGCAGTTACGGTATTGTATACCTGATTACCTCTAGGACTTATAAGTCTGGAGCCCCAGTATGTATGTTTAGCGTTGTAATCGCCAGCAGCAATGAATTTCTGGCCCAATGTGGAGAAGAAGTGGAGAAATTTATCGTGTACAATTTTGTGCCTCGGGAGACAATAAACGGATGACAACGTAAGTTTGAAATCAGTTAGATTTATAGATGTGGCCTGGATACAATCTTCATCGAACTCTGGCAATGGTAAGTGTCTGATGTGTTTGTGCACAATTATGGCTGTGCCACCAAAAGCCCGTCCCATGGGATGTTTTGTGTCATACGTAAGGTATCCATTTACCCTAAAGCAGTTTTTATGAGTAAAGTGTGTATCAGAGACAAAAAGTACGTCGATTTCATGCCTATGAAGAAAGCTTGCAACTTCGTGTTTATGTTGAGATAACCCGTTTGTATTCCAGAAACATATTTTTAACTGTTTCATTTGTTGTTGAGTAGAACTTGCAGGAGCATGTTCTGGTTTCGCATAATTTCCTGAAACATGTTCTGCATAGTGGCCATGAAGTTATTCATAGTTTGAATAGCGTATGGAGGTTGCTTTGCGAAGTACTCGGGGAATTATTCGCATTAGGGTTTCTTTTTAAGACTTGGACATATGAGTGGTTTTGTTTGTTTGTGTAGTACTAGAAATAGAGCCAGCGGCTTGGCTGGGCGCATAAGACGGACCATATTGGGAGTGAGTAATTTTTGAACTAAAGTAGGTTTTATTAAATGCAAGAACACTTTACAACCCCTATAGTTTGCCGTGTGATTTTCGCCACAGTTGCTGCATTTCTTTACATTCGGGTCAGCTTTAGAACCATGACATTCGGCGGCTTTATGAGCGTTGCCACAAACCACACATACGTGAGGCCATTTACAATATGATTTTGTATGCCCATATTCCTGACAGTTTGTGCATTGGGAGGAACCCTTTCGTTTTAATGGCTCCTAGGTAACGCAAGTTGTATATGGGATGAACTCAATTTTTGGTTTGGAGAATCGATGAATAAAACGATATCTCAATGCGGTGCATTGGTTGAGGAACTTTATTCCTGTTCAAAATGTTATGAACAGAGTTTACCTCATACCCCTCTAGCTCTACGGCAGATTTTATTTCCTCTGTAGGAACAGAACTATCTATGCCTTTTATGACAATAATCAAACTCTTAGCACTTTTTTATTGATATGTATAGTAACTTTTATTTTCTGCGTCCAGGTGTCTTGATATAATACTAAAGTTCGTTTCTGTACTGGCTTGAATTTTGGTCTGTTGAATTTGCCCGCGTCGAATAAAAACGACGTAGAAATTATTCTTACCTACAAGTTGAGTCAACATGTTGACTATGCTATTTAATGTTTGCTCCCGCAGATAGATAGGTGGCGGTTTAACTTCTTTAGTGGCTGTTCCATTAGCAGATTCTGCTTCTTCATCGTCAGGTATGGAGAGTACAGAGAATCTGTTACCACTTGTTGGCAAAGAGACTACGTTAGAGCCTTTGTATTGTTTGGCCATGCGTTCCTGCTGGGTGGACCTAGGACTAGCCTTTCTCTTGGTTATTGTTATATATCTGACAATGCCTGTTCGCACTTTAGTACTTTTTGGCACAGTTCCTGTATTTATTAATGCTAATCGTGATGTTCCAGGTTTTTCGTTAATATTCCTCTGGTCAGACGACTTCACACTTTGATCCACATTAGCGGTCGGATCAACACTAGGGAGATCGATTATTCGACTTTTTTCAACAACCGGTTTTCGAATATTCCGAATAGTTGCTATTTTAAAAAACCTGGTTTTCGGTTAAGCATTTTAAAAATAACCGGGTTTAATTCAAAAACATAAAAATACAAACATTAAATTAGTTTTTGGCTTTATTTTTTATAATTTCTATTTATTAACTTAACTTTATTCCTAAGATCATAATTGTATAATGTAATTTAGAAACTGTTAAATAATGTTTGCTCTGGCCTAACGTTTTGCAAAAGCAAACAATTCTTTAAGAAAAGTAGTGGTTACGTGAAGGACATCAAATATTTAATATGTGTGAACATAGCTGTAGAAGTTTTGAAAAACTTTGGTTTTAAAAAATTATAGGAATTTATTATTTGAGATATTCCCCTAAATTTATTTCAAATGAGTTTTAATTTGTCTAACCAAATTAAAACTCATTTAAAAATACCCACCAACAAATTAAAACGCATGTCTATCTGAATCAGTAGACTCTAACCATATTTTTGAAAAGTTGCAAAGAAAACCTCTAAGCCAGGAATATATATTTCAAATTATTTTGTTTAATCATTATAGAAACGAACAGTAGTAATACAAAAATGTTTTTTGTAGTACCCTTTCATGAGATTGTTTGATTCCTTCGATTTTGCTTATCTTGTTAATTTAATAAATAAAACTGAAGAATTTTTCTTCATCGTTGATTCCGCCGATATGTTGTAGTTTTAAGCATAAAGATATGCTAGAACTACTTAACAGCCGTACCTAAACAAGATCGGAAGGCGGAACGTTTTTTTCCGCTGATATGCAGGTATGGGCAAATGTAAAACGAACGAACGATGTGTACATACTAGACTGGTCGCATCTTATATGGGATTTTTTTTTTAAATTTAATTGTTTGCGCTGCTTAAAATATGAGGTTTGGTGTAGGAAATCATGATCTAATTTTTCAGGTCAATCCGACCTATCACAGTGCATTCCCCTAAAAAATTCATCTGACATCCAAATAGCTGTCGACCGATTTACAGAAGTCTTGGATACTGCAGCAAGAAATGCAACCCCAATCAAGCGGACAATTAAACGTGCTCCTTACAATACATCGACGGATATAGAGACCCTTATCAGAGAAAAAAGGAAGTTAAGAAGACAATGGCAAAACAGTCGTTCCCCAACCACTAAAGCCCAACTACAATTATGCGTGATCACTCTTCGCAACAAATTGAGACAGAACCACGAGTCTGCAATAGAAGGCTATCTAAACAGCCTAGACGCCACAAAAAACTCCAATTATAGCTTATGTAAGGCTGTACGGCATATGAAATGCCCTATAACCCAAGAATCTCCATTAAGACTGGAAAACCGCACTTGGGCCAAAAACACACATGAAAAATTAAACGCTTTCGCGGGCCACCTTGAGAAAGTTTTCACGCCACATGATGCACATACTTGTTCCTGTCGTCCAATCATTCCTGATAAGGTAAACCATCCATTAAAATTTAACATAACTCAAGTAAAATCTGCAATAGAAAAAGTGAATATTAGAAAATCTCCTGGACCTGACCGCATCACAGGGTCAATGATAAGAAACCTACCATCGTCTGCTTCCAGAATCTTGCTGCTCATTTTTAACGCTATATTAAGAGTCGGATACTTCCCATCCTCATGGAAGAGGTCTATAATTGTGATGATTCCCAAGCCAGGAAAAGATGCTAGCCAGGTTGCGTCGTACAGACCGATAAGCTTATTGTCAATCCTATCGAAGCTTTTCGAAAAAATATTCGTTTTATGTATAACTCCTCATATAAATGAACACGACATCATCCCGGATCACCAGTTCGGATTCAGAGCGAAACATGGTACAATAGAACAAGTGCATAGAATTGTCACCCTTATTAGATCGACGTTTGAGAAAAAGCAATACTGCTCAGCACTGTTTATAGACATTTCCCAAGCATTTGACAAAGTTTGGCATGATGGGCTACTCATCAAAATAACACGAATGCTTCCTCAAAACACTCACAAGCTTCTGCAGAGCTATCTAACAGGCAGAACATTCATAGTAAGGTCGCAAGATAAATACTCCCCCCTCAAGAAAATTACTGCTGGTGTCCCCCAAGGCAGCATGTTAGGACCGCTTCTATATATAATATACACAGCGGATATGCCAACAAACCTGAGCAGGCATACCTCTACATTTGCAGACGACACAGCATTTATTACCGTTAACAATGACCCAAAAGTCGCATCGCAAAATCTGCAGTCCCACATCAATGAACTAGAGGCCTGGCTAGAAAAATGGAGAATAAAGGTTAACCCGGCTAAATGTGCTCACTTAACTTTCACGCTCAGAAGACAAACGTGCCCAGCTGTAAAAATAAATAACATCACTGTTCCGGTAGAAAACCATGTTAAGTACTTGGGAATTCATATAGATAGACGCTTGACCTGGTTGCGTCATATTGAAGCGAAAATAACGGCTATGAAACTTAAAGC
Organism: Pollenia angustigena; assembly: GCA_930367215.1. Classification (NCBI taxonomy): domain Eukaryota; kingdom Metazoa; phylum Arthropoda; class Insecta; order Diptera; family Polleniidae; genus Pollenia; species Pollenia angustigena. Next base: position 20,448,755 of record OV884061.1, on the reverse strand, counting down.
AGCTCAACTACATTGGCTTCTCGGTCGAAACTCAAACTTGTCCTTAGACAACAAAATTCTCTTATACAAGTCCATCATTAAACCAATATGGACATGGCATCCAATTATGGGGTACTGCATGCGCATCTAACATCCAAAAGCTTCAAAGAAGACAGTCTAGAATATTACGACAAATTGTATATACGTAATGATATTATCCACAGAGATCTCAACGTCTCCACTATCCAGGAGGAAATTAAAAAATATTCAATAAGTTACATCGATAAACTAATGGCCCACCCTAACTACCTCGCTCGGGGTCTGCTTCAGTTCGAAGGTCACCAGAGGCTAAAAAGAACCGATACTTTGAGCCCAACTAGAATACATTTTTAAAATTTGAATACAGCAGTTAGTGGTTACACTGGTAACAACTAATAAACAACAAGTAGAATTAAGATTTGAATACATTTTGTAAATTTCGATAAGAAAGATTCAATAATAAAAATAAATTAAAAAAAAAAAAAAAAAAATCCGACGGTGCCTAGTCGTGCCGAGTGGGGCCCAAAGTTCCCCATATAATAAAAAAAACATCTTTTCTATCAGATATTTATAGGTATACTCGTTGAAAAGCCGAAAATCAAAAATATGGCTTCGTTACGATCTTCCGCAGAGAAAGTACTTCAAGTGTGCCAAATTTCAGCTTCATATGTCATCAGATGACTTCAGAGAATTGTGGAAAGAATAGGACATACATGCAAACATCCTGACATACTACGAAATTATATATTGTATAGGTAGATTAAAGTATTTGCTGTTTAATATTTTAGTATGATACGAACGAAAGATTTTTAACCTAATTCGCTGAATTAGGGAATTTCGGTTTTTTTTAGTTTTTCACTAAGCTTAAGTGTTTTTGAGTTACGCGAATATATGTTGTGCAACCTCCTTAATTTTCGAAATAACGGTATATCTCGAAAACCAAAGCCAACATAAAGAAAAAAGTTTAAACTTTTTTAAAGTAAATTTTATTGCGGAATTTCGGTATTTTTTAATTTTTCAATAAGCTAAAGCGTTTTTGAGTTACGCCAACATATGTGGTGCAACATCCTTAATTTTCGATATAACGGTATATCTCGAAAACCAAAGCTAACCAAAAAAAACGGCTAGCACCACTGGATTCAGCGACCCCGAATTAGGTTAAAAATCTTTCGTTCGTATCATACTAAAATATTAAACAGCAAATACTTTAATCTATCTATACAATATATAATTTCTTAGTATGTCAGGATGTTTGCATGTATGTCATATTCTTTCCACAACTTTCTGATGACATAGGAAGCTGAAATTTGGCACACTTGAAGTACTTTCTCTGCGGAAGATCGTAGCGAAGCCATATTTTTTGTTTTTCGGCTCTTCAACGAGTATAACTATAAATATTTGATAGAAAAGATTTTTTTTTTATAATATGGGGAACTTTGGGCTCCACTCGGCACGGCTAGGCACTGTCGGATTGACCTGAAAAATTAGATCATGATTTCTTACACCTCATTTTTTAAGCAGCGCAAATAATTAAATTTAAAAAAAAAAATTGCTACCAGTCTAGTACATACACAAAATTTTTTTCAATGCAAAGAGCAAAAGAGCATAAAACCAACAAATGCAAACGTAAACAAACCAATACAATGCCACACATGCAAAGCTTTCAATGTAGTGGTGCCCATACCTGCTGATATGCCATACCTAACTGCCCGTCTATACCAGAGATAATTATTGCGATATATATGCAGTAAATGTCAAAATTATGTTATCTCTAGTGTAGACTGCAATTTTTTGTACATATTAATTGCCGGTAATTTATGTTGCAATAATTGTTAGTAAATTTTCGTTGACAATTATTGCTAACGTAAAACGTCAAATTTGGTTGTCAATTGAAGCACAGCCGCGAATAACGTTTTAAGTTACAAAATAATAATTTTTCAGGAGAGCAAAAAAACGTTTTTTGACAAGCAGCATTATTTGTTTTAAAAATTTTTTTTTTCTATTATTTAAAATAGTGATAATAAAAACTTTAATGCAAAAGGCTTTTAAAACATTATTCCGCACTGCAAAACCATTTCTGTTTCATCATTATGTTAGTAACTTGCAATGTTCTTCCACTGGCTGACACTTTGTACGCCATTTTGAAGGCGTTAAGGTGCATAGTTTTGGTTGATTTGATGTTTAAACTGTGTAAGAGAGTAAAGTCAACGTTTATCTGCAAAAAAACAGTTTTTGCAAAATGTGGCGTTTACAACGTTTTTCGCGGCTGTGCTTCAATTGAAAAAAAGAAGCCAAAAAGAAAAAAAATAGAAGCAAATTGTGGGAGAAAGAAATTGAGTTTGTGAAATGGAAGCAAATTAGTATTAGGAAAAGAATTAAATTAAAGAATTTATTAAACACAAAATACCAAAAATTATTTTTTCTTATTCGATCTTTATTATTTAAATTTATACTATTTTTGTTTAAGTTTGAGTTCTTTTTATACAAAAATATTAGTTTGACTTTAACAAAAAAAAAAAATTTAATAAAATTCAAAATTTTTTATTTTTCGAATTTATTCTATGAGCTAAATTTCAGTTATGTATTTTATAAAGCTTATTTGTAATAGTTCTATTCCTTCAACTTTCAGAAATGACTTTATACACTACCAGACTATTATATTGTATCTGTTCGAAAGGAAATAATTCCCAGTTTCTATATAATAAAATTAATATTTTTATATAAAAAAAGACATCAAGCTTAATCAAATTAATTTACATTTAAATAATAAAGTCGAATAAGAAAGAATTTATTAATATTAATAAAAATAATTTTTGCAAGATAGCGTCAGTCTTTACACTGCACCTTCTTCCTTGATTTTTTTCAAATTATGAGTTAACATAAATACGTTTTCCCATGCCTTTAACATAAGCTGAGCAATAAGAAATATTGCTCTTTTATTCTGCCGACGTTAATGCCAACTTGCTGAGATATTTATCTTTAGTGTAGACCTGGGGTAAACGAGAGCATCAACGTTGTGCCACAAACAGTAGTTTTAACTTTCTTGTTTAATAAAACCCACCTAATAGAAATAAAAAGAAGAAAAAAAACGCTAGATTGTCGAAAAACAGCTAAATTGACATTATTTACTTTTCCAATTGTAAAGCGTTGACGCCGCGCTATTTAGGGATGCTTCATACAAATTGTATGGGCATCAGAATTTTTGACAGCTAGAATACGCTTTCTGCTCTTGTTTAGGTATGGCTGTAAGAGTTTTTCTTTTATTATTGGCAGCATATTTTAGTAAAATATTATTTTATGTCTCTTAAAAACTACTTAGAACAAGCTTTTGTCAAGCTTTTGGACTCATTAATATATATATATATATATATATATATGTATATGTTCCTTTAACTCCCACTGGAGCATAGGGTGCCAAAAAAAGTGACGCGAATACAAATGAGTTATCATATTGTACACACAGCAAATCCTTTTCAAATGACAACCTCACCCTCTGTCCAGAAAGGACTTGGTGACCCCTGTTTTTGACAAACGAGGCCCTGTCGACCGATCTTAGGCGGTATAACCTAAACAACCGCACAGAGGAAATTCTGTTGCCAACCTGGAGTGTCAGCGAACCCTGAATGGCCAAAGTGCGTCTCAGGAAGTAGGAGATCGCGAATACTGGATCCTCTGAAACACTGGCTCCAAACACAGCACGTTTGGGTACTTAGATAGCAGCCCTGTCACCAAACTAGGGAACGAAGGCTAGCAACCTACGTTTCTGAACTTAAATTGCTAACGAATCGCTAAAAATGAATTAAAATAAACCTAATTACTTGATGACGACATTTGGCTATCGTATACGGACTATGATTGGATTCTGTAGCCCGTTTCTGCATTTCTCACATCGTAAAACTTTTCGCATGAAACGTGTGAATTGCAACAAAAATAGTGTGAAATGAAACAAAAAATGGTTTTTCTCACACAAGTGTTTCTGTATCTTTTCTTTGCGAGAATTATCTGTCATTTAAATAATTTTCCAGCAATTATTGGAAGTGTTGGAATTTCCACCTTAATCACCACCTTGTACCGAAATATAAAAACACGTGTGAACCTTTTTAAGTACAAAATTAAAGTGAGTTTTATTTTAATTCATAGTATTGCCATACGTTAAAAATATACAAAATATGTTTAAGATATAAGAAGTGTTGTTAATGTGTTTGAATTTATTTTACGGTTTTTAACATTCTCCCTTAAAATTTATTCAAATACATTTTAAACCCATGTCATCAACAAATGTTAACAACTTTACCTTTAGTAGTGGTTTAGTTAGTATATCAGCAACCATCTTATCAGAACTCGTTGGTTTCATGATCACTTTTTTTTCCAGTACAGTGTCCCTTATAAAATGGTGCCTTACATCTATATGTTTGGTTTTCGGATGATACGACTCGTTTAAGGCAAGCTGTATTGCACTCTGGTTGTCGCAATATAGAGTAGTTGCTGATTGCTGAGTTGTCATTAACTCCTCTTCAAGACTTCTTAACCAGAGCATCTCTTGAACTGCCACGCCCATCGCCATATACTCGGCTTCACAAGTTGAAAGCGCGGTAGTTTGCTGCTTTTTGGATCCCCAAGCAATAGCTCCACCCTTTTTAATTATTACGTAACCACTAATTGATTTCCGGTCTTCTGGATCAGCTGCGTAATCAGCATCACAAAAACATAAATTTTCAAAATTTGCTTCTTTCTGAAAAGTTAGTTGAAAATTTATTGTGCCTTTCAAATATCGCAAAACCCGCTTTGCTGCAATCCAATGTTGTGCTTCGAAGTTGTTGTTAAAACGGCTAAGTAAATTAACGGCATAACTTATGTCTGGTCTAGTAACCTGTGCTAGAAACAATAGACTGCCAATAAGTTCTTGATATGGGTAGTCCAATTTTTCATCATGCTTTTCCTCCTTTTGTTTGCTGCTTTTGAATTTTATATTCGGATCCATAGGTGTCGTAACTGGGTTAAAAGAAACCATATCAAAACGTTCCAAAACTTTCTTGATGTAAGATTTTTGTTCAATTTGTAATGTTTGTCCAACGTTGTACTTTAGTTTTACACCTAAAAAAGATTTTGCGATCCCAAGATCCTTCATTTTAAATTCTTCCTTTAAGCTCTCAATTAAAGTGTTTTTTATTGTTTCGTTTTTCCATAATACTAACATGTCGTCTACGTATACAGCCAAAATAATCATGTTGTTGCTATTTTCATTTGCAATAAAAACACATTGATCGGTCTTAAGTTGCCTCAAACCTAATGATGTTAGTTTTCCGCTTAATCGCTTGTTCCACATCCTGGAGGCCTGTTTCAAACCATAAAGTGGTTTGTTTAATCGCAAAATACTACCATCTGGAACTGGTATGCCCTCTGGAGCTTCGATGTAAATTTCTTCTTCTAAACTTCCTTGAAGAAACGCTGTGCATACATCTAAATGATTTATTTTTAAATCGAATTCCAAAGCAAATGATAACAGATATCGCAATGTATTATATCTCATAACTGGTGAATATGTTTCGCTGAAGTCAATACCATTACGCTGGGCATAGCCCCTGGCAACCAATCTTGCTTTATATTTAAGCTTACCTTCGTTATCTTGTTTTCTTTTAAAAATCCATTTTGTTGACAATTTTTTAAAATCATCTTTGTTTTTTACTACGCTCCATGTATTATTTTCAATCAAAGATGTGTGTTCACTTTTTATAGCTTCAAGCCATTTTTCCTTTTCCGCACTATTCACAGCATCTTTATAACTTAAAGGGTCTTCAGTTATACCGTAAGTTAAATATGTGATATAATCATTCATTTGTGTGGGGTTTCTGCTTCTCGACGATCGTCGCAGGATTTGATCTATGGTGTCTTTACTCTCTACATTGTGTTCGTCTTCAATCTTAGGACTTTCTTCTTTTTGTGCTTCATCAACGTCATTCTTACATATGTTTTCTTCAAAATTTGCACTTGCCATTGACCTCACTGGTTTAGAATAAAACATTTCATTTTCAAGAAATACCACGTTGCGACTTATGCGAATTTTCCTTACTTCCGGATCATAAAGTCTATAGGCTTTCGAATTTTCACAATACCCCACCATAATACATTTCTTCGACCTGGGGTCCCATTTTTTTCTTAGTTCCTTTGGTGTCATTACCATACAAGCGCAACCAAAAACACGCAAATAAAACAAATTTTGTTTCTTACCACTCCAAACTTCTTCTGGAGATTTGTTATTAAGGCTCTCTTTTGGTATGATGTTTAGTAAATAAGCTGCAGTATTTGTAGCTTCTGCCCAAAACGATTTATTTAAATTTGCGTCATATAACATAGCCCGTGCTTTTTCTACCAGTGTTCTATTCATACGCTCAGCTTTTCCGTTTTGCTGAGGAGTATAGGGTGCTGATGTTTGATGAACTATACCGCTGTTAGAGCAAATTTGTTTCAGCTGGCTGTTACAGTATTCTAATCCGTTATCGGATCGAAGAGTTTTTATGCGCTTGCCAGTTTGATTCTCTACTAAATTCTTAAACTCACTAAACAAGTTTGGAACCTCTGATTTGTTCTTCATTATATATACGAATAGTTTATTTGAGAAATCACCAAGAAATAATACGTAATAACCTGCACCTCCGAACGATTTTTGTTCCATTGGACCGCAAACGTCTGTGTGAACAAGTTGTAAAATCTCGCTTGATTTTGTTTGAGAAAGCTTACACATTGTTTGTGTTTGTTTACCCTTTAAACATGATGTGCAAATATTTGAGTCTGTGTTTTCCTTTTTTAATTTTTCATCAAAATTAACACTTGACGACTCAGAGATTAACTTTTTAATAGTGACATCTGATGTATGGCCTAAACGCTTGTGCCATGTCTCTTTACAAACAGCCACATAATTTTCTGATGTTACAGTAAGTTTGAACATACCTTTTTCTAAGAAAGCTTCTAAAAATACTTTGTTATCTTTTTGTACCACACTTTTACACCCAGCAAATTTAACCTCAAACCCTTTTTTTATAAGCTGGCTTACCGAAACCAAATTGGCGTAAAGTTCTGGCACAAGTAAAACGTCATTTATTGTAATGAATTCCTTTTTTTTGTTTAGTTGTTGTTGTACACGAATATTGCCGACACCAGTTACTTTAAGTGTGTTGTTGTTAGCTACGGTAACATGGACATCTTCTTCAAATTCTTTAAATTCAATAAATACATCTTTACAATTTACCATGTGGGAAGTGGCACCAGAGTCTATTAGCCACAACTTTTCAGTTTTATCAAACTTTGCTGCAAAACTAGCTGCTAATATTTTTTCGTAACTGTCGCCATTTTGTTTTTTCTTGGGTGCTTTACAATACTTTGCTATATGGCCTTCTTTTTTGCAATTGTAGCAGACTATTTTCTTGCCTTTTTCAGGAATTTTCTTACCTTTGTGCTTACTATAAAATACTGATTCTGACGCAGATGCAAAGCTGTTGTAGTTATCAAAATCTTGTAGCAGTTTTGTTTTTATGGTGTCGGCTGTAACTTTGATGTTGCTGCTTTCGATGGCCATTATCATTGGCCCAAAATGGTCTGGCAAACCGCTTAACAAAAAACTACCAACCCACTCATCGTTTACTTTAAACCCTATTTGGTTAAGCTTTAGAGCAGTATCAATAATAGTGTCCACATACTCGCCAATACTTTCACAATTTACTAGCTGTGTTGTAGTAAGTTTTCTAAGTAAACCACATCTACGATATAAACCAGAGTCATCATATGTGGTCTCTAACTTTTCCAAATATCTTTTGCGGTTTCGACATCCTGTATATGTATGTAGAGATTTGGTGAAATGTACAATACCAATCTGGAAGTTGCCTTCTCTACTACGTCTGCACTTGTTTCCGTGCCTAGGACTGCCTTCCAAAACCCCTGCAATTTCATTGCATGTTCCACTGAGAATTTCCATTTGTGATAATTCTCCCTCCCAGTTAATTTCTCAATTTCAATTATTTTTTCCATCTTGGCGTATAACTGGGCCCATAACCTGTTGGAATTTCCACCTTAATTACCACCTTGTACCGAAATATAAAAACACGTGTGAACCTTTTTAAGTACAAAATTAAAGTGAGTTTTATTTTAATTCATAGTATTGCCATACGTTAAAAATATACAAAATATGTTTAAGATATAAGAAGTGTTGTTAATGTGTTTGAATTAATTTTACAGTTTTTAACAGGAAGGATGCGAGAAAAAGTGTTTCTATAACAATATTTTGCGAAAAGTTTCTTTCAAGAACTGTCAAAATAAGTCACATATTTTGATTTTAAAATATGTTTATATACTATTTTTTTAAAATAAATAAAAAAAATAGAAGGAATATAAATGATGAATGCCATAATTTATATGATAAAAATAAACAAAAAACAATTGTTATATTTTGTTATTTCAAATTTTTTTTAGCCTTTTCTTGTTTTGGTTTTAATCAGTGCTGCCAGATAAATTTGTGTCAAAATCGTCAATTTCCTGAGAAAAAAAAAGATCGTCTTTTTGTTTTAAAAATCGTGCAATTTAAAATCAATTTTAAACAAATTTGTTTCGACTTTTATTAAAAAATAATCAAACAAAAACATAGTTAAAGTACATGGGTATTTAATAATTTCATTAAATTTATATTTATTTTGTTAAGCTGGAGGATTATTTTTAAAAAATTATTTATTTTCTTTAACCGATAACAATTTAAAATTGTTATTTTTCCCTGGAGAAGTTACACAAAGGCATGAGAAAATATAATTTTAAACAAAAAATAAAATAAATCTTTTTACAAAAGCAAAAAGAAACCAAGCTTAATAAAATAAACATACATCCTTTTTTAAAAAAGATATATACATATTTACAAAAACCGAAATCAAAATGGAAATTTTTTAAATTAATTCAGCTTTGATAACAGTATTATAAATATTCAGGGTTTTTTTGGAATTGATAGTGACAACGTTGTTTTATATTTATATCGTATGTAGTCCGAAATAGTATATTATTGAAATTTAACTATATCGATTTACAAATGGCTGAGATATAAATCTTTAATTTACCTATTCCTATAATCTTTTTCTTTTTTACCTGAAATAGACTAAGTAGAATACCTGGTAGTTAAAATTAAAAAAATCGGCTCTTAAATAAACGGATTAAAGACCCAGTAAAATCTTCGCCTACAAAATAATATGTTAAGTAATCAGAAACACATAAAAGCACTACATACAATTCTACTGAAAAACTAATGAATTTTACAAGGGTTGTGCCAAAATGAACAAATTCAAAAGTAAGTCATTTTTTTATCTAAATACATCCAGAAAAAAGTAGTTATCGAAGTTCTAATGGAAGAAAGCTACTAAATAACGAGTATTAAATCTTCAAAATAAGCCAAGTCGGTCCATTACTTTCCCTCGAAATTTTGCTTTTGCCGATACATTTTTTAGGGAAGAGACAAACAATTTCGAGGACAATTTTCACAATAGGGATAAATATAAAAATTTAACCCTTGTTTCTAAAGATATCTTTTTTTCTAATAAACAAACATATAAAAATATTTACAATTATCTTATTTCGAAGACTAAGGCCCGTTTTCACAACTTGCCGATAGCTAAAAGCAGGACTTTATCTGCCGTATAAAAAGTGTTCCATTAGTACAAATTTACTTTAACCTACCAGGTAGGATGAGCCTTGACTTACTTTATCGCTCACTTAAGGTAAAAGTAAAGTTTTAATAATGGAACACTTTTTATAAGGCCGGTTAAAGTTTACTTTTAGCTATCGGTTAGTTGTGAAAACGGGCCTAAGGGGCTTATAGTGTAAAACGCAACGCCAACAATTTCATTAAAAGCAAAAACAAAATTAAAATTATTTAATAAATTTGTCGTGCCTTCTACAGACATTCATATTATTTTTTTTTTCAATTTTCAACGCCACAAAATAGAAGTGTTTGAAATTTTAAAATTCAAGATGATGATGAAAGTAACAACAAAATTATAAAATATTTTTGATTTTGTTTTTGCTTTCGTCACTTTTTTAGAAAAAATCATCAAAACGTCACTTTGTTAATATCGGAACAAAAAACTCGTCAAATGTGGTAGCCCTGTTTTTATTATATTTATTTCTCTTGTTGACGTTTCGCTTTTATTTGACACTTAATTACTGGAAATATTCCAGTATAAAGAGAATTTGTTGTGTCTGTTTTCGCATTCAAATACAGAAACACTTTTATCTCATAAATCGAGAAACGATGCATTTTTTTGTTTCACACTTCATGGAAGAAATTTTACGATGCGAGAAATATAGAAACGAGCTACTGGACTCATTAAAGGTGATTAATTGTAAGGTCCCTTTAAGCACCATTGTCTTTTAAATCAGTTCGAATATTAAGAATACTGTCAAATTTCTAATTACTTTTTAGTATTTTGAATTGTTTTTGATTTTTGCTACAAGAACACACGCTTATATAAGCGATTTTCATTTACATTGCTCCTAATGTTTTTTTTTTTACTTTTGTTACATTTTGTTTTGACATTATTTATAAAAAGTTTAAGTTTGCCAAATATTCAATTCGAAAAATACTCAAATTATGGGAACATTTATAACAAAAGTAAGGAAAACGTATATAAATTACACATTACTAAAATAACCGGCTTATTTTACCAAAATATCCGGTTTATTCGATATTCGAAAAAAGGACATTTTAAAATATTCGACTTGGGCAAAACTAAAATAACCGGTCGAGTACTATTCGATCGATCTCCCTAATCAACACACTTGCTCAGGTTGGGCACACTTGCACTTACGTTGCTGTATGGAAAACCAGTGGCGCTGGCAATTTTTGCACTTAAATAATTTTTATTTAATTCTGTACCCATGTTCTGTAACTTTAGTGAGAACTTCTTGCATCGAAAAGATGCGAAACAAAATATCCCATCGTTTCTCGAAAAGTGAGAAAAATGTGTGTCTGTAACTCATGTCGAAAACTATCAAAAGAAGTTACGTCGTTACGTTATAAATGTCATAATATTGCACTCGAAGCCGATGTGGCATTGCAGACGTTCAGAACGCCAGTAACACATATCGTTGTCGGCGACCAAAATTTACTTAAATTGAAAATTTTTCAACGACGGCGGCGAAAACACAACCGTCGGCTATGCCAAATTGTGTAAAGAGCGACTTTAATGTTTGTTGTTTGCAAACGAGCTTTGCAGACATTCGTATATTTTATGAAAATGTTAAAAGCAAAATAATAAAACAATGAAAAATGTGCCAAGAATAAAATATTATTATTATTATTCTTTGCAGTTTGCATTTTTAATTGTTTTTTAGTGTTCAAATTTTTTCTCGCCCCATTTTTATTCGTGAGTTTATTTGACAGTTCAAAGCGGGAACTTTTCTCACCAAAATGTTACAGACACACTTTTTCTGTAAATTGGCGAGTAATTTCCTTACGTGACAGCTTGTACTCGCCAAAAAAAGTTACAGACACAGTTAAGTGAGAAAAACAGCTGTTTGTTTCAATTTATGGCATTTTTGTTTCATTTCACACATTTCAATCGAAAACTTCCACGACGCGAGAGTTACAGAACATGGGCACTGGGTATCTAATGTTTTCATTGCTCACGCTCGGAGAGCTTACCACAATATATGCATTTCTGCTATTTGTGCTGGGCCTACTCTCCTTGTTGGGAGTATCTGTGAGGCTCATTAATAAATCTCTTCGGGCATCTTTAGTTATTGTTCTTTTTTTTTACTTTTACAAATATTTTTTTCCCCCTTCGAATTTTTTTATTTTTTTTTTACTCCCTGATACACGTCCGTACTCGTCAAGAGCTGGTTTCGTAATGTTGCTAAATAGAAAATTTGCAGCTAAATCAGACAAAAAAAAAATGCCAAAATGTCCACGCTGCACATAAGGTACCTTTACCAAGGTACCAAAAGAATGTAAGTAAAAAAAAAAATATTTTATTTTTTTATTCATCAGTTTATTCGAAAAATTACACAATAAATTATTTAATAAAGGGAACTAGCTTCTAAACCATCGGCTCAAAAAAAATATATCTACGTTAATTGCTTTAATTAAAAAAACATATTCATGGAAACAAATAAGATTAGTTCGCTCAAGCCAACCGATAGTTGAGGATGTTAAGAAATAATTATTTCTTTTTGAAAAATATTTTTTTTTGGTCGCTCGAGCCAGGAATCGAATCCGGGTCCTATCGGTTTCAGAGTCCACATCTTAGCTACTACACCAACAGCTAACACTACACAATACAATTTTAGTGCGAAATTTCTTGTATTTAAAAAAAAATCGGGAAAATATGCCTAAAACTCGAGCGATTTTATTTAAACTCAGCACCATGATTGTGTGGCATAATTGGTTTCTATTTACCAAATATGAGAAAGATATCAAAAAATTTGCGGAGCCTTACCAAAATCATTAAAAAAAGTTCGTCCTTGTGCAAATATAAGTCAGTGTGCGAAATTTTATAAAAATATCTTAAGATTTGCGAACTGTAGCGTGGTTATAGAAGACAGAAAAAATAAAAATCTTTTATAATGGTTATAGAAGACCAATAAGAATAAAAATCTTTCATAATGGTTACCAAAGACCAAATAAATTAATAATCTTTCATAACGGTTATCAAAGACCAAAAAAAATAATAATCTTTCGTAACGGTTATCAAAGACCAAAAAAAATAATAATCTTTCATAATGTTTATGGCAGAACTATAATTTTCTGCGTAATTAATAATTATTAGTACAGGATCAATTTTTTTCAGTTATTTTTTCCATAACGTATCGGATATTTAAAAATAATAACAGTTATTTCGGGTCCCTGATTTCAAGTACTCTTTCAATACTAGTGAGAAAACATGTACGGACATGTATGGGTAAAGATCATTGCGGGGAAGGCCTTCCTCTTTCCTTTCTTTCGCCAGGGCTTCTTAAAGGCAATCAAATAAATGGCTCTTAGAAGGCTTTCCAGAGAATGACTGTCAAAAGGCCTTAGAATAAAGGTTATCTGGATGGGTTTTTAAGAAAGGTATGTTAAAAGGTCTTTCAGACCATCCTTGTAAAAATGCCTTTGATTAAGGGTCATTATGAAGGGTTTTTAATAAAGGTATATCAAAAGGCCTTCAGCTGCAGGCATTTAAGATGGCCTGCAGATTAATCCCTGCTTATATGCCTTCCCATAATTTTCAAAAAAGAAATAAGTAAAGTGTTTTATAATTTTAGTTTATTATACATACATATATATTTATTTACAGAATTATACATACTATAATTACAATATATACAAAAAATATAAAATTAAATAAAAAATATTAAAACAAAACACTTCAGTCTTTGAAACTTGACGCAGATTCAACGTCATACATATGTACATAGTTTCGTCATCTATTCCAAAATTATTATTAAAACTGTTTTTATTCTTTATTTTTTCTTTATTTTCTTTATGGCATTTTGACAAAATCTTTTCTTTTTCAACTTTTATTAACGTTTTAAATTTCTTTTATTAATTTTGCTTAATTTTTTCCCTTTTTTTAACTTTTCACTTTTAAGCACAAGTTCCCATCTTTTTAATGAACAAAACTCAACTAAAATGATTTACATTATTGTTTCATTTGGTATTTTCATATTGTATGTAACTTTGTTTTTGTAAAGGGATCTGAATTCTTTTGCTTGTGCAAAAAACAAAACAAAAAATGTTACTCCTTCTTTTATCGCTTCTAATAGAAGCGAGTGTGGAAGGTGTTTCTTATCTTTTATACCAAAGAGCCGAGGCCTTCTATGAGGCATTCTTTAGCAGTTACATAAGAATAGTAATTGAATCAACAAAAATGTTAAGCAGGCCTTTAGAAAGGCCTGAAGTAAGAAGGTCTTCTGAGTTTTCCCGCTGGGAAGCTAAAGTTGAATATGTATAGGTATACGCTGCCAATGTGTATTTGCATATTCATTCTTCTTTTTGAATGCACATGCAGATATAAATAAAATTTCTGTTAGCTATCTGCAATACCAATATAAGTATGTGTATTACCGTAAGTATAACGTAAATATACAGAGCGCGAGAGAGAGCAGAGATGGCAAATGCAATTTTAAAAATGTTGAAACTAGGCAAAATTTTTTTGTGTTGTTATTCAGAAAAATATCGAGATAATTTTAAAGTTTTTTAACATTTGACTAAGGCGGTAAGCTTATTTTATTAGAACAACGAGGGGCGGTTGGCGGCAATTTCTGCTTCTCCGAAACTATCTAACAGATCTTAATAAAATTTCAAACATAGATATATCCATATTAATATGAACACACAAGCTTTATATATTTTTTTAAAAATAGGACCCCGAGGGAAGCTCGAGGGTATTTTCTGCCTCTCCAAAACTATGATTTTTAATGATATTTAAAACATAGATAGATACATATTTGTGTAGACACATAAGCTATGTATTTAAAAAAAAATTAGGATACCGAGGGGAGATAGGAGGCGACTTATGCCTCTCCAAAATCATTTATTTTCTCTAAAATTTCTTGATTATTTTCCATACTTTAAATTTATAATTTTTCATATGCTACATAAGTACATACATACACTGGATGAAATTTTTAAAGAAAAACTCTTCTTTACAACTTATTAAAAAGAAATGTTTGAATTTTAAAACGTTACAGAAAGGCGTCTAATGCGGCTCATACACTTGCAATAAAATTGTTCAATTTTACGTACTGTACAATTATATCGCCAATGTGTACGTGATATTCGATGATGGCACAATATATTGGCAACAATCAAAAGACTTTTGATTTTTATTGCACAACGAAAAGAAAGTAGAATGTGTTGGTAACATTGTACAATGCTGTTTATGTTATTCCTATAGGTTATGTTCACCTTTTTATTGAATGAATGAAACAAATGTGCGACTTATTGCATAATATAAGACAAAATTGAAATAATATGGCGAATACCATATACAAGAATATTGCAAGTGTATGGGCTGCTTAAGCAAGCGCTAAATGTATTAAGTAGCGGTTACACTCTTTCTTATTAAAACAACATACAAATCAATATCTCCATATCGTGTCGTCTTCCTACACGCAGAGAAAAAATATGGTTGAAGTATGTTTAAAAAATTATATTATGTTCTCCGCAAAAGCCACACACAAACTATTTTTGTGTTTAACATTACTTTTGTCACGATTAATAAAATTTTTTTTAAATTTAACAATAAAATGTTTACCTCATTTGAAACTTTAAATATAGTTGGATTTAACAATAGAAAGTTTAAATAAACTTAAGCTACAACCATTGGTATAATAATATATAACAATAAAATTTTTGTTTTTAACAATAATATAATAAAATTTAACATTAAATGTTGAAATCGTCTTCGTAAAAAATGTTATGATTAAAAGCAACAAAAAATTTCAATTTTTTCATTCAGCAGGCATAGTAGTATATATAAAAATATAAAAAAAATCAGATTTATGACATTTTTTCATTTTTGTTACAAGTTTTTCAATTTTTCAATATACAAATTTAAAAATTAAACATCGTTTGAAAATAATAGGCGAGTTATTGGTGTCAATTTCAATGGTGGAGACGATTATTATATATTTTTAAAGAAGGTAAAACACAATTTTATACATAAATGCATTAATTCTAAATATAATTTGCTTTCTTTTTATACCCTCCACCACAATTAGTTGTGAAGAGGGTATATTAAGTTTGTCATTCCGTGTGAAACTTTTTTATTATTCATCTCAGATCCCATAAAGTATATATATTCTGGGTCCTTGAGTAATTCTAAGTCGATTTAGCCATGTCCGTCAGTCCATCTGTTGAAAACACGCTTACTTTCGAGCAACTCAAAAGAAATGCACAAGCTTGTAGTTATCCTAAGCAGTTTGGGATTGAAATCCAGCAAAATCGGTTCAGTAGGACCAGAGCTATGAATCAAAATGTGGAACCACCACCTAAAAAAATTTATTACAAAAAATAACATAAATGCAAAAATTTGTTTTATTTGACTGGAATACACGCTGTTTAATTTCGTGAAGATCCGTCCATAATTTACCCTAAGCCCCATATAAACAATACTCCCGGAAAACAGTTTAGTACGCCTAAAGCCGTAAAAAATAACGCTAGCGTAACAAAATTTGGAACGTCACAGTTTTTTAGGACTAGAAATAACACTGTGAAATTTCGGAAAATAGTTTAGTACGCCTAAAACCGTAAAAAATAATGCAATCATAACAAATTTTGGCTCGTCACAGTTTTATAGGACTATAAATGATACTGTAAAAATTCGTGAAGATCGGTACATCGTTACGTAAAGATTTAGTACACCTAAAACCATAATTAATTATACTAGCAGAACAGAAATTGGTACGTCACAGTTTTAAAGGACTAGAAATGACGCTGTGAAATTTCGTGATGATCGGTCCATAATTTACCCTAGGCGCCATATAAACCCTACTACCGGAAAACAGTTTAGTCGCCTAAAACCATAATTAATAACAAATCGTCACAGTTTAAGATAATAATCACATCATACAGATATTACTCCTTAAACATTCGAACTGTCGGTGGAGGGTATCAAAGATTCGGCACAGCCGAATATAGCACTCTAACTTGTTAGTTTATAGGCTGTACGAAATTCAAGAAGAGGTGGATATAAATGTGTAAGCGATTTTTAAGTAAATTCGGACCTATAACCATTTTGAGTACTGAACTTTTTGCAAGTTTTCGTAATTTGGTTTAAGAACCAGCTTTCAGTAAAACGACCTATGTAAATGTGTAAATTATATATGTAAAAATGTATGAAAATGTAAATATGTATGTTTGTTATGTTATGTAAGTACGTATGTTAATACCTCAAACTTTTAATTAAATATATAATTCAAATTAAATACATACATACTTATTAATGTACATATTTTATTATAAACTACTGTTTAAAAATAAATAGTATACAACAAAAAATAACTTTCTAATAATGATTTAAATTACATACATATATAATTGTAGTAAATAAAGACAATATAACGGTAAGTATTGAATAAAATTACCAATGATATGGTTAGTTTAAACCAAATTATGGTAAGCTTTAACCATACTGTTATTAAATTTTACCAAGTTATAATTGCTTTTAACCAAATTATGGTTAATATTTACCAAGTTTTTTTCGAAATTAACCATAATATGGTTGACTGATATAGACGTTGTTTTTAAAAAAAATGCTTCTTATTGTGAATCAAAAGCCTTCTACAACGGTGCACTTTTAACTATTTATCCAACCTCGGTAAAAAAATGAACGAAATTTTTCGGAAACATGGTAATTAGTAAATAAAATAATCAATATACTTTTTGACGACTTACTAAGCGCTTTGAGTGTGTCAGAAAGTTATTTCCTAAGCCGTTAAAAAATGTTAATATATTTATTTAAAATATTTTATCTATTTTATGAATTAACTTTTTGATCTCATATCTTGAGTACCTCAATTTGTGTTTGTTTTTATTATTGTTTTATGAATTAAATTGTTATGTTTATCTTAATTTTTTATCTTGTATCTAGAGCATAATAATACGGAAGTTACATATAAAACCGTAAGGTAATAATAATTCAAGTTCCTCTTTTAATCTTCATTAATTTTGTAGCATTTAAGGATTTCTTTTATTTAATTTACTGTGTATTATTTATATGGAGCGGGATCCCGGGAAATTCAAAAAAATTTCCCGCTTTCCCGGGAATCGAAAAACTCCGGGAAAAAAAAAACTCTACTACTGAATGAAAAAATTCAAATTTTTTGTTGCTTTTAATCATAACATTTTTTACGAAGACGATTTCAACATTTATGCCTGTATTCACAAAAAAATTTTAAATTTAATAAAGGTTAAAATAACAAATTTACTATGAAAATTTTCCTTAATAAACGTTTGTTAAATTTAATAATCGTTTGTGAATACGGGGGTTAATGTTTATTTTTATTATATTATTGTTAAAAACAAAAATTTTATTGTTATATATTATTATACCTATGGTTGAAGCTTAAGTTTATTTAAACATTCTATTGTTAAATCCAACCATATTTAAAGTTTCAAATGAGGTAAACAATTTATTGTTAAATTTTAAAAAAATTTTATTAATCGTGACAAAAGTAATGTTAAACACTGTAACGAACTTGACCATTTGGCCTTGTCCTTGCATGGAAATTAGCTATCTTTTATTACCAGCCATGCTCAATGGAGGGAGTGGTTCTTTTCCAACAAAGACAAGTAAAAATTCGCAACACAAAAGTAAATTATATAAGATAGCTCTTAAAAAAAAAAATAGTTAAAGTAAAAGAAAATTATCAAAAAAAAAAATAAAGAAATTATTGTGAGAATACATGATAGTGATCTACTTATCTTTATCTAGATGGTTAATGATCAAATTATATGCAAATGTATACACCATCCCATTTTGACAATTGCATTTGCTGTTACTGTTATTAATTTATCCATATTTCAAACCTTTCGTGATTTAATTAAAACTTATTTAGAATTTCATCGTTATAATTTTAGAGTTTTATTAATGTATATAGTTATTTAAGTTTAGAAATTATTAAATTATAAGTTATATATAAAAAAATTTGTTTTCCTTATTTTATTAATGTTTTTCAGTGTAAAGCTAAGATCCCACTATCGGCGCAATGTACCAATTTTTGTCTTATTTCATGTGCCGATAGTGTGAACGGTTAATATTTTTTAATTTGCGACAATCTGTGCCGAAATTGTGCTAACTGTGGACAATCAAAATTAACCTAGATGCGCCGATAATGTGAACACTCTTTTGCACAATGTGGAGCAATCAAATTGTTTAATATGTACCGATTTTTATCGACCACTTGTGTGCCGATCACAGTCGCCAACCAGCGCCGATACAAGGGATGGCAAAACGAATTTTTTTTAAGTGCACAAACTGGCTACTAAAGTTTTACTTTTTTTAGCTTAATTGTACCAAAATTACTTTTGTTTTATCTATTATTTATGTATTAAATAGTACATTTGTACTGTTAAATGAAAGAAAACAATTTGCTTTAACGAAAACATTGCTATTGTATCGATGTTGCCATCCCTGCTTTGTAAACATCTGTTTACAGAACAACAATTACAAAAAAAAACAAGTGCAGTAAGTTTGAATAAAATTGAATACATTTTTAATTTTATATTAATATATTATTTAAAATTGCTAGGAAACTAATAATGGAATATTCAAACGGAGAATTTTGCGAATTTTTAAAGTAAAATTATGTCGCCAACAAACAAATAAACCAAAACATATGATTAAATTGGCCCAAATAACACGATAGTGTGACCTCATTGTACCGATTATGGTCGCAATTGAGTTTTGGCCGATATGAACCGAAAAAAATTCTCACAATGTGCGACGATAATGGGACCACCCAAGAATAAATTGTGCAATGTATTTTAATGTGCGCCGATACAGCACAATAAAAATCGTCACAGATTGTGCTATTTGAGCCGATAGTGGGATCTTAGCTTAAAAATCAATTGAAGTTCAAATTTTTATTTTGTTTTTGTATATCTTATTCAAATGTGTAATAATGTTTCTCATCAAAATTTATAAGTGTATATACAAATGTTTAGCAACATGAATTAAAATATGGATGCATTTATTGTTCTGTAATTCTTACAAACAACAAATTATCTTTCTTTGTTAACTAGGTATATATATTTTAATGTTTTAAATGGAAATATAAATCTCTAAATGTACTTACATTTTACACCTCCAAAGTCGACAAGCGCTTGATGACTGGAACTGCATCGATTGTAAGTTTTTGATTTCTTTTTTTTTTATGTTTAAAGTGTGGGGAAATTTAGTTTAGCGTATATAAATGACAATTTAAATTTAAGAAAAATTAAATAATATAAGCAAAATCAAAGATAACATATTTAAAAAAAAAAATCAAAAGTATTTAAAATTATTTATACGTTATGAAGTTAATAAGATAACAAACAACGCGAGAAACAAAAATTAAAGTTAAAATTATTATAATAGTACAGAAGATCTAAGAATATTATATATCTTATGTTTTTGGAACCATTCTTCAAATCTTATTTGAAGTTAAATTTAAAAATATTTTTATATGTGGTTTCTTTGCTTTTAGGTATACTGTGATCCAAAATTTAGGTTTTCATTTAGTGATTTATTTTCCTCTGATAAAGATTTTAACGTCTATTTCTGTTTTCCTCCTCTGCAGTCTTATATTTTCTTCTTTTTTTATGTAAATGTCCCAAATTTTCCTTTTTCTTTTCTTTTTGTTTTAAAATCAAAAGAAATTTTCTTTTTTTTATTTTTTTGCTGATAATTAATTTTTCCTTCCTTCTCTTATCAAAAAAAAATCTATTCTATCATTTTTTTTAAATTTATTTTTTCCTTTTTTAAATATAAATCAAAGCTACTTCTATTTATTTTTTTTTTCTCTAAATTTCATTTTTAAATACATATATGGTTCGCTAATCGTCCTCATAACACAAAAATAGTTTGTTTGTGGCTTTTGCGGAGAACATAATATAATTATTTTAACCATACCTCAACCATATTCTTTCTCTGCGTGTATGCATGTAAGTATTGATTTGTATGTTGTGCTAATTAGAAAGAGTGAAACAATCACTCACTACATATTTATTTATAGCGTTTGCTTAAGATACATGTACACGACATGTTTTTTACATCTGACTTGTCAACTTTTCATGTCACATGTTGCTGTGCATTAGGGTGACAGCCAAAATTTTTTTTAAATTTTAAAGCTTTTTCAACGGAATATTGTGCCAATGGGTCCAAAAGTTTTGTGACGAAAATTTGAGCCAAATCGGACAACGTTTTCTGGACGCGCATCCAGGTCAAAGGACAGGTATTTTCATATTTTACAATATATACGAAATAAATTTTTTGAACTCGTTTATTTTTTTTCAATATTTAATGAAAAAATGTGGATTTATATATTTTCGTGAAAAAAATAGTAAAAAGAACTTTTTTAGTAATTAACCTTTCCTTTATGTCAGGAAATTAATAGATGCTTTTATTCAAAAACGTTAACTACAAAAACACATTTGTTTGTTTGTATTAAATCACACCATCTACAAGGCAAAAATTTTAAAATTGCTAATTTCCTAGACAACAACCATTATTTTTAACGGATTCTAATGATAAATTTCAAGGCCTACTAGAATTTTAAAATACGACTGAATTATGTATTTCCCCAAAAATTATATAAATTGCATTCAGTCGTGTGAATTACTTGTGTAAAGTGCTTTTGGTTAGAGATTTTTTGTGAATTTTGTAAAAATATATAACAATGCCCCCGTTAAGGGAAGAAATATTTTTAATAGGCTATTCAAAACACCAAATAGTTGGTTCTAAACTTCCCTCGAAGGGGGACTGCCTCAAAGTTTTTTTTCATAATATGAGGACAACGAAATTAACTGCAAAAGATAGTGCTGATCTTGTGGTAAGAGAGTGTATAATTTTTTGGGAAAAGGCCCGTATTCCTGTTCACGATTTGCACTGGTGTACAAAAAAAATGTTGCGTCTGTATGAGGAATGGAAAGATTTAAAAAAAAATATATCTAGAGTGTCCGACATTCATAAAAACAGAAGAAAACTGTGGAGCGATAATTTAGGCGATCTCTTCGATATTGCTCGTACCGATGCACTGGAACTAATAGATTTAGAAGAAGACAAGCAATTTTTAATTAAACAAAGAATGAAAGGTCGCGAAGGTTGTATGTTGGGAGTCGACTGTAATCTAAAAAAAAAGAGGAAAGAAAAAGAAATCGCAAAAAACAAGAAGAGTTGCGTAAAAAATTAAGTGACGAATTACCATCAACTTCATCAGGTAAAAATTTAATTAAATGTTAAATAACGTTGTTTTAAATTTTTGTTGGAAGTACTGAACTGTGACAAAATTTATTTCAGCCTGCAATATGATTGAATTTTCCGCGTCTGAAGATGCTGCAACATCAGAGGAAGAATATTCTGAATGTTCGATTGAGGCAAAACGTTTTCGCAGTACTTCTTGTACGAAAAAGCAAAGTGTCTTAACGTCAAGACTAGCTGCAGTTTTCGACAAGTTAAAAATAAGTCAGAGAATGCTGTACACTTATTGGTTGCAGTTATTGACGCCGTCGGACTTAACACATCCGATTATATTTTAAATCGAACCTCCATAAGTCGGGAAAGAGCGCAATTAAGATTAACGCAAAGTGAAAAAATTATAGAAAAGTTTACTGCAAGTGATCAACCTTTGACCATCCATTGGGACACTAAACTGTTATCGACAATAACAGGAAAATCAGAAGACCGTTTGGCTATAATTGCTACGGCTCCAGGCCTAGAGCAAATTATAGATATGCCTGATATTCCCTCTGGGACTGGAGCGGAAATTTCTTCTGCAGTTTATGATGCATTAGAAGACAAACATATTTTGGAACGAACGGAAGCGTTTGTTTTTGATACAACATCATCCAACACTGGTAGATTGAAAGGTGCATGTGTGCTTTTGGAGAGATCAATTGGAAGAGAAATTCTATTTCTAGGCTGCAGACACCATATTTTCGAAATTGTTTTGGCAGCAGTTTTTACGGAGGCCAATGTTGGAGTGTCGTCTGGACCGGACATAACGATTTTTAAAAAACTCAAAAAACATTGGCCAGAAATAAATACAGATAGTTTTGTGCCAGGAATAGCTCATCCACGAATTATGGAAATTATAGGCGATAATGTTGGTGAACTTTTAGATTTTGCTTTAGGAAAAATGAACGATTCATTCCCGAGAAATTATTATAAAGAATTTTTGGAGTTAGTAATTATATTCCTTGGTGGCAATCCTCCTTCAGGAATAAAATTCAGAAAACCCGGTGCACTGCACTACGCAAGATGGATGGCCAAGGCTATATACTCTTTAAAGATAGTGATTTTTCGCAATCAATTTCCTGAAGTGACAGATTTTGAAATCAGTGCTTTGATAGAAGTAACAGGTTTCATTGTAAGTTGTTATTCAAATTTTTGGTTTGATTCAAATAAAGCGGATAAAGCTGCTTTAAATGATATTATGTTTTTGAGAAAATTGGAAAACTACAAAAGAGTCAATCAAAATATTGCGGCCAAAGCCATTTCAAAGGTATTAAATCATCTGTATTACTTAAGCGAAGAATGTGTGGGCTTTTCTTTGTTTGACGAAAGGATAGACAACATAACAAAAAGCAAGCTAGTAGCGAAGATGTCTGTAGATATATCTGGAAATGAGGATGAAGAGATAGCAAAGAAGCTAATAATAAAGAAGGAAAACTTAAAAAGTTTTATTTTCAGAGACAACTCTGATATTTTACAAGATTTGTTTTCAAAAAATACCAAAAAAGTTTTCAAGAGATTTGGAATTTCAATAGAGTTTTTCAGCAACGATCCACGTTCTTGGAGTGTTACAGGAGAGTACCTAAGAGCGAAACAAATTATTCAAAACTTGGCTGTTGTTAATGATTGTGCTGAAAGAGGCATTCAGTTAATTCAAGAATACCATGACAAAATAACAAAAGATGAGGGACAGAAACAACATTTAATGAAAGAAACTATCATATATTATAACTTTTTTAATTTTTTTTTTCTCTTGACATGGTTTAATATTTTACAGGTGGTACAAAAATATAGGCAGCTGTATTCAAAAAATGCTAATCTATATTCTCTGCAAAAAGATTTTTATCTGTAGATTTTAAAAGAAAAAAAAACCTACCAAATCACCGATCATAATTTTTGTTTTTAAAATTAGAAAAAGTAGTAGATTGACCATTGAATGCGGTCGACGCTGGTAGCGCAGCAGAAAATATATGCATATTCCATCCTGAAATGTAAAAACTTTATGTTAATTGAAAATTTTTCCTGCAATATTTTTAAGTTATTTTATCAAAAGTACACAGAATTTATATACATTGCCAATAATGGCATACATATATTAAACATTTTTGAAATAAAATAGTTTGTGGATCACTTTGACGCAAGGGAAATTTGAGAGTTAGTTCCCAAAAAAACTATTTGAGTGTCCTCTTTATTAAAAGTCTACAGAATCCAGATGTTTTTGTAAAATAAAGTAGAAAATATATGAGTTTCTCAACTTTATTTCATACTAGCTGTGAAATATGCAAATACCTGACCTTTGACCTGGATGCGCGTCCAGAAAACGTTGTCCGATTTGGCTCAAATTTTCGGCACAAAACTCTTGGACCTATAAGCACAATATTCCGTTGAAAAAACTTTTAAATTCGAACAAAAATTTTTTTACATACAAACCATTGTCACCCTACTGTGCATGTGTGTTACAATTGCTGTTTAACAAAGTTTTTTTTAATTATTGTTATTTTGTTTGGCGTATTTAAAATACGCCTACGACTGTTTGGTAATAGATTAAAGAAAACAAATTCACGTTCTCTTTAATCTATAACCAAATAGTCGTAGGCGTATTTTAAATACGCCAAACACAATAAGGGTGAATATTCGATCAAAAATTTGTAATTTGCCCCACGTGGTCATATTTAAAAAAAAATACATAGCTAATGTGTCCAAATAAATAAAAACCTTATATTTTTTAAATTTTATTGAAATCTATTAAATAGTTTCGGAGAGGCAGAAATTTCCCCCTATAACCCTTTTAGTCATATTTTTTAAAAAATACATAGCTCAAGTGTCTATATAAATATGAATCTATCTATTTTTTAAATTTCATTAAAATCTGTCAGATAGCTTCGGAGAGCAGAAATTGCTCCTTCCCACCACTCGTGGTCCTATTTTTTTATAAAAATGTATAGCTTATGTGTAGTTTTACAAAGGTACTGCTGATGTTACGGACAAATTTATTTTAAATATCATAAATAATATGTACATAGTCCCACACCTGCTTAGCGACAAAGCACATTTTTGGTAAATTTTTTTTTTAATTTTTACACAGAAGTGCCAAAAATACTGAAAGTATTTTTTTAAACATGGATATTTTATTTGTATGGCAGATAACCAAAACACATTCATGGGTATTGAATAACATCTGCATAATATTTTTTGTTTACTGAATGTGGTTGCGTGAAGATATTGCCGTGCATAAGTAAATATAAGTAATAACCATACTTTTTGCGTTATAAATACATACTTATGTGTATACACAATAACGAAAAGCGTGGGTAAATACCTCTGTATATTATTCTTATGGGTACTTGTTGTCATTCTCTGGTACATAGTACATAGGATGTAGTTAAAATTTAAATATAGAAAAATAAAGTAAAAATTCTATCAAAGAAGATTGTAAATTTGAAATAACATTAATATTTTTAAAACTTTCAGGCAGATTATTGAACATTAAACTGCCGCTATATTCAACTGTTTGTTTTATGGTTTCTAGTCTACATCTTGTTGTTCTTATGGAGTTTTATTTTCTGAGTAAAATTCTGCATTTATTCTGCCTTTTAAATTTTTTTATGTTCTTTTCTGAAAAACACGTGTTATTTTAAATGTGTAAAGCGTTCTTTTCTGATGATGTTTACTAGACCAAGGCGAATTCAGTACAAGGTGGTTGCAAGTTTCGAGCCGTAAACACTAACAATGCAATACAAAAAACATCTGTGATTCTGTTGGCTTTGTATTGTTGTAGTCTTGCCACCACCTGTAATTTAATTAACCTTTCGCTAATTGTACTTTATTGTTAAACGCCAAAATTTGTGTTCTTTTGTAAACGTTAAATATGAAACACTTCTTAAAAATTAGGGGAGAAAATGGTATTAAAAAAGTATTTTGTGTATGTAAAAAACGTTAATAATATATATTTATTTTATAGATTTACAATAAACAAAAAAGTATGTATTTTAGTATACAGTACTGTTCGCTTATAGTCCATTCCGCTTAAAGGCCAAAAACGGATATAAGCCAAAACTGTCATATTCACATGCAGATTTTTTCGAATTTCATACGAATTATTTGTTCTAAGGTCCATTTCGCTTGTAGTCCATTTTCGTTTAAAAGCCACATTTTCTAAGCATGCGTATATAATTCTTCATGCTAAAATGTTCGCTTATAGTCCACTCTGTTTTTTATATAATTTTAATCAACTGGCAACATGTTTTAATTTAGCTTTCTGGCAACTATTATAAATGCCAAATTTCGCAATTTAAATTTCATGACATGGTGTCTTCGTCTGACAATTTTTTGTTAAATAAACGTCCAACTTCATTAAAAAAGCTAATAGAAATATTAGAGTTTTTTTATATAGACTTTGACGTTTGGTATAACAAAAAATTGTCAGGTGAAGACCCTATGTAAAGATCCTATGAAATTGATATTTATGTTGTGTTTGATTTCGTCATCCAAAGAATTAAAATGAATCTAATACGCATTTGTTTTTATTGAAATCTTTTAAAGCATTTAAATTAATTTAAAAAAAAGATTTTTGTTTTAACTATTTATTTAAATTAAATCAATATTTGGTTATATTTAAATGAACATTTCTTTTGTTTAAAAAGAGTGGATTTATTGAAGAAAATAATATTTATATAGTCCAAAATGTGGAGAATACTAGGTTTCACTTATTATCCATAAAATGGCTTATAAAAAAAAAATCGGTTATAGTCCAAATTCGCTTATAGTCCACAGCGAAAAGAACTGTATATATTTTTAGCATACATACATACATATGTATATTGTAAATATGCATACACCAAACAAGGTTTTGATACCATTCAAAGCCTTTTATATGTTTCTCAATTCCATCGCATGTGTATATGCATTTAAATGTTTTGTACTTCTAAGCGTATGAAAATTTTTATATATGGAAATATATTGTATTGTAAGTTGTTTTGTCGTAATTCCATAGCTATACTGAAAAAGGACCAAAAACAAGTTAGAGTGCTTTATTCGGCTGTGCCGAATCTTTGATACCCTCCACCGACAGTTCGCTGTTCACAGCTGATTTTGCGTTCACATTACAAGTTTTACTAATGAAACACTTCAAGTAATCATTAAAAATTTTAAACAAAAATATGGTTAATAAATTTTAAATTTATATGAACAACGGCCTGATCGGCGTTTCAATGGCTCTCTGCAAGACTCTCAACGGACGAAAGTCGTATAGAAGGGCTCTGGAGAGATATCAGGGGAGTATGGACAGGGCTCTATGGACTGGATACGACGCACACTGTTACGAGCTTGGCCAAAAATTATTAAAACGAATGTAAAAAAATCAATACTTTTTTGATCGTGCTTTAAAAAAAAATCACTTTAATTAGATTACATATATATACTGTATTCTCTAAATATTTACTTACCTTGTTCAGTGAGAAGGCGGCTTGCTGTGGCGGTTTTAATGCCACATATTCTATTCTGTTTGGAAGTCTTTTCGGGCGCAGGTAATTATGTACTGGAGAAATTTAAGGTTTTTTTTTAACAGAATTGCTCATTATGTTTTTGGTTTGAGATTTCGGGATCATGTAAATCGGCATACGCTTACCTTTCTACGGACATCTTTTTAATTTTATTGCCATTAGAATATTATTATTTTTCTATAAATGCATTGCAAATGGTAGCCCGCATTATATTGGTGAAAATTTAAGTTTCTCTCGGTCAAAAAGGAATCCTCAAATTATTTTTCCTATTAGACGTTTTAACACTTTTGGAAAATCATATCAGATTCGGATTTCAAAAATCTGGAATACTTTGCCAAAAGATCTAAGAAAATGTTCTTATTCGCTGCACTTATTTAAATCTAAGTTGTTGGAATTTGCAGAGCTAAATAACTTGTCAATTCACTTCTTTATGTCTTTGTTGTTTAATGTATTAATTTTTTTGAACTTAACCCTTAAATGCATAGTCATGTATTTCTGCATCATAAGTTTAAACTCCCATAATTTACTATGTGGCAACCTTTTCAAAGTTGTTTTGTTTGTATTTTAATTAAAATAAAGGGATTCACCGTTATCGAACGTAGCTAGAGTTTCTGATAGATATTTTTGTTGTTTTTGACAATATTCATTGGTGACTTGCGATTTGTGTGCAATTTGAATTTACCGCGTGTTATAAGTGCGATTATTTATATAAAAATTAATATAACAATAAAAGAAAAATTGTTTTTGGATAGAATAGAGGTAAGACAAACGAAAATGATTTATATTATTGTATATGTTGATAAATTTATGCAGAAAAGCCAATTTTTCTTGTGATGTAAAAATACATCAACATGCAAAATTGGTATATATAATTTCATGTTTTTTTATGTATTATTGTTTTATCAACCATATAATTATAATTTAAATGAATGGCTTTCATACTAATATCTAACGAAATAACCATTTTATTAACATAGCATGTCTCGACAATTAAAAACTAAGGATATCGAAGACATCTTAGCTGCTTTGGAAGACGGTAATGTTTCCGACGATGGTTTGGAGGATGAGAATGATGACGAGGATCAATTTTACACGATTGCAAGAGATATCGTGCAAAATTTGACGGAAGAAGACGACATTATAGGCGAACAAGAAACAAATGAAGACGAACATGGATTTCAAGCAAATACTGAGCCACATGCCCCAAATGAAAGTCCAGGTAGCTTCATGAATTTGTTTGATAGACGTAGACTTATCTGGAAAAAAGGTCAACTGACTTTTGATGCCTCTAAAATAACACATGAAGCCGTCACATTAGATCCAAATGTAGCCGATCTAGATACACCATACAGATGTTTTCACTATTATTTTACTACTGAATTTCTACAAAGAATTGTAGATGAAACTAATATATATGCCATTCAAACAAACCCATCGAGCTCTTTCGTTACAACTGTTCCCGAATTAAAAAAATTCATTGGCATTTTGCTTTTCATGTCGGTCCAACATTTCCCTAGTGTGCGTTCTTGTTGGAATAATAAGTTTGGTTATGAACCAATAAAATCCGTCATGCAAGTAAATCGTTTTGAGGCCATACGAAGCATGTTGCACTTTAACAACAATGAGAAACATCTTCCAAGAGATCATCCAAATCACGATCGTCTACACAAGATTAGACCAGTAATAGACCACCTAAATGAGACATTCTCATCTATTCCTATAGTTCAACGCCTGTCAATAGATGAACAAATGTGTTCAACTAAAATAGGCCATTTCCTAAAAAAGTACCTACCAAATAAGCCTCACAAGTGGGGCTACAAGCTATTTGTTTTATGCAGTCTAATGGGTTATGCATACCGTTTTGAGGTGTATTCCGGGCAAGAAGATCAAAGAAATAGACAAGATGATGAGCCAGATTTGGGGGTCACTAATAATGTTGTTTTACGCTTAGCCAGGGTAATACCAAAGATGAGAAATCACATACTATTTTTCGACAATTTTTACACATCATTGCCCTTGGCTTACTATTTATCGAAACACGGAATCTATTGTGTCGGAACTGTACAACAAAATAGATTGCCTAGCTGTCGATTCCCGGACAAGAAGGAGCTAATGAAATCAGCTACACCTAGGGGAACTTATGAGGAAAGAATTTCTCACTATGATGGGGTGGACTTTTCAGCAACTTTGTTGTCTACGTATATTGGCTCCCAACCTGTTGGTAATATCTGCCGATATGACAAGCGAATAAAGGAAAAAATAGATATCTCTTGTCCAAAAATTGTGCAAGAGTATAATATGCATATGGGAGGAGTGGATTTAATGGATAGCTACTTAGGTCGCTATCGTATTAGAGTCAAAAGTCGCAAATGGTACCTTCGCTTGTTTTATCGTCTATTGGACCTCGCCGTAATAAATTCCTGGATATTAATGAAGAAAAACCTGACTGCAAAGGGTACCCCGAACAAAGAACTACCAAATCTTGGTCAGTTTCGCAATGACTTGGCTGACGCTCTGTGTAATGTGGGAACTCAATTAAACGGTAATAAAAGAGGTCGACCTTCTAATGAGTCTTTACAGCAAAGTTTACTGACAAAAAAACATAGATCATCACCTCATCCCTTGCCATCTATAGATGTACGAAAAGATGGCGTTGGTCACTGGCATATATTTTCCAACAGATTAAGATGTAAGATTCCTAAATTTAAGGGTACCACACAGTGGTCGTGTGGCAAATGCAATGTTCCTTTATGTTTAAATGGTACAAATAATTGTTTTTGAATTTTCATGTTTTGTAATATAATAAAATCAATTTTTGTATGATTGAAATACTTTATTTTTCTACGAGGTAGATAAGTATAATTTAAGGAGCGATTGTTCATGATGATGTAGCAATACATCACAATGTTTTTATGAAAATACAAAGAAAATCTGCCTATTTTAAATTTTCTTTTATTTTTCCATTTAACTACATTTATTTTTCAGTCGATTAAAATTTTTTTTCCAAAAATAAAATCATGCATTTAAGGGTTAAGTTTCCTTTATCGTTTGTAAGATAGTTACGTTTAGTTACTTTGTTTATTATTTTCTTGTTTATTATATTTTTATACCCTCCACCACAATTAGTTGTGAAGAGGGGATATTAAGATTGTCATTCCGTGTGTAACTTTTTTATTATTCAGCTCAGACCCCATAAAGTGTATATATTCTGGGTCCTTGAGTAATTCTAAGTCGATTTAGCTATGTCAGTCTGTCTGTCCGTCTGTTGAAAACACGCTCACTTTTGAATAACTCAAAAGAAATGAACAAACTTTGTGTCAAATTGCTTGTAGTTATCCTAAGCAGTTTGGGATTGAAATCCAGCAAAATCGGTTCAGTAGGACCAGAGCTATGAATCAAAATGTGGAACCACCACCAAAAAAGAATTGATAATTTTGTTACAAAAAATTACATAAATGCTGGAACAAGGCACGGAATGAGATAAGATTTTGCAAAAATTTGTTTTATTTGACTGGAAATCACGCTGTTAAATTTCGTGATGATCCGTCCATAATTTACCCTAAGCCCCATAGAAACCCTACTCCCGGAAAACAGTTTAGTACACCTAAAACCATAATTAATAATGCTAGCATAACAGAAATTGGTACGTTACAGTTTTAAAGGACTTGAAATGCCGCTGTGAAATTTCGTGATGATCGGTCCATAATTTACCCTAGGTCCCATATAAACCTTACTACCGGAAAACAGTTTAGTCGCCTAAAACCATAATGAATAACAAACCGTCACAGTTTAAGATAATAATAACATCATACAGATATTACTCCTTAAACATTCGAACTGTCGGTGGAGGGTATCAAAGATTCGGCACAGCCGAATATAGCACTCTAACTTTTTTTTTTATTAATAACTGAAGTTAGTTGTTTAATTAGTAGCTTTTATTAACCATAAAAGGCCCTAAGGGCTCGGTTATGTAATTGAAGAAAATAAAATAAATAAATAAAAATTTAGAAAAATTTTGAAGTAATTGCAATTCAAAGTTCAAGTTTTTAGACAACATAAAAGATTTAAAGAATGTAACTAGACCTTTTGCGTGCCATTATAGTAATCAAGTACAAAATATTTTTGTAACGTTTACCAAAAAATTTATTAATAATGCAACTCTAGTATCTGCCTATAATAGCTCTGTTTCTTTACTCTACACAGAAAAAATTATTGCCGAATTATTTTCAAACAAACGCTTGTTTGAAAAATTTTTTAATATCTACAAATTTTTTTACTGACTCAATTAATATTTTTGTTTGATTTTTATTTAACCAACAAAAATGTGGACAACTATTCAAAAATATAATATACGCGTTATTGGTTTCAAGTTTTCATAATTTTGTATGAAATATTTAACGCTCCTTAATGTTGTCGTTTTTTTGCAGTTTTTTATTTGATCGTAAGCAACACTTCTTTATGTGAAATATAAGAACCACCCTACAAGAAATGCATAACCAAAACTAAAAAAAAAAAAATTACTAACACACTTCCAACAATTTTATATTAGAACAACTAACATACATAAATAAAGCAATTTTTTTATATATTTTTGAGAAACGCTTGTAAAAATTTGTGAATCAGTTAATTAAATTCTATAATTTGAATATTAAAGTAGAGCTAATAAAAATTGCTAGAATGCTTGTGGTAAGTTACAGATGGCGGCTTCAGAGGACGTTGTGGTGGATTCTCTGGAAACAACAGAAGTCAAGTACAAAGCGGTAGTTGAAAGGAGTTGTCGTCCAACAGGTAGCGGCCATGAGGGTAGTGGATTTGACCAGGATAATCTTTTAAGATATGCCGGTAGTAATAAAGCAACTAATAATGTTATTAAAAACACTGATTACTTTTCAAGTAAGTGCATATTTGATTTTTTTGTCACAATTAATTGGTTACACGTACATACGTTCACCTCCATTTCCAGATGCATGCAAGAAGTGGAACGTCATAAAGCAACCGATGGCGATACTTGGTATATACTTTTCTGCAGTCTAATTTCCTACGGATATGATGATAATTTTTTAATAATAAATTTAATTAAAAATTAAAATTAAAAAAATGTATTATGTATAGTAAGTGCTAACCAATATTTACGTTAAGACTAACTAGTCATCGTTAACCATTATTTAGGTTATCATTGACTAATAAAAAGCAGCAGAGTAAGAAGTACAGATATATATTCCGTAGACGGGTGGAATTAATTAGTTAGAGAGAGAGAGGCAAGATCACATGTACACAAGAGTATCGGTTAGTTTTTTCATTTTGCTCTTAATAAACTAATAGAAACTTTAACCAATATATCAGTCACCACTACCGGTCAAATAACTAGTAAAATGACCGGTAGTCTTCTTGAAGGGTACTATAAAAAACATATGCAGTCTATTTTTGGACGCTTTAAAAAAGTACAGCAATAAGAAAAATGATAAAATAGCTTGACGAGGTTTGTAGTAAAAAAAAAACAACAAAAACAATAGCAGGTAAAACAAGTTAGAGTGCTATATTCGGCTATGCCGAATCTTTGATACTCTCCACCGACACTTCGAATGTTTAAGGAGTAATATCTGTTTGATGTTAATTTTATCTTAAACTGTGACGACTTGTTATTAATAATGGTTTTAGGCGACTAAACTGTTTTCCGGTAGTACTGTTTATATGGGGCCTAGGGTAAATTATGGACCGATCATCACGAAATTTTACAGCGTCATTTCTAGTCTTTTAAAACTGTGACGTACAAATTTCTGTTTTGCTAGCATTATTAATTATGATTTTAGGTGTACTAAACTGTTTTCCGGGAGTATGGTTTCTATGGGAACTAGGGTAAATTATGTACCGATCTTCACGAAATTTCACAGTATCATTTAAAGTCCTATAAAACTGTGACGTTCCAAATTTTGTTACGCTAGCGTTATTTTTTACGGTTTTAGGCGTTCTAAACTGTTTTCCGGGAGTATTGTTTATATGGGGCTTAGTGTAAATTATGGACGGATCTTCACGAAATTTAACAGCGTGATTTCCAGTCAAATAAAACAAATTTTTGCAAAATCGTATCTCATTCCGTGCCTTGTTCCAGCATTTATGTTATTTTTTGTAACAAAATTATAAATTTTTTAGGTGGTGGTTCCACATTTTGATTCATAGCTCTGGTCCTACTGTACCGATTTTGCTGGATTTCAATCCCAAACTGCTTAGGATAAGTACAAGCAATTTGGCACCAAGTATGTTCATTTCTTTTGAGTTGTTCGAAAGTGAGCGTGTTTTCAACAGACGGACAGACAGACGGACATGACTAAATCGACTTAGAATTACTAAAGGACCCAGAATATATATACTTTATGTGGTCTGAGATGAATAATAAAAAAGTTTCACACGGAATGACAAACTTAATATACCCTCTTCCCAACTAATTGTGGTGGAGGGTATAAAAAACTTTCACTCTTTTTAAACAACAGAAACAACAACAACATAATAAGAAACAAAATTAAATTTTGGTTGGTTTCAAAGTTGGTAAAAAAAAACAAAATCTCGTGTTCAATTTTTTCAAACTGTTTACTCAAATACAAAAATAGAATGATGGAGAAAAACATATCGAGTCGGTCTGCCGCCGTTTTTGGTTACATTTCTTCTTCTTTAGAAAACGAAGGGATAGAGCAATAGTGAGTGATGAAGAAAAACATTGTGTGTATAAATAAGACTTCGTTCAAAAATTATTCAAACAAAAAAATGTGACTCAAAGCCAGCCGGTCGCTCTGCTCTGCCTTCATCTGCTCCTACAGTGCTTGCTTGTGTGCGCGTCATTGATTGTGCAAAAACTTTTTTGTTTGATGCAGTAAAATTATTTGTTTGAAATTTATATGAATTTCAGTCAACTTTTTGTTTGATTCAGTTAAATTATTTGTTTGAAAAAAATCAGCGTTTTTTTCAATAAACAATATGCAAATAATTAGTATTGTGGTTATTTTGTTGAACTATTTATGGTTTTTAATCCAAATTTTTAATATTTTAATTAGGCTTAAGTTCATCAAATTTAATTTTCATTAAATTATTTTTATGAAGAAAGGAATTTTACAACATGAAAATTAATTAAATTTTACTGATAATTTTTTCATTCTTGACTCAATCTGGGCTGCAAATATATTGTTTGAATATGCGAATTTGTTAATAGGACCGATTTCAGACAAAAAATTGTTTGATTCTACAAATTTTTTGTTTGAATTGTAAAAATAATTTTTCCTGTGTACTTGGGGATCTGTGAAAAACGTTCCCGTATCTTAAATTTGTATTAGTGAGAGCGGGTTTGAGAGAATAAAATTGTCTTCATGCGAATTGTCAAACAGCTGTAAAATATTTATAAAAAAAAACAAAAAAGGCAAAGGAAAAAAGTTCATGATACTAATTTAGGAATAAAACAATGTACCTAAATAAAAACTTTTGTACTGAAATACATATAAGGGAAACATAATAGTGGTATTCACACCGAGCTTGTTAGTTTGTTAGTCGTTAATCGTTACTTTTTTACACGCATTTTGTTTTTGTATATTCAACGCGCTACCGGATTTACATTTAACAAATTAACGACACGGCATCTCTGATAAAAAAGTTGTTAGTTGGTAACTCACAATCAATGATACATTTCTAAAAAAATATTTGTGTTTTGGCAATTTTCGTGTACATTGAGAGTAATGCTAAGTTCACACTTAGGTTTTTAAACGCGTTTAAGCAAAATGTTGATTTAGCTAATCAAAGCCGTTCACATTACATTTGAGATGATTAAGATGACAGATGATTAAGAAAAAAAAACACAAAACAAACACACAAAAAAACAACAAACAAATTTATATTTCTTTAAAGTATTAAAAATGGATAAAAACACCTTTCTAAAGTTATCAGAAGATTATTTTAATCATTTTAATGATGAAATTGTGAAAATGTATGAATTATTTAAGGAAAAAAATAAAAACATTAAGCAGAAATCTTGGCCGGTTGTACACGATCATGTTGGCGATTCTACATTTGAGGTATGTTCAGTGGATTCTATGTGGTTTATGAAGTGATTTAGTTGTAATCATGTCAATTTGAAGTGATTAACAAATCACTTCAATGTATGGGTAATCATCTCGATTTTGAAGTGATTAGAGCTTAATCACGTTCGAGCTGCTTAAACGCGTTTAAGAAGCCAAATGTGAACATAGCATTAGTATGTTAATTAAATGATTTTTTTTTATATTAAATTTACCAGACTAACAAAAAAAGGGGGTCGTTTACAGTTGGTAACTTTAACAAATAACCAAACTACCGAGTAACAAATTAACAAGTTCGGTGTAAATACCACTAATGTTAGTTATTTTTAAAGTGTTTGTTTTGTTTTTGGTAAAAGTTGTTTATTTCTACAGCCAATATAAAATTTTTCAAAAGTGGCGCAAATTTTTTTGGTGTTACAAAGACTGCCAAAACACTGAATTTTTTTGAGGTACTTTTGTGTAATTTTGTCTCTTTATGAGAGGAATTTATGCTTGCTTTCATTTTTACGAACTTTACCCAAAAAGTAAAGAAACAGAGCTCATTATACCATTTTTGGTCACTTGTTTTTAGTGTCAAGACTAGTGCTCGGATACTATCGATATTATTATTTTAGATGACAGTTTTGAAAAATTATTCTGGCGTCAGTTAAAAAATATTTTTTCTTAAATTTCAAAAAAGTACCAGGTTGTTACTCGAGAATCTGATAGGATTCGTAATGGGGATGGCCTGGCTACGCGAGAGGAGACTGGGTGCTAACCGCACGTAGGGCGAATTTGGCTTGAGTGGGATTTCTCTCGGGGTTGGTCCTCTACCTTCTTTTCTACCTATCTTTTGGATCTGTCTTTTCGCTGTTTATTTCACCTACTTTCTACCTTCATATAGCTATCTCTAATTGAGGCATTACAATGGACCATATTGGTCTCTGGGTGAAGGTGTGAAGGAGACTTCACACCGGCCTTTCTACCTACCTACCAGGCACCTGTCCCCTCATTTTTTTAATAAACAGCAATAAGTGTTAAATTTTTTGGATCTCTTTAATTTTAGATTTTGGGTTAGCAGGATCGATTTAGCGAGAGGCCAACCTCTGGTTCCAAAGTCAGCTTTTTAGCTTCAGGAGTTTAGGATGTGCGATGATGAATCAGTCAGTAAATTTACAATTTTATATATAAAGATAGATAGATGGAGAAAAATGTTGTGAAAAAAGTAACAAAATTAGGAACGATTTTCACACCTTAAACGTTTGAAGCTAAAAATGTGATACAATATTTATTTACCCTTTTACACCCCAAAAAGACCGTACCTGTCCATTTATTTTTTTAATGAACAATAATTAGTATTAAATTTTTTGTATTTCTTTTTGTTTAGGAGATATAATGTTATCGAATTTTTCTAATGAACAACAATAAGTGTTAATGTTTTTTATCTCTTTTAGTTTAGGAGGTATGAGGTTCGCAGGATCGATATACATAGGTACACTTTTCACCCCTTAAACGTTCGAATTTCGAAAAAGTACCAAATACGAATTTGTATTTTTGGATAAGTTACAAATGTTATATAATTTTTATTTCTATACGTTTTGGTTGAAGAGATAGATGGTGAAAAAAAAGTTCCAAAATACGGGGTTTATCCGTTTACTACATAAAACGACTGAATTTCGTAAAAGTACCAGACTAGACTTGCCAACTGGCCAGTTTTCACCGGGACAGTCCAGTTTTTGAGTGGAATGTCCCGTGACCCGTCGATACTCTGAACTGGACGCCATTTGCCCCGTTTTTCTTTAACTAGAAATATTCTTAGTATATATATGATGATATTTATATCAAAGTATATTTCTTTAACTAACTTTTTTATAACCTGCCAAATCGATAGCTTTATAACTTATTTTGTTGAGTACTACCAATTTTTTTTAGCATAACTGGATTTTTTCAATACATAACTTGGCGGCCACACGATCAAGTTTTGCCTTTCAATTCCTTTCAATTTGCAATACACTCTTACTTTTTTACTAACACACTCAAACTTTTTAAATTGACCACGAAATGGCTTTCAATTTCACCTTTCCATTTGTTTGGCAATTTTACTTTCAATTTAACAGCTGAGTACAAGTTTGTCTTTATAAATTGTGTTGTTGATATCTTGGAAGTAAATTGCTTACAAATTGAGTCCAGCCTACGTCACAGCTTTGAATTTATGTAAATTTTGACAAGCAGTATATGTAAAAGACTATCAAGAACAACTTGAACGTGTAGCCGCAGGGTTAGCAACCAAAGCAGATATATTTACTAGATACTCTTGATTCCACAGCAGATTTAATTTTTTTATTTGTAGCTGTCAACTTTGTATCACAATACACCAGATATATTGTGTATGAGAAAGGCAAGTACATGTAAAGTGAACTCGCCTTGTGTTTAATAATTTGACATCTTCATGGAACTGTTACTACCTTGTAAATAATTCTGCCTTTATTAGCAACACTGGAACATTTTGATTCCCATTTGTAATTATATGTATATATATAGTGTATCAACTTCTATGACCGAAATCCCCCATTCAAATAAAATAATCCAAAAATGGTTAACATTTTTCGATAATGGGGAAAGTCCAAATTTGTTTATTATAGTGCAATATATTTTTATTGTACCACCTAGTAATTGCTGTGTAGGCATGATACACGCTCTAGGATGCGTGTTCCTTTAGTTAAAGCTGAGTTGTTGGTTCATATCAATTTTAGCTTAAGATGCGCTGAGTTTTTTGAATTTATTTCTTTAAATAAAGACAAAATAAAAACTGCTAAGATTGATAAAAAATAAAAAAATTTTTAAAATTCTAATTTATGTTACTATTGTTATCAACTATGTATTTATTTACATTTATGTTTTGGTAATGTTTTATAAGTCTAGATTTTACACAATCTGAATTAATGTGTGATTGTTGATTTTCCAAATATAATAGTATAATTATTATACATATACGGATTTGTTTGAATTTTTCTATGATTTTTAGTGGTGTCCCGTTTTGGCAATTTTAAACGGTGGTAAGCCTATACCAGACACCAATTTGCTTTTTTATTTAATGCACAAAAATAAAAATTAAATTAATAAAGTACCAGTTTATTAAAAGAAATACCAGTTAGAGAACGAAAAAGTAGCAAAAAATACCTCTTACAGATTGTCATTCACTCAAGACCTTGCATGTTTAATTTCATGTTTCTAGGTCCAATACTAACGGAAATTGTAAAAGTACAAGTTAATGAACAAAAAAAGTACCAAAAAGCCCTCTTACGGATTCTCATTCACTAAGGACCTTACATATTTAATTTTAAGTTTCTAGGTCCTATAATAACGGAGATTAAAAAAGTACAAGCTAAAGAAAAAAAAGTACCAAAAACTGAACTCTTATAGATTCCTATCCACTAAAATCATTGCATATTGATTTTTATGTTTCTAGTTCCAATAATAACGGAAATTTAAAAAGTTCCAGTTAAAAAACAAATAAGTACCAAAAAGCGCTTGTACAGATTCTTATTCACTCAGGACCTTGAAGGTTAAATTTTATGTTCATAAGACCAATATTAGCAAAAATTAAAAAAAAGTACCAGTTAAAGAACGCAAAAGTACCAAAAATATTCCTCTTACAGATTCTCATTCACTCAGAACCTTGCATGTTTAATTTTATCTTTCTAGGTCCGATACTAACCGAACTTCAAAAAGTACCAATTAATGAATAAAAAAGTATCAAAAATTTCCCTCTTATAGATTCTCATCCACTCAGGACATTGCATGTTTAATTTTATGTTTATAGGTCCAATACTAGCGGATATTCAAAAAGTACCTGTTAATGAACAAAAAAGTACCAAAAACTTCCTCTTATAGATTCTTATCCACTCAGGACACTGCATCTTGAAATTTATGTTACTAGGTCCAATACTAAGGGAAATTCAAAAAGTACCAGTTAAAGAACAAAAAAGTTCCCTCATAGATTCGTATCCACTCAGGACATTACATGTTAAATTTTATGTTTCTAGGTCCAATATTAACGATAATTAAAAAAATACCAGAAAAGCTAAAGAAAAATATCAAATTTCCCGTATTCCCTTTTTAGGTACTATTTTTTGCCCCCATTAAAGTATCAAAAATTTCCGTATTGAAGTGGGGGACCATTATTTAGTACGAGTATGTTAATGAATGGTGAAAAATGTTTTAAAAAAAAGTACCAAAAATAGCAACGATTTTCACCCTTAAATGTTCGAATTTCGAAAACTTACCAAATTAATATTCGTATTTTGTTTCGAATGTGGTATAAACATTGTGTCTATGTTTATTGGTTCAAAAGATAGATGGGGTGTCAAAAAAGTACCAAAATTCAGGTTTTACCCGTTTACTCTCTAATAGGGCCAAATTTCAAAAAAGTACCAGACACCTGTCCGCTTATTTTTCTAAACAACAACGATAAGTATTACATTTTTTTGTATTTCTTTTAGTTTTGGAGATATAAGGCGTCCGCATTTTCCCGTTTTTATCCCCTAAACATTTGAATTTCCAAAAATCCCGTCTTAGTGGATCGATTTGGAGGGTGACTAATATCTGGTCCAAATTTCAAGTTTTTAGCTTCAGGCGTTTAGGCTGTGCAATGATGAATCAGTGAGTCAGTCAGTGAGTCAGTCAGTAACGTTACAATCTATATATATAAAAGAAAGTGTCGTTAGTTACAACGTTAATAACTAAAGAACGGCTGGACCGATGTCGATGATTCGTACCAATTCGGAATGGTCTCTGAACAAGTAAGAAGAATAGCAAAAAAAAATCTAAAATAGGTGGCACCATTGAAAATTACTCAGTATGAATTAAATCGTAAACTCTGCATTTGACGATGCTGTCATCTTTGGCAAAGTTGTTGAGCATGAGCCGGCCAATGATATGACCAATTTCAGACAGGTGGCGCCACTGAAAATGACTCGAAATGAGTTAAATCATAAACTGTGCATTTGATCATGCTATGATCTTTAGCAAAGTTGTTGAGCATTACCATACAAAGGTTTCTAGTCTGTGTTCATACGGCTCATGTTTTATTGACAAGATTGCTACTTTATATGCGAGAGGGACGAGGGGAAAAGAAACGAGTACACAGATGCATGTACTGTCTTTACGTTTTGATTTTTCATTCGTTGTTTAATTTTGTTTTTGTTTTCAATATCA
The DNA here is from genome assembly GCA_930367215.1 of Pollenia angustigena. Lineage (NCBI taxonomy): Eukaryota > Metazoa > Arthropoda > Insecta > Diptera > Polleniidae > Pollenia > Pollenia angustigena. Next base: position 20,408,039 of record OV884061.1, on the reverse strand, counting down.
AAAACGCACATGTCGTTAACATGACATGAATAATTTGAACGCCAATTCATGTTCAAAGAAGAAAAAGGAAGAATCTTGTCAATAAGACATGAGCCGTATGAACTCAGACTTAGGTTGGTATAACCAATTTCCGATAGGCGGCACCATTGAAAATTACTCAAAATAAATTATATCATTTGATCGTGCTATGGTCTTTAGTAAAGTTGTTGCGCATGAGCCGACGGAGGTTTCTAAATTGATGTGATTAATCTCTTATATTCTATCTAAAAAACGGCTGGACCGATTTCGATGATTCGTACCAATTCGGAATGGTCTCTGGCCACATTAGAGAAATAGCAAAAAAATGTATAAAATATTCCAGAAAAAAGAAATTATAAAGAAAATTAATTTTCTCATACATTTTGTATAGAGTGATGTCACAGAAGTAGTGCTGGCAAATTCTACTACTTTTCAATACTCGATACTACTCAATACTTTTCACTTGGGTACTCAATACTACTCAATAATTTTAAGGGTAACTGGCTTTCTTTAATAAAAAGTTGTTTTTTTCCGTTTCCATTTAAACTTAATTTATTAAATGCGAAAATTTAACATTAAACAAGTTAGAGTACTATATTCGGCTGTGCCGAATCTTTGATACCCTCCACCGACACTTCGAATGTTTTAGGAGTAATATCTGTATGATGTCTATTTATTATTATAATCTTTGTAAAAACAGACATCTGCATTAAATTTCACAGTGTCATTTCTAGTTCTATAAAACTGTGATGTACCAAATTTTATTATGATAGCATTATTTTTTGCGGTTTTAGGCGTACTTAACTGTTTTCCGGAAGTAGTTTTTATATGGGGTCTAGCGTAAATTATGGACCGATCTGCACAAAATTACATAGTTTTACTTTTTGTCCTATAAAACTTTGATGCACCACATTTTGTTATGATAGCGTTATTTTTTACGGTTTTAGGCGTACTAAACTGTTTTCCGGAAGTAAGGTTTATATGGGGCCTAGGGTAAATTAGGGACCGATCTTCACGAAACTCCACAGTATCATTTCTAGTCCTATAAAACTGTGACGAGCCAAATTTTATTATGATAACATTATTAATTATATTCTTAGGCGTACTAAACTGTTTTCCGGGAGTAGGGTTTATATGGGGCCTAGGGTAAATTATGGACCGATCTTCACGAAATTTTACAGTCTTTTTCCTAGTTCTATAAAACTTTGATGTACCACATTTTGTTATGATAGCGTTATTTTTTACGGTTTCATGCGTACTAAACTGTTTTCCGGAAGTAAGGTTTATATGGGGCCTAGGGTAAATTAGGGACCGATCTTTACGAAACTCCACAGTATCATTTCTAGTCCTATAAAACTGTGACGAGCCAAATTTTATTATGATAACATTATTAATTATATTCTTAGGCGTACTAAACTGTTTTCCGGGAGTAGGGTAAATTATGGACCGATCTTCACGAAATTTTACAGCGCGATTTGCAGTTAAAAAAGACGATTCCTGTAAAATCTTATGTCATTCTGTGCATTATTCTACTATTTATGTTAGTTTTTGTAACAAAATTATCAATTTTTTTTAGGTGGTGGTTCCACATTTTGATTCATTGCTCTGATCCTACTAAACGGATTTTGCTGAATTTCAATCCCAAACTGCTTAGGATAACTACAAGCAATTTGGCACCAAGTTTGTTAATTTCTTTTGAGTTGTTCAAAAGTTCACACGGAATGACAAACTTAATATACCCTCTTCACAACTAATTGTGGTGGAGGGTATACAAAATGTTATCTTCTTTATCTATATATATAAAAATAAGTTGCATTGTGTTAAGGTACGGTCAGATTAGGCAAACATTTGACTAAAGCTGTCAAATATTTGTTTGCCCTAATCTGACCACAAAATAATTTTAAGATTCAAACAGCACAACAGCTGATTTTAGTCAAACAAAAATATATGCCATCAAACGAAAGTGTTCGTAATGTGAACACAGTGTGACCACTAAATGGCAAATATTTACTTCACTTTTGGGCAAATAATTGTTTCATGTTTACAAAACTTCTTATGATCAAATAATGGAAAATAACAGCTGCACAAACAGAGTTGTCTACTTTTGAACAAAATTTATCAATTGATTACAAAATGCATAATGAAGTTTTAGTTAATATTAAAATTAAATTAATAAATAAAATATGGAAAAAATTTTGACATACCAGCAAATTTGTAAGAAAAGCCAAGAAATATTAATTTAAAAAAGGGTCTGAGTGAGACAATAAAACAGAATAATTCTAAGATGTTTTTTTTAGATTTTGTCTGCTGCTGAGTTAATATTATATTAGGTGCGGTCGAGAACCCAAAAGTTTTTACTAAATATTACTGCATCTTACTAAATTGCGTTCGCATACACAAAATACAGTAAATAAGAACACAAATTGAGAGGGTAAAGTGACGGTTCTTAAATGAGTATTTACAAATTGATACTGCAGAAATTTTTGCATTAAAATTTAGTAAAACAAAAAAACATATTTTCAAAAGGTAAACCAGAAAATTAAACAAAAAAAGCATACAAATTGTGAAAAAAATTTTTTAAATAAAGAAAAGTTAAAATAAAACTGACACAAAGAGAAAAAGTGAATAAACATTAATGTGCTGTTTTCACAATACAAGTGATTGTGATTGCACTCAGTTTTTTGAGTGCCTTTCACATAAATTTTACTACACGTTAAATCACATGTGTTGTGAAAACAGCACATAATCCACGTAAATTGTTTGTGAAGCATCCCTGCTTGCATTTGGAAGATCGTTTTTTCAAAAGTCATCTTGATGAGTCTTTTTTGACTAGTTTTGGTGATCAACAACTGATTAATCAGTTACACGCTTAAAAAACGACTCGAAAATGCCTCAAGATTCGAAAATGATTATAAACTTACAAAAAAACGAAACATAAATGACTCATCAAGAAGAGTCGCAAGTAGTGTACCATTTTCTCCCCACAAAAGTATCATTTATGATCAGAAAATGAGCGCATATTCTGGGTTTTTAATCGCGCTGAAGAGTCATAAACGACCAGAAATAGATCAGAAATTTCCAAAAATGCTAGCTGGGATTTCTATGGCTCAATACCAACTTTTAAAACTTCTTTTTTTTTGTTTGCTGTTTAAATTTTTTGGAGTTGTTAAAGTGTAAAGTATTTGGGTACCTACTTAGTACTGCACTTGTTTTTAAATAATCAATTGCAAAATAAGTGTTAATGTACATTTCAAAAAAAATTTCAACTGACACAAATAAGCAAAATCAAATAAAATGAAAAAAAAAACACAAATATAAACATAAAATATAACGTAAAATAATTTGTTTGTATTGTCCTAAAATGTTCGTCTTTTAAAAAGTATTTGGTCAAAAGTGCAAACATTTTTCAACGCTACATTTATTTGCCTTCAGCTGTTAACTAAATTTTGCAAATTTTCCGTTCGCCTACTAAAAGTACTCGAACGCACCTATTAACATTTAAAAAAGGAAACATCTGGATAACCAACGCACCTCCAAATAAAAGCTCTTTCGCTCTCAATACAGATTTTATATCAAAATGTTACGGAAGTGCACTAGAATTAAACTACAAATTCCGGCATCGCTAACTAAAGCTTTCCAACATAACTGGCCTTTGACACAAGTATTTGTTCCTCCTTTTTCTTATTTTTTAAGTATTAGTTTTATTTTTGTTCAATTTGTTCTTGTGCTTACTAAAAACTATTGTGTTTCCGCGAATTCATCCTAGCTTCTTAATGAACTAAGAAATTTTAAATAAATTTTTTATATCCAAAGTAATCTATTCAAAAGCTTATAAAAATATACCTACATATATATGTATGTATATTGGCTATGAAATGTGGTGGAAAATCGCGTATATGAAAATATATTCAAACTTCAGAGGACCATAACTCGAAAACTAAGCGTTTACAAGTCATTTTCCATTTAATATTTTCTTCTAATTTTTAAATTTTCTATCCATCTGCATATTTTTATACCCTTCACCGAAGGTAAGAGGGTATATATAACTTTGTCATTCCGTTTGTATGTTCCACAATATTGATCCTACACCCTATAAAGTATATATATTCTGGGTCCTTATGAAAAGCGAAGTTCAAATCCGGTTGTCCGTCTGACCGTCTGTCCGAGTGTATGTTGAAATGGGTTTTCCGAAAACCCCAGAAATGATGTGGACTAGGTTGATGTATATTTATGTCAAATATACTCCGTTTAAGTTTGCTATTGAAATTCAGCCAGATCGGTCCAAAAATGACGGAGATATGAGAAAAAAACGACGACTACCTCTAAATTTTTCCAAAAATCCCTTGTTGTTGTTGCATTTTTTTATATTTCTGTATATCTTGAGAACGGCAAGAGCCAAAGTTTCCAAATTAGGTACACACATTTAAGCCTACAAAATGTGGGCTGGATTGAAGATGTGGGCGTGGTACCTCCCGTACAAAAAAAATTAAAAATTTTATAAAAACCTAAATTTTAGGGCTGCCATATGTCCTATGGATATGACTTATATATCAAAATATTTTTAGTAGAACATATTTTATAAAAAACTCGGAAAAATCGGTTCAGATACAAAAAAGTTACGACCAAAATTTCGGGAACCATGGATCTCCCCGAGTCCAAGCTTTATAACTAAAGTAAATGGCAAATTTCTTCTTCAACACGTCAGTATATAAATCTGCCAAATCGGTTAAAAAATGGCTTAGTTATAACCGAAATACTGAATCCCCAAAAATTACTCTTTTTATAATAAACTTTGTTAAAATATATATTTACAAGTTTATATAAATGATTATATATAAATATAACTTAAGTAAATGGTAAAATTCTTCCTTAACACGTCGGTATATAAAACTATCAAATCGGTTAGACAATGGGTAATTTATGAGCAAAATACTCCAAAAATGGGCTAAAAAACATCAAAATTTTTATAAAAACCAAAATTTTAGGGCTGCCATATTTCCTATGGATATGACTTATATACCAAAATGTCGGAAATTTGTATGAGTTATAAACTAAGTACTAGGGTCTAATCACCGCATACGATATCGAGCAAAATTCATCGAAATTATTTATTTTGGTATCTTGAAACTCGATATCGAATAAAATGTATTGAATTTGAAATAATAGCATTCGACATCGAGTAACTCGACATTATATTTATCGAGTTTTCATTCGATACGCCAGTGTCTATCTTATGCAAAAAAATTCAATAGTTTATTCGATACGATAGTATCGAATGCAGTGATTAGACCCCTGAATTCCCGAAAATTACTCTTTTTATACCCTTCACCGAAGGTAAAAAGGTATATACAATATTGATCCTACACCCTATAAAGTATATATATTCTGGGCCCTTATGAAAAGCGAAGTTCAAAACAGGTCGTCTCTTATTTGAAAAAAAAAATATTTACCAGTTTTATTTAGTTTTTGTCTAGTGGCTCTGTATTCTGCTCGCACAATGGTGAAGGGTATATAAGATTCGGCATAGCCGAATATAGCACTCTTACTTGTTTTTTTACTAGCTTTAAGATAAAAAATTTCACCTTCTTTTTTTTATTTATTTATTTATTTATTTATTTATAAATTTATTATAATTAAAATTACAATAAATCTTAAAAAAACTAAGGCACTAGCAGCATAGGCTATCGGCCTGATTTGTGTAAAAAGAAAAATGTGTAAGGATTGTTTAAATATTTAAGATGCAAGAAAAAGGATTAATGTTATATTTTATTATGTAAATTAATGTGTTGTAAAAAATAATAAACTCTATTTATGTTATCGTCAGAAGGACATTTCAATAGGTTAATTAAATTGTTTGAGTTGCATATGCCTAAACGAATATTGTCGAGGGATGGACAGTCTGATAAAAGATGTATTGTTGTTAGTGTTGAGTTATTGCAGAAAGTACATACTGGTTGGGACTCTGAAGACAGCAGATATTGATGAGTAAGTCTAGAGTGTGTCAGACGAAGTCTCGTAAAGCAGCGATTTTTATGGAAATTGGTGGAATTAGGTAGCGAAATGGGTTTTTTTCCGGATTTATTTCTTTGTACAGATGGTTATAATTGTTCCATTTACAAAGTAATGAAGCATTTAAATTTTCTAATAAACTTCTAGCGAGAAAGTTTTTGGATTTAGGTATAGAAAGATAAGTGGGGTGACGATGTACTGTTTTTGCTGCTATGTCTGCAGCTTCGTTACCAATAATACCTATATGACTAGGTATCCATAACAATTTTACTTTCTTTCTTAGTTGTATTAAAAGCTGTTGGATTGAAATTATTGTTCCATGTTTGTTCTTCAGGTTGGAAGCTGCATCGAATACCGAACGGCTATCCGTGCAAACGATATAATTTTTTGGTGAGCTTTTACATAGCTTTAACGCTTCAAATATGGCTTCAGCTTCGGCTTCGAAAATTGTTGCATTTTGCGGGAGAAGTCCAGTAATTTTTGGAAGTCCATTTCCATCAACGACAGCAAAAGAAACATAAAAAATGTGGAACGCTTCACGATTTTGCGTGTCATCCTTGCGCAGGGGCCATGCTAATCTTCGGCATAGCCGAATATAGCACTCTTACTTGTTTTTTTACTAGCTTTAAGATAAAAAATTTCACCTTCTTTTTTTTATTTAAGATGTTTTATACATAAATATTTGACCACACTTAAAATAACGTCCGTAAACAAACATCAAACAGCTGTTGCGCTCAGCGATGCCAACTTAGTGCTTTTGGCACTATTTATAGTGCTTTTTGATGCCTCAAAACGCCAAAATTTTATCCTTAGTGCCAAACTAATGGCGATTTCTTTTCTGAGAAATATGTTGCATAAATGTTACATGCTCTATCTCTTTTGTGTAGGTCATGTAACATTTATGCAACATATTTCTCAGAAAAGAAATCGCCATAAGAAAAAACACTAACTTGGTGCTTTTTCAATTTTTCGTTAGTGCCTTTAGTGCTTTTTACAATTTATATTTTTTTCTATAATTTGTTAAACTTTGATTATACAGAGGATGACTTAGATGAGATTTGCTATTTGGGGTACAATTTTAAGAAGGCCTGCAAAGATTTTAAGATTTCAAATGATAAAAAAAAGATAAAAGATAGGTTATTTAGAAGTTTAGAGCTAGGCTTCCTAGCAATTTGGAAATTTTACAAAACGTCACACTTTTTAGCGTTGACAACATATTAAGCAATCGTAATAAAAATGATGTATTTGTTTTCAGTAAACATATTTTTAAAGATGTAGACACTTTTTCAAAAATAGAAAAAGGACGCAAAGATTTTAAAAACAAAAAAACGGCCGTAACTTGATATAAGCAAAGTGTTTAATAAATTATATACCCTTCACCATTGTGGGAGCAGAATACAGAGCAACTAGACAAAAACAAAATAATTTTTACATATGTATACATACATATTTATAATACTTTAAACTTCATTATAAATTAAATTTAAAAAACGTTGTTTACGTTGTTCACGTGTTGAGTTGTAATTACTTTTGATGTTTTTGTTCACCACAATAGCAAAGTTGTAAACCATAAAACTTATTTCAGTTGTGAACCGAAATATGGAAATATATTCGCCAAAATAGTTTGTGGCATGTAAGTATGCGTGTTTGTTTTATTTTATAATTAAATAAGAGACGGACTACCGGATTTGAACTTCGCTTTTCAAAAGGACCCAGAATATATATACTTCTTTATAGGGTGTAGGATCAATATTGTAGAAATTACAAACGGAATGACAAAGTTACCCTTTTACCTTCGGTGAAGGGTATAAAAAAAATAATTTTTGGGATTGCAGTATTTTGATCATAACTTAGCCATTTTTAAACCGATTTGAAAGATTTAAGTAGTGTTAAGGAAGAAATTTACCATTTACTTTAGTTATAAAGTTTGGACTCGGAAAGATCTATGTTTCCCGAAAATGGGTATTTTAATAAAAAAAATTTTATTTTGGCCATAACTTTTTTGCATCTGATTCGATTTTCCGAAATTTTCAGAAAATATTTTCTACTAAAGATTTCCGGTCTTTTGATATATAAGGTGTAACCATCGGTCATACAACAGTTCACAAATTCAGGTTTTTATGAAGTTTTTGATCTTTTTTGTACGGGAGGTACCACGCCTACTTCTCCAATCCCGCCCACATTTTGTAGGATGGTGTGTATTGGCAACCTAAATATGTGTACCTAATTTGGAAACTTTGGCTTTTGCCGTTCCCCAGATATACAGCAAAAAGTAATAAAAATACAACAACCACAAGGGATTTTTGGAAAAAATTACAGGTAGTCGTGGTTTTTTGCTCATATCTCAGCCATTTGTGGACCGATCTGGCTAAATTTCAATAGCAAAATTATAATAAGAATACCTGACAGAAAGGTACCCCAACCAAGCCCCCATCATATCTGGGGGCTTCGGAAAACCCATTTCAACAGACAGACGGAAAACCGGATTTGAACTTCGCTTTTCATAAGGACCCAGAATATATATGCTTTTTAGGGTGTAGGATCAATATTGTAGAAATTACAAACGGAATGACAAAGTTATATATACCCTTTTACCTTCGGTGAAGGGTATAAAAACAGCTGACAGAAAATGCTTTTATAACGAGCGTTGTGTTAGTCCCGGTTCACACATGTCAAGTCTTGAGTTTTTAGGAGAGAGGGGAAAAGAAATGGCATTCTCTTTTCCCTTTTCTCCTAAAAGGTCAAGACTTGCCGAGTCAAATTTGACCTGTGTGAACCAGCACTTACCTGCCATTTTTCATGAGCTTTTTTCAAACACACGACACTCGTCTCCGATTAACCGCGTGTTGTATACTTCTACCTCTAGTGCTATTGCAAAAAGGTTGACTAAGTATCAGAATACAAACATACATGTTTTCCTATTTTGCACCTTATGTGTGTTCTTCATTCAGAAGCGTACATAGGTTAAAATAATTGGACAATATCATACGCCAATTGTTTTATTAAACTTTGCACGATTTTAATATAGAATTTTTTAAACGATTAAATATCAGGTTTTCTATTAAGAATGGTCGGTTATTGCATATTATCTCAAAAAGTTGGCATCACTGGTTGCGCTATACCCAATTTTAATTTATTGTGCAAATTTTTTAAATGTATTGTGCTTAGTCTGAGTTCATACGGCTCATGTCTTATTGACAAGATTGCTACTTTATTGGCGAGAGGAACAAGGGGAAAAGAAGCGAGTACACAGATGCATGTACTGTCTTTACGTTTTACTTTTTCATTCGTTGTTTAATTTTGTTATTGTTTTCAATATCAAAAAGCACATGTCGTCAACATTACATAAATTATTTGAACGCCAATTCATGTTCAAAGAAGAAAAAGGAAAAATCTTGTCAATAAGACATGAGCCGTATGAACTCAGACTTATGGCCATTTTCTCAATGTATCGACAAACTGTCTGTTACTTAATGTCAACATAAATCTATTGGACCGATAAACTGTCCGTTAACGATTTTGGGTTTCTCAATATACTGACAAAAAACAAAGTTTTCAGCTGGCAACGCCACTCAAAATACATGTAAAAGATGGGAGTCAGCTGATTGAATTTATCTGTACGGCAAATAAAAGGAAAATAAATAATTGGCAGATGAGTGCCGGTTAGCTTTGCGATTAAAACGAAGCAAATGAGACATTGAGAAAACCAAATTTCTTTAATGTGCAGTTTTTCGTTGGGAAAAAAGATAATCGCCTAATGAGAAAATGGCCATTAGTTTGTGAAATTATCCCATAAATAAAAAACAAAGAATGAAACCGAGAGTCAATAAAGAATGGGAAGAAGAAGATGTTTTTAAGTTAATAGCTTTAGTGGAAAGGGAAAAATGTTTGTGGGATGCTTGTGATGAAGGGTATCACAACAAAGTGTTACGAGACTGCGCCTGGCGAAAGGTGGCCGAACATTTTGAAGCAAAATATTTGATAAGTGATTTAAATGCTAAATGGACTAACTTAAGAATACAGTTTCGAGACTATGCCAGCAGAGCGAAAACAAAGTCAGGTCAGGGCACTACGGAAGCTCCAAAATGGAAATTTTTTTATTCCTTGAATTTCATTGGACGTGCTGAAGATCAGCAGACTCAACAAACTGTCTCAAATATAGTAGAAGAAGATGAAACAGAGAGTAATTGTAAGTATGTTGTATATGTTAAATATACATATTTTTATATTAAAATTTTGTACATATTTTGTTGTAGCTTTCGATATTTCCATATCCACCCCTTCATTGCAAACACAACGGCAAACAACAACAAAACGTCGCCACTAGTGGAAAATAGCCAGTCAGCTACATCACAAATAGCCGAATGTATGCGAGACGCTATAACTTCAATGAAAGAACGCAATTTAACCGCTTTGAACCCCAACACCACATTTTCTAACTTTTTATTAAGTGAGCTTAATACGCTTACCCAGGAAACAGCAACAGCTGTACGGAAAAAAGTTACGTTGTACTTTTTTCAGTGCGTGGAAGAAGAAAAGTTTAAAGAAATACAGCCACGTCAAGAATGAAAGATTATCAATAACAATTTTAATTAATTTTCATGTTGTAAAATTCCTTTCTTCATATAAACAATTTAATGAAAAATTAAATTTCATGAACTTAAGCCTAATTAAAAATAGTAAAAATTTGGATTAAAAACCATAAATAGTTCAACAAAATAACCACAATACTATATATTTTTGACTTTGTTTTTGCTTTCAATGAAATTTTTGGCGTTCCGTTTTACACAATAAGCAAAAATAGAAAAAGGGTTATAATATGTATGAATGTATGACGAATCGCATAAAAACTTTAAAACACAAATTAATATTTTTTCCGAGAAAAGGTTATTAAAATAAAGTAGTATAATTGAGTAGTATCTATGTATTTAGAAATTTATAATCGAGGTATATTTATTCGCTATATATGTTTATATTAAAACGACACCTCTCCTTCCTCTACGAAATACTGAGAAAATTCCTCCCTTATTTCTTAAGCTTCGTTAGCAATATAATAGCTCGGCGTTTTAATACTTGACATTCCATCACCAATTTGTTCATGGCGCCATTCCCCAGGAATTAGAGTCCCGTCTTCGGAATAATGATCGACCAGGTTGGAATTAAAATACATAGAACTTTTTTGATTCATTAAAAAGTTGTGTAGTACACAACATGCAAGTGTTATTTGCCTTGTTTTTACTGGTTCCAGCTTAATTGGGTTACGCATGACTCGAAAACGTGCCGACATAATGCCAAATGCCAACTACTCTTCTTGCTCTCGACAATCAATAATTAAAAACCCTTTATATGGCGTTCATGTTACGAGCACTAAATGGTTTTATTAAATTAGTTGTCAGAGCAAAAGCATCATCAGCAACCAGAAGATAAGGAACGGGTAACGTTCTCATTGGTATTGGCTTTGGAGGAGGAATATTTAGTTTTTTGTTTATAAGAGCATTATTAAATGAGCATTTCCGAAAACTCCTCCATCAGATATTCTACCGTTGGATCCCACATCTATATACAGAAACTTGTAGGATGCATCGGAAATGGCCATAAGTACAATACTATGCGTACCTACAAATACCGAACCCACAGAAATAAAACCAAAATTTGTTAAATGTATCTACCTTTATAATTATAGTAAACACTTCCTGAATGTGTTGGCGCAGTCATTACAACATGTTTACCGTCTATAGTTCCAATGCAATTAGGAAAATTCCACAAATGCAGAAATTCCTCGGAAACGGACTTCCATTCTTCTTCGAACGATGGTACCTATAACTATATCATTAAAAAATATACAAATAATGCAAGATTTTATACTTTTAAATATTTCGGCTGTAAAACAGTGTAAATTGCATCGCAAACTTCGGGAATAATCCCTGAAATTGTATTGTGCGGAATACGAAAAACATATTGCAGAGATCTAAAACTCTCACCAGTAGCCAAGTAACGAAGTGTGACCGCGTGTTGGCGAAATAGGCTGGCGAAGCTTTGTTGTCTGTTTTGTAATAAAAGGTGTCACTAATTTAAGCTAAAACGGATTAAAAAACAAATTGGCCTTTATGCACATAGGTATGTATTTATAATTAAAACTTACGAAGTAGTCAAAATCAGATGCGTTCATTCGTTAGAAATTTAAATACAAAGACGGAGTTTCCAAACGTAGTTCTTTTAGCAACTTGGAACAACATCCCTCATCATTACGACGAAGAACCCACTCTCGAACCCATTGTCTATGTTTTTTGTTGTTACACTCTTTTTTTTTCTCTTCCAATGTCACTGCTGTGGCCGCACCACAGCATAAAATAAAAAAAGTTTCACAATCTTCCATTACGATGTTCACTTCAAATAATTTAATGCTGTCTGACAGTTTGAACCCCTGGTCAAACATGTTTTCCCGTATGTGTATTTGACACTTGTCAATATCTGTTTGATCAAACAAAAATGGGCAAACAAATGTGCGTAGTGTGACCAGCAAATAAAATTCGTATTGTTTCAAAAGTATTTTGGGCAAATACAGATAAGCTTACGAGCGTCAAATGTTTGCCTAATCGGACCGTACCTTTAGTAATTGATATTCTCTGATATGCGTGAACCGACTTTGTTTCTGTAAAGTTCACGTGGAAGGTGACGTCAAATGTGTATTAGTTAGTGAACACTGCTGCATTCATTCCGAAACATGTACTTATATTCCCATACAAATATCAAAAAAATGCCCTCCATTTTGAACTCCTCCGAAACGGCTTGACCGACTTTTATGAAATTTTGTATGTGTATTTGTTAGGTATGAGAATAGGTCGTAGCGTATATTTTATATCGCTAGAGGGCGCAAAATATTGCAATAGGGGTAAAAGCTCCCACTCCCCAATCTTCTAAACTAATCAACCGGTTTTCTTAAAATTTCACATGCAGACAATGTAACATCTAAAAGAGAATAGGGTGTGAAATAGGGTAAGAGGGCTAAAAACTCCCCCTCGCTATAATTTCGTAACTAATCAACCAATTTGTTTTGAAATTTCGCAGGCAAATACTGTTACAGTTGGAAAGAACTATAGCCTATAGTTATTATTATTTAGGGCGTGAAATATAGCAAGAGGGGTAAAAGCTCCCCCTCCCTCTATCTTCTTAACTAATCAAACGGGTTTCTTAAAATTTGGAATGCATACACTGTAACATCGGAAAGAGGACAGGGCATTAAAAGGGCAAGAGGGGTAAAAGCTCCGCCCCCCTATATCTTCTTAACTAATCAATTAATTTTCTTGATATTGGGTAGGCAAATAGTTTAACATCTGGAAGGAACTATAGCCTATAATTTGTTCTTAAAATTTGGCTAGCAGACACTGTTACATCTGAAAGAAATAAGTTATGTGGCAAAACAACGTTTGCCGGGCCAGCTAGTTTTATATACATACATATATAGGAGATTAAAATTAAAATAACTGAATAAAATAACTGAATAAAACAACGAAATAAACCCCGTTTAAGAACTTGATTCTATTTGCAATACACATGTGTGTTATTTGTTATTTGAAAAGAAAACCACAAACATGCTTTTATTCTCCAGCCAAAAGGTAATCGGTCTAGCGGACTTTTCCACTAATGGTCGTTTTTTAATGATTATCATTATAATAATGTTTTTTCATAGATTAATTAAAGACACACAAATGTTAACTTTTAAAATGTGCCACGTTTATTTGCCTATCGAAAAAATTTCAAGCGAAAAATAAACAGCTGATCCGTACATTGGCCTTCCACTATGTATAGAGTTGAGGCGAAAAGTTATATATTAAAGATTTTGTGATCCAAAAATATCAAGTCGGTCTGTATTCAACTTTTAAATATGACGCCACAATGGGAATCATTAAACAACAGAAATAAAGTAACCGTCTTCTTTCCTCTCCCTTCTACAAACTCGGACTTGCTTCATGAAAAATCGATGTGCCTTTTACTATGTTCACACTTGGGTTTTTAAACGCGTTTAAGCAACTCGAACCTGATTAAGCTCTAACCACATCTAAATCGAGATGATTAACCATACATTGAAGTGATTTGTTATTCACTTTAAATTTACATGATTACAACTAACGGCCATTTTCAACAAGTTCGGTTAAAACTAACTTTCAATTAAAGTTCCGGTTACCAATATGTTTTGACAGCTATAACCGATAGTTAATTATAACCGTCCAATTATTCCTGATACAGTTAACGATCCAAAAAAATTTTAATTAACCCAAGTAGAATCAGCGATAGAAAATGTCAACATTAAAAAATCTACCGGCCCTGACCGCATCACAGGCTCAATGATAAGAAACTTACCTACGTCTGCTTCAAGAATCTTGCTGCTCATCTTTAATGCGACATTACGAGTTGGCTACTTCCCATCCTCTTGGAAGACCTCTACAATTGTTATGATTCCTAAGCCAGGAAAAGACGCTAGTCACATTACGTCGTACAGATCAATCGGCCTACTATCAATATTATCAAAGCTATTCAAAAACATATTCCTTTTAAGTACAACTCCCTATCTTAATGAACACGCAATCATTCCGGATCATCAGTTCGGACTCCGAGCAAGGCATGGTACAATCGAACAAGTGCATAGTATTGTTACCCAAATAAGATCAGCGTTTGAGAGAAAGGAACATTTCTCAGCACTGCTTATAGACATTTCCCAAGCATTCGACAAAGTTTGGCATGGTGGGCTGATCATTTAAATAACACGAATGCTTCCACAAAACACTCACAAACTCCTTGAGAGCTATTTAACTGGCAGAACATTCATGGTTAGATCAAAAAATATCTGCTGGTGTCCCTCAAGGCAGCATATTAAGGCCATTACTGTATATAATATATACAGCTGATATGCCAACAAGCCTGAGCACACATACTTCTACGTTTGCAGACGACACAGCATTTGTTAGTGTTAATCAGGACCCAAAAGTTGCATCGCAGCATTTACAATCCCACATCAATGAAGTAAAGGCCTGGCAAGAAAAATGGAAAATAAAGGTTAACCCGGCTAAATATGCTCACTTAACTTTCACGCTCAGAAGACAAACGTGCCCTGCTGTAAAAATTAATAACATCACTGTTCCGGTAGAAAGCCATGTTAAATACTTGGGAATTGAATCGAAAATAACGGCTATAAAACTTATAGCAGCTCAACTACATTGGCTAATCGGTCGAAACTCAAACTTATCCTTAGACAACAAAGTTCTCTTATACAACAAGTCTATCATAAAACCAATATGGACATATGGCATCCAATTATGGGGTACTGCATGCGCATCAAACATCCAGAAGCTACAAAGAACACAGTCTAGGATATTACGGCAAATTGTCTGCGCCCCATGGTATATACGTAATGACATTATCCACAGAGATTTTAACATCGCTACCATCGAGGAAGAAATTAAAAAGTATTCAGTCAAATACATATTTAAATAAACTAATGGTCCATCCCAATTATCTCGCTCGGGATCTAATAAAACTCAAAGGTCACCGGAGGCTGAAAAGATCCGATAATTTGAGCCTAGCAGGCTTTTTTGACACTTGAATGTAATTAGCGGTTACATTGGTAACGGCTAACAAATACAAATAAGAATTAGGATTAAGCTTTGAATACATATTGTAATTTTCGACAAGAAAGATTCAATAAAAAAAAAAAAATTACAACCGAACTTGGTGCAAATGGCTGTAAATCACTTCATTAATCACATAGAATCCTCTGAACATACCTAATAATGTAGAATCGGCCACCATGAACGTACACACGTTTACAACCGACCATGATTTCTTCTTAATGTTTTTATTTTTTCCTTAAATAATTCATAAATTTTCACAATTTCATCATTAACATGTTTAAAATAATCTTCTGATAACTTAATTAAAATATTTTTATCCATTTTTAATACTTAAAAGTAGAGTTTGCTAAAAACCGTTAAAATGTGAAGCCGAGGTTTCGGTTTTAAAATGATTAAAACCAGTCGGTTTCGGTTCGGTTTTCGATTTTGAAAATAGCAAAGTTAAATTCATACATAAACATATATATTTTTTTGCATGTAAAACAATTTTTTAATTTTTTTCAATTCAGGTACTTTTATTCGCCGTTAAGTGTAAACCTGGGCCTGGCCAGGCATTTTTTGACTTTTTCAGTTTTTTTTTATATGAATGAATGAATGAATGAATGAATATGATTTATTGAAAAAATAAAAATAACAATATCAGATTATAAATATAATGTTAAATGATTTTTCTTAAAAAATAAATCATAATAAGACATAACATGAAATGTTGTGTGTCTAATTGGCAAAATATAAAAAATAAAATAAAAAAAAATAAAAACTACTTATTTATAGTATAACAATTAAATAACATTTAATTAAATTCAGATATTTTAAACAATATCGCTCAACTGAAGAATTATTAAAGGGAGAGTCTTCAAAAGTGGTTAAAGCTATTATTATAGTAAACTATAAATTTCAATATACAAATGGGCGGGGTAGACGGGGGAGGAGCAGTACCCCTCATATATAGAAATATTAATAAGAGCCACTGCACGCATTTTGTTGAACTTTTGGTACAGTATAACCCGGTTAATTACCCCACGCTTAAATGCCTTTCACGCTTATTTACCTCGAGTTTTAAATCCCCGATTTTTTTCTTCCATTTTTTAGACAAAAATCCACGTTTAATTGACATACGCTTAATTACCCGATTCGGATAATTGCCTTAAAAATTTTACTCCCAAAACAAAATTATACCTTAATTTCATTCGTTTAATTGCCTCAGTACTATTTGACAAAAACACAGCAAGTAATGTAACCAAGTTTTACATGTTAATAATTTGAAAATATGCACTAAATTTTTTTTTAAAAAATATGCCTAAAAAACAAAATGTGGCTTGATTAAAAGAAAAATATTCAACAAATTAATATTTGCATTAAGATATTTTGTCTTAAAGAGATTAAACTTTGAAGTTTGCATGGGGACTATGTTTCGTTTTTATGACAATTAAACGTATTTACCCAATTTTATCAAATTATCTAAAAACTACTACCTTAACTTTTCGCACAAGGTTTACATGGACATACAACCAGCAAGATGGATGGATGGACGGACGGACACGAAAAGATTACCTAAACAAGTGTTTCTGATTCGATCGTTTACTAAACGATGCGTCTAGGTTTCTATGTTATAAGTTGCGAAAAACATTTATCTTCAACAAAAACTTGCTATGGCTTAAAATTGTACAGTGAAAATTTAATGTACATAGGTGGCGAAATTAAGGCAACAGAAAACTCATCTTTTAACCAGATTTTGAAGCAATTTTTTTATTTATTTTTTAAAAACTTAAAATATGTGTGCAATAAAAATGCAGCAATGGCTACAATATGGAAATTATTTACAAACAAATCGATACCAAAATTCATTAAAAGCTCTAAACGCATAAATATATTGTTTCTGCTTTCATTGGTCGCACAAGAAAAACCATGCAATTGCATATTTACGTCTTCCATGTGTAGTAGTAGGATATGACAGGATATCTCAGAAAGCACTACAGACAAAATTTAAGACAACAAATCCCATTGCTTTTTATTGCTATCTCTTAAGATTAAGCTGATACAGGTAAAAATTCCTTTCTTAAATTTTTTCATACATCAAAGTTAAGTTATCTTGTAAATAAATACGTCTAATTACCTCAGTGAGGTAGTTAACCGTATTCTTATTATTACCTCAACGAGGTAGTTAAGCGTATTCGTTTAAATGCTTACCCCGCATAATAACCCAAAAATATTGGCATTTTTGTCGAGGTAATTATCCGTGGAATACTGTAGTAGGATCTTCTGAGCCCCAAAATTAAAACAAAATAGCGGCGGGGGTAGTGGTACCCACCATAGGACGCCAATGTTTAATATCGCATATCTTAAGAACTGTTATAGTGAGAATGTTCAAACTTTGTGGAAGTCACTCTTATGGTATACTTCACTTTTGAAAATAAAAATAAAGCGAGTAGGTGCATAGGGGAAACACCTCCCATAGGATGCATATATTAAATATCGCTTAACTGAAGAACTATTAAAGGGAGAGTCTTCAAACGTGGTTAAAGCTGCTATTAGGGTAAACTATAAATTTCAATAAAAAAATGGGCGAGGTAGACAGGGGAGGAGCAGTACCCCTCATAGATAGAAATATTAATAAGAGCCACTGCTCGCATTTTGTTGAACTTTTAGTAGAAGGATCTCCTGAGCCCCAAAGTTGAAATAAAATAGAAGCGGGGGAAGTGGTACCCACCATAGGACAATAATGTTTAATATCGCATATCTTAAGAACTGTTGTAGTGAGAATGTTCAAACTTTGTGGAAGTCACTCTTATGGTATACTACACTTTTGAAAATAAAAATAAAGCGGAAAAGCGCAGGGGGAACACCTCCCGTAGGATGCATATATTAAATATTGCTCAACTGAAGAAATATTAAAGGGACAGCCTTCAAACGTGGTTAAAGCTACTTTTATGGTAAACTATAAATTTAAATATAAAAATGGGCGGGGTAGACAGAGTAGGAGCAGTACCCCTCATATATAGAAATATTAATAAGAGCCGCTGCACGCATTTTGTTGAACTTTTGGTAGTAAAATCTTCTGAGTGCAAAAATTGAAATAATATAGCAGCGGGGGAAGTAGTACCCCCATAGAACGACGATGTTTAATATCTCTTATCTTAAGAACTGTTATAGTAAGAATGTTCAAACTTTGTAGAAGTCACTCTTATGGTATACTACACTTTTGAAAATAAAAATAAATATCTCTCTACTGAAGAACTATTAAAGGGAGAGTCTTCAAAGTTGGCTAAAGCATTGTAGCGAAGCGCAACGGGTTAAGCTAGTAACTTATAAAACAAAGCGTTTCTTGGAATTAAATCAAAGGCTGCGGAAAAATCAATAAAAAAAGCGTATGTGTTCTTTTTTTGACTTAAGTTTAAATTTACAATACTGATTAAATTGAACAAATTGTCTACAGTAGAATAATTCTTGCGAAATCCCCCTTGATACTCGTTGATGATATTATGACAGTCAATCCAGCTGTTAATACGATTAAGTAGTATGCCTGTAAAAAGTTTGTAAATAGTAACTAGAAGAGACAGTCCTCTATAGTTTGAAACAACATTAATATCTCCTTTTTTAAATAATGGGATAATAACCGAATTACGAAAAGAGTCTGGGATATCTTCCCTTAGGAAAATAACGTTAAAAAGCGATAATACTTCATTTAAAAAACATAAAGGGGAATTTTTATAGAATTCATAACTAATTCTGTCTTGACCAGCGGCCTTATTTAATTTGGCTGCTTTTATGACTAAATCAAGTTCTCTCATCTCCAATGGGGAATCAAGAAAAGGCGTAGGGAATTAAAAAAAAAAAAAAAATTGGATATTTATGCTAAAAAGTGGCCACTATATATTTTTTTAATTTGTGCAGCTAACTTTGATGTTTTGTATGAAAATATTTTAAAGCTGCCCAAAAATATGAAAAATGTGCAGGTATACAAAATGCACTTAAAAAAAGATTTTGTAGAATAATTCCAGAGAATATGTATTTTGGGCAGTTAAGTCAAAGTGCAGCTAACTTTGATTTTTTGTATGAAAATAATTTTAAAATGCCAAAAATTTTCTGCATTTATCTTAAATGTACAGGTATAGAAAGTGCACCTAAAAAAGGAATTTGTATGGAATTATAAAGAATAATTCCAAAAATTATCAATTTTGTGCAGTTAAGTCAAAAGTGCACGTAATTAAAAGGCAGTTAAGTCAAAACTACTGTATAGAGTTGAGGCGAAAAGTTATATATTAAAGATTTTGTGATCCAAAAATATCAAGTCGGTCTGTATTCAACTTTTAAATATGACGCCACAATGGGAATCATTTAACAACAGAAATAAAGTAACCGTCTTCTTTCCTCTCCCTTCTACAAACTCGGACTTGCTTCATGAAAAATCGATGTGCCTTTTACTATGTTCACACTTGGGTTTTTAAACGCGTTTAAGCAACTCGAACCTGATTAAGCTCTAACCACATCTAAATCGAGATGATTAACCATACATTGAAGTGATTTGTTATTCACTTTAAATTTACATGATTACAACTAACGGCCATTTTCAACAAGTTCGGTTAAAACTAACTTTCAATTAAAGTTCCGGTTACCAATATGTTTTGACATCTATAACCGATAGTTAATTATAACCGTCCAATTATTCTTGATACAGTTAACGATCCAAAAAAATTTTAATTAACCCAAGTGGAATCAGCGATAGAAAATGTCAACATTAAAAAATCTACCGGCCCTGACCGCATCACAGGCTCAATGATAAGAAACTTACCTACGTCTGCTTCAAGAATCTTGCTGCTCATCTTTAATGCGACATTACGAGTTGGCTACTTCCCATCCTCTTGGAAGACCTCTACAATTGTTATGATTCCTAAGCCAGGAAAATACGCTAGTCACATTACGTCGTACAGATCAATCGGCCTACTATCAATATTATCAAAGCTATTCAAAAACATATTCCTTTTAAGTACAACTCCCTATCTTAATGAACACGCAATTATTCCGGATCATCAGTTCGGACTCCGAGCAAGGCATGGTACAATCGAACAAGTGCATAGTATTGTTACCCAAATAAGATCAGCGTTTGAGAGAAAGGAACATTTCTCAGCACTGCTTATAGACATTTCCCAAGCATTCGACAAAGTTTGGCATGATGGGCTGATCATTTAAATAACACGAATGCTTCCACAAAACACTCACAAACTCCTTGAGAGCTATTTAACTGGCAGAACATTCATGGTTAGATCAAAAAATATCTGCTGGTGTCCCTCAAGGCAGCATATTAAGGCCGTTACTGTATATAATATATACAGCTGATATGCCAACAAGCCTGAGCACACATACTTCTACGTTTGCAGACGACACAGCATTTATTAGTGTTAATCAGGACCCAAAAGTTGCATCGCAGCATTTACAATCCCACATCAATGAAGTAAAGGCCTGGCAAGAAAAATGGAAAATAAAGGTTAACCCGGCTAAATATGCTCACTTAACTTTCACGCTCAGAAGACAAACGTGCCCTGCTGTAAAAATTAATAACATCACTGTTCCGGTAGAAAGCCATGCTAAATACTTGGGAATTGAATCGAAAATAACGGCTATAAAACTTATAGCAGCTCAACTACATTGGCTAATCGGTCGAAACTCAAACTTATCCTTAGACAACAAAGTTCTCTTATACAACAAGTCTATCATAAAACCAATATGGACATATGGCATCCAATTATGGGGTACTGCATGCGCATCAAACATCCAGAAGCTACAAAGAACACAGTCTAGGATATTACGGCAAATTGTCTGCGCCCCATGGTATATACGTAATGACATTATCCACAGAGATTTTAACATCGCTACCATCGAGGAAGAAATTAAAAAGTATTCAGTCAAATACATATTTAAATAAACTAATGGTCCATCCCAATTATCTCGCTCGGGATCTAATAAAACTCAAAGGTCACCGGAGGCTGAAAAGATCCGATAATTTGAGCCTAGCAGGCTTTTTTGACACTTGAATGTAATTAGCGGTTACATTGGTAACGGCTAACAAATACAAATAAGAATTAGGATTAAGCTTTGAATACATATTGTAATTTTCGACAAGAAAGATTCAATAAAAAAAAAAAAATTACAACCGAACTTGGTGCAAATGGCTGTAAATCACTTCATTAATCACATAGAATCCTCTGAACATACCTAATAATGTAGAATCGGCCACCATGAACGTACACACGTTTACAACCGACCATGATTTCTTCTTAATGTTTTTATTTTTTCCTTAAATAATTCATAAATTTTCACAATTTCATCATTAACATGTTTAAAATAATCTTCTGATAACTTAATTAAAATATTTTTATCCATTTTTAATACTTAAAAGTAGAGTTTGCTAAAAACCGTTAAAATGTGAAGCCGAGGTTTCGGTTTTAAAATGATTAAAACCAGTCGGTTTCGGTTCGGTTTTCGATTTTGAAAATAGCAAAGTTAAATTCATACATAAACATATATATTTTTTTGCATGTAAAACAATTTTTTAATTTTTTTCAATTCAGGTACTTTTATTCGCCGTTAAGTGTAAACCTGGGCCTGGCCAGGCATTTTTTGACTTTTTCAGTTTTTTTTTATATGAATGAATGAATGAATGAATATGATTAATTGAAAAAATAAAAATAACAATATCAGATTATAAATATAATGTTAAATGATTTTTCTTAAAAAATAAATCATAATAAGACATAACATGCAATGTTGTGTGTCTAATTGGCAAAATATAAAAAATAAAATAAAAAAAAATAAAAACTACTTATTTATAGTATAACAATTAAATAACATTTAATTAAATTCAGATATAATTAGATCCCTGTATTTTAAACAATTTCGTAAATATTTGTAAAGACGCATGTAATCCTTGCCGTTTAATAATTCATATACTTCTTCAGAACATAGAAATCTTTTACCAAAAAAGTTCAAACGGTAACTAACAAAAATAGGACATCTGCCTATCAAATGATGTGTGTTTTCCTGTTCATTACAGTTACAGAGTGTACACATATTATCATTGTTTCCACTGAATGCACGAGCGTTTAAGTTAAGAAGGCCACCTCTAGCTTTAAGTATCAAGCTAACGGCATGTGCTGAATTACTATCACAAAAGTAAGGCTGAATATCATACTGTAATGTAGGGTACATATCATGAAATCTAGAGTCTCTGGCCCTTACAACGAATTTCTCATATTCAGTGATTCTTAAAGATTCAAGAATACGCTTGTGAAAGAATTAAATATTTGTTCTCCAAACTTCAATGTCATGATTTATACCGATTTCACTGCATAATGAATTCCAATGGGGAAGCCAAAAAGTGTTTTGTCGTAAGGTCTCATCAGCAAGCAGTCGAGGTAGTCTATTGACTGGCAGGTTTAAAACCTTTCTGACGTAACTGAAATGTAAATTTAGTGTCTCTAAAAAAAGCGAGTTAAGGCCAGTTTCAATATGTAACATATAATTAGGTGTATTTTCGGGGAGGTATAAAATTTTTTTCAAAAAATAGCGCAATAATTTTTCAACTTCATCGAAGCTAAGATATCCCCAAACCTGTGCACCATAAAACATAATCGATTTGGCTGCAGAATGGAAAATTTTAAGTTTGTTAGAAAAATGTATCTTGGGGTGATGAATATAGCTTAACCAAGTGGAATTTATCGCTGTTTTAGATAAAGCAAGTTAAGATTCGAGGTGTTTTCTAAAAGATAAATTGTAAGTCAAATTGATACCAAGGTACTTGTATTCGTTTACTACATCAATAATATTGTCACCGAATTTCCAATACAGACCCTGGCTGACCCTTGTACCACTTCTGAATACCATTATCTTTGATTTATCGAGATTAATTCTTAAACACCACTGAGTACAATAAACATACAATGAATCAATCATATTTTGCAGTACCTTTGGAGAGTCTGAAAGGAGAACAATGTCATCGGCGTATAGTAAAACTTTCACAACAATTCCAGCAACATCAATACCACCCGGAAGGTGGTCATGAAGGTCGTTTAGGTAGAGGGAGAACAAAACTGGGCTTAGTAAGCACCCCTGTTTTACACCTTGGGTGACAGTGAAGGGGTCAGAAAGGGTGTTACCATCCCAAACCTGGCTAGTGGTATTGTTGTACAGTTTCCGTAAAATACGTACTATTTTACTAGACAAACCCGTACGACATCTATATCTTATATATAAATACGGAAGCAATTTTTTTATCGTTGATTTTTAAGTATCTTAACGTCCACCGATTTTAATGAAACATATATCGTTTTAAAGGTATTTTTGTGTAGAAATGCACAATATAAATTTTTTATAATATAATATAATATAATATAATTTTTTCTACATTTTGAGGATTAAATGGTTTTAAAAGCGTTTTAAATTTGTTTGCAAACACACGCACATGCATGTATAAAAAGAAGTTGTGTGTTTTGTTATTCTCCAAAAATGTGTTTTTTTCTTGCATTATACTGGCAAACACACATGTGCACACATGTATAAAAGACGGTGTGCAGGGCTGTCAGATTTTTTTGAGCTCTATCGCCAAACCGGATGTCAGAAATCGCCAAAAATCGCCAAACGTCAATTTGGTTCAGTTTTTGTAATATTTTTTTTTTTTTAATTAAATTTTGCATAAAAAAAACGCTCGTAAAATATGTGAGTCAAAAATCGCCAAAAACTGAGAAAAAATAATAAAAATTCGCCGAAAGTAAATTTTGTTTCTGTAATTTTTTTTTTAAATAACATAAAATGGAGATCGTATTGTCTTATTGACAAGATGCTTCCCTTTTCTTCTTTGAACATGAATTGGTGTTCAAATGAAACGTTGGGAAAAGAAAATAAATTAACCATAAATGTTTTTTAATTACATTTGGTAAAAAAAACGATTGATCATATTAGCCCGTGAGGAAAACAAAAAAAACCTCAATAATAATGATTCATGTCATGTTGACGACATGTTTTTTATTTTGTTTTATTTGATATTGAAAGCAAAAACAAAAGTAAGCAAAATAAGAAAGCAAAACGTAAAGACAGTACATGCACCTGTGTACTCGTTTCTTTTCCCCTCGTCCCTCTCGCCTATAAAGCAGCAATCATGTCAATAAGACATGAGCCTTATGTACACAGACTTAGTAATGGTAACAAAAAATAACAAGCTGTTAAACAAAATCGCCGAAATAATATAAATGGTAAAAATAGCCATGTTAATCGCCAGTTATATCAGAAATCGCCACAAAAGTCGCCAGTCGCCAAATGGAAAATCCCATCGCCAAACACGTTTCAAAATCGCCACGTTTGGCGAGAAATCGCCATATCTGACAGCCCTGACGGTGTGCTCTATGTTGTTCTCCCAAAATGTTTTTGTTTTCATTTTGCACTTGCAAACACACATGTATAAACGTATTAGGACAGGGTTACCATAAACATTTTAAAAAATTAAGTCGCGCAAAAACGTCGTTTAGAAAAATAAAAGTCGGATACTTTTTTAATGACTTTTAACGAAGATCTGTGTTTCTATTTTTTACTTTGATAACATTTCATGAAAATCTTATAAATAAATTACGGGGATATGCACAATATATTTTTTTTCTAAATTTTTGGAATAAAAGTGTTTAAAAAGCATTTTAATTTATCCTATAGACACACGTACAAAGATAGGTGAATAGTGAATTTAGCCGTTCTCTTAAAATGTGTACGATTTTATTGTACAACGCACAGGTTCTCTCAAAAGTAAATGTGGAGTGGTCGAATTTCGGCCACCGGGCGATCCTAGTATATATAAAAATGAAAAATTTTTGTATGTTTGTTTGTGTGTTTGTTTGTTTGTTTGTTTGTTTGTTTGTTGGCTTATAGACTCCTAAACTACTGAACCGATTTTCCTGAAATTTTTACAGATACATCACGTGAGCCCTAAAAATAAAATAGGCTACTTAGTTTTTCGATAGGGGCAGGGGAATTGGTATCCCCCATAGGATGCCAATATTAATTATCGCATATATTAAGATCCGCTGCACGCATTATGCAGAACTTTTGGAAGTAAGATCTTCTGAGCCCCAAAATTAAAATCAAATAGCAGCGGGGGAAGTGGAATCCCCCATAGGACGCCAATGTTTAACATCGCATATCTAAAGAACTGTAATAGTGAGAATGTTCAAACTTTCTAGAAGTCACTCTTATGGTATACAACACTTTTGAAAATAACAATAAAGCGGGTAGGCGCAGGGGGGGAAATACCTCCCATAGGATGCATATATTAAATATCGCTCAACTGAAGAATTATTAAAGGGAGAGTCTTCAAAAGTGGTTAAAGCTATTATTATAGTAAACTATAAATTTCAATATACGGGGTAGACGGGGGAGGAGCAGTACCCCTCATATATAGAAATATTAATAAGAGCCACTGCACGCATTTTGTTGAACTTTTGGTAGTAGGATCTTCTGAGCCCCAAAATTCAAACAAAATAGCAGCGGGGGTAGTGGTACCCACCATAGGACGCCAATGTTTAATATCGCATATCTTAAGAACTGTTATAGTGAGAATGTTCAAACTTTGTGGAAGTCACTCTTATGGTATACTTCACTTTTGAAAATAAAAATAAAGCGAGTAGGTGCATAGGGGAAACACCTCCCATAGGATGCATATATTAAATATCGCTTAACTGAAGAACTATTAAAGGGAGAGTCTTCAAACGTGGTTAAAGCTGCTATTAGGGTAAACTATAAATTTCAATATAAAAATGGGCGAGGTAGACAGGGGAGGAGCAGTACCCCTCATAGATAGAAATATTAATAAGAGCCACTGCTCGCATTTTGTTGAACTTTTAGTAGAAGGATCTCCTGAGCCCCAAAGTTTAAATAAAATAGAAGCGGGGGAAGTGGTACCCACCATAGGACAATAATGTTTAATATCGCATATCTTAAGAACTGTTGTAGTGAGAATGTTCAAACTTTGTGGAAGTCACTCTTATGGTATACTACACTTTTGAAAATAAAAATAAAGCGGAAAAGCGCAGGGGGAAACACCTCCCGTAGGATGCATATATTAAATATTGCTCAACTGAAGAAATATTAAAGGGACAGCCTTCAAACGTGGTTAAAGCTACTTTTATGGTAAACTATAAATTTAAATATAAAAATGGGCGGGGTAGACAGAGTAGGAGCAGTACCCCTCATATATAGAAATATTAATAAGAGCCGCTGCACGCATTTTGTTGAACTTTTGGTAGTAAGATCTTCTGAGTGCAAAAATTGAAATAATATAGCAGCGGGGGAAGTAGTACCCCCATAGAACGACGATGTTTAATATCTCTTATCTTAAGAACTGTTATAGTAGGAATGTTCAAACTTTGTAGAAGTCACTCTTATGGTATACTACACTTTTGAAAATAAAAATAAATATCTCTCTACTGAAGAACTATTAAAGGGAGAGTCTTCAAAGTTGGCTAAAGCATTGTAGCGAAGCGCCACGGGTTAAGCTAGTAACTTATAAAACAAAGCGTTTCTTGGAATTAAATCAAAGGCTGCGGAAAAATCAATAAAAAAAGCGTATGTGTTCTTTTTTTGACTTAAGTTTAAATTTACAATACTGATTAAATTGAACAAATTGTCTACAGTAGAATAATTCTTGCGAAATCCCGCTTGATAATAGTTGATGATATTATGACAGTCAATCCAGCTGTTAATACGATTAAGTAGTATGCCTGTAAAAAATTTGTAAATAGTATCTAGAAGAGACAGTCCTCTATAGTTTGAAACAACATTAATATCTCCTTTTTTAAATAATGGGATAATAACCGAATTACGAAAAGAGTCTGGGATATCTTCCCTTAGGAAAATAACGTTAAAAAGCGATAATACTTCATTTAAAAAACATAAAGGGGAATTTTTATAGAATTCATAACTAATTCTGTCTTGACCAGGGGCCTTATTTAATTTGGCTGCTTTTATGACTAAATCAAGTTCTTTCATCTCCAATGGGGAATCAAGAAAAGGGTCTATAATATTGACCGAGGATAATAAAATATCACAATCAAAATCCTCTTGAGATAAAAGTGATTTGAAATATTCACAAAAATGAGATATGCTCAAATTGTTTCCTACCTTTGGTTTACAATTTCGTAACGAATTAGCAAGCTTCCACCATTCACTACTGTTCCTAACCCCATTCAGCTTTAATATGTTATTCATTCTAAACCCTAACTTTTTCTCGTCACATAACCGTGCATATCTGGATCTACTGTCTATATAGCATCTTCGTCTGATTTCCGTATTTGCTATACGATATTGATCAAGTTTATCCAGCATACTCCTACGAGCATTTTCACACTGAGAATCAAACCATTTGTTCCTGGGGTCAAAGAGTGTCTTAAAACAATTGTTACCATTAGCTGTATGAATTTTGTTAGTGCATATAAAAACTTTTTCCTGAATACTCAGCGAAGAATGCAAATATTCAGAGTTAGCAAGTCCGGTCAGGGAGTCAGTATACCTCACCAGTTTTTTTTTTATATAATTATTAAGTATATTAGAACGAAATTGTATGTATTCCTCAATTCCGCAATTGGCCAAATGAAAATTTTGTGCATATTGTATCCACCTGGGCCTGGCCAAGCCCTTCCCTATAATATATGTACTGCAGTAAATAAAATCAAAATGAAACGTTTAAAAAAGCATACACAACACATAAGAATTCTTTCTCTTCTGTTTTTCGAAAATTATTTTATTTTCCAACAAAATGTTTCTGCTGTAGCCATAAAACTCCATACATATAAAAGTAGTCCCAGCCTTGCCCAGGGGTTCGTTAGTGTGAGTTTTTTCTATAGCCACAAGAAATGCCATACAACATTCAAGTGGCCCAGGTGTAGGGTTGCCAGTCAGGCTGGATTCGACTGGATTGCCCAGCTTTTTTAGGACTTGTTCATTTTCAAGCTAAAATTAAATTTGTCCAGCTAAACGTTGAAGAATTTATATTTTGTTATCATCTACCTTAGTAAAAAATAACGTAATTAAAAAGTGAAGGTTTTCTTTTTTTACTAAAGTGATTTATGCGTTAGTTGCTTGATGATGTCATTTTGTAAAAAAATTTGTCTCTATCAAATTTTCCCATTGTGTCACCACTACTAACATCGCTCAACACCAGAACAGCTGATTTCATAACAATAACAAATTTGAAGAACAAATTATTTTCTTGGGAAGATTTACAACGGCTTCCACAAGATCTTCAACTATCTGAAGAAAAAGACCACGATAAGCTATATATTGATTACTGTTGTCTTCGTGAGGTTTACGAACAATTACTAAAAGATTTGCCAAGTGATAAAATATGGTCATGTTTTTTTAAGAAAAATGAAGGCAATAGATTCGAGTATTTAGAAAAGTTAATATGTTTTGTATTTTCAATACCAGAAAGCAACGCTTTTTGAAAAGGGTGTATCGTATTTTAAACCATCTTTATACTGAAGAGAGACAAAGAATGTCATTCGACTTGATAAGAGCCGAAATATTAATTTGACTGAGGTTAAAGAAATCTTGTAAAGATTTTTTGATGTTCTATTTTACTAATAACTTCAAAGTACAAATCAAAAAAACTTAAGACTGAATTGTTATTTTTGTTTTTTTTATATTTATTTAATAGTTTACTGTTTTATACATTAGAACAATGAATTAAATGAAAATACTAGTTTGTTCGTACTTTACATGTAGTAATATTCACGCCAGTTAAAAGTTATTTATATATATAGTAAACAAAATTCTAGTAAGTTAAAAGAAATATTAATTTATATTTGTGTTTTTTTTCTTAATCAACTGTCATATTAATCATCACAAATTTAATTTGAACGGCTTTGATTAACTTAATCAACTTGCATTAAAGCAGACAAAGCAATTTGCTTGTCCCATTTTTGGATAATTACTCATAAAACGGCAACTCTAATGTGCACACGCTTTCTATATAGGTACAGTCACAACTCAAAATTGATCAAAATCGTAAACCAGTCTACAAATCTAATTTTTAAAGATCACCACAATTTCGTTTGCGTCACTGAAAATATACCGTTAATGATGAACTCAAATTAATAAAAAAAAATTGCAACCATGTTTTAAGAGTTTTTGCCCTCTGTGATTTTAAGTTGCGTGTGTTTTTAGTGTGGGATATGAATTTTCCAATTTGTCGTTTAGTTTGGCAGTACCTTTTTATAATCAAAAATGGGTTGTTGTCTCTACTTTCATTCCAAAATTAATGTTTTTAAAAGCTCATAGATGTCGTGCTAGTTTGTTTTTAATAATGAGAATTTTTATAAACATTACCAATATGAATTTGTGAAAAACAAAATATTGTTTAGTTGTCAAATTAAAATTTTATTTAATCAATCGTGATATCTGCAACAGGGAGGGTGGGGGTTTCTTTAATCAAGTATTTTTCTTTTGGGGATAATTTTTGATAGCATTTCAATAGTTTCATCCCTATTATTAATTCTATGCGGTCATAGTTTTTTCATTGGCTATTATTCTTAAACCAATCCTTATTATAAAATTAAGGCAAATACATTTGCACCCTTAAAAACTATAAAAACAACTTTTTGCAATTAAAGATGTAAATTTTTGCCGGCTTAATACAAAAGACTGCAGGAATTAATCACATATGTATACATATAAAAAATAAAAATTAAGTTAAAAATTTACATAAATATTTTCTATGTTATAAAAATAAAAAAATAGTTTAACATATTTTAAGGGTTCCGTATTTTCCGGACTTCCTTTCCAGAAATTTTTCGTTAAGTTTTTTTTTCACTCGCAGTAATTTTCTGTAAAAAAATAATGCAAGAATTATTGAACATTACTTGTCCTTGTAAAGTATGCTTGATCAATAGATGCTGATCAAGTTGTGTTGTTGTGGATAGGTTCCGACATTGGAGCCCTATACAATTTGTTTATAGGTTGTTACTTTTTTTTCCTTTTCTTAAATTCTTAGCATTGACGTTAAATCTCGGAAGCTTTGACGCTAAGGGTTGACACTCTTTGGCCAAGGGATATTCGGGTCGTTCCAAAGAAGATCCAATTGTCGTTAAGTCTAAATGAATGCGCACTTGTTGTTGGTGTTGCTTACGATTAAAGAAAAGTCCTGATGAAAATTAAGAGTATTGTTTATAAAAAATGTTTGAAATATTATTTAAAACTTTGTATTTTGATGATTACTGATTATACTTCTTTCCACTTCTACTACTACTTTCCAAACAATTTTGAAAAATCAAGTTTTCACTATATTTAAACCGAAATTGATTATCCCAAAACTTTAAATTTTAGACAATTACTCTAAAGACTCCCTTTTATAGCTTATTAATTGCTTTTATACTTGCAGTAACGTTAAGCACACGAAAAGTAGTCGAACATTTTTGGAAATTATTTGAAATTTGACTTTTTCCTAAACATACATCATCGAATA
Organism: Pollenia angustigena; assembly: GCA_930367215.1. NCBI lineage: Eukaryota > Metazoa > Arthropoda > Insecta > Diptera > Polleniidae > Pollenia > Pollenia angustigena. The sequence goes on along the minus strand of OV884061.1, from coordinate 20,376,887 downwards.
GTTTTGGAATCGACACCTATAATTGATCACAGGCTCTATATAAATTGCAATCATCTTTATACTATCATATGAAGAGCTTTAACGACTGTTTTTATACCCTTCACCGAAGGTAAGAGGGTATATATAACTTTGTCATTCCGTTTGTATGTTCCACAATATTGATCCTACACCCTATAAAGTATATATATTCTGGGTCCTTATGAAAAGCGAAGTTCAAATCCGGTTGTCCGTCTGACCGTCTGTCCGAGTGTATGTTGAAATGGGTTTTCCGAAAACCCCAGAAATGATGTGGACTAGGTTGATGTATATTTATGTCACATATACTCCGTTTAAGTTTGCTATTGAAATTCAGCCAGATCGGTCCAAAAATGACGGAGATATGAGCAAAAAACCACGACTACCTCTAAATTTTTCCAAAAATCCTTTGTTGTTCTTGCATTTTTTTTATTTCTGTATATCTTGAGAACGGCAAGAGCCAAAGTTTCCAAATTAGGTACACACATTTAGGTTGCCAATAAACACCATCCTACAAAATGTGGGCGGGATTGGAGAAGTGGGCGTGGTACCTCCCGTACTAAAAAAATTAAAAATTGTATAAAAACCTGAATTTTTGGACTGTCATATGACCTATGATTACGCCTTATACATCAAAAGATCGAAAATCTTCAGTAGAAAATATTTTCTGAAAATTTCTGAAAAATCGGTTCAGATACAAAAAGGTTATGACCAAAATATAATTTTTTTTTAAAAATACCCATTTACGGGAGCCATAGTTCTTTCTGAGTCCACGTTTTATCACCAAAGTAAATGGTAAATTTATTCCTAAAGACATCGGTATATAAATCTTTCAAATCGGTTAATAAAAGGCTGAGTTATGTCCAAAGTACTGAAATCCAAAAAATTTTTTTTTTTCTTTTTTTATTTTTGTTCGTTTTTTTTATTTTATAATTTAGTTTGTTTAAACATATGTACACATATGTTTGTATCTATACATATAGACCTATAACCCAATTTAATGAACAGTGTATATTTCCCTAAATTTGAGGGGCATTGTTTACTGTACACTCACAATATTCTGTACGTAAAATTAACTGAAATTGTAATATAAAATAAATGAAAATTCAATTAAAACCGGTCTACTTATTTTTCATTTATTTTTTACAAAAAGTTCATTTAATTTTTACTGTCAAAAATTCAACACCAATTTCCGTTATATCAAATAAATATTCAGTTATTTTGTAAAATTTTTTCTGTAAAAAATTCAACACCATATTCAGTAAAAACAATTAAATATTCAGTTATTTTATAAAATTTTACTGTCAAAAAATTGACCCCCTATTCAGTAAAAACAATTAAATATTCAGTTATTTGATTAATATTCAGTAATTTTCGTTTACTCCACAAAAGAGCCGAATTTCTAAAAAATACCAGACAGACACCTGTCCGCTTGTTTTTCTTATAAGCGATAGAGGGAGAATATTATTATTTGCTTACCCTGTTACACACGTTTGTTTTACTTTTGTTGTACTGACCACGTTGTTTACAGAAGAACTCTCAAAGACACCAGCAGCATGACCGATATGGCTTCGCAATTATTTTACTTTTAAAATTTTATGTATTTAACTAAATTATTTTAACAAATAGAAAATGGGAAGTGCTTACACAAAACAAGCAATTCATTTTTTATAGATAAGTAAGAATTAATTATTGGTAGTTAAACTATATGAAATAACTGAATATTTAATTGTTTTTACTGAATATGGCGTTGAATTTTTGACAGTAAAATTTTATAAAATAACTGCAAATTTATTTGTTTTTACGGAATATGTAGTTAATTTTTTGACAATTAATTTATATAAGATAACTGAATATTAATCTGTTTTTACGGAATTCGCGGTTGAATTTTTGACAGTAAAAATTAAATGAACTTTTCGTTGCTTTAAATTACATTTTTATTTAATTTAACTGCAACTGAAAATCAGAATCAGTTAAAAATAAATTTGCTTGGAATTTTAAATGTTTATTTATTTAAAAATGACTGAACGGAATATTTCCTAAATAAACTACAGTTACTGTAATAATATTGTGAGTGTATAGCTATACAATATGGCAAAGAGGCAGAATCGAAATTTGTCTCCGAGCATTATTTAAAATTCAGTGTTTCTTCTGAAAAATAAAGAATATTTACCGCTTTAGAATTTTCTAAAGAATGCTGAATCTTATCAACATATTTACGTTATTCGATAACAAGAGTTTCAGACCACCATAATCTTCAGAACATTGCTATATGCTATATTTACATTTATATTTAAGTTTTAATGCATCCAAAGAAATCTATGTTCCTTTTATTTTGTTAGTAAAGTACTTTAAAATGTAAACTCAAATCATGTTTATTTTTATACCCTTCACCGAACGTAAAAGGTTATATACATTTAAGTTGATCATTTCCGTCTGTTTGTTGAAATTGGGTTTTCGAAGACGGGGGCGTTGTTGTTATATAGTTCTGTCACATCGGCTCCGTTAAGATCGACTGCCTTTAATTTTTTTCATAAAATTCCATGTTACTATTTTCTTTTTCTATACCTATCACAAAAAGTAACGATTTATATGACTTTTGCGTTTTGTTTATTTTTTTATTTATTTATCTATTTTCCTGTATATATAGAAAGAGAAAAAGTTTCCAAATTAGGTACAAGCATCTTGGTTATTAAAACACAACATCCGACATAATGTGGGCGTTTACATAACTTTTTGTTCTTATTGCACCATGGTGAAGGGTATATAAGATTCGGCATAGCCGAATATAGCACTCTTACTTGTTTTATTTCTTAATGTTGTAATCTGAAAAATTTGCCTGCTGCATTGCCAACACGATTATTGATGATATTTTGACCAAAATATAATTTAATGATTTCCTTTCTTATATGATGATTTTTTTCTTTAAGTATACAATTTTTCTGCAGTTCTTATAAACAGGCCATTTTTAAAACAAAGTTTGTATCAGCCTTCTGTTTGTTGCTTTTGCACACTTTACACTTCCGTACAGTGTTGCCAGTGAAATTTTGAGAAAGATACATTTTAGTTTCCAAAAAGATAAACTTTTTCCCAAAAAGAAACATTTTGAAAAAAAATTTGAAAATCCATTTTTAACGATTAATATTTATTAACATAACATTTTTATTTCATATTTAATGACTATTTTAAAGAAAATGATATCTTAAAAATTAATTTTTATATTCATTTAAGTCATAAATATTAGGTATGTAATTTTTAAAAATACAGTAAGCAAACTTTAGAATTAATTATATGTAACTGTCTTTGGAGGTTATCAAAACAAATTCATTTTTGTAAAAATTAATATACAAGTTAAGGCGTTTATACTAAAGGGCATAATAAACCTCACAAATGGCTTGGCAAACATGTCAAAATCTTACGTTTGTACAAACATTTTGTGTTGTAAATTGGGGTGTTTGCTATTTGGACAAACATTTGAAGCAATGTTTGCAGAAATATTAAAAAATTTTAATATTTGGCAGACATGTTGGATATTTGTCAAACTTTTTGTGGCGTCTAATGCTAAATGTATTCAATGCAATTAGTTTTTAATATTAAATTAAATTTTTTAGTAGCATTGCTTGGCACAAAACAGTTCGTTGCTTAAATCACTTTTAACTTTAAATTTTTTGCCTTTATTTTATAATTTCTTCTCCGTTTTAGGCAAAAGGCAACAAAATTGCCGCAGCACTATTGGCATCTGCATTCATTGAAAACAAAACAAAAATGGAAATTAATGCTTGTACGGGGAATATTTGTGTTATTTATTGGCGAACCCCAAACGGAAACAATGTGTGTGTTTCCCAAGCATTTTGTGTGGTCTATTTTGCCCTTAAGGCGATTATAGCAAAAAGTTTATATAAATTTCCTGAATATGAAAAAATATGTTTATATTTCCTCAGAACAACTTCGCACTACTTCCTTCTACTTTGTTAATGTTAGTATTGAGTCGGTAACCATAATCAGTCTTAATAAAAATTATCTCCACACATGCATTCGAATGTTAAACAAACTACTTTTCCAAATATTTAAACATTGGCTCCTTAACAACATTTATTAAATTAAACATTTTATCTTAATACTCATCATCGGCCATGTCACCGTTAAACCGAAGCACAATATTTTATTTCGGAACAAGATACGAAAAATGTAAAGGTAGAAGTACATAACACGCGTTAGTGCGCGCGCGCTCTGTCGTCTTCTGTCAAAAAAAAGTTAAAAGTTTCATAGAACAAGCTACATGCAAAATATTTTGACGCGTTTGCGCAAGAAAGTTGGTTAACAATGAACTTTTGAACGCGTTGTGTATATTTGACAAGTAATCAGCTGACAATAAAAAGAATAATTTAAGAAATTTGTGAATCATGAAAGAAAAACTTATTGAAGAGCTTAAAAAACATACAATATTTATATAAAAAGAATAAATTCAATAAAATAACAAAATCTTGATAAACTTTCGAACCCGTTTTTAATGTACAAATAAGTAAACAAATAAAAAATAGCTGACAGGAATGGCTTTTGTAACGCGTGTTGTGTAACTTGCAATTTTTTACGCGCTAAAGTTTTTAAATGCACGATACTCGTCGACGAACTAACGCGAGTTATGTACTTCCACCTTAAAGGATTATACATGGTACCTGAATTAATCAAGAGATACGAAATATGTATCTTTCGTATCCTATGGCATCACTGCTTCCGTACCATTTGTCCAGCGTTGCCATATATTATATTTTTAAAAGAAAATACATACCAAAAATAGTTAGGAATTATTTTATTTAAATTAAATAAAAAATCGTATACAAGGAAATACCTTATATAAAAAAACATAACATAGTAAAAACACATAAAATAGAATTCATATTAATACATAAATTTTTTATTTGTACATTGTCTAATTAAAATTAAAAGCCATTTCTTTTGGTTGCTTAAATTTTGTACAATCGCTGCTATTTGTTTTAGTTTCCAATACAATTTTTGTTTAAATTAAATTTTGAAAAACCCAGTTTTTTTAATATGAAAAAACTCTGGACTCATCACAACTTCTTACTTAAAATACCTCCTCCCAAAACATACAAATTATTTAAAAAAATAGCTTAATTTTTTGTTCATTTTGAGAATATTGATGGAAACTTATTGTAAAAAAAACGTAACTATCTTAAAAAACAAAAAAGTTCAAGTATTAAGTACCAAAGGGCAAAACAAATGAAACTCAATTAGCTTTTAGGCTACAGAGCTTTAAAGTTTAAAAATTAATTAAATATGGAACATATTTAGGTTTGCCAGATTCAATTTTGCAATATTTTTGACATTCACTAAAAAATTTTGATTTTGAAAAGAACTCTTGACAATTAAAAACTTTTAAAAAATCTTTTATAAAAAATAACATAATTGTTAAAACCTCACTATGTACATATAAACGCCACAAATTTGCACCCTTTTGTTTTGATTCAGCTGTTAAACGTTTTTAATTGATCAGTTGAAAAGCAAAGGGCTACAAGAAGCGTTGTCAACTTTGAATTTTCAAAACGCCTAGCTTATTTTTATTAAATTTTGCTAACTTTAAGTAAATAAATGTAATTACATATTATTTTATATTTTGACTTTAACACAATTTTTATATTTTAAATTTCTGATTTATTAGATTTGCATATGCTCAGTTCAATAGTTCAATATAAGTTTTAAGTCATGTGTACGGAACATCGAAAAGAGACTTAAGCTTTTATTTTTAGTTTTTAAATTTTATTTAAAGTATTAACATTAAATACATAAATATTGCTATGTTTGTATTTTGTGTATATTTTTTTTATTTAATAGATGTATTTGCTTAAAATTCGGACTTGATGAGGTTAACGATAAATTGAATTCTTCTTTGTTCTGCGGCTACTGCACCTAGAATATACGGCTTACCCAAAATTCATAAAGGAGCGTATAGACGACATGTTTTTGTCATCTGACATGTCAAATTTCCCACTGCAAAACACATACATGTCGTGTGTTACCTTTTTAACTTTGCTTCTGTAAAAGTCATCTGACAAAATTTCAATTAGAGCGTGCTCTATTTTCTTCTGACAAACCATCTGACATCAGAAATCTATGCCGGGAAGAAACTGGCAGCGGCGTCAACTATTGACGGAATCATTAGCCGGCTGAAGTTTATATTTTACAATACCAAGATATGTATGCTCATCTTACCATTGAATAGAATTTATGTAAATATATACATAAAAACCGTTTCATTATAAAATTATAAATTGGTATCTTTAAAATAAAAGAAAAAAATGTTAAGATGGCTAAATTATTTTACGGCGCAAATAAATATTTTCGTGGCGGCAGCAAGCTATTTTGAAACCGAGAACTACTTTGGTTTCTGCAATAACAATGCGAAAAAAACAGAGACAATGTCAGAAGCAAATTACATGTACGTTTGTGACCGAATATTATAAACCTTATGTAAAACAGCAATTTTGACAGACATGAACAATTACATGTGACTTGAAAATTTGACATGTCAGATGACAAATACATGTCGTGTACGGGCGCCTTAAGGAAGGGACACCCTTGCGACCTATTGTGTCGTCAGTTCAAGTACCATGTTACCAATTATCAAAATACGTTGGTAATATTCTTAAAGTCATAATTTCTGAGAAATATAATGTTAAAAATTCGCTACGGGTAAAGGAGCAACTGAGCGGCGTGAAAATTAACAATAATGAAACTATGATATCGTTTGACGTGATTTCACTATTCACGAACATCCCAATTCAGACGGCAATAAACACAATTATGAAAAAATGGAGTATTATTAAAAATCATACTAAGATGTCCAGCTCACAATTTTTAAGAATACTCAAATTTTGTCTAAATGACAATAATTGTTTTATGTTTGGTGAAAATATTTATACTCAAATCTTTGGTATGCCAATGGGGAACCCACTATCACCCACTATAGCGGATATCATACTTGACAACCTACTTGACGATGCAATTACTGAACTGGAAAATGAAAATATTTACATTAAATATATCGCCAAATATGTAGACGACATTTTGGCGATAACTCGCATAGAAGACAAGGACACAATTCTGTCAATTCTTAACAAACAACACCCTAAAATACAATTTACTACTGAGATTGAGAAAAACGGAGAAATCGCGTACTTAGACTCAAAAATTATACGCAAAAATAATAAGATTCTGTTTGATTGGTACACTAAAGAAACATCTTCAGGAAGGTTAATGAATTACCAATCAAATTATAAACACAGCAAAAAATTGTATTTCTAGGGTATACAACATAAGTGATACACAATTTCATAATAAAAACAAACACATTATAACAAACATCTTAAAAAACAACAGCTTCCCCACCAAACTCACATCTACATTGATAGACAATACGATTAAACAATTGGGTTAAACGATAATAATAATATACGGTCGTCAATAAAAACAAAAAACATCTGTTTTGCATACAAACCCAATTTGACATTAAGTACAATTTTTTCTAGAGTTAACATGCAGTCTACAACTGACATGAAATGCTTAACTTTAACACTAATATGATGTTAGTGTTAGGTATAGACTCATCATGTTAGAAGTTTTAACACGGTTGTTAATGCAAATGTTATAACAACGCTTTTATAACTTCAAGTTATAACAGCAAATCATGTCAGTTGTAGACGGGCAGTAAGGCGCCAATTAATAAACAAAAACAAAGTAACATTGTATACGAATTACAATGTGAAGGAAATCCCAACCAGCCATGCGAGCTAATTTATATAGCAACAGCCATGCGAGCTAATTTATATAGCAACAACAAAACGTACACTGGAGACAAGAATGGGATAACACAAGATGGACATAATGCGGAGAAAAGAGACACCAGCACTAGCACAACACATCCTACATACTGGTCACACAATTAGGTTCGATGATGTAAAAATTCTAGATAAAGAAAATAAAGAAAGAAAGAGGTACACAATTGAAAGCCTAAGAATCCAACAACAAATTAATAGAAAAATGAATTTGAAGGAAGACACGAACAAAATAAATGCGAGCTATATTGTTGCCATTACTTAAGCTGTGATATATTTGAAGTTTAAAGTAATATGTTTTTTTTTAATATTAAAATTAATTTTTATATTTGTATGATCCTGAGTACATCTAAAACTTTTTAATGTGATTAAATTTTCATATTGTAAGTCTTTAATGTTCATGTGGTACATTATTGTATTTATTTTATTGTTTTTATAATTTTTAAATAGACAATCCCTTGAAAAAGTCGACAAGCAATCGACGAAACGTCGGGAACAAAATATTGTAATTAAAAATTGAATTTATTTACATTGAAGAAATTTAGGCCCTATTAGCTTGACAAAAATAATATTCATGAATTTTTTTAATTAATCAAGTTAACAAAAATACTGGTCTACAAATTTAGAAAAAAATTGACTGCAGAAACGAAACATGTTTTTTAACTAATGCGCCGAATTCAATGAATTGACAATGTTTTGCATATTCTTCATTCGCATTTAGATTTTTCCAAGATTAAATAAAAATTGAAAGAATTTATCAAGGATTTTGAGAAAAAAACATGTTGGGGTACTATTGCTGGACTCTAATACTTGAAAATGAACAAATAACTTACATAGACGAAAATTCATTGATTTTGAAATAAAGTAGTGATTTTTTATGTAAGAAACTAATTAAAACATTGAGCTTAATTCCCGGAAGTAAATTGCAGCATTCCCGGGAAAGTTTGAAGAAAAACTTTAGTAAATCTCTGTAAATCAAAAAAATTACTTTGTCCGAAAACGTCCAGTATTCCAAATTTGATAGAAAAGTCAATAAAGAATTACAACCCAATTTATTCTTAATGTTAAAAGGCCATATGTTTTGAGCCAGGTAACTTAGTGATAAATTAATTTGTTTAAATGCATTTTTTAGTGTGCGATATATGGAATAAAAATATTTATTACATTTAAGTCACATTAATTTACTCTTTATTTAAGGAATATTTCAAAATTTAACTTTTGACAAACACTGCTCGAGAGTAAACTCGAAAACAAGAAAGGGAGAGAGAAAGAGAGCGCTCGTACCGGAGTTGCCGGCACTGTTGCCAGAAGTGCAGATTTCTCTGCATTTTGCTGATTTTTAGTTGCAAAAACGATGAAGTGAGATTTGCAGATTTTTGCCGTCAAATTGCAGATTTTTTAAAATTGAAGATATTATAAAAAATCGGTAATACTTTTATATTGATCATTGGGACCAAGATTGGATTTATTGAGATCAATTATAAAGTTTTAAAGGAATAAATCCAAATATTTAATTGAATGTTGAGTTGAACTCAATATTTGAAATATTTTCAAATTTTTTATGCTAAGAAGATATGCCAGCAATTAATTGACTCTTGGTTTCCAAAATTTGATAAATAAATATATCAATTTATTACACTTTTGAAAAAATAAATGTTCAACTAAAATTACTTCCAAAATTGTGCCTTTTTATTAAAAAAAATATTTGTTTTTCCACATTCAACAGTTAATGTGGAACGAATATTAAGTTGATATACCTGTACATAAACTAGGTGTTTGGTCCCAGCTAAGAATTTTCCAAATAACAATTAAATACTACATTCAACAGTTAATGTGGAACGAATATTAAGTTGATATACCTGTACATAAACTAGGTGTTTGGTCCCAGCTAAGAATTTTCCAAATAACAATTAAATACTGGAGAATTTTGTTAATAACTTGACCCCAGCGCTTTCTACCATGTCAAATTTTATCAGGAAACTTCTTTTAGTTTAATAAATATATTTTGTGACTTTAAGCCAAATCATACCATAATTACTTTTTTATCTATCTATATATAAACCTCTTTGCGCGAAATTATCGTATGTTACAAAAACCAAATTTTACAGGACAGCCATTTTTCTACTTTTCTTTGCTTTCGCTTTCAATATCAAAATGAAAATATACATTAAATTTTTGGAGCAACGAAGTTGAATTCGCCTACAATATTTTGTCAGGTGACGTCTCTTTGAATGTAGAACAAGATTGCATCAAAAACTCAATTTCAAACAAATTGGCGGCTGTAGGAAATATCGCCCAAAAAAAAAAAAAATTAAAAATTGCCCAAATGAAGAATCGCAGAAAAGAACATGAAAAATGACCCAAAAAGTTAAATATGAAATTTTGCCCAAAAGAAACGAAAAAGAGCCCAAAATAAAAATGACCCAAAAAGAAAAAACGAATTTTTTCCAAAAAAAAAAAAAAAATTAAAAATTACCCAATTTGCAAAACAGTGTTTATTATTCATATAAATTTAGTAACTTACAAATGTAAGAGAAAAACATGTTTTATTATGGTCACAACCAACAAAACTATTTTTAAAGAAACTTATTTTACCATAATGTGGTTGTCGATGACAATGATTTGGTTAAATTGAACATAATATGGTCAACATTTTTTTAAAAATGGTTTTGTTTTTTTTTTCTCTGGGTGCATATATTAAACATATAGCGAAAACACTTTTGGGCGCAAGGATTTTCTCCCCTATGTTGTAACAAATACCGGCAGCGCTTACTAAAGCGTCTCGGCATAGCAAGGATTTTCTACTCTATGGTATAACAAAAACCGTCTTCGCTAACTAAAGCTTCTCTGCATAGCCGGCCTTCGGCCGGGCGCAAGGATTTTCTCCTCTATGATATAACAAAGACCGGCTTCGCTAACTAAAGCTTCTCTGCGCAGACGGCCTTTGGGCGGGCGCAAGGATTTTTTCCTTTATGGTATAACAAGTACCGGTTTCGCTAAGTAAAGCTTTTAAAATCTTCCTTGTTTCCGAACGAAGGCCGATTTCGCAGATAAGCTTTAGTAATTGAAGCCAGTATTTGTTATACCATAGAGGAGAAAATCCTTGCCCGCGGCCGAAGGCCGGCTGTGCAGAGAAGCTTTAGTTAGCGAAGCCGGTACTTGTTTTTATCAAAGAGAAGAAAATCCTTGCGCCCGGCCATAGGCCGGCTATGCTTTCGAGTTTGTAAGCTATGCTTTCGAGTTTTTTCACGGACACTATGACACTGGACGTTATAACATACCACCTTTTTGCAATATGTCCCGTTATTTTTATAAATAACATTTAGGAATTCGTCGTATAGTAATAATGAATGATTTAGACAAATAGTATGCCCGAAAAAATGGGCTATTTTTCATATAATATTTTTGGGTGATTTTTCAATATGAAAAATCACCAAATTTAAAAAACGAAAAATAGCCCAACTATTTTGGGTCACTTTTCATATGAATTTAAGCCCAATTTTACATGGAATTTTTGGGCGAATTTTCATTTATTTTTTTGGGCGATTTTTCCTACAACCCAAATTGGCATATACGATAATTTCGCGCAAAGGGGTCGATATGTATATAAAAACTTTTGTGCCGGGTATGTATCAGAGAACTTCAAAATCCACTATTTTTGTTGATTTACTCATACGCTATAATTTATGCCATGTTTCCACGGTACGTGCTTCGCTCTCTATTCATGCTTCACACCCTAATCATGAACGAAGCAACCTGCTTCGCCATACAAAATTTTGAGAGCGAATCAGGTAGATTCATTTTGAATCTACTTGTGAAGCATGAAACATTCCTATCTTCTCTAATTTTAATCGCAAGTTTATCTGAACTAGCTGTCAAAATCAAATATTGTAAACAAAGAGAAAAAAATTTTCAATTAAAAGTTAATTTGTTAAAGTAAATAAAATAAAGTTAAAAAATGGATAAAAAACTAATTGTGAAAAATTTCATCATGACAAGAAGGATATCTTCGATGGTAAGATTTATGGAGGACTCAAAAGTATGCTTCAACTTGCTGATGGAGTTGAAACAGAAGCATTCCCAGCTTTTAGAGCAGCTGCAACTTCTTAATGTTGTTAAATTGTCGCTAATTTCGGAAAGACTAGCTTGGAAAGTAGTAAGTTGTATAATGTATACATAAGTACATAAGTATGTTCTTCTGAATTATTTATGAAACTTTTAAATATTTCAGGATCGAAGTCAAACTTTCTGGGAGATAGACTGCCAAATAGCTGATGAAAGTCTCTTCCAAAATAACTTTAGGATGTGCCGGAGCTCGTTTTATAAACTATGTGAGTTTCTGAGTGAGCTGCGGAAAAACGACACCAACATGCGAGTAGCAATACCTTTAGAAAAGAGGATTGCAATAAGCTTGTATGCATTGGGCTCGTCGGCAGAGTACCGTACAATAGGTAATTTGTTTGGAATTGGAAAGGCAACAGTATGTAAAATTCTGTTGAGCTTTTGTGCCGAAGTGTGGAGAGTTTTGTCACCACTTTATATAAATAACTTTTCCTTAAACAAAGAAAAAGTTGAAGAACTTGTGCAAGAATTTGAAATTCTTGGATATCCACAGTGTATGGGAGCTCTTGGTAAGTTAATTGTGGCATTATTAAGACTTTTAAGTTTTGCATATCATTTATTTATAGACGGTTGCCACATTGAGATCCACCCAGGTCGTGAGGAGGCTACGGACTACTACAATTATAAAGGGTGGTATTCAATTGTGCTTTTAGCATTGGTCGACGCAAGGTATGTTTATTATATTGAAATGTATGTCTTAGTAAATTGGTGTACATATATTTTCTATTCTAGATGCCGCTTTATTTATGTTAGAACGTTGCAACGATTCGCAGATATACCAAGAATCTTCTCTAAAGCAACAACTGGAGCAGTGCGATATTTTGACGGATTTAAAGAAAAATATTTCTGAAGTAGATGTCCCAGTCCATATAATCGGCGATTCTGCATTTCGATTAAGCGAAAAAATTATGAAGCCATATCCTTTTCAAGTGTCGCAAAGCTATCAGCAAAAGTGTTTTAACTATTCGTGGTTAAAAATGCATTTGGCCACTTAAAAGCACGTTTTAGGCGCATCGGAAAAGGCGTTGACAATGCCATAAGAAATGCCAACGCCATTATATTGTCATGTTGTGTCCTTCACAATTTTCTAAATGAAAACAATGACAAAATAAATGAAAACTGGTTACAGGCTTTAGAAGCTGCGGAAGTAAGCCGGTCGTATCCAGAATACCTTGCAACGTTGACGGATCAAACAAATAATATAGAAAAAATAAGACATGCAAAAAACACTAACTCAACAAACAGTCTATGTACGTACATACGTGTAAGTACATATCCTCATATAAAATGCAAAAAAGTCTAATCTACATTTTTTTAAATTTGGATAGTATCATTAATTAATTAAGTATCAGAGATGTAAATGAATCATTCATTTTTGAATTAATTCGTGAATCATTCATGCACTGAATTAGCAACTTTTGAGTTAATTCTTTTCACACCAAAACAATGAATTGAATGAAATTTGAGTAAATTCATTCATTGGAATTGGGCAAAATGATATGCAATTCATTTTTAATTCAAATGAATTGGTAAAATGAACTGCAATTCATTTCCAATTCATTTGAATTGAATCGACTTCGAATTAATTCAAATGAGTTAGAAAAAATGAATTGCAATTAATTTTACCAATTCATTTGAATTAAAAATGAATTGCAATTCATTTTGCTAAATTCAAATGAATTGACTCAAATTTCATTCAATTCATTTTTTGTGTGAAAAGAATTAATTCAAAATTTAGCTAATTCGTAATGAATTAAAATCAAAAATGAATGATTCATTTACATCTCTGTTAAATATAAATAAATCATACTTAATTTTTAAAAATGTAAAGGCCCTATTGCATTTTGTAAGATGATATGTATGTATATACAACAAAACAAACAAAAATAACACATGTAAAAAAAGATTAAAAATGAAATCATATAAATATTATATTAAATAATTAACAAACTATGGTTTTTGTAAAAACTCCAATAAATTCTTTTGAAACTCAGCTTCCTTGGCAGCAAAACTTTTCAAAATTTCTTTCTTCTCCTCTTCAATTGCCAACATTCCTTCTGATGTACTTTTTATGTCATCCTCCATTTTATCCACATTTTTTTCAATGGACTTTAATAATTTTTCCACACTATTTTTCTTTTTGTTTGCAGACATACAAAGTTTAGACGGCGGTGAAGTATCTGGAATGGATAGTGACGGCGATGGCGGAAGACTTGTTGATGATGGAGACGGTGACGGCAATGGCTCTGAACCAATATTTGACGATATGTCTTAAAAAAAAATATGTATAAATAAATATTAATATTTTTAATCTGAGTGTTATTATTTTAAAAATGTGTGCTTATTGCTTACCATTTATACTGTCGAAAACTAAACCTTCAGTGTGATAACTCTTAAATGGAGCCAACAAATGCTCCATATCCTTGTAGAGGTCCCACACTGAGGGAGAACCACCGGTTGATCCAATTTTCTGTTTTTCTTTCCTGTAAATATTAAAACCTTATTCGAGTACGTTGAATTCGGTGGTTCTAACCGTTTTATAGGTTAGCTCTTGCTTTCGAGATATATGTGGCACCCTGTTGCCTACTCCGAATCATTTTTACATTTTCATGCAACTATGTAAAAAAGCTTTTACTTGTAGTTCCTTTTTATTATTGCATTATCACTCACTTCTAGTTTAGTATTTAAAGTATAAAGTCGAGAGCTCTCCAAACAATATAAAAATTAAATTAATAGTTTTGGTTAAATTTATTAATAAATAAAATTTAAATATATTTGTTAAAATAAGAAACATCACAATTTTTTATTATTAAGGCAAATAAAACATTTGCCAAAGTGGTGACCCCGACGTGATCTTTGTGGTGTGGAACCGCCATTACTTTTGTTTTTTTTATCGAGTGTGTGTGTGTGCGACCTTTTTTTTAACAAACGAGATAAAATGTAAAAAGTAGAAATAGCACCGTTAAAAAAGTACCGTTGACTTTGGCGAATATTCGAGAAAGTTCACAGCATATATTGCATTCAGTATAACCTCAACATAACCTTCATTTACATTTTGGTAAAAAAATTAAAAAACATGAATGACAGCGACAGCGGTCTACCATCAGATGGTGATGCTCAAAATCGAAACATTGCTCCTCAAGTCCAAAGCAACGTTGCAGTTGTCTACGCTAGGCTTCCATTGCCGCAGTTGTCCAGCGCAAATATAGAATCCTGGTTCACAACCATGGATTTTTGGTTTACTGCTTCTGGTATAACATCGGATAAGCAAAAGGCAGCCACTGTCTTAGCGGCATTGGACCCAAGTGTGATAGCGCAGTTGCCAGACGTTATATCAACCATGCCTCTAACTGAGCGATATAATTTTGTACGCACAAAAATAATAGAGCATTTCGCCGACAGTGAGCAACGTCGCCTAAACCGTTTATTGTCTGATCTGCCACTTGGGGACAAAAAACCATCGGAACTCTATTATGAGATGAAACGAGTTGCCGGTACTACTCTTGGTGAAGCAGCCTTAAAAGGACTTTGGATAAAGCGTCGAAAAAGCATCCCCTCGGAGAGCAAGACAACTCGATTTTATTGGCCAGTTCACAACAGACGTCCGTTATACTCCTGGAATAGAAAACGTCACAGCAGACTTTCTTTCCCGGATTCAGAGTCTCAGCCATTTTGTGGATTACACAAAAATCGCAGCCGCTCAACAAGATGATGATGAGCTAGCCCAGCTTAAGTCAGGTACTTCCTCTAATTCACTCGTACTAAAGTTTTTTACAATTACTGGAAGCGATCTTGAGCTAATTTGCGACACTTCCAAAAGTAATGTTCGACCTTTTATCCCAAAAGAGTTCCGCCAGCAGGTATTATCGACGGTGCACGATTTGGCCCACCCTGGTGTTCGTGCCACAGTCAAGTTGGTGACGAAAAGATTTATTTGGCCTGCAATCAAGAAGGACACAGCTGATTTCGTTCGGAATTGTCTCTCTTGTCAACGCTCTAAAGTACAACGCCACACCAAGTCAACAGCTGCACGGTACGAGCCGCCAAAAAAAAGGTTTTCGCACATCAATATCGATATCGTTGGACCTTTTCCACCATGCGAAGGGCAGCGGTATTGCCTCACGATCATCGACCGTTTTACACGTTGGCCCGAAGCTGTGCCTATACCTGACATGACAGCCGAGACCGTGGCTAAAACGATTTTGTTCCACTGGATAGCACGCTTTGGTGTCCCAGCTAGGATAACATCTGATCGTGGCAGACAGTTTGAGTCAGCTGTTTTCAATGAGCTAATGACAACAATTGGTGCAACTCATTTGCGTACCACGCCATACCATCCACAATCGAATGGTATTATTGAGAGATGGCATCGAGTTTTTAAAGCAGCTATACTTTGTAGTGACCCAGCAAAATGGATTCACAGTTTGCCGTCAATCTTGCTTGGTCTACGGGTCGTTTTCAAGCCAGATATAAATGCTTCGCCAGCCGAACTTGTATACGGCACGACTTTAAGAATACCAGGCGAATTTGTCTGTGAGAATTCACCATCCGAATTAACCAGCGAAACAGTTTCACAATTTCAATTAAATTAATAGTTTTGGTTAAATTTATTAATAAATAAAATTTAAATATATTTGTTAAAATAAGAAACATCACAAATTTTTATTATTAAGGCAAATAAAACATTTGCCAAATATACTACAATTTCGAGAATGGACCAGGTTACACAACATTTATCCGCGTTACTCAAAAATAGTTTGGTTTATTGAATAAAATAAAAAAAACGAAATTCGACAGTAAAATTTGCTTTAAAAAGGCGAAACTTGTTTCTAATCTGCGCAGTCATTCAAGAAATATACGGGTATGTGATGGAAATCGATTTTAAAAAGGAAACGACTTGAAACCGAAAATACCGTTTTCAGTATCTTTTAAAATGGATTTTAAATACATATTCCTTTTATGTTCAGTCTTTATTCTTTTGAATTTTATATTATATATGTACGTTAACTGAAGTGTATTCTTAACGAAATTTTAAGACTATAATTCAGAAATGGATTTTAAAATCCCTCGAAATTCATCACACCTTTTAAAAACGTTCTTTTTGAAATCGATCGATTTTCATCACATCCCTGAAAATAATAGGACCAGTCCAAACACGCGTGTAAAGAGTAGCCCACAAGGGCTACATGGTATATTTAACATGACGATGTCCTAGGGCAGGACCATATAAACAAGCTTTGGACTACAAAGGAGTAGTTTTAAAACTACTCCATGGTATACTCAAGAGGATTAGTTTTGAAGTCGCTTAAAAACGAAAACATGTCGTTAAAAAGCAGGCATGTCGTCTTACTACTAACACTTTTTAACAATGACATGGTCCATGCTTGCATTACATTGGACCAGTCCAAGAAGTAGTCCATTTTATCAAAATGGATCAGGTGGTAAAATTTTATTTGCTGGGATACCTGATAATTTTTTTTGGCAAACAAAATTAATTAGCAAAATTTCAACATTTTGGTTTTTTTAAGCAGCATTAACAATTGGAACATGAAGTTGTGTTTCTAATTTTTTTTACATGTATAAAAAAAATAAATTCCAAACTAAACAGACAACAAATGATTAAAATCTGTCTACAACTTTCGATTTTTTTTCCACAACTGATGAAAAATTTTAATAAAATTTAAAAATTTCATAAAGTGCCACCCCCTAAGGGGTCTAGATTGAGAAAGTGTTGAGGACGAAAAACTAATGGAGGTCGGTCATATATTTTATCCCTCTTAGACTCCTGGGCAGTTATGGGGCTTTTTCTTCAATATATCTAGTCTGTATTGAAAATTTTGTATGGGGGATTAAATATATGACCGACCTTATTATGTACTTATGTACATATCGCTCTTTTATTGCAACGTAGTCATATCCCAAAAAACAAAAACTTTTAAGAAGTATAAGAACAAGTCTTCTGGAATACCTTGGTTATATGTGAAACATTTTAGGAAATATATCTTAATCTAAGCCGAAGTTATAATCAATAAAAAGCTAACACCGCCTGCCGGTATACATACATATATATTCATATGTACATGTAGGTGGCAATTTTTTAAAACTTTAAACTCATTTTGCCAAGTTTCATTTTTTTTTGAGATATGACTACGTAGCACTTAAGAAGGGATATGTACACCTGATATATTATTCTTCAAAAGGCGTACCTATTTGATAAAATTGTTGGCCACATCACATGCCAGCATTTATTAGGAATCCAATAATGCACTGAAAATACCACCGAATTCCTAAACGCATTGTTGCAAAACTTTATTAAAACTTTGTGTGCAATGCAAGACGGCTCTTAATCCAATCCTACTTTGAGAACCTATCTGCCAACCAATTAGGAATATTTCGCATTAAACCTTGCAACCTGCGTGTAGGAACTCGACCAACACATACATGTGTACATACATTGTGCATGCATATTTTTTAACATGCTCACCGATATCTACAAGTCATGTTGTGCATCTTAGTCCTCAATTCTTCCGGCGTATATTTAAAGCCCTGCATTGCCAACTCCGAAGCCATTTCTATATGAATGTGGCTGTTCTTCCGGCAGCCACGCAACTGGGACATCTTCTCTGCGCAAAGTTCTAGTAAAGCCCGCTCACCTATCTGGTCCCATTTGCTCGCCCTTTTTTTATTGCTGGAAGTAAAGAAAATAAATTTTTTTGTATTTTTTCAAGAATTTGACTAATTTTCACTTACTTTTTTTGTCCATTTAAAAATTTTTTTTCACGAGACAAATTAAAACTATAATATGTTTGTTTATGAAATACAACTTATTGCTAGAAGTAAAGAAAATAAATTTGTATGTTTTTTTTTCAAAAGCTTACTTATTTTTACTTACTTTTTTGTTTATTTAAAAAAAAAAATTTCGCGCTACAAATGAAAAATTTTAATACATATGTTTATTAAATACAACTGTCAAAGCAAAGCAAGTAGATTAGTCGCGTAAACACCATGATTCATTAACACGATTCAGAGAGCGAAGCAGGTGATTCAAATCGTCGTGGAAACATGGCATTACATTCACCCTTATCGTGTTTGGCGTATTTAAAATACGCCTACGACTGTTTGGTAATAGATTAAAGGAAATAAGTTAACGTTCTCTTTAATCTATTACCAAACAGTCGTAGGCGTATTTTAAATACGCCAAACACGATTAGGGTGATTAACTCTATGCCTGCAAAACAAAGTTCAACGTTGGTAATTTTGACATCGTTTTGTACCCATTTGATTTGTGCATGTGTGAGTTTTTTATTGAAAGTGCTTTGTTTGCATTTATTGTTGCGCACGCAATAACACAATTTCTTAAAGTCAAACGGCATTTATTCTTTTGCTTTTGCATTTAAGTAGTCGTTGTCTACTCGATGACGAGTCGCATTGGTGGTATGGTTGTTGTAGGCATAAGTTCAAACAAACTAGTTGTATTGTCCAATTTCTTTTTGTGTTTACCCTACAAATAATATTGGACCACCTGATTTTGATCAAATGGACTACTCATTGGACTAGTCCGATGTAATGCAAGCATGGACCATGTCATTGTTAAAAAGTGTTTGTAGTGAGTATACCATGGAGTAATTTTAGTACTACTCCTTTGTAATGAAATGCTGGGTTATATGATCCTGCCCTAGGACATCGTAATGTTAAATAGACCATGTTTTTTCCATACGTTTGTGGGCTACATTTTACACGCGTGTTTGGACTAGTCCTATTATTTGCAGGGTATTTTTTTAAAAGCGTAACAAGTAACATTAACAACAATTACTACAATAACAACAATACATTGTACATACAGAACTACTGTACTTTTTAAGAAATTATAAAAAATAAAAACGTCTTCTGTTTCTGTGGAAATTGTTTCAGCTGCTGAATAGTCATCAGAGCAATGATTTTTGTGTATTTTTCTTTGTATGTATATGGTTTTTACCAAAGCAATAATTAGCGAACGAAGCTAAACATGGTATGAATGGCAAAGCCAATACGCTGTGCATGACTTGAATGAATTTTAAAACAACACCGATGTGTGTGGCTGAGAAAGTTTCTAACTGGATGCTTTCGAATCTTAATTGGTATTTGACTACTTCTTTGATCCCTTTCGTTTGAATTTGCAACAAGTATAAAGTATATACATTTTGGATCTTCTTTAATATCTGTGTGGAAAATGTAGGCGGGTTTTAACCTATAATTGATATAATTTTTTCATTTCCATTTATGTCCAATGTGAACAGTTTCTGAGTTCTTTTAATGACACGAAATGGTCCTTGATATGGAATTTGAAGGGATTTTCTAACACTGTCTTCACGAACGAACACAAAATTGCAATTAGCTAAATCCTGAGACGATTTGTTTTATGGACTAATGCAACAGATTTTACTACATATTACATATGCATTTCATTTGTTGGCGCATTATCTGATGATTCGACAAAAAAATCTCCGGGTAAACGAAGGCCGAACCCGTATACAAGTTCTGATGGTGAACACTTAAGCGTTTCGACAAAACTCGCTCGAAGACCTTCATACCAATTAGAATTGTGATGATATATGTGCCATCTTTCGATCATACCATTTGCAGATGGATGATATGGACATGTACGAATACGTTGAGCTCCTAAGATATTTCCGAATTCTTGAAATAGCTGTGACTCGAATTGCCGTCCTTGATCTGTAGATATTCTTAGGGGAACACCAAAAAAAACACATAAAATTCAGAAAAATGCATGAAATCTTAATTTGAATCGATAGTACGGTCCATATAATTTAATGTTTGAACATTATTTCATGCAAATGTTGACCGTGACTGCGCCTCAAATGGTGCATCCGCTTAGTCCAATTTTGGCATACTCTTTCCAACATTTCGGCCGGTATCTCATTAATAAATGCTTCAATGTTGTCTTCCAATGCGTCAATTGAAGCGGGCATGTGTGTATAGACATGAGCTTTAACATAGCCCCGCAAAAAATAGTCTAAAGGCGTTAAACACGATCTAGGCGGCCAATTGACCGGTCCCGAACTTGAAATAAAATGTTCACCGAACTCGCCTCTCAATAAGTCCATTGTTAAGCGTGCTGTGTGGCATGTGGCACCGTCTTGTTGAAACCACATGTCATGCAAGTCAAGCTCTTGCATTTTGGGCAAAAAAAAGTTGGATATCATCTCACGGTAGCGCTCACCATTCACAGTTACGTTACGATTCGCATCATCTTTGAAGAAGTACGGTCCAATGATGCCACCAGCCCATAAACCGCACCAAACTGTGACTTTTTCTGGGTGCATTGGTGGCTCTTGCAATGCTTCTGGCTGATCTTCACTCCAAAATCGACAATTCTGCTTATTAACGTACCGAATAATCGCATCAGTGGGTCGATTAAACTGACCATAAAATGGAAGAAGCGCGCGATGAACTTTCTTCACAGAGCCCGCATTTAGATAATAAAATTCAATATTTTGCAAGCGTTGTTCATTTGTAAGACGATTCATGGTTAAATTATAGGACAAACTGAAGATGTTTGACAGTGAAACAAAACAAGAAGCGTGCGTCAGCTGTTTAAACCAGTGTTGCCAAAAAGATAATAGCTAAAAAATCACCCATTATTACAAGATTTTATATAAAGGTATTATTAACGAAAAAATTTTGTTAAGACATATTAAGTTAGATGCCTTTTATTTTTACATAAAATTATTAAATCCAAAGAACGAAGCTATCTTTATAATAAACTGCAATTTGCCAGATTAAATCGTGGAAACAAATTAATTCAGCACAGGTTTGTCAGCCTTATGTCGGAACGACAGATTTTTGTTTTTACAATCCGTCTTTGGAACGCCCTTCCAACCCACTTTCAACTCTTAAGCAACGCAAACACGTTTAAAAAGAAGCTATTAGAAATACTTGGTTTATACCTTATACCTTAATTTTTGTAATAATCTTTACTTTTTACTTTTTTGTATTGGTTATAAATGTTTTTATCTATGTACTTTAATATTTTACATTTTTATTTTTTGAAATTATATTGCTAATATCACTAGCGCTGTAATTTATAAGATTTTATCTTGTTGCGCTAGATCAGTTTAAAAAAACGATAATATTGCGTTTAATTACATTTACATTAAAAGAAAAATCGATTAAGCTATACAATTCATTGAAATTTGTGCATATTCTCCTCAAAGGAACAGCATCAGCATAATTGGTTTGAACAACAGGAAGGTGTAGAGGTATTAGGTGTCGGGTAAAACGTCGTGGAATATTAAAATTTATGTTACGAAGAAGGAAGTCGGAGAGGACATCGCCATTAATCAAATTAATTAGAAATGCCACATTTAGCATAGTCCTTCGGCTTTTTAAAGTAGGTAGTTTAATTATTGATAACCTCGCAGTATACGAAGGAAGACTCCCAGCATAACGACCAAATGAGCTCCTCAGGCAGAATAAGAGAAACTGCTTTTGAACAGATTCAATTCGGTCTATGTGCATATTAATTTCAGGATCCTAGACAATATACCCATACTCCAAAATTGGCCTTACAAGGGATGTGTATTAGTGCTGGGAAACTATCGATAGACTATCGATATTATCGATAGTCTTAAAATATCGAAAATATCGATAGGAAAAATATAAATATCGATATTTTTATTATTTAAAATACAGCTATGAAGACATCTAACAGCAGCTATACACACACAGTTCTTTGCTGCAAATTTTTACTTGCTATTATTAATTCGCGCTGAATTACAGCAATGAATACAAACAACAAGAATGGCAAGTGGTATGGATTGCTTAGCAGTGCTTTTTACTGCTAATTAAAGGCCTTTAAGTCGAAATTTTTACATGTTTATATAGGGACTGAAATGTCAAATATTTTTGTAAGGTTGTAAAAAGAAAATGCAAATCCAAATGCAATTGCAAGCATAGGACAAAACAATGAACGACCATTAGAGGATAAAGGAGCGTATAGACGACATGTTTTTGTCATCTGACATGTCAAATTTCCCACTGCAAAACATACATGTCGTGTGTTACCTTTTTAACTTTGCTTCTGTAAAAGTCATCTGACAAAATTTCAATTAGAGCGTGCTCTATTTTCTTCTGACAAGCCATCTGACATCAGAAATCTATGCCGGGAAGAAACTGGCAGCGGCGTCAACTATTGACGGAATCATTAGCCGGCTGAAGTTAATATTTTACAATACCAAGATATGTATGCTCATCTCACCATTG
The DNA here is from genome assembly GCA_930367215.1 of Pollenia angustigena. Lineage (NCBI taxonomy): Eukaryota > Metazoa > Arthropoda > Insecta > Diptera > Polleniidae > Pollenia > Pollenia angustigena. Next base: position 20,353,635 of record OV884061.1, on the reverse strand, counting down.
AATAGAATTTATGTAAATATATACATAAAAACCGTTTCATTATAAAATTCTAAATTGGTATCTTTAAAATAAAAGAAAAAAATGTTAAGATGGCTAAATTATTTTACGGCGCAGATAAATATTTTCGTGGCGGCAGCAAGCTATTTTGAAACCGAGAACTACTTTGGTTTCTGCAATAACAATGCGAAAAATAACATAGACAATGTCAGAAGCAAATTCGTGTACGTTTGTGACCGAATATTATAAACCTTATGTAAAACAGCAATTTTGACAGACATGAACAATTACATGTGACTTGAAAATTTGACATGTCAGATGACAAATACATGTCGTGTACGGGCGCCTTAAGTCCGCTAGATTGATTACCTTTTTGGGTTTAGAATTTAGAAAATTTTTTAAAGTTGCAATGGAATATCTTATAGTCGTAACAGTCGGTTCCTTCAGAAAGGTACCTATCAATTTTTAAAAAACTGCCATCTAAAATAACGTGCGTATATACAAACGTCTCATACATTCAATAAGAACAACGAACTGTAGCCTTATAAAAAAATAATTAAAGTTTTCCTGCACAAGTACAAACATTCAGTCGATAGTAATATCGATATATAGATAGTGAAATCTGAACTATCGATAAATATCGATAGTATAAAATATCGATAGTATCCCAGCACTAATGTGTATAGTTATTTCGTTACATTAGGATCTATAAACTCTTTAGACCATCGTTTTATGAAAGAAAGCACACCACGAGCTTTATAAATCGTCATTGTAATATGTTTGCAGAAATCTAGCTTAGGATCAAGTATTTAGAATACCAAGATCCAGAAATTCTCCAACTAACTCTAGTTGATACCAATTCTAGAAATTCAATTTCTAGAAAATCGCATGTGCTTGCATTTTTCAAGTTTAGCTCCATTTGCGTAAAAACGTTTTAAATCCTGCTGCAAAAACGCCCCATCATTAAACATTACAATGCTTCATTACAAGCGGCAAATCGTTTATGAAAATCGAAAATAGCAAAGGGCCTAGGTGACTTCCTTGGGGGACACCGGAGCTAACAGAAATTTTTTTGGAGGTGGTATTATCAAAAAGAACACACTGTGTCCTGCAGGTTAGGTACGACCGTAACCAGCACAAAGCGTTGCTAGTAAACCCTAATAAATTCAGCTTAGTGAGAAGTAGGCTATGGTTGATTTAATCAAAAGCTTTGCTGAAGTCAGTATAAATAACGTCCATAAGTTGGCCATCCTTAAAAGCTCGATTTGTTAGAGTTGTTAGTTGTAAAATATTTGTAACTGCAGAACAACCTTTCGTGAAACCATGCTGTGATATGATTGAGGATACACTGTGACAGAGAGAGTCTGTTAAGCATTTTTCAAAAAGTTTGGGAATTGCACTCAATTTTGCAATGCCTCTATAATTCGTTATGTCCGACTTGTTTCCGGATTTAAATATCGGTATGATAAAGGATTTCCTCCAAAACTGGGGAAAATATCCGTATTTTAATGACACATTAAACATAATAGCCAAAGGAGTAGCCAAAGCATGAGCACAATTTTTTTAACACAATGACGATTTTATTGTTTTTAAAGATAAAACAACCTGAGAAGTATCGATAGAAGAAAAAGATATTGCCTGATGTTCCATCAGACAAAACGGGTATTCAGTTGATGTATCGTACTGTTGCTTAGAATATGTTGTTGCAAAAAAATCGGCAAACATATTGCTTTTTATCAAATTAATATTAGATTCATTAATTAAATACTTCATAACTCTTGGATAGCCAGTAGATTTTCTTTTCGAATTTACAAAATTATAAAATGATTTTGGGTCACGTTTAAAGTTCCTTTTCATTTTCTCAAGGTAATTTAAATATAGTCTGCTGTTAAGAAGATTATATTCTGCTCGAGATACACAGTATTTGCTATAATCATAAGCTGTTCGATATTGCTTATATTTTTTATAGCATTTGTGTTTTAAATTTTTAATCTAGATAGATGCGGCGAATTCCACGGTGGACCTGAATGTTTAATCAAAAAAATTATGCATAGTAGTATAAAATGTATTAATCATAGAGTCAATTGAAGCTGGGGTACCATTAGGAATGGATAACAGTTCAAGCCAATTAGTGTTGGACAAAAAAAGTTCAGGTCATCGTAATTTGTTTTCTTAAAACATAATTTCTTATCGTTTGTATCATCCTGAGTACAAAAGTCATCAGACAAAATATTGTGACGAACTTCAAGAGTAGGGTCACAGAATACACAGAACTGTCACGAGACGGAAGATTTTGCGTTTTTTTTTGTCTCTTTCAAAGAAAGCTGCCCTTTTGCATTTCTCTTATCATCATATTCTATGCCGCCATTGTATTGCATAAATTTATTCTGTTAAGATTTATTTACAAAACTGTTGTAAAAATTAACTTTTAAGTTCACCACAACACAAGTAAATAATATTTAAGTAAGTAAATAACATTATAACACAAAACAATATTACTAAATACATTTTTTTGCACAAAAAACAACGTTTGTTGAACTAATGCATTTGTTTAACGTGGTTTGTGTTTTGTTATTTTTGTTTTGATCACGCCATTTGTGTTGATTGTTGCGGCCTGTTTTTACACCTTGCCACTTCACTACCAAAAAAAGCTTTCTGTCTCTTTCTTCGAAAGCTGCCCTCGCAACTGATTTGGGCCTTCTGTGGTAGGGTGGTAGCGATCCTCTGGTCTCGTAAATGGTAATGTTCGAGTAATGGTGCAGTTGGTGGGTTCGTTCACAAAAACCAAATCTAGAGTGTTTCCATATTCATTACAAATCCCATTTTTTTTTTTTGAAAAGTCATAAATCAGATAAAATATTGAGAAACTCTTCAATAAAGGCATCAGATTTTATTGGTACATAACTGTATGAGTCTGGTAATAATTTCCAAATTACAGCTGACAAGTTAAAATCACCAAAAACGTAAACGAAGTCCTCTGGCTGAGCTTTAGATACAACAGATTTTATGGATTCAAAATGTTTCATGTGAGTAAGTTGATCAGATTTTGGAGGAATGTAGGAACATGTTAAAAATAAATATATGTGAGCTATTTAGTTTTATCCGAACACAGGTAAACCCAATATCGGAATAATGTTCAAATTTAAACTCATCAGATTGGAAAATATTTAAAACAGCAATTAAAACGCCTTCACCAGCAGTTAAAGTTTCTCTGTCACGTCTGAATATATTAGAATTGCGGCATTTAAAGTGTTTCTATTTAGCCAGGTTTCAGTGAGAACAACTATATATATGGTGATTTATATTAAAACGTTCAATATAGAGGTTTGCCAGTTTAGTGTTTATACCACAAACATTTTATATTTATTTATATATTTAAGTTTTTTCAGTTTTCATGCAAAATTGTTTTGGTTTGTTGACTCATGTGATGAAAGTCGTGCAATGTTGTTTGTTCTACGATTTTCTCTATATAAAAATTCGCGGCCAGAAACAGGGATCAACAACCCGATCGAAAATGTCATTCGGTACTGAAATTTTAAAAGGACGCAATACTTCTGGGTTCGGAATAAGAAAACTTGTGAATTATAATACCAGTACTTCGTACTTACTTCTTCTTCTTACTTCTTTGAGTAAGACCTTAAGACCTTATATATTAAAATAATAAAGGTCGAATAAAGTATATATTGAAAATAATTTTTTAATATTTTTAATTAGGCTAAAGTTCATCAAATTTAATTTTCATTAAATTATTTTTATGAAGAAAGGAATTTTACAACATGAAATTAATTAAAATTTGTTGATAATTTTTCATTCTTGACTGCAGCTGGGCTCGAACCCAGGCGTTTTCACGGACAGGTTACCCTTACATGTTTCGATTGCAACCACTCAATCTCCTCAGAGGGCTTGCCGTTTAACACTCGCAGCCATCGACGACTGCTGACGTCAATAGTCAAACATCAATCTTTAAAACAAATTGTTTTTAACCTTTGGTAGATCGAAATTTGCTTTGAATGATTATCTATTTTAATTTATCTTACATGTTTTTCCTTACTTCTGTTTTTTCGTACTTTTGTCAAGAATTCTTCTTGAAGTTCAAAGTAAATTTTTTGTTTTTGTTTTTCATTTTTATGTCTTTCTTTTTCTTGTTGACCTTTTTCAGCACAACTTGAAGGACAAATGCAAACATAGAGCTCGTGCCTTAGCTTTAACAATAATCAGTAATGTGGTTATTTATTTTTTTTTTTTGACTTTGCTTAAACACTAAAAGTTTTTGGCTAACTATCTAGAGTTATATTGCCAGGGTATCACACGGTTTGTTGGAGCCTCATCCACAAGTCCTCGATCGACCTAGACCTTCGTATAGGAAGGCGAAGAGCTTCCAGAATAAGCTCCAGAGTATATCTTGTCTCCACAGTAAAACGTCTGAGTTATTTCCTTGGTACTCCACCAGTAAAACGTCTGAGTTATATTGGTTCTCCACCAGTCACATGAGTTATTAATGGTTCTCCACCAGACAAAACCTCAAATTGAGGTTAAAAACGATTGCATAAAGTTAATGCAGATACCGCAAAAACTGTAACTCGGTACAGTTATACGACGCCGAAACACTAACCAATGCGGGGTGACAACGCAAAACGCAACAAAAGCAGACAAACAAAAACGACCTGTTTGCCCTTAAGAAATAATGACAAAAAGCGCGAGCTGCTTCTCCACTCAGAGCAGTTTTACGAGTGTGGTTATTTATTTAACGAAAATTAAATTTGATGAACTTTAGCCTAATTAAAAAATTTGGATTAAAAACCATAAATAGTTCAACAAATAACCACAATACTGATTAATAAAAATAATGTTGAGGCGAAATTAAACAAGACAATTTTTTACGAGTCCAAGAAAAATTTTTTGCCCATTTTTTCACAGAAATTTCACAGAAATCGGCAACGCTGGCACGTACATTCCATTTACACAACCACATATACTTAGATTAACCGCAGGCATGGGAAATATAGACAGTGTGGTCAAATTAGCCCATTTCGGGCTAGATTTAGCCTTTGAAGTACCTTTTATGTTATATTAATTCATGTTTTTGGAAACTGTCAAAAAAAATTAAAAAACGTGCGAATGGAATGGTTCGAGGCTTAAAGTTGTAAAAGTACAATTGGTTACAATCCATTTATTTAACTTTCTAGTTTTGCTATAAAGATATTGATATGTGGTACTAAAACGCTTGTTTGAGTGGACGGTTAGTTTCACGAATTTATTAAAAATGTCGTTGAAGACATATAATTCATAAATATAGGCTCAAACAAGATAGTAGTTGTTGTTCAAGCTACGATATATATAAAAATTAATGCTTTAAAATAAATGTTGACGAAACATACAAAAAGTAACACATAGATAATGAATTAAGACGAGGTAGCCAAGTAATGCAAGTTGTATAAAACAATTACTAATTACAAAAGAATGTAAACGCTTTAAGCTATGTTTACAAAAAGAGAACTTTTTATTGCGCCAAATGGTACTTTTTGGTAAAAAGTAAAACAATCATTTAAGAGTCTTATTTTTATATTAATTTGTTTTAAACTAATACTACTCGTTTTTATTTTAAAAAAAATTAAGGCTTTTCTTCGTATTTGTCAAAATATTATTAGCTGGTTTCACCAAATTCTTTAAATATGAGTTCATGTTTAAGATTCGTTTTTCGTGTCAAATAAAAATAAAATTTTATGAAAAACTATCACCCCTATCGTGAAAAATTTTCCCTCGTAATTTTTCCCCTTTTCACATATTTGCGATCATGAACAACTCCCGTGAAAAAATGTAATTCAAAGGAGAATAATAACGTGAAAAAATGTTCACGGGAAAAAATTCTCCTTATCGTGAAAAGCTTTTTCCCTCGTAATTTGTTTACATTTCCCTTAGATTTTCTCACTTTATTTTTGCTAGGGAACAGAACATGTATGTAAGAAGCTCCTCCTATATATCGAATATAAAGGGTTAATAAAGTTAAAAAGACACAAACCGATATATTGCTCAACAAAATGCAAAGCAACAGGTAGATTGCCTGCGGATTTGTGAAACTTTCGATTGACTTGGTGGCAACATTTTGGAAATATTTTACTACATTAAATTTAAAAAGTGGAAAAAACTAACGTTGTAATCAAACTATCCCTCCAATACTGAATATTTTGCTTTATTATTTTAACTTTTCTTTAAAATATATACTTGTATATTTTTGAACCAAAATTTCATTGATTTTTAATTTTTTTTTAATCTTTCTTCTTTTTTTTTACATTCACTGGAACTGATAGCGTGAAAAATTTTTCACATGAGATTCACGATTGCTTTTTTCCCTTCGAGGGGAATGAAAATTTCATGGGAACAAAAATTCTACTTGTTATTCCTATCGTGAATATTTAAATATGAATTGATATTTAAATAGAATTGGTGAAATTGGCCATAAGCAACGAAAACTTGTTTTAAGTAACTATAGAATTAAAATGTTTTTGGTTTAATAAATTTTAGTACGCTTTGAGTCATAACCAGGGAAACCAGAAAAATTCTATAAAATATGCGTTTTATGCGCATTAAATATGCAGCAAATAATCTAAAATATGCCCTCAAAATTGTTAAAAATATGCTCCAAAAACATTAAAAATTACTCATTTAAAAACAAAATATTCATCATTTCCATAATTTGCAAATGCCAACATAATAAGATGGCTTACGTACACAAAGAGTCTAATTTGGGAAGAAGTTTTCATGGGGAATATATTAAATTAAAGACCAATTCTCACCATTAACATAGACTTCGTCCTTGGTACAATTAAAATGTATTTACCAAATTTGATCAAATTATGTACAAAATTGCAACTTGCGCACAAGGTTAACATGGACAGACAACCAGACGGACGGATGGGCATCGTTAAATCACTTTAAAAATGGATTCTCATTCGATTGGTGTATTTAAAGATTGGTTCAGATTTCTATATATTTATAAAAGCTTTTTCTTAATTTTTGCTTTTATGTAAAATATGAAAGTATAAAATAACATTATCTTTAATGACAACCTGCTTTGTCTTCATTTTAGAGTAAAAGTAGCCATCTGAATTTCGAAAAAATATTTTTTTTTGCAGCGAAAGCTTGCAAGAGGCATCTAAAAAATCGAATATGTATCAAAATATGTCTCAAAAAGGCATAATATGCTTTAAAAAAAATGCTGCAAAAAGGCTCTTTTAACTAAATTATGCAAAAATATGCTTCAAACGGTAAAATATGTCAAAATATGCACTAACAAATCGATGCCAAAATTTATAAAAAGCTCTAAAACGGATATATATATATATATATATATTATTTCTGCCTTCATTGGTCGCACAAGGAAAAACATGCAGTTGCAAATTTTAGGTTTCCCTGGTCATAACCTATTGCTTAAACCCAGCAAGTAAAAATCTTAGATCAATTTCTCAAGTATTTTGCCAAAAAAAAAAGAAAAAAAAATATACAATTGTATCCCTCTTTGTAGTATAATGGCCATTTTCTCAATGTATCGACAAACTGTCTGTTACTTAATTTCAACATAAATTTATTGGACCGATAAACTGTCCGTTAACGATTTTGGGTTTCTCAATATACCGACAAAAAACAAAGTTTTCAGCTGGCAACGCCACTCAAAATACATGTAAAAGATGGGAGTCAGCTGATTGAATTTATCTGTACGGCAAATAAAAGGAAAATAAATAATTGGCAGATGAGTGCGGTTAGCTTTGCTATTAAATCGAAGCAAATGAGACATTGAGAAAACCAAATTGCTTTAATGTGCAGTTTTTCGTTGGGAAAAAGATAATCGCCTAATGAGAAAATGGCCATAAGAGTACATATAAAAGAAAAAAGTTTTATGGTATCAAAAAAATTTAAAAAGCATTAATTCATCCATTTCGTCCTTAATTTTCAATACTTTATTTCTGAAAGCTCCGCTAGTAAACGGAATTGAGAGTTGATATTTTCATAGTTTGCTTTTTCGTTTGCAAGTGGTGTTCCACAAGGATCTGTAATTGGCCCGTTTCTTTTTATGAGTTACATATATTAATGACCTGTTAGAGACATTTAATGGAGGGCGGTTTTAATTATGTGATTCGTGAGGTGGTTACATGGGCTCATGACAATGGATCCAGCGTGAACCGAGTTAAAATGAAAGTGATGGTATTTGGATTTGAGACAAATAAAATAAACATCACTGTTGACGGTATTCCTGTTATTTTTGGCGACAAAATGAAATGTCTAGGGGTCGTTAATGATAACTTTTTAAATTTTTCTCCTTTCGTCTAGGGTGGCATTTGTCTTGAAAAGACTGTGGCGGTTTTAATGCCACATATTCTCATGCAAATCGGCATACGCTTACCTTTCTACGGACATCTTTTTAATTTTATTGCCATTAGAATATTATTATTTTTCTATAAATGCATTGCAAATGGTAGCCCGCATTATATTGGTGAAAATTTCAGTTCCTCTCGGTCAAAAATTAATCCTAAAATTAATTTTCTTATTAGACGTTGGAACACTTTTGGACAATCATATCAGATTCGGGTTTCAAAAATCTGGAATACTTTGCCAAGAGATCTAAGAAAATTTTCTTATTCGCTGCACTTATTTAAATCTAAGTTGTTGGAATTTGCAGAGCTAAATAACTTGTCAATTCACTTCTTTATGTCTTTGTTGTTTAATGTATTAATTTTTTTGAACTTAAGTTTCCTTTATCGTTTGTAAGATAGTTACGTTTATTTTTATATACTTTAGTAACATTCTTTCCTTGTTTATTATATTTTTTATATTAATAACTGAATTTTGTTGTTTAATTAGTAGCTTTTATTAACCATAAAAGGCCCTAAGGGCTCGGTTATGTAATTGAAGAAAATAAAATAAATTATGCTATTGGTGAATGAGCGAATCATCATTTTTTTCACGTTAGTGTAAAGATAATTATGGGAGATAATTCGCTCATTCATTTCTTGTAGGGATGTTAAATCAAGTTCCACAAAAATTCAATTTAAAGTTAAATGGTTTTCATTTAAATTTTCCACTAATATATTTTCCAATGCATTTTCTTGCCATTGGTACTTTTAAATGTCCTCTTAAAAATGTTAGTACTGAACGGGTTAATTTAATAGTAGCTAAATGTGTATATTAAAAGAACGTGTTTCCTGCACAGACATACATATGCTTTTTGTGGTTATAAAACTGGGTTATAATGATGTTTAAGTGAATGTTATAAAAAGAAAGACAGTGCAATAAAGGGTTAATTTTTGACTACTAAAAATCCCAAGCGGTGGTAAAATGGTTAAGTTATCTAAATTTTCATTAATATAAAACTGAAAAGCATCACCACAGACAAACATCTCGCTGTCTCGAGTTTGTGGTTAGATTTTTATACACAATATCCAAAAAAATGTGTTTGGGATTGGAGAAGTGTGCGTGGCACTTCTCATGCAAAGATTTTTGAATATTTCGAGAACGACAGGAGCCAAAGTTTTCAAATTAGGTAGGAGCATCTTAGTTACCAATACACAACAACCGACGCGATGGGAGAAGTGGGCGTGGTACAAAATAGTTTTATTTCCATCTAAAGAACGGTATTTATGTATATAACTTTCTGTTGTCACCTCACAATAGTGAAGAGTATATAGGATTCGGCATAGCCGAATATAGCACTCTTACTTGTTATCAGGTCTGCGGAGTCGTCAAAAAATAGTCCGACTCCGACTCCAACCACTGAAATTTTTTAAGTCCGACTCCAAGTCCGACATTGCTGCTAAATATACAATTTGATGTTAGAAAAGTGTAAAGGGAAGATTTGTCGAAAACTTAAAAAAATACATATTTTTGATTTTCAAACGAGATATTTAAAAACTAATACACAGGAATTCAATTGGATATTATTTCAAACTTCTCTTAAAAACTTTTTTAGAAATGAAAAATCGAGTAGAATTTTTCTTGCAAATTTAAAACATAAATTTTTTTGGTTTTCATTTTGTGTGTGTTAAAGGCAGATAACTCGAGGTTGGACTGCTCCATAGAATAAATTAGACATAAAGTAAGATCTTTTGCACTTTTTCAAGTTACATATCTTCTTTGGAAATTTTCGCAGAAGTTTAAATAAATAAATAAAAAAAAAGAAAATCAGTATCGTCCCAAAATTCTTTACAAGTAACACTCTGCCTTCAGATCTTTGCGAAATATTGGCCGACCATTAGTAAGTTTAATCCTTTAATTCTAGTCATATTAAACTTAATGTAAATTAAATATCATGAAAATTTTTATTGAACCCATGAGAAATTATGGATCAATCCTCACAAAATTCTGTTGAGTGACTTCTGGTAATACAAACCCTAAATTATACAAAATTACTTTACAGTAGTGCACTTTATTTTATCGTTTTAAAGTGGTAAATTATGGACCGATATTTAGTTGAAAAAACCGGCAAGAGGGGCACCCGGCGGGTAAGCCTAACTCGAGAACGCTGAACACAGTGGAGCTAACCGTTTTTAAGGTAAGCTCTTGTTTCCGAGATATGCCGCTATTTTGAAAATATTGTAAAATTCACAGTATTGTATTGCTAGGAATATGTTTTAGCCATTAGAATTCAACAGAAGTCGCTTAGCTTGCCTTTTGGTTTTAAACTAGTTTTGTCTTGAAAAACGTGAGCAAACTGCTAAAAAGATACTTTATCATGCTCCGCAAAATGTTTCTTTTTTCGTTCCATCGATAACAATAAGCTCAAAATCTTAAAGTTAGATGGAAAACTTTGCAAAGGTGTTAATGAAGTTTTCCGACTTAAAATTCCTGGGAATTATAAAATATTCTATCCGGTAGTTTTTTCCCAATAAGAACCCGAGTATGTACTCAGAAATTGTTGGGCTTTTTTTATCTATGCTTATTTATAAGGTTGCGATTTCCATGCGTTAAAATGGCATCGGTTTGTTTTTGCATATTGTTGCATATTTTGGTAGTAAATGCATATTTATACATTTTAGGTGATTTATTTTTTAAATTTCCATATTAAGTATAAAAAAGGGCGGTGCGCAAAATGACCTCAGGAAATATGGCCCCAAAAGTAAAATTAAAAACGGCCCCAAAATTTTACATGACACACAACAACACGCAATTTTGGCGCAATTTTTTTTTGTTTTTTTGGGTTATTTTTCATTTTTTCGTTAGGGTATTTTTGCATTTTAAGTGGAATGAAAAATGACCCCAATATCAAGGAATGTAAAATGGGCCCAAAAAAAAATCACAATTTTTACTTTGGGGCTATTTTTCGTCTACTAATAAAAAACTGCAAATTTTAAGAAATGAAAAAGTTTCTGGGGATAGTATTAAAAAACCCGAATTCTTATACCAAACTAGAGAAAATCCTTGCCGGTTATGCAGAGATGCTTTAGTTAGCGAAGCCGGTGTTTGTTATACCATAGATGAATAAATCGGCTGTAGGAAATATCGCCCAAAAAAAAAATGAAAAATCGCCCAAATGAAGAATCGCCCAAAAAGAAAATGAAAAATGACCCAAAAAGCAAACACGAATTTTTTCCCAAAAAAAAAAAAAAAAAAAAAATTAATTTGCAAAAAAGTGTTTATTACAGGGACCGCAAATAACAGTTATATTGGAATTTTAAAACAAAAAAAAAACACATAGAAGTACATGTCGAAAAACTTATTCAAGTATACCATACTGTTCCTTATGCACTTGTCAATGATAAAATATATTGATTTTTATATAAAAATAAAAAAATAACAGTTATTTTTTGATTTTTATTTTTTTGAACAAAACTAACTGTTATTTTTTGATTTTTATTTTTTCGATCAAAAATAACAGTTATTTTTTGATTTTTATTTTTTCGAGCAAAAATAAAAGTTATTCTCTAAATAAATATATGTGATTTAATAATTTAGTTGACTTGAAATTTTTATTTTAGTGTTTAATTATGATTGGAATACCTTATGCACATTAAATTAATTATTAAAGTCATCTAAATTATTAAAACACGTAAATTTAATAAAAGAATAACTTTTATTTTTGCTCATAAAAATAAAAATCTAAAAATAACTGTTAAATTTGTTCAAAAAATAAAAATAAAAAATAACCGTTAGTTTTGATCGAAAAAATAAAAATCAAAAAATAACTGTTATTTTTGTTCAAAAAAATAAAAATCAAAAAATAACTGTTATTTTTGCTCAAAAAAATAAAAATCAAAAAATAACTGTTATTTTTGCTCAAAAAAATAAAAATAAAAAAATAACTGTTTTCATCTGACTTTTATGAAAAAAGGCATAACTGTTACGGTCCCTGGTTTATTATTCATATAAATTTAGGTGACATGTCATAACGGCCAGTGTCGTAGTGTCCTTGGACTTTATGACACTTTTAAAAGTGTCATAATGTCCATCGAAGAATTGTCATAACGTCCGCAACTTAACTTATAATCAAAAATGTGTAAATTTTTTTTCAAATACCGTTAAAATTTCAAGTAATTTTTTTAAAGATACTAATTTAACCATAATATGGTTGTCGGTGACAATGATTTGGTTAAATTAAACATAATATGGATAAAATATTTTTATAGCTTTTACTCCGGATGTATATATTAAATATATATATCCAAAATAAGGATTCCATCTTCTATGGTATAACAAATACCGGCTTCGCTAACTAAAGCTTCTCTGTATAGCCGGCCTTCGGCCGGGCGCAAGGATTTTCTCCTTTATGGTCTAACAAAAACCGGTTTCGCTAAGTAAAGCTTCGAAAAACTGCCTTGTTTCCGAACAAGGCCGACTACGCAGATAAGCTAAAGTTAGCGAAGCCGGTGTTTGTTATACCATAGAGGAGAAAATCCTTGCGCCCGGCCGAAGGCCGGCTATACAGAGAAGCTTTAGTTAGCGAAGCCGGTCTTTGTTATACCATAGAGAAGAAAATCCTTGCGCCCGGCCGAAGGCCGGCTATACAGAGAAGCTTTAGTTAGCGAAGCCAGTATTTGTTATACCATAGAAGAGAAAATCCTTATTTTCGATATATATATATATATATATATATATATATATATCGAAAATAAGGATATTTAATATATACACCCAGAGAAAAAGCTACAAAACCATTTTTAAAAAAATTCTACCCATATTATGTTTAATTTAACCAAATCATTGTCGCCGACAACCATATTATGGTTAAATTAGTTTCTTGAAAAATAGTTTTGTAGTTTGCAACCCTAATAAAACATGGTTTTCTCTGCTATGTACGATTATGGTAGAATTTTAAAAATGAAAAATGGCCCAAAAAAATGGGCTATTTTTCATACAACATTTTTGGGTGAAATCACCCAAATTTAAAAAACGAAAAATCACCCAACGAAAACGAAAAATAGCCATTTTTCATATGAAATCAGGTCCAATTTTACATGAAATTTTTTTGGGCGATTTTTCATTTTTTTTTGGGCGATTTTTCTTTGGGCGATATTTCCTACAGCCGAATAAATCATTGAGCACGGCCGAAGGCCGGCTATTAAAAGAAGCTTTACTTAGCGAAGCCAGAGTTCGGGGTCAATTTTCATTTATTTTTTTGCGGCCATATTTCGCAGTGCATAAAAAAGTTCTTAAAAAATATTCCAAATACACAAAAAAAATCTTCCACAAAAACTTTAAAATCAATAAATTAATACTTTTCAATTTTATATAACGGCTACATAACCTTACATGGTAAGGGCTGCCAATGGGCTAAAAATATTTTATCCAAACTATTACAAGTGACTTGACTGTCACATGGGTTACACCGCGTTGCAGAGAAGATACAAATGCTAATTGACTTCTGATGTTATTAAATTTTAATAGTTCTTTTACTTTCTTAAATTGCTCAATATTATCGAATCGGCTTCTAATCTTCTCTGCAACGCGGTGTAACTCATGTGACAGGCAATTTAAAAATGTTCTTAAGGAGCTTGTTGATACCGATGATTATGCAATTAAAACAACTAAGGATTTTTTTGTGAAACAAAAACTTATTAGGAGGAATTTATGTCACTTAATACTCATGTCAAATTTATTGATATTGCAGAAAGTAAAATTAACAATCTTGAAGGAAGAATAGCCCGACAAATTAAATAAAAAACAAAACGTTTTACAAAATAATTAAGGATTTCAAAAAATAAAATAAATTTTAAATATTTTTGATCTGATCAAGAATCAAAGTGGGATCTAAAAATTAATTTTTTCCAAATGCATTGGCGTTCTTCATGTATGGTCCTATAACTTCGATTTTCCGCGTACAAAAGTTTTTTGCGTCTGAACAGACAAAGTTTATTTAAACAAACAAAAAATTAAATTAGTAATTTAAATTTTTTCAAGATATTTGAATAACAATATACCGAATTTTTTATATTTTTGTTTTAAATAAAATCCGTTTTCACCAAAATAGGCATCAACATGCAAAACAAATCGATGCCATTTTGCCCCCATTTCCACATGCAAGTACAAGTTCGAAAAACTCAATACTCTCACACTTTTTTACTAACACCATCACATTTTTCGAACTTGCAGCTCAACTTGCAAGAGAATTTGATTGGAAGTAACCCCCCGTTACCACATGCAAGTGCAAGTTCGAAAAACTCAATATACTCACATTTTTTCACTTACATTCACACAATTTTTATACTTTCAGCCAATCGGCTGTTTTCGATTTTGCGTTGATAATACGTATACATTACTTGCATGTGGAAACGTAGGGTAAATTTTTGACACTTGTCGCAAGTAAAATGACAGATGGAAAAATAGTGTTACCGTGGATGAGTTTTGAATCAATAAACTAGTACGTATGTTTATAACTGACTTCTGCGTATTTTAAAAAAAGTAAAAAATAAAAAAGATCACAACTATACAACAATTATGGTATTTTTAAACATAAATTTCAGGCATTTAGAAAAAAATTACTTGAATCAAAATATTCTTTTCAGTAATTTTATGATATCGGAAACACGGCAATACTGTATTCACATATTTTTAAAAATAAACATTACCTTTCATAAAGATTTCATACAAGTTAAATGCAGAAAAAATTATAAAGTTAATTAATTTATATCGTAGCCACGAGGAGACTCTAAAGATGCAACGATTTCAAAATAGAAGCTAGAAGTTTAGTTGATGCCGACATTTTTAAAATGAACTTTCACTGTTCTGTGTAGCCACTCAAAAAAATGTCGTGTTTTTTTTGTATTCCACCTGATTTTCGTAATTAATACGTATACACTACTTGCAAGTAATTACTTGCATGTGGAAACGTAGGATTAACGCAAATTTAATGATTCGGAAAGGTAACTGGTCGACAAAAACATGCCTTTACATGAAAATCCAAGCCCTATTAATAAACAAAAAAAAAAAAAAAAAAAAATTGTCCAACCTTACTATACCCTTAATAAAATTAAAAACGATTTTTATAGACCTTTTTAAAGGTTTTGGTACTTTTTGTTTATATTTTGGATTTTCCAGTGCTCATTTTTTAGGCGCATAGCTCGATTTTTTAGTGCATAAAAATCTCGACCCAACTTATTAAAAAAGCTTAATGAAAAAAGTACATTTTAGGTTGTGTGGCTCTTGCGGTATTTTCTATTTTAAAAAGTACTGAACAACTATGAAAAAATGTCCATGCCTGACTTATCATAAACAAAAATTTGTATTGTTTACATTTTGTGTTAGTGTGTGTGTTAGTTTGTGTGTGTGTGTGAGTAAGTATCTATGTTGCGAGATTCAATGTAGAGGTGAGCGTATTATTGCGTTTGGTACACAATGCTCACCACCAGTGTGACCAGAATTTAAAATTTTTGCAGCTTAATCTGGCAAAAATAATAAGGCCAAATAATGCTAAAAATGTTTAAGAATTTTCGTTGAAAATTTATTAACATTATAAAATTGTTTTCGAAACTAAGTACATTTAAGCAAAACTTAAATAAATGCTTATATTGAAAAAAGTTAAAATGCTATATCAGCTTTGCCGAATCTAATATACCGATCCAGAATATACATACATAACTTAGGGTCTAAGATCCATATTGTAGAAATTGCAAAAGAAATGACTATAGAATTATTATCATTGGATCAAAACTTTAGTTTTTCGAATTGCATCTAAATATGTATATAAATTCTGTTTTAACATTGAAATGTGAAATTTCCTTGTAATTTTATTTCGTAAAAATTAAGCGGAAAATAATTTATACAATCAACACGACTAAGGTACTTCCAAGATTCTCTAAATATTCAATTTCTTTATAAAACATGTAAGACATTTCCAAAAGAATTATCCATTTTCACTTGAAATTTATTTTTGAGTGGAACTATTTTTAGTCAAAATTTATAATAATTTATAAAAAAAATATGTTAAAAAAAACAATTTCTCCAAATCTTAAAAGTAAAACTGAAGATGTTGAATAAAAATTTTAAATTCTAAATTAAGCTGCCAAAATGGTCACACTGCTCAACACCCTCTACTTGCTTCCTACAACAACAATACAAACTACTCTTTTGAGTCTTAAGAGCAAGTGGGAGAGTAATTTTTGTTTTTGTTGTTCTTGATGTAGCTGTTTTTGTTATTGGTTTGTTGATTTTTATTTAGTGTTTGTTACGTTGTGTTGCATATTATCTTATGGCGCGGCCCATACACACAGTCATTTAGCCAGCTTAAGCGAGCACTCATTACTTGCTTAACTGGATGCGTCGCAGAAGTTTTGTTAAAACACGTTGTTACAGTTAAGCCACACGCTCTTACTCGAAATTTTGTGAAAAAAAAAACAAAAACGTTAAAAAAATATTCAAATTTTACAAAAATATTTTTAAAATTAAAAAATCAATGTACATAAGAAGATATTTACAATTAAAAAGTTGACAGAAACATTTTTAAAAATCATTTATTTATATAAACTTTATGTATAACAAATAAAAATAGATAACAACAAAGTAATTAAAAGAAAATGTGAAATAAATTTTATTAAATTTGCATCAAAAATATTAAATACCTAACGAGTTTAGTGAAAAATAGCTCTTTCCAAGGCCAAAAATCTAATAAAATAAATGTAAATATTGTAAAACTAAAAAAAATATTTAAGTAAAACAAATCTTGAATTTTCTTGACAAAAAAATAAATTAAATACCTAAATAATTCAAAAAATGTCCAACGACAACTCAACGCAAAAGATCGTAAAAAATTGAATTTTAATATTTTTAAAAGCCGACGGTATTCTACACATTCGTATGTCTTTAAACTACAATATTGAATTAAAAATCCATACAAATTTAAAAAAGCCGGCAAAAAAGTTTTGAAATTCTTCTATCCCAAGAAAAAAAAAATACAATAAAAAATATCAAAACAAATTATGTTTTTTATAAAAAAAAATTACAAAATATTACTAAAAATCTTCAAAATGTTTGTTTTAAATTCCAGTTTTTCTAAAGTGTAACATTTTTTTAAACTACTTCAACATTTCCATAAAGTATGTCAAACAACGCCATTAATAATTATAAGTTTATTGTACATTTATTATAAACACTACCCTAAAATAAATACACTACGTCTAATGGTAATAAAATGCTTAATGACTCGAAAAAAATAAAAATAAACTAAAACTTAAAAATATTTTGCGAAATTTCCCTAAAACTTTTGTGATCTTAATTAAAATCGACAAACCTCCCTAAAGAAGAGAGGCTAACCACCTGATGAAACGAAAAAAATTTAACAAAAAGTCTCATTAGAGGGAATTTGAAAAATGCTTTAGAATTTCCTTTGTTGTTTTGACGTTAGAGTTTTACAGAAAATACAAAATTGTTTTTTTAAATAGAAATCAAAGCGGAAAGTGAAAGTGAAAGTAGAGCAGAGTCACGTGTAAAGCCTTTCAGAGTATATTTTCTATAGTGTTTTAAGATAACAACTTATCGATGTCTCGATTTGCCGATGTAACTGCGATATACTAGCTGAATCCATTCCATTTTGATAATTGTCAATACTCCAAAACCTATCAAAAATTCAAATTTCCACAAAATGTTCCCCGGTAGGCTAGTTAGTGGCGAGCTAGGGTTGCAGGTTCGATTCCCGCCTAAGACTCTAGTCTGTTTCACTACAACGGGCTGATAGTCTCAATTACTTTTGCTTAGTTTCTTAAGTAATAATTAAATTTTATTAACTTAGTACAGTTAATAATTTCTAAAAAACGTACAAAAGCCTCCAGCTCAACACAATGAAGAACAAGGATTTAGCCTGTATTTAGCCCTTTCCGCATAAAGGTCCATCTCCTTAACTTATTTTCCAGAAAACTATCTATTCACTTCGGCGATTGTCCTAAACTGCTAAACTTTCAAACTTGCAAACATTTTCTCTTTATACAAATAAAATGTAGTTGCTATAGACTATAATATTTTAGACTAGACAATAGTATCTTAACTTTAGTAAATATTATAAATCAGACTACAGTTGTACTAGGTATATACTAGATTAAAGTCGATATTATAAACTAGACTAGACTTGACACTTAAGTCTAGAATGTAGTCAATATGAGATTTTTTGTTAAAATATGTTTAACAACTACTTTCAACAAATGATTATTTAATTTACTGCCTGTTTTTAGAACGCGAGTGCAAAAGTAATTTGTTAAACTAACATTTAAAACAAAAACAAATTTTGAAATTTTGTTTTTGTGTTAAATGTAAGTTAAACGAGTCACTTTTGCACTCGCATTGTAAAATCAGGCAGTTAAACGAGTCACTTCTGCACTCGCATTGTAAAACCAGGCAGTTAAACTCAATCCGACTATAGAATCATTCGCATTCAATATATTCATTATAGTAATTAAAAATTTTGCTCATATTTCGTAGTTGATTTTTTAGTTATTATTTTTTTCTTTTTCTGCTTTTATTAGTATTTTAGGTAGTGTACATATTTTAAATTTACCTCTTTTGCTTTATTTATTTAAAAGCTTCTAGATCTTCAAGTAAAAAAGCTTTTAATTTAAAACAAATATTAATTTTTAAATTTGTTATAAATTAATTTGCCTTATAAAATTTACATAATATTATGCTATAATAATAATTTTTATTGCTTTTTTTGCTTAACATAAGTAAAAAAAATTTTGTCAACCTGTTTGTTATTTAATTGAAGTAACGTAAAAATATTGTAAAGAAAAATATATAAATAATCAGACATATTTTCCGAGTCATAATGGACGATTTTTTTGAAAAACTACAATCAACATACCACCAGATTTATCTGCACTCAACATTTTCTTCAAATACAGTACTGTATCAGCAATCAACATACTATGGAATTTACAGCAATCAACATTTGAGACCTTTATCGAAACAGCTAGCTGAACCTCAGCCCGAACAGGATTTTAAAAATCCTTATGGTTAAAGTGAAATTACCACCTTCCTACGAGTTTTAAGAAAGTTTTTCTTGTAAAGTTAAAAAAAAAAAACGCAATCTTTTCTATTCGACGTCAAGTATTCATAAAAAAAAATAAATTCTCTACTCTGCTACTATTTCCTTAAACTATATTTAGCAAAATTAGAACCTTTGAATTGTTAAATAGTAAAAACTTTATGATTTTTTTAACGTATGCTTAGCTTAAATCGTATTTAAAGGCCGCAATTCACTACCCAACACAATCGTACGATTCATTCAGAAGAAAATCTAAGATAATTCCGTCCGACATAAAAAAGAAATTTGCAAAACTGTTGTCAGTGCTACGCTGTCATGCAAAGAAGATTGAGAATCAAATGACTTAGCTACCTTACAAGAAAATGCAACTCTGATCGCATAAAATCTGTCATTTTATGAAAATTTTTATAAACACTCAATCTGGCTGTCACTCAATTTCATTTCACGTTCACACTATCATACTTTATGGGCTAGCATAAATCGTACGACTGAATAGGTTAGTGAATCACCGGCTAAACTTAGACTTACTTTTTGCAAATGCTTTAGCTTGGTCCAACAGGTTTTTGCCAAAAGCCAACAAAAACCGGAACCATAAAATCTCTACTCATTTATTCACGTAGAAAAAAACAAATTTTTCGATATGGTCATCTCTAACAAAACTATTTTTAAGAAATGGTTAAATAGACCTACTTTTAATTTGAGGGTTTCAAATTAAAAATAAGGATTTTCTGTTTACCAAGAGCAACATGTTATGATTGAAAAACAAATATGGGTATTTCCACAGAAAAGTCTAAGTCCACCAAGCATTTTAAATTGTTTCTTAAAGCAGCCCATACACTATTCAATTCAATTGTCAACTGAGTCGATTGTTGTCCAAATCAAAGCGTGTATGGCCTTGTCAATTCATTAGTTTGACAGTTGTCGAGTTGACTACTAGCCCACGTATTCATAAAAAATCTTAAATTGAATAGAGGTTTACTAAACGAATTTTCTATGAAAATTTACCTTAATAAAGGTTTGTTAAATTTAAAAAACGTTTATGAATACGGGTGTAAGTCTCTTGATTAGCTGTCAAAATTAATGCTTGTAGTTTTCTTTTGTAAAACCGAATCAAGTATTTTAAAAATTGTCTTTTATTTCATTATATTTTAAAATTAATTTGAATTCTTTCAACTCAGTTGATGAAGTGTGTGGCCAAGCACCAGTTCAGTTGAAAGACTCAGTTGACAATTGAATTGAAACGTGTATGGTACGCATAAAGTATAATTTATATACTATTTAATTTTTGTGTATTTTGTATATTTTAGAGAAAGAGAGGAAAAATTAGAACAACATGGGTTTAAAATACAAGATTAATTGCTTGGTGGCGTAACGTGACACTTGTGAGGAAGTGCCCATATAGTGTTATCAGTAGTAAGCTTTTCAATGTTATAATGTAATATAAAATGCTTTGATCATATGAACCATAATATGGTTAAGGTAACCATAATATGTTGAAACATTTTTCGTATATCGAAAGTCAGCCTACTTAGAACCTTTCACCTTTTGCTAGTCAATGACAACTTTACGCACTGCAATGTTGAGACGTTAACCAAATAGAGGGAGGAACTAACTAAACACCAAAGGCCCACTTTTTTCATCCAGAAACCTTTTTTTCTATTTATTTTTTTGCAAACTTTTTAAAAATTAACATTTCTAACAAATTTTGTAATTCAAAGTGCTCCCAAGATGCTTATATTGTTCTAAATGGCAAAAAAAAAAAAAAAAAATTGTGAAATATGCAAAACATTATTATTTAAACAAAAAGTTACGTTCACTAGGGTAATTACTTCTTGCATTTTTTTCAATATCAAATTTTTCTTCGCATGGATGTAAAGACCATCCAAAATATTAGGAAATTATGTATTTATTGTTTGCGATCGTTAGAAAAGATTACGCACTAAATGCAATGAAGTTCGGAATTTTTGTGTTTTCTTCTAAGGGTGTCTGTGAAACGGTAGCAAAGTTCTATGGTGAATTAAAATTGTCAAGACTATCTACGCTAGCGTCAAAATTCATACTAGCCCCGAGGGCTAGTGAAATATGTGTTAACATTTTACATCCATGGGTACTTTCATGGTGGAATAAACAGGTGGCAGCACTACGCCAGATGACGAATTTTTGCTCTTGCATTGTTTGTCTAGGTTTATGTCAAAGTTTGGTTTATGTTTACAAAAAGTGCTGTGATTATTGTATTTTATTAAAGTTTTTTATAATTTTAAATAAAAATAAATTAGATATTGACCATAATTAAATAAAATTTGGCTAAACATTTTTTTATTTCATCAATTTCACCGGCACGCTTTGATTTTTGTTTAAAGTATTTTTTGACGTAAACGGTGATATAATTTCAATTTTTGTTGTTATGTTGTATTTGTTGCCGTAACGATGCCACCTGCTTATTCCACCATGGGTACTTTGGTACACCCCAAGTATCAAAAATAAAAATTATTTCATAATCTCATTATTATTTCACCAATTAAAAATTTTTTTGCAAAATTGCGATGTTATGATGCAATTTCGCAGAAATTTTTTATTAAATAATAATAATATTAAATAATAAATAATTCTTCAGTTTCAAGCGACTCGTTCGTAAAATATAAAAGGGCTCGTGTATGTTTTGTTAAGCACTGGACTAGAAGTTTCGATCAAGTTTTGATAAATTTTCTAAAAATGTTGCTCTATTAACATCACGAACTTGCAAAGTCATATACATATGTATACAATAATAGAAATTTTTTTTATTTATATATATTGCACTTGATCATAAAGAGAGTATTAACTCGAAATATTTATTTTTTAATTTAAAAAAAAAAATCGATACGTAATATTCATAATTATCCGCTGTCGGTTATAAAAATCTTTTTCATATGCCTTTAATTTTAAAAAGTTTTGCTTGTGCTAAATGGTCGAGTGCGATATGTACATATATACTGTCAGCGTTAAAATAAAGTGTACAACTGGTTTTCCAATATAAAAAGTGTTATTTTAGCAAAAAAGAATTAAAATTTTTAGAAGTTTATTATCACTTACAAAACTTTGAACAATGTTATAACAATTTAAAATTAAAAATTTGAAATACTTCAAAAACAACAAAAACAGTTCAATAAAAAAACTAATATACTCCGTTTTAAACGCGCCAAAAAAGTGTACAGTTTTAAAATACTAAGAAAAGTGAAGTGGCTAATACTTTGATTGATTTCTCTTTGCTTTTAGGACGGCTTCTAGTCTCGTTGACATCAATTCCACCCATTTTAAAGTTAGCTCAGTAGACAATTTTGGCTACTCTTCCTGCAGAGTTTTATTCAGAGAGTGTGCTTGCTGCTAATGTTTTTTTTAAATTTGTCTGTCCAAATGTTTCCAGATGTTTACTTGAGTTGATATCGAGTTACTATTGGGCTGATCCATCTGTTTTAGGACGTTTTACAAAAGCTAATCCTATCACGCTTCACTTTAGAGACTATATTTTTCCGTTGAATTTCTTATTTCTACCTTGTATCACGTTTTTTTCCCCCCAACTTCCTTTTGACACTTTTTGGAGCAACGTATTTTTCACAGATGACAGCAAGCTCTTTTTATATTGGAAAACAAGCTGTACACTTTATTTTGACGCTCACAGTACATATGATAAACAAAGAAAAAATGTGTTCATAAAAATAAAAATTCTTGGGGAAGTATTAGAAATTGCATTCGGCTCGTGAACTTTTTCATTAAAATTACCTTAAAAAAATGATTTTTAATATCAGATGAATACTGCCCAAAGAGTGGTGCAATGAAAAAATTTTGTAAAAAAAAATTTTGCCCTAATGTTCATCACACTTAACAAATATTTGACGAACAAATCCGACAAAGCCTGACCACTTAATTTATTAGCCTTACGCTTTATTTTTCGAGATGCAATGTAGTTAATATTAGGGAGATCGATCGAATAGTATTCGACCGGTTTAAACCGGTTATTTTAGTTTTGCCCAAGTCGAATATCTTAAAATGTCCATTTTTCGAACATCGAATAAACCGGTTATTTTGGTAAAATAAACCGGTTGTTTTTGTAATGTGTAACTTATATACGTTTTCCTTACTTTTGTTATAAATGTTCCCGTAATTGAAGTATTGAATATTGGGCAAACGTAAACTTTTTATGCAGAACGACTAAACAAAATGTAAAAAAATTTTAATACAAATTGATTATATAAACGTGTGTTCTTGTAACAAAAACCAAAAACAATTCAAAATACAACAAAAAAATTTTCAGATTAAAAAGTAATTAGCAATTGGACAGTATTCTAAATATTATATATATTTTTATCAAGACGTCATCTCTAGGGATATTTCGAACTGATTTAAAAGATAATGATGCTGAAAGGGCCCGAAAATGATAAGCTGCAAAGGCTCTCAACGTCGCGACATAGTAGTCACCTTTAATTAGTCCACAAGCTCTGTTCCAAGTAGTTCTTAAGACACTGCAAATAAGCTTTACTAAAATATGCTGCCAGAAATGAATGAAAAACTCTTAAGGCCCAAATACACTTGTCAAATGCTTGTCCAGCCGGCGAATTCATCGTGTACGTGTGCTTGACGTAATATTCGCCGTCATATCTAAATTATTTGATTTTCCATCCAGCATCGTCGGTGTGACACATACAAACATATTTTCACTAATACTACCACAATGCTTGATGAGTATTTGGATCAATGTATTTGGGCCTTTAAGAAGTTCTAGCATATCTTCATGCTTTAAACTACAGCATACCGGCGAAATCAACGATACGGTTTCAGTTTTATTTATTAAAACACCAAGAACTTAAAACAATATTGAGGGAATCAAACAATTTCATAAAAGGTTTTGAATTGTGATCGACGACTTGGCAGATATTTCATACAAAAAGCATGTTCATATTGGTATTAGTTTCTATAATGCTGAAACAAAATAATTACGAATAAATGATCCTGACTAAGAGGTTTTATTTGCAACTTTTAAAAAATATGGTTGATTAATGTCAACAATGTAGACATGATTAGCCACCAACAAATTTAAACTAATTTAAAATAAATTTATGAGAATATTAGAAATAACAAATTTATTAGATTTTTATAATTTTTTAAAACCAAAGTTTTCCAAAAATTCTAAAGCTATGTTCACACCTATTATATATTTGACGTCCTACACGTAACCACTAGTTTTCTTAAAGAATTGTTTGCTTTTGCAAAACGTTTGGGTAGAGCAAACATCATTTAACAGTTTCTAAATTACATTAAACAATTATGATAAATAGAAATTATCAAAAATACAGCTTAAAATTTACTGGTCACGGTTTTTTTTGGATTCTTTCGTCAAATATTTGTTAGGTCTGAACATACCTTAAGTAATATCTATGTATTTTGTTAGTTCTTTAACATCGTGAATTGTTTTGTTTTTATTCAAATTAACTTTTTATTAGAAAAACTAATTTGATTTTTGTATTCTTATGTATTCGAATTTAAACCGGAAAAATGGATATTTTAAAAATTCTTTACCGAAAACCGGTTTTGTTAAAATATCAGCTATTCGGAATATTCGAAAACCGGGTTTCCTTGTTAATATACTGTTAATGATGGTTGAACTAGCAAACGTTTTGCAAAAGCAAACAATTGTTCAAATCAAACTTGTGGTTACGTATGCGATGACAAATATTTGTTAAGTGTGACCATAACTTTACTATTTAAGTTTTCATTTAGGGACATTTTTGTTTTAAATTCGTTTTTACAAATCTTTATCAAGGATTTTTTACCTTTTATGCAATAGACCAAAAAGTTTGTCTCAAAAACTCCTTTCATTTTAGTTAGTAGATATCGCTCATTTACTAATAGAACTTCAAAATACTCCATTTCGAGATAATCGCAGCTAAAGTTTTTAATTTGCTCTAACCACTTAGAAAAAATAAAGACAAATTCTCTTAAGACGGGGAAAGTATACATGATATAAAGTTGAATTTAATACACAATATAAAGAAAAACATAGCGTACAATTTTGCATCTTTAAAACCAAATTTAATTTTCTGAGTTATGACGTTGTATTAGTAAATGAGCGATATGTACATTAAATTAAAAAATAATTTAAATTTAAACATTTTTACTGATACATTTTAACACATTTTTCAGGGTGAATTTTTAATGTTTGTTGATTATGGGTTTTTTTTAACGAACATTTTCCCGGATTTATTTATGAACTTTAAAACATCTGCAAGTTACAGTGGTAACAGAGATTTTAATATTCTACCTTTTCTTTTTGAGACCAAAAACAAACAAACAAACAAAAAATTGTATACAAATCGTTTTGCTTTTAACGTGAATTTTAAAGAAATTTCTTAAGAAATGTACACACAGGCAAAGGATAAATGTGACCTGACCATCCTAATTACTCGTTATTCCAAAGAAAATTAACGAAAATATAAATGCATTTTCTTTGAATTGACGGTTAAAGTCATATTCGAACAGGTACCGATGTATGAAAATTTGTATTGTAACATTTCAGGTATAATTTTTGAAAAAAAAAAAATATATTGTGTGTTACAAACTCAACGGTTATTAACTAACGGATTGTGTCCATGCTTAAAACACACAGATATACTTATATTTATGTGCGTGTGTATCTTTCTGTCAGTGATGGCTGTGTTACCTTTAGTTCGGTTGGTATATACGAATAAGTGTAAATGACATTGAAAAGGTAAACAAACCTACATACCAGAAGAGTATTTGGAGTCCTGAAATCTCTGCGGTCGCAAAAAAAAACTAATAAAAACAGTTTTGGGAGATTTATGACGTAAAAGGAGTCCTTTTTTGTACTCAATTTGATCAAAGCACTAGGATTTATGACTAATCGCATATAGATACAAACATGGTAACTGCGACTTTGTATTCAGTTGAAAAGTGGTTTATCAGATAATAGAGCGCAATACGGTCAATAATAAAAAATGGAGCTTCCAACGAAGCAGGTTTGTAAGGGGGAAACATAAACGTTTCACTGACCATTGCGCTTACGAAAGGCATGAATTTTATATGGCGAGTTCCCACTGTGAAGCAATACATTTTTAACACATAAAGCGAACTTTTCAGCGCATATACAAATTGTTGGATGTAACGATCAGCCTTACACACTAAATGTTTTGATACAGTTATTTTTAAGTACTCTCCCTTACAAACCTGCTTCGTAGTAAGACTGCATTTCTGTATGTCATATTGCGTAGCGCAAAATTGTGCGCTTTTTTTTAAATGTACCATTAGCGCTTCGCAAAATGATAAAATTTTTTATTGGGAATAAACCGGTTTGAAAAAATTTACAATTTATTTCGTATCTCCATTGTTTAGTCACAAACCCTCTTCAGCAGTGTTGCCAATTTAGCCATTTAGTGGCTAAATCTTTCACCCTGTTTAGCCATTAGCCATTTTTCTAGCCTTTTTTCAACTTTTTTCCCTTTTTCTTTTAACAGAATAGTTTTTAATTTATTATAAAAATTTATAAAAGTAAAATAAAAATTTTTTACAATTAAAACGCCATTAATTTAAATCACAACTTTTACAAATGTTGAAAATCGCTATAAACTATGACGCTGAAACATCTTTCAAAATAAAGGAACAGTATTCGACTATTAAATTTATAAAATGGATCAACACAAACATCGCTGTTTCTTTCTGGTTGCAAGTAACAAAATTTCTTTAGAAATTTCAGAATTGACTATAAGGTTTCTCCCACTTCCATGGTCTAATGCTGAAGTATAGAGGGTATATATATCCAAGTAAACATCGTTAAAAGTAATTTGAGAAAAAAAGGTTACATTTAGCAACTGTGAATTCGATTTTATCAATTAAGTAAATATTTTTACCATAACAATAAAATATTTATACCCACGCCACAATAGTGGAGAGGGTATTATGAATTTGTTCTGATGTTTGTAACACCTTAAAATATTGGTCCTAAGCCACCCTTTACGTATACCGATAGACTCAAAATCACTTTCTGAGCCAATTTAACGATGTTTGTCCGGTTGGCTGGCTGTCCATGTAAAAATTGTGCCAAAGTACAGGTCGCAAATTTGCATATAATTTAATAAAATGTACATAGTACATAGTTTCTAATGTGGTCGGGGTTGATCGACTATACTTTCTTACTTGTTTTTTATTGTAGATCAGGACTCAAAAGGTGTTGGGTAAATGTTGTCGCGATTATGATTTACCTTCAAATTAATTAAAACTAATAGGCACGAGTGAATCTTATGAGATGAACAATAACGACATCGAATTTATCGATGATTTAATTTTTTAAATATCTATCAAAATATTAATTTACGTTTATTCTTATTTAACAAATTGATCTTAACTTACAGTACCATCGTAAACAACTTTAAATGAATTATTTCTGTTTTGTTATTGAATTTTAATGAGTTTTTATTAAAAAAAAAACATTTAGCCATTTTTTTCCGATAATTTAGCCATTTTTGGTCACAAGGTTTTGGCAACACTGCTCTTCAGGAAATACAATTTTTGTTAAATGCGCAAAGTAGGCAAACGTCACTATACTCTACGATCCCGGGGACACTAGCTTCGACAGGAGTGGTTGCAATAACTCAGCAAAATTCTTTCAAAGGATACGGGGGATACCGCCCATATAAGGTATCCACCAACCAGCTCTTAAAATTAAAGCTTGTTTTCAAATAAGTCTTGTCCTAAACAAAAATTATAAAAAATAAAAATATGTTATTCATTAGTTACAAATTGTCTTTTTAAAGATTTTAAAAAGTTCGAAAGCGCTAACAAATTAAGACTTTTTACAAGATTTGGACTATAAAATGTATCTTCTAGAGATTTTGTATTGAATTCATTAATTTTTAATGTGAGAATATTTTTATGACATACTGTATTTACCACAATAATTGTGTGTTTTTCTATACTTGTTTTGTAGTAAAATACAATGTGTATTTTAAGATAAGATTAGAATAAAAAACTAAACATTATTTGTGTGTCTGAGTAGGAATTCAGGTAAAGTCACCACAAAAGTGTGGAAGGGAAAAAATTTATAGGGTTTAAAAACAAAAAAACAAAAAAAATATGTGAAAGTACTTATTAAGCAGCAAATAAATAATAATTTATAAGAATATGAAGCAAATACATACACTGAAAATAATCTTTTCTAAATTTTTCGCACGAAACTTTTGTAGCTGCGTTTATCGTATTAAAAATTTAGAGTTTACTTTTAGCGTTACTAGTTCTGTAATGTATTTTATCTAGGGTTTGCCAAACTTGGTCGTTATTGGAAAATTTTTATTTTATTGACTTTTTTTCTTTTTATATTCGGTAATTTGATCATTTTGGTGCAGACGTTTTATTTCTTATAAGAACGAAACCTATTGAAAATCGGTTCATAATTTCACAAAGCTCCAATGCAAATAAACAATCTTATTATGTTGTCACTTAAATTCAATATGGTCCAAAAATATCTTTTTGCAAGCTTAATCATTTTACTAAATTATACTAAAATCGGTGGTACAAATATCACTCCGGAAAAAAGCTTAAATGGCATAACTTCTTTAAAAATGTAGGTCTATGTGTTGCAGTTAGTGTACACTCTCGAAAATTTGTCTCCATAAGTTGGGGTGTAGGGTATCACATAATTGGGCTTGGTCGAACTGCACTTTTATATTGATTGTTTTGGACAGAAAAGATATTTAAAATACCGAAATCGAAATTGGGATAAATTCTATATTTTGGGTTAGAAAATAGATTTTCGATCTTTGCGGTATGCAAGCCCCATAAGAATATTTTATCTATGTATCTATGTAGGTATTTAGAAACCATAATCACTGTTTTCAAATGTACGTCAATCCTTAATTAAAATTTAACGAAGAAGGTCACTAAACTGAAAGTTAAAGTCAAATACAAATAGATATTAAAACAACTCTTACATCTAACACAAGTATCTCTGATGTGTCACAGAGTAAATTTGTGGTATCCCAGAAAACACAATGGTTGAGTGACAAATTTAAAGTGTCTTAAAATCAGACGTATTAAGAAAACATTTGAATAAAGTTTATAATTTTCCAAAGAAATACTTAATGTCTTAACGAACCATTTTTTGTTTGCTGGGTAGAATTGTTTATTTAAGAGTGTTTAAATGTGTGTTTATTTTCAAACAAATCCATAAAACTAAGTAAACGGCAACGTAAAAGTTTAGAATTAAAAAAAAATTAACAATGGCAAGAATTTAAAAAAACAAAAAACTTTGAAACATATTTGTTCAAATAAAATATGTACCTATCTAGGTTTTTACAAATTATCTGAGAGAAGTAGGAAATATAGCTGGTAGCTCCAAGACTAAACAAACATTTTTGAATTGGCGAATCCTATATGGGATCCATTGTCAATTATGGACTTACGGTATCAAAGTCCACGTTTGGCTGAGAGCTTTTTGCGAGTATGAATACCATAAGAATCATGTGGACACAACGTTGCCAGATCGATAATATTATCATATTTTTGATGATTTTTTTTCTCAAATGAAGATCTTTTAGTTTTCAAAATTATGATTTTTAACTTTAACTTTGCTTGTTCAAAATACATACTTTTTTTAACCGTTTTTTAAAAAGTAAATTTTTAAAACAATTAAGTTTTGTACGTGCCGATTCACACTAGTTAATTTTGAAAATAGTGAAGAAAAAAATTATTTTTAAAAAGAAAAACTTATTTTTTTAAAGTTTCATATATTTTAGATCAAAACTGTTGCATGTTAATGATAATTTTTAAGCACAGTATGACTATATACATAAGTGCTTAAGAATATCTTTTCGAAGGTGTATCAACATTATTTTTACTTTTATAGGAAAATCCGTATTTTTCAATGAGTTATTTTTTAAATGCAAGTTTTTCAAATGAATTCGATATAATAACGATATCAGAAATAATATAATACTTAATTAGGAACCCATAATATTTCATATGATGTATGCATGTATTTCAGTTGAAATAGCTTCCATAAAGAAGTATGTTCATATAAAAGTAATAATTTTTACTTTTTTGCCCTCGTTTTAAAAAATTAGATGATTTTTCTCTTCAAACATGATTTTTTTGCCAAACGATGATTTTCTTCCCAAAGCTTCTGGCAACGTTATGCGGCCATCTATAAAACTTCTGTTCCAAAGCATTTGGTTAATTGGTGTGTTCCACAAGATCTTCGTAATCATGAGAGTAAAAAAAAAAAATTTAAAAATCACGTTTTATTTTAAATTCCCTTTAAAAGTTGCTTTCAAGAACTTAACAGATTCAAACGATGCTTTCCCCCCTATGTTCTTCTTTACATGCTTATTTGTAAAAAAAAACAATGTGTTTATGATGTATGTTTTGTATTGTTAAGAGATGTTGCCAATAATATATGTAAAGAAGAATTTAAAAAGCACAAAGTACAGAAAATTGAATTTTGTCTTCACCCATGGCGAAATCATTTTTCAGGTGGCGTTGAAAGCACAACTGAAGTAATTTTTTCTTACTTAGAGAGAGGAATGTCAAAAGTTAAGGCTCAGTTAGTCTTTACTTTCTGTTGCTGTTCTGTTACGAAATTGTAATAGTTAGTTTTTCTGTAGTAACTTATCAGCCATTTATGACAAATTTATTAGTTTTGCACCGTCCACTGTTTTACTTCAATAACTTTGATGCACGATGCACATACATAAATTTGAAGAAATTCAATTTTATGAATTCTTAAAATCAAAAACACTTTATTTCAATATAAATATGTATTTTTTATTATTTTTTTTGCTGTAACTTACAATTACTTAACAAGTTTTTGATTTTAAGAAACTGAACCGCAACAGAACAGAAAAACTAATCAGTTTCATAGGTTTTTTAATAACAAAAACTAATCAGCTGATTCGTAACGGAACAGAAAGTAAAGACTAACCGAACCTTTACTTGCATTTTTCGACCAACGAAAGCAACAAATAAAATACAATGCTGTGCTTTTGTTGAACATAATGTAGTAAAAATCACCGCCTGAATTACGTGTTATTCTCTAAATTTGCCAAAGTTAACCAAAATTGTTGGAACGAAAATAAAACTATTTTTGCACTTATTTAAATGCTAATGGTTACATTATAAAAACAAACAACATCATTGTAGTTTTTTATATATTATTTTTTTTTATATTGAAGAACAAGGAACTTTTTTAATAAAAACTATACTTTTTATATTGCTTGCAAATTTTCTGATTAATTTATCAGTTATGTAAACAAAAAACAGCTGATTGCAATTACAGGAAATAAAAAATTACTCTTTTAATTGCACAAGCATTTTTATCTGGAACGCTTTTGGGTAACTTTGTGCAGGTTCGAAATGTTTCGTTACGCATGTGGAACACATCTTATATGTGGTAATCTGTGCCAAATATTATCTTTTGTTATAGGTATATAAAGAACAAAATAAAACTCGGTAACAGGATATTCTAGTTAGCACTAAATATTTGTGTGCGGAATTTCCAGAAGAAAGAATACCAATTTATGTTAAGACCTCTTTCTTAGGCTTTATAGATATTTTTGATACCGCCCTCTTCATTTGTTAGGCCTGGTGATGTTGTTTTCGTCTGCCGTTTAATCGGTGACTAGTTTAGCAATTTTCGTAAGAATTTCTATGGCAAATAAATGCCCGGCTGGCCATTTTCAATTTTTGAATTTTGCAATGAGTTGATACACACATTTTTTCATCATAATTTGTCCCTGGATCGATCCAACATCCTATACGTACCTACAATCAACAAACAAATCAAACGCTTTTAACCTTATTAGGATCACCTACATACCTATTTTCTTTAGATTTAAACGTTCTTCAGAATTTAAAAAAAAGTAAAATGACTAATATTTTTTTTTACATTTGGTTTGTGTGATTTAATTCGCTTCTTTATTATTAAAGGGTTAATTTAGTTTCGAACAATGACAACAACAACAGAAAAAGGGAATTTTAATGTCACAAACTAACAACGAATAAACTAAATTTTAAAATACTCGTTTTTGCATTCTTCTCCTTTTGCTTTTTTTCTCTTTTTTTGTTGTTGTTATTATTATTGTCGTCGTTATTGTTGCAGAAACCTGTTAATAGCATTTATAAAGCAAAACAAAAAATCCAACAGATACACCAAAAGAAAAACTGAGTATGAGAGAAACTTTATATCAAGTGTTGCCAGAAGTTTTTAATAGCAATCGTAATAAAAAAATATTATAATAAATTCAGCTTAATGAAAAATAAATTTAAGGTCAATAATTTATTGTAGAAATGTGTCATAACACATTTTTGTAAAAAAAGGTAATTTTATTGGTAACACGCACTAAACTCTTTTATGCATGCCAACTTGTGCAAAACCGCGAAATACATTGTGACAAATAACTTTTATCCAAAAAATCAAGAAATTTAAATTTTAAATTTAATGTAAATTTACTTCTTAGAATTTCTTTTAGTTGAAAAACGTTTCATATCCAAAATCGCGATGTCAGTTGAAACAGTTCTCCACTAAGCAAAGCATTGTCTCTAGTGGCTTCCAAAACGTTTTTTTTCACGATTAATAACTTGGGAACGATTTTCTGTGGCTTCTTATTTTTTATGTTTTGTTTTTGTTTTATATGCATTCATGATATTTTATTTTCATTGTTTTTCGATTTTCCACATACAATTTTATTTTTGCACCTCTGCTACATATACATATCATACTTTCAACAATTTATTTTGTATCATTTTGTAAGTCACATACAACGCTTTTTGTAATTACATTTTGACCGATAGCCGATAAGGTGCACAATTCTGGAGGATTTGATGTTTGTGCAATGTAAGAAAGTTATGTTTACGGTAATCTCCAAAAACCTGGTTTTCAAAAATTTTTCTTTTACAATGGCTTAGTATTTCATAATGCTGATGAATTTAAAGGAGCATTTATCGCCTACGTGCATTTCATTGTAAGCAATTTATTAAAATTGTATTATATTGCGATGTTTAAATGCGGGATATGTACATACATATTATAAGCGGTGTGCATATCGATAAATAAACGAATTTTTGTGATATGAATATCCAAAAAAGACAAACTAACTATGAAATACATACAATTAAGCGATATGCATATGTATACTTTTTGATATGTATGTATATATATATTTATGATAACAATTGCCGTAATCCACAGTCCGTTAAAAACAAAAACCTTCTATTTCAGTGAGTAGCAGCATATTCGATATTAAAAATTAAAATAAGTTGTTAAATACTCGGTGGTGTTATTTCCAATAATTTTCCACGACCTTCTTGCATAAAATCCTTAATTATTATTTAATTTAATTTAATTTTTAAAATTATTTCAAATATATGTATTAAAAAAAATTATTTGACAAAAACAGAGAAGAAGTACTATTTTACATACATTCGTCGTTAATATTTTACCCTGATTTAAAAAAAGAATAAAGAATAAGATGTGTTATTTTAAACTAAATAAAACTAGAAACTAGCTTATTCTCCAACAATAAATTGCAGAGTATTTATTGAGAATAAAAATTGGGTGTTAAGCACGACAAATAAAATCTTATTAATTAAAATATTAAACTTAATTTTGGAAAATTAGTTTGAGCACAGTGTAATTTTTAAATTTTTCACAAATATTCTCTCAACGAAATTTCTTAATTGGAAATATAATTTGTAAAATTTCAAGGATATTCCGAATATAAATTACAAAATATATTTATTTTCTAGTAAAAAAATTTATTTTTTACTTATATAATTTCAACCACTTTACAATTTTTTTTCTTAGAGTGTATACGTCTAAGGAGCATTGGCATGAAAAAATCTTATACAAGAAGCCAAATAAATTATATCTATATAACAACATAAAAAGACACAAACAAATTAAATATAAGCCCGTACTTTGACTATAAGAAAGTATATAGACTTATACACTTAAGCAATAATAATTATTAAATTGCCAAGCAAACAAAATAAAAAAACCCTCTAAAATGTTTTAATTTAGGTTTGCTGGGATACTGATTGAAATTCAATTGTAGACCCACCACCTAAAAAAAATTGATAATTTTGTTACAAAAACTAACATAAATGTTGAAAAATTGCACAGAATGATACAAGATTTTGCAACAGTTCGTTTTATTTAACTGGAAATCACGCTATAAAATTTCTTGAAGATCCGTCCATGATTTACCCTAGGCCCCATATAAGCCCTACTCCCGGAAAACGGTATAGTAAGCCTAAAACCCTAACTAACAATACAATCATAACAAATTTTGGCACGTCACAGTTAAATAGGACTAGAAATAAAACTATTAAGTTTCGTGAAGATCGGTCCATAATTTACCATAGGCCCCATATAAAACCTACTTCCGGAAAACAGTTTAGTATCATAACAAAATTTGGTACATCACAGTTTTATTGAACGAGAAATAAGACTTCAAAATTTTGTGAAAAACGGTCCATCATTTACCATAGGCCCCATATAAACCTTACTCCCGGAAAACAGCTTAGGAAACCTAAATCCGTAAAAAATAATGCTATCATAACAAAATTTGGAACATAAAAGTTTTACAGGACTAGAAATAAGACTGTGAAATTTAGTGAAGATCGGTCCATAATTTTCCATAGGCCCCATATAAACCTTACTTCCGGAAAACAGCTTAGTACGCCTAAAAACGTAAAAAATAATGCTATCATAACAAAATTTGGTACATCACAGTTTTATTGAACGAGAAATAAGACTTTAAAATTTTGTGAAGAACGGTCCATCATTTACCATAGGCCCCATATAAACCTTACTCCCGGAAAACAGCTTATTTTGTTTTATTTAATTGTTTTCCAATACAACAAGATTTATAATCTTATAATTAAAGTAAAGGATTTTTATATATTTTAATAAGTTTACTAGAACATAATAAAATAAAGAAAAAATTATAAAAATTTTAAAATTAATTATACAAAAATTAATAAAAATAACAAAAACATGAAGAATCAAAAATCAAAGTAGACAAGTGTTATTATGCGTAATACTTGAAGAGTTCTTTTTTAAAGTGCAGAACGTTGCTTATAAGTTGAATGGACGACGGTAGCGTGTTCCAAAGACGGACAGAATGAACATAGATTTGCCACTCAGATATTAAACTTTGATGTCTGATGTGTATAATGTGATTTAATCTTCTAGAACGTGTAAATTGAATTTTCTCAAAACGGTACGGTGGTTTACGGGTATATACAATTTTGTGTAATAGGATCAAGGTTCTTATTTTTAACAAATTATTTATTGTGACTCCATAGAGCTTTTTCGCATACTGAGAGATATGGTCATATTTTCTCAAATTAAAAACATATCTCAGTATAGAGTTATACGTGGATGTAAGTTTTTTTAGACTTCGTAAGTCACAGCTGGCATATATTTCGCATCCATATTATAATGTAGGTATTAAATAAGATTTCGCAAGTAGAATTCGAATATTAAGTGGAGTAATAGACTGGGTGTTCCAAAGAATTCGTAGCTTTGCAAAAGTTTTTCCAGCAGCAGCATTTATATGGTCAGACCAGGTGAGTGTGCAATTTAAAGTGATACCAAGATTTTTAGCTGTACATACAGTTTCAATTTTTTGGTTATCAAGCATTATTAATGGTTCAACAGGTAACTTAAAATTTTTCTTAGTAATCACCAAACATTTGGACTTCTTGGGATTTATACATAATCCATTTGTATTTGCCCATTCATTAATGTGTTTAAGATCCGCATTCAGTTTTTCCACACATGGTTTTTGCTTAACTGTTTTGACTGGAACACATGTATTAAAAACGTTTGACAAATTATATTCTAAGAAATTCAATTGATCTTCAACCAAAGGCATATAATAGATAGAGTTCCAATCAATATTGGATAGCTCAAAGGACACCAGATCATTATTCATATTCTTAAAATCATAGAAAGTAGTTTTATCATATACATACTGCAACTGGAAATTAAAAGTTAGGAATATCAAATCATGTTTGGAGAAACAAGGTACTGACAGTTGGTCATATAAAAGAACTTTTTTCATATCGCTGACAAAAAATAAATCCAATAATGCGCTAGATGTAGAAGTGAAATGTGTTGGTACTGTACAATTTGTTGGAACCAAACCAAACGATTTCATGTCATTGATAAGATGACTCTCAACGATTACATTAGAGTTAAAATCTCCACATATAATAACATCATCATATTCTAAGGTTAGCGTTTTAATATTTTCCAGAAAAAATTCTGTGCTGTCTCTAGTATTTGGTCTGTATACAGATCCAACAAGTAGTTTCCGACCGCCAGCAAATATCTCGATGAATATATATTCAATTTTATTACTCGAATTATAAGCAGAAGCTCCAAAAGGTTTGGAACTACAGCATAGTTTACAATTTATTGTTTTCCTGACATATATAGCCACACCACCACAAGGAGTTTCTCTATCACAACGAAAGGTTTTGTAATCTTTTAAATTAATAATATTATCAGTAACAGAGTCATTGAACCACGTCTCAGTCACACATACAACATCTACGCCAGAGCTTTAAAAAATGTAACGAAACTCATCGATCTTTAACTTCAGACTCTGAGCATTAATATGACACAACTTAATACCTGATTTCTGTTTACACAGTATTCGTATCATATCAGAAGTAATATCTTTGAAACCGAGAACTACACTATCCATATGAGATGACATGATTAAGAAAATAGTTATTATAAGCAACGCTAGCAAAGCAAAGTTTATCATATTCAAACTTAAGTAAAGAAATTACAAATAAAATAAAAATATGTAAAGACGTATGTTCCAAAAAATGAATAATATTTGGGTAAAGTAATAAAAACATATTTAAAAAAGTAGCTTATACATGACTGATGCAAATTTATTGTTGACATAATTAAAAACCTTTTAGTAATTGTTTGGATATTGGTTCGCATCCGGTTGGTGTGCATCGGAAAAAAATTGAGCAGGTCTTCCAAGCTATCAATACGTACAGGATCTTCATCACTATTAAATTTGATATAAATTAAACCACGCATCGTAAAAACCGATTTTAATCGATTGGCTTTTTTAAGGCCCACTGCAGATGGAGTATTTTAAAGCTCGACGAGGTTAAATTTTCATTTATGTAAAATGGACGATCACAATTTTCTCCTATGTGTCTTAACAATAGCGGTGTTTTGTTTCGTTTTCAAAATTCAGCAATTGATTTAAGAATAAAATTTTTGTCATACGGAGAAAATAATTTTACCATTATGACAGCATTCGGAGAATTATCTTAATGCTTGTTATTAAAATTTTGAAGACGGTAAATTGACTTAACGGCTGCTGTATTAACATTTAAAGTGTTACATATAGTTGTGAACACTCCATACAAATCTTCCTCTCTTCGGTAAGGTATCCCATTAATACGAAGATCAGACGCAATCAAAGCTTTGTAAACCTAAATCCGTAAAAAATAATGCTATCATAACAAATTTTGGAACATAAAAGTTTTACAGGACTAGAAATAAGACTGTGAAATTTCGTGAAGATCAGTTCGTAATTTACCCTAGGCCCCATATAAACCTTACTCCCGAAAAACAGCTTAGTACGCCTAAAAACGTAAAAAATAACGCTATCATAACAAAATTTGATACATCACAGTTTTATAGAACTAGAAATGACACTGTGAAGATCGGGGCATAACTTACCATAGGCCTCATTTAAAGCTCACTCTGGTAAAATAATTAAATACGCGGTAAACTTTCCTCCAGTTTAGCTTCATAAGGCCAGAAAAAATGTTATGCAATTTTGTGATATACGGTCCATAATTTACCTTAGATTCCATTTTAGCAGCCTTCTGAAATTCACTGCAAACGCTTAAACTAATTGCACCGCTGTATTGAAATTTATGGTTTTTTTAATTTGGGATGATTGGTTCATAGCTTACCATGGCTTTTATATAAATTGTTCTCTTGAAAATCATTTAAGTTCAGCTTAAACTGATATTCTACTCAAACTTTTTAAAATTGATTCTGATTGTCGATCAATAATTTTATATAGGTCTAAGCCGCAACAAATTATAATGCAGGTGTCTGTTTTTACAAAGATTATAATAATAAATAGACATCATACAGATATTACTCCTAAAACATTCGAAGTGTCGGTGGAGGGTATCAAAGATTTTTTTTATTGTTCTCTTATAAAAATATTGAAAAATATGTTGAACTTAGGAAAACATAATTTTATTTTAAGGACAGCCACAAATTAATGCAAGATTTGAATTGACCCGAAAATTCAATTCGGTTCCCGTTAATGCAACACAATTTCTTCAGCTTTTAAAACTCTTATTAAAATTTCCCAAAATTAAAAATGACATGACAAAAAGTCATTGGAAACACCTAAATAAAAAAAAGGTTATTTATGGAATAACAGACAAGACAAATGGCCTACTTGAATATGCTGGCACTTGCGCAAACTTTTCATGAGCATTTGGCATTAAAGAATTCGTAAATGTAACTGTAATGTTGCACAGTTTGTTATGGGGTAGTTAACATAGGCATTTGGTTTGAAAAAATGGTGTAAAATTACAATTTTTTATCAGCTAAACGAAAAAGTACGCCTATCGATCAAAAGTTCCATTCAAGTATTAGTGTAATTTTGATCGATATCAAATGCCGTTGTCTGCCCTCTGGCGTACATTCCGTTTAGGTGATCGAAATTGGCCCTCTAGATAGTGTTATTTAACACTACACATTTTTTTAACAAAAATAAGTTAATCTTTGCTTTTTTATATTTTTTAACATATTTTTATTTTTTGGTATTAATTTCAATCTGCGCCATCTTTAAAGTTTATGGCAGTTTTGCTTCTTTTTTAAAAAATTTTGCGAAAAAGTTTGAAATCCGCTCCGAACAGCGGCGTGCTTAAATGCATTACATTTCGGTTCTCCGAACCTCAAATGTACCAATTGCTATTTCATTTTGTAAGGCTCCATTTTAACTAAAGCTTCGAACATACGGTGGTTAGATCTTACAATAATGTAAGGTCTGGCAATGTGTTGACAATATACTGCCAAAGAAAAATTTTGCTGTTATAATGTAATGTAAACACATTGTACTGACAATACTGTAAGATCTTGCCACCGTCTGTACGAAGCTTTACCAATAACTTCTAGCTGTCAAATTGGCTTGTAGAGTTGCCAACACAATGGCGGCATATAATATTGTTGCCTATATTTTGTTACCACGGGTCTCCACGTAGCAATATTTATTGCGGCAAACGTCAAATTTGATTGCTCAATTAAATTTGCGACGTATAGACCGCATATTGTCATGAGTGCCAATTTATTGCGCAATGATTGCTATTCTGATTGCTTGAGCAATTATTGCTTAGCAATCAGCTGTAAAATCAGTTTTCTTTTATCTGACATTTCATTTCTTTGTACGTTTGTTTATGGTAAAACAATTTCACGTGTTCTCCAACAATATAATCAGCAATCTGCCGACGTTTTTGCTTGTGCTTAGCAATAAAAATTGCTACGTGGAGACCCAGTGTTAATCCATACCATGCACAAACTATAATATTACACAGGACTGGGACTTTGTATCTTAAAAAAAAAATTTAACTTTTAAAACTAATTAATGTCGAACTTAGCGATATCTGCTTTGAATTCAACATTTTAAGCCCCTGTATCAAGTTAAAGCATTTCAAAAAAGTTGTCTTTAGAACATATTTTTTGTTAAAAGTAAGTAAATGTAAGTAAAATAATTTAAATTGTATTCACTATTTATTTAATTTAATTGCACATTTTGTTTTACTTTTACTTGGATTAAGTCCTTTTACCGCAAACAACAAAACCTTTTAATTACATTTATTTTCTTTCAGGTAAATTAATTTGTAAATTTTTAAACATTTAAGATTTTTCGCAACGTCAGCTTCAAACTAGTGCT
Organism: Pollenia angustigena; assembly: GCA_930367215.1. Lineage (NCBI taxonomy): Eukaryota > Metazoa > Arthropoda > Insecta > Diptera > Polleniidae > Pollenia > Pollenia angustigena. The sequence continues at coordinate 20,313,183 of OV884061.1, read as the reverse complement.
CATAATTCTATTAAATAGAAACAAATTTTAAGAAATGAAAACAATAACAGTAAACATATTTGATTAAAAATTTAATTAGGCATACGAAAAAATTGTGATTTTTTTTAATATATATATAAAATCGTTAAATAAAATGATAATAAAATAAATAATTATAAAATATATATTAACAAACTATTTATAAAATAATTTAACATTAAAATCAATCAATATGTAAAATAATTAAACCAAAAGTAAATTATTTTAAAAATAAGTTAAACAAAAAAAAAAAAATTATTAAAACAACAACAACAACTTCGAACCAAATTTTAATGCCAATAAATAGTAACATAAAATAAAAATAGTTAAAATACGACAACAATAATAACAAAATATTAAACAACGAGCTAATAAAAAATATTTTTAATTTTCTACAATTTTTGTTTTTAAACGGGTGCAATCAGTTAAATATATAAAAAAATCTATAATGCTAAATTTAGTGTAATAAAAAAATCATACATAAATAATTTTAAAAATTATTAATAAAAAATAGCAACATAATTATGCCTCATACAAGCCATACACGCCATACCGGATCATCTGGTGATGATCTGGGCAGCACCGATGAAGTCAAAATTTTCAAAGATGAGGGCGATCGTGAAGATGAGAAAATCTCTTCAGAAAATTTATTGGTCGAGGAAAAATCGAGCCTAATCGATTTAACGGAAAGTGAAGTAAGTTAAAAAAAATACTTATTAAATACTTAAAAACAGGTATAGTTACTACCAATATAAGTGGGACACCTCATAAAAATACTTAGTTAACGTAATTAATGTTACATAATTATTTTTTGTAGGTATAATTTAAATTGGAATAATTTATTAAATAAATAAATTCATATAAAATGAAGTAGATATCGCTCCCTAATTGCAACATAGTCATATCTCAAAAAATCAAACATTTTAAGTTACAGCATTATATCTCAAACTGAACCGAAGTTATATCAAATTAAATTTTATTTAATCTGTATATACAGGTACATTTTGACAACTTTAATCGCATTTTACCAAGTTTGATTTTTGATTTTTTGTTTGCGATATGCCTATTTTGCAATAAAGGCCAATTCTTAACTTAAACTAAGGCTTTTATTTTAAGTTCCAATCATATCAACATAAGATCTTTCCTATGTGTCCAACTTATAGTGTGAGTAGCTTTATATACCCAGTCAGCATGTGGAAGATTTTTTTTAAGCAAAAATCACCAAACAGAGTCTTTTAAGACCACCTTAGATGATCACAAATTGATTAGCTAATTGACCATGCAGATGGTCGAAATGTGACTGTTTGAGTCACATTTAGTGAGTCACATTTAGTGAACCTAACAACAAAATAATGCTTCTTTTGTTATAACGGGACAAACAAAAAACTAAGTGATTTTTTACTTTTTATTGAAAAAATACATAAAATAAAATAGGAACAAGTGCTATCTATATTCAGCTTTGCCGAATCTTTTAAGCAATTATGTTTTATAACAAATTCAATTCTTTTTCTAATAAAAGTTTTATAAGAATTTTATTTTTTATAAAAGGTTTTATTCTTATAAGAAATTCATTTCTGATAAGCGGCTTAACTATACTATCAGCCCAATTATGAATAAAAATTCCCCGGAAGTTTTCTCCCTTCTCCCATTTTTCCTATATAAATTAAATTGTAAAAAGGGGAAAAACTCTCGGGGAATTTGTATTCATAATTGGGCTGTATGGGTAATTCCATGTCAAAACGACCAAGAGTGGGACACGACCCCTTCCGATTTTAATGAAATTTGGTGAGAAGGTTCCTTCTATCCCATAAGGAACATATATGAACGAAATTACAATATTAAAATTATATTTTAATATTATTTTTTTAAGGGTTGCGAAAGGAAAAAAATCATATCTTAAAAAAGAAAAAAAACACCTCCTTCAAAGTTTCAGGATTTTTAAAGAACAGTTTGAAGTATTATACCAAAAAAAATCAGCCAAATAAAAAAATAGGTTTTTGACTTAGTCCGTTTTTAAAATTTAACATTTTGCAGATATTACATTTTTCAAAGAAAAAGATTTTTTTTCAATTTATGGTTTGTAGCCCCAAGTATTCTCTTTAAAATGACATCAAAATCATCTTCGTATGTGAAGTAGTTTTCGAGATATTGAAGAAATAAGCTCAACACATTTGGCTAATTTAGCGAAATTATGACATTTTGAATATGCCATAACTTTTGAAAAAAAAATTTTAAAAATTTTTTTCGTTCATATATGTTCCTTATGGGATAGAAGGAACCTTCTCACCAAATTTCATTAAAATCGGAAGGGGTCGTGTCCCACTCTTTGTCGGTTTGACATGGAATTACCCGTATAAGAAAACAAAAACTTGAAAAAATTTAATTCAGGGCTAGTTAAACTGTCTCTTAAAAAATGTTAAAAATGTGTTTAAGCCAGCAAATCTATAGCTCAGTAAACGTTTAAACCATCTGTAAACGCATAAAATTGGGCGTTTAAATTACCAATACAAACCAAATGAATTCGACAACATTTATCGTAGTTCTGCCACATTATTCTTTTTTGCACTACATATAATATATGGGGCACTGATTTACAGCTGATTAATTTAAACTACATATAAATTTAAGTACAGTATTGCCGTGTACAAAAAATGCTCTTATAAAAAATGTTTTTTCTACATATTTTTTTATTGTTCTGAAGAGTCTCAGGTAAGATAAAATTTTTTCCCAAATGAAAAGTTGTTTTCAATTCAAAACGAGCGCATAAATGATTGATTTAATCGCACAGTGGCGTCAAAAAATACTCGAAAAAGATAAAAAATTTCAGAAAATGCTAACTGGGTATTTAGGAATGTATGAACTTGTACATAGTTATGCATATTTATAAAAAAGCAGAAAATATAGTAAATGTAAAAAATTGTTTTCTTTCAGGAAAAAAGTGGTAAAATATCATCACGATCTGATCACAGCCCAGTGTTTAGTAAGTATATAATAATTTTATTTCTATAATATTCATATTTTTAAAAAACAAGTAAGAGTGCTATGTTCGGTTATGCCGAATCTTATATAAATACATTTCACCATGGTGCGATAAGAACAGAGAGTTATGTAAATACCGTTCTTCTTCAATTCTGCCAACGGATGGTGTGTATTGATAATAGGGTATTCATTCGGTTAACCGTCAATCGGTTAACCGATTAATTACTACCCGATTAACCGATCGGTTTATTTCAAATTGGCTTTTTTCGATTAACGATTAAACCGGTTAATTTCAGTCGATTAACCGATGTAACAAAAATTTCAATATTTTGTAGTATTATAACATATTTTTTTTGTGTTTTAAATTATTTGTTTCGCCTCATAAACAAAATGTAGGTATGTGTTAAGAAAATATTTTTTTATACAAACAAAGAAGGTGTTCAGTGACCTTCATTTTAACCCATTTTCCGCCGACCGGTGACTTAAATTACAACGTTTTTAAATTTTTTTTATCTTCATCATCGATCAGCAGGAATGTGGCGAAAAATGGATTAAATGTTTGATTTTCAACACCTTTTTTTTTGGTTTCACGTTTCTCATGCATACATATCTTCTCATATCAGTCTTTTAACAGAATTAACCGAAACAATTATAAGAATGTTAAAAAGAAACTCTAATGGCATAATGGAGTATTTTATATGTTTAGAGAAATCCTGGAAAAGGACAGAGAAATAAGATCTACGATAAGTAAAATAATTTTTTCCAGGTCAAGTTTTGTCAAAACTAAAGAAAAGAATCGCTTTAATCCTAAACATTTAAACCAAATTACTTTTCTAAAAGATTATTTTTTAAGATCTCCTTTAACTATTGAAATAACTAATCAAATTATTTCAGTTTATTTTTTTATAAATACATATTTGGGGGATTCACAAGGTCTTATGTCTTAAAATAATTACAAGAAATATATATCGTCGGCATAATATGCAAACTGGCTAAATCCACTTTTTATGTAAATTGAGATGTTGATGCCTTGTGGTAGAGAAAGATACGCCTTGTCGGCAAGCATGTAGTTCTTCTCCTATTTAATTTTTGAAGATTGTAAAACTATCTGTATTTTTAATTTTCTATCAAGCTGCAAATAGGGAAAATAAAAAGTTTTTTGTCTCTCCTGTAAAATGTGCTGAAAGTGAGTTAGCAAGTTTACATAATAAGCCGACGATATTACTGTTGTGGGCTACCGCTTATAATTTAGATTTTTACTGTACAGTTATGACAAATCAATGAACACACAGCATTAAAATTTATAACTTTTATTTATTTTAAACAATTGTTAAATATTATTTAGGAAATTATGACGATATGACTTCATAGCACACCTTGTGAATTAATTGAAAAAAATGCATGTTACATATTTATGAATTGTTTTTTTTTGTTTGCTCGTTTTAGTTCAAGAAATGTTATGTTTGGTCTGTAATGATTTTTTTTACTAATAAACTCCAAATAATAAACAATTAAGGCATTTTTATATATTGAAATTACTTTATTTATAAAAAAAAACTTTATTAATCGGTTAACCGATCAAAAACAAAATTAACCGATTATTAACCGATTAAACCAAAACCTCGGTTAATTAATCGAGCGATTAACCGATTAAAGCAAAAGGTCGATTAAATGAATACCCTAATTGATAAGCAAGATGCTTGTACCGAGGTCGGAAGCTTTGGCTCTTGCCGTTCTCCAGATAGGTATACAGAAATATGTCTTTTTGCGAAAGGCGCCACAAGCACTTCGCGAATCCCGCACATATTTCAAGAGAGGTTGTGCATTGCTTACCCAGCCACATATGTTTATGTACCAAATTTGGCAAATTTTCTCTTACCGTGCTTTAGATATAAGTACATCTATTTTTGCTCCGTCCATTTATCCACTCCCGCTAGGGATGCCAAACGGGAAATCCCGAAATCCCGGGATTTTTCGGGATATTTAATATATCAACTTTTGTGTACAGAAAGGTTCGTTTTTATTGAATTTTTAACTCTATACCAAAAAAATTATTAAAAATTATATTTCAGTTGTATTTTTTATTTTTATAATTCTTATTTTTCTTTTTTAAAAATATATGTTATATATATATAATACCTATTGAAAATTCATAAATAAATAAAAAAAGTGTTGTTTATTTAAAAAAAATTCCGAAATCCCGGGATCCAGAAATCCCGGAATTTTGAGATCGGGATTTCAAAATCTCGAATCAAGGGTTTCCTAAAATCAATCCCGATTGGCATCCCTAACTCCCGCCTACATTTTGCCTGATGTTGTCTTTTGATAATTATGAGATACTTGTACCTAGTTCGGAATCCTTGGCTCTTTCCGCTCTCCAAATATACAGAAATCTATAATGTCTTTGTATGAAAAGTGCCACGCCTACTTCACCAATTTCTCACATTTTGTCAGATGATGTATATCTAATTTGGAAACTTTTGCTCTTTTCGTTCTGTAAATATACAGAAAAACAGTCGGACAGATAGATGGACATCGTTGTTATGTGCAAAAAATTCAAAAATTTTACCTTGCTACTTTCGGTGATGGGTATAAAAAGCAAAAACAACATGGAATTCAAGAAACAAATTATAAGCAATCGTGGTTTTTTACTTATATCTCATATATTTATGGACCGATCTGGCAGAATTTCAATGGCAAACAATTCCCGACTATATGTGACGTACTTAATCCGAGCTAAACCAGAAAAGGCTAAAAGGGTTTTTGCTAGTTCGGTAAGTACCGAAACCTAATTGAAGTGCAAATTTGATGGCCTTGAAAATGTTGAACTGTGAACTTAAATAAAATTTAAATAAATAAAACATGGCGTAATATTGTTGGAAGAGCAACTAAATTTCTACAAAAGTATGGACACCATTTAAAATTATCATTGTTTCATATTCATTTTCAATGAACATTTTTAAATAACACTAACTGACCCGACAGACGTTGTCCTGTCCAAATTAGGAAAAATGTTTGCGTTCGATTTTTAAAATCCGTTAAAAAGAGGAAAAAAAGTATTTTAAATTTAAAAGGTTGTTCATATACATATACATAAATTCTCAAGGTTAATGCCGCAAACACGCAATGACTGCCCTTGAGATTTGTTGATTGTCATTGCATATGCGAGTCTTACTGGAAACTGCATGCGTTTAAATCGAACACCATGTCAGTTGGAATCATTAGGATCCGAGGTATCAAAACATTTTCTCCTTTGTACTTCCTTTGATCATTCTTTCTTCGATGACGTTATTCATCATTTTTTTTACCTTAAGTCGGGTGCCATTACAAAGACGTGGTTGGTTTATATTTCGTAACATTAGGATTACCGATCCAATTAGAGATTATGAGGCGGTCATCCGGGAAATTCCAGGGAGTTTCAAAATTCGATTGGATAGTTGACGACATCGTTCTGAGAAGTAACGAAATCTACCGATTTGTACGCTTTTCATTCGCCAGCGATTTCACTTTGAATCTTAAAATTCAGTTCGTTGACATCAACGTTTTTCGCAGCTTAAAGCACGTTTGCATAACCAATCATGATTTCAGTAATTTTGTAATGTTTGGAAACACCTTTCGGATGAGTTCGGAGTTTGATTCGGTGAACTGGCAGAAATTGAAATAGCCACCGGGATTTTGCCGTTTCCTACGTCCAGCAATTGTTTGGAAAAGGCGTCACGAGATTGATTGTTCTGCAGCTCGACCCGCATGTTCAGAGTCAATTTGAGCTTCCTAACGTATTTCCACACAGCAGACGACTTCAAACATGCATTAAATTCATCGGCGGGCGTTGATCGTGGTGTCACTGGCAGTGTTTGCCGAAAATCACCTGACAACAAATCATCGTACCTCCAAATCGGCTTTGATTGTTTCGTAAATCTTGCAACGTTTTGTTTTATGCCTCCAAAGATTTCTTATGCGCCATTGTACATTCATACCAAACGAACAGTTTGCTTTGCTGCAAAACTTTGGCCCTCGCACTGTTCTTCGATATGTTGGATTTTCATTGGCTTGTACATTTAATGGCAACTTAAGTGCTGAATGAGCTGTTCGACCGCCTTCCAACAATGTTGATGCAATTCCTGACGATGTGAGTACAAGTACAATATCATTCTGCGAGCGTATCGTTGCCAAAATTAACGCGATTAAAAAAGTTTTCCCAGTTCCACCGGGAGCGTTTAGAAAAAAAATCCCACCATCTTCATCTTTCACAGCTTTCATGAGAGTGTCGTATGCATATTTTTGGTCGATTCAACAGTTGAAAATTTTTTCGAACTGATTCCCTTAGGACTTCGCAAAATCGGCGTGGTAAAATTTTCTTTCAATAAAAACTTAAAATGGATTAAAACGAACATTTGAAAGAAAAACTAGTCAAATCGATGGAGCCGTTTTCTGATTTTATGTAATTTGAAAAAAGTGGGCGGGGCAAAATTTCCTTTTCGTATAAACCTAAGTTGGACCATGGCGATCATTTAAAAAAAAAATCGTCCAAATTATATATGTAGCTGTTATTGGTGGTGCAATATGAAAATTGGATTTTGCCACGCCCCTCCGCCCGCAGACCGAAATGAAAAATCAGACTTCACAGTGTCACCAACCTGAATATTCTGCAGATTCCATGAAAATTTCATCAAAATCGGCTCAGCCGTTTTGGAGTCCATACGTTACATACATACATACATCCTATTTTATATATATAGAATAAATAGACATAGAAAAAGATAGATAGAATAACATTTTTCAATATGGAATCCATAAAATCCTGTTTTACTTGTTTTGTGTAGAAACAACAGCAACACTACAAGAAGATAAACATTTATTATTTTAATGTTTAAAATAATTTATAAAAAAAAAGAAAAATTCCCTTATTTTTTTCGTTAAAATTTTTCGTGGTGTCTTTTAATTTTTGAGTGCTTCTCTAAACAAAGGGAAATACAAAAAATTGAAGTATGTGCAACAGGAAAATTATGTGCGGTTTCAGTTTTTTGAGTGATTTTTATATACTTTTTACTGCACGTTCAATTACTTGATTTTGGAAAGCGTTCATAATTAATAATTTTCTCTGGTTCCGAGGGTAAAGTCCCAACCATAATGTGCTTAAGTTGGCTTCAGCAAATGTGCGAATATTATACAAATAATATGAGGCAAACCATGTGGAACTTAAGGAAACTTTTTGGTAAGTTTTATAAAACAGTCATTTGCTTGAGCAAAGTGCGAAACTGAACGCAATGTTTTTGATTTTGTTTTTTTTTTTTTTAATATATTTGAGAGACTTTTTTTTGTTAATTTGTGACAGTAGGCTAAGCACGGCTATGCATATTAGGGTTGGGCCTTTATGCTTCGTACAGACGGTGGTCAGATTTTACAGTAATATAAGGTCTGCGAATGTGCTGGCAATTTACTGCCAAAGAAAAATTGCCACCAAAAATAAATTGTCAGCTCAGACGATTGTGATACAATGCCACAAAATGAAAATTGCGTGTATTTTTATAAATTGAAAAAGTGGAAATATTGTTATTGAAATGACAATCAATAGCGCGGATTTTTACTTGTCTATGTTGTTATACAAAAAAAAGTATTCATTGATTTTACCTTTGCAAATTTAAACTTTTTTGTTGTTTCTTTTCACTCATGTACATATATCAGGAATGGCAACTATGGTGCAGTTGTACTTTTTTTTACACATCGGTGGCTATCTTAAACAAAATTTCATAACTTAAAAATTCTTTTTTATAAATATATGTATGTATCATTAGATGAGCCAGAAAATATAAAATTGGTACCGTCATAGTCTTTAAACTACGTTTTGTTATTGAAATTGGTAAAAAATCCTAAAGTCCATTTTCCAACCCTGATACGCATGTCTTAAAATGTCTTCTAACAACTTTGTCAAATAAAAATTGCCAGTTCACACGGTTGAAAGACTTTTTTAGCACATTTTACTGATAACATTGTTAGATCTGACTAAGCATAAGCTGGCTTAAGCTACTGTCAAGAATTAACAAAAAACTTAAGCAATGTATTTAAAAAAACAAAAATAAAATCAAAAAGTATTTAATTCCGGACGGAAAGTGCGACCTGTTTCGCACCTTGCTTTAGCAAATGTCAGTTTCATAACGTTAATCAAAAAGTTTTCTTAGGCTCAGTATGGCTCGACACATAAATCACATGTATTCGCACAATTGCTTAAGCCAACTGAAGCATATTATAGTTGGGCCTTTAGTGTTTAGAATTATCATTTAAAGGCCCAGTTAGGCGAACGTTGCTGTACCCGTCATGTACCGCACCGTACTGTAAGTACGTTGGTGCACTTATAGAACATTTAAAAACGTGTCATATCCCTGCAAATAATAGGACCAGTCCAAACACGCGTGTAAGGAGTAGCCCACAAGGGACTAGGACTAGTCCAAAAGTAACACAAACGTATGAAAAAACATGGTCTATTTAACATTACGATGTCCTAGGGGAGGACCATATAACCCAGCTTTGGACTACAAAGGAGTAGTTTTAAAACTACTCCATGGTATACACAAGAGGATTAGTTTTGAAGTCGTTTAAAAACGAAAGCATGTCGTTACAAAACGAGACATGTCGTCTCACTACCCACCATGCTTGCATTACATCGGACCAGTCTATGGAGTAGTCCATTTTATCAAAATGGATCAGGTGGTTATTAAGCTTTCGAGTTTTAAATTCAGATATTGAGGATTTTTCAGTGTGAAAATTTATTTTAAGGCAAAAATAAGAAATAAAATGTCACTCAACACAGTCAATTCTTAAATGCACATTAAAAATGGCCTCAGTCAAAAAACTCTTGTTGTGAATATTATGTTATTCCATCAGATGTGTGTCCGAACAGAAATTCAAAAGACACCAATAACAATTCGAAGAACTACAATCTTTTTTGTGGCCAGAAAATGACTCAGATGGGTTAAATGAAAGTACATATTTTTTATTGGCGACGCTCAGTCTTAACTCTTCTTTTGAACTTTAGTTTGATTTTAATTATTTGACTCTAAGTTACCAATTGCAATTTTATGAAATGCTTAAAACATCCTATTTATGATAAGCCAATAGATTATACATATGTTTTAAGTTTTGTTATAATTTTAAGCTTCTTTTATTTTGTTAATAGTTGTACTTATTTACTTTATAGGTATAAGGCAACTTACAAAGTGTTCTTTTGTTTCATATTGCTTGTATATGATATAACTTTATTAATTTAACATTCATAAAACTTTCATCCTATTAACAACTTGAGATGCCTTCTAAGTAGGATGCCACAAAAACTCCAATTTCAGCTTATGGAAGGATGTAAGACATATGAAATGCCCTATAACCCACGCTTTAACTCTCGATTTCCCACGTTTTTAATCGCCTCTTTGGGATGACAATCTCTTATGATCACAAGTGACTAGAAGTCTTACATGAGCCCCATTTCCATTCCCCACGGCAATGGGTATTTGTAGATCATACCAATTCTTGATTTATCGTCCCATATCCAGATTAACGCTGTACCTACATAGTTCATAACTTCAGCTACAATAAGTTCTTCGAAAACGGTCATATTCAAAGTTAATAATTTTACATAGAAGTTTTTTTGATGTGAGGACTTATTTAATTTTAAGAATGGGGACTTACTATATTATTATGAAATAAGTTTTCGTTTATGAAGCTTTTGGTTTGGGGGTTATTTCATATTTTTGAGAACTTGTTTCATTTTGAAAATTATGGTTTTCATTTTCAAAATGGGCTTTTTAAAAAATGTACTTCCTTCGGTACCATGTACCAAAAGCAACGACAATTTGGCCAAGTATAACAAAATTATACATGTTACATTGGGCCTTCAAAAGTTACGAAAAATGTAACGAATGGAACCAAACGGCATCACTGTTGTTTAAACATAACATGTTTTGTTATGTATAAAAGGGCTGGAAAAATTGGTACAATTGTACTTTGTTTTGGTACTATTTATACTCGCAAAGTGCAATGGTACACCAACGGCTAATTTAGTACCATTAAGAAATCTTCCCAGTTTTAGTAATTTCATATGGCAACTCATCATTTCATCATTAAGCCAAGTACTTTGTTCAAATTTGTGAAAAATGTTGAGCAACATTGATTATTTCACACGAAAGTTTTGACATGTATCAATGATACCAAGTTTGAACAATTTGACGTTTTTATTCCTGCAAAGTATGCGACATTGTTTTGGGTATGAAAACAAACACCACATGTATTTTATTAAAATTATTTTTTTTATAAAAAATTTAATAAAAATTAAAGTAAAAAATTATTACCGGTTGTGTTATTTCAATTTTTTATTTATTATTTAAAATTTAATAATCATTTCATACTTTATTGCTTTTGCTTCAAAATTCCACGTGAAATAAGTGCAGCTTACAATATTTCGCAGTTATAAAAAAATGTTGCCAGAAACATTTCGGAATTTTTTCACAAAATGGACAGAGTACAACTCTATCAGCATTATTTCATAGATATTCCGCACAAGTTTTTTTCATATGCGTTTTGACAGCATTTCACGTGAAATGTTAAACAGAGTAAAGGCTCAGTTAGGCGAACGTTGCTGTACCGTATCTGTACTGTATCAATCAGCTGTTCGCTTTTTGTTATATGAAAACCAATACAAAAGCTTACCGAAATGCAACGTACCAATCTGCAGGGTTGTGAACTATTTCTAATTGAAAAGCGCCGTGGCCCCAATCAAAAAGCGCTAAAAAGCGCTTAATAAAAAACTGAATGAAATGTTTAAGAATTAAGTTTAATTAATTACACTGGCCGTCAAAAAAAATCGTTTGAAATAAAAATATATAAAATACAAAAGTATAACAATCCGTTCAATCCGTTTTCAGTTTTTCCTATCATGTCGAGTTTTTTATGGGCTAGACTAATATTTCGACCGAAATAAGGCATTTATGCTACATACATTTTATCATAGCTTGAGAACGATTTGTGCGATTTTGATCTTTTACAAATGATTATTTTCGACCATATGGCGACCATTTTTTCATGCAAATTAGTATGCATACTTTTTTTTATCAATTATCAGAAATCCAGGTACATTATGAATAAAAAAAGGCGAGAAATCGTGAAGATCAGTAAACAAAATGTTAACTAGACGTGACTGAATGACTATTTGGACTCAGCACGCTAAAGTCAATTAAAATTGCATAATCAAGTTCTTTACCCCGACTTTTTGTTTGTTTTTTGCAGTGCAATGTTAATAAAACATTAACATTTTTAAAAAGCCTTTTCTGATAATTTCAAATATACCCGGAAAGAAATATTAACTAAATCACCAGAAAATATGTCTTGAACCAAGAAAATTTTGCACCCTTCTCGTCAAGCCAAAAATTTCTTATTGTAAGCCTGAAATTTTTTCATAAAAACGTGTAGTTTAAGAAAACTTAATATAAAAATAAGAAACTTTTGATTGATATGTTAACATGTCGATCTAATTAAAAATTAATTGAATCAAACCAAGTTTTCTTGAGCATTTTCTGAAAAGTTTAAAGAAATCGGTAGCATTTGTTTCTTGATTCAAGAAATTCCATTCTATTAAAATATCAATTAAATCAGACTAATTTAAATAAATGCTGAATGAAATTTTTGATCAAATACCAAAAATGTGAACTTTTGATCATGAGAAAATGTTTCTTTATTTTAGAAAGTTTTACTTAATACGAACAAAAAAAAATTAATGGATTACTTTAGAAAATAAACTTCTTTCCTTGTATAGTATGCATTTCAGAGTGAAGTATGTATTTAAAAAACGGAAACAAATTTTGGTTTAATATGTCTTGATTTAAATGTTTGCAAAAAAAAAGTACAAACATTTTGGGTATCAATAAAAGCGCCAATTTAGCGCTCTTTTTTAAAAAAGCGCTAAGGAAAAAATATGCGCCTTTTCGACACTTAAAAAGCGCTAAATCTAGCGCCAAAGGCGCTAAATTGGCAACTCTGGCAATCTGTATAAAATAGAATTTCATGCCGTTGTTACGTGACATTTGTAAGACAGTGATGGGCGGCTTGTGTGTTACAATGAATGCGGGTAATCTTGCTCTTTTTTTTGGTACTTTTTTAAGTATATCTATAGAATTGTGACAAAACAACTTACAATACAACATATTTCCAAATATACAAGTATACATATGTTTAGATGATTAAAATAAACAAACAAACAAAAGATTTTAAATGGTATCAAAACCTTGTTTGGTGTATGCACATTTACAATATATGTATGCTAAAAATGTATATATGCTAAAATACAAATTTATTTCTTGTAAATCTATAATATAAATATTAAACTACTAACATTTTTTAAAAATACACAAAATACTGTTTTAATACCATTTAAATCACGTGGTACCTTTTCTGCACAACGGTCACCATTTGAACATTTTTGATTCTCATCACTGTTTATTTTGTTTTATGTATACTATTGCTTTTTGTTTATGTATGGGAAAACATATGACACGTTTTTAAACGTTCTATAAGTGTACCAACGTGCTTACGGTACGGTGCGTTACATTACGGGAACAGAAACGTTCGCCTAACTGAGCCTTAACAGGCTTTACTGCAAAAGCATGAAAACCTACATGTGTTAATAAAAGTATGTAAATAAGTATGAATGTATGTGGTATATGGGTGTTTCCAAAGTAACGGTCGTTACCGATTTTCGGAGATTTTTATAATAAAATTCCAACCTACCCAAATATGCCACGAGGATTGCTCCATTTTGGACTAACGGAAGTTCAAGCAACGGTAGCAACCGAAAGAATTCATAAAAATGTAATTCCAATACTTTTTTGACCGTTAAAAATGTAACGGTCGTTACTTCATAAATGTGCTGTTTTCAAATGTCGGAAACAAACATCATTATTGTATTGTAAAATTTTGCACAGGATATGAGAAGTAAAACATCTAATCAAATTCTTTGAAATATTTTGTTTAAGGAATGGATTTATTTTCGAACCAAAAAAATTTGTTACCAAAAAAAAAATTTTTTTAAAGTAACGGTCGTTTCATTATAAAAAGTTACAAGTTTTTTGTGTCTGAATTCATTTATTATGGGTAACAAAAAAATATATATTTTTGTTTGTATAACGAAAATTAAAGTTAATCTTTCGGAAAATGACAGATACATACATATATTTTGTATAATATTAGCGGAAAAATAAATTCAAAATAATAACTTAATTTTTGAGCTATAAGGCGTCATTTTCTGTGGAAACACCCATATATATTCATATTATTTCAAAAAAGATTAACGTTTTTGTTTCGCCAAATTGCACGTAATCTTTAAAAAAAGGATTTGATAGATAAATTGTATATCACTGAGTTAAATCGTAAATTAGAAGCAAATTATCTGTCTTTGAATGATGTTTACTGTGGAACGAATGTAGAAATACTAATATGTATAAGTATATGTTTGCATGTATATTAAAACCAATGCAATTAACAATAACGAGGTAATTAAGTTTGCAGCAATTTCACGAAAGTTTTATTTCAAGTTTTGCGGAGTTTTAAGAACAAAATTCGACTGAGAAAATGCAATCAGTAAAATTAGTAAAAATATTTTCAAAAGAATACCAATATTTTGATAACACAAATTCCCAATTTCAAATCAAACAAAGATTAAAGTATCAGTCATTTCTGGGCAATATTTTCAAAAATATAAAATCAGCCAAACCATTTAATGTTTCCAGAACTTTTAAAAATTTGTGAGAGGAATATTATCAGTTCCACATCATCTGCAAATGTGGAAAAAATCTTCTTTTTTACTAAAATATTATTAAAACCAAAGACAGACGCAGACTTAAAACCGCAACTCTTTGCGGCTTCATGCAAACAAAGGACTTATTTAACTGACAATATACCAAACTAAATTATGTATTTATTAGTACAAATAAGATTTATAATGCATTTTTTGTGGTGTTTTTATTAAATAAAATTAATTTGATTTAAAAAAGATCTTTTAGTATAATTAAGGAAAAAAAGGTACAACTTGTAAAGGTTGTTGGTACAATTTTAAAAATCTCAATGCCATCCCTGATTAATGTATTAAGGTGAAAATAACAGAACGAGTTTGGATGCATAAAAGCGTTTAATGCTCAAAACCGGTGTGCAAATAAACGATAAATTCTACCTATGTTTACTTTCTTTAAGTTGGTGGATATGTATGTACAAAACTTACATTCCACATATTTTATGAAGATTCCCAACATTTTTTCGATCAAGCGATCATCTCCCGTGAGCTATACCGCTTCGATTCTGCATTAAAACATTTCAAAAATCTAGCCCCATACTCGAGATTGCGAAATGTTTATGCAAGTTTTTTTATGCTTTTGCCATTTTTGCCCGATTGTCATTTCCAATACGTCGTAAGAAAAGCGTTGACTACCGTTTGGGATTTAAGTCCGAAATTAACCCTTAACTGAACTGTCTTTCTTTTTATTACATTCACTAAGCCATCATTAAAACCCCATTTTAAAACCACAAAAATTATACAGATATTTGTGCAGGAAACAAGTTTTATTAATTTATAATTGTGAAAAAAATGTAAGTTCAGTTGTATTCCTTCTTAAAAAAACCAATATAATTGCTATCAAGGCACATTAAACAAGACATCATTAAAGACCAGTTGTTTAACTCCAAAAAGTGTATTTCGTTTAGGAAACACGTTCAGTTGATATCAAATAGTGACACAATTTAACCCTTTTATGACCAACATGCAAGTTAACAAGTAAATAATTAAAACGAATTAACAACAAATCTTTAGTTAATTCAGAATTTAGTTCAGTGTATTGCATATACCTTGCTATATGTGCCTTGATAGCAATTATATAATAGCAATTATTTAATAACCTCTTAAAAATGTCGGTCATGAACGGGTTAATTTAATAGTAGCTATATAAATTAATAAAATGTGTTTCCTGCACAAATATGTATGTATATGCTTTTTGTGGTTATAAAATGGGTTTTAAGTGATGTATAAATAAATGTTATAAAAAAGCAAAATAGCAAAATAGGCAATTAAGGGTTAATTAATGATTAAAATCTTTGCTAACGACATATTGGAAATGAAAATCGGACAAAAAATTGTCGTTTTTTTTTTTTTTTTTTTTTCATTATTTATTTATTGAATCTTCATATATTAAATATGAACTAACAATAATTAATCAAATCTTAACCTAATACGTTATTTTAGTCCTGCCAGTGCCAGACAAAAATTTTCTTCATCGCGGGTTCTGTTCACTTTTATAGGTGTTTATCGCTCATCTAATTGGATAAGTGCTGCAGTGTCTCTTCTTCTTAAGCGAGTGTGGCCGCTATCATTTAAAATATTTCGTGCTAGTGGGTTCGGGTGCAATTCGAGCCTTTTTAAGTATTTTACTGCATATTTCGTAATCATAGTTTTAACTAATGGAACATTAAGATCCTTGTGAATATTTGAGTTTTTAACATACCAAGGGGCAGCTGTGATTATTCGAAGTAGTTTATTTTGGCGCCTTTGAATTTTTTCGATATTAGAGGCCGAGGCAGTGCCCCATTACTGAATACCATAGCACCAGAATGGTTAAGTTATTTAAATTTTCATTATAGGTACAGTACTTTTCGCTTATAGTCCACTACTATAGTTGGACAACTTTTGTGGACTATAAGCGAATTTGGACTATAACCGTTTTTTTTTTTTTAAAGCCCTTTTATAGATAATGAGTGTAACCAGGGCTGCCAGGTACTTTTTTTCCTTGTCCCCAAAAAATTTAAAAAAATATCCCCAAATTATGAAAAAAAACCTTAATAACTAAATATTTATTTTTTGTTTTTTTTCTGACCAAATTTAAAATATTTTTTTTTTTTAAAAGTAAAAATAGTAAGAAAAATTTTAATTAGAAATCCCCAAATAAAAATTTTTTGTAAAAAAAATTATTTTATTTTGTTTGTACCCTGAAGGAAAAATAACATAAATTTATAAAGTACCTTTAACACTACCTTTTAACTACATAAAATGATAATCTTAATAAGGACCTTTTACACCGTATAAGTTGTTGATAAGAGTAAGATAAAAGTTTTGCTACTTTTTTCATATTTTTAATACGAGACAAAGAAAAATAAGCATAAATAATAAAAAGGAAAATATATTAAAAGAGTGTAAAATCCCCAAAAAATCCCCGAATTTTTTTTTTAAATCCCCAAAAAAATCCCCAATCCCCAAATGACTTTCTTTGTCCTTTTTGCTCGCATAAAATCCCCAACTTTGGGGATAAATCCCCAAGTCTGACAGCCCTGAGTGAAACCTTGTATAATCCACATTTTGGACAATATAAAAATGATTTTCTTCAATAAAACCACTCTTTAAACAAAAGAAAAGTTTATTTAAAACATAACCAAATAGGTAGGTATTGATTTATTTTAAATAAATAGTTAAAACAAAAATCTTTTTTATTAATAATTCAAATGCTTTAATAGATTTCAATAAAAACAAATGAGTACGAGATTCATTTTAATTCTTTGGATGACGAAATCAAACACAACATAAATATCAATTTCATAGGATTTTTACCTGACAATTTTTTGTTATACCAAACGTCAGTCTATAAAAAACTCTAATATTTTTATTTGCGTTTTTTCTATGAAGTTTGACTGTTGCCAGTTGATTAAAAAAATATAAAAAACAGAGTGGACTTTAAGCGAACATTTTAGCATGAAGAATTATATACGCATGCTAAGAAAATGTGGCTTTAACTTTAGAACAAATAATTTGTATGAAATTTGAAAAAATCGTCATGTGAATAGGACAGTTTTGGCCTAAATCCGTTTTCGGCCTTTAAGCGGAATGGACTATAAGCGAAAAGTACTGTAATCGATCATTTAAAAGCATGTGTCTTAGATTTTCAAAATGTTAATGCAGAATCTAAAAATTCCTGAATATCTAATAACTATATTTAGCCATTCATGGGACAAACAAATTTTACCGAACTTTTTATTAATGAGAAATACCATTTTTGGACCTTTTTTTGATGCTAAACCGCGTCGGGAGATTATTGCTAGAGCCCAAATGTTTTGGGAATCTTCGTAAAACGTGTCAAAGTAAATTTGCTGGGGGGTACAACTTGAACTTTTTGTTTTGCCATGAAGGGTGAGTCGGTCTATTGTACGTACATTTGTACATACATAAGTATCTATGTAGGTATACCTACCTATGCATAAAAAATTATATTTTTAAAAAGTCGGTTTTGAAAGAAGAAGAAAGAGGAAACTTTGAAAAATATTTTTTGATTTAGGGAAAATATTGGCGTCTGCTTTATTGAAATATATGTATATATGTATGTACATACATATGTATGTAAGTATGTATTTAGGTACAATGTCTAGCTATGTACCTATGTATGTATGTACATATGTATGTATGTATATTACTGCATCAAGAAAAATTACTGTAAGTTGGACTTTTGTGGAGATTTTAAAATTTCCAAGGAACGGCAATTCAATAAATCCTATATGTATATACATATGTATGTATGTATGTATGTAGGTACTAGGGTATTCATTTAATCGGGCTTTTGATTTAATCGGTTAATCGCTCGATTAATTAACCCAGGTTTTGGCTTAATTGGTAAGTAATCGGTTAATTTTGTTTTTGATCGGTTAACCGATTAATTTAGTTTTTTATAAATAAGGTAATTTCAATAATCAAAAATGCTTAAATTATTCATTATTTGGAGTTTATTAGTAAAAAAACAAGTCCAACAATTCTTGATCTAAAAGGAGTAAACAAAAAAAAAAATAATTCATAAATATGTGGTATGTATTTTTAAATTAATACATAATCAGGGGTGTTCTGGAAATCGATTACGCAAAACGCAAGAATTTTAAACGTCGTTTTTTAAAAAGATTTCTGTAGTAAATATTTCTCTATTAAACAGAGTTTTATAATATTATAATATAGGCTGAGTTCCTAAACATCATAATACTTTGCAGTCAAAGTCAAAAAATATCATAGAGTTTAACTATATTTAGTTTGATTATTGTGTACGCATCGATATTGTTTTTAGTGAACTTTGGTACAGATAACATTGTAAAATTTTTCACGGTTGCTTGGTAGAAAGCAGTTAAAAAAGCGAGTTGCTTTGCAACTGATGTTTTGGAACTCACCCATACCTATATTACAATACTAATTATTATTAGTATTGTGGTTATTTTATTGAACTTTTTATGGTTTTTAATCCAAATTTTTTTAATATTTTTAATTAGGCTTAAGTTCATTAAATTAAATTTTCATTAAATTATTTTTATGAAGAAAGGAATTTTACAACATGAAAATCAATTAAAATTGATTGATAATTTTTCATTCTTGACTCAATCTGGGCTCGAACCCAGGTGTTTACGGACAGGTTACCCTGACATGTTTCGATTGCAACCACTCAATCTCCTCAGAGGGCTTGCCGTTTAACAGTCGCAGCCATCGACGACTGCTGACGTCATTAGTCAAACATCAATCCTTAAACCAAATTGTATTCAACCTTTGGTAGATCGAAATTTGCTTTGAATGATTATCTATTTTAATTTATTTTAACATGTTATTCCTTTACTTCTGTTTTTTCGTACTTTTGTCAAGAATTCTTCTTGAAGTTCAAAGTACATATTTTTTGTTTTTTCATTTTTTGTCTTTCTTATTCTTGTTGACCTTTTCAGCACAACTTGAAGGACAAATGCAAACATGGAGCTCGTGCCTTAGCTTTAACAATTATTAGTATTGTGGTTATTTAATTGAACTATTTATGGTTTTTAATCAAAATTTTTTTAATATTTTTAATTAGGCTTAAGTTCATTAAATTTAATTTTCATTAAATTATTTTTATGAAGAAAGGAATTTTACAACATGAAAATCAATTAAAATTTATTGATAATTTTTCATTCTTGACTCAATTTGGGCTCGAACCCAGGTGTTTACGGACAGGTTACCCTGACATGTTTCGATGGCAACCACTCAATCTCCTCAGAGGGCTTGCCGTTTAACACTCGCAGCCATCGACGACTGCTTTCTTCATAAAAATAATTTAATGAAAATTAAATTTAATGAACTTAAGCCTAATTAAAAATGTTAAAAAAATTTGGATTAATACTAATTATTATAATTTTGTAATAACCCAGCCAGCAAAATAATCCGACGACGTTCAGATATTTTGGTTTTTTGTCGGCATTTCTGATAGATATCTAACAGAAATCTAATGAAAAAGGCATGGGAAGTTCTGATGTGTTAGCCGAGATTTTTTGCACAACTGATAGCTGAAAGACATAATGTTATTGCAAAATATGAACATAATTATAAATTTTACACGTACGTACCTTTTTAATGCTTTTTCATGACCAAATAAAATTAAAATTATTTCCAACCGAATGACAATTGTCATTATTTTAAAAAAATAATAAGTTTGTTTAGACGAATCTGAATGAATTCTGTCGGAATTCTATTGGACATATCTGTACATAAATTCCCCCCGATATATCCTTGCGAAATCGATCAGAAATCGGCCAGACAGTAAGAATATTCAATGTCTGACAGAAATCTGAACGAAATCTCTAAGAATGAAGTCAGACATTTGCACGAAATGTCTGATTCCGACAATGTCGAAGTATTTTGCTGGCTGGGAAATTATAAAAATTAAATTAAAAGTGTATTAAAAACAACCTTCAAATTCATGCGTGTTCGATTTCCAGAACACGCCTGAATATGTATTTATTAAAAAATAAACTGTCGATCATTTTATTATTAAATTTAATAGTTTAAGGAGATCTGATAAAATAATTTTTGGACAAAAATTTTGGTTTAAATGTTTAGAATTAAAGCGATAAATTTCTTTACTTTTGACAACACTTGACTTGGAAAATTTTTTTTCACTTATTGTGGGTGTTGGAGGAATCAGAAGCAGTCCATAATACAGAATATCTTATTTCTCAGTGCTTTTTTTGGATTACTCTAATTATATAAAATCTTACATTATGCCATTAGAGTCCTCATTTAATAGATATTTAAAAATTGTTTACTTTTCTAATTGTTTCGGTTAATTCTGTTAAAAGATTGTTTGTGTTACTATCAAGAGTTTATTCTGTTTTTGTACTGTATTTTAAGAATGTATTGCTAGGATGAAATAGTTGTAACGAGGGGGTATTGTATACAAAATATTTTTTTAATAAAGGGTTAAATTGTGAGGGCCGATGTTGAATGTGAACCACACCTAAACGCCAAGTTTTTTTCCGAATTTTATTTGACATTTCTCTATTTCAGACTTACTCAATTTGAACCATGGAGAGATACACAATCCAACAACGTGTTAAAGTTACCCAGACTTATTATGAAAATGGGCGTTCAAATCAAAATGCATATCGTGCACCAAATGTGCGTACAATCGCAAAAATCGTGGAAAAATTCGAGCAAACCGGGTCTGTAGAAGATGTGAGAACACGAGTGCATGCTCGTACAGCTCGTACTGCAGAAAATATTGCTGCTGTTCGCGATAGTGTGGCTGAAGAGCCGTCCACCTCAACTCGTCGTCGTGCCCAACAATTGCACCTCTCACGCTCTTCGTTGATGAACATTATGCATAAAGACTTGCATTTACACGCTGACAAGGTGTAATTGGCTCAAGAACTAAAGCCTCTTGACCATTCCAAACGTCGTGAATGGGCAGAATGGTGGCAAGAAATGGCAACAGTGGATGATCAATTTTCGAAGAAAATCATCTTCAGTGATGAGGCACATTTGCACCTCAGTGGATTCGTCAATAAGCAGAATTGCCGCATTAAGGCGAATGATAATCTAAGAGTGATTGTCGAAAAACCAATGTACCCACAAAGAGCAACTGTTTGGTGCGGTTTATGGGCTGGCGGCATCTTCGGGCCGTATTTTTTCCAAAATGAGGCCGGTCAGGCAGTTACTGTGAATGGTGTTCGCTATCGTGAGATGATAATGAACTTTTTATGGCCCGAATTGGAAGATATGGATGTGGACGATATGTGGTTTCAGCAGGACGGTGCCACTTGCCACACAGCTAACGAAACAATGGCTCTTTTGCGCAACAAATTCAATGGCCGTGTCATCTCACGTAATGGCGATGTCAATTGGCCGCCAAGATCATGTGATTTGACACCGTTGGACTTTTTTCTTTGGGGTTATTTGAAAGAAAAGGTGTACGTCGATAAGCCAGCAACAATTCAAGAGCTAAAGGATGAGATAATTCGGCACATTAACGGCATAGAACCTCCATTATGCCTCAGGGTCATCGAAAATTTGGACCATCGGATGGAGGTGTGCCGCCGTGGTCGCGGCGCCCATTTGGCCGATATTTTGTTCCATGCATAATTGAGTAATACCAATATATCATAATAAAATAAAATTACAATAATTTCCTAAATAGTTTGTGTTTTATTCAAAATCAACATCGGCCCTTATTTATATGAGACGAAACAATTAATTAAAACACAAAAAAAAATATTTTATAATACTACAAAAAATTTAAAATTATGTAACATCGGTTAAACGGTTAATCGACTGAAATTAACCGGATTAATCGTTAATCGAAAATAGACAATTTTAAATTAACCGATCAGTTAATCGGGTAGTAATTAATCGGTTAACCGATTAACGGTTAACCGAATGAATACCCTAGTAGGTACATACAAATAGTCAAATAAGTACATAGTTGTTTGTTTTTGGTATTTACATGAACATACATACCTACATTTAATCTAAGTTTATTTTTCTTTTTTGCCAAGCACTTCTGAGCGAAAAAGAACTGAAGGAATCTAAAAAAAATTTATAGGTACACACATACATAAGTATGTTTGTATATCAATTTGAATGTAGGTATGTATGTATATACATACCTACGTTCTACACAAAGCAAATGATACACATATATACATACATACACTCTATATTGTACATACATACATACATACATATATTTTTATCTCTTTCAAACAAAAATAAAAATTAAAAACGCTAACAATGATCATTTTTGTACCTAAAATTAAGTCTATCGGCTCTAGCCTCTTGTTAGTGACGATAGGGCTTCACTGATGACGACGTCATGGCGTCGGTTTTGTTGTTATGCTGCTGCTGCTTACCAACTCTTGTTATATGTAATTCAAGGCG
This sequence comes from Pollenia angustigena, assembly GCA_930367215.1. NCBI lineage: Eukaryota > Metazoa > Arthropoda > Insecta > Diptera > Polleniidae > Pollenia > Pollenia angustigena. The sequence continues at coordinate 20,289,965 of OV884061.1, read as the reverse complement.
TTGAAGAGTATAATACAAAATATAAAAAAAAACATCATTAGCAACACTACCCATATCCAGCATTTACAGTTCAACAGGTATATAAATAAACGCAACGTATAACAAGATATGTATGTACAATAATAATAACAAAAACAACAACAATGAAACCACGAACAACAGCAATGAGTAAAAAAAACACAACAAGACCAACAAATCTAAACAAAGAAATATTTAAAAAGAAGAAACAAAAAACAACATCAACAACAACAACAATTGTGTGGTGGGTTATGTCGTCGCATTTTCGAAAACAATTTCATGTACATACCATAAGTGAGATTGGTGAGTAAGTATCCATGTGTGTTTGTACAGATCAGTGTTACCACCAGCAAAATTCAAAATTACACTTGAGATGAAGCAAAATTACCCGATTTAAATAAAATTACACCTGATAAAAAATTTAAGTTTTATTTAATAAAAGACATTTACAAAGAAAAAATGATCATTGCCATTCCTTTATGATGGGGGATTTTTTTAGCCCGAAAGAACTAACGAAAGGTTAGCTGTCAAACGAACTGTCATACTGCTCTCACTTTTTCATGCGATCGATCGTAACTTATTTTTTCACAAATGAAGGCGATGTGTTGATTAAGAGAAAATAACCTGTTAATTACACTTCAAGGTCGTGCGATGTGACACCTCTTGATTGTTTTCCGTAGGGCTGTGAAGTCACTGGTTTGTGCTGATAAATTAGCAACAATTGACGTCTTGGAGGTTAACAGCAATGCTCGGAAAAGAGGAACAAAATTGGACGTCTGCACTGCATTTCGTCAAGGACAGGTGCGGTGCCTATTTGTTTAGAGTCAGTTTCAATTGGCAATGCCGTGTTTTAAACTGCGATTAAAATTTTTTTGTATTGTCTACCATTTCACCCCTTATACCTTATTTAGTAAACAAAATGCCTGCAGGGTGTTTCACAACGGTCCCTTTCGAAATTCAGTTTTACAACTGTTAAGGGAGTTACATATTCTTTAAAATAAAGCATTTGAAAGTTTCCAGACACAAACAAAATTAATTATATGTTGGAATATTGGAAACATTTCTAACCCCAGGCTAGATTGTAGTTTGAATAACTTTTTTCAATAAACTTCAAGTTCTAAATCACAATGATGGTCATATTTATCCAATACTAAGAGCCTATCTTGAGACATTTATCACTAAACTTTTGAAAATTTATATATTTAATGATTGAAGTCTTTCCTTAAAAGAAACCGATACTTTGGTTCAGAAGACTGTGTGTATCAACAATATTTAAAAAGAAAAAAATGTCATCACTGAAATCGAATCTTGATTTTATTTGGGTATGTGAAGTAAGAATTTAAAATAACACCTGAATTACACCTATGAGAAATTACCCATGCTCTACCCACGACAGTAAAAATTATACCAAATTCGGGTAATTACCCACAAAGTGGCAACACTAGTACAGATTGATTGTACAAGGCAGTGTTGCCAATGGAGAATTTGAAAATTACACATGCATGTGTCATGGCTGTGCACCAAATCACACAATTGTAGCAAAATAACACACACAAATCCAAAAAGTAGCTTTGCTAGAATGAATTGCTAATTGCTATTCTTTATGCTGGGTACACACTATGCAACGCATTTACGCAATCTAGAATGAATGAAAATGAATTTAATTCACTAGATTGTGTAAATGCGTTGCATAGTGTGTACCCAGCATCAAAACGCTTTGATATTTTGAGGTTGCATTGAAACAGATTGCATGTACATAGATTGCACTGTGTGTACCCAGCATAATTTGCAATTAACTCGTTTGGCTTACAAAAAAGCAAAGCTTAGTAATTGCTGTAGTAAGAAAGAACTGGATGTATATGTATAACGGCACGTATCCACGCGCAGTATTTATTTCCAAGCATAAGCAGTAACGTCGGCGGAAGAACAGCGCAAATATTTTTTTAAATGCCTAAACAGCCTTATTTTGAAAAATTAGCTGTGAGTGGTTCCGTTTGATTCAAACAAACTTATTGACTTAAGATACTTATCGACTCACTATATAAGTACTTTATATCTATCATTATTCTCGTTTTGCTCCACACTATTCAATAAGTTGCAATATATAAAATTAAATGGTACAATTTTAAGTTCGAATTTATTTTTATTTCAAAATACATTAGGAAATTACTTCTTATGTGTTTTTGTTTTAAAAGAAAGTTGAACGGACTAGTTTTGCGATCGTATTCTATAAACCACGCATTAAATTTAAAAATCTCAAGAATGTTCACACTTTTTTTTTATTAATATTCTTCTTTCCCCTCTCACCAATAAACTCAGTCTTTCTAAAAGAAAACTTTCCAAGTGCAAACCCAGAGAGTACAATTTGACAGTAGAGTGTAAGCTTGTGGAGATGGAAAGTGAAAAACAGTCAGGGTGTAAAAAACAATTTTGAATGTGATGGAAACTGAAATAAATGACAAAATCTCAATGTTCGAAAAGAAAGTCTTGACTGTCAAAAATGAATGAAAAAATACAACTTAAAGTAAGATTACACAGTGATTGCTCATGGTAAAAATACCACATGAACTACTCATGCAAGTAAAAATTACACACAATATTATTATAGATGAACTGGCAACACTGGTACAAGCGGTTAAAAGAATGAGTAATGAAAACAAAAAGCAAGCAAGCGAGAGACTGGTAGCTTTGTAGGAATTGCTGCCAGATGTGTCAGATAAGGGTATTAATCAGGGGTGCCAGATAATTTTGATAAAAAATCGGCATATTTAAAAAAAAATCGGCATTATCGGCACTTTTATATAAAAAAATCGGCAAATTAAAAATTCCTATTTTAAATACAATAAAACCTATTCTTACTTACAAATAAGAACAATTCAGAATTATCTAATATTTATAACTTATGAAATTTCAAAAGAATCAATCAAAATAAACGTTTTACAAAGAAATTGTAGTTAAATATAATTTTTTTTTTTAACTTTCTTATAATTAAGTATATTCCATATACAAATATTTGAGTTTGACATTTTTATTAAATCCGTTTTAATATTAATATCAAAACAGTTTAAATTATTAATTTTTAAATAATCTTTAAAAAACGAATAACTTGCAAAGATAAATTTTCCATTGAACATCAAAACTCTGTTACAATAAAAAATTCTTTCCACATTTGCGGAATAATGTGGAAGGACCAAAAATTGTACCAAATGCTGGCATAAAATGTTCACGTTATAAATCTGAAATTTTTTGCCAAAAAGTTTGCAAACTTATTTAATTTTCCTTACATAATAATAGGCTATTTAATTTATGTACTAGCATCGTCCTCAATTGCGTTATAATCTTAATAAAAAAAAAATTATTTAATTATCAAAGTAATTATTATTTAAATTATATTCATTGATAGTGAATATAAATTTATCTGACCTTTATTCTTTTGTAAGTATTTATCTATCCATTTTCAAACACAAATATAAAGTGTTTTATATTTTCCTAATAGAAAAAGAAATGCTAACTGAATTATTTTAGGTTTAAAAATTATTTCTTTTTTAACTTTGGCCTTTAATTCTTCATAGTGGAATATTTTTCAAATGAAAATGTATTAACCCAACACACATTACAAAACAATGCGGCCATTAAAAAGTTGATTAGTTAATGCAGGTTTTATTTAAATTGTTTCGTATAATTTACAAACATTTTAATATCCACTAAGTTGTCAAACCTTTTTTCGCCTTCTTTTTTAAAGAAAATATTTAGTATTAAAGTTAAATGTACCTATAAATTAAATAAATATAACAAATTTAACTCAACTATTAATTTTAATTGCATAAGATATTCGTCCCTTAAAAATCCTAAAAGAATACATACCAAATTATAGTGAAATATTGCAATTCATACATAAGAGTTGAATGGGAGTATTGCATTTAATTTTTCATGCGTTCAGTTATGAAAAATATATTATAAGGTATGTATTTTATATGCATTTAAGTAAATAACTACATACTAAGGAAATCATGAAAATATTCCCTCTTCTTGAAATACTTCGAAGTTGTTTTGCTGGGAAGAAGTATGTTTATAAGGGCGGGTCGATTTGTATGTCTGAAAAAAAATGAAAAATCGTACAGCAAAAACGTAATCTTCATAAAATTCTAAGAAAATTCTCCGAAGAAACCATAGGTCTAAAATAAAATCCTAATCCGCGCCTCTCGACCTGAACATTTTTTTCCTCTTCTTTCGTTAAAATTATTTTTTTTTTTGATATACAGTAAGGTGGGTCGAAAAAAAAAACTTATACCAGTCACCCCCTGGAATGAAAGATATGTTAATGAAGTTTCTAAAACAGGAAATTTTTTTTTGCCACGCCCCAAAATACGGCCCTTTTAGTTTTTAATATGTAGCATATCGTTATTCATGGATTGACATTGGCTTTATTTTTGGCTTTGGCGACTTTTTAATCCGAGCTACAATTCTGGGCGCCACTTATCCTATCTCGGATCCTTTCCCAAAATGTCAAATTTATTTCACGCACCAAGAAAGCCCTTCTAAAACCTAGTATGTATAGCTCACTTTTATGACACGCCTCCAAATTAAGCGCCCTTTTTTTTACATACATATTACATTAAACCAGGTAGAAATAAGCCTATACAAATCAAAAAATTTTCATCAGTCACGCCCTAGAGTAAAAGGTATATTAATTAAGTTTGAAAGACTTTAAAACAATTGTTTTTACCACGCCCTAAATTACAGCGCTTTTTATTTTATCTATAAAGCATCGCCATATAAAGTTTAATTTAATCGTATCGTTATTATTATTGTTAATGGCTAGAAAATTGCTTACTCTCTGTATTTAATGCTTTCTTAACATACCTTTAAATTCTAGTTACATGTAAGAAATATCGGATCCTTCCCCTCTAATGACCAATTTTTCATAACTAGAAAAAAATTCCTTCAGAAACATTATAAGTAAAGTTTTTTATATTCTCAATTTTTACTCATGCCCTAAAATTATGCCTATTTTTATTATTTCATCATCAGGCCAAGTTTTTATGGCATAGGTCAATGTTAACCATTTCTTCAATTATTTCGTTGAAAAGCCATTTTTGGTCCAGCTGGCCAAAAATGCCTTACGATTTTTTAAAAAAAAAGCGACCCGGCCTAATGTTTATATATAAAATTAATAATGTTGTACTTATTTGCCCTTGATATAAACAATTTGAATTAAACAAAATTTTGTACATTTTTCTGTTCAAAATATGATTTTTTTGGCCAAATTATGATTTTTTTATCAAAGCTTCTGGCAACGCTGCATACAAATATAAAGTTGCAGCCAACTTCAGGTATAAACTACGAACGGAAAACAAAACGAATTTGCGAGTACAGCAAAGAATGTACTCCCCCACTATTCTCTTTTCTCCTCCCTTCTATTAACTCAATACTTTGCATTAAAAAATGGCGACTAAAGAAAACTTGAGGGTTACACGATCAAGTTTTGCCTATCAAGTTTTTATACACTCACACTTTTTTACCAATACACTCACACTTTTAAAAATTGAAACGAACGTGCCTTTAAAATTCTCTTTCCAATGACTGTTTCAATTTACGTTCAAGAAAACAGCTGATTTAAAGGTTAAGGTAGAAGTACAAACCACGCGTTAGTGCGCGTACGCTCTGCAGACTTCTGTCAAAAAAAAAGTAAACTAGTGTATTTTCATAGAACAAGCTACATGGAAAATATTTTGATGCGTATGCGCCAGAAAGTTGGTTAACTTTTATCCTTTTAACGCGTTGTATATTTTGGCACGTAATCAGATGACAATAAAAATAATAATTTAACAAATTTGTGAACCATGAAAGAAAAACTTATTGAAGAGCTTAAAAAACATACCTACAATATTTATATAAAACGAATAAATTCAATAAAATAATAAAATCTTGATATACTTTCGAAACCATTTTCAATGCACAAATAAGTAAACAAATAAAAATCAGCTGACATAAATGGCTTTTGCAACGTGCGTTCTGTAACTTTCAATTTTTCATGCGCTAAAGTTTTTAAACGCACTACACACGTCGACGAACTAACGCGTGCTTTGTACTTCTACCTTTATTTATTAATTTATTTCAGAAATAGGGACCTTAAGAATTAAATTCTTTTATAGTCCAGAGGATAACACAATGAACACCAATAGTAATAATAATAATTATAATAACAATAATAATAGTAATAATAATAACAATTCAATAATAATATAATTATAAAATCAAGTTTTGAACAAAACAATTAGTAATTAAACTAAAAGAAAATAAAAATTAGAGCAAAAATAAATGGTACATTAATAAATTGGCAATTATAATATTGGACTAAGCAGTTATTAAAAAAAGAAAAAGTGGGGGATAAAATTAATAATAATAATAAAATTTTTAATATTTTTAATTAGGCTTAAGTTCATGAAATTTAATTTTCATTAAATTATTTTTATGAAGAAAGGAATTTTACAACATGAAAATTTATTAAAATTGTTACAGTAATTTTGACTTAGCTGCACAATCTCCTTTGCACGATTTTTTGTGCAGGTAAATCAAAAATGCAGCTAAAGTAAAGTGTTTGAAAGAGAAGTAACAACGTTTTTATTAATAAATTGATAATAACAATGACGTTCAAACAACCGTCATTTGTTATGCATTTTTATAATGAACGAGATAGCCAAATTGGTAACAATAAAGTGTGGAACTGAAAAGTCGCTGTAGTCCAACGTAAACAATAGCGCTGCAAGCTGTCAAAAGCTAAAAATTCGAAATTTTGAACTTTGTTGCGCTACAGAGCATTCGTCAGCTTTAAATACTACTACAACTACTTTATTCTGTTCCAGACCTAAGATTTGCTATTTCTTTCATATAATCGTGGCAAAGTTGCTGTAACCACAACCCATATGCAAATGTAGGTACATTTAAACAAAATAAATGAATTATGTATAATGTTGTCGACTTGACTTAATTGCGATTTTTGTTTTTATAAACAAGTTAAATTGGATATTTATGTGAAAAAGTGGCCACCATATTTTTTCATCTGTGCAGCTATCTTTGAAGTTTTATATGAAAATATTTTAAAGCTGCTCAAAAATATGGAAAATGTGCAGGTATACAAAATGCACGTAAACAAGGATTTTGAACAATAATTACAGAAAATATTTATTTTAGGCAGTTAAGTCAAAGTGCAGCTAACTTAAATTATTTGTATGAAAATAATTTTAAAATGCCAAAAATTTTGGGCACTTATCTTAAATGTGCAGGTAAAGAAAGTGCACTTAAAAAAGGAATTTGTATGGGATTATAAAGAATAATGCCAAAAATTATCAATTTTGTGCAGTTAAGTCAAAAGTGCACGTAAGTAAAAGGCAGCTAAGTCAAAACTACTGTATTGATAATCTTTCATTCTTGACGTGGCTCGGGCTCGAACCCTGGCCGGCAGGTTACCATGACATGTTTCGATCGCAACCACTCGATCTCCTCAGATGGATTTGCCGTCTTACACTCGCAGCCATCGACGACTGCTGACGTCAATAGTCAAACATCAATCCTTAAACCAAATTGTATTTAAACATTTGGTAGATCGAAATTTGCTTTCCTGAATGATTATCCATTTTAATTGATTTTACATGTTTTTTCCTTACTTCTGTTTTTTCGTACTTTTGTCAAGAATTTTTCTTGAAGTCCAAGTACATTTTTTTGTTTTTTCATTTTGTCTTTTTCTTTTCTGTTGACCTTTTTCAGCACAACTTGAAGGACAAATGTACACATAGAGCTCGTGCCTTAGCTTTAACAATAATTAGTATTGTGGTTATTTTGTTGAACTATTTATGGTTTTTAATCCAAATTTTTAATCAATAACAATTTTAATAAATTTTCATGTTGTAAAATTCCTTTCTTCATAAAAATAATTTAATGAAAATTAAATTTCATGAACTTAAGCCTAATTAAAAACATTAAAAATTTGGATTAAAAACCATAAATAGTTCAACAAAATAACCACAATACTAATTAATAATAATAAAAAAAAGAAAATAATAATAAAGAGAAAGATGAAGTTAAAGGCTAGCCATTTTGTGAAACATAATCCATAAGAATCTCTGTCTGTCAACAATTAGTTTTATATTTGAGGGCAACGAGTTCCAAAGCTTTATGGCATTGATGAAGAAAAATCTGCTTGAATTCAAATACAGTATTTATCGGATATAAGAACATCTCATATAAGAACAAAACGCTTATAAGAAACATTTTCAAAAACACCATGTCTTTTTTGTGATTTTTCTAACAAAAAAGGTTTCATATAAGAAAAACGCTTATAAGAAAAAAACTGATAAAAGAACATTTTTCTTAAACACCAAAATTACAAAATGTATAGAAAAACAATTTATATAAGAAACTTCTAACGGCAACACAGAATTTATGTAGTTTGCATGGACAACTCTGTTTTCTGACAGTTTTACAACAAGAACAAAGTTTTTTTTTTTTTACTTTTAAGCTGGAGGTCGATAACACGCGTTTACGCGTCCACGCAGCGCATGCTTTTATTACCCTACTTGCGTTCTACGTTTCAAGTTACATGCAACGCTATGCATGCAGCAGCAGCACAAGTAAAAATAAAATTTAATTTGTCAAAATCACCTGATTTGTTCGAACAAAAGTAGAAAGTAAACCTACTTTTCGCCTCAAGGCATCTACGCTTTTGTGCATGTAACTTACTACGTATAACTACACAGATTCTATTTTTTTGACAGCTGCGTATGCTGCGAAAAAGCGAGTAACGCGTGGTGTGGTCCTCCAGCTTTAGTTTTTGATGAGCGAGCTGGTACTCATGAGAAGCTTTGTGTTTTTTGCCAATAAAAACAAAAGTTAAAATTTTAAAAGAAATACCAAACGGTATAATAAGAAGCGAAATTGCAAAAAAATATAACATTGGACTTTCAACGTTATCTAAAATAGTGAAAAACTCAAAAGACATAGAAAATAATTATTTAAAAGTTAGAAACGTTAACATTGGGTCTTCACCTGACAGTTTTTTGTCATACCAAACGTCAAAGTTTGACGTTTATTATAACAAAAAATTGTCAGGTGAAGACCCTATTTAACAAAACAAAGAGACAGAAAGTCTTATGGCCATAGCTACTTCTATAAGAAATAAGTTTCTTATATAAAATAGTTGTATATAAGAAAGAAACGCTTATAAGAAACTTTTTTCCTGGATTTTTTTAGTTTCTTATATCCGATAAATACTGTAGTTGTACCGAGGGGGTATTAAGGTCACACTCCTGGCCGACCTACCGAATGAAATTTTGTCAGACAGGTATGTCGGTGAACGATCAGTTAACAATTTGTGTAAAAACAGTAGGTTTTGCATGCGAAGGTAGTCCACTAAGTCACAACCAAGAATCATGGTTCTCCAGGATGAGACACTACTAAATCTGTAAATACCGTATACATAATGAGTTGCATTGTTAAACGATACTTGAAATTTATGAAGATTGCACGAGTCCAATTTGGTATACACCACCGCCGAAGTAGTAATAAGGGGCAGAATTAACTGTAAAATAAGACGTTTCTTGATCTCTGTCGGTGTGTAACCAGAGGTTATTCGCAGGTTGCATAGTGTCATATACGCACTGCGTACTACATTACACTGGTTTACAGCCAAAAAATACCAAGAACGCCACATGCTTAGATAAGTTAATTAGGACCTCCTGAACACGAAAACCGCTATAGTTTTTTTTTCCTAAGTACGGTTTTTTAGATAACGGTACTTTTGTGTTTTTCGGTGTATGGTCCCACTCAAACCCTTGTGGAGCCCAACCAAAAAGTTCGATCGAAATAAATGGCATATCGCTGGAAAGGTAATTGAAAGCCATCTCCGTCGATATGCTGTCTGATAAGAAATGGCTGAGCAATTGCACCTCAAAATTTGCCTTTTTTACGTTTTTTTCAAAATTTTTAATTTTTATTTCGTTTTTTTTCTACCTTATATTAAATATCTGGAATGTTTTATTTTTTAACCAAAAAGTATATTTAATTACCAACATTTTAAGCGTGATTTGAAAAAAATCGGATGAAAAATATTTTTTATTAAGGATTTTGTGGAACGACAATAGTTTCATCTCATATAAAATTCCGTTTTTTTAAATACGTTAAAACTGATGGACGCCGAATATAGTGTGTGAGCAATAAAGATAAAAATATTATCGTTCCACAAAATCCTTAATAAAAACTTTATTTTTCATCCGATTTTTTTCTATCGGACTTTTCGGTTGGGTTCCACAAGGGTTTGAGTGGGACCATACACCGAAAAACACAAAAGTACCATTATCTAAAAAACGGTACTTAGCAAAACAAATTACAGCGTTTTTCGTGTTCAGGAGGTCCCAATAAACTTATCTAGGCATGTGGCGTTCTTGGTAGTTTTCCAAATTAAAAATTTGTAAAGCAGTGTTATTAATATGATCACTTCATTACAAAGCGGAGTTGATGTGAAAGCCAAGGTACTTTACTTTTTCCACATATGGGCACTTCCAAGATTGTAAACGGGACATTCGCACACGTTTATATTGACAAAACTGTAAAAAACAACCTGATTTTCATTTTTTAAATTAATGATTCTTTTAACTCTCAATTAGCTCTTTAATTTCCGCAAATGAAATTTTTCGCTTACTGTCGTGGTTTCCGAGATAATTGCAAAAAACCAGTGATTGTAAACGGGACAAAAAACGGAAGTGGGTTTTAAGGGGTAACCGTTTAAACAGTGATTTCTGCGAAACCTGACACAATATTTTATTGGGATTAATTTTAAAATGTTGCGTACTAATGTGCCCTAAAAATGGTTTCGATTTCAAAATAAAATATGAATTACATTTTTTTAAATAAATTGTTAAAGAAATTGTAAACGGGACATTGTAAACGGGACAATTTTTCCACCATGATTTAAAATTTTTTTATGTTGCTATTTATAATCCTTTATATAAGAAACTTAATAAAAAATGTTTTTTAGATCATAAATATGCCTTAGATTAGAGTATTGTTATTCCAAATGCATATTTTCTAATATACACAAGTATGTGCTAAAAGTTGTAGTACTTCGTTTACCATTTATCTTTTTTTTTCGAATCAATTAATTTATACGCATATATTAAAAAAATATAAGAAATTCTCTAAATAAATCTTGAAAAGAAAAATTTTTTTTTCCATTTTTTGTGGTTGACGTTTTTTTGGAAATAGCCATATGCAAGTGGTATGTCGTCTATGCTAACAATTGGAAGCTGATTAAAATCAAGTTTCATCCTGCTGATGGGTAATAAAACTGATTTTACGGGATTCAGCATACGGTTGTTAGCTATAGCCCACTCATAAACAGCTTTTAGGTCCTCATTAAGTTTATAACACATATCATCAACAAGACCAATACGACTAGATGTATACAATTGGATATCGTCAGCATATGCGTGAATGTTAACAATAATAACGACATTAAATATATCGTGCAAAGCAAAAGTCCAAGAACTGAGCCCTGTGGAACTCCAGAATGTACATCCTTGAAACCTGACTCTCTTAAGCCGATAACAACCTTTTGTACACGATCAGAAAAGTAGCTACTTATGAGTGACACTGCGCTTCCACCAAAGCCAAAGAGCACATTAGCGACAGATCAGCCACATCATATGCTGGCCTGATATCATCAAGTACTTTCAATACAGCAGTAGTAAAACTATGGTTTGAGCGAAACCCAGATTGCAACGGGGACAGCAAGCAATTTGTATTGATGAAGTCAATCATTTGCCGTGAGAAAAATTTTCGTTTATCTTTATAATTGCTCTAAGATTGCGTGCAGCCTACGTCACAGCTTTAAATTTTTCGAAATTTTGACAGACAGTATATGCAAAAGACTATCAAGAAAAACTTGAGCGTGTAACTGCAGTGTAAATGTGTTTTACAATTGTAGCCCTCTTAGTACGTTTACATTGTACTTTTTTGACATTTGCTAGTTTTTATAATAAAAATAGCTGACTGAAAGTTTTTTTTTGTAGTTAATACATACACACATTTAAAAATTTGCATTACCTTTTATTAATAATCAACTTAATTTATTTCTTCAATAGATTTTTTTTGTAGGGAAAATTTTGTCAAAAGCATTTAGATTTTGCTACAAATTTTGAAAGTACTAGATTTCGTTGTAGTTTAAATGGGCTATTTGAGAAAAAATTACATATTAATGCAGTGAAAAAATGATTTTAATTTAATTTTTAATTCGAAACCAAACCTCCGTGTTTGTTGGGCAATGTCCTAAGAGAAAGTTAGTACATATGTACATACATAACTATGTATCATTATTGAAATAACTGTAATTTTTTTATGAATAGCCTTATTTAATGTACAAATGTTAACAATTTTCATTTGCATAGAAATCTATAAACACAAAGATGCCGCTGAATTACGGTCACTGAAATATTGAAATTAATACTTCTCTGTGTACCAACAAGAAATGTTTGTGTTGAACGTGGTATTTCAGTTTTAGCCCTCAAGTCCAGCGTTCTTAGTTTTGTGGATTTGTCTCTAATTAGGGGATTTTATTTTGTAATTGGTGTAAAAAATGTTTTAAAAAACCCCAAGGGGCTTTTTTTCGCTGGGAGTTTTTGGGGATAATATATTATTTAAAATGTCATTTGTGCATTGGCAAGACCGATTTGGTCAAGATGTGGGTACAAATTAACTGCCTGTTTAACGTCCAAGTTTTTTAATTTTAGAATTTTGTTTTTGTTTTAAATATAATTTTTTATGCGGGCGTTAACTTTATGGTTCGAAACCTTTTCAATAGCTTGCTTTCTGTACCAACAAGTAACGCTTGTGTATGGCGAGACTTTTCTATGTATAATGAATACAACCAAGATTCGAAACACGATGCAGTATGAGCTCTTTAAGAATAAATTTACACTTGCAGTGGCTGATGAATCAGAAGATATACATAGATGGATTCTGAAGTTTTTGAAATTATAAACATTGATGCATAATTATTTTTCTTAAAATTTCAATTAAAATTAGTTTTAATATTATTACATTAATGGTTTTAATAATGCAAATTGATGTATAAATATTATTTTTTTGACATATTATTTTAATTTTAAGGATCTGTTGAGATTTTTGGGAATGAAGTTGGGGATAAGTTACAAAATAAAACTAGGAACCAGGGCAAGGAAAAGAGGAAAATAAATAACATTCTCTTCTCAAGACTTGAAGGCTTAAACTTGATGAGTGCTAACCAGCACTACTAAACACGAAAAACCAAAATTAAGAAATAAAATACAATACTAGAATTATTAATAAAAATAAGTACTTATTTTTAAATATGCAAATCAATTGGTTGCGGCACGTTTGAACCATCTCTGATAAAAATAAAAGCTAAATTCTAGAAATATGTATCATAAATTGGGGAGGATGACAAATTTTTAATGTAAACTAAACAGAAAATAATCAATTTTTAAGCTGGTGTAAAAGTAAATAATATGTATGTATGTATATTCGTTAAATGCACAAATAAAATAAAATATTTTGTGACTTTAAGCATTATTTAATTAAAATTTAAGAGTAATTGAGAGGATTTTTGGGGATGAAAAAAAACAAGTTTTTAGGATACAAATTTACAATTTGAGTTTAAAATTAAAAAAATACATCTGACAGCTCGAATGTCTGCAGATTTTGTTGTCGCTATTGTTTTGTTTTTCTTATTTCTAAAAAAATTATCAAATTTTTAACCAGTGTTGATCGTACTTGGGTAGTGTTAGGCATAATAAAAAAATTCCACTGCTGGAACATTTTTGAACGGTTTTCCTTTTGTTGAAAATAATCAGGGTTGCCAGGTACTTTTTTGCTTGTCCCCAAAAAATTAAAAATATATCCCGAAAAATCCAAAATTGGACGTCATAAAATTCATCATGTAAATTGAGTGTTTCTCTCTAAAAAATTTCTTAAAAGCATAATTTGAAAAAGTGCAAAAGGGGTTACCAAATGCCTAATTTTACAAAACGGACTAAATTTGAAAAAAAAACGCGTGTTTTCCTCATCTTTTTACAATAAACAATTTCAATGATACATAGTTACGTTATTTTTTCCCATGTCGCATGAGTCCAGCAGGAGTTGTTCAAGAATTCATAAAAATGGCTAAAGTCGATTTTAAAATTGACTTATTTGCTGTTTCTAAATAACAGACAAGTGATTGTGCAGTAAAATTTATATGAAAATCACTTAAAAAACTAAGTGCTTTTCATATAAATTTGACTGCACAATCACTTGCCTCTCATTTGGAAACAGCACATAAAACATGTTTTAATGATTATAGAGGCGTAGGAGTATGCGATTTCTTATTCATAATTTGAATAAAATTTTTGGAACATGTTACTATATGTCACTCCTTCTTTTTCTGGGCTATTTGCAATACATACTTCAGAAATGGTGTATAAATTTTTTTTTCAAAAATTGATTTCCATTAGGTTGATAAGGCCCCTATTACGGTTTACAACTAGGGTTTCTAATTTCCCGGACTTTTTCTATTCCCGGGAAACGAAACAAAAAAATCTTGTTCCCGGGATTCTTTGAATAAAACAATGATTTCATTAATTGAGTTCAAGACAAAAGTCTTTGCTTTTTTAAAAGAATATACACATACATATACAGCAGTCCAAAAAAATAAGCTTTATTAATTCCACAGAAAACAAAAACAAAACCAAACAAATTGTTACAGATACTTTCAGGCTTTTGTATTTTCTTTACAGTTATTTTTTAGAATTTGTAAATAGTTCATCATCTGGTGTTGGTGATGGTGTATCTATCGTCTACATTTTCATTTTCTACTTCAAGAAGCTTTTTAGACATTTCATCAGCAATTAGTTTTTAGAAATTTTAGTAAATATGTAGTATATTTTTATTGCTCGTTTATGATTTTAAATTTCAAAAAATTTTAAATTGAAATTAACGAAAATTCCCGGAAAAGTTTTCCCGGGATTAATTTTAAAAAAATGTCCCGGGATTCCCGGGAATTCTTTCCCGCGTAGAAACTTTATTTACAACTTAACTCAGTTGAGTTGTAATTAACCCTGCCTTTACACATGCAAGTAGTGGCATGCCACTGTTGTATACATATTATCAAAGAAAATTTGTTCGAAATAGTCGAATCTCATGCCATTAACTTTTGTGATTACACATGCCACTGCGAGTTCATTTTCAAAATGTCGTAGAAGCGTCAACTTGAGCAATTTTGTTTACTTCTCAAATTAAAAAAAAGGACCAGATAACAAAATGGAGTTACCGAGTTAATCATAATGGCAAATTTTTGGGGACATTTTTTCATTTATTTATATGAGCATTATTTTAACGATATTAATGCTCTATTATTAACAAACTTGCTTTTATTTATGCGCGTTTTTAAAAAATTAATCATAATAATTATTTATTAAGTTAAAACTTCAATAACTATTTGACAACAATCCAGTAAATATGAATTAAATTTTGAACAGGGTAACATTGCTTATCGTTTTGACATTTAGTGGCATGCAAGTGCCAAATTTCCACTCGCATGCAATTGGAGCTGCCATTGCGAAAAATGTGAGTGTATTAGTAAAAAAGTGTGAGTGTATTGAGTTTTTCGAACTGGCAGTGGCATGTGTAAATGCTAGGTAAGACAACTGGTTTTGATCAGTTGTAATTTTTGTTACGTTTTTGTTCACCGCAAAATAGCAAAATTGTAAACCATAATACAAAAATTAAGAAATTACAACTCAACTGAGTTGAGTTGTAAGCCGTAATATGTAGGGGCCTAAGTATTTTGGTTATTTTGTACGGTCGGTATCCTCGAAGAAAAATTCGAAGGAAATACGTTCGAAACAACATAACGATTTGGTTAATTTTCCAGTCCTTTAATACGTTATGCACAAAACCAGTGTATAAAAAGCTGCAGTTGAGATTATAAAAGTCATAAGATTCTGCTGTAACTTCGACATCTTCATTTGTCATTGGGCAAAAATAAACTGTTGCCTTTGCTTCTGATTCATTAAATGAAAACAGTCGCAGTGAAGGCAAAAGCAAAAAACGAAAAGTTGTACACAACAAAGAATATCGGCAGTCGACATGTTCGGAAGTGTTTGGTTTGACAGACGGAAACTTTTAAAAAATCCCGTAGTTAACGAAGATTTTGACTGCAGCTTTTTTAACCCTGCACAAAACACATCTTGGCCAAATATTGCTTTCCTACACTGAAAAGAAAAAATCAAAGCGATGCCAACGGTTCGGTAAATATGAATTGTTAAATACCTTATGTGAGATTGATTTAAACTAAAAACTTAAAGACTCCTGAGAAGAAGGGTTCGAGAGAATATTATTATTTACCCAGCGGGAAAATGTAATCAATATGAATCGAGAAAGTAATACATATCTTGTATAATATTTAAATCCAATTCATTAATCTTAACACAGAAAGTGTCCTAGGATTGTAATAAATTATTTTTATGTATGTGGATTTTTGTTAAGAAAATATGTAATAGAAAAACACGAAAAGAAACAATTCATTTTTTGTTCTGCAAATGTGGGAATATGCGTGGTAATCAACCCATAATTATTTTGTCTGATACACATACCTTCTTAATTCCAAGGAATGCATTATTATTAATTCGAAAATAATACATTATTTTTCTTGAATATTTATTTAATCAATTCCTCATTTTCCCGCTGGGTTGTTACCCGTTACACATTTTTGTTTCACTTCTATTGTATTCCTCCCATTGTTTACAGAAGAACTCTCAATTATAAGACAACAGCAGCATGCCCGAAAAGGTTTTCGTAATCATTCTACTTTGAAAGCTTGATGCATTTAACTAAATAATTTTAACAAACAGAATATGGGAATTTTGAGTCTTAATTTACTTCTTAAAATCTTAATTTACGTATTTTCTTCTTGTAGTGTTGTTGGTGTTTTTACAAAAAAAAAGTAGATTAAGCGCAAAACGTTTAAGCATTTTACCTTAAAAACGAGTTGATTTTAATACAAATCAAAAGCTTTAAATTGTACCAAATAATTCACATAAGTACCATGATACCAGCAAAGTCTCTCATTTACCAGTAAAGTTATAAATGATTTCATGTTTTCCATGCCTGGGTATATGCATGTGTGTGTTAAGGCTCAGTTAGGCGAACGTTGCTGTACCGTATCTGTACTGTATCAATCAGCTGTTCGCTTTTTGTTATATGAAAACCAATACAAAAGCTTACCGAAATGCAATGTACCGTAGTTGCAACGTACCAATCTGTATAAAATAGAATTTCATGCCGTTGTTACGTGACATTTGTAAGACAGTGGTGGGTGGCTTGTATGTTACATTGAATGCGGGTAATTTTGCTCTTTTTTTTTGGTACTTTTTTTAGTATATCTATGGAATTGCGACAAAACAACTTACAATACAACATATTTCCAAATATACATATGTTTAGATGTTTAAAATAAACAAATGCATATACACATACAATGAAAAAGGGAAACATATAAAAGACTTTAAATAGTATCAAAACCTTGTTTGGTGTATGCACATTTACAATATATGTATGCTAAAAATGTATATATGCTAAAATACAAATTTTTTTATTGTAAATCTATAATATAAATATTAAATTATTAACATTTTTTACATACACAAAATACTGTTTTAATACCATTTAAATCACGTGGTACCTTTTCTGCACAACGGTCACCATTTGAACATTTTTGATTCTCATCACTGTCTGTTTTGTTTTATGTATACTATTGCTTTTTGTTTATGTATGGGAAAACATATGACACGTTTTTAAACGTTCTATAAGTGCACCAACGTGCTTACAGTACGGTGCGTTACATTACGGGTACAGCAACGTTCGCCTAACTGAGCCTTTATTCTGTCGTTTTGTCCGCTCTCTGCATACTGAGAAAGCGAGAGTAAATTTTAAAAAATGAATAGATAAAAATTATAAGAACAACAAGTTATCTATATAAAAACAACAACTACCACAACAATAAATAAAAAGAGATCGATCTTTGTTTTGCTATCTGATGAAATGGGGTTTGATTACATTTTTAAAGTACGCTATAGAACAACTTAATGACTTAATGCAACAGTGGGCGAAGATTGTTGAAAAGGAAAATATGAAGAAATTATTCAGTTGTTCCGTCTATTATATAAACCGAAATAGTTGAAGCAGTAATTAAAATGCTTTTGTATTTAAAATTACAAAGGAAACAGATATTGCGCTTTATATGGAATCTACAAAACTGTTTTACGGTCATTGTGCAAACTTGCAATTTGAAAATTTGCAATGCATTGGGTATGGTTGTTGTGGTTGACCGTGAGCATATCGGGTTTTTTTTACAAATCTATTTTTCTAACAAAATTTTCCTGCAACACAAAAAATTTCTGGTAGTACTGTCAATAATCTGCTTATGTTTACAAATATACACAAGCATATTAAAATAATTGTGTGTTTTTGCACACCTTTGCAATGTTTGCACACCTTGCAGTACCCATTGTGAAAACCCTTACTGTTTGCTAAAAATTTGCCTACAAATTGGACACTTTAAAAATAAATGTAGGAGTTCATAGGGTTCTCGGATGAGATCGGGTAAAATTCATTAGATAAATTTGAGTCGCATAAAGTTCTAGATAGGTACATAAATTATTTTGAACCAACTTCAATTTGCAGTTTTATGAATTAATTTATCGTTTTTTAATTAATTCACAACAGATACCTATTGCAAATTTAATGTAAAATTTTCAAAAGAAAGGGCAATTCAAAAATTATATTCGGCTTTGCCTAGTTTTATATACCCTTGACCATACTACAGTATTTATCGGATATAAGAAACTTAAAAAATCCAGGAAAAAAGTTTCTTATAAGCGTTTCTTTCTTATATACAACTATTTTATATAAGAAACTTATTTCTTATAAAAGTAGCTATGGCCATAAGACTTTCATATTTTGGTTTTCTGTCTCTTTTTTGTTACATAGGGTCTTCACCTGACAATTTTTTGTTATAATAAACGTCAAACTTCATATAAAAAAAAAAAAACGCTGACAAAAATTTTAAAGTTATTTTTATATGGACTTTGACGTTTGGTGGGTATGACAAAAAATTGTCAGGTGAAGACCCCAAGTTAACGTTTTTTACTTTTAAATAATTATTGTCTATGTCTTTTGAGTTTTTCACTATTTTAGATAACGTTGAAAGTCCAATATTATATGGAGGGCTCAGAGCTGAAGCGAACCAAGTCAAAAATGAAAATTCGATAATATTTTGAGTTTGAGTAAGTGAATTTCTGGAGCCATTGACATGGGTTTATTACCGTTACCTTTGGAACGAAAAACTCTTTGATTTAGTCCGTTACAGAACTCGATAGAGTTAAACTTTGCGAAGAATTTCACAACAGTTTTGAAATACATATATTAATTTTATTTTATGACTTGGTTCGGTTCATCTTTGAACCCTCCATATTTTTTTGCAATTTCGCTTCTTTTTATCCCGTTTTGTATTTCTTTTAAAATTTTAACTTTTGTTTTTATTGTCAAAAAACACAAAGCTTAATGAGTACCAGTCGCTCATCTAAAACTAAAAGTAAAAAAAAACTTTGTTCTTGTTGTAAAACTGTCAGAAAACAGAGTTGTCCATGCAAACTACATAAATTCTGTGTTGCCGTTGGAAGTTTCTTATATAAATTCTTTTTCTATACATTTTGTGATTTTGGTGTTTAAGAAAAATGTTCTTTTATCAGTTTTTTTCTTATAAGCGTTTTTCTTATATGAAACCTTTTTTGTAAGAAAAATCATAAAAAAGACATGGTGTTTTTGAAAATTTTTCTTATAAGCGTTTTGTTCTTATATGAGATGTTCTTATATCCGATAAATACTGTATTTAAAATTGCACCAAAACCGTAAATTCGGGAGTATGCTTGTATGAAGGCCATGCGAAATAAAGAACAGATTTGACTCATTTTCATTATTTTATACTGCTAACTTACCTACACAGAAAAAATTCATTTTCCAATTCAAACAAAAAATTTGTAGAATCGAACAATTTTTTGTCTGAAATCGGTCTATAAACAAATTTGCATATTTAAACAATTTATTTGCATTCTGTTTGTTGAAAAAACACTGATTTTTTCAAACAAATAATTTAACTGAATCAAACAAAAAGTTTACTGAAATTCATATAAATTTCAAACAAATAATTTTGATGAATCAAACAAAAAAGTTTTTGCACAAGCAATGACGCGCACACAAGCAAGCACTACAGGTAGAGAAGATGAAGGCAGAGCAGAGCGGCCGGTTGGCTTTGAGACACATTTTTTTGTTGTAATAATTATTGAAAGAAGTCTCATTTATACACACAATGTTTTTCTTCATCACTCACTGTTGCTGTGTCCTTTCCTTTGCTAAAGAAGAAGAAATGTAACCAAAAACGGCGGCAGACCGACTCGATATGTTTTTCGTCATGATCCTATTTTTGTATTTAACTAAACAGTTTTAAAAAATTGAATACGGGGTTTTCATTCTTTTTTACCAACTTTGAAACCAACCAAAAATTTATTTTGTTTCTTATAATGTTGTTGTTGTTGTGTCTGTTGTTTGAAAAGAGTGAAACGGTTTTTCAAACCTCGTCACGCTATTTTATCATTTTTGTTATTGTTGTACTTTTTTAAAGTGTCCAAAAATAGACTGTATGTGTTTTTTGTTGTTGTTCTTATGCTGGGTACACACTATGCAACGAATTTACGCAATCTAGTGAATTAAATTCATTTTCATTCATTCCAGATTGCATGAACATCAAAACGCTTTGATATTTTGAGGTTGCATTGAAACAGATTGCATGTAGATTGCACTGTGTGTACACAGCATTATACGGGTCTATGAAATAACTCCCACGAAATAAGTCCCACTTTTAAAAACGAAATAAGTCCCACAAAAAATTGCTGTTTTGAAAGTGGGAGTTATTTCGTTTTTAAAAGTGGGACTTATTTCGTCAATTGATGGGACTTATTTCGTTACGCGTTTTTATTTTAAGTGGGACTTATTTCGTTTTGAGTGGGAATAAATTCGTTTTGTAAAGTGGGAGTTATTTCATACCCCTAAATTTATATTTGTAAGCACTTGAAAATTTGCAGTGAATGCTGTCTTACAATGCAAACCCACAAAATTGATCAAACCAGTAAACTAGTATGCCCATTCTGTCGTGCAGAAGTTCATGAAACCCTTCAAATATTTATCTGATAAATAAATGATTTTTTTTTATGGAGGAGTGCGATAGAGCCATGAAATATAAGGCCATTATGGCTTTATTTCTCATTTTTTTCTTACGCAAAAAGTTATATACTGGACATTTCGTAAAAGGGACAACTATAATTTTTTGTCCTTATCTCTCATGGCTCTCCTTTTTTGTTATTAATTACTTTATACTTACTATAATAAAAAAACTTTAAAGAAATGTGTACAAATAGGTACCGAACTTAACTACTGGAAAAACAATATTAAAAAAAATTGTTGACGTAATTACGTATGTATGTGTTTTATTATATTTTTAGTAGGAAATTGGAATTCGTGTTCCATGTTTTCTAATATCACCATTACAAAATACAACTAATCCCAATGCCACGTTAAAACTATAACATCGTCTACCATGCACTGGATCTTCAAGCCATTTATAAAGGTCGATAATTTTAATCTGATGGTCCTTCCGAAACGGTTTCCATCTTAATAATAAGAACAATTGATCTGTACTTAATCCATTTACGAATCCAAACGTTGTTACTAGTAGGCGTTCTCTATACGTTTCTTGACCGAAAAAAGAATTAATAATAAATTCTGGAACTCTATCAAAATTCGTAATATCCATTCCATTAAGAAGCCTTCTGCAAGCTTGCATACGATTTGTCTTTATTATTCCTCTGCTTTGATTATTTATATTATTCGACGTGTTTTTTTCGAAGAGCCAAATACTTCTTATTTGAAATCGCATTAAACAGTGAAAAAGTGGGACTTATTTCGTTTATGAAAGTGGGACTTAACTCATTTAAGAAATATATTATTCAAGGGGGAGTTTTTTCATTTTGAGTGGGAGTTATTTCATTTCAAGTAAATTTTTAAATCATTTCATTTTGGTGGGACTTATTTCGCTTTCAAAAGTGGGACTTATTTCGTGGGAGTTATTTCATTTTTTAAGCAATTTTTGGTGGGACTTATTTCGTTTTTAAAAGTGGGACTTATTTCGTGGGAGTTATTTCATAGACCCGCATTATACCTATTTCACATAAAGAAGTGTTGCTTATGCTGGGTACCTACACACTATGCAACGCATTTACGCAATCTAGTGAATTAAATTCATTTTCATTCATTACAGATTGCATCAACATCAAAATTCTTTGTTATTTTGAGATTGTATTGACTGAAATTCATATAAATTTAAAACAAATAATTTTGATGAATCAAACAAAAAAGTTTTTGCACAAGCAATGACGCGCACACAAGCAAGCACTACAGGTAGAGAAGATGAAGGCAGAGCAGAGCGGCCGGTTGGCTTTGAGACACATTTTTTTGTTGTAATAATTATTGAAAGAAGTCTCATTTATACACACAATGTTTTTCTTCATCACTCACTGTTGCTGTGTCCTTTCCTTTGCTAAAGAAGAAGAAATGTAACCAAAAACGGCGGCAGACCGACTCGATATGTTTTTCGTCATGATCCTATTTTTGTATTTAACTAAACAGTTTTAAAAAATTGAATACGGGGTTTTCATTCTTTTTTACCAACTTTGAAACCAACCAAAAATTTATTTTGTTTCTTATAATGTTGTTGTTGTTGTGTCTGTTGTTTGAAAAGAGTGAAACGGTTTTTCAAACCTCGTCACGCTATTTTATCATTTTTGTTATTGTTGTACTTTTTTAAAGTGTCCAAAAATAGACTGTATGTGTTTTTTGTTGTTGTTCTTATGCTGGGTACACACTATGCAACGAATTTACGCAATCTAGTGAATTAAATTCATTTTCATTCATTCCAGATTGCATGAACATCAAAACGCTTTGATATTTTGAGGTTGCATTGAAACAGATTGCATGTAGATTGCACTGTGTGTACACAGCATTATACGGGTCTATGAAATAACTCCCACGAAATAAGTCCCACTTTTAAAAACGAAATAAGTCCCACAAAAAATTGCTGTTTTGAAAGTGGGAGTTATTTCGTTTTTAAAAGTGGGACTTATTTCGTCAATTGATGGGACTTATTTCGTTACGCGTTTTTATTTTAAGTGGGACTTATTTCGTTTTGAGTGGGAATAAATTCGTTTTGTAAAGTGGGAGTTATTTCATACCCCTAAATTTATATTTGTAAGCACTTGAAAATTTGCAGTGAATGCTGTCTTACAATGCAAACCCACAAAATTGATCAAACCAGTAAACTAGTATGTCCATTCTGTCGTGCAGAAGTTCATGAAACCCTTCAAATATTTATCTGATAAATAAATGATTTTTTTTTATGGAGGAGTGCGATAGAGCCATGAAATATAAGGCCATTATGGCTTTATTTCTCATTTTTTTCTTACGCAAAAAGTTATATACTGGACATTTCGTAAAAGGGACAACTATAATTTTTTGTCCTTATCTCTCATGGCTCTCCTTTTTTGTTATTAATTACTTTATACTTACTATAATAAAAAAACTTTAAAGAAATGTGTACAAATAGGTACCGAACTTAACTACTGGAAAAACAATATTAAAAAAAATTGTTGACGTAATTACGTATGTATGTGTTTTATTATATTTTTAGTAGGAAATTGGAATTCGTGTTCCATGTTTTCTAATATCACCATTACAAAATACAACTAATCCCAATGCCACGTTAAAACTATAACATCGTCTACCATGCACTGGATCTTCAAGCCATTTATAAAGGTCGATAATTTTAATCTGATGGTCCTTCCGAAACGGTTTCCATCTTAATAATAAGAACAATTGATCTGTACTTAATCCATTTACGAATCCAAACGTTGTTACTAGTAGGCGTTCTCTATACGTTTCTTGACCGAAAAAAGAATTAATAATAAATTCTGGAACTCTATCAAAATTCGTAATATCCATTCCATTAAGAAGCCTTCTGCAAGCTTGCATACGATTTGTCTTTATTATTCCTCTGCTTTGATTATTTATATTATTCGACGTGTTTTTTTCGAAGAGCCAAATACTTCTTATTTGAAATCGCATTAAACAGTGAAAAAGTGGGACTTATTTCGTTTATGAAAGTGGGACTTAACTCATTTAAGAAATATATTATTCAAGGGGGAGTTTTTTCATTTTGAGTGGGAGTTATTTCATTTCAAGTAAATTTTTAAATCATTTCATTTTGGTGGGACTTATTTCGCTTTCAAAAGTGGGACTTATTTCGTGGGAGTTATTTCATTTTTTAAGCAATTTTTGGTGGGACTTATTTCGTTTTTAAAAGTGGGACTTATTTCGTGGGAGTTATTTCATAGACCCGCATTATACCTATTTCACATAAAGAAGTGTTGCTTATGCTGGGTACCTACACACTATGCAACGCATTTACGCAATCTAGTGAATTAAATTCATTTTCATTCATTACAGATTGCATCAACATCAAAATTCTTTGTTATTTTGAGATTGTATTGATGTAGATTGCACTGTGTGTATTCAGCATTACTATCAAATCAAAAAATGCAAAAAGGCGAGAACATTAAAGGGCGTTATACCTACATATATTTCATACAAAATTATGAAAACTTGAAACCAATAACGCGTGTATTATATTTTTAAATAGTTGTCAACATTTTTGTTTGTTAAATAAAAATCAAACAAAAAATATTAATTGAATCAGTAAAACAATTTGTAGAAATTAAAAAAATTTTCAAACAAGCGTTTGTTTGAAAATAATTCGGCAATAATTTTTTCTGTGTATAAAAAAATATATCAGCCAGGTGTGTTATATGGGATGAGCGCTATTGTGCTAAAACAACTGTTTCGGAAAAAAATCCGTTTTTTGTCTATAACTACACTGAAAGAAAAATGCTTCATATATTTAATGAATACCTTTCATAAAAAAATTTTCCTTGGGTAAATGAAAATTTTCATTGTCTAAATGAAATTTCATAGTTATAACGAAGTATTTTCGTTAAAATCGCTTCATTGGATTTCGTAGTTACGTTAAAAATTTTCATTGGATATATGAAAACTTAAGTTTGTCCAAGTTAAACAAAAAATTTTAATTGGGAACACAAAAAAATATACAAACATAACTATATTCATAAATTAATACAAACAAATGTTTAATTGTTAATTAAAAAATGTAAGATTTAATTATTTCATACATCTAATGTAATATGCCATTAAATTTATGAAATTTTTTTATAAAAGAAATAAATTTAAATTTTCATTATGAGAATGAAAAATGTCATTATAGTAATGAAACAAAAACTTTAAATCAACGTTGTTATTGTTGTTATGGACAATTTAATCTCATATTTACGCTCTTAATCAAGGCGAATTCATGTAAACGGTGGTGTCGATACTACAACAAGTAACAACACCAAACACACAACAATGTATTTTGTTGCTGCTTTCGTTGGCCGATATGTCAAAAACACAAGTAACTTTTGACATTCGTCTCTCTAATTTAAAAAAAAAGTAGCACAGCTGGGCTTTCAACGCCACCTGAACAATGAATTCGTCTTGCTCTTAATTGAGTAAAAAACATAGTTTTTTTGTCCAAAAACTACACTGCCCCGGTAGGCTAGCTGGTAGGTAGCTAGTCTATCAGCACCGAGGTTGCGCGATCGATTCCCGCCAGAGACAGAAAAATAAAATAAATTAAAATAAGAAAAAATTAAATAAAATAAAAAATAAAAAAAAATTAAAAAAGAAAATTTTTTTTTTAATGTATTGAAAGTATTTATCCAATGAATAATATTCATAGATCTAATGTAATGTTTCATTAAATACATTTTAATGAAACAGGTTTCATTGATCCAACGAAGCGCTGCATAGGTTCCTTTTTTATATAATTTGTCATGGGATTCATGTCAAAATTCATTGGTATAGCGAAGAAAATTCTTTCAGTATAGTTAATTTGTGAACCGATTTTGTTAATGCAAAATAAAAAAAAGTTCATTGATTATACAGAGACTTCGAAAAGTAAAGTAAAAATTGGAGGCATTCGTGTTTTTTTGGCCTATAGCTCAGCTATTTGAATTTAAGCATCAAACTATTCCAGACCATATGTAGTAAAAATATATAACAGCCTGGTCTCCAGTATATCTGGGGTAATTGAAAATTAATTTTCAAGGACCGGACTTTATAAGGGGAAGGGCACAAAAATGGCAACATTTAACAATTAACGGCGGCTTAAGTTTAAAGCCTACATTGCTTTCTAATACGCAGGGTATTACGAATTCCATTCCATTTACATACATATGTATGTACTATATACATACACATATTTTATCATCATAAAAATGTTTCGTTTTTTTTCAAGTTTAAATGTATGTACATATGTATGTAGATATGAATATTAATCATATATGGAAATATCTTTTGTCTTACCTACAAATAAGAATGCAAAGGAAAAAAATAAAAAATAAAAATATTCTCCGCTTTCATCATTTATCATTTCAAATTAATTGGTATTATTAAGTATTTTCTCATTTAATGTTAGCTCTAATTAACAATGAACATGTTTGTTTCATGGGCGTAGCCAACATAATTTTAAGTAAAATGATTATTAATAATAAACAAGAACCAGAAACAAAAAATATATTAATTTAAATTATAAAAAGTAAAGCCAGTAATTTTTACAGAATTTTACATTTTTTAATACTTATGTATGTATATATACATATAAGTATGTATTCATACTTTGTCAGTATTCGTCTAAGACCCAAAAGCTCAAATTAGACGTGACATAACAAACCTTATGGGCAACACTGTGTTGGATTGTAGGTAGGTGACTTACCATAACGACATAACCATGATCATACAAACGAATTGAAATTTGGTTTCAATAGTCATCGTTACGGCTATGGCAATACGACTAAAGGCTCAGTTAAACGGGAGTAACAGTATCGTTGCAAATCAACTGCTTCATTTTGTTGTGTGTTATAGTTTGCAGTTATATGTTACGTCTCAGTCTGTAAGAAATAGATTGGTCTTACTTTTTTACGGTTAGGTTAAGTTACTGTTGCTCTCGACTAACTCGTCACGTCTAATTGGGCCTTTAGGTTATGCAAGCGTTAGGTTGAAATGACACTTAGTTCTCATCTGACACACTTAGATTTCGGCCAGTACAGAACAGTGACAGAGAAGGTGTTTTACGTCCTCCTCCTCCTCATTTTCGTCATTACGGTAGTAATCATAGTGTCCGTCTCCCGATGCAATGGATACCTTCCAATAAGACAGTGTCCAGTACCGATAGATGCCAAAAGTGCAACTTCCCTTTCGGCCATCAATAGTAGGGCATGGTTCGTTCGCCATCGATGATGTGCCGCCATTGCCTGGAAATCCTGCATCCAGTGTTTGAGGAATATTTTTAATTAGCTATATCGATCACCGAAGTTCGAATTTGCAGAAGAGCAGCCGCCCGCAAACACCTTCCAAATCAAGTGGAAACCGTTTCAGATCTAGCAAGCTCATCCGCCCTTATTTATCCCAGTTTCCTGTGCTTTGAGGCTCATATGTTGTTGATATAAATTGCCCTTTAGTGAATACATATATTCTTGGTACTTGAGATATTCAAAGTTTGTTTATAAGTTGAAAACAAAAGCATTTTTAAATTTTAATAAAAACACGATTTTTTTCCTAGCCTGTTTCTCCCTCCCTAACTTAATCCATATAAACATCTATATAAAAATCCAATTATTACTAAAATAATCACTAATAGTAATTAGATTTAATGAGGTTTAAATTTATGTTTTATTTGTTTCAGGTAAGATTGAGCCACATGCATCTGGTTTTAATATGGGTTATCTAGTATCACCGTACTCGTATTCAAATGGTGGCGCCGGGGGCCTGCCAGTTACAATGGTAAGTTATAAATAAATATTACATATTGTACATACACAATGTCAAGTTACAGATGAAATTATCAGCCATGTTCTGAAAATTGAATTCGAGTGAAATTAAAATCGAACAAACTTTGAAAAATGTCCAGTGTTTAAAGTGCGAGAAAAACAGCTGTTTGTTTCAAAACATGGAATTTTTCTTTCATTTCACACATTTCAATCGAAAAGTTTCTCGACGCGAGAGTTACAGAACATAGGCACAGGTTTGTCAGGGAGAATACTAAAAAATAACCAACAAAACATTCAGTGTGTAAAGCTGATAGCTACACTCAGCAGTTTTTATATGCGTTGAATAATACGCTTTTTGTGTCAAAAATGTATTGATTCAAAGTGGGAACTCACCATATAAAGTTCAAGCCTTCCGTAAGCGAGATGACAAGCGAAATTTTAACATTTACATCTAGAAAGCTCCATTTCTAATTGGGTATGTATTTGTACGTATAACAGTTTTTTGCCTTCTTTTTTTAATTTTTGTAAGAATAAAAATCATTTTTCTACAAATTTTGGATAACTTCGAAGAGACTACAAACTTACAAGCAAAGCCAATGCTACAATCACCCTTAACCTTTTTTTCGGCGAATTTAAAAAACGCCTGCGACTGTTTCGTAAAAGATTAATAAGAACGTAAGCTTATTTCATTTTATCTATTACCAAACAGTCGCAGGTGTAATTTAAATTCACCAACCACGATAAGGGTGATTGACTGACGAACATTATTAGAAGATGAATAAACTGAGAACAAAAAATCGGCGACTCATTTAGTCGCCAACTTCAATGAAAGAACGTTTTGCGTCACAAATGTCGAAAATTTTAAAGACAATAGATTGAAAAAACCGTCTTATTAAGCTACTTAACATGACTCTGCATTCCGAAAGTGTTGAAGACCCGGTCACCCCAACACTAAGTAAAAGTTCTGAAAAGCCTACAAGAACTGACCTTTGTAGAGTTTAAGCAAATGTAATAAGACAATTTTCATCCATCCTAAAGAAGAAGTCTTCGATTTTCTTATTTTTCTAGAAAGGCATTTCCGCTTGTTTACTGACGGAATGAAATGTTATGCCCAAAACTTAAAAACATGGCGCAGAAATGAGTTCTGTCGCATCTGAGAGACTATTTTGCAAATTTAACCATGAATTTAAATTCAATTCGTTGTTTTCAAATCTTATTAATATCAATTTTAAATATTAATAATCTCTTACACAGTAATTTTGTATAATAAAAAAATAACTCTACTTTAGTTTTGCTAATTTTACCTTGAATTTAACTTTTATATTCGTATCGGTATCGCCGATATGTATTTCCTTTTGAGTGTCGGTATCGTATCGGCAAAAAGGCGTATCGTTACATCCCTAATACAAACATACTTAGGGGACAATTTCTGACTCTCAGAAACTGTCTAACAGATTGAAATGAAATTGAAAACATAGATAGACCCATTTTCATATAGCCAAGCACTCTCGAATATCTGTTTTTAAATAATGTGGAGTAAGGTATCATACGATCGAACTTGACCGCCTATACTCACTTACTTGTTTCTCTTAAATTTTAGTAGCCCTTACATAACAAATCTTGATACATCAATTTTAACAGCAAATGTCAAATGGTCGAAATGCAACCACCGTGCGAATCTAGTATAGATAATTCTAGAATATTATCGACCAACTACGGAAGTATTTTAAACCATTTCTAAAATTTATTTTTATTTACAAGCTAAATCTGGGATCACATTATGACAGTTTTCTTTCAGAAAGTCTGAGAGGACTTGTTTTTCTTGTCTCCTCTCTCACCCCTAAACGCAGACTTTCTGAAAGAAAACTTTCATAGTGTGAAGCCAGAGTAACTCGTTTGCATATCGTTGGCTCAATATTACAAAGTTGTATGTAAAAAAGAAAAAAAAGTGGAGAAACCCAAGTTTATAATCTCTTATTTTTCTTCTACTATTTCCAAATAAATTTGCGTAACAACGAATCTGGGTCCGATTCCCAGTTAAGTCAAAAATGAAAAATTATCAATAAATTTTAATTAATTTCATGTTGTAAAATTCCTTTCTTCATAAAATAATTTAATGAAAATTAATTTTAATGAAATGATATTTGGATTGCCAACAAAATTTTGGTGGTCTCTGAATCAATTGTGAAAGTTTCAAATCAATTAAGAATGTTTGCTGGGCTTAATTTAGTAAGTTTATGTATTGTATCGTTTTCTTCTGTTGTTGTTGTTGTTGTTTTGTATCTGTTTATCTACCCATTGTACGTTAAGCTAATATAACAAATATAAAGATTTTAATCATTTAAGTAGATTGATCCTCCATAACCTTAGAAATACTATAAATACGTAAAGAATAAAATAAAAATAGAAAAAAATAAAATAAAAACATGTACTAATACATAATCATAAACGGTTTATGTTATACACTTATTCAGATTTTCCTCACTCCCTGACCCACTCTCCTCCAACAATGTTAAAAACACACAAATATGTACGTTTTATTTTGATATAAATATACATACTTATGTATGTATGTATGTGTGAACAAAAAAATCGAGTTTTTTTTAAATTCTAAGGAAATTAAAAAAAAACTGTTTATAACAAAACAAAATCTAACAGAACTGTCAGAAATGTAAAGATTTCTTTGGAACAAAATGTTGTCAAATTTCGCTACTTTAACGACCAGAGAAAACAAATGCGATTCGTTTGAACTAAAATTAACTGACAATTTTCCCCAATTTTACTGGCTAGAAGAAATAATCAAAGAAAAGATTTTCAAATAAACATACTACATCGATGGTATTATTGATTTTTTTGCAGCTCTACCATGCAATCAGTTAATCGTCATTGTTTATTAGCAGGGCAAGTTTGAATTTATACAAAATTGTTTAAAATATGCATGCAAATATTCCCAAAAAATTTAAAAATATGAACGCGAAAAAACACAAACTAATAATTTTTTTTTTTAAATAGTTTTATTATAACAAAATATTATCACATGTTGATTTAAGGTTTCAAATTAATATGATCTTCGATTGTCACACAACACGTAGAATATATTGAAAATATACGTTCTACATTGAGACTAGAGATGCCAATCCCGATCCCAAAATTTCCAGGATTTTCCGGATTCAGTCAGTCCCGAAATTGTTTACTATTTTTTTATACTCTCCAACACAATTAGTTGTGAAGAGGGTATACTAAGTTTGTCATTCCGTGTGAAACTTTTTTATTATTCATCTCAGACCTCATAAAGTCTAATGGCGTTTTCTTTTCTACAAAAAATGTGACATTTTGTTTTAAAAAAATGCAGTTTGGAGTCTGTTTCTTAAACATTTTGCTCCCGAAAAGGGTGGCTTGTTTTATTCTAAAAAACTCACCCTTTTTTGGAAGCAAAATTTTTATGAAATAGACACCAAATTGCATTTTCTTAAATAAAATGCCACACTTTTTTGTAGAAAAGAAAACACCATAAGTCGATTTAGCCCTGACCGTCTGTCTGTCCGTCTGTTGAAAACACTCCTAGTTTCGAAAAACTCAAAAGAAGTGAACAAAGTTTGTGTCAAATTGCTTGTAGTTATCCTAAGCAGTTTGGGATTGAAATGCAGCAAAATCGGTTCAGTAGGATCAGAGCTATCCGTCTGTTGAAAACACTCCTAATTTCGAAAAACTCAAAAGAAGTGAACAAAGTTTGTGTCAAATTGCTTGTAGTTATCCTAAGCAGTTTGGGATTGAAATGCAGCAAAATCGGTTCAGTAGGATCAGAGCTATGAATCAAAATGTGGAACCTTAAAAAATTGATAATTTTTATATATCAAATAAATATTTAAGCTTAAAAAACTAACATAAATGGTGGAACAATGCACGGAATGGTATAAGATTTTGCAAAAGTTAGTTTTATTCGACTGGAAATCACACTGTAAAATTTTGTGAAGATCGGTCTATATTTTACCGTAGGCCCCATATAAACCTTACTCCCGAAAAACAGTTTGGTACGCCTTAAACCATAATTAATAGTGCAATCAGAATAAAATTTAATAATTCACTGTTTTATAGGACTAGAAATCACCTTGTAAAATTTCGTGAAGATCGGTCTAGGACACTTTGCCACAAAAAAAAAAAATGAACCTCAAAAATTAGATGTTTTCTAAGATAAATCGCTGCTGATCACGAATATGGCATTCATTTATTTTTCTCAAGAAGCGTTTTCGAGATATACGCGAAAATCGTGTTTTTCTTCAGGAGTTTAAGGTATTTCGAAAAATCTCGAGTACTGTTCAACTGAATTGTACAAGATTTAACATTTTGCATAGATATCTCTTTTCTATTTCAGAACATATCCAAACTGTGTCGATCAGATAAAGATTTACTGTGTTGCAGGTCATTAAACTTGAAAAAAGGCATGTATCATGTACTTTAAATATTATTTTGTTTCAAACGTAGTAAGCGTAAAATTGTTATCGTCGGACAAAGAATTACGAAATAACGGCATATTTAGTGAAAACATCCGATTTCGAATTTTCATAAACAAATTTTTTTTTTAAGAATGCTACTATTACACTGCGGAACAAATTTTTTTATTGCATTTTTTCCAGAAAGAAATGGCCGAATGTGACCGAAAACTTAATTTCGGTCATTTTTTTCTATCATTTTCTTAACACCAAAATAAAAAATGTGACAAACAACCAGTTTTTGTTAATGCAACTCTGTTTTTTCAAATTATGTTCTGGTAACGCTAGTGACATTTCATCAAGAATAAAAAATAAAAGTGAAAAAAATATTGCTTTAATCTGTGAAAAACAATAACAAAAATAAAATAAACAAAGAAAATTCCAAATTTATAAGAAATGTTAGCTTTTTTAAATATTTTTTTTTTTTTTTAATGAGGACAACGAAAAAAGGTATGTTTATATGTCCATATGTACGTGCATCAACGTTTTTTTAAAAAATATTTGGTCTTAAAATGTTTTGACTTGTCAAAGATAAACAACTTAACTGTCAAAAATGCTGATATAAATGGTATAGTTTATTAAAGTAGCTAACGATCATAAACTAGTTTGAAAATTACAAGTGTAAATGCACTACTTTGAGTGCCCTGGTAGGCTAGCTAGTAGTGACCTAGTCTATCAACCCCGGGGTTGCGGGTTCGATTCCCGCGAGAGACTCTGGTTTATTTCCTGCAGACAAGCGTAAAGCTTCGCGGGGATTAGCATAGGGAATTAACAAAAAAAAAAAAAAACCTTTAACTTGTTTTGTTTTGCTTATTTTTATAAAAAAAATTCAACTTGACTTTCCCCCATGAGTAGACAGGGAACATAATATTGATATTTTTATTAATTTGTTTAACCCTGTTAATACGGTCCTTGAAGACGAACAGAAAAATATGACTTTTAAAATGCACAAGACAAAAATTAACACTAAAAATTCCGCGTGGTTTTATTGTTTAATTGATTTTGCTGCTCCACTAAACGCAAACTTTTTACGAATTTAGCGTATTAAATTGTTTTTCGAGAGTGGGCATGTGACGTTAAATAACAAATCGATTTCACGAAATTGAGTAGTGTTATTTATACACATTTTCCACATATACTAAAGTCAACTAAGTTAATAAATGATTACAATTTCAATTGTTCAACTGAATTCATTTAATTATAATTTTAATTGAATCTTAAAAATAAATCAATTAAACTAGTAATTGATTTATTAAATTAATCATTAATTTAGCAAAAAATTCTTATTTTTAATTTTTTAAAATTCTAGTAATCAATATAATCCTTTTTATGATAAGAGCAATATACATTTTTAATTTTTTTTTCGTTTCCTTAATATTTTTTGTTGTGTAAATATAAACACATGTGTTAACTTATAAAATATACAAATTTATTTTATTTAATACGAAAAACTAGACTACGCGCATATTCGTAAGTTCCGTGGAATTTCAAAATCCTTGAGCAAACTTTTTTTCGAATTATGTACATTAGACCGCCTTACATGGGCAACAAAAAGTTAAAGCTGTAACCCCCTAACAGTAGTTAATAGGGGTAGTGAGCCCACCTTTATTGTGACTAACAGAAGGGAGGTTCTTGATACAGTGAAAACTCTCTATAGTGGACAGCTGCGGTCGCCTGAAATTTGTCCATTATTGAGAGGTGTCCACCTAAGGGGAGGTCTAATAAAAAATGCATAATATTTTTTTTTTAGTTTATTTAATAACAAAAACAAAAAGAGATCATTCCAATTTCATTAATACATACATACTCACTAGTTAATAATGTTTTGTAGTTTATAATTTTAAATCGCTTTAAAAAAATTGTTTATAGTTTTCTGTTTTAAACTGGCTTCTTTTTCGGCAATAACACGATGTTGCAAACAGCTTTCCAATTGTTTTAAATAGTTATATGCCTTAAAATCTGCCAATAAGAATTGTTTGACATTATGAAGATATTTCAGAGCTTCAATAGTATTTGTGATTTTGCTAGGTACATCTACCCAGTTTTCTATTTCAGTAACTTCTTGTTCCGATTCGCTTTCTGTTTCTTCAATTTCAATGGATATGGTTTCATCTTCAGTGTATACATTATCATCAATGCAAAGATATTCTTGTGCGCTTACAGGCCTACAAGCTCGCATTAAAATTTGTAGTTCAGTTAAAGGAATGTTATCTTCGTCATCAAAGTTAGAAAAATTGTAAACATTTTTATCAAAACCAGCTTTGCAAAAACAATTTTGAATTGTTTCAGTAGTAACTTTTTCCATGCATTTTCCACGAAAAATATAGCTTCAAGAATGTCGATTTTTTTTGAACCATCTAAATTTGCTTCTAAGTTTGACAGAATAGTTTTTACAACAAAGCTGCGGTAATGAAATTTAAAACTGCGAATTAAACCTTGATCTAAAGGCTGGCAGATAGAAGTTGTATTTGGAGGTAACCAAAATATTGTTATGTTATCTAATTCTACTTCGCGAGGATGAGACGCTGCATTATCTAAAAATAAAGCTATTTTTCTTTTTTCTTTACCCATTTTACGATCTAATTGCTGCAACCACTCGTTCATAATATCTCTTGTCATCCAGGCCTTTTTGTTTGATTTCCAAATTATTGGTAAGTCTTTGATTGGTGTTTTCTTAAACGCTCGAGGTTGAGCAGCTTTTCCAATTACCAAAGGCACTTCTTTTTGTCCCGTCATACTAACACAGAAAAGCACTGATAATCTTTCCTTAGCCAGTTTACCTGCTGTACATCTCATGTTTTTAAAAGCTAATGTTTTATTTGGAAGTGCTCTATAGAATAGACTGCTTTCATCAGCATTGTAAACATTTTCTGGTTTAAGCTCGCGAAGCAATAATTTAAGTCTTTCTCGAAATTGGTAAACATCATCTTCAGACACCGACGCTGCTTCACCACAAACTGCTTTAAAATTTATATTGTGTCTTTTGCGCCACTTCTGCAGCCAGCCGTTTGATGCAACAAATGTTGTCATTCCTAATTTTGTGGCGATTTGTTTGGCATTTTCTTGAACAAGAGGTCCAGACACAGGGATGTTTTGCGATCGAATTTTGGAGAACCATTCAAGGCACAGTTTGTCGAGCTTTCGATTATCCGACGGAGACTTGAAATCTTTTTTTTGTTTAGAATTAGTGCCAGACTGCCACTTTAACAGTAAATTTTCCTTGTTTTTCAATATGTTTGTCACTTGAGATTTTCCGATGTGAAAGCTGAAGGAAGATCAATATTAATTTAATCTAAACCTAAACAGCACATACAATTTTATAATAACAAACCTTTCTGCTAATTTCCGAACCGAACATTTATCTTTTTTTGAGGATTCAATAATTTCCACTTTTTCTTTTAATGTTAAACACTTTCGCTGTGAAGCCATTTGTGACACAAAACCAATAAGTAAATTTGACAACAAAAACTAAATTTTGTGAATTCCCCATACACAGCAGAAAAACATACATATGTACATATTTAGTTGCTTCAGAGTTACCAAATGAATAATATTTAAAAACAAACTGAAAATATGCAAAAGCGATGTCAGATACAAAAAGTTATACAGAAACATTTAAAAAATTTTCAGCGATTTTATGAAAATGTCCACATAATAGAGGGTTTTCAACCAAAATATATACAAAATGCTTGTCCATGTCCATATAAGGGAGTGTCCACCTATTGGAGGTTCATTTACATGAAAATTATTTTTTGGTGCTACGTTTCAGAGTTTTTGTCCATTAAAAGGGGGTGTCCGCTAAAGAGAGTGTCCACTATACGGAGTTTTCACTGTATTACGCTTATTAGTGATAAGTTCGCGGATATGATTAGCGATTGGAACGTGTCAAAGGACTGTTCCTTCTCTGATCACATGTATATTGATTTCAATTTCTTCTTTGGAGTTGATTCAGCTAAACCCTACACGAATAGAAGAAGGACCAACTGGTCTATCTATGCGAGTGTACTCGAGGACAAGCTGCCTATGAGCCCGGTTCTCACAGACAGTGTGTCCATGCTCGACTCCGCAGTGGAGTCTTTGACTGGTGTCTTATCTGAGGCAACAACAAATCCTGTAAAAGAATCGACAGGAAGGGCAAAGCTAAGCCCATATGGTGGAATGCGGAGATTGTTGAAAAACGCAAGGAAAGCAGGAAACTCTTTAATGAGGCAAAACGTAATGGTGTTTGGAACAATTACAAGTCCTCAGTAAATGGATTCAAAAATCTTATAAGGAAGGCCAAGAGACAGTCATGGAGGAATTTCTGCAGCGACGTGGAAAACTCCTCGGAGACAAGTCGGCTACGTAAGATTTTATCCTCTAAACCAGCTATTCCATCGTATATACGGAAGATGGACGGATCCTGGACCACAAACAGACAGGGACTCCCTTGAGGTCCTGATGAATACACACTTCCCAGGTTGCACTGATGATGTGCCTAGGGAGGTAACATTTACTGGCACTCGGGATATCTCTAATATTCCGATAACTCGCCATCGTGTGGAATGGGCGGTCAAAAGCTTCCATCCCTTTAAATCTCCAGGCCCGGATGGAATTATCCCAGCGGACCTGCAAAAGAACCTGGGAATATTGATGCCATGGCTCTTGGCAATTTTTAGAGCCTGCCTGAGTCTCTCATATGTCCCATCAACTTGGACAACATATAAGATCGTCTTCATCCCCAAGAGTGGGAAGACATCTCACACTATGGCTAAAGACTTTAGACCAATTAGTCTATCCTCCTTTCTACTGAAAACACTGGAGAGGATTTTGGATATTCATATTATATCATCGTTAGGAAACAATTCCTTGTCACTGGCTCAACACGCCTAGACGAAGGGAAGGTCCACGGAAACTGCGCTTCACTCATTGGTAGGCCACATAGAGATTTCCCTGCACTACAAGGAATTTGCCTTAGTTGCATTCCTAGATATTGAGGGCGCTTTCAACAACGTTGGACCTGAATCGGTTATTAACGCAATGAGACATTTGGAAATCGACCCGGCGATTATTCAATTTGTCAGCAGTATCCTGCACTTCAGGCGTATTGAATCCAACTTGGGCGCCTCGAACATCTCCAAGGTTGCGACTAGGGGCACCCCGCAAGGCGGTGTACTCTCACCATTACTTTGGAATCTGAATATGAATACGGTTGCATATGCGGATGACGTTGCAGTTGTGGCTCTGGGTAAAGATCCCAGACTATTGTCTGAACTAATGGAGACCACATTGGACGTCCTAACAAAATGGTGCCAGGGATGTGGACTGGATGTAAATCCTGCCAAAACGGAACTGGTACTTTTAACAAGGAGATACAAAATTCCCGAATTTGATACCCCGAGGATAAAGGCGATCTCGCTGGAACTGTCTGACAGCGCCAAGTATCTTGGGCTAATATTGGACAGCAAACTGAACTGGAGGATGAACACCATTTCCAGGACTAATAAGGCGGCAACTGCATTATATTGCTGCAAAAGGGCCATTGGCCTAAACTGGGGAATTAACCCGAGAAATGTATATTGGCTATACGAATGTGTCATTAAACCCATTCTATTCTACGGGGCAGCTGTTTGGTGGCCGGCGCTCGAGGTGAAGAGTCATCAAATTAGGTTTGAACGTACAATGAGAATGGTGGCGATAGCGGTAAGAGGTGCTATTAGAACAACCCCCTCTAAGGCACTGATTACGATTTTAAACTGGTTACCATCAGACATTTTGGCGAAAAGTTTAGCTGCGAACGCGGCGGTAAGACTAAGGGCCACCGGAGCATGGAGGGATTACAATATCGGACATGCTAATATTCTGAACGAAATTAATTGGAACATGGATGTTGATTATGTCACATGGCTTCACGGTAAGCATTTTGGATAATGTGGTTCACTATGATGACCTACAAATTCCCGCGAACGCGATTCAAATTTTCACGGACGGGTCTAAAACACTGTGTGGTGTCGGTTCTGGCATATACTCCGAGCAGCTACATTCCTATAAAGCTGCCGGACCACTGCAGTGTCATCCAGGCCGAGATAATGGCCATCCACACAGCCGCGAGACGCATCCGGTACGGTGATATATCTGGAAGGGATATTCACATTATTACCGATAGCAAGGCGGCCATAAGATCCCTGGAGAATGTGTTCATCACATCGAGAATTGTCCGAGAATGCCGGATGTCTCTGGAGGAGATAGCGAGACATTCACAGGTCACCCTTAATTGGGTCCCCGGACACAGGGACATACCGGGGAACTGCATGGCGGATTCGTTGGCGTATGCAAGCACCCCCTTGAATCGAGACGGTTCGACATATAATGTAGGTGTTTCACTCCCAAGGAGTAAGCAACTCATTGCGCACAAGTTTCATATCATCGCCAGTCAGAGGTGGCTCGTTGAAACTACCTGTGGGGAAACCAGGAAAATCTGACCCATCATAGATGAAAAAAGGACACGGCGGGCATTACAGCTGTCCAGACATCATCTTAGAAACCTGGTTGCGGTTATAACCGGCCATTGGCCCATTGGGAGGCACGCCCAGAGGCTGCGGCTCCCTTACAATGACTTATGTAGAAGTTGCGGCGAGGTGGAGGAGGAAGAGTCAACGGAACATCTTATCTGTAATTGCCCGGCATTCGCAGATCTAAGACTCAAAATGTTTGGTCGAAGAGCCCTTGGGGACAAAACTTGTCTCTCTGATGTTGATGTAAACAGGATCCACTCCTTTACTGAATCGACCGGATGGCTGCGTGGGAACACTAGCAGCCAGACAACATAGGACCCATGGGAGACGGTGTGACATGGTAACACAACGGGAACTAATTAATGGACCCACGTGAGCTGTGCTTGATCACGGCTGCCAATGGAACCAAACCTAACCTAACCCCCCCCCCCCCCCCCCCCCCCCCCCTCTGAAAATGAACTTTGACATTTTTTAGGAAGATTCCCAAAACAAACGTATTATGTACATTAGGCCGCCTTACATGGGCAAAAAAGTTCAAGTTGTACCCCCCCCCTGAACTTTGACATTTTTTATGACGATTCCCAAAATATGTTGGCTCTAGCGATAATCTCCCTTGAGCTAAACCGCGTCAAAAAAGGGTCCAAAAATGGTGATTTTCATGAATAAAAAGTTCGGTACTTTTTTTTGTCCAATGAATAACCAAATATAATAGATATTTAGGAATTCTTTGATGCTGCCTTATTTTAAAAATCTAACCACAGACTCGGGAAAGCGAGATGTTTATGTAATTTTTTTTTATGCTTTTTACTTTTATTAAAAAAAAAAAACAAGAAAACTTAACCATTTAACCACCGCTTGGGATTTAAATAGCCAAAACTTAACCCTTCACTGCACTGTCTTTCTTTTTATAACATTCACTTAGACATCATAAAATCCCAATTTTATAACCTAAAAAAGCATATCTCTGTGCAGGAAACACGTTTTAATAATATATAGGGTTACTTTAAAATTAGCCCGTTCGTGACCAACATTTTTAAGAGGACATAAAAGAAAATTTTTTCGGAAAACTGTGAGTCCAGTTGTATACTTAAAAAATAAATATAATTGCTATCAAGCCACATTAAAGAAGACATCATTAAAAACCAGTTGTTTAACTCCAAAAAGTGTATCCCGTATCGGAAACACGCTCAGTTGATATCAAAAAGTGGCAAAATTTAACCCTTTTATGACCAACATGCAAGTAAACAAGTAAATAATTAAAATTAAAATGAATTAACAAAAAATCTTTTCGCGAATTTAGTTCAGTGTTTTGCATATACCTTGTTATAGGTGCGCCTTAATAGCAATTATATTATTTTTTAAGTATTCAACTGGACTTACATATTTTCCATTGATTTTTCATTGATGAAAAATTATCAATAAAGTTGAATTGATTTCATGTTGTCAAATTCCTTTCTTCATAAAAATGATTTAATGAAAGTTAAATTTTATGAACTTTAGCCTAATTAAAAGTACCCAAATTTGGATTAAAACCCATAAAAAGTTCAACAAAAATAATCACAATACTAATTAATATTTTTATGATATTTATACATTTAAACTAATATTAGTTGAATATTTAATATTTAGTTGAAAAAAATAAATGGAAATTTTTTTATATATGCGCCCAAGACAAG
The DNA here is from genome assembly GCA_930367215.1 of Pollenia angustigena. Taxonomy (NCBI): domain Eukaryota; kingdom Metazoa; phylum Arthropoda; class Insecta; order Diptera; family Polleniidae; genus Pollenia; species Pollenia angustigena. The sequence continues at coordinate 20,249,175 of OV884061.1, read as the reverse complement.
TTGCTTTTGTAACTGCTATTTAACACAATCCTAAAATTTCAAGCGAAAACTTTAAATTGGTAATTGGTTTATTGTCATCGCTTTCATGAAATTTTCATTGACCTAGCATTGACAACACATGAAAGTAAATTTCCTGAAAGTCGCAATACACTCACACTCACTAACATACACATAATTTTGGCACTTTCAGCCAATGATAATACGTATACTATACTTGCAAGAAAGTACCCTGAAGGACACCTGGGTGCAAGTGTCTCCAAGTCACCAGTTTTGTCGACTATATTGGTGACATTATCAACGAAGTGTCTACACTACATTACATTTGCCACTATATTTGGCTTTAATACGAAAAAGATTTAATCAATAACAACTGAGAAGTACAATTCCTATAAAAGTTGAAGAAATAATTAAATAAGATTGTAATGATGTCGTATTCTTACAAAAAGTGACGACAACTTTTACTAAAATGTACTAGCGATTCTCTGGTTACAATGTCTACTACATATGTTCCCATAGGAACTACCTAGTCGGTAGTACCAACGTCAGTAGTAGATTTCCAATGACACGCACATGTTAAATGTGACTGTGTCAATAGCGAATCAGTACAGATTCACTAGTGGCATTTCCTGCAGGGTAGTTTCACGTGTAAAACCCAGGTAAACCCTAGGTGAAAGCTAGCTGAAAGTTGGACTGAAAGTACAAAAAAATGTAAATGTGTGTAAAAGTGTGAGTGTATTTCCACGAACACGAAGTCAAACCTTTGCTATGAAATGACTTTATCATTTGACATCAAACACAATTCTCAAATGTTTTTCAATTGTTTCATTTTAACATTTAAATTCAAATTCATAATGATTTCAAAATAAACATTTGACATCAAATGTTTTATCAATTTGATGTCAAAAATGTTAAATTAAAATCAAAACTAAACTTGGCAATTCTAAAGCGAAAAATAAATGTAAACATTAAAAATGACAGTTAAAGTTGAATTTTTAGTTTGTTTCCTGTGAAAAATAAACAGTTTTTGTGAGTAATTACGATGATTAAGAATACGAATTTAAAAAATTAAACGGGAAGTGAAGAAATTATAAGTTTGTTGTATGATCGCGGTGCTACAATCCTCAAAATAAAAGGAAGCCAAATATTTCGTCTTTCCAAGAATTAGAGGACGGAAAGAACGTTATTTCATCTTTAGCTATGGTGCCGAATGTTTATCTGACAGTGTATTTAAATAAATAATAAATTTAAATTGAAAAAATAAAATATTTTATTTATGTTCCGCATTGTATTATAATCCACAATTGAAAACATTTGAGAATTACGTTTGAAAGCAATTTGAAAATAAAGACATTTTTTAATTTGGAAATAATTTTTCAGTTGACAAAAGCTTACAGCTGAACAACAGCTCAAGAAAGTGATTTTTTGTTTACATTTTTTGTTATCGTTTATTTATTTTTAAATAACAAAGTTGACCGAAATATTGGGAAATAAAATAGAATTTTTAAACAAAATATGTTTGTATTATTTATTTAAAAATTTGTTTTAACTCATGACCTAATGCCGAACAAAATAAACAAACAATAATTTCCCCTTTTTGTTGAGAATCATTATCACACGTTTGATTTCAAATTATTTTCAATTTGAAATCAAACTTCCTTTTTTTTAGGTTGCAACTTTCAGGAAATTACTTTCATCTGTAAATGCTATGTAAGTTAATTAAATTTTCTTTAAAACGAATTGAAAAGCATCAATAAACTAACATAAACAATTCGCTATCTCGAATCTGTGGTTAGATTTTTAAAATGTTTTAATGCAGAATTAAAGAATTCCTAAATATTTTTTATATTGGCCATTCATTGGACAAAAAACAATTATCGAACTCAAGAAAAATACCATTTTGGGAATCTTCATTAAGCATGTCAAAGTTAGTTTTGAGGGGGGGGGGGGGGGGGTACATCAACAACTTTTTTTTCGAGTCGGTCTAATCTATACAAAAGATTTTTCAATGAAACGAGAAAAGTTGAAACGACAGTTTCTTTCCTAACATGCAACATGCAACATGGATGAATGGATACTCTCTAGCCTGTTGAGATTATACGAAACCAACAAATTCGTTTGTAGTCTAGTTTTTGGTAAATTAAAAAACAAAAAAATTTTAAAAATCTTGGCTTTATTGCCATTATTTACTTTATTCAAAGGATGTTTCTAGTTCGGCCCAATTAAATGTCACACTTTTTTACTTTCTTTAATTCCTTTAATGACAAGTTTCATATTCTAGTGTTCTTGTCTGTACCTTTTATTTTTAACGCAAAAAGGGATCTACACACATACTTATATGTATATACATATTTAGATACAGCGTACGTGTAACTCCTTTAAAAATAGGGTTGATATTGTATGATGATGACAGACGCTAAATAAACAGCTAAAAGATATTGTAATATTACAAAAAAATAAATAAACTGTGATACGAAGAAACGTTAAAAAAAACTATCAAATACACGTAAACTAGAGAAAGGGTTCAATGGGTATCATTATACTCTTAAGGGACAGACAACATTATTAGTTAAACATCATGTAACGAAAATAAAACTGTGTTTATGATGACAAAATGATGATGTTGACAATAAAAAAAGGGTGAGGTAAATTATATCTGCAACTCAACAAAACGCACAAAACGTACGTTCGTTTGTTCGCACGCATCGCACGGCACCGCACCGCATTTTATTGTATTCGTTCGTTCTGAATTTGATTGCCTGCATGCAAACAGCAATTATACGTTACATTCGAATTTATTGTTTGGTTTTACCAAAATTAGGAGGGATGCAAAAGGATCACACACGAATACTAAAGCCGATTGACCGCATAATATTACAAATTTCAAGTATCAACCGTTAGAACAATGAATTGAAAAATTGAAAACTACAATACAATTAGGCCTACAGCACAAAACAGAAGCATAGTTAAGATATAATTGGGCACAGTAAACGATACCTCAAATTTAACGAGTTCTTTAAATTAATTAAATAATATTTACAAGTATGGATTAATTTTTTTTTAATTGGTTATAACTTGGACTTTAGTCGAGGTTTTTGTTCTGACTAGGGGTTGCCGAGTTGATTTTTTTAAGATATATTTTATTGCGAATTCATAAATTATGGCTCAAAACTAACAATAAAAACATTGGAATTAGTGTTTTCAATTTCGGTTAACCGGTTTTGGGCATTTTTACGGTTTTTAGGGAACCGGGTTTCCCCCCCCCCCCCCCAGTTAACCGTTTTTTTATATCTGTAAAAATCGTAAATTTTCCTTATTTAACTGAAGCAGAGCCGCGAATAACGTTATAAAAGCCACTTTTTGCAACAACGGGTTTTTTGCAGATAACCGTTAACATTATTCTCGTACACTGTTTAACCTCAAATCACCCAAAATTATACACCATAAAGCCTTTAAAAAGGGCATACAAAGAGTCAGCTAGTGGAAGAAAGTAGTAAGTTACTTAGAAATGATACAAAGTAAATGGTTTTAAACGTGGAATAACGTTTTAAAAGCCATCAGTCATGATGCTTTGTGTAGTGGAAGAACGTTTTAAATGACATCGTGATTGTGGTTATGGAACGTTTTTCCACTAAAAAAAAGTTATAAACTTTAAATTTCCATGTAATTAAAGTTTTAAATTTGTTGATATTTTGCATAAACTTGCCTGTTAAGAACGTTTTTTTGCTCTCCTGAAAAAAATTATTTTGTAACTTAAAACGTTATTCGCGGCTGTGCTTCAACTGTTGTGCTCAATATTGCAGTTAATAAGTTTTCAAGTGATACCGTGTCATTATTGGAATCTGTAGCAACTTTAAAATTTGTGTTCAACACAATTAGAAAATCAAATAGCAGCTTCGCACAAATCCTACTACTTTAACTACGGGAGAGGATTTCCAAAGAAGAAATATGACCCTATTTTTATATTAACATAAGGGTTGTTTTCCGAAATCCTACGAATATATAAAATATTCGTCAAAGTCTTCTACTTAAGACTTTGATATGCAGCCCTACCAGTGATGCCAACTTTTTGAGAGCAAAAAGCACTTTAAAATTTAAAAAAGCACTATTTCGAGGAAAAAAAGCGTAAAAAAGCACTAAGCCATTTTTACAATTTAATTAAACACAAAACAAGTTACATTCGGCTGTGCCGAATATAAAATACCTCCAAAATTTAAAAAAAGGCGACGGCGTTGATGGGAACCATTTTCATTTAAGTTCAAATAATTAATATATTTACATTTGTATATAAGCATTTTTAGATGTATTATTATTATCTTCAATAAAAATAATATCATCCAAATCATTTGGAGCTTAAATTGGCCATAAAACAGTTTTAAAGTAATACAGTGCGAGCTCGATTTTCGTAACTCAAAAAAATCTGGCCTTTTGCAATAACCAAAAATTTGCAATGACCGATTATTCTTTATTTTAATAAAAAACCTTATATTTTATCGTTTAAATAATTCTATATTAAAATCGTGCAAAGTTTAAAAAACCAATTGGCGTATGATATTGTCCAATTATTTTAACCTATGTACGCTTCTGAATGAAGAACACACATAAAGTGCAATATAGAAAAGCATGTATGTTTGTATTTTGGTACTTAGTAAACCCTTTTTGCAATAGCACAAGAGGTAGAAGTGCACAACACGTGGAAAACTAAAGCGCATGAAGAATGGCAGGTTACACAACGCTCGTTATAGAAGTATTTTCTGTCAGCTGTTTTTAATTTATTAAACACTTTGCATATACCAAGCTACGGCTCTATGTTTTTTTGTTTTTAAAGTGTTTGCATTCTTTTTACGGTTTTCGACAGCATGTTTTTTTAACAATTCCATATACATACATATTTTCCAATCCATATTCTATTTTTGAAACAGTGTCTACATCTTTAAAAAAATGTTTACCGAAATACATCGTTTTTATTACGATTACTAAAAATGTTGTCAACGCTAAAAATTGCAACGTGTCGTAAAATTTCCAAATTGCTAGGAAGCCTAGCTCTAAGCTAGTAAATAAAGTTTTTGGTAAACCGAATTTAATATTCTTTTATCACTTTTTTATCATTTCAAATCTTAAAATCTTTACAAGCCTTTTCAAAATTGTTCCCCAAATAGCAAAGTTCAACTTAATCATCCTCTATATAATCGTAGTTTTAAAAAATGGTAGAAAAAATAAAAATTGTAAAAAGCACTAAAGGCACTAACGAAAAATTTAAAAAGCACCAAGTTAGTGCTTTTTTTTAGTTTGACACTATGGATAAAATTTTGGCGTTTTGAGGCATCAAAAAGCACCATAAATAATGCCAAAAGCACTAAGTTGGCATCACTGAGCCCTACAAGAGACGGTTTTTTATTGAAGAAAATGAAGCAATTGAAATTGAATTAGACTCTGAAGATTTTGAATTTTATCAAATTCCGAATGTTTAGAGAAATAACTAAACTTGACCTTAAAATCTATTCAAGACTTAAGTAATAAATGCAAACGTGTTAATCTCAATAATCTTTTAGATGACTTCGAATATTTGGAAAAATTTAACAAGGGAGCGGAAAAATTAAATATGCTCTTCTTACTATTAATCCGACATCGACTGTGAAAGAGTCTTCTCGGTATCATCTTTAATAAAAACTAAATTGAAAAACTCAATGTCTCCTTAACTTTTAATTGTGTTTTGATTTTGAAACATTACTTTGAAAAAACTTCATAAAATTCCCATTTGGTCTTAATTAATTTCTTTTACCACAAACTACAATTTTGTGTACCAAATACTATTTTTTACCTTATTTTTATTGGTTTTTAAATTCAAATGAGTTGGTTTTGACGGTTAATTTATTTCGTTATTTAATGGGTGGTTAACCGATTAACCGGGGTTTCGAGGCTGGGTAACCGAAAAACTGGGTTTTAAAACAGTCGGTTTTTTGAAAACACTAATTGGAATGTTTGGTCATCTCTTAAGGCTAGATTACACTATTATACTTTGTATTAATACATGTCAAAAACTCAAGTAATATGACAAAGTGTGATAGTGTGAATGCAATGTGTCACGAAAATGACAAGTATTAAGAAAAAAGTTTGACATCCCATACGACTTCATCGTTTTTGGAAAAATTTCTAAACAATAATACTTTTCATTGGATCAGGGTTGCATTTTATTTCATGTGTGAGTGGTTATACTTTGTGTGATGATGTGAATACAAACTATCATGTTACATTAGATTTTTTGGCAGTCGCAACAAAACTCATTTGATTTCTATCTCACAAAGTATTATGGAATACATAAGACTTGTGAGATAGTGTAATCTAGGCTTTAACAATCATTTAGTAATTTTAAATCTGAAGACATAGAAATATCAAAAACTACGAAGAATTTAAGGCATAAGACGATAATAAAAATTCTTTACATGTCGTTGATTAAAAGTAATGAAATTTATTAAAAAGCAGGAAATTTTAATATTTAAATATTGAAATATTTAAAACAGATCGAATTTGGGAGACGGCAAATAGGCAAAATACCTTTAATTATGTGTTTTCTAGAATCGCAGTGATTTTAAGCCATAAAGGGCCATAAAGAGAGTGCCTATCAACGCCGGGGTTGCGGGTTCGATTTCCGCCAGAGACTCTGGTTTCTTTCCTGCAGACAAGCGAAGAGCTTCGTGGGAGTAGCTTAGGGAATTAAAAAAAAAAAAAAAATCACACAGTTGATTTTGTGTTGTTCTGCAATCAACCGATTGCAAATTTGTTGTGCCAGACAAAGTTGCCAGAAAAAACCAAGTGTTTTTTCATTGGCCATTTTGCCACATTTTCTGCTTAATTTAGCAGTTGGAAATTTATGAAACCACTACTACTGATAAACACATGCTTAACAACCAACAAATTTAAACTTATTTAACATAAAATTGGGAGATTATCTCAAATAATAAATTTATTAAATTCCCTTAATTTTGTAAACCCAGACTTCTTTAAAAACTCTAAAGACCCAACTATAATATGCTTTATTTTGCTTAAGCAACTGTGGGAATACATGTAAATCATGTGTGTGCGATAAGTACAGAAAGTTACATACATATATACAGTTATTTTAATCTAAATAAATATATTTTGTGCCACGCCAACTTCTTTAATTCCGCTCACATTTTGTCGGATGTTGTGTATTGATACCCCAATAGTTTGAACCTAATTTGAAGACTTTGGCTCTTGCTGTTTTCCAGACTCTCATCCCTTCCGTTTTGCTAAGGGGTTGTGTATATACTGACATATGTATGTGTACCAATTTTTCTCAAAGCATTTTTTGGATATAAATAAATCTATTTTGTAAGAAGGACACTTCGCCACTCCCGCCCACATTTTGTTAGATGTTGTATATTGATAACCAAGATGATTACTTTGGTTCTGGCCATTCTTCAGAAGAAATCTAAAATGTCTTTATATTGGAGGTGCCACGCCCACTTCTCCAATCCTGCCCACGTTTTGACGGATGTTATGTATGGATAACCGAGATGATTGTACCTGCTTTGCAAACTTTGGCTCTTGCCGTTCTTCAGATATGCTATACATAAAAACACACAATGATTTTACGGGTAAAATTAGAGAAAAATTAAACCATTTAATGAATGCGTATGTATTTATGTGTATTTTTGACAGCTCACCTTATAAGACAGTTGTTATAAGATTTCTCATAACATTTATATATAATATTAATTATAATCTTAATCCTAACACTATTTGAGAGTTTACACGTAAGATAATGCTCTCTGCGATTGAATTTGACGTTTGCTGATATAAAAATCGTATAGGTATCTTATCTCAGGTGGAGACCCTGTGTAAAGTTGGGTTAATTTAAGTTTAATTTTTTAAAAATGTTGCGCTTACAGAGTCACCAAGAATTTGGGTGCTGCGAGGAGTTGCGTTTATCGAGGGTTGCGTTAACCGAGGTAACACTGTATACATTTGTATTTTGCTTGTGTGTGTAATTCGACATATTCCCTGCAAATAATATTGGACCACCTGACCCATTTTGATAAAATGGACTACTCCAGGGACTGGTGCGATGTAATGAAAGCATGGACCATGTCATTGTTAAACAGTGTTTGTAGTGAGACGACGTCTTCGTTTTTTAACGACTAATCCTCTTGTGTATACCATAGAGTACTTTTAAAACTACTCCTTAGAATTCTAAAGGTGGGTTATATAGTCCACCCTAGGACATCGTAATGTTAAATAGACCATGTTTTTTCCATACGTTTGGGTTACTATTGGACTAGTCCTAGTCCCTTGTGGGCTACCCTTTACACGCGTGTTTGGACTGGTCCTATTATTTGCAGGGTTATTAGTTTTTTTTTTTTTTAAATAAAAAACAACCAAAAAATACTTTTTTCTTAAGAGCATAAAAAATGTCAATTAAAATAATTAAAAACAATCAAGAGAAGAAAATGTAGTCATCATGAAAAAATCTACAAATACATAAATGTAGAACTAATCGTAGTCATGTTTTTTTTAATTTTTGTTCTTATAAATTATAAAAATAAGCACGTAAATTAAATACGTGCTTTTGATTATAAGTATCAATAAATTTGTGGTGATACGGAAAAAGTGATTAAGTCTTCTAATTTTTATAGTTTTGTAGCAGAGCATTTTTAAAATTTTAAATTTTTTAGTTTTTGAAAAGTTACTGGTTTTATTATATCTTTTTCATTCCAACTTGAAGAAAGATAAGCAAGAAGTGATTTTGCTATAAGTTACTACAAAATAATTAAAACGTTGCCCATGTAGACTTTTGAACGTGAAAAACTCAAAAGTGTCATTAACTCCAATTTGGCTTAACTCACAACTAAAGCACTTTTTTAATTTTTGCCACAGAATAAATACTGAATACACATGTTAATTTTTTTCCCAAAGCTTCATTATGCTATAAAATACATAAGCAAAGCCGAAGCTACATTGTTTGACGCTATTACGCTAGTTAACAGTCTTCGAATATTATAAGAAAATGTAATAAATGAATAAACGCACATGGTGAATAGTTCTGAGTCCCAAGAATTTGTGGCTTACTTAGCATTAGCTCTGAATAAAAATTAGGTTTTTGAGGGTATAGAGGATAAGGAAACCGATTGTTTATCTACAATTTTTGACTCATTCTGAAAGTGTTGACCGTGTCACCTCTAGTCCTAGTAAGAGTTCTTATAAGTCTATACGAACTGGCCTTTGGAGCGATCCTAAGCTGTAGCTCTGCTAAAGAAGACTTAGAGACATTTTTTGGATCTTCTTATAAATTTTAAGGGCGATGTTGATTTTGAATAAACACAAAGTATTTAGGAAATTATTGTCATTTCTTTTTATTATGATAATATTGGTATGGTTCAATTATGTATGGAACAAAATATCGGCCTCGGCGGCACACCTCCATCCGATGGTCAAAATTTTCGACGACGCTGGACATAATTGAGGTTAATGTGCCGAATTATCTCATCCTTTAGCTCTTGTATTGTTGCTGGCTTAAGCACGATGGCCACGTATCAAATTGATTTGTCAAACTCAGTTTTTTTTTGATTGTGTTGGTGAAAAAAATCTCACACGTATATGTTGATGTGAGTTTGACGAAAATCAAAACAATTTAGATTTTCACTGCCGCCGTTACTATGATATGAACGCGAGTTTGATGTGTTGCTGCGAAAAACGTCAAATGTCATTTTTATTCAGTTTTCGCAGCGACAACACCGTACGCTAAAAATTTTGTGGTTAAATAAAAAATGGAGGAAAAAAAATTTTATACTTGAATTTATTATATTTTTTTCTTCTTTCTTTTTCCCTGCATATGCCAGAGCAATAGCTATGCAATAGTTTTCTATATCATTCATATTTCTGAAAAAAATAATTTGTGAACATTAAAAATATTTTGCGACCAAATTAACCACACGTTCTTACATTTTAAAAACAGCTTTGAAAAGAAATTTGATGGTTTGAGTTTGATATGTTGCTGTGTTAAGCAAAACCAAATATTACCAATACATACATACATATTATTTGTCAAATCAGTTTGAACGTGGCCATCGTGCTTTATTGACGTACACCTTTTCTTTCAAATATCCCCTTTTGAATTTGTCGCGCAAAAGAGCCATTGTTTCGTTAGCTGTGTGACAAGTGGCACCATCCTGATGAAACCACATATCGTCCACATTCATATCTTCCAATTCGGGCCATAGAAAGTTCGACTTCATCTCACGATAGCGAACACCATTCACAGTAACTGCCTGACCGGCCTCATTTTGCAAAAAAATATGGCCCGATGATGCCGCCCCATAAACCGCACCAAACAGTCACTCTTTGTGGGTGCATTGGTTTTTCGACAATAATTCTTGGATTATCATTCGCCCAAATGCGACAATTTTGCTTTTTGATGAATCCACTGAGGTGAAAATGTGCCTCATCACTCAATCACGAAGTGCACGATATGCATTTTGATTTGAACGTCCATTTTCATAATAAGCCTGAATAACTTTAATGGTTTAAATTGTGTTACAGTATAACCCGGATAATTACCCCACGCTTAAATGCCTTTCACGCTTATTTACCTCGAGTTTTAAATCCCCGTTTTTTTTCTTCCATTTTTTAAACAAAAGTCCACGTTTAATTGCCATACGCTTTATTACCCGATTCGGATAATTGCCTTAAAAATTTAACTCCCAAAACAAAATTATACCTACATTTCATTCGTTTAATTGCCTCAGTACTATTTGACAAAAACACAGCAAGTAATGCAACCAAGTTTTATATGTTAATAATTTGAAAATATGCACTAAATTTGTTTTTAAAAAATATGCCTAAAAAAAAATATGGCTTGAAGCAAAATATTCAACAAATTAATATTAAAATATTGGCATTTTTGTCGAGGTAATTATCCGTGGAATTCTGTAGTTTGAAATTGAGAAATGTCAAAGAAAATGCAGAAAAAAACTCGACTTTCAGGTGTGGTTTACATTTAACATCGCCCTTCAGTGTTCAAATTAGTTCTTAGCCCATCTGAGACACATTTTTCCATTGTTGGTCTAGTTCAAACGAGTTTGCGAATTCGTCTATATCCGCAAAAGTTGAGAATACTTCATTTTTAAATCAAAATTCTTAATAATATTAATTTTAAATATTTATAAGCTCTTTCACTGTTTTTTTGTTAAACAAAAAATATTTTTTTTTGCAAATTTTACCATGAATTCCAATTTATTTCTTGTAAATATCTTCCACTGAAATTTTGTATGTATATTAAAAACAATTACTGTACGGAGTTTTGTTAATTTGTACTTTAACTAAAATTCAATATGCGTATCGGTATCGTATCGGCAAAAAGGCGTATGATTTAGTTCCTAAAAGGGGCATATGACCTTAACAAAATTCTTCCAATCACTTCTATTTGATGCAAGGTTCTTGATTTCGTTCCAGCTTTTGCCTGATCTCCAAGTCTCTATGTCTAATTGTCTTCGCCAAGTATGGGCCCACCCGTCCTTTTCTTCTGATGCTTCGCGGGCTCCAGATTGTCTTCGCAATACACGCAATCCGTTTGTATTTGGCTTTGGTGAGTACGTGCGCAGAGCTGTGCATTTGATATCTTGTTGGGCCAGAAAATGTTCAATATTCTTTTCAGTAATTTGTTGGTGCAAACTTGCAAATACTTGCAGCCGGCATTGTTTTGGTTCTACTGAAAATGTTTAAATTATGTAAATGTATATGAATGTATGTATATATAACACTTATTTGGAAGAATTATTAAATACAATTTTTTATTATTTTTCGGGTCTTTTTGATATAAAATCCATTTTGTCTGCAAGTTTTTACATTTTTTGCGCCTTATTTCATTCCTTTTCGCTGGACTGTTTAGGGGAGTTTTTTCATGATTGATGTTTGACTATAGATTGAGAGGCGCCGCAGTGGTGCAAACGGTATAACGACCCACTGCGCGTGTTCAGTCATGAATAAAAAATTTTTAATTCATTTCATATTGTAAATTCCTTCCTTAACTAAAAATAATTTAATGAAAATTAAATTGAATGAACTTAAGCCTAGATAAAATATAAAAAAGTTATTTCATTATTTCTTCATAAAAATCAAAAATTAACTTCCACATTTGCGATTATGTAATAAGATTTCTGCATAACGTGCTATGTTGCCAATTTTTAGTGTTGATAAATACACTGAAATTTATTGTTAAGGGAAAACTAGTTTTTTGCGCATTTCACTGGTTGCTTGGGCCAGATTATCAGGAAACCTTTTTTAAAGAATTTGAAATGAATGAGAATTACAAACGTTCAAGTCCTACCTACAAACGATATCAAAGCCAATAATAAACAGAGGGATTTAAGTCACATACAACGTTAGATTCAACACTTTATTTTATGTTTATGTACATATATTTCTAAGATGACGCGAAACAGCCGATTTGACGCGACATAAAAATATCCATACAAAACAGCTGTTTGAACCAACCTTATGGGTAACACTGTATTTGATTAGAGGTGAAATCCGTGTTTTTTGAAAACCCATTTTGAAAAACCCAGAAAATTGGAAATTCAAATATTTCGACAACCGGTTTCAGAACTGTATTCTTTAATAACAGAATTTTTATTTAATAAATGTAATAAAATTACTAACTTTATTGTTGTATCATAATTTGTTTCCCCTCATCTAACTGCATACTATCGATTAAATGCTTAATTATAGTCATACACAAGAAATTTTTCAACATATTTCAGTAGATACTCCTTTTTAATTTGATAACAAATTGTAGTTTATTAAATAAAAAAAAAAAATTAAACGCGGGTATCTTAACTCACACAATTATGCCCTTTCTGTCCGACGATTTCACGCTTAACCAGCGAGTAAATAAGAGTGTCACGAAGAATTTCGGTTCTCAGTTTTAAGTGTAGAAAAAACCCCTGTTTCCAATAAACATTCATACGCCAAATGTAAATCGTTTGAATGTTAAAAAAAAAGTAATATAATAAATTTGTTTGATATTCGATATGAAACTGTGAGTAAAAACGAGTATCCTAACAATTATTTATGTATGTGTGTAGTCAAGTACGATCGAAAATGCGATAATTATGCCTGCCTACTTTGTCTGTTAAAAAACTAAACGCTTTAACTAGGTTTTTTTTAACTTTTAAAGCATCTTTATGAGCCAGATTTGAAGAAAGAAATATTTTTTTGCTTAAGTATAAATTCAGTTTTTAAGGGGGTGAGTATGTTTATAAGGGAAAAGTATCTTCTGGCTTCCTACTGCTATTATAGTTTTTAAGTTTGTTGTCATGCACAGAATTAAATTACATATAACAGGGATACATTTAAGGTTAATTAAATGACAAAAAAGGGGTTAAAAAGGTTTCTTTATTGTAAACAAAGTGAATTAAAAAAAAATAAAAAACGGCGTCCGAACAAACGAGATCAGTACCGGAAAATCCTAAAATAAAAATGACACAATACACAGTGGGAGGTTTTACAAAAATAATGTTAAGTGCTACATTCGGCTCTGCCGAATCTTTGACATTTCGAATATTTTATGAGTGGGCTTTATATAGGACCTATTCTATAAATAAAACTATGGCTGACCGAATTGTATTACAATACAATTTTCTGAGTGGGCTTTTTTATCAGGGCCTATAGCCAATTAAGGGCCAGTCTTTACACAATTTTGTGGAATGATTTCATTGAACGAATCTGATAGTTTTTGTAACAAAATTATCCATTTCTTTATCGACATTTTGATTCATATATTTTATCGTATTGAACCGATTTTGCTAGATTTCAATCCCAAACTTCTTAGAATAACTATAAGCAATTTGACACCAATATTGTTCATACAGACCTTGTCAAAAAGCTTAGCACCGTAAAAAAATGGCAGAGCAATATTTTTATTTTATTCAAAAGCTTTCCTTAGCTCTGCAGTCAAACGGTTAACCTGCTCTATAGATACGTGATGCTCACGAAAACCCAACGTCTTTCTTTCAAATGGGGGATAATTTTCAAGTGTCTATAAGAAGTCTTTAAGAAGATGGTACAGTTAAATCTTTGTCCCACTATGGCACCATTATTACATGTGTTGTTATCCAATTTGAGGGAAAAAATTCAATTAAAAAGATCGACATATAAAGGGAATTCACGTCTCAAGTTGCACCCTTGCAAAAAAGCAAAAGTGCAAAAATATAACAACAACCTCACAGACAATGAGTTGTGCGTAAATAATTGTCTTTGAGGTTGTTGTTATGTTTTTGCACTTTTGCTTTTTTGCAAGAGTGCAACTTGTGACGTGAATATCCTTAAAAATAAGTGGCATTATGTAAGTAATTGATGTTCTCGGTAATGCGCTAACCGATTTTATTTCTAGAAATCTCCCATAAAAGTTGACGTGAATGCGTCTATTTTAATGTATAGACGGCCTTTTTATATGCATTTGCATATAAGTTATAGCCATTTTAATATACCTACATGCCTTATTTTCTGTGCATGTGGGGAAATATTCAGAATATTACGCCCAAGCGGCAGAACCGATGTTAAAGAAATTTGGTATCAATATAAAATATTCCAGCGAAATTATTTTAGGTCATATATTTTTGAATCTTTGGTTAGGAGGGGATAAAATAGAGAAAAAAAGGCAAAAACTGGAAGCGATTTCTTTTCCAAATTCATTATAGATAAAATTTAGTTTCTATAAATTCCCAATAAGTAAATTTTGAATATCGTCCTTTAGGGAGTAAAAGTGAGAAAACATGAAATTTTGAGCACATTTTATTCTACCCCATTTAGACTACAAAATTTGAACAGTTTTTATAGATTTGAAAAATTTAGCTTAAATGAGCCAAACAGAGTAAATGTACCTACCTACGTACTTCTGATACTTTTTGTTAACATCTTTTTTCAAAAAATTTTGCGCAAACTTGAAATCCATGTTCGTTAACCCTGCGGCCACACGGTCACGTTGTTCTTGATAGTCTTTTACATATACTGTTTGTCAAAATTTACATAAATTGAAAGCTGTGACTTAGACTTCATTAAATTTTTGAGCAATTTACTTTCAAGATGACATTAAGAAAACAATGTATAAAGACAAAAGAAAAATTTGCTCACTAACCTTGAAATCAGCTGTTTTCTTGAATGTAAATTGAAACACTCACTGGAAGGAGAATTTTAAGGGCAAGCTCGTATCAATAAAAGTATGAGTGTATTGGTAAACAAGTGTGAGTGTATTAAAACTTGATCGTGTAAACCTCAAGTAGCATAAAGGTAGCAAGCAAATAAAGAACATTTTAGTATAGTGGAGTTTATAGTACATAATGGGTAAGAAGGGATTTTTTTATCTGGTGTAATATGATACCAAAAATAATGAGCATTCTACAGATTTACGATTTCTAAAGTTAGTTTATTTTCACAAAGGGTAAAATTTTGTACTCTAGGCACTTTTTGTTAAAAATCGTTTTCTGAAAAATAATTTTAGGAATGGGGATTCATGTACAGTCAAATCCCGATAATTCGTACCCCGATAAATCGTAATTCTCGATAATTCGTAATAAACTGTCGGTCCCTTGAAAAAATCTCGTTAGTTCGTAAAATTTCCATACATTTTGGTCCCCTCGCTAATTCGTAATTTTTTTTCAAATAAAATCTTCTTTACCTCTTATAAATCGTAATTGTTTGCTAACTACCACTTATAATTCGTAATAAAAACAACAAAAACATAGAAAGAAAGATTTTTTGTTTACCAGTATTTTATTTTTGCTAGGGTTTTTGCTTGTGTGTGGATTTATATTCTTAAGATCAGTTTGTTAAATGAATAATTTTTATATATTTTATTTTTAACAATTGTTTTTTATGTTTTTTGTATCGTTTTAGTAAATAAATTGAAAAACCCCGTTTATTCGTATTTATTTTTTTTAACCCCGTTAAATCGAAACCCCGCTAAATTGAAAACCCCTATAATTCGTAAGAAATGGCCGTTCCCTTGCGATTACGAATTATCGGGATTCTACTGTATAATCAATACAAAGCTTTATGAAATGGAAATGTAGATGAGAATATATCTATAACCCAGACCATGTCTAATTAAGCGCCCACTTCAATAATTGTTCTCTTATAATGGACTATGGTTATTTAAAAATTTTAATTATGTGTGTGTAAAAATAAACTTTTAATAAAGAGAACATTATTTAGCGTACGGAAACCATATCTTTTTTTTTAGTGTTTGTATATAAATACACAACCCTTAATACCATTCATACCCAACAAACACGGAGGTTTGATTTCAAATTGAAAATGATTTGAAATCAAACGTTTTCTCAAACGACAAACGTTTGATAATGATTTGAAAATCATAGCGTTCTCAACAAAAAGGGGAAATTATTTTCAAATTGAAAAATGCCTTTATTTTCAACTTGCTTTCAAACGTAATTCTCAAATGTTTTTCAAATGTGGATTATAATACAATGTGGAACATAAATAAAAATATTTTATTTTTTTTTAATTTAAATTTATTATTTATTTAAATAAACTGTGAGATAAACATTCGGCACCATAGCTAAAAGATGAAATAATGTTCTTTCCGTCCTCTAATTCTTGGAAAGACAAACTACTTGGCTCCCTTTTATTTTGAGGATTGTCCCACCGCGATCGTTCAACAAACTTTCTTCACTTTCCCGTTTTATTTTCCTTTTTTTTCGTATTTTTAATCATTGTAATTACTCACAAATAATTTTTATTTTTCACAAGTAAAACACCTGTAACCACAAAGTAAAATATGTAACTTTAATCGCCATTTTTAATGATTTCATTTATTTTTCGCTTAAGTATTGCCAAGTTTATTTTTGATTGGAAATTAACATTTGACAAACATTTGACATCAAATTGATAAAACATTTGATATGAAATGTATATTTTCAAATCATTATCAATTTGAATTTAAATGTTAAATCAAACAATTGAAAAACGTTTGAGAATTGTGTTTGATGTCAAATGATAATGTCATTTCACATCAAAGGTTTGACTTCGTGTTTGTTGGGTAACTATTTTCAAGAAAGTAACGAACATATATATAGTGTTCTGTTGTTCGTTATAAAACAGAACAATTGTAGTGGTCCTGTAAACATACATTATATTTTCTATAGTGTTTCTTTTTTTAAATTGATAAAGAAATGAGCAAACGAAAAATTTTAGCATCTACCACAGCACGAATAGCTAGTGTGTGCATTGTGTACATGTTTTGTTTGTGTAATAAATAACGAACATACCTAAAATGCAAAAGGCCCTAATTAGCAAAAAGGAAATTAAAATAGACTTTTTCATTAAATCTAAAGTGTTGCATCAACACAAATTTCCACAAAATTTTGAAATCTTTCGACCAACGTTCGCGATGTTATTGACAAAAACCAAATGGCCCTATCTATATACAAAAGATTATATGACAGACGCTAACAGTTTGTTTAATATGCAATATTGTTAATTTTAAAATCAACTTGTAGGTTTTACAAGAAAAAGAGAAGAAAAATTTATTATAAACAGTTTAATGCAATTTATCGTATTAAATAGTTTTTGGCCCCTATTATGAGTTACATTCGATAAACGATGGAACATCGACTATCGAATGTTAATTTGGTATTATGAGTTGGCAGCACTGTCGAAAATTTCGTTGTGCATCGAACTTTTCAACGAAAACAAATTTGCTTTCGACGGTGCAAAAAAAATTTAAAAAACTTGTTGAAAATGTAGTTATTTGTTCCATTTTTTGTGTTCGTACACCAAATACCAAATGCTGTATCAGTTTTGTTCATTTCATGCAAGTCCAACGTAGTAAACAGCAATTGGAAACGCTCATATTCCTAATGGAACAAAATTCTTTTTGACCAAATGATTTGCAGCAAAGTTAAGCATGTAAAAAAGTGGGATGGAACCCCACTGAAGCTAAATTATTTGAAATCAGCCATAATTCCGCCGTGGTCACGTTTAACTTTAATTTTATTTTTTAAATTTGTAAACAAACATTTTTTATTTTAAGTGACAGCTTATCGAAAATGTACTATTGTGAATTAACAAAATCACAATAGTAAATTTTTATGGAATGTGCGCCATAATACCAAATGAAAATTCGTTCGATCAACTAATTCGACTGCTGTCGAAAATCGAATTTAGTTCATAATAGGCACCTTTTTCTTCTCCTGTAGAAAAAAGCGGCAGGGATTAAAAATACAAATACAAAATACGTATTTGAAATACCTACAAATATTTTAAATATTGCCCAACTCTGGCATGGCCGTAGTGTTAATGGACATTGCCATCATGATTACTGGAAAAATGAAATGTATAGCTTGAAATATAAAAATTATAGTAGGTATATTTGGTAAGATGAGTCTCCGAAATCTACATTACGGCAAGTTCTTTTCTCTCTTTAAATTGTGTAAGTTCAGACTTCAAACCGTTTGCATTCCAGAAATATATTCTTAAGCCGCTGATATTTTTCATAAACATAAAATCAGTCATATTGGCGCATAACAGAAATCATAAATAAATTCGCAGCTAGTAAAACTGAAACTACAAGATAGTCCATAGATCTTATTCCCATTTTATAACTAGCTTAAGGCCAGTTTACACGGTAATACAATGTATTACGACTTTGTAGAATCAAAATAATATGAAATTCTCTCCGTGTTTAAAAGAAAAAAATAAAAGTCTGTTGTGTGTATACTTTATGTTTACACGGATGGTATAAGTAAAATCAAAAATAAAAACAAAAAAGCAGATGGTTGCAGTTTTACAATTTTACAGAAACAACATGAAAATTTCCTGAGTTGATTTTAGTTGTTTTTGAATTTGTATAAAAATGCTACCACCTTCAATATACTTCGTTAAAATGCACCTCTGGTGTGATGAAAATACATAAGTTTCTAAAATGGTTTAGAAAAAAACCATTTACCGACCGCTTGTCAGATTTTGTATTCGTATTCTCTCTTACTCAATGCATTTTGCTTTTACATGATATGATTTCTCTCATTCTACATTATGTCGTAATACAATGTATTACCGTGTAAACTGGCCTTTAGCAACTGCTTTCAGCTGATTGAAGAAATGAGAAAAAAGTCGATAATATTTTAAACGTTATAGGTATATACTGTAGTTAATTTAAAAGCTTAACAATTACATATTGGAAAAAAATTTTACAAATTCTAAAAAAGTATTTTTTAAATAAAATTAAAATAGAGACCTGTAAAAATAGAATAATTCAATAAAATTTGTTGACTAAAACACATTTCTAGCTTATTTAATTTTTTGTATTGATTGTTTCTGGACGCAAGTAGCAAATATAATAAGGCAAGTTTATTATTTACGAAATTGCAGGAGTATTTATTGTTTTATGTATTTTAGAGAGACACAAGTTATAAAATAACTTGCTGTTCTTTGTATGTATTCGGATTCGAGGAAAGTTTTACATAAAGATTAGCTGTCAGAATCATTTGGTCACGACTTTGTTGAAAATTTGTCACGTAGTGTAATCACCAGGCAAAGAATGCGAAGATATGTGAAAATGTCGGTGCTATTTTGTAATTTGGTTTTTTCTGCACTAAATGTTCATGTTAAAGAAAACTAATACAGAGCAACATTGTTCATAAGATATAGCCCTAGAATATTTGTGAATAAGGTTTTTCTCTAAAACAAATATTACGGAAGTAATCAACAATTAAAGCGACCCATACTGAGAAAAATAGCATTTTAGCAAACTTTGTGGGCTCAAGGCACGCCCAATAACTATGCAAACGATCTAAAATTTTTTATATATTATTTTCTTCTAATTTGGAATCAATCTAAGGGGTTTGCCAAGTGAACATTCGAACATTGGACTTGGCTATTTTTTTTGGGAGTTTCCGTTTAAAAAAATATGCGATTAAACAAATAGTGATGAGAGTAAATGGGACGAGTTAAATTTACTTTAAATATGTAGGTATATTGTTATCAGGCTCCAGTTCGACTCTGAACTAGTGCTGGGAAACTATCGATAGACTATCGATATTATCGATAATCTTAAAATATCGATAGGAAAAATATAAATATCGATATTTTTATTATTTAAAATACAGCTATGAAGACATCTAACAGCAGCTATACACACACAGTTTTCTTGCTGCAAATTTTTACTTGCTATTATTAATTAGCGCTGAATTACAGCAATGAATACAAACGACAAGAATGGCAAGTGGTACGGAGCTTAGCAGTTCTTTTTACTACAAATTAAAGGCCTTTAAGTCGAAATTTGTACATGTTTATATAGGGACTGAAATATCAAATATTTTTGTACTGTTGTAAAAAAAAAATGCAAATCCAAATGCAAGTGAGTGTAAGCATAGGACAAAACAAAAGTTGCAATTGAATATCTTATAGTCCCTGTTACTCCGGTGCCTTCAGAAAGGTACTTATAAATTTTAAAAAAACTGTCATCTAAAATAACGTGCGTATATACATACATACGTCTCATACATTCTATAAAGTGATATAAACAAACTGTAGCCTAATAAAAAAATAATTAAAGTTTTCCTGCACAAGTACAAACATTCAGTCGATAGTAATATCGATATATCGATAGTGAAATCTGAACTATCGATAAAAATCGATAGTTGAAAATATCGATAGTATCCCAGCACTACTCTGAACATAGGCTGGAGAATTTTAATTTTACTAAATTCCTACCCTTCATCTTTATCCCATTTCCACCAGGGTCTCCTTGATAACATCCGGCTTTACACTCGATTCAATACCTCTTACAACTACATCAAGCCCATACAATTTTACATTTTTCTTTAATATTTAGAGACTTTTCTATAACAATTCTCAGTGTATGCCCACGACTATAGACTTAAATGATTATATGCGAAGGGTATTTATTTTCACACATTCACCAAAATTCAAATATAACCTGTTTAACATTTCAAAAGCTGTCCATGTGTTGTTTTCCTTTCCTAGAAAGTTGTTAAAAGTAAAGAAAAAAGTTATTACAAACGGCAACACTGTTAAAGCAACGTTCTCAATTTTCGTTTTTTGCACATATTTATTTATTTTGCATTTAGTTTAATGCTGCCCAAAATTTTGTCTTAAGTCCCCATTTAAAAGCTTGAAATTCCCAAAATACCCATCTCAAATTAAAAAACCTTAATTTGTGTTTTTTAGTTGTAATTTCCAAAGTTTAACTTTTAAATTATGAAAATCCACTTTTGGAAATATATTAAGGTGATCAGATGATTTTTTTGTCCGTTTCATAACATATTGTTTCAGTAATAAAATCGATTTTTCGGCCCCTACAATTTGTACAAACGATTTTTACGTAAGACATCTGGGTTAAATAAGAAAAAAACAATTTTATTCAACAGTCGATAAACTTACCTTTAATGGCGATTTTTTAGCGTTATGAGGTTTTGTAAACGAATGTAAAACGAAGATATATAAAAAGATACAAAAATAAAAAAACCGGAAGACTGATTGACTCTGCAAAAGTAGATTTTATCTTAATTAAGTTTTAAAAAAGGTTGTTTAAATTTTGTAGCCTGGGTAGCGCACGATCAACTGGATTATCTAACTGAGTTGTACGACCAGTTGCAACGATTAGGAACGGCATAAAGCCCTAATAAAAAAATGAATGCGATTCTATTTTTTTTTCAAGAACTATTTAAACTTTTTGGATGAGAACTAAAATATTTATTTACGTCGCATATACTCCAGAGTTGTTAGCTATTGGAATTGAGCTAGTTCATGGTTGAGATAAGAGCTAAAAAACAAGACAGCCTTTAATTCTTTTTTATTTAATGCCATCTTGTTACATATTCTTTTTTTTATATCCATACAAAGACATGCTAGTTTTATGCATATCTGGAGAACGGCATGAGTCAACGTTTCCGAATAGGTACAATCATGTTCGTTATCAATAGGCAGCAGAATGTGGGCAGGAGTGGATAAGTGGGAGTGGCACAAAACAGAGTTATTTATATTTAAAGAACGGTACGAGATAAAATGGTCGAAATTTGGTACACATAGCTAGGTTATCATATAACAACCTCTCTAAAAATATGGGCGGGATTGGAGATATTGGCGTGGCACCTCCTTGAAGGTTTTGTCGATTTTTGTGTATTGATAACCCAGATATTTGTAATAAATTTTAAAACTTAAGTTCTCCACGCTCACTTAAAAATATTTAGTTTATAAACTTTCTGCTTAACCGATTGGGTAAGCAGTGCATAACAACCGAACACACAAACATTTAAAAGAAAGTTATGGAATTTAAAGCTATTCTCGGGTGTGAAATTGAGTTTGCTAAAAAATATTTTGGACTGGATTTGGTATATTTACATACACTGAAAGAAAAATGCTTCATATATTTAATGAATCATTTTCATAAAAAAACTTTCCTTAGGTAAATGAAAATGTTCATTGTCTAAATGGAATTTCATAGTTATAATGAAGTATTTTCGTTAAAATCGCTTCATTGGATTTCGTAATTACGTTAAAAATTTTCATTAGATATATGAAAACTTAAGTTTGTCCAAGTTAAAAAAAAATTTTTAATTGGGAACATAAAAAAACAATATACAAACATAACTATATTCATAAATTAATACAAAATTATAGTTTCCTTAAAAAAAATGTTTAATTGTTAATTAAAAAATGTAAGATTTAATAATTTCATACATCGAATGTTACATGTATGCCATTAAATTTATGAAATCAAAAAAATTTTTTATAAAAGCAACATATTTCAATAATTGCCTTCATAAATTTAAATGTTCATTGTGACAATAAAAATGTCATTATAGTAATGAAACAAAAACTTTCAATCCACTTTCAATCAACGTTGTTATTGTTATTATGGACAATTTAATCTCATATTTACGCTCTTAATTGAGTAAAAACATAGTTTTTTAATACAAAAACTACACTGCCCCGGTAGACTAGCTGGTAGCGAGGTAGTCTAACAGCACCGAGATTGACTGATCGAATCCCGCCAGAGACAGAAAAAAAAAATTAAAAATAAAATAAAGTAAAATAAAAAATAGAAAAGAGAAAAAAAAAAATAATTAAAAAAATTAAAAACAAATAAAAAAAAAATAATTAAAAAACATAAAAAAAAAATTTTTTACTTTATTTAAAGTATTCATCCAATGAATAATATTCATAGATCTAATGTGATGTTTCATTAAATCCTTTTAATGAAACAGGTTTCATCGATCCAACGAAGCGCTGCATAGGTTCCTTTTTAATGCAATTTTTCATGGGATTAATGTCAAAATTCATTGGTATTGCGAAGAAAATTCTTTCAGTGTACAACATAACTATTTGGTGTATGGACACAGAGACTGTATTTCGAAAAGAAGTTTTTAATGGGGGATATGTAAATCATTTACATAGACTTCGTTATTATGACAGTTAAAACGCATATCCCAACTTTTATCAAATAATATACAAGAATGTAACCAGTTCATTGCGCAACAGGTTTACATGGACAGACAACCTGCCAGCCAGATGGACGAACAATTTTAGATCAATTTGGAAATTTTCTGAGTTAATCGGTATACTGCATCAGGACAGCAATCTTTTTTTAATGCCGATAAAAAAGTAATTATATTTTTTTTTATTAAGTGACTATTATTTTTGTGGAGTATTTCACAATTTTTTGGTCCTCATCTACTTCATAAACATTTGAAATTATTGATGCAGCGCAGTGATGCAGTTACGAACGTACCCAGGTATAGACTTCTATGTATTTTATACATCAGTTCAAACGCATATTCATAATTTCTTTTTCCTTAATTTTTGGTTATGTAAACAATTTTAAATTTTGGAATAACAGTTATTCCAAATGACAACTTGCGTTAGCTTGCAATTGTGGCGAAAGTACGTTGGGTACGCAGATAGGTACTTAAAGCATTAAAGCCATATGTTAACCAGCTCTGTAAACTAATATTTGTAAAAAAATGCATTCGGTGCCAAAATTCATAAAAAGCTTTAAGCACAAGGAAAAACATGTAATTGCATATTTAAGGTTTCCCTGGTCATTAAAAATCTTCCACATCTTCCACAAAAATTTGTTCCGAGGTGTGTAAATGCTTAAATGGGACTTAAATCCAACCATCTGGCAGCACTGTATATAAACGAGCGTTGTGATGCTGTTTGTTGAGCTGAGTTTTAAAAAGAACATGTTTTTTTTGTTGTTACTGATGTCGAAGTTGCTGTTGCTTTTGTTGCTGCTGATATTCCTGGTATTTTGCCATAACGTAGTTAAACGAACGAACAGTTTGTCTTTTATTTTTATTGTTTTTTCTTTGCAACGCAGGAAGGCGTTTTTGCTCGTTAGCGTTGATGATGTTGACGCTTCATTATCATCGTATGATTTTAAAATCGTTTGGTTGCTGCTGCAAGTTGCTGCACATAAAATGATAAAGTCTTCGACTCGTTTGTGTGGTTGATGTAGATTTTTTTTTTATTTTAATTCTTTTATTGTACACATACAGTTTTCTATCGAAAATTGTTTGGGTAGTCTTGGCTTGTCGTATCAAATGTTACATCCAAGTTACGAAAATTTCATTGCAGGCAATTTTTATTTTCGATAAATTTAGTTTTACTAATTATTCAGAAAATAAAAATATTTAATTAATGAAATGAAGGCGATTTTTAATTTGAAATTTTTGATACCTGCCTATTTAGTTAGGCTCGAGTTTATCAAATTTAATTTTCATTAAATTATTTTTACTGAAGGAACGAATTTTACAACATGAAATTAATTACAGCAAATTTCGAACCACCAATACCATTGGTTAATTATTGATGTTTGACTGTTGGCTGGCAGGCACCGCAGTAGTGCAGAGGGTAGAACGCAAAGAATTCTGATGATGATAATGTGATTATTCTCGAAACGTTAATTCAACCCGAGTTCGAGCCTCAGCTCAGTCAAGAATAAAAATTATCAATAAATTTTAATTAATTTCATGTTGTAAATTCCTTCCTTCAGTAAAAATTATTTAAACTTAAGCCTAACAAAATATCAAAAAATTCAAAGTATATAAAATTGTTACGTTACTGACTGACAGGTTGGTCTTTCGCCAAATTGATCCACTAAGACGGGGATTATTGGAAATTCAAATGTTTAAGGGGCAAAAACGTTTAAATTCGCTAACCTAATATCTCCTAAGCTATAAGAGACACAAAAAAGTTCAATACTTATGGATGTTACTTAAAATATAAGCGGCAGGTGTCTGGTGTCTTTTAAACCAATAAAAATAAAATTTATATCAAATTCGTATAAGTAAAGTATCTAAAAAATAAAAATATATAATTGAACCTTATCGAAGTTACATATACGTACCTTGTGGAGTACGTATTTATGCTTTCATTAATTGCTTAATTTAGAGCAAGGTGGAAAATTGGCCCAGGTTGTCTAGTATCGGGGCTGGGTTAGTTACTTGTTGAGGAAATGGTCCTGCCAGGTTTACATAAGAACCTAATACTAGGGGGTGTGTCCTAGTAATTTGCGCCTAAGGGAAGATGGAGGGCTTAACCACAAGTGGTCAGTTATGGGAATCGTGTTTCAGAGGGTATGTGGTTGCAATCGTCCTTCTATTTCCTGGCTCTCTTAACTATGGT
Organism: Pollenia angustigena; assembly: GCA_930367215.1. Taxonomy (NCBI): domain Eukaryota; kingdom Metazoa; phylum Arthropoda; class Insecta; order Diptera; family Polleniidae; genus Pollenia; species Pollenia angustigena. The sequence goes on along the minus strand of OV884061.1, from coordinate 20,223,492 downwards.
CCGCAGAGTGGTAAAAAAAGAGACACCAAACAATGCGACCCGCTATGTTATGTACTTTCCAGCATTATTTTTCGTTTTCGGAAATGGAAAAATTCGGGAAAATTACGAACCCTCATTATAGCAAAATTGTATCAAAAAGCATTTCAATGGTTTTATTTGGAAATTTTATCATTAGAAATTAAATTCGAATTTAAATTGAAAATTTTTAAAACTTTCCTTTCTTTCTATATTTTTTTAAATTATGAAATGAGTTTGAAAGAGTTTAAAGTTTATATATTTAAGATTTTTCATTGTTAACGGTTAAAATACAATGATAACTTCAGTGAATTTCTTGCAGGAGCAGTAGGGGATTTTAAAACCGCATACATGCCATCTAAAGGGCACACTTTTTTCTTGGTTATTTTATGTTGTCAGAGTGTCGTTTTTGTTTTCACGTTGTGTATTTCGTATTTCGATAAGACAGTGTGCTTATTTTATTATATGTGAGTACAACGTATACTTATATATACATATATAAAAATATATATTTATATTAGGGTGGTTACAAAAAAAAAATTCGGATTTTGATTGAGCACCCCCTGCTCAATCTGACAATAGGTCTGTCTGGGTACTTTTCCAGTAGCAAATACTCAGTAATTTTTTTTGGGAGAGTAAGACCAATATTACTCTATCGGCTGAAAAAATCTCAAAAAGTACGCAGACAGTATCCAGTGAAATTTTGCAAGAAAACAGCTGATCGGTGTGTAAACAATTGAAATAACAAAGCAAAAGAATTTTAGCATATGTGTACGCAAAATTGAATTTTCGGGGTAAATTAAAAAATTATTAATTAAAGTGAAGCTGTTGTAAATTAAAAAACTTGTTTATTACACTGTTATTAGTTTGGTAAATTTAATTTCTTCTTAGTTTTATTTGTCGGGTTTTTTATAAAACTTCTTTTGCTTTCATTGCCCAACATAGTGCCGGCTTACAATAGAAAAAAAGAATGAAATGCCCAATACAGTACCTCCAACAGCTTGATAACGGAGAAAAATAATTTAGATGTGAAGTGGAACACAATTCCAAATACTCGCCTCTTCAATTGCAAAGTTTGTCCCACAAAGTTCTGCTGGTTCTATCGGTTCTGCCATCTCCACTCCACTTACGCCACGGTCACACTGTATATTTGGATGTTTTTAGCATGAAGTAAAATGTTTTGTTTATTATAATTTATTATAAACGTTAAAAATCAACACAATACTGACTACTTACCTCTGCCATTGTTAAATTTAAATTTTTATTTTCATTTCACAAAAACTATTTCATTCAAATAGCTGTTCAAACTATTTGCAAAATCTTGCAAGCGGAAATTTCTCCAGTAACATTTTGCAAGTTCTCTAACTCCAACTGTCAAAAAATTCTCTTTTTGGCTCTCTCGCTGCAAGAGATTTGGAGTACGCAGACAACATTTTGCAAGATTTTGCAACATTTTTGCGCAAAATATGTGTACGCAGACAGACCTAATATTTACACGTACCGTACTGAGTTCAAATTTACGAAAAACAACGGGTTTTCAAAAATCCTAGTTTTTCGTCCTTAAAATTCAAACCATCACGATGAACATTAAAGCCTCATGGATAAATTTTCATTAACTGATTTTGAGAGAAATGCTTTAGAAGCTACTTGCTTAATTATAGTCGATTAAAGCATAGTGTAACGCACATAAGCCCACCGTGGCCCCCAGCCAAGACCTAAAAGTATTAAAATCTTAAGTTCAATATATATAATTGATAAAGAAGCTTCAGACAAGGTATTGACTAAAATAACTAACCCCCAATTCATTTCAAGTTGCCTTTTCATTTTTCCATTATACTTTGCAAAAAGAATGTAAAAACAGGCATGGGCCGAAGAAGAAAAAGATTAACGTAATTCTGATAACAGGGATCTAAAAGCAAAACTTTATTTCCAAGAAGTGAATCATTTGCTGGACAAAGAAATTGATTTTTTTTTCTTCACGTGAGGCTAGTCACTGCGACCTGAACTGGTAAATGTTTAATGCCACTAAGTCTATCAGTTTTATCAAAAATATATTACAAAATCAAAATTGATGAGAATAAAATTTCCTACCAAATAAGGCTCGAGTTATATTTCTAGAGAAAATGGTTTCGATTTAAAGGACGAAAAACTAGGATTTTTTTTAAAAAGTTAAACTTCAACACGTGCCATAGTAAATATTATCAGATTGAGCTGAAATTGTTCCAATCATATTTTCTTGTCTATTGGCACATTTAAGAGGGAACCAAAAGAAAGGAAAATTTTTTTTCTCATACCTTGTAACCCCCTAATGTATATATAAACATATATTCATGCATACATATGCATATGTGTAAATACCCAGCGGGAAATAACGTAAGACCTGAACTTTTGTTTCCTTTCAAAACAATTATTTCTCACTCTTAAATGCTCTTGCCTTTTGTTTGTATAATATCTCCTAAATATTCTAACTAATTAAAATATTTATTGCTTTTGTGTAGGTCTGCTCCACAATGTTTTGCAAGCGTTTCTTTCAAAATTCTCTTAAACTTCTGAAAGTAAAGGCCTTGTATAAATGGCATGCCGTGTTTAACGAAATGGATCTCGAACAAAATTGGAAAGCCTACTTCATTTTTTCCTACTGGGTATATCTGTGCATTAGTTCGTTTATAGTCAGTCAGACGTTCCAACATTATTTATACAATCTATTCTTTTTTTAAACACCAGAACTTAATCGAAATTTCGTTCAAATCCAAATATGCATATTTGCGTGCGTGATTTCATTTTTTTCTTTATATAGAAATAAATGTATACATACATTAGCCCTGCCAACACTTAAAAGTGTCTTCCATGCTATTTAACTATTCGAACTAGACTAAGAAATAGGTACCTTTTAATGAGTTCTAAATATCATACTTTTCATAATTTTTCATCAAATATAAACATATCAAATGAAATTTGACTTAAACTTCAATATACCTTTTTAATGTAGGGGCAAAACGTACAATCAAATCAAATCAAGTTCGACAAAAAATGGCGAATAAATCATGTTTTTGAAATGACGTTTTACCCTGCGAATTTTCAGAAGAAATTTCAGTTTAAGTTGGAAATGAACCAACTACATGACTAATCAAAAAAAAAAAAAAATAAATTTTTTTTAATAGCAGGGCTAATGTACAAATATAGAAAATACTCGTACATGTGTGAATGTTTGTGATATAATTTAAAAAAAGTGTTAATGATAGTGTTTTCTTTGCTGCCATTGCACGACTGCGCCTTCCAATTCGGCCGAAAGTTGCCATTTATTTAAAATTGAAAAAAGCCTTGTTAAAAAAATCTATAGTCATTGGAAACTTTAAACATATAATCAAATTTAAGTAAAAGTGCCGTATTCGGCTGTGCCGAATCTAATACACCCTTCACTATACCTGTAGTATTAAAGTTGAACCAAAATTTTTAGGTTTGGCCAATACGTTTTCTGGGTTTGGATAATTTTTTTCTATTTATGTATAAAAAATACCTGAGACCTCCTATGAAAGTAAATAGATTTGTGATATTTGTCGACCGATCTAATTGAATTTCAGCAGCTAACTATGCCGGGATATATATATATAAACATAAATAGGTTAAGTTGCTAGGGTAGCCATCGTGGGTCACCTCTTTTGGGCACTTCAGTGCTTCCTTTTTGATACCCAGCGCCAAAGCCCATCCGATAGAGCAGTTTCTCAGTAGGCGTCGTTGTAGAATTCCAAATGAATAGAAGAAGGAACCTTAGTTCTATCCTAGATAGATCTTCCAATCAGTCAAACACCGGACTTCCCAGGTATTTTCCCCTAATGTCCTGAATACCAGGATATTGGCATAGCGAATGAAACAGTTTCCTCTTCGTCCTCGTCTTGACAACTTCTGCAGTATTCAATGAATCCAGGACCCATTCTCCTCATATGAGTCTTCACAGGCCAGTGAGCAGTCGCAGCTGAGGTCACTGTTCTTATCTGGGCGCTATTGCACCTAACCGTTCATCATTGCCAAGTCATAAACCCCTGGATATGGAAGAGGTGGATTAGCAAATCCATCCCACCTGTGCAAGTCTATAAGTCTGAGTTCCTACGGCTCATGTCTTATTGACAAGATTCTTCCTTTTACAGTACGTGCATCTGTGTACTCGTTTCTTTTCCCCTCGTCCCTCTCGCGTATAAAATAGCAATCATATCAATAAGACATGAGCCGTATGAACACAGACTAAGACTTGCGCTTGATAAGTGACTTACAGTGAGCCATTGGAAAGCCAACTAACTGATCAATAAATGTGTCATCCGGATAAGCGTTATATTCGAATGCTTTGAAATCTCATTTAAAGACAACCGACATTCTGACACATATACCTCGATATGCAATAATACCTCAGCCAGGTAGCCGCCCGCCTTATAGCAGAGATATTCGCCTGCTAGTTACACGGCAGACGAAAGGGAACATTAATATCCAGTTGCTCTATGAAGAAACCCCCACCAACTCTACTTCCTTTCCTCGAACCATCAGTTTAGACCCTTAGAGCTGGTCCACGAAATACCCCTTAACCAAACAGCACATTAAAGCATGTCGTTTGCGCTGGTACCTCGCACCGAAGAAAGGCTCCAATTTTCGACACGATTACAAGACATTGGCAATCGCAAAATCCCTGTTAATATTTCGACTAACTGCATTAACTTTTCTGTAAATTGGATAGTTGACAACAGTGTTGCCAAAACTTGGTGACCAAAAATGGCTAAATTTACGGAAAAAAATGGCTAAAAAATGGCTTAAAATGGGCTAAAAAATGGCTAAAAGCTTTTTTTTAATAAAATCACATAAAAATTCAATAACAAAAAATAATTAAACTATTTAAAGTTGTTTATGATGAAATTGTGAGTTAAGATTAATTTGTTTAATAAGAATAAACGTAAATTAATATTAAAATAAATTAATATTAAAGAATTAAATCATCGAAAAATTCGATGTCGTTATTGTTCATCTCATAGGAATCACTCATTAGTTTCAAATAATCATAAGTCTTAAATAATTTGAAGGTAAATCATTATTACGACAACATTTACCCAACCTTTTGAGTCCAGATCTACAATCAAAAACAAGTTAGAAAGTATAGTCGGTTAAACCAGACTTTATGATGCCCTACAATTTGTACCAAATTTTATCAAATAATCTCTAAATTGCGACCTGTACTTTGCGCACAAGGTTTACATGGACAGCCAGCCAGCCGGACAAACATCGTTAATTCGACTCAGAAAGAGATTCCAAGCCAATCGGTTTACGTAAAGGTGGGCTAACGACCAATATTTTAGGATGTTACAGACATCAGCACAAACGCATAGTACGATCTCCACTGTTGTGGTGGTGGTATAAATATTATATTGTTATGGTAAAAATATTTACCTAATTGATAAAATCGAATTAACGGTTGCTTAATGTAACCTATTTCTCAAATTACTTTTATCGATGTTTACTTGCCTAAGCACCCTCTCTACTTCAGCATTACACCATGGAAGTGAGAGAAACCTTATAGTCAATTCTGAAATTTCTTAAACAATTGTTACCGCCTTCATCCCTTTATTGAAATACTTGCAACCAGAAAGAAAAAGCGATGTTTGTGTGAATCCATTTTATATATTTAATAGTGGAATACTGTTCCTTTATTTTGAAAGATGTTTCAGCGTCATAGTTTATAGCGATTTTCAACATTTTTAAAAGTTGTGTTTTAAATTTAAGGAGTTTTAATTGTTCAAAATGTTTATTTTACTTTTATAATTTTTATAATAAAATAAAAATTATTCTTTTAAAAGAAAAACGGCAAAAAAATTTTATGGCTAAACAAGTCGAAAAATGGCTAAAAAAATGGCTAATGGCTAAATTCATTTTTTAATGGCTAAACAGGGTGAAAAATGGCTAAATCTAGCCACTAAATGGCTAAATTGGCAACACTGGTTGACAACATCATCTTGGTTTATAATAGAACTCACTTATTTGTGCGTCATCAATTCCCCATCTGGGATCTTCGAAAAACCCATCTGAACATACCCTTCCCACCAAAGGTGAAGGGTTCAACATAATTTATAGGGTTTCAATTTCGGTGTTTGGCCTCTATTTTGTACGTACACAGAAATAATTTTCAGTAGTTTTTTATCTATTAAAAAAATTGTTTTACACGTATTTAAATTTAATTAAGTGATAATTGAATCAATTATTTTTTTTGTTGAAAGAAAATTACAAAAATAACTTTGGTTTTGTTACCATTTTAGTTACTTTGAAATACATTTTGAAATAAAATATTAATTAAAAAACAAAAAACCTTTATTGATTTTTTCGTTTAAAATAAAATAATTTAAACTTGTAGAATTGTTGTTGGGAAATGCCAAACCTGAGCTCTGTTTAATTCAATGAATTAAACCATTGTTTGAAACGGCAAAGTTTTTTGATTATTTTTTAATTAAAATTAAAAATATCATTTATTGAAAAAAATATATTTAAAATTTTAAGTTTTTACGATTTTTAGTAATATACATCTTCTATATCTATCAGGCGCGGATCCAGCTTGAGCCTTAGGGGGGGGGGGGAATTTTTTATGATACAAAAAAAATTTGTTTTTAAAAGTTTATTAAAAGCAATTTGTGTATATTATACTAAAAAAACTCAACAAAAAGGTTTAATAAAATATTCAATATAAATTAAAATAAACTTATCTTTTTGAATAAGCAATTTATGATTTCCTTGTGAGGCAAATTTAGATAGTACAGTCTATGTTCAGTTTGTCATTGTTGATCTGAACCATGTTTTTATTTGACGAAGGGTAGGAAATGACCTCTCGCTCGTAGCATTACTTACGAGCATTGAAACGAAAATTTGAAATATTTTTCTAAGATTTAGGTAGATATCTTCATCACAGTTTATTTTTATTAAAGCATCTACAACGTTATCTGATAGATTTTCAGATAATTTCCATGTTTGTTGCCAATGCTACAGTTCAGGTTCAAGTTTAGATGTTAGTAGGTGTTTATCTCGAGTTGTGGTTTTAAAAGTTTTATATCTGTATATGACTTGATTACACTTTGAGTAGAAGTTTTGGTATATTCAATACATTAAAGATATCTATTGGAAAGGTGTTTTGAGATCTTCTAAAATAAATTCAATAAGAGAATGAAACCTACAGCTCGGTAGAAATCTTCAACATTTTGGATGTGATTATTTCGTTCAAATCTTGTTTTTTAGGTTGGAACCTCGATTTGAACGCAAATAACTTGTAACTTTTTTAAAAATCACTTTAAATTGTTCTTCGGCTTTATTTCTTTTTTCTTCAAGGCACATGATTAAAGTTTTGATAAGGCTTGATTGATCCTTTTTGAAGATCTATATCATGCTTTTGTAAAATGATACTAAGTGGCTGTGTTACAATAAGTATCACACTTAATATGTTTATTCCGCAAATAGATTCAGAAGTTCTAAGTGAGTTCCTTAATATAAGGCTCTTGATGAAGTATCTCTACCTTTCCACTCAGATATTTTTTCCAAAGCTTCTACTATATGATGTACACTTGTTGCAAAGTGTAAAGCTGAGTCGTGACGGTCCACCCGTCTTGTCTCGCATAATGTAGAGAGTTTGGCTCCCAAATACTTTACTAAAAACGTGTTTTGCCTGATTTACGGGAAATAGCAAGGCGTTTGTTTCGCATTTGTCGCGGTTTCCAGAATTTTTCAACAGCTTCATTTTCTGCTGACATCAAACGACACCCATCAGTTCCAACTCCTATACAATTTTTTAGGTCAAGACTAAAATTTGTCAAAGTTTTAAGAACTGTTGATGATAGTGCCATCGCATCAATTGACACATCAGCGTCATTATCAATATCCTGTGAAGGCTCTTCAAATGCTTTTACAACAAAGCAAAACAATTCTTGCCTAACAACTTTTTGTTGTATGTTGAAATATTTTAAAGATAAGGAAATCTGGCTTTTCCCCGACAAATCAGTGCGTTCGTCAAAAATTATCGAATAGGATTTTTTTCATATAACACATATATACATAAATAATGCAAATACTAAGGCTTTTTAATAATTCAACCGCACGCATTTTCAAGTCAAACGGTAACTCTTTGGTCATACATAGATGGCGCCTGCTGGGATTGAATGTAGAATAATAAGTATTTGAATACAGTAAACTAGATGTTTCATTGAAAATATCTAATAAATTACTATTAGGATGAAGATTTGGATACTTATTGAAAATTTGGTTAGAGATTCAATAAAAAAACAAAAAAATACTTATTGAAAATTTCGTTAGAGATTCAAGAAAAAAACAAAAAAAAACCTTGCTGCGATTTCCAAAAATTTTGTACATTAAAAAAGATAATATTAATGGGTATTCTTGTATTATCGAAATAAACAAAACATATTTTTATAATTTACGGGGGGGAAATTTCCTTATTTCACCCCCCCTGAATCCGCGCCTGATATCTATATATCTATATATGTATACAAAAATGAAAAATGTTTGTATGTTTGTTTGTTTGTATGTTGGCTTATAGACTCCTAAACTACTGAACCGATTTTCCTGACATTTTTACAGTAACATCACGTGAGCCCTTAAAATAAAATAGGGTACTTATTTTTTCGATAGGAGCAGGGGAATTGGTACCCCCCATTGGATGCCACTATTAAATATCGCATATCTTAAGAGTTGCTTCACGCATATTGTTGAACTTTTGGTAGTAGGAACTTCTGAGCCCCAAAATTGAAATAAAATAGCAGCGGGGGAAGTGTTACCCCCCATAGGACGCCAATGTTTAATATCGGATATCTTAAAAACTGTTATAGTGAGAAAGTTCAAACTTTGTAGAAGTCACTCTTATGGTATACTTCACTTTTGAAAATAAAAATAAAGCGGGTAGGTGCAGGGGGATGCTTATTTTAAATATCTCTCAACCGATAAAGTGGTTAAAGCAGTGTAGCGAAGCACACCGGGTTAAGCTAGTATGAATGAATATACAAATCATTTTGGTAATAGGAGCAAAATCCACAAATTGTTTGCTTGATTCTATGAATTTGGTGATTAGAGACAATTTTTAATTTTTTCTTTGTATGATCAAAATTAAATTCTCTTTAAATTTAGGAACCGACTGGTCAATTTTAATTACTTTTATAGTACGATGATGTTCCTAATTGGAGGTATGTCAAGTCAGAGTCGAATTTTTTTAAGTATGTAGGTATTTCTTACTCTTAATTTTTTGTTTAGGTATTTCTTCTTGCCGATATTTGTTAGTAAATAATTGGCTGAGAATAAAGTAATAAAAAACCAAATAGTAAAATTTATATACATACTTATGTACCTACATAGATGTCGTTTTTTGAATAACGAAAGGCCAAACAAAACTATTTTTACTATGTTAAAACATACATACATACATATGTATATACATACATATGTGTATACATATTCTTGACGGACTACATATGTATATATGTATGTATATAGTATATGTATAAATATATATGTCAAATATACATATAATATATGTATATGCATACATACATACATAAAAATATTTATTTTATTAATTTTTTTAAGGGGATAATATGTTGATTAAATTTTACTTGGGATTCCACGAATTCATTTTTGTATGTATGTTTGTCTTTTACATTTTTATTCAATTCTTTTTTGAGAGTCGTTGCCAGACTTGCTTGTATATGAATTTAAGATATATCAATGTTTTTTTTCTCTTTTCATTCGAGTTTTTTGTTTTTTTTTCTTATTTATTGCAACACGCTGCTAGATGTTGCTCCTTCATCTTTAAGATATACATACATACATTGTTTAAGGCTGTGCGCGCGCCGTATTTATATATATTTTTTTTTAATTTATGCTTGTGCTTACATCAGGGATGGCAAAACTAGTTTTGAAATTGTACACATACCCAACAAACACGAACTCAAACCTTTTATATAAAATGACTTTATCATTTGACATCAAACACGATTTTCAAACGTTTTTCAATGGTTTGATTTAACATTTAAATTGATAATGATTTGAAAATAAACTTGGCAATACTAAAGCGAAAAATTATTGTAATCATTAAAAATGGCGATTAAAGCTAAATTTTTTACTCTGTGGTTACATGTGTTTTACTATTATATATAAATTTTAATATAAAGTGAACAGCTTATTTCTTGTGAAAAATAAAAATTATTTGTGAGTAATTAAATGATAAAAAGTACGAAAAAAAAAAAAATAAAACGGGAAAGTGAAGAAAGTTTGTTGAAAGATCGCTGTGTCTTTCCAAGAATTAGAGGACGGAAAGAACATTATTTCATATTTTAACTATGGTGCCGAATGTTTATCTCACAGTGTATTTAAATAAATAATAAATTTAAATTAAAAAAAATTAAATATTTTTATTTATATTCCACATTGTATTTTAATCCACATTTGAAAAACATTTGAGAATTACGTTTGAAAGGAAGTTGAAAATAAAGGCATTTTTCAATTTGAAAATAATTTCCCCTTTTTGTTGAGAACGCTATGATTTTCAAATGATTTTCAAATCATTATCGAACGTTTGTCGTTTGAGAAAATGTTTGATTTTAAATCATTTTCAATTGGAAATCAAACCTCTGTGTTTGTTGGGTATATTTTTAAAATTCAAGGCTGGTAACCGTTATTGATAGCTATACCGTTTAAAATTGTATACCGGTATTGGTGCCGAAACCGAAATTACGATACCGTTTTCTTTATTGCGTGTTTTTGTTTGTTAACGGCTGCAGCACAGTAGGACAGAAAATAAATTTTTGGAAAATAAAACTAATACTGTACTGATTGACCGGAAATAAAACATATGGATAAGGGAATATTTGAGTTTGTGTTTTGATGACAGATTACAAACAAAGCACATCGGGCATAGGCATTTGATCTTAACAAATGTTCAATAGGTAAAATCCTTATTGAGATCCCGTTTTGTCAATTAAGCCGTTTAGTGGTTAGACTTGTAAGCTTAAAAAAACCGATTTAGCCATTTTTATTAAACCAAAATTTTCTAAACTAGTTAACAAAAAAAAAATCATTTTTATCGATGATTTGATCTTTTTGTTATTCGATGATTTTCTTTATGTTGGGTATGTTGTTACTAAAAATATACTCTTATGTACAATTTCAGTGTACTTAATAAGTTTTGTAAGTTTTTTATGTATATTAATGCGTTTTTAGTTAAGCCATTTTTTAGCCACTATTTAACCACTTTGTTTGCCATATTTTACTACATATTTAGCTATTCGGTATTTAAGAGTTGGCATGACTGCTGAAATCTAATATCTGTTCTAAGTTAAAAGGCCTTATACATACAAAATATTTCAGATTTATAAAATTTATGAAAATTTGTTTAATAAACCTTTATGTTTCGGTTGCCAACCTTGATGTAATGGGTTTTTAGGCTTTATGGTACCAACGCACTTTTTCGATATAAAGCTTACGTGCAAACGTCCTTCAGCAAAGTTATAATATCTTTAGTCGCTATATATACATACATATATACCTCGGTACTTAAATTGGCGAGTAAGTGTCTCTATTCTTACGACTTCACTAGTGAGGTAGCTAAATAGTTTAACCGTACAGTAATAACGTACAAGAATCATATGTATATTGCCCTGCTCATTGTTAAAAATTGTATTCAAATATTACCGGTCAAAGATGCTTTTTTCAAAACTATTCACGATTATAGTTCGACTCTCAAGGCAGATTATTTTTATTAGGATTTAAAGCAAGTTCCCGCTCTCCAGTCTAGAACGCCAGAATGTATAAATATGTATGTATATTAGGTGGATCTTTTCATTTATATACATACGCTAACTCTTGAAGATTGAACACCGATACCGATGTATTGGCGATACTTCAGATTTTCCGATATTTCGCTGTCGATACGACGATACTTTTTATATTTTTTTTTTGAGTTTTTTGAATAAATAATTTAAATTTTTAATGCTTATTTTCTCTTAAAATAACACATTAAAAAGCAGAGCATTGCATCAAAACAGCCATCGAAGATGGAGAATATTTTAAATTTTTAAAATCTCCTACACTGTAATTTTGTTTAATAAAGAATTTACTCTTCTTGAGTTTTGTTGATTATAACTTGAATTAAAATTCAATATGCGTATCGGTATCGATATCGTCGATATTTTTGTTTGAGTATCGGTATCGTAACGGCAAAAAGCTGTATCGTTGCTTCCCTAATTGCAATGTTACTAAAAAAAGTACAGCTATGCCAACCCTGATTTACATACTGCTGCAAACAACACTTAGAAAAAGGATAAACAATACCAAAAGTAGTTTCTACAAACTAAGTTTAATTATACTGTACCTATAGGTATAGTATTGTTTTTAATTTTTAATTTCTATGAACTGTAAAAAATTTGAGGTGTTATTAAAAGGTCTCCATATAGAAAGTATCTTTACAATTCGTTGATGTTATATGAAAACTTCTTTGAGTGTACACATGTATTTGTCATTTGCGTGATGTTGTTGTAAGTTCTTGAACATATTTAACCCTTTAAAGACAAGAAGTAGATAGCTATAAAAAAACATTAATGTACAGTTACGCGCTTAACTATTCTAAATACAATTTCAAGAATGTGTGTAGGTATATGTGCGACTTTTTCGAAGGCTGTGGCTGCCGCAGGAACCAACATTTTAAAATCATGTTTTTAGTTTATTTTAAATTTAAATACCTACCTATACTTTATTAAAAAAAATTATAAATTTTAATTTAAAACTCATTTAAAAAGGGAACGAATCGAACAAACAAATTTCGAAATGCGAAAATTTTTAATGCAAACTTTTACATTGGATTCAAAATAAAAAAGTTTTCTTGTTTTAACGTCAAATTTTTGGGGAGAAAACAACAAAAAAAAATTGAACTTACACAAATAAACAATCACATAACAAACAGACAGACAGCCATACGGATGCACAACATATGTATTTGTGTATCTCTGTGTGTGTTGAAATACACATCCATTTGTATGGATATCAGTATCTATGTGTTCTATTGTACTTCGTATAAGTGCAAATATTGGTTTTCCGATTGTCTGATGTATAGTAAATTCTTAAATAATGACCACCCGCAAAAAACATACTTAATCTTGTACACATACACAAATGCTCATCCATAATATTTATTTTGTGTTATATGTATGTATAAATGTATGGATGTGTGTATGGATGGCTTTTTCCTTTTCCGTTGATGTGTCTTGTGGATTCATAAACCAAAAGACATTCAGAAATAGAAAAAGGAAATTCTCTTAAACAAACCATAATAAATTGAATTTATAATAAGGTTGAAAAAAAGAAATAACAACAATTATTATACGGATGATGATGTTTTTATTTCATTTTTTTCTTGATTGTATTTTTATAACACTTGTAAACGCACACATAAACATTAACTTATATTATATAAACCCAACAAGCATTTTCTCTCGGAGAAGTTCAATAAAAAGTGTTTGGAATTTTAGGAAAGTGGGTCAGTTCAACATGAAACAAAATGATACATTTATAGTTAGAAGCTTCTTCTCTGGATTAGCACTCTCCGATCTAAATAAATAAAAAAACAAAAAAATTATCCATATATATATGTAAATTAAATCGAGAACTATAAATTTAGTCCATTATGGGCCTTCTGACGCAAACTAAATATTTTTTATAACTTAAGATATTTGCTCCCAACATTGAATGTGATCGGGATTTACTAAGGAAGGGTTTGTACTAAGGAAGGGTTTGTATGGTTTGTCCCTTATGGATACGGGGTCCATATTTTGGAAACCAAATAACAGAACCGTAGTTTGGATTTATTTAAAAAAAATATTTTAATATATTTAATAAATTAAAAACGTTAAAATGTAACGAATAATTCGGAACTAAAAAAATCGGATTTCCTTATCAGTTGAAAACCGCCACTTTCCAAGTACCGGGTTAACAAAACCGGAAAAATATACACAAAAAGGTTTTTCGATCAATTGAAAGCCCAGATTTGACAACTCTATACGAGTATCATCTACATGATAGTGGTTTCGGAGTTTCAAATGGACGTAAGAGTTATACACAGTTGTTAGGGTTCTCACCTACGTAAACAAATCCTTCGAGCAAACTCCTTTTGTTAAGAAAAAAAAAAATGGCTAACAAAACATTTTTATAAAAGGAAAAATGCAGTGAATTTTTTATACTAAAGCATATTATTAGATCAAAAAAGTTTCTGGGGTAAGTTAGAGAGGTTGCTTTAATACCTGATGCTTAACTTATGCATAATATTTAATTTATTTATATTATTCATGGGACTTAATTGTAGCAAACATGAGTAAGACTTTTAAGAAAACTATTTTTGTTTGGATTCTGAAATAAAGTTTTTTGGCTAACTAAGTATTATGGGCCTTATTAGCAATTAACCTGAATTTTAAATGGTACTCCACCAGTCTCAGTTTTAAATGGTACTCCATCAAGTCAAAGCAGATTACAAAAGTAATGTTAAAAACGAATGCATATAATGCAAGGACAGTTTCACGAATCTTTAGCTTCTCCGAAAATAATCAATCCTACATTTCACGAAAGAAATTTTCGTACCTATTTTTTTCGAATAATTTACAAAAGTTTCGTATAAAATACGAAATTCGCCAAATTCGAAAATTGAATGATTGCAAAGTTTACAAACGAATATCTTCATCGCCACTTTTTGCGGAAAATAGTCACAAATTTTATCTTGCTTCGATTTAAAGCTGCTTATTGAAATGTTTTATTAATATATGTATGTACATAAAAAAATACTTTTCAAGTATTGCACACAAATTAACATTTAAATAAAACCGAGTTTTCAAAATCGTAGAAAATAAACTGATGTTTGAGCAGGCCATATTTTAAAAACGAAAGTGCATTTGTTTTTGTGTTTGCTTGTGTGTTCCCTATAGACTTCTTAACTACTGAGCTGATTTTGGTGAAACGTGCCATGTTGATGTCAGCACCCCAAATACACCAAACTGTACGATCAGATATATACAGAATGGTTACAGTAAAAGTTTCCCAGTTCGGAACAAATATTTGGGTTACCAATACAAAACATTTGTCAAAAAACGACCTTAACTGAAAAAGTGTGCTTGAGACCACCCATAAAAATAATTTAGGTGTCTATATACAATCTGCAGAAAGATATCAGTAGAAGTATCTAAGTTTTATCCAATTTGCTACGCTATCAATTCATGAGATCTGTTTTATGTCAATGGGATTGGCAAAGCGCACCGGGCTTTTTGATATTGATTTATTAAAAAAAAAAAAAATTTCAATAATATTTTAAAATTTCATTCCGATTAGCTTAATAATAAAAATTAAAAATAAGAAAGGTTAAATTTAGAGTCAAACAGCGACACAGTTCATGAAGTTTTTTTTTTGCAAAATATTTATGTACTATTGAGAAATAAAAATGAAAGAAGATTAAATTTTTCGATAAGTTGTTACGAGAATTCTTTATAACAAAATGTGAGTTCGAAACACTGCATATTTCGAGTAGTTTTCTAAGTACAAGTTAAAACTCAAAATTAAAGGTAAAATTGAGATTTAACGAAACAAAAATGTTCGAAAATTTAAAACAAAAGTGAAGGTTCCCCAAAACGTAGCTTTTGCAATTACATGTTTAACTAAATCTTAAATAAATTATTAAAAAAACATTATTTTCACTAACTTTTCACCAAATCTTTATAAATTATATTGTTATCTTCTTAAAGCAGTGATAACCAAGCAACAAACAAAGTTGTTGTATACATGTGAACTGCCAACCGTGGTTGTGTGAAAAATACAATTATTGACTGCTCGCGAGTCTATGGAGTGGTTATGACTGTCTTAAAACAAAAAAAATTTAAAAAAAAAAAAAAATCCATAAACACAAAATCATGAAAGAAGTTGCAAAAGCTTTGCTTTCGAACTGCTGCCAAACTATAAGAAACTAGTATTAAGCGATATTAAAATCGAAAAATTATAATTTTTTAGGGAATATTAAGTGATACCATTAAAGTTGTTTGTTTAAGATATCGCTTAGTGTCGGTTCACACACGTCAAGTTGTATTCGTCAAGTTTTGAGTTTTTAGGAGAGAGGGGAAAAGTAATGGCATTCTCTTTACCCTTCTCTCTTAAAAGCTCAAGACTGGACGTGTGTGAACTTAGTCCCAATTCACACGTTGCAAGTCTTATTGATCAGCTTGCTACTTTATAACGAGAGTGAAGAGAGGAAAATAAACGTTTCTCTCTCGCTCTCTCTCGCCTATAAGGTAACAGCCTATCAATAAGACTTGCAACGTGTGAATTGGCACTTAGACTTAATGTTCGCTATTAATCTAAAAGAAACCCTACGATATCGAAAGATTTGCTGTCACAAACAGGGTTGTCAGATTGATTTTGACCTTTTTCGCCAAATTCAATGTCAAAAATCGCCAAAGCCTTTATTTTCAAGTTTTTGGCAGTAAAATACATATTTTTCAATTTATTACAAATATTCTTTATAAATTCTAAAAAAAATAATTTGTTCCGTATCGCTAAAATACGCCAAAAATTCAAAAAAGTCGCCATGGTATAAATTTTGCTTAATTTTTATTTAGAAAAAAGTAAAAATAGCTAGTGAACACAAAAATGGTACGATGTTTACTACAAAAAAAGTTTGTTTGCGGCTAGTATTAAACAAATATTGGATATATTTACATTTTTATATATGTGTGTAGTTGCAGTTTTATTATATGTATATCTAAAGCGCTTCACCGGCAAAGCTACCTATTTGTCTTCTTTTTTGGAATACATTGTAAGGGTTTTTCATTTATTCAACGATGGTACAAAAGAAGTGCAACTTATAACTCGTAACAACGCGTCTAGAAGTTCGTATTGCATTCTACTTCAAAGGCGTTGTAGTGGAGTTCATAGCTTAAACACAGGCATTACTTATAATAATATAAAGAACATATAAAGAACAGTCAAAGTAAGTTCCTTGAAATTGTACGTACCTGCCGTTTCGTTGCAGCTTTAAAGTTTTGGCATAAACTTATTTATCTTTGCAATTAACCAACGCTAATTTTTTCATTGGGTTTCAAAAATGTCCAAAGGTATGTAAGAGTTCATAAAAGTCTTTAATTTATCACTGACAACAACGTATTGTATCTGGGATAAAAAATTGCCACATACATATAATGAAAAAATGTTCATAGACTTTAAATATATTTATGTTAATTTCTATTTATTGATTCTTTCAAGAGCACTTTTAAATATGAAAAACTATTTTCTCGAAGATATTCATTATCTTCATCAGCCATTTGAACTTTCAAATACTGACCATACATATGAATGCCTCAAACTTCATGCATAAAAATAATATAAGTATAATAAAATTAATATTATTTCTCAGTATTGAATTTAACGATTTTCAAAACAAATGCATAGCTCATCAAAAATAGCCAACAAAATCGCCAACTTTTTTGTTAAATCGCCAAAAAATCGCCATGTCGCCAAATCAAAAATTAGGTCGCCAAACAAGTTTGAAAATCGCCACGTTTGGCGAGAAATCGCCACATCTGACAACCCTGGTCACAAACAGAGCGACGCACAAAGGAGGAAGCCAAATCCAGGAAAAATCTCTATTTAAAAAAATAAAAATGTTAAAAAAAATTGTTTAACCTTTTGTGGGCTTTTTTGTATTTAGGAAAAAATGGTCTTGTTTGCCAGTTTTTGCTGTAACTTTGGAATGAAGGACAATTAACTAGTAAATTAAATTTCAACTTAGAGTTAAATAATGTAGTTTTTTTAAGAGTCTGTTTATAAAAAAATTCAAAGAAATAAATATTAAATGTTTATTTTTATTAGTAAAATTTTTAATTAAATCCAATTTTTGCTTTATTTCCATAATTCCACAAATTTTACTTAAAAAAGTCACATAAGAAAATATAATTACTTTTTATTGGTCAATATTTATCAGCATAACATAAACAACAATTTCAGAAAAAAGGAAATTTGTTAGGCTTTTTTATTTACTTCATTTCAATAACTTTAAAAGTAATATTTATAATCATCATTAAATTAATTTGAATAGTCTTCATCTTTATCGTCATCGTCATTATTATCATTTTCGTGGTGTTGAAGAATAAGTAACTCTAATGCAGACTGTGGCTTTTGACTTATTTTCATTTTACAACTTTTCCTCATGCTTGAACTCAAAGGATCAGAAATTAACAGAAATCTAATCTAAGAAATCCTTCAGTTTGTTGTCCAAAAGGCAAAGGTGAAAGCGATATAATTTCTGGCCCGTGAATGAAGAATTAATGTAGAGTAGAAGGCATATATGTATGTAATTCGATGGATGATCTTAACAAATAGCCTGACAGTGTCACTAGCGTAGCTCGAAAATCTTTTAATATTGACCTCAATACTACTAGAACAACTATTTATATTGCAAGTATATATCTTTTTTATCAACTTTAAAGTAATTTTTGTAATTTCTCCAAACTTCAGAATTCTTTTAAAAAAAGCCTCGCTATTACCACCGGTTGAGTTACCAAAGCCTGATTTTGTTGATCAACAATCAATCCACTTTTCTTTAACTAATACTACGGAATCGAAAGGAGCCTTTTTCCAGTCTCCAGTCTCCACTCTTTCATTCTTCAGTTTAATATTTATTCAAAAACTAGTTGATTTTGCCAAAACATTTTCTTTTCATAAACTAATTTTAATGGTTAAATCGATGTTATAAATAATGAAGAATCAAAGACGTTAATATGGTGAAAGCTGGGTTACATGAATAATGTTTTGAACTTCCGCCAAAGCCCCACTTAGGGCTAAAAAATCAGGGCAAGTTAAACTCTCTTTTTGGTTTAAAATGAGTTTAAACCAGGAAATCTATAAATCACTAAACATATAAACCATTTTTAAGTGCATAAAACTGGCGTTTAAACTTACAATATATACCATATAAATTTGATAAGATTTATCGTAGAGCTGCCAGATGTTATTTTTTTAACAACATGTAATACATGGGACACTGATTTATAGTTGTTGAGTTTAAACTACATATAAATTTAAGTTTAGTTCAACTAAACCAGCGCTTAAGCCATCAGTGATTTATTTGCCATTAGTGTATAAAGTTATTTTAGACAGTTCTTCATTGTTTTACAAATAAAATTTAGAGTTTTTTGTCGAAAAAAGACATTCAGTGGTATGGTCTAATAGTGCTTGTGGATTGACTTGAAACCAACTCACGTAGTCAACAACATGAGTTTTTGATTTTTTATTTTTTTTTTCCAAAATATTTGTCTAAGCAAAAATAAATTAATTATATGCTCAAACACCTGAAGTAGACGGTGTCATTATAAAACTTTTACTTTTAAAAGTCTTAATAAAAAAATAAATAAATAATCATTTAAAATATCAACATTTTCACTTTTAACCAATAATGATAGAAGTTATTGAACTTTAACTACACACTGCAAATTAAATAAACTATTTAGAACTTTTATTTTTGCAATTAAACTATACAGTATAATATATTTGTTGTTGCCTACTTTTTTTTTAGCCTCTATAAAGCCATAATGGGCGCTGAGGCAAAATTTTAAATTTTGTTAAATGAAATTGAAATAAAGCATTAAAAAACAACAAAAAAAAAAAAATTAAAGATGTAGAATTTTATCTACTTTCCCCCAGTTGGGAAAGTCAAAGTTAAATTTTGAATCAATTGCCAATTTTGATGGATTTGGTCCCTCTGTGCGCCGACTGAACTCAATTACTTCTTCTTCTTCGTTTCACTAGCAATAGGCGTTCTCGAATGTTTTACCAGAGAAACGTTTGCCAATTGTTCAAAGGCGATATTATTTTCGTCTGCCATGGTCAAGCGGGATAAAACAATATTCAAAATGTTAACTGGGCACTAACAGGCACATGTTCGTGTCTTTGTATTAACACGTATGATTGGGTGGTCACTGTAGCGTACAAAACACTATACAAATAGTATTAGGGCGGCGATAATATACGGTCGACACGTCCAATTAAATGGTCATTTTGTATTGGTGGCGAAGCGTGTCAAACTAACCGCACTTAATAAGCTAGAGACTACTACACTTGTAGTAAGGATATTTTATATATTTTTACTCCTCTTCTTTTTCTTCTTCTTGAGATTTAAGTTGCTTTTTTTATATTTTATTACATAAATTTTTGTTCGCCTGAGTTTGTAGATCGTATTTAATGATATTTATTAATTTGTTTAAAAAGTGTGTGTCAAAAATTAAGCGGCAATTCGATGGTTTTCTAACGCAACTTCGTAACTCAAAAACTACAAGCTTTTAGGAGATACGAATAAACTTTTAAAAATAGAAAATAAAACTTGCATTGCAAAAATTTTGTTCTGCGTCGAATGTTTTAACCAAAGCAATTGTGCTTTCGACGTTGCAAATAAATCGTTTTCAAAAAACTTGTTGAAAATGCAAGAGTTTGTAAAGTTCTCTGTTTTTATTTTTTGTATTCTTGTTAGTTTCATGCAGGTTTAAGAAGGTTGTATGTAGTATGCAGCAATTGTAAAATCTCGTTTTCGTCATGAAACAAAATACTTTATTAGCAAAAAGGATTTGCATAAAAGTTCAGCCTTTAAAAAGGGGGATGAAACCTCGCAGTAGCTAAATTGCTTAGAACCACCCGTTACAGTTTTTCATAATGCCGCTGTATAGTTGTAGTTGATCCATCTTTGGCAAATATAATATTTCTCAAAAACAGCCAGAACTTCTGACAGCACTATCGATACAGTGGGCTTTCAAAAACATTTTAATTTTCATGGCTAAGTTCGTTGCAAATATCAATATGCATGGGATTTGCTTCTGTACGTTTTCATTTTCTGCTTCTGGCCTGTTCCAGTAAGAGTACATCCTGATCAGACGGAGCTTCGTCGCGGCCATGTTCGACTTTAAACTTGTGTGACTCTCCATCTATTTCGGCTACGGGTCTTAAGATAATAAAATAAAACAACTTCTTATTTCTAGTCTCACCAAACAGAAGTAATCGACCAATTTCTTAACAACATTTTTTTATTTAAGTGCCAGCTGGTAGAAACTAAATCACAAAAGTACCTTTTATACCCACATCACAGTAGTGAAGAGTGTATTATGCGTTTGTGCTGATGTTTGTAACACTTTAAAGCATTGGGCATAGATTCACCCTAAAACATACCGATTGACCCATAATCATTTTATGGGAAAGTCAAACGTTGTTTCTTCATAAAAATTTTTAGATAAAAACAAAAAAATCATAAAATGTAAAAATAACAGAAACAACAAAAAATATAACAATAAAAATTCACTTAAGTGTACGTATTGCAAATCAGCTGTTCAATGATGTCAATTTATTATTATTAAGTATTGGGCAAAATATCAGTTCAGGCACTTTTGTTATATTTAATTGCACTGAAAGAAAACTATATTTTTATACCCTTCACCTCAGGTGGAAAAGGGTATATAAAAGTTTGTCATTCCGTTTGTAATTTCTACAATATTGAAGGCCCTATAATGTATACATATATATATATATATATATATATATATATATATATATATTTATATATATATATATATATATATATATATATATATATATATTGGGTCCTTATGAGGAGAGAAGTTCATTTAACCATGTCCGTCTGCCCGTCTTACGTTTGATAATTGTGTTTTCCGGAGACTCCAGACAAGATAGCGGATAGGTTATTTTTTATTTATGTCACATATAGTCCACCATTTCTTGCCATTGAAATTCAGCCAGATCGGTCCAAAAATGGCTGCGATATGAGCAAAAAACCACGACTACCTCTAATTTTTTCCAAAAATCCCTTGTTGTTGTATTTTTATTACTTTTTTCTGTATATCTGGAGAACGGCAAGAGCCAAAGTTTCCAAATTAGGTACACACATTAAGGTTATCAATACACAGCATCCGACAAAATCTGGGTGGGATTGGAGAAGTGGGCGTGTTACCCCCCGTACAAAAAATATCAAAAATTTTATAAAAACCTGATTTTTTGGACCTATGGTTATCCCTTATATATCAAAAGATCGGAAATCTTTAGTAAAAATATTTTCTGAAAATTTCGGAAAAATCGGTTCAGATACGAAAAAGTTATTACAAAAAAAAAAAAATGTATTTTTTAAATACCCACGTTCGGAAACCATAAATCTTCCCGAGTCCAAGATTTATAACTCAAGTAAATGGTAAATTTCGGCTTAAAAAATGGCTGATAATCAAAATACTAAAATCCCAAAAATTACTCTTTTTATACCCTTCACCTCAGGTGGAAAAGGGTATATATGTATGTATAAGTTTGTCATTCCGTTTGTAATTTCTACAATAATAATCTAAGACCCTATAAAGTATATATATTCTGGGTCCTTATGAGGAGAGAAGTTGATTTAACCATGTGATGTCCCTCTTCCCTCCTCCCCCCCCTCGTTGCCAATTGTGTACATATAATGCATAATGCCCAATATGATTTCCGTTATCACTCTTCTTTATTATTTAATCTATTTAACGAAATTATTTTAACAAATAGAAACTGGGAATTGTTGTTTCTATTTGCTACTTAAAAACTCGCAAAAAAAAAAATAAATCTACGGTATGACAAAACTGCCTATACTAAAAGAAAACAAACAAACACACATACATGGTACAAACCATTTTGGTGAATATAGGCGCCTTTTACGGTTCACAACTTAAATAAGTTGATTTGTAATTTTTGTATTATGGTTCACAACTTTGCTATATTATGGTGAACACAAATATCAAAAATAATTACAACTCAAATGAGTTGTGAACAATAAAACGGGCCATATTTAATTTTAATGATATTCAAACAACGTTCCTTCATGGTTCAGTTGTCTAGGGCGTTTGTTGAGGTTAGAAACTGTGAGTCCGCTGGTTCGAATCTTGGTTTTTCAAAAACAAATTTTTTTTAATTTTTATGTTCAAAAACGATTTTAAAAAACATTTACCAGTTTTCGCTTTTTAAATTGAAATTATAATGAAGTTTTTAGTATTGTTAATATGTATGTGTATGTAAAAATTATTTGGTTTTTGTCTAGTTGCTCTGTATTCTGCTCGCAAAATTGGTGAAGGGTATATAAGATTCGGCACAGCCGAATATAGCACTCTTACTTGTTTAAACTATAATTGCAAAGAAAGACAAATATGAATCATATTAATCCTTAGTTGTATTGATAATAAAAACATGGGATTTAAATTTTTCTTTTTAGAAATATCAACTTACTTTTTTTGAAGTTTTATTACATATTTTGATAAAAAAATTTGAGAATAAAAAAACTAACTTATAAAAAAACTTGACATATCACTTTTTCACTTGACACGCATTATAAACTTGACAATCAGGCCAAATCAGGCCCGTCTGGCAACCCTATGGTAGGTCTAGGATTAACCATAGGCCTCATATAATCCCCCATCCTTAAAACACTTCCAGGCAGATAAATCCTATATTGCTGAAGATGTCTAAGCAATATTCGGAACAATCTTATAACATAATTTTGTTCTTGTGGGTTCCATATAGGCTACAATCTCGAAAAGTAATGATGCAAAAAGTATTATTCCGAGAGAACATTTTTTTGGGACTAAGCGAAATAAAAGCATGAATTCCTTGGGACATTTGTAAAAGGTCTAGATAAAACGGGCTAATTTTTGCCATTATGTATTTAATAAGAATTTTTATCTCGTCTAGTACGGCCGTTATCATATTAAAAATCTTGTCCCTGGGTGACATTTGTATCATGGACGAAGTTCACGCATTTTCAATTAAATACCTACCTGACAACCGAATTTTTACTTCCTCAGTCGTTTATTGCAAGCCCTTTTGTGCTTTCTACAGACATGGATAAATGATTCTCATTTGCCAAGGATTCAAATTATATATTCTTTATAGTAGCGCTGATGATTATTTCGATGTGCTACAGACAGAATGACAAAATAAGTATACCCCAAAATCTTTTTAGTGGTGGGTTTTAAAAGGAGACACAATCGAGGTATACGCAAATCATTGTTCCCTGCTGTTATGCCATTTCTGTTGTAATAAAATCCCTGCCTCAAATTTTAAGTATTTTTCAAGTTGTACTTTTATGCACATACAAATACAGCAATTTTTGTCCGCATCCTGAAAAAAAGAGAACTGCATTTCCTTTTAATTTCGTAATGGAAAAATGTTTATTGTTTTGCAAAATTAATGAAAAAAAAAAAATAAAATAAAAATTAAGGGTTTTAATAAAAAAAAGAGGTTCATTGTCAACAAAAATCAATAAAATTTTTGAAATAAAACACAACTCGAAGTATTTCGGTCAGTAAAAAATAAATTAAATTAAAAAACCATTTTAAAAACTGAGCGACAAAAATTTTAAGAGTAAATTTGCGCAAGGGGTAAACAAATTTACGAATTTCAGTTCTAAGAGTGCGTACAGAGTGGCCGCTTGTTGCCGAGCCGACTGACGCTTATTGCGAGAACCAATGCAAGGAAACTGGTACAATACAATTAAGTACAAATAAGTGCGAACAGGTCATAGTGGGCGCCGAGCTGTTCAGAGCGCAAAGCTGATTGAATGCGAGAAAACAGTTCCAAGCGTATTTCAGCGCCGAAAACATTGTTTATGTTATGTTGTTATGATTTCAACTTGTTTGGAAAAAATTAAAACAAAAATTTAAGAAAAAGTAAATAAAACATGCAATTGAAAAATATTAAAAATTAAAAAGAAAAATAATAAATGTATATCTTCTATCAATATATGAGCCGTTTATTTTGAAATTGGCATAAGTCATTTCGGTTTTTAAGTCGAGATATTTAAGGGTTTGCGTTTTAACACGTTTAAAAATATGGATGCTAACTTTCGAGAAGATTCACTTGTATTTGATACATCATGATAATGATATTTTTCTCAGTATTATTATTATTATTATTTATTATTATTATTTATTATTATTATTTATTATTAACTCGATTTTTTTTGAAAAAGTGACTAATGCCACTTTCAAAATAAACGGCTCATATATAAAAATGAAAAATGTTTGTATTTTTGTTTGTTTGTTGGCTTATAGCAGTGTTCGAAAATAAACACTAAATATCGTTCTTTAATGTTCGGTTCGGTAGATTTGTGGAAAGCACAAACGCTAATAGTGTTTGTGTAGAAATTCATTAAAAAAATAACGTTTCCCTGTTTGTCATCTTTCGAACACAAAAATAATGCTGTTTTCATCATACTCAACAAATGATGAGAACATTAAATTCCGTTCGGTTTTTTTTGAAAATCCACGAACTTCAATGTGTTCGGTTCGGCTCGTTAATGTTCGTCGCTTTTTGCTGATAAAAAAAAACCAAACATTTTTTACAAAAACAAAATACACACACGAAAAAAACATTATAGAACATTAAAATATAATGTTTTTCTACAGTATCACTACAATTGTTCTGTTTTTTAACGAAGAACCTTCTTGAAAATAGTTACGAACGGTATTAAGGTTTGTGTATGTTTTTACACAAACACTAAAAAATAGATATCGTTCTTCGGTGTGTGAGCCGAACGCTAAATAATGTACTGTTTATTTTCGAACACTGGCTTATAGACTCCGGTTTTCCAGAAATTTTTACAGTAACATCACGTGAGCCCTAAAAATAAAATAGGCTACTTATTTTTTCGATAGGGGCAGGGGAATTGGTACCCCCATAGGACGCCAATGTTTAATATTGCATATCTTAAGAACTGTTATAGTAAGAATGTTCAAACTAAGTAGAAGTCACTCTTATGGTATACTACACTTTTGAAAATAAAAATAAAGCGTGTAGGCGCAGGGGGGGGGGGGGGAAATACTTCACATAGGATGCATATATTAAATATCGCTCAACTGAAGAACTATTAAAGGGAGAGTCCTTAAACGTGGTTAAAGCAGTGTAGCGAA
This sequence comes from Pollenia angustigena, assembly GCA_930367215.1. NCBI lineage: Eukaryota > Metazoa > Arthropoda > Insecta > Diptera > Polleniidae > Pollenia > Pollenia angustigena. Next base: position 20,197,459 of record OV884061.1, on the reverse strand, counting down.
GTGCACCGGGTTAAGCTAGTATTAAATAAAATTAAAGCAATTATAAAAAAATTAAAAAAAACTTAAAAAAAAATTTAAAAAAAAATTTAATAACAATTTCAAGAATAATTGAAAAAATGCGTTAATAAGTAAAATTTTAATACTCAATGTCAGTTTTTTTTCTCAACAAAACAAAACTCAAATCATAATTACAGTAGACGCTCGTAAATTAGAACCACTTTGTTCCTGGGGTAGTTATAATTTTCGAAAAACTCTAATTTCCATGCATACAAACATACATAAAACACAAATAATAGATAAAATATCAGCGCTGATTCTCGAATCCAGTAATTCCCACTCAAACATGTCTATTGCATGACTAGTTCTCGCAATCTGCAGTACCGGTATGCGACTAAAGTCGCATTTTTGCCCCTTTTTGACTGCCGTGCCACTTTTTTGGTCCCTTTGTTTTAAATCCCCCTTTGTATCATTTTGTAGATTTTTGTGCCACTTTTGCCCCTTTTAATATTAGCGATAAGAGACTGAGTTCATTAAAGATTTTACATCCAGTATTTATTAATTCCGTTTTTATTGATATAATTACAAACCTAGAGGATTTTGTAAAAGAGTTTAAACTTTTAGAAAACAGATCAAAATTTGTATAAAGGTTTGTATCGAGGTTTTTTCGTAACTTAACATTTTTGGTAAAAAAGTCAAATAATTCAAGTGCTAAATATTTATGTACATATACTTACATACATATATACATATCGCACCCTAAACACTAAAGGGTCACAACCCTAAATTTTTCAAAAATTACTTTTTTTCATAAATTTATTCTCACTTCACATCTCTAGCTACTTACAAAATTGAAAAAGGCATAGCAAAACTTTCTTCAAATTGGACTTTTTTTTTTAAATATTAGCACCATTTTTACATAAACAGTTTTCTTGGCTCTCCTGAAAATTTAAGAATTTTGAGTTGTGACCCTTTAGTATTTAGGGTGCGATATGTCTATCTATTTAAATGTAAAGTTTTTTTTTGTTTCAAATCATATTATGAACTATTTTTTGTAAGTAGTGTTATTAGACTAGTTTAAGCTAAGAACGCGTTGCCAGAATGAAGATTTTATCTTATTTTTTGACCAAAATATGATATAAAGATGTTTTTTTTTCACAAATTAAGATTTTTAACTTGAAGTTTGTTTGTACAAAATAAATAATTTTTCACAGTTTCTTAAACAGTAAATTTTAAAAACAATAAGGTTTTGTATCAGCTTGTTGTTAATTGGTTTTTCAAAATGTATTTTTAGAAACATTTTTATAAAAAATGTAACTAAAACCCAATTTAATTTTATAAATATTATGTATTTCAATTTAATAGTTTCCATAATAAGTAGAACATATGTTTCTATAAAAAATTAATAATTTTTACCTTTTATAAAAAATTTTAAGATTTCTCTCTTCAAAATAAGATTTTTTTTTCGCTAAATGAAGATTTTCCGTCCTAATCTTCTGACAACGCTGCTCGTTCTATTTAAAAGTGATTAGTTACTGTTTTTGTATAAATAATTGAAATATAAATTGTATGCAGCAGTTCATAAACGTTTACTTGCAATAAAGCCATATGGCTTTATTTCCTATGGCTTTATTGCACGGCACCGTTTTTTTTAGTAGAGATTTTTTTTAAATAAAGTTGGGTTTCGCTATCTTGTAACGCTTTATGTTTCACTAGCCTTGTTTTCCAGAAATCAAATTGTTTAATGATATTGTCAACACTACTTTTGGGGCACCCTTTATATTGTTTTTTTTTTCATAAATTAAATTTTATACATTTTTTAACTTAAATTCTAAAAATTTGTAGGCTGGGTAAAAAGCTTAAAAAAGTTTTTTGTTTGTTTCTTAAATTTAAATAAATTGCAAACTCCTCAGAAAATATTGTGCTTGTTCGAAATAAAATAGAAAAAAAGCACAAAAGAAAAGCAAACAAATTAAAAAAAGAACGCTAGGAAAAGAAATACGCCATTTATGTACATACACACATACACATGATGCAAGCCTTTGGTTAGATTTTTCTCTTTGGGGTTGTTTTTCAACACTAGACTTGCACATAAATATACATATAACTTTAAACAAAATCCAGCAACTGGAGAATTTATACCGGGGACTTGTTTCTGGCTGTAGTAGTGTTTATAATAGAACAAAGTTTGTATTCCTTTTGATTGGATGTAAGGGGAGGGGTGGTGAAGGTCTGGGGGTATATTTAAAAGCAAGTTGGCTGGTAAGCGAGATGGGTGGGTGGGTGTATTTTGTTGGGTTTGTTTTTGTTCTTCCTCTTATACTTTTTACTTTTCTTTTATCCTTTCGTATTTCGTATATGAATGTTTGTAAGAGTAGAGTCTGACTGTTAGTGAGTGTGTGTATGTTTGTTTGTTTCAGGGTAACAATATGGCGTCAAATTTTAACGCCACACTGAGAGGGGTGGAGCAACAAATTTATAACGTTTCTCAGGGTTGCAATCATCATGGATTAAAGGATTTTTAAGTAAGAAAAAAAAATTAAGTTTTGTATAAGGAAATAATCAAGAAACCCATTTTTTGCGTATTCGTTTGTTTAAATTATTTTTTTTTTTGGCTTGCAAACGACGTTAAGGAATTTTTTTCTTAGATTTTGGAGTATTTTTTTTTATATTCAATGTACCTATTGAATACTTAAAATTTTTCGAAAAACTCAAAACGTTCAACTATAAAAAAGATGAAGAAAGGGATTTACTGATAAAAATTTAAGTTTGAAATTAAAAATTGCATTTTTTATGTTGCATCAGGCTTTTTCTTTGCTTGTTTTTGATAACGCCATCAAGGTTTAACACTGCTCTTTATTAAAAAATTTAGTTCTATTTTACGCACTCCGTCCGTTGTGCAAGGTCACTAAAAAGGAAAATTTAAACTGTTTTTTAGAGTAGACATAATTTTTTACTGCAGAACAAGTGTCAAATCTTGTTGTTTCGTTAAATGATGCTCCCCAGAATATCACAGGAGAACTTTGCCTACAACAATTAAGCCATTTGAAAAGTGCAATGCGACCTAATACAAAGCTATAATCTTCCACCATGGCAATGCTTTTCTGTATCATTAATCAACAATTTGGAAAACATGGGGCTGGAAGTTTTACCTTCATTTCAGTAGTCAAAAATGGTTTAAGGAAACCATAATCTAAATTATAACCATACTATGTTTGCAGATGACCGTCATATGCTTAAAACTAAACATAATATCTTAAAAATTAACTTCAATTTGGTCAAAATATAATAGCGCAAACTTCTACCCGTAACTTCGTGCAAGTAAAAATAAGAACAAGATTTAAAAAAAAAAGGTTTATCGCATAAAAAATTACTGTAATTTTTATGTTAAAATATTTCTATAAACAACATTCTAAAAAATTTTATTTTACGCCAACATTTCTATCTTGAGCAACCGACATTCAACTATCCATATAAAAGGCAATGGGTGTTTTAATATGTATGTTTTGGCCACTGGACCATTTGTAATCGGCTCCACGAAAAGCCCCCCAATAAAATAACGCCCAGGAAATAACCCCAATGAAATAAAACCCAAAAAATAGGAAATAACACCCAAAAGCAGTGAAAGAAATAACTTCGAAAAATAAATGAAATAAGCCCCAAAACGAAAACGAAACAACCCCCAATATTTGGAAGTTATTTCATATGAAATATCACCCAATGATGAAAATGAAATAACCCCCAACGAAATAAATCCCCATCAGCAACAAAAATGAAATTATGCCCAAAGTCAATATGGACCAACAGCAAAGTAGCAAAATAATAAGGATATATTCGGTTCAAAAATATTGCTGCAGTTATTTTACCCACCCGTAGATCCTTGTAGCCCTGCTCTATTTTGCAGTTCGGAAGACAATTTGCCTTTTACGTTTGGCCTTTACACAACTACCTCCACTGTTTAAATATAATTGTTTTTCACTTTTAGCTTTAAAAATGAAATAACCCCCGAACAAAAAATTAAACACGCTATGAAACAAGCCCCGAATTTTAAAAATTTGTTGGGTGTTATTTCATTGGAGATTATTTCATAATTTGAAAACCCCAAATGAGGAATGAAATAATTCCCAAAAAAAAAATGAAAAACGGCCCAAAAATATTGGGAGTTATTTCATATTAAATAACACCCAAAAATGTATGGAAAAAATTGGGGAATATTTCATTTCTCGTTTGGGCGTTATTTCATGGGGGGGCTTTTCGTGGAGCGTGTTACTTTAGGCTATAATGTAAATATCAGCATTTACTAAGAATATTTCTTCCACAAATTTATCTATTTTACCCCTTAAAAAGTACAAATTTAATCCCTTTAAAAGTTATGTACCAATATTTTAATCTTGACTTTATATTTAATATTATTTATTTTTGTATACACAATAACGGCAATCACGATGGGTAGTGCAAAGTGTGCAAACGATGCAAATGCGTTCAGAAATACACACACATTTGCACAATACAACAACAAAATGTACGTACATATTTGCAATTTGCTCTATTTCACTTTGTTTGCACTAAAAAAACCATGATATTTGCTCTTTTGCAAACAAATGTAAACAATAACATTTGACATATTACGCGCCATATTGTTTTTAAGAAAACTGATAAATTGAACATTTTCGTGGGTTTTAATATAAAATACAGAATTAAATTTAAATTAACTAAAAAGAAAAAAATTATTTTAATTTGTTTGCGTAAATTGTAAGCAAATGCAGATTTTTACAGTGCTGCCAGAAGTTTTTGGTGCTGCCAGAATAATTTTTTTTAGAAAAATAAACCCCTTTCACACTCGGTAAGTTATTTGCGCAACTCTTGGTTTGTAGATGTTAGCGGTAAGGTCGGGGTAAGGAAAAAAAATTTTGTACAGACTTTGTTGTTGTCGGCAAGTAACTTGCCGAGTGTGAAACGGGTCATAGCACTTTTGCCCAAAAATAAAAGTGGTATGCTCACGATCAATAATAATATGCACTGCAAATTTACACATTGTAAATTTGCACAATGACCATCGTGATTACCCTTAATATAAAAAAAACCTAGCGAACAATTTTGCATCAATAACTACATTTTTTAATTTTTATGACGACGTTACAACAAATGCGCAATTTATAATGCGAGTGTTACTATTATTATGGATTAAGATTATTGATTTTCGACATTTTAACTCATTAGCGCCCAATGATCCCATTTGCGAACAAGCACAAATAATTTTACAAATAAAAATTTAATAAGTAGTTATAAAAAGTCCTCAAAAATAAGTGGTTACACGTAACCTCTTAAAAGGGTAAAATGTCACTAGTAACAATTGAACCGTTAAGCATTTAAAGTGCATACCAAAAAGCCAAATATTTTTCTCACCATCATACTGTTTCATATAACTCGTTATAAGAAGTAGTTATGTAATAGCTCCTGTGTAACGAAAATAGTAGCGAAGAAAGCTACTAAATAATGAATGAAAGAAGCTATTGCTTTTAAACAGAGAGCGAAGTTACTGCATCACTGTATATCACAGCACATAAAATTGCGCATACTTTTTAAAATGTACAATTTGTGCTTCGCAACCTAAGAACATTTTTTTCGACTTTACTTTTCCTTTATTTTGTTTTTGATAAGCTACTTGTATGTACAACATATGTATTTTCAAAATCGGATAACCCAATTTTTTAACATTTTCTTGTAGCTAATCGTGTTGCAAAGTATTCCCGCCAAAGGCGGATCCAAGCTTTATGTTCAGGGAGGGGGTGTCCAATAAGGAAAATTCAGTCCGGACCGCCTCCAAACCCAAATTATGAAGATAGAATAACAGCACTCGACTAGCCCAGGAGGAGGGGGGGGGGGGGTCATGACCCCCTTTAAATGAATCCACGCTGGATTCCCACATTTGTAGAATATTTTAAAAAAGCCAAGATATTCGCAATATTTATATGTACGTTGACTTGTAGTGGGCAAAAATTATTTTTTGGACCACTCTAATGTACATACACACATACGCATTACATACATGTTTCATAATTGATTATATGCAGGAAAAAAATTAATGAATAAAACATATTGTAGTGTTTTTACAATTGCAAATTTATTGTTTAACAACTGAAATAAACTCAACTCAATTCAACCTGTACATGACCAACATTTGAATTAATTACTCTGTTTAATGAGATTGTTGTCGGCTCATTGGTTGGTGGTCGCATTAATTTTTATGCAAACTGTTGGCTTATGAAGAAGTAAATAAATTTATTCTGCATTTTTCATAAGTTTTCATATATTAAAAAAAATTATAACTGGGCAAAAGTATTGTCAACCCAGAAAAAACAGAGATACAAAAGTTATCGAAAATGACAAAATTTGATGTGAGAATTATAACGTACTTATGTACCAGATTTGGTCAAGTTATCTCCAAAATTGCGACCTTTACTTTGCGTACAAGACTTACAGACAACAAACCATCGTCAGATGTATTAAAAAAAAAAAAAAATCTGAGGCGATCGGTATCAGTAGAACGGGTATAGCACAAACAAATTATACCCTCTCCATCTTTAGTGGTGTGGGTATTAATAAATATACATTAGGGCGTTCTCAGCAACAAAGAAATTTGCACATTGTGGAAGCTGTCAAAATATTTTAGATGCGTATGAAATGAAGTACAAATGTCAAATTGAAAGTTGACTAATGAAACATTCTGACTATTTTTAGGTTAGTGTGAACTTATGTGCCCTGATTCTAAATTATTTTAAATTTTTAAATTATTTTTCTATTGATGCTTTTAAAATGAAACACCCTGGTGCAGGCACTAACGGGACGCCTGCATCAAGTTTGCTATTTTTTTTTTTTTTTTTTTTTTTTTTTTTTTGTAAAAATAACAACAACAACAAAGAATTATACTGTTGCTTTGCATTAGAAATAATCTAATTATTTACAAAAAGCTTGTTTATAAACACACAAACACCCTCTCATTGAATCTTGTTATACCCAGCAAACTAAAACATTTAAATAAAAATTATTTTACTAAACTGAAAGAAGAACAAATATGTACGACAAAGAGTTAAGAAAATTAAATAAGTTGTATATAATAACTTTTAGTTCTAAATGTTTATAACGCCAAGAACGAATAAATATTAAATTGTCCTAGTATTTTTCAGTTCTGGATGTAAAATAAAATTGTTAATTACTAGATGACCCGTGCGAATATTTCGCACCGTTAGTTGTCATTTTTGTAACATAAAATGAAAATAATTAATAGAAATTTTAGTAACTTCAATACATTTTAAAATATAATTTTTATCAATGAAAATATTATTTTTTCAATTTCTAATTATTTTTCGTCATTAGTGTTAGAAATAAGGTTTAAAATGAGATATCATTCATTAAATTTGATGAGGTGGTATGGGAGATATTTGCAACCGACAAAAAAGTGCTTTAGAAATAATATATATGATTTTAAATTTCCTAAGCTAATCCCGCGAAGCCTTACGCTTGTCTGCAGGAAAGAAACCAGAGACTCTGGCGGGAATGTTCACTTTTTTTTTTTTTTTTTTTTTGTAAGCGTTCTTATTTTGTTTATTGGATCTTTTCTTTGAGAAAAATAACAATAAGTATTAATATCTTAAACTAAATATATATTGTGGCCCTGATGCCAGCGCATAAGTGACCAATGAATGTTAACAGGTTTTGCATTTCTTTACTGGTGAGCTATAGCCAATGTGTCTACTCTATTTAAACGACTATGTCCTCTAAATAGGAGTAAAGTCTGTGCTAAGGGATTTGGGTGTGTTGACAATTTACGTACGTATTTGGAACAATTTTTCTGTATTTCTTCACGGATGTATGGGATGCTAAGATCTTTGTGTATGTTTTCGTTGCGGATAAACCACGGGCTGCCAGTTATAAGGCGTAATATTTTGGATTGCCTTCTTTGCAATTTTTCAACATTGGATACTGATGCAGTTCCCCATAGTTGTATTCCATAAGTCCAGATTGGCTTGAAGATGGCTTTGTATAATAGGACCTTAAATTCAAGATTGAGGGTGGAGTGAGAATTTAGGAGCCAGAGCAACTGAGAAGTTTTAAGTTTTAGTTGTGTACATTTGGAGTCAATATGTTGAGACCAAGTGAGGCGTCGGTCGAGGTGAATTCCCAGATATTTTATATGCGACTTCTCAGGGACATTAACATTGTTTATTGTTATATTAGGGCATGTTCACTTTGTGACTGCAAAATACTTAAAAAATTTACGTTAGGCCTCGATCTACTCAACATGATAAAAGTGTATAACATTTTTTATATTTTGCAACCCAGTATAATCGGGGCGCATAGAAGCAAAAGCTGCAATCTTAATTCATACTCTCATCTAATAATGCCATATAGTTGCACTTGTAGAGTTCTTATAATGTTAGAATTTGGCTATACCTTAAAAGCCTTGATCCACTTTAAATATATGGTAAACAACAAACAAACAGCAGTCAAACAATTTCTGCTAGTGTACCCTATTTGGGACTCATGGACACGCCTAAACAAAATTATGTTATGGGGCTAAGATTCATGTAAAAGTTCTTTGTGCCGAATATTATTTATGTATATATGAGCTTATGATGGTTAATTTCGAACCTACTAGGACAATATTTTGTCATGACGTAGCACCTATCGTAAAAGTTACTATCGCCAATTTTTATGTTAATACCAGCCAGCATGTAAAACTTGTGCGCAGAGTACAGGTTTTGGGCCATACCTTTCTTAATTGGTTTGTACCAAATAGAAAAACATCACATTACCAATGCAAATATCTTTGAATATACAGATTTTTGTTATTATTGTACTATCGAAACTAGAAAAAATGAGAAAGCAGATTTTGCTTTTATATCCCATAAATTTCTGCTTGCTGGGTGTTTCATGTACATGCGTAAAACGTTATCAACGTATTTACATACGGACAAACATATGCACATATGTACATATGAGATTTCTAGCTAGAGTTGTATCTACAAGTTAAACAAAATGGCATAAAATTAAAAACATTTTTAAAAAATAAATAAAAAAAAAAACACAAACGTGGCTTTGATCTTGCCGACGTTTAGCACAAATGAAAGAAGCTGCCAGTCGCATATAATACAACAAAAACACATGTACCACCACCAACACGACTACTGCTAACCCAGGATACACAATTTTAAATGTTTAAAAAATAGATTTTTATAGTACTTTTGGCTTTAAATAACAATTCAGAATTTTTTAAGAAAATGTTTAATTACAAAATTTTAAAATTAATGCTAATATTGAGTGTTTGCTGGGTTTATAATTCAAGTTGTATTTAAAACTTCAAGAGTATGCAGCAGTGTTGCCGGAAAGCAAATTAAATTTTACACAGACAAATCATCAAAATTATTCAAAATAGTACAAAATTGAATCTGGAGATAGTAATACGTCTCTTACAAATATACTTGTAACTCATTCCATGATAGTGATATCCGATGGATACCGAAATATTGGAACAAATAATATTTATAATTTTTACAAATAATTTGCCAAGAGCTCAAAAAAACTTTTAATTTTTATTATAATAAAGAAAAAGTTCGAAGGAATAAAATTTAATTTAATATTATACAAAATTTTATAAATTATACAAAATAAATTTTGTGTTTTGACATTTTTGAACTGCTGAGATATGGGCCAAGAACCACGACTGCCTCTAATTCTACGCGTAAGTCCCTCTTGTTGTTGTTATTCTTCTTTTGCTGTATGTCTTAAGAACGGCAAGAGCCAACGTTTCCAAATTTTAACGAGTTGATTACTTTTAATATTATGACGACAATGCCAGACTCGATCGCTGTTCGTCATTTTAACGAATTTTTTGTTAAGTCGTTAAATTAAATGAGTTAAAAAAAATATCAAAAAAAGTCGCAGACCGCTAAACCCTGCGCTGAGCAGTGTAAAAATAAAAGAATAATGTGGAATTTATTATAGCTTTTAAATAAGTAAACAAGGCCCACGGAGACAGTTTTTTTTCGAAAAAATTTCCAACAAATGTTTGGTTGTAAATTTTTTGATTAATCAAATCGCAACCAGTGAAATGCGCATAGGAATAGCTTATCCCACCAGCAATAAATTTTAATTTATCAATAGTAAGAATTGGGAATTTAGCACATAAAAACTAAAACTTGTTTATGAAATAACGTTGAGGCGAGGTCACATTAGTAATCCGAAAAATATTTTTTTTGTCTCTTTTTTTTTGGATATTTACAAGGGTATTCATTTAATCGACCTTTTGCTTTAATCGGTTAATCGCTAGATTAATTAACCGAGGTTTTGGTTTAATCGGTTAATTGGTTTTTGATCGGTTAACCGATTAATAAAGTTTTTTTTATGAATAAAGTTATTTCAATATATAAAAATGCATTAATTGTTTATTTTTTGGAGTTTGTTAGTAAAAAAAACAATAACATATCAAAAATAGCAATTCTTGAACTAAAACTAGTAAACAAAAAAACAATTCATAAATATATAATTTGCATTTTTTCATTAATACACAAGATGTGCTATTAAGTCATATCGTCATAATATTCTAATATTTTGCATATTCAGCCGACGATATATTTTTCCTGTAATTTTTATTAAGACATAAGACTTAATGACTACCTTGTGAATCCCCCAAATATGTATTTATAAAAAAATAAACTGAGATAATATCATTAGTTATTTCTTTTAGAAAAGTAATTTATTTTAAATGTTTAGAATTAAAGCGATACTTTTCTTTAGTTTTTACAAAATTTTACTTGGAAAATATTTTTTCACTTATCGCAGATTAATGTCTAATTTCTCAGTCCTTTTCCAGGATTTGTCTTAACATATAAAATACTCCATTATGCCATTACCCAGTTGACCAGATTGCCGTCGACGACATCGTCGTCAATGATGTGTGCACGACTTGTCCCCTGTTGTTTAGGTTTTCTAGAAGACAATTTACAGGAAATCGTCGTGCACGACAGTTTGAGCGACGTTGTCTTGTAAGTTGTCTTCTATTTAGCTTTTTATGGGACAGTATGAGCGACTTTATCTTATTATATATTGTATATAAATTCCTGGGATTCCTAGTTGGAACAAAGGGCCAGTACAAAAGTTTTCCATTGAATTCTATCTTCGGCTAGTCTTTTTGCTTCTCTTTATGAAGTTCTGGCTGAAAGCAGTTCATTTCCTCTACGTCGGCTGCCCTGGGGATGGTAATAAATTTTATCTTATTAAGTAGTTGTCCTCTATTAAACTCTATGTGGGACAGTATGAGCGACACTGTCTTATAAGTTGTCTTGTATAAAAGCTACTGACGACAAAGTTTTCTTGAATGCTATTCAATCACTTGCTTGGTTTTCTTAAAATTCTCCCATTATTTTTTTTAATTGTTGATTTAAATACCTACAAAAAATTTACAAATTAGTTCTAAACAGTAAAACCAAAAAATTATGATGAAATTATTCGCGGGCTGGAAAATGGATTGCATGCAGTTAGTACTTCACTGTCAACTTTAGGATTGCTTATAGGAGTCGAATATTAAACATATAACAGAAATTAAAATTCCAACTATACTAAAAAGCTGTCTGAATTAGATCACCATATAACGGGTGGTTAAATTTCAAGGGCCGATGTTGATTTTGAATAAAACACAAACTATTTAGGAAATTATTGTAATTTTATTTTATTATGATATATTGGTATTACTCAATTATGTGTGGAACAAAATATCGACCAAATGGGCGCCGCGACCACGGCGGCACACCTCCATCCGATGGTCCAAATTTTCGATGACCCTGAGGCACAATGGAGGTTCTATGCCGTTAATGTGCCGAATTATCTCATCCTTTAGCTCTTGAATTGTTGCTGGCTTATCGACGTACACCTTTTCTTTCAAATAACCCCAAAGAAAAAAGTCCAACGGTGTCAAATCACATGATCTTGGCGGCCAATTGACATCGCCATTACGTGAGATAACACGGCCATTGAATTTGTTGCGCAAAAGAGCCATTGTTTCGTTAGCTGTGTGGCAAGTGGCACCGTCCTGCTGAAACCACATATCGTCCACATCCATATCTTCCAATTCGGGCCATAAAAAGTTCGTTATCATCTCACGATAGCGAACACCATTCACAGTAACTGCCTGACCGGCCTCATTTTGGAAAAAATACGGCCCGATGATGCCGCCAGCCCATAAACCGCACCAAACAGTCACTATTTGTGGGTGCATTGGTTTTTCGACAATCACTATTGCATTGTCTTTCGCCCAAATGCAGCAATTCTGCTTATTGACGAATTCACTGAAGTGAAAATGTACCTCATCACTGAATCACGAAGTGCACGATATGCATTTTGATTTGAACGCCCATTTTCATAATAAGTCTGGATAACTTTAACACGTTGTTGGATTGTGTATCTCTCCATGGTTCAAATTGAGTAAGTCTGAAATAGAGAAATGTCAAATAAAATTCGGAAAAAAACTTGGCGTTTAGGTGTGGTTCACATTTAACATCGGCCCTTACAATTTAACCACCCTTTACTAATTTTTGTCGTGGACGTCGAAATAGACGACATTATTATGCAGGTAGTCGTTAATGATAAATAGGCGACATTGTCTTTCTTAGTGTCGTGCACGATTAACGCGACACTTTGTTCCCGCTGTCCCTAACATGTCGAGCAGGAATTAACATTGTCGTGCATACGTCTTCGAGGATGTCTTAAAGACGTGGCCAACTGGGTAGAGTTGTTTTAAACAAATAACTAAACACATACATATAAAAAGTACGTGAAACAAAAAAAGGTGTTGGCAATCAAAAATGTAACCCATTTTTCGCCACATTCCTGTTTATCGATGATGAAGATTAAAAAAACATGGAAAAACATTGTAACTTTAGTCACCGGTCGGCGAAAAATTGGGTAAAATGAAGATCGCTGAACACCTTCTTTGTTTGTATGAAAAAATATTTTCTAAACACATACATTTTGTATATTTCACGAAACAAATAATTAAAAACACAAAAAAAATTTGCTATAATACTACAAAATATTGAAAATTTTGTTACATCGGTTAATCGACTGAAATTAACCGATTTAATCGTTAATCGAAAAAAGCCAATTTGAAATTAACCGATTAGTTGATCGGGTAGTAATTAATCGGTTAACCGATTGACGGTTAACCAAATTAATATTTACAGAGAAATCGGCAACGCTGAAAGGCAGCTTTATCATTATCAACGACAAATTACAACTGCCTTGGAATGGCAATATTAATTGATGCGAAGCGGGAGAGAATAATTTGTTTTTTTGCTTATTGAGTGAGTGAACTTAAATTAAATGGAATTCACGAGCCAACGAACATTGCCAGGCCACTTATTTTTTTTTTCTTCTAACAACAACCTAAAGATATTTTCAAATAGCCCCAAATATTGAGAAGAGTTATAAATATGTATGTAATTTCTTAGATAAAAACTTTTTACAGGTTTATAACAGACGGACTGTTTTTGCTTTGTTGTCCTTTTTGTAGAACTAGGGGTACCTTATTAATTGTGGAATTTAACTCAATACGACTACGACCCCGATAAATTATAATACTAAAGTGCATATTTTATTAAAATTCCCATATAAAGCGTCCTGGATTATTTTAGCTCTCGGCACAGCCGAATGTAGCCCTCTTACATGTTTATACCAAAAACTTCTTTATTATGCCAAAAATTTCAAAGAAAAAACCAGAAAAGTTACGTTTTTTGCATCAAAATGTTGCTCTTTATTACCAATACAAAGTAATTTTATTTATTTATTATATTTTTTTTGACAATTTGTTCAAATATTTATTTTTCGGCAAATTTTTTTATATGTGAACAAAGGGCAAACAAGTCTTCCCATATTTGTTTTGGAAGGCATTAAATATCTGTTTGAACAAACAAAAATGGAAAGTAGTATGCCAAAAAAAGTTTTTATTGTTTTAAACAAATTTAAGGAAAATAATGTCAAACAAAAATTGGGAAAATATTTGACAAACATACTTATGTAACCGTACCGTAACATTTTATTTTTTTTTTTTCTTCAAGAAATGTGTATGTACATTCCCTATGGGATTGTGATGAATGGAGTTTCTTAGTTATAGGTTTTGAATGCTCCAAACCTCCTGGTTTTATGAGTTTTGAAAAAAAAATGCATGGGCCAAAATATGGGTCGGGTTGGAGCTCAATGTAAGGAAAAAAAGAAAAAAAAATTACACAAAAAAACTCCATAGCTGCCACAGATCCACTTCTCGAGGGGTTAAATTAGAGTCTTCCCCCATTAATTTTCCCTCTAGACATTTTTCCCAAATATATTTACCGCTTTTTGCCCTTTCCTTAAGGGGGCTCCCAGACAAAAAATATTTTAAGTAAAAAGTCCCAAAACTAGAAGGGAGTTTATTAGTTTTTTTGTCCTAAACATTCTAACCCCCATTATCACCATCACTTAAAGGGGCTCCCATACAATATGGTCGTTTAATTAATTTCTTAAATTTTCCTCTAGTCGGCCACATGAGTGACCCACCCCCATTTATAATTATTTCACCCCAACATTTGTTTCTAACATACCAACCCGCTATCACCATTCCTTAAGGGTTCTCCATTCAAATATTCAATGCAATATTTCGTAAAAAGCTAACAAAATGGAAAAATGTTTAAGCTGGTTATAATGCTGTTGGTTGCGAGAAATAAAAACTGTTGGTTTTACAAGAAATAATTGACCGTTTATGTTAACTATTGTTAACTATTGTATTTATATTTATATTATTTTAAAGTTCGCTGTTTTATGTGCTGTATTCACAACAGAAATGATTGAACGTCTAGTAAAATTTATTTGAAAAACACTCAAATAACTGATTGCTTTTCAAAGGACTGCCAGTTTTGAGGCTTTGACCCCAAATTAGGGGTATTCTTTTTGCTAAAGGGGACAAACATTTTTATTTTGGGTTTGCATTGGGGATATTTAAAAAAATTAGAGTTTTTCGGGGAAATAAAAAAAATGAGCTTAATTTTTCAATTAAAGACAACTAAGTTCAATGCACAAATATACATTAGGGTGGCCATTTTTTGCAACATAAATTATATCATTGAGCAAAAAAAATCTGAAAATAAGTTTAAAATTTGTAATTTCCTAGTCAATAATGGGCTGGTTCCTTTGTATATGAAAACATTTAGTATGAAGTTTGGTGATGGTTGGGTCGATTGAAAAATCACGTTTTTAGTTTTTGTCAAATATTTTAAATGTCGTAAAAGTTTTTATTCTAGATGATAAATTAACCAAAATGTATATAGATACAATATGTTTTTAAAATATATAAAAACCCAAAATCGGCTTAGAACTAGCTTAGTAATAAATAATGCCTCAGACCACTTGTATAATAATTATAACAATGCTGAGACCTTAAATGATTTTTAAATTGACCTGTGCAATATAATTTTATATTCAACATTCAAATACAGTACGTAACATTGCATTGCATCAAATATACGCTCGGCTAAAGCGACTTTGATTCCTCAAACGTGGGATGCATGCAATGCTCAAATGGATAGCCGCTGCATGTGGGAGTGTAATCCAAACAAGAGCTGCCTGATTTTTTTTTAACAAAAAAGTGGAAATCAAATTAATTCTGTACAGTGAAGTTTCTTAAAAATTAAGTGATTTTATAGTCCCATGCAGATTCATTATAGGGAAGTTCGAATGTTATATACAAAATATTTATGTTTTAAGTTGTATTTCGTAACGATAAAAATTATCTCTTGAAGAATAGTACAAACTAGTGCTGGGAAACTATCGATAGACTATCGATATTATCGATAGTCTTAAAATATTGAAAATATCGATAGGAAAAATATAAATATCGATATTTTTATTATTTAAAATACAGCTATGAAGACATCTAACAGCAGCTATACACACACAGTTTTTTTGCAGCAAATTTTTACTTGCTATTATAAATTCGCGCTGCATTACAGCAATGAATACAAACAACAAGAATGGCAAGTGGTATGGATTGTTTAGCAGTGCTTTTTACTGCTAATTTAAGGCCTTTAAGACGAAATTTTTACAATCCATACCACTTGCCATTCTTGTTGTTTGTATTCATTGCTGTAATGCAGCGCGAATTTATAATAGCAAGTAAAAATTTGCTGCAAAAAAAGGGACTGAAATGTCAAATATTTTTGTAATGTTGTAATGCAAATCCAAATGCAATTGCAAGTATAAGGCAAAACAATGAACGACCATTAGAGAATAAGTCCGCTAGATTGATTACCTTTTTGGGTTTAGAATTTAGAAAATTGTTTAAAGGTGCAATGGAATATTTTATAGTCCCTGTTACTTCGGTTCCTTCAGAAAGGGACTCATCAATTTTTAAAAAACTGCCATCTAAAATAACGTGCGTATATATATACATTCGATAAAGTGATAAAAACAACGAACAGTAGCCTTATAAAAAAATAATTAAAGTTTTCCTGCACAAGTACAAACATTCAGTCGATAGTAATATCGATATATCGATAATAAAATCTGAACTATCGATAAATATCGATAGTAGAAAATATCGATAGTATCCCAGCACTAGTACAAACAAAACTCAAATAAGCATATAAATTATCCGTTAAAAATGGTGTATTTTTTACAGGGGCTTATTTTCGGGACTTTTTCTTTTATCGGGGAATTTAAGGAGAAACATTTTTTTAAGTTTGGGAAGGACGAAAAAGAGTACCTGGCAGCCCTGGCTTTTCATATAAACAAGGTACTTTTTGTGGTGGACACAAAATACTTTTAGTACTCGTCTGGTCGTTAAAACGTTCTTACTAATATGTAGTTTATTTTAATTTAAGCTCTGGGGTATAATCACTGCATACGATATCGAGCAAAATTAATCGAAATTTTTTATTTTGGTATCATGACACCCGATATCGAATGAAATGTATCGTAATTTGAGATGATAGCTCTCGAGTTTTCATTCGATACGTCAGTGTCTATCGTATGCATAAAATACGATAGTTTACTCGATATCGAATGCGGTCATTAGACCCCTGATTCAATTTCTTAAAATAATCAGATGTGTCTATTTAAATCAATACATGGTTGCCGCGGTATGCCAGTTGGTAACTAAATAAAATATATTTAAATAGTAGCTTTAACGAAATTAATCTCAGTTTATGGGGATGGGATCTATAACAGCAAGAAAAATGTACCGCTAAAAGCGATGACCGCTGATAAAATAAACAGAAACGAAAAACACCAATCAACTAAGTTGACTTCTGTATAGGGACATCTTTACTACCTAGCGGTATGAAATAAACTGCACGACGAATTCTCATACTTACCAAATATACATAAAAAAATTTATAAAAATCGGTTAAGGCGTTTAGGAGGAGTTTAAACACAAACATCGTGACAGGAGATGTTTTTATTTAACAATATATACGTACATAATCAAGTTTTTATCTTACATTTTTAAACGCAGATATATTTTATGGACACCTTTAACTCAAGTTGGAGGGATTGATATGTTATGAAAACGTTGTAAAAGATTTAAAACACTAGCACGCATTAAAGGGGCGAAGTTCACTAAACCCTAACTACTCTGGCATTAATAATTTCTTTGTCCCACCACCAAAACCCCACCACTGAAAGCGCCATCTGTAAATGCATATTCCAACGTGTGTGTGTAAAGTTTGTTTGGGTTGGTAAGGTGAATGGGTTGGTTAGAAAATCTTACAACCAGTGGGTTTTTATTTTATTCATGTAGGGCTTCTGGTGTTAATATTTGTTGTTTTTGTTGTTTTTATGCAGTATAAAAATGTTTGTATGTGCTTACCTGTGTTATTTTATATATTAAATTACACCTCCCCCTGTACTGACAACAACGATTAATTAATGCTTACGTTTTTTATTATTTTTATTACAATTGCACAACTGACATAGAAATTAAAGATAATGTTAATTTCTTTCACCATGTACTTGAATTACATGGCCGCGTAACTCCGACTCCCAACTTTATGTATAAGAACTAGCGTCGCTAAACTATTTTCGACCTGTCCCTGTTAAACGTCAAATATAAATGTTTTATAAGTTCTGGTTGCAACATTTCTTTCAAAATATAATAATTTGCATGCCCATAAGGAATCACCGCAATTTAAGGATCTTTGTGGTCATTAGCTAATACAGGGTCTAGTTTGAAGGGGTCTTTTAAAAAAAGTTTAAAGTTTAAAGAATTTATTCGCAAATGTTCAGATTGAATGAGAATTAATGCATAGCTGTCCATTTAAACCTTATGCGCAAAGTACAGGTCGCAAATTGAAGATAATTTGATGAAAATTGGTACATCGGTTCAAATTGGCACAAGGAAAAGGTGGGAATCGATTCATAATTTCACATAGTCCCTAGATTGATTATCCCTCCAAGTTTAATTGGAATCGATCAGTATTTGACCAATGCTCCCATACAAATGGCTACTATGTCACGAAACTTGTGACGGTAGGTTCCATACAAACCCCCATCTTAAAATCACTTAAAGGCAAACAAATCCCAAATAGATGAACATACTTATCTAAGCAATATTCGGCACAAAGAACTTTTGTATGAATCTTTATCTCAGAATATAATTATGTTGTGGCGGGTCCAAGATTGCCCATGGGTCCCCTAAGGTTTACACTTTCTAAAGTTTTTTTTTGACACTTCGGTGTAGGGTATCATATGGTCGGGCTTGACCAACTGTACTTTCTTACTTGCTAAAATATGCAAATTAATATGGTGCACTACAGAAGCGTGTAGTAAATAGAGGACTTAATGTAAAATAATTACTTTTATTTAGCTCGTATGTATGTATCAGTGTTGCCACTTTGTGGGTAATTACCCGAATTTGGTATAATTTTTACAGTCGTGGGTAGAGCGTGGGTAATTTCTCTTAGGTGTAATTCAGGTGTAATTTGAAATTCTTCCTTCAGATACATTTATTTCTTTTTAAATATTGTTGATAATAAGATTTAATTTAAAAAAAAAAAAATTGTAAAATGCTTTTTTTAGCCGCCTTTTACTCAACGCAAATGGATGCAAGATTTGATGCTCCGAAGTGAATGTTAAGAAAAGCATTTTACAAAAAAAAAAAATTCTGCCACCCCCTAGATTACTCGGTTTCTTTTTAAGAAAAGACTTCAATCATTAAATGTATATTTTCAAAAGTTTGGTAATGAATTTCGCAAGATGGACTCTTAGATGTGGATAAAGATGACTATCATAGTGATTTAGAACCTGAAGTTTATTGATTTTCCAATATTCCAACATTTAATTAATTTTATTTTTATCTTGCAACTTTTAAATGCTTAAGTGTGAAGAATATTTAAAGCCCTTAACAGTTGTAAAACTGAATTACGAAAGGGATAGTTATATAAAACCCTGCATGCATTTTGTTTACTAAATAAGGTATAAAAGGTTTTTTTTTAGACCATGAAACTTGAAATGGTAGCCAACACAAAAAAAAAAAAAAAATTATTTTAATCGCAACCATTTGAAACTGATTTCAAACAAAAAGACAAAAAGTTTTCAATTTTGTTCTTTTTTTTCGAGCATTGCTGGCTGCATGTCACAATTAGAATAAAATATGTTGACCTCCAAGACGTCACTTGTTGCGGGTTTATCAGCATAAACCGGTGACTTCACAGCTTTACGGAAAACAATCAAGAGGTGTCACATCGCACATCCTTGAAGTCTAATTGAAAGTTTATTTTCTCTAAATCAACACATCACCTTCATTTGTGAAAAAACAAGTTGCGTCATTTTAATCCTGAAGTCGCCTATAAGTTGCGAAAATCGATGGCTGATTTTCAAAGTAAATTTGGATAGTTTGGTGGCGTTGTTCAAGAATGAATCTATTCATGACGATGTGCCTGAGCAAAAAGTGATAGCTGTATGACAGTTCGTTTGACAGCTAACCTTTCGTAAGCTCTATCGGGCTTAAAAACATCCATTATAATAAATGGCAATGAGCATTTTCTTTCGCTAGTTATATGCAATTAAATGAGGAAGTAAGACTCATTATTTTAGGATTTTAATTTTATGTTTTATTAAGTGATTTTATGTCGTTAATGTTATTTTTGTTATTTTATATGAAATTACAATAAGAATCTTAACAGTTTGACTAATTTTAATATTCTTTCAATGAGTTTGTTATGTTTTGCTTCTTTTTATTAAATAAAATTAAAATTTTATATGGAGGGTTCAAAGCTGAACCAAACCAAGTCATAAAATAAGATGCATATATCGTCGGTTGATTATTTAATTGTCGTATGTCTTATGTAATTTGTATCCACATTCGACAATTAAATAATCAACCGATCAAAAAGTTTTTCGTCCAAAAGGTAACGGTAATAAACCTATGTCAATGGCTCCAGAAATTAATGGAAATTTACTTATTTTCATTTTAGACTTGGTTCGCTTCAGCTCTGAGCCCTCCATATCAGGTGTAATTTCGTTTAAATCGGGTAATTTTGCTTCATCTCAAGTGTAATTTTCAATATTGCTGGTGGTAACACTGGTATGTATGCATGTATGCAATACTTTAAAGCTACACGAGAAGAAAAAAAATGTTTCTATACGGTCACCGAAAGCTAAACTATATTTATTTAAAGCAAAAAATCTTTACATCATACTAAATTTCAAGCTGCTATATTACCATATTATTGTTGTCTTACGCCATATTATAGCTAGCACAACCATTCATATGTTTACAACCAATAATTGTTTAGTTGCCCGCAACCACATAATATCTTAAAATGTGGTAAGAGAAAAACAATTAAATGACACATTTTAAACATTATAATGATCACGGAAATAATTTATACGTTTGCCGGCAACAATTATATAATTGTTACCATACTGAAAGAGTTGTGGCTATGTGGCCATGTTGGCTAAAAAACATACGTTAAAATGATTTTTTTTTGAAATTTCATGAAAAAATTTTCTTGATTCTTCAAAGAATTTTAATTAACATAAAATGTTTTAATGCTTTTCCACTTTCTTAGTGTGGAACAAATTAAGTCTAAAATATCTATACAGGAAATTCTGCCGTGATGGCTGATGTATCTACTGAATGAAACAGGTTTTAATTGATCTTAAGGCATTTTTGCTATTGCTATACATTATGGGGTCTTAAGTGAATACTTTCAATGCCATGCAAAAAATTACAAACTTAGTGTATTCTCGTTCAACATTTTTGAAGGCTATAAAAAGGCGGTTTAAATTGAATTTTTGTTGCAATAAGCAAGGTTTTTCTTTAAAAATATGTTAATATAACTTATTTATATTTCTCTCAGTGTATTTGCCACAATATGTAAAAATGTATTTATGTATGTATGTGGAATGTTAAAGAAGAGCATAAACTGCAATAAAACAATAAACAATGAAACCCTAACAATTTTCCCTCCGTACGCGGATTTTTTTTTTGTTCTTAAATCTGTAGAGAATATATTTATTTATTTAATGTTTCTTAGTTAAATATTATAGAAAATTCAAAAAGTACCACTTGTAGAACGCAAAAGTAAAAGAAAGAAATTAAATGCCCTGTATTTCCCCTTTTTGACCCTTTTTTCTTCCCATTGATTTATTAAAAATTTCAATATTGTAGCGGAAGCGCATGTCAATGATTTTCAAAAACAGAACCAAAATCAGTACGATTTTCAACCATTAAACGTTAAAATTTCGAAAAGCTAACAAATTCATATTTTTTGGATAAGTTACGAATGTGTTATAATTTTTTTTTTGATGGGGTGACAAAAAAAGTTTCAAAGCACAGGTTTTACCCCTTTACTCCCCAAAAGGGACGAATTGAAAAAAAAGTACCAGACTACTGCTCGCTTATGTTTTCTTTATGAAAAACGATAAGTATAAATCTCTTTAGGAGATATATGTATAAGGTTAGCGAAATTAAACGTTTTTTACCCCCTAAACATTTCAATTTTAAACAAGTAAGAGTGCTATATTCGGCTGTGACGAATCTTATATACCCTTCACCATTTTGCGAGCAGAATACAGAGCAACTAGACAAAAACAAACAAAATGTTTGCATATACATGCATATTTACAATACTAAAAACTTCATTATAATTTAAATTTAAAAAGCGAAAACTGGTACATTTTTTTTAATCGTTTCGAAAAGAAAAATTAAAAAAAAAATTTGTTTTTGAAAAACCAAGATTCGAACCAGCGGACTCATAGTTTCTAACCTCAACAAACCCCCTAGACAACTGAACCATGAAGGAAAGTTGTGAACCATAATACAACATTACAAATCAACTTATTTAAGTTGTGAACCGTAATAGGGGCCTATATTCACCAAAACGGTTTGTACCATGTATGTGTGTTTGTTTTCTTTTAGTATAGACATTGTTGTCATACCGTAGATTTATCTTTTTTGGCGAGTTTTTAAGTAGCAAATAGAAACAACAATTCCCAGTTTCTATTTGCTATCTAATTAGTTGTAAACTTTTTTAACATTTTTTTTCTTCTATTATTTAAATATTTACCATTAACAAATATATACAAAAAAATCGGTATGTATAGAGTTTGGATATTTTATGAATTTTTTTTGTGGAGTTAGGCCTTTTAGCTTCTTACACATCCATATGTACAACAGTTTTCCCAAATATAAGACACTGATTTTCTTCAGTGTAAGTTTTTACTTACTGCAGTATAATTTTTGTTTTTTTTATATGGATCGCTTTTTGTTTTGCGGTCCTTAACATTTTCTTTGTCATTTTATATGTAAATAGTTGTGTTTTAAATTAAAGCATTAAAAGTTTATATTGAAGTGATTTTTAAGGATTCTTTATTTTCTACGAAAAAAAAGTAGTTTTGCAAGTTTAAATGATTTAAACTAGAAAATGAAATTGTTAATAAATGTTTGTACGATTATTTATTTATAATACGAAAAGAGTGTTTTCTATCTCACGGTGGTTTAAAATGACATGATAATTATTATTTTAAAATTGTTTTATAATTTATTTAAAAAATCGTAAGTGTATGTTTTATTATTTATTTAATATTTTTCGTTTTATTTCATTTCAGGCAAACAAAATTGGTTTACCGCCCTTCTTCTGCCACAATGGTGATCATCTGACGACTCCTCCGCCCGCACACTGTGGTATACCTCCTTATCAGCTAGATCCGAAAGCCATGGGTATGTACTTACTTTTAATTTAAGCTTAAAACTTATTAAATGTTTCCTGACAATAAAATTATTTGAAAAACCTCAAGCCTTGTACTCTGTTCAACATTTCAGGCAAAATATTGGTTAAACTCAATACAGTGTCGAAAGGCCAATTTTTCCCTAGTTCATATGCTATTACAGTATTACATGGTCAATTGCCTCGCCAAAAAGGCTAATATTTTTGGGAAATTATGCGGGGAAACCTTTTTCTCTCATAAACTATCTGAAGTGCAAGAGAAAATAGCTAAAAGTTTAGGTTTACCCTGCAGCAAACCGCTTGACAGCCGGGGCACAAGCTGCATACAAATTGTTAGTCAATTTCATTTTAAAAATGCCCTTTTGCCATTTTGTCTGAATAATTAATTTATTCACTTAATATTAAAACCTTCGAGAAAAAACATGCATTTGAATGAAATATTTTACGCCCTACTTGTGATTAACTTGTTTTTTTTTTTTACTTTGAGCCAACATTCAGGGGATGCCCACTACCAATAAAATGCATTGTGTTGGTGTAGGCTATGAGGAGTAGGGCAAGTACCCGCCTGGATCACCAGAAAATATGGCTTGAACCAACAAAATTTTGCACGATTCTCGCCCAAGCCAACAATTTCTTTTTCTAAATATGGGATTTTAGCACGTCATACGAAGATCGTATTAATAATAAACTTTGTATTCCCGAAAATAACTTTGATAATATAATTGCATGTGCCCGTGCATAAAACTGAATTGGCAAATTGGTTTAGTTCGTTGTTTTCTTACGAAGACAATAGAATGAAGCGGTTTGTTTTTTAATTTTGTTTTTTCTTTTAACCCACTTACAACTACAATTCGAGTCGGAAAGAACCCAACCAATTGTAGGGGGATGTAAGAAAAGATAAACTCACTGTTTATTGTTGGTGTTTTGTTTAAGCTTTGATATTGTTACAAGTGAGACTTAGAGTGTTTATAACTCTTATTCGCTTAAGGTTTTATTTGTTTAATATTTTTGGCTTTTCTAAAATCTTTGGAAAAGGTTTCCTGATGAGATGGTGTAAGCAACCGGCGAAATGCGCATAGAGGCTTGCTTTCCCTCAACGATAAATTTCAGTGTATTTATCAAATATGGAAAACTGGGAATTTAGCACGTCATACGAAGATCGTATTAATAATATGTGTGGCTTAGTTTATGCAAAAAGTTATTACCCAAAGCAAAAAATAAAGTTACTTAAATCAAGTATTCGTTGCTATATATTTCACAAAATAGCAAGAGCCTGCTTAATTTAAACCATCCATTTCTCGAATTTAAACATTTTATTCCTACATGCAAAAATCTTTTCTTGAATTCCATAAAGTTTTAATGTTAACGCCTAAAATTTTTAGTCAAAAGTTTTTCATAATACACCTAAGAAAATTGCTTTTGGAAAATATTTCTTGAAATTTCAAGTAAAAAAATTCTAAAAAAGTAAGAAATTCTTATTCAGTTCAAGTACATGTTTGGTCTTTGAAATTAAGTAACTACACTCAAAAGAAAATTCAATCCGTCCGTACATAAATCAATCCGAAGCGGTATCAATAGTACGGAAAGTATAGATTTTCTTGAATCAAGTAGGTACAGAAAGATTGATTGAAGTACGGATTATTCAAGTTCGAAACACTTAACTTACATTTACATTGAACTAAATATAAACTAAATAGGAACTCTTGCATTTTGTTTACTTTTTAAACATAAACACATATAAACGTGCAGCATTAGTTACTTTAAAGTTGACCAGCATGTAGTTTTAATTCAATTTGAATCTTGAAATTTTTAAAACCGACTGTTATTTTGGTTTTCTTCTCAAGCTGCAAATATGAAATGTTAGGTTCGCATATTAAGCCGACGATTTGCATTAAGAAACTTTTGATTAATTTGTTAGCCTGCCGGTTCAAAACATTTAAATAATCCAAAGCATTTGCTTCTTGATGCAAGAAATTCGATTCTATTTAAAAATGAAGGAAACCAGACTAAAATTGAATAAATTCTTCTTGAGCTAAGAAATATCTTTCTTATTTTAGAAAATAACTATTTACTTTTGTACTTCTTGTTTTAAGAAATTGTTGATCATATACCAAACACGTGAATTTTTTGATCATAAGAAAATGTTTCTTTTTTAAGAAAATTTTACTAAATACGAAAAAAATAAGTTAAAATCATGAAATAATAACTGGATTTTGGATTTTCTTGTTTTAAGACTTACTTTAGAATATGAATTTCTTTCCATGAATATGATTCTGCCTATTGTTTTTGCATATTTATGGTTTCCCCGATCATAAGTATGTTTGTTTGTGAACGCTTTTGTTAGTGGGATATGATAGGACATCTCAAAAACAGTAAAGATAAAATTTAAGACAGCAAATTCCATTGCTTTGTATTGCTATTTCTTTTAGACTTACCTGATACATGTTCAAATTTCTATGAACCATATGATTTATAGTTTTTTTATATATCAAAGTTAAGGTACCTGTACCCATGTTCGTAGCTAAAGTGAGAACTTCTCGCATCGAAAAGATGTGAAACAAAATATTCCATCGTTTTTTTCTTTTTTTTTGAAAAGTGAGAAAAGAGTGTGTCTGTAACTCATGTCGAAAACTATCAAAAGCGATGTCGTCGTTAGGTTGTAAATATCATAACATTGACGGCAACTAAAATTTAAAATTTTTCAACGGCCGCGCCAAAATTCAACCGTCGGCTATGCCAAACAATGTAAAGTGCGACTTTAATGTTTGTTGTTTGCAAACGAGCTTTGAAAACATTCGTATAATTTATGAAAATGTTGAAAGCAAAATAATTAAACAATAACAAAATGTGCCAAGAACAAAATATTATTATTATTGTTCATTGTATTTTGCATTTTTAATATTTTCCCCACCCCATTTTTATTCGTGAGATTATTTGACAGTTCAAAGCGGGAGCTTTTCTCACAAATATGTTAAAGACACACTTTTTCTGTAAATTGGCGAGTAATTTCCTTGCATGATAGCTAGTACTCGCCAAAAAAGTTACAGACACAGTTTAGTGAGAAAAACAGCTGTTTGTTTCAATATATCAGGCGCGGATTCAGGGGTGGGGGGGGGGGGGGGGGGTAATAAGGAAATTTCCCCCCCGTAAATTATACAAATATGTTTTGTTATTTTCGATAATACAAGAATTCCCAATAATAATATTTTTTTTTTAATGTACAAAATTTTTTCTTTTATGGAATCTCTAACCAAATTTTCAATAAGTATTTTTTTATTTTTTTTATTGAATCTCTAACGATTTTCAATAAGTCTCCATATCATTATCCTAATAGTTATTTATTAGATATTTCCAATGAAACATAGTTTACCGTATTCAATTACTCATTATTCTACATTCAATTCCAGCAGGTGCCATCTATATCCAAAGACTAAACGTTTGACTTGATAATGCGTGCGTTTTAATTATTAAAAAGCCTTAGTATTTGCAATATTTATGTATGTATTTATTTATGTGTTATATCAATCAAAATTCTATTTGATAGTTTTTGACGAAAGCAGTGATTTGTCAAGGAAAATCCAGATTTCCTTATCTTTAAGATATTTCAACATACCACAAAAAGTTTTTAGGGAAGAATTTATTGGCTTTGTTGTAAACGCATTTGAAGAGGTTTCAAAAGATATTGATGACGTTGATGTGTCAATTGATGCGAAGGCACTATCATCAATAGTTCTTAAAGCTTTGACAAATTTTGGTCCTGACCTAAAAAATTCTGTAGAAGATGGAACAGATGGGTGTCCTCTGATGTCAGCTGAAAATGGAGGTGTTCAAAATTTCTGGAAAAGCGACAAATGCAAAAAACGCCTTGCTATTCCCATAAATCGAACAACACAAATTTCTAAAAGCAATAAAGTGCCATTAATACAAAAAGTTGTATCATTTGTTAAAGAAACGACCAAATTTTTTTAAATATAATAATCCCAAGCGAAAAACAGTTTTAGCAAAGTTTTTGGGAGCCAAACCCTCTACACTATGCGAGACAAGTTGGGTGGACCGTCACGACTCAATTTTACGCTTTGCAACAAGTGTCCATCATATAGATTTGGAAAAAATATCTGAGTGGAAAGGTAATATCTCTACCTTTATATTAAGGAACTCACTTAGTACTTTTGAATTTATTTGCGGAATATACATATTAAGTGTGATACCTAGCGTAACACAGCCACTTATGGTGTTTTCTTTTCTACAAAAAAAATGTGACATTTTATTTAAAAAAATGCAATTTGGTGTCTGTTTCTTAAAAATTTTACTCCCGAAAAGGGTGAGTTTTTTAGAATAAAGCAAGCCACCCTTTACGGGAGCAAAATTTTTAAGAAACATAAACCAAATTGCATTTTTTTTTTTAAATAAAAGGTCACATTTTTTGTAGAAAAGAAAACACCATTATTATGATTTTACAAAAGAAAGAAATAGATCTTCAAAAAGGATCAAGCCTTATCAAAATTTTAATCATGTGCCTTGAAGAAAAAAGAAATAAAGCCGAAGAACAATTT
This sequence comes from Pollenia angustigena, assembly GCA_930367215.1. Taxonomy (NCBI): domain Eukaryota; kingdom Metazoa; phylum Arthropoda; class Insecta; order Diptera; family Polleniidae; genus Pollenia; species Pollenia angustigena. The sequence goes on along the minus strand of OV884061.1, from coordinate 20,169,657 downwards.
AGTTTTTGAAAAAGTTAAAGTTATTTGCTTACAAATCGAGGTTCCTATCGAAAAGACAAGATTTGAACGAAATAATCACATCCAAAATGTTGAAGATTAATACCGAGTTGTAGGTTACATTCCTCTTATTGAATTTATTTTAGAAGGCCTCATAACAACTTTCCCAATAGATATCCCAAATGTATTGAACATACCTAAACTTCTACCTCAAAGTGTAATCAACTCATATACAGATACAAAACTGTTAAAACCACAACTCGAGATAAACACCTACTAACATCTAAACTTGAGCCTGATCAATCAGAAAACGTTGTAGATGCTGTGATGAAGATATCTACCCAAATCAAAGAGAAAATATTTAAAATTTTCGTTTCGATGCTCGTCGGTAAAGCTACGAGCGGGAGGTCATTTCCTACCCTTCGTCGAATAAAACCATGGCTCAGATCAACAATAACAGAAGATAACTGTACTGTCTAAATTTGCCTCACAAGGCAATCATAAATTGCTTATTTAAAAAGATTAATGTGTATTAAACTGATCTTATATTTTATTTAACCTTTTTGTTAAGTTTTTTTAATTAGGGTAATGACTTTTTTTGGACAAAATTTCTTCATCATACCACGCGATGGGCAATTTAGTATCGATAATGAAAATAATTTTTTATGCCATTTTGGCCAAAAAAGTTTCCGCACCAAATGCTATTTCTAAAGCTCCTCAAAAAAAATTTTTTTTTTTAATTTCCATATACATTTCCATACACATTATATATGGTTTTCAATCAAGCCTTTATTTAATTTAAAATATTTTTATAAAAGAAGCAAAATGTAAAGCTATTTTTTGGGTTAAATGAAATAAATTATAGGTTTAAAGTTTGAGTGCGAGTTGATTTACATAATGGAAAAATATCTTGTGCAATTTTAATAGCTCGTTCCGCGCATAAATTACTACGCTGCTGAAAATTATCACTGTTTCATATATCCGCCAAACAACTCATCTATCACAACATCTATCATTTGCCATTAAAATTTAGTTTATTAAAAAAACCGCGAAATAGAGTCGCGTTTTTTTGGCGCCCTTCTTCCTTACAAATGGTAATTTCTTGTTATATTCATGAAATTATTAGAAAATACTTAAAATTTTGTAATGAAATGTTAATTTTGTATAGTAAGGAGAAAAATTGAAATTCAAAACTTTATCGCGTTTGGTGCGGAAACTTTCTTCACGATCGCGAAAAAGTAATACATCATTTCTTAATATTTTTTCACGGTCTATACGGCTATGCGATGAAGAATTTGATATTCGCAAAAATTGCAAAAAGTACTTACCCTAATACACATATTGTTTTTAATAAACTTTTAAAAACAAATTTTTCATTTTTTGCATCATACAAAATTTCCCCCCCTAAGGCTCAAGCTGGATCCGCGCCTGCAATATATCGACCCCTCGCGAATTTATCGTGTGTTACAAAAACCAAATTTTACAGGACAGCCATTTTTCTACTTTTCTCTGCTTTCGCTTGCAGTATCAAATGAAAATATACATAAATTTTTGGAGCAACGAAGTTGAACTTGCCTACAATATTTTGTCAGGTCACGTCTCTTTGAATGTAGAACAAGATTGCATCAAAAACTCAATTTCAAAAATTTGGCATATACGATTATTTCGCGAAAAGGGTTCGATATGGCATTTTTGTTTAATTTCATACATTTCAATCGGAAAGTTTATTGACGCGAAAGTTACAGAACATGGCCACTGGTTAAGAAATTTGTTTAACTACGTCAACCTGCATAATTGTCCAAAAGTATTGACATTTTTGGGGAGGTAATTAACCCTGAAATATTGTATACAAAACTAAACTTTTCATCTTAATCTTATTTCTTTGAAATTTTTAGCGAAAGAAACATCTTAAAGTATTTTACAAAAAATTCGGTTCTAAACATTTTTAATTAGCTCCTGAAATTCTGTAATTGTAAAACATTTTATCCATTGAGAGTATTTTTTAAGCGTCAAACGGATATGCCATAGACGTGTAATATCTATGTTTCAGTGCTATTACAATGAAAAAGGCCTAGACAAGACAAGACAAGACAAATAAAAAAAACCCTTAAGAAAAGTGATTTGCAAATCAAATTTGTGCGTTTTTTCTTTTAAGTAGGAAAAGATGAGCAATGTGGTAATTATTTGCAAATCGTTTGGAAAATCATTTACAATCATTGTTTCAAGTGTACTTGTGAACTTCAGACCCTGAAAAGCAGATAAAAACCTTGACAAAAAAAAAAAACGACAACAACAAAAAACTACTTTTTGACAAGACAGTTTAATAATGCTAAATTTTTTTTAAGAATTTAAAACAAAATAATCGTAGAAGCAGGGTTGGGCTGTATTTCAAATACTTGAACATATTCAAAATAGATATTTGAAATTCAAATATTTACGTGTTTTGTATTTGTGTTTTAAATTAAGGCGACCAGATTTTGAAAATAAGAATAGAGGAAATAAAGAACAAAGTAAAAACAACATTTGTTACATATTAAACAGACAAATTTACATTCACAAGTTTATATATGTAAAGTAAATTCAAAATACATATACCTACACCAATACCCCGGTTTGCTCGTTTTCGAAGTTGCATCTTTTTAAAATTTCTGTGATTTCGATGTTGCGTCGTTTTTGTTTCACTTTGCGTCGCACGGCTTCGTTGCGTTGTTAATATAAAAATAATTGTACAAAGCTTAAACAGAAAAAGGTGATTTCCCGTTTAAGTCTAATGCAAGTATGTATGTGAAGGTTGCCTGCTGATTGCAACTGTGTTTCAAATTACAATTGCTGAAGTAAAGTTAAATTTGAATATTTTGTAGCAACGAGTCAAAAAAGCAAATAAGCTTAGACCAAAAACTGGGAATTTTGACGCGTTCTAAATCAGGGGAAAAGGCCGTTGATATTGAGAGAAACCTTGAACTATACCCCTTTACAATAAAATCCATATGCTGTTCCAGTGATGCTGATAAAATGAAGAAATTTGTTGAAACAAGAACATCGTTACAACATAAAAATAAAAAAGGCTACAAAAATGAGAAGTCTCCTAATGAAAAAAAATTAAGCAACTTCTTACTATTTGGATTGAAGAGCAAAATCAGCGATGAATGCCCTTAAAACAAATGGGTATTCAAAATTCAAGTTATAAAGTCTATCAAATCAAAATTCATTTTTTCAGCTAAAATTATGAATCTCGGAATTAATTAAATGAAAATCAATACAAGTGTATGGAAAATCGTGCTTCGGTTTGCGTCGATTTTTTTCGGTCCCAATTAGCGACGCAAACCGGAGTATTGGTCTATAAGAATTTGGATCTACTAAGTAAAAGTTCAGTAGGAGCATGAAATGAAAAAACATGTCACGACATTTTCCATTTGGCAGAAAAAACCGGTGACCACCGCGAAATAATATTTATTTTAATATATAATTTTTTTGATATTATGAAAAAAAGAGGACACACATTTTATATATGACAGCCAGTAAAAATATACGATTGTCCTCTAAAAAAGAGTACGTATGGTCACCTTATACATTTCCAAAATGTATTTTGTATTTAAAATACCTGTCGCTCAAGTATTTTTTATTTTTTATTTCAAAATTTTCACAAAAAACTTTACTATTAATAAATGAAAAATATGTTGTCTCAAACATTACGTTTTTTTTCGGCACGAGGACATGAAAACTTTCATGAATAATTCTCGTATTAGGAAGATTCTCTACTCTCATTTTTAGTGCAAAATTACAATCGTACACAGTACATAATTTTGTATAATATAAAAATTTATCTTTTTAAGTTTTGCTAATTTAAGCTTGAATTCAAATTTAATATGTATTCGTATCGGTATCGCCGATATTTCTTTTTGAGTATCGGTATCGGCAAAAATGCACGTCGTTACACACCTAGTTGTAATATCGCAAATCTCGAGAATCGGTCCATAAATTCACATAGCCCTAATTCAAGCTTCTTTCCGGAATAGTCTTATTTAATTTTAGTCGATGTTATCCTACCAAAAGTTATTAGAATCTATGTATATTTAACCATAGCTCCCACACAAATACTGCTCCAAAAGCTTTAAATGCCATAGCTTCCTTTTAAATGTCGATATTGACTTAAAATTTGGCGACAGTAACTTTGACGATCCCTTCTATGTCGTTTCAAAGTATTGTGTTGGTAGGTTTAGAATTAAACATACTAGGTCCTATTAAAACCCCATCCCTAAATTCACTTAGCGACAAAAAAATCACTTATAGATGGAAAAAAGTGTTGTCTGGGTACACAGAAAAAAGTAAAAAAAGGTTTTGATCACCAAAATAATTGAAACAAGCAAAAAATTGTTTAATTTTGCACCTATCACTGAATTGATTATACCAGCGCCAGGGTTGTGGGTTCGATTCCCGCCAGAGACTCTGGTTTCTTTCCTGCAGACAACCGAAAAGCTTCGCGGGATTAGCTTAGCAAATTAAACAAAAAACAAGTTAGAGTGCTAAATTCGGCTGTGCCGAATCTTTGATACCCTCCACCGACACTTCGAATGTGTTAGGAGTAATATCTGTATGATGTCTATTTAATTTTATAATCTTTGTAAAAACAGACATCTGCATTAAAATTTGTTGCGGTTTAGACCTATATAAAATTATTGATCGACAATCAGAATCAATTTTAAAAAGCTTGAGTAGAATATCAGTTTAAGCTGAACTTAAATGATTTTCAGGAGAATAAATTATATAAAAGCCATGGTAAGCTATGAACCAATCATCCCAAATTCTGAGAACGATTTCTGGTATTAAAAAACATAAATTTCAATACAGCGGTGCAATTAGTTTAAGCGTTTGCAGTAAATTTCAGAAGGCTGCTAAAATGGAATCTAAGGAAAATTATGGACCGTATATCACAAAATTGCATAACATTTTTTCTGGCCATATGAAGCTAAACTGGAAGAAAGTTTACCGCGTATTTAATTATTTTACCAGAGTGGGCTTTATATGAGGCCTATGGTAAGTTATGCACCGATCTTCACCAAATTTCACAGTGTCATTTCTAGTTCTATAAAACTGTGATGTATCAAATTTTGTTATGATAGCGTTATTTTTTACGTTTTTAGGCGTACTAAGCTGTTTTCCGGGAGTAAGGTTTATATGGGGCCTAGGGTAAATTATGAACTGATCTTCACGAAATTTTACAGTCTTATTTCTAGTCCTGTAAAACTTATATGTTCCAAATTTTGTTATGATAGCATTATTTTTTACGTATTTAGGTTGACTAAGCTGTGTCCGGGAGTAAGGTTTATATGGGGCCTATGGTAAATGATGGACCGTTCTTCACAAAATTTTAAAGTCTTATTTCTCGTTCAATAAAACTGTGATGTACCAAATTTTGTTATGATAGCATTCTTTTTTACGTTTTTTTTTTTTACTAAGCTGTTTTCCGGGAGTAAGGCTTATATGGGGCCTATGGTAAATTATGGACCGATCTTCACGAAATTTCAGTCTTATTTCTAGTTCTAAAAAATTTTGATGTACCAAATTTTGTTATGATAGCATTATTTTTTACGGATTTAGGCGTACTAAACTGTTTTCTGGAAGTAGGTTTTATATGGGGCCTATGGTAAATTATGGACCGATGTTCACGAAACTTAATAGTTTCATTTCTAGTCCTATTTAACTGTGACGTGCCAAAATTTGTTATGATAGCATTGTTAGTTAGGGTTTTAGGCTTACTATACTGTTTTCCGGGAGTAGGGCTTATATGGGGCTTAGGGTAAATCATGGACGGATCTTCAAGAAATTTTACAGCGTGATTTCCAGTTAAATAAAACGAACTGTTGCGAAATCTTATATCATTCTGTGCATTTTTCCACCATTTATGTTAGTTTTTGTAACAAAATTATCAATTTTTTTTAGGTGGTGGTTCCACATTTTGATTCATAGCTCCTATTGAACCGGTTTTGCTGGATTTCAATCCCAAACTGCTTAGGATAACTACAAGCAATTTGACACCAAGTTTGTTTATTTCTTTTGAGTTTTTCGAAAGTGAGCGTGTTTTCAACAGACGGACAGACAGACGGACATGGCTAAATCGACTTAAAATTACTTAAGGACCCAGAATATATATACTTTATAGGGTCTAAAATGAATAATAAAAAAGTTTCACACGGAATGACAAACATAATATACCCTCTTCACAACTAATTGTGGTGGAGGGTATAAAAATATAAAAAAAAAATTACTCAAATTTGCAAAAATTGCAAAACAAGGATTTTTTTCCAATTAAAAAGTTTTTACATTTTAATTACAAAAAAAATAATTGAAAAAATTATTAATATTAAACAATATTTTAATTGAATGAATTAACAAAATATTTAAAAAAACTCAATATTTTAATAGAATGAATTACTATCGTAATTGATTACAATACAGAAAATTAATTATTTTAATTATTGTATTGATTAAAACAGTGATTGAATTTTTGCATTAAATCAATTAAAATTTTAATTGAATAAATTAAACAAATTGTTAATTGAATAAGTTTGTTAAATCAATTCAGTTGATGGTTAAATGAAGCAAAATAATAATATTTAAAATATATGTTTTTAATTGTTTAATCAAGTAAAATTTTAATTGAAAAAAAATATTTTTTTTTTAATTCAATCAATTAAGAACGTAATCAAATTTATTTTAAAATTCAAAAATCACTATTAATTGAAAAAAAAACTGCCAATAATTTTTTCTGTGTGTAACATTAAGACGTGAAAATTTCTAAAGGGCAAAAAAATCAAAGCAAAAAAATTCAGAAGTCGCTTTGTTTAAGTATAAAATTCATACCGGTATTTAAAATATAAGTAGATATGCAACTAATCGAATTTATAGTTTTAATTGTTGCTCTGCAGTCGCACAACCCTCCCAGTAAATTATTAAGTGTTTTACAAACACTTTGGGCAACCCACGATGAAATACACATGCATTCATACATATATGGCTGAATGGTTTCAGTTGTAAACAATAAAAACCAAAAACCATAAAATGAAACATGTATTGTATTGTATCCTATATATGAACTCACACACACAAACACAGGCGAAATGCAAACAAATAATACAAAAAAAAAAAAAAAAAACAACGAAATCTAGTAATGCCGGGAATGAATGAATGAATGCAACAACCAAACTCTTGACTTTCTCACCCCTTAATGCAAAAGCAAACAAATTATTATATGATATCATAATTTTATTTTTATTATTTTTTTTTTTTGTTGTTGTAAGATTTGATGAATAAAAGCACTTACACGCACACAGGTACATATAACTACAATGAACTATAGCCCAGCAAATATTTTCAATTGCGAAGTCGATTTCACTATCATTTCTTATGCAATCATAAACATTATAGTTTAAAGTTTCCTTATCAATCTCTTGTTGGCAAAATTTTAGATTTAGGATCTAAGCCCAATTTTCAGGATAGTATTTAAATCTATATGTACTAAGTTAATTTTATTAACAAACTTAAATCGTATATAAAACAGATTGGTTTTTTGAGTTTTATTTGAAAAGTCTTATTTAATTAAGATAAAAGTATGGTAGCACTACTAAATACAAAAAAAAAAAATATCTAAAAAAGTGTATTATTTACAAGGTGGTCTGAAAAAACAGCTGACTGTTAATGCTTTGCCTGTTGTTGTAGTATTGTTGTGATATTGAGTCCACCTTGCTAAAATATTACAATGGAAACTTACGTTGAAATTAAATGTAGGTACCACATCGGTGAATTAAGTTTCACTTAAGTTTTTAGTGAAGAAGAGAATTTTGTATTTAAAACGATTTTAAACATAAATGTGTTTTAATATCAATCCGAAAAATTGGCCATTAGTGTCGTAGCTTATGATTCTAGCGGCTATTATATCACATTGGGACCAAAGATGCCTAGACATCGATTTTTATTATTAATTTCCTGTAGTATATTTTTGCTAGCTTAACGACTTTTTCGTTTTTGTTTTATTTGCTATCTTCTTGAGTAAAGAAAGGCAGTTTGCTAGCAACACAATTGGTTCGTACTAACGTCGGACGCAACGCCGTAAATTTATCCACAATTCCGTCGTCAGCGGATGTTTTTTTATTTATTTTTGGAAATAATACCAAAAATTCCAAATTGATTCAAATTATTCAATGTCAAAACACAAAAATATTTTCATTTTTAAGTTCTAATTTTTCTTTCTCTATGACAATACGATCTGACGTTTCCGCCTTTTTTAATAATTTGGAAACATTTCTCCAAATATATTACGAATAGCGTTGTCACGACCAACATATCTTATATCTATATTTTTATATTTATAGAAAAGAGTGTGGCCAAGCCGCTGGACAGCTGTTTTAAAGTTTTTACAGTATGTTACCGATGGGTATGGAAGGAACAATAGTCTATAAATAATTTTTCGAAATTTTTAGTGCACGTGGCACTTCCCATCCAAAGTTAACAGTTCGTTTCGTCTATTTGAAAAACTGTATGAACTAGTGCTTTTAGTTAATATGTACATCTCGAAAGAGTTTTTTAAAGTCATGCTGCAATGAAAAGAGTTCCAAAGATGGATATCGTATATCGAGAATTGCCTTTCGGATGTCAGGTTTAATCAAAAAATCTGTTAAATCGAAAAAAAAAATTATTTAATTAAGACCCAGCAGAAACAGTTGTTATGCACATTTTAAGTTCCTTTAAAGCAGGAACAAAATTCATGCATGCCAACTTGTTCTTCTTTTAAGAAGTTGCGCAGGGAGCCTGACAAAAAATTAAATTTTTTAAAATTTTTGGATTTGTTAAATGGAAAAAAATAATGGTAAAATTGTATTTTTTTTATTAAAATGTGTGATATAATTTCCCAGAGTGCACGCAAAGAAAAAACATGGTTGTGGAAACATATTCTAAGAGCAACATATTATGATAAGATTAATGGTTGTAGTCACCATATTAAGATTATTATTGAATCATATTATGACTAAATATACTCGTAATATTGCATCATAATATTCTTTCCTCAATCATATTATTATTCTGTTAATTACACTAAGTTGAGAACTAAGAAGTAATCATAAAATCATCAGGTTAATCATAATAAATTAAGAAGCAATCATATTATGATACATTTCATAAATATCATAAAAATATAAAATACATTAAAATTTGTTTTCAACGATTTTTTATTTTGTGGCTTTTTACAATTTGTCTTAATGTAAATCAAAAAGGAGAGTTTAATATAAGGCTTGCCAAAGAGCAAATGCAAAATCTGTGGTTTTCATGGGCAACCGCGTTTGTCCATTTTTCCGGTTTTGAGATGTTGATGCCATATTGCCTAATTTTCAACGCTCTTTACATGTTTCTAAACATTTTTGAAAACAGATGGATCAATTCCGATTTTTTAACGTAATGACAAAGTTTAAAAAGTGCAATACCTAGTCCATAGTTTGATCTAGAATGGTTTTTCGGCTCTCCTGAAAAATTTGTTTTAAGACATACGTGGTTGCCCGTGAAAACCACAGAAATATCGTAACACTTTTATAAAATATGTATAACTACATCTCTGTGTGTTTTGTTGTTGGATTTTACGAAAAAAAATTACGATATTTTGCATTTGCACTATTAAATCACTAATACTGAATTAAATCCGCTAATATTTAAATTTTTTTTATTTCTTTAAACTTATTTTTTTATGGGAATTTATCTTTAAATTATTTAACCGCTCACATATAAAATAAACGATACAACTGATTCAAAATTGTTTTACAAATGGCGCTAACATAATATTATTGGAGAAAAAATAGTTTGATTGCATCTTAAACATAATATGATAAATGTATAGAAAGTTATCTTGTTATGGCTATTAGATATCATGATATGTTTGTGAGTAATATAATATGTTTTGAAAGTTATCATAGTTTGGTTGTTAGAAAAATAATTATTTTTCGGTCAACAATACTCAAATTTATAATTGCGATAAACATTGATATGTTTACAGTAACTATAATATTGTTGATTTTAAATAAAAATAACAATTATTTGTTTACGACAACAATATATATTGTTACATTAAACATAGTGTTGTTGCCGTAACCATGTCCAACCATATTTGTTCTCTGCGTGTGGGCATTCATATGGGAGTATGGTTATTTATGGACCGATTTTCTCGACATTTTCTATTGTGGTTTGAAGCCTTATGAAACTACGAAAGACCAAGTTCTGCTGCAAAGACTTCATTCCCTATAGTTTTATGCGTACTTAAGTACGAGAGTACGTTTTATTTGGGGTACGTGATAAATTATAGACCGATATTCCCAAATTCACAAAATTTGACAGTGCGATTTGTAGTCGTATAAGACTGTAAAGTACCAAACTTTATTACACCAGCATTTTTTGTCACGGTTTTAGGCGAACTAAACTATTCCCGAGAGCAGGCTTTATCTGGGGCCTATGGTAAATTATGGACCGATCTTCACGAAATTTAAGAGTATTGTTTCTAGTCATATAGAACAAATTTGTGCAAAATAAATTAATAATCCGTGCATTATAACTCCATTTATTTAATTTTTTAACAATATTTTCCATTTATTTGGTTGGCGACCCCACATTTCGATTCAAAACTCTTGTTCTAAAGAACTGATTTTGCTTGATTTCAATCCCAAGGATAACTAAAAGCGATTCCACACCAACATAACACTTTTCTTTTGAGTTTTTCTAAAGTGCGTGTGTTTCGACGTTACATATTTTTTTGGTCTTTACACGATCAAAGTGTTTAAATTGGTTTGATTTCTCATACAGCATCGTCGTTGTTACACATACTAAATTTTTTTTTACTCTTAATCTAAACATGCTTGTTAAGCATTTTAATCGTGTAAAGACAGTTCCAGTATGCTTCGCAAGCAACAAGCACGCTTTCGTTACAATTTTACGAAGATGAAACATGACTTTTTAATCAATTGTCTGAACAGATCTTGAATAATACAAATTAATAAGATTTTGTCTAAGTCTGGGTTCACACTATGAAAGTTTTCTTTCAGAAAGTCTGAGTTTACGGGTGAGAGGGGAAGAGAACATGCTGTTCTTTTTTCCCCTCTCCCCAATAAACTCAGACTTTCTGAAAGAAAACTTTCATAGTGTGATCCCACACTAACTTAAGACTCTTTATTGCCTTAACGACAACAATTTTGATACAAATCTTGTACATTTTTACATTATTCTTTACACAAATCAATTTTTACTTCTTCGCGAGGAAGAAAGAAACCCCTACATGAAACAAGTTAAAGTTTTGGGACGATATCTTATTATTTGAATTTTATGAAAAATGTTTTAGTCAAATTTTTTTATGCCAAAGTTGTTATCCTGACGATTGTTAACAATTAAATCTTTCAAATGCTGGCAGGGTTTTGAACAACAAAAAACACACACACGTAAACATTTCTGTACTTTTTTAATGGATAAATGGATGGATGGTTGAGTGGATGAATGAACGAATAAAGGAATAATAAAAATAACAATAATGGTTAAATTTGGTTGGGAATAGTGCATGGATGGTTGGATTTAAGGATAATTGTTTCATAAGTATATTTAATGGTTAGCGGTCGGATGTGCTAAATGTATTTACCCTGAGGGTTTATATCATTAAATGGCTCTCAAAATATTTCACACACAATGTTAGTAAAAAAATAATTATACATCATAATCCTCATAATAGTTTGCTGTTATAATTATGATGCTGATTAATTATGCATTTTTGTACAAAGTTTATACCCAACAAACACGGTGGATTGATATCAAATTGAAAATAATTTGAAATCGAACGACAAGCACATAGGGCACTGCTAAACGTTCAAAATATGTACATATATTGTGATATTTGGACCGTGACCTTTTGTAACGAATTCTTTGATCGTGCGCGTATGCAGCATGTTCAATATTACTCGTGTCAGTATTTACATTATTTTTGCTGTGCTGTGCGGTTCGCACAAGCTATACAAAAAATTTTTAATTTCTTACTTGTTTTGTTTTTCCGTTCTTAAGCCTGGTACTCTGTTCAACATTTCACGTGAAATGCTGTCAAAATGCATATGAAAAAACAAGTGCGGAATATCTATGAAATAATGTTGATAGAGTTGTACTCTGTTCATTTTGTGAACAAGTTCCAAAATGTGTCTGGCAACATTTTTTTACAACTGCGAAATAATGTAAGCTGCCTTTATTTCACGTGGAATTTTAAGAAAAAGCAAAAAAGTATTAACTTAATATTAAATAAGAAATAAAAAATTAAAATAAAACAACCGGTAACAGTTTTTTATTCATATTTACTTTCTTTTTTATTAAAAAAAAAATAATTTTAGTAAAATACACGTGGGGTTTGCTTACATACACGAAACAATGTCGCATACTTTGAAGGAATAAAAACGTCAAATTGTGCAAACTCTAAAGATTGGTAACATTGATAAATGTCAAAATTTTCGTGTGAAATAATAAATGTTGCTCAACTTTAAGCCTTAAAGCCTTTGAGCCTAGTACTCTGTTCAAATTTGTGAAAAATGTTGAGCAACATTTATTATTTCACACGAAAATTTTGACATGTACCGATGTTACCTATCATGCGAGTTTGTACAATTTGCCGATTTTATTCCTGCAAAGTATGCGACATTGTTTTGCGTATGTAAACAAACCCCACATGTATTTTACAAAAAATAATGTTTTTAATAAAAAATTTAATAAAAAGGAAGTAAATATGGATAAAAAACTGTTACCGGTTGTGTTATATTAATTTTTTATTTCTTATTAAATAATCAGTTCATCCTTTTTTTCATTGCTTAAAATACCACGTGAAATAAGTGCAGCTTACTTTATTTCGCAGTTGAAAAAAAATGTTGCCAGAAACATTTCGGAACTTTTTCACAAAATGAACAGAGTACAACTCTATCAACATTATTTCATAGATATTCCGCACATGTTTTTTTCATATGCGTTTTGACAGCATTTCACGTGAAATGTTGAACAGAGTACCAGGCTTTACTAACGTATTACAAAGTTATACCACAAAGTATGCTAAACGTTCAATATTCATCACTTGATCCGCGATCTAGATCGTTCATCACATAAAATTAATCTGTTCTGCGATATGGATCGCGATCCAGCAATACGGCTTGCTACAAGTTCAATAAATATCGCGATAGTCGATCGCGGTCAATATATATCGAACGAGTTACAGTGCCCATAGCATTCTCAGCAAAAAGGGGCAATGATTTTCAAATTGATTAAACTTTATTTTTTTTTTTTAACTTAAATTGTTTTCAAACATTATTCTCAAATGCTTTTCAAATGAACAATCCACAATGTGGAACATAATTTTTTTTGTAATTTAAATTCATTAATTATTTGAATAAACTGTCAGCTAAACAGCTAACAGATGAAAATTCTTCAAAAACGAAATACTTGGCTCCTTTTTATTTTGCGGATTGTCATGGCATAGCACCGCGATCGTAGAACAACTTTTATTAACTTCATTTTCCCGTTTTATGTTTATTCGCATTTATACTCACAAATAATTTATATTTTTTCACAAGAAGTTAAGGTTTTCTAACCCTACCAACTGCCACATCGTACTCTTTAAATTTAAACAAATAGTAATGACAAAAAAAAAATATCTTAATAAAAGAGGCAATTTTTTTTGATCGAATTCCAATTTTTTGGTTACTGTATTTGAAAAACTCACGCACAAGTTTGAGTGTATGTGTGCCTATGTGCCACGTGTCCACTTGTAAGAACACACGCTTTAAAATATGCACTACTAATTGCCACGATAATGGCTGCATGTCCTTAAAAAAAAAAATGACAACATACAGTGCACTGTGGGGTTAGCCTCAAATAAAAAGACAAATTAATAGAGAGTATACAATTTATTTTAAGGAATTCATTAACATGTTTAAAAATACAATTCAAAACAAAGGGGGCTACTGCGTATTTCGATTCGAAAAACGAAACGATGACATACTTGTATTTATAAACAAATGTGAAATTTTGATAAAAAAAAAAGTTGTGAGCCTCTACTATTAACGTACCAATATAAAAGGAAAAACCCCAACACAAAAAATATTAATAATATTCAATAATGAATTAAGATTTTATCTTATTTTTGAAGATTTTTTGAAGAAAATAAGATTTGAAGATTTTTTTCTCAAATTAAGATTTTTTTATTTTTAGAAATAAAGATTTTTAACTTTAAGTTTGTACAACATACATAATTTTTTACAGTTTTTTAAGCAGTAAATTTTTAAAACAATGAGGTTTTATATCAGATTGTTGTCTATTGATATTGCACACTAGTACTTTTGTACTAAAATGCATCAATAAGGGCATCAAAACATTAAAAAGCATCATAGATTCGCGGTTGTTCATTTTGGGAAAATTGATGAAAAACAATTATTTGTGAAAAGAAAATATGTATATATATAAAGATTAATTTATTAAAGACCAAAAAAGTTCATGTATTTAGTACCAAAATGTTAAACTAATGGAACTTAACCCTAGGATTACCGTCTTGGTCTGGCCAGACCAAGTTTGTGTTTTCCTTGCAATATTTTTCGAATATAACAAAAAACAGGGGCGTATAAATGAAACGTGCTGAATCGAATGAAACTAATTTGGAATCTATTGGAGCAAACTAGTGGGGTGAAATTAAATTTTTATGTTAAAGATCATTAAATTACCCTCTTGGCCAGACCAAATTCTTGTTTTCTTGCCATATTTTTCAAATAGGACAAAATATCAAAAAAACAGAAACGTGAATTCTATAAATGATATGTTCTGAAATGAACGAATCAAGTTTGAATCAAATGTGTGGTAGATGCGAAAAAGCAATGTGCAAAATTAAAGACTACATATTCGATTTCATATGTTGTATGAGCTTCATAGCTCCCAAACTTAAATTTTTTTGCCCAAAATTTCGATGAAACTTCTTTATATAAATAGACTTTTTATGTTCTTATTAATTAGAAATTAAATGCATTTCAAATGTATTTTTTTGGAAAATATAACTAAAAAGTAGGGTATTTATTAAATCGACCTTTTGCTTTAATCGGTTAATCGCTCGATTAATTAACCGAGGTTTTGGTTTAACCGGTTAATAATCGGTTAATTTAGTTTTTGATCGGTCAACCGATTTATAAAGTTTTTTTTTATAAATTAAGTAGTTTCAACATATAAAAATGCATTAATTGCGTATAATTTGGAGTTTATAAGTAAAAAAAAAAACAACAATAAAATACCAAACATAACAATTCTTGAACTAAAACGAGCAAGCAAAAAAAAACAATTCATAAATATGTAATATGCATTTTCCAATTAATGCACAAGGTGTGGTATCAAATCATATCGTCATAATATCCTAAATAAAATTTAAAATTTTTTAAAGTAAATATTTTAAACAAAATGAAAATTGTAATGCTGTGTATTGATTCGTCACAACTGTATATTTTAATTCAAAATATAAGCAGTAGCTTACAGCAGTCATATCGTTGGCTTAATATGCAAACCTGCTAACTCACTTTCAGCCCATTTTACAGGAGAGAAAAAAACTTTTTACTTTTCCTATTTGAAGCTTGATAGAAAATTAAAATCACAGTCAGTTATACACACTTCAAGACTTAAATAGAAGAAAAACTACATGCTGGTCGACGAGGCGTATCATTCTCTATCACACGGCATCAAAATCTCAATTTACATAAAAAAAGGGATTTAATCCGACGATATGTATTTCCTGTAATTATTTATGACTACCTTGTGAATCCCCCAAATATTAACATATTTATACAAAAATAAACTGAGATCATTTTATTAGTTATTTCAATAGTTGTAGGAGATCTTATAAAATAATCTTTAAAAAAAGTTATTTATTTTAAATGTTTAGGATTAAAGCGACTATTTTCTTTCGTTTAACAAAATTTGACTTGGAAAATAATATTTCACTTATCGTAGATGAATGTCTAATTTCTCAGTCCTTTTCCAGGATTTCTCTTAACATATAAAATACTCCATTATGCCATTAAAGTTGTTTTAAATTTTTAACACTTCTAATTGTTTCGGTTAATTCTTCTAAAAGACTGATATGAGAAAAAACAAATAACTAACACATCCACATAAAAAGTACGTAAAAAAAGTTGTTGGCAATCAAATATTTAACCCATATTTCGCCACATTCATGTTGATCGATGATGAAGATAAAAAAACATTGAAACATATTGTAATTTTAGCCATCGGTCGGCGGAAAATAGGTTAAAATGAAGATAAAGGCGCCCGTACACGACATGTATTTGTCATCTGACATGTCAAATTTTCAAGTCACATGTAATTGTTCATGTCTGTCAAAATTGATGTTTTACATAAGGTTTATAATATTCGGTCACAAACGTACATGTAATTTGCTTCTGACATTGTCTCTGTTTTTTTCGCATTGTTATTGCAGAAACCAAAGTAGTTCTCGGTTTCAAAATAGCTTGCTGCCGCCACGAAAATATTTATTTGCGCCGTAAAATAATTTAGCCATCTTAACATTTTTTCTTTTATTTTAAAGATACCAATTTAGAATTTTATAATTAAACGGTTTTTATGCATATATTTACATAAATTCTATTCAATGGTGAGATGAGCATACATATCTTGGTATTGTAAAATATTAACTTCAGCCGGCTAATGATTCCGTCAATAGTTGACGCCGCTGCCAGTTTCTTCCCGGCATAGATTTCTGATGTCAAATGGTTTGTCAGAAGAAAATAGAGCACGCTCTAATTGAAATTTTGTCAGATGACTTTGCGTCTGACTTTTACAGAAGCAAAGTTAAAAAGGTAACACACGACATGTATGTGTTTTGCTGTGGGAAATTTGACATGTCAGATGACAAAAACATGTCGTCTATATGCTCCTTATCTGAACACCTTCTTTGTTTGTATTAAAAAATATTTTCTAAACAAATACATTTTGTATATGAGACGAAACAAATAATTAAAAACACAAAAAAAATATGTTATAATACTACAAAATATTGAAAACTTTGTTACTTCGGTTAATCGGTTAATCGACTGAAATTAACCGGTTTAATCGTTAATCGAAAAAAGCCAATTTGAAATTAACCGATCAGTTAATCGGGTAGTAATTAATCGGTTAACCGGTTGACGGTTAACCGAATGAATACCCTACTAAAAACACAATTTTAAACCTACAATCTAATTTTGTCTATATATAATTATCCATAATAAAAAGAAGTTTCTTTTAAAAAATTAATAATTTTTACTTTTCTGCCCTTGTTATAAAAAATTTTAAGATGTTTCTTTTCAAAATAAGATCTTTTTTTTCGCCGAAAGAAGATTTTCCTTCTAAATCTTCTGGCAACGCTGAGTTAACCGTTCATCAGCTTTCTCCACGGCGAATTCAAAATATGATTGATTCACAAACGTCAAATAATACGTTTGTTTATGTTTTGCGCCATAATGAAAGAAAAAATTTCTGAGAAAAATTTGATTCGAAAGTGTGACAAATATTTTTATAATAAAACAAATATATATAAATATTAAAGTGAAACCGTTAATTCCTTGTATAAAAAAGTGAAAATTTTTATTTTTTGTATTTGCCTGTGCCTTGAAGACCACGATATCATTTCAGAAAGGGTAAAAAAAAAATCAAATAGTTTTTCAACTGCTTTTAAATTGTATGTAATTTACTTAATGTATTTTTTAAATTACCAGACCACAAATATGAAACATTAGTAAATATTTATTTTATACCAAATCCAACATTATTAGGTTTAATTGGTTTGTTTTATACTTTTTTTTTTATTTATCTTGAAACATTTAAGTAACTTTTAACATTTTCTATTTTTCTTTTACTTCACACAGAAAAAAATCAATGTAAATTCGTCGAAAACAAGGTTGATTCTACAGTTTTCGTTAGTGATTTTGCTTCATAGTGACTTCATGTTAATTTAACATGATTTTATAATAACCTGCGAACAAAATTTTTTTCTTTTAAAATAACTTTAATACATGTTAATTTAACATTGCAGTAAAGTTAGAGCAAAATGTCATTTGTTTTGAAATAACAACCCGAATCAGATATTTCAACGTGAATTTCATGTAGAATCAAGTTGGTTTGAGTGTGAAATAACAGTTGAAAGAATCTTCAGAGACAACATATGCATTTATTTAAGAATAATCCAAAACACTTCCCCGTGGAGAAAGAGAGAATATATGATTATTTATTTTCCTGTTACACATGTTTCACTTTTTTTGCATTCCCCTTTGTTAGCAGAATGGCCCGATATGAGTTTTATCATCATTCAACTTTGAAAATTCTATGTACTATTTAACTAAATAGTTGTAACAAAAAGAATACGGGAATTTGTTTTCTCTTTTAAGATTATTTTAAACATGAAAATAAAAAATACAAAACCAGTAAAACAGGTTTTTATTTTAACTTTTTTCATTTAACATAAACGTGAAAGCTTGATAATTTTAAAATAAAGTCCATATTTTTGCAGAAATTTACTCTGATTTTTCAGTTTGTGGTTCCTTACAAAATAGCTTGCAAACTATTTTCTTACGCTTTTTGCATAACTGACGAATGTTTTCGTCATACAGAATTGAACTTTCGAAAGGGTTATATAAATGATATAACTTTCGTATATTCAAAATAAATTCAGATGAAGAAAACTCCCATTCCGTTCATGAAAACAAAAATGGTTTTATTCCGAAAAATGTTTTCGTCATTTTCTGAAGCATCAAAATACGGAATGAATTTCGTTTCTGAACGGAATTGCACTCTGTGACATGGATGTATATTTTAGTTTGCCTATTGGCCACGTTTTTTTTCAACAAATATTTGACAAGTGTGACTGTAGCTTTAGACCCTTTAAAGTGTATATACATATATTCTGGGTCGTAATGAGTAACGAAGTGTATTTAACGAAGTCCGTCTGTGCGTCTGTATGCGTGTATGTTGAAATGGGTTTGGTAAAGGGTATATAAGATTCGGCATAGCCGAATATAGCACTCTTACTTGGGTATTGATTGAAATTTCAGTTCGAAACATCTGTTTTTGTTAACAAACCCAAACGGAATAATTTAATTGTAAAACTTATTCGAATACCAACAGTCTAGCTTAATAAAAATAAAAAGAAAAACAGATTTTAATTAAAAGAAAACGCATTCTCATTTCAATTTGAAATTTTCAGAAAATAACTGAAAGGTGTTTTATTGTAAATACTTAAATTTTTGTAAGGTTTCGTATCGAATAAAATTTTTTGACGTATTGAGAAACTTACTACGGCATTCGATAGCGTTCAAATCGAAATTTGTTTATAAATGTAATAGATTTGTAACTCTGTTGTAGTGAAAAAACATGTGTATGATTTTTTAAGAAAGTAATAAAATAAACGTAAATGGAGTAAATAAATTTCTTATCAGCCTGTACATGAACAATTTTACGTTTAAAAACGATTAAAGAAGGCCCACCCGTAATGTTCTTAAGTTAGCTTATGCAAATGTGCGAATATATGTAAAGCATATGGGTCATATTGAAATTAAGGGAACTATTTGTTAAGTTTAATGAAACAGTCATTTGCTTTAGCAAAGTACGAAACTGATCGCAAATTCTGTACGAAATCAAATGTTTTTTGTTTTTTATTTTTAAATACAGGCAAAGCTCGGTATAACGAATGATATAATGTCAGCACCTTTCGTTATATCGAACTTTTATAATTTTTGTTTCAAAATTCTGCAGAAATCTTATGAAAAAACGACGTTTAAAATTCTTGCGTTTTCGATTTCCAGAACACTCCTGTATATTATATTCATGTCTATTGAACTTGCATACGTAAATACGTGTTTGCATACTGGGAAAGATTATTTATCTAAAAAAATCAGTAACAAAAGATTGTTTGTATGAAGCTTGCAAACTGTTTTCAACAGCTTTTTCTTGCAATACTCTCATCACTAAAGATTTGTGTAATCAATTTTATTTACCATCGTTTTTAAAGTGAAAATCGAAGACTGGTATTCCTTACTTTTGCGATATTAGAGAAAGACCTACACCTTTTGTACATTCTTTTTAAATTTTTGTCTTTTCCCTGAATGATATTCTTTTTCTATTCACCATTTTGCTTCCACAACACTTCAAACTGTGCTCTGTGCTTCAAACATAACTCAAAGCACATTCTAACAAACGGTATTGCAACGACTTTGAGGGTTTACTTTGTTTTTCTTAACCATTCGTTGAACCGGGAGAAACAAATATTGATCGTTCGTTATATAAGGTGACTAAAAAATAAATTTGCTCATTCGTTAAGGCCCAAATACACTTGTCAAATGCTTGTCCAGCCGGCGAATTCATCGTGTACGTGTGCTTGACGTAATATTCGCCGTCATATCTAAATTATTTGATTTTCCATCCAGCATCGTCGGTGTGACACATACAAACATATTTTCACTAATACTACCACAATGCTTGATGAGTATTTTGATCAATGTATTTGGGCCTTTATATCGGATTTTCGCTAACGTGAGTATTTGTTATATCCAGCTTTGCCTGCACATTTGAGAGACTTTTTGTTAATTTTTTACAGTAGGTTAAGCAAGGCTTTGCATATTATGGTGTGTGAAAGTGTTCAACATTGTATTATCTTTACTCAACTTAGCAAGCGGCATTTCAACAGTAGTTCCTCCAAAACATTTGTTGGGACTGTAACTTTTAGCCAGTACATCAGAACATCGTTGGAAATTAGTTTACGATGTCCCAAAGTACTAAATTTAACTTGCTAGAAGATTTTCTCAAGATTGTTGATATTGTTGAAATTACGATTGCTAGTCATATGAACCGATGCACCAGAATCAACTACCCATCCACGACCATCAGAAAGTATCAAACGAATTTTACCATCAACACGATCACATTCAGATACTACAACATTTTGTTTCTTCCATTTAAAGCAATCCTTCTACACATGACCCAACTTGTGGCATTGAAAACATTTTAGCGGACTTTTCTTTTTATATTTTTGACCTTCCAAAACATTCTTCTTCTCACCTTCTTCTTCGTTACCATTGCGCCTTTTCGATTAATCTAATAGGTTTTCCATTACC
Organism: Pollenia angustigena; assembly: GCA_930367215.1. Taxonomy (NCBI): domain Eukaryota; kingdom Metazoa; phylum Arthropoda; class Insecta; order Diptera; family Polleniidae; genus Pollenia; species Pollenia angustigena. Next base: position 20,148,478 of record OV884061.1, on the reverse strand, counting down.
AGGGAAAGCAGAAATATGCCCTAAACCCGAGTTGTATGCTCATTAAATATGCAGTAAAAACTTAAAAATATGCCCTAAAAATTGTTAAAATATGCCACAAAAAAAAAAAAAAAAAAAAATTAAAAATTGCTAATTTGAAAATAAAATATTCAACAATATATTAACAGTTCCCCTTGATAAAAAGGATCCTTAAATTATAATCGGTAAATCACCAACACCATAGTTTTTACAGACGAAATTTCGAGATTTCACCCTAACGAATATTCTCTAGATATTAACATCCATATGCAATGAAATGAAAAGAAAATATAAAATTTTTTGCCTTAAAGAGATTTTAGGGACGGCCACTAATCGTTTAATTAATGTTAACATTTTAAAGGGAGCTTTGGGTAAATGTGAACCGATTCGAAAATAATTTAATTTGCAGTAAATATTTTTGGGGAGCATTTAATCTAAATAATCATATAATTGGATAGTTAACGGACACAAAGAGTCTTATTTGGAGAGTAGTTTTTATGGGGAATATGTGTAATTATAGAACGATTCTCACTTTTTACATAGCGTCACCTAAAATGCAAAAGGCCGTAACTACTCAAAAATTCAAATTTGACTTTTTGATTGATTATGACGTACTTAACCGAAACACATCTACACAGAAAATCTTACATGTATACGTCCAAAAATAACGACTTTACTTCCGAAAAACAAAAGGCCGTAACTGCAACGTTAACAATTTCATAAACCAAAAAGCCGTAACTACAGTTTTCCAAAAAAAAAAACAAGAAAAAAATCAAAACAAAGTTGCCTTTGATTCTCTTTCAATGTGTGTTATTGCGTTATTATTTTTCTTAACCACTTTAATTTAATTTTATTTTCTCGAATTAAATTTATAAATTAAATAAATTTTTTTAATAGTTATGAGGAATTTTGTGTTTTGTTTTAAAATACTTCCAATAAATAGATACAAAAAGACATCACTTGCCTAAAAACTTTTTTAGTTACGTCCTTAAAGCACTATTTTCTTATATTAACCATTTGTTTTATTTTATGCACAATTTTATTCTTGTAGTTACGGCTTTTTGGTTTCAGAAAAATAGAGTATAAAAGGCCGTAACTAACATTTCTTAAAAAGTACTTTTTTCCATTAATTTCTTTTTTAGAAACAAATCCGTCTTTGTTTTCTAAGCTTGAATCTAAAATTTGGATATTAAGTTTTAAGTAGTCTTTAATTTATGACGTTTATTCCTTCTCCTGTAAAAAAACATAAAGTGTAGTTACGGCCTTTTGCATTTTAGGTGACGATAGACTTCGTCCTTAGTACAATTCAAATGTGTTAACCAATTTTGATCACATTATCTACAAGATCGTATCATGTACTTTGTACACAAGATGAGATTGATAGACAACCAGCCAGACGGGCGGATGGACATCGTTAGATCACTTTTAAAAGTGATTCTGAGTCGATCGGTATACTAAAAGGTTGGTCCAGATTTCTATGTTTTACAAACATCGCCAAAAACATATTTATAAAATTTTAAAGATTTAAATAACATTTATCTTTAATAACAACCTGCTTTGTCTTACAATTTGGGTGTACAGAAAAAAAAATTCTGTTTTGTTTTATTTGCTTCGAAAGCTCCTGTTGAACAAAAAAATGATGCAAAAAGTTTCTTTTAACTAAATTATGCAAAAAAAAAAAAATGCTGCAGACGGTAAAATATGCAAAAATATGCACTAACAAATCGATGCCGAAATTCATAAAAAGATCTAAAAAGGATAAATATATTGTTTCTGTCTTCTTTGGTTGCACGAGGAAAAACATGCAATTGCATATTTATGGTTTCCCTATTCATTATGTACTCCAACGAAACCGTTTCTTCTGGTTGACCTTCAATTGACATTAGCAAAGAGGATTAAGTTGTAGGCAAACTGTTGAGTACTAAAGCCACCATATAACTATCCCTAATATCTGTACCATGATCTTTTAATTGGGCATGATGATGTTCAAACAATCCAAATGCTGTTGCATGTTTTATCCATCGGACATACGTTTGCCAAACAATTTACGCAGTAAATGTAACTTATTTTGAAGTGATTGTCTTACTCTTTTGGACTTTCTGTAATTTAATTCACATTTCCTTGGCTGATGTGAAACCTCTTATGAAATGATTTTCCAAACTTTCAACAAATATAGTAATTGTGGCTAACGCTTATTGCTTATTTCTTCGGAACACCTCAGTAATCGGCTCTTCAATAAACTTCCACAGCTCTGCTTGTTCCGGGTGCATTTCCGTCATAAACTTCTATGTAAAATAATTTAAATTATTAAGCAGTTGGAACATTATCCAATTTTCGAATTGAAACTCAAACCTTCTGTTTTGTATTATGGCCAGGTCAATTTTCTTCAATGAATTGTGCCAAAATCCTGACTATATTTAAATAAAAATGTAAAATATTTGAAACACAGTAGATATTTTATTGATATCCAATATTTGCCAGTAGAAAAACAACATACAAATATATTTTCTTGTTGCTCAGATTTAAATTACTTTTGCATTTTGGTTATCTATACAAAAATATATTTAAAAGCATACGTTTGATAAATATTAACAGACGATAAGATACTTAAAGTCCTACGACCAAGCCGAATTTAAAAAGGTAAGTGCAACTCTACAACTACAAAAAGCCATATGTATTTTGTTTTTGCAATTTAATTGCTTGTTGTCAAAAAACTGCACACCAACGCATTTTTTTATTTAAAATTAGAATTTTTACTTTTTTAAAAAAGAAACTAATAATTTCACTTTAATTATTCGCAGTTTTTTTTGTTTTATTATAAAAATAATATTTTCCGCACTTTTCCATCAACTTCTTCTCAGAAATATTATCGGTCATTTTGGCGCAAAATATAAACAAAGGTATATTTTGACGTTTGGGAATTATATTTGCAATTCGCCGTGGAGCCAGCTGATGAACGGCTGACGAGCTGCACTTTCCTTTTTAAATTCGCCTTGCCTGCGACAAAACAATTGTTCCCATATTTATATATACGACTAGCATATAACCGCTACTTCGTTAGCGTCTCCTTTTTCTTCGTGGACATATTTTTATGCCAAAGTTAATTTTTCTAGGTTTAAACTTGTTTAAATTCTAGCATTTAACCCGCTACTTTAGTAGAACCAAAAAGCTAAAGAAAAATATCAAATTTCCCGTATTTCCTTCTTTTGGGTACTAAATTTTTCCCCCATTAAAATATCAAAAATTTCAATATTGTAGTGGCAGCCCATAATTTACGAATACGAATATGTTAATGAATGGAGGAAAATGTTTTGTAAAAAAAAAATTCCAAAAATAGTTACGATTTTCACCCCTTAAATGTTCGAATTTCGAAAAAGTACGAAATCTATATACGTATTTTTTGATAAGTTTTGAATGTGTTATTAACTTTGTTTCTATTGGCGATTTCTTTTCTGAGAAATATGTTGCATTAATGTTACATGTTCTACATTTTTGTGTTCGTTTGTACAAAAAATACAATTGTGGGAAAACATGTTGCATGTTTTACCCTTAATTTTACTTAAGGTGTTCATACTGCCCTGTCTTACAACTTTGGTACTTACTACTTTGTTTGTACAACCAATGTTTTATTATGTTTGTCATAATTCATACCGCTCATAATTTTGTAAAAAAATTATTTTAAAACAAAATAAAATATATTAACACATTTAAATCAATAAAAGTCTATTTATATTATAATCGTTTAAATTTTTTTAAGCCATTAGTGATGCCAATATTTGTTTGCAAGCCATAATTGCCTGCAGAAACCGCACAAATAGCTTTAAAAATCGCTCATGAAGTACATTAATGATGAAAGTGTAATAGTTGTAAATAAAAGCAGCTAATTGTGTTCTATTGAAATTGCACAACATGTAACACTTCCAGTAATTATAGGTAACATTAGAAAATGCTACATGTATATACTGGAGCATATTTTTTTCAGAAAAGAAATCGCCATATGTTTATTGGTCAAAAGATACTAAAATTCAGATTTTACCCGTTTACTCCCTAATAGGGCCGAATTTTAAAAAAGTACCAGACACCTGTCCGCTTATTTTTCCAAATAACAACGATAAGTATTACATTTATTTTGCATCTCTTTTAGTTTCTGAGATATAAGGTTACCGAATTTTTTCGTTTTTACCTTTTTTACCCCCTAAGAATTCCAATTTCGAAAAAGCCCGTCTTAGTGGGGGGATTTGGGGAGTGACCAATCGCTAGTCCAAATTTCAAGTTTCTAGGCTCAGCTGAATGAGTCAGTCACTCACGCAACTCTTTTATATATATCGCTCATTTGCTGCAAGACCGGCATAACTCAAAAAAATCCATTTCGAGATAAACGCATTTAAAGTTTTTGATTTGCTCTAACTGCTTAGAAAAAAAGAAGACACATTCTCTTCAAACTGGGAAAGTATAAAAGCTATAAAGATGAATTTAATACACAATATAAAGAAAAGCAAATCGAACAATTCTGCATCTCTAACTCCAAAATTTAATTTTTTGAGTTATGCCGGTTTTGCAGCAAATGAGCGATATAGATTACACAAGGGAACAAAACTGAACTGATGCAATTTTAACCAGTTTGAGGTCGCTGATTTCAAATCTAATCTTAATTTTTCACCACCAGCTCGCATTTTTAAGTTACAGCCACTAATCGTATTTTGACTTTTTTCCAAAAATTAAAAGTTCAAACAATCTAAATAACTGTCAAGCTATTTTCAAATTTTTTTAAAGATGTAATTGTTAGCTTTGGAAAACAATCTAAATTACCAAAAAAATGGCTGAGTAAAAAAATTACAAATTTTGTAATTTTAAAAATGATGAAACATCCAAAACGGGAAAAAAGTTAAAGTCTTATTAAATAGTTTCACGTAAAGTCACATAACCTATGAACAAAATAAGGCACAGATAAAAAAAATCGATGAACGCGTTTCGCTTTTATTCACAATTAAGTGAATAAAAACGTCCATAAATAGAACAGCAGCAAACAAACACACATTAAAAAATATTATTTTTGCAAGGAAATCTCGATTTTTATCAATGCAGTTTTCTAAGTAAATTGTGAACAAAATCAAAAGTTGTGCAATGATTACAATGATATAAAGCTCATTTGATTCGAAATGTGTTTAACTAAATGTTTTTAAGCCAAAACTGTGATTGTTGTCGCATTTTTATTTGTTATGAATTTCTTAAGAACAAAAATTACATTTTTTTTTCAAAACTTCAACATTATCTCTGAAACTACTGGGCAAATTAAGCACAGCTTAAAGATGATATCGTTGACGAATTTCGAATTAATTTTTTTTAACTGAATACGGTGAACCATTTTCAAGTTATTTCAATATACAGTGAGCTTCAAAATAAAGTGAACAGCTGGTTTTTCCAGGGCTGTGGAGTCGGAGTTGAAGAGTCGGAGTTGAGGTTTTTGTACCGGAGTCGGAGTCGGAGTCGAAGTACCCACAAACACTAATGACTCCGACTCCGACTTTTTGTCATTAACATTTTTTCTAATATTTTTCAAAATAAAAAAATTTTAATGACCAATTTCAGCAATTCTTTTATTTTTATTCATATTTAAATATAATTTTTCATATAATTTTATTTTTATTCCACATAAAAAAAAAACGATTTTTAAACATAAATTGATATTTAAATAAATTGGTGGAATTGGCCAAAAGAGGGTCTACTTTTTGAATTTGTGAAGTCAGAAGATAATGACCAGTATACTTTTCATATGAGTAGGGGAGTTAGAAAAATTAAAAAATTGAGATAACATCTTATTTTGACAGTTCTTTTAGCAATTTATGAGAAATATATAGATTGTATCGAAGCATGTCCTTTTCTATGTTTTTATGTAACCTAAGATTTCTGTAACAAAACTCGCTGGTTCACTGTTTGAATTTCGCCAAGATATCCCTAATGAAATAGAGCCGAATTAAGGAAGTTAAAAATTTGTTGTTTTTTATTTATTTTATATTAACAAATATTTTTGTAGCCATGTTCCTATATATGACTTGAAATCTGCTGTAGCTCCTGTGGTGAAAGCATTAAGTAAACTAAATTTTAAGTTCTAACCTTCAAGGTGAATTATAATAGAAACAAAAGAAAAGGAGCTCGGAAAAATACATGACATTGTTCTAAATATAATTCCCATCAATCTGGGGGTAAACCTGAAAAATTATGTGAGAATTCTTTTACCTACTCAATTTAGGAAAAATTGGAGAGATAATAAAGACTTGCAGTTTCAAATTTCGGTCTTTGACAATAATAATATTGAACTTGGAACGGAAAAAAGCAATGGTGTACTGAAGAAAAATATTTCAATTTAGTTGTTTAAAAATTCATATTTTTTTTAACTCTGCAAGCCACATTTTGAAACATGTTGAAAATCGCAAATGATGATATTTCTGTATTAAAAATTTGCCTTTGTCCGAATATTTTAATGATCCTTACATTTTTTTTTATGTCAATGATAACCCTAAAAAATTATATCATAAAAGGTTCGTTACCTTAAGACAAACAGCACCAAGTCCAACAACAAAGGGTGTGCTATTTCCCAGAAATAATAGAACTTTTTACGGTACGTTTCTCTTCAAAATGTGTTATAAAAATTGTAGAAGTAACAACTGAAGGCGCATCTGCATGTTTTAATAAAAATATATTTAATTTTCCTGAGAATGATTAACAAAGTTGGTCTAAATATTTGACTTAATAAATAAAACAAGACCAAAACGGCAGTGTTTGAATTTATGTATATTAAAAACAAAAGACCTCACTTCACAATTTACAAAAAAGAACTTATGATGTTCTTTGTCTCTACAAATTCTGTGGTAAACAATACTTAGTACACTTGGTACCCTTAACGAAGCTGAACAAAAAACTTGGTAAGATGTTTAAAAAAGAAATTCAGCGGAAACAATATAGTAGTGGTATTCACACTGAACTTGTTAATTTGTTACTCGGTAGTTTGTTAATTTGTTAAAGTTACCAACTGTGAACGACCCCCTTTTTAAAACTTTGTTAGTCTGGTAACTTTAAAATAAAAAAATCATGTACAATGTACACAAAAATTGCCAAAACACAAATATTTTTTTAGAAATGTATCACAAATTAATTTTTTATTATATTTATTTAGAAACTGCAACAGCTGATTGTGAGTTACCAACTAACAACTATTTTATCAGGGGTGCCGTGTCGTTAATTTTTAAATGTTAATCCGGTAGCGCGTTAAATATACAAAAACAAAATGCGTGTAAAAAAGTATCGATTAACGACTAACAAACTAACAAGCTCGGTGTGAATACCACTAGTGTCTATAGAAAAACGGTATAGGGTTGGTTGGTTTTTTTTAAGCGTTCAAAACGGAGTAAATTTGTGATTTATTGTTCTGTTTTTGTTGGCTTATATTGGAATAATATAGTCAAAAGTTTTGTAAATCACAATAAACTTCTAAGAATTCAAATTCTTTTTTACGCAACCTGAAAAACAAATACAACAGAAAGAAAAAAAAAATAAAATTGTATTCAGTTGCTTAATAAATTTCAACAAAGCAGGACTGTTGCGCATGTTGTTATATTGGCAAGTTTTGCAATTTCGTAGTGGTACACTGACAATATATTTATTGTGTTGTGATTAAGCTGTGCTTATGTTTGCTTTTTTCAGCTTGTCTTAAAAACTTTTCAGAAATCATGTGGGATGATGAATTATATAATAATCAAGTTTCTAAGTTGATTTAACCATGCCCGTCTGTCTGTCCGTCTGTTGAAAACACGCTCACTTTCGAACAACTAAAAAGAAATGAACAAACTTGGTTTCAAATTGCTTGTAGTTATCCTAAGCAGTTTGGGATTGAAATCCAGCAAAATCGGTTCAGTAGGACCAGAGCTATGAATCAAAATGTGGAACCACCACCTAAAAAAATTGATAATTTTGTTACAAAAAATAGCATAAATGCTGGAACAAGGCACGGAATGAGATAAGATTTTGCAAAAATTTGTTTTATTTGAAATCACGCTGTTAAATTTCGTGAAGATCCGTCCATAATTTACCCTAAGCCCCATATAAACACTACTCCCGGAAAACAGTTTAGTACGCCTAAAACCGTAATATGGTACGTCACAGTTTTTTAGGACTAGAAATGACACTGTGAAATTTCGTGACGATCGGTTCATAATTTACCTTAGGCCCCATATAAACCCTACAACCGGAAAACAGTTTAGTACGCCTAACACCGTAAAAAATAATGCAATAATAACAAATTTTGGCTCGTCACAGTTTTATAGGACTATAAATGATACTGTGAAATTTCGTGAAGATCGGTACATAATTTACCCTAGGCCCCATAGAAACCCTACTCCCGGAAAACAGTTTAGTACACCTAAAACCATAATTAATAATGCTATCAATACAGAAATTGGTACGTCACAGTTTTAAAGGACTAGAAATGACGCTGTGAAATTTCGTGATGATCGGTCCAGAACTTACCCTAGGCCCCATATTAACCCTACTACCGGAAAACAGTTTAGTCGCCTAAAACCATAAATAATAACAAATCGTCACAGTTTAAGATAATAATAACATCATCATGTCGGTGGAGGGTATCAAAGATTCGGCAGAGCCGAATATAGCACTCTAACTTGTTTCATTTTATTTTCACGGTCTTTTCGATTTCAGGTGACCATATGCACGCTGGTTTAAATAAACCGTCATTTGCTTAAACGAAATGAGAAACTGTGCGCACTTTCCGTACGGAATCAAATGTTTTTTTATTTTGTTTTTATACCCTCCACCACAATTAGTTGTGAAGAGGGTATATTAAGTTTTAAATGCATTTGAGATGCTTCTCGTTTAGTTTTGACAGTATCTCAAGCGGATCCAGTAATTTCTAACGAATGTCTAATCACTTACTGATATAATAAAATATTGTTATTCTGAAACGTATCTTAATATAATTTTTTTAAATGTTTTCTTGCCAGCTAGTTTTTCCCTCTAAGGCGCTTGAAACTTGGCTTAGTGCAATAATGGCAGAAGCCAAGTTACTGTACTACCATTTCTTCACGTTAACCTATTTTAAATTACAGCTGAAGCGTCGAAAAGAAAAAAGGGATTATTGTATGTATATTAGAAAAAATGCGCAAAAGTTTATTTTCCTAGCAATAAACTTGAAAATCCTTGTCCTACTAATTACACTTTTTAATTCTGAAAATGTTGATGAAAAGGTCAACAACGTTTTGGATTCGATGATAACCTGCCCATCTTATTTATTACGTTGATAAGGCCTAATAATACAAAATAATAATAATAAAAATGTTCACTTTTTATTTAAATAAAAATGCGCAACGGTGGCTCAGGAATACAATGTACACGAGTATGACAATATTTGCAAAATTTTAATACTTAGTTATTTGTCAATGAAAAAAAGGGAAGTGTTGACATAGTAACATTGTCAATGTAAAGCAAAAACTAACATGCGCCAAAAAAAAAAAAAAAAAAAAAAAAAATTAATAAAATTCCTTTAACATTGTGTCAAGTATCTAAATCAATGAGTTGACACGATTTTAAATTATTCACACATGAGCAGTAATAAACATTTCAAGGTGTATGGACAAATTATGATGATCTAGAGTCTACCACAAGCCAGGTGAAACTTCAAGAACGCTTGCACATACTTTAACAACAAATTCATGTAAAAATCTAATTTCCTTTTCATAAAACTTGAAGTATGAAGAATGAAGTTCTCAGTAAGTAAGTAACAAACTGAATTATTACCTTAAAGTATTCCTTAATAAGGTCTTTGAATGCAATTTTCTAAATGTTGTTTAACTTGTTGAGGTTTCGTTAATCTTCGCTTGATTAAAGATGAGTAGCCGATTGGACAGACCCTCAAGATGAGCCTTGTTCGCTAATCGGTAAAAAACGACAAAATTTCACGCAGTGCACCGGTGTCAGCATGCATTTAGGTTAATTAGCACGGTGTTTTTGTGTGATTGGTTTTTGGTCGCGTCAATGACCCGCCACGTCGCGATGCTCTATGCTCTTTATAGGAGCCAAATATTTAGCTTGTTTGTTCGCTTAGTTAGGTTTGGCTTAACAGGCACAGAATCTATCAGACAAGCTGCCTGGTGTTCAATTCGATCCCTCTGTGAATCCCGACAAGATCAACCGCTGCGCACGGTTAATTCGCTCAATCAACCAGCGAATACAAGGGGGGTGGAAATATCTATTCTCTAAAAAAAATTATTTAATTGCAATTAAAAAAAAAAAATATGCTTAAAAATAATAAAAAAAAAAGCGCTTTAATAAAGAATAGTTAAATATGTATAATCTGCACTATAGATAAAACTTTATTAAAACTTAAAGTCGTTATAACTTTACACTAATCTTTTCAAATGTCTTTTAAGTAGGTTAAAGTATTTGTTTAAGCAAACACAAAATACAAATGTTTTGGTCAACATTCTTCGAATGGATCATGGCGCACAACACTTACAAACAATAATATTGGACATTTTCTTCAAAGCACAAAACACGACAAATAAAGCAAAACAATGTTTAGTGAACTTAAAAATTGTGGATATGAGGCAATGTTAAGGCTCGATGGTTCGAGCTATCAACAAAAGGAATAAGGATTTAAAAAGATGGCACATTTCGTATAAAGAACTGATTTAAAAAATGTGCCATGCGGTATACCAGTAACCATCCGACGATATGTATATTAGGGTGGGTAAATTTTTTTGCCCACCAAGCGAATAGCAAAATCGTAATCTACTCAAAATTCTAAGAACTTTTCCTAAAGAAAGCATGGTTCTAAAATCAAAATCGAGCTTCCGGTTTTTGACTTGAAAGTTTGGTGCTCAGAAAATCTGAAAAAAATAATACTTTTTTGGAAATACATATTTATTGCAATTGGTGAATAGTTGGCCTGTTTCGCTGAAAGAGGGCTTGTTTAAAAGAAAATTCTCTCACCTTTCTATATCTGTGCTCATTTTTAGAAAATTCTGTACATCAATAATTGGTTAAGAGGTTTTTGTCAAAATAATCATAGTCAAGCTGATAAGAAATCTTAAACTGTTACAACTGTGATACACAAAAGTTAAATAAAATAATTTAACTAAATTTTAATTCCAAGTTGATTAAAATAAAAGAATTCTGCGGCATTTTGACAAAACATCTTAAGTGGAGACAAGATATTAAAAAAGATTAAAAAAAAAACTCGGTGAAAAACAAAAATTTATAATACAAAATTTTAAAAACGTAAGCAAACAAGTTTTTTAATAAAAATTCTTACGATTAACACCATTTTTTGAACTTTTTAATTTTGACTTCAGATGTTTTGTCAAAATGCCATAGAATTGATTAATCAAAACTTAATTAAACGAAAATTTCTTTAAAGAAAATTTAAGCAAAAGCTGAAAATAAAAAAAAAAATATTTTTATTATGATTCTATTTTTTATTAAAACGCATTTTTTTTTTTTTTTTTGAAAATTCACAACTTAAAAAAAAGAACCGATTAAAGTAAATAAATTTAGTTTCGGCCTATAGCTGCAATTTACATACAATATCTTTTTTGCTATCCATTAGTGGTATCCTGTTGCGGCTTTTAATAGTAACTGCCAAAATATTATCTCGATTATATTCTATGGCAGGTGGGAAACATTGGTAAGCAATGGTACAAATCGCTCAGTTCCCTGAATATGTGCCGGTAACCCTAGATTAGTAAACGGTAGATGCTTGCAGTAAATGGCGGCTCAGACAAATTGCTGTCGTCCATTTCCAATTTAAAAAATTTTATTAGCTATAAAAACATAAATTTCTGAAATACAATTGGACACTTTCAGAAGATACAATTGGACATTTTTGAAGTTAAATTGGAAATTTCTGGAATATAGTTAGAAAATTCTGAAATACAATTGGAAATGGTGAAGTAAGAAACGTAGGCCCTAATTATGTAATTCGCAACGTAACGCCATAGAATTACATTGAAAGCAAAAACAAAGTCATAAATATTTTGTAATTTTGTTGTTGCTTTCTACAGAAATTCTTTTTGCGTTTTAAAATTTCAAACGCCTCATTACTTGTGGCGTGGAAAAATTTAAAACGCTTCATGAATTTTTGTAATTGTTTGGCGTTGCGTTGCGATTTTCATAATAAGGGCCATAATTTAAAAACAAAAAATAAATAGGTAATGAGAACCTGAAAAGTTTGTAATTCTATCGTTCACACAATTTAACGTTAAAATTCTCACGTTTATTCCATTTTAGAAATGTTTGGTAAGCAAAAATAATTTTTTTTTAATAAAAATTTTCACTTTTTCGACGCATTTTCAAGAATAGCAAGCATTATTTAAAAAATATACAAAAACTCGTATTAAGCGCGTAAGTAAATAAGTGCTGTTATGGTTTAAAGGTTATATTATTTTTTATATAATTTTTTTTTTGGTAAAATGCTTTTTTGACCGCCTTTTAAATACTCAATGCAAATGGATGAAACTTTGCAGGCATACATATTCCCGATGACAGTATACGAATACATGGGCGTAGCCAGGATAAAATCTAGGGGGACGGGCAAAAGGCACAAACGGCCCCAAAAATATAAAAACATATCCACGCAAGCTGCAATCTCTTCCAGAGCAGGGTAACGATTGATACATTTTCTTAAAACGTTCGTAAATACAATAAAATAAGTGTTGCAAGATAGTGGAAATTACAGGGCACTATAGTGACCAACGAATTATGTTAAAATCTTCCATTGAAGCATAAAACATGTTAAATTTTGCGTGTAACGAATTAAATTTCATTATTATAGCACATCTCTAAATTTCAAAGAAAAAAAATAAGAAAAAAATATTTTTAAACACAAGATAGATTTTAATAATAACCATAATATAAAAAACATAAAATATGTTTAATTTTTTGACTTTCAACAACAATAGAACTAAAAGTAAATAGAATATTAAAATTTTATTTGATAGAAAACAGAATTTTGTGTTAAATATAATTTGTCATGTTTGGTGCGAACGGTCTTGCGAAAGTGCAAATGCAAAATATTGTAGCTTTTTTTTTTTGCAATTCAACAACAAAATACACAGAATTGCAATTTTCACATGCAACTGTACAGTTTCTCCGCTACGGCATCCCTGCTACTTTTGTTAACAATAATTTAGAATCATCAAACAAATATACCATAACTTCTTCGTGGTATTTTAAAACAATTTTACAAAGTTATCAAACACTTTTTTAAGTTTTGATGACCAAAAATTAGGTATTTCAGCTGTAATTTGAAACACTGAACACCGCTAATATTTTGTTTAAAGGCTCAGTTAGGCGAACGTTGCTGTACCCGTAATGTACCGCACCGTACTGTAAGCACGTTGGTGCACTTATAGAACGTTTAAAAACGTGTCATATGTTTTCGCATACATAAACAAAAAGCAATAGTATACATAAAACAAAACACACAGTGATGGGAATCAAAAATGTTCAAATGGTGACCGTTGTGCAGAAAAGGTACCAAGTGATATAAATGGTATTAAAACAGTATTTTGTGTATGTAAAAAATTTTAATATTTATATTATTGATTTACAATAAATAAATTTGTATTTTAGCATATATAAATTTTTAGCATACATATATTGTAAATGTGCATACACCAAACAAGGTTTTGATACCATTTAAAGTCTTCACATTTCCATTGTATGTGCATTTGTTTACTTTAAACATCTAAACATATGTATATTTGAATATTTGGAAATATGTTGTATTGTAAGTTGTTTTTTCGCAATTCTATAAATATACTGAAAAAAGTACAAAAAAAGAGCAAAATTACCCGCATTCAATGAAACATACGAGCCGCCCATCACTGTCTTACAAATGTCACGTAACAACGGCATGAAATTCTATTTTATACAGATTGGTACGTTGCAACTACGGTACATTGCATTTCTGTAAGCTTTTGTATTGGTTTTCATATAACAGAAAGCGAACAGCTGATGGATACATTACAGATATGGTACAGCAACGTTCGCCTAACTGAGCCTTAAGAGCTCGGTGCAGTTTGACAAGGCAATATGCTAAAATTTCATACTCCATTAATACATTGACTTTTTTGAAGATCTATTGCATACTTTTAGGCATTTTATGTATGAGGTGTGGGTTTGCGAGTGTAGGCAAATTATTATTTTTATCGAAGCAATAAAAATGTTTACAAACAATTAAATTGCATTTTAAAGAGCGTGTCCATAGGGTTGCCAGACGTCCTAGATTGTTATGTTTTTCAGGTATTGTGAAGTTACCAGTAAAATACAATTTGTCATTAAAAAAAAAGAATTTCTCTTATTTTGAACAAATAAGAAAGTATAGTCGGTATAGCTCGACCATATGATACCCTACACCACAGTATATAAAAACAATTATTGCTAGTGTACCACATTTGGGACCCATGGGCAATCGTGGTCCCGCCTAAACGACATTGTGTTATGAGGTTAAGATTCATGCAAAAGTACTTTGTGTCGAATATTATTAAAATTTCTTCATATGTATATATTTGGGGGATGGGGGGGGGGGGGGGGGGGTGTTATATGGGACCTGTTGTAAATTTTGGACCTACAAGGACAATACTTTGTCATGAAATAGTAGCTATCGTTAAAGTTTTTATCGCAAATTTTTATGTTAATGCCAATATTTATTAGTATGTTATGGCATTCAAAACTATATTCGGAAGTAGTGGTTCTATGGGAGCTTTGGTCAAATATGGACCGATTCCAATAAAATTTGGCAATATGATTTTGATTGCAATAAAATTAATTTGGACCAAATTAATTCTAAACACCAATATAATATTCCGGAAGGTGCTTCTATGGGGATATTTTAAAATATGGACTGATCGGTGTACTCAAAGATGGTTCAAATACCAATATTTTAAGGTGTTTCAAACATCAGCAAAATAATGCATAATACCCTCTCCACTATTGTGGTGTGGGTATAATAATATATATTTTATTAATTATATTTTGTAAAAAAAAAAAAAAATTGCATAATAAATATTCAAAAAAACCAATAGTTTGGCCAAAAACATTCCAATTAATAAGATATTGGCCGTTTCTGCCATAAAACAAACATATGTATAAATTGATTTGTGAAAGCAAGTTCTGCAACCCAATAAAGGCGGAAATTTAATAAGACTAAATTTTGATAAAAGTAGCAAATGCTTTCAAACAGTTTTGCTTACATCTAAAGCCAAAATGCTAGTTAATTCCTGAAATTACAACAAAAAATATGTATGTATGTTTGTGGCATAACACATAGTTATCATTTTTATGAGATTTACATTAATATACAGTGAGACTTCGATATAACGCATTTGAAGAAGATCGAAAAATATTTCTATATATTACAAAATTTTGAAAAAATGCGAAAAAATCGTTTTAACTAAAGTTTCAAACATAAAGAAGGCTGCAGTTGTATTCGTGTAGTCAGCTACTTTATTATTTAGAAAACGATAGCAACAAATAGTGAAATTCGCTCTTAATTTAATAAAAAAGTTCGGTGTTGAGTAAAAATTTCGCCAACAGAAGTGATCGCCGAACTCCGTAACCGGACTGAAACGTTCAGTCGGACACTACAACAATGTAATTCTTTAATTTTCTTGGGGGTTTTTTTTTGTTTTGCTTTTATTATTTTAAGACCATTTTTAAAATTGTCCAGTATTTTTCTTTTAAATCCAGGTGAATTTTCGCCATTGTCCAGTTATTTGACTTTTGGCAACCCTAGTGTCACATGTAGACAAAAAAGACAGAAACAAATATTAAATCTTAAAAACTGATTTCTTCAACCATATAAAAGATTAGTTATACGAATTCAATACAGAAAAAGCTGTTGGCATGGAAAGTGATTTTGTTGTACTTGTCTTTTTTTTTTTGTTTGTGTGTGTTTTTTTGCTGGGGTATAAACAACTTTTGTCAGCATAGATGTAGCGTAATCAAGCGTATTAGCAATGCCTCTTCAATGTTTTTTTTTTGTTTTGTTTTCATTTATTTTTGTTTTTGCTAGTTTTTTTGTATTGTAAAGTAATGATACGCCTTAATGGCTTCGAAGAGATTTCTAATGATATCACCGCTTAGTATTGAAAGAGCAAGAGGAAGGCCTGCGGACTAAGGGATGTTTATGACATGAGTACAACACACACACACACTTATTTAGAGACAAGGAGCATTTGCCTAGTCCTGCAAGTACTAACAGCATGTGGCTAACAACATTATTAACAATATATTTCCAATGTAATTATCACAAAATAGTCTTAAATTTAATAACTTTTAAGCAAATACACGTACAGGTCTTAAAGAGGATTTAATTTTTTTTGCAATGAATTGTCTTTGCTCACTTGAGTCAACGTTTTTTTTTCGCAGCAAAAATTGTAACAATATTAAGAAATTTTTACCATATTTAAGATTTATATTGCAAACACATTTATTTGCATTTTATTTAAAACACATTCAACGCTGGTTTACATAGTGCCGGTTCACACACGTCAAGTTTGACTCGTCAAGTCATGAATTTTTAAGGAGAGAGGTTAAAATATAATATAAAAGGAGAAAAGAGAAGGGTACAGACTTGACCCTACCAATCAGTTTTAGTTTTTCCTTTTTTTGTATTCGTGATATTCGAAATGAGCACAAACTGATAACGTGTTCTAAAGAGAATTAAGGAAAACCTGACCTGTCTGGATCAGCATTAAGGCTACATATAAGGCTAAGAATCAATAAATTACCGGGTGAATTTTTTTTTTAAATTTATTTTATTGAATCATCTTCATGTATCTAGAATATGAACTAACAATAATTAATAAACTCTTAATCTATTTCTTAAGTGTTCGCCTTGCTAATGTAAAATGCGCAAAATGTATGTATGTGTCTAAGTTTTCCTATTATTCCTTACGAAAATTCCCGGGAAGGAAAAAAGTCTGGGGAAAAAGAATCCCTAATGTGAACTCATTAAATTTTTTAAATTAAAGACGAATTAATAAAACGAATGTTAAACAACAATCGCTAATTAATGCAAAGTACATTTAATGCATTGCTTAAAGTACACAAAACAAATGGAAAAGCAATAATTGTTTTAAGGTTCATGTACGCATGGACTTTATCTAAAATATGTTTGCATGGATGTTTGTTTGTATGAACATATCACACAAGGGTGGAACTGTAAAATACCATTCATACAATCTAAGTATGTACGCTACACTGTATTAAAATACAAACTTGTAAAGGTATCAGTTACACAAACAAGTACTGAATGAATTTTACCATTCATACATACATTCATTATTCCTTCCGTAAATTCTTCATTAATTATTTGAGCCATACATACATTCAATGCGCAATACAGTACAATAAACAAACAAACAAACAAACAAACAAACAAACAACTCATCGTTTCTTAGTACGTACTCTAATGAAATCAGTAACAATTTATTTAGGCGTCTAAAATGTTTGAACTCTATTGTTTAAAGAACAAGTGCACAAACTTACCCAACAGATATGTGGCATTTTGTAGAATTTGAGTTTTGAAATACCTATTCGATCAAATCATTTTTTCTTTTATAAAATTTAGACATATTTATTTTGGTTTAAAACTAAAAAATTAAGACTCCACTTACTTCTCTGAATCTGAATTTATAAAAAACAAGTAAGAGTGCTATATTCGGCTGTGCCGAATCTTATATACCCTTCACCATTGTGCGAGCAGAATACAGAGCAACTAGATAACAACTAAATAAAACTGGTAAATATTTTTTTTTTAAATAAGAGACAACCGGTTTTGAACTTCGCTTTTCATAAGGGCCCAGAATATACTATATACTTTATAGGGTGTAGGATCAATATTGTATATACCTTTTTACTTTCGGTGAAGGGTATAAAAAGAGTAATTTTCGGGAATTCAGGGGTCTAATCACTGCATTCGATACTATTGTATCGAATAAACTATTGAATTTTTTTGCATACGATAGACACTGGCGTATCGAATGAAAACTCGATAAATGTAATGTCGAGTTACTCGATGTCGAATGCTATTATTTCAAATTCAATACATTTCATTCGATATCGAATTTCAAGATACCAAAATAAATAATTTCGATGAATTTTGCTCGATATCGTATGCGGTGATTAGACCCCAGTATTTCGGTTATAACTCATACAAATTTCCGACATTTTGGTATATAAGTCATATACATAGGACATATGGCAGCCCTAAAATTTAGGTTTTTATAAAAATGTTGATGTTTTTTAGCCCATTTTTGGAGTATTTTGCTCATAAATTACCCATTGTCCAACCGATTTGATAGTTTTGTATACCGACGTGTTAAGGAAGAATTTTACCATTTACTTAAGTTATATTTATATATAAACATTTATATAAACTTGTAAATATATATTTTAACAAAGTTAATTATAAAAAGAGTAATTTTTGTGGATTCAGTATTTCGGTTATAACTCTGCCATTTTTTAAACGTTTTGGCAGATTTATATACCGACGTGTTGAAGAAGAAATTACCATTTACTTTAGTTATAAAGCTTGGACTCGGGGAGATCTATGGTTCCCGAAAGTGGTTATTCAAAAAAAAATTTAATTTTGGTCATAACTTTTTTGTATCTGAACCGATTTTCCCGAGTTTTTTATAAAATATGTTCTACTAAAAATTTCCGATATTTTGATATATAAGTCATATCCATAGGACATATGGCAGCCCTTAAATTTAGGGAGGTACCACGCCGACTTTTCCAATCCCGGCCACATTTTGTAGGATAGAATGACAAAGTTATATATACCCTCTTACCTTCGGTGAAGGGTATAAAAAGAGTAATTTTTGGGGATTCAGTATTTCGGTTATAACTCAGCCATTTTTTAACCGAATTGGCAGATTTATATACTGACGTGTTGAAGAAGAAATTTACCATTTACTTTAGTTATAAAGCTTGGACTCGGGGAGATCTATGGTTCCCGAAAGTGGGTATTTAAAAAAAAAATTTAATTTTGGTCATAACTTTTTTGTATCTGAACCGATGAAAAACATTAATTTGCACCAGTATACAAATTAATAATATCAATTAAACTTTTAATTCACTTGGTTAAACGTTTAATTCACTTGATTAAATTTTTAATTAAAACTAATTTTATTTTTGATTAATGCGCTTACTGGGGAAAATTTTTTCTGTGCATAAGTAGTTCAACAAAAATAACCACTATACTAATTATATTAAATAAAAGTAAAAGAATCGAAAAACAAAAAGTTTTTCTATCCATCACAATAAAAACGAAAATCACAATACAACACAAATTGTACGCAAACACAAGAAAAACAAGTAAGAAAGTATAGTTGGTCAAGTCCGACCATATGATACCCTGCACCACAGTATTTTAAAACAAATCATGCTTATGTTTCCATATAAATATGGATTTATCTATGTTTATAAACGTCATGAAAAACGGTTTGAAAGTTTGTGAGAGACAGAAATTGCCCCCTACCTCCCCTTGTGGTCCTATTTTTGAAAATCTGTATAGCTTATGTGTCCATATAGATATGGATATATCTATGTCTTAATTTTCATTAAAATCTGTTTGAGAGGCAGAAATTGCCCCTATCTCCCCTCGTGGTCCTATTTTTTAAAAAATGCATACCTTTTGTGTCCATATAGATATGGTTTTATCCATGTTTTAAATTTCATTAAAATCGGTTTGATAGTTTTTGAGAGGAAGAAATTTCCCCCTTTCTTCCCTCGGTCCTACTATTCGGCCCATTTTCAATAGGCTTGGTCCTTGTGCCAATAAGAATCTATGACCCAAATTTTATCAAATCATCTCCAAAATTACGACCTGTACTTTGCACACAAGGTTACATGGACAGCCAGCCAGCCGGACGGACATCGTTAGTTCGACTCAGAAAGTGATTCTAAGTCGATCGGTATAGTTTAAGGAGGGTCTAGGACCAATATTTTAAGGCGTTACACACATCAGCACAAATGCATAATACCCTCTCCACTATTGCGGTGTGGGTATAAAGACAATAAAAAATACTTGCTTGCATAAAAAAGTACTTAACGCAGATGCAAAAAAGGGTATTATCTCATACTCAATTATAAATGGGGGTAAGAAATGGAACAGATTCGCCATTTATTTTTGCATTATATTTAGAAAGGAAATCGACAAGTTTTTACATTTTTGCACATATGTTTAGAATAGAACAAAAACCCGCGCGAATGCATACATGGAACATTATTGTCAGAAAAGAAAACACCATAAGCCCTTTGCCACATTAACTGCTTATTTGTCGTTTTATACATTCCAATTTTTTATTTTGTAAAGCAGTTATTTGAGAGAATTTAAAGCTTGTGACCTTTAGAGGACTTAGATTTTTTTTAACAAAATGGGTGTTTGTAGTTATTAACCTCTAATGAATAAAGAGCTGATTAATTATACATAAAATAAAAACTTTTTTATCGTAATTGACGAATACGAGTATAATAATACGACAAAACTTGAAAACAAAGTTTTGTGTTGTTGTGTCCATAACGGTCTGTAGATTTTTCCAATTCTCGATAGTTTCTTACTTCTTCGTTTCCCTTTATATGCCCTTCACCACAGGTAAAACATTTTTGTAGTATTTATTTATTGAATCTTCACATGTTAAATAAGAACCAATAATAATTAATCTTATTAGTTATTCTTGTACTTTATTTTATGTCCTGCTAGTGCCGGACTAAAATTTTCCGCATCACAGGTTCTGTTCAAATATGTATGTAGGTTTTTAGCGCACTTCTAATCAAATGAGTCCTGCAGTATCCTTATCCTTAAGTGAGTGTGCCGGCCATCATTTAATATATTTCGAGCTAGTGGAAATATATTGCTGCATATTTCGTGATACTAGTTTTAACTAATGTTACATTGAGATCCTTGTAAATATTTAATTATCTAATTTAATTATCTAATTATGAAATTTGAAAGATTGCAACAATTGGCGCGGCATATGTGTTTTACCAGCAATTTCAAAGATTATAGCAAAAATAATACTCATTCGCATAAAGGAACACCTTGAAAACACAATTACCTCGGCCCAAGCCGGCTTCCGTAGTGGTTTCTCGTGCGCAGATCACATAAACACCATTCGAATTATCATTGAACAGTGTGTCGAACATAATTCAACTCTTAATCTACTTTTCATTGATTTTGAAAAAGCGTTCGACAGCATCAATCGTAATTGCATTTGGAACGCTCTTCGTAAGAGAGATTAATAAAGGAGAGCTATAATGATGCTAACTGCTATGTGTTACATAAGGGGAAGTTGTCTGAACCTTTCCAGGTATTAAGTGGAGTGCGGCAAGGATGCATACTATCGCCACTTCTGTTCTTGCTTGTCATTGAGGACGTATTGACATCAACCTCATTTCAGCGTAGGGGTGTTCAATGGCGTATAGATAACTTCTTCTTTCGCATAGAGTTCGTGACCTGGAGATGTCGATGGTTGACCTCCAGTCAAAGTTGGATGGTACAGGTCTAAAAATAAACACAACAAAAACAAAAGGTCTCCCCATACAAGATAGCTCACCGGCATCTATTAATGTAGGTGATAACAACTATGCCATTGTCAACGAATTTTGTTATTTGGGTAGCATGATTACCGCTGATGGAGGTACTGAGATTGACGTGGAGGCAAAAATCAGTAGAGCTAGACCAGCATTTGGAATTCTAGCACCAATATGGAAAAACAACAACATTAGTCTTCGAACAAAACTGCGAATTTTTGAATCCAATGTAAAATCAGTTCTTTTGTACGGATGCACAACATGGAAGGTGACCAATTTAGTTACAAGTCGTTTGCAAACTTCCGTCAATCGCTGCCTCATCGAATATTGAGCTACTTCGTAAATCAAATCAGATAGATGTGGCTACTGAGATTCGAAAACGAAAATGGCAATGGATTGGTCACACACTTCGACGTCCAGATGAGAATATCGCCAAGCATGCGTTACGTTGGAACCCGTTTCATCAAGCAGGACGAAGAGTTAGAAGGCCTAAAATTACTTGGAGACGTTCCACCGAAGCCGAAATGAGATCTGTGGGTTTAACATGGAACGAAGCTAGAAATGTAGCCCAAAACCGAGTACGGTGGAGAACGACTATTGTTGGCGCCCTATGCTCCAGTGGGAGTTAAAGGAACATATATATATATATATATATACTTTGGTGCCTTTAAATTTATTAGATATTAGAAGCCGAGGCAGTGCCCCATAACTAAATACCGTAGCACCAGATTGGCAATCGAGACTGGGCCGAATTTCTCCCAATAAGCCAATTAATTTTAATTGCTTTTAGTTTAATTTGAGTTAATTTTTCTTCTATATGGCATTTCAATGTTTAACGCCGATCTAGATGTATACCGAGATATTTAACATGCAAATGACCTTAACCTTTCATTGTTTTAACCACATTTCTAGTAAAAATATATATTCCTGTAAGTTACGGGATGCTTCATGACGGTTTTCGCGTACGCTTAGTCATCAGCATATATTAAAGTTTGGGCGTAGTTGTTTTTGGTGTGTCCGAAGGTATATTAATTATAATAGAGGGCAAGATGCTTCCTTGTTCCAGCTTTAATTGCATGGAGAAAATTAAAAAAATAGTCTTCTTTAGTAATAAATTTTCAACTGATCAAGTAGCTTTCTTATAGCTTGTGTGTGTTAACTGGTTAATTAGACTTCAATTTATGTAATAAGCCTTCGTGCCAGCCTCTTTTGAAAGCTTGAGAAACATCGATGAAGAGCTCAATATTTTCTTTCTTCAAAAGATTTTCTTCGAACGTTCAGTGATCTATGGTCTTGTTCAATTGTTCTAAATCCGAATAAATGGTTTGGAAAAGCTTTGATTTATTAGATAACACGCTAATTGGCCTATATGACTCACTTTTGTGTGATCTGTTTCTGGTAACTAAGGAATTCCATTCTTGAGGGTAGTATTCAAGGCGCAAAATAGCTTTAAAAATGAATTGAATAATTTTCTTTGCTAAACGATTTAGCTCCAAAACCATTTTGTTACTGATCTTATGAAAACCAGAGGCTTTATTGGTTTTTAAATCACAAATAGCTTTTTTGAGTTTTTTTTACCACAAATCGAAGGGGGAAAGATGCACTTATATCAGCAGATGCTAACTCGACTGCTATATCGGGAGAAATATTTGGGGTTTATACGTTTTTCCAATGTTAAGCAACAATATTTCCTTTTAAGTTTCTTGATTGGGGTTTAGAGAAGGGGATCTGTGCAATTGCCACTCTCTTCGAACTCTCCTTTTTGCAATCAAGAGCCGTTCGACATCTGCAGAATATATTTTATTACTTTTGATTCTTTTGTGAACATTTACTTTAAGATAACTTTAAAAATTAACAATAGAGAGATCGGCATTCTCCGGTGTACTTGGCGGTGTATTTTCCGTGAAATGGGTACTGAAATATTTTTTTTGTATTTTATCCAGTTTATTTGTGCAATTCTATTGGGGGGAAGATATTTCTAAGGAAGCTTCAACATTAATCTTTTCTGTGGGGATGTTTTAAACCACACCAAAATCGATCACATCTGAAATTTTTTGCTGATCAGTAGGCCAATATGTTGGTTGTCAAATTGCGACCACAATTAAATCCATTTTAAAAATTGTATTAAATAAAACACGACGGGCATTTATCAACATGACAGAACCTCCACAAGTTCTGTCTCGAGGGCCCTTGGTATCATATAATATATCACCATGATTTTTAAACGAGTTTTTTAGGTCAAATTAGTTTCAGAAACCATCATATTATTCTTTGTTTATACATATACAGGTGGAAATGGTGTAATACAGTTGGTCTTTCCATTTGTAGTTTCTACAATATTATTCTTATACCCCATATAGATCCTTATCATAAAGATCCTTATCAGAAGAATCATATAAAGGATCATATGAATTAAATGCTGTCCGTCTGTCAGATCTAATCAAGTTTGGCGCACCCCTAGAGAACGTGCATTTACATATGTATGATTTAACCATCGATATGTAATTTTCCATTTCAAATCAGTGTGATCGCTTTATAAACGGATGGAAAATCAGTTTTTACTCCAAATAAAAACGTTGTATTTAAAAACCTGCCAGTCGATAGACTACCTCGACTACTTGCTGATGAGACCTTACGACAAAACACTTTTTGGCTTCCTCATTGGAATTCATTATGCAGTGAAATCGGTATAAATCATGACATTGAAGTTTGGAGAACAAATATTCAATTCTTTCACAAGCGCATTCTTGAATCTTTAAGAATCACTGAATATGAGAAATTCGTTGTAAGGGCCAGAGGCTCTAGATTTCATGATATGTACCCTACATTACAGTATGATATTCAGCCTTACTTTTGTGATAGTAATTCAGCACATGCCGTTAGCTTGATACTTAAAGCTAGAGGTTTCCTTCTTAACTTAAACGCTCGTGCATTCAGTGGAAACAATGATAATATGTGTACACTCTGTAACTGTAATGAACAGGAAAACACACATCATTTGATAGGCAGATGTCCTATTTTTGTTAGTTACCGTTTAAACTTTTTTGGTAAAAGACTTCTATGTTCTGAAGAAGTATATGAATTATTAAACGGCAAGGATGTCATGCGTCTTTACAAATATTTACGAATTTGTTTAAAATACAGGGATCTAATTATATCTGAATTTAATTAAATGTTATTTAATTGTTATACTATAAATAAGTAGTTTTTATTTTTTATTTTATTTTTTATATTTTGCCAATTAGACACACAACATTTCATGTTATGTCTTATTATGATTTATTTTTTAAGAAAAATTATTTAACATTATATTTATAATCTGATATTGTTATTTTTATTTTTTCAATAAATCATATTCATTCATTCATATTTAAAAGTATTTTTTCAAAATTTTTTAATTTTTCGAATTTATTCTATGAGCTAAATTTCAGTTATGTAGGACTATTACAAAAAAGCTTTATAAAATACATAACTGAAATTTAGCTCATAGAATAAATTCGAAAAATTAAAAAATGTTGAATACAATATAAAGTAACCTTCGGAAGGAAATAATTCCCAGTTTCTATTTGTTAAAAGTATTTTTGTTAACAAATAAATTATTTTGTTTTATTTAATTCTTTTTGTAAATGCCAACCGAATAAAAACATCAAATTCAAACGAATTTAAAATTCAGTGTTTCTGCCTGGAAAGTGGACTGACTTTCAACCCCCGTAGCAGTTTTTGTTCTTCTAAAACTTTACTTTGCTCTAATTTTTTCTTGGAACTTGTTTGTAATTTAAAAAAATAAGTGCAAAGAAAAATGGTATATTCATTTCCTTAAAAGTTTATATTGATTTGCACTCTTACCCCCTTGAGCCGAATGTTTCTATCATGTTTAACCAACAATAACAATGGAACGAACAATAAAAAAAAAATCAATTTAATTAAAAATTACTTTACTTACTAATGACAACTTAACAACATACACAATGGAACAGAAAAAAGGGAATAAAAAAACAAAATCTAAAGCCCAGCCGGCAAAATAATCAGCCTTAATCCTCTGTTTACACATGTTCTTTAAAATTTGCTCATGATCCCTTTTTTATGCCACAATATTGGGAGTTTTCCGTTTTTTTTTCAAAAATGTCCTATCATAAACTCTATCGCTAAAAGAGGACGTGACATAAACGCTGTTTGGCTGTGCATGTGCACGTGTGTGTGTGTGTGTGTGTGTAGTAACCCAGCCAGCATTTAAATGTTACATACTGTGGTCACTTTTGTGGAAAATACAATCTTGTCATGATAAGTTGTTATTGTTATGTAAAATTTTTAAACAATAAAGCATTTTCTCAAATTTCTTAAAACTTGATAGTGTAAAACGGCCTTTAATAGCATTAAGAATTTGCTAGGGTTTTGCTTAAAGTTTTCTAAGGTACTTTGAGAAGGTAGTAAAAAGGGACATCAAATTGTGTTCTTTTTTATCTAAGCTTTTTGTAAACGCTCCTTTATTTATATTTTAAAAAAGTTCAACTTCAACAAAAAAAAAAAAAAAATTGTTTAGGGAACGTTTTCAAAAATGGAAAAAAATTCTCCGTTTTCCGTAAATGCAGTTTTTGCAATAAGCCATAACAAAATGAGTTAAGCCATTAGCCATTTTGCACCTTGTGCAAAGGCCCTATAAAGTTTATATATTCTGGGTCTTTATGAGAAACGAAGTCCTCGTAAGCTTCAATTTTCGCTTTCTCTTTCACAGAAAGTGATTTTCCTCAAGTCATATTGATAACAATGCCCCAAATCTTTAAGACAAACTAAAACGAACTTGTAGGCGCTAACCTGATGACGCAAAATCTATGTCAGCCTTTTTTTATCGAAAATTAAATAATATAGAAAAAACAATGTAACGATACATTTTCCGCACATGCTTTCTTTAAGGCCAGTTTACACGGTAATACAATGTGTTACGACTTTGTAGAATCAAAATATTATGAAATTCTCTCCGTGTTTAAAAGAAAAAAATAAAAATTTTTTGTAAGTATAGTTCATGTTTATACGGATGGTATAAGTAAAGTCCAAAATAATAACAAAAAATCAGATGGTTGCAGTTTTAAATATTTACAAAAACAACATGAAAATTTCCTGAGTTGATTTAAGTTGTTTTTGTAATCGTATAAAAATGGTATCACCTTCAATATACTCTGTTAAAATACACCCCTGGTGTGATGAGAATACATAGGTTTCTAAAATGGTTTAGAAAAAAACCATTTACCGACCGCTTGTCAGATTTTGTATCCGTATTCTCTCTTACTTAATACAATTTCCTTTTACATGATAAGATTTTTCTCATTCTACATAATCTTTCGACATGTCGTAATACATTGTATTACCGTGTAAACTGGCCTTTACCAGCATCAGTGCATACAGCGACGAGTAGAATGGAACACCAAAATGTTTTAATATACCAAACAACAACAAGAAGAGCAAATATTATTAGCTCATATGGGAGGCGTTAACCTGATGTCCACGATTGTACATTACGAAAACACAAATATAGAAAATTATTTTTCTTCCAAACTTTAAATAAAAATTGTCAGATTACTGAAATATCGACCCCTTTGCGCGAAGTTATCGTATATGCCAATTTTTTTGAAATTGAGTTTTTGATGCAATCTTGTTCTACATTCAAAGAGACGTCACCTGACAAAATATTATAAGCGAATTCCACTCCGTTGCTCCAAACATTGAATGTATATTTTCATTTTGATATTGCAAGTGATAGCAGAGAAAAGTAGAAAAATGGCTCTCCTGTAAAATTTGGTTTTTGTAACGTACGATAATTTCACGCAAAGGGGTCGATATATTGAAAACATGCGTTTAAAGCCTTAATTTCGATTTTCTCCTACTTAGTCATAAAAAAGATAAATTGCAAAATTTGCAAAAAGTATAAAATAATAGATCTTCTTCTTGAAAGCTTACGTTATTTTCGCGGTTAGGGGTCCATATATGAAAAAGAAAATATTTATATTTTCAGCAAATTTTTCAATTAAAAAACATAGAAAAGTATTTCTTTCCAAACTTTATACATATTAAAATTGGCAGATTATTGTAAAAGAGTGAAAATATGCTTTCATCCTCTAGTTCGATTTTCTCCCACTTAGTCTTAAAAACGATATATTGCAAAATTTACAGAAAGTTGAAAAAATAAATCTTCAAAAAATAAAAAAATGTGGAAAAAGTTATTTTGAAAGCTTAAGGCTTGGGGAAGAATCTCGTAGAATGGAAAATACTTTTGGTGCGAAAGAAAATGTTTGCTGGGCTAAGCCATGCGTTTTTCTGTGTGTTTACGTGTATGTATTGTATGTGATGCAGAAAAGCCTGTTTAGAGCATTAAGTACCAAATAGAAAGTACAACTTAATATTAAGGCAAAGAATGGATGGATGGATGGATATCTTTGTTAGGCAATCAAATTGAAATTACGTACCCATTATTATTAATGCAGCGAACGAACGAACCAACGTTTCTCATTCATTTTCATGTATGCTTGACTTGTCGCTTACAGATCATTGTCAATAGATAAACAAATGTTCGCATTTGGTTCTATTTATATGTAATGTGTATATTTTTTTACGTTTTTTATTTTTGTATTGCATTATTCTTATCAATATTATTACATCGTTTCGTTTCGAAAACATCTTAATAATCCTTACATACGCAATTTTGTTAAATTGTAACTGAATCCGAGTTTGGTTATTAAGTAAATTGCGAGAAACGGTTAAAAAAAGTGTAACGGTAGCAGTTGTGGGAAATAAATCAACGTATGCAAAATGCAAAACGATTCTAAAGAAAATCTAAAACAAATTTTCAGATATTCTCTTGCAAGTTGTGTAAATTTGCCAAACAAATTTTTAATTTCGGAGAAAGAGACTTTTTTTTTGCAAATGAAAAAGATAATATTCATAATATAGACTTCCTTTCTCAACGTTTGTATGCAACGATAAATCAACGTTTAAGTCAAGCAGTAAAACTTTACAGCGCTGCAAATCAAATGCTTTGTATCATATCGAGCCCTAGCCGCGAAAACAACGTAAACGCCAACGCCAACAAAAATCAAATTTTACAGGAGAGAGTTTTTTTTATTTTATCTTTATTTTTATATATATAAAAAGAAGTGTACACTTTGATGTCACCAATAACTGCGAAAACGGGTCGCCCGATTTAAACGAAAATTGAAGTGTACTTTGGGGATAGTCAGCAGATGGTTTATGTGAAGTTTGCACGAAATCGGCTTTGTAATTCCGGAGATATGGCACTTAGATTTTCCTATATATTATTTCCATACAAATATCATAAATGCCTTTCATTTTCCATATTATGATTTTTTATTATAACTTGAAAAGTTACCAAACCATGCATCGTTATGTTTTTTTTGTGTACAATGAAATTCGGAATAGTTATAAATGTATATTTTATATCGCTAGAGGGCGTAAAAAAGGGCAAAACGGATAAAAGCTCCCCCTCCCAACATCTTCTTAACTTATCAACCGATTTTCCTGAAATTTGGCAAGCAAATTTTGTAACATCTGAAAGGAACTATAGCCTATAATTTTTATTATGCAGGGCGTGAAATAGGGCAAGAGGGGTAAACGCTCCCCCCTATATCATCTTATCTAACCAACCGGTTTTCTTAAAATTTGGCATGCAGACACTGTAATATCTAAGGCCGAGGCCACGAAATGACCGGCTAAGCGTCAAGCTGCTGAGCGATGAGCGTCAAGTTTGAGCGGCAAGTGGCTTATTACTGAGGGTCACTTCTGAGCGGTTAGTTGTGGAAATGCCTTTGTCAAGAGAGGTTTGCTTGATGTTATTATGCGAATATCGTATTCATATTGTTACGTTACTGCCTTTTTAATAACGTTTTCGGTTTATTTCCTTTATAATAAACCTCTTGAGTTCTTTATTGCACTTTAATAAAATTAAATAAAACAACACTTTAATTTATAACACTTACATATTACACAGTGCAACACGAAAAAAATAACCATATACGGACACCACTACGTAATAAAAGACCAAAAAAAAGACCCGTGTCTCTCAGTTTTGCCCAAAGTCATGCACTTTTTTTTATGGGGTCCCCAAACATTTGGGGCCTCGGTGGCATTTTTGCAAAATAGTGATCATTTTCTCAGGCTCATATCTTGCAAACAGTTCGGAATTTTCATTAACCCTCTGAGACAAAGTTGTAGATCTTTCCATAAATTGTGAACATATAAAATCAAAAAAACGTCATCTTCAAGATAAAAATTGCAAAAAACTTTAAAAATTTTTATTTTTTTTTACCTTTTTGCCCCTGTTTAGGTCCATAGGTAGCAAACCGTTCAAAACTCAAGGAAACAATCAACTACAAAAATGTACATACAATTTTTGTTCTTTATTTAAAGCAAGAGCTACAACTTTGTCTCAGAGGGTAAATCAAAATTCCGAACGGTTTGCAAGATATGAGCCTGAGAAAATAATTCAATGTTTAAAATTTTCTCCACGTGATGCGTTATTGACAAAGACTGAACTTAGAATGATCTTATGCCATCTCTTGCGATTCTATTTATACTCTAGCCCAGACGTGTATATGATACTAGTAACGCCTAGATGGCTCTAGAAAGTTCGCCTCCTAACGGTTGTTTTGTTAATTAAACTTATCAATCTATAGTTTATATCTATATAGCTGAATTATTTGAGTTATAAGGCATTATAAACTAAGGCATTCTTTTAGGCGTTACAATAAATTAAGATAACTTAATAACGAACATTCTAGTATTTACAGTGGGGTTCAAGTACAATTATGTTAAAAAAATTTTAGCGTTACATCTGCACATTGATTTTTACTCTAGAAGTGTGCATAACTTATACAATAACAATTTAAACTAATAAAATAACTAACAAATACTAGGTAACTTATCAATACAAGATAACTAATAAATTAATCTAATTCTTAACTAAAGTTACTTTCGTTACAATATTTATAAGTATTTAATGCGTTGAAGAAAAAAAGATTTGGTGTTCACCCTATAAATCAAGCAAGGCGACATTACGGCGAATTTAACCATTTATATAGAAATCTACCCAATACAAAACTGCCGTATGTCTGTGAAATCCTTTGATTTGCTGTTGCAAAAAGCTGCTGTTAACTTTTTGCAAATATATTTCTCTGTCATATTTTTATTTTTAAAATTTGGTAATCTGTCTTGCCATAATAGCGGTCGGCTTTGTACTGCTGAAATAATAAGCTCCACATACACTTTTGCCATGTTTATTCTTTGCCGCTCAGAAATCAACTAAAAAATAGAACAAGTTTATTTCTGCTCAGAATTTTCGCTCACATGCCGCTCATTGCGTGGCCACTTCAGTAGTATTTCATATGTCTTAATTTTTTGACGCTCATCGCTCAGCCGCTTGAAGCTTAGCTGCTCATTGCGTGGCCGCGGCCTAAAGGAACTTTAAGATATACATTTTTTGGAAATTCCAACAATTAGGGCGTAAAATAGGGCAAAAGGGGTAAAACCTCCATCTACCCATCTCTTCTTAATTAATTATCCGATGATAGTTTTAAGTCTTGAAGGAACTCAAGGCTAAAAATTTAAACATTTACGGCGTCAAATAAAGGAAAAATGGTAAAAGCACCCCCCCCCCCCCCCCCCCCCCCCCATTGTACCTTCTTAATTGATTAACTTTCAAAAGAATCGAAAAGTTTATGTTTTTTTGTTTCTCCGGTTATTCTACTTCGGATATGCAATGGTACACGATTGGGCGTTTAACAATTGATGAAAGACGTTATCGAAGCTACCATTTTGAATGGTAAATTCTGAGACGAAAATGCTTTGTTGCCACGAGCTCCGATGGTTGCCACAGACGTTCCAGTTGAATTCAAACGCGTTTGATTTCCTATCAGATTAGCATTTGCAATGACAATCAGTAAGTCGTAAGGCCAAACGATGTCTGTTTGCGGCTAAGATTTGGGCACACCAAGCCATCGAGCTTATTTGTGTAAGCTAAAGACAGACTGACAAAAAATATCGTACACGCAATTGCTCTTCATACTTCAGAATAAAAAATACATCAGTTTTTATTTGTAACTTTTGAATACGTAACGAACAGAAATAAAGAAATAAATAGCTATTGTTTTTTTCATCGCCGATCATGGTATAAAGCGCTTTATTCCTCTTTTCTTCACTAGAAAAAAGTTATATGGCAAAACAACGTTTGCCGGGACCAGCGTTACCGTTGTGATACTAAAGTATCAATTTGACCCTTTTTCGACGGTGTTGATACCTTTTATGACCCTTTTTTTAAATTATACTTTTGTATCATTATCACCTATTTTGTGACACTTTTTGACCATTTTATGGAAATAGCTCTCACATTTTGTTTTTGTCAACACTGCGGAACAGAAGTGCTAAAAAATGTTTTCGAAATAAGCATTGCTTGATATGGAACAGACTCAAAGTATAAACTTACAATTCCATGCTTTTTTCTCCTTGATCTTTAATAGTAAAGTACAATTTCCCTAAAAGCAAACAGTACACTGAAAGAAAAATGCTTCATATATTTAATGAATCATTTTCATAAAAAAGTTTTCCTTGGGTAAATGAAAATTTTCATTGTCTAAATGGAATTTCATAGGTTTGATGAAGTATTTTCGTTAAAATCGCTTCATTAGATTTCGTAATTACGTTAAAAATTTTCATTGGATATATGAAAACTTAAGGTTGTCCAAGTTAAACAAAAAATTTTAATTGGGAACTTAAAAAAACAATATACAAACATAACTATATTCATAAATTAATACAAAATTATAGTTTCCTTAAAAAAATGTTTAATTGTTAATTAAAAAATGCAAGATTTAATAATTGCATACATCGAATGTTACATGTATGCCATTAAATTTATGAAATTAAAAAATTTTTTTATAAAAGCAACATATTTCAATAATTGCCTTCATAAATTTAAATTTTCATTATGACAATAAAAATGTCATTATAGTAATGAAACAAAAACTTTCAATCCACTTTCAATCAACGTTGTTATTGTTATTATGGACAATTTAATCTCATATTTACGGTCTTAATTGAGAAAAAAACATATTTTTTTTTATACAAAAACTACACTGCCCCGGTAGACAAGCTGGTAGTGAGCTAGTCTATCAGCACCGAGGTTACATGTTCGAATCCCACCAGAGACAGAAAAAAAATAAAAAATAAAATAAAGTAAAATAAAATAAGAAAAAAGAAAAAAAAATAAAAATAAAAAAAATTTTACTTTATTGAAAGTATTCATCCAATGAATAATATTCATGCATCTAATGTAATGTTTCATTAAGTACTTTTAATGAAACAGGTTTCATTGATCCAACGAAGCGCTGCATAGGTTCCTTTATAATGCAATTTTTCATGGGATTAATGTCAAAATTCGTTAGTATTGCGAAGAAAATTCTTTCAGTGTACTCATATAAATATTTGTTATTTTTTACGGTGGGTTCTTTTCAAAACAAAAATTTTACATTTTATTAAAAAAATGCAATTTGGTGTTTTCTGTTGAATAAAACATGCTACTACTGTAAAGAGTAGCATGTTTTATTCAAAAAAATTCGCCCTTAAAAATGGCAAAAGGTATTGAACTTTTCGCCTTCTTTTGAATCGACAGTGTTGAGAGTGCCCTAACAGGAATGAAAACAAGAGGTAAAAATTGCTAAATTAGCGGAAATTCCCATATTTTTGGTAACAGCGGTATGATAGCAAAGTCTTATATTTATTAAAAATCGTAAAAGCTTTAAAAAATCTGACACTTACAGGAAAAAATCGCTTTAATCGAGAAAATGGTTACAATTTGCGAACGATTGCAAATTTTAAAACAAACATTAAAATTTTTTGACATCACTAAATCGGAAAATTACATAAAAAATATTAAAAAATTAGCTATGTATAATGATAAAGAATAAACATTTTGTCAGGTGTTTAAAATAGGACAGAGCATTCCATAAAAATATTAAGTTTTTTGAGCTCTTCCTACCTGAAATATTATTTGTTTGTTTGCTTATAAAAAAACTTGATCTTATTATGTTCATTAAAATGGGAAATACTGCTAATAAAAAACTTGACCCTTTTTTTATTGAAATACCCTTTTATTGACCCCTTTTTCTGGAAAATACCCTTTTTGTGACCCTTTTCGAACATTTCCAACGGTAACCCTGGCCGGGACAGCCTTAGCAAGTTTTTTTTCTAGTCTATATATATAAAAAGAAGTGTACACTTTGATTTCACCACAAACTGCGAAAACGGGTCGACCGATTTAAACCAAAGTTTAAGGGTACTTTGGGGATATTCTGTAGACGGTTTATGTGAAGTTTGCACGAATATGGAATTTAGATGTTCCTATAAATTATTCCATTACAAATATCAACAAAATGCCGTTCATTTTCCATATTATGGTTTTTTATTGTCACTTGAAAAGTTACAATGACATTCGGAATAGATCTTAATGTATATTTCATATCGCTAGAGGGCGTAAAGTAGGGCAAAATGGTTTAAAGCTCCTCCTCCCAATATCTTCTTACCTAATCAACCGATTTTCTTAAAGTTTGGCATGCAGACACTGTAATATCTAAAGGATCTTTAAGATATACTTTTTTTTTGGAAATTCCAACAATAAGGGCATAAAATAGGGCAAAAAGGGTAAAAGCTCCCTCTACCCGTGTCTTCTTTATTAATTATCCGATGATAGTTTCAAGTCTTGAAGGAACTAAAGGCTACAAATTTAAACATTTACGGCGTCAAATAAAGCAAAAAAGGTAAAAGCACCCCCTCCTATACCTTTTAAATTAATTAACCGATTCCTTAGAAAAGCTTATGTATTTTTTTAGAAATTTTTTTGTGTAATATTGCTGTGCAATTGGTCGCTAAAATAATTGATAAAAAACGTTATCGAACTGCCATGATTGCCACAGACGTCCCAAATGAATTCAAACGCGTTTAATTTCCTTTTAGATTCTCCGCGATTCTAGCGGTTTTTAGGTGCCTATCGCGGTAAAACGCCTGTTTTGACGGTTAGCGGGAAATCAAGCGGTTTTTTAGCAGCATTATAATATTTATATAAAATTTTTGTATAGGTATTTGAAAATTTCAATTTCCTCACAAAATAGAGATTTCACACATTTTTTTTTTCAATTAAAGCTATGGAGTGATAAGAAAATAACTTTTTAAGGTGAAATTAAATTCTTTTCCGCTATGAAAACATTTTGCAACATATTTTTAACAGATTTTATAAATTGTATCATTAGGTTTGGTATTCTGTCAAATTTGTGGCGACACGAAATAAGGCCCACTGGAATAAGGCCTATTAAGGAAAATGATATAACCCCCAATAAAAAAATTACCGAAAAATTCAAGGAAATCCCAAGAGGAAAAAAATGTAATAACACCCAAATTTAATGAATTAAATTCATAAATAATTCCCAAGAACAAATTATTAATTCAATAAAATTTTATTTGAAAATGTTTAAAATATGGTGCTGCGAAATGGGGCATCAACCCCCGCAATGATAGCATAGCTCACTACCAGCTAGCCTACCGGGGCTGATTTTTCACCACTTGTGGGAGGGTTCGGCCTGGGGAAGGACTTTCACTAGGTGAAAGTCCTATATTTTGCTACGAATGCAATTCTGTAACGTGCAATGCCATATAAATTAAATTTACTGCAATTTAAGCTTTTAATGTCATCGGTAAAATTTTTAAATTTTGTATTCTCTAAGGAATTTTAGCGATCTAGATTGAGCTGTAGCTAAGCGAAGTACAGAATACGACTGCAGGAGGGGTTTTTTATTTGACATTTTTTTTTGAAAATATGGATCGTTTACCACAAAATTCGGTAGAGTGATTAAAATATTAAAAACCCTAATTTAAACATTATTTCAATACTTTTTTTTAAACATATTAAAGTGCCTTTCAAATAGTCGCTTTGCTTTAAGGCCCCTAAATAATAAATAATAAAAGTTTCACACGGCATGACAACCACCACAATCGAAAAACCCTCAGTCACCTCTAGTGGTGTATGGTATACAAATTGTTTAAAATCTATATATGGGCACTTCCACAGAAAAGCTCTCTTTTTGTCACATCACCTAGCAATTATTCTTGTATTTTAGAACCACGTTGTCCAAATATTTCCTCTCTTTCACTAAATGAAAACCTAGTTGCCCTCTACACCTAAATGTAAAAAAGTAAATAATATTTTCATTATTCTTTGAGAAACAATTAAAAATAGTTGGTGACGTTACGTGACAAAAAGTAGACATTTCTGTGGAAATACCTATATATAAAAATGAAAAATGTTTGTGTGTTTGTTTGTTTGTATGTTGGCTTATAGACTCCTAAACTACTGAACCGATTTTCCTGAAATTTTTACAGTAACATCACGTGAGTCCTAAAAATAAAATAGGCTACTTATTTTTTCGATAGGGGCAGGGAAATTGGTACCACCATAGGATGCCAATATTAATTATCGCATATCTTAAGAGCCGCTGCACGCATTTTGCTGAACTTTTGGTAGTAGGATCTTCTGAGCCCCAAAATTGAATTAAAATAGAAGCGGGGGAAGTGGTACCCACCATAGGATGCCAATGTTTAATATCGCATATCTAAAGAACTGTTATAGTGAGAATGTTCAAACTTTGTGGAAGTCACTCTAAAGGTATACTGGACTTTTGAAAATAAAAATAAAGCGGGTAGGCGCAGGGGGGAAATAACTCCCATAGGATGCATACTTTGAATATCGCTCAACTGAAGAACTATTAAAGGGACAGTCTTCAAACGTGGTTAAAGCTACTATTATGGTTAACTATATATATCAATATAAAAATGGGCGCGGTTGACAGAGGAGGAGCAGTACCCTTCATAGATAGAAATATAATTAAGAGCCGCTGCACGCATTTTGTTGAACTTTTGGTAGTAGCATCTTCTAAGTGGTACCTACCATAGGACGCCAATTTTTAATATCGCATATCTTAAGAACTGTTATAGTAAGAATGTTCAAACTTTGCAAAAGTCACTCTTATGGTATACTACACTTTTGAAAATAAAAATAAAGCAGGTAGGCGCAGGGGGAAAAACCCTCCCATAGGATGCATATATTAAATATTTCTCAACTGAAGAAGTGGTTAAGCTAGTATGCCATAAAAAAGAAAACTGGCTTATTTTTAAACAACACATTTGACAGTCTTATAAATCAGATGCCCAGGTTAGTGAGTTGATAGTGAGATAGTCTGTCAGCGCAAGGGATGCGGGCTCGATTTTCACCAGAAACTCTTCTCTGTTATAATCGGTGATTTTTTAAGAGCTATAGGAAAGTTAAAAAAAAACTCATAAAATTCAGAAAAATGCATGAAATCTTTATTTGAATCGATAGTACGGTAAATGCTTCAAT
Organism: Pollenia angustigena; assembly: GCA_930367215.1. Taxonomy (NCBI): domain Eukaryota; kingdom Metazoa; phylum Arthropoda; class Insecta; order Diptera; family Polleniidae; genus Pollenia; species Pollenia angustigena. The sequence continues at coordinate 20,111,403 of OV884061.1, read as the reverse complement.
GTTGTCTTCCAATGCGTCAATTGAAGCGGGCATGTGTGTATAGACATGAGCTTTAACATAGCCCCACAACAAATTGTCTAAAGGCGTTAAACCGAACGTGAAATAAAATGTTCACCGAACTCGCCTCTCAATAAGTCCATTGTTAAGCATGCTGTGTGGCATGTTGCACCGTCTTGTTGAAGCCACATGTCATGCAAGTCAAGCTCTTGCATTTTGGGCAAAAACAAGTTGGATATCATCTCACGGTAGCGCTCACCATTCACAGTTACGTTACGATTCGCATCATCTTTGAAGAAGTACGGTCCAATGATGCCACCAGCCCATAAACCGCACCAAAGTGTGACTTTTTCAGGATGCATTGGTAGCTCTTGCAATGCTTCTGGCTGATCTTCACTCCAAAATCTACGATTCTACTTATTAAAGTACCGAATAGCCGCTACAGTCGATTAAACTGACCATAAAATGGAAGAAGCGCGATGAACTTTCTTAACAGAGCACGCATTTTGATAATAAAATTCAATAATTTGCAAGTGTTTTTCGTTTGTAAGACGATTCACGAAACGTGCGTCAGCTGTTTAAACCAGTGTTGCCAAAAAGATAATAGCTAAAAAATCACCCGATAGTATAACGGGCTGAAGGTCTAAGTTATTATCGCTCAATTTATTAAGTAAGAATAAAATTCGTAATTGTATTCCAAACTCTTAATGAATAAATAGAAAAAGTAAAGTCGGACGGACCCATTGGCAGACATGGGGATTAGAGTTGGGTAGTTCATGAACGAACTAGTTCAATTGAACTAGTCAGTCAGATGAACGTTGAACTGTCATTCAGTCTGACAGTTCCTTTTAGTTCAACAGTTCACTTTTCGTCACTTTGTCTTTTGCGTCAGCAGTCTTTTGATAGGGTTCATTTAGTTCAATTCATTTAGTTCAATTCATTTAGTTCACAGGTTCATTTACTTCAGTTGCTTGTCCACTTGATTTCTTATTCTTTACCGCACTGATTGAAAAGAAACAACAATAGTATTAGTGTCTCTATGTTTAACAATATATTGTTTCTTTTACTCATTGCCAGATAACTTTAAACATTTTCATAATAAAATCAAGGCTGCCATACTTAGAGATGTCTAGCTGCGATTTTTTCGGCAATTTATAAAATATTTTTTATTATTAATAAAGGGTCACATAGACACATACTTATCATGCTCATGCAATCAGCATGTGTTTGTAAATTTGAAATTTTTATATATGTATGCGTCACACAGAGAATGCAGTATGAAAAACCAAAATAGGTTTGATTTCAAAATGAACTCATACTGCTGACAGTTGTTCAATGAACAATAAAATAAATTATTAATTTTATGATATATTTTTCTTTCAATTTAAATTAGAACAAATTTAAAATAGTTTCTGAGAAAAAACGTGTGAAGAAAGTAGGGGTTCTCTTGAATTTCACGAAATGACATTTATTTTAAAATGATGATTGATAGGTGTGTAGTAAAATATCAATCACACACGTATACGAAGGATTCATCGGCAGTAGTTGTCAACAGTTTGTGTCTATAGGCCTCTTAAGATTTCCGTAGGACATGCTGAAATTTATTGTTGAGGTGATTTTGTCGGCATTAACATAGCGTTTTCATCTGACAATTTTTTGTCATACCAAATGTCAAACTCTATATAAAAAAAAATCGAAACTTTCTGTCAGCGTTTTTTTTAATATGAAGTTTGACGTTTGGAATGACAACAATTTGTCAGGTGAAGACGGTTTGTAAGATAAGTCATGAATTTGTCAACGCAAATATTTTGGGAGTAAAAATTTATATTGTGCATTATTTGTCAGTGCTTTATAAACAAATGTCTCTATTGTGAATAAATTGTCAGTGCTTGTATTCTGAAAGAAAAATATACAAAATAAAACACTAATAATTATATGATAAAATAAATAATGAATAATGTTTATCTTAATTTTTCTTATTAATACTCCTTCAATAAAAGAAAAAAGTAATTTAATTGAGCCCTACCTTAAAATACAAATTAAAACTTACATGTTCCCTACATGTTTTTAGTTTGGGAATTCGTTCCCATAAAATTTGTTATAGGAATCATTCACAATACAAAAAAAAAAAAAAACACACAAATAAAAAAAATATAGGAATATTTTCATGGGAGTAGTTGTTTGAGGTAGGGGTGCTTATTTTGAGCAAAACGAGTCAGAGTGTTTCCATTATGTAATAGTATTTCACTTAAGCGGCTCATACACTTAGAATAAAATTGTTCAATTTTACGTATAGTACAATTATATCGCCAATGTGTATGTGATATTCGAAGGTGGAACAATATATTGGCAACAATCAAAACACTTGATTTTTATTGCACAACGAAAAGAAAGAGAAGTGTGTTGGCAACATTGTACAATGCTGTTTATATTATTCCTATAGGTTATGTTCGCCTTTTTATTGAATGAAACTATTGTGCGACTTATTGTAAAATATAGGACAAAATGGAAATGATATGGCGAATATCATATACAATAATATTGCAAGTGTATGGGCCGCTTTACATGTTTTGGGCCACAAAACTACATTTGCAGCAAAACAGGTGTTCTGCTACTTGCTACTTGTTTTCCCATACATTTTTCATGTTCGAAAAACTCAAATAAATACTAGTTTTGCTCCAAAAAATGTCGAAAACCATGAAACAACTCAGAGTTTTATTATTGGTGATTAACAATTTCGAAAAAAATTACAGATTTACCAAAATAACAAGACTTATTAAATTATATGTATAATGTGTATTAAAAAACATATAAGAAAATATTTATTATTTTACAAAAATATTTTTTGCTTTCATGTTTGTAAACAACATTAATGCCAAATTGATTTCGAAAACCAAAACCAGTTTTACATAATGGAAGCACTCTGACACGTTTTGCTCAAAACAAGTTGACAACAAGCTGATAGTGGAAACATAGTATTAGAGTCTCAAAATAAATTAATAGCTTATCTAATTTCAGTGTATTTATCAAAAATAATAATTGGAAATTTAGCACGTCATACGGAAATCTTTTTAATAATAAAAAAATCGCCATATATTTTATAAATCGCCGAAAAAAATCGCAGTGTAGTCAAAATGTTTGAAAATTGCCACATATGGCGAGACATCTCTTAATATGGCAGCCCTGATTATATTATGAACATGTTTTAGTAATCTGGCAATGAGTAAAAGAAACAAGTATATTATAACATATAGAAACTAATAATATTGTTGTCTCTTTTCAATCAATTCGGTAAAGAACATGAAAAATACTATGCATTTTGATTTTGTAAAATGAGTGAATGCCAAATTTATTTGTTGAAAAACAAAGAAAAGGAAATTTTATAAAAAATACACAATTGTGTTTTTGAACTTTATTAAAAATTTATATTTATTACATTATATTTATTATATTTAAATATTTATTAAAAATTTAAATAAGTTTTTTTAAGTATTTAAATTTTTATTAATTTTTTCAAAGCTTGACACACACAAAAATGAACAACAACAGAATAAGAAATCAAAACAAGCAACTGAAGTAAATGAACCTTTAAACTACATACATGAACTGACTTAAATGAACTGACTGACGAAATATACAGCTGGCTCAAAAGACTGACTGACTAAAAGTGAACTACTGAACTGGAAGAACGAACTAGTTCACTTTTTTTAAATCTATTGAAACCAGTGTTACCACCAGTAAAATTCAAAATTACACTTGAGATGAAGGAAAATTACCCGATTTAAATGCAATTACACCTGATATAAAATTGAAGTTTTATTTAATAAAAAGACATTTACAAATAAATTCAGTTATCGATGTTCGCAACTTAGGCGACTTCATGATTAAACTGACACAACTTATCTTTTCACAAATGAAGGCGATGTGTCAATTAGAGTTCAAGGCCGTGCGATGTGTCACCTCGTATACCTTATTTAGTGAACAAAATGTCTGCAGGGTTTTATACAACTGTCCCTTCCGTAATTCAGTTTTACAACTGTAAAGGGCGTTAAATATTCTTTAAACTAAAGCACTAAAAAGTTGCAAGATTAAATTAAAATTTATTTTTAAAACTAGTTTTAAGTTTGAATAACTTTTTTCAATAAATTTCAGGTCATATATCACTATGACCGCATTTAGACTATGCAATTATCGCCGAGTTTTTTTTCTATTTTCTTTTATAGAAGTTGCAACGAAACTCTTTTCACATTTTCATTTACATTTTTTCATGCATTTTTTCAACTTTTTCAACCCCGTTTTCTTCCCTACACCTCTTGCTAACAAACAAAAAGTTGCATGCGAAAGTTGCGGCATTAATTGCATAATGTTAATATGGTCTATGATAGGCATCTTTATCGAAATCTATGGGTCAATCTTGCGACCTTCATTACCAAACTTTTGAAAATATATATTTAATGATTGAAGTCTTTTCTTAAAAGGAAACCGAGACTTTGGTTTAAAAGACTGTGCATTTTTCAGCAACAATATTTAAAAAGAAATAAATGTCATCACTAAAATGGAATCTTGATTTAATTTGGGTATCTTAAGTAAGAATTTAAATAACACCTGAATTACACCTAAGAGAAATTACCCACGCTCTACCCACGACAGTAAACATTATACCAAATTCGGGTAATTACCCACAAAGTGGCAACACTGATTGAAACGTCACTTAAATGAACGATTAAGCCCAAGACTAATGGGGATCCACCAGAACAGAAATTTGTTATAAAAAAGATTCATAGAAGAATGTCATGTCCACTTAAGTGGGCATTACACCACAAACACCTTCGTTTTCATTTGTTTTCGGTATAAAATAGTAGAATAAAAAAAATATTGATAGAGAAATTTTGTCTTGCTTTTTTGTCATGCATTTTAGAACAGGTCAGTTAAATTTGATTGAAAATTAAAATACAAAGATTTGGCACAGCCTAATATATGTGCACAAAGCATTGTTATATGTTTCATAATTATTGTAGTTATTTTAAATAAACAAGGTTTCTTATTTTGTTTTTTAATTTCAGGCTTGACGAGACCAGCCATTTATCCTTTTCCTTCTGGTCAATACCCTTATCCTATGTTAAGTCCGGACATGTCACAAGTGGCATCATGGTAAGTGTTCGTTTTATATTTTCGTAATATTTTTTACTTTAAATATGTTCGAATTTAATTAAATTGCTTACTTATATATTGTTGTTTTTATCTTTTATTTTGTAGGCATACGCCTTCTGTATATTCAGCAGCATCTAGTTTTAGAAGTCCTTATCCTACCTCCTTACCCATCAACACCACATTATCCAGGTAAATATAAATCTTTAAGGAATTTGTTGTTGTTCTTAAATAAAATGTCTAAATGTGTAATTGATTCATTTCAATGGCCTCTTGAAATTTAAAAAAATTGAAACGTATAAAGCCAGATTCGCAATGGAAGCAACATTTTCTTCGGCTGTTCACAATGTTAGATATAATTTAGTTTAATTTTAAAAGAATGAAATTTCGGCAAACTATCCACCAAAAAATAGTATGTGTGAATTATTTTTTTTAATACATATTCAGCCCAATTATGAATAAAAATTCCCCGGGAGTTTTTTCCCTTTTCACATTTTTACAATTGAATTTACATAGGAAATATGGGAGAAGGGAGAAAACTCCCGGGGAATTTTTATTCATAATTGGGCTGATTGTTAAAATTAGCATTTAAAACGTTTGAGAATTTTCATAAACACCATTTACAATTTCAAACAAATTTTTGCAGATTGAATTTTTTTAATGAAATTTTTGTTACAGTTTTATACTAAAAATTAAAAAAACTTAAATAAAGCACCTGGAAAAAGAGGAAGACAGTGGAAACAAACAAAATTGTTGCTTCAATTGCAAACGAGGCTGGATTTAATTTGACTTAAAGTCCATGTTTATTTATTTTTCCAAAAATTTTTTTTTTAAAATTTATTTTTTGCATAAATAAACTTTTCAATTGTTTTTTTTTTTTTAATAATTCTGTTTGTTGTTTTTGTTTTTATAGCGATTTTCCATTCCGATTTTCACCCAGCCTTTTGCCTTCAGTACACACATCACCGCATCATGTGTTAAATTCACATCCAGCTATTGTGACATCAGGTCCAAAACAAGATTGTAACCAGGATACCTCTGCAAATCACCGGTATTCAAGGTAAGTTTTTAGTATTTATTTTTTTTTTTTTTTTAGAAACAAAAAATTAAAAATTAAATGGAATTTTGTTTAGTATGTAGGTCAAAAAATCAACTCAATAAAAAGCATTTTAAAAAGTTCATTAAAACAACAAAAGCCAAAAAAAATATGCATTTATGAATGCATGTATGTATGTATATATTCATAACACAGGCACATTAGGATGGTCTGCAAAAAATAATATACTACATATATTCTAGTTTATCAGGGGTGTTCTGAAAATCGAAAACGCAAAACTCAAGAATTTTAAAAGTCGGGTTTTAATAAGATTTCTGTGATAAATGAATTTTATAAAAAAAATATTTTATAAATATTTCTCTATTAAAAAGAATTTGTATAACTGAAAATCACAATGGCGTTAAAAAAAGCTTGTTCGAGGAAGAGTTTACTTATAGAAGTTAGTTGATGGAAACATGGATTAATTTTAAAATAATAATGAATTTTATACTTTCCTCCAATTTATAAATAATTTGCTGAGTTTTGCAGAATAACAGCATAAAATAAATTGTAATTACTCCAGTAAAAAAGTGTTTTCTTCTTCGAAAACAAAACTTCCAGGCGGCACAATGAATCTTGAAATATAAATTAAATCTTTTATTAAAAACTTTAACGGCCAATTTCACCAAGTTCAGCTAAAATTAACTATTACTATAACTGTCATTCCATTCAGCATGTTGTTAACTGACCATAAACAAAAAGGGCAACTTTTGCTTATTCAGACTTAAGTGTGTGTAAATTTGATTTGTTGCCCATATTATTATTGAGTTTCTAATATAACAATGATTCGTGAAAAAGGCTTCTAGATTTTTATTTCGTTCGAGATTCCAATAGTACCTGCTTTAGCAAATGATGAAGGGTATGTTTACTAACTTCTTTGGGTACTTAATAAAAATGTACCAAAATAGAAATTTGTTTTTAATTTAAAAAAATAATTGTTAGATTTTTCTAGGGACCTCCTAATGCTGGCTTAATGTAGTATTTGCTCTTGTATGCAAATGTCTATGTGGTGAGTGTATGTAGATTGTGTTGAATAAATCCGCCATATTTATTTTGCTTGCATTTATCTAAGGAGCTGCTTTGCTATTGGCCTCCTATATAAATATGGAGATCTCTCTTACTCATCTATTTTTCTCTTTCTTTCCCACATAAAGTCCTTTTTTTTTTGTTATTTCACCCCGTGCCAAAGGAAAAACAAGTAAAATCTTACTCACGTAACACACGCACATGCACACATGCCTACTCACAAAGTTAGTAAATTCTATTATAAGAGTGTATTTGTGTAAGGAATTTTTTCTTCGATTTATTGGTTGTTTTGAAATGAGAAAAACTCCTGTTTAAAATCCTGTATACGGTCAATTTGTGTCTGTGATTTTTACCACAGATGGCACTCTTCATTTTAAGGTTTAAATCCAGGATAATAGGCAAAAACCGCTTTTGTTGCTCTCTTACGACAATAATGTGCAGCATCATTTTACGCTACAATTTTGAAACATAACTCGGCTGTTTAAAGGCGAAGAAAAAAATACACAGGAGTTCTCATAAAGTTAATGTGCTAAATTTTAATCAGCTGAAATGGCCCATTTTCTGTTGTTTTATTTATTTTAAAATTTCAGTTTTTTATGGGTTTTATAAGTTTAGTCGGTGAACAGTAAACGACTCATTTTCTCTTACTTGGATGAAAAAGCTTCATTAGTATGTTTCCAATACACTTATGACACTACATTTTTTTATTCATCGAATTGATAGAAAGAAACAGAAAATGTTGGAAAGAGCAAACTATAAAAAATGTAAGCAAAGTTTTTTTCTTTTATTATAGTTTTGTTTATTTTATGAAATGTTGTCAACTTTTTGTTTATGAGAAACATTAAAACAAAACAAAACAAATAAAAAGCCGTTAATCGCTGAATTTGCCCATAAACCGCTGATTCAGCGACACTTTGAATATTTCAAGCTTGAAATGTCAATTTTAAGTTGAACAATTTTACATTTTTGTTGACATAACTTAATTTTTTATCGATAACTTTAGTAAATTTTCTGACAGTTTGCCATTAATCTTAATACAGCTTAACTCTTTGCACTTGGTAAATTATTCTGTTACATTATATTTGTACTGTTCACCAAAACTTGAAAAAAGCATTAAAAATGTAGTGTCAAAAGGGCTTAAGCATATAAAATCGATTAAGAAACCAATGACTTAAGGTATGTTCAGACCAAACAAATATTTGACGAAACAGTCCAAAAAGCGTGATTAAGCTTTATTTTTCAAAAATTTCTATTGATTAACTTAACTTTATTTGTAAGAAATTAAAGTATAATATAATTTAGAAACTGTTAAATTATTTTTAATCCTGCCAAACTCTTGCAAATAAAACTAGGGGTTACGTGAAGGACGTCAAGTATTTAATAGGTGTGAACATAGATTTATTCTTAATATTATGCTAACAGGAAACTGAATTTAACACAAAAGCATCTTACAAACTTAATTAAACTCATGCAGTTTTTAAGCGATTCGTATGTTTTTAGGTGATTTTTCGAAGGCTAAATAACAATATTTTATTTCCTAAAGATCAAATTACAGCTTGACGTAAATAAAAATTTACCGAAAAAGGTCTGTGGACTCCAACAAACAAATTTGCTGTGTATCGCTAATATAGAACAATGTAATTTTTTAACTTTAAAACAAAAAAAAAAAAAAAAAAAAAAAACGATGCATTCTGATTTGGTTTTAAGATTTCAATGCAACGAAAGGAAAGAAGACAATTACCTAAGCAAAATCATTAGAGTTTTTAACAGTTTTAACGAAGTTAAAAGAATAAGAACATTTAAAGAATGTTCCAAAACATAATAATAAAGGGTTTTTCAACAAGAACTTTGGCTTCTAAAACAAATGCGATTTTCATGCAAATGCATGTTTTTATTGATAGACTAAGATCGATGTCGACCAATTATCTTTCCGAATCATTAAAATTGCGGTGAAATGGCATCGATTTGTTTTTGCATATTGTTGCATATTTTGGTGAAAATGCATATTTTTGCAGATTTTGGTTTTAAATGCATTTTTTAACATTTTTGAGTGACATTTATTTTATAATATCGAAATTTCAAAATTGTAAAAAAAAAATTTCCAAAATAAAAATTTTTTAAATCAATTACAGCCGTATTCACAGTAGAAATTTGGCATGAAGTTAGCACAAAGTTTATTCATAATACACTAACCAAACTCTGGCTAACGATTTGCTAAACTCTTGCTAACGAGCTGCCAAGCGTTTGCCAACTTTAAAAACAGCCGTTTAATGTTAAACCTTTTGTTTGTTTTTTTTTTTATTTACTATCTTTTTTTAATTTGAAAAATTGCTTAAAATACAAGATTTCGACAAAATATCCTTTAATTTTCAACCGGTGCAGCACACAGTGGTATTTCTTCATACATCTAACTGCAAAAAATAGAAGGAGTGATCCTACAACTATGAAATTTTGCACGCATCTTTAGGTTGAAGTAGAAAAGAAAAATACAAAAAATTTTTAAAACCGTGGACTCCTTGGGGATCCTCCCTTGGAACGCCAATTTTTCACGAATTTTTGTCCTCAATGTATAGGTCGCAATTCTTCACAGAATTTTACGAAATTTGACACACGTCTATAAGTTGATCCAAGAAAAAGCACTACAAATTTTGGTTGAAATCCGTCGACTCCTAGGGGTACCTATCTTGGACCCCCATTTTTTTGCTTGTTTTTCTTCTCAACGTATGGGCCGCACTTCGCAACGGAATTTGATAAAATTTAGCAGATGTCCATAAGTTGATCTAGAAAAGAGCACTACAAATTTTGGTTGAAATCCGTCGACTCCTAGTGGTACGTCCCTTTGAACCCCATTTTTTTTTTGCTTCTTTTTCTTCTTAACGTATGGGCCGCAATTCGCAACGGAATTTAATAAAATTTTGCAGATGTCCATAAGTTGATCTAAAAAAGAGCACTAAAAATTTTGGTTGAAATCCGGGGACTCCTAGGGTACCTCCCATGGACCCCCATTATTCCACGTAATTTTCTTTTCAATGTATAGGGCGCAATTGTAAATAGAATTTGATTAAATTTGGCACACGCGTATTAATTGATAAATGAAAAAACTAACAATTTTGGTTGAAATGCGTCGTCTTTTATGTAACCTGAATGAACAAATTTCGCATAAATATAATTCTCATTGAAAATACTAGTAATATTTAATTAAAGAAATACATTTTATTCATCAACTTTCATATCTTTAACTACATCATCCAATTCTAAAATATTCTTATGAGGTTGACGTCTTAAGCTACTAATATATGGATCGGACTAGTCAAGCAAATGATCGAAAAAAAATTTCATAATATTCAAAATGATTTATTTTTAATTAATAAATTTTTTAACGATGTATTTAGTTTCTAACCAAGTCGCCCTTCTCCCCAACGATTTAAAAAATGAGAGCCTCTTTTGAACTGCCTTTTTCACTTTTTCAATTTCATCAATAGTAGCACCGAATTTTCCTGTTTTATAAAATTTGTTAACAAATTGACATTGCTACCACAATCAATAAGTTCCGGGCACAATTCACTATATGACACAGAAAGTAAAATCATTTTTAAAATTATATTTTAAATTTTATTACAATATTTATTATTATTTATTTATTAACGGTTACTATTTACTGGTTGCAAATTTTGTTTTCAATTTAAGCGGGTTTCTTCTATACATTTTCTTTTAATAAAACATATGATTTTGTTTATTTTTGTTTAATGTTTTTCACTTTTAAAAACAGCTGTCAACAATTTATTAAGAAATTGTTGTTATAATTAATAACTCAAATTTCTTTAAGCCGTTAAGCCTAAAGCTATGCAAAACTTTTTTATTACAAATACTAGGGTGCAATATTCGTGACTTTTTTTTACTAAAATTGGATTTTTTTAAAAGATTGGCAAAAGTTGGTGAATTTTTTTGACTATTTAGAAAGAAGAGCGTTTTACCTTTCATTTCGTTATACTGAGAGCACGGAGGTAAACCGAGCTAACTGACTTTTTCTCCAACGAAAACAGCCAATTCCGAATTTTTAAGGACAATTTTGATGCACTCATATCTCCCAAACTATGCATGTAATAACTTTTTCTTTTCCTTTAAATTAAAAACAAGGCTTTGGACTTAAATAAAGTCGACACTCAGATTTTTCCGCTCGAAACATCTTCGATATATAAATCTCTGAATTTGAACAAAATTACCATATATTTCCCTTTCACAACATTAACCTGATTTCAACCGATCTTTTCTAAAAATATATATACATATATCTTAAAAGAAATGCAGTTTTTGTTTTGCCAGACTCTTCTCTATAAAATAGCATCATTAGATTTTTTAAAAGTAATAGTCAAAAAATGCCTTTTTTGCAGCAGAAATCCCATAGTGCAGCACCTTGCATGGTTAAGGCTGCCAATTGGCCTAACATAATTTATCCAAAACTGTTACATGTTATTGGATAGGCACATGGGTTACATCGAGTTGCAGAGGAAATTAGAGGCCAATTCGATAATATTGATTTCTTAATTTCATACGGGAAACAATGTGGGAGGGAGACTAATAGACGACAAATTAAAATCAAATCCAAAACGATTTGCAAAAAAATATGGGATTTTAAACAATAAAACAAATTTCAAAGCTTTTTTATCTTGTTCTAGAACCAATCGTGGGATCTGAATAAGAAAATTAATATTCTTCAAATGAATTGGCATCTTCAAGTATGCTTCAAATTCGGTTGACTTTGAGAGATCATTTTCCATGTAAAAAAGCTGTTTAACAAAGGTTTTCTTTTGATGATATAAAAATGTATTTATTTGGTTGTGCAAACAAAAATTATATGTAGTTATTTAAGTAAAGTTTTCCAAAATATTTTACTAATGAATAACATTGGAATAAAAACAACAATAGAATTTAAATTTTTTTTTTTTTTTTTGTTTTAAATAAAATTAAGAAAACAAACGCTTTTTTATTGGAAATGTTCAAGTTTTTAGTGCATATTTTTATTTTCTTAATGCATTTTTTGGCGTTTGTAGTGCAAAAAATATGCGCATCATTTCGATTTTCTAGTGCATGAAAATCTCATCCCTTTGTGTTACGAAGAAAAAAGTTCGGCAATTATGAATGAAAAATGTTATCTGGCAAATGTCCACCACGCTGACAGATATCGATTCTTTTATCAAAGTTTTTACTCACTTTTTGGCGAAGTGGCGGGTCTATTTCGTTAATCACATCACTGATTTTTAGTTTTGAGACTGCAATCGATTCGATTGGCTCCGTATAGACACTGTCCTTAACATAGCCCTACAAAAAATAATCCAATGGTGTTAAATCACACGATCTGGCTGGCCATCGGGAAATTTGGTTTGCAATAAATTGATCGTTTCAGTGGTTTTGTGACATGTGGTACCGTCCTATTTAGGGATGCCAAACGGGAAATCCCGGGATTTTTCGGGATTTTTTTTTTAATCCCGGTATTTTTAATATCAACTTTTGTGTACAAAAATGTTCGTTTTTATTGAATATATAAAAAAAAAAAAAAAAAAAAATTATTAAAAATTATATTTCAGTTGTATTTTTTATTTTTACTAGCGTTCGCCTAATGGTCAAAATTCGACCATAAATTTTTATGTAAATATGAAGAAAACATAATTCATCTAAGTATATATAAATTTATAGGTTTCGAGCATTTATTTTTTCCTTCGAAGTGGATCGATTTGGCGAGGGACTAACCTCCGGTTCATATTTTATCTTCTACGTGAGTTAATTTAATTTTGCAAGTTCAATATAAAAAAATACCAATTCAAAAACAAAAACGTTTTAAAAAGTCTCTTTTATATATTGTCATCCACTCAGGACGTTGCATGTTTAATTTTATGTTTCTATGTCTAATATTAACGAAAATTAATCAAAGTACCAGATGTTGAACGAAATAGTACCAAAAAGCTCCCCTTACATGTTCTTATTCACCCAGTATAATGTATAATTTTATCTTTATAGGTCGAATATTAACGAAAAAGTTCCAGATGAAAAACAAAAAGTACCAACATTTTTCATCTTAAAAGTTTTCATTCACTCAGGACCCTACACCTATAATATTATGTTTCTGGGTTCAATATTATAGAAAATTTAAAAATATTACATGAAGCACAGAAAAGTAAAAGAAAGAAATTTGGTTTCCCGTATTTCCCCTTTTTTTTCTCCCCATAGAGGTTTGGTTGACAAACAAAGGAAGAAAGCGTTCTTAAATGTTTTGCCTGTGCCGATTTATACATAAGATTTATATATTCGAAACCCGGTTTCTGAAAAATGACGAATAATCGATCACCCTAATTTAAAAAAAAAAACAAATTTTTTATTTATGTATGTATTTTGCATTTGTGTTAGTAGCAATTTTGAACGCTTATAACTCTGAAATTATTGAACAGATTTTAATAAAATATATATTGTGCACTTCCTTCAGTAAATACCTCTCAATTGGTATATATTTTGTTCAAATCGGTTGACATACAAAGGAGGAAAGTGTTCTTAACTGTTTTGCCTTAGCCGATTTATATATAGAGATAATTCTTATTTTTCTTTTTTTTTAATATATGTATGTTATATACATAAAACCTTTTGAAAATTTATAAATAAATAAAAAAAATGGTGTTAAAAAAAAAAAAAAAATCCCGGGATTTTCTAAAATCAATCCCCATTGGCATCCCTTGTCCTGTTGGTGTTGGCACATTTTGTATCGAGCCTGTCGACTCAAATTTAATGACCAAATTCTTAATAGCGGTCTCAAAAGGACGATTATGTTGTCCCAAAATATCACGAATTTTACGAAATGTAACTTTAATAGAACCCCTATTTTCATAGTGGATTTAAATTATTTTAATGCGATCTTCGAGCGAAATTAAATTCATTGTAACAACCAGTGTTCGAAAATAAACAGTACATGATTAAGCGTTCGGCTCACACACCCAAGAACGATATCTATTTTTTTTAGTGATTGTGTAGACGAACACAACTCTTAATACCGTTCGTAACTATTTTCAAGAAAGAGATTGTTATGCAAAATTATTTTGCTGGCTTTTGGTTTTTTTTCATATGTGTATTTTGTTTTTGTAAAAAATGTTTGGGTTTTTTACCAGCCAAAAGGGACGAATATTAATGATCCGAACCGAACACAATGAAGTTTGTGGATTTAAAAAAAAATCCGAAGGGAATTACATGTTTTCATCTTTTGTTGAAATTGATAAAAGCAGTATTATTTTTGTGTTCGAAAGATGACTAACAGGGAAACGTAGTTTTTTAATGATTTTTTACACAAACATTTTAAGCGTTTGTGTTGTCCACAAATCTACCAAACAGAACACTAAGGAGCGATATTTAATATTTATTTTCTAACCCGAATACGAATACGTCAAAAAGCTAAACGCAAAACTATCATGTTGTTGGTGTTGCCACAATTAAAAAACAAAGTTCTTGTTGAAAAACTCTTGACAGTTAAGGTCAAACATGTTTGATAGAGTTTAATGATAGCATAGCAAAATACTTCACGGTTGCATTGAAGAATGCATTTAAACAAGCGAAGCTGACAATTTGGAACTCAGTCTATGTATTAAATTTGTATACTTTTCGCCACAGGGGAAAACAGCATACAGTAGTTGTCGTCTATATGCATTTCATAATTTGCACGTCTATTGTTGCTTTAAAGGAGAAATGCATTTAAAAACTCGCTTATATGCATTAACAGTGATTATAAAACAAGCTTAAATTAATCAGTATAATGAATAAAAATGATTTTATCTGCATCAGAAATGCATAAAAATATTCCTAAGTTTGATCAAAAGTTTTGTGCGTTTTTACACCCTTCACTATGGGTGGAAAGGCTCTATAAAAGATTGTCATTCCGTTTGTAGTTTCTACAATATTGATGTTAGGCCATCTGTATATATTTTCTGGGTCCTTATGGGTAGCATAGTTAATTTTACGATGTCCGTCTGTCCGTTGAAATAGCGGAATTGCTTGCTTTTAAAATTCAGCAACGTCAGTCCACAAATGGCTGAGATATGAGCTAAAGTCACGACTGCCTCTAATGTGTCGTTGTTGTTTTTTTGTGTATCTGGAGAACGACATCTTGGTTATCAGCATCCAAAAAAATTTGGGTGGAATTGGGGAAGAGGGCACTGCTTAAAATAGATTCTAACATCTAAAGAATGATAGGAGAACAATTTTCCAAATTTGGTAAACATAGCTCGGGTATCAATATGAAAGTTCCTTAACAAATGGGCGGGATTTGAGGAGTGGGCGTATATGTGGAGAGTCGTAGGAGTTAAAGTTTCCAAATTTGATACAAATAGCTTGGTAATCAGTATGCAACATCAGTCAAATAGACGGCGGGATAACATAAGTGGGCGTGGCTCAAAATAAAATTCTGTGTATCGGAAGAACGGTAAGTGTAAGATTCTCCAAATTTTGAACAAACAGCATGGTTATCAATACACAACATCTGTAAAAAAGTGCCGGATTGGAGAAGTGGGCTTGGTTAAGAACTATAATTCTGCGCGTCATCAGGTTTTATATATTTGCTCTTGTTGTTGTTGCAGTTATTAATATACCTATATTAATACTGTTTGGCCTTCCATTCTACTCGAAAATTTATCATCTAACATACTTTTTGCGCCATTAGAAAGCGTTTCGATACAATGTTTTTTTTTTTTTGCTAATAAAGTGGTTCAAGGAAAATCACTTTCTGTGAAAGCAAAAGCAAAAATTAAAGCTTACGAGGATTTAAAGCTGTCAAAAAGCTAAATATTGAAAAAATCAGTAAGAGTCGTAAATCTTCTACGGCATGGTTGCACAAAAAGACGGAAAATGGCAAAAACAATAATAATAGGGTTCTTTCGCACACTAGTAAAAGCGCAATTCTGACAGTAACATCGAACTCTATTGACTCAGCCGCAAAAATCAGGTCAAATGCTGGCGTTGAACCAAGCTAATCTACTATTCAAAGATAAATTAAATTGCTGCAGAGTTTAAAATACTAAAATTGCAGAAAAAACTCGCTCTCCACACGGCACGCAAGGAAATGTGCCTCAATTATGTCAAATAACACATAGCATGGACTTCATATTGCCGCTTTCTAAACAACTAAAAATAAATTGCAGGCGCTAACCTGATGACGCAAAAACTATATTAGACTTTTTTTTACCAAACACTATTAAATTATATAAACAATGTACAGTAGAATCCCGATTATTCGTGATCGCAAGGGACCGGCCATTTCTTAAGATTTATAGGGGTTTTCGATTTAACGGGCATGAAATAAAAGAAATATGAATTAACGTGGTTTTTCAATTTATTTACTTAAACGATAAAAAACAATTGTTAAAAATAAAATATATAAAAATTTTATATAAAAATTATTCATATAACAAGCTGATCTTAAGAAAATAAACACACACACAAGCAAAAGCAGAAACCCACGCTAAAAAATAGCGGTTCTTATTACGTTAGCAAATAATTACGATTTATAAGAGGTAAAGATTTTATTTGAAAAAAAAACAAAATTAGCAAGGGGACCAAAATGTATTGAAATTTTACGAATTAACGAGATTTTTTCAAGGGACCGACAGTTTATTACGTATTATCGGGAATTACGATTTATCGGGGTACGAATTATCGGGATTTGACTGTATAATAGTGCATACAGTGACGAGTAGAATGGAATACCTAAAAGTATTAATGTATTAATGTACATACGTATTTACATATACGACCTAGAGGATATTTTGTGCATCCCATGTATCTCACCATGCCAGGTTCAGGGTACGCATAAAGCCCATTACCCTGCCTTTTGAAAGATCATTGATATCAGTTTGCCTCATCATTTGCCCCTCGAAAAATTTCCGTCTGGAAGTTCCCAAGAGTGACAGCAGCAGAGCAAGTGTTCTGACGTTTCGTCATCTACCTCACAAAATCTGCATATATTGGTACATTCAATACCCATTATAAAGTGGTGGTATCTGAACCACAGTGCCCCGTAAATAGGCCAACAAGCATTCTCAGTTCCGCCTTGTGTGTCACAAATCTTTTGGACGGTCTTAATCCAGAAGTAGGCGTCCATGTGTGGATCAATGCACGTTCGGACCATTTTTGTATCGTCATTCTCAAGCCCTTTGCCCTCCTCTTCAGACATTAACAGGATGGCGTTACTCGCCAAGGCATGCATATACCCCTTGCTAGAGAGCCGGAGCTACTTACCTCCACCCAGGAACCCCTCACAGCCCGAGTATCCCAAAGACAATTATCCTGAAAAACAGGATGCCTTTCTCATAAGAAACATACCAAACGGAGACCTGAATCACTTGTCTGTCTTACACCGGTGACAGCTGTCACCCATAGCACCTACAGTTTAAGTCCTTAGGTAAGCCCTCGAGTTTTATGAATTCTGCCTTTCGATACTTTAATAGCGCTATAAAGTAGCTTTCACTTCCATCGAGCTGTGTGAGGCACCGAAGAATACCAGTACACCTGTCCCAAGGCAAAACACCAAGTCAATTGTCTGCTTTCGGTTCCAGGGATGACCCAGCACGCAACCCTTTTGAAGTACAACTCCCCAAAAGTAGTCTTTCCGTTCATGGGATTATTGATATTATCATAATCACTATACAAAGTTTTTATTTTCTCATCGAAGTATTTTTATTAGTCTTTCTGAGAAGAGAAGTTTAATTATTTAAAATGACTTAGCCCTAATCCACTTACACAATCAAAGTGCGATAGGAGGTCGGATATATTTTCAGTGGGTGCCACGAGGAGGTAAGACAATAGGCACTCGCCAGGGTCGAGTTGAAGGTATGCCACGGGGCGTCCTCTTGAACTCGACCCCAACTTACCCACCATCTTATATATACATGCATATGTAAAATGGTACTGCAATTCAGATATCGCCATTTCTAATTTCGTCCAAAAAATCGCTGTATCGCCAATCCTTAATTTCCATCGCAAAAGGATTAAAAAAATGTATATGTTTAGCGAGAAACTCAACATTTGACAGCTCTGCCACTGGCAGTTAAAAACTGGAAAAGTAATTAAATATTTCCGATTTTGTTTTTTATAACTGTACGGATTTCGTTTATTGTATACACTGAAAAAAAACCGCTTAGTTGCTGGAATGAAACTCTTTCATTGGCCACTATTCATTAATGCAATGGAAGTGTTCATTACTGATGTTAAACTGTTCACTGCAGTAATGAAATTGTCATCAATACTAAGAAGCTTTCAAAACGGGAATTTTCGCAGAGCACCCTTTAAATTTTAATGATATTTTCACGTAGGCCGAATGCAGATTTACTGCCTGTTTTTAGAACGCGAGTGCAAAAGTGACTCGTTAGATTAACATTTAAAACAAATTTTGTTTTAAATATCCGACCAAATTTTGTCGGAAAAGACCAAGAACAGCAACCCTGAACCATAATATGGTGGGTGGACATGTCATAAATGTAAAATTTATCAACTTTTTCATTGTATGGGCATAAAACAATGGACAATATTATGTTTTAAATAATTGAAGGTGTTTCATTTCATTAATGACAAGTTACATCATATGAACTTAATGTGTTGATTGCGATAATGATACATTACATTTAAAAAATGAATGACAAATTTCATTGCAGGAATGTACAAAATCGTTACATTGACAAAGCTTTTTTCTTTTTAGGCAATATTCAAAAAATTTTGTATTAAAATTTTACGGATTTATCTCCTATAAAACAAAAACCTTTAAATTAGTTTTAGTTTGTTTTTTTCATTTATTAGTAAGAATTTTTTTATATGCAAGAAATTACATTTCTTATTTTGTTTTCTTGACTTGTAATTATTATTTATCTATAAAGTGAAAATAACCTTTGTATTACACTTAAATTAAAAAAGGCTTTTTAAATTTGGTTATTTTTTTCACAATTGATTTGATTTTTGGTCGTGGCAGCACTGGCTACTGTATTAAATTGGTTTACAGGCTGTGTGGCATGTTCCCCCGTCTTGTTTGTGCTTACAACAATTTTTCTATTTATTCATTTACTTATTTATTCATTTTATTGTTTTTCTGCCTTTTTTACATGCTGGTTAAAAAAATAAATGTTATAATATTATTTGCACTGAGATCTTAGTTTACCCTTCAGACAGTTAAAATGTTTTTTGTGTTTATACATATGTCGTGTCTGTATGTTGTTTTCTCTAATAAAGCTTTTGCAAATTTCATATTCATTAAGGACGAAAAATAAATTTAAATAAGCAATAATTTGCCTTTGCTCATTATACACACATACGAGTTCATTTAATATTTTGGCGGTTTTATTTAAGTTTTCTTAAACAAAAAATTTTTAAGTTGTATTTTAGAAACTTAATAAAAAAGAAATATTAAAATTCCTTGATTTTTTTTTTAGCTAATTTAATTCGCAAAAATGTGCGCTCTACTTTTTTAAAATACCAAATAACGACTTCTAAAGAGGTTTAAAAAATTCGTATGAACTTAGTTTGGAAATTTTGTCTTTTTGAAAGAAGACTTTGCATAAAATTAAGTCATTAAAAATTGTGCAAAACATAACGTTCGGTTTTTACAAACTACTGAAATGTTAAATCACATTTGGTAAAAATGAAATCCGCTTGGTTAGCAACCACCGTAATGAAAATAAATATATACAATTTGCTAATGATTGTGACTGGGTTAAGAGCATTTTTTTTTTGCTGATTTCAAACTTTTTAAAAGCACATTTGAAGTTAATGTTTTATAAGAAAGTGTAGACAGCGTTCGTGATAAATTAAAAGAAATTAATTTTAACAACCAAGTAAAAAGCTTATAAACAACATTAAAAAAAATTTGTTCAGATAAATATGTGAAATAGTTAAACAATTAATAGTTGAAATACCAAAAAGATAAAAATTTGTGGCTGTGTACCCGTTAAGAGAAAATTTCTTTAAAGTGCCTAAAAATATGCTATTCATATGTTAATAGTTTAAATGGCAAAATCAATAACTGTAGTAGGCAAATGCACTCATAGATTGAATTGTGTGCGTTTGTGTTTATGCAAGCTTTTTGCGGAAAGCAAAAAAATAACTTTAAAAAAAGCCTTAAAAGTTAAATAACATTCGAAGCAAATATACTTTTATGTTGTGCAGAAAAGACACCCCCAAATTTGTATGCCTAATACCTTTTCTATATACATACATATGCAACTTTCAAAACCCAGAAAGCAATTTTAAGTGACTTTTGTTTTTGTTGAATAATTGTAAAATAAGTACGGATACCACAATATTCTTCACAGCTCGATTTTAATGTTTTAAAGATCTTAAGATTTTTGAAACAATATAAAAATCTGAAAGTGTTTAATTTTTTTAAAAGCTTGCTGGGAGTGCATATCAAAGGACTATTAAGTGGGGACAACATACATATGTATGTGTGTGTGTGTAAAGGGAGAGTGTTAGAGGAAAAGATGTGTGCAAAATTATTCAAAATGCTTGCTTGGGCATTTTTGTATATTAAAATTCGGATAAATATTAATTATTGCTTGTAATATTTCATTTGCAAATGCTTTTTTATTTGAAATACATACATATTTGTTTGTTTGATTTAATTTTTTTATGTAATTTGTCAACTAAACTTCAATTTTTATTTGAAAATACTGTACATTTGTAATATATCTAAATAAAATTGTATTGAATTTGCCTATTTTTTTAAGTTTAAAAATGTTAAAATTTGCTTATTAAAACTTTAAAAGCTTTTTAAATTAGTTTTGCTTGAATTGTAAATCTTGTTCGTTTTATGATTTTTTTTTTTAAATCAATTGTTAAATATAAATTTGAGTTTTGTGCAGAGTTATGGGCAAAATAAACTATACAAAAGGCTTGGCAAACTTGTCAAAATTTTACGTTTGTACAAATGTTTTGGGTTGCCAATTGGGGTGTTTGCTGTTTGGACAAAAATCTTTGCAAAGCAAAGTAGAAGAATAAGAATTCAAATATTTTTCAGCAGTAAATCCTGGGTTTTTATGCAGAGTTGTTTGCCCCAAAACAGCTTGTTGTTTAACACACTCTTTACTCCAAATTTTTTATTTTTTATAGTTCTCCTCCTTTTTAAACGATTAGCGAGGAAAATTGCCGCAGCAGTGTCGTCGTCTGAACTCCTTGAAAATGAGGCAATGAAAGCTTTAAAAAATTTTTAATAAATTAGTTTTTTGTTTTGAGAAACAAAACAAATATTGCTTGTGTCTTGTACTGTTAATAATTTCATTGTGTATTACTAACTGTATTACTTCCATTGTAATAGGGGATGAAGAATTAAGTTTCCGTTGTTGTTTTTATGAGAGTAACAAAACGAACTTATTTGTTGCTTGGGATGGCAACTCTAGAAAAAAGGAAGAAATTAAAGCGACAAGGAAAAGCTTTTTTGACAGTTAAAATTGCTTGCGCACAATTATAAAATAGAAAAAAGTTGCCATACAATTAAAGTTTTACAAATTAAACAAGTAAGAAAGTATAGTCGGTCAAGCCCGACCATATGATACCCTACACCACAGTATTTAAAAACACATCATGCTTATGGGTCCATGTAAATAAGGATTTATCTATGTTTATAAACTTCATGAAAATCGGTTTGAAAGTCTGTGAGAGGCAGAAATTCCCCCTGCCTCCCCTTGTGGTTCTATTTTTTAAAAACTGTATAGCTAATGTGTCCCTATAGATATGGATCTATCTATGTTTTAAATTTCATTAAAATCGGTTTGATAGTTTCTGAGAGGAAGAAATCTTCCCTCGTGGTCCTACGATTCGGCCCATTTTCAATAGGCTTGGTCCTTGTGCCAATAAGAACCCATGACCTAAATTTTATCAAATTATCTCCAAAATTGCGACCTGTACTTTGCGCACAAGGTTACATGGACAGCCACACTGAAAAAAATTTCTTCACAGATCCAATGAAATTTACATTAAAATTCAACCTATGTAACCTTTCATTGGATTAAAGAAATGTTTCATAAAATCAATGAAAATTTTGCATTAGTTTAATGTCAAACGTTTATTTTATTAATTTTTTCAATGAGGATTCATAAAATCAATGAAAATTTTGTCATTGATTTTATTAATCCTTCATTAATGTAATAAAAGGTTACATAGGTTGAATTTTAATGTAAATTTCATTGGATCTGTGAAGAAAATTTTTCAGTGCAGCCAGCCGGACGGACATCGTTAGTTCGACTCAGAAAGTGATTCTGAGTAGATCGGTATACTTTAAGGTGGGTCTAGGACCACTATTTTAAGGCGTTACACACATCAGCACAAATGCATAATACCCTTTCCACTATTGTGGTGTGGGTATAAAAAAATTCACTAACGTTCAATATCCTATTCAGTCGAAAGATTCGTCAAAAAAAAAAAAAAAAATAATCGTGTGTGAGTGACTGATTTCTTTGACAAGTCTTTCCGACTTGCAAATATTTATGAAAATTTTCACAAAATGATGGATTCTAAGCGATCAGAGTTGCTGTTTCTGGTTAAGAAGCTGAGCCGTATGGTTTTCATTTTTTTGTGTGTTTTTCTTAGATATTTTGCGAATAAATTTCAGAATTTGATTTACTTTTTGCCATGGTCACGTGAAGATGATGTTCTCAACGACTTGTAAGTTTTTTTTTAAATAGTGGGGTTAATATCAATTTAATTTTTTTAACATTTATCGGGTTATGGACATTAAGCAAAAACAAAAGTATCTATTTTTGATCATAATACTCATTCAAACAAAAAACAGCACTAAAGTGCCCAAAATAAAATATTTCAAGCCCATATTTGAAAAAAAGTATTTATACTCAAAATGTACCAAATTGATAAAATATATAATAATAAAAGAAATCGCGTTAAAAAAATCTTCTTAATTTTATTTCATAAACATAAAAATAATAATTAATTTAAGGTATTTAAGAAAGAAATTAAAAAAAATAGCATTTAAAATATTTTTGTATCAAGAAAAAGCTAAAACTAATTTTAGAACAAAAAGTCTTCGCTTGTGTCAACCAGATAAGTTCCGGCTAATGAAAGGTTTAATACGGTCTTAAATCTGAATGAAATGAATATTGCGGCAGTTTTAAACTGTAATAATTTAAATTTACCAAAAATCAAAGTATGTTTTTATAATTATAATTTTTGACCACTCTAAAACAGAGGTCTATACCACGCGTTCTAGGCTTTTTGCATCCGTTCTGTCTGTCAACAATGTAGTAATGCGTAAGAAGTGACATGCATAAAAGCGAAGGATAACTTTAAAAATCTACTTTTGTAAGCATCACAAGAGGCGTTCGTACTAATTTTGACAGATAAAATTCATTTTTATTTGCGGTGATGTCTTGTTAAAAAAGTTGCATGTTATTTAAACCCAAGTATGGCATGAAAAGCCTACAATACGCTAAACGAACACATATGGGGGTACATTGATTTTGTCTGTCATTTAATAAACTAAACAGTAAACATATTTTGGATCCTTATGAAATTTTAAGATCATATAGCCATGTCCGTCCGTCTGTTGCTTGCAATTAAAGACTTTCCATCTTATGCAAAAAAAAAAAAATAATTAAAGTTTACATTAGTTATCCAACACACTATAAGGTAAAAGGTTATCTCGTCGAAATACACAACTTCTTCACTGCTCGTAATCTGCAGTTATCACCAACGAAGTTACCGGCAACGCTTTTTACCACCTGTACGAAGGAGGCAAAACTGAACCTAGGCATCATGGTCAACGGCAGTAAAATTCCGACAGTGAATCACCTCAAAATTTTTTTTGTCACTTTTGAAAGCCTGTTTGCCTCGTAGCAACACGTTCCTGCAATCGCGCACAAATTGCGAAATAGAAACAAACACAATCTTCATGAGGAGCAAAAGATTCTACCGGCCAAGGGATACAACGTCATGTTGAACAGGTACTTCTGGAATGCCATCGAAGGAGTCATCTAAAATTCGGACTCATACAGTAGGAGACTCCCCCGAGGCACGTCAGACAAGACCTACGTATTAACGATCCACGTATTTAGGATATATTTGATTGCAACTCGTATATGGCAGCTTTGAGTGACATTCATAGAGATGCCACCAATTCTGCGGTAGCAGTATACCGCATGAATGTCGTACTTAGAGGTCGCCCACCGCCTAAAGCAGACGCTGAAATGAGCCTTTCGCGTAAAACAAGAGTTGTGCTGACAGAACTGAGAACAGGATGGAGCAACAGGCTAACTGTCTTCTGATCTTTCATAGACCGTGCCGACCCAACTTATACCCATCATGTGGTCAGGATCCTCATGACACCCCTCACATTTTAAACTGTCCAGACAGCCCTATGTCCAAGAAATCTTTAGACCTACAATGTAAAAGTAGCTCGTTTCTATTAAAAAAATCTTTATTTTCTTATTTAAGATTCCTAATAGCAAATTCACCTATTTCCTTTGTTCTACTTAAAATAATGGTGGCGAGTATCAGGGTTTAAAAAACTGCAGTCGAAACCAAAAACTGTCGAACAAAAAAAGGAAATGTGTGTAAAATTTTTCGATTTTTGAGTTGGCTTGACAGCAACTGTTTACATTTAATGAATCAGAAGTAAAAGCAACAGTTTTTTCTGGCCAATGACAAATGAAGAAGTGGACAAAATTGCCGTTTTTTACTTAGATTGCAGTTTTGTAAACGCTGGCGAGTACTATGCTCGTATCACCTATTATAAACTTATACATGTTTAACTTTTTTGACATTACCAATGCTAAATTATATCAGGTGGCAGCGAAAAATTAGCGATTTTGACAATTCGTTCGAACCATTGGCTTGATTTTACAATGTTTTGTTTACAAAAGATTGACATCTCGTGTCCTTAACAATAAAAAAAACCTCTATTGTTTTTGAAGGAGTATTTTTGTTGTAGTATTGCTGCTACCGTGTACACAACTAAAGTTTTTGAACCAATTGTTTGGTGCTTTTTTACCCTTCTTTTTCGTATTTTATGAGCTTTTGAAACAGCTTTTGCTCTTTCTAGAGATGCCAAGCCTAAAAAACACAATATGTAAAAGAGAGTGAGTATTAAAAATATTTAGGTAGAGTAATAATTGTTAAATTGAAAGAGCACTAATTGCAACAACAACAGTTACTTACTGTTACATTAAAATTATACAAGCATGAATTATTTTTATTTAATATGTTTCATTTTGTTGTTCTGGCTTAATTACACCTGCACTTGTTGTGTTTTATTTGTGTAGTTGTATGTGTAGAAGAGTGTGTTCAAGAGTATTCCAGCGTTTGTGTGTGCGTGTGTGTGCGATTATACATATGCGTGTAGATGAGTGTACAAACAAAGAATTGCAATACATAAAAAGAAACGGTTTATTATTTATAGAAAAAACCATTGGAAAGTTTTGTTAAAGAAGTTAAAATAAAAATTGCTTGTTTAAATTAAAAAATAATTTTTTTAAATTAAAAAAATAACCAAAGAACGATCACGAATAAATTAAAATTTTAAAAAACAAAAAGAATTTAACTATGTATAGAGAAAAGTAAAAAAAAAATAAGAAAAAACGCCTTTGAGGCGTGGCATTTCTGCAATTTGATAATTAAGTGAAAAATTAATGGCATATTAAAAAAAAAAATTAAAAACTTTTTTTTAATAAATAAAAAATCAGAAATCAAGAATCTGGTTAATAATCCCCCACCTAAATATCAAGTCTTGGGGTTAAACTGTAAAACAGTAAACGAGACCTGTAGCTGAATTACATAGTCAAAAGGAGGAGGAAACGCAGTCACAAAAAAGCGTTAAGGCACATATTTTAATATGAATAGGTGTATTTGTATATAAATTGTGTTAATGAAAATATGTTTGTGGCCATCTGTGAGTAAGGGCAAGGAAAGAATTTTTCTTAAGACGTTTACTGTTTATGTGGATAAGTATTTTTTTGGATATTGATAAAAAAAATAACATAAAAAGAAGACCTGCAGCTAAAATATTTGACTAGTAAGACAATTAAGAGTTAAAGGTCAATTTTTTTAGCTGATAACGTCAAATGAAATTGTTCTTGATATTGTTACCTTAATACATATTGTATATCCGGAAGCAAAGAGCGTAAACAACAATCGAGGGTTCTTTTATTTTAAATAGCAAAATTTTTGCAACAACTGCTTATTAAATTTGAGAATCCAATTTTACAAAAATTGTATTTTGAATTCGAAACAACTTAATTTTCAAAAATGTTTAAGAGTTTTTAAAAACTATTTTACTTTTACAACAATAACTGCTCGTACTCCTGACCAGTATTAGGAAATAGAAAAAGCAGCAACACAAATTTATTAAGAGCAATCTGAAACTGATGGTGCTTAAAATTTGCAATTTACTCAAAACTATTTCTTTTAAAATAAAGCAATTGCCTCAATCAAACAATTATTCTCCGGCATATCTTATGTCTTCTATCTTTTTCTCTTGCAAATTGCAACAAATTTACGTCAGTCAGTCTAAAGAAAATATCAAGAATTTCAACTAATAATACTAACACCAACAAATACAGCAACCAACAAATGGCTGTTCTTTTGCTAAAATGGCAGTTGCTATAACTGAAGAATCAGCTTTAAGTGTTGACCGAAAAGATTGTAACACAGAAAAGTTTAAGGAAAAAGAACAAAATATTGTTTCTTTAACAACTAAAGTAAATAAAGAGACATCAAATGAAATTGCTTCGGACATACAATCCGAAACAACAACATGCCTGAATTTGCAAGATGCTGTTAAGAATCTACATAATCGCTCTAAGGGACGTAGCTTATTACATCGTTTGGCCTCATTTGCAGCAGCTGCCAGTAATACAACAAATTTTACAACATCCTCCATCAATTCTCCAAATCGCCAATTGGAAAAATTTGCAAAAAGATCATTGCGTCTTAGTTCTTCAAACTTAAAGCAGTCTTCGATCTTAATGGAGATTTTAAAGCTTAATAGTTTAATGGATAATACCAAACAGCCGGAGCGGGACCAGGAGCACGAACAACAGGATCTTAGTAAAAGTCCTAATTTACCTAACACCTATCATATGTTGGCCTCTCAATTATTATACTCTCAATTCGTGCAACAACAATCCCAGCCGCTGTTTATCTTGGACTATAGTTCCAACGCAAATAAAAAAACTTTGGACGTGGAAAATCTTCAAAATAACGGTGTTGAAGAACTTAAACATCACGAAAATGAGGATTTAGCGTCTTTAGTAACAACTAGTAATATAAAATGTGAGAAATCTGCCATAACTGATACATGTGTTAAGGTGCAATCCAATTCTTGCGTTGCTAAAATTTTGGATTTGTGGCATGAAAAATTCAAAGTTTTGACAAAGGCCCATGTTTGCTTAGAACAATTTTTGGAAATAAATCAGGAAATGCAAATGGCATTTAAGATCTCTGGAATGCACGCTCAAATATTTGCAAATCTTCATCAAGAAAAAGGCTTTATTGAGGGTGTAATTTCTAAATTGCTATACATTTTTAGACATTGTGAGGACTCTAAGCAATTGTATTTAAGAACTTGCTCACCTACGCCATACCAAACCCAAGATACTGCTTCATTTTCCCCATCTCATAACCTAATAAACTCCCAGGAACTCTTAACAATTCAAAATGATTTTAAACCTGCCCCTGAGACTTTGACATCCCAAGGCGGTGATTTATTTGACTCTGTTATAAAACGAGAAGAACAGGAGCCAAATGATTTAGAATCGAAAAGTAAAATTTTTAAAAATGTTTGGCAACCTTTTGTCAATGAAATTCCCCAGCAAACTTCATCATATGAAAAACCAGAACAAGCCAAACAAGGTAAAGATACCGAAGAAGGTCCTGAAAAAGTCAAGTCGCCAGTTTGTTTTTGGCATCCCAAAAATTTGGGTAAAAACTTAAACGAAAAAGCTGTTACAGCAGTGGAAATTATTTTAGAATGTGCTGCGCTTAATAAGAACCGGCAACATACTGAAACAACTTCTAAAATAAATTGTCAAAAAACGACAGAAGACACTAAAACACCTACTACTGTGAAGTCAAGCAATTCACCCTTTCTGCAAGCAACTTCAGCCTCATCTGCCTCCTCGTCAGCTTCATCAACATCTTCGTCCTCACCAAATACATCATCAAGTTCTAACCCAGCCGAAGAAGCGCCCGCTTTAAATCTGCTAATGGCAGACTGTGGCACCTCTTCATTTCTCACAGCGCTCAGCAATAGAGCTCTTATAAACCTAGCCTCAAATACAACTACCAATGTCCACAATATACCACCGATTACTACTACCAGCCCTTTAAATAGTAAACGTAAAACAAAAAAACCCGACATTAGCACACCAACCAATTCTCAAGCTTCCTCCTCCTTTGCTGCTACAAGTCCGCCCATTAACCACCATAACAACCAAATGTATGGTACTCATCATCATGCTGCCGCTGCCGTGGCTGCTTTACAGGAAAAAGCTTTAAGTGATATGTTTAAAGTAAGATTTAGTGCTTTAACTGCTGCGGCGGTTATTAATGCAGCCACTGCCTCAGCAAATGCGGCAGCAACAGTTTCAACGACTACGACAAACAATACAAACGACAGCAACAACTCCAACGCCACAGTAATGATTGCCGAAGGACCATATGACCTTAGTATTGGCAGCAAATTTAAAAAGATGTAAAAATGCAAAGAAATATTTATAACTGTTACAGCCTAACTACACCATTTCCCTTTCTAATACAAATTTTTTCAATTGCGTTACAATCTTTTAATTAGTTTGTAAATATGTATTTATATTCGATAGTAGTTCGACTATTTCGAATTTGACTTTAATTTCATTAAAAATTTTCGAATTTTACTGAAATAAAAACTTCGGCAATGCTTTTAGTTGTGACTAAGCAAAATTAATTCAGTTGCAATGAAGAAGTTTCCAATTTCAGTTCAGATGATTTCAATCATGGATCCGACCACAATGTCTCAGAATTTTTGCCTTTCCCAGAATGAACTTATACACATACCATGCACCATAAAAGGATATGTATTTATGTATGCATGTTAGTCTTAAATTTTACCCAAAAGAGTTCCTATTTTCTGGCAGAGAGCTATACAGTGCAAATATTTCGCCGTAACCCAAAATTAATTAATTCCTAGCCGAATTAAAAAAAAAAAAAAATAATAACGAAAGTTGATTGCTATTTTATCCGAACTGAATTTTAAATTCATTAAAAGTTACTCCGTTGGAAGACGCTTTCTTAAACACTGAAAATGGTGAAAATATTATTTAATATAAAAAACCAGTTTCGTTGCTTTGAAACGAGTTTTTTCTTATATCTCCTGTCATTTAATGGAATGGGAGTAAAAGTCATGTGTAAACGAATTCGCCAATAATTATGATGAACATGATGATGAATAATATTCAAAATGTTTGTTTTAAATAGTTTTCAGTTTTTTTTTGTCTTTGAACTGATTGAACAACCTCGTCATTATCATTGTCATTTTATAAAACCAATTTTCTCTACTTTCAGCATCCAAAAAATGCGCAAAGACTAATGTCCTTTTTTGGTCTGAATCAGGCGCGGATCCAGCTTGAGCCTTAGAGAGGGGGGGGGGGGGTATAATACAAAAAAGTAAAAAGTTTATTAAAAACAATATGTGTATATTATATTAAAAAAAACTCAACAATAATTGAATTAAATTAAATTAATCTGTTTAAATAAACAATTTATGATTTCCTTGTGAGGCAAATTTAGATAGTACAGTCTATCTTCTGTCATTGTTGATCTGAGCCATGTTTTTATTCGACGAAGGGTAGGACATGAACTCTCGCTCGTAGCATTACTGACGAGCATTGACACGAAAATTTGAAATATTTTTCTTATATTTGCGTAGATATCTTCATCACAGTTTATTAAAGCATCTTCAACGTTATCTGATAGATTTTCAGATATTTTCCATTATTGTTGCCAATGCAACAGCTCAGGCTCAAGTTTAGATCTCTCTTTTATCAAATATAATCAGCTCATCCGCTAGTTGTAGTTTTAACAGTTTTGTATCTGTATATGACTTGATTACACTTTGAGGTAGAAGTTTAGGTATGCTTAATACATTTAGAATATCTTTTGGGAAAGGTGTTTTGAGATCTTCTAAAATAACTTCAATAAGAGGAATGTAACCTACAACTCGGTATTAATCTTCAACATTTTGGATGTAATTATTTCGTTCAAATCTTGTCTTTTCGATTGGAACCTCGATTTGAACAGCTTTATTTCTTGTCTCTTCAAGGCACATGATTAAAGCTGCGTTCACAATCAAAAAAACATTTTCACTTGGTGTTCATAATAGAGCAACAATTTCTTTTTTAACTACACACATTTTGCACCAAGAAACCGTTTGCAAATTTTAGCCACAACAATATTATGCATTTATTTTTATTTTTGTAAACATTTTGTTAAAATTTTCATTCAAAACTAAATAAAATTATTTTAAACGTCAGAAACAATTCCATACAAATTGTTGCTGAAGTTCTAGTTGACTCAACTTTAGTTACATTTTTAAAAAAATTTTAGTTACATTTTTGTTCTAAAAATGAAAGGAAAATATATGAAATACTTTGGGAAGAAAAAAGATAGAAGAAAAAACGAAATTGTTTTTTTGATTGTGAACGTAGCTTAAAGTTTTGATAAGGCTTGATCCTTTTTGAAGATCTATATCTTGCTTTTGTAAAATGATACTAAGCGGCTGTGTTACAACAAGTATCACACTTATATGTATATTCCGCAAATAAATTCAAAAATACTAAGTGAGTTCCTTAATATAAAGGTAGAGATATAAAGCTTCTACTATATGATGTACACTTGTTGCAAAGTGTAAAATTGAGTCGTGACGGTCCACCCATCTTGTCTCGCATAATGTAGAGAGTTTAGCTCCCAAATACTTTGTTAAAACAGTGTTTCGCTTGGGATGATTATATTTAAAAAATGTTGTCGTTTCTTTAACAAATGATACAACTTTTTGTATTAATGGCACTTTATTGCTTTTAGAAATTGAGTTGTTTGATTTACGGGAATAGCAAGGCGTTTGTTTCGCATTTGTCGCGGTGTACAGAATTTCTTAAGAGCTCCATTATCTGCTGACTCCAACTCCTACAAAATGTTTTAAGGTCAAGACCAAAATTTGTCAAAGCTTCAAGAACTATTGATGATAGTGCCTTCGCATTAATTGACACATCAACGTCTTCAATATGCTTTGAAGCCCCTTTAAATGAGTTTACGATAAAGCTAATAAATTCTTCCCAAACATTTTTGTTGTTTGTTGATAAATCTTGAAGATAAGGAAATCTGGCTTTTCCCCAACTAATACATGCTTTTGTCAAAAATTATCGAATAGAATTTTGATTCATATAACACATACATACATATTTATTGAATATACTAAAGCTAAGATCCCACTATCGGCTCAAATAGCACAATTTGTGACGATTTTTATTGTGCTATATCGGCGCACATTTAAAAACACTGCACAATTTATTCTTGAGTGGTCCCATTATCGTCGCACATTGTGACAATTTTTTTCGGTTCATATAGGGCAAAACTGAATTGCGACAATAATCGGTACAATGCGGTCACACTCTCGTGCAATTTGGGCCAATTGAAATCATATGTTTTGGTTTATTTGCTTGTTGGCAGACATAATTTTACTAAAGAAATTCGGAAAATTCTCCGTCTGAATATTCCATTATGCTTCCTAACAATTTTAAATAATATATTAATATACAATAAAAAATGTATTCAAATTTGTTCCAACTTACTGCACTTGTCCTTTTTTTGAAATTGTTGTTTTGTAAACAAATGTTTACAAACCAGGGATGGCAACATCGATACAACTGCAATGGTTTGGTTAAAGCGAATTGTTTTCTTTAATTTAACAGTACAAATGTTCTTTTTAACGTTTTAATACATAAAAAATAGATAAAACAAATGTAATTTTGGTACAATTAGGCTCAAAAAAGTAAAATTATAGTGTGTGCAATTTAAAAATTTCGTTTTGCCATCCCTTGTATCGGCGCTGATTGGCGACTGTGATCGGCGAACAAGTGGCCGATAAAAATCGGAACATATTAAACAATTTGATTGCTCCACATTGTGCAAAAGAGTGTTCACATTATCGGCGCATCAAGGTTTATTTTGATTGTCCACAGTCAGCAAAATTTCGGCACAGATTGTCGCATATTAAAAAGTTTTGACCGTTCACACTATCGGCACATGAAATACGGCAAAAATTGGTACATTGCGCCGATAGTGGGATCTTAGCTTAAGGCTTAATAATAATTCAACCGCACGCATTATCAAGTTAAACGTTTAGTCTTTGGATATAGATGGCACCTGCTGGGATTGAATGTAGAATAATAAATATTTGAATACGGTTAACTAGATGTTTCATTGGAAATATTTTATAAATAACTATTAGGATTAAAATTTGGATACTTATTGAAAATTTCGTTAGAGATTCAATAAAAAAACAAAAAAAATATTGAAAATTTAGTTAGAGATTCAATAAAAAACTTTGGTGGGATTTCCAAAAATTTCTTGTATTATCGAAATAAACAAGACATGTTTTATAATCCGCGCCTTATCTGAATAATATATTTTTTTTTATAGTCTAGATTAGGTGTTATTGAGAATTTTACATTTGTTAAATAAAATCCTTATTTTTCGATTGGAAATGGTGTAGTTAAAGCCCATGTTTTATTTAGCAAATTATTTATTTCCTGTTATAAAGTTTTTGATAAAATGCTTACAAATGAATTTCCCTCTTTTTTTCAGGAATCTGGATAATAAAAATTCATCGAATTTACAAGGAAACGACAATTGTAAAGATAATTCATTGGAAAAAAAGAAACCACATATCAAAAAGCCTTTGAATGCCTTCATGTTATACATGAAGGAAATGCGTGCCAAAGTTGTTGCTGAATGCACTCTAAAGGAATCAGCTGCCATTAATCAAATTTTGGGAAGACGGGTAAGATTTTATTTAAAATTGTCTTATACATATATTAAAATTTTCTTTTTCCACTATAAACTCAAGTATTGACAAAAAAAAAAAAAAAAAAAAAAAAAAAAAAAAAAAAACTAAATTTTTATGAGGAAATTTTTTCTATTTTGCTTGTTTTTAGAAGATACTGTGTTTAAAAAAAAAGTTTCAAATTTTACTTAAGACTCTAATAAAGATAAAGGCCTGGCTGCCTCAAAAAACAAAAAAGGATAGAAATCGTCCAATCAAGGTTTCAAATAGGTCCTTAAAAATTTTAAAATTTTAAAATTTAGAAAATAGTTTTAAATATCTTGACAAACTTGACAATCTATAAATCTTACTTGTTTGCCTTCAACGACCTACATACATATGTAATTAATTGGCTTAATCCCCAATTCGTGCTTGAAATAATCCGAAAGTAAGAGAAGCAACCAGAGGTAGAGAAAATATTTTTATTTACTTACCCATTACACATGTTAGTTTGTTTTACATTTGTTGTATGCCGCCCTTTGTGTACAGAAGAACTCTCAATTATAAGAAACCAGCAGCATGCCCGAGATGGTTTTCGTAATCATTCTACTTTGAAAATTAATGTTTTTAACTGAATAATTTTATCAAATAGCATTTGGGAATTTTTGCTTCTTATTTAACTTTTTAAACATGAAAACTTAAACATGAAAACAACGTTTGTTTTTCTTCTTGAAGTGTTGTTGTTGTTTCCACAAAAAACAAGCAAATCATTTTTTAACTTCGTTTGTAGTGTTGTCGTTGTTTCTACAACAAACTTTAACAAACGCACGTGTGGGCACTCATATTGGTTTTCGAAAATTATCCCATGTTAAGTCTTTTTTAGAAGTAGAAAATACTTTAATTCAATTCGAGTTTTTTTCTTTCTGTGTAGTTCCAAAAAGTGGCTAATGAAGGTTTAAGCAAACTTTGCTTCCCAAACGTATCATATAAAATGTTTAAAGTCCCCCGTGATATTTTGAGGGGCTAATAAAAAGGTTGAACATTTCCTTAAATAATCTTTCTATTTTAATCCATTAATTGTTTCATTGACACAAAACATTCTCACGTAGTTTTCTTTCTCAAAAGCTATTCCACACATAAGGAAAATGTTGTTCCAATAAACCTAAGTCTGGGTTCACACTATTAAAGTTTTCTTCCAGAAAGTCTGAGCTTTTTGGTGAGAGTGGACATGCTATTCTTCTCTACTCCCTTAGTCTGTGTTCATACGGCTCATGTCTTATTGACATGATTGCCACTTTATAGGCGAGAATGACGAGGGGAAAAGAAACGAGTGCACAGATGCATGTACTGTCTTTACGTTTTGCTTTTTCATTCGTTGTTTAATTTTGTCATTGTTTTCAATATCAAAAAAGCACACATGCATACGCACGACTATACAAAATAAAAAACATATCGTCAACATGACATGAATCATTTGAACGCCAATTCATGTTCAAAGAAGAAAAAGGAAGAATCTTGTCAATAAGACGTGAGCCGTATGAGCTCAGACTTACCAATACCTTAAATTTTCAAAAAGACATCTTCCCGTGTGTGAACCCAGGCTAAGCAATTGTATTTTCTAAAATCCGAAAGTTTGTTTGAAACATATAAGAATTTGAGTAGCTTTTTCGAGAACTTGCTTCAAAAGTGATAGGTTATTATATTAAAAAAAGAAGAAGCTTACTGACATAAGGTACTGTTAATATACGTTGCAAACGTTAGTTGTCGCAAGTAAAATTTGATTCTTATTCTCATAATTATTATAATAATTTTTATACAATATGTTTTTGTTTTACACCATTTTTTTTTTTCTTATCAAAAATATCTAAAATGATACATATTTTAAAATTAAATAAAGCGTTGGAATTTTCAAAAAGCTGTAATTTTTAAATTAATGACTCTTTTCGCTCTTTTAAGGGTCTTAAGAAATTATTTAACTAGTTATTGCTCAAATATTTAGAAATATATATATTATATTTTTTTTAATTACCTTAAAAATTTACATTGAAACGTATTTGAATTTTTTTAAAATACAATCCACCCCACCCTCCTTTTCAAACAAAAAAAAAAAAAACAAAAAAATATTTTTATAGTGGCATGAACTGTCCCGCGAAGAACAAAGTAAATATTATGAAAAAGCTCGACAAGAACGTCAATTACACATGGAATTGTATCCGGGTTGGAGTGCACGGGACAACTATGGTTATGTTTCAAAAAAGAAAAAGCGTAAAAAAGACAGATCGCCCGCGGATTCGGGAGGTATTGCACTAAATTTTTTATTTTTTTTTTAATTTTTAACAATTTTTATTTGTAACCTTGTAAGACACTAAAAAACATTAACCCATCATCTAACATTTTCAGTTTTTCATTTAATTAACAACTAACTTAATTATTATTTATTTAATTATTCTTACACCTAATAACAATTAGAAATAACAATTTATTTTTGTTTTTTTTTTTAAATAATAAACATAAATAATATTTAAATATAAAATGCCATTCAAGAGTCCACTTCATGGTTAATTAAATTTAGGACAGCCAGTTCAGAAACAGAGATAAAATATGTTTTAATATGATCTTTACAAAACTATGTTCTCTTATTCCAAACATATAATGATAAGCATTAATATTTCAAAAAAAGCAATATGATTGCCAGCAAACTTTTAATGTTAGCTTAAAGCTCAAGTATGTACAATACGTTTCAAATTATAAGTACATACATACATTTGCATGTCATTATTTTATACTCGTAGTTTAATAAGAATCATAGTGAAACATGGTTTTCTCCGAAAACTAATGTGCAACGAAACGATGAATATTTCTTTAAATATCTTTTGTCTTTGGACTTGATTGAGATCATCTTAATCTGTTTTCAAATACATCTCAGTAAAAGTGAAAGTAAAATAAGTTAAATCAGAAGAGATCGTTTGTCTTACAGATAAATTGAATTTATTAGTTTTTTTATTTAAATAAAATTAGTTTCTCAGAAAAAGTGAAAACCAAAAACTGAAGCACAAACGGATTTTGAGCAATTGCAATTAATTTTCTTTTAAATGTTATTAATTAATTTTCTTTTAAATTGTATTTAATGTTCTCTATTTGAACTGGAATATCATTTTAAATGAATTTGAGTTTTCTCATTACCGGGGACTTGTTAAATTTTTCTTTCTAGTTCGAAAACTCGCTTTTTTGCATATACATTTAGATCATCCATAAAAACTATTTTACTTTCTTCGGATATGCATTTATACATTCAAGGCCTCATTCATAAATAATACTTTCGGTTTAAAAATGGCTTATAAAACGGAATTTGTTAAATGAACCTTTTAAATACCTAAAATATTTCTTATGAATAATATTTAGATTTTTTAGAATTTGGTTTTGATTGATTGATTTTTGTCATTTTTTTGAAGAGATGCTTAGAGAATTTTTTTTCAGTGATTCAAGTACATATATACTTCGTATGTATTTTAACAAACTTAATTTTAAACAAGTAAGAGTTCTATATTCGGCTTTACCGAATCTGATATATTGGCTTCACATTTTTAAGTGTAATACCATTTTTTTTTCTGTTTTGTAGTTGACAAAAATAGAAATTAGTTTATAGCCTTTTTACACTGATCAACATCTAACATCTACCTAACATCAATTTGCCACCATTTGCGAAGATGTTAACATCTTTCCATAAGAAATACTTAGGGCTTAAAACCGACATCTTTAAAAGATGTCCCTATCTCATTTTATTCCATTCTACATCTTTCGATTATTTTAGTGTCATCACTAGAAAAGTGGCAATAAGTTCTGTTATTATTGTGGCATCACTGACAAAAAGAAGTTTGTTTTGAAAGCAGCGTTACCATTTGTCAAGTTTTATCTTTTATTGCAATGTTTTTTTGTTAAGTATTTTTTATATTTTTAAACAAATTGAACTTTAAATACATTTTTGAGTTTTCTTTTTAAATTTTGGCACTTTTGTAAGAAAAAACATTTTTAATTAAAAAATTTATTTTTTATCAAAAATGACAATTTTGTTTGATGGTAGATGTTAGATTTGAGCAATGTAAATGAGTGTTTCACATTTTCTACATCTTTGATGGTAGATGTTAGATGTTGATCAGTGTAAAAAGCAAATTAGCTTAACTCCAACGACAAAAGCAGCTTGGACAACAACCCGCAGCCGTGTTGGCTTGTAGTCGTCAATATAATCATTCTCATTTAAAGGTGTGTTTTATATTTTTGGCTTATTGAAGTCGGTAACCTGCTGTCGTAAATGTTTTTAATGCATATCAGTTAAAATATTTGTCAAATGTTAAACATACGTTAATTTTATACGTGACGTTGCGTTGCGGATGAACCTGATAAAATTTACGCACACGACGTTTTTTTATATATATAAAAACAAAACGCTCAAATTACAAAAGCTAAATTTTAAAAGTTTTGACAAATTTTTTTGGAGTAACGAGTCTTTCAGTTAAAAGAAAAAGTTTAATATGAAAAAAGTAAGAGTGCTATATTTGACTTTGCCAAAAAGTATATACCCCTCACCATGATGCCATAAGAACAGAAAATTATATGGCAAATACCATTCGTTAGATATAAATAAATCTATTTTGCTACACACTTAGATCACCAATCCTGTCCACATTTTGTTTGATATTTTGTATTAATAACTTAATGCTCTCCCTTTCCAGAAATACAGGAAAATATAAACGACTACCAGGGATTTATAGGTAATATACGATGCAGTCGTGGTATTTTGTTCATATCTCAGCCATTTCTGGTCCGATCTAGCTGAAATTCAACAACAAACTTTTCGGGAGCATATGTGACATAGACCCCCTTATATCTAGGTTCATCGGAAAACCCATTTCAACGGACAGACGGCCATCTATAAATACTTTGCTCTATTGGGGGTAAGATCAATAGTAGAAATGGAATATCATAATTTTTCAACAAGAGTTTTTTAATCTCAGATATCTAAGATAGAACTACGGTTGCTCCTTCTTTTCATTTAGAAGACGAATTGGTTGAAATATGCTGTCCACTTGATGGCTGGCCAATGAACCTAATGCGACTTTGCCAATATTAAACGTGTTTTAAGGAATTGACTCTGATGAGTGGCATTTTGTATCTAATTTTTGCCTTAAAAATGTTTATACCATTTACCATGGTGCGATAAGAACAGTAAGCTATAGGTATATAAATACTGGTCTTTTAGCCACGACCACTTCACCAATCCTGCCCACATTCTGTCGGATGTTGTGTATAAGAAACCAAGATGCGTGTTCCTAATTTTTAAACTTTATCTCTTGCCGTTTTCACGCCCACTTCCATATTTTTAGAGGAACTGTGTTTTAATAACCCAACTATGTAAACCAAATTTGGAAAAATTTTCTAAATACTTTCTTAAGATATGTTTTTTTTAATAATTTATTTATTGAATCTTCATGAATGGACTACCAAAATTTAATTAAATCCTATTATAATTCCTAAGTTTACGTTGTGCCAATGACTGGCGAAAGTTCTCCTGATCACGATTCCCGTTAATCAAATGTGATGGCCATCATTCAAAATATTTCGACCAAGTGGATTTGGGTGCAATTCAACATTTTATTAACGTTATCGGATCATAGTTTGTACTGATGGCACATAAAAGTTTTTTTGAAAGTTGGAGTTTTTTTACGTACCATGGAGCGGATGTGATGATTCGAAGAATTTTGTTTTGCAACCTGTTGATTGTTTCTATATTAAAGACCGAAGCAGTGCCACATAACTAAATACCATATCGCCAGCTTGGCTTTAAGATAGAGTAATAAAGTTAGAGTTTACAGTCTAGACGAATGTTTCGAATGTTGTGGTATTAATTGATTATTTATATCCTGTTCGTCGATAACGAATGAAGACTTCGGATCGCTTAAGTTACATGTAAACCAAAAACAATATTTTACAATTTTTTTTGTTTTAAATGTAATTTAAGTGAACGCAGTCTTCACCCGTTATCGAAGAACAGGCCATTACTTTATTTTCCATTCTTTAATCTGTTTTTCCAACCGAGATACCTCATAGCAATTTTCGTGGACTCTCAAAAAAGAAATATCATCAGCAAAGGCTGATGTTTGGGTGTAGTTGTTGATTGGCATGTCTGAAGTTTATATTAGAAATAATATAGGTCCTTGATTGCTCCCTGTGGGACTCCAATATTAATCGGTTGAGGAGTACTTAAAAAATGTCATTCTTTAAAAATAAATTTTCGACCAATCAAATAGCTCTTCAATAGCTTGTGACTATTTATCGGTAAATTTAGCTTCAGTCCATGTATTAGTCCCTCAGGCCACACTTTCTCAAAAACTTAAGAAACATCAATGAAGAGTGCAGAATAATATTATTTTTCTTAAACAGTTTTTCTAATAACGTTTACTATTATATATTTTCTCGAACAATAAACTAATAGGACTAAATGACTCAATTTTGGTGTGATCTTTCCCTGGCTTATGTACCGTGGTTACTAGATAGGTTTTCCATCTTAAAGGATATAACTCAATTCGTAAAATAGCATTAATAATTCGAATATTGTTTTCTTCTATTCGGGGTAGCTCCGGAAGCATGCTTTGAGCTCTCTACATACATATATATCGCTGGGTACATTAGGGTCAAATACATTTTTAAATGGCCAACAAACAAGTTTTCTTTTTCCACATCACTTCTTGTCCAACTTTTAATCGAGTTTCGTAGGGGTGTTTACGAGTTACTGGTCTTTTATGATTTTTAATTGCACGCAACAATAATTATTCAGATTGTGGAGTTGCATCAAGTTCTTAAAGTTACTTTTTCAAGGATGTCATTTTGTGTGCCTGCAGTAACTTTCCTAGTTTTTTTGTGCATTTGTTATTTTTTTTTAGGGGATATGGAAAAATGATGGACAGTTAGATTGATATTTCTTTCAATATTGGCAATAGAGGTCTAAGGCTGGGTTTTCGAAATGTGGTTTAAGTTTAAACTTAGTTTAAAGTAGTCTGAAACTCGGATTTTTCCAGCGACATGTGATTTTTTTTTTTATTATATCATTAGGGACCACCATTTTAAGCAAAACTAAGCTGTTGCGTCAAAATTTTGTATACAAACTTGGCAATGGCGGCACAAGTCTGTTTTCAGATTAACTAAACCTAGTTTAACTGAGTGCTCAAAAACCCAGCCTTAGTATTCTGGAGTGCGAAGCGATATATTATTCGTGCGGAGGATACTGGTATATTTTTTTTAAATATTGTGGATGTGGGATCAGAAGATATTTCAAGGAAAGCTTCTACACAAATCGTTTCCATCGGGATGTTTAACCACACCAAAAATCGATACCGTTGCACCTCCCGAACAAGGAGATTATAAATATATCCATATCCGTATATCTCTTGAACAGCAAGAGCCAAAGTTTTCAAATTTGGTACAAGCATCTTGTTGCATCAGACAAAATGTGAGCAAGATTGGAGAAGTGGGCGTGGCACAATATCTAAAAGTAAAAACGGTATTTATATAACTTTCTGTTCTTATGACGTCATGATGAAGGGTATATAAATAAGATTCGGCATAGCCGGAACTAGCACTCTTACTTGTTAAATGTTTCGAACACTACTCTGTTTTACAACAATGTTTTGTTTGTTAAGAGTCAAATAAACCATACAAGCGGTTTGATCTATGATAGAAAAAAACCCATGGAGCATGTTTGTACGAATAAAAAATTAAAAAAAAATGGACTTTTAATTTTGAGAGCGAATTTTTACATTTTTTTGTAATCCCTATTAATTATTATGCCAAGTACATACAAACAAATCATGGTCATCGCTAATTTTTTATCGAAGGTTTCAAAAAACAAATAAGAAAAAATAGCAATATGTAAAAAGCGGATGTTAATGTTATTAATAACAACAAATAAATAAACAAAATTGTTGCTTTCTTTTGTATTTGTTTTCAAAGAAAAAAATGTTTACAAATGTTATAAAAACAGCTGTTGAATTATGAATCTGCCGTGAAAACAGCGTGATTCACATTCGTAATTCAAAACGCGAACAACGTAGTTCAAAATGCCGTGCGAACATAAAATAATACTATCACTATTTGTTTTATTTAAATAAAAGCCTGATAATCGAACATATATCTCTGAAATGTGAAGCTTATAATATCTTATTTCTATTCTAATAATTTCACATAATGTTACGCAACAAAATTTAGGTAAACAAGGTCGCCAAGCATGTGTTGCCTTCTGTGGATTAAACCTGTAAATTAGCCATTATTTAAGTATCAAAAAAAAAAATTCTGAATCTGAATATTTAAAAATTCCTTATAATTAACTTATTTTACTTTCACACTTAGAAGGTGTAAGTAACGCCTTTGTACAAATTTTATCTCTGGTATTTCTTAAGTAAAATGACATTTTTTTGCTAAGAAAAAAAATCTTTTTTTTCGTTAGAATATTTTGTAGAGTTAGTAGAGAACATCACTAGAAATATTTTATACAATCATATTATGATCAATTTTATTAATTAAAAACAAAATTAAATCACCTGCTTTTCGTTAAATCTTTTACATCAGTTTGATAATTCTTTGGTAAAATTATGATTTCTTTGTGTTTTTTTATTATTTTATAATTTTTATTAGTTTAGACAACTAATTACATTGAACTGCTTTTAAAACATAACTTAAATTGAATTAATCAAAATGAAAGTTTTAAAACTAATTAAGAATTATTATAACGTAAACCACACACACTTACATACATAAAAACACTCCCAGAAAATAAATAAACAATTAAATTGTTTTAACGAAATGTTGCATTTGTTTGGACAAAGTATATTCAATTAATTGAAAACTTTTTTTTTTACAAATTGGTTCAAAATTAGTTTATAAAACTTTTGGTTACGAAAATTTAAGTAAAATATTTTATAGAATTGGCCCAATTTTTATAATTTTGTTTTATTTAGTTTTTTTTTATATTAGTTTTTAAAAATATTTACAAAAAACAAAAAAAAAAAAAAAAAAATAAAAACAATTAAATCTTTAATGATCCTTAAAGGACAACAACTTTAATACCAAATACAAACAAACACATCTTTAAAATGGTTAAACAGTTTTTTTTTAAAGTTTGGGGAAAAAGTTTGCTTAAAGGAATATTTGGATTAAAATTAAATAATAAGCTTTTACAAAAAAAAAAAAAAATTTCTAATGAAAGTAGGCCATTAAGGCCCAACCCTGAATAGGTTCTGATTTCTAACTTACGAATTTCAGTTTTATTAATTTTCGAAAAATTTAATTTTTGTTTTATAACAGCGCGAAAAGAACTCCCAAATTGTTTTTAAAAATTCAATTATTTTAACAAAAAACAAAAATTTTAATGCAAACAATTTGATTTAATTGATTGATGATTGTCGACACTTTGTTCTTTAAAAACTTCGATAATTCTTAAGTTTTTCTTAATTTTTACTGATTAAGAAAGTATAAGCGAATTTAAACTGTACCATTATTGCTTTTTCTTACAACTACCAAAAACAAAAAAAAAATGTCAAGTAGTCCAAAAATAGTAGAAAAATCTTAAATATAGGGACATTTTAGACATACATATGTAT
The DNA here is from genome assembly GCA_930367215.1 of Pollenia angustigena. NCBI lineage: Eukaryota > Metazoa > Arthropoda > Insecta > Diptera > Polleniidae > Pollenia > Pollenia angustigena. The sequence continues at coordinate 20,068,454 of OV884061.1, read as the reverse complement.
TTACTGTTACCGCTATTATAACATAAAGTTCTATAAATTTTTACCATAAAAACATGGTTCCCACAGCTGTACACATAAATAGAATCATACGTAAGGATGTATGTATGTTTTTATACGCTGATGAAATCTTGGAAATATGTACTCAGGGTCCACACCGGAGGTCTGCGAGAACGAAAAAAAAATAAATTTCAACACACTCATTTGTTTTTTAACTACAATGAGTTGTTCACCCAATAATAACAAACCAAATGAATGAATAACTAAAGCGAAACAATTTACTAACTAACTTAATTCAGTCAACTCAAGTGAAATAAGTTGAAAATCGAATCAACTTTGTATGCAAAATAATTTTAATTTTTACTTCTAATTTGAAATTTTATCTGTACATACATAATATTATGTATGTCTCCTCTAGTTGGATAATGGTACTTAAGCTAAATTTTCAAGAACAGAAAGATTAGCTTACACAACTATTGTTTCAAAGTATTCAAATAAATATAAACACATTCAATATTTGAAAAAAACTATTTGAGCTTTTTCTGTAAACGGGCTTTCTACAAAGGATTATTGTAATATTTTCTTACTTATGAATGAATCTCACATTCATTTACAGTAAACAAGTGTTATATGCAACACATTCACTCTTATTTTTGTGTATGGTTACTCTCCCCTTATCTTTTTGAGTGTTTCACATTTGAATAAATGATGTGCGCTTTGAGTAAAGGCAAACAAGTGAGGTATTCAAAGCAGACCTCTAGTTCGTACTGAGAAACATGCACGACTCTTACGTACTGAACGAAACCCCAAACTGCTCTCCCACCCCTCGGGACTGTCATTAGGTTTTATTTCCCGAGGGTTGTCAGCGTACGCTGGTCGTCTACTTAAACTACCAGTGCACTTCTTTTCTAGGACTTGCAGAGTTTCTCTGCTTGGGTTAGGTAAAAGTTTACTTTTTCGTGTTTCCAGTCTAAAAGTCCATCATACTTAAGATGAATTCTCCCATCTGCTTTGCTAAGCCTCGATGGTGTTCCTCTTTCTCTCTTTGTTCTTCGTACTTCTCTTTAAAATGAAACTGGGTTTCTCCTTATCTCGTTCTGAATTCATGTAAGCTCTGCCATGTCGATTAAGATAGTTCCAGCTACAGCAGTTCTAAATTAATTGCAGACTCTTAGGCTGCAACCACACCAACAAAAGACAAACAGTTTTTTTACTAATACGAGACGCATACTGCGACAAAACATCCCAGCGGGAAAAATATGGAGTACGGATGACTTCTAGAAGGCCTCTGTACTCCTTCTTTTGGATATGCAAAGCATGCGCGCTCCATTCCATACTCATATCTTTTTTACACACGTTGTCATTGCGGAGAAGGCCTTCCGCTCTCGCTTCTTTAGGAGGTACATAAGAATGGCAACGGCATCAAAAAAAGTAATTATTTTGTTTTTGCTTGTGCAAAAAAACCATACAAAAAATGTTACTCCTCCTCTATTCCCTTCTCATAGAAGCGAGTGTGGAAGGCGTATCTTATCTTTTATACCAAAGAGCCGAGGCCGTCTATGAGGCATTCCTTAGCAGTTATAAAAGAATAGTAATTGATTAAAATACATTTTATAGCAGGCCCTTAAAAGACGTGAAATAAAAAGGTCTTCTGAGTTTTCCCGCTGGGATTGGTTGTAGAAAATTCATGTGGTTGGATACAATATACAAACACTGAGTAAGATAAAACAAAGTGAAATAGTTCGTAGCACATAAATGCGTGCTTTCTTACCGGTTGTCTTTTATGGCATATGGCTTTCACTGCATATTCATGGTATTAGAAAAGTGATATTACAAAAAATAAAAAAAACATCGTATGTACTTTCTTCATTGGAAAAGAGGTTAACGATATATGTTTGAATACACTAGTATTTTCTACATTTATGTCTTGTAAATTGCTTTTTCGGTCTGAATAAAGTTGTCCAGCAGCATTGAATAGCTGCTTACTAGAGACGCTCGGCGGTGGTACTTTTTGCACAGAATACTAACAGAACTGTCACGAGACGGAAGATTTTGCGTTTTTTGTCTCTTTCTAATGAAGCTGCCCTTTGACATTTCTCTTTTCATCATCTTCTATCCCGCAATACAATGAACACAAATTTATTTAGTTAAGATTTATTTGCAAACCTGTTGTAAAAATTAACTTTAAAGTTCACCACAACACGAGCAAATAATATTTAAGTGAAGTAAATAAAATAAATAAATAAATTTTTTTTTGCACAAAAAACAACGTTTGTTGAACTAAGGCATTTGTTTAACGTGGTTTGTGTTTTGTTATTTTTGTTTTGATCACGCCATTTGTGTTGATTGATGCGGCCTGTTTTTACACCTTGCCACTTTACTACCTAAAAAGCTTTCTGTCTCTTTCTTCGAAAGCTGTCCTCGCAACTGATTTGGGCCTTTTTCTCACGTCACTTCTTTCAGTTCTGTAAGTATTCTGTGACATTTTGTATACTGCCTTAAATGGACTAGAATTCCAGTTTTCATGTTTATTTGAGTTTCAGAACTTTAAAGACTTGGTCAAAAAATTTCAAATTTGTTTGTGAACAATATTTCATGCTCGTTTCGATTTTCTTAATATGTTGGGGAGTCATGATCTTTTATGTACGTTCACTTTAATTTATGATGGTACGAAAATTGTTTGTTTTTTGCAATTTAGACAAATTAATTTTACAAAGTTCAGTGCTCAGCGAAAATTCTATAGAACGCCGAACGTTAACCGAACATAGCGTTTTCCGAACTCGGACTCAGAACCCAAACGTTCGGTCGGCATCTATTAACTATGTAACAAAGTTCGTTATTATCGCGATGAAATAAACAAATCCAGATGACGATTTGTATACCCTTCACCACTGCTGGTTAGGGTATATTTATAAGTTTGTCACTTCGTTTGTAATTTCTACAATATTGACATTAGACCTTAAAAAGTTTATAAATTCTGGGTCCGAATCAGTAGCGAAGTTGTAAAATGTTTCAAGTCTGGTACAAATAGCATCGATTGAAAAAGGTGGGCGGGATTGGATAAGTGGGCGTGTTACCTCCCATGGATATACAAAATAGATCAGTTAAAGTAAAAGTTAAAAAGTTAGTACAAATACCGTTGATGCCAATAAAAGCCTTCCGAAAAAACAGGTCCAGCTTGGAGAAATGGTGTCGGCAACCAAGGCGCACCGAGTTAAACTAGTATATACATATATAAATTAACCCACCATGCTGAAGGGTATAAAAGATTCGTCATAGTCGAAAATAGCACTCTTACAACCGGGCCTGGAATGTCGATTGACAACATAGGTGAGCGACAAAAAGTTACACATTATCGTTCTCATAAACGCCCCACTTACTATCGGCTTGTTGGTCAACAGGTTTAAAGTTTCTAACGCAATTCAGACTAAATTGCCACATCAACTGTTTCACAATAACGCTTGTTTGAATATAAAGATCGGCAGGACATGTAAACCATACAATTTCAGCTCTGTGCTACTTGATTTCCTTAAAATGAGAGAATAAAGCGGTAAATAAGAGACATCTGGTTTCAACAATAGAATCTTGTAAACAATATTTCATTAAACAAAAAAATGTTATTAGTGGTGTCGTTTTAAAGAAATATTTAGTATTGGTGTTTGAAGTATTATTAAAGAAGTCCTTAAAGAATCATTTAATATTGCAACCACAAAACAAGCGACAAATTATCCCTTGCTTGCAATGCCGATCGACTTGTAGTGCTGGTAATTTAAAGTTGGCGCAAATCAGCTGTTTCTCGTTCATCGTGGGCCAGGCTGTCACTTTTTTCCTCTAATATTGTTTGTCTAGATTTTTGTCGAAAGTTTTTTGGTTTGTGTATTTTGTTAAAGTCTTTTATTATTAAAGAAGACATTGACCACAGTTAAATAAAAATTGGGTTAACATTTTTTTATTGACCCCTATTCTGCGTTTCGATTCGGATCGAAATTTTCTCCGTTTTTGGCAACTTTAGTATTTTGTGCCCATGTTTTGTAACTCTTGCGTTGAGAAACTTTTCGATTGAAATGTGAGAACTGAAACAAAAATAACATAAATTGAAACAAACATGTTTTTCTCACTAAACTGTTACTGTAACATTTTTGGTGTGTAATAGCTGTAAATCAAGGAAATTACTCGCCAAAAATGTTACAGTTACAGTTAAGTGAGAAAAACATGTTTGTTTCAATTTATGATTTTTGTTTCTTTTCTCACATTTCAATCGAAAAGTTTCTCAACGCGGGATTACAGAACATGGGCACAAAATACCAAAGTGGCCAAAAACGGAGAAAATTTCGATCCGAATCGAAACGCAGAATAGGGGTGATTATATCACGTTCAGTGCCACAGTATATTCTTGACGTATTCGAAAACAAATTTCCAATGTTGTATTTGTTGCCACAACGGTTGTTATGAACAAAACAAACTAGAATAAATTTCATTTTTCCTTAGGCATTTGAAGTTGGACCATTTTATTTCGAATTATTTTTTTTTTTGTTTTTTTTTTGTTATAAATCAGTTAAAAAATGTTTCGTATTGTTAGTGAAAACAAAAATAAAATTTATTTCCTTAATAAAAATTTTAATAATGGTAGAGTAAAAAAAATAACAAATTTATGAATCTGGTCAGTCTACTTTCAAAATTTTGTTTATGCTTAAATGTTAAACGCAAATTGTTTGCTATTTAGGACACTCTCAAATATTATTTTCTAATACAAATTCTCAAATTATTTTAACAAAAAAAAAAAAAAAAAAAAAAATTTCAAATTTACATTCTTATGCTTTAATACTTTTTTTTATAAAACATATTTCTACATATATATTTTTATATAAAAACAAATCAAAAAAATCCGGCAAATAATTGCATGCTTCCGAAGCCGTGTAGTAACGATCGTGATAATTGTTAGTCTTAATTCAAGCCAAAGAGTTTTTAACAGTCAAATGGGAATTCCTCTGTTTCTTTTTTAATTCAAATATTTAAGCTTAAAAAAACAGCTTAACAAAAAATAATTTAGAGAAAAAAAATATCTATACATATTTATATATATATATATATTTATATATATATATATATTTTTTTTAATATGATCACGGGTGACAAGAGTATGTTTAGAAACAAGTTACTTAAACATATTATGGTTGAGCTAATTATTTGTATGATTAAAGCAATTATATTATGCTGTATTAAGGATTTTTTTTATGGTGAGTACACAACCATATAAATTACATATTCATATATAGTGCTTATCTGAATTAGTGTTTTGTATTTCTTTTTTATTAAATAAAAAAAGTAGGTACTTATGTAGTGTTTACTGTGCCGCTGTACATACTATGATGATTGTTAATGGCCTGCTTTTTGATTTTTGTAGCCTCCAGCAAATATTCATGATACTTCGAACAAAAATTTTGTTATATCTGGAAACAGTGTTATGTTTATTGGCAATCATGTTTTTGTTTCCCGCAATATTTTAATGTATTTCGTCAACATTATTATGTTTGGTTCTTAAGGTCAAAATTCTTACAAATCATAAAGATATTATATTGGCATGTTGTAAACATAACATTGTAGGTTTTGAATATACATGTGATTGTTGCTTTAGTAAAAAGCTTTTATCATAAAGGTTTTGTAGTAGAAGCATTTTATGTTTGCCTGTGATCATATTAAAAGTAAAGTAACTTTTTTTTCTTTGTGTGGATAAAATAAAAATGGCAAAGCAAAAACAAATTAATTGTTCAATACACTTTTTGATTATTCTTTTTATTTTCTAAATATTTTTTTAATAATAAAAAAAAAAATTTAAAAATTATAATAAAAAAATTGTAATAGTGGCATGCTTTGGGTCGGGAAGAACAAGCCAAATATTATGAATTGGCCCGTCGAGAACGTCAATTGCATATGCAAATGTATCCCGATTGGAGCTCACGGACAAATGCCTCACGAGGGAAGAAACGCAAGCGAAAACAAGACAACAATGCAGACGGAGGTTAGATTAAATTCTTTAAAGGCATAAAATTAAAAAAAAGTATAAAAAAAATAATTTTATACAAAATATGTATTTTACGTTATAATAAAGCAAACTATATTCTACACATATTTACTTTTACAACTAAAAATTAACCCATTAATGTTTCTAAGAAAAACATTTAAGCCGAACAAATATAATTTAAAACAAATCTCAGACAACCATATACAAACGGAAGTAGGCCCTGAAGCGAAAAACCCTTAAACAACTTTAAAAGAAAGCCAGGAAAAGAAAGTACCCTTTGGAAAAAAGCATTTAAAGTGTTGCAAAAAGTTTGCAGGAACTTCAGTTTTAAGGCCTGAAGCAAAAACCATAAATGGGAACACTTCAACGAATTTATTTTATGAAATTTTTGAGATTTGTTAAATTGAACTTAATTTTTTATTTAAAATTGAAATGATCACCCCTATTATGTAAGTCGTTGTAGACGTCGGCGTCAATTTTAAGTTCAAATCGACGACTACATCTTTTCGATCTTTTAATTATTTTCATAAAATTATGTTAAAATAAATCAAATTCAAAAGTGTATTTTTCAGAAAACAAAGTCTTCATCCTAACGTCTTTATTTTTAGTTATTCAAATTTCAAATCTAAAACGGGCATTTGGCCAAAGACATGAATGTATTTTATGTATTTCAAATTTAAAATGTAAACCATTTTACAGCTAGACTTTGAATAAGTTGTTTCATCTATTCCAACTGATTCTAAGTTTTTTTGCATGTCGAAGGCGGCTGAAAGAGAAGTATAGAGCGAAAACACAAATGGACCATTATCTGATAAATGTGACGTGATGGAAGAAAACTGAGTTCATATTCGGCTTAAGCATGCCAAAAAAACATAAGAATCAGTTAAAACTTTAAAAAATTATTAAAATGTCTACCTGTGCTATAGATCAAATCTGTATCTAAAAGTTCTTTTAAATAAGCATGTTTTGTTTTTATATGTCTTGAATAAATATGTATATTTATTTTCTAACAAGAATTGCTTTAACTTTCGTTTGAGTGGTCGCAAAATTTCCCTGCCGACTTAAACAGAGTGAACTCTATTCGATGTTGACTAAAACGCCGCAGAAAATACTAAGCGACTGTCAAAAGTAATCGATTGTTGTCAATAACGACTAAAAAATTACAAAATTTGTAGAGTTGTGTCGATGTCGACTTTAATAATGGGGGCGAATATAATTTAATTGACATAAAAAGCTAGACGAATTTTAACGGTATTTTTTTAAAGTAAAAAAGTAAATGACAAGAAAAATATTTATGTTTGTTTGAGTGTATATGTATATCGAACTTAAATATATTCGATGCCAATTCAGCTCTATTGGCCATTAATGGGTTAAAAATACTATGTATTTATATAAATCATATATACTTACATAACATATTATTGTGTATATACAACACTTTAAAAACTTAAAAGCCTTTTAAGAGTTAAACAAACAACTTTTTTTGTTTCCTTAGTTCCAAATCTTTCTAAAAAAACTCTTCTCTTTTATGCCTTAAACCGTAAATTTTTTAAAGCGGTTTTGGGGTTTATCGTTAAAATAATACTAAACGCTGCCACCACCATTATTTTCATAATCATGACACATAATATCATCGGCAGACTAAGAAAGCGCATTTAGCAGGTTTCAAAAAGATCCATGTGTCTACGTTTTTTTTTTTTACAATTTATGGTGGTGGATGTTGTTGATTGATATTTATTATACTGTATTTCTCTATTTTTGTACTAACTGCCAAGCCAAAAAAAAAAAAAAAAAATGCTTAAATATGATCTCAAATAACTAAAATCTGTTTAGAGAACCATAATAACTCAAACTCTTAAATCATAATATGATTTTAAATTTATCATCTAAATAAAATGTCTTCTTTTATTTTAATGTAATTGGTCGCTCGCCTTAACTATACGAATCCTGTAATATTCATAACATGTTTTAATAAATACACTCTAAACGTTATATAGTTATTTATGATCAGATCCAAACATATTTTTTTCGCTAGTTTGTACGGAAATTTGTTTTTATTTAAAAAAAAAAAAAGAAAAAAAAAAAAAAACAAGAAGAAAATTATTAAATTGGGCCATTTTAGTTTTGTAAATATTTTTTTTTAATTCATCAAACAAAGAAAAAAAATCTCATAAACAAAAGAAACTTTAAATAAAAATGTAGTTGATAAGATTGATGTATTTTACACCACTTTAGTCTGGGTTTACACACACTATGAAAGTTTTTTTAGAAAGTGAAACCCAGACTTAGTGAATATAAGTTTCATTTCAGCACTAAAGTTAATCCTGCTTTAAACCTTTTGATATTTTAGAATAAAGTGTAAAATTTGAGAGGGGTTTATTAAAAATAATTTCCATTATAGATCGATCGAATACAATCCAGTGATTTTCGAGAAGAAAAGCTTCCACGTTAGATAACTTAATGATATAAAAATTTTTTTTTTGTCCAAATGTTATTTCGATGCAATTTCTTTAATTAGATGCATGCATGATTATTTGTAGACTTATAACTACGAAAAGTAAGCAGCGTGTTTTTAAGGCTTACACGAAAATTAAAAAATCATATTGATGAAATTTGAAAGGGTTAAATACTATTCCGGGAAATCATAAACTTATTTTCAGCATTGTTAGTTGGCCCGCTACTTGGGCTAATGAAAGATTTTGTAACACATTTCCTTAAAATAATATTATTTTGTACAACAAACAAAATAGAGAACATGCGAATCCTTTCTTCTCTCTCACCAATAAGCTCAGACTTTCTGAAATAAAACTTTCATAGTGTAAGTCGACACTTACTAAGAAATAAACAATTTATTTTTAAAGAATTTGTGTATAAAACATGTTTGTGGGTAGACATGCTGTAAGAGAAAGATTTTTTACTGAGAGTTTTCTCCAACACGATTCACAAATTTCGAACAATTTGTTGTTAATAAAAATTGTTCTAAAAAAAAAATTGTTCTAAAAGTACTCTGTGATTTTATCAAACATATATTATGATGTGGCAGCTGACTTCAAGCTTGGCTGAAAAATTAAAATCTGTGGCAGAAAAGTTTAATTTTCTTCAAACAAAAATTAATCCAATTCAAGTTGAAATTGTTTCAAAGTGCCGGTTCGCACACGTCAAGTTTGACTCGTCAAGTCTTGAGTTTTTAGGAGAGAGGGGAAAATAAACAAAATTATTTCTCTCACGCTCTCTCTCTCTCTCTATATATATACATATATATATATATATATATATATATATATACATATATATATATATATATATATATATATATATATTAAAATTTTCCCGGACCAAAAAAATTTTTCGGAAACAATGAGTGAATTTAACTTAAAGGTTGAGCTGACAGGTTAAGCCAGATGAAACCAAAAACTAAAGTGTGAAAGCAGATAATAATAAACCTTCTGTATTTGTCAATCCTGACTGGAATGTGCAATTCCATATGGATTTTAGATCTGCCAATTTTTGCACGATTTCTAATGAAGCGATTTTAACGAAAATACTTCATCAAACCTATGAAATTCCATTAAGGCAATGAAAATTTTCATTTACCCAAGGAAAACTTTTTTATGAAAATGATTCATTAAATATATGAAGCATTTTTCTTTCAGTGTAACTTAAGCGAACGAAGTCTTCGTTCGAAATCGAAGAACAGGCCATACGATTTTTGTCTGAAGACTCAATTCTGTTTCGTCATTAATACTATTTATTGGCTTGCTCTTATACAGCTTGGTAATTATCTTCTTAAGACAGAGAGAGAGAAAGAGAAATGTATCGATTGCAAATCGAAATTAGGGTATAAGATCTCATCCTCTACTAAGCTAATAGTTAAAAATGCTTCATTATAAAAACAGCTGTTACATAAATCACAATAATTTTTGTTCTTTTGTGATCATTAAAAAAAAACACTTGAAAAGTGGTACACAAATGTTGGCAACATTATGTGTCAGAAAAAAAACGCCAATAAATAAAAAAATATTTATTAAATATTTAAGTCAACGTTTACACGCTTCTACTTTTTGATGCTCAAGTTTTGAGTTTTTAGGTGAAACAGGAAAAAGGGTTGCTCGGAGATGCAGCGTTGTCAGAAGTTTTTGGAAGCAAATTATTAAATTTGTTTCTTATTTCAATCATTTTATTGCAAAGGTAAAAAAGTTTTTTTTTTTTTTTTTTTGTCATTATTTTTTTATTGAATCTTCATATATTAAATATGAACTAACAATAATTAATCAAATCTTAACCTAATACGTTATTTTATCTCCTGCCAGTGCCAGACAAAATTTTCTTCATCACGGGTTATGTTCACTTTTATAGGTGTTTATCGCTCATCTAATTGGGTAAGTGCTGCAGTGTCTCTTCTTCTTAAGCGAGTGTGGCCGCCATGATTTAAAATATTTCGAGCTAGTGGATTTGGGTGTTGTTCAAGCCTTTTTAAATATTTTATTGCATATTTTGTAATCATAGATTTCACTAATGGCACATTGAGATCCTTATGAATGTTTGAGTTTTTAACATACCAGGGAGCGGCTGTGATTATTCGAAGAAGTTTATTTTGGCGCCTTTGAATTTTGTCGATATTAGAGGCCGAGGCAGTGCCCCATAGTTGAATACCGTAGCACCAGATAGGCTTTAAGATAGAGTTGTAAAGTAGAAGCTTGCAATCGAGACTAAGGACAGAATTTCTTCCAATAAGCCAATGAATTTGAATGGCTTTTAGTTTCATTTGAGTTAATTTTGCCTCTATATGGCATTTCCACGTTAATCGCCGATCCAGATGTATACCGAGATATTTAACATGCGAGTGTTGAGGAATTATTTGATTATTGATTGTAATAGGGGGGCAAGATTCCCGGCGCAAAGTGAATGTTATATGTACACATTTTTGCTCATTGACCATTATCCTCCATTGTCTTAACCATATTTCTAGTTGAAATATATGATGCTGTAAGTAACGCGATGCTTCATAACGATTTTCGTGGACGCTTAGAAAAGCTGTATCGTCTGCAAATGTTGAAGTTTGTGTGTAGTTGCTTGTTGGCATGTCCGAAGTATAAATTAAGTATAATAGGGGGCCCAGGATGCTGCCTTGTGGGACTCCAGCGGCAATGGGCTGAGGTGAACTTAAGAAATTTCCTTCTTTAATAATAAATTGACGACCGACTAAGTAGCTTTCTAGCAGCTTGTGTGTGTTTGCTGGTAAATTTTGCTTCAATTTGTGTAATAAGCCTTCATGCCAGACTTTGTCAAAAGCTTGCGAAACATCGATGAAGAGTGCTGAGCAATATTTCTTTTCTTCAAATGCTTTTCTTATGACATTTACTATTCGATGAGTCTGCTCGATTGTACTGTGTTTTCTTCTAAATCCGAACTGATGGTTTGGAATACATCTATTTTCACTTAAAATTGGTGTTAATTTTGAAACTAATAATTTCTCAAACAGCTTTGACATATTTGATAATAAGCTAATAGGTCTATAAGACTCAACTTTTGTATGATCTTTACCTGGCTTTGGTATCATGGTAACTAAGGAAACCTTCCATTTTTCAGGATAGTATTCAAGGCGTAAAATAGCATTAAAAATAAAAAGAATAATTTTCTTTGCTATGCGAGGTAGCTCCAAAAGCATTTTATTACTGATTTTATCAATACCAGGTGCCTTCTTAGTGTTTAAGTCACAAATAGCCTTTTCGATTTCTCTTATCTCAAATCTGAGGGGAATAGCTGCTCTAGCATCAACAGGTGGTAACTCGACCGCAATATTGTGAGATATATTTGGTGTAAATACGTTTTTCAAATGATTTACAAACAGGTTTCCTTTTTCATTATCATTTCTTGCCCAACTACCATTCAAGTTTCTTAATGGTGGCTTAGATATAACTGGCCTTTTTAGATTTCTAGCTGCACGCCATAATGAGTAGTCAGATTGTGGAGTTGCATCAAGTTCCTTAAGATATTTTTCTAGAGAAGCCGTTTTCTGATTCTGTAGCAACTTTCTTAGCCTTTTTGTGCATTCTTTTAATAAAATCTTAAGTTGCGGGGATCTGTAAAGTTGCCACTCTCTTCGAACTCTCCTTTTTTCAGTCAAGAGCCGCTCGACATCTGAAGAACATATTTTATTATTTTTAATTTTTTTGAGGGTAACGCTGGAGTGTTGAACAGCTAGTTTAAGATAACTGTCAAAGTTAACAAGAGAGAGATCCACATTCTCCGGTGTACTAAGCGGAATATTTTCTGTGCAATGGGCACTGAGAAATTTTTTATATTTTAACCAATTTATTTGTGTGGCTGGCGTCGCTAAGTAACCTGACGGAAATACAATTCTATTTGGGTTCGATATAGTAACAATTGTAGGTGTGTGGTCGGATGATAATTCTAGGGAAGCTTCAACATGAATCGTTTCTGTGGGGATGTTTTTAACCACGCCAAAGTCGATAACATCTGGAATTTTTTGCTGATCAGTAGGCCAATATGTTGGTTGCCCGCTCGCGACCACATTTAAACCCATTTTAGAGATTGTGTTAAACAAAACACGACCTTTTGGTGTTATGAGTCGTGACCCCCAGAAGGTATGTTTAGCGTTATAATCGCCAGCGGCCAGAAAACAGGGTCCTAATGATTTATAATATTTATAATATTGGCCTTCTGATATGGAAAATCTAGGTGGACAGTATAAAGAAGAAATTACTATGTTTCGATTTAGCTCCTCAACACAAATAGTCGTTGCTTGCAGATAGTCTTCACGGTGATCACACATAATGTAGTGTTTGACTCGAGTTTTTATTAAGATGGCAGAACCTCCACAAGCTCTATCTCGAGGGTCCTTGGTATCATATAGTATATAAGGTAAAAAAGTAATGAAATAAACATGTTAATTGAAATACATTTCAAATCTTTTTTAATTTTTTATAAATAAAAAAGTTCATCTATCTAAAGAAGTCTCATTAAAAGTGATTTAGAAGGGATAAAATTAACAATAGGTCTAGCTTATTAATCTTAACCATTTTAATGCAATTTATATAGATTTATATTCTAAAATGAGTGATAATTTTTGGGCAAAAAGATTTTAGTTTGTGAGCTCATACATGATATGAAATCCTAATGGTTCTTTATTTAATTTTTGATACCGTTATATCGATTATATTATAAAATTATTGCATTAAAAAAAATATGGATTTTCCAAAATAATTTTCTAAAGGGTTAAAAATTAAAACATATAAATGTACTTTTTTGAATACGATCACGACAATGGAAGATGCTATTTTCAAACCTTGAAGCTTCTCGAAATCTATTAGTTTAACCTTTTGGTACTCAATATTTTTTGGTTTTTCTTTTCTTAAATTAGTTTTGTCATCAATATCTACAAAATGAACAACTGTTATTCTAGAATGCGTTTTTTTAGATTTGTGGTGGATTGGCCGTTGCATCGTACAACGCAATGTAGAGAAAATTAGTTTTTGTGCGGCCTGTTTGTATGTGAAATAACCTTCCTGTTGAAGTGTTCCCTTTCACTTTTAACATGAATAAGTTCAAGTCGAATGTTGACACGCACAACTTCCTCTATCCTCCTTCCCTTAACCTATTTTCCTAGTTCCAACACAATGCAATGCGTTAGAAGGTGTCATTCCCGGAGTGCTGGTCCTAACAAAAAAAAAAAAAAAAAAAACCAAAAATATTTTGTATGCCATGAAACAATGATTCATTTTTTTGTACAAAAAGCATTCTGTTATTTTGTTTTAGTTTTAAACTAAAAGTTTCAGTGTCAAAGCATTTGCAATTGTTAAATTGTACTAAACATGTCATTGGAGTACTTCACTACTTTTGCAATGACTTCATCATCCCTGATAAGAATGTCGGCTAGCACATCAGAATTTCCTTAGACTTTTTCATTCGATTTTTGTCAGATATCTATCAGAAATGCAAAAAAACAAAATTTCCCACATGCCTGCCAGAATTCGTGTCAACCACTTCATACATTTTTGGGTCAGAAATCTGACAGAAAAAATGCCGACACTTTTGTCGACGTTTTTCTCAGATATCTGGAAGACATCGGACTATTTTGCTGGCCGGGTATGTGTATGCTATACACACACATATAAAAATTCAATTTAAAAAAAACACTGTGTAACAAATTTTATTCTTTTTGGCAGAAAAGCCACTATATATCTTTTAATCTAAAGACAAAACAGAGTCAAACCACGTACGTTTGGGCTACTTTTTGACTAGTGCCTTGTGGGCTACTCTTTACACGCGTGCTTGGACTGGTCCTATTATTTGCAGGGGTACTGAATGAAAGGAAATAAGAATGCGTGTTAAGAATGTGTGTGAATTAATTTGAACAATTGTTCCATGGCTTGCGCACCAATTAATAGTAGGTGCATAATTTATATATAAAATATAAAAAGGAGAAGAGGAAAGACAAAAATTGTAAAACTATAATTTTATTATCTGGACACTAATGCAATTTCAAAGCAGAATTTTTAAGCACTGCAGCAACAAAAGTTGTAAGTCCAGACGATGACTAAGTGATTTTTCGTTATTCCATTGGCTTAAAATATAACAACAGTGGGTTTTTTTTAAAACGAATCTAATAACCAAAATTAGATGGGCCAAAATGATTGGAGCCGCTTGGTATGATAAAATGTGAATCGATAGCTAATATTTTTAGGTCTTGTAGAGAATAAACATGTTTTGTAAAATCAACCTTTTCAGTATTTGAACCGTTTTATAATGTTACCCAAATTTGTTCAAAGTATCGTTTATTTATTTTAAAATAAAATAAATTTTTTAAACAGTTAAAATTTCTACTTTTCAAATTTGATCTGAAAACTTGTTAGGATGTGTAGATGTGCTTGCTAACAATAATGACAAGTATCCATCTCAGAGTTTCAGTTTCTTTTGTTTATTGATGAGGATTTTCTTTCTTGTCATAAACTACAGTTTTATAATGTATAATTGTAATAACAAATATAAAAATATTTTTATACCAAAAATATGTATATGTATGTAATTATAGTATTTTCATTTTTTAAAATAAATGCATGATTTTTTCTTTTTTTCTTTCATTTAGTTTTGACTAACATTTTAAGTAAAGTTTAATTTTTATAATTCGGTATGTCTATCTATAGTATATATGTATGGTGTTTTATTTATCTTCACCTTTTTTCTATTGTAATATTGAATTATAGAAATTATCTCTTTCTTTTTTATTTAAAATTTAACGAAAATTTTTTAGTTACTAATTTTTTTTTTAACTTTTTTAAAATTTAAAATTTTAAAAAGTTTTTTCTATAAACGAACAAATTGTGTTATTTTTATGTACTTTTTGTGTTTTTTTCCATTCTTATTTAAACCAACTGATCTAGGTAATAATATGAAGAAATGTCGAGCCCGGTTTGGTTTGGATCAACAGAATCAATGGTGTAAGCCTTGCAGGTATGTAAAATCACTTTAATTATGACTTATTTTTAAAAAAGAAAAAAAAAAACAATAGAAATAAAATCAAATCAAAAAAGATTAGAACAAAGTACACCTACCAACTACAACAAAAAAAAAATATGTTTCGTTATGAATAAAAAGAGAATTGTAAACATAATATGATAATGTTGATCATTATTATGAACACTGCTAACGTATCGCACACTAAATTATAAACAGTCACAACTAAAAATTCATCAAAATCGGTTTTTTTTCATAAACCAGTTCACAAATCAAACCTCTAACGACCACGAAAATTTCGATTGCGTCACTGTTTCTTTAAGTTACTGTGGAACTCAATTTGCTTAGAAAATTACAGTCATGTCTTCAAAAACAGTTGCCTGTCTCCCCCGAACAATTGTTAATTTTGAGTCGTGACTGTTTATGGCTTAACGAGCGATATTATGATTTGAACAGCTTTTTACAAGTTTATAAATCATTAAAACTAAACACGAACATACCTACATAAACATATTATATTTTTTTCAATTCGCGTAGCTGAATCGCCTTATTATCTTCCAAGTAACATTTGTGTTTCTCGCTAGTTGTAGTATGATTACGACAACTATGCGTGAAATATCCATAATACGAGGAGTATGTTATATTCATAATCATAGTGAAACATATTTTTCCCTGGTTGTGTCTAATAAACTTTCGAATAAGCGTTAGTACATACAAATGTTTGACCATTATGGCAAACAAAAACATACATATGTATGTATATGTAAAAATTGCTTTATTTAGATCTAAATTAAAATTATAAGAAGGTTTTCGAAAATGTGTTCCAATAATACAAAAAAAAAAATTTTTTTCTGGATTTTTAAGTGGACAAACAAATCTTGTTGTGTATATTTTTTACTTAAACCCCTAATGACAGTTCCAGGAATAAAACCAAACCCCCTTTGCACGTACAGATACACAATACTATGTATGCTTAACATAAAAGAGTGGATAAATAGGAATTTTAAAAATTGGATAAGAAAAAGTTTGTTTTGAGAAACCGAATTATGTACATATGTTGGTAATTAAGAATAGAAATATTTCCAGAACATCTAAATTGTTAATGATGAAATTCGGGCAAAATAGAAACCACACTGTCCCTGCTTAAAGCTTATAAGGAAATTAAGAAGACTTTAATAATGTCATTTGTATTATTTGAAATCTCCATTTCATTTAATAGGTATCTGCAACTCAAAATAACAGGGATGTTGTTATTAACTTTCAAACGTCAAAATTGCAAGTATGCGTGATGTTAGCTTATATGCAGGGCTGCCATGACCAAAAAATTATTAAAACCAAATTTTTAAAAAAATCACCAATTGTGAAAAAATAAAACCAAATTTAAAAATGGCATATAAAAAAATTCTTACTAATTAATGAAAAATGACGAGAAAATTAAATTAAAAAGTTTTAATTTTTTTAAGATCTTTTTCATAAAAATTTGTTTGTTTTATGAGCGTTAAACGCTTAAAATTTTTTCATGCAAAATTTAGTTTATTGAAAGTTTATATATTGAATTCTTAGGAGCATGGCCTCTACAAAAAATGAAAATTGTTCTTCACAGTTAAATAAAAAAGAAAAAATGAAACTGTTTTCGAGTTTTTGTTCCTTTTAGTTCTGGAAATTTACGTTTGGCGATATGGTGATTGTTTTGGCTGAATTAGAAACAGTTGCCGATGAGTGAAATGCATTTTTGTAAATATTTTCTAATTTGTCTTGTTTGCAAATTTAACTTTAAAATTAAAACTTGTCATTATTACTGTTTCAAAATGATGTTATTTGAAATATTTTGTGTTTCAGTGTATAATATAATAGCGAATATAAAAACTACGCATTTCGGAACCTACATTTATCGGGCAAAAATTATATGACTGACAGTCAAAGATTTTAATAATTATCTAAAATCATAAAATTTCAATTTTTTTAAACTTACAGCCATTTTCCTTCAGTAAGTTCTATAAATTCTCAAATTATAGATTTCACATCAATTATTTTTGAAAAATCTTTTAAATTTCTATTTGTATTTCCAAATATTAAAACGTACTACTAGAAATAATCTGAATTTAGAAAATTTTACTTATATTAAAGTAATTAGAAACACTAAAATTACTTTTGTGTACTTTTTCAGATATGTTCCTAATCTATTCCGAGTGATATGGAAATCAAACAAATTTTAAAAAGATCTTTTAAAA
The DNA here is from genome assembly GCA_930367215.1 of Pollenia angustigena. Classification (NCBI taxonomy): domain Eukaryota; kingdom Metazoa; phylum Arthropoda; class Insecta; order Diptera; family Polleniidae; genus Pollenia; species Pollenia angustigena. The sequence continues at coordinate 20,050,727 of OV884061.1, read as the reverse complement.
TTGTATGAAAAAGATAGGCCCCCGTTGATGATTGAAATGCATGATTAGTTAAGGAAAAATGTTGAAAAAAAATATAACCAATTTTGGTTAGAAATAACCAAAAATGGCAGCTCTGTCTATATTTTCATTTAAAGACTTTTTTGACCATTAAAATACAAACTTTAGAATATCCCTGTCCTGCGTTTACCTTAGATAAATATACCTTGGCCCAACAAAATTTCAAATGAATGAAGAGCTTATTTAATTTTTTTGTTATATACTACTTTTCAGGTTCTGCTTAAACCTAATTGAACCGAACATCTACTTAGTCTTTTCGAAATCCTTTAAAATGCCAGACAAAAATGAATTTTTGCAAACGTCTTTCATAAAAAGGTAATTTACACTGTGCTAGTTCAAAAATGTAACAAGCGGGGCACCCAATGGACGGGTAAACCAAGTTCGAGTGCGCTACATTTGTGGTGCTAACCTTTTGGTTAGGCTTGCTCTTCTTCAAAAATACGCAACATTAAAAATTATTATTTAAAGTACCCAAAAACTAAATTTTTCATAGTTTTTTGCTATTTATTCATTTTTTTATCTGGATTGAAAAAACATATTACGGATTAACATGTGTTTTACTGTAGAAAAGATTTACATAGGAACCTGCCCTTGGGCCTTCTCCATGGTTGATCCTTACCACTGGATGACAAACAATGCGTTTACCAACCGCTTCCCAGTGTGAGCGCAACCAACACACCCAGATAGCATTCCAGCTCAACCCCCTTGTAATTGCTCCCTAAAAAATTTTTTTGAAAAACTTAAAAAAATGGTGAGCACCACTAGATGCAGCAAACTCGGGTTAGGTTTACCGCCAGGTTTCTCGCGTGTTAAAAAACAAAAAGTTTACGATTCCAGCACAGTGTTATTTTTGAACAAGATCTCGAATTGAAATCAAATAGCAAGTTTAGTGAAAGTTTGCTTTAAGTTATACAAAACAATAGCTTAAAATTAAAATAAATTCTTATATTTGAATCCCCAGAATTTAATTTTTTTTTTGGTTAATCTCCAAATGATCCCTCCTTGAATTTGCAATTGATCTCTTCAGAATTGACGATGTATACACGATCAAAATGCTTAGCAAGCATGTTTATGGTATGAGTAAAAAAACTTGTTAAGGCTAGTTTACACTATTATACTTTGTATTAATACATGTCAAAAACTCAAGTAATATGTAAAAGTCTGATAGTGTGAATGCATGTGTGATGAAAATGACAAGTATTATGAAAAAAAGTTTGACAATTCATACGACTTCATCGTTTTTTGAAAATTTTCTAAACAATAATACTTTTCATTGGATCAGGGTTGCATTTTATTTCATGTGTGAGTGTTTATACTTTGTGTGATGGTGTGAACACATACTGTCATGTTACGTTAGATTTTTTGGCAGTCGCAACAAAACTCATTAGATTTCTATCTCACAAAGTAATATGGAATATGTAAGACTTGAGAGATAGTGTAATCTAGCCTTTAGTATGTATGTGTAACACCGACGATGCTGCATTTAAGTTATTGCCTTACTTGGCTCTCAATTTGCAATACACTTTCACTTTTTTTACTAACACACTCAAGCTTTTAAATTGACCACGAGTTTGCTGTTAATTTCACCTTTCCATTTGTTCGCCAATTTAATGTTCATTTTAACAGCTGATCACAAATTAATTTTGTCGCTTCCTGTATAAAAACTATATTTCTTCAAAAATATTTTGAGTTGTTTCTTCGTCGGGGGCAATTTTAAAATGAAATTGATTATCAAATTGAAGGCAGACTGTGCCTTAGTCCTGGTTCACACAGGTCAAGTTTGACTCTTCAAGTCTTGAGCTTTTAGGAGAGAGGGGTAAAGAGAGTGGAAAGGGGTACATACTTGACCGTACCAGTCAGTTTTGTATTTTTCTTTTCTTTTTTCATCCGTAATATAATAAACAGCTACAAAGTTGAAGGAAAAGAAAACAAAAATTAATTTTGTGCATGAACGTGAACGCAAGTTCAAAAGAAAATTTAAATAAAACTGTTCAAGTAAACTTGACCTGTGTGAACCAGCACTTACTTGGTGGCCACACGATCAAGTTTTGCCTTTCAGTACCTTTCAATTTGCAATACACTCTCAGTTTTTTACTAACACACTCACAATTTTTAAATTGACCACGAGATGGCTTTCAATTTCACCTTTCCATTAGTTTGGCAATATTTCTCTCAATTTAACAGCTAAGTACAAGTTTGTCTTTATAAATTGTGTTGTTGTTGATATCTTGGAAGTAAATTGCTTACAAATTGAGTGCAGCCTACGTCACAGCTGGCAATTTATGTACATTTTGACAAGCAGTATATGTAAAAGACTATCAAGAACAACTTGATCGTGTGGCCGCAGGGTTAGCTGTCAGTTCAAACAAGCTTTGACAACCAGTTTGTGTGGACAACTTCAAAGTGATTTATTGAACGTGTGGCTGCTGGGTTACCCACATTTAATTTTAAAATTTAACGAAATAAAACACAATTTTTGTAATGCTTAACTTTTTTATTTGCAAAAGAAAACTATAAATATTAATTTTGACAGCTGATCAAGAGATTCGAGCACACACAGTACAATCGAATTGAAAGACTTAGTAGTCAACTTGAAAAAATCAAAATCTTTTGATTTTTCTTCAACCAACTCGACAACCGTCAAACTAATCAATTGACAAAGCCATACACGCTTTGATTTGGAAAACAACGGACTCAGTTGGCAATTGAATTGATAAAATGATTAATGTGTCCAATATACTAAAGAAAACCAATTTATTTTGGTCCAAATAAATTCATAATTTGAAATCGGTAATCTATAGGCATACCATTGTTGCCAATCCATGTGTAATTACACATACTGTGTGTAATTTTTGCTTGCATGTGTAGCCCATGTGTAATTAGTTCCATGTGTAATTTTAGTTTAAGCTCTACTTTTCCATTAATTTTTGACAGCTAAGAGTTGCTTTTAGAACACTAATTTTTGGTAATTTCTTTCAGTTTCCATCACAGTCAAACTTGCTTTTTAAACCCTGACTTTTTTCACTTTTTATAACATGTTATCTTTCCCTCTCAACAATAAACATAAACTATCTGAAAGAAGACTTTCATAGTATGTTTTTTTTTCATGTGTAGACGGCAAAACATGCTGTACTTTATTTAAATGATTAAATACCAGCAGCGAATGTGTGTGACTCAGCAAGTTTAATTGTATGAAAGCCAAAGAGTTTATTCGATAGTGTTCATAAAATGCGATCACACAAAACCGTTCTCTGATGTTCATCCAGTTATTTTTTACCACAGCAATTGGTAAGCTTTGCTTTTTTGTAAACCTATCCATTTAATTGCAAATATGGAATATCAATAAAGTTTTGCAAGTTGAATTTGTTCTATTAAAAATACTTTTTCGATTTATATGTGTAATTTCCGAATTCTTCAAATGTGTAATTTTGAACACAGTCATGTGTAATTTTCGAATTCTTCATTGGCAACACTGGTTTATACATATCATAGATGGGCATAGTGCACTATTTGTTTTAGCAGGTTTAACTCACGCAATATAATTAAAATACTTTGATTTAAATTATTGGATAGTTATGCATTTTAGGTTTTATTTTCAGTTATTTCAATATTTATCATTATTATTTTGTTCTCTAGAAAATCCTTTTGGAAATTCTAGTTAAATTTTGTATCAATAAATCCTTTTTTTGTTATTTTTATAGTTTATTAATTTCCTTTTTTTTTTAAATTTATTATTTTTAAGATTCTTTTCTTTTCTTTGTATATTATAATTTAATATTTTTTAAATTCTTTACACTATTAACTACACTGTTTTTCCCACCGTCTATGATTTGTTAAAAAAAACACAGCAAATTCACTGGAATTGCTAAAATTTTTGCTTAATTAGCTCACAAATTAAATGGTATTTAATGTTAAAAAATTATTTCTAACATATGCGGCTTATACTACGTCTTATAAACGGCATCTTGTCTTATTTCGTCAATAGTGTGTCGAATGTTGTCTTCTAAATGATCAATCGTTGCTGTCTTATCAGCATAGAGCAGAGACGCATCCCCACAAAAAGAAGTCAAAAGGTCACACGATCGAGGTGGACAATTCGCAGGTCCATTTTTTGAGATAATTCGGTCACCAAACTTTTGGCTCAACAAAGTGATGATTTCACGCGCTGTCTGGGCCGCCTTTTTGGAACCATTTCTCCTCTAAATGATTTGCAATGACTGAGGAATAAAAAAATCATGAATAACTTTTCTGAAGTGCTCGCCATTCACTGTAATGTTAGCACCGGTTTCGGATTTAAATACAAATGGGGCGTTGCAGCCTCGCGGCATGTAAACCGCGCCAACTCAATGAAGAGTCAAATGATGATTGTGCTCTCTCCAAAAACGACAGTTCTGCTTTTTAAAATATTAGTTAGGCAGATGTGAGCCTCATCGCTGAAGATGATAAGACGATGAAAAAATGGACCGCTGGCCTTAACTCTTGCACCAGTTGAATCTTATATGGATGTCAATATATGAACGCTATTAATAATGACAACAGGTCTTTAACTATTTGACAACTGAAGGCTAATTCGGACAGTTGTGATCGAATACTTTTTCGATTCGAAAGCAATTTTATTTCTAATGGGCTGTTCGTCGATTTCGAACGAAGACTTCGTTCGCTTAACTTACATGTAAAACAAAAACAATTATAAAATATTGTTTTTTTTTTCATGTAAGTTAAGCGAACGAAGTCTTCCTTCGTAATCCACGAACAGGCCATAACTCTTTCAGTCGATACTGAACGAATAAAAAATACTTTTTTAAGTGTTGTGAAAACTCATTGCTTTACAACAATTAAACAAATAATAATTGGTTTGCAATTTTGTAACGCCATTTTTCGCTCTGTGTGCGTCAAGCACACATACATGAGACATCAAGCATTTTGATCGTTTAGACCTCTCAAAACACTTTTTCCACCATATTTTGTATTAAATTTTTTCAACTGAGTCCGCAAACTTTCAATATTTTCTTTATATATTAAATGTTCATTTATGAAAGGACTTTGTTTTGTTGTGTGACGCTCCGTTTTTAAAGTGTCTTTTTAATTCGTAATTTATGGTACTTTTTAGATTTTTTTAAATCATAAAAGTTTCTCAATATACTGAATTATCAATCTCAGCTTATTTATCCACTCTACTATGAACATCATTTTACAATAGCTATGAACATTTTTAGATAAAATATAAACACCGAAAAAAGAAATCATTAGAAAGAAATTCATATCTTATTTATTATTTTTATTATTACGATTACATATTTTAGTTCTTTGGTTGTTTATTTCTTTATTTTTGATAACAAATACAAAAAAAAAATATTCTACAAAAGTTAATATTGGTTTATTCGAATGGCAAAATGGAACAAAGTTAACATAAATTTTCAAAACGATTGGGATCTAGAGGTCACAATATACATACATACAAACATGCAGCACATACACTAAAAGTGGAACACGTGGAAAAAGTCTTAGGCCCGTTTTCACGACTTAACGATAGCTAAATGTAGGAATTTATCGAACAGATAATGAGTTTTTAATTATCACAAGTTCCCTTTTATCTAAAAGTGATGGATAAGGTAAAGAGAGGAACGTTCTTCCTTTAACTTGTGTCGTATGGTTTAGATTTGAGATTGCCATATTATATTCACATATTTTTATATATGGCAACTCCAAGTGTATGATATTTTGTAAATTAATAACAAACTCGTATTTTGACAAATAAAATTTACAAAATGTTAAATTCACGTGTACGCAGTATTTCATTAATATTTGCCATTATTAAAAAAATATTTGTGCACACAAAAATTTAAATTGAGAAAAGTAAAAGAAAGTACGTAGTTGCCAGTTCGTATTTTAATTTTGGCAAAAATAATCGGTATTTACTTAAGTGCTGCCACATTTTTAAAAATGTTAAGTTTATTTTATACAGAAGTTGTGAAAACGAAAAATAGTTAAAGGTAACTTTATTCCTCACTAGTGCTAAAGGTACCATTAACTATTTCGATCTTTAAAGGTCAGTCGTGAAAAGGTAGGATTTTATCGGACGTATAAAACGTGTTCCATTATTGCAACTTTACTTTTACCTACCAGGTAGGATGGACCTTAATTTACTCTATCGCTGACTTTTGGTTAAAGTAAAGTTTTAATAATGGAACAGTTTTTATAAGGCCGTTTAAAGTCTACTTTAAGCTATCGGTAAGTTGTGAAAACGGGCCTTATGTTGCTATGTTTGGAACTCAAAACAAAAGCCGCATTTTAGTTGAAGAATTTTCATTTAATATACTTAATTTTATATGAAAGCAATTATTCCAATTTAATTTATGCCTACATAAAATAATTATCTTTAAGTTAGTTATCTAAGGCCCGTTTTAACGACTTACCTTTAAAAATCGCAATAGTTAAAGGTAACTTTAGCACTAGTGAGGAATAAAGTTACCTTCAACTTTTTTTCGTTTTCCCAACTTCTGTATAAAATAAACTTAACATTCTTAAAAATGTGGCAATACTAAAGTAAATACCGATTATTTTGGCCAAAATAAAAATACGAGCTGGCAACTACGTACTTTCTTTTACTTTTCTCATTAACAATTTTTGTGTGCACAAATATTTTTTAATAATGGCAAATATTAATGAAATACCGCGTAACCGCGAAGTTGGTTATTTACAAAATGTACGTATACTTGGAGTTGCCATCAATAAAAATATGTGAATATAATATGGCAATCTCAAATCTAAACCTTTCGACAAAAGTTAAAGGTAGAACGTTCCTCTCTTTACCTTATACTTCACTTTAGATTAAAGGGAACTGGTGTCGCGAAAACGGGCCTAAGTAGTTTTATGAGGTGGGAGTAGCTGTTCATACAGTGCGAACTTCTGCTTTCAATGGGCACTGTTGCCTGAACCTTTAAGAAGGCATGACTTTGTACGGGTACATTTAAATGGTCCCTTCGGTTTCCGGTTATGAGAGATTTCACTTGTTTTTATACCTACACCGCAATAGTGGGGAGGGTATTATGCATTTGTTCTGATGTTGATGCACCGTAAACTTTTGTTCCTAGATCCACCTTTAAGTATACTGATCGGATGAGAGTCAAATTAAAGATATACTTCCGGCTGGCTGGCTTGCTGTCCATGTAAACCTTGTGCGCAAAGTACAAGTCGCAATTTTGGAGATAATTTAATGAAATTTCGTACACAGGCTATAATTGGCAAATATGTCCATTATGAAACATAGTCCCCTCCCCATACAAGCATCTTCTCTTAATAAGGTTTTTGTGCCCATAAACCGTCTTATTATCTTGGTATTTGGATTTAATTTGGTCCAAATTTATTTAATTGCAATCGAAATCATTTTGCTAAATTTTATTGGCCCATACAAATACTACTCCCGAAAATACCTTTAAACGCCATACCTTTCTTATATATGTTGGTATTAACATAAAAATTGGCGTTAATTACTTTTTCGATAGGTACTATGTCATGACAAAATGTTGTCCTGCTAGGTCCAAATTAACCGTAGGTCCCATATAAACCCCCTTCCTTCGTAGAGACAAAGTTATCTAAATAATAATTATAGTTCAACTGCATAGTTTTGTTCTGCCGGGTCCATGATTGCCCATGGGTCCCAAATAGCTAATACTTGCAAACATTTGTTCTTATATATTGTAGTGTAGGGTTTCCTAGGGTCGGGCTTAACCGACTGTACTTTCTTTCCTGTTTTCGTAATAAACTCTTTATTTAAAAACATTCAATATACATATATATTAGTCAAAAATGTTTTCAATTATATATCGGTAAAAAATCGAATTGAAAAATATACCATATTGGAAAACAATAGTGATAAATTTTCAAGTACGTTAACGCTTTTTGGTAACAATGGGATTCCAATTTTGAGCATCTAAAACTTTTTAATTCAAATAAAAAATTAAATAATTTGATTAAAGCTGTTCCAAGGTTAACTTAAGATTTTAGTAAAATTTAAAACACAGATGTTAGTATCAAGATTGTTTTTTACTATTTAAAAACACATTGGGCAAGAAAATGTTGCATGACTGTTTGAAAATACTTTCCCTGATGTAATGTTCACTTCCTTCTGTAATGCACGAGTAGTTTCAGACTTGTTAACATTGACTTAAGATTTTTAAAGTACCGTAATAACACGATTTATGGAGCCAATGCTAGAAATTATTTTTTCAGTGTTGTTAAAACTCAAATAAATGCTTTGCAACACTGAAAAAATAATTTCGATTCGATTAGTATCGACTGAAAGAATTAGAAACAAAATTGCCTTCGATTCGAAAAAGTATTCGATGACAACTGCCAGAATTAGCCCCCAGTCTTATATTATATAGCACCCCATCTTCACGAGCACATACATATAAATTAGGCCCATGTAGACTACAGTTGAACGTGTTTTGGTCTTGTTCAAACATTTGTTGGCTTAACAATATCTAGCACCAATGACAGCATTGTTATATAAACAAACGCCATCCAAGTTGTTTTAATTCATACCAGAAATGTAGATGGCACTCATATTTTCCATGCTATTGTTTAGTTTTTAAACAACAAGCTGTGCTAATTATGTTGCTGCAATTGCTTTTTCTATCACAATTGATTGTTATTGTCGAAACCAGAAACTGTCGAACAAAAAACGAAAAATTTATGTACAACTTTTCGCTTTTTGAGTTTGTTTGGCAGCGACTTTTTACATTTAATGAATCCAAATTATAAGCAACCTTTCTTTTTGGCTAATGACAATTACAGAAGTGGAAGAAATGGCAGTTTTTCACTTTAACTGCAGTTTTTTAAACGCTGGCGTATACCATGATTAAGGGAAACAAGTAAGTCTGAGTTCATACGGCTCATGTCTTATTGACAAGATTCTTCCTTTTTCTTCTTTGAACATAAATTGGCGTTCAAATGATTCATGTCATGTTGACGACATGTGCTTTTTTGATATTGAAAACAACAACAAAATTAAGCAACGAATGAAAAAGCAAAACGTAAAGACAGTACATGCATCTGTGTACTCGTTTCTTTTCCCCTCGTCCCTCTCGCCTATAAAGTAGCAATCTTGTCAATTAGACAAGATCCGTATCAACACAGACTAAAAGGCCTGTATTTGGACAGGCAGGTGAAAGTGCGATAATAACAGAAAGTTATATTAATAAAGATATAAATAAATCTATTTTGTACCACGCACACTTCTCCACTACCCCCCCCCCCCCCCGTTTTGTCAATTCATTACCAAGATGCTTGTACCAAATGTGGAAACTTTGGTCTTTGCCGGTTCCCAATAATATACAAAATCTTTAGTGTCTTTGTATGGGAAGTGCCGCGCCCACATTCCCAATTACCGCCCATATTTTTAGAGAGGCTGTGTATTGTTATTCACGATGCTTGTACCTAATTTGGAAACTCAATATAAATTTCTGTAGACAGCAACAACAAAATCATGAAATATTTTTGACTTAATCAAAGTTATTTACGGGAATACAAAATTTATTATTAAGATTTTCGTATGACGTGCTAAATTCCCAATTTTTCATATTTGATAAATACACTGAAATTTATTGTTTAGGGAAAGCTAGCCTCTATGCGGATTTCACTGGTTGCTTAGGCCAGATCATCAGGAAACCTTTTCCAAAGATGTTAGAAAAGCTAAAAATATTATACAAATAAAACCCCAAAGCGAATAAGAATTTTAAACACCCAAAGTTTTACTTGTAACAATATCAAAGCTTAAACAAAACACCAACAATAAACAGTGAGTTTATCTCTTCTTACATCCCCCTACAATTGGTTGGTTTCTTTCCGACTCGAATTGTAGTTGTAAGTGGGTAAAAAGAAAAAACAAAATTAAAAAACAAATTGTTTCATTCTATTGTCCTCGCAAGAAAACAACAAAAAAAAACCAATTTGGCAATTCAGTTTTCTGCACGGGCACATGCAAGTATATTATCAAAGTTATTTACGGGAAAACAAAATTTGTTATTAAGATTTTCGTATGACGTGCTAAATTCCCAATTTTTCATATTTGATAAATACACTAAAATTTATTGTTGAGGGAAAGCTAGCCTCTATGCTCATTTCACTGGTTGCTTAGGCCAGATCATCAGGAAACCTTTTCCAAAGATTTTAGAAAAGCTAAAAATATTATACAAATAAAACCCCAAAGCGAATAAGAATTTTAAACACCCAAAGTTTGTTTTTGCTTTCAATGTTATTTTTGGCGTTGCGTTGTGTTTTACACAATAAGAGCCTAAAATACACCCTTCTGTTCGGTTACCAGAGCTGTAAATGAATCATTCATTATTGAATTAATTCGTGAATCATTCATGCACTGAATTAGCAAATTTTGAATTAATTCTTTTCACACAAAAAAATGAAATTTGAGTCAATTCAAATGAATTAGACAGAAATGAATTTATGGTAAGTTCACACTTGGGTTTTTAAACGCGTTTAAGCAAAATGTTGATTTAGCTAATCAAAGCCGTTCACATTACATTTGAGATGATTAAGATGACAGATGATTAAGAAAAAAAAACACACAAAAAACAACAAACAAATTTATATTTCTTTAAAGTATTTAAAATGTATAAAAACACTTTTATAAAGTTATCAGAAGATTATTTTAATAATTTTAATGATGAAATTGTGAAAATTTATGAATTATTTAAGGAAAAAAATAAAAACATTAAGCGATTCTACATTTGAGGTATGTTCAGTTGATTCTACGTGATTTATGAACTGATTTAGTAGCAATCATATCAATTTGAAGTGATTAACAAATCACTTCAATGTATGGGTAATCATCTCGTTTATGAAGTGATTAGAGCTTAATCACGTTCGAGCTGCTTAAACGCGTTTAAAAACCCAAGTGTGAACATAGTATTAAATTCGTTTTCCAATTCAAATAAATTTGTAAAATGAATTGCAATTCGTTTCCAATTCAAATGAATTTGTCAAAGTGAATTGCAATTCATTTTACAGATTCCTTTGAATTGAATTCATTCAAAATGTATTAGAAAAAAAGATGTAGAAATTCATTTCTAACTCATTTGAATTGAATTGATTGTAATTTGAATTGATTTCGTTTTGTATTGGCATGGAATTGTCAGGTAGCGGCAGAATAGGAATTAAATTATAAGGTATAGGCAAGATCCTATCAAAATGGAAAAAATTTTGTTTATTTGCTAAAAGACACTTTAATTTTTATAAGTGTAAAATATTATTAAAAGTGTGTTAAACAGTAATTTTTGGTTTAAATAAACTCATATTTGTATATTGTGAAAAGTGTCTTTTTTTTAAATTTTTCAATCGAATTTTAAAGATTTTAGCAATTTTGAATCTCAACAACATTTTTTTCTGTCAAAGCTGTGTTCTTACTACTTTCACTACAATTGGAAAATTTGTTTAATTTTGTATATAAACTTCAAACTGCAATAAAAAAAATAGTAAGTTTTAGCAATTCCCCCTAGATCTGCTCTTGAATTTGATTGATTGCAACTCATTTTTGATTTCATTCATGTGAATTGCAATTAATTTTTCTAATTCATTTAAATAAATTCAAAATCAATTCAATTCAAATGAATTGCAATTCACTTTAACAAATTCATTTGAATTGGAAATTAATAGCTATTCGTTTTACAAATTCATTTGAATTCGAAACCGCCTAATTCATTTGAATTGACTCAAATTTCATTCAATTAATTTTTTGTGTGAAAAGAATTAATTCAAAATTAAGCTAATTCGTAATGAATTAAATGCAAAAATGAATGATTCATTTACAGCTCTGTCGGTTGCTCAAGTGTTTATTCCAATATAAACATGGCGTCACTGCATATGAAGTTAAATTTATGTCTCTCTAAGCATATAATCAACAAAATCAATTTACAAAAAATGAGCAGAACCGTGAACGTAAACAAGTCATAATTCAACAGAAAACGTCTAAGCTCTGTTAAAAAACTTTGTTAAATGGCCCACCGAGTGTGAGAGCAGCCAACACACCCAGTAGCAATTTGAGTACATAGTCCGACAGGATTATACACTCGCCCCTTGTTTAAGAGCTGGAGCTATCTTACCTATACTGCTTTAGTGGCGCTGTAAGCGTTCTCCTTTCCGTGAATTTGGGTAGTAAACCACAACCACCACGTGATCCGCATAAGTATCCTGTCAAAAGAAAGGCAAAACTTCCGCAATGACAATCTTCCTGAACGTGACGGGCATAGAAACCGCTAGAATCAGAAGAAACCCGACGAATTGGGAAATATACTTAAACTTTCGTCTGTCAATTTGATTTGAATCGTTTATTTCAAAAACCAGTCAATCGAAAATTTTTTTGATTTTATGATTAAATAAAAAAAATCTTCCAAGCAACCGTAAAATTGATTTAACAAACAGATTTTTTGTGAAAAGTTATCAATTTCTGTAACTGTTCGATGAACAGACAACTTTTTCTCTTTATCTATTTTGATATATTATATACATATAAAAATTAATATAAAGTTTGCACTTGACTGGTTTCTGAAACAAACCACCATCACTAGTGTAAATTTCATACGAAATTAACTTTTTTTAAAGTTAAATATTTTGTCATATATATTATTTGTTCTGGAATGACTACTCGCCATTATTCGCTCGTTGTTAAGTGCATTATGCTTCCGTTGTAGGCCATTGAAAAAATTCTTATAAACCAAGTAGGTTCTTAGAGCCTATAAATCTTTCAATTTTTTCACATTTTTTGGGACCTACACCAGACATTACACCAGTCAAGAGCCATCACTTGTAATCGCCCAATAAATAACAAAATTTTAGATATCTTGTTGCTTGACTGGTTTTTAAAATAATCGATTCAATTATTATTCGTTATTTAGATTAAAGAAATGCGTTTCTTCAAAAAAATATTTATGTACATTAAGAATAAAATTAGAAAAGCTTAATTAAAAATTTTTTGTTGTCTTTAAAAATTTTTCTTTTCTCTTTATAAAATGGCGTTTCACTCAGTTGATTAATATTTTAGTACTTTTTCCATTTTGTATTGCCAATATCGACTTTTTGGTGTAAAAATCACTAAGTTAGTTGTACTTTTTTCAGTATCACACTTCTCTAGTATCACACACACACACACATATATCAACCACCAAAATGTTATTTATCTCACAAACACCTTTCAATTATTGTTTTTTAAGATTTAAAAAAATATATTTCAAATTAATGTTATTTTTTCTAATTTCTAAACTTTCGTTTCTATTACTGTTCGTTATGTTTAAACTAAATCTGTTTTCCTAACATATTTTAAATATTATTTTAGTTTCTTTTTGATCCAAATTCATGCCATTTACATCTTTTTTAACTTTTAACATACAAACAACAATTAAAAACAGATATATATATATATATATATATATATAAGTATGTATATATATTTATATATATTCATGTATATATCTTCATATAAATATATAAAAATTTTTTTAACAAATTAGTTAGAATTTAAAACACTTTATTCCTAGGAAATAGAACCGATCCTGGACCATTTAGAAGGAAAAAATGTTTCATTATGATCACAGACAAAAATAATTACTATTAGATGATTGACAAAACTTTTTCTATTAAAGAACTAAATTATAACGTAAGAAAATTAAAAATATATCGAGTTAAAATTAAAGTTTAAAACAAGGGGAAAGTTTTTTTTTATTATTTCGCTTTTCATTATATCGTTAGCTTAAATTCAAAAGACTGCTAGCGACACAAAATTCAAAATCGACTATTTGATTGATTTCGATCAGGGAAACCGGAAATATGATCTAATATAAAATGCAAGTAAGCCGAATCTTTGCTACCTTTCACCACGGCTGGAAAATAGCAGAAGTTTATATATATATATATATATATACATATGGATATATCTATATATATGTATATTTATATAGTATTTATCGCCAACTTTTATTATTACATATGTATATACAGTATGCCGCAAAACTAAATATCCATTTGAAATTACTAAGTTTTGTATATTTGGGCAAAAATATTAGCACAAACCCCAATTTTATTTTTAATTTTACTCTTTCAGGTCGGGCGGTTAGTTATCTAACCACCTTTTCAAGAGCTTAACAAATCTATTTTTTTAAATCATCGATGATAGATTTATGCGAAATTTTGGGGCATATATTCTAAAATTTTACATTTGCATATTTTTTTAAATGTGTAAGCTTTTTATTTTAAATCGAGATTTCCCCAAGTTAAAAAAACTGCCATAGGTTATTCACTTTGTTAAAAAAAAATAATATCCAGTGCATACTGTATGGTAATGCAGTATCTGTGGAGTTCCCGTATGCATCCGAACAAATAAAGCATGTTTTTCAGATTTTAAGGCAAAATCAACTTGTATTTTTGATCATCTTCCGAATAAATACAAAAAGTTAAAATAAATTTAATCGTTTTTATTGTTTGCTTAAATATAAATACAAAAATGTGCCGCAATAATCGATTTGTGTGAACCACAGCCTAAACAAATTTGGAGAAATTGGAAAAATAGTGTCATGTAGACCATTTACGGCAAGCAAAGTAGTTCAACGAAAACAAATTAGAAAATCGAGTTAAAAATAAGCCTGTTGTAAATATTAGTAGAGTCCTTGAATAAAAAACCACTTACCAGTGCCGCTGCGCTAAAAAAAAAGACCGCTCATGAACAAATTCAGCGGTATAGACCTCGCAAAACTATACGTAAGTAAGCCCCAAGTGCTTTGGAATCAGGTTCTGTTTACTGCCGATTCGAAACAAAACGTATTTACAAATTTATACATTTCTAATGAACGTTTAAAACTGTGGCGCATAGAAGGTGAAGCAAAAAAACCCTTAACATACAAGGAGGTGAAAGTGCTGTGGTGTGGGGCTGTATGTCCTATTCGGGTGTAAAAAAACCTTATATTTATTGAAAATATGTACTTTGTAGTAATATTGAAGTTTTTCATATTTTAATTAGGCTTAAGTTCATTAAATTATTTTCACTGAAGGATGGAATTTACAACATGAAATGAATGAAAATTTTTTGATAATTTTTATCCTTGACTGAACACGGGATTAGGCTTGCCATTTCTATTTTGAGAAAAAGAGGACGTCAGCATAAAAAATTTAGGACATTTGCTTGAAAAAAGAGGACACTTTCTAAACAATCTAATTTTAATAAAATTAACGACGGCATAAAAATTAACAACAAAAATTTGTTTTTACACAAAAACTTAATTTGGGTAATTCCATGCCAAATCGACCTATAGTGGGACTTGACCATGGTTATGGTGAATCGAAATTTGCTCTCATTACCCTGCGGGAAATTTGTGTCAATTGGTCCAACAGAGTGGTCCTGGGAGTTGTGAAAATAGAACAGGTACCATCATGTAACTGGTTTATGAAGAACAAAAAGATAGAAAAAGTAATGAATTACAGTACAGTCTTCACCGGTGGTGTGATAAATTTTTTTGGGACTTTCTAAAATTTGGCTCTTGAATTTAATTTTAGGACTTGTTTTATTGAAATAATACTACATCGTATTGAAATAATACTACATTTAAGTAACTGTCACTAAACACGTCCATTGAGAATAGATTTGTGACTGGTCAATTGACTCCCTCCTTCATAGAAAGTGTTAAAACTAGAACCAGTCTCTACCACCAAAGACCTATCACGGGACTACTTTGGTGTCAGTACGCTTCCCTCTAGGGTAATGTTTTGAGCCACAATCATGTTTTAAAAGCTCTTAAAAACAAACTAAAACAAAGAAAAAACTAATTAAAAATTCATGTTAAATAAAATAAAGTAATAATAATAAAATAATAACGTTAAAAGAAGTATTAACTAATATATATTTAATGTTTACTTCCTTTTTTTTTGTAAATAAATCACACTTATAACAAAAAACAGAAACCAAATATAAGTATGCCGAAGAGAAAAAGAAATGTCCAAATTAAACAAGGATTAATAGCGTAAACATCATGTTTGGCACTCTTGTTACAAAGAGCGAAGAAAGTAGTTTATATATTCGTATGAACATAGATAGCATTACTCTGTTTCGGCATAAGTTAGGTTTACCGGAATCCCTAACAGTGTTGCCACGATTTCTGACGATGCGACGGCTAAGACGATTCCACGTTTGCTCCTACTTTTTGCTAAGGTAAATTGATAATGAAGGCTTTTCCGGTGCATACACAACATGTTACTCCCTTTCATTTCTCTATATTAGCCAGAATATGCTTATATATGTTATTTTGTTCAATTGGCAGTAACTCTTCATTCTCTCAGATAATTAATGTCATACCATGTCTCCCTCAGATGTTTCGGATTAGCCAAATTTGCTACAGATCTTTTGGCCGAGACAATCCGTTTTGTCCTAAGTTTCATCCTGTTCGCGCTGACATCCTCAACCAATGAGCCTTTGCGCACTAGCTTGCATATCACTCTCCAGTTGTCGTTTAATGTCTTCTTAAAGGATCCGCGTTGACAGAAAATTAACATAACTGTAAATAGCCCTCGCAGATTCAGACTAGAATCGCTCAGCTTAGCTTCTTCTTAAGTAGTGTCCCAATGCCTGTTGTAGTCAGATGAATCGCTCTATAGATCGCATTGGCGCCCTAAAAATTATGTTTTTAGAAAAATTTAACTGGTATTAGCTCATTTATCGACATTTTTGTTAATTTCTTAGCTATTTATTAACCGATTTGGCTGATTTGAAATAGCAAAACTCTCGAAAGCATTACTGATCGAAAGGTATATCATACATAAATATATTGGTGTTCGGTATAGGCTCCGCAAACTTTATATTAACTGACACATGGCCACCGTGATTTAAGCTTATCTTATCATAAGAATCCAAAACATATTTACTTTATTGGGTCTAGGATCAATATTGTGGAAATAACAAATGAAATGACAAAGCTACATATATATACCCTTTTAACTTCGGTGAAGGGTATAAAAATAAGCTCTAAAACTTAAAAAATAAAATTTATGTATGTATGTAAGAGTAATTTGTGACAAATATGGCTTTTATCTACATAAATATGTATCAACATCTATAAAAAAATGTTTGCTTTAAGGTAAATTTAGGAGCGCGATTTTGAACATAAGCCTCTTAATCAGGGCTGCCAGAAAATTTTGTGGAAAAATCGTCAACTTCCGAGAAAAAAATTTAAAAATCGTATTTTTCGTTTTAAAAAATCTTCAAAAAAATCGATTTTTATAAAAAAAAAACAATCAAACAAAAACATAATAACTTCATACCCAGCTAGCACTTTTTATCGTAAAAGAGCCACCGGAAGTCCCATGAAGAGCGTTTTTGATCGTCGACAAGAGCATTTTTTAATCGTAGAAGATGCCTTACTCGGGAGAAACTGTAACAAACTACAAAGATGCTTACTTTAATCGTTATGAGAATCGTTTGAAATGTGGGTTAAGATTATCAAACTAGTCTTTCAAAAAGCATGTCAAGAATCGTATGAGACTCATGTAGATATTATCTTACAACTCGTGATATACTTATTCATACAGAGAGTCGCAAAAGGTCCATTCGATTATGGTTTGACGAAAGATAATTTAAAGATTTTCTTAAAACTTGCATGAAAAACATTCCAAGATTAAGAAACGAACGTATCTGAAAATGTATAAAAAAAGTAATAATTAAAAATGGGAGATGTTTTCGTTATTGTTTCTCGTCAGATCATCATAGAAAATTATTTAAGGAGTTGTATAATCAACCAATCGTCTAACAAACACCATATGTTAGCTGAAAAGGGTATTTTTACATGTACATACGTAAGCCGAGATCAGAATAAAAATTTAAGTTCGTTTTTTATATTAGCTTATTATTCCATAAAAGGAACATATATAAATATATATATATATATATATATATATATATATATATATATATATAGTTTGTAGCTTCTAAAATATTGAATAGTGAAAATTAACAAAATCAGTTCATAAATGACCGAGTTATAGACAAATAACTACATTTTTTCATCCAGAGTTTGGCATAAAAGCGCCCATATGAGCTAAGGGGATCGAATTTGGTCTACATTTTTGTCTATATTAGAAGTATTTTATGGTAAAAAAGAACGGTCCATTATTGCACTTGGTCCCCATTTTCGAATTTTAGGTCTTTATCACTTTAAGATATACATAAAAAGTGAAATGTTTTCTTTGCAATTTAGCTTTTCCCCATAAATTGTTTAGGGAAAAGAAAAATTAAAAATTTAAGCTGTTATGTTTACAAAATTTGTTGCTACAAAAATGTGTTGCTTAATATCTGAATATATAAAAACATTAAAAGTTTCCTGTTTTTGGAGAGTGAATAAAATCGTCACTTTTTAGAGAAAAATTCGCATTTCGGCACTTTGCTCATTTCGGAACAAAAACCCGTCAAAATGACGATGTATCGTCAAATATGGCCGCCCTGCACATTATAGGAATAATAGTCGCCAAAATTTATAGCAATACCAAGATTTGAAGAGAAATTATGGCATTCAAAAAAACTTATATCGCCAGTATGGTCCAAAGTGGACCGAATTCGCTGAATTTTTTTAAGTCCAAATCCAACTCCGACTGCTATTCTAACCTTGATGCTAAATGTTTATGAGACTGTTCCTTATTGACTTTAAACAATTTTTTTTTATGCAGAACATGATTCTGTAAAAATTTCAAATCGACATTTTAATTCAAACACGTTCCTTATTGGGGGTTAATATACTTAGTTACTTGCATATGTAATGTAGACTGGTCCTTATTTTCTGACATCAAAATTTTTAAGCAGGGCCTATTAAAATTTAATTTTATTTTGAAAAATGTTAGAAATTTTTATTTAAATTTTTTGGGCTTAAAATTTAGGAGTCCTATACAAAATCCTCAACTCCGACTCCACAGCCCTGGTTGCATTTTCATATATGGGTCAATCCAAAAGATTTCGTCCTTACGAGAATTAAATCCTACGTACCAAATCTTTTTTTTCAAATTATTATTTAGACCGACTTTTGTTCGATAGTGTTTCTGAGTCATGAAAATGTCTAGAATCAATATTTTAGTATTGCACACATCAGCACAAACGCACAAATAACTTCTATTTAATACTGCGGTGGGCAACCTATGCTATTACATTTTGCGATTAATTAATGTTGTAAAATTCACTTACATATGTGTGCACACGAACATTATAAAAGAGAAAACGTGGCGCCCTAAATTTGCCGATCGCAGATTTAATACCTTTAAATATGCAAAAAAAGTGCAGAAAACGCACAAAATATGCACTAACAAATCCATGCCAAAATTCACAAAAACCTCGAAAACTGATAAAAACAAGCAGTTCCATTTATACGGGTTTCCTGAGTATGATTTATTTCGGTTAATTGCTATTATCAATCAAAAAGTCGCTTACGGCCTTTTAGATTTTAGGTGACGATATGTGCTTCGATTCTTCTGAATATTTGAATTATTTTTCTGAATTTGCTTCTAAAAAAATATTCTAAAAATAACAAATGAACATAATTATTAAACTTCACCATAATGCGATAAATATCGTTCTTTAAATATAAATAAAAAATAAGAATTCACGGCCAAAAATTCGTAAAAGATATACTCCACTTCGGCCAATTGTTTCCTCTATGCCAGTTCCCTGTTATAGACTCTCAAAACATGTGGGACAAATACTAAAACATATTATTTCAGACAAATATAACATTAAAAATTCAAATGAACTAAAAAATCAGATGAAAACTATTAAAATATCCCGGTACATATGGCAATAAAAAATATTATGGGAAAATGGGAAACGATAAAGAACTTCACAAAAATTCCAAGCTCGAAGTTTCTAAAAATACTTAATTTTTGTCTCTCCGATAATAACTATTTTGTGTTTAATAAGAAAATTTATAGCCAGATATTTGGAATGCCTATGGGCAACCCTCTTTCTCCTACAATAGCCGATATAATACTTGATAGCCTACTTGACGAAGCGATAAATGAACTAAGGAAGAAGAATATCCATTTTAAGTACATAGTGAAATATGTAGACGACATATTAGCGATAATCAAAATCAAAGATAAAGATGAAATACTGAATGTTTTAAATACGTACCACAACAAAATTCAATTTACCACAGAATTGGAAGAAAATAAACAGATTGCCTATCTAGATACTAAGATACACAGGTACAATAACAGGATCACATTTGATTGGTATGCTAAGGAATCATCATCAGGAAGACTAATAAACTTCAATGCTACACAGCCTAAACACCAAATTATTAATACGGCAAAAAAAAAAAATCTTTTTTTCAGAGTTTTAAATATTAGTGACCAACAATTTCATGCCAAAAATATTAAAAATATAAAACTTTTTTTAAACAACAATAGTTTTCCAATTAAACTCATTTATTCATTAATTGAACAAACACAGCTAAAGTTAAAAAATAACATCAGGTTTAAAGGATAACAAAAATATAAAAACAACAATAGAATCACAAAACATATGTTTTGCTTATGCTCCAAACTCCACACTCAGCACAATTTTTTCAAATGTAAAAGTACCGATTAAAAAACAACAACAATGCAATGTTGTGTATGAACTTGAATGTATGGGAAATGACTAGAGTTTTTTTTTTCCCGGAGTTTTTCGATTCCCGGGAAAGCGGGAAAAATTTTTAAATTTCCCGGGATCCCGGGATCCCGCTCCATACAAATAATACAAAGTAAACTTGGTTTTATTAATGAAAAAAACTTTTATAAACAAACGTGTGGGAACTTGTTTATAAAGTAAGTAAAATAAATGCTTAAATACTACAAAAATTAATTGAAGATTGAAAGCGGAACTTGAATTATTATTACCTTTGGCTATTATAAGTAAATTCCGTATTATGATGATCTAGTTCAAGGTAAAATAAACATATCAATTGAGGTACTCAAGATATGAGATCAAAAAGTAAAATCATAAAATATATAAAATATTTTAATAAATTTATTAACATTTTTAACGGCGTAGGAAATTACTTTCTGACACACTCAAAGCGTTTAGTGAGTCGCCAAAGAGTATATTTCTGATTTTGTTTACTGATTACCATGTTTCCGAAAAATTTCGTTTACTTTTTTACCGAGGTTGGACAAATAATTAAAAGTGCACCGTTGTTGCATGCTTCTAATGTCAAGGTTGATGTAAAAAATAGCATCATCCGGACTACTTCTTACAAACTATTTCTTTTCATTAGGTCCATCTGTAATCTTTAGGACAATGTGTTTTTCAAATTGTATGTTTTAGTAACTTACACGAGTTTCATTATTTTTTTATTTCGGTTTCCCCGCACTTCCCGGATATATTACCAAGCTCGATTTTTTTTTTTGTAGATACGACTATGTTGCAATTTTTTTTTTAAGACTTGTCCATGGTCAATGAGAATTTACTGCCTGCATCTTATTTTGAATTTATGTTCTTTATCAATTCATCCCTTCACTAAATTTATTAATTATCAACTGTTGCACTACCCATTCTGCTTTTAATAGATTTATTGCCGCAGGAGACATTGATTTACGTTTGTACACATTTCTTATAATTGATCAAATCGACAACCCATCCACAGATGCTAATTTTTAGAGAAAAGAAAACTAAATTTCAGAGTAAAAATAGCTGTTTTCTGAAAGTATGAAGAACTTTTTATTTCCCGGGATCCCGCAACAAAAATCCCGGGAAAACGGGAAATATAATAACGGGAAATCCCGGGAAAAACCCCTAGAAATGACGAACAGAAATGCAATCAAATACATATATATAGGTACGACAAAACGATCATTGCAAACAAGAATGATTGAACATAACAAAACTTAGAGAATCAACAGGGTTGGCAACACATATTCTGTCATCTGGACATAAAATCAACTTTGATGACGTTAAAATTTTAGACATAGAGGGTTGAGAAAGAAAAACGTACACAATAGAAAGCTGACGTATACAATAAAAAATAGAAGGAACAATGAACAAAAAGGAGGATACTGACAATATAAATACAAGCTATAGAGTTGCAATATAACTTCAGACTGTGCTATTAATTTTAAAGCTGTGGTCTTAATTTATTTTTTGTGTTAAATGTTCTTTGTTATACCCTCCACCACAATTAGTTGTGAAGAGGGTATATTAAGTTTGTCATTCCGTGTGAAACTTTTTTATTATTCATCTCAGACCCCATAAAATATATATATATTCTGGGTCCTTGAGTAATTCTAAGTCGATTTAGCCATGTCCGTCTGTCTGTCCCTCTATCCGTCTGTTGAAAACACGCTCACTCGTGAACAACTCAAAAGAAATGAACAAACTGCTTGTAGTTATCGTAAGCAGTTTGGGATTGAAATCCAGCAAAATCGGTTCTGTGGGACCAGAGCTATGAATCAAAATGTGGAACCACCACCTAAAAAAATTGATAATTTTGTTACAAAAAATAACATAAATGCTGGAATAAGGCACGGAATGAGATAAGAATTTGCAAAAACTTGTTTTATTTGACTGTTAAATTTCGTGATGATCCGTCCATAATTTACCTTAGGCCCCATATAAACCCTACTTCCGGAAAGCAGTTTAGTACGCCTAAAACCGTAAAAAATAACGCAATCATAGCAAATTTTGGCTCGTCACAGTTTTATAGGACCATAAATGATACTGTGAAATTTCGTGAAGATCGGTACATAATTTGCCCTAGGCCCCATAGAAACCCTACTCCCGGAAAACAGTTTAGTACACCTAAAACCATAATTAATAATGCTATCATTACAGAAATTGGTACGTCACAGTTTTAAAGGACTACAAATGACGCTGTGAAATTTCGACTAAACTGTTTTACGCTACTACCGTAAAACAGTTTAGTCGCCTAAAACCATAATTAATAACAAATCGTCACAGTTTAAGATAATAATAAAAAATAGACATCATACAGATATTACTCCTTAAGCATTCGAACTGTCGGTGGAGGGTATCAAAGATTCGGCACAGCCGAATATAGCACTCTAACTTGTTTTTTGTAAAAATTTATTTATATTTAGTTTAATGTGAAAATTACTGTTAAATTTGTAAGTTTAAAGAAAAAATATTTGGTGTATTTATGTTTAATTAATGTATTATAATTTTTTAATTAAATAGACGTAACCCTGATGAAGTCAACAAATAATTGACGAAACGTTGGAAATATGTAAAGAAAAGTTTTTTATTTACATTAAATAATATAGGCCTAATTAGCTGACTTGATAAAATTCAAACATAAAATACAAAACGCACACCTTTTATCGAATATCGAGTATTGATAACGAAGATTTCTAATTCGAACAAAAAATTTGTAGAATCAAAACATTTTTTGTCTGAAGTCGGTCCCATAAACAAATTTGCATATTCAAACAATTGATTTTGCATTTCGTTTATTGAAAAAAACCTTGATTTTTTCTAACAAATAATTGTGACTACATATTGGTTAAATTTGTTTTGGATATTTAAAAAATGTTAAGGGGTAATTTTTAAACTTCCACGCATAAATATACTACAATGGCACTTTAGAGGGTTAAAATGTTCTACAAATACTTTCTGTATCTGTATCTTCTAAGACTAAAAAATCATGCAATGTATGTAAAACGGGTTTTCGAAAAATTAAAAAATTGAAGGCCCGGAATTTCGAAATTCTGTTTTACATACATTGCATGATTTTGTGGTCTTAAAATACCCCTACTGAAATTTGATGCAAAAAATATTCGTAGAACATTTAAAGCCTTAAAAGAGCCGTTTTAGTATACTTTTGTGGAAGAGTTTGGAAAAAGGACAAAAATTACCCCTTAAAATGAGTATTGGAGGGTTAATACATTTAATAAAAAGAATCGCCGAACAATTCTACTGAAGACTTCTTAAATAGTCTTTTAGCTCAGAAGTACATTTAGTAGGTATATTTTGTTTGACTTATACCAAACGCCTTTTCAAAAAATTCAAAAACTTTAGGGGCCCATATTTCGGGAACCTGAGCTAACTTTTCAAAATCCTTTGACAGATTTGCCCTTCTAGTAGTCTACTTTCATTTCGTGTTGTAAGTATTGAGGCAGTGTAATTTAACTGAATCCAAAAAAAGTTTACTAAAATTTATATAAATTTCAAACAAATAATTTTGCTGAACAAGACAAAATAATTAACTCTTTTTGCACAAGCTGACGCGCCTCCAAGCAAGCACCGAAGGAAAAAATTAAGGGAGAGCGGTGGCGGCTGGCTTTGAGACACATTTTTATGTTGGAATGAATAATTTCTGAACCAAGCCTTGTTTATACACAATGTTTTTTTCTTCATCACTCCCTGTTGCTGTATCCTTTCCTTATCTAAAGAAGAAAAAATCTCAGCCAAAACGACAGAAGACCGACCCGATATGTTTTTCGTAATCGTTCCACTTTTAAAATTTAATATATTTAACGAACAAATTTTAAAAAATAGAATACGGGATTTTTTCATTTTTTTTACCAACTTTGAAACCAATCGAATTTTTTTTTGTTTTTAATAATGTTGTTGCTGTTTCTGTTATTTAAACATTGAAACGTTATTACATTTGTTTTGTCTTTTTTTTTTACTACAAACCTCGTCACGCTATTTCATCATCTTTCTTATTGTTGTACTTTTAAAAAAAGTATGTATGTAGAATGTATGTGTTTTTTGTTGTTGTTCATACATCAATTTAACAAAATTAAAGAAAACGACAACATTGAAGAGCGCTAAATATTTCATACAAAACTATCTGACCCGACAGACGTTGTCCTGTCCAAATTAGGAAAAATTTTTGCGTTTGATTTTTAAAATCCGTTAAAAAGATACGAACACTCGAAAGAAAAATTAGTCAAATCGATGGAGCCGTCTCTAATTTTAGGTAAAACGAAAAATGTGGGCGTTAAAGTGGGCGGGCAAAATGTTCTTTCCGTAAAAACCTAAGTTGGAGCATGGCAATCATTTGAAAGAAAAAATCGTCCAAATCGGTCAAGCCGTTCTCTTGTTATGCGCTTAATAGGAAAAGTGGGCGTAAAAGTAGGCGTGGTAAATTTTTCTTTTGATGAAAACTTAAAATGGATTAATACGAAGATTCCCTAAAAATTTTATCAAAATCGCCCCAGCCGTTTTGGAGTCCATACGTTACATACATAAATACATACAAACATACATGCAAACATACATACATACTAAAGACCTGCACAAATACATCTGTTTATATCTGTTTCTGTGTTTTTTCTAAAGTGGATGCGTATGGATGAGTGCTCTTGTGTTTCTGATATAAGTTGATGTTGATATGATTTGCAAAAGAGTGGATGTAAGTTGATAAAAAAGCGAAAGAGAATCATCAATTTTATGACTGCGAAATAAAACTCTCTTTTTAAGAGTTCATCCATACCTACTTTTATTTTTTCGTTGAAAAATGATTTTTAACTGTGGAGTTAAGATCGTTTATTCTAGATCACCATAGGTTCTTAAAGGGACGAACCAATTGGTATAAGACAGTATAGGTCTCCGCTGACTCTAATATGAAGAGTTTTCAAGCTAAAATTATATGGATCACTCTTATTAACGGTCCCTACAATTTACCCTTAAGTAAAATCTATTCATATAAAGGGTGTCTGGTGGCAAAATTATATTTTTAAATGCGATTATTTCAAAAAGTAATAAACGGTGCGGAGGGAGGTTGGAATTATCGATTGGGAGGATTTGTCAGTCACAGTAGTCGAGTGAGCATCGCGCGTTCTCTGCGGAGACATTTTTTAAGGGTAATGATTCTTACGTAATTGCTCGTCGACAATTTTGTTCAAAGTTAATTTTCACTTAAATGGCCACGTCAACAAACAAATCTACCGTTACTGGTCTCCAAGAACCTAAAACCCTCGATTGAAACATCAAATACCTTTACATTGCCCCAGGGTAAATTTTTGGTGTGCCTTATCCACGCATAAGAAAATTGGGTCATTTATATTTTTAAATTCTCGAAAAACAAGGCTCCGTTTTGAACAGTGTGTTCAAGTCGACAAAAGACATGTAGATGATATACTCTTTAAAAAATACAATCCGCATTTCTATTCTACCGTTTAATGCTTTTAATAAAACTTTGTGTCAATTATTAAATTTTTTATTTAAGTTTGAAAATATAAATCTGCTATCAGATACCCCGTATTTTTTATTAAATAAAATTTATTTATAAAACATTTATTTTTATTTATTTTTTTTAAAGCATTATGTAATGGTTAATGGTTTTGCTTTGTTGTTTTTGTCATTAAAAATATGTTTTATGTGTTTAAAACAGTAATTTTAATTTGCCGTTTTTTCATAATTTGATTTCCTATATGTTTTTGAAAATATGCTGATTTTTTACTAAAACCGTCTGGTACCCCTGTTTGAGATCTTATAAAAATTTTTACAAACTCTCATCAACTCGCCAACAATTTTTAAAAATACAACAGATTACCACAGATATTGTAGAAATACTTATGGTGACAACAGATATTTGTAAGCAAAAAAAAAAAATGTTATGACACACTCCATCCAAAACCATAAGCATCTGTTTTTGTTTTTAAGATATGGTGAGTGGGCAAAAGCAAAACCATACAATATCAGTTACACTCATTCTCTCATTTATATCAGTAGTAACAGATATATATCTGGTGCATCTGTTTCAACAATACTTACTGATACACTCGGGCAGGTCTTTAATACATACACACATCCTATTTTATTTATATAGATTATGAAAACTTGAAACCAATAACGCGTATATTATATTTTTGAAAAGTTGTCAACATTTTTGTTGTTAAAATAAAAATCAAACAAAAGTACCCAGTTGGCCAAATGGTCATAGACGCAAATGACATTTTTGAATTTGTCGCCTATATAACATTGATGGCGACAACTTAAGTAAGAAAACGTGTATATTGTCGTGTTAAAAATCGTATTTACGACTTTTTTGGAGACATTTTTTTAAATTTGTCTTGAATAATAATATATTGAGGACAACGTAAGAAACCATTACATGCATTTTGTCGTGTTTCAAACCACACTGACGACAAAATGCATGCAATGGTCGCTTACGTTGTCCTCTACTAAAAAAAATTCAAAACTTTAAATTTGTATGTAATTTAAAATAAATATTTCTTGATGTTTTGCTTTTATTGTCAATATTTTTGATAATAAAAAAGTTAAAAAATAAATAATCCTGCCTGTTAAATTACATAATTATTTTGTAACTTATAACGTTATTCGCGGCTGTGTTTCAATTGTGCAATTGGAATACGTGAATTGATAGGACAAGTAACACAAAAATAAATGTTCCTGCTGACTACATTGCCATATCGTAGGTTCAATATGCAAACCTGCTAAATCCACTTTTTAAGTAAATTGAGATTTTAATGCCGTGTGGAAGAGAAAGATACACC
This sequence comes from Pollenia angustigena, assembly GCA_930367215.1. Lineage (NCBI taxonomy): Eukaryota > Metazoa > Arthropoda > Insecta > Diptera > Polleniidae > Pollenia > Pollenia angustigena. The sequence goes on along the minus strand of OV884061.1, from coordinate 20,023,175 downwards.
TCGTCGACCAGCATGTAGTTTTTGTTCAAATTGAGTCTTAAAGTGTGTTAAACCAACTATATTTTTAGGTTTGTTGTTTCCATTAAAAGTTATTGGAAGTTAGTAGTTAGGAAGTCAGCCATTTCATTAGTTTGAATTCACTAGTTGGAATTCACAGCCATTCAAGACCCTAAGAGATTTTAGTAAATATATCCTCGAGGTTTACCCGTTCCCCTTATTCAGGATATATCGGCAAATCTGAAGTATCGCTAATATATCAGTATCGGTGTTCGTTAAATCCCTAATTGTCACTTACCTATCGGCGACTATATCGTAGATAGTGTCAACAATATTGTCATCAACGCACCATTAAGGTAATGTCGCTACTCGGGCATTAACGACTTAATGCGAAAAATTTCGTTTATATAGTCGCCAGTGACAACTTTAAGCACATTGTTACCCATATGATCATTAACGACTTAAGTGCCCTTTGTTCGAAAAAGTCGTCGACGATATGCATGGGCTGTCGCCAAAATGTCGTCAGGAATTTACTATAGGTCTTGTACGCGTCCTCAACGTTGTCTTGAAGACATGGCCAACGAGCGTTTGTTTGAAAATATTTTAGCAATAATTTTTCTGTGTAATTTGGAATCTTTGGCTCTTGCCGTTCTACACATATACAGAAATCTATAACGTCTTTATACGGGAGGTGCCACGCCCACTTCTCCAATCTCTCCCCCATTTTTTGGGATGTTGTGTATTGTTAACCTAGATGATTGTTCCTAATTTGGAAACTAGCTGTTGCCTTTCTTCAGATATACATAAAAAAGGAATAAAAAACCACAACAATAAGCGATGGGAAAAATAGAGACATTCGCGGTTTTCGCTCATATCTCAGTCATTCCAACAGCAAACTTTAACGGAGTACATCCCTGCGGGAAATTTGTGTCAATTGGTCTAACAGACTGGCCATGGGATTCGTGAAAATATAACAAGTACAAAAAGAAATAACTCATGACCAGTGAAAGGAAAACCAATCATTAAACTGGTTTATTAAGAGCAAAAAGGTAGAAAAAGTAATGAATAACACCGGTGGTGTGATAGAAATTTTGGGACTTTAAAAAGTTTGGTTCTTGAAGTTAATTTTTTTTGTATTGAAAAAAATTACATTGTAGTAACTGACACTAAACACGTTCATTAAGAATAGGGCTTATTCATAAAAAGTGTTAGAACTAGAACCGGTCTCTACCACAAAAGACCCATCACGGGACTTTTTTTGGTGTCAATTTGCTTCCCTCTAGGGATGTGACACAAATATATAACAACTTAGTCCCCATAATTTCTGGGGAAAACCCATTTAACATACAGCCGGGTATACGGACAGACGAACACCGTTAAAACAACTTCGGTAAACATAAGGATCCAGAAATTACGAACGGAATGACAAACTTATATTAACCCGTTTCGCTTCGGTATATATTCAGTTATTTTGTTCTTCAAAGTTTATAAAGTTCTGCAGTTAATTATTTTTTAATTGCGATATTTGTCTTTTGTTATCGTTTACATTTGTTTGCAACTAAGCAAATATGCACTACACACTAATTTTGCTCATGGTTTTTCTTTTTTGTGCAAACGAAGTAAAATAGAGCAATTTGCAAATACGTACATTTTGTTGTTGTGTTGTGTAAATGTGTGCATTTTTGCACGCATTTGCATCGTTTGCACACTTTGCACTAGCCATCGTGGTTTCCCTTAGTAATTCCTACTCTATAGACTTTCTAAGAACAAATAAATTTAATTGCAAAGTCATAGAACACCAAAATTGTTAGATAAAATTTGTTGAAAATCGTCAAACTTTGCGAAAAAAAATCGTCAACACCGCCAAATTGGCATAGTAATATCTTCACAAAAATAGTCACTGTAAAATAAATAAACTAACTTCTATTAAAAGTTTTAAGTTTTTAGCTATTTTCAGTTTGTTTCAATTAAAATTTCAAAAAAATTAAGTAAAAAATACCACTTCTCTGAAAATCAAAATTTTTTGCTATTATTACAGGCTAAAGCGGCTCATACACTTGCAATAAAATTGTTAAATTTTACGTACCGTACAATTATATCGCCAATATGTATGTGATATTTGATGATGGCACAATATAATGGCAACAATCAAAAGAGTTTTAAATTTTATTGCACAACGAATAGAAAGTAGAATGTGTTGGCAGCACTGTACAATGCTGTTTATGTTATTCCTATAGGTTATGTTCACCTTTTTATTGAATGAATGAAAACAATGTGCGACTTATTGCATAATATCCCTACTAGGGTTTTTTCCCGGGAATTCCCGGGACTTCACTTATTATATTTCCCGTTTTCCCGGGATTTTTGTTGCGGGATCCCGGGAAATAAAAAGTTCTTCATAGTTTCAGAAAACAGCTATTTTTACTCTGAAATTAAGTTTTCTTTTCTCTAAAAATTAGCATCTGTGGATGGGTTGTCGATTAGATCAATTATAAGAAATGTGTACAAACGTAAATTAATGTCTCCTGCGGCAATAAATCTATTAAAAGCAGAATGGGCAGTGCAACAGTTGATAATTAATAAATTAAGCGAAGTGATGAATTGATAAAGAACATAAATTCAAAATAAGATGCAGGCAGTAAATTCTCATTGTCCATGGACAAGTCTTAAAAATAGGATATACATAAACATATCGCTCCGTTATTGCAACATAGTCGTATCTACAAAAAAAAAAAAATCGAGCTTGGTAATATATCCGGGAAGTGCGGGGAAACCGAAATAAAAAAATAATGAAACTCGTGTAAGTTACTAAAACATACAATTTGAAAAACACATTGTCCTAAAGATTACAGATGGACCTAATGAAAAGAAATAGTTTGTAAGAAGTAGTCCGGATGATGCTATTTTTTACATCAACCTTGACATTAGAAGCATGCAACAACGGTGCACTTTTAATTATTTGTCCAACCTCGGTAAAAAAGTAAACGAAATTTTTCGGAAACATGGTAATCAGTAAACAAAATCAGAAATATACTCTTTGGCGACTCACTAAACGCTTTGAGTGTGTCAGAAAGTAATTTCCTACGCCGTTAAAAATGTTAATAAATTTATTAAAATATTTTATATATTTTATGAATTTACTTTTTGATCTCATATCTTGAGTACCTCAATTGTTATGTTTATTTTATCTTGTACTAGATCATCATAATACGGAATTTACTAATAGCCAAAGGTAATAATAATTCAAGTTCCGCCTTCAATCTTCAATTATTTTTGTAGTATTTAAGCATTTATTTTACTTAATTTGTAGACAAGTTCCCTCACGTTTGTTTATAAAATTTTTTTCATTAATAAAACCAAGTTTACTTTGTATTATTTGTACGGAGCGGGATCCCGGGAAATTTAAAAATTTTTCCCGCTTTCCCGGGAATCGAAAAACTCCGGGAAAAAAAAAACTCTAATCCCTACAGATAATGAGACTAGTCCATACATGCATGTAAAGAGTAGTCCATAACGGAGTAGGAGTACTCCAAAACTACTCCACATATATGGGTAAAAGGTGGTTCATTTAACGTTACGATGTCCTAGGAGGGGACTCCATGGAGTACTAAAGTGGGTTAGTTTTAAAAGTTATCCATGTTACTACAATATGGAGTACACTTAAGGGGTTGTTTAAGCATTTTTCTTTTTCATTTTTTACTAATCGCCTTTTATTGTGTGTGCTGCAGTCTATTATTGCTATTATTAAATTGATTTACTTGGTATTTTTAATTTTTTTTACCTTTTTTCCACAAATTTCACAAACTTTCACTTTTAAATAAACAATTAATAATGGACACCATCAGGGCTACCAATGTATAATATTGTAAACTATAGAAAAATATACATCATGCAGTTGTTGGCAGCACTTCCTGTTGATTTCTTATAACATGGTCCATACTACAGTACATTGGACCATGTTGTAAGTAGTCCATTTAAGCCATAATGGACCACGTAGTACAATATTATCTTTGGGGATAGGACAAAATGGAAATAACATGGCGAATACCATTTACAATAATATTGCAAGTGTATGGGCCGCTTAACATAAATAAAAGCAGCAATAGTTTTAAAATATGAGAAATTCACTTTATTTAAAAGCAAACGTAAAACAGTTTTCTTACCAATAACAATGAAACTAAAATAGGAAAATATTTGAAACATTGGTAATTCTACCAATTAGTTCATGAGCATTGTCGACAGATTACTGTGCTCGTCTTGTAAAAATGTCACACACAGCTGAGAAAGGTACAAGCGTTTGAAAAACTAGAATAAGGTACATAACTTGATTAAGATTCATGATCGATATAATTTCGTAAAATATCGAGTCAGAATATTTACAAAACTGCGACTATTTTCGCAATACACAACGCACTTGAAAATACTGCCGGTATTAATTCAACAATTTTTGCATACTACCCAGTATACAAATAACTGAAAATAAAGTAAAAAGTTACTAGTTTTTGGATTAAGATCCGATGATTGATAAGACAATGATATCAACACAAAATATTGCATAATGTGTGCATATTCTTATATTTTTAAAAATGAAAACTTTTGATGAGGAAAATGTGTGAAAATCGATGAAAACTTCAACTTTATTCAAAAATTCTATTGCAACAATTTTTTACATTTGTCAATGTTTTTTTTTTGCAATATAATTAATATTACATTCATATCGAATTTCATCGCCAAATAGATTTATATATCGCCACGTTTGGCGAGAAATCGCAACATTTGATAGCCCTGTCCCTGGACAAATAAATTGTCTGGGATTAATACGTTCACTTTGTTATTTTACTCTTAGAGTGGCAAGACTAACGAAAAGTTCAAGCTTTTTTGATTTTCTACTTAAATCCCATTTTGGATTGTTTTTAGTAATTTTTAGTGTTTTCGTACTTAAATTTTCAAGTATGATTAGTACTAAAACTAATTGCAAAAACATGAATTTAGTACGAGTTTTTTCTTTATGTGTATATTTCCTCAATATTGAATTAATTTGAAAAATTTGACAGCCAAAAGCTTGATGCGTATTTTGATCAGTGTCTTTGGGCCTTAAAAGACCTTCAACAACTAAAGAAAAATTTTATTTAGATCATACAATTTTTTAAAACTGTTTCTAAACAATATGCCGATGTTTTGAATTTCGCATATATGGTAGCCTTCTTTCTACTACTGTTCTAAATTTTTATTTAAAAAGAAAAAATTTCCCAGATTAAGAATCTGGATTTTCACTTCAAAATCGAATAAAATTTATAGTTGCAAAAAGCATAGCTTCTTCTTTCTGTAGTAAAAAGCATTTTTAAAATTTTAAAAAGTCGTTCTGAGAATATTTCTGAAATGAAAGTATGAGTATCAAAAAGGCTTTTATCTGCTAAACAGAACACATTTTTTTATTGATATTTCATTTAAAATATTATAAAAATTCGAAATTAATTAAGTTAATTCGATAATTTTAGAAACCTTTTTTGTGCATATGTTTATTTATATTAAATCATAACAAAAACAAGAAAAATTCAAATTTTCTTATTAAGAACTTCTCAAATGTTAAAAATTAAATCCTTATCCCGGAAGGATATTCGTAAGTGCCGGTTCACATACGTCAAGTTTGACAAGTCTTGAGTTTTGTGGAGAGAGGGGAAATGAAATGGCATTCTCTTTTCCCTTCTCTCCTAAAAACTCAAGACTTGACGAGTCAAACTTGACGTGTGTGAACCGGCACTAACAAATCTCATATATGGGCACTTCCAAAAAAAAATCTCAATTTGTCATCTCTCTTAAACTAAATGTAAAGCTAGTTGCGCTTTACACTAAAACAGAAAACTTAAATAATATATAAATATATAAACAATTAAAAATGCTTGGTGGCGCAACGTGACAAAAGTAGAATTTTCTGTAGAAATACCCATATAGAGAATATATGAAGTCAATGCAGCTTGTTTGGTTTATTCCCTATCGAACCAAAACCATTAATTTTGAAGGCTACTTGTATCGGGCCATGTAAAATAATTATATTTTATACTCTCTCTATTTAATATCCGAGTCAAGTTTGGTCGTCGTGGCTCATATGGTGTGGACGCTTTTATGACAAAACCATTATATGATTGAATACAGAAGCAATATTGGTTTTTGCTTATTGGACCGATACTGCTTTTTTTTTTTTTTGTTTTAAATTTCCTAAGCTAATCCTGAATTTATATATAAATAATATCCCTATATATATATATTTATAGGGCGGGCTAATTTTTTTTTATGAAGCGTATATCAAAAACGTAATCTATAGGTGATTCTGAGAAATTTTGCTCAAGAGACCATAGCTCTTAGTCGGGTTTGGAGCCCCCCAAAATTTTAAAATAGATATTTTTCCATATTTTATTAAATTCTGTATTTTCTTCGAGATTTTTTTTTCTTTTTTGCAGATTATGAAAGTTCAGATAATTTCCAACAGCTTTTATTAAGATCAATTTTTTTGTTTTCGAACTCCTTTTTGTAGGACAATCGATCGAAGAAAATTCAGAATTTCTTAGTTAAAAGTTCCTTTTAGGCTATTTTTCGACAATACATTCTAATAATTGTAAATTTTTCTGTACATTCAATATACTTCATTGCTTTCCAAAGGAAGGCTAAGGTAAAATGTAAAAAGAAAATACAATATAATAGTCTGATATTGTATAAAGTCATTTCTGAAAAATTAAAAGAATAGAACTATTACAAAAAAGCTTTATAAAATACAGACCTGAAATTTAACTCATAGAATAAATTCGAAAAATGAAAAAAAAAAAAAAAAAAAAAAAATGTTTAATTCCTAATATCTCTACTAAAAATAAGAAAAAAATACAAGTCAGATTGAGAAATCTACTATAATTCTATCCGATTTTATTACGAATTTAATTAAGTTATTTTATGTTTATGTGGAAAAATATCTATTTTGAAATTTTGGGCAAAATTTCTCAGAATCACCTATAGATTACGTTTTTGCTATACGCTTCATCAAAAAAAAAAATCGTTCCATACAATTTGACCCGCCCTAATATATATACATATATGTATGAATGAATGTTTTATATATTCTGGTCTGCAGCTCTTCTGGATTCTTCGGAAATCCATTTCCATAACCGCACGGACAGGGATCAAGAGGAGAATATATTTACACAAATTTTTTTGGGGTCTTATATAAATTACAAACGGAAAAGCAACCACAATATTTTTTCCACTTGTGGTGAAGGGAAGAAAAATTTAAAAAACAACTAAATTACTCTGATGATGGCATGACTACGGCCTGGAGCTGCTCTAAAATTTTCGGATGAAATTTAGCATTGCTTTAGTTATTTACAAATTTTTCTATGTTTGTTGACTTCTGTTCTAAAGCTTTGTACATTCTGAAGTACTTAAAAAAATTTATTTAGAATAAGCTTGAGCTTTTGAAAGTTGAATAAATTAATGATTTTTGCCACAAGTTTTTATGTTCTGTTTTCATTTCGTTTGAAATAATTTTTAGAGCTTAATAAAATGAAGCAATTAAGATATTGTTTTTTATTTGATTTTTGTTTATCTAAAAAAAAAAACTAATAATGTTGTCTTTTAAAAATTTCCTTTGTTATGCTTACCAATTTAATTACAAATGGATAAAATATATAAAAAACAATTATAAAATCCAACATAAAATAAAAATGCAACAATATGTGGACAGTCCAAGTTTAAGCTCCTTAAACAATGCGGCAAATGCAAGCACGGGAATAGGGGGTGTGGGCATGAGCTCAAGCTCAATGATCAATACGGTTGTGACAGGTATTGGAGGCACAGTTATGCTACCAAACTCATCTTCTTCATCCTCGTCATCATCATCGACATCATCGTCCAATCACATGCACCTGCTGAATGCGGCCGTACAAGCTAGTGTCACTGGATCGGTAGCATCAAACTCACAATGCAGTACAAATGGCACAAATAACAATAATAATAGTAGCAACAATAATAATAATAATAATAACGTCAGCTTAAGTCAAACACACTTGCATCCAAATAATAGTGGAGGAGGAATCAATGCAAATGGTACAACGAATTTAAGTGGAAGTAATTGTGGTGCTAATGGGGTTGGTGGTGGTACGGGAGGACCCGGACCCCAACAAGCCTCTCCCCAAGCTCCACCCACATATGTGAATTTGTAAAGTGTCTAAAAATCGGAAATCACACAAACCCCCCACCCCCCCCCAAAAAAAAACAAAAAATATATACATATATATAGATCGTAACTACTCCTCAACAACAACAACTTGCTCAAAATGACATCAAACCTTCCTTTTCCTATTCTTTCTGGGAAATGGCAATTGAATTTTTGTTTAAACTTCAGTAGCAGCTCAAATTATTTGATCTTCGTGCTCTACATTTATCGTAGGTGTTGTTAAGACATTTTTCAATTTGTAAACTGTTTTCGTTGTTTTTTTTTTAAATTTAAATTTTCTTGATGTTAATTAAATTAATCTGTTTTTAAGTTTTTTTTTATTAATGTTTGTAAATGTTGTTTTTGATGTTGTGTCTACATTTTCACGCTAAACACTTTTTTATTTAAGCATTTTTCAAAATATAAAACAAAAAAAAATAGACAGAGACAAGTTAAATATGGTGTCAACAAGGTCAAGCAATATGATTCGATATGTAGAATAGAATATGCTTGGAGTTTTACATTTCAACTTGAAACATGTGAAGCAAAAAAGTTATTTTTTTTAAGTATTTAAACAATAAAATAAAGAAACTATTATGCTTTATAGCAAGGCTCATACTACGTTTCGTTGGTCTCATGTATAAGGGCCCAAACTCGAAATTCGAAATTGAGCTTTTCAGTGATTCCAATTCATTTCATACAAATACAACTCGTCACAATAGTTTAAAGCAAAAATAACAAAATTTTAGGTTTTACAAGCTATTTTACATACTTTTCTTTTATTACCTTTTCCTGTTAAGTTGCAATTATGTGAGTTAGGGCCTTTCTAAATGAGACTAACAATATGTAAGTTGACTGGCCCAAAATGTTTTTTGTTCGAATTAAATTTGTTCAATTCAATAAAAATTTTACATGTTAAAAACTTTTAAATAACATGCTTCATCATAGTAGACACTACAATAACAATATGGTTGCGGCAAGCACAGAAACACAAATGTGATCATAATATCTTTGTTTGTCGAATAATTTGTTTTTGTATGCGAGCGATCATAATTACTTAAGACGCGTTTTTTAACACTGTGCAACATTAAATTTCAATTACAATGATTCCATTATAATTAGTTAAATTAAGCTTGGCAACGATTGATTATTAAAAAAGGCTCAAAATATTCAAACTTTTAAGGCCTCGTTACTCGTACGTAAATGTTGCGGACAAGTTAACATTTGGCCGAGACTTTGAAGAGTCTCGGACTGGGGTGGTGCAAATAGGGTCGATTTTAATGGCAAAAAACCCAATGTTGCGTGCTGACGCATAAACGCGCGACAGATCAAGGTACCTCATCTGTCTATAAGGGGGGTATAATTATTGAGGAGTCAGAATCTCTTGATGTTCTAGGCATGAAGATAAAATGTGATGTCCGATGGACAGAACATATATTCAAGGTGTCGAAAGAAGCATTCAAGTGCCACGGTTTTTAAAGACGGTGTAGGATATACTTCACTTCATCTGATCTCCTTACTATTTATACCCCCTATATCCGACCGCGTATGGAATACAACTCTCATGTGTGGGCTGGTGCTTCAAAGTCTATTTTGGAGCTTTTCGACCGCGTGCAGGAGAGCGAAGGTTCTCATTGGTGACAGTAGGGTATCCAATTCTATTGACTCCCTTGAGCACCGTCGCAATGTGGGTTGTATTTGCCTGTGTTATTGCTACTACAATGGGATGTGTTCTGACGAAATTATGGATCTGGTTCCCGAAACCCGTACGTTTGCTCGTAACACACGTTTTTTCTCAAGAGCCCATTCTTTTGAGGTCGATTGGCAGGTGAATCGTACAACGCATTACAGGGAGAATTCGCATGTGGAATAGCCTTACTGCTGAAGTCTTCGCTCTTACTTACAACATGAATAAGTTCAAGTCGAATGTTCACAAACAGGACTCCCTCTATCCACCTTCCCATAACCTATTTTCCTAGTTCCAACAAAATGCAATACACTGAGTGCTGATCCTAACAGAAAACAAAACATGACGGTTGACTTCAAGGAAGAAAACAGAAAAATTGTGAAAATGTTTTAATTATTTAATCGTTTTATATAAAAATAAAAAAAGAACACGTCATTTACGTTGAAGCAATGTTCACATTATCAATAAACATAAACAAACATCAAATTCTTTAACAACTGATACTTAAATACAGACAAAAATATTTATTTTATGAGGTTGATCCGCAACGCAACGCCGCAGTTTCGTAAGAGTACCCATTTATACATCAGCTTGATAAGGAACACAAACGGAACAACGTAGACGTAAACGTAAACGTAAGAGTAACGACGCCTTTATCCTTACAAATTTTTCTAGAACTTAAATTCATTTAAAAATAATTAAATTTGTCGTTAAAGCTTACAAAGTTTGCAAAGCCCTAAATAAAAACTAAACGACTTCAATTATCTTTAAAGGATCCTCTGTTTGGCCGATTTAAAAAAAGTTGTGCAGCAAAAGTATTTGAAAGTTTTTTTAATTTCTTAAAAACGTTGGTTTATATCGCTCCTTTATTGCAACATAGTCATACCTCGAATCAAACTTGGAATAATGCGATTAAAGTTTTCAAAATGTACTTTTATACACAGATTCAATAAAATATATTTTGCTATAGCTTCGGTTCAGTTTTTTTATATATATAATGAAGGTATGAAGGAACAATTTTGCTTAAGTAAGTTACAATTTTTGATTTTTTTAAATTATGACTATGTTGCAATAAAGGAGCGATATGTTTTCTCAAAGGTCGGCCAACTTTCATATCTCGTTGTAATAATTGAGCTTATAACAATTTGTCGCACAGTGTAATTTCCAATAAGGAAATAAATTGGCATGAAGTTAGTGAATTTGGTTTAGGTAGGTAAATTACAGGTACAAAAAACTTTAATAAAACCTTGGCGATGCAATTGGGCAAACATATCGTTTTATAAAATAATCTCTGAATAAACATCAGTTAGTTACTTATTTAGTAGATGTTTGAGGCTTCATTTTTGTACTTTTGTTTTTGCGAAATTTTGAAATGCTTGAATGTTGTTTTCGTTTGTTTAATACTCAAACAGTTCTAAAAATTCTTTTGTGTTAAATATAATTAATTATAACTTTTTTCCTTTAAAACTTTTATTTTTAACCATTAAATTAATCAAAAACAAATTGTTGTTTGGATGTTTATCGTCTGTTGAACTGTTGTAATTTTTCCCCTTAGGTACATGCTTAGAGCTAGATATTTAATTTAAATATATTGTTTATATTTTATTGATTTTTTTTTTCATTAATGACTAGAGCAGCATATTTGAATTATGAAAAAAAAATTCGGTTACAAATGTTAAAGCACCACACCCCCATCCTTTTGAATATTGCAAATATGACTATTAGGATTTTATAGACTTCCCCACTTTGAGGGGAAAAGGATTTCCATATGATCCAGTATAACTATACAAAGTTTGGAACAAATATTTTATCTATGTTATGCTAAGCACAATTATTCTTTATAACATCACAATTTCTGAAGGAATAGAAATATTTTCCTAGTTTGAAAAAAAGACTACTTAATTGCCTAATTTATAAAACTATGCCGGAAATTTAAGGATGAACTTTTTTAGAAATACAATATTTTTAGGATATTAAATTACAGATTTTAAAGATATTGTGAAAGAGAAAACATTATAGGTTCTATTAAAAGTCCTTCTGAACTTTTATATCGTCATATGAAATGCAAACGGGCGTAACTACACTTTTAATTTTTTACAGGAGAAGCAAAAACTTCACAAAATCAATAACAACAAGGTGTAATTGGCGTTTGAATTTCGCTACTAAATAAAATCGCCATTTTTGACCGTAGGCTTCTAAAATTTTGCACGAACATGTATTTTGATAAAACGAACCATAATCGATAAAAAAAAACTCAATATTGAAATTTTGTGTAGTTACGTCCGTTTGCATTTAATATGACGACATGTAGAAAGAAATATTTTAAAAAGTTTGGAATTTAAAAAAGATGCGACTTAAGAAACTAGTTGCATCAGTCTAACCCATAACTATTTGGTTAAAACATGCGACTGGATAGGCCGGTCGCACCGCGATCAGTTGCATTAAGTAGTTTTTTTGTTTTACAGCAAAATGTACCTTCTGAAACTGGTATTCCTTTTTTGTATGGCAGGATTAATTAGGTCAAGTAGTTTTGAGAATACAACATAGACTTAAATTAAACCTGGTCATGGAGTACCCATGCAGCTACAAAAAAATTCATTAAAATATTTCTATTCTATTTCTTTTCATCTAGTACAACAATGCGAAAACATCAATCTCATGCAACTCGTAGGTCGTATGAGTTGTGTTGCATCAGCTTGTAAGCTGCCTTAGGCTTCCAGTAGTGCGATTCACTAACTTTTATAACGATAATCGAATCGTTAAAATAAGTATAACGAAAATTTATCGAATATGCTATTCTGTAAAATTTTTAACGATATTCGCTGTCGTTTAAAGTCAGCTGTTACTTTAAGCAATTTTTTTGTCGTTATCTTAGCGACAATAATTTAGTTTGTGTTTATTTTATCGATAAAATGTTTTTTATGTTTAAAATAGCTTACATACATACAAAGATATATTCATATCGTTAGCTAAAATGCAATGCATGTTTTTCTGACATGTTTATAGTTTCCACTTTACAAAAATTTTTGCTTCTCCTGTAAAATTACATTTTTGTTAGTTACGTCTTTTTGCATTTTAGCTAACGATATGTATATGTATGAACAAAAACAAAATAATAAATTTAAAATTTGCAAAAAGAAAGCAAATTAAGAACAAAAATAAAATTCTAAATGTAAAATTCACAAAAAAAAAAATATAAAACCACAAATTAACCCTTCGTCTTACTTATGAGTCTGGCCAGACCTTTTTCAGTGCATTTTAAATGAAAAAATATGTGTAACAAGGGGGGTTAAGAACAATTTCATATGTTTTTAGTTTATTCTCTTTTGTGCTTTTCGTTTTTTTTTTTAACATTTTGTAGACAGAGATGTTACAAAAAAAACAGCTGTGTACTATCGTTAAAAAAAATTACAGAATCCCACTATCGGTACTGCAAGCGAATATAAATGTCGACAAATGTTACGATTGTCGGATCGTTAAAAGTTAGTGAATCGCACCACAGATTTCTCTCTCTGTAACAAAAAAAAAAAAAAATCTGAATATTTTTGGCCTCTTTTAATTAAAAAGTCTTTGGACAAGAAGAGAACAGTTTTTTAAAGCAATTTAAAGTAGACATTTCTACAAACACGGTCTCGTTGTTTGATTATACTGAGCTTTTTTTATTTTTTCTCTGGCTGTGTGAAGGAAAGTGTATGAGGTTTCAGTTCAAAAAAGGGTTTTAACTATTTTGCTAAGATTTTTCCTAAAAATTAATTAAAAATAAAAGACTATTTTACTCTTGTTTTATGTAAATGCTTTATTGTTATATTTTTTTAATAATTTTTTTTCTGATTTTTTGCATGTTGCGGAATGTAAAAAATTGCATGATTGTTTTAAAGAAAATTTTTAAATATTTTTAATTTTATTTTTTAATTTAAAAATATGTTAATAAAAAAAGAATTTTTAATAAATTTTGTTTCTTATTTTTAATCGATATTTTTTATAATATTTAATAATTTTATGTGTTTTTTTATAATTTAGGCGCAAAAAGAAGTGCATACGCTACATGGAGTCCGTTGGTGGGTCGGGGGGTAGTGGTATTGGTAGCACGAAAGATGACCTTTGTGCTGATTTAGATGATGGAGATGCTCAACGTAGTGATGAGGATGAAGATGAAGACAATGACCATGATAATATGGGCAGCTGTGGTAGTGGTGATGATAATGCGAAGGGACGGGAGGAAGATAATGAGTCTTTAAGCCATAGTTTATCAAGTCCAGGAGGTTTAAGTGGTTTATCTAGCTTACAAAGTCCTTCCACTAGTTTAGCCAGCCCTTTGAGTTTACTGACAAGTCCAGTAATGCCTCATCAAGGTAATAATAGTTTGTTAAATACCCCAGTTAGCGAACAATTGCAGCAGCAACATCAACAGCACATGCAGGTTTTACAGGCCCAACAGCAACATTTAAACCAACAGCTGTTGCAACAAACCAAATTACATCATCAGCAGCAGCAACATTCGGGGCTTTTGCAACAGCCTCAACAACCTTTAGGGGTCTCCAACTCCAATACACTTACTTCCGGAGTTTCGGCTTATGATGCTAGTTTGCTTAGCTCTAACTCTGGTGTAGTCTCCACTTTATTACCCACTTTGTCTACTTCTTCTTCATCATCCTCGGGCTCAGTGTCGGGATATAACTCGGCAAGCTCTTGTTCCACCAGTACTTCATCCACTTCTTCCCCAGCCTCTTTATCGGATCGAATGGTACGCTCCTTACTCAGCGGTAGTCCGGCCATGTTATTAAGCAATCGTATTGGCCATATAGCCATGGGTTTGGCCATGTCCAACTCTAGCAATTCCAGCACAACTAACAGTAACAGTATTAATCATGATAACTCATACAGTTGTTTTGGTCTGGCTACAACAGCAGTATCTGAAGTTTCTGGTCCACATATCACTACATTAACAAATCGATCCTCAGCAATAACTAGTCTAGAAAAAGCTATTATTTCAACGACAACAACAGCTCTTACGTCCTCTATATTAACAAATCCAACATCTGCGGGCTCTTCACCGTTACCCAATCCCACAAGTAATGATAATTCAAGTGCCAATAATCATAATAGTCATTTATCGATACCTCTGCAAAGAAATCCAATCGGAGCCAATCCTCGAGATATTAATAACCCTTTGAGTATAAATCAGTTGACAAAAAGGCCCAGAGAAGAAAGCAACGGACCAGCGAATAGCAGTAGCGCATCCGTACCTAACCTCATCTCACCAACAACATCAACTTCAACAACAACAGCTAATTCGCAAAACCCACCAACACATCATCATCATACAATTAGCCAAGCAGCCATAACACTACCTCCTCCACTACACAATCATCATCTTCCACATCCACATCATCCAAATTCAATGTATAGTAATAATTTCTCGCAACATTGCCAACAACAATTCAAATTTAATCAACAATTGGCTACGGCGGCCAAAGCGGTAAAAGCCATGGCCAATACGACCAACATTTCAGAGACCCAAACTACTCGAACCAGTAACAATCTCGAAGTCAATCGTCGTCCTACCACCGAGACTACAACAACAACGAATGAAAGTGGTGCCATAAGTGTAACATAACTCCAAATTTCCAAAAAAACAAGCAAAAAACAAAAGCTGCTTCATTTTCCTTCCACCAATTTAAATTTAACTATTCTAAATTGGTGTTTATTCAAAAATCCAGGCATTTTAACAAAAAATTACCTAAAGTTTTATATTTTAATTTCAAATTTAAATTTTTTAATCAACTAATTAAATTTGCATTTGTCGATATAGTGTATATTACATATATATAAATATAAATATATATATATATATATATATATATATATAACATATGTATATATCTATATATATATATATATATATATATATATATATATATATATATATATATAAATTTATATATATATATGTATATATATATATATATACATATTTATCTTTATATATGTTATTTATTATTAATCATTTTAAATTAAAATTTTAGTTATTATGTTTACTTATTAATTACATGTCTTCCAACATTTATAAAACACTGTCTCTCTCTCTCTATCTCCTTCTTATCTCTCTCTATCCAACCTTAATTTTTGTTAGAGTCAATATATTTCCCAGAAAATATACCAGGACGTTTCAATAAGTCCTTGACATTTTTTGAATAAAATATTTTTAGTTTCCTAAACTTACAACAGTTTTGCTATTTTTTTTAAAATCTTTTAATTAAAAAAAAAAAAAAACTATTATTAAGGTTTTAGAACATTTAAAGGCCAATTTCTTAACTAGTCGCAAATAAAAAATCCCAATAAAAAATGGAGCTTCCAACGAAGCAGGTTTGTAAGGGAGAAACATAAGGGTTTCGCTTACCATTGCGCTTACGGAAGACATGAATTTTATATGGCGAGTTCCCACTTTGAAGCAATACATTTTTGACACATAAAGCGCATTATTCAGCGCACATAAATATTGTTAGATGTAACGATCATCTTTACACACTGAATGTTTTGATACAGTTATTTTTTAGTATTCTCCCTTACAAACCTGCTTCGTAGTAAGGGAATGCCGTAGCACTTGAAATGTTATTTTTTTTTTTTATAAAAGTTGTTGAGAGTTCTTTCACTTACTTTACTGCATTTCTGTATGTCTTATTGCGTAGCGCATAATTGTGCGCTTATTTTTTTAAATGTACCTTTAGTGCTTCGCAAAATGGAAAAATTTTTTATTGGGATTGTCCTACTTTTCAAACTTTAAAATATCAAGAATCCTTAATGATTTATAAAATCGACTTAAGAACTCTATTTTATTATTTTTCTTTCTGATAGTTTAAAGTCCATTCAGTCACTTCTTATTGGGCTGCTCGTTGAACGTTAACAATTTGAAGAAATGTCAAATTTGTATTAAGTAAAGTTATAGAAAAGGCCCATTACTTTAATTCATAAAAGTACAAAATCGGCACCTCAGGACATTGTATTATGATCTATGTTTAGTACTAAAACGCGATTTCTTAAGTGGTCACTTGGAAAATTAATCAAAGTAATAATCATATTTTGTTTTTCTTTTCTAATCTAAATAAAATTTTAGTCAGTTCTACTTAAATTTTACACATCACTTATACGGTTGGCTTCAAGCATGTTCTCCTTTTTTCTGTACTTTTTATAGGCATGGTAAAAAAGGGTTATATTCTTTGAAATCCAAGATTTGTTAACATCGATTTTCGTTTTAAACCAGAAACAGCGTATAACAATAAGCTAGACCTACTAAACGGTGGCATGCTTCTTTACACATCCGGCCTTCGGCCGTGCAGAAGGATTTCCTTCCCTATGGTATAAAAAGCCCCGCCTTTGCTAACTTAAGCTTCTAAGCCCGGGATTTTTTAGTTGAGGATTTAAAAATTCACGACTATAAAGTTCGAGATTCAGAATTCTAAACATCGGGCTTTTGATTCCACTCCAAACTATTTTGTTAAAGCTTTCGGTCTGTCACGCCATCCATGGACGTTATGCCATGCCATCTACTAAGCATTACTTTCCACCGTCCGCCAATTCTTTGCACCCTGAAATATTCATGCAAAATAGTAAAACAATTTTAATCTTACAAAAAAAAAAATAAATATTTAATGTCAAATTTAAATTTTCATCAAAGATCCTGCAAGTGCTTTCTTATCCGATTTATTTTGGTCTTAAACTTTTTTAAACATTTAAATTTCTAAACAGTTTTTTAAGTTCTATTTGGGTACTTTATTATTAAAAACAAATGAATTTTTTGTATGGACCGAAATGAAATGTCAAATGAATCGAAATGCTTAAGAGGGTCTTTTGAAGTTATCGAGATTTAAGGAAAACTAATAATAAAAACTATTTTTTACTAGTAAAAAACTTCTATCCAAGATACTGCACAGTCTGGTATAATTATTAGAGACCCACACAAGTCTAGATCGCTAAGAATTCAAGACTGCTTGCTGTAATAAAACGAACGATGGATTTATAAAGATATCATACCAGAATTGAGTTTTTATTTTACGCTTGCTGCAGGGATTGATTAAAATGTCATGGACTTATTGATCAGACCTCGTACTAACATGTAGTAACGATATTGTCTGGAGCAGAAAATATATCGAACAATGAAGGAAAGACAAAGACAATTAAAATAAAATTTTATTTAAAGATTTTTTAAAGTTTCTGTCATTTTCTTTCCATTCTCAATAAATTTTGTGTACAATTTTAATGCTGGGCTACAAATTAAGAGTGAAAGCTCTTAAGATCAAATTTTAAATAATAAATTAAACAAAATAATTAATGAACTATGTTCATTTTAAACAAGACTTTGGAATTTTCTTTTTTCCAAAGGTTTCATTTATATATGTATGTATGTATGTACAAACTTATAATTATTATTTAACTAATTTTTTGCCTTATTAACTTTTTTTTATTCGATGTTATAATTCCATAAGATTTTTGAATTTCTGGCCACCCGTTATTTTACAAAGCAATACTTTTGCACTATAAAACAAAATCATGTTCATATAATTCGCAGCATTCCGCTGTTTTAAAATACATCTATAATTAATTTTTCTGATTTTCATAAACGATATGTTAAGACTGAATTAATCTTTAAGCTTAATTACGTTGCATAACAATACATACAAGTATTAAATTGTATAAAAATTTATAAATTAGAATAGACACAGAAAAAAAAAAATATTATCTATTAACACAGACTAGACTGCTGGATAGGCACAGGATTTTTGTAACTGAGACTGTGTTTCAGATGCAGATTGTTTTAAAATCTATCCAAAAGTAAAATTTAACCATAATGGCAAATGAAATGCGTTACTGTCCGTGAAACAATTTAATTAGTGTTGTGAGGGTACAAGAATTGAAAGAAATATACTCCAAACAGTACCTACTTATTTTTTTAACGATTCCAATACAGTAAACAAACGTTTTACGTAAACTCCTAGCTAGACTTTGCAATGTTGACTTGTGTGACCATTTTAGCAGTTTTGCAGCTTCATTTAGCATAAGCAATTTTGATTATGCTCCAACATTTTTGTATAGAACTTGGCATTTTCTTAAGCATTTATTTTAAATTTTTGTTAAAAATATCTGCACTCAAAGAGAAGTTTCGTATAAAAACGGATTATTCTTCTCTTACGGCAAAAGAGTACAATGAAATATCACATTGTTATGGGAAAATTTAATTAACAAAATTATATTTTAATCTCAAGATAAAAATTCTATGGTATAAATGTTTGCATTTTTCTTGTTTATACAACGAAAGTGCTGAAAAAAAATAATTTTAAAACTCCAACTTTTCTTAAATTAGAAATAAAATGGTCTAAAACATTTTTTATAGAATCTTTTAAGTCAGTGCAAAGCATAAAAATAAAATCGTTTGCATTTTGTTTGTATTCACGCAGAAAAGAAACATTTTTCAATATGAGGTGATCTCCAACAAAACAATTTTTAATGAAATTTCTTGGACATATTATGGTTGTTTTAACCTTATTATTGTCACCGGCAACTATATTATGGTTAAATTAGTCATCCGTCATGAAGTCACAGCCATGTTATGGTTGCCTCTAAACATGTTGTATTTAAATATGATAGTAATTTGTTTTAATATTAACAACAGTATTTTCCTCATTTCTAGGAGCAACAACTAAGCTGTTATAAGTTTTACACATACTTAGTTTTGTTATTATTAACCATAACATGTTCGGAGGAAACCATAATATAACAATAATATTGTTGCTAGTGACAATTATATGGTTAAATTTACCACAATTTTTTCAAAATGTTCTTTTAAATTATTTTTGTTTGAGGTGACCATATTGAAAAATATTTTTTCTCTGGGTGTGAGGTGCCTTGCGGGTCGGCTAAATTTAATCTTAACTAACTGAGCTTTTTATTTCTGATGTTTAACCAAAATCTATCCCATTGTTAATATTAGCATATATTAAAATTTTGAGTCACTAAAATTAAATGAGCTTCGAATATAATTTTACTCTATTATGAAATATTCAGAAAAAAAATTTTTTTGCGCCATTTTTTGCATTTTTTTAAATAACTTTTAGAATTTTTGCCCATGTCTAATCCCAGATTTAGCTTTAAAACATTTTAAGATCTGGTCACACTGCTTGTCGGCTGTATGTGACGTACACATACAAAGAATTGTTTTTGCAAAGAATTGTTGTTGCAATATTATTAAAGAAATTAACATGCAAAATATTTCGTAGACAGAACACCCATTTTGTAAGTAGGCACATTAACATAAAGAAAAAAAATAACAATTTGGAAAAGCCTAAAGCTGCCAATAGCAACCTCTATAATTGTAAGTCTTGAATCTTAGCCACTACTCCACGTACGTATTTTTAATTTATAGTAAACAACCCAGCGAAAAAAGGAAGTAGACAAAAGGGTTTTTTCAGACATAAAACCTCTCAAACCACATTCCTTTCTAATTTACACAGCGTGTCCCGCATCAACTTTAAAGGCTTCTCGAAGGTTTTTTTTTAAATAAATAAGAATTAAGCCTTATTTCAGCATAGTTGCTGTTGCTGAAATTGCGAATTAAGTAAACTAAAAACTGTTGCTGTTGAGTATTTTTTTTTTTTTAAATTTTAGGAGTTTCACAGGCAACGTCTTAGAATAAAAATTTGAAATTGTAAAAGTTTATAAAGGATGCGTTTGAAGATTTTTCCCGCTGGAAAGTGATTTGCATACAAGCACAAATCTTAATAAGTATTGTAAAAAACATTACCCAGTTGACCAGATAGGTTTTCTAGAAGACAAATTATAAGTTGTCTTTTATCAAACTCTATGTGGGCCGGAATGTGCTACATTGTCTTATAAGTTGTCTTCTATCAAAGTCTATGTAGGGCAGTATGAGTGACGTTGTCTTATAAGTTGTCTTTAAAAAAGCTATTTACGACAAAGTTTTCTTGAATGTTATTCGATCACTTGCTTGGTTTTCTTAAAATTCTCACATTCTTTTTTTTAATTGTTGATTTAAATACCTACAAAAAATTTACGAATTAGCTCTAGCCAGTAGAACCGGAAAATGATGATGAAGTTAGTCGCGTCCTGGAAAATGGATTACATGCAGTTAATACTTTACTGTCAACTTTAGGATGGCCTATAAGAGTCGAATAAAAAACATGTAACACACATTAAAATTCCAACTTTACTAAAAACCTGCCTGAAATAGATAACCATATAATAACTTTTGTCGTGGACGACAAAGACATGCATGTAGTCGTTGACGACAAAGTAGGCGACATTGTCGTCTACGTAATCTTTCGTTCGAATGAACGATATGAAAAGCGACATTGTCTTTCTTTGTGTCGTGCACGATTTTCGCGACAATTGTTCGAAAATGTCGTTTACGATTTTTTCTTGGTGTGCCTCAAATGTCGTGCAGCAACTAACACTGTTTTGTATCCGTGTTCGAGGATTTCTTAATGACGTGGCCAACTGGGTACTGCCCCAACTGAAAATTACTGTGTGAATAACGAGAAAGTACTTTTTAAATTAGTTACCCTACACTACACTGCTGCGAAATGCGATTAGGTATGAAAGATAATAAACTAAGGAAATTATTACAAAGGTAGTTAGTTAGGTGATGGTTTCAAAAGCCAAATCATGAATGAAAGTTTTTCTTAAAAAGTGTGATAGTTGTTCGTTATATATAAATTCCCAGGCAGAAATTATGACTCTTCTAAATATTATGTACCGCCACAACCATGTAAATACAAATATGGTACCATCACAACACTGTAGACACAAAATTACAACCTTAGCTTTTGAATACCGTTTTTAAATAAGATTCAACACCGGTACTACACCCTAAATACAAATATACGACTTTAGTTTTTTAAAGTCGTATTTACCATAAAACTATACCGCTACAACACTGTATATAAAAGAATTAAACCTTTATTTCCTAATACCGTGTTTATAATAATTCTATAGCGCTACAACGCTGTATATACAATAATTTAGTCTTATTAATTTAATAGTGTCGTATTAAAATGAAAACACAAAAACTATTTTAGGTTAGAAAATATACAAATTTTTGCTTGTTTATTTAGCAAATTTATATATGTAACAATATTGAAAATAAGAGTCGGAAGACGGTTGTGACTACGTTGTAAATTCGTGAATCCAACATTGTAAATTTACATTTACAGTACTGTGACAACACTAAAAAGAAGAGTCGGAAGACGCACATTTGGCGTTATCATTTTAATATTGCGACAACATTGTAAATTTGGTAAACAGTACGTTGTATTGATGTTGATAGTCTTTTTCTGCCTGGGTTGTTACGTTACAACATTATAAAAACTTTTTGGTTTATTCCCTGTATAATAAACATTTGAGTTCTTTCAATTGCAAATCAAAATAAAATAAACACAATGAAACAACACTTATTCGCTTTCAGAACGTTTATTTAAAACTTAACAACTTACACTACGGGCCATTATTATAACTTGGCGTTAGCTGTTATCCGACAGTTAACAGACGCTTTTTGACAGATAACACATTATTATCTGTCAATTTAATCTTAACTTTAGCTAACTTCAAGTTGTAATAATGGCCCTAAGTCATTCCCACAGCCTTAACTTACAGCTTTTATAAAACAATTCACCGCTTACTATTGCAACTCACACTCTTCAATGACGGAACTATTTCTTACTCTCAGCGCCATCTTTTGTTTTTATTATTTGCATTTTATGTCACCTACATTATTATGTTATTAAACATTATGCTTTAACACTGCGGCATTACTAATATTGAAGCTGTTATTTAAATTAAACGGTTATTTTAACATTACATATCTACTAGAATATACTGTACGAATATTTTATCAAAAAAAAAAAAAAAAAAAAAAAAGAATTATGCATAACTAATACAATAACAATTTAAACTAATAAATACAACCTAATTTACTTTCTTAACAAAATTATAATTTAAAACTGTCCGTTGTCAAATTTTCCATCCTGCGCATAACGTATAAACAAATCCTTATTACTGTTTTGGAACTTGCCATTAATAAGAAAATTAAAAAATATTCACAGGTTATGGACCCTATTACGGTTAAGTTTCTTAATTTTTCTATTATGGCTTACAACTTTGCTATATTGCGGCGAACAAAAATATAACAAAAATTACAACTGATCGCAACCAGTTGTATTAAACAACTCAACTCAGTTGAGTTGTAAACCGTAATAGGGGTCTATATCTTGATGTGGGACTGGGTTGATGAAAAAAGTTGTTGGTTACTTTCTCACTTAAACAGGAGGTGGGGAAAACCGTTGGCATTTTTACAATTTATTAAAATTAACGGCCTTTAGAAAAATATACTTATAAATGTGAATATTAGTGCACTATTTCGGGGAGAAAAACAAAAAACTGTAACCTGATACTAAGAAAATATAATACAAAGGACAAAAAAAAAAAAAAATAAATTGACCCTTTTATGATTGATAGACTTTAACTGTAACTAAAATCGAATTTATTTTATACACAAAACATAGAACAAAATAAATTAAAATTTATCAAGAAAAAAAAAACAAAAAACAAAAAAAAAATACTAACTTATTAATAAAACACATGACAGACAGTTATAAAATTAGTTAAGGAAAAAAATTATAATAGAATTTAAATACCTAAAAATTATTTTTAACTTGTTGTTGTATATTGAGAAAGTAATATTTTCAGTATGGTCTTTCGCAACCAGCTTGAATAAAAACTTAAGACAGGTTGATCATAATATGATCATTAAAGTACAATTTGTATGATTCACACTAGTCTATATTTTATCTTTTGCAACTGAATCCAAATAAACAAATTAGATCCATCTTAAATCAGTTTAAAATAAGTGAAAAAGAATCAGAAAAATATTAAAATTTAGTTTTCCCGGAAAATTAAAATTCTTTTTCAGTATTGACACGTCTAAGCAAAAAAGTTGCACGACTGTTCGTTCAATATTGAAAGTTATGAAAAAAATAGTTTTCTGCTTGGTACTTAAGTATGACCATTAGGAAATTGTTTAACAACAATAGTCTTGCACCAATGTAATAAGCAACGAGCGACTCAATATCAAATTTTTAAATAATATGGCATTATGACTATAAAACACATTCATTATCCATAGAAGATACTTCAGATCATATTAAAATATATTTTTTTTCTCTAAATATAGTGTATGATGGTGAAAATTTATTGAAAACTAAAAAAAAAATATTACAAAATAAATAAATTGTTTTCCTTCATCTGATATTAAACGTTAATTCTTTGAATTTTTCAAACCTAAAATAAGGCTCACTAAAAACCACAAGGAAACCTTAATAGATATGATGTATACGTCGGTTTCTGCTTTTACGGTATAAACGTGCTTGTATACTTCTGACTGAAAAACCAATTTATTCCATTTCATGCATATTTAATATTGTTGATCCCTACTGAGATTTATTTATATTTCCAATCGTTAGACTTACTATTTGGCAAATTAATGAATGGCATTTAATTTGTTATCAATGTTTTAGGTCTTGACCTATCTATAAGTTGGTTCAATGCGGACTTTTACCGAAAAAAAAATTAGTACTATGATATGCAATACAAATTACTACGTATTTATTTAAATGCAGGCCAGCATAAATGTCTTATAACACACAGCAAAAATCAAATTTGTGTACAATTACAATATCAATTGATATGCGGTACTGTTCGTCGCACAATTTAAATAGTGCTGTGAGGGTACAAGAATTTAAAGAAATACACTCCAAAACTTTCAGCGGAGGTTACGCTACAAAAATTTGTGATGTTTTATTCGATAAACTTTATAAAATTTATTGTGTTGATTTCAAAGACACCTATCCCAAACTCACATGAAAAAATAGGGAATATGTGTACTTTTTGTTCTCACTCTCTATGCCTGCGTGTAGTTTTCATTCCCTTGTTAATTTTTGAGAATATTTTTATACCCTACACGTTGACACACTTACGTTAATTCGACGATTACACTTCTCTTCACTATTTGGTTGTGACAGCGACGCTAAAGAATAGAGTTTGAAAGATGTTCAATAATTTTAATGTGTGTGCAGGCCTCTCATACATACAAATCGCTACACACAAATTATAAAAGTGCTGTAGGCCTTTGTTTAATTAATGGACTGTCCATGATATTTGTAATTTGTTTCTTCTTTTTCAAAGGTAATTTTCGTTTAAATGAAAAAAGCCTCAACTTGCAAAAATTTTTTTTATTAAAAAATACAGTAAAAGCAAACCAAAATTTTTTTGGAAATATCGACGCTCGGAGAACAAATTAATGATAATGAAATAAGTTTCAGTTTTGTTTGAAAATCAATTTGGGAATCAAGAGGAAGAAAAAAAAGTACTAATGAATAAGAGTCCAGAAAAAAATTAAAACAAATTAAGTGTAAAAAATAAAAACATCCAAATTTTTGGAAATAATAAAAATAAATGACGTTGAAATATTTCCCAAAAAAATGAGAAACTTAAATGTTTTAATATGGTTTAATTTATGGAAACAGGTTTTCTGCCGCGCGAGTAACTGTGCTTACCTAAATTTTTTGGCAAATTAGCCCTTCGGCAGGACGGATGGGGGTTTTTCTCTGGACATGACAAAAAGCGGCTTCGCTAACGATAGGATTTTTTGCATAGCTGGCCTTCAGTCAATAGGATAATTTTTCCGCCCTGAATACGAAAAACTGGGCATTGTTTGTCATATTACCGATCTTCGTGGCTTTGCCTTCAAGAACATTGATGCATAAAGAAGAGTGTAATAAAAACTATTGTCTTTTTCGTGTCACGCGTAAATCACATGCGTAAACGAAGACTTTCTAAAGAAACTATTAAATACATAAAAACTAAGAAACATTTTTCGGAATTGTAATTTTTTAATCAAACATTTCGTGAGTGTGCGTGATTGTGAAAGCTTGGAAATGCTCCGCGAGCAAGCATGCGTGATAAATAAAAGTTTTGTAAGTGAACGTGCGTAATCGTCGGAACTTTAAAATTTCAACATATAAATTTATCTGAGCTACAACTGATATAAGTTGATTTAAAGAAAAAAAACTCTTTGGCCAAGCTTTTGGTATGCATTTTAATGCTTTTCTTACTTATTTTTCAGCACATTTCTCTATTTTTTTTTTTTACTTTTGGCTTGCATATTTTGATTTATTTTGCATGTACAAACTTGCCCTTCTTATGACTTTTGGAAGCGGTAGAAAATGCCTGTCTTTAAAAGCTAAAAACTAAATATATTTTTTGTGGTGTAGTGTATCTATGGTCATAATTCTTTCTTATATATTTTTTTTTTTTTTAATATTATTTAATTGTTGTGCCATTTAATATATAATGCAGATTATAAATAAATAAAACATTGTGCCACACTTTTTGCCGGAAATATTAAAACAAAAAGAAAACAAAAACCAAAAAAAAATGTTCTTTTTAAAGAAGACCTCTTTTAACCACCTATTAAGTCATTAACTAACACCACCATTTTATTGCAAACTATCCAAAAATTCATGATTTTATTTATTTAAGGATTTAAGGATTAAAACAAAATTTACTTCATACAATAAAATATCATGAAGTTTATTTAAACAGTGAATGGAGAAATAATAATTCAATACGATCACCGATGTTGAGATCGATTCTATCCAGCTATAATATGACTAGTTATTGAAAGCATATTATGGTTGCAATATCATAATTACGTTGCTCTTCATATACATATGTACATAAGTATGTATAGTTAATTATTGCGGTCATATACTTTTTTAATTTTATAAAAATTTTCAATATTTATTGTTGACCTGTGTCGATTATCTATGTTGTTGATTTTGTTTGGCTTAAGGTCACATAAAAATTACAAAAAGAATATTACAAGCAGTGAGAAAGTATCAACTTTTTCGTAGTTTTTAATTTGACAGTGTTTTAAATCCCCTGAAGATGACCATCGATGTATGGTCGAAATATCGGATGAAAAATACAAAAACCAAATTAAAAATACAAAAATTTATAACTTTTATATGGCCTTAAGCCAATTTTTTTTTGATAAAAATTATTGCGGCTCTTAATTATTTTGTTAAGAATCATAATATGCTTGGGATAGTCATACGATTTAAGCCGGGTTGCCTGTGACCATTTAAAAAACAAAGTTTTTTTCTCCAAGAACATAAAAATACTAAATTTATTTTAGTACTTACAAATCACTGTGTCATTTTAACGAACAATTTCAAACCAAAATAATCAATTTATGTATAAATCACAGAAAAACAAGGAAGAAAAAAAAATTTAAAATAGTACAGTTAAAGTTAAATATAAAATAAAATTTAATTAAAGCAAATAATTACAAAATTACATACCAGTCTAACATTTTGTAAATACAGGTTATGGAAAATTCAGCAAGAGCAAAAACAATATTTTTCGATATGAATACCGATAACTATAATTTTTCAACTTTTTTTCAATATGTTTGAGCAATGGGTTCAACCCAATTACATTATGATTAAATCATGGTCATTTTATGATTGGCCTAAGCATCAACACAGATGTATGTGTGTTACCGGAAAGAGCCATTGGTTAACAAAATTTTAAACTAAAGCTTTACAACTAAACCACTAGTTTTATTGAATAATTGCTTGTTTTTGCGAAGCGTTTGCTTGTTTAAGGCCCGCTTTACCCGACTTACCTTTAAAGATCGAAATAGTTAATGGTACCTTTAGCACTAGTGAGGAATAAAGTTACCGTCAACTATTTTTCGTTTTCACAACTTTTGTATAAAATAAACTAAACATTTTTAAAAATGTGGCAATACTAAAGTAAACACCGACTACTTTTGCCAAAATAAAAATACGAGCTGGCAACTACGTACTTTCTTTTACTTTTCTAATTTTAATTTTGTGTGTGCACAAATATTTTTTAATAATGGGAAATATTTATGAAATACCGCGTACACGCGAATTAAACATTTTGTAAATTTTATTTGTCAAAATACGAGCTTGTTATTAATTTACAAAATAAACGTATACTTGGAGTTGCCATATATAAAAAATATGTGAATATAATATGGCAATCTCAAATCTAAACCTTACGACAAAAGTTAAAGGTAGAACGTTTCTCTCTTTACATTATCCTTCACTTTTAGATTAAAGGGAACTTGTGATAATTAAAAACTCATCGCTCATTTGCTGCAAGACCGGCATAACTCAAAAAAATCCATTTCGAGATAAACAAATTTAAAGTTTTTGATTTGCACTTACTACTTAGAAAAAAAGAAGACACATTCTCTTTAAACTGGGAAAGTATAAAAGATATAAAGATAAATTTAATACCCAATATAAAGAAAAACAAAGAGAACAATTCTGCATTTCTAACTCCAAATTTTAATTTTTTGAGTTATGCCGGCCTTGCAGCAAATGAGCGTCATTATCTATTCGATAACTTCCTACATTTAGCTATCGTTAAGTCGTGAAAACGGGCCTAAAAACCATTAAACAGAAAAACAAGATTACGCACTCAGCCGTACAAAAACATTTTCTAATGCGCATCTATGTCATCATAGACTAAATATGACTGTTTGTTGTAAAAAATGTAAGGGCACACAAAGTATATTTCTTCGTCATACATACACAATTAACGGACCTGCGCAATGCGCAATCTTGTTACCTGGATTCATGTTCAAACCAGTGTTCGAAAATAAACACTAAATATCGTTCTTTAATGTTCGGTTCGGTAGATTTGTGGAAAACACAAACGCTAATAGTGTTTGTGTAGAAATTCATTAAAAAAAATAACGTTTCCCTGTTTGTCATCTTTCGAACACAAAAATAATGCTGTTTTCATCATACTCAACAAATGATGAGAACATTAAATTCCGTTCGGTTTTTTTTGAAAATCCACGAACTTCAATGTGTTCGGTTCGGCTCGTTAATGTTCGTCGCTTTTTGCTGATAAAAAAAAAACTAAACATTTTTTACAAAAACAAAATACACACACGAAAAAAACATTATAGAACATTAAAATATAATGTTTTTCTACAGTATCACATTATATAATGTTCGGTTCTTTCATGAAAATAGTTACGAACGGTATTAAGGTTTGTGTATGTTTACACAAACACTAAAAAAATAGATATCGTTCTTCGGTGTGTGAGCCGAACGCTAAATAATGTACTGTTTATTTTCGAACACTGGTTCAAACATCAATTAACAGTAAGTATAAACAACATCATACTTCGATGTTTTTACAAATAAAGTTTGTTTTTGTTTACACTATGAAAGTTTTCTTTCAAAAAGTCTGTGTTTATTTCTGAGAGGGGAAGAAAAGACTTTCTGGAGGAAAAAATACACAGGGTGAACCCAGACTTTGTTAAATGAAATAAATTGCAAAAAAAGGTTAAAGGCTCAGTTAGCCGGGAGTAACAGTAACGTTGCAAATCAGCTGTTTCATTTTGTTGTATGTAAAGCAATTAGAACGATTACAGTTAGCAGTAAGATGTTACGTCTCAATCTGTAAGAAATAGATTGGTGTTACTTTTTTACGGTAACGTTACTGTTACTGTTACTCCCGGCTAACTGTGAAAAGTGTGAAAATAAGCCGGACTTACACAAAACTTTTTAATACATTTTCGATATTGAAATCATGATTCTGTTGGCTGTTACAATATTTTTTTAAACCCATATCGAAACATATTTTTTCTCTCTGTGTACGAATAGACCATGAATCAATTAATTAATATATATAATATGTACATAGTAAGGTACACTGTATGTAATTAACTAGTATTATTTAAATAAATTTATCTATATATATATATATATATATATATATATATATATATATATATATATATAAATGTGTGTATATATGTATATGTATATATATTTTTATGTGTGTGTATATATGTATATGTACATATATGCACATATAGACTTATTTATAACCATCGATCGAAATAAAAAAAAAAAATAAAAACAAAGAAACATGTAAAGTGCTAGTGACAAAAAAAATGTTGGAAGGAAAAAATGCCTCCAATAGTAGGAACTATTATTCAATGTGCATTATGCTGCTTAATCAGACTTAAAACTGATCTTGAAGAGATCGTCAAAACGAACACAAAAATATTTCAAATATAACAAAAGTGTATTTAATAACAACTAAATTATAACAAACAAAAAAATTACAGAAAAAGTTTTTATTTACAAACACACATGCAACATTGATTCTTGGCAATTCTTTCACCACATGCCTTTTTGTTAATTGCACTGTTCTAGTTGAAAAAAAACTGACAAGCGGGGCACTCTTCGGGTTAAACTTATTCGAGTACCCTGAAACCAGAGGTGCTAACCGTTTGCTTTTTAAGAATACCGTTATTTTGAAAATGGAGGAGATCGCGTAA
The DNA here is from genome assembly GCA_930367215.1 of Pollenia angustigena. NCBI lineage: Eukaryota > Metazoa > Arthropoda > Insecta > Diptera > Polleniidae > Pollenia > Pollenia angustigena. Next base: position 19,992,827 of record OV884061.1, on the reverse strand, counting down.
CACAAAAACGGTTTAGTTTATTTAATAAACTAAAAAATTAGAAAGAAGCTTTTTTTTTGCCTAGTTAAAGATAATTTTATTGCGGAATTTCGTTTTTCTTAGTGTAGTCAATAAACTAAGCCGCTTTTAAGTAACACGGCTATATGCTGTGCAACCTCCTCCATATTCGAAATAACGGTATATCTCGAAAACAAGACCAAACCTAAGAAAAAACGGTTAGCACCACTGGATTCAGCGTTCCCGAATAAGTTAACCCGTCAGGTGCCCCGCTTGTTAGAAAAAAAGTGTCAAATTCTAGCGCAGTGTTATTAGTTTATTTATTTTTATTTTAACTATTATTATTTCTTTTTAATATTAATTTAGTCCTAATTTTTTAATAAGCCAAACTAAACAGCCATTGGAAAAGTTTTCCTTATGGTACACAATTATTTTCGGCAAAAGAAATTTGCATAATAGTTCAGGCTGTAAAACAGTGGGATACAATCTCGCAGGACCTTAATTGCTTCATTTCCCAGGCTTTGTTGTTATAATCCGTTCCCTGAGCACAAAAATTGCCAATTGAAATATGGTTGGGATATATTTACAAACTGATTACCTTTCTAATATTTTTACCTCAACCGTTTGCTGCTTCTGACCAGTTCCAGTAAGCATTCTTTATCATCAGACGAATCATTGAACCATAATTCCCTTGTGGTTATTTCATTTTATTTTTAAATTTGTTAACAATTATTTTTTTATTTAAAGAGCCTGCTGATAGAGATGTGAATAAACCAAATAAGTAAAATTTACAGTATGGTTAAAGTAAATTCGTTGAAAGCAAAAGTAACTACAGCGTAGCCAATGCGAATTCATACAGGTGACCGCATCGGAGAGCGAGAGAAATAGAAATGCTGGTTGTCCCGTTTTTTGTGTGTATGTAGGTATACGTATTTTATGTATCAAACTCTATTCGGAAAAATTGACGACCAGCATAACTATCGCTGATGCGGTCACCTGTATGAATTAGCCTTAAGTGTAGCTTGTTTTCACCGATTTAAATTTTTTTTAAGTTTAAGTTCTAAATTCTAGGCCTGAATCACTCTCTAACTTATCAACGCTCAGCCCAAATGGTTAAAGCTAGGGAAATGCGGTACACGGGTAAATCTTTCCATAAGCAGATAAACTAAGAAGCGATTTTTTGAAGTTCGATGGCTTAAAGGTTAAAAACGACTAAAATATGCAACTTAATATCTCTGACATTAAGGCAGATTAAATCAAAAAGCATATGAATGCCGTCAAACACTAAGCTGATGCGTGTTTAATACTTTTTTGACAATTGTACTTAAAAAGTGTAAAACAGGTAAACCTCCAATTTTTGTACTTTTTTTTTACCCTAATTTATAGAAACCTTAACTTTGGCATATAAATATGTCCAAATAAGAAAGTAGCGGGTTAAATTCTAGTAATATAAAAATAAGGCGCCTCGGTAGGCGAGCGAAAATAAAATTTGAGTAATGTGTTACATATATTGAATTAAATTGAATTGCGGCATATATTGTTTTTAAAATAATAATAAAAGCACTAAAGTACTCAATAATGTTGTATAGTCAATGAGTACCTAAAAAGTTGTACATAAACACAGCTTATTTTGTTCAATCGAAGTTGTACAGCATGTAACACTTCGAGTGATTGTAGGTAACATTAAAAAGGGTTACATGTATATAATGTAACATATTTTTCTAAGATAAGATATCGTCATTACTTAACAATGTTTTCATCCTTAAACTATTTTAAAATAGTTTCTTAATAACTTTAGATCTTTAGAGGGTGCACATACATATATAAAATTCTGCTTAAAATTACAGATTGATTTACTCAACAAGGCCTTCAACCTTGAATTATAATTTCACTTTCACACTATTTCATTGGCAAAATAAATTATGTTTGTAAAGAAAATCACATTGTGGCTGAGTTCCAAAACATCAAACTAATTTGCAGTCAAAGTTATAAATGTATCAAAGAGTTTAACGATGCAGAGTTTGCTTATTGTGTACGCTTCGACAACTTTTTTGGTGAACTTTGGTACAAATAACATTGCTAAATTCTAAACGTTTTGAAACTCAACCTGTGTATGACTTATCATATTATTACACAGCACAACAAAATTGAGCTTTTTTAAATTTTCTGAAACTGCTGATCCACATGTATTTTCATCTGCTGATGACGATGGCATCATTAGTTTTTTTCTTCCGGCTTCAGTTTTAAAGATAGAGTGACTTATATTATTTGCATAATTGGCACAAATTTTTCTATTATTCGGTCAGAGTTTCGCAAACGGTCCTCCAAACCCTAAAATAATTTCTCGATTATTAATCAGATATGGGCACCACTATATTGAAAGCTTTGCATGTGTGGCATTGTATTGGTTTGTTTACGTTTCCCTGTAGTTCATGTGGCTGTCTCCGAGTTGGTTATAATACTAGCCCCTTTATAACACAACCAGTCAGAATGCTAGTAAATTGTCACTAAGAGACCACAAGAAGACAGTTCATAAGGCGGTTCTTCTTGGCTTACCCTTAGCTGTCTTCTTATACCAACCATAAAACTGATTTTCTGATTGTGTTGTCATACGTTCTGTTTCTCTCTCTCATAAAATGAACAAAATGCTCACTGACATACATTTTTTACTATCCACCATCTGCGACACAAAAAGACAGCTAAATGCCAGCACAAAGTGACAGTAAAATTTTCCACAGTTTTAGAACCAGTCTTCCGAGTATAGGATCAATGTGGATAGTTTTATAACCAGTCTACAGTGTATAGTACTGCCACTTTTGGGGTAAATTGTCACGAAAATACTACATTGTTGCATTTGTTGGTTTTATTTTCTTTTGCTCTTTGTTTTTTGTGATCGTACACACATCGTTCGCTCTTTTTGAATTTGCCCATAGCTGATTATTAATCTACACATATCGCACCTGTTCATCAAAAGTAACACAACTCAAAATTTACAAGTTTTCAGTAGAGGCAAAAAACTAATTCCGCCAATATGATGGAATTATTGTTATAAACAAATATAATGTTATAAAGGAAACTCACTAATATTTCAATAAAATCACAAAATTTATTTCTCTTCTTCCTTTTTCCGAAATTATTACGGATTTTTGATTTAATACAGTTTTCATGAAATTTTTTGATCTACATGTCAATATTATTTCAAGTTATGCTTATCACAACCCAAAATCAACAGCTATTGATAAACAGATTTTTAACATGAAAACAATCACAACTCGAATTAATACAGTTTCGCTGATTCATTTGAGCACCATAACCCTTGAACACTTCAACGCAACTAAAATTACAACTCTTTAATTGAATCAAAACAAACAATATGAGTACGCAAAGAAAGACATAAAGGCATTTCTCTCATGAAATATTACAAATAGAATACCAAAAATTTTACAGTCGTTAGATATGGTAATCATACACTGTTTCCTTCAAAAAAGTGGAAAATAGAATTTTTTGAGTTGTGTTACTTTTGATGAACAGGTGCGATATGCTTCTTGAAAAATCGTAAAAAATTATTGAAACTTCGTCCATATGTGCTTAACTTGAAGATCGTAAAGGGGCCACACAAATTTCTATGAATATACATATGTATATTCATAAATAATTTCTGGAGGATAGGTCCCACAATCGGTCCACAAACAAATTAATTTATTTTCATACGAATTGATCATCTAAACTTTTTTCTTCCTTTTTCACTAAATATTGCGATTTATTGTAACAGAAGCTATCAAAGATTCAGTTTTATTTCTAACTTCAAGTAAAAAAAAAATTAAATAGTTTTCTCTAAGCTGTTCTTTCTAAAAACCAAAACCATTTCCCGCATACACACACATATACAGGCGTAAATAACGTAAGAACTTATATTGCCCAGCACTGTTCTACGTTTACGGGTGGATTTTGTGGTAGATGACTTAAAACAGCAATTTTACTAACAAATTATAGTAAAATTAATATATTTTTTTCATGCAATAAATCATTCAAAAAAATTATTGTAACTATTTATTGTAAAGAAAAATACATAAATAAACAAAACTGTTTCATAACTTTTTCAAATTTCTATTTTTTTTTTCTTCTACTCTTAATAATGATTATCATTTTTATTATAATAATTTATTTTTTTTTGTAATAAGAAAAAAGAAAACTTGCAAAATCTAATTTTATTATGATTAGCACAACAACATGTTCTTCCATTGTACTGTGTTTTATTTTTAAATATTTAACTATTTATTTATGTCTTATAATTTTGATTACAATTATACAATTATCATTAATTATTATAATTTTAAAAATACACAATTCTAAGTTTAAGCTAATACAAAAAAAAAAAAAAAAAATATATAACAAAACATATTTATTTTTAAGAAGTAATTGTAAGAAATAAATCACACATTAAAAACAACAAAGAAAAGATTAAACAATAATAAAGTTATATGATATACAAATATATACAAATATATATTAATATATATGTATATATATATATGTATATATATATCTGAAAACACAGTTGTATTACTTATATATAAACAAAAAAGTTCTAATGACATGTAAGTACCAAGTCATCCTCCAGACTTGCATTTTTGTCGCTGCAATTTTTCAAAATTCTCCATTATTTTAATCTTGACTTTCCTGTTCTCCTTTTTTTAATATACTATATAAATACATAACAAACTTCAAGTTAAAAGGTGTCAAAATTACAAAACGAAACAGAATTGCAGACAGTGTTACCGTCGGATATTTTAAAAAAGTACCAAAAAAAGGGGATTTCTACAAAAAAAAGTGGCACCAAAAAGAGGATTTAAAAAAATGGGCACATCTTTTAAAATTAAAATAAGTAAAGCACATTATGTTTTTTTGAGTTTTTTTCTATTTATTATAATTTTAAATGGTATAAAAACATAACAAAAAACATTGTTTATTAATAATATACACTAAAAACAATTGATCGTTTTACAATAGACATACATACTTACTTACAAATAGCTCATTTATTGTAAAAACTAAAATAAATATTTTGTAAATATTTCTCTCGAGAAGAATTTTTATAAAATATTTACTATAATGTTTTGGTAATTCAAAAGCGTTAAACTTGTTTTCTGCCAAACATGTGTTTTGGATTATTACATTGTTGCAGCAAATAGAAGATATTTATGAATTGTGTTTTATATAAACATTTTTTAATATATTTCTTGTACTTTTCCTTCTGAATAAATTTTCTTTGATTAATTAAAGACATTGTATTAAAGACATGTCTACCTGCATTTAAAAACTTTTTACAAAATTATATGCCCATTCCACCAGATTCTTATGTTTTTTGAAATGCTTTAGCCGAATATGAGCACAGTTTTCTCCCATCACGTCACATTTATCAGATACACCAATTACTGTAATTTCGGAAGATGATTTGTACCACTATTAGTAATAAAAACCATAGTTTTATAATTTTATTCTACTGACTGTACTTACAAAAGTTGTAGGCCAGGCCCACGATGTCGACAAGAACATTTCTTACGTATGTATATGTATTTGTATTAAAAACAAAAACAAATTTTAGTTTTTTATAAATATGCGAAAGAAATGTTCTTGTCGACACCGTGGGCCTGGCAGCTAAACTATAATCGGATAATAACAAGAAATCCTATAGCAAAAAAAAAACGAAAATATCACTTTTTCAAATCAAATTTAAAATTTTTAATCAGTTCCGCACTTTAATACAAATAAATGCATACATGCTATTGAATTTAAGTGCTAGTGTTTTAATTTCTTTACTAAAGCATATTTAGTTTTTATCCAATTTCGTTTATTATTGCATAAAATTTTTGTAATCAGGTTTATAGACCAAAACTATAAACTGGATGTTGTTATTAATTGTGATAAAAAACATATTTCGAAATTACAATTATTGGTGCACATATCTGATAAATGTGACGTAATGGGAGAAAACTGCGCTCATACGGCTTTAGCATTCCAAAAAATATAAGAATCAGTTGGAATGGATAAACAAACGTTTTCAATGTCGTCTTGTGTTATTTATTAATGGTCAGTTTCATACAAATTTTTTTTACAATTAATTGTTCTTAAAACGACTTCTATACTTTCGTAAAGTGTCTTCACTTGACACCCAATCTTCAAGGTATGTATCTAACAAATTTAAAGATAAAAGCATGGATTCGCAAGTATTTACTTTTAACCTATTTGTTACTTTATTTTTGATTAAAGCTAGCTTAGTTAAAACACGCTCAGCAGAAGCACTATTGTGTGACAATGTAAAAATATGAGAGATCAATTTGTAAAAGTTTGAATATATATACAGGTATACTCATCAAATCTATTTTTCAATGTTCCAATTTCACGCCAAAAATCTTCAGCATTCGAATTTTAAATAAGTGTTCATAATTCGCGTCATTTGCTTTACTCTCTAGAAATTTAAATTCATGTAAAAATGCATCTGGGTCAGTTATAATATCTTTAAACTCTGAAACTACTTCGAAATAGTTTATAACTTCATTAGACACTATAAATAATGGGTCCAAATACTTCAATATATTGAGCTTTTTGTTTTTTATATCAATTCTTTACACAATTTTTGGTAAGAACAACAGTTTGGTTTCTGCTTCACGAACAATATATATATACGAGATATCTTTACCCCCTTATTCATAATAAATAAAACAGGTTAATAAAAAGTTTATTCAACCTATTTTCAGCTAACCACGCATGATTTTAATATATTAAAACAGTTTTACTTATATTAAAGCTGGGAGTTATAATAAAACAGAAAGAAAAAAAGTCTCTTTTTCTAACCGAAAAAGTATCAAAAAAGTGGCAAGAATCACAAAAAGTACCACATTTGGGTGCATTTTGTAAAAGTGGCCAAATAGTATCCAAGCAGTCGAACAAGTGGCAAAATGCCACTTTAGTGGCACCAACGGTAACGCTGATTGCAGAGTACATGAAACTGAGAACCTCTCACCAATGAACTTTTACTAACGCACGCTCTGTACATCAATGTACAAATTTCCCGGTCTTGTTAATATGTGATAGATATCAGTACAGGTAGGGCTGCCAAGCGGCTTGGAATGACTTTGAGTAGCCAGTTGTTTTGGGTTACCAGCTCAAATAAAATTTGTCATTACCGTTATTTTAAAAAAAGTTGTTTTTTAATACTTTGAAAGATTATAGTGTTAAGTGTAAATATAATCGAATAAAACACATATTTAGCATTTATTTTTTAATTTTGAGTATATACATATCAGACAAATACTTGTCCGATTATGCGATGGTGTCACTGTTTGTTGTTGTCAGAGCTGCCACGACTGAAAAATTATTGCAACCAAAATTTTTGAAAAAGTAACCAAATGTGAACAAATATAACCAAATTTAAAATGCCTCTTGTTTATTACAAAAACATTAAAATTTATTTCAAAATGCTTTGCAATACAACTTTTATTCAAATAATAATTACAAATCAAGAAAACAAAACAAGATTGTCAATGGGAGGTATGTCAAATGTGACGATTTCTCCTCAAACATCCTTTAATGCTTTTAGCCATCCGTCGTTTTTTTGTTTTTTTTTTCTTTTTTGTAAAATTGGATATGGCAAGCGATATGTTAAATATTGTTCCGTTACTGCCTTTTCAATAACGGTTTTGGTTTATTTCCTTTATAATAAACCTCTTGAGTTATTTTCTTGCAAGTTGCAACTTGAAAATAATCACAGCACTTTAAACACTTTTTCAGCTCACGAACTTTATTTAGAACTTAGTCACTTTAACAACCGTAATTTACAATCTATTTTTGATCTAGACCAGGGATGTCAGCGTCATACACAATTGTGGAAACAAAACTCACATGTACGCTTACGCTCTTTTATTTTGAGAGCGTAAAATATAATTGTTTACTGAAAAACACTCTCATTCAGCGGGAAATATCGCAACTATCGCAAGGCCTGTTTTGAGGCCTCTAAACAAATCTGAACAATTGTACATGTTTAGCGGATGTTATATTATTTTGTTTCAGCTTACACTCAAAAAATATTGTGCGGTCAAAAATGCTTTTGGTAACATCCAATGCCTTGCATGCAATTTTTATTTAGAGTTTTAATTTTAAGACTTAAATGTAGAATAATGTAACATTTCATAAAGCAAAGAACTTTGTAAAATGGTAATTATTTGAGATTAAAAAGCAATTTTTAATATTTCAGATAAAAATGCGTTAACCGATATATTATTAAGGAAAAAATATTGTACTCTAAGTTGTGTGTGTTACGTTACATTAATTTGTAATTTTCAGAAACAAAAAGACGTATCATCAACGAAAGTATGAACTAAAAAAAAATTAATTTAAGTGCCTCTCTTTATTCGGCATTACTTACCTATGCGGTCAAATTTTTTCGCATTTAAAATTTATTTGTTCCAAGCAACGTAATAAATTAAGTTTATACCTTTTGAAAAGCATTATACTACTACGAAACTGCCATAAGAGTATAAATTTAGAAGATTTTATTTTATAAGTTGTATAACACAAGGGAACAAAATTAAACATTTTTTGTGTTGATAGAAAATGTGTAGCAGTTCTTTACCAATGCAATGTCGCTGATTTTAAAACTTTTTTGGAAATCCCTGATCTAGAGTAGAGTATTCATTTTGGAGGGGAAAAAATTAATCCAAATGAAAGCAAGTTAGAGTGCTATATTCGGCTGTGCCGAATCTTTGATACCCTCCACCGACAGTTCGAATGTTTAAGGAGTAATATCTGTATGATGTCTATTTATTATTATTATCTTAAACTGTGACGATTTGTTATTAATTGTGGTTTTAGGCGACTAAATTGTTTTCCGGTAGTAGGGTTTATATGGGGCCTAGGGTAAATTATGGACCGATCATCACGAAATTTCACAGCGTCATTTCTAGTCCTTTAAAACTGTGACGTACCAATTTCTGTTATGATAGCATTATTAATTATGGTTTAAGGTGCACTAAACTGTTTTCCGGGAGTAGGGTTTCTGTGGGGCCTAGGGTAAATTATGTACCGATATTCACGAAATTTCACAGTATCATTTATAGTTCTATAAAACTGTGACGAGCCAAAATTTGTAATGATTGCATTATTTTTTACGGTTTTAGGCGTACTAAACTGTTTTCCGGTAGTAGGGTTTATATGGGGCCTAAGGTACATTATGGACCGATCGTCACGAAATTTCACAGTGTTATTTCTAATCCTAATAAACTGCGACGTACCAAATTGTTACGCTAGCAATATTTTTTACGGTTTTAGGCGTACTAAACTGTTTTCCGGGAGTAGTGTTTATATGGGGCTTTGGGTAAATTATGGACGGATCTTTAACAGCACGATTTCCAGTCAAATAAAACAAATTGCAAAATCTTATCTCATTCCGTGCCTTGTTTCAGCATTTATGTTATTTTTTGTAACAAAATTATAAATTTATTTAGGTGGTGGTTCCACATTTTGATTCATAGCTCTGGTCCTACTGAACCGATTGTGCTGGATTGCAATCGCAAACTGCTTAGGATAACTACAAGCAATTTGGCACCAAGTTTGTTCATTTCTTTTGAGTTGTTCGAAAGTGAGCGTGTTTTCAACAGACGGACAGACAGACGGACATGGCTAAATCGACTTAGAATTACTCAAGGACCCAGAATAAATATACTTTATGGGGTCTGAGATGAATAATAAAAAAGTTTCACACGGAATGACAAACTTAATATACCCTCTTCACAACTAATTGTGGTGGAGGGTATAAAAATATTCACATCTCCACATTGGAAAAAATATTTCCAATTTCGGTTTGAAATAACAAAAAACAGCAGGTTTGGTTGTTGTTAACGATGTTGAATTCTCTTCAGTATATGCGCACATACAGTGACGCCAACTTAGTGCTTTTGGCACTATTTATGGTGCTTTTTTAAAACCTCAAAACGCCAAAATTTTATCCATAATGCCAAACTAAAAAAAAGCACTAACTTGGTGCCTTTTCAATTTTTCGTTAGTGCCTTAAGTGCTTTTTACAATTTTTATAATTTTTCTACCATTTTTAAAAAAATACGATTGTATGGAGGGCTCAGAGGTGAAGCGAACCAAGTCAAAAAAGAAAATTCGATAATATTTTGATTTTGAGTAAGTGAATTGTCATTTATTTCTGGAGTTTTGAAAAAGGTACATATATGCATTTTTTTTAATGACTTGGTTCGGTTCAGCTTTGAACCCTTCATATAGAGGATGATTTAATTGAACTTTGCTATTTGGGGTACAATTTTAAGAAGGCTTGTGAAAATTTTGAGATTTCAAATGATATAAAAGTGACAAAAGAAAGTTTCATTCGTTTTACCAAAAACTTTATTTACAAGGTTAGAGCCAGCAATTTGGAAATTTTACGAAATGTTGCACTTTTGAGCGTTGACAACATATTTAGTAGTCGTAATAAAAACGATGTATTTTCGGTAAACATTTTTTTAAAGATGTTTCAAAAATAAAATATGGATTGGAAAATATTACCAATTGTTGAAAAACATGCAGTCGGAAACCGTCCAAAAAAAAAGAAAAGGCAAAGACTTCAAAAACAAAAAAAGAGCCGTAGCTTAGTATATGCAAAGTGTTAAATAAATTAAAAACAGCGCTTTAGTTTTCCACGTGTTGTGCACTTTTACCTCTAGAGCTATTGAAAAAAGGTTTGACTTATGGTGTTTTCTTTTCTGACAATAATGTTCCATATATGCTGCCATTCGTGCGGGTTTTCGTTCCATTCTAAAAATATATGCAAAAATTTGAGAAGTTGTCGTTTTCCTTTCTAAACATGTTGCAACAATAAATGGCAAATTTGTTCCATTTCTTACCCGCAGTTATAGCTGAGTGTGAGATAATACCCTTTTATGCATCTGCGTAAAGTACTTTTTTATGCAAGCAAGTATTTTTTTCTTGTGTTTGCGGACAATTTACGTTATATTGTGATTTTTAGTTATATTGTGATGGATATAAAAACTTTTTGTTTTTAATTTGTTTAACTTTTATTTAATAATTATATTTTGATTGTTGCAAAATTTTTAACAACGGCTGACATTAATTATTGAAAATCAGTGATGTTAACGCTTAGTGGAATTGTAAGAAAATTTTATGTTGAAAATTGCTACAAGCGTGGTGAATATCGCTTTTAGTACAAACTTTGCATTCAATATTTAACACGCTAAATACACAGTAGTGTTGAGTGTAAAACGTAGCTATTATTTTGTTCCATTGTAATTTAGAAAAATGTATCACTTTGTAAGGGTTCGTGTAACCTAATAAATATATTACACAACTATAATGCATTATTAGTTTTTAGAAAAGAAAACACCATAAGTATCAGATTGCAAACATACATTTTTTTTCTATTTTACACCTTATGTGTGTGCTTTATTCAGAAGCGTACATATCGACCCCTAACCGCGAAAATAACGTAAGCGCCAAAAATCAAATTTTACAGGAGAGAGCTTTTTTATTTTATTGCATATAAATTTTGTATGAAATTTGTCGCTTACATTAAAATTGTTTTTGCTATAAAATCGTAACGTTACCTTATGTGACCATGACATTTTAGAAGATGATGCAAGTGTTGCCAATAAAGTCATTTATTTAAAAAAACGAAAATTGAAAATCATGCCGCTTACGTTATTTTCGCGGTTAGGGCTCGATATGTTAAAATAATTTGATAATATCATAAGCCAAATGTTTTATTAAACTTTGCACAATTTTAATTTAGATTTATTTAAACGATAAAATATAAGTTTTTTTTTATCAAATATGGGCTGTCATTGAGTTTAATAAACAATGGTCGGTCATTTAAAAATTTCGGTAAATGCAACAGGCCATATTTTTTCGAGTTACCAAAATCGAGCTCGCACTGTATTACTTTAAAACTGTTTTATGGCCAATTTAAACTCTAAATGATTTGGATGATATTATTTTTATTGAAGATAATAATAATACATGTAAAAATGTTTATACACAACTGTAAATATATTTATTATTTAATCTTAAATGCCGTCGCATTTTTTTAAATTTTGGAGGTATATAATATTAGGCACAGCCGAATGCAACTTGTTTTGTGTTTAACCCTGCGGCCACACGGTCAAGTTGTTCTTGATAGTCTTTTACATATACTGCTTGTCAAAATTTACATAAATTGAAAGCTGTGACGTAGGCTGCATTCAATTTTTGAGCAATTTACTTTCCAGATGTCATCAAGAAAACAATTTATAAAGATAAACGAAAAATTTGCTCACTAATCTTACAATCAGCTGTTTTCTTGAACGTAAATTGAAACACTCACTGGCAAGAGAATTTTAATGGCAAGTTCGTATAAATTTTTAAAAGTATGAGTGTATTGGTAAAAAAGTGTGAGTGTATTAAAACTTGATAGGCAAAACTTGATCGTGTAACCCTCAAGTAATTAAATTGTAAAAATAGCTTAGTGCTTTTTTTGGCTCTAAATAGTGCTTTTTAGTGCTGTTTTTAAATTTTAAAGTGCTTTTTGCTCTCAAAAAGTTGGCATCACTGTGCACATGTACGTAATAGATGAAAAAAGTCTCTCAAATGTACTTAACATAGCGTCTTCACCTGACAATTTTTTGTCATACCAAACGTCAAACTTCATATTAAAAAAACGCTGACAAAAATTTTCGAGTTTTTTTTATAAAGACTTTGACGTTTGGTATGACAAAAAATTGTCAGGTGACGACGCTATGTAAGAAAACAAAAACAAAGTTAAAAACATTTGATTCCGAATGTGCGATTAGATTCGCACCTTGCTTAAGCAAATGACAGTAGATAGGTAAGAACTATGTATCTATATATTCAAGGGCGGCATGAAATAGCCCCCCACGAAATAAGTCCCCAAAACGGAAATGAAATAACTCCCCAAAAAAATATATGAGAGGCAACAACAACGTTTTTTGGGGATTTACATCATTTTTTTGGGGACTTATTTCATTTTCATATTGGGGAGTTATTTCATATGAAATAAGTCCCCAAAAATCTGAAATGAAATAAGTCCCTAAAAATATTTTGGGGACTTTTTTAATTTTCAAATTTATTCCAAAATCGTCAAAAATGCAGATTATGTCCCGTTATAATACGTAAAAAAAACTTGTTTTAATGAATGGTCAAGACCACTCATTCATTAAAAATAATACTTACTAGGTAGTTAGTTTGAGAAATAATTTTGAGGTAAGGAATAAAATAAAGCCATAATGGTATTATTGCCCATTTAATTATTTTTTTTTTTTTGCTGGATGCAATGAATCCAAGTTTCCCATTCAAAAGAGAGATAAAGCCTTTTATTTTTTTTTTTCATTCCAATGGGAGGCAAAGACATCATGGCCTCAGGACACATTAGTAATATTAGGAAATGGCTTTATCTCTCATTTCAGTTTTGAAAAACTTTTCCATTTTACATTGATTAATAGTTTTCTTATTTTTATAATTAAGAGCTAATGATTTTTCCTTTTACTAAAGTTAAGTATTGAAATCTGGCTTCGCATACTAAAGTTTCCCTGCGGCCGCGCTTAGGGAGTTTTTCCTCCAGTAGGACGCGGCAGGTGGCTTCGCTGAATAAAGTTTTTCTGCGTGCGTCACAAGAATAAAAAAATGGTTTTCAATGATAACTAAGGATTTTCCCTTTTACAGAATGTTTACACCATGCGTAACAATATTCTGGAAAAATATGGCTTTGCCTCTCATTTGGGGGAAAAAAATATGACTATATCTCTCACTTCGCAAAATTTTACATATGACCTTACCTCTCAATGATTGGGCAATAAGACCATTACGGCTTTATCTCCCATTCAATTGAGCAATAAAGCCATCATGGCCTTACCTCCAATGGTTAAAAAGCACCCCCCCCCCCCCCCTATTTTGAATTGATTAGATATATTGAATACTTTTTGGGGATTTATTTCATTTCAGAAAATGGGGACTTATTTCCAATGAAATAACTTTCCAATTTTTGGGAATTTATTTCATTTTGATTTGGGGAGTTGGGGTTTCATTTCATTCTTAAATTGGGGGTTTATTTCATATGAAAAAAGACCCCAAAATTTGGGGAATTATTTCATAATTTTGTTGGGGACTTATTTCGTGGGGGGCTATTTCATGCCGCCATATTCAAGAGTGGGTTTTATTAGAAAATAAGAAGAAAAAAGTTGAAAATAAACAATAACAAGGCTTAATAAGTAATGAAAAGATTAAACACGACGGTGATAGGCGCCGAAACAATTTTTTGCAGTAGTTATGCAGAGATGCAAGTGACACTTTTCACAAAAAATTGTTTTTTGGACGTTTTGCATAACTTACAAAATCTGTTTTCCCTGTTTTTCAACATTGTTGGGTTATGGTTGAATCCGTCATAGCGAATATCATCAATGGGCTCTTTGGCTTTCTGACCAATCCTCAAATTACATGGTGGTGTTGTGGGACTAGGTGGTTGCGATGTTGGTCGGCCAACAAATCGTTTATCTACAAAATTGATAAGACCACTGGCAATTTTTTTCGCAAAATTTAGGTAACTGCAGCAATTTTTCATTCTGAACTGAATCAGTCGAATCATTTCTCTTTTCAGCGTGAATTCGTCGATATAAAATATATGAAATTGTTGCGACCCTGTCAACGAAATGGTAAAAAAGTCGCACCATCATATTTCTTGTTTTCGCCCTTATATGGTAGCGGCCTATAAGTCCGTCCATTTAATCAACACCACCCATGTGGCTGTTGTATTCACGTATTATTTGTGGACATTCCACTTCGATGAAACGCTTTTGCTTCCGATCAAACCGTGATGCCTTCGCTGCCTGATGCTCCCGACTTAAGCGCAAGAACGGCAAGACTCCAACATATGTTGAGGCTAACCGGACAGGTTTATTATCTTTTCACAATACTGTAGAAATATCCACACCATATGCAGTACCAACAAATTCAGTCGCGTAGCCTCTCTCTTCTTGTTTTATGACAGCATCACTTGGGAGTTTACATTTTGGAATCCTGTTTACAGGAATGGTTCCTAAACTGTTAATTCCTCTGGCACGTAAAAATACCAATAAAGGTAATGAGGTGTAAAAGTTGTCGAAATATTATATATGATGTTTGAAGTTTGGGATCGTTTGAAATAATCGAACTACAACATTTGAAGTGTTTAAAAGATCTGGTTGACCGTGAAGCACCACATTATCCCCAGCTCCGTTATAAATTTCGAAACGATATGCGAAACCGGTCCAATCGCAAAGCACAAAGAGTTTAACACCCCACTTATGCGGCACAGAGCCGTGCCGTTTTTGCTACACTGTCAAACCGCTCGTTAAGTGCAGAGGCTAGCTTGCGGATTCGAAATAGTGGATCATAGCCACGCTCACCCTTCCTTTTTCGATTAGTCTCATCTTCAAATGACAAGTGCTTTTTTTATGGTCATGAAACGCTTAACCGGCATTGTATTTGCAATGGGGGCGAAAGCCTTTTCAGACCAATAACTTTCTAGATTTGGATAACGATAGAGTGACATATATAGCATAATGCCTTTATATTTATACACCTCTACGTTATCAATTTGGAAGGTAGCATTTATATTTCCTCTCAATGCATGTCGGTTGCTGCTTGCGGCTGCACATCGGTGGAAGTCGATGGCTGAGGCTTTGTTTCCACATTTTCTTCATTCGAAATAGGAATGGGGTGAAGAGTTGACAAAGCCGATTGCACATCATCTATGCTCACATCGATTGAAAAATTTATAGCATCCACAAATAAGTCCGTATTATCGCAAACCTTTCCAAAATACCAAAAAAATTAATAACAATTCATTAAAAAAATATTAAACTATGTAAATATTGATAAAGTACATTTGCAAGGTGTTCATCGATTGCTCTTTCACTTTCTGGACTTATTTGATGGATTTGTGGATCGAAATCAGGGTCTTTTATGCTGTCGTCGCTGTCATAATCATCTTCATCTGCCTCCTCATCCGTTTCAACAGAATCTATAACTTCAGCGATTTCTTCCTCAGACAATAAATTTAATTTGTATAATTTTGTACGCTCTACTGCTATAAAAAAGGGAAACAATGGAAAAATAATATGAAAGGAAAAAAGTACACGTAAACTGGTAAGCGCTCCTATAGGGATCCATTACTTTTACTTACCTGTACGTTGTAAATATAAAGAAAATCACAGAACTATGATTTATATGAACTCAAAATGATTCCAACACTATGAAAAAAAATTCACAATCACTTCGGTATATTAGAATTATAAATTATATCGAATTAAAAACTCGGTTCACAAAAAAATAATTTCACGTACTGTCAAATTGAAATTCTACATAAAAATGCTTATAAATACCAAACCAAAGGTCAGATCGGCTTGGTTTAGCCAAGTCCGTCCGTTGAAAATACACTCACTTTCGAAAAACTCAAAAGAAATTAAATTGCTTGTAGTTATCCCAAGCAGTTTGGGATTGAAATCCAGCAATGAATCAAAATGTGGGACCATCACCTAAAAAAATTGATAATTTTGTAACAAAAACTAACATAAATGGTGAAACATTGCACGGAATGATATAGGTTATGTTAGGTTCAATGTGCAGCCGTCACGACGACGGCTCACTTGGGTACTTATAGCGGTCCCTTTGTTATACCATTAGCCGGTGACAAGAGTCAGCCAGTACTCACTAGACTATTCCCCAGAGATCAATGCAGCCTCGAACCAAACCGAATTCCTGCAGAACAGAGAGTTCGATTTTAGCCCCACATTAGAAATATCGTCCAGACATGACAATTCCGGTATCCCAAAATGCCTAAACCTAATGTCCCCCAGACGGGTCCATTGGCAGAGAAAGTGAAACCCCGTCTCCTCCTCCTCCTCATCATGACAACTTCTACAGTAGTCATTATTATCAAGACTTATTCTCCTCGCATGAGTCCCTATCGCCCAGTGACCCGTTATGACCGATATCACTTTCCTTATGTGGTCCCTACCGAGACCAAGTAGCACGTACGTTCTCGCCGCGTCAAAGCCAGGCCATAAAGTCCTGGCCATCAAGCAGGTATGCTCCTCCTGCCATCTTCCCTGAGCCTCTCTGTACGACTCTGATGAGAGTCTTGCAGCGGGCCATTGAAATGCCGATCTGGCCGTTGAGGAACATGTCGTACAAGAGACAGCCTAGTTTGGCCAGACCGTCCGCGGAATTATATAAAGTTTTGCAAAAATTCGTTTAATTCGATTGGAATTCACGCTGTAAAATTTCGTGAAGAACTTTCCGTAATTTACCCTAGGCCCCATATAAACCCTAATCCCGGAAAACAGTTTAGTACGCCTTAAACCATAATTAATAAGATTCACTGTAAACGCTAAAACTAATTTCACCGCTAAAATGAAATTTATGTTTTTTAATACCAAAAATCACTCTGCAGAATTTTGGGATGATTGGTTCATAACTTTTCGTGGCTCCAATATAAATTCCCCACCTGAAAATCATTTAAGTTCGGCTTAAACTGTTACGAATCATGATATTTTACTCAAGCTAATTAAAATTGCTAAAAAAAAGCATAAAACTTTCTGATTGTCGGTCAATAAGTTAATATATGTCTAAACCGCAACCAACTTTAATGCTGATGTCTGTTTTTATAAAGATAAATTAATAATAAATAGAAATCATATAGAAATCACTCCTGAAATATTCGAACTGTCGGTGGAGGGTATCAAAGATTCGAATACAGGACTCTAGCTGGTTTATGTATTAATTTGTATTTAAACTAGCTGAAATTAAATCAATGGTTTCGAAATATAAAAAAAATATGTAATAAAAATAAGTAAAAAATTGTATTCGGTTCAGCCCGACCATATGAAACCCTACCCCACGGTATTTAAAATTAAATGCTCGAGGAATTACCCTCTTTGGTACCAATGCTCAATCATGGACCCGCCAGAAAAAAATTATGTGATGAGGTTAAGATTCAAATCAAACTTCTTTGTGCCGAATATTGTTTAGATATCGTCCTCTATAAAAAACTTGTTTGCCTTAAAGTGATTTTAAGAAGGGGGACTATGGCTACTTTTGGACCTACCAGAACAACACAGTAGCTATCGCAAAAGTTATTTTTGTTAATTTTTATGTATATACCAATATTTATAGAAAGTTATGGCATATAATGCTACTTTAGGGAGTAGTTTTTGTATGGGAACTTTAGTCAAATATGGACTGATTCCAATAAAATTTGGTGAGATGATTTTGTTTGCAATAAAATAAGTTTGGATCAAATTTTATTTAAATACTAACATAATAAGATGGTTTATGCTCACAAAGACCCTATTCCGAAAGGAAGCTTGTATTAGGGCTATGTTAAATTATGGACCAAATTTCATCAAATTATCTTCCCAATTGCGACCTTTACTTCGCGTACAAGTTTTACATAGATAGCCAGACGGACGCACATCGTTAGATCTACTCAGGAAGTGGTACTGGGTCGATCGGTATTCTATCTAGGACCAATATTTTAAGGTGTTGCGAACATCAGCATTAAAGCATTAAACCCTCTTCGCCCTAAAAATTTAGAAGCAGACAATTCTATTTACGGCTAATTTTTTTCCTATCCATGTATCATACATTTAAGCAATAAAAGTAAATTTTTTTATTTCCATTTTTTTTGAGGTATCCTTAAAAAAAACATGAAAGAGTGCTATATTCGGCTGTGCCGAATCTTATATACCCTTCACCATTGTGCGAGCAGAATACAGAGCAACTAGACAAAAACTAAATAATTTTTACATACCTATACATATTTACAATACTTAAAACTTCATTATAAATAAAATTTAAAAAGCGAAAACTGGCAAATATTTTTTTTGAATCGTTTTTAGAACATAAAAAAAATAAAAATATTAAAAAAAAACTTTTTCTTTTTAAAAAACCAAGATTCGAACCAGGAACCTCTCAGTTTCTAACACACCCCCTAGACAACTGCACCATGAAGGAACGTTAGACGAATATCATTAAAATGCAATATGGTACGTTAACTGTTCACAAAATTCAACAAAGTTGAGTTGTAATTACTTCTGATGTTTTTGTTCACCACAATAGCAAAGTTGGGAAATATATGGGGGGTAGAGGGACATCACATGGTTAAATAAAGTTCTCTCCTCATAAGGACCTAGAATGTATATACTTTATAGGGTCTTAGATCAATATTGCAGAAATTACAAACGAAATGACAAACTTGTATATACCCTTTTCCACCTGAGGTGAAGGGTATAAAAAGTTTAATTTTTGGGATTTCAGTATTTTGATTATAACTCAGCCATTTTTTCACCGATTTGACAGATTTATATACCGACGTGTTTAAGAAGAAATTTACCATTTACTTGAGTTATAATGCTTGAACTCGGGGAGACCTTTGGTTCCCGAAAGTGGGTATTAAAAAAAAAATTTAATTTTGGTCATAATTTTTTTGTATCTGAACCGATTTTTCCGTGTTTTTTGTATAAAATGTGTTCTACTAAAAATTTTGGTATATAAGTGATATACAATACAATTGTTAATTTTTTTGGTACGGGAGGTACCACGCCCACTTCTCCAATCCCGCCTACATTTTGTAGGGTGGTGTGTATTGACAACCTTAATGTGTGTACCTAATTTGGAAACTTTGGCTTTTGCCGTTCCCCAGATATACAGCAAAAAGCAATAAAAATACAACAACAACAAGGTATTTTTGGAAAAAATTAGAGGCAGTCGTGGTTTTTTGATCATATCTCAGCCATTTGTGGACCGATCTTGTTGAATTTCAATAGCACGAAATGGTGGACTATATGTGACATAAATGTAAAACAACCTGCCGCTATCATGTCTGGAGTCTCCGGAAAACACATATCAAACGTAAGACGGACATACGGACGGACATGGTTAAATAAAGTTCTCTCCTCATAAGGACCCAGAATGTATATACTTTATAGGGTCTTAGATCAATATTGCAGAAATTACAAACGAAATGACAAACTTATATATACCCTTTTCCACCTGAGGTGAAAGGTATAACAAGTAAGAGTGCTATATTCGGCTGTGCCGAATCTTATTTGAAAACTTTGGCTCTTGCCATTCTCAAGAAATACAGAAAAAAGTAATAAAAATACAACAAGGGATTTTTGGGAAAAATTAGAGGTAGTCGTGTTTTTTTGCTCATATCTCAGCCATTTTTGCTGAATTTTAATAGCAATAAATGGTGGACTATATGTGACATATATGTAAAACAACCTAACCTATCACGTCTGGAGTGTCCGGAAAATACATATCAAACGTAAGACGGACAGACAGACGGACATGGTTAAATCAAGTTCTCTTCTCATAAGGACCCAGAATATATATACTTTATAGGGTCTTAGATCAATATTGTAGAAATTACAAACGGAATGACAAACTTATATATACCCTTTTCCACCTGAGGTAAGAAAAAGAAAGGCACTTCAAAAAATTTGTTTTAGTATAAAACATTTTAAAAATGAAAGCACTGCATTTAAATATCAATATCGCTCCTTTATTGCAACATAGTCATATCTTAAAAAATCAAAAATTTAATATTTTATGAATCAGTATATAAAGGTACATTTTGAAAACTTTTATCGCATTATGTCAAGTTTGATTTTTTTTGAGATATGATTATGTTGCAGTAAAGGAGCAATATGTATACACATTTGCATGACATACATAGTAAGTATGTATCGGGTGATTTTTTTAGCTATTATCTTTTTGGCAACACTGTTTAAAACAGCTGACGCACGTTTCGTGTTTTGTTTCACTGTCAAACATCTTCAGTTTGGTCTATAATTTACAAACGAACAACGTTTGCAAATTATTGAATTTTATTATCGAAATGCGAAATGGGTACTTTAATAAG
The DNA here is from genome assembly GCA_930367215.1 of Pollenia angustigena. Lineage (NCBI taxonomy): Eukaryota > Metazoa > Arthropoda > Insecta > Diptera > Polleniidae > Pollenia > Pollenia angustigena. The sequence goes on along the minus strand of OV884061.1, from coordinate 19,971,859 downwards.
CACAATTATCGATTTTGCACTGAAAGAAAAATGCTTCATATATGTAATGAATAGTTTTCATAAAAAAATTTTCCTTGGGTAAATGGAAATTTTCATTGTCTAAATGGAATTTCATAGTTATAATGGAGTATTTTCGTTAAAATCGCTTCATTAGATTTCGTAATTACGTTAAAAATTTTCATTGGACATATGAAAACTTAAGTTTGTCCAAGTTAAACAAAAAATTTTAATTAGGAACATAAAAAAAAACAATATACAAACATAACTTTATTCATAAATTAATACAAAATTATAGTTTCCTTAAAAAAATGTTTAATTGTTAATTAAAAAATGTAAGATTTAATAATTTCATACATCTAATGGTATTTGTATGCCATTAAATTTATGAAATCAAAAATTTTTTTATAAAAGCAACATATTTCAATAATTGCCTTCATAAATTTAAATTTTCATTATGACAATAAAAATGTCATTATAGTAATGAAACAAAAACTTTTAATCCACTTTCAATCAACGTTGTTTTTGTTATTATGGACAATTTATGTGGTGTTTATAGAACACGAGCGCCTTACTCGTCCGTTCAACTTACACTTAAAACAAAAACAAAATTTGGAAATTTGTTTTAAATGTAATTGGAACGTGTTCTATAAACTACACATTAATCTCATATTTACGTTCTTAATTGAGTAAAAAACAAATTTTTGTTATCCAAAAACTATACCGCCCCGGTAGGCTAGGTGGTAGTGAGCTAGTCTATCAGCACCGAGGTTCCGCGATCGATTCCCGCCAGAGACAGAAAAAAAAAATAAAAAATAATTTTTTAATTAGGCTTAAGTTCATTAAATTTAATTTTCATTAAATTATTTTTTTTATGAAGAAAGGAATTTTACAACATGAAAATCAATTAAAATTTATTGATAATTTTTCATTCTTGACTCAATCTGGGCTCGAACCCAGGTGTTTACGGACAGGTTACCCTGACATTTTTCGATTGCAACCACTCAATCTCCTCAGAGGGCTTGCCGTTTAACACTCGCAGCCATCGTCGACTGCTGACGTCATTAGTCAAACATCAATCCTTAAACCAAATTGTATTCAACCTTTGGTAGATCGAAATTTGCTTTGAATGATTATCTATTTTAATTTATTTTAACATGTTATTCCTTTACTTCTGTTTTTTCGTACTTTTGTCAAGAATTTTTCCTGAAGTTCAAAGTACATATTTTTTGTTTTTTCATTTTTTGCCTTTCTTATTCTTGTTGACCTTTTCAGCACAACTAGAAGGACAAATGCAAACATAGAGCTCGTGCCTTAGCTTTCACAATTATTAGTATTGTGGTTATTTTATTGAACTATTTATGGTTTTTAATCCAAATTTTTAATATTTTTTAATTAGGCTTAAGTTCATTAAATTTAATTTTCATTAAATTATTTTTTATGAAGAAAGGAATTTTACAACATGAAAATCAATTAAAATTTATTGATAATTTTTCATTCTTGACTCAATCTGGGCTCGAACCCAGGTGTTTACGGACAGGTTACCCTGACATGTTTCGATTGCAACCACTCAATCTCCTCAGAGGGCTTGCCGTTTAACACTCGCAGCCATCGTCGACTGCTGACGTCATTAGTCAAACATCAATCCTTAAACCAAATTGTATTCAACCTTTGGTAGATCGAAATTTGCTTTGAATGATTATCTATTTTAATTTATTTTAACATGTTATTCCTTTACTTCTGTTTTTTCGTACTTTTGTCAAGAATTTTTCCTGAAGTTCAAAGTACATATTTTTTGTTTTTTCATTTTTTGTCTTTCTTATTCTTGTTGACCTTTTCAGCACAACTAGAAGGACAAATGCAAACATAGAGCTCGTGCCTTAGCTTTCACAATTATTAGTATTGTGGTTATTTTATTGAACTATTTATGGTTTTTAATCCAAATTTTTAATATTTTTTAATTAGGCTTAAGTTCATTAAATTTAATTTTCATTAAATTATTTTTTATGAAGAAAGGAATTTTACAACATGAAAATCAATTAAAATTTATTGATAATTTTTCATTCTTGACTCAATCTGGGCTCGAACCCAGGTGTTTACGGACAGGTTATCCTGACATGTTTCGATTGCAACCACTCAATCTCCTCAGAGGGCTTGCCGTTTAACACTCGCAGCCATCGTCGACTGCTGACGTCATTAGTCAAACATCAATCCTTAAACCAAATTGTATTCAACCTTTGGTAGATCGAAATTTGCTTTGAATGATTATCTATTTTAATTTATTTTAACATGTTATTCCTTTACTTCTGTTTTTTCGTACTTTTGTCAAGAATTTTTCCTGAAGTTCAAAGTACATATTTTTTGTTTTTTCATTTTTTGTCTTTCTTATTCTTGTTGACCTTTTCAGCACAACTAGAAAATTAAATTTAATGAACTTAAGCCTAATTAAAAAATATTAAAAATTTGGATTAAAAACCATAAATAGTTCAATAAAATAACCACAATACTAATAATTGTGAAAGCTAAGGCACGAGCTCTATGTTTGCATTTGTCCTTCTAGTTGTGCTGAAAAGGTCAACAAGAATAAGAAAGACAAAAAATGAAAAAACAAAAAATATGTACTTTGAACTTCAGGAAAAATTCTTGACAAAAGTACGAAAAAACAGAAGTAAAGGAATAACATGTTAAAATAAATTAAAATAGATAATCATTCAAAGCAAATTTCGATCTACCAAAGGTTGAATACAATTTGGCTTAAGGATTGATGTTTGACTAATGACGTCAGCAGTCGACGATGGCTGCGAGTGTTAAACGGCAAGCCCTCTGAGGAGATTGAGTGGTTGCAATCGAAACATGTCAGGGTAACCTGTCCGTAAACACCTGGGTTCGAGCCCAGATTGAGTCAAGAATGAAAAATTATCAATAAATTTTAATTGATTTTCATGTTGTAAAATTCCTTTCTTCATAAAAAATAATTTAATGAAAATTAAATTTAATGAACTTAAGCCTAATTAAAAAATATTAAAAATTTGGATTAAAAACCATAAATAGTTCAATAAAATAACCACAATACTAATAAAAAATAATATAAAATAAAAAAAAATTATTAAAAAAAAAAGAAAAATTTTTTTTACTTTATTGAAAGCATTCATCCAATGAATAATATTCATAGATCTAATGTAATGTTTCATTAAATCCTTTTAATGAAACGGGTTTCATTGATCCAACGAAGCGCTGCATAGGTTCCTTTTTAATGCAATTTTTCATGGGATTAATGTCAAAATTCATTGGTATTGCGAAGAAAATTCTTTCAGTGTGGAGTGAAGATCAGCCAGAAGCATTGCAAGAGCTACCAATGCATCCAGAAAAAGTCACAGTTTGGTGCGGTTTATGGGCTGGACCGTACTTCTTCAAAGATGATGCGAATCGTAACGTAACTGTCGATGATATCCTTGCATGCCATGTGGTTTCAACGAGACGGTGCCACATGCCACACAGCACGCTTAACAATGGACTTATTGAGAGTCGTGTTCGGTGAACATTTTATTTCACGTTCGGGACCGGTCATTTGGCCGCCTTGATCGTGCGATTTAACGTCTTTAGACTATTTTTTGTGGGGCTATGTTAAAACTCATGTCTATACACACATGCCCGCATCAACTGACGCATAGTAAGACCACATTGAAGCATTTATTCATGAGATACCGGCCGAAATTTTGGAAAGAGTATGCCAAAATTGTACTAAGCGGATGGACCAGTCACGGTCAACATTTGCATGAAATAATCTTCAAACATTAAATTATATGGACCGTACTATCGATTCAAATAGAGATTTCATGAATTTTTCTGAGTTTTATGTGTTTTTTTTTAACTTTCCTTAAAAAATCACCCGATATATTAAATTTGTACTTTCGTTGCATAAAAAAGTAAACTACACTGTTAAGGTATACATTTTAAAGTGACTAGGTTGTAGGTAATGTAAGAAATTAATAAATAAATACTCATCATTTTCGTTCTCAGAAATCTCTTCCATTGAGAGTTGGAGTATGTGAGTAGGGTTGGTTGTAGTGGATGACAAGGTGGAAGCATATAATGTCGATGTGGAAGCCTGACTAAATGTCTGAGAAGAGTTGCCTGCACGCTTTTTATTGTATGACTTTTGCCAGTAATTGTTGAGTACGCCTTCAATTTCCCATACGACATTTGGATTCTCATCAATCTCTATTTATTCCAACACCGACACTACCTCTTTTCCCAACCAATCATACGTGCATTTCCTTTCTTTTTTCTCTAGGACTACCTGTAGTTTATTAAGGGCATCTTTAAAAGTCGTTTTCTCGGCTTCTTTCTGATTGGAGCTTCGCAATCTATCCGTTTATCATCCTGAAGCAAATCAAATAAATTTACATTTACAGAAAAGCTATTTAACTTCGTGCATTAATAATTTATTTACCGTATTGGAAACGCTTTATTTCATTTTCAAAAAGGTTCTTAAAAATTATAACTGTTTAAAACACTACAGTCTTGGCACATACTCCTCATCTGCTCCGATACTAGATTTCCTTCGACTTTGAATTTTGGAGCTCCAATTTGTGAAATTTAAAAAAAGTATGTGTATTAATTATATACATACATTCATACACACAATTTTTTAAATTTATTTTATTATTAATAGGTGCGTTTGAGTACTTTTAAAGTAAAATGCAGTAAATGAGTAAACTAAAAAATTTTCTCTCACAAAAAGCTGTTGTCCAAAAAAGTACGCGAACGCAAAATTTGTAAAAATTCGTAAAATAAAGGCAACAGCTGATGGCAAATAATTGAAGTGTTGAAAAATATTGACACTTTTGACTACTTAACTCGTTTTCTTATCGGTACTCGATTAAATACTTTTTATAACACGAACATTTTTGGAAAATAAAAACAAACTATTTTATGTAATCTTTCATATTTGTTTGTTTTTTATTTTATTTGATTTTACTAATTTGTAGCGGGTTAAAATATTTAAAAGAACGTGAATAATTTTTTTGCTATTGATTACTTAAGTACCCAAATACTTCGCACTTTTACAACTCTAAAAAATTAACATAAGAAAAAAAGTTTCAAAAGTTTGTATTTAGCCAAATAAATGCTTCACAAACAAGTTTAATTAATTAATATTTATTCACTTTTTCTTTTGGTTTAATTTTTATTTCAACTTTTCTTTTATTTAACAATTTTTTCACAATTTGTATGCTTTTTATTTGTTACTTTTGTTTGTTTACCTTTGAAACATATGTTTTTTTGATTTACTAAATTTAACTGCAAAAATTTCTGCAGTAAAAATTTGTAAATACTCAGACAAGAACTGTCACTTTTCGCTGTCAATTTATGTTCTCATTTACTGCATTTTGTGTACTCGAACGCAATTTCGTAAAATGCAGTAAAGTTTAGTAAAAAATAGTAAAAACTTTTGTGTTCTCGAACGCAACTAATGTATAAATAAATACATAATAATAAATTGAATGAAAATTTCTCGCAAAAATTTTCAAAATGACCATAAACACAACGCACAAATGTAATTTTAAAATAGGGTTAAGCAAGGGTCGAACCAATTTTAAAATCCGTTTATTTACACAAGGTTAAAAATATCATTTGAAGGTAAGATCGCTTATGAATACAATTTTAACGATTTATGCTGAAAACAGGTTTAAAATGATGTTTGAAATGTTTATGAATACTGCTGTAAATAAGTATACACACAGAAAAAAATCAAGTTAAAAACGTCGAAAACAAGGTTGATTTAAATTTTTTCGGTGGTGATTTTGCTTCATACGGGTTTCATGTTAATTCAACCTGATTTTACAATAACTGCGAACAACATTTTTTTCTTTTGATATAACTATAATTCATGTTAATTTAACATTGCAGTAAAGTTAGAGCAAAATGTAATTTATATTGAAATAACAATCGGAATCACGTTGAATGAAAGTTATTTCCAGTTGAAACAACGTGAATTTCATGTAGAATCAAATGGGTTTGAGTGTATTTTAACAGTGTGAAGAAGCTTCAGACAACATTTGCATTAATGTAAGAATAATTCAAAACCCTGTAACACATGTTTCACTTATTTTGTATTCTCCTTTGTTAACAGAAGCATCAGCAGAATCGCCCGATATGGTCATCATTCTACTTTGAAAACTTGATGTACTATTTAAATAAACAATTTTAATTAAAAGAATACGGGAATTGTCTTCTTTTTATAACATATTTTAAAAGTGAAAATAAAAAATGTACATAATTAAGTAGGTATGCATGTTAATTTAACAAGATAAACTTTTGATTTTAAAACAAAACAGGTTTTTATGGGTTCAATATTGAATCCAGATTTATTTATATTTTAATATTTTTTTTTTTTTATTTTTTTAACAGTGAATAATATTAAATAAACGTAATTTAAGGTTATTTTGATATTTTTTATTAAAAATTAATATGAAATAATGATAAATTTAACTAAAGGGCATAATTTTTCTGAAATTTAACATGATTCTCAATCAACATTTTTCCATGTTAATTTTACATGGGTATTTTTTTCTGTGTGTATATTCTTACATTACTGCCTTTTCAGTTACGTTTTTGGTTTATTTCCTTTGTAATAAACCTCTCGAGGTCTTTTGATTGTAAATTAAAATAATGTTAACATTTAAAAAATGCTTGTTCAGTTCACAGCTTTTATTTATAACTTACTAGCTGACCCGGCAAACTTGTTTTGACATAAAAACCGGTTGATTAGTTAAGAAGATATAGGGAAGGGGAGCTTTTGCCACTCTTGCCCTTTTCGCGCCCTCTTGCGGCCTTTTCTCATACCTAACAAATACGCATACAAGATTTCATAAAAATCGGTCAAGCCGTTTCGGAGGCGTTCAAAATGGAGGGCATTTTGTTGAAATTTGTATGGGATCTCCATAGGCCCTGGGCCGATTTCGTACAAACTTCACAAAAACCATCTACAGACTATGTACAATGATATTTTGGTTGAAATTGGTCGGCCCGTTTCCGCAGTTAGTGGTGACATCAAAGTGTACACTTGTTTTTATATATATGGATAGATTCACTTTCACAACCTTTGTTTACAGCTTAATATTGTGATCTCTATTAACACTATTAAAGTGTCTAGATGGCCCCATAAAATTATGCAACTATGGTTATCTACCAGGGTTGATAAAGTTGGTACAATTGTACTTTTTTTGGTACAATTCAAAAGTAAAAAGTACGCTGGTACCCCCATGACTCATTTGGTACTATTTCCAAATTTTTCAAACCTACATATTTAAATTTGATAAAAATGGCAACTGGTATTTACTGTCCAATGAATATAAGCGGAGTTTAGTGTTTGGTGCAAATAGTCTTGCGAAAATGCAACATGACGTAACTTTTTTAAGAAATCTAAGGGAAACTCTATTTTTTGTTGTTGAATTTAACAAAACAGCTATGATATTTTGCGTTTGCTATTTTGCAAGACCATTTGCACCAAACACTTAACTCTGCTATTGTGAATAGATTTTTGCACTTGATTATTGAACGATTGTTTATGCCACTTTCTAAATTTAGTATCAGCGGCAGCATAAAATCGTCATTTTCTGATGATATTGACAAGTTTTTAAAAGATATAGGAAACCTGTAAAAGGTCTACATAGTAGAAAAGGCGACTTCCTCTCAATTCAAGATTATTTTGGAACGAATTCAAAAAGTAATCAACAGAATTTTTGGAACAGTGGGAACCTACACCATTTTTATTTTACTCCGAATTATTTTGAAGGAGATTTTATCGTGCTCAATTAAATTTCATTATATTCTTACTTTCTACTCCTTTCCTGTTTCTGCAGTACATATTGAAAATCGTAAACACAATAAATTTGGAAATGCAATCCAAAGATGCTCGTATGCACATATGTTTAGAACGCTTAAAAATTTTATTTTCGTTTAAAATTTGAGATTGCATTTTGAGAAATATTCGTAAATTTTCCACAAAAAAGACGATACATATTAAAAAATGAATGAAAACACTCTCTGGCGGCAATCAAAAATAAAAATAAATGGATTTCTCGACCCGCATGATACAGGTTTGGCTAGACCAAGTACAATTTGTTTGCCTCTATTCTTGAATATTTTGGGAAACTAACTATTTTGAAAATCTGGTGCTCGATATTCATTTTTGACCTATGGTTTCTTTGGCAAAGTTTCTTGGAATGACTTATAGAACTTATAGAATATGACTTATAGAACAAGAATATAAAAATGATTTAGTACTATTGGGGCCGAAAAAGTACTATTTAAAAAGTTCGTTGGTACGATATTGGTTTTCTCATTTATCATCCCTGTTATCTACATTAACATTGTCCTATATCAGAGATAGGTAAAATGCCGCCCATGGGCGCTTTGTTATTCTCTTTTTTACACGTACTTAAGCACACGTACAGAAGAAAACAATGAAAACAATTTAGTCTCGCTTGAGCAGTCGCACGGGTATGTTGTGTTACGCTTGTTGCTTGAGCAGCGTTGCCAAATTTGATTTTTTTTGTTAAAAGAATTATACAAAATGTTTTATTTTATAATTCTTTGTTTAAAAAATAAGTTTTTTTGTAAATTGTTTTTTTACGTTCTTTTTTATAATTCTTTGTTAAAAAATAAGCTTTTTTGTAACTTGTGCAATTTTACATCACAATTTTTTTCTTTCAATTTTGGTATTATATTTCTTACGAAATTTTTGCCTTTTAAAGGCTTGATCGAACTCCATTATAATCCATTATTATGTAACATTGAAACACATAATGGTGACAGAAAAGAAGAACTTGACTTTTTCAAAACTTTTGATTAATTCATCTATGTCAAACTTGTAGGGTCTTCGAGATGTTCATCTGAGAGACGATTTCTGTGCTTTTTTTTATAAACTTCAAAATAACAAAATGAAGATTCATATATAAAGGTTGATCCAAACATCGAATACATCTTTAGAATTAAATTTTTTCTTTTTGAATATATGTTTTTGTTTATATTTTTTCCAGAAGTTTATTCCACTTTCTAGAGGTAAAGATAAATTAACTTGCATTTTTTTAAGTTCTTCTTTTATGTCACCATTATGTATTTCAATGTTACCCAGTAACGGAATATTATAAGGTTCGATCATATAAAAAAAAAAGAATTATGGCAACGCTGCAGAACAATGAGAGCGGGAGAGTCATATAGCACTAACATTCCCAGTTGGCAATGTCGTGCACGAATCATTGATGTTAATTCCTGCACGACACGTAAGGGACAACTAATGCAAATCGTCGACGATTTTTTCGAACAAGTGTCGCGCAAATCGTGCACGACACAAAGAAAGACAATGTCGCTCAGCTTGTTCTACACACACGAATGTGTGCAAGACAATATCGCCTAACTTGTCGTTGATGACCACATACACGACATTGTCGTCCATATTGTCGTTGATGACCACATACACGACAATATCGCCTAACTTGTCGTTGATGACCACATACACGACAATATCGCCTAACTTGTCGTTGATGACCACATGCACGACATTGTCGTTGATGACCACATGCAAGACACTGTCGTCCATATTGTCGTTGATGACCACATGCACGACATTGTCGTCCATATTGTCGTTGATGACCACATGCACGGCATTGTCGTACATATTGTCGTTGATGACTATATATATAGACGACAATAGATTCTAATTTGTCGTCAACGACTGCGTATATGACAATGTTAATGAAGTTGTCGTTGATGACCGTGTGCACGTCACTGACATTCACGTTGTCGTCGACGACAGCTTATACGACGATTTCACCTATAAATCCATTCAAATAAATAAAAATATACATGAGCACATACTTATGTTTAAAATCATACTTTTATTCTTATCAATTAATTTATTTTTTTTAAATGATTCATTATTTTAATTGATTTTCTTTAAACTCCTTTCTGGCCTTGTACTTGTTAAATGTGTTTTTGATTTTTTTGAGGATTGCCATGAATTCTTTTTTGAAATCCTCGTACGTTAACCCATCCTTCTTTGTTGATTCTAAAAAAGTACAAATATAATAAAAAAAATTTTGTAGGTTAAACTGGCAGATTAATTTACCGTATAAGACGTTCATTATGTTTCCAAAATCTTTAAGAGATTTTTTTTCTTTCGTCCCTTCTAAATTATAGCATACTATAACTTCTTTACTTATAATTCGTTCTATGTTGGACAAACTTCCACCCAAAATTCGGTTAATGCATCCACACTGAAAAGAAATAAATTGTTAATTAATAAAACAAATATGATTAACTGCCTGATTTAAGAAAATGAAATTTTCGTATTATATTTTGTTTTTAATATAATTTCTCACACAAAATTTTGTTTTCATTTTCTAAAAATAGGCAGTAAAAGTAATTTAAATAATCATATTCATAGTTTTTATATTTACCATTTCTACTTTCTTTTCTGTGGTTAAGTCCACTTCCAGCTTCCGCATTTTCTCCTCGCAGTCTATTGGGAATAAGGTCTGGGTTACTTCGAACAGCCCCAAATTTCTTCTCAACAAGACATTATTTTCAGCTAACATTGAAACTATTTCTCTCTGCTGCGAAATAATGGAGTCCATCTTATCTTTTAGGTTGTCAATATCAACTTTAATACCATCCATTGTTCGAAGAGGTCCGTTCTAGTTAAAAAATAGGTTAAAAAAATACAATAAAAAAAAAAATACAAAAAAAAAAAACATTTTTACGTTAATCATTATGTGCAATTGTGCAACATAGGTATAACTACATATTCATTGTTATACGGTAAAAAAATCATTTTGCATTTAACTGTACCTATATCTAATTTAAATTCTTCACCTCCTTCAACATTTTCAACAACTCCAATGCCTAACTGCATCGATGGTACCGGTAACGTGTAAAAATTTTTGGGATTTTGTACTTTTACTGAATAAAATATATTTTCTGTCATCCTAGTAATTTTTACTATTGTGCCCATATAACCGTTCGACTGATCCTTAAGTAAGCAAAAATTATTTGGAAAACAAAAACTAAGATAGCATTCTGAGCCGTTAATAGTTACCAATTTCCCATTTCTTTTGTTATAATTTAGGCTTTTTTTGTTCATTATAATTGATTTTTCATCGAAGTGATTCCTTATTTGCTGTAAAATTTTATTAGGTTTTTTTACGCATTTTTTAATCGATTGCATAAAATTTTCAAAATCGTATGCAGAAAATTTTGTGATGAGTCCCATATCTTTAACGCATTCGCATATATGCAGTAAGTTATGAACATTATAGGTTAAATTTTTTTCTCCATATATATTGGGGAAAAATTTAACAAAATCCTGTAATAATATTTCACATGCTTCTAAATTATTTTGAAAGGAATATGGGCAACTTAGCAGTCTGTAGGCACAGTGAAGTAAAAGAAAATGGTAGAAAATATCATCGCTTACATGGTCTTTAAGGACTACGATACCCGTATATAATAAAAATTGCCGATATTCTGTAGCTTTCCACCTTTTTAACTCAGTTAGTGGTCTAGGAGTGCGACCAAACTCCTTAGGAATACAACCAACAATTGATAAAAGGTTATTTGTTATTGATAATTTTTCAATACTCTGTATTTTTTTTAACAGCTCATTTAATACTTTTCTCATGACACCTAAATCAGTTAAGTGCATAGGCTCTATTGGAAATTGAGTAACCATTTTTATGGTAACTTCTTCTTAGTCAGAAAAACTATTTTTAAAAATTACCGAATGATGATCTGGACAAGTCCTACTTTTAAACATTTCATCTGTTATTCTATCTCCGGGAATAACGGAATATACAGTTACTCCCTCTACCCTTTTTCCTATCTGTAAACACCTGCTACATCCATGGAATGCATTATGTCCTACACACGAAGTTACAAAAGACCTTGCAGGCGCGTCACAAATGAATGCTCTTACAGAAAATAAAACTTTTTTTCCTTCATACAAAATTCCATTAGCTAGCAAGTCTTTTAATTCACTTGTGAAGTCATGGAGAAAGGAATTAATGGAAACCGGCTTACTATTTCCACAGTATATACCAATTGGAAATAAACAATCTATCTCTAAATTTACTGTTTTAGCTAAAATTGGCCACAAACTAACAGAGCTACTTTTAAAAAGTGGTAAGCCATCTATACCAATATCTATTTTTATCTCATCTATGTTTTGTAGTAAGTCATTTAATTTCAACAGTTGAGTTTTAATCCCAAAGTGAAAATAATTTCCTGGATTAACGGTTCGTGTAACAACTATTTTTTTTTTTTTAAAAGCTTTTTCATATTATTTGGAACATTAAGACCCTCATCAAAGAGAACGGTAAGAATATCGTCACCTAACGTCCTTCCTACATTATGCTTCAAAAAAACCTTCTTTATACCGTGTTCAGATATACCTTTCTTTATTGAGTCAATATTCGGTTAATTGACATAATTATCTTTCTGTTCACATATACACAATTTAGCTAACTTAATTTATATTACTTCTACATACAACATTCAACGTAAACAAAAATGTACATGTATAAGAAAATGTAAACAACTTTTGACATCTTTAAGGAATAAACATCTGGTTTTTACGCAGACCAAATGGATGGGCCTTTTTTTTTTGTTGTAATTTCAATTGCCAAATGTCAAAACACTGTTTAGTAAGTTGTGTTTTGCTTAATAAACACACTTGTTACAGTGTCGCATTTTAATTTTACTCAATATTTATAACAATTTCGTATTAATTGAGCAATAACTAAATTGCAATTTTGTATGGAAAATTGAGCTCAATAATGGCATTTATTGCGTAAAACTCAATTAAGGTGCATATCTGAACACGGTATTAGCTTTTCTGTTAAATTAGGAACATTTTCACTTGATCTTATAGGACCTACGTTAACATCAGTCTCACTTGTACAGCGGCTTACATTTTGTACAACTTCACTGTTCAAACGATTTAAATAAGAATGTTTTTTACGAGATATTTCACGTTGTAGCGATCTTTTTGATGGCATATTAAAAATGAATAAAATTAATTGTTTTACTTACCTCGACTAGATAAATGTTAGTTTAACTAAATGCTGTAATAATTAAAATTTATTTAGAGAAAACACTTTCAATAAAAACACTACTGATCTTTAGCCTTTGACTTCGTACACTTGCCTGACTGTTTTTCTTCACTTTGCTTTGCTTCTTTGTTATTCATATCGTTATTTTACAGTTATTTTTGTTTTTTATAAACACTTCTTAGAAAGAAATTTTTTTGTTTGTTTAGAGGACAACTTACAAGACACTGTCGCTAATACAGTCGTGAATAATTGTTGATAGAGGATACCTTAGAAGACAATGTCCGTCATGTTGTCGTGGATTCACTTTGATAAAGGACAACTTACAAGACACTGTCGCTCATACTGTCGTGTATAATTGTTAATAGAGGATACCTTACAAGACAATGTCCGTCACGTTGTCGTGAATAGGTTTTGACAAAAGACAATTTGAAAGACAGTGTCGGTCATGTCGTCGTTTTTAAACTTCTTTAAAAGACGGTTCACTAGGCAATGTCGAGTATTTCGTCGTCCACGACATTTTCCTCAAAATTGTCTTCTAGAAATCCCAAGTGATAGAGGACATGTCGTGCATAAATCGTTGACGACAATGTCGTCGACGGCAGTTTGGCCAACAGGGTTATTATGAAATACAAATGTATGTGTTTGCCTATCTTTGTCCTACCCAGTTGGCAAAATGGTCCTAGACGAAAATGTCGTCTACGATGTCCTCAGGACAATTTAGAATTTGTCGCTTATATAACATTGATGACGAAAACTTAAGTAACAAAACGTGTATTTTGTCGTGTTTAAAATCGTATTTGCCTTAAATAATACTTTAATGAGGACAACATAAGCGACCATTGCATGCATGTTGTCGTGTTTCAAACCACATTGACGACAAAATGCATGCAATTGTCGGTCATCTTGTCTTCAATAAGACTTGATTGAGGACAACATAAGCGACCACTGCATGCATGTTGTCGTGTTTAAAACCACATTGACGACAAAATGCATGCAATTGTCGGTCGTCTTGTCTTCAATAAGACTTGATTGAGGACAACATAAGCGACCACTGCATGCATGTTGTCGTGTTTAAAACCACATTGGCGACAAAATGCATGCAATTGTCGGTCATCTTGTCTTCAATAAGACTTGATTGATGACAACATAAGCGACTACTTCATGCATTTTGTCGTGTTTAAAACCACATTGACTTCAAAATGCATGCAATTGTCGGTCATCTTGTCTTCAATAAGATTTGTTTGAGGACAACATAAGCGAAAAATAAAAGATGAAAGACAATACCTAAAATTTGCTTCAACTTTTTCTTAAAAATAACGGGGCAATAACGACAAAAGAAAGAAATCACAAACAAAAAAACATGTAAAATTATTTAGTTGAATTTTTAAAGTGCGTGGTAAAGGTTTAGTTTTGCTCTGTTATTTTTTAACAATTGTGATTTGCTGTTTTGTTTATTTTGTTAATTAATTTGGTAAGTATAACTAATGGCGATTTCTTTTCTGAGAAAAATGTTGCATTAATGTTACATGTTCTACATTTTTGTGTTCGTTTGTACATAAAATACAACTGTGAGAAAAATTTTCAAGTTCTTTTGTGAATATGTTGATAAAAAACAAGCAAAACATGTTGCATGTTTTACCCTTACTTTTACTTAAGGTGTTCATACTGCCCTGTCTTACAACTTTGGTACTTACTACTTTGTTTGTACAACCAATGTTTTATTTTGCTTGTCATAATTCATACAGCTCATAATTTTGTAAAAAAAATTATTTTAAAAGAAAATATAAATATATTTACACATTAAAATCAAAAAAAGTCTATTTATATTATAATCGTTTAAATTTTTCTAAGCCGTTAGTGATGTCAATATTTGTTTTCAAGCCATAATTGCGTTCAGAAACCGCTCAAATAGCATTAAAAATCGCTCATGAAGTACATTAATTATGAAAGTGTAATAGTTGTAAATAAAAGCAGCTAATTGTGTTCTATTAAAATTGCACAACATGTAACACTTCCAGTGATTATAGGTAACATTAGAAAATGTTACATGTATATACTGTAGCATATTGTTTTCAGAAAAGAAATCGCCATAAAATGTCAACAAGAGGGTATTAACTCAAAATTTTTATTTTTTTACTTTTTAGAAAAAATCGACACGTAATATTCATGCCCATTTGGCCATGTCTTGAAGACATCCTTGACGACGCGTGTACGACCATATAAAATCCTTGAGGACGCGTAGACGACCGTCCAGGCAAATCGTCGACGACTTTTTCAAACAAATGTCCGCCAAATCGTTCACGACTAATGAGCTATATTGTCGCCCATATGGTCGTCGACGACATAATAAGCGATATTGTCGCTCATATATCGTCAACGACAGCGTCGCCCATATGATCGTCAACGACATATGAGCGATAATGTCGCTCATTAGTCGTGAACGATTTTGCGGACATTTGTGTGAAAAAGTCGTTGACGATTTGCTTGGACGGTCGCCTACGCGTCGTCAAGGATTTTATATGGTCGTACACGCGTCGTCAAGGATGTCTTCAAGACATGGCCAACTGGGATATATTTAATATTGAAGCTGTTTTTATTATTTAACTATAATGCATCATAAAATTAAAGTATACCTTAAGGCGTTACAATTATCTCGAAAGTTAGCTACAGTGGGGCTGAAATATAAATTATGCGTAACAATTTTAGCATTACAATTGTACTAGAAAATTCTAAACAGTGATTTTAACACCAGAAATATGCATAGCTTATTCAATAAAATTTAACATACACAAGATAACTATTAAATACAACTAACTCTTAATTAAAGTTACTTTCGTAACAATATTATTGTCTTAGTTTTGCTAATTCATCGTTCTTTATTTGGGGCTTAAAAACAAATAATAAACAAATGCATCAGGGAAAAGGTAAGTTTTTTTTTCTTTGCAACAAATCTAAATAGTAAATGGAATTTTACCAATAATGACAAAGACATACAATATTCTTTCATACCGCACTGATGTACATAAGGGGTATAACTTATTCCCATTTTTTGCAAATATCAAAATGGCCCTAGCATATTCGAATAGTTCATTGAAAACTATTAAAAAAATTTATATTAATTTTTCGCGGTTTTCAAAAAAGATCACCCACAAAACGCGGTAAAGTTGGAAATTATTTTTTTTTATTTTTATTTGTACTGATACATTTAGCCAAATACAACACGCACATTAAGTTTGAAATGCATGTCCTTTAATACTTAAGAAACTTTTTAACTCTTTTTTTATTTATTAATAAAATTTTTGATATTTTTTCCAATTAGGCTTGAGTTCATCAAATTTAATTTTCATTAAATTATTTTCACTGAGGGAAGGAATTTTACAACTTGGAATTTTTTATTAAAATTTATTGATAATTTTTCTTGGCTGAGCTGGGATTCGAACCCGGGTTGATCTTTACATGTTTCAAGAATCACCACAAGATCTTTGAGTTCTACCCACTGCACCACTGCGGTGCCCGTTAGCCAACAGTCAAACATCAATATTTAACCAGTAGTACTGGTGGTTCGAAATTTTCTGTTTTTATCACTTAAATTTTAAAGTACATGTTGCCTCCTTTCCTCTGTTTTTTCGTATTCTTTCTGTCTTGAAAACCTGACTACATTTTTATTATGTTTTTTTGTCCACTTTCGTCGACATTTTATTTGTACAAATTAAAGTACAAATGTAAACATAAGAGCTTGTGCCATAGCTATTTTAAGAACAATTTTGATTTTAGTTGAACTGTTAAGTTTTAATTTTTGATATTCTTTTCAATTAGGCTTGAGTTCATCAAATTTAATTTTCATTAAATTATTTTCACTGAGGGAAGGAATTTTACAACTGCAGTGGTGCCGTAGGTAGAACTCAAAGATCTTCTGAGGATAGAATGTGGTGATTCTTGAAACATGTAAAGATCAACCCGGGTTCGAATCCCAGCTCAGCCAAGAAAAATTATCAATAAATTTTAATAAAAAATTCCAAGTTGTAAAATTCCTTCCCTCAGTGAAAATAATTTAATGAAAATTAAATTTGATGAACTCAAGCCTAATTGGAAAAAATATCAAAAATTTAAAATTAACAGTTCAACTAAAATCAAAATTGTTATTAATAAAATATTTAAAATGTTTTTACTTTAGAGATTTTAGAAAATCGCTTTTGTGGGTGAGGTTTTTATTTTCAAACGACCCAAACCAATTATTTTTGTAAATAACACAATATTCGCTATCGCGTAGTGCTAGGGCCAAAAATTGGTTATCCCCTAATGTACATGCGTACATATATACACAAGTGCTCTACAATGGTTTTGTTTTTTGAAAAAGTTCAAATAAAATGCACGTTTTACTGGTCAAAGCAGATTCAGAAAAATTCATAAATGATCGCTCATATTTAACCATTCATGATTGAGAAATTTTAAATGTGTAACTTTTTTGACAGTCATGATTGAATAGTTAATTTTTCGCCAAGTCATTCATGAGGGTGAGGAATGAAAATGTTTGCCTCTATTCACTCATGGGGAATAAGGTAACAAACAATTTTATTAACGCTCCTCACTAGTATTGTTGTTGCTGCTAGGTAGTTTGTTATTTTTTTAGTTATGTGTGTGACATTATTTTAATTTTTAATTTTCTGAAACAAAAACATCTGAATTATGTTAGTATTAACCCATTAAAAGCCAACAGTCTTTAAAATTAAAAATCACGCATTCTGTTTATTTATTTTTAATGAAAGGAACATAAAGAACTTAAAAAATATGAAAAAATAAAAAAAGTGTATTCTGACGGATTTTAAGGCTGTACCCAAGCAGGTACAATGGCTCAATGCATATATTAATTTATGATATTTTTTGGTATGAAAATTTTTGAATCACTCCTATTCTATACACAGAGCTACGTCACAAAGTCTACAAGCCCATCTTATTCAGTTATGGCATTCGCTACAGCGTAACGGTTTTCCAATTCTTTTCGGAAAGTGGGTTCCAGCAGTAAGTGCTACACTAGGAATAACCGATCGTTTAGATATTGATGGTTGCGTGTAATTTCGTAAGTAGTGCCGGACGATTGCACGATGATAATCCAGTAAGTACATTTTTGAGTTGTTAGCTTCCTTGTATAGCTTCCATGCGCTAACGACTATTGAAGTAATCATTGCAGTGAAAAGGGGCAACCACCACTTCTTTCCACGAAATTTTATTCTGTAATTATTAAGTGCTTGATCATGAAGGTCAACGCCACCCATTCTTGAATTATAATCTGCAATCAATTTTGGCTGTTGGACTCTTATCTTAGTTTTTGCGGTCGAGCACCAGCGATTCACGAAATTCATCGGATCAATACCTTTAAAATTTGATCCGACGGTTACAGCGCTATTAACATTCCACTTCACAAAAATTATTTCATTTGCTGTATCGTATTATAATCAAAGAAACCTCTTTGCTCTTTTTTGAATTCTGCTTTCGATTTCAACGGACATTTCTTTGTTCTCGAATCGCGTACAGTACCAATCGCTCGAAATCCTTTTTGTTTCAGCAGAACTAAGAGATCATGAGACGTAAAAAGTTATCAAAGAAAACTACGTAATCGGTTGGAATAGGAACACTATCTAAAAAATCTAAAATCTCTAGATCCGAGAGGAAGTTTTGATTTTTCTGTACTGATATTTTTCGCTCCACAATAAGTATCAAATTGGTAGACGTAACCACAACTGCTTGTCAGCATCCAATTTTTAAAGCCGAACCTGACGGGTTTGCCTCTGTGATTGTTTCGAAGAGTGACTTCCAAAATATTTGACCATTGACTCGTCAATCGAAATCTTTTCATGCATACTTCCAAATTGGCAAATTTTTTGCATAGAAGCGTTTGCAATGGTCAAACTTGTCTGTTAGAACCAAATTATTGTTGTCTGCAAGATGGATACATTTTTTGATTTCTTTGAATCTGTTTCGGGACATATTGTTAGAAACAAGTGGAGATACCCGCTGTATCTGCAGATAATTCCTAGTACATATTCTCTCTCGGCATAGAGTGAAAACCACTTAACAACAGAATTCCCAAAAACAATTTTAAATCGTTTTCTGTGAATGAAAAATTATGCGCATTACATTGTGCAGCATAAAGGCGAGTTTGATCGACGATATAATCGAAATATAATCGAAAGAAAAACGAAAAACAGGTATAATAAAATGTAAAGAGAAAGCAAATGGGTATAAATGCAATACTGCCTTTAAAAAAAATGTTTTAAATTTGGTTAAATACACCTATAAAAATGATAATCACACAATAAATATTTAGCATCATTCGTCGCATTCGTCGACAAGGTGAAACAGGTTTGCTATTCTGCTGCAGCGCTGGCAGTGCTGCATTGAATAACGTGGGGATAATGTTTTATTAGAGATAATTATTTTTTATTGATTTTAAATACTATTTAGAAGTGGTTAAAACTTAAAAATTTACTTAATAAATCAAAGTTTTTCTTGGGATTAAAAAAATTTATTAACAAGGTTTCGTTATAATGTGCTAAATTCCCATTTCATACTATGGACAAACTGAAGTTTATTGTTGATGGGTTAAGCTATTCCTATGCGCATTTCACTGGTTGCTTAGGCCTTTGGTAAAATAAACCGGTTATTTTTGTAATGTGTAATTTATATACGTTTTCCTTACTTTTGCAATAAATGTACCCGTAATTTAAGTATTTTTGCCAGGGTTTAAAAAACTGTAGTCGAATCAAAAAAACTGTTGAACAAAAAACAAACAAAATTTGGGTACAAGTTTTCGCTTTTTGAGTTGGAATGGCAGCGCAGCGACTGTTTACGTTTAATGAATCAGAAGTAAAAGCAACAATTTTCTTTTGGGCAATGGCAAAAGAAGATGTGAAAGAAATGGCAGTTTATCCACTTTGCAGTTTTGTAATCGCTGATTTTTCCAATTAAATATTATAGACTATTTTTCGTTTATGAATACAACTTTGACAATTTTTGTTTAAAAATGCGCATAGGAATAGCTAATCCCACTAACAACAATTTTCAGTTTACCAATTGCAAGAATTGGGAATTTAGCACATTTAAACGAAACTGTTTTTAAATTTGACTATACAAAAATAATTAATAATATTAATTAGGGTTGAGAAGTGCATGAACTTCAAAAAAAGAAAATTTGCAATAAAATATATAAAAAAAAACTAAAAATGAAAAAATTTCCATAAAAAATAGTTGTTTAATTTTCATAATAACAAATTTATAAAAAATTCGGTCCATGGTTGATATTCAAATATCTTTAAGAAATTCAAATAACTTATTTACTTTTTGTTTCTTTAAATAAATAAGTACCGTTTTAACAAAAGTAAATCTGTGTCTGTTCAGACGCAAAAAAAAACTTTTGTACACGGAAAATGATCTCTCAACGTCAACCGAAGTTATAAGGTACCATACTTGAAAAATGCCAATGCTTTTGGAAAAAATTCATTTTCAGGTCCCACTTAAATTCCGGATCAAATCAAAATCAGTTGCAAAACGTTTTCGATTTTTTTTAAAGTTGGAAAATACAAATGCTAATTGAGCTGCCGAAAGACGTTGACATGATCAATTTTACCAAATTTAACTTGACTGAGCCGCCACGTATGCAGTTCTATACGCAAGACCAACTGGAAACATTTCAGTGTTTTAACGAAAAAATCGATTAACCAGGTTAGCACAAGTAAAATAAATTCATTTGATACTCTTCTTTGCTAAACTTAATTATTTTCACAGCCATTCACAAAACACCGAGCGTTATGTTCATGTAGTTCATGAATCTTCGAAGGCGGACACATGAAGTAGAAAGTAATCCTACCTCATACAATCGACGCGTTTGCTGTGCATTTTGTCAATACAATTATACACTGGTTCTACTTTTTGGTGTGGACCAGAGATCAGCAATGAATCGTTTTTTCGCTACTCGTACTGATTCATGCAATTGTTAGTATAAGTGCAGGGTTGTGAACTATTTCTAATCAAAAAGCGCCGTGCCCCTAATCAAAAAGCGCTAAAAAGCGCTAAATAAAAAAACTTAATGAAATGTTTAAGAACCAAGTTTTATTAAATCGTTTTAAATAAAAATATATGAAAAACAAAGATACTACTGCGCTAAATTCAAATCCGTTTTACAAATAATTATTTTCAAAATTATTTCTTAATTAGTGGCGGCCATTTTTCCATGCAAATTAGTATTTTTATCATTTATCAGAAATCCAGGTATATTATAATAAAATAAGACAAGAGATCAGTAAACAAAATGTTAACTAGACGTGATTGAATAAACTATTTGGATTCAGCACGCTAAAGTGAATTAAAATCACATAATCAAGTTCTCTAGATCGACTTTTTTTTTGCCGAGCAGTGTTAATAAAACATTCATATTTTTAAAAAACCTTTTCTGATATTTCAGGAAAATTAAAGTAATATAATTTCAAATATACACGGAACGAATTATTTACTAAATCACCAGAAAATATGTCTTGAACCACGAAAATTTTGCACTATTCTCGTCCAAGCCAAAAATTAAAAAAAAAAATAAACATGTGTTTGCCTGGTTTAAGCAAATAGTTATGACTCAAAGCGAACTAAATTTATCTTAATTCTATAGTTACTTAAATCAAGTTTTCGTTGCCTAAATTTGTTCCATAAAAACATATAGCACTATTAGTTAAAAAAAAAAACTTTATATAAAAAAATAAGAACCTTTTGATTGATTTGTTAACATGTCGATCCAAATAAAAACTAATTGAATCAAACCAAATTTTCTTGAGCATTTTCTGAAAAATTTAAAGAAATCGCTAGCATTTGTTTCTTGTTTCTATTTTAAAATCAGACTAATATTAAATAAATGCTTCTTAAAATTTTTGATCATAGACCAAAAACGTGAATTTTTTAATCATGAGAAAATGTTTCTTTATTTAAGAAACTTTTACATAATACGAACAAAACAAGTTAAAATCAGTTATTTATTTTTTGATTTTCTTGTTTTAAGAAACGAAATCGATTTCTTTAGAAAATAAACTTCTTTCCTTGTATGGAATGTAAAGTATGTACAAAACGGAAACAAATTTTGGTTTAAAGTGTCTTGATTTTAATGTATGCAAATAAAAGTACAAAAATCTTAGGTATCAATAAAAGCGCTTATTTAGCGCTCTTTTTAAAAAAAGCGCTAAGGAAAAAATATGCGCTAAATTGGCAACTCTGTATAAGTGCGTAGAAATCATTTAAACTAAACTACTCTGATTCACTCATACTCACAAGAGAAATATTTATGAGTGCGACGTCGACATTATACGCATACTCATAATTCTAATTTCAAGAAAATACTTTCAATGCTCACAATGATTCAAATCATTTAGCTCATCCATTTACCGTTTTAACACAACAGATAAAACACACAAGTTAATAATCAGCGCTGCCAGATAAATTTGCCGAAAAATCGTCCACTTCATACTTGTAACTTTAGTAAACTGTAATTGCCAAATCGTCACTTTGCTATTTCGCGGACAGATCTGGCAGCCTCGCATTTTGCTTCGCCTATACACATTGAGTTGAGTAGATTCTAAATCAAACACTTCAAATGTTGCTAAGTATGAGTACGATGAATAAAATGAAACTTTTGAGTGAATATGAGTTTGAATAACATTGGAATAAGTATGAGTGCGTATAAGTACAAGAATTTATGAGTCAGGATTTAGCTCTACTCACTTTTTCACTACTCATTGCTGATCTCTGGTGTGGACCTTCAGGTATTGTTTTCGAAATACCAAAAGAGATAGAAAATCGAACAACTAAATAAAAAATCGGAAAGGATATTTGTGCATATAAGGACTAGGCGACACACATAACTTATATTGTAGCCTGTAAGGCTCTATCTAAAGACTTAATAAATAAATATTTATATATATGTATATATGGGTGTTTCTACGTTAATAGGTACTATCGACGGCTACATTTAAAATCATATATCATTTTTAAATTTGTGGAAATATCAAACGTGTGCAATAATAAATACAGTATACTTTTTTACCAATAAATTGCAATAATACCTTAATTACCTTAGTTTAGTCATAACTTCATGTTCACCTAGAAAAAAGTATCTACCCTGGCCTGGCCCTTTAGTATTCTGTAACAAAATCTTTGAAATTTAACACATTACTTATTCATTAAGCATTAAATCGTTAGTTATCACATAAAGTAGTATAAATGACAATGCTAGTCATTTAAAAAAACTTTCAGATTTTATTGAAAAAAATTACATACTTTTTGTCCCTCGTATTTTAAGTCTCTTCCCCTGCACATTTTTCGATCGTTTAAAAATGCCGCTAAAATGCGTTGACGCTGCAAATTTAAATAGCAGAACATTTGTTTCGAAGTGAATTTAACAATAAAAGTCGCGCGAGCCACTAGAGTGTTCTTATTGGGCCAATAATTCGACCAAACCACTCGGGCTGCTCGCACGTGTCAGTGATTAATGTATCTCCACTGGAGAGTTTTATTCCCTTGTTATTTATGGTTTTAGTTTGTTTGCAATATTAATTTATTTTAATTTCATTATAATTTACTGTGTTAGTTTGATTATTCGTTACAATACATATTTTTCCGATTGTGCTAGTTTTTTAATGAAAACATCTCTCCCCTGCCGTATTTCCCCTGCTTCAACAGATGCCAGGGTAGAGATTTTGCGTCCAGGGTAGATAAGGAAGCGGGATATTACTTCTTTCTTAGTATTTTACGTTAAACCAACACATTTCCACTATATACGTTATAGATACGTGTTTTAACGCTTCAAAAAGGTATGTATGCCTTATTTAATATGACTTTTGTTTTAAGTTAGTTTTATACTACTAACATACATATGTGGCATTATACAATAATATAAAGCTTAGTCTAGACGATATGTTGAATCAGCAAATGTATGCTTATACTCATATGCTTAAAAATAATAACAAATGTCTCTATCAGCATATGCAATATGCTAGGTGTCTAGACGATATGCTGAAAATACTTAATTTTTCAAATTCATCATATGCTAGCAAATGATATTTCAACAAATAAGTTAGCATACAATTTTTGTGTCTACACGATATGTTGAATTTCGTATGTTGTTATGTATGTATGGTGAGTAAAGAGAACATTTGTTTAAAAATTCATTTGACAATTCTATTTTTTTATTATTTTATTTAAAATTTGTTATCAATTATCGCCTTTATTGCAAAAATGAATAGTTTTAGTGTAATTAACACTTAAAAAGTAAGAGTGCTTTAATGGGCTTGGTTAAATCCGCAAAAAATTAAAATATTTAAGGACTGTATTGATCTTAAAATTATTAGTAAAGTCTCACAGTTTATTAATTTATTTCAGTTCTACCCCTATGGTAAATTATGTGCAGACCAGAATGTTTTATGGATTTATTTGATACCCACACCACTATAGTGTCTGTAACACCTAAAAATATTGGTCCTATAACCATCGTTAAGTATAATGATCGACTCAGTCGATATAAGGATGTCCGTCCGGCCGGCTGGCGGACTGTCCACTTTGTAGTGCGCAAAGTACTTGTCGCAATAATTTGATGAAATTTGGTGCATTGGTTCTATTATTTATTGTAATTAAACGATAAGGAACGGTCCATAATTTCTCAAAGATCCCATAAAAACTTCTTTCCGAATAAGAGTCTTTGCGCTCATAAACCATTAAGACTAAATCTGGGTCAAAAAGTTTTATTGTAAATCTATTGTTCCCATACAAATACCACTCCCAAAAATATTACCAATACCATAACGTCCTTAAAAATCTTGATCGGTTGAGTAATTTTTAGTATTAAAAACATAAATAAGACCAAATTTCAATACAAAACAATTGTATGTTTCAACCGTTTTAAAGTCCAAATTTTACTATAATAGCGTTATTAGGTACGTCTTAGGCATATTTAAGTATTTCCGAGAATGGGTTTAACATGGGGCCTATGGTAAATTATGGAACGATCATCTTAGTGTGATATGTGATAAAGTAAATTAAATATTACCACATGTTTACTCAAACCTAATATATTAAACAAAAAGATTTATTAGAATATAAATGGTTAACTTTAATAGCTTCAGAATTTTATACGCTACTGTACCATGCATTATATTATATGAAAGCTTGAAGATTTCTCTAGAAAATATTATATGTAAATAAAAATACCTTAATTTTGAGATAAGAGCCATTTTGACAAATTACATTAGTAACTAAAAATTTTTTTTGAAATTGGTTCTTAATGGGTTAATAATTCAGCATGTTTTATATACCACGTAAAAGATATTTGGAAACACGCTTCAGCGCTACCCATATTGCTGAGATCAAATTTATACTTCAAGAGATATTGGTAAAGAATTTTTCAACTTTTATGATCTATATCTCTAAAACAAAGTTCGTTGACCAACATTTTTATTTTCAAAGCACTTCTAAATGCAATTTTTTGTTTGCCGATGAGCTAGAAATCTTGATAAGTTCCGGGGTTAAATACAAAATTAAACAAGTAATTGAAAGAATACCAATTTTTATCTATTTTATATGCTACCAAATTTGCCGTATGCTGAAAAGCTTGCATACGACTTTCAACAAATAACATATTTGTCAACATACGTAGAAAGTTTGTTGAAAAGTAAAATTATTGTGTCTAGACGATATGCTATAATTGTGAACAAACGTTTGCTGACTTCGTTAACAAATGCCTGTCATATGTTAGTAAGCATACGTTTGTTGAAAAAATTTGGTGTCTACACGATATGTTGGCGCCGAAAGCAAATTTTTCAACATAAATTTGCTGATTCAACATATCGTGTAGACTAAGCTTTAGGTAGTCCAGTACTTTCTTTCGTTGCCAAATTAACGTTCTGACATTTAAGAGTAACCAATCGTGCTAACCAACTTTTTAATCGTGCTAACCAACTTTTTAATCAAATCTAATATTCGTTTATTATGTTTTATGCCCTGGCAACCAAATTGCAAGAACTTTACCTAAAAATAAGTAAAATTCACGTGGAATCACCACGAAGCCGGTCACGGCAAGGGCGCGCCTGATGGAGTTGGTGCAGCTGGGAAAGACAATTATCGCTGGAAGATTTAACGAACGCCTTTCAGAAAAATTGTCATAATGTAAAAGTGTTTACCATTGATGACGAAGACATTTCAAAGAAAGAAGAGGGACTTAATAAAAAAAGTTTTAAAAGTTTCTCAGCCACTATGAAGGTCCATCAAATTACTGGAAGTATATTTTACCCGATAAATTGACAATGAAGAGCTTAAGCTGTTTCTGTGATCTTGAAGTATCCAATCATTTTGTGGTCGGCACTTTGGATTTTGCTTCCATGAAAACCAAACCGCGCCTTAATTTTGATAATGTATTTGGGCCTGAGAATGAATCTAACGACGAACCTCTAATAAAGTATCTTCTCAGTCTTGTTCTCGAGCAGTTACCGAGAAGGCATGCCAGCTTGTAAACGAACGAACTGAAAGGACAAAGGATTTTTAAGCTTTTGACGAAAGTGTTAATAATCTTTGAACAGGCGTGATCTCAACAGCTATATTTTTTAAAGTTTGTTTTTATAAGTAGAAGTTCTTATTTAAGTTTAAAGTTTTTATTGGAGCATTGATGCTCTATATATTTTTGTCACCTTATATTGCAAAATATGTGCAGTTAAATAATTAGCTTTTTTTTGACTACGTTTATGTAAGCAGATACTAAGTATTTTTGTATTCTAAGTTACATAAAAGAAGACTCTATGGAGTTAGTCTAACTTTTATTGTTTTAATCTATCGTCAAATATTGAATAATTAAAGTTGATTCTTATCTTTCCCCTTAAACTAAGGTATCTTGTCCTGGGCGCCATGTCTTTACCCTGTGTATAGTATCTCCCCTGGCCATTTAAAATACCGGAAAAAGTAGATAACTTGATACGATTATATTGAACAAAAAAAATCATTATTGTAAATATTTTTATCACGCTGCCATTCATAATATCAGAAAACCTCTTAACGTAGAATGACCCATATCGCACGCACACCAAGTTCAAAAGTGACTCAACTCAAAATTTAAATTTTTCGGGCTTATATTCTTAAACAATGCACAATGCATTTATTTATCTATAAAAAAATATCAGTGTAGTTTTTTGTTGTTAATGTTGCTAAAGAAAAACAGTCGAATCATAAAGAAAGAGATCTTTATGATTCGATTTGTATAAAATTGCAATTCATAAAAGAGACTTAATTTTAATTGTGTCAGAAAAAATATTTGTAGTAGATCCCTACTGATAAGTGCTAAATAAATCTTTTTTGGAGTTTAACTTGTGTCAGTTTAGAATTTGGCGAAAGTGTATAAACTTGAGAAGAATGAAGCTTAAGTGACATAACTTAAAATAATTCGGTAACTTGTGCCAATAATTCATCATCAAAAATGACACAACCAGTATTGGCAAAACTTGGTGACCAGAAATGACTATATTAAATTCGACGTCTTTATGTGCATCTCATAGGAATCACTTGTGCCTATTAGTTTTAAATATTTTGAAGGTAAATCATAATCATGACAGCATTTACCCAACCTTTTGTGAGCCCAAATCTACAATAAAAAATAAAATAAAAAATATTTCATTATGGTAAAAATATGTATCTCAGTGAAAAAAATCGAATTTACGGTTGCTTAATGTAACCTTTTCCTCAAATTATTTCAAACGATGTTTAATTGGCTAAATATCCTCTCTTCTTCAGCATTAGGCCATGGAAGTGACAGAGATTTTATAGTAAATTCTGAAATTTCTAAAAAAAATTAGTTGCCGCCTGCATCTCTATTTTAAAACACTTCCGACCAGAAAGGAAGTGTTGTTTGTGTTGATCCATTTTATAAAGTGTGAACTGGAATTAGGGATGCCAATCGGGATTGATTTTAGAAAATACCGGGATTCGGGATTTTGAAATCCCGATCCCGAAATTCCGCGATTTCTGGATCCCGGGATTTTTCGGGATTTCTTTAAATAAACAACACTTTTTTTATTTATGAATTTTCAAAAGGTAAGGTTTAAAAAAGAAAAATAAGAATTATTAAAATAAAAAATACAACTGAAATATAATTTTTAATAATTTTTTTGTTTGTATAGAGTATAAAAATTCAATAAAAACGGACATTTTTGTACACAAAACTTGATATATTAAAAATCCCCGGATTAAAAAAACAAACTCTTGGATTTCGGGATTGGGGATTTCTCGTTTGGCATCCCTTATTGGAATACAATAGCGATTTTCAACAATTGTCAGAGTTGTAATTTCAATAAAACGTGTTAAAACTTAAAACTTTTAGCAATTTTATAAATTTTTATAAGAACATAAAAATTATTATTTGACAAGAAAAACGGCAAAAAAATTTTATGGCTAAACAAGTTGAAAAATAGCTAAAAAAAAAAAAGGCTAAAGGCTCAACTAATTTTTTAAGGGCTAAACAAGGTACAAAACAGCTAAATCTAGCCACTAAATGGTTCAAAGATTGGTTTAAAAAAATTTTTTTTAGGTCAAAACAGTTTTTCCGATTTTTGAAATATTAGGTTTTTTGAGTTGAGTCACTTTTGAACTAGGTGTGCTATATGTATACTAGATAAAACATCTTTTTAATCGATTAAGAACACAAAAATTATTATCGTTCCATTCTTTTATCCTATTTCGTTTTTTATTTGCTTCTCTACGTCTAGTTTTGTATTTTCAATTCATGCACACTTTCGCAAAAAAAATTTTTATTAATTTTGTTCGGTGTAGAAAGATCACACATTATTCACACATATACTTTATTACCTAAAAAAAATACTACTAAATTTCTTTAAGAGTACTAAAAAGAGTACTTTTGTAACGTTATTCTCAGATCTGCTATGAATGACTAAATGGAATGTACCATGACATTATTGCCGGTAAACAAAAACTGTATCTTTTGTTTACTTCTTGCATGATATCTGGTAGTCAGTCAGTCTGACTGACTGCCAGCTTGACTAGTTATTTGGCTGCCTGAAATTGTTTGGTTGCCTAATGTAGAGTTTGTTAGAAAAATTGTTTTAGTACCATCGCACATTCGGACGATACAGCACGTTCAATGTTGAAACATGCTAAAAATAAAAAATCTCGTAAAAAGATTTTGATATTAAAAAAACCTCTTGTGTTATTTGTTTTGATAATTACGTTAAATAAAGATTTTGAATTAGTTATTTGTAAAATTAATTATTATTGATAAAATTGTATTTCATATTTTAACACTTTAATCAATCGGCTAAAAAAACCCGTGTAGTAGGTATTTAGTTTTAAACAAATTTAAAAAGATATCTGTAAAGAAACAATAAAAAAACTAAAAAGTGAATGCATAATAAATATTAAGAATGTGAAAACCAAAACAAATGCATTGAGATAACAAACAAATACAGTTACTTACAGTGAAAGTGGTACACCTTTTTTTAAAATAAATACTTTTTAGAAACTGGGAATTATTTCCTTCCGAAGGTTACTTTATATTTTATATTTATTTATATACCAATACAATATAATAGTCTGGTAGTGTATAAAGTCATTTCTGAAAAATTGAAGAAATAGGACTATTACAAAAAAGCTTTATAAAATACATAACTGAAATTTAGCTGATAGAATAAATTCGAAAAATGAAAAAAAAAATTTAATATAAATAATTTTTATTAAAAGGTCCTGAAAATTTTAATAAAGGTATAAAAAATTACAATAACAATTGCTAATTTAAGCGATTTTTGTTAAATTTTTTGTTGGCCAATTGAATTGATATTTCAGATTTTGTTGTTATTAAGCTAAAAAGGCCTAAAGTTTCCATGTAATTAAAACCAAATTTTTTATTATATAATTATTTTCCCAACGTTTCATCGGTATATATCGACGTCTTCAGGGGTCGTAATATTTTACTTTGTTACATTAAAAGAAAAAATTGTTTTAATTAACATTTAATTTAAACCCACTACTTCTTTATCACAGATTTTTTTAATTCCGCTCATGGAATTTATAAACGATTAATGACGGCAAAAGCAATTTTCGGAAAGGTCTTTGTATGGGAGCTATCGACTTATCAAATTGTTTAACATGCCAACAATTGTGATAAAACATGTTTGTACTTAATCCTGTACATTATATATTCTTTTAAATTTGGAAACTACACTTAATGTAGACACTTTAGCTCAGAAAGTTATTCAAAGATCTGGGTTGTTGTGGATCGGGGAAAAAATGCTTTTCAAAGGCACAATAACTCTCCAACATTAAACAGCATTAACAACAATATAAGTAGAATTCATAAAACACGTACAATCGCATAATTTAATAGTGTATGTAGTTTGCCTACCGCTGAACTAGAGCAAAGTCGCGAATAATGTTGTAAAAATCACTTTTTGCAAAACCTGGTTTTGCACATTACCACTTACCACTCGTTCACATTGCTTATATACCAAACCAGCCAAAATTATGAACTCTGGAATAACGTTGTAAGTTACTAAGATTTTACGGACGGAGTTCTCAAAAGTAATTGACAAGTGTAAGAGAGGAAAAAAAATAAGTTTATGTGAAATTGAAAACACAACAATAAAAATAGGTTGAGAAATGTGAAATTGAAAACAACAATAAAAATAGGTTGAGAAATAGTAGAAACTCTTATATCTATTACAAAAAAATTAATAAGAGCATATCGCGAGCAGGTAATGCGCAGTGTTGCCACTTTGTGGGTAATTACCCGAATTGGGTGTAATTATTACTGCCGTGGGTAATTTATTTTAGGTGTAGATCGGGGGTAATTTAAAATTCTTTCGTTTTTTTTTTAAATAATTATTACAAGGAGTTTATTTTAGTGATGAAATTTTTACCGTTCCAGGTATTGTTGATTAAAAAACTTCACAGATTTCTAAACCATCACTATGTCTTTAAACAAAGTTTCCATCGTTTATAAAGCAACAGCTTGAGAGGCTTTAGAGCAGTGAAGGACACTTTTGCAAATCCTATGTACGCGTGCACAGGAGTAAATATGCTGCTTGTGTGACGTCGACACATGTACACTATAAACTTCTTCGTGTGGTCTGTGACAATGTACGTTCGGCTGTTGCTTTGTTGTCATTTCTTGAGCGTCATTCGTTTTCTGCTGCTTCCCACACAAGCATAAATGTGATAGTATGTGTGTGCCCTTCACTGCTTTAGAGTGATTTAGAACCCAACGTTTTTTTTTTCAATTATCAATTAAATCCTTTAAATTAGAGAATATTTAGCGCATTTGACATTTGTAAAAATGACTGTCATCTGAAACCAATACAGGAATTTTGATTTCGTAAATAAAGTAAACGAAGGAACGGCAGTGAATATTCTCTAGATATTTGCAACAAAATGTGGAAGTATAACTTATTATTGAAGTGGTACTTCACTACCAAAAAAACGCTTTCTGTCTTTTTCTTCGAAAGCTGCCTTCGCAACTGATATGGGCCTTTTTCACACGTCACTTTTTTCACCCCTGTATAGTACTCTGTGGTTGTATGCAAGCTCTCAAACAGGCAGGTCACCGCTGCTTTTGTTGTTAAAAAATAAAAACAAAACACACAGTTAATATCTCAACCAGTGTTGCCAATCCGTGTATAACTATACATATTATGTGTGATTTCAACGTTCATGTGTAGCCCATGTGTAATAAGTTTCATGTGGAATCTAGGTGTATTTTTATTTTTAGTTCTGCTTTTTAATTTATTTATTCAAATACTATCCAATGCTTTTTAATTAATTTATCCAATACTT
Organism: Pollenia angustigena; assembly: GCA_930367215.1. Lineage (NCBI taxonomy): Eukaryota > Metazoa > Arthropoda > Insecta > Diptera > Polleniidae > Pollenia > Pollenia angustigena. Next base: position 19,939,901 of record OV884061.1, on the reverse strand, counting down.
TTTATAAAATGACGCAGATTTTCTGAACAAAGACACATCTTACTCATTCCCAAAACAAAATTGCATTAAAGATAAGGTTTAAGGCAAAGTAAACATTAAAAATGTATTGGAGAATGCAAATATTTATGCCAATTTTATCACATACGCTTTCTCCCGCCCTTAAGACTACATATATAAGTAGTAAATGATTACAGTACTTTTCGCTTATAGTCCATTCCGCTTGAAGGCCAAAAACGGATATAAGCCAAAACTGTCATATTCACATGCAGTTTTTTTGGAATTTCATACAAATTATTTGTTCTAAGGTCCATTTCGCTTGTAGTCCATTTTCGTTTAAAAGCCACATTTTCTTAGCATGCGTATATAATTCTTCATGCAAAAATTTTTTATATATTTTTAATCAACTGGCGACATGTTTTAATTTACCTTTCTGGCAACTATTATAAATGCCAAATTTCGCAATTTATATTTCATGACATGGTGTCTTCGTCTGACAATTTTTTGTCATAATAAACGTCAAACTTCATAAAAAAACGTTAATAAAAATATTAGAGTTTTTTTATATGGATTTTGACGGTTGGTATAACAAAAAATTGTCAGGTGAAAACCCCATGTAAAAATCCTATGAAATTTATATTTATGTTGTTGTTGATTTCGTCATCCAAAGAATTAAAATAAATCTTATACTCATTTGTTTTTATTGAAATCTTTTAAAGCATTTGAATTAATTAATAAAAAAGATTTTTGTTTTAACTATTTATTTAAAATAAATTAATATTTGGTTTTGTTTTAAATAAACTTTTCTTTTGTTTAAAAAGAGTTGATTTATTGAAGAAAATAATATTTATATAGTCCAAAATGTGGATTATACTAGGTTTCACTTATTATCCATAAAATGGCTTATAAAAAAAATCGGTTATAGTCCAAATTCGATTATAGTCCACAAAAGTTGTGCAACTATAGTAGTGGACTATATGCGAAAAGTACTGTAGATATTCGTCTGCTTTACTTTACTAAGAACAAAGTCGTTCCTATAGATCAACCAGACCTAAAACGTTCACTTAAATTAATGAATTGAATGAGACATTAAGAAAATATATCAAATACATACAACCAATATGACAAAATAGAACACTTTGTGAATCGCCTATATCTATAATCTTACACATCTTAAATGCTAACGGACATGACTACTCAAAAATTCAAAATCGAGTTTTCAATTAACTGTGTTCAAAAATTGCGACTTTAAACAAATTTCTCTTAAAATATTTAGATCAAATTTAATTTTGTTTCTATAAATACAGCACTTTATGTTGAATTACCCTTAAAAATTTAATTAAACTATATTAAAAACAAAAAAATTGTGTGTAATTTTTCTTCGAAAGTGTAGTTTGGGACACAGTCATGTCCCAATAAAAAATGGAGCTTCCAACGAAGCAGGTTTGTAAGGGAGAAACATAAGGGTTTCGCTTACCATTGCGCCTACGGAAGACATGAATTTTATATGGCGAGTTCCCACTTTGAAGCAATACATATTTGACACATAAAGCGCATTATTCAGCGCACATAAATATTGTTGGATGTAACGATCATCTTAACACACTGAATGTTTTGATACAGTTATTTTTTAGTATTCTCCCTTACAAACCTGCTTCGTAGTAAGGGAATGCCGTAGCACTTGAAATGTTATTTTTTTTTTTATAAAAGTTGTTGAGAGTTCTTTCACTTACTTTACTGCATTTCTGTATGTCTTATTGCGTAGCGCATAATTGTGCGCTTATTTTTTTAAATGTACCTTTAGTGCTTCGCAAAATGGTACAAATTTTTATTGGGGTGTAATATCCGAGTATTTTTTTTGTTGGCAGCACCCATCTCAACTGAGTAGTTTTATTTCTCTCTCTTTTCCAGAATTTCAAATATTTTCAGTACAATTTGAATATTTTTCTATTATTGTATGTGTTTATTAAATTTTTCATCTAATACAATATTTAATAAAAAATAAGTGCATACAAAAATATATTTTTGAGATATGAACCTATAAATTTCTTTCAGTGCACCCAAATGCACTCACTACTGCACACACCTCCCTTTGTGATCACCACTGCTTTAAGGTCACTAGCCATGATGCTTTTCGTAGTGGAAAACGTATCAACTGCCATCGGGTTTTTGGATATGAAACTTTTTTCCACTAAAAATTAAACAGTAAATTGTTATGTAATTTGAAATTTATATATCCTGAAGTTTTCATAAAAGTTTTGGTTATCATTATTTCTAATAATCTAAATAAAAAAAAATAGAATTTAAAAACAAGTTATCTCGGCTTTTAAAATGATTTTTGCTTTCCCGAAAAATTATTATTTTGTCACCTACAACGTTTATTACAGCTTTGCTTTAATTGTTAATAAGAAGTTTGTAACCGATAATGGCCTTTAAAGACCAAGCTATAGATAATATAAGAAAAAAAATAAATAACTGAATATAAATAAATAAATGTATTGTTAAAAACTTTCTGAATTTAGGTTCCTCAAAAAGCTTTAAATATTTCTTTCCTATTTGAACCAACTATATGAGCTCGAACAATCTAACGTCTTTAGACTATTTTTTGTGACTCTATGTTAAAGCTCATGTCTATACACACATGTCCGCTTCAATTGACGCATTAGAAGACAACATTGAAGCATTTATTCATGAGATACCGGCCGAAATGTTTGAAAGAGTATGCCAAAATTTTACTAAGCGGATGGGCCATTTGAGGTGCGGTCACGGTCAACATTTGCATGAAATAATCTTCAAACATTAAATTATATGGACCGTACTATCGATTCAAATAAAGATTTCATGAATTTTTCTGAATATTATGTGTTTTTTTTAAACTTTCCTATAGCTCTTAAAAATCACCCGATATATAAACATTAGGGTGGCCGTTATTTTCTTTTTTTTGATTTCTTATATTCTCCCCCCCCAAATCTGTTCAGTTTTATGTAAAAAAAAATACAAAAAAATTTCGTAGCGATAAGTTGTGTTTTAGGGGGGGCGTCCGCCCCTCAAAGTTTGCCATCAAGCCATTTATTCAAATGTAATTTGTTTGCATATGACTATCTCTTAAAAACAACATTTTACAAGAACATGATATATGGCAATATTTTAGCTCTTCTAGTCAACAACATTAGCCTCGAAGAAAGTTTTTTGCTAAAATTAATATTTAAGAAAATAATTAAGAAAATAACAACAAAATTCCAAACATTTTATATACGTTTTATATATATAAAAGAGGGATTTAATGTCAAGTGAACTAATTTTGAAATCGATGTCTTTCGATTTGGATGAAATTTGCACCAACGTTAGTCCTATTGAATAGTAGTTTAGACTAGGGATGCCAATCGGGACTGGTTTTCGCAAATCCCGGGATTCGGGATTTCAAAAAATCAAATCCCGGGATCCCGGGATTTTTCGGGATCCCGGGATTTTACGGGATCCCGGGATTTTCCGGGATATCGGGATTTTTCGGGATTCGGGATTTTTGAAAATTAGAAGATAAATGCTTTTATAGATATTTATTTAAAAAAAAACGGCTTTAAAAGCGGTTTACAAGCAAAAGTTTTATATTAATTTGTTATTTTAAAGTTAAAGATAATGTTATATTTATTACTAACATTTAAAATTGAGATGTTTTTCTTAATTTATGATTGATTTAATAAAAAATATGATAAAAAAAAAAAAACAACGTACGATTTCTAACAATAATTACTATAAACTTTATATTTTATTCAATTACCTCAGTTGATCCAAATTTATTAAAAAAAAATTAAATATTGTAATTGAAAAGAGCAAACTTGTAGGTAATTGATTTATTTTAAGATTCTTTTAAAATTTTTATTAAGTAAATTAGAATCAATATGCAAATTTGAATTCGAAATTAATTATCAAAATAAATTTATTTAGTTAACCACAAAAATCTTCTTTTAACAAAAAAACATTTTTATACCCACCAAAAAGTGCTAGGCATTGTGTAGTGTTTAAAATACACTACTTAATTTTGTAAAATCGCTCCATAAATTGCCCTAGTTCCTATGCCTACTCTAGTACAACACTTCTATAATTCTAACCCTGTGAAGAGTAAAGTTTTAATGTAGAATTTGGTTCCCTTTGGAATGTTTTGTGCATTTCAAAAGACATTTTTCCTTTATTTATTTTCTTTTTTAATTATTTTCTTCACTTCTCATTCAAATTTCTTTATAATTGTTGAACTAGCTTAAAACAAACAAAGTTTAACTTTTTTGTTTCGTTTTCAATGACAGTATTAACAGAAATAATCAAGTAAATATTAAAGATCAGTATTTTGTTCCCTATGCTCTTAAGGGGGAATGTAATGATGCATTTCTTTTTATAAAAAAAGGTAAAGCAAGAAAGTTTTGTTAACAATTTCGGGATATACTTAGTCCCGAAAATCCCGGGATTACAAAATTTAAATCCCGGGATTCGGGATTTGTTGAATCCCGAAAATCCCGGGATTTTCGGGATCGGGATTTCGGGATTGGCATCCCTAGTTTAGACACAAATTTTCAACAAGATCGGTCAAAAAGTTTCTGAGTTTGGGGGGGTCAAAGTTTGAAATTTTGGCCATATAGGTGTTCTTTCACATCCATGTAACTTATTACCAATTGGGGTTAGCAAAATTTGTCCCAAGCAGCTTAGATAGCTATTTGATCAATCTTTAAAAAAAAAATTTTTTTGTTTTTTTTTGAATTTTTTAAAATTTTTTTTTTAAATTTACAACTTGGCAAAAAAAAAAAAAAAAAAGTTTTAAATATAAAAAAAATATGTTAAAAAATTTTTTAAAAAAACCAAAAAATTTTTTTTAAAAAGATTGATTAAATAGCTATCTAAGCTGCTTAAGACAAATTTTGCTAACCCCAATTGGTAATAAGTTACATGGATGTGAAAGAACACCTGTATGGCCAAAATTTCAAACTTTGACCCTCCCAAACTCAGAAACTTTTTGACCGATCTTGTTGAAAATTTGTGTCTGAACTACTATTCAATGGGACTAACGGTGGTGCAAATTTCATCCAAATCGAAAGATTTCGATTTCAAAATTAGTTCACTTGACATTAAATCCCTCTTTTATATATATAAAACGTATATAAAATGTTTGGAATTTTGTTGTTATTTTCTTAATTATTTTCTTAAATATTAATTTTAGCAAAAAACTTTCTTCGAGGCTAATGTTGTTGACTAGAAGAGCTAAAATACTGCCATATACCATGTTCTTGTAAAATGTTGTTTTTAAAAATAGTCATATGCAAACAAATTACATTTGAATAAATGGCTTGATGGCAAACTTTGAGGGGCCGACGCCCCCCCTAAAACACAACTTATCGCTACGAAATTTTTTTGTATTTTTTTTTACATAAAACTGAACCGATTTGGGGGGGGGGGGAGAATATAAGAAATCAAAAAAAAAAAGTTCTCCATACAACTAACGGCCACGCTAATAAACATATATATGAATATTTATGTAAATATTATTTCCTGTTTATCCCATAAGGATCATTACACTTTTCTTCGCGGATATATCCGATTCTAGTAGCTTTAGTTCATTCTAACTCTTGTTTGGTACCTCTCAATGGCAGTGTTAACGATAGCGCCGTCTGGTTTTCTCATCGTAGGGCCGGCCAATCTATTTCTTCTTCCTCATTAGAATTTCACTTGAAATAGAGATTTGGTTCCCATCGGTTGATGAAGGATAGCGCTTATGTCTCTTGTAGCACCGTACCATGCCTCACATCCATATGAAAGATTTTTAGGTTGGTGTTGACTGAGATGTGTGAAGTGCGCCATATGGCGTTAAGTGGTCTGAAATCCTGATTGCCAGATTTAATTCTACTCTCTATATATTTGTTCCCGAACTGCCTGATGATGTGATTATATTGCCAAGGTAACATAAACACAGTACATCATCAAGCATTAGGCCTTAGATGTAGAGCTGTTCATTCGCATTTGGCAATGTTTATTCTAAGACCTGCTTTGACTGCTTGCCTATGCGAATGGAGGCAGATAACGTTTGTTCAATTCAGGTCTTCTAGTCTACAGTTAAGTACCAAGGTAATTCCTCTTCCCATGCCTGCAGCACGATTTAGTGTAAGGTCCAGTACAATATGAAAAAGTAATGAGGATAGAACTCAAACTCGCTTACTGGACTGCTGACACATTTATCATCAAAAAGCTGCCCTGCATAGCCGGCCTTCCGCCGGGCGCAATGGTTTTCTTCTATATGGTATACCAAGGCCGGCTATTCAGAAAAGCCTTAGTTGGCGAAGCTTGTGTTTGGTATATCATACCATGATATATATCGCGTGATTCTTTAAAACAAAACTGTATAATTAAATGTATTACATATATTGGGCCTTTATTTCATTTCAGAAATTGGTTTTATTTCATATGAATTAAGCCCCAAAAATTAGGGAATTATTTCATTTGTGTTTGGGGCGTTATTTCATTTATTTGGGGGCTAATTTCATTTTCAAAATTGGGGTTTTATTGCATATGAAATAAGGCCCCACGCTTTGGGGGGTTATGTCATTATTTTTTTGGGGGGTTATTTCATGCCGCCAAAAAAAATCCCGAAATCCCGGAAAATCCCGGGATTTTCTAAAATCAATCCCTATTTTGCAATGACCAATATATCGGTTTGTGCCTTATTAACAGATCTAGCCCTTAATATTTGATTTATAGGAAAAACTACCTACATACATGTTCTGTTCCCTAGCAAAAGTAAAGTGAGAAAATCTAAGGGAAATGTGAACAAGTTACGAGGGAATAAACTTTTCACGATAAGGGGAATTTTTTCCCATTTTTCACGTTATTATTCTCATTTGAATTACCTTTTTTTCATTGGAGTTTTTCATGATCGCAAATATGTGAAAAGGAGAATAATTACGAGGGAAAAATTATTCACGGTAGGGGTGAATATTTTTTGTTTCATTTTATGTATTTTTTACACTTTAGAATTTTTTTTTTATAGTACATATTAACAAAATATTCGCTTGAATTTGACGAATACAATCGTATCAAAAGGAATTCATAATTTTCATTACTTAGGCGAATATTTGGCCGTACGAATACAAAAACGAATATTCGTAACATCACTACAAACATACACATAGTTACATACACATGCATAACAATTGCTTATTCATTAATTTACTTTAAAGCAGTGTTCGAAAATAAACAGTATATTATTTATCGTTCGGCTCACACACCGAAGAACGATATCTATTTTTTTAGTGTTTGTGTAAACATACACAAACCTTAATACCGTTCGTAACTTTTTTCAAGAAAGAACCGAACATTATATAATGTTCGGTTCTTCGTTAAAAAACAGATCAATTGTAGTGATACTGTAGAAAAACATTATATTTTAATGTTCTATAATGTTTTTTTCGTGTGTGTATTTTGTTTTTGTAAAAAATGTTTGGTTTCTTTTTTATCAGCAAAAAGCGACGAACATTAACGAGCCCAACCGAACACATTGAAGTTCGTGGATTTAAAAAAAAAACCGAACGGAATTTAATGTTCTCATCATTTGTTGAGTATGATGAAAACAGCATTATTTTTGTGTTCGAAAGATGACAAACAGGGAAACGTTATTTTTTTTTAATGAATTTCTACACAAACACTATTAGCGTTTGTGTTTTCCACAAATCGACCGAACCGAACATTAAAGAACGATATTTAGTGTTTATTTTCGAACACTGCTTTAAAGCAAAGAATTATCTCAACTTTTCGTTGTTTTACAAAAGAAGTCAATATATTAAATTATGTTTTATTTAAAAGAACAGAACTCAAGCCGAAGAAGAAAAAATAAAAAACTCTTGTTTATTTTAAATTTTTATTATTAATTTATTCCTATATATAAAATGTTTTAACAAAAATCCAAGCTTAAAATTTAATAAAAAAAAGTTAGAGTGCTATATTCGGCTGTGCCGAATCTTTGATACCCTCCACCGACAGTTCGAATGTTTAAGGAGTAATATCTGTATGATGTTACTATTATCTTAAACTGTGACGATTTGTTATTAATTATGGATTTAGGCGACTAAACTGTTTTCCGGTAGTAGGGTTTGTATGGGGCCTAGGGCAAATTATGGACCGATCTTCACGAAATTTCACAGTCTTTTTCCCAGTTCTATAAAACTTTGATGTACCAAATTTTGTTATGATAGCATTATTTTTTACGGATTTAGGCGTACTAAACTGTTTTCCGGGAGTAAGGTTTATATGGGGCCCAAGGTAAGTTATGGACCGATCTTCACGAAATAACACAATTTTATTTCTTGTCCAATAAAACTTTGATGTACCAAATTTTGTTATGATAGCATTATTTTTTACGTTTTTAGGCGTACTAAGTTGTTTTCCGGGAGTAAAGTTTATATGGGGCCTATGGTAAATTATGAACCGATCTTCACGAAAATTCAAAGATTTATTTTTAGTTCTATAAAACTTTGATGTACCAAATTTTGTTATGATAGCATTATTTTTTACGTTTTTAGGCGTACTAAGTTGTTTTCCGGAAGTAGGTTTTATATGGGGCCTATGGTAAATTATGGACCGATCTTCACGAAACTTAACAGTTTAATTTCTAGTCCTATCTAACTGTGACTTGCCAAAATTTGTAATGATAGCATTGTTAGTTAGGGTTTTAGGCTTAATATACTGATTTCCGGGAGTAGGGCTTATATGGGGCCTAGGGTAAATTATTGACGGATCTTCACGAAATTTCACAGCGTGATTTCCAGTTGAATAAAACGAATTGTTGCGAAATCTTATATCATTCTGTGCATTTTTCCACCATTTATGTTAGTTTTTGTAACAAAATTATCAATTTTTTTTAGGTGGTGGTTCCACATTTTGATTCATAGCTCAGATCCTATTGGACTGATTTTGCTGAATTTCAATCCCAAACTGCTTAGGATAACTACAAGCAATTTGACACCAAGTTTGTTGATTTCTTTTGAGTTTTTCGAAAGTGAGCGTGTTTTCAACAGACGGACAGAAGGACAGACGGACAGACAGACGGACATGGCTAAATCGACTTAAAATTACTCAAGGACCCAGAATATATATACTTTATAGGGTCTGAGATGAATAGTAAAAAAGTTTCACACGGAATGACAAACTGAATATACCCTCTTCACAACTAATTGTGGTGGAGGGTATAAAAAAAGAGATTACGTAGTTACTTTAAAAATGTCATTATATTACACTCGAAGCCGATGTGACATTGAAGACGTTGAAAACGCCAGTGACACATACGTTGACGGCGACTCAATTTTACTAAAATTGAACATTTCCAACGATGGCGGCGAAAATACAACCGTCGGCTATACCAAATAATGTAAAGTGCGTTTTTAATGTTTGATGCTTACAAAATGGCTTTAAAAAGATTCGTATATTTTTCGAAAATGTAAAAGGCAAAATAATTAAACAATAAAAAATGCAACTAAGAACAAAATACTAACCTCTTCCGTGCTGTTATTCATTGCATTTTTAATATATTTTTTTGTATTAAAATTTTTTCTCACTCCATTTTTATTCGTGAATTTTTTTGACAGTTCAAAGCGGGAACTTTCTCACAAAATTTTTACAGACACACTTTTTCTTTAAATTGGCAGATAATTTCCTTACGTGGCAGCTATTACTAGCCAAAAATGTAGTTAAGGGAGGAAAACTGTTCACTGTTTCAATTTATTGCATTTTGTTATTACTTTAGTTGGCCAATTTTAAATCAATTTCCTATTTTTACGCTTGTTAGGCCCGGAGCTTCAATGTAAATAAAACATCAATTTTATTACAGTTTTTTCCCAACGTTTCGTAGAGTATTTTTCTACTTCTATAACATTTTTTTTTTTTTTTTATTATGGAAATTTTTTTGTAAAAACCAATTCTAGTATCACATTTTTGTTTGATTTCCTATGCTTCAGTCGAAAAGTCTCTCGCCACGAGAGTTACAGAGCATGGGCACTTATCAATGCAGAAACGTTGCAGACGAATTTCCTGTCTGTTCAATCCGCAGGAAAGAGTCACATCTGTTAAACGTTTCGTTTAACACGTTTCTGACAAATATTTCTCTTTATTGCAATTAGGAACACGTGGGCGATTTTTGAATAATTCCAATATCTATACAGCAAAACAAATGATTTATTTTTTTCTTATTAAGAATATTTTATTGCTAACGCGACAATTAGTTTTTATTTAGAGTTTATTAGTTAAAAACAAGTTAGAGTGCTATATTTGGCTGTGCCGAATCTTTGATACCCTCCACCGACAGTTCGAATGTTTAGGGAGTAATATCTGTATGATGTCTATTTATTATTATTATCTTAAACTGTGACGATTTGTTATTAATTATGGTTTTAGGCGACTAAACTGTTTTCCGTTAGTAGGGTTTATATGGGGCCTAGGGTACATTATGGACCGATCATCACGAAATTACAGTGTTATTTCTAGTCCTAAAAAACTGTGACGTACCAAATGTTGTTACGCTAGCGTTATTTTTTACGGTTTTAGGCGTACTAAACTGTTTTCCGGGAGTAGTGCTTATATGGGGCTTAGGGTAAATTATGGACGGATCTTCACGAAATTTAACAGCGTGATTTCAAGTCAAATAAAGCCAAATTTTTCCAAAATCTTATCTCATTCCGTGCCTTGTTCCAGCATTTATGTTATTTTTTGTAACAAAATTATCAATTTTTTTAGGTGGTGGTTCCACATTTTGATTCATAGCTCTGGTCCTACTGAACCGATTTTGCTGGATCAATCCCAAACTGCTTAGGATAACTACAAGCAATTTGGCACCAAGTTTGTTCATTTCTTTTGAGTTGTTCGAAAGTGAGCGTGTTTTCAACAGACGGACATGGCTAAATCGACTTAGAATTAATCAAGGACCCAGAATATATACAGTTATTTCCGCTTAATTGAGTTTCTAAAAATGCACGACTTTTGACGCAATTAAACGGGAACTCAATTCAGCAGTACTCGGTTAATTGAACCGCCGACGCAATTAAAACGAAAATCGCTTAATTGAGCAAGATGTGCAATAAAGCGAAACACCCATGTGTATATAGAAAATAAAACTCATTTCTTTATTTATTAAGTTAAAAAATGCCTGAGGTTTTTTAAAAGAAAATAAAAATCAGGTACGTTCATCGTACAAGCTTTCTTGCCGCAAAATATTTTTTTTACGTTTGTGAAGGCAAAAAAAAAAAAAAACACATTAAGTATACGGAAACAGTTAACCGAAACATTTGCTCTTGTTTTTCGCAATACGGTCTTATTTTGCGAAATAATTAAGCGGGTGACGCAATTAAACGGATCTCAACTAAACGGGTATTTTTACCCGTGAATGATTTCGTTCCATGATTTTTAGTGCAATAAAACGGAAAACTCAATTAAGCGGGGCTCAATTAACCGACAACAACTGTATACTTTATGGGGTCTGAGATGAATAATAAAAAAGTTTCACCCGGAATGACAAACTTAATATACCCTCTTCACAACTAATTGTGGTGGAGGGTATAAAAATACAATAACATAACAAACATAACAATTCTTGAACTAAAACGAGCAAACGAAAAAATAATTCATAACAATGTAATACATAGTTTTTAATTAATATATATTATGTATTTATTAAAAAACAAACTGTGAAATAATTTTATTAGTAATTTAAATAGTTTTAGGAGATCTTCTAAAATAGTCTTTTAGAAAAATAATTTGGTTAAAATGTTCAGGATTTAAGCGACTCTTTTCTTTAGTTTGGATAAATTTTGACTTGGAAAAAATGAATTTACTTATCGTTGATGTTGGAGAAATCGAAAGCAACCAATAATACAGAATATCTAAATTATCAGTCCTTTTCCTGGATTTCTCTCAATTTTTATTTTTAACATTCCTAGCACTTCTTATTGTTTCAGTTAATTCCGTTAAAAGATTGCTTGTGTTACTATCGAGAGTTTCTTCTGTTGTAAGAACATCATGTAAATCATCCAGACAAAGCTCAGCACCGAACATTCGGCAAAAAGGTTCATTTCCGAACTCCTTCATTTCTGTTTTTATACTGTATTTTAAGAATTTATTGCTAGGAGGAAACATATTGACGAAAGAATATTTATAAAGACAACTTTTTTGGAGCACATACTAGGTAACTTTTTTTGTGAACTTTGGTACAGATAACGTTGTAAAATTTTACATGGATGCATTTTAGAATGCATTTAAAAAAGCGAATTGCAACTACCGTTTTTGAACTCACCTAAATTTAAAAACACAAAAAAATATGGTTTTATACTACAAAAAATTAAAAATTTTATTACATCGATTAATCGGTTAACCGACTGAAATTAACCGGTTCAATCGTTAATCGAAAAAAGCCAATTTTAATTAATCGGTTAACCGAATGAATACCCTAACATTTAATAAAAAACTATTTAGGTACTCTCTGAACATGTAATTATATCATACTACCGAATTTTCAAAGAGGCGCACCATTTTCACTGTCTGTAACTGTACGTGTAGAAAACTTTTTTGTATTATTTAACACAAACAGCAGCAACTACGATGGCAACAAAAACAACATCAACAAAAAAGTACAATTAAAAAAAAAAAGTTAAAGATTAAAATAATGTTTAAAAGTTCAAAAAGTATGATCTCTACAAAACACGATCAATTATTAAATGTCATAAATAACATACAAAGCTGTTATCAACTACAACATCATAATCGTCATCATCAACATTATTATGATTTTAATGACCTATTTTATAGGTGCAACAAATACAACAACAACAATAACAGAAACATAAGTAACATTAAAAAACAAAACAAACAACAATTAAGAAGAAACAGAAGAATCAAAATAATTAAAAAGAAAACAAAAATCTACAAAAGTCATTATAACAATAACAGAGTTGCCAACGTTAATTTTTATCAGAATAGTACTTACGGTGTTGGCAGCAGGTGTTTTTGTGCAAATTATCAAAATAATTTTGTTAATGCAAATTATCAGAATACTATAACTGAAAGTGTTGACATCTTGTGTAACTGTGCACATTTTTATCGTACTACTTTTGACAGTGTCAACAGCACGAGTTATTGTGCTAACATTCAAAATACTAAAAACTGTGCTGCCAACGCGCATTTTTGTGCAAATTATCAAGAACCTACTAACAATATAATTAAAGATTATTATATTGCAAATTATCAGAAGAGTATAAACAACGAGCGTTTTTGTACGAATTGTTCCAATGTTGCCGAATTGCGTTATTGTCCAAAATATCGAACTACTGCAAAAAATTCTGTCATCAGATGTTTTTGTACGAATTTTAAAAAATTTATTACTGCGAAAAATATTGTGAAATATTGTAAAAATCATCAGAAAAAAGTTGCCAGCAGATGTTATCGTAAAAATAATCAAAATACTTCGCCAGGCTGTCTTGCCAATATGCATTGTTTTGCAAATTATCATAAATATAGTAGTAATCAATTGAATTTACAAATAACAAATTATCTGCCTAGTTTTTGGCTATGTTTCCAGCAAAACTTTCGTTATTTTAAATTAATTATATTAATATTTTTATTAGCTTTAATATCAATGAACACAGCAGCTTATAGCATAGACGATGCTCAGGGAAAAATACTACAAAATAAAACTACTAGTCCATCTACATTATTAGCCGTTTCTTATAATCACGCCGCCAACTTAATACCAACAACACATTTTAACGAATCTTTATATGGCTTCATAAAAAGCCATGATGTAACAAATTTTGTGCATGCTTCAGCAGTTCCAAGTTTAAAATTAAAAGCGAATATTTTCAATAACCGGAGACACAAACGAAACCCCTTTCATTCGTATAAAAGAAAAATACTGGACAATTTAAAACATTTTAACAATATTGATGTGCAAAATCCAAATTTTACACAATATGATCAACATATTGGCAATGCGTTAAAAATACAAAAAGAAAATGAACAAAATAGCGAGTTAATTGAAAATGAAATCGCCAAAGAAAATGAAAATTACTCGAATGTGAACAAGTTTTTACAACGAATCCATACAAATAACCAAACTCAAAATACTAAAAATAATTACCATAAAGTCATTAACAATACATTAAAACTAAAAAAGAATAGCCCAAAACGAAATTCCAATGACATAATAACAAATAAACAGATTGATGTAAATATGAATGTTTTTGATGAAGATTTTGATGATGATCATTATGAAGGTGCGAATGTAACTAATGATCACGATACGTCACTTGATTTATTGACACCTGCTAAAACAACAACTATTACTACAGAAAAACCGGCCAATCATTCGCTAACATCTATACACAATGAGCAACATATTGATCACATAAAACTAATGGAATTAGTGATGGATGGTCTAGGCTTTAAAAAACTACCAAATATGAAAACAGTAAGTAAGAAAAAAACAAAACACCAAAGAATACTGTATGCAAAATTCAAAACGTTAAATTATTTTATTTAGGAAACGTTTTGAAAAAATTACTCCATAAAAAATGTTTAAGATTATCTTGAGCTGAGTTGCCAGAATTAGAGGAAAAATTCTACATGTGACTTTTCTTCTTCATTAAAATAGAAGCGTAGGGAAAATCGAAAAGATTTTTTAAATAGATATATAAAAATTTTACTTTTCAGACGTAATTGTTTTAGAGGACGTATTTTTGCATTTTAATAAAAGTGTTTTTGTGCAATATTTGTAGAGATTTATGCAATGAAACACCTTTCTTGGTGTTGGGGAAAATTGAACTTTTGTTTACAGATTTCGTATGTTTAAAAAAAAAAAAATTACTGGCAACACAGTTCAGTTTCGATTAACAACATTTTAAGTTAATCTATAACTCGTAAAATAGCTCTGGACGAGGAAGCAGCTCACGCTTCTTTGTCGTTATCTTTTTAAGACAATTTGAACCGTAAAAGTTGAAACCAAATTGAAAAGAAGTTGAGCATCAAAAGATGAAACGTGTAAATTCAGACTTACTAAACACTGTAAAAAACAACGTTAAGCTAAATAAAGTTATGAAAAATAAAAAAAAACATAAATTAAATATGTATGCAGCATCTGCGAAAGTATATTCTCCCAAACAACAATTCATTACTAAAGGCTAGATTACACTATTTTACCTTGTATTAATACATGTTAAAAATTCAAGTAATATGACAAAGTGTGATAGTGTGAGTTCAATGTGTCACGAAAATGAAAAGTATTATGAAAAAAGTTTGACATCCCATACGACTTCATCGTTTTGAACATTTTCTAAACAATAATACTTTTCATTGGATCAGGGTTGCATTTTATTTCATGTGTGAGTGTTTATACTTTGTGTGATGGTGTGAACACAAACTTTCATATTAAATTAGATTTTTTTGTCAGTCGCAACAAAACTCTTTAGATTTCTATCTCAAAGTATTATGGAATACGTAAGTCTTGTGAGATAGTGTAATCTAGCCTTAAGTAAAAGCGCAAAAAGATCGAGAAAAACGAAATGTAGCATTACAAAATTGGATTTTTTTAAATGTTTTCAGCTTTATTTTAAAAATTTGGAGAAAAATGTTATTGATTAACTAAATTTTTTTATTATAAATTATTTAAAATTTTGACTACAAATTGTTGCACTCAATTTTTATCTTCGCAAATGCCTTACCTGTTTTGTAAAAATATTTGGGGAGTCTTAGCAATTTTTCATTCATTTATTATGTACTTAATAGAAACCTAAGGAAATTTGACATTGTAATGTTAAAATTTAATGGAATTCAAGAAAAAAATTCCATAGTTTCGCGTTAATACAACGAAATATCTGAAACAAGTTTTCAGAAATAATAATTTCGAAATCCCAACTTTTCTTTAACTGTAAAAAATATCTAAAATATCTTTTTATAGAATCATTTAGTTTAATATCTTCGACCTTTTTAATATTATTTCTTCGTAATAAATTTTCCAAGCTCAAGGTCAATTTTATAAAAAATATTTATTATTTATCCATATTTCGCAATCTCAATGGACAGCTTTTTCAGGCATATATTTCAAAAGATATTTTAAAGCAAAATTTTCAACTATGAAACATAATTAAAATTATACACAGGAAATAAAAATTATTCTATTACATATTTAGATACATTAATAATAAGGAAAGGAGAATATCTTATTAGTAGATTGGTACCAAAAACCAATTTCTTCAGGGAGAATTATTGTTTATTATTAAAAACAATTCAAATAAAAATAAAACTCTTTATAGAATATAAAAAGCATTTATATATATTTTTGTTTAAGGTGCGCTTTAAATTTTGGTGCGAATAAAAGTAAGAAGCTTACAACGTAAAATGTAAAATATTTAATAATTACTAGGGAGATCGATTATTCGACTTTTTTCAAAAACCAGCTTTCGAATATTCCTAATAGTTGCTATTTAAAAAAAACCGGGTTTCGGTTAAGCATTTTATTAATAAACGGTTAACCGGTTTTAATTTGAATACTTAAAAATACAAAAATAAAATTAGTTTTTGTAATAAAAAGTTAATTTGAATAAAAACAAAACAATTCACGTTGGTAAGGAACCAACAAAATACATGACCCAGCAAACGTTGTTTTGCCATATACCTTATTTCTTTCAGATGTTACAGTGTCTGCATGCCAAATTTTAGGAAAACCGGTTTTAGTTAAGATAATAAAATGTATAGGCTATAGTCCTTCCAGCTGTAACACTATTTGCCCGCCAAGTTTCAAGAAAATCAGTTGATTAGTTAAGAAGATATAGGGAGGGGGAGCTTTTACTCCTCTTGCCCTATTTCATGCCCTGTTCTCTTTCAGATGTTACAGTGTCTGCATGCCAAATTTAAAGAAACCCGGTTGATAAGCTAAGAAGATATAGGGAGGGGAGCTTTTACCCCTCTTGCTTTATTATAAAAACTGTAGGCTATAGTTCTTTCCAGCTGTAACACTATTTGCCTACGAAATTTCAAGAAATTCGATCAATTAGTTAAGAAGATATTGGAAGGGAACCTTTTACCTTTCTTACCCTATTTTACATCCTATTCCCTATTTTCTTTCAGACGTTACAGTGCCTGCATGCCAAATTTGCTTGCGACCTGTCACCTCTCGACCAAAACTAAAAGTACAAAAATTAGACGCAAAAATGCCAACAAATTTCTGTTGAAGAATAATTGCGTTTAAAAAATTTGAAGCCAGAAAAAAATAAATTAAAAAACGTATGCAAAGGGTTTTTTTTTTTAATATTGTGAAATATTACTAGGCTTCGCGCAAAATATGAGAAAACATGGTTAGTACACCTTACCCTACTTGAGTTACCGGTATAATATATTTATATTCTGCAAACTGCGGTGATTTTTTTTTAATATACAATTTGTTGAAACGGTTGATATCACACGAGCATTTTTCTGGGCCAAAGTTGTACTGTAGTTGCATATTGTAGGTTATAAATACATCCAGACCGATGATGTCACACTCTTTAGTGTTTATGAGAATGGAAAATAATGCCGGAGGGTCAAGTTTATCGCTAGTGCTAACAGCTGTCGACACGGGAATAAGGTTGTACAACTGAAAACTTTTATGGTCTCTTCATGGTAGTGTGATTCTAAACACCGCATGTTTTGGAGTTACCCTCCGTTTATTTTCATTAATTTGTAGAATTCCAGTGTCATATGGCACTGGCGATTTCAGTGATTGGGGTAGATACATATGTTTTGATTTTTTGTATTTCACTTTCTAGTTGAGGTGGGGTTAACAGCAATGGATACATTTTTCCAGAAAAAACGTCTGCACTCTTTATAAATTGTTGGCAATGATTGAGAGTTGCATCATAGCCATGTTGAACAGCTGAGCGAGCTTAAGTTGTTGTATCGTTTGAGTTCGAGTTTCGTAGGATTTCGACAAACTTGAACTTCGAGGCTGCTAGAACAATGTTCATGGTTAAATTTATAACCGAGGTGCTCTTTTATATGTTGTGATTAGGCTTGCCAACCGTACTTTATAATGAAGTATTGTACGTTATTTCGAGTAATTGTACTCTATATTTTATGAGAATAATAAAGTACGCGAAAATACTTTATTTCGCAAGATTAGATTTATCTAGAATTCAAAATAGATTCAGGTTATATTAGTCATAAAAGTATAATACTTATTGTACAAGTTTTTTTTTTGAAAAACTAAAGAACAACTAGTTAATATTAGTCAGGGCCATTTGTTGATGTTTTTTTTTTATATTGGCAGGTCGATTTTTCGAAAAAAAAAAAAAAATAAGCTGACAGCACTATTTCACTTGTTTGTTTTGTTTGAGTACAATAACTGGCTGCTTTTAAAACACGAGTGCAAAACTCTTACAAAGTACTCCCTGCTTTTAGATCGCGAGCACAAAAGTGACTCGTTAAACTGACATTTAAAACAAAATTTCAAAACGTCCATTCCTTAAGGGCCCCCATACAAAATGTTTAATACAGACAAGAAATATATTGAAGAAAACGTACACAGAAAAAAATAAAAATTGATTTCAATTAAAAAATTTGTGATATTAATTAAAAAATTAATTAAATTTGCACCAGTAAACAAATTAATAGTATCAATTAAACCAGTTAATAGTATTAATTAAAAGTTTAATTTACTTGATTAAACGTTTAATTCACTTGATTAAATTTTTAATTAAAACTGCTTTTATTTTTGATTAATGCTTTAATTGGTGAACAATTTTGGAGAATTTTTTCTGTGTACCATAACAGCCAAGGAGTCGCCTTAACAATTCCTCGAGACATACTTGCCCCTTATCACCACTTCTTAAGGGGGCTCCCATACAAATATTGCGATTTATTAAATTTTTAAATTAATTAAAATTTTTCAACTTTTGTGAATAAAATCAAAAGTTGTTAACAGATTTTAATCATTTATAGCTGGTTTTGTTTGAACATTTTTTTTATATGGCTGGGAAAAATTCGAAGCATAGCTGTAATTTTTTACAGATTTTTAACAAACAAAAATTTCGAAATGTTGCTAAAGAATTATTTTTGTTGCCAAAAAAAAAAAAAAAATAATAATGTTTCTAAAACGACTGCGCATGTTAGAAAAAAATTTAACGTTTAAGGAAATTTTATTGCGGATTTTCGTTTTTTTTAGTAATTTCAATAAACTGAACCGTTTTTGAACCGCTATTAGATTCAGCGTACCCGAATTAGGTTAAAGCGCCAGTTGCCAGTTGTCGAATTCTAGCACGGTGTAATTGTTGATAAAACTTGCGAAAAGCTATAAAAAACATTTTTAAATATAACAATAAAAAGAAATTGATTGTACTTTATATTTATACTGTGTACTTTTTTTTCTTAACCTTTAATAATCAATGTACTTTAATTGCAACAAAAAAAGTTGGGAACCCTAGTTGTGATTGTTGCTGATATGTTTTCGGCGTATTCAGCGTCAAGTACTGCGACAATGAATGAGCGACATATTCAACAGCACCTCTTTTCTGCCTTGATTTGTACAGCATTCGGTTATCGAGTGTCAGCTCCGTTTCAATGTGTCCAAGATTTTCTGTTGTATTTGGGCATGACATGTTGTGTGCCATTTTTTCACATAGGATACTCAAGGAGCTGGCTCCCAATACGCCTCTAGTACACTGCTAAATACAGACCGTGTAGAAGCATCTTAAACTGAGTGAAGATGTAGTGTTTTCCAACTATAACTAAACTTATTTAATATATAGATTTTCATATTATTCGAATGTGTATTCTACGTCAAATTACTATTTTTGAAAGTTTTTCTTACTTAAATAGTCTTATTCATTCAATATTTTCTATGCACTATTAGAATTTTCGCTTGTATATTTCTGTTACGAAGCTTTTATATTGTAATTTGACTTAGAATACACATTCGAATAATATGAAAATTTATATAATAAATGTTACTCACCATGCGAAATAAATTCTAAACTTATTTAACTTACATAAATTTTAGAAAAACTTTTCTTTTAGAAAAAAACTTAAAAACTTTTTTGCATCTCAAAAACTTGCAAAATAAGAAAAATCTTGCGATATGACAACACTGGTTATATTCCTCATTGTTTACAAAAGCACTCACAATTAAAAAAAACCCCCATTAGAATGTCTCGATATGGTATTCGTCATCATTCTTCTTGGAAAATTTGATGATAACTAAATAATTTTAACAAAATTAATAAGGGAATTTTCCATCTTTTTATAAATTATTTTAAAAATTAAAAAAAATGCATGTTTTTCTTCTTGTAGTGTTGTTGCTGTTGTTTTTACAGAAAACAAGTAAAACAGGGGCTTAACAACGGCATTCGAAATCGATCGAAATTCCCATTTAAATTATATTGTGATTTCGATCGATTTCGAATGTCGCAATTTAACACTAGGATGCTTATTGTGGCAGTCGTGATCGAATACTTTTTAATTTTGTTCCTAATTCTTTCAATTCGATACTGAACGAATCGAAATTATTTTTTAACTTTGTAAGGCATTTATTTGAGTTTTCACAGCACTGAAACAATAATTTCGATTCGACTGAAAGAATTAGAAATAAAATTGCTTTCGAATCGAAAAAGTATTCGATCACGCCTGCCAGAATTAGCCCCCCGGCTTTTATGAATTCAATATTGAACAATATAATTTAAACATTTTGAAAATATGTAACAATGATAGTTTTAAATACCGTCCATTCTTTTGCAGAAATTTACTACGATTTTCTATCAATTATTGCGCGATTTTGATTTAAAATGGGTTACTATTTTTTTAATTCTGGGGAACGACAAGGCCAAAGTTGCTAAATTAGGTACAAGCATCCGATGTATATAAAGAAAAGAATTTGTTTAATTTTGTAATCGCACCATGGTGAAGGGTATATAAGATTCGGTATATCCGAATATAGCTGTCTTAATTGCGTTAGGTTGCTCTTGTTTGAAAAATAATTAAGATTGAAAATAAGGGCTAAAAGCACCAACAAAAATGGCATTTAAATGGATTGAAAAACCTATTTTGAGCCCTAAAGAAACTGTTTTAGAAAATTAAATTGACTATTTTAAGTTACCT
Organism: Pollenia angustigena; assembly: GCA_930367215.1. Taxonomy (NCBI): domain Eukaryota; kingdom Metazoa; phylum Arthropoda; class Insecta; order Diptera; family Polleniidae; genus Pollenia; species Pollenia angustigena. The sequence continues at coordinate 19,918,769 of OV884061.1, read as the reverse complement.
TTATAAACAGGTAGGCTTGCCAGATTAAAATGAATAAATTCTTGACATTCACTTTAACAATTCATGATTCTGAAAAGAATTCCTGAAAATTAAAAACTTCTTTTTTTTATGAAAATAACACAATTGCTTGCCCCTTTTTTTTGATTCAGAGGGGAAATTTCGCAATCTATATACATACATAAGTATATCGCTTTAAAAATAAATAAATTGTAGAAAACTTAGGTACGTTAACAATAATTTTGAATCTTAATTATTTTTAAAATAAGACCTTAACTAAAAAAAAAACGGGTTGCACCACCAGATTTGTGGGGCGGTGCTTTAATACCATGATAGATAAGGCCATGATGGCTTTGTCTCTCATTCAATAGGAAGATAAATCCTTTTTTGTTTTTTTTTCATTTGAATGGGAGATAAAACCATCATGGCTTTAGCTCGCATTAGTAATATTAGAAAATGGCTTTATCTCTCATTTCAGTTCCGGAGACACTAAAGTTAAGTATTGAAATCTACCTTCGCATACTAAATTTTTTCTGCGTGACGGCCTGCGGCCGTGCTTAGGAGTTTTTTCCTCCAGTAGGACGCGGCAGGTGGCTTCGCTGAATAAAGTTTTCCTGCGTGCGCCACAAGAATAAAAAAATGATCTTCAATGATAACTAAGGATTTTCCCTTTTACAGAATGTTTCTGAAAAAATATGGCTTTATCTCTCATTTGCGAAAAAAATATGGCTATATCTCTCATTTCGCAAAATTTTAAATATGATCTTACCTCTCAATGATTGGGCAATAAGGCCATTATGGCTATATCTCTCATTCAATTTAGCAATAATGCCATCATGGCCTTATCTACCACCCCCCCCCCCCCCAGATTTGACGTATAAAAGTTTCCGAATAAAGCACAGTGACATGAGTGTTGAGCATATATCGAGCCCTAACCGCGAAAATAACGTAAGCGACATCATTTTAAATTTTCGTTTTTTTAATAAATAACACTTGCATCATCTCCTAAAATGTCATGGTCACATAAGGTACCGTTACGATCTTACACCAAGAACGGTTCATACAAAATTTACTATTGTTGAACAAAGAAAACTTAGTTTAAAGTTTTGGAAACAAATACACTAAAACAAAACGATGAAATATTGGTGGGGTGTCACAAAGCCATAATGGCTTTATGTCTCAATCCAAACGGACATAAAGCCATAATTTTGATATGGCCTTAAGTCTCATATAAATTTTAGTGGAATGGGACATAAAGCCATTATGGTGTTATGTCCCATTTGATGTGTTGCGTTACAAATGCTTATGTATATGGTATAACAAAGACCTGCTTCGCTAACTAAAGCTTTGCTGTATAGACGGCCTTCGGCCGGGCGCAAGGATTTTCTCCTCCATGGTATAACAAACACCGGCTTCGCTTACTAAAGCTTCTAAAATCTGTCTTGTTTCCGAACGAAGGCCGTTTACGCAGAGAAGCTTTAGTTAGCGAAGCCGGTGTTTGTTATACCATAGAGGAGAAAGTCATTGCGTCCGGCCGAAGGCCGGCTATGCAGAGAAGCACTTGTTAGCGTAGCTTTTTCGGGTTTTTCCATATATGAACGACGTCCCCAAATTTAGGGGCTTAGTTCATTTTGGGTTTGGGGAGTTAATTCATTGGGGACTTAGTTCATACCGCCATTTTTGACATAAAACAGGGCGACATGAAACAACAAAGTATTTTCTACATGGAATAGGGTGAAATACAATCATTATCAAAAATATGGCTTTATGTCTCATTTTACGGAAAAAATTTATGGCGTTAAGTCCCATTATATTGAGACTTAATGGCATATGCCATTGGCGGCATGAAAAAACCCCTCAAAATAAAATAAAATAATGAAATAACCTCCCAAAAGTTTGTACAGAGAACAACAAAAACGATTTTTGGTGGGTTATTTCATTTTGTTTGGGGTGTTATTTCATTTTTTTAATTGGGGTATTATTTCATATGAAATTATCACCCAAAAACTCATTATGAAATAAAGCCCCAATATATTTTTTGGCGGATTATTTAATTTTCAAACTTATAATGAAAAAGTTTTTGGGCTCAGGGATTTATCCACTTTGGTATACAGAATACCGACTTCGATAAATAAAGCTACCCTACATAAAAGCCTTCGGCCGTGCGCAATCACATTTTCTCTATGGTATACTAAACACCGGCTTCGCTAACTAAAGCTTCTCTGCGTAGCCGGGTCGAGTCGGTATTTTTATACTATAGAGGAGAAAATCCTGGCGCTATGCAGAGAAGCTTTAGTTAGCGAAGCCGGTGTTTGTTATACCATAGAGGAAAAAGTCATTGCGCCCGGCCGAAGGCCGGCTACGTAGAAAAGCCTTAGTTGGCGAAGCTTGTGTTTGGTGTATCATATCATGATGTCTATCACGTGATTCTTTAAAGCAAAACTGTATAATTAATTGTATTACATATATTGGACTCTTATTTCATTTTAGAAATTGGGGTTTTATTTCATATGAAAAAAGCCCCCCAAAAATAGGGAATTATTTCATTTATGTTTGGGGCGTTATTTCATTTCGTTGGGGGCTAATTTCATTTTCATAATTGGGGCTTTATTGCATATGAAATAAGACCCCACGCTTTGGGGGGTTATTTCATTATTTTTTTGGGGGGTTATATTTTGGGGGGTTATTTCATGCCGCCTATGCCATTATGTCTCAATGGAATGGGACTTGAAGCCATATGGCTTTATGTCCTATGGCTTTGTGACACCCCACCTGAAATATTTATTTGCTTGTTACACACCTTTGTTGAAGAAAAATTGTTAGCAAATTTAAAACAATACGTATTTTTTTGTTGGGTTTTAAAAACTCTTGATAAAACATTGATTCTTGACGAGCACTGAGAATTCTTGAAATGCAAAAATAAGCTGACAGCACTATTTCACTTGTTTGTTTTGTTTGAGTACAATAACTGGCTGCTTTTAAAACACGAGTGCAAAACTCTTACAAAGTACTCCCTGCTTTTAGATCGCGAGCACAAAAGTGACTCGTTAAACTGACATTTAAAACAAAATTTCAAAACGTCCATTCCTTAAGGGCCCCCATACAAAATGTTTAATACAGACAAGAAATATATTGAAGAAAACGTACACAGAAAAAAATAAAAATTGATTTCAATTAAAAAATTTGTGATATTAATTAAAAAATTAATTAAATTTGCACCAGTAAACAAATTAATAGTATCAATTAAACCAGTTAATAGTATTAATTAAAAGTTTAATTTACTTGATTAAACGTTTAATTCACTTGATTAAATTTTTAATTAAAACTGCTTTTATTTTTGATTAATGCTTTAATTGGTGAACAATTTTGGAGAATTTTTTCTGTGTACCATAACAGCCAAGGAGTCGCCTTAACAATTCCTCGAGACATACTTGCCCCTTATCACCACTTCTTAAGGGGGCTCCCATACAAATATTGCGATTTATTAAATTTTTAAATTAATTAAAATTTTTCAACTTTTGTGAATAAAATCAAAAGTTGTTAACAGATTTTAATCATTTATAGCTGGTTTTGTTTGAACATTTTTTTTATATGGCTGGGAAAAATTCGCAGCATAGCTGTAATTTTTTACAGATTTTTAACAAACAAAAATTTCGAAATGTTGCTAAAGAATTATTTTTGTTGCCAAAAAAAAAAAAAAAAATAATAATGTTTCTAAAACGACTGCGCATGTTAGAAAAAAATTTAACGTTTAAGGAAATTTTATTGCGGATTTTCGTTTTTTTTAGTAATTTCAATAAACTGAACCGTTTTTGAACCGGTATTAGATTCAGCGTACCCGAATTAGGTTAAAGCGCCAGTTGCCAGTTGTCGAATTCTAGCACGGTGTAATTGTTGATAAAACTTGCGAAAAGCTATAAAAAACATTTTTAAATATAACAATAAAAAGAAATTGATTGTACTTTATATTTATACTGTGTACTTTTTTTTCTTAACCTTTAATAATCAATGTACTTTAATTGCAACAAAAAAAGTTGGGAACCCTAGTTGTGATTGTTGCTGATATGTTTTCGGCGTATTCAGCGTCAAGTACTGCGACAATGAATGAGCGACATATTCAACAGCACCTCTTTTCTGCCTTGATTTGTACAGCATTCGGTTATCGAGTGTCAGCTCCGTTTCAATGTGTCCAAGATTTTCTGTTGTATTTGGGCATGACATGTTGTGTGCCATTTTTTCACATAGGATACTCAAGGAGCTGGCTCCCAATACGCCTCTAGTACACTGCTAAATACAGACCGTGTAGAAGCATCTTAAACTGAGTGAAGATGTAGTGTTTTCCAACTATAACTAAACTTATTTAATATATAGATTTTCATATTATTCGAATGTGTATTCTACGTCAAATTACTATTTTTGAAAGTTTTTCTTACTTAAATAGTCTTATTCATTCAATATTTTCTATGCACTATTAGAATTTTCGCTTGTATATTTCTGTTACGAAGCTTTTATATTGTAATTTGACTTAGAATACACATTCGAATAATATGAAAATTTATATAATAAATGTTACTCACCATGCGAAATAAATTCTAAACTTATTTAACTTACATAAATTTTAGAAAAACTTTTCTTTTAGAAAAAAACTTAAAAACTTTTTTGCATCTCAAAAACTTGCAAAATAAGAAAAATCTTGCGATATGACAACACTGGTTATATTCCTCATTGTTTACAAAAGCACTCACAATTAAAAAAAACCCCCATTAGAATGTCTCGATATGGTATTCGTCATCATTCTTCTTGGAAAATTTGATGATAACTAAATAATTTTAACAAAATTAATAAGGGAATTTTCCATCTTTTTATAAATTATTTTAAAAATTAAAAAAAATGCATGTTTTTCTTCTTGTAGTGTTGTTGCTGTTGTTTTTACAGAAAACAAGTAAAACAGGGGCTTAACAACGGCATTCGAAATCGATCGAAATTCCCATTTAAATTATATTGTGATTTCGATCTATATCGAATGTCGCAATTTAACACTAGGATGCTTATTGTGGCAGTCGTGATCGAATACTTTTTAATTTTGTTCCTAATTCTTTCAATTCGATACTGAACGAATCGAAATTATTTTTTAACTTTGTAAGGCATTTATTTGAGTTTTCACAGCACTGAAACAATAATTTCGATTCGACTGAAAGAATTAGAAATAAAATTGCTTTCGAATCGAAAAAGTATTCGATCACGCCTGCCAGAATTAGCCCCCCGGCTTTTATGAATTCAATATTGAACAATATAATTTAAACATTTTGAAAATATGTAACAATGATAGTTTTAAATACCGTCCATTCTTTTGCAGAAATTTACTACGATTTTCTATCAATTATTGCGCGATTTTGATTTAAAATGGGTTACTATTTTTTTAATTCTGGGGAACGACAAGGCCAAAGTTGCTAAATTAGGTACAAGCATCCGATGTATATAAAGAAAAGAATTTGTTTAATTTTGTAATCGCACCATGGTGAAGGGTATATAAGATTCGGTATATCCGAATATAGCTGTCTTAATTGCGTTAGGTTGCTCTTGTTTGAAAAATAATTAAGATTGAAAATAAGGGCTAAAAGCACCAACAAAAATGGCATTTAAATGGATTGAAAAACCTATTTTGAGCCCTAAAGAAACTGTTTTAGAAAATTAAATTGACTATTTTAAGTTACCTTTATAAACAGGTAGGCTTGCCAGATTAAAATGAATAAATTCTTGACATTCACTTTAACAATTCATGATTCTGAAAAGAATTCCTGAAAATTAAAAACTTCTTTTTTTTATGAAAATAACACAATTGCTTGCCCCTTTTTTTTGATTCAGAGGGGAAATTTCGCAATCTATATACATACATAAGTATATCGCTTTAAAAATAAATAAATTGTAGAAAACTTAGGTACGTTAACAATAATTTTGAATCTTAATTATTTTTAAAATAAGACCTTAACTAAAAAAAAAACGGGTTGCACCACCAGATTTGTGGGGCGGTGCTTTAATACCATGATAGATAAGGCCATGATGGCTTTGTCTCTCATTCAATAGGAAGATAAATCCTTTTTTGTTTTTTTTTCATTTGAATGGGAGATAAAACCATCATGGCTTTAGCTCGCATTAGTAATATTAGAAAATGGCTTTATCTCTCATTTCAGTTCCGGAGACACTAAAGTTAAGTATTGAAATCTACCTTCGCATACTAAATTTTTTCTGCGTGACGGCCTGCGGCCGTGCTTAGGAGTTTTTTCCTCCAGTAGGACGCGGCAGGTGGCTTCGCTGAATAAAGTTTTCCTGCGTGCGCCACAAGAATAAAAAAATGATCTTCAATGATAACTAAGGATTTTCCCTTTTACAGAATGTTTCTGAAAAAATATGGCTTTATCTCTCATTTGCGAAAAAAATATGGCTATATCTCTCATTTCGCAAAATTTTAAATATGATCTTACCTCTCAATGATTGGGCAATAAGGCCATTATGGCTATATCTCTCATTCAATTTAGCAATAATGCCATCATGGCCTTATCTACCACCCCCCCCCCCCCCCCCCAGATTTGACGTATAAAAGTTTCCGAATAAAGCACAGTGACATGAGTGTTGAGCATATATCGAGCCCTAACCGCGAAAATAACGTAAGCGACATCATTTTAAATTTTCGTTTTTTTAATAAATAACACTTGCATCATCTCCTAAAATGTCATGGTCACATAAGGTACCGTTACGATCTTACACCAAGAACGGTTCATACAAAATTTACTATTGTTGAACAAAGAAAACTTAGTTTAAAGTTTTGGAAACAAATACACTAAAACAAAACGATGAAATATTGGTGGGGTGTCACAAAGCCATAATGGCTTTATGTCTCAATCCAAACGGACATAAAGCCATAATTTTGATATGGCCTTAAGTCTCATATAAATTTTAGTGGAATGGGACATAAAGCCATTATGGTGTTATGTCCCATTTGATGTGTTGCGTTACAAATGCTTATGTATATGGTATAACAAAGACCTGCTTCGCTAACTAAAGCTTTGCTGTATAGCCGGCCTTCGGCCGGGCGCAAGGATTTTCTCCTCCATGGTATAACAAACACCGGCTTCGCTTACTAAAGCTTCTAAAATCTGTCTTGTTTCCGAACGAAGGCCGTTTACGCAGAGAAGCTTTAGTTAGCGAAGCCGGTGTTTGTTATACCATAGAGGAGAAAGTCATTGCGTCCGGCCGAAGGCCGGCTATGCAGAGAAGCACTTGTTAGCGTAGCTTTTTCGGGTTTTTCCATATATGAACGACGTCCCCAAATTTAGGGGCTTAGTTCATTTTGGGTTTGGGGAGTTAATTCATTGGGGACTTAGTTCATACCGCCATTTTTGACATAAAACAGGGCGACATGAAACAACAAAGTATTTTCTACATGGAATAGGGTGAAATACAATCATTATCAAAAATATGGCTTTATGTCTCATTTTACGGAAAAAATTTATGGCGTTAAGTCCCATTATATTGAGACTTAATGGCATATGCCATTGGCGGCATGAAAAAACCCCTCAAAATAAAATAAAATAATGAAATAACCTCCCAAAAGTTTGTACAGAGAACAACAAAAACGATTTTTGGTGGGTTATTTCATTTTGTTTGGGGTGTTATTTCATTTTTTTAATTGGGGTATTATTTCATATGAAATTATCACCCAAAAACTCATTATGAAATAAAGCCCCAATATATTTTTTGGCGGATTATTTAATTTTCAAACTTATAATGAAAAAGTTTTTGGGCTCAGGGATTTATCCACTTTGGTATACAGAATACCGACTTCGATAAATAAAGCTACCCTACATAAAAGCCTTCGGCCGTGCGCAATCACATTTTCTCTATGGTATACTAAACACCGGCTTCGCTAACTAAAGCTTCTCTGCGTAGCCGGGTCGAGTCGGTATTTTTATACTATAGAGGAGAAAATCCTGGCGCTATGCAGAGAAGCTTTAGTTAGCGAAGCCGGTGTTTGTTATACCATAGAGGAAAAAGTCATTGCGCCCGGCCGAAGGCCGGCTACGTAGAAAAGCCTTAGTTGGCGAAGCTTGTGTTTGGTGTATCATATCATGATGTCTATCACGTGATTCTTTAAAGCAAAACTGTATAATTAATTGTATTACATATATTGGACTCTTATTTCATTTTAGAAATTGGGGTTTTATTTCATATGAAAAAAGCCCCCCAAAAATAGGGAATTATTTCATTTATGTTTGGGGCGTTATTTCATTTCGTTGGGGGCTAATTTCATTTTCATAATTGGGGCTTTATTGCATATGAAATAAGACCCCACGCTTTGGGGGGTTATTTCATTATTTTTTTGGGGGGTTATATTTTGGGGGGTTATTTCATGCCGCCTATGCCATTATGTCTCAATGGAATGGGACTTGAAGCCATATGGCTTTATGTCCTATGGCTTTGTGACACCCCACCTGAAATATTTATTTGCTTGTTACACACCTTTGTTGAAGAAAAATTGTTAGCAAATTTAAAACAATACGTATTTTTTTGTTGGGTTTTAAAAACTCTTGATAAAACATTGATTCTTGACGAGCACTGAGAATTCTTGAAATGCAAAAAAAAATCAAGACCGGGCAGCCTATATATTTACAGTGCCCTTGCAAAAACGTGTGCATTCGCATTCATGATTTTTAAAATTTTTATTTTCCGATGTTTTTTCAATCGATATAAAAATTAGTAAATGTTAGAAAACTGATCAAATTGCGCTTTTGAGGTACATTGAAACACAATTTTCAATCTTAATATTTTTTAAAACAAGAGCTAACATAAAAAAGCGGCTAGCGCCACTTAATTCAACGTACTCGAATTAGGTTTACAAAAAAAATTTCCGATTTTAGTGCTAGTGTAATTATTCTGATGCTGGCGGCAAATTATTCAATAACTATTTTTGTTAGATTCTTCAAGGGAATAAATTAAAAATCATAAAAAAATAATCACAAAACTAAAATATATTATTGTCAAGCAATAAAAATTATTTACTAAAAATAAACCAAACAGGAAATTTTAAGCAAAATGAATTATACAAAATGTATAAATTAAGAATTTTTATTTACTCATAAACCATTCATTTTGAAATATTGTAGTATGTAATCACGTCTTGTTAAATAGCCGACAGTAGGGTTTGCAATATCAAGCGGGTTTATAAGTGAATGTTATTCGGATTGAAAATTCGGTATCATTAAATAAAATATTATCTAAATACAATATTCGTATTAGAACAAATCAAAGTTATTTCTAAATATAAAATTATTTGAAACTTTTCTTTTGTATTTAAATATTGATTTTACTGTCAGATACTTCATACATTTTTAAAACGTTATTGTTTTATAATGAGGTAGTTATGCCTTCAAAAAATGTTTCTGAACTATTTTATTCGCTGTTCACAAAGCGTATAATATGATTTCGCTTAAAAAGTAATGTTTCTAAAAGTTTGAAATTGCATTTTTAATTAAAATTTTAATATTTTAATTAGGCTAAAGTTCATCAAATTTAATTTTCATTAAATTATTTTTATGAAGAAAGGAATTTTACAACATGAAAATTAATTAAAATTGTAATTGATAATTTTTCATTCTTGACTGCAGCTGGGGCTCGAACCCAGGCTTTTACGGACAGGCTACCCTTACATGTTTCGATTGCAACCACTCAATCTCTTCAGAGGGATTTGCCGTTTAACACTCACAGCCATCTACCAGGGTTGTCAGATTTATTATCACCTTCATCGCCAAATAGCATACTGAAAATCGCCAAAAATAGCCAAAAATTTATTTTCCTTAATTTTTGGTAAAAAGAAACCTCAAAAAATCGCCAAATAAAAGTTTTTTTTTTTAAAATGTAGGTACAAGTGTATTTTACCTTTATTTAAATTTTCCATATTTAGCCTTATTCTAGTAGTGTGTTTATGATATAGTAGACAATCGCAAAACGCTTAACATTAGTTTTTCTGATTTGAAATAGCATAATACGTGTTCTGTAAATCGCAATCATAAGAAGTTTGGCGACGTAAAATTGCAATAGTATTGTGAAGGGAACTAGAATTTTTGTAAGAAACTATGGCAGATCGAAAGCAAAACGCACCAGCTTCGGAACGCCTTAAGAAATCTGGATTTTTGAGATTTTTAATCGTGCAATTGTCATAAGAAGGCTGATTATCCTAAAACCTAGAACGTATGAGATCAGTTAATAAAATTTTGCAAAATATTAATTTAATCAAGTTTGCAAAATGAGTAGAGTTAAATGCAAAAAAAATCAGTTTTTATCGGAGTGATTTTCTATGTGAATATAAGTCAGAATATGGTAAAATTTTCGGCAATTCACATGTATATAACAACTTTGTTCGTTTCAAAACATCAGGCTATCATCAGTCTCTGCGACCGCACCCAAGTACATAATATCTTGGTGTGCGTGCGTTCGCGGCTTGGTTAGTTCGGGGCTTGGTTATCACTACTTTAAGTCAACTCAGTCTTCTAAGCGAATAATTTTTAAAAATTACCTTCTAACCCAGATTCGTTTTGCATTCTATAAAAATTCAACGTTTTAAAAAATTTCAAATGTATATTTAATTTTTTTTTTAATATTCTAAGCAAGGCTCAAAAGAAATTTTTGATTTTATTTCGTAAAAAAAGTCAAAATGTATAAAAAAAACTGCGCATTTTCTTGCTCTGCACTCCACATTGAAAAATACACTTGATACTATTATAAAGAAACTTATATCAACTTATAACTTTTTTTTATACATTTTCCGATTTTCTTTCGCTTTTAATTCAACTATTTTTGCATACTACCCAGCATACATTATTATTTATTTATTTTAAAAATCTCATTTTATATGAAACAGAAAACGATCTAGTTTTCAAATTGTATTTTGCCAAATAAGTTTTTCGGTAAAGATCCGATGATTGATAACTTCTGATAAAGCTTTATTCCAAATTTCTATTGAAACAATTTTTTAATGTTTTCAATCTAGTATACATATCTGGTAATATTATTAATTTATTGCCTAAAGCAATCGCATTTGTATTGCGATTTTAAAATTTGTCAAAAATTCCAAGAAAAAACTTAGCCAGTACTCATAAATAAAAATAAAATGCGTTTTAGATTTCGCCAAAATAATCGCCAACTTTTTTTAATTTCGCCAAAAAAATCGCCATGTCGCCAAACACAAAATTGCGTCGCCAATTAGGTTTATAAGTCGCCACGTTTGGCGAAAAACCACCACATCTGACAGCCCTGCCATCGACGACTGCTGACGGCAGTAGTCAAACATCAATCCTTAAACCAAATTGTATTTAACCTTTGGTAGATCGAAATTTGCTTTTGAATGATTATCTATTTTAATATATTTTACATGTTTTTCCTTAGTTCTGCTTTTTCGTACTTTTGTCAAGAATTCTTCTTGAAGTCCAAAGTACATTTTTTTGTTTTGTTTTAATTTTTTCTGTCTTTCTTTTTCTTGTTAAACTTTTTCAGCACAACTTGAAGGACATATGTAAACATAGAGCTCGTGCCTTAGCTTTAACAATAATTAGTATTGTGGTTATTTTGTTGGTTTTTTAATCCAAATTTTAATATTTTAATTAGGCTAAAGTTCATCAAATTTAATTTTCATTAAATTATTATTATGAATGTGAATTGAAACTTGGTGCATTTCTGTATTTTCGTATTTGGTACATATTACAAATCCTAGGCAACACACACACCAGGGATGATAAATGAGAAAACCAATATCGCACCAATGAACTTTGAAATCGTACTTTTTCAGCCCCAATAGTACTAAATCTTTTTTACAAAATGTATTTAAATTGTTTTTAAAAACATAAATGTAATACAACAAAAACAAAAGGTACTTAAAATTCATTTGTGCATTAATTACACATAATAATAGGGTGGTAAAATTTTTTTCGCGTCAAAAGCACATCGCGATTCGATCCTCGGATTTTTCAAAATATTCAAGAATAGAGGTAAACAAATTGTATTTGATCCGGATAGACCTGTATCATGCGGTTTTTAGGGTCAAGAAATCCATTAATTTTTATTTTTGATTGCCGCCAGAGAGCGTTTTCATACACTTTTTAGAATATATCGTCTTTTTCTCAAAATGTAATCTCGATTTTTACGCGAAAATAAAAATTTTAAGCGTCTTAAAATTACGTACATACGAACATCTTCGAATTGCGTTTCCAAATTTATTGTGTTTACAATTTTTAATATGTACTACAGAAACAGGAAAGGAGTAGAAAGTCCGAATATAATAAAATTTAATTAAGCACTTGTAAAATCTCCTTCACAATAATTCGGAGTAAAATAATAATGGAGTGGGCTACCACTGTTCCAAAATTCTGTTCATTGTTTCTTTACGTGACAACCATCTTGTTGACGAATATTTGAAAATATTATGAGTTCGTTCCAAAATAATCTTGAATTGAGAGGAGTATGTCTACTACCATGTAGAACTTTTGCAGAAGTGGTTTCCTATGTCCTTTAAATACTTGTCAATATCATTATACTAAATTTAGAATGTGGCGTAAGCAATCGTTCAATGAACAAGTGCAGAAATCTATTCACAAGTACCGAGTTCAGTGTTTGGTGCAAATGCTATTGCAAAATATCATAGCTGTTTTGATAAATCCAACAACAAAAAATAGAGTTTTCCTTAGATTTCATAAAAAATCTACGAAATTTTGCATTTTCGCAAGACTATTTGCACCAAATAATAAACTCCGCTTATATTTATTGGACAGTAAATACTAGTTGCCATATTATATGTATTATAAATATGTAGGCTTGAAAATTTTGGAAATAATACCAAATGAGTCACGGAGGTACCAGGGTTCTTTTTATTTTTGAATTGTACCAAAAAAAAGTACAATTGTACCAACTTTATCAACCCTGATACACACATATCTACTAGGGATGCTAATCAGGACTGGTTTTCGCAAATCCCGGGATTCGGGATTTCAAAAAATCAGATCCCGGGATATCGGGATTCGGGATTTTTGAAAATTAGAAGATAAATGCTTTTTATAGATATTTATTAAAAAATTTTATATTAATTTGTTATTTAAAAGTTAAAGATAATGTTTTATTTTTTACTTACATTTAAAAATATTGAAAATTGTGATATTTTTCTTAATTAATGGTTTATTTAATTAAAAATATGATAAAAGCAAAACAACGTACGATTTACAACAATGTGTTAATTGATTCAACTAAAAAAAATTACCATAAAATCTATATTTTATTCAATTACCTCAGTTGATTCAAACTAAATATAAAAATTTAATATTGTAATTGAATAGAGCAAACTTGAAATTGATTTATTTGTAAGATTCTATTAAATTTTTATTAAGTAAATAAGAATCAATAATTCAAATTTTAATTCGGAATTAATTATCAAAATCAATTTTAATTTTTAACAAAAAAACATTTTTATACCCAACACAAAGTGGTATTGGATATAAATTGCCGTAGTTCCTATGACTACTTTCGTACAACACTTTTATAATTTTAACCCTGTGAAGCGTAAAGTTTTAATGTCGAATTTGGTGCACTAGTGGAATGTTTTGTGCATTTCAAGAGACATTTTTTTCCTTTATTATTTTCTTCACTTCTTGTTAAAATTTCTTTATAATTTTTGGATACGCTTAAAACAAACAAAGCTTAACTCTTTTGTTTCGTTTTCAATGACAGTATTAACAGAAATAATAAAGAAAATATTAGAGATCAGTATTTTGTTCCCTATGCTCTCAAGGGGGAATGTCATGATGAGTTTCTTTTTATAAAAAAAGATAAAGCATGCAAATTTTGTTAGCAATCCCGGGATTACAAAATTTTAAGCGAATCCCGAATCCCGGGATTTTCGGGATTGGCATCTCTAATATCTACCTACTAAAAATACAGTTTTATGAACCATTGTAATACCCCTGCAAATAATTGGACCAGTCCAAACACGCGTGTAAAGAGTAGTCCACAAGGGACCAGGACTAGTCCAAAACTAATTCAAACGTATGGAAAAAACCTGGTCTATTTAACATTACGATGTCCTAGGAGAGGACCATATAACCCACCTTTGGACCACTAAGGAGTAGTCTTAAAACTACTCCATGGTGTACACAAGAGGATTAGTTTTGAAGTCGTTTAAAAACGAAAGCATGTCATTAAAAAACGAAGACATGTTGTCTCACTACAAACACTTTTTAACAATGACATGGCCCATGCTTGCATTACATCGGACCAGTCCATGGAGTAGTCCAGTTTATCAAAATGGGTCAGGTGGTCCAATTTTATTTGCAGGGTCCCAGGACCAGGTTTTTTCCATACGTTTGGGTTAGTTTTGGACTAGTCCTGGTCCCTTGTGAACTACTTTTACACGCGTGCTTGGACTGGTCCTATTATTTGCAGGGGATTTACAACTAAATAACTAGCCACAGTGGGGAATTAAAAAAAGTGTTTGAAGTCCTCAGTCTAATTAATAACTTTTCGTATGTTTTAAAATATTGAACTTTAAATTTTTTTATTTTTAATTGAATTAAGCAAATTTTTCTTTCTGAGGAGATCGAGTGGTTGCGATCGAAACATGTCATGGTAACCGGCCGGCCAGGGTTCGAGCCCCAGCCACGTCAAGAATGAAAGATTATCAATAACAATTTTAATTAATTTTCATGTTGTAAAATTCCTTTCTTCATAAAAATAATTTAATGAAAATTAAATTTCATGAACTTAAGCCTAATTAAAAATATTAAAAATTTGGATTAAAAACCATAAATAGTTCAACAAAATAACCACAATACCAATTATTTTTTTCAAAATGTTTTAAATAATAAAAAATTTATGTAAACTAATCTTCGAAACGTGGTTTGTTCGACTGCTTAAAGCTTGAAAACGACTGCACCAAATTGCAGGTTTAATCGTAATTACTAAAGCCATGCACGAATGAATTTTCATGCCGTTTCAAGACATTCGCTTGTTTTTTAAATACTGATTGTCGATTGCTCTTTGCTAACTAATCAAATACTATATTGTGAAAAACACATAAAGCACAAAAAAATATACGCACACAAATGAAAATGGATTTAAATTAGTGTGTTATAAACGCCCAAATACGAAGTGTTAAGAGTATGGAATAAACTCCACACAACAACGAAGCAAACAAATCACACTAACTATACCAAATCACAGCAATCACACCAAACTAGAAAAATAGAAAATAGGTGATTTGAATTATCTTATTCATATATGGCAATAAACCTGCGATCTGCAAAATCCGGGCGCAGCGTTTTCTCTTTTATACTCTTTACACACATTAAAGAGAATTAAATAAAATTCATACAACGCATACTATCGCAAAATGTAATAGTATAGGCTGCCGATCGCAGCAATAAACATGCGCTCAATAAATAAAATAAAATGTAACCATATCATTTTTTTTTTTTTATCATAAATAGAATTTCTTGCTAAAAGCAATCATTAAAAAAATCAGTGCAGTAAATTGCTTCAGATTTGTAAATTTTTATTAAGTGACGATTTTTTGACGATTTTGTTAAATGTTCGTGACAATTTTGACGAATTTTGTTAAAACTTTTGACGATTTTTTTTAGAAAAAAGCATAACAACCCTGATTGAAAAGTTGACCGAACATAAATAACTGTGTTATAGACTCGCAATTGTTGTGTGTTGTGTTTCGTTCTCATCAAATTATACATTGCGTTGATTTGTTGAAATCAAACTACTGCGTAACACGGATTTGTTTGACACCAACTACTGTTATAACATTGATTTGGTGTGGAGAACTGTGAACAAGAAACAAATGCATTCGTGCAGGGCTTTAGTAATTACCACACGAAGGTTTAGGAAAAAAGAAAAGTCAATAAAACTGTGTAAAAATTCGTAATTTGAATAATTTTTGTAAAAATGTTTTTTTTTCAAAATAATTTTGAATAAAAATAAACAAATAAAGACATTTTATCAACACACTTTATCATTGCGGCAGCAGTCCGAGTTAAAGGCAAGTACACTGGTGTATAAAAATTGCATTATAAAGTGTGGTCCAACCGTTATGCACGACGTTAATTGTGAGTCACACCTCAACTTCAAGTTTTTTTCCCAACTTTGGTTCTTTGCTTCAGTGTTTCACAAATGCAAACATGGAGAGGGACACAATTGAGCAGCGCGTTAAGATTATTCGAAAATGGGCTTAAAATCAAAATGCATTTCGTGCACTTTGTGATATTTTTGGTTCAGCATAATCGACCAAATCTGTCCCCAATCGGAAGAATTAAGTGCGAATCCACAAATAGTGACTGTTTGTAGCGGTTTATGGGCTGAGGTCGGCCAAGCAGTTACCTTGCCAACAAAACAATGGTTCTTTTACGCGAGCTATTCAATGGCCGAGTTATCTCAAGTCGCACTGTGGCTGAAAATTGAATTTCATCGGCCAAAAGTCCAATTTTTTGTCATCGCCGATTTCAAAAATTTTAATGCCATTCGATAGCAAACATATTAGAACTAAGGTATCCAAAAAACTAGATTAAAATATTGATAATTGTGGCTGTGGCATGCTGCTGGAAACAAATATTTTATGTTGTTTAAGAAAAAAATTAATTTTTGTAAATTTGATCAGAACTAAATTATGATTTCTCGCAAACCGTTATCAATAATGGGTCGAAATTTTTTTTGTTATATTAGTGGGATAGTAGTCTTTAAAAAGTGGTTCATTACATCACTGTATCATTTATACCTGATGTGTTATTAAATGTTTCCCCAGGTTCTATATTTTAGTTAAATCCGAATTTTAGAGGAGTAGAACTTGTTAGGGTCAAAATGGGTTAAAGAGATTTTAGTACCATCAGAAAGCTGAAAGTGTTCTCTTTAACCCCATATATACTTGTTCAACTGTTTGGAACTGTCTGTTGAACACTTTTTTCATTTTAATGAAATTACTCGCAACATTTTTTTGTTTTGCTATTTTTATTTAAGCTGCTCATATGACTGAAATATAAAACAAGGGTTTACGAACGTTTTGTTTTGAAAAATTATTTTGCTTCTTATGAACGGCTGAACATATTTGAATGAAATTAATGAATAAACTGTCATAGCCGGATAGCTTTTGAGTTGAATTGAAAGAATGGAGGGTCGGGAGTGTGACTTGCGGACCTCTAAAATTGGTAACCTCGGAAATTCAAACTTTTAAAAAATTCACCAAAAATATTTTATGGATTTCAAAAAAAATTAAATTTAAGGTGTGCTACAAAAAATATGCTTAAATTTTTAGGTTATCTCCTTTGCCTTTGGAGATATTCGGATAAAACGGATTTTTTGGCTTGATTTTATAACGGTTTTTCAAGTTTTTTAATCGGATGGATTATGTTTTATGTCAAACTCTTATCAATAGTGGGTTCAACATTTTTTATATTGGTAGTAACGCAGTCTTCAAACAATGTTATGTTGTATTACTGTACCGATTATACCTGCTGTGTTATTAAATATTTTTTCAGGTTCTATATTGTAGTCATATTGAAATTCAGAAGTATAGAATTTATGAGGGTCAAAAGGGGTTAGAGAGATTTTACTAGCTGTAGGAAGGTGAAAGTATCTACTTTAAACCCAAATGCACTTTTGTACCTGTTTGGACCAGCCTATAGAACACTTTTTAAGTTTGTGTAAAATTATTCGCAACATTTATATTGCTCTTTTTATTTTACCTATTCATATGACTGGAATATAAATGTACCAAGCCAAGTTGTGCTAGGTATTTTATATTATATAATTACCAATACCTGTGGGATTTTAAGCATATCCTACTTTAGCCCAATTTAGTTTTTTATTCTACCTTATTATGCTACCTAGGAACACAGTATAACGCAAGCTATGTAAAAAAGCCAGTGGTATTCGAATAAAATCTCAGTTGTTAAAATATATCTAAGCAATAACAATCTAATTTTTAAATATCTATAAAAATGGAGAGCTTCAGCTATAAAGAATTATCCGAAGAGTATTTTAAAAATAAAAAGGAGGAAGATGTTTTAAGTTACATTGAAGGAAAACTCAATTTATATTCCTGCAGCACTGAAAAACGATCGGAACTGCAAAATAAAATAATCGATTTCGTCAAAAACTTAAAAAAGCGGTTCAAACAAGTTGGATGGAGTAAACCTAGATTTTACAACAGTTTTGCAAACTGGTAAGATGGCGAACTCAGTGTCCAGATATCTTCAGAAGGTACAAATGAAAAGAACCTTGGGAGGCCAAAGAAATCACTTGAGAACTGTAGCGATAGATCTAAAAGGCGGAAGCTTAAGGATATCAACGAAGAAATCGGAGATACAAGTATTCAAGAAGCTTTGCTATATCAACTGCGATCACAAAAAGAACTCACAAAAGTCGATATTATTGAAAAAGTTTTTATCACTAGTCCCAAGAGAACAAAACGGATTCTTAAGAGTATTCCAACGCCAAGCGATGAAAACAGTGTTCAAATGAAGAGGCATTAGCATTATTTTTAGATTTGAAGTTAACAAAAGAGCAATATATTCAGCTCAGAGTGCGTGCAATTGAAAAAGGTTCAAATCTGTATCCTGCTTATCATCACATAACTGCTGCTAAGAAGGAATGTTTGCCACCAAGGGACACTATTAAAATCAAACCAATTTCGGCAGAGGTAAAACTTCAAGGTCTACTTAATCATACAGCTCAGCGTTTACTACAATCACTTAAAGGAGATGATTTGAAAAAATATGGGAACTGCAAGTTAACTCTCCTTTGCAAATGGGGATGTGATGGTTCTTCTGGACAGAAACAATACAAGCAATCTATATGTGAAAATACTTTAGATACAGATATGTTCATGGTATCATTTGTTCCATTGCGATTGGTAAAGAATTTGGAACACTCGGAGCCTTCGACCAGTACGATGCAAACAAAGGATATTTGGAAAAATCTCACACCATCTTCTACAAAATACTGCAGAGCTATTAAATTTGAATTTAAAAAGGAAACTGCTGTTACCATTAAAAATGAAACCAGTTATATAAGAGCCCAAATTGCAACACTACGACCATTAGAATTAGAAATAGATGGCCATATAATTGAAGTTAACTATCAATTAGTGCTAACGATGATAGACGGAAAAGTAGGCCAGGCTTTGACTGACACAAAGGCTTCATCCAGCTGCATTATATGCCAAACCACATCAAGCAAATTAAACCAAGTCCCGGAAAAATCATTAGATAATACTAATGCATATGAATTTGGATTATCGCCGCTACATACAAGAATACGAATTATGGAGCACATACTAAAAATCAGTTATGATTTGGATTTTGGACCTACAGGATCAATAAGAAACAATGAAACCAACAAGGATTTAAGAAGTATAAAAAAGAAGCATGTTTAGGATGAATTTCGCAAATGTGGCTTGATTATAGACCAACCAAAACAAAGATCAGGCAATACGAATGATGGGAATACAGCAAGAAGGTTTTTTTCTGATCCCAAAAAAGCATCTGAAATAACAGGTGTTGATATAAGTCTTATATCAAGATTTAAAACAATCATTGATGTACTTGCATGCAATGAACAAATTGATTATAGAAAATTTGGGGATTATGCCAAAGAAACAGCTCGAATATATACTATCGAATATCCATTGAGAAATATGTCTGCAATGGTTCATAAAATCCTTTATCATGCAGAGGATGTCATTAGACATCATTTAGTACCACTAGGAGATCTGTCAGAAGAAGCCCAGGAAAAAAGGAATAAAGATTACAGATTTTATAGGGAGCACAATACCACAAAAATGTCACGAGATTTTACGAACGAAGATCTGTTTAATATATTGTTGGCAACGTCAGATCCGCTCATCTCTAGCATTCGAAGTCAATGGAAAGTAGAACATCGGGACTTAGATGAAGAAGCAAAAGGGCTGCTACAGGACAAAGATAATACAAAACCAAATATGGAATATTTGGAGGCAATTTTCCAACCAAATCAATAGTAGATATAATAAATTTTATTGTTATTTAAGCAAAAAATATGTTTTTGTCCTTATTGTTATTTAAATAAAAAAAGAAAAAAAAATTTTTAAATTTACACTTATTTATTTTTTTAATCTAAAAAGTTTTCTAGTGGAACTGGTTCCAGTTGAACCTGTTGTAGAGTTGATAATGTAGAAACCTATTCACAAAATGATCATAGGTATTATTACATGCCTATTCATTTTTTTTAAAGGTATAGTGGCATATACGGGGCGAATGTATATGCATATAAAGGTAATATGAATACGAATTTCTCCAGAAATATATAAAAATGTTTATATTTTTCAAAAGAAAACATTAAGTGTATGCTTGTAGAAGCAATTTATAGTCAGTTTGACATTTTTACTCCCATATGCCCTATTCCAAATCAAATTTTTCAAACAAAAAAAAAAAAAATATTTGAGTAAAAAATTCTAATAATTCAGCACACCGATTTTTATACATTTAGAACAGTAATGTTTTCTAATATGTCCATTATTTTCGAGAAAATTCTGAGCAATATCGAATGGTAAATTATATTGCCTTTATTGAACAAAAAAAAATTTAAAGCCGTTTTCCGGGATTGGGAATTAGGGTATTTGCTTATAAAAAATGGGGATGTTTTTCAGTCCACTGTTTTAAGAACTTTTTAATCTACATAACTGCCAAAATTCATTATGATACCTTTATTCATGTTAGATTTATAGAATGTCAAACATTAAAATTATTAAAATATAGTGTAAATGAATAAAAGGGCTTTCAATATGAGTAAAAAATAATATTTTTAAGGTTTGACATTCTATAAATCTGACATGAACAAAGATATGCTAACGAAATTCGGCAGTTATGTAGATTAAAAAGTTCTTAAAACAGTGGGCTGAAAAAATCCCACTTTTTTAATAAAAAAATACCATAGTTCTCAATTTCAATCATTAGCATTTTCATACTAAATCAAAAGTTCAACTTTGACCTTAAATTTCTCAACAACTACTGAACGGATTTTAACAAAATTAAAACTTCAAAGTTCAAGAAGTCTTCTCTCCTGCAAAGAAAAATTGCAAAATTATCTCTATCGGTTCAAAAGTTACAGATTTTTGGCCGATGAAAAACGATTTTCAGCGACTGTGCGTCGTGAAGGTGTTAATTGGACGTCATGATCATGTGATTTGACACCGTTGGACTTATTTCTTTGGGGATATAAATGAAGAATGTGATAATTCGGCACATTAACGACATTGAAACTCAATTATGTTTTAGAGTAATTGAAAATATGGACTATCGGATAGAGTTATGCCACCGAAGTCATGGCCGTCGTTTGACCGATATTTTGCTTTAAACATAATTGTCATAGATCCTTCTATTATCATAAAAAGTATTAAGATTGTGTCCTAAAAACTTTTGGTTTTATTTACAATAAACATCGTGAGTTTTGGTTTACAAGGAAAAAATATAAAAGTCGTACAAAAAAGGGAATTTTAGCTCTCTTTAAAATAATCAATCTAGAGATTTTAAATTTAAAAATTTGATTCCATTTTAATGGAAAAATGCATAAGGAGTAAAAAATTTTTACTGGGAGGAATTAGCGGGTAACTTTTTGTACTATTGGTACTCTTTGTAAAAATAAAAAAATTTTCAAAATAATTTCACGGAAATTAAAAAATAGAGGTTTAATTCAAGACGCAATTAATTTACTTTATGTAAAACTTACGTAAGAGTAAAGAGCTAGAAAGTTTAAATAGAAAATTTTATTATTTTTGTCTAGTTAAAAGCTATCATTAAACTTAAAATATGGAAATGGAATAATTATCAAGAACAGAAAACTGTAAAAAATAAGTAAAAGTGTAATATTCGGCTATGCCGAATCTTATATACTCTTCACCATAGTGCAAAACTAATAGACAGTTATGTTAATACCGTTCTTTAAATATAGATCCTGTCCCGCCCACATTTCGTGGATGCTGTGCATGTATTGATAAACAAGATGCTTGTCCCTAATTTGGAAACTTTGGCTCTTACCGTTCAACAGATAATATATGTACATAAAAATAAAATTAAAAAACAACAACAGGGGATTTTTGGGTGAAATTAACGGTATTCGTGGTTTTTTGCTCATTTCTCAGCCATTTGTGCACTAATCTATAGCAAACAATTCCGGGCTATAAGCTACCTAAATATATAACAAACAAGTCCCCATCATATCTGGGGTCTTCGGAAATCCCATTTTAACGGACAGGCAGACAGACGGACATCGTTAAATCCACTTCGCTACTTATAAGGACCCAGAATATATATACTTTATAGGGTCTAACATCAATATTGTAGAAATTACAAACATATATACATATAACAAAAAGGTGTATATAAAAATCCCTTGGTAGATTTTTCATTAAAATTATTTGGCGAAGATTTTAAAATAATAAATATATAACAATAACACTAGAGATGCCAACCGGGAAATCCCGGGACTTATTTTTATTAATCCCGGTATTTTTAATATATCAACTTTTGTGTACAAAAATGTTCGTTTTTATTGAATTTTTGTACTCTATAAAAAAAAATATTAAAAATTATTTTTCAGTTGTATTTTTTATTTTTATAATTCTTATTTTTCTTTTTTAAAAATATATGTTATATATATAATACCTTTTGAAAATTCATAAGTAAATAAAAATAAGTGTTGTTTATTTAAAAAAAAAATCCCAGAAATCCCGGAATTTTCTAAAATCAATCCCGATTGGCATCCCTAAACAACACTCTGCTCGAAATTGACACTTTTTCGAGACAAGCCTGGCACATGGCGTTTTAGCATAATTCGGGTACGCTGAATCCAATGGTGCCCACCGTTTTTTCAGGTTAGTGTTCGAGATATACCGTTATTTCGAAAATGAAGGAGGTTGCACAATATATATTCGCGTAACTCAAAAACGGTTTAGCTTATTGAAAATCAATATTGTCTAGGCTTTTTTATATAAAACAAATGATGACGACCGGCGCGCGGTGTTGCCATAATGCAATGAGGATAATAAATTTTGGGAAATAGCATTTCCTTGTTTTGTTAACTATTTTAGTAGGAATTTAAATATTTCTTCTGAATGAAAAAGTGTTATCACTTTACAACTTCTTTACAATAATTTCCAACGGCTCTGATGGGATTGAGGCACTTTACGTGTAATAACAATTGATATTTAGAATATGATTCCTAATGTGTTGGCCAATTTCACCAAGTTCAGTTTGAGCCTACAATTATTTGTTATAAGTTAAGCTCATTGTGAAAATCTATGAACCGGGTCAGTGTAATTAAATCTTATTATTAGTATCTTTAATGTTCCAGTTTGTGGTTTTGCATTTAAAAGAAAAATAAAATATCAAGTTACATATTCGTAAGTACATATGCATTTGTAAACATTTTTATGGTTTTATTAAATAAGTAGCTACCTGCAAGGCACATAAATCTTCCATATTGTAAGTAAATTATAAAGGTTATTAAAATTAAGGAAGCAAATTAATTTTTCAATGACTTTATAAAGTAAGTTTATATAACAGAAATTACAATTTAACTCAAAACTAATGGCGATTTCTTTTCTGAGAAAAATATGTTACAGTTAATACGTGTAACATTTTCTAATGTTACCTATAATCACTCAAAGTGTTACATGTTGTGCAATATCAATAGAACACAATTAGTGCTTAATGAGCGATTTTTAAAGCTATAACGGGTTGGAAACAAATATTAACATCACTAATGGCTTATAAAAATTAAAACGATTATAATATAAATAGACTTTTTTTGGTTGCAATGTGTAAATATTTTTATATTTTGTTTTAAAACAAATTTTTACAAAACAAGTAAGAGTGCTATATTCCGCTGTGCCGAATCTTATATACCCTTCACCATTGTGGGAGTAGAATAGAGAGCAACTAAATAATTTTTACATATACATATACCATATTTACAATACTTAAAACTTCATTATAAATGGAATTTAAAAAGCGAAAACTGGTAAATATTTTTTTTAAATCGTTTTTAATTTCTATTTGTTAAAATAGTTTCGTTAAATAGATGAAATAATAAAGAAGGATGATAACGAAAATCATATTGAGCATTATGCTAGTATATGTTAACAAATGTGAAGGGGAGGGGGGGGAGGGGGAGAGAGACGGACAACAGGATTTGAACTTCGCTTTTCATAAGGACCCAGAATATATATACTTTATAGGGTGTAGGATCAATATTGTAGAAATTACAAACGGAATGACAAAGTTATATATACCCTTTTACCTTCGTTTCGTTAAATAGATGAAATAATAAAGAAGGATGATAACGAAAATCAAATTGAGCATTATGCTAGTATATGTAAACAAATGTGAAGGGGAGGGGGGGGGGGGGGACGGGAAAGAGACGGACAACAGGATTTGAACTGCGCTTTTCATAAGGACCCAGAATATATATACTTTATAGGGTGTAGGATCAATATTGTAGAAATTACAAACGGAATGACAAAGTTATATGTACCCTTTTACCTTCGTTTCGTTAAATAGATGAAATAATAAAGAAGGATGATAACGAAAATCATATTGAGCATTATGCTAGTATATGTAAACAAATGTGAAGGGGAGAGACGGACAACCGGATTTGAACTTCGCTTTTCATAAGGACCCAGAATATATATACTTTATAGTGTGTAGGATCAATATCAATACCTTCGGTGAAGGGTATAAAAAAACAAGTTAGAGTGCTATATTCGGCTGTGCCGAATCTTTGATACCCTCCACCGACAGTTCGAATGTTTAAGGAGTAATATCTGTATGATGTTATTATAATCTTAAACTGTGACGATTTGTTATTAATTATGGTTTAAGGCAACCAAACTGTTTTCCGGTAGAAGGGTTTATATGGGGCCTAGGGTAAATTATGGACCGATCATCACGAAATTTCACAGCGTCATTTCTAGTCCTTTAGAACTGTGACGTACCAATTTCTGTTATGATAGCATTATTAATTATGGTTTTAGGTGTACTGAACTGTTTTCCGGGAGTAGGGTTTCTATGGGGCCTAGGGTAAATTATGTACCGATCTTCACGAAATTTCACAGTATCATTTATAGTCCTATAAAACTGTGACGGGCCAAAATTTGTTATGATTGCATTATTTTTTACGGTTTTAGGCGTACTAAACTGTTTTCCGGTAGTAGGGTTTATATGGAGCCCAAGGTAAATTATGGACCGATCGTCACGAAATTTCACAGTGTTCTTTCTTGTCCTAAAAAACTGTGACGTACCAAATTTTGTTACGCTAGCGTTAATTTTTACGGTTTAAGGCGCACTAAACTCTTTTCCGGGAGTAGGGTTTATATGGGGCCCAGGGTAAATTATGGACCGATCTTCACGAAATTACACAGTTTTATTTCCTGTCCAATAAAACTTTGAAGTACCAAATTTTGTTATGATATCATTATTTTTTAGGGATTTAGGCGTACTAAACTGTTTTCCGGGAGTAAAGTTTATATGGGGCCCAGGGTAAGTTATGGACCGATCTTCACGAAATAACACAATTTTATTTCTTGTCCAATAAAACTTTGAAGTACCAAATTTTGTTATGATAGCATTATTTTTTACGGATTTAGGCGTACTAAACTGTTTTCCGGGAGTAGGGTTTATATGGGGCCCAGGGTAAATTATGGACCGATCTTCACGAAATTACACAGTTTTATTTCTTGTCCTATAAAACTTTGATGTACCAAATTTTGTTATGATAGCATTATTTTTTACATTTTTAGGCGTACTAAGTTGTTTTCCGGGAGTAAAGTTTATATGGGGCCTATGGTAAATTATGAACCGATCTTCACGAAATTTCAAAGATTTATTTTTAGTTCTATAAAACTTTGATAAACCAAATTTTGTTATGATAGCATTATTTTTTACGTTTTTAGGCGTATTAAGTTGTTTTCCGGAAGTAGGTTTTATGTGGGGCCTATGGTAAATTATGGACCGATCTTCACGAAACTTAACAGTTTAATTTTTAGTCCTATGTAACTGTGACTTGCCAAAATTTGTAATGATAGCATTGTTAGTTAGGGTTTTAGGCTTAATATACTGTTTTCCGGGAGTAGGGCTTATATGGGGCCTAGGGTAAATTATTGACCGATCTTCACGAAATTTCACAGCGTGATTTCCAGTTGAATAAAACGAATTGTTGCGAAATCTTATATCATTCTGTGCATTTTTCCACCATTTATGTTAGTTTTTGTAACAAAATTATCAATTTTTTTTAGGTGGTGGTTCCACATTTTGATTCATAGCTCAGATCCTATTGAACCGATTTTGCTGAATTTCAATCCCAAACTGCTTAGGATAACTACAAGCAATTTGACACCAAGTTTGTTGATTTCTTTTGTTTTTCGAAAGTGAGCGTGTTTTCAACAGACGGACAGACGGACAGACAGACGGACATGGCTAAATCGACTTAAAATTACTCAAGGACCGAGAATATATATACTTTATAGGGTCTGAGATGAATAGTAAAAAAGTTTCACACGGAATGACAAACTGAATATACCCTCTTCACAACAAATTGTGGTGGAGGGTATAAAAAATAATTTTTGGGATTGCAGTATTTTGATCATAACTTAGCCATTTTTAAACCGATTTGAAAGATTGAAATACCGACGTGTTAAGGAAGAAATTTACCATTTACTTGAGTTGTAAAGTTTGGACTCGGGATGATCTATGATTCCCGATTTGGCCATAACTTTTTTGCATCTGAACCGATTTTTCCGAAATTTTCAGAAAATATTTTCTACTAAAGATTTCCGGTCTTTTGATATATAAGGTGTAACCATCGGTCATATAACAGTGCACAAATTCAGGTTTTTATGAAGTTTTTGATATTTTTTGTACGGGAGGTACCACGGCCACTTCCCCAATCCCGCCAAAATTTTGTAGGATGGTGTGTATTGACAACCTAATTGTGTGTACCTAATTTGGAAAATTTGGCTTTTTCCGTTCACCAGATATACAGCAAAAGGTAATAAAAATACAACAACAAGGGATTTTTTAAAAAAATTAGAGGTAGTCGTGGTTTTTTGCTGATAACTCAGCCATTTTTAAACCGATTTGACAAATTTATATACCGACGTATTAATGAAGAAATTTTCCAGTTATTTTGGCTATAAAACTTAGAGTCGGGAATATCTATGGATCCTGAAAACGGGTATTTTTCAAAAAAAAATTAATATTTTGGTCATAACTTTTTCGTATCTGAACCGATTTTCCCGAGTTTTTCAGAAAATATTTTCTATTAAAAATTTCCGATCTTCTGATATATAAGGCGTAACCATAGGTCATATTACAGTCAAAAAATTCAGGTTTTTATAAAATTTTTAATAATTTTTGTATGAGAGGTACCCCGCCTACTTCTCCAATCCCGCCCACATTTTGTTGGATGGTGTGTATTTATAACCAAAATGTTTGTACCTAATTTAATTGCTTTGGCTCTTGCCGTTCTCCAGATATACAGAAAAAAGTAATAAAAATAAAACAACCACAAGGGATTTTTTGGAAATATTAGAGGCAGTCGTGGTTTTTTGGTCATATCTCAGCCATTGTTGGACCGATCTGGCTGAATTTCAATAGCAAGAAGTGGTGGACTATATGTGACATAAATGTAAAACAACGTAGCCGCTATCATGTCCGGAGTCTCTGGAAAACACATATCAAACTTAAGACGGACGGACGGATGTCGTTAAATCAACTTCTCTCCTCATAAGGACCCAGAATATATATACTTTTTTAGGGTCTAAGATCAATATTGTAGAAATTACAAACGGAATGACAAACTTATATATACTCTTTTCCACCTGTGGTGAAGGCTATAATTATGAGCGGTATGAATTATGACAAACAAAATAAAAGATTTTTTGTACTAACAAAGTAGTAAGTACCAAAGTTGTAGAACAGGGCAGCATGAACACCTTAAGTAACAGTAACGGTAAAATATGCAACATGTTTTGCATGTTTTTTATCAACATATTCACAAAAGAACTTGAAAATGTTTCCCACAGTTGTATTTTTTGTACAAACGAACACACAAATGTCGAACATGTAACATTAATGCAACATTTTTCTCAGAAAAGAAATCGCCATAAGAGCTTAAACTAGTTCCAAAAAAACAATATTTTTTGAAAAAACGCTTTAACCGTCGTATTTCGAAATTCATTTTATGATTTTACGGTTATGTATGTATGTACTAGTTACAAAAATTCAACGTAACAACGGGTGTTTTTTAATTTAAAATCTTTAAGGCTTATAGGAGTTGGGGATCATTTAAGCACTTGCATTTAGGAAAGTTGTCTTTTTTAAATTCTTAACGTGAGAAAACGTTTTTATAGCTTATTTCTTATACAAACATTAGGTCTGTCTGCGTACACATATTTTGCGCAAAATGTTGCAAAATGTTGTCTGCGTACTCCAAATCTCTTGCAGCGAGAGAGCCGAAAAGAGAATTTTTTGACAGTTGGAAGTTAGAGAACTTGCAAAATGTTACTGGAGAAATTTCCGCTTGCAAGATTTTGCAAATAGTTTGAACAGCTGTTTGAATGAAATAGTTTTTGTGAAATGAAAATAAAAATTTAAATTTAACAATGGCAGAGGTAAGTAGTTAGAATTGTGTTGATTTTTAACGTTTATAATAAATTATAATAAACAAAACATTTTACTTCATGCTAGAAACGTCCAAATACACAGTGCGACCGTGGCATTAGTGGAGTGGAGATGGCAGAACCGATAGAACCAGCAGAACTTTGTGGGACAAACTTTGCAATTGAGGAGGCGAGTATTTGGAATTGTGTTCCTGGCGAGCACTTCACATCCAAATTATTTATATCCGTTGTCAAGCTGCTGGACATTTCATTCTTTTTTTCCATTGTAAGCCGGCACTATGTTGGGCAATGTATGCAAAAGAAGTTTTATACAAAACCCGACAAATAAAACTAAAAACTAAGAAGAAATTGAATTTACCAAATTAATAACAGTGTAATAAACAAGTTTTTTTTTAATTTACAACACTTTTTAAGCTTCACTTTAATTAATAATTTTTTAATTTACCTCGAGAATTCAATTTTGCGTACACATATGCTAAAATTCTTTTGCTTTTTTATTTCAATTGTTTACACACCGATCAGCTATTTTCTTGCAAAATTTCACTGGATACTGTCTGCGTACTTTTTGAGATTTTTTCAGCCGATAGAGTAATATTGGTGTTACTCTCCCAAAAAAATTTACTGAGTATTTGCTACTGGAAAAGTACCCAGACAGACCTATTCATAGAACATCCTTAAACAGATACCTGCTTTGGAATTTTAAAATAAATCATAACGGGATGAGAGACGGGAGAGACCGAAAAGATCTAGTTGGAAGTTCTGCAGCAGTGCCCTCCAAAGACACCTACTTTTATATTTGCAATTGCGGTAAACAGCTTTAAAAACTCTTACAATTTGTTGTTGTTTCGTTCCAAAATACTTACAACTTGTTTTTTTTTTCTTTGCAAAGTAGGTAGCAAGCATTGTTGTCGCCGAAATCTACAGCCGTATTCTGTAATTCGCTTAAGCTAAAAATCTAAAAAGTTGATTTAGCGATTTTTGACTACGAATGCAATTCTGTAACGTGTATTGTTTAATTTGGCAATGTCATAGAAATTTAATTCGCCGCAACTTTAGCTTTTAATGTCATCGCTAAAATTTTTGAATTTTGTATTCTCTAAGGTATTTTAGCGATCGAGATTTAGCCTTAGCTATGCGAATTACAGAATACGGCTGCTGATTTGCTGTTTCGCCCTCGTCGGTGTGAAGGCACAAAGCTCTTTTTAAAAGATCGCACATTGTGCATATGGCCAAGACGGCACAGTTCTGTAGAGATTTTTTCTCAAATATGGTAAAAAGTCTTAAATACATTTATGTAATAACACAAAACTGGAACTTTCTATCCACGACTAACTCAACGTTCTCAACAACGAGCACATGGCGAAAATTGTGTAACTATTTGGCTTTAAAGTATAACGAGTTGGAACTAACGCTAAATTCTTTAAAAGAATAGCTCTTAGATCTTATGAAAATCTTAAAGCATTGCTGGAAGCCTTTTCATGCTGAAAGTATCACTATCAATATCGAAAATATCGATAGGAAAAATATAAATATCGATATTTTTATTATTTAAAATAAAGATATGAAGACATCTAACAGCAGCTATACACACAGTTTTTTTGCCGCAAATTTTTACTTGCTATTATTAATTCGCTCTGAATTGCAGCAATGAATACAAACAACAAGAATGGCAAGTTGTATGGATTGCCTTTAAATCGAAATTTGTACATGTTTATATAGGGACTGAAATGTCTAATATTTTTGTAATGTTGTAAAAAAAAAAATGCAAATCCAAATGCAATTGCAAGCATTGGAAAAACTGCACAGAAAAAATTCTCCAAAATTGTTCACCAATTAAAGCATTAATCAAAAATAAAATCAGTTTTAATTAAAAATTTAATCAAGTGAATTAAACGTTTAATCAAGTAAATTAAATGTTTAATTAATACTATTAACTGGTTTAATTGATACTTTTAATTTGTTTACTGGTGCAAATTGAATTAATTTTTTAATTAATATCACAAATTTTTTAATTGAAATCAATTTTTATTTTTTTCTGTGTGCCATCTAAAATAACGTGCGTATATACATACAT
Source organism: Pollenia angustigena (assembly GCA_930367215.1). Classification (NCBI taxonomy): domain Eukaryota; kingdom Metazoa; phylum Arthropoda; class Insecta; order Diptera; family Polleniidae; genus Pollenia; species Pollenia angustigena. The sequence continues at coordinate 19,887,951 of OV884061.1, read as the reverse complement.
CTCACATATTCAATAAAGTGATGAAAACAACGGACTGTAGCCTTATAAAAAAATAATTAAAGTTTTCCTGCACAAGTACAAACATTCAGTCGATAGTAATATCGATATATCGATAGTGAAATCTGAACGATAGTAGAAAATATCGATAGTATCCCAGCACTAATTCATGACAAAATTTTATACAAAAAAAAAAACCGAAAGTTTCAGAAAATAAAAGAGAAAATTTATTCGTACTAGGGAATGGTAAAATGATTCCAAAATCGATTTTCGATTTTTCGATCGACTTTTTTAATAACGATTTTTGAAATCGATTAATCGTACTTAAAAATCGATTTTAAAATCGTTTAAAATAAATTTTCAAACTTTTACACAAAAAAACTTTATTCATAAAAATTTATGCAAATTAAATTAACATACAATAAAAATTGACACAAAAACAAACAAAAAAAAACTATTTCTTAAAGGTACATGTCTGTATATAACATAAGTATATATTGTAATTATGTTATAAAATTAAAATTATTAAAAATTGCAGTATTTTGGAAATTTTATTTGTTAAAATCACATTTTACTAACTACATTAGTTATTAAACCAATCTTGTTCGCTAAGATTTTGTAGAAAAAGTTGTTAGTTTATGTGATGACTGCTTAGCCTGTTTCAAAAAAACAAACGCTCACATGGCACTGATGTCGCAAGGATGCACAAATATTCTCTTGCAATGTCGTAGATGTTCGGATATATTGCTTTGTGTTTTTCCCACTCTTCTAGTGGATTTAAATTTCGATCACATACTGGTCTGTTTAAATATTGTCATAATTCAACAGGAATACCATTGATTAAGTCATGGTTTGATTTCATCTTCTGTGTTTTTACAATATTATCATGGATTTACCAAAGCCCACTTTCAATATTAGGCTCGGTACGAATTCGTTAATGACTGTTTTGTTCACTGTCTATTGATGACTCTAACTTCTGGAGAACAAGCGCACCTATGATAAAGTTGGGTCAGAAAAAGAACAAGTATATAAGAATTTAAAATATTTACCAATTTTTGAAACTTGTTAGTTACTACGATTTCATCGTTACTGAAGTGAAGTTTTTTGAAACGCGGGTCCAAAATAGTTGCTATACACAATATAGAATTTTTTTCGACATTTTTGAATTTATCTTAAAGATTGAAAATGAGCTTTCTTCTTAACTCAAAAAATGTTCAATACTCTAAAAAATTAAAAAAATATATATAATTAGTATTGTGGTTATTTTGTTGAACTATTTATGGTTTTTAATCCAAATTTTTAATATTTTTAATTAGGCTTAAGTTCATGAAATTTAATTTTTCATTAAATTATTTTTATGAAGAAAGGAATTTTACAACATGAAAATCAATTAAAGTTGTTATTGATAATCTTTCATTCTTGACGTGGCTGGGGCTCGAACCCCGGCCGGCAGGTTACCATGACATGTTTTGATTGCAACCACTCAATCTCCTCAGATGGATTTGCTGTCTTACACTCGCAGCCATCGACGACTGCTGACGTCAATAGTCAAACATCAATCCTTAAACCAAATTGTATTCTAACATTTGGTAGATTGAAATTTGTATACATGTACATTAGAGTGGGTCAATTTGATCGGTCCCAAAAAAAGTGACAAAGCGTATAGCATAACCGTAAACTACGGAAAATTCCAAGAAATTTACCTAAAGAAACCATGGTTCGAAAGTCAAAATCGAGCTTCCGGTTTTTGCCTTGAAAGTTTGGTGCTCAGAAAGTCTGAAAAAAATAATACTTTTTTGGAAATATTTATTGCAATTGGTAAATAGTTGGCCTGTATCGCTGAAAGAGGGCTTGTTTAAAAGGAAATTTTCTCAGCTTTATAAATCTGTGCTAATTTTTAAAAAATTCTGTGCATAAAAAATTGGTTAGGAGATTTTTGTCAAAATGTTCATAGTCATGCTGGTAAAATAAAAAAATGTCTTGAATTTTTTTTTTAACCCAATTTTCTATTTTAAATTCACTACCTTTTAAAAAAAGAAACTAAATGAAAAAAATAAAATAAAATTACCCAATAAAAATTTTTCTCATTTTGCGAAGCACTAATGTTAGGTACATTTAAAACAATAAGCGCAATGTTATGCGCTAAGCAATAAGACATACAGAAATGCAGTAAAGTATGTAAGTGATAGAACTCTCAACAACTTTAAAAAAATAACATTTTAAGTGCTACGGCATTTCCTTACTACGAAGCAGGTTTTTAAGGCAGAATACTAAAAAATAACTGTATCAGTGTGTAAAGCTGATCGTTACATCTAACAATTTTTATATGCTTAATGTGTCATAAATGTATTGCTTCAAAGTGGGATCTCGCCATATAAAATTCATGTCTTGCTTACAAACCTGCTTCGTTCGAAGCTCCATTATTTGTTGGGTAACGGCTTCAATAGAAATGTATTTAAAAGAAAAAATACTGGCCATACCAGAAATTGAACCATTACATCTTGGGTAACAAGGCCCAACATAACCTTTAAACCATAATAGCACTTATTAACTTATGCGCTTAATACGAGTTCTTGTACATTTTTTAAATATTGTTGGCTATTCTTGAAAACGCGTCGAAAAAGTGAAAATTTTTATTAAAAAAAAAAAAAATTTTATGGAATAAACGTGATAATTTTAACGGTTAATTGTGTGAACGATAGAATAACAAACTTTTCAGTTTCTCATTACTTATTTATTTTTTGTTTTTAAATTATGGCCCTTATTGTGTAAAATGCAACGCCAAAGAATTACATTGAAAGCAAAACAAATTCATAAATATTTTGTAATTTTGTTGTTGCTTTCTACAGAAACTCATGTACCGTTTAAAAATTTTCAACGCCACAAGTAATGAGGCGTTTGAAATTTTAAAACCCAAAAAGAATTTTGTAGAAAACAACAACAAAATTACAAAATATTTATAACTTTGTTTTTGCTTTCAATGTAATTCTTTGGCGTAACGCTGCGAATTATATAATTAGGGCCTATGTTTCTTACTACACCATTTCCAATTGTATATCAGAATCTTCTAACTATATTTCAAAAATTTCCAATTGTAACTTCTGAAAGTATCAAATTGTATTTCAGAAATTTATGTTTTTGTAGCTAATACAATTTTTTAAATTGGAAATGGACGATAGCAATTTGTCTGAGCCGCCATTTACTACAAGCATCTACCGTTTACTGATCTAGGGTTACCGGCACATATTCAGGGAACTGAGCGATTTGTGCAATTGCTTACCAATGTTTCCCCCGTGCTATAGAAAGTAATCGAGATGATATTTTGGCAGTTACTATTAAAAGCCGCAACAGAATACCACGAATGGATAGCAAAAAAGATATTGTATGTAAATTGCAGGCTATAGGCCGAAACTAAACTTATTTACCCCCGGCTTGGCCAGTATTTTTTATATAAATTTTTTATTTATATTTTAATCGGTTCCTTTTTTTAAGTTGTGAATTTTCCAAAAATGCGTTTTAATAAAAAATAGAATAATAATAAAAATATTTATTTTCAGTTTTTGCTTAAATTTTATTTAAAGAAATTTTCGTTTAATTAAGTTTTGATTAATCAATTCTATGGCATTTTGACAAAACATCTTAAGTCAAAATTAAAAAGTTAAAAAAATGGTGTTAATCGTACGAATTTTCATTAAAAAACCTTTTTTCTTAAGTTTTTAAAATTATGTATTGTGAACGAAATTTTTTTTTAATTTCGGTTTATTTTATTTTTAACAGAAATGCTTTTTCACCGAGTTTTTTTTAATCTTTTGTGCTCTCTTATCTCCACTTAGAATGTTTTGTCAAAATGCCGCAGAATTATTTTATTTTAATCAACTTTAAATTAAAATTTAGTTAAATTATTTTATTTAACTTTTATGTATCAAAATTGTAACAGTTTTATGTTTCTTTTCAGCTTGACTATGATTATTTTGATAAAAACCTCTTAACCAATTATTGATGTACAGATTTTTCTAAAAATGAGCACAGATATATAAAGCTGAGAAAATGTCTCTTTAAGCAAGCCCACTTTCAGCGATACAGGCCAACTATTCACCAATTGCAATAAATATTTCCAAAAAAGTATAATTTTTTTCAGATTTTCTGAACACCAAACTTTCAAGGCAAAAACCGGAAGCTCGATTTTGATTTTCGAACCATGGTTTCTTTAGGAAAAGTTCTTAGAATTTTGCGTAGATTAAGATTTTGCTATACGCTTGGCGGGCAAAAAAATTGACCCACCCTAATGTACATATATGTTTTTAAGATTTCAAGATAAATACTTACTTTGTTAAGCATCTTTATAAGGGGTATTACTTTGCTCACCGTTATATGTTTTTGCGAACAAAGCTCTTGGGTTACTAAAAAAAATGGTTTTAGGAGTTTTTGCACCTCTATCAAAATGTTTATTTCCTCCGTTGTTAAATCTTGAGGTGGTTTTTGTTTGGATGATTCAAGGTATATTTATAGCAGGTAGCCGCGAGATTACAACAATTGTACAATAAAACAAACAACAGGGCTTTTTATTGTTGTTTTATGATACGAACTGTCAAACAGCAAAGGGGTTGAAAAGAGACAAAAGATAAAACAAAAAACTTGTTTACTTGTTTACTATACAACTTTGACAGTTTGTATCGCAAAACAAGCAAATAAAAAATAACCAGCTGGCTTTCCGAGACTACCTGCTATAAATATACCTTGGGATGATTTTTCTGTTGAAATTTTTCTTAGAGCGCGGCTTACAAAATCATTTATTTCTAAATATCTTGATATCATTTCATATAAAGAATTCCATCTAGTCCTTACTTCTTGAATAAGCCTTTTACCTTCATGGTTAGTTTCCCGTTTTTGAATTTCATTTAGGGCGGTGCTAGCTGATTCAGATCTTTTAAAAAACGATACTATTTTTTCAACTTTTTTATAACAACTTTTAATTCAGAGGATTCAGTTTCATCATCATTATCCGAGTCTATATCGACATGTAGCTCTGCACCTGGTCTTGTATTATAGAAATCGATGGATCTTGTAACAACAAGATTAAGCGTATGAGCGAAACACGGAATATGTTTTTGTGGGCCAAAAGCCTCTTTACTTGCTCCGACTATGTTCGGACCATTATCGGTAACAATTGCTGCTATTTTGTTTCTAGTGATGTTCCACGACTTGCAGTTTTCTAACAAAGCTTCCTTAAATTAGCAATTGTTTTTCGGTCTGTGATTTGGCTTGCTCCAATGTCGACGGATTTGATTACTATGCCTTAAAAAAAGTTTAAATTTTGAAAAAAAAAAATTTACATATGTATATATACAAATCTTACCATCTAAGTAATGGGCTGTTATTCCCAAAAAACATTTTACATTCATTGTTTCTGTTCACAGATCAGTAGTAATTGTTATATTTGCAGCATTGCTCAATCTATTTAACATTTTTGATTTTAGAAAGGTATATTTGGAGTCAAAAAGCTTTTGTCGCGTTTTAAGATTTGGAGGTTTATATAATGGTTGAATAATTTTGATAAATTTTTGAAATCCCCGTTTTTCTGGTGCGCAGAATGGCGTATTGTCTGCGGCTATCATAAACAGCAAAGCATCATTTATTTTGTTAGTTTTTTCTCCTTCGCCTAAATTAAACAAATGTAAAGCTTTAGTTAGCGAAGCCGGTGTTTGTTATACCTAAGAGGAGAAAATCCTTGCGCCCGGCCGAAGGCCGTCTATGCAGAGAAGCTTTAGTTAGCGTCTTTGTTATACCATAGAGGAGAAAATCATTGCGTCCGGCCGAAGGCCGGGTTTTTTCCATAAATGGACGACGTCCCCAAACTTAGGGGCTTAGTTCATTTTGGGTTTGAGGAGCTAATTCATTGGGGACTTAGTTCATACCCCCATTTTTGACATAAAACAGGGCGACATGAAACAACAAAGCTTTTTCTACATGAAATAGGGGGAAATACAATCATTATCAAAAAAATGGCTTCATGTCTCATTTTACGGAAAAAATGTATGGCGTTAAGTCCCATTATATTGAGACTTAATGGCATATGCCCTTATGTCTCAATGGAATGGGATTTGACGCCATATGGCTTTATGTCCTATGGCTTTGTGCGCCCCACCATATAAACCATTTATATGTAGGTATGTATGTATATACAAATGATTTTTTGTTTTAAAACTTTTTTACCAGAGTAGGCTGCAACATTTCGAAACGCTTTTACGATGGGACTTTCAGTCACCAGGGCAAGAGATTCTTGACTACTACTTGCCTGAAATATTAAAAAATTATGTATGTACACACATTTATATATTTTTTACAGTATGTACCATAAACAGGAATTCTCTTTTATTTCTGTTCATGTACCTACCTGGGTATCAGAGCTTGCTTCTTCGGATATTTCTAGAACATCAGCCGCTTTATAATTTTGTTTTGATATACTTATTTTGTGGCATTTTACAAGGTACCCTGCTAGCGAAGATGTGCTTCCGCAATACACTAGTTGTTTTTTACAAATTGAGCACTGCGCACTTCTACCTTTGTCCATTTTTTTAAAATAATGCCAAACTTGACTTGGAGGCATTATATATATTTATGCACCCAATTTTTTCACAATCCACAAATTATTCACTTTTTACCAGTTTTTAAGTTGTTGCCGCTCAAATAAATAAATGAAAGCTTGCTCTAACTCACACACTTGTTCAAGGCGAATTTATAACAGGTAAGTGCAACTCTACAACTACAAAACAAGGCGAATTAACTCCATGAATTTTGTTTTTGCAATTTTCTGACTTGTTGTCAAATTTCACCATTTTTTTAATTCGCCGTGGATACAGCTGATGAACGGCTGACGAGTTGAGCTTACCTGGAGTAAATTCGCCTTGTACTTGTTTTTATAAAGTATTAAAATATGTCAAATAAAAAAGTATTGTTTACAATAAGCGAATTATACCAAGGGTATTGCAAGGCGATTACGTAAAACTACAATTGTAGTTTACTTTAATCTGTATTAACATACATACGCACGAATGTATACTCAAAGAAAAATTTATTATCATCTGTTGAATAAAGATTAATATTAAGAATTGCCACAATTTAAATAATTATAAAAAAATCGATTTTAAAAGCCCAAAAATCGATTTCAGTATAAAATCGCCGACGTAAATTCGATTACGAAAAATCGATTTTTTTTAACACAAAATCGATTTTCGATTGGAATCGAAATCGATTTACCAATCCCTAATTCGTTCATGGAAATGGAAAAATTCCTTGAAATTTGGAGAAGCACTAGTTAAAATCGGAAAACAATATTCCTGCACCAATATGATTCATAACAATCGACCGGAAATCAAAGTGTTCTAAATATGGCAATGATGCGTGTTTTAATTTATAATGTAAATAAATGATTTAACATTTAAGAGTTCTTTGCTCTTAAATTATGGGAATTTTCTCCTTTAGTGTGAACGGTGTAGTATGCACACATGCAATAGCCGCACCCAAAAACCCAAATGTTTATACAATTACTTGGAATAACTCAGCAGGAGAAACAGTATTTAAAACGCTCACACGTTTTGCAATGAAAGGTACAATAAATGCATGTTCTCATCTTTCGAATTTTTAAATTAAAAGAGCTCCCACTAAATTAAACACAAAAGGCTTTATATTGTCCTCCTCATTTGTTCATTCATGCAACCAGATAAAGGATTCATTTGTTTAAAGATGTTTTTTGTTAATTTCGTTGAATGAAAATGAGATTGTATCTGATTTTAGTTAAGCGACTGAATGCCAGCCTATTAAGTCATCCCTGTTTCGTACAATCAGTATATAAAACCTAAACAGCAGGAGAGGTGACAAACAATGAGCTAACAAAACCCCGGAATTGAATATATGTTAGAGATATAAGAAATATGTCCTGTAAATAGAATTCTATAGATGTCTGCTACGACATGAAATGTAAATATGTAATTTTTTGCAACGGAAACATTTTATAATTACAGCAGTTTTTCTCTTTTGTTTTATATGCAGGTATTTAAAATTTGTGTTTCGTTGTAACAAAGGGAAATATTTGAAAAAAAAGAAATTTTTGGTAATTTTCTTTAACACTTTGCAGTCAAAGTCAAAAATGTATCATCAAGTTTAACGAAGCACAGTTGGCTTAGTCTGGGTCCACATTATGAAAGTTTTCTTTCAGAAAGTCAAAGCTTATTGCATGTTCTCTTCCCCTTTCACCACACTGAAAGAATTTTCTTCGCAATACCAATGAATTTTGACATTAATCCCATGAAAAATTGCATTAAAAAGGAACCTATGCAGCGCTTCGATGGATCGATGAAACCTGTTTCATTAAAAGGATTTAATGAAACATTACATTAGATCTATGAATATTATTCATTGGATGAATACTTTAAATAAAGTAAAATTTTTTTTTTTCTTTATTTTAATAATTTTATTTTTTTCAATCCAAATTTTTATTATTCTTAATTAGGCTTAAGTTCATGAAATTTAATTTTTATTAAATTATTTTTATGAAGAAAGGAATTTTACAACATGAAAATCAATCAAAATTGTTATTGATAACCTTTCATTCTTGACGTGGCTCGGGCTCGAACCCTGGCCGGCAGGTTACCATGACATGTTTCGATCGCAACCACTCGATCTCCTCAGATGGATTTGCCGTCTTACACCCGCAGCCATCGACGACTGCTGACGTCACTAGTCAAACATCAATCCTTAAACCAAATTGTATTTTAACATTTGGTAGATCGAAATTTGCTTTCCTGAATGATTATCCATTTTGATTGATTTTACATGTTTTTTCTTTTACTTCTGTTTTTTCGTACTTTCGTCAAGAATTTTTCTTGAAGTCCAAGTACATTTTTTTGTTTTTTCACTTTGTCTTTCTCCTTTCTGTTGACCTTTTTCAGCACAACTTGAAGGACAAATGTACACATAGAGCTCGTGCCTTAGCTTTAACAATAATTAGTATTGTGGTTATTTTGTTGAACTATTTATGGTTTTCAATCCAAATTTTTAATATTCTTAATTAGGCTTAAGTTCATGAAATTTAATTTTTATTAAATTATTTTTATGAAGAAAGGAATTTTACAACATGAAAATCAATCAAAATTGTTATTGATAACCTTTCATTCTTGACGTGGCTCGGGCTCGAACCCTGGCCGGCAGGTTACCATGACATGTTTCGATCGCAACCACTCGATCTCCTCAGATGGATTTGCCGTCTTACACCCGCAGCCATCGACGACTGCTGACGTCACTAGTCAAACATCAATCCTTAAACCAAATTGTATTTTAACATTTGGTAGATCGAAATTTGCTTTCCTGAATGATTATCCATTTTGATTGATTTTACATGTTTTTTCTTTTACTTCTGTTTTTTCGTACTTTCGTCAAGAATTTTTCTTGAAGTCCAAGTACATTTTTTTGTTTTTTCACTTTGTCTTTCTCCTTTCTGTTGACCTTTTTCAGCACAACTTGAAGGACAAATGTACACATAGAGCTCGTGCCTTAGCTTTAACAATAATTAGTATTGTGGTTATTTTGTTGAACTATTTATGGTTTTCAATCCAAATTTTTAATATTCTTAAAGCTAAGGCACGAGCTCTATGTGTACATTTGTCCTTCAAGTTGTGCTGAAAAAGGTCAACAGAAAGGAGAAAGACAAAGTGAAAAAACAAAAAAATGTACTTGGACTTCAAGAAAAATTCTTGACGAAAGTACGAAAAAACAGAAGTAAAAGAAAAAACATGTAAAATCAATCAAAATGGATAATCATTCAGGAAAGCAAATTTCGATCTACCAAATGTTAAAATACAATTTGGTTTAAGGATTGATGTTTGACTAGTGACGTCAGCAGTCGTCGATGGCTGCGGGTGTAAGACGGCAAATCCATCTGAGGAGATCGAGTGGTTGCGATCGAAACATGTCATGGTAACCTGCCGGCCAGGGTTTGAGCCCGAGCCACGTCAAGAATGAAAGGTTATCAATAACAATTTTGATTGATTTTCATGTTGTAAAATTCCTTTCTTCATAAAAATAATTTAATAAAAATTAAATTTCATGAACTTAAGCCTAATTAAGAATATTAAAAATTTGGATTGAAAACCATAAATAGTTCAACAAAATAACCACAATACTAATTATTGTTAAAGCTAAGGCACGAGCTCTATGTGTACATTTGTCCTTCAAGTTGTGCTGAAAAAGGTCAACAGAAAGGAGAAAGACAAAGTGAAAAAACAAAAAAATGTACTTGGACTTCAAGAAAAATTCTTGACGAAAGTACGAAAAAACAGAAGTAAAAGAAAAAACATGTAAAATCAATCAAAATGGATAATCATTCAGGAAAGCAAATTTCGATCTACCAAATGTTAAAATACAATTTGGTTTAAGGATTGATGTTTGACTAGTGACGTCAGCAGTCGTCGATGGCTGCGGGTGTAAGACGGCAAATCCATCTGAGGAGATCGAGTGGTTGCGATCGAAACATGTCATGGTAACCTGCCGGCCAGGGTTCGAGCCCGAGCCACGTCAAGAATGAAAGGTTATCAATAACAATTTTGATTGATTTTCATGTTGTAAAATTCCTTTCTTCATAAAAATAATTTAATAAAAATTAAATTTCATGAACTTAAGCCTAATTAAGAATATTAAAAATTTGGATTGAAAACCATAAATAGTTCAACAAAATAACCACAATACTAATTATTGTTAAAGCTAAGGCACGAGCTCTATGTGTACATTTGTCCTTCAAGTTGTGCTGAAAAAGGTCAACAGAAAGGAGAAAGACAAAGTGAAAAAACAAAAAAATGTACTTGGACTTCAAGAAAAATTCTTGACGAAAGTACGAAAAAACAGAAGTAAAAGAAAAAACATGTAAAATCAATCAAAATGGATAATCATTCAGGAAAGCAAATTTCGATCTACCAAATGTTAAAATACAATTTGGTTTAAGGATTGATGTTTGACTAGTGACGTCAGCAGTCGTCGATGGCTGCGGGTGTAAGACGGCAAATCCATCTGAGGAGATCGAGTGGTTGCGATCGAAACATGTCATGGTAACCTGCCGGCCAGGGTTCGAGCCCGAGCCACGTCAAGAATGAAAGGTTATCAATAACAATTTTGATTGATTTTCATGTTGTAAAATTCCTTTCTTCATAAAAATAATTTAATAAAAATTAAATTTCATGAACTTAAGCCTAATTAAGAATATTAAAAATTTGGATTGAAAACCATAAATAGTTCAACAAAATAACCACAATACTAATTATTGTTAAAGCTAAGGCACGAGCTCTATGTGTACAATTGTCCTTCAAGTTGTGCTGAAAAAGGTCAACAGAAAGGAGAAAGACAAAGTGAAAAAACAAAAAAATGTACTTGGACTTCAAGAAAAATTCTTGACGAAAGTACGAAAAAACAGAAGTAAAAGAAAAAACATGTAAAATCAATCAAAATGGATAATCATTCAGGAAAGCAAATTTCGATCTACCAAATGTTAAAATACAATTTGGTTTAAGGATTGATGTTTGACTAGTGACGTCAGCAGTCGTCGATGGCTGCGGGTGTAAGACGGCAAATCCATCTGAGGAGATCGAGTGGTTGCGATCGAAACATGTCATGGTAACCTGCCGGCCAGGGTTCGAGCCCGAGCCACGTCAAGAATGAAAGGTTATCAATAACAATTTTGATTGATTTTCATGTTGTAAAATTCCTTTCTTCATAAAAATAATTTAATAAAAATTAAATTTCATGAACTTAAGCCTAATTAAGAATATTAAAAATTTGGATTGAAAACCATAAATAGTTCAACAAAATAACCACAATACTAATTATTGTTAAAGCTAAGGCACGAGCTCTATGTGTACATTTGTCCTTCAAGTTGTGCTGAAAAAGGTCAACAGAAAGGAGAAAGACAAAGTGAAAAAACAAAAAAATGTACTTGGACTTCAAGAAAAATTCTTGACGAAAGTACGAAAAAACAGAAGTAAAAGAAAAAACATGTAAAATCAATCAAAATGGATAATCATTCAGGAAAGCAAATTTCGATCTACCAAATGTTAAAATACAATTTGGTTTAAGGATTGATGTTTGACTAGTGACGTCAGCAGTCGTCGATGGCTGCGGGTGTAAGACGGCAAATCCATCTGAGGAGATCGAGTGGTTGCGATCGAAACATGTCATGGTAACCTGCCGGCCAGGGTTCGAGCCCGAGCCACGTCAAGAATGAAAGGTTATCAATAACAATTTTGATTGATTTTCATGTTGTAAAATTCCTTTCTTCATAAAAATAATTTAATAAAAATTAAATTTCATGAACTTAAGCCTAATTAAGAATATTAAAAATTTGGATTGAAAACCATAAATAGTTCAACAAAATAACCACAATACTAATTATTGTTAAAGCTAAGGCACGAGCTCTATGTGTACATTTGTCCTTCAAGTTGTGCTGAAAAAGGTCAACAGAAAGGAGAAAGACAAAGTGAAAAAACAAAAAAATGTACTTGGACTTCAAGAAAAATTCTTGACGAAAGTACGAAAAAACAGAAGTAAAAGAAAAAACATGTAAAATCAATCAAAATGGATAATCATTCAGGAAAGCAAATTTCGATCTACCAAATGTTAAAATACAATTTGGTTTAAGGATTGATGTTTGACTAGTGACGTCAGCAGTCGTCGATGGCTGCGGGTGTAAGACGGCAAATCCATCTGAGGAGATCGAGTGGTTGCGATCGAAACATGTCATGGTAACCTGCCGGCCAGGGTTCGAGCCCGAGCCACGTCAAGAATGAAAGGTTATCAATAACAATTTTGATTGATTTTCATGTTGTAAAATTCCTTTCTTCATAAAAATAATTTAATAAAAATTAAATTTCATGAACTTAAGCCTAATTAAGAATATTAAAAATTTGGATTGAAAACCATAAATAGTTCAACAAAATAACCACAATACTAATTATTGTTAAAGCTAAGGCACGAGCTCTATGTGTACATTTGTCCTTCAAGTTGTGCTGAAAAAGGTCAACAGAAAGGAGAAAGACAAAGTGAAAAAACAAAAAAATGTACTTGGACTTCAAGAAAAATTCTTGACGAAAGTACGAAAAAACAGAAGTAAAAGAAAAAACATGTAAAATCAATCAAAATGGATAATCATTCAGGAAAGCAAATTTCGATCTACCAAATGTTAAAATACAATTTGGTTTAAGGATTGATGTTTGACTAGTGACGTCAGCAGTCGTCGATGGCTGCGGGTGTAAGACGGCAAATCCATCTGAGGAGATCGAGTGGTTGCGATCGAAACATGTCATGGTAACCTGCCGGCCAGGGTTCGAGCCCGAGCCACGTCAAGAATGAAAGGTTATCAATAACAATTTTGATTGATTTTCATGTTGTAAAATTCCTTTCTTCATAAAAATAATTTAATAAAAATTAAATTTCATGAACTTAAGCCTAATTAAGAATATTAAAAATTTGGATTGAAAACCATAAATAGTTCAACAAAATAACCACAATACTAATTATTGTTAAAGCTAAGGCACGAGCTCTATGTGTACATTTGTCCTTCAAGTTGTGCTGAAAAAGGTCAACAGAAAGGAGAAAGACAAAGTGAAAAAACAAAAAAATGTACTTGGACTTCAAGAAAAATTCTTGACGAAAGTACGAAAAAACAGAAGTAAAAGAAAAAACATGTAAAATCAATCAAAATGGATAATCATTCAGGAAAGCAAATTTCGATCTACCAAATGTTAAAATACAATTTGGTTTAAGGATTGATGTTTGACTAGTGACGTCAGCAGTCGTCGATGGCTGCGGGTGTAAGACGGCAAATCCATCTGAGGAGATCGAGTGGTTGCGATCGAAACATGTCATGGTAACCTGCCGGCCAGGGTTCGAGCCCGAGCCACGTCAAGAATGAAAGGTTATCAATAACAATTTTGATTGATTTTCATGTTGTAAAATTCCTTTCTTCATAAAAATAATTTAATAAAAATTAAATTTCATGAACTTAAGCCTAATTAAGAATATTAAAAATTTGGATTGAAAACCATAAATAGTTCAACAAAATAACCACAATACTAATTATTGTTAAAGCTAAGGCACGAGCTCTATGTGTACATTTGTCCTTCAAGTTGTGCTGAAAAAGGTCAACAGAAAGGAGAAAGACAAAGTGAAAAAACAAAAAAATGTACTTGGACTTCAAGAAAAATTCTTGACGAAAGTACGAAAAAACAGAAGTAAAAGAAAAAACATGTAAAATCAATCAAAATGGATAATCATTCAGGAAAGCAAATTTCGATCTACCAAATGTTAAAATACAATTTGGTTTAAGGATTGATGTTTGACTAGTGACGTCAGCAGTCGTCGATGGCTGCGGGTGTAAGACGGCAAATCCATCTGAGGAGATCGAGTGGTTGCGATCGAAACATGTCATGGTAACCTGCCGGCCAGGGTTCGAGCCCGAGCCACGTCAAGAATGAAAGGTTATCAATAACAATTTTGATTGATTTTCATGTTGTAAAATTCCTTTCTTCATAAAAATAATTTAATAAAAATTAAATTTCATGAACTTAAGCCTAATTAAGAATATTAAAAATTTGGATTGAAAACCATAAATAGTTCAACAAAATAACCACAATACTAATTATTGTTAAAGCTAAGGCACGAGCTCTATGTGTACATTTGTCCTTCAAGTTGTGCTGAAAAAGGTCAACAGAAAGGAGAAAGACAAAGTGAAAAAACAAAAAAATGTACTTGGACTTCAAGAAAAATTCTTGACGAAAGTACGAAAAAACAGAAGTAAAAGAAAAAACATGTAAAATCAATCAAAATGGATAATCATTCAGGAAAGCAAATTTCGATCTACCAAATGTTAAAATACAATTTGGTTTAAGGATTGATGTTTGACTAGTGACGTCAGCAGTCGTCGATGGCTGCGGGTGTAAGACGGCAAATCCATCTGAGGAGATCGAGTGGTTGCGATCGAAACATGTCATGGTAACCTGCCGGCCAGGGTTCGAGCCCGAGCCACGTCAAGAATGAAAGGTTATCAATAACAATTTTGATTGATTTTCATGTTGTAAAATTCCTTTCTTCATAAAAATAATTTAATAAAAATTAAATTTCATGAACTTAAGCCTAATTAAGAATATTAAAAATTTGGATTGAAAACCATAAATAGTTCAACAAAATAACCACAATACTAATTATTGTTAAAGCTAAGGCACGAGCTCTATGTGTACATTTGTCCTTCAAGTTGTGCTGAAAAAGGTCAACAGAAAGGAGAAAGACAAAGTGAAAAAACAAAAAAATGTACTTGGACTTCAAGAAAAATTCTTGACGAAAGTACGAAAAAACAGAAGTAAGAGAAAAAACATGTAAAATCAATCAAAATGGATAATCATTCAGGAAAGCAAATTTCGATCTACCAAATGTTAAAATACAATTTGGTTTAAGGATTGATGTTTGACTAGTGACGTCAGCAGTCGTCGATGGCTGCGGGTGTAAGACGGCAAATCCATCTGAGGAGATCGAGTGGTTGCGATCGAAACATGTCATGGTAACCTGCCGGCCAGGGTTCGAGCCCGAGCCACGTCAAGAATGAAAGGTTATCAATAACAATTTTGATTGATTTTCATGTTGTAAAATTCCTTTCTTCATAAAAATAATTTAATAAAAATTAAATTTCATGAACTTAAGCCTAATTAAGAATATTAAAAATTTGGATTGAAAACCATAAATAGTTCAACAAAATAACCACAATACTAATTATTGTTAAAGCTAAGGCACGAGCTCTATGTGTACATTTGTCCTTCAAGTTGTGCTGAAAAAGGTCAACAGAAAGGAGAAAGACAAAGTGAAAAAACAAAAAAATGTACTTGGACTTCAAGAAAAATTCTTGACGAAAGTACGAAAAAACAGAAGTAAAAGAAAAAACATGTAAAATCAATCAAAATGGATAATCATTCAGGAAAGCAAATTTCGATCTACCAAATGTTAAAATACAATTTGGTTTAAGGATTGATGTTTGACTAGTGACGTCAGCAGTCGTCGATGGCTGCGGGTGTAAGACGGCAAATCCATCTGAGGAGATCGAGTGGTTGCGATCGAAACATGTCATGGTAACCTGCCGGCCAGGGTTCGAGCCCGAGCCACGTCAAGAATGAAAGGTTATCAATAACAATTTTGATTGATTTTCATGTTGTAAAATTCCTTTCTTCATAAAAATAATTTAATAAAAATTAAATTTCATGAACTTAAGCCTAATTAAGAATATTAAAAATTTGGATTGAAAACCATAAATAGTTCAACAAAATAACCACAATACTAATTATTTTTATTTTTTTATTTTTTTTAATTATTTTTTTTTATCTTTTCTTTTTTTTATTTTACTTTATTTTATTTTTTATTTTTTTTTCTGTCTCTGGCGGGATTCGATCCCTTAACCTCGGTGCTGATAGACTAGCTCGCTACCAGCTAGTCTACCGGGGCAGTGTAGTTTTTGTATTAAAAAACTATGTGTTTAGTCAATTAAGAGCGTAAATATGAGATTAAATTGTCCATAATAACAATAACAACGTTGATTGAAAGTGGATTGAATGTTTTTGTTTCATTACTATAACGACATTTTTATTGTCATAATGAAAATTTACATTTATGAAGGCAATTATTGAAATATGTTGCTTTTATAAAAAATTTTTTTGATTTCATAAGTTTAGTGGCATACATGTAACATTCGATGTATGAAATTATTAAATCTTACATTTTTTAATTAACAATTAAACATTTTTTTAAGGAATCTATAATTTTTTATTAATTTATGAATAAAGTTATGTTTGTTTTTTGTTTTTTTATGTTCCCAATTAAAAATTTTATTTTAACTTGGACAAACTTAAGTTTTCATATATCCAATGAAAATTTTTAACGTAATTACGAAATCCAATGAAGCGATTTTAACGAAAATACTTCATTATAACAATGAAATTCCATTTAGACAATGAACGTTTTCATTTACCCAAGGAAAGTTTTTTTATGAAAATGATTCATTAAATATATGAAGCATTTTTCTTTCAGTGCAATAAACTCAGACTTACTGAAAAAATTGTTCATAGTGTGAATCCAGGCTTATTGTGTACGCATCGATTGTTGTATTGGTGCAATTTGGGACAGACAACATTGTAAAATTATACACGGTTGAAACTCAGCATTTATTTATCGGTATCAATATTGGCATTCCTTTGATGATCACCACATTAATATCGAGTATGTTATGTGTTTCGTATCTTTTAATACAAATATAACTACGGTGATAGGCAGACCTGCTAAGACCAAAACATCTTATGTTTCTTATAGCTATCGAAACTACTACAATCTAAAATCAATATGGGGTTTTTAGCGTTGCATTGTTAGTGTTTACGGTTTGAAATGTCAACCATTCCAAACAAAACACTACCAAATCAAAACAAAACAAATTGGTTCGAACCGCCGAAGTCAGATGGCGTTTTGACACCTCCTGTAGTTGAAATCGCCTTTTACTGTGAAGTACAAATTTCGTTTATTATAAAGGCCACATTTAAAAACATTTCAGTTTATGAATTTTTAATTAACCGAATCCTGCATGGAACTTTGACGGGGTTTTTCTCTTATAAAACAAAAATATTTTTTATGAATAAGGCTTTTCAACTTTGTTCCAATATGTAAAAAAAATACATTTCTAGTTTTGGTTTTTTGATTTGTAAGTATTTTTTCAACTTGAAGAGTAAATAACGTTGTAGTACAAAGCAAATTAAAATAAATTTGAATGTTTTTTTTTTCAATTAATAAAAGGCATTTTTAATTTGATTATATTTTTTTACATTTGGTAACTTTATCAAAAATGTAGGTTGTAAGTTTTTGGTTGTGACAACTTTGTACACGTCCGCCAAAATCCTACCCTTAACTAACGCAAAGTTGTAAAAATGGCCCTAAATATGAAAACTTTGATAATACTAACCCTAGAGGAAAGGGAAATAACACTTTATATGAAAGGGAATCTGCGATATCCTAGGAGGGAGTTAATTGTCACCTTTTTGACACTTTGTAATAGGTGTGTGAAATAACCTTTATAGACACATTTAACTACGTTTAAAATAATGCCTGTTACATACACTGTCCCGAGTGAACCATGTTAAATAAAGTAATCGAACCATAAAGAATCAGCCACTGTGAGAAAACTTTCCGTTTGTCTTTATCAATTGTTTTCTGGATGACATTTTAAGATTAAATTGCTTAAGGCTAGTTTACACTATCTCACAAGTCTTACGTATTCCATATTACTTTGTGAGATAGAAATCAAATGAGTTTTGTTGCGACTGTCAAAAAATCTAATTTAACAAAGTATAAACACTCACACATGAAATAAAATACAACCCTGATTCAATGAAAAGTATTATTTTTTATGTATTCATTCATTCATTCATTCATTCATAAAACCTTAGCCTTAGGCCAATTTAATTCGTATTACATGTTGTATACCTATATATATTTACAAAGGGTACTTAACAATAAAACAATAAAAATTAAACAATACACCTTCAAGCATCCCAGCGACTCCCTCATCACCGATAAAAAGAACATTAAAAATTATTACAAGAGATGAAATATGAACCCAGTCGATTAGCATCTAATTAGTTTGCGTGTTATAAAAAGCTTCAAGTTTTCTTTTAATGGTTGAAATTGTCGATGAGAAGTTACGTAATACTTTAGGCAAAACATTCCATAATCTAGCAGTCTGAACAACTGGGAATTTAGCACGTCATACGGAAATCGCACAGAAAAAATTATTGCCGAATTATTTTCAAACAAACGATTGTTTGAAAATTTTTTTAATTTCTATAAATTTTTTTACTGATTCAAACAATATTTTTGTTTGATTTTTATTTAACCAACAACAATGTGGACAACTCTTCAAAAATATAATAAATGCGCTATTCGTGTCAAATTTTCATAATTTTGTATGAAATACTTAACGCTCTTTAATGTTGTCGTCTTTTTGCATTTTTTTATTTGATCGTAAGCAACACTTCTTTATGTGAAATATAAGAACAACAACAAAAAACA
Source organism: Pollenia angustigena (assembly GCA_930367215.1). Lineage (NCBI taxonomy): Eukaryota > Metazoa > Arthropoda > Insecta > Diptera > Polleniidae > Pollenia > Pollenia angustigena. Next base: position 19,868,823 of record OV884061.1, on the reverse strand, counting down.
CACACAGTCTATTTTTGGACGCTTTAAAAAAGTGCAACTATAAGAAAAACAATAGCAGAAACAACATTACAAGAAACAAAATCCCGTATTCAATTTTTTCAAACTGTTTGCTTAAATACATCAAATACAAAAATAGAATGATGGCGAAAAACATATCGAGTCGGTCTGCTGCCGTTTTGGTTACATTTCTTCTTTAGCAAAGGAAAGGATACAGCAACAGAGAGAGATAAAGAAAAACATTGTGTTGTGTAAATAAGACTTCGTTTAAAAATTATTCCAACAAAAAAAATGTGTCTCAAAGCCAGCCGGCGGCTCTGCTCTGCCGTCATCTTCTCATACAGTGCTTACTTGTGTGCGCGTCATTGCTTGTGCAAAAACTTTTTTTTTTTTTATTTTGAAATTTAGTATATGAATTTCAGTAAACTTTTTGTTTGATTCAGTTAAATTATTTGTTTGAAAAAATCAGTGTTTTTTTTTTCAATAAACGAAATGCAAATAAATTGTTTGAATATGCAAATTTGTTTATAGGACCGATTTCAGACAAAAAATTGTTTGATTCTACAAATTTTTTGTTTGAATTGGAAAAATAATTTTTTCTGTGCGTATTAATTATAAACTTTGTATTCCCGAAAATAACTTTGATAATATAATTGCATGTGCCCGTGCATAAAACTGAATTGGCAAATTGGTTTTTTTCGTTGTTTTCTTACAAAGACAATAGAATGAAGCGGTTTGTTTTTTAATTTTGTTCTTTTAACCCACTTACAACTACAATTCGAGTCGGAAAGAACCCAACCAATTGTAGGGGGATGTAAGAAAAGATAAACTCACTGTTTATTGTTGGTGTTTTGTTTAAGCTTTGATATTGTTACAAGTAAGACTTAGAGTGTTTATAACTCTTATTCGCTTTAGGGTTTTATTTGTTTAATATTTTTGGCTTTTCTAAAATCTTTGGAAAAGGTTTCCTGATGAGCTGGTCTAAGCAACCGGCGAAATGCGCATAGAAGCTAGCTTTCCCTCAACAATAAATTTCAGTGTATTTATCAAATATGAAAAACTGGGAATTTAGCACGTCATACGGAAATCGTATTAATAACATAGTTCTTATAGTTCAAGCAAATGATATCATTTGTGCAATACTTATAGGATTCCGATATTTAATAATTCTAAATATATAAATTAAGAAACGAAATTTAAGATAATCCTCAAATGAAAATCTCAAAAAACCCACACACCCTTAATCCTATTCCTACTACCAATGTTACATCCTGAGTAAACTTTGATACAATAATTAACCTGAGACATTAAAAGTGCATGAGCAACATCAAATGGTATAGCCACCTAAGTGTAAGACAAACCCTGGAGCATATGCAATCAATGTGTGGTTCAAAAGACAGTTTCTCATCTATCACCATTAGGGTTCCCAACTTTTTTTGTTGCAATTAAAGTACATTTATTATTAAAGGTTAAGAAAAAAAAGTACACAGTATAAATATAAAGTACAATTAATTTCTTTTTATTGTTATATTTAGAAACGTTTTTTTTTATTGCTTTTCGCAAGTTTTATCAAACAATTACACTGTGCTAGAATTTGACACTTTTTTTTTAAACAAGCCGGGCAACTGGCGCTTTAACCTAATTCGGATACGCTGAATCCAATACCGGTTCAAAAACGGTTCAGTTTATTGAAATTACTTTAAAAAAAACGAAAATCCGCAACAAAATTTGCTTTAAACGTTAAATTTTATTCTAACATGCGCAGTCGTTTTAGAAACATAACTTTTTTTTTGGCAACAAAAATAATTTTTTAGCAACATTTCGAAATTTTTGTTTGCTAAAAATCTATAAAAAATTACAGCTATGCTTCTAATTTTTTCCAGACATATAAAAAACAAAACAATTTATAAATGATTAAAATCTGTTAACAACTTTTGATTTTATTCACAAAAGTCGAAAAATTTTAAATAATTTCAAAATTTAAAAAAACGCAATATTTGCATGGGAGCCGCCTTAAGAAGTGGTGATAAGGGACAAGTATGTCTCGATAAATTGTTAAGGCGACTACTTGGCTGTTATGGTACGTTTTCTTCAATATATATCTAGTCTGTATTAATCATTTTGTATGGGAGCCCCCTTAAGGAATGGAAATCTTGAAATTTAGTTTTAAATGTTAGTTAAACGAGTCACTTTTGTGCTCGCGACCTAAAAGCAGGCAGTAATTTAAAAGAGTTTTGCACTTGTGTTTTTAAAACAGGCAGTTATTGTACTCAAACAAAACAAACAAGTGAATAGTGCTGTCTGATTATTTTTTTTTTTTTTTTCGAAAAATCGTCCTGCCAATATAAAAAAACATCAAAAAATGGCCCTGACTAATATCAATTAGTTGTTCTTTAGTTTTTCTAAAAAAAAACTTGTACAATTAGTATTATAAATTTATGACTAATAAAACCCTGACTAATAAAACCCTGACTAATATAACCTGAATCTATTTTGAATTCTAGATAAATCTAATCATGCGATACAAAGTATTTCCGCGTACTTTATTTTTCTCATAAAGAATAGAGTACAATTACTCGAAATAACGTACAATACTTTATTATAAAGTACGGTTGGCAAGCCTAATCACCATGCCAAGACATTTCATCTGACTAACAATATCAATTATGTCACCACCAATCCTCAAATCCAAGTCCAAAAATTCATATTAGGAAATAAATCATTCATAAATAGCGTGAACAACATAGGGCCTAAGACTGAACCTTGCGGAACACCTGACCTCACATATTCCAGACCAGAAACTAAGCCATTAAGGGACACATATTGCCTCCGACCAGCCAAATATGATCATATCAACTTACATGCCGACGATGAAAAACGAAAATTACTATTCAATTTGGTGACCAATAGAGAATGTTTTACCTGATCAAACGCCTTAGATAGGTCAATAGAAACCAAAATACTTACATTACCCCTGTTTAAATTATTTCTTACAGACTCAATCAACTCAGTTAGAAGAAAACCAGTATTACGACCACGACGAAAACCAAATTGAGATTCACTAAGCATCCCATTATCTTGTAACCACTACATCATCTGATCATTTATTATATTTTCAACAACTTTTGACAGCACAGGCATTATACTTATTGGTCTCATATTGTCAACCGAAAAATCACCCCTCTTCTTAGGAATAGGAACAATACGCGCAACCTTCCATTCCCAAGGGTACCTAGACATACAAATGTTATTAATGATGTGTAAGATGTGCCCACAGAGGTACGGAAAAATTATTCTCAACAATCTTATAGACACGCTATCAGAGCCTGCAGAAGTATATCCAATTCCCAGCAACGCAATATGCAAATCAGCCATTGTTATATAAAGAAAAACCACTATTATACTCTGTGCAAGCAAAATCAGGTACCGAATCCTCAATTACTAACTGATTGCCAATAAAGTTACTATTTACATCATCCAAATCAACCTCAGCAGAAGCATACGTCTCCGCTAAAACACCCACTCTACCCAACCTATTCCACATCTCTCTAGTACAATCTGTCCGTTCTCATTCTTAATCTTTTTATCTTAGCCCTGGTCAGATTACGCAACCGCCGATAGGCCTCCGAATAACTATCACTCCTATTATTAAAATATGACCTCAGAGCAATGCCAGTTAACGATCTGTGATAGTTAATGTCATTAGAGAATCTAAGCACATTATGATTCCTACTAGGATAAACTTCTCTTACAGCCATTATTATAACTTGGCGTTAGCTGTTATCCGACAGTTAACAGACGCTTTTTGACAGATAACACAATATTATCTGTCAATTTAATCCTAACTTTAGCTAACTTCAAGTTGTAATAATGGCCCTTAATGAAACATGGCGCAAAATATCACAAAGCAGTGTATTTAGGAAGACAATTAAGTATCAGGAACACCAGACTGGTAAAGTGGTGAAAAGTCCGTTTGTATTATATGATCTTTAATTGCACGAAAATTAGCATTATTATAGTCCCTAAAAAATGTAGGTTCAGATGAAACATTAGCAACCATATTAAAAGAGGCACATATGTATCATACAATGGTGTGATATAAAAGGAACCTGAAATTGTAAAGATGCAACTACTGTCAATTCTCGACTAACTAAAAAGTAATCAATAAGTGAAGTAGTCAGGTGATATGAGTCATAATGTGTAGGAATGCAGTTATGCAAGCAACTCAAGTCTAACCGTCTACAAAGCGAATGTACCGCATTCGATTTTAAAGTATTCAAAAGATCATTATTAATATCTCCAACCACAATAATATGCTGGTACCGAACCAAAAGTCCACTAAATAATCTTTTAAATAAATCAAGATCATCCCTAGGAAGATAAGTGAGTGGCCCCCAACAACAAAGTTCCAATTCCAGTGTAAACCTCAATGAAGAGTCCCTCACATGAAAAATGTTCACAGAATTTATAAATAGGTTTAAATCGAATGCCCTGCGCAATGTATATAGCCACCCCACCACCCCTACGTCCATAAGGACGATCAGCTCTACAAACAGTGTACCCAGGCAGATCCATCGCCTGATTCAAACTAGCCAAGTTTCCGTAACACAAATTATATCCAATTGAGTATTCCTAACAATAGAGCTAAGCTCATCTAGTTTACACGACCTGTTTGAAGGACAAAGGCTCTGAGCATTTATATGAGCTACCCTAAAACCATGCAAACCTGAGAAAGCACAATCAATACACCCATCACTAACAACTGGGCCCAAAATAATTCTAGTATTCAAAGGAGTTAAAACGAACTGTGTGAAGGAGTCGTAGGGATGCCAGATAAGCGTAATTACAAAATATTAAAGCAATTATATTCAACTAGGTAAGAAATGACTATGACACTAAACGTTATGACATACATATACTGTTGTCAAAATGTACATAAATTGAAAGCTGTAATGAGGCTGTTCTATATTTGTAAGCAATTTACTTTCAAGATGTCATCAAGAAAACAATTTATAGAGACAAACTTGTAATCAGCTGTTAAATTGAAGGTAAAATTGCCAAGTAAATAAAAAGGTGAAATTGAAAAAATATATCGATATATATCGAATCGATATTTATTATATCAAAAATATCTATATATCGAACGTATTTTGCTGAAACTTTACCAAATAAAAAATACGTAATGTTTATATTTTTCGGCTTGAGGTCTGTTTCATAAAATATAATAAAAATAAAAACTCTTATTCTGTTTTAATTTGTAATTATTTATTTATTTATTCCAATATTTCGACCAACTTTGTTGGTCATCCTCAGGGAAATAGTTATGATTTAATATTTACTGCCGAAAAATATAAACATAACACATTTAACAAGTGAAAAGGTCTACATACACACAAAACACAAATTAAAAAATGTAATATATATACAGTGCTGATCAAAAAAATAGACCTTTTTATTTTTTTTATTTTTTCGAAATTGCTAAGTTTAGTTTTAATACACAATCTAAATACTAAAGTTGAAGCAACATTTTTTTCTTTTTAATATCTTTATTAACATAAAAAAATAAATAATTCACTTTTTTGCTGCTCAAAATAATAGACTTATTTTAATTATCGTAAGAGGTCTTACGTTTTTTTTTATTAGAGTAAAGTACTAAATTAAAAGTATGTAATATAATATTAAAGACTTATTATTTTTTGCTATTTTAGTAACCAGAGTGACCACCATTGTTATACAGCACAGCTCGAATCCGCTTGGGCATTGACTCAATTAATTTTGACATTTTTCAATTGGAATGTCTTCCCAACTGCTTTTCACACTTTCCCAAAGTTGCGATTTATTCGTAAAAACTTTTCCCTCTATGCTTCTCTTTAGTTCCGTCCACAAGTTCTCAATCGGGTTGAGATCAGGAGACTGAGAGGGCCATTCCAAAGAGGATACTTCGTGTTCACTCAGCCAAGATTTAACCAATTTTGACGAGTGTTTAGGATCATTATCCTGTTGGAAGTACCAATTTGGTGGCATATGGTAGCATCACATCCTTTAAAATATCGCAGTAGATTTCTTTATTCATGATTTCAGTGATCTGGTGTAAAGGTCCTACACCATACCATGAAAATGCGCCCCACACCATAATATTGCCTCCACCGGGTCTATGAAATAACTCCCACGAAATAAGTCCCACTTTTAAAAACGAAATAAGTCCCACAAAAAATTGCTGTTTTGAAAGTGGGAGTTATTTCGTTTTTAAAAGTGGGACTTATTTCGTCAATTGATGGGACTTATTTCGTTACGCGTTTTTATTTTAAGTGGGACTTATTTCGTTTTGAGTGGGAATAAATTCGTTTTGTAAAGTGGGAGTTATTTCATACCCCTAAATTTATATTTTGGTGGGATTTATTTCGTTTTAAGTGGGACTTATTTCATTTTCATTATTTTGCATTTTAAGTGGTGGAATAAATGATTTTTTTATGGAGGAGTGCGATTAGGGTAGCCAGATTTTAAATTCGGAAAAACAGTACATTGAATACAAATAACAGTACAATCAAGAAAAAAACCGTACATTATTTTTCACGAAAACATAACCATTTGTTTTAATTAGTAACCCCCCAATTTCACCAAGTTCAGCTATATTTTACTATTAGTTCGAGCTGTCAAAACATATTGTAAGCTGGAAGTTAAAGTAATGGTTAGTTTTAACTGAACTTGGTGAAATTGGGGTAAATATTTTAAACTTTTGATTGAATATGCAACAACAATTATATAGAGAAATACACTTAAAATGTGTAACGTCAACGGAATTATTTCCATTTTATGGCATTTCATAAATTTATGAAATTACTCCATTACCACAAACGAAGCATTTGGCCAGGAAAACCATAACATTGCTGTAAGCCATATAAGGAAGGAGAAAAGCGTTACTAAGCTCAAAACAATTAACTCATTGATTGCGTAAGTACGATTTTCTTTAAACATATTCGTATTTAAACCAATTTTCACTACACACATAGTTGCACAAATCATATAGAATTTGAGAAAATGTTTGTTTCCTAAATTAATTTTCCAGTTTTAAAAAATTTTTAAATTATTTACGGCTAATTTTACCAAGTTCAGCTATAATTAACTATAACTAAAACAAAAGGTTTTTTGACTTTTATAATGAAAGTTAATTAAACCTGAACTTGGTGAAATTGGCCATTAATTTATAAAATCCAAAAAAAAAAATAGTTTGCTTTATTTTTATTTCACAAAATCTGAAAATATTTAAAATCAAGTGCAATTGAAAACGATGAATATTTTCAATAAAATTTTTGTAAAAATTAACTTATCTTTTTCTTATTTCAGTAGTTTAGGTAAAGAAAAGTGGTCCTCAATGGTATAAGGTATTTTTATAAATTTTGAACACGGAGAATTTTCCAAATTTGTTTGTTTTCAAATTGACGTGATTTCGATTTCCAGAACATGCCCGAAAATTAAAAAAGTTCTAAAAATTAACGATAATTGTGTTGGAATAAGTATTTTTTTAGTACTTAAAAAAAATTTAGATTTTATTTTTGTCTTTCTCAGGGGTGGAAAGGGAAAGACTGTTGGAAGAGGTAGCCATAAAATCATAACAACATGAAAATATACCACTGCTACGAGCCACCCATTATAATTAAGATTTGTACTGTGTATTTATGAGAAAACAATGACCACAGCGTAAAAACTCTTATTATTTTAGAACTTTTTTTTAACACAACATAATTTTTGTAAGCCAGTACTGTTAATTTTAGACTGAGCAAAAAAAACAGTACAAAAAACTGTACAAAATGTAAAAAACAGTACATTTTCGTACTGTTTTAGGAGTTGTGCATAAAACAGTACAATTGCAAAAAATCAGTACATGTACTGCTTAAAACAGTACGTATGGCAACCCTAAGTGCGATAGAGCCATGAAATATAAGGCCATTATGGCTTTATTTCTCATTTTTTTCTTATGCAAAAAGTTATATATTGGACATTTCGTAAAAGGGACAACTATAATTTTTTGTCCTTATCTCTCATGGCTCTCCTTTTTTTGTTATTAATTACTTTATACTTACTATAATAAAAAAACTTTAAAGAAATGTGTACAAATAGGTACCGAACTTAACTACTGGAAAAACAATATTAAAAAAAATTGTTGACGTAATTACGTATGTATGTGTTTTATTATATTTTTAGTAGGAAATTGGAATTCGTGTTCCATGTTTTCTAATATCACCATTACAAAATACAACTAATCCCAATGCCACGTTAAAACTATAATACCGTCTACCATGCACTGGATCGATAATTTTAATCTGATGGTCCTTCCGAAACGGTTTCCATCTTAATAATAAGAACAATTGATCTGTACTTAATCCATTTACGAATCCAAACGTTGTTACTAGTAGGCGTTCTCTATATGTTCCTTGATCGAAAAAAGAATTAATAATAAATTCTGGAACTCTATCAAAATTCGTAATATCCATTCCATTAAGAAGCCTTCTGCAAGCTTGCATACCATTTTTCTTTATTATTCCTCTGCTTTGATTATTCATATTATTCGACGTGTTTTTTTCGAAGAGCCAAATACTTCTTATTTGAAATCGCATTAAACAGTGAAAAAGTGGGACTTATTTCGTTTATGAAAGTGGGACTTAATTCATTTAAGAAATATATTATTCAAGGGGGAGTTTTTTCATTTTGAGTGGGAGTTATTTCATTTCAAGTAAATTTTTAAATCATTTCATTTTGGTGGGACTAATTTCGCTTTCAAAAGTGGGACCTATTTCGTGGGAGTTATTTCGTTTTTTAAGCAATTTTTGGTGGGACTTATTTCGTTTTTAAAAGTGGGACTTATTTCGTGGGAGTTATTTCATTGACCCCCTCCACCATGTTTGACCGTTTTTTTTGTATACCGGTCATCCAGCTCTTTACCTTTTGGTCTTCTGACGTTATGGCGACTATCTGAGCCAAATAAATTTATTTTAGTTTCATCGCTCCACAAAATTTTCTTGAAATCATCCAGAGATTGATTTTGGTATTTTTTAGCAAATTGAATACGAGCTTTTTTGTTCTTGGCACTTAATAGAGGAACCTTTCGGGCGACTCTTCCAGGCAAATTATTTTCAAGAAGTCTTCGGCGCACTGATGGAGCACTAATTTCATTATTAATTTCAGCAGAAATTTTTTTGATGATATAAATGGATTTTTTTTTGCCAAGAGTACTATACGGAAATCAGTAGTTGACGACGTTTTTCGTGGTCTACCACGTGTTTCTTTGGTTTTTTCCACTTTAAAGCATTTCTGATACAGTGTTCGGATCTTGCAAGTGCTCTAGCAATGAAATCTATACTTTTCCCTTCACTTCTTAGATTTTTAGCAACGCGGCGTTCCTCAATAGTGCAATGTTTTTTTCGACCCATCTTAAGCAAATATTTTAAATAAATTTAAATGTGTTTTGTTAAATATTTGTTTACTTACTTTTAATTAAGCTATCTTGCACAGAACAAGAAAAAAGTTATAAAAAAATTCCTTGATACAAGAAAGTTGTTCCAAGAAGGTCTATTATATTGAACAGTTACAATTGCACTAAATTATGTTTTTACCACCTACACTTAAAACTCAAAAAATAAATTCCACAAAAATGCAACAATTATTAGAGAAGACATATACAAATCTAACGGTAATATTTGATCTCAAGAGAAAAAATGTAAATAAGAACAATTTAAGAACAAACTTTTTCTCTCAGTAACCGCCTATTATATTGATCAGCACTGTATATATGCACAAATCTTATTATTATTCCAAATACATATATATAGGCACATATATTGTTCCAAAACCGCATAAAATAAATCCTTTCCAGTTCGCTTGACTTTACTATTTTAATTAGAAGTATGAAATGTGAAAATCCCGCTTTTTTCTTAATTCTTCTTCTTATAAATGCCAATCATTTTAGATCTTCATATTAGTTTAAAAAAACATATGATGCATGCAGTGATGCCAATTCTTAAAAAAAACATATTGTTCGAAAAACGGCTAAAATTTGTAGTTTTTAATGTAGACTGACTTTAAAAAATATCAAATTCGATAGTCGTATTTCAATATCGATGTTACGGTATTTTAAATATCGGCGATATATATCGATTATTTTTCTTAAATATCGATATTTTGGTAATAAATTGTTGAAATTATAAAGATCGTAGTGTTAAAACATTGCTTGTTGCAAATATCGAGCTCGTACTGTATATTCTAATCCGATTGTAAGATTTTGTATTTATATAAGTGCTACCAATTTAGCTATTTAGTGGTTTTATTTAGCCATAAATAAATAAATAAATCTGCCATGAGCCATTTTCTTCAAGATTTAAAAAATTTTGGACTAGAAGATTTTTCTTAACTCATACGTGCGCACGACGAAAAAATTCAATTCTATCGAAGATTTGAAAAATTTTAGCAATATTTCGTCATGAAAAGCAATCATATTTAATTTTTTTGTCAATTTAGAATTTTACTATAGAAAATTTGGCAACGCTTGTTTCAACAGTAGCAAATTTGTTGACGACAAAAAATGGCATGTGCTTTGTAAATTCCAAGTATTAAATTACTATTATAGTAACGTCGATTCCTGTTTACTCTTACTTAACGATTTAAGTTATTTTTAACCAGTTTCTTAAGCCAGTCTCATTAGCTGGTGGCGTCACAAACTCATTAAACGATTGTCAACTCGCCAACAGAAAAAAATTTCAACACAGGAAAAAGATAAATTCTTGATAAATAAATCTGGGTGATGAATTTAAGGATAAAACCTAGTTTTCCCATTAAGTACTTTGATAAATGCTGTCTCTAGCAGGATAAGTGTGTATAACTAAAAAAAGACGATTGGTTGGATAAGAGTGCTCGCCCTTTTCAGGTAACAGGTAAACAACAAAAACAAGAACTAATTTGCTTTGGCGAAAAGCCAGAAATCAAGCAATTATTACTCATGTACAAGAAAAAAAAATTGAAATGAAACTAAACCAGTGGTGTCAATGATGATTGTGTTGGTGTGATTACATTTATCTCTTACATCCTCAGCGGGTGAAATGTGCGGTTGAGAGGCCTATTGTGAGGCCTACCCAGCAAAAACTTGGTAATGACTTGCCATTACTGAACAACTTACTACTGACTACTTCATTCCATCTGCATTACATAGAAGTAGTTTAGTAATGGCTGACATATAATCTGATACCTAAGTACTTGTGTATGAGTTGACTAACGAAATTTATAATTCCGTTAGTTTTTTTCAAATCTAATACAAATTGGTTTTAAATATTTATTCTTACAATTTGTTTTTTTTTTTTATTACACTGAAAGAAAAATGCTTCATATATTTAATGAATCATTTTCATAAAAAAATTTTACTTGGGTAAATGAAAATTTTCATTGTCTAAATGGAATTTCATAGTTATAATGAAGTATTTTCGTAAAAATCGCTTCATTGGATTTCGTAATTACGTTAACAATTTTCATTGGATATATGAAAACTTAAGTTTGTCCAAGTTAAACAAAAAAATTTAATTGGGAACATAAAAAAACAATATACAAATATAACTATATTCATAAATTAATACAAAATTATAGTTTCCTTAAAAAAAATGTTTAATTGTTAATTAAAAAATGTAAGATTAAATAATTTCATACATCTAATGTTACATGTATGCCATTAATTTTATGAATTAAAAAAATTTTTTTATAAAAGCAACATACATATTTCAAAAATTGCCTTCATAAATTTAAATTTTCATTATGACAATATAGTAATGAAACAAAAACTTTCAATCCACTTCGATCAACGTTTTTATTGTTATTATGGACAATCTAATCTCATATTTACGCTCGTAATTGAGTAAAAAACATAGTTTTTTTATGCAAAAACTACACTGCCCCAGTAGACAAGCTGGTAGTGAGCTAGTCTATCAGCACCGAGGTTGCGCGATCGAATCCCACCAGAGACAGAAAAAAATAAAAAATAAAACGAAGTAAAATAAAATAAGAAAAAATAGAAAAAAACAAGTTAGAGTGCTATATTCGGCTGTGCCGAATCTTTATTACACTGAAAGAAAAATGCTTCATATATTTAATGAATCATTTTCATAAAAAAATTTTACTTGGGTAAATGAAAATTTTCATTGTCTAAATGGAATTTCATAGTTATAATGAAGTATTTTCGTAAAAATCGCTTCATTGGATTTCGTAATTACGTTAACAATTTTCATTGGATATATGAAAACTTAAGTTTGTCCAAGTTAAACAAAAAAATTTAATTGGGAACATAAAAAAACAATATACAAATATAACTATATTCATAAATTAATACAAAATTATAGTTTCCTTAAAAAAAATGTTTAATTGTTAATTAAAAAATGTAAGATTAAATAATTTCATACATCTAATGTTACATGTATGCCATTAATTTTATGAATTAAAAAAATTTTTTTATAAAAGCAACATACATATTTCAAAAATTGCCTTCATAAATTTAAATTTTCATTATGACAATATAGTAATGAAACAAAAACTTTCAATCCACTTCGATCAACGTTTTTATTGTTATTATGGACAATCTAATCTCATATTTACGCTCGTAATTGAGTAAAAAACATAGTTTTTTTATGCAAAAACTACACTGCCCCAGTAGACAAGCTGGTAGTGAGCTAGTCTATCAGCACCGAGGTTGCGCGATCGAATCCCACCAGAGACAGAAAAAAATAAAAAATAAAACGAAGTAAAATAAAATAAGAAAAAATAGAAAAAAACAAGTTAGAGTGCTATATTCGGCTGTGCCGAATCTTTGATACCCTCCACCGACAGTTCGAATGTTTAAGGAGTAATATCTGTATGATGTTATTATAATCTTAAACTGTGACGATATGTTATTAATTATGGTTTAAGGCAACCAAACTGTTTTCCGGTAGAAGGGTTTATATGGGGCCTAGGGTAAATTATGGAACGATCATCACGAAATTTCACAGCGTCATTTCTAGTCCTTTAAAACTGTGACGTACCAATTTCTGTTATGATAGCATTATTAATTATGGTTTTAGGTGTACTGAACTGTTTTCCGGGAGTAGGGTTTCTATGGGGCCTAGGGTTAATTATGTACCGATCTTCACGAAATTTCACAGTATCATTTATAGTCCTATAAAACTGTGACGGGCCAAAATTTGTTATAATTGCATTATTTTTTACGGTTTTAGGCGTACTAAACTGTTTTCCGGTAGTAGGGTTTATATGGAGCCCAAGGTAAATTATGAACCGATCGTCACGAAATTTCACAGTGTTATTTCTTGTCCTAAAAAACTGTGACGTACCAAATTTTGTTACGCTAGCGTTATTTTTTACGGTTTTAGGCGTACTAAACTGTTTTCCGGGAGTAGGGTTTATATGGGGCCCAGGGTAAATTATGGACCGATCTTCACGAAATTACACAGTTTTATTTCTTGTCCTATAAAACTTTGATGTACCAAATTTTGTTATGATAGCATTATTTTTTACGTTTTTAGGCGTACTAAGTTGTTTTCCGGGAGTAAATTTTATATGGGGCCTATGGTAAATTATGAACCGATCTTCACGAAATTTCAAAGATTTATTTTTAGTTCTATAAAACTTTGATAAACCAAATTTTGTTATGATAGCATTATTTTTTACGTTTTTAGGCGTACTAAGTTGTTTTCCGGAAGTAGGTTTTATGTGGGGCCTATAGTAAATTATGGACCGATCTTCACGAAACTTAACAGTTTAATTTCTAGTCCTATGTAACTGTGACTTGCCAAAATTTGTAATGATAGCATTGTTAGTTAGGGTTTTAGGCTTAATATACTGTTTTCCGGGAGTAGGGCTTATATGGGGCCTAGGGTAAATTATTGACGGATCTTCACGTGATTTCCAGTTGAATAAAACGAATTGTTGCGAAATCTTATATCATTCTGTGCATTTTTCCACCATTTATGTTAGTTTTTGTAACAAAATTATCAATTTTTTTTAGGTGGTGGTTCCACATTTTGATTCATAGCTCAGATCCTATTGAACCGATTTTGCTGAATTTCAATCCCAAACTGCTTAGGATAACTACAAGCAATTTTACACCAAGTTTGTTGATTTCTTTTGAGTTTTTCGAAAGTGAGCGTGTTTTCAACAGACGGACAGACGGACAGACAGACGGACATGGCTAAATCGACTTAAAATTACTCAAGGACCGAGAATATATATACTTTATAGGGTCTGAGATGAATAGTAAAAAAGTTTCACACATAGTGCCAAAAGCACTAAGTTGGCATCACTGTCTGTATGTACAATGTATTCCCAGCGACGAATGTAATCAATAGGAATCGAGAATGCAATGCATCTATTGATAAATATTTGATTCCAGAACTCATTATTCTGAACCCAGAACATGTCCGAGGATTGTAATAAATTATTTAAATGTATACTGGGAATGACTTAAATAATTCTAAAATATACGAATAATTGTCACGAACAGAAGAAAAAACACGAGTAATTGTTACGAACAGAAACAATACATACATTCCTTGTTCTGCAAATGTGAGAATACGTGTTAATCAAATCATAATTATTTTATTTCAAGGATTCTTAAAGTCAATTCTGTAAGCCAGAATAGTTTGAACGTGATTCCTCTTCATGAAAATTGCAATTACGTCGATATTGTACCGGAATTGCGGTATGTTTGTATGATTACCTACCTTATAGCCCCCTAAACCTCTAAGCCGATCTTTCTGAAACTTTTACATTATATTGCTGCTAGTGGGGAAGGAGCTTAGGCTTTATATATTTTTGAAATTTTAATTGGTAACCTTTAACGTGGCACCTTCCGAGCAGCAAGACCAAAAGCTTAAAAATGTTGTACAAAAAAACTTGACTTTCAATACACATCATCTGACAAAATCTGGGCGGGATTGGCGATGACGGTGAAAAATAATCTGACAACTCTGTCCCCAACTAGACAACGACGAATGAACTTGAGAACGGGTCAGTGATGGGATTTAAACAGCAAATAACAAAAATGGGCCAAATTCACTGAAGAGGTGTCAGAAAAGGTGTAGAAATTTAACTTTAGAAGTTTAGCTCAAATTTTGCATTTTTAATGAATATTTGTTATATTTTTTAAGGCTTTTAAGGTAAAATTGGTTTTAACACTAAAAATCAGAAAAGTTCAGCCTTAAGCTTTGATTGTGCACTTATTTTTATTTGATTTATCGGACTTGATGAAGTTTACGCTACATTAAATTTTTCAGTCAATCAAGTTAGCAATAATTAAACTCAGGTGGAACATTTTTATTTTTAAATTCTATTTCTTCTTTATATATCGAGCCCTTACCGCGAAAATAACGTAAACACCAAAAGTCAAATTTTACAGGATAGAGTTTTCTTTTATTTTATTTAATATAAATTTTGTATGAAATTTGTCGCTTACGATAAAATTGTTCTTGCAATAAAATATTTTCAATAAGGATACAATTTTAAAAAAGAAGAAAATTTTCCATAAAGAAATGTAAACGGGATGTCGTTTTCTTGAAACACTTATTAAATACGGGTAATGTTAAAACTTTAAATTGCAGATCCATCAGGAATATTCGCTACGGTAAAAAAACGGTCTACACATTTTTCATTCAAAATTCGTACCAATATGACAAGATTTTGCAAGTGTGCACTACTTGTTTAAATTTTTTTATTCCAGTACAGTCTGCTACTATTTTTGTTGCTTTTTGCGGTGAATAAAGCATTTTTTCACAATGTTTGAATCGATTATTCCGTTTTTTAAAAAATTACCGAGGTAATACAAAACGAACTATGGTAGTTATCTTCCACCACAAAATTTGCTAACATTAACTCCAAATTTTGGGTTTCTGCGAAACTTTAATTTGAGATAAGAAGTTATTTATTTTTAGGGAAGATCTAGGTTCAAGCTCCAAACCTTTGTGGGCTTCAGAAGCCTCATCTCGTTGAATATGTAGCTTGCTTCTAGCAACTTTTACATTGCATATAAAACATACCCTTATATTTTGTGTATACACATACACACAACATACAAAAATGGCCTAATTGTGCCATAAATCCTATCACTGGCACGGGTGTATGACTTCTATTTTCCAGTTTTTGTGTTCTATACGATTTTGTGCAACTATGAATGTGAAGTGGTGAAAATACCCTGCAGCTAAAATCGTTCTTACTAGTGACTAATTTTGGACTAGATATACCCACACCACAATAGTGGAGAGGGAATTATGCATTTGTGCTATGTCGAACTAACGATGTCCGTCCGGCTGGCTGGCTGTCCATGTAACCTTGTGCGCAATTTTGGACATAATTTGATAAAATTTGGGACATGGGTTCTTATTACCACAAGGACTAAGCCTATTGAAAATGGGCGGAATCGTAGGACCACCAGGGAAGGTAGGGGGAAATTTCTTCCTCTCAGAAACTATCAAACCGATTTTAATGAAATTTAAAACATAGATAAAACCATATCTATATGGACACAAAAGGTATGCATTTTTTAAAAACTAGGACCACGAGGGGAGATAGGGGCAATTTCAGCCTCTCAAACCGATTTTAATGAAACTTAAAACATAGATAGAATCATATATATATGGACACATAAGCTATACAGTTTTTCAAAAATAAGACCACAAGGGGAGGTAGGGGATAATTTCTGCTTCTCACAAACTTTCAAACCGATTTTAATGAAATTTATAAACATAGATAAATCATATTTATATGGACACATAAGCATGATGTGTTTTTATATACTGTGGTGTAGGGTATTATATGGTCGGGCTTGACCGACTATACTTTCTTACTTGTTTTTTACTTAAAAAGTAGGTTGCTTCTTAGACTGGTGACAGGGCTGCTATCTTCGTGTCCAATCCCACGATGCATTCATGCTTCAGCAAAAATTAATGTAATTTGCCTTCTTGCCTTAAGTCCTTATGACACTTCGTTTATTATTCATTGAATTAATAGAAAGAAACAGTATATGTATGTTGAAAAGTGCAAACTATAAACAAAACAGTAAATACTTTGTGATGTTTTTTAACAGAAAATTTGTTTTAATTTTTGCCAAAGTTAGGAAGGAGTCAAAAAACTTGTAGTCGTTACTGTGAAAGAGCTCGTTAATCTTGTTTAGAATTCATAAAATCTTACTAAAAAAAATGATCGATAAATTAGCAATTAGCTTAAGAGCCAATGTGGGTACTTATTTCGAAAATAATTGTTTCTTCTGGAATAAAATTCATTAAATGTTGTTTAAAAAACATAATTTAATATAAATTTGTAGACTTGCTTTGAATGAGATAAAAATAAATTTTTTTTTATTTTCTTTTTCAATTTTAGGTAAATATAAGTCAGAAAGAGTATGTCACCAAATATCGAGAATATTTGCAACGTGTTCATATCCGTAAACGTCGGGAGTTACGTGACGCTTTAGGGGATTACGATGAAAATATTTTAAGACCTTTGGAAATATTCAGTATTGTAAGCAATAGCACATTACCTAGTCAGCACCACGTCCACCACAAATACTTTAATGAAATCTCGTTTAGACGTGAGAAGAGAAATACTGATAACGTAGAAAATGCGGGAAATAACGAAAGTATAGAAATGCTCGATAAGAGTCGAAAACAGAGTTTGGAAGAAAGTGTCCGAAATATTTTATTTCTAAAAAAAAAATATCAAAAACCTAGAAGTACAAAAAAACAAAGAGATGAACGTAAGACCAATATACGCTTAATGTTTGCTCTTAAGCCAGATGTTTTAAATTTAAGCTCTAGTGATATCGAGGAAGCTAACGTAAGACTAGTTCTAATACATAGTCCAATTTTAGCTATAAGGAATTCTAAAAATAAGCGAGTACATACAAAAAAACCTAAAAGTAATTCATGTGGGTGGGGGAAAAATGAAAGCCCCAAAAATTCGCATTATGTCAATGTGTTGAATTTGAAACTGTATTTTCTCTCCAAAGCTGGTAAGCGTGTGTGGTTAGATAGTCGAAAAGTGGATATAAATGTAGATTTAACTAAGCCCGATGAAACCCATACGCAGTGGTTGCAGTTTGATGTCTCAAAGGCGGTGAAGACCTCAATCGATGACAAGCATTTGCAGCATGTTGTACTAGAATTGCAGTGTGATAATTGTAAACGGATTGGGGCTCGTATTCTTAATGACGCTTATAATACAGCCGCTGATGCTTTAGCTGATCAGCCATTAGCCGAAGGTCATCAACTTATGCCAGTTTTAAATATTGTCGGTCATTTTGATCAGTCTCATGGTATCATGCGACCTCATAAGTATGACACTGAACCCGGCGATATTATTGAACACGCTACCACCCAACGACATTATCACCACCAAACGGCTGACAGCAGCAATATCAAAAATCGGCACAATCGCCGTACAAACTGCTATAAAGCGAATCAACGTTGCTGCCGTCATTCAATGGAGGTAACTTTCAAGGAAATCAAAGGCTTTGAATTTATTATACAGCCAAAAGTTTTTGATGCCGGTTATTGCCGTGGACGGTGTCCTCCCCGTTATAACCCGGCTCACCATCACGCCATGCTGCAGAGTCTTATATGGAAGCAAAATCACCAAAAAGCTCCAAGACCATGTTGTGCACCCTCGAAATTGGTTGAGTTGGAAGTGTTGCATGTCGATGAAAAAGATAGTGAAAAATTAAAAATATCTACATGGAGCGATATGAAAGTAGTTGAATGTGCCTGTTCATAGAACAAAATCAAAAAGAACTGAGGATTATAAAACAGCCAGCCAAAAACCAACTACGTCTTACGAACGAATTTAATAAAGTACATATCCACGCAAAGGCAGAAGCAGAGGAAACATGTTCGAAATTAATTTTTTTTTCTTTCTTAAAAGATGTACCGAGACAAAACCAACACTTTGTGCCTATTTAAAGCTATTGCGAACTAAAAATCTTGCCCTTACAATTTTTATAAGTTTCATTCCAAAAACATTTTAAAATAACAGATTTATGCGCAAATACATTTCTTTTTATTTCAGCTCCACTGTGAAATCTATGAAATTCACCTTTTTGTTACACAACCATTATACTAACAATAGCAATATTTTTCTGTATATAGCATACACACATATAATGTATATTACAATACAATTTTCTTTAACTTTATAATGCAGGTAACGAATATTCTGGTGTCAGTGTAATCGGGTTTAAGTAGAGCAGTTATGCCGACCTTATAACATTCCATTACTTGCCTATAATTTTGTAAAATCATATATATAATGCCTACCACCCAAACCAATAGATTATTAATAGACCCACAAATCTCGCGTGCCAATTTAACTGAACTTACTCCTTTATATATCTGTATTAAATTAACAGAAAATGATTTCAAAGCAAAATCAAAATATCATTTGGAAATCAAAATCGACAAGGTGTTTCGAAAATTTTACTAATTTAAGTTCACCAAAAAAATTAAACTAAGAAGTTTTGACCACATTTTCTTTACATATCCATTTTTTCATTTATACATTATTAAAATAAGCCACGGAACCCCAGTTTAAGGCTAGTTTACACTATTATATTTTGTATAAAAAAAAAAAAAACTCAAGTAAGTCTGGGTTTGCACAATGAAAGTTTTCTTTCAGAAAGTCTGACTTTATAGGTGAGAGGGAAGAGAACAGGCTATTCTTCTCACCCATAAACTCAAACTTTCTGAAACAAAACTTTCATAGTGTGAACCCCGACTAATATGAGAAAGTGTGATAGTGTTAATGCAATGTGTCATGAAAATTGCAAGTACCCAACAAACACAAAGTCAAACCTTTGTTATGAAATGAATTTATCACTTGACATTAAACACAATTCTCGAACGTTTTTCAATTGTTTGATTTTAACATTTAAATTCAAATTGATATTGATTAGGAAATAAACATTTGACATCAAATGTTTTATCAATTTGATGTCAAATTGGTATCAAATGTTAAATTCAAATCAAAACTAAACTTGGCAATACTAAAGAGAAAAATAAATGTAAACATTAAAAATGGCGATTAAAGTTGAATTTTTACTTCGTGGTGAAATGTGTTTTGCAAGTGAACGATTTATTTCTTGTGAAAAATAAAAATTATTTGTGAGTTATTACAATGATTAAGAACACGAATTTAAAAAATAAAACGGAAAAGTGAAGAAATTATAAGTTTGTTGTGTGCTACAATCCTCAAAGGGAGCCAAGTATTTCCTCTTTCCAAGAATAAAAGGACGGAAAGAACATTTTTTCATCTTTTTGCTATGGTGCCGAATGCTTATCTCACAGTTCATTTAAATAAATTATAAATTTAAATTAGAAAAATAAAATATTTTTAAATATTATTTTTATCAAGCCAATCGGGCCTAAATTTCTTCAATGCAAATAAAATTTTTAATTACAATATTTTGTTTATATGACACATTGTATTATAATCCACATATGAAAAACATTTGAGAATTACGTTTGAAATCAACTTGATAATAATGGCATTTTTCAATTTGATAATAATTTCCCCTTTTTGTTGAGAATGCTATGATTCAAAACATTATCAAACGTTTGATTTCATATCATTTTCAATCTGAAATCAAACCTCCGTGTTTGTTGGGTATTACGAAAAAAAATTTGACATCCCATAATACTTTTCATTTGATCAGGGATGCATTTTAACAAAGCATGGTCATGTGTGATAGTGTGACTACAAACTGTAGTGTTACATTCGACAATCGCAACAAAACTCATTAGATTTCTTTCTCACAAAATATTATGGAATACGTAAGACTTGTGTGATAGTGTAAACTAGCTTCTTCGTATTTGTCTGCTCTGGACTTTTAAGACAATATAGCAGAAAAAGAATCTTTACAAAGAGTCTACAAAGAACCAATCGGATCTAATATTCAGGGCTTGTTTACATGGTAATACAATTTGTTAAGATTTGGTCAAATCCAAATACATATTAAGAAATTCTCTCCATGTTAAAAAAAAAAAAAAAAGACTGTTGTATTTTTAATTTGAACACGGATGGTAAAAGGGCTAAATAAACCACACAAACTTGTCAAAATTTTACATTTGTACAACTATTTTGTGTTGTTAATTAGGGTGTTTGCTATTTCGACAAACATTTAAAGTAGATTTTGCTAAAAACCATAAAAATGTCAATCCGCGGTTTCGGTTTCAAAATTATTAAAACCGGTCGGTTTTCGGTTTTGAAAGCATCAAAGTTAAACTACATACATATATATTTTATTGTATTGTTTACATCACCTTTTACTTTAAACTCTTTGCCTTTATTTTATATTTCTTCTCCGTTCTAAGCAAAAAGTAACAAAATTGCCGCAGCACTATCGGCGTCTGCATGCATTGAAAACAAAACCAAAATTAATGTTTGTACGAAATATATTTTTGTTGTTTATTGTTTGCAAACACAAAACGGAAACAAAATGTGTGCTTGACAAGCATTTTATATTGTTAATTTTGCCCTTAAGCCTAGTACTCTGTTCAAATTTGTGAAAAATGTTGAGCAACATTTATGATTTCACACGAACATTATGACATGTATCGATGTTACCTATTATGCGAGTTTGTACAATTTGCCGAGCTTATATCTGCAAAGTATGCGACATTGTTTTGCGTATGTAAGCAAACCCCACATGTATTTTACTAAAAATAATTTTTTTTAATAAAAAAGAAAGTAAATATGGATAAAAAACTGTTACCGGTTGCGTTATATTAATTTTTTATTTCTTATTAAATAACCAGTTCATCCTTTTTTGCTCTTGCTTAAAATTCCACGTGAAATAAGTGCAGCTTACTTTATTTCGCAGTTGTAAAATATGTTGCCAGAAACATTTCGGAACTTTTTCACAAAAAGAACAGAGTACAACTCTATCCACATTATTTCATAGATATTCCGCATAAGTTTTTTTCATATGCGTTTTCAGCATATGAAAAGTTCTACAATATTTACAAAAACAACATGAACACATCCTTAGTTTATTTTGGTTGTTTTCGAAATTGTATACAAATGTGATCATCTTTCAATGTGTAATGTTAGTGTTACCAATGTTTGCTTTAAAATACACCTTTGGTGTGATGAAAATATCCAAGTTTCTGAAGTGGCTTAGAAAATAAACATTTACCGACCGCTTAAGCCTAGATTACACTATCTCACAAGTCTTACGTATTCCATAATACTTTGTGAGATAGAAATCTAATGAGTTTTGATGCGACTGTCAAAAAATCTAATGTAACATGACAGCTTGCGTTCACACCATCACACAAAGTATAAACACTCACGCATGAAAAAAATGCAACCCTGATCCAATGAAAAGTATTATAGTTTACAAATTTTTCAAAAAACAATGAAGTCGTATGGGATGTCAAACTTTTTTCATAATACTTGTCATTTTCGTGACACATTACATTCACACTATCACACTTTGTCATATTACTTGAGTTTTTGACATGTATTAATACAAAGTATAATAGTGTAATCTAGCCTTTATCAAGTTTTACATTCGTATTCTTTCCTACTCAATACATTTTGCTTTAACATGACAAGATTTTTTTCTTTCTAGTTAACTTTTTGACATGTCGTAATACATTGTATTACCATGCAAACTAGCCTTTACCAACATTGAAAGAATTAAAACTTACAAAAGGCATTTTCTAAAACTCGCTTTGAGGGCCGTGATTCACTGTCCTACACAATCGTACGATTCATTTATACGGAAACCTAACAGGCATATTTCTATTCATATGCCACACTATCACAGACAAAAGATGAAAAATCGTATGACTCATAAGCAATCGCAAGTCGGACACACTTGTGAAAATTTTTTTCACGTATTTTAATTTTTAGATCACACCATCATATCTTATAATCACGACTGAATAGTATGGTGACTCACCGGCTTTAATTATATCTAAAAAGGTCTACACACGATCAAAATGCTTGCTGTCAAGGTTGTGTACGGGTGTTTGAAGTAATATCTAAATTGGTTTGATTTACACAAACTATAAACAAGCTTATTAAGCATTTTGATCGTCTATACCCCTTAATTCACACATTTTAATTTTAGTCCAGCAATTTTGTAGTTGGTCAACAATCTGTCAGTATCGTGCACTTTTAGTACATTTTAACCAAAAACTGCATTTTCTTCTCCTGTAAACGAAAATAGTATTAAAGTTTTTATCCGTCCCCAAACTAATTTTTTAAACTCAAACTTAGGTGTTTTGTTATACTACCTTTATTATAATTAATATTGAATTGTATTTATTTTTAGTCATACGTAAAATCACTGTATTAAATGAATCAGGTTTTTTTAAATTTATTATCATATTGTATATTTCAAAACTTTGTTACAGATTATATGCACACACTTTTTAACTAAATAAAAATCAAAATAGTTAATTATACAACCAAAAATTTTGTTTGATTTTAAGAACTGGTTTGT
The DNA here is from genome assembly GCA_930367215.1 of Pollenia angustigena. NCBI lineage: Eukaryota > Metazoa > Arthropoda > Insecta > Diptera > Polleniidae > Pollenia > Pollenia angustigena. Next base: position 19,845,305 of record OV884061.1, on the reverse strand, counting down.
ATTTTTTATTACTAATTTAATTTAATTTAATTTAGTTTAATTACTTTTTCTAGTATTACCCGATCCGCGTTGCTAGAGTTCATTTATTATGTTATGCATTGCAACGTGTTTGCCCTAAGGCGCATCCTACTTTAAAATTTCAATAATATTTTACAGAACAATTTGTAAAAAACTCTTTCTAAGTACACGACATTATGGCAACACTAATTGAAGACCCTCAGTACTACCCTCATTTCCATTTCACTTTTGATTTGACAGTTCTTAACATATAAGTATTTGCAATTTATGAAGTTCGCCCAGAAAATTTAAATACTTCAGCTTTTACAGTTTACAAAGTATTAAATTTGTATATACCTAGTAATATTCCTCCCGTGTTAACCAAGGATACTTTAAATCTCGTAATGTATCCAATAGGACAAGCCTTGGTGAAAATACCTCCCGATCGGAAGTCATTGGTTTCAAAAGTGTGTTTACTTGGGATGAAATCCCCCATAACATATGTATACATACATATGTGTATATATTAGGGTGGGTCAATTTTTTTGCCCATGGAAACCATGGTTCTAGAATCAAAATGGATATTCCGGTTTTTGACTTGAAAATTTGGTGCTCAGGAAATCCGAAAAAATTCTACTTCTTTGGAAATATTTATTGCAATTGGTTGACAGTTGACCTGTATCGCTGAAATATGGCTTGAGTAAAAGGAAGTTTTTGCATTCTATATCTGTGCTCGTTTTAAGAAAATTCTGTACATAAATAACTGGTTTAGAGGTTTTTGTCAAAATAATCATAGTTATGTTGGTAAAACAAAAAAAAAAAAAAATCATTTTATTTTTTATTAAAACTTCTTTTCTTTTTAAAAAAGCAACTGAATGAAAAAAATAAAATAAAATTAACAATTTTAATAAATTACCACAATACTAATTATTGTAATAAATATTGTTACGTTACTGCCTTTCAATAACGTTTTGGTTTATTTCCTTTATAATAAACCGTTTCGAGTTCTTTTATTGCAATTCAAATAAAACAAATAAACACAACACTTTAATGTATAACACTTATTTATTAAGAACTTAGTCACTTTAACAACCGTTATTTATAGCTTTTATTTACAACTCACTATTGTAATCAACACACTTCAAACGTTTATAGTTTTCTCCGCGTGATGCACTTTGACAAGTTAAGAGTCAAAGTCGGAACTAATACTGTTTTTTGATGCTAGCCGCCGCAAGTATTTATACTGTAATTCAGCCATCTAGAACACTCGAAATGTTTCTCGAAGGTTCGAGGCTTTACTTATTCACCACTCTATAATCAATTATGATTGGTGGCGGCACTTATGTTTACATAATTTCACCACTTATACTAAAGCTTTTTTAACGGTCATTTCTAGTTCCTTCTGCACATTGGGATTGAAGTGTACTAAATGATAGCAATTTTTAATAACAATGTAAACTAATAAAATAACTAACAAATACTTAATAACTAAGCCATACAAGATAAATAATAATTACAACTAATTCTTAAACAATAATTACAACTAACTAAAGTTACTTTCGTAACACTGCCCCCCACTTAAGCCTGTTCGTCTCGAATAGGCTCAGAATCACCTCTTCCATAAGAGGCTAATCGTTCTAAATGAACAACTTTCATTTTAGCTCTTGGACTTTTGTATTTCTGCATTCGGTATACAACATCATTTAATTTCTTTATCACCTTATATGGCCCGTCCCAATGTGTCTGTAATTTGGGAGATAATCCTTTCTTACGTTGGGGGTTAAAAAGCAAAACTAACTGACCCTCCTTGAATCCTTCTGAGTTTGCCGCTCGATCGTATCTGGCTTTCATCTTGTCACTAGACAACTTAATACGGTTTCGTACAAATTTATGAAGTTCATTAAGAGTTTCTTGTTCTTGTGAGGTGGAGCCTTTATTGTTTTCACCCGTTGGTATAGGCTTAACACCAAACTCTAGATCTCCTGGTAGTCTAAGCTCTGTTCCAAACACAATTTTGGCGGGTGTACGAGATGTGGAGTCGTGCACAGCTGATCTATACGCCAACAAGAATTTTGAAATGTGTTCATCCCAGTCTTTTTGTTGTGTGCTGACCACTTTTCGCAAATATTCCTCTAATGTACGGTTAAATCTTTCAACCATGCCGTCAGATTGCGGATGCAATGGGGTTGTCCTTGTTTTCTGTATTCCGTACAATTCACACATTTCTTTAAATATAGCAGATTCAAAATTTCCGCCCTGGTCAGAATGTACTTCTAATAGAACACCATAGCGCCACACCCAATTGTTCACGAAGACGTCTACCACTGTTCTTGCGTCTTCGTTTGGGATGGCATATACCTCCGGCCATTTACTTAAGTAATCGATGACTTCTAGTACATATTTGTTACCGGCATTACTTACAGGAAATGGCCCAGCTATATCCATTGCAATTCGCTCAAATGGGGCACCAGAATTATACTGCTGTAGTGGCCCACGACTTCTTCTTAATGGACCTTTGGCGGCAATACATTGTGCGCAATTTGTTATTCAATCAGCTACAGCTTGTTGGCAGCCAACCCAATAGAAGCGTTGTGTTAATTTTTCTAGGGTTTTCGTCACACCCAGATGACCGCCGCTAGGACCGTTATGAAATTCACTCAGAACTTCTTTTACTTTCGCCGACAGTACTACTATAAGGTTTTTAACTGATTTTCCGTCAGTACTTTCCCACGTACGGTATAAGCAGCCATTTACTACTTGAAGGCTGTTCCACAGAGCCCAATATGCTTTCATCAGTGGACTTTCAAACGAAATTTCGTTTCGGGCGGGTCTTCTGCCATCTCCCTTAGCTTTCAGAATTTTTGCTAAAATGGGATCATTTTTCTGCGCCATCGACCAGTCTTCTTGGGATTCTATCTGCAATAGACGAACGTAACAGATGTTTTCTTTTCCTTCAGCCCTTACGCAATGCTTGCATTCCAGCTTACAGGGTCTTCTTGACAGAGCATCCGCATTGCCATATTTTCCACCTCTTCTGTGTTCAATGCTAAAATCGTAGCTCTGAAGGCGTTCAATCCAACGAGCTATCTGGCCTTCCGGATTTTTAAATTGCAGCAACCACCTGAGTGCAGAATGGTCTGTTCTTAAATGAAAATGTTGACCATACAAATATTTGTGAAAATGTTTTATGCACTCAAGTACTGCCAAAAGCTCTCGCCGAGTCACGCAGTAATTTCTCTCAGGCTTCGAAAGTATGCGACTATAATAGCCTACGACTTTCTCTACACCGTTGACCACTTGGGACAGCACACCTCCAATTCAGAATCCGCTCGCATCAGTATCTAGCACAAAAGTTTCGCCCGCGATTGGATAAGCCAAAATTGGTGCTGAGCACAATAATTCTTTAAGCTTCTGGAATCCCGTTCCTGTGCTTCACCCCAGTCATAAGCCTACGCCTTTTTGGTCAACTCACGCAGACTTGCAGCAATATTGGCAAAATTCGGCACAAAACGCCTGTAGTATGTACATAAGCCTAAAAATCTGCGTAGCTCATGAAGATTTTTAGGGAGAGGCCAATCCATAACTGCTCGTATTTTTTCTTCGTCTGTTGAAATGCCATCAGATGTTACACGATGCCCTAGGTATTTTACTTCTTTCTGATGTTACACGATGCCCTAGGTATTTTACTTCTTTCTGGAACAATAAACATTTCTTGACACTTAACTTGAGTCCGGCTGTAGATATACGTTTCAACACCTCTTCGAGGTTTTTCAGGTGTTCATCAAATGTTTTTCCCATGACAATTATGTCATCAAGGTACACCAAACATGTCTTTCGGTGGAGACCTTTCAACACCTGTTCCATCAAACGCTCGAACGTAGCCGGAGCATTACAGAGCCCAAATGGCATTACATTAAACTGCCATAGTTTTCTCTTTATCCTTGTCTGCAATTTCTACTTGCCAAACCATTCTGTTCCGGCTAAGGTGTCCAGGGTGTCATCAATCCTAGGCAGTGGATAACTGTCCTTTTTGGTGACGTCATTTAATTTCCTGTAGTCTACGCAGAACCTAGTACTTCCGTCTTTCTTCTTTACCAAAGCCACCGGAGAGCTCCGAGACTTGATGATGGTCTAATTATGCCGTCCCGTTCCATTTCATTTACCAGGTCTCTAACTTCATTTCGTTTTGCTAGAGGAATGCTTCTTGGGGCCTGTTTTATTGGCTTAGCGTCGCCGGTGTTAATTTCGTGTTTCACTATTGACGTCCGGCCCTGGTTTTTACCTTTCGAGGCAAAGATAAAGGCATATTTCTTTAGTAATTGCTTAGCCTTATTTCTCTCGGGCGGCCTCAGTTTTTCGGTCCATTTCCGCACATGTTCCTCTAGTAATTCCTGGTCCTTGGTACCCTTTTTATCTGCGTCTGGGTGTTCCTCGCAACTTATGATTGCCTCTGTGTTGAAGCACATTGCCCAATCTTAAAGTTCTGCGTCAGAACCTTTTCGCTATTTGATAAATTTAAAACTCTTACTGGAACAAAGCTGTTTTTGGTTTTAACGAGGGCATTCGCTGTTACTATGTCACCTGTTATTGCTGTTGGCTCTACCACCCATAAACTATTGTTGTCCTTACAATCTCCCTCCATGCGCGCCCATACTATGGTTTCTGACTTGGGTGGCAATTTTTCACGTTCAAGGGCGAGTAACTGTCTCACATGAGCCTGGCTTTCGTATCCAACATCAAGGGGAATTTCAGCATTTCGCCAAGTCATAATTTGTTGTCCCATATGCAGAGGAATACCTTGTCCAATCGTAAAATCTGAGCCAATAATTACTTCGTCTATAATATCAGCCACGATAAATACATGGTGAGCACTTGTATTGGCCATACTTAATTTTACTTTCCCATAGACGGTGGCAGGCTCACCCGTAGCTGTTCGCAAACTTACTCCACTTAGTGGTTCAATAGACTGTTGTATTAAATCAGGCCTAATAATCGAATGTGATGCCCCAGTGTCCACAGTCAAAACCCGTTTTTGACCGTTAATATAACCACAAGCAGTAAGGTTTCGGTTACTCTGTTGCATTACTGAGATGGAGATTGTGGAGCCCATAGATGTAGGAGCTAGCTCATGCCCCGCAGTGCTAGCTCTTTTTAGTTTAACGGGGATTCTTGTGAGGAGTGGCGATTACCCCGCTGGTTGTTTCTGGGCGGTGAAGCAGATCTTGAACGTTTTCTTGGTGCTTTGCAGTTACGTTGTATGTGACCAGTCTTTCCGCAGTTATAGCATTTTACCTTAGCTTTCGTTTTCTTCTCACTTAAAGCTTCCATAACTGCCTCTTTTAAATCTTGTACAATATCCCTTTCACCATTGGCGGACACATCGAGTCTTCGCACTCTGCCTACTTGTGGTCTTGAAATAATCCTTGCGGTTTCCTGGGCTAAAGCAAATGAAACAGTTTCTGCAAAGGTTGGTTTTTGTGATGCACATACCGCAAGTTTAACATCCGCATCACGAATGCCGTTTACAAATGCCTCAGTTTTAAAATGATCCAAAAAGGGATGATTCTCACCAGTACGAAGTCCTGTAAGGTTTCGTTTGCCTTTTGCACTCTGCCACGTAACTCCATTTTGTAGATATCCTTTTTGTGTTCACCTCCATACTTACGTTGCAGTGCTACCATAATTTTATCATAATTGCTTCTGCTACTTACTGGTACACTTTCAAGAACTTCAGCTGCAGTCCCCTGTAAAGCAAGAATGAGCTCGATAGCTTTTTCCTCACTGTTCCATGCATTTCTGTTGGCAACTGTATCGATTTGGAACTTAAAAACATTTAATGGGACACTATCGTCAAAGCAAGGGGCCTTTATCCTGCTAGAAAATTCTGGAATAACCCGTACTGGTCCTTCTTGGCATTGAATGTAATTAACTTTGTCCTCCAGATGTTGTAGTTTTTTATCAAAAACCGTGACTTGTGTTTTTACATCCGTGACTTGTATTTTTACATCCGTGACTTGAGTTTTTACATCAGACAGCTTCTGGTTAAATTCTATTTCCATTTCGTTTACTCTTTCGTTTATTTCACTATAACTCTCCTGAAGATTCTCGTTCGTTATTCTAGAATGCTCTTGAATTTCTGATAGGATGGTGCTCGTCTTCTCTTCCATTTTTCTAGAAGTTTCATCTGAATTTTCTTTTATCATCATCACCATGCTTCTAGAATAATCGTCCAGTTTTTCCATCATAGCAGCAAACATTGCGTTAAAATCCATACTGCTAGCAACTGCACGAGTACATACCTCTATTTCTTCTTTGTCCTTAAATTCGAAACTCGCAATGTTTATATTGCGTCGCTCGAATTCATCTAATAGTCTCTTCTGCAGCTCTGCTTTATTACCTGCAGTTGGCAGATCCAACTTACCCAATTCTTTCTTGAGCTGTTCTACTTTAAGCTCTTCAAATTTCATTGCTGTTTTTTTTTTTATTTTTATTAATTAATTTATTTTTAATAATTTTTTTTTTTATTTTTATTAATGCAATCCCACTTCTGACACCAATTGTTACGTTACTGCCTTTCAATAACGTTTTGGTTTATTTCCTTTGTAATAAACCGTTTCGAGTTCTTTTATTGCAATTCATATAAAACAAATAAACACAACACTTTAATGTATAACACTTATTTATTAAGAACTTAGTCACTTTAACAACCGTTATTTATAGCTTTTATTTACAACTCACTATTGTAATCAACACACTTCAAACGTTTATAGTTTTCTCCGCGTGATGCACTCTTAACTTGTCAAAGTCTGAACTAATACTGTTATTTGATATACTGTAATTCAGCCATCTAGAACATTCGAAATGTTTCTCGAAGGTTCGAGGCTTTACTTATTCACCACTCTATAGTCAATTATGATTGGTGGCGGCACTTATGCTTACATAATTTCACCACTTATACTAAAGCTTCATATCATTTCTAGTTCCTTCTGCACATTGGGATTGAAGTGTACTAAATTATAACAATTTTTAATAACGTTTAAAGTTATAAATTGTTGACCTTTCGTTTTGTTGTTTGTTAATTTTGTTCGGCATAAGGTCATGAGTTAAAACTAATTTTTAAATAAAGAAACATACAACAATACCTAAAGATTTATTTATTCAAATACTTAGTTTTTGTATAAAGTACACCAGATATTTTAAATTTTAAGAACAATTTTATGAACAATTAAAAGGAATGCCAATGGGAACTCCGGCATCACCTGTGATTGCAGACATAGTTATGGAGGAGCTATTGGACACGACTATGGAGCTAATGGATGCAAAGCCCAGATGTCTTACCAAATATGTTGACGATTTATTTGGAATCATAAAAAAGGACAAAGTTGATGAAACACTAAAAATCTTAAACTCATATAACCGACAAATTCAATTTATCATGGAGAAAGAATGTGACAGTAAACTACCGTACTTGGACTCAATAATAATAAGACAAGGAAATCTGCTAAAACTGGATTGGTACCAGAAACCATCGTCTTCAGGTAGATTAATAAATTTCTATTCGAAACATCCAAAACGAATTATTATAAATACGGCAACCAATTTCATCAACAGGGTTATAGATATAAGTGACAATCAGTTTCACAAGAAAAATGTTTATAAAATCAAGAAAACTTTAAGAATGAATGACTTCCCTAAAAAGACGATTAACGATTTGATAAAACGCGTAAGAAATAAGCGTCCCATGGTCAATACTAGAGAATCAGACGACAAAATCTTTAAATCAATCAGTTATATACCGAACTTTTCTGAAAGAATGAAAAATTCTAATATATATAATAAGGACAAGTTCCAGTTGGCCTTTAAATGTAACAATACTGTTAATAAATTATTCAGCAAAACCAAATCAAAATTAAAAACTGAGGAAAAACCAAACGTAGTATACAAAATCAATTGTAAGGGTGACAATACCAACATATGTCAGAAGGCATACGTAGCAGAGAACCTCAAAACTCACTATTTTTGTGCATTTATTCATACGCTAAAATTTACAATAACTCTATACATGCAAAACAAAGTTCAACGTTGGTAATTTTTTTTTCCTTTCGTACACATTTGATATTTTCATTTATTCGTTTTTTATTGAAAGTGCTTTATTTGCATTTTTGTTGCTCACGCAATATAACCAGTGTTACCACCAGAAAGATTCAAAATGACACTTGAGATAAAGCAAAATTACCCGATTTAAATAAAATTACACCTGATACAAAATTGAAGTTTTATTTAATAAAAAGACATGTACAAAGAAGCAAAAACAGAAAAAACTCATTAAAAGAAGATCAATATTAGTCAAACTGCTATTAACAAAAATAACATGAAAGACTTAAGAAAATTAAAAAAACATAAAATAAAACTGCTAAAATAATGAGTTTAACTTCCACATTTGGTTGCATATACCTAGGGAATAGAAGGTTAAGTTACGAAAGGTTAGCGGTCAAACGAACTGTCATACTGTTTTCACTTTTTGATCGGGCACATAATCATGAATAGATTCATGCTTGAACAACGTCACCAAATTATCCAAATATACTTTAAAAATCAGCCATCGATTTTCGCAACTTAAAGGTGACTTCATGATTTAAATGACGCAACTTTTTTTCACAAATGAAGGCGATGTGTTGATTTAGAGAAAATAAACTGTCAATTAGACTTCAAGGCCGTGCGATGTGTCACTTATTGATTGTTAATGTGGTTAATGCTGATAAACCAGCAACAATCGGTGTCTTGGTGGTCAACATTGTTCATTTTATTCGACAAGAGAAACAAAATTGGACGTCTGCAATGCGTTTCGTCAATGACAAGCGTGGTGCGGTGCCTATTTGTTTTAAATCAGTTTCAAATGGTAATGCCGTGTATCAATATGCGATGCAAATTACCTTTTTTTGTTGTGTTGTCTACCGTTTTAAGTTTCATGGTCTTAAAAAATATTATTTATTAAACAAAATGCCTGCAGAGTTTTATACAACTGTCCCTTTCGTAATTCAGTTTTACAACTGTAAAGGGCGTTAAATATTCTTCAAACTAAATCATTAAAAAGTAGCAAGATAGAAATAAAATTAGTTATGTATATGTTGCAATATTGGAAACATATCTTCCCCCAGGCAAGTTTTTAGTTTGAATAACTTTTTTTTAATAAACTTTAGGTTCTTAATCACTATGATAGGCATCTTTATCCAAATTAAAAGGTCCATCTTGCGACATTCATTACCAAACATTTAAAAATATAGTATGTATGTTTAATTATTGAAGTCGTTTCTTAAAAAAAAAACCGAGACTTTGGTTCAGCAAGCTGTGCATTTTTTAGCAACAATATTTAAAAAGAAATTAATGTCATCACTGAAATCTAATCTTAATTTTATTTGGGTATCTGAAGTAAGAATTTCAAATTACACCTGAATAACACCTAAAAGAAATTACCCACGCTCTACCCACGACCGTAAAAATTATACCAAATTCGGGTAATTACCCACAAAGTGGCAACACTGAATATAACACAACTGAGTAAATTCAAAAGAGCACATTCTCTATACTTTTGTGTTTGTTTGCTTATAAAAAAACTTGATCTTATAATGTTCATTAAAATGGGAAATACTGCTAATAAAAAACTTGTTTTTGACCCCTTTTTCTGGAAAATACCTTTTTTGTGACCCTTTTCGAAAATTTCCAACGGTAACCCTGATGACTGCAAACCAGCAGCGAATATTTGCGGTTGCGCGAGTTTGACTGTATGACCGTAAGCGTGTGTATTTGTTGTCGTTAATTAAATGCGATTTTTTTTCAATTGCAAAAAGCTATTCTCTGATACGTAGGTACAACTAAAACGAAACTAAAAACCAGACTTATTTTTTATTTAAAAATTTGTTTTAACTCATGACCTTATGCCGAACAAAATTAACAAACAATTTTTAATAACAATATAAACTAATGAAATAACTAACAAATACTTAATAACTAAGCCATACAAGATAAATAATAATTACAACTAATTCTTAAACAATAATTACAACTAACTAAAGTTACTTTCGTAACAATATGTATTCATTGTTTTTTCTTTTAACCCACTTACAACTACAATTCGAGTCGGAAAGAACCCAACCAATTGTAGGGGGATGTAAGAAAAGATAAACTCACTGTTTATTGTTGGTGTTTTGTTTAAGCTTTGATATTACAAGTAAGACTTAAGAGTGTTTATAATTCTTATTCGCTCCAGGGTTTTATTTGTTTAATATTTTTGGCTTTTCTAAAATCTTTGGAAAAGGTTTCCTGATGAGCTGGCCCTAGCAACCAGTGAAATGCGCATAGAAGCTAGCTTTCCCTCAACAATAAATTTCAGTGTATTTATCAAATATGAAACATTGGGATATCGTATTAATAATAAACTTTGTAGTCCCGAAAATAACTTTGAGAAAAAAAATGGCCGAACCGGAAATGAAACCCTTACATCCTGGGTCACAAATTATTATTAATTATTTAATATTGCTGGCTTTTCTTGACAACGCGTCGAAAAAGTGAAAATTTTTATTAAAACTAAAGCAAAGTTTAAACAATTATTTTTGTTTACCATACATTTCTAAAATGGAATAAACGTAAGAATTTTTACGCGTTTCTCTCTCTTTTAGAAACGGTAAATTGTGTGATACAACGAGAGAATTACAAGCTTTTTAAATTTCTTATTAGGTCTGTCTGGGTACTTTTCCAGTAGCAAATACTCAGTAAATTTTTTTGGGGAGTAAGACCAATATTACTCTATTGGCTGAAAAAATCTCAAAAAGTACGCAGACAGTATCCAGTTAAATTTTGCGAGAAAACAGCTGATCGGTGTGTAAACAATTGAAATAACAAACCAAAAGAATTTTAGCATATGACTACGCAAAATTGAATTCTCGGGGTAAATTAAAAAATTATTAATTAAAGTGAAGCTTAAAAAGTGTTGTATATTAAAAAGCTTGTTTATTACACTGTTATTAGTTTGGTAAATTCAATTTCTTCTTAGTTTTTAGTTTTATTTGTCGGGTTATTTATAAAACTTCTTTTGTTTAAATTGCCCAACGTAGTGCCGGCTTACAATGGAAAAAAATAATGAAATGTCCAATACAGTGCCCTCCAACAGCTTGACAACGGAGAAAAATAATTTGGATGTGAAGTGCTCGCCAGGAACACAATTCCAAATACTCGCCTCTTCAATTGCAAAGTTTGTCCCACAAAGTTCTGCTGGTTCTATCGGTTCTGCCATCTCCACTCCACTTACGCCACGGTCGCACTGTATATTTGTATGTTTCTAGCATGAAGAAAAATGTTTTGTTTATTATAATTTATTATAAACGTTAAAAATCAACACAATTCTAACTACTTACCTCTGCCATTGTTAAATTTAAATTTTTATTTTCATTTCACAAAAACTATTTCATTCAAACAGCTGTTCAAACTATTTGCAAAATCTTGCAAGCGGAAATTTCTCCAGTAACATTTTGCAAATTCTCTAACTTCCAACTGTCAAAAAATTCTCTTTTTGGCTCTCTCGCTGCAAGAGATTTGGAGTACGCAGACAACATTTTGCAACATTTTGCGCAAAATGTGTGTACGCAGACAGACCTATTACCTACTTAGATTTTTGTTTTGAAATTATGATCACTTTGCTCACCCGGAAAATGTTTGATTGACAATATTTTTCGATGACAGCCGTGCGTGAGAGATGCATAAACAACATTTTGCATTTTTGTAACAATCTTTGGCATCCGTCAACACTTAGAGCTTACGTAAAACCTAAAATAAATTGTGATTGCTCAGACTACGTTGACATGATTGACTTAGATGAAGATAGCATTTTGTCTGAGCCGCCATTTACACTAGGTCTGTCTGCGTACACATATTTTGTGCAAAATGTTGCAAAATCTTGCAAAATGTTGTCTGCGTACTCCAAATCTCTTGCAGCGAGAGAGCCAAAAAGAGAATTTTTTGACAGTTGGAAGCTCTGTTGCCAACTTTTTTTGAACATTTCCCGCCATGTCGGACGTCAAAACCGCTAGAAAACGCTAAATATTTAATTTAGCGGGAATTTTTTTAAAAATACCGCTAAAGCCTAAACATGTTTTAAAGTTTTATATAAATCAAGATAAAGGCTGCTTTTTTAAAGGTACATGACTCTCAAATTACGTTACATACTATGGTTTCCAACTTCCCTTATATTATTCCTAAAAAATAAGTAAGAGTTATATATCCATCTGTGCGAATCTTTGATACTCTCCACCTGCGGTACGAATATTTCCGAAGTGGTCTTTATATGGGACATATGGTTAAATATTGGCCGATCTTCACCAAATTTGAACAAGTAATTTAAAGTCTTATACAACTTTGACTGACCAAATGTTTTTATAATAGAACACAGATTGAAAGCTTTACGGTTCTACGCGTTCTATAGCTTTTTCCGAGAGTATGCTTTATATGGGGCCTATTGTAAGTTATGGATTGATCTGAACGATAGTTGACAGTGTAAGTTCCAGTCATATAAAACTGTGACATACCAAAATTTAAAAAATAGCATTATTTGTTAGGGCTTTAGAAAATTGACAGCGTGATTTCTAGCCATATTAAACTGTGGTGGACCAAATATATTACAATAGCATTATATGTTACGTTTCTGGGCACACTAAAGGTTTTTTCCGAGAGTGGACTTTATATGAGGCTTATCGTTAGTTATGGACCGATTTAATAGTATGATTTTTAGTCATATACAACGAATTTGTGCATACTCTTACTCAATATGTGCATTCCGCCACTAGTTATGTTAGTTTTTGTACCAAATGATAAACTTTTTAGGGTGGTTGTTCCACATTTTAATTTATAGCCCTTTTCCTACTGAACCGACTGTGCTGGACTGCAGTCCCAAACTGCTTAGGTGGATTCTAAACAATTTGATACCAATATTTATATCCCTTTTGAATCGCTTGAAAGTGACAACAGACGCATAGACAGACGGACATGGCTTAATCAAATTACTCAAGGACCCAGAATAAATATACCTTATGGGGTCTTAGATGAATATTAAAACAGTTTCACCCGGAATGACAAACTTAGTACGTAAAAGCAAAAAAAATTATAACATTTACGCTATTTTTGGTAATTATTTGCCGTTTTAAGGCATTAGATAAAATTAGTTACATTTAAGTAAGTGCTTGGGTTCTTTTGAGACAATTAAGATCAATACCTTACCTTTTGTTTCAAAATTTTAAGCAAGCTTAATGTTGTGAATTGTTACATACAACCCTAACAAAACTAACTGAAAATCCAAAAAAAATAATTTCATATACAATCTTCAGTTCCCTAAAACTATTAAAGTAATTAAAACCGTGAACCTAAGCAAATAGTTTTTAGCCAGAAAAACAAAGAGAAAAAGTAAAAAATAAATTTTAAATTTGAGAAAGGTTTTTTTAAGCGAAAATGATCCGCTGAGAGTTGTGTGAAAATCGCTAGATTTCCCGCTTACCGCTAAAACGGATTTTTTCCCGCGATTGACATTTCAAAAACGCTAGATTTAGCGGGAAAATCTCTAAATTGGCAACAGTGGTTGGAAGTTAGAGAACTTGCAAAATGTTACTGGAGAAATTTCCGCTTGCAAGATTTTGCAAATAGTATGAACAGCTGTTTGAATTAAATAGTTTTTGTGAAATGAAAATAAAAATTTAACAATGGCAGAGGTAAGTAGTTAGAATTTTACTTCATGCTAGAAAAATCCAAATATACAGTGCGACCGTGGCGTAAGTGGAGTGGAGATGGCAGAACCGATAGAACCAGCAGAACTTTGTCGGACAAACTTTGCAATTGCAGAGGCGAGTATTTGGAATTGTGTTCCTGGCGAGCACTTCACATCCAAATTATTTTTCTCCGTTGTCAAGCTGTTGGAGGGCACTGTATTGGGAATTTCATTCATTTTTTCCATTGTAAGCCGGCACTATGTTGGGCAATGTAAGCAAAAGAAGTTTTATAAAAAACCCGACAAATAAAACTAAAAACTAAGAAGAAATTGAATTTACCAAACTAATAACAGTGTAATAAACAAGTTTTTTAATTTAAAACACTTTTTATACCCTTCACCACAGGTGGAAAAGGGTATATATAAGTTTGTCATTCCGTTTGTAATTTCTACAATATTGATCTTAGACCCTATAAAGTATATATATTCTGGGTCCTTATGAGGAGAGAAGTTGAAGATGATCAGAAGATCGGAAATTTTTAATAGAAAATATTTTCTGAAAAACTCGGGAAAATCGGTTCAGATACGAAAAAGTTATGACCAAAATATTAATTTTTTTTTGAAAAATACCCATTTTCAGGAACCATAGATCTTCCCGAGTCCACGTTTTATAGCCAAAATAGCTGGCATTTCTTCTTTAACACTTCGGTATATAAAGCTGTCAAATCGGTTAAGAAATAGCAGAGTTATGACCAAAATACTGAAATCCCAAAAATTACTCATTCTTATAATTAAGATTGTTTTTTATACCCTTCACCGAAGGTCCTACACCCTATAAAGTATATATATTCTGGGTCCTTATGCAAAGCGAAGTTCAAATCCGGTTGTCGTCTCTTCTTTTATCCCCTTACCCCCCCCTTCGTATTTGTTTACATATAATAGCATTATGCCCAATATGATTTTCGTTATCACCCTTCTTTATTATTTCATATATTTAACGAAATAATTTTAACAAATAGAAACTAAAAACGATTTAAAAAAAATATTTACCAGTTTTCGCTTTTTAAATTTCATTTATAATGAAGTTGTAAGTATTGTAAATATGTATGTATATGTAAAAATTATATAGTTGCTCTCTATTCTACTCGCACAATGGTGAAGGGTATATAAGATTCGGCACAGCGGAATATAGCACTCTTACTTGTTAAGCTTCATTTTAATTAATAATTTTTTAATTTACCCCGAGAATTCAATTTTGCGTACACATATGCTAAAATTCTTTTGCTTTGTTATTTCAATTGTTTACACAGCGATCAGCTGTTTTCTTGCAAAATTTCACTGGATACTGTCTGCGTACTTTTTGAGATTTTTTCAGCCGATAGAGTAATATTGGTCTTACTCTCCCAAAAAAATTTACTGAGTATTTGCTACTGGAAAAGTACCCAGACAGACCTACTATCTACTAAAGCCCTGCACGTATGCATTTGTTTCTTTTTCACATTTCTCCACACCAAGTTATTGTTGTGTGAAATACTGAGTTCTTTTTTTAAAATCAATTCGAATGATACACAATGAAAAACCGAATCAATTTTAAACAGTAGTTGGTTCCAAACAACTCGTTGTTAAGCAGTAGTTTGGTTTAAAAAAACAAATCAACGCAATGTATAATTTTATGTGAAAGAAAGTATAACACACAACAATTGTGAGTCTATACCCAGCGGGAAAAAGAAGGAGTACGAAGGCCTCTGCACCCCTTCTTTTGGATAAACAAGGCCTTCTCGCTCCATTCCATACTCATATCTTTTTTACACGCATTGTCATTGCGGAGAAGGCCTTCCGCTTTCCTTTCTTCCCCAGAGCTTCTTAAAGGCCTTCAAATAAAAGGCTCCTAGAAGTCTTTTCAGAGAATGACTTTCAAAAGGCTTCGCAAAAAGGTTATCTTGAAGGGTTTTTAAGAAAGGAATGTTAAAAGGCCTTTCAATAAATGGCTCTTAAAAGGCCTTTATCCTTCTACAAATGCATTAAATGCATATTGAAGGGCTATCTATCTATCTAAAACATTAGGGAATATTTCCTTACAAATGAAATTAGAAGACTGAATAGGCTTCATGTACATATCAGATCTCCAATATAGAAAATGGAACAACACTTAACTTTTTATATATGTATACCTATTTTACAAACGTATGTTTATATATTTTATTAAACTTATGGTGGTTTAATAACACATGTGATACCTATTTTTTTATTGAAATAATCAAATTTGCTAAATATTGTAAAATAGATTGTAAATAAAAGTATACCTATAATAAAAATAAAACTTTTAAGCACAAGTACCTATCTTCCTTAATGGACAAAACTCAACGAAAATGATTTACATTATTGTTTTTATTTTGTATGTTAATATGCACCTACTTTGATAATTTGTTTATATAACGGGATCTGAATTCTTTCGCTTTGGCGAAAAAAACAAAACAAAAAATTTTACTCTTTCTCTTTTCCACTTCAACTAAAATGATTTACAACAAATGTTACTTTGTTTTTGTAAAGGGATCTGAATTCTTTTGCTTTTGCTTGTGCAAAAAAAACAAAAAATGTTACTCCTTCTTTTCTCGCTTCTCATACCAAAGAGCCGAGGCCTTCTATGAGGCATTCTTTAGCAGTTACGTAAGAATAGTAATTAAATCAAAAAATTTTTTAAGCAGGCCTTTAAAAAGGCCTGAAGTAAGAAGGTCTTCTGAGTTTTCCAGCTGGGTAACAGTGATGTCAATTGTGGTTGTATTGATTTTTATTAGTATTAGTGAATAAAGAGACAAGTACTCTTAATAAAAATAAACAAATACGTAAGCATCCGCCGCATGTGCACTCATCGCTTGATAATCGACTACTAAATTGTGTACTCTCGTGCACTAAATGAAAGAGCGTAAGAATGCGTGTGAAGAATGTGTGTGAATTAATTTCCACAATTGTGTATGACGCTGACATCCCTGGCCTATAACAGGGAATTCCATTTCGTTCAGTGATGTCAATTATGGTTGTGTTGGTGAGATTACTCTTATCTTTTACATGCCCAGCGGGCGAAATGTGCGGTTGCGAGGCCTTATTAACGGCTTCTAAGGGTCATTTATGTTCGATTAAATTTTTGGAAATCAGGTAAGGTACTGAAACTTACACTAGGAAACATTTTCATGAAAGGGCGATACAAACACCAGGGCCAGCATTATGTGAGGAAACATAGTATGTACCTACATGCTTTTCATTAATTTTTTATCAGACCATTTAAAGTTAACTTACATTTATTGCTATGAAGACTTAAAAGCAATTAATAATAATACAATTATCGAAAAATGTTTAGTTATGGACATACACAATCAGTTATTATTTAACTAAATTTAATTTAGAACCTCAAAAACTTTGCTTATTTTTTTGAAAAATTGAGCAGTTGACAATATTTGAAGTTTTTTTACAACCTAATACAATTCTTTCCAATATTTTTCGTTTTTTGCTCAACATACCTTTGCGAATTCCAACAATGAAAATTCATTTGCTCATACTAATGCAAATAATAACCCCATTAAGTTTAAAAATATTCTGTAAGTATTTACCACCATTATAAAAAGAGAAGATTTTCGTAACAACAAAACATTATTTAGGTTTGCGGATGTTAATTTATTGCGTTGTTTTGAGCAAATGTATTTCAAATCGGAAAATATTTGTTCGCAAAGATATGTTGACGAAAAAAGCGACAAACATTTGAAGGAATTTTTTTTTAATATAGTATATAGCGCCCCGTCTATATTTTTCGAGAACTCAATAATATTTTCCCTATCTGGATAAAAAACAAAATAAACAAGTTAGAGTGCTATATTCGGCTGTGCCGAATCTTTGATACCCTCCACCGACAGTTCGAATGTTTAAGGAGTAATATCTGTATGATGTTATTATTATCTTAAACTGTGACGATTTGTTATTAATTATGGATTTAGGCGACTAAACTGTTTTCCGGTAGTAGGGTTTATATGGGGCCTAGGGTAAATTATGGACCGATCTTCACGAAATTTCACAGTCTTTTTCCCAGTTCTATAAAACTTTGATGTACCAAATTTTGTTATGATAGCATTATTTTTTATGGATTTAGGCGTACTAAACTGTTTCCCGGAATTGGGTTTATATGGGGCCCAGGGTAAATTATGGACCGATCTTCACGAAATTACACAGTTTTATTTCTTGTCCTATAAAACTTTGATGTACCAAATTTTGTTATGATAGCATTATTTTTTACGGATTTAGGCGTACTAAACTGTTTTCCGGGAGTAAGGTTTATATGGGGCCCAGGGTAAGTTATGGACCGATCTTCACGAAATAACACAATTTTATTTCTTGTCCAATAAAACTTTGATGTACCAAATTTTGTTATGATAGCATTATTTTTTACGTTTTTAGGCGTACTAAGTTGTTTTCCGGGAGTAAAGTTTATATGGGGCCTATGGTGAATTATGGACCGATCTTCACGAAACTTAACAGTTTCATTTCTAGTCCCATGTAACTGTGACTTGCCAAAATTTGTAATGATAGCATTGTTAGTTAGGGTTTTAGGCTTAATATACTGTTTTCCGGGAGTAGGGCTTATATGGGGCCTAGGGTAAATTATTGACGGATCTTCACGAAATTTCACAGCGTGATTTCCAGTTGAATAAAACGAATTGTTGCGAAATCTTATATCATTCTGTGCATTTTTCCACCATTTATGTTAGTTTTTGTAACAAAATTATCAATTTTTTTTAGGTGGTGGTTCCACATTTTGATTCATAGTTCAGATCCTATTGAACCGATTTTGCTGAATTTCAATCCCAAACTGCTTAGGATAACTACAAGCAATTTGACACCAAGTTTGTTGATTGCTTTTGAGTTTTTCGAAAGTGAGCGTGTTTTCAACAGACGGACAGACGGACAGACAGACGGACATGGCTAAATCGACTTAAAATTACTCAAGGACCCAGAATATATATACTTTATAGGGTCTGAGATGAATAGTAAAAAAGTTTCACACGGAATGACAAACTGAATATACCCTCTTCACAACTAATTGTGGTGGAGGGTATAAAAAGATAATAAAACAAAAAAAGGTGTACATACCTACATACAGTTATTGCATATTTATTTATATACATAAATATTTATATTATTTCTGTTTAGAGGCCTCAAAACAGGCCTTGCGATATTTGCGATAATTCCCGCTGAATGAGAGTGTTTCTCAGTAAACAATTATATTTTACGCTCGCAAAATAAAAGAGCGTAAGCGTACATGTCAAGGTTCATTAACACAAGGTAGACACATGTACAAATTTTGGCTCATGTACACGAAATTTGACGTTTGGGTTCCAACTGGGGTAAACAGCTGACAAACATATGGGCCAACGAGTTTACCTTGTGTAAATATACCTTGGTACATGTGAATTTATTTCCACAATTGTGTATGGCGCTGACATCCCTGATTTCGTGGCACAATTGTGTGTACCAGTACTAACACATATCAATTCAGTCGTCGATGTGACTTCGACAAGTGTACATGGCTAGCGGATGCTATGTTATTTTGTTTCATCTTAACAGACAAAAACTTAAAATTGACAAAAAAAAAATTCTTTAAAATTTTTAAACTGTACAAATTAATTTTTATTTTAAGCCATTTTGCTCATTTTATTATTTTAATCTTAATTTTGCAATTAATTGAATTTAGCTTTTCATTTCTTTTTTACTTTTAATTAAATATTTTAAAATATATTTTTGTAACTTTTGAATAAAATTATTTAAAATTAAAACTTAAACATTGTATAAAAATATCTTGCATCTTCATTTGTTTTTTTGCTCAATACAAATTTACTAGTCATACCTAATAATGAAAAAAAATAATATAATTCATATCACCTATTTTGTTACTGTTGTTTGGTGTGATTCGTTTGATTCGTGCGATTCGTGTGAGTTGGCTTAGCTTGTGTTATTCGTTTGTTTCGTTGTTGTGTGGAGTATATTCCGAGCTCTTTACACTTCGTATTTGGTCGTTTATAACACATTCATTTAAATTCATTTGCATTTGTGTGTTTATATTCTTTTCGTGCTTTATGTGTTTTTCACAATACAGAGTTTGATTCGTTAGCAAAATGCAATCGACAATCAGTAGTTGAAAAACAAACGAATGTTTTGAAACGGCATTCAAATGCATTCGTGCAGAGCTTTACTATCTACCATATTACTGATCTAGGAATACCGGCACATATTCAGAGAACTGAGCGATTTGTACAATTGCTTACCAATGTTTCCTGGCGAGCCATAGAATGTAATCGCGGTGTTATTTTGGCAGCTACGAGAAAGCCGCACCAGAATACTAAGAATGGAGAGCAAAAAAGATATTGTATGTAAATTGTCGCTATAGGCCGAAACTATATGTATTTAACCCCGGTTTGCCCAGTATTTTTTTAAATTTTTTATTTTATTCGGTTCCTTTTTTTAAGTAAGGGAACTTTCGAAATAAAAAAGTGCGTTTTTATAAAAAATAGAATAACAATAAAAAATATATTATTATTTTTCATTTTCAGTTTTTGCTTAGATTTTTTTTAAGAAATTTTCGTTTAATTAAGTAAAGAATCATGTTTTTTTAAATTAATTTTAATTTTAATTAATTAAAATTTGGTAAAATTATTTTATTTAATTTTCAGGTAGCAAAATTGTAATAGTTTAAGGTTTTTTACTAACTTGACTATGATTATTTTCTAAAAATGAATGAGATTTAAAAAGCTGTTCTTTTAAACAAGCCCTCTTCCAGCGATACAGGTCAACTATTCACCAATTGCCATACATATTTCCAAAAAATTAGCATTTTTTCGGATTTCCTGAGCATTAAATTTTCAAGTCAAATACCGGAAGCTCGATTTTGATTTCAAAACCAAGGTTTCTGTTAGAAAAGTTCTTAGAATTTTCCGTAGATTACGATTTTGCTATACGCTTTGTCACTTTTTTTTCTACAAAAATTCAAATTAAAAAAAATTGTTTGTGATTTCTTATACAAACAAAATATGGTACACAACGATTGTGAGCTGACGAGCACAAACACTAAAATAACTTACCGATCTTGTTTAAGCGTAAGTGTAGTGTTCTTTAAGGGAACTTGTTTTTTTTTTTTTTAAGTGACGGCGTAGTGAGCTTTTTTTGACCCACCCTAATATATATGTTTACTAATATATATGTGCTAATATCAAGATCGAAATGGTGTCAGATTTTGAACAAAAAAAAATATAAATTTTCAAGTAAATAAAGACAATTTGCGGTCTTTAGCTGGTAATTTTGCGATTTCCGTAGTTATTAGACCTAGAAACATAAAATTATACATGCAAGTTCCTGAGTGAATGAGAATCTGTAAGAGGGATTTTTTGGTACTTTTTTGTTCACTAACTGGTACCTTTTTTAAATTAAATTGGAATTTTTTTTATTCAATACTTATTGTTATTTATTAAATAAAAAAAAACAAACACGTGGCCGATACGGCCACGGCTAAAACCTGTATTTTGGCACTTTTTTGTGCACCATCTAGCTTTTAAACCAATACGCATAGGAACAAATTATGTAACATTTGTAACTTATTTAAAAAATACAAATGCATTTTTGGTACTTTTTCGAAATTCGAACGTTTAAGAGCTGAAAATTGTCTAAGTTTGTTAGTTTTTAAAGGTTTTTTTCTCCATCTATTTATCTTTAATTGCACAGCCTAAGTGTCTAAAGCTAATAGGTGTTACCATTTGAACCGGAGGCTGGCCTCTCGCCAAAACGTGCCCACTAATCTCATACCTCCAACGCTCAAAGTGATAAAAAACATTAACACTTATTGTTGTTCATTAGAAAAATATGCGGTATAAACAGGTAAGTTCGCTAACCTCATATCTCATAAATTAAAAGAGATACAAACAAAATTTAATATAATAAAATTTATAATTTAATAAAAAAGCGGACAGGTTTTTGGTAACTTTTTGAGGTACTTCCTTTTTGGGTTGTACACTAGGTTGTCCCAAAAAAAATACAAATTTGGATTTTTCGAAAGATTTTTCCTAATTTGAATACTCATAAGGCTAAGAATGTTTGAGATTTTTTTCCGATTTTTCGGAGGTGGTTTAGAGGTCGCGCAAATTGATTTTGTACCAAAAATCGACCTTTTTGGGCTTTTTTTGAATTTTGGTTGAAATTTGGTAAAAAATAGATATTTCTTCAGCTTCTGTGTCAATATTCTTAAAGAAAATTTTCCGATCTTTAATTTTATGTGCATAAATATTAAGTTTCGTCAGGGATTTTCCACATTTTTATACATTATATAACAGTTTTTCGTAAATTTTCAGCAAATATGAAAAAAATGCTTTATAACTTATCCTTTTTTTTACTTTATTTGATTGCACTGTTGTTATATATTTGGTTGCTTTGTATTGCCAAGTATTTTTTTGTTTTCCCGATTTTTACTAGGTTATAACTACATACATGTGGCTTCGACGCCGCCAGTTTGCTTCGCTCTTGATTAAAAAATTTTATTTCTTTACTTTTTGGAAAATAATATTATTCTCAACTATTTATGATGTGGCCCCAAACTGGCTTTTAGACTTGAACAGACATATCGTGCTAAAGTTTTGTTTATATGCTTTCAAAAAAAGAAATGCAAAACCAAATATTATGTGCAAAGAGAAAAACATATGTACATAAGTATGTCTATATCTCGAAAACCAAAGCCAACATAAAGAAAAAAGTTTTAACATTCTTAAAGTAAATTTTATTGCGGAATTTCGGTTTTTTTAGTTTTTTAATAAGTTAAAGCGTTTTTGAGTTGCGCGAACATATGTTAATCTATCTATACAATATATAATTTCTTAGTATGTCAGGATGTTTGCATGTATGTCCTATTCTTTCCGCAACTTTCTGAAGCCATCTGATGACATAGGAAGCTGAAATTTGGCACACTTGAAGTACTTTCTCTGCGGAAGATCGCAACGAAGCCATATTTTTGATTTTCGGCTTTTCAACTAGTATAACTATAAAGATCTGATAGAAAAGATGTTTTTTTTATAATATGGGGAACTTTGGGCCCCACCCGGCACGGCTAGGCACCGTCGGATTGACCTGAAAAATTAGATCATGATTTCTTACACCAAACCTCATATTTTAAGCAGCGCAAACAATTAAATTTAAAAAAAAAATCCCATACAAGATGCGACCAGTCTGGTGTACACAGGTAAATAAAAATTTTATCACATTCGTAGCTTATCTAAAAATACAAATACAGATTTGGTTCTTTTCGAAATTCGAATGTTTAAGGTGTGAAAATCGTTCCTAATTTTGTTACTTTTTTCAAAACATTTTAATCCATCTATCTATATGTTATAAAATTAAAAAGAAAAGGTCCGATTACAAATTAGCGGGTTAAATGCTAGAATTTAAACAAGTTAAAATCTAGAAAAATAAACTTAGGCATACAAATATGCCCACGAAGGAAAAGGCAACGTTAACGAAGTAGCGGGTTAAATGCTAGTACATATGTATATACTAAAAATTAAATTTATCCATTTGTTTTATGCGTATTAAAGGCTGCGCAAGGATTTTCTCCTCTATGATATAACAAAGACCGGCTTCGCTAACTAAAGCTTCTCTGAGCAGACGGCCTTTGTGCGAGCGCAAGGATTTTTTCCTTTATGGTATAACAAGTACCGGTTTCGCTAAGAAAAGCTTCTAAAATCTGCCTTGTTTCCGAACGAAGGCTGACTTCGCAGATAAGCTTTAGTTAGCGAAGCCAGTATTTGTTATACCATAGAGAAGAAAACCCTTGCGCTCGGCCGAAGGCCGGCTATGCAGAGAAGCTTTAGTTAGCGAAGCCGGTTTTTGTTATACCATAGAGAAGAAAATTCTTGCCCCCGGCCGAAGGCCGGCTGTGCAGAGAAGCTTTAGTTAGCGAAGTCGGTACTTGTTTTATCAAAGATGAGAAAATCCTTGCGCCCGGCCAAAGGCCGGCTATGCTTTCGAGTTTGTCCACGGACACTATGACACTGGACGTTATGAAATGGCACCTTTTTGCAATATGTCCCGGTATTTTTATAATTAACATTTAGGAATTCGACGTTTAAAAATGAATGATTAATGGCCAATTTTCAGGATTGAAATTAAAACACATTTATTTTTAAAATCGTTTTAAATACAAAATTCTCTTCTTCACTAAAAACTTAAGTGAAACTTAATTCACCGATGTGGTACATTTAATTTCAACTTAAGTTTCCATTGTAATATTTTAGCAAGGTGGCCTCAATATCACAACAATACAACAACACGCAAAGCATTAACAGTCAGCTGTTTTTTCAGACCACCTTGTAAATAAATACACTTTTTTTATTTAATTTTTTTTTTGTATTTAGTAGTGCTACCTTAATTAAATAAGACTTTTCAAATTAAACTCAAAAAACCAATCTTTTTTAAATACGATTTAAGTTTGTTATGAAAATTTACTTAATATTGATTTAAATACTATCCTGAAAATTGGGCATTAGACAAATAGTATGTAAGATTTTGACGAAATTTTAAAACTGAAAAATGGCCTGAAAAAATGGGCTATTTTTCATATAATATTTTTGGGTGATTTTACATAATGAAAAATCACCAAATTTAAAAAACGAAAAATCACCCAATAATAACGAAAAATAGCCCAAAAATTTTGGGTCACTTTTCATATGAATTCAGGCCCAATTTTACATGGAATTTTTTTGGGCGATTTTTCATTTATTTTTTTGGGCCATTTTTCTTTGGGCGATTTTTCCTACAGCCGTATTAAGTCCTAATATTTTTAAATGAACTAAACTGAGTGAAGATTTATTTTTTACACTTTATAACTTTTTTTTTTAGTTGTGAAGAGGGTATACTAAGTTTGTCATTCCGTGTGAACTTTTATATTATTCATCGCAGACCTCATAAAGTGTATATATTCTGGATCCTTGAGTAATTCTAAGTCGATTTAGCCTTGTCCGTCTGTTAGTTCTTCTGCTGAAAACACGCTCACTTTCGATAAACTCAAAGGAAATAAACATACTTGGTGTATCATTGCTTGTAGTTATCCTAAGCAGTTTGGGATTAAAATCCAGCAAAATCGGTTCAGTAGGATCAGAGCTATGAATCAAAATGTGGAACCACCACCCAAAAAAAATTTATATTTTGTTACTAAAACTAACATTAATGGTGGAAAAATGCACAAAATGATAGAAAATTTTGCAAAAATTCGTTTAATGTGTAACGAACTAAACCATAAGGGCGTATCTCTAAAGGGGTTGTGCTACCTATATTACCGGCCGTGCTAGTGGAAGATCGGTTGGGTTCTTACCCCTATCGAAACAACTTGTTGTTCGCCACGCAAACTAAAAATTAGGTAGCTACAAAATCGACAAATTAAAAATTAAATAATAAATATGAAATAATAATACAATATGTAGTTGAGAAAAAAAAACATAAAGATGAAAGGAGGAGCTTAGTAGAAGAGGAATAAGGTGGAAATATCCACTTTTATTGTCTATACCCTTCCGACCATGCTATCTTTAACTCAACTTACCCAGAAAGCCCAATTTATCTTACATACCAATTTACCTTAACCTTTCGTGAATTAAAAAGAAAACAAAAATCTAATACATTTTAACAACAAGCTGTCTTATATTTTGTTTAAGGTCCATTTCAAACCAATTAATAATCATATGTTTAAATTATTATCAACATTTAAAGTTATACAAAAAAAAAAAAAAACAATGTTGAACTATTTAAATTATATCACCGTCCAAAAGCTTAAAATTATTTCACAAAAAAAAACTTTTGCAGAATAAAGGTGGGCACGTTTGTAAATGCATCAAAACTGTGCATCACTGCTGCAGGGATGCAACATTTTGTTGCTGATGCGCTGTGCAAAGTTTGAATTTTTGAACACGAGCTAAATTTTTAAAGTTAAAAAAATTTTATCAACAATAGCGATGGCAAAAGTTTTCTAAAGCGGCTCATACACTTGTAATAAAATTATTAAATTTTACGTATTGTACAATTATATCTCCAATGTGTATGTGATATTTAAAGGTGACACAATATATTGGCCGCAATCAAAAGACTTTTGATTTTTATTGCACAACGAAAAGAAAGTAAAATGTGTTGGCAGCATTGTACAATGCTGTTGATGTTATTCCTATAGGTTATGTTCACCTTTTTATTGAATAAATGAAACCATTTTGCGACTTATTGCATAATATAGGACAAAATAGAAATAATATGGCGAATATCATATACAATAATATTGCAAGAGTATGGGTCGCTTTATAAATTACATGAATAAGCGTCAAAAAAGAAAAATTAAACAATTTCTTTAATGTTAAAAGTTATTGCATCAGAAAATTAACTGATGCAATAATTGCCAATATTTGCTGCAGAGCTGCGGCATCACTGCATAAAAAAACTTTTGACAAATGAAAGTAATGCCAAGTTTCTTACAAGTGATGCATTTACGAACATTCAACTTTACTAAAGCCTAGATTACACTATCTCACAAGTCTTACGTATTCCATAATGCTTTGTGAGATAGAAATCTAATGAGTTTTGTTGCGACTGTCAAAAAATCTAATGTAGCATGACAGTTTGTGCTCACACCATCACACAAAGTATAAACACTCACACATGAAATAAAATGCAACCCTGATCCAATGAAAAGTATTATTGTTTAGAAATTTTTCAAAAAACGATGAAGTCGTATGGGATGTCAAACTTTTTTCATAGCACTTGTCATTTTCGTGACACATTGCATTCACACTATCACACTTTGTCATGTTACTTGAGATTTTGACATGTATTAATACAAAGTATAATAGTGTAATCTAGCCTAAATGCGCAAGTGATGCGCAGCAACTGCATTTACGAACGCACCCCATATCATTTGTAAACAATTCTGTTAGAATTATGTTGATAACATTCATAAAAAAAGTAAATAATGTTGTTTCAAAAAAAATATAATTTATTTTCAATAATAAATCAAAACAAAATATTACACCAATGTTGATGTATGTTTATTAAAATTGTAGTATGTTTATGGTAATGATATGCAAGTAAAAAAAAAAACAATGGTTAAGTTATTAAAATTTAAATTAAGGAAATTTGTTTTTATTTTAAAGAGAATGTACAAACATACTATGTATGAATAAATGTTTTTTATATAAAAAAAATTAAAGAACATTTAAAATGAACAATAAAAATTTATACTAGACTCACTACATACTTCTCCCACGTTGACTCCAGGCCTAATGTCAATGGAAGTTGAATCTTATTATGTTTTTATCTTTAAATTTACTTTTTTAAAGTATAAAGTAGAATATAAATATTCTTTAATTGTTAAACTAACAGTTATAGATGTTATTTTTTTATGTTAAACTATGCATGTTTGTATATTTTGCTATGAATGTATAGTGTTGTAATTTTGTTTGGTATACTTTTAAAATTCGAATTTTTAAACTTTTGAATTCTAGCATAATGACAACAAAAGGAGGAGGGAACAGAAAATTGTTGTTTCAATACAAAAATTTAGATAAACTTATTTTCTAAATTTACAGAATTAATTTAATATTAATTTTAAGAACAAATTATCCTAATTAATCAAATTATGGAGCATTTACTCCATTCCCCCAGCAGACCACCAGAATATTTTCAAGTATTATTTTCCTATCTAGGCAAAGTAATTTTATGAAAATAAATATGAACTGTTTGTTGTCGTAATATAAAAAAAATCTTGTTGAAGATGAATAAATGATTCAATATTTTGACTTTTCAGAGACTTTTTGCAAAAATACGTTCTGTTGTTACAATATCTTGAGACTGTTCTCTGTGTTTCCTATTTTATGTGATTTTTTTTTCCTCCTAAAAGTTTTCGAATATATGTTTCACAGTAATTTCGGTAGACATAATAACAAATTTTGGCTCGTCACAGTTTTATAGGACTTGAAATGACACTGTGAAATTTCGTGAAGATCCGTTTATAATTTATCCTAGGCTCCATATAAAACCTACTTCCGGAAAACAGTTAAGTACGCCCTAAACCGTAAAAAATAATGCTACCATAACAATATTTGGTACATCACAGTTTTTTAGAACTTGAAATAAGACGGTGAAATTTCGTGAAGATCGGTTCATAATTTACCCAAGACCCCATATAAACCCTACTCCCGGAAAGCAGTTTAGTACGCCTACAACCGTAAAACATAATGCTACCATAACAATATTTGGTACATCACAGTTTTTTAGAACTAAAAATGACGCTGTGAAATTTCGTGAAGATCGGTCCATAATTCACCCTAGTCCCCACAAAAACCCTACTCCCAGAAAACAATTTATTACGCCTTAAACCATAATTAATAATGCTATCATAACAAATTTTGGCACGTCACAGTTTAATAGGACTGAAAATGGCACTATGAAATTTCGTAAAGATCGGTCCATCATTTATCCTAGGCCCCGTATAAAGCCCACTCTAGTAAAATAATTAAATACGCCTAAAACCGTAGCAGATATAGATATTGCGGTAACTTTCTTCCAGCTTAGCTTCATATGGCCAACAAAAAATGTTCTGCAATTTTGTGATATACGGTCCATAATTTATATTAGATCCCATTTTAGCAGCCTTCTGAAATTCACTGCAAACGCTTAAGCTAATTGCACCGCTGTATTGAAATTTATGTTTTTTAATACCAGAAATCACTCTGCAGAATTTTGAGATGATTGGTTCATAGCTTACCATGGCTCCAATATAAATTGCTCTCCGAAAATCATTAATGTTCAGTTTAAACTGTTACGAATCATGATACTTTATTCAAGCTATACAAAATTGCTAAAAAAGCATTTAACTTTCTGATTGTCGGTTAATAATTTAATATAAGTATGTCTAAACCGCAACCAATTTTAATGCAGATGTCTGTTTTTATAAAGATAAACTAATAATAAATAGACATCATATAGATATTACTCTTAAAACATTTGAACTGTCGGTGGAGGGTATCAAAGATTCGGCACAGCCGAATATAGCACTCTAACTTTTTTTAGAATAAAAACCTAAACTCTTTTTTGCACCTCAAAAACTTGCAAAATTAGATAAATCTTACGATATGACGACAATGCGTGCTAGTAACCATCGATAAATTGGTGGAAATTTATTATTATCGTCACCTTTCGACATATTCGACATCACTTTTGCCATTAAAAAAAAAAAAAATTACTTAGTTTTTAGAAAATTTAAGTAAACATTTAAAAACAACAGGCATATTGAATTATAAATATTATTATTCCTACTTAAAAATGCACCTTTAATTCCTTTAAAATTTATTTGAATGTGTCGTTATTTGATCTGAAGTTCTTAGCATACATAAACTAAATTTTGACGTGAATAATACCTTATGGCGTTTTCTTTTCTTAAAAAAAAAATTTGCATAAGTGTTACATGTGGCTTGACAACATATTTAAGTGCTCCCCTAATTTTTAAGAAGTGTTTCTTATTTAACGTTTACAAAAGAACACAAATTTCGGCATTAAACAATGAAGTACATTTAGCGCAAGGTAAATTCAATTACAGGTGCTGGCAAGACCACAACAATCCAAAGCCAACAGCAACAACAGATGTTTTTTGTATTGCATTGTAAGTGTTTACGGCTTGAAACCTGCCACCACCTTGTACTGAATTCGCCTTGATCTAGTGCTGCACTCATGCTCCTTTAATTAAAATGAGTGTTAAAGCCTAGATTACACTATCTCACAAGTCTTACGTATTCCGTAATACTTTGTGAGATAGAAATCTAATGAGTTTTGCTGCGACTGTCAAAAAATCTTATGTAACATGACAGTTTGTGTTCACACCATCACACAAAGTATAAACACTTACACATGAAATAAAATGCAACCCTGATCCAATGAAAAGTATTATTGTTTAGAAATTTTTCAAAAAACGATGAAGTCGTATGGGATGTCAAACTTTTTTCTTAATACTTGTCATTTTCGTGACACATTGCATTCACACTATCACACTTTGTCATATTACTTGAGTTTTTGACATGTATTAATACAAAGTATAATAGTGTAATCTAGCCTTAAGCAAGTAGCATTTTTATTAATTTTAAAGGGAACATCATCAGTAGTGCGATTCACTAACTTTTATAACGAGAATCGAATCGTTAAAATAAACATAACGAAAATTAATCGAATATGCTATTCAGTACAATTTTTAACGATATTCGCTGTCGTTTAAAGTCAGCTTTTACTTAAAGCAATTTTTTGTCCTTATCTTAGCGACAATAATTTAGGTTGTATTTATTTAATCGATAAAATGTATTTTATGTTTAAAATAGCTTACATATATACAAAGATATGAACAAAAACAAAATCCTAAATTTAAAATTTACAAAAAAAGCATATTAAGAACAACAAGTTAGAGTGCTTTATTCGGCTATGCCGAATCTTTGATACCCTCCGACAGTTCGAATGTTTAAGGAGTAATATCTGTATGATGTTATTATTATCTTAAACTTTGACGATTTGTTATTAATTATGGTTTTAGGCGACTAAACTGTTTTCCGGTAGTAGGGTTTATATGGGGCCTAGGGCAAATTATGGACTGATCATCACGAAATTTCACAGTATCATTTATAGTCCTATAAAACTGTGACGAGCCGAAATTTGTTACGCTAGCGTTATTTTTTACGGTTTTAGGCGTACTAAACTGTTTTCCGGGCGTATTGTTTATACGGGGGTTGGGGTAAATTATGGACGCATCATCACGAAATTTAACAGCGTGATTTCCAGTCAAATAAAACAAATTTTTCCAAATTTTATCTCATTCCGTGCCTTGTTCTAGCATTTATATTATTTTTTGTAATTGATTTATAGCTCTGGTCCTACCGAACCGATTTTGCTGGATTTCAATCCCAAACTGCTTAGGATAACTACAAGCAATTCGGCACCAAGTTTGTTCATTTCTTTTGAGTTGTTCGAAAGTGAGCGTGTTTTCAACAGACGGACAGACAGACGGACATGGCTAAATCGACTTAGAATTACTCAAGGACTCAGAATAAAAATATATACTTTATGGGGTCTGAGATGAATAATAAAAAAGTTTCACACGGAATGGCAAACTTAATATACCCTCTTCACAACTAATTGTGGTCGAGGGTATAAAAACAAAATTCTAAATGTAAAATTCACAAAAAATATATATAAACCATAAATTAACCCAACTCATGAGTCTGGCCAGACCATTTTCAATGCATTTTGAATGCACAAACATGTGTAACACAGGGGGCTAAGAGCAATTTCATTTGTTTTTATTTTATTCTCTTTTGTGCTTATCGTCTTTTTTAACATTTTTAAGACAGAGATGTTACAAAAATACAGCTGTTTAATATCGCTAAAAAAAAAGTTACAGACTCACACTATCGTTACTGCAAGCGAATATATATGTCGACATATATAACGATTTTCGGTTCGTTCGTTAATGGTTTTATTTAAATTACTTTTTTTAAGTAATCAAAATCACATTGTTGTAAGAAGAAGCACCAAACCCGTAAAAATACCTTTTTAAAAAAATTAAAGGTTAACAAGACCAAAAAAGCGTTATAAAATGAACGAAATGCGTCCAAATGGGAACACTGCTTATATTTTTTTATACCCTCCACCACAATTAGTTGTGAAGAGGGTATATTAAGTTTGTCATTCCGTGTGAAACTTTTTTATTATTCATTTCAGACCCTATAAAGTATATATATTCTGGGTCCTTGAGTAATTTTAAGTCGATTTAGCCATGTCCGTCTGTCTGTCCGTCTGTCCGTCTGTTGAAAACACGCTCACTTTCGAAAAACTCAAAAGAAATAAGCAAACTTGGTGTCAAATTGCTTGTAGTTATCCTAAGCAGTTTGGGATTGAAATCCAGCAAAATCGGTTTAATAGGATCTGAGCTATGAATCAAAATGTGGAACCACCACCTAAAAAAAATTGATAATTTTGTTACAAAAACTAACATAAATGGCGGAAAAATGCACAGAATGATATACGATTTCGCAACAGTTCGTTTTATTTAACTGGAAATCACGCTGTAAAATATCTTGAAGATCCGTCCATGATTTACCCTAGGCCCCATATAAGCCCTACTCCCGGAAAACAGTATAGTAAGCCTAAAACCCTAACTAACAATGCTAT
This sequence comes from Pollenia angustigena, assembly GCA_930367215.1. Classification (NCBI taxonomy): domain Eukaryota; kingdom Metazoa; phylum Arthropoda; class Insecta; order Diptera; family Polleniidae; genus Pollenia; species Pollenia angustigena. Next base: position 19,813,300 of record OV884061.1, on the reverse strand, counting down.
CATAACAAATTTTGGCATGTCACAGTTAAATAGGACTAGAAATGAAACTGTTAAGTTTCGTGAAGATCGGTTAATAATTTACCATAGGCCCCATATAAAACCTACTTCCAGAAAACAGTTTAGTACGCCTAAATCCGTTAAAAATAATGCTATCATAACAAAATTTGGTACATCAAAATTTTTTGGAACTAAAAATAAGACTGTGAAATTTCGTGAAGATCGGTCCATAATTTACCATAGGCCCCATATAAACCCTACTCCCGGAAAACAGCTTAGTACGCCTAAAAACGTAAAAAAGAATGCTATCATATCAAAATTTGGTACATCACAGTTTTATTGAACGAGAAACTTTTCATATGAATTCAGGCCCAATTTTACATGGAATTTTTTTGGGCGATTTTTCATTTATTTTTTTGGGCCATTTTTCTTTGGGCGATTTTTCCTACAGCCGTATTAAGTCCTAATATTTTTAAATGAACTAAACTGAGTGAAGATTTATTTTTTACACTTTATAACTTTTTTTTTTAGTTGTGAAGAGGGTATACTAAGTTTGTCATTCCGTGTGAACTTTTATATTATTCATCGCAGACCTCATAAAGTGTATATATTCTGGATCCTTGAGTAATTCTAAGTCGATTTAGCCTTGTCCGTCTGTTAGTTCTTCTGCTGAAAACACGCTCACTTTCGATAAACTCAAAGGAAATAAACATACTTGGTGTATCATTGCTTGTAGTTATCCTAAGCAGTTTGGGATTAAAATCCAGCAAAATCGGTTCAGTAGGATCAGAGCTATGAATCAAAATGTGGAACCACCACCCAAAAAAAATTTATATTTTGTTACTAAAACTAACATTAATGGTGGAAAAATGCACAAAATGATAGAAAATTTTGCAAAAATTCGTTTAATGTGTAACGAACTAAACCATAAGGGCGTATCTCTAAAGGGGTTGTGCTACCTATATTACCGGCCGTGCTAGTGGAAGATCGGTTGGGTTCTTACCCCTATCGAAACAACTTGTTGTTCGCCACGCAAACTAAAAATTAGGTAGCTACAAAATCGACAAATTAAAAATTAAATAATAAATATGAAATAATAATACAATATGTAGTTGAGAAAAAAAAACATAAAGATGAAAGGAGGAGCTTAGTAGAAGAGGAATAAGGTGGAAATATCCACTTTTATTGTCTATACCCTTCCGACCATGCTATCTTTAACTCAACTTACCCAGAAAGCCCAATTTATCTTACATACCAATTTACCTTAACCTTTCGTGAATTAAAAAGAAAACAAAAATCTAATACATTTTAACAACAAGCTGTCTTATATTTTGTTTAAGGTCCATTTCAAACCAATTAATAATCATATGTTTAAATTATTATCAACATTTAAAGTTATACAAAAAAAAAAAAAACAATGTTGAACTATTTAAATTATATCACCGTCCAAAAGCTTAAAATTATTTCACAAAAAAAAACTTTTGCAGAATAAAGATGGGCACGTTTGTAAATGCATCAAAACTGTGCATCACTGCTGCAGGGATGCAACATTTTGTTGCTGATGCGCTGTGCAAAGTTTGAATTTTTGAACACGAGCTAAATTTTTAAAGTTAAAAAAATTTTATCAACAATAGCGATGGCAAAAGTTTTCTAAAGCGGCTCATACACTTGTAATAAAATTATTAAATTTTACGTATTGTACAATTATATCTCCAATGTGTATGTGATATTTAAAGGTGACACAATATATTGGCCGCAATCAAAAGACTTTTGATTTTTATTGCACAACGAAAAGAAAGTAAAATGTGTTGGCAGCATTGTACAATGCTGTTGATGTTATTCCTATAGGTTATGTTCACCTTTTTATTGAATAAATGAAACCATTTTGCGACTTATTGCATAATATAGGACAAAATAGAAATAATATGGCGAATATCATATACAATAATATTGCAAGAGTATGGGTCGCTTTATAAATTACATGAATAAGCGTCAAAAAAGAAAAATTAAACAATTTCTTTAATGTTAAAAGTTATTGCATCAGAAAATTAACTGATGCAATAATTGCCAATATTTGCTGCAGAGCTGCGGCATCACTGCATAAAAAAACTTTTGACAAATGAAAGTAATGCCAAGTTTCTTACAAGTGATGCATTTACGAACATTCAACTTTACTAAAGCCTAGATTACACTATCTCACAAGTCTTACGTATTCCATAATGCTTTGTGAGATAGAAATCTAATGAGTTTTGTTGCGACTGTCAAAAAATCTAATGTAGCATGACAGTTTGTGCTCACACCATCACACAAAGTATAAACACTCACACATGAAATAAAATGCAACCCTGATCCAATGAAAAGTATTATTGTTTAGAAATTTTTCAAAAAACGATGAAGTCGTATGGGATGTCAAACTTTTTTCATAGCACTTGTCATTTTCGTGACACATTGCATTCACACTATCACACTTTGTCATGTTACTTGAGATTTTGACATGTATTAATACAAAGTATAATAGTGTAATCTAGCCTAAATGCGCAAGTGATGCGCAGCAACTGCATTTACGAACGCACCCCATATCATTTGTAAACAATTCTGTTAGAATTATGTTGATAACATTCATAAAAAAAGTAAATAATGTTGTTTCAAAAAAAATATAATTTATTTTCAATAATAAATCAAAACAAAATATTACACCAATGTTGATGTATGTTTATTAAAATTGTAGTATGTTTATGGTAATGATATGCAAGTAAAAAAAAAAACAATGGTTAAGTTATTAAAATTTAAATTAAGGAAATTTGTTTTTATTTTAAAGAGAATGTACAAACATACTATGTATGAATAAATGTTTTTTATATAAAAAAAATTAAAGAACATTTAAAATGAACAATAAAAATTTATACTAGACTCACTACATACTTCTCCCACGTTGACTCCAGGCCTAATGTCAATGGAAGTTGAATCTTATTATGTTTTTATCTTTAAATTTACTTTTTTAAAGTATAAAGTAGAATATAAATATTCTTTAATTGTTAAACTAACAGTTATAGATGTTATTTTTTTATGTTAAACTATGCATGTTTGTATATTTTGCTATGAATGTATAGTGTTGTAATTTTGTTTGGTATACTTTTAAAATTCGAATTTTTAAACTTTTGAATTCTAGCATAATGACAACAAAAGGAGGAGGGAACAGAAAATTGTTGTTTCAATACAAAAATTTAGATAAACTTATTTTCTAAATTTACAGAATTAATTTAATATTAATTTTAAGAACAAATTATCCTAATTAATCAAATTATGGAGCATTTACTCCATTCCCCCAGCAGACCACCAGAATATTTTCAAGTATTATTTTCCTATCTAGGCAAAGTAATTTTATGAAAATAAATATGAACTGTTTGTTGTCGTAATATAAAAAAAATCTTGTTGAAGATGAATAAATGATTCAATATTTTGACTTTTCAGAGACTTTTTGCAAAAATACGTTCTGTTGTTACAATATCTTGAGACTGTTCTCTGTGTTTCCTATTTTATGTGATTTTTTTTTCCTCCTAAAAGTTTTCGAATATATGTTTCACAGTAATTTCGGTAGACATAATAACAAATTTTGGCTCGTCACAGTTTTATAGGACTTGAAATGACACTGTGAAATTTCGTGAAGATCCGTTTATAATTTATCCTAGGCTCCATATAAAACCTACTTCCGGAAAACAGTTAAGTACGCCCTAAACCGTAAAAAATAATGCTACCATAACAATATTTGGTACATCACAGTTTTTTAGAACTTGAAATAAGACGGTGAAATTTCGTGAAGATCGGTTCATAATTTACCCAAGACCCCATATAAACCCTACTCCCGGAAAGCAGTTTAGTACGCCTACAACCGTAAAACATAATGCTACCATAACAATATTTGGTACATCACAGTTTTTTAGAACTAAAAATGACGCTGTGAAATTTCGTGAAGATCGGTCCATAATTCACCCTAGTCCCCACAAAAACCCTACTCCCAGAAAACAATTTATTACGCCTTAAACCATAATTAATAATGCTATCATAACAAATTTTGGCACGTCACAGTTTAATAGGACTGAAAATGGCACTATGAAATTTCGTAAAGATCGGTCCATCATTTATCCTAGGCCCCGTATAAAGCCCACTCTAGTAAAATAATTAAATACGCCTAAAACCGTAGCAGATATAGATATTGCGGTAACTTTCTTCCAGCTTAGCTTCATATGGCCAACAAAAAATGTTCTGCAATTTTGTGATATACGGTCCATAATTTATATTAGATCCCATTTTAGCAGCCTTCTGAAATTCACTGCAAACGCTTAAGCTAATTGCACCGCTGTATTGAAATTTATGTTTTTTAATACCAGAAATCACTCTGCAGAATTTTGAGATGATTGGTTCATAGCTTACCATGGCTCCAATATAAATTGCTCTCCGAAAATCATTAATGTTCAGTTTAAACTGTTACGAATCATGATACTTTATTCAAGCTATACAAAATTGCTAAAAAAGCATTTAACTTTCTGATTGTCGGTTAATAATTTAATATAAGTATGTCTAAACCGCAACCAATTTTAATGCAGATGTCTGTTTTTATAAAGATAAACTAATAATAAATAGACATCATATAGATATTACTCTTAAAACATTTGAACTGTCGGTGGAGGGTATCAAAGATTCGGCACAGCCGAATATAGCACTCTAACTTTTTTTAGAATAAAAACCTAAACTCTTTTTTGCACCTCAAAAACTTGCAAAATTAGATAAATCTTACGATATGACGACAATGCGTGCTAGTAACCATCGATAAATTGGTGGAAATTTATTATTATCGTCACCTTTCGACATATTCGACATCACTTTTGCCATTAAAAAAAAAAAAAATTACTTAGTTTTTAGAAAATTTAAGTAAACATTTAAAAACAACAGGCATATTGAATTATAAATATTATTATTCCTACTTAAAAATGCACCTTTAATTCCTTTAAAATTTATTTGAATGTGTCGTTATTTGATCTGAAGTTCTTAGCATACATAAACTAAATTTTGACGTGAATAATACCTTATGGCGTTTTCTTTTCTTAAAAAAAAAATTTGCATAAGTGTTACATGTGGCTTGACAACATATTTAAGTGCTCCCCTAATTTTTAAGAAGTGTTTCTTATTTAACGTTTACAAAAGAACACAAATTTCGGCATTAAACAATGAAGTACATTTAGCGCAAGGTAAATTCAATTACAGGTGCTGGCAAGACCACAACAATCCAAAGCCAACAGCAACAACAGATGTTTTTTGTATTGCATTGTAAGTGTTTACGGCTTGAAACCTGCCACCACCTTGTACTGAATTCGCCTTGATCTAGTGCTGCACTCATGCTCCTTTAATTAAAATGAGTGTTAAAGCCTAGATTACACTATCTCACAAGTCTTACGTATTCCGTAATACTTTGTGAGATAGAAATCTAATGAGTTTTGCTGCGACTGTCAAAAAATCTTATGTAACATGACAGTTTGTGTTCACACCATCACACAAAGTATAAACACTTACACATGAAATAAAATGCAACCCTGATCCAATGAAAAGTATTATTGTTTAGAAATTTTTCAAAAAACGATGAAGTCGTATGGGATGTCAAACTTTTTTCTTAATACTTGTCATTTTCGTGACACATTGCATTCACACTATCACACTTTGTCATATTACTTGAGTTTTTGACATGTATTAATACAAAGTATAATAGTGTAATCTAGCCTTAAGCAAGTAGCATTTTTATTAATTTTAAAGGGAACATCATCAGTAGTGCGATTCACTAACTTTTATAACGAGAATCGAATCGTTAAAATAAACATAACGAAAATTAATCGAATATGCTATTCAGTACAATTTTTAACGATATTCGCTGTCGTTTAAAGTCAGCTTTTACTTAAAGCAATTTTTTGTCCTTATCTTAGCGACAATAATTTAGGTTGTATTTATTTAATCGATAAAATGTATTTTATGTTTAAAATAGCTTACATATATACAAAGATATGAACAAAAACAAAATCCTAAATTTAAAATTTACAAAAAAAGCATATTAAGAACAACAAGTTAGAGTGCTTTATTCGGCTATGCCGAATCTTTGATACCCTCCGACAGTTCGAATGTTTAAGGAGTAATATCTGTATGATGTTATTATTATCTTAAACTTTGACGATTTGTTATTAATTATGGTTTTAGGCGACTAAACTGTTTTCCGGTAGTAGGGTTTATATGGGGCCTAGGGCAAATTATGGACTGATCATCACGAAATTTCACAGTATCATTTATAGTCCTATAAAACTGTGACGAGCCGAAATTTGTTACGCTAGCGTTATTTTTTACGGTTTTAGGCGTACTAAACTGTTTTCCGGGCGTATTGTTTATACGGGGGTTGGGGTAAATTATGGACGCATCATCACGAAATTTAACAGCGTGATTTCCAGTCAAATAAAACAAATTTTTCCAAATTTTATCTCATTCCGTGCCTTGTTCTAGCATTTATATTATTTTTTGTAATTGATTTATAGCTCTGGTCCTACCGAACCGATTTTGCTGGATTTCAATCCCAAACTGCTTAGGATAACTACAAGCAATTCGGCACCAAGTTTGTTCATTTCTTTTGAGTTGTTCGAAAGTGAGCGTGTTTTCAACAGACGGACAGACAGACGGACATGGCTAAATCGACTTAGAATTACTCAAGGACTCAGAATAAAAATATATACTTTATGGGGTCTGAGATGAATAATAAAAAAGTTTCACACGGAATGGCAAACTTAATATACCCTCTTCACAACTAATTGTGGTCGAGGGTATAAAAACAAAATTCTAAATGTAAAATTCACAAAAAATATATATAAACCATAAATTAACCCAACTCATGAGTCTGGCCAGACCATTTTCAATGCATTTTGAATGCACAAACATGTGTAACACAGGGGGCTAAGAGCAATTTCATTTGTTTTTATTTTATTCTCTTTTGTGCTTATCGTCTTTTTTAACATTTTTAAGACAGAGATGTTACAAAAATACAGCTGTTTACTATCGCTAAAAAAAAAGTTACAGACTCACACTATCGTTACTGCAAGCGAATATATATGTCGACATATATAACGATTTTCGGTTCGTTCGTTAATGGTTTTATTTAAATTACTTTTTTTAAGTAATCAAAATCACATTGTTGTAAGAAGAAGCACCAAACCCGTAAAAATACCTTTTTAAAAAAATTAAAGGTTAACAAGACCAAAAAAGCGTTATAAAATGAACGAAATGCGTCCAAATGGGAACACTGCTTATATTTTTTTATACCCTCCACCACAATTAGTTGTGAAGAGGGTATATTAAGTTTGTCATTCCGTGTGAAACTTTTTTATTATTCATTTCAGACCCTATAAAGTATATATATTCTGGGTCCTTGAGTAATTTTAAGTCGATTTAGCCATGTCCGTCTGTCTGTCCGTCTGTCCGTCTGTTGAAAACACGCTCACTTTCGAAAAACTCAAAAGAAATAAGCAAACTTGGTGTCAAATTGCTTGTAGTTATCCTAAGCAGTTTGGGATTGAAATCCAGCAAAATCGGTTTAATAGGATCTGAGCTATGAATCAAAATGTGGAACCACCACCTAAAAAAAATTGATAATTTTGTTACAAAAACTAACATAAATGGCGGAAAAATGCACAGAATGATATACGATTTCGCAACAGTTCGTTTTATTTAACTGGAAATCACGCTGTAAAATATCTTGAAGATCCGTCCATGATTTACCCTAGGCCCCATATAAGCCCTACTCCCGGAAAACAGTATAGTAAGCCTAAAACCCTAACTAACAATGCTATCATAACAAATTTTGGCATGTCACAGTTAAATAGGACTAGAAATGAAACTGTTAAGTTTCGTGAAGATCGGTTAATAATTTACCATAGGCCCCATATAAAACCTACTTCCAGAAAACAGTTTAGTACGCCTAAATCCGTTAAAAATAATGCTATCATAACAAAATTTGGTACATCAAAATTTTTTGGAACTAAAAATAAGACTGTGAAATTTCGTGAAGATCGGTCCATAATTTACCATAGGCCCCATATAAACCCTACTCCCGGAAAACAGCTTAGTACGCCTAAAAACGTAAAAAAGAATGCTATCATATCAAAATTTGGTACATCACAGTTTTATTGAACGAGAAATAAGACTTTAAAATTTTGTGAAGAACGGTCCATCATTTACCATAGGCCCCATATAAACCTTACTCCCGGAAAACAGCTTAGTAAACCTAAATACGTAAAAAATAATGCTATCATAACAAAATTTGGAACATATAAGTTTTACAGGACTAGAAATAAGACTGTGAAATTTCGTGAAGATCAGTTCATAATTTACCCTAGGCCCCATATAAACCTTACTCCCGGAAAACAGCTTAGTACGCCTAAAAACGTAAAAAATAACGCTATCATAACAAAATTTGATGCATCATAGTTTTATAGAACTAGAAATGACACTGTGAAATTTGGTGAAGATCGGTGCATAGCTTACCATAGGCCTCATATAAAGCCCACTCTGGTAAAATAATTAAATACGCGGTAAACTTTCTTCCAGTTTAGCTTCATATGGCCAGAAAAAATGTTATGCAATTTTGTGATATACGGTCCATAATTTTCCTTAGATTCCATTTTAGCAGCCTTCTGAAATTTACTGCAAACGCTTAAACTAATTGCACCGCTGTATTGAAATTTATGTTTTTTAATACCAGAAATCGTTCTGCAGAATTTGGGATGATTGGTTCATAGCTTACCATGGCTTTTATCTAATTGGTTCTCTTGAAAATCATTTAAGTTCATCATAAACTGATATTCTACTCAAACTTTTTAAAATTGATTCTGATTGTCGATCAATAATTTTATATAGGTCTAAACCGCAACAAATTTTAATGCATATGTCTGTTTTTACAAAGATTATAATAATAAATAGACATCATACAGATATTACTCCTAAAACATTCGAAGTGTCGGTGGAGGGTATCAAAGATTCGGCACAGCCGAATATAGCACTCTAACTTGTTTTATTTTCTCTTTGTCTAGGGTTACACGTTTTAGCTTTTGATATTAAACTTTTAAGTTTTTAGGAGATAAGCTCAGCACGCTTTATGTTTTTATTCGTAAAAATGGCTGCATGGAAATTATTTCTTTTTTTATTTCTTTGATTCGCTGTGAATAAAATTGTAGTTGTTTTGAAGCATTTACTCGTATATCCTAATAAATTGAAAACAGATTGCTGCGTGTGACCATGTTGGCAATTTTAAAAGAGAATTGAAAGCAAATTGAGCAGTAAAAGTTGAAGTGTGTAAACCTAGACTTTGCAGCATCTATGTATTTACCAGTGCTACCAGAACATTTATCTCTCATATCTCCAATTAAATTTTTAAATTCACAAAAATCCCTTTTCCAAATTTTAACTACTCAATTTTTATAAATTAACTCACAAATTGAGAACTTTAAATTAAATTTATTAACTTCTAATATAAAAATTAAATTTTATAAAGAATTGAATTTTGGAGACAAATACAATACCATTATTTTCTTAAAAAAATTTTCAAAATTGGAAAAAATGGCTAAACAATTCGAGCATTTTTTTCAAAATATTGTTCACAACTTTTCCCGAATTCTTGCAAATTTTTTGTAAACTGAAAACGGTACCAAATGTGAAAGTAAAAAAAAACAAAAAACAAACTCAAAAATAATAAGCGGAATATTAATTTTACATCTTGAAACATAAAAAGCTACACGTAAACTAAATTTTTACATCTGGCATTACTGTTCGTAGCCTTATCTCACAAGCTTTTTTGTGTGAACTTTCTTTGAACAGCTTTTTTACTTTTACTCGTTCTCTCTTTTTGCAGCATCCGCCTGAAAATATGCTACAAAACAATAACAACTTATCAAGGTTTCCACAGTTAAGCATAATCGAAATGTTTGTTAACACACTTGACAACACGCGTGTGTGATTAATAGTCATATGATGTGATAAACACAAATCCTTAGATAAATTTTAAACAAAACACAACAATAATCCTAGCAGCAAGTATTAATGTAAGAATATACAAATTTAAATAATTTAAAATGTAAAACTGTGTAAAACATTTCATTAAAAGTGCTTTTAAAAAACAAAATAAGTATCAACAATTAAAACAAACCACTGAAAAAAGCTTTCTATTTTATCAACCAATGTTTAATAATAATACATACCTACATACATTTGTATTTAATTGTTGATTGCTCATGCAATATGGGAATTAAAAACAATCTTAAAAGATAAAGTAAATAATACAAATTACAATTATGATAACTAAAAGTAAGTGAGGACTTTATGAAAACTAATTTAAATAATAAATGAAAAAAAAAATCACTACGCATATCTTAAGGACATTGTTAACCACTCCCTTAAATACAGCAACAGACATAATACATCATGCTGCAGCACAAGCTACCAACAGCGCTTCTAATTGTTTATTGTCATTTTCCTTGCAACACACGTAAAGAAAAACAATGTAAACAAAAAAATGTACAAAAATTTATTACATATAGGTACGAGGAAATGGAGTTTCCATTTCAAAACGGAACGGAGGTTATCAAATTTAAAACATATTCAAATATAAAAAAGCAAACCTACAAATTAATATCCAATTTTATAGATATCCAGCAAAAACTTTTCTCACCAAGTAACGTAAATTGTAATAAGAAATATATATAATTACAACTTATATTTAAAGAGCAATAACCCATAGTTATTTACATTTAAGCGAATTTTTATTTTACTACGGGGAAGAACATTTAAAATGTCTGTCTTTTTTTAAAGCATTTTTAAACGTTTCAATTTCATTGAATAAAAACTTATAAAATAATTCATGTACCATATATGGTACGGTATGCATTTAAGGGTTTAATGAGTTACCAGTTATCCTCCTCCAAAAATTTTAAGACCCACTTAACATCTTCAAAATTATTATTAGACTATTTAATGCACAAAACTGAATTTCAGGTCATAAAACTACCGGGACATTCGAAATATTTTTTTAGATAATGACCAGGATATTTTCCCCGAACCTGAACTCTAGATCCACAAGAGTAGAAACAAGTAAAAGCCTTAAACTTAGGTGTACTCTTGTATGGGTCCCCATAATGGACCGATTTGGTTAATTTTTTAATACTATTAGATATATCTGAGCCAAACTTGGTTCTCCTAGCTCATATGATGTACAGTTCATTGATTTCACTAAGAAGCATTTTTATTAACCAAATATGTCTGATACCTAAGTAAATTGTGCTATTGTGATTGTCCGCTAAATCCGAAAATAAAGTCAAAATGGTCAAAAGTAGCACAGTTTTCGAGATATTCCAAGATAACCGTTATTTGTGTTTTGAAAAAGATGATGTCACTGAAATGCGAATGTCTTTAAAATAAAAGAAAATAAATTTACTAAAATAACCATGGACCGTTTGTAAAAATTGGTCAAGAAATGACTCAGTAACAGTAGACCAAAGTTCAAATTTACAAAATATTTAATGATTTTTTGCAATTTTGCTCTTTTCAACTTATTTTTTTAAACCAACCAATTATAAATTTTAATCTTTTATTTCAAATGACATTAGAAGATTCTGCGCCCGACAAGACAAAGCTACAGAAGGCTTAGTGAATAAACCCACTTTTCGCTTTTTATCAAATCAAAAACCCAAAGGAAGTAAAATCGCAGAATTTGAAAAACGAACTCTCTAATTATAATTATTACAAACATTGCATTTTGTAAAAAAATCACTTAAAAAGCTTATGTCAATAAAAATAACGCGGGAGAAAATAATTTTAAGAATAGAAAAAGGCTCTATCCATACACAAAATATTGCTGTTTTTGTGCAAATGGGACAGACGAGCGCGTCACGAACACTAGCCCGTAAATACCGGCCGGATAGATTAAATCTTACGCTTGGCCAAAATAAAGTCATAAACAAAGTTCTGTAGTTCGATTCACTAACTTTTAAAGCGATAATCGAATCGTTTAAATAAATATAACAAAAATTTATCGAATATGCTATTCAGTAAAATTTGTAACGATGTTTGCTGGCGTTTAAAGTCAGCTGTAACTTTAAGCAATTTGGCGTTATTTTAACAACAATAATTTAGGTTGTGTTTATTTAATCGATAAAATGTATATTTTGTTTAAAATAGCTTACAAACATACAAATACATATTCATATGGATATGTATGAATAAAAACAAGATCCTAAATTAAAAATTTTCAAAAAAGCAAATTAAGAACAAAAACAAAATTCTTAATGTAAAATTCACAAACAAAAAAAAAATTTTAAAACCACAAATTAACCCTTCGTCTGACTCATGAGGGTGGCCAGACCTTATAAAATAATTACAAATCGTTACTGCAAGCGAATATTTATGTCGACATATATAACGATTGTCGGTTCATTAAAAGTTAGTGAATCGTACCACTGGTAAAACATTAAACTTGGTTCATTCAAAAATGTTGTCAAAGCTTTGCTAAGTCCCAATTTCCGCAATGCAAGTCTAATTGATCAGCTTGCTACTTTGTAGGCGAGAGTGACGAGGGGAAAAGAAACGAGTACTCAGCTTGCTGTACTCGTCATATGCGTTTTGTTTTCTCATTCATAATTTTCAGCAGGTCTATTTTGACAATTATCTTTTATATTTAATTTCGTTGTACAAAGTTAATTTCGTAGCGTGTGTGATTTTTTGTGTGTGAATTGTCAAAACGCACATATACATTCATACAAATGGAATAACAGATAAATAATAAGACTTGACTCGTGAAAACGCCGCAGCTGGTTCAAAGAAGAAAATGTGATAAGTTTATCAATAAGACTTGCATTGTGGAAATTGGGACTAAAAAGAGGAAACAGTGTCGCATTAAAATACCTGAAAACCGTTTTGCCCAACGTCTCAAATGCCAAAATTAAAGAAGGGTTTTTTGTTGGACCACAAGTTGCAAAGCTTCTGAAGGATTTAAAATTTGATTCGGTTTTGTCTGAAGATGATTCAGAGGCGTTAAAGTCATTTGGTTTGGTTGTTACAAGCTTTCTAGAAAATTTCGGGATCCTAAATGATAAACACAGATTTGTAAAAAAAAACTATGTGCTATATTCTTCTTCGTATCACCTCCAGCCAACGAAGCTCTATCATAACCAGCTTCACATCATCGCACACATGCTCCCACAAATGAACTGCGTGAGATGACAGTTCAGGCTGTAGGAAAAATCGCCAAAAATAAAATAAAAATTAAAAATCACCCAAAAGAACATGAAAAATGACCCATTGGGCCTGAATTCATATGAAAAGTGACCCAAAATTTTTGGACTATTTTTCGTTATTATTGGGTGATTTTTCGTTTTTTAAATTTTTATATGAAAAATAGCCCATCTTTTCTGACCATTTTTCATTTTTAAAATTTCGTCAAAATCTTACATACTATTTGAGGAGGTCCATAACAAAACGCAATAATTACATTTTTCAAGTTTTTTGATTTTTTGATTGAATCCCATTCTACACATTGAAATCTATATTACCTTCATTATAAAGCATTCCAAAACTCAATAACTACACTGCAGATCAATATCAAATATGCTGGTTCAGAGCAAAATGCAATAATTACACATCTTTGCAATAAATCATTACAAGAAATTTTAAAAAAGTCAACTTGATAAATAAATTATGCTCTGTGGTAACTCTGAGATAACTGTAAAACGTAAGGAATGTTTGTTTAGTAAATATCTTTTGCTTTTGTTATGTTGATTGTGAGTAATATTTTCGTACAATTCATAGCAAAATGAAATAAATACTATGGATTCGGACCAAAACGCAATAATTCCAAATTTGTTATCTAAATAACTTTAAAACAAACTGTCAGATAAAATAATTAATTTGTGAATAATATTATTTTTTGTAGACAATAATACTTCAATAATAGTTTTTTTAAAAAATTATGTGCTATGTACTTGCTTAAATTACATTTTGTCGTTTTTCCAAAAAAATGTTATGGTGTAATTATTGCGTTTTGTTATGGACCTCCTCATTTGTCTAAATCATTCATTTTTATACGTCGAATTCCTAAATGTTAATTATAAAAATACCGGGACATATTGAAAAAAAGGGCATGTCTTCGTCCAGTGTCCGTGGACAAACTCGAAAGCATAGCTTACAAACTCGAAAGCATAGCCGGCCTTTGACCGGACGCAAGGATTTTCTCCTCTTTGATAAAACAAGTACCGGCTTCGCTAACTAAAGCTTTGTTATATCATAGAGGAGAAAATCCTTGCGCCCGGCTGAAGGCCGGCTATGCAGAGAAGCTTAAGTTGGCGAAGACGGTTTTTGTTACACCATAGAGTAGAAAATCCTTGCGCCTGGCCGAAGGCCTTTATACCAAGACGCTTTAGTAAGCGCTGCCGGTATTTGTTACACCATAGGGGAGAAAATCCTTGCGCCCAAAACCATTTTTAAAAAAATGTTGAACATATTCCCCCGAATTCATAAACGATTATTAAATTTAACAAACGTTTATTAAGAATAATTTTCATAGTAAATTTGTTCTTTAAACCTTTATTAAATTCAAAGAAATTTTTATGAATACAGGCAATTATGTTTAATTTAACCAAATCATTGTCACCGATAACCATATTATGGTAAATAAGTTTCTTTAAAAATAGTTTTGTGACCATTATAAAACATGTTTTTCTCTGCGTGTATGTAGATTTTTTTTTTTGTATTTAACATCTTTAGTAATTATGCACCGTATGACATTTTTAAAAATGACATAATGTCAATTTGCAAAGTGTCTTAATGCCCACGGACGTTATGACATTTTCAAAAGTGTCACTGTGTCCATGGACATTACGACACTGGACTTTATGACATGCCACCTTGCAAAAAGCTATATTCTGTTTTGAGTAATTGATTATAACTATGCAGTGATTAATTAATATTTAACTATTGAATAGTGCACAAAGTTTGGCGGAGGGCTGAAATAAGTTTTACTGTCCATACTGCCGCGCAGCTGTTGAAGATATAATGCAATTTTTTACATAAAACTTACATTTGAGGGGTTAAAAGCACAAGGGGTTCAAGTGACTTATTTAAAATCATGAGACAGAAGCGGTTGTTTCGCTTGTGCTCCAAGCGAAGCGGGTATTTTAATGTCAAGTGCTTGAATTATTCACTATATCTAGCGTCCGGATGAGAATCCTGCATTCACCTCTTGTGCTCTGAACAACTTCTCCGAACTATACCTATAATTCCATATGTAAACTAAATTTTAGAAAAAGGCACTTAAACCTCTTGTGCTCTAAGCCCCTCATTTGTAAGTTACTAAATTTAAATTAATAATAAAAACTGTTTTGCAAATGGGGTAATTTTTAATTTATTGTTTTTTTTTGGGTCATTTTTCATTTTTATTTTGGGCCCTTTTTCGTTTCTTTTGGGCAAAATTTCATATATAACTTTTTGGGTAATTTTTCATGTTCTTTTGGGCGATTTTTCATTTATTTTTTGGACCATTTTTCTTTGGGCAGGACAGCCAGTTGTCTACTTTTCTCTGCTTTCGCTTGCAATATCAAAATGAAAATATACATGAAATTTTTGGAGCAACGAAATGGAATTCGCCTACAATATTTTGTCAGGTCGTCTCTTTGAATATAGAACAAGTTCAAAAACTCAATTTCAAAAAAAATTGGCATATACCTACGATAATTTCGCGCAAAGGGGTCGATATAACTATTTATATATCGCTTCCTCTACAGAGAGTCAACTCAAAATGTTTGAATTTTCACTTTTTGCAGGAAATTTATAAAATTTTTACTCGTTTCATGATAAAAAGTTATTTTGAACAATACTTAAGCATTTCGTACATTGAAGACAAGAGCTTCGTGGTGCAACATCCGGAACGATTTCACGTAATGAACGAAAGTTTTCTTACACGTAATATTTAAATATTTTAATTACATTGAAGACAAGAGCTTCGTGGTGCAACATCCAGAACGGTTTCACGTAATGAACAAAAGTTTTCTTACACGTAATATTTAAATATTTTAATTTATGAAATAAATGATTTTACAGATTTTATGTCAGCTTTTTTATATGGAAATTGGCACATCCACTCAATCGATTCCGGCAGGGGATCGTGCCTTTGTTCCTAAAAATAAAATATGACTTTTATGACTTTTTTGTGCTAAACTTACCGGATTTTTATGCAATTGCATAATTGTTGTCGTCGGTCTGAGATTACCATATACTTAATATCTTTGCGAATCAAGAAATTTGCAGTAAAATTACATAAATTTGTAAGTGCCAGCCAGTCCAACGAAGTCGTTCAATCGACTCAGAAAGTGCTTTTGAGTCGATCGCTATACTTGATGGTTGGTCTAGAACCAATAGTTTAAGGCGTTAAGAATATAGTTGGGCAAAATCGTTCCTTTTGTGGAATCGTTCCGTCGGACCCGAAAGATTAAAGGAACTAGGTCGTTCCTTTCGTTACTTTGAACAAAGAATGAACGAGGAACGAGAAAACTTCTCTGTCGTTCGTTAAAACGTCTACAACAGTGTTGCCAGTGAAATTTCGAGAAATATACATTTTAGTTTCCAAAAAGATACACTTTTTCCCAAAAAGATACATATTAAAAAAATTTTTTAAGTCCAATTTCAACGTTTTACATTAACAGATTTGACGATTTATCGTAATTTTTACGAAATTAGCAAATTGCCGATTTCCTTATTTTTTTTTTTTTTCTAAAAAGTGACGTTTTTTCCGTCTCTCGGAATAAAACATTATATTTTCTGACAATTTTGTTTATTAATCTTGGAATATTTAACAGCCATACCTTAACAAGAGCGGAAGGCGGAACGTTTTCTTGCGCTTAGCTTTTACGCTGATATGCCATACCAAAGCAAGAGCGTCAACTTTACTATTAAATAAGCTGTCAAAATCGGGTTTTACAATTGCAAAGCGTGCCGCTTTTGTTTAGGTACGGCTATAATATGTAAGCCTTTAGAAATTCTTTGATTATTTTCAGAGTACAAAAACAACAATGTTACATTTTGTTTATCTTTCGTCAAACCATCATCGAATGAACCTTTGTATACATCATATTTTCAACAATTATACGGCGAGCATTTCACGAATTGTAAGAGCATATCTACATGAGTTTCAAACGATTCTTGACATGAAAGTCTCGTTAGATTATCTTAACCCACGTCTTAAACGATTCACATAACGATTGAAGAAGCGTCTTTCGCTGTGCTATGGAAGAATCTCACTCGTGTTACAGTTTTTTCGGTATGAGGAATCAATATTCTGCGATTAACAAATGCGATCATCGACGACCAAAGATGCTCTTCATGAGACTCCCAGTAGCCCGTTAGATTATCTTTACCCACGTCTTAATCGATTCCCACAACGATTTAAGAAGCGTCTTTCGCTGTGCCATTTAAAAAATTGTTTAATTGTTTAAAAAAACTAAATTTTAAGTTGTCCGATTTTTTCGAAACGATTAAGAAGTTTTTTTTATTTTTTCTCAGGAAACTGAAGATTTTCTCACAAATTTATCTGGTAGCCCTAAATGATATAATATAAATTAATTTTTATATTTATTTAAGTCATAAATATTAGGAACGTAATTGTAATTGTAATACAATAAGCAAACATTAAAATTAATTATATGTAGCTATCTTTGGATGTTATCGAAACAAAATCATTTTTGTAAAAATTAATATACGAGTTAAGTCGTTAATACCAAGATTATATCAAAAAGTTTATATAAATTTCCTAAAAATAAAAGATGTTCATATTTCCTCCGAACAACTTCCCACTATTTGTATTCCTCGATTTAGGTGAATCGTATTTTGAAACTTCCATAATGTTTTCTGTCACCATTATAGAAGCTGCTGTTGAATAAGTATTGAGTCGGTTACGATGATCAGTCTTAGTAAGTTTTAGTACATTTTGCATACAGATTCAAAAGATACGAAAAATTTCAGGATTATACATGGTACGTGAAGCCATCAAAAGATACGAACAATGTATCTTTC
Source organism: Pollenia angustigena (assembly GCA_930367215.1). Lineage (NCBI taxonomy): Eukaryota > Metazoa > Arthropoda > Insecta > Diptera > Polleniidae > Pollenia > Pollenia angustigena. Next base: position 19,795,171 of record OV884061.1, on the reverse strand, counting down.
GTATCCTAATGGCAGCACTGGTCAGCAATCAAATATTTGTTATTGTTTGTTTTTATGTTGTGGTGTAACAACTACATATGTTTGTAGCAATGTTTGTAAAAAATAATAATAAGTGGTATATTGCTAAAATATATTGCTTAGGATCACATTAGTAATTGATTTAATAAGAAATTTTTTATATTTCACGATAAAAAATACACAAAAGTCGACAACACTGATAAATACACAAAAAAATGAACCTACAAAAATACATGTTATCGTTCAACGGATTGCGATTGCGGAACGAGGAACGACTAAAAAGGAACTATTGAAAAAGTCCGCACCATTCCCTTAAGGGAATCGTTCAATGGAACTAGGTCGTTCCGGAACGACACAGCTCTAGTTACGAACATCAGCACAAATGAATTATACCTGTCCTACTATTGTGGTGGGGCTATAAAATTATTTGGCTACTGGGGACCTTTTAGTGGAAATGCCCATATATGGAGTCAGAAAATGACAATTCGAATATATGTTAAGGTTCAGTAAGTGAACTGCCATTAATATCTTCGAAAGTACAGGGGTCTAATCACCGCATACAATATCGAGCAAAATTGGTCGAAATTACTTATTTTGGTATCATGAAACTCGATATTGAATGAAATGTGTTGAATTTGAAATAATAGCATTCGTTATCGAGTAACTCGACATTGCATTTATCGAGTTATTATTCGATACGTCAGTGTCTATCGTATGCAAAAACATTCGATAGTTTATTCGATGCGATAGTATCGAATGCGGTGATTAGACCCCAGGTGTTTTTACCGTTAATTTATGAATGAGTTAAACTTTGCGGAGAATTTCGCATTGTTTTTGATATTTCATATGTTCTTATCAAACCATCGTGAAGGGTTTACATGACTGGGCACCGCAAAATAAGGAAATTGAGAATTCCAGTTCGATTTCCTTTTTTAAAAAAATATTCCATTGTAAGCTGTCCCATTCTATTACGATCCCAGCAATTTGTTACTAAAACTAAAGCATTATTTTATAAAAACATATTGTTTACTTCAACTATTTATTTGTTTTAATTTTAGTTTAACTGGGCTTTTAAGACATGTCATGGGAGAGTATAGCAAACAAAGATCTCCTTAGGTAAGATTTTTCATTATTTTTTTTAATAGAATTTTATGAGTTGTTGCTTCCATTTTAGCATACCCCACAGTCATAATCTCTCCGCCACACATTTACTAGCATCGCCTGATGGTTCCCGTTACCTGTTAAATAATACTAATGGTATGTAAGATTTTTCGAAATTACTTAAGCGGATAAATTAGGAGAACCTTGCTGTAAACGGTTTCCTTCATAATAAAAAAAAAACAATATAATAATTTTCAGTTTTTAAAGTAGAATTGGAATATGAAAACAAAAAGTTGTTACTCATTTCAAGAGACTCTTTGTTATGCACTATGAAGCAAATTAAAATTTTTTCGTACACGAAGAGAAAAACATTATATTATTGTTAATTTGTATTTAATTACACGGTTTTTTACCGACATGAAATGGATTAATACGGGTTTATAGATAATGTTTATAATATACTAGTACGCTATATTAAACAAATTTTAGAAAATAATATAATACAAGAAAACAAAGCTAGGACCACAGTATAGTTAACTACAACTATATAATCAATCCAGTGTATGTTACTCTAACAGGTTTGATGTTAAATAATATTTGTATTTAAAATCGTTTTAAATATAAAATTCTGTTTTTCACTAAATACTTAGATGAGACTTAATTCATCTATCTGGTACATTTGACATCAATTTTACAGCCTACCGCTCACTTATATTTTCAACGACAAACAGCTGACAGGACAAGTCGATCGACAATAGGTGCGTTTGTTTACTTTTCCAGTAAAATCCAGTAGGTGAGTAAATTTCGGGCAATATGAACATTTTACTCTCAAAACTGACTCTGGCACAGAAAAGTAAACGAACGGAAAAATTGCAAAAACTTGCAGGTTAACTCAAACATATGACCGCTAAAAAGCTTAGTATTGTAAAATATGTGTTATTTAGACTACCCAGTATATATTGTTTCTGGTACTTCATGGATTGCATTTTAATAATAAATTCGTTGCAAATGTATTTAATGAACTTCTGTGGAAGTTTTTAAGCTGGGATCACACGATTGCCGCAATGCAGTGTTGCCAATTTAGCCATTTAGTGGCTAGATTTAGCCATTTTTCACCCTGTTTAGCCATTAAAAAATGAGTTTAGCCATTAGCCATTTTTTTTAGCCATTTTTCAACTTGTTTAGCCATAAATTTTTTTTGCCGTTTTTCTTTTAAAAGAATAATTTTTATTTTATTATAAAAATTTATAAAAGAAAAATAAACAGTTTTAACAATTAAAACGCTTTTAATTTAAATCACAACTTTTAGAAATGTTGAAAATCGCTATAAACTATGACGCTTAAACATCCTTCAAAATAAAGGAACAGTATTCCACTATTAAATTTATAAAATGGATCAACACAAACATCGCTGTTTCTTTTTGGTTGCAAGTATTTCAATAAAGGGATGCAGGCGGTAACAAAATTGTTTTAGAAATTTCCGAATTGACTATAAAGTTGCTCTCACTTCCATGGTCTAATGCTGAAGTAGAGAGTGTGTTTAGCCAAGTAAAGTAAATTGAGAAATGGGTTAAATTAAGCATTGTTAATTCGATTTTATCAATTAGGTAAATATTTTTACCATAACAATACAATATTTATACCACCACCACAAATTGATCTTAGCTCACAATTTCATCGTAAACAACTTTAAATGAATTATATCTGTTTTGTTATTAAATTCTAATGTGTTTTTGTTTAAAAAAGCTTTTAGCCATTTTTTAGCCCATTTTTAGCCATTTTTTCCGTAAATTTAGCCATTTTTGGTCACCAAGTTTTGGCAACACTGCCGCAATGCACCAATTTTCACACTTTTTAATACCCCAATCGTGTGACTGCACAACCAAATGGCTCATGTACCAATCGAGGAAACTATTATGCTTACTTTTACCAATCAAATGCAACCATGGTGCGGCAATCGTGTGACTGTTTGCTATGCAACTGCGCGTCAATAAAAATAAAAAAAATGCACCAATATTTATTGTGTTCTTGTGCGGCAATCAAACAACACAATTCGCGCCAATATTTGCCATTTTTTTTATTAAATTTACTTTTTAGTGTTTATTTTAGTAATAATAAAGATAAATATTGTTCCGAAAGTAACTTTAGTTAAGAACTAGTTGCAATTATTGGTTAAGAATTAGATTAATTTATTAGTTATCTTGTATTGATAAGTTATTAAGTATTTGTTAGTTATTTTATTAGTTAAAATTGTTATTGTATAAGTTATGCACAGTTCTAGTGTAAAAATCAATGTACAGATGTAATGTTAAAATTGTTGTGCATAATTGTACTTCGACCCCACTGTAAATACTCGAATATTCATTATTAAGTTATCTCAATTTATGGTAACGCCTAAAAGTATGCCTTAGTTTATGATCCCTAATAACTAAGTTAATTCAGCCATATAGATAGTAACTATAGATGAGTAAATAGCCGTTATGCGGCGAACTTTCTAGTGCCATCTAGACGTTACTAATATCATCTAAACGTCTGGGCAAGAGTATAAATAGGATCGCAAGAGATGGCATGATTCCTTCTAAGTTCAGATTTTGTCAAAAACGTATCACGCTGAGAAAATTATAGTTGGTTGTGAATAATAGCTATAAATTACGGTTGTTAAAGTGACTATAGTACTAAATAAAGTTGTGTAAATTATAAATAGTTTTTAAAGTGTTGTGATTATTTAGTTTTATTTAAAGTGCAATAAAGAACTCGAAACGGTTTATTATAAAGGAAATAAACCAAAACGTTATTGAAAGGCAGTAACGTCACAATATGAATTTATTTATTATGCTTTGTAATATTTTTTTAATTATTGCTATTAACAAGCATAGCTATTCAGTGTGAATGCTTGTATTCAAGATATTTAAAAAAAATAAGAATTATTTCTTTTACCGATATTTGCGGCAATTAAATTTTTATAAAACAGGGCAATCATGTGATTTTAAAATGTTTGGTTGGTGCAATTTCATTATTGTGCGTCAATGAAGCACAATCAAAATTGTGTCATTGTGTGAACCCAGCTTTGGACTTGTTTAGTTTGTACATGATTTGTAATTTTGTTCCTAGTTAAATAACATACAAGAACACATGAATACTTGATTTTTGATATTCGGTACCCAGAATAATATGCAGTAAGAATTATTCATATATTTATTAGATTTACATCTCGAAAATATTAATGCAATGTTATTTATATTAAATTTAATTTATTTTCCAAAAATACCTATTAGGGCCATTATTACAACTTGAAGTTAGCTAAAGTTAAGATTAAATTGACAGATAATAATGTGTTATCTGTCAAAAAGCGTCTGTTAACTGTCGGATAACAGCTAACGCCAAGTTATAATAATGGCCCTTAGAAAACTAGTTTTAAGTTTATGCTGCACTTTTAATTCAGTTTTTGTTTTTTTAAATGTTTTTTTTTTTACAAATTGTAGACCTTTTGTTTGCAATATGTATGTTTTAGTTTTCTACTGGATTTTACAGGCAGGAATTTTTTTAGTAAAAATTTGCAGGCTCTTTGCTGACAACTGTCACTTTCTCTCAGTAGCTGCTCTCTTTTGCAAATTTATGTGAAAAAATTTTTACAAATTTTTGGGTAAACGAACGCAGCTAATGCAAGCGAACGGATACCTTATAGTTTTTATATAAATTTGCGCCCCATTGAAAAATATAATGTGGCCACAAATATCAAAATCAATGTTTTCGTTTGTGGCTATCGACAGCCATGTTGTTGGAAAATTTAACGAAAATTTTTCTGAAAACACCAACGCTTATATGGCTTTATAAAACATTTTTCACAACATTCTATTCTATATTTTTTCTATTCTATACTGCTTTGTTTATTTTTTGTATGTTTATTTAATTAATTTTTTTCTTTTGATACCCTTCACTTTTTTATACCGTGTGTAATGTCTACAAGATTGATCTTAGACCTATGGAGTATGCGGTTACATGGTTTTAATAGAACTAACTTCATTAACAAAACAAAATAAAAATTGTGTATGCTATAGTTCAGGGTTGCAATTTTAGGTCATATAAAATATCGCCAATTTAAAAATAGTAATTAATTCGTGTTTAAAAAAATGTAATAGAAAGTTGCATAAAAAAGTATGTGAGATGGTGATTACACAGAACCTATAAGGTATATAAATTCTGGGTCGTTATGATAAGGGAAGTTGGTTTAACGATGTCAGTCTGTCCGTCTGTGTATGAAATGGGTTTGCCGAGGACCCCAGAAATAATGGGGACTAGGTTGTTATATTTAAATGTCACATATACACCGTTGAAGTTGGTTTTTTATATCTTTTTTCTGTATACCTGGAGAACGGCAAGAGCCAAAGTTTCCCAAATTGGTACAAGCATATTAGCTTACATCAATACATAACCTCTCTAAAACAATTGGGTGGGATTAGAGAAGTAGGCGTGGCACTTTCCGCACAAACACAATCAAAATTTCTTTATTTTTGGAGAACGGAAAGAGCCAAAGTTTTCAAATTATGTACAGGCAACTCGGTTATTAACGCACAACATCCCACAAAATGTAGGCGATATCAGGGAAGTGGGCGTGGCAAAAAATAGTTTTTATATCTGAAGAACGGTAAGAGGAATATTGTTCAAATTTGGTATACAAAGCTGGCTCACTAATACACAACCTCTTTTAAAATATGGGCGAGATTGCAAAAGTGGGCGTGGCTCCTCACGTACAAAGACATTATAGATTTCTGTATATCTGGAGAACTGCAAGAGCCAAAGTTTCCAAATAAGGTGGCAGCATCTTGGTTATCAAAACTCAAAATCCGAAGTGTTTTAATAAAATAGATTTGTTTCTATCTGAAGAACTGTATTTATATTCTTATTACTTTCTGTTCTTTTCGCACCGTGGCGAAGGGTATATAAGATACGGCATAGCCGAATATGGCACTCTTACTTGTTTGTAATAATCTTTGTATTTGTGTTTTATGTTTTTGTTTGTTTTAACTTACATATGTATTTGTTTTAATTGCTCTTATTGTGTTTGTTCTAACTGTTGTTGATATTTATTATTTATTCTCCATTATTGATTTATTGAACTAACAATAATAAATGAAATCTTATTCTTATACGTTATTTTATGTCCTGCCAGTGCCGGACGCTGATGTTTCCCTGTACAGTTTCTGTTCATATTTGTAGGTGCTCAGCGCTCTTTTTATCGGATGAGTTCTGCACTATCTCTTTTTGTCAAGCGAGTGTGGCCGCCATCATTTAAAATATTTCGAGCTAGCGGATTTGGATGCAAGACTTTTTAAATATTTTACTGCATATTTCGTAATCATAATTTTAACTTAAGACACATTGAGATCCTTGTAAATATTTGAGTTTTTTACATACTAAGGGGCAGCTATGATTATCCGAATAAGTTTAGTTTGGCGCCTTTGAAGTTTTTCAAAATTAGAGGCCGAGGCAGTGCCCAATAACTGAAAAATAATAATATAATTAGAAACTCAACCAAGTGAATTAAAAGTTACTTAGTTTGGGTTTACACAATGAAATTTTTCTTTCAGAAAGTCTGACTTCATAGGTGAGAGGGGAAGATAACACGCTATTCCTCTCTCCCCTCTCACCAATAAACTCAAACTTTATGAAAGAAAACTTTCATAGTGTGAACTCAGACTTACTTCCATTAACAACATACTGCAGAAAATGTTGTTAATTTTAAAAAATATTTACACTAAAAGAAAAATCAATCCATACTTAAATCAACCCAAAACGTTATCAATAATATGGTAAGTGCGGATTTTCTTGAATCAAGTACAGAAAGATTGATTCAAGTACGGATTTTTTATCGCGAAACAGGTAACTTATCTATATTTAATCACGAATTCGTTCTTGAAAAATTCCGAAAATTAGATTGATTTAAGTAAAACTAAGATTGAATTAATCTTAAAATGCGCTTTATTCAAGTATTATAAAGTTGATTCAATCCCGAATTCTAACTTGATAAATATAATCCAAAAGTGCAATTAGATTGATTCTAACCTAAAACACTTACCCCAGAGACAGAAGGAAAATATAATGTTTTTCTTCTTGTCCTATTGATTTTGTTGTAGTCTTTACAACACGCACGCTTATAAAATGCAATGGTGAGAGATGATACTAATAAGTTACATGAGATTAGAATGCTCACTTTGTAGTTTTACTCTCTGAGTGGCACTTCCAAAGAACAGTTCTATCTTTTTTTACTTAGCTAAAAAACTTTATACTTATTTTAAGAAATTCTGAGAATGTAAGTATAAAAACTTAATTTATCCCGAGTGTTTTTCTTTCTGTGCAATTAATACTTATAATTTGTTCACTGGTGTAAATTTAATTAATTAATATCACAAATTTTTTAATTGAAATCGATTTTATTTATTTCTGTGCAGAGTTATAAAGTAGAAGTTTAAGTTTGCAATCGAGACTAATGGCCAATTTTCAGGATTGATATTAAAACACATTTATTTTTAAAATCGTTTTAAATACAAAATTCTCTTCTTCACTAAAAACTTAAGTGAAACTTAAGTCACCGATGTGGTACACTCAATTTCAACTTAAATTTCCATTGTAATATTTTAGCAAGGTGGCCTCAATATCACAACAATACAATAGGCAAAGCATTAACAGTCAGCTGTTTTTTCAGACCACCTTGAAAATAAATACACTTTTTATATTTTTTTTTTTTGTATTTAGTAGTGCTACCATACTTTTATCTTAATTAAATAAGACTTTAAAAATAAAACTCAAAAAACCAATCTGTTTTAAATACGATTTAAGTTTGTTATGAAAATTAACTTAATATTGATTTAAATACTATCCTGAAAATTGGGCATAAGGACTGAATTTCTGTTAATAAGCGAATAAACTTGTTATTTCGGTATAATAAACCGGTTATTTTAAAAATATGCTCGTATACCCTTAATACTAGTGGACTGAAACTATCGATGGTTTTTGACTATCGTATCACCATCGATAAGAAGAGCTAATCCTACCAACGATAAATTTAAGTTTATCAATAGTAAGAACTCGGAATTTAGCACATTACAACTAACTTAGAGAACTCTGAAAAATTAATTGCAGCCGAAAGAAATTATTTGAGGAGTATACGTATAATAAGGTACGGTATGACTTCATGGTCATCACCTAGCCTTAAAATGGCTTAGTTTAGATTGGCACTCCAACCAGCAGATTAGCAGATGAGCATTAGAATTGCAGCAGTGCCAATTTTCCGTAATATATAGAAAGGGAAAGCAGAATCTCATTGCCGAAGCATTGTCGCAAGTTGCAAGGCTACCAGTTACATGTTAATGTTTACCAACCAGACTTGTTTATGTGAGGAAAAACCCTGAAGATCCTGATCGACATTTCTCACCCCCTTAAGAGCTAAAGTCATGACAACGCGGCCGATGGACATCTACGAATCAGGAAGACTTTAATCAAAGTGGCAAGTCGTTACTATTTACCAGGGATGTTTCGAGACATAAGCCAATACATTCGCAGACAACTACCAGCCGGAGAAATGCTTACACGGATGGGCTACCGCTTGCACGGATTTGATGGGACTATTGGGATAATATTCTCGTTGTCTTCTACAACAAATTCTTAAAGTAGTTTGAACTGGTGGAACGGGAGCAAGGAACCCTAACCCAGAAGAACAAGTCACCGTTTTGAAAGAAATACTCATAATTGAAGGAAGAAATCTAGCGAAGGCTGCTCAGTAGCAACGAAGCCACTACAATTTGCGTAGCTTGTCACTACTTATTGGTGATCAAGTCCATGCTTAACAACAACCATTTTCGAACGCGGCTTACAAGCTTGCGGCAAAGTTAGCACCAAAGTATGGGGGACCCTTCGTCATACTGGGGTAAAAATCGCGGCCAAAAAAATAATGATGTGCGAACGGCGCACCTTATCAATTTATAAACTTATCACTGTAATTTGAGTCAAGCATAACTAATGGAAGGTCCTTCTTTTCACATTTATAGATAAGCTGCACTTGCCCACCCGTAACATGAGTGCTGAAGGAAGGAAGTTAGAGAAGTCGAGTGCTAAATTAAGACGGAGTATGAGGCAGGAGCAAGCAAAAGTGAGGGGAACAATATTTCAAGAAGATGATGAGAGGCCTAGCTGTAGTAAATACTGTCGTCCGGGACTCCGAAAACAACTAAACGCCACCCACCGTCCAAACACCAAGAAGAAATATTCGTCATTAAAACAGGCACAAAAAACCAAGCAGACGTACTATTACCGGATGACCACCCACCAAAGAAATGAAAATCCGTGCTTCACGCCTAATGTCGGTGTTCACCCTAGTGAAACGGAAGCCCGGGCTGGAAAGGATGCAACTGCATTAAAGGGCCCGGGTCATCAACACCCTGACGTCATCAAAATTAGCGACGAAGAAGAAGGATCCCTCTTTCAAGTGGATGACGAGCCCATCTTGGACGAAATATATCGGAGTATATGTGGGTTTCAAGATACCACAATGGTGGTGCGGTCACCATCACCTCTCCCGCCCCATTCTCCACCTTCCTTGGACTCCGAAAATGAGGATTACAGGCCGCCTACACCCACACCGAGGAGAGGGCTCGGGTCCTGGGAAATCACAGAAAACCAGTACCGCCACTTGGGGTATCAGTGCTATGAGAAACAGTTAAGAGTGCGATTATTGGTCCCATTAACGCAGTCAACCCCGGAACTTGAGTACAGAAAGGCGGAGGTCGACATCCACCCACCAATTAGTGTCCCTGCACGACAAAGAGCTTTGATAGAAGATTCACCGAACTCACCAATTAGTGTCCCTGCACGGGAAAGAGCTTTGATAAAAGAATCACCGAACTCACCGTCTACCACAGCTTTGCACGGGAATGAGGATAAACCAGCCACTCCCGCTTATGTTTGGTGAAACCCAATTCCCAATTCAGCCATCACGCAACAACACCTTCCAAATCGCCTCCCTCCACTCCGGTCTTTTCATCCCCAACTACTAACGAAACAGTCACATTACCTGTAAAGTGCAGTCTCACGGACCAATGCCTACCAGCCCAAACGAGATATCTCTCCATCACGCCGTGCTCAGCCAAGGTACGGGACAGAATAAATGAAAGTAGAAGCAATCGGAAACCACATCAGCAGCTGCGGGTATTAGAAGCTATTAATGGGCGGCAATTTCGCTCGGGGTGGTAAAGTACGGGTTGTACGGATCAAGCCATAACCACGTGAACGAATGGGAGGGGTAATGCAACGACTAGTTTTGCTGATCTGTCCTTGTTAACTTTTATTTATTTGATTTTCTTGAGAAAAAATAATACATAAATTGCTGGTGACCAGCTGCGATTTGAGGAAACACGCTGACTTGAAAACACAGCCCTGATGCTGTCGTGGTGAAAGTTACGAACAGCTGCTTAACCGTGGTGTGCTGAGTGAGACACGGTACAAAGTGCATGCATGAAATCGAGTCAGTCGGTTAGCTGGTGGGAAATGGGTAGGAACCTGGTTGCCATATATATTTGAGAAAAAATTGTCAATTTGCTTGGAAAAATAAAAAAATCGTCATTCTCGTTTTGAAAAATCGGACAACTTAAAATTCTGTTATCAAAGTTATTTTCGGGAATACAAAATTTCTGTTTTTTAACAATTCTTGTTCGATTTTTATAAAAAAAACCAGCAAACAAAATCAAAATTACTGCATACCTAGCTAATATTTTCAATCTTGTAATAGTTACTGGGAGCATTTTTGATCATCGACGAGCGCGTTTTTTAATTGTAGAAGATTATTTTAGGAGTAGTTTATTCAACCAATCGTCTAACAAACATTCTATTGTAGCTAGGTAGGTACTTTTTTAATTTACAAATGTATACCGAGATCAAAATCAAAATATATATGTCCGTTCTTATATACTTAAGTCTATCACTCCGTTTTTAACTTCTACAATATTAATCATGTTTGAAATCGGTTGTCCGAAGACCCAATACACGATGGTAACTGTGTTTTTATATTTTTTATCATATATAGTCCAGAATGGTTTGCTAATAAAACTTATAAATTTTTTTACAATTTTTACCTATAAATTTTTTAAGTCTTATTAGAATCTATGAACTTTATTTTTTCTTTTCCACCTTAAATAGTTTTAGCAGAACACTGTTGTGTAAATTAACATAAATTACCAAATTAAAGGCAAATAACTCTTTTTTTAATCCATAATTCGCCACAAAAGCGATCATAGGCAAAGTTAGGGAAATCGAATTTGGCCCACCTTTTTCATATAAGGATAATTATGTGTTTTTTCACTTGGTCCCCAAACTCGAATTTATGATTTTGGTATGATTTTTAGTACAATTATAAAGGGTGTATAATAGGGATATAAAAAAAAACTCACGCAGGGAAGCAAATTTCTAAAACTTTTCAAGAAAGTTTGAACCGCGATGAATTGTAAGCCGTAGGAAAATTTTTAAATCTAAAGCAGTGGATAAATTCCAAAATAGCATTTAAGTGATACGTATAGGAATATATACAAATATCAGGTGTATATTTTTAAAATTTCCGTGGGAAAAAAAATGGTGGTTTTCAAACTTCAACCCGATCCCTGTGTGAACTTTTTTAACAATCCGAAAAAATTATCATATTTTTTATTAATAACTTTAAATGTTCTACACGGGTATAACATGCCGTTTTTGATATTCGCTAAAAGTGTGAAAAAGTTATAGCCCTAGTGTATAAGATTCGACACAGCCGTATATTGCACTTTACCTTATTGTTTTATTTAAATTGACTTGACTAAAAATGCCATCAACATTCGCAAAAACCTGCGTTAACGTCTTAATGTTTTGTTCACATTAAGAAATGCATTAAAAAACAAGTTAGAGTGCTATATTCGGCTGTGCCGAATCTTTGATACCGACAGTTCGAATGTTTAAGGAGTAATACCTGTATGATGTTATTATTATCTTAAACTGTGACGATTTGTTATTAATTATGGTTTTAGGTGTACTAAACTGTTTTCCGGGAGTAGGGTTTCTATGGGGCCTAGGGTAAATTATGTACCGATCTTCACGAAATTTCACAGTATCATTTATAGTCCTATAAAACTGTGACGAGCCAAAATTTGTTATGATTGCATTATTTTTTACGGTTTTAGACGTACTAAACTGTTTTCCGGTAGTAGAGTTTATATGGGGCCTAAGGTAAATTATGGACCGATCGTCACGAAATTTCACAGTGTTATTTCTAGTCCTAAAAAACTGTGACGTACCAAATTTTGTTACGCTAGCGTTATTTTTTACGGTTTTAGGCGTACTAAACTGTTTTCCGGGAGTAGTGTTTATATGGGGCTTAGGGTAAATTATATACGGATCTTCACAAAATTTAACAGCGTGATTTCCAGTCAAATAAAACAAATTTTTGCAAAATCTTATCTCATTCCGTGCCTTGTTCCAGCATTTATGTTATTGTTTGTAACAAAATTTTCAATTTTTTTAGGTGGTGGTTCCACATTTTGATTCATAGCTCTGGTTCTACTGAACCGATTTTGCTGGATTTCAATCCCAAACTGCTTAGGATAACACGAAGCAATTTGGCACCAAGTTTGTTCATTTCTTTTGAGTTGTTCGAAAGTGAGCGTGTTTTCAACAGACGGACAGACATGGCTAAATCGACTTAAAATTACTCAAGGACCCAGAATATATATACTTTATGGGGTCTGAGATGAATAATAAAAAAGTTTCACACGGAATGACAAACTTAATATACCCTCTTCACTACTAATTGTGGTGGAGGGTATAATCATGCCTATCGTGAATACAGAGCAAATACTTTCTATCTCTTTGAAATTTTGCTTGTCCCAATGCATTTTTTAGGAAAAAGAAAACTTAATTATTTAAGCTGTCTTGCTTACAAAGTTTGTTTTCTGTGCTGCTTAAATCTAAACATTAAAATTTTTTTTTTGTGGTATTAGTGCTATAATAAAGTGCACGTTTTATAACGTTTGTGACGAGGAGTCTTTTATTTATACCTCGATAAGTATAGACGACACCGGATCCCGCTGAGCTACCCCAGCAACCAGCGAAAATGTGTCATTACCTAAATGTATATATATGTATATGTATACCAACCTAATTTTATTGCATTCAAAATTATTTTACTATATTTTATTGGAATCGGTCAATATTTGACCATAGCTACCATACAAATACTGCTCCCGAAAATAGCTTTTAATGCCATAACCATTCCTAAAGTCTTTTAAAGGCAAAATTTTAAATTTATTGTACAGTTATTTCCGCTTAATTGAGTTTCTAAAAATGCACGACTTTTGACGCAATTAAACGGGAACTCAATTAAACAGTACTCGGTTTATTGAATCGCCGACGCAATTAAAACGAAAATCGCTTAATTGAGTAAGATGTGCAATAAAGCGAAACACCTATGTGTAGATCGAAAATAAAACTCATTTCTTTATTTATTTAGTTAAAAAATACTTTAGGTTTTTTAAAACAAAATAAAAATCAGGTACTTTCATAGTACAATCTTTCTTGTCGCAAAATAATATTTTTACGTTTGTGGATGCAAAAACACTTAAGTAGGCGGAAACAATTAACCGAAACATTTGCTCTTGTTTTTCGCAATGCGGTCTTATTTTGCGAAATAATTAAGCGGGTGACGCAATTAAGCGGAACTAAACTAAACGGGTATTTTTATATAGACAGTTATACTGAATGATTTCGTTCCATGATTTTTAATGCAATAAAACGGGAAACACAATTAAGCGGGGCTCAATTAACCGAAAACAACTGTAGTGTGTATTTTTAAATAATTTTTTATTTATTTTATTTATTCGTCTATGGAATTAATCCTTACAGACTATTTATACAACATAAATGTTAATAGCTCAAATAAAATAATTAATTATGAATTTTAAAAAAATTATTATTTTACTTACATTAGTATTTAAAGAAAAATCTATAAATCTATACAGCTCATTAAATTAAATACACACTCTCTTGAGAGGGTCAGCGTTTGCATAATTAGTTCTAAAAAACTGAACGGATAATGGTGAGAAGTAACGTATTGGTCGTTGAGGAATGTTGAACGAAATATTGTTGATCAGAAAACCAGAACAAACATCACCGTTAATAATATTCAATAGAAACGAGACATTTAACATTGATCGTCGGCTTTTTAAGGTTGGCAGCTTAATAAGGGCAAGTCTGCTGGTATATGACGGAAGAATTAATGGGTTGAAATTTAAACTTCGAAGACAGAACAACAGGAATCGTTTTGCAAAAAATAAAAGTTGCAAAATAATTTATTATAATTCTTATGATATTGCTCATAGCCGTAACACCATCATATTTCAAACGTTCGACTTTGCGTTTTCTGGGTGAATATGCTCTCTTCACTTATATGTAGTGAACTAGTATGCAGGATTTTACATCTATTACACCCACAGTTTATATTTTGGCCATGACTGTTGTAATATAAACGGGCTTGTAGATGCATTCCTTGACATTTGTGCTTGTATCTGATCCTTGATATATCCATATATATCGATGGATCAGATTTCACTATTAATACTATCGATATTACAATCGACTGAATGTTTGTACTTAAGTAGGAAAAAAAAAATAATTTTTTTATAAAAACAAACAGTATGTCCACTTTATTTGGTTTAAGGCAGTTTCTCTTGTTATTTAATATTTCACCGGCAGCTGAAAAACACCTTTCTGAAGGAGCCGAAGTAGCAGGGACTATAAAAAAGTTAATTGCAAATTTAGATAATGCTCTTAATAGGTTTTGAGTCTCCACCCAAAAGGTTATCGGTCTAAAAAGACTTTTGCTCGCAATTGCAACTACACTTGCTTTTTTACAACATTACAAAAACATTTGCCATTTCAGTCCCTAGTAAACATAGAAATATTTTGACAAAACGGCCTTTAATTAGCAGTACAAAGAATCACAGCTGAGCCATGAATACCACCTGCTATTCTTCTTGTTTGTATAATGAAAAGCAAGTAATCTTATGAGCAAGAAAACTTGCTACGAAAAACTGTGATTATAGCTGTTGTTACATGTTTTCATAGCTTTATTTTAAATAATAATATCGATATCGATACTTTTCCTATCGGTATTTAAAGACTATCGATAGTATTGACACATGATTGCCTACCTTGCTTGCAGGACATAACAAGCTAAGAATTTGAGACTCAAAGCATGTGTTAGATTGACTATACTCGCCGGTATTGAGTTGTATGTTTCTGCCGGTTCGCGACCAATTTGGGAGCATGCCATAATCCAGTAAACCATTTCATGTTAAAACTATCCCCTATCTATCGCCTTCATGCATTCACTCTTGAGAAATAAGGGTAAAAGGGAATTAGAAAACTTTTTGTTTATTAAGTGAAAGGTGTGAAATTTCTTCGTGTGCGTGTCCGTCTTGAATATTTATTTAGGATTTTAAAAATTTTGTGAGGGATGATAATTTTACTTCTGCGTATTCGTATTGACGATTTACAAGTTGTTTATTTAGGAGAAGGTGTGAAATTTCTGCGTGTGCGTGTTCGTCTTGGATATTTATTTAGGTCTTTAACAATTTTGTGAGATATAACATTTTTTTTTTTGCTTGTGAGTAATCGTATTGACGATTTACTTAGAATTTTTTGTAGTCATATGTATGTTTGTGCAATCGACAAATGGTTAAATATATATATGGAACTGATGGAGGAATTATTATTTGTTATTTTTTTTTTTTTTTATGCTGCATCGGCTTTCTGGTAGGTTATCGTATACATGCCTCGGTAGGTTTGTGGGTAGTGAGCTAGTCTATCAGTATAAGGGTTGTAGATTTTATTATCACCAGAGACTCTGGTCTGTTTCATTACATCGTTCTAAAAGTCTAAGTAACTATTGATCGGTTGTGTGAGTGTGTGTATGCTGATTGATAACCAGCCACTTTTTTGTATCAACAACAACCGGCTGCACATAAGTTTTAATTATATATAACAAATAGAAGGAGTTGTAACTTTGGGTTTTGTTAATCTTAAATAGAATTATGAATATTTTTTTTTGCTTTGAATGCCTCTGTTGGTTTGTGGATAGTGAGCTAATCTATCAGTATGAAGATTGCAGATTTGATTGTCACAAGAGACTCAGGTCTGTTTCACTACAACGGACTAAGGGTCTAAGTAACTATTCATCTGTTAATAAAGTTAGCATATAATTTTATTCATAACACTTAATAAGCATTTTCTTAAAGCATTTACGGATAGTTTAACTGATACTCATTTGTTATTACCTTCATTATTTTTTTTATAGTTTGATACTCTACAATGTCATTTTAATGAAGAACTTTTTTGATACTCTACAATGTCAGTTTAGTGAAGAATTTAGTTCAATCTATGCTAATGATACAATTCATACAGTATATATTTATACCTTATATATGCTAATACAATAAAATTTATATTTTAATAATCATAGTACATGGTTTATTCATTGTTTTGCTTATACTAAGTAAAAATTAATATACATATAGTATAAATTTAAAATCGACTATACCAATAGAATATTAAATGATATTGAAAAATTAAATCATATTACAAAATTAATTAAGATGATCTTAAATTTTGAATACACTTAGTAAACATTAATATATATAGTATAAACTTGAAGATCGATAGAATATTATATGATATTGAAAAGAGGAAATTATATTACAAAATCAATTAATCTAAAAAAGAGGATTAGATATTATATCTGCTTATAATTATCAGTAAAGAATTTGAAAATAATATATTTTTATCATTATACCACTATATATTTTGTTTCTAGTTTAAAAGACATACATTATCATACCATATCACAACGATCCATAGAATACCATATAATTTAAATAGTTAAAATTGTAAAAAAGAAATCACAAACTATTTTTATTTATATAAAACCTAATACTACGAAATGACTAGTTTAATAACCATATTATATGCGTTATTTAATGTTTTTGCATACCGTTTTGTAATTCCGACGATTTGTTTTACTAGTATTTCCTTTCTATAGTTATTGTTTATACACCTCCATCCATACTTAAATATGTTTTAAACATTACTATACTATACATATACTTATATACATATATTAACTATCTATCTTATACTAACATTCCTATATTTAGTCTTGGTCTTATGATCTTAGTCTCGATTTTAATCTTAGTCTTAGTGTTAATCTTGATAATAATATTTTGGTTTTTTTGTTTGGTTTTGTATAGATATCACATTTACAAAGCTATTACTTCCATCTCATCAAACTTACCATATAAAGCAATTGCCTACTGTTTTTGAAGAAAATCCATACTAATCCCTTCCATTTTATCAACTCTATCCCTTTTATTATTATTTTAATTTTAACCAATCTTATAAATTTTGTTTTTAATTATCACATAACTTTATTCATTCTATATACAACCTTAACCATTTATCACTCATATTCATTATATACAGTTTTTCAATCACTTTTAAAAACATATGTAGATTGATTTTCATTTGTCTACTGTACTAATAAATAATACATTAACTTAAATGAAAATGTAGGATTATACGCTGATATTTAATGGCTTTGCTACCTTAAATTTATATACTGGGTAGAAAGTTACATCTGAATGTAGTGTTTTGGTAAGAATATCTTTATATAATTTTAAATCAGGTTTCCTTTATTACAGAGGTTTTGAATGAAATATCAACAACCCTAATGTTGATTTCAATCTAATATCATATATACATATATTTATAGTGATATCTTCATTAAATATCAAACCAACAATTTCAATCATGATCTTTTTTAAATCAATAGATTTTTTTTTCATTATTTTGATTATTCGTTATATATGTGGTGCATACATATGATTTGGGATTTCTCTTTCATTTTTAACTGGTTAATTTTAAAATTTTCATATATGTAAGTTATTTCAACCTTTTTATTATCGTTATGATCGTTATCATAATAATCATAATTGAGATTTGTTATATTCTTTCCTCATTAAAACTAACAATTCTATTATCATAATCATCAAAATTGGGTTTGAATATACTTTGTTTTTATTTATATTTTTTTTTTTTTATTGAAACCAACAAATCTATCATCGCTATCATCAAAATGAGGGTAAACATCATCGTCATTATGGATCATATCAGAAATATTATTTTTACAAATGTTGATATTGTGATTTTAGAATAACAATTGAGTTTGAAGTTGATTATAAGTACGATTTAATCAAAAATAAGCGATATCGAATGACTGATTCAGCATTTTATTTTATTGAAAACATACCACTTTACATCAACATACCTATTTTTAATCTGGTAACATAAAGCAGATACCTATTTTTGATCTGGTAACGTAAAAACAGAGATAAATAATAACAGATTTAAATAGCAAGCCAAAGATAGATACATTATTATATAATACAATAACAACAACAAAAACAACAATATATTCATCAATTAATTCTAAATAAAATACACACAATTCTTAAGTACAATCAATTAGTTTGTCTAATGGTTATGCTTTAGCTGAGGGAGATTCATACCGTATATACATTTATACGTTATACACTTACACCATAACATTCCTTGTTTATTAACCGCAATATATGGTTTTATATAATGTTTAGCATTATTTGTTTATGCATCAGACAACCAAATAAAAAATGTCGTATATCACAAAGCATTGCAATGAACAAAATTATGATATCCTAGCAAAGAAATCGAATAAGTTTTACTTTTTTTACTGGTTACCTGAATATTGATCCTAACAACTAAAATGTAAATAGAATACTATAAGATTCACAGCATATATATACATTAGGGAGGGTCAAATTGTATGGAACATGTTTGGAGCCCCCCAAAATTTCAAAATAGATATTTTTCCATCCATTCATAGAATAATTTAATTAAATTAGTCATAAAATCGGATAGAATTATATTAGATTTCTCAATCTGGGCTTGTTTGAAAGGTTTTTTTTATTTTTAGTAGAGATATTAGGAATGTTTTGGCGAAAAATAGCCTAAAATGAACTTTTAACTTATAAATTTTGAATTTTCTTCGATTTTTTTTGATAGATTTTCCTACAAAAAGGAGTTCGAAAACAAAAATATTGATCGTAATAAAAGTTGTTGGAAATTATCTGAACTTTCATAATCTGAAAAAAAAAATTTCGAAAACAAATCGAAGAAAATTCAGAATTTATTAAAATATGGAAAAATATCTATTTTGAAATTTTGGGGGGCTCCAAACCCGACTAAGAGCTATGGTCTCTTCTCAGAATCACCTATAGATTACTATTAATACGATTTCCGTATGACGTGCTAAATTCCCAGTTTTTGATATTTGATAAATACACTGAAATTTATCGTTGAGAGAAAGCTAGCTTCTATGCGCATTTCGCCGGTTGCTTAGACCAGCTCATCAGGAAACCTTTTCCAAAGATTTTAGAAAGGCCAAAAATATTAAACAAATAAAACCCTAAAGCGAATAAGAGTTATAAACACTCTAAGTCTTACTTGTAACAATATCAAAGCTTAAACAAAACACCAACAACAAACAGTGAATTTATCTTTTCTTTCATCCCCCTACAATTGGTTGGGTTCTTTCCGACTCGAATTGTAGTTGTAAGAAAAAACAAAATTAAAAAACAAACCGCTTCATTCTATTGTCTTCGTAAGAAAACCACGAAAAAAACCTATTTGCCAATTCAGTTTTATGCACGGGCACATGCAATTATATTATCAAAGTTATTTTCGGGAATACAAAGTTCATTATTAATACGATTACCGTATGACGTGCTAAATTCCCAGTTTTTCATATTTGATAAATACACTGAAATTTATCGTTGAGGGAAAGCTAGCTTCTATGCGCATTTCGCCGGTTGCTTAGACCAGCTCATCAGATTACATTTTTGCTATACGCTTCATCAAAAAAAGAAAAAAAAATTAATCCGCCCGAATATATTTTAATATTTAAAAATTTAAACCAAAAAGAAGCAAATTTTACATGATACATAAATAAAAAGTTCACGAAGAACATAGGGCGTCCGCGAAGTATGAGGTACAAAAAACGAAATTTGTATTTAATTAAACTTTTAACAGCGAAAAGTTTTAAAAATTTGTTCTATTTTAATTACACTCGAACGTGATTTTCAGAACATGGCTGATCATTTTTGGATATTTTTATTAAAAATATCTTTTCAAATTTAACTTCTCAGGCTGAGTTTATCACACCTTCGTTATTTTAAATAACAAATTAAAAGTTAATTGCTTCACATGATATTTAAACTATCAAGGGTCTTATTGAAGATTTTGAAGATATCAAATATTGCAATTATTAAAGATATTTTTACATAAGTACATGAGCATTAGGGTGGCACTAAGTTTGTAAAATGTCGAATTTGGAGTACTGCGCCCCACTATTTTTGTAAAAAATATATGTTGAAAATTTTAGCCAAATCGGACAATTTTAAAAATTTCCCATTTTTACCAAACAAGTACTTCTAGGGTTTTTATTTTTTCGAATATTGTAATTAAAATAAGAAAATTAATTACTTATCGCTTGGTTCTCAAATTCTGATCGTTTTTGGCCAAAATCATTAACCCTGTTATTGCCCTGGGGTCAGAAATTACCCATTTAAAAAAATTTGTGCTATATATTGTATCTTCAAGTCGCAGTTAATTAGTTATTTTTCTAATTGTATTATATTATTAATTTCTTTTTTTTAATTTGTTTACAACTTCTAACTGAAAAGTTAGATATATTTAAACTCTATAGGTTAGGTTTGTTATAATTAGAAATAAAATTTATGAGTCGAATTCTATTGACAAATCTTTCAGAGTGGCATCTTTGGAGTATTGCTGTCTATAATGTTGAACAATCTATAACACAAGAAAAATAAGCAATTTTGTTTCAGGAATTAAATCGAAATTTTTTTAATACCTTGAACAAATACTATCGCTGCTCCTCGTCTTTTGGTACTTTTTTTTAATACAATTTTTATTTTTCAACAATACTTTTTCCTTCCCTGTAATCTTCTAAATTCTCCCATGATTTCGGGTCTTCTTTTAAGAAACTCGTACAAATATTAAACCGGTTAAATATTTTTATTGTATATGTAGAAAATAGTTCTACCAGAATTGTAGTATCATATCTCATTAAGGCCATTAAGGCTATTTTTCCACTCTTCTCTTCTGCTTTTATAAATGTCTTCATCTCTATTTTTAGATTTTAAAATGATTTTCCACTCATTATACAAATCCAAAAGCTTTTTTACAGCTCGATGAAATTGTTGAACCGGAATTTTTGGTTTTTCCCAAAATAGTGAACATTATTTTACAACTAGACGAGCAGCTTTCTCTACACTTAGCTTAATTAGTCTTATAGACAATCTCCTTTAGATGGTAGCTTATCCCCGTTATCTGAAGGTTTGGAAAGCTAACCAGGTAAATTTCCTCTCTTAGTGTGGCATATTTCACAAATTAATAATTGAAAATCAAAAATTACTTCACTGCCGGTAGCGTATACAATATTCATCTGATTAAAAACGTTTAAATAAAATGCATTTGGGGGAAATCCCCGTGCAATATTTATTCATATTGCGGGGAAGTGGTTACACTAACCCTCCGTTTCCACACGCAAGTGCAAGTTCGAAAAATTCAATACACCCACACTTTTTCACTAACATTCACACAATTTTTGTACTTTCAGTCAATCGGCTGTTTCCTCGATTTTTCGTTTATAATGCAAGTAATTATGTACTTGCATGTGGAAACGTAGGTTAACAGCGGTTTAAGTAAATCCTGCTAGATGCGAAAATTTTTCGTCATTTTGACAATATTTTTGTTACGACTTTGTACAAAACTTTGACGATTCTATTTGAAAGATTTTTTGAAAACAATCGTTTTCTTACCATTTGTAGGCATTTATTTGAAAACTCATTTACATGGGAAAATTAACACATTATTTTGGACAAAAATAATCAGAATTTGAAGACCAATCGATTAGAAATTAATTTTCTTATTTTTATTATAATAGTTGAAAAAACAAAAACCCTAGAAGTACTTGGTTGGAAAAAATGGAAAATTTTCTCAAGCTTAAACTTTGACCTCCGTGCGCCTCGGCATATATTTTTTAGGCTAAATATAAATACATAAGTGGGGCGCAGTACTTCAAACTCGACATTTTACAAAATAAGTGCCACCCTAATGTGCATATTATTTCGTATAAAATCAGATAACATAAGTCCAGCGATATTAATGTGTCTAGACAATGCGAATTTTTAATTTTTAAGCAATCTTTTCTGAATAAAATTTCTACTAATCAGGCCTGTTCTAAAAATCACATTTTATGAAAGTGATTTAAAATCGCAAGAAACGTGTTCTGGGCATATTATTTTGTGATTTCAAATCGTCATAATAAACTACATAAATCAAATATTCAATGTGTTGTTTATTATGGTTTTATGCAATTAGGTATTTTATTTACAACAAATCATTTAAAATTAAGAAAATTCGACGACACCACAAAAATTATATTTGCTTTTTTGACTACTGTTGTGATTTGAGGTGTTTTTTAGTTGAATTAACTGCCTGTTTTTAGAAAACGTAAGCAAGTGAGTGAGTGAGAAATTATATTGAAAACAAAAACAAATTTTCGTTTTTTATTGTTGTTTTCAATATAATTTCTCACTCACTCACTTGCTAACGTTTTCTAAAAACAGGCAGTAAAGATCGCTAATTTGCTAACAGCGGCATGAAAGTAAAGTCTTATACAGTCAAATCCCGATAATTCGTACCCCGATGAATCGTCATTCCCGATAATTCGTAATAAACTGTCGGTCCCTTGAAAAAATCTCGTTTATTCGTAAAATTTCCATACATTTTGGTCCCCTCGCTAATTCGTATTTTTTTTTCAAATAAAATCTTCTTTGCCTCTTATAAATCGTAGGTGTTTGCTAACTACCACTTATTATTCGTAATAAAAACAACAGAAAAATGGAAAGAATGATTTTTTGTTTACCGCTATTTTTGCGTGGGTTTTTGCTTTTGCTTGTGTGTGTGTGTTTATTGTCTTAAGATCAGTTTGTTACATGAATAATTTTTCTATATTTTATTTTCAACAATTGTTTTTTATGTTTTTTTTTAACGTTTTAGTAAATAAATTGAAAAACCCCGTTAATTCGTATTAATTTTATTTTAACCCCGTTAAATCGAAACCCCGCTAAATCGAAAACCCCTATAATTCGTAAGAGATGACCGGTCCCTTCCGATTACGAATTATCGGGATTCTACTGTATATATTAAAAATTGTAAAAGTTGCAAAGAATCACAGAAAAATCGCTTCTATCGCGAAAATGGCTTAAATTCGTGAAAAATTGCAAACTTGTTGTTTACCATAACCATAAAATTTATTTTAAATCGCTAAATGGGTTAAAAAAAGCAAAATGTAGGAAAATAAAAAAAAAATTGCTAACTGCGGCGTGAAAGCAGATCATACTATTTATGGTGGCATGTCATAACGTCCAGTGTCATAGTGTCCATGGACGTTATGACACTCCAAAAAGTTTCATAGTGTCCATGGACATTGTGACACTTTCAAAAGTGTCATAACGTCCATGGACACTATGACACTTTGCAAATGGACATTATGACACTTTCAAAAGTGTCATAAGGTCCATAATTACTAAAGAAGTTATATACAAAAAAAACGATTAGCATACACGCAGAGAAAAACATGTTTCATTATGGTCCCAACCAACAAAACTATTTTTAAAGAAACTAATTTAAAAATAATATGGTTGTCGGTGACAATGATTTGGTTAAATGAAACATAATATAGTAAAAAAAAATTTAAAAGTGGTTTTGCTGCTTTTTCTCTGGGTGTATCTATTAAATATATAACGAAAACACTTTTGGGCGCAAGGATTTTCTTCTCTATGGTATAACAAATACCGGCTTCGCTAACTAAAGCTTCTCTGCACAGCCGGCCTTTGGCTGGGTGCAAGGATTTTCTCCTCTATGGTATTACAAACACCGGCTTCGCTAACTAAAGCTTCTGTGCACAGCCGGCCTTCGGCCGGCCGCAAGGATTTTCTTCCCTATGGTATAACAAACAACGGCTTCGCTAACTAAAGCTTCTCTGCATAGTCGGCTTTCGTTCGGAAACAAAGCAGATTTTAGAAGCTTTACTTAGCGAAGCCGGTGTTTGTTATACCATAGAGGAGAAAATCCTTGCGCCCGGCCGAAGTCCGGCTGTGCAGAGAAGCTTTAGTTAGCGAAGCCGGTATTTGTTATACCATAGAGAAGAAAATCCTTGCGCCCGGCCGGAGGCCGGCTATGATCCCAAATTTGTTTACATTCTTGCTTGTAAGAATTTTTGGCATTGTACTTATTTATTTTGATATTTCAAAACAAGTTTTACACATTTTAATATTTTTCATTATAAGTTAAGTTGTGGACATTATGACACTTTGCAAAGTGTCATAACGTCCGCGGACGCTATGACATTTCTTTGATGGACGTTATGACACTTTTGAAAGTGTCATAATGTCCATGGACACTATGACACTTTCAAAAGTGTCATAACGTCCATGGACACTATGACACTGGACGTTATGACATGCCACCCTATTTATTATAGATCGTTAAAGCTGTAAAGAATCAGAATACTTACAGGAACAAATCGCTTCTAACGCGAACATGACTAAAATCGCAAAAAATTGCAAAATTTTAAACAAACCCTAAAACTAATTTTAGATCGCTAAATCGGTTAAAAAAACAAATTGTTGAAAAATAGCATAAAGCGTTAAAAAATTAGCTGCAATTTTGTAGAACTTACTTTTTGTGTTTGCTTGTGCTGTCCACAATTGAAAATCACATCGAAAAACAAAACCTGGGGGCAAATCGCGACATTCGATATCGATCGAAATTGCAATACAATTTACATGGGAATTTGATTGATATCGAATGTCGCGATTTGCCCCCTGACCTGAAAAACAGACCTGATTGTATAGAAGTTTTCACCGATCTATAAAAACCGGAACCAAAAATCTTCAAATCTGCATTTTGATAATTTTGGAAATAAAATCTGCAAAATGCATTTAAATCTGCCCTTCTGGCATCGCTGCTTTTCATACGAATTATTTTCATTGAGAGGATTTTTTAAGCTGTACTGAGCTAAAAGGAGGGGTTTAGAAAGAGAAAACTACAACTTTTAGGCAAAATGTTGTGAGCCCTCGTCTTTGTATTATGCAGTGTTGCCACTTTGTGGGTAATTACCCGAATTTGGTATAATTTTGACTGTCGTGGGTAGAGCTTGGGTATTTTCTCTTAGGTGTAATTCAGGTGTTATTTAAATTCTTACTTCAGATACCCAAATAAAATCAAGATTCGATTTCAAGATTTATTTCTTTTTTAAAAAAATATATATATATGTATATATATGTCCTTTATTTATCTAAAAAAAATAATATGAATACAAAAAAAAAATGTACAATTAAATATTTAAATAAAATGTTCACGGAGAACATAGGGCGTCAAAGCCAAAAGTCGTCATCGTGGTGGGATAGTAATTTAAATTCAAATTTGTTGACGTTTCTGTAATCGATTGGGCTTAAGAAGATCGACTGATTAGGCCAAAGCTTCCGATCCTAGAATTAGGGCTGCCCACAAACCGCTAGGCCGGCTAAACACAGTTGAGTTTCAGCGACTAATTGGTATTGGATTGTCACCTAGTTTCCAGAGACGCATCGGTGTTAGCATGCAATCTCGATACTCGGTACGGTACGCCTTCTCACTTTAACTGCCATCAGACGGAAGCCTGAATGACATTACCAGGGAGCACTTCGACAGAGGAATCGCTTCTTGCTACCCCCAAGTGGATAGAGAGAGAGCTTTCAGCCTCTGAGAAACCCCTTATAAAAATGCACAGTCTTCTGAACCAAAGTCCCAGTTTCTTTTTAAGAAAATTCTTTAATCATTAAATATGTATATATTTTCAAAGTTCGGTAATGAATGTCGGAAGATGGACTCTTAGATTTGGATAAAGATGACTGTAATAGTGACTTAGAACCGGCATTATCATTTAAAATTGATTTAAAAAAAAAATAGGCACCGCGCCTGTCCTTGACGAAACCAACGTCCAATTTTGTTCCACTTTATCGAGCATTGCTGGCTGTAACCTCTATCGGGCTTAAACACACCCATTATAAAGGAATGGCAATGAGCA
Source organism: Pollenia angustigena (assembly GCA_930367215.1). Taxonomy (NCBI): domain Eukaryota; kingdom Metazoa; phylum Arthropoda; class Insecta; order Diptera; family Polleniidae; genus Pollenia; species Pollenia angustigena. The sequence goes on along the minus strand of OV884061.1, from coordinate 19,768,734 downwards.
TTTTGAACCTTCTCTAGATATATGCAACCAAATGTGGAAGTTAAACTCATTATTTTAGGAGTTTTATTTTAAGCTTAATTAATTGTTTTTATGCTTTATTGTTATTTTTGTTAATTTTTTTTAATTACAATAAGAATCTTAACAGTATGACTTCTTCTTCCAATAAGTTTGTTGTGTTTTGCTTCTGTGAAAATGTCTTTTTATTAAATAAAGCTTAAATTTTATATCAGGTGTAATTTCATTTAAATTGGGTAATTTTGCTTCATCTCAAGTGTAATTTTGAACTTTGCTGTTGGTAACACATTATATTATATAGCTAAACTTTGATTAAATTTTACTTTGGTTTAATTTTTGAATGAATTGTTTTTAGCTGAGATATTTTGTATTTCCAGAATTTTGTCAATTGGATGAAAATTACTCACGCTTGGCTGGATGTGGTTCCAGCCCAGATGGTACCTCATTATGGGCACGACACGGTTATACGCGTTCAAATAATTCGGTCATTAATTGTTTTTTAGCCTGTCAACGCAGTTTGAAGCAGTTTATGGCACGACGAAAGGTAAGAATTTGTTTCAAATAACCACAGTAGAAAAAACTTAGAGTCTTTAAAAACCCTACTTTTATAACCAAAAGGTTTCGACATCATTATACCAATTTGGAAAATACCTATAGGGGCATTTCCATCAAGTCGAACATGATGGCCGTACACATTTAATTACCAAAAACAAAAGTTGTGTTACTAGACGTTATTTTTTTACTAATTCATTGAAGAATTTGTCAAAACAAAAACGAAAAATCGCCCAAAAATTTTTCTCCAATATGGTAAAAATTTATTTTAACAAATAGAAACTAGGATTATTTCTTTTCTTAAAAATTTAAGGAATAGGACTGTTCCAAAAATACATAACTGAAATTTAGCTCATAGAATAAATTCGACAAATAAAAAATTTTGAGTAAAAATTAATTTTTACCCAAAAACTACAAAAAATCGTCCAGGCAAATTGGGCGATATATCCTATGAAAAATTACCCAAATTTGTGGACTGTTTTTTATTTATTACTTTGCCCGATTTCTCTGACAGCCCATAAAGCTGCCGATTAGCACTCTTTTAAAAAAATGCGCTTAGGGAAAAATATGCGACTTTAAAAAAGCGCTAAATCTATGAAAAATCTGCAACTCTGTACATAAGACTTTTAAATAACATGGAAAAAATTAAACTATTTTTAAATGCAATTTAGCTGAAAATAAAAATTAAATTAATACTTATTTAACTACGAAGTCAAAACTTAGGCATAAGTTAATTTTTATTTAAAATCATTTTTGATGAATAACAATTTGTTTTGATTATGAAGTAAAAAATTGGCAATAAGGCATATTATAACTTTTACTTATTTTCATTTATTTGCTTACATTCATTTAGATTGAGCGTGGTCTTAAGCTGTATGAACAACATAACCAAAATGCCGCAGTTCGAACGTGGCGTAGTGCTTTAAAGTCGACAAGTCGTCGCGAAGACTGCTTTCAATTGCTGGGCTATTTGTATCAGGCACATATGGATTGGGGAAAATATCGCGAAGCCATTGAATTTGGTCATCAGCAGCTGGGTATATCCGAAGAACTAGACTCGCCTACTATGCGAGCCGAAACCTATTTAAATTTGGCGCGAGCCCATGAAAGATTAGGCGGTTTGGAGAGGGCCTTAAGTTACGCCAGGCATTCACTGTATAATGAGTGTGGCACACAATGCCGCACAGGCGGTCTTGTCCATTTGACAGTGGCTCGTGTATATTTAGAAATGGGAGGCTTCTCAAGGGCCTTTGAGGGTTTACAAGGTGCTTATAAAATTGCGACTGCAATATGTGACCCATCGCTAGAATTACAAGTTTATGTTGCTCTTTCTGAACTGTATGGACGTCTTAAAGACAACGAAAAGAGTGCCTCGTATGCTTCCAAAGCTTATGATTTGTCACGTTCCTTGCAGCTGGGTGATCTAAATTCTTCACACCATCGTGCAGCCCTATTACGAATGGCAGTGGCATTGCGTAAACAGGGAGATCTTGGCGATGCTCATGATTATTGTATGGAGGCAACACGTCTATCAATGATATCTGGTGATCAGGCAACATATATGCGTAGCATACGCATAATGGGTGATATTTATCGCAAGAAAATGGACTATGATGTAAGTTTCGAAAAATTTTAAGTATAAAAGGTTACAACATTATTTAGGGAAAAAATATTTCTAAAAAGGGCAAGTTTTTACATGTGCAAAAAAAGTGCGGTTGAGTTCGAAGACATAATAATACTTTGCAGTCAAAGCCGAGAATGTATCGTCAAGCTTGACGATGCACAGTTTGCTAACTTTTTTGATAACTTTTTCTGTGCACTTTGGGACAAATACCATTGTTATATTATGCACGGTTGCATTGTAGAATGCATTTAAAAAACCAATTGCATTGCAACCGACATTTTGTAACTCACCCTATATATACACGTATCTATCGTAAAACGATATTTTTTAAGAAAATGACTGTAAAATGCATACAAAACCTTTTTGGCGAAATATGCTAAAACCAAATTTTTAAGCAAAAAGCTTGCCCTGGTTATAATATTCCATTTCCTATCTATTGATATAATTACACTATAAACAGAAATGCATTTAATATATTATATGTTTGTATATCTCACTCTTAAGAGAGCTTTGCGTCAATATGAACAAGCTATGGGTAGTTCAGCATCTTTGGGTGATCGTATGGCGCAAATGGAAGCGATGGACGGTGCAGCACGTTGTTTAGAAGCTTTACGATTACAGCAAAAGATTTGCAATTGTCGTCCACTAGAATTCAATACCCGACTACTAGAAGTGGCCAGTTCTATTGGTGCTAAGGTAATTAAGTAAATAAATAAGGTAAAGCGGATAATTTATATCCATTACTGAAGCGCACGCCCACAAGGGAATTAAATACAATCAGCCACGCTTACGATCGAAAAAAAACTTTTATTCTTATGTGCATGGGCTTATAATTCTTTTCACAAAACATTTCTACGGTTTAAATACATACATATAAGTTACCTCTACTGTATCCATTTTTATTCTCAGACGCTTAGGCATTTCGGAAAAACGGGAAGAAAATATTTTTTAAAAAATCATCTTATATCTGAAAAAATTTTTTAAATGTATCAAAAATAAAACAAGAGGTGAACCAGTAGATAAAGGAGACAGTGCAGAGAGCTGTTAAGTGGGAAACAGAATAACCGCTGACAGCGCTGCAAGCTATCAAAAAATTAAAAAACTGCAGTTTTAAAGTAGTGTCAACAGAATACGTAGTTGTAGTAGTCGGTGCAGCTTAAGTTGAAGCGCAAAATTCGTGATTTTGAACATTATTGCGCTACAGAGCATTCGTTAGCTTCAGTAACTACTACAACTATTTTATCCTGTTCCAGGATTTATTCAGCAAATTTAAGGTTCATACCTTTAAAAAAAATAAAAAAAAAAAACAAAATATAGAACTGCGTAAACAGCAAATAATCATAGGCAGAAAAAATTGGCCTTGGACTTGAATAACAGCCAGCGTTACCGTTGTGATACTAAAGTATCAATTTGACCCTTTTTCGACGGTGTTGATACCTTTTATGACCCTTTTTTTAAATTATACTTTTGTATCATTATCACCTATTTTGTGACACTTTTTGACCCTTGTTGGAAATAGCTCTCACATTTTGTTTTTTGTCAACACTGCGGAACAGAAGTGCTAAACAAATGTTTTCGAAATAAGCATTGCTTGATATGGAACAGACTCAAAGTATAAACTTACAATTCCATGCTTTCTTCTCCTTGATTTTTCATAGTAAAGTACAATTTCCCTAAAAGCAAACATAACTCATATAAATATTTGTTATATATAAGGACGGTGGTTTCTTTTTAAAACAAAAATTTGACATTTTATTAAAAAAATGCAATTTGGTGTTTTATTCAAAAAAATTCGCCCTTAATAATGGAAAAAGGTATTGAACTTTTCTCCCCCTTTTGAATCGACAGTGTTGAGAGTGCCCTAACAAGAATGAAAACAAGAGGTAAGAATTGCTCAATTAACGAAAATTCCCAAATATTTGGTAAAAGCGGTATGAGAGCAAAGTCTTATATTTATTAAAAATCGTAAAAGCTTTAAAAAATCTGACACTTACAGGAAAAAATCGTTTTAATCGAGAAAATGGTTACAATTCGTGAACGATAGCAAAATTTAAAACATTGCTTAATCGGAAAATTGCATAAAAAGTATGAAAAAATTAGCTATAATGATAAAGAATAAACTTTTTGTCAGGTGTTTAAAACAGGACAGAGCATTCCATAAAAAAATTAAGTTTTTTGAGCTCTTCCTACCTGAAATATTATTTTTTTGTTTGCTTATAAAAAAAACTTGGTCTGGGAAATACTGTTTATAAAAAACTTGACCCTTTTTTTTATTAAAATACCCCTTTTTTGATCCCTTTTTCTGGAAAATCCCCTTTTTGTGACCCTTTTCAAAAATTTCCAACGGTAACCCTGATAACAGCTGCTGAAACAAAAGAAACACAACGAAGGAAGCAACGGAGAAATGGCTATCGAAAAAAATTCCTCTCAAAGAAAAAATTGTATTGCTTGAAATTGAAAAAAATTAACAAGCAGTAACAACCCCACAATCAGACTACTAATTATGGCGTTCAGCTAGAAATCTCAAAAGGCCAGTTGCCTCTAAACCACCATTGAGAAACTTGAGTGGAAGTTGGGCAAGAAATGATCTTGAAAAAAGAGTTCTGTTTGTTAATCATTTAAAAAACGTATTTACCCCAAATATATCTCACGATATTGCGGTCGAGTTGCTGCTAGAGTAGCTGTTCCCCTAAGATTTGAGATAAGAGAAATCGAAAAGGCTATTTGTGATTTAAGCCCCAAGAAGGCTCCTGGTTTTGATAAGATCAGCAACAAAATGCTTTTGGAGCTACCCAGCCTAGCAAAGAAAATGATTCTTTCAATTTTTAATGCTATTTTACGCCTTGAATACTATCCTCAAAAGTGGAAGGTTTCCTATGTCACCATGATACCTAAACCAGGAAAGGATCAAACAAAAGTTGAGTCATATAGGCCTATAAGCTTACTTTCTAATATATAAAAGCTGTTTGAGAAGCTGTTAGCGTCAAAATTAACCCCAATTTTAAATGCAAATAGATGTATTCCTAACCACCAATTTGGCTTTAGAAGAGAACACAGCACAATTGAGCAAACCCATCGTATAGTTGACGCAAGAAGACAAGCCTTTGAAGAAAGAAAATATTGTTCCGCTCTCTTCATCGATGTTTCTCAAGCTTTTGATAAAGCCTGGCATGAAGCCTTATTACATAACTTGAAGCTTAACCTTCCAGTAAACACACACAAGCTTTTAAAAAGCTACTTAGTCGGTCGAAAGTTTATTATTAAAGAAGGTGATTGTTTAAGCTCTCCTCAGTTAACTGACACTGAAGTCCCTCAGGGAAGCATCCTGGGCCCACTTTTATACTTAATATATACCTCGGATATGCAAACAAACAAATACACCCAAACTTCAACATTTGCTGATAATACAGCTTTCTAAGCGTGCACGAAAACAACCAAGAAGCATCTCGATACCTACAGGATCATATATTTCAACTAGAAATATGGTTAAAGCAATGGAGGATAGATAAAGGTCAATGAGCAAAAATGCGTACATATAACATTCACCTTGCGTAGGGAATCATGCCCCCTATTAAAATCCATAATTAAATAATACCTCAAAATTCGCATGTAAAATACCTCGGTATTCATGTAGATCGCCGTTTAACGTGGAAAAGCCATAAAGAGGCAAAATTAACTCAAATGAAACTAAAAGCCATCCAAATTCATTGGCTTATTGGAAGAAACTATGTCCTTAGTCTCGACTGCAAACTTCTTCTTTACAACATCTTAAAGCCAATCTGGTGATATGGTATTCAGTTATGGGGCACTGCCTCGGCCTCTAATATCGAAAAAATTCGAAGGCGCCAAAATAAACTTTTTCGAATAATCACAGCTGCCCCTTGGTATGTTAAAAACTGAAATATTCACAAGGATCTCAATGTTCCATTAGTTAAAACTATGATTACGAAACATGCAGTCAAATACTTAAAAAGGCTCGAATTGCATCCGAACCCACTTGCACGAAATATTTTAAATGATAGCGGCCACACTCGCTTAAGAAGAAGAGACACTACAGCACTTATCCAATAAGATGAGCGATAAACACCTATATAAGTGTGTCTGGCACTGGCAGGACATAAAAAAACGTATTAAGTTAAGATTTGATTAATTATTGGTAGTTCATATTTAGTATATGAAGATTCAATAAATAAATATTGAAAAAAAAACTACAAAAGCATCGTTACATACTTAACATTTATTTTTCGCATGCTGATGTAGAATTTTGTGCACTTTAACAGAGCACTTTTACTTATCACGGTACTTGAACTTTTTTTTAAATAATCCGTGAAACCACCGCCTTTGGCCCCTGTGCGCGTTGGTTCAAAAGCAATGACAAAATCGTTACTCTAATGTAACAAATCATTATATTTAGTCCCAATTTCCACAATGCAAGTCTTATTGATAAACTTATCACATTTTCTTCTTTGAATCAGCTTCGGCGTTTTCACGAATCAAGTCTTGGTATTTATCTGTTATTCCATTTGTATGAATGTATATGTGCGTTTTGACAAAAATATGAAAGATAATTTTCAAAATAGACCTGCTAAAAATTACGAATGAGAAAACAAAACGCATATGACGAGTACAGCAAGCTGAGTACTCGTTTCTTTTCCCCTCGTCACTCTCGCCTACAAAGTAGCAAGCTGATCAATAAGACTTGCATTGTGGAAATTGGCACTTACGAAGCTTTTGCTTATAGTGTAGTATACTTTTTTGGTGACCCTACGTTTTTAATTTTACCTAAATTTGTTTCCGGGGTCCGCGAAATCGTAAGCATGGTATTTATTTGAAAATTCCGATTACCGAGATTTTTCTTAAACCAGGCCCGGTTAGTATCTCTATTGTGCTCTCTTTATATTTATATTTAAAATTAATAAATTTATGAAATAAATACAAGACGTTATTCGCAATAATGTACTTTGGTGTTTTTAGTTGCTGGTTCGAAAAATACGTCGACGTTTGGCATTAATATATCGAGCGTTGGGCGACGAGGATCAATACAATACCCACATACGTTTGGCCAACCAAACCGATTCAGCTCTAGGCTTAAATTGTGGCGCTTGTGGTGAGGTTTTTGGTTTGGAACCGGATTCTCTAGAAGCACTACCATGTGCCCATATTTTACATGCAAGGTAAAAAGGTCTTTATAAACACCCTTATAAATTTATTTATGAAGTTCTTAATTTTCTTAAGATGCGCTCAGGAATTGTTGCGCCGAAAAGATAAAGGGACACCAAGAGCATGTCCAGCATGTAATAAGGTTCTAAGTTCCCGCTTGCACTTGTGTAGCACCAATAATGATGGCAGTAATAATTCGAGTACCACTCTCGACCCTAATAGTTTGGCTAGAGATGGTGTACTTGAAACAATGGACAACCAGAATGATTTATTTACATTGCAGCGAATGAGTAATGCTAATCCATCCACTGGCCATGTAACTCTGATTAATAATCCTTCGGCAAGCATAGTAAAAACCTGCTATAACGACAGCTTAAATCTATATGGTGGCTTAAACCAGCAGCAACAGCAACACAGCAATGCTGAGAGCACCTCTTTATTATTAGTCAACAATTCAAATTCTCCTAGACCTGTTTATCGCAGCAACTTGTCATTAGCGTCTTTAAGTTTGAGGGCTTCGAATCTTACAATTGATAGTGGTCGTAATGCAACTTCGTCTGTTTAATAAGACGATTTTTATTAATTATGTATATAAAATTGTCGTCTACCTAACAGCCGAAAGATATAAACTAATTATGCTTAAATAAGACAAGTTAAAAAAGAAAGCCCTAAAACCACAGAACAGAGTATTGTGCGGCGGTGGAACTTGTTTGAAATGGTCACACATAGATTTTAATTTATTTACATCATCTTTGAAAGATTGTTGTATTTTAGTGTAAAACCTTAAAACATATTGTCACTTTTATTATTAAAATTTGTATAAACCTATTTGAAAAATCTTAATAATGTATAAAAATGAAATGATCTGTTGCCAAAATGAGCTTTATGCTTTATTCGACAACAAATTGTGTTAAGATTTTGCAACATCAAGATGTTTTAGCGCCTGCTTCTCATCTTGTCCATAACTATTTTTCACAACGCATTGTTCTCATTTTGACAACACACCGTTGCTATACTAAAAATACATTGTTACTTTTTTGACTACGTTCCATATCCAATTTTAAAACAAACCAACAAAAAAAAAATTGCGACATATTAGGTGCGTTTGAGTACTTTAACCGTAAAATGCAGTAAATGAGTAAACTGAAAAATTTGCTCTCACAAAAAGCTGTTGTCCAAAAAGTACGCGAACGCAAAATTTGTGAAAAAATCGTAAAATAAAGGCAACAGCTAATGGCAAATAATTGAAGTGCTGAAAAATGTTTACACTTTTGATTACTTAGCTCCTTTTCTTATCGGCAGGTACTCGATTAAATACTTTTTATTGCACGAACATTTTTGGAAAATACAAACAAACTATTTTATTTAATCTTCCATATTTGTTTGTTTTTTATTTTATTTTTCTAATTTGTAGCGGGTTAAATTATTTATAAGAACATGAAACATTTTTTTGCTATTGATTACTTAAGTACCCAAATACTTGACACTTTTAAAAAAAAAAAAATTCTAAAGTTTGTATTTAACCAAACAAATGCTTCACAAACAAGTTTAATTAATTAATAGTTATTCACTTTTTGTTTTGGTTTAATTTTTATTTCAACTCTTCTTTTATCTAACAATTTTTTCATAATTTGTATGCTTTTTATTTGTTACTTTTGTTTGTTTACCTTTTGAAACATATGTTTTTTTGATTTACTAAATTTTACTGCAAAAATTTCTGCAAAAAAAATTTGTTAATACTCAGACAAGAACTGTCACTTTACACTCTCAGTTTGTATTCTCATTTACTGTTTTTTGTGTACTCGAACGCAATTTCGTAAATTGCAGTCGAGTTTAGTAAAAAATAGTAAAAACTTTTGTGTTCTCGAACGCAGCTATTTTCTTTATTAATATCACTCTGCTAGAATTTGACACTTTTTTCTTTCAAGTGGGGCACCTGGCGGGTTTTCCTAACTCGGATACGCTGAATCCAGTGGTGCTTACCGTTTTTTTAGACTAGCTCTTGTAGAGATTTACCTTTATTTCGATCTAACGTTTGTTTTTAAAACGCTATAACAAATTGGAAAATGCAGCTTTGCTTCTAAATAAAATAAAATTGCAATAAAATTGTTCAATTTTACGTATTGTACAATTATATCGTCAATGTGTATGTGATATTCGAAGGTGGCACATTATATTGGCAACAATCAAAAGACTTTTGATTTTTATTGCACACCGAAAACAAAGGGAAATGTATTGGCAGCATTTTACAATGCTGTTTATGTTATTCCTATAGGTTATGTTCACCTTTTTACTGAATGAATGAAACTATTGTGCGACTTATTGCATAATATAGGACAAAATGGAAATAATATGGCGAATATCATATACAATAATATGGCAAGTGTATGATGGGCCGCTTAATATATTTCTACAACTTTTGATTTTATTCACAAAAGATGAAAAATGTTAATTAAATTTAAGAATTTTATAAAACGCCATATTTATTTGGGAACCTCCGAAGGGGTGGAAATAAAGGGCAAGTTAGTTTCGAAAAAATGTTTAGGACGAAAAGCTAATGGAGGTCGGTCATGCATTTTTTCCCCCTAGGGGCGACTCCTTGGCAGTTATGTGACCTTTTCTTCAATATACATATCGCTCATTTGCTGCAAGACCGGCATAAATCAAAAAAATCCATTTCGAGATAAACGCATTTAAAGTTTTTGATTTGCTCTAACTACTTAGAAAAAAAGAAGACACATTCTCTTCAAACTGGTAAAGTATAAAAGATATAAAGATGAATATAATACACAATATAAAGAAAAAAAAGCGAACAATTCTGCATCTCTAACTCCAAAATTTAATTTTTTGAGTTATGCCGGTCTTGCAGCAAATAAGCGATATATAAATGATATTCATCATATGCAGTGAAGAAAACGTCTCATTTCTATACGTGTAGATAAAATTAGAAACATAGCGCTGCATTTTCAAATTTTTTAGGCCGTTTTAAAAACAATAATTTCGAAATTTTTTTAGTAAATTATTTTTTTTTCCAACAAAAAAAAAATTGCTTAGTATTACTTAAAGGTAATTTTATTGCGGAATTTCGGTGTTTTTAGTTTATTCAATAGACTTAACCATTTTTGAGTTACGCGAGTATATGTTTCAAAACTGGATTCAGCGTATTCGAATTAGTTTAACACGCCGCCGGGTGCCCCCCTTGACAGTTTTTTCCACTAGCACAGTGTATTTTATTTACTTAATTATTTATTCGACACCAGAAAGCAATCCCATTTCCGGAGTACTTAAATCAAATAAAATTTCTTTTTTAAGTTTAAGAAAATTTGTTTTGGCGTATACTATTTGTTTAAATATATTTTCTATGAACGACTTCAAACCCTGTAATATAATATAATTGTATACATAAATATATTGTACATATATTAATTATTTATATATAATTTATTTTCGAGCAAAAATTATGAAAAACATGCATCGATTACAATAATAACATTGATTATTTATGTTTGTTGTAATCGCTTTAGCAAACAATTAAAAAATTCAAGACAATCGTACAAAAAAAGGCACGGGGAGACGACAAAAGTTCTCAATTTAACCACGTATTCTTCTTGATTTGATAACACGGCGTTCTTAATTTAATAACGTTTGCTAGTTTTTTTGTTTTGTTATTGTTTTTGCAACATTTTTTTCTGTGGTAAACTTGAGAACAAGTGTTGTTGAAAAAAATGTTTTTTTCGGTTTTCGGATGAACTTAATGAAATATTACATCCACTTTTCATGGTATTCCATACAGCACCATATTCGTACCTATATACATACATACTCCCTAACACCACTTGGAGGAGGCTAAGAACAATAAAAAATCCTGGATCGTTATTATTTATACATAGATAGAACATGACTTTTAGAAACCTGAGAAATAAATGTTAATTCAGTACCTTAATTTAAAGCAAATGTTAAGTTTTCATACTTCATTGTAAGCAAAAATATTTGGATACAAAATCAACAAAATAATATTTATGTATTCATATTCATACATATACAACTACATATGTTAAGCAAACAAATATTAAATATATTTTTTAAAAATTAAAAAAAAAACAACTATGAAATTAAAAAATTAATGTAATCAGCTAAAATTTTAAGAAATGAGAATTAAATCAAATTTATTAAAATTCACGTGTTAACAAAAAATAAAATAAATGAAAAAATTAAATAAAACATACATATTTCAATATTCTAAATGTAAAAAAAAACTACAAAATAACAAAAATGAATAAACTAATAAAATTATAGGCATTTTAAAAACTATAATTGTAAATAAAAATCTGAATTAAATTAATTAAAGTATTCAATGCCAAACACCTACAGCTCTAGATTGAAACGTTTGATGGCAAAAAAAGAAAGAAAAAATAAGTAATAGTCCTATATTCGGCTATGCCGAATCTTTTATTCCCTTACATGGGGTCTTCACCTAAGATAATATCTGATATCGTTGGCTTAATATGCAAACCTGCTAACTCCCTTTCAACAAATTTTACTGGAGAGACAAAAAACTCAAAAATATAGTTAATTTTATAGACTTCACGATTCAACTTGAAGAAAAACTAAATGCTGGTCGACGAGGCGTTTCTTTCTCTGCCACACGGCATCAAAATCTTAATTTACTTAAAAAGTGGATTTAGCAGGTTTTCATATTATGCCGACGATATAATATGTGAGAGAACCTCGGCAGAATGAGAGAACACATTTCTTCATGTTTAGGGATGAAACGATACGAGTAAATACAAGTACATATTCGATATTTTTATATAAGTACCAAGTATTTGTAGCTTGTAATCGATACTTAGCAACCGAGTAACAAGTAGTATCGATAAAAAATACTCGGTATCGGACAAAAGTAATCGTTTCACTTTGGTATTGAAATTTATCTTAAATTTTTGATTATTTTCCAAAGCTGGAGCAGCAGTAACGGTGTCAAGAAACCGTTTGACCAGTTAACACCTATAAACCACAAATCTTCTAGGTCCATTTCCTCAATTTATGGCTATAGGAAGTCCGTTATCATCTCGCGATAGCGAACACCATTCACGGTAATTGCTTGGCCGATCTCATTTTGGAAGAAGTACGATAACGCCGCCAGCCGCAGAACTAACTGGGCGAGCATGTACATTTGTTTTTACATTTTATTCAGACCCGGTTGGCTGAAATTTGCGCACAATTCTCCCGATTGTGGAAACATTCGGTCGATTATGCTGACCAAAAAAATCACGATGTGCACGAAATGCATTTTGATTGAGCGACAATTTTCGTAAAAGGCTTTAACAATCTTAACGCGCTGCTGAATTGTGTACATCTCAATGGTAGAAGCTGTCAAACACTGAAACAAAGAAAGGTCAAATTAAGTTGCGCAAAAAACTTGACGTTGAGGTGTGACTGACAATTAACATCGTAGATTGTGGTTTTACCACACTTTATTATATATTTACCAATTTAAAAATAAAATACATATTTACATTTAAAATAAATACACAGTGACATTTTTGATTTCTGGAATAAAAGGTGAATGATAAATAAATAAATAAATATATGCTTATCTACATAAATAAATACTTCTTTCTATTCTTTTATCATACAAACCGATACAAGTAAGTATCGATACTTTTTTTCGATACTGAGTAGGTATCGATATTTTACGAGCGATACCACATCGAGTAACGAGAGGTATCGTGTCATCCCTATTCGTGTTAATTTTAATCTTAAACAAGGGGAACACGTATCTTAAAAGATTTCATAATCGAATGAATCTCGTACAGTAAATTTATGTCTTTTTATACCCACACCACAATAGTGGAGAGGGTATTACGCCTTTGTGCTGATGTGCGTAACGCCTTAAAATATTGGTCCTAGACCCACCTTAAAGTATACCAATCGACTCAGAATCACTTTCTAACTGTGTCCGTCCGGCTGGCTGGCTGGCTGTCCACAACAGGGATGAATTTTAAAAAAATAGGCCCACGAGGGGAGATAGAGGCAATTTCTGCCTCTCAAACCGATTTTAATGAAATTTAAAACATAGATAGATCCATTTCTATATGGACACATAAGCTATACAGTTTTTCAAAAATAGGACCACAAGGGGAGGTAGGGGGCAATTTCTGCCTCTCACAAACTTTCAAACCAATTTTGATGAAGTTTATAAACATAGATACATCCATATTTATATGGACATCTAAGCATGATGTGTTTTTTAATACTGTGGTGTAGGGTATCATATGTTCGGCCTTGACCGACTATACTTTCTTTCTTGTTTTTTTTTTTTTTTTTTTTTTTGTTTACTCTTTAGTGAAAAATATTGTTTTTTAAACACTTATCACAAGATTTTTACCATTTGCACTACAAAATTAAACAATTTGATGAATGCGTCTATTTATTGTTTTATATGTACATACATATGTATAGATGTGTATTTTTGACAGCTCATCTTATAAGATAGTTGTCATAACATTATAATATTAATACTAACACTATTTGAGAGTCCACACCAAGGCGAATTGACTAGAAGGTGAGGTCAACTCTACAACTACAATGCTTCTGTGGTCGGGTTGTCAAAAATATTGCTAGTAAAAAAAACATGTTTGTTTACATAAAAAACTAGTTTATATACAAACTTTGACAAGTCGACCACCGAAAAAAAAAACACCATATGTTGACTTGACCCCACCTTCTAGTCAATTCGCCTTGGTCCACACGTAAGATAATACTCTGCGATTGAATCTTATATTTAGTATTGTGGTTATTTTGTTGTACTTGTTCACATCAGTGAACAATTCAAAATTCCCATCCCAGATGTCAATCTAAACTTTCACCTCAACTGCAATCGACATCCACTCTGTTATTGTTGTCATTTTTCTTATGACATTCTAAAGTTAATCTTGAGAAGGAAACATTCAGCCGTGCGCTACAAATTAAATTCAAAACCCGCAAACAGTTTTTAATAAATAAAAGTTTTTGGAATTATAAAATTAAAATTTACTAAGCATATTAATATTTGTGAAACCCTAAACATAAAGTGAACGAATAGAAAAAAAACCTAAACTTAAAATTAAAATTAACCTATAAAATAAATACGCCTACCTACCTATTGAAATTAACCTAAAATTCAAAGTGTTTTTATTTACTCAACTTATACCTACATATATATATATATTTCATATTGCCCGTACATAATTCCCCTATAAAGGTTTGTTGACCCTTGCCTAAACAAATATCTATTTACATACGTGTACAGACTCTAAACCCCACACTATCTTACTCTGTCTAACCCGTATAAACATTGGTCCTCACGAACCGTCAAAGTAAAAAGTGAAACAGTGAATACATTCCACAAACTATAAAAAAGAATAAATAAATGTTAAAAGTTAAAGTTCACAACACACACACATTCATATTGTTAATTAATAATACCCTACAAATTAAAAACAAGAATTACCCAAAACATTAAAATAACAATAAAATAAAGAAGTGCAAAGTGAAAAATAGTTAAAAACTAAAAAATAAATAAAAACATAGCTACAGCAAACAAACTTATGTTTTAATAATAAATATAAATAAAACAATAAGCAAAAACAGTGCAAAAAGTCTGCACAAAGCAAATAATTAAAAAAAAAAAAAGATAAAAGTGTACAAGTAAAACCAAAATTAAAAACCCAAATCAAAATAAAAATTGTGAACAAAAATTAACAAAAACAAATTACCATACAGAATATTTACATAAATATTAAACAGATAATATTAACAAGAAAAGCAAAAAAGATAATAAAAATTTGCTTAAATTTATTTAAAAAATACAAACCATATTACAAATTTACATACGTACACACGCATTAAGTACAACGAGTTTACAACAACAACACTACACGCAGAATTAACACGCATCATAGCGGGAAGACGACACAAAATAAAATAATAAAAACAGAAAATATTTTTTTTGTCTTGTAAGGTTTGTACCCTACCCTCAGCAAACAAGGTAAGCGTGTAATTTTTACAACTTACAATATATACAAATTTCCATTTTTTAATAAAGATTGTGGTATTTTTATTATTAAGCAATATATTATAAAAATATTTCTTTACCCACTTACCCATCCTACACAAAAACGTAGAGATAAATAAAAATATTTTTTATATTGCTGTTGAAGGACGAATATTGCCTTCCAAAGTGTGTAGCGTACATAAACCAATATAAAATACCCAGTTGGAAATTTGGTTTGCTAGTTAAATTTTAGAATTTTAAATTAAAAGTCGCGTTATTTTAAAAAATTAAAACCAACCCTTTTATTATATAACTGTTTTTCTTAATTGAAATATTTTATTCATTTTTTGAATAAAACCCAAAATGTCTAACTTACAATCTTTGGCCGCTGATTTAATGAGGTATATCCAAACGGATTAAGAGGCATTTGATGAAGATTACCGCTCTTCATCGGAAAATTTCCAATCATTACCCGCTCTAAAATTCAAGAAACGTGAGCTTGATGAGTTATGGTCTAAAATTGACAGTAAATTCGTGCAGATTAGAGAATCTCCTGATTTGGAGGACCGAGTGAAGTCTCAGACTATAAGTTTATCGGAAATTGTAAAACATGTTAGATCTGCTAAAAGTTTTTATAGAAATAGTATGATCGCGATTGATGAATCAATTGAGGAAATTACCCAACTCAATGAAACCCGACCCTCTTTACCCGAACCCATAAATACACAACCCCATAATACGGTAGCCTTGAATGTACCCCCTTGTGATATGCCAACATTTAGCGGTGATTTTAAATGCTGGGCTTCCTTTAGAGACCTTTTTAAGGCCATTTATGGCAATAACACTCGCTTAAGTGGAGTTGAAAAACTTTTTTACCTTAAACAGAAGACAAGCGGCGAAGCCAAAGAAATAGTAGACAATGCACCCTTAACAAATGACGGCTTTTGTATTGCGTGGACCCAGTTAACTGCTCAATATGAAAATCGTAGAATGCAGATTAACGCGCAATTAAAGACCCTATTTAATCTACCCCTAGTAAACACTATGTGCAGTGTTTCTATAAGAAAACTGCAAAGAAAGATAAATTGCTGTATTTCGAATCTGAACTCTTTAGATATTGATACGGATCACTGGGATCCTATCTTAGTATATCTTTGCTTGACAAAATTACCCAGGGAGACGCGAAGAGAATTTGAAAAATCCCTCTCAGATTGTGCTGAAATGCCTTCATGGACAAACTTGGATTTGTTCCTAACTAACACATTCAAGGAACTTACATCTGTGAATGATGTTCAAGATAACGGCAACAACCCTACCCAACACCCAAAACCCAAACATTACCAAGAAATTAAAACACAGTATGACAGAAGAGGCAAAACATTTCATAATGTAGCCAATGATTCAAATGGGAAGCAATTACCAAAACCCACCCACAACCCACCCACCCAAAAACGCAATAATGAACGAGTTCTCTCTAACCCTACTCAACACACAACCCAAAACTACCCGAAAACCCAAAATAAACAAGATGGTTCCATTTGCAAACTTTGCAATGGAAATCATACTTTGAGAGAATGTTCGTCTTTCAATTCACTTGGAATAAATGAGAGAATTGACTTTGTAAAAAATAATGAAATATGTTACAATTGTTTAGCCATTGGTCATGTCATACAAAATTGCCGTAGCACATTTATCTGTAGGTATTGTGGTAAGTGTCATAATAGCCTTTTACACAAGCCAAGATCAAAAATAAACCCAAAAGATGATGATAACCAGGCTTCATGTTCGTCAAATACAGTTCAATCTTTCTCGACACATACCCAATCAAGCAAACCCACACTAGATGACAGAACGAAGTTATTAGGAACTGCAGTTCTTAATGTTGAGGTTCAAGGAGAATTATTTCCAGCTAGAGCGCTTATAGACCCAGCCTCAGATTTTTCGTTTATCACAGATAAACTGAGGAAAAGATTACATTTACCCACTACGCCCATAGTTGCTGAAATTTCAGGATTAAATGAGATAGTTTCTGCCCGTTCAAACAAACAATGCCAAGTTTTATTGCGCTCAAATACCCATAACAACTTCAAATTGAATATCCAAGCAATAGTAGTAAAAACTCTAACTAAAAATTTACCCACCCAAAGTTTAAACCCAACCCTCATAAAAGACTTGGAAAATATTCAATTAGCTGACCAAAAATTCTATGAAAGTCGACCTATAGACTTTATTATTGGCAGCGATTTTTACCCCCACATTTTAAAATCTGGAGTTAGAAAAGATTTATTGAATACCCTAATAGCTCAGGAGACTGAGTTTGGCTGGATTTTAACGGGACCCATTCAAAAATCACATAGTACCCAACCCTTAGTTTCATACTTCAGTTCAGTCACGCTTGATAAATTTCTGACCAAATTCTGGGAAATTGAAGATGTACCCAACCAACCCAAGGTTTCAGATGAGAGTTCTGTTTGTGAAGAAACCTACATAAACACAACCCGTCGATTACCAAATGGCCGTTATCAGGTAGATCTTCCTTTTCTGTACCCTCCTGTCGAGTTAGGAAACTCACGCCACGTAGCAATGGCTCAGTTCTTAAGAAATGAGAAAAGTCTGATGAAAAAGCCAGAACTTAAATCAGAATACGATAACGTGCTACAGGAATATATCGACTTGGGTCATATGAAACCCATAAAATATAACCCTAACACTCCTTCAAATACCCAGTATTACTTACCCCATCATGCTGTTGTTAAACTTGATCGTGTGACGACAAAAGTTCGGGTGGTATTTAATGCCTCTAGCAAAACTTCGAACAACAACAGCCTTAATGATACCCTACACATTGGTCCTACCCTACAACAAGATTTAGTTGTACTTATCTTGAAATGGCGCTTTTATAAGATAGTTTATAATGCTGACATTACTAAAATGTACAGGCAAATTATTTTAAACCCGATACACACTCCATATCAAAGAATTTTATTCCGTAAAAGCGTTAACGAGCCAATTCAAGACTATGAACTGCAAACAGTCACATTTGGTGTGAATTGTGCGCCATACTTGGCTATAAGAACCCTACACGAATTAGACATTCAAAACACCCACCCTGTCGCATCGCAAATATTGAAAAATAATATGTATGTAGACGATGTGTTAGCCGGAGCTCACACTATTGAAGAGGCTAAAGAAGCACAAACGCAATTAATCACGGCTCTTGACTCTGCTGGTTTTCCTTTAAGAAAGTGGATTTCGAATACAAAGGAATTACTTGATGATTTACCCAAGGAACATCAACTCGATGTTGACCTGCTTACCCTACCGGAATCAAATAATGCTAAGACACTAGGTATTCGGTGGAACGCAAAAGAAGACATGTTTTTCTTTAATGTTCCTTTAATTGAGAGAAAATCAGCTTACACGAAGCGAACTGTGTTATCAGATATCGCTCGTCTTTTTGACCCAGCTGGATGGTTAGCGCCAATTGTTATATCTGCTAAGATTATAATGCAACAGATTTGGCAAGATAACACAGCTTGGGATGAATGTCTTACCCCACTTACCCTCATAAAATGGCAAAAGTTTTTGCAGTTTTACGATAATATTAATACAATTCGAATTCCAAGATGGATTAACTTTTTACCTTCAGCAAAAATTGAGTTTCATGGATTTTCAGACGCTTCTGAAAAAGCCTACTCTGCAGTTTTATATGCACGAGTTACACCCGTTGACGGACCTAATTCCGTAACCCTACTCTTTGCGAAGACAAGAGTTGCGCCAATCAAAGTAATCTCGCTACCAAAGCTAGAACTTTGTGGTGCAGTGTTGTTGGCAAATATGACACACAATTTACTTACCCAACTCAGCCTACCCTTACATCAGACGTATTTCTGGACAGACTCATCTATTGTCTTGGCATGGCTTAGCAAACAACCCAATTCATGGAACACGTTTGTAGCAAACCGAGTTTCTACAATTATGCAGACAGTCGGTGTTAAGAATTGGAACCATGTGGCGTCACACGATAACCCTGCCGATGTTGCTAGCCGAGGATGCAATCCCGATGAGTTGAAAGATGACAATTTATGGTGGAATGGACCAGCTTGGTTGAAACAACCTGCTTCACAGTGGCCAACAACGAATAAACACTTTATAACTCAAGCTGAAGCTAAAGTTAGTCAGTCGTTTTGCACGACGGTTGATACCCACCCTCCCTTGGAAAATATGAATATTACACACCCAGATATATTATCAAGATTTTCAAAACTGTCAAATGCTCTTAGAGTTATGACATATGTCTATCGATTTTGTGATCGCACATTATGTACCCGAAACAATACAATTCGAAATGATAGAGTTATTCTTGATCGAAACAAACCACATGAAGTCAAAGAAAGACTGCACATGTTGATAACACACCCAAGTATTGAACTTAGTGCGTCTGAAATAAAATCTACCCGTGATAGACTTATTATTCTTTGTCAGACTGAATATTTTAAACACGAATACAACTGTCTAAAGAAAAGAAACCCTATACCCAGTAAAAGTAGCCTGCTCACCCTAACGCCATTTTTAGATTCATCTAATGTAATGCGTGCAAATGGTCGACTAGCAAATTCCAGTGCTTTGTCATATTCCGAAAGACATCCGATTTTATTACCCTACGGAAGTTCTTTTGCTAAATTATTAACCCAACACGTACATCTGGTAACCCTGCATGGCGGAAATCAACTTATGTTGAGAATTATAAGATCAGGATATTGGATTCCGAAACTTAAGAATCTTATTAGTTCCGTTATTAATAAATGTTCACCTTGTACCAGATATAGGAATAGACAAACGACCCAATTTATGGCGGCGTTGCCACCAGAAAGAACCCAAATAGATAAACCCTTTACAAATGTTGGAGTTGATTTTGCTGGACCATTTGACATAAAAGTTTATAATGCCAGAGCTTGTAGAATTACAAAAGGTTACGTGTGTGTTTTTGTTTGCTTTGCAACAAAAGCTATTCATTTGGAGCCTACATCTGATTTGTCTACCCAAGCCTTTATGGCAGCCTTTGCTCGATTTTTTTCGAGGCGGGGATGCCCTGTCGCAATTTTTTCCGATAATGGAACAAATTTCATTGGAGCTAGTCAGTTACTAAAAAAAGAGCGACAGGAATTTATTAAACAGTTAAAAAGTTCGGTGGTATCTGCTAGCAGTTTTCAAAATTTGACGTGGCATTTCATACCACCGGGAGCACCTCACATGGGTGGTTTATGGGAAGCCGGAGTGAAAAGCTTTAAATCCCATCTAAAGAAAATGAATACCCTTAAATATACATTTGAAGAGCTAGCTACACTCCTTGCTAGAATAGAAGGATGCCTTAACTCAAGACCCTTAAGCCCGTCAAGTGAAAACTCGCAAGATCTTAACCCTTTAACTCCCGGACACTTTTTAATTGGTTCACCCATATTAACCCCTGCAGAACCCGATTTTAGCAGTGATAATATTACCCTAGCAAACAGATGGCAAAAGTTAAGGATTCAACATCATAACTTTTGTAGAAGATGGAAAGATGAATACCTTAAAGAGCTCCATAAAAGATACAAGTGGAAAAACCCTCAACGTCAAATTGAAGTTGATGACATTGTGATTATTAGACAGGATAATTTACCCCCTAACGAGTGGTTGCTCGGTCGAGTAATAAAGACGTACACTGGCTCTGATAGACGAAACAGAGTAGTAGACTTACGAACAGCAACTGGAACTTTGACTCGACCAATAACGAAAGTTGTGGTTTTACCCACTAGATAGTTTAACCCAAGTAACACTTAGTTCCTTATTTACACCTTTTAACCCATATAATCCAATTACCCACTTGTTACACTTACCCATGACTTACTCTTCACCCTAACTTTCTAGTATACTAACCCATCCATTCACTGATTCTTAATTTCATTCACATGACTTATTTCATATAGAATATGGCACCCAACAATAACCACCATAAGAAACGTTCCAGTCGTTCCGGTAGTCGAACCGCAAAATCGAAGAAAGGCAATAGCTCTCGTCCCACACCTAACCGCAATAGTGCTGATCGTCAACAAAAACGACATTTTGGTTGCGGCATTTGTCAGGCGGATCACAGCTTGGCAAGCTGTAGGAAGTTCAGCAAGTTGAACCTGGCAGAAAAATATAAAACTGCAATAAGACTGCACTACTGCATCAACTGTTTGGCCAGGAATCACCTTATTGAGAAATGCCCCAGCAACTCTCGGTGTCAAACATGCAAGGGCAAACACCATACCACTCTACATGGCCCCGAGAGAATCATACAAGATTTGGCAAAGGGACAGTTTCAAACAACTGTCTCTAAAAAGGACCACACCATTCCGATTCCTGCGCCAAGAACTATTGTGACGACAATCAAGGCGACAGGCTTACCCACGGCAAAAACCCAAACCTTTGTGCCCACAGTTGTCGTTCAGGTTATGACACAGAAGTCAACTCAGCTCGTCAGAGCCCTTTTAAACCCTTGTCTGACAACATCAACGATCAGCATGGCATTCGTGCGAGAATCAAAGCTGACCACCTTTAAGGTTGATGATCAGATGTATGTCAAGGTTATAATCGCACCCAATATGGCATCAACGATCAGGTACGAGGTCTGTATGCGTGTTTCCGACGATTTGCCAAGACACCCTTACCCTAGCGCAATGGAACCGGAGCTTAAAAAGAAGTTGTGTAGAATTTCACTAGCCGACCCAGAATTCTATGGCAACTCACCCGTCGCCATGGAAATCGGTGGTGATTTATATACCACCGTTTTACAACCCAACACAATCCATATAGATGGTGGATCACTAATCGCACAGGATTCGCACCTTGGTTGGCTAGTCATGGGATCCCTTACCAATTGAACACTTAATAAAGTTGCCAGGCCCGGGAGGATGTTCACATCAGTGAACAATTCAAAATTCCCATCCCAGATGTCAATCTAAACTTTCACCTCAACTGCAATCGACATCCACTCTGTTATTGTTGTCATTTTTCTTATGACATTCTAAAGTTAATCTTGAGAAGGAAACATTCAACCGTGCGCTACAAATTAAATTCAAAACCCGCAAACAGTTTTTAATAAATAAAAGTTTTTGGAATTATAAAATTAAAATTTACTAAGCATATTAATATTTGTGAAACCCTAAACATAAAGTGAACGAATAGAAAAAAAACCTAAACTTAAAATTAAAATTAACCTATAAAATAAATACGCCTACCTACCTATTGAAATTAACCTAAAATTCAAAGTGTTTTTATTTACTCAACTTATACCTTCATATATATATATATTTCATATTGCCCGTACATAATTCCCCTATAAAGGTTTGTTGACCCTTGCCTAAACAAATATCTATTTACATACGTGTACAGACTCTAAACCCCACACTATCTTACTCTGTCTAACCCGTATAAACAGTACTAGTTATGGTTTTTAATCCAAATTTTTAATATTTTTAATTAGGCTTAAGCTCATCAAATTTAATTTTCATTAAATTATTTTTACGAAGAAAGGAATTTTACAACATGAAAATTAATTAAAATTGTTAGTGATCATTTTTCATTCTCGGAACTCGAACCCTGGCATGTTTCGATCGTAACCACTCGATCTCCTCAGAGGGATTTGCCTTTTTGCTGAAAAAGGATAACTAGAAAAAGAAAGACAAAAATTAAAAAACAAAAAAAAAAAATTTACTTTGGACTTCAAGAAGAATACTTGACAAAAAGTACAATTAAAATAGATAATCATTCAAAAAAAAGGCAAATTTCGATCTTACAAAGGTTAAAATACAATTTGGTTTAAGGATTGATGTTTAACTATTGACGTCAGCAATCGTCGATGGCTGCGAGTGTAGGCCGGCAAATCACTCTGGGGAGATCGAGTGGTTACGATTGAAAAATGTCAGGGTAACCTGCCGGCCAGGGTTCGAGTTCCGAGAATGAAAAATGATCACTAACAATTTTAATTAATTTTCATGTTGTAAAATTCCTTTCTTCGTAAAAATAATTTAATAAAATTAAATTTGATGAGGTTAAGCCTAATTAAAAATATTAAAAATTTGGATTAAAAACCATAACTAGTACAACAAAATAACCACAATACTAAATATAAGATTCAATCGCAGAGTATTATCTTACGTGTGGACCAAGGCGAATTGACTAGAAGGTGGAGTCAAGTCAACATATGGTGTTTTTTTTCGGTGGTCGACTTGTCAAAGTTTGTATATAAACTAGTTTTTTATGTAAACAAACATGGTTCGACCAGGGTTCGAACCCCGGCTACAGTCAATAATGAAAAATTATCAATAACAATTTTAATTAATTTTCATGTTGGCATCTTTTTCGATTGTCGTTATAAGTTGTTTGTTGATGACAGCTTGAAATAAAATTGCTTTAAAATTGCGAGCAGCCTACATCACATCTTTAAGTTTTTGTGATTTTTTACCAGCAGTATGTAAAAAACTGGAAAGCAACACTTTATCGTGTGGCTGCAAGCTAGTACTACCATTACCCTCTCCGCTTTTCTGGACATATATGTTTGTATTTTATTGATGTACATATTCAACATTTATACTATTTTTCGTTTATTTAATAAAAAATTTGTATGTAACCGATGATCGATTAAGCTATACAAGCTATATATACTATAAAAAAATCACTGTCTGGGGCAGTGATGTTATACGTACCCAACAAACACGGAGGTTTGATTTCAAATTGAAAATGATTTGATATCAAACGTTTGATAATTATTTGAAAATCATTTGAAAATCTTAGCATTCTCCACAAAAAGGCGAATTTTCAAATTGAAAAATGCTTTTATTTTCAACTTGCTTTCAAACGTAATTCTCCAATGTTTTTCAAATGTGGATTATAATACAATGTGGACCATAAATAAAAGTTTTTTATTTTTTAATTTTAATTCATTATTTATTAAAATAAACTGTGAGATAACCATTCGGCAACATAGCTAAAATATGAAATAATGTTCATTCCGCCCCCAGGTTTTTTTTTGAGGATTGAAGCACCGCGAACATACAACAAACTTATAATTTCTTCACTTTTCCGTTTTATTTTTAATCGTATTCTGAATCATTGTATTATTTTTCAGAAGAAATAAATCGTTCACCTGTAAATCTAATTTAACCACGAAGTAAAAATTTAACTTTAATCGCCATTTTTAATGTTTACATTTATTTTTCGCTTGATACTGCCAAGTTTAGTTTTTTTGATTTAAATTTAACATTTGATACCAATTTGACATCAAATTGATAAATAATTTATTTAATGTTTATTTTCAAATCATTATCAATTTGAGTTTAAATGTTAAAATCAAACAATTGGAAAACGTTTGAGAATTGTGTTTGATGTCAAATGATAAAGTCATTTCATATCAAAGGTTTGACTTCGTGTTTGTTGGGTAGAGAAAATCCCTATTTGTAGGGATGTTTTTCTAAAAAAAATTGGCCATAGGAAAGATTTTTTGAAAGTAGTAACGAGTTTTGTAGGGACTGTTATTTGAGTGCGTAGGGGAAAATATTGATTTTTTTTCGTGCTCTGTAGGGACTTAAAAAAATATAACATCACTGATCTAGGGTATCTTTTTCTCTACTCCTACTGAATCAATATGAAACCTAATGATGTACAAAGATTTATAGTCTGTTGATTCTTCAAAAGTTTGAAACGCATACAGTTGTGTAAATAGACGAAAATAAGTGTTAGCTTTATTTGGGCGGTGCCATCTCCACAACAAAACTTTGAAAACGTATAAGACCTATTGTACCTTCCAGACAATCAATAATATACTATAGTTTTTATAAAAATCGATCCAGAGGATGAGGTGTCTGTATACATTCTTGTATAAAATATTTTTTCACTTAAGTTCAAATAAAATAGTGTTTTTAATACATAAATATTTTGATTGCTTTTTATTACGTTTGGTTACTTAACATTAAGCTTTCGCATCGCAATTGTATTCGCATTGCAGTAAAATGTATCCCTCAGATAAGTTTGCACAAACGACATGTCCTTTAGGATTTACTGCCAGTCACATCTGCTGAAAATCGGCTGCAGCTTGTTCAATCGGAGCCAAACTAATTTCCTCTAAAGGCTCTCCAACGGTAGTGTTTATATTTTTTTATTCTACGTAATTTTTTTCTTTTTTTTTTTTTGCCTTAAAATCAGTGTTGCCACAACGAAATGGTAAATTACACATGGATCATGCCAAAATTACACATGAAAATACAAATTACACATGCTGTCTTTTATTTGCAAACTCACGAGTTTTGTTTTGAATTTTATAATTTTATACATATTTTTCATTTAGTTAAGAAGAAGATAACGATTGCTTTTTTCATAAAAATAACGGTTCAATACAAAAAATTCATATAATTTTTTATAATAGTTTAAAACTTAAAAATAAGCAGATTTACATAGAGAAACATTTTTTTTTTTATTTTTCCAGATATTTAAAGCTTCCTTCCACTTTTTGCTGAAAATGATTGGAATAGGTTTAAGTTTGGTCCACCATTTCTATGTATTCTTTTTAATTGAAGCACAGCCGCGAATAACGTTTAAAGATACAAAATAATAATTTTTCAGGAGAGCAAAAAAACGTTTTTTGACAGGCAGCATTATTTGTTTTAAAAAAAATTTTCTATTAATAAAAATAATGATAGTAAACATTTTATGCAAAAGGTTTTTAAATCATTATTCCCCACTGCAAAACCATTTCGGTTACATCATTTTAATAGTGACTTACAATGTTCTTCCACTGGCTGACACTTTGTATGCCATTTTGAAGGCGTTATACGATGTTCACACTTGGGTTTTTAAACGCGTTTAAGCAAAATGTTGATTTAGCTAATCAAAGCCGTTCACATTACATTTGAGATGATTAAGATGACAGATGATTAAGAAAAAACACACACACAAACACACAAAAAAAAAACAAACAAATTTAAATTTCTTTAAAGTATTAAAAATGGATAAAAACACTTTTATAAAGTTATCAGAAGATTATTTTAATCAATTTAATGATGAAATTGTGAAAATTTATGAATTATTTAAGGAAAAAAAATAAAAACATTAAGCAGACATCTTGGCCGGTTGTACACGATCATGAGCGATTCTACATTATTAGGGTATGTTCAGTGGATTCTATGTGGTTTATGAAGTGATTTAGTTGTAATCATGTCAATTTGAAGTGATTAACAAATCACTTCAATGTATGGGTAATCATCTCGATTTTGAAGTGATTAGAGCTTAATCACGTTCGAGCTGCTTAAACGCGTTTAAGAACCCAAGTGTGAACATAGTATAAGAGAGTTAGGTTAACGGTTATCTGCTAAAAAACAGTTTTTGCAAAATGTGGCGTTTACAACGTTATTCGCGGCTGGGCTTCAATTGTTTAAATTGCTCAATATTCTTTCCGCAGCAGAATTTGAAAAGACTAAAACAAAAATAACTATTTGAAATAATCTGTCTCCCAAGGAATTTTTTATTTCAAAAACTTTTTTCCAATAATATTTTGGCTCTAAGTTACTATGAAGCCAAAATTTTTCAAATTGTAAGAGTGCATCTTGAGCATTACTTCTAATAAAACAAGATCTAATATTACGAAGTAAAATTTTCACAAATAGAAAAATGTTGAAGTAAATATTATATTAAACCTTTTTCATTTTTCGAATTTATTCTATGAGTTAAACTTTAGTTATGTATTTTATAAAGCTTTTTTGTAATAGTTCTATTCCTTAAATTTAGCTCATAGAATAAATTCGAAAAATGAAAAATGTTGAAGTAAATTTTCCAAATATGTTGGAAGGTTCAGGCGGGCCTTCGACGCAACTTAATGTATAAGGTGGCACAAGCATTTTATCAAAGCAATATCTTGCTGAATTATACTGTCCAAACAAAGAATTAGGTGTATCTGGTGCCAATCCAACTAGATTTTCAAAAGAAATCATTTAAAATTTTAATAAACTTTTGAGCCTTAGGTCTTTTTTTATAAAAAACTTTTAACTTTTATTTAAAATCCAATATTTCGGCACTTCCTTGAGTGCCTTCTTCAGGGTTATTTTTTTCTTTTCCTTATTTTATAAATTATTTAACACAAATGTAACAATAAATGACAAATTAAAAAATTTTTCTAATTCAAAAACAAAATAAAACATTTTTCAAATCAAACTTGATCTATTAAAATATAACAGCCTGTTCAACGATTTCGAACGTTAACGTTCGCATAGAATATTACATTTAACACAAAAACAAATTTTCGAATTTTTTTTTTGTTTTAAATATAATTTTCTATGCGAACGATGACGTTCGACATCGTTAAACCGGCAGTAAATAAACTTTTAACTTCCGTTTCTATTTTTATAAATTAAGTGTCTATAATTTTGTGCTACATTTTCAGTGTCTGACTTGAAATTCATTCTAGAAATTGACGGAACCTTTATAATTTGTAACATTTTTAACATAAATCTACGTTTAAATTTAATATCTGTATTTAAAACAGTTGTATTTTCAAAATCTGGATACTGGTTTAGATTAGCACAACGAGTTGATAAAGCTGTGTTTTGTGATATTTCTATATTTTTGATCTGATTTATGTCCTGCTATCCTAGTTTTTAGTTTATTTTTTGTTGAACCTATATATACTTTATTACACTGTCCACTATCATTACCCTTACATGGTATTTTATAAACTATATTTGACATATCCATCCTCTTTACTTTGTCTTTCATTTTAGTAAATAGTTTACCTACTGTGTTAAAAGATTTTTGAGCTATTTTGTATATTTTGCTATCATATATATTTGATTTTTCTAATCTTTCTGAAAATTTTGGTATATATGTATGTTACCGACTTAAAAATCCTCTGTTCTGTAATACTATTTCGGTTATTTAATCTACAATTATTATGTTGTATTAATAAATTATAGTCCTATTTCTTCGACCTTTTTTTATATTAAATACTTTAATAAATTCTTCAAGCTTAAGGTCACTTATTTATAAAATTAATTAAAATATTTTTATTTTCAATATTTCGATTTCCGTTGGAAATCTTCTTCAGGAAATTTTTTTTTTTTTTTTTTTTTTTTTTTTTTTTAAATAAAATAAAATTTGACAATAAATGGAAAAATAAAATATGGAAAAATAAATTTTAAAATTTCAAAAAACAAAATTATCATAATAAATTTAAAATTCCATTCTACAAACTTTAAACAAAAAGACAAACAAACAAAAAAGGAAAACAAAATTTTTAAATTTATTCAAAGCCTAAAACCTATTTTAATGTCCCTTTCCGTCAATAATAAGCTATGCCATCTGAAATTTATTTTAAAAATAATCAAGGACAAATACCTATTTTAATTATCCCTTACATCAACCTATTTATATATATATTCTGTATATATGATAAAGGGAAATACAGAATGGCACATAAGGTGATTAATAATGTAGGGAAATTATTCACAAAAACTAAGGATAGATTACTAAAGTCAGATAGGTCGAATTTAGTTTATAAGATTCATTGTGGTGGCAATGATAATGAACAATGTAGGAAAATATATGTAGGAACAACTGGGACAAAACTAAAAATTAGATTAGCTGGACATAAACATGACCAAAAATATAGGAATTATAATTCAGCCCATGGAACGGCGTTATCAACTCATTGTAGGGATTTTAATCATTATCCTGATTTTGAAAACACATCAATTTTGAATACGGAAAGTTTTAAGAAACGTAGATATATGTTAGAAATGTTGCAGATAAATAATGTTCCATTTGAGAAAAGGATTAATTTTAAAAAAGATACTGAGGGCTTAGCTCAAATTTATAGACATTTATAGTATGTTCACATTTGGCTTCTTAAACGCGTTTAAGCAGTTCGAACGTGATTAAGCTCTAATCACTTCAAAATCGAGATGATTACCCATACATTGAAGTGATTTGTTAATCACTTCAAATCGACATGATTACAACTAAATCACTTCATAAACCACATAGAATCCACTGAACATACCCTAATAATGTAGAATCGCTCGATTGTGTACAACCGGCCAAGATGTCTGCTTAATATTTTTATTTTTTTTTTCCTTAAATAATTCATAAATTTTCACAATTTCATCATTAAATTGATTAAAATAATCTTCTGATAATTTTATAAAAGTGTTTTTATCCATTTTTAATACTTTAAAGAAATTTAAATTTGTTTGTTGTTTTTTTGTGTGCTTGTGTGTGTGTTTTTTCTTAATCATCTGTCATCTTAATCATCTCAAATGTAATGTGAACGGCTTTGATTAGCTAAATCAACATTTTGCTTAAACGCGTTTAAAAACCCAAATGTGAACATACTATTATTGAATAAAAATAAATAGGTTGATGTAAGGGATAATTAAAATAGGTATTTGTCCTTGATTATTTTTAAAATAAATTTCAGATGGCATAGCTTATTATTGACGGAAAGGGACATTAAAATAGGTTTTAGGCTTTGAATAAATTTAAAAATTTTGTTTTCCTTTTTTGTTTGTTTGTCTTTTTGTTTAAAGTTTGTAGAATGGAATTTTAAATTTATTATGATAATTTTGTTTTTTGAAATTTTAAAATTTATTTTTCCATATTTTATTTTTCCATTTATTGTCAAATTTTATTTTATTCAAAAAAAAAAAAAAAAAAAAAAAAAAAAAAATTTCCTGAAGAAGATTTCCAACGGAAATCGAAATATTGAAAATAAAAATATTTTAATTAATTTTATAAATAAGTGACCTTAAGCTTGAAGAATTTATTAAAGTATTTATGTTGTATTAATAAATCTGTTATTAATTGTTTAGGAAAGCTATTATCAGTTAAAATACCTGAAATCTTCCTTTTATTATCTCTATGAAATTCTGAATCACTTATTTTTAGAACTCTTTCTATAAAATTTTTAGCTGTATTAATAATTATTCTCTTTGGATGTTTCGAGAAATAATTAATAAATCTGCCAGAAGATGTTGGTTTTTGATACCAATCTATTAATATCTTATTTCCTCTTCTAATTATCAAGGTGTCTAAATATGATATTCTTGAATTATATTCCCTTTCAATTGTAAATTTAATGTCTGAATGAAAAGAGTTAAAAATATCTAACATTTGCTCTATTCCTGATTCAGAAATTATACAAAATAAGTCATCAACATATTTTGTTAAGATCTTCGGTTTTATAATTAATTTTTCCACACATATATCTAATAACCTTTCCATAACTATATCTGCTACAATTGGAGAAGCTGGCGAACCCATAGGTAGTCCTTTCATTTGATTATATATATGATTATTTAATTGAAAATATCTACTATCTATTATACAATATTTAAGAATACGTAAGAATAAGTCCTTCTCCCTGAAGAAGGCACTCAAGGAAGTGCCGAAATATTGGATTTTAAATAAAAGTTAAAAGTTTTTAATCCAAATTTTTAATATTTTTAATTAGGCTTAAGTTCATGAAATTTAATTCTCATTAAATTATTTTTATGAAGAAAGGAATTTTACAACATGAAAATCAATCAAAATTGTTATTGATAATCTTTCATTCTTGACGTGGCTCGGGCTCGAACCCTGGCCGGCAGGTTACCATGACATGTTTCGATCGCAACCACTCGATCTCCTCAGATGGATTTGCCGTCCTACACTCGCAGCCATCGACGACTGCTGACGTCAACAGTCAAACATCAATCCTTAAACCAAATTGTAATTAAACATTTGGCAGATCGAAATTTGCTTTCCTGAATGACTATCCATTTCAACCGACTTTACATGTTTCTTCCTTACTTCCGTTTTTTCGTACTTTTGTCAAGAATTTTTCTTGAAGTCTAAGTACATTTTTTGTTTTTTCATTTTGTCTTTCTCTTTTCTGTTGACCTTTTTCAGCACAACTTGAAGGACAAATGTACACATAGAGCTCGTGCCTTAGCTTTAACAATAATTAGTATTGTGGTTATTTTGTTGAACTATTTATGGTTTTTAATCCAAATTTTTAATATTTTTAATTAGGCTTAAGTTCATGAAATTTAATTCTCATTAAATTATTTTTATGAAGAAAGGAATTTTACAACATGAAAATCAATCAAAATTGTTATTGATAATCTTTCATTCTTGACGTGGCTCGGGCTCGAACCCTGTTGTGCTGAAAAAGGTCAACAGAAAAGAGAAAGACAAAATGAAAAAACAAAAAATGTACTTGGACTTCAAGAAAAATTCTTGACAAAAGTACGAAAAAACGGAAGTAAGGAAGAAACATGTAAAGTCGGTTGAAATGGATAGTCATTCAGGAAAGCAAATTTCGGTCTGCCAAATGTTTAAGTACAATTTGGTTTAAGGATTGATGTTTGACTGTTGACGTCAGCAGTCGTCGATGGCTGCGAGTGTAGGACGGCAAATCCATCTGAGGAGATCGAGTGGTTGCGATCGAAACATGTCATGGTAACCTGCCGGCCAGGGTTCGAGCCCGAGCCACGTCAAGAATGAAAGATTATCAATAACAATTTTGATTGATTTTCATGTTGTAAAATTCCTTTCTTCAAAAAAATAATTTAATGAGAATTAAATTTCATGAACTTAAGCCTAATTAAAAATATTAAAAATTTGGATTAAAAACCATAAATAGTTCAACAAAATAACCACAATACTAATTATTGTTAAAAGTTTTTTATAAAAAAAGACCTTAGGCTCAAAAGTTTATTAAAATTTTAAATAATAAAGGTCGAATAAAATACATAATTTATAAGAAATCATTTTTTTATAATTGTGCTTTTGAGAAGCTTCAACATTTCTTTTGCAGTCAATGATCCACTCTTTTGAAATAAAAAAAAAAGAATAATGTACCCGGGATGTTTCGTTGTTATAGGTAATAAATTGTTACAAAAGCTATCTTAATGCCAAATGGTTAGTAGTTAATGATCCAACCATTTTTAGTTCAGCTCTCTTAACGCTTTCATTATTTTCATTAAATTTTTAAGCTTTGCCAAGAATGCTTGTACTACATAAACAAACAAACAAAACCAATCATATGCCCAAGTCTTAAAAGGAAACCCTAATGCGAAAAATGCACCGAGTACTTCCAACGCTAATGTTCCTAGGGAAGGTCTACAAATGCCTTCTGGAAATACGCCTAGTTCAATTGAAAATTTAATTCAAACTATGAATAACTTCATGGCCACTATGCAGAACATGTTTCAGTTCAAGTTCTACTCAACAAAAAATGAACCAGTTATAAATATGTTTCTGGAATGCAAACGGGTTATCCCAACATAAACACGAAGTTGCAAACTTTCTTCATAGGCATGAAATCGACGTACTTCTTGTCTCTGAAACACACTTTACTCATAAAAACTGCTTTAGGGTAAATGGATACCTTACGTATGACACAAAACAACTCAGCGGACGGGCTTGTGGTGGCTAGGGATGAAACGATACCTCTAAGGTATCGATACTTTTACTCGATGTGGTATCGTTCGTAAAGTATCGATACCTACTTAGTATCGAAAAAAAAGTATCGATACTTACATACTTGTATCGGTACTTGTATCGGTTTGTATCATAAAAAAATAGAAAGCAGCTTTTAAAAACGTTCTTATTAGCGTTTTAGTACTATAAAATACAATAAGAACTACGACCCATTACAATTTTTGTGCAAAACAAAAATTGTAGAGATTGACACCACTTTAAGTTACTACCAAGTATCAATTTCCTCTCGAAAATTTGTTTTTATCTTAGGAAACAAAATTTTTATAGAACGTTCAGGAAAACAACATTTTATTTACCTTTTATTCCAGAAATTAACAATGCCACCACTATGTATTTATTTTAAATGTAAATATGTATTTTGTTTTTAAATTGATAAATATACAGTAGTTTTGACTTAACTGCCTTTTGTTTAAGTGCACTTTTCACTAACTGCACAAAATTAATAGTTTTAAAACCTTTTCTTTAGCTTCACCTCGGAAAATAAAATCTTGTTTCGTTAATTTAACCGGCTTATATTCAATGCAAATGGATGAAACTTTGCAGGCACACATATTCCCGATGACAATACACGAATACATGGGCGTAGCCAGGATAAAATCTAGGGGGCAAAATTTTTTTTGGTAAAATGCTTTTTTGACCGCCTTTTACTCAATGCAAAGAAATGGAACTTTGCATGCATACATATTCCTGATGACAATACACAAATACATGGGCGTAGCCAGGATAAAATCAAGGGGGGCAAACATTTTTTTAAATGTTCTCTTTTGAAAAAAGCTTTTTTTTTAATTTTTTTTTTTAAATGTTCTTATTTGTCATTATTCTTTAAAATTCCATACAAATTTATTTTTTAAGTGCAAAAATTTTTGACATTTTAAAATTATTTTCATACAAAAATCAAAGTTAGCTGCACTTTGACTTAACTGTCCAAAATACATATTTTCTGTAATTATTCTTCAAAATCCTTTTTACGTGCCTTTTGTATACCTGCATATTTATCATATTTTTGGGTAGTCGTAAAATATTTTCATACAAAACATCAAAGTTAGCTGCACTCATAAAAAATTATGGTGTCCACTTTTTCACATAAATATCCAATTTAAGCTGTTTATAAAAACAAAAATCGCAAATAAGTCAAGTTGGCATCATTATAATTCATTTATTTTGTTTGCATGTAAGTACCTACACTCATGCATTTGGTTTGCGGTTACAGCAACTTTACCACGATTATATGAAAGGAATAGTAAATCTTAGGCCTGGAACAGAATAAAGTAGTTGTAGTAGTATCTAAAGCTGCCGAATGCTCTGTAGCGCAACTAAGTTCAAAATTTCGAATTTGCGTTTCAACTGCAACGACTTCTACAACTATGTATTCTGTTGACATTACTTTGAAACTGCGGTTTTTAACTTTTGATAGCTTGCAGCGCTATTCTTAACGTTTTACTACAGCGAAAATTCCGTTCCCCACTTTATTGTTACCAATTTGGCTACCTCGTTCAGTACAAAAATGCATAACAGATGACTACAAGTTGTTTGAACGTCATTGTTGTTATCAGTTCATTAATAAAAACGTTGTTACTCCTCTTTCAAACACTTTATTTAAGTTATGCAGGTAACCAAAATTGCGTACCTGCACATTAAGGCAGCTAAATATATTTAAAATAACTGCATTTTTGATTTATCTGCACAAACAAATCGTGCAAAGGAGATTTTACAGCTAAGTCAAAATTGTAAGTCACGCCTTAACGTCAAGTTTTTTGCGCAACTTAAATTGACCTTTCTTTGTATTTAACAACTTCTATCATTGAGAGGTACACAATTTAGCAGCGCGTAAAGATAGTTAAAGCCTTTTACGAAAATGGGCGTTCAATCAAAATGCATTTCGTGCACATCGTGATTTTTTTGGTCAGCATAATCGACCAAATGTTTCCACAATCGGGAGAATTGTGCGCAAATTTCAGCAAACTGGGTCTGTAGAAAATGGGAAAAGATATGTGCATGCTCGCCCAGTTAGTTCTGCGGCTCGCGGTGAGGTCGGCCAAGCAATTATCGTGAATGGTGTTCGCTATCTCGAGATGATAACGGACTTCCTATAGCCAGAAATTGAGGATACGGACCTGGACGATATGTAGTTTATAGGTGTTTACTGGTCAAATGGTTTCTTGATACCGTTACAGCTGCTCCAGCTTTGGAAAATAATCAAAAATTTAAGATTAATTTCAATACCAAAGTAAAACGTTTACTTTTGACCGATACCGAGTATATTTTTACCGATACTACTTGGTACTCGGTTGCTAAGTATCGATTACAAAAATAGTTGGTACTTATATAAAAGTATCGAATAAGTAATTGTATTTACTCGCATCGTTTCATCCCTAGTGGTGGCACAGGCATAATTGTGCACAAACACATCAGACACTTACCATTGCCAGACTTCGAAGAAGATTGTATCCAGGCCACATCTATAAATCTTACTGATTTTAAACTAACGTTAACATCCGTTTATTGTCCTCCGAGGCACAAAATTGTACACTATAAATTTCTCAACTTCTGCTCCACATTGGGCCAGCAATTCATTGCTGCTGGCGACTACAACGCTAACCATACATATTGGGGCTCCAGACTTATTAGTCCTAGAGGTAATCAGCTATACAATACCGTAACTGCAAATAATTTTGATGTCGTATCGAGTGGTGAGCCTACCTACTGGCCAACCGACTTCAATAAGCTTATTGACTTTGCTGTAATTAAAAACATCACGCGCGATCAGGTACTAGTTAGTTTCTCCTATGATCTTTCGTCTGATCATTCACCTTCAATCCTCATTTTAAAATTTAACTCTGACGCCGCAGCTGCAAACTTTATTTCCTATCCAAACAGAAACACAAATTGGTTAAAGTATAAAATGTATGTGAGCTCTCACCTATCACAGTGCATTCCCCTAAAACATTCATCTGACATCCAAATAGCTGTCGACCGATTTACAGAAGTCTTGGATTCTGCAGCAAGGAATGCAACCCCAATCAAGCGGACAATTAAACATGCTTCTTACAATACATCGACGGATATAGAGACCCTTATCAGAGAAAAAAGGAAGTTAAGAAGACAATGGCAAAACAGTCCTTCCCCAACCACTAAGGCCCAACTACAATTATGCCTGACAACTTTTCGCAACAAATTGCGACAGCACCACCAGTCTGTTAGTTATAGCTTATGGAAGGCTGTACGGCATATTAAATGCCCTATAACCCAAGAATCTCCATTAAGACGCACTTGGGCCAAAAACACACATGAAAAATTAAACGCTTTCGCGGGCCACCTTGAGAAAGTTTTCACGCCACATGATGCACATACTTGTTCCTGTCGTCCAATCATTCCTGATAAGATAAACCATCCAATAAAATTTAACATAACTCAAGTAAAATCTGCAATAGAAAAAGTGAATATTAGAAAATCTCCCGGACCTGGTCGCATCACAGGGTCAATGATAAGAAACTTACCATCGTCTGCTTCTAGAATCTTGCTGTTCACTTTTAACGCGATATTAAGAGTCGGATACTTCCCATCCTCATGGAAGAGGTCTATAATTGTTATGATTCCCAAGCCAACAAAAAAAAAAACGCTAGCCAAAATAACAAGAATGCTTCCTCAAAACACTCACAAGCAGCGTTGCCACGACCAAAAAAATTTTTAACCAAAATGTAAAAATAAAGTAACCAAATGCAATAAAAAGTAACCAAAATATTTATGTATTTAAAAAAGGGATTGCTGTTCGGTTTTAACCGAAACCGAAACCGCGGTTTTAAATGCCTAAAAACCGAAACCGAAAACCGACAAAAAAACCTCGGTTTTAGCTTTTACTTTAACAATGTATTTATGCTTGAAGAAATTGCAAATTAAACATCATACTCGTACTTCATATACAAAAACTTTGTACATAACAGCCTTCAACAATGACAAGGTATTTCAAAATTCTTAAAATTCAAAATAAGTACTTAGAAGAACAAATGTTATCTTTATAACTCTTTAGTACACACCTTACTTGTGAGGCATAAACTGCCACCTGGGCCACTTGGATTTTGTATGGAGTTTCTTGTGGCTATAGAAAAAACTCACACTAACGAATCCCTGGGCAAGGCTGAAACTACTTTTATATATATGGTGTTTTTGGCTAAAGCAGGAACATTTTGTTGGGAAATAAAATAATTTTTCGAAAAAACAGAAAAAAAGGAATTCTTATGTGTTGTGTTTGCTTTTTGAAACGTTTCATTTTGATTTTATTTACTGCAGTACATATATTATAGGAAGGGCCTGACCAGGCCCAAGTGGATACAATATGCACAAAATTTTTATTTGGCCAATTGCGGAATTGATGAATACATAAAGTTTCGTTCTAACATACTTAATAATTAAATAAAAAAAACTGGAAAAAAGTCGAAAAATGCCTGGCCAGGCCCAGGTATACAATTAATGCCCGTAATTTCGACAAAACTAAAGCTGGTCGTGTTCGTACCTAACAGTTAAATTTACCTATTTCAACCAACGTCTAGTCAACGTGCTTTAACCTTCAGTTTTCTTTTAAAATATGGCAGCTTTTACACCATAGATTTCTATACCCAGCTAGATTTCTTTTTGTAGAAATTACGGGCATAAGGGCGAATAAAAGTACCTGAATTGAGACAAATAAAAAAATTGTATTACATGCAAAAAAATATATATGTTTATGTATGAATTTAACTTTGATATTTTCAAAACCGAAAACCGAACCGAAACCGACCGGGTTTTAATCATTTTAAAACCGAAACCGCGGTTTCATATTTTTACGGTTTTTAGCAAACTCTAATTAAAAACACTATTTTATTTGAAACTTTCAAACAAAGCTAAGACCTCTTTCACACTCGGCAAGTTACTTGCGCAAGTCTCTTGCGCAACTCTCGGTTTGTAGACGCCAGCGATAAGGTCGGGGTAAGGAAAAAAACTTTGTACAGACTTTGTTGTACTTGACAAGTAAACAAATTTTCGTTTTTTGTTCGACAGTTTTTGGTTTCGACTGCAGTTTTTTAAACCCTGCAATTATATATGTCCAGAAAAGCGTAGCGGATAATGGTAGGACTAACCACACGATCAGGTGTTGCTTTCAAGTTTTATAACATACTGCTTGTCAAAATTCACAAAAATTTAAAGATGTGATGTAGACTGCTCGCAATTTGAAAGCAGTTTATTTTTAAGACGTCATCAAGACAAAAAGATGTGTTAAATTGTAATTAGCTGTTTTCTTGAACTTAAATTGAAACACTCAACTTGAATGAGAAACTGATAGCAAATTAGATTTAATTTTAAAAAGTATGAGTGAATTGGAAAAAAGGATAAGATAAAAAATTGGTTATTTCCCAGTTGAAAAAAGTAACCAAAATGGAAAAAAAGTACACAAGTACACATTGAGAAATAAAGTAACCAATTTTGGTTAAAAGTAACCAAAACGACAACGCTGCTTACAAGCATCTGGAAAGCTATCTAACTTGCAAAACATTCATAGTAAGGTCGCAAGATAAATACTCCCCCCTCAAGAAAATTACTGCTGGTGTCACCCAAGTCAGCATATTAGGACCGCTTCTATATATAATATACACAGCGGATATGCCAACAAACCCGAGCACGCATACCTCTACATTTGCAGACGAAACAGCATTTATTAGCGTTAACCATGACCCAAAAGTCGCATCGCAAAATCTGCAGTCCCACATCAATGAACTAGAGGCCTGGCTAGAAAAATGGAGAATAAAGGTTAACCCGGGTAAATGTGCTCAGTTAACTTTCACGCTCAGAAGACAAACGTGCCCAGTTGTAAAAATAAATAACATCACTGTTCCGGTAGAAAACCGTGTTAAGTACTTGGGAATTCATATATATAGACGCTTGACCTGGTCTCGTCATATTGAAGCGAAAATAACGGCTATGAAACTCAAAGCAGCTCAACTACATTGGCTTCTCGGTCGAAACTCAAACTTGTCTTTAGACAACAAAATTCTCTTATACAAGTCCATCATAAAACCAATATGGACATATGACATCCAATTATGGGGTACTGCATGCGCATCTAACATCCAAAAGCTTCAAAGAAGACAGTCTACAATAAATCGACAAATTGTCTGCGCTCTATGGTATATACTAGGGTATTCATTCGGTTAACCGTCAACCGGTTAACCGATTAATTACTACCCGATTAACTGATCGGTTAATTTCAAATTGGCTTTTTTTCGATTAACGATTAAACCGGTTAATTTCAGTCGATTAACCGATTAACCGAAGTAACAAAATTTTCCTAATTTTGTGGTATTATAACATATTTTTTTTTGTGTTTTTAATTATTTGTTTCGTCTCATAAACGAAATGTATTTGTTTAGAAAATATTTTTCCATACAAACAAAGAAGGTGTTCAGTTATCTTATGGCCATAGCTACTTATATAAGAAATAAGTTTCTTATATAAAATAGTTGTATATAAGAAAGAAACGCTTATTAGAAACTTTTTTCCTGGATTTTTTTAAGTTTCTTATATCCGATAAATACTTTATGCAATTGCATGTTTTTCCTTGTGCGACCAATGAAGGCATAAATAATATATCTATCCATTTTAGAGTGTTTATGAATTTTGGCATCGATTTTTTAGTGCATATTTTGGCATATTTTACCATTTGGAGCATATTTTTGCATAATTTAGTTAAAAGAGCCTTTTTGCAGGATTTTTTTAAGTTTTAAGCGCATATTTTGCCTTTTTAAGGCATATTTTGATATATATTCGATTTTTTTAGATGCCTCTTGTAAGCTTTCGCTATAATAATTTTTTTTTTTACAAATTCTGGTTAACAGAAATATCTATCTGTATACCCATCATGTTGCATTAATTTTGCCATCCATATTTAATTTTTACTCTAAAATGAAGACAAAGCAGGTTGCCATTAAACTTTAAAATTTTACATAAACGCAAAAATTAAGGAAAAAGCAATTATGAACATACGCTTTGGCGATGTGTACACCGATCGGCTGAGAATCACTTTTTAAACTGATTTAATGATGCCCATCCGTCTGTCTGGCTGGTTGTATGTCCATGTTTTCCTTGTGCGCAATTTTGTACATAATTTGATCAAATTTGGTAAACACATTTTAATTGTACCAAGGACGTAGTAATGATGAGAATCGGTCTTTTATTTAATATAAGTATTCCCCATAAAAACTTCTTTCCAACTTCGACTCTTTGTGTACGTAGCCATTTTATGTTGTCATTTAGATTAAATTCGCACCAAAAAAATATGTTACAGCAGATTAAATTCTTTTAGAATTGGCCTGTAAACACAATGGTGTTTAGGCTTTACCGATTATAATTTTAGTGTTGTTTTTTTTTTAATGCAAACGTTGAATATTTTGTTTTTAAATGAGCAATTTTTGATTTTTTTGGGACATATTTTTGAAAATTTTGATGGCATATTTTTGAATTTTTGCTGCATATTTAATGCGCATAAAACGCATTTTATAGAGCATATTCCTGGTTTCCCTGGTAATTACCAAGGCCAAGATTATTATGCAAATGCATATTTGTTCTCGTCCGTCGGAGATTACCATGTACAAAATATCTTTGCGAATCAAGAGATTTGCAGTAAAATGGCGTCGATTTGTTAGTGCATATTTTGCATATATTGCTGATATTGCATATTTTGAAAAAACTTGTTTCAATTGCTTTATTTTGCTATGCACCCTTCCGCAGAAGAGATAAAAGTCAACTTCGTTGGTATTTATTTACTGATTTTTAATGGGAAAAATATTTTGTAAAGCACCTTCGCGTGTTGCCGCATATAAAAGAATTATCCGGATTAATGTGTTAGTATTATGCTGAAAACTTTTGCCAATTCAAATATTAGTAAAAGGATTCAACAATTGTGAATTTAAGTTAAGTAATGAATATACCACAGAGGAACTATCAGCACCAATCACATCCGTTTTATTTTGTTTTGAAAAACAGGCAGTAAACTTATATATTGAAAAAATGTGGGGTCAAATATATCTCCAAAGGCATTTTAAAAAACAAAATCAATAAACGTTTGATTTGTATGTAATTGCGATCAGTTTCGCAGTTTCAATATGGTTTGAAACTTATGATTAACATGTATTCGCACAGTTGCTCAAGCCTACTTATATTATGGTTGGGCCTTTACAAGTGACTTAATTTACATGATTGTCTTACTGTTTCTTTATATATTTGTGGTTTACTTTATTTTAACTTCTACTTTTGTGGTTATTGTGCTTTACTTACGTTTATTAAACTGAATTTTAAAGTTCTTCATTCTATTCTTGTTTTTTCTTGTTATTTTTACGTTTTTTTTTTATCACTAATAAAAAAATTTAAGACAATTTATACTGCATATTTTTTAAATTTTTAGCGGATATATTTCTATTTTAAGTGCATTTTTATGCGCATAAAACGCGATTTTAACTGCATAAAAGTCCGGGCCCTGGTAATTACACATGAGGTGGCAACACTGCTTTAAATGTATCCATCCACTCTTGTTGACAAAACTGTTGAATTTTTCTGCGACACGCTTTCTTGTACTGGCTTTTGTTTCCCTAAGTGCTGGTTCACACAGGTCAAGTTTGACTCTTCAAGTCTTGAGCTTTTAGGAGAGAGGGGTAAAGAGAATGGAAAGGGGTACATACTTGACCGTACCAGTCAGTTTTGTATTTTTCTTTTCTTTTTTCATCCGTAATATAATAAAAAGCTACAAAGTTGAAGGAAAAAAAAAACAAAAATAAATGTTGTGCATGAACGTGAACGCAAGTTCAAAAGAAAATTTAAATAAAACTGTTCAAGTAAACTTGACCTGTGTGAACCAGCACTAAAATACCAAACACCACAAGCAATTTTACTAGTATTTTCCACTTCATGGACTAAGAGTTCAAACTGTTTTCGAGTTGTAATTTTTACCATTACATTAAAGAAATAAATACCTAAACTTAAAAAAAAGCATTTATAGGAAATACTTACTTATTAGTTTTGTCGCCTTATTTACTTTAAAAATATTAGGTCTGTCTGCGTACACATAGTAGGTCTGTCTGGGTACTTTTCCAGTAGCAAATACTCAGTAAATTTTTTTGGGAGAGTAAGACCAATATTACTCTATCGGCTGAAAAAATCTCAAAAAGTACGCAGACAGTATCCAGTGAAATCTTGCAAGAAAACAGCTGATCGGTATGTAAACAATTGAAATAACAAAGCAAAAGAATTTTAGCATATGTGTACGCAAAATTGAATTCTCGAGGTAAATTAAAAAATTATTAATTAAAGTGAAGCTTAAAAAGTGTTGTAAATTAAAAAACTTGTTTATTACACTGTTATTAATTTGGTAAATTCAATTTCTTCTTAGTTTTTAGTTTTATTTGTCGGGTTTTGTATAAAACTTCTTTTGCATACATTGCCCAACATAGTGCCGGCTTACAATGGAAAAAAAGAATGAAATGTCCAGCAGCTTGACAACGGATATAAATAATTTGGATGTGAAGTGCTCGCCAGGAACACAATTCCAAATACTCGCCTCCTCAATTGCAAAGTTTGTCCCACAAAGTTCTGCTGGTTCTATCGGTTCTGCCATCTCCACTCCACTAATGACACGGTCGCACTGTATATTTGGACGTTTCTAGCATGAAGTAAAATGTTTTGTTTATTATAATTTATTATAAACGTTAAAAATCAACACAATTCTAACTACTTACCTCTGCCATTGTTAAATTTAAATTTTTATTTTCATTTCACAAAAACTATTTCATTCAAACAGCTGTTCAAACTATTTGCAAAATCTTGCAAGCGGAAATTTCTCCAGTACCATTTTGCAAGTTCTCTAACATCCATCTGTCAAAAAATTCTCTTTTTGGCTCTCTCGCTGCAAGAGATTTGGAGTACGCAGACAACATTTTGCAAGATTTTGCAACATTTTGCCCAAAATATGTGTACGCAGACAGACCTTGTATTATGCATCATTTTGTGCAAAATGTTGTCTGCGTACTCTAAATCTCTTGCAGCGAGAGAGCCAAAAAGAGAATTGTTTGACAGTTGGAAGTTAGAGAACTTGCAAAATGTTGCTGGAGAAATTTCCGCTTGCAAGGTTTTGCAAATAGTTTGAACAGCTGTTTTTATTTACTGTTTGAATGAAGTAGTTTTTGTGAAATGAAAATAAAAAGTTAAATTTAACAATGGCAGAGGTAAGTAGTTAGAATTGTGTTGATTTTAAATGTTTATAATAAATTATAATAAACAAAACATTTTAATTCATGCTAGAAACGTCAAAATATGCAGTGCGACCGTGGCGTAAGTGAAGTAGAGAAGACAGAACCAATAGATCCGGCAGAACTTTGTGGGACAAACTTTGCAATTGAAGAGGCGAGTATTTGGAATTGTGTTCCTGGCGAGCACTTCACTCCCAAATTATTTTTCTCCGTTGTCAAGCTGTTGGAGGGCACTGTATTGGGCATTTCATTTTTTTTTTCCATTGTAAGCCGATAAATAAAACTAAAAACTCAGAAGAAATTGAACTTACAAAATTAATAACAGTGTAATAAACAAGTTTTTTAATTTACAACACTTTTTAGGCTTCACTTTAATTAATAATTTTTTAATTTACCGCGAGAATTCAATTTTGCGTACACATATGCTAAAATTATTTTGCTTTGTTATTTCAAATGTTTACACACCGATCAGCTGTTTTCTTGCAAGATTTCACTGGATACTGTCTGCGTACTTTTTAAGATTTTTTCAGCCGATAGAGTAATATTGGTCTTACTCTCCCAAAAAAATTTACTGAGTATTTGCTACTGGAAAAGTACCCAGACAGACTTATTAGCAGCGTCTTTAAATTTGTGGCTGCGAATATGCTGACAGTTGCCATACCTAATAGAAATTTTGGAACTGGCAACTCAACTTCAGAATTGTTGCCATCCGTAATCGACCCATTGGTGTCTACAGGATATATTGCACAGGAAGTAAAATTCCATCATTTATGTAAGTTTTTTTTTTTAACAAAATTATCAATTTTTTAGGCTGGTGGTTTTTTCTATTGAGTTTTTCGAAAGTGGGCGTGTTTTCGACAAACGGACAGACAG
Organism: Pollenia angustigena; assembly: GCA_930367215.1. NCBI lineage: Eukaryota > Metazoa > Arthropoda > Insecta > Diptera > Polleniidae > Pollenia > Pollenia angustigena. The sequence continues at coordinate 19,724,654 of OV884061.1, read as the reverse complement.
ACAGACAGAAGGACATGGCTATTCATTAAACCGCTATATTTGTATGGCTGAAATTCTCAAATTTTGCCCCTGCAGCCTTTAGGACGCCCCTTGACCGGTTAAATGTATGACCAACCCCACTTTATTTTTTGTACCCATCCTTTTTTTCAAACATACCTACCCACTTTCACCGTTCCTTAAGAGGGCTCCCATACTGCCCAGGAGTCGCACAGTGCTTTGGCCCATAGACATAAATCAAAAAAAAAACAAGTCTTATATTGTGCTTAAAAATGTACAGATCGATAGATAACAAAATAATTAAAATGAATTTTGAAGAATTTTTAAGATTTAACTCTTTTTGGCGGCGCTAGAGGGCGCCAAAGTTTGAGAATTTATAGTAAAAATGGCCAAACAACTACTTGAGTTTTACATGCTTTAGGAAAACTGTTGTAAAACTGTTGTTTTTTAAAGCACGAGATTGAAATTTTTTTCTGTAGTAGTTTACTATATTTAGAACTAACTGTAAAAAACTTTTATTGATTTATTTTCTCATAAGTGTTTTTTTATTGGTTTGAAAAATGCTTATTATTTACTTAAGCTCTAAAAATTTCTTAACTTTGATGGAATATTAAAAAAAAAAGAAAAATATGGTCTATGGGTTTTTTTCTGATTTCGAATATTTAGACTGTTTTCTAATAACTACAAAAAAAAAAATTGAAAAAATTTTACCACAACTTGAAAAAAAAAAACTTTTTTTAAATGGCTATTTTCATGATTTTTGATCAAATTTTGATAGTTTTCAGGAGTTTAAAAGACAATTAACTACAAATACTGTGAAATATTAATTCAAACTTATACCATTCAATGAAAAACAACAAAAATCAAAATATGTATAAAAAATTGTTTGTGTTTGTCTGCATTTTACGGCATAAGAGGGCGCTGAAATCACAAATGCCCTTGGTTTTTTTATTGTTTCAAGAAAATAATTGTAAAAAATTAATTTTTTGGATTACGAGATTCAAATTTTTTTCTGTAACAGCTAACTATATTCTAAACCATCTATAAAAAAATTTTACTGGAATTATGCTCCTATACATATTTTTTAATGGTTTGAAAAATGCTTATTATTTAGTTAAGCTCTAAAAATTTCTTAACTTTGATGGAATATTAAAAAAAAAAGAAAAATATGGTCTATGGGTTTTTTTCTGATTTCGAATATTTAGACTGTTTTCTAATAACTACAAAAAAAAAAATTGAAAAAATTTTACCACAACTTAAAAAAAAATTTATTTAAAAAAAATGCTATTTTCGTGATTTTTGCTCAAACTTTCATAGATTGAATTAGTTAAAAAAAAATAAACTAGGAACATAATAAGAAAAAAATCCAAATATATATACTATTGAATTAGAAAAATTGGCAAGATAAATTAAAAAAAATTAGTATAACAGTTGTGTCTGTTTCTTTTTGTCGACACAAGATGGCGCTAAATTCCCAGATGACGTTGGTTTTTCATCGTATAAAGAATATTTTCAAAATGTGACTTAGTGCCGTTATTTTTTATTTAAATTGAAGATGGTTACGTGACAGAAGTTTTTTTTTGGTAACAGCCTTTGTTTGTAGTAAGAGCAATTCTATTGTGGAGTGTTCGAAAATATTGCACACAGGGTTTTCAATTTAAAAGAAAATAAAAATTTTCTATTAAAATGTTAAATCAATTTATATATTTAATAAATACTTACTTTTACAAACGAGTAAAAGTGAGGGCGCGTGGTTCAAAAAATGAACGTGCACATCTCTAATCAATTTTATTGCAATCAAAATCAGCTTATCAAATTTTATTGGAATCTTTCTATTTTTGAACATAGCTCCCATACAAATCATTCTCCCGAAAATAGCTTTTAATGCCAGCTTCCTTAAAAATATATGTAGTAACATACCAATATAAACCATAGGTTACATATAAACCCTCATCCAAAAAACCCATATATGAAGATGAAGATATCTAAATAATATTCGGCAGAAAGAACTTTGAAACGAATCTTAACCTCATAACATAATTTTGTTCTGGTGGGTCCATGATTGCCCATGGGTCCCAAATAGATTACAATCTAGGAACTTTGTTTTTAAATACTATGCTATAGGATATCACATGGTCGGGCTTGACCGATTATACTTTCTTACTTGTTATTTTTGCACGAGCATTTTAAGCGTTTTTCACTCATTTTTCATTAAATGATGTTTTTGTATTTTTCACATTTATAATCCGATTCTACCAAAATTTGGCACACATATATATCTAACAAATATCAATTTTCATACCAAATTTTATTACGATCGGATAATTTTTGGAAGTGTTATAACATTTTTAAGAAAAAGGATATATGGCAGGACCTTGAGTCCTTGTTCAGATTTAAGTGAAAATTTGCACATACGTTGCTAGTTGTGTGTGTATTAGTATGACCATTTTTTGTAGTTTTGTGGGCATTATTGAAGCTAAAATTACATTTTTCCATTTCAGGACACAGGTAGGCGTGTCCTTGGACCGATTTGTCCAAAAATTCACATTTTTCTTAACTAAGCTATTCTATGCTTGTGTACCAAATTTCAAAAATTTCTGACAACTCCTTCTATTTATGTCCCTTCGTTATATGGGGACAAAGCACTGTGAGTCGCCCCTAGGGAGATATAATGTATGACCCACCCCAATTAATTTTTTGTCCTTAAGATTTTCTTGAGACATACCTGTCCTTTATCTCCACCCCTTCTGGGGGCTCCCATACTAATATTGCGTTTTATGAAATTCTTAAATTTAATTAATATTTTTCGTCTTTTGAAAATAAAATAAAAAGTTGTAAACAGATTTTAACCATTTATGACTTGTTTTGTTTGCAACTTAATTTTATATGTCCGGAAAAAATTAGAAGCATAGCAGCATTTTTCAATTTTTTTTATGAATTTTTAACAAACAAAAATTTGGAAATTTTGCTAAAAAATTATTTTTTTTGCCAAGAAAAAATTATGTTTCTAAATAAACTAAACCGTTTTTGAGTTACGCGAGTATACTTATGTTGTGCACGCTCATTAATTTTTTGGTATTTAATTTACTAACGTTGAACGGCTAGCTCTCGAGTTATAATTAGTAAGTATGTGGTGCCAGGTCCTAAATATTCTCTACAACTTGATAGCGATAGTATTTAAAAATTTGAGTAAAAAAATACTTTGCAATTGTTTTAAACATTTTATTTTTGATACTTTAATGTGACTTACAGAACAGTTTTGTTTAAAATTTAACGGTCAAATTAAAAATGATATTTGGAAAAACTGTTTGAAAAACATGGATCATTTGAAACTTAAAAATTGAAAAGTTTAGACTCTAAAAATTTGCCTTTGAAGTACTATGGTAAAGGGTTTATATGATTTGGCAAAGCCATTTGTAGTACTCCTTCTTTTTGCATCTGCATGATAAATAAATTATAATAATAATAAAAATTGTGACTACCATTTTTAATTAGTACTAAGAGTTTTAAGTAATTCTCAAATTATAGAGTGCAAATAGGGCTGAATGAGTAATGCAGTGTGCTGTATATCTGCTGGCACTTGAGGTTCGCTTGCACTTTCTTCGCCATCGAAGTTAAAATCTTCCAATTCCTTTGAGTTTTTCGTAAGCATAAGAGGAAAATTCGAATGTCTCATTTTGTTTAGATTATCGTTGAAATCCAGTGAAGGAGAAACAGCACCATCCGGTTCAGCTCTACAAAATAAATTATTATTAACATCCGATATTTGTGGATTTTTTGAATTCTGTCGATTGTTATTATTATATCTTTCGTTTATGTTGAGAGGTAAGCTTCGGTATTCCTCGTTTTCTGCATTAGCATTCAAGTGTAGTCTAAGTTGGTTCCTTAAATTTGCCTTTTCCGGAGCTCTTTTTCTCTGAAAGTCCTCCTCAACTCTAAAAATATACGAATATGAAAATAGAATTTATTAGCCTGTGCTTTATTTCTAATTCTCAAGTACCGTTTCATAGCTTCTAATTCATTAAGTCGTTGTGCTTCTTGTATTTCGGCATCTTTTGATAACTTTTCAGCTAATCGCCGCTTTTCCAAAACACGTACAGTACTTTGAAAGCTAAAGCGATGTGTGTTCTTGTCCGAAACGCTTACATTGCTCTGGAAGAAAAAATATAATTTAAAAATTAATTATGTTAACCCGAAGTTGACAAACTTATGTAAACCTATGTTTGCCATTCCGTTTGTAATACTGACAATATTGATTCAGGTGATTTATTTTTTGGACTTTTAAATGAGAATAAAAGGGTTTATATATCGTGTAACCTAGAAAACATATCTTATTGGGTCGTACACCAATATTTGGCGCGCTACACAATTAATGTAAAAACCTCTCAAACAAGTACACCCTACCTGCGTTTCCACGTTTTTTTACACAAACAAAATTGTAAAGGTAAGGCATTTCCTGTTTGTGCGAAAAAAGTGCTGCCGCATGCTTAAGCAAATTAAAAAAAGGAAAGGGATTCCAATTTACGAACGCATGTTCATGCACTTATTATTTTTTATTGACACTTAAACATGATCGGTGCTTCTTAAAGGTATCAAAATGATTATTAAGTCATGAGGATAAAATTCCATTTTCAATAACTCGTCAGATCATTATTGGTTTGACCAATAGACCAATTAAAAAAAACTAAGATAGTTATGGGGTATTTTGAATACCCCCTTTCTGAATCCAAAGTCGGTTTTACGAAATTTTTTATGGCTCTGAGATATAAGCATGCATTTTGCTCCATATCAGCTACATATTTTAAAGTATATTAAGTATTGTTTTGCTCTACACCAGTGTTGCCAAAACTTTGTGACCAAAAATGGCTAAATTTACGGAAAAAATGGCTTAAAAATGGGCTAAAAAATGGCTAAAAGGTTTTTTTAAATAAAAACTCATTAAAATTGAACAACAAAACAGAAACAATTTATTTAAAGTTGTTTACGATGATACTGCAATTTAAGATCAATTTGTTAAAAAGGAATAAACGTAAATTAATATTTTAATAGATATTGGAAAAATTAAATAATCGATAAATTCGATTTCGGTATTGTTCATCTCATAGGAATCACTCGTGCCTATTAGTTTTAAATAATTTGAAGGTAAAACATTATGACGACAACATTTACCCAACACCTTTTGAGTCCGGATCTACAATAAAAAACAATTAAGAAAGTATAGTCGGTCATCCCCGACCACATTAGAACCTATGTACCAAATTTTATTAAATTATCTGCAAATTTGCGACCTGTACTTTGGCACAATAATTACATGGACAGCCAGCCAACCGGACAAACATCGTTAAATTGACTCAGAAAGTGATTTTGAGTCTATCGGTATACGTAAAGGTGGGTAGGACCAATATTTTAAGGTGTTACAAACATCAGCACAAATGCAAAATACCCTCTCCACTATTGTGGCGTAATATTTTATTGTTATGGTAAAAATATTTACCTAATTGATAAAATCGAATTAACGGTTGCTTAATGCAACCTATTTCTCAAATTACTTTAAACGATGTTTACTTGGCTATATATACCCTCTCTACTTCAGCATTAGACCATGGAAGTGAGAGAAAAACCTTATAGTCAATTCTGAAATTTCTAAAACAATTGTTACCGCCTGCATCCCTTTATTGAAATACTTGCAACTAGCAAGAAACACCGATGTTTGTGTTAATCCATTTTATAAATTTAATATTGGAATACTGTTCCTTTATTTTGAAAGAGGTTTTATGATCATAACTTATAGCGATTTTCAACATTTGTTAAAGTTGTGATTTAAATTAAAGTCGTTTTAATTGTTAAAAATGTTTATTTTACTTTTATCAATTTTTATAATAAATTAAAAATTATTTTTTTAAAAGAAAAAGGGCAACACTGCTCTACACGCCACTGTTTGGCGAATGCAGAAAATTCCTCATACAAATACTTACAAAATAAATTTAATTTATTGCTTCGCTGTATAAAAAAATAGTTAAAGCAAAATTAAATGTCAACAACTCAATACACAGCAGTAATTATACGTAAGCAGCACAAAAAGCTTCTCTTTAAAAATAAATTTAGAAAAGTGGCGTATGCGTCACGAAACAATAATTTTCTCCTGCAATAAAATACTTTTAATACTTCTAAGTTCGTTTACAAAACCTTACATTTTTCTTAAAAACATATGCTGGAAGCATTGGTTGAAAAAACAAAAAAATTCTATCGGGTATCTATCCCACTAATATAACAAAAAAAAATTTCGACCCATCATTAATAACAGTTTGCGAGAAATTATAATTTTACTAACTTTTATAACGATAATCGAATCGTTAAAATAAATATAACGAAAATTTATCGAATATGCTATTGAGTAAAATTTTTAACGATAATTGTGAGTCACCCTTTCTTTGCTCAACTTAATTTGACATTTGTTTGTTTCAGGCAGTGTTCGAAAACAAACAGTACATTATTTAACGTTCGGCTCACACACCCAGCAACGATATCTATTTTTTAGTGATTATGTAGACATTCACAACCCTTAATACCGTTCGTAACTATTTTCAAGAATGAACCGAACATTATATAATGTTCGGTTCTTCGTTAAAAAACAGAACAATTGTAGTGATACTGTAGACAAACATTATATTTTAATGTTCTATAATGTTTTTTTCGTGTGTGTATTTTGTTTTTGTAAAAAATGTTTGGTTTTTTTTACCAGCCAAAAGAAACGAACATTAATGAGCCGAACCGAACACATAGAAGTTTGCGGATTTTCAAAAAAAAAACCGAGTTGAGTTTGATAAAAACAGTAATTTTTTTGTGTTCGAAAGATGACTAACAGGGAAACGTTATTTTTTTAATGATTTTCTACACAAACACTATTAGCGTTTGTGTTTTCCACAAATATGCCGAACATTAAGAAACGATATTTAGCGTTTATTTTCGAACACTGGTTTCAGGTCTTGACAAATTTAACCATGGAGCGTCGTCAATACGCCGAAAAGTTGGTTGAATACACAGAAGTGGATGATGACTTGATAAAGAAAAAAATCATCTTAAGCGACGAGGCACACTTTCACCTCAGTGGATTCGATAACAAGCCGAATTGCTGCGTTTGGGCAAATGAGAATCCACGTAATAAGTGTAGAAAAGTCGATTCATCCACAAAGAGTGACTGTTTGATCGGCCAAGCAGTAACCGTGAATGGTGTTCGCTATCGCGAGTTGATAAAGGACTTCTTGTTGCCAGAAATTGAGGATATGGACCTGGGCGATGAGAAATTCAAAGGTCGTGTTATCTTACGTCGTGACGATTTAAATTGGCCGTCACGATCATGTGATTTGACACGTTGGGCTTCTTTCTTTGGGAATACATATTTAAAAGAAAAAGTGTACGTCAAAAATCCAAAAACAATTCAAGAGTTTAAATATGGTATAATTCGTGACATTAACGACATTGAAACTCAATTATGCCACCGGAGCCGCGGCGAGCATTTGTCGTAGATCCTTCTATCATAATAAAACAATATTAAGAAAATTCCCTGAAAACTTTTTGTTTTATTTGCAATTAGCATCGTGCGTTTTGCTTTGACCACCCTTTATGAAAATAAGCAAAATATAGATTTAAATACTATCCTAACAATAGAGTCTTACTCTGGCGCGAAAAATAAAAATCAAAATTTTAAAAAGCAATATTTTATATCATCAACTCGTTTTCAGGATCAATATGGTACTTTTCTTCTAAGTGATTTTATCGTTCCAAAATTTCAAAATAACTGCCATTTATAGCTCTGTTTTAAAAACATCATGATGAAATGTAAATAAGATGCGAGATGCCTTACTTGTTACACATAAGATGCATTTCTATACCCTTCACCGAAGGTAAAAGGGTATATATAACTTTGTCATTCCGTTTGTAATTTCTACAATATGGATCCTACACCCTATAAAGTATATATATTCTGGGTCCTTATGAAAAGCGAAGTTCAAATCCGGTTGTCCGTCTGTCCGTCTGACCGTCTGTCCGTTGAAATGGGTTTTCCGAAGCCCCCAGATATGATGGGGTATCTTTCTGTTAGGTATTCTTATTATAATTTTGCTATTGAAATTCAGCAAGATCGGTCCACAAATGGCTGAGATATGAGCAAAAAACCACGACTACCTCTAATTTTTTCCAAAAATCCCTTGTGGTAGTTGTATTTTTATTACTTTTTGCTGTATATCTGGGGAACGGCAAAAGCCACAGTTTCCAAATTAGGAACACACAAATTTTAAGGCTGCTATATGTCCTATGGATATGATTTATACACCAAAATATCGGAAATTTTTAGTAGAACATATTTTATAAAAAACTTGGGAAAATCGGCTCAGATACAAAAAAGTTATGACCAAAATTAAATTTTTTTTTTAAATACCCACTTTCGGGAACCATAGATCTCCCCAAATCCAAGCTTTATAACTAAAGTAGATGGTAAATTTCTTCTTTAACACGTCGGTATATAAAATTGTCAAATCGGTTTAAAAATGGCTGAGTTATCAGCAAAAAACCACGACTACCTCTAATTTTTTAAAAATATCCCTTGTTGTTGTTGTATTTTTATTACCTTTTGCTGTATTTCTGGTGAACGGAAAAAGCCAAATTAGGTACACACAATTAGGTTGTCAATACACTCCATCCTACAAAATGTGGGCGGGATTGGAGAAGTGGGCGTGGTACCTCCCGTACAAAAAATATCAAAAACTTCATAAAAACCTGAATTTGTGAACTGTTATATGACCGACGGTTACACCTTTTATATCAAAAGACCGGAAATCTTTAGTAGAAAATATTTTCTGAAAATTTCGGAAAAATCGGTTCAGATGCAAAAAAGTTATGGCCAAAATAAAAATTTTTTTTTTAATATACCCATTTTCGGGAATCATAGATCTTCCCGAGTCCAAACTTTACTGGCTAAGTTATGATCAAAATACTACAATCCCAAAAATTATTTTTTTTATACCCTTCACCGAAGGTAAAAGGGTATATATAACTTTGTCATTCCGTTTGTAATTTCTACAATATTGATCCTACACCCTATAAAGTATATATATTCTAGGTCCTTATGAAAAGGGAAGTTCAAATCCGGTTGTCCGTCTCTCTCTCCCCCCCGCTTCACATTTGTTTACATATACTTGCATAATGCTCAATATGATTTTCGTTATCATCCTTCTTTATTATTTCATCTATTCAACGAAACTATTTTAACAAATCGAAACTAGGAATTTTTGTGTTTTTTTGCTACTTAAAAACTCCCCAAAAAGATAAAAGAAATCAAACACGCATACTTACATGCCACAAACTATTTTGGTGAATATATTTTCATATTTCGGTTCACAACTGAAATAAGTTTTATGGTTTACAACTTTGCTATTGTGGTGAACAAAAACATCAAAAGTAATTACAACTCAACACAGTGAAAATTAAACGGGCCATATTTCATTTTAATGATATTCAAACAACGTTCCTCCATGGTTTAGTTGTCTAGCAGGTGTGTTAAGTTAGAAACTGTGAGTTCTCTGGTTCGAATCTTGTTTTTTTTTAAAGAAAATTTTTTGTTAAAATTTTTATTTTTTTTTATGTTCTAAAAACGATTTAAAAAAAATATTTACCAGTTTTCGCATTTTAAATTTAATTTATAATGAAGTTTTAAGTATTGTAAATATGTATGTATACATATGTAAAAATTATTTAGTTTTTGTCTAGTTGCTCTGTATTCTGCTCCCGCAATGGTGAAGGGTATATAAGATTCGGCACAGCCGAATATAGCACTCTTACTTGTTCTATTTCAAATCTGACTTTAAGTTAAATTTTGGATGTTAATTGAAACATTTGAAATTTTAAATGCATGCCTAAGTTTAGCACACTAGAAGACAATCTTGTATACAACTAACCTTAAAAGCGTTGAATTTCTTACCTGATGTATATTATGTATTGGATTAAGATCCTGTAAGCTCTCTCGAACTATGGCCTGTCTCTGTCGTTGCCGTTTATAGCTGGATTTGGTTGTATTGCTTTTGTTTTGTTTGGGAATTCTGTGCTGTTCTTTAGCTGAGATATTAAACGACTCCTGACCTGGCAAGTATACAATATGTTTACCCCCACATACGTTGGTTAGGGATTTTGGCTCTAAATTAACTATTGCCTGCGAATTATCGTCTATGGTTTTCGTTTTGTCAGCCAATATAGAAGACTCGTGTGAACTTGTTTTTGATTTGTGCAAAAGCCAATTGTCATTATGATAACCAGTTGTTGTGGATCTAGTTCCGGGTGCTGAAATTTTTTTATTAAGCCCACAATTTCGCTGATGATGTGCTTTCGTGTTTTTAGTATCAGCTAAAAATGGTTCACCGAAAATAGTTTGCAAGTGATAATCGTTACGCGTAATTGTGGCTTTTGGAGTACAGGTACAATTAGACTTTGTATAACCTAAGTGGGTTTTAAATTTTTGCAAACTGTTAAAGCCAGGCACCAACCAACAGTTGGCAGCCTTTAAGCAATTTTCTTGTTCTGCTGAATAGTCCTTCGACGATTTCATTTGGCTTTGTAAGTGGACATCTCGAGGCAAAGATAAACTAAATATGTGCGGGGAAGAAATATTTTTAGACTGTTCGTGATCCTGGTCAAGTTTTTCTGATAAGTTTGAGGTTTTGCTGCTTTTTTCTTGTACTTCGGTGTGATTTTGTTCATCCTCATCATCTTCATCGTCTTCCAGATCCTGCTCGGGTGTCCAATTGGGTGCTGTTGCAACACAGACATCTTTTGTATTTGAACTGAGACAGATTAGCGGCTCCTTTATCAAACTGTTTGCGTTATAGTGCTTTGGCTTTGAGCGATCTTGCTGTAGACGTTGCTGCTCTTCTAATAAATTTCGCCAGGCTGCAGCTGGACTAAAACTGGGTGTTTCAGGTTGTCTTCTAGGCAATGTAGGTCTTACATGTACTAAAATTCCGTTATCGTCAAGTTCTTCTTCTACGCCCTTAATGTTGGTACTTAATAATAGCATGTCTATCCCTATTTCTTCTTCACTTTTCTCCTCTGCTTTGCATAACAGCTTTAAAGCTTGGGAACAATCCAGCTCGGAGGGTTTGTTTGGATTTGATGCTTCCATGCCAAAATAAAATGTCCGTTTTAACTGGGGTATACGTGATTGCGGATGTTTTGACATTCTTTCAGTTTCATTTTTGGAAATCTTGGAAGTAGTTTTATTGTTTAAATTGAGTTTGACTGTCGAAGGGAAATTATTTGAAACGGTATTCGAAGTTTTGTTTGCTGTAATTGTTTTTTTAACGCGTCTCTCAATATATCCCTCCTCTCTTTGAACAGAAGGAGAAAGTGGAAGTTCACTTTGCCTTTGTGTTGAAGTTGTTTTAGCATCGAAATAATTTTTCTCTCTTTGTCGAAGAAGAACTGCATCAAAACTTTTTTCTCTTCGGTAGGGTAGTTTGCTGGCATAATTACTATTTTGTTGGTTTTGTATCAATCTGGAAAAGTTTTCTGAATTGCGCATGTTACAGTCTCGTTGAAAGGGAGAAGCAGTCGATTGGGTTGCTACTGAATGTTGCTGTTGTGCTGTTACAATTTTATTGCAATTTGTTGTATAAATGCGTGGTTTTGCTGAGGAAAGTTTTTTTGATTCAATATTATTCTCTTTTTTAATAGGCGCTAGTGGCGCCTTTCGTTTCTTATTGTATTTGTTGACTTTCAAAGTAGATCCTAAAGATGTATTTAAAGGTTGTGTTTGAGTAGTTTGTTCCAAATTTGGTGAATTATTTTCCCGGTATTTTGAGCGACGGTGGCCAAAATGTAGCAAAGTTTGTGAACGAGAAAATTCTGCCACTGGTAGAGCAGATTTACGCTGCGATGCATTTAATGCATTTTGCCCATCAAGTATGAGAGTATGACTGCGTCTTATTGCTGGAGAGGCAATCGACTCATTTTCGCGGTTCAAAACTTTAAAGCTATTTCGTTCTAAATGTAATTGGTCTTTGTTGGCACGAAAACTAATTGTACCACCAGCTTGTAAAATAGCACCATTGGTTGTAGCTCTTAGTTTTAGATTTTCGGAAGGTTTGGGTAAAACTTTACACTCGGACGCAGTACGACTACTAGACCAACCACCTAAAATAGCTTGATTATGATGTTTCTTTTTTGTTTCTCCAGTCGTACGTCTTAGATATTGTTGTGTGTAATAGGAATTTAATTCGCTATCGATGCAATCATTATGTAAATTATGTGCACTACCAGTATTACCCATAATTTTAATTAACCCAAAAAAGCTGCAATAAAAATTTTAGAGACAAATGCTTTAAAATCAAACAAAAATTTTAAATTATTAAATTAAAAATCACTTAAACTAATTTTTGAGGGGCACTAGACTTAATAATGGAATTTTATCATCCAAGTTATCTATCCAAGTATGTTAATAATTACACTCAATTCACATGAGAGCTTTTACAACGTCGTTTTTTCTTGATTCCCATTTATTATTATTTATTTTAGTAGGGCCTTGATTAACAGTAATTCGATGAATTGGCAGCATCAATTAACCGAAAAATAAAAACAATTTTTTGTATTGATTTAAATTTTTTTGCGACGATTACCTCTATTATGCTGCATTACCTCTGTGATCCGAGACTAAAAACAAATTATCCTTTTTTGCGCTTACTTTTGAACAATAAAAAACAAATTCTAATAAACGAATAAAGAGAATTTCCCCACGTACTGGAAGCATGTCCTGCCAAAATAACTTTATTCCTCATATTTAAATATTTACATAATAATACTTTATATATTTACTAGGGATGTAACGAATATCGATACCGATATATCAGCGATACTTCAGGTTATCTGTATCGGCGATATTTTACTGTCCTTGCGCCGATACTTTTTTACAGTTTTTTGTTTTAAAAACGATTAAATTTTCAATATAAACCAACTTAGAGAAATTACACATTTAAAAGCAGAGCCTTAATCAAAATGGAATAATAAATTGTTTCTTTTAATTCTGTAGCTGATACTTTCTTGACCTTTTTGCAAGACGCATACAACTGTGGAAAGTAATCCCTCTTAAGCGTTATATCTATGCAAATGTATGTAAGTATATGCATTATACGTGTTAGCTGTGTTATATTAAAAAATATGTATTTCGATGATCATTAAAACAATAATACTTACCAAAACCTACCCCACCACTGATCTCTTAATGTAATACGTGAATTTAGCATTATTTTAAGTGATTTTTGTGCTTAAAATCGCACTTACAGCTAGGGATGAAACGATACCTCTAAGGTATCGATACTTTTACTCGATGTGGTATCGCTCGTAAAGTATCGATACCTACTTAGTATCGAAAAAAAGTATCAATACTTACTTGTATCGGTACTTGTATCGGTTTTTATCATAAAATAATAGAAAGCAGCATTTAAAAACGTTCTTATAATGCCCAATTTTCAGGATAGTATTTAAATCAATATTAAGTTAATTTTCATAACAAACTTAAATCGTATTAAAAACAGATTGCTTTTTTGAGTTTTATTTGAAAAGTCTTATACCATGTTCACACGGACAGCAATATTCATGTTTCGCTCTCTTATTCCCGTTTCGCGCCCCAAACATGATTGAAACGTCTTGTTTCCCCATACAAAATTTTGAGAGCGAAACAGGTCGTTTCATTTTGAAACAGGCTGCGAAACAGGAAAAATGTACTATCATCTCCAATTTTGATAACATTTATCGTTAGTTTATCTGAACTAGCTCTCAAAAAAAATCAAAACAAAGAAAAAAACAAAATAAAAATTGATGTTTAATAAAATAAAGTGATAATTATAACATAATAATATAAATAAAAGTGTTAAATAATATATGTTTAAGTTTTATTTACTTTTTTTATCTTTTTTAAAAAAATCACACTAACAACACAAAAAAAATGTCAAAATGAAACAATAATGAATCGTATGAACAGCATGTTTGGCAACTAGTTTCAAAGAGCGAAACGAGTGGTTTATAACGTCGTATGAACATAGCATTATTTAATTAAGATAAAAGTATGGTAGCACTACTAAATACAAAAAAAAAATATATAAAAAAGTGTATTTATTTACGAGGTGGTCCGAAAAACAAACAGCTGACTGTTAATGCTTTGCCTGTTGTTGTTGTATTGTTCTGATATTGAAGCCACCTTGCTAAAATATTACAATATTTTAAAAATAAATGTGTTTTAATATCAATCCTGAAAATTGGCCATTAGTGTTTTAGTGCTTTACAATACAATAAGAACTACGACTTGGGTTGCCAGATATCAAAAGTCAAATAACTGGACAATAGAAAAAATTCACCCGGATTTTAAAAAAAATAACTGGACAATTTGAAAAAGTACTTAACTATAAGAAAATATAAAATTTTACTTCAGATTTTATTTTGCAATAAAAATAAAAAATTTAAAAAGCAAAGAAATGTAACATTTAAATTCAGCGTTATATCATATTACAAAATATAAATCAGGGAGAATTTGCTACAAGTGGCAGCGAAAAGTTTGCTGACTTTGACAGTTCGAACCAATTTGTTTTGGTTTCATAATATATTATTTATAAATAGTTGACATTTCGAGACGTTAACATCAGCTGTTTCTGTGTTTTCTGTTTTGTTGTAGTATTGCTGCCACCGTTTATATAAATTCAAGTTGGTATATATTATGCTGGGTACACACTATACAACACATTTACGCAATCTAGTGAATTAAATTCATTTTCATTCATTCCAGATTACATCAACATCAAAACACTTTGATATTTTGAGGTTGCATTGAAACAGATTGCATGTAGATTGCACTGTGTGTACCCAGCATTAAATTAAATCAAATAAAAAAGTACATAAACAGCCATGTTACGAATCGAGTAAAACTCAACTCAATAGAGATTTCTAGTCCCAATTAGTAGGTCTGCGCACAACTACAACAATGCAACAATAGAAAAAACAACATGCGTTTTGTTTTTGTATACAAATGGTAAAAATGTCAAAAAGTTGTCAGCTGTCAAGAAATATGTGTTTTGTATTTTTCATATATTTTTTTGTTGAATGAAAAATTTTCAATCGAAATTTTCTTAAAATATGTTTATTTTGAAAAAAGGTGCTAGAACTAATTGGGCGGTATAGATTCAATATAAATGAAATGCATTTTTACATTTTGCAACATACAACCAGTAGTTGCTGTTTGGGTTTTAAAATTTTATAAAATATACATAAATAAAAAACTAAAAGGCGGACAGAATGGCGAACATTTATTGTTTCCTCCTCCGTTGTGATTCAGTAGCGCCAATGTATTTATCATTTGATGCCGAAAGTGCCATGTCCAAATCATGTTACAAATAATAATTTATAATTTGAACTTACTTACTAACTTGGTGGCCACACGATCAAGTTTTGCCTTTCAATTCCTTTCAATTTGCAATACACTCTCAGTTTTTTACTAACACACTCACACTTTTTAAATTGACCACGAGATGGCTTTCAATTTCACCTTTCCATTTGTTTGGCAATTTACTTTCAATTTAACAGCTGAGTACAAGTTTGTCTCTGTTGTTGACATCTTGGAAGTAAATTTCTTACAAATTGAGTGCAGCCTACGTCACAGCTTTCAATTTATGTTAATTTTAACAAGCAGTATATGTAAAAGACTATCAAGAACAACTTGATCGTGTGGCCGCAGGGTAAAGAAGGTAAGTAACCTCCTCCGCCTGCATATGGTTGTAAAGAAAAAAACAGAAATGGTTTACCCGAATTAGAAGAAGGGGACACTTCTCAACAAGTGCGTCTGTGTAAATTTCTCTTCTGTTATTTAATTAAAAATTTTGATACTGATGTTGTTTTCTTCACCCCATATGCAGGCGGCGGAGGAAAGTAAGCAGTCTTTAATGAGCAGTTAAAATTCTTATCCCCAGATTAATTTTTGTTTATTGAATCGTTCATACCAAAAAAAATGTTTAACATGTTTTAGACATGGCACTTTCGGCATGAAATGATAAATACATTGGCGCTGTTGCAACATTACTGGGAAGGAGACGATAAATGTTATCCATTGTGTCCGCCTTTCAGTTATTTATTTATTTCTTATATTTTTTTGTTATTATACATAATTATTTAAAATTTTTGTTCACATTTTTATCACAATTATTGAATTTAATTTCTAATTTTTTGAAATAAAAAATTAAAGTAAAAAATTTAAAAAAAAACACAATGACGTTGAAAAATGTAAACAACTTTAGACATTTTGCCCATTTATGCCTATGTATTATTCCTAAAAACACAACTCTGTAAAAAATCAGCAGGCGTTTCGAGCAGACCTTTTAATTGGGCCATGGTTCTAATAAAGATAAGATGTACTCATAGTATGAAGTACATAAAACAATATTATTTAATGACCTTTAAGCACTGGATCGTTTTTAAAGTTTGTTCGATTTTGATTGCACTCGAATTCGAATTTTTTTTTGTATTGGTATTTGAAGAATTTAATAACCTCCTACTTTAGTTGTAAGCAAAAATTTTTGAAACATTTTGCATTTTTCATCAAAATTTTGTATTACATATTAAAATTGTAGCCTTTATTCTGTCATATGGATGGATTCTTGTGAATAAAGATTATCAGAAATACCTCAAGTGCATGCACAAAAAGTATATGATGGCATGACTAACAAACGAGATCAATTTATATAAGTTTGTACGTCATTTTTATAGCATTTTTGAAAAACTGGACCTCTATCTCATTAATTGGAAGGTTTGTCGACAAAATAGAAATTGTTTCCTTACAACTTTTTCTTAGTATATGATTTTGTTCTAAACAATAATAAAAATAAATAAAAACGTTATTTTTCAAAATTAAATAAAGTTTTTTAACTGGACAAATGGTCAATCCAGGCCGACTCGCAACCCTTATAACGACCCATTAGAATTTTTGTGCAAAACACAAAGTATTAAGTTTGACACCACTTTAATTTACCACCAAGTATCAATTTCCTTTCGAAGAATCTTTTTTATCTTAGGAAACAAAATTTTGTAGAACGTTCAGGATAACAACCTTTTATTTACCTTTTATTCCAGAAATGATCAATGTTACAATGAATTTATTTTCAATGTAAATATTTTTGTTATTTTTAAATTGATAAATATATAATAAAGGGTGGGTAAACCATAATCCACGATAATTGTGAGTCACCTTAAAGTCAAGTTTTTTGCGCAACTTAAATTGACCTTTCTTTGTTTCAGTATTTAAGAACTTCTATCATTGAGAGGTACACAATTGAGCAGCTCGTTAAGATTGTTAAAGCCTTTTTCGTTCAATCAAAATGCATTTCGTGCACATCGTGATTTTGTTGGTCAGCATAATCGACCAAATGTTTCCACAATCAGGAGAATTGTGCGCAAATTTCAGCAAACCGGGTCTGTAGGTAATGGGAAAACATATCGTCGGTTGATTATTTAATTGTAGTTTGTGGATACAAATTACATACGACAATTAAATAATGAACCGACGATATGTGCATGCTCGCCCACTTAGTTCTTCGAAAATGAGTTCGGCCAAGCAATTACCGTGAATGGTGTTCGCTATCGCGACATGATAACGGACTTCCTATAGCCAGAAATTGAGGAAATGGACCTAGACGATATGTGGTTTATAGGTGTTTATTGGTCAAACGGTTTCTTGATACCGTTACTGGTGCTCCAGCTTTGGAAAATAATCAAAAATTTAAGATTAATGTCAATACCAAAGTGAAACGATTACTTTTGGCCCATACCGAGTATTTTTTTTACCGATACTACTTGGTAGTCGGTTGCTAAGTATTGATTACAAAAATACTTGGTACTTATATAAAAGTATCCAATATGTACTTGTATTTACTCGTATCGTTTCATCCCTACTTACAGCAGACTCATTAAAATATAAATTTCGTTAAAGGAAAAAGTTGATATTAATTAGTTAAGAAATTAGTTTAAGAAATGCAATTCATAAAAATATAATTTGTTTTGTTAAAATAAATAAAATATAATAATAAAACACTACTGGAAAAACTGTAGCGTGCGTTGTAAGGCGTGCGTCACAAAGGGTTCACGGCTTTTGTCAAAAAATCACAGCATTTTTTGGCTGCGAATGAGTGATTTTAGAATTCTCTTATGCCCAATTTTCAGGATAGTGTTTATATCTATATTAAGTTAATTTTCATATAAACTTAAATCGTATTTAAATACAGATTTTTTTTTTGAGTTTTGCTTAAAAAGTCTTATTTAATTAAGATAAAAGTATGGTAGCACTACTAAAAACAAAAAAATATCATAAAAAAGTTTATTTATTTACAAGTTGGCAAATTATGTCCCGTTATAATATGTAAACAAAACGTGTTTTAATAAAAATAATAGTGACTAGGCAGTTAGCATAGATGGGCATTTTTCAGTACCAGTATTTTTTCAGTATTTTCTTTTTTTACTGCTTACTGAAAAAAAAAAATCAGTATTCAGGGGGAAAAAATCAGTATATATATATATATATATATATATATATATATATATATATATATATATATATATATATATATATATATATATATATATATATATATATATATATTAAATATATATAAATATGTACATATTTAATTTTTATTATTTATAATTATTTAATAAATAATTTATATTAGTATTTAATTTTTATTAAAAATGTTGACAAATTATAAGAATAATCTTTTTTTATATATATATATATATTTACTGAATACTGATTTTTTTTCAGTAATCAGTAAAAAAAGAAAATACTGAAAAAGTACTGGTACTGCAAAATGCCCATCTATGGCAGTTAGTTTGAGAAATAATTTTGCGGTAAAGAACGAAATAAAGCCAGTATGGTTTTATTGCTCATTTAATTTTTTTTTTTGCTGGATTCCCTAAATCCAGGTAATTATTCATATTCGTATATTTGGTCCTCTCCCATTTTATTATTTGATTTTATTTTTGGATGATGTTTGCTTGTAACATGCGGATAGTATATTGAGGTGATAATCAGAGAACGGCTTTGTGCAATTGCAAAAAAATCGCATTAAATGAACAGCTACAAATACACTCACTTGCGGTCATACAATCAAACTTGCGCAACCGCAAATATTCGCTGCTGGTTTGCAGTGATTCAAATAACGCACATCGTGCTTTGTTATTTATACAATCGTTAGCTTCGTTTTTTAATAAAGATGTTTGTGTGATCGGTGCGACAATGATTGTTTAGGTAAAGAAAAAAAATACAAACAAAAAAGCCAGAAATGAAGCAATTATTACTTATGTATTCATTCAGCATTAACTATGTAGTACAAGAAAAAAAAAAATTTAAATGAAACTAAACGCACATACATACAAACAATTTCCATAGAAACAGATTTTTTTTTCATCTTAAAAAGTACAGTAGTTCTGTATGTAGGTACAATGTATTGTTGTTTTTATTGTTGTTGTTAACAAAGCGTCTCATCGAGTGGTTCATTGTTGTTAATGTTAACAAAGCGTCTCATCGAGTGGACAATGACTACTTGAATGCAAAAGTATAAGAATGTGTTCTTTTGAATTTACACAGTTGTGTTATATTGCGTGCGCACCAAAAATGCAAATAAAACACTTTCAATAAAAAACGAATAAATGCAAAAATCAAATGTTTACGAAACAATGTAAAAATTACTAACGTTGAACTTTGTTTTGCAAGCAAAGAGTGAATGTAAATTTTAGCGTATGAATAAATCAAGAAAATTACTGATTTTGCAGTGCTCTGGTAATAATGTCATATACAGTGAAATTTTGATATTACGAACTTCGTTATAACGAAAAACTCAATAAAACGAATTTTTAGCTGAGTCCCTTGAAAGTTTTTCATACAAAAATGCTCTATAGCTATAACGAAGAAATTCTGAGCTATGAAGCCTCTATATAGCGAATTATTTTTCTCAGAAGCCTCTAAACAACGAAATTATAATTGAGAAATACATACATATAACATTTTAAGCGTGTAAGTCATTAAAATCCCGTTATCAAAAGCTTCTACATAACGAAGTCTTGAACTAAAGCCTCCATGCAACGAAATTAGAATAAAGCAAAAGTAAATTTTAGGCAAAACGGGGAAGTCCCTTTTTAAAACAACGAAAGGTACATAAATGTCTTTCCATATGTAAAGCGCCACAAATTTAGTCAGTTCTGTTTTGGTTCTTTGCCAAAATGAGTGTAGTAAAGCGCGAAACTGCTAAACAATTTAATATACCCCCGAGTACTCTTTTCTACACCGCAAAATACATTCGACAGCTTAGCATCTGTCGAAAAAAATATTGACGGTTGCATTCTAAACTTGCGTAAACAAACAAAACTTACATAATATTTTACTAAGATGTAATACAGTACTTTTCACTTATAGTCACATCCTTTAGTTGCAACCATAACGTGGACTATATCGCTAATGTGACTATAAGACTAGTTCACATATATGCCACTATGACTCATATAACCGAATTCAAATAAAATCAAGCTATGTGAATAAAAGAAATTAAAAATTTATATAAATTACACCGACATCAGGCTTATGGTTTTACAACAGAGTTACATACTGTATAAAAAATAGTTAAAATAATAACAATATATTTCATAACTGATACCAACGGCAAAAACTAATGTTTTACGAGTAGAGAGTTGATGACAAAAATTAAATGATTTAATTCATTCATTCTTTGGATAGATTTTTGATTCGAAAACTTAAAAGAACTTAGTAAATTTTGCTAATGTGACCTATAACGCCATTAATTTGCTTTACTTATCCCTTTGATGACTGTTGATGGATGGCATATATGGCAAATGTGCTTATATCGCTAAATCGACTATAACGTTAATACTTTATATTAAATTAACTTACAGCGGCAAAATAAACAGATAAAATGGACTATATCGCTAATGTGACTATAAGCGTTGTGACTATAAACGAAAAGTACTGTAAAATAATAAAAACATAATTTTGTTTTTACCTCTTAAATAGTGAATTTTTATTATGTACATTGTATTGGGTTACTTCGAATAGGCTGCCAAATCTGCTATTCCGCTCGTTGACAGTCTTCGAACATAACACTGTGATAGTTTTTGACCCGAAAAAAATGAACTTCGATGAATCCTTTTCGAACTATTAGGGGGAGTCCCCTGAGTACGAAACTACATTTGGAAGTGTCAAATTGGCTCCAGTTTTTAGAAATCGGTATATATCCAATTTTCATGGATTAAGCTAAGTCTGCTCAAAGTTTCGAATCTAGTGTCTATTTTTGTCTTTTTTAACAACAAATACTCTTAAAAATAACCGTTACGTATCATGCTAAACTTCATCATCCAACTCTGATTGCAAATTCCAGCAAAGGTCTGCTAAAAGAGAATTTAATCTTTTAAATGGCTAAAAAACCTGAAAAAATGGTCAAAAATCGTTACTTTTGGTCGACTTAATGGTTAAAAAGAAAAAATCAAAACATTCCGTAAAAGAAAGTTAAGAAAGCAAAAAACAACTAATAGAGTCGAATAAAATTTTTTTAAAAAGCGCAGACTTAGCTATATCCATGAAAAATTAATATATACCGATTTCTCAAAAACTGGAGCCAATCTGACACTTCCAAATCGCACTCAGGGGACTGCCACCTAATAGTTCTAAAAGGATTCATCGAAGTTCATTTTTCGACTATCACAGTGTTATTAGAAAATATAATAAATCAACATACTGAGATAGAGAAAAGCTTAGATGCCCAAAAATTAACGACTTACTTCGCATTCGTTTTTAATGAATGGTTGGGGGCTTAGAGAATAATGAAACCTATTGTTTATCTAAAATTCTTCGAATATATTAAAGACAATCGGCTTCAATCGTATCGAAAAAAAACGTCTTTCTGAGCTTTGGCCTTTGGAGCGTTTGTGAACAAGTTATAGGAAAATAAAAGGAGGATGAGCCTCTGTCCATCCTGAACGGTAGTTCTGCTTAAGAAGAAATCGAGATATACCTTACATCTCATTATATTTCTAGAGACGGAGATCCGCTTGGCGCAGAAATATTTAAGTTTTCACATTTCTGTCGCATCTGAGAGACTTTTCCACTGCATTTCTGGTTTGGACGGATTTGTGATCCCCGCAAAAGTTGAGAATATCAATTTTAAATATTTATAATCTCTTACATTCTTAAATCTTATTAATTTTTTTTAATATAACCATAAAATAAAATCCATTGTTTAGAAAAAAATCATATTAATATCCAGGGCTTAAAATTTGCATTCGAAACCAAACTGTTTATATTTAATAAGTCAAAAGTAAAAGCACCATTTTTTTTTTGCCAATATCAAATGAAGAAGTGTAAGACATGGCAGTTAATCTTCTTTGACTGCAGTTGTTTGTACGCTGTTAATATCAACTTTAAATATAAATAAGCTCCTACATTATAATTTTGTTTAATAACAAAATTATTCTACTTGAGCTTCGTCAATTTTACCTTGAGTTAAAATTTTATATTCGTATCGGTATCGCCGATATTTATTTTTTAGTATCGGTATAGGTATCGTATCGGCAAACACACGTATCGTTATATCCCCAATATTTACATAAAATTAGAAACACACAAAAAAAATTTTATAATCAGGAATGTCCGGTCCCGTCTGTTATTGATAATTTAAAAAAAAATTTTAAACTTAAAAAAAACAAAAAAAAATTATTTCGAAAAATTGAAGGAAAAGCTATCTAATTTGTTTGGGACTTTATTAAAAGGTTTGCTCTTTATGCATAACCTTTAAACTACATTTCTTGATTTTATCTGGCTGCGGACCTCTGGTCCAAATTTGAAGTTAGAAGTTCAGGCGTTTAGGCCCGTTAAAGTTTGCTTTTGAGAGCCAGATCGGTCCATAAATGACTGAGATATGACCAAAAAACTACGACTGCCACTTATTTAACAGCAGGAGCCAAAACTTTAAAATAAAGTACAAGCATCTTGGTTATCAATGCACCACCTTTCTAAAAATGTTTGTAATTGGATAAGTGAGCGTGGCACTGATCGTAAAGACATAATGTTTCAAAGTTGGGTACAACCATTTCGGTTATCAGTTCACAGCATCCCACAAAATCTGAGGGTGATTGGAGAAGTGGGCCTGTCACAAAATATTTTTTTTTTTCTTTACCTCAAGCTGAGTTTTTAATACACAACTTTTCTAATATGGACTTGGTTGGAGATTTGGTCGCGACACCTCCCGTACAGACCCATTGTCTTCTGTTTATCTGGAGAGAGGCAACAGGCACAGTTTCCAAATTAGGTACAATAAGGCGACCAGATTTTAAAAGTAAAAATAGATGACATACAGAAAAATAGTAAGCAATTTATTTGACTTCAAGGTGTTTTACATATTTTACAGACAAACATTCACATATTTATATACATAAGTATGTAAAGTAAATTAAAAAAATAACATTAATAAAAATTTGCATTTACTTATAAATAATTAAATAAGTTTAAAAAAATATCTAAATTTAAAAATTCATTGCACTAACTTATTAAATTTCATACTGAAATTGCCGCTTTCTCAATGTACCGAAAAACTGTCTGTTAGTTGATGTCAACATAAATTTATTTGACCGATAAACTGTCTGATAACAGTTTTTGGTTTCTCAATTTACCGACAAAAACATTGTTTTCAGTTGGCAACACCTCTCAAAATACATGTAAAAGTTGGTGGTCAGCTGAT
This sequence comes from Pollenia angustigena, assembly GCA_930367215.1. NCBI lineage: Eukaryota > Metazoa > Arthropoda > Insecta > Diptera > Polleniidae > Pollenia > Pollenia angustigena. The sequence continues at coordinate 19,700,838 of OV884061.1, read as the reverse complement.
TGAATTTATCTGTACGCCAAATAAAAGCAGTGCTGGTTAGTTTTGCGACAGAATAGAAGCAAATGAGACATTGAGAAAACCAAATTTCTTTAATATGCAGTTTTTCGTTGGGAAAGAAGATAATCATGTAATGAGCCATAAGTATAACAGGTCGGTAGGGGTATAAACAGAACGAGCATGTAGCGACATTTTTTATACGATTTTACAGAAAAAACCAGTGACCGCCGTGAAATAAAATTTATTTTAATTTATAAAAATAAAAACATATGTATATTGATCAGCTGTTGAAAATAAAGATGACAGATTATGAAAAAAGATGACAAAAAGAGGACACAAATTTTATAGATGACAGCTAGTTAAAATAGATGCTTGTCCTCTAAAAAAGACTACGTACACAGAAAACATCATATATATTATTTCTAAAGCACTTTTTTTGTCGGTTGCAAATATCTCCCATACCACCGCATCAAATTTAATGAATGATATCTCATTTTAAAGCTTATTTCTACCACTAATGACGAAAAATAATTAGAAATTGAAAAATTAATATTTTCATTAATAAAAATTACGGTGCGAAATAGTCGCACGGGTATTCTAGTTTTCACTTAATTCAATAATGCTGTTTCTAACTATTTTTTTAATTGTTCCAATTAATTTCCCTTAATTGAAAATTAAAATTATAATGTTTGCGTGTACATTTGCAAATATGAAAACATACACACAAACTTTAAAATTTGCAAACAATTTTTTAATTATTTCAATTAACTGTGTTGATTGAAAAAAATATTTTAATTTGTGTTTACGTTTTATTTAGCCTCTTTTGCTGGTGGTCAAATTTCAATTAAACCTATTGATTGAAACTGAAAAGCAAGAAAAGCTCAAACTTACAAATGTGTTAATTGATATGATCAATTTGTTTGCTGGCGCAAAATCAGTACGGAATTTAATAAATAGTACGAAGTTCTAACAAATGCGTTAATTGAAGTTGGATTTTCATTTTTTCTGTGTATGGTCACCTTAGGTACAAGCATTCGACCAAATGGGGATGGGATTGCTGAAGTAGGCGTGGCAATTCCAAAACAACGACATTGTAGATTTCTGTATATCTGGAGAACGGCTAGAGGCAAAGTTTCCGAACTAGGTAGAAGTATATTGGTTATCAATACACAAAATTCGAACAAATGTGGGTTGGACTGGAAAAGTAGGCGTGTTACAAAATAGATTTTTTTATATTTAAAGAACAGTGTTTATATAACTTTCAGTTCTTATCGCACGATGGTGAGGGTATATAAGATTCGGCATAGCCGAATGTAGCACTTTATAATGTTTTTTTTTTGTTTTTTATCTGAACAACGGCAAGAGCTAAATTTTCCATGTTAGGTACAAGCATCTTGGTGAGAGCGGGAGAAATGAGCGTGGCACAAAATAGATTATTTAAATCTACGGAACGGTAGAAGAAAGGCAAGAGCCAGAGTAAGTCCGAATCAGGTACGAGCATCGTTTCATTCCAGCATATTTTTGTTTTCATCTTCGTCCGGCCTATCTATATACATTTTAAAGAGTTCAAGATTTTTAACTTTTTCTGCTTAATTTATAAATTTAACAATATGTCATAAATTTATGTGTATATATTATACAAGCGAAATTTTATTGGAGGTAAAAATTAAAAAAAAAAAATAATAAAATAACTTAAACTAGACCACTTACACTCCTAACTAAGATGAGCTAACTCATTAATATGTTTATAACCAGAGCTCAAGCATCTGATATTAAAATTTTCTGTAAGTCTTATTATCCTATCCTTAACTAGTTCAATTCCGGCAAAGGAATGAAGTCGCTCAGTTGAAAAAACCATGGAAGATTATAAATTAACGTCAGTAACTTGTTTTGCGCTACTTAAAATTTTTGTAAATGACAGTTTGCACTTGTGGACCAAATAGGGGCTGCATAGAAAATGATAGCATGGAAAATAACATACATATGTCTTTTTGACTTGTTCGAAATTTGAAAAAAATAAAAAAGCCCTACTTTTTCTGGCGATAGGTACCATTACAGGTTACATAATTTCCGAATTAGCTTCCATTGTAAAGATGTAAACTTTTTAACAATGTTTGGGGTTACTTTTATGATAAAAATACGTATCCAATTCCATTCATATATTTTTAATTTATATTTTGCTTTATATGTATGTATATCAAACGTGCAAAAAAATTTGGAAGCAACCTCCTAGGAAAATTACGGCCAATTCAGAAAGCTCCTTGTAATTTGCCCGCGGTTGCACTTCTTTTAAACAAACTAACGCAAACTCGTGCATCTCCGTTGTATTCGCACTACAGATTTGAAATTACATTTGTCTTTCTTAAGACACCCGTACACGACATGTTTTTTACATCTGACTTGTTAAATTTCCCACTGCAAAATACATACATGTCGCGGTTAACCTTTATGACACTGCTTCTGTAAAAGTCAGACGCAGAGTCGTCTGACGAAACTTCAATTAGAGCGTGTTCTTTTTTCTTTTGACAAATTATATGACATCATTGGCGCCCTATGCTCCAGTGGGAGTTAGAGGAATATATATATATATATGACATCAGCTGTTTATTATGAAGAAATATTTTTCCAGAAATCTATGCCGTGAGGAAACCGGCAGCGGCGGTCCACAATTGAACAGTGTTGCCAGTGAAATTTCGAGAGAGATACATTTTAGCTTCCAAAAAGATACACTTTTTCCCAAAAAGATACATTTTGAAAAAAAATTGAAATCCATTTTTAACGTTTAACATTAATGAATATAACTTTTTTTTCATATTTAATGAATATTGTAGAGAAAATTGTATCCAGGGAAACCAGAAATGTGCTCTAAGAAACGCGTTTTATGCGCATTAAATATGCAGTCAAAATTTAGAAATATGCCCAAAAAATTTTAAAATTGCTTATTTGATAACACAATATTCAAAAATTTATAACATTGAATAAAAACAATCCTAGAGGTTTAATCGGTAAAGCCCAAACAGCATAGTATTTATTTTCGAATTTTCGAGAGTTTTGTGGCGAAATCAATCTAAATACCAACATAATAATATGGTTTACGGACACAGAGAGTCTTATTTGAAAAGATATTTTTATGGGGAATGTGTGAAATAATTGACCGATTCTCACATTTACATACATAGACATCGTCCTAGTACAATTAAAATGTGTTTACCAAATAGGATCAAATTATCTACAAGATTGCAACTTGTACTTTGCGCACAAGGGTGACATGGGCAGACAACCAGCCAGACGGCCGGATAGACATCGTTAAATAACTTTAAAAAGTGATGCTGAGTATAGGTATGCCAAAAGATTGGTCCATATGTAATAGCATTTTCCTTATTTTGGCTTATATATAAAATTTTAAAGTTTAAAATAACATTTTTCTTTAATGACAACCTGCTTTTTCTTACAATTTGAGAGTTAAAATTAAATGTAATTGGCGAAATTAATGCAAAACGTTGGGAAACAGAAAAACCAAGATTTCGCAATATTTTTTGCGATATTTTGTTGCGAAAGCTCTTGTAGGCAACAAAAAATATGTTTTAAAATATGCCTTCAAATGGTAAACACTATGCGCTTTAAACTTTAAAAATGCTGCATAAAAGCTCATTAAACTAAATTATGCAAAAAAAAAGCTGCAAACGGTAAAATATGCAAACATATGTACTAACAAATCGATGCCAAAATTCATAAAAGGCTTTAAAACGCATAAACATATTGTTTCTGACTTCATTGGTCGCACAAGGAAATCATGCAATTGCATGATTGCGTACAGATTCAAAGGATACGAAAAATGTCAGGATTATACATGGTACCTAAAGCCATCAAAAGATACGAAAAATGTTTCTTTCGTATCCTAATGGCAGCCCTGCTGCTGAAGGTAATATTCATGTTATTATTATATCCTTAATTCGAGTTTAAAGATATTTGAAATATATGATAACGACATGGATAATAAAGAAGATTTCTGTTTAGTGTTTGTTCTTAAAGCAAACACGAACCTTGTATCCGTTCTTTGTTTGATGCGGTGTTAGTTTCGCACAGAGCTTTCACTTTACCATCGAGCTCTCACATATTTTTTAGCAGTTGTCTAAGCACACAAATGGAAAGTTGAATATATACATACATTTCAATATTTACTGTTAAAATCACAAAAAGGTTTAAAAACATTTTTTATGAAAAATTTGCATAACTTAAAAAGCCGTAATGTAATTATTATAATAAACAGTTTCGGACTCAGGACACATCAGTGCACTCTTATCAACCTCAAAACAGTCAGAATGTTTCATTTATCAAAACTCAATTTAACATTCGTACCTCTTTCATATGAATTTAACATATTTTGACAGCTTTTGGGCTTAAGGTGCAATCTGGCTATAACATTCCACAATGTACTTTTCTGCTACGAAAAGCAGTTCTGAGGGGGTTACGACCCTATCTTCAAAAAATAATTGGCCCATAGATATAAGGCGCACCCTAATGTGCATATGTTTATCTAATTGTACTGTGTTTGTATTTTTGACAATATTTGCAACTTTCTTTTTTTTTATTTACCTCTTTCGTTTTGGTTTCTATTTTTTGTTGTAATTATTTTTGTAACTTAAAAAAACAATTTCACTTATCACGATTTTTATTAACAAAATCTTATTATGTTTTTTATTAATTTGGGTGTCTACTTATAATTCGTCGATCTTCATTTGTTTTTATTTATTTTACAATTTTTTTTTTTCATAATTTACATATTTAATAAATCTGCATACAATAAGTAATTCCACAAAAAAAAAGAAATGCAAACAGTTCATTGGAGGAAAAATAAATAAACAAACAAGATCGTGTTCTGAATTTGTTTTTTCTTCTTTTCTCTTGTATTATTTTCGTTGTATGCTATTGTTTTTGTATTTAGTCTAAGTCGCCTCAGCGCATTAGATCGTGCTTAAAAAAGAGGGTGATGGATACTGGTGTTATGACCGACCGCCCGCCTGACTGGTTTGTTGTGTAAAATGATACTAATGTAGATGGTATCTTTTACAAACTATGCTTCTTGCATTAATAAAACACACAAACACACAGACATACTTAAATCTAAAAACAAAACTTTTTAAACCTGAATTGTGTTTGCTGTTGTATGCATGATAAAATAAACAGGTGGCACTACTACGCCAGACGACGATTTTTTGCTCTTTTGCTTGTCCAATCTCATGTCATAGTTTTGTTTATGTTTACAAAAAATCCATGTTTGGCGTTGTGATTAGTGTGTTTTATAAAAGTTTTTTTAATCTTTATATTTAAACTAAATAAGATAAGATACATAATTATATACGAATTGGCTAAACATTTATTTATCTCATCACGTACAGTGGCTTTGATTTTTGTTTAAAATAATGTTTGACGTAAGCGGAGGCAAATTTCCATTTTTGTTGTCGTGCATCGGGCGATTGGCAGCTGTCATACCTAACTCAGATAATACAGTATTTTTCGTTTAGCTGCACATTCAAGTTTGCACGAAAATTCGCGCAGGTACGCAAAATATTCGCTTACGCAGTATTCACTTAGCAGCATAAATAATGCTTTTAAAAGAATTCACTTACCTGCATAAATGTGCACTTATGTAAAATTTTTTTCTTATTACAAAAATAGATTAAGTCATGCAATCATTATTTTCAACAAATTTTTTAATACAGTTGTAAATTTAATATTAATATATGTTCATAAAACAATTTCGCGGCTTAGACCTATGTTAAATTATTGACTGGCAATCAGAAAGTTTTATGCGGGGCAAAATTTTATTTTCGTATAAATCTAAGTTGGACCATGGCGATCATTATAAAGAAAAAATCGTCCAAATGATATAGATCTCATTGGTGGTGCAATATGAAAGTTGGATTTTGCCACGCCCCTCCGCCCGCAGCCCGAAAATCAAAAATCAGACTCCACAGTGTCACCCGCCTGAATATTCTGAAGATTCCCTGAAAATTTCGTCAAAATTTTCTATGTAATCAAAAGTTTGAAACGGGAAAGTTTTTTGATAATTTTTTTTAATTAAAATTAAAAAAATAATTTATTTTTTAAAAAAAATTCACAATATTAAATTTTTACAATTTTTAGTAATTTATGTAATCATTTTGGTAATAGGCACAAACTCAACAAATTGTTTGCTTGATTTTTTCTGTATATGATAACTTCAAGCAATTTGACACCAAATTTATTCTTTTCTATTGAGTTTTTCGAAAGTGAGCGTGTTTTCAACAGACGAACAGACAGACGGACATGGCTAAATCGACTTAGAATTACTCAAGGAGCCAGAATATATATACTTTATGGGGTCTGAGATGGCTAATAAAAAACTTTCACACGGAATTAAAAGCTAAGTACACGCTCAATCACCACTTTTGGTGATGGAGGGTGCACACACAAACAAATCTGCCAGATCAAATGTATTTTCAATTTAAGTTTTTATTTCAAAATTATATTTTTTGCCTATCTTTTTCATAAAATAGCGATATGATACATTTTTTTATGAGGCACTTAAAAATAATATTTTGTATTAAAAATAAAAATTGTTGACCAAAAATCGAATGCTGTTATCCAAAATATGCACTTAAGCAAAATGCACGTACACGATTTTTTTTCTAACAAAATTTAGCCATCAAACACAATGCTATGTACTTTGTGCAGGTAAGCAAAAAATGCAGTTAAGTGAAATGCAGCTAAACGAAAAATACTGTACCTTGTTCGACATCATCAAGCACATATCCTCAATTAATATCAAATTTGGATTTGATGTTGTATTACGCATCTGATGCAGAAAAAAGTAGGCGTTGCAAATTTTTCATTCGATGAAAACTTAAAATGTATTAATAATAAAAAAAAAATAGTCAAATCGATAGAGCCGTTTTCTGATTTTGGGTAAATCGAAAAAAAGTAGGCGGGGCAAAATTTTATTTCCGCAAAAACCTAAGTTTTACCATGGCGATCATTAGAAAGAAAAAATCGTCCAAATCGGTCCAGCCGTTATTAACTGATGCAATGACCAACGAACAACATTGATTTTAATTTATATAGATTCGTCTTCGATCTATACTTTACATGTAACAATGAATTTTATGTACCTTTTGTTGCTGTTGTATTAAATTTTTGTTTATAAAAATAAAATTATAAAAAATGGTTAAGTACTTTTGGGGTCGAAAAAGTACGATTTTGAAAGTTCGTTGGTACGATATTGGTAATATTTACATATTTAAGTACAAATATTAATAATGAAAATAAAAACTCATATACACATGGGTATTCCCAAAGTAACGGTCGTTACCGATTTTCGGAGCTTTTTTAAATAAAATTCCAACCTACCCAAATATGCCACGAGGATTGCTCCATTTTGGACCAACGAAAGTTCAAGCAACGGTAGCAGCCGAAAGAATCCATAAAAAATGTAATCTCAATACTTTTTTCACCGTTAAAAAGGTAACGGTCGTTACTTTGCTGTTGTCAAATGTCGAAAACAACCATCATGTATTGTAAAATTTTGCACAGGATATGTCAAGTAAAATATCTGATTAAATTTTTTGAAATATTTTCAAACCAAAGAAATTTGTTACCAAAAATTTTTTTTTTTAAACTAACGGTCGTTACATTATAAAAAGTTAAAAGTTTTTTTTGTTTGAATTCATTTATTATGGGTAACAAAAAAAAAAAAAAATAACAAACGAAAGTTATATTCTATTGCATAAAATTAGTGTGTAAAGTTTTTTTTCATAATTTAATGCGCTTTCAGATGAACAATAAACGTCATTATAATAATGTAAGCGTTTTATGCTGTTCATTTTTAAAATTTTTTCTTTTCGGTATTTTTGCATCTTGGTAAGTTGCTCCATGATTTTTCAGCTAAAATCAGTAAGAATTTAATTAAGTAAGACGAAAACAGTTCAAATGCAAAGCGCCAAAAATAATGGTAACGGTCGTTACATCTTAAAAAAATCCAAATAGGCTTTTGATGCTTATTTGGTTGGCCTTACAAAATTCTGCATCTTACTTACCATCTTATTTTCTGCTACTATTAGAAACAATAAAATGGCAAGTTTACAATTAAATTGTCAACATATTTATGAAATGTTTTATTGTTTCAGAAAATCTTATGAAATGGCTGAAAACTTGAAGCCATCTATGTGTTTTTCCATTGAAAAACCATTTATTCGCACAGAATAGGAAAAATGGTTAAGATCTTTTCAAATATACTTATGTCGATTCAGAGGAAATAACCTCATTATTGAAGAAAAGGAATAAATTATTGCATATTGGAGGACCACAGTTACAAGAAGTCCGCTTACTCAATACCGGTTTTTGGTTGACAAGTTATATGAACATTTTACACCAAAACGCAACTCTGTGTTTGAGAGACATGTATTTCGCAATATAAATGTGAATTTAGGTGCACATTTCAATCAATTCATTTTAAGATTGAGGCAGCAAATTTCAAAATGTTTATTTGGTACGACAAAACTTGAAATCGAAAACATTTGTTTAATCGACATGTTTTTAAAAAGTTCGAAATTGATAAAGTAAATGGATGTGGTAGATGTGGACGCAAGGATCATAGTCAGCGTTACCGTTGTGATACTAAAGTATCAATTTGACCCTTTTTCGACGGTGTTGATACCTCTTATGACCCTTTTTTTTAAATTATACTTTTGTATCATTATCACCTATTTTGTGACACTTTTTGACCCTTTTATGGAAATAGCTCTCACATTTTGTTTTTTGTCAACACTGCGGAACAGAAGTGCTAAACAAATGTTTTTGAAATAAGCATTGCTTGATATGGAACAGACAAGTATAAACTTACAATTCCATGCTTTCTTCTCCTTGATTTTTGATAGTAAAGTACAGTTTCCCTAAAAGCAAACATAACTCATATAAATATTTGTTATTTTTTACGGTGGTTTCTTTTCAAAACAAACAATTTACATTTTATTAAAAAAATGCAATTTGGTGTTTTGCTCTCTTAAAGAGTAACATGTTTTATTCAAAAAAATTCGCCCTTAATAATGGCAAAAGGTATTGAACTTTTCGCCTTCTTTTGAATCGACAGTGTTGAGAGTGCCCTAACAGAAATGAAAACAAGAGGTAAAAATTGCTAAATTAGGGGAAATTCCCATATATTTGGTAGCAGCGGTATGATAGCCAAGTCTTATATTTATTAAAAATCGTAACTTTAACAAATCTGACACTTACAGGAAAAATCGCTTTAATCGAGAAAATGGTTACAATTTGCGAACGATTGCAAAATTTAAAACAAACACTAAAATATTTTGACATCACTAAATCGGAAAATTACATAAAAAAGATTAAAAAATTAGCTATGTATAATGATAAAGAATAAACATTTTGTCAGGTGTTTAAAATAGGACAGAGCATTCCATAAAAAAATTAAGTTTTTTGAGCTGAAATATTATTGGTTTGTTTGCTTTTAAAAAAACTTGATCTTATTATGTTCATTTAAATGGGAAATACTGCTAATAAAAAACTTGACCCTTTTTTTATTGAAATACCCTTTTTTTGACCCCTTTTTCTGGAAAATACCCTTTTTGTGACCCTTTTCGAAAATTTCCAACGGTAACCCTGATCATAGTAAGAGCAATTTTAATTGCCCAGTTAAAAATCAGAAATTTAATAACTGCAATCGTTTTGGACATTTTGCTCAAAAATGTAGAACTAATTTAAAGCGCCCGCATCCTCAAAGTAAATTTATGGTTGTGAAACGTAAGCGCTCTGATGAACGTCATGTTAAAGATTCAGAAAATAGCAAATCTACAATGGAAAAGGAAAGCTATTGTTTTAAAATATCAAGCGTCATGTCATATTGGGGTACAGCCCATATCAATGATAATAGATTCTGGATCCAAATTTAATTTGATAAGCAAATACGATTGGGTGCTATTACAACAGAATAAATCAACATTATTTAATATTCGAACAAAGTCGAATAATAGTTTTCGTGTATATGCTTTTGATTAATTACTCAATGTACTTTATGTTTTTGAGGCACCCGAACAAAGTCAAATAATAGTTTTCGTGTATATGCTTCTGATCAATTACTCAATGTACTTTATGTTTTTGAGGCACCCATACCCATTTTATAAACAACAACCTGAAATGTTTGCTACATTTTATGTTATTGAAAATGGTAGACAATCGTTATTGGGAAAAGATACATCTATTAAATTAAACGCGTTGCGCTTGGGACTTAATATAAATAAAGTTGACGAATTAACAACATTTCTGAAATGGAAAAACATTAAGATAAAATTATCTATTGATTCAAATGTAACACCTGCACAGCAACCAGTTCGTCGTACTCCTATTGCGTTAGAAGAAAACGTTATTAAAAAACTGGAGGAAGGCGTTAAGGCTGAAATCATTGAAACCGTATTTGGTCCAAGCTCTAAGATATCTCCTATTGTTTTGGGTTTTAAAGAAAACTGTGATATCCGAATGTGTATTGATATGCGAAGAGCAAATAAAACTATTTTAAGGGAAAAATATCCTCTTCCAACATTTGAAACATTCATGGCAAGACTTAAAGGAGCAATATACATTTCTCGTTTGGACTTGAAAAATGCATTCCATCAAATTGAGCTTTATGAAGACGGCAGAGAGATTACCACATTTATAACACCTCGTGGGTTATTCAGATATAAGCGTCTTTTGTTTGGAGTCAATTCTTCTCCTGAAATTTTTCAAAGACGTTTGGAAGAAATGTTAGCATCTTGTCCAAATGCCATGAATTATATTTTTTTTTTTTATTGAGACAAATAATTAAATGTAATTATTACAAATCTTTTTCCTTGTTTACTAAAACTACAACTAGTTCAAACTGAGAACTATCTAGTAGTATTATTCTATTCATATAAGATTTGATAATGCTTATCTAAGGCAAAGTTACCCCAAGCAGATCAATGGGTTTTGTACGAACCAATCTTCGTTCGTTACATGGGTTAAAGAAAAGCCGAGATGCTTCCTCATTGATGTAGCGTTGTAATTTTGTATGATGATTAAATGCATACTTTTTAATCTTATTTATACTATCAACTCCCAAGTCTCGATGAAGGTTTGTATTCCTTATATACCATGGAGCGTTCACCATTATACGTAAAACTTTATTTTGAAAACGTTGTATTATATTTATGTTGGATTTCTGCGCACAGCCCCATAGTTGGATACCGTAAGTTCAGATGGGAGCTATTACTTGTTTGTAAATTATCAGCTTATTGTGCAAAAATAAATCAGATTTAAAATCAATAAGACAGCTAAGTTCTCTGTATTTCACATCAAGTTGAGTGTGTTTTTTGTATGTGTTGCTTTCACTCCAGTTTAGCGTAATGGTTCATGCCAAGATATTTTACAGTGTTTGCATATGGAAATTCAACATTCAAAATGTTAAGTTTGAGGTGGCTTAATTTCTTATTTGAAAAGTCTACGAGTATGGATTTGGTATTGTTCAATTTTATTCGCCATTTTGTTGTCCATGCTGTTATTTGGTTAATGGCATTTTGGGTTCTTTCAGCTGATTCTTGAATGGCGTTACCAGTAGAAAGAATGGCCGTATCATCAGCAAACGTTGCTATTACGGTGTTTTGAGGATGTGGTATATCACTTGTGTATATAAGATACAATATGGGGCCAAGTATGCTTCCTTGGGGTACTCCTGCTTGTACAGGTTGAAGTTTTGAGTAGGATCCTTCGTATTTTATTCGAAAATATCTCTGAGATAAATATGATTGTATAAAATGACTGAGTTCAATTGAGAAATATTTTCTTAGTTTGTAAAGTAAGCCTTGATGCCAGACTTTATCAAACGCCTGTGAGACATCCAAGAATACTGCAGTACATATTTTTTTTCAAATGCATCTTCGATGGTATCGCAAATTCTATGAACTTGCTCGATAGTAGAGTGTTCGGAGCGAAAACCAAATTGGTGGATTGGAATGATGTTGTATTCTATCCTTACATTTTGTATCCTTTTGAGCATTATTTTTTCGAAGAGTTTTGACAACAGTGGTAGCAGTGAAATTGGCCGGTATGATGTGGTTTCATTAGGAGGTCTGTGAATTATTATGACTTCTGCTGTTTTCCAATAAATTGGGAAATAGTTTAGTCTGAGTGAAGTATTTATTATACAGCTAAGTTTCTCAATGGCCTTATGAGGAAGTTCTTTTAACACCTCGCCTGTGATCAAATCAAATCCTGGGGATTTTTTTGTTTTTGGCGATTGAATTACAGTTTTTAATTCAAATGACTGATAGAGTTACTTATATGTTTACAAAGTTTATTAAGTTTGGATTTCAATGATGGATCACGAGTTTGCTGCCAATTTTTGTATTCGTAGTTTTCTCTTTTCTAAAACCATTTCACGTATTTTTGGAGAGTATCCATGCTGTTGAACCTAACATAGCGTCTTCACCTGACAATTTTTTGTCATACCAAACGTCAAACTTCATATTAAAAAAACGCTGACAAAAATTTTCGAATTTTTTTTATATAGACTTTGACGTTTGGTATGACAAAAAATTGTCAGGTGAAGACGCTATGTTAGGTTTTGAATTATATTCCCGATGTTATAATTTTGCTGAAAATTAAGAACATCATGATAAAGTTGTCAAGGAAGTTTTGGAGATATTTGCAGAGAACAATGTTTTATTGAATGATGACAAATGTATTTGGAAAACCCACAAGCTAGCATTTTTGGGACATATCTTATCCAGTGAAGGCATAGAAGTTGACCCAGAAAAGATCGAAACTATTATGGGTTTAAGAGACCCCAAAAATAAAGAGGAACTTCGCAGTTTTCTTGGTTTAATAAATTATATAGGAAAATTCATACCGGATTTGGCTCATCAAACTGATGCTCTAAGACGTTTGTTAAGAGCTCATATACAATTTAAATGGACCATGGAAATGAACAACTCTTTTGAGTGTTTGAAGAAAAGTTTGGCCAATGTTTCAAAACTTTCATATTTTGATTTAACAAGGAAAACTCACCTAATAGCGGCTGCAAGTCCCGTGGCATTAGGCGCAGTTCTAATTTAGTTCGATGGAAATGATCCACAAATAATTCCATTTGCCAGTAAATCAGATGTGGAAAAACGCTATTCTCCGACTGAAAAAGAAAGACTGGCTTTAGTGTGGTCAATAGAAAAATGCTATTATTACTTGGCTGGTCTGGAGTTTGAGTTAGTGACTGAGCACAAGCCGTTGGAAGCTTTTTTAAGGCAACTTCGAAACCTCCAGCACGTATTGAACGCTGGTTACTTCGGCTTCAGGCGTTTAAATTCAAGGTTATTTACAAAGCTGGAAAATAAAATATTGGAGACTCATTATCTAGATTAAGCCAAGAAAATAATCCGTGTTCATTTGACTGGAAAGGAGAGCAAAGTATTTTACATGTTGTGTCCATAGCACTCCTGTTGCTTTATCAATTACGGAAATTGCTGATAATATTTCTTTGGATGAAGACATCGTAGACGCGATTATGTGCCTCACTAATAATTCATGGTCTAATGCTACAAGCATCAATTACTACCCATTTCGTTTCGAACTGTTGTATTTGGGTAGCATATTCTTGAGAGGTACACGAATTATTATTCCAACTGTTTTGAGAGATAAAGTGTTAGAACTTGCACATGAAGGCCATCCTGGGGTCTAATCACCGCATTCGATACTATCGTATCGAAGAAACTATTGAATTGTTTTGCATACGATAGACACTGACGTATCGACTGAAAACTCTATAAATGTAATGTCGAGTTACTCGATATCGAATGCTATTATTTCAAATTCAATACATTTCATTCGATATCGAGTTTCATGATACCAAAATAAATAATTTCGATCAATTTTACTCGATATCGTATGCGGTGATTAGACCCCTGGAGAATCTGTGATGAAGCGCAGATTGAGATCTAAAGTTTGGAGGCCTTGCATTGATCGGGAGGCAGAAAAATATGTTGGATTTTCTCCTGTATGGTATAACAAAGACCGGCTTCGCTAACTAAAGCTTCTCTGCGCATTCGGCCTTCGTTCGGAAACAAGGCAGATTTTAGAAGCTTTACTTAGCGAAATCGGTCGTGAATTCGCTTTTTACAAAACTAAATAATATTATCGCATTTTCCAACAAAATCATCTGAAGTGATCAGCCCATTTTCAATTATGCTTTTGTGTGAAAAAAATTTTTCAATCTTTATTATCATTAAGACGGTGCCATGAGTCACACAGCCGGCCAAACAGTTCAGTTGTTGGAATTTTCCGGTCCTGTAATTTTGGAAATTGCCGATGTTAATTTTCTTTGGGTCATTTTAAAAGCTTTTATACTTAAATAGTCTTATTCCTTTAATATTTTCTATGCACTATCAGAATTTTCGTTTATATATTTCTGTTATGAGACTTACTTTAGCTATCCTTTGGCTAGCAATGAAGTAAATTGTACAGAAGATTTATACAACTTTTAGTTACCAGCAGAATGTAATGCGATTTCTGGCTCGCTACGGCCTTCGTCAGCATTCTTTGTATCTTATAACTGGATAGTGCCTACCGTAAATTTTATGAATTTAACTTAATTATTTAAACAAATAGAATCTGGGAATTTATACGCATTTTTACCTTGTTCCAATATGAACTCTAAAAAACAAGCGAAAAAGTTTTCGTCTAAACTCCTTTTTACATACATATTTACTAAATTTCAATCATTAAAAAATTTACTAACACATTATTTTGTAAACATTTTATATTTACAAATGCTGAACGCAACTAGGCGGATGGATAATGAAGAGAGAAATGACCAGTGGGAAGGATATGTGGTTTTAGGAAGCTCCAAGGTTGCAATAATAGCAGCAGTAAATCCAATACTGCAAACTAATTTAAACATAAGTTTATACCTAGAAGTTATGTATGTTTCGCAAATAAACAGAATACTTCAAACTCTTCTTTAAAACATAAAAACTGCTTAATATATTTATACCCTTCAGCACAGGTGGTGAAAAGGGTATATATATTAGTTTGTCATTCCGTTTGTAATTTCTATTATATTGTTGTTAGACCCTATAAAGTATATATCGATGGTTTTCTTCTGCAACCCCGTAACTCGATTTTTTTCCGATTTTTTGTTTTAACCGGAAAAGTAAACAGTAAATTACGCCTTACAATTTTTGAATTTTTTTGTTTGGCGGAATATCGGAATTTTTCCTAATTCTTGGATTATAAAAGAATATATAGCAAAAAGTTTCAAATATTTGGTAAAAAAAAGTATTTTGTCTCTCCTGAAAAGTAGTGGTTTTTGAGTTACGAGGTTGCGGAAGAAAACCATCGATATATTCTGGGTCCTTATGCGGAGCGAAGTTGATTTAATGATGTCCGTCTGTCTGTTGAAATGGGTTTTCCGAAGACCCCATATATGACGAAGGCCAGGTTATTATACATTTATGTCATATATGGCCACAATGGCTAAGATATGAGTAAAAAACCACGACTGCCTCTAATTCTTTCCTAATTAATTCTTTCCTTTAAAGGTCCAGCTAGACGTGGCATTACCATACCAACACTGTATTACCAAAACCACATAAACATACCACACAAACCAATTCAATTTTGGTTTCTACGGTCATACAGTGGCTATGGTAATACATTGTTGGTAATGTGTTTTTTTGTTGTTGTTTTTTTATACCCTTTAATACAAGTGGTGGATTTTATTTGTTATGTGTTTAATTTTACGCATACACATACACATTAATGCATGTATATGATATGCCGCTCAAATAAAGAAACAAACTCATAGTCTCAATATATTTTAATTTAACGCTTCTTTAGTAAAAGCATTCGTAGCCGAGTTGTTAAGTTCTCTCCTGAGACTGATGATATTGCCAGTTCGAATCCCAAAAAGAACTTTTTTTCATTTTTTTTATTTAATTTTTTTATGTTCTAAAAAACGATTTTAAGATTATAAACAGGGCTGCCAGGTACTTATTTTCCTTGTCCCCAAAAAATTAAAAAAATCCCCAAAAATCCCCAAATTAAAAACAAAACCTTAAAAAGTTAATATTTTTTTCTGACCAAATTTAAAATTTTTTTTAAAAATAGTAAGAAAAATTTTAATAAGAAATCCCCAAATAAAAATTTGTAGCCAAAAAAATTATTTTATTTTGTTTTTTAGCGACTGGTTTCGGAATGTTTTTTAAATCCTTATTATGCGATTCCTGTGAGGAATTACAAGCAGAACAGTATGCTGTTATTGAAGACGAATGAGCCAATTTATAAGAATTTGGAGCTTGTTCAATCGGTTTTACACATCCTTATAATCCATCAACAATAAAAATAAATACATATATTCGTCATTTATTAAGTACTTTGATACATCATAACTACTAACCAATATCCCAGCATTCTTTTTCCCAAACTTTATTATATTGTCGTTCATATTTACTTATTTTTGGGGAAGACATACATATTTTTCTTGAAAATTGTCTTTAAAAAATTAAAAATTTTGTGTGTTGTCAACGGTTTAAGATTTTTTATTTAAATTCTTCTTTTTTTTTTGAAACAGTTCCTCAAAAAAAAAAAAACATAAGCTTATAAAGTACCATCTATATTAAAAAAGTGTAAGATCCCCAAAAAATCCCCCATATTTTTTTCCAACCCCCAAATGACTTTCTTTGTCCTTTTTGCTCGCATGAAATCCCCAACTTTGGGGATAAATCCGCAAGTCTGACAGCCCTGATTATAAAACGAATTTCAAACATCAACTTTGGCAAAAGAGGAAACGGGCTTAGGTACATATATAATTTTTTTGTTTTTTTATATTCTTCGGCATGACGAAATGAAAAGTTGGCGTGGCTCAATTAATATTTATTTATACCTACCTAAAGAACGTTATTTATGTATATAACTTTTTGTTCTTATATCATCATGGTGAAGGGTATATAAGATACGGCATAGCCGAATATAGCACTCTTACTTGTTTTTTTGTTATTTAAATTTTTAGTTTTAATGAGGTTAAGTTTTACTTTAAAAAAGTGGCTTTTTCTTCCACTTTCTGATTTTAATAGTTCCTATTTTTTTTTTTTTTTTTTTGTTTAGTTTCAATTTTAAAAAATATTGTTTGTGAATTTGCTTTGTTATATTATTTAGTTTTAGTTAGTTGTGATAATTAGTTTAAATTTTTTTTTTTATTCAGTTTATTTTCAAAAAAAGAAGAAATATTTTACAAAATATAGAAAGTGCCTCAGCGCCACTTGGACATTATTGAGGCGAGTTGGCAAAAAATATGACATAAGTTTTATATAATAATAGCAATAACAAAAAAAAAAAAAAAAAAAAATACAAAAAGAAAAAGAAAAAAAATATTTTTTCATATTAAATAAATTTTCACAATTAATTTTTACAATAGAAGCATTTCTAAATTTTGGAGAAGAAACTCTTTTAAACTTTTTTTAAAAATTGAAATCCTTTCAATGTTTTTAAAATTCTGTGGAAGATTATTGAACTCAATACTACCCATATGTTCAACTCTTTGTTTCGTTGTTTCTAAACGACATTTTGCAACTCTGAGATTCATGTTATTTCTTGTGTTAAATACGGTTTGATTCCTAACAAAAGATATTGTATGATGACCTATATTATGTATCGATTTGAAGACATACAAAAGCAATTGCAATTTATACAATCCGTAAATAGGTAGAATTGTTTTCGATATATCCCTATACAATGTTATTGTAGAAAATATTAAGGGCTTATTAAAAACGACATTCAATGATTTATTTTGAATTCTTTTTAATGATTTTAACTCATTGCTTTTTTTATAAGCATATATTATAGGTAAATAATTTAAATGACTGTGAATCAATGACTGGTATATAATCAGCTTAGTTTTTTCATTAAACTTGTTCTTAAATTTATAAAGCATACCAATAACCGATGTAATCTTCGTCTTCAAGGTCTCAATATGTTTATCCCAGGAAAGATTGTTTTGTAGATAAATTCCAAGATATTTTGTTGAGCAAACTTCAAAAACTTCCTTCCCATCAATATATATACTAAAATTTTGGTTATCTGTTGCATATGGCCGAAATCTTAACAATTTGGTTTTATCTGGATTTAAAATAAGTTTATTTAGCCTCACATACTCTGTTATTATGGCAGCATCATACTCCATATTCGTCTTTAAAACTAGTTCGTGCTTATATGGGTACAACATACATATATCATCAGCATACATGTACAGTTTTCCAAACAATTCTAAATTTTTTATATCGTTTAGATATATATTAAATAACAGAGGACCCAATACACTCCCTTGTGGTACCCCATACTCTACTTCACCAGTATAACTTTTACAGTTTTCAATATCTACATATTGTTTCTGATTTGATAAGTAGTTCTTCAACAAAGCCAGTGCTTTTTCATTAACCCCATAATACCTAATTTTTTCAATTAATATTTTATGATCTACTAAATCAAACGCTTTAGAAAAATCGTAAAAGATTCCAGCCACACTACTGAACCCATTATCCAAACCTTGACAAATATTGTTAATTACATTTACAACAGCTTCTTCTGTTCCACAACCTTTCTTAAATCCGTATTGACAGTTATATAATAAACTATTAGTATTCAAATATAACGACAACTGTTTATAAAGAATTTTTTCAAAAATTTTATTGATTATCGGCAGCAAAGCAATAGGACGAAATTTTTCTACCATTGAAGCATTGTTTTCCTTCGGTATTGGAACAATTTTGGCAAGCTTAAGATCGTCTGGATATATCGATGTATCAATTATCCTGTTAAATATTCTTGAGAGAAATGGAGAGAAAAGATTTTTGCATTCAAATAACATTCTGGGTGATATTTCATCCCAACCAGAGCTCTTTGTTAAATCTTGGTTTGAAATCATATGTTTAATTTCCGAGGAAGTAGTATGTGCAATGCTAAATGTGGTTTGACAACGAGTTAAGGTTCTTAAAGCGTTACATGAATCAGCAGGTGAATAACTGATTTGGTCCTTTAGTGCTTTGGGAATTTCAAGAAAATACTGATTAAAGAGATTACTTTTAAGTTGATTGTCAACTACTAATATATCATTCGAATCTTTAACATTTATTTGACTCCTTGTTTTCCTACCAAGATTTTGATTCAAACTTCCAGCATTTCTTCGGTTCCTGTTGAATTTTTTCTAAATGGTTGTAGTAATAATTATTCATTAACTCTCTACACGATTTCTTAATTACGTAACTTATTCTCTTTAACCTTATCTCTGTATTAAAACTTTTCCGTTTTCTTCTCATTTTTAACAATTTATCTTTATATATTATTAGGGCTTGTAAATTTTTATTTATCCATGGTACCAATTCATTCTTAAAGACCGTTTTGTCATTTTTATTCTCAGTTGCATTTTGAGCCGAATTTCCCATATAAGCTATAATATGTGACAAATCTGTACAAATACTATCAGATTCCTAAAATACTTGCAAGAAGTTGTTCAGATTTTCTCTCACTTTATCATAATTACAAACTTTACGCACTGTTTCCACATATTCAGAACTATTGCTTTGGCTCTCAACCTTACATGAAATTAAATTGTGATCTGTCAACAAACATTCAATTGTATCGGTAATAACAGTTTCTGTAATGGTACTAAAAACATTGTCAATAGATGTTCCGGATTTTGGCCTAGTTATTAAGTTATGACAGTTTCGATAACTAAAACTTGATATTATTTCTAACAAATTTGCTGATAAGGGACTATTTAAAAAATCAACATTTGAGTCACCAACAATAGGGCTGTCTGCGTACACATATTTTGCGCAAAATGTTGCAAAATGTTGTCTGCGTACCCCAAATCTCTTGCAGCGAGAGAGCCAAAAAGATAATTTTTTGACAGTTGGAAGTTAGAGAATTTGCAAAATGTTACTGGAGAAATTTCCGCTTGCAAGACTTTGCAAATAGTTTGAACAGCTGTTTGAATGAAATAGTTTTTGTGAAATGAAAATAAAAATTTAAATTTAACAATGGTAGAGGTAAGTAGTTAGAATTGTGTTGATTTTTAACGTTTATAATAAATTATAATAAACAAAACATTTTACTTCATGCTAGAAACATCCAAATATACAGTGCGACCGTGGCGTAAGTGGAGTGGAGATGGCAAAACCGATAGAACCAGCAGAACTTTGTGGGACAAACTTTGCAATTGAAGAGGCGAGTATTTGGAATTGTGTCCCTGGCGAGCACTTCACATTCAAATTATTTTTCTCCGTTGTCAAGCTGTTGGAGGGCACTGTATTGGGCATTTCATTATTTTTTCCATTGTAAGCCGGCACTATGTTGGGCAATGTAAACAAAAGAACTTGTATAAAAAACCCGACAAATAAAACTAAAAACTAAGAAGAAATTGAATTTACCAAACTAATAACAGTGTAATAAACAAGCTTTTTAATTTACAACACTTTTTAAGCTTCACTTTAATTAATAATTTTTTAATTTACCCCGAGAATTCAATTTTGCGTAGTCATATGCTAAAATTCTTTTGCTTTGTTATTTCAATTGTTTACACACCGATCAGCTGTTTTCTTGCAAAATTTCACTGGATACTGTCTGCGTACTTTTTGAGATTTTTTCAGCCAATAGAGTAATATTGGTCTTACTCTCCCAAAAAAATTTACTGAGCATTTGCTACTGGAAAAGTACCCAGACAGACCTAATAATACTAGGACATCGTCCATAGTTAGTAACTAAATTTTCAATAAAACCTGAGAATTTTGCAAAAACACATTTCTGAGACCTATAAAACGACGTTACTTTTAAAGGTTTCCCCCTGATCTTAATATTTTCTAAAGCAACAGTAATTGTTTCAATAAAATTCTCTCTTTTGCACAATTCAATACTATAATTAAAACAATTTCGAATATAAACCGAAGTTCCACCGTAGCTATCCGCCCTACAGCAATGCACTACGTTATATCCCGGGATATTATAAATCTGAACTAAATTTGAACAAAACCATGTTTCCTGGACAGCAATGATACTGGGTAGTTTTGAGAAATTTGAAATCATAAGTTTAAATTTATTAAATTTGTCAATAGCTGAAATGCTTCGTATGTTTACAGACACAATGTTTAATAAAGGAAAATTTATTTGATTAAAATAATTATTAAATGAATCAAAATTAGAAAAATGATTATTATTAGACATAAAAAATAAAAAAAAAAATAACGTTTTGTGCAAATTATTTGGATTATACTTAAGTTTTAATTAGGTGACAAAAAAGAAGCACGGTTATCCTCATCATCTGTATCTTCCTCAGGTATAACAGGCTGTTGGACATGAAGACCTGATCTACGTCTTTGCAATCTATTTGTTGTAGCTTCCATAAGCAAATCATCGACATCCTCTTCACTCTTTATTGGTCTTGGCTTTGATAATTCACTTTTTCTTACATAAACTCTTCCGTTTAAAGTATAAACTGACTGGTATCCAACTTTTTTTAAAGCTTTGGCATGGTTAAAAACGCTAAAAGTTTCCTTGCCCAGGCAATCGTTACCATAAATTGTCTTAGTTTTCTCATTTTCTTTAAGTTTTGATTTTGCTTGCATAAGCTTATCCTGAGATTTTTTGGTTTCAAATTTAACAATCATGGTTCTCTTTTCATTTGCGTTTTTATAGTCACCTTCATTTAAACTTAAACCAACACCTTTAGAAATTTCCAATAGAGTGTCAATTGCGTGTGTATTTTCTTTAATTTGAACACCACTAATCAGGCAATCTTTACTAACTCTTTGATCATTAAGTAGTTTCACAGAATCTTTTAACGTTTTAATTTCCATTTTTAATAAACGGTTTTCTTTTTGCACAACATCAATTTGTCGTTTATTCTCTGCCACCCCACGTATAATTTCATCAAACTTCTGTGACATAAAATTCATCGCGTCATGTAACTCAGACAGCTGATTGAGCTTATTAAGTTGTTTTTTTATTTGACTTAATTCTTCCAAAAACAAAAAAACTGTTCGCTCTCATTGTCTAACAAGTGTTGAAATTGACGTTTATCAAGACTTGAACATTGAGCATGTAAATTTTTGGCGCATTTATCGCACTGTATATACTCTTCGTTTTCTTTTATCTCCATTCTGCACTGACCACAAATGAATTCTGGATTTTTAACACTTCTTCGTCCCTTTGGGGGCATTCTTTATTTTTATGAGATTCCTCACCAAAAAAATGTATAGAATATTAAATATTTGGGAAATAAATACTTGAGGTAAACGATTTTTTTAATAAATAAAAAACTTAAATACGGACGTGATAAATTTTGACTTTTACACGACAGGGTTGCCAACTCTTTAATTCGTGGTATTTATTTTTTTGGTTATTTTTTTTTTATTTTAGTTTTTTAAATAAAAGTGTAAATAAAACTGAACTGGCAAAAGAAAATAAGGTAATTTGAATTTTCATATTATTCGAATGTGTATTCTAAGTCAAATTACAATCGAATAATTATGAAAATTTATTAAAATAAAATAATGGATTTAACGATGTCTATCTGTCGGCTTAAATGGGGTTTCCGGAGACCCCAGATGTGATGGGGACTTGGAAGTTCTATATATATGTTACATATAGTCCGAAATTGTTTGCTATTGAAATCCAGCCTGATAGGTCCATAAATGGCTAAGACATGAGCAAAAACCCACGATTTCCTCTAAAAATCCATTGTATTATATTTTATTTTAATGCATATCTGGAGAACGGCAAGAGAAAATATTTCCAAATTAGGTACGAGCATGTTGGTTATTAAGATACAACAAGTGGGCGTGACACTTCATATACAAAGACATTATAAATTTCTGTATACATATTTGAAGAACGAAAACAGCTAAAGTTTCCAAATTAGGTATTGGAATTATTTTTGGGCTTTCATATGACCTATGAACATGTCTTATACATCAAAAGATTGGAAATCGTTAGAAGAACATATTTTCTGAAAAACTCGGATGCAAAAAAGTTATTGCCAAAATATAATTTTTTTTGGTAAAATACCCATTTACGGGAACCATAGATTTTCCCGAGTCCAAGTTTTATCACCAAAGTAAATGGTGAATTTCTTCTTAAATTCGTGGGTATAGGTAAGGTGGGTCCATTAATTAGTTCCCGTTGTGCTACCATATCACACCGTCTCCCATGGGTCCTATGATATCTGGCTGCTAGTATTTCCATACAGCCATCCGGTTGATTCAATAAAGGAGTGGATCCTGTTTACATCAACATCAGAGAGACAAGTTTTGTCCCCAAGGGCTGTTCGACCAAACATTTCGAGTCTTAAGTCTCCGAATGCCGGGCAATTACAAAGAAGATGTTCCGTTGACTCTTGCTCCTCCTCATCGCCGCAACTTCTACACAAGTCATTATGAGGGAGCCCCAGCCTCTGGGCGTGCCGCCCAATGGGCCAGTATGTATGTATATGTAAAAGTTTGTATATTAGCCTCTTCAGAGCATGGGAACACATATGTGTACCTTAACTTATTACAAGTTTTAAAGACTAGCGACATCGTGTATCCAATATAAACAGTTTATTACTTGCTTTAAGCTACTGCGCTTCAAAAACATATCAATGGCAGGGTTTAGAATTTTAAGCCATTATTTTTACATTTGAATTTAACAGTTTCAAAAAACCATACTGTTCCGTGTTCGCTAACAGTGATCTTTTTGTATCTCATTTTTAAAAACCATCGGTGCATGCAATTTCCATTTTTTGGGTATTCGGAAGACCACAAATTTTTCTTTATCCAAGTCGAAAATACGTGTTGTAAGAACATTTAAAAACAAGCAAATTTATTCGCTAAATTAGTAATACCTTTTCCTTAATGTTCTAAAATTTCTGATATTTCTTTTTAAAGTTCAAAACTTACGCTTTCTTTAATTCATATCGACCCCTTTGCGCGAAATTATCGTATGTTACAAAAACCAAATTTTACACTTGCAATATCAATATGAAAATATACATTAAATTTTTTGAGCAACGAAGTGGAATTCGCCTACAATATTTTGTCAGGCGACGTCTCTTTGAATGTAGACAAGATTCCCAGCAAACAATATGAGTCCTAAAAGAGTCTTTTAGGACTCCTTTTTATGAGCAAAACGCTTAAATTTGTGCTTTTTAGCTTTTAATGGAAAAGTTTTATTAATATATGTTTTGTGCATGGAAATCATAATCATTTAAAACAAATTTCCGCGAACAAAACCACCTAATTTTCTTTTAACAAAGGCTTCAAATGGATAGATAGAAACACAGAAAAAAACTTACTTTTTGCAAAATTTCTCAACCGAACAGCGCAAAATGATCACAATAATGACAGACAAACGCAAAATATGGAAATTATCAAGAAAAAGAAAACAAAATACCGTAGCCCCACAGAAAACCCTCATAAATAAGAGTTTTCTAGGAGTGTGCTCCTAAAGTGCTCATAAAAATGAGTCTTTTTGGAGTCCTGAATTCTACAGGCTCCGAAATCAATGCTCATAAATTAGGAGGGTAATCATAAAACCCTCAAGAAAATGAATCTTTTAAGAGTCATATTTAGGAGCGCTCCGAAAATTGTTTGGTGGGTTGCATCAAAAACTCAATTTAAAAAAAAAATTGGCATATACGATAATTTCGCGCAAATGGGTCGATATTAGAACTTTTCACGTTAAAATTATATTTAAAAATGTATATAGTCTATATCATGGTAATGTGATAACTAACTAAAAAGTCTATGTAAAACATTTTAATTAACAACTGAAGACAATTTTAAAGGGAAAGCTAGGGAAATCCCCAAGTTAGTATGCAATTGAATCAAAATTGATTTTGATTTTAAATATGGCGACCAGATTTTGAATATAAAAATAGAGAACATAAAGAAACAAAGTAAAAAAAATTTATTTGACTTCAAGATTTTTTACATATTTTACAGACATATAAACATTCCCATATTTATATATGTAAAGTAAATAAAAAAAAATTACATATCGTCGGCTTAATATGCCAACCTGCTAAATCCACTTTTTAAGTAAATTTAGATTTTGATGCCGTGTGGTAGAGAAGGATATGCCTCGTCGACCAGCATGTAGTTTTTCTTCAATTGTCTTGAAGTGTGTTAAATCAACTATATTTTGGTTTTCCCCTCAAGCAGCAAATAGGAAAGTTTTTCCTGTAAAATTTGTTGAAAGGGAGTTTGCAGGTTTGCACATTAAGCCGACGATAAATACAAATTTACATTAACTTAAGAAAAATAAGTTTAAGAAAATAACGAAACTTAAAAATTCATTGCACTAACTTATTCAAAATTTTATACTGCAAGTGTATGAGAGTTCCGTAGGAGTATAAACAGAACAATCATGGCACGTCATTTTCCATACGATTTGACAGAAAAAACCGGTGATCGCCGTAAAATAAAATTAATTTTAATTTATAATAAATAAAAGCATACATATATTGGTCATGCTTCTTAAAATAAAGAGGACAAAGATGATAGATTATGAAAAAAGCGGACACAAATTTTTTAGATGACAGCCAATTACAATAGATGATTGTCCTCTAAAAAAGAGTACGTATGGTCACCTTATTTTAACACTGTGTAGCAGGGTTGATAAAGTTGGTACAATTGTACTTTTTTTGGTACAATTCAAAACTAAAAAGTACGCTGGTACCCCCGTGACTCATTTGGTACTATTTCCAAATTTTTCAAACCTACATACATATTTATAATTGATATACAATGGCAAGTCGTATTAACTGTCAAATTAATTTATTGTTGGATTTAACAAAACAGCTATGATATTTCGCATTTGCTCTTTTACAAGACCATTTGCACCAAACACTTAACTCCGCTACTGTGAATAGATTTTTGCACATGTTGATTGAACGATAACCTATGCTACATTCTTAATTTAGTAACAGTGGCAGCATATAAGCGTGCATTTTCTTATGATATTGACAAGTTTTTAAAGCACGATGGCCACGTTCAAACTGCCCTGAAGAAAACCAGGATGCAAGTGTCTCCAAGTCACCAGTTTTGTCGACTATATTGGTGACATTTTCAACGAAATGTCTACACTACATTACATATGCCACTATATTTGGCTTTAATACGAAAAACATTTTATCAAAAACAACTGAGAAGTACAATTCCTATAAAAGTTGAAGAAATAAAAGATTGTTATGGTTTCATATTCTTACAAAAAGTGTAGATTACTTTTACTAAAATGTACTAGCGATTCTCTGGTTCCAATGTCTACATATGTTCGCAAAGGAACAACCTAGTCAGTACCTGGTCAGTAGTAGCAACGTCAGTAGTAGATTTCCAATGACACGCACATGTTAAATGTCTATTGTAAATAACATTGCCTGGGGCATAATAAGTCACTATTACTGGTGACTGTGTCAATAGTGAATCAGTACATAAACACTAGTGACATTTCCTGCAGGGTGATTTGACAAATAATATGTACGTATTTGTAATATTTGGTTTTGCTTAACACAGCAACTAGGGTTCCCAACTTTTTTGGTTGTAATTAAAGTACATTGATTATTAAAGGTTAAGAAAAAAAAGTACACAGTATATATATAAAGTACAATTAATTTATTTTTATTGGTTTATTTAAAAACGTTTTTTACTGCTTTTCGCCAGATTTATCAAACAATTACACTGTGCTAGAATTTTACACTTTTTTCTTGAGACAAGCCGGGCAACTGGCGCTTTAACCCAATTTGGGTACGCTGAATCCAATACCGGTTAAGAACGGTTCAGTTTATTGAAACAGCTAAGGAAAAAAACGAAAATCTGCAATAAAATTTCCTTAAAACGTTAAATTTTTTTTCTAACTTGCGCAGTCGTTTTAGAAACATAACTTTTTTTTGGCAACAAAAATAATTATTTGCAACATTTCGAAATTTTTGTTTGTTAAAAATGTATAAAAAATTGCAGACATATAAAAAACAAAGCTTCAAACAAAACAAGCTATAAACGATTAAAATCTGTTAAAAACTTTTGATTTTATCCACAAAAATCAAAAATTTTTTATTAATTTACAAATTTAATAAAACGTAATATTTGTATGGGAGCCCCCTTAAGAAGTGGTGATAAAGGGCAATTATGTCTCCAGAAATTGTTAAGGCCACTTCTTGGCTTTTATGGTACGTTTTTTTCATTATATTTCTAGTCTGTATTAAACATTTTGTATGGGAGCCCCCTTAAGGAATGGCAGGCAGTAATTTGAAAGAATTTTGCACTCGTGTTTTAAAAATAGGCAGCTATTGTACTCAAACAAAACAAATAAGTGACAAAATAGTGCTCAATTTAAAAAACATCAACAAATGGCCCTGATTAATATCAATAAGTTGTTCTTTAGTTTTTCTAAAAATAAAACTTGTAATTTTATGACTAATAAAACCTGACTAATATAACCTGAATCTATTTTGAGTTCTAGATAAATCGAATCATACGAAATAAAGTATTTTCGCGTACTTTATTATTCTCATAAAGTATAGAGTACAATTACTTGAAATAACGTACAATACTTTATTATAAAGTACGGTTGGCAAGCCTAACAGCAACGTATCAAACTCAAACCATCAAATTTCATTTCAAAGCTGTTTTTAAAAGGTAAGAACGTGTGGTTAATTTGGTCGCAACATATTTTTAACGTTTACAAATTATTTTTTTTTTAGAAATATGAATGACATAGAAAATTGTTGCATAACTAATGCTATGTGTTTTATTTAACATAATTTCTAAAATGGATTTAAATGTGGTAGCGAGCGGACAACCAACATATTGGCCCACTGATCTTCAAAAAATTCCAGATGTCATAGATTTCGGCGTGGTTAAAAACATTCCCATAGAAACGATTCAAGTTGAAGCCTCCCTAGATTTATCTTCCGACCACACACCTACAATTGTTACTATAATGAACCCCAATAGAATTGTACCTCCGACGACAGCTACGCAAATTAATTGGTTGAAATATAAAAAATATCTCAGTACCCATTGCACAGAAAATATTCCGCTCAGTACACCGGATTATGTAGATCGCTCTATTGACAATTTTGACAGTTTTCTGAAACTAGCTGTTCAACATTCCAATATTGCCCCCAAAAAAACAAAAACTATTAAAATATATTCCACAGATGTCGAGCATCTTTTGTCTGAAAAAGGAGGGCTCGAAGAGAGTGGCAATTGCACAGATCCCCTCAACTTAAGAACTTACTTAAAGAGTGTACAAAAAGACTAATAAAGTTACTGCAGACTAAGAAAACGGCTTCTCTGGAAAAATATCTTAAGGAACTTGATGCAACCCCACAATCAGACTACTCATTATGGCGTGCAGCTAGAAATCTCAAAAGGCCAGTTGTCTCTAAACCACCATTAAGAAACTTGAATGGAAGTTGGGCAAGAAATGATGTTGAAAAAGGAAATCTGTTTGTCAATCATTTAAAAAACGTATTTACCCCAAATATATCTCACGATATTGCGGTCGAGTTACCACCTGTTGCTGCTAGAGCAGCTGTTCCGCTAAGATTTGAGATAAGAGAAATCGAAAAGGCTATTTGTGATTTAAACCCCAAAAAGGCTCCTGGTTTTGACAAGATCAGCAACAAAATGCTTTTGGAGCTACCCAGCATAGCAAAGAAAATTATTCTTTTAATTTTTAATGCTATTTTACGCCTTGAATACTATCCTCAAAAGTGGAAGGTCTCCTTAGTCACCATGATACCTAAACCTGGAAAGGATCACACAAAAGTTGAGTCATATAGGCCTATAAGCTTACTTTCTAATATATCAAAGCTGTTTGAGAAGCTGTTAGCGTCAAAATTAACCCCAATTTTAAATGATAATAGATGTATTCCTAACCACCAATTCGGCTTTAGAAGAGAACACAGCACAATTGAGCAAACCCATCGTATAGTAAACGCAATAAGAAAAGCCTTTGAAGAAAAAAAATATTGTTCCGCTCTCTTCATCGATGTTTCTCAAGCTTTCGATAAAGTCTGGCATGAAGGCTTATTACATAAATTGAAGCTAAACTTACCAGTAAACACACACAAGCTGTTAGAAAGCTACTTAGTCGGTCGAAAGTTTATTATTAAAGAAGGTGATTATTTAAGCTCTCCTCAGCAAATTGACGCTGGAGTCCCTCAGGGAAGCATCCTGGGCCCACTTTTATACTTAATATATACCTCGGATATGCCAACAAACAACTACACACAAACTTCAACATTTGCTGATGATACAGCTTTTTTGAGCGTGCACGAAAACCGTCAAGAAGCATCTCGATACCTACAGGATCATATATTTCAACTCGAACTATGGTTAAAGCAATGGAGGATAGAGGTCAATGAGCAAAAATGCGTACATATAACATTCACCTTGCGTCGGGAATCATGCCCCCTATTAAAATCAATAATCAAATAATACCTCAAAATTCGCATGTAAAATACCTCGGTATTCATCTAGATCGCCGTTTAACGTGGAAAAGCCATATAGAGGCAAAATTAACTCAAATGAAACTAAAAGCCATCCAAATTCATTGGCTTATTTGAAGAAACTCTGTCCTTAGTCTCGACTGCAAACTTCTTCTTTACAACTCCATCTTAAAGCCAATCTGGTGCTATGGTATTCAGTTATGGGGCACTGCCTCGGCCTCTAATATCGAAAAAATTCAAAGGCGCCAAAATAAACTACTTCGAATAATCACAGCTGCCCCTTGGTATGTTAAAAACTCAAATATTCACAAGGATCTCAATGTTCCATTAGTTAAAACTATGATTACGAAATATGCAGTAAAATACTTAAAAAGGCTCGAATTGCACCCGAACCCACTAGCACGAAATATTTTAAATGATAGCGGCCACACTCGCTTAAGAAGAAGAGACACTGCGGCACTTGTCCAATTAGATGAACGATAAACACCTATAAAAGTGAACAGAACCCGCGATGAACAAAATTTTTGTCTGGCACCGGCAGGACAAAAAATAATATTAGGTTAAGATTTGATTAATTATTGTTAGTTCATATTTTATATATGAAGATTCAATAAATAAATAATGAAAAAAAAAAAAAAAAAAAAAAATATGCAGGAAAATACTTTTCTTTGTATTTTTGAAAACGAACTTCATACTGAGAATTTTTCTCATCTCTGTTGCTGTATTCCTTGGATTTAACCTGCCATAAAGCAGGCAAACCACGGTATACTTCAATAAATTCAAGTATAAAATTTTTTCCTCCATTTTTTTTATTTAACCACAAAGGCCCATAACTATAGTCATAAACAAAGCATACTTTACGAGTTCTAAAGTAAACTTTTATTAAAAATATGCTTTTGATCTACTATAGACAAGCAAAAGCATACTTTACACGTTAAACCCGATGTTAATTTTAAAACCAATTGAAGTTGTGTTTAACTCATTTAACAACAGCATCAGCTGTTTTTCGCCAAATAAAAAAGTTAAAAATGTTTATGTTATAAGATGTTGGCTGATATTTTGCAATTATTAATGATTTGCAGGAAAACTTTTATGGAAAGAAACACAAAATATATATGTATAGGCCCTAATTGTGTAAAACGCTAGGCCAAAATTTCCTAGCGTTTTACACAAAGTTTTGTAATTTTGTTGTTGCTTTCTACATAAAATCATATTGCGTGTTTCAACCGTACAAGATATGCAGTGTTTTATTTATATTTTAATTTTCAATGTCGGCTGCTTAAAGTTGCCACTTGCTTATATTTTGTTGTATGTTG
Organism: Pollenia angustigena; assembly: GCA_930367215.1. Taxonomy (NCBI): domain Eukaryota; kingdom Metazoa; phylum Arthropoda; class Insecta; order Diptera; family Polleniidae; genus Pollenia; species Pollenia angustigena. Next base: position 19,669,986 of record OV884061.1, on the reverse strand, counting down.
TATGAAAAATTTGCTACATTTGAGGTGGCACCCAGTTAAGGTCGGTTCAATTTAAAACATACTTTAGTTTCGACTATAGTAGCAAAATATTTAAAAGAATGTTTTTATTTTAAAGTTGTTTTTAAATAGAACCGACTTTACCGTTTGACTATGATTATGGGCCAATATGTTTACCGTACGGTGTTGTCGCTGTGAAAACTGAATAAAAATGTCATTTGACGTTTTTCGCAGCAACACATCAAATTCGCTTCAAATTATAGTAGCGGCGGCAGTGAAAATCTAAATTGTTTTCATTTTCGTCAAACTCACATCAACATATACATGTCAGATTTTTTTCACTTACACAATCAAAAAAAAAAACTGAGTTTGACAAATCAATTTGATACGTGGCCATCGTGCTTAAAAGATATAGGAAACCACTTCTGCAAAATTTCTACATACATAGTAGAAGAGACGAATTTCTCTCAATTGTATTTTCAAATATTCTTCAACAAGATGGTTGTCACGTCGAGAAGAAATCATTAAATTTTATTATATTCGGACTTTCTGCTCCTTTCCTGTTTCTGCAGTACATACAGCGTGGCCATTTTGGCATTTTTCCAGCTAGATTTGGCATTTTTTTGTCTGATTTAGCTGCAAATTTTTCATTTAGCAGTTAGCATTTTTTTTAGCATTTTTCAACTACATATTTAGCATTATTTAATTTAAGAGTATTTAAGTAATCTTTTTTGGAAAATCTACCACACTTTTTTGTTGAATGCATATACAAATCCCAACTCTTTGCTATAGAAACTGTACAATATTTTAAAAGATCTCTCATATCAAATAGTTTTAAAATTTGAACAGCTTGATCCATTAAATTCATGTTAAGCTGATTTTTCTCCTAAATTAAGATTTTCAAAAATTTTTGGAATCTAAAAGAGATACCTTAACTTTTGAAATAGAAAAAGAAAAACGAATTATATGCCGGGATTTTATAGCTCAATTAATATGTCGACTTAAACAACGATTGCCAAACAATTTTCATAATTTAACAAAAACTTACTTTTTTTGTGCAGAAAATACTAGTAAAAGCGAGGTCTGGGTTCACACTATGAAAGTTTTCTTTCAGAAAGTCTGAGATTATGGGTGAGAGTAGAGAGGAGAAAAGCATATTATTTTCCCCTCTCTCCAATCAACTCAAACTTTCTGAAAGAAAACTTTCATAGTGTGATCCCAGACTAAGCTAACATTTTAAAGAAGAAATGATTGATTTCACTGTAGAAATTACAAATTTGAAACATCAGCAGCAGAAACTAAATTCATATGAATTGTTAAATAAGAACTCAACAGTTGATTTATGGATAAATGTATATGGATATAAAAATGCATTAAATGAAAATCCATTCAGTGAATTAGATTCTTTTGCAACGAAGTTCTTGGTTTTACCATTTTGCAACGCGTAAGTTAAAATAGGTTTTAAGTGGTATAATTCTCTTAAAAACGAAAATTCGAAATAGAATGACGTTAAATAGCTGAAGAAGAATATTCAATTGATGACGTATTTAATTTATAAAATTAAATTTTTTATTAAACCTGTTATATAAATTTTATTGAAATACTAAATAATAGCCATTTATGCGTCAAGTTCCTTTGATTTTTGTTATGGTATGGTATCCTTTGTTTGAAAACATTTTTTTTGCATACGTACATATATAAGGACTGAAATATATTCGTTTTAAGACTTTTTATGTTTAATAAATATTTTATTTTTATTATACCCTCCACCACAATTAGTTGTGAAGAGGGTATATTAAGTTTGTCATTCCGTGGGAAACTTTTTTATTATTCATCTCAGACCCCATAAAGTATATATATTCTGGGTCCTTGAGTAATTCTAAGTCGATTTAGCCATGTCCGTCTGTCTGTCCGTCTGTTGAAAACACGCTCAATTTTGAACAACTCAAAAGAAATGAACAAACTTGATGCCAAATTGCTTGTAGTTATCCTAAGCAGTTTAGGATTGAAATCCAGCAAAATCGGTTCAGTAGGACCACAGCTATGAATCAAAATGTGGAACCACCACCTAAAAAAATTTTGTTACAAAAAAATAACATAAATGCTGGAACAAGGCACGGAATGAGATAAGATTTTGCAAAAATTAGTTTTATTTGACTGGAAATCACGCAGTTAAATTTCGTGATGATCCGTCCATAATTTACCCTTAGCCCCATAAAAACAATACTCCAGGAAAACAGTTTAGTACGCCTAAAACCGTAAAAAATAACGCTAGCGTAACAAAATTTTGTACGTCACAGTTTTTTAGGACTAGAAATAATACTGTTGAATTTCGTGACGATTTGTCCATAATTTACCTTAGGTCCCATATAAACCCTACTACCGGAAAACAGTTTAGTACGCCTAAAATTGTTAAAAATAATGCAATCATAACAAGTTTTGGCTCGTCACAGATTTATAGGACTTTTAATGATACTGTGAAATTTCGTAAAGATCGGTACATAATTTACCCTAGGCCCCATAGAAACCCTACTCCCGGAAAACAGTTTAGTACACCTAAAACCATAATTAATAATGCTAGCATAACAGAAATTGGTACGTCACAGTTTTAAAGGACTAGAAATGCCACTGTGAAATTTCGTGATGATCGGTCCATAATTTACCCTAGGCCCCATATAAACCCTACTACCGGAAAACAGTTTAGTCGCCTAAAACCATAATTAATAACAAACCGTCACAGTTTAAGATTATAATAACATCATACAGATATTACTCCTTAAACATTCGAACTGTCGGTGGAGGGTATCAAAGATTCGCCACAGCCGAATATAGCACTCTAACCTGTTTTTTAATATATTTGTTCTATTAATATGATTATAGGGAAAAATTATGTAAAATAAATCATATATAAAGGCATATTAACTAAAATAACAAAACAATAATACAATTTAAATTTTAGCATTTTTTGGCAGTTTAGGATTTTTTTGGCATTTTTTAGCATTGTTTGACAGCCGATTTAGCTGTAAAATATTTTTGGATATGGCCACACTGAGTACATATCGAAAATTATAAACACAAAAAATTTGGAAATGCAATCCGAAGATGTTCGTATGAACATATTTTTAGAACGCTTAAAACGCTTTCGTTTAAAATTCGAGATTGCATTTTGAGAAATACTCGTCAATTTTCCACAAAAAAAGTCGATAAATTTTAAGAAGTGTATGAAAACGCTCTCTGGCGGCAATCAAAATTAAAAATTAATGGATTTCTCCACTCTGAACACCGCATGATACAGGTCTGGCTAGATCAAATACAATTTGTTTGTCTCTATTCTTGCATATTTTGGAAAACTAACTATTTTGAAAAATCCGGGGCTCGCAATTGGTTTTTGACCTATGGAAAATACGTTTTTTCTTTTCACATATAATTTTTTTCATCAATATTCCCAAAATGAACAACCGCCTATCTAAATGCTTTATTTTGTATGCCCAGAGAAAATGATGCATTTTTGTGTATGCTAGACAATGAATGGGTACCAAGGTGTACAAATCCAATAGCCAACATGCTGATCAAAAACCCCATTGTTTTAAAAATTGATTGTTTAAAAAACTTTAAAAAATTATGTATGTTTTTCAAACTTAAAGTTGAACATTTTAATTTTAAAAACTAAAAAATCTTCATTTGAGAAAAAATCTTTAAATCTTATTTGGGTCAAAAAATCTTAAAAAATAAGATAAAATCTTCATTCTGGCAACACTGTGTATATGTTTAGAAAATATTTTATTATACAAACAAATAAGGTGTTCAGTGATCTTCATTTTAACCCATTTTCCGCCGACTGGTGTTTAAAATTACAATGTTTTTCAATGTTTTTTTATCTTCATGTTCGATCAGCAGAAATGTGGCGAAAAATGGGTTAAATGTTTGATTGTCAACACCTTTTTTCACGTATTAAATGAGTACTATAGTACTTATGATATTATTACAAAAAAATAATTTTAAGAAATATTGTAATAATCTTGTTTCGAAGATTATATGAACTGTTCATTTAATTGAACAAATCGACGATTTAAAAGCAAACGTTTTATTTACTAATACTTTTCTTCAAGAACTTCAAAGAATTCCCAACTCGTCCGGTAAACTAGTACTAAACAAAGTTGTAGATTGGTTGAAGGCAGAAAGCAAAGTGACTTTATTCCAGGCATTTCCAAAAATTTTTTGGTTGTGTATTAGTGAGTACCAGAGAGTAAAAAATTGAGAGAATACAGCCGAAATAAAATGTTAGTAATATATTTTATAAGTTGTATAACACAAAGGTACAAAATAAAAATTTTTTGTGTTGATAAAATATTTGTAGCAATTCTTTACCAATTCAATGTCGCTGATTTTAAAACTGCACCTTTTTTTTATTCGGAAGCTTTTTGACTCTAAATCAGGTTCAAATATCTTATAAACAATTGTAAAAAATAAAGATTTTATTGCACGCAAATCACAGCTGATAGAAAAAAGTGCAGTTTTAAAATCAGCGGCATTGAATTGGTAAAGAACGGGGGCTGATTTAAAACCATGTGAGATCAGGCCATGATGGCTTTATCGCCCATTCAAATGAAAAAAAAAATAAAAAGGCTTTATCTGCCTATTGAACGAAAGATAAAGCCATCATGGCCTTTTCTCACGTGGTTTTAAATCACCCCCCCCCCCCCCCGCCCCCCTAAAAACTGCTACATATTTTCTATCAACACAAAAAATGTTTAATTTTGTTCCCTTGTGTTATACAACTTATAACATAAAATCTTCTAAATTTATACTTTTATGGCAGTTTCGTAATAGTAGAATGCTCTTCAAATGGGATGAACTTAATTTATTACGTTACTTGGAACAAATAAATTTTAAATCTGAAAAAATTTGTTCGCATAGGTAAGTAATGCCGAATAAAGAGAGGCACTTAAATGAATTTTTTTTTATTTCAGGATAGAACTCGCCATCCAAATCTTTCCAGAACTCTACAATATTATTTTCGTCTCGAGCATTTACTTCGCTCAGTAGTATGATTAGTTCTGACTGAATATCAAATTCGTAGTTGCTTACATCGCAACGAAAAGGGTTTTCGAAAAGATCTAATAGCGGTTGTAAAATTACAAAATCTTAAAACCTGTCTTGAAAATTATTGAAAAGTGTTTCAAATATTTCGGCATATTCATATCTTTTGTCGATTTCGAGATTTCTATAAGCAAGTGAAGTTTTTGGAAAATTGGAAAAATCACCAGTTTTAATTTGGGAACAAATTAGAAAAAGTTTTGTTTTAAAATTGTGAATGATTTTTGACAAGTCGCAAATATTGCGTTCTTTTCCTTGCAATTCCAAATTTAGTTCATTTAACATACTTGTCGTATCTGCCAAAAAAGCTAAGTCTAAAATAAAATTATTGTCTTTTAAACACTGTACTAAAACTATTTCTTTTTTCTCAGTTTCTAGGAACTGAATAACTTCTTCTCTTAAATCATAAAGTCTATTCAGGCAATCACCGCGACTTAGCCACCGAACTTCTGTAAACATTTTCAGGTCACAGATCATAGCATTTTTATTTTTTAAAAAGGTTACAAATTTTCGGTGGGTAAGCGCTTGATGTCCCAAATGCGCACCTGAGTTTGCCTGCAAAAATGTATAGTCATTATGGCAGGTCAAAGTTACGTTAAATAAATACCATAAATTAGTAAGGTTAACTCTTTGTACTCGGTCATATAATTGTAGCATAAAAAAGTAAGCAATACAAAAAGTGCGAAACAATAAAGTTTCATTAATACATCAATAAAACACATCTTCTTACCCAAAAATTTTACCTGATGTCACATTTGCTTTTATGTGTATAGGTTTATACATAATTGTAGGAAAACAAGACTTTTTTAACTTGTTTTTTAAATATTTTTACTTACTTAAGAAAAGTGTTTTCAAAGAAAAAAACCCACCGACGCGATTGGTACAGAAACAAAAATATTTTTGCAAGCACAAAATACCAACAAATTCTTGTGGTTTTTTTTTCTTAATAATTTAGGTACGTCTTTTTAACGAAACAAAAAGGGACCTTTTACAGGCATTAAATAATTTTTTTCACAAACAAAACACATAACGTTAGCTTAAATGCTAAACAATGTAGATATTTTTTGAAAATTACAAGTTATTAGAATACAATATTTTTTCCTTAATAATATCTGTTAACACATTTTTATCTGAAATTTTAAAAATTGATTTTAAATCTCAAATAATTACCATTTTAAAAAGTTCTTTGCTTTGCATGTAAACTACATTTCTACATTTAAGTCTTAAATTTTGAACTCTAAATAAAAATTGCACGCAAGGCATTGGATGTTACCACAAGCATTTTTGTCCGCACAATATTTTTTGAGTGTTTGCTGAAACAAAATAATATAGCATCCGTAGACATGTACACTTGTCGAAGTCACATCGACGACTAAATTGAAGAGCATAAAAATATGTGTAAAGGCCTAACCAGAATGTGAATAACGTGGCTTAAGCATCAGAGCGAATACATGTTAATCATATGTGTAAAACCATGTTGAACTTAAGGGAACTTTTTGTTAAATTTTATGAAACTGTAATTTGCTTAAGCAAAGTGCGAAACTAATCGCACATTCCGTACGGAATCAAATGTTTTTATTTTGTTTTTGTTTTTTTAAATGTATTTGAGAGGCTTTTTCGTTTATTTTTGACAGTAGCTTAAGTTTGTTTATGCACATTCTGGTTGGGCCTTAAGTTTTGTTTTGCAAAATTGTGCAAAGAAATGGAAATCCCTGCTTTATTCATGCCAAGCAGCGTTACCGTTGTGATACTAAAGTATCAATTTGACCCTTTTTCGACGGTGTTGATACCTTTTATGACCCTTTTTTTAAATTATACTTTTGTATCATTATCACCTATTTTGTGAAACTTTTTGACCCTTTTTTGGAAATAGCTCACATATTTTGTTTTTTGTCAACACTGCGGAACAGAAGTGCTAAACATATGTTTTCGAAATAAGCATTGCTTGATTTGGAACAGACTCAAAGTATAAACTTACAATTCCATGCTTTCTTCTCCTTGATTTTTGATAGTAAAGTACAATTTTCCTTAAAGCAAACATAGCTCATATTTGTTATTTTTTACGGTGGTTTCTTTTTAAAACAAAAATTTGACATTTTATTAAAAAAATGCAATTTGGTGTTTTGCTCTCTTAAACAGTAGCATGTTTTATTAAAAAAAAATGCGCCCTAAATAATGGCAAAAGGTATTGAACTTTTCGCCCCCTTTTGAATCGACAGTGCCCTAACAGGAATGAAAACAAGAGGTAAAAATTGATCAATTAGCGGAAATGCCCAAATATTTGATAAAAGCGGTATGATAGCAAAGTCTTATATTTATTAAAAATCGTAAAAGCTTTAAAAAATCTGACACTTACAGGAAAAAATCGGTTTAATCGAGAAAATGGTTACAATTCGCGAACGATAGCAAAATTTAAAACAAACACTAAAATTTATTTGACATCGCTAAATTGGAAAATTACATAAAAAGTATGAACAAATTAGCTATAATGATAAAGAATAAACTTTTTGTCAGGTGTTTAAAACAGGACAGAGCATTCCATAAAAAAATTAAGTTTTTTGAGCTCTTCCTACCTGAAATATTTTTTTTTGTTTGCTTATAAAAAAAACCTGGTCGTATTATGTTCATTAAAGTGGGAAATACTGCTTATAAAAAACTAGACCCTTTTTTTGACCCCTTTTTCTGGAAAATCCCCTTTTTGTGACCCTTTTCGAAAATTTCCAACGGTAACCCTGATGCCAAGGTATATTTACACAAGGTAAACTCGTTGCTACAACAAGTACAACAAGACAAAAACAACACGCCAAATTGTTTTTGTATTTGGAACCATGGTGTCAAAAAAAACGCAACAATGTGCCTTTAAAATAAATACACAAATTGAAAAAAAAACAACACGTGCAGTTCAGAATAGTAAGCTGAAACAATTTTTAATATATTGTGCATTCTTAAGCATAAAAATAAAGTATTATTGCAAAAAATAATGCATTTAAATGTATTTTGTTTGCTTAGTAATCACAAGAATTAAAATTTCACAAAAATAAAATGTTTTTCACAATTTTACACTCTTTTAATTCAAAATGGCGCGCACTAACCATAAGTATGTAAACAAACACAAGGAACCAACGGAACCAACATAAATAACTTTTGACACTAGGGTTCCAAATGGGGTAAACAGCTGACAAACATATGGGCCAACGAGTTTACCTTGTGTAAATATACCTTGATTCATGCATTTGGTGCTGCTCAAGGCGAATTGACTAGAAGGTGGGGTCAAGTCAACATGTGGTGTTTTTTTTCTGTGGTCGACTTGTCAAAGTTTGTATACAAACTAGTTTTTTATATAAACAAACCTGTTTTTTTTACTAGCAATATTTTTGACAACCCAACAACAGCAGCATTGTAGTTGTAGAGTTGACCTCACCTTCTAGTCAATTCGCCTTGGTGCTGCTTTTATACTAATTTCTAACATGAGTGTAAAAATAAGAACTTAACAATAAACATAAACAAAGTTGTATAAAAAGGTATAATAATATTTGACAGGGTTGTATTTAACTAAAATACGTTGAATTTCCGTTAAGCTTAAAAAAGAATTTAAAATAGTAGAATTCACAACTAATAAAGAAAACGAAAAGTAAATGCATAATGAAATAAATAAATAAAGAAATTAATAAATAATGAACGGCTTCAATATTGATTTGTTTTTACCAACGACTTCCGACTAAAGTTTTTTTTCAACAACATTTAGTGTAAAAGTTTTTAACATTTTTGAAGATTTAAAATACTTTTCATGACTCTGATAGGAATAGATTTGAATTCTCTTTCATAAAATCTAAGATTAAACGTGAATATAATGCCGTGACCTGTTGTATTAGATGGCAGAAGTAAAACGTTAAATAATCAAAAGTTTTTACACTTGTAAGCATTTCTACTTCTAAAACAAAAATTGCAACCAGTTTTCAAAAATGCAAATTGTTACTAGTTTTTGAAGCTTAATAATGCGTTATTCAAAAATTTAAGTACCGAAATAATCGAGGCTTCCTGTAGGTACGTAAAGCATGTATGTATGTTTAAACCTTTTTTGAATTCGGATGAAATTTGCATGGGTTTGAAACTTACGCAGCTGTACGTTTATATATGGGCATTTCCGTCAACCGTGACCGAAAATTTAAAAGTTATTGAAAGCTGATTATTTTTCGATATTGTTATAGAGAAATATTTAAATTTTACTAATTTTCTAAATTTACTCATAAATTTGTTCATTTAGATGAACAATCAGACTGCAAGGCTGCGTAAACGTAATTTCTTATATGTGAGAATGTTTTGTTGTATGTTTTCTTTAATATTTATCTTTCTTAAAACAGGTGATATTTGATAAAAATTATTCTAAAAAAATTTTCTAACATGGTCTGTAATTTAAGGAAGAGTAGAAAGAGAAATATGTAATTCGGATTAACGGTAAATTTTTATTTTGTTTTGATCATTATTCAGTTGAATTATTACGGAAAAAATTTCGGCTGTAGGAAAGAAAAATGGCCCAAAAAAATGAAACATCGCCCAAATGAAGAATCGCCCAAAAGAACATGAAAAATTACCCAAAAAGTTAAATATGAAATTTTGCCTAAAAAAAAACGAAAAAGGGCCCAAAATAAAATGAAAAATGACCCAAAAAGCAAAAACGAATTTTTTCCCAAAAAAAAAAAAAAAAAAAAATTATTCAATTTGAAAAAAAGTGTTTATTATTCATATAAATTTAGTTCCATACAAATGTAAGTTTTATGTAATACTTATTTGAGCCCTCCGCCAAACTTTGTGCACTCTTCAATAGTTAAATATTAATTACTCACTGCATAGTTATAAATAATTACTCAAAACAGAATATAGCTTTTTGCATGGTGGAATGTCATAACGTCCAGTGTCGTAGTGTCCATGGACACTGTGACACTTTTGAGAATGTCATAATGTCCGTGGGCATTAAGACACTTTGCAAATGGACATTATGTCATTTTTAAAAATGTCATAAGGTCCATAATTACTAAAGATGTTAAATACAAAAAAGATCTACATATACGCAGAGAAAAACACGTTTTATTATGGTCACAACCAACAAAACTATTTTTAAAGAAACTTATTTTACCATACTATGGTTGTCGGTGACAATGATTTGGTTAAATTAAACATTATATGGTCAACATTTTTTTAAAAATGGTTTTGTTGTTTTTTCTCTGGGTGCCTATATTACACATATAACGAAAACACTTTTTGGCGCAAGGATTTTCTCCCCTATGATGTAACAAATACCGGAAGTGTTTACTAAAGAGTCTAGGCATAGCCGGCCTTCCGCCGGGCGCAAGGATTTTCTACTTTCGCAGATAAGCTTTAGTTAGCGAAGCCAGTATTTGTTATACCATAGAGGAGAAAAAATCCTTGCGCCCGGCCAAGGCCGGCTATGCTTTCTAGCTTGTCGACGGACTCTATGACACTGGACGTTATGACATGCCACCTTTTTGCAATATGTCCCGTTATTTTTATAAAAAACATTTAGGAATTCGACGAATAGTAATAATGAATGATTTAGACAAAAAGCATGTAAGATTTTGACGAAATTTAAAAATGAACAAGTTAGAGTGCTATATTCGGCTGTGCCGAATCTTTGATACCCTCCACCGACACTTCGAATGTTTTAGGAGTAATATCTGTATGATGTCTATTTATTATTATAATCTTTGTAAAAACAGACATATGCATTAAAATTTGTTGCGGTTTAGACCTATATAAAATTATTGATCGACAATCAGAATCAATTTTAAAAAGTTTGAGTAGAATATTAGTTTATGATGAACTTAAATGATTTTCAAGAGAACCAATTAGATAAAAGCCATGGTAAGCTATGAACCAATCATCCCAAATTCTGCAGAACGATTTCTGGTATTAAAAAACATAAATTTCAATACAGCGGTGCAATTAGTTTAAGCGTTTGCAGTAAATTTCAGAAGGCTGCTAAAATGGAATCTAAGGAAAATTATGGACCGTTTATCACAAAATTGCATAACATTTTTTCTGGCCATATGAAGCTAAACTGGAAGAAAGTTTACCGCGTATTTAATTATTTTACCAGAGTGGGCTTTATATGAGGCCTATGGTAAGTTATGCACCGATCTTCACCAAATTTCACAGTGTCATTTCTAGTTCTATAAAACTGTGATGTATCAAATTTTGTTATGATAGCGTTATTTTTTACGTTTTTAGGCGTACTAAGCTCTTTTCCGGGAGTAAGGTTTATATGGGGCCTAGGGTAAATTATGAACTGATCTTCACGAAATTTCACAGTCTTATTTCTAGTCCTGTAAAACTTTTACGTTCCAAATTTTGTTATGATAGCATTATTTTTTACGGATTTAGGTTTACTAAGCTGTTTTCCGGGAGTAAGGTTTATATGGGGCCTATGGTAAATGATGGACCGTTTTCACAGAATTTTAAAGTCTTATTTCTCTTTCAATAAAACTGTGATGTATCAAATTTTGTTATGATAGCATTATTTTTTACGGATTTAGGCGTACTAAACTGTTTTCCGGAAGTAGGTTTTATATGGGGCCTATGGTAAATTATGGACCGATCTTCACGAAACTAAACAGTTTTATTTCTAGTCCTATTTAACTGTGCCGTGCCAAAATTTGTTATGATTGCATTGTTAGTTAGGGTTTTAGGCTTACTATACCGTTTTCCGGGAGTAGGGCTTATATGGGGCCTAGGGTAAATCATGGACGGATCTTCAAGAAATTTTACAGCGTGATTTTTAGTTAAATAAGACGATTTGTTGCGAAATCTTGTATCATTCTGTGCATTTTTGCACCATTTATGTTAGTTTTTGTAACAAAATTATCAATTTTTTTTAGGTGGTGGGTCCACATTTTGATTCATAGCTCAGATCCTATTGAATCGATTTTGCTGGATTTCAATCCCAAACTGCTTAGGATAACTACAAGCAATTTGACACCAAGTTTGTTTATTTCTTTTGAGTTTTCGAAAGTGAGCGTGTTTTCAACAGACGGACAGACAGACGGACATGGCTAAATCGACTTAAAATTACTCAAGGACCCAGAATATATATACTTTATAGGGTCTGAGATGAATAATAAAAAGTTTCACACGGAATGACAAACTTAATATACCCTCTTCACAACTAATTGTGGTGGAGGGTATAAAAATGGCCATAAAAATGGGCTATTTTTCATATAATATTTTTGGGTGATTTTTCATTATGAAAAATTTAAAAAACGAAAAATCCCAATAATAACGAAAAATAGCCCAAAAATTTTGGGTCACTTTACATATGAATTCAGGCCCAATTTTACATGGAATTTTTTTTGGCGATTTTTCATTTATTTTTTTGGGCCATTTTTCTTTGGGCGATTTTTCCTACAGCCAAAAATTTCACGTTCGAAATGTAACGTATCGACCCAGATTTTGGTTTATAAAAAATAAAATACAGAAGATTTTGGAATCAAACCAAGACATTTTATTGTTACATCGCTACGTAAAATTCTGAAAGTAGTTTGACTAAAAAATTGTGCCAGATTTTGCTGAATTACGCCTTTTTATACATGGCCACAAAAACTACTTCTGCTTTTTCACTTTCGAACCGCTACTTCTTTTGCCATTATTTTTGACCTAGAATCGCGCCCTCATAAACTTCAGCATAGATAACAGTGCTTTCTTAGTGCTTTAATTTAAGGGTTAAGAAGACGTAAAAATATTTTTTGTTTAAAATGTTATTGCATTTTTGATGCGTACGATTGTCACGTTCAACACTTTGGAATTACCCATATCTTATTTTAAAATTTCTGAGGGAAATAAGGAATTAAAATATTTATTTTATCTAAATCACATAAATTTACTATTTTTTCAAGGAATATCTTAATATGTAAATTTTGAACAAAAACACGTTACTTTTTTTAAAGATAACCGTTGGTTATTAATTTTTCCCATGGCAACCACAGATTACTAAACAGATACATATGAAAAAAGTGAAGTGTGAAAAAGGCCCAAATCAGTTGCGAAGGCAGCTTTCGAAGAAAAAGACAGAACAGGCCGCTACAATCAACACAAATGGCGTGATCAAGACAAAAATAACAAAACACAAACCAAGTTAAACAAATGCGTTAGTTAAACAAACCTTGATTTTTGTGAAAACAATCACCCTTATTGTGTTTGGCGTAGTCGAAAAACGACAGGTGTCGTAGTTGCAGTCGTATTCACATTTTTATGTTACCGTCTAAAATTTTCGACTAGCAAAATTTTGTAAAAGAATCACAATGTAAAAGAATACACTTAATTAAATTATTTTGAAACACCCTGTTAAAGATCTGTCAAACAAGTGTTTGAATTAAAAATAATATACATAGTAAAATTGTTGGTAAAATTTTTGCATTATTTTACTTGTGGTTTTCTTCAGCAACCCCGTAACTCCAAAACAACTTCTTTTCAGGAGAGACAAAATACTTTTTACCAAATATTCGAAACTTTTTGCTATATATTCGTATATAATCCAAGAATTAGGAAAGATTCCGATATTCCGCCAAACAACAAAAATGCAAAATTGTAAGACGGTATTTACTGATTACTTTTCCGGTTAAAACAAAAAATCGAGTTACGTGGTTGCGGAAGAAAACCATCGATATATGTAAGAAGTTCTATTTACATGAACATAATTATATTAATTAAAACAAAATAAAAATTAAAACATTTTCCTTTTTATTAAGTCTTCAAGTTCAAAATTTTTTTTAATTTTATAGTTCGGTTTTGCGTATTTCTAAATGAGCTTTTCTGTTTTTCTCTTTGCTTTAGAGTTCCGCCTTATATAAACCGATTTCTCCTCTTTAGCATTCTCCGTGTGTAACGTTCCGATTCCGATAATTAATTTTTCAAATTTAAGCATAACTCTTTTTGCAGTTTTACTTGTTGTTCTAAAAGCCCTAGTTTCGCTTGTTTTTATTTTTTCTAAGCGGAGGTATCACAGGTGAAGTACTCGGGCTTTCAACTTCGGTAATGCCAGTTTTTGTGTCTAAATTTGGCTCGGGGTCTGGTGAAATCCTTCGCTTTTTCTTAATTCCAAATGGATATTTATGTTCGACAATAGCACGCATGTCTAACTACCCGTCTCCACCATCCATCAACTTGGTAAGAACATCATGTCGCACATGAATTCTACTCGTGTAGACTGTTCATGTTCATCTTTCGTCCATGTGCTGCCATCGTTGCCTAAACATTCGTCTTAGCATCCATGTGCGCCATGATGTTGGCCATACAATATACATATTTTCTGTATACAACCAAACGCACAACAACAAAAATTGTGGTCAATCAGAACATGAACATCAACACGTATTCCCCACATACAAGAACATGAACAAATTAATACCGCTACTCTGCCGGCGTTATGGTCATGTCATGTTCTAATCGAAAGCGCGTGGAGACGTGGGGTTATAGATCAATTGCTGCTTCTTCGACAGATGAAAATGTATTTTGTTTGAACCGCCCACCACCTGTTGCACAGCTTTCAGCTTTGTTATGAGTGAGTTTTTTCTTCAATTTAAATTTTAAATCGGCTTATAGCTTCATCTAACCCTCTCCGGAATGGCAATATAAATTTTCGGATACGGTGCTCCACTCCTCTTAAATATTGGTTTTGCTTAAATTTTTTTTGGAAGGCCTTTGCCAAAAAAGGTTTTTGCTCCATTATTGCTACTTACTTCGCAAATTGTGCGGCAGTTGTGAGATTTATCCTAAAATATATACCAGAGTTAGGTACACAAGCACATAAAAACTAAATTATATTTCAATGATATTAAATTTTTTGCATGTTTAAATTTTATTTCCTTCCATTGAAATTATTTCTCAAATAATTTTAATAACGTCGTGACCAAAATGTTTAACGACAATTTTTTACACTTTTGACTGACAAATACGCCAAACACGGTACTGTTTTGACGTCGTTTTTGTAATAGATTTGAAAAGTGTCGTATTCATTGGCGTTTTTCGCCAATCACGGTACCGTTTTAAAAAAACGACTAATTTACGACGCAAAAACGCCAAAGACAATAAGGGTGAATATTTATTTAGTAATATTGTTTTGTTTTATAAAGTTACTAGCTGACTCGACAGACGTTGGCCTGTCCATTTGCGTTCGAGTTTTAAAATCCGTTAAAAAGAGGAAAAAAGTACCTATTTTAAATTAAAATGTTGTTCATATACATATGTTTGATTAACATTAGATTTGAAAATACATATGTATGTATGTATATTAGGGTGGGTAAATTTTTTGCCCACCAAGCGTATAGCAAAATCGTAACAACCAAATTACAAAATATTTATGAATTTGTTTTGCTTTCAATGTAATTCTTTGGCGTTGCGTTGCGATTTACATAATAAGGGCCATAATTTAAAAACAAAAAATAAATAGGTAACTTTACCGTTGAAATTCTCACGTTTATTCCATTTTAGAAATGTATGGTGAACAAAAACAATTTTTTCTTAATAAAAATTTTCACTTTTTTGACGCGATTTCAAGAATAGCCAGCAATATTTAAATATTTAAAAAATGTATAAAAACTCGTCATAAGTACTGCTATGGTTTAAAGGTTATGTTGGGCCTTATGACACAGGATGTAATGGTTTAATTTCAGGTTTGGCCAGTATTTTTTCTTTTAAATACATTTTTATTGAAGTCGTTACCCAATAAAAAATGGAGCTTCAAACCAAGCAGGTTTGTAAGGGAGAAACATAAAAGTTTCGGTTAAGGTGTTATGATACTTGCTATTTTTTGTATTGGATTTTTTTTTTGGATTGACTGAATGAAACAACAAATGCGAGAAAGAACAAGAAATACAATATGTAAACAAACCCTTTTTTCTGATGGACATTTCTCATGTACATACATACTTATATTTTTTTCTTTGACTAAAACAAAAAAAAAAAAAAAAAAAAATATGGCATAAGCTTGGACAGATGAAACTATTTTGTTTTTGATAAATCAAATGAAGCAGGTGCCCTTCATATGGGATTTGAAATCAAAAATTTTCAATTAAAGAATATACCTCGATGAATTTCGAAATATTTTTTATTATTTGCATTATATTTTATTGCATTAAAAAAAATTGTTTGTGATTCCAAAATAAAATGTAAACAAAACAAACAACATTGCCCACGTTTTTTTCCCACAAAAACCCGTCAAAAAAGCTTAAAAACGCAAAACAAAAGTTAAACACCGTTACTTTCGATCAAAAACTAAAAAAATTGGCAACAGTGCTAACATTTAATCTGGAAATGTCAATTTTATGTCATGTTTCCACGGTACGTGCTTCGCTCTCAATTCATGCTTCACATCCCAATCATGAACGAAGCAACTGCTTCACCATACAAAATTTTGAGAGCGAAGCAAGTAGATTCATACCATGTTCACACGGACAGCAATATTCGTGTTTCGCTCTCTTATCCCTGTTTCGCGCCCCAAACATGATTGAAACGTCTTGTTTTCCCAAACAAAATTTTGAGAGCGAAACAGGTCGTTTCATTTTGAAACAGGCTGCGAAACATGAAACAGTAGCCCGTTTCTGTATTTCTCACATCGTAAAACTTTTCGCATGAAACGTGTGAATTGCAACAAAAATAGTGTGAAATGAAACAAAAAATGGTTTTTCTCACACAAGTGTTTCTGTATCTTTTATTTGCGAGAATTATCTGTCATTTAAATAATTTTCCAGCAATTATTGGAAGGATGCGAGAAAAAGTGTTTCTATAACAATATTTTTCGAAAAGTTTCTTTCAAGAACTGTCAAAATAATTCACATTTTAAATTGGTGGCGAGAAAAACAAAATGTACATATTTTGAATTTAAAATATGTTTATATACTATTTTTTTAAAACAAATAAAAAAATAGAAGGAATATAAATGATGAATGCATAATTTATATGATGAAAATAAACAAAAAAAAAGCTTATATTTTGTTATTTTAAATTTTTTTTAGCCTTTTCTTATTTTGGTTTTAATCAGTGCTGCCAGATAACTTTGTGTCAAAATCGTCAATTTCCAGAGAAAAAAAAAAATAAAAAAGATCGTCTTTTTTGTTTTAAAAATCGTGCAATTTAAAATCAATTTTAAAAAAATTTGTTTCGATTTTTATTAAAAAATAATCAAACAAAAACATAGTTCAAGTACATGGGTATTTAATAATTTCATTAAATTTTATAATTTTTTTTGTTAAGCTGGAGGATTATTTTTTAAAAAATTATTTATTTTCTTTAATCCGATAACAATTTAAAATTTTTATTTTTCCCTGAAGAAGTTACACAAAGGCATGAGAAAATATAATTTTAAACAAAAAATAAAATAAATATTTTTACAAAAGCAAGAAAAAACCAAGCTTAATAAAATAAACATACATCCTTTTTTAAAATAGATATATACATTTTACAAAAACCGAGATCAAAATGGAAAATTTTTAAATTAAAGCAGCTTTGATAACAGTATTATAAATATTCTGGGTTTTTATGGAATTGAACGTGGTTTTATATTTATATCGTATGTAGTCCGAAATAGTATGTTATTGAAATTTAACTATATCGGCTTACAAATGGCTGAGATATAATTTTTTAATTTACCTATTCCTATAATCGGTTCATAAATAAACGGGTTAAAGACCCAGTAAAATCTTCGCCTACAAAATAATATGTTAAGTAATCAGAAACACATAAAAGCACTACATAAAATTATACGGAAAAACTAATGAATTTTACAAGGGTTGTGCCAAAATGAACAAACTCAAAAGTAAGTAACTTTTTTTTATCTAAATACATCCAGAAAAAAGTAGTTATCGAAGTTCTTATGGAAGAAAGCTACTAAATAACGAGTGAAAGAAGCTATCCATTTTGAAAAAGTTTTTACTGGGAGACAAACAAATTTCCTTCTTGCCGGAATAATGGTTTTGGCACAAAAGTGTACATATACACAGAAAAAATTATTGCCGAATTATTTTCAAACAAACGCTTGTTTGAAAATTTTTTTAATTTCTACAAATTTTTTTACTGATTCAATTAAAATTTTTGTTTGATTTTTATTTAACCAACAAAAATGTTGACAACCATTCAAAAATATAATACACGCGTGAAACCAATCAAGTTTTCATAAGTTTGTATGAAATATTTAACGCTTTTTAATGTTGTCGTCTTTTTGCATTTTTTTATTTGATCGTAAGCAACACTTCCTAATGTGAAATATAAGAACTACAACAAAAAACAAATACAGTCTATTTTTGGACACTTTAAAAAATAACATCAGTAAGAAAGATGAAGAGGTTTGAAGTAAAAAAAAAAAAAAAAAAAAAAAAATAGCAGGTAAAAAAACGTTTCACTCTTTTTAAACAACAGAAACAACAGCATTATAAGAAACAAAATAAATTTTTGGTTGGTTTCAAAGTTGTTTAAAAAAAAACCAAAATCCCGTATTCAATTTTTTCAAACTGTTTGCTTAAATACATCAAATATAAAAATATAATGATGACGAAAAATATATTGAGTCGGTCTGTCGCCGTTTTTGGGTTACATTTCTTCTTCATTAGCAAAGGAAAGGATACAGCAACAGTGAGTGATGACGAAAAACATTGTGTGTATAAAAAGAGACTTCGTTCAAAAATTATTCCAACAAAAAAATATGTCTCAAAGCCAGCCAGCCGGCCGCTCTGCTCTCTCTGCCAACATCTTCTAATACAGTGCCTGCTTGTGTGCGCATCATTGCTTGTGCAAAAACCTGTTTTTTTTTTATTTTGAAATTTAGTATATGAATTTCAGTAAACTTTTTGTTTGATTCAGTTAAATTATTTTTTTGAAAAAATCAGTGTTTTTTTTCAATAAACAAAATGCAAATAAATTGTTTGAATATGCGAATTTGTTTATAGGACCGATTTCAGACAAAAAATTGTTTGGTTGTACAAATTTTTTGTTTGAATTGGAAAAATAATTTTTTCTGTGTAAGATAAGAATATCAAATATCAATCATATTTTGTATATGAATATAAGAAGTATTAAATCTTCAAATTAAGCCAAGTCGGTCCATTAATTTCCCTCGAAATTTTGCTTTTGCCGATACATTTTTTAGGGAAGAGACAAACAATTTCAAGGACACTTTTCACAATAGGGATAAATATAAAAATTTAACCCTTGTTTCTAAAGATATCTTTTTTTCTAATAAACAAACATATAAAAATATTTACAATTATCTTATTTCGAAGACTAAGGGGCTTATAGTGAAAAACGCAACACCAACAATTTCATTAAAAGCAAAAACAAAAATATTTTATAAATTTGTTGTTGTTGTTCATCAAAACGTCACTTTGTTAATATCGGAACAAAAAATCGTCAAGATGACGATAACTCGTCAAATCTGGCAGCCCTGTTTTTATTATACTTATTTCTTTTGTTGACGTTTCGCATTTATTTGACACTTATGGCGATTTCTTTTCTGAGAAAAATGTTGCATTAATGTTACATGTTCTACATTTTTGTGTTTGTTTGTACAAAAAATACAACGGTGGAAAAAATTTTCAAGTTCTTTTGTGAATATGTTGATGTAAAATATGCAAAACATGTTGCATATTCTACCCTTACTTTAATTTAAGGTGTTCATACTGCCCTGTTCTACAACTTTGGCACTTTCTACTTTGTTTGTACAACAAATGTTTTATTTTGTTCGTCATAATTCATACCGCTTTTAGTTTTGTAAAAAATTTGTTTTAAAACAAAATATAAAAATATTTATAAAATAAAATCAAAAAGTCTATTTAATTATAATCGTTTTAATTTTTAAAAGCCATTAGTTATGTTAATATTTGTTTCCAACCAGTAATAGCGTGCAGAAACCGCTTAAATAACTTTAAAAATCACTTATTAGGTACATTAATGATTACATTAAAGTGTAATAGTTGTAAATAAAAGCAGTAATTGTGTTCTATTGAAATTGCACAACATGTAACACTTCGAGCGATTATAGGTAACATTAGAAAATGTTACATGTATATACTGCAACATATTTTTCTCAGAAAAGAAATCGCCATTAATTACTGGAAATATTCCAGTATAAACAGAATTTGTTGTGTCTGTTTTCGCATTCAAATATAGAAACACTTTTATCTCATTAATCGAGAAACGATGGAATTTTTTGTTTTACACTTCGTGTAAGAAATTTTACGATGCGAGAAATACAGAAACGAGCTACAAGCTACGAAAATGTACTATCATCTCCAATTTCGATAACATTTATCGTTATTTTATCTGAACTAGCTCTCGAAAAATTAAAACAAAGGAAAAAACAAAATAAAATTAATGTTTAATAAAATAAAGTGATAAAATTAACATTATAATATTAATAAAAGTATTAAATAATATTTTTTAAGTTGTATTTACTTTTTTATCTTTTTAAAAAGAAATCACACAAAAAAAATGTCAAAATGAAACAAGAATGAATCGTATTAACAGCGTGTTTGGCAACAGGGTTGCCGTTTGAAAAAATTTTTATCAGCCCAAAATTGTCTGCAAAACCTACCAAAATCCTTTGAAAACGACCAAATTTTTTAAATATTTAAAAACAATTATACCGTCATAAAAATGCAAAAGGGCCTATCATAATTTTTAAAAAATTTTCATTAGCGATACGACTGAGATTACAAAAACAGTTTTTCAGGATAGTGCTAATCAGGCGTAATGTGTTAACGATATTAACCAGAAAACCCCGTTGTTATAATCACAATAGCTGCCTTTTTATTAAGTTTTTATCTCACTTTTTCTTAAAATGAACATAGGCCCTTTTGCATTTTATATGAAGATATGTATGTATATGTATTTTTGATAAAAGATAAAATATATGCAATTAAAGTAAAAACAAAATATTAAGCCTATGGTCACACCTATTAAATATTTAACGTCCTACACGTAACCCCTGGTTTTGTTTAAAGTTTATTTGCTGGTAACGTTTAACTTTAACAAAATGTATATGGCATTTCCTGGGGTCACGAACGTACGTTCGTACGCTTTTGATGTACAAAAAGTATAGAAAACAAAACTTTTCCTAGCATTTTTTCGATTCGATAGCATTTGGGTAGCTCTATGTTTAGTGCAGAAGATGGATTTCATCGAGTTTAAGTTTTCATAATAAGAGTTTTAAACGTGTGGTCACGAACGTTTGCAAAATAGAAGTCAACTTTGGCTGACAGTAGTGAAATGTAAAAATCTGCGCAATGGAACGGAATATACAAAAGCATCTCTCTTTGTTTTTGTTTAATTGGCTTATTTACCGGTCGCGAACGTACGATTTTTTCATATGTTTTTTATTAGTATCACCACGCATTTTCCCATAAATGTCTTCAAATTTCCTTAACAAAAAATTATGAGACTTTTTTTATAAATATATAATCAACACATTATTTTTTTTTATCCTGGTAGACCATTCTGGGGAAATGCCCTTATACAAATTCATTTAATAACGCTTATAAACTAGAATAATTCATTGATCGTATGCAATAACACCTATAGACCACTAATAAAATATGAATCAAAATTTATTAACTTAAGTTTGTACAATTTAAAAAAAAAGTGTTAAACTTTATAAGACATAGGCTGAGCTCCAATACATTCTAATACCTTGCAGACAATTTAAAAATGTATGTATAAGCTTACCAACAGTTCCAGTCATGGCGTGAGCGCCGTTTGTTGCCAATCCGATCAAATTATGTAAAGGAATATTGTTTTTTGATGTTCGGCAACCCAGTTTGGCAATCTAGTTTCAGAGAGCGAAACGAGTGGTTTACATCGTCGTATGAACCACAAAGCATACAGAGATGAAAAAAGTGACGTATGAAAAATGTCCAAATCATTTGCGAGGGCAGCTTTCGAAGAAAGAGAAAGAAAAAGTGTTTTTGGTAGTGAAGTGGCAATGTGTAAAAACAGGCCGCTACTATCAACACGAACTGTGTAATCAAAACAAAAAATGCAAAAAGGGCAGCTTTAGAAGAAAGAGACGGAAAAAAAGCAAACTCTTCCGTCTCGTGACGTCTCTGTATGCTTTGTGGTATGAACATAGCACTACTTGCGAAGCACGAAAAATTACTCTCTTCTCCAATTTTTATCGCAAGTTTATCTGAACTAGCTGTAAAAATCGATTGTTTCAGAGTTGTCAACTCGGTGCGTTTCGCACAATTTTTGGTGCTTTGTTAAATTTTTTCTGCGACAACAATAATGATGAAAATATTAACTTTATTAATTTGGAATAATTATAATACATTTTTGATTACCTTTTAAAAAGTTTTAAACAGAATTTATTAAATTAATTTACGAAAATATATCAGCTTGTACAAATGAATGCAATCATATATACTGTCCCTTATAATCATTATAAAACGATTTTTCTATGAAAATTTTTTTAATAAACCTGTCATAAACCCAAAATATTTCTACATTCTATGTAGAAATTTGTATAATTGTTTTTATAAAGTTTTTTCTTTTTTAACTATTTTTTTTAAAATGTAAAAGGCTGTTTTATTGTTATATTTTTAATATGAAAATATTAAACTTCTTAAAAAATTTCAAATTTCCCAAAAATTTAAATTACTTTTTGATAACTTCTTAAAAAAATATATATTTAAAAAAAATAGAAACTGGGAATTATTTCCTTTCGGAGGTTACTTTTATTATATTCAACATTTTTCATTTTTCGAATTTATTCTATTAAAATATAAATATAAAAATATTTTAATAAAACGATAAATACTGAACTATTTTTAATTTTAAATCCTTACTAGATATAAGTTTCACACAAAATAAGTTTTTTTTTGAAAAAATTTTAACTTCGACAATTAAATGTAATAAAAACAAAAAAATTAAACAAGAAAATTTTTTTTCACAAATTGGACTTAACAGCTGACGAGCAGTTGCTTTAAAGAGTTTACCTTGTTGAATTCGCCTAAAATGAATGCAAATATTTTTTTTCTAAAAATTCTGAACTGGTAAGATTGTTTTATTGTTATACAGTAGAATCGCGAAAAAGTAAACCAAAATATTTCAAGGGTTGTTAGCTTTTTCGAACTATTAAATTTTCTAAGCGGCATTTAATTGTAAAAAATGCAATAATAAGCAAATTTTTTACACACACACTAAATTTATTTAAATGACTTATTTTTAATAAATTAACTTAGATTAAATTTGCACCGGCTGGTTTAAAGTGCACAACTCCTCTTGAACTACAATTTACGATTCTACTGTATTTATACCCTCCACCCCAATTAGTTGTGAAGAGGGTATATTAAGTTTGTCATTCCGTGTGAAACTTTTGTATTATTCATCTCAGACCCCATAAAGTATATATGTATATTCTGGGTCCTTGAGTAATTCTAAGTCGATTTAGCCATGCCCGTCTGTCCGTCTGTTGAGAACACGCTCACTTTCGAAAAACTCAAAAGAACTAACAAACTGGGCGTCAAATAGCTTGTAGTTATCCTAAGCAGTTTGGGATTGAAATTCAGCAAAATTCGTTTAGTAGAATCAGAGCTATGAATCAAAATGTGCAACCACCACCTAAAAAAAATTTATAATTTTGTTACAAAAACTAACATAAATGGTGGAATAATGCACAGAATGACATAAGATTTTGCAAGAATTCGTCTTATTCAACTCGAAATCACTCTGTAAACTGTAAACTGTAAAATTTCGTGATGATCGGTTCATAATTTAACCTAGGCCCCATATAAACCCTACTCCCGGAAAACAGTTTAGTACGCCTAAGGCCATAATTAATAATGTTATCATAACAAAATTTGGCTCGTCACAGATTAATAGGACTAGAAATGATACTGTGAAGTTTCGTGAAGATCGATCCATAATTTACCCTAGGCCCCATATAAACCTTACATCCGGAAAACCGTTTAGTACGCATGAAACCGTAAAAAATAATGCTATCATAACAAAATGGGGTACATTAAAGTTTTATAGAACTAGGAAAAAGACTGTGAAATTTCGAGAAGATCGGTCCATAATTTACCCTAGGCCCCATATAAACCCTACTTCCGGAAAACAGTTAAGTACGCCTTAAACCGTAAAAAATAACGCTATCATAACAAAATTCAGTACATCAAAGTTTTATAGGACTAGAAATAAGACCGTGAAATTTCGCGAAGATCAGTTTATAATTTACCCTAGGCCCCATATAAACCTTACTCCCGGAAAACAGCTTAGTACGCCTAAAAACGTAAAAAATAATGCTATCATAACAAAATTTGATACATCACAGTTTTATAGAACTAGAAATGACACTGTAAAATTTGATGAAGATCGGTGCATAACTTACCATAGGCCTCATTTAAAGCCCACTCTGGTAAAATAATTAAATACGCGGTAAACTTTCTTCCAGTTTAGCTTCACATGACCAGAAAAAATGTTATGCAATTTTGCGGTATACTGTCCATTATTTACCTTAGATTCCATTTTAGCAGCCTTCTGAAATTCACTGCAAACGCTTAAACTAATTGCACCGCTGTATTGAAGTTTATGTTTTTTAATACCAGAAATCGTTCTGCAGAATTTGGGATGATTGGTTCATAGCTTACCATGGCTTTTATATAATTTGTTCTCCTGAAAATCGTTTAAGTTCAGCTTAAACTGATATTCTACTCAAGCTTTTTAAAATTGATTCTGATTGTCGGTCAATAATTTTGTATAGGTCTAAACCGCAACAAATTTTAATGCAGATGTCTGTTTTTACAAAGATTATAATAATAAATAGACATCAAATCGTCGTGGAAACATGGCATTAAGTTAAAAATTTTTATATTTTTTTTGACAGTCTTAGATTATTTATCGATAACACATGTATATTTGTTTGACATTCCAAGATTTTTTATGATATACTCATACTCTTTACACTTAGTCCGTTTTCCTATGCAAATATATTTGCACTGTTCTCCAATATAATAAAAATACAAAAAATAGCAAGTATTATAACACCTTAACCATTGCGCTTACGGAAGACATGAATTTTATATGGCAAGTTCCCACCTTGAAGCACTACATTTTTGACACATAAAGCGCATTATTCAGCGCATATAAAAATTGTTGGATGTAACGATCATCTTTACACATTGAATGTTTTGATACAATTATATTTTAGTATTCTCCCTTACAAACCTGATTCGTAGTAAGGGAATACCGTAGCACTTGAAATGTTATTTTTTTTAAGTTGTTGAGAGTTCTTTCACTTACTTTACTGCATTTCTGTATGTCTTATTGCGTAGCGCATAACATTGCGCTTATTTTTTTAAATGTACCATTAGTGCTTCGCAAAATGAGAAAATTTTTTATTGGGTAATTTTATTTTATTTTATTTTTTTTCATTTAGTTTCTTTTTTAAAAAGGAAGTGAATTTAAAATAGAAAATTGGGTTAAAAAAAATACATTTTTTTTATTTTACCAGCTTGACTATGAACATTTTGGCAAAAAAAACTCTTAACCAATTATTGATGTACAGAATTTTCTAATAATGAGCACAGATATATAAAGCTGAGAAAATTTTCTTTTAAACAAGCCCTCTTTCAGGCCAACTATTCACCAATTGCAATA
Organism: Pollenia angustigena; assembly: GCA_930367215.1. Lineage (NCBI taxonomy): Eukaryota > Metazoa > Arthropoda > Insecta > Diptera > Polleniidae > Pollenia > Pollenia angustigena. Next base: position 19,644,240 of record OV884061.1, on the reverse strand, counting down.
AATATTTCCAAAAAAGTCAAAACCTGGAAGCTCGATTTTGATTTTAGAACCATGGTTTCTTTAGGAAAAGTTCTTTGAATTTTCACTTTTTTTGGGCCCGAACAAATTGACCAACCCTAATGTATATATATGCTGTGAATCTTTTAGTGCTCTATTTACACTTAAGTTGGTAAGATTAATATTCAGGTAACCAGTAAAAAAAGTAAAACTTATTCGATTGCTTTGCTAGGATATCATAACTTTGTTCATTGCAATGCTTTGTGATATACGAATTTTTTTTTTGGTTGTCTGGTGCATAAACAAATAATGCTAATGGACTTCCGACGCGAGAATAGGCGACATATAATTGACTATGCGAGAAGCATGAATTGTCAAGGTTAATGCCGAAAACACGTAATGATTGCCTTTGAGATTTTGATTGTCATTGCATATGCGAGCCTTACTGGAAACTGCAAGCGTTAAAATCGAATGCCATGTCAGTTGGAATCATTAGGATCCGAAGTATTAAAACATTTTCTCCTTTGTACTTTCCTTTGAGCGTAGTTGCTTCGATGACGTTATTTATCACTTTTTTACTGTAAGTCGGGTGCCATTACAAAGACGTGGTTGGTTTATATTTCGTAACATTATGATTACTGATCCAACTTTTAAGGCCTGTTCGTCGATAGCGAATGAAGACTTCGTTCGCTTAACTAACATGTAAAACAAAAACAATATTTTATAATTTGTTTTTGTTTTAAATGTAATTTAAGCGAACGAAGTCTTCATTCGCTATCGACGAACATGCCTTTAGTTGGAGATTATGAGGCGGTCATCCGGGAAATTTAATGGAGTTTAAAAATTCGATAGTGACGACATCGTTCTGCGAAGAAACGGAATCTACCGATTTGTATGTCTTTAATTCGCCAGCGATTTCACCTTGAATCTTAAAATTCAGTTCGTTGACATCAACGTTTTTCGCAGCTTATGGCACGTTTGTTCAACCAATCATGATTTCAGTAATTTTGTAATGTTTGGAAACACCTTTCGGATGAGTTCGGAGTTTGATTCGGTGAACTGGCAGAAATTGAAATATCCACCGGGATTTTGCCGTTTCCTACGTCCAGCAATTGTTTGGAAAAGACGTCACGAGATTGATTGTTTTGCAGCTCGACCCGCATGTTCAGAGTCAAGTTGAGCTTCCTAACGTATTTCCACACCGCAGACGACTTCAAACATGCATTAAATTCATCGGCGGGCGTTGATCGTGGTATCACTAGCAGCGGTTGCCGAAAATCACCTGACAACAAATCATCGTACCTCCAAATCGGCTTTGGTTGTTTCGTAAATCTTGCAACGTTTTGTCTAATGCCTAAAAAGATTTTCTATGCGCAATTGTACATTCCTGCCAAACGAGCAGTTTGCTTTGCTGCAAAACTTTGGCCCTCGCACTGTTGTTCGATATGTTAGATTTTCATTGGTTAGCACATTTAATGGCAACTTAAGTGCCGAATGAGCATTTCGACCGCCTTCCAACAATGTAGATGCAATTCCTGACGATGCGAGTGCAAGTACAAAATCCCTCCAGCTTCATCTTTCACAGCTTTTATGGATTAATACGAACATTTGAAAGAAAAATTAGTCAAATCGATGGAGCCGTATTCTTATTTTAGGTAAATGGAAAAGAGTGGGCGTTAAAGTGGGCGGGGCAAAATTGTCTCTCCGTAAAAACCTAAGTTGGACCATGTCGATCATTTTAAAGAAAAAATCGTCCAAATTATATAGATGTCATTGGTGGTGCAATATGAAAATTGGATTTTGCCACGCCCCTCCGCCCGCAGACCGAAAATCAAAAAACAGTGTCACCCGCCTGAATATTCTGAAGATTCCCTGAAAATTTCATCAAAAACGGCCCAGCCGTTTTGGAGTCCATGCGTTACATACATACATACACACATCCTGTTTTTTATATATAGAAGAAGATAGATTTACTTACTTTAATATTATTTACTCGTGTTGTGGTAAACTTAAAAGTAAATTTTTACAGCAGTTTTGCAAATAAATCTCAACTTAATTAATTTGTGTTTATTGTATTGCGGCATGAAAGATGTTTCAAAGAGAAATGCAAAAAGGGCAGAGACAAAAAAAAAACGCAAAATCGTCCGTCTCGTGACATTATTGTTGTGGTTTTTGTTTTAGCTTTGATATTGTTACAAGTAAGACTGTTGCTTAAAATTCTTATTCGCTTAACAGTTTTATTGGTTTAATATCTTTAGTTTATCTAAAATCTTTGGATGAAGTTTCCTGACGATCTGGCCTAAGCAACCAGTGAAATGCGCATAGGAAAATGTAGGCAACATTGCTTTAAACTTTGAACTTAATTTTTCTGCCATTTTCCTCGTACATATTACATAATCAGTTTCACCGTTCAAAGTTTCAGTTATGAATTCTTTTGCTCCAAAATTCTCCAATAAAATAAAAAAATATTTTGTTTTTGTTTTGTCTTACGTTTGAAGGACGGTATTTTTATTTAAAACTTTAATAATTAAATTAACAAATTATTGAATGGTGATAACATAACTATTTAATTTAAAACTACTAAAGAAATATTGATTTAGAGATGGACGGGCAGGCGAGTTTATTTACTACAATTTTGACTCCAACGGCCAATGTGCGTTTAAGTATTTGAATATTTTCTTTAACATTATTTACTAATACTCATGTTATTTCATAAAAAGATATGCTGTGGTGAGGGATTGTTTTAATACAAAAATAAAAAAGGTCTTAAAAGATAATATTTTTAAACATTTATAAAGACAATTCTGTGGTTTTAATGGCAACCGCGTATGTCTTAAAATCAAAATTTTCAGGAGAGCCGAAAAACCATTCTTGATCAAACTATGGGCTGGGTATTTCACTTTTTAAGCTTTGTTATTACATTAAAAAATCGGAATTGGTATATCTTTTTTCAGACATTTTTGGAACCATGTAAAGAGCGTTTAAAATTAAGCAATATGGCATCAGCATATCAAAATCGATCAAATGGACATACGCAGTTGCCCATGAAAACCACAAAATTATGATTTTAATTTCTAAACGTGTTACTAGGTCTTTATTGAAAAAATACTTTTATTTATTTAACCATTAAATTTCTTAAACGATATCGTACCATTCATATCAAATTAAATGAATTTCAAAATTTAGTGTAAATAATAATAAATAAATATTTCAAAAATAGTTTTAGTGAAATGAAACACGACAGTCTAATGAATCATTATGAATCACTTATAAAGTCTTAAAATGTGTAACCACATGTGTGTGTAACGCGATTTCGTTTTAACACGGTACCAAACCTGCGACGATTTTGTACAACACAGTACATTAATAGCACGCTAAATACTATTAATTCATAAATGGCAAAGTAAACCCTCTGCAACATAAAGTGTACTACAGGCAACATACTGGTCATCTCTCAATAATTTCCATAGAAATAGTTAGTTATTTTAAACTATCAAGTAATTTAACCTGTAGTATACACTCTGTTCTTTACCTCAAGTGCAAGAAAGCATAAGCAAGTCAAAATGTGTTATAATAAATAATTCATAAAAAATATTTTTATAATCGCTGCTTCGTTTTTTTATACCCTCCACCACAATTAGTTGTGAAGAGGGTATATTAAGTTTGTCATTCCGTGTGAAACTTTATTATTATTCATCTCAGACCCCATAAAGTATATATATTCTGGGTCCTTGAGTAATTCTAAGTCGTTTTAGCCATGTCCGTCTGTCTGTCCGTCTGTTGAAAACACGCTCACTTTCGAACAACTCAAAAGAAATGAACAAACTTGGTGCCAAATTGCTTGTAGTTATCCTAAGTTACAAAAAATGACATAAATGCAGGAACAAGGCACGGAATGAGATAAGATTTTGCAAAAATTTGATTTATTTGACTGGAAATCACGCTGTTAAATTTCGTGAAGATCCGTCTATAATTTACCCTAAGCCCCATATAAACACTACTCCTGGAAAACAGTTTAGTACGCCTAAAACCGTAAAAAATAACGCTATCGTAACAAAATTTTGTTTTTTATAGGACTGTAAATGATACTGTGAAATTTCGTGAAGATCGGTACATAATTTACCCTAGGCCCCATAGAAACCCTACTCCCGGAAAACAGTTTAGTACACTTAAAACCGTAATTAATAATGCTATCATAACAGAAATTGGTACGTCACAGTTTTAAAGGACTAGAAATGACGCTGTGAAATTTTGTGATGATCGGTCCATTATTTACCCTAGGCCCATTAATAACCATTATTAATAACAAATCGTCACAGTTTAAGATAATAATAAAAAATAGACATCATACAGATATTACTCCTTAAACATTCGAACTGTCGGTGGAAGGTATCAAAGATTCGGCACAGCCGAATATAGCACTCTAACTTGTTTTTTTTTTTTTGTGAGCATCTGTAAGGTTAGTATCCAGATATGAGCCATTACTCTAGTACTTTTAATATTTCTGAGTTATTTGCGTAAAACACGAAATTTAGTGTTTGTGTCTTGTGGGCTAGGTTGAGCGAAAAGGGAATCTATTTTTTACAGCCTCCAAAAAAAATTATTATAGTGCTATTTTATATTTTTTGGTTGAGAATATCTATTTAAACCTAACAATGTCTAACTTTTGGTTGATTTATAAGAGAGAATGCAAATAAATCAAGGACTATTATGTTATCGTGAAACTTTCGCCTAGAAGTTAGCGAATCTCTATGTAGGATGAGAAGTTAATTAACCCTTACACGTCAACTTTTATAAGGTTAAATCCAAACAAAAACGAATAGAAAACCTCCGCAACACTTGCCTTCGCACGTAGTCCGCCAGAATCAAGTCGATCACTTGCCTCAATGGGCGAAAAAGAATACGACGCAACTATCCAATATATGTTAAATTTACTCATACTGTGTGAGATATGCATCGTAGATTTATGCTACTCGAAAACAAAAAAAATATTTCAAGAGTTTTCACTCGTCTTATCTGATCTAATTAACATAAATATGAAATTCTTTAAATTTTTACGTTATACCGTGTTCAGATATGCACTTTAATTGAGTTTTACGCAATAAATGCCATTATTGAGTTCAATTATCCATACAAAATTGCAATTTAGTTATTGCTCAATTAATACGAAATTGTTATAAATATTGGGTAGTATGAATAAAAAAAGTCATTACTAAATACTTAAGCATTTTTCTTACCAAATATTATTTTTTTAGATTTTACTTGATTTTATATTCCAAAAAAAAAAAAAGCAAATGCTTTGTTCGAAAAAGTAAATACTTGATTTTATATGAATAAACGCTTAAATTAAAGTATTTACTGCAAAAAATTTAGTGTCCAAACGAGCAGACTAAATTTTTTCAAAAGCAGCAAACAGCAGACTGCAACATTTTTACATGTATTTTGTTGGTGGCGCAACATCAAAATACATGTAAAAATTTTGCAGACTGCTGCTTGCTGCTGTATTGTGAAGAGATACTCAGTCAGTTGGTTTTTTTAACTTTAAAAATATCTGCCAATTGTCATAAAAAAATAATATAAAAATTATAAAAACAAATTGACAAAATGAATTTTTTATTAGGCTCTATGTTACCTGTAAATGGTCAAAATCGGAAAAGGAAGATATATAAGGAACGCAGAAATTGCGACGAGAATAATTTTAAACAACTGTTTCGTTTTAACCGGGAGAATGTAACGTTTCTGGCAAATCACTTTCTCAAGGAAAATAATGAAACTCGGGGCGGTGCATTAAGTAATGTAGAAAAAATGAAATGCTTTTTAAGATATATAGGCGATCCAGGATTTCAGGTAAGACTATGTGTACATGAGGAGTGGAATAGTGTTTGCAGTGATTTCTAGTTATGAGATTCGGATACGCTACACGTTATGTATTTTTGTCCAGATAAATGATAGGATAAAAGTCCTAAAAAAAATTAGTGAAGTATTAAGGCAACAAAAGTGAAGTTTTTTGTAAGTTTCTGATTAGATCCACTTGCCCACTATAAGTCTCCAAAGTTTTTGAACTAATTATCGCTATTGTAGGGACATGAGGATCCAGTTTTTTCTTAAAAAACCAACCTGTTAAACTATTAAATATTCTTCTTCAAAATTTTCCATTTTAATATAACTATTTGCAATTTTCATTTAATTTATTTAGACGTTTCAGTCAAATCTGACGTTTAGCAAATACTTAATTCGAATTTTCGAACAAATTAAGTAAAGAATACTTTTATTCATAACAAATAAAGTAGTTACTTTAGGAACTTTCTTTGCTAAAAGTAACCACTTAAAAGTAATTGCTAATTTTTATTCATACCACCCATTGAGTAAAATTAAAATGCAACACTGCAATGCACTGCAATGCACTGTCACAAGTGTGTTTAGTGAGTAAAACCCAACTCACTAAACAAAGTGTTTTGACATTTTTGCCAACAACAAAGGTCCATCCATTAGGTCTGCGCAAAAGCCAGATGGTAATTTCTTTAAAGATGTCAAATGTTGTTTACATTTTGCTAAGTTAATTGCCAATTGCTAATTGAGTAAGCTAAATTGTGTATGTGTGAACAGAAAGATAATTATGTCAATAAACCGAATATTGACTAAATAAAAAACGTATATCTTAACACGGTATTAATCTTTTTCATAACTTTTTTACTTTTGCTTTCCGTTATTGCTCGTTGTGGCCTGTAGGACCGGAGTGTGTTTTATGAAATTACTCCTTTAAAAAAATTTTTTTTTTAATTTTAAAAAATGCGTATTTTTTTTTTTTTTTGATGGTAACCTCTATGTGAATTAATTGAAAATTTTTAATTTTAATGGCCCATAATCATAGTCAAACGCTACAGTCGGTTCTATTTAAAAACAACTTTAAAATAAAAACATTCTTTTAATTATTTTGCTACTAGGTATAGTCAAAACTAAAGGGCATAATAAACCTTACAAATGGCTTGGCAAACATGTCAAAATTTTACGTTTGTACAAACATTTCGTGTTGTTAAATGGGGTGTTTGCTGTTTGGGCAAACATTTGAAGCAATTTTTGCAAAAATATTAAAAATTTTTAATATTTGGCAGACACGTTGGATATTTGTAAAACTTTTTGTGGTGTCTAATGCTAAATGTATTCAATTCAATTAATTTTTAATATTAAATTAAATTTTTTTTAATTGTATTGCTTGCCACAAAACAGCTCGTTGTTTAAAAACTGTTTACTTTAAATTGTTTGCCTTTATTTTATAATTTCTTCTCCGTTTTAAGCTAAAAGCAACAAAATTGCCGCAGCACTATTGGCATCTGCATTCATTGAAAAACAAAACAAAAATGAAAATTAATGTTTGAACGGAGAATATTTGTGTTTTTTATTGGCAAACCACAAACGGAAATAATGTGTGTGTTTGCCAAGCATTTTGTGCGGTTTATTATGCCCTTTAAGTATGTTTTAAATTGAACCGACTTTAACTGGGTGCCACCTCAAATGTAGAAAATTTTTCATACAACATACAACAAAATATAAGCAAGTGGCAACTTTAAGAAGCCGACATTGAAAATTAAAATATAAATAAAACACTGCTTATCTTGTGGGGTTGAAATTGATGTTTTTTCAAAATTTTTAACACGCAATATGAATTTATGTAGAAAGCAACAACAAAATTACAAAACATTTTGTCGTGTTTTCGCTTTCAATGTAAGTTTGGCCTAGCGTTTACACAAAATTTTTGCGCCTATACATAAGTATTTTGTGTTTCTTTCCATAAAAGTTTTCCTCCAAATCATTAATAATTGCAAAATATCGGCCAATATCTTGTAGCATAAACATTTTTAACTTTTTGCAAGTACTTTTTTATTTGGCGAAAAACAGCTGATGCTGTTGTTAAATGAGTTAAAAACAACTTCAGCTGGTTTTAAAATTAACATCGGCTTTAACGTGTAAAGTATGCTTTTGCTTGTCTATAGTAGACCAAAAGCATATTTTTAATAAAAGTTTACTTTAGAACTCTTAAAGTATACTTTGTTTATGACTATAGTTATGGGCCAATATGTTAAGTTATAGAGGGTTAAAAAAAATTTAATAAAAACTTCCACAAAGCATTTTGGGGCTACTCCCTACCGCGATGCGAATGCAATTTTGATACGAAAGCCTTATGCGATATGATACCGCTTTCGAAAATCAAAACAAGTAGGAGTGCTATATTCGGCTATGCCGAATCTTTAATACCTTTCACCATGGTGCGATAAGAACATAAAATTATATAAATACTGTTGTTTAGATATTTTTTATTTATTTACTAAGGGTTACAAAACATTATATTCTAACTCAATTGAACGAGCAATAGTAACTTAGACCTCCAGCGCGTCGTATTGAAACAGACCAGGGTCTATGGCGGGAATCGAACCCGCAACCTCCGCACTGATAAACTAGCTCACTACCAACTAGACTACCGGGACACCCACATTCGATATAAATATATTTATTATTGCCACGTCCACTTCTTTAATACCGCCCACATTCTGTCGAAAGTCGTATATTGATAACAAAGTTGTTTGTAACTTATTTGGAAATTCGGGAAAATCCCCGTCATGTCTGGAGTCTTCGCAAACCCCATTTCAACGTACACCCAGACAGACGAACATCGTTTAATAAACTTTGCTATACATTTTTTATTTGTTGTGTCAAAAAAGCCTCTTGCCATTAAAATAAAAAAAAAACTTTTTACTTTCGGTGAAGGGTATAAAAATAACACCAACATGGGATATTATTGCCAAAATGAGAGGCAGTCGTGGGTTTTAGCTCATATCTCAGCCATCTATGGACCGATCTTGCCGAATTTCAGTAGCAAACATTATCGGAGTATACGTGGTATAAATGTTTAACAACTTAAACACCATCGTTTCTGGAGTCTTCGGAAAATTAATTACTTCACATCCGGTTTTTTAATATGGACGAGGACAGGTCCATATTATCGAACATTCGCTGCAGAAATTTTCTTTAATTTTCTTTTGAAACTGCATTCGTGTCCATACAATGAAGCTTCTGATTTGCATTATAAATATTTTTAATGCCTTTCCCTTTTTTTTATTCTTTCTCTCAATAACAAACTTACAAAAACTGTTGGTACACAAAACAAAGTACTCTTATGCCATTCGTCTTTCCCCTTTTCGCATCAAACACAAATCTTTTGCGGTAAATGTTTCGCAATATAAACGAAATCTTACATGTTTGAAGTATAAAAGAGAATTCTAAATCGGCCCTCCGGCTTCATTTGTATAATATTTATAACTGAAGTTAAAAACGCTTGCTTCAAAACTCTTTCTAAATTCCGAAAATTGTGTACTAATTTAACATTTACCTAACAGCCATACCTAAACACACTATGCAACGCGTTTACGCAATCTAGTGAACTAAATTCATTTTCATTCATTCTAGATTGCATCAACATCAAAACGCTTTGATATTTTGAGGTTGCATTGAAACAGATTGCATGTAGGTTGCATTGTGTGTACCCAGCATCAGAGTTTTTTCACGAACAGTAGTGTAAACTCTCTTGTTTAAAAAAACCAACATGATAAACAAATAAAACATATATGTAGCTAAATTGCCATTATTTATTAACAATTTCTTCTCCAATTGCAAACCGTTAACGCCGCGCTATTTAGATGCTTCATACAAATTATATCGGCACGACAATTTCTGTGAACTAGAAAACGCGTGCCGCTTTTGTTTAGGTAATGCTGTAAAGAATAAATCAAAAATAAAATAAAACTCAAACAAGTAATAGCATGTGCCCATCTCTTTTTTTTTGTTTTTCTTCTCTTTTAATTATGTCTGTGAATACGGACTATATATACATAAATATGTGCTTATTTATATGTTTTAAGCTAAGTCTACACGATATGTTGAATCAGCAAATTTATGTTGAAAAATTTGTTTTCAGCGCCAACATATCGTGTAGACACCAAATTTTTTCAACAAACGTATGCTTACGAACATATGACAGGCATTTGTTAACGATGTCAGCAAACTTTTGTTCACAATTATAGCTTATCGTCTAGACACAATATTTTTTGCTTTTCATCAAATTTTTTACGTATGTTGACAAATATGTTATTTGTTGAAAGTCGTATGCAAGCTTTTCAGCATACAGCAAATTTGGTAGCATATGAATAATATAAAAATTGGTAGTATTCTTTTAATAACTTGATTAATTTTTTACATAACCCCGGAAGTTATCCAGATTTTTAGCTTATCGGCAAATAAGGAACAAAAAATTGCATTTATAAGTGCTTTGAAAATAGAAATGTTTGCCAAAGAACTTTGTGTTAGAGTTATAGCCCATAAAAGTTGATCAATTCTTAACCAATATTTCTTGAAGTATAAATTGGATCACAGCATCATGGGTATCGCTGAAGGGTGTTTCCAAATACCTTTCACATGGTATATAAAACATGCCGAATTATTAACCCATTAAGAACCAATTAAAAAAAATATTTTAATTTACTAATGCATTTTATCAAAATGGCTCTAATCTCAAAATGTTATCGATATAAAGGTATTTGTTACATATAATATTTTATAGGGAACGCATCAAGTTATTAAAGTTAAAAAATTATATTATAATAAATCTTTTGTTTAATATAGAGTTAGGAGTATACATGTCGTAATAGTTTATATACTCTATGTATTATTTAATTATAGTTTGCAAATACCGGCTTTGCTAAATAAAATTGTTCTTTTATGTTACTTTTCGACTTGACATAAGGGTTCTTAATTTTATGGTATATCAAGCACAGGCTTTGCTCAGCTGAGTTAATTTTCTTCATTTAAACCAGAACCCCTCCACCATCAAAAATTTCTATTAAAGAAATTAACAAAAATTGATGACAAACTGAACCGATTGTTTTTTACAAATGAACTCGTTTTCTATGACTAGATTTTACACTACGCTGAACGGTCTTTAATTTACCATAGGCCGCATGTAAAACCCATTCTCGGATATACTTTAGCATGCCTAAGAGGTACCGAATAACGCAATTACAGCAGAATTTGGTATGTCATAGTTTCATAAAGCTAGAAATCACACAACTAAATTTGGAGAAGATCGCCCCACAATTTACCATATGCTCCATTCGAGCATTTCAATTTTCACTTTTTTTATGACTTTAGTGGCAAAACTGTAACTGTATTGAAATTTGGTCCAGTTTATGTTTTTTAATACTAAAATTACTCAACCGAATTTTGTAATTATCGACCCAAAAATCCCGTTAATACGGCTAAACTGATACAAATCATGATAGTTTACTCAAATTTGGTCAAATTAAGTTATATATGATTAATAAGTCGGTTAAGTCCGACCACAGAATATACAGATAAATATTTGAACGTGTACCTAATTTGGGACTCATGGGCAATCATGGACCCGATAAAACAAATAAGCTTATAGTCGCTAAATTTTGTATAAATACTAAAATTTTTAAGGATGTTATGGTATTGGTAATATTTTTGTGAGTGATAATTGTATAGAAGCTATTTATTTAGAATATAAAGTTAAATCTTAATACGAAGATAAAAAAAAAATGGTTTATTGGCACAAATATTCTAATCTGAAAAGTAGTTAGTATCTTTGAGATATTATGGACCGTTCCTCACCTGTTTCAATAACAATAAATATTTAGTACCAATGTACCAAATTTTATCAAATAATTGCGACCTGTACTTTGCACACTACAAAGTAAGCAGCCAGCCAGTCGTCCGGACAGATATCGTTATATCGACTCAAGATAGTGATTGAGTCGATCGGGATACTATAAAATGGTTATAGGACCAATATTTTTAAGTGTTACAGACACTATGGTGGTGTGGGTATCAAAATGAAAAACATACTGCTGGCCGGCCCATAACTTACCATCATGATGGTCCCAAATATATTACACTCTAGGAAGTTTGTTTTTAAATACTATGCTATAGGGTATGACATGGTCGGGCTTGACCGATTATACTTTCTTACTTGTTATTTTTGCAAGAGCATTTTTAGCGTTTTCAACTCATTTTTCATTAACAGATGTTTTTGTATTTTTCACATTAATAATCCGATTCTAGCAAAATTCGGCATACATATATATCTAACAAATATCAATATTCATACCAAATTTTATTACGATTGGACAATTTTTGTAAGTGTTATAGCATTTTAAAGAAAAAGGATATATGGCAGGACCTTGAGTTCAGATGTTCAATGAAAATTTACTAGTTGTGTGTGTATTAGCATGACCATTCTTTGTAGTTTTGTGGGCATTATTGAAGCTAAAATTACATTTTTCCATTTCAGGACACATGGGAGGTAGGCGTGTCCTTTGACCGATTTCTCCAAAAATTCATATTTTTCTTAACTAAGCTAGTTTGCTAGTGTGCCAAATTTCTGACAACTCCTTCTATTTATGTCCCTTCGTTATATGGGGACAAAGCACTGTGCGTCGTAGCCTTGTATACAATAATATATGTATGTATATTTTTTTTTAAATATTTATTGTAAGGAATACAGCAAAATACTTATAACTTTTGTTAACCCTATGATCAGTAGCCTAGTAACCCGGTGAGTACTTGGTTATTGATTAACATAAACTGTCAAATTTTATTATAATTTAGTTGACATTTTTTATTTGCGCGAATTAATATTGTTAGAGGAAGAACTTTTAAGTGTTTTTAATTCTTATTCGCCTAAGAGTTTTATTTGTACAATATTTTTAGATTTTCTAAAATCTTTGGAAAAAGGTTTCCTGATGATCTGGCCTAAGCAACCAGTGAAATTCGCATAGAGACTAGCTTTCCCTCAACAATAAATTTCAGTGTATTTATCAAATATAAAAATTGGGAATGCTACGTCATGGAAAATTCTTAATAAAAAGTTGGTTCACTCTTTGGAATTCAAGAGATTAGATTCAAATGTAAACAATTAAAAAAATATTTTTGCATCAAGATACCTATAAATGAATAATTTTTATTTTAAAAAAATTATTGCACAGTACGTGTTTTCCACCGCGAAACATAAGATTGTATATTACCTTTTTGTACTGTTATTATGCCGACGTTATTGTTTATGTTTGGAAATAAATGTTATTAAAAATATTTATGGCGGAAAATACAACTAAAGGGCATCTTAATAATAATACTGTCCTCGAATCGGAAAATTATTTTGTCACAAGCGGGGCACCCGGCAGATATGCCTAATTCGAAGAAGCTGAATCCAGTGGTGCTAACCGTTTTTGAGGTTAGCTTTTATATTATTTGGGTTTAATTAAACATAAAACTTAACACTACTGTGCGTGACAAAACGTTGACACTCTTCTTTAGGCTTGGCATAGCAGCGTCAAAACTTAGCAAAAGAAAACGTTCCGAAACATCCGCTCTGGATAAGGCACGGCTGTTAGTAGGTCTGTTCAAGGCGAATTTTTATTAAGAAGCAGAGAAAAGAGAGCGAATTTTTGTTTTTGTATTGTTGGGTCTATTCATTTACTTTTCTAGAAGAAAGCTGGAAGACAGAAAGAACAAAATATAAACCTCATTTATAATATAATAAACTTTAAGTTAGAGCTTAAAGGGTATGCGTTCCCAATTGTAATTATAGACAAAAGTTCCTTTATTTGGGCTGTATCCGATGTATGTACCTCAAAAATATCTGAAAACGCTCACATAAATTTGTATGAAACTTTTGACCAGGGACGGAACATGGTTTTTCGGATGTTGTAGTAACTTTAATAATAACAAAATGTAATTTTTACACTATGACAGTACCATTTGTAGCATCCTTTTAAGCATGAATTTGTTTGTTTAGTCCTAATGTATTGTTGGTTAATAAAAGGTTCAGTCTGCACATTTGCTATACAAAGATTTTTTGCGACACACATACATATATTTTGAAATACGTATCTGCAAAAAATTCTTTATTCTTCAGAAAATCATTCTGCCTCTTAGTATGTTTTAAATTCCATCAGATCGGCTAATACTCTATATGTATTAAGATTTTATGATCTAAAAAATTTATTGTAGTTCGTAATTTTTAGTATTTTATATGAATATATTTTACATATCCATCCCTAATTGCGAAAATAACGTAAGCGACATCATTTTTAATTTTAGTTTTTTTTTTTAATAAATTACTTTATTGGCAGCACTAGCATCATCTCCTTAAATGTCATTGTCACATAAGGTAACGTTACCATTTTATAGCAAGAAAAATTTTATCGTAAGCGACCAATTTCATACAAAATTTATATGAAATAAAATAAAAAAAACTCTCTCCTGTAAAATTTGATTTTTGGCGCTTACGTTATTTTCGTGATGGCTCTATATACCGGTATTTATATGGCAATATGTCAATACCATAATTTATATATGTACATCCGAAAACATTTTGTATTAGCAAATACAGCATTGCCGTGTTCAAAAATTATTTATAAAAAATGTTGTTAATGTTGATTCAACACAATTATTAATAAAAATTCCCCGGAAGTTTTGATTTATGATTGGGTTGAATATGTATTTTTATTATTGGCTCATGGCAATTTATTTTTTCTTTAAAATTTTTTTTAATGTATTTCAGTTATCTTCTGTAAATAAAAGTCCACTGTAAACATATTCCTCATTTCGTGGTTGACTGGCTTCTTTTCTTATCATTTTTAATATTTTTTAATATTAATAATGGGCATGACCTGGCTGTATAACAGAGAGCTGAGGACTGGGTGAATGTAGTACTATTTTGTTTATTAGGGTGATTTTCTATTTAATTAATGATAACTAGTCGGTAAAACGGAAAGTCAGTGGTATTCAATTCTTTAAAATTTAAAAACACATTAATATAAACAATTCCCTGGAACTTCGTACTTTGAATTCTGCTTATAATAATTTATTCCTTAATTATATAAAGAAAGTTTAAAAAAAGTGTTGAATAGTAATTCAATTCGTATCAATTCGATTAAACACAATTTATTGCAGAAGCTTTAAAATTCAAAACTAAAATTTAGAATACAAACATTTTAAAGTTAAAATTTTTGTTCAATTAACTTATAAATTTAAGTATTTATCTTACTTAAGAATGGCATCGATATGTGAGAAATAAAGCGGTTTATAATAAATCACTTAATAAACTTAATTACTGACAAATGCACAATATTTAAGTGTAAAAAACAAAAACAAAAACAAAAAAAAAAAAAAAACAAAAAAATACAAAATTATTGAGAATTAAAAAAAGGTCTAGTCTTTTTAATTTCCATTAAATTTAGCTAAATCGAAATCGAGCAATTTAAACAATTTAAATTTCATAGTTGTCATATTTGGGAGTGTGCTGCATACAGAGGTGTTAAAAAAATCTGTAAAAATGTACAGTTTCTAAACAATATTCACTAGGTATCACTTAAAATTGAGTTTTAGATTTGAAAACGCCAAACAGGTGTTCTCTCTCTCTGATTAACGAAAACGATAGACAGTTTTCGTTTTAAAACCGCCCGTGTATACTGAAGCGATCAGCAAATCGTGCGGTTTTCAGAACATGCTAAAACGCGTTTTTTAAACCGTAAGCGACTTAAGAACGCTGCGTTTTGCAGAACATGGTCGATAGCGTTTAGGCGAAAGTGGTGAATATTCCGCAAAGCCGCTAAGTGGAGTACATTGAGCCGCAAAAACTCGTTTATACCAAAATATTCTGATACTAGGCGACCAAAATTTTAAGAACAAATAATTTAATTATGTTTTTCAATGTAAATAATCGTTTGACGCAACAAATATTCTTAGTTTTGGCTTATGTAAACCGCTCTGTTCGCACATTGCATGTACATTAGACAGACTCAAAAAAAAAGAAGTTGGTAATGACTTTGACATGTTTTATGAATATGAAGATCCCCAAAATATTTGGGCTCTAGCGATTATCTCCCGTTAGCAAAACTCTTAAAAATGTTGATCATGAACGGGTTAATTTTAAAAAAGCTAAATATATTAATATGTTTTGTATAAAATCGGTTTTAATTGATATTTAAGTGAATGATATAAAAAAGTAAGAAAGGCAGTAAAGGGTTAATTTTTGACTTAAATCTCAAGCGGTGGTCAACACCTTTCTAACGACGTATTGGAAATGAAAGTCGGACAAAATGGTTAAGTTATTTAAATTTTCATTAAAATCGAATTGAAAAGCATCAAAAAACTGACATAAACATCTCGCTATCTCGAGTCTGTGGTGAGATTTTTAAAATGTTTTTAATGCAGAATCGAAGAATTCCTAAATATCTATTATATTTGGCCATTCGTAGGACAAAAAAAATTTACAGAACTTTTTATTCATGAAAAATAGCATTTTTAACCCTTTTTTGACGCGGTTACGCTCACGGGAGATAATCGCTAGAGCCCAAATATTTTGGGAATCATCATCATCAAAAAATGTCAAAATTTATTTTCAGGAGGGTACAACTTTAACTTTTTTTTCGCCCATATAAGGTGAGTTGGTCTAATGTACATCATTCTTGTTTCAGGAAACAAAGTCGAACAAGATTTTCAGCATAGTTTTTTGAAATATAAAAGTCGTTATTGGTTTTTTTAAGAGTAGTTCAGGTAGAGATAAGAAGTACTGAAAGTATGAAGTATAAAAAAATTAATGTTTTTACATATGAACTATTGAAACAGAAAAGTTTTAAAAATTTGTTCGATTCCAATTTTACTCGAATTTAACTTCCTGAATATGGCAATATATATATATATATATATATATATATATATATATATATATATACATATGTATATATATACATATATACTCGTTTTGATCTTTTTATTATTAAGATCTGACAAACTGTTAGAAAATTATGTTTTTTTGTTTGGAAATTCCACAGCTTTGACTTCTTAATTTAAATATGTTTAAACTAAAATCTAGACCTTAAAGAAGTTTTTGTTAAATTATATATTTACAAAAATAATATAACTCGTTAAGTATAAAAAGAAAATATGGGGTTTATTGTTCGCCAATTATTGCAGTTGTAGCTACAATAAACAGGTATTGAAAATGATGAGGAATAATATCAAAACAAAAAAATATAAATTAATTAAAGTATATAGTGAAATCCACCAATACTAAACGAAGAAAACAGACAGACATTAATGTTTCAAACCGTTTTCATGTCTGATTTACCCTACACCAAACGATTATATGACCTTGAGTTGGCTTAATATATATAATGTATATGGAATACGTACATATTTACGAATTTATACATGCAGTAAAATATTCAATAAGTAAAATGAGAATCGACTTCTTTCATCTTTATGATTTTAAAACGAAATGAAAGTAGACTCTTTGGTAAGTGGATCTTCCAAAGAACTTTGAAAAGTTCGAATGATTTAACTTGTAAGGGCCTTCTGAAGTCTAATTAAATTATAGAAGAACGTTCGTGTGTGTGTGTTTTTGAAGCCAACGATCTACTTTCTTTTTATGCTTCAAAGTTTTGAAATTGCATATATTGTATGTATATGATTTTTTCCGTTTGGAAAGTTTATTTACCCAATAACCTCCTTTATTAAATTCATTTAAAAAATGCATACTGTTCCCACTGAAATGGACTTTGAATTAGCAGAAAAAAACTAATATTCAGCCTAGAATTAGATACATACATACATATCTGTGGTATTTTAGCATAACATCTTAAGTTGAGATAAGATAGCAGAGAAGTTAAAAAAAACTCGGTGAAAAAATAATTTGTTTCGTTTATAATACAAAACTTTAAAAACGTAAACCAAAGTGTTTTTTCGTATTGATTAACAAAATTTGTTTAGCTTTTTAATTCTGACTTAAGATGTCATGATAAAACGAGACATGAACGACATATTAAGCAATTTTTATTATACGAGTAGTTTGTAGGAGTTTGTGAAGAAGTGACAAACAGTCTGGCAAGTAATGTAGTACGATGGTGTAGAGTATTCAGCCGGTAAGACCGACCGTTATAGATCAACTTATTTACGTTTTATATTTATATATAATTTTGTTCTTAAAAATAAAGTTTTCTGTATTAAGTTGTTGTTTTTTATAGCTCTACTCTTTATTTTAAGCTGGTTGTGTATATGAGTGTATGTATATATATTTAATTTACGGCCGTGGTAAACATGTTGGAATTATCCCATTCTAGTTGGCTTACATTGGCAAAACGGCCTTTTGTTACTACAGAGAAAGAACAAAAATATATTATTTTTATGAAATCAGAACATGATTTCTTAAAAATGAAATTACACATGACATATTATTTATTTTAAATGGTTTTTGGATACTAATAATTGATAATAATTGATTCAAATACAAATGTAAATCAATTTCCTATTATAATTAAAATACTACTAAACAATACATTAAGTAAAAAATTTGTTCGTAAATTAGCGCATCGCGCAAATGACATTCACGGCTGTGCTGGCACATACGATTTCTTTCGTTGACATTTTTCATAACCGTTTTGCCTGTGGCTAACTGAGCTACCTAAACAAGAGCGGGAAGCGTTTTTTTAAACATGAAAATTCTATTGCCAATACATTTTCAATAAAATAAAACGGCCAAGCGATCTATCAAATAAGATTTCCCAGCCGGGTGGTGTTCAATTCGCGTTCTAAAGGTTTATTTCGTATAAACTGCGAAAAAATTAAAAGCTTTGACATAAAACAGACGCTTGCCGCTCTTATTTAGGTAGCTCGGTAAGTTTCATTGACGCATTGTTTAATTTCCTCATGTAACGTAGGTATGTATGTTGGTGAGCTTGTTGAAATATAGCTCTGACTTTAAGGCCCTAAATTTGTAAAACGCAAACGCAATGCCAAAATCAACACTGCAAGTAAAAACAATGTCAAAAATTTGTTATTGCTTTTTACAGAAATACATATTGCGTTTTAAAATTGTCAACGCCACAAAATATGCAGCGTTTGAAATTAAAAAATTCAATATACATTTCTATAGAAAACAACAACAAAATTATGAAATATTTTCGATTTTGTTTTTGCTTTAATATAATTTTTGGCGTTGCGTATGCGTTTTACAAATTTAGGGCCTAAATAACTCTTTAAAAATTCACCGAAAAAATTTACTCTACCGTGCAGGAAATGTCTTATGTTACCGTCATACTGAAGCACGGCTGATAAAGTTGGTACAATTGTACTTTTTTTGGTACAATTTAAAATTTAAAAGTACGCTGGGGGGTACCAGTGACTCATTTGCAACTACATATTTCTAAACTTATCAAACCTTTTATTTATTGAGATAAAATGGCAACTCGTATTTACTGTCTAATGAGTATAAGCGAAGTTAAGTGTTTGGTACATACCGATCCCTTTGCGCGAAATTATCGTATGTTACAAAAACCAAATTTTACAGGAGAGCCATTTTTATACTTTTTTCTGCTATCACTTGCAATATAAATATGAAAATATACATTCAATTTTTGGAGCAACGAAGTGGAATTCGCCTACAATATTTTGTCAGGCGACGTGTCTTTGAATGTAGAACAAGATTGAATCAAAAACTCAATTTCAAAAAAAATTGGCATATACGATATTTTCGCGCAAATGGGTCGATATGTAGATTCTTTTAATGAAATCTAATGGAAACTATGGGTATTTTGATGTTTGATTTAACAAAACAGCTAGTGATATTTGCACCAAACACTGTGAATAGATTTTTGCACTTTTTCATTGGAAGATTGCATTTGCCACATTCTAAATTTTGTATCAGCTTCAGCATATAGGCGTGCATTTTCTGATGATATTGACAAAATGTTAAAATATATAGGAAACCACTTCTGTAAAAGTTCTAGTAGAAGAGACGACTGCCTCTCATTTCAAGATTATTTTGGAACGGAAACTCATTAAATTTTGAAATTCGTCATGTAGATTGTTGTTACGTCAAGAATTCATCAACAGAATTATGGAACAGTGGGAGCCCCTCCATTATTATTTTGCTCTGAATGATTTTTAAGGAGATTTTACAAGCGCTAAATTTAATTTTGTTATATCTGGACTTTTTTTCCAGCTTATAAAATGTCTTTCGTATATACATACATATGTACATTAGAGCGACTCAAGTTGTATGGAATCAAAATTCGTGCTGGATGTACCCTCCTAAAAATGAACCTTGGACTTTTTTAAGATAACATTTTAAATATGTATTTCGGCTCTAGCTTTGACCTCTCGTGAGGTGGACCAGTTTGAAAAAGGGTATATCTTTGCATGTTTTGTTAATTTAAGAATTTGTTTCCTTACCAACATATACAAATTGCGTATCGTAAGAAAGGGGTTTTTTTTCCAACTGCATATACAATTTTCATTTCTCATTTCTTTTTTTTCTTTCTTTAGTCCTAGTTTCATCCATATATGATCTAGAAACTAAATCCGCTATCATATTAGAGTTACTACAAAATTGCATTTATATATATTCCAGAGCACCTTGTAAAATGCATCTAGTTTGCAAAAATCTAAATTATTTACATACAAAGATGATGTACTTGCCAAAAGATAAAA
The DNA here is from genome assembly GCA_930367215.1 of Pollenia angustigena. Classification (NCBI taxonomy): domain Eukaryota; kingdom Metazoa; phylum Arthropoda; class Insecta; order Diptera; family Polleniidae; genus Pollenia; species Pollenia angustigena. The sequence goes on along the minus strand of OV884061.1, from coordinate 19,623,681 downwards.
TTGGATACCCATATTGCCCCATTTAAAACGAAGGGTTACCACCCCATTGCATTTTTGTTAAATCGCGAACTAGCACGAATTTCAAAAAAAGCTGAGACACGTATTTAATTAAATCGACTATAGAATAAAACATGTTAATTTGGCACTTTTATTACAAACAACCCCGAACAAAAAATTCAAAAACCTTTTTTTTTTACAGAAAATCCATAAAAAAGGGCATGGATGATCGATCGTCCTTGGACAAATTGTATATGCAGTTGGACGCGCCTTAAATAGCCTTTCTTACGATACCCAATTTGTATATGTTGGTAAGGAAACAGATTCTTAAATTAACAAAACATGCAAAAACAGATCCTTTTTCAAACTGGTCCAGCTCACGAGAGGCAAAGCTGGAGCCGAAATATTTAAAATGTCATCTTAAAAAAGTCCAAGGTTCATTTTTAGGAGGGTAAATCGAGCACTTTTTTTGGTGAGTCGTTCTCATGTACATCCAAAAATGACATTGAAAGTGGTTTAGGATTAAAAAAAAAAATTTAGGAATGCTATAAACATTTTGCGAAGCATTAAGAAAAAAAATAAAATTAATTTCGACGACGATATTTTTAGCTAACTAGCAAATTTTTTTTGTTCCTATCTATACTTTTAAGTACCTCTTGTTTTGTTGTATAAATTTTTTGTTTATAAAACTAAAATAAAAAAAACAAGTTAGAGTGCTATATTCGGCTGTGCCGAATCTTTGATACCCTCCACCGACACTTCGAATGTTTTAGGAGTAATATCTGTATGATGTCTATTTATTATTATAATCTTTGTAAAAACAGACATATGCATTAAAATTTGTTGCGGTTTAGACCTATATAAAATTATTGATCGACAATCAGAATCAATTTTAAAAAGCTTGAGTAGAATATCAGTTTAAGCTGAACTTAAATGATTTTCAGGAGAATAAATTATATAAAAGCCATGGTAAGCTATGAACCAATCATCCCAAATTCTGAGAACGATTTCTGGTATTAAAAAACATAAATTTCAATACAGCGGTGCAATTAGTTTAAGCGTTTGCAGTAAATTTCAGAAGGCTGCTAAAATGGAATCTAAGGAAAATTGTGGACCGTATATCACAAAATTGCATAACATTTTTTCTGTCCATATGAAGCTAAACTGGAAGAAAGTTTACCGCGTATTTAATTATTTTACCAGAGTGGGCTTTATATGAGGCCTATGGTAAGTTATGCACCGATCTTCACCAAATTTCACAGTCTCATTTCTAGTTCTATAAAACTGTGATGTATCAAATTTTGTTATGATAGCATTCTTTTTTACGTTTTTAGGCGTACTAAGCTGTTTTCCGGGAGTAAGGTTTATATGGGGCCTAGGGTAAATTATGAATTGATCTTCACGAAATTTCACAGTCTTATTTCTTGTCCTGTACAACTTATATGTTCTAAATTTTGTTATGATAGCATTATTTTTTACGTATTTAGGTTTACTAAGCTGTTTTCCGGGAGTAAGGTTTATATGGGGCCTATGGTAAATGATGGACCGTTCTTCACAAAATTTTAAAGTCTTATTTCTCGTTCAATAAAACTGTGATGTACCAAATTTTGTAATGATAGCATTTTTTTTACGTTTTTAGGCGTACTAAGCTGTTTTCAGGGAGTAAGGTTTATATGGGGCCTATGGTAAATGATGGACCGTTCTTCACAAAATTTTAAAGTCTTATTTCTCGTTCAATAAAACTGTGATGTACCAAATTTTGTAATGATAGCATTCTTTTTTACGTTTTTAGGCGTACTAAGCTGTTTTCAGGGAGTAAGGTTTATATGGGGCCTATGGTAAATTATGGACCGATCCTCACGAAACTTAATATTTTCATTTCTAGTCCTATTTAACTGTGACGTGCCAAAATTTGTTATGATAGCATTGTTATTTAGGGTTTTAGGCTTACTATACCGTTTTCCGGGAGTAGGGCTTATATGGGGCCTAGGGTAAATCATGGACGGATCTTCAAGAAATTTTACAGCGTGATTTCCAGTTACATAAAACGAACTGTTGCGAAATCTTATATCATTCTGTGCATTTTTCCACCATTTATGTTAGTTTTTGTAACAAAATTATCAATTTTTTTTAGGTGGTGGTTCCACATTTTGATTTATAGCTCAGATCCTATTGAACCGATTTTGCTGGATTTGAATCCCAAACTGCTTAGGATAACTGCAAGCAATTTGACACCAAGTTTGTTTATTTCTTTTGAGTTTTTCGAAAGTGAGCGTGTTTTCAACAGACGGACAGACGGACAGACAGACGGACATGGCTAAATCGACTTAAAATTACTCAAGGACCCAGAATATATATACTTTAAAGGGTCTGAGATGAATAATAAAAAAGTTTCACACGGAATGACAAACTTAATATACCCTCTTCACAACTAATTTCGGTGGAGGGTATAAAAATATATATATAAAAATGATTTAGTACTATTGAGATCGAAAAAGTACGATTCTCTTTTATCATCCCTGTGCTGAAGCCACATATTAGCTGCGTTCGAGAGAACACAAAAGTTTTTACCATTTTTTACTAAACTTTACTGCAATTTACGAAATTGCGTTCGAGTACACAAAATACTGTAAATGAGAACATAAATTGAGAGCGAAAAGTGACAGTTCTTGTCTGAGTATTTAAAAATTTTTACTGCAGAAATTTTTGCAGTAAAATTTAGTAAATCAAAAAAACATATGTTTCAAAAGGTAAGCAAACAAAAGTCGAATAAAAGGCATACAAATTATGAAAAAATTGTTAAATTAAAGAAAAGTTGAAATAAAAATTAAACCAAAACAAGAAGTGAATAAATATTAATTAATTAACTTGTTTGTGAAGCATTTATTTGGCTAAATACAAACTTTTGAAATTTTTTTTGTTATGTTAATTTTTTAGAGTTGTAAAAGTGTGAATTATTTGGGCACTTAAGTAATAAATAGCAAACAAATTATTCATGTTCTTCGAATAAAATAAATGTAAAATCGAGTAAAATAAAAAACAAACAAATATGGAAGATTACATAAAATAGTTTGTTTGTATTTTCCAAATATGGTCGTGTTATAAAAAGTAGTTAATCGAGTACTAATAAGAAACTGAGTTCAATTATTTGCCATCAGCTGTTGCCATTATTTTACGAATTTTTACAAATTTTGCGTTGGCGTACTTTTTTGGACAACAGCTTTTTGTGAGAGCAAATTTTTCAGTTCACTCATTTACTGCATTTTACTGTAAAAGTACTCAAACGCACCTTTTGACAACTTGAATATTCATGTAACAGTTTTATGCATTTGAACTTGTATGTGAAATAGTCGAAATTGTTTTGTGTAAAAGCATTACGCTTCTATGCATATTCCGCATTTATGCACCAAAAAAATAATACAATTTTAATTAATTGGTTTTAAAAAACATATCCATTTAAAATAAATAAAATATCATGTGTCTAATTTTTCTTATTTTTGATTTTTTTAGGTACTTACAATCTTCATCATCGGAATCAGAGTTCTCAGAGTCGGAACTGCCTTCAGAAACAGCATCACTTTGCATGGGATTAATGGTAATAGTTAGTGCAGAGTCGTCCCACACTAAAGCCTCGTCAGCAATCTAAAAAAATATCGGATAGCATAGATATATAAATTAAAATATAAACATGCGGAGTGTTATATTCGGCTGTGCCGAATATTTGATACCCTTCACCGACAGTAGGAATATTTCAGGCGTGGGTCCTATATGGGATCTCTAAGTTATTAATTAATTTTTATAAAAGCCGACGTCAGTATGTATTAAAATTGTTGCAGTTTAGGTCTAAGTTATTTTATTTCTGCTCTTATTAAACTTAATTTAAATTAATTTGAATTAATTTGAGTATTACCCCTGACAGACATATAGTTTACATACCATGGTATGCATACAACAATTCTTACTGAACACAGCTAAAAAGATGTGTTAAATAAAATACCATATTTATACTACGAATGAACATCTATTAATTTTTTATTTACGCAATGTATACCTTAATTTGTCATAATTTTTTGTTTATAATAACCCAAATCGGAAAGTAATGAATATGTGCCACTGAATTAACGAAACTATGAATTAATCACTGTTTTATAATGTTACAAATGGATAAATGGAAACTATGAATTAATCACTGTTTTATAATGTTACAAATGGATATTTTGAGATCAAATATTTTAATAAAAATACCGTAAAATTATTGAATAAAACAGCGTATACTATACAAAATAAAATAGTGAATCAGATACATCATACGAATTCCTTAAAAAATAAAATAGCCTATATGGATAACTTGCATTTTGAATGACATAATTATGGTCTTAAAGGATGCGTAGAATAAAAAAAATTGGTCAATTTAAAGAAAAGAAACTGTATTATGTATTCGTTGAAAACTCCAATATAAAGAATTTTTATTTACCGCGATATTGAGGTTTTAATAGAAATCCGATGTGACAAAAACTTTAAACACGATTTTCTCAAAACCCCAAAAAAAATTATACGCTATTGTTATATTGCGGGGACGATATTATAATTCATTGATCGTATGCAATACATAACACATAAAGATTAACTTAAGTTTGTACAATCTTATATGTACCTTGCAGACAACGTAAATGAATCAAAGAGTTTTACAATGCTTAGTTGGCTTATTGTATACGCGTTGATAACTTGCTCTGTTTTGGAACTCATCCATACTTTCTGCAAGTTCTGCGGCTCGTATACCATTGCCTTTATAAAACTATGTTTCAAAATACAGTATCAAAGCATCCCACTGTTCTACGATTCTTACAACATCTTCCTTTAAGAAGTCCATCTTGTGTAAGAAACACCTAATACAGAACAGAATTCCTGAAATTCTTTTAGGACTATGTGAAAAAACTTTAAATATTACCACAAAGAACCTTAATATTTTTTGCATTGCTAAGTAAGATTAACTATAAGCTTACCAACAGCTTAAAAGGCATCTGACTTGGTAAGCTCGAATAAGATGACAAAACTATCCTTTATAAAACTAACACCGTCAAAGTAACTTGCTCCTAACGTAATATCAATGTCATATCCATAGTTTCATCAACAATCAAAAAAAAATGTTTGTGTTTGGTAAAAAAGCTATGAGATTTGTAATTGTCTGCTATCCGTCCAATTTTCTAAAACCGACCAAAATCCGACCAAGCCGAAAACATTCGACCAAATTTGGTCGGAAAAGACCATGTTCGGCAACCCTGTACAGAACTACTGTACTTTTTAAGATGAAAAAAAGTCTGTTTCTATGGAAATTGTTTGTATGGATTCCCGCTGGGGTAGTACAAGAAAAAAAATTTAAATGAAACTAAACGCACATATGTATGTAGGCATATGTGCGTTTAGTTTCATTTAAATTTTTTTTCTTGTACTACCCCAGCGGGAAAACTCAGAAGATCTTCTTACTTCAGGCCTTTTTAAAGGCCTGCTTAAAAATATTTTTGATTTAATTACTTTTCTTACGTAACTGCTAAAGAATGCCTCATAGAAGGCCTCGGCTCTTTGGTATGAGAAGCGAGAAAAGAAGGAGTGACATTTTTTGTTTTGTTTTTTTTTTGCACAAGCAAAAGCCAAAGAATTCAGATCCCTTTACAAAAACAAAGTAACATATGTTGTAAATCATTTTAGTTGAAGTGGAAAAGAGAAAGAGTAAAATTTTTTGTTTTCTTTTTTTCGCCAAAGCGAAAGAATTCCGATCCCGTTAAAAAAACAAAGTAACAAAGTTGGTGCATATTAAAATACAAAATAAAAACAATAATGTAAATCATTTTAGTTCAGTCACAGAGTATACAGAGGCGTCACGAGACAGAAAATATTGTGTTTTTTTCTGTCTTTTTCTTCGAAAGCTGCCCTTTTTGCGTTTTTTGTTTAGATTATGCAATTTGTGTAGATAGTAGCGGCCTGTTTTTACGCATTGTCACTTCACTAACAAAAAATGTTTTCTTTCTCTTTCTTCGAAAGCTGCCCTGATTTAGGCATTTTTCATACGTCACTTTTTTCATCTCTGTGTACTTTGTGGTTCAGTTTTGTCCATTAAGGAAGATAGGTACTTGTGCTTAAAAGTTTTATTTTTGTTATAGGTATACTTTTATTTACAATCTATTTTACAATATTTAGCAAATTTGATTATTTCAATAAAAAAATAGGTATCACATGTGTTATTAAACCACAATAAGTTTAATAAAATATATAAACATACGTTTGTAAAATAGGTATGTATACATATATAAAAAGTTAAGTGTTGTTTCATTTTCTATATTGGAGATCTGATATGTACATGAATCCTATTCCGTCTTCTAATTTCATTTGTAGAGGAAATATTCCTTAATGTTTTAGACTGATAGCCCTTCAATATGACCTTTAATGCATTTGTAGAAGGATGGTCTGAAAGGCCTTTTAAGAGCCATAAATTGAAAGGCCTTTTAACTTACCTTTCTTAAAAACCCTTCAATATAACCTTTTTGCTAAGGCCTTTTGAAAGTCATTCTCTGGAAAGCCTTCTAAGAGCCATTTATTTGAAGGCCTTTAAGAAGCTCTGGGGAAGAAAGGAAAGCGGAAGGCCTTTTCCGCAATGACAACGCGTGTAAAAAAGATATGAGTATGGAATGGAGCGAGAAGGCCTTGTTTATCCAAAAGAAGGGGTACAGGGGCCTTCTGGAAGGCCTCCGTACTCCTTCTTTTTCCCGCTGGGACATAGTTAATGCTGAATATATACATATGTACATGAGTAATAACCCTGCAAATAAAATTGGACCACCTGACCCATTTTGATAAAATGGACTACTCCATGGACTAGTCCGATGTAATGCAAGCATGGACCATGCCATTGTTAAAAAGTGTTTGTAGTGAGACGACATGTCTTCGTTTTTTAACGACATGCTTTCGTGTTTACACGACTTCAAAACTAATCCTCTTGAGTATACCATGGAGTAGTTTTAAAACTACTCCTTACTGGTCCAAAGGTGGGCTATATACCATGGAGTAGTTTTAAAACTACTCCTTAGTGGTCCAAAGGTGGGTTATATGGTCCTCTCCTAGGACATCGTAATGTTAAATAGACCAGGTTTTTTCCATACGTTTGGGTTAGTTTTGGACTAGTCCTGGTCCCTTGTGGACTACTCTTTACACGCGTGTTTGGACTGGTCCTATTATTTGCAGGGAATTGCTTCATTTCTGGCTTTTTTGTTTGTATTTTTTTTTTTTTACCAAAACAACCATTGTCGCCAGGGTTGTGAACTATTTCTAATCAAAAAGCGCCGTGTTCATAATCAAAAAGCGTTAAATAAAAGTTAAATAAAAAACTTAAGGCCTGTTCGTCGATAGCGAATGAAGACTTCGTTCGCTTAAATTACATTTCAAAACAAAAACAAATTTTAAAATATTGTTTTTGTTTTACATGTAAGTTAAGCGAACGAAGTCTTTATTCGCTATCGACGAACAGGCCATTAATGAAATGTTTAAGAACCAAGTTTTATTAATTACACTGGCCGTCAAAAAAATCGTTTTAAAAAAAAATATATGAAAAACAAAGATACTGCTGCGCTAAATTCAAATCCGTTTTCAGTTTTTTCTATCATGTTTTATGGGCTAGACTTATATTTTGACCGAAATAAGGCATTTATGCTACATACATTTTATCATAACTTGCGAACGATATTGATCTTTTACAAATATTTATTTTCAAAGTTATTTCTTAATTAATTTTTCCATGCAAATAAGGCCAAAGGCGCTAAATTGGCAACTCTGTGCATACGACAAAAATCAGCGAATAGTTTTTAAATGCGAAACCAAATATTCGCCTCACTCATATTGTGTGATGTTCGAGAACGAAACAATTGTATAAATTATAATTTAGTTGATTTATCATTTATCAAATGATGGGTACCAATAAAAGCGCTAATTTAGCGCTCTTTTTAAAAAAAGCGCTAAGGAAAAATAATGCGCCTTTTCGACAGTTAAAAAGCGCTAAATCTAGCGCCAAAGGCGCTAAATTGGCAACTCTGATTGTCGCACTGAACACACGAAAATCTTTTTTAAAAAACGAAGCTAACGATTGTATAAATAACAAAGCACGATGTGCATTATTTGAATGACTGCAAACCAGCAGCGAATATTTGCGGTTGCGCAAGTTTGATTGTATGACCGCAAGCGAGTGTATTTGTTGTTGTTGATTAAATGCGATTTTTTCAATCGCATAAAGCTGTTCTCTGATTCAAATCCAATGTCTGTCAGGGGTATGAAACATCATGATTCCTAACAGTTTTAGCCGAACTAAAATATTTTCGAGAGGGGAGTTTATTTTTGACCCATGGCTAATAATGGACCAGTTATCCCAAAATTCTTAAGAGTGTTTTCATGGGCAGCCTTAAAGTTTGTACAAACAACAACAACAACGACTTTTGGGCGGTTATTTCATATGAAATAAAGCCCAAATAGGTATATATTTTTTGGTGGATTTTTTATTTTTAATTTATAACGAAACGTTTATGGGAGTAAGAATTTTCAATAACAAGCACCTGCTTCGCTAATTAAGCTGCCCTGCAAAGCCAGACTTCGGCAGGGCGCAAGGATTTTCTCATCTAAGGTACACCAAACAGCGGCTTCGCTAACTTAAGCTTCTTTGCGAAGCCGGCCTCGGTTGGGCACAAGGCCAATTAGTTAGCGATGTCGGTGTTTGTAATACCATAGAGGCGAAATTCTTTGCGCCCGGCCAAAGGCCGGCTGTTTTCAAGAAGCTATAGTAAGCGACGCCTAAGTTTGGTATATCATAGAGGAGGAAATCCTTGCAATCAGCCAAAGTCCCAACTATGCTATCAACGCGCGATTCTTTAAACCAAAACTGTACAATTAATGGTATAATACATATTGGGGTTTTATTTCATATGATGGGGAATATCGTTAATCATGGACCATTTTTAACGACATTTTCTACTGTGATTTTAAGCCCTATGAAACTACGAAAGACCAAATTTTGCTACATAAACATTATTCGTTAAGGTGTTCGGCGTACTTAAGTGTTTTCAGAGAGCAGATTTTGTATGGGGCCTATGGTAAATAAAGCTGGCTTCACGAAATTTAACACTACGATTTCTAGTCATAGAACGAATTTGTGGGAAATATTATATCAATCCGTGCATTATGCCACCATTTATGTAAGTTTTTGTAAAAAAATTTTCATTTTCTTAAGGTGGTGGTTCCACATTTAGATTCATAACTCTTATCCTACTGAACCGATCTTGCTGGATTTCAATCATAAATTGCTTACTCTTTTGGGTTTTTCGAATGTGAGGTTGTTTTCAACAGATAAAATCGACTTAGAATTACTCAAGCAGCTAGAATATATATACTCCATGTGGGCTCAGATAAATTAACTTCGATATTCAGAAAATATTAATTATCTTTTTAGAAATACCTAACATCACTCATATCTCCAAAACTTAAAGAGATAGAAAAAAATGTAATAGGTATCGTTGTTCTTTAGAAAAATAAGCGGACAGGCGTCCGACACTTTTATGAAATTCCGCCGATTTAGGGAGTAAACGGGTAAAACCTGCATTTCGGTACTTTTTTGTCATCCCATCTACCTTTTAAAGCAATTAGCATTGAAATAAAGGTTACATCACATTTGAAACTTATCTAAAAAATACAAATTTGGTACTTTTTCGAAATTCGAACATTTAAGGGGTGCAAATCGTAACTATTAATGGTACTTTTTTTTACAAAGTATTTTTCTCCATTCTTTGTTTGCGTATTAATATTGAAATTTTTGATGAGGGGAAAAAGTACCATTTTTTGGCATATACAGTACTTTTCGCTTATAGTCCATTCCGCTTAAAGGCCAAAAACGGATTAAAGCCAAAACTGTCATATTCATTTGCACATTTTTCCGAATTTCATACAAATTATTTGTTCTGAGGTCCATTTCGATTGTAGTCCATTTTCGTTTAAAAGCCACATTTTCTTAGCACACATTCATAATTCTTTATGCAAAAATGGTCGCTTATAGTCCACTCTGTTTTTTATATTTTTTAATCAACAGGCAACATGTTTTTATTTGGGGCCCTATGCTTCTTATAGGATCTTCGGGAACATATATATATATATATATATATATATATATATGTATATATATAACATGTTTTTATTTACCTTTCTCGCAACTATTATTTTTAACAATTTATTTCAATTAAATCAATATTTGGTTATGTTTTAAATAAACTTTTCTTTTGTTTAAAAATAATGGTTTTATTGAAGAAAATAATATTTATATAGTCCAAAATGTGGATTATAATAGATTTCACTTATTATCCATAAAATGGCTTATAAAAAAATCGGTTATAGTCCAACTTCGCTTATAATCCACAAAAGTTGTGCAACTAGAGTAGTGGACTATAAGCGAAAAGTACTGTACGTATAAAATTGTGGACACCAACCACAATTTTAAATTTTTGATCCTTCAATGGGGGAAAAATGGTCCTAAAAGAAGAAATCTGGGTAAATAAATGTCTTTCTTTAGCTTCTTGGTTCTACAACTGTTACTTTTTTCAATTACCGTTAATATTGCCCCAAGAAACATAAAATTCTACATGCAACTTCCTAAGTGATAAGACTCTATGCGTGAAATTTTTTAAACATCAAATTAAACATGCAAAGTTCTGAGTTAATACGAATCTGTAAGAGGGGCGTTTTGGTTCTTTATTGTTCATTAACCGGTACTCACTTAGGATAGGGTTCAAGAGCGCTAGACCTCTATACTCAAAAAACATTAATAATCGTTGAAGAATAGATCGTTAAAACAATAGTTCAGTCTATTTCTGCGCTCGACCGTCCCCAGAACCAGGGCTGTGGAGTCGTCCAAAAATAGTTCTAACACCGAATCCTACTCCAACCGATGAAATTTTTTAAGTCCGACTCCAACTCCCACTCTTACAACGATGCTTAATGCATATGAAACTAATCATTATTTGACTTTAAACTCTTTTTTAAATGCAGTACATTTTAAATATATTGTTCCGAAAGTAACTTTGGTTAAGAACTAGTTGCAATTATTAGTTAAGAATTAGATGAATTTATGTATTTATCTTGTATTCATTAGTTGTTTTGTATTCATAAGGAATTTTATTAGTTTACATTGTTATTAAAAATTGTTATAATTTAGTACACTTCAATCCATATGTGCAGAAAGCCCTAGAAATTACCGTTAAAAAAGCTTAAGTATAAGTGGTGAAATTATGTAAGCATAAGTGCCGTCATAAATCATAATAGACGATGGAGTGGTGAATAAGTAAAGCCTCGAACCTTCGAGAAACATTTGGAATGTTCTAGATGGCTGAATTACAGTATAAATATTTGCGGCGGCTAGCATCAAAAGACAGTATTAGTTCAGACTTTGTCAAGTTTACTATAAACATTGAAGTGTGTTGATTACAATAGTGAGTTGTAAATAAAAGCTGTAAATTTCGGTTGTTAAAGTGACTAAGTTCTTAATAAATAAGTGTTATACATTAAATTGTTGTGTTTATTTGTTTTATTTAAATTGCAATAAAAGAACTCGAAACGGTTTATTATAAAGGAAATAAACCAAAACGTTATTGAAAGGCAGTAGCGTAAAAATATAAATGCAACAAGAAATTTGTTCTGTAAAAATTTAAAATCGATATTTGAAGTATTACATCGCCGATTTCCAAGAATTTTTATTTTAGAAAATTTTAGAGTTTTTGTGGGTATGTATAAAAAACACAACTCCGACTCCACAATCTAGCTCTGAACGAATGCGAAAGTGAATTTTTCGTTTGCCACGTATTAGGGTGCTTTTTAAATTCCGTGAGTATGCTACATACATCAAAAAAAGTTGCCCCGTACCGGTTTGTGTTGGCCTTAAGGAGCGTATAGACGACATGTTTTTGTCATCTGACATGTCAAATTTCCCACTGCAAAACACATACATGTCGTGTGTTACCTTTTTAACTTTGCTTCTGTAAAAGTCAGACGCAAAGTCATCTGACAAAATTTCAATTAGAGCGTGCTCTATTTTCTTCTGACAAACCATCTGACATCAGAAATCTATGCCGGGAAGAAACTGGCAGCGGCGTCAACTATTGACGGAATCATTAGCCGGCTGAAGTTAAAATTTTACAATACCAATTTATGTATGCTCATCTCACCATTGAATAGAATTTATGTAAATATATATATAAAAACCGTTTCATTATAAAATTCTAAATTGGTATCTTTAAAATAAAAGAAAAAAATGTTGGGATGGCTAAATTATTTTACGGCGCAAATAAATATTTTCGTGGCGGCAGAAAGCTATTTTGAAACCGAGAACTACTTTGGTTTCTGCAATAACAATGCGAAAAAAAACAGAGACAATGTCAGAAGCAAATTACATGTACGTTTGTGACCGAATATTATAAACCTTATGTAAAACATCAATTTTGACAGACATGAACAATTACATGTGACTTGAAAATTTGACATGTCAGATGACAAATACATGTCGTGTACGGGCGCCTTTAAGGAGCGTATAGACGACATGTTTTTGTCATCTGACATGTCAAATTTCCCACTGCAAAACACATACATGTCGTGTGTTACCTTTTTAACTTTGCTTCTGTAAAAGTCAGACGCAAAGTCATCTGACAAAATTTCAATTAGAGCGTGCTCTATTTTCTTCTGGCAAACCATCTGACATCAGAAATCTATGCCGGGAAGAAACTGGCAGCGGCGTCAACTATCGACGGAATCATTAGCCGGCTGAAGTTAATATTTTACAATACCAAGATATGTATGCTCATCTTACCATTGAATAGAATTTATGTAAATATATACATAAAAACCGTTTCATTATAAAATTCTAAATTGGTATCTTTAAAATAAAAGAAAAAAATGTTAAGATGGCTAAATTATTTTACGGCGCAAATAAATATTTTCGTGGCGGCAGCAAGCTATTTTGAAACCGAGAACTACTTTGGTTTTTGCAATAACAATGCGAAAAAAACAGAGACAATGTCAGAAGCAAATTACATGTACGTTTGTGACCGAATATTATAAACCTTATGTAAAACAGCAATTTTGACAGACATGAACAATTACATGTGACTTAAAAATTTGACATGTCAGATGACAAATACATGTCGTGTACGGGCGCCTTTAGCAGTAGTTCGTTGATTACAGCAGAAACATTATAATTTTAATTAGAAAGTTTAAGCACGCATAAAATCATTATAGTTTTGCTTAGGAAGTATTTCCATAATTTCTGCAGAATAGTCGGCAGTCTGGGATTTTATCAGAGGCGGCGCAAGCCAAAAATTATTAAAATCTGTCTACAACTTTTGCTTTTATACACAAAAGATGAAAAGTTTTATTTAAACTTAAAAATTTCATAAAACGCCATATTTGTATTGGAGACCTCCTAAGGGGTGGAGACAAAGGGCAAGTATGTTTCAAAACTAACTGAGGTCGGTCATATATTATATTCCCCTAGGGCAATTATGGGACTTTTTCTTAAAAATATTTCTAGCCTGCATTGAACATTTTGTATGGAAGCCCCCTTAAGAAAGAGAGATAGCGGGTACGAATATTTGGGTTAAATGATGGAGATGTAAAATAAAGTGGGATTGGTCAAACAAAAGTTATTTTAACGAGTTGATTTTATATTCGACCTTTGGTAAATTATGGACCGATCATGACGAAATTTGGTGAAGTAATTTTCTGTCATATGAAACTAAATTAGACCATATTTCATCGCTTTTTTGTAACAGTAACATCGATTTTTTCCGAAGGTTGTATCACATTTGGATTTATAACTCTTTTTCTTCTATGCCAATTGTAGTGTATTGCAATCCCAAACTGCTTGGAAGAACTAGAACAAATTAGTCACCAAAATTGTTAATTTTTGTCAGCATCCTTTTCTGAATTGATATAACAATACTTGTTGTAATACTTTTTAAATAAAAAATTCTTATATTTTAAGAAAAATTTGTGTGCAAATGTTGCCTTAAAACACATTTCGAGCTACGGCAGGCAGTATTAATATTTTATATGTAAATATTTTATTTTATTTGTCCTGCGAAACTTTCAAAATCCCTGCGTTTCTCAATGTTTTTTGAAATTCGCACAGCTTTCTTAAAAATGTTAAACTGGCAACGCTTTTACTAACAGAATTGGATCAAATTTGTGAACCAAATATTTTATTACAATAAAGATGGTGAACTTGAACCAATGTGTGTGTGTTTATTTTGATTTGCAGCTAAATTTTAGTGATGCTCATTCCAGCAAACAATTGTTTGTTTTTAACGCTTATTAATTTAGTTCATTGATGGTCAAAAATGTTTTGCATATGTATTATGACGCTGGGACTCCACGTAGCAATTTTTATTGCTAAGTACAAGCAATAACGTCGGCAGAAAAATGACAGAACAATGGAGTAATAATTGCTGATTATATTGCTGGAGAACACTTGTTATTGCTTTGCCATAAATTTGCAATTTTCACCGCGAGTAGTTGTATACAGTTTTGTGCCTTTATTTATAACATTTGTTTCATGTTTTGTTTTGAAGTGATTGTTAAATTTTCTTTTTAAATTAATAAATTAAATTAATAAAATAATTAATAGTAATTGTCGTAGCTGTGTTTTGTATTACTTTTTTGTTTACTTGCGTATGGAAAAAAAAGCCTAAAACTTGTATTGTTCTATTGAAAAAATAAAAATATACAAAAAAAAACAAATTCGTCGTTTGTTTTTGTTAATATTGTCGTTTATTTAAAAATATAATATATAAATACTTTTTCTGTATTTTGTTGAAGCATTTTTTCACTTGGCGGCTTTTTCTTAATCGCTTTTTTAATAAATAAACACACTAACAAATAAATAACCGTACAGAGAAATGAAATGTCAGATAAACTACAACTGATTTGACAGCAGATTGCTAAGCAATAATTGCTCAATCAATAAGAAGAGCAATCATTGCGCAATAGATTGCCACTCATAGCAATATGCGGTCTATACGTCGCAAATTTTATGGAGCAATCAAATTTGACGTTTGCAGCAATAAATATTGCTACGTGGAGACCCGGGGTGAGAGAATTTCAAAATACAGAGATACGCAAAACTAAACGCACAAATTTTATTTAAATTTAATACAAATAAATTGTTTTGATTGTAAATTATTTACAATAATACCGTCCAACTAAATTTTCTATTTTTTAAATTGACTTTTAAAATTTTAGCTTTTAAAAATGTTTACCATAAAGTAAGAATTGGAAATTTTTAAATATTACCATTAAAAAAAATTCAATGTGAAGTGCGAGCATGTTTAGAAATTAAAATTAAGAATTATATCTACAAAAATCTCCACTAAATTCTTCTACATTTATGCTTTTATGACAATTTCGAAAAAACATTCAAATATTTTAAAACTTCCAATTCGTACTGTTTTTTAAATTTTTAAAAAGTTACAATTTTAAAAGCCAAAAAAAAAATAGAAAATTTAGTTTTGACTGTATTATTTTAAATGTTTTACAACCAAAACAATTTCTTTCTATTAAATTTAAATAAAACTGGTGCGCATAGTTTTGCGTATCTCTGTATTTTAAAATTCTCTCTCAATACATATGCAAAACACTTTTGAGCACCAATGAGCTAAAATCACTTAAAGGTTTATGATAAAGGAATAGAGCAAAACGCTTATTATAAAGTAAAAATTAAAGATATGTTTGTATATGTTACCTTTGGACATGGCTGATGCCGATCAGTGAATTTTTGATTGCTATTATTTTTTAGACGTGCAATAGAAACTCCACCTAATAATATGACTAAAAACACGCAAATCAGAATTATCAGCATTGTGGGGTGAGCACTTTCAGCTGTTAGATAAGATAGTAATAGACAAAAGTGTTAGAAAAATTATTTTTTTTTTTTTAATTATATAATATATATTTACCTTTATGGGCTATGGAATGTATGCGAGATTTAGGCTCTTGCGCATCATGCTGATGATTCATTGCATGAGAATAGACTTTATTTTCTAGAAAGAAAATTAATTTAAATTTGCTTTCAAACAATTACATTCTAACAAATTATTTCAACAATTACATTTCGTTTTAATTAACAGTAATAAATTTAGAATGTGAGAATCATTTCTTTTTCATAAATTGTTTTATTTTATTGTTTAACCATTTTTTTGAATGTTCTTCTATGAGAAATTGCTAAGAATAAGTTTAACTTCAATGTTAACCAAAGGTTGGCTTAAGTAAAAGTATGTGAAATATTGAGGGAATAAGACTATTGTAAAATGCTTTTTAAATTGAAATTTAACTCATAGAAGCATATTCAAGTTTATATGTATATGTTTCCTTACCCGTGTACTGTATGCCATCTGCGGCATTGGCTTGCAATACACCACCATTTACTGCAAGGGTACTAGGAGCTGTTGTTGTTTTTAGACCATTATTCACGGGAACTTGTTTGGGATGCAATACTGTCAATGTCAAAGTAAATTCGGCACTTTTAAACTGAGAATTTATTTGAGAACAGGTTACTTTAAATACACGATTGAGATAATAAGCAGGTTTTTTGTTGCTATACACCAGAGCATTTAGAACGTCTAAGTAGTTGCCGATGCTGTCAGGTCCAATCATTTCGACACCGTCTTTATTGATATTAGTTTTAATGTCTAATGTTGTGGAGAGATTTTCGTCACCATCTACCTGGATTTCTTCGTGATCAGGATTTAATGAAGGAAAGACAATAACGCTACAGGTATCTAAGATTTGAAGTTGGGCTGAGACAGGTTCGCCTGAAGCGGTAACGATGGTTATATTTATATTGCCAAGTATATGGACACCACTCTTGATTTCTGGATATGACACCAAATTATTGGAATTGCCTAAAATTGTGAAGCGAGAATAAACAAATTATTTAGTTAGATAAAGTAAACGACTCAATTCTGTTAAACCGATTCCCATATGCATATATAGTAAGATAAAAATAATAAAATAATGGTAGGTATTCTCTCTTAACGGACAACTTCTGTACAGATTCATTTGAATGGTCTCTTCGGTGTACAGTCATAAGAGATTCCGCTGTACAACAAAGGTACCATGAAATAACTTCCACATGAAAAAATCCCTTTTGAAAACATCTCAAAAAATTAGATAAATTTCAAAACCTTTTATTTGGAAGTTATTTCACTGCCCCTACAGAATCAAGCATCTTAATGAAGTTGCGCAAAAAAAAAATACAAATAGAGGTGTCCCATTTTATCATAATATAGACATACAAATATGAGCTCGGTTTCTGGTCAAGGTATTGAAACCAATACAATCCGTTTAATCTATGGGCCTGACTAAATTTAAATTAATAGTTACCGGTTATCAAGATTTTGGAATTTTCTCCCTTATTAAATGTAGCAGCACTCGACTCAGAATGGACTTTATATCTTAAAGATTCCTGCGTTTTCTGATTGCTGCTTCCTTGAGTCATAAAGGTTGTGGTAGGTGTTACTGTCGTAATGCGGCGAGATGTTGGCATATTTTGCATGCCAACTGGACTGTTGGAAGAGTCCAATCTTTGATTGTGTGCAGCATATGATGCTGTTGCAGTAGAATTTGTTGCTAGCACCATAGGACTAGTAGGTTCATTAACCATTATGTAGGTCTCAACCGTTGGCAAACGTATGGCACTTTGATTAATGCACATCATTGTACTGCGCACCTCAATATTACGACGTCCAATCGTTGGGTTTTCCTTGGTATTTATATACTGGATTTTTTGCAACAATAATTCAACATTGCTTTTGCTTTGGCCCTCTATGTAAATTTCGTTAAGCTGAGAATTCGTTTGCACCTGGGACTCTGGTTCCAACAGACTTTCCGCCGGTGGTAATAAATGTTCTGCGCAGTTCGTGCCACATTTAACATCGTCATTTGTTAAAACGGCATTTAATGAAATCTTAATTTCCGATATATCTCCATTAAAGCCATGTTTTAGGCGATTTTCGCTACTCTGGTAACAGGCCCCTACAGCTAAAGTTGTATTAACACCATGTGCAGCATGCAAAGGCCAATCATCTATTACTTCGGGGTTATTATGACGATCTTCTAAAGAATTCTCAAAGAGTACACCATCTACGTACAACTCAACCTTGGAATTTTGATCGACGTTCAAAACATAATGATGCCACTCGTTGTCGCAAACTTGCGGTATTTTCCAGCGCCATTCGGCTGGACTGAATATATTTAAATCTCCCTCATTAAAATTTTTACGCAGCAGCAATATAAGGCGACAATTTCTAACAAATAAGGCCATATGATGACGATTCATTTTGTGGTCATCGGCACTGCAGACAATATGCTCCTTAACATGTTTATTATCACCTGAGGAACCGCTAAAGTGCCTAAAAATGGTGATAATACTAAAAGGACGTTGCGAAAAGTCATGACGTGCAATGCTTCTATCTGGTATTATAACACCCGACGAACCATCGAAATGAAATATTGGCTCAGAACCTTCGTCATATGACAAATCTCGGGTCCATTCGGCATTTCGTGGCAACAAGTCTACCAAAGTTAAATGTTGGGAACAATTAGTTATATCACGGTCGCAGCCGAATGAAATATGTTTTGTCTAGAAAAAAAGTACTTAAATTAATTTTTGAATTTTCCTTAAATTTTTTTTTTAATTTTTAACGTTTAAATAAAAATTTAGAACAAAAAATTAATCATGAATACAGTTTAAACGGTTAAAATAGCTAAATAGTTGTGTTCCCGTCCGTGCTACACTAAATTTACTCAAAGGCCAGGATGGAAAATTCAGATTTTTTACGTGGTCATAATCTCTACCAAAAAGCATTTTCGAATAAAATAACTAAACTTTGTGCACTAATTTTATTGAAAAAATTAAGAATACTAGCGGAATATATGTTTTAAGTAATCTGATAACTGTATTAAAGTATTGTTTTTAATACTTTAGAAAAATAAAAATTTGTTTGTTGTATTTTTTTATTAATCAACTGTCATCTTAATTATCTCAAATGTAATGTAAACAGCTTTGATAAACTTAGTCAATATTTTGCTTTAACGCGTTTAAAAACTTTAAGGCTCAACTATAATATGCATAATCCGGCTTAAGCTACTGTCAAAAATTAACAAAAAAAAAAAAAAAAAAAAATTAAAAAAAGCATTATAAAAACAAAATCAAAAAATATTGTATTCTGTACGAAACGTACGATCTGTTTCGCACCTTGCTTAAGCAAATGCCAGTTTCATAAAATTAACCAAAAACTTTTCTTCACTTTCTAATGGGGAACCTAAAGACTGGAAGGCATACGACTACCTTCCTACTGGACAGGTGATTCTCTCTTCCACCTTTTTTAAAATTGTTTTCCTTACCAGAGCCACAAAATAAACTCCCCAGTCACTTTTAAAACTGTAAATTTTCGATAAATGTAACAAGTCCAAGTCAAGACCCTTAATAAATTGCCCGCTGCTAAGTCGTTACTTAGTTTAACCTCATATTGACTGTATTTACCTTGTCTACAGTAGCTCGTTTCTGTATATCCCGCATCGTTTCGTGTGAAACAAAAAATTCCATCGTTTCTCGATTTGTAATAAAAAAAGGGTTTATGTATTTGAATGCGAAAACAGACAACACAGATTCTGTTTTAACTGGAATATTTCCAGTAATTAAGTGTCGAATAAAAGCGAAACGTCAACAAAAGAAATAAATATAATAAAAACAGGGCTGCCAGATTTGACGATGTTCCGAAATTAGCAAAGTGCCGGTTTGCTGATTTTTTCTAAAAAAAGGGTCGATATTATTTAGTGTTTGAAATAAGACAATTTTAAATCTTCTTATATGTTTGGTTACTAGGCATTACAAAAAAATATATCTTTAGAAACAAGGCAGCCTTAATTTTCATA
Source organism: Pollenia angustigena (assembly GCA_930367215.1). NCBI lineage: Eukaryota > Metazoa > Arthropoda > Insecta > Diptera > Polleniidae > Pollenia > Pollenia angustigena. Next base: position 19,603,683 of record OV884061.1, on the reverse strand, counting down.
TTTATCCCTATTGTGAAAATTGTCCTCGAAATTGTTTGTCTCTTCCCTAAAAAATATATTGGCAAAAGCAAAATTTCGAGGGAAATTTTCTATATACATATATAAAAGTGAATGTATGTATATATATTTGTATATATATATATATATATATATATATATATTTGTGCCTTATAGGAAGCCAAACCACTTGACCGATGGCCTTAAAATTTTCAACAAAAGAAATAAATATAATAAAAACAGGGCTGCCAGATTTGACGCCCATACAACCCAAAATTTTAAATCGTGTTATCTATGATATTTTTGACCTACGGCGATAATATTTGGTATATATGTTGTTGGCATGAATAGAAATACGTTTAATTAAAAAAGTGGGCGGGGACTCGCCCCTTTATAGAAAAAGTAAAAAACGTTATATCTAATAAACCACTGAACCGATCGTCATCAAATTTTCACAGAAAGCTATTGTTCTGAATTAATGTGTCCTAGGGTTCACAAAGGTGTGATTGGAAAAAGGGGCGGTGCCATATTTTTTCGTGGATGCCAATATTAAATATCGCATATTTTAAGAGCCGCTGCAAGCATTTTGTTGAACTTTTGGTAGTTGGATCTTCTGAGCCCCAAAATGTAAAGCAAATAGCAGCGGGGGAAGTGGTACCCCCCATAGGACGCCAATGTTATCGCATATCTTAAGAACTTTTATAGTGAGAATATTCACTCTTTTGAAAATAAAAATAAAGCGGGTGGGCGCAGGGGAAGCAATACCTCCCATAAGATGCAAATTATCGCGTTACTGAAGAACCATGATAGCTAGAGTCTTCAAACGTGGTAAAATCCACTATTATGGTAAATTTTAAAAGAAAAATTGGCGGGGTTGACGGAGGGAGAGCAATACCCCCATAAAACGAAACTACTGAATGCCACGGAATTCTCTTACTACGAAGCAGCTAATAATTTAATAAATACATTTTTGTTTATATATATTGTAAATACTTTCAGTTTTATTTTATAACGATGGGGGTAGCGAAGCACACCGGGTTAAGCTAGTTTAATACAATTGTTTGTATTCAAAACATTAAACCATTACCCTATTTTTCAGTCAATATAGAAAAAAGTTTGAGTAATGATAATTTGAATAAAACAATTTAAAGTGCTATATTCGGCTAAGGTAAATCTTATATACCCTTCACCATAGCATTAAAAATCGCACCAAAACCTTAATTTCGAAAGGAACCAAGTTGGCTTTTTTTTGTAAAAATATTTATTTTATTTTTTGTTCAATATGATATTTTGTCACGCCTATGTGTGACTTCTTCAGGGAAAAATAACAACTTAAAATTGTTATCGGATTAAACAAAATAAAAAGTTTTATAAAAAATAGACCTCAAGCTTAATAAAATAAATATAAATTTAAAAAAATTAAGGTCGAACAATAGACAATTTATATGTATGTATGTATGTATAAAATACCCAACCAGCTAGCATTTGGGTGATTATTTTTTGTAAAAATCACCTTAATGAATCTTTTCAGATCAGTTTTTATGATTAAAACCGCATTTATCACTTGAGTGATAGAAAATGGATTCATATATGATTCATTTATATGTTTAAATAATGATTTTTTAAGATTTGGAATTTTTGTTTTTGCCAAATCAAAAAAATAAAAAAAAGCTTGGATAAAAAAGAAGCCCAAAAATTACTGACAATTTATGTTAGTGAACATTTTTTCTTTTCTTTTTTTTTTTGGTTCAAAATAAAACTGGTTTGAATAATCAAAAGCCAAAATGGTGCAGATTTTATCGGAGAAAAATTAAAAAACATGGCAATGAAAAAACGATATGAAATATAATCAAAAACTATATAATTAACATTGAAAAATGAGGCGAAAGCGATTCAATAATGATTATAAAAACTAACATTAAGAGGATCAAAGTCACATATGATTCTTTCAGGTGATTCATCTGTAGGGTATCATTTTCTCACAACGAGAGTATCATTTATGATTGAAAAATGAGGTCATATACGGGTATTTTGCTCGTAAAGCTGATTCCTAAATTATAAGATTATGATACAAAATGCTAGCTGGGCATGAACATTAACTATGCTTTTGTTTGATTATGTTTTAAAACAAAATCGAACAAAATTTGTTTAAGATTAATTTTAACTATTTTAGACAAAAAAGACGATCTTATTATTTTTTTCAGGAATTTGACGTTCTTTACACAAATTCATCTGGCAGCACTGAATAAAACCAAAACAAGGAAAGGCTAAAAAAATTTTAAATAACAAAATATAACAGTTGTGTTTTGTTTATTTTCATCATATAAATTATGCATTCATCATTTAAATTCCTTCTATTTTTTATTTATTTTAAAAAAATAGTATATAAACATATTTTAATTTTAAGATATCTACATTTTGTTTTTCTCGCACCAATTTCAAATGTGACTTATTTTGACAGTTCTTGTAAGTAACTTTTCGCAAAATATTGTTACAGAAACACTTTTACTCACATCCTTCCAATAATTGGTGGAAAATTACTTAAATGACAGATAATTCTCGCAAAGAAAAGATACAGAAACACTTGTGTGAGAAAAACCATTTTTTGTTTCATTTCACACTATTTTTGTTGCAATTCGCACATTTCATGCGAAAAGTTTTACGATGTGAGAAATACAGTAACGGGCTTCTAATTCAAATCGTGTTCGTCTGTGCTTTATGTTAATAAAAGAGAAAGTACCCAAAGTATTTTAATGAAACTGTAAATTAAATACAAGAAATGTTCTTTTACATGACTAGCAGAAACTTGTAACTCTCAAATTGATGTAACTTTTCATCGTTTATACTCAAAACTTGAAAAAATTTGCAGGAAAAGCATATCTAAAAAACTTTTTAAGCTTAGCTATATTTAGGGTCAATTACGTCCCTCAAATGGGCTTAAAAAAATTAATAGCATTCAGTTTTATCTCCAATATATATTTTACGTCTTTACTTTAGGACTTACTTTTAGAGAAATTGATGTATGTATATTTAGATTTTGACTGTCACAGTACATGTCACACAATTCCAAACGTGCATTTGGAAACAGTGATAAACTTTCTGTTGATGATGTCTGAAAAGATAATTTCATTTTAACGATAAATTTTAAATGCTAATCTGTTTTTTACCGTGTAATCGATTCTCGCTGGTATTCCTAGAAATTTAGCTTCACATACACGTCGCACTTTTATGCTCACCATAATAGGTGATGATTGTTTCATGGCACAATCGTATGCGACCACCGAAAGTATATAGTTGTGGGAGACTTTGTGCGACAAAGGTTCCGTATTCTTAATACAACCCTCATTATCTATTGTAAATGGTTGATCTTTGTTTAGTATTTCGTATTTGCATATATCGCCATACAATGGTGTGCAATCTTTGTCGATGGCCTCAACCCGTATAATTTCCTTGTAAAGGCGTCCTTCATCAGCTTCGCATACATACGATGGCTGCAAAAATGTGGGGGCATATTCATTAACATCGATTACTGCGATGTGGACATTAGCGGAAGCTGAGTGAGTGCCATCGCAAAATACCGCGACAATTTCAAAGTGATAGCTTTTTCGCTTTTCGCAATTCAAAGTACGGCGTGCCTTTAAAATGCCCAAATTATTTATCAATTCAATTTGAAATGGGATTTCATGATATGGTTTCTTAATAATATGGAAGTTACATATTTTCTCCTCATCCACCTTAATCAGTGGTGTTATTTCCACTGAGGTCTCGTTTTCACGTATTAGACCATGATACGATTTCTCCAAAACGTTTTCTTGTCGGCGAAAAAATAAAATAAATTATACAAAAAGTTAGTTTAACAATGAAACAACATAATTCAATAATGGCAAAATACAGTTTTAGACTAAACAAGTGTGAAAGCTCTATTTGGCAGTGTCAAATTAAAGATACCCACCACTATTATCTTAAAAAAAAAACACAAAAAAAAGTCTGCTTGCAATATTTAAAAACAAAAATTTTATTATTGAAAATTTTAAATGTTTGTAAAAAAAACTTATTTAGTTAACCATTATGTATAAGTCCGTAGCTTTAAAAAAAAAATACAAGTTTTTGGATAAAAAAATCGGTCTCCTTTGAGCTCTGTATTTTACTTAGACACATGAACGTGGCTTAAAATTTTTTTACTTTCACAAGGATCTAGAATATACATATGTACTATATATAAAATGTATCCGATAATTGTTTCGACGAATCAAGATGACAAACTCAATATACCCACCATCTCTGTGGGGAAAACTGAAAAGCAAATGAGGTAAGAATTATCGCCGTATTCCCTTTTGTCTTTTTTTAAAACAATTTTCAAATTTGTGGCAAAGATAAATTTGTATACCCTTTGTCACAAGATATCTTCAATATTGATCTTAGACCCTATAATGTTTAATATTATAAAGCTGAAAAGTTTGTATGCTTCTATGTTTGTAAGAGGTAATATCCGGAACTGCCAGTTCGGGTTTAAAAATGTCTTTAACAAAATTAAGAATGGAACCTCCTAACGGACATATGCTATACAAGGTTACACTAAAGTGCTTAGGATAGGGTCCAGGGGCGCTAAACCTCCTGTTCTAACCTCACTCATATCTCCAAAACTAAAGGAGACGGACAAAAATGTAATACTCATCGTTTTTCTTTACAAAAATAAGCGGACAGGTTTATGGTACTTTTTTGAAATGATCTCTTTTAGGGTGGAACCGGCTAAAATCTGAATTTTGGTACTTTTTTGTCACCCGTCTATCTTTTAAACCAATAAACGTAAAAATAAACATTAAAACGAATCTTTTTTAAAAAATACAAATACCAATTCGGTACTTTTTAGAAATTCGGATGTTTAAGGGGTGAAATTCGTAACTATTGTTGGTACTTTTTTTTAACAAAGTATTTTTCTCCATTCTTTTTTTGCGTATTAGTGGGACTACAATATTTAAATTTTTGATGGGGAGAAAAAAGTACCAAAAAGGGGAAATACGGAAATTTTATTTCTTTCTTTAGCTTTTTGGTTCTACAACTGGAACTTTTTTTAGTTACCGTTAATATTGGACCTAGAAACACAAAAATTCTTAAACTTGTTTGTTCTTTAACTGGTACACTATTTAATTTCCGTTATTATTGGACCTAGAAAGCTCCTGAGTGAATGTGAATCTGTAAGAGTGTTTTTTTTTTGGTACTTTGTATTTCTCTAACTGGTTCTAACTTAGGATAGGGTTCAGGGTTGCTAAACCTCCTATATTCAGAAAATATTAATTATCGCTTTAGACGAGATCTATCAAATCAATAGTTTCCCTACTGAAATGACAAATAAAGGCATATTAACATGAGTACGTTGTTCACTAGGGTATTCAGTTAATCGTTAAATTGCTTAAATCGGTTAATCGCTCGATTAATTAATCGAGTTGTTGGTTTAATCGGTTAATAATCGGTTAATTTTGTTATTGATCAGTCAACCGATTAATTAAGTTTTTTTTATGAATAAAGTTATTTCAATAAATACAAATTTAATTTCTTTTATTATTTGGATTTTATTAGTAAAAAAACATAACAATTCTTCCACTAAAACGAGCAATTTTTAAATCGATATCTTCTGATTTGGATGAAATTTGCACCAAGGTTAGTCCTATTGGATAGTAGCTTAGACGCAAATTTTCAACAAGATCGGTCAAAAAGTTTCTGAGTTTGACCAAACAGGTGTTCTTTCTCATCCATGTAACTTATTTCCAATTGGTGTTAGCAAAATTTGTCCCAAGTAGCTTCGATGGCTATTTGATCAAACTTTTGAAAAATAAATTTTCGTTTTTTTTTTAAACAGACTAACCTGGTGCAAATTTCATCCAAATTGGAAGATATCGACTTAAAAATTTCGTCACTTGACATGAAAACCCCCATATATATTATGTATTTAATAAAAAATTAACTGCGAGATCAATTTATTTCAATAGTTTAAGGAGATCCTTTAAAATAATCTTTTTGAAAAACAATTGGTTAATTTGGCACTTTTAGTTTTGAAAAAACTTGACATCAGTGTTGCCATTAGGATACGAAAAATGTATCTTTTGATGGCTTCACGTACCATGTATAATCCTGACATTTTCGTATCTTTTGAATCTGTATGCAAAATGTACTAAAATTTATTAGGACTGATAATCGTATCCGGCTCAATACTTATAAAGGGTGTTTTTTTTTAAGCTAGATAGAACTTTAAATTGTAAAAAGTAACACAAAAAATTAAATTTTGATGAAATATTTTTTTTTATCGTTTCAGTATACTCTGACAAATCATCATGAATAGACTCACGCTTGAGCAACGCTACGAAATTATCCAAATTTACTTTGAAAATCAGTCGTCGATTCGCGCAACTTATAGACGACTTCGTCATTTTTATGGCGTACATAATCGTCCATCTGAACAAGCCATTCGTCGAACTGTGGATAGATTTCGTACCACATACTCTCTAGAGGATGCAATAACACCAACACGTCGAAGGAATGTGCGTACTGAAGAGAATATCGCCGCTGTAAACGAAAGTGTGGAAGAAGATCCAAATTTATCGATTCGTCGTCGGTCGCAGGAATTGGGGTTCTGTCCGTCCACTACGTGGAAAATTTTGCGCAAAGATCTCGGCCTACACCCGTATAAGATCCAGCTGGTGCAGGAATTGAAGCCACTAGACCATTATATGCGTCGTTCTTTCCCCGATTGGGCTCTAGAGCAGTTGGCAACTGACCCGTTGTTTTATCGCAAAATTGTGTTCAGCGATGAGGCGCATTTTTGGCTTAACGGGTTTGTTTATAAGCAAAATTGCCGCATATGGAGCGAGACCAATCCACAAGAGACCCTACAGACTCCATTACATCCAGAAAATTCACGCTGGTGGCATCATCGGACCTTATTTCTTCGCGTTACGGTCAATGGAGATCGTTACCGCACCATGATCAATGATTTTTTGTTTGAAAATATGGATGACATTGATCCGGAGGAGATGTGGTTTCAACAGGATGGCGCTACGTGCCATACGGCGAACGCAACCATCGACTTATTGAAATCAAAATTTGGCGATAAGTTGATTTCGAGAAATGGACCTGTCAATTGGCCTCCAAGGTCGTGCGATTTGACACCACTCGATTATTTCCTGTGGGGCTACGTGAAGTCACTGGTTTATGCTGATAAAAAAGCAACAATTGACGCCTTGGAGGCCAGCATTGTTCGTGTTATTCGTAACATACGGCCAGCAGTGCTCGAAAAAGTGGCCCAAAATTGGACGTCCAGAATGCGCTTCGTCAAGAACAGCCGCGGTGCCCATATGCCCGAAATCATTTTCAAATGTTAATGTCACGTATTGATCTTTCGAATAAAAAAAAAATTTTGATTACAATTTAATTTTTTGTGTTATTTTTTACAATTTCAAGTTCTATCGGGCTTAAAAAAACAATAGCAGTTTTCATAATAGTGAAAAAAACATTAAGGATGTTTCAACATACGATTCACCTAAATCGAGGAATTCATGTAGTGCGAAGTTCAGGAAATTTTTATGAACTTTTTGATATAAGCGCCTTGGTATAAACGCTTTAACTCGTATATTCATTTTTACAAAAATGAATTTGTTTCGATAACATCCAAAGATTGTTACATATAATTAATTTTAATGTTTGCTTATCGTATTTTTAAAAATTACATACCTGATATTTATGACTTAAATAAATATAAAAATTAATTTAAATATATGATATCATTTTCTTTACAATTTTCATTTAATATGAATGTAATGTAATGTTAATAAATGTTAAACGTTAAAAATGAACTTGAAATTTTTTTTCAAAATGTATCTTTTTGGGAAAAAGTGCATCTTTCTCGAAATTTCACTGGCAACACTGCTTGACATGGAAAAAATTCTTTCAATTAACGTAGATGTTGCAGAAATCGAAAGAATACAGAATTTCTAATTTCTCAGTCCTTTTACTGGATTTTTCTAAGCATATAAAATCATCCATTATGCCATTAGAGTCCTGTTTTAATTTTAAACACTTCCAATTTTTCGGTTTATTCTGTTGTTGTGTTAATATTGAGAGTTTCTTTTGTTGGCAGGTCATCATGTAAGCTCAGCACCGAGCATTCTGCAAAAAAGGTTCCTCTCCGAATTTCTTAATTTCTGTTTTTGTACGGTATTTTAAGAATGAATTTCTTGAACGAAATATATTGTATGAAAAATATTTCTAAGCACAACTTTTTTGGTGCACTTTGGTAACTTGTTTTGTGAACTTTGGTACAGATAACATTGTAAAATTCTCCATGATTGCATTGTAAAATGCATTTAAAAAAACGAGTTGCTTTGCAACTGACGTTGAAATTTTAATAGACAGATCAGCGTTATTAAAACACATAGGGTTTATATGTTTTCGAATTTTGATTTTGATGAAATTTTAAACGTAGGTAGATCGATGCACACACAGGCTTTATATTTCTTTATAGTTAATCAATTATTTATAGCGGAAATGATGATAAAAAAAATTTTAAATAAGTCCTCGACAGCTATTTTTGCTAAAAAAATGTTTTTATTTCGGAATCAGCAAAAGTTAAGAGGCGGAAGGTTTGCAAACAGTTTCTCTTGTCAATGAAGGCATCCTATCAGGATTTTATAAAAGCTGTTAAGAGGTTTGGGTGTGCACCAAATTATATCAATTATTGCTTATTAAAGACATGGTTGATATTCAAACAAAAATAACATTGTGGCTAGTGTAACAAAGGAAACCAAATTCGAAAATACAAAACGATATGTTCAATCAAAAGATGAAATGAACTACTCATTATTTGGAATGTATTTTTTATTATTTGTTCTTTTGTCGTGATACTTACTTTCTATTTCGTTTTGTTCAGATAAAAAAAGCATGGCTTTGTTTCCATAAAAACAATAATATGTGCGTTTGTTTACTTTTCCAGTAAAATCCAGTAGGTAAGTAAATTTTGGGCAATATGAAAATGTTACTCTCAAAACTGGCTCTTGTACAAAGAAGTAAACGAACGGAAAAATTGCAAAAACTTGCAGATTAATTCAAACATATGACCGCTAAAAAGCTTAGTGTTGTAAAATATGTATGTGTTATTTAGACTACCCAGTTTATATTGTTTTTGGTACTTGATGCATTCCATTTTAATAATTATAAATTCGTAGCAAATGTATTTTTTAAATGAACTTCTGTGGAAGCTTTTAGACTTGTTTAGTTTGTACATGATTTTTAATTTTGTTTCTAGTTAAATAACATACAAGAATACATGAATACTTGATTTTTGATATTCGGTACCCAGAATAATATGCAGTAAGAAGTGTTCATATATTTATTAGGTTTACTTCCCCTAAATATCAATGCAATGCTATTAGGATTAAATTTAATTTACTTTTCAAAAATACATATTAGAAAACTAGTTTTAATTCTATGCTGCACTTTTAATTCAGTTTTTGTTCTTTGAAATGTTTTTTTTTAACAAATTGTATACTTTTTGTTTGCAAATTGTACGTAAACGAACGCAGCTAATATATTTAGACGATATTTAATAAACATTGACTTTCTCACCTAAACCTCATCAGCTTGGTAAAAGTATTAATCCTTTTTCAAACTAAAAGTGATACACTTGAAAGCCGTTAAAAACTGCACTAAAAGAGCTGTAAACTTCACAAAACAAAACTATTGACTTCCTAGAATGCAAGAAGAACAAAGGCAATATTTATTGCAATGCGTGGAACATCATAGAAAAATGTATCCAAATAGTTCAAAAGTGATAAAAAAAGAAAATATGCTGCAACAAATATGGCATATGAAACCGATCGCTTAGGGAAGGCATGGTCGAAGGGGCGTGAAACTATATATGTATTACAATTATGTCAAATAGAAAAAAATTTGCGGGTACCGCGTCAAAACAAAAAAATTTTTAAAATAAGGGACGCTCTAATATAAGTTTGTCCTTCCGTTTATAACTCCCACAATATTGATAATACCCCTATATTCTATATATTCTGGATCCTTATGAGAAGAGAAGTTCGCCCGTCTGTTGAAATGGGGTTTTCCAAAACGCCCCGATATGATGGGTAGTTGGTTGTTATATATTTATGTCAGATATGCTCATTAAAAATTGTCCAAACTTGAAACACGTAGCTGGGTTATGAATATACAAGTTCTCTAAAATAAACGGCGGGATTGGAAAAGTGGGCGTGGTACCTCTCGTTCAAAGAAATTATTGATTTTTTTAATATCTCGAGAACAGTGAGAGCTAAAGTTTACAAATAAGATACAAGCATTTTGGTTTTCAATATGCAACATCCGATCAAATGTGGGCGGGATTGGTTAAGTGCACGCCGATATATAAATCTGTCAAATCAGTTACAAAATATCAGAGTTGATAAATACTTCGGTATATGGATGCCTTAATAGGCTAGTCTATCCGCCAGGCTCTAGTCTGTTTCACTACAACAACGGGCTGAAGGTCTAAAGGCCCAACCAAAATGTGCATAAGCTGAATTAGGCAACTGTGCGTATACATGTTAATCTTAAGTATCCAACCAAATTGAACTTAATGAAACTTTTCGTTAAGTTTTATGAAATTGATAAAGCAAAGTGCGAAACTGATCCCATGTTCCGTCCTAAATCAAATGTTTTTTGATTTTTTTTTTTTTAAATGCATCTGCCGAACTTTTCGTTATTTGCTTAATATATTTATTTACATTCTAGTTGGGCCTTAGGTTACTATAGTACTCGCTTAATTAAGATAGAATATAGTTTGTAATTGTATTTGTCACTCTTAATCAAAAATACAATTATGGAATTATAAAAACTTTTATAAGGTCTATAAATTTGCCGCAATGGAATAAATAGGTCTTGCAAATTACAATGGTTTTGTTCAAAGCGAATTCATACAAGGTGATCTTATTTTTAAAACGGATACCTCACTTTAAAATACTTTAATGTTGTGTCAAAAATAATCAACACTGTAGTTAACAATTCAAACATATATTTAATTTTGTTTTTAACTTTAAATTGTGTGTTTTGAAATGTAATATTTTAAAAAAGTTCAAAATTTCATAGTTTTAAGTGAAAATTAAAAAATTATGAAAAAGATTCCCCAGAACCACCAGCTGTTGCTTACGTAGCAAGAAAGGGTAACCTGATGTTAATTCGCCTTGGTTTTGTTTTTATTCAAAAGGTATTTTTTTAACCAAATTGCGGATTTTCATTTACATATATATTTTTTTATGCTTTACCTTTTTGTGAAAGATAATCATCATCGTTTTCACTAGACACTGAGTTGGTTTGATATTTGTACGAAGACGATGATGAAGATGATAGTGATGATGAGGAGACGGAATATGAAGCATATGTTTTCTGTATTGTATTTAAGTCAAATAGAAAACATATCGTCAGCAGTAGCAAAATTCGACTCATTTTAGTTGATGATATGGGTTTATCTGTATGATGTGCTTGATTTGCTTTTTCTTTTGAGTTTTAAGGACGTTTTACTTTCTTTTTTAATTGGAGTCTCTTTTAGGGGAAGTTACTTTTGTTTCCACACTTTTCCCCTGGAACAAGCCATTCATGCGCTTATTATGAGAATGCCTTCTCGCGTACAAAATGAATTTTCTAAAAAGATAAAAAAAAATATTTTAAAGTAATTATTTGTATGTTTTATACGGTTATTAAAACGAAAATAGTCAACTCATGATACATAGTAAGAAAACAAAAACGTTATCAAATTTTTTTAAATATTGGTTTCTTAAATTTACATCCAAACGTTAAAAACTTAACTGAACCTTGGCAAATCTAGCAGATAATGTTGTCAAACCAAAAACAATGAGTTGCAATATTGAGAACATTTGTTTTCTCCGTTGCTAAATTGTTTACCTCAGCACTTTAATAATAAATAAATGAACCCTTGACAAAGTCTAAAAAATGATTCGCGTTAGCAATTTATTATTTAAGAAGAAAGTTTTAAAAAAGCAAGAGTTTATTGTAAATAAATAAATTTAAATAATAGATTTTTTTCTATTCCATCTATTAAAAACATCATTTCAGGATTTCGTAATTAACTTTGTTTTTTTTATATTATGTTAGTGCAAAAATTTGAAAATTGTGTCTTTTTGTTTACCCTTCACCAAAGGTTAACAGTTTATTATACTATTTTGTATACAAACAGCTGTGAATTAAACAAGCCACGACTACCTCTTAATGAGACCTTTGTTATATGTACCCTTTACTGAAGGTATATATAAGCTTGTCATTCCGTTTGAAATTTCCACAGAATTTTTCTTAGACCCTATAAAGTATATATATTCTGGGTCGTTAGGATAAATTTAACGATGTCTATCTGTCCGTTGAAATGGGGTTTTCGAAGACCTCAGATATGATGGGGACTTGGTAGTTATATATTTATGTCGCATGTAGTCCGAAATTGTTTGCTATTAAAATTTAGACTGGTCGGTCTACAAATTGCTGAGATATGAGCAAAAACCCACGACTACGACTTGGTTATTTAAACACAAGGTCTGACAAAATGTAGGCGGAATTGGACAAGTGGGCATGGCACAAAGTTTGTTTAAGTATATCTAAAGAACGGTATTTATATTACTTTCTTTTATTATCGTACCATGTTGAATGTTGTAAAAGAATATAACACTCATGTGTTTAAAAGTTTTCTAACGATATCGTTGAGTTACAAAAACATCATTAGCTTTAGTGATTGTTCTGATTAAAATGCGAGGTAAACGATTATTGTCGGAAATATATTTTAACGACAATAATATAGTAAGTACGGGAAATGCGGTATAGGCTGGTAATGTAACACATAATTTCTTTTTTCTTAAACTAACAAGTCAAGAATAATGGAACCAATTTAAATGGCTTTTTTTAAATTTCCTAAGCTAATCCCGCGAAGCTCTATGCTTGTCTGCAGTAAAGAAACCAGAGTCTCTGGCGGGAATCGAACCCGCAATCCCGGCGCTGAAAGACTAGCTCGCTACCATCTAGCCTACCGGTGCACTCAAAAAAATAGCATGTGGCAGCACTACGACAAATCTTATCAAATTCATATGGGGTGTATTGGTAGTTTAAACGCCCAATTTTATGCGTTTAAAGATGGTTTATATGTTTGGTGGTTTATACATTTGTTGGTTTAAACCTGCGATCGGCAAAATCCCGCGATTTCCGCGTTCTCCGTTTTCTCTTTACTCTTATAAACTCTTTTATTACGTACGTGATCACGCACATTGAAGAGAATTAAGCAACATTAACAACAATATATGTAAAATTTATACCACGCATACAATCACAAAATATAATTGAAGCACAGCCGCGAATAACGTTGTAAACGCCACATTTTGCAAAAACTGTTTTTTAGCAGATAACCGTTACACTTACTCTCTTACATAGTTTAAACATCAAATCACCCAAAATTAATCACCCTAACGTCTTCAAAATGGCATACAAAGTGTCAGTCAGTGGAAGAACGTTGTAAGTCACCATTAAAATGATGTAACCGAAATGGTTAATTAATGTTTTAAAAGCCTTTTGCACAAAAGTTTTAATTATCATTATTTTTAATAATAGAAAAAACGTTTTTTAAAACAAATAATCCCGCCTGTCAAAAACCGTTTTTTTGCTGTCATGAAAAATTATTATTTTGTAATTTAAAACGTTATTCGCGGCTGGGGTTCAATTGTATAGGTTGCCGATCGCAGGTTTTAACACATTTCAAACCAAAAAGAGAGTTTAACTTGCTCTGATTTTTTAGCCCTAATTATCCAAAACACTTGAATTTTAGAAGTGCCATATAGGCTGACTTCATAAACGCAGTGTTGCAACACTAAAAAAAATAGTTTCTTCAACTCCACAACTTTTCTGTTAACACTTCCTTGAGTTTATTGTTGCATGTTAACCGTATTAACTGTACAACGGTTGCGAAATTTGTGCATTGATTTTCTTTGTGATGCTTTTTCAACGCATTTGTTTTTAGTGATGCTTTGCAATACTGCATTTATGAAGTCAGCCATGACCTATGGATACGCCTTGTATTTCAAAAGATCGAAAATTTTTTTCTGATACAAAAAAGTTATGACCAATATATAGTTTTATTTTAAAAATGCCCATTTTCCGGAACCATAAATCTTTCCGAGTCTAATGGCCATTTTCTCATTGGGCGATTATGTTTTTTCCCAACGAAAAACTGCACATTAAAGAAATTTGGTTTTCTCAATGTCTCATTTGCTTTGATTTTATCGCAAAGCTAACCGGCACTCATCCGCCAATTATTTATTTTCCTTTTATTTGCCATACAGATAAATTCAATCAGAGTGGCGTTGCCAGCTGAAAACAATGTTTTTTTGTCGGTGTATTGAGAAACCCAAAATCGTTAACGGACAGTTTATCGGTCCAATAAATTTATGTTGACATTAAGTAACAGACAGTTTGTCGATACATTGAGAAAATGGCCATAAGTTTTATAACTGAAGTAACTGGTAAATTTCTTTTTAAACACATCGGTTTACAAATCTGTCAAATTAGTTAAAAAATAGCCGAGTTGTGACCAAAGTACTCCAAAAATGGTCTACACAGCATCAACAAATTAATAAAAACATTTAAGGGCTTCTTATACTTATATCAAAATATCGGAAATTTTTGGCAAAATATATCTATCATAAAAGTCGGAATTTTTTTTTCAGGAATAGAAGAGTTATGCCCAAAATATAAAACAGGCCAAGTAAATGGTAACTGGCCACGTTATGGGCGAAAAAGTCTAAAAATGGGATTACCAAGACTATTTCTGCTCTTACTTGATAAAGTCATGGAACAGACTAAGGCTTAGACCCAAACGGCATACAGTGGCACCTAACCGAATTGGTTATTGGTTATGCAAATGATATCTGCTTGATGGCCCTTCGCTTCATAAATATTGAGGAAAAGCCACAAAAACTCTACCAAGGCTTGTAAAATAGTTCTCAATATAAAATAAGACCAAAATAATGCGAATTAATACAAACACCTTTCATAAAAAATGGCATCACCATCGAAGAAGTAGAAGGATGAAAGTACAGGGCCGATATAAGACCCGCATAAAGGTAATTTGCATATACTTATGTAAATACAATTTAGCAATCAATTTTTTAACATAAGTGTGATTTCCAATAATCGACCTTATTTGGATCATAAGAAAATCTCTGATCATCGAAACACTATTGCCAATATTAAGTAAATTATTCCGTTGCGGTCGACTTCAATGGTTCATTATCCTATACAATCGTACGATTCATTCCCACGAAAATCTGACGTAATTCTCTCCGACATAAAACAAATATCTGCAAAATATGTTGTCAATGCTATCACACAAAAAAATGCAAAATCATATGAATCAAATACTCTACAAGAAAATACAACTCACATCACAAAGAATCTATCATTTTATAAAAATGTTCATAATCAATTGCAAGTCGGACAGACTTGGCAAAAAAATCTGTCACTAAATTTCATATTAAGGTCACACTATCTTACTTTATGTGCACATACGACTTCGACTGAATAGGATAATAAATTCCAGCTTAAAAATACGTAAACGTGTCAAAATGCGTTAAAGAGAAAATGTATCAAAATTTATATGTATAACACTGCTTTACAAATTTTTAATTTGGAAAAATACCAAGAACGCCACATGCCTAGATAAGTTAATTGGGACCTCCTAAACACGAAAAACGCTGTAATTTTTTTTCTAAGTACCGTTTTTTAAATTAAGGGTACTTTGTGTTTTTCAGTGTATGGCCCCACTCAAACATTTGTGGAGCACAACCAAAAAGTCCGATCGAAATATCGCATATATATGTAGGGTAGCCAGATTTTAAATTCGGAAAAACAGTACATTGAACACAAAAAAACAGTACAATTAAGAAAAAAACAGTACATTTTTTTTGCGTTGAAAAAGCAAACACCACAAACGAAGCATTTGGCCAGGAAAACCATAACATTGCTGTAAGCCATATAAGAAAGGAGAAAAGCCGAACTTAGCTTGAAACAATTAACTCATTGATTGTGATACATAATACGATTTTCTTTAAACATATTCGTATTTAAAGCAATTTTCACCACACACATAGTTGCACAAATCATTTAGAATTTGAGAAAATGTTTGTTTCCTAAATTAATTTTCCAATTTCAAAAAATTTTTAAATTATTTACGGCCAATTTTACCAAGTTTAGCTTTAATTAACTATTACTAAAACAATAGATTTTTTGACATTTATGATGATAGTTAATTATACCTGAACTTGGTGAAATTGGCCATTAATCTATAAAATCCAAAAAACATACATAGTTTGGTTTATTTTTATTTAACAAAATCTGAAAATATTAAAATAGTAAAAAAACAAGTTTCAATAAAATTTAAAACAAAAATTTCTGTCTGTAAAACAATCAAGTGCAATTGAAAACGATGAATATTTTCAATAAAATTTTTGTAAAAATTAACTTATCTTTTTCTTATTTCAGTAGTTAGGTAAAGAAAAGTGGTTCTTAACACAGCGTTTACATTTGCCAGTACTGGCAAGACAGTAAGCATATACTTACATATTAGTTGGCAAAACAATGCAAAAACAAAATAGCTGTAAAAGTGTTTATGTAGTTATTAGTGAAAAAGTTTGAATGAATTGCTACTGTCTTGCCAGTACTGGCAAATGTAAACGCTATGTTAAGGTATTAGGTATGTTAATAAATTTTGAACACGGAGAATTTTCCAAATTTGTTCCTTTTCAATTTCACGTGATCTAAAAGTTCTAAAAATTTAATATAATTGTGTTGTAATAAGTACGTATTTATTTAGTATTTAAACATTTTTTTTTGATTTTGTCTTTCTCAGGTGTGGAAAGGGAGATACTATTGGAATAGGTAGCCATAAAATCATACATAGTACATACATATGTCTTAAAAATAACAATATGAAAATTTATCACTGCTGCGAGCCACTCATTATAATTTAGATTTCTACTACGTATTTTTGAGAAAATAATGACCACAGCGTAAAAACTCATATTATTTTAGAACTTTTGTTTGTTAAATATTAGGATATCATAAAAATGTGTTTTGAGTAGGGTTTTTCTTATTATCTTGGTTTTTTGTACACTGAACAAAAAAAAAGTACAAAAAACTGTACAAAGTGTAAAAAAAGTACATTTGCGTACTGTTTTAGGAGTTGTGCATAAAACAGTACAATTGAAAAAATTAGTACATGTACTGCTTAAAACAGTACGTATGGCAACCCTATATATATATGGCATATCGTTGGAAAGGTAATTGAATGCCTTTTCAAATTTCTATCTAGTAAGAAATGGCTGAGTTATGGTACCTCAAAGTTCGAAATTTGCCGAATTTTTAAGTTTTTTTTCAAAATTTTTAATTTTTATTTCGTTTTTTTTTCTACGTTATAGTAAAGATATGGAATGTTTTATTTTTTCACCAAATAGTTTATTTAATTACCAACATTTTCAGCGTAATTTGAAAAAAAAATCGGATGTAAAATAAAGTTTTTATTACGGATTTTGTGGAACGACAATATTTTTATCTTCATTGCTCACACACTATATTCGGCGTCCATCAGTTTTAACGTATTTAAAAAAAAAACGGAATTTTAAATGTGATGAAAACATTGTCGTTCCACAAAATCCTTAATAAAAACTTTATTTTTCATCCGATTTTTTTCAAATTACGCTTTTTTTTGGTTGGGATCCACAAGGGTTTGAGTGGGACCATACACCGAAAAACACAAAAGTACCGTTATCTAAAAAACAGTACTTAGAAAAAAATTACAGCGTTTTTCGTGTTCAGGAGGTCCCAATTAACTTATCTAGGCATGTGGCGTTCTTGGTATTTTTTAGCTGTAAACCAGTGTAATTATTAAATTTTAGCTTTTGTTATTTGATTGTTTTGTACAAAAATGTAAAAAAACGTTATGTACATCGATAAAATGTTCAAATTATCGATAAACATGCACAAACATAAAATTCCTTAACAGCTGTTATGTAAAAACAAAGAAAAATATTAATATTATCAGCTTCGTCCGCAACGCAACGTCACGTTTACACAAGAATGCCTATTTATACATAAAGTTATCTACAATGCCAAACAACGTATCATAAAAACATACGAAATTGATTTTTATTGATAACGATTCACCACATCATATTACGTATGTGTATCGTATTTTTAGCTTATATATAAAAAAATGCTGCATCTCAAATATTTTTTATTCTACAACGTATTTTGCTTCTCCTGTAAACTTATGAAAATTGAGGTTAAGTTATTTTGCATTTTAGATAACGATAAGCTTGGCAAGGAAAAGGGAACAGCTGAGCTGCAACGTTTACGTAAGAGTAACGAGGCCTTAAGTATATTAACGTATGATAATTTTAGTTTAAAAACTTAAAAAATATCATTTCATATACAGATTTTCAGTCAACTAAAAAAACTTTCTTTATTAAAGTGTTTTGCGTGCATATTTGAATGGGTTTTCAAATTTCTCTTTCATCCCTTTTGGTTGATGTTTTGATGTTAAGCTATTTTGCATTTTAGATAACGATAAGCTGGGCAAGGAAAAGGGAACAGCTGATCTGCAACGTTTACGTAAGAGTAACGAGGCCTTAAGAATATTAACGTATGATAATTTTAGTTTAAAAATTTAAAAAATATAATTTCATATAAGTGCATATTTTCAGTCAACTAAAAACACTTTCTTTATTTAAGTGTTTTGCGTGCATATTTGAACGGGAGCCGTGATTACGAGAACTTTTGTCCGACATTGGCAGGACGCAAACTTAAGAATTAGAGTGTTACCCCCGTATTCATTAACGATTATTAAATTCAACAAACGTTTATTAAGTTAAATTTTAATACAAAATTAGTTTTGTAAACCTTTATTAAAATTTAAATATTTTTAAGAATACAGGCTTTAGTATATAATAATTTTTTGTTAGTTCATATTTATTGAAAAAAAAAATAATTGTTCTGAATTATCAAGCTCTATATTTTTTTAAATTGATTTATATGTACGTGTGTGTATGTGTGTATATATGAGTAAAAAATCAGTAGTTATGAACGATTTGCTAATATTTATAATAAAAATATTTTAATTTAAAAAAATCCGATTATAAAATTTCAGTATTTTAAATACTCCAAAGCAAATGTTTGCGTAAAACCGGTCTTGAGGGAACTAATAGCTCAAACATTACTATCCGTTTTGCACGACTACAAAAATTCTTGTTTTACCTCTCAATATCGAGCTATTTAAAAATAACAACAACCAATCGGACATTTATTTTTCAACGCTGATGAATATTAAAGACATGCAACCTTAGGGCTTTCGCTAAGGATAAAGGATTACTAATTAATGGCTTCAAAAAATTTTTATATGGCTAATGCCATATATTTACGGAGCAAATTATTTTCAGACACTTTTGATAGCAGAAAAAGAATAAAATAAAACTAAAATCCAAGATTCATTAAAGCACATTCTGAAGATTATCACAAAAAATCAGTTTATGATAAGACACCTTACATCATTTCTATTTACCAAAAAAATAGATGCAAGAACAAATTTTATTTTATCTACATATTTATAATTATATCTATGAAAAATTAGTTTGTAAAACATTTACTTCTATGTACATACAGCTACGCTCACTATAAAAGGGACAACTCATAAAAACACTTAATGTTCATCTTTATGTCATTTATTTTGAGTAGGTGTGAATAAAATAAGGAGCATTTATTGCACATAGTTTATATAAAATGAAAATTCTTAAATTGAACTAAAACGTTTATGTTTAGTTCCAAACATATCGACATAAGACTTTCTATGTGTCCCACTTGATGTGTGAGTAGCCGTATGTATATGTATCTTATACATATACATATAAACATGGTTAAATGTCATTGTTATGAAAATTTAAAATCTCTTAAATAAATACTGAACAAAATATCTATAAGCATACTTGTTTTTTAAATGATAAATAACTTAAACAACCCTATAGCAAATTCCAGAAATTTTACATCATAGAGACACTATTTTTGTGATATACTGTATATACATACATATATATTTAACTCGCAAAAAAGTGAAAATAATCAATAACCAACCGGCAGGAAAAAAGTAAATAATAAAATATCCATAAGCTTGATATAATTTAATATACAGATACAGATTTTGAGAAGTTTGAAATGGAATACATTTAAAATTCCTCTACTTTTATGTCAAAATTTTTTAATATTTATACTCACAACAGTTTATCCCCTTTTTGTTTTGTCGACCCGTAATAGAAGCAAAAACTTGATGTAGGATTAAAGTAAAATCTGTATTCCAAAATTTTAAAGAGAATTTTTATGAGGACAATAATATAGGTGGTTATTATAACAAATAGAGAAAAAGTTGGCATTAAAGGAGTATCAGGATAAATATGTATTTAGGATCGAAGCTTATATATACTTATATATATATATATATATATATATATATATATATATATATATATATATATATACATATACATATGTATGTATAGGTACATATATTTATATTCTTAACTACATATTATTTCTGTTCACAATAAATACTTATTTATGCACTACTTTTATCTATTTTTGTTCACTAATTAAAAATGTAAATATTGTTGATTTATTCGCATCTTCATAGATTAACTTTTTTCTAAACAACTGTATTTTTTGTTTTTTTTTTATTCTTTTACAAGAAATTGGATTTTTTCTGTACCGTTTTAAAATCTAACAACGTAAAATTCTAATATTTTCGATATTTTTCTTTTTTGATTCAACATAAATGAACGAAATTCAATAACATCCAGATACACACGTTACTGACTGGATTTCTTAAGAAAAAAATTGTATATGTGTAAAATGACAACAAACGAATGACTAAAAAGTAGATAAATTGATGGTTAGATAGAGAGATAAATAGATAGACTACAATGTGTATTTTTTATGCCTTCCAAATTTACAATGGAGCAAAGAGTACGACACTACTGCGAGAGTGTCTTTTTTTTTTTTTTTGTTATAAGTCCCATGCTCTCATTCAGCATCAATTGTTATGCAGGTATGTACATACATACATATGAAGGTAATTTGAAAGCAGGGTTGCCTTAGCGCTATTTGTATGTATCTAGATACATACATATATTCATAAAAAGTTAAGTTAAAAATGGAGCTGAACGCGTGAGTGTTTTATGACTCACTATCACGCAGGCACGCGAAAGAAGAACTGCTGGAAATAATTTGTAAACAGAGCTGCCGTTTTTGGTTATTTCTTACCAAAATTAGTAATTTTTTCAACGTGGAGATGTGAATATTTTTTTCATTTTGGTTTCTTTTTTCAAATTCTGCTTTGAAATTGCATTAGTGTCCAGATTATGAAATTCAGTCTTGATATTTTTGTACTTTTATCGCGGTTGATAAAGTTAGTACAATTGTACTTTTTTTTGGTACAATTCAAAACTTAAATGTACGCAGGTACCCCTGTGACTCATTTGGTACTATTTCCAAGTTTTTCAAACCTATTGTTAATTGATATAAAATGTCAACTCGTATTTACTGTCCAATGAATATAAGCGGAGTTCAGTGCTTGGTGCAAATGGTCTTGCGAAAATGCAAAATTTCGTAGCATTTTTATGAAATCTAACGGAAAATTTTTTTGTTGTTGTTGAATTTAACAAAACAGCTATGATATTTTGCAAACCCATTTGCACAAAGACTGAACTCTGCTATTGTGAAAAGATTTTTGCACTTGTTCATTGGACGATTGCATATCGTCGGCTGGATGTGCTAACCTGCTAACTCCCTTCCATGAGATTTTACAAGAGAGACAAAAAACTTCTTATATTTCATATTTGCAGCTTGATAGGAAAATCAAAAATATAGTTGGTTATACACACTTTAAGACTCAAATTGAAGAAAAACTTCATGCTTTTCGACGAGGCGTATCTCTTTACCAAACGGCATCAAAATCCCAATTTACTTAAAAAGTGGATTAAGCAGGTTTTCATATTAAGCCGATGAAGCATATAAGTGTGCGTTTTCTGATGATACTGACGAGTTTCTAAAAGATATAGGAAACCGGTTCTGCAAAAGTTGTGGAAGAAGAGACGACTTCCTTTCATTTCAAGATTATTTTGAAACGCACTCAAACATTTTGAAATATTCGTCAAGAAAATGGTTGTCACGTCAAGAAGTAATCAACAGAATTTTGGAAGTGAGTGGTGGGCACTCCATTATTATTTTACTCCGAATGATTATGAAGGAGATTTCACAAGCGCTTGATTAAATTTTATTATGTCCGGACTTTCTATTCCAGCTTATAAATGCTTTTCCTCTTTCTGCATTACATATTGAAAATTGTAAACACAATAAATTTGGAAATATTATTATTATTTTTGTTTTTTTTTTTTTGTTACCTATAATTAACATGTTAAATACCTTTTGCTTTTGTTGTATGAAATTTTTGTTTGTATAAAAATAAAATAAAACAAGTTAGAGTGCTATATTCGGCTGTGCCGAATCTTTGATACCCTCCACCGGCACTTCGAATGTTGAATTATTATAATCTTTGTAAAAACAGACATCTGCATTAAAATTTGTTGCGGTTTAGACCTATACAAAATTATTGACCGACAATCAGAATCAATTTTAAAAAGCTTGAGTGGAATATCAGTTTAAGCTGAACTTAAATGATTTTCAGGAGAACAAATTATATAAAAGCCATGGTAAGCTATCAACCAATCATCCCAAATTCTGCAGAACGATTACTGGTATTAAAAAACATAAATTTCAGTACAGCGGCAGTTTAAGCGTTTGCAGTGAATTTCAGAAGGCTGCTAAAATGGAATCTAAGGTAAATTATGAGCCGTATATCACAAAATTGCATAACATTTTTTCTGGTCATATGAAGCTAAACTGGAAGAAAGTTTACCGCGTATTAAATATTGTACCAGAGTGGGCTTTAAATGAGGCCTATGGTAAATTATGCACCGATCTTCACCAAATTTCACAGTGTCATTTCTAGTTCTATAAAACTATGTTGTACCAAATTTTGTTATGATAGCATTATTTTTTACGGTTTTAGGCGTACTAAACTGTTTTCTTGGGTAAATTGTGAACTGATCTTCACGAAATTTCACGGTCTTATTTCTAGTCCTATAAAACTTTTATGTTCCAAATTTTGTTATGATAGCATTATTTTTTACGGATTTAGGCGTACTTAACTGTTTTCCGGGAATAGTTTTTATATGGGGCCAAGGGTAAAATTACAGCGTGATTTGCAGTTAAATAAGACGAATTCTTGCAAAATCTTATGTCATTCTGTGCATTATTCCACCATTTATGTTAGTTTTTGTAACAAAATTATCAATTTTTTTTAGGTGGTGGTTCCACATTTTGATTCATAGCTCTGATCCTACTAAACGGATTTTGCTAAATTTCAATCCCAAACTGCTTAGGATAACTACAAGCAATTTGACACCCAGGTTGTTTAGTTCTTTTGAGTTTTTCGAAAGTGAGCGTGTTTTCAACAGACGGACAGACAGACGGACATGGCTAAATCGACTTAGAATTACTCAAGGACCCAGACTATATATACTTTATAGGGTCTGAGATGAATAATAAAAAGTTTCACACGGAATGACAAACTTAATATACCCTCTTCACAACTAATTGTGGTGGAGGGTATAAAAATATAAAAAATGATTTAGTTCTATTAGGGTCGAAAAAGTACGATTTTAAAAGTTCGTTGCTACGATATCGATTTTCACATTTATCTTAGTTTGTTTGTTTCTTATAGCCGCCTTTATCGCTGAACCAATTTTTGTGAAACTTTTACAGCATGTTACTGATAGTCTGGAAGGATCTTCATATTATATATATTTTTTTTGAAATTTTAAGTGGGAGTGGACCCTCCCATACAAAGGCAATATAAAGTTCTGTATATCTGGAGAACGGAAAGACTTAAAGCTTCATTTGGTACAAGCATCAATACAGAGCATCTGACAAAATTTAGGCGGGATTGGATAAGTGGGCATGGCACAAAATATATTTATATATATCTTAAGAACGGTAAGAGAAAAGTTGTCCAAATTTGGTACACAAGGCAGGGTTAACAAAACAAATCCGATCTCAAGAAATGAATGTTTTTGGAGAAGAGAGCGTGGCACCTTCCACGCAAAGACATTATAGATTTCTGTATATCCGGAGAACGGTAAGAGCCAAGAATTCCAAATAAGGTACAATCATCTTGGTACGAAATCGCAACATCCGACACAGATATATTTAAGAAAATAAAATTTGTCCAAATTTGGTTCATATAGCTGGGTTATCGATACGCAACATCTGTTTAAAAGAAGGTGGGAGTGGCTTAATGGGCATGGTAACGCAAATACCAATGCAAAATAGATTTCTGTATATCTAGAGAACGGTAACAGCTAAAATTTCCAAAGTTGGTACAAATAGCTTGGTGATCAAAACGCAACATCAGTCAAAAGTGTACGCACTTATAAAGGTAAGCGTGGCACAAAATAAAGTCCCGTATATTTGAAGAACGGTTAGTGTAAAATTGTCCAAATTTGGTACAATTAGAATGGTTATGAATATACAGACAGCATCCGTATGAAATGTGCGGGATTGGAGAAATGGGCGAGGATCAAACTAGATTTCTGTAAAACAGCCACAGCTACATTTTACAAATTTGGAACAAATAGCTATAAATATTAGTAGTAATAATAGCTATGAATGAAAAATATCTGAAAATGCCCACTGCCTTATTATAGACATACATATGCTGGACAAAAATATTGATTTCTGTGCAACTGGTGAATGGTAACAGCAAGAGTATTCAAACATGGTACAAATAACTTCATAAACAATGGGGTTAGCGAAGCGCACTGGGTTAAGATAGTTTTATATAAAATATAAATACACCTACAGCCAACTTCAAGTTGAAAAGTGTGAGAATTAAAAAACAGAATTGCAGAGAACATGAGACTGAGTATCCCTCCCCAATGTTTCACCCCTCTCAACAACAAACTCATGAATTGCTGCAACTGAAATTGCAAGTCTGGAAGATGACTTGTACGTTTTTCTTGATACACTTGCAATTTACGTTTTTTAACATTTTATAGGAAGTTTTAATGGATGGAGATTTTCAATTAATTTTATTTTAAATGACCGTAATTTTTCTTGTTTTTAAGAATAGTGAAGACCTAAAATAAAAAGTACATAAAATCCCGTGGAATCGTTCTCAGGACATGACTGAAAAATTACACAAAAGTAGTTTTAGTGTTTCTAAAAACTTGAATATAAGTAAAATGCTCTAAATTTAGGTTATTTCCAGGTATATGTATATTTTAATATTTGGAAATAAACATATGGGGTATTCACAAGGTTTGCTATCATGTTATACTGTCATGATGTTCTTACATTTTACAATGATTTAAAAATATCTTTGTTGGTTTATAAACAAAAAGTGTCTTAAATTAGTAGAACTTTGCTTGCTTTGTTTATTGTGCTGTCGTAAATAATCAGAAGAGACCTGCGCTGGCCGGCTGAGCCGAGCCGCATTGGTTTTTGTAGCCGTTGCCGTTGATGGTATTGCTTTATCCGGCCAATATCCGAATAAAACCTGCGACTAACAATTTCTGCAACAAAACAAATTTGATCGGCTTAGGACTCTGATGTTTGGTAAACAAACAAAATAAAATTTACTTGTGATTTGCGTCTAAAAAATGGAAAATAGTCAGGTAATATCTAATTAAATTTATTAAGTCATGGATTAGAATTAAAAAATATTTTGATTTTAGGTAAATATTCATTTTTTATACATATTGATTAAATCAGCTGATTTAAATTCAAACTAGCACACTAAATTATGAGGGGTTGTTCACAACAGTCGTATTTTTCATGTTATTATATGACAATTTAATATAAACAATTTATATAATAAATGTTACTCACCATGAGAAATAAATTCCAGATTCTATTTATATCTATACTAGCTGACCTTGACAGACGTTGTCCTGTCCAAATTAGGAAAAATGTTTGCGTTCGATTTTTAAAATCCGTTAAAAAGATACGAACATTTGAAAGAAAAATTAGTCAAACCGATGGCGGCATGAAATAACCCCCCAAAAGTTTGGACAGAGAACAACAAAAACGATTTTTGGGGGGTTATTTCATTTTGTTTGGGGTGTTATTGCATGTTTTTAATCGGCGTTTTATTTCATATGAAATTATCGGCGGCATGAAATAACCCCCCAAAATATAACCCCCCAAAAAAATAATGAAATAACCCCCCAAAGCGTGGGGTCTTATTTCATATGCAATAAAGCCCCAATTTTGAAAATGAAATTAACCCCCAACGAAATGAAATAACGCCCCAAACATAAATGAAATAATTCCCTAATTTTTGGGGGCTTATTTCATATGAAATAAAACCCCAATTTCCGAAACAAGAGCCCAGTATATTTAATACAATCAATTATACACTTTTGCTTTAAAGAATCACGCAATAGATATCATGGTATGATATACCAAACACAAGCTTCGCTAACTAAGGCTTTTCTGCATAGCCGGCCTTCGGCCGGGCGCAATGACTTTTTCCTCTATGGTATACGAAACACCAGCTTCGCTAACTAAAGCTTCACTTCATAGCTCCACGATTTTCTCCACTATAGTAGAAAAATACCGAATCGACCCGGCTACGCAGAGAAGCTTTAGTAAGCGAAGCCGGTGTTTGGTTTACCATATAGAAGAAAACCATTGCGCCCGGCCGAAGGCCGGCTATGCAGAGCAGCTTTATTTATCGAAGCCGGTGTTCTGTATACCAAAGTGGATAAATTCTTGCGCCCAAAAACGTGTTCATTATAAATTTGAAAATGAAATAATCCCCCAAAAAAAATATTGGGGCTTTATTTCATAGTGATTTTTTGGGGGACAATTTCATATGAAACAATACCCCAATTAAAAAAATGAAATAACACCCCAAACAAAATGAAATAATCCCCCAAAAATCGTTTTCGTTGTTCTCTGTACAAACTTTTGGGGGATTATTTCATTATTTTTTTGGGGGGTTATATTTTGGGGGGTTATTTCATACCGCCGAAATTATCCACCAAAAAATCATTATGAAATAAAGCCCCAATATATTTTTTAGGGGATTATTTCATTTTCAAATTTATAATGAAAACGTTTTTGGGCGCAAGGATTTATCCACTTTGGTATACAGAACACCGGCTTCGATAAATAAAGCTGCCCTGCATAGCCGACCTTCGGCCGAGCGCAATGGATTTCTGCTATATGGTATACCAAACACCGGCTTCGCTTACTTAAGCTTCTCTGCGTAGCCGGGTCGAGTCGGTATTTTTATACTATAGAGGAGAAAATCCTGGCGCTATGCAGAGAAGCTTTAGCTAGCGAAGCCAGTGTTTGTTATACCATAGAGGAATAATTCATTGCGCCCGGCCAAAGGCCGGCTATGCAGAAAAGCCTTAGTTGGCGAAGCTTGTGTTTTGTATATCATACCATGATATCTATCGCGTGATTCTTTAAAGCAAAACTGTATAATTAAATGTATTATATATATTGGGCTCTTATTTAATTTCAGAAATTGGGGTTTAATTTCATATGAAATAAGCCCCCAAAAATTAGGAAATTATTTCAATTATGTGTGGGGCGTTATTTCATTTCGTTGGAGGCTAATTTCATTTTCAAAATTGGGGCTTTATTGCATATGAAATAAGGCCCCACGCTTTGGGGGGTTATTTCATTCTTTTTTAGGGGGTTATATTTTGGGGGGTTATTTCATGCCGCCCAAATCGATGGAGCCGTTTTCTGATTTAAGGTAATTCGAAAAAAGTGGGCGAAAAAATCGTCCAAACTATATACCTAGATGTCATTGGTGGTGCAATATGATAATTGGATTTTGCCACGCCCCTCCGCCCGTATGTATGTAACGTATGGACACCAAAATGGATGAGCCGATTTTGATGACATTTTCAGGGAATCTTCAGACTATTTAGGCGAGTGACACTGTGAAGTCTGATTTTTTATTTTCGGTCTGCGGGCGGAGGGGCGTGGCAAAATCCAATTTTCATATTGCACCACCAATGACATCTGTATAATTTGGACGATTTTTTCTTTAAAGCGATGATTTTAAAGAAAAAATCGTCCAAATTATATAGATGTCATTGGTGGTGCAATATGAAAATTGGATTTTGCCACGCCCCTCCGCCCGCAGACCGAAAATAAAAAATCATGGCCCAACTTAGGTTTTTACGGAAAGAAAATTCTGCCCCGCCCACTTTTTTCGATTAACCTAAAATCAGAAAACGGCTCCATCGATTTGACTAATTTTTCTTTCAAATGTTCGTATCTTTTTAACGGATTTTTAAAATCGAACGCAAACATTTTTCCTAATTTGGACAGGACAACGTCTGTCGGGTCAGCTAGTATAATATATAATTTAAAATGCATAATTAATTGTCAAAAAATTAACTACATATTCCGTAAAAACAAATAAATATGCAGTTATTTTATAAAATTTTACTGTCAAAAATTCAAGACCATTTTCAGTAAAATCAATTAAATGTTCAGTTATTTTATATAATTTAACTACCAAAAATTAATTTTTACATATCTATAAAAAATTAATTGCTTGCTTTGTGTAAGCAGTTCCCATTTTCTATTTGTTAATATAATTTAGTTAAATACATCAAATTTTAAGAGTAAAATAATTGCGCAGCCATATCGGTCATGCTGCTGGTGTCTTATAATTGAGAGTTCTTCTGTAAACAACGTGGTCAGTACAACAAAAGTAAAACAAACGTGTGTAACATGGTAAGTAAATAATAATATTCTCTCGCTTATAAGAAAAACAAGCGGACAGGTGTCTGTCTGGTATTTTTTAGAAATTCGGCTCTTTTGTGGAGTAAACGAAAATTACTGAATTTAATAAAATAACTGAATATTTATTTGATTTTACGGAATATGGTGTTGAATTTTTGACAGTAAAAATTAAATGAACTTTTTGTTAAAAATAAATGAAAAATAAGTAGACCGGTTTTTAATTGAATTTTCATTTATTTTATATTACAATTTCAGTTAATTTTACGTACAGAATATTGTGAGTGTAGGTACACCAGCATGTGTACTCTTCAATATCTTTTGTTCATTCATCCAGAGCTTTAAGCATAAAGTTAGCTGCTTAAGCTTCGTACAGACCAAGGTACATTAACACAAGGTAGACTCATCGGGGAGTGTAGACATGCTGCTCTATAAAAATTGTTTTCATATAAAACACATGCACACATGTACAAATTTTGGCTCATGTACACGAAATTTGAAGTTTGGGTTCCAACTGGGGTAAACAGCTGACAAACATATGGGCCAACGAGTTTACCTTGTGTAAATATACCTTGGCACAGACGGTGGTCAGATCTTACAATGTTGTCATCAAAATTGCCTAAAAATGTCTTGCAACTGTATGAACATTGTAAGCTCATTTTAATTTGGCAGCTGTGTTAAATAAATGGCACAATTGTCAGAAAAAATTATAATATTGTAAGCAGGCGTTGCCAGCAGCAAAATTTTTCTGACAATGGTCCATTGTCAGATGCATTAATTTTGCACATCTGAAAGTACAAATGAGCTTACAATGTTCAAACAGTTGTAAGACATTTTAGCCAATTTTAATGCAATTTAAGCAACGCTGCTTACCAATATTGTAAGATCTGGCCATCGTCTGTACGAAGCTGTAGTTGTAACACCAAAAATCGCACAATGTAATCATACGAGCGACTTCGCAAAAGAAACGACAATAATCTTAACGACAAAAATCGAATAATGTAAATGGGCACTAATTGGAAAAATATGTCAAACGTGCTAAACTTGTTTTATATGAACTAAACAAATTAAAAAATAGCATAGAACAACTATGTATATTGCTTAAACATAGCCCAACAAACACGAAGTCAAACCTTTGACATGAAATTACTTTATCATTTGACTTCAAACACAATTCTCAAACGTTTTTCGAATGTTTGATTTTAACATTTAAATTAAAATTGATAATGATTTGAAAATAAACATTTGACATCAAATTTTTTATCAATTTTATGTCAAATTGGTATCAAATGTTAAATGCAATCCAAAACTAAACTTGGCAATACTTAAGCGAAATATAAATGTAAACATTAAAAATGGCGATTAGAGTCACATTTTTTACTTCGTGGTTAAATGTGTTTAGCAAGTGAACGATTTATTTATTGTGAAAAATAAAAAATTATTTGTAAAAATAAGAATTAAGAAAAATAACACGTTAAAGTGAAAGTGAAGAAATTAAAAGTTTGTTGTATGATTGCAGTGTTACAATTCTCAAAATAAAAGGGAGCCAATTATTTCGTCGTTGCTAGAATTGGAGGACGGAAAGAATATTATTTCATCTTTTAGCTATGGTGCCAAATATTTATCTCACAGTGTATTTAAATAAATAATGAATTTAAATTAAAAAAATAAAATGTTTTTTATTTACGTTTGAAAGCATGTTGAAAATAAAGGCATTTTTCAATTTGAAAATAATTTCCCCTTTTTGTTGAGAACGCTATGATTTTCAAATCATTATCAAACGTTTGTCCTTTGAGAAAACGTTTGATTTCAAATCATTATCAATTTTAAATCAAACCTCCGTGTTTGTTGGGAGATAACACCTAACTAACACATACAAATTAATACAGAATATAATTATTTTCTAATTTTTGATTTTTTTTCTTTTGCGAGCTGTTCAATTTTACTGTCTGCGAAATTTGCAAACAGTTGAAAAATTGTGCATGTGTAAGTGAAAATGTTTGCAGGTGTTGCTGCTGTTTGTCAGTTATGGCAAATGTAAACGCCGTGTTAACTGCCCGCCTATACCACAGATAATTATTGCGACATATATAGCAGTAAATGTCAAAATTATGTAGATAGCAATTTTTTGTACATATATATTACCAGCAATTTGTGTTGCAATATTGTTAGTCCATTTTCGTTGACAACTATTGCTAACATAAAACGTCAAATTTGGTTGTCAATTAAAAAAAAAAGAAGCGAAAAAGAAAAAAAATAGAAGCAAATTGTGTGTAAAAGAAATTAAGTTTGTGAAATGGTAGCAAATTATAACTGTAGTAAAAGAATTAAATTAAAGAATTTAATATGCAGTATTTATCGGATATAAGAGCATCTCATATAAGAACAAAACGCTTATAAGAAAAAAACTGATTAAAGAACATTTTTCTTAAACACCAAAACCACAAAATGTATAGAAAAAGAATTTATAAAAGAAACTTCCAACGGCAACACAGAATTTATGTAGTTTGCATGGACAACGCTGTTTTCTGACAGTTTTACAACAAGAAAAAAGTTTTTTTTACTTTTAGTTTTACTTGGTGGCCACACGATCAAGTTTTGCCTTTCAATTCCTTTCAATTTGCAATACACTCTCAGTTTTTTACTTACACACTCACACTTTTTAAATTGACCACGAAATGGCTTTCAATTTCACCTTTCCATTTGTTTGGCAATTTACTTTCAATTTAACAGCTGACTACAAGTTTGTCTCTGTTGTTGTTGCATTTTGGAAGTAAATTGCTTACAAATTGAGTGCAGCCTACGTCACAGCTTTCAATTTATGTACATTTTGACAAGCAGTATATGTAAAAGACTATCAAGAACAACTTGAACGTGTGGCCGCAGGGTTAGATGAGCGAGCTGGTACTCATGAGAAGCTTTGTGTTTTTTGCCAATAAAATAAGAAATAAAAGATGTAAGAAAAGATAAACTCACTGTTTATTGTTGGTGTTTTGTTTAAGCTTTGATATTGTTACAGGTAAGACTTAGAGTGTTTATAACTCTTATTCGCTTAAGGTTTTATTTGTTTAATATTTTTGGCTTTTCTAAAATCTTTGGAAAAGGTTTCCTGATGAGCTGGTGTAAGCAACCGGCGAAATGCGCATAGAGGCTTGCTTTCCCTCAACAATAAATTTCAGTGTATTTATCAAATATGAAAAACTGGGAATTTAGCACGTCATACGAAGATCGTATTAATAATAAACTTTGTACAGTATTTATCGGATATAAGAAACTTAAAAAATCCAGGAAAAAAGTTTCTTATAAGCGTTTCTTTCTTATATACAACTATTTTATATAAGAAACTTATTTCTTATATAAGTAGCTATGGCCATAAGACTTTCATATTTTGGTTTTCTGTCTCTTTTTTGTTACAAAGGGTCTTCTCCTGACAATTTTTTGTTTTAATAAACGTCAAACTTCATATAATTGAATATTTTAGATAACGTTGAAAGTCCAATATTATATTTTTTGCAATTTCGATTCTTTTTATACCGTTTTGTATTTCTTTTAATATTTTAACTTTTGTTTTTATTGACAAAAAACACAAAGCTTCTCATGAGTACCAGCTCGCTCATCTAAAACTTTAGCTGGAGGTCCATAACACGCGTTTTCGCCTCCCCGCAGCGCATGCTTTTATAACCTTACTTGCGTTCTACGTTTCAAGTTACATGCAACGCTTTTTATGCAGCAGCAGCACAAGTAAAAATAAAATTTAATTTGTTAAAATCAGCTGATTTGTTTGAACGCTGCTTGTGACGCTTACAAAAGTGGAAAGTAAACCTACTTTTCGCCTCAAGGCGAAGGTGTATAACTACACAGATTCTACTTTTTTGACAGCTGCGTATGCTGCGAAAAAGCGAGTTACGCGTGATGTCCTCCAGCTTAAAAGTAAAAAAATAAAAAACTTTGTTCTTGTTGTAAAACTGTCAGAAAACAGAGTTGTATAGAGTTGTACATCAATTCTGTGTTGCCGTTGGAAGTTTCTTATATAAATTCTTTTTCTATACATTTTATGATTTTGGTGTTTTAGAAAAATTTTCTTTTATCAGTTTTTTTCTTATAAGCGTTTTTCTTATATGAAACCTTTTTTGTTAGAAAAATCGCAAAAAAAGACATGGTGTTTTTGAAAATGTTTCTTATACGCGTTTTGTTCTTATATGAGATGTTCTTATATCCGAATAATACTGTATTCCCGAAAATAACTTTGATAATATAATTGCATGTGCCCGTGCATAAAACTGAATTGGCAAATTGGTTTAGTTCGTTGTTTTCTTACGAAGACAATAGAATGAAGCGGTTTGTTTTTTAATTTTGTTTTTTCTTTAACCCACTTACAACTACAATTCGAGTCGGAATGAACCCAACCAATTGTAGGGGGATGTAAGAAAAGATAAACTCACTGTTTATTGTTGGTGTTTTGTTTAAGCTTTGATATTGTTACAGGTAAGACTTAGAGTGTTTATAACTCTTATTCGCTTAAGGTTTTATTTGTTTAATATTTTTGGCTTTTCTAAAATCTTTGGAAAAGGTTTCCTGATGAGCTGGTGTAAGCAACCGGCGAAATGCGCATAGAGGCTTGCTTTCCCTCAACAATAAATTTCAGTGTATTTATCAAATATGAAAAACTGGGAATTTAGCACGTCATACGAAGATCGTATTAATAATAAACATAAGTTAAAATTTTTAAAGAAATACAAAACGGTATAAAAAGAAGCGAAATTGCAAAAAGATCTAAAATAGTGAAAAACTCAAAAGACATAGAAAATAATTATTTAAAAGTTAGAAATGTTAACAAAAAAAGAGACAGAAAACCAAAATATGAAAGTCTTATGGCCATAGCTACTTATATAAGAAATAAGTTTCTTATATAAAATAATTGTATATAAGAAAGAAACTCTTATAAGAAACTTTTTTCGTGGATTTTTTAAGTTTCTTACATCCGATAAATACTGTACACTAAAATAAAATTACAAAACTTATTTTTTTTAATATAATTTTTTTCTCATTCGATCTTTATTATTTAAATTTATATTAATTTGTTTAAGTTTCTGTTCTTTTTTATACAAAAATATTAATTTTACTTCAACAAAAAAAAAAAAAAAAAAAAAAAATTAATAAAATTTATATTTGTATATAAAAAAGACCTTAAGCTTAAACAAATTAATATACATTTAAATAATAAAGTCGAATAAGAAAGAATCATATATTATTTCTAAAGCACTTTTTTTGTCGGTTGCAAATATCTCCCATACCACCGCATCAAATTTAATGAATGATATCTCATTTTAAAGCTTATTCCTAACACTAATGACGAAAAATAATTAGAAATTGAAAAATTTATATTTTCATTGATAAAATTTACGGTGCGAAATAGTCGCACGGGTCATCTAGTTTATATTAATAAATACATAAATACGTTTTCCCATGCCTTTAATATAAGCTGAGCAATAAGACGTTATTGCCAACTAGCTGAGATATTTATCTTTAGTGTAGACCTGGGGTAAGTGAGCTATTTCAGCGTTACATAGGGTCTTCATCTGACAATTTTTTGTTATACCAAACGTCAAACTTCATATAAAAAAAAAAACGCTGACAAAAATTTTAAAGTTTTTTTATATGCACTTTGACGTTTGGTATAACAAAAAATTGTCAGGTGAAGACCCCATGTTAAAAAGCAACATCACAACCAGTGCGACCAGTTTTAAAAAAATTTATAGCTAAACCTGCAGCCACACGTTCAAGTGTTCCTTGATAGTCTGTTAAATATACTGTTTGTCAAAATTTCCAAAAATTTAAAGCTGTGGCGTATGCTGCATACACTTTATGAGCAATTTTCTTTCAAGAAATCATCAAAAAACCCATTTATAAAGACAAGCTTGTAATCAACTGTTAAATTGAAAGTAAAAGTGCCAAACAAATGGAAAGGTAAAATTGAAAGCAATCTCGTGGTCATTCTAGTGTGTATAAAGGCCAGCTTACACGGTAATACAATGTATTACGACTTTGTAGAATCAAAATAATATGAAATTCTATCCGTGTTTAAAAGAAAAAAATAAAAGTCTGATGAGAGTATACTTTATGTTTACACGGATGGTATAAGTAAAATCAAAAATAATAACAAAAAAGCAGATGGTTGCAGTTTTACAATTTTTACAAAAACAACATGAAAATTTCCTGAGTTGTTTTTGTAATTGTATAAAAATGCTACTACCTTCAATATACTCCGTTAAAATGCACCTCTGGTGTGATGAAAATACATAAGTTTCTAAAATGGTTTAGAAAAAAACCATTTACCGACCGCTTGTCAGATTTTGTATTCGTATTCTCTCTTACTCAATGCATTTTGCTTTTACATGATAAGATTTCTCTCATTCTACATTATGTCGTAATACAATGTATTACCGTGTAAACTGGCCTTAAGTAGAACAGTGACTGCATTGCAAATTGAAAGGCAAAATTTGATCGTCTGGGTTCCAAGTAAAGCTAGTATTAGACTGGTCCAAAAAAATGCTAACATTTTTTCAAGATTTTGTTCAAAATGTATTAGCAGTATGAAATTTAAATCGAAAATACATAGATTTTAGTGACTTTTTTATTTAAAAATATTGAAATAACAACACTTATTATATAAGCGTTGATTTAGAAACGAGTAGGTAGATTTTGGTAAAACATTATATACTTATACATTTGAAGCACAGGTAGTTGAGATTAAATTTAAGGTACCCGCAAACATCGATACATGCAAAACGATTTTATTTCTGTGCTGTTCAACATTTTTAGATCATGTTATTTCTTCTAGCTCAATCAAAGTTGAAGTTTTAAAATTATTATTTTTTAGCAGTTTAAATATAAAGTGAAATTTCTTTGAACTTTTATATCGTAATATCAAATGGCAAATAATAATCAACATGATGAGGGCATTTCTAATATTCCTTGAATATTCTGTTGTTTTTTAAACAGAGGTATGATGTTTCTTAAGATAAGAGAACAACTATTTTTAGTCAAAATTTTTTAAAATTTATACAAAAAAATTCAAGTTAAATAAATCAAGCTGTTTACCCAACTTTTTAAAATAATGATAAAAAAAAGTTGAAAACATTTTTTAAAAATGATAAATAAAATCCCAAGTGCTAAATGAAAATTTTGCAGCTAAATAAAAAATTTTAATGTTCACAAGGTTAAACATAAATATGCCATTTTACATTGCTGAGCATATATCTTCATGCTATCAAATCAGTTGCTTTTTACTTCAGAGATGTTTTTCAATAAAACAAAAGAGAAAATTAAAAAAAATTTGGCAAAAACTTAATTAAGTATTTTTAAAACACTACGTATAAATAAAACAGAATTATTACTTGCTAATTGGTTAACATTCTAATTTTTGGCGCTTTTCCTTTTCTACGCTTTGAAAATAACACACAACCGCTCTACAGAACATTTTACAATTTATGTTGTAAGGCATGTGTTCGCCCCCTCCAGATATAAATCATCTTAAACTTTATGAAAGTTTAAGCAGTATGTCAGCAATTTAGGGACGAAGAAATTAAATCTTATAACTAAAAAATGTTTTTAAAATTGTTTACTATTTTTAGGGCGACATATTGTTCGACAGAAATTTTACGGTCGTGCCCATGGTGAAATAATAAAGGTTGCAGCACTACGCCAGATGACGATTTTTTGCTCTTGCATTGTTTGCCTAATCTTATGTCAAAGTTTTGTGTATGTTTCCAAAAAGTCCACGTTTTGTGCTGTGATTATTGTATTTTATTAAGATATTGACCATAACTAAATAAAAATTGGCTAAAAATATATTATTTTCATCACGTTCAGCGGCACCAAGGCCTATCCAATAGGTCTGCTTACTACTACAACAATACAAAAAACAACAGGCATTTTGTTTGTGTTAAATTCCTCGCCATTGTCAAAATCTTACTACCGCATAGGCAAAACAAAAGGAAAAATGTGTTTTGTGTGCATGTATGTGTGGCAAAAAACCAAAAAAGTAAACAAAAATATCCACGTATGTATGTATAACGAAAATGTAAACAACTTTTGATATCGTTGAGTAATAAACCAAATAAACATCTGGCTTCTTAAGCAGACCTATTGGATAGACCTTGAGCGGCACGCTTGATTTTTTTTTAAAGTATTTTTTGACGTAAGCTAGGAAATAATTTCCATTTTTGTTGTAATGTTGCATATGTTGCCGTAACGATGCCACCTGCTTATTCCACCATGGTCGTACCTAAAAAAAAGCTTAGCTTTTACGCTGATAAACAAGAGCATCAACGTTGTGTCACAAACAGTAGTGTTAACTTTATTTTTTTATTAAACCCACACAATAGAAATACAAACTGGAGATAAAACCACCAGAATAACCAAAAAATAGCTTATTGCTATTTTTTTATCAACAATAGCGGCCAACTTCACTATGAAACGCGCCGTCAAAATCTTATTTTCCGTTTGCAAAGCGTTCACTAGGGATTTGCTTGTTAGGTATGCTTCATACAAATTGTATGGGCATGACAATTTTTGACAGCCAGAAAGCGCTTGCCGCTTTTGTTTAGATAAGGTTGTAATTCTCAAAATAAATTCAACCAATTGTTATAACGATTGTTCGGCTAGGTTTAGACGCTTCAACTTTTGCTGCTCAACTTCTTTTCAATTCCTTTTTCACGTTGCCAATATGATCACACGCACCAATCGGTTTTAACATTTTTCGGTTATAACTTCAAAACAAAAACAATTTTATTCACAGCCAGTGTTACCGTTCGCCCGACTAAAGTCGCAATTTGACCCTTTTTCAGCGGTCTGCGACTTTTTGTGAGACTTTTTTTTATCACCGACTTTTGCGACTATTTTAATTTTTCTGCTACTTTTTACCCTTTTTGTTAAGATTCTTACAAAACATTCAATATTCTTATTATTTGTATCAAAAAAAAAAAAAATTCGTCAAAATTGCCTCGTCAAAATTTAAAAACAATTCATAAAGTATTGTTCATTTGGCAACACTTTTATTAAATTTTTGCAACCTTGTCATGTATACAACGTATTTGAGGCGAATTCAGTTCAAGGTTGTGGCAAGTTTTGACAGTTCGGACCAATTTGTTTTAATTTGTCAGTGTTTTGTTAGAAATGGTTGACATTTCGAATCGTAAACACCAGCAATGCAATGCAAAAAACCTCTGTTGTTTCTGTTGGTTTTGGATTGTTGTAGTCTTAGCACCACCTGTAGTTTTCGAATCGTAAACACTAGCAATGCAATGTAAAAACATGCAATTCAATGCTGTCATCTTTAAATTTAATAGACAAATATATAGAAGACTGGATTCCCTGTGATGAACTTATTTCTAAATATAGAAATAAAATTTCAAAAAAGTAGTATTTATGTAGGTATGTTAAGAAAAAGAAATATTGCGCCAAGATCAAACGAACGGAATTAAAGTAAAATTTTCAAGCGGCTTTAATTGGACAAGTTTAAATTTTGTCAAAAATATATTAACCTTAACTTTTTTGGCTTTTAACAGAAATTCTACTCCTTTGACCTTGGCAGCATACGACAAATTTATTAAACTTAAGTAAATGTTTTCACTATACATGAAAACATGGACAAACATGTACATTGTTACGAAATATGATAAAAATGAATTCTGCAATAGGCTTTTTGTTTCAATTGTTTTGTTATGCTTTTTATTAATAAAAAACGTTAAAAAAAGATATGCGACTTTTATTTTCTGAAACGACTTTTTTGTGCGACTTTATTTTTATAAAACAACCTTTTGTGCGACTTTTCAAAAATTCCTAACGGTAACCCTGTTCACAGCGAATCAAAGAGAAAAAAGAAATTAAAAAAATGTACAAGCAAGCATCGTTGTGCATATACTTACAAATAAAAACAGAAAGCATGTGCTTATAGCTCGAAATGTCATCCATTCTTAGGAAATCACTAACAAATCAAAACAAATAAGTTCGAACTGTCAAAATTAGATGCCGTTTCAACACTACCAGCAGTTAATTCACCTTGGTGCGGACCGTGTTCAAGCATCTCCGAACCAACCACCTTTTTCTTTCTTCTCTCACCTTAACACCAATTGAGCATTAAAAGATGAAACGTGTTAACCTAGGCTTTCGGAAACCTTTTTAATTGAGATTTTAGAAGATGCCAAGCATTTTAGAAAAAAGGCGACTTGGTCTGAACTCTATATTTACCTTGAGTTTTAAATCCCCGTTTTTTCTTTCTTCCATTTGTCAAACGAAAATCCACTTTTTCGCATTTTATATAAATCACAACTTTTACAAATGTTGAAAATCGCTGTTAGCGATGATGATGAAACATCTTTAAAAAAAAAAGGAACAGTATGTATTTCAATACTCAATTTATAAAATGTACCAGCAAAAACAAAACTGTTTTTTTAAATATAGAGATACAGTGGCAACAAAAAACTTTTATAAATTTCAGAATTTACATTTATTTAAAGTTGCTCTCACTTCCATGGTCTAATGCTGAATTAGACAATGTATTTAGCCAAGTAAACATCGTTAAAAGTAATTTGAGAAATAAGTTTCATTTAGCAACCTTTAATTCGATTTGATCAATTAGATAAATATAAAATGTTTCTTATCTTTTTTTATTTTTTTTATATTGTGAACTCAAAATTTACCTTCAAAATATTTAAAACTAATAGGCATAAGTGATTCTTATGAGATGAACAATAGCGACATCAAATTTATCGATGAATAATTTTTTTATGCTTAAATATTTAATTTACGTTTATTCTCATGTAACAAACTGATCTCAACTTACAATTTCATTTTAAGAAACTTTTAATGAACTATTTTTATTTTGTTATTGAATCTTCATGTTTTTTATTTAAAAAAGTTTTTAGCCATTTTTCCCCATAAATTTAGCCATTTTTGGTCACCAAGTTTTGGCAACACTGATGTATTTGCACAAATTTATATATGTAATTGCTTTTTCCTTAATTTTTGCATATACATATGGGGCATTTCATGTCAAGTGATCCAATTTTTAAATCGATGTCTTCCGATCTTTCTTTCCGAACAAAAATATTTTTTTTTTTTTTTAAAAGATTGATCAAATAGCTATCTAAGCTACTTGGGGCAAATTTGTCTAACACCAATAGGTAATAAGTTACATGGATGAGAAAGAACACCTG
Organism: Pollenia angustigena; assembly: GCA_930367215.1. NCBI lineage: Eukaryota > Metazoa > Arthropoda > Insecta > Diptera > Polleniidae > Pollenia > Pollenia angustigena. Next base: position 19,563,514 of record OV884061.1, on the reverse strand, counting down.
TATGGCCAAAATGTCAAACTTTGACCGCCTTTATCTCAGAAACTTTTTGACCGATCTTGTTGAAAATTTGTGTCTAAACTAATTTTTAATAGGAATAAGCTTGGTGCAAATTTTCATTAAATCGGAAGACATCGACTTAAAACTTGGGTCACTTGACATGAAATCCCCCATATATAAAACGTTACAGTTTGGAATAACTTTTATCTTCAAAGAAAACTTGCTTTGGCTTACAATTGTAGAGTAAAAATTAAATGTAGATGGCGAAATTAAAGCAGCAGAAAATTCATCTACTAACTAGAATTTTAACTAATATTTTTATTTGCTGAATATGTATTAAAACATGCTTCAAAAACGTAAAATATGCGCGCAATAAAAATGCAGCAATGGCTAAAGTATGGAAATTGTTTACAAACAAATCGATACCAAAATTCATTAAAAGCTCTAAAACGGATAAATATATTGTTTCTGCCTTCATTGGTCTCACAAGAAAAACCATGCAATTGCATATTTACGGTTTCCCCGATCATAAGTTTTTATGTATGCATAGGCTTTTGTTAGTAGGATATGACAGGACATGTCAAAAAGCATTACAGATGAAACTCAATCCAGCAAATCCTATTGTTTTTTATTGCTATCTTTTCAGATTTAAGTAGCTGATACTTGCAAAAATTCCTGTCTTAACTTTTTTCATACATCAAAGTTGAGGTATCTTGTAAATAAATACCTTTAATTGCCTCACTGAGGTATTTAAACGTATTCGCTTAAGGTAGTACTGTATATATTAATTTGTATTATTAGAGTATAATTAAAAATTACAAACAAATGTATTGTTTGGCCACGGCTTCTGGGCCTTAGGTACAGTTTTCACTAATAAATTACGTTTTACTCATAGAATTGTCATTTAAATTGGTTTTATTTTTAATATACTTGTTCATATTATTCCTCGCAAAAAATGTCCCCAGAGCGGTCGGCAAAGTAATGGAAAAACTACGCGAAGTGGAAGTCTTCAGTGTACGGAGATGGATAATATTATTTGTCTTTATTTTTTTTTAAACGCATTAGCGGTTTTTCTTAATTTGTATCTATTTTAGCAACACTGATTTAAAGGCCGTGATTACATCAAAATTCTTGTATACGTAAAACTACAAACATTTATGTTTTTTGCCTATGGTTGAGTGCGTGTGTATGTGTGTGTTTATAGATTGGCTTTAAGTGTGCGTGCGTGAGTGTTTTTGAAAGTAAGTGAAAGAGCGTGGATTTCTATCTATCTATGTATCTACGAGTATATTAGATACATTTCAAACTGCGGAAACGCCTGGGAAATGAAAAATGTCAAGAGAAATAAAAAAAGGCAAAGCATGAGTAACAATAACACTGTAACATTTAGTTTCTGTTTCTACAACACGCGAATTGCAGCTCGATTGACAAAAAAATATATGTACAAATAAAAAATAATAATAATAATAAAAACAAATTAGATACAAGAAAAAAACGGAAAAAGTGTTTAAGGATTAAAAACGCAGATACATACTTCATTAAAAATTCATTTATCTAAATGTCTGTTGAAAGATTTAGTAAAATTAAATTTATTTTTAGTCTGTAAATTAAATAAAAAGAAAAGAAAAAGTGACAAAAATTAGATCTTCACATAAATGACAATATTAACGTTTTTCTTTTCTAAGAATTACAATTTAATGGAAAAATACAATAAAAATTACAGCTGCTAGTGACTATTCCATGTAGCTTTATTAATTTTAATTGTTGCAAAATTTAAAAACAAAATTGTTTTAGACAGCCGCATCGCATCATTCACAGAAAAATTCAATCCAAATACAAAAATTTCAATCTATACATGATGTATCTATGTATATATGTATGTATGTATGTGTATACTGTGCACGAAAAATATACAAATAGGTATATTTGCAAAATCTTTTATTGACAACTTACAAAGTAAACTATTGTAGCCGTAGGTAGACACAGTGGGGAGTTTTTGGATTTTTTTTTTTAATTATCGAATCTTTAGCCAGATTCTAATTTTGAATCGCTAATCTAATATTACTCATATGTAAGAAAAAAATCAAAATTTGGCTCAGAAACTAAAATACCTTGTTATTACAAGAACTTGTAAATAAAATCTTGATGAATTTAACGTTGTTGTTCCCTTTTTGACGTCAAACACTCTTTATGTATTTGACGTCAGCCATTAAATTGGCTCCCCTCGTATGGTTTTACTGTGTTACCAAACTATTTCCAATAATTTCACAGGAATTTTTAATGAAAAAATATGTTTAATTTTAGAATGAAATCTATGTTCAATATGTTCAGTGCCAGGGCAAGTTTTAATGTATAGGGACAAAATGTTAAAATATGCCAGCAAAAAAGCTGAAAATAACTAATAAATTTGGGGTATTAAAAAATTAAGTATTGTTTTTTTCTTTGTTAATTTTTGATAATCTATTGAAAGTATCTGTTTAATATCTTTATTGGAGCAACAAAACTTGGCACACCCCCACCTACCCTTAAAAATTCCAATGTTATAATTTTTATTTATCTCATGCCAAATGCATTTTCTGTGATTTTTAAGAATTTTACGCATACATATTTTTACTAAGAACTTTGAATTTTCTAGACATTTTTATTTACATACCTATGTAAAATAAGTAGTTCATATTGTGTGAGAAATTTTACAGCTGAGAGATATAATCATGAATCGATTTGGTTATTCCTCTTACGGAACGTTTTTTTTTTTAAATCTAGGTAAAATTATGGACCGGTTGTTTTAATGCCCAGCTACTAATTTGTGCTCTTTAATTTTTCTTAAACTGTATTTTAAACAGACATTTTTAAATCATTTAAAGCGGGAGTGCACTTTCCTTCACAACCGTTCAATTCATTCCCACGAAAATATGACAGAATTCTATTTGACTTAAAAAAGGTCTGCAAAAGCTGATGTCAATGTCACATTATCACGCAAAAAAGATGCAAGATCATATGACTCCGCTACTACATAAGAAAATGCAGCTCTGAGAGCATAGAATATATAAATTTATGAAAATTTTCATAAACATTTTCTAGTCGCACAGTCTTTAAAAAATCTGTTACTTATGTTTATTTTGAGGTCACACTATCAAACTTTATGAGCAAACATTATTTTTTTTGACAAATCGTACGACTGAATAGAATAGTGAATTACAATGAATCAATGTTGTTTGTGGTTATAATGCCACTTTATTGTTTATGTGTGCAAATGTTTACTGGGTAAATAATTGACATATTCTATTAAACGGGTTAACTTTGAAGATATTGCTAAGTATGTATGAGTCAACAAACTGATTTACAAACATTTGTGCCTTGTGCTCAAACAGACCCGACCCAGTTTCCTTATAAGTAAAGAGATACTAAAGTAGTGATTTTGGCATAAATTTTTCATACAAAAAAGGCAGTATTAAATTTACTAGTGTTCGCCTTATGGTCAAAATTCGACCATGATTTTTTTTTTTTTTGAAAACATAATTCATCTAAGTACAGTAAAATCCCGATAATTCGTACCCCGATAAATCGTAATTCCCGATAATTCGTAATAAACTGTCGGTCCCTTAAAAAAATCTCGTTAATTCGTAAAATTTCCATACATTTTGGTCCCCTCGCTAATTCGTAATTTTTTTTTTTTTTTTTCAAATAAAGTCTTGTTTACCTCTTATAAATCGTAATTGTTTGCTAACTACCACTTATAATTCGTAATAAAAACAACAGAAATATGGTGAAAATGATTTTTTTACCATTTTTTTGCGTGGGTTTTTGCTTTTGCTCGTGTGTGTGTTTATTTTCTTAAGATCAGTTTGTTACGTGTTATAATTATTTTATTATATATTTTATTTTTAACAATTGATTTTTATGTTTTAGTAAATAAATTGAAAAACCCCGTTAATTCATATTTATTTTATTTTAACCCCGTTAAATCGAAACCCCGCTAAATCGAAAACCCCTATAATTCGTAAGAAATGGTCGGTCCCTTGCGATTACGAATTATCGGGATTCTACTGTATATATGAATTTATTTGTTTCGAGCATTCATTTTTTCCTTCAAAGTGGATCGATTTGGCGGGGGACCAACCTCCGGTTCAAATTTTATCTTCTACGTGAGTAATTTAATTTTGTAAGTTCAGTATAAAAAAAACCAATTGAAAAACAAAAAAGTATCAAAAAGTCTCCTTTATATATTGTCATCCACTCAGGACGTTGCACGTTTAATTTTATGTTTCTATGTCTAATACAAACGAAAATTAATCAAAGAACCAGATGTAGAACGAAAAAGTACCAAAAGCGAAAGCTCCCCTTACATGTTCTTATTCACCCAGTTTAATGTACAATTTTATCTTTATAGGTCGAATATTAACGAAAATTCAAAAAGTTCCAGATGAAAAACAAAAAATACCAGCATTTTTTATCTTATAGGTTATCACTCACTCAGGATCCTACACCTATAATATTATGTTTCTAAGTTCTATATTATAGAAAATTAAAAATTATCACATGAAGCACAGAAAAGTAAAAAAAAAAGAAATTTAGTTCCCATATTTCCCCTCTTTTTCTCCCCACAGAGATTCGGTTGACAAACAAAGGAAGAAAGCGTTCTTAACAGTTTTGCCTGGTCTGATTTATATAGTCGAAATATTCGAAAACCGGTTTCTGAAAAATGTCGAATAATCGATCACCCTTACTTTTTATTATTTGATAGTTGAAAATAAATTTTTATTTATTTATTTAGATTTGGGTTAGTAACAATTTTGAACGCTTATAACTCTGAAATTATTGAACAGATTTTAATAAAATATACATTGTGCACTTCTTTGAGTAAATACCTCTTAAATGGTGTAAATCGGTTGACAAACAGAGGAGGAAAGTGTTCTTAACTGTTTTGCCTTAGCCGATTTATATATAGATAATTAAATTTAATTAATAAACGTAAATACCTGTAATTTGAGAAACATACATGCATACTTCCATACTTATTTACTGCAATTGGACATTTCAATGAGTAACGGACCAATCAAAAGGAAAATGAAATTATACTTAAACGTTAAATCATAAACCGATTACTTACAAAATAATTTATCACTAGTTTTATTATACGAGTACTTTGGCACAATAACGTTATTTTAATGCTTTTCATATAACAAAAGCAGTTTTCGAAAATAAACACTGAATATCGCTCCTTAGTTTTCGGTTTGGTAGATTTGTGGAAAACACAAACGCTAATAGTGTGTGTGTATAAAATCATTACAAATATAACGTTTCCCTGTTAGTCATCTGTCGAACACAAAAATAATACGGTTTTAATCAAACTCAACAAAAGATGAGAACATTTAATTCCATTTGGTTTTTTTTTAAGATCCACAAACTTTATTGTGTTCGGTTCGGCTCATTAATGTTCGTCCCTTTTGGCTGGTAAAAAACCAAACATTTTTTACAAAAACAAACTTACACGAAAAAAAAACAAAAAGACAGCAAAATAATTTTACACAAAAAAACATATACACTTTACTATATTTCTTTATCAATGTAAAAGAGGAAATATTATAGAACATTAAAATATAATGTCTGTCTACAGTATCACTACAATTGTTCTGCTTTTTAACGAAGAACAGAACAATATATAATGTTCGGCTCTTTCTTGAAAATAGCTACAAACGGTTTTAAGGGTTGTATTCATCTACACAATCACTAAAAAAATAGATATCGTTCTTGGGTGTGTAAGCCGAACGCTAAATAATGTACTGTTTATTTTAGTACAATGAACAAAAGGTTGTTTTGTCATTGTTTTTTTTTTTATTATAATTTTTACATTTGAGTCAAGTTGCAAATTACGACCCTTTAAGCGTTTCAGAAAAAATCTTCGTAGATCTTCATATGCATTATTTATATTGTTAGGAATTTATTAAAGTTGAACATTTTAAAATCATATTCCTTTTGTTAAAAAATATATAAACAATCCGATTTTATATAAAGAAGTAAAAACGCCTTTTCGATAAAAGTTGGAAAAATGTTTAGGAGATAGGAAATATATATTTAGTTTCATAGTTATCGTCCAGACTTGCATTTTTTTTTTAATTCTGCTTTAAAATTGCATTAGTGGCCATATTATGAAATTCTAGTTTTGCAATTTTTGTATTTTTATGCCGTTCTTCTACTACTTCTTTTAATATATTTTATATAATCATAAATACAAATACACCCTGGCAACCATAGTTGTAGATGTATTTGTATATATGAATATATAAAATACGGCCTGGAATTGCGTTGATTGTCCAGTTTTTTGGGTCATGTCCAGCTAAAAAAGAAATTCTTTAAGTTTAAAAATTAGTTCTATTTATTATTATTAATCAATATATTTAATTATGTAAATTATTATTTCAGTACTGAAATTCTGTAACTTTTTAACGACAAAAAATTGTCGTTAAGTAGTCAAAATTCGTTAGCTAACGAAAGTTGTCGTTAAGAGCTATTCTGTAATGAAATTTTAACAATTTTTATCGGCAAAAAATGTAGGTAGCTAACGACACAAAAAAAGTTCTTGTTTAATAATAACGACAATAAATGTACTGTTAACAGATTAAAAATATAGAGTAAAGTAGCCAATTTTTAACACGAAAAAAGTAAGAAAGTATAGTCGATCAAGTCCGACTCTACATTGCAGTATTTGGGTGATCATGTTTCCGCCAAAAAGAGTATGTTGTGAGGTTATTATTCACATAATACATTTTTGTGCCAAATATTATCTAAGTATCTACCATTATTAGTGTATTCGTATGGGAGCTGTGGTCAAATATGGACCGATTCTAAAAAAATTTGTTCTGGTGATTAATGTAGGTTGCGACAAAATATTTTTGGATCTTATTCAACTCAAATGTCTATAAAACAAGATGGCTATTAATAGGCACAAAACCCTATTCCGGAAAGAAGTTTTCATGTGGGCTATAAAAATTAAATAACTGCTTCTCACCATTATAAAAATGCTTCGACCTTGTGACAATAAACGCATATGTGCCAAATTTTATAAAATTATTTTTAAAACTGCGACCTGTAATTTGCACACAAGGTTATCTTGGACAGACAACCAGCCATCCTGATAGACGGACGGGCTTCGTTAAATGGATTCTGACATTGATTCTGAGTCAATCGGTATACTAAAAGGCAAGCCCAGAACCTTTTTTTAAATGTGTTACACACATTCGTACAAACACATAATACCCTTTTCACATACAGTAGTGCTGGTATGAAAAGTAAGAGCAGAATGTTGTGCTAGAGTGGCTCAGTCATCTGGAAATTTTTCTCTATGTATAAAAGAATTTAAAACCAACATATTTGTTTAGAAATATAATCAATATTTACACGTTTTCATTCATGTTTTGTTAAAATAAATGCAATAAAGCAAATTTATTTTGTATTTTTTATTAATTTTAAAAAATTTTTACTTTGACGTTCTTATATTTTTACCGATATTTGTCGTCAATAGTTCTAAACAAAAATTTTTGTTTATTTAAAATACAGAATAACAAATTCGTTAAAGTAACCGAGATTTCTCGTTAATTAACGATATCGGTAGTTAAATTCAAAAAGTTACAGAATTGAGGTACAGATGTCCTTCCAAATAAGAAGGTTTGGTACTAGAGTTGTCAACCGATTAAGAATAATTCGATTAATCGATCAAACAAAACCAAACTCTTGTTCGAATAACTTCAAAACGACGATTTTCGAATAACGAATAAATCGATTAATTAATGTCGATTAATCGAACAACTTTTTTTTATTAAAAAATAAATTAAATAAAAGCTTAGAATTTGATTTATTCTCATAAGTTTTAAGTGATTTTATACAAAATGTAAGAAAGTTAAAAAATATTGTTGCCATAGCCCTGGTTGTAATTAATCTCAATTTTTAGTAAGCAAAACCCGTGTTGAGTAATCATTGTATATCAAAAATGTATTTTATGTTTTTATTTAACAAATCTTATCAAACAATTGAGTAGGTGAGTTGCAAAACTCGTTCGTTACAAAATTTAAAATACGAAATGAAATGATATACTAATTGTATCAATGCACGTCCTCTTCCATGTTTTTAGCATGGACATGCAATCAGAATATTTTGTCTAATAAAGCGCCAAAAGAACTTTAAGTATCATTTGCCATCTCGTATTTTTAATTTTGCAACGAACGAGTTTTGTATCTCATCTTCTCAATTGTATCAGCTGTTTTGTTTTTAAGTCAAACGTTAAAAAACTTTGAAGGAAGGGAATTTTTCAATTTCGGGTGGAAAATTTAGAAATAAACAAAAAGCTTAAAAATAAAGAATTGATTTATATAAATCATATATTGAAAGTAAAAATTGTTGTTATTGTATTATAATACAGTTTTTTTAAATTATATATGTATATCTTTACAATTTGTAAGTGCCACAATACTACCATTGAAAACGATGTAGTGGAAGATAATGCAACGACCTCAAGAAATACCGAACTTGGTCTAATGGAAAAATACATTTAGACAGCGGCTGTCGATAGAAGAAATTGTAGACAGAAGTATAGCTGAAGATGTTAGGTCTTCCAACGCCTTTCGAAAATTCAGATTAATATCGAATTATTAAGGAATTAAGGGTTTTACGATGCCTTAAAGTAATACAACGATGTGGAGTTAAGATGAAAAATTTTATGCATCAAAAAAAGAAGTCATAGCGGATGGAATGGAAGATTTTCCATAGTAATTTGTTTGTTAAAATAAATTTTTTATTCGTTATTCTCATCGATAAATCGAATAATTTTTTAGATTTAATCGTTTGATCGAACGAACAAAAACAATTATTTCAATTATTCGAACAAAGTTGAAAGGCGAATAATTGACAACTCTATTTGGTACGCAAGATCCATACAAAAAAGTTGGGCTAAAATATTCTTACCCCCGTATTCATAAAAAATAAAATAAGTTTGAAATGTGTTTTAAGGCAAAAGTTTCATACAAATTTTTCTTAAAATGAATTTCAAATCCATTTTAATTATTTATGAATACGGCAGTAAATATGTAATATTTGTCTGGTTCAAAAAGTAACATAAAAAAGCCAGTATTGAGGATTCGGCACAGTCGAAAAAAAATTTAAATAAAATTTTAGTTTTTTGCACTATAGGTGCATTTTTAACCATCCCAGTTATATTTTAAAAATCCAGGTGAATTTTTTCCATTGCCCAGTTATTTAACTCTTGGGATCTGGCAACCCTACCTACTAAAACTGCGATTTGAAAAGTGAGAATTAAAAAACAAACAGTTCATAAAAAATACACCCCCCCCCCCCCCAATCTTTTCACTACCCTCACACATAAACTAAAGAAGTGCTGCAACAACAAATTCCAAGTCTGTGCCGGGGCATACCATATTTAAAAACTGATTTTTTTTTTACATTTTATTAGTCGATTATGTATAAACGATAAACAAATCCAATATTGATTCTTGACCACAATTTCTTTTTTAATATTCATTAAGGCATATTTTTATAATTGACTTTTCTATTTAACGGAAGCCAACATTTACAGTTATTGATAGAAACTGCAAAATAACATGCAAACGCTCTTAACACCAATTTTTTGGTAATGAATATTTAAACGATAGGCAGACACACAGACGGACATACATTAATTCATACCTCATTCTGGACACATGATTTTTTAGCTTAAGACGAGGTGAGGTATCTAGCGTTTAATGACTTGAATCATGTAAAAACATAAAATTGTATCTTAAAAGTCACCTTGGTAAGTAAGCTCAAGTTCTTCCAGCGCTTTTTTTGATATGATGATTATCTTGTTTTGCTGAGATACAATTAAATAAACAAATAAATAAATAAAAAAAATAAATATGTGTAGGGTGTACAATCAGGTATGTGGGTATGTAGATCAATAAAGAACAATTATTGCTTATGTTTAATTACACTGTGCTAGAATTTAACACTTTTTTTTGAGACAAGCCGGGATCCTGGAGTTTTAACCTAAGTCGGGCATGCTGAATCCAATGGTGGCTAAGGTTAGCTCTTGTTTTTGAGATATACCGTTATTTCGAAAATGGAGGAGGTTGCACAGCATATATCTGCGCAACTCAAAAACAGTTTAGTTTATTGAAATTACTAAAAACAAGTATTTTTACATATGCATACATATTTACAATACTAAAAACTTCATTATAAATTAAAATAAAAAAGCGAAAACTGATAAATATTTTTTTAAATTCGTTTTTGAACATAAAAAAAAAAAAAAAAAATATTTTGTTTTTGAAGAACCACGATTCCAACCAAGGTACTCACAGCTTCTAACCTTTAGACAACTGAACCATGAAGAAACGTTGTTTGAATATCATTAACATGATATTCACAACTCAACTCAGTTGAGTTGTAATTATTTTTGATGGTTTTGTTCACCGCAATATTGCAAAGTTGTAAACCATAATACAAAAATTACAAATCAACTTATTTGAGTTGTGAACCGTAATAGTGGCCTATATTCACCAAAATGGTTTTTTACCATTGTTAAACAATTTTTCATGTTTTCTGTACAAGAGCTACCATGCCTACTTCTTCAATCCTGTCCACATTTTGTGGTATGCTGTGTATTGATAACCCAAATGTGTGTACCTAATTTGGAAACTTTGGCTCTTGCCTTTCTCCAGATATACAGAAAAAATAAATAAAAAAACAACAAGGGATTTTTGGGAAAAATAAAAGGCAGTCGTGGTTTTTTGGTCATATCTCAGCGATTTGTGAAGCGATCTGGCTGAATTTCAATAGCAATAAATGGTGGACTATATGTGACATAAATGTAAAACAACCTAGCCGCTATTATGTCTGGAGTCTCCGGAAAACACATATCAAACGTAAGACAGACCCACGGACATCGTTAAATCAGTTTTGCTCCTCATAAGGACCCAGAATATATATACTGTATAGGGTCTAAGATCAATATTGTGGAAATTACAAACGGAATGACTTTACCACCTGTGGTGAAGGGTATAACAACTAAAATCCGCAGTGAAATTTCTCTTGAGAAAAGGTAAACTTTTTCTAATATGCGCAGTCGTTTTGAAGCATGAATTTTTTTTTTGGCAAAAAATTGTTTTTAGCAACATTTCGAAATTCTTAACTTTGGCCCTTGCAGCGCCTAGGATGCTCCTAGATGGATCAAATGTAGGCACAGAAAATAATAATTTTCCTATTTAAATACGGAAATCGCATATTTGATTAAAAATTTTTTTGCGGTATTGATAAAAAAATTTTGTATTCCCAAAAATTTAAATTACTTTTTGATAATAAACAGGCAAGTGCACGGCCTAAAAAACACTTAATTGACAACATCTTTTGTAAGTTGTTGTTGTTTTTATTTTGTTTTTCTTAACCTACTTACAACTACAATTAATGTTGAGAGAATTTCAACTAATTGTAGTGGGGAATGTAAGATGAGATAAACCCACTGTTGTTTATTGTTGATGTGTTTTGTTCAAGCTTTGATATTGTTACAAGTAGAACTGTTGCTATAATTCTTATACGTTTAACAGTTTTATTTGGTTTAATATCTTTACTTTGTCTAAAATCTTTATGGATGAAGTTTCCTTATGATCTGGCCTAAGCAACCAGTGAAATGCATAGGCATAGCTTATCCCATCAACAATGAATTTCAAGTGTTTTTGTCAAGAATAAAAACTGGGAATTAAGCACGAATAGCAAAATCTCTTGAAATTAAAATTTTGTATTCCCAAAAATTGAAATTACTTTTTGATAATAGTTGGTAAATTTATTGTCAACAACCAAGTTCATTGAGTCAATAAAAAAGGTTGCTGCCCAAAATAATTTTTTTCAAGGAAATGTTTACGTGATTTGTTAAAAAAAATTGTTGGAAATGTTGAATAATGCAAACAATATGTTTATCGAATCTTTATTTATTAATTATGATGTGCTAAATTGCCAATTTTAAATACACTAACATTTATTGTAGGGGGACAAGTTAGTTCCTATGCGCATTTCGCTAGTTGCTTAGGCCAGATTATAAGAAAACCTTTTTCCTAAGACTTTAAAAAACAAATAAAACTATAAACTATAAAAACTATAAAGAATTACAAACACTCATTGATTATTTGTAACGATATCAAAGCGTTTAAAAATTGGACAAGAGTTGTAAAATACTGTCTTTACTTTGATTCAAATATTTTTTTATTGAGCATGAAGAAATATTTAATTATTTTATTATTAAATATGTATGTTCTATTGAGTGCTATTATGCAAAGTCTAAGATTGATAAATTTATTCATTGAAATTCTTAAATTTGGCCTCTGCAGCGTTTGGGATGCCCCTAGATGGGTCAAATGTATAACAAACCATCATTAATCATTTATTTCTAAAATTTTAAAAGAACAAAAATTTGTAAGACATTTTAATACCACGAATATTCAAACAGCTGTTTTATGTTTTTGTTACTAAAAAACTTTTGAAAATGTGTAAAAAATAGTTTTCATAATTTTTAAAAAATTATCAAAAGAAAAAGAATAAATTTAAGAACATTAGCCGCGTGCAAATAGTTCAAAACAATTGAATTAAAAAAGGCAGAATATCGTATCTTACAGCTGTATATTGTCGATTAGGCTAGCCAGCTAGTTTTTGCAAGTAAGCCATGCATTACCTATTTCATTTTTTTTAAGTGATTGGGAGAAAACGTTTGTTTATTTAATATTAACACTCTCGTTGCAGGATTCTACTACCCAATAAAAAATTGTGCTTCGAGCGAAGCAGGTTTGTAAGGGAGAAATGTAAGAGTTTCGCTTACCATTGCGCTTACGGAAGACATGATTTTTATATGGCGAGTTCCCACTTTGAAGCAATACATTTTTGACACATAAAGTGCATTATTCAGCGCATAAAAAAATTGTTGGATGTAACGAACAGCTTAACACACTGAATGTTTTTTTACAGTTATATTTTAGTATTCTCCCTTACAAACCTGCTTCGTAGTAAGGGAATGCCGTAGCACTTAAAATTTTAATTTTTTTTTATAAAAATTGTTAAGAGTTCTTTCACTTACTTTACTGCATTTCTGTATGTCTTATTGCGTAGCGCATAATTGTGCGCTTATTTTTTTAAATGTACCTTTAGTGCTTCGCAAAATGATAAAATTTTTTATTGGGTAGTATAGTAAATGCACAGACTTAATAGTAAGTCCTAAATACCTTTTTCCAAGTAAAAAACGCTATTGGAATCTGCGTTTTTTCCTTTTTTTAAATAAAATCTCGGGATAAATATTTAAAATTCCCGGCATTTCAAACTCATCTGAACACTGTATTTGTTTGTCAAGACAGGATTTGGTTTTCAATATGACTAAAAGTTTTTTCGGGTTATTCAAATATTCTCAAAAATCTAAAAACTTTATCAACGACTTTATATTTGGCTTTTTGTCCAGCAGTTTTTTTAAAATATTGAATAAGGAATGTAAAATTTCCTAGTAAAAAGCAAGAAATCAGCAAAAATGTTTATTTTTAATAAATCTTCTCACTTTTTGTTTTTCTGAAATTTTTTCGAACGCAATACAGAGATTTGTCGATGCCAAGCATTTTAAAGTAAAAGCCTAGTTAAACAACGACTCCTAGTTAAATAATACAGGTAACAGCACTATGACAAGAAATACAGCACTACAACAAAAATGGAAATTTGTCTCCGAATACGTCAAAAGCTATTTCAAACAAAAATCAAAATGTCAAATTGTTATGGTCAATATCGTCTTTAAATTTTAGGTAAAATAATTATAAAAACCTTTTATTTAATGCACTAATCACAACACAAAACGTGGACGTTTTTAAAACATAAACAAAACTTTGACAGACGACCAGATGAACAATATTGAAGAAAAAATCGGCATCTGGCGTAGAAATGCCATCATGTCACTATTGGTAGATTCTCATATCCGAACCATATCTCAAAACATTGAGTTTTTTCTGACTAAACTCGTTCTTTTTTTACATAAATAACCAGTGATTGTTAATGATAATTTGGACAATATCACCCCTATTCTGAAAAATCGCGTGATTTCCAATTTGTGATGTTCTGAAAATCACACGGTTCTTGTGTTTCTCGCTGTGCTTTCGGTAATTGAAAATGACACCGAAAAACAAAAACAGAACACCATAGTATCTCACGTGTAATTTTAAAAGGCACATGTGATTTGAAATCAAGTGATTTGAATGAAAGTGATTTTTAGAACAGTACCATAATCACTGTTGCCAATTTAGAGATTTGTCCGCTAAATCTAGCGTTTTTGAAATATCAATCGCGGAAAAAAATACGTTTTAGCGGTAAGCGGCTCATTTTCGCTACAAAAACCTTTCTCAAATTTAAAATTTACATATTTTTTACTTGTTCTTTTTGTTTTTTCTGGCTAAAAACTATTTGTTTAGGTTCACGGTTTTAATTACTTTTATAGTTTTAGTGAACTGAAGATTGTATATGACATTTTTTTTTTTCGATTTTCAGTTAGTATTTTGTTAAGGCTGTATGTAACAAATCACAACTTTAAGCTTGCTCAAAATTTTGAAACAAAAGGTAAGGTATTGGATCTTAATTGTCTCAAAAGAACCCAAGCACTTAATTTTTTTTTTTAATATTTTTAATTTATTTTTATTATTGAATCTTTCTTATCGAAATTTACAATATGTATTCAAATCTTAATTCTACTTGTTGTTTACTAGTTGTTACCAGTGTAACCATTAACTGCTGTATTCAAATTTTAAAAATGCCTTCTAGTTAGGCTCAAAGTATCGGTTCTTTTTAGCCTCTGGTGACCTTCGAACTGAAGCAAACCCCGAGCGAGGTAGTTAGGGTGGACCATTAGTTTATCGATGTAGCTTATTGAATATTTTTTAATTTCCTCCTGGATAGTGGGGACGTTGAGATCACTGTGGATAATTTCATTACGTATATACCATGGGGCGCAGACAATTTGTCGTAATATTCTAGACTGTCTTCTTTGAAGCTTTTGGATGTTAGATGGATGCCATTAGCACTTAATGTTACTAATTTTATGTAATGCCTTAAAACGGCAAATAATTACCAAAAAAGCGTAAATGTTATAAATATTTCTGCTTTTACGTACTAAGTTTGTCATTCCGTGTTAAACTGTTTTAATATATATCTATGACCCCATAAGGTATATTTATTCTGGGTCCTTGAGTAATTCTAAGTCGATTAAGCCATGCCCGTCTGTCTATGCGTCTGTTGTCACTTTCAAACGACTCAAAAGGGAATATAAATATTGGCATCAATTGAATCCACCTAAGCAGCTTGGGATTGCAGTCCAGCACAATCGGTTTAGTAGGAAAAGTGCTAAAAATTTAAATGTGGAACAACCACCCTAAAAAGTTTATCATTTGGTGCAAAAACTAACATAACTAGTGGCGAAATGCACATATTGATATAAGATTATGCACAGATTCGTTCTATATGACTAAAAATCATACTGTTTAATCGGTCCATAATTAACGATAAGCCTCATATAAAGTCCACTCTCGGCAAAAACCTTTAGTGTGCCTAAAAACGTAACAAATAATGCTAATGTAATATATTTGGTCCGCCACAGTTTAATAAGGCTAGAAATCACGCTGTCAATTTTCGTGATTATCAGTCCATATTTTACCATAGGCCCTATATAAAACCTACTCTTGGAAAACAGTACGTCTAAAGCCCTAACAAATAATGATATTTTTTAAATTTTGGTTTATCACAGTTTTATATGACTGAAACTTACACTGTCAACAATCGTTCAGATCAATCCATACCTTATAATAGGCCCCATATAAAGCATACTCTCGGAAAAAGCTATAGAACGCGTAGAACCGTAAAGCTTTCAATCTGTGTTCTATTATAATAACATTTGGTCAGTCAAAGTTGTATAAGACTTTAAATTACTTGTTTAAATTTTTTGAAGATCGGCCCATAATTTACCATATGTCCCATATAAACACCATGATGGATATGTAACTCTAACTTATTTTCTTTTAGGAATAAATTAACTAGGGAAGTTGGAAACCATAGTATGTAACGTAATTTGAGAGTCATATAATATACCTTTAAAAAAGCAGCTTATATCTTGATTTATATAAAAATTCCCGCTAAATTAAATATTTAGCGGTTTCTAGCGGTTTTGACGTACGATTTGGCGGGAGATGTTCAAAAAAAGTTGGCAACAGTGACCATAATATATACGTTTTTAAAACATTCGGCCTAATTGTGTACGACTTTGCCCTTACCGAGTGAGTCGTTTTTTGTAATAACTAGATTTTATATACAGGTATGTGACGGAAATCGATTTTAAAAACGAAACGATTTGAAACCGAAAATTCGTTTTCAGTATCTTTTAAAATGGATTTTAAATACATATTCCTTCCATTTTTAGTTTTCATACTTTTAAATTTTATACAATATACGTTAACTGAAGTGTATTCTGAACGAAAATTTAAGACTTTAATTCAGAAATGGATTTTAAAATCCCTCGAAATTCATCACACCTTTAAAAACGTTCGTTTTGAAATCGATCGATTTTCATCACATACCTGTACCTCAATTCTGTAACTTTTTGAATTTAACTACCGATATCGTTAATTAACGAGAAATCTCGGTTACTTTAACGAATTTGTTATTCTGTATTTTAAATAAACAAATATTTTTGTTTAGAAATATTGACGACAAATATCGGTAAAAATATAAGAACGTCAAAGTGAACATTTTTTAAAATTAATAAAAAATAAAAAATAAATTTGTTTTATTGCATTTATTTTAACAAAACATGAATGAAAACGTGTAAATATTGATTATATTTCTAAACAAATATGTTGGTTTTAAATTCTTTTATACATAGGGAAAAATTTCCAGATGACTGAGCCACTCTAGCACAACATTCTGCTCTTACTTTTCATACCAGCACTACTGTATGTGAAAAGGGTATTATGTGTTTGTACGAATGTGTGTAACACATTTAAAAATAGGTTCTGGGCCTGCCTTTTAGTATACCGATTGACTCAGAATCAATGTCAGAATCCATTTAACGAAGCCCGTCCTTCTATCAGGATGGCTGGTTGTCTGTCCAAGATAATCTTGTGTGCAAATTACAGGTCGCAGTTTTAAAAATAATTTTATAAAATTTGGCACATAAGCGTTTATTGTCACAAGGTCGAAGCATTTTTATAATGGTGAGAAGCAGTTATTTAATTTTTATAGCCCACATGAAAACTTCTTTCCGGAATAGGGTTTTGTGCCTATTAATAGACATCTTGTTTTATAGACATTTGAGTTGAATAAGATCCAAAAATATTTTGTCGCAACCTACATTAATCACCAGAACAAATTTTTTTAGAATCGGTCCATATTTGACCACAGCTCCCATACGAATACACTAATAATAGTAGAAACTTAGATAATATTTGGCACAAAAATGTATTATGTGAATAATAACCTCACGATTTTGGCGGAAACATGATCGCCCAAATACTGCAATGTAGAGTCGGACTTGATCGACTATACTTTCTTACTTTTTTTGTGTTAAAAATTGGCTACTTTACTCTATATTTTTAATCTGGTAACAGTACATTTATTATCGTTATTATTAAACAAGAACTTTTTTTGTGTCGTTAGCTACCGACATTTTTTGCCGATAAAAATTGTTAAAATTTCATTACAGAATAGCTCTTAACGACAACTTTCGTTAGCTAACGAATTTTGACTACTTAACGACAATTTTTTGTCGTTAAAAAGTTACAGAATTTCAGTACTGATAGATTTAATCTGCTACAAAACAAACGACTCACTCGTTAACGACAACGCTTTACACAATAAAGGCAATTAAGAAAAAATATTCATTCCTGGAAAATAAATGAACCACTTTATGAAATGCAAAAAAGTCTTAGGAAATGGAAACCCTACCTGTACAAATTGTTTATTTTTTTATATGACCTTTATATGGGATACTATTACTTTTACTTGTGTACTTATTATAATAAGTATTAGGTGGCACAACATACTCATACTAATGAGCCAAGCTGCAACCTTCCGATTACATTCAGTGTGTTACACTGAGATGTGTGAGATGATAATAGGTCTTGGTGACCTACGAACATAAAACATGTTAGTTGTAATACATATTTAAAATATTGACAATTACAAAAGCATTTAGTGTATAAATTATGAATTTAAAGGAGGAATTTAAATAATATTGTTGTTGTGTTCAACGATTTTTGAACGAGATCGTGATTCTTGATTAAAGTGTTTAAAATAATAACATGCGAAGCATAATTAAATGCATTTTAAAACACTTTCTTGGGAAACGGAAAACACCCGATTTCAAGTAAATATTCTCTTTATTTTTTCCGGAAATTTTGCCATAATTTAAGACATGTTCATGAACTTTTTACAATATTTTCCCCCTTAAAATTAAAAAAAAAAAAAAAAAACATTTTATATGTTCCCGGAAATGGAAACCTCTAATAAGAATGGTAACCTGCCGGCCAGGGTTCGAGCCCGAGCCACGTCAAGAATGAAAGATTATCAATAACAATTTAAATTGATTTTCATGTTGTAAAATTCCTTTCTTCATAAAAATAATTTAATAAAAATTAAATTTCATGAACTTAAGCCTAATTAAAAATATTAAAAATTTGGATTAAAAATGTCTGAGAATGTTAAATTTGTTGATGAATATACAAATAAGATATGTTAAAATTTTGTGTGTGCGAACTGTTCGCTTTTTCGGAAGAAAAGAAAGATAATTTCTCTCCATTTGGGAACAGCATTTTTTTTTTTTTTTAATTCCCTATGCTAATCCCCGCGAAGCTTGACGCTTGTCTGCAGGAAAGAAACCAGAGTCTCTGGCGGGAATCGAACCCGCAACCCCGGGGTTGATAGACTAGCTCACTACTAGCTAGCCTACCGATTTTTAATATCCAATAGAATTCGAAGATAAGAAAAGCTCGAACGTTTATTAGATTTCGTATACGTTTTCATATATTATTCAGATAAATTGATGTTTTAGAGTAGATGAAAAAATTTTGTAAAATAACACTGAATGATTGTTTGACCTTGTGTTTGTTTATAACGTTTGTGGGTTTTAAACAGCAAACTTTTAAGGGCAGTTTCGTATCATTTTTAAAGACGCTATTAACTTAAATAATGACGCAATTTTTTTTAGCCACACATAAATACTCGTGTGTGTATTCTATAGATACAATTTCGTTTATTACCTAATTTTTATATGATCTCACACATTTTACACGGTGTAATCAATGAATGAGTGTGTGTCTGTCTGTCTAGATATTCGGCCGTCAGCAAGTTATTGGTGAATAGAAAACACACATGTTGTGCATTAATTTATGTCTAGATTTTTTTGGAGTTGTACATATGTTCGCAGTTTTTATTTTATATTTTGTTGTTACATATTGTTTCGGCTGAAGCGAATTATGCAATAGAATTTATTTAAAAATACAAATAAAAGAAATTAAAAAAACAATAATAGTTGTTGGCTTTTAAAAGTTGAGATATTTTAATGGAATACGCTGTAAAGAATAAATATCAAAGTGCTTCAGTGCGTAAAATAAATGACACTGCGCAACAAAGTTTGATACATTTTCTTGTGTCACAAGGCTTTTTTAATTTAATACTCGTAATACAATTTATAATTTACTTTATTTACTTCGAAACGTGTACTTTTTACAAATGCCAATGGATGAAATAGGTACCAAAAGGAGCAACACGAGAGCAAAGATTATACGTAATGACATGTACATGATTTTTGACATATACAGGATTGCCATATATTATTCTTGAGAAACTACACTACAGCTTTTTAAGAGAGATAAAAGTAGACTTTTTGCTTAACAATACAGGGTTCCTACATTCTTGGAATTTTTTCGGGAACGTACAAAGTATTCTTTTTATTATTGAAAAAATTAATTAAAATAGAACAATTGATATATTTATTTATATCAAATAATATTTTAACCTAATTAACCATGTAATTGCAACTTAAACCTTTAGCCCGTTGTAGTGAAACAACTGGAGTCCCTGGCGGGGATCGAACCCGCAAACCTCGCACTTATAATAATTATAACTAATGACTGTTTTATGAAATCAAATATTCTTAATCATCAAAAGCTAAGCGAGTTATAATATTCAAGCTGAACAAAAGTCGGTTGCTTTGTTCCGAAATTATTATCTTATCTTGATGCAGGTACAATCGTTCTATCGTGGTTCTAGACTTAATCAAAAATGTGATTTTATGTTGCGTAAATTTTATAAAAACTCATTTAATTATATTTTACAAGTCATTATTTCGAGCATAAAAGTAAAATTTTTTTTAGATTTTTAAAAAATTTAGCCGTTTTTATCCCATCCCAGAATATTTTTTAACATTTAAGGCCTCAAAGCCTTCAGATTAAGTTCAGGAATTTCCACAGGTGTATATGAAATTTGCCTTTTAAAAATTACCGGATATTATAGCAACCCTAAAGCAAGTCTTCAAAGGGTTTTGAAAATTTATTATAAATTTCTCAAAATGTTACAAAAAAATTAAGGAAGAAATTTGGTTTGGCAAGTTATTGACAGTGTTATTTCTAGTCTTATGATAGCGAAATGGCCCGAATTTTATTATAACATAATTATTCGTTATGGTTTAACGGGTACTAAGAGGGTTTCCGAAAATAGTGTTTATATGGGGTCTATGGTAAATTTCTAGTCATAAAGAACGATTTTTGCAAAACCTCATATCAATGTGTGCATTCTGCCCCTATTTATGCTGGATTTCAATCCCAAACTGCTAAGGAGAACTAGTTTCGTTTTTCTTTTGAGTCGTTCAAAAGTGAGCGTGATTTGACCACACCGACATAGTTATGTTGACTAAGAATTACTCAGTCAACGAACCAGAATATATATACTTAGATGAATATTAAAAATTGTTTGTACATAATCCAATATTATGCAAATTATTTAAAATACTGACTGAAAATGAACGAGGAGTTTTTTAACGAAATTCATAATTTACATAACTCTAAACGAAACGGCTGTTAATCCATAGTATATAAATTTTAAATGTACATAAAAAAAAATTCGAAAATGCTTTTTAAAGCTTCGTTGAGTCATGTTTGGCCTAAGATTTGCATTTCATCGAAACAGATATTTTCTGTTGTACAGTGAAACGAATGATAAATGATGGAATTTTCGAAAAAAGTAAAATAATTTTGAACTTTTAAAACAGATATAGCAATTTCAATATACATAGATTATCTTGAAAAATCTGCATCCACTTCTTGATGTTTAATGCCACCTTGTCGGCTATGGCAAATTTTTACAATCGGCAAATTCAAATGTTGTTTTGATATTTGGAAGACCCATATTGAATTCTTATAGTACGAATTAAAATGTTAAACTTGTATTTAACATTAAAGATTTTATCTCACTTTTTCTTAACTAATAAAAACAAAAAATTTTTATTTGTCGTCATTTCAAAATTTTTACAAATAATCCTAATTTAAAATTGAGATTCCATAGAAAATGTTATATTTTTATTTTAACGTCTGAATAAATTTCTTAAGGTGTGATTTGCTTAAATTTAAACTTTAAAAAAAAAGTACAAAGAAAACAATTCAATTGAAATATTTAGTAAATTAATTGCAAAGAAGACAATGACTTTAGATGAAATGCAAAATGGTAACGTTGTGACTTCACTGAACACAAATTCTCAAAATCACAATTTACAAATGGATAAAACAAATTTGACAAACGAACGAAATTTCCATCAAAATAACAAGAACAACATTAACAACAATGTAAATAATGCCAATTCTCAACAACAACAGCAACATTCAAAACAGGTAAGTTTTTCTTTTATTTTCCTTATTTCATTTGTTTACATGAAAAAACCAATTTTTTAGACTTAAAAACACATAAAAAGTGTACCGACCTCCCCAAAAACTAAACAAAAAAAAAAAATTTAAAGTCTGTTTGCAAATTACATTTTTAGATGACGCCATTCTTGACATAAAATTTTTTTTATTTCATATGAAATCACAAATAAAAAAGAATTATAATAGATGCCTAAAGTTTATGTTGATCCAAAAACAAAACAATGAACGAAAAACTTTTAACCTGGTAATTCAAGTAAAACTCGATTTGCTTTTAGTACTTTATTGCATCATCACATATACATATGAGAATAGAATAAATATTTTTTAGTATAAATTAAAATTTTTCTACATTTTGTATAAATATGTAAGTATAACAAGTTTTTATGTGGTAGACCGAAACTATATCTAAACCAGGGATGGAAAATTTTAATTAAAAAAAAAGAAAACTTTTTTGTTTCTTTGATAAGATTTTTAATTAAATTCTCAAAGATTCTCAAAAATACTTTATCTAAGACATTTTAAGCAGTGGGAATACCACTGAAAAAAATCTAGTTATGGCTTCCAATTATGTTTTCGAAGAGTACATTGCAGGAACATTACAAAATAGATTCATTCTACCTGTGGCATTTCTGTTCCTTGATAGAAATGGTTTTATTCAAAATGAACAAGGAACTCCTATATTTTATCATCTATAAAGACGAGCTATTATTTAGTATATAAATCACAATAGCTTACCCTAGAAAACTGTCGCCTTGAAACAAGTTTTAACTCGGATGATAAAAATAATTTACCTCATCTGAATAACAAAAAAAAAAAAAAAATGTATATAAATATTTGTGGCTAAGCCAATAATAACCTTTGTCCTGTTGTTATCCTTATCAATATAAAAGCAAGATTTTTGTTTTTCTTACAATTATTTATCTATTAAGAAAAACTAATTAAAACTTAAAATCAAAACTGGTGGTTCGTTTGGCATTACGAGGTGCTTATGACTACCATCATAATCGATCTACTGTGCAAGGAATTGGTATAATTATAGAGTAATTTGAAGAGACTGGAAGCGTTATGGATGTGGTCAGGCCTGTGCATTGTCGCAATTGGCGTGCGCCCTGCCGAAAATATATGTTGTGTTAGTGAAAATGTGGCGGATAATCCGAATTCCTCAATACGGATTTTGGTTCATTGCCTCTACGATCATGTGATTTGACGGGCATTCGAAAACCAACATCCGTCAAGTTATCGCTGAGACTCGTCCCGAAATGTGCGAAAAAGTGGTCGACAACTACCTCAAAAGGATCGGCTGCTGTAATCAATCTAGATACTGTTAGGTCCAAGGTCCAAGCATTATAATAAAAAAAGTTTACTTTTGAAACCGAAACAGGGATAACACATTATTAAAAACAAATGTAACAAATATTTTTTTTATCAAAAATTACTTTTTGGGAATACACAATTTTAATTTAAAAGATTTTGCTATTCATGCTTAATTCCCAATTTTTATTCTTGATAAAAACACTGACATTTATTGTTGATGGGACACGAATAACCAAATCTTTTAAATTAAAATTTTGTATTCCCAAAAAGCAGGGCTGTGGAGTCGGAGTCGGAGTTGAAGAGTCGGAGTTGAGGTTTTTGTACCGGAGTCGGAGTCGAAGTACCCACAAACACTAATGACTCCGACTCCGACTTTTTGGCATTAAAATTTTTTCTAATATTTTTCAAAATAAAAAAATTTTAATGACCAATTTCAGCAATTCTTTTAAAATATCAATTCATATTTAAATATACACCCCTATCGCAAACAACTACTCCCATGAAAATATTCCCATATTTTTGTATTTCGTATTGTGAATGATTCCCATAACAAATTTTTTGGGAATGAATTCCCAAACTTAAGAAATTTGGCATCGCTAATGTTTACTCCCGCGAATTTTTTTAATAACTAAATTCCCAACAAGTGTTGATGTGAACGAGAAGGGAACATGTAAATTTTAATTTGTATTCTATAGTAGCACTAAATTAAATAACTTTTTTCTTTTATTGAAGGAGTGTACATAAAGAAAATTAAGATAAACACTATTCATTATTTATTTTATTATATTTTTATTAGTATTTTATTTTGTATATTTTTCTTTCACAATACAAGCGCTGACAAGTTACTCACAATAGAGACTTTTGTTTACAAAGCACTGATAAATAATTCACAATAGACATTTTTATTCCCAAAATATTTGCGATACCGATTTGTTGGGAATGGGAATTTAGGTTTGATCCCATATATCATATTCCCATAACATTCGCGATAGGGGTGATAATTTTTCATATAATTTTATTTTTATTCCACATAAAAAAAACGATTTTTAAACATAAATTGATATTTAAATAAATTGGTGGAATTGGCAATAAGAGGGTCTACTTTTTGAATTTGTGAAGTCAGAAGATAATGACCAGTATACTTTTCATATGAGTAGGGGAGTTAGAAAAATTGAGATAACATCTTATTTTGACAGTTCTTTTAGCAATTTATGGGAAATATATAGATGGTATCGAAGCATGTCCTTTATTATGTTTTTATGTGACCTGAAATTTCTGTAACAAAACTCGCTGGTTCACTGTTTGAATTTCGCCAAGATATCCCTAATGAAATAGAGCCGAATTAAGGAAGTTAAAAATTTGTTGTTTTTTATTTATCGTATATTAAAAAATATTTTTGTAGCCATGTTCCGATATATGACTTGAAATCTGCTGTAGCTCCTGTGGTGAAAGCATTAAGTAAACTAAATTTTAAGTTCTAACCTTCAAGGTGAATTATAATAGAAAAAAAAAAGGAAAAGGAGCTCGGAAAAATACATGACATTGTTCTAAATATAATTCCCATCAATCTGGGGGTAAGCCCGAAAAATTATTTGAGAATTCTTTTATCTACTCAATTTAGGAAAAATTGGAGAGATAATAAAGACTTGCAATTTCAAATTTCGGTCTTTGACAATAATAATATTGAACTTGGAACGGAAAAAAGGCTGTAGGAAATATCGCCCAAAGAAAAATGGCCCAAAAAAAAAAAATGAAAAATCGCCCAAGCGAACATGAAAAATGACCCAAAAAGGTAAATATGAAATTTAGCCCAAAAAAAAACGAAAAAGGGCCCAAAAAGAAAATGAAAAATGCCCCAAAAAGCAAAAACGAATTTTTTCCCCAAAAAAATAAAAAAAAAAATTACTCAATTTGCAAAAAAGTGTTTATTATTCATATAAATTTAGGTTACATGTCATAACGTCCAGTGTCGTAGTGTCCTTGGACTTTATGACACTTTTAAAAGTGTCATAATGTCCATCGAAGAATCGTCATAACGTCCGTGGTCGTTATGACACTTTGCAAAGTGTCGTAACGTCCGCAACTTAACTTATAATCAAAAATGTGTAAATTATTTTTTAAAATACCGTTAAAATTTCAAGTGATTTTTTTAAAGATACTAATTTAACCATAATATGGTTGTCGGTGACAATGATTTGGTTAAATTAAACATAATATGGATAAACTATTTTTATAGCTTTTACTCCGGGTGTATATATTAAATATATATATCCAAAATAAGGATTTCATCTTGTATGGTATAACAAATACTGGCTTCGCTAACTAAAGCTTCTCCGTATAGCCGGCCTTTGGCCGTGCGCAAGGATTTCCTCCTCTATGATATAACAAAGACCGGCTTCGCTAACTAAAGATTCTATGTATAGCCGGCCTTCGGCCGGGCGCAAGGATTTCCTCCTTTATGGTCAAACAAAAACCAGTTTCGCTAAGTAAAGCTTCGAAAAACTGCCTTGTTTACGAACAAGGCCGACTACGCAGAGAAGCTTTGGTTAGCGAAGCCGGTCTTTGTTATACCATAGAGGAGAAAATCCTTGCGCCCGGCCGAAGGCCGGCTATACAGAGAAGCTTTAGTTAGCGAAGTCGGTCTTTGTTAAACCATAGAGGAGAAAATCCTTGCGCCCGGCCGAAGGCCGGCTATACACAGAAGCTTTAGTTAGCGAAGCCAGTATTTGTTATACCATAGAAGAGAAAATCCTTATTTTCGATATAGATATATTTAATATATACACCCAGAGAAAAAGCTACAAAACCATTTTTAAAAAAATTCTACCCATATTATGTTTAATTTAACCAAATCATTGTCGCCGACAACCATATTATGGTTAAATTAGTTTTTTGAAAAATAGTTTTGTTGTTTGCAACCATAATAAAACATGGTTTTCTCTGCTATGTAAGATTATGGTAGAATTTTAAAAATGAAAAATGGCCCAAAAAAATGGGCTATTTTTCATATGAAAAATCACCCAAATTTAAAAAACGAAAAATAGCCCAAAAAATTTGGGCCATTTTTCATATGAAATCAGGCCCAATTTTACATGCAATTTTTTTTGGGCGATTTTTCATTTTTTTTTTGGGCGATATTTCCTACAGCCCGGAAAAAAGCAATGGTGTACTGAAGAAAACGATTTCAATTTAGTTGTTTAAAAATTCATATTTTTTTTAACTCTGCAAGCCACATTTTGAAACACGTTGAAAATCGCAAATGATGCTATTTCTGTATTAAAAATTTGCCTTTGTCCGAATATTTTAATGATCCGAATATTTTAATGATCCCAGAAATAATAAAACTTTTTACGGTACGTTTCTCTTCAAAATGTGTTATAAAAATTGTAGAAGTAACAACTAAAGGCGCATCTGCATGTTTTAATAAAAATATATTTAATTTTCCTGAGAATGATTAAAAAAGTTGGTCTAAATATTTGACTTAATAAATAAAACAAGACCAAAACGGCAGTGTTTGAATTAATGTATATTAAAAACAAAAGACCTCACTTCACAATTTATAAAAAAGAACTTATGATGTTCTTTGTCTCTACAAAGTCTGTGGTAAACAATACTTAGTACACTTGGTGCCCTTAACGTCTTAGCAAATTGGACTTGGCATTGTTTTCAACTTTTCTATCTCGAAAGCTGCATTAGATAGAACTTATGGAAATTCACACATCTATAAATTCCAACAGATGTGAATTGGTGTAGTTTATCTCTTCCCTACACAACTATTGTTACATTTTTTAGCACTGTTTGCATATATTTAATAAATAAATATAACTTTTAAAATATACTAAAGTTTAATGATCCCATACGGTTTGAATCAAAACTCATATCTTTCGAAAGTTCGTAACAAAACTCGGTGGTTCCAAAATTAAATCCATTATTTTTCTATATTACAGTTGGCTTAAAATGTTCAACTGTTGAGTTATTAGTCAAGAATGACATAACACTGTAGAATCAAAAAAGTAGAGCTCAGTTGGTCTATTTAATCGGGCGCTATATGTTTTTCGAGCTTTCCTCCTCATATGTTAAAGCTCAATGCGGCACGTTAGAATTAAAATATCGATTTGAAAGTTTTACAGAATAATTTTCTTGCTATATTTAACCATTTAAAAGGTACTGAATTAAAAAACAAATTAAAAGAGTTTAAAGTCAAATAAGAACTAGTCTCATAAATAATGATAGGTTAGAGTAGGATTCGGAGTTGGAGTCGGAGTTGGAGTCGTACTTAATAAATTACAGCAAAAGGAGTCGGAGTTATAACTATTTCTTGACGACTCCACAGCCCTGCCAAAAAGTAATTTTTGATGATAAACAGGCAAGTGCACGGCCTTAAAAAAACTTAAACTGGCAAAATGCTTTTGCAAGTTGTTTTTGTTTTCATTTTGTTTTTTCTTAATCTACTTACAACTACAAATAATGTTGGAAGAACTTTAATCAATTGTAGTGGGGAATGTAAGAAGAGACCCTGTCGGACATTCAGTTAACTTTAAATTAACTGAAAGCTAACTATTTCTCAAGTAGTGGTGGTTGACACTTGTATTACTTTTATATGGAATTAACTAACTATTTTAACATTGCGATGTCCTGTTTTTTAGTAGATAACCGTTAACCTTACTCCCTTACACAGTTCAAACATCAAATCACCCAAAATTAATCACCTTAACGTCTTCAAAATGGCATACAAAGTGTCAGCCAGTGAAGGAACGTTGTAAGTTACTGTTAAAATGATGTAACCGAAATGGTTTTGCAGTGCGGAATAATGTTTTAAAAGCCTTTTGCATAAAATTTTTTATTATCATTATTTTTATTAATAGAAAAAAAAAATATTTTAAAACAAATAATGCTGCCTGCCAAAAAACGTTTTTTTGCTCTCCTGAAAAATTATTATTTTGTAACTTAAAACGTTATTCGCGGCTGTGCTTCAATTGTCCGACTCTGCATTACTTGCAGTTAACTTTAAAGTTAGCTACCTAGCCGTTAACTAAAAGTTAACTTTTTGTAGCTAGCTATAAACTTACAACTTTAAGTTGGTTTTTTTTAAATTAACTATTTTATTAAAATTGTATTTAGTTATTTTATTTAATTTTTTAATTATAGTATATCCTGGCCATTACCGATTACCAGTTTCTACTCCTTATATTGTAATAATGGCCCTAAATAATTAAATCTTTTGTGGGTCTTGGAGCCGTTTGTTTGCCAATCGACTTGGCTCTCTCTTCTTAAAATTCACAGTGTTTGTATACACTTTGGTTAATGTAAATTTTGCATTGCTTAGTAGTTGGCTTTAAGTTAGTCTATACAAGCTAACTTAAAGTTGGCTTTTTTTGTAGTTAGCTACTCATTTGACGGCAGGGGATAAACTCACTGTATATTGTTGATGTTTTTGTTTAAACTTTGATATTGTTACAAGTAGAACTGAAGGTATTTTTTTAAATTGATTTTAAAAAGATTTAAAAAACAAAGAATTTTATTTTAATTCATGGTAAAATTAACATAGAATTTTAATATTAAAAATTGATATTGATAAGATCTTTGTTGAAAAAAAATAAACAAAGTATTCTCAAATTTTGCAGAGATAGACGATTTCACAAATCCGTTAAACCAGACCTACGGTGGAAAAATAGTCTCTCAGACGCAACAGAAACCAATTGAAAACATAGTTCATTTTCATCAAGTTTGTATATTACATGTCTTTGCGCTATTAAAGAAGCGGATCATCGTTTCTAAAAAACGTTAAGCAATGAGAGAACATTTCACTAAAATGCACCGTAGGCCAAAACTCTATAACTTTGTTATTTATTTTCGTAATGTAATACAACTAAGTACGTTGATGAAGTAGCTGAAGAGCCTGCCCACAATTGACGCCCCTTATCCTGAAGTGACAATTACTCCGCCACTTGTCAAATATCAAAGACGTGTCATTGTAAATGTTGTAAAGACAGCTTTTTTCCTCAGATTAGTGATTCTAAATTATAAGTTTTTTTTATTTAATTCTAGCGCTTTTAAACATTATTTTTAAGATTTGCGCGAGGTCTTCAACAACAACTGGTATCAATTAATATTTTATTTTATACCCTTCACCGAAGAGAAGTTCAAATCCAGTTGACTGTCTGTCCGTGTGTATGTTGAAATGGGTTTTCTAAAAACCCCAGAAAAGGTAACAACCTATTTTATATTTATGTCACATATACTCCGGTTGCTATTGAAATTCAGCCAGATCGGTCCAAAAATGAATGAAATTTAAGCTAAAAATTACGACTGCCTCTAATTATACCCAAAAATCGCTTGTCGTTGTTGTTTTTTAAATTTGTTTTTCTGTATATCTTAAGAACGGCAACAGCTAAAGCTTCCAAAAACAAGCATCTTGGTTATCAATACACAATACAAAATGGACGGGATTGGAGAAGTGCGTGTGGCACTTCCCATACCAACACATTATACATTTCTGTATATCTGGAATTCGAAAAGAGCTAAAGTTGCCAAATTAGGTACAAACAGAGAGGTGCGCGTGGCACAAAATGGCTTTTTTATATCTCAAGAAGGGTAAGAGAAAATTTTTTCCAAATTTGTTGCACATATTTGGCTTTTTAATACACAGCGTGGTACCTCCCGTGCAAAGAAATAACAGACTAATGTAATGTATATCTAGAGAACAACGAGATCCAACATTTCGAAATAAGGTAAAAGAATCTAAGTAATGAATGCACAATATCCGACAAAATGTGGGCGCGATCGTTTGAGTACTTCTCATACGAAGACATTATAGATTTTTGAATATCTCTTGTTTTCAAATAAGGTACAACCATCTTGGTTATCAATACGCAATATCCAACAAAACGTGGGTGGAGTTGAAGAGTGGGCGTGGCACAAAACAGATTTATTCATATCTAAAGAACAGTAAGAGAAAATATGTCCAAATTTTAAACACATATGTTATCAATATACAACTTCCCTAAAATAATGGGCAGGATTTGAGAAGGAGACGTGGTACCTCTGTTACAAATACGTTATAGATTTCTGTATATCCAAAGAATGGAAAGAACTTAAGATTCCAAAATAGGTAGAGCATCTTGGGTATCAATAGACAATATCCGAATAAAAGTGAGCGGGATTGCTGAAGTGCACGGCGCTATATAAATCTGTCAAATCAGTTAAAAAATAGACAAGTTGTGACCAAAATACTCAAAAATGGTCTAAAAATTATAAATAGACATTTAAGGGCTCCAGTGTGACCTATGCACACGTTTGATATATCAAAACATGGGAAATTGTTAGCAGAATATTTATTCCCTAAAAAGTCGGATATATTTTTTTTTTAGAAATTGAAGAGTTATGCCCAAAATATTTTTATTTTTAGGAAACCATAATTCAACAAACTGTTAATAAAATTTAAGCAGTATCGCGGCATCGACAGTAAAGTATCGCCGATATATCGCTATCAGTTATTAACCACTTAGAAAAACCGCAATATGCTCTGTGCATTAAATATGCAGAAAAACTTAAAATATGCTGTAAAAATTCTAAAAAATATGACCTAAAACAAATATAGCTTAACCAAATTTTTCAACTATTAAATAATATTGACAAATAATAAACCAACAAGAACGTATAGTCGGCCAAGCCCGACAGACAAAATTTTTGAGAAGGTACCCTAATTGGGAATAGGGATACCAATTCCAAAATCCCAGGATTACTTTAAAACCCTAGTATTAACATACATTCACGAGCCTTATGAGTAGCGAAGTTGATTTATCGATATCCGTCTGTCGAAAAAGTTAGCTTCTGAAATTCAGCTAAGTCGCTACACAAATCGGAAGATATGAGCGCACAACCACGTCTGCCTCTAATTTATACAACTAAAACTTCACTTTTGGAAGACCTCTTTTAATATGTAAACCCTCTCCTTTCACTTCCCCTTAAATTAAATAAAATAAATGATTTATGATTCTTAAATCTTTAAAGCTAGGCAAAAATGTCAGAAACTGTAGTTTTGCGTAATCTTAAATTGAAAAAAGATTAATTTCCTCATTTAATTGTCTTATTATCTAAAGCCTAGTACTCTGTTCAAATTTGTGAAAAATGTTGAGCAACGTTGATTATTCCACACGAAAATTTTGGCATTTATCAATGTTACCAATCTTGCGAGTTTGTACAATTTGACGTTTTTATTCCTTGAAGGTATGCTACATTGTTTCGTGAATGTAAACAAACGCCACATGTATTTTACTAAAATTATTTTTTTTTAATAAAAAATTTAATAAAAAAAAGTAAATATGGATAAAAAACTGTTACCGATTGTGTTATTTTAATTTTTTATTTCTTTTTTAATATTAAGTTCATACTTTTTTGCAGCTTACATTGGGCCGCGTGAATAAAAAGGTAGCTTTAGCTAATACTTGAAATTTTGAAGTTTAAACTATCTTTGAGGTGAATAAAAATTTGAGTTAAAGCTAGTACTTTATACTCACTAGTAAAAACTAGTTTTCCTAGTGTTGGCTCAAAAAATGTGTGAATAAAAACGAATGAATGCTTAAAAAGACTAGTTTTTGCTTAATTTTTTTAAGCTTATGATTGGGGTGCTTGAAGTATGTATTTTACAACAATATTTAAAAAAAAATTGATTTTTTTTGTTTAATTTTATGAACGTTGGCCAAAGAAAAGAATATCTCCTAAGAGCAGATTTTCATCCAGAAGTTTATTTAAAATTATTTATTTTTCGGAAAAATATCTAAAATGGTAAAATCTCTGTAAATGTCACATATACATTTAAATATGTACATATCTCTGCAGGAAATGTCACTAGTGAATTTCTACTGATTCACTGTTGACACAGTCACCAGTACTAGTGACATATTATACCCCAGGCAATGTTATTTACAATAGACATTTAACATATGCGTGGCATTGGAAATCTACTACTGGCGTTGGTACTACTGACTAGGTAGTTCCATTGGGAACATATGTAGACATTGAAACCAGAGAATCGCTAGTACATTTTAGTAAAAGTAGTTTACATTTTTTGTAAGAATACGAAGTCATAACAATCTTTTTTTATCATTTCTTCAGCTTTTATAGGAATTGTACTTCTCAGTTGTTATTGATAAAATCTTTTTCGTATTAAATGCAAATATAGTGGCAAATGTAATGTAGTGTAGACACTTCGTTGACAATGTCACCAATATAGTCGACAAAACTGGTGACTTGGAGACACTTGCACCCAGGTTTCCTTCAGGGATGTTGCAGTTTACCACATCAAAAGAATTACTTGAAAGCAAAAATAAAGTCATAAATATATTTTATTTTTGTTGTTGCTTTCTACAGAAATTCACTTTTTTGTAGATTCAATTTTTTTGCAGATTAAATTTTTTTGTAGAAAGCAATTTTATAATTAGGGCCTTAATTTTTATAAATTTTTTTAAAACAAGTTACACAATAATAAATAACAATCATTGATAAAGGTCGGTACAGACTTTTGCCATAGAAAGTCTGTGTTGCATTTTTTAAATAAAATAAAAACAATTTTTGAAAAGGAAAAAATGAAATAAAAATATCAATACACAGTACTTGTTAACGCTTCAAGACATAAAAAAGGAAATAAAAATTTTTTGTACTTATATTCTGTTTTATACATTAATATTTTTGAAAATAAGTTTAAAAAAATTTTAATTTTTGACAATTTTGACATTTTTGCACTTTGTAATTAATTTAATTTAATAGTCACATTTTCCAGCGTTTGCTTCCCCTTTTAAGCACTAGCTATCTAGCACTAGCAAAGAGTTATTCACACTTTTTGTAGTTTAAACTTTTCAGCATAGCTAGTACTGAAAAGTAAAAGCTAGTGCTAGTACTTAGTACTAGCTAGTATAAGCTACATTTTTATTCACTCGACCCATTGTTTCGCAGTTGTAAAAAAAATGTTGCCAGAAACATTTCGGTACTTTTTCACAAAATAAACAGAGTACAACTCCATCAACATTATTTCATAGATATTCCGCACAAGTTTTTTTCATATGCATTTTGACAGCATTTCACGTGAAATGTTGAACAGAGTACCAGGCTTAAAGAGCAAATGATAAGGATAGCAAAGCAAGTAGTTGCCCTAGAATAAAGTTGTTGATACGAAGCGAAAGAGAGACAAAAACTCAAAATTTATTTTTGTTTGCCTAACGTCAAAGAAATATGATTTCCAAAAACATTTTAGTTAAAATTTTACAATCCGATTTATTTAAAAATATTAAAAAAAAAGTCCAGTCCTGATTTGGTATCCACGGTATCCACTACTAAAAACTTTTATAATTACCGGAAATGTTTTGTTTATCAATTTATTGTAAAAATTAAAAAACTGCTTTTTTATTGTTGGATTGATGTTTAAATTAAAAGTTTTAATTTAATTGTTTTCATTTCTTACAATTAATTCTATTGCTCATGTGGCAAATTTCAAGTATATTTTCAATAAAAATGTGCATGAGAGTTAATAATATGTGGTCATAAATAAGCCTTTCCTTCTTTTATATGACAAACTATTTAAAATTAATTTTTTTTTTAGAATGATGTCACAATATCGTTTTTAAGAGCTGCCCGCAGCGGAGAACTAAGTAAAGTGGTGGAGTTTTTGGAAAGTGGCCAAATAACAGATATTAACACCTGCAACGCTGTAAGTAATAATATTGAATAAGTGTTAATTATACTAATTTTCCTCTGAGGGAACGACTTGTTTATATATACAATTTTGTAACAATTTTACTTTATATTAGTTTAACCCAATGCACTTCGCTGCCGTCATTAAAGTATAATATGTACTCAAAGTTATTTTCGGGAATACAAAGTTTATTATTAATTCGATTTCCGTATGACGTGCTTAATTCCCAATTTTTCATATTTGATAAATACACTGAAATTTATTGTTGAGGGAAAGCTAGCTTCTATGCGCATTTCACTGGTTGCTTAGGCCAGCTCACCAGGAAACCTTTTCCAAAGATTTAAGAAAAACCAAAAATATTAAACTAATAAAACCCTAAAGCGAATAAGCATTATAAACACTCTAAGTCTTACGTGTAACCTGGCGCTTACATTTCGTGAGCTCAGAATTGGTTTGACCTACCGACCAAATTGAGTTAGGTATGGGGTATATATATTTTGAATACCTCCTTTTTGAATCCAAAATCTGTTTCGCGAAATTTTTTGTGGTTTCTGAGATATAAAGCAGCTCCGCTAACTAAAGCTTATCTGCTTATCGCCGGGATTTTCTCCTTTATAGTATAAAAATATTGACTCGACCCGGCTACGCAGAGAAGCTTTAGTTAGCGAAGCCGGTGTTTGGTATACCATATAGAAGAAACCCATTGCGGCCGGCCGAAGGCCGGCTATGCAAGGCAGCTTTATTTATCGAAGCCGGTGTTCTATTTACCAAAGTGGATAAATCCTTGGGCCCAAAAACGTTTTCATTACAAATTTAAAAAAGGAAATAATCCCGCAAAAAAATATATTGGGGCTTTATTTCATAATGATTTTTTGGGGGATAATTTCATATGAAATAATACCCCAATTAAAAAAATTAAATAACACCCCAAACAAAATGAAATAACCCCCCAAAAATCGTTTTTGTTGTTCTCTGTACAAACTTTTGGGGGCTTGTTTCATTATTTTTTTGGGGGGTTATTTCATGCCGCTCAAACTTTATTGGATCAAAAGATAGATGGGCTGAAAAAAACGTACTAAAATTCAGGTTTTACTCGTTTCACCCTAAAAAGCCGAATTTCAAAAAAGTACCACACACCAGTCCACTTATTTTTCAAAAGAACAACGATATGTATTACAGTTTTTTTGTATCTCTTTCAGTTTTGAAGATAAAAGGTTTCCGAATTTACCCTTTTTTACCCCCTAAACATTCGTATTTTTAAAAATCCCGTCTTAGTGGATCGATTTTGGGAGAGATCCACCTCCGGTCCAAATTTCAAGTCTTTAGATTCAGGCGTTTAGGCTGTACGATGATGAATGCGTCAGTCACTTACGCAATAAGTATACGTATGCAGCACAAAAAGCCACTTTTTTAATTTTTTTTTAGAAAAGTGGCGTATGCGGCACAAAACAATATTTTTCATTTTCAAAAAAAAATACTATTTAATTCTAACTTTATTCATGAAAGTGCGCAAAAATTTACATTTTTCTTCAAAACATATACCGGAAGCAGTGGTAAAAATATAAAAAAAATTCTATCGGGTACATTTTGAGAAATCTTCATGTAAATCTTCTTTGTCGTTTTTCTCCACTCCGACTTTTTGGCATATGCGCCAAACCAATTCTGAGCTGACGATTTGCCAGTACTGGCGAGACAGTAGCAATACATGCAAACCTTTTCACTAATACATGTAAACTTTTCCAACTGTCTTGTCTGCTGTCTAGCAAATTTTGCAGACAGTAAAATTGGACAGTGATTTGACATTTGCTAACAGTAATCAAAATGTAAAAAAATTTAACATATTTTGCTTTGATTTTTTATATTTTAGTTAAGTTTTATATTTGGCCACACAATATAGTTATTTTAAGATTTTTTTAAATTAGTTTAGTTTATACAAAATACGTTTAGCTGGACTTGCGCTGTAACATTCCTTACTACTGTCTGGATGCCTACGTCACGAAGACAGTTAGTAATGTTTTTGGCCACTAAAATGTATTTTCTTACTGTCTTGCCAGTACTGTCAAATGTAAACGCTGTGTAACAATATCAAAGCTTAAACAAACCACCAACAATAAACAGTGAGTTTATCTTTTCTTACATCCCCCTACAATTGGGTTCTTTCCGACTCGAATATTGTAGTTTTATGTGGGTAAAAAGAAAATTAAAAAACAAACTGCTTCATTCTATTGTCTTCGTAAGAAAACAAAAAAAAAAAAAAAACAATTGGCCAATTGAGTTTTTTGCACGGACACATGCAAGTATATTATCAAAGTCATTATCGGGAAGCTATTTGCACCCAGATTGAATACTTTTACTTTTACAATTCTCCAGTTATACAGAAATCTATATTGCCTTTGTATTGAAGGTGCCCCAGCTACATTATAACCATATACAGCTTGGTAACCTGTTGCCGTTCCCTAGATATACATAAATCAAGTTTGTGTTAAGCCCACTTCTGCAATTTCTTATCTAACCGTGTACCAGTTTTGCCACTTTGTGGGTAATTACCCGAATTTGATATAATTTTTACTGTCGTGGGTAGAGCGTGGGTAATTCAGGTTTTATTTGAGATTCTTACTTCAGATACCCAAATAAAATCAAGATTTAATTTCAGTGATAACAAAAAATGCACAGTCTTCTGAACGAAAAAAAAAGACTTCTATCATTAAATATATATTTTCAAAACTTTGGTAATGAATGTCGCAAGATGGACTCTTTTATTTAGATACTGATTTAAAACAAATAGGCACCGCGTCTGTCCTTGACGAAACGCATTGCAGACGTCCAATTTCGTTCCTCTTTTCGAGCATTTCTGGCTATATGTCACGAATAAAATAAACAACGTCGACCTCCAAGACGTCAATTGTTGCTGGTTTATCAACATAAACCATTGACTTCACAGGACTACGAAAAACAATCAAGTGGTGTCACATCACACGGCCATGGAGTCTAATTAACAGTTTATTTTTTCTAAATCAACACATCGCCTTCATTTGTGAAAAAATAAGTTGCGTAATTTTAATCATGAAGGCGCTTATACGTTGCGAAAATCGATGGCCGATTTGCAAAGTTAATTTGGATAATTTGGTGGCGTTGTTTAAGCATGAATCTATCTACCTATGGTGATGTGCCTGAGCAAAAAGTGAGAGAAGTATGACAGTTCGCTTGATTTAGTTTTTTTCATTAGTTCTTTCGCGCTTAAAAAACACCCATTATAAAGGAATGGCAATGAGCATTTTGAACCTTTACACAACCAAATGTGGAAGTTAAACTCATTATTTAAGAAGTTTTATTTTATGTTTTATTTGCTTCATCTCAAGTGCAATTTTGAATTTTGCTGGTGGTAACACTGCCGTGTACACTTTTTGATGGATGTTGTGCATTTATAACCAAGCTATTTGTACCGAATTTTTTAATTGTAGTTGTTGCCGTGTCCTTTTTTGATCACAGTTGTTGTTATTACTAAAATATTGCAATGGTGTGGTTTGCATTTGTATTGTCTTTGTCTTCTTTTGTGTTTATTGCACTTGTCGACTTTTGTTGTATTCTCAAATTTTTCAACGTCTATCTCTTATTTTCCCTTTTCTTTTTATCTAAAATTCTAACTTTTTCAATGTAGTGTTGTGCAAGTTCAGTTGATTGTTTTCCTCTTTCAATATCAGCTTTATGTTCGTCTATTCACCTTGTACCAAATTTGATATACAAAATTATATTTTATGCCCCAACTACTTATTTATTGATATGTATTGATAACCCAGCTATGAATAGGAGTAATTTCATTATAAACATGAAATATTTTGAAAGTTATTTATTTTTTTTTGCCTGGGAGTTATTTCATAATGAAATAATACCCAAATGAAATAAGTCCCAAAAAAGGCTGGCTATGCAGTGAAGTTTTTTCTGGATTTAAGCTTCGGATGTATACACAAAAAAGTATGTGTGAATGCTTAAAACAACTTTGTAATAATTATTAAAAAAATAGGAAAATAAAATTTTTCATTATTTTTCGGGACTTTTTCACCATTTTGTCTGAGAGTTGTTTAATTTTTTTTTATTCCTTTTCGATGGACTGGTTATGGGAGTTATTTGTTTTTCAAAAATTTATTTTTTTATAAATTTCTATTACGTACTTATATCGGTCTTTTAGGGAGTAAAAGAGTGTAAAATATGGAATTATGGGTACACTTTATTTAACCCTATTTAGACTACATAATTAAAAAGTTTTTATATTTTTATACTTAAAATATCACTAGGATATAGATTTAAAAAAATTTAGCTGTAAAGCGTCTATTAAACGATAATATTTAGTATGTAAGAATGGTATGCCATCATACTCGTGGATAGTAAATTTCCCCTGATGAGTAGAATTTCGTCATCTACATAGGCAACGACTTTGTTTCCCTTTGAGTCAAATGACCTGAGAATCCCGTTGACTGCAAGCAAACGCCAGTAGAGCCGATAAACCCCCCACTGTGGCGTCCCCCTGGTAACCTTTCTCCTTATACTATGTTTCCTTTTGCTTGAATGGACAGATTATTAACTTCACAAGAATGCCCTGAACTCCCATCTCTAACAACGAATCCCTAAGCGCCTTTATCCTAATTTTATAAAAGGCACCTATATACAGAAACGGGGCAAGAGTAAACTCCTTATGCCCCAGGCCGTGCTCACCACCACCTCTTGTGCGCACTTTCATCGGAATAACCCTTAAGGTAGGCATGTTGAACGTTGCTAACGAGGTGAGTATCGATATTACTCCTAGGATAGAGATCTTTCAGTCTCTCAAGTGGCTTCAACAAAAATTAAGATGGATTAATAGGTCGGAAAAAAATTTAAAAAAATTACACTCACCTCCCTCTGCCTCATAGGCAGATACCTCCTACTAAGGTATTTTCTAAATATTTCCACAAACAGATTTAATGCATCATCTTGGAAACGTGCATAGCATTGCCGGAAAAATACCGTCCGGACCCGATGATTTATATCGAAAATATTGACCGTCCAATCTAGGTTCTCCATTGTGACTATTTTCTTAACTCAGGCTGATGTATGACATGATGTCAGACAGCCCGTTCCATTGACAATCGGCCAAACTTCCGGTTTCTGTACACCCGGGAAAGTTCGGCTCCAAACGTTGTTGTCATTTTAAAAAGTTCTATTAATAAATTACCAATTGCCAACAAGTAGTCTCATATTGCCTCATAACTTGTGGCGTTGAAAATTTTAAAACGGTACATGAATTTCTGTAGAAAGCAACAATAAAACAACAAAATATTTATGACATTGTTTTTGCTTACAATGTTATTCTTTGGCTTTGCGTTGCATTTTATAGTAGTAGTAGTATTCTTCATTTTTTTTTTTCTAAAAATATTACAATAGTTCATCTTAATTGTACAAATTATTTAAAAATAAACAAAGAAATTTACAGGTTGGTTTTATACAAAACCGTCAGCTGGAAGAAAGAATGGTTTTCTTTTTTCAAAAATTGAATTCTTCTATTAACATTTTCCTATGTTTTAAAGCAACTTTTTCATAGTTATAAAGGTTTGACCAACCAGCAAAAATGTATTAAAGAAGTACCGCCATCGTATTTCCTTTAACACTGGACAACGACCCAAAAAGTGTTGTACAGTTTCCTTCTCTCTAAAGTTGCAGAACGAACAATTACAATTATCACCTACGCGGTAAGATGTTCCGTTTAGCCACAAAACACCTCCCCTGACTTTCATAATTAATAATATTTGGTGAAATTGGTTAAATAACTCATTACAATACGTTAAACCTTTTGTATTGTAATGAGTTATTGCGTGCGTTTTATATAATTAGGGCTTTAATAAGACTTCGTTGTCGTTTTAATGCCATCCATTGACAATTTTATAGGAAATTTTCTGTGATTGTAATAAATAACCTGCGATATACTGATAAAAATAAGTTGCATTGCGTTAGTAATTGATGTTCTCTGAAATGCGTAAACTGATTGTTTTTGTAAAGTTCACGTGGAATACCAAGGTTTTTATGTATCAACGGTCTTCAAATGTGTATTGGTTCATGCGTTATAGCCATTTTAGTGGACACTGCATTCATTCCGAAACATGTATGTATTTACATTCCCATACAAATATCAACAAAATGCCCTCCATTTTGAACTCCTCCGAAACGGCTTGACCGAATTTTATGAAATTTTGTATGTGTATTTGTTAGGTATAAGAATAGGTCATAGATTATATTTTATATCGCTAGAGGGCGCAAAATATTGCAATAAGGGTAAAAGCTTCTTCTAAACTAATCAACCGGTTTTCTTAATATTTGGCATGCAGACAATGTAACATTTGAAAGAGAATAAAGAATAGTGTGTGAAATAGGGTAAGAGGGCTAAAAGCTCCCCTCCCTATATATTCGTAACTAATCAACCGATTTTTTTGAAATTTCGCAAGCAAACAGTTGGAAAGAACTACAGCCTATTGTTTTTATTATTTAGGGCGTGAAATAGAGTAGGAGGGTTAAAAGCTCCCCCTCCCTCTATCTTCTTAACTAATCAACCGGATTTCTTAAAATTTGGCATGCAATAGGGTAAGATCTGGAAAGAACTATAGCCTATAATTTTTTCTTAAAATTTGGCTAGCAGACACTGTGACATCTGAAAGAAATGAGTTATGTGGAAAAACAACGTTTGCCGGCCAGCTAGTAAATGATATAAACTGAATCAAATAATTAAAACAATTTTATTTTTTAATTTTTAAAAAACTATAAGAAAGTAATTCTCATATTATTGTATATATTATTTTTTTAGAATGGCTTAAACGCCTTGCATTTGGCGGCTAAAGATGGTTACATCGATATCGTAGCAGAGTTATTAAGGCGCAGCATACGGGTCGACAATGCCACAAAAAAGGGTAACACGGCCTTACATATAGCTTCATTGGCAGGTCAAAAGGAAGTTATAAAATTGTTAATACAGTACAATGCAAATGTGAATATACAATCATTAAATGGTTTTACCCCACTTTATATGGCAGCTCAAGAAAATCATGATGCATGCGTGAGATTTCTGCTGTCCAAGGGAGCGAATCCTTCCTTAGCAACCGAAGTATGTATGAAAATTATATTTATATATGTATATTTGTGATAAATCTTTGTGTTCCTTAGGATGGGTTTACCCCTTTGGCTGTGGCCATG
Source organism: Pollenia angustigena (assembly GCA_930367215.1). NCBI lineage: Eukaryota > Metazoa > Arthropoda > Insecta > Diptera > Polleniidae > Pollenia > Pollenia angustigena. Next base: position 19,522,336 of record OV884061.1, on the reverse strand, counting down.
CAACAAGGACATGATAAGGTTGTTGCGGTTTTGCTAGAAAGTGATGTACGTGGAAAGGTCCGCTTACCTGCCTTGCATATAGCGGCAAAGAAAAATGATGTAACTGCAGCAAATATGTTAATTCAGCACGAATCAAATCCCGACATTGTATCCAAGTCGGGCTTTACTCCCCTGCATATTGCGGCGCATTATGGCAATGTCGATGTTGCCAAATTGTTGATTGAAAGGGGAGCCGATGTTAATTTTACGGCTAAACATAATATCACGCCGCTTCATGTAGCCTGTAAATGGGGTAAGACAAATATAATGAAACTTTTATTGGAGGAAAATGCCCGTATTGATGCTACTACCCGTGATGGTCTTACTCCTTTACATTGTGCTGCTCGCTCGGGTCATGTAGAAGTTATTGAAATTTTACTGGACCATCAGGCACCAATATTGTCGAAAACGAAAAATGGCTTGGCTGCTCTGCATATGGCCGCCCAAGGTGAACATGATCATGCTGCACGTATACTGCTGGAACACAATGCCCCGGTTGATGAGGTAACTGTGGACTACCTCACCGCCTTGCATGTGGCTGCACACTGTGGCCATGTACGTGTGGCTAAATTGCTGTTGGATTCTAAGGCTGATCCAAATGCGCGCGCTCTAAATGGTTTCACCCCACTTCATATTGCCTGCAAAAAAAATCGCATAAAGATTGTCGAGCTTCTGTTGAAACATGGTGGCAACATAAGTGCTACCACTGAGTCGGGACTAACGCCTTTACATGTGGCTAGTTTCATGGGTTGCATGAACATTGTTATTTATCTGTTGCAACATGATGCCAATCCTGATGCACCCACAGTAAGAGGCGAGACACCTCTTCATTTAGCCGCTCGTGCCAATCAAACCGACATCATTCGTATTTTGCTACGCAATGGAGGACAAGTGGACGTACGTGCCCGCGAGGGACAAACGCCTTTACATGTTGCCTCGCGTCTCGGCAATATAGACATCATTATGTTAATGTTGCAACATGGTGCCGATGTAGATGCAACCACTAAAGATCATTATACTCCTCTGCATATAGCAGCCAAAGAGGGCCAGGAAGAGGTGGCTCAAATTTTAATCGAAAATAATGCCAAATTGGGCACAGTCACCAAAAAGGGATTCTCCCCTCTTCATTTAGCTGCCAAGTACGGTAAAGAGAAGGTAGTGGCCTTACTGCTACAAAAAAGTGTAAATGTTAATTGTCAGGGACGTAACGATGTAACACCTCTACATGTGGCAGCTCATTACGATCATCCTCGTGTAGTGCAACTGCTCCTGGAAAATGGTGCCTCTCCCACATTGAGTGCTCGCAATGGACATAGTCCCCTACATATCGCCGCTAAGAAAAATCAAATGGACATTGCTCAAGCTCTGTTGCAACATGGTGCCGATGTCAATTTGTGCAGCAAATCTGGCTTTTCGCCCCTTCATTTAGCTGCACAAGAGGGTCATGTTGAAATGGTACAATTGCTATTAGAACATGGTAGTAATGCCAATGTTGCTGCTAAAAATGGTTTAACTCCTCTACATCTAGCAGCCCAAGAAGACAAAACAGAAGTGGCGCGCTTACTATTGCAATACAATGCCAACATATCGGAACGTACAAAAACTGGTTATTCACCTTTACACTTTGCCGCCCATTACGGCCAAATTAATATGGTAAAATGTTTGCTGGAAAATGATGCCAATATCGAAATGTCTACCAACGTGGGCTACACGCCCCTACATCAAGCAGCACAACAAGGACACACAATGATTATTAATTTGCTTTTGAGGCACAAGGCAAATCCCAATGCTGTTACAAACGTAAGTGGATATTTTATATATTTTATTTCTTTAATTAAATATTTTTAGAAGATAAAACTCTACATCTTGGCATCTTCTAAAAAAATTATTTAAAGAAATTTTTGTTAAAAAAAAAACTAAAAAAAATGTATTCCCTGAAATAATTTGATTGCTCGCCTTTCTTAAGAAATTTATTGTTTTCATTCCCGAAAGCGCATAACATTTTTTTTTTAGTTTTGAGAATACTCGGGAATTTTTTTTAAGCAATTATAATAAAAAGTATAAATGGCGTAATTAATAATTGACAATCATCCTGTGTAGATCATATCGCGTGCCTTCTGATAACTACTGAGCAAATTAAGCAACCATCACACTCGGTCTTCATTGACTTCGAAAATACCTTTTAACGTTTAAATCATCAAAGAATCTGGAAAGCCCTTCCAAAAAAAAACAGTACCCGATAAAATATTCAATCTATTAAAAGCACAGTACACATTTTAGTGTATAATTCTTTATATTGGTACATTCTCGAAACCAATAGATATTATTGCCGGTATTCGGCAGGGATGTATCCTTTCCCTTTCTTATAATTTTGATGTTTATGGAGGAGAAACTTCATTCAGGTATCAATGTGTCGCAAACAGGTGTAACCTTTGGCATCCTATAAAATACAGGGTTGGCTGCCCAATGGGTAACCCAGAAAAATCCACCCGGGTTTTAGTTTTAAACCCCCAAGTGGGTTTTTTACTATATTCAATTAAACAAAGATGGTATAATTTTTACGTTATAATTCCAGAAAAATAAAGGAAAATGATAATAAAATTCACATAATGTATTTATATGCCCGTTTGTGTGGACGTACATTTAACGTTAGTGGGCTTTTCTCTATTTATTAATTTAAATAAAGATATTATGTATATGTACTACAAACATACAAATTTTTAACTTCGAATTCGGCCATTTCCAAAGCAAGTTCAGGTTGGTAAAAAAAAAAATAATTTCCCTTTTTATCAAATCAAATTCGACATTTTTAAAATTAAAATCAGGCATGCCAATTCATTACTGAAGTAAACAAATCGTACAAGTTTGCTGGCTAATTTTTTTAATGTGTTCCACCAATGTTGGTCATTTAGTTTCTTTCTTAAATAAATATTAAGGGCATAAGGTTTAGATTTTTTTTTTTTTTTTTGATTGCAAAAAAGGAAAAATGGAAAATTATACTCATGTTGAAGTAAGATATCTTTATTATAATTTCAAAGTGTAAAGTTGTACAGACCATTCGTCCATTCGTTTTAAGAGCACAGTCCTTTTTTTTTTGATACGATATCCTTTATGATTTTTTTCAAAACAAAGGGGCGAGTGCCCCGGTAGGATAGCTATTAGTGAGCTTGTCTATCAACCCCGGGGTTGCGGGTTCAATTCTCGCCAGAGACTCTGGTTTCTTTCCTGCAGACAAGCGTCAAGCTTCGCGGGGATTAGCATAGGGAATTAAAAAAAAAAATTAAAAAAAGATTGTCCTTTTTTTAGTGAATTGCCCTTTTGTTAGATTATGACTTCTTTTTTAAACTCAAAAACTATAAGTTTTATTTTTCCAAAACCCCAAAATTGCAACATTAATACAGCAAAACACACTGGTTAACACTAAGGCCTGGAACAGAATAAAGTAGTTGTTGAAACTGACGAATGCTCTGTTGCGCGACAAAGTTCAAAGTTTTGCGCTTCAACTTCAACTGCAGTGACTACAACAACTACGTATTCTGTTGACAGTACTTTGAAACTGACGTTTTTAACTATTGACAGCTTGCAGCGCTATTCGTAACGTTGTACTACAGCGACTTTTCTGTTCCCCACTTAATTCCAGCGTTAGATCGAATTCTAAAATTGTTCGTTCCATTGAAAGAATATTTTCTATCTCAACAAACGAGCCCTATGATATTGCAAAAATTATTTTGGTGATCCATGTGCTGGATTGTTGTTACTTAAGAATCACTTTAAATAACAAAGTACAAATATCATTTTAATTTCGAAATTTCCTTTTTTTTCGTTTGAAAAATATGGTAACCGTATACATTTATGACGTGTCAAAAAAGTAAATAACACAACTGTCTATCAAATGTAAAATATATGTTTTTAACGATGCCTAATAAAAGAGTTAAAAGTAAATTGATTAAATGTTATAAATACACACAGAAAAAATCAAGTTAAAAACGTCGAAAACAAGGTTGATTTAAATTTTTTCGGTGGTGATTTTGCTTCATACGGGTTTCATGTTAATTCAACCTGATTTTACAATAACTGCGAACAACATTTTTTTCTTTTGATATAACTATAATTCATGTTAATTTAACATTGCAGTAAAGTTAGAGCAAAATGTAATTTATATTGAAATAACAATCGGAATCACGTTGAATGAAAGTTATTTCCAGTTGAAACAACGTGAATTTCATGTAGAATCATTTGGGTTTGAGTGTATTTTAACAGTGTGAAGAAGCTTCAGACAACATTTGCATTTATGTAAGAATAATTCAAAACCCTGTAACACATGTTTCACTTATTTTGTATTCTCCTTTGTTAACAGAAGCATCAGCAGAATCGCCCGATATGGTCATCATTCTACTTTGAAAACTTGATGTACTATTTAAATAAACAATTTTAATTAAAAGAATACGGGAATTGTCTTCTTTTTATAACATATTTTAAAAGTGAAAATAAAAAATGTACATAATTAAGTAGGTATGCATGTTAATTTAACAAGATAAACTTTTGATTTTAATACAAAACAGGTTTTTATGGGTTCAATATTGAATCCAGATTTATTTATATTTTAATATTTTTTTTTTTTTATTTTTTTAACAGTGAATTATATTAAATAAACGTAATTTAAGGTTATTTTGATAAGAATACATTCATTTGTTTATTACACACTAGCATTCCAATATTCATTCAAATATTTAAATAGTTAACTGCCTGTTTTTAGAAAACATAAGCAAGTGAGTGAGTGAGAAATTATATTGAAAACAAAAACAAATTTTCGTTTTTTATTGTTGTTTTCAATATAATTTCTCACTCACTCACTTGCTTACGTTTTCTAAAAACAGGCAGTAAGTACTGGTTTACAGAGTTTAACTGCCTGTTTTTAGAAAACGTAAACGAATGAGTGAGTGAGAAATTATATTGAAAACAACAATAAAAAACGAAAATTTGTTTTTGTTTTCAATATAATTTCTCACTCACTCACTTGTTTACGTTTTCTAAAAACAGGCAGTAAGAGTTAAAATATAAAAGAGAGTGTAGTCTGTGTTTTACTTTATCACAACAAAGGCACACATTCTATTCACTCTTTTTCTTTGAATATTTATTTACTCAATTTGCAAATGCAAACACACACAAGTATATGGTAACAGTTAGACAGTGTGCAAGAAATACTACATAGTTAAATTAGTACTTATGTTTATTCTCATCAGCGTTACCGTTGGTGCCACTAAAGTGGCAATTTGCCACTTTTTCGGCTGCTTGGATACTATTTGGCCACTTTTGCAAAATGCACCCAAATGTGGTACTTTTTGTGATTCTTGCCACTTTTGTGATACTTTTTACGTTAGGAAAAGATACTTTTTTTCTTTCTGTTTTATTATAACTCCCAGCTTTAATTTATGCTAAGAAATAAGAGTCCTTGTTGGCTTCAAGTCTTTTTCAACCGCCACAAAATGCTTTAGAAAAGACACTTTTATAAGAATTTTTTTCTTGTCATGCGTGGTTAGCTGAAAATCGGTTGAATAAACTTTCTATTAACCTGATTTATTAATTATGAATAGGGGGGAGGGGGGGAAGATATCTCGCATAAATTGGTCGTGAAGCAGTAACCAAACTGTTGTGTACCGAAAACTTTTCTAAAATTTGTGTAATTGACATTAAAAATAGAATTGATAACAAGAATTGATATAAAAAACAAAAAGCTCAATATATTGAAGTATTTAGACCCATTATTTATAGTGTCTAATGAAGATATAAACTATTTCGAATTAGTTTCAGAGCTTAAAGATATTATAACTAATCCAGATGCATTTATACATGAATTTAAACTTCAAGAGAGTAAAGTAAATAACACGAATTATGAATACATATTTAAAATTTCGAATGCTGAAGATTTTTGGCGTGAAATCGGAACATGGATTCAGAAGGAAAAGTACAAGAAATATATTAACAAATGTATTTATAAAACACATTACATAAATATCTTCTATTCGCTGCAACAATGTCATGATCCAAAAAACATGTTTTGGCAGAAAACAAGTTTAACGTTTTTGAATTCCCAAAACATTTAAGTAAATATTTTATAAAAATTACTTCTCCAGACAAATATTTACAAAATATTTATTTTAGTTTTTACATGTCTATTGTAATACGATCAATTATTTTTTAGTGCATATAATTACTATACAATGTTTTTTGTTATGTTTTTATACCATTTAAATTTAGAATAAATAGAAAAATAAGTAAAAAATTCATAATGTGGTGTACTTATATTAATTTTAAAAGATGTGCTTATTTTTTTTAAATCCTCTTTTTGGTGCCACTTTTTTGTAGATTTCCCCTTTTTTTGGTACTTTTTTAAAATATCCGGCGGTAACACTGATTCTCATTACAAATATATCTCTATCAAACAGAATTTTGCAACAAAAATTATAAAAATTGGATTAAAAGTATATTAAAAAGGACTTTAAAATTCTTGCGTTTTACGTTTTCGATTTCCATAACAAAAGTTGCTAGTAATAATATTAATGTATTCATGTTATGAGTAAAATATTCAAATAATATTATATTCGAAACTTATACACATTTTATTATGTCTGTTTTATTTGAATGTGGTAGTATTTTTTTCTGTTTAAATACAGTTGTTTTCTTTTCTCTTTTGCCTTGTGTGTTTATTCATTTGTTTTTTTAACATAAAATGTAAAGCAGTGCGTACTTAAATCGTTTGTTGTACTTAACTTTACCTACTTAAAAAACAAATGAATGTATTCATATGCCTTTTAAATGTAGTCATGCAGACCTTTAGTTGATGCAAAGGGGTTTTTAACAAGAACTTTGTTTTTTAATTGTGGCAACACCAAGAACATGATAGTTTTGACATTTAAGCCTAGTACTCTGTTCAAATTTGTGAAAAATGTTGAGCAACATTGATTATTCCACACGAAAATTTTGGCATTTATCAATGTTACCAATCTTGCGAGTTTGTACAATTTGACGTTTTTATTCCTTGAAAGTATGCTACATTGTTTCGTGTATGTAAACAAACGCCACATGTATTTTACTAAAATTATTTTTTTTAATAAAAAAAATAAATAAGGATAAAAACTGTTACCGGTTGTGTTATTTTAATTTTTAATTTCTTTTTATACCCTTCACCACAGGTGTAAAAGGGTATATATAAGTTTGTCATAACGTTTGTAATTTCCACAATATTGATTTTAGACCCCATAAAGTATATATATTCTGGGTCCATATGAGAAGAGAAGTTGATTTAACGATGTCCGTCTGTCCGTTTGTCCGTCTTACGTTTGATATGTGTTTTCCGGATAATCCAGACATGATAGCGGCTAGGTTGTTTTACATTTTTGTTACATACATTCCACCATTTCTTGCTATTGAAGTTCAGCATGATCGGTCCACAAATGGCTTAGATATGACCAAAAAACCACGACTGCCTTTAATTTTTCCAAAAAATCCCTTGTGGTTGTTGTTTTTTTGGTTTTTTTTTTTTGAACGAGTTGAATGTTTAGCATAAGAAACATATACACATGCTTGTACATGATTGTTCGCTTTAATTGAAAAATACATACCTACATATTAAACTAATAATATGACGGAGTATATTATACTATAATTCTTTATTTTTAACAACGTTAATAGCTCAATGGTCTGGGCGGTTGCCCAAGAAGGTTTGTTTGTTATATTGCCGGGGTTCAAATATCGGCATCTCCACCTTTTTCAAACAAAAAATTTTTTAACTTTTTTTATAAATATTTCTATAAACGATTTTAAAATTATTCAGCGATTTTTGATTTTTTCATTTTATTGACAATATAAATATGAATCGTTCGCCTTACATGTGAAACAAAAACCATATTTTACAATTTGTTTTTGGCTTAAATGTAAATACCTAAGTATGTAGTATGTACGAATATGCAAAAGTTATTTATGTGTATTGGTAGGCATTGTTTTCATGATTGTTGTTTTTTTTTCAGTTTTAGAGACGGATTGTTGCTATGTTTTGATCATCTCTTCTTACATTTCAATTAAAAAATCTTACACGTGTTGCCTTATTATTTTTAAAAAATCTTATTATTTCTAAAAAAAATCCCATTTGTTATTTGAAAACAAAACATTCAACAATAAGTATTTGCGTACGTAAATGTTTAATTTAATCAAAAAGCTAGAAACATTTAAGTTTGGATAATTTTATTGACGAAACCAATGACATAGAAACAGATCTTAAAATTTGTTCACAGCTTACTCTAACATTAGGCAAGGCAAAGAAATGCTAAAAATTATTTTGAAAACGCTACAAATAATTCTTAAAGTTGTTCATTATATTGTTTTAAATCCTTATACATTTAAGTGACTCATTTTAAACAAAATTAAAATAAATGGTAATATTTAAACAAGTATTTAGGTAGATTTGATATAGCATCAGATATAAATACCACAATTGGTTAACCTTGAAATTGGAAGGCCCTCTAATAAAAACAAAATACAAACGTTTTTATAGCTATTTCGATTTAAAAGAATTTACAGACATATTTAGACCAGATTATTTTTTTTATATTTTAAAAAAACAGTCATCATTAATTGCGTAAAAGTTAGTTTATAACAATTTATTTTAGTTTTAATCGCTAAGACTATTCCATCCAACTTTAAAAATTAATCAAAAGAAGCTTAAAACATTTTTCTAAAAAGCTAATAAAATGCCAAATGGAAATTTTACAGCTAAATCTAAGTTTTTGGTGCTGAATTTACTTTCAAAAATAAAAAATTCCCACACTACTTAAAAGTCTTCATTAAAAATCGTCCAAACATGCAGGGTTATCGTCTTGTAAAAAAATAAAATGAAATTTTTTTTACAATAAAATAAGAATTATCCATTTCCATACGAAATTTCATTTTGACTACAACTATTTTTTTTAGTCAAAATTTATTATAATTTATTATAATACATAAAAAACTTAAGTTATATCAATACCTATTCTTCAATTTTTGAAATAATTCTAAAAAAGCATAAATAGTTCAACAAAATAACCACAATACTAATTAAAAGCTAGAAACATTTAATTAAAATGCTTAAAAAAATGCGAAGCGCTTAATGAAAGTATTTTAGCTAAATTAAAATTTGTAATCTAAGTTAAGCTGCAAAATTGCCAAAATGGTCACACTGCTTAAAAACCATACAAACAAGCAGGGCTATCCACTTAAAAAAAAAATTGTATTTAGAGAATATTAGAAATGCCCTCATCATCTAATTTTACGACTACAAAAAACCGCTAACATAACGAACAGTGATCTAGTGTCGTCAAAATATTAAAAGCAATATTTGCCTTTTTATTGTTGACATTGATAACATATTAGTCACTTTTTTATACAATTTATACAAAAATATATTCATACATACCTATATACGGGCCTGTTCTGAAATCACACCTGTGACTTTGTGGTGTTTTGAAAGTCATACCGTTGTTGTGTTTCTTGGTGTGCTTTCTGCAATTGAAGATCACACAAAAACGGGACGCTAAAATATCACACGTGTGATTTTAGTAGGCACATGTGATTTCAAATCACGTGATTTGAGTTAAAGTGATTTTCAGAACAGGCCTGATAATATCTTCTGCACAAAAGCGATTTAAAGGCATACACAATTTAAGCAATTTCTTGGTATGTTTATGTTGTATTATTGATAAATAAAAAACATTTAAATTGGTTTGCGACTTTAATTAACCAAAACGACAGTTTACGTTTCAAAACGGTTAATGGTAACCCTGTAAAATAGTTGTGTGTTGTTTTTTTTGTGGTTTTTTTCATTTAAAATACTTGCGGTAAACTTCTTTTTTTTTTTATTTAGTATTACCTTCTGTATTATACACAAACAACAAACACACTTTAATTTACTATTAATAATTATTGATATCACATACTCAAATCAACAACGGCTTTACATGCGGTTCGATGGTCGAACGGTCTAAACGGTCTGCCTCCTAACAATTTCTTACTGGTTTACTGGTTCGAATCCCATTCATTCCATTTTTTGTTTGTTTTTTATTTTTTGTTATTTATAAATTCTTTTTATCTAAAAAGAAATTGGTCAGTTTTTCACTTTTTAAAATTTTTAAAATATATTTATGAACTTCATATACGTATATTTTATATGTACATATTTACGCCTTTTAATTTAACCTTTGTATACCCTTATTTTTATTGATTTCATTTTTTTTTTACTTATTTTATTTTTTTATTTTATAGGTAATTCGTTTACATATGTACATAAGTTTGTCATTCTGTTTGTTATTTCTACAATATTGATCTCAGACCATATAAAGTGTATGTATATATATTGGGTGCTTATGAGGAGAAAAGTGGATTTAACGATGTCCGTCTGTCAGTCCGTTTGTCAATTTTTATAGAAACTTAATTTTTAGGCCTGCCATATGTATGACCTATGGATACGCCTTATTTATTAAAACATCGGAAATCTTTAGTAAAACATATTCTCTGCAAAACTCGGAAAAATTGATTCAGCTACAAAAAACTTATGACCTAAATAGGTATACCTACATTTTTTTCTTCAAATAACCATTTGCGGGATCCATAGGTCTTTCCGAGTCCGAATTTTATAAACCAAGTAAATGCTAAATTTCTTCTTAAACACGTCGGTATATAAATCTGTCAAATTGGTTAAAAAATGGACAAGTAATGAGTAAAATGGGCTAAAAACCATCTGCATTTTCATAACAACTTAAGTTTTAGGACTATCATGTGTACTCTGGATATGCCTTATATATTGTGCACTCTATAATCTGAATTCATTCCAACTTTATAATTTACAATAAATATATTAAACAACAAAGCATACAAACTGTTGAGCAGTCTTATGTTTGCTGGGATAGATGCCGATGCATTTACGCATGGGTTTGATTCTTCTTTTTTGTTATTTTAAATACGAAAAAGCTCGCACACATGCGTTCTGTTAGGAAAAAACACTCAAAAGCTTCTATTTTATGAACGGAGAGAAGAGAGTATTCGCATTTTTCTTTTCTTATTATACCCTTCACCACAGGTGGAAAAGGGTATATATAAGTTTGTCATTCCGTTTGTAATTTCTACAATATTGATCTTAGACCCTATAAAGTATATATATTCTGGGTCCTTATGAGGAGAGAAGTTGATTTAACGATATCCGTCCGTCCGTCTGTCCGTCTTACGTTTGATATGTGTTTTCCGGAGACTCCAGACATGATAGCGGCTACGTTGTTTTACATTTATGTTGCATATAGTCCACCATTTCTTGCTATTGAAATTCAGCCAGATCAGTCCAACAATGGCTGAGATATGACCAAAAAACCACGACTGCCTCTAATTTTTCCAAAAAATCCCTTGTGGTTGTTGTATTTTTATTCCTTTTTTCTGTATATATGGAGAACGGCAAGAGCCAAAGCTTTAAAATTAGGTAAAAACATTTAGGTTATAAATACACACCATCCTGCAAAATGTGGGCGGGATTGGAGAAGTAGGCGTGGTACCTCTCATACAAAAAGTATTAAAAATTGTATAAAAACCTGAATTTTTTGACTGTAATATGACCTATGGTTACTCCTTATATATCGGAAATTTTTAATAGAAAATATTTTCTGAAAAACTCGGAAAATCGGTTCAGATACGAAAAAGTTATGACCAAAATATTAATTTTTTTTGAAAAATACCCATTTTCAGGAACTATAGATCTTTCCGAGTCCAAGTTTTATAGCCAAAATAACTGGCAAATTTCTTCTTTAACACGTCGGTATATTAATCAGTCAAATCGGTTAAGAAATAGCAGAGTTATGACCAAAATACTGAAATCCCAAAAATTACTCTTTTTTTATAATTAAGTTTGTTTTTTATACCTTTCACCGAAGGTCCTACACCCTATAAAGTATATATATTCTGGGTCCTTATGCAAAGCGAAGTTCAAATCCGGTTGTCGTCTCTTCTTCCAATCCCCTCACCCGCCTTTCGTATTTGTTTACATATGCTAGTATAATACAACTCTATCATTATTTCATAGATATTCCGCACAAGTTTTTTTCATATGCATTTTGACTGCATTTCACGTGAAATGTTGAACAGAGTTCCAGGCTTTAGTTTTTTCACGTATTCGTTTTGCAATTGTTACAATGAATTCAATTTCGCTCGAAAACGCCATTAAAATAATTAAAATCCGCTATAAAAATTGTAGTTCTGTTAAAGTTACATTACACACAGCCAATTAAACGATCAATTTATTGCAAACCAAATCTCCCGATAGCATAATTTCACGAACATCAGATGTTAAGTGGCCAGCCAGATCTAGTGATTTAACACCACTAAATTTTTTGTGGGGCTATGTTAAGGACATAGTCTATACGGAGCCAATCGAATCGATTGCAGCCTTAAAACTCAAAATCCGTAATGTGATTAACGAAATAGACCCGCCATTTTGCCAAAAAAAAGTAATTAAAAACTTTTCTGAAAGAATCGATAAAACAATAAAAATTTTAATCATCTTAATCTTAGTTTTTGTTTTATTTTGTTTTGGAAAACCAAGTTTTTGTTGAAAAACCCGATAAAAGAAAAAAACGCGACCTTATTTTTAAAATTTTTTTTAAGATGGTGTAAGTTGCAACTTTCAGTTCAAATATTTTTCCTTATGTTTGTTGTAAAAAAATTGCATTTTTCCAATTTTTGTAAAAATATTCTGCATCCTTAATTTTAAATGTCCAAGAAATGAAGGGTACTTTGGTTAATCTATTCTTCCGTTATCTTTTCGTTTTCTTAAATAATTCGTTTGCATATTCACAATTTTTGGATGCATCATAATCGCTAAATAAGGAGCTGGAGTAAACAATAGTATTTAAACGACCGTTGCAGATGTAGCAGAGTCAATTTGTAAAGCATTTAAAGCTTTTTGAACTTAGAGCAATATTTGTTAGAGATTTAAGCTTTATTATACAACTGATCGTTGTTTTAAATTCTGTGAATGTCATTGTCAAATTGATTTAAATATTAAAATTTGGGCATAACAGTTCAAATAAATATAAATTTTAGCTTTTTTTACCATAAAAATAATATTGAAGATTTTTTAGCTAAATTTGTACAGAAAAAGGCTCAGTTGGCAACATTACTTTAACCAATTATTAAATCACTAACTACCCAATAAACCATAAAACAAAATAACACCCATAAAAACCCGGGGTTTTGCCAATCCTAGTAAATATGGAAAATCTGGAAGATTTATCGTATGCTAATGACATTGCATTGATTGCAATTGCTTACGCTAGAAAGTGCCAAATTTTATTTTTTAAGATCTTAAGCTAATCTAATAATATCGATGCCAGGCTCTCTAAAGAAAAAGGAGTGTTTGCAAAGCTTCGCAACGAAAATAAACATTTATAATTCCAATGCCATATCGCACTTATTCAACAAAAGTGTATTAATGGTTCCTTGCGTTCTAATATACAGAAATTAATAACGGGTTTGTACGGGAGGTACCACGCCCACTTCTCCAAACATACCCACATTTTGTGGGATATTGCGTATTGATAACTGACATGTTTGTACCTTATTTCAACATTTAAGCTTTTTTCATTCTCCAGATATAAATAACTTTGTAATGTCTTTGTACGGGAGGTGGCACGCCCAATTCTCCAATCCCAACCAGATTTTAGAGAGGTTGTGTATTGATTACCCAGCTATGTGTACCAAACTTGAACAATTTTGCTCTTACCGTTCTTTAGATATAAATAAATATATTTTGTGCCACGCCGCACAGTGGCTGAAATTTGTCCAATTTTTGTTTGTCACTGATTTCAAAAATTTCAATTTTATTTAATAGTAAACATATTAAAACTAAGGTTGCCAAAAATTAGGTCAAAATATTGGTAATTGTGGTTGGGCCATGTTGTTAAACACAACTTTTTTTTAAATTCAGAAAAAAGTGTTTTTTTTAATATTTAATCCGAAATAAATTATCATTGCACAAAAACTATCAGCGATAATGACCTGCTAGGTTGGTAGTCTTGTTGTCTTTAAAAAGGTAATATTTGCGACTGTTGTGTTATTTATATTTGAAATGTCAAGACATTCTAAACTACTATATTTTCGTCAAATTTCAACTTTAGTAGAATATAACTTTTGCGGATCAAAAGGGATTAAGAAAGTAAAACCACTATGGGGAAGGTGAAAGTGTTTTCTTTAACCCTGCATATACTCTTGTATCCATTTGGACCCGTCTGTTTAACACTTTTTTAATTTTAATGAAATTACTCCAAAAAAAATTTTTTTTTGTTTGAAATTTTTTTTTATTTTTTCTTATTTCGCAAAAATGTTTGCAGAAGTAACAGAAATCATGTGCTATTGCCTTCAAAAACAAATTTTATGATATAGGGAATATTGATCGTGATTGAACAGAATAAAGGTAGTTCATATAAAAAATGTCATTATTGTTACACAATCAGGAAAACGTATAGCTGTCCTGATTCATCCTTATCCGTTAGACTACGTTCACACTATCGTATTTTATAGTAGAATAAAGAACTTAGACACGCGTTTAATCTAAACAGCTATATTGTGAATCCCACCTTAGAAGGGATATTAAAATTTTTTTTGGTCTTTTTATTTTATCTGTTTTTTATGAGTCTAATAATATTCTATGGCCTTATAACTATGCAAGGCGTTGTTAAATTTGTGTCAGGTATTTTATAGCATATAAATAAAATGATTTTAAGTTTTTTAGTCGTTTATTCTACCTGTATTTGGTATGAAAAAAAGTATGAAAAGGTTTAAAAGCAGGTGACATTCGGATGCAAACTCAGTGGATATAATATCTCTGAGCAATAACAACGTTTTTCATAAAAACATAAAGAGAGCTTCAGCTATAAAGAACCCAGCGGGAAAATGAGGAATTGATTACATAAATAATTAAAAAAATAATGCATTATTTTCGAAAGAATAATAATGCATTCATTGGAATCGAGAAGGTAATTTCATCAGACACAAAATTTAAGCACTGATTACCACGTATATTCCCACATTTGCAGAACAAGGAATGTATTGTTTCTGTTAGTAACAATTATTCGTGTTTTTGCTTTACATACATACATATTTCCTTAATAAAAATCCGTTATTTTTTTGCTGCCTTTATGTCGCCTACTTATAATTTTTATTTTAGTCGCAGTTTGTGTTTGAAAGCGTACGGCCAAAGCACAATTTATATGTCTGTGGCTCAAAGTTATTTAAAGTAAACAGGTATTAAAAAATGTATTCCAAACGGCATTGGAGAAGACTTTTGAATAATATAATTTATTCCAAAGAATGAATTATTTAATTCATTCGCAGGATACATTAAAATAATTTATTACAATCCTAGGACATGGTCTGTGTTAAGAATAATGAATTCTGGAATCAAATATCATACAAGATATGTATTACTTTCTCGATTCCTATTAATTCCATTTTCCCGCTGGGAATTGACCGGAGAGTATTTTAGAAACAAAAACGAGGAAGATGTTAAAAATAACATTCGAAAAAAAAGAAAATTTTAATTAAAAAAAATCCGAATTCAGCGGATTTATTTTGCTAATATAAACAAATTTTACAGCAAAAAAATAATAGATTCTTCTGTAGTAATAGCAAGATTTTAAATAATAATTCTCAAGATTTTATACTCTTCACCTCAGGTGGAAAAGGGTATATATAAGTTTGTCATTCCGTTTGTAATTTCTACAATATTGATCTAAGACCCTATGAAGTACATATATTCTGGGTCCTTATAAGGAGAGAACTTGATTTAACCATGTCCGCTGTCCGTTGAAATTGATTGATTGATTGACATTTATGTCACATATGGTCTGGAATTGTTTGCTACTGAAATTCAGAAAGATCGGTCCACAAATGGCTGAGATATGAGCAAAAAACACGACTTCCTCTAATTTTTCCCAAAAATCCCTTGTTGTGGTATTTTTATTATTTTTTTCTGTATATCTTGAGAACAGCAAGAGCCAAAGCTTTCAAATTAGGTACACACATTTAGGTTATCAATACACAGCATCCCACAAAATGTGGGCGGGATCGGAGAAGTGGCCGTGGTATCTCCCGTACAAAAAGTATAAAAAATTATATAAAAACCTGATTTTTTGGACTGTTATATGACCTATGGATATCCCTGGCATATCAAAAGATCGGAAATCTTTAGTAAAAAATATTTTCTGCAAAACTCGGAAAAATCGGTTCAGATATGAAAAAATTATGGCCAAAATAATAATTTTTTTTTAAATACCCACTTTCGGGAAAAGATAAAAGAAAACAAACAAACACACATACATACAAACATCAAAAATAATTACAACTCAACTGTGTTGAATTTTGTGAACAGTAAACGTGCCATATTTTATTTTAATGATTTTCAATTAACGTTCCTTCATGGTTCAGTTGGCTAGGGGGTGTGTTAAGTTAGAAACTGAGAGTTCCCTGGTTCGAATCTTGGTTTTTTAAAAAGAAAATTTTTTTTTTAATATTTTTATTTTTTTTATGTTCTAAAAACGATTTAAAAAAAATATTTACCGGGGCCTGATTCTGGCAGACGTGATCGAGTGTTTTCTCGATTCGAAAGCAATTTAATATCTAATTATTTAAGTCAATGCTGAACGAATCGGAAATATTTTTTCGGTGATGTAAAGCGTTAATTTGAGTTTCACAATACTGAAAAAATAATTTCGATTCGTTCAATATCTACTGAAATAAAATTGCTTTCGAATCGAGATAGTACTCGAAAACTGAAGTTTTAAATATGTAAATATGTATGTATAGGTATGTAAAAATTATTTAGTTTTTGTCTAGTTGCTCTGTATTCTGCTCGCACAATGGTGAAGGGTATAGAAGATTCGGCACAGCCGAATATAACACTCTTACTTGTTTTAAGTGTAAACAAATTTGAAAGCAAAAAATTGTTAATTTTTCAGTAATAATAGCAACATTTCCAGTTGATTTTACTATTTTTTTTAATGTTAAAATTTTTTTTTATAGTGTAAACATTAAATTTTTTGGAGTGTCCCATTATTACAAAAAATGTTAATGATTATTATTTAAATCCAAAAATTACAATTTATATAATTAAAAAAAATAAAAAACCATATTTGACGCTAAAGTTAAAAAAAACCTAAAGTTCCACTTTGCCCTTAAATTCCCCAATAACTACTCAACCGATTTTAATGAAATTAAAGTGGGGAAAAGAATCTATCTGTCGATTTAAAAAAATTTCACTTAAATATCTCCTTCGGTTCAAAAGTTACAGATTTTTGGCCAATGAAAAACGATTTTCAGGCACTGTGCGCCGCCTTCTCCATTACCGCCCACATTGAGTCGGATGTTGTTTATTGATATTCAAGTTGATTATGATTACCAAGATGCTTGTACATAATTTAAAAACTTTGGCTCTTGGCCTTCTTCTTCAATCCCGACCAAATTTTGTCGATTGTTGTGTATGTGTGTATCCACGATGCTTGTAACTAATTTCGCAACTTTGGCTCTTGCCGCTCTCTAGATATACCGAAAAAACAACAACTTGAGATTTATGGGTCAAATAAGAGGCAGTCGTGGTTTTTGCACATATCACAGCCAATTGTGGAACAATTAGGGCGAATTTCAACAGTAAAATTTAACGAAGCATTTGTGACATAAGTGTATAACAACATTGTCCCCATAATTTCTGGGGGGTTTTCGGAAAATTCATTTTAACGGACAGCCGGACATTGTTAAAACAATTTCCCACCTCATGAGGACCCAGAATACACACACTTTATAGGGTATTACATCAATATTGTAAAAATTAATAACGAAAGGACAAACTTATGTATACCCTTTCCACCTGTGTTGCAGGGTAAAAAAGTTTTTTAATTCCACGTTCACTCTTCAGAATCTAATAATATATATGTTAAAATAAAACTAATTAAAAATATGAAATAAATAATGTAAAGTGGGCTACAAATATAGGTTGGAATATATGCATCTTGAACCCAGACCATGCCTAATTTTGGGCCCACTGTAAAATTTTTTTTTTTTTTTTTGCGTGCACAATACAGATAGAAATAACTTTCAATTAATCAAATACATATATTTTATTTACTTGCGAAAAAAATGTTCCTTTTTGTATAAAATGGGCGTAGGAAGAAGAATGGCGCTTTGGATTTGGAAAATTGAAAATATAATTTTCTTCTTAAAGATCAAACAGAAACGCTTCGTTAAAAGATGTTCGTATGTAAATATATTAATAACACATATACAAAGAATATATAGATTTTTGTGCCACGCCCACTTATCCAATCCCGCCCACATGTGGTCGGATGTTGTGTATTTATAACCAAGATGCTTTTACCTTATTTGGAAACTTTGGTTTCTACCGTTTTCCAGGTATACCGAAAAAAAACTTGTTATTAATGGCTCAAATAAGAGGCAGTTGTAGTTTTTTGCTTACTTTGCTCAGCCATTTGTGGATTAATAAGGCTGAATTTCAATAGAAAAATTAAAGGAAGCATATTTGACTTAAATGAACAACAACCCAGTCGCAATAATGTCTGGAGTCTTCGGCAGACCCATTTGTAAGGACCCAGAATGTATAAGTATGTAAGCGCCGCGACCCAGAGGATCTTTTGTGCAGCCTGTAAATCCACCAGGCCAGGTTCAGGCTACGTACAAAGCCAATTACACTGCCTGGTGGAAGTTCAAATATTTCAGCTTGGCTAATCATGCTCCCCCTGAAAAATTTCCGCCTAGAAGACCCCATGGCGGGACAGCTGCAGAGCAGATGTTCTGACTTCTTGTCATCAACCCCATAAAATCTGCATAACCTGGTATCAACCTTACCCATAATAAACTAAGGGTATCTGAGACCACAGTGTCCCCTTAACAGTCCAACAATCAGCCTGAGTTCCCCCTCCCAAGTAGAAGTAGCCTACTCGCCCTGCCACGGGATAGGGTCACACATTTTTTAAATTGTCTTAGCCCAGAGACCGACATCCAAGTGTGAAGGAATTCTCGTTCGGGCCAAGTTCGGAGCATCTAATTTGACCAGCAGGGACGCCAAAGAAAGGCTCAGGGCCTATAAAAGAGCGGCGAGCGTACCTGTTTGTCAAGCGATCGGCCCTTTCGTTGCCCACATAGCCTCCATGGCCAGGTACACAACACAAGTTTGAGTCGTTGTGCTTCCCCAGATCATTCAGAGACACAAAACAGTCCATTACCAACCTGGACTTCACCTCCAAGAGCGGCCTGGCTATCCGACATTATAAATAACCTCAGGCCCCTTGACCTGCTCCTTAGACATATGAGGATGGCGTAAACTTTCGCCAGAAGTAGGCTATTTGCACAATGGCAAGCCCCTTCCGGAGGCCGCCCCCGTATCACCATTTGTTTGTTTCGAGCCATCGGTGAACCAGACCTGGCCCGCGCCACCACGATTGGTCCCTATCGGGAATGATGGCATTACAATTCCTATCCAATACCAGACTAGGTAGCATATGAAGACCAACCAATATAGATGGATCATTACCAAGAATCTCAAGGATACGTATGTGACCCACAGAATGTATATTGTTTATAGGGTCTTACATCAGTGTTGAAGATATTACAAACAGAAAGACAAACTTATGTATATTGTGGTGGTGTAGTAGTAGGTGTAGTTTAAGTGCTTGCCCACTAAGCCAGGCATGGTTGAATCCCTGGCAGAAGAATAAGAAAAATGTTCATCATGGTCCTTTAGTTTTAAAAAATACGTGACTTAAGCTCCCCTCCAAACAAAACACTGAAAATACACAGAGGGTGTTGTTATCTGCTCTACTTGGCCGGTAATAAAATTCACAAGCTAGATTACAGAAAGTTTGGCAATTTTATTGATGAGAAATTGCGTGTTGCGGATCCGAGCGATTCATCAACTGAATGTAGAAGACTAGAAGAGACTCTTTCTTCGGCTTTGACCCATAGCTAAACTGCAGATGTCAAATATATCAGGATTAGACACAAAATTTGTCAATGGATCTCTGACGGTTAAATTTCTTTAATAAGTTCAAAAAATAAGCGAAAAGGAAATGCAAAAAAGACGAAAATATCTTTGATTGACTGAAATGTATCAGCAAAGTAATTTAAAATAGCAGCAGAGTTTTATTGAACAACTTTTATGAACAAAACTTTCGTAAGAATCCTGGTGATCCAAGGAAAACCCTGAAATTCATAAACAAACAGCTATGGGAAAATAGAGAATGTTCTAGGGATCTGTGGCCGTATTCTGCAATTCGCTAAAGCTGAATCTCTATCGCTAACAATCTATAAAGTTGATTAAACGATTTTTGGCTACGAATACAATACTGTAACGTGCATTGCTAGATTTAACAATGCAATAAAAATTTAATTCGCAGCAATTTTGGCTTTTAATGTCATCGCTAAATATTTTAATTTTTGCATTCTCTAAGGCATTTTAGCGATCGAGATTAAGCTTTAGCTAAGCATGTTACAGAATACGGCTGCTGGTAACGTGTGATGGCAGTCTTATTGCTAAAGAGGAGTAAAAAGCAGTGGTCTTCAATAATTTAT
This sequence comes from Pollenia angustigena, assembly GCA_930367215.1. NCBI lineage: Eukaryota > Metazoa > Arthropoda > Insecta > Diptera > Polleniidae > Pollenia > Pollenia angustigena. Next base: position 19,501,651 of record OV884061.1, on the reverse strand, counting down.
TTTATGATTCACTACAGAGTAAAAAAGATTCTTTCCCGCAGTATTCAGATGATAATATTAAAATATATGGTACTTTGGTTCAATTATTTAAAGATTATTTAAAGGAAAAAAAGCAATATGATCAAGTAAATAATTCAAAGAGTGGCGTTTTAAATTTACAGTCTGGAGTGGCGCAAGAAGTGTGCTTGGACCACACAAATTTTTACAAAATTTAAAAATAAGTTTCAACTTTACCAGTCCTTAATTCATTCGCATTTAACATACCTTGAAATACATTGCGGATTTAGAACAAATACTACTTTTATTTTCAGCTTAAGAGAAAATTTCAACATCTGCCCAAATTGATCGTAGATGCTGACAAGTGTGAAAAGGCTATTCGATCAAATTATATAAATATAAACAACAATTTAAAAACTGTATTATGTACATACTTATTTAGACATGTAGTTAACGTATCTTCTTTTTTATAATCGTGGCTATTCCAAAATACGCGTCGAAGAAGTGAACATTTACATGAAAACAAAACCAAATTGACAAAAATTGTTTTTGTTTATCGTACAAAATAACAGTTTTTAAAAGAGAAAGAAACGCGTTATTACTCTAGTGTTAATTTTATTTTACAAGTATAGATAACAAAAACAATTTTTGTAAATTTTATTTTTATTTTCATGTAAATGTTCACTTTTTCGACGCGTATTCCATAATAGCCACGAATATCTTTGTAAAACATTGTATTTCCTTAGTCACTATAAAGCCAATTCGGCGCTCGGCCAATAAAGTTAATATTTAAAAAAGTGGGCTACAAATATAGGTTGGAATATATCTTGAACTCAGCCCATGCCTAATTTTGGGCCCACTGTAAAATTTTTTTTCCGTAAGGTATCGATAGAAATGACTTTCAATAAATCAAAAATATTAAATTTGCTTGTGTAAAAAATTTTACTTTTTGTATAAAATCGGCGCAGGAAAATCGGCTTTGGTTAAAGATTTCATACAACTTTTTTATTCGATTTGGAAAATCTTAAATTTGTTAGCCAAATATAATTTTCTTCTTAAAGATCAGAAAGAAAGGCTTCATTAAAAGGATTTTCGTATGGAAACATATTAATTGTACATATTAAAAAAATAGAAAGACAAACTCCCGATTACATTGACACTTTTATTTTCTTACCTGTAATCTACTTTTTCTCAAAAATCCTCTCCAAAAAACATGTAAGAGCAGTAATGATATACGCAGGGAAAAAATCCCAATTCGCAGGAATTTTCTTTTGAAAAAGTGGTCTTGGGGAAAACAAGGGCAGATTTTTTGAAATTAAAATATAGGGACTTTTCAAAAATGTAACAAAACTATTTGGAAACCCGGCAATATTAAGATTAGGCATTTTGAGAGTCCAGTTTTGCCATGTTCAGTGTAGGACTGAAATAAATCTCTCTGCTCTGCAGGAAGTCGTGGTGGATCAAGGCTGCAGTGACCTCTGGGGAATAGTCTGGTGAATATTGGCTGCCTCTTTCATTGGCTTAAGGTGTCACAAAGCGGCCGCTATAAGGACCCAAGACTTCGTGTCGGCTGCCCATTGAACCTAACCCCTAACTTTCTTCCGCAAATTGGATTAATTAAAAATGTATGTTGACTAGCTGACCCGACAGACGTTGTCCTGTCCAAATTAGGAAAAATGTTTGCGTTCGATTTTTAAAATAACCTTAAAAAGATACGAACATTTGAAAGAAAAATTAGTCAAATCGATGGAGCCGTTTTCTGATTTTAGGTAAATCGAGAAAAGCGGGCGGGGTAAAATTTTCTTTCCGTAAAAACCTATGTTGGACCATGGAGATGATTTTAAAGAAAAAATCGTCCAAATCGGTCAAGCCGTTTTCAAGTTATGCGCTTAATAGAAAAAGTGGGCCTAAAAGTAGGCGTGGTACATTTTTCTTTCGATCAAAATTTAAAACGGATTAATACGAACATTTGAAAGAAAAATTAGTAAAATCGATGGAGCCGTTTTTTGATTTTAGGTAATTCGAAAAAAGTGGCCGGGGCAAAATTTTCTTTTCGTATAAATCTAAGTTGGACCATGGCGATCATTTTAAAGAAAAAATCATCGCATCTATAAAGATGTCATTGGTGGTGCAATATGAAAATTGGATTTTGCCACGCCCCTCCGCCCGCAGTCCGAAAATTAAAAATCAGACCTTACTGTGTCACCCGCCTGAATATTCTGAAGATTCCCTGAAAATTTTATCAAAATCGGCCCAGCCGTTTTGGAGTCCATACGTTACATACATACGTACACACATCCTATTTTATATCAGGGACCGTAACAGTTATATCTTTTTTCATAAAAGTCAGATGAAAACAGTTATTTTTTGATTTTTATTTCTTCGATCAAAAATAACAGTTATTTTTTGATTTTTATTTTTTTGAACAAAAATAACTGTTTTTTTTTGATTTTTATTTTTTCGATCAAAAGTAACAGTTATTTTTTGATTATTATTTTTTCGAGCAAAAATAAAAGTAATTCTCTAAAGAAATGTACGTGATTTAATAATTTATTTGAATTAAAATCTTTATTTTAGTGTGTAATTATCATTGGAATTTCTTATGCACATTAAAATAATTATTAAAAGTCATTTAAATTATTAAAACACGTACATTTCTTTAGAGAATAACTTTTATTTTTGCTCGAAAAAATAAAAATCAAAAAATAACTGTTACTTTTGATCGAAAAAATAAAAATAAAAAAAAAACAGTTATTTTTGTTCTAAAAAATAAAAATCAAAAAATAACTGTTATTTTTGTTCAAAAAAAAAATCAAAAAATAACTGTTATTTTTGATCGAAAAAATAAAAATAAAAATTTTAAAAATCAATATATTTTATCATTGACAAGTGCATAAGGAACAATATGGTATACTTGCATCAGTTTTTCGACGTTTACTTCTATGTGCTTTTTTTGCTTTAAAATTCCAATATAACTGTTATTTTCGGTCCCTGTTTTATATAGATAAGTATATAGATAGAGATAGATTTAAATAAAATTTTTTTATATTTATATGTATTTTATTTGCACTAAGCCCTGTAGGTAGTCAAACACATTTATAACTAACTTCAAACTGGTTTTTTTATAACCACATCTAGTTGATTAAGTGACTTTTTTCCTTGTCGACGACTCACTATTTTAACATAGGCATGTCATAGGCAGTAGTCAATTGGCCATCTTTGCATGACTTTTTAACTGACTACTAACTACTTATTTTTCAACCTATTTGTAATTAATTAAAAGTATTGTCAGTTTATAAAAAATTATTTAAATTTTAAATAATTTTTGTCAAAAAAATATATGCATACATACATATGTATGTATATCTTTATATATTTTGATATATAAATAATTATTTATGAAAATTTTGCATGAAACTGCCCAAAATGATGATGTATAGTAGTCCTGAAATAAATACGCCACATAATTGCTAGTACATAAACAGATTTGTGTTGATTTAAATTTTAATTATTTTAAAATGTTTGTATATATTTTTTTCATTTGACTTCATGGCATGCTTGTTTTACTTATTTTGCTATTATTTGTGTTTTACGTGTGCCTTTTTGGTTGATATCTGCATGAGATTTAAACCAATTTGAAGTGATTTAAAAAAAAGTTAATTTATTGTTAGTGTTTTTTGCAACTGACTATTTAATTTACTACAGGGAGTTTAACAATAAAAAAAAACTAACATTAAAACCCATAAAGCATTAACTTTGCTTTTTATGAATTGAAAAAGAAAAAAATTAAATTATTCTTATTAAATCAGTAGTTATAGCTCAACAAAGCGAATTTTGTTTGTTTTGTGTATTCTCCATTATTTTTAAAAAGTTGCGTAAGAGAACACAAAAGTTTTTACTATTTTTTACTGCATTTTACGAAATTGCGTTCGAGTACACAAAATGCAGTAAATGAGAACATAAATTGAGAGCGAAAAGTGACAGTTCTTGTTTGAGTATTTACAAATTTTTACTGCAGAAATTTTTGCAGTAAAATTTAGTAAATCAAAAAAACATACATATGTTTCAAAAGGTAAACAAACAAAAGTAACAAATAAAAAGCATGCAAATTGTGAAAAATTTGTTAATTAAAAGAAAAGTTGAAATAAAAATTAAACCAAAACAAAAAGTGAATAAATATTAATTAATTAACTTGTTTGTGAAGCATTTATTTGGCTAAATACAAACTTTTGAAATTTTTTTTGTTATGCTAATTTTTTAGAGTTGTAAAAGTGTGAGGTATTTGGGTACTTAAGAAGTAATCAATAGCAAAAAAATTATTCATGTTCTTTTAAATAATTTAACTTGCTAAAAATTAGTAAAATCAAATAAAATAAAAAACAAACAAATATGAAAGATTTTCCAAAAATGTTCGTGTTATAAAAAGTATTTAATCGAGTACCGATAAGAAAACGAGTTATGTAGTCAAAAGTGTCAATATTTTTCCACACTTCAATTATTTGCCATCAGCTGTTGCCTTTATTTTACGAATTTTTACTAGTACTCAAACGCACCTATTGTCAGAATGCATGTTAATTCATTCCACGTTTTTATTTTCAAATGTTTGTTTTAATTCTTTGTTTTCACTTCACTGAAAGGTTTTCAATTGGATTAGATCCGGTGACTGACTTAGCCAGTCTAGAGTAGTTATACTATTTTCACGACATATTTTTTTGGCGCATGGCAACGTTGTGTCGTCTAATATGTTTTTAGATTTTTGTTCCGAAGCAGTGGAACTTTTCTAGCCATTCGGCCCTGTAGAGGGACGTCACATCGTTATATCAACTTTGCTTTTCATAAGGACCCAGAATATATACACTTGATATGGTCTAAGATCAATACTGTAGAGATTAAAAACGGAATGACAAACTGAGATATACCCTTTTCCATTTGTACGTTAATACGTGTAATTTTACGTAATGCTTAGAACATAAAATTTGTATTGATATATATTACATTCTGTTAAAAGTTGTAAGTATCTAATATATGTACCTGCTTTAAAATGAGCCCTAAAAATAAATTAGGCTACTTATTTTTTCGATAGGGGCAGGGGAATTGGTACCCCCCATTGGATTCCAATATTAAATATCGCATATCTTAAGAGCCGATTCACGCATTTTGTTGAACTTTTGGTAGTATGATCTTGTGAGCCCCAAAATTGAAATAAAACAGCAGCGGGGGAAGTGTTACCCACCATAGGACGCCAATGTTAAATATCGCATATCTTAAGAACTGTTATAGTGAGAATGTTCAAAATTTGCAGAAGTCACTCTTATGGTATACTTCACTTTTAAAAATAGAAATAAAGCGGGTAGGCTCAAGAGGGGAAATACCTCCCATAGGATCCATATATTAAATATCGCTCAACTGAAGAACTATTTAAGGGATAGTCTTCAAACGTGGTTAAAGCTACTATTATGGTAAACTATAAATTTCAGTATAGAAATGGGCGGGGTAGCCAGAGGAGGAGCAGTACCCCTCATAGATAGAAATATTAATAAGAGCCGCTGCAAGCAATTTGTTGAACTTTTGGTAGTAGGATATTCTGAGCCCAAAAATTCAAATAAATTAGAAGCGGGGGAAATGATACCCACCATAGGACGCCAATGTTTAATATCGCATATCTTAAGAACTGTTATAGGGAGAATGTTCAAACTTTGCAGAATTCACTCTTATGGTACACTACACTACTGAAAATAAAAATAAAGCGGACATGCGCAGGGGTGGAAATACCTCCCATAGGATGCATATTAAATACCGCTCAACTGAAGAACTATTAAAGGGAGAGTCTTCACACGTGGTTAAAGCTACTATTATGGCAAACTTTAAATTTCAATATAGAAATGGTCGGGGTAGACAGAGGAGGAGCAGTACCCCTCATAGATAGAAATATAATTTAGAGCCGCTGCACTCATTTTGTTGAACTTTTTGTAGTATGATCTTCTGAAACCCAAAATTAAAATAAAATAGCAGCGGGGAAATGTTGTCCCCCATAGGACGCCAAAGTTTAATATCGCATATCTTAAGAACTGTTATAGTAAGAATGTTCAAGCCTAGTAAAAGTCACTCCTATGGTATACTACACTTTTAAAAATAAAAATAAAGCGGGAAGGCGCAGGGGGGAAAAACATTCCATAGGATGCATATCATAGATAGAAATATAATTTAGAGCCGCTGCACTCATTTTGTTGAACTTTTTGTAGTATGATCTTCTGAACCCCAAAATTTAAATAAAATAGCAGCGGGGAAATGTTGTCCCCCATAGGACGCCAATGTTTAATATCGCATATCTTAAGAACTGGTATAGTTAGAATGTTCAAGCTTAGTAGAAGTCACTCCTATGGTATACTACACTTTTGAAAATAAAAATAAAGCGGGAAGGCACAGGGGGGAAAAACATTCCATAAGATGCATATATTAAATATCTCTCAACTGAAGAAGTGGTTAAAGCAGTGAAGCGAAGTGCACCGGGTAAAGCTAGTTATATATATTATCTTTTTTTAGAACTACTATTTATCTTTGTTCAGCTTGAAAACGGTCTCTTAAAAAAGGACAAAATGCAGTGCAGTGCCACTCCAAGGGTGTGCGGACTGCGTACACGAATACCTCAGTAATGACTCAAACAAACATAAATATGCGTTTTACTCTTAAATTCACTTTTCTTGTTAAGCATATTTTCGTAATGCACGAAATCTGAACTGAACCCGCTGATCTCGGCAACCGTATCTCTGGAATCAGTTGCATCCCCCATTACTTTTGATGTTTTAAAGAATCTCACACATATTGATTTAATTTTGAATTGCAGCCAAATATATACATAGTTTTTTAAACAATAAACACAACGCTGTTTAACAAAAGGGATTTGGTCAAATTTTTACAGAGTTACACAGAATAGTTATCACAAAATATAATCAACGATTGCACCAGTGTTCACTCATTTTTCCATATGTCGTTATTTTAAAAATTTTGATGAAATATTGGTGCTTTATAAACAAGAAACTAAGAGGGAGTTTACATGGTGTCTATTCATACAAGTCTACCTCTTTTGAACTGCCTTTATCACTATTTAAATTTCATCAATAGTAAGCACCGAATTTTCCTGTTTTATAAAATTTGTTAACAAATTGACATTGCTACCACAATCAATAAATTCCGGGCACAATTCACTATATGACACAGAAAATAAAATCATTTTTAGAATTATATTTTAAATTTTATTACAATATTTATTATTATTTATTTATTAACGTTAACTATTTACTGGTTGCAAATTTTGTTTTCAATTTAAGCGGTTTTCTTCTATACATTTTCTTTTAATAAAACATATGACTTTGTTTATTTTTTTTTAATCTTATTCACTTTTTAAAACAGCAGTCAACAATTTATTAAGAAATTGTTGTTATAATTAATAACTCAAATTTCTTTAAACCATTAATACTAAAGGTATGCAAAACTTTTTTATTACAAATACTAGGGTGCAATATTCGTGACTTTTTTTACTAAATTTGGATTTTTTTAAAAGATTGACAAAAGTTAGTGAATTTTTTTGCCTATTTAGAAAGAAGAGCCTTTTACCTTTCATTTCGTTATACTGAGAGCACGGAGGTAAACCGAGCTAACTGACTTTTTCTCCAACGAAAATAGCCAATGCTGAATTTTTAAGGACAATTTTGATGCACTCATATCTCGCAAGCTATGTATGCAATAACTTTTTCTTTTCCTTTAAATTAAAAACAAGGCTTTGTACTTAAATAAAGTCGACACTCAGATTTTTCCGCTCGAAACATCTTCGATATATAAATCTCTGAATTTGAACAAAATTACAATATATTTCCCTTTCACAACATTAACCTGATTTCAGCCGATCTTTTTTAAGAATATATATACATATATCTTAAAAGAAATGCAGTTTTTGGATTGCCAGACTCTTCTCTATAAAATAGCATCATTAGATTTTTTTAAAGTAATAGTCAAAAAATGCCTTTTTTGCAGCAGAAATCCCATAGTGCGTTGTCGCTAGTCTTTAAAACTTGTAATAAGTTAAGGTACATATATGTGTGCCCATGGTCTGAAGAGGATAAATCGTACCCAAAAAACTGAGAAAATTTTAAAATTTATTGTAATAATTATGTTAGTAAAAATTTTTGTAATAAAATAATTGTTAATGTCAATTCTGTAAGCAAAAATGAATCTCATAATATAAATCTAGCATCTTTTAATATAAATGGTTTATAAAAAAAAAATATTCCCTGATTTCTTTAAGTATCTTGGTCATAGTGAGGTGTTTATGCTTTTGGAAACCCATATCGCAGAGAAAGACAGTGTGAAGATGAATAAATTTTTCAGCGAACATGAGCTTTATTGGAAGCCCGCGGTAAGAAGTAGTAAATTTGGAAGAGAAAGAGGTGGTTGTGTCTATGGTGTCAAAAAAGATTTAAAGTTTAAAGGCATAAAACATTATTTTAAATATGAAAACGGCATTGATATGATAGTGATTGAATCAGGTAAATTAATATTTACATTTTTACCGCTCTACATAAGAGGGCCGGATTGGAAGAATGAAGTTAAAGAATTCTTTAAATCAAACAATGAAACTATTCCGATAGTTATGGGAGCTATCAATGTTAGAATTGGCTGCTTGCAACAAGATATTGAACCTATATATGATGTAATTTTACAAGCTGGTAAAAAAGAAGATGGAGATGAAGAAGTTCTGTTAACGATATCTGTGCAGTCTCTCAGGAAGGTTTGGGCCTTATCCAAAGTTTTGAAGTAGAGAAGAAAATTTATTCAGATCATATGCCAATAAAGTAATGTTTGAAGATTAATAATATAGAGAGCGTTAAAAAACTACATCTGTTGCCTAAATTAACTTGGAACGCGTCTCTTAAAATAACCTATCAACAAAAATTGAACAGAAATATAAGTTTAATTGTAAATGATAAAGAAGCTTTAAAGTAGTATAAATAAGGGGATTCTGTATATGATTTTTCCTCCCTACGTGATTCCCATAAGGAGGAATTTTAAAATTTCAATTTGCTCCCTACGTGTTTTCCCATAAGGAGGAATTTTTTCTTCCCATAGGGAGGAATTTTTAAATTGAAATGTTACTTTAAACTTAGATATTCTAGATTAATTTTTCAACTTTTTTTTTTTTGCTCCAATGGATTTTTCCATAAGGAGGAATTTTAAATATAAGCAAAATAAAAATTTTTTGAGTAATTTTAAATAAAAAAGAGAATTATATAAAGTTGATTATATTTTCTTCAATAAAGAGAAATTTAAAAATGTGTACAAATAAATTGTTTGAGTATTTTAAAATAAGATAGAGTAATGCGTAATATATTTAGAATATGCAGCACATGTAAGTATAGAGATTAACTCAATTTGAAAGTTTGCCATTAATATAAAAAGGCTTAGGGAGTATATTCCACATCATTATTCTAATTGCCACTTTAAAGGAAACTTAGTTAAAATGGTAAGAATTTCGTACATAATAAAGGTATATTTAATTATTTATTATTTTTTTCTTGTTTGTTTTCAGATGTATAAAAAAATTGTGAATATTGCCCAAGGTATTAAGCCTGAGTATATTAGAATAGATGATATACCTTTAAACCAATCTTTAAAAATTGTGAATTTTGAATGGAAAGAAACACAATATGGTCTAAAAGTCATTGCCAATTTAGATGACAATAAATGGTTTTATCTCCCCAATAGAATGATGAAATTTTTAAACAAGGAGGATCCATACTTAACTCAAATGAATGATAAAGTTTGGACAATTATTTACAAGGGGCGTCAATTACCAAATGGACCTGCAATATTCGATTTAAATTATACCTAAACTCTGAAAAAAAATCCTTACAATAAAGAAAATATAATAAAACAAAAAACAAAATTTTTTTTCATTTTTATTACTTTTATTAAAAATTAATTTTACATTTAAAAAATTTAAAATTTAATTTCCAAGAAATAAGAATCGTCGTCCTCCAAAAATTGTTTTATGAAGTCGGGAATCTCCTCCTTCGCGTTGTCGGGGATCTCTTCCTTCATTTTCATCTCTGCGGGATTTGGTTTTAGAAATTTTGATTTATTGGCACTAAAATTATGCACTCGCATAAAGTGCCTTTTTTTTGTTATATTTGTTTGCAAACGTTAAATGTTTGCAAAACTCGCAACTGATTTTAACGCTTTCCATTTTTAATTAAATAAAAATATTAAAAAATCTTTTGAAAATACCTCGTAAAACATATATTTATTTTCTTATGCACTTTTTTGTTTTTATTTTGGTATATATATTTAATGTTTATCAAATCATATTTTGAAAACTGATCTATGATTATTGAACTTTTTAGAACATTCTGTTAAAAAGGAAATATACAATTGTTATTGTGGAAATTTAAAGTCAATAAACTTTTCGTTATGCTAAAAAGTGCAATCGTATGCATTTTTAAAGTTTAAACATTAACCTTGAATGTTTGCTTCATATTAAATTATGAGTTAATAAACTTTTCATAAGTGAAAAAATACAATAGCATGCATTTTTTAAGTTAAATAATTAACCTTGAATGTTTGCTTCAAATTAAGCCATGATTTATAATAATTATTACATATTTTATCAAACAGTTATCAAGTATTTTTGAAACTATAAACATGGTCGGTATAATTAAATGTAGTGAGTGCAAAAAAGTTTTTGAAAAAGAAATGGACTTAAAATTTCATGAAAAAACGCATGCGTCTTCATCTTCAAAAAATCAAATAGGAAAAGTGAAACAAGTGACAAGTGCCTTTAAAAATAGAATAATAATTATTTCATATGAAAATATGAATAAAAGAAATATTATTCCGGAAATATTTTTAAAAGAAGCTGCCTCGGTAATGAAGTCGGAAGTGGAGAAGTTTTTAAGACTCCATGTCATATTGAAATTCAATATGGAACTTTCAGGGTTTTATATAAAGCCCAACATTAAAGAAGGAGAAAATATATCCACAGAATTAAAAACCTTCCAAACCAAAATGGAAGAAATATATTGTATTGAAGATTTTGATGTCATTTTCAATAACAAAATTGAAAAAGTGCTACAAAAAATGGAGGAGTTTCAAGAAAGGGATAGTGGTTGGACTCTTATTGAAATATTAAAAGTGGATGTCAATTTAAACAAGTACCAACCAATGAAAGGCTCAAGTTTCATACCACTTCCCAGAAAACTAATGTTAAAAAAAGCCTGCCTCAATATTAAAAACAGAGATGAGTTTTGTTTTAAATGGGCTGTTATATCAGCAATAGCTGACTTAAGACAAAATAATGCCAATCTACCATTTATGTATAATGTTAAGATTGAGGAAAAAATAATTGCCATAAATGGTTATACCTTAGATTTTAAGGGATTAAGCTTCCCTCTAAAAATAAAAGACATAGCCATTTTTGAAGGAAACAACCCTCTGATAAGTATTAATGTTTTTGGATATGATGACGAAAAAGATTTAGTTGTTGGACCCTATTACAAAACTAAAGGGAAAAAATCCAAACACATTTCCCTTATGTTCCTACAGGAGAAAAATGGAGTTAATTTCCACTTTATGTGGATAAAAAATATTTCAAGGTAAGTTTATAATTGACAACCGTTATAATTTTGTGTTATTAAAATGTTATCTTTATTTTTCTTTTTGCAGATTAATCAGATTGCAAACAACGAAGCATAAAGGCAAAATTTTTGTATGCGATGACTGTCTGCAGCATTTTTACCAAAAGGATAAATTAAATAATCACCAACAACACTGTAACAGAAAAATCGCATATGCTCCAAAGGAAAGTGAGTCAACATTAAAATTTAAGAATTTCAATAACTCCATTGAAGTTCCATTTGTGATATATGCTGATTCGGAATGTATTTTTGAAAACATTCAAACGTGCATTCCGAAAGGGGATACTTCATCAACAACTTTGATTGATAAGCATATCCCCTATGCATTTTCATATTTCATTAAGTGTAATTTCAATGATAATTTAAATAGATTAAGAATATTTAAAGGGCTTGATTCCGCAAAGCTCTTTATAGAAAATTTAGTACTAGATATCAAATATTTAAATGATAATTTTCTCACTAAAATTGTTCCAATGACACCCTTAACCGAACAGGAAAATTTAAATTTTGAAAACAATAATGTTTGTCATATTTGCTCTCAAGCTATTACAAATGACATTAAAGTAAAAGATCATTGTCATTTAAGTGGAAAGTATAGAGGACCAGCTCATAACTATTGCAATATTAATTATAAAATACCAAAATTTTTCCCTGTTATTTTTCATAATTTTTCGGCCTATGACTGCCATTTATTTATAAAAGAGCTAAACAATATTGATGATGGTCCTATAAATATTATTCCACTTAATAAGGAGCTATATATATCACTGTCTAAGTCTATAAAAGGCGATAGCACTGACAATATTGAAATACGATTTTTAGACTCCTATAGATTTATGCCCTCAAGCTTAGACAATCTCGTTAAGAATTTAACTAAACGTGAATTGAAAATAGTTAAATCATTTTGTGTAGATGATGAAACTAAGTTTAATTTACTTGTAAGAAAAGGAGTTTTTCCATATAATTATTTGAATTCTGTTGCGAAACTTACAGAAAAACATTTGCCAAGCAAAGAAGATTTCTTAAATAAGTTAAATAATACACATTGTTCTGAAGCAGACTACATTCATGCTAAAATGGTTTGGAGTACATTTCAATGTGAAACTTTGGAAGACTATTTAATGTTATACCTTAAAACTGATGTTTTATTGTTAGCAGATGTATTTGAGAATTTTAGGATTGTTTGTAAAGACATTTATAATTTAGACCCATGCCATTATTTCACAGCTCCAGGATTGTCATGGGATGCTATGCTTAAATTAACAAATATTAAATTAGATTTGCTAACTGATCTAGAAATGATCTCCTTTCTTCAAAAGGGTATTCGAGGAGGAATAGTTCAATGCTCTCAAAGGCATTCTATTGCTAACAATAAATATTTGCCAGATTATGATCAAAGCCTACCTTCTAAATACTTAATGTATTTAGACGCAAATAATTTATATGGTTGGGCAATGTCTGAAGCTCTACCAGAACGTAATTTTGAGTGAATACAAAACATTGATAATTTTTCTTTAGACTCAATACCAAATGATTCAGATATTGGATATATTTTAGAAGTTGATTTAGTATATCCAACAGAAATCCATGATACTCACAATAATTTACCTTTTTGTAGTGAAAACAAAACTCCACCAGATTCTAAAGAAAAAAAGTTACTTGTTGATTTAAATAACAAATCGGAGTATGTAATTTATTATAAAAACTTACAGCAATGTTTAAAACATGGTTTGAAGCTAACTAAAATTCATAGAATATTAAAATTTAAACAGTCTTATTGGTTAAAAAAATATATTTCACTAAATAATTTTCATAGAACTAACGCAAAAAAACACTTTTGAGAAAAATTTCTTCAAATTATTAAACAATGCAGTATACGGAAAAACAATGGAAAACGTTGATAAACGTAAAAATATAAAAATAGTTAATAATTGGGAAAATGTTGGTAAGAGACTTGGAGCTCGTTCTCTTATTGCTAAACCAGAATTTCATTCTGTAAGTATATTTGAAGAAAACATGGTAGCAGTTGAACTAAATAAATCTTTTTCATTTTACAATAAGCCTATTTACTTAGGTTTTACAATCTTAGAACTTTCGAAATGGAAAATGTATGATTTTCATTACGATTACATATTACCAAAATATAAAAATAATGTAGAATTAAATTATATGGACACAGATTCATTTATTTATACATTTGAAACGGATGACTTCTATAAAGATATAATTAACGACATTGATTTAAAGTTTGATACATCAGAGTATGAAACAAATAATAAATTTGGAATACCAAAAAAAAATAAAAAAGTCTTAGGGATGATGAAAGACGAAAATAATGGAATTATTATGAAAGAATTTGTAGGTTTGAGAGCAAAAATGTATGCTTTTAAAACAGCAGATATGCAGGAAATTAAAAAGGCTAAGGGTGTCAAGAGTAGCATATGTAACAGTTTAAGTCTATCTGATTATAAAAATTGTTTATTTAACAAACAAATTTATTATGGAAATATGTATATTTTTAAGTCAAAACTACATGTGTTATATACCTCCTTAATTAATAAAATATCATTAAGTTATTTAGATAATAAGAGATATATTTGTGATAATAATGTTAATACTCTTGCTTGGGGTCACTACAAGCAACAATTTTTAAAATTTGATGAAGATGATGACTACTTAATGAAAGTAAACGTAGATTTAATTAATTATAAAGATCAGTTTCAAAAAGATAATGATGATGATGAATATTTAATGGAAATTGAATACTAAAGAAACATTTTTTCATGTAAATATTATTTTAAACTAAAAATAAAACATTTTTATATACATATATTATAAACAAAAAAGAGTTTTATTTCTTTAAATATTTTGCCATAATACATTTTCAGTATCGTAATCTAATTTCTTTCGATTTCTTGTAACACGAGGAGAATATTGATAAGGTAAAGTTGATTGTTTCATATTTGAATAGTTATCAGTTTTGGATAGTATTCTAATTTTTGGAGTTCCTTTTTCCGAAAAGCTTTTAAGACGCTTAGCTACGGAAGATGCAGAAGAAGGATTAAATTTTTGTATTGTTGTATCCATATCGTTCAGGTCATCATTATTTGTGTAAATATTTTCAGGCAAATTCAAATCTGTTTGCAGTGCTATACTACTCGACTGAGGTGTAATTGTTTGCGTTTCAATATGCTTTTTATAGACCTTTTTCGTTTGAGTTTCATTATCGCGCAAATTATGCATTGTTGATATTTTATTCTGATTAGATGATCGTTGAGATCCAATTAAATATTTAGCAAGTTCTTGTTTAACATAATACCATTTGTTTATATCCTTCAGTGTATGAGAACCATATATTGGCAAGAGTTTCCGATGTAAAAAATCTGAGTCAGAATGTTTAACTTTAAATTTTTCGTAAGTTGATGGATGTAGAACTATAAGTTTTGATAATTTATTTGACATTTTCTAAAATTTTTCCAATGACTCCACTTAATATTGATGTTATAATATTCGGTAAAAATCCTCCCTTTTGAATAAGATGTTTCCTCTTTTGACGCATAGAGGTTTGTGATGAGCAAACTTTCCTCAAAGTATTTTTATATGGTTTTAGTTTTTCAAACACATTTTTGTTTATTTTATGATTTCTGTTTATAATATTTAAAATAATTTCATTTAAAGTTTTGATAACAACATTGTCAACATTTCTCAAAATTGCATTTCGTAGTTTGTGATCCGCTTTTTTAAGAACATAGAGAATATGTTTGTTCTCCTTCAGTAACTTTAGATTTGAAGTCATTGTTTATATTTGCATATATATAGTAATCTGTATTAAAAATATTTGATCTAAATCTTAAAGCGTTTGGTATTTCTTGAGTAAGATCAATTATTAAATAACCATGAGCCTGTTCTGTACAATGATTATATACATCTACTAAAGATTTTGAGTTTTCTGGATATACTTGACGAGCTAGATGTTGGAATTGTGTCTTATCTCTTGGATTTTTAAACATAACTATATATTTGGAGTTTAATGATATATCTCGCGAATAAAACCCTTTATGAAAAATATTTTGTGTAACTAAAATTACGCTTAAGTTTCTATGATGAGATCCTTTTGTAAATAGTTCACATACTTTCTTATTTGATGATTCAAGCATTAAATCATCCAATATTATTAAAGTAGATTCTTCGTCATTCGTATTAAAAGACTCTGGAATTCCTTTAACAAACTCTACATTTTCTATATTTGGAAGTGCATTTATTTCAGAATAACACCATATGATTCGGTCTATATCTTTAGATATTATATTTTGATTTTTTATAATATTTTTAATAAAAGTAGATTTCCCACAGCCTGAGGGACCACAAACCATCATTGTAAATGGATATATAAACTGATGAAACATGTTTGCACTCTTAAAAGCCATTTGTTAATGAATTAAAAAGGAAGAATATTTTAATTAATATGAGTAGAAAAAATCTTATTGACGAAATTCATAGTCAAGCTAGAAAAAACTTTAAGCGACGTAGGTTTATTCAAAAGGGAATTTTAGATACTTGGCAAATAGACTTGGTGGAGATGTTACCATATGCAAAATTTAATAAAGGTTTCAAGTATATGCTTACTGTAATTGATGTTTTTTCAAAGTGTGCCTACGCTGTGCCATTAAAAACTAAAACAGGATTTGAGGTTTCAAAATCATTAAAAAGTATTGTAAACTTAAACAGTAACAAAGCTCCTAAAAACCTGCATTCAGACCAAGGAAAAGAATTTTATAACACATATTTCAAAACTCTAATGAAAGAGCTAAATATTAATCATTACCATACCTATTCAAATTTAAAAGCGTCAATAGTTGAACGATTTAATAGAACTTTAAAAAATAAAATGTGGAAACAATTTAGTATGCAAGGAAACTATAACTGGATAGATGTATTAGATAAACTGTTGAAAGAATATAATTCATCTTATCATCGAAGTATAAAGATGAAACCTAATTCAGTCAACAAGCGAAATGAAAAAAAAATTTTAAGAACTGTGTATAATAATTTAAAAGTTTTTAAAAACGGAAAATTCAACATAAACGATTTTGTTCGCATAAGCAAATATAAAAATGTTTTTGAAAAGGGGTATACACCAAATTGGTCTACAGAAGTTTTTAAAGTTAATAAAATAAATGCAACAAACCCTGTCACATACCAGCTAAAAGATTTTAATGGAAATTTAATTAAAGGTGGATTTTATCAAGAGGAGTTATTAAAAACTAAAGTTCCTAACATCTTTTTAGTTGAAAAAGTCTTAAAACGTAGAGGCGAAAAACTATTTGCAAAATGGTTGGGTTTCGGAAAAGAATATAATTCATGGATTAATCAAACAGATTTTAGTTGATAAACTAAATTTTTCATATATGTATAACACACAACTTATAATATTTAACATTTCTAATAAATATGGCGTCAAGCACAGAGGAAAATAGTATTTATGTTACTTTATTAAGTAATGATTCAGTAAATTTATATAAAAACACCTCTAGTACTTTCACAAATTTATTAAAGCAATCTCTTAGCATGAGTGACCAGTGGGAAGTCGGATTATCAGATATATCCTTCTCGATAGCGAATAAACAACTAAATATGAATCAAAATATACTTAAACGTAAAAAACGCAACATTTCAAATTTAAATAATCAATCTGTAAAAACATTAAAAATTGACTCTAATAATGAATACGATGAAATAAAAACAAAATTTAAAGAACTTA
This sequence comes from Pollenia angustigena, assembly GCA_930367215.1. Taxonomy (NCBI): domain Eukaryota; kingdom Metazoa; phylum Arthropoda; class Insecta; order Diptera; family Polleniidae; genus Pollenia; species Pollenia angustigena. Next base: position 19,484,206 of record OV884061.1, on the reverse strand, counting down.
TGGAAACATCTGACGCGCTGAAACTAAAAAATATAAATAAAACTTCAAAATTTTTAAATACATTAAACATTGATAAGCCCCAATCTAATATACCTATGAGAGAAAAAAACACTCGTAACGTAAATACAAAAAGCTCAGAACCATCAAATAATGAAAAAGATCCAATTTTATCATCAAGAGAAAAAGATACTCTTAGCGTAAATATAGAAAGTCCAGAATCATCAAATAACGAAAAAGAACCCATTTTATCATCAACAAATTATATTTTGAAAAAATCTTTGAACAAATTCTCTGACAACATAAATCAGTTTATTAATAAATTTGAATCGTCTGATATAAGTGAAAACATATTTATTTATACTGATATAATAAAACCTCGGAATGTTGGTAGTAAAAAAATTAAATGTTTAAAAATATTTTCAGTAGCAACATTAAAGAACTATATTCATTTCAATAGAATTGAATATTTTCCTCTTGAAGCCTATAATATAAATGATATTTCCATAATGATTCGAAATGATGAAGGAGAAGAGATAAGCTTTAATAAATTAGTTCCCGTCTATTGTACTCTACACTTTAAAAAAAAAAGTGTATATAAAATAGGTGTGTAACCAAACAAAATTAATCATTTTTATTACAACCATGGATACGATTTATACAAGTTATTATAATAATCAGTCTGGAGAAAATATACAAAATATTGGTGAAATATATCACGCACCAAGAATTTTACAATACGGTCGTGGTATTGGATCCATATTTTCGGCTGTATTTTCACATTTAAAACCCTTATTTAAAACGGGGATGAATATATTAAAGAATAAATCATTAGATATTGGAAAGGAAATTTTAGAAGAAATTGGAACAAAGCCAATAAAAGAAATCTTACTAAACAAAGGAAAAAAGGTCATACAAAATATAAAAGAAGCTACTATTGATAAAATGAAAACAATGCAGAAAGGTAAAGGTCGACGTATAAAACTTAAACGTTTAAAGCAAAAGCAACAGATTAAATCAAAACGTTGTAGAGGAAAGAACTTTAAGGATATTTTTGGAAATTGGAAATGTCAGGATTTATAGAATGTATGAAGAGTGAGTTGGATTTATTTGAATCTCCTCCAATTCAAACCAGCGTTGTTAAAACCGAAGAAATATGCTACAATCCAATTGCCTCACTAGATAATTCGAGCACAATTGAATTTGTATCACTAGGCAATGGTGAAACATATCGAGATCTGAACAGTATTTATCTTCGACTAGTCATTGAACTAAAAGGAAACGGAGGAGTAGTTAATAACTTACTGCACTCCTTGTTTAGAAATTGTATTGTACACCTTAACAATAAAAATGTATCACAACCTGACAATAACTATCACTATAGGGCTTATATCGAAAAATTGTTAAATTATGGAAATGATGCTAGATCAACACATCTTGAATCATGTGGCTGGGCTATTGATACAAATAAAATAAATTCATTAGTTGATAAAGAAAATCCTGGTTTAGACAAGAGAAAAAAGCTATTTAAGGATGGGAAGAGAGTAGAGCTTTTTGGAAAACTTCATGTTGATGTATTTAACCAACAAAAATACTTGCTTAATAATGTTGATCTAAAGGTAACATTAAATTTGGAAAAACCGGAATTTTACATTTTAGAAGGTGGCGATAAAAATGAATTCTATATTAAAATACATGAAGCTAATTTATATATAAACCATCTTACTATTAATCATAATATTCTAATGGCTCATCATAATGTATTACAATCAAGAAATGCTATTTATCCTTATAAAAGAGTAGAAATAAAAACGTTTACAATACACCCTGGAAATCACTCATTAACTTTAGATAACGTTATACTAGGACAGTTACCAAATTTTTTAATTTTTGGAATGGTGTCTAATAAAGCATATACTGGAGAGAAAAAAGAAAATCCATTTAACTTTCAACATTTTAATTTACAAAGATTTAATTTGGTTGTAAATGGAGTACAATTTCCTGCGCAACCAATTGAACTTAATTACAATAACGGAGGGATAATAAGTACTCGTGGTTATCAAACACTATTTAAGGGAACTGGAATTCATCATTTCGATAAAGGTCATCAAATAACTAAAGAACTTTTTGATAACGGATATTTTTTACTTGCTTTTGACTTAACACCAGATCATAATAATAATTCCAATTGCGGTAACTTAATAAACCAGGGAACTATTCGTATTGAAGGGCGTTTCGGAAAACCAATTGTTGAAGCAATAACGTGCTTAGTATACTGTGAATTTGATAGTGTTATAGAAATTGATAGAACGCGTAATATTATTCAGACACTATGAATTCAATTAATATTAAAAATACTTTGAACTCCAATAATATAACCAAATATAAATTTAAAGGTGTATTTGCATGTAATAAATTACCAACACACCCAGTTTTAAAACAGTCATTTTACGTTGCTAACACTGATCCATCACATAAGCCTGGAGAGCATTGGGTTGCTTTTTATTTTCCTAAAAACAAACCTACTGAGTACTTTTGTTCTGCTGGCCAATCTCCAAATAAATACTTTAGATTATTTTTAGATAAAAATTGTAAAACTTTTCTTTATAATAGTCTTCGAATTCAGAGTGAAACTTCAATTTTATGTGGAGTTTATTGTTGTGTATTTATTTATTTAAGATCTAAAAATATGAGTTTCAAACTAATTTTAAAATTATTTAATTATTTTAATTTATATTACAATGATATATTAGTTGTTAGTTTATTTAAGTATATTTTTAAGAATTTTTAAGAATATAATAAAAGATAAAAAATAAGAAAAAAAACACATTTTTGTTTTTAATATTTTCTCTTTATTAATTATTAAATATAACCTTATAACAATTTATTAAATTGACTACATTTATTTTTCTGAGGTAGTATACCGTACACCTGCACGGATAAGGACCCTCTTTGCAATTGTTGTTATGCCATGGGCAGCATTCAAAATGAGGCACGTTTAGTCCTTCATCGTAGTCATCTACACCGTACTCCTCATTTTCCTCTACCATTGTAAGAAAATGGTAAATGCACTCCCTGTGCTCAAACATTAGAAAATTTTCAAAGTCTTGTAAAAAATTTTGTATATATTCTTTTAAGTAAGACATTTTTGATCTGATTTCTCTGGATTCTCTATTTTGAATGTTTCTCGTTTCAAAATTTTAAGATATAAGTGTGATATATCAGAAGAATTTAAACATCAGTACATATGTACTTATATATATCGTATGTAGCCAAATCTATTTGTAAATGCATTATTACGTTTAACAAAGTTCATTAACTCATAATTTAATGTGAAGCAAACATTCAAGGTTAATTATTTAACTTAAAAAATGCATGCTATTGTATTTTTTCACTTATGAAAAGTTTATTAACTCATAATTTAATATGAAGCAAACATTCAAGGTTAATGTTTAAACTTTAAAAATGCATACGATTGCACTTTTTAGCATAACGAAAAGTTTATTGACTTTAAATTTCCACAATAACAATTGTATATTTCCTTTTTAACAGAATGTTCTAAAAAGTTCAATAATCATAGATCAGTTTTCAAAATATGATTTGATAAACATTAAATATATATACCAAAATAAAAACAAAAAAGTGCATAAGAAAATAAATATATGTTTTACGAGGTATTTTCAAAAGATTTTTTAATATTTTTATTTAATTAAAAATGGAAAGCGTTAAAATCAGTTGCGAGTTTTGCAAACATTTAACGTTTGCAAACAAATATAACAAAAAAAGGCACTTTATGCGAGTGCATAATTTTAGTGCCAATAAATCAAAATTTCTAAAACCAAATCCCGCAGAGATGAAAATGAAGGAAGAGATCCCCGACAACGCGAAGGAGGAGATTCCCGACTTCATAAAACAATTTTTGGAGGACGACGATTCTTATTTCTTGGAAATTAAATTTTAAATTTTTTAAATGTAAAATTAATTTTTAATAAAAGTAATAAAAATGAAAAAAAATTTTGTTTTTTGTTTTATTATATTTTCTTTATTGTAAGGATTTTTTTTTCAGAGTTTAGGTATAATTTAAATCGAATATTGCAGGTCCATTTGGTAATTGACGCCCCTTGTAAATAATTGTCCAAACTTTATCATTCATTTGAGTTAAGTATGGATCCTCCTTGTGTAAAAATTTCATCATTCTATTGGGGAGATAAAACCATTTATTGTCATCTAAATTGGCAATGACTTTTAGACCATATTGTGTTTCTTTCCATTCAAAATTCACAATTTTTAAAGATTGGTTTAAAGGTATATCATCTATTCTAATATACTCAGGCTTAATACCTTGGGCAATATTCACAATTTTTTTATACATCTGAAAACAAACAAGAAAAAAATAATAAATAATTAAATATACCTTTATTATGTACGAAATTCTTACCATTTTAACTAAGTTTCCTTTAAAGTGGCAATTAGAATAATGATGTGGAATATACTCCCTAAGCCTTTTTATATTAATGGCAAACTTTCAAATTGAGTTAATCTCTATACTTACATGTGCTGCATATTCTAAATATATTACGCATTACTCTATCTTATTTTAAAATACTCAAACAATTTATTTGTACACATTTTTAAATTTCTCTTTATTGAAGAAAATATAATCAACTTTATATAATTCTCTTTTTTATTTAAAATTACTCAAAAAATTTTTATTTTGCTTATATTTAAAATTCCTCCTTATGGAAAAATCCATTGGAGCAAAAAAAAAAAAGTTGAAAAATTAATCTAGAATATCTAAGTTTAAAGTAACATTTCAATTTAAAAATTCCTCCCTATGGGAAGAAAAAATTCCTCCTTATGGGAAAACACGTAGGGAGCAAATTGAAATTTTAAAATTCCTCCTTATGGGAATCACGTAGGGAGGAAAAATCATATACAGAATCCCCTTATTTATACTACTCTTTAAGTTTGTACGATTTAGTAACATCTATTAGAAAATCTGCACATAAGCAACAACAAATTAATAACGTAAAGTTTAAGCAAAAATGGTTTAATTATAAATGTTTGCATGCTAGGGACAAAACGTGTAAAATGCTTAATGCATATATAAACTCAAATGAAATAGAAGACAGACAAAAATATTTAAAAGCCCAACAACACTACAAAATAGTATGTGCAAACCGAAAAGTAGAGTATTTCACTGATCTTGAGAGAAAGATAGATAGAGTCCAAGACTCAAAAAACTGGTGGAAAATTGCGGATGAAATACGAGGCAGTACTTTTCAAGTAAGTACATCGGTATCTGCAGAAGATTTATAAAATTATTTTGATAATCTTTTAAACCCGCAATATGCGCTAAATAATATACATTACGCACCTATGCGGTATTCGTACAATGAGTTGGATACAAGTATTTCAACTGTACAAATATATATACTATTGAAAAAACTTAAAAAATTAAAGCGCCTGGAGCAGATCAAATTACTTACGAATTTTTACAAAACTCTACAAACGAATTTATGATACAACTTGCAAAGACGTATAATAAAATGTTTAATTCTGGTAAGGTAGATATAAAAATAAGTCCGTATATATACGTCGCCGAACTACTCATAAACGCGTCGTGCGATTTCAACCAAACTTATACACCATGTAGGCAGTGGCCCATATATGGTTAATATGAAGTTTGGTTGAAATCCGATAACGCATGTGTGTGCGGTGCGTATGTGAAGTGCCGCAGGAAAACCGACTTTATTAAAAACAAGTGTGTTTCTTTTCTTATTTTGTTTTGCCGTGCGAAGCAGGCAACGGGCCCGCTAGTTCTTAATATTTTTTAAGAAATTTAACAAACTTTTTTTTTTTTTTTGGGCTTAGAATTCACTTTGCAAGTGATCTATTTATTTATTATTATATATAAAAGATGCCAACTTTTTGTATCTATTTGAGTTCAGCACTACCGTTAGTTTTAACATATTCAGCTAACGCTAGAGTTTACAAATATTAAAATTAATTAAGTATTATTGGGTAAGTATTATACAATTCAGTTTAAGTATTATTATTTTTGTTATTATTATTCTTATTGTTATTATTCATTAAATTCAAATTTCAAGTTCTATTGATTACTTGTAATACGGCGCAACAATTTGCAAACAGCATAATATTCCCAATATTTAAGAAGGGGAACCCAAATTTACCTAGCAACTACAGCGGAATTTCGTTCATGAACTGTATAGCTAAAGTGTTTATGGAAATTCATAATGATAGAATAAGCTCATGGTAAGAAAAAAAAAAAAAAATGATGCTGAATGAATATCAAGCAGGTTTTCAAAAGCAGTACTCAACAATAGATAATATATTAATATATACAATTTGGCGTCATTGGTGAAACTGAAGTTCGAGGAAAAGAAAAAAGTGTACGCATTATTTAAAGATTTTAGAGCGGCGTTTGATAAAGTTCCTAGACAAAAGCTAATTTTTATAAATATTACATACGATGGGATTATCCACAAAGATTGTTAAATTGCTAGAGGATATATATAAAAACACTTCGTCAGCTGTTTGGACGGGAAGTGACTTATCCGTGTTAAGCAAGGCTGTCTTTGGTCCACATTATTATTTATTATGTACTTCAATGATTTACATGAATACCTAGGCGGAGGCGTTATGGTTGAAGAACTTAATATATGAATTCTTTTATATGCAGACGGAAGATAAAGAGATTATACAGGCAATGGTAAACAAACTTGATACTTATTGTACAACATGGAACATGAAAGTAAATATGGGTAAATCTGAGATGATGGTTTTTAGGCAAGGTGGTAGGTTGGCAAGGGATGAAAAGTGGTTTTATAAGCATGAGGAAATTGAAATATCATCAGAATTTTGCTATCTAGCATTAATTCTACATGGCAAAACTATTAAAAAAAACCAAATATATCACTAAAGTCAAAGTAGAAAATATTTGAAGCTGTATGAAGAGCGGTACAAGCGTCTGGGGGTTTACAGCTTTTGAGACAGTCGATAAGCTTCAAAGATATTTTCTTGAAAAAATATTGAAAATACCGGATATCACTCCTAATTATGCACTGGCTTTAGAAACTGGAGCTAAAGAAAGAAATTTCTATACATTCCCAGCGGGAAAATGGAATTAATAGGAATCGAGAAAGTAATACATATCTTGTATGATATTTGATTCCAGAATTCATTATTCATAACACAGACCATGTCCTAGGATTGTAATATATTATTTTAACGTAAGCTGCGAATGAATTAAATAATTCATTCTTTGCAATTAATTATATTATTCAAAAGTCTTATAATAAAAGTATTCTCCAATGCCGTTTGGAATACATTTTTTAATACCTGTTTACTTTAAATAACTTTGACCGTACGCTTTCAAACACAAACTGCGACTAAAATAAAAATTATAAGTAGGTGACATAAAGGCAGCAAAAAAATAACGGATTTTTATTAAGGAAATATGTATGTATGTAAAGCAAAAACACGAATAATTGTTACTAACAGAAACAATACATTCCTTGTTCTGCAAATGTGGGAATATACGTGGTAATCAGTGCTTAAATTTTGTGTCTGATGAAATTACCTTCTCGATTCCAATGAATGCATTATTATTCTTTCGAAAATAATGCATTATTTTTTTAATTATTTATGTAATCAATTCCTCATTTTCCCGCTGGGTTATGTCTTCATCTTAATTATCTGAGTAAAACATGTATAACTATAATACGAAAAGATTACCACATAAATTATCAAAGCAAGTTCTTCAGAAAAACATTTTTTCGGCGAAAGAAATTAATAAAATTGGTGAACAGTTGAATATATGTGTTGATGAGGATCTATCTATGAATAAGTGGTTTAATCAGTGTTTGGAATTTGTGTCCAAACTTCAAAGTAGTAAACAGTCAGATATTTTCCATGTTTATTGCCAATGCTACAGTTCAGGCTCAATTTTAGATGTTAGTAGGTGTTTATCTCTTTTATCCAACATAATCAGCTCATCAGATAGTTGTGGTTTTAAAAGTTTTGTATCTGTATATGACTTGATTACACTTTGAGGTAGAAGTTCAGCTATGTTCAAAACTACAACTCGGTAGTAATCTTCAACATTTGGGCTGTGATTATTTCGTTCAAATCTTGTCTTTTCGATTGGAACCTCGATTTGAACGCAAACAACTTTAACTTTTTCAAATATCGCTTTAAATCGTTCTTCGGCTTTATTTATTTTTTCTTCAAGGCACATAATTAACATCTTGATAAGGCTTGATCCTTTTTGAAGATCTATATCGTGCTTTTGTAAAATGATACTAAGCGGCTGTGTTACAATAAGTATCATACTTATTTATGTTTATTCCGCAAATAAATTCCAAAGTTCTAAGTGAGTTCCCTAATATAAGGCTTTTGATGAAGTATCTCTACCTTTCCACTCAGATATTTTTTCTAAAGCTTGCAAAGTGTAAAACTGAGTCGTGACGGTCCACCGATCTTGTCTCGCATAATCTAGAGAGTTTGGCTCCCAAATACTTTACTAAAACTGCGTTTTGCCTGTGATGATTATATATAAAAAAATTTGTCGTTTCTTTAACAATTAATACAACTTTTTGTATTAATGGTACTTTATTGCTTTAAGAAATCAAGTTGTTTGATTTATTGGAATAGTAAGGCGTTTGCTTCGCATTTGTTGCATTTTCCAGAATTTTTTAACAGCTCCATTTTCTGCTGACATCGGAGGACACCCATCAGTTCCAACTCCTACACAATGTTTTAGGTCAAGACCAAAATTTGTCAAAGCTTTAAGAACTATTGACGATAGAGCCTTCGCATCAATTGACACATCAACGTCATTGTTAATAATGCGTTTACAACAAAGCCAAAAAAATTCTTCCCTAACAACTTTTTGTTGTATGTTGAAATATTTTAAAGATAATGAAATCTGGCTTTTCCTCCACAAATCCATTCTTTCGTCAAAAATTATCAAATAGAATTTTGATTCATATTACACATACATACAGACACATTGCATATACTAATGCCCAATTTTCAGGATAGAATTTAAATCTATATTAAGTTAATTTTCAAATAAACTTAAATCGTATTTAAATACAGATTGATTTTTTGAGTTTGGTTTAAAAAGTCTTATTATATTAAGATAAAAGTATGGTAGCACTACTAAATACAAAAATATATCATTAAAAAAGTATATTTATTTATAAGGTGGCCTCCAAAAAGAGTTGTTTGCTATTGCTTTGCCTGTTGTTGTTGCATTGGTTTAATATTGAGACCACCTTGCTAATTTTTTCCAAAGGAAACTTAAAATGAACTAATACCATGTTCACACGGAAAGCAATATTCTTGTTTCGCTCTCTTATTCCTGTTTCGCGCCCCAAACATGATTGAAACGACTTGTTTCCCCATCAGTGTTACCACCAGCAAGATTCAGAATTACACTTGAGATGAAGCAAAATTACCCGATTTAAATGAAATTACACCTGATATAAAATTTAAGTTTTATTTAATAAAAAGATATTTACAAAGAAGCAAAAACACAACAAACTCATTAAAAGAAGATCAATATTAGTCAAACCGTTAATTTTATTTAAATCAACAAAAATAACATTAAAGGCTAAAAAAAAATTAATAAAACATAAAATAAAACTGCTAAAATAATGAGTTTAACTTCCACATTTGGTTGATATGTCTTGGGAACGTTTAAAATGTGCATTGGCATTGCTTTATAATGGATGCTTTTTAGCCCCATAGAGCTTACGAAAGATAAGCTGTCAAACGAACTGTCAGACTGTTTCCACTTTTTGATCAGGCACATCATCATGAATAGATTCATGCTTGAACAACGACACCAAATTATCCAAATATACTTTGAAAATCAGCCATCGATTTTCGCAACTAAAAGGTGACTTTATGATTTAAATGACGTTACTTTTTTCACAAATGAAGGCGATGTGTTGATTTAGAGAAAATAAACTCTCAATTAGACTTCAAGGCCGTGCGATGTGACACTTATTGATTGTTTTCCTGTGAAGTCAGTGGTTAATGCTGATAAACCATCAACAATCGGTGTCTTGGAGGTCAACATTGTTCATTTTATCGAAAAAGAGAAACAAAATTGGACGTCTGCAATGCGTTTCCATTGGTAATGCCACGTATCAATCTGCGATTAAAATTAATTTTTTTTTTGTGTTGTCTACCATTTTAAGTTTCATGGTTTTAAAAAATACCCTTTATACCTTATTTAGTAAACAAAATGCCTGCAGAGTTTTATACAACTGCCCCTTTCGTAATTCAGTTTTAAGCATTAAAAAGTAGCAAGATAGAAATAAAATTAATTATATGTTACAATATTGGAAACATATCTTCCACCGGGCTAGTTTTTAGTTTGAATAACTTTTTTCAATAAACTTCAGGTTCTAAATCACTATGATAGGCATCTTTATCCAAATCTAAGGGTCCATCTTGCGACATTCATTACCAAACATTTGAAAATATAAGTATGTTTAATGATTGAAGTCGTTTCTTAAAAAGAAGCCGAGACTTTGGTTCAGAAGGCTGTGCATTTCTTAGCAACAATATTTAAAAAGAAATAAATGTCTTTTCAGTTAAATCGAATCTTCATTTTATTTGGGCATCTGAAGTGAAAATTTCAAATAACACCTGAATTACACCTAAGAGAAATTATCAACGTTCTACCCACGACCGTAAAAATTATACCAAATTCGGGTAATTACCCACAAAGTGGCAACACTGTTCCCCATACAAAATTTTGAGGGCGAAACAGGTCGTTTCATTTTGAAACGGGCTGCGAAACAGGAAAAATGTACTATCATCTCCAATTTTGATAATAGTTATCGTTAGTTTATCTGAACTAGCTCTCAAAAAAAATCAAAACAAAGAAAAAAACAAAATAAAAATTGATGTTTAATAAAATAAAGTGATAATAATATTAATAAAAGTATTAAATAATATATTTTTAAGTTTTATTTACTTTTTTATCTATTTAAAAAAGAATCACACTAACAAAGCCAAAAAAAATGTCAAAAGGAAACAAGAACGAATCGTATGAACAGCATGTTTGGCAATCTAGTTTCAGAGAGCGAAACCAGTGGTTTATATCGTCGTATGAACATAGCATAAAATGTATCACATCGGTGAATTAAGTTACATTTAAGCGTTTAATGAAGAAAATAATTTTGTATTTAAAACGATTTTAAACATAAATGTGTTTTAATATCAATCCAAAAAATTGGGCATAAGGCTTATTAATAACACAGTGCAACACGAAAAAAATAACCATATACGGACACCACTACGTGACAAAAGACCAAAAAAAAAAAAGACCCGTGTCTCCCAGTTTTGCCCAAAGTCATGCAATTTTCCTTTTATGGCCCCCCAAAGATTTGGGGCCTCAGTGGCATTTTTGCAAAAAGTGATCATTTTCTCAGGCTCATATTTTGCAAACCGTTCCGAATTTTGATATACCTTCTGAGTTGTAGCTCTTGTCATAAAGAGCAAAAATTGTGAACATATAAAATCAGAAAAACATCATCTTCAAGATCAAAATCGCAAAAACTTTAAAAAATTCGATTTTTTTTACCTTTTTCCCCCGTTCAGGTCTATAGGTAGCAAACCGTTCAAAATTCAAGGAAACAATCAACCACAAAAATGTACCTAAGATCTCATTTAACAACTTTCTAGTACATATAAACTTCCTAGGAATGATTCTTATCACCGTTTAGTTAGCGCTTATGTAGCAACAAAAGTGAAAAATTTCTCGAAAACTTTTTAATAATTTTAGTTTTTTTATTTCCTTCAACATTGAGATACTGTGCTATCTATAACCATATACAAACACCACTACGTGATAAAAGACCAAAAAAAAAAGACCCGTGTCTCCCAGTTTTGCCCAAAGTCATGCACTTTTTTTTGTGGGCCCTTCCAAAGAATTGGGGCCTCGGTGTCATATATGCAAAAAAGTGATCATTTTCTCAGGCTCATATCTTGCAAACCGTTCGAAATTTTGATTTACCATCTGAGACAGAGAAGTAGATCTTGCCATAAGGAACAACAATTGTGAACATATTACATCAAAAAACTTCATCTTCAAGATGAAAATCGCAAAAAACTTAAAAGGTAGCAAACCGTTTAAAATTCAAGGAAACAGTCACCCACATAAATGCACCTTAGATCTCAATAAAAAACTTTCTAGAGCATATGAACTATCTAGGAACGATTCATAACACCGTTTATCTTTATGGCAAGTTCTACAACTTTGTCTCAGATGGTAAATCAAAATTCCGCACGGTTTGCAGGATATGAGCCTGAGAAAATGATCACTTTTTTGCTAAAATGACACCGAGGCCCCAAATCTTTGTGGGCCCACAAAAAAAAAGTGCATGACTTTGGGCAAAACTGGGAGACACGGATCTTTTTTTTTTTGGTATTTTATCACGTAGTGGTGTTTGTATATGGATATTTTGCCATGACTTAAAAAATTACACACAGTGTAATTCAACCGCACGCATTTTCAAGTCAAACGTTTACTCTTTGGATATACATAGATGGCACCTGCTGGGATTGAATGTAGAATAATAAGTATGTGAATACAGTAAACTAGATGTTTCATTGAAAATAAATTATAAATAACTATTCGGATTAAGATTTGAATACTTATTGAAAATTTCGTTAGAGATTTTGTACACTTAAAAAAATATTATTAATGGGTATTCTTGTATTATCGAAATAAACAACACATATTTTTATAATTTAGGGGGGAGGGGGGGGGGTTTCCTTATCCCCACTGAATCCCCGCCTGCAAGCACCTTACACTCGCAATGGGTTTAACCATATACTTGAGTAAAATTTGTCAATAAACAAAATATATGCCATTATTAAAGCGCGATGCGACACGCTACCTCTTGCAAAATTTATGTTTAATAGTAACACTTCTTCAATCTGCAAATTATGTAATATGGGAAAGATGGACATTTATTACACTTTATAGAAACATGCCCAATATTAAGAGAATTTAGGATTCGTTTTTTCGGAACGGAACATGTGATGGTTGTAATTGGTAAAACCTAGCAAACTTTATAATAAATACCTTAAGTTTCCGAAAATTTTTGCTTACGGAGTTTGAAGCCTAAAACTTATCGAACACTAAAATATTGTTATAATACATTTGTAATTATATAGGCTGAAGACACTATGTCAATGCTTCTTAATGCTTTATCTGTTTTTATATACTCAATAAAGTTGTTCCATCTATCTTTTGATTTTTTTTAATACATTTATGTGTGGTTTAAAGAACACAAGCGCGAAACTCATCCGTTTAACTAACATTACACAAAAACAAATTTCAAAATTTTGTTTTTGTTTTAAATGTAAGTTGAAAGGACTAGTTTTGAGCTCGGGTTCTATAAAACACACATTATTCGTATTTAAGTAAGCGCGCTAAAAATAGCACGTTTTGGTTATAAATATTTGTTAAAGCTGTGCTTTGGCGCGTTTTAAGAAGGGTAATAGCGCGTTGACAATGCTACTTTTAACTGTACGTATCAAAACAAGGCGAATTTATATAAGGTGGCCAGGGTGGCGAATTTATAAAAAAGGGAATTTGGCATTGTCAAAAGCCAGTACAAAGTGCCGGTTCACACACGTCAAGTTTGACTCATCAGTTAAACTTGACGTGTGTGAACCGACACAAATGTAAAAAAATAACAAGGCGAATTTGTTATTTGTATTTAGGGTGCGATATGTATTCTACTTTGATTTTTAAATTTTAAGTTAAGTGTTATGTAAGTTAACACAATATCCCAACAAGCACGGAGCTTTGATTTCATACTGAAAGTGATTTGAAATCAACCGTTTTCTCAAACGACAAACGTTTAATAATGATTTGCAAATCATTTCATTCTCAACAAAAATGGGAAATTATTACCAAGTTGAAAAATGCCTTTTTTTCAACTTGCTTTCAAACGTAATTCTCCAATTTTTTTCAAGATGTGGATTTTTTTTAATTTAAATTCATTTAAATAAACTGTGAGATAAACATTCGACAAACATAGCGAAAAGATTAAATAATGTTCTTTCCGTCCTCTAATTCTTTTAAAGACGAAATTGGCTCCCTCCCTTTTAGCTTGAGGATTGTAGCACCGTGATCGTTCAACAAATTTTCTGAAATTTCCCGTTTTATTTTCCTTTTTCTCGTATACTAAATCATTGTGATAAGTAATTACTCACAAATCATTATTATTTTTCCCAAGAAATAAACTGTTCACTTTATATTAAAATGTATTTTTAATATTAAAACACATGTAACCACAAAGTAAAAAATTTAACTTTAATCGCCATTTTTAATGCTTACATTTATTTTTCGATTTAGTGCTGCCAAGTTTATTTTTGAATTGAATTTATCATATCGTCGTTCCGGAGTTATCTTATCGTATATCACAAAATCGAAAAAAATAAGATAAGACCGTTTCCTTTGGTAAATTTAACAGATCTATCGATCTGCGCAATCCTCACGTCTTAACTCTTATGGTTAATGAAATATTACGAGGCCATTTTGTTGTATATCCACTTTTGCGAAAAATTTAATACGTTATAATATCGTATGTAGCATAGTTGTGGATATACGACAAAAAAAGTATGCAAACGTTTCACTTAAAAAAATCTTGCGTTATCTTGTTGTATGTGAACAAAGTATATTACGCATGTTACAAAAATAGACTATCTTATTAAAATTACTGTTAGAAACTGGGAATTATTTTCTTTCGAAGGTTTCGACAGCATTACAGGAGATGCATTACATTCTGCTGGTGTCTAATAAATAAACTTTATTGCTGTCCAGGTACTAGTTAGTTCCTCCTATGATCTATCGTCAGATCATTCACCTTCAATCCTCATTTTAAAAGGCAACTCTGACGCCGCAGCTGCAAACTCTATTTCCTATCTGAACAGAAACACAAATTGGTTAAAGTATAAAATGTATGTGAGCTCTCACCTATCACAGTGCATTCCCCTAAAAAATCCATCTGACATCCAAATAGCTGTCGACCGATTTACAGAAATCTTGGACTCTGCAGCAAGAAATGCAACACCAATTAAGCGGACAATTAAACGTGCTCCTTACATAATATCGACGGATATAGAGACCCTTATCAGAGAAAAAAGGAAGTTAAGAAGACAATGGCAAAACAGTCGTTCCCCAACCACTAAGGCCCAACTACAATTATGCCTGACAACTCTTCGCAACAAATTGAGACAGAACCACGAGTCTGCAGTAGAAGGCTATTTAAACAGCCTAGATGCCACAAAAAACTCGAATTACAGCTTATGGAAGGCTGTACGGCATATGAAATGCCATATAACCCAAGAATCTCCATTAAGACTGGAAAACCACACTTGGGCCAACAACACAAATGACAAATTAAACGCTTTCGCGGGCCACCTAGAGAAAGTATTCACGCCACATTATGCACATACTTGTTCCTGTCGTCCAATCATTCCTGATAAGGTAAACCATCCAATAAAATTTAGCAAAGCTCAAGTAAAATCTGCAAATAGAAAAAGTGAATATTAGAAAATCTCCCGGACCTGACCGCATCACATGGTCAATGATAAGAAACTTACCATCGTCTGCTTCTAGAATCTTGCTGCTCATTTTTAACGCGATATTAGGAGTCGGATACTTCCCATCCTAATGGAAGAGGTCTATAATTGTTATGATTCCCAAGCCAGGAAAAGATGCTAGCCAGGTTGCGTCATACAGACCGATAAGCTTATTATCAATCCTATCTAAGCTTTTCGAAAAATATTCGTTTTAAGTATAACTCCTCATCTAAATGAACACGAAATCATCCCGGGTCACCAGTTCGGATTCAGAGCGAAACATGGTACAATAGAACAAGTGCATAGAATTGTCACCCTAATTAGATCGGCGTTTGAGAAAAAGCAATACTGCTCAGCCCTGTTTATAGACATTTCCCAAGCATTTGAAAAAGCTTGGCATGATGGGCTTCTCATCAAAATAACACGAATGCTTCCTCAAAACACTCACAAGCTTCTGGAGAGCTATCTAACAGGCAGAACATTCATAGTAAGGTCGCAAGATAAATACTCCCCCCTCAAGAAAATTACTGCTGGTGTCCCTCAAGGCAGCATATTAGGACCGCTAATATAAGTTAAGGTACGAAAGTACAGCAACAAAAGCTATTGTGCAAAATAAAAAAATTGCAACAATAAACACTTCTTCAAAATTAGCGCTGCACGCGCGTCCCAAAATAACTGAATAAAATACCTTTTTTTTCATAGCAGACGCTACGTTGCATTTCTTACCTGCAAATTCCGTTCACATGAAATGTGAGTCCGTTTATGCTGATAAGCATTTTTGCCGTGGCTTCTTCTTCTTCCTCTAGAAGTTGTAGAGTTCTTTAGTTTATAGTTTCAGATTAAAAGTTAGTTCAGCACTGACACTCAAGACTTGCATAGCAAGTAATTGTAATTATAGTTATATTTGGATTTGTTTAAATAAAGTTATTTAATTATTTTTGATTTGTTTAAATAAACGGAAAATGAACAGAGATTAATTTGTGTTTTAATTATATTGACAACAAAACTAAGTGACACTCAAGACTTGCATAGCAAGTAATTACAACAAAACTAATTGGCGCCCAACGGAAAAAAACAGTCACCATTGAAGTGAAAAGAAAAATAACCTTTTATAATAAAAAAAACAGTGTTTAAAAAAATTAAAATTTAAACAACAAAGACAATCACCATACAGTGAGCAGATAAAAACTAAGTCACCATTGAAGTGAAAAGAAAAATAACCTTTTATAATAAAAAACAGTGTTTAAAAAAAAATTAAAATTTAAACAACAAAGACAATAACCATACAGTGAGCAGATAAAAACTAAGTCATCATTGAAGTGAAAAGAAAAATAACTTTTTTATAATAAAAAACAGTGTTTAAGAAAAAATTAAAATTTAAACAACAAAGACATTCACCATACTTGTGAATAAAAATTACATTGCTTATTGAAAATTTAAAAAATTACTACCATACTGGTGCTAAAAACCTAATACAATTCTTAAAAATATAAAAAGCATTCATCACCAAAAAGCAAAAAATATAACAAAAACTAATCCATCAATCAACAACTTAGAAAAGCCAAGCCGTGAGCAGTTGCAAAGGACCCTTAGTGAAGCCGAGTCTTGAGCAGTTACATTCCAGCCAGAAAAGTTGCATTTAGAACCAGAAGGAGCCAAAGCCGTGATGATTTATTTGTAAGAATTCTATTTTTTATTATTACTATTGATTGCTATCTATTATTTTTTATAAAATTTTTTTTTAAAAAAAAACAAATCGGATCTAAATTTTTGAAATTTCGTAAAATTTTTTATTTTTATTATTGTAACAGTTATTACCTTTGCAATTTAAAGTGAAATTTACGTGAAAAGAATTCTGAGTTGATCTTTGGTTTTTCCCTAGAGTTCATGTCAAGACCACAGGAAGATCCTGAAGAGTTTGACGTTATTTTAGCTAGGCTACAATCACTATTAATTTCTGAAAAAAGAATTGAGAACAAAGAGGAAATGAATTCTGAAAATTTGCAAGTTCTCTTGGACACTGCTATCCAACAAGCAGTCCAAAGAACAAAAGAAAGCTTTGAAGCAACTATTGCCGACCTTACTAGGCGACTCCAATCCTTAGAGCCACCTTCTGCCGTAGAAGCATATAAGGAAATAGAAATAGTACCCAATAGGACGTGTGAGGAAACTCTAGATATAATTAAATCTGTCCCAGAATTTAAAGGCGACCCCACCAGATATGTCTCTTGGCGTCAGGCCGCCACAACAGCCCATAAATTATTTGAACCTTATGTAGGAAGCTCAAAGTACTACCAGGCGGTAGCTATTCTGAGAAACAAAGTCGTGGGTAACGCAGACGCTGCGTTAAGCACTTATAACACAGTCCTTAACTTTAAGGCTATTATAGCACGGCTTGATTTTACTTACATGGATAAAAAATCCATCTTTACGTTAGAACAAGAGCTCTCCACTTTAAGGCAGGGACAGAAAACTATTATCCAATTTTACGACGAAGTAGAGCGTAAGTTAACCGCGATTGTGAACAAAATTATAATGTCGAATGAAGGAGATGCCAATTTGATTCAGTCACTGAACCAAAAATACCGTGAACAGGCTTTGCGTGTCTTTGTTTCGGGAGTTAGGAAGCCCTTATGTGACACCTTGTTTTCGTGCAAGCCTGCAGACTTGCCATCAGCTCTGGCACTAGCACAAGAGCTAGAAGCAAATCAAAACCGCTATCATTTTGCTGCCATTTACAGTAATGGTTTAAACAAGGCTTTAATGAGTCCCTCAACACACACAGCCTTAGGACAAAACATACAGCGTGTTAAACAGAACTCCTTCGGTCAGCAAAATAACTATTCTCAGCCTCCGCAAAACTTTGTCGGTCAACAAACTACTCCATTTTATCAAAATCGCCCTCAACAGGCATCTAACCAATCACAACGCCATAATGTTGCAAATTCGAATTTCCGAAATTTCGCCCAAAATCCTTTTCAGCCTGTAGGCCAACAAGCTAGTGACTCTCAACCAGTATCCCAATCCCTGGACACTGATGTAAGCATGCGTACGGTGCGAACAAACAACTTTCAGGGTTTTCAAACACAAAAGCGAGGTTTAACATCCGAAAGACAGGTCCCTCAGAAGGTCCAAAGGATTAACCACCTTGGCCAAGAGATGTTGCAAAACGAAGGTCTCGAAACCTTGGAAACACATGACTACGGCGATGAGCCAAACTTCTCTGGTAACCAAGAGCCGTATGAAAACCCTACTTTTTCTGATCCACCTTTCGAAGATGAGATTAATTTTTTAAGGGAGGGTCAGTTCTCCCCTACATTGAGCGAATGATAGGTGGCAAAAACATTAAACTTTTAATCGACACTGGTGCCTCTAAAAGTTATATCACCAATATTAACGGATTAAAAAACATTAAACAAGTCGAAAAACCATTTTTAGTCAAATCCATTCATGGTGCTGATACAATCAACAACAAAACACTAGTAAATGTCCTAAATCATACTGAAACATTTTTTATTTTACCGAACCTGTCTCTATTTGACGGTATCATAGGTTTTAGCTTCATAAAAAGCATAAAGGGCGTGATTAACACAGAAAAAGACATGATTTATTATAACGGCGGCGAAGAAAAATTGAAATATCTTAAGCTAGATGCAGTGAATTCTTTAATAGAAAATGTCTCTATCCCAAAAAATGTAGAAAAGAAATTTTTTCAAATAATAAACGAAAATGCTGGTGTTTTCGCTAACCCGAATGAAGCCTTACCCTTTAACACGAAAATTTCCGCAACAATTAAAACAAAAGATCAGGAGCCCATATATTCTAAATACCAATCCTACCCCATTTCGATGATAGAATTTGTCAATAAAGAGGTTAAGGAACTTTTAAAAAATGGCATTATAAAGCCATCCCGATCTCCCTATAACAGCCCTGTTTGGGTTGTCGACAAGAAAGGCACAGACGAATTGGGCAAGCCCAATAAACGCCTCGTGTTCGACTACACTAAACTTAATTCAAAAACTATCCCTGATAAATATCCTATACCTGATCCGTCTGTTATACTTTCAAATCTTGGCAAATCTAAGTTCTTTACAACCTTGGACTTAAAAAGTGGCTTCCACCAGATTAACTTGGCCGAACACGACCGGAAAAAAACTGCTTTCAGCGTGAATAATGGTAAATACGAGTTCTGTCGTTTACCATTTGGATTAAAAAACGCCCCGAGCATTTTTCAGCGTGCCATCGATGATGTTTTACGTGATGAAATCGGAAAGTCATGTCACGTCTATATCGATGATATCATCATATTTTCTGACTCTGAGCAGAAGCATATAGATGACATCCAAAACATCTTACTAAAACTTTACCATGCTAACATGAGAGTTTCTTTAGAAAAGTCCAAATTCTTTAAAACCTCTGTCGAGTATTTGGGCTTTGTCGTTTCAACCGACGGTATCAGAACGTGTCCAAAGAAAATTGAAACCATAGTCAACTACGAAACGCCAACAACCTTAAGGAGCTTAAGGTCATTTCTAGGGTTGGCCGGTTATTATAGAAAATTCGTTAAAGACTATGCGGCTATAGCGAAACCTCTGACTAAATATTTACGTGGAGAAAATGGTCATGTGGGGACAAAACATTCGAAGCAAGTTAAAATTGACCTTGATGCTGATGCTATTCACTCATTCAAAAAAATTAAGAATATCCTTTCTTCCGAAGATGTACTTCTCCTTTATCCAAATTTCGATAGACCTTTTGACCTTACGACTGATGCGTCATCCCATGCTATTGGCGCCGTTCTTTCTCAAAATGGTCGTCCAATTACCATGATTTCAAGGACCTTGTCACCCGCCGAAGAAACCTACGCAACCAACGAACGCGAACTTTTAGCTATCGTATGGGCCTTAAAAAATCTTAGACACTATCTTTACGGGGTAAATAATTTAAACATCTTCACCGACCACCAACCCCTAACCTTTTCGATATCTGATAAAAACCCAAACTCTAAATTAAAGCGCTGGAGAGCTTTCATTGAAGAGTACTCGCCAACATTTTTCTACAAGCCCGGCAAAGACAATATTGTTGCAGACGCCCTTTCCAGACAATTTGTTAACATTACAATGGATACCACATCTACATGCTCACTACAAGCTTGTGGAAGTGAGATGTCACTCACCGAAATTATTCCCGCGGTCGAAAACCCAATTAACTGTTTCAAAAACCAGATTTTAATCAATCATGGTTCAGAACAAAATAAAGAAACAAAAATTCTTTTTAAAAATCGCATTCGACATCGCATTTCATATCAAGAAATTGACGATCTTTTAAATACTATTAAGGACTGCATAAACCCAGAAGTAGTGAACGCGATTAATTGTGATTTACATACCCTTGCTCAAATCCAACACCTTCTTATATCGAATTTCCCTTCTGTAAAATTCAGGTACGCTAATAAATTTGTTACAGATATCTTTAATGCAAGTGATCAAATTGAAATTTTAACAAATGAACACAATAGGGCACACCGTTCTGTTTCAGAAAATACGAAACAAGTTCTTCAGGATTATTTTTTCCCAGATATAGCTAAAAAGTTAAAAGAAATTACAGCAAACTGCAAAATCTGTCGGCTAGCGAAATATCAAAGACATCCAAAAAAACATGAGATCGCTGAGACCCCCATACCCTCCTTCCCAGGCGAGATCCTCCATGTCGATATTTACAATACTGATAAGAAATTCTATTTAACATGTCTCGATAAATTTTCTAAGTTCGCTATTGTAAAACCTATACCCTCTCGAGCGATAGTAGACGTTAAACCAGCCCTTCTGGAGATACTTAACTTTTACAAAGGCACGGAAACAATAGTTTGCGACAACGAAAAGTCACTAACTTCACAAACCATAAGATCGTTAATAAAGAATAACTTCGGAGCAAACATTTACGCAACTCCACCCATGCATAGTACCTCTAATGGCCAAGTCGAGCGTTTCCACGGAACACTTGCGGAAATTGCAAGATGCCTAAAACTAGAGTACGCAATAGATGACTCTACAGAGCTTGTCTTAATGGCAACTGCAAAATACAATAGAACAATCCATTCTACTACTAACCATAAGCCCATAGATATAATTCAATCAATTCCAGAAAACTTGAAAGAAAATATTCGTGCGAAAATTCTTGCCAAACAAAAATCAGACCTTGATTATCATAACAAAAAGACAGTAACTAAAACATATAATCCTGGAGATAAAGTTTTTGTGAAAGTTAATAAGAGATTGGGGAATAAAATTAGCAAACTTTTTGTCGAAAAGACTGTCCAACAAGATCTAGGCACAACTCTTAAAATTGATGACAAAATAGTGCATAAAGATAACATTCGTTTCCTCATTACAGCATCCTAATATTTGCAGTCTTTGTACTCGCTAGCTATGCCACCATCCTGGACTATACTTCTTCACACTATATTCCTGTAGCAGACGGAAATGTTGCAATCTATGAAAATTATGGAATGTTGGCCCATGTAACGGACTTGACAAACTTTACTACCATAGCAGAAGAAACCAGAAATCTAACGGACCTACTACCAAAATCACACATGAGAAAACTGCTAGAATCAGATGTGGACCAAATAGAGAAGACAATAGAATCCCTGCGCATACACCACAGGCACGCACGTAGCATTAACGTTCTTGGAACCGCGCTGAAATACATAGCTGGTACGCCAGATTACGATGACTTTACCGAAGTGCGTAGCAAACAAGATGAATTAGTTACTGCAAGTAATGCCCAGATAATCATAAACACCGATATGCAATCGCAAATAAACAAATTAACTACGACTGTGAACACACTTGTAAGTAAAACTAAGGCTACTGAAATCGATTCAGGATACCTTTATAGTTTGTTAGGCGAAAGAAATAGAGCAGTACTTAGGGAACTAGATAACCTAGCTTTGTCCATAACCTTGGGGAAACTCCAAATGATCAATCCCATTCTGTTAGATAGCTCGGAAGTAAGTTTTGTTTTAAAATCCGAAATAGATTTAAATGTAAGCATTACTGAGATAATTGTAAATTCAAAACTAAAGATTTTGCAGACCGAAAATGTTATTACGTTTTTGATAAAATTTCCAAAAATTATAAAATTTTGTAATAAAAAATTAATTTTTCCAGTCGTTCATAATAATAAAATTTTGTCATTTAAAGTAAGTGATGTAGCAAAATGTGGCTACAAATATATCATGTTAAAAGATTGTAAAAAGAAATCTACAACTTCATTTTGTAAAACATTTAACCTTGAAAATACTTCATGCCTAGACACTTTATTAAATAATAACACGGCAACTTGTAACACAAATTCCGCGCATAATATGCCACCTCTGAAAGAGATTGACGATGGCATTGTTATTATAAATAATCAACCCTCCAAAGTGATTTACGAGAATGTAACAAAAACCCTACAAACGGGTACATACCTCATAACTTTTGACAATACCTTAAAAGTTAATTCAACGGAATTCAAAAATTGCCGAAAAATTGCTTTTAAAAGCCCCGAAATTCCTATAGCTCACACTGTTAACTTAACTGATCATACCGCTATCTTATCACTTCAATACCTTCATGATTTAAATATTGAAAACCTAGACCATATATCGCACCTTCATTTGAAAGTAAGAGGAACTTTTTACACCTCAGCCTCTCTTTTTGTTCTTATTGTAATAATATGCGTTGCATACGTTCTCGCCAAAAGGCAACGTAAGGTTGAAATCAACAATATTCTTAGCAGATATGATCAGACGAGGACGTCCGATGCTTAAAGGGGGGAACAGTTAAGGTACGAAAGTACAGCAACAAAAGCTATTGTGCAAAATAAAAAAATTGCAACAATAAACACTTCTTCAAAATTAGCGCTGCACGCGCGTCCCAAAATAACTGAATAAAATACCTTTTTTTTCATAGCAGACGCTACGTTGCATTTCTTACCTGCAAATTCCGTTCACATGAAATGTGAGTCCGTTTATGCTGATAAGCATTTTTGCCGTGGCTTCTTCTTCTTCCTCTAGAAGTTGTAGAGTTCTTTAGTTTATAGTTTCAGATTAAAAGTTAGTTCAGCACTGACACTCAAGACTTGCATAGCAAGTAATTGTAATTATAGTTATATTTGGATTTGTTTAAATAAAGTTATTTAATTATTTTTGATTTGTTTAAATAAACGGAAAATGAACAGAGATTAATTTGTGTTTTAATTATATTGACAACAAAACTAAGTGACACTCAAGACTTGCATAGCAAGTAATTACAACAAAACTAATTTATATATAGTATATGCATCGCAAAATCTACAGTCCCACATCAATGAACTAGAGGCCTGGCTAGAAAAATGGAGAATAAAGGTTAACCCGGTTAAATATGCTCACTTAACTTTCACGCTCAGAAGACAAACGTGCCCAGCTGTAAAAGTAAATAACATCACTGTTCCGGTAGAAAACCATGTTAAGTACTTGGGAATTCATGACGCTTGACCTAGTCTCGTCATATTGAAGCGAAAAGAACGGCTATGAAACTTAAAGCAGCCCAACTACATTGGCTAATCGTTCGAAACTCAAACTTATCCTTAGACAACAAAGTTCTCTTATACAAGTCTATCATAAAACCAATATGGGCATATGGCATCCAATTATGGGGTACTGCATGCGCATCTAACATCCAAAAGCTTCAAAGAAGACAGTCCAGAATATTAAGACAAATTGTCTGCGCCTCATGGTATATACGTAATGATATTATCCACAGAGATCTCAACGCCCCCACTATCCAGGAGGAAATTAAAAAAACTATTCAATTAGCTACATAGATAAACTAATGGCCCACCCTAACTACCTCGCCCGGGGTCTGCTTCAGTTCGAAGGTCACCAGAGGCTAAAAAGAACCGATTTTGAGCCTAACTAGAAGACATCTTTAAATTTGAATACAGCAGTTAGTGGTTGCATTGGTAACAACTTATAAACAACAAGTAGAATTAAGATTTGAATACATATTGTAAATTTCGATAAGAAAGATTCAATAATAAAAATGAATGAAAAAAAATGCTGTCCAAAGGAAAGCTAAGGTAAAATGTAATAAGAAAATACAACATAATAATCTGGTAGTGTGTAAAGTCATTTCTGAAAATTGAAGGAATAGGACTATTACAAAAAAGCTTTATAATATACAAAACTGAAATTTAGCTCATAGAATAAATTAGGAAAATAAAAAATGTTGAATAATATATAAAGTAACCTTCGAAAGAAAAAAATTCCCAGTTTCTATTTGTTAAAATTGTTGAGTTAAATACATTCAATTTATAAAGTATCACTATCCAGTGTGACACAAAGAATGCTGACGAAGGCCGTAGCGGGCCAGAAAATGCATTACATTCTGCTGTTGTCTAATATTTATAAATTTTTCTGTACATACCATATACTTCATTGCTGTCCAAAGGAAAGATAAGGTAAAATGTAACAAGAAAATACAATATAATAATCTGGTAGTGTATAAGGCCATTTCTGAAAATTGAAGGAATAGGACTATTACAAAAAAGCTTTATAAAACACATAACTGAAATTTAGCTCATAGAAAAAATTCGAAAAATAAAAAATTTTTAATATAATATTACTGTTATTTTAACATTTTTCGTTTTATATGTAAAGATATTTTTCGGACGAAGTACACAACGGCTATTTACATATGTTGATGGCATTATTGCTATATTGCCTAAATTCACTTTATTGTTAAGCAAGTAAAGGTAAAATATTCAGGATGGTCCAACCATTATGCAGAATGTTAATTGTGAATAAAACAAAAAGCTTTTAGAGAATTATATGAATTTTTTTTATTGTTATAAAGGTATCTATGACAACTATGTGTGAGACAAAATATCGGCCAAATGCTCGTCGCGGCTTCGTTTGCATGCCTTTGTCCTATGGTCCATATTTTCAATAGCTCTGAGACATAATTGAGGTTCAATGTCCTTAATGTGTCAAATTATCTAATCCTTTAGCTCTTGAATTGTTCTTGGCTTATTGACGTTCACTTTTTATTTTAAATATTACCAAAGAAAGAGGGCCAACGGTGTCAAATCATATGATCGTGACAGCGAGTTAAAATGGCCATTGAATTTCTCGTGCAGAAGATCCATTGTCTGGCAAAAAGAAATCCGTTATCAGCTCGCGACAGCATACACCATTCACAGTAACTGCTTGGCATACCTTATTTTCGAAGAAGTAAGGCCCGATGATGCCGCCTGGCCATAAACCGCACCAAGCATGCATGCACAGGCATTTTCATATTTCCTACAGAGCCGGTTTGCCAAAATTTCCCCACAATTATCCCGATTGTGGACACATTTGATCGATTATGCTGACCAAAAAAATCAAGATGTGCACAAAGTGTATTTGTGATTGGAACGCCCATTTTCGTAAAAGGCTTCAGCAATCTTAACGCGCTGCTCAATGCTGCACTTCTCCATGGTTGAATTTGGCACTGATACCAAGAAATGTAAAATTAAGTTGGTCAAAAATTTGACGTTATGCTGTGACTCATAGTTAACATCGTGCCTTATGGTTAGACCACCCTTAAGTAATAAAAAACCTTAAAATTATTAATACATAAGGAAATTCGATAATATAAAAACTATAACTATACGTAAATATATTTGTCACTTGCATACATTTTCGTTTCGAAAATTATTATAACTTAATTTTCAATATTGTTAAAACACGTGAATGTAGTTTTTTAATACCTTATTTTGACTTACATATATCACACAAATTAAAAAATATATCGCAAAAAGTGGCGTATACGACAAAATTGAAAATTTTTTTCGAACGTGACAATGGCTATAACTTGAAATTGTTTTCCATGACTTTGGATATTTTTACATAAATCGATAAAGAACTTCAAACACAATGTCTGACAAAAATATTGGACGACTTTTTTCACGTACATTTTTGTGTATAAATATTTGAACCTTAAGATTCGATTTCCCAAAAAAAATGTTTGTGATATACGGCAAGATAACTTCAGCACGACGATTTGACAAACATTTGACATCAAATTGATAAAGCATTTGATATCAAATGTTTATTTTGAAATCATTATCAATTTGAATTTAAATGTTAAATCAAACATTTGAAAACCGTTTGAGAATTGCGTTTGATGTCATATGATAACGTAATTGTTGTTGTATGCTATTTTTTAATTCTGTGGTTTTCATGCGCAACCGCGTGTGCCTTAAAACAAATTTTTCCGGAAAGCCGAAAAACCATTCTAAATCAAACTATTTGCTAGGTATTGCACTTTTTAAACTTTGTCATTACGTTAAAAAATCGGAATTGATCCACATTTTTTCTAACATTTTTAGAAACATGTAAATAGCGTTTAAAATTAGGCAATGTGCCATCAACATCTCAAAATTGGAAAAATGGACATACGCAGTTGCCCATGAAAACCACAGAATTTGCTTAAGCGGCTCATACACTTGCAATAAAATTGTTCAATTTTACGTTTTGTACAATTATATCGCCAATGTGTATGTGATATTCAAAGGTGGCACAATGTATTGGTAACAATTAAAAGACTTTTGATTATTATTGCACTACGAAAAGAAAGTGAAATGTGTTGGAAACATTATACAATGATGTTTATGTTATTCCTATAGGTTATATTCCCCTTTTTATTGAATGAATTAAACCATTGTGCGGCTTATTGCATAATATTGGTCAAAGTGAAAATAATATGGCGAATGTCATCCACAGTAATATTGCAAGTGTATGGGCCGCTTTAGTTTATATAAAACATTTTTAGCTGGACCTTGCACTGCAAGATTCACATTTGACATTTTTTTTAACTGTCTTACTGTCTGGACGTCGAAGTAACGAAGACAGTTAGTGTTGTTTTTGCCAACTAATATGTAAATTCTCACTGCCAAATGAAGCCGCTGTGTAAAAAACTCATTTTCGAAAAAAATTAGAGACTTTCTACATTCGACCAACGATATGTAGGTAGGATACTTTTTATGTGATACACAAAACACAAATAAATAAACAATTAATTTTATGTTTGTTATGGTTTTAACAAAATTCCAAATCCAAAATCGAATAGTTAAGTAGTTTTGAATTAGTATTACTCACACTACATAGATACATTTATTTAGTTCGAGAGAAATTATTTTCTTTTAATAAAATATATACGCACACATTTATTTAAGCATTCTGTTCATTATCATCAACATTTGACTCAAATTGAAACAAATATAAAAAAAGTCAGAAATTTAAAATGAATGTTTGTTTTATTATCCAGATATTATAAACAAATTACACTTGATATTTGCGTTGTATACTCTTACAAAACGATACTACGCGTTTGTGGCAAGCATCGCGCTCTTTGCGTGTTAAACATTGCGCCTAAGTGAATATTGAGCGGTGAGTGCATATAAAACAATTTGAGAATTTTTTGACAATATTGCCAGATGGGCGCTAATAACACTGTGCAACAAATGGGAAATTTTTTCCTTTGAATAAACACTGTATTTTTTGATCAGCTATTGTCACTTAACTGCAAAAATTATTAAGGGTTTTCATGATATCGCTTAAAAGTCTCGCAATCCATGCAAACTGTGTATTTTTACGCCCTCTTAAATGAACTGTCACAAATGTTATGAGAATTTTACACAAACTTCGCAAATTTGCCCTACAATTTTGAATCGTGAACTTGCGCTGTTCAATTTTGCATTTATACAAACAGATATTTTGTATGCTTACGGTCGTTAGCAAAAGCATTTTTAAAAGCAAATTTCACATTTTAATAAGAAACTGAAACTTTTATTTTTGTATTGACGTTTCTCACAAACTCGCAAGTTTGCCCATTTGCACAAATGGTAATTTTAAGCGATATCATGAAAACACTTATTATTTCCAATTCTATTAGTTTGGTATTTTTAAATTGTTTTCTAATATTTGATATTTTTGAAGAGGCTGCTCCATACATCTTGTAAATAACGATAAAGTTATATTAAAATTATATTTTAAACAAGATTTACGGAGCATCATCCTAACGTAATTTTGACTTTTGTTTTGTCTCCTTTGATTCTCTGAATTTGATTGTCTTATAATGAACCAAATAAAATCTCCCATCATATTTTCATTCCATAGTCCCTGATGTCGTTGATGAAATCGTTCGCCATGCTCGTCGCTTAAGGCACCAAGTTTTTCCAGCGAAAAGTCCAGATGCGAATGCAAGAAATGTATTTTTATTTACATGTAATGTGTAAATAAGAAATTAGGAAAAATAAACAAACACGAATAAGAAAATTCATTCAAATAATTTTTACCGATTTTTGTATAGTAGTAATTTGGACTCTTGATGTTTTCTTGAAAGTTTGTCAATTTGTCCAAATGAGTTCCACGCAGCTTTATCATCTGGTGATAACAACTCTTTAAATGCATTTGAAGACCATCGAAAACGCTTTCCCCAATTTTTGTATATGAGATTTGGAAATATTTTTTTTTTCAAATAAACAAAACAGTCTTTGCCTAGTTTTTTTTTCTGTTTTTATTGAAACAATTAATTGAATGTAATTATTACAAATCATTTTCTTTATTTGCTAAAACTACAACTAGCAACTAGTTCAAACTGAGAACTATCTATTAGTATTATTCTATTGATATAAGATAATGCTGATCTAAGGCAAATTTACCCCAAGAAAATCAATGGGTTTTGTACGAACCAAACTTCGTTCGTTGCATGGGTTAAAGAAAAGCCGAGATGCTTCCTCATTGATGTGGTGATGATTAACTGCATACTTTTTAATAGTGGTATTTATACTATCAACTCGCAAGCCTCGATGAAGGTCTGTATTCCTTATGTACAATGGAGCGTTCACCATTTTACGTAAAACTTTATTTTGAAAACGTTGTATTATATTAATGTTGGATTTCTGCGCACAGCCCCATAGTTGGATACCGTAAGTTCAGATGGGAGCTATTACTTGTTTGTAAATTATCAGCTTATTGTGCAAAAATAAATCAGATTTAAAATCAATAAGACAGCTTAGTTCTCTGTATTTCACATCAAGTTGAGTGTGTTTTATTTATGTGTTCCTTTCACTTCAGTTTAGCGTATATTGGCATATGGAGCTTCAACATTCAAAATGTTAAGTTTGATGTGGCTAAATTTCTTATTTGTAAAGTAAACGTGTATGGATTTGGTATTGTACAATTTTATTCGCCATTTTGTTGTCCATGCTGTTATTTGGTTAATGGCATTTTGGGTTCTTTCAGCTGATTCTTGATTGGTGTTACCAGTAGAAAGAATGACCATATCATCAGAAAACGTTGCTATTACGGTGTTTTGAGGATGTGGTATATTACTTGTGTATATAAGATACAATATGTGACCAAGTATGCTTCCATGGGGTACTCCTGCTTGTATAGGTTAAAGTTTTGAGTAGGATCCTTCGTAGTTTTTTCGAAAATATCTCTGAGTTAAATATGATTCTCTTTGCCTAGTGCTTTAACAAAATTGTTAACTAAGCCCAGCTTTATATGTAGTGGTGGTAAGACAACAACGTTATGTTTTGTATCCTTTTTCAATAAAGTGGCCATAGTTTCATATTCACGGCATGTTTACTAGGTATAGATGGCTTCTCGTTGCCAATATGTAGTAAAAAAAAGCCTTAAGGCTTCTTCTGCTACAAACAGAACAGAATAAGACCGCTTTTGATTTAACGGAATTTTGATTTCAAAAAATTTGTATATGTATTTTATTATAGTTATTTTTTTGAATTTGATTTATAATTTTGATAATTTAGTTACAAAAGTTTCATGGGTACAAATCGAAAAAAACATTATTTTCATATCAAAAACGAGAATACCAAAATACGTTTTTATTAAAAGTTAGAGTGATAAGTTTTAATAAAAACGAAAATGAATTTTTTTATTTCACTTCACATTATCATAAAACAGGAATTGGCTGAAACACTGTATAATTTTTACTATAGTATAACATATAGAAATATTAATTAAGCCTTTCTGGAGGCGAATTTTTAGAAAGCTTTCAACAAAATCTCAAATTTAATTCTTGAAGATATGATCTCATATACATATGTATGTATATCTTATAATCTATTCTTTTAATGTTTATATAACTTTTTTCATTAACCTTATGCCACGCAATTTGGTGATAATGACCAGAATGAGCAAAAGCGATGCTTGACTTGTGTTGAAATTTTATATATGTAGTACAAAAGACCCATATTTTCTTTAATTATCAATACCGTAGCTGTTTTTGCTGAAAGCAAAATTTTATTGATATCGGGAACAACCGATAATTTCAGTGAAATTATTTTATGTTGTTTTCAGTTTGTTTTGTATGTTTGCTTTTTATAATAAACTAGCTTAACGCAGTGCGCTTCACTATCCTCATAAAAATAAAGTTCTCTTGTACTGTGAACGAAGCTATTAGTATGTATGTATCTCTTTTTCTTACCATTCTCCCGTTATACAGAAATCTATATTATCTTTGTATTGAAGGGGTCCCGCCTATATTTGCAGTATAACCATTTGCATTTAGTACCAAGTCATTTGTAAATGGTAGCTGTTGCTGCTCTCTCTATATTCAGAAACCTATATTGTCTTTGTATAAGAGGTGCCACGCTCACTTTCCCATCCCCCCATTTTTAGAGAGGTTTTGTATTGATAACCCAGCAATGTAGGGCAAAACTGGACAATACTCTTAGCGTTTTTTAGATATAAATAAATCTATTTTATGCCACGCCACTTCTCTAACCCCACCAACAATTTATCGAATTCTGTGCTAATATTCCTTAATTTGAAAAGAATAGCTCTGGCCGTTTTCCAGATATACAGAAATCTATAAAGTCTTTGTGTGGAAGAAGCCTCGCCCACATCTCCATTCCCGTCCATTTATTAGAGAAATTGTATATTACTAGCTCAGCTATGTGAAATAAATTTGGAAATTTGTTTCAACGTTCATGATATGAAAAAAATAAATCTTTTTGTGCGACACTTTTACAATCCCGCCCACATTTTATCGATATAAAATAATATCTTTGCATATGAGGTACATTCAAACAAACAAACAAACAAACAAACAAACAAACAAACATTTATATAATTATAAAAAAATCGGATATATTTTTATAGGAATTTAAATGGTTTTTTTGGAAAGCAGCAATAATTTTTTTCTGGCAACTTTGTGTGAGATTTGAATACTTAAAATTCTCCGTTTTTTTTATTCAACTTTCTACACGCAATACAACTAATTCCATTATATTTGATTTTATTTTTAGAAAAGAAAAAAATTCAAACAAATATTAACACACTTTTATGTTAACAAATTGTATTTTTGAACTTTTAAGACAAATATTCGTTTTTTCATTTGAATTTCTTGTTATTTGTTTATCTTCCCTTAGAACGGCCAAACCGCATTGAGCATTGCAAATAGTTTGGGTTACGTTACTGCTGTCGAATCTTTGAAAGTTGTTACTGAAACATCAATCACGAATAGTTTGACGGGTGTTTTGGAAGAGAAAAAATATAAAGTTGTGGGACCAGAGTTAATGCATGAAGCTTTTCTTTCCGATTCTGAAGACGAAGGTGGTGACGAACATTTAGATCATCATCAATACAAATACATGGCCACCGATGATTTGAAAACCTCAAATGATCAGGATCATCAGAACTATGATACGACCATTACCACAGAGCAAGATCACGTTGATAATGCCAGTCAGGCCATGAGAGAACCGAACAAAGGTAATCATTTAACTAATTCAAAATTGAATATAATTCTTTTTTTATATTTGGATAAATTTTCTTTGGAAATAAAAAGAAAAAAATTAATGGGAAATAACAAAGTTGCAAATCTTTACACATAACTTATTTAATTTGAAGGTGTACAAGTGTAATAATGTCATAATTGTATGAAGGAGCCGTTGTTATACGTTTTCGAAAGGCCCGCGCTTAGGCGGTTTTTTCTTATAATATGCAGAACATTTTTACCATTTTTCGTCAATGTTCGTTTTTTAATTTTACTTAAATTAAAAAAAAAAACTTTAAAAAAATCAATAAAAAAAATAAACTGAAAAACGCGCAAGTGTAAAATCACTTGTGAGTTTAAAATCGCCAATTTCATTTGTGCGTGTGTTGAGGCTCGCGCATTTTGTTTACGCTGGGTCTCCACGTAGCAATTTTTATTGCTAAGTACAAGCAAAAACGTCGGCAGAACGATGACAGAACAACGGAGCAAGAATTGCTGATTATATTGCTGGAGAACACTTGAAATTGCTTTGCCATAAATTTGCAATTTTTACCGCGAGTAGTTGTATAAAGTTTTTTGGCTGTATTTATAAAAAATGTTTTATGTTGTGTTTTGAAGTGGTTGTTAAATTTTCTTTTCTAAATGAATAAAATAAATTATCGTAATTGCCGTAGCTGTGTTTTGTATTACTTTTTTTTTGCGTTTGAAAAAAAAACCTTAAACTTCTATTGTTCTATTGAAAAAATAAAAGTACACAAAAAAAAAAAACAAATTCGCCGTTTGCTTTTGTTGATGTTTATGATGACGCCCGTTTTCGTTACCGACTTAAATAATTAATTATAATATAAAGCGCAAATACTTTAACTAGAACATATGCTAATAAAATAACTTTGCTAATAAAAAAAACTTTGGCCGACTTTTTCTGGTTTTTGTTGAAAAATTTTTTGATTTGGCGGCTTTTTCCTGATTGCTTTTTTAATAAATAAACAACCGTACAGAGAAATGAAATGTCAGTATTTGACAGCAGATTGCTAAGCAATAATTGCTCAAGCAGTCACAAGAGCAATCATTGCGCAATGGATTGCCACTCATGGCAATATGCGGTCTATACGTCGCAAATTTAATGGAGCAATCAAATTTGACGTTTGCCGCAATAAATATTCCTACGTGGAGACCCGGTGTTATTTGATTTTCATTTAACGAAGAAGAATCTAATTTATAAGTAAACAAAAGGAAAGTAGTCAAAAAAAGATGTATGTACATTTCAGTGTTCAAAAATAAACAGTACATTATTTAACATTCGGCTCATACAACCAGGAACGATATCTATTTTTTTAGTGATTGTGAAGAAATACACAACCCTTAATACCGTTCGTAACTAATGTTCGGTTCTTCGGTAAAAAACAGAACAATTGTAGTGATACTGTAGACAAACATTATATTTTAATGTTCTATAATGTTTTTTTCGTGTGTGTATTTTGTTTTTGTAAAAATGTTTTTTTTTACCAGCCAAAAGGGACTTACATTAACGAGCCGACCCGAACACATTGAAGTTTGTGGATTTTCAAAAAAAAACCGATCGGAATAAAATGTTCACATCTTTTGTTGAGTTTGATAAAAACAGTAATATTTTTGTGTTCGAAATATGACTAACAGGGAAACGTTATTTTTTTTAATGATTTTCTACACAAACACTATTAGCGTTTGTGTTTTCCACAAATCTACCGAACCGAACATTAAAAAACGATATTTAGTGTTTATTTTCGAACACTGGTACATTTTTTAATCATAAAAAATTTTTTTTTTTTTTTAAGAAATGAAATAAAAACCAATTAAATCTTATAACGTTGTTATTTCTGCGCATGATACTCAATTTTGATAATAAATACAAGTTCACTTAGAAGTCACTGTTTTGTGATTGCGTTTTCCAAAACACCCATATAGTAACTTCTCAGTACAAGGGCGTATAATAATGAAATTTTCTACAGTTGGCTATTTTTATCCGAAAAAGTTTTGTACTATAAACATCATAAAAAATATTTTTTTTTATTTCCAAATATTTATAGAGCATGATACAAATGCAGAAGCCAGTTCCCAAGCATGTTTATAGGTTTAGTTAAAAATTTGTTAGCTGACACCGACGATGCTCAAACCAATTTTGATAGTTCGTCAAACACACGTACACAAGATCGGCATCAAGCATTTTAACAATATTTTTTTGAATTATTTGAAGTTTGTTTTATATCGACATTTTGCTTAAACGCGTTTAAAAACCCAAGTTTGATAAACTAAATCGACATTTTGCTTAAACGCGTTTAAAACACAAGTTTGAACACATTTGGTTTAATAAGAGATTAAGGAAAAACTTGTTAACAACTTTTCTACAAAATTAATATTTTGAGACATGAAAGTCAGATTTTATGTAAAAAAAAAAATATAATTTTTCTCAAACTTTGGCGTGAGGGACGGCTTAGCCTGCACCGATTGTCCTATAATTTTTTGCGGCATCGTTTTTTAACCGACAGTTCGAATGTTTCAGGAGTAATATTTATAAAAACAGATATCTGCATTAAAATTGGTTGCGGTTTAGACCCGACAATTAGAAAGTTTAATGCTTTTTTAGCAATTTTAAATAGCTTGGGTTAAATATCATGATTCGTAACAGTTTAAGCTGAACTTAAATGATTTTCAGTAGAGGAATTTATATTGAAGCCATGGTAAGCTATGAACCAATCATCCCAAAATTCTGCAGAGCGATTTCTGATATTAAAATACACTCATTTCCATACAGCAGAGAAATTAGTTTAAGCGTTTGCAGTGAATTTCAGGAGGCTGTTAAAATGGGATCTAAGGTTAATTATGGACCGTATATCACATAATTGCATAACATTTTTCCTGGCCATATGAAGCTAAGCTGGAAGAAAGTTTACCGCAATATGTATATCTGCTACGGGTAAAGGCGTATTTAATTATGGGCGTATTTAATTATGGGCGTATTTAAGAGTGGGCTTTATATGGGCCTAGGGTAAATTATGGACCGATCTTCACAAAATTTCACAGTGCCATTTCTAGTCCTATAAAACTGTGACGTTTGAATTTCTATTATGATAGCATTGTTAATTACGGTTTTATGCGTACTAAACTGTCTTCCGGGAGTAGGGTTTATATGGGACCTTGGGTAAATAATGGACCGATCTTCACGAAATTTTACAGCGTGATTTCCAGTCGAATAAAATGAATTTTTGCAAAATCTTAATGTCATTCTGTGCGTGGTTCTATATATTATTATAAATTTTTTTAGGTGGTGGTTCCACATTTTGATTTATAGCTCTGACCCTACTGAACCGATTTTGCTGAATATCAATCCCAAACTGCTTAAGCAATTTGACACCAAGTTTGTTTATTTCTTTTGAGTTTTTCGAAAGTGAGCGTGTTTTCAACAGACGGACATCGCTAAATCGACTTAGAATTACTCAAGGACCCAGAATATATATGCTTTATGGGGTCTGAGATGAATAATAAAAAAGTTTCACACGGAATGACAAACTTAGTATACCCTCTTCACAACTAATTGTGGTGGAGGGTATAAATACACCGTATAAGATTATGAATATTCAATACTGCATTGGTTTAGGAAAACCAATTGGTGCGTGAACTAGGACATGGTTGACCTCATGGTACTATGCCAAAAAATTGGTTGTACCTAATATACATATATTGAATATAAACTCGGCTAAAGATTTATGATATTTATATAACTTTTTAGTATCAGTAAAAGAAGTTCTATAGAAAGCTGTTCTCACGCCCAATCCCCTAATTCATTAGTTATGGGTCGATTCAAACACTTTATCATTTATCTTCAGGTATAAGCCGAATTTTATACATGCCGATAGCTTAACCCATTAAGAGCCAGTTTCACTTCCGTATAGCGGAACACTGTTCAATTATGTTTGTATTACAATAATTAAATATGCAACAAGTGCATAAATTATTACCACATACATTACCACATACATACTTTTATTCAAACTTATAAATAAATTGAGTAATTTTCCAAAATATAATTATTAAACCTTAATAACTTTAACATTTTATGTAATGAAGGTTCTAAAAATATAACATGTAAAAGCTTGAAGTGTTCTTTTAAATGTTCAAATAAATATAATATCGGCAAAATTTTAAGAAAAAGGCCGTTATGTAAAAAAAAAATCTTTCAAGAAATATTAATTCTTGAGATTGGTTCGTAGCGGGTTAGTAAATCAGCATTTTGTAATAAATCATGCGAAAGTTATTTCGAGGTACTTTGTAATGATACTAATTTTAACAGTAGTACTACTAGTTTTAATCTAAAGAGATACCGATAAAGTGTTCTGAACTTTTACGATCTATAATTCCTAAGCCACGTGTATTGGCTGCAAAAATGTTGCGTATATTAAAACTAGCTGACCCAGTCGGCGTTTCTGGTCCTGAGCAAACATTAGTATTGTATTACCACACGATTAAAATTGAGCTTTTAACGAAATTTACGACCTTTAAATAAAAATCCATGGATTTTGCCAGGCCCCTCCGCCCGCAGACCGAAAATCAAAAATCAGACTTCACAGTGTCACCGCCTGAATTCTGAATATTCCCTGAAAATTTCATCAAAATCAGACCAGCCGTTTTGGAGTCCATACCCTACATACACAGAAAAAATTATTGCCGAATTATTTTCAAACAAACGCTTGTTTGAAAATTTTTTTAATTTTACAGCAAAAAGTAATAAAAATACAACAACCACAAGGGATTTTTGGGAAAAATTAGAGGTAGTCGTGGTTTTTTGCTCATATCTCAGCCATTTGTGGACCGATCTGGCTGAATTTCAATAGCAAAATTATAATAAGAATACCTGACAGAAAGATACCCCAACGAAGCTCCCATCATATCTGGGGGCTTCGGAAAACCCATTTCAACAGACAGACGGACAGCCGGATTTGAACTTCGCTTTTCATAAGGACCCAGAATATATCTACTTTATAGGGTGTAGGATCAATATTGTAGAAATTACAAACGGAATGACAAAGTTATATATATCCTTTTACCTTCGGTGAAGGGTATAAAAAAAATAATTTTTGGGATTGCAGTATTTTGATCATAACTTAGCCATTTTAAAGCCGATTTGAAAGATTTAAATACCGACGTGCTAAGGAAGAAATTTACCATTTACTTGACTTAAAAAGTTTGGACTCGGGAAGATCTATGAATCCCGAAAATGGGTATTTTAATAAAAAAAAATTTTATTTTGGCCATAACTTTTTTGCATCTGAACCGATTTTTCCGAAATTTTCAGAAAATATTTTCTACTAAAGATTTCCGGTCTTTTGATATATAAGGTGTAACCATCGGTCATATAGCAGTGCACAAATTCAGGTTTTTATGAAGTTTTTGATATTTTTTCTACGGGAGGTACCACGCCCACTTCTCCAACCCCGCCCACATTTTGTGGGATGGTGTGTATTGACAACCTTATTGTGTGTACCTAATTTGGAAACTTTGGCTTTTTCCGTTCACCAGATATACAGCAAAAAGTAATAAAAATACAACAACAACAATGGATTTTTTTAAAAAAATAGAGGTAGTTGTGGTTTTTTGCTCATAACTCAGCCATTTTTTAACCGATTTGACAGATTAATATACCGACGTGTTAAAGAATAAATTTACCGTTTACTTTAGTTATAAAGCTTGGACTCGGGGAGATCTATGGTTCCCGAAAGTGGGTATTTAAAAAAAAAATAAAATTTTTGGTCATAACTTTTTTGTATCTGAACCGATTTTCCCGAGTTTTTTATAAAATATGTTCTACTAAAAATTTCCGATATTTTGGTATATAAATCATATCCATAGGACATATGGCAGCCTTAAAATTTAGGTTTTTATAAAATTTTTATTTTTTTTTGTACGGGAGGTACCACGCCCACTTCTCCAATCCCGCCCACATTTTGTAGAATGGTGTGTATTGGCAACCTAAATATGTGTACCTAATTTGGAAACTTTGGCTTTTGCCGTTCCCCAGTTATACAGCAAAAAGTAATAAAAATACAACAACCACAAGGGATTTTTGGGAAAAATTAGAGGTAGTCGTGGTTTTTTGCTCATATCTCAGCCATTTGTGGACCGATCTGGCTAAATTTCAATAGCAAAATTATAATAAGAATACC
Organism: Pollenia angustigena; assembly: GCA_930367215.1. Lineage (NCBI taxonomy): Eukaryota > Metazoa > Arthropoda > Insecta > Diptera > Polleniidae > Pollenia > Pollenia angustigena. The sequence goes on along the minus strand of OV884061.1, from coordinate 19,445,556 downwards.
TGACAGAAAGATACCCCAACGAAGCTCCCATCATAAGGAAATTCCCCCCCCGTAAATTATAAAAATATGTTTTGTTAATTTCGATAATACAAGAATTCCCAATAATAATATTTTTTTTAATGTACAAAATTTTGGGAAATCCCAGCAGGGTTTTTTTTTTGTTTTTTTTTATGGACTCTCTAACGAAATTTTCAATAAGTATTTTTTTATTGAATCTCTAACGATTTTCAATAAGTATCCATATCTAAATCCTTATAGTTATTTATTAGATATTTCCAAAGCAATTCAGTTTACCGTATTCAAATACTTATTATTCTACATTCAATCCCAGCAGGTGTCATCTATATCCAAAGACTAAACGTTTATCTTGATAATGCGTACGGTTGAATTATTAAAAAGCCTTAGTATTTGCAATATTTATGTTTATATGTGCTATATGATTCAAAATTCTATTCGATCATTTTTGACGAAAGCAGTGATTTGTCGGGGAAAAGCCAGATTTCCTTATCTTTAAGATATTTTAACATACAACAAAACGTTTTTAGGGAAGAATTTATTGGCTTTGTTGTAAACGCATTTGAAGAGGCTTCAAAAGATATTGATGACGTCAATTGATGCGAAGACACTATCATCAATAGTTTTTAAAGCTTTGACAAATTTTGGTCCTGAACTAAAAAATTGTGTAGGAGATTGAACAGATGGGTTTCCTCTGATGTCAGCAGAAAATGGAGCTGTTCAAAATTTCAGGAAAAGCGACATAAATCGACGACAAAATTTTTTAAATATAATCATCCCAAGCGCAAAACAGTTTAAGCAATGTATTTAGGAGCCAAACTCTCTTCATTATAGTAGAAGCTTTGGAAAAAATATCTGAGTGGAAAGGTAATAAATCTACCTTTACATTAAGGAACTCACTTAGTACTTTTAAATTTATTAAGTGTGATACCTATTGTAAGACAGCCACCTAGTATCATTTTACAAAAGCAAGATATAGATCTTCAAAAAGGATCAAGCCTATCAAAATTTTAATCATGTGCCTTGAAGAAAAAAGAAATAAAGCCGAAGAACAATTTAAGCGATTTTTGAATAAGTTAAAAGTTATTTGCGTTCAAATCGAGGTTCCTATCGAAAAGACGAAATAATCACATAAAATAAAATGTTGAAGATTACTACCGAGTTGTAGGTAACATTCTTCTTATTGAATTTATTTTAGAAGATCTCATAACTTTCCCAATCGATATCCCGAATGTATTGAACATACCTAAACTTCTACCTCAAAGTGTAAACAAGGCATATACTGATACAAAACATGTTAAAACCACAACTGGCTGATGAGCTGATTATGCTTAAATAAACTGTGATGAATATATCTACCCTAATCAAAGAAAAATATTTCAAATTTTCGTTTCAATGTTCGTCAGTAAAGCTACGAGCGGGAGGTCATTTCCTACCCTTCGTCGAATAAAAACATCGCTCAGATCAACAATGACAGAAGATAGAATGTACTGTCTAAATTTACCTCACAAGGAAATCATAAATTGCTTATTTAAAAAGATTAATGCATATTGAACTGATCTTATATTTTATTTAACCTTTTTGTTGAGTTTTTTTAATTAGGGTTATGACTTTTTTTGGACAAAATTTCTTCATCCCACCACGCGATGATGATAATGAAAATAATTTTTTTAGGCCGTTTGGCCAAAAAAGTTTCCGCACCAAATGCAATTTCGAAAGCTCCTAAAAAAAAAATATTTTTCATTTCCATACACATTATATATGGTACATTTATTGTTTATATATGCTGTATATTTTAGCCCCCATATTCATAAATGATTATAAAATTTAATAAACGTTTATTAAGGAAAATTTTCATAGAAAATTTGGGTTTCAAGCCTTTATTAAATTTAAAATATTTTTATGAATACAGGCATAAATACATAACATAAGCAACTGTATAACAAAAATGTAAAGCTATTTTTTTGGGTTTAATGAAATAAATTTTAAGTTTAAAGTGCGAGTTGATTTACATAATGGAAAAATATTTTGTGCAACTTTAATAGCTCGTTCCGCGCATATATTACTACGCTGCTGAAAACTATCACTGTTTCATATATCCGCCAAATAACTCATCTATCGCAATATCTATCATTTGCCATTAAAATTTAGTTTATTAAAAAAACCGCGAAATAGAGTCGCGATTTTTTTTGCGCCCTTCTTCCATACAAATGGTAAAATCTTGTTATATTCATGAAATTATTGAAAATACATAAAATTTTGTTATTAAATGTTAATTTTTTATAGTAAAGAGAAAAATTGAAATTCAAAACTTTATCGCGTTAGGTACGGAAACTTTTTTCACGATCGCGAAAAAGTAATGCATCATTTCTTAATATTTTTTCACGGTCTATACGGCTATGCGATGAAGAATTTGATATTCGCAAAAAGTGCAAAAAGTACTTACCCTAATACACATATTTTGTTTAATAAACTTTTAAAAACAAATTTTTTGCTTTTTTGTATCCTACAAAATTCCCCCCCCCCCCCCCCTGAGGCTCAAGCTGGATCCGCGCGTGATATAGATAGATAGATTGTTTATTTAAAAAGCAATATATATTAGTGCTGGGAAACTATCGATTCACTATCGATATTATCGATAGTCTTAAAATATCGAAAATATCGATAGGAAAAATATAAATATCGAAGACATCTAACAGCAGCTATACACACAGTTTTTTGCCGCAAATTTTTACATGCTATTATTAATTCGCGCTGAATTACAGCAATGAATACAAACAACAAGAATGGCAAGTGGTATGGATTGCTTAGAAATGCTTTTTACTGCTAATTAAAGGCCTTTAAGTCGAAATTCGCACATGTTTATATAATGACTGAAACGTCAAATATTTTTAGTGTTGTAAAATAATGCAAATCCAAATGCAATTGCAAGCATAGTACAAAATAATGTACGACCATTAGAGGATAAGTCCGCTAGATGGATAACCTTTTTGGGTTAAGAAAATCAGAAAATATTTTAAAGTTGCAATGGAATATCTTATAGTCCCTGTAACTTCGGTTCCTTCAGAAAGGTACTTATCAATTTTAGAAAAGCTGTCATCTAAAATAACGTGCGTATATACATACATGCTTCTCATACATTCAATAAAGTGTAATGTATTTATTACACATCTCTAATCATTTATTACACATCTCTAATAATTTATCGTTAAATCAGCTGTTTCATATATTTTTAGAATCAGCTGTGTTGTTTATATTTTTACTAGTAAATAAACAATATTTTATGTATGTATGTGTAAGCATATAATTGCATGTAAATATATAGAATAAGGATTAGATTTAAGTACCGTTATTTTAGTTTATAAGGAGACAAATTTTGTAATAAAGCAAGATTCGAATACGAAACTTAGCCGAGCAAATTGGCTCTTTGTTTTCGTTTTTATTAAAATCACCAAGTAGTGCTTTGCCTTGGCGCTTGTTAGTGCCGGTATAATATAGTAGTGCCAGTGGCGTTTCAAACGCCGGCCAAACAAAACTCTTATACCCCATCAAAGTAGGGACTTCTTTTTTTATTTAAATGACATCCAGTCATTACAAAAGTGATAAAAACAACTGACTGTAGCCTTATAAAAAAATAATTAAAGTTTTCCTGCACAAGTACAATCCTTCAGTCGATAGTAATATCGATATATCGATAGTGAAATCTGAACTATCGATAAATATCGATAGTAGAAAATATCGATAGTATCCCAGCACTAATATATATGCATCTTTTTATTTAACCTGCTGTTAACATGATGTTTTTAGTGATTATGCATGATGTTCCTTTTCTTAAAGTAAAAAATAATAGTGGCACGGTGCCACTGAATTATAAATACAGAAAATAACTGTTTATATTTTTATACCCTTCACCGAAGGTAAGAGGGTATATATAACTTTGTCATTCCGTTTGTATATTCCACAATATTGATCCTACACCCTATAAAGTATATATATTCTTGGTCCTTATGAAAAGCGAAGTTCAAATCCGGTTGTCCGTCTGTCCGGTTGTCCGTCTGTCCCAGAAATAATGTGGACTAGGTTGATGTATATTTATGTCACATATACTCCGTTTAAGTTTGCTATTGAAATTCAGCCAGATCGGTCCAAAAATGACGGAGATATGAGCAAAAACCACGACTACCTCTAAATTTTTCCAAAAATCCCTTGTTGCTGTTGTATTTTTATTTCTGTATATCTTGAGAACGGCAAGAGCCAAAGTTTCCAAATTAGGTACACACATTTAGGTTGCCAATACACACCATCCTACAAAATGTGGGCGGGATTGGAGAAGTGGGCGTGGTACCTCCCGTACAAAAAAAATTAAAAATTTTATAAAAACCAAAATTTTAGGGCTGCCATATGTCCTATGCATATGACTTTATACCAAAATGTCGGAAATTTGTATGAGTTATAACCGAAATACTGGGGTCTAATCACCGCATACGATATCGAGCAAAATTCATCGAAATTATTTATTTTGGTATCTTGAAACTCGATATCGAATGAAATGTATTGAATTTGAAATAATAGCATTCGACATTGAGTAACTCGACATTACATTTATCGAGTTTTCATTCGATACGCCAGTGTCTATCGTATGCAAAAAAATTCAATAGTTTATTCGATACGATAGTATGGAATGCAGTGATTAGACCCCTGAGTTCCCGAAAATTACTCTTTTTATACCCTTCACCGAAGGTAAAAAGGTATATACAATATTGATCCTACACCCTATAAAGTATATATATTCTGGGCCCTTATGAAAAGCGAAGTTCGAAACCGGTTGTCTCTTATTTAAAAAAAAATATTTACCAGTTTAATTTAGTTTTTGTCTAGTTGCTCTGTATTCTGCTCGCATAATGGTGAAGGGTATATAAGATTCGGCACAGCCGAATATAGCACTCTTACTTGTTTTAATTACGACAAATATTCGCGCTCGCATTTGCGAAGTTTTCACTCAGAGATTAATTGGTAAAATACAATTGCACCTTCTAAGCTAACAGCCTGTTTTTGTAAAACACAAGTTGTCTCACTTGTAGTTTTCGTATTGATACGATAATGGTTAAACTTTGGTTTTTAAAAAACCTTTAATTATGTCAAATATGACATAAATAGGAATTTTTCATTCGTGAATCAACATTATTGCCAATGCTTAAATATTCGTACATTTACATTCTTTTTTGATATGTATAAAGATTTTGTGTTTGTGGCTAACCCTGGCTTTTGTTTAAAAAATTTAAAATAATATTTTAATATATTCTTTAAGCTTAAGGTCACTTTTTGTTTATTAAATAAATTAAAATGTTTCTTATTTTTCTTCCAATATTTCGATTTCCCTTGGAAATCTTCTTCAGGGTTTTTTGTTTTAATGTTAAAAACAATTGTTTTTGGCAACAAATGGAAAAATAAATTTAAAATTTCAATGAACAAACTTAAAATACAAAGAGAAAACCAAGTAAATTAAAAATTTAAAGCCTTAAACCAATTTTAATTTCCCTTTCCGTCAATATATTTATTATTATTTAATAACTAATTTCAATCTGAGCTATGCCATCTGAACTATATTTTGCAAATATTTAAAGACATGTGCATACTTATTTTTAATTTTCCCTTCCATCAACCAATTTTTATTCAATAGATGCTAAGCTATAGCGAGTATTCAAATTTTTCATTTTGGTGTTAAGAAAATGATAGAAAGTAATGACCGAATGTGACCGAAAACTTTATTTCGGTCATTTCTTTCTATCATTTTCTTAGCACCAAAATGAAAAATTTGACTACTCGCTCATTTATTTCTTGTAGCGTAGCTTTCAGTTTTGTCCCAGTTGTTCCTACATTGTTCGTTATCATTGCCCCCACAATGAATTTTATGAACTAAATATGACATACCAGACTTTTGTAATCTATCCTTGGCTTTTGGTTATAATCTCCCAAAATTAATTATTTTTGTAAGCGGGTTAAGAAAAAAAAACAAGTAAGAAAGTACAGTCGGTCAAGCCTGACCATACGAGAATGCACCCTATTCGGGAGCCATGGAACATCATGCTTATATGTCCATATAGATATGGATCTATCTATGTATGTTTTAAATTTCATTCAAATCGGTTTAAAAGCTTGTGAGAGGCAGAAATTGCGCTCTACCTCCCCTTGTGGCCCTATTTTTTGAAAACTGCATAGCTTTTGTAGCCATATAGAAATTGATCCATATATGTTTTGAATTTCATTAAAATCAGTTTCTGAGTGGCAGAAATTGCCCCTATCCCCCCTCGTGGTCCTACGATTCGGCTTTTTTTTTATAGGCTTGGTCCTCTCCAAAAGGTTGTACAAGGTATGGACAGCCAGCCAGCCCTCCCCACTATTGTGGTGTGGGTATAACAAATTGCTTTGTTGTTTGCGTAAGAAAATCAAAATAAAGCAACTTGTCAGGTTCAGTTGTTTATGCACGGGCACTTGCAAATTTAGATATAATCAAATAAATTTTTGGGAACACATAGTTTTTAATTAATAAGATTTTGTTTGTCACGCTTAAGTACCAATTTTCATTCTTGATAAATACACTGAAATTTTTTGTTGGAGGATAAGTTAGTTCCAACTCGTATTTCACTGGTTGCTAAGGTTAGATCATCAGAAACCTTTACCCAAAAGACTTAAGAAAAGCTAAAAATATTAGATTTGCAAACAAAAGTGAAGAGTGAATGAGAATGGCAAACACTCAAAAGAATAGGGATTTTTCCCTACGTATAACATCACTGGTTAAGCGCCTATTAGATAGTCATACTTGGTATGTTAAGGGCGAGCACTAATATCAAAATCTTTTTCTTTTCAACACACCAAACTGACATACACGAATTGTTCGCTATTAAAGCCTAGATTACACTATCTCACAAGTCTTACGTATTCCATAATACTTTGTGAGATAGAAATCTAATGAGTTTTGTTGCGACTGTCAAAAAATCTAATGTAACATGACAGTTTGTGTTCACATCATCACACAAAGTATAAACACTCACACATGAAAAAAAATGCAACCCTGATCCAATGAAAAGTATTATTGTTTAGAAATTTTTCAAAAAACGATGAAGTCGTATGGGATGTCAAACTTGTTTCTTAATACTTGTCATTTTCGTGACACATTGCATTCACACTATCACACTTTGTCATATTAGTTGAGTTTTTGACATGTATTAATACAAAGTATTATAGTGTAATATAGCCTTAAACGAGTATGATGTTATGATGACATACAGTTCGCATATACAAAGGAAGATCTTCTAATAGGCGCTTTACAGACGTGGTCAGTCCCGTGCATCATCGCAATGTGCGCACTACCAAAATATCAGTTCGCTTTGTGAATAGTCAGTTAAAACCCTTTTGCGTTAGCGTGTCTGATTGTTTAACAAACGTTTAAAAAATGTTTGTGCAAAAACCCAAAATTTTGGTTTATTGTACAAACTGTAGACTATGTAAAGTGTAAAGAGCGAAATAAACTACACGAACGTTTAAACAGACTTAGAAAAAATTGAAGCATGTTTCTTCATTAAATTAAATGGTTTAATGGTTTATTTGGCTCTTAAATAACAAAGTTTATTTCTTTGCTTCGATAATGTCTAATTTGGTGACAACAAAGCATTATTTGCGAAAAGTTTTGCTTATCTTTTACAAGCTGCAGGATTTATTCAAAAGCTAGAAAGTTGGGTATTACACGAATCAATACCGAGAGATTTCTAAAGATTTTGCATGTTTGAAATGCTGCTTGAACATTAACATATACTACGTTTATACGTAGCCTATTCGCAAATAAAAATTATTTGCGATTAACTAACTTACTGTTTATATGTCTATTTCTTAATGAAAATTCTTATTTTTAAGTGATGCCAGATGGAAAATTTATTCATTTAGTAGCACTGTATGTTTATAAACTTTTTATTTTTTAAGTGCAAAAGATCAAAAATTATTGTGTATTTTGAAATTAATTTGCACATTTTTGATTTAATTTTACTTTTGTTGTCATATGAATGTGCCACATCAAAATAAAAACGTAAAACGGTTAAAAATGTGGCAACGTTTAAAATCTTATTTGCAAATAGTGTCGTTAATCAGGAATTGTTTTCATGAGTTAGCTATTCGCAAATGAAAATTTAATTCACTGTTTATGCGGCAATATTCTCTACTTGCAATATATTTATTTGCGAATAAGTGGTGCGTATAAACGTAGTAATAGATGAGGATTTTAGTTGAAGTGTAAGGCTACAAATTTTTAATTTATTAATAGTAAAAGTATTTTGTGGCCAAACACTGCCCATGCCTGTCTAAATTTATGTTCCATTTTTCCAAAAAACCAAAATAAATTATTTTCTTTTATTCTTTTATGTTACAGATGTTTATGAAGCTGTTCAAGTTTCTCAACAGTATGTGCTTAGATCGGACAATGTTGCCATTACGAAACCACCTGTGCATTTAGGGTAAGTCTTAGAAATTTATGTAAAAAATTTTGAATATTAAGAACAGAGTTTGTTATTGTGAATCTGCTCTTAGTTTTTTGGTTTCATTTATGGTGGATGCTCGCGGCGGTTCTATGCGCGGTTGCCGCCACAGTGGTGTGCGTATAATTGTACCACCAAAATCATGTGCGCAACCAACACGTATCACTTGTCGATATGTAAAGCCAAACCGTATACATTATCCGCCACCCCTAATGGAAGGTGAAGCTTTAATAAGCAGAATTTTGGAACTATCACCCGTGGAGGCGAAATTTTTAGGGTAAGTAACAGAATCAAAGCAAAGCTTATTAGCATTACCCTACGTTTCCACGTGCAAGTAATAACTTGCAAGTAGTGTATACGTATTATCAACGAAAAATCAAGGAAACAGCCGATTGGCTGAAAGTACAAAAATTGTGTGAATGTAAGTCTGTGTTCATACGGCTCTTGTCTTGCATGTGGAAACGGGTGGTTAATAGTATTGTTAAAAAATAATTTCGCTTGAGAAACAATTTTATTGAGAATAATATAACCGCTATTTCGAAAAAAAAATTAAATTTCTAATTTATCCACACTAGCATTTCAACCAGTGATCTTTTTCAAGGATTTTTCATAATAAACAATCCATTTTCTTAACAAAATGCTGATCCAAAATTCTTATTGATAATATTTTGTTTGAAAGTTGCATAATTCTGCAAACGATTTTTAAAAAATCATTTACAAAAAATCATTTATAAGAAATTGTAATCTTTTTTTAGGCCAGTTATCTTGGAGGTTCCACACTTTGGATCGTTGCGTGAAAAAGAACGTGAAATAATAATTTTGCGCTCCGATAATGGTGAAAGCTGGCGAGAGCATACTCTTTTTGAAAAAGAAGAGTCAGTACTTGAGGTATTGCAGGAAACGATGGAAGCAGAACTAAGTCCATTGGAGGACTTACGCACAAACAGAATCATACGTATCGTTACGCGTAATTTTCCACACTTTTTTGCTGTAGTGTCTCGCATACGACAGGAAGTACATGCAATTGGTTCTGATGGAGGTACTGTTTCATCACAAGCTGTGCCCCAGGTTCAGGCAATATTTCCGCCAAATGCATTGACGAAGAAAATTCGAGTCGGTCTTCAGGCACAGCCAGTTGACTTAAACGGTTGCTGCAAATTGCTTGGCCAAGGAGTGGCTGTGTCGCCAGTTGTAACGGTCGAGCCGCGACGACGCAAGTTCCATAAAGCCATCACTTTAAGCATACCGGCACCGAAGGCTTGCACCCAGGGTATGGTAAATTCACCCTATACTGGTAATGCGCCCACCTTGCGTCTGTTATGCTCTATAACAGGAGGCCAGAATCGGGCAATTTGGGAAGATGTTACCGGTTCAACGCCTCTAGCATTTGTTAAGGATAGCGTGACATTTACAACTACTGTGTCAGCTCGCTTTTGGTTAATGGATTGTCGCAATATTGCCGAAGCCAGTCGCATGGCCTCCGAACTTTATTCCTATATGGCGCTTGTTCCATTCCGAGCCAAATTTGTAGTATTTGCCAAGCGTATTTCTCCAAATGAAGCCAAACTGTCAATATTTTGCATGACCGACGACAAAGAAGATAAAACTTTGGAACACCAGGACAATTTCACTGAAGTGGCCAAAAGTCGCGAAGTGGAGGTCTTAGAGGATCAGGACATATATTTGGAATTCAGTGGTAACTTGGTACCTGTACTAAAAACTGGTGAACAACTGAGTCTTAAGTTTCAAGCCTTCCGTGAGAATCGCCTTTCCTTTATGTTGCATGTAAAGAATCCCGACGAACCGTTTGCACGCATAAGTTTTATGAATGAACCGAAAACTGGACAGGGCGAGGCCCCAAAGCAACCTATTTGCACTCTTAACATTTCTCTGCAGGACACCGGATTAGACTTGGCTTCCAATAAGGAAAACATTGCTGCTGGTAGCCAGCGTAGCATCAACAGTATTAACTTTGTGGACCGAGGACTGAACCAGCGCGATCAAATCAATGCCGAATACAAAAAGAAGTACAATGAACGTGAGATTCAGCAAATGCAACAAAATGGTGGGGGCAGCGAATCGCAAACACAAATTAACGAAACGATCCACAAGGCCGATATGCATCTTTCGCAAATATGTCAATTGCTAGAGGAGGACTGGATGCCATTGGCCAAAGAATTGGGTGTACCCGAAACCGATATCGAGCTTATCAATGCTGAATATGCGGAAGATTCAAATCAGCGCGCAATGGTCATGTTACGATTATGGCTGCGTCTTCAAGGCAACGAGGCCACTGGCAATAAATTGCAACAGGCTCTCCAAAAAATAGGACGCAATGATATTGTCAATATCTGCATCGATAACGTGGAGCCCGTCACAGACGATACGGAAAGAACAAAAGCGGAGAAACAACTATTCCAAGATGGTCTAGACGCCATTACCGATTTCATTAATGATATTTCATTAACACCCCAATCAATCGATAAAACTGCAGTTATTGAGGTCACGGAAGCACCAATTATTAAAGAAAAAGTTGTTAAAAAAACCTCAACGACTCTTGTTCAAAATGATCAATCAAACGAACAACAGCCACAAGTTTTACATGAACAAATAGGTGAGTTCAAATTTACTTCCAATTACATTTGTATATTCAATACCCACTATGAGTTCCCTATGATTTAGTTTGTAACACATTGATTTTTCTCGAAGCCCTTATAAAATAATAAACGAGTTTTGAGTTATTTTAAAAATGGCACAATGAAGCAACTCCCAAATGAATGACGTACGCAAAGGAAAATGAAACGGCCCCCTTAACAGTTTTTAAATAGAATTAGGCTTTATTTCACTATGAAAAAGCTTCCGACGAACTGAAAATCTTTTTTGCTGTTCTTACTTGTTTGAATTTTAATTAAGATTTTTTTATTAAGGAACTACCTTCTGTTGAAATGTTGAAATTTCACAATTTATTATATGACATACAAACGTCTTTCTGAAACGACTAGAAACATTTAATACATAAAAAAAAATAATAAAGCGGCCCCTTTTGAGAGGACCTAGATGAACGTCAGACTGTAGATTAAAGCAAAACTTCAATAATGTCCATCATTTCTTGGATTTGCTGTTAACGTGGTCTAAGATCAATATTGTAGAAATAACAAACGGGAAAACAAACTTATATATATACTCCTTTTACCTTCGGCGTAGAGTATAAAAATGAGATAAAAACTCCCAGAGAGTTTTATTTATAATTGGGGAGTTCATTTCGTTTTTTCATAGAATTTAATGATGCGAGTAAATAGTATTCAAATACGAAGTCAAACCCTGAGAATTTTACAAATGATTTTGATAAATGTCATACAAGTTGCATGAATGTTTACACTGTCAAGTGGAAGTTCCTTATAACTCAGGGTTTCCAAGTGCGAAACAAAGCTTCATTTCTTAATAAACAGTTGGCATTAAAAATTACAACTATTTTTTAAATTAGATTGATGTGTTACCAGTATGTATTGTTGACCTTTTTTGTTGTTGTGGTTTATATTTTGTTTGGCTTGAGGTCATTTATTGTAAATTAAAAAACTTTTTTAATTTCAATCATCAATATTTTTATTTTTATACCCAATATTTCGAGGCAGCTCCGTTGCTCATCTTCAGGGGATCTTTTCAAAAATATATATATTGATGTTTTAAAATTAAATCAATTGTCTACTTTATGTATTTATGCAAAACAAAAAAAAATCAAGAAATATTTACAAATATACTTTAAAAAAGTTAAATCTGTAATTATTATTTCCGCAATCAAGTAAATATGGTAGCACTGTTTATGTTTTTGACATTAACTTGCTGTAAGTGACAAAAAATCCCTGTCTTTAGAAATTGCTTGCAAGTTGAGCTGCAAGTTGTCTGCAATCACGAAAAATGTGATGGTGTTAGTGAAAAAGTGTGATTGTATTGAGTTTTTCGCACTTGCATTTGCATGTGGAAACCCCCCGTCCGGGTTATTATTAGTTTTCGCAAATAAATTTGGTTTTACACATTTATTTCGAGATTCAAAAATCCGAACCATTTCATTTCGCTCCTTTATTGCAACATAGTCATATCTCAGAAAAAATCAAACTTGGCAAAATGCGATTAAAGTTTTCAAAATATATATTTATATATAGATTTAATAAAATATATTTTGCTATTACTTCAGTTCAGTTTGATATACAATACTGATGTTTATTTTTCATAAAAAGAAGGTATGAAGGAGCACTTTTGCTTAAGGCAAGATTACACTATTATACTTTGTATTCATACATGTCAAAAACTCAAGTAACATGACAAAGTGTGATAGTGTGAATGCAATGTGTCACGAAAATGACTGTATTAAGAAAAAAGTTTGACATCCCATACGACTTCATCGTTTTTTGAAAAATTTCTAAACAATAATACTTTTCATTGGATCAGGGTTGCATTTTATTTCATGTGTGAGTGTTTATACTTTGTGTGATGGTCTGAACACAAACTGTCATGTTACATAATATTTTTTGACAGTCGCAACAAAACTCATTAGATTTCTGTCTCACAAAGTATTATGGAATACGTAAGACTTGTGAGATAGTGTAATCTAGACTTTAAGAATGTCGGAATAAAGGAGCGATATCACAAAACATAAATTTGGTGCAAGTAATTCCCGAAATTTCCTGCCCGAAAATTTAAAAGATATTTTTGTCGGGGGTTATTTTCAGGAATATGAATCTTTCCGTTATAAACAGAAAAAGTTACTTTTTAGAATAGATTCTTAAAAAAATGGTGCAATTTTAACAATAAAACTTCTATAGAAAGTCCTGATTATAAAACATGATTTTAAGAGTTTATTTATTTTTTTTATTATTTAGATGAGGAGACAAGTGCTGGAATATCTCCTAGAACTTATATTGTAAGCGATATAAATTTGGCTAGTGATGGTACCAGTCATGCTGCACAACAATTTAGCGACTATGACATCGATACAATACGACGCATAGCCGAGGACCACACACTCCAAGTGCTAGAAGAAGCCCAGCAAAATATTGAAAATAATGGTAAAACAAAACTATAAATTAAATAAAAAACTGTGACTAATTTTATACTGTTTATACGATTCAAAAAGTCTTGTATGGACTTTAATAAAATTAAGATTCTTCTGTCTGACTGTATACAACTAAGCCCATTTGAATGCGTTATAAACATAACTTTATTAAATAACGGCAAATAATAGTTCTTTTCTTAAACTTCCCGGGAATGAAAGACACATTATATACGTTCCTAGGAATAGAAAAAGTCCTCTGAATTAGGAATCCTATTATCAAAACATGTTAATGAAATATCTTTTGAAATGTATATACATTAAACGACTTTTTATATTCTTATAGATATGTTGCAAAAACTTCAAGCCAAAGTATCAGAAAGTGCCGAGTACCTATCCAATAATAAAGCGACAAATGTCATCATTGAAACCCGGTATGGCAATATAAAATTTTTTTATTATTATTTTAGTTCTTATTAAAATTTTTAATTGATAATCTACCCATAAGCGATGATTGCAAAACCATTGAAAATACAACCATGACTACGGAAAATATCATAAGTGAACCCGTGCCAGCTTCAAATAGCAACGATATGATGCCAGTGTTTACACAACCTGAAGATCAGTTACTGGCTGCTAATGCAGACCTTCTTAAGGCCGGAAACAATGTTATTACAATAACACAATCTCTATTAAACGAAGAAGCTAAAAATGGTATTAATGAACATGATGATGATGATGATGCTACACTAAATAATGGTGATATAGTGGGAAAAAGAAATGGAAAAAATTCCACTTAGAAAAAAATTCATTTGATTCTTTTTTTTTAAATAAAACTGCATACATATGTGTACAATTATACGTCTCTTTATGAATTCTACAAACAAAAATGCAAAATGAATATTTATATTTATCGTATATAGTATATAGTTATAATAATATACCAAGTATATTCAAAAATAAAATAAAATTATATTGAAAATAAATTAAAAAAAGCAAAGCAGTATTATAAATCTATAAACAGAAATAAAACAAGTAAGAGTGCAATATTCGACTTAACCTAATTTTTTTGAGTTTTGAATTTTTGATGTTTGTATTTTTATTTTTCAAAAATTTAAGGTTGTTTTATTTCTTCTAAAATTTGACACCTTTAACCCTCAAGTGTATACCTGGGCCTGGTCAGGTATTCTTTGAAATTTTTTCAGTTTTTTCTTATATAATTGATATGTTTTTTTTACAAGAAAACGAGAAAGAAGCGTAAATGAACTGTTGAAAATAAAATCAACACGAAACATATCAAAAAGCATATGCAACAAATACTTCAAAAGCCCGAATCAAACACTACTTTTCTATCTTCTTCTATCTATATATGTATATAAAATAGATTGTGTGTATGTATGTATGTATGTAACGTATGGACTCCAAAACGGCTGGGCCGATTTCGATGAAATTTTCAGGAAATCTTCAGAATATTCAGGCGGGTGACAATGTGAAGACTGATTTTTGATTTTCGGTCTGCGGGCGGAGGGGCGTGGCAAAATCCAATTTTCATATTGCAGCTCCAATTTTGCCCCGCCCACTTTTTTCGAATAACCTAAAGTCAGAAAACGGCTCCATCGATTCGACAAATTTTTCTTTCAAATGTTAATCCATTTTAAGTTTTCATCGAAAGAAAAATTTACCACGCCTACTTTTACGAACACTTACTATTAAGCGCATAACTTGAGAACGATTGCTTTTTTTTTCTTTCTTTCAAATGATTGCTATGGTCCAACTCAGGTTTTAACTGAAAGAAAATTTTGCACCGCCCACTTACCTAAAATCAAAAAACGGCTCCATCGATTTGACTGATTTTTTTTTTTTATGTTTTCGTATTATCCATTTTAGCTTTTCATCAAAAGAAAAAATTACCACGGCTACTTTTACGCCCACTTTTTCTATTAAGCGCATAACTTAAGAATGGCTTGACCGATTTGGACGATTTTTTTCTACAAAATCATCGCCCTTTTACACCCACTTTTTTCGAATTACCTAAAATCAGAAAACGGCTCCATCGATTTGACAAATTTTTCTTTCAAATATGCGTATTAATCCATTTTAAGTTTTCATCGCAAGACAAATTTACCACGCCTACTTTAACGCCCACTTTGAGAACGGTTTGACCGATTTGGACGATTTTTTTCGATTTACCAAAAATCAGAAAACGGCTCCATCGATTTGACTAATTTTTCTTTCAAATGTTCGTATCTTTTTAACGGATTTTAAAAATCGAACGCAAACATTTTTTTCTAATTTGAACAGGACAACATGTTGAAGCTTCCTTAGAATTATCATCGTACCACACACCTACAATTGTTACTATATCGAACCCAAATAGAGTTGTATCTCCGTCAGGTTACTTAGCGACGGCAGCCACACAAATAAATTGGTTAAAATATAAAAAATTTCTCATTGCCCATTGCACAGATAATATTCCGCTTCGTACACCGTAGAATGTGGAATTCATTATTGTTAACTGTGACAGTTATCTTTAACTAGGTGTTCAACATTCCAGCGTTACCCCCAAAAAAATCAAAAATCTTAAAGTATATTCTTCAGATGTCGAGCTGCTCTTGACTGAAAAAAGGAGAGTTCGAAGAGAGTGACAACTGTACAGATCCCCGCAACTTAAGAATTTATTAAAGGAGTGCACAAAAAGGCTAAGAAAGTTACTGCAGACTCTGAAAACGGCTACTCTGGAGAAATATATTAAGAACATTGATGCAACTCCACAATCAGACTACTCATTAGGGCGTGCAGCTAGAAATCTAAAAAGGCCATTTATATCTAAGCCACCATTAAGAAACTTGAATGGTAGTTGGGCAAGAAACGATATTGAAAAGGGAAATCTGTTTGTTAGTCACTTGAAAACGTATTTACACCAACTATATCTCACGATATTGCGGTCGAGTTACCACCTGTTGCTGCTAGAGCAGATATTCCCCTAAGATTTGAGATAAGAGAAATCGAAAAGGCTATTTGTGACTTACACACTAAGATAACACCTGGTATTGATAAGATTAGTAATAAAATGGTTTTAGAGCTACCTCGCATTGCAAAGAAAATTATTCTTTTTATCTTTAATGCTATATTACGTCTGGAATACTATCCTCAAAAGTGGAAGGTTTCCTTAGTTACCATGACACCAAAGCTAGGTAAAGATCATACAAGAGTTGAGTCATATAGGCCTATTAGCTTATCAAATATATCAAAGCTATTTCAGAAATTATTAGTGTCAAAATTAACACCGATTTTAAATGAAAATAGTTGTTTTCCAAACCAATTCGGATTTAGAAGAAAACACAGCACAATTGAACAAACTCTTCGAATAGTTAATGTCATAAGAAAAGCCTTTGAAGAAAAAAAATTATTGCTCGGCACTCTTCATCGATGTTTCGCAAGTTTTTGATAAAGTCTGGCATGAAGGCTTTTTACACAAACTGAAGCAAAACTTACCAGCAAACACACACAAGCTTTTAAAAAGCTACTTGGTCGGTCGTAAATTTATTATAAAAGAAGGAAATTTCTTTAGTGCCCCTCAACCAATTGCCGTTGGAGTCCCACAAGGTAGCATCCTAGGCCCTCTATTATACTTAATTTATACTTCGGATATGCCTACAAACATCTACACCCAAACCTCAACATTTGCTGATGATACAGCTTATCTAAGCGTGCACGAAAACAGCCAAGAAGCATCTCGATACTAACAGGATTCATATATTTCAACTCGAACTGTGGTTAAAGTAATGGAGGATAAAGGTCAATGAGCAAAAATGTGTACACATAACATTCACCTTGCGTCGGGAATCATGCCCCCCATTAAAATCAATTATCAAATAATACCTCAAAATTCGCATGTAAAATACCTCGGAATACATCTAGATCGTCGTTTAACGTGGAAAAGCCATATAGAGGCGAAATTACCTCAAATGAAAGTAAAAGCCATCCAAATTCATTGGCTTATTGGTAGAAATTCTGTCGTTAGTCTCGATTGCAAGCTTTTACTTTACAACTCTATCTTAAAGCCTATCTGGTGCTACGGTATTCAACTATGGGGCACTGCCTCGGCCTCTAATATCGAAAAAATTTAAAGGCGCCAAAATAAACTTCTTCAAATAATCACAGCCGCTCCCTGGTATGTTAAAAACTCAAACATTCATAAGGATCTCAATGTGCCATTAGTAAAAACTATGATTACAAAATATGCAGTAAAATATTTAAAAAGGCTTGAACAACACCCAAATCCACTAGCTCGAAATATTTGAAATCATGGCGGCCACACTCGCTCAAGAAGAAGAGACACTGCAGCACTCACCCAATCAGAAGAGCGATAAACGCCTGCAAATATAAACAGAAACCGTGATGACGAAATTTGTTGTCTGGCACTGGCAGGACACAAAACAAAGTATAAGGATAAGATTTGGTTAATTATTGTAAGTTCATATTTTGTATATGAAGATTCAATAAATAAATATTGAAAAAAAACAAATACATAAGAATTCTTTCTTCGCTTTTATTTCGAAGAATTATTCTAGTTGACAACAAAATCTTCTTGCTATACATAAATATAATAATAGTAGTTCCAGCCAGGCATAGGATAGCTACAAAAAACTCTATACAAAATGCAAGTGCCACCTGGGCCAGCCAGTTTGTGCCGCACGAATTACATAGATGTCACTTGAAAAGAGTTACACTTTCCGCAAAAATGTTTTGTAAAATTAGTTCTTTTCTAAATCTTTTCGGTTCATTTTGATCAAATTTTTAAATTCTTTTGGTATTTTCCAATTTTTTTTTTTAAATCAAAACAAACATTTGCCTTTCGGTCGTATGTATACTGTATAGTAGGGTGGGTCGAAAAAAAAAGTTGTGCCAGTCACCACCTAGAATGAAAGATATGTCAATGAAGTTTCTAAAACAGGAAAAAAAATTGTTTGCCACGCCCCAAAATACAGCACTTTTGGTTTTTTATATGTAGCGCTGCCATTTAAAGTCCGATATCATCATGTCGTGGCAAAAACAATTTTTTTAAAGTTTTTTAACTTAATATATGTACAGTCAAATCCCGATAATTCGTACCCCGATAAATCGTAATTCCCGATAATTCGTAATAAACTGTCGGTCCCTGGAAAAAATCTCGTTAATTCGTAAAATTTCATACATTTTGGTCCCCTCGCTAATTCGTATTTTTTTTTCAAATAAAATCGTCTTTACTTCTTATAAATCGTAATTGTTTGCTAACTGTCACTTATAATTCGTTATAAAAACAACAGAAACATAGATAGAAAGAGTTTTTGTTTAGCGCTATTTTTTTGCGTGAGTTTTTGCTTTTGCTTGTGTGTGTGTTTACTTTCTTAAGATCAGTTTGTTACATGAATATTTTTTATAAATTTTATTTTTAACAATTGTTTTTTATGTTTTTTTATCGTTTTAGTAAATAATTTGAAAAACCCTGTTAATTCGTACTTATTTTATTTTAACCCCGTTAAATCGAAACCCCGCTAAATCAAAAACCCCTATAATTCGTAACAAATGGCCGGTCCCTTGCGATTACGAATTATCGGGATTCTACTGTATATACCTTTTATTCTTGGGCGTGACTGATGAAACTTTTTTGGTTTGTATTGGCTTCTACTTAGTTTAATGTAGTATGTATGTGAAAAAGAATAAAGGAGCTTAATTTGGAGGCGTATCATAAAAGTGAGCATATTCAAATCTATACATACGTAATTTTATAAGGACTTTCTTGGACAGTCAAAAAAATTGGACATTTGGGGGAAGGATCCGAGATGGCATAAGTGGCGCCCAGAATTTCCGGTCGGATTGAAAAGTCACGAAAAACAAAAATGAAGCCACTATCAAGCCATGAACAACGATATGCGACATGATGAGATCGGACTTTAAATGGCAGCGCTACATATAAAAAACCAAAAGTGCTGTATTTTGGGGCGTGGCAAAAAAAATTGTTTTCCTGTTTTAGAAACTTCATTGACATATCTTTCATTGAAGGGGGTGACTGGCACAACTTTTTTTTTTGTATGGAGGTCGACCCGGTCTACTGTATAGTTTATTTGAAAAAGAAAAAAATGGGTATTTGGGAGGGCATATATGAATATGGGGGCTAGACGCTATATAGTTAGCCTATTAGCAGAATTGAGAATTTTCAGCTTTTCAATTCTGATCGTATTCGTCAAAAATTCTTATTCCAAAATAGAATATTGCTGTCCGTGTGAACATGGTATAATTTTCAAAGCAGTGTTACCATTTGTCAAGTTATTCCATTTTTCGCAATGTTTTTTTGTTTAATATTTTAAAGCAAATTTAATTTTATATACATTTTCGTGTTTTCTTTTTAAAATTTAAACTTTTGTAGAAAAAAAATATATTATTTTTTTATTATTTTTTTTTTTTCAAAAATGGTGACATTTTTGTTTGATGGTACATGTTAAATTTTGATATGTGTAATACCTTTTGTACACTTGCATACATTTCGGAAGAACGCATGGAATTTACTAAAAATGTAAAAATACGCGTTTACACTTTAAACATCTGCTATCAAAAAAAAAAAAAAAAATGTCACCATTTCTGAAAAAAACTTTATTTTCTTAAATACTTTTTTCTACAAAAGTGCCAAATTTTAAAAGATAACACCAAAATAAATTTAGAGCTCATTTTGTTTAATAAAAAAAGAAAGTAAAATAAGGCTTGCAAAAAAGGAAAAACTTGAGAAATGGGTAATCGAAAGATGTAGAACGGAGTACAATGAGATAGCAACATTTTGCAAAGATTAAGAAAAATTTTAATTTTTAGCCCTCTGCATTTCTTATTGAAAAAATTTCAACATCTTCGCAAATTAATGTTAGATGTTTAATGTTGATAGCCCAGTATACACAAACAACAAATACATACAACGATTTACCTTTTATAGCCTTTTTACACAGATTTTTTATTTTTATTTTTAAAATTCATCTTTATTAACTTAGTTGATTATATATGTACATATTTACATTTTTCGAGACTTTTTACTTTGATCAACATCTAACATCTACCTACCATTAATTTGCTACAATTTTCGAAGATGTTAACATCTTTCCATAAGAAATACATAATAGGCTTTTTAGACTTGCTCACATCTTACATCTTTCATCTTATCGCAAAGATGATAACTTCTTCCCATAAGAATTGCACAGGGCTTAAAATCAACATCTTTCTTCATCTCTAAAAGATGTTCCTATCTCATGTTATTTCATTCAACATCTTTCGATAGTTTTCATCACTAGAAAAAACAAATAATTTGTTTAAAAGTATATACCATCACCAGAAAAAAATACAAAAGAGCCGGACAGCGATATCATTTATTTAGTTTTTATTCGCTCTTACACGTGAAAATAAATATTTTTATGATGAAAGATGTTACAAACGTAAACAAGTTTTTTTTCATTTTTAACATCTTCCACGCATTGCTCTAAGATGTGCTCAAGTGTAAAAGGGCTATAAAGCTTAAAACCAACATCTTTAAAAGATGTTCCTATCTCATACCATGTTCACACGGACAGCAATATTCGTGTTTCGCTCTCTTATTCCTGTTTCGCGCCCCAAACATGATTGAAACGACTTGTTTCCCCATACAAAATTTTGTGAGCGAAACAGGTCGTTTCATTTTGAAACAGGCTGCGAAACAGGAAAAATGAACTATCATCTCCAATTTTGATAACATTTATCGTTACTCTATCTGAACTAGCTCTCAAAAAAAATCAAAATAAAGAAAAAAACAAAATAAAAATTGATGTTTAATAAAATAAAGTGATTATTATAACATAATAATATCAATAAAAGTGTTAAATAATATATGTTTAAGTTTTATTTACTTTTTTTATCTATTTAAAAAAAAATCACACTAACAACACAAAAAAAATGTTAAAATGAAACAGGAATGAATCGTATGAACAGCATGTTTGACAAACTAGTTTCAAAGAGCGAAACGAGTGGTTTATAACGTCGTATGAACATAGCATCATTTTATTCCATGCTACAACTTTCGATTATTTTTGTGTCATCACTAGAAAAGTGGTATTAAGTTCTATTATTATTGTGGCATCCCTGACAAAAAGAAGTTTGTTTTGAAAGCAGCGTTACCATTTGTCAAGTTTTCTTTTTTACTACAATGTTTTTTTATTAAGTATTTTTTATATTTTTAAACAAATCGAACTTCAAATACATTTTTGTGTTTTCTTTTTAAATTTTGGCACTTTTGTAGAAAAAAAAGCAATGTTATAACAGAAATCCTAGCCTTTGTTAACAACTAAAGCAAAAAACAAATTTGTTTTTCTTGACCTGTACAAAAAACCAGGACAATTTAATAGTGGACCAGGACACCAGGACAAGAAGTCTAAAACCAGGACAATCCTGGAAAACCAGGACGTATGGCAGGCCTAAAGTAGTAAGAACATTCTGGTTAATTCAAACCACCTGTTTCTCGAATGCAGAAATCTTTGGAATACGATTTAACGTCAATGCCTTAAATTTTCAATCAAAAGTTTCTCATAATACACCTGAGTAAATCGCGTTAGGAAAATATTTCTTAAAAAACTTCAAATTTATTTTATTTTAATTTTTTTAGGTTTTCTCAAAAAGTGACCAATACTTACTCGATTGAATTAAATTTTTAAAAAAGAAGTAAGAAGTACTAACTCAATTCAAATGCATGTTTGGTCTTTGAAATAAAGTAACTGCTCTATAAAGAAAAATCAATCGTTGCGTTCTTAAATCTATCCGAAGCGGTATGAATAGTTTGGTTTACTCGGATTTTCTTTAATCTTCATTAGAGTAAAGATTATTCAGGTGCGAAATACTAAACTTTCATTTACATAAACATGAAAAGATATAGCATTTGTTACTTATAGACACTGTTGCCAATTTGACGGTTTTACTGCGATTCTAGCGGTTTTTATGTGCCTATCGCGGTAAAATTTCCATTTGGACGGTTAGCGGGAAGTCTAG
Organism: Pollenia angustigena; assembly: GCA_930367215.1. Classification (NCBI taxonomy): domain Eukaryota; kingdom Metazoa; phylum Arthropoda; class Insecta; order Diptera; family Polleniidae; genus Pollenia; species Pollenia angustigena. The sequence continues at coordinate 19,422,933 of OV884061.1, read as the reverse complement.
CGGTTTTTTAAATATCAATAGAATATAAAATGTTTGTTCTAGGAACTTAAAGATTTAAAGTTTTTTCATAAAAACATTTTACAGCATTTTTTTTTTTATTAATTTTTTGATAAGGATTAACTGGAATTCTGTCAAATTCTGTTCAGTTTACAAAAATAATTCGAAGTTTTATGGTTGATTGTGCTAATAACACTGGTCGCAAAAATATAAAAAGGCGGCAGCAAGAACCTTCTTATGTGATTTTTAATAAAATAAAGCGTGCTGAATACAAATCTTTTCACAGATTGATTCTATTACGTCTAGTTGTTTATGCGTTTGACTAATATTTCGTCCGAAATAAGGTCGCAATGCTTTAAAGGGAATTTTATTCAAAGTCATATGCTGGTAATTTAATCCAAATCGGACAAATTCGGCGAACTATTAGTAATTTTCATAATATATTTTTTATTTTATTTGTAATATATCTGGATTTGTAAAAGTTTTGTCCTTATAGATACAATTTTTTAATATATTTGTGAAAACCAAAAATTTTACTATAAAAACCAAATTTATCGCAACTTACTTCTGAATAGCTCCAAAACAGTTAAAAATATAAAAAAAAATGTTTTTTTTGATGATTTAAGGGAAATTTTATTCGTAATCATTTGTAAATTTTGTTCTCAACCATTGGATCAAAATCGGAGAAATCAGTTTCCAGTTATGATGAAATATATAAGCATCACCAGCCCATAATAAAAAACTAGACGTGATAGAAAAAGACTTAAAACGGATTTGAACTTTTAGGCACTTTTTTAAAAGAAACATTCTTGTATGTTCTCGGGGCTAAAAAAGTCAGAGAAATCAAAAACGTTACTATACCATTTTAATAAAAAGTCGTATTCCTTTAAAAAAAGCACCCTATATCTTGATTTGTATATACATTTTGCAACATATTGACATTTTAGTGATATTTTAAAACATTTTACGCCAAATGAAAAAGTTAAGCGGCTTCTAGCGGTTTTTGAAGTACGATTTGACGGTAAGTCTTCAAAAAAAGTTGGCAACAATGCTTAAAGAACACCTAATATGAATTAAGTAACTTTTGATTTGTATGCTTGATACCTAAGTCGATTAAAGTAAAAATAATTTTTTAGGGTCGACTAGTTTTCTTGAGTATTTTCTGAAAATAAAATGAAAATCCCTAGAATTTGTTTCTTGATACAAGAAAGTCAATTCTTTTAAGAAATCAAGAAAGCCAGACTTATATTAAATAAATGCAGCTTGAACTCATAAATATCTTCGAAATCGATAACTTTAGAAAACAAACTTCTTTCCGTGTATTATCCAAAGAGCATAGATTAAACTCTTATACATACGTATAAATACTTATCTTTTGGTAAACATCACTTAATCAGTCTTTTATGGCGATTTTCTCAATGTATCGACAAACTGTCTGTTACTTAATCACCCCTATCATGAATAATTTTTCCCTCGTAATTTTTCCCCTTTTCACATATTTGCGATCATGAACAACTCCCATGAAAAATTGTAATTCAAAGGAGAATAATAACGTGAAAAATTGTTCACGGGAAAAAATTCCCCTTATCGTGAAAAATTTTTTCCCTCGTAATTTGTTCACATTTCCCTTAGATTTTCTCACTTTATTTTTGCTAGGGAACAGAACATGTATGTAAGAAGCTCCTCCTATAAATCGAATATTAAGGGTTAATAAAGTTAAAAAGTTATAAACCGATATATTGCTCAACAAAATGCAAAACAACAGGTCGATTGCCTGCGGATTTGTGAAGCTTTCAATTGACTTGGTGGCAGAATTTTGGAAAATATTTTACAACATTAAATTTAAAAAGTGCAAAAAACAAACGTTGTAATCAAACTATCCCTCCAATACTAAATATTTTGCTTTATTATTTTAACTTTTCTTTAAAATATATACTTGTATATTTTTGAACAAAAATTTCATGGATTTTTAATATTTTTTAATCTTTCTTCTTTTTTTTTACATTCACTGGAACTGATAGCGTAGAAAATTTTTCACATGAGATTCACGATTGCTTTTTTCCCTTCGAGGGGAATGAAAATTTCTGGGAACAAAAATTCCACTTGTTATTCACGATAGGGGTGAATGTCAACATAAATTTATTGGACCGATAAACCGTCCGTTAACGATTTTGGGTTTCTCAATACAATGACAAAAAAACATTCACCCCTATTCTGCATTTCGATTACGTCTGCGCATTCAGTTCCGTTACGATCGAAAATTGGTATTCTGCAGAAAAACGGAATCGAAAGAATAAAAAGAAGATAACAATGTTTACAAAATCTATTGTATCAATGTGGAATGTGGAAATGAAACAGCAGAATAAGCAAGTCTGTTATCATTTTCATAAACAAGTGTCAAATTTAATAAAACAAGTTCTGTGTATAATAAAGTAAATTGTTTATAAATTTAATAAAAGAAAAATATTGAAATAAAATAAAAAAAGAAAAAGGTAAAAATAAGTTTTGCATAAATATATAAGTGTGTATAATCTAGTGAAGCTGAAATTAACTAAAAAAAGTAGAAAAAAAAAGTGTTGTGGTTAAATATGTAAAGACAAAATGTTAATAAAAACTGTTTGTAAAGAAATAATTTAGTGAGTTGCATTTTTATTTAATATTTAAGGACAAATGGAGTCTATTGCAGCTGCATTATTGTTGGAAGAGGAGAACAACGACAGAAATACAGTCACAAGGCTTCAAAATCGTAGCATCAGAGACAACTGCAATCCATTCGAAATGAGCGATCAATTGTATTCCTCCCAGAATGCTGCTACTTCTTCCTTTGAACGCTGGTGATACCCACAAGCAATGCCAGCTTTAGCCGTCATTAAATTTGCCAGTTTTTCGTATTGCCCCGGTGTTGTTGTTTTTGACCTGCATACATACATAACAAAACACTCATATTCCAGTACAAAAAATAACAATTTAAAACAAAAAAATTATAATAATAATTTGTATTTAAATCGTTTTTGAATTTTTTAATTTTGTACTTACATTTTTTCACTTTTTTACTTAAAAAAATAAAAATAGAAAAAACCTCCGTTAACAAAAAAACAACTGAGAGAAACGGAGCTCCGATCGTAATCAGGGCTGTCAGATATGGCGATTTCTCGCCAAACGTGGCGATTTTGAAACGTGTTTGCCGATGGGATTTTCCATTTGGCGATTTTTGAAATTACTGGCGATTTACTTGGCTATTTTGAAATAAAAAAACTTGCATTTTTATTGACAAAAGCGGAGTTAGCCCTCTCCAGATAAATATGTATATATAAATAGGTATATACATACTTATAGATTTTGTTTAATACCTAGTTTGTCACTTTTTGTTATAATTACTAATTTAAGAAAAATCTGGCTAATTTTTTTCACATGATTTTTGTTTTATTATCATTTAAAGTGAATTTAATATTCAGCCACTCTTTAATTCCAGGGTTTAAAAAAACTGCAGTCGAAACCAAAACCTGTCGAACAAAAAACTAAAATTTTTCTACAATTTTTCGCTTTTTGATTTTGTTTGGCAGAGACTTTTTACATTTAATGAATTAGTAGTAAAAGCAAAAGTTTTTTCTGGCCAATGACAAATGAAGAAGTGGAAGAAATGGCAGTTTTTCAACTTCGACTGCAGTTTTTTAAACATTGTTTAATTCAGTTTTTTTTGGCGATTTTTTTAATGTAATATTATATCAGTTTTTTTTTTGTCAAAAACTAAACAAAATTGACGTTTGGCGATTTCTGATTTTAAAAACATATTTTTTTTTTTTTTCAAAAATGATGACATTTATGTTTGATGGTAGATGTGATCAATGTAAACGAGTGTTTCACATTTTCTACATCTTTGATGGTAGATGTTAGATGTTGATCAGTGTAAACAAGAAGTATGAGTTTATTTTTTGTATTAAAGGCAACTAAGTTCCATGCACACATATACATTAGCGTAGCCAACATCACTTAAAATCAAAGAGCACCGGGCAAAAAAAAGTTTATTTTTTATTTAAAAAAAAAAAAAAAAAAAAAATAGCTGAAAATTTTAAAGCTAATCTGTAAATAAATCGATTATGTATAATAAGTCCAAAATTTGTATTTTCCTAGACAACTTCATGTATATTAGAGAAGTTCAAAAAGATTATAGTAAGCTTATTAAGTCAATGAATGAGCTTATTTGGTTCATTTGTATAAAATACATTTATTATGAAGTTTTGTGACGATTGGGTTAAGAAAAGTAGATGGAAAAGTTTAATAGTAAATACAAGGTAAAAAAAAATCACTTGTTTTAGTTTTTGTCAAATTTTTTAAATGTCGTTAAAGTTTTTATTCTAGACGATGAATTAATCAAAATTATGATACAAATATGTTTTTAAAAAGGTATAAAACCCTGAAATCGGTTTAGAACTGGACCAGTAATAAGTAATGTGCGAGAAATGCGAGCACACACCTTAAACATTTTTGAAATTAATTAAATTTTTTATTCAAAAGATTTAAAATTGTGAGATATTTATTACAAATTATAGAAAATACGATACGTTACGGTTAGTGACATTGCACTGTACTAAATTTAAGGTCGTCTTAAGCTACTTTAATTCTTAAGATGTCGAATGCACTCAAAAGAAAAATCAATCCATCCGTATTCAAATCAATTCGAAACGGTATTAATAGTACGGTGAGTACGGATTATCTTGAATCAAGTACAGAAAGATGGATTCAAGTACGGTTTTTTAAATCGCGAAATACTTTACTTATCCATATTCAATTCCGAATTCGTACTTACAATACTCCGAAAATGAGATTGATTTAAGTTAAACTAAGATTGAATCAACTTCAAAATGCTCTTGATTCAAGTATTATAAAGTTGATTTTATCCCGAAATCATGTTTAAAAAACCAAAAAAGAAATATGAAAGAGGGAATTATTATAATTGATTTTCTTCCCCGTTTTACAACTTACAGAATGATAAAACACCAGCATCATGCCCGATATTGTTTTTCCTTTAAAACATCTTATGTACATATTTAACTTATAGCCTTTTTACACTGAAAAACATCTACCATCGATTTGCGAAGATGTTAACATCATTCCTTAAGAAATACATGGGGCTAAAATCCAACATCTTTAAAAGATGTTCCTATCTTATTTTATTCCATTCTACATCTTTCGATTATTTTTGTGTCATCACTAGAAAAGTGGCAATAAGTTCTATTATTATTGTGGCATCACTCACAGAAAAAACTATTGCCGAATTATTTTCAAACAATACTTTGAAAATTTTTTTAATTTCTATAAATTTTTTTACTGATTCAAACAATATTTTTGTTTGATGTTTATTTAACCAACAAAAATGTGGACAACTCTTAAAAATATAATAAACGCGTTATTGGTGTCAAGTTTTCATAATTTTGTATGAAATTTTTAACGCTCTTTAATGTTGTCGTCCTTTTGCATTTTTTTATTTGATCGTAAGCAACACTTCTTTATGTGAAATATAAGAACAACAACAAAAAACACACACAGTCTATTTTTGAACGCTTTAAAAAAGTGCAACTATAAGAAAAACAATAGCAGAAACAACATTACAAGAAACAAAATCCCGTATTCAATTTTTTAAAACTGTTTGGTTAAATACATCAAATATAAAAATAGAATGATGACGAAAAACATATCGAGTCGGTCTGCTGCCGTTTTTGGTTACATTTCTTCTTTAGCAAAGGAAAGGATACAGCAACAGAGAGTGATAAAGAAAAACATTGTGTTGTGTGTATAAATAAGACTTCGTTCAAAAATTATTCCAACAAAAAAAATGTGTCTCAAAGCCAGCCGGCGGCTCTGCTCTGCCGTCATCTTCTCATACAGTGCTTTCTTGTGTGCGCGTCATTGCTTGTGCCAAAACTTTTTTTTTTTTTTTTTGAAATTTTGTATATGAATTTCAGTAAACTTTTTGTTTGATTCAGTTAAATTATTTGTTTGAAAAAATCAGTGTTTTTTTTTCAATAAACAAAATGCAAATAAATTGTTTGAATATGCAAATTTGTTTATAGGACCGATTTCAGACAAAAAATTGTTTGATTCTACAAATTTTTTGTTTGAATTGGAAAAATAATTTTTTCTGTGCTGACAAAAAGAAGTTTGTTTTGAAAACAGCGTTACCATTTGTCCAGTTTTCTCTTTTATTGCAATGTTTTCTTGTTAAGTATTTCTTATATTTTTAAACAAATTAAAATTCATGATGGTAGAAAGTAATGTTTACAAGTGTTTCACATTTTCTGCATATTTGATGGTAGATGTTGATTAGTGTAAAAAGCCTATGAAAATATAAACTAAATGAGAAGCAAGAGCTCAATTTTACTTTAAAAACATGTAGATAATATTCCAAAAAGCAATTTTGGTGGAAATCAAGTGCAAAACAATTGGTATTTAAGTTCGAATTTCAAGTTTCGGCGGTTAAGAAATTCTTATGTTACACTTTATTTCAATAGCATTCTCCAGTAAAATGAGAATTTGAAATCAAGTGAATATTTGTGCAATATTTTGAAACTGGAAAAGCGTTAAAAAATACGTTTGAACTCACGTTTATTTCCAGTTAAATTTTAAGCACTTTGAATTTAATATTTGAGCGCTTATTGGGATATGTTTTCTTCTGGTTCTGTTGTTTTTTGTTGTTTTCACACACAACAAGCAAAAATTTTTTCCAACTTGAGTGGTGTTGTTGTAATTGTACTACAAACTTTAGAAAACACACGCTTATGCACGAAAAAAACAATGAAATGCTGAAAGATGAGACTAATAAGTTTTATGAGATAAAAAACGCGCCATTTCAGGAAAAACGCACCAACTTTTTTATTTAAAATGTTTATTGAGTTAATTTTGCATAACAAATATAGTTTTTGTATTGAAAATGCATACTTATAACAATAAAACAATCTTTTACGGTTCAGGGTTTTGGTAAAAAAAAAATTTATCAAAATTAAAAAAAAAACCAAAATTTTGCACTGTTGAATGAAATGGTATTAAAACAGGTGAACTTAATTGCACAAAGATTTTTTTCTCATACTGAAACAAAATGTTGAGTTGAATTTGCTTTGGTGCTACCAAAAATTAAAAAACGCACCGAAAGTTAAAAAAAAGCGCACCACGCACCAACAAAGAAATTTTTCGCACACAAAATTTAAAAACGGACCGAGTTAACAACGCTGATTAAAACCCTCACTTTTTAATTTTACTATCTGAGAGATACTACCAACGAAAAGTTCAATCTTTTTTTTTACTCGATTTAAGAATTTTGTACTTATTTCAAGAATTCCGGGATTGATGTTCGAAAGTAATCACATTTTGAATTGTTTTAAGTATGTTTTAGTGTTATTCGTACTTGAATTTTTGAGTACGACTCGTACTTAAAGTAAGTATAAAAAACAAGTGTTTTTCTTGCTGCGTGCAAGCAATTTAACCGTTGCACGTGGGAGTGTAATCCAAATTAAGACTGCCTGATTTTTTTTTAACAAAAGTGGAAATAAAATTAGTTCCGTATAATGAAGTTTTTTAAAATTAAGTCATGTTATGGTCCCATGCAGATTCATTTTAGGAAAGTTAGACTGTATATATTTTAAATCTACGATAAAAAGATCTCTTGGAGAACATAGTACAATTAAAACTCAAATAAATATCCAAATATATAAATATAAAAATTTATCCGTTAAAAATGGTGTATTATTTACAGGACTTTATTTTGGGCATTTTTTCTTTTATCGGGGGATTTTTGGGGAAACATTTTTTTAAGTTTGCGGGACAAAAAAAGTACCTTAACAGCCCTGCTTTTTGATAATTAAAACTATTTTAGATTCCCTAAAAAAATTCTAGCCGATTGGAATAAAGCATTCGCATCTAAAATGTGATCCTGATGAGAGCACTGGAGGCTATACTTCACTGAATTTCTTTTAAGGCTCTTTACCATCACATTATGGCTGCCAGACGGCCTGGAATGTCCAGTTTTTTTGGTCTTGTCCAGTTACCAGCTCAATTACAATTTTTCCAGTTAAAATTTTATTTCTTTAATATTAAAAAATATTTTTTTTTTGTAGCATGTCATAACGTTCAAAAAGTGTCCATGGACTTTTAAAAGTGTCATAAAGTCCATCAGAGCAGTGTCATAATGTCCATTTTTACAAACTCAAAAGCATAGCCAGCATTTGGCCGCGAGAAAGGATTTTCTTCTCTGGGGTATAACAAATATCAGCTTCGCTAACTAAAGCTTCTCTTTACAGGCGGCCGTCGGCCGGGCACAAGGATTTTCTTTTCTACGGAATAACAAATACCGGCTTCGCTAACTAAAGCTTCTCGGCATAGTCGGCCTTCGACCAGGCGCAAGGATTTTATCCTCCATGATAAAACAAGTACCGGTTTCGCTAACTTAAGCTTCTCTGCACAGACGGCCTTCGGCCGGGCGCAAGGATTTTCTCCTCTATGATAAAACAAGTACCTGCTTCACTTAGTAAAGCTCCTATCGGTATTTAAAAAATATATAATTGATATTTATCGCCGATATTTAAAATACCCATATAGTGATGCTGAAATACGACTATCGAATTCGATATTTTTTAAAGTAAGTCTTCATTAAAAACTCAAAATTTTATGTTTTTTTAAGAATTGGCATCACTGCATGCATCATATGTTTTTAAAACTAATATAAAGATCTAAAATGATTGGCATTTATAAGAAGGAGAATTAAGAAAAAGCGGATTTTTCACATTGCAGATTTCTAATTAAAACAGTAAAGTCAAACAAACTTGAAAATACTTATTTTAAGCGGGTTTGGAACAATATATGTGCCTTTATACAGTTAGGGACAAAATTGTTCACGAAATTATAAAAATTTTATGTATATCATGAAAACTTTCAAAGTTTTAACTGGGAAACTTTCTAAAGCTATTATATGGCTTTCTACATTTTATAGTAAAACTATGTTAACTTATTTTCAAAAGTACCGTTAGTTTTTATATTTATGCTAAGTTAACATTCAAACCGTATGTGTGAACAATATTGACCCTGTGTGAATCTTTTATAAAAATTCCAAAAAACATTTCAAGTTTTATCCGTGGGATTTGCTTTTAAAGTTAGTAAATTAATTCATTAATATTAAATTGTTTAAAATTTGAAAAAAAATTTAGCAATTAAATTTTGCCTAGTTTCTTCAAGAACGGTAAGTCAAAAACGGCACTTTTAAAACAAAATATTGTGAAAAATTTACAAAAAGCAGTCTCAAATCGAATGATCACAAAAAATACAACATTTTAATAAGATTTGAATGTAAAATAAAACCAGGCGCGGATCCAGCTTGAGCCTTAGGGGGGGGGGGGGGGGAATTTTGTATGATACAAAAAGTAAAAAATTTGTTTTAAAAGTTTATTAAAAACAATATGTGTATTAGGGTAAGTACTTTTTGCACTTTTTGCGAATATCAAATTCTTCATCGCATAGCCGTATAGACCGTGAAAAAATATTAAGAAATGATGCATTACTTTTTCGCGATCGTGAAAAAAGTTTCCGTACCTAACGCGATAAAGTTTTGAATTTCAATTTTTCTCTTTACTATAAAAAATTAACATTTAATAACAAAATTTTATGTATTTTCAATAATTTCATGAATATAACAAGATTTTACCATTTGTATGGAAGAAGGGCGCAAAAAAAAATCGCGACTCTATTTCGCGGTTTTTTTAATAAACTAAATTTTAATGGCAAATGATAGATATTGCGATAGATGAGTTATTTGGCGGATATATGAAACAGTGATAGTTTTCAGCAGCGTAGTAATATATGCGCGGAACGAGCTATTAAAGTTGCACAAGATATTTTTCCATTGTGTAAATCAACTCGCACTTTAAACTTAAAATTTATTTCATTAAACCCAAAAAAATAGCTTTACATTTTTGTTATACAGTGGCTTATTTTATGTATTTATGCCTGTATTCATAAAAATATTTTAAATTAAATAAAGGCTTGAAAACCAAATTTTCTATGAAAATTTTCCTTAATAAACGTTTATTAAATTTTATAATCATTTATGAATATGGGGGCTAAAATATACAGCATATATAAACAATAAATGTACCATATATAATGTGTATGGAAATGAAAAATATTTTTTTTGAGGAGCTTTAGAAATTGCATTTGGTGCGGAAACTTTTTTGGCCAAAACGGCCTAAAAAAATTATTTTCATTATCAATACTAAATTGCCCATCGCGTGGTGGGATGAAGAAATTTTGTCCAAAAAAAGTCATAACCCTAATTAAAAAAACTCAACAAAAAGGTTAAATAAAATATAAGATCAGTTCAATATGCATTAATCTTTTTAAATAAGCAATTTATGATTTCCTTGTGAGGGAAATTTAGACAGTACAGTATATCTTCTGTCATTGTTGATCTGAGCCATGTTTTTGTTCGACGAATGGTAGGAAATGACCTCCCGCTCGTAGCTTTACTGACGAGCATTGAAATATGATGACAAATTAGCAGATAAATTAATGAAGAAAGAAAAACAGGTACATAAGAAAAAGTTTGATTGTCTTATTAACTTGCAAAGAAAAGAATTAGGAATAAGATTTAATAGGAAATGGTTTGTTAATAAAACAGATAGGGATATACCAGAGGATGTACAATGAATTTTATCTTTAGGACAAAAACACGCACTTCCAGTAGATAAAGGGGATTTTCCATTGATGAAATTTATATGTGATGGTGAAGATTTTATTGAAACTGTAGAAAATAAAGAACAACAGGAAATTGAAAGGTCAAATTTTGTAACGGTAATAGATAATCATTTAAATAAAACGTCATTAGATTGTAGGGATAGATTTACAATAAATAAGGTGAAATTGAGTGAAAAATTTCTTAGAAGTACTAGCGAAATAATGATTTTAAGAGCGGATAAGGGTAACACAACGGTAGCTATTAATAAAATTTTAAGTGGTGATACTACTTTTCAAACATTAGAAAAAGATCCAACAAGCAGATTTGAGAAAATTAACAATAAATTTATTGAAGAACTTTTAAAATTAAATGTGATAACATTAGTGGAAAAACACAAACTAAAAACTTTCATATCTGTAGCACCAAGATTATATGGTTTACCAAAAATTCATAAGGACAATTTTCCTTTAAGGCCTATTTGTTCGTCCATAAATTCACCCTCACATAATCTTTGTAAATATATTACGAATTTACTTAAGAAGATAACGGAGAATTCTAAGTATAATGTTAGTAATTCTATACAATTTAAACAAAAGTTGGAAAATTTAACAATTCAGTACCCATGTTTTGTAACTATAGTGAGAACTTCTGGCATCGAAAAGATGTGAAACAAAATATTCCATCGTTTCTCGAAAAGTGGGAAAAAAGTGAGTCTGTAACTCATGTCGAAAACTATCAAAAGAGATTACGTCGTTACGTTATAAATGTCATAGCACTGCACTCGAAGCCGATATGACATTGCAGACGTTGAGAACGCCACTAACACATATCGTTGACGACGACCAAAATTTACTACTTTACTTTCAACGACGGCGGCGAAAATACAACCGTCGGCTTTACCAAATAATGTAACGTGCGGCTTTAATGTTTGTTGTTTGGAAACGAACTTTGAAAACATTCATATATTTTATAAAAATGTTAAAAGCAAAATAATTAAAACGAAAAAGATATTAATTTTATTATTCTTTGTATTTGCATTTTTATTTGTTTTTTAGTGTTAAAATTTTTTCTGGTCCCATTTTTATTCGTGAGTTTATTTGACAGTTCAAAGCGGGAACTCTTCTCACAAAAATGTTACAGACACACTTTTTCTGTAAATTGGCGAGTAGTTTCCTTACGTGACAGCTAGTACTCGCCAAAAAAAATTTACAGACATAGTTTAGTGAGAAAAACAGCTGTTTGTTTCATTTCACACATTTCAATCGAAAAGTTTCTTGACGCGAGAGTTACAGAACATGGGCACTGGATAATGAAAAATTAATATCACTTGATGTTGTTTCATTATTTCCTAGTAATCCAGTGGACTTGGCAATTAGAATTATTGAAAAAAATTGGGATAAAATTTCAGGGTTAACAAATATTAATTAGGATTTATTTTTGAGAATTATAAAGTTTTGTATATGCACAAAAAAGGGCCTACCTATGGGTTCTCCAGCATCTCCAATAGTTGCTGATATTGTTATGGAGAAATTATTAGATACATGTTTAGGAAAATTGACAATTAAACCAAAGATAATAACGAAATATGTAGATGACTTGTTTGTTATAGTTAATGAGAATGAGATAGATAATTTGGACACATTGGTTATTAGGAAAGGAAGTAGATTATTGGTAGATTGGTATCAAAAACCAACCTCATCAGATAGAATTTTAAATTATTATTCTAAACACCCAAATAGAATTATCATTAACACAGCTAGGAATCTAATAGACAGGATATTAACAATTAGTGACAATAGATTTCATAGGAAAAATAAGGAAATTATTGGGAATATTTTGAAGAATAATAGTTTTCCCAACAAATTGATTTGCAAATTAATAAGACAATACAATATAGATAGATCTCGTAATATTGATGAGATTTCGGCACCACGTATTTATAAGTCATTAACTTATGTACCTGGGTTTTCAGAAAGATTAGAAAACTCGAATATATATGATAAAGGGAAATACAGAATGGCACATAAGGTGATCAATAATGTAGGGAAATTATTCACAAAAACTAAGGATAGATTACTAAAGTCAGATAGGTCGAATTTAGTTTATAAGATTCATTGTGGTTGCAATGATAATGAACAATGTAGGAAAATATATGTAGGAACAACTGGGACAAAACTGAAAATTAGATTAGCTGGACATAATCATGATCAAAAATATAGGAATTATAATTCAGCCCATGGAACGGCGTTATCAACTCATTGTAGGGATTTTAATCATTATCCTGATTTTGAAAACACATCAATTTTGAATACGGAAAGTTTTAAGAAACTTAGATAAATGTTAGAAATGTTGCAGATAAATAATGTTCCATTTGAGAAAAGGATTACTTTTAAAAAAGATACTGAGGGCTTAGCTCAAATTTATAGACATTTATTGAATAAAAATAAATAGGTTGATGTAAGGGATAATTATAAATAGGTATTTGTCCTTGATTGTTTATAAAATAAATTTCAGATGGCATAGTTTATTATTGACGGAAAGGGACATTAAAATAGGTGTTAGGCTTTGAATAAATTTAAAATTTTGTTTTCCTTTTTTGTTTGTTTGTCTTTTTGTTTAAAGTTTGTAGAATAGAATTTTAAATTTATTATGATAATTTTGTTTTTTGAAGTTTTAAAATTTATTTTTCCATATTTTATTTTTCCATTTATTGTCAAATTTTATTTTTTTTTTTTAAAAAATTTCCTGAAGAAGATTTCTAACGGAAATCGAAATATCGAATAAAGACATTTTAATTAATTTTTTTAAAAAAGTGACCCTAAGCTTAAATAATTTAATAAAGTATAAAATTTAATAAAAAAAAAGGTCGAAGAAAAAGGATTATAATTTACTAAAAAATATTTGCTTTTTCAGGAAATCAATTGAATTTTTTATTTGCGTTTCTAGAGCTTGCTTTTATATTTATTGTTCATTTATTCCTTTTTTTATTTTACAAAGTAATATTTTCATAAACAAAACAAGCTTGTGTGTTTAAAACAGCTGTTACAGTGTTGTTTGTTACATGAACTTTATTATGCGGGTGCTCATACTATAATATATGTTAACTATTATTCAAATCAAAATTGAAGTTTATTTTATGTAACAAAATTGTTATTTTGTTTTATTAATTGTTTTATTTGTTAAAAAAATAATTTAATTTATTGATTTTATTGCTTTTAAAAAAATATTAAAGGTGCGATTAATTCTGCTACTCGATTTGTTATTCACTAGCGAATATAAAATAAATTAATAACCACTTTTCAAATAAATCCATATCACTAACACTAACACGCGCAAGTGTAAAAATTTCAATTCGTTAACAAAATTAAATTCGTTTTTTTTAAATAAATTTAAGTTTAAGGGATTTTTACTTTTAATAAATAATATGAGTTCTAAAAGATCATTTAAAAGAGATGTACAAAAAGAAAGAGCTCGACTTAATGACAAACTAATTGCAACTTGCCATCATCTATCGAATGAACCGGAATATTCTCCTCAACAAGTGGAAGAGCTTAAAATCTACAATTTTGGTGTAGATTTACCTCTAACCCTTCGGCAGAAGCTACAAAAATGGTATGTCCAGTACAGTCCTGCAATAAAATGCTGCTGCAATAGCCTTTTGAAAATGTTAAAAGAGGAAAATATGGATGTGCCTACTAGTGTTGGCGGACTTTTAAAACGAAAAGATAAATGTGTTATTAGAACGGTTACACCTGGGGACTACATCCATATTGGACTTGAGAAACAGTTGCAATAGATAACCGAATTATTGTTGCAGCGTTCCCCCCCTGAATCCGCGCCTGTTGGATACCAAAAGCAACAAAGCTGGTCGCCCAAAAAAACTTTCGCCAAAAGATTTTCGAGAATCAAAGCGACTTGTTGTTACTGGTGTAGTCAATACCTATAGCTAATAAGGCAAATACTGAGCATAGAGTACAATTTAGATGTAAGCACTAAAATCGTACGAAGTTGCTTAAGTTCAAGTAGATCAGCAGATAGAATAAAGACCGACAACCCACCTTTAAGCAAAAATAAACGCTCAAAACTGCTGAAGTTTGCAAAAAAGCAAGAAAAATTCACTTTTAAAGATTCAATGCGTGTAACATGCTTAGATCGGGCAAAAATTACGAGATTGTTAAAATTTTGATGATCTCATAAATGACTTAAGATTGTTTTCGCGGAAACCAACTTCGAGCACTCCGCTAATGCAGAAGAAAAATGTGTGCTAAGTACTACATAATCATCCTTAAAGACCCGTAGATTCCAAGATTAGCCATATTCGGCTAAGAACCACGACAGGGTGATATCATTATGCAGGACAACGATGTTAAGCATACTTCAGAAAAAGCTGAAAGCAAGTTTAAAAATAAATTTACCTCCTCAGTCGCCAGAGGTATAACGACTTAAGTACCTTTGGTCCACTCCACAGCGACAATTTTTTTGTTTTTGCTCAGAGGAACCCGTCTAACATTGTATATAAGCTTTGGGAGCTTGCCGTTAAAGCTTGGAAAAAATAAAGCCGAAACTGCTAAGAACTTTTGTAAAAGAATAGAAAAATGGATTAAGGCAGCTTAAAAGAACAAAGGGACAACACCCCAAACGCTAGAACCCAAATACAACAATAGTCTCTAACTAGGGTCATAAATGTTCACACTCAGAACTTAATACTTATACCGCACATATTTTTTGGAAAAATATTTTATATTTAAGTTCTTGAAGTGTTCTACATTTCATATAGTTAAAAAATTTTAAATAATTATAAATAAAACAAAAAATTATAGCCTATTTTGCTAATAACACTAATTTTGTGAAAAATTTTGTCCCTAACTGTATGTATATGTACATATTTGGAATAATAATTAGATTTGTGCAAATATACTGTGAGCGTCAAAATAAAGTGTACAGCTTGTTTTCCAATATAAAAAGGGTATGTTAGTTATAAAAAGTTAAATTTCTACTTTGCCAAATTTGATCAGACTTCAAGCTTGCTGTCATCTGTGAAAAATACGTTGCTCCAAAAAGTGACAAAAGCAAGTTGGACAAAAAAAAAAAAACGTGATAAAAGGTAGAAATAAGAAATTCAACGGAAAAAATATAGTAACTAAAGTGAAGCGTGATAGGATTAGCTTTTGTAAAACGTCCTAAAACAGATGGATCAGCCCAATAGTCGCTCGATATCAACTCAAGTAAACATCTGAAAACATTTGGACAGACAAATTATAAAAAAACATTAGCAGCAAGCACTCTCTGAATAAAATTCTGCAGGAAGGGTAGCCAAAATGTCTACTGAGCTAACTTTAAAATGGGTGGAATTGATGCCAAAGAGACTAGAAGCCGTCCTTAAAGCAAAAAGAAATCAATCAAAGTATTAGCCACTTCACTTTTCTTAGTATTTTAAAACTGTACACTTTTTTTGACGCGTTTAAAACGGAGTATATTAGTTTTTAATTTGCCCATTCCTAGTTCCAACAAGTTAGCAGTGTGCCACTTGCCACACTGCTAACGAGCTAAAGGATGAGATAATTCCATATTAAACCTTAATTATGTCTTTGTCATTGAAAATATGGAACATCGGATAGATGAATGACACCGAAGCCGTGGCAAGCATTTGACCGATATTTTGTTTTACACAAAATTGTCATAGATCTTTATATAATAATAAAACATATTGATATAATTCTCAGAAAACTTTTAGTTTTATTTGCAACTAGCTGACCCGGTCCGAGTTGTTGGCCCTAAGCAAACATTAGTGTTGTATTACCACACGATTTACATTAAGCTTTTAACACTTATCTTCTGTTATCGAATGATGTAAATATTTTGTAAATAAACCGAAAACTCGGATTTTTTAATGCAACATTTCGAAAGTTTTAAAATTTTGATATTGGATCATTATTAACAACCTATGTTTGTAAATATCTTCAGAACTACATAACCGATTTAAGAGTTTTATATCTCGTTTTCAAAAACATGACAACGGCTTTCAAAAAAAATAAAATTACAAACAAGCAAAAAGAAAAAACCAGTAAGAGTGGTATATTCGGCTATGCCGAATCTTATATAACCTTCACCATTTTGTGAGCAGAATACAGAGCAACTAGACAAAAACAAAAAAAGTTTTACATACATACAGTGCCTCACATAAATATTGGCACAACCAGCTTTTTTCATTTCACGGTTATTTTAGCAGCATTCTAAATATCATATTGTTGGAAAAATATTAAATATTAATTAGTTCATATTACACAGTGCAGCACTAAAATCTTGAACCAATTGAGACCCCCAAAATCTGAAAGCTTATGATGGAAGAAGAAAAACTCTAGCTGGGTTTTGCATTATTAGCTAAGGGTTTTTTTTAATTCATGTTTGAAGTTTTCGACTGGTGGTGTATTTTAGTACAATTTTCAAAAACATGTACTGATTCTTAAGTCTATATCTCGTGAACTATTCGAGTTATCGCTTGTCTCTCTTCGGCAAATTTTAAGCTCTTCATCAGATCTAAAAATTTTACCTTAAGATAAAATCGAAAAAAACATAGAAAAATTTATGATTTTGAACATAAAGAATGAAAAATCAGGACATTTCAAATCTTTTTTAATATATATTTAACTTTAGTCGTCGCTTTCGGAGCTAGTCTCATTATCTGAAAACATGTTTCCGACCAAGGCGAATTGACTAGAAGGTGGGGTCAAGTCAACATGTGGTGTTTTTTTTCGGTGGTCGAGTTGTCAAAGTTTGAATACAAACTAGTTTTTTATGTAAACAAACCTGTTTTTTTTACTAGCAATATTTTTGACAACCCGACCACAGAAGCATTGTAGTTGTAGAGTTGACCTCACCTTCTAGTAAATTCGCCTCGTTCCCGACCGTTTCGCTTGCACACCTGTTTTAAGCAAAAAAAAAAAAAAAAAAAAAAAAAAAGCACAAAAAATTAAGAGATACAAATTTTAAGAGAATAGTTAACAAGTACATTACCGGCTTACATTTTTTGATCATTGAGTGTTATCAAACTATGTATATCAAATTTCAAAAAATGTGCATTGTTTTGATTGCACGTTCGAATTAAATAAATTTGGGGAATTTTAATATTACGGCAAACATTGTAGAAAATATTTCCAAGACTCAGTGATCAAAAAATTAAAGCCGGTAATGTACTTCTTAAATTATCTCTTCAAATTTGTATTTATTGTTTGTGCATTTTTTTTTTTTTTTTTTTTTTTTTTGCTTAAAACAGGTGTGCTTAATGGACCAGACATTCGAAAGTTGCTAAAAAGTGAAGATTTTAACACTGTTCTGCACGGAAACGACTTAATTGCTTGGGACGCACTTAAGGCAGTTATAGAAAGAGTCTTAGGAAAAAATCGAGACGACGAATGGAAAGTTTTACTTAAAAAAATGCTTAATTCATTCCAAGCAATCGGTGTGACCATGACATTAAAACTTCACTTTTTAAATAATCATTTGACAGGGTTCGAAAAGCAATTGCCAACAGAATCTGATGAGCAAGGTGAGCGCTTCCACCAAGTAACCATCCCGATGGAAAAACGGTTCAAAGGGGAAAAAATAGATGCGATGCTTGGGGAAGTATGCTGGTCTAGCCATAAAGTATTTTCTTACGAAAATAAAGCAAGAGAAGCGGTCGGAAACATGTTTTCAGATAATGAGACTAGCTCCGAAAGCGACGACAAAAATTTAATTTATATTTGAAAGATTTGAAGTGTCCTTATTTTTCATTCTTTACGTTTAAAATCATCAAAAAAATCTGGTTTTTTAACAGTTTTGCTGTTTTGAGGAACATGTTGTTGTTTTTTTCGATTTTATCTTAAGGTAAAATTTTTAGATCTGATGAAGGGCTTAAAATTTGCCGAAGAGAGACAAGCGATAGCTCGAATAGTTCACGAGATATAGACTTAAGAATCAGTACATGTTTTTGAAAATTGTACTAAAATACACCCCCAGTCGAAAACTTCAAACATGAATTAAAAAAAAACCTTAGCTAATAATGCAAAACCCACCTAGGGTTTTTCTACTACCATCATAAGCTTTCAGATTTTGGGGGTCTCTATTGGTTCAAGATTATGAAGTTAAAAAATGTGCTACTGTATTTAAACATTAAAAAAAAATTCATCCAAAAATCTGCATAAAATAAATTTTTGGAAGGAATTTACCAAAAAAATGCACAATTATGCAGTACAAAAATATTGGCACACTCAAACTATTGTTTGATTTATTCCTAATTTTGTTTATGGTTTGGCAACTTAGTTAAGAAAATACCTGTTTAATTTAGCCAGTAACCATAATCTAGCAGCTTTTGCAGTTTATGTGACAGTTTGGTAAGAACATTTTAAAAATTAGTCTAAAAAACTATAAAATAAGTCCAACACAAAAAGAAACTAGCACATTTTTATTTTATTTTTTTTTATTATATTTTTTACTTGAGATTTTCGATCTTTCGATATACAAGGGATAACCATAGGTCATATAACAGTCCAAAAAATCGAGTTTTTATACAATTTTTGATATTTTTTGTACGGGAGGTACCACGCCCACTTCTCCGATCCCTCCCACATTTTGTGGGATGCTGTGTATTGATAACCTTAATGTGTGTACCTAATTTGAAAACTTTGCTCTTGCCGTTATCAAGATATACAGAAAAAAAAGTAATAAAAATACAACAACAACATGGGATTTTTGGAAAAAATTAGAGGTAGTCGTGGTTTTTTGCTAATATCTCAGCCATTTTTGGACCGATCTAGCTGAATTTCAATAGCAAGAAATGGTGGACTATATGTGATATAAATATAAAACAACCTAGCCGCTATCATGTCTTGAGTCTCCACAAAGCACATATCAAACGTAAGACGGACGAACAGACGGACATGGTTAAATCAAGTTCTCTCCTCATAAGGACCCAGAATATATATACTTTATAGGGTCAATATTGTAGAAATTACAAACGGAATGATAAACTTATATATACCCTTTTCCAGCTGAGGTCATTGGCGGCGCAATATGAAAATTGGATTTTGCCACGAATAAATATCAAATATCAGACTTCACAGTGTCTGACTCCTTGAAAATTTCTTCAAAATCAGCCCAGCCGTTCTGTAGTATATACGTTACATACACACATCATATATATAGATAGACTAACATCGTGCGTTTCGATTAACCGATCACCCTTTCTTAAATCACTAAAAACGTATAAGAATAAATCAAATTCTAAGCTTTTGTTTAACTTATTTTAAATAAAAAAATTGTTCGTTTAATCGACATTAATTAATCGATTTATTCGTTATTCGAAACACGCCATGTTAAAATTATTCGACCAAGAATTTGGTTTTGTCTGATCGGTTAATCGAATTATTCTAAACCGGTTGACAACTCTAGTAAGTATAATATGTATAAAAACTACAGCATAATTTTAATTACTATAATAGTCATTTAGAAGACAAACTTGCGACGCTTCTGATCTAATACTTTAAGACACCTCTCAAATACACGTTATTAATCTTTAGGCAGAGGATAAGAGTTTGGACACTTTGATAATATGATTGACGGTGATTGTAGTGAAATGGAGATTCCTTTTCTTAAACTCTTCGTTGTAAATGCTTGCAGGGTATGTGCTTATACACACTCACGCACACTTACATACACATGTATTTAACACAAGAATATAAAAATGTTTTTGAAAACAAGTAGCACGTTTTCTCTGCAGGATTTCCGAGTAATTATAATTTCAATACATCTTAATCCTCTTGTATTTGAAACAAAAATACAAATAATAAACGCAATATCGTGCTCATAATGAAGTCATGTCGAGTACAACAATGACAAAAATGAAACATTTCAACTTTTAACACCCTATATCATACTGAATGGCATTATTGGTATTATAACAGCTATTTCAAAAACGGTAATAAATTGTCGAAATTGAAAAGGGGGTTCAGAAATATTTGAAGTAATAACGCAAAAGTCTAAAGAAAACTATATTAAAGTTATCGCTTTTTGAGTTTAAACTGATTTTCAAAAGTAATAATTGTATGTGTCATAATTATAAAGCAAACAATATAGTTTGGTAGTTTTTTTTATATTTTCAAATATTTTTAATATCGTTATTTTTCGTGACATTGATCCTTTGTTTTTATAATTCGAATACAATTTATTAAACAGATTATAAGCAATAGTTTACTTTTTCATCAAACTTAACCTTAAAGTGTGTTTACTTAAACATGTTTAATTAAACAACACACACAAAGAAGCATAACCGATGCTCTAAAACTGCCAACTGATATGAAAATTACAACGAAAGTGTAATTTTCGATAACATTCGTTGTGAAATATGTACATATATTGAAAAAAATACCATTCGCTGTAAAATCAAAAGCGTCCTTATGTAAAATTGAGAACGTCTTATTGTCAGATCAAAACACAATACGTTAAAAAAAAGTTTGAACATCTTTTGTCACCCAGTTGCTTCGTTTTAAGTTTTGTAGTTTAATTAAAAAGATTTTGTTATTCGTGCTTAATTCCCAATTTTTATTCTTGATAAAAACACTGAAATTTATTGTTGATGGGATAAGCTTTGTAGTTTAGTTATAAACTAAACAGG
Organism: Pollenia angustigena; assembly: GCA_930367215.1. Classification (NCBI taxonomy): domain Eukaryota; kingdom Metazoa; phylum Arthropoda; class Insecta; order Diptera; family Polleniidae; genus Pollenia; species Pollenia angustigena. Next base: position 19,401,568 of record OV884061.1, on the reverse strand, counting down.
AGCTTGAATGAGGAACTGCTATATCACACTTTGATGTTCTTATTGATTAATTATTTTTGGGGAAAACAATTACGATAAAACTAACCCGCACCATCTTAATTGTAGTTCAGGTTTAATATTGCTACAAAAGCAAATTAACCGCAAACTAAACCATACAAATGGCTAGGCAAACACACACTTTGTGTCCGTTCTCTGTTTGCCAATAAACATCACAAACATAATTCATAAAAACACTCATTTTTTATTTTTGTTTTGTTTTCAAGGAATGCAGACGCCGATAGTGCTTTGGCAATTTTCCTAATTTTCTAAATTTGTTTTAAACGGAGGAGAAACTAAAGGAAAACAATTGGAGTTAAAAGTGGTTTAAACAACGATATGTTTTGTGGCAAACAATGCTGCTTAAAAAATTTGAACTTGCGACTAAAAATGATTTTAATGCTATCTCTTCAACGTCTTCACTTCGCAAAGTTTTCGCTAAAATTATTACAGTTTGCACTAGACACAACAAAAAGTTTAACGAATATTCAACATTTCTGCCAAATATTAAAAGTTTTGAATATTTCTTCAAACATGCTGTTTTGTCCAACAGCAATCACCCCAAATAACAATACAAAATATATGTACAAATGTACAATTTTGACATGTTTGCCAAGCAATTTGTGTGGTTTATTTTGCTCTTTAGTTGTAGGTTTTAGCTACATAGCGTCTTCACCTGACAATTTTTTGTCATACCAAACGTCAAAGTCAATATAAAAAAAACTCGAACATTTTTGTCATCGTTTTTTTAATATGAAGTTTGACGTTTGGTATGACAAAAAATTGTCAGGTGAAGACGCTATGTTAAGGTACATATACATGATATTTTTTTACATCTGACTTGTCAAATTTACCACTGCAAAATACATACATTTCGTGTGTTACCTTTACATCATTGCTTCTATAAAAGTCAGATGCAAAGTCATCTGACAAAATTTCAATTAGAGCATGCTCTATTTTCTGCTGACAAACCATCTGACATCAGCTGTGTCAGAAATCTTTGCCGGGAAGAAACCGACAGCGGCGGTCCACTATTGCCGAAATCAGTAGCCGGCTAAAGTTAAAATTTTACAATACCGATAAAAGTATGATCATTTCACCATTGAAAAGATATTACTTTTCACTTTTTTTCTGGAGCTCTGAATCTTAGAAGATGCAACAGATTTAAAAATTGTATCGCTTGTTGTTGTCCTTGGATATTGAATAATAAACTTTTGTTAAAAAATTTCAGCAATTCTGAGTATTTATTATTTTTTTTTTAAATTAGTGAAAAAAAAGTTATTTTCGCTGAATGTGCCTCATACCGGGGAAGGTTCGGCATTTGACGGCGCACATTAGTCGACTAATCCTTAAAGATAATTGTTTATTACAAATTTCTTTAACATAAAATAATATGCCAGTTATAAACCGACCAAGCATTTTATATAAGATGGATACAGTTAATGAAAAATAAAAACATTTAATGGACTTGGTAACTTAAGTTCTATTTCGCCCCTTAGAACTGGCGAAATATTTTTATTTTCAGGCTTAACAAATAGAGATAGAAAAAAAGGTATTAAGTTTCCTTAAGGAAGGTAGCTTATTGTGAAGAAGCGGTCGCCAAGAGTTTTAGCCATCTCAGTTGCTCGATAAATTCGCTTTTTACTGTATAGATCAAGCTAACCTAGGCCGAATATGCCCCAATTGAATATGCCAAATTTCCCCGAAAGCACCATTTGCAGTTTTTTCTTTTTTTTCCTTTTAATCTTCAACAAAAATCTAGATTTAATTTATTTTTTAGGAAAATAGCACAATTCGCTTAGTTGTTTTGTTATTTGTATTTAAAATATTGATGATTTTCAAATACGAAATAGAATCAAGATATTACAAAAACACTAAAACCTGTATAGTTCTTTTAGTTGGCAAGCTAGAGGTGATAAACATTGCGGGAGTAATCTTTTTTGATTTTAGATGCATTAACATAAGCAGTTATTGATGTAAAATGAGTGCATTAATCGAAAACGTCGTTGACGAATGTACGCTAGTGCCGCAGCTGCCTTAGTCTCCACTGTATAAAAAACGTCTTATTTAATATCCTTAATTGGTATCTTCTAATTTAAAGAAAGAAAAAATGATAATTGGTCTGAACTCTTTAACGGCGCAAATACAAATTTTTGCGGCGACAGCGCGCTATTTTTAAATCGAGAACTATTTTGGTTTCTAGAATAACTATGCGAAAAAATTAGATGTACGTTTGTCCCTTATACAAAACCTTTACCTTTATCTTGTATTTATGGTTATCCTATTAAGCGGTTCATGGTGCTGGTTCACACTCTTCAAGTTTTAGCCGTCTAGTCTTTAGCTTTTGGGAAATAAGGCAAAAGTGAATGCCATTTATTTTCCTCTCTCTCCTAAAAACTCAAGACTTGACGGCCAAAACTTGAAGAGTGTGAACCAGTACATACTCTTTCAATATAATTGAAGCACAGCCACGAATAACGTTGTACGTTACAAAATAATTATTTTTCAGGATAGCAAAAAAACGTTTTTAACAGGCAAGATTATTACTTTTTTTTTAGATTATTAAAAATAATGATAATAAAAACTTTTATACAAAATATCAATAAGTTAAAAATTAAAATTAGATGCAAATTTACAGTTTATAACTTTTTTAGTGGAAAAACGTTTCATGCCCACAATCGCGATGTCATTTAAAACGTTATTCCACGTTTCAAAACCATTTACTTTGTATCATTTTGTAAGTAACTTACAACGTTCTTCCACTAGTTGACACTTTTGTATATTATTTTGATGACGTTAAGTTGCATAATTTTGGGTGATTTAAGGTTAAGAATGTGTAAGAGAGTAATGTTAACGGTTATCTGCAAAAAGACAGTTTTTGCAAAAAGTGGCTTTTACAACGTTATTCGCGGCTGTGCTTCAATTGCTAAATATTTCGTATTGTACAATTACATATGTATGTATATCACCAATGTGTATGTGATATTCGAAGGTGGCATAATATATTAGCAAGAATCAATATCCTATTGATTTTTTATTGCACAACGAAAAGAAGTGCAATATACTGTTGAATGTGTTGGCGGCAATGAACGATCTTGTTTTGCTATGTTTTTTTTAATTAATAAGAGTCAATAAGAGTTGCGCCATATTTTAATTTAAACCATTGTGCCACTTATTGAATAATATAGGGCAATATATAAATAATATGACAAATAACATATACAATAATGTATGTTGGCTTTTGTTTAAATTGTTATTGTAGCAGTTCTACGTTATTCTAGTGTTCCAGTAAAAATATGCAATGTCAAAATTTTCTTACAGAATATTCTAGTCTTAATGTAAAATGTAAAATTAATATGATTATTCAGCTGGAGGTCCAAACCACGTGTTTTCGCCTGCACGCATTGTATGATTTTTATACCTTACTTGTTTTCTACCACCACAAGTAAATATATAATTTTATTTGTCTAGATCAGCTGATTTGGTCGAGCGCAGCTTGTGACGCTTTCAAAAGAAAAAAGTAAATCTACTTTTCGCATTCAATGCATTCTACGGTTTTATGCATGTAACTTGTTAGTTATAACTACATAATTTTATTTTTTTGACATCTGCGTAGCCAGCAAAAAGACGTGTAACGCGTGACGCGGACCTCCATCTTTAGTAATGCCACAATGCTAATATTGGTAATGCCATACTTAATGGAAAATTTCCAAATTTGTTTTTGTTTTAAGTGTAAGTTGAACGGACGAGTTTTGCGCTCGCATTCTATACACCACACATAAATATCAGTATCTTCTATAAATTCAAATAATAATAATGGCACTGATCACAATAGTAAGCTGTGACTTTTTTTATAAAAGCTATTATAAATAGTGAAAAATTGTGTTTTTCCTTATTTTCAATTGCAATTAAATTACGAAGGGAATAAGCCAAAACGTTATTAACATAACATAGCAATATTTATTTGTATGTTACAATTTATATTACGTAGAACTTATTTTCTAAGCTCTTCCCGACTTATTATGATGTATTTGAGTTTGTCTTATGATCAAACTCACTTACGGCCTTTATATGTAAATATTATATGTAATAATTTAGCAAAACGGAACAAACTAACGAAATGACTAGTCAAGGTTGACGAGTAAAACACAAATCTTCTCAAATTTTGTGAATTGCAAAATTTTCCATACTCCCTAGCTACTCGAAGTCTAGTCTTCTAATTTATCTAGCCTTTAAAGTTAAATGAATTAATAATATATATGTGTCAGATTTTTATTTTGGCTGGATTCGCAATGGGTTAACTATAAATTCATTGATTTGTCAAAATAAAAATGGTGTGTACTCAAACTCACAGCAATTGGCTTCGAATAATTCGAATATCTTAGATAATTTTGTAGATCTTGTTTAAGCTATCAAATTAAAATATGAAAGAAAATAAAGATTCTATAAGGACCGGACCATTCATTAATTTATTTTGAACTCGCATATACTTTAGAATAAAGTGTGTATGCAGAAATCGTTATTGTCTGATAAAACAATTCGCACTTGTTCAATTTGCAATTGTTAACATGAACAAAAAAGTCCTATAAATAGTGGGTGGAAACATAAATGAATAAAAGAACAAAAAAAAGAAATAAAATAGAAAATACATACATAATAACTTTATGTCTATAAAAGCAATCAGATACACTACCAGTTATCAGAATAGGCTCACAGGCATGGTGTATTTGTTTACTGCTGGTATGTGTGACGCAACTGCTGCAAATTTAGTATTGTCGTTTTCTTTAGATATCCCCCAATTTAAGCAATTTCCTGTCTGTTTATTAAATCACAAAAACAATTACAATTTTTTCAATCAATATTTTTTTTTTTTAATTATAAAGCAATTTTTGCATGTCATTCGTACTTGGGGTTTTTTACTTAAATATATTATATCGGTATTTTTCCAGTGCTTTAATAACCCAAACCACCTACAAAGTTAAGAAATTAATGTTATGGGTAATTTGACATTGACATTAAAGAGAACGGCTCCTCACGGCTAATGGAGGGACATTTGTAAAATACATACTTATTTATATAAAAGGAAACAAATATGAAATTTCAGCTAATTTATGGCATTTCCAGTATTAAATATTGTATCCTCCATAAAATAAAATAGTTAAAACCCAGCAAAAAATTTGATAAAAGTAATCTAGTTTGAAATTTAGCATTTAAGGCGGAATGACTTCTAAACTAGATTACCAATTAGTTATTTTTACAAGGCATTAGACTAAAATCCTTAGTTATTTTTTAATTTTTAAAGAAGTTAGTAGTGAATTTTTTGTACAAAACATTAACGTAAGTTGTAATACTGAAATTCGTATACTTTCCGTTTTATATTTACTTTTACAGTAAATATTTTCAGTCATTCTTAAAATACTTAAGCAAATTTATTTTATTAATATTTTATAATGCAACAAATGACACTATATTTATAATATAAGTTCGGAGTGCTGGCCTTCGACTCGAATGGTTTTAGACTATCCCTCTTAAGCAAAGAAAGTTAAAGTTCACGTGAGTTAGCCAACCCATTCAGTTTTGCTGGTCTTAATGTGTTGGTTAAATAATGTGAACGCCCTACTGCTTTAATTTAAGGGTTAAAAGAACGTAAAAATATTAAAAATTAAGATGTTATTGAATTTTTGATACGTACGACCGTCACGTTCAACACTTTGGATTAACCCATATGTTATTTATGGCACAGAGTTGATGCAAAATCATTGGCGGCGGTGATGATGATGATTTTATAATTAAATTTTCAGAGAAATTTTTCGATTTCTAGATGTATCTATTTTGCAGAAGTTTGTTTTCTGTTTTTCGTTTCTTTTCAGTGGTTGTGTTGTGAAAAAATAGTTTTTATTTATATTAAATTATGTTACATTACATCCATTATTCCGGCGACTGGATACGAAACACTGCTACCTAAAGAGAGTTGTTTGGAATAAATAAATATAAAGGTATGTATTCAAAGCCAAAGGCAGATGCTTGTAAAGTTTTTGCACTGCTTTCCCAGAATCAGAATCAGCATATTCTGGGAAATGAACAACCAATGGGAATGGCTTGCAACGATGTCCACGATGTCCACGTCGCTTTGAACGATGAACCGTCTGTCTGGACACAATTAAAAACGAAGATGGTATATCTGATACTAAAATTAATTCTGTGGGAGACAGGGGCTTAAAAATACAGCTGGATGTATGGGCGATCCTACATAACACTGCGAATGCTGCAATAAACAGTTTACGGCAAATCCTTAACCAGCATCATTAGGATTTGCCTTCGGATGCCCGAACTTTAAAGAGCACTCCGAAATGTCGAGATATTGAAGCTATGGAATAAAATGGAGACTAAAATCTTAGAGCTGAACTTTAATATAGACGGTATGCCCTTAACAAAAAGTTCAAATCGGCAAATATGGCCAATTTTATGTAACGTAAATGGTTACACTGATATATATATATATATACAGCGGCTGCGTTTTGTGGAGTGAAAAAAGTTAAACTTGACTTTCAAGGGACGCATGTCACAATATCGTGTAGATCATTCATCTGTGATGCTCCAGTCCGAGCATTCGTGACAGGGATAAATGACATACAGGGTATAGTAGTTGCCCTAAATGCGTCCAAGGAGGCAGTTCATGCAATGGAAAAAGGATTTTCCAATATAAAATTGAAGCGAAGCGAACAGAACTGGAATTTCGATCAAGAGTCAATCCAAGTCATCACAACTATATGGTACAACTTGAAATAGAAAAATTAGCATTGACATGGTAAAGTCCTTCCCTAATGACTACATGCATGTTGTGTGCCTAGGAGTCGTTAAAACGCTAATGATGACATGGATTAAAAAGAGAAGTTCAAAATTTTGTTTGAGCACACAGAAAGTAAAATGTCTTGAATCTAATTCATGCGAAAGCCGCGTGCTTTTAGTGAGCTTGAAAGATACAAAGCAACGGAATATCGGCAGTTTCTACTATACAGCGGTATTTACGTATTAAAAGACATTTTATCACCTGACAGATATACTCATTTTTTACTGCTAAGTATTACTATTAGAATCCTATTGCATAGTGATAATGGCTTCAATAATAAGGACTGCGCCCACAATATGTTAAATGAATTTGTCAAATTAATATCACTCTACTATGATGAATCCTTTCTGACATTCAATTTTCACTACTTAACGCATTTGGCTGAGGATGCTGAAACGTTTAATGATTTGGAATCAGTTAGCGTATTCAAATTTAAGAATAATTTGCAACAAATTAAAAAAAATTTAAAAAGCGCCATCAAATTGGAAGCCAGCTGTATAAGTGCATTGTTGAAGAAAATTCATTTGTGAAACAATCATCACAGAAAAAAATCAGAAACATATTTCAAGTAAAAGGCCGGATAATTTTTATATGACACAGTGCAACACGAAAAAAATAACCATATACGGACATCACAACGTGATAAAAGACCAAAAAAAAAGACCCGTGTCTCCCAGTTTTGCCCAAAGTCATGCACTTTTCTTTCCATGGGCCCCTAAAGATTTGGGGCCTCGGTGGCATTTTTGCAAAAAAGTGATAATTTTCTCAGGCTAATATCTTGCAAACCGTTCGGAATTTTGATTTACCCTCTGAGACAAAGTTGTAGCTCTTATCATAAAGATCAGAAAATCAGAAAAACATCATCTTCAAGATCAAAATCGCAAAAAACTTAAAAAAATTCGATTTTCTTTACCTTTTTTCCCCTATTCAGGTCTATAGGTAGCAAACCGTTCAAAGTTCAAAATTGATTTTATGACAAGAGCTACAACTTTGTCTCAGAGGGTAAATCAAAATTAAGAACGGTTTGCAAGATATGAGCCTGAGCACATTATATCTTTTTGCAAAAATTACACCAAGGCCCCAAATCTTTGGGAGTCCATAAAAAAGTGCATGACTTCGGGCAAAACTGGGAGACACGGGTCTTTTTTTTTTGGTCTTTTATCACGAAGTGGTGTTTGTATATGGTTATTTTACCATGACTTAAAAAATTACACACAGTGTGATTGAACAAAACATTTTTATGGTTTGTGACATTAACAACACTCCCAAATCATGTACAATTAAGTCATATGAAGTTTTGAATTTGCACAATTTCTTTGATATCCCTATTAAGTCAAACCAACTTAATATATCCCTGCAAATAAAATTGGACAACGTGAACCATTTTGATAAAATGGACTACTCTATGGACTGGTCCGATGTAATGCAAGCATGGACTATGTCATTGTAAAAAAGTGTTTTAGTGAGACGACATGTCTTCGTTTTTTAACATGCTTTCGTTTGAAAACGACTTCAAAACTAATCCTCTTGAGTATACCATGGAGTAGTTTTAAAACTACTCCTAAGTAGTCCTTATATGTATTAATACAACCCAATAAGCATTTTGGCTGACATTCAAGTGGAATTACATTTGAAATCCAGTCACAATTTCCAATTTCCAGTGTTGAATTACAGTTGAAACACAGATTTTATTGATATATTACGACTTTTACATTCTGTTAAAAGTTGTAAGTATCTTATATGTATTTGTACCTGTATTAATTAAAAATCAATTAAGTATAAAGTTATTTATTTGGTTTTAAAAAATATTGAATTTTTTGTAATATAAGTATCGACTTTAATTCAAATTTAATTAAGCGCGCTGAAAATAGCGCGTTTTTGGCATAGTTGGGGGTAGTGCACTAAATATTGATATTGAAATTGCAAAAAAATTAGTTTGCACTCCTTTTTAACAGCTTTAGTGATGATTGTATTTTTTTTTAACTACCACTAAAAAAATTTTGCGGCCCTATGCTCCCCAGAGGAGTAAGAGGAACAAATAAAGGGTGGTTAAATTGTAAGGGCCGATGTTGAATGTGAACCACACCTAAACGCCAAGTTTTTTTCCGAATTTTATTTGACATTTCTCTATTTCAGTCTTACTCAATTTGAACCATGGAGAGATACACAATCCAACAACGTGTTAAAGCTATCCAGACTTATTATGAAAATGGGCGTTCAAATCAAAATGCATATCGTGCACTTCGTGATTTTTTTGGTCAATTTGATCGTCCAAATGTGCGTACAATCGCAAAAATCGTGGAAAAATTCGAGCAAACCGGGTCTGTAGAAGATGTGAGAACACCAGTGCATGCTCGTACAGCTCGTACTGCAGGAAATATTGCTGCTGTTCGCGATAGTGTGGCTGAAGAGCCGTCCCCCTCAACTCGTCGTCGTGCCCAACAATTGCACCTCTCACGCTCGTCGTTGATGAACATTATGCATAAAGACTTGCATTTACACGCTTACAAGGTGCAATTGGCTCAAGAACTAAAGCCTCTTGACCATTCCAAACGTCTTGAATGGGCAGAATGGTGGCAAGAAATGGCAACAGTGGATGATCAATTTTCGAAGAAAATCATCTTCAGTGATGAGGCACATTTTCACCTCAGTGGATTCGTCAATAAACAGAATTGTCGCATTTGGGCGAATGAGAATCCAAGAGTGATTGTCGAAAAACCAATGCACCCACAAAGAGTGACTGTTTGGTGCGGTTTATGGGCTGGCGGCATCATCGGGCCGTATTTTTTCCAAAATGAGGCCGGTCAGGCAGTTACTGTGAATGGTGTTCGCTATCGTGAGATGATAACGAACTTTTTATGGCCCGAATTGGAAGATATGGATGTGGACGATATGTGGTTTCAGCAGGACGGTGCCACTTGCCACACAGCTAACGAAACAATGGCTCTTTTGTCGATGTCAATTGGCCGCCAAGATCATGTGATTTGACACCGTTGGACTTTTTTCTTTGGGGTTATTTGAAAGAAAAGGTGTACGTCGATAAGCCAGCAACAATTCAAGAGCTAAAGGATGAGATAATTCGGCACATTAACGGCATAGAACCTCCATTATGCCTCAGGGTCATCGAAAATTTGGACCATCGGATGGAGATGTGCCGCCGTGGTCGCGGCGCCCATTTGGCCGATATTTTGTTCCATACATAATTGAGAAATACCAATATATCATAATAAAATAAAATTACAATAATTTCCTAAATAGTTTGTGTTTTATTCAAAATCAACATCGGCCCTTGAAATTTAACCACCCTTTATATACTAAAAAACCTACAATATAGTTTTTTAACTATCACTAAACGCAGATTGAATGCAAAAATTTGCACTCAATTCAAGTGGTGCAAAATTTAAACTTGCCATAAAAAAGCTGCATACAAATATTGTCTCACTAATATTCAAAAAAGGAGTGAAGAAAAAAAGTTGCAATAAACTGATGATTGCTTTTTTTTATCAAACAATTTTTTTTTTTTTTTTGAGTGCAAAATTTTTCAACATCACTATCGCTCATGTTTAGTGAGTCTACAAATTTTTAATTCATCATTGCAATATTTTTGAACTATCACTAAGTGTGAGTTGAAACTCCCATCTATGGTTTTTTGTTATAAATATTGGTCAACGCAGTGATTTGGCGCGTTTTGAGAAGGGGGATTGTGAGTTTTGGTTATTAAAAGTTAACAACGCTGCAAACAACTTCATCGTTTTTTGAAATTTTTCTAAACAATAATACACCAATACCCCGATTTGCGTCGCTTCGGTTTGCGTCGTTTCGAAGTTGCGTCGTTTTCAAATTTCTGTGATTTCGAAGTTGCGTCGTTTTGGTTTCAGTTTGCGTCGCATGGCTTCGAAGTTGCGTCGCTAGTGCTTCGATTTGCGTCGTTGATATAAAAATGTGTGTACAAAGCTAAAACAAAAAAGGGGATTTCCCGTTTATATTTCAGTTTGCGTAGCATGACTTCGAAGTTGTGTCGTTAATGCTTCGATTTGCGTCGTTAATATGAAAATGTTTATACAAAGCAGAAAAGGGGGAATTCCCGCATAAGGCTAATGCAAATATGTATGTACAGGTTGTCTGCTGGTTGAAAGTTGTAGGTCGTTAGTAGTTTCAAATTACATTTGCTGAAGAGAGGTTAAATCTAAATATTTTGCCACAATGAGTCAAAAAAGAAAGCAAATAAGCTTAGAACAAAAACTGGATATTTTGAGACGTTTTAAATAAGGGGAAAAGGCTGTTGATATTGGAAGAGACCTTGGATTAGCACCTTCTACAATTAAATCCATTTGTTCCAGAGACGCTGATAAAATTAAAAAATTTGCTGAAACCGCAACATCCTTACAACATAAACAGGTAACGAAAATGAGAAGTCCTTTAATGGAAAAAATGGAGTCACTTCTTAGCATATGGATAGAAGATAAAAACCAGCGAAGAATGCCATTAAGTCAAATGGTAATTCAAAAAAAAGCTTTAACTCTATTTGAAGACCTGAAAGAAAACTATCCGCTATCAAGTGCCGAGAGTGCAGAGGAATTTGAAGCAAGTAGAGGTTGGTTTGACCGTTTTAAGACCCGTGGAAATTTGCATAGCGTTGCATTAAAAGGAGAATCTGCTAGTGCAGATACTTTAGCTGCAGAAAAGTTCAAACTTGAGTTAAAGGCAATCATTGAAGAAGGTGGGTATTCTGCACAACAAGTTTTTAACGCTGATGAAACCGGACTTTTTTGGAAGCGTTTGCCAGGAAGAACGTACATTTCTAAATCCGAAAAATCTTCGCCTGGTTATAAAACTAGTAAAGACAGACTTACACTTCTTTTGGGAGGAAATGCAGAAGGAGATTTTAAATTTAAGCCATTTTTAATCTACCACTCTGAAAACCCGAGAGCTTTTAAAAATGTAAAAAAGAGCGAGCTTTCTGTTCACTGGCGTGCAAATAAAAAAGCATGGATGACTGCAACCTTGTTTAGAGATTGGATGGGTAACTGTGCTGTTCCCGAACTCAAGGCTTATTGTTCTTCAAAAAATATTGATTTTAAAATGCTGTTGTTACTTGACAATGCACCAGGTCATCCTGTTTTTTCAGACGATTATTCGGAAAATATTAAAGTTATTTTTATGCCTCCAAATACCACATCTGTGATACAACCAATGCACCAAGGTGTTATATCCAACTTCAAGTCATACTATTTGCGACGAACTTTTAATCAACTTCTAAAAGCTACTGACGGAGATAATTTGCCTTCCATGAAAGATTTTTGGAAGAATTACAACATCATGATGGCTATTGAAAATATAAACCTATCTTGGAAAGAAGTAAAAAAATCGTGCATGAACGGAACTTGGCGTCAATTATGGCCAGAATGTATTCGCAAAGATATGGAAGATATTAATGATGTTCCACACGTATGTAAAGAAGTTGCAGAATCAGCCAGAAATGCAAATTTTTATGGAATGGAAGAACAAGATATAAATGAACTCCTTTTATGCGACGAAGAGCTTTATAACAAAAGTTTGATAGCAATTCAGAGTAACAATGAGTTGGACGATGAAACACTTCCGTTTGTGGTTGAAGCAGAAGAAAAAAAGCTTACTGCTGCTAAAATTTCTGAAGCGATGCAGTTGATATCGCAAGCAATGGATATTTTTGAAAACAATGATCCAGACGAAGATCGCAGTTTAAAAGTGTCTAGAAATGTGACCGACTCAATCAATTGTTATAAAGAAATTTATTTGGAAAAAAAAGCCGTTACAATCCAACAAACTTTAGATAACTTCATACAAAAACCACCAAGACTGACAAACCTAACCGAAGAAATGGCAATCGATTTAATTGACTCAAGCTCAGAATAGAAAAAATAACAAATCGATATAGACTTGCTTTTATACTATGAATTTTTATTTTTATTTTAATCTTAATATTTTAATGTTTTTGTTATGTTTTTTTACGTTTTTCTCATGAATTGTTATATTTTTATTTTAATTAAAACTCTTAAAAAAAACAGCATTTTTTATTGAAAAATCTAATTATTCTGCTAAGATTATTAATCTCGGAACCAATTAAATGAAAATCAATACAAATGTATGGAAAATCGTGCTTCGGTTTGCGTCGTTTCGGTTTGCGTCGCGTTTCTCAGGTCCCAATTAACGACGCAAACCGGGGTATTGGTGTACTATGTATTCATTTGATCAGGGTTTCATTTAAACAAAAGCATTTTCATGTGTGATAGTGTGACTACAAACTGTATTGTTACATTAAACATTTTGAAAGTCGCAACAAAACTCTTTAGATTTCTATCTCACAAAGAATTATGGAATACGTTAATCGATAATGTTGGAAGAATAGCCCGACAAGTTAAAAAAAAATAATATAAATTTCAAATATTTTTGATCCAATGTGGAATCAAAGTACACACAGAAAAAAATCAAGTTAAAAACGTAGAAAACAAGGTTCATTTAAAATTTTTCAGTGGTGATTTTGCTTCATACGTTTTTCATGTTAATTCAACCTGATTTTACAATAACTGCGAACAACATTTTTTTCTTTTAAAATAACCATAATTCATGTTAATTTAACATTGCAGTAAATTTAGAGCAAAATGTAATTTATATTGAAATAACAATCGGAATCACGTTGAATGAAAATTATTTCAAGTGGAAACAACGTGAATTTCATGTAGAATCAATTTGGTTTGAGTGTGTTTTAACAGTGTGAAGAAGCTTCAGAGACAACATATGCATTTATTTACTTTGAAAACTTGATGTACTATTTAACTAAATAATTTTAATTAAGAGAATACGGGAATTGTCTTCCTTTTACAACATATATTAAAAATGAAAATAAAAAATGTACATGCCTAAGTATGTATGCATGTTAATCTAACAAGGTAAACTTTTGATTTTAATATAAAACAGGTTTTTTGTGGATTCAATATTGAATCCATATTTATTTATATTTTAATATTTTTTTTTTTATTTTTTTAACAGTGAATAATATTAAATAAACGTAATTTAAGGCTATTTTAATATTTTTCATTTAAAATTAATATGAAATAATGATAAATTTAAGTAAGGGCATACTTTTGCTGAAATTTACTATGATTCTCAATCAACATTTTTCCATGTTAATTTTACATTGGTATTTTTGTCTGTGTGTAGGATCTGGCATCCATTAAGTATTCTCCTAAAACTTCGGTTGACGTAGAGAGATCATTATCCATGTACAAATGTGTTTTTCGTCCGAGCAGACAAAGTTTAACTTTTGATAATATAAAACTTATTTGTATAAACAAACAAAAATTTAAATTAGTTTTTTAAGTTTGAATTTGTTTAATTTTATGAAATAAAAAAACAATTTTTTATGGAAATTTTTTAGGTTTTAAGTGAATATTTTGGTTTTTTTTTAGCGCATAGTTAAAGCCTTTTTAAGTACAGGAGAATCTCAGCCCTAGTCATGTGCAATAACTAAATTGTTCCATGCACTGTATAGAATTTGGAACCGTCTTGATAAAAACACATGTTCGCAAAATTATCAATCGTTATACAATAGAGCAATGATGTGAAAGAGTCTTCAGACTCCCTGATGAGTGCAGTGTCTTCCAGGCTGAGATCCTAGCGTTCTGGAGGGCAACGGAAGTGATACTGGATCACATCGTGGGTGGATCTGTGGTGACAATTTACGTCTATAGTCAGGCGGCGCTTAGGGCATTGGCAAGTTATATGGTCGCTCGGTGTAGGATTGCTCTTAGGGAACTCATGGAGGTATTCAATGTAAGGCTGTGTTGGGTACCTGGACAATGCATGGTTGATGGAAATGAAGTGGCGGACGAACTCTCGAGAGGGGGTTCGAATCCGGACTTGATGGGGGTATGTAACTACTATGGGGTGATACGGGAAAGATTCCGTAATGACGTTAACCTGTCCTGGAGGGATAGAACGGGTTGCATGGTGTCTAGGGCACTATTGCCCGGATTGGACGCAGTGTCAACCAGGGTTCTACTGGGATTGGTTAGGGTTTTTTGACTGCCATTTTCCTGTAAGGGCTTTTACAGACAATACCATTTGCACGATCCAAGACCATTTGCACAAGATTATGAATTGGGCTACAGATCTGTGCATAAGAATTTCTAATTTCTAATTTATTACGATTACAAAAATTAAAATACAATTACGATCACTTAGCATTCAGTTAAAACACGTCAAACCATCACGAAAAAATGGCATTTCGGCATCATCACCTCCGATTTGAATGAAATTCAGCACAACACAGACTTTTGTGTTTTTTTAACATTTTTCACATCTTTTATGACGTCATATTTCGGAAGCCGAAAGAATCTGGGGTCTGAAGATGTTTTGTTATGTTTTGTTAAAGTCCAATAACATACAACATTTGTGTTGAATTTCATTCAAATCGGAGGTGATGATGCCGAACGACATGGAGGTTTCACATGGATACACTCCATTTGCAAAATGGTATAGTATTTACTATAATCCCAAAAGTATACTGTAGTAAATTACCAAACCATTTTGAACTTGCTATGTTGAAAGACCATTTGCAATCATTTTTAAATGCCACTAATGAACCAACATAAAAAAGTCAAAGTCCTTGCTATTGCTTCAATAGCAATAGCGTATTCAGTATTAGGCTTGCAAAAGAGCAAATGCTTAATATCGTTGAAATTTAATTAAATATCACGGAAACTCTGTGTATTTTATTGTTGGATTTAAGAGCTACGACATTTTGCATTTGCACTTTGCAAGGCTAATACTGAACTCCGCTAATATTACTAACTTTTCAATTTATAAAAATATGTATATGCTCGCCATGCAATTATCTGGCAATTTTTTTTTTGGCAATCGAATTTATTGTCAGGCAATTGTCTGCCAATGAAATTGTATGGTTTTCCTACGATAGTCTGAACTAACGATTTTCTATTGGTGGCAATTTTTTAAGCTAAAGACTACAAATTTCCATTAAAATATGGGTTTAACCTTTATAATACCTTGTTCCACCGCTAAGATATCTGAACCTGAAGTTTAAAATATCAGATTTTTCGCTATATTCATGGAATTTTCGCCATTTTTTATTTTTAATTTCTTATGACTTTTTTATAATATTAACTTAATTTTTGTATTTTTTTTAAAGATATTTTTTAATTTTCTTTCAAACTCAAAAAAATAAAAAAATTTTAACATCTAAACCATGACAATACAGTTGTTGTTTGCTACTGCACCTCCATTTAAACTTTATAAACTTTTATATCATTTCTCTATTAACCGGAAACGTATCCAATCAAAGAAATATCGACAATATCCGTTTTCAAATTTATCATTTACCATCATAATTATGCGATGGATATTTTATGAACTGTTGTGAAACTATGAACTTATTTACAGATAATGGCTAAAAATATTTTGCCACAATTATTTTTTGCAAAAATGTTTATGGCATCTCATGGTTACTTTATTATACGTTTCTTGTGGAATGGTTGTTGTATTTCGTTTTTGTAACATTTATTTTTATTTATAGAAATATAGGGCAACCACTAATTTCGTTAGCTAGTTAGTAAGTTAGTTTTTCAACTATGAACTGTTAGCAAAAATATTATGACTCTCTAACGGTAGCGAATTATGGTTGAATATTCTTATTGATTTTGGCTAACGAGTTGTGTTTGCCACAGAGATTAATTTTAGTCCAAAATAATTATATGTCTGTAGTTAGATGTGGTGGGTGTTGGAAAGGTTTGCTACCAACTTACAGAATACGATTGAAAAATTTTAATTACTAGTGCAAGTTTTCATGCTTTTGTATCTATTTCTAAAGTTTTGATAGTAAATTTGTTTAAAAATGACAATAAACTAAAAAAGACTTTTATTTATTTATTTAATTTAAAGAGTTGATTGTTTTGTTCTCATTTATGTGTTTTAAATAAAGGTTTGTTCGTCATAAAAGAAGTAAACGAAAAAGTACAAAATATGAAGAATAAAATTTTATTGAAAAACTGATTTTATGATCCCTGTTTGCCAAATGGCCGACAATGACTTCGTTAAGGGTTTCTAGAAAAGAACTTAGAAGAAATCATCGTATACGACAGTATGATCGACATTGTCTTTAAAGTTCTCTTCTTTTAAACTCTATATGTAAAAGTATGATCGCCATTGTTGTATAAGTTGTCTCATATAAAAAGCTATTGACGACAATATTAAAGTCAAAGTCTTCTTCATCCGTAGCTGAATGCTTTTCAATTACTTGCTTGGTTTGCCCAAAATATTTACATTCTTTGTTTTCAACAGTTGATTTAAATATCTATTAGGGTAGTCATTCGGTTAACCGCTAATCGGTTAATCGATTAATTACTACAAGATTAACTGATCGGTTAATTTAAAATTGGCTATTTTCTATTAAACCGGCTAATTTCAGTCGATTAACCGATTAACCGATATATTTTTTGTGTTTTTTATTATTTTTTTCGTCTCATTCTTAAAATACAGTACAAAAACTAAGAGACTCGGAACTGATTCGAAGATTACCGTGAATGGCGAATGCCACAAGCAAATGTTTCCTGATTTTCTTACTCATGTCATTGCAAATCATTTGGAGGAGAAATTATTCCAAAAACACAGTGCAACATGCATTACAGCGTGGTCCAAACGTTTGGTGACCAAATTATCTCCAGAAATGGACCTGGGAATTGGCCGCCTCGTTTGTGTGATTTGACACCTTACGACTACTTTTTGTGAGGTTTACGTCAAATCTCTGGTCGATACTGATAAGCCAGAACGATTGATCATTAAGAAGCCAACATAAGAAGCACTTTTAGCAAAATAAGGCCAGGTGTGCTCGAAAAAGTGGTGAAAAACTGATTCGACCGGATGGCGTACATTAATCACAGCTGAGCCATCACAAAGTCTTATATTTTGAAGTTTTATCATATTAATTAGTATTGTGGTTATTTTGTTGAACTATTTATGGTTTTTTATCCAAATTTTTAATATTTTTAATTAGGCTTAAGTTCATGAAATTTAATTTTTATTAAATTATTTTTGTGAAGAAAGGAATTTTACAACATGAAAATTAATTAAAATTGTTATTGGTAATCTTTCATTCTTGACGTGGCTCGGGCTCGAACCCTGGCCGGCAGGTTACCATGACATGTTTCGATCGCAACCACTCGACCTCCTCAGATGGATTTGCGGTCTTACACTCGCAGCCATCGACGACTGCTGACGTCACTAGTCAAACATCAATCCTTAAACCAAATTGTATTTTAACATTTGGTAGATCGAAATTTGCTTTCCTGAATGATTATCCATTTTAATCGATTTTACATGTTTTTTCCTTTACTTCTGTTTTTTCGTTATTATCATATTATCGAAAATGGAGGAGGTTGCACAACATATGTTCCCGTAACTTTTTTGCAGAATGTTTGGTGCTGACCTTTGCCAGATGGATGACCTGACAACAGAAGAAAGTCCCGAAACAATAAGAAGTGCTTGATCAAAAATAAAATCAGTTTTAATTAAAAATTTTATCACGTGAATTAAACGTTTAATCAAAAGAATTGAACGTTTAATCAAGTGTATTAAACGTTTAAGTGACAACATTAATTGGCACCAGTATACAAATTAATAATATCAATTAAACTTGAAATTCACTTGATTAAATTTTTAATTAAAACTGATTTTATTTTTGATTATTGCGTTTACTGGTGCAAAATTTTTTCAGTGTAGGAAAAGCTGTTCGGTTTTAAACGAAATCGAAATCGCGGTTTTAATGCCTAATAACCGCACAATTTTTCTTTTAAACTGTCTTCTGAAAAGTGAAGAAAGTCGTGGTTTTAAACAAAGTAATGAAGAACACTCAAAAAAGACCGACATAACCGATTTTTGGCAATAATTCGACTTGAGCCACCTCTAAACCACTTCCGAAAAATCTGAAAAAATTTCAAAAATATATGACCGTCTAAGCTTTTAAATAAGGCACACTATTTATACTTTTTGTATATGCATTAGGGGGATTCTAAAAGTTGAAAGTAATAAAGATTAGTCCAAGCCATTCCAAAAATATTTTTTGCCATGCCTCTGGATACCGCTCTTTAAGATTTTTGTACACTGCGTCGCCATTTGTAGTCCTATTTTTCATTTTTGCCTTTGATGGCTTTTTAATTTTACATCAAATTCTGGGTGCTACTTATGCCATCTCAGATCCTGCTCCACTAATGTCTAATTTTTTGCACGTGACAAGAAAGCCCTTCTAAAAAATTTTACGTGCAGCTTTAAATATACTCTTCTTTATGACACGCCTCACATTTGGCCCCTTTTTCACATATATGTATGCATGTTACATTGAGCTAGGTCGAACCCAATACAAAACAAAAAATTTGCACCAGCCACGAATTAGAATGAAAGGTATATTAATAAAGTTTCAAGGACTGAACGAACATGTTTTTTGTGTGTTTTTGTACGCTCCACCACAATTAGTTGTGAAGACGGTATACTAAGTTTGACATTCCATGTGAAACTTTTTTATTATTCATCTCAGACCCCATAAAGTTCATATGTATATATTTTGGCTCCTTGAGTAATTCTAAGTTGAGTTAGCCATGTCCGTCTGTCCGTCTCTTGAAAACACGCTCATTTCGAAAAACTCAAAAGAAATTAACAAACTTGGTGTCAAACTGCTTGTTGTTATCCTAAGCAGTTTGGGATTTCAATCAAAACAAAGTCAAATAGTCCATAATTTACCCAAGGCCCCATATAAACCCTACTCCCGGAAAACAGTTAAGTAAGCGTAAAAACATAATAATGCTATCATAATACAATTTGGTATGCCACAGTTTTATAAGACTAGAAATGATTATAATGAAGATCTGTCTATAATTTACCCTAGGCCCCATACAAGCCCTTCTCCCGGAAAACAGTTTAATACGCCTTAAATCGTAATAAATAATGCTATCAGAATAAAATTTTATACTTTACAGTTTTATAGGACTAGAAATAGCATTAAATTAATTTAATACGCCTAAAACCGTAGCAGATATATACACTCACAATATTATTACAGTAACGGACTGTAGTTTATTTAAGAAATATTCCGTTCAGTCATTTTTAAATAAATAAACATTTAAAATTCCAAGCAAATTTATTTTTAACTGATTCTAACAGTTATTCAAAAAACTAAGTACATATTAATACTGATTTTCAGTTGCAGTTAATATTGTCCGTTGTTTGAGTCAAATTCTTCTTTATGTTAAATAAAATAAAAATGTAATTTAAAGCAACGAAAAGTTCATTTAATTTTTACTGTCAAAAATTCAACCACGAATTCCGTAAAACCAAATGAATTTTCAGTTATCTTATTTAAATTAACTGTCAAAAAATTAACTACATATTTCGTAAAAACAAATAAATATGCAGTTATTTTATAAAATTTTACTGTCAAAAATTCAACACCATATTCAGTAAAAACAATTAAATATTCAGTTATTTTATATAATTTAACTACCAAAAATTAATTTTTACTTATCTATAAAAAATGAATTGCTTGTTTTGTGTAAGCACTTCCCATTTTCTATTTGTTAATATAATTTAGTTAAATACATCAAATTTTAAAAGTAAAATAATTGCGAAGCCATATCGGTCATGCTGCTGGTGTCTTATAATTGAGAGTTCTTCTGTAAACAACGTGTTAAGTACAACAAAAGTAAAACAAACGTGTGTAACGGGGTGAGTTAATAATTATATTCTTTCTCTCTCTCATTAGACAACAAGCGGACGGGTGTCTGTCTGGTATTTTTTAGAAATTCGTCTCTTTTGTGGAGTAAACGAAAATTTAATGAAATAAATGAATATTTTATTGTTTTTACTGAATATGGGGTCAATTTTTTGACAGTAAAATTTTAAAAAATAACTGAATATTTAATTGTTTTTACTGAATATGGTGTTGAATTTTTGACAGTAAAATTTTACAAAATAAATGAATATTTATTTGATATTACGGAATATGGTGTTGAATTTTTGACAGTAAAAATTAAATGAACTTTTTGTTAAAAATAAATGAAAAATAAGTAGACCGGTTTTTAATTGAAGTTTCATTTATTTTATATTACAATTTCAGTTAATTTTACGTACAGAATATTGTGAGTGTATGAATTTTGAATTTTGTGGTCCATAATTTACCTTAGATCCCATGCTTAGCAGCCTTCTGAAATTCACTGTAAACACTTAAACTTATTTCACCGCTGTTTTGAAATATCGGGTGATTTTTTAGCTATTACGTTTTGCAACACTGGTTTAAACAGCTGACGCACGTTTCGTGTTTTGTTTCACTGTCAAACATCTTCAGTTTGGTCTATAATAATTTAACCGTGAATCGTCTTACAAACGAACAACGCTTGCAATTTTTTGAATTTTATTATCAAAATGCGTGCTCTGTTAAGAAAGTTCATCGCGCGCTTCTTCCATTTTATGGTCAGTTTAATCGACCCACTGAAGCGGCTTTTCGGTACGTTAATAAGCAGAATTGTCGATTTTGGAGTGAAGATCAGCCAGAAACATTGCAAGAGCTACCAACGCATCCAGAAAAAGTCACAGTTTGGTGCGGTTTATGGGCTGGTGGCATCATTGGACCGTACTTCTTCAAAGATGATGCGAATCGTAACGTAACTGTGAAAAGTGAGCGCTACCGTGTGATGATATCCAACTTTTTTTGTCCAAAATGCAAGAGCTTGACTTGCATGACATGTGGTTTCAACAAGACGGTGCCACATGCCACACAGCACGCTTAACAATGAACTTATAAGAGGCGAGTTCGGGGAACATTTTATTTTACGCTCGGGACCGGGCATTGGAAGACAACATTGAAGCATTTATTCATGAGATACCGGCCGAAATGTTGGAAAGAGTATGCCAAAATTGGACTAAGCGGATGGACCATTTGAGGAGCAGTCTTCAAACATTAAATTACATGGATCGTACTATCGATTCAAATAAAGATTTCATGCATTTTTCTGAATTTTTTGTTTTTTTTTTTTTAACTTTCCTATACCTCCTAAAAAATCACCCATTATATTGAAATTTTTTTAATACCAGAAATCACTCTGCAGAATTTCAGGATGATTGGTTCATCACTAGCCATGGCTCCAATATAAATACCCCTACTGAAAATCATTTAAGTTCGGCTTAAACTGTTACGAATCATGATATTTTACTCAAGCTAGTTGAAATTGCTTAAAAAAAACAAAAAACTTTCTGATTGTCGGTCAATAGTTTAATATAGGTATTGTAACGACACGTCTCCGCTGAACTGCTGGGGTAGGCTTAGCGGTGGCTAGTGTCGTAGGGGAGCGAAATAAAACACACTTCTCTTAACCACGTTATAATACGTATAACTTTTTTAACTGCTTTCTACGGTTGCTCAGTAGTGCCACCTGGTGCAGTGGGAGCAGAACAAGAGGCCAGCACGAGGTTTACCACTCGGGTGCTGACCAAAGCCTCTGCTACAACGCTGGGGAGGCTGAGAAAGTCCACTGAGACAGCACCTTGTTGACCACTCGAGTGTTAAGTGAGGAACAGAATAGTCGTTGTAGTACAACGTTATGAATAGCGCTGCAAGCTGTCAAAAGTTAAAAACGACAATTTCAAAGAAGTGTCAACAGAATAATTAGCTGTAGTAGTCGTTGCAGTTGAAATTTTTACTTTGTTGCTATTACAACTACTTTTTTCTGTTTCAGGCCTTATCCTGGGACACTTCTCTTTAGCGCAGGCGTTGTGAGTATTTGCCCGGAATAGCCAGCAGGTAGTACTCACACAATTAATATGCCACTGAGTGTGATCCAATAATTTAAAATCTACTTCGACAGTGAATTCGCCACTGGCCTAAGTAGTTCTTACCAAGGTATATTTACACAAGGTAGACTCATTTGGGAGTGTAGACATGCTGCTCTATAAAATTAGCCGAATTGTCAAAATTGTCTTCATATAAAACAAAAACAATTTAACGCACACATGTACAAATTTTGGCTCATATACAGGGTTATCAGATTTTTTTGAGCTCCATCGCCAAACCGGAGGTCAGAAATCGCCAAAAAACGCCAAACGTCAATTTTGTTTAGTTCTTGTAAATTTTTTTATACCCTTCACCTCAGGTGGAAAAGGGTATATATAAGTTTGTCATTCCGTTTGTAATTTCTGCAATATTGATCTAAGACCCTATAAAGTACATATATTCTGGGTCCTTATGAGGAGAGAACTTGATTTAACCATGTCCGTCCGTCTGTCCGTCTTACGTTTGATACAGTAGTTTTGACTTAGCTGCACAATCTCCTTTACACGATTTTTTGTGCAGGTAAATCAAAAATGCAGTTATCTTAAATTCAGGTACAAAATTGTGGTTAACTGCACAAAAGTGCAGCTAAAGTAAAGTGTTTGATTTAAAAGAAGAATAAAAAAATTATTTTATTAATACATAAATTTATATTTTATTAAAGTTTAATTCCAACCCAGCTAGTATTTTCAATCGTCTAGGTGTCTACTGGGAATCTCACAAAAAGTGTTTTTTAATTGTGGACAATTCCTCGCACGGGAGAAACTGTTACACGGGCTGATTCGTATGAGAGATTCTTCCATAACGCAGCGAAAAACGCTTATATTAATCGTAAAGGGAATCGTTTATGATGTATGTTGAGATTATCCTACAGAGTCGTATGAGACTCATGTAGGTATTATTTTACAACTCGTGCAATGCTCAGCCGTATGACTAAGCTACCTAAATAAGGGCATCAGGCGTATTTTTCATGCCAAAACTTCTAATTTTCATACAATTTCTATAAAACAAACCGTAAGGTGGTCGCGAAATCAACACCATCCTGTCGGAAAATCCTTTTTTACAGATCCTTAGGCCGGTTTATTAAAATTGTATTGGCAATAGCATTTTCATACATAAGAAACGGTCTCATTTAGGTAGCTCAGTAATTGTTATACGACTCTTACAGAGAGTCCCAAAAGGTTCATTCCTATGAAAAAAATAAACAAAATAATTGCGAATTTAATTTTTATAAACAGCTTAAATTGGATATTTATGTGAAAAAGTGGCCACCATATATTTTTATGTGTGCAGCTAACTTTGATGTTTTGTATGAAAATATTTTAAAGCTGCCCAAAAATATAAAAAATGTGCAGGTATACAAAATGCACGTAAACAAGGATTTTGAAGAATAATTCAAGAAAATATGTATTTGGGGCAGTTAAGTCAAAGTGCAGCTAACTTTGATTTTTTGTATGAAAATAATTTAAAATGCCAAAAATTTTATGCATTTATCTTAAATGTGCAGGTATAGAAAGTGCACTTAAAAAAGGAATTTGTATGGAATTATAAAGAATAGTTCCAAAAATTATCAAATTTGTGCAGTTAAGTCAAAAGTGCACGTAAACAAAAGGCAGTTAAGTCAAAACTACTGTATGTGTTTTCCGGAGACTCCATACATGATAGCGGCTAGGTTGTTTTACATTTATGTCACGTATAGTCCACCATTTCGTGCTATTGAAATTCAGCAAGATCGGTCCACAAATGGCTGAGATATGATCAAAAAACCACGACTGCCTCTAATTTTTCCCAAAAATCCCTTGATATTGTTGTATTTTTATTGCTTTTTTCTGTATATCTGGAGAACGGCAAGAGCCAAAGTTTCCAAATTAGGTACACACATTTAGGTTGTCAATACACACCACTCTACAAAATGATGACGGGATTGGAGAAGTGGGCGTGGTACCTCCCGTACAAAAAAAATTTAAAATTGTATAAAAACCTAAATTTTAGGGCTGTCATATGTCCTATGGATATGACTTATAAACCAAAATATCGGAAATTTTTAGTTGAACATATTTTATAAAAATATCAGGAAAATCGGTTCAGATACAAAAAATTATGACCAAAATTTTTTTCCCACTTTCGGGAACCATAGGTCTCCTCGAGTCCAAGCTTTATAGCTCAAGTAAATGGTAAATTTCTTCTTAAACACGTCGGTATATAAATCTGTCAAATCGGTTAAAAAATGGCTGAGTTATAATCAAAATACTGAAATCCCAAATATTACTCTTTTTATACCCTTCACCACAGGTGGAAAAGGGTATATATAAGTTTGTCATTCCGTTTGTAATTTCTGCAATATTGATCTAAGACCCTATAAAGTATATATATTCTGGGTCCTTATGAGGAGAGAACTTGATTTAACCATGTCCGTCCATCCGTCTGTCCGTCTTACGTTTGATATGTGTTTTCCGGAGACTCCATACATGATAGCGGCTAGGTTGTTTTACATTTATGTCACGTATAGTCCACCATTTCGTGCTATTGAAATTCAATTTCATCTATTTAACGAAAATATTTTTACAAATAGAAACTAGGAATTTTTGTGTTTTTTTGCTACTTAAAAACTCGCCAAAAAAGATAAAAGAAAACAAACAAACAAACAAACACACATACATGGCATAAACTATTTTGGTGAATATATTTCCCAATTTTGCTATTGTGGTGAACAAAAACATCAGATGTTATTACAACTCAACTTTGTTGAATTTTGTGAACAGTAAACGTGTCATATTTCATTTTAATGATATTCGATTAACGTTCCTTCATGGTTCAGTTGTCTAGAGGGTGTGTTAGAAACTGAGAGTACCCTGGTTTGAATCTTGGTTTTTTAAAAAGAAAATTTTTTTTTTAATATTTTTATTTTTTTTATGTTCTAAAAACGATTTAAAAAAATATTTATCAGTTTTCGCTTGTAAATTTTATTTATAATGAAGTTTTAAGTTTTGTAAATATGTATGTATAGGTATGTAAAATTTATTTAGTTTTTGTCTAGTTGCTCTGTATTCTGCTTGCACAATGGTGAAGGGTATATAAGATTCGGCACAGCCGAATATAGCACTCTTACTTGTTTTTAATTAAATTTTGCATACAAAAAACTATAGTATAATATTTCAGTCAAAAATCGCCAAAAACTGAGAAAAATAAAAAAAATGTCGACGAAAGTAAATGTTGTGTTGGTTTTGTAATTTTTTTCTAAATAACATAAAATGGAGATCATATATGTATTTAGTTAAAAAACTTTAATTAAGTGCACAAGTCTATAAGATCGTACACTTCAGCCCCACCGATTTCATTACAGGAGTTTTGACCTGCATACATACTACTACTATTTGAATTAAAAAAGTTGCAAGTTTTTTTATGTTAGTAATGACAAGCTGTTAAACAAAATCGCCGAAATAATATAAATGGTAAAAATAGCCACGTTAATCGCCAGCTATATCAGAAATCGCCATAAAAGTCGCCAAATGGAAAGTCCCATCGCCAAACACGTTTCAAAATCGCCTCGTTTGGCGAGAAATCGCCATATCTGACAGCTCTGCTCATATATACGAAATTTGACGTTTGGGTTCTAACTAGGGGTAAACAGCTGACAAGCATATGGGCCAACGAGTTAACCTTGTGTAAATATACATACCTTGGTTCTTACCTTATGTCGATCTCGTCACCGATTAACTCCTACCAGTCGCTGCTTGCCCTTTTATACTCCCAGCGGAAAAACTCAGAAGACCTGCTTACTTCAGGCCTTTTAAAGGCCTGCTAAAAATTTCTTTTTGATTTAATTACTATTCTTACGTAACTGCTAAAGAATGCCTCATAGAATGCCTCGGCTCTTTGGTATGAGAAGCGAGAAAAGAAGGAGTAACATTTTTTGTTTTTTTTTGCACAAGCAAAAGCAAAAGAATTCCGATCCCTTTACAAAAACAAAGCAACATATGTTGTAAATCATTTTAGTTGAAGTGGAAAAGAGAAAGAGTAAAATTTTTTGTTTTGTTTTTTTCGCCAAAGCGAAAGAATTCAGATCCCGTTATAAAAACAAAGTAACAAAGTAGGTGCATATTAAAAAACAAAATAAAAACAATAATGTAAATCATTTTAGTTGAGTTTTGTCCACAGAATACACAGAACTGAAAAAAGTGACGTGTGAAAAGGCCCAAATCAGTTGCGAGGGCAGCTTTCGAAGAAAGAGACAGAAAGCTTTTTTTGGTAGTGAAGTGGCAAGGTGCAAAAACAGGCCGCAACAATCAGTACAAATGGCGTGATCAAAACAAAAATAACAAAACACAAGCCACGTTAAACAAATGCATTAGTTCAACAAACGTTGTTTTTTGTGCAAAAAAATTTATTTAGTAATATTGTTTTGTGTTATAATGTTATTTACTTTCTTAAATATTATTTACTCGTGTTGTGGTGAACTTAAAAGTTAATTTTAACAACAGTTTTGTAAATAAATCTTAACTAAATAAATTTGTGTTCATTGTATTGCGGCATAGAATATGATGAAAATAGCAATGCAAAAGGGCAGCTTTCTTTGAAAGAGACAAAAAAAAAAACGCAAAATCTTCCGTCTCGTGACAGTTCTGTGTATTCTGTGGATTTGTCCATTAAGGAAGATAGGTACTTGTGCTTAAAAGTTTTTTTTTATTATGGGTATACTTTTATTTACAATATATTTTACAATATTTAGCAAATTTGATTAATTCAATAAAAAAAATAGGTTATTAAACCACAATTAGTTTAATAAAATATAGTAATATACGTTTCTAATTTCATTTGTAAGGAAATATTCCTTAATGTTTTAGACTGATAGCCCTTCAATATGACCTTTAATGCATTTGTAGTGAATGGTCTGAAAGGCATACCTTTCTTAAAAGCCCTTCAAGATAACCTTTTTGCTAAGGCCTTTTGAAAATCAGTCTCTGGAAAGCCTTCTGGAAGGCCTCCGTACCCCTTCTTTTTCCCGCTGGGTTGTTTCTGTCGTCACACACAGGCATATACACACATACATACTTCTTAATCAAATTAACAGTTGGAATTACCCAGTGCATAGTGTGGTGTATGAAGTCCATCTTTCACAACCAGATGGCGTTGTTAACAGTCGTTAAATTTAAACTACAAATTTAAATTAAGTAAATATTACTACTAGCCTTTAATTATGACCCAACATTAAATTACAATTTACATCCAAATATGTATTGAGATTGGGGAAATTAATAAAGAATGAGTTTATTGCAAAGCATTAAAATAAAAATACGAGACAGCTAGTTTGTGTTGTATGAGTGGTCAAGTTAAATTGACAGAATTAAGCACACCGCCAGAGCCCTTACATTCATTGGTTTCAGGAATTACACCGCAGTGAAAAATATTTCTGAAAAATATCCAAATGTATAACAATTGCTTTCAAATGACTTCATTTGGAGCTGATAACATAATTACAGATAACTTTATGCCAACTTTTAAAATACAATGGTAAATATATCACCAAGCTGGTTTATTATACAACCGATTTCTGATGAACAGCATAAATTCTTGCAAATTTATTTTCTTGGTAATAGTGACGAAGAGAAAAATACAAGGGGTGGAGTTAGTTCAGAATTTTGCAGAATTTTTCGCGTATTTCTCTAAAACGTTTCTTGAGAAAAAAATTAAACTTCGGGATTTATTAAAAGGTTCAGTCTGACAAACAAAACATTCCCGAACATGTCGACTGCCGATGTTCTTTGTTGTGTACAACTTTTCGTTTTTTGCTTTTGCCTGGACTACGACTGTTTTCATTTAATGAATCAGAAGTAAAAGCAACAGCAACAGTCCAATGAAAAATCAAAAAGTGGAAAAAAGCAATTTTTTGTTTTACCGCAGTTTTTTAAACCCTGTATATATCACTCCCGAAATAGTTGAACTGTCGGTGGAGAGTATCAAATATTCGGCACAGCCGATTATAGCACTCTAACTTGTTATTATACCCTCCAGCACAATTAGTTGTGAAGAGGGTATACTAAGTTTGTCATTCCGTGTGAAACTTTTTTATTATTCATCTCAGACCCCATAAAGTATATATATTCTGGGTCCTTGAGTAATTCTAAGTCGATTAAGCCATGTCCGTCTGTTGAAAACACGGTCACTTTCGCAAAACTCAAAAGAAATCACGCTGTAAAATTTTGCGAAAATCCTTCCATAATTAACCCTAGGCCCCATATAAACCCTACTACTGGAAAAGAGTTTAGTACGCCTAAAACCCTAATTAATAATGCTATCATTACAAATTTTGGCACATCACAGTTTTATAGAACTAGAAACAACACTGTAAAATTTCGTGAATATCGGTCAATAATTTACCCTATGCCCCATATAAACCCTACTACTGGAAAAGAGTTTAGTACGCCTAAAATCATAATTGATAACGCTATCATAACAAAATTTGGTAAATTACCGTTTTATAGGACTAAAAACAGGACTGTAAAATTTCGTGAAGATCGGTCCATAGTTTACCCTAGGCCCCATATAAACCCACAAAATTTGGTACATCACAGTTTTATAGGACTAGAAATAAGACTGTACAATTTTGTGAAGATCGGTCTATTATTTACCATAGACCCCATATAAACCCTACTACCGAAAAAAAGTTTATTACGCCTAAAATCATAAATAATAATGCTATCGTAACAAAATTTAACACTTCACAGTTTTATATTACTTTAAATCACACTAATAAATTTCGTGATGATCGGTCCATAATTTACTATAAACCTCATATAAAGCTCACTTTGGTAAAATAATTGAATACTCCTAAAACCGTAGCAGGTATAGATATTGTAATAAACTTTCTTTCAACGAAACTTCATATGGCTAAAAAGAAAATGTTATGCAATTTTGTGATATACGGTCCATAACAACCCTTATTTCCATTTAAAGCAGCTTCTCTGAAATTCACTGCAAACGCTTAAACTAATTTCTCAGCTGTATTAAAATGTATGTCTTTTAATACCAGAAATCACTCTGCAGAATTTTGGGATGTTTGGTTCATAGCTTACCATGGCTCCAATATAAACTCTTCTCCTGAAAATAATTTAAGTTCGGCTTAAACTGTTACGAATCATGATATTTTACTCAAGCTAGTAAGAATTGCTAAAAAAAAGTCATAAAACTTTCTGATTGTCAGAGAATTATTTAATATATGTCTAAACCGCAACCACTTTTAATGCAGATGAATGTTTTTATAAAGATAAATTAATAATAAATAGACATCTATAGATATTTACTCTTAAAACATTTGAACCGTCGGTGGAGGGTATCAAAGATTCGCCACAGCCGAATATAGCACTCTAACTTGTTTTTTTATTATGATTAGTTTGTAATGTTATTTTATATATATATTAATTTTTTACTTCATATAGATTTTTCCTTTCAGAATTTTTATATTTTTTTTTTTAACACAATCCTTACTTTGTTACTTTCAGGACTTTTATTTTTTCACAAGCGATCCCTACGTTACCGTTATGCGACTAAAGTCGCATTTTTGACTCTTTTCGACTGCCGTGCCACTTTTTTGTCCCCTTTGTTTTAAATCCCCTTTTGTATCATTTTGTAGTTTTTGGTGATAAGAGACCGAGTTCATTTAAAGTTTTAGATCCAGTATTTATTAAGTCAGATTTTTTTTTTTTTTTTAAATTTATTTTTATTATTGAATCTTTCTTATCGAAATTTACAATATGTATTCAAATCTTAATTCTACTTGTTGTTTATTAGTTGTTACCAGTGTAACCACTAACTGCTGTATTCAAATTTTAAAAATGTCTTCTAGTTAGGCTCAAAGTATCGGTTCTTTTTAGCCTCTGGTGACCTTCGAACTGAAGCAAACCCCGAGCGAGGTAGTTAGGGTGGACCATTAGTTTATCGATGTAGCTTATTGAATATTTTTTAATTTCCTCCTGGATAGTGGGGACGTTGAGATCTCTGTGGATAATTTCATTACGTATATACCATGGGGCGCAGACAATTTGTCGTAATATTCTAGACTGTCTTCTTTGAAGCTTTTGGATGTTAGATGCGCATGCAGTACCCCATAATTGGATGCCATATGTCCATATTGGTTTTATGATGGACTTGTATAAGAGAATTTTGTTGTCTAAGGACAATTTTGAGTTTCGACCAAGAAGCCAATGTAGTTGAGCTGCTTTAAGTTTCATAGCCGTTATTTTCGCTTCAATATGACGCGACCAGGTCAAGCGTCTATCTATATGAATTCCCAAGTACTTAACATGGTTTTCTACCTGAACAGTGATGTTATTTATTTTTACAGCTGGGCACGTTTGTCTTCTGAGCGTGAAAGTTAAGTGAGCACATTTAGCCGGGTTAACCTTTATTCTCCATTTTTCTAGCCAGGCCTCTAGTTCATTGATGTGGGACTGCAGATTTTGCGATGCGACTTTTGGGTCATGGTTAACGCTAATAAATGCTGTGTCGTCTGCAAATGTAGAGGTATGCGTGCTCAGGTTTGTTGGCATATCCGCTGTGTATATTATATATAGAAGCGGTCCTAATATGCTGCCTTGGGGAACACCAGCAGAAATTTTCTTGAGGGGGGAGTATTTATCTTGCGACCTTACTATGAATGTTCTGCCTGTTAGATAGCTCTCCAGAAGCTTGTGAGTGTTTTGAGGAAGCATTCGTTTTATTTTGATGAGTAGCCCATCATGCCAAACTTTGTCAAAAGCTTGGGAAATGTCTATAAACAGTGCTGAGCAGTATTGCTTTTTCTCAAACGCCGATCTAATAAGGGTGACAATTCTATGCACTTGTTCTATTGTACCATGTTTCGCTCTGAATCCGAACTGGTGGTCCGGGATGATGTCGTGTTCATTTAGATGAGGAGTTTTACTTAAAACGAATATTTGTTCGAAAAGCTTCGATAGGATTGACAATAAGCTTATCGGTCTGTACGACGCAACCTGGCTAGCATCTTTTCCTGGCTTGGGAATCATAACAATTATAGACCTCTTCCATGAGGATGGGAAGTATCCGACTCTTAATATAGCGTTAAAAATGAGCAGCAAGATTCTGGAAGCAGACGATGGTAGGTTTCTTATCATCGACCCTGTGATGCGGTCAGGTCCGGGAGATTTTCTTATATTCACTTTTTCTATTGCAGATTTTACTTGAGTTATGTTAAATTTTAATGGATGGTTTACCTTATCAGGAATGATTAGACGACAGGAACAAGTATGTGCATCATGTGGCGTGAAAACTTTCTCAAGGTGGCCCGCGAAAGCGTTTAATTTTTCATGTGTGTTTTTGGCCCAAGTGCGGTTTTCCAGTCTTAATGGAGATTCTTGGGTTATAGGGCATTTCATATGCCGTACAGCCTTCCATAAGCTATAATTGGAGTTTTTTGTGGCGTCTAGGCTGTTTAGATAGCCTTCTATTGCGGACTCGTGGTTCTGTCTCAATTTGTTGCGAAGTGTGGTCAGGTATAATTGTAGTTGGGCCTTAGTGGTTGGGGAACGACTGTTTTGCCATTGTCTTCTTAACTTCCTTTTTTCTCTGATAAGGGCCTCTATATCCGTCGATGTATTGTAAGGAGCACGTTTAATTGTCCGCTTGATTGGGGTTGCATTTCTTGCTGCAGTATCCAAGACTTCTGTAAATCGGTCGACAGCTATTTGGATGTCAGATGAATTTTTTAGGGGAATGCACTGTGATAGGTGAGAGCTCACATACATTTTATACTTTAACCAATTTGTGTTTCTGCTTGGATAGGAAATAAAATTTGCAGCTGCAGCGTCAGAGTTACCTTTTAAAATGAGGATTGAAGGTGAATGATCAGACGAAAGATCATAGGAGGAACTAACTAGTACCTGATCGCGCTTGATGTTTTTAATTACAGCAAAGTCAATAAGGTCTGGTAGCTTATTGAAGTCGGTTGGCCAATAGGTAGGCTTACCACTCGATACCACATCAAAATTATTTGCAGTTACGGTATTGTATAGCTGATTACCTCTAGGACTAATAAGTCTGGAGCCCCAATATGTATGTTTAGCGTTGTAGTCGCCAGCAGCAATGAATTTCTGGCCCAATGTGGAGAAGAAGTTGAGAAATTTATCGTTTACAATTTTGTGCCTCGGGGGATAATAAACGGATGTTAACGTTAGATTGAAATCAGTAAGATTTATAGATGTGGCTTGGATACAATCTTCTTCGTACTCTGGCAATGGCAAGTGTCTGATGTGTTTGTGCACAATTATGGCTGTGCCACCACAGGCTCGTCCGCTGGGATGTTTTGTGTCATACGTAAGGTATCCATTTACCCTTAAGCAGTTTTTATGAGTAAAGTGTGTTTCAGAGACAAAAAGTACGTCGATTTCATGCCTATGAAGAAAGTTTGCAACTTCGTGTTTATGTTGGGATAATTCGTTTGCATTCCAAAAACATATTTTTAACTGGTTCAATTTTTGTTGAGTAGAGCTTGCAGGAGCATGTTCTGGTTTCGCATCATTTCCTGAAACATGTTCTGCATAGTGGCCATGAAGTTATTCATAGTTTGAATTAAATTTTTCAATTGAGGTAGGCATATTTCCAGAAGGCATTTGTAGACCTTCCCTAGGAACATTAGCGTTTGGAGGTTGCTTTGCGTTAGAAGTACTCGGGGGATTTTTCGCATTAGGGTTTCCTTTTAAGACTTGGGCATATGATTGGTTTTGATTGTTTGTTTGTGAAGTACTAGAAATAGAGCCAGCGGCTTGGCTGGGCGCATGTGACGGACCATATTGGGAGTGAGTATATTTTTGAACTAAAGCAGGTTTTTTAAATGCAAGAAGACTCTACAACCCCTATAGTTTGCCGTGTGATTTTCGCCACAGTTGCTGCATTTCTTAACATTAAGTCAGATGAAGACATAAATTACTTTGAAATTGTTTCCGTTTTTATTGATATAAATACTAACTCAGAGGATTTTGTAAAGTACCTCGTTATCCGCTTTAAATTTTTATCAAAATAACTTGGAAGATTGGGTTCCAAGTGAAAAATTGATTAATAAACATACATAGATTTACGTTTTCAAAAAAACCTGATATTAACTATCCTCCTATATTTTTCCTCGAGGTTTTTTCGTAACTTAAATTTTTTGGAAAAGAAGTAAAATAATCCAAGTGCCAAGTATTGATGTACATATACTTCATATACACATACATATGTCTATCTATTTAAATGTAAAGTTTTCTTGTATCAAATCATGTTATGAACTATTTTTTGTAAGTAGTGTTATTACACTATTTTAAGCTCGTTCTTAGCTTTGCCAGAATGAAGATTTTATATTATTTTTGAAGATTTTTTGACCAAAATATGATTTAAAGATTTTTTTCACAAATTAAGATATTTAACTTTAAGTTTGTTTGTAAAAAATAAATATTTTTTTCACAGTTTCTTAAATAGTCAATTTTTAAAACAATAAGGTTTTGTATGAGCTTGTTGTTTATTGGTTTTTAAAAATGTATTTTTAGAAAATTTTTTATAAAAAATTTAACTAAAACCCAATTTAATTTTGAATTTAATTTTTAATTTTTTGCCCTTGTTATAAAAAATTTTAAGATTTCTCTCTTTAAAATAAGATTTTTGTTTCGCTAAATGAAGATTTTCCTTCCTCATCTTCTGGCAACGCTGCTCGTTCTATTTACAAAAAATTAGTAACTGTTTTTGTATAAATAATTGAAATAAAAATTGTATGCAGCCGTTCATAAACGTTTACTTGCAATCAAGCCATGGATTTTCACGATATATGTATATATATATATATATATATATATATATATATATATATATATATATATATATATATATATATATATATATACATATGTGTGTGTGTTTTTTCCAAACAATTTGTAATATATAGGGATGAGATTTTCATGCACTAAAAAATCGGAAATATGCGCATAAAATATGCACTAAAAAATCCATTATATGCACTAAAAAAATAGAAAATATGCATTAAAAACTTAAAAAAATTCCATAAAAAATCGTTTTTGAATTTTACTAAAAACAAAAATATATAAAATTCAATCTTTTGTTATTCAAATATCTATAGAAACTTAAAAAACTTATTTTAATTTTAGTTTGTTTAAATAAATAAGTACTGGGGCCTAATTCTGGCAGTCGTGATCGAGTAATTTCTCGATTCGAAAGCAATTTTATTTCAGTCGATACTGAACGAATCGAAATTATTTTTTTCAGTTTTGTGAAACTCAAATTAATGCTTTACAATATTGAAGAAATAATTCCGATTTGTTCAGTATTGACTGAAAAACTTAGATATTAAATTGCTTTCAAATCGAGAAAATACTCGATCACGACTGCCAGAATTAGGCCCCTGTTTGATTAAAAGTGAAACTTTGTCATCTTCTTAAAGAATGCCAATGCATTTTAGAAAACTTTGTTTGCAGATCCCACTTTGATTCCAGATCAGATCAAAAATATTTGAAATTTATTTTATTTTTTGAAATCCATAATTTTATTTTCTGCAAAACGGTTGGGATTTTTTTTAATTTGTCGGGCTATTCTTCCTTCCACATTGTTAATTTTAATTTTGCGATATCAATTAATTTGACTTGAGTATTTAGTGAACTAAATCCCTCCTAATTAGTTATGGTTTCACCAATATATCCGTAATTGGAAAATACAAATGCTAATTGACTTTTGATGTTATTTAAATTTAATATTTCTTTTCTTTTTTTCAATTGCTCAATCATCGGCACCAACAGACTCTTCAAACACTTTTAAATTGCTCGAAGTTTTTTTTGAGTAGAATTCTGAAGCGTCTAGCCAGGCCCCCATTTTGATACTACTGGCTGTGGTGGAAGGTGAATCAAGGGATACATTTAATTAAAAATTGCAATATACCGCTACAACGCGGTATAACCCATGTACCAAGCAAGTAATTTGTAACCCATTGGAAGCCTTAACGATGTAACGTGCTGAATCGGTATAAGCATCTTTTGTCGAAATCTTGAAAATCAATCATGTATTTAAAGCAAAGCTCCAAAAGAATTTATTTATTATTTAAAAATGTTTTTTTGTGTATTTCAAAATAATTTTTCAGAACTTTTTTATAATATGGAAATTAAAAAATCCCTCAAAAATGTCAAAATATGCAAAAATATGCATTTAAAACCTAAATATGCAAAAATATGCATTTTCACTAAAATATGCAACAATATGCAAAAACAAATCGATGCCATTTTAACGGAAATTTAATGATTCGGAAAGATAATTGGTCGACATCGTTCTTAGACTATCGACAAAAAACATGCATTTGCATGGAAATCGCATCCCTGGTAATATACATATGGGCAAGGCCACGAAAAATTAAACCATATAGATTTTTTTTTTGTCACAAAGCCTTAATTTTTTTTTACTTTTGAAATGCCAAATATATATAGAATTTGGCAGCATTTAATGCCAGTTCAAAATTTGGGTCTGTTTAGACATTTTACATTCTTTTCATAACGGGCACGTGCAATGCGTAGTTCAAAAATATAGCAAAGTCGGCGGAAAAGGTAAAGTTTGTTGTTATTTTTTTTAATTTAGGCAGATAATTACTTTATATGGCTTTTGGGCCAATTAGCGCTTAAAGTAATCAGCCGCAAATAAATGGTGACGTTACTGACAAATTTTTATAAAATGTTTTTTTTATCCGTTAACAACTTAGAAAAGAGGTTGGATGAGCAGATTTTTTTTGAGTATTTTTGAAGTACTTTTCTAATTAATTCTTAAATGAAGCATTATTTACATATAGCAGGGTATTTTTGCAAAAAAAAGATTGCGTGACGTTACTGACGGTTTAAAAAAAAAAATTTTTTTTCTACTTTGTTGCTGAATATTTTGGTATTTAATTGCTAGACTCCGATTTCTGGTGCTCAAAGAGACAAGCGTTATGTTGAAAAGCTAAAAGAAAGCAACAAATACGACGAGTACAAAAAGAAAAAGGCCGAAGCAATGAAAAATTGAGGGCTAACAGAAAAGAGAAAGAAAAACTAATGCCAATAAGTGAATTGGGAAAGGCGATTTCTATGCGCCGTGCAGGGTTGTCAGATTTTTTTGAGCTCCATCGCCAAACCGGATGTCAGAAATCGCCAAAAATCGCCAAACGTCAATTTTGTTTAGTTTTCGAAATCTTTTTTTTTTTTTTTAATTAAATTTTGCATACAAAAAAATGCTGATATAATATTGCATTCAAAAATCGCCAAAAACTGAGAAAAAATACAAAAAGTCGCCGATTGTAAATTTTGTTTAGTAATTGTTATTTTTTTTTAAATAACATAAAATAGAGATCATTTATATAATATTCAACATTTTTCATTTTTCGAATTTATTCTATGAGCTAAATTTCAGTTATGTATTTTATAAAGCTGAAAAATTGTAGGAATAGAACTATTACAAAAAAGCTTTATAAAATACATAACTGAAATTTAGCTCATCGAATAAATTCGAAAAATGAAAAATGTTGAATATAATATAAAGTTACCTTCGGAAGGAAATAATTCCCAGTTTCGATCATTTATATAGTTAAAAAAAATAAAATTAAGCACACAAGTCTATAAGATCACTTCAGGCTCATCAATTTCATTACTATTGTGTTGACCTGC
This sequence comes from Pollenia angustigena, assembly GCA_930367215.1. NCBI lineage: Eukaryota > Metazoa > Arthropoda > Insecta > Diptera > Polleniidae > Pollenia > Pollenia angustigena. Next base: position 19,364,139 of record OV884061.1, on the reverse strand, counting down.
AGACGTACTATTAGATTTAAGCAGTGTTTAAAAAACTGCTGTCGAAGTTGCAAAACTGCCATCTCTTCCACTTTTTCATTTGTCATTGGCCAAAAAAAAAAAAACATATGCTTTTACTTGCAATTCATTAAATGTAAATAGTCGCTGTCAAACCAAATCAAAAAGCGAAAAATTTTCGTTTTTTGTTCGACAGGTTTTGGTTTCGACTACAGTTTTTTAAACCTTGGAATTAAAAAGTGACTGAATAATTCACTTAAAATGATAATAAAACGAAAATCATGTAAAAAAAATTTGCCAGATTTTTTTTAAACTAGTAATGATAACAAAAAAGGACAAACTGTTCAAACATCTATAAGTATGTATGTATATATTTATGTATACAGTATTCCACGGATAATTACCTCGACAAAAATGCCAATATTTTTGGGTAATTATGCGGGGTAAGCATTTAAACGAATACGCTTAACTACCTCGTTGAGGTAATAATAAGAATACGTTTAACTACCTCTTTGAGGTTATTAAGCGAATTCGTTTAAATACCTCAGTGAGGTAATTAGACGTATTTATTTACAAGATAACTTAACATTGATGTATGAAAAAATTTAAGAAAGGAATTTTTACATGTATCAGCTATTATTTGATATAAATTTGGTGTATCTAGATAATATGAATCTTGACCTCATAACATAACTTTTAATGCAAATATTAATTTGTTGAATATTTTGCTTCAAGCCATATTTTTTTTTAGGCATATTTTTTAAAAACAAATTTAGTGCATATTTTCAAACTATTAACATATAAAACTTGGTTGCATTACTTGCTGTGTTTTTGTCAAATAGTACTGAGGCAATTAAACGAATGAAATGTAGGTATAATTTTGTTTTGGGAGTTAAATTTTTAAGGCAATTATCCGAATCGGGTAATAAAGCGTATGGCAATTAAACGTGGACTTTTGTTTAAAAAATGGAAGAAAAAAAACGGAGATTTATAACTCGAGGTAAATAAGCGTGAAAGGCATTTAAGCGTGGGGTAATTATCCGGGTTATACTGTATATATTTAGCTGGAGAGGCCTAACTCCGCTTATGTAAATAAAAGTGCAAATTTTTTATTTCAAAATCGCTGAAATAATATGAATGGTAAAAATAGCCAAGTAAATCGCCAGTTATGTCAAAAACCGCCACAAAAGTCGCCAGTCGCCAAACGGAAAATCCCATCGCCAAACACGTTTCAAAATCGCCACGTTTGGCGAGAAATCGCCATATCTAACAGCCCTGGCGCCGCACACTGGGGATTTTTGTATGGAGGTGAGGAAAAAAGTATATTTTTCAAAAAATATAATGATTTCATTACAAATTTAGTTTTATTTATATAGTAATACACAAAAGTAATCAAAATAAAGAAAGTTAGAGAAATATATATCGTTACCTACAGTGTAAAAAGCCCTAACTAACAAAAAAAATGTAAATGATTTTTTTAATTCATTATTTATTTTAAATCTATTTTTAATTTCATCACAAACTTAGTTTTATTTATATAGTTATATACAAAAGTAATCAAAATAAAGAAAGCTAGACAAATGTATATCGTTACCTACAATGTAAAAAGCCCTAACTAACAAAAAATTTAAATGATTTTTTTAATTTTTAATTTATTATTTATTTTAAATCTACTTTTTAATTTATTATTCTAAAAGAGCCTTAACTTCGTCGCTTATATCACTATGCTTTTTCTGGCTAAATGAAGGAGTCAAGTGTGAGATCATGGGATCTGATGTTACCATCATTCGGTGCATAATATCTTCGTTCGTGGCAATTCGACTGCATTTTCTGGAGTGTCTAAGGCGATATTTTTTATAGTCTTTGTTACGACTTTCCTGAGCCTCTTCGGATAATAAGCCTACAGGAAAAATACACTTTTCAATTATATATTTTCCATGAATCAGAATTTTGTGGAGTGTTGGTGGAATATTGTACCACTCGTACAGTGCAACAAACTTTTTTGCCGTCTCCAGACAAAAATCACCAAATTTTTTCGGATCTAGTGCCTCGGTAATGGTTATAGCTTCGAGAATTGTTGAAAACCTCTTGATTATGTCTTCATCTAGACCCGTGATTTCGGAAATTAAAGCAGGATTAGCAAAGAATCTGTGTAAAAAAATCATGCAGGTAGCCAACGAAAAAAACCCAAATAATTAAAAAAGTGCACTTACCTTTTTTCCTTTCAATTATCCGAGCACATTTATTACCGCTTATTACTTTGCTACCGCAATCATAAAAATCAAATAACCTTTTGTTTTTTTTTTTTTAATTCTGAGAATCATAAAAAAAGTCATAAATGTTTTTGCAAAGAATTTTGTGCGTATCTCGAGCAAATTTTTGAAATTCATACCTTCACTTAATTGTAAATAAAAGCGAAACGCGTTCATCGATTTTCATGATTTATGTCTCATTTTTTTCATAGGTTATGCGACTTTACGTGAAAGTAATAAAACTTGAAACTTTTTTTTACTGTTTTGGATTTTTTATGAATTAAAAATAAAAAATTTAAATTTTTTGGGCAAAAAATATTTTTTTTCTTCATACATTTATTTATAACTGCGAAACTGTTGCTTATGTAGCAAAATGTTATATAAACATGAAAGTAATTGTAATTCTTGATTTTTCTAAATTTTTTTCAGCAAAATCCGACTAGTGGTTCTCGAGTTATGTTAAACAAAAGAGCCTTATCAGAATTGAGTCCCGAATCAATCAGCTGAAAAATGTTGTACTGTGTAATGCAAAAACTTGAGAGGTGGCACCTGGTGGCACTTGAAATTGATTAATAATGTTAAAACAGATATAAGACAATGTATTCGGTGTGATTTCAAACTAAGGAAAAGTAAAGAAAAAATTCCAGGTCCAAATGTTTGGAGAAAAATGGGATTTTTGTTATATGTCCATAAAAATACAAAAAAAAAAAAAAAACTTAAGTCTCTGCAGATTTTTTTTTTCAATTTTAGTATACTGAAATATACTACTTTAAATAGAAAAAAAAAGAAAAACGTTAGCTCACATAGTAAAATAATATTCGTATTTAAATTCTTAGGTTTAAATTAAGTTGGTTCGGTAAAACACACAAGTTCTGAGTTTGAGACGGATATAAAAAAAAACTGGCAGTCAGATCGGAGTAAATCTGTTTGATTTGATTGTACCATTTAGTCTAAAATTGCAACATATCACTGCATATTGCTTGAAGACTATGTTGACAATTTGACTTTTTTCCGCGAAATCCCCAGTGTGCGCCGTGCTGCAAAAAACATTCGTGACATTTCGTCTTCGCACCAAATCCGTACCATTGGGGACGAAATAGTACCTTATACTACTTCTCAGCAAGGATACAATTAAAATTTCTTTATTTTTTGTGATATTTTATGTTTATTTATGTTAAAAAAAAAAACTAAAACTGATGTGATGCTTTAATTTTGCAACAATTAACAAGACTGAAATTAATAAAAACTTTTTATTTTCCGATAATAATGTGTTTTTATTTTACAGTGTACTGGCTTTAGTTCAAAATACCGACACAAAGTTTGTATCACTATTTCACAAAAATTTCGCAAAAAAAAAAAGAAAAACAGAAGTCAATTCGACATTTTTCGTTACTCTATCATACAAAAATCAGCTCTAAAGACAAGCCCGATTTACTAAATTTTTTTTATGATATTAGTGCGAAAAGAGGGTTTGTCTTAATATCTCCCCAGGCTTGCAATTTAAAACTCCTCTCCTATGATTTTTGGCCGTTTAGGTTCCCTCTATTAACCCAAGAAATTCGTACGTGTGATGTTACTGACATTTTGCGTCACGTTACTGACACTGCTTTTATGTCATTTACGTGATTAAACCATAAAATATTAAGCCCACCATTTTGGATAAAAATCATCTTTCATCCTTCCTTTTTAACATACTGGGCAATAATAGACATGAACTCTTTTCAATTCGCTAATTTGTACACAAATGTTCAGTAACCTCCAAACACACTTCCAAAATCCGGTGACGTTACTGACGGCTTAAAATGGTCATAACTTCACAACAAAACGAGATACAGCAAAATTATCTGCGTATGAAACGATAGTTGTGACGAGAACTTTCATATGCCGGTCTAAAGTTGGGGAAGATAATTGTATTTTATAAAGATATTGACCAAAATATGTATAAGAGCGTAACGTTAATGACGGTGGCCTTGCCCATATGAAGGCATAATGTATTTTTTATAAAATATGAAGTTTATTTTTTGTTATGATTAGTTTTCGAAGAAAATAATTTAAAAAATAAATTTTTTTTTTTGAAAATTTTCCTGTTTTTAAAGTTGCCCCTTTTTTTTAGAATACCACTTTTTGTGACACTTTTTTTTGGAAAATCCCCTTTTTGTGCCCCTTTTTGAAAATTTTAAACGGTAACGCTGGTCCCTACTTGGGCGCCAGTTAAATTTTTATTTTATTTTTGGGGTTTTTAAAAAAGATTTGTTGCTTGCGCAACTAGTACTTTATATCTTTATTGTCCACTTAAAACTAAATTTTTTTTTCTCATTATTTATTTATTGAATCTTCATATATTAAATATGAACTAACAATAATTAATCAAATCTTATCCTAATACTTTGTTTTGTGTCCTGCCAGTGCCAGACACAAATTTTCTTCATCACGGGTTCTGTTCACATATAGAGGTGTTTATCGCTCATCTAATTGGGTAAGTGCTGCAGTGTCTCTTCTCCTTAAGCGAGTGTGGCCGCCATTATTTAAAATATTTCGAGCTAGTGGATTTGGGTGTTGTTCAAGCCTTTTTAAATATTTTACTGCATATTTTGTAATCATAGATTTTACTAATGGCACATTGAGATCCTTATGAATGTTTGAGTTTTTAACATACCAGAATCCGAACTGGTGATCCGGCTGTGATTATTCGAAGAAGTTTATTTTGGCGCCTTTGAATTTTTTCGATATTTTAGGCCGATGCAGTGCCTCATAGTTGATTACCGTAGCACCAGATAGGCTTTAAGATAGAGTTGTAAAGTAAAAGCTTGCAATCGAAACTTAGAACAGAATTTCTTCCAATAAGCCAATGAATTTGGATGGCTTTTAATTTCATTTGAGTTAATTTCGCCTCTTTATGGCTTTTCCACGTTAAACGACGATCTAGATGTATACCGAGATATTGACATGCGATTGTTCAGGCACTAGTTGATTATTGATTTTAATAGGGGACATGTTTCTCGACACAAGGTGAATGTAATATGTACGCATTTTTGCTCATTGACCTTTATTCCCCATTGTTTTAACCACAGTTCTAGTTGAAATATATGATCCTGCAGGTATCGAGATGCTCCACGACTGTTCTCGTGTCTGCTTAGAAAAGCTGTGTCATCAGCAAAAGTTGAGGTTAGGGTGTAATTGTCTGTTGGCATGTCCGAGGTATATATGAGGTAAAAAAGTGGGCCCAGGATGCTTCCCTGAGGGACTCCAGCTTCAATTGGCTGATGAGAACTTAAAAAATCACCTTCTTTAATAATAAATTTCCGACCGGCTAAGTAGCTTTCTAACTGTTTGTGTGTGTTAACCGGTAGGTTTAGCTTCAATTTATGTAACAAGCCTCCTACATGCCAGACTTTATCGAAAGCTCGTGAAACATGAAGAGAGCGCATCGCGTTAGGTTCACTTCTCACTCCTGAATTAAGTAAAAAATGAGATCAAATATATAAATAAATATGGAGCGGGATCCCGGGATTCCGGGAAATTTAAAAAAAAAATTCCCGCTATCCCGGGAAAAAAACTCTACTTCTAGGACATCTTGAAGGACATATCTTACCATTATTAACGTCAAAAATACGTCTTTCCGATGTATTTTAAGAGTTTTTACACAATCTTCAAAAATTTCCTATCGCGAAAGAGTGGAGGTCATACTGGAAAAGTGAAAAAAAATGTATGGCGGTCGCATAAACGCGCAAGATGTTTTTGATTTATCTTAAAGTGAACACTTAAAGGATTAACCCAAATATAGTTTTACGCCGGAATTATGCGAATAAACAGCTTTAACTCTACTTGAAAAAAGGAAATATTTTATATTTTGCACAAAATTGTTTAATACTTACAATGTAACTAATTGGATGAAGTTTGTACAGTAGTTTTGACTTAGCTGCACAATCTCCTTTGCACGATTTTTTGTGGAGGTAAATCAAAAATGCAGTTATCTTAAATGCATTTACCTGCCTTAATGTGCAGGTACACAATTGTGGTTACCTGCACAAAAGTGCAGCTAAAGTAAAGTGTTTGACTAAAAGTATAATAAAAAAGTATTTTATTAATACATAAATTTATATTTTATTTCAACCCAGCTAGCATTTTCAATCGTCGTGGATTCTACTGGCAATCTCACAAAGGGTGTTTTTGATCGTCGACGAGCTCATTTTTTAATTGTAGACAATTCTTTGCACGGGAGAAACTGTTACACGTGCTGATTCCTATGAGAGATTCTGCCATATTACTCGTAAATCGGTTATGATGTATGTAGAGATTATCTAACGAGCCTTTCAAAAGCAGGTCAAGAGTCGTATGAGACTCATGTACATACCTAGGTATTATTTTACAACTCGTGAAATACTCAGCCGTAAAATAAGGGAATCAAGCGTATTTTTCATGCCAAAACTTCTAATTTTTATACAACAAACCTTAAGGTCGCGAAATCAACACCGTCCTGTCGGAAAATCCTTTTTTCAGATCCTAAGGCCGGTTTGTTTTATTAAAATTGTATAAGCATACTCCAAAAACGGTCTATTTAGGTAGCTCAGTAATTGTTATACGACTCTTACAAAAGTCCCAAAAGGTTCATGCCAAGATTTAAAGACAAGCGTGTCAAAAAATAAATAAAAAAATAATTAATTAAAAAAAGATTTAGATGTTTTTGTTAATCGTCAGATAATCATCAGAAGATTCTTTTAGGAGTTGTATATTTAACACAATCGTCTAACAAACAGCCTATGCTAGCTGGGAAATAACAGATCATTTTATATGTACATGTATGTATGTTTATTTAATACTAGCATTTAACCCGCTACTTCGTTAGCGTCGTTTGTTGGCATATCCGCTGTGTATATTATATATAGAAGCGGTCCTAATATGCTGCCTTGGTGACCCCAGCAGTAGTTTTCTTGAGGGGGGAGTATTTATCTTGCGACCTTACTATGAATGTTCTGCCTGTTAGATAGCTCTCCAGAAGCTTGTGAGTGTTTTGAGGAAGCATTCGTGTGATTTTGATGAGTAGCCCATCATGCCAAACTTTGTCAAATGCTTGGTAAATGTCTCAAAACAGGGCTGAGCAGTATTGCTTTTCCTCAAACGCCGATCTAATTAGGGTGACAACTGTATGCACTTGTTCTATTGTACCATGTTTCGCTCTGAATCCGAACTGGTGATCCGGGATGATATCGTGTTCATTTAGATGAGGAGTTATACTTAAAACGAATATTTTTTCGAAAAGCTTCGATAGGGTTGAAAATAAGCTTATCGGTCTGTACGACGCAACCTGGCTAGCATCTTTTTTTTAGGCTTTGCGATGAAAGATAAATAGATGACGAAAAAATCTTTTGAAAAAGTAACAAACATAGGTACAATTTTCATGCCTTAAATGTTCGAATTTCAAAAAAGTACCAAATATGCATTTGTAGTTTTTAGATAAGTTACAAATGTTGTATATTTTTTTTTAATTTTTATTAAAACGGCCGAATTTCGTAAAAGTACCAGACAATTATTTACTTTTTTTTATTTATTGCACACAAACAAATATTAAATTAAAAAAAGGACCAGTTTATAAAAAAGTTAGAGAACGAAAAAGTTCCAAAAAATCCCTCTTATAGATTTTCTTATACTCAGGACCTTGCATATTTATTTTATGTTTCTAGATCCAATAAATGCGGAAATAAAAAAGGTACCAGTTAAAGAACAAAATAGTACCAAAACCCCTCTTACAGATTCTCATTCACTCATGATCTTGCATGTTTAATTTTATCTTTCTGGGTCCAATATTAATGGAAAATCAAAAAGTAACTGTTAATGAATAAAAAAGTACCAACAAGTTCCGCAATATATTCTTATCCACTCAGGACATTGCATGTTGAATCTTATGTTTCAAGGTCCAATATTAACGATAATTAAAAAATACCAATTGTAGAACCAAACAGCTAATGAAAAATATCAAATTTCCAGTATTTCCTTTTTTTTTGTACTATTTTTCCCCCCCATTAAAGTATCAAAAATTTCAGTATTTTTAGTTCCAAAATACAGGTTTTACCCGTTTACTACCTAAAACGGCAAAATTTCGTAAATGTACCAGACACCTATTTGCTTTTTTTTATTTAATGCACAAAAATAAATATTAAATTAAAAAAAGTACCAGTTTATAAAAAAAGTACCAGTTAGAGAACGAAAAAGTAAAAAAAAAATCCCTCTGACAGATTCTCTTTATGATTCTAGATCCAATAAATGCGGAAATTAAAAGGTACCAGTTAAAGAAATAGTACCAAAACCCCTCTTACAGATTTTCATTCACTCAGGACCTTGCATGTTTAATTTTATCTTTCTGTGTCCAATACTACCGGAAAATCAAAAAGTATCTGTTAATGAATAAAAAAGTACCAAAAAAGTCCCTCTTATAGATTCTCATCCACTCAAGACATTGCATGTTGAATTTAATTATTCTAGGTTTAATATTAACGGAAATTCAAAAAGTACCAGTTAAAGAACAAAAATGTACAAAAAAAGCCCTCTTACAGATTCTCATTCACTCAGGACCTTGTATGTTTAATTTTATGTTTCTAGGTCCAATACTAACGGAAATTCAAAAAGTACAAGTTAAAGAACAAATAGGTACCAAAAACTTCATTCTTATACATTCTTATCCACTCAGGGCATTGCATCTCGAATTTTATGTTTCTAAGTCCAATATTAACGGATATTCAAAAAGTACCAGTTTAAGAAATAAAAAGTACCAATGAGCCCTTTCAGAGATTCTCATTCACTCAGGACCTTGCAGGTTTAATTTTATGTTCATAAGACCAATATAATCGAAAATTTAATTAAAGTACCAGTTAAAATACGAAAAAGTACCAAAAAGATCCCTCTAACAGATTGTCATTCACTCAAGACCTTGCATGATTAATTTCATGTTTCTAAGTCCAATACCAACGTAAATTCAAAAAGTACCAGTTAATGAACAAAAAAGTACCAAAAAGTTCCCTTTTATAGATTCTCATCCAATCAGGACATTGCATGTTTAATTTTATTTTTATAGGTCCAATAGTAAAGAAAATTCAAAAAGTACCAGTTAATGAACAGAAAAGTACCAAAAACTTCCCCTTATGGATTCTTAACCACTTAGGACATTGCATCTTGAATTTTATGTTTCTAGGTCCAATATGAACGTTAATTAAAAAAATTCCATTTGTAGAACCAAAAAGCTAAAGAAAAATATTAAATTTCCCGTATTTCCTTTTGTGGTACTATTTTTTCCCCCCATTAAAGTATCAAAAATTTCAGTATTGTAATGGAAGCCCATAATTTAGTACGAATATGTCAATGAATGGAGAAAAATGTTTTGTAAAAAAGAACCAAAATTATTCACGATTTTCACCCCTTAAATGTTTGAATTTCGAAAAAGTACCAAGTTTATATTCGTATTTTTTTGATAAGTTTCGAATGTGATATAAACTTTGTTTCTATGTTTATTGGTTCAAAAGATAGATGGGGTGTCAAAAAAGTACCAAAATTCAGGTTTTACCCGTTTTCTCCCTAATAGGGTCAAAATTCAAAAAAGTACTAGACACCTGTCCGCTTATTTTTCTAAAGAACAACGATAAGTATTACATTTTTTTTGTATCTCTTTTAGTTTTGGAGATATAAGGTTACCGCATTTTCCCGTTTTTACCCCCAAAAAATTTGAATTTCAAAAATCCCGTCATAGTGGATCGATTTGGGAAGTTACCAATCTCTGGTCCAAATTTCAAGTGTTTAGCTTCCGGCGTTTAGGCTGTGCGATGATGAATCAGTGAGTCAGTCAGTCAGTCACTAACGTTACAATTTTATATATATATGTAGATAAAAGAAACATTAACAAAAACAATGAGAATTCACAAAGAACATAAAACATAAAAAAACTAAATAATTGCGATTTATATTTTTATAAACAGCTTTAATTGGATATTTATGTGAAAAAGTAGCCACCATATATTTTTATGTGTGCAGCTAACTTTGATGTTTTGTATGAAAATATTTTAAGCTGCCCAAAAATATGAAAAATGTGCAGGTATACAAAATGCACGTAAACAAGCATCTTAAAGAATAATTTCCGAAAATATTTATTTTGGGCAGTTAAGTCAAAGTGCAGCTAACTTTGATTTTTTGTATGAAAATAATTTTAAAATGCCAAAAATTTTGTGCAGTTATGTTAAATGTGCATGTATAGAAAGTGCACTTAAAAAAGGAATTTCTATGGAATTATAAAGAATAATTCCAAAAGTTATCAATTTTGTGCAGTTAAGTTAAAAGTGCACGTAAACAAAAGGCAGTTAAGTCAAAACTACTGTAATATATTTCCTTGAAATAGAGCTTTGTCATAATAAAAAAAAAAAAAAATTATGACAATAGAATCACTGTAGCCTTTTTAATCATAAACCGAAGTCACACAAAAAATACGCTTCCCTTTGAAATCTGAATGTAGGTGGTGATAACGACTGACTTTAAAGCTTATTAATCCTAATCAAAGCTAAAACAAACAAAAACAAAACATGAATTACAGTTTCCTATTATATTGAGAAGCTCACTAAACGATCAGAAGGAATGTTGCCAGACATTTTATTTTTTATTTTGTCCACCTAGATTTGTGATTTACCACAGTGTGGAGCGGAGCAATATTTTCTTTCTTCAAAGGCTTTTCTTATGGCGTTTACTATCCGATGGGTTTGTTCAATTGTGCTACGTTCTCTTCTGAAACCGAATTGATGGTTAGGTATACACTAGAGTTGTCAACCGATTAAGAATAGTTCGATTAATCGATCAAACAAAAACAAACTCTTGTTCGAATAATTTTAAAATGGCGATTTTCGAATAACGAATAAATCGATTAAATTATGTCGATTAATCGAACAATTTTTTTTATTAAAAAATAAATTAATAAAAGACTAATAAGAAATAAAAACTTAGAATTTGATTTATTCTCATACGTTTTTAGCGATTTTATACAAAATGTAGAAAAAAATATTGTTGCTATAGCCCTCATTGTAATTAATCTCAATATTTAGTAGGCAAAAACCGTGTTAAGTATTCATTGTATTTCAAAAATGTATCTTACCCTGCCTTTACACATGCAAGTAATTACTTGCAAGTAGTATATACGTATTAACATCGAAAATGGCGAAAAAACAATCAAATGTGTTGCAAGTAGCTTGAGTGTTTACACAGTCAGCTGTAAGTTTATTTTTAAAATGTTCTCGAAGCGCAAACATCTATTGAAAATTGCCTTACTTGTGGAGTTGAAAAAGCTGGAAATGCAAAAGAAAAATGAAAAAAAGAAAAATACAGTGAGCAGGAGATATTGGGTGAAGCCTCTTTTAATGAAAAGGTGCGAGTTTGATATGGAAGCATATTTGCTCAAAGATTTGCTTTGGGAAGATGATGACTGCGATTTTAACAATTTTTGTCGGCTTCACGTAGAACAATTTGAGGAAATATTAAATTTGGTAAGTATTTAAGTGAGTGTTGTCAAAAGGGCAGTCCGTTGTTGTGTTCCAGTGTCATTATTCCATGTATGTACATTGTAGGTTGAAAAAAAAATTAAAAAGAATGATACTCGGATGCGGTTAGCGATTTCAGCGAGAACAAAATTGGCAATTGCTTTGAGATACTTGGCTACAGGAGATTCTTTTAGCTCTCTGGAGTTTTTAACGAGAGTTTCCAGAAGCACAATTTCTGTTTTTATTCCAGATGTGATTCGTTCTATTTATGACATCCTTAAAGCCGATTATTTAAAGGAAAGTTTATCCAAAGCAAAAATTAACCTCAAATTTGTTTGCTTAAAATATATTTTAATGATTTATTGAGCTCTTACATACATAAATAAAATAAAGTGCTAATTATTTACAGATTCCGAATACTTCAGAAGCGTGGGAGGGCATTGCTAAGGATTTCAATGATATCTGGCAGTTTCCACATACTCTTGGAGCACTGGACGGAAAACATATACGTATCAGAGCTCCACCAAACACTGGATCTCAATTTTATAATTTTAAGGGATTTTTTAGTATTGTCCTTTTTGCGGCAGTGGATGCTAATTACCGTTTCATTTTTGTGGACGTAAGGGCAAATGGTAAAGCATCCGATAGTACAATATATCAAGATTCGTATCTGTACAATAGCCTAGAAAACGGAGAGCTAAATATCCCTGAAAGTAAACAAATTGTTCCTGGCCGAGGAAATAAAATTCCTTATTTTTTCATTGGCGACGATGCATTTTCGCTCGACAAACACTTAATGAAGCCATACAGTAGGTGCTTAAAATTAAGTGTTTCACACGAAATTTACAACTACCGATTGTGTAGAGCACGAATGGTTGTAGAGTGCGCATTTGGCAGATTGGCTAAACGATTTGGCATATTTAATCGGCCAATAGAGGTCCAGACGTCAACTGTCGACTTAATTGTAATGACTGCCTGTGTTTTACATAATTATTTAACTAAAACAAAACAAAAACCCATAACACCAGACTTTTCGTTTTATAATTATTATAATTATACTTCCTTAATTTTATCGACTTTATATTTGTATTAACATATAAATGTAATTTTGTTTGATTCCAGATTGACAATTACATCAACATTTTCACTTGGTGTTTACAACAAATCAGCAAAGCACACAAATTTTCAATCCAGAAAACTATTGCAAATTGTACCCAGAACAATACTACGTCTTTATTGCTATTTTTTTAAGCGTTCTTAAAAATGTCATTAAAAACTAACTAAAAATGATACACTTCATTCACAATTTCATACAAATTGTTGCTGAAGTAGATTGAATTAAAAAAAAAAACAACTTAAGTTACATTCTTTTTCAAAAAATTTAACTAAACTATGTGAAATACTTTGGGAAAAAAGAAGACAAAAATAAAACGAAATTGTTACTATCATTGTGAACGCAGTCTTTTTAAAGAATTGAGTCTACATTTACTTCAGCAACAATTTGTATGAAATTGTAAATGACGTTTATAACAACAAAAACTTTAAAGAATCGAAATTTGATTAATAAGCATTTGATTAATCAAAAAGTTTGATTAACAAGCATTTGAATAATTGATTAATCAAAAAGCTTGGTTAAAGATTAAACGCTCTTCTCTATTTTGAAAAATTTTATATTTTTTGTTTTTAAATTAACTTTATTTTTTTTTTTTTGCAAATTCCAATTTTAACAATTTATCCTGTTTTATAAACTTTTGATAATTTTGAATGAATAAATAAAACTTTTTAAAACTAATTATTTTCAAATTAAATTTATTAATTCATTTTTTAAATTATTAAATGGAGTTAATTTAATTATTTACATTACATTTAAATTCAGTTTTAATTAACCTTTTCCAATAATATTTTGAATGTTTTTAATTCTAAGCTCCAGGTCTTTTTTATATAAAAAATATTTATTTATTTAATTATTAATTCAATATGTCGCTAACCTTTTGTTAGCATACTCAGGAAAAATTAAGAATATTTTAAATAAAAATATTGTTAATAAAAATATTGTTATTGTTGTTTTTGCTGAGGATGCTAACCAAAGGTTAGCGAAATATTGAATTAATAATTAAATAAATAAATATTTTTTATATAAAAAAGACCTGGAGCTTAAAATTAAAAACACTCAAAATATTATTTACATTACTTTATAATAACATTATATAAATCAATGCAAACTTTCCTTAAAACGATTTTGAATAAAATAAATTACTGCATTTGTTAAAGCATTACACTGAAAATTGGTTTTATGTATTAAACTTATAATTACAGGTACACAAGTTTGCTATCAGACTGTTATTTTTTAAAACTATGCAAGTATTTTTAAATTAATATTATGAATTCATTTTTTAAATTATTAAATGCAGTTAATTAAATGTAAAATTAAATTATTTACATTAATTTATAATTACATTAAATAAATCAATTGAAACTTTCTTTAAAACTTTTTTAAATAAAATAAATTACTTCATTTGTTGAAGCATTACACTGAAAATTGGTTTTATGTATTAAATATGGGTGCGTTCGTAAATGCATCACTGCGCTGCATCAGTGATTTCAAATGGTTATATATTTATCCGTGGAGCAAATGTGGACCAAAAAATTGCGAAATACTCCACAAAAATAATAGTCACACAATAAAAAAAGTATAATTATTTTTTAATCGGCTTAAAAAAACGTTTGCTTTTCTGATGCAGCGTAGTGATGCATTTACGAACGCACACTATATAATTACAGGTACAAAAGTTTGCTTTCAGACTGTTATTTTTTAAAACTATTCAAGTATTTTTAAATTAAGATTTTGAATTTGAATAAGGAGTTTTTATTGAGGTATTCTAAACAAATAATTTATAAGGCCGATAAAATCCTTCCTTTAGCTATTGGTAAGTTGTGAAAACGGGCCTTAATATTTTAAATTGATTGTAAACATTTTCTTCTTTCCATCGCCTGTACAAATTATTGAATGGTGCTTGGCTCTTTCACGACTGAAGGTGACGATATGATTTTTTTAGTAATCTACAAATTATTTGTTTAGAATACCTCAATAAAAACTCCTTATTCAAATTCAATGTCTGCATTAGAAATGGCACAACTTAATATATCAGAAAACGCTGTTGTGGTTGAGCTTCTCAATGGCGTGGAGGTACGTACGTTAAAACCAGAAGTGTTGTCTTCCATCGCGCTCAATTCATCTGCAGAAACTGGACGAAATCTGCGAGCTCGCATATTTTTTAATTTTCGTTGCACCAACAAGTTTTGCATTTCTCCCATTAACTCATACGCATCGTCTTCAGGAAGCTTTTGCAATTGAAATGCAAGGCTTGTGGCGAAAGCAGTGAACTCGTTCTCTTTATCACTTATGTCCATCAACTTTTTCAAAGCCTCATCAAATTTTGAGTTGTCTTCTTGTTCCCTTGGACGTTTGCTGGTTTTTTTATTTGAGAAGCTGTCGTTTTGTGTGTATTCCTCAGAGCAGTCTTCAAAGTGTTGCGAATTTACACTATTCTGCAAAGAAGTAATAAAACTAATAACATAAAGAATAAGCTCTGCTTACAGTTTTTAAGGTGTCGTAAAAAGTGCAAAGAAACCAACCACTGACATAGCAGCCCCAGATATACATACGTACTTACCTTTTCTGAATTGTCCGACGAATTTCTTATGGCAATACTGCTGTCTAAAAATGTCATTTCTTGGAACCAGAACAAGGAAGTCTGATATATTTCTTCCGTAGCCGACCCAGACTTCTTATACATTTTATTCTTTTCTCCTGTATAAGTAGCTCGTAGGGAACGTATTTTTTTTTGACAACATCCGCAGGCATACCCATTTGTGAACCAATGTCTTCAAAAGCTTTTACCTTCAAGTCATTCCGCCTGTAGGATTTACTGCTCATATTCCATAACACTTCATGTGAACGATATAATGCAATTAATTTAATAATTTCATCTTTATTTAATTTTTGCTCCATCTTGATTTCTTTTTTTGATTGAAAAAATTATGTGTATTTAAAAACATATGAGCATCCAGTATTGCTGTGGTTGCGATATTATAAAATACCTGAAAAAATATTTTGATTAACAATTTATTTTTTAAAAATTCATGAAATTTATGACTAAAATTACCATAAAGATGCGTTGTTGTATAGTCGTGATCTTTTTAATTTGTTATTTTTTGTAAATACATAGAAAATCCGCTATAAAATTTATACAAAAGTCATCCACGGTAACACGGTTTCATCACTTGTCATTTTACTTGCAGCAAGTGTCAAAAATTCACTTGCAAGCAAATTCTCTTGCAAGTTGAGCTGCAAGTACGAAAAATGTGATGGTATTAGTGAAAAAGTGTGAGTGTATTGAGTTTTTCGAACCTGCACTTGCAAGTGTAAACCCTAGGTTATGTTCGTATTAAACAAATCTTTGATAAACAATTGTAACAGCTACATATTTTCTTTTTAAATCAAACGTTAAAAAATTTTCATGATATGTTGATTAAGTTAATTAGAGCCGTTCACATTACATTTGAGATGATTTATGTAGATGACAGATGATAAGGAAAAAAAATGCAACAAACAAATTTAAATTTCTTTAAATTATTAAAAATGGATAAAAAAAATACTTTAATAAAGTGATCAGAACATCATTTTAAACATATTAATTATGGAATTTTGTAAATTTACGAATTATTTAAAGTCAAATAAAAACATTAAGAAGAAATCATGGCCGGTTGCACACGCGAAGGGTACTTACATGGTGACCGATTCTATATTATACTCAGTTTAAGGTATGTTCAGAGGATTCGATGTGGTTAATGAAGTGATTAAGTTGTAATCATCTCGACTTTGATGTGATTAGAGCTTAATCACGCTCGAGTTGCTTAAACGCGTTTAAAGTATGAACATAGCATAAGTGTCACAATATTACAATAGAAAACGATGTAGTAGAATATAATCCAACGACATCAAAATATGCCGAACTTCTTCCAATGAAAAAAAAAAAACAGAGAGACAGCGGTTGTTTTATAGAAGGAGTTGTACACAGAAGTTTTGCTGAAGATGGAAGGTCTGCAAACGCCTTTCAAAAATCCAAAGTTGTATCGGATTATTTAAGAATTAAGGATTTTACGATTCCTTTAAGTAATACAACGATATGGAGTTAAGTTGAAAAGTTGTACGCATCAAAAAAAGAAGTCATAGTGGATTTGAGAAAAAATAAAGAAGAAAATGGAAGATTTTCCATAGTTGTAAATTAACGGACGGATGTATCTTATTTAAAATATGTAAATTTTTTTATTCGTTATACTCATCGATTAATCGAATAATTTTTCAGATTTAATCGTTAGATCGAACGAACAAAAACAATTATTTGAATTATTCGAACAAAGCTAAAAGGCGAATAATTGACAACTCTAGTATACACCCATTGTCATTTAAAATTGGGTTTAATTTTGACGCTAAGAGCTTCTCAAACAGCTTTGATATATAATATAATAAGCTGATAGGCCCATATGAGTCTACTTTTGTGTGATCTTTTTCTGGCTTTGGTATCATCATAACTAAGGAGACCGTCTATTCTGGAGGGTAGTATTTAAGGCGTAAAATAGCATTAAAAATTAAAAGAATCATTTTCTTCGCTATGCTTGGTAGCTCCAGAAGCATTTTGTTGCTGATCTTATCAAAACCAGGAGCCTTCGTGGGGTTTAAATCACAAATAGCTTTTTCGATTTCTCTTATCTCAACTTAGGGGAACAGCTGCTCTAGCAGCAACAGGTGGTAACTCGGCCGAAACATCGTGAGATATGTTTGGGGTAAAAACGTTTTTTAAATGATTAACAAACAGAACTCCTTTTTCAACATCATTTCTTGCCCAACTTCCATTCAAGTTTCTTAATGGTGGTTTAGAGACAACTGGCCTTTTGAGATTTCTAGCTGCACACCATAATGAGTAGTCTGATTGTGGGGTTGCATCAAGTTCCTTAAGATATTTTTCCAGAGAAGCCGTTTTCTGAGTCTGCAGTAACTTTCTAAGCTTTTTTGTACACTCTTTTAGTAAGCTCTTAAGTAGCGGGGATTTGTGCAATTGCCACTCTCTTCGAGCCCTCCTTTTTTCAGACAATCTGTGGAATATATTTTAATATTTTTTGGATCTCTTTAATTTTGGATTTTTAAGGTTAGCGGAATCGATTTGGCGAGAGGCCAACCTTCGGTCCAAAAGTCAGCTTTTTAGCTTCAAGAGTTTAGGATGTGCGATGATGAATCCGTCAGTTACTTTACAAATTTATATTATATAGAGATGGAGGAAAATGTTGAGAAAACAGTAACGAAATTAGGAACGATTTTCACACCTTAAACGTTTGAATTTCAAAAAAGGTTCAAACCTGTTTTGTATTTTTTAGATAAGCTAAAAATGTGATACAATATTTATTTACCCTTTTACACCCCTCTCCGTTTATTTTTTTTAATGAACAATAATTAGTATTCAATTTTTTGTATTTCTTTTTGTTTAGGAAATATACGGTTAGCGAATTTTTCTAATAAACAAGAATAAGTGCTGATGTTTTTTATCTCTTTTAATTTAGGAGGTATGAGGTTCGCGGGATCGATATACATAGGTAAAATTTTCACCACTGAAACGTTCGAATTTCGAAAAAGTACCAAATTCGCATTTGTATTTTTTAGGTAAGTAACAAATGTTATTTAATTTTTATTTCTATGCGTATTGGCTTAAAAGCTAGATTTACTACCTAAAACGACCGAATTTCGTTAAAGTACCAGACACCAATTTGCTTTTTTATTTAATGCACAAAAATAAATATTAAATTAAAAAAAATACCAGTTTATTTAAAAAAAATACCAGTTAGAGAACGAAAAAGTAGCAAAAAATCCCTGTTTAATTTTATGTTTCTAGATCCAATAAATACGGATATATAAAAGGTACCAGTTAAAGAACAAAATAGTACCAAAAGCCCTCTTACAGATTTTCATTCACTCAGGACCTTGCATGTTTAGTTTTATGTTTCTAGGTCCAATGCTAACGGAAATTCAAAAGTACCAGTTGAAGAACAAAGAAGTACCAAAAACTTCCCTCTTATATATTCTTATCCACTTAGGGCATTGCATCTTGAATTTAATTTTTCTAAGTCCAATAATAACGGATATTCAAAAAGTACCAGTTTAATAACTAAAAAGTACCTATAAGCGCTTTTAGAGATTCTCATTCACTCAGGACCATGCAGGTTTAATTTTATTTTCATTAGACCAACATTAGCGAAAATTTAAAAAAAGGACCAGTTAAAAAACGAAAAAGTACAAAAAAGATCTTTCTAACAGATTGTCATTCACTCAAGACCTTCCATGTTTAATAGCATGTTTCTGGGTCCAATACTAACGGAAATTCAAAAAGTACCAGCTAACGAATAAAAAAGTACCAATAAGATCCCACTTAAAGATTCTCATTTACACAGGATCGTGCATGTTTAATTTTATGTTTCTAGGTCCAATACCAACGGAAATTCAAAAAGTACCAGTCAAAGATTAAAAAAGTACCAAAAAGTTCATTCTTATAGATTCTCATCCATCCAGGGCATTGCATATTGAATTGTATGTTTCTAGGTCCAATGCTAACAGAAATTCAAAAAGTACCAGTTAATGAACGCAAAAGTACCAAAAAGTTCCGTCATAGATTCTTATCCACTCGGACATTGCATGTTGAATCTAATGTTTTAGGGTCCAACATAAACGATAATTTTAAGAATTCCAGGTGTAGGACCCAAAAGCTAAAGAAAAATATAAAATTTCCCGTATTTTTTTTTTTTTTTTGCACTATTTTTCCCCCCCATTAAAGTATCAAAAAATTCAGTATTATAGTGGGGGCTCATTATTAAGTACGAGTATGTTAATGAATGGAGAAAAATGTTTTGTAAAAAAAAGTACCAAAAATAGCGACGATTTTCACCCCTTAAATGTTCGAATTTCGAAAAAGTACCAAACTCATATTCGTATTTTTTTCATAGGTTTCGAATGTGCTATAAACTTTGTTTCTATGTTTATTGGTTCAAAAGATAGATAAGGTGTCAAAAAAGTACCAAAATTCAGGTTTTACCCGTTTACTCCCTAATAGGGCCAAATTTCTAAAAAGTACCAGACACCTATCCGCTTATTTTTCTAAAGAACAACGATCAGTATTATATTTTTTTTGTATCTCTTTTAGTTTTGGAGATATAAGGTCACCGCATTTTCCCGTTTTTACCCCCTAAACATTCGAATTTCCAAAAATCCTGTCTTAGTGGATCGATTTGGGGAGTGACCAATCTCTGGTCCAAATTTCAAGTGTCTAGCTTCAGGCGTTTAGGCTGTGCGATGATGAATCAGTCAGTCAGTGAGTCAGTCAGTAACGTTACAATGAGTATTTATAGATAGATAAATACTCATTTAAAAATACATATTATAACACAAAAACTAATGAATTTATTATAAAACAATTAAAATATTTTTGAAACTAAAAAAAAATACATATGAACTGCATTAAAAATAAGAAATTTTTTCCGTCAACGCACGCGGTATAGGTCATAAAATTTCAGAACACTTTGGGTACGTACGTAAATGCATGAAAACTATACATCACTGCTGCAGTGATGCAAAATGTTGTTGCTGATGAGTGATTACCAGTTGCAGTTGTGATGCTGATGCTTTTTTTACTGCATAACAGCTGTGCAAAGTTTCAAAAGTTTAATAAGCAAACATAAAATAATAATAAAAATGTTATCAACAATAACGATGTCAAATTTTATTGAAAATAATGAACCAAAAAGTTACAGTGTTCTTATAAATGACAAGAAAAAGCATCACAAAAGAAAACTAAAACGATTTCTTTTATGTAAAAAGTTATTGTGTCAGAAAATAAACTGCAGCAATAATTGCCAAAATTTGCTACAGAGCTGCGGCATCACTTCATAAAAAACTTTTGACACATGAAATTTTAGCCAAGTTTCTTAAAAGTGAGGTTTTTTCTAACGTTAAACTTTACTTCTGGGCAGGTTATACCCAACAACTGCATTTACGAACGTACTCTATCTCAATAACGTTTTAGGTAAAAACAAGATCAAAGAAGTATTGGTTTTATTAGAAACTACTTCGAAATACCCTTCACATGTATTAAAAAATCCTATTTATTAGCCCGTTAAGATCAAATTTCAAAAATAAATATTTATTTTAAAAAATGTTTCTACAAAACTTAAATTTTTTTTAATATATTTATTAAAACATAATCTGCCGTTGAAATGTGTTTTAAAGCAAACTTTTCATAAAATTTTTTTTAAAAATACAATTCAAATCTATTTGTCAGCCACGGAGCATGAATATATAATATGACCTCTTAATTGGTAAATCGGTATGCTTTTAACGCCATGTAAAACACATTTTGAAGCATTTTCCAATGATTCCCATATTTTATAGATTCATTTTTTACCTAAAGAGAAATGGATGAAGTATTTTGCGTTGGTGCGAAAAACATGTTCCTATAGAACTTCTTTCAAGAATACTAAAATATTGTATAAATATGATTTTGGCGTTGAGCCGAGTTAATATTTCAAGCCGATTCTTTTCTGTTTAACAAAAAAAAAAGGACTGTCCTCTTAAAAAAGTTTAACTGGAGTTTGATTATTGCTAACTTGATTAATTGAAAAAATTTTATTTATCGTAAACTTTATAAAGACCGCACTTAACCAAATACATCTATTAATAAAAAATTTATAAAAAATACAGCATACAGTAAAAATTCGATAATCCGGATAATTGATTGCAGACCCCAATACGGAGTAGTGAAATAACCGGATTACCGAATGTGTGTATTTATTAAAAATTATAATAATTCATAGCATTATTAAACATAAAAACATTAATATAAGTTGTACAGTTCAGTTAAAATAAAAAAATACAAATTTACATACCGTCGGTCTCATATAGAAAGGCCCTAACTCGATTTTTTTCGAAATTGAGTTTTTTAGTGATTCCAATACATTTCCCACAAATACAGCTCGTCACAAAAATTTAATTCAATAGCATCAAAAATATCAGTTTAACAAGCAATTGAAGAAGCCATTTTACATTATGACACATACAGTTTCTATTATGGTGTTGCCTTCTCCTGTAAAGTTGCATGTATGTGAGTTAGGGCCTTCCCAGCGGGAAAACTCAGAAGACCTTCTTACTTCAGGCCTTCTTAAAGGCCTGCTTAAAAAATTTTTTGATTTAATTACTATTCTTACGTAACTGCTAAGGAATGCCTTATAGAAGGCCTCGGCTCTTTGGTATAAAAGAAGCGAGAAAAGAAGGAGTAACATTTTTTGTTTTGTTTTTTTGCACAAGCAAGAGCAAAAGAGTTCATTTCCCTTTACAAAAACAAAGTAACATACATATGTTGTAAATCATTTTCGTTGAAGTTGAAAAGAGAAAGAGTAAAATTTTTTGTTTTGTTTTTTTTTTTCGACAAAGCGAAAGAATTCAGATCCCGTTATAAAAACAAAGTAACAAAGTAGGTGCATATTAAAATACAAAATAAAAACAATAATGTAAATCATTTTAGTTGAGTTTTGTTCATTAAGGAAGATAGGTACTTGTGCTTAAAAGTTTTATTTTATTATAAACTTTTATTTGCAATCTATTTTACAATATTTAGCAAATTTAATTATGTCAATAAAAAAAATAGGTATCACATCTAATATGTACATGAAACCTTTTCAGTCTTCTAATTTCATTTGTAAGGAAATATTCCTTAATGTTTTAGACTGATAGCCCTTCAATATGACCTTTAATGCATTTGTATAAGGATGGTCTGAAAGGCCTTTTAAGAGCCATTAATTGAAAGGCCTTTTACCATACCTTTCTTAAAAACCCTTCAAGATAACCTTTTTGCTAAGGCCTTTTGACAGTCATTCTCTGGAAAGCCTTCTAAACGCCATTTATTTGAAGGCCTTTAAGAAGCTCTGGGGAAGAAAGGAAAGCGGAAGGCCTTCTCCGCAATGACAACGCGTGTAAAAAAGATATGAGTATGGAATGGAGCGAGAAGGGCTTGTTTATCCAAAAGAAGGGGTACTCCTTCTTTTTCTCGCTGGGTTTCTACATGAGACCAACGATACATACATACATACTTAACAATAAATAATATTAATTTCGTTTGACAAAGTGTTATTCAATCCGGACTATAGAATACGCAACGACTGTATTTTTCAAAGCATGCTGTGATTTGAATAAAAAAAATAAATGAAAACGGGTGTTATTCAATCCGGATTATAGTGTTGCAATCAATCCGGATAATGCAATACGCAATGAGCTGCAAAATTCTGTCCGGACTACCGAATATTCCGTATTAGTGGAGTCCGGATTATCGAATTTACACTGTATTTAAAAAAAATTGATTTAAATAAATTTTGCAATTTGGCCCGTTTTCATTGCAGTTTTGGCACATAACTGAACATTTTCAAATCCCGTCACTGATCTACATATCCGTTAGTATGAGCTACAAGTGACCTGAGATGCTATCAAGGAAAACCTCAACAGTGGTGATATCCTTTGTTTTCTTTAAAAAAAATACAACAACTGCTTGTTATTTAAATAATAATAATACGAGAATAATAAAAAAAAATTACAGATGTTGCTTTGCTTGTTTGGAATACGGATACGACGAATGAATAGAGAAATGGTTGTATTTCTTTCTTTCTTTCATTTTAACCAGCTTTATTTTGAATAAATTTTCATAGTATTCTATTCATTTCCATTGAATTTCAATACCAGCTTTGTGGCAACAACGTTCCATTATGCCATTTTATGTTCCTCTACAATTGTTGTTGTTGCTGCTGCTGCTGCTTATAGCAGTTCTTCATAAAGACATAATTAAGTTTTTCGTTTCTTGTGCAACTCCTAACAACAGTTCTATATAAAATCTAATTCCGAGAAATGTTTAAGGTCAAAATTAGCCAACGCTACTTGCTATATTAAATACAATTGAATGCAATACAACTTTATTGACTCATGCTATTGCCATTTATTTTAATAAAAATATGTTTTATAAATAAATAGTAGGTATATAACGAAAACTTAAGCCAATAAATATTATGAGAATCGGTCCAAAACTACTGGTCACCGACTTGCCACATTAAGGTTTTGTACGACAAAAAGGTCGTTAGATTATTAGGGCCGTCACTTTACAAAGCTCCTTTTGCATACTTATGTTTATGTAGGGCCATTGCGGAATAACTGATTTTACTAAATCAGAATTTTGAGGAACGGTAACAAAGCTTGCGTCCTGGCCAAATTGTTGTTGTTGTTATGTTAATATTAAAATCGTGTTTTATAGAATATTTTAAAGCATTTGTTCCTTTCTTTTATGTAGGTATTACATGTATTTTGCTCTGACTGGCTGAATGGGGCTTTGTTCTTGGCTTTTGTACATCTCTTTCATTTCTTCCATTTTTCATTTTGTTATCCATTTAACCGTACGTGTTTGTGTTTGTTTTGTTAGCTTACCAACAAAAGGTAAACACAAATGTAATGAAAACAAAATTCATAATAAAGGAAACAGCCAAACAAACAGATACACATATACATACATACGACTACATGCATAAAAAGGTGCATCATACAAATAAATAGAGAACAACCAAAAACTCAAATTCTTTTGAAATCTATATAGCTTTTGTGCTTCTCGACCATTAAATTGCTGAACTCAAGTAAACAATACGATTTTCTTCTTTGAAGAATCACAACAATTGCTACAAAATACTCGCATTATGTATTTTTGTATCTGTATTTGTATGTATGCACGTATCCGTCCACCAATACATTCATATTTTTCATTATTCATATTATTTATTCAATACCCAACTCACAATGACACAATGTAAAGCAAAGTTTGAGGTAAGGGAAGATTGAAACTTGCTTAGGACAAGGGCTTCCTTCTTGTCATTACCACTTTATTAATTTACTTAATTTAAAAAATGTCCTCTCCTGTTACTTTTCGTCATTTAGGCCAGCAAAGTAACGCAAAATATGAATTATAACAGTATTTATCGCTTGTTTGCACTCCGGATATAAACATTTAACGCTTTTGTGCATCGAAACTTGTGAATCATAAATTGGAATATAAAAAAGCCAAAATTTATTTCTATATTTTGTATTAACCCAAAAAAGGGAATCGCAAAAGTTTCGAAAGGCATTAATTAATACATTCCAGACACAGAAAGCGCTTTTTCAGCGCAAAAAAAAATAGCGAATGAAACACATTTTTTGAAACTCGCTTATACTTACACATAAACTGTAAAAAAACCAGCTTAATTTCACCAGCACCATTAAAAAAGCTATTTTACTTGCAACGAAAGTGCATGAATAAACTTAAAGGCCCAAATACACTTGTCAAATGCTTGTCCAGCCGGCGAATTCATCGTGTACGTGTGCTTGACGAATTATTCGCCGTCATATGTCTGGGTTCACACTATGAAAGTTTTCTTTCAGAAAGTCTGAGTTTATTGGTGAGAGGGGCAGAGAACATGCTATTCTTCTGTCCTCTCTCATCCATATACTCAGATTTTCTGAATGAAAACTTTCATAGTGTGAACCCGGACTATCTAAATTATTTGATTTTCCATCCAGCATCGTCGGTGTGACACATACAAACATATTTTCACTAATACTACCACAATGCTTGATGAGTATTTTGATCAATGTATTCGGGCCTTAAAGTTTTATTAAAATTTAGCAAATTTAATTTTAATGAAATAATTTTGGTGAAAAAATGTTCACCAACATTTTTTCAATTAAATCAAGTTTGATAACAAATATGCAAGTGGCAGTGCGAAAAACTGAACTGGCAACAATGAAATAAACTAATTTGTTTTTATCTTTGCTTTCCCCTTACAACTACAATTAGTCGGGATTGTAAGAAAAGATAAGCTCAATGTTTGTTAATGGTGTTTTGCAACCAGTGAAATGCGCATAGGATAAGCTATTCCTATGCGCCTACCAACAATAAATTTTAGTTTATCAATAGTAAGAATTGGGAATATAGCACATTACATCGTATCAATGAAAAAATTGTTTGACTCCGAAGAAAATCTTTGATAAATCAAGTAATGCTGTTTCAAACTATTTTTTAATTGTTCCAATTAATTTGTTTTAATTGAAAATAAAAATTAAAATGTTTATGTGCATACATTTTTCCAAATATGAAAACATACACACAAATTCAAAATATTTTGAAATTTCAAGCTTTTTTTTTTTTTAAATTTATTTTTATTATTGAATCTTTCTTATCGAAATTTACAATATGTATTCATATCTTAATTCTACTTGTTGTTTATTAGTTGTTACCAGTGTAACCACTAACTGCTGTATTCAAATTTTAAAAATGTCTTCTAGTTAGGCTCAAAGTATCGGTTCTTTTTAGCCTCTGGTGACCTTCGAACTGAAGCAAACCCCGAGCGAGGTAGTTAGGGTGGACCATTAGTTTATCGATGTAGCTTATTGAATATTTTTTAATTTCCTCCTGGATAGTGGGGACGTTGAGATCTCTGTGGATAATTTCATTATTCAAGCTGTTGTTTAATTGTGTTTATTAACTGTGTTTTTTTGATTTGTGTTTACGTTTTATATAGCCTTTTTAGCTTGTGGTCACATTTCAATTAATCCTATTATTTTAAACTCAACAATAAGAAAAGCTCAAGCTTACAAATATATATGTACGTTAACTGATATGATCAATTTGTTTGCAGGCGGAAATCAGTACGGAATTTAATTAAAAGTACAAATTTCTAACAAGTATGATAATTGAAGTTGGTTTTTAATTTGTTCTGTGTACGCAAAACAAATTCGGCTATTTTAACCCTTAAAGTTTACTTTCCATTTTGGTACATTAAGGGTACTTTAAAAAAAAAAAAACCTAGCGGAACGATTTTTAAAATAAAAAATTAACAAAAACTTCTTAAGTTAAGCATTTTGTAAAAAATTAACTAAAATAAAACATAAAAAATAAAAGTTTTTCATCTATCTCAAAATTTGATACGAAGTTTAGCACTTTTACGTGTTTTCAAATTAATTATTTTTTTAAAGCTTTCGTCATCAGCTAACGTAGTTGAAAAATACACATAAAAAAGAGTAACGAAGAGTAACCATGCAGGGTTAAGCAGCAAACTGTAACTGAACAAGTTTGGATGCATAAATGCGTAAAATGCTTATAACCGGTGTGCAAATAAGCAATAAATACATCGTCATGTGAATCACAATAATATATTTTTTTGGTATATTTCTTTCAAAAAATTCTTAAAAACGCATCCAATTAAAAAACAGTACAAAATTATTACTAAGATGGTGATCATGCACCTAAGTGCAATTATTTGCACAACCATGTTTGTATTGCAAGGCCAATACATATGACCTTTGTAAAACACACAGAGCAATACCAATTTGTTGGAATAACTTAATATAGTGATCGCCATCGGTTATACTTACATACATACATACTAAATAAGAAACTAAAGGCCAACCTGGTTCAACAATACCTAAAAGGCGCTGAAGCCCTAAATTGTAAAGATTTAAGTAATTAAATAAATGAATTAATAATAAAAAAATAAACATTTTTATTAATAAAACTTCTTAAAATAAATCTTACACAGAAACAATTATTACCGAATTATTTTCAAACCCACGCTTGTTTGAAAGTTTTTTTGATTTCTACAAATTTTTTTACTGATTCAATTAATACTTTTGTTTGATTTTTATTTAACCAACAAAAATGTTGACAACTATTTAAAAAAATAATATACGCATTATTGCTTTATTCTTATTCCCTTTAGGGTTTTATTTGTATAATATTTTTAGCTTTTCTAAAATCTTTGGAAAAGGTTTCCTGAT
This sequence comes from Pollenia angustigena, assembly GCA_930367215.1. Lineage (NCBI taxonomy): Eukaryota > Metazoa > Arthropoda > Insecta > Diptera > Polleniidae > Pollenia > Pollenia angustigena. Next base: position 19,336,444 of record OV884061.1, on the reverse strand, counting down.
GATCTGGCCTAAGCAACCAGTGAAATGCGCATAGAAGCTAGTTTTCCCTCAACAATAAATTTCAGTGTATTTATCAAATATGAAAAATTGGGAATTTAGCACGTCATGCAAAAATCTTGATAATAAACTTTGTATTCCCGTATAACTTTGATAATTCTACAAATTTTTTGTTTGAATTGGAAAAATAATTTTTTCTGTGTAGTTAATAGTAAACTGTGTTTGTTTTGCGCAATATTCATAAATACGTCCATTAATATAGAAAATTGGAAATTAATAAAATAAAAATAAAGTTCAATTGATGTTATAATCCTCGGCCGGGACCGGCTGTGTAGAGCAGCTTTAGTAAGCAAAGCCGGTGTTTGTTATGGCGATGCGCATAGTGACCTCAGGATATATTGCCCAAAAACAAAATGAAGAATTACCCCAAAATTTTACATGAGACTCAACAACACGCAATTTTTGGAAATTTCATTTTTTCGTTGGGGTATTTTTGCATTTTAAGTGAAATGAAAACTGACCCCAATATCAAGGAGTTAAAAAAGGCCCAAAAAATTTAGTCGAATAATAATCGAACAATTTGATATTATTCGGTTAATCGAATAATTTAAATTTTGTATAGCTTAAAAGTTTAAAAATAAGACTAAAAATTATATTTTTTAACATACAAATTTTATTATAAAAATAACAAAAATTTAACATAAAGTAATGTAATAAGAGAGGAAGGAAACGGTTTAAAGGGTGCCCGGTAGGCTAGCTGGTAGTGAGCTAGTCTAGTCGGGGTCACGAGTTCGATTCTCGCCAGACACTCTGGTCTTCTACAGACAAGCGTAGCGGAGCTTCGCGGGATTAGCTTAGGACAAAAATGAACATACACAAATAAAAACAAGTAAGAAAGTATAGTCGGTCAAGCCCGACCATATGATACCCTACACCACAGTAATAAAAAAACATATCATGCTTATATGTCCATATAAATATGGATTTATCTATGTTTATAAAACTCATTAAAATTGGGTTAAAAGTTTGTGAGGGACAGAAATTGCCCCCTACCTTCCCTTGTGGTCCTATTTTTGAAAAACTATATAGCATATGTGTCCATATAGATATGGATCTATCTATGTTTTGAATTCCATTAAAATCGGTTTGAGAGGCAGAAATTGGCCCTATTTCCCCTCGTGGTCCTATTTTTAAAAAACTACATCCCTTTTGTGTCCATGAAGAAATGGTTTTATGTAAGTTTTAAATTTCATTAAAATCGGTTTGATAGTTTCTGAGAGGAAGAAATGTCCCCCTATCTTCCCTCGTGGTCCTACGATTTGGCCCATTTTCAATAGGCTTGGTCCTTGTGAAAATAAGAACCTATGCTCCAAATTTTATCAAATTATCTCCAAAATTGCGACCTGTACTTTGCGCACAAGGTTACATGGACATCCAGCCAGCCAGCCAGCCGGACGGACGGACATCGTTAGTTCGACTTAGAAAGTGATTCTGAGTCGATCGGTATACTTTAAGGTGGGTCTAGGACCAATATTTTATGGCGTTACATACATCAGCACAAATGCATAATACCCTCTCCACTATTGTGGTGTGGGTATAAATAGCATACAAATTTAAGCTTATCTTCTAAAATAACACAAGGCAACAAAATCGAAAAAATTTTAAAGGCCTTAAAAACCACTATACAATTTTGATGTACGATGATGTATGTTTCGTGTTCAAATTTTAAATTCTATCGAGAGGTTTTTTTTATTAAATTTTTAAGTAAAATTATAAATTTTTTAAGATGTTTCTCCACATAATTGATAACTCAAAATTTTATTAACAACATTACTTATACTAATTTTTCGTATAAGTGTCCATGTAGCAAAAAATTTTTGAAGAACTAATAGAAGTTATCAGTACCTGTTCTAGAATTTAGACGTTAATTAACATGTCAAATTACAAATTGGTGCAAGTTCGGATGTAGTTGGAGCTGTTTATTGTAAGATAACTATCCAGTAGCTTATGCATCTAAATATTTAACTATCTGTCAATCGAGGTACTCACAATTGAAAAAGGAATCTTTGGCTGTTAAATTTGGTTTCGAGAAGATTCGCCAGTACGTACGGGGCAAGCAGATCAAAATTAATAACCATCGGACCAGTTCGCCATGCCATCCCAGTGGTAATGGCTTGGCAAAAAAAGCCAATTTTTGAAAAAATCATTTACAGCCAGAGAAATTTAGGGATCACCTTCACAACGACTATTTGATCATGAAGCTCGTCTTATCTATCTAGCTGTTAAAGACAAATTAGTCAAATCTAATCATATGAATGTAAGTGAGCATTTAAAGGCTAAGAGAGAAAAACAATAACAATATACAGATCGTGGCGCTAAGGACAACCGCACAAATTAAATCAAGGTGACAACGTAATCGTACATACAAATCACAAAGGAGTTTGGAAACCAGCAACTATAAGAGTCAAATACATTCTAGATTTTTCGTAGCAGAGGAGAAAGATGGTAACCAGTACCGTAGAACCTCCTTGCATCTATGACCTACCGAAGCCAAAATCACAACTCCCCCGAATGTAGTAGCTGAATGAAGCAGAAAAAGTCATTAATGATACTTCAACTGATTTGCATAAAACTCAATTAATCAATCCTTCTCCAATGGTGAGAAAATCGTCAAGAATCAAATCAACACCTCAGCGATGGCAGCATTTTTAATTTTGCCTTAAAGAAGAGGGATGATATGGTGATCATTCACCTAAGTGCAACTCTGCATTAATCACATTCGAGACAGCAGGCTACCGACTTCGATATGTCTAAAATGGAATACAGTAGTTTTGATTTAACTGCCTTTTGTTTACGTGCACTTTTGACTTAACTGCACAAAATTGATAACTTTTGGAATTATACTTTATAATTCCATACAAATTCCTTTTTTAAGTGCACTTTCTATACCTGCATATTTAAGATAAATGCACAAAACTTTTGGCATTTTAAAATAATTTTCATACAAAAAATCAAAGTTAGCTGCACTTTGACTTAACTGCCCAAAATACATATTTTCTGGAATTATTCTTCAAAATCATTTTTTACGTGCATTTGGTATACCTGCACATTTTTCTTATATTTGGGCAGCTTTAAAATATTTTTATACAAAACATCAAAGTTAGCTGCACTCATAAAAATATATGGTGACCACTTTTTCACATAAATATCCAATTTAAGCTGTTTATAAAAATATAAATCGCAATTATTTTGTTTTTTTTCCATAAATTTTTATGTTCTTCGTGAATTCTCATTGTTTTTGTTAATGTTTCTTTTATATTAAATAAACATACATTAATGTATAAAATGGTCTGTTATACTCCAGCTAGCATAGACAGTTTGTTAGACGACGCACAGTGCTTTGGCCCATAGACATAAATCAAAAAAAAAACAAGTCTTATATTGTGCTTAAAAATGTACAGATCGATAGATAACAAAATAATTAAAATGAATTTTGAAGAATTTTTAAGATTTAACTCTTTTTGGCGGCGCTAGAGGGCGCCAAAGTTTGAGAATTTATAGTAAAAATGGCCAAACAACTACTTGAGTTTTACATGCTTTAGGAAAACTGTTGTAAAACTGTTGTTTTTTAAAGCACGAGATTGAAATTTTTTTCTGTAGTAGTTTACTATATTTAGAACTAACTGTAAAAAATTTTTATTGATTTATTTTCTCATAAGTGTTTTTTTATTGGTTTGAAAAATGCTTATTATTTACTTAAGCTCTAAAAATTTCTTAACTTTGATGGAATATTAAAAAAAAAAGAAAAATATGGTCTATGGGTTTTTTTCTGATTTCGAATACTTAGACTGTTTTCTAATAACTACAAGAAAAAAAATTTAAAAAATTTTACCACAACTTGAAAAAAAAAATTTTTTTTTAAATGGCTCTTTTCATGATTTTTGATCAAATTTTGATAGTTTTCAGGAGTTTAAAAGACAATTAACTACAAATACTGTGAAATATTAATTCAAACTTATACCATTCAATAAAAAACAACAAAAATCAAAATATGTATAAAACATTTTTTGTGTTTGTCTGCATTTTACGGCATAAGAGGGCGCTGAAATCACAAATGCCCTTGGTTTTTTATTGTTTCAAGAAAATAATTGTAAAAAATTCATTTTCTGGATTACGAGATTCAAATTTTTTTCTGTAACACCTTACTATATTCTAAACCATCTATAAAAAAATTTTACTGGAATTATGCTCCTATACATATTTTTTAATGGTTTGAAAAATGCTTATTATTTAGTTAAGCTCTAAAAATTTCTTAACTTTGATGGAATATTAAAAAAAAAAGAAAAATATGGTCTATGGGTTTTTTTCTGATTTCGAATATTTAGACTGTTTTCTAATAACTACAAGAAAAAAAATTTAAAAAATTTTACCACAACTTGAAAAAAAATGAGTTTAAAAAAAAGGCTATTTTCGTGATTTTTGCTCAAATTTTCATAGATTGAATTAGTTTAAAAAAAATAAACTAGGAACATAATAAGAAATATTAAGGTATTAAAGTGGTTTTATGTAATTATAATGAAACGTAACTAATAACTTAAATAAATTTCAGGGTGCTTGTCCGAAGAAGCATTGGAAGCCAACCACAAAATCGTGAGAAAAACCAGACTGTCCCACGACGACACTCATAAAGATTTAATGACTCATTTAATACTTTCCTTAGATCCGTTGATATCTTCAAAAAGGAATCCAAAGACTAAAAAAAATATATTTTTTGAAGAAATTGAGAAATATATACCGAGAGAAAATGTTGATGAACCAGCTAAAGATGACGAAACAAATGTTTCGTTGAGCGGCAATATTTTTTGGAAGAATCCCGTACTGAAGATGATTTATTCTAATTAAAAAAATGACCATATGTATGTAAATGTAATAAATAAATTAGTTTAAAGAAAATTAATTAGGAATATAATAAGAAATAATTCCAAATAATTCGTAGTATCGGCTCAGAATCACTAAAAATATAAATTTACATACAAATTGGCGACAATGACTTTTACTATAGCTACTATGTCATGACAAAATGTTGTCCAGGTAGGTCAAAAATAAACCAAAGGTTCCATATAAGCCCTCATCCAAAAAACTCATGTATGTAGATGAAGATATCTTCACAACGTCACTTTTCTTTCCCATACGTAATTCCGTATGTATGTCAAAATTCCCATTTTACATACGATTCATAATTTTTGCTATCACACCTGCTTATGTTTTTCCTTATGACATAACCTATAAATGTAAACAAAAGCTGACTTTTGCTTACGTTTCAAAACAAACCAGCTGTTTTGTTTATGTTTGCCACAGGAAAATAGAGCGTGTTCTAATCGAAAAATTTACATATGTATTTCCACATGTATTTTACACATGCAAAGTTTCATATGTATCACACGATGTGTACAACTTTTACAGATGGAAAATTTGACAGTACATATGTAAAATACATCCCGTCTGATAGCACCTTAAATAATATTCGGCAGAAAGAACTCTTAAACGAATCTTAGCCTCATAACATAATTTTGTTCTGGCGGGTCCATGATTGCCCAAATGGATTTCACTCTATGAAATTTGATTACACTCTAGGAAATTTGTTTTTAAATACTATGCTATAGGGAATCACATGGTCCGGTTTGACCGATTATACTTTCTTACTTGTTATTTTTGCAAGAGCATTTTAAGCGTTTTTAACTCATTTTTCATTAAATGATGTTTTTGTATTTTTCACATTATTAATCCGATTCTACCAAAATTTGGCATACATATATATCTAACAAATATCAATTTTCATACCAAATTTTATATAATTAGACAATTTTTGTAAGTGTTATAGCATTTTTAAGAAAAAGGATATATGGCAGGACCTTGAGTCCTTTTTCAGATTTAAATGAAAATTTACACACACGTTGCTAGTAGTGTGTGTATCAGTATGACCATTCTTTGTAGTTTTGTGGGCATTATTGAAGCTAAAATTACATTTTTCCATTTCAGGACACACGGGAGGTAGGCGTGTCCTTGGACCGATTTGTCCAAAAATTCATATTTTTCTTAACTAAGCTATTTTATGCTAGTGTACCAAATTTCTGACAACTCCTTCTATTTATGTCCCTTCGTTATATGGGGACAAAGCACTGTGCGACGCACTGTGGCTGAAAATTGAATTTCATCGGCCAAAAGTCCAATTTTTTGTCATCGCCGATTTCAAAAACGTTAATGCCATTCGATAGCAAACATATTAGAACTAAGGTATCCAAAAAACTAGATTAAAATATTGATAATTGTAGCTGTGGCATGCTGCTGGAAACAAATATTTCATGTTGTTTTAAAACAAAATTAATTTTTGTAAATTTGATCAGAACTAAATTACGATTTCTCGCAAACCGTTATCAATAATGGCTCGAAATTTTTTTTGTTATATTAGTGGGATAGTAGTCTTTAAGAAGTGGTTCATTACATCACTGTATCATTTATACCTGATGTGTTATTAAATGTTTCCCAAGGTTCTATATTTTAGTTAAATCCGAATTTTAGAGGAGTAGAACTTGTTAGGGTCAAAATGGGTTAAAGAGATTTTAGTACCATCAGAAAGCTGAAAGTGTCCTCTTTAACCCCATATAAACTTGTTCAACTGTTCGGAACTGTCTGTTGAACACTTTTTTCATTTTAATGAAATTACTCGCAACATTTTTTTTTGCTATTTTTATTTAAGCTGCTCATATGACTGAAATATAACACAAGGGTTTACGAACGTTTTGTTTTGAAAAATTATTTTGCTTCTTATGAACGGCTGAACATATATGAATGAAATTTTAAACTGTCATAGCCGGATAGCTTTTGAGTTGAATTGAAAGAATGGAGGGTCGGGAGTGTGACTTGCGGACCTCTAAAATTGGTAACCTCGGAAATTCAAACTTTTAAAAAATTTCACCAAATCGGATGGATTATGTTTTATGTCAAACTCTTATCAATAGTGTGTTCAACATTTTTTATATTGGTAGTAAAGCAGTCTTCAAACAATGTTATGTTGTATTACTGTACCGATTATACCTGCTGTGTTATTAAATATTTTTTTCAGGTTCTATATTGTAGTCAAATTGAAATTCATCAGTATAGAATTTATGAGGGTCAAAAGGGGTTAGAGAGATTTTACTAGCTGTAGGAAGGTGAAAGTATCTACTTTAAACCCAAATGCACTTTTGTACCTGTTTGGACCAGCCTATAGAACACTTTTTTAGTTTGTGTAAAATTATTCGCAACATTTATTTTGCTCTTCTTATTTTACCTATTCATATGACTGAAATATAAATGTACCAAGCCAAGTTGTGCTAGGTATTTTATATTATATAATTACCAATACCTGTGGGATTTTAAGCGTATCCTACTTTAGCCCAATTTAGTTTTTTATTCTACCTTATTATGCTACCTAGGAACAAAATATAACGCAAGCTATGTATAAAAGCCAGTGGTATTCGAATAAAAACTCAGTTGTTAAAATACATCTAAGCAATAACAATCTAATTTGTAAATATCTATAAAAATGGAGAGCTTCAGCTATAAAGAATTATCCGAAGAGTATTTTAAAAATAAAAAGGAGGAAGATGTTTTAAGTTACATTGAAGGAAAACTCAATTTATATTCCTGCAGCACTGAAATACGATCGGAACTGCAAAATAAAATAATCGATTTCGTCAAAAACTTAAAAAAGCGGTTCAAACAAGTTGGATGGAGTAAACCTAGATTTTACAACAGTTTTGCAAACTGGTTAGATGGCGAACTCAGTGTCCAGATATCTTCAGAAGCTACAAATGGAAAGAACCTTCGGAGGCCAAAGAAATCACTTGAGAACTGTAGCGATAGATCTAAAAGGCAGAAGCTTAAGGATATCAACGAAGAAATCGGAGATACAAGTATTCAAGAAGCTTTGCTATATCAACTGCGATCACAAAAAGAACTCACAAAAGTCAATATTATTGAAAATGTTTCTATCGCTAGTCCCAAGAGAACAAAACGGAGCACAATACCAGAAAAATGTCACGAGATTTTACGAACGAAGATCTGTTTAATATATTGTTGGCAACGTCAGATCCGCTCATCTCTAGCATTCGAAGTCAATGGAAAGTAGAACATCGGGACTTAGATGAAGAAGCAAAAGGGCTGCTACAGGACAAAGATAATACAAAACCAAATATGGAATATTTGGAGGCAATTTTCCAACCGAATCAATAGTAGATATAATAAATTTTATTGTTATTTAAGCAAAAAATATGTTTTTGTCCTTATTATTATTTAAATAAAAAAAGAAAAAAAAATTTTTAAATGTACACTTATTTATTTTTTTAATATAAAAAGTTTTCTAGTGGAACTGGTTCCAGTTGAACCTGTTGTAGAGTTGATAATGTAGAAACCTATTCACAAAATGATCATAGGTATTATTACATGCCTATACATTTTTTTTAAAGGTATAGTGGCATATACGAGGCCAATGTATATGCATATAAAGGTAATATGAATACGAATTTCTCCAGAAATATATAAAAATGTTTATATTTTTCAAAAGAAAACATTAAGTGTATGCTTGTAGAAGCAATTTATAGTCAGTTTGACATTTTTACTCCCATATGCCCTATTCCAAATCAAATTTTTCAAACAAAAAAAAAAAATTATTTGAGTAAAAATTCTAATAATTCAGCACACCGATTTTTATACATTTAGAACAGTAATGTTTTCTAATATGTCCATTATTTTCTAGAAAATTCTGAGCAATATCGAATGGTAAATAATATTGCCTTTATTGACAAAAAAAAAAATTTAAAGCCGTTTTCCGGGATTGGGAATTTGGGTATTTGTTTATCAAAAATGGGGATGTTTTTCAGTCCACTGTTTTAAGAACTTTTCAATCTACATAACTGCCAAAATTCATTATGATACCTTTATTCATGTTAGATTTATAGAATGTCAAACATTAAAATTATTAAAATATAGTGTAAATGAATAAAAGGGCTTTCAATATGAGTAAAAAATAATATTTTTAAGGTTTGACATTCTATAAATCTGACATGAACAAAGATATGCTAACGAAATTCGGCAGTTATGTAGATTAAAAAGTTCTTAAAACAGTGGGCTGAAAAAAATCCAACTTTTTTAATAAAAAAATACCATAGTTCTCAATCTCAATCATTAGCATTTTCATACTAAATGATAAAAAACATCAAAAGTTCAACTTTGACCTTAAATTTCTCAACAACTACTGAACGGATTTTAACAAAATTAAAACTGTAATAAAGTTCAAGAAGTCTTCTCTCCTGCAAAAGAAAAATTGCAAAATTATCTCTATCGGTTCAAAAGTTACAGATTTTTGGCCGATGAAAAACGATTTTCAGCCACAGTGCGACGATCGTCTTTAAATCTTGGAAGGAATCTTTTGGAACTCTCTGTAAGAGTCGTATAAAAATTACTGAGCTTCAAAAATAAGACCGTGTTTGAAGTATGAAAATGCTATTGCCAATACAATTTTAATAGAACAAACCGGCCTAAGGATCTGTAAAAACGGAATTTCCGACAGGATGGTGTTGATTTCACGACCTTAAGGTTTGGTTTATAGAAATTGTATGAAAGTTAGAAGTTTTGGCATGAAAAATACGCTTGATGCCCTTATTTAGGTAGCTCAGTCATACGTCTGAGTATTTCACGAGTTGTAAAATAATACCTGCATGAGTCTAATACCCCTGACAGACATAGGATTTCTATACTATACTAGCATGGTATACTACATGTGTGTCAACCTAAACTACAATTAAACCATGCAACAAAGTGGTATATTTCTGGTTTATATACAACGAAAATGTAAAGTAAACGTACTACAAGTCTGCCAATATAATATCTATATATATGTATATAAAAATGAAAAATGTTTGTATGTTTGTGTGTTTGTTTGTTTGTTTGTTTGTTGGCTTATAGACTCCGAAACTACTGAACCGATTTTCTTGAAATTTTTACAGTAACATCACGTGAGCCCTAAAAATAAAATATGCTACTTATTTTTTCGATAGGGGCAGGGGAATTGGTACCCCCCATAGGATGCCAATATTTATTATCGCATATCTTAAGAGCCGCTGGACGCATTTTGCTGAACTTTTTGTAGTAGGATCTTCTGAGCCCCGAAATTGAAATAAAATAGCAGCGGGGGTATTTAAATCCCCCATAGGACGCCAATGTTTAACATCGCATATCTTAAGAACTGTTATAGTGAGAATGTTCAAACTTTCTAGAAGTCACTCTTATGGTATACTACACTTTTGAAAATAAAAATAAAGCGGGTAGGCGCAGGGGGGGAAATACCTCCCATAGGATGCATATATTAAATATCGCTCAACTGAAGAACTATTAAAGGGAGAGTCTTCAAACGTGGGTTAAGCTACTATTATAGTAAACTATAAATTTTCAATATAAAAATGGGCGGGAGAGACAGGGGAGGAGCAGTACCCCTCATAGATAGAAATATTAATAAGAGCCACTGCACGCATTTTGTTGAAATTTTGGTAGTAGGATCTTCTGAGTCCCAAAATTGAAATAAAGTAGCAGCGGGGGAAGTGGTTTTCCCCATAGGACGCCAATGTTTAATATCGCATATCTTAAGAACTGTTATAGTGAGAATGTTCAAACTTTGAAGAAGTCACTCATATGGTATACTACACTATTGAAAATAAAAATAAAGCGGATAGGCGCAGGGGGGGAAATACCTCCCATAGGATCCATACATTAAATATCGCTCAACTGAAGAACTATTAAAGGGAGGGTCTTCAAACGTAGTTAAAACTACTATTATGGCAAACTTTAAATTTCAATATAGTAATGGGCGGGGTAGACAGAGGAGGAGCAGTTCCCCTCATAGATAGACATGTAATGAAGAGCCGCTGCAAGCAATTTGTTGAACTTTTGGTAGTAGGATCTTCTGAGCCCCAAAATTGAAGCAAAATAGCAGCGGGGGAAGGGTTACCCCCCATAGGATGCCAATGTTTAATATCGGATATCTTAAAAACTGTTATAGTAAGAATGTTCAAACTTTGTAGAAGTCACAGTTATGGTATACTACACTTTTGAAAACAGAAATAAAGCGGGTATGCGCAGGGGGAAATATCTTCCATAGGATGCATATATTCAATATCGCTCAACTTAAGAACTATTGAAGGCAGAGTCTTCAAACGTGGTTAAAGCTTCTATTATGGTAAACTATAAATGTCAATATAGAAATGGGCGGGGTAGCCAGAGGAGGAGCAGTACCACTCATAGATAGCATTATTAATAAGAGCCGCTGCAAGAAATTTGTTGAACTTTTGGTAGTAGGATCATCTGAGCCCCAAAATCGAAACCCCCATAGGACGCCAATGTTAAATATCGCATATCTTAAGAACTGTTAAAGTAAGAATGTTCAAACTTAGTAGAAGTCTCTCAACTGTAGAAGTGGTTAAAGCAGTGTAGCGAAGCGCACCGGGTTAAGCTAGTAGAATATAAAACCGTAGTATACATACCATGCTATGTAAACTATTTGTCTGTCAGGGGTATTTTACGACTCTTGGCATGCTTTTTGAAAGACTCGTTAGATAACCTCTTCATACATCATAAACGATTCCCTTCACAATTAATTTAAGCATTTTTCGCTGCGTTATGGAAGAATCTCTCATAGGAATCAGCTCGTGTAACAGTTTCTTCCGTGCGAGAAATTGTCTTCAATTAAAAAATGAGCTCGACGATAAAAAACACTTCTTGTGAGATTCCCAGTAGACTCCTAGATGATTGAAAATGCTAGCTGGGATGAAATAAAATTTTAATAAAATATAAATTGATGTATTAAAAAATAATTTTTTTATTCTACTTTTAAATCAAACACTTTACTTTAGCTGCACTTTTGTGCAGGTAACCACAATTGTTTCCCTGCACATTAAGGCAGGTAAATGCATTTAAGGTAACTGCATTTTTGATTTACCTACACAAAAAATCGTGCAAAAGAGATTGTGCAGCTAAGTCGAAACTACTGTACATGAATGGATATTAAAATGCTTGTTTTCACGACGATACGGATATACATATGACTGCAGGTTGGTGTCTGTGCTGATTTTGTCGTTGTAACGATTTGAAAAAGAAAATAACTCCGGCAATTGGAGTTTTGTATAAGTTGAAGAATAAACTTGATGTTAAATCAGTCTCTTATTCAATCTCATTTGAATTACCTAGCAATTATATATGCTCACAATAAAAATAGCAATTCATTGAAATCTCTTCAATTCACGCAAAATAAGGCATTAAAAATTATTTTCAGATTACCAACTCTGTTTTCAACTGTTACATTGTACAAAGATATAAGCAAAACAATTTTACCAATCTATGGAATGCATGAGTATCAAGTTTTAATGTTTGTTTTTAAATGCATTAAACATATCGGTCACCAAAGCTTAACATTTTCCAACAACAATTTAATTTTAATACCCGAAATAGAACAAATTTAATGATTCCTAGAGGTAGATTAGAAACAATGAAGCAACGCATTGATTACGTAGGTGCTGTAAAATTTAATAATTTACCCGTGGATTTAAAATCGATTAATCGAGTTTCGTTATTTAAATCATCTTGCAAACAACATTTCTACAACAACTTTGAAGCGCTTTTGTAGTAAATTTTGTTTATTCGTTTTTTTTTATATTTATTAAAGTTCATTATCCTTTAACGTAAGTAAAATATTTTGTTTGTACTTTTAACAATTAATTATTATGCCAACTTGCCTCAATAATGCCTTAAGGGCGCTGAGACCGAAATTGAAATGTATCAAAATATCTTGTACAAATAAAGGGTTTTTTTCTATATATATATTAGGGCGGGTCGAATTATTTTTCGACAATTTCCCTATGATTTCCGTATTCTATGGGTTATTCCATGAAAATTTGCCAAAGGAACCATACCTCTATCATTAAAATCGAGTCCCCTACTTTTTGTTGGTAGATTTTTTCCCAAATTGACGTTCGTATGAAATATTACCTACACGTTCACATCCATAACTCAAAAACTATCGATCGGGTTTAATCGATCAATTTTGATCAATTTACAAAAAAAAATCTCCAACATTGGTCCAACGGTTCAAAAGTTACGGGCTTTTTTGTCCAAATTTTGAAGCATTTTTCCATTTTTTTCATGATTTTGTCCAAGAATATTACTTTCATGGCCATTTTTTTGGCTCAATTTTTTTGACTTACGAAGCTTACGAACCTTACGTTACGACTGGACTGATTTCCGCTTTACATTATTGGCATATTTTTTCACAGGGTGCACACCCTGTGTTATGTTTGTTTATTTCTTTTTGTTTTTAGTTTCTTTATAGACTTCTTTATTTTTGTTTATTATTTTTGTTTGTTTATAATATTCCAGTGTATGCTAGTTTTGTTTGAGCGTCATTTCAGTGAAGTGTTACTTGAAATAACTAACAAATAATCAAACTATTTTGAAATTTAGAAAAGATTTAAAGGTAAGTGTAAAAACATTGCTAACTATTATAGTTAATAGTTATATTATTATTCTATGAAAAACATATTTAATTCTTTTAGTGACGGTTTAAAAAATGTATTCAGAGCCTGGTTCATCGCAAAATCCAACAGATACCCAACGCAGAAGTTTGCAACATTTGGTCTCTCATGATGTTTTTTCTTTTGGCGTGGCCTGTGAATTACCTGATATTAATCTGTCAACTAAACGAGATATATTGAAGTACTATTTTTTCTTGGCCGAACGTTCAAAAGCCCAAAGCAAAATGTTTTCGTATAAAAGATATCATTTTCATTCGACGGCAGGAAAAATGATGCTCTAACTGTAGAAAAAATTGATGAGAAGTTGCATCCAAGGATGGTTAAAGAACCTCATCTAGTTGTTTTGAGGGAACCAAAATCTCAATTGATAGGCTACACAAAACTAGAAAGTGAAACTGCGGCAAGCAAAGTCAACAAATTGATCGAATTCTTCCAAGAAAAACAATTGTCTCTCGATTCATTTATTGCCATATGCGCTGATGGTGAACCAACAAATACCGGCGTACACGGTGGAATTTTGCGACTATTCGAAAAACAGTTAAAGAGACCACTGCACTGGTTTGTGTGTCTTCTGCACTTTAACGAGCTTCCATTTAGACATTTGTTTGACACTTTAGACAAATCAACCACCACTGGACCACGATCAACTACCGGAAAGTTGAGCTCAAAAATTGCTGATTGTGAAAATCTTCCGGTATGTAATTTTTATAGCTGATTCTTTACCATTTTTCATTCTATTTTTTAGCTTTTATGTTTTCTTTTCAGGTGGTAACCGATTTTGAGGAAATCGCTTTGGAAAATATGCCTCCTGGTGATTTAAATCCAGAAGAATTATCTACTGATTCGAGGTACTTGATGTTAATGGCCAATGCAATTTCTAATGGTGTGGTTCCTGCGGACTTGTCTCACATAAAACCAGGGCCACTTGCACATTCTCGTTGGCTGACCAAAGCCAATAGATTATTACGGTTTTATGTGACAACTAATAATCCAACTGAAAATTTAAAAATTCTGGCTAACTATATAATAAAAGTATACACGCCAATGTATTTCAATGTTAAGTATTATAGCTCTGCCGTATACGGTAGTACATTACTTTTTAAATTTATTACTTGGACACGATTTTTACCACCGAATTTACTTGGAGTTGTAAGTACAGTAATTCAAGATAATCCATATTTTGAACACTCAGAAAATATCTCGCTATCTATGTTGTTTGATGATAGAATGGAAAAACGAAACATTGCTATAAAAAAGATTTTACATTACCGAAGAGATATTGTCGACCCAACGGAACTTAGAGTTTATAAAAAATCTCTTATAAACTTTAATTGTACGGAATATACAAATATGATTGATTTAAATGACGATACCATTTTATTCGAACCACCGTTTACGCAAAGTTATTCGTATGAAAAAACTATTTTGGCATAGTAAGTTGGCAGGGAGTATTCTGTATTGACGATTTAAATACAACAATTAACCATTTTGATGAGAAGTGGGGAAAAGATAATACATCAGTAAATCAAATATAGATGGAACATTATGGTTATTTCAATGAAAAAAATATTGGAGGTAAAAACATAATGAAGCTTGCAGTATTTTGTTTGTATCTGCCGTCCTTTGGTGCGCCTACAAAAAGATTACTTTAAATTGCAAATAATTTTTGGATTATCGAAAAGGCTCAATTATAAATGTTACTTAAGAATTCCTTTTAATATCAGAACTGTACAGAATTTAAATTAGTTTAATGTTAAAACAGTCATATATAAAAAAATTACTTCCACAGAAATAAATCAATTATTTCTAAATATCAAATTTTTGGTTTTAAAGAATTTTACATAATTTTTTTTTATATGAATTTTTTACTGATTTTTTCTTTTCATCTATCTATCTATCTATCTATCTATCTATATATATAAAAATGAAAAATGTTTGTATGTTTGTGTGTTTGTTTGTTTGTTTGTTGGCTTATAGACTCCGAAACTACTGAACCGATTTTCTTGAAATTCTTACAGTAACATCACGTGAGCCCTAAAAATAAAATAGGCTACTTATTTTTTCGATAGGATGCCAATATTTATTATCGCATATCTTAAGAGCCGCTGGACGCATTTTGCTGAACTTTTTGTAGTAGGATCTTCTGAGCCCCGAAATTGAAATAAAATAGCAGCGGGGGTATTTGAATCCCCCATAGGACGCCAATGTTTAACAAACGTGGGTTAAGCTACTATTATAGTAAACTATAAATTTTCAATATAAAAATGGGCGGGAGAGACAGGGGAGGAGCAGTACCCCTCATAGATAGAAATATTAATAAGAGCCACTGCACGCATTTTGTTGAAATTTTGGTAGTAGGATCTTCTGAGTCCCAAAATTGAAATAAAGTAGCAGCGGGGGAAGTGGTTTTCCCCATAGGACGCCAATGTTTAATATCGCATATCTTAAGAACTGTTATAGTGAGAATGTTCAAACCTTGTAGAAGTCACTCATATGGTATACTACACTATTGAAAATAAAAATAAAGCGGATAGGCGCAGGGGGGGAAATACCTCCCATAGGATCCATACATTAAATATCGCTCAACTGAAGAACTATTAAAGGGAGGGTCTTCAAACGTAGTTAAAACTACTATTATGGCAAACTTTAAATATCAATATAGTAATGGGCGGGGTAGAGAGAGGAGGAGCATTTCCCCTCATAGATAGAAATGTAATGAAGAGCCGCTGCAAGCAATTTGTTGAACTTTTGGTAGTAGGATCTTCTGAGCCCCAAAATTGAAGCAAAATAGCAGCGGGGGAAGTGTTACCCCCCATAGGATGCCAATGTTTAATATCGGATATCTTAAAAACTGTTATAGTAAGAATGTTCAAACTTTGTAGAAGTCACAGTTATGGTATACTACACTTTTGAAAACAGAAATAAAGCGGGTATGCGCAGGGGGAAATATCTTCCATAGGATGCATATATTCAATATCGCTCAACTTAAGAACTATTGAAGGCAGAGTCTTCAAACGTGGTTAAAGCTTCTATTATGGTAAACTATAAATGTCAATATAGAAATGGGGGGGGGGGGTAGCCAGAGGAGGAGCAGTACCACTCATAGATAGCATTATTAATAAGACCCGCTGCAAGCAATTTGTTGAACTTTTGGTAGTAGGATCATCTGAGCCCCAAAATCGAAACCCCCATAGGACGCCAATGTTAAATATCGCATATCTTAAGAACTGTTAAAGTAAGAATGTTCAAACTTAGTAGAAGTCACTCCTATGGTATACTACACTTTTGAAAATAAAAATAAAGCGGGAATGCGCAGGGGAAAAAACATTCCATAGGACGCATATATTAAATATCTCTCAACTGAAGAAGTGGTTAAAGCAGTGTAGCGAAGCGCACCGGGTTAAGCTAGTATACAATAAAATAAGTAGGTATACCCAATAAGCAATTTTGCCGGAAATCAAGTGCAAAACAATTGGTATTCAAGTTCGAACTTTAAGTTTCAAAGGTTGAGATGTACTTCTGTTACACTTTATTTCAATAGCATTCTCCAGTAGTGCTGGGATACTATCGATATTTTCCACTATCGATATTTATCGATAGTTCAGATTTCACTATCGATATATCGATATTACTATCGGCTGAATGTTTGTACTTGTACAGGAAAACTTTAATTATTTTGTTATAAGGCAACAGACCGTTGTTTTCACCACTTTATTAAATGTTTGAGACGTAAAAATTGATAAGTACCTTTCTGAAGGACCCGAAGTAACAGGGACTATAAGATATTCCATTGTAACTTTAAAAAATTTTCTAAATTCTAAACCCAAAAAGGTAATCAATCTAGCGGACTTATCCTCTAATGTAAGGTGACCATACGTACACTTTTTTAGAGGACAGTCCTCTTTTTTAACTGGCTGTCCTCTATAAAATTTGTGTCCTCTTTTATCATCTTTTTTTCATAATCTGTCATCTTTGTCCTCTTTATTTTTAAAAGCATGACCAATATTTGCTTTTATTTTTATAAATTAAAATAAAAATGTTATTTCACGGTGATCAACGGTTTTTTCTGTGCAATCGTATGGAAAATGTTGTGCCATGCTTGTTCTGTTCATACTCCTACTGGACTCTCATACACTTGCAGTATAAAATTTTGAATAATTTTTTGCAATGATTATTAAAGTTTAGTTGTTTTTTTTTTGGTGACTAATTTTACTTAAGTAAATGTAAATTTTTATACATCGTCGGCTTAATATGCAAACCTGCTAACTCCCTTTCAAAAAATGTTATAGGAAAAACTTTTTATTTTCCTATTTACTGCTTGAGAGGAGAACCACAAATATAGTTGATTTGACACACTTCAAGACTCAAATTGAAGAATAACTACATGCTGGTCGACGAGGCATATATGTCTCTACCACACGGCATCAAATCTCAATTTACTTAAAAAGTGGATTTCGCAGGTCTGCATATTTAGCTGACGATATGTAATACTTTTTAAATTTTCTTTACATTTATTAATATGGGAATTTAAATTTGTCTGTAAAATATGTAAAAAAATCTTGAAGTCAAAAAATTTTTTTACTTTTTTTCTTTATGTCCTCTATTTTTATTTTCAAAATCTGGTCGCCTTATCTAATGGTCGTTCATTGTTTTGTCTTATGCTTGCAATTGCATTTGGATTTGCAGTTTTTTTACAACATTACAAAAATATTTGCCAAACATGTAAAAATTTTGACTTAAAGTCCTTTAATTAGCAGTAAAAAGCACTGCTAAGCAATCCATACCACTTGCCATTCTTGTTGTTTATATTCATTGCTGTAAATAAGCGCGAATTAATAAAAGCAAGTAAATATTTGCGGCAAAAAACTGTGTGTGTATAGCTGCTGTTAGATGTCTTCATATCTGTATTTTAAATACTAAAGATATCGATATTTATATTTTTCCTATCGATATAATCGATATTTTCAGACTATCGATAATATCGATAGTTTCCCAGCACTATTCTCCAGTAAAATGGGAATTTGAAATCAAGTGAATATTAGTAAAATTTTAATGTAAATAATTCGTTAAGCTCAAGATCAGGTTTTTTATATTTTTTTATTTATTTAAAAAAAATTTTTACAATATTTCGAAATCCACTGGGTCTCATCTTCAGGGTACTACAATTATAATTAACAAAATATAAAAACATAATTTTAACATTAAATGAATACATTTTGTCCCACTGTGTCATAAAACATATAAACAGAATTAAACGCACAAAAAAATAAAAACTTCCAAGAGGAACAATACACGTCACACACGGTTTTACATTTAAAATTGCACTAATTCCTTATTCTATTTTTGTTTATTATATGTCTATATTGTTTTGCTGAGCTCGTCTCTAAATCACTCTTAAAGTTCATTCGGTACTCTTTGCTTGTGTTTATTATATTTAACATTTCTACACTGAACCAAAAAACGCTATTTAAAACAAAATTTTGCGTTTTTATTTTAAAATTGCAGCAATTTTTTTGAAAATATATTAAAAACAAAAATGTTCAATTTTATTTTAAAAAGAAACGGTGTGGTTTTCAAAATTAGGCAATAAAAATCATATTTAAAACAAAAATTTACGTTTTTGTATCAAAAAATATTATTTTTTTACTAAAACTTTTAAGAACAAAAAGGTTTTCTTTTATATTAAAAGGCAACACTTTTGTTTTTACTATAAGAAGCAGAAAAAACATGTTAAAATTTAAAATTTTTCGTTTTTGTTTTAAAAAGTTTAACAATTTGAAAAACGTATTAAAATCAAAACAGGTTTGTACTTGAAAATAAAATAAACCATTTTAATTTTAAAAGTTGACAACTAAGCGTCATTAAAAAAATATAGCTCGGTGCAGTGTGTTTTAAAAATTTCAAAAAGTTAAACAAATATTATATCTCAGTGCAGTGTATTTTAAAAAGTATAAAAAGTTAAAAAAATATTAAAAGCTCGGTGCAGTGTGTTTTAAAAAACATACCAAGTCTTCAATACTTAAAAAATGAAGATTTGAAAGAAATGAATCCCTTGATAGGCCTTCGAGTGGAATTTAGAGAGAAGTTATTTGCTTGGAGGAAAAAAGAGGTGTTTATTAATAAGTTTATTTAATATTCTTTGCTTTATTTTAAAATTTTTTTAGTTTGGTATTGATGATGACCAGGGCAAGGGACTTCATGCAAATGCATGTTTGTTGTCGGCACTCTGAGACCCACCTAAAGTTAATATCTTTGCGAATCACAATATTTCCAGTAAAATGGCATCAATTTGTTAGTGCATATTTTTGCATATTTTGCTTTAAATGCATGTTTTTGCATATTTTGATATAAATGCATATTTTTCGTCATATTTCGTTATAAATTCACATTTTTCGTCATATTTTGTTATATTTATAAAAAAAAAAAAAATTGCTCTTTTCTTAGTTTTTTGTTTAGAAATATCGTTCTGTTCAAGGCGAATTCATTATAAGGTGTAGTCAGTGAATCAGCTGGCTATAGTTGTTTCAGCCCTGAAACAGTTAAAATAGTATGGGAAAATCTGCTAACTTCGATATTTTCAAGGAGCAAAAACAACATGTTGGTGTTTGGTTCTGAACTACCTACATTTTATTATAAATTCACCTTGTTTCTTTTACTTTTAAAAAGTAGCATATACAAAAATTTTACAATTTGTATAAATGTGCACATAATTGTAGAAGTAACAATAATACAGTTTTTGACATTTCATTTTGTTCGCGGTTTTTTTTACTTGAAGAAGCAGCAAATAAAAATAATGTTCGGAGAAGAAAAAATAGAACTCAACATAATATTTTTGATTTACGGTGTAAGAAGTATGACCTAAAATCTAAAAAGTGTTAAAAAAAAATAAATTGTTTTTAAGGAAAAAAATGCCAAAAGAAAAAATATCAAAAAATAATCTTTTAAATAAGTGTTTTTTTGAGTCTTCAAAATAGAGGGAAAAGTACATTTTTGCAAAGTTTACAAAAAGGTGTTTCATTTAAAAATTTCAAGTAAATCAGCACCTTCAAAGCCAGAAACGCAAAGAAAATCAACTTTTGGGGATAAGACTAGCAAATTTAGTTTTGAATTGTATAATGCTCTGGTGTCTGCAGGTATAACAATGAAACCATTCCTACGGAAACAACCCTTATAAAAACTTATATCGCCAAGTTGTACACTATACAACTATGTGACATTGTTGAAAGAATTAAGTGACATAATTTGTGGCTGTCTATTGACGAAGCAATGGACACTGAAGGACGTTTCGTTGTCTACGTAATTGGGATCTTGAATGCAGAAGAAGATCTTGAATGCAGAAGAAGAACAGAGTAAACACAAATTTTTGTTAAATATTGTAAAGTTGGAAAAGGTGGATCATGCTTCAATAGCTCGAACTTTCAAAGATTCAATTTCTCTTTTAGAATCCTTTAATAAAAATAAAATTTTGCTCTACTTGCCCTTTTTTTAAGATATCTTACTCAAAAATGTTACATGTCACATGCTAAGCTCATGCCATGCATGAAAGTTTTGAAAGTCACCTTTGCGTTTCAACTATGTATAACAAGATGGGGTACCTGGTTGCAGGCAGTTGAGTATTATGCCAAAAATTTTGAAGAATTTAAAGATGTGGTAAATAATTTTAATGAAAATAATGCAGTCGCGATAAAAAAGGAAACAATATTTTAAATGTACCTAATATAAAGGCTCAATTAGAATTTATACACTCAAACAATGGGTTTCTAGTCGAGACAATAACCCAACTTCAGGGGTTTAAATCATTGAACATCTCGGTTAAACTCGTTGATGACGCTGTCATTAAAATAAGAAAAGTAGAAGGTCAAATCGGCGAAAAAATAAAAGCCATAATTTATGCAGTTTTAAAAAAGAATATTTTTAATTTACCTTCCAGTAAAGAAAAAATTTTAGACAATATTTAAAATGACCACTTTTAAATATCCACCTATTACATCCGTTGATGTCGAACGAACACTTTCAATGCTTAAAACTGTTTGAAGACCAAATAGAATGAGTTTTACATTTGATAACTTAAAAAAAAACTTATTTATTTATATATGTAAATATATCTTGACCTACTACTACTTTTTAAACTATGTTTTAAGTTTTTAAAACTGAATGAAATGTATTTATGTTTTTTTTGTTAAATATGGTTAAATAAATATATTTTTAATGCATATTTTTTACTTTTATTTTTGCATATTTTACGATTTTTAGTGCATGTTTTATGCGCATATTTTGCGATTTTAAGTGCATGAACTTCCTTGCCCTGATGATGACACTTTATCAGCTCCGTCAAAAGTGCAAGATTGGTTGTGTCATTCGCAAACCCAATCATCATCGAACAACTCGGGTGCAGCTGTAGTAAAAGTAAGTTTTTATCTTTGAATTATAAACAAATGAAATAATTTCTGACTTTAATTACAGGATTTAAAAACTTTATTGATGGAGACGGCAAAGAACAAAGCCATTTTAAATTTGTACGAAAAGGCAAATGCTCTTACCAACGTGAACGGAACTTATTAATATAATCGTTGAGGACTCTCTATTTTGCAATAGGTCACTATCTCCAAAGGGTTTTACAAATATTGTTGATGAGATATGTAAAGTTTTTCCCAACGAAAGAAAATATCATGTAAGTATTTGCGAATCAAACTAATAAATAGACAAGTAAAAGTGCTATATTCGGCTATCTGACAGATTTATTGTTAATGTTCTATTTTGAAATTTTTTTTAAGGAATACTACTTTATAGCACGGCGTGGTAAAAAAATCCTTCTGGAAAATACGTAAATATGAGATTTAAAAGAAAAAAAATTTAAAATACTGCAGAACAAGAACCTATTTCACCTAGAAGTAGCGCAGCCGAATTTTATGAATCCACAGCTAAAGCCTTAAAGGACAATCTTAACGTTGAAATAGATAATTGGGATGCAATAATCGACAAATGGGAAAAATGTTTTCTTTTGCGGCAAAGAGAGTTAAAGAGTTTAAATATATGTAGCTGAATTCTTAAAAACTTGGCCTAAATTCAAAGATCCAAGGTTTCCAAATTTGGTAAGTATTATCTTATATATATCTTATATATAAAAGATATAAAAGTATTTTCTAGTCCTCCAATAAACTTATATGCAAATAATAATGGTAATATATATGTTAGACCAAAATTACTTTAGTTAGTTTTTGAAAAGTATTCCAAAATATGTACATCCAATGAGTTTTTGTAATTATTTTAGCACATAAAAAATAAGTTGTATTATTTTATAATATTAAATATATCTAATAAATTTATGTAAATATTTTAGAACATAATAATTATTTTTAGATGTTTAAGCTAAAGGTCTTTTTATTTATAAAATATTATATTTATTTATTTCTATCGATATTTCGCTAACCTTTGGTTTGCATCGGCAGTAACATAAATTTACAAAATTTTAATATGAATAACACAAAAAAACCAAAACAAAATTTTTAAAAAAATTGTTCTTAATTTAAAGTTCAAAACCTATTTGTCATAACACAATTACAAAAAGCCGTAATAACAAAAATAATATATAATTGAAGTATTGCTTTTTTTGTGTTATTCATATTAAAATTTTGTAAATTTAATTAACTGACGCTGCTAAACAAAGGTCAATAAATAAATATAATATTTTATAAACAAAAATACCTCAATTACAAATTATAATTATAAATCAAATAAGATTAAATAACTTTTAAGTTGTACTAAGCTGTATATTTTTATACTGTAATAAACCTTAAAAATTTAATAATGAGTTAATTACTTATTGCCTGGTGTAAAGGTAAGTATGAAGCAACGTATACCTTCAAAATTAGGTACTTTTAATTTAAAAATATTACATTCTTGATTCAAAAGGGCTATATTCTTGTTTTAAAAACTATAATTTTTAATACAAAAATGGTATATTTTCTTTTAAAATTGATTTTCACTTTTTTTTTATTTTTATTATTGAATCTTTCTTATCGAAATTTACAATATGTATTCAAATCTTAATTCTACTTGTTGTTTATTAGTTGTTACCAGTGTAACCACTAACTGCTGTATTCAAATTTTAAAAATGTCTTCTAGTTAGGCTCAAAGTATCGGTTCTTTTTAGCCTCTGGTGACCTTCGAACTGAAGCAAACCCCGAGCGAGGTAGTTAGGGTGGACCATTAGTTTATCGATGTAGCTTATTGAATATTTTTTAATTTCCTCCTGGATAGTGGGGACGTTGAGATCTCTGTGGATAATTTCATTACGTATATACCATGGGGCGCAGACAATTTGTCGTAACATTCTAGACTGTCTTCTTTGAAGCTTTTGGATGTTAGATGCGCATGCAGTACCCCATAATTGGATGCCATATGTCCATATTGGTTTTATGATGGACTTGTATAAGAGAATTTTGTTGTCTAAGGACAAGTTTGAGTTTCGACCGAGAAGCCAATGTAGTTGAGCTGCTTTAAGTTTCATAGCCGTTATTTTCGCTTCAATATGACGCGACCAGGTCAAGCGTCTATCTATATGAATTCCCAAGTACTTAACATGGTTTTCTACCGGAACAGTGATGTTATTTATTTTTACAGCTGGGCACGTTTGTCTTCTGAGCGTGAAAGTTAAGTGCGCACATTTAGCCGGGTTAACCTTTATTCTCCATTTTTCTAGCCAGGCCTCTAGTTCATTGATGTGGGACTGCAGATTTTGCGATGCGACTTTTGGGTCATGGTTAACGCTAATAAATGCTGTGTCGTCTGCAAATGTAGAGGTATGCGTGCTCAGGTTTGTTGGCATATCCGCTGTGTATATTATATATAGAAGCGGTCCTAATATGCTGCCTTGGGGAACACCAGCAGAAATTTTCTTGAGGGGGGAGTATTTATCTTGCGACCGTACTATGAATGTTCTGCCTGTTAGATAGCTCTCCAGAAGCTTGTGAGTGTTTTGAGGAAGCATTCGTGTTATTTTGATGAGTAGCACATCATGCCAAACTTTGTCAAATGCTTGGGAAATGTCTATAAACAGGGCTGAGCAGTATTGCTTTTTCTCAAACGCCGATCTAATAAGGGTGACAATTCTATGCACTTGTTCTATTGTACCATGTTTCGCTCTGAATCCGAACTGGTGATCCGGGATGATGTCGTGTTCATTTAGATGAGGAGTAATACTTAAAACGAATATTTTTTCGAAAAGCTTAGATAGGATTGACAATAAGCTTATCGGTCTGTACGACGCAACCTGGCTAGCATCTTTTCCTGGCTTGGGAATCATAACAATTATAGACCTCTTCCATGAGGCTGGGAAGTATCCGACTCTTAATATAGCGTTAAAAATGAGCAGCAAGATTCTGGAAGCAGACGATGGTAGGTTTCTTATCATTGACCCTGTGATGCGGTCAGGTCCGGGAGATTTTCTTATATTCACTTTTTCTATTGCAGATTTTACTTGAGTTATGTTAAATTTTAATGGATGGTTTACCTTATCAGGAATGATTGGACGACAGGAACAAGTATGTGCATCATGTGGCGTGAAAACTTTCTCAAGGTGGCCCGCGAAAGCGTTTAATTTGTCATTTGTGTTGTTGGCCCAAGTGCGGTTTTCCAGTCTTAATGGAGATTCTTGGGTTATAGGGCATTTTATATGCCGTACAGCTTTCCATAAGCTATAATTGGAGTTTTTTGTGGCGTCTAGGCTGTTTAGATAGCCTTTTATTGCAAACTCGTGGTTCTGTCTCAATTTGTTGCAAAGAGTGGTCAGGCATAATTGAAGTTGGGCCTTAGTGGTTGGGGAACGACTGTTTTGCCATTGTCTTCTTAACTTCCTTTTTTCACTGATAAGGGTATCTATATCCGTCGATGTATTGTAAGGAGCGCGTTTGATTGTCCGCTTGATTGGGGTTGCATTTCTTGCTGCAGTATCCAAGTCTTCTGTAAATCGGTCAACAGCTATTTGGATGTCAGATGAATTTTTTAGGGGAATGCACTGTGATAGGTGAGAGCTCACATACATTTTATACTTTAACCAATTTGTGTTTCTGTTTGGATAGGAAATAAAATTTGCAGCTGCGGCGTCAGAGTTACCTTTTAAAATGAGGATTGAAGGTGAATGATCAGACGAAAGATCATAGGAGGAACAATTTA
The DNA here is from genome assembly GCA_930367215.1 of Pollenia angustigena. NCBI lineage: Eukaryota > Metazoa > Arthropoda > Insecta > Diptera > Polleniidae > Pollenia > Pollenia angustigena. Next base: position 19,310,654 of record OV884061.1, on the reverse strand, counting down.
GTATCTGATCGCGCTTGATGTTTTTAATTACAGCAAAGTCAATAAGGTCTGGTAGCTCATTGAAGTCGGTTGGCCAATAGGTAGGCTCACCACTCGATACCACATCAAAATTATTTGCAGTTACGATATTGTATAGCTGATTACCTCTAGGACTGGAGCCCCAATATGTATGTTTAGCGTTGTCGTCGCCAGCAGCAATGAATTTCTGGCCCAATATGGAGAAGAAGTTGAGAAATTTATCGTGTACAATTTTGTGCCTCGGGGAACAATAAACGGATGTTAACGTTAGATTGAAATCAGTAAGATTTATAGATGTGGCCTGGATACAATATTCTTCGAACTCTGGCAATGGCAAGTGTCTGATGTGTTTGTGCACAATTATGGCTGTGCCACCACAGGCTCGTCCGCTGGGATGTTTTGTGTCATACGTAAGGTATCCATTTACCCTAAAGCAGTTTTTATTAGTAAAGTGTGTTTCAGAGACAAGAAGTACGTCGATTTCATGCCTATGAAGAAAGTTTGCAACTTCGTGTTTATGTTGGGATAACCCGTTTGCATTCCAGAAACATATTTTTAACTGGTTCATTTTTTGTTGAGTAGAACTTGCAGGAGCATGTTCTGGTTTCGCATCATTTCCTGAAACATGTTCTGCATAGTGACCATGAAGTTATTCATAGTTTGAATTAATTTTTCAATTGAGGTAGGCATATTTCCAGAAGGCATTTGTAGACCTTCCCTAGGAACATTAGCGTTTGGAGGTTGCTTTGCGTTAGAAGTACTCGGAGGATTTTTCGCATTAAGGTTTCCTTTTAAGACTTGGGCATATGATTGGTTTTGATTGTTTGTTTGTGAAGTACTAGCAATAGAGCAATAGATATTTTTGAACTAAAGCAGGTTTTTTTAAATGCAAGAAGACTCTACAACCCCTATAGTTTGCCGTGTGATTTTCGCCACAGTTGCTGCATTTCTTAACATTCGGGTCAGCTTTAGAACGATTACATTCGGCGGTTTTATGAGCGTCGCCACAAACCACACATACGTGAGGCAATTTACAATATGATTTTGTATGCCCATATTCCTGACAGTTTGTGCATTGGGAGGGACCCTTTCGTTTTAATGGCTCCTCAACAGTTATTCTTCTGTTGAGTAGGTAGCGCAAGTTGTATATGGGATGAACTGAATTTTTGGTTTTGAGAACCGATGAATCAAAAGATATTTCAACGCGGTGCATTGGTTGAGGAACTTTATTCCTGTTCAAAATGTTATGAACAGATTTTACCTCATACCCCTCTAGCTCTATGGCAGATTTTATTTCCTCTGTAGGAACAGAACTATCTATGCCTTTTATGACAATAATCAATCCCTTAGCACTTTTTAATTGATATGTATAGTAACTTTTATTTTCTGCGTCCAGGTGTCTTGATATAATACGAAAGTTCGTTTCTGTACTGGCTTGAATTTTGGTTTCTTGAATTTGCCCGCGTCGTATAGAAACGACGTAGAAATTATTCTTACCTACCAGTTGAATCAACATGTTGACTATGCTATTTGATGTTTGCTCCCGCAGATAGATAGGGGGCGGTTTAACTTCTTTAGTGGCTGTTCCATGTGCTGATTCTGCTTCTTCATCGTCAGGTATGGATAGTACAGAGAATCTGTTACCATTTGTTGGCAAAGAGACTACGTTAGAGCCTTTGTATTGTTTGGCCATGCGTTCCTGTTGGGTGGACCTAGGGCTAGCCTTTCTCTTAGTTATTGTAATATATCTGTCCATGCCTGTTTGCACTTTAGTACTTTTTGGCACAGCTCCTGTATTTATTAATGCTAATCGTGATGTTCCAGGTTTTTCGTTATTATTCCTCTGGTCAGACGACTTCACACTTTGAACCACATTTACGGTCGGATCAACACACTTGCTCAGGTTGGGCACACTTGCACTTAAATTGCTGTATGGAAAACCAGTTGCGCTGGCAATTTTTGCACTTAAATAATTTTTATTTAATTCTGGGTATCGAATGTTTTCATTGCTCACGCTCGGGGAGCTTACCACAATATACGCATTTCTGCTATTTGTCCTTTTTTTAATGACATTTGTCAAAACACATGGTTTTGTCATAGATGGGGTTAGTGCACTTGTTTAAAATTATTGTAATAATTTTGTTAATGTTAAGTGATGAACTAAAAATTTTCAATCTTACTACACATAAGTGACTATAATGTTAAAACATTTTGTGATAAAAAAATAGTTTGATTTAAAATCAAGCAATCATCAGTTTATTGCAATTTTTTTTTCTTCACTTATTTGACTAAAAATTTTGCACACAATTTAAAATACAAAACTTGTGTTTGCATGATTCAATCCAAGAATTATTCCGTTATTGACAGAATTTCATTTAGTTTAATTTTCTATGATTAGGCATGTCATCGGAAAAATCCAAAAGGCAAGTACAAAATTAAATTTTTTTAAATTTTAGTGATATTATGTTTTCGTACAGCTTTTTGATTGCAAGTTACAAATTTGTAAAAAATAATTTATTGCAGTTTTATTACGTGAGAGTGCAATGTTGATTTAAGTCAACCTTTATTGTACTACCCCGATCTATTGTTTTTGCTTACATTAAAAAATAATGTTGCATACTTGCAGGATAGATAACATTGATACATGACAAAATTTTCGTGTGAAATAATCAATGTTGCTCAACATTTTTCGCAGGTTCGAACAGAGTACTAGGCTTATAGCGTCTATGATATTTTTCCTCTCTTTGCAATATCTCCACATTGTCGAAGTTTGGTGTGTGCCTTTTTTCTGCACAATGAGCTAGAAGTGCGGTTTTTTGTGTTGAAGTTTTATTTATATTTTTCAGGTCAGATTTATGTCCTGCTAATCTTGTCTTAAGTTTGTTTTTTGTTGTACCAACATATACCTTTTTACATACATTGGTTTCGTCACCATTACAATTTATTTTGTAAATCAAATTAGATTTTTCCATTTTATCCAGCTTACTTTTGGTGTTTGAAAAAAGTTGTCGTAAAGTGTTTTCCGATCTAGGTGCTATTTTATAGTTTTCCTTATCATAGATGTCAGATTTTTCAATCCTCTCGGAAATTCCTGGCACATAAGTATGTCATTGATTTATACCATTTTTGATTTCCATCTATTTCTCTGGTTTGTCTGTTTTCTACTTGTAAGAGTCTTTTAATAATATTGTCTGGGAATGCATTTTTCTTCAATATTTCTTTTATTTTCGTCATATTATCCTGGTGAAAAAGTGCATCACTTATAGTTAAAACTCTTTTTATTAAGTTGTTGGCGGTGTTCATAATAATGTTTTTGGGCTGGCACGAATGAAAGTTTATTACAATATTTACAATTCAACACACATATTGAATATTAGTAAAATATTTTGAAACTTGAAAAGCATTTAAAAATACGTTTGAACTCAAGTTTATTTCCAGTTAAATTTTAAGCACTTGAAATTTATTTTTTCAGTGCTTACTGGGTATGTATAAATAGAAGTTCTACTTTCTAATGTCATATTCTTTGAATTATCGTATTACCTATTCAATAACCTTGATACTATTTTTAATTTTTACTACATTTTGAAATTTCCTTTTTTTTGGTTGAAAAATATCTCTCATTTGCTGCAAGACCGGCATATCTCAAAAAATGAAATTTTGGAGTTAATGATGCAGTTAATGATATTGTGTATTAAATTCATCTTTATATCTTTTATACTTTCCCAGTTTGAAGAGAATGTGTCTTCTTTTTTTCTAAGTAGTTAGAACAAATCAAAAACTTTAAATGCGTTTATCTCGAAATGGATTTTTTTGAGTTATGTCCGTCTTGCAGCAAATGAGCGATATGGTCACCGTACTTATAGGTTGTTTAAAAAAACCGACAGATTGTTAATTTTCTTGAAACAAGAATATACAGTCGGCTCAATACCAAATTGATATTTATATAACTTTAGGAAAATGTTTTTCGAGCGGTCATAAAACGTTTAAAATACTTTATCCATATCTCTTTAGACATAAATTAAATCCTAGCAACATGGGTATCATTGGAAAATGCCACAAAGTGCGTTTCAATTTATAAACCCATTAAGAGCCAATTTCAAATATTTATGCTTCTTGGCTGACATTTTTTTTTAACAAAATTGGCTTTATCTCTGAATTATGTCGATATTATAATAATTATTTAACCATAATATATGTATATAAAAGAGAACACATCAAGTTTTCGCAAGTTACCAATGTTATGTTATTAATAGGACTTTGCTTAATAACGCTTTTCTGTATTTCCATTCTCCAATATATACAAGTAAGAAAGTATAGTCGGTCAAGCCCGACCATATGATACCCTACACCACAGTATTTAAAACACATCATGCTTATGTGTCCATGTAAATATGGAATTATCTATGTTTATAAATTTCATGAAAATCGGTTTGAAAGTTTGTGAGAGGCAGAAATTGCCCCCTGCCTCCCCTTGTGGTCCTATTTTTTAAAAACTGTATAGCTAATGTGTCCCTATAGATATAGATCTATCTATGTTTTAAATTTCATTGAAATCGGCAGAAATTGCCCCTATCTCCCCTCGTGGTCCGATTTTTTTAAAAATGTATACATTTTGTGTCCATATAAATTTCATTAAAATCGGTTTGATAGTTTCTGAAAGGAAGAAATTTCCCCCTATCTTCCCTCGTGGTCCTACGATTTGGCCCATTTTCAATAGGCTTGGTCCATGTGCCAATAAGAACCTATGACCCAAATTTTATCAAATTATCTCCAAAATTGCGACCTGTACTTTGCGCACAAGGTAACATGGACAGCCAGCCAGCCGGACGGACATCGTTAGTTCGAGAAAGTGATTCTGAGTAGATTGGTATACTTTAAGGTGGGTCTAGGACCACTATTTTAAGGCGTTACACACATCAGCACAAATGCATAATACCCTCTCCACTATTGTGGTGTGGGTATAATTATATATAGAAGTATATATTTTTACTAAAACTTATAATTAAATGGAGTACATTTCTAAAATAAAACATTAATGACTTTCAAACCTTAACAGAATTAACATTTCATATGATGAAGTTTCTAGAATTATAGCATATAAGAACTGGATGTGTTCTCCATAATATGTTTCAATAAATATTATTATATCGACAAACTTTTAAGATAAAGGGCATTTTGTAAAGAAATCTTTCAAGAAATATAAATCTTTGAAATTGGCTCTTATCGGGTTAATACATCGGTATTTTACTAAGTTCAAACTGCATTTATTTAATATACATAAGTCTGGGTTTCTTGATTTTTAAATAGAAATGCTATGGTTTTTTCTGAAAATACTCAAGAAAACTTGGGTTAATTCAAATAATTTTTAAAATCAATCAAAAGTTTTCTAATTCATAGTAAGAATGCTTTAACACACAGTGTTGCCAAAACTTGGTGACCAAAAATGGCTAAATTTACGGAAAATAATGGCTAAAAATGGGCTAAAAAATTGCTAAAAGCTTTTTTAAATTAAAACACATAAAAATTCAATAACAAAACAGAAATAATTCATTTAAAGTTGTTAACGATGAAATTGTGAGTTAAGATCAATTTGTTAAATAAGAACAACCGTAAATTAATATTAAAATAAATTAGTATTAAAAAATTAAATCATCGAAAAATTCGATGTCGTTATTGTTCATCTCATAGGAATCACTCACTCATTAGCCTCAAATAATCATAAGCTTTAAATAATTTGAAGGTAAATCATAATCACGACAACATTTACCCAACCTTTTGAGTCCAGATCTACAATAAAAAACATGTAAATTTGATCAAATAATCTCTAAATTGCGACCTGTACTTTGTGCACAAGGTTTACATGGACAGCCAGCCAGTCGGACAAACATCGTTAATTCTAATCAGAAAGTGATTCTGAGTCAATCGGTATACGTAAAGGTGGGCTAAGGACCAATATTTTAAGGTGTTACAGACATCAGCACAAACGCACAGTACCCTCTCCATTGTGGTGGTGGTATACATATTGTCTTGTTATGGTAAAAATATTTACCTAATTGATAAAATCGAATAAACGGCTGCTTAATGTAACCTTTTTCTCAAATTACTTTTAACGATGTTTACTTGGTTAAACACCCTCTCTACTTCAGCATAGGACCATGGAAGTGAGAGCAACTTTATAGTCAATTCTGAAATTTCTAAAACAATTTTGTTACCTCCTGCATCCCTTTATTGAAATACTTGCAACCAGAAAGAAACAACGATGTTTGTGTTGATCCATTTTATAAATTTAATAGTGGAATACTGTTCCTTTATTTTGAAAGATTTTTCAGCGTCATAGTTTATAGCAATTTCCACCTTTTGTAAAAGTTGGGATTTAAATTAAAGGCGTTTTAGTTGTTCGAAATGTTTATTTTACTTTTATAAATTTTTATAATAAAATAAAAATTATTCTTTCAAAAGAAAAACGGCAAAAAAAATTTATGGCTAAACAAGTTGAAAAATGGCTAAAAAAAAATGGCTAATGGCTAAACTCATTTTTTAATGACTAAACAGGGTGAAAAATGGCTAAATCTAGCCACTAAATGGCTAAATTGGCAACACTGTTAACACAACACAAGCAGCGTTACCGTTATGCGACTAAAGTCGCATTTTTGACCCTTTTTGACTGCCGTGCCACTTTTTTGTCCCCTTTGTTTTAAATCCCCTTTTGTATCATTTTGTAGTTTTTTGTGCCCCTTTTAATACTGGTGATAAGAGACCGAGTTCATTAAAGGTTTTAGATCCAGTATTTATTAAGTCAGCTGAAGACATAAATTACTTTGAAATTGTTTCCGTTTTTATTGATATAAATACTAACTCAGAGGATTTTGTAAAATACCTCGTTATCCGCTTTAATTTTTTATCAAAATAACTTGGAAGATTGGGTTCCAAGTGAAAAATTGATTAATAAACATACATAGATTTACGTTTTCAAAAAAACATGATATTAACTATCCTCCTATATTTTTCCTCGAGGTTTTTTCGTAACTTAAATTTTTTGGAAAAAAGTAAAATAATCCAAGTGCCAAATATGTATGTACATATACTTCATATACACATACATATGTCTATCTATTTAAATGTAAAGTTTTTTTGTATCAAATCATGTTATGAACTATTTTTGTAAGTAGTGTTATTACACTATTTTAAGCTCGTTCTTAGCTTTGCCAGAATGAAGATTTTATATTATTTTTGAAGATTTTTTGACCAAAATATGATTTAAAGATTTTTTTCACAAATTAAGATATTTAACTTTAAGTTTGTTTGTACAAAATAAATATTTTTTTCACAGTTTCTTAAATAGTCAATTTTTAAAACAATAAGGTTTTGTATGAGCTTGTGGTTTATTGGTTTTTTAAAATGTATTTTTAGAAAATTTTTTATAAAAAATTTAACTAAAAACCAATTTAATTTTGAATAAATATTATGTATTTCAATTTAAATAGTTTCCATAATTTTTACTTTTTTGCCCTTGTTATACAAAATTTTAAGATTTCTCTCTTTAAAATAAGATTTTTGTTTCGCTAAATGAAGATTTTCCTTCCTCATCTTCTGGCAACGCTGCTCGTTCTATTTACAAAAAATTAGTAACTGTTTTTGTATAAATAATTGAAATAAAGATTGTATGCAGCCGTTCATAAACGTTTACTTGCAATCAAGCCATGGATTTTCACGATATATGTATGTATATATATTAGGGTATTCATTCTGATCGGTTAACTTCAAATTGGCTTTTTTCGATTAACGATTAAACCGGTTAATTTCGGTCGATTAACCGATGTAACAAAAATTTCAATATTTTGTAGTATTATAATATATTTTTTGTGTTTTTAATTATTTGTTTCGTCTCATATACAAAATGTATATTTTATACAAACAAAGATGGTGTTCAGTGACCTTCATTTAAACCAATTTTCCGCCGTCCGGTGACTAAAATTACAATGTTTTTAATTTTTTTATTCTCATCATCGCTCAACAGGAATGTGGCGAAAAATGGATTAAATTTTTGATTGATAACACCTTTTTTTGTTTCACGTTTCTCATACATATCTTCTCATATCAGTATTTTAACAGAATTTACCGAAACAATTAGAAGTGTTAAAAATTTTAAAAAATTCTAATGTCATAATGGAGTATGTTATATGTTAAGAGAAATCCTGCAAAAGGACTGAGAAATTAGATCTACAATAGGTAAAATAATAATTTTCGATATTCTTTTATATTACTTGAGTTCATCAAATTTAATTTTCATTAAATTATTTTCACTGAGGGAAGGAATATTACAATTTGGAATTTTTATTAAAATTAATTGATAATTTTTCTTGGCTGAGCTGGGATTTGAACCCGGGTTGATCTTTACATGTTTCAAGAATATCGAAAATTAAAAATTAAAAGTTCAACTAAAAATCAAAAATTGTTCTAGGTAAAATAATTTTTTTGCAAGTCAAGTTTTGTCAAAACTGAAGAAAACAATCGCTTTAATCCTAACCATTGAAACCAAATTACTTTTCTAAAAGATTATTTTATAAGATCTGCTTCAACTATTGAAATAACTAACAAAATTATCTCAGTTAATTTTTTTTTTTTAAATACATATTTGTTTTTCGTCTCTCCTGTAAAATATGCTGAAAGTGAGTTAGCAGGTTTGCATAATAAGCCGACGATATGACTGCTGTGTACTACTGTACAGTTAGGACGAATCAATGAACATAGCATTAAAATTTTTATTTTTATTTATTTTAAACAATTGTAAAATATTATTTAGGATATTATGACGATATGACTTGATAGCACACCTTGTGTATTAATTGAAAAAATGCATATTACATATTTATGAATTGTTTTTTTGTTTGCTCGTTCTAGTTCAAGAATTGTTATGTTTGGTATGTTATTGTTTTTTTAGTAATAAACTCCAAATAATAAACAAATAATGCATTTTTATATATTGAAATAACCATATTTACAAAAAAACTTGATTTAAAGTCGATTAAATGAATACCCTAATATATATATATATATATATATATATATATATATATATATATATATATATATATATACATATGTGTGTGTGATTTTCCCAAACAATTTGTAATATACATATGTAGGTATAATGTATTTTTTATAAAATATGAAGTTTATTTTTTGTTATGATTAGTTGTTGTTATGATTAGTTTTCGATGAAAATAATTTATAAAATAAATTTTTTTTTGAAAATTTTCCTGTTTTTAAAGTTGCCCCTTTTTTTCTTAGAATACCACTTTTTGTGACACTTTTTTTGGAAAATCCCCTTTTTGTGCCCCTTTTTGAAAATTTTGAACGGTAACGCTGAAAGGGACATTCTTATATGCGTAATTTTAGGGAAAAGTCTACTTTTTGTAACGTAACGCCAGAAGATTTTGGTGTAAAGTGCAACTACCTCTACATTAAGTAACAAAAGGGATAACGGTTGAACAACGTGGTCCTAAAATACAACCTTATTTGCATTCTGGTGTTACATTAAAACAGGGAGACTTTTCGCTGCAAATTCCCATGTGTACCCAGTGATATTAAATTTTTTTTTTCATTACCGTACTGCCCTCTCAAAATTACCATTTTTGAGAAGAAAGATTTTGAATCCATACATTAATGTGCTGTTTCTAAATGACAGGCGATGGATTGTGTAGTAAAATTTAATTTTAGATGTGTTTTTAAAGAAAAATCTGAATGAATTTGCATACATATACAGTGTAAAGCATAAATTAAGGTACCTCTTTTAAAATAAAGCAATATCTAAAATTTTTTAAAAAACAAGTAAGAAAGTGTTTGTTATTTCATCCTATTTTGTAAAATTATTCATATACTACATTCCAGTACTCTTAGGCCCCTATTACGGAATAAATACAACTGGTTGTGATCAGTTGTTTTTTTTTTGTTATGTTTTTGTTCACCGCAATTTAGCAAAGTTGTAAACCATAATACAAAAATTTAGAAATTAGAAACCGTAATAGGGGCCTTATCCTAAGAAACAACCATACAATATCCTTAAGTACCTGCAGCTCCATAATTTTGCACAGCAAAAGTCTCGGTACTCTCTAAAGTGATCTATGTTTAAGTATCGGCATATCTATTATTTAAAATTTTTTTCTTTCTACATTAATGAGGGTACATTTAGAATGTATTCAGAGTTATTTGTTGTTGATATCAGTAGCAATAATTGTTTTTCTTTTATTGAAAAAAGTGTTAAATAAAATGACTCGCAAAGAGCTATCGATTGAGGAGCGCAATATTATTATTAATAATCACAGATTGGAAAAATCATATTCTGAAATGGCTCAAATAACTAATAGAAGTAAGTCAACACAAAACGAAAGGTAATAAATCGCTTTCAAAAAGAAAAACGAGTTGAAAATAAGGCCAGGTCTGGGCGTCATTGCAAGCTTAGTATCCGAGAAGAAAGAAAAATAGTGTCTTTAATTAGGAACGACCCCTTTAAAAGTGCACCAAATATTGCTGCCGAGTTGAAAAAAGTCCATGGACAAAAGTGTGTCCGCGGATACAGTACGAAGATCAATCAAAATAGCTGTGTACGACGCTCGTACAGGACGCAAAAAGCCCTATATAAGCAAAGTCAACAGAAAAAAGCGACTTGATTTTGCTTCCTTCATACTAAAGCACGACTGTCTGAGCCACAGATGTTTTACTTTGATTCATCCGAAAACGACCTTATCAAAAAACTCAGTTGGCTTTGTTTTTTTTTATTCATTTGCGAAATCAATTCGCTTTTTTAAAACCTTTTCTTTAGCTTCACTTCGGAAATCTTGTAACGTTAATTTAACGGCCTTATACTTAATCCAAATGGATGAAACTTTGCAGGCATACATATTCCCTATTACAGTACACGAATACATGGGCGTAGCCAGGATAAAATCTAGGGGGGGCGGGCAAAATTTTTTTAAATGTTGTTTTTTAAGAAAAGCGTTTCTTAAAAAATTTTTTTTTTAAATGTTCTTATTTATTTCCGTTGACTTCGCTTATATAATGTACCTACAAGAGTGATTTATTTTTTTTTTTCTTTTACACTTATCGATGTTACAAAAACATTTACAGAACATAAAGTCACAGAGTATACAGAGGCGTCACGAGACAGAAAATATTGTGTTTTTTTCTTCGAAAGCTGCCCTTTTTGCGTTTTTTGTTTTGATTATGCAATTTGTGTAGATAGTAGCGGCCTGTTTTTACGCATTGTCACTTCACTAACAAAAAACGTTTTCTTTCTCTTTCTTCGAAAGCTGCCCTCGCAAATGATTTAGGCATTTTTCATACGTCACTTTTTTCATCTCTGTATACTTTGTGATAAAGTTCTTAATTTTTTTGTCAAAAAATGTATCTATATACATATTTTTAAATTGAAAATCACCTCTCAAGGCAAGTTAAAATTATAAGCCCTACATATGTATGTTACCAAAAATCCAATTTTCTTTAAATATGCGCATTTAAAATAAAATCACCTTGCAACCTTTTGCGGCCCAAAATAAGCTTAAAAAAGGTAATTACAGTACGGTTAACATCACTGTGTGTACCTTTAAACAAGCAAAGATTTCTAAATTTGATAGTTTGAAAAATAAATCTATATTTGTCGAAAGTTAACTAAAAATCCGCCTTTTGTTTACGGAAGAATACTCAATTATAAGTCACCAGCAGCATGCCCAGTAAGGTTTCCGTTATCAGTCTACTTTAAAAATTTGATGTATTTAACTAAATAATTAAAAAAATAGAATATGGGGATTATTGTTCCTTATTTTACTTTTCAAGCATGAAAATAATCTTTATTTTCCTTCTTGTAGTGTTGTTGTTGTTTCTTTTATTAGCACACGCATATGCTCGCATACTGGTTTTCGAAAGTTATCCCATTTTGGAATGTTTTAAGTACTTTTAAGTGTTATTCGCACTTAAATTTTTGAGTACGACTCGTACTAAAATTAGAAAAAAAACATAAATTTAGAACAAGTTTTTCTTTGTGTGTGTACATATAGATTCACTTATGCATCACAATATTGTAACATTTAAATGACTTTCTTTCAAAAAATTTTCTTATATACTTAAGTATTGTGCGTAAAAAGAAAAATTGCTTAAGAAAAATTACAAATTTATTTAATCAAATCATTTTAATTTTTTATAGAACACACGTTTGATAAACCCCTTAATATTGTGTATGAATAAAGATTTAAATTTAAAAAAAAGAATTCTTTTTTTTTAATCTATTTTATTTGCAATCTTTTTACCAAGAAAACAATAAGCAAACCTACTAACAACATTAACAATAAAATAACAGCAGCGTTAAATTCCATTGAACTTAACAACTTAAAATTTTAAGAATTTTACTTTTTATACGAAAGCAAAAAAAAAAAAATATTATATAAAAAAAAACAATTTAATACGACTTAAGAAATAAAGAGAAGATCTGATATGCGCAGCCTTTTTAACAGTTTAACTTCATCATCGTCATCTAAAAGTGGCATTGCAAGCCTTTTCAGTTTATTTTTGCTGTACTTTTTGATATCATCCTTTACATATGGAACCTTGAATTCATTGTAAATTGTAGTGTAAATTTGTAGAGTTTGGACTAATATTTTTGAATGATAACAATGTGGACATAGGTCCATATAGGTTTTTGTACTGTTTTGAACAATAATAATATATTATGTATTAATACTTAATTCAGATCTTGAGCCAAGAATCCAGTACATCCTAATTGTTTTAGTTTTCAGTCGTTTTCTCTTTATTTTTAAATGTGTTTTCCAAGTTGAGCGCCGATCACTCATATGACCTAAAAATTGTTCTTCATTTGACTCATGATGAAATAAACAGGTGGCATTACTACGCCACACTGAAAGAATTTTCTTCGCAATACCAATGAATTTTTACATTAATCCCATGAAAAATTGCATTAAAAAGGAACCCATGCAGCGCTTCGTTGGATCAATGAAACCTGTTTCATAAAATGTATTTAATGAAACATTACATTAGATCTATGAATATTATTCATTGGATGAATACTTTTAATAAAGTAAAAAAAAAAAATTTTTATTTCTTTTTTTAATTTTATTTTATTTTTTTTTTCCTGTCTCTGGCGGGAATCGATCGCGCAACCTCGATGCTGATAGACTAGCTCACAACCAGCTAGTCTACCGGGGCACTGTAGTTTTTGGACAAAAAAAAACATGTTTTTTACTCATTTAATAGCGTAAATATTGAACCTTTTTTTTTTATTACTATAATGACATTTTTCAGTGTCATAATGAAATTTAAAATTTATGAAAGCATTATTAAAATATGTTGCTTTTATAAAAAAAATTTGGATTTCATAAATTTAATGTCATATTACATTAGATGTATGAAATAATTAAATCTTACATTTTTTGATTAACAATTAAACATTTTTTTAAGGAAACTATAATTTTGTATTAATTTATGAATATAGTTATGTTTGTATATTGTTTTTTTATGTTCCCAATTAAAATTTTTTTTTAACTTGTACAAACTTAAGTTTTCATATATCCAATGAAAATTTTTAACGTAATTACGAAATCCAATGTAGCGATTTTAACGAAAATACTTCATTATAACTATGAAATTCCATTTAGACAATGAAAATTTTTTTATGAAAATGATTCATTATATATATGAAGCATTTTTCTTTCAGTACAGATGAAGATTTTTTGCTCTATTTGATTTTGGTTTAAAATAGTTTTAGCGTATCCCTACAGATAATATTGGATTACGTGGTCCATTGTGGCTTAAATGGACTACTTACAACATGGTCCAATGTACTGTAGTATGGACCATGTTATAAGAAATTATCATGCAGGGCTACCAACAACTGCACGATGTATACTTTTCTATAGTTTACAGTATTACACATTGGTAGCCCTGATAATGTCCATTATTAATTGTTTATCAAAAAGTGAAGGTTTGTAAAATTTGTGGAAAAAAGGTAAACAAATTAAAAATACCAAGTAAATATTTTTAATGATAGCAAAAATAGACTACAGAACAGATTACAAAAGGCGATTAGTAAAAAATGAAAAAGAAAAATGCTTAAACTACCCCTAAAGTGTACTCCATACTGTAGTAACATGGAGTACTTTTAAAACTAACCCACTTTAGTATCCATGGATTAGTTTAGGGACTACTTCGGTGGGTTATATGGTCCCCTCCTAGGACATCGTAATGTTAAATGGACCATGGTTTTCTTTTCTAAAAAATAATGATGCATTATAGTTGTGTAATATATTTATTAGGTTACACGAACCCTTACAAAGTTATACATTTTTCTAAATTACAATGGAAAAAAATAATAGCTACGTTTTACACTCAACACTAATATGTATTTAGCGTGTTATGTATTGAATGCAAAGTTTGTACTAAAAGCGATATTCACCACGTAGCAATTTTGAACATTAAATTTTCTAACAAGTCCAATAAGCGTTAATAGCACTGATTTTCAATAATTAATGTCAGCTGTTGTTAAAAATTTTGCGACAAAAAAAATATAATAAAAGTTAAACAAACGAAAAACAAAAAGTTTTTATATCCATCACAATATAACTAAAAATCACAATATAAAGCAAATTGTCCGCAAACACAAGAAAAAAAAATACTTGCTTGCATAAAAAAGTACTTTACGCAGATGCAAAAAAGGGTATTATCTCACATTCAGTTATAACTGCGGGTAAGTAATGGAACAAATTTGCCATTTATTGTTGCAACATATTTAGAAAGGAAAACGAGAACTCCTCACATTTTTGCATATATTTTTAGAATGGAACAAAACCCCGCACGAATGGTAGCATAAATGGCGCTTGTTAAGAACATACATCCATACTTATTCATTTCCTTATGGCTAATAAATCACTGATGGTTTAAACGCTGGTTTAGTTGAACTAAACTTGAATATATATATAATTTAAACTCAACAACTGTTGTGTATGGCGCTGACATCCCTGGTTTAAACACATTTTAAACCAAAAAGAGAGTTAGCTTGTCCGGATTTTTTAGTCCTTAATGTTAAGAACATACATTCATACATTTATTCATTGTTTATTTACTACTTAAGAACACACATTCATACCAATTTATTACCCAAAATTTTAACTTCGTCAACTGCATACAGTTTCGAGCCAGCTCTTGACGAGTACGGACGTGTATCAGTGAGTAAGAAAAATAAAAAAATTCGAAGTGAAAAAAAAATATTTGTAATAGCTGAAAAAAAGAACAGTAACTAAGGTGCCCGAAGAGATTTGTGAATGAGCCACACAAATACTCCCAATAAGGAGAGTAGGCCCAGCACAAATAGCAGAAATGCGTATATGGTGGTAAGCTCCCCGAGCGTGAGCAATGAAAACATTCGATACCCAGAATTAAATAAAAATTATTTAAGTGCAAAAATTGCCAGCGCAACTGGTTTTCCATACAGCAATTTAAGTGCAAGTGTGCCCAACCTGAGCAAGTGTGTTGATCCGACCGTAAATGTGGTTCAAAGTGTGAAGTCGTCTGACCAGAGGAATAATAACGAAAAACCTGGAACATCACGATTTGCATTAATAAATACAGGAGCTGTGCCAAAAAGTACTAAAGTGCAAACAGGCATGGACAGATACATTACAATAACTAAGAGAGAGGCTAGCCGTAGGTCCACCCAACAGGAACGCATGGCCAAACAATACAAAGGCTCTAACGTAGTCTCTTTGCCAACAAGTGGTAACAGATTCTCTGTACTATCCATACCTGACGATGAAGAAGCAGAATCAGCTAATGGAACAGCCACTAAAGAAGTTAAACCGCCACCTATCTATCTGCGGGAGCAAACATCAAATAGCATAGTCAACATGTTGATTCAACTGGTAGGTAAGAATAATTTCTACGTTGTTTCTATACGACGCGGGCAAATTCAAGAAACCAAAATTCAAGCCAGGACAGAAACGAACTTTCGTATTAGACACCTGGACGCAGAAAATAAAAGTTACTATACATATCAATTAAAAAGTGCTAAGGGATTGATTATTGTCATAAAAGGCATAGATAGTTCTGTTCCTACAGAGGAAATAAAATCTGCCGTCGAGCTAGAGGGGTATGAGGTAAAATCTGTTCATAACATTTTGAACAGGAATAAAGTTCCTCAACCAATGCACCGCGTTGAAATATCTTTTGATTCATCGGTTCTCAAAACCAAAAATTTAGTTCATCCCATATACAACTTGCGCTACCTACTCAACAGAAGAATAACTGTTGAGGAGCCATTAAAACCAATGCATAAACTGTCAGGAATATGGGCATACAAAATCATATTGTAAATTGCCTCACGTATGTGTTGTTTGTGGCGATGCTCATAAAACCGCCGAATGTAATCGTTCTAAAGCTGTCCCGAATGTTAAGAAATGCAGCAACTGTGGCGAAAATCACACGGCAAACTATAGGGATTGTAGAGTCTTCTTGCATTTAAAAAACCTGCTTTAGTTCAAAAATATACTCACTCCCAATATGGTACGTCACATGCGCCCAGCCAAGCCGCTGTTTCTATTGCTAGTACTTCACAAACAAACAATCAAAACCAATCATATGCCCAAGTCTTAAAAGGAAACCCTAATGCGAAAAATCCCCCGAGTACTTCTTACGCAAAGCAACCTCCATACGCTAATGTTCCTAGGGAAGGGCTACAAATGCCTTCTGGAAATATGCCTACCTCAATTGAAAATTTAATTCAAACTATGAATAACTTCATGGCCACTATGCAGAACATGTTTCAGGAAATGATGCGAAACCAGAACATGCTCCTGCAAGTTCTACTCAACAAAAAATGAACCAGTTAAAAATATGTTTCTGGAATGCAAACGGGTTATCCCAACATAAACACGAAGTTGCAAACTTTCTTCATAGGCATGAAATCGACGTACTTCTTGTCTCTGAAACACACTTTACTCATAAAAACTGCTTTAGGGTAAATGGATACCTTACGTATGACACAAAACATCCCAGCGGACGAGCTTGTGGTGGCACAGCCATAATTGTGCACAAACACACCAGACACGTACCATTGCCAGAGTTCGAAGAAGATTGTATCCAGGCCACATCTATAAATCTTACTGATTTCAATCTAACGTTAACATCCGTTTATTGTCCCCCGAGGCACAAAATTGTACACGATAAATTTCTCAAGTTCTTCTCCATATTGGGCCAGAAATTCATTGCTGCTGGCGACGACAACGCTAAACATACATATTGGGGCTCCAGTCCTAGAGGTAATCAGCTATACAATATCGTAACTGCAAATAATTTTGATGTGGTATCGAGTGGTGAGCCTACGTATTGGCCAACCGACTTCAATGAGCTACCAGACCTTATTGACTTTGCTGTAATTAAAAACATCAAGCGCGATCAGATACTAGTTTGTTCCTCCTATGATCTTTCGTCTGATCATTCACCTTCAATCCTCATTTTAAAAGGTAACTCTGACTTATTTTAAAAGGTAACTCTGAAACACAAATTGGTTAAAGTATAAAATGTATGTGAGCTCTCACCTATCACAGTGCATTCCCCTAAAAAATTCATCTGACATCCAAATAGCTGTTGACCGATTTACAGAAGACTTGGATACTGCAGCAAGAAATGCAACCCCAATCAAGCGGACAATTAAACGCGCTCCTTACAATACATCGACGGATATAGATACCCTTATCAGTGAAAAAAGGAAGTTAAGAAGACAATGGCAAAACATTCGTTCCCCAACCACTAAGGCCCAACTTCAATTATGCCTGACCACTCTTTGCAACAAATTGAGACAGAACCACGAGTTTGCAATAGAAGGCTATCTAAACAGCCTAGACGCCACAAAAAACTCCAATTATAGCTTATGGAAAGCTGTACGGCATATGAAATGCCCTATAACCCAAGAATCTCCATTAAGACTGGAAAACCGCACTTGGGCCAAAAACACACATGAAAAATTAAACGCTTTCGCGGGCCACCTTGAGAAAGTTTTCACGCCACATGATGCACATACTTGTTCCTGTCGTCCAATCATTCCTGATAAGGTAAACCATCCATTAAAATTTAACATAACTCAAGTAAAATCTGCAATAGAAAAAGTGAATATAAGAAAATCTCCCGGACCTGACCGCATCACAGGGTCAATGATAAGAAACCTACCATCGTCTGCTTCCAGAATCTTGCTGCTCATTTTTAACACTATATTAAGAGTCGGATACTTCCCATCCTCATGGAAGAGGTCTATAATTGGTATGATTCCCAAGCCAGGAAAAGATGCTAGCCAGGTTGCGTCGTACAGACCGATAAGCTTATTGTCAATCCTATCTAAGCTTTTCGAAAAAATATTCGTTTTAAGTATTACTCCTCATCTAAATGAACACGACATCATCCCGGATCACCAGCTCGGATTCAGAGCGAAACATGGTACAATAGAACAAGTGCATAGAATTGTCACCCTTATTAGATCGGCGTTTGAGAAAAAGCAATACTGCTCAGCCCTGTTTATAGACATTTCCCAAGCATTTGACAAAGTTTGGCATGATGTGCTACTCATCAAAATAACACGAATGCTTCCTCAAAACACTCACAAGCTTCTGGAGAGCTATCTAACAGGCAGAACATTCATAGTAAGGTCGCAAGATAAATACTCCACCCTCAAGAAAATTACTGCTGGTGTCCCCCAAGGCAGCATATTAGGACCGCTTCTATATATAATATACACAGCGGATATGCCAACAAACCTGAGCACGCATGCCTCTACATTTGCAGACGACACAGCATTTATTAGCGTTAACCATGACCCAAAAGTCGCATCGCAAAATCTGCAGTCCCACATCAATGAACTAGAGGCCTAGCTAGAAAAATGGAGAATAAAGGTTAACCCGGCTAAATGTGCTCACTTAACTTTCACGCTCAGAAGACAAACGTGCCCAGCTGTAAAAATAAATAACATCACTGTTCCGGTAGAAAACCATGTTAAGTACTTGGGAATTCATATAGATAGACGCTTGACCTAGTCGCGTCATATTGAAGCGAAAATAACTGCTATGAAACTTAAAGCAGCTCAACTACATTGGCTTCTCGGTCGCAACTCAAACTTGTCCTTAGACAACAAAATTCTCTTATACAAGTCCATCATAAAACCAATATGGACATATGGCATCCAATTATGGGGTACTGCATGCGCATCTAACATCCAAAAGCTTCAAGAAGACAGTCTAGAATATTACGACAAATTGTCTGCGCCCCATGGTATATACGTAATGATATTATTCACAGAGATCTCAACGTCCCCACTATCCAGGAGGATATTAAAAAATATTCAATAAGTTACATCGATAAACTAATGGCCCACCCTAACTACCTCGCTCGGGGTCTGCTTCAGTTCGAAGGTCACCAGAGGCTAAAAAGAACCGATACTTTGAGCCTAACTAGAAGACATTTTTAAAATTTGAATACAGCAGTTAGTGGTTACACTGGTAACAACTAATAAACAACAAGTAGAATTAAGATTTGAATACATATTGTTAATTTCGATAAGACAGATTCAATAATAAAAATAAATTAAAAAAAAAAAAAAAAAAAAACTGCATACACAGCACTTAAAGTTTATTAAGCATTCCTCATTATATTTGTTTAATAATAAAGTTCAGTTACACTATTTATAAATTTGTAGTTCTGTGTGTTAGGCCCACACACAAACTTTAAACAATCCTCACCTTTGATTACGGATCTGTAGGGTACATTAAAGATGTGGGATAACCGTTGATGGGGATTGTAATTTTAATCACTCAAATGAGTGATTAAAATTGTAGGGATTTGTGTTAAATGGAAAGAAATAAAAAGAGTTGAACTTAATTATTTCTCTGCCAAATAATAACGAGGTTTAAACAATTGGGGTTTCTTTACCTGTAAGGTTGTGTGGTAGTTTCCAACGTAGGAAAATATAAGAGCGCTAGAGTAATTATTGATTGATTCCAGGTTTTATTTAAGCAAATGTCGTAGAGTAGGTATAATTTTAGATTAACTTGTATTTTAATATTTTAAGTTAGGTTAAGAATTTAATTTAATTAAAGGGTTGTACAGGGTAAGTTCAACTATTCGCTTCTGTTGCTATGGAAAGAATACTGAATACATAAATTTATTTTTAACTATCAACCTGCCTTCGATTCGCAGATAGCCGAAGAGGTTTTAAATAATTCCGTTAGTACTAAAAGATTACAACTTCATTTTCATTCCATACCTACAGATAAGTATAAGATATATTTTAAGCCAATGGTTTTTAAACTATAACTATTAATTTATGAATTACGACTTATACTCTTTATCGTTACAATTCAAATTCAATTCACGTAAGTACTTCGATCTATCTACAGCCTAATATATTTCCTCTTTTTTTTAAACTCAATATTTTAAATTCATTTTACATTTTCAGATTACATACATATTTAATTTTAAAGATTTTTAAATTAATTTTCTTTCATACTTAATTCATAAATTTTCGAGATTTTAGAATTCATTTGTTTCGTTCTTAATTTAATGTTCAAATGTGGTTTGAACAAAATTAGTTCATTGATATAAGTTATTTTTGTAATTATAATTGTACCTCAAGTTCATTGTCTTTAAAATTATTTAATTTTTATTATTTTGCTTACTTAGCATTTTTCTCTACTTTATTGTTTTATGTTTATTAAATAAAATTAATATAACAAATGCAGCAATTTAGTATTTTGTCAACTTAACCTTTTTTTCTAGTTATTAATTTAGTATAAATATCGTAATAAAATTCTAAAGGCCTCGTTACTCTTACTTAAACGTATACGTTGCGGATCAGCTGTTCCGTTTTCCTTACCAAGCTTATGTGTAAATAGGTACTCACACGTAAACGCAACGTTGCCTTACGGATGAACCTGAAAAAATTAAAATTTCTATCCGTTTTTACGTATCAGCTGTTAAGAATTTTATTTATGATTTCAAGCAGTGTTGTCAACAAAACATATTAACCAGCGGTTTACTTTAATATTTTATTAATTTATATGGGTTTTTGGTTCGAACTGAAATTAGCGTCCGCTTCGGGTGTCACAGAAACCAATGTTATGTCGTTTTTATTGAAAATAAACCAAGCACCTTACAGCTATTGTTTGTTTTTTCATTGGAAAAAATATTGTTGTTAAAAGCCTAATTTTTTATTTTATTTTATTCAACAGTTAGATTATTTCAATAGAAGGAAGTAAATTAAACTGATAAATAGTTAAAATAGTATTTTTTGCATGTTTCCGGCAGTCTTCGGCAGCGGGCTGCTTCAAATTTGCAAAAGCATTCTTCTCACTTTTTATGTGGTAATTTTTATACCCGCACCACAATAGTAGAGAGGGTATTATGCATTTGTGCTGATGTGTGTAACGCCTTAAAATACCTTAAAGTATACCGATCGAATCAGAATCTCTTTCTGAGTCAAACTAACGATGTCCGTCCGGATGGCTGGCTGGCTGTCCATGTAACCTTGAGTGCAAAGTACAGGTCGCAACTTTGAAGATAATTTGATAAAATATGGGATATAGCTTCTTATTGGCACAAGGACCAAGCCTATAGAAAATGGGCCAAATCGTAGGACCACGAGGGAAGATAGGGGGAAATTTCTTCCTCTCAGAAACTGTCAAACCGGTTTTAATGAAGTTTAAAACATAGATAGAACCATATCTTTATGAACACAAAATGCACTTTTTAAAAATAGGACCACGAGGGGAGATAGGGGACATTTCTACCTCTCAAACCGATTTGAATGAAATTTAAAACTTAGATAGACTAACATTTTTGCAAACAAAAATAAGAAAGGAAAGTAAAAGAACACTTATACATACTTGATGGATTGTATTTGGAACAGAGTAAATAAATCAAAATAAAAGTTGAACAAAATTAAATATAAAATACAAATAAGTCACTCAAATGACATAAAAGGGACAACTATTAAAATACAAATTGTAAACAACACCAGTAGTGGGATTCTGTAACTTTTAACAATAACAACAGTTCACAGAAAAAATTATTGCCGAATTATTTTCAAACAAACGCTTGTTTGAAAATTTTTTTGGTTTCTACAAATTTTTTTACTGATTCAATCAATATTTTTGTTTGATTTTTATTTCACCAACAAAAATGTGGACAACTCTTCAAAAATTTAATAAACCCGCTATTGGTTTGAAGTTTTCATAATTTTGTATGAAATATTTAACGCTCTTTAATGTTGTCGTCTTTTTGCATTTTTTTATTGATTGTAAGCAACACTTCTTTATGATAAATATAAGAACTACAACATAAAACACATGCAGTTTATTTTTGGACGCTTTAAAAAAGTACAGCAATAAGAAAAATGATAAAATAGCGTGACGAGGTTTGTAGTAAACAAACAACAAAAACAATAGCAGGTAAAAAAAACGTTTCATTTTTTTAAACAACAGAAAAAACACATTACAAGAAACAAAATAAATTTTTGGTTGGTTCCAAAGTTGGTAAAAAAAAAACAAAATCCCGTATTCAATTTTTTCAAACAGTTTGTTTAAATACATCAAATACAAAAATAGAATGATGGCGGAAAACATATCGAGTCGGTCTGCCGCCGTTTTTGGTTACATTTCTTCTTCATTAGCAAAGGAAAGGATAAAGCAACAGTGAGTGATGAAGAAAAACACTGTGAGTATAAATATGACTTCGTTCAAAAATTATTCCAACAAAAAAATGTGTCTCAAAGCCAGCCGGCCGCTCTGCTCTGCTTCACCTTCGCCAACAGTGCTTGCTTGTGTGCGCGTCATTGCTTGTGCCAAAACTTTTTTGTTTGATTCAGCAAAATTAATTGTTTGAAATTTATATGAATTTCAGCAAACTTTTTGTTTGATTCTGTAAAATTATTTGTTTGAAAAAATCGGCGTTTTTTTTCAATAAACAAAATGCAAATAAATTGTTTGAATATGCGAATTTGTTTGTAGGACCGATTTTAGACAAAAAATTGTTTGATTCTACAAATTTTTTGTTTGAATTGGAAAAATAATTTTTTCTGTGTTGTTATAATTGTCAACATGTTTTGTTGTTTGCACTAACGATTATGTGATTCTGTAAATTGTTGTTAAAAACATGGATAAAAATTAACGTCAAGTGGCATCACTGTCAAAAAAAAGGGCAAAATAACGAAAAACACAAAGAGGAATAAAAAAACCAAATAAAATTATTAAAACTAAACAGAATTTTTTTTAGTTTTTTGTTTTTTTTAAGAAGATAAGCCAAACATTTTACTATTAAATTAAATGCAAATTATTTAATCAAGTTATATTATTTCTTTTAACTAAATATTTTTTATTTTTTCAACATTTAACAATAAATAAACAACACTAAAGAAGCTGTCGTTTACTTAACACAAGCAGCTGACTTAACGATAACAAGTGCTGTTTAAAATGTTACAGAATAGCAAAATCGTTAATTTGCTTGTTAATTTTTTTAACAATGACAACTATTGCTAAAATTAATTGCAGAATCTCACTACAGCTGTTTCACTTATGCAAATACTGGTTATTTAAAAAACAGTTTAAAAGTCACTGAAATTAATGTGATTGTACGGTATTGCCATTTAATATTATTTCTGTTACAAACTATCCTAGCGAACATTTTAACAAAAATATAATATAAAAAACTCATATATAATAAAATTCATACATACAGAACTATAAAACTTTATAATTAACTTAAGAACGTGGATAAAACTAACTAAATCGTTAAACAAAGTGGTTTAATATGGAAAAAACCTTAATCAGTAAATCTTACAGTCAATCACCTTTATCGAAAAGCCCCAGAGGATCAACTGCTGACTCCCCCACTGAGATTGAAGCAAATGCACCTCGTTTATCTAATGGTGATAAAAGTTTTCTCGTTGCACTTATTCGAGATAGTGAAACACTAACAGCCCAACTTATTAAAAACTCCATAATGGATAGCGAGAAACAACACTTTGATTATATAAAAGAACTTATAACGAAAGTGAACAAAGAATTCGTTCGGTAGTTGAAACTGAATTCCAAAGCATCAAAAAAATACTCAGCAATGTTACTGAGCGAGTTACAAATCTCGAAAAAAAGTGTTCCCAACTTAAACAGATGCAAATTGAAATTTCTGATTTGAAGAAAAAGATACAAACCCATGAAAATTCTGCAGTAGCTAGTAGCATTAGAATTTCTGGAGTACCCCAAACGGAAGATGAAAACCTTTTGGGTATATTAGATAATATTTGTCTCAATTTAAAAATTCGTTCTCCAAAAAATGAAAATATATATAGACTGCAAAAAATCTACAAAAACCACAAACCATATACTCCCAGTGATGAAGTCATAATAGCAAAACTGCAATCTTCTTTTGATAAAAACTTCCTACTGAAGTCAATAGCGAAATATAGGCGTGATAATAAAACCACATTGACCTTGAACCATTTGGGAATACAAAGTGATCGTCCAATATATGTATGTAAAAGAAAATTTAACACCGCATAATCACAAAATATTTATTGCTGCTTGGACCATGAAAAGGGAGCGGAAAATTCAAGCTGCATATACGCTCAGAGGTCTTGTATATATCAGAAAATTTAATACTGATGACCCAATCCTTATAGAGTCTATGGATGCATTAGATCTGGGGCCAAATCACCGCATTCTAAATCGAGTACTTCTTCATCGAAATGTAGTTTACGTGGATCACGGCAATCGTTATCGAAACGTATTTAGTCGAAGTTATACTCGATTGGTAATCTCTTATCGAAAACAAACAAACACTAAATTTTTCGTATACATAAAACAAAGAAATCAAAACAAAACAATGAAATCAAAACGAATAATTAATAGAATAAATTAATAAAAATGTAAGTATTTTTCTATTATTTTCGCAAAATTAGTTTAAAAAACATAATTTTAATTGTTTTTAGGGAAAGTAAACACCAAGACGGAGAAAGCACAGTTACTGGTACAAAAGAAAAGGGCAAACAAGTAAATAATGAAAAACACGTTTCCAGAACAACATCAAACAAGGTAACTGCGAAACAAAAAGAGGTATTGGCTCAATTTATGATGGAACATCCCGACTTGGCCAAAAATAAGCTTCAAAACTGTGCTCAAGCGAGAGTGAAGTCCCAAAATTTATGGCGACAATTAACAAGCCAACAAAATGCTTGGGGCCCTCCAATAAAACACATTTCAAGTTGGCGGAAGGTATGTTACATGTTTTAATTCGAAAAATTCATATAGCCAATGATTATTTTTTTAAATTATAAGGTTTATGCGGATCAAAAGCATAACACAAAGAAGAAACTCTCCCACAACAAGGCATCAAAAAAGAAAACTGGAGGTGGCCCGTTCGATGAAATTTTGCTGACTAGTGCAGAGGAACAAATTGTGGAAGCAGCTGGGCTAACTGCGGCAGTAACTGGGCTGGTTAATGTTAAATGTTTTGGTAGCATAACGAACCAAACAAGTGCCAAAAACGCGGAGTTAACTACTGTTGCAAATAACACCAGTAAATTTGGAGCAATATCCGAATTTGAATCTTCAGATATTGAGGTTGAGTTGAACACTAGTACTAAAAGTCGAAGACAAAAAAATGAGTGCAAAAAAATACAAAGGTAGAACTAATTAAGGAAAATATTGATCAATTGAAAGATTGGCACAGTGCAATTGGAGAAAAGTTAGACAAAGTGATTGAACTTAAAGAACGGTCCCTTAAAGTTAAACAGGAAACTAATCTTAAGCTCGATAAATTAATTTCTCTAAAGGAAAAAGACATAAGACTGAAGCAAATAGAACATGACGCATGCATGTCATCTAAAGAGATTGACCTGAAAATAAAAACATTAAAACTTCAGGTGCTTACCCAAAATTCGATTCGATGAGAATGAACCTCATCAATTTTTTTACATTTTCTTTAACCACTGTTTTTTAACAATTGGTGTTTTTTATTGCTATTAAGCGGGTAAATATTTGAATTACTACTTGCCCAAAAATCGCATAATTATAGCTTTATTTTCTGAGCCTTACTAGGCTAATTGAATTACCTTCATGATCTAAAGGATCGTACAAATTAAATGTTAAGCAATTAAGACATTTATTTCTTATTATTTAGTATATATTATTTACCAAACATGAAATGTATTTTTGTTTTCTTTATATTTTTATTAAATAAAACCCATATTTTAAATGTTGGCGCTTGAAGATATTTTTATTTGATCTCTTATTTTCTCCCCAATTTTTAACAGTCGTGTTTCCCCACCTGTAAATACTTCAATTGACGAGGGCTCTGTAGAATTTACATGCGTGTACATAGGCACCTTAAACTTTATGCATACATTGTGTAAAGCACCACATACATTCCCGAATATTGCCATTTTTTCGGGAGAGTATCGGCTTCTTCTCTCATTGCATAAAATTCTCCAGCGGCCCTTTAAAATTCCTATTGTGCGTTCTACTATACACCTAGCCTTCGCATGAATTTCATTAAAATGTGTTTCTGCAGACCCTTCAGAGCTACTGCATACGGTATTAAACACCACGGCTCTGTGGGATAACTAGAGTCTCCTAAAACATAACATATATGTGTAAGTTTGAAAAGTAATCATTAAACAACAATTAAACATAAGACTTACCAAGAACCCAAACGTTTAAGCCGTTCTCTGTGTAAAATTGCTCGAGTAAACCTCTTTCTTCTGAAAGTTTCCAAACAAAACTGTCGTGCGCAGCACCTCCGTACATTGAATTTATTGCCAATAGTTTGTACTCATGGTCACAAATCTAAATGTTGTACAAAATTGTTAATTGATAAATGCTTTTGTAATACAACTTACTATCATTGAATTTAGGCTATGAAACCCTTTTCTATTGAAGAACATATATTCATTTTTTGTGGGTGCTTGAAAACCAAAGTGTGTGCAGTCTACACACCCAACCACTGCAAGTATATTTTATATTTTTTAATAGTTTACTTACATACATATGTATGAATATTGTTGTATAAATACCTCCAGGGATTTTGAACTTGTCCATGAAATATTCCATACACTTCTCAGATTGATTTGGTACAAACATCATCATTTTGGGACACAATTGGTTTTGTATCTCGTTTGTTACGTTTTTCACAATTTTTGCCGTTTTTCCCGGCATTATGCTGAAAGCTGCCACTGGCCAAAAGGGTCAAAGTAGCGGCAAGCTGCAATATGGGTGGGACGGACGTCGACATATGGCCAGGAATTCTTATTTCGGATAAAACATATCTAAAAGCTTCTTTTGACAACCGAAAACGTCTTTTAAATCTATGAATATTGAAGCATTAAGTTTAAACCATTCACTTCAAAAGGCACAACTTACTCAACTTCAGGCAATGAAAAAGGATTGCTTTTGTCACGAATATTTCTTCTCATAATGGCAATATTTGACTCGTCCTCCGATTCTGATGACGAGGAATACAAAAAAACAATTGGATCCAATTTTATTTAAAGTTTTCTGAATTTTGTTCACAATTTATCACAAATTAATTATTTTGTTTTCCTTTTTTGTTTTGTTTTTCCTTATGTCATATACTTACAGCACTGTAAAAAGTAGTAGTAGGAAATATAAATTTCGATCGCATACGGTGATCCAAAGAATTGTGGCCATCGAAATTTTTCTCTACACGAACATGAACTCGATTTCGAATGCGGTGATTTTGCCCCTGCTTTTTCGAGATTGAAAGTATAACATCTTATTTTACAAGTTTTTTGTTTCTTGTTTTAAACCTCTTATCAGGTCATATTATTACTATTTTTATATTATTTAATAAAAGATATTTTTTTTAAATTTATTGCGTTGCACTAATAAACCAAAATGACGAACTCTTTAATTGACCATATTGGTTCCAGAGAAGGCAACTATAACATGATTCGTATACTAACTTAACAATATTCTGCACAAAATATATGCCACATTAATGCTCAAAGTTTATATCGTAAAATTGATGAATTTCGCTTTCTATTTGAAGACTCTGACATGGATGTCATATGTGTCTCGGAAACATGGTTTACTACAGCACATAACGACGAGCTAGTTGATTTACGTGGATATAATATTTTTCGATGTGACCGTGATGGCAAGGCAGGTGGTGTTGCAATCTACATAAAGGATAACGTTTCTAGCAAAATTGTTCAAACATTCAAAGCAGAAAATGACGTGGAATACATTTTTATAGAACTGAAATCAAAAAATGAAAAATTGCTACTTGGATGTGTGTACAGACCAGATAAAAATATTAAATTGGATTCTCTTATAACTGCACTAGAATTTCTGTCTGTATCTTATTTTTTTTATATAATTTTATCAGGTGATTTCAATGGCAACTTATTAACACATTCTGGCACTTATCTTTGTCATTTAATTTATTTGCTGTAAATAATTCCAGACCCACACACTATACCACATCTAATACTAACCTGCTGGATCTTTTTTTTTTTGCTAATAACAAATATAATGTTATGCATTATGAGCAATAAGCAGTACCAGGGGGCAAATTACGGCATTCGATATCGATCGAAATTCCCATTCAAATCGTATTGTAATTTCGATCGATATCGTATGCCGTAATTTGGCCCCAGTTTTCTCTTAACATGATCTTATATAATAAACATGTCATCACTACAAGAAGACCTTAACAATACCTCTTGGAATTATATTTACTATATTCCAACTGTCAATGATCAAGTTAATTTCCTTAATAACACTATTCTACATTTATTTAACAAACATGTTCCGCTTAAAACAAAAGAAGTAAAATGCAGAGCAAGACCATGGTTTTCCTCTGAGATAAAACTGTTAATAGAACGTCGTGATAACTTGTACCATATACGGAAACGCTACAGAACCCGTTATTAAAATAAGACATGATAAAAGAATATACTATGCGAATCAATTCTACACAGCAACTGATACAAAGCAAACATGGAAGCAAATAAAGGACATTGGCATTATTGGAAAGCAGTTTCCCACTAATGATGATGAGAAATTCGTTAATATTTTACAACCTCCGATTAAACCTAATTTTTATGAACGGATTTCTCTTGTTGATCCTTTAAACCCTGAAAATCTATTTTACTTTCAATGCTTCGGCTTAACAGACATAGTTGAGGGTTTCCGTGCTGTTACATCTAATGCAGTTGGTCTAGACGATATACATCCACGTTTTATAAAACTAATTTTACCATGGATAATTCGATATGTCAATCAGTGTTGCCAATTTAGCCATTTAGTGGCTAAATTTAGCCATTTTTCACCCTGTTCAGCCATTAAAAAATGAGTTTAGCCATTAGCCATTTTTTTTAGCCATTTTTCAACTTGTTAAGCCATAAATTTTTTTTGTCGTTTTTCTTTTGAAAGAATAATTTTTATTTTATTATAAAAATGTATAAAAGTAAAATAAACATTTTGAACAATTAAAACGCCTTTAATTTAAATCACAACTTTTACAAATGTTGAAAATCGCTATAAACTATGACGCTGAAAAATCTTTCAAAATAAAGGAACAGTATTCCACTATTAAATTTTTAAAATAGATCAACACAAACATCGCTGTTTCTTTCTGGTTGCAAGTATTTCAATAAAAGGATGCAGGCGGTAACAAAATTGTTTTAGAAATTTCTGAATTGACTATAAAGTTGCTCTCACTTGCATGGTCTAATGCTGAAGTAGAGAGGGTGTTTAGCCAAGTAAACATCGTAAAAAAGTAATTTCAGAAATATGTTACATTAAGCAACCGTTAATTCGATTTTATCAATTAGTTAAATATTTTTACCATAACAAGACAATATGTATACCACCACAAATTTAACAAATTGATCTTAACTCACAATTTCATCGTAAACAACTTTAAATTAATTATTTCTGTTTTGTTATTGAATTTTCATGTGTTTTTATTTAAAAAAGCATTTAGCCATTTTTTAGCCCATTTTTAGCCATTTTTTAGCCATTTTTTTCCGTAAATTTAGCCATTTTTGGTCACCAAGTTTTGGTAACACTGATGTCAATCACTTTTTTAATACAATTGTTACTACAAGCACATTCCCAGCTGAATGGAAGTATACCAAAGTTATACCAGTACCTAAAGCTGATAAAGAATACCGGCCTATTTCTATCCTTCCTTATCTCTCTAAGGTTTTTTGAACGCCTCTTACATACGCAAATTACTAAATACATTTATGAAAAAACTCTTCTAACTGATAGACAGTCTGGATTTAGATCAAAACATAGCTGCACAACAGCTTTAATTGAAGTAATCGAAAATATACGCAGTAATTTGGATGATAGTCAAGTAACTTTCCTGGTTTTGCTAGATCATTCAAAGGCTTTTGACACAGTTGAACTCCAAATGCTTCTAATCAAACTTAAAAGAATGTTTTACTTTTCTTCACCAGCCTCAAAGTTAATATCATCATACTTGTCTAACAGGCTTCAATCGGTTGTAAATAATGGAGCAGTTTCTGACCCACTAATACTTTCGAGAGGTGTCCCACAAGGCTCCATACTTGGTCCACGTCTATATTCACTATATGCTAATGATTTACCCAGCCAAATTCAGCACACTCGTATACAGATGTATGCAGATGATGTTCAGCTATATCTAAGTTGTTCAAAAATATCAGTTCGGCATAAAGTCAACGAGCTTAACTACGATTTAAAAATAATCCTCAATTGGGCATCAGCTAATGGTTTGCGACTTAATCCCAAAAAGTCTAAGTGTTTAATAATTTGTAAGAGGTCTTTTATGATCAGTGATGAAATAAATATATATATCTTGGAGACTCTAAAATCGAATTGGTTAAGTCTGTCAGGAATCTAGGAATTATTTTTAATAGCTCGCTCACCTGGACTGATCACATTAACCAAGCTTGTGGAAGAACATATAGTATGCTAAGAAGTCTATGGTCTAGTCATCACTTTACACCACCTACACAGAAAAAATTATTTTTCCAATTCAAACAAAAAATTTGTAGAATCAAACAATTTTTTGTCTGAAATCGGTCCTATAAACAAATTCGCATATTCAAACAATTTATTTGCATTTTGTTTATTGAAAAACAAATAATTTAACTGAATCAAACAAAAAGTTTACTGAAATTCATATACTAAATTTCAAAATCAAAAAAAAACAGGTTTTTGCACAAGCAATGATGCGCACACAAGCAGGCACTGTATTTGAAGATGATGGCAGAGAGAGCAGAGCGGCCGGCTGGCTTTGAGACACATTTTTTTGTTGGAATAATTTTTGAACGAAGTTCTTTTTTTATACACACAATGTTTTTCGTCATCACTCACTGTTGCTGTATCCTTTTCTTTGCTAATGAAGAAGAAATGTAACCCAAAAACGGCGACAGACCGACTCGATATGTTTTTCGTCATCATTATATTTTTGTATTTGATGTATTTACGCAAACAGTTTGAAAAAATTTAATACGGGATTTTGGTTTTTTTTTAACCAACTTTGAAACCAACCAAAAATTTATTTTGTTTCTTATAATGTTGTTGTTGTTTCTGTTGTTTAAAAAGGGTGAAACGTTTTTTTACCTGCTATTTGTTTTTTTTTTTTACTTCAAACCTCTTCATCTTTCTTACTGTTGTACTTTTTTAAAGTGTCCAAAAATAGACTGTATGTGTTTTTTGTTGTAGTTCTTATATTTCACATTAGGAAGTGTTGCTTACGATCAAATAAAAAAATTCAAGAAGACGACAACATTAAAAAGCGTTAAATATTTCATACAAAATTATGAAAAGTTGAAACCAATAACGCGTGTATTATATTTTTGAATGGTTGTCAACATTGTTGTTGGTTAAATAAAAATCAAACAAAAATTTTAATTGAATCAGTAAAAAAATTTCTAGAAATTAAAAAAATTTTCAAACATGCGTTTGTTTGAAAATAATTCGGCAATAATTTTTTCTGTGTAGGATAAGAATGTTGTTAGCTAAAACATATTTAATACCCACACTCCTTTACTCATCGGAAATATTTGCAAAGCTGTAACAGTAATGACAAGAGGAAAATGAACACAACATTTAATAACATAACTCGCTATATATTTGGTATAAAAAGATTTGAGAGTGTGCCCTTGTACACTTAACGTATCTCTTAAGGTATCTCTGTTGATGATTATTTGAAGCTGAAAAATCTTGTTTTTTTACACAAAATTATAACAACTAAAGAGCCCAGCTACTTATTTGAAAAACTAACATTTACTTCTTCACCCAGAAATAATTCAATCAGAACTTTCAAGTATCGAGATACAGCATCTTCTCATCAATTTTTTATTTTCACAATTTATCTCTGGAACCATCTTCTCAGAAACATACAATTCACTAGCAACGCAATAAAGTTTAAAAAATTACTAATGGAATACTACTTTTAGAATGTTTATTATGTAACTGCTTAAAATTTAGAATATTTATTATTATTAATGCTAAAATTATGAATGTTCAATTTATTTTAAATTTTTGATTTTCTTATATGCATTTAGGTTTAAGTCGAAACTTTGTGTAAATTTTTTTTTTTTAAATATTTAATAACTAATCGGATTCTAATAGTGTAATTTATAAGATACTCTATCTTGTTGTATT
This sequence comes from Pollenia angustigena, assembly GCA_930367215.1. Classification (NCBI taxonomy): domain Eukaryota; kingdom Metazoa; phylum Arthropoda; class Insecta; order Diptera; family Polleniidae; genus Pollenia; species Pollenia angustigena. The sequence goes on along the minus strand of OV884061.1, from coordinate 19,277,916 downwards.
AGAAAGGCACCAAATAAATACAAATACAAAAAGATCCATATCTATATGGGCACATATGCTATACAGTTTTAAGAAAATAGGACCACAAGGGGAAGTAGGGGGCAATTTCCGCCTCTCACAAACTTTCAAACCAATTTTAATGAAGTTTATAAACAAAGATAAATCCATATTTATATGGACATATAAGCATGGTGTGTTTTTTAATACAAATTTTTTTGGTATTTTTAATAAATTCGCTTTATATATTTACAAAACGATGGCAACGATTTACAACGATGGCATTTATTTCATATGGACATTTGTATGTTTACTGTATTTGCACTGCTTATAATCTTTTCTTAAGTTTTCATTTATTAAAAAAACAAGTTTAAACAATATTTGAACGCAAAATCATAATTAACAAAATTATGAAAGAAAAATTGCATTTAAGGCTGTAAAGTTTACAGTGTTAAGACATGAGCTAAAACATAAAACAGCCGATTTGATTATCGGTCTTATTATGAAATAAATATTTGCATTCATTTGAGAAAATGCAAATAAGAAAAAATCAGCACATATTTCCGAATATCCGCCTTAACATAATTATATTAAATATATATAGCTATTTCCAAAAAAACGTCAAACACAAAAAATGGAAAAAAAAAATTTTTCTTTTCAAGATTTATTTAATTCTCTAATATATTTTCTTATATTTTTTTAATATATGCGTATAAATTAATTGATTCGAAAAAAAAGATAAATGGTAAACGAAGTACTACAACTTTTAGCACAAACTTGTGTATATTAAAAAATATGCATTTGGAACAACAATACTCTAATCTAAGGCATATTTATGATCTGAAAAACATTTTTTATTAAGTTTCTTATATAAAGGATTATAAATAGCAACATAAAAAATTATAAATCATGGTGGAAAAATTGTCCCGTTTACAATGTCCCGTTTACAATTTCTTTAACAATTTATTTAAAAAAATGTAATTCATATTTTATTTTGAAATCGAAACCATTTTTAGGGCACATTAGTACGCAACATTTTAAAATTAATCCCAATAAAATATTGTGTCAGGTTTCGCAGAAATCACTGTTTAAACGGTTACCCCTTAAAACCCACTTCCGTTTTTTGTCCCGTTTACAATCACTGGTTTTTTGCAATTATCTCGGAAACCACGACAGTAAGTTGAGAGTTAAAAGAATCATTAATTTAAAAAATGAAAATCAGGTTGGTTTTTACAGTTTTGTCAATATAAACGTGTGCAAATGTCCCGTTTACAATCTTGGAAGTGCCCATATGTTTATTCTTTAGTTTTATTTGACCTTTCTTTTTTTATAATTATTTTGAATTGTTCAAGCTTAAATTCTTTTTTAAAAAAATAACCGCAAAAATAACGTAAGCGACATCACTTTCGATTTTCGTTTTTTTTTTAAAAATTACTTTATTTGTAACACTTGCATCATATTCCAAAAAGTCATGGCCACATAAGGTATCGTTACGCGACAAATTTCATACAAAATTTATATAAAATAAAATAGAAAAAACCCTCTCCTCTAAAATTAGATTTTTGGTGCTTACGTTATTTTCGCGGTTAGGGCTCGATATGTATAAGTACACACATACACTTCAACACCATATGACACGTTTACGTATTTTTAGTATCTACCAACATTTCAAGTCGACCGTAACGTTTACGTATCCGCAACATTTACGTAAGAGTAACGAGGCCTTTAAACATTGTCATTAAGATCAAGTACAACTAACTACTGCATTTTTATTGACCCATCACTCTTCGAGTTCCAAGTGCTTGAAGAGAAGCTAAAAAATAAACAAATGAGTGTCAGATCAAATTTAAGTGTTTGATCTGAGTTTACACTAATAAATCACCGTTAATTAACATTTTGAATTAACAGCGCTGATAATGCTTTTCCAGTACTGCAAGACCTTGGCGATATCTTTCATCTTGTTTGTCACAATGAAACAAGACTAAAAAGTATTAAAGAAAATGAATTTTCAATGATAATTTTGCTCCTGTGATAACAGGAAACCCATATAGACTTCAAATAATACGGAACTTTTTATTTATTTAGCATACAACTGTGGCATAAAAGTCTTTCATCATATTCGGAATTAGGTGACTATAGTTATGGCTTCTGTTGTTTCCTAAAACCCACTTACTACTATCTGAAAAGAATTCCATATTTCTTGGAACGATTGCGATAGGAAAAAAGCGCGTCTCTGTGTCCGAAAATCATTCATTCATTCAACTGGATCACCTCCTCCGTGCCCTTACCAAATTTAGTGAATTTAAAAAAACTCGTAGAATAAAATACTTTTCGTTTCCATGGCTTATTGCCAAATCTGTCTAAGTACCGAAAATAAAATTTATTAGATTCCAAAAAGATTTTGGGCACTTTTATTAATAATGTAGAGAGACCACAAACAACTAAGAGTATTAAGTGAATATTTACATATTTTAATATACAATGTAATTTACAAATATCAAAAGTTAATAAAATAACAAAAGCGGGACATTGGCGGACTTAATTAACTCGGTGTTGCAATAAAACACTGAAAGGCATAGAATTCATAGACAACTTTTCTAAAAGTAATTCCTTAAGTTCATTTTTGAATGGTAACCGTCTTCACCGCACAACGGTTGCAAAATTAATGCATTGTTTTTATTTATGATGCCTTGTCAACGCATTCGCTTTCAGTGATGCTTTGCAACATTGCATTTATGAAGTTATCCGGTATCTTCAAATAGACCGATAAGAGAAAGCTACTACATTAAACCGCAAAAAGGTACATAAATATAATACATAGAAGATTTGTTAAATAAAACTGTTTATGAAAATTCAAAATCGGGTGATTTCACTAAATATGTCGTTATTTCTAAAATTTTGTGCGACGATAACAATTTTACGCTTACTACGTTTGGAACAAAATATTATTTAAGATACATGTTAAAAAAATTTTTAATTTTTTTTATTGCCTTACTGGAGCGAATTAAAATTGTGACTTTTGAAAAAACATCAAGTTTAAGGCCCTGCAGCTCAGTAAATCTTTATCCGACCGTCACAGTTTACGTATGGGCTGAAAGAGAATAGACATATCTATGCAAAGGTTTAATTCTTGTTCAGTTCAGTTAAACAGTTCTCGAGATTTTTCGAAATACCTTAAACAACTGCTGAAAACACGTTTTTCGCGTATATCTCAAAACGCTTCTTGAGAAAAATAAATGACTGCTCAACAGCCATAAATCAACTAAGAAAATATATAATTTTTGAGGTTAATTTATTTTTTTGTGGCATAGTGTAATTTACCATAGGCCCCATATAAAGCCTACTCTCGGAAAACAATTTACAACGCCCAAAACCGTAACATAATAATGCTACCGTTAAACAATTTAAAACGAAACAACACATTGGTAAATTTCGAGAAAATCAGCTCACAATTTACCATAGGTCCCATATAAAGCCTATTCTCGGAAAACCGTAACAAATAATACTAATTTAATAATACTTGGTCCGTCACAGACTTATAGCACTAGAAATCACACTATCAAATTTTATGAAGATCGCCTAAAGCTGTAACAAATAACGTGTCTGTAATAAAATTTGGTAAATTGGATCATTGGAAGAAATTCGGCCGTAAGTCAAAAGTGTAAACTCCTACTTTACAAATGTATATTAAAGCCAATATGGTGTAATACTTAAAAAGGCTTGAATCATACCAAAATCCAATAGCTTGAAATATTTCAAATGATAGCGCCCAAACTCGCTTAAGGAGGAGAGTAACTGCTGCACTTATCCGATCAGAAGTGTGCGAAAGACCTGAACAAACGGGAACCCTGATTAGCAGAATTTTTGTCCGTCATTTGCAGGACGCAAACTTAAGAATTAAATTTAGATCTAATTAATTATTGTTAGCTCATATATGAAATTAAGATTCCATAAATAGATATGGAAAAAATATGGGGCCTTTTTCGAACTGTGGATGTATTCTGTAATTCGCTAAAGCTAAATCTTTAATTTAGCGAACGTTGCGTGCATTGCTAAGTTTGGCAATGCAATAAGAATTTAATTCGCCGCAATTTAAGTTTTTTATGTCGTCTCTAAAATGTTTAAATTTTGTTTCTCCAAGTGCTGGCTCGCAGACGTCAAGTTAGACCCGCCAAGTCTTAAATTTTTTGGTGAGAGGGGAAAAGAAATTGCATTCTCGTTTCCTTTCTCTCCTAAAAGCTCAAGACTTGACGATTCAACTTGACGTGTGTGAACCGGCACTTAGCGATCGAGATATATATACCTTTAGCTAAGAGAATTACGAAATAATTTTTTTTTTCTGCTGGAAGTTAACCTCAAATTGCAAAAAAAACATTCTGAATCAAGAATTGCTTGTATCTGTTGAGCCGTTTAAGGGTGAGCTAGATTTTAATGGACAAGCTAACTCGACTTAGAATTACTCAAGCATTCAGATTACGTTTATATAACCAGATACTTTATTTCAATTATTTAATGTGCGTAGCTATGAATTAAATTGGAATAATTTAGTTCACATTATTTATATAAAATTAAGAGTATAGTGAAAATTCTTGAACTGAACTAAAGGCTTTAATTTTACGTTTAAGTTAAGTTAACATTGCAACATAGGCCATTTTATGTGTGTTGCACTGATATATTATGGGGCTTTAGATAAAAATATTTCCCATAATTTCCAATAATTCTCAAATTTTATAAGGCCTTTTAATAAAATATGAACCGAGTTGCTTAAATAACAATCTGCCTTAAAATCATTGATGCTGAAAACTATTTTATGCTGAGTGTAATTTTTTTAATACCAACACGAAACCCTAACGTTTAAAGTGTTGTATTAAGCAGTTTCAGATTTAACAATTTATGGAATTGTCTAGTTGTCGAACAAAAAGAAAAACTTTTTAGCCTCATCACGGATTCTGCTTTACAAAGGAAATCTTCCATGGAAAAAGTTGCTGATCATTTTTAGTAACAACGCCAAAGTTGAGTGATGTTTTTTTAAAAGATGTAAATCTTTTTGTTACAAGTTGAAAATTGTATACTTTTTACAAACAAACAAACAAACAAACAAACAAACAAAAAAAGCCTGGATAAATCATCTATTAAATGCGTTGCAATTAAATTTTCTGTTGGTGTTTATCATCACCCGTTAAATTCTTTTGTTATTCTTGAGAATGAAAATGTATTTAAATTTCTGTGTATGTACAAAAATGGTCTAGCAAATTCATTAACATAGTTATTATAGCACAAGTAGAAATGTTCTTTATATCTAACATACATAAGTATTGAGGTACCCAGCAGTTCAAAAATTTAAAATCTTAATTGCTTTATATTGTTCTTTATAGGTAGCTAATACAGGCCGTTATTTCTTTAAGCCAAACGTAAAATAGATTTCCAGACGCTTCGATGTTCTGTGCTGCTTCTCTAATTAATGACACCAATATTAGAAATGTATTTTTCCACTTGGCCTTTTAATCGAAGAGCACTTTATAATATTTATGCTTGCGTTTCTATAACAATTAATTTCATTCGAAAAAAAGTAATTCGAATCAAAAATTCTTACCCCCACAATGCTAAGTTAAAAAAATTAAAACGAAAGTTGTATTTATCTTAGAAATATTTAATAGAAACTAATATTAACTCAATTTTTTCTTTAGTCTACTAGGCGGTTATCGCTTGTGACCACAGATATATCGACCCATTTGCGCGAAATGATCGAATATGCCAATTTTTTTGAAATTGAGTTTTTGATGCAATCTTGTTCTACATTCAAAGAGACGTCGCCTGACAAAATATTGTAGGCGTATTCCACTTCGTTGCTCCAAAAATTGAATGTATATTTTCATATTTATATTGCAAGTGATAGCAGAGAAAAGTATAAAAATGGCTCTCCTGTAAAATTTGGTTTTTGTTACATACGATAATTTCGCGCAAAGGGGTCGATATAATGGCTTAAGTTGACATAAGTGCTTTTTAATTTTATTACATATTCTTATTCTCTTCTTCAAGGTCTATCAATCAGCTAAATTTCAAGTATTAAATGTCATTATTAATAAAACTAAGCGCACTTATATTTTAACTTACACAGCAAAACAGACAAAACCCTTAATACCTCAAAACACGAAATTTCGACTTTAGCCATTATTTTTTATTGCCACAGATATATAAATGAATGTATGTTTTGTTACGAAAGTAACTTTAGTTAAGAATTAGTTGTAATTATTGGTTAAGAATTAGATTAATTTATTAGTTATCTTGATTGGTATTAAATATTTGTTAGTTATTTTATTAGTAAAAATTGTTATTGTATAAGTTATGCACACTTCTTGTGTAAAAATCAATGTACAGATGTAATGTTAAAATTGTTGTGCATAATTAATTGTACTTCAACCCCACTGTATATACTCGGATGTTCGTTATGAAGTTATCTCAATTTATGGTAACGCCTAAAAGAATGCCTTAGTTTATGATGCCTAATAACTAAATTAATTTAGCTTTATAGATAGTAACTATAGATGAGTAAGTAGCCGTTATGCGGCGAACTTTCTAGAGCCATCTAGGCGTTACTAGTATCATCTACATATCTGGGCTAGAGTATAAGCACTTGCACGGCTAGCATAATGCGATCATTCTAAGTTCTAACTTTGTCAATAACGTTTCACGCTGAGAAAATTATAGTTGGTTGTGAATAAAAGCGATAAATTACGGTTGTTAAAGTGACTAAGTACTAAATAAAGTTGTGTAAATTATAAACAGTGTTGTGATTATTTTCTTTTATTTAAAGTGCAATAAAGACCTCGAAACGGTTTATTATAAAGGAAATAAACCAAAACGTTATTGAAAGGCAGTAACGTAACAGTATGTATATTTATTTAATTGTTTGTTTGAAAGGATCTTTTTGAAACTTTAACAGAATATTACTGATAGGAGGGAGCTATAGGCTATATATATTTTTGAAATTTTAAGTGGGCGTGCCACCTCCCATACAAAGACAATATCAATTTCTGTATATCTGCAGAACGGAAAAGCCAAAGTTTGCAAATTAGGTTAAAGCATCTTGGTTAGCAATAAACAATATCCGACAAATTCTGGGCGGGATTGGAGAAGTGGGCGTGACATATCATATGTTTGTTTATATCTAAAGAACGGTAAAAGAGAAATGGTCCAAATTTGGTACACGTAGCTGGGTTATCTATATACGAAATCTGTTGAAAAGAAGGTAGGAGGGGATAAGTCGTCGTGGTACCTCACGTACAAAGGCAAAAGAGATTTCTGTATATCTTGAGAACAATAGTAGCAGTTTCCAAATTTGGTACAAATAGCGTGGTAATCAATACGGAACAGCAGTAAAAAAGTGGGCGAGTTTACATAAGTGGGCGGGGCACAAAATAGAATTCCGTATATCTGAAGAACTGTAGTGTTAAATTATTCTAATTTTGTTTAAATGAAATGGTAATCAAAATACAGACAGCATATGTAAGAAATGAGCCATTTTTAAGAAGTGGTTGCGGCGGAAGCTGGATTTCTGTATATCTTGAGACTGACAACAACTAAAATTTATATTTGGTTATATTTATATATTTTTATTTGGAACAAATAACTTGGTTATAAATGAACAATAACGTTAAAAAGTAGGCCTTTATGTGGAAATAGGCGGGGAACCTTCAATACAAAGGCCATATAGATTTCTCTGTAACTCTTCAAACTTGGTACAAATAGTTCATATTTTAGTATTAAATATGAACTAACAATTTTTAATCAAATCTTATCCATTATTTAATTCCCAGCCAGTGTCTGACAAAAGTTTTCCCATCACGGTTTCTGTTCACATATGTAGGTTAGGGTGACCGTTATTTTTTTTTCGTATTTTCATAAAATTTATAATGAAGTTTGAAGTTTTGTCCACTATAACTCTGCCATTTAATAACTCATCTCCATGGTTATTTAATAAATTTTATAACCTCTCAATAAAAAGAAAGAAATTTATAGTCCGTTCAAAATTTATACTTCTGACTTCATATTCGGATTCAGGGGATAGTTTTATATAAAGATTTGCTGTCAGAATCATTTGGTCACGACTTTATTGAAAATTTGTCACGTAGTGTAATCACCAGGCAAAGAATGCGAATATATGTGAAAATTTCGGTGTAATTTTTTAATTTGGTTTTTTTCTGGATAAAATATTCATGTTAAAGAAAACTAATACAGAGCAACATTGTTCATAAGATATAGCCCTAGAATAATTGTAAATAAGGCTTTTCTCTAAAATAAATATTACGGAAGTTATCAACAATTAAAGCGACCCATAGTGAGAAAAATAGCATTTTAGCAAACTTTGTGGGCTCAAGGCAAGGCTAATAACTATGCAAACAATTTAAAATTTTTTATATATATTTTTTTCTAATTTGGAATCATTCTAAGGGGTTTGCCAAGCGAAAATACGAAAAAAAAATTGCCCATATAACTTGCGGTCACACTAATGTAGGTGCTTAGCGCTCTTATCGGATAAGACCTGCAGTATCGAGTGTGGCCGCCATCAATTGAAATATTTCGAGCTATTGGATTTGGGTGCAGTTCTAGCATTTTGAAATATTTTACTGCAAATTGAGATTTTTGTAAATATTTGAGTTTTTAACATACCAGGTGGCGGCTGTGATTATTCGAAGAAGTTTATTTAGGTGCATTTAAATATTTTCGGTTTTAGAGGCCGACGCAGTTAACAGAATACCGTAGCACCAGATTGGCTTTAAGATTAATTTGTAAAGTACACTCACAATATTATTACAGTAACGGACTGTAGTTTATTTAAGAAGTATTCCGTTCAGTCATTTTTAAATAAATAAACATTTAAAATTCCAAGCAAATTTATTTTTAACTGATTCTAACCGTTATTCAAAAAACGAAGTGCATATTAATACGGATTTTCAGTTGCAGTTAATATTGTCCGTTGATTGAGTTAAATTTTTCTTAATGTAAATTTAAATGAAAATGTAATTTAAAGTAGCGAAAAGTTCATTTAATTTTTAATGTCAAAAATTCAACTGCGAATATTCAGTTATTTAATATAAATTAACTATCAAAAAATTAACCACATATTCCGTAAAAACAAACGACCATTCAGTTATTTTATATAATTTAACTACCAAAAAGAAATGTTTACTTATCTATAAAAAAAACGATTTGCTTGTTATGTGCAAAACAATTCCCAGTTTCCATTTTTTTAAATAATTTAGTTAAATACATCAATTTTTCAAAATTAAATAATTGCGAAGCCAAAGTTGGCCTTAGCAAACGTGCAAATACATGTAAATTATATGAGGCAAACCATATTGAACTAAATGCAACTTTTTGCTAGGTTTAATGAAACTGTAATTTGCTTAAGCAAGTTGCGAATCTAATAACTAAAAATTCGTTTGTTTTTACGGAACATGAGGTTGAATATATTAAAAATAAGTAGACCAGTTTTTAACTAAATTTTCATTAATTTTATATTACAGTTTCAGTAAATTTTACGTACAGAATATTGTGCGTGTGGAAATTTGCAATCGAGACTACCAGTCCAAACACGCATGTTAAGAGTAGCCCGCAAGGGACCAGGACTAGTCCAAGAGTAACCCAAACGTATGGAAAAAACATGTTCTAGTTAACATTACGATGTCCTAGGAGAGGACCATATAACCCACCTTTGGACCACTCAAGAGGATTAGTTTTGAAGTCGTTAAAAAACGAAAGAATGTCGTCTCACTACAAACACTTTTTAACAATGACATGGTCCATGCTTGCATTACATCGGACCAGTCCATGGAGTATTCCATCTTATCCAAATGGATCAGGTGGTCCAATTTTATTTGCAGGATAAGGACACAATTTATTCTAACAAGACAATTATTTTGAATTGCTTTTAGTTTAATTTGAGTTAAATTTGCCTCTGTCGCGTTTCCACGCCGACTATATGTACCTATACCAAGGTATTTTACATGCAAGGTGAACGTTATATGTACACATTTTTGCACATTTGTTTTAACCACATCTCCAGTTGAAATATATGATTCTGTAATTAACGATATACTTCATAAATGGTTTTGTGTGCGTTAAGATAAGATGTATCATGTAAAGTTAAAGTTTGGGTGCAGTTTCTTGTTGGTATACATTAAAAGCCTGACCTCCGATGTCGACCGCTATCGTTCGCTTACTCAAAGACAAACAGCTGATTTGCGGCCTTAATAATTTTCAAGCCGACAAGTCGACCGAGGATGCAAGTGTCCGAGAACGTAACAGTTTTCATACAAATTTGCGGTCATTTGTGTTGTTCGCGCAAACAATAAATAATTATTTTATTATTATATTTTAAATTTAAAAATTTTTTTTTTACTGCTTTGTTTGTTTTTTGTTTATTCCTTCTCTATTCTGCTTAGTTTGTGGTCACCGTTCTATTTTTATGGAACAGCTGATGTGGCAAATCAGTCATTTGACAATAAAGGCCCAGTTAGGCAAACGCTGCTGTACCCGTAATCTACCGCCCCGTACTGTAAGCACGTTGGTGACTTATAGAACATTTAAAAACGTGTCATACCCTGCAAATAAAATTGGACCACCTGATCCATTTTGATAAAATGGACGACTCCATGGAATGCAAGCATGGACCATGTCATTGTTAAAAAGTGTTTGTAGTGAGACGACATGTCTTCGGTTTTTAACGACAATATTTCGTTTTTAAACGATTTCAAAACTCATCCTCTTTAGTATACCATGGAGAAGTTTTAAGACTACTCCTTAGTGGTCCAAAGGTTTGTTATATGGTCCTATCCTAGGACATCGTATTGTTAAATAGACCAGGTTTTTTCCATACGTTTGGGTTACTTTTGAACTAGTCCTGGTCCCTTGTAGACTACTCTTTACACGCGTGTTTGGACTGGTCCTATTATTTCCACGGTATGTTTTTCCCATACATAAACAAAAAGCAATAGTATACATTAAACAAAACACACAGTGATGGGAATCAAAAATGTTTAAATGGTGACCGCTGTGCAAAAAAGGTACCAAGTGATTTAAACGATATTTAAATAGTATTTTGTGTATGTTAATAGTAAATATTTATTTTATAGATTAACAATAAACAAAGTATTTAAGCATATATATTTTTAGCATACATTTGTATATTGTATTGTAGTGTATGCACCAAACTAGGTTTTGATGCCATTTAAAGCCTTTTATTTGTTTCACATTTCCATTGTATGTGTATATGCATTTGTTTATTTTGTACATCTAAAGTTTAGATTCTAAACATAAATATACTTATGTGTATGTGGAAATATGTTGTATTTTAAGTTATTTTGTCTCAATTCCATAGCTTTACTGAAAAAAGTACTACAAAAAAGAACAAAAATACCCGCATTCAATTTAATATACAAGCAACCCATCACTGCTTTACAACGGCATAAAAATCTGTTTTATACAGATCGAGACGTTCCGTTAACGTGACATTTAAATTCAATAAGCATTGTTTGCAAAAAATAAAATGAACGTAGACGTTCGGCTAACTCTGCCATAACTAAATGAAGTCAATAGTATGTGGGCCGCTTAAGAGAACGATAATGAGTGGCTTGTTGTCGCTTGCTTAAGTTGTCGATCGACATCAGGGGCCTGGCAGTAAGTATAATAAAAGGCCCAAGATCAGCGTCAATATGATAAGGAGACCTTAGAAATTCGCCTTCTTTAACAATAAATTTTCGACTGAATAGGTAGCTTTGTAATAGCTTGTGTGTGTTTACTGGTTAATTTGGCTTCTTAACATCGCTACCATCCAGGAAGAAATTAAAAAGTATTCAGTCAAATACATAGATAAACTAATGGTCCATCCCAACTACCTCGCTCGGGATCTAATAAAGTTCGAAGGTCACCGGAGGCTGAAAAGAGCCGAAACTTTGAGCAATTAATTAGCTGTTACATTGTTAACGGCTAACAAATACAAATAAGAATTAGGATTAAGCTTTGAATACATCACTCACAATATTATTACAGTAACGGACTGTAATTTATTTAAGAAATATTTTTAAATACATTAAAAATTCCAAGCAAATTTATTTTTAACTGATTCTAACAGTTATTCAAAAAACTCAGTGCATATTCATACGGATTTTCAGTTGCAGTTATTATTGTCCGTTGATTGAGTTAAATTCTTCTTTATGCTTGTTTTGTGAAAGCAATTCCCATTTTCTATTTGTTAATATAATTTAGTTAAATACATCAAATTTTAAAAGTAAAATAATTGCGAAGCCATATCGGTCATGCTGCTGGTGTCTTATAATTGAGAGTTCTTCTGTAAACAACGTAGTCTGTACAACAAAATGAAAACAAACGTGTGTAACAGGGTAAGTAAATTAAAATATTCTCCCTCTCTCGCTTATAAGAAAAAAAAAGCGGACAGGTGTCTGTCTGGTATTTTTTAGATATTCGGCTCTTTTGTGGACTAAACGAAAATTACTGAATTTAATAGAATAACTGAATATTTAATTGTTTTTACTGAATCTGGTGTTGAATTTTTGACAGTAAAATTTTACAAAATAACTGAATATTTATTTGATTTTACTGAATATGGTGTTGAATTTTTGACAGTAAAAATTAAATGATTATTTTGTTAAAAATAAATGAAAAATAAGTAGACCGGTTTTTAATTGAATTTTCATTTATTTTATATGACAATTTCTGTTAAGTTTACGTATAGAATATTGTGAGTGATGTTGTAATTTTCGACAAGAAATATTCAATAAAAAAAAAAAAAAATTTGGCTTCGATTTACGTAATAAACTTTCATGCCACGCTATCAAATGGTGGAAAAACATCGATGAAGAGGGCAGAGCAATATTTTCTTTTCTCAAAAGATTTTCGTATTTTTGGGGCTTAAATCACAAATCTGTGGTTTTCATGGGCAACCGCGTATGTCTATTTTTTCGATTTTGAAATGTTGATGCTATATTGCTTAATTTTAAGCGCTCTTTACATTTTTTAAACAAATTTTAAAAACAGATAGACCCATTCCGATGTTTTAACTCAATTACAAAGTTCAAAAGGTGCAATATCTAACCCATAGTTTGATCTAGAATGATTTTTTTGGCTCTCCTGAAAAATTTTATTTTGAGACATACGCGGTTGCCCATGAAAACCACAGAAATATCCTACTCAATTTTACTAATCCTAAATCTAAGGGGAACAGCTGCTCTAACATCAACTCGACTGCTATATCGTAAGATATCTTTGGGGTGAATACGTTTTTAAAGTGTTAATAAACGGGAGTTGCATAATCATTTGGTAGAGAACCTTGCACTAGCATATCAGTTTAAGCACTGAAACTGATAGCAGTACAATAAAAAAAACCTTTTTTTACTAGGAGCTAAAACTCAGGGGATGCCCCTACTAATGCAATGCATTGTGCATTGTGGCGTTTCATATACGAGATTCCATAATTTGCGACTGAAAAACAAATATCACGAGCAAAGCATTTGAATATACTTCCATATTTTAAATGTTTCTTTAAAGCTTTAGGAAAAAAAAAACGCTGTTAGCCATCGAAAATACATACAGTTTTTGTGCTTACATGCAGTGTTAAAAAAAAATCCAGTCAAAATAAAAATTGCTTTTTCTGAGACTTTTCATTTTTCATGGGACGAAAAAAAACCGTTGCTTTTACTTCTGATTTATTCAATGTAAACAGTCAAGGTCAAAGTAAATGCAAAAAACGAAAAGCTGTAAACAACAAAGAACTTCGGCAGACGGTATGTTCGGAAGTTTTTAATTTGACTGTCGTAAACTTTTAACTTTGGCGAAATTTACGAAGATGGGATGTTGTGGGTGTGCTTTGTTTTGTTTTTGAGTTTTTTGCCGGATTCTAAAAAGCATATTTGTTTACGTTTTGTATTTAGTCGATAGTACGCCTTAAATGCATAAATGACCCCCTGATCTAAAGGTTGTAAAGTTGAAGTGCTATTACGGGTAAATAACGAAAGTCAACGTTCTTTAAACTTATGTATCTTCTTGTGGGCTGTAGTATTTTCTACAAATAGTATGACTTTTCTATTTTGTTTAATCATTTCTTCATCAAAAGCAAGCATTAATTCAACCCAAATGTCTTGCGTCATCCGTGCTTTCTTGTGTGAAAAATACTTGATGGGTACTTTTTTTTTTGAAACATCGAGGCTGCTTTGGTACACCTTTGGCAAACATATTGTTATAGTTGCATTGCACAAAAGGAGACTAGTTATGCGTTCTTTTGAAAGTCTAAAATTACTCCCATTTAGTATTGATGAAGGCAAAGCCTTGAAAAGAAGGCCCGTTTCATCGGTATTAAATATGTCTTTTGGATTGTAACAAGCAATCAAATTTGAGAGAATTTCTTGAAATTTTTCTGCACCTGCTTTATCAGCAGATCCGGTTTCACCATGAATATTTTTTAAGCTAATTCCTTCTCTCCGTTGCCATCGATATAGCCAGCCAAGAAAGGGATCAAAATTTTCGCTTAAGGTAATGGCAAATTGAAGCACAGCCGCGAATAACGTTGTAAACGTCACATTTTGCAAAAACTGTTTTTTTGCAGATAACCGTTGGCCTTACTCTTTTACACAGTTTAAACAACAAATCAACCAAAACTATGCACCTTAACGCCTTCAAAATGGCAAACAAAGTGTCAGCCAGTGGAAGAACATTTCAAGTTACTAACAAAATGATGAAACCGAAATGGTTTCGCAGTGCGGGATAATGTTTTAAAAGCATTTTGCATAAAAGTTTTTATTATCATTATTTTTAATAATAGAAAAAAAAACGTTTTTTGTTCTCCTGAAAAATTATTATTTTGTAACTTAAAACGTTATTCGCGGCTGTGCTTCAATTGTTTCGCTTTTTTATTAGCATATTGGTTTACGCTACACTGAAAGAAAAATGCTTCATATATTTAATGAATCATTTTCATAAAAAAATTTTCCTTGTGCAAATGAAAATTTTCATTGTTTAAATGGAATTTCATAGTTAAAATGAAGTATTTTCGTTAAAATCGCTTCATTGAATTTCGTAATTACGTTAAAAATTTTCATTGGATATATGAAAAATTAAGTTTGTCCAAGTTAAAAAAAAATTTTAATTGGGAACATAAAAAAACAATATACAAACATAACTATATTCATAAATTAATACAAAATTATAGTTTCCTTAAAAAAATGTTTAATTGTTAATTAAAAAATGTAAGATTTAATAATTTCATACATCTAATGTTACATGTATGCCATTAAATTTATGAAATCAAAAAAGTTTTTTATAAAAGCAACATATTTCAATAATTGCCTTCATAAATTTAAATTTTCATTATTACAATAAAAATGTCATTATAGTAATGAAACAAAAACTTTCAATCCATTTTCAATCAACGTTGTTATTTTTATTATGGACAATTTAATCTCATATTTATAATTGAGTAAAAAACATAGTTTTTTATCCAAAAACTACACTGCCCCGGTAGACTAGCTGGTAGTGAGCTAGTCTATCAGCACCGAGGTTACGCGATCGAATCCCGCCAGAGACAGAAAAATAAATAAAATACAGTAAAATAAAATAAGAAAAAAAAAAAAAAATAATTAAAAAAATAAAAAAAAATAAAAAAAATTTTACTTTATTGAAAGTATTCATCCAATGCATAATATTCATAGATCTAATGTAATGTTTCATTAAATCCTTTTAATGAAACAGATTTCATTGATCCAACGAAGACCTGCATAGGTTCCTTTTTAATGCAATTTTTCATGGGATTAATGTCAAAATTCATTGGTATTGCGAAGAAAATTCTTTCAGTGTACAGCGCCAGACATCCTCATTTGATCAAACCGTTTCGATAATGCCTCATCCGCTTTTTTGATTTACTGATTCGATATTTCTTTCGCGACATATTACTGCATGTTTTGCTACTTCGAATAATAGAATTTTTGTTTCTTAGAATACGGTTACGGTGTCGATTGAGCATCCATACTTTCTGGAGATATGTGTCTTGTGTATTAGAATGTTTAATTACTCATCTATTTAATAACAATTGGGGGATTCACAAGGTGTCATAAAGTCATAAGTCTTAAAATAAACAAATCTAAAAAAATAAATATTTACGTAACATAATAATATTTTTTAATTCTAATCCATGAATAAATAAATAAAGTTAGTTCTTACCTGACTATTTTCCATTTTTTAGACGCAAATCACAAATTAATTTTATTTTGTCTGCTTACCAAACATCAGAGTCCTAAGCCGATATAATTTGACGCCGCAAGTGTTTTATTGCAAAAATTGTTAGCCGCAGGTCAAATACGGATGATAGCCGGATAAAACTACCATCAACGGCGACAGCTACAAAAACTAAAGCGGTTCGGCTCAGCCGCTCGGCGCAGGTCTCTTCTGATTAATTACGACAGCACAATACACATAGCAAACAAAGTTCTATTAATTTAAGACACTTTTTGTTTACAAAGCAACAACAATATTTTTAAACCATTGTAAAATGACAATATAACATGATAGCACAGCTTGTGAATATCCCATATGTCAAAATTTTTAATTTTATTTATGAACACGCTCATTTTCATTTTTATTTAACAGCTGACTTATGACAGTGATGATTAATATTGATATACATGTACATGTACATGAAACTTCCGAATTTATCATTTTAGAATAATTTTGGTACAAGTTTTGCAAGTTGTATTAAAATTTTGCTGGATAAAAGCGAGAAATGCATATAAGCGAAATGCTTTTAGAAGAAATTTCCATGTATATATTAAACTGCGACCTGAAATTGCACGAACTTACATGCATAAAAGCGGCAAATGCTTATAACCGACGTGCATATAAGCGGTAAATACTTTATTACAAAAATACAATCTGGTTTAAAGTAACTCTTAGTTGCCAGGTCTGTTTGTCATATTGAAAGTTCGTTATGTGCAGTACATTCTTAAAACACCCATGTTGCATAAAAATAATAGAAAACAAAAAAGAATTAAGTTTATCTTGTAAACATATTAAGCTTATAATAATTTTTATAAACTATATTTCATAAAAAATAAATGATGCATCATGGTACAATTAACAAGGTTACCCTTGTTCTACAACAAGGCAAAAACAACATGTATTTTTTGACAGAAAACCCTGATAAATTGTCAAAAAATATGTATAAAAATATTCTTATTTGTAAACAAATAAAATTGTAATACCATGTTCGCACGACAGCGTTTATTCGTAATCAGTGTTACCACCAGCAAGATTAAAAATTACACTTGAGATGAAGCAAAATTACCCGATTTAAATGAAATTACACCTGATATAAAATTGAAGTTTTCTTTTATAAAAAGACATTTACAAAAAGGCAAAAACACAACAAACTCATTAAAACAGGATCATTATTAGTCAAACTGTTAATTTTATTTAAATTAACAAAAAAAATATTAAAGGCTTAAAAAAAATTAATCTGTATATATAAAAGAGTTGCGTGAGTGACTGACTCATTCATCATCGCCCACAGAAACTTGAAATTTGGACTAGCGATTGGTCACTCCCCAAATCGATCCACTAAGACGGGATTTTTCGAAATTCGAATGTTTAGGGGGTGAAAACGGGAAAATTCAGTAACCTTATACCTCCAAAACTAAAAGAGATGCAAAATAAATGTAATACTTATCGTTGTTCTTAAGAAAAATTAGCGGACAGGTGTCTAGAACTTTTCTGAAATTCAGCCCTATACTTTCTAGCTATCTTTTGAACCAATAAACATAGAAACAAATTTAATACCACATTCGAAACTTATCAAAAAAATACGTTTAATAATTTGGTACTTTTTCGAAATTCGAACATTTTCCTCCATTCATTGACATATTCGTACTAAATTATCGGCTACCGCTAAAATACTGAAATTTTTGATACTTTAATGGGGGAAAAAGATTGTACCCAAAAAAGGAAATACGAGAAATTTGACATTTTTCTTTAGCTTTTTGGTTCTACTAAAGTAGCGGGGTAAATGGTAGAATTTAAACAAGTTTTAACCTAGAAAAATAAACTTTGGCATAAAAATATGTCCACGAAGAAAAAGGAGACGCTAACGAAGTAGCGGGTGCATGCTAGTAAAACATAAAATTAAACTGCTAAAATAATGAGTTTAACTTCCACATTTGGTTGATATACTTATCTTGGGAAGGTTTAAAATGCTCTTTATCATTGCTTTATAATGGATGCTTTTTAGACCCATAGAGCTTACGAAAGGTTAGCTGTCAAACGAACTGTCATACTGTTTTCACTTTTTGATCAGGAACATCATCATGAATAGATTCATGCTTGAACAACGCCACCAAATTATCAAAATATACTTTGAAAATCAGCCATCGAATTTAGCGACTTAAAGGTGACTTCATGATTTAAATGACGCAACTTTTTTCACAAATGAAGGCGATGTGTTGATTTAGAGAAAAAAACTGTCAATTAGGCTTCAAGGCCGTCCGATGTGACACTTATTGATTGTTTTCCGTAAGGCTGTGAAATCAGTGGTTAATGCTGATAAGCCAGCAACAATCGGTGTCTTGGAGGTCAACATTGTTCATTTTATTCGAAATAGAGAAACAAAATTGGACGTCTGCAATGCGTTTCGTCAAGGACAGGCGCGTTGCTATTTGTTTTAAATCAGTTTCAAATGGTAATGTCGTGTATCAATCTGCGATTAAAATTAATTTTTTTTTTGTGTTGTCTGCCATTTTAAGTTTCATGGTCTTAAAAAATATCCTTTACACCTTTTTTAGTAAACAAAACGCCTGCAGAGTTTTATACAACTGTCCCTTTCGTAATTCAGTTTTACAACTGTAAAGGGCGTTAAATATTCTTTAAACTTAAACATTAAAAAGTAGCTAGATAGAAATAAAATTAATTATATGTTGATATACTGAAAATATCTTCCCCTAGGCATGTTTTTAGTTTGAATAACTTTTTTCAATAAACTTCAGGTTCTAAATCACTATGATAGGCATATTTATCCAAATCTAAGGGGCCATCTTGCGACATTCATTACCAAACATTTGAAAATATATGTATGTTTAATGATTGGAGTCGTTTCTTAAACAGAAACCGAGAC
The DNA here is from genome assembly GCA_930367215.1 of Pollenia angustigena. Taxonomy (NCBI): domain Eukaryota; kingdom Metazoa; phylum Arthropoda; class Insecta; order Diptera; family Polleniidae; genus Pollenia; species Pollenia angustigena. The sequence goes on along the minus strand of OV884061.1, from coordinate 19,258,751 downwards.
TTTGGTTCAGAAGGCTGTGCATTTCTTAGCACCAATATTTAAAAATAAATAAATGCCATCACGGAAATCGAATCTTGATTTTATTAGGGCATCTGAAGTAAAAATTTCAAATTACACCTAAGAGAAATTACCCACGCTCTACCCACGACCGTAAAAATTATACCAAATTCGGGTAATTACCCACAAAGTGGCAGCACTGTTCGTAATTCACTCTCTCATTCGTAATCCACAGCCTAGTTATGATCCAAATTACATAATTCGTCACACAAAATTTTGAGAGCGGATTATCTCATTTGTACTTAATTCAATTTTTATTACACTGTGAATTACTTTAAAATCAATGTGATCCACTGTTGGGATCTGACAAATCTTAAATTGTACCGTCTCAATGGCAAAATTGTACCAAATTGACATAAATTGTACCAAAATTTAGCTATAAAATAAAAAAGCATACATAGTAAGAAATCATAACACTTTTTTTTTTAATAAAAGCAAAAACAAAACGAGTAAAAAATTCTAGTCCGTCAAGCCCGAGCATTTGATACTCTACACCAAAGTATATACAGAAAAATTTTCAAGAGTGAGATCCGTGGGCAATCATGGACCCGTCAGAAGAAAATAAGGTTATGAGGTTAAGATTAATGTAAAAGTTTTTGTGTCAACTATTAATAAGATATCTTCATCTATATAAGATTTGTTTACCTTTGTGATACTAGAAATGGGGGTTATATAGGACCTATGGTTAATCTTGGATCCACCAGCGCAACATTTTGTCTGGACAAAGTGGCTGTCGTAGATGTTATTTTCGCCAATTTGTATATCAATACCAACATTTATAAAGTAATCATCAAATGCGGACCGATTCCAATAAAAAGTGGTAAGATGATTTAGATTGCAATAAAAATAATTATAGTTCAAATTTAATGTAAACGCCATTGTAATAGGATGGTTTATAGGCACAAGCACTATTCCGGAAAGAAGTTTGTATGGGGACACGTGCACTTTTAGACCGATTCTCAACATTTTAAGTAGGCTTTGTCCTTATCTCACCACTATTGTGGTGTGGGTATAAAAATTAAGAAAAAGCTAAAATTTGTCTATTTCTATTTTTCGCAATGGCAGACCAAAATGTAGACACTTGTTTGACAGTGTCACCAAAACAATCGACTAAAGTGCCGAGTTGGAGACACTTAATCCTAGGCTTCTACAGGGGTACGTGTACATTAGACTGGTCGCATCTTTTTCGAGATATACCGTTATTTCGAAAATTATGGACGTTGCACAACATATGTTCGCGTAACTCAAAAACGCTTTAGCTTATTGAAAAACTAAAAAAAAATCGAAATTCCGCAATAAAATTTACTTTAAGAAAGGTAAAACGTTTTTCTTATATGCGCAGTCGTTTTAGAAACATATTTTTTTTTTCTGGAAAAAAAAATAATTTTTTTATTAAAATTTCGGAAATTTTGTTTTTAAAAATTCATAAAAAATTGAAAAATGGAGCTATGCTTCTAATTTTATAGAGTCATATAAAAAACAATATTTCAAACAAAACAAGCTATAAATGATTAAAATCTGTTCACAACTTTTGATTTGATTTTATGTATTCACAAAAGACGAAAAATTTTAAATAATTTAAGAATTTTATTAAACCGCCATATTTGTTTAAATGAAATTCTTATATTTGGCCCGTGTAGTGCCTAGGATGCCTCAAGAAGGGTCAAATGTATGACCAACTCCAGTCAATTTAAATAAGCTAAAGCGTTTTTGAGTTACGCGAACATATGTTGTGCAACCTCCTTAATTTTCGAAATAACGGTATATCTCGAAAACTAAAGCTAACCTAAAAAAACGGCTAGCACCACTGGATTCAGCGACCCCGAATTAGTTAAAATTAGTTAAAAATCTTTCGTTCGTATCATACTAAAATATTGAACTGCAAATACTTTAATCTATCTATCTTCTTCTATCTTCTATATACATCTATATATATAAAAATGAAAAATGTTTGTATGTTTGTGTGTTTGTTTGTTTGTTTGTTTGTTTGTTGGCTTATAGACTCCGAAACTACTGAACCGATTTTCCTGAAATTTTTACAGTAACATCACGTGAGCCTTAAAAATAAAATAGGCTACTTATTTTTTCGATAGGGGCAGGGGAATTGGTACCCCCCATAGGATGCCAATATTTATTATCGCATATCTTAAGAGCCGCTGGACGCATTTTGCTGTACTTTTTGTAGTAGGATCTTCTGAGCCCCGAAATTGAAATAAAATAGCAGCGGGGGTATTTGAATCCCCCATAGGACGCCAATGTTTAACATCGCATATCTTAAGAACTGTTATAGTGAGAATGTTCAAACTTTCTAGAAGTCACTCTTATGGTATACTACACTTTTGAAAATAAAAATAAAGCGGGTAGGCGCAGGGGGGGAAATACCTCCCATAGGATGCATACATTAAATATCACTCAACTGAAGAACTATTAAAGGGAGAGTCTTCAAACGTGGTTTAAGCTACTATTATAGTAAACTATAAATTTTCAATATAAAAATGGGCGGGAGAGACAGGGGAGGAGCAGTACCCCTCATAGATAGAAATATTAATAAGATCCACTGCACGCATTTTGTTGAAATATTGGTAGTAGAATCTTCTAAGTCCCAAAATTGAAATAAAGTAGCAGCGGGGGAAGTGGTTTTCCCCATAGGACGCCAATGTTTAATATCGCATATCTTAAGAACTGTTATAGTGAGAATGTTCAAACTTTGTAGAAGTCACTCATATGGTATACTACACTATTGAAAATAAAAATAAAGCGAATAGGCGCAGGGGGGAAATACCTCCCATAGGATCCATACATTAAATATCGCTCAACTGAAAAACCATTAAAGGGAGGGTCTTCAAACGTAGTTAAAACTACTATTATGGCAAACTTTAAATTTCAATATAGTAATGGGCGGGGTAGACAGAGGAGGAGCAGTTTCCCTCATAGATAGAAATGTAATGAAGAGCCGCTGCAAGCAATTTGTTGAACTTTTGTTAGTAGGATCTTCTGAGCCCCAAAATTGAAGCAAAATAGCAGCGGGGGAAGTGTTAACCCCCATAGGACGCCAATGTTTAATATCGGATATCTTAAAAACTGTTATAGTGAGAATGTTCAAACTTTGTAGAAGTCACAGTTATGGTATACTACACTTTTGAAAACAGAAATAAAGCGGGTATGCGCAGGGGGAAATATCTTCCATAGGATGCATAAATTCAATATCGCTCAACTTAAGAACTATTGAAGGCAGAGTCTTCAAACGTGGTTAAAGCTTCTATTATGGTAAACTATAAATGTCAATATAGAAATGGGCGGGGTAGCCAGAGGAGGAGCAGTACCACTCATAGATAGCATTATTAATAAGAGCCGCTGCAAGCAATTTGTTGAGCTTTTGGTAGTAGGATCATCTGAGCCCCAAAATTGAAACCCCCATAGGACGCCAATGTTAAATATCGCATATCTTAAGAACTGTTAAAGTAAGAATGTTCAAACTTAGTAGAAGTCACTCCTATGGTATACTACACTTTTGAAAATAAAAATAAAGCGGGAATGCGCAGGGGAAAAAACATTCCATAGGATGCATATATTAAATATCTCTCAACTGAAAAAGTGGTTAAAGCAGTGTAGCGAAGCGCACCGGGTTAAGCTAGTACATATATAAAAATGAAAAATGTTTGTATGTTTGTTTGTGTGTTTGTTTGTTGGCTTATAGACTCCTAAACTACTGAACCGATTTTCCTGAAATTTTTACAGATACATCACGTGAGCCCTAAAAATAAAATAGGCTTCTTATTTTTTCGATAGGGGCAGGGGAATTGTTATCCCCCATAGGATGCCAATATTAATTATAGCATATATTAAGATCCGCTGCACGCATTATGCAGAACTTTTGGTAGTAAGATCTTCTGAGCCCCAAAATTAAAATAAAATAGCAGCGGGGGAAGTGGAATCCCCCATAGGACGCCAATGTTTAACATCGCATATCTAAAGAACTGTAATAGGGAGAATGTTGAAACTTTCTAGAAGTCACTCTTATGGTATACAACACTTTTGAAAATAACAATAAAGCGGGTAGGCGCAGGGGGGGAAATACCTCCCATAGGATGCATATATTAAATATCGCTCAACTGAAGAACTATTAAAGGGAGAGTCTTCAAACGTGGTTAAAGCTTCTATTAGGGTAAACTATAAAATTCAATATAAAAATGGGCGGGGTAGACAGGGGAGGAGCAGTACCCCTCATAGATAGAAATATTAATAAGAGCCACTGCACGCATTTTGTTGAACTTTTGGTAGTAGGATCTCCTGAGCCCCAAAGTTGAAATAAAATAGAAGCGGGGGAAGTGGTACCCACCATAGGACACCAATGTTTAATATCGCCTATCTTAAGAACTGTTGTAGTGAGAATGTTCAAAATTTGTGGAAGTCACTCTTATGGTATACTACAATTTTGAAAATAAAAATAAAGCGGGTAGGCGCATGGGGGAAACACCTCCCATAGTATGCACATATTAAATATCGCTCAACTGAAGAACTATTAAAGAGAAAGTCTTCAAACGTGGTTAGAGCTACTATTGGGGTAAACTATAAATTTCAATATGAAAATATGCGGGGTAGACAGGGGAGGAGCAGTATCCCTCATAGATAGAAATATTAATAAGAGCTACTGCACGCATTTTGTTGGACCTTTGGTAGTAGGATCTTCTGAGCCCCAAAATTTAAACAAAGTAGCAGCGGGGGAAGTGGTACCCACCGTAGGACGCCAATGTTTAATATCGCATATCTAAAGAACTGTTGTAGTGAGAATGTTCAAACTTTGTGGAAGTCACTCTTATGGTGTACTGCACTTTTGAAAATAAAAATAAAGCGGGAAGGCGCAGGGGGGGAAATACCTCCCATAGGATGCATATATTAAATATCGCTCAACTGAAGAACTATTAAAGGGAGAGTCTTCAAACGTGGTTAAAGCTTCTATTAGGGTAAACTATAAAATTCAATATAAAAATGGGCGGGGTAGACAGGGGAGGAGCAGTACCCCTCATAGATAGAAATATTAATAAGAGCCGTTGCACGCATTTTGTTGAACTTTTGGTAGTAAGATCTTCTGGTCGCCAAAATTCAAATAATATAGCAGCGGGGGAAGTGGTACCCCCCATAGAACGACGATGTTTAATATCTCTTATCTTAAGAACTGTTATAGTAAGAATGTTCAAACTTTGTAGAAGTCACTCTTATGGTATACAACACTATTAAAAATAAAAATAAAGTGGGTAGGCGCAGGGGGGGGGGGGAGAATACCTCCCATAGGATGCATATATTAAATATTGCTCAACTGAAGAACTATTAAAGGGAGAGTCTTCAAACGTGGTTAAAGCTAATATTATTGCAAACTTTAAATTTCAATTAAAAATGGGCGGGGTAGACAGAGGAGGAGCAGTACTCCTCATAGGTAGAAATATTAATAAGAGCCGCTGCACGCATTTTGTTGAACTTTTCGTAGTAGGATCTTCTGAGCCCAAAAATTGAAATAAAATAGCAGCGGGGAAATGTAACCCCCTATAGGAGGCCAATGTTTAATAACGCATATCTAAAGAACTGTTATAGTAAGAATGTTCAAACTTTGGAGAAGTCACTCTTATGGTATAATACACTTTTAAAAATAAAATTAAAGCGGGTAGGCGCAGAGTGAAAACACCTCCCATAGGATGCATATATTAAATATCTCTCAACTGATAAAGTGGTTAAAGCAGTGTAGCGAAGCGCACCGGGTTAAGCTAGTACAATATATAATTTCTTAGTATGTAAGGATGTTTGCATGTATGTCCTATTCTTTCCGCAACTTTCTGAAGCCATCTGATGACATATGAAGCTGAAATTTGGCATACTTAAAGTATTTTCTCTGCGGAAGATCGTAACGAAGCCAGATTTTCGTTTTCATCTAGTATCTGATTGAATAGATGTTTTTTTTATCATATGGGAAACTTTGGGCCCCACTTGGCACGACTAGGCACCGTCGGATTGGGCTGAAAAATTAGGACTTGATTTCTTACACCAAACCTCATATTTTAAGCAGCGCAAACATGTAAATTTAAAAAAAAAAAATTGCGACCAGTCTAGTGTACATATACTCATGTATGTAGTACTTTATATGTTAGTATAATATCCGAACATTAATTAACAATAATAAAATTGGGGGTTCTCTTCACGTCTGTTATTAAAAATTTTAGTGTAAGACGGCAAATCCATCTGAGGAGATCGAGTGGTTGCGATCGAAACATGTCATGGTAACCTGCCGGCCAGGGTTCGAGCCCGAGCCACGTCAAGAATGAAAGATTATCAATAACAATTTTAATTAATTTTCATGTTGTAAAATTCCTTTCTTCATAAAAATAATTTAATGAAAATTAAATTTCATGAACTTAAGCCTAATTAAAATATTAAAAAAAAAAATTTGGATTAAAAACCATAAATAGTTCAACAAAATAACCACAATACTAATTATTAAAAATTTTATTATTGAAAAGAAAAGTGAGTTAATCCACCTCAAAGAAATGATAAAACTTCGTGAGTATTTTTTTTAGATTGTACCAAAAAGGGATGAATTGTACCAGTGTACCAATGAAGTTTCGATTGTACCAAATTTGGTTCAATTGTACCACAAATCCCATTAGTGTTGTGATCTCTAATTCTTATCGGTTTTTTTCCATCACCAGCTGTCAAAGCACTAAAAAAACCAACAAAATATAACATAAGTCTGAGTTCATACGGCTCATGTCTTATTGACGTTCAAATGATTCATGTCATGTTGGCGACATGTTTTTTATTTTGTATAGTCGTGCGTAAACATGTGTGCTGTTTTGATATTGAAAACAAAACACTCAGACTAAGTCTGTGTTCATACGGCTCATGTCTTATTGACATGATTGCTACTTTACGTTTTGCTTTTTCATTCGTTGTTTAATTTTGTTATTGTTTTCAATATCAAAAAAGCACATGTCGTCAACATGACATGAATCAAATGAACGCCAATTCATGTTCAAAGAAGAAAAAGGAAGAATCTTGTCAATAAGACATGAGCCGTATGAACTCAGACTAAGGAAAGAAAAGCAGGGCTGACAGATTTGACGATTTATCGCCACTTTGACGATTTTTTGTTCCGAAATTAGCAAAGTGCCGATTTGCTGATTTTTTAAAAAAAAGTGAAGATTTTTTCAGTCTCCAAAGTCTGAATAAAATATTTACATTTTCTGACGATTTCGTTTTTTAATCTTGGAGTGTTTAATAGCCCTACCTTAACATGAGCGGGAGGCGGAACGTTTTCTTTCGCTTAGCGTTTACGCTCATATGTTGTAGTGATAGCTTTCTTGTTTAATAAAACCCACAAAAAATTCTAAATAAAAAAAGGGATAGAAAAACTCTAGATTGACCAAAAAAAAAAAAATAGCTAATAGCCATTATTAATAAACAATAGCGGCAAACTTCACTTTTAAACGAGCTGTCAAAATCGGTTTCCCTAATTGCAAAGCGTTCAGGCCGCTCTATTCAAAAACTAGGAAACGCGTGCCGCTCATTGCTTTCCAAAGGAAAGCTAAGGTAAAATGTAACAAGAAAATACAATATAATAGTCTGGTTGTGTATAAAGTAATTTCTGAAAAATTGAAGGAATAGAACTATTACAAAAAAGCTTTATAAAATACATAACTGAAATTTAGCTCATAGAATAAATTCGAAAAATGAAAAATGTTGAATATAATATAAAAGTTACCTTAGGAAGGAAATAATTCCCAGTTTCTAATTAAATTACATTTTTTTTGTATTTTATTTAATTGTTTTCCAATACAACAAGATTTATAATCTTATAATTAAAGTAAGGGATTTTTATATAATTTAATAAGTTTACTAGAACATAATAAAAATTATAAAAATATTAAAATTTTTAATATTTTTTAATTAGGCTTAAGTTCATGAAATTTAATTTTCATTAAATTATTCTTATGAAGAAAGGAATTTTTACAACATGAAAATCAACTAAAATTGTTATTGATATTAAAAATTTGGATTAAAAACCATAAATAGTTCAACAAAATAACCACAATACTAATTATTGTTAAAGCTAGGGCATGAGCTCTATGTGTACATTTGTCCTTCAAGTTGTGCTGAAAAAGGTCAACAGAAAAAAAAAGACAAAATGAAAAAACAAAAAATGTACTTAGACTTCAAGAAAAATTCTTGACAAAAGTACGAAAAAACAGAAGTAAGGAAAAAACATGTAAGATCAATTAAAATGGATAATCATTCAGGAAAGCAAATTTCGATCTACCAAATGTTAAAATACAATTTGGTTTAAGGATTGATGTTTGACTATTGACGTCAGCAGTCGTCGATGGCTGCGAGTGTAAGACGGCAAATCCATCTGAGGAGATCGAGTGGTTGCGATCGAAACATGTCATGGTAACCTGCCGGCCAGGGTTCGAGCCCGGGCCACGTCAAGAATGAAAGATTATCAATAACAATTTTAGTTGATTTTCATGTTGTAAAAATTCCTTTCTTCATAAGAATAATTTAATGAAAATTAAATTTCATGAACTTAAGCCTAATTAAAAAATATTAAAAATTTGGATTAAAAACCATAAATAGTTCAACAAAATAACCACAATACCAATTATATTAAAATTAATTATACAAAAATTAATAAAAATAACAATAATATGAAGAATCAAAAATCAAAGTAGAAAAGTGTTATTATGCGTAATACTTGAAGAGTTCTTTTTTAAAGTGCAGAGCGTTGCTTATAAATTGAATGGACGAAGGTAGCGTGTTCCAAAGACGGCCAGAATGAACATAAAATTGCCGCTCATATATTAAATTTTGATGTCTGATGTGTATAATGTGATTTAATCTTCTAGAACGTGTAAATTGAATTTTCTCAAAAAGGTACGGTGGTTCACGGGTATATACAATTTTGTGTAATAGGAACAAGGTTCTTATTTTTAACAAATTATTTATTGTGACTCCATAGAGCTTTTTCGCGTACTGAGAGATATTGTCATATATTCTCAAATTAAGACTTAGTAAGTCACAGCTGGCATATATTTCGCATCCACATAATAATGTAGAATTTGAATATTAAGCGGAGTAATAGACTGGGTGTTCCACAGAATTCGTAGCTTTGCAAAAGTTTTTCTAGCAACAGCATTTATGTGGTCAGACCAGGTGAGTGTGCAGTTGTTTGATTTGAAGATGGGTATAATTTAAGCATATTTCCAATTTTTGGGATAAACACTTTTCGTGATAATATTATTGAAAATATATGTAATAAAAGGTACGATTTGCGAAATTATAATCCGTTAAACTTTCGGATGGATGTTGTCAAACCCAACAGCATTTGACTAAATAGCTAGACAACTCGACATAACATCCGACTCAATTACGCAATTAAAACTAAAACTATTACCACGAAAAGCAGGCCATTGTTCACAATAACTAATATTTGATGGAACATTGGGTGGAATTGTAAACGACTCATTGATTTCATATATGTCTATTGCAGTAGCATCAACAGATGTTGCTTTACCAATACCGATTTCACGTATAGTTTGCCAAGTGTTTTTTGATCCAATTGCTGATGAAAAACGACTAGAATAATACTCAGATTTTGCACTTTTTATCATCCTATTTACTTCAATTGTCCGATTTTTTATTTTTTTGGAACGTATTCCCAATAAATTCGCTTGAATATGGCGAAAGTAATAGTAACAAAAACCGAATACTCGACATTTCGAATAGGAATATTCGTAACATCACTAGTACACATTACTGTTATTTGGAAAATTTTTCACCTGCGTTCCTTAAACATTAATATATTTATTTCATGCCGCGCCCACTTCTCCAATCCTGCCCACAATTTATCGGATGTTGTGTACTAATAACCAGGATGCTTGTACCTAATGCGGAAAATTTGGCATATCGTTTATATGTTCAACATAACTTTAGTAAATTGTAATTGCCAAATCGTCACATTGCTATTTCGGGGACAAATCTGGCAGCCTCGTATTTCGCTTCTCCTATACACATTGAGTTAAGTTGAGAACGATGAATAAAATCAAACTTCTTAGTGAATATGAGTTTCAAAAACATTGCGATAAGTAAAGCTGGAGGTTCACACCACGCGTTACTCGCTTTTTCGCAGCATACTCAGCTGTCGAAAAAGTAGAATCTGTGTAGTTATACGTAGTAAGTTACATGCACAAAAGCGTAGATGCCTTGAGGCAAAAAGTAGATTTTCTTTCTACTTTCGGAAGCGTCACAAGCAGCGTTCGAACAAATCAGCTGATTTTGACAAATTAAATTTTATTTTTACTTGTGCTGCTGCAGCATGAAAAGCGTTGCATGTAACTTGAAACGTAGAACGCAAGTAAGGTTATAAGAGCATGCGCTGCGTGGAGGCGAAAACGCGTGTTATGGACCTCCAGCTTAAGAGTGCGTGTAAGTACAAGAAATTATGAGTCATGATTCAGCTCTACTCACTTTTTCACTACTCATTGCTGATCTCTGGCTGGAATTTTCGAGGCGACCAGCTTTATCTGTACCGATGAGAGATTAGCCAGCGAGAAGCCCTGCGCTATTAGCACAGCACGCTGGCTAACAACAACTTCTCGAATACTCCGCTATTATGTATCGTGCACGTAGCCCTCGATGGTATTGAATGAACTGGCCCAGTTCGTTATGAAAGTTTATGCGGCATTCTGGTTTCTTGTAAAAAGCCAACCACGGACAATTCACGGAATTTGCAACGTTTTCCAATAACATATCTTGGATTCGTAAGCTGCCAAAAGACGTTCAACAGGTCCTCCGTCCGTTCGGAAAAAAAATCGAAAATACCGCGTACTTTCTCCACCCTGAGAATGTTTTGTTATCAATGATAACAGACCAAGATCCGATAGTACCTTCAGATAGCTTTGGTAAAATTTTATCCGCCCGCAATGAAGCAACAGGATGCATCAAATGTTCGGTCCGCAAGTTCAGAATTTCATAAACTCCGAGAGTGACTCATACGTTGACATGATCAATTAAACGCAAGACCAGCGGGACACATTTCAGTGTTCCAACGAAATAATCGAATTACTAGGTTAGCACAAGGAAAATAACTTCTTTTGATTCTCTTATTTGCTAAACTTAATTATTTTCACAGCTTACCCATGCCATTCAAAAAAACACCGAGCTTTCTTTTTATGTAGTACATGAATCTTCTAAGGCGGTCATCGATGACCAACGCATGGATCTTGTTTTTTCTAAGCTTGAGAGCCGCCAAAAATCACGAAATATATATGGTTGAACTGTTAATTTTTAATTTTTGATATTCTTTAATTAGGCTTGAGTTCATCAAATTTAATTTTTATTAAATTATTTTCACCGAGGGAAGGAATTTTACAACTTGGAATTTTTATTAAAATTTATTGATAATTTTTCTTGGCTGAGCTGGGATTTGAACCCGGGTTGATCTATACATGTTTCAAGAAACACCACTTGCTATCGTCAAAAGATCTTTGTGTTCTACCCACTGCACCACTGCGGTGCCCGTTAGCCAACAGTCAAACATCAATCTTTAACCAGTAGTACTGGTGATTCGAAAATTTGCTGTTATTATCACTTAAATTTCAAATTACATGCTGCCTCCTTTTTCCTCTGTTTTTTCGTATTCTTTCTGTTAAGACTTTGTCTTGAAAACCTGAATACATTTGTTTATTATGTTTTTTTGTCCACTTTCGTCGACATTTTATTTGTACAAATTAAAGTACAAATGTTAACATTAGAGCTTGTGCCATAGCTATTTCTAAGAACAATTTTTGATTTTTAGTTGAACTGTTAATTTTAAATTTTTTATATTCTTTAGTGATAATAACAGCAAATTTCGAACCACCAGTACTACTGGTAAAAGATTGATGTTTGACTGTTGGCTAACGGGCACCGCAGTAGTGCAGTGGGTAGAACACAAAGATCTTCTGACGATAGAAAGTGGTGTTTCTTGAAACATGTAAAGATCAACCCGGGTTCAAATCCCAGCTCAGCCAAGAAAAATTATCAATAAATTTTAATAAAAATTCCAAGTTGTAAAATTCCTTCCCTCAGTGAAAATAATTTAATGAAAATTAAATTTGATGAACTCAAGCCTAATTAAAGAATATCAAAAATTTTATTTTATCTTAATTTTTTTAACAATTTTTGTATAATGAAATTTAAACATTTTTTTGCTGGAATTATCGAATTACTTCCTTAGTTAAGCTTAATAGTTTCTTGCGAGCTTTAATTTTCTGACAATAGGGTGGCAACAAGGGTATTCATTTAATCGGGATTTTACTTTAATCGGTAAATCGCGCGTTTAATTAATCGAAGTTTTGGTGTAATCGGTTAATTTTTATAATTGATCGGTTAACCGATTAATAAAGTATTTTTTATAAACTAGGTAATTTCAATAAATAAAAATGAAAAATTATTTATTATTTGGAGTTACGTAGTAAAATAAACAATAACATAATAATTCTTGAACTAAAACGAGCAAAAAAAGTAATTGCAACAGACGTTTTGGAAAACACCCATTATTTAAAATACAAAAGAAATATGGTTTAAAACCACAAATAATTGTAATTTTTGTTAACGGTTAATTGGCTAATCGACTGAAATTAACCGGTTTAATTGTTTATCGAAAAAGCCAATTTTAAATTAGCCGATCAGTTAATCGGTTAACCGATTAACGGCTAACCGAATGAATACCCTAGTGGCAACTCACCTACTCATATATAAGCTTTTGTTCTTACCTATCCATGGTGAAGGGTATATAAGATTCGGCATAGCCGAATATAGCCCTTTCATTTGTTTTTTTAGTTCCGTTTGATAATGTATGTAGGTGGGTGAGGAAGTAGGTGGGTGAGGAAGAAGAGACGAAAACCGGATTTGAGCTTCGCTTTGCATAAGGACCCAGACTATATATACTTTATAGGGTGTAGGACCTTCGGTGAAGGGTATAAAAAACAATCTTAATTATAAAAAAGAGAAATTTTTGGGATTTCAGTATTTTGGTCATAACTCTGCTATTTCTTAACCGATTTGACAGATTTATATACCGACGTGTTAAAGAAGAAATTTGCCAGATATTTTGGCTATAAAACGTGGACTCGGGAAGATCTATGGTTCCTGAAAATGGGTATTTTTCAAAAAAAAATTAATATTTTGGTCATAACTTTTTCGTGTCTGAACCGATTTTCCCGAGTTTTTCAGAAAATATTTTCTATTAAAATTTTTCGATCTTCTGATATATAAGGCGTACCCATAGGTCATATGACAGTCAAAAAATTCAGGTTTTTATACAATTTTTAATACTTTTTGTATGAGAGGTACCACGCCTACTTCTCCAATCCCGCCCACATTTTGTAGGATGGTGTATATTTATAACCCAAATATTTGTACCTAATTTTAAAGCTTTGGCTCTTGCCGTTCTCCAGATATACAGATATAATATAAATGCAACAACCACAAGGGATTTTTTGGAAAAATTAGAGGCAGTCGTGGTTTTTTGGTCATATCTCAGCCATTGTTGGACCGATCTGGCTGAATTTCAATAGAAAGAAATGGTGGACTATATGTGACATAATGGTAAAACAACGTAGCCGCTATTATGTCTGGAGTCTCTGGAAAACACATATCAAACGTAAGACGGACGGACGGACGGATATCGTTAAATCAACTTCTCTCCTCATAAGGGCCCAGAATATATATACTTTATAGGGTCTAAGATCAATATTGTAGAAATTACAAACGGAATGACAAACTTATATATACCCTTTTCCACCTGTGGTGAAGGGTATAAAAACCGTGAATTTGCATAAAAAAATTGATTCAATTTGCGTCGCATTATCCCGGTCCCTATCACCGACGCAAAGCGGGCCTTCTTGCAAAGATTTTTTTTTTCTTCCTTATTTCGGTCGTGTAAGAGAAAAGAAAATATGTTAAAATTTAATAGCTTAACTTACATATATTTGCGTAAAAAATTCTTAGACTGCTGGGTACGTATTAAGATACTCTCACATCCACCCATTCATAATGAGGGTATATTTGTTTTTAGAAGAGCCAACGTGTGGATGGATGGATTGTTGGTTGGATGAATGTACAAACGTATGTACGTTATAAGTATTTCATCCCTTTTCTTAAAAAAAAGCAAACAGAAAATGTTACAAATTCATTGTGTATTAGTGAAATTAGAGGAATGGGAGAAAAGAGTGTCCCTTGAGTGTAACAATTATAAACTTTTTTCATTTGCAATAATACGGCTTACATATGTATGTAGATACACAGATATGTTACAATGTAAACATACATACATACACACGGATATGAATGAACGAATAAACATAAAGGTATTTGTCATCTTTTGTTGTTGTTGTTGTATCTTTTAACGCAATATTTATTTTTAAACAAAATCTTAACAAACAAAAGGAACATAATCTCTTTCAATCATTCTGATTTAAATTTTTTATCTATTTGCATATGTAGACAAAAAAACAGACAGGCGAAGAGTTGACGGTGATAATGATAACCAGGGCAACCAAAAAAATATGTTCTTATATACACAAAATTAACTGTATTTTTGTTTTGTTTTTTGTAGTAAATAAGTAAGAGTTCTATATTCGGCTATGGCAAATAGTATACATATATCCTTCACGATGGTTTGATATAAACTAGTGCTGGGAAACTATCGATATTATCGATAGTCTTAAACTATCGAAAATATCGATAGGAAAAATATCAATATCGAAATTATTATTATTTAAAATACAGCTATAAAGACTACTTGCTATTATGAATTCGCGCAGAATTACAGCAATGAACAAAACAACAAGAATGGTATCAAGGTATATTTACACAAGGTAAACTCGTTGGCCCATATGTTTGTCAGCTGTTTACCCCATTTGGAACCCTAGTGTCAAAAGTTATTTATGTTGGTTCCGTTGGTTCCTTGTGTTTGTTTACATACTTATGGTTAGTGCGCGCCATTTTGAATTAAAAAAGTGTAAAATTGTGAAAAACATTTTATTTTTGTGAAATTTTAATTCTTGTGATTACTAAGCAAACAAAATACATTTAAATGCATTATTTTTTGCAAGAATACTTTATTTTTATGCTTGAGAATGCACAATATATTAAAAATTGTTTCAGCTTATTATTCTGAACTGCACGTGTTGTTTTTTTTTCAATTTGTGTTTTTATTTTAAAGGCACATTGTTGCGTTTTTTTTTGACACCATGGTTCCAAATACAAAAACAATTTGGCGTGTTGTTTTTGTCTTGTTGTACTTGTTGTAGCAACGAGTTTACCTTGTGTAAATATACCTTGAATGGTATGAATTGCTTAGCTGTGCTTTTTTAACTACTAACTTAATGCCTTTGTGCCGAAATTTTTATATGTTTACATAGAGACCGAAATGTCAGATAGTTTTATGATGTTGTAAAAAAAAAATTATTGCGGGCATAGAATAAAACAATGAACGACCATTGGAGGAAAAGTCCGCTAGATTGATTACCTCTTGGGTTGAGAATCAAATCCAATTTAGAACATTTTCTAAAGTTGCAATAAAATATCTTATAGTCCCTGTTACTTTGGTTCCTTCAGAAAGGTGCTTATCAGCATCATAATTTTTAAAAACTGTCATCTATAATAACGTGCGTACATACATACGTCTCATAGGTTCAATAAAGTGATAAAAACAACGAACTGTAGCCTGATACAGAACTAGTTACCGTTTTTCTACTTAAGTACAAACATTCAGTCGATAGTAATATCGATATATCGATAGTGAAATCTGAACTATCGATAAATATAATATCGATAGTAGAAAATATCCCAGCAGTAATATAAACATATATGTATACATACAGTGACCGTCCGTACCGTATTATGCAGATCAGTACTGTATTAAGGGTATTTGCTTTATAAAATGTTCTCTATTGGACCTGTAGCCGTATTCTTTAACTCGCTAAGCTAAAGCTAAAGCTCGATCGCTAAAATGCCTTAGAGAATACAAAATGCAAAAATTTTAGTGATGACATTAAAAGCTAAAATTGCGGTAAATTAAATTTTTATGGCAATATGAAATTTACCACTGCACGTTACAGAATTGCATTCGTAGCCAAATATCGCTAAATCAACTTTATAGATTTTTAGCGATAGAGATTTAGCTTTAGCGTGTTACAGAATACGGCTGCTGGAATAGCTTTTCCAATGTATTTGACTGTCATTGACATAAATTTCGATAATTTATTGGACGGATCATGGAAGACTTAAGGGACATTTCGATTGTAAATAAAATTTACACGCACTAAACTTTTTTTTTAAATTTTTACAAAATGTATATGAAAAAAATATATGAAATATTTTTGTTATTTTTTCTTTGTATGTATTGGTTTTTACAACAAAAACTTTTGAATAAAAATTAGTTTTTCGTTTAATGTATTGGTGTTTGCTCTTCCATAAGGAAATTGTGGGCACCGCTGATTTTGATCATCAATAAGAACAATTTTACTTTCTTTGGATATGCAATTATGCATTCAAATCCTTATGCATACCCAATATTTAAGGTTTATATATCTGTGGCTTGGTGCTTAAAGGGCCAATGTCAATATTTTTTTGTTTTGAGTTAATCGTTTCATTATGTGTATTATTTTACTCTCTTTTATTTTTCTGTATCAGCCAATGGCTAAGTTAACCCAGAACAGTTTAATGAGGTTTTTTAGACATTGGCTGATACAGAAAAATAAAAGAGAGTAAAATAATACACATAATGAAACGATTAACTCAAAACAGAAAAATATTGACATTGGCCCTTTTAGCACCAAGCCACAGATATAAAACGAATTTTCTATGAAAATTTGTTAAATGAACCTTTAAAATTCCTAATATATTTTTTATGAATAAGAGGGTCAATTTTTAATTAAAATTTTGCAAATTAAGTTTTGATTAAATGAATTTGTAATTTTTTTTTAGCAATTGACTCTAGTTTAAATTTTGAGAATGTTTTGTCAACGATACTTATAAAAGAATTCTATAGAGCCCAAAAATTTAAGCTTTTCTAAAAATTTTGATGTTTTCTAGACAATTTGTGGAGTATTTGGATCATAACTCGGCTATTTTTTTAACCAATTTTACAGATGTTTATGTATATCGACTTACACTTCCGCAATACCACCCACATTTTTCGGATGTTATGTATTGATAACCAATTGGAAACCTCACTTGGAAACTTTGGCTCTCTTCATTATTAAGATATACAGATATCTGTAATGTCTCTGTACCAGAGTAAACACGCCCCGTTTTCTAAACCCGCCCATTATTTAACAGAAGTTTCATATTCTACCCTCCGTGAAGGGTAATTTTAAGTACGTAAAATAGAAAATTTACATGCATATGTAAGTGCAAGTTTTTTCTATCTCCATAACATCCTTCTTTACAAAAAGTAAATCCTGTCAAGAATCAATGCTTAATTTTACGGAAGAAAAAATAATTTTAAATAAAATCATTAGTGGAATCAAGAAATCAATGACGAAATTTTTTAAAAACATATCTTGCATGTTTTGGGTTGCTCTGATGATGACAATCACAATCACGTCAACATTGACAACAGCAATTCATCATCTAAAACTCAACTCACACTTACACACTGTACTAAAATTTAACTGTCAAACAGCCAGAATGACAGGATTTCCAAACTGATAGACAAACCGAAATGGCTGGCTACAACAACCCATGTAACCCATATGCTTTCATCTTTTACACTGAAAAATTTTTAGCTTAAAATTCCCAAAAACCCTAAACATTTTATTTTCAATTAATTATAGTGGGATTTTGGCTAAATTTAAAAGATTTTGGAAAGTGAATAAATAGAGAAAATGCATATACATATGATATTTTATGATCACGGTCAACTATGTTTAATGCAATCAAATCTAAGTGACTGCAACCATGTAAAAAATATAAAAATGTGGAACCATAATGTGAGTGTTAGAGGGAGTTTACACGGTGTCTATTCAGACATGTCTAACAAACACGTTTGTTTTGTTTGTAGGCGATCGGGGTAGAGAAGAAAGAGGGGTTGCCAAACAGACATGAAATGAGTTTTCAAGTTTGTTTATATGAATTTCCATGTTTTTAATTTGTATGTATATGTATATTAGACTATAATACATGAAAACAGACATGTTTGGAAAGACATCGTGAAAAGACAATAGGTTTTTGGAAGCATGTTCAAAAGAGAATGTCAAAAACAGACATGTCTGGAAAGACTCCGTGTAAACTCCCTCTTATAGATTGATTCAAATTATAGCTGAATTGGAGATGCCAGATGCGAAATATAGTTGGTTAAAAAATGCCAGGGATTTCGGTATTAACAAGATCTCGAAGGTAAGTTTTTTTTATAATACATATTCATTTATTTTTGGCCAACGAAAATATATGAACTTTCTAAACAAAGCAATACAAATTTACTATTTACAGATAATATCTGTCTTTAGTTAATCTTATAAAGTTAAGTGAAAACACATAAGCAAGAGGAAGAGGAAGCTAACATTTTCTGAATTTAAGAATTTTTTAAATGTACATACAAATTTATTTATTTTTTCAGAACTGGAAATACAATAAAACTATTACTTAATTAACCGAGCAATTGTAACTTATACCTTCGGACCGTTGCTAACTGGGGCCAAAAGACCTTTTATCGCGAATAAATGTATGTCTTCACAACTACAATAGTGTGGCTCATGTTCCAACTTGGTTGTATAAAAGTGGGGAGACGGGTACTCCCACACAAAGTAATTTATATTTTCTTATATATGCAGAACTACAATAGTGAGGCGCGCTAAGTTTTGTGCATGTACAAACAAATAAAACAAGGACAAGAACAACAGCTTGCTGGTAAAATCAACGCTGTGCACGTATCTTTTTCTAAAATAACACTTTTTTCAACCTATAAAATTACCATACAAGTGATTGAACGTGTAGTTAAATTAATATGAAAATATTTACAAAAAACGAGTTCTACTCATATAAATTGTACAACACGTATATTCACATGTGATGTGAAGACCGCATATTAAACTAAAAACATCAATTTGTTTCTTTTATTTCCAATATAAACATTAAGAATAATAAAAGCACATGCACAAATAAATTGTGTTACAAATTTAAGCAAAACATTTTAATAAATAACTGAACTTGAGGGCTACATGGTAAGATGTATTACTTTTTCAAAATTCCTTGAGGTAAATACAATTTAAATACGCAAAGTTTTGAGCTTTTTCTTGTTATTTTTTCAGAATGCTTAACATCAACGCGTCACTACAAAAGAACCGTTACATATTTGAACTTATTTGTTGCCTTCTGATGTAGAATCTTATGTACTTTGAACGAGTACTTTTAGTATTCACGGCACTTGAACTTTTTTTTAATAAGCCAGTGAAGTGACTGCCTTTGGCAACTATGTGCCAAGACTAGAGTTTTGGCGGGAATCGAACCCGCACTCCAACCTTATAGCCTACCTGTGCAACCAAAGCATTAACGTTTAATAAAACAATTTTAACATGTCTGAGGATTTAGTATGATGGATATCTACTAAAATAGTTTTTACGTTAGCAAATATTTTCTGCCCTTTCGGGAGTTTTGCTTTTATGCCTGGATAAACACGTAGCCCATGACGTTGTAATCTCGGGGGATATGTCACAGGCTAAAAATGTGTTTACCTTCGAGATTAAAGCTGGTGAACCCAATAGGGTTCAAGCGCTGGTGGTGTTTTAAGCCCAAAAGTGCTGGGTAAAGGGTTTAATTTTTGCTTGTAACCTTAAGTGAATTTAGGCTTGCTAGCCAATCTCCAAACGTACTGTTACTATACAACAGAATCTGCTTTGCAGTGGATGTTAGGTCTACGTTCTTGTTAAACCCACTGTGGGAGTAGGCCAACGAGGCCAGGTACTCGCGTTAAAAATTAGCCATAACGATGCATCGGCTGGGCATTTTAATGTACGTTTTAACATCACATTTGTTGAGCATGTCATTATTCATACAGCCATTTATAATTTTTTTTAAATTTTCTTGTGAAAAAGTGTTTTTTAAAAACTGTTTTTTAGTTGTGAAGTTATCTGTCTGTTTTGATCAGTGTATTATTTACATAACAACTTGTCGCAGAATCATAACAAAGGTAATAATGAGAGCAGAAGGTCAAATATGTTGCATGTACAAATTTGTTTGTCATCAATCCGTTGCTTTTTTCCTTTAATCATTACATCTTTGGTCGGATTTGTTATTTTTTTATGCTTAAACTAATACGAAAACACTGTCATTTGTAACTGCTGCTACTCATTGTCACATTATATTAACCATCGTCATCGTCGTTATCATTAACATCACATTAACAACATTGTGTGATTATTTAGACTCACCACCAAACAATTCCTTTCATTTCTTGTACTACCGGTACTTGCACCATTACCACCCTTAAAGATTAAAAGTAAAGAGCTCTTACACTTTTTGCAATAGTTATAGGAACACTTTTGGCTCTTGAAAAAAGAGCCAAAAATTTATAAAATTCCATTATAAATAACGCAAGTATTAAAAATGTGAAATGTTGCTTCTTTATTTTTAGTGGTGAATGAGAGTATAATTAGTTTGTCATTCCGTGTGAAAGACTCAACATAAAAGAACAATTTTGGTGACAAATTATCTCTTGTTCTCCTAAACCGTTTGGGATCAACATCCAGCAAAATCGGTGCAGTAGGCAAAAAAGCAAAAATGTAGTCTAAAAGACTAATATTTTTGATACAAATACTAGAAGGAATGAACTGACTAGAAATAACACTGCCGAATATCGTGGAGCTCTGTCCATAAATTACAATAGGCCTAAAAGCGTAACAAATATCCTTACTGTAGTTAAATTAAAACCATGTTCACACGGACAGCAATACTCGTGTTTCGCGCCCAAAATATGATCAAAACAACATGTCTTGCCACATAAAATTCTAAGAGCGAAACAGGTCGTTTCATATTGAAACATGCTGCGAAACAGGATAGCAAATATCGTTAGTTTATCTAAACTAGCGCTCAAAATAAATCAAAAAATATTAAAAAACAAAATAAAAATTGATGTTAAATTAAATAAAGTGATAATTATAAAATAATTATATTTATAAAAGTATTGAATAATATATTTTTTAATTGTACAAACATTTTAATGTGTTTTTAATAAAATTACACAAACAACACAAAACAATTAAACAAGAATGAATCGTATGAACAGCATGTTTGGCAATCTAGTTTCAGAGAGCAAAATGGTGTCGTAGTTTCATAGAACTAAAGATGACACTGCTTAACTTCGTGAAGATCTTTCAGTTAATTTCAGAAAATTTGGTATGAAGTTAGCACAAAGCTTATTCATAATACACTACCAAACTCTGGCTAACGATTTTCTAAACTCTTGTTAACGAGCTGCCAAGCGTTTACCAACTTGTGAAAAACAGCCGTTTAAGGTCTGTTTTTAAATTTGCTTTCTTTTTATACCCTTCACCACAGGTGGTGAATAGGGTATATATAAGTTTGTCATTCCGTTTGTAATTTCTATAATATTGTTGTTAGACCCTGTAAAGTATATATGTATATTCTGGGTCCTTATGAGGAGCGAAGTTGATTTAACAATGTCCGTCTGTCCGTTAAAATTGATTTTCCGAAGACCCCATATATGATGGGGGCCAGGTTAATATACATTTATGCCGCATATGGTACGGAATTGTTTGCTATTGAAATTCAGCAAGATCGGTCCACAAATGACTGAGATATGATTAAAAAACTACGACTGCCTCAAATTTTTTCCTTTAAAGGTCCAATTAGACGTGACATTACCATACCAACACTGTATTACCAAAACGACATAACCATACCATACAAACCAATTCAATTTTGGTTTCTACGGTCATACGGTGGCTATGGTAATACAGTGTTGGTAATGTGGTTTTTTTGTTGTTTTTTTATGCCCTTCACTACAAGTGGTGGATGTTATTTGTAATAATGTGTTTAACTTTATGCATACACATACACATAAATGCATGTTTATGATATGCCGCTCAAAAAAGAAACAAACTCATAGACTCAATATATTGTAATTTAACGCTTCTTCAGTAAAAGCATTCGTAGCCGAGTTGTTAAGTTCTCTCCTGAGACTGATGATATTGCCAGTTCGAATCCCAAAAATAATTTTTTTTATGTTCTAAAAAACGATTTTAAGATTATAAAACGAATTTCAAACATAGACTTTGGCAAAAGAGGAAACGGGCTTAGGTACATATATACATTTTTTGTTTTTTATATTCTTCGGCATAGCGAAATGAAAAGTTGGCGTGGCTCAATTAATATTTATTTATACCTATCTAAAGAACGTTATTTATATACATAACTTTTTGTTCTTATCTCATCGTGGTAAAGGGTATATCAGATTCGGCATAGCCGGATATAGCACTCTTACTTGTTTTAAATTAATTTGATTGTTAAAACTTTTTCAAATGTTTATATATGTAAAGTAAAAGACACACAAAAAAAGTAAATGAAAAAACCAGCGAAAACGTGTTGCATTTTTGAATAATATAATTAAGATTAAGAGCTAATTTATTTAAAGTTAGCAGCTCGACAAAAGTTTGTAATGAATTAACTCTGTGCTTACAAGCTGCTAGGTTTATTCGGCATTCTCCTTTTTGTTATGAAAACGGTTGTTAATTTTTAGGAAACTAGTATGATCCATGGATATCTAGCAGAACACATTTTCTGAAAAAACGCGGAAAAATCGGTTCAGATGAGGTATGCTAATCGGGATTCAAATCCTAGGATTCCTAGGATTTTTCTTAATTTCGGGGCTTGCGAAATTAAAAACATAAATGCTTTTTAGAGATATTTATTTAAATAAACGTCTTTATTTTAACTAGAAACGTTTTTTAACGATGTCCGTCTGTCCAGTTGGTGTTGAAATGGATTTTCCGAAGACCCCAGAAATGATGAGAATTTGGTTGTTATATATTTCTGTCACCTCTGCTCCTTATAATTTTGCTATGGAAAATCAGCCAGATCGGTACACTTATGGCTGGGATATGGCGACTACCTCTAATTGTACCTATAAATTCTTTGCTGTTGTTTTTTTTATTACTTTTTATACCCTTTACCGAAGCTAAGAGGGTATATATAACTTTGTCATTCCGCTTGTATGTTCCACAATATTGATCCTACACCCTATAAAGTATATATATTCTGGGTCCTTATGAAAAGCGAAGTTCAAATCCGGTTGTCCGTCTGTCCGTGTGTATGTTGAAATGGGTTTACCGAAAACCCCAGAAATTATATGGACTAGGTTGATGTATATTTATGTTACATTTACTCCGTTTAAGTTTGCTATTGAAATTCAGCCAGATCGGTCCAAAAATGACGGAGATATGAGCAAAAAACCACGAATACCTCTAAATTTTTCCAAAAATCCCTTGTTGTTGTATTTTTTTTATTTCTGTATATCTTGAGATCGGCAAGAGCCAAAGTTTCCAAATTACATTTATGTCACATATGGTCCGGAATTGTTTGCTATTGAAATTCAGCAAGATCGGTTCACAAATGGCTGAGATATGAGCAAAAAACCAAAAATCCCTTGTGGTTGTTGTATTTTTATTACTTTTTGCTGTATATCTGGGGATCGGCAAAAGCCAAATTTTCCAAATTAGGTACACACATTTAGGGTGCCAATACACATTATACTACAGCATGTGGGCGGGATTGGAGAAGTGGGCGTGGTACCTCCCGTACAAAAAAATTCAAAATTGTATAAAAACCTAAATTTTAGGGCTGCCATATGTCCTATGGATATGACTTGTATACCAAAATTTTTAGTAGAACATATTTTATAAAAAACTCGGGTAAATTGGTTCAGATACAAAAAAGTTATGACCAAAATTAAATTTTTTTTTTAAATACCCACTTTCGGGAACCATAGTTATCCCCGAGTCCAAGCTTTATAACTCAAGTAAATGCCAAATTTCTTCTTAAACACGTCGGTTAATAAACCTGTCAAATCGGTTAAGATATGGCTGAGTTATACCCGAAATACTGAATCCCCAAAAATTACTCTTTTTTATAATTAACTTTGTTAAAATATATGTATACAAGTATATATAAATGTTTATATATAAATATAAATTAAGTAAATGGTAAAATTCTTCCTTAACACGTCGGTATATAAAACTATCAAATTGGTTAGACAATGGGTAATTTATGAGCAAAATACTTAAAAAATGGGCTAAAAAACATCAAAACTTTTATAAAAACCTAAATTTTAGGGCTGTCATACGTCCTATGACTTAGATACCAAAATATCTGATTTTTTTTAGTAGAACATATTTTATGACCAGATTTAATTTTTTTTTTTTAAATAACCACTTTCGGGAACCATAGATCTCCCCGAGTCCAAACTTTATAACTCAAGTAAATGGCAAATTTCTTCTTAAACACGTCGGTATATAAATCTGTCAAATCGGTTAAAAAATGCCTGAGTTATAACCGAAATACTGAATTCCCAAAAATTACTCTTCTTATACCCTTCACCGAAGGTAAAATGGGTATATATAACTTTGTCATTCCGTTTGTAATTTCTACAATATTGATCATTCACTCTATAAAGTATATATATTCTGGGTCCTTGTGAAAAGCGAAGTTCAAAACCGGTTATCTCTTATTCGGGCCATATTTCATTTTAATGATATTCAAACAACGTTCGTTTATGGTTCAGTCGTCTAGGGGGTTGAGTTTAGAAACTGTTAGTCCTCTGGTTCAATTTTTTAAAGAGAATTTTTCTTTTAATTTGTATGTTCTAAAAACGATTTTAAAAAATATTTACCAGTTTTATTTAGTTTTTGTCTAGTTGCTCCGTATTCTGCTCGCACAATGGTGAAGGGTATATAAGATTCGGCACAGCCGAATATAGCACTCTTACTTGTTTCTATATATCTGGAGAAAAGCAAGAACCAAGGATTCCAATTTAACTACAAGGATTCTAGTTATGAATACACAACCTTTCTAAAACAATGGGCGGGATTGGAGAAATGGGTGTGGCACCTCTCATACAAAGGCATTATAAACACTGTATATTTGGAGAGCGGAGAGCGCCAAAGTTTCCTAACTAGATACAAACATATCGGTTATCAATACACAACATCCCACAAAATGTGGGCGGGATTAAAGAAGTGAATGCGGTACAAAATAGTTGTTTATATCTAAAGAACGGTATTTACATAACTTTCTGTTCTTCTCGCACCAATGTGAAGGTTGGAGAAGATTCGTCATGTCTGAATATATAACTCTTACTTGTTATAATTAAGTTAGTAAAATATATGTAGATATGCACTTATGCATCACAATATGATAACATTTTAATAACTGCTTTCACAAAAAATTTTTTATTAGCTTCGTTGATAAAAAATTCTCATATAATCATCGGTTCACACTAGAGACAATTGCTGAAGAAGTTTACAAAAATTATTTAATCAAAACTAAATTCAAAGTTTTTCTTGGGATTCAAAAAATTAATTAACAAGGTTTCGTTTAAATGTGCTAAGTTCTCATTTCATACTATTGATAAATTGAAATTTAGTGCTGATGGGACAAGCTACTCCTATGCGCATTTCACTGATTGCTTAATTAATTAAATTTTAATTAAACATTAATCCCCTTATTCATAAAAAATATTTTAGGTATTCAAAACCTTTTGTAAACCTCATATATTGTTTATGAATAAGTCTTTGAATGCATAATTGCATATCCGAAGAAAGTAAAATTGTTCTTATTGATGATCTAATTGTACACGCAAATAAGCGATTTTTTGAGCTGGAGAGAACAATTTTACAAGTTTCCATTATTCAAAAAAGTCAAATATGTACATTAAAAATGCTATTCCAGTTCAAACAGAGAATATTTGATAAACTACAGAACAATTTTTGGCTATACAGTTAAAAACAATTCACCCAGAAAAAGTATCTGAAATACAGTGGTGAACTGTATAATACGGTTCGGAAGGGTATATCAGATTCAGCATAGCCGGACATAGAAATCTTACTTGTTTAAGTTGAATTGCATAATTTTTATAGCATAATGCCATACTATGTTGCCTTATCAACAAGGTATATTAGCACTGTTGTCAAAAATGCACTTATTTTGTCATTACTCGCTTAAATAATAAAATTTCGTAGTCAATTTTCGTCTATACCTATAAGGGTAATTTTACTTCATTACACTCATCGGTATGATTATCATTTCAGTAATGGTACCGTAAAGATAAACTATATCGCCTGTATTTATAATAAAATTTTAAATTTAATAAAGGTTTACAAAAAAAATTTTGTATGAAAATTCTCCTTAATAAACATTTGTTAAATTTAATAATCGTTTATAAATACGGGGGTATGTCTTCACTTCTTTCGCCTGCTTTTCGCTAATATTTCGAAGTTTTCATACTCGCCAATGTCCTTTTTAAATGCTTTCCAAGAAGGTCTAATTGCAAGATTTTTATACATATACGGGTATTTCCAGTGAAAAGTCTACTTTTTGTAACGTAACGCCACCAAGTTTTGTTTCTCATTGTTTCTCAAAAAATTTTAATTATAAAATTAACTTTTTTATATTTTATTTTGAAAAGCGCAAGTTGCTCTACATTTTGTAAGAAAAGGGATAACATTTGAACAACATGGACCAAACTTACAAGCTTATTTGCTTGCGGGCGTTACTTTACAAAAAGTAGACTTTTCGCTGGAAATGCACATATACTTATATGTACATATGTATGTGGTCTTGTTGTTTTACACGAAAACGAAATTTTTGTCAGAATTAAAGGATATTTATTTATTTAACCTAAAATTATTGCACTCACTGCAGCCATAACATGTACATAAATAAATAAATACATGAAAAATTAAGTGCAACCTGTATCCATCTATTTATCTGTCTATCTTCTTATATAAGTTTTGCAAAAGAAAAAAATTTGTAGTAGCTTATAAAATGGATAGTGGTTTTCTTAATTTTTGTTGCTGGGACATGTTCATACTTGCTCGTCTAATAAACTAATAACTGTCTATAGTGTAAGTAGAAAACTTGTTTGTGTGTGTTTGGTTAATGTGGCATTATGACGACTACGGTGACCAAACTAGATTTTTTTAACCAAAATACATCAAATGTTTTAAATTTTAGGATAAAAACACGTTATTTTACAAAATAAATGCTGTGAAGATGGATTTTTAAGTGGCGCAGAGTACAAACAGAGGCGAAACGAGACGGAAGATATTGTTTTTTGCAGTCAATTTATTTTAAAGCTGCCCTTTTTTAATCTCTCTTTGCACCAACTTTTTTGCCGCAGTACAATGAACATAAATTTATTTAATTGATACATACCTATGTACATATTTATTTGCAAAACTCTTTTAAAAATTAGCTACCTATTAAGTTTCCCACAATTATAGTACATATACTTATAGTATTTTAGTAAGTATGTAAATAACATTACAGAGCGGATGGTCACCGTATCTATCACGCTTGGCCGTAATAACTGTACGTTACAACGTTACATTGCCTCAAATTATTTTTCCTTAAGGCATTGTTAGAAACCTGTCGGATTTGTCGCATGTACATACATATAAAGACTTAATATAATGCTGGCAAATCTTATTTACAATATTTTTTTTTTGTTTTTGCCAAGCTGACATGTCACATAGTTCTTAAGACTTGTTGACATATAACCAATATGTCAGCAAAATAATACCACTTATATTGACACAATACATAAATACAGTAGAATCCCGATAATTCGTAATCGCAAGGGACCGGCCATTTCTTACGAATTATAGGGGTTTTCGATTTAGCGGGGTTTCGATTTAACGGGGGTAGAACAAAATAAATACGAACTAACGGGGTTTTTCAAAAAACGATAAAAAAAACATAAAAGACAATTGTTAAAAATAAAATTTATAAAAATTATGTATGTCACAAACTGATGTTAAGAAAATAAAACAAAAGCGGTAAACAAAAAATCATACTTTCCATGTTTTTGCTGTTTTTATTACGAATTATAAGTGGTAGTTAGCAAACTTTTACGATTTATAAGAGGTAAAGAAGATTTTATTAAAAAAAAAAAATACGAATTAGCGAAGGGACCAATATGTTTGGAAATTTTTTATATTTTTTTTTTGGGAAAAGAATAACCGAATTATCAATTATTTGACAAAATAAACAAAACGGGCTTTAATCATTTTCAAAAACTATTTCTGAAATATTTTTTTAAAAACCGGTTCGAATAATTAGTTATTTTAATCCATGTCATTAAGAGTGGTGTAGGCTCTATGCGTTTATGTTAGACTTGTTTATCGATCTGCTGCCGTCCATGTGTCCATTTTAATTGTTGGATCAAAATACAGGGGCCTGATTCTAACTGTAGTAATCGAATACTTTCTCAATTTGAAAGCAATTTAATATCGAATCGGTTCGAATCGAGAAAGTACTCGATCGCGACTGCCAGAATAAGGCCCCAGGTCAGATTTATTCAAGATTATTTAAAGACATTTGCTACATATGGTATTTTCGATTAAAGGACAATGCAGGTAAAAGTCTGTTGACTTTGGCAGTTCGAACCAATTTGTTGTGATTTTCCAATGTTTTGTTTAAGGCCCAAATATACTTATCAAAATACTCATCAAACATTGTGGTAGCAGTAGTGAAAATTTGTTTGTATGTGTGACACCGACGATGCTTGATGAAAAATAAAAAAAAATTGATATGACGACAATTATTACGACCAGCACACGTACATGAGTTAATTCGCCTGCATGACAAGCATTTGACATGTGCATTTGGACCTTTCGAAATGGTTAAGGTGCTATCAGACGGGATGTATTTTACATATGTACTGTCAAATTTTCCATCTGTTAAAGTTGTACACATCGTGTGATACATATGAAACTTTGCATGTGTAAAATACATGTGGAAATACATATGTATGTACATTTTTCGATTAGAACACGCTCTATTTTCCTGTGGCAAACATAAACAAAACAGCAGGTTTGTTTTGAAACGTAAACAAAAGTCAGGTTATGTCATAAGGAAAAACATGAGCTGGTGTGATAGTAAAAATTATGAATCGTATGTAAAATGGAAATTTTGACATACATACGGAATTACATATGGAAAAGAAAAGTGACAGTACATATGTAAAATACATCCCGTCTGATAGCACCTTTAGCATTTCGTTTATGGTTTATTATGGCTTGTTGGTATGTTAAAATATAGACCATTTCGCCCCGTTTTCAATAGGCTTGGTCCTTGTGCCAATTGAAATCTATATTTATAAAAAAATCGGCAATAATAACTGATCTCGAATGGGACGACTATCAATAGTTTTTGCGCTCTACAATCGTACCAGACAAAAATGTCAAATTTAATCATGCATAGAAATAAGCTTTTAATTCTCACTAAAGTAAAAAAACACTGATGCGACCCAGAAATAAGGATTTAAACAAACTCTTAAGCCACACAGTAAACAAAATCTTTAATTTAAGATACTGTTGTTGTTAACTTCAAGATTAAGTAGGGACTAAAAAGAGCGTACATTATTTTATTCATTTGCGTGAAGATTTAGTCTTCTTTTTGGCAATACGGAATATAATAACATACATTTTATTGTCCTGTTGGTGCACCGTAAGGCTTGTTGGTAGTAAGTTTGCCTTTTAGTGATAGGGTTGCGTGTTCCCGCTAGAGATTCTGGTCTGTTTGACTACAACGGACTGAATGTCTAAGTCACTTTTGATCGATAATTAAGTGAGAATAAAATTTGTAATTGTATTTGTTACTCTTAATAAATGAACTAAATAAAAAATTATGGCTATAATAATACAAAATTATACATTTTTAAGGTTATTGTTTTGTATTTAACATTATTTCAGTTTTTAAGAGTTCTTCCTTATTTAAAAGTGACATAAACCTAAATTAAATGTTAGTTATGTAGTTTACAAATTGTATATGTATAAAAAATAATATGTAACAATAAAGCCTGTCACTGTGTTTGCTTGTCGCTTCATAAACTTTTGCATTACATTTATAAGAGTGTACTAAGTAGATGCTTAGTTCATAAACTTCATATGGATTATGTATTGATAATGACAGAAATCGCATAATGTTTGCTCTTCTGTTCATAACAATATTTCACATACCAATGCGTTTGACATTTTTAAAACCTGTAGCTAGCTCACTTGCTCTATTTACACTTACTTTTAACCCTAAAAAGATTACTGTAAAATTCACTGTAATAATCTTTCTGCCTATTTAAATTGTATACAGTTGACCGCATTTTAAGAATTTATTTTTTTTTCTTGGCTTGTGAACAGTTTTCTAGTCTTTTATTAGAAGGGATTCCTATTCGAGTAGAAAATCTTAATTTTAATTTTTAACATTTTATTTAATTTAACTTGCATTTGGCAGTTTAGACAAAGTTTGTATAAACACAACCACATGAAGCCTTTACAAATTTTGTCTGTATCATTTCGACAATAGTCTGTATGCATTTCTCCACTGGACAGCAATTTTAAATCTGTATTCTTATATGGAACGGGGCTTACAACGATGCCAATCGTATAAAAACATTCGCCAAACGTTGTCTACGTAGAATATTAAAAATAATTACCAAACGCTGATCAGGACAGAAATCATTCGAGTGAAGCAAATGACAGTTAAACGTTATCGCAAATAAACAAGCTTAACGTATACTCGTTTGTAACATTATTTTAATAACTCAAAGCCAGGACTTTATGTTCTACTTATTGGTTGACAGAAAAATTATAAAATATTTATCATAATGAAACAGAAATAATAAATATTCTGATTTTAAGAAAAATATATTCCTCGCACTACTGTTACAAACGATTTCGGTTGTTTTTTTCTAACTAAACACTTTTTTTAATTAATAATAAGATTTTGTTATAATGTGCTAAATTCCCAATTTTTATTCTTGATAAATACGCTGAAATTTATGGTTGGGGGATATGCGAATATCAGTGTAAAACTGTAAAGCGAATGAGAATTACAAACAATCAAGGCTTATTTGCACCAGCAATAAACAGTGATATATCTTTTCTTAAATTTCGACCATTATTGGTTGGCTTTTTCCGAATCGAAATGTTGTTGTAAGTGGGTAACGAAGAAACAAAATTGAAAACAAACTGCTTTATTTTATTGTTTTCATTCATTAATTTTTTTGCACGGACACCTGTAAATTTAAGATAAAAGCTAGGAATTTAGCACATCATAACGAAATCTTATTAATGAATGAAACATTTTGTACTCCGAAAAAAACTTTGATAACAGTTTTTATTTTACAAAATAATCAAATAAATCTAACATACGTTTCATATCACTAGGAATGAAATGAAACGAGTAACTTCAAGTACTAACCCGATACTTTTCATCCGATACCGAGTACTTTTGGCACCGGTACATTATCCCTTGACTGTTTATGGGTTAAATTATTTTTGTTTCCCTTTGTTGGTTTTTTATGTATGTAGGTATGTTTTTTCTATATGTACTTGATAAACTGCGTTGGGGTTATAAGTTAGTCTTTTGTTTTTTGCACTTACTGCTCTACAAGTGGAAATCAAAAGCTAACAGCGGGGATTCTTTACAAGCAACACTGTGCACATGCAAACCTTTTTTGTATTGTTCAAGTCAATTTATGTTTCATAATTATGAACATATTACGCATTCGAATGTTTTTTTATTGTTTCAAACGTAATACTAAAGTGTGGGGTATTGTGGTGTGTTACGGACCGAAACAGTAAACGAATGAAGAAATGTTTATCATTCACCCCTGCACAATTTGCTACTACCAATAAAAGCAAACACAGAATCCTTCCTATAGAAGTGTGCATGAATTTAAGTGCCTTAGATAAAAAGAAGCAGTAGCTGACAAAAATGCCTCAAAGATGATAAAAGTGGGATATTGAATTATTTTAATTTATCGAGCAATAGTTATATAATATACCACAGTATCTGGCGAGAATCCAACCCATTACCCTAAGACTGATACATTAACTTACTACTAACTTATGTAAATCAATCGTTATTTCGAATAAGCAAAAACCATACGAGAACAGGAGAGAACGCTTCGTTCCATGTGTAACTTTTTATAATACATCTAAGACCTCATTAATTATATATATTCTGGCTCCTTGAGCTATAGCTGGTACTATCGATAGTTCTCATTCCATTGGACTACCGATAGTTTTTTTCGATAGCGATACTATCGTTGAAATCTTTTTTAAGAAAATTATCAATAATATTTTGTTTCTATCTGGCAATAACAAGCCAGCCGTCGTTGCCGCCCAGCTTAGCCAGCTGCGGCAGTTATCTAGTCGGCTTAAGGACCAGTTTGTCAACAAACTATCGAAAATATCGAATGTTGCAACTATCGATAGTTTGACAGCTCTACCTTGAGCCATGTCGGTCTGTCTGTCCGTATGTGGAAAACACGCTCACTTTCGAAAAACTCAAATTTGTTATAAAAACAAATGGTACTATAATGCACGTAACAAATAATGCCCTCACAATAAAATTTGGTACGGCTCAGTTCCATAAGACTAAAAATCGCACTGTCAAATTTCGTGAACATCGGTCCAATTTAACCGAGGCCCATATAAATCCTTCTCTCTGAAACCCGTTTGATACGCTTTAAGCCGTAAAAAATAATACAATTGTAATTAAATTTTGTACGTCACAGTTTCATAGAACTAGAAATCACACTGTCACATTTCGTGAAGGTCGGTCCATAATTTACCACCCTTATATGACCCATATAAACCATACTCCCGGAAAACAATTTTGTGATACCCGTCCATAATTTACATTAGATTGCATTTTAAACAGACTTCTGAAATTTATGTATTTAATACCAGAAATTACTTTACAAAATTTTGGGATGATTGGTCCATAATCTACTGTGGGTACAATATAAATTCCGCTGTTGAAAATCATTTAAGCTCGGCTAAAACTGTTACGAATCATAATATTTTACTCAAGCTAGTTCAAATTTCTAAAGTTCAAAAATTTAGAATAATTCTAAACCGCATTTTAATGCTGACTTCCGTTCCTATAAAGATTAATTAATAATTTCAACAGCCCAATTATGAATAAAAATTCCCCGGAAGTTTTTCCCTTTTCCCGTTATTACAATTAATTTAAAATAGGAAAAATGGGAGAAGGGAAAAAACTCCCAGGGAATTTTTATTCATTATTGGGCTGTATATAAATATCATATAGAGCCCACTCCTGAAATATTCGAACTGCCAGTGGTGGGTATCAAAGATTCGGCACAGCCGAATATAGCACTCTGACTTGTTTTATTTATCTTAATTTTTACATGTTGAACATATGTAGTGTTTTCTCTATTAAAGGATATATTCCTAAAGCGGTCATGCCTTTGTATGAAAGCTGTTGCCTGGTTCAAGCAGTGTTCCATAATGAAAGTATTCAGTCCTTCTGACAGAAGGACTAAATGCCCTTCGGTGTCTGGTCACAAGAGGTTTCACTATACATTTATTTCTTAATAAACATATCAAAATCGTAATCTGCGACGAATTCTAAGAAGATTTGCCCAAGAAACCCTAAAATCAAACTCAAGCTTCCCGTTTTTAACAAGAAAATTTCTTGAAGTTTAGGCCTACCTTCATTTTCGTTGGTTAATCAAAGCTAGCAGACTTTTGCGATTGCATATAAGTACAAATTCACCATCCGAAAATTTAATAATTTTAGCAACGTTTCCCAGGCAGAAAAAGACAATCACCACGACAATGTGCAGACGTTGAAGGGGGTACTATCAACATCAATACAACGTACTATTAACCAATATTACAATGTTGTCACAATATTAAAATGATAAGGCCGAATGTGCGTCTTCTTTTTAGCGTTGTCACAGTACTGTAAATTTAAATTTATAATGTTGGATTCACGAATTTACAACGTAGGCACAACCGTCTTCCGACTCTTATTTTCAATATTGTTACAAATAGAAATTCGCTAAATAAACAAGCAAAAATTTGTATATTTTCTAACCTAAAATAGGTTTTGTGTTTTCATTTTAAATCGACACTATTAAATTAATAAGACAAAATTTTTGTATATATGTATGTATAGCGTTGTAGCGGTATAGAATTATTATAAACACGGTATTAGGAAATAAAGGTTTAATTCTTTAATATACAGTGTTGTAGCGGTATAGTTTTATGGTAAATACGACTTTAAAAAACTAAAGTCGTATATTTGTATTTAGGGTGTTGTACCGGTGTTGAATTTTATTTAAAAACGGTATTAAAAAACTAAGGTTGTAATTTTGTATCTACAGTGTTGTGATGGTACCATATTTTTGGTAGAGTCACAATTTTGTATTTACAGGGTTGAGGCGGTACATAATATTTAGAAAGGTCGTAATTTCTGCCTGGGTATGTTCTTTAATGTAAAGTATTACGACTTGGTAATACATGGCAGCGCTCTCTTAAGTTAATTAATTTGTTCAACGCAGCATTTGCCACAAAATCTGTAAGATAGGAAAAAATGTTATATTATCTTGTAAAACTTTACGACCCAAAAAAATGAAGATCTTACAAAAAACCCACTTAAATTTTAACTGCACTAATTATGTCGACATGTTAAACTTAGATAACGAAAGCTCAATCACTTACTGCAAACATACCGTATAACCATTTGCTCGCTTCCGGATCCAAAAATTCCTCGAACCGAGCGATTTGTGTCGAGCTATTGAAAAAAATCTCGAGGGTATTATGGCAGTCACGGCTGAAAGTCAAAATGTAACACCTTCGATGGACAATTGTATTCATACTCCCCACCACAATCTTGAGCTTAGACCGTAAAAAGAATACATATTCTGGGCCATTGTGAGTAGCGCAGTTTATTTAACGATGCCAGTCTGTCTGTCCCCAGAAATGATGGAGCCTATGTTGTTATACATTTGTGTCACATATACAACCTATTTATCCCTTGTTGTTGTTATTTTATGGATATTAATACATGACATTCGACTCAATGTGGGTGGTATTTTAGAAGTGGGCATGACACAAAATAGATTTATTTATTTCTAATAGATGGTATTTATATAACTTTCTAATCTGGTGAACACTCACAATATTATTACAGTAACGGACTGTAGTTTATTTAAGAAATATTCCGTTCAGTCATTTTTAAATAAATAAACATTTAAAATTCCAAGCAAATTTATTTTTAACGGATTCTAACAGTTATTCAAAAAACTAAGTGCATATTAATACTGATTTTCAGTTGCAGTTAATATTGTCCGTTGATTGAGTTAAATTCTTCTTTATGATAAATTAAATAAAAATGTAATTTAAAGCATCGAAAAGTTCATTTAATTTTTACTGTCAAAAATTCAACCACGAATTCCGTAAAACCAAATGAATTTTCAGTTATCTTATATAAATTAATGTTCAAAAAATTAACTACATATTCCGTAAATACAAATAAATATGCAGTTATTTTATTAAATTTTACTGTCAAAAATTCAACACCATATTCAGTAATAACAATTAAATATTCAGTTATTTTATATAATTGTACTACAAAAAATTAATTTTTACTTACTTATAAAAAATGAATTGCTTGTTTTGTGTAAGCAATACCCATTTTCTATTTGTTAATATA
Source organism: Pollenia angustigena (assembly GCA_930367215.1). NCBI lineage: Eukaryota > Metazoa > Arthropoda > Insecta > Diptera > Polleniidae > Pollenia > Pollenia angustigena. Next base: position 19,222,898 of record OV884061.1, on the reverse strand, counting down.
ATTTAGTTAAATACATCAAATTTTAAAAGTAAAATAATTGCGAAGCCATATCGGTCATGCTGCTGGTGTCTTATAATTGAGAGTTCTTCTGTAAACAACGTGGGCAGTACAACAAAAGTAAAACAAACTTGTGTATCAGGGTAAGTAAATAATAATATTCTCCCTCTCTCGCTTATAAGAAAAACAAGCGGACAGGTGTCTGTCTGGTATTTTTTAGAAATTCAGCTCTTTTGTGGAGTAAACGAAAATAAAATGAAATAACTGAATATTTTATTGTTTTTACTGAATATGGGGTCAATTTTTTGACAGTAAAATTTAAAAAAATAACTGAATATTTAATTGTTTTTACTGAATATGGTGTTGAATTTTTGACAGTAAAATTTTACAAAAGAACTGACTATTTATTTGATTTTACGGAATATGGTGTTGAATTTTTTACAGTAAAAATTAAATGGACTTTTTGTTAAAAATAAATGAAAAATAAGTAGACCGGTTTTTAATTGAAGGTTCATTTATTTTATATTACAATTTCAGCTAATTTTACGTACAGAATATTGTGAGTGAAGGGTTTATCAGATTCGGCATATTTTAATATAGCACTTTCACTTGGTTTTAAACGGTTTAAAAATGTGTCTTTTTTAAAAAACAGAATATGACTTTGTTATCAAAGCGATGCAAAAACATTGTGAAACTTACACAAATTCAATTACGACACACAGCAATAAAAAATTTTTTTGTTATAACATATTTAAACTTCACTGTTTGATTTCGTTATAAATTGAAGGGTTGAAAGGGCAAACAGAATTCCTATTAAGAACCATACACTTTACAACAAAAAGTACTTTTTTATTCATTTGATGTGCGACCGTTGTAGTAGCAGTTTGTTGAAATGACTAGCCACATTATTACATTCAATAATTTGTACACAATTCATAAAATGAGGGTTATTCTCTCTAACATATTCTTTTTTTTATTATGATTATTTTTTTTTGTTGTTTTTCTTTTTTTTTTTAAATAGACCAGGTGTGGTTATTTTATTGTCCTTTAATAATAAAAAACAAGTAAGAGTGCCATATTCGGCTATGCAGAATCTTAAATACCCTTCTCCATAGTGTGATAGGAACAACAATTTATTACTAATCTATTTTGTATTTGTATTGGAGATGCCACGCCCACACAATGAGTACGAAATTTGGACAATTTTTCTCCTAACGTTCGCCGAATCTTTTATACCCATCACCAAAATTAACGTTTTTAAGATATACATGAATCAACTTGTGTCATGCCCACTTGTCAAATTCCGCCCACAAATTGTCGATATTGTGTATTGATAACCAAGATGCTTTTACCAAATTCGGAAACGTTGGCTCTTGCGGTTCACCAGATATACATAAAAATAAAATTAAACAAAAGCATGGAGAAATATGAACAGAAAGCTAAAAAAATACCGTTCGTTAGATATTAATAAATCTATTTTTGACACGCTCATTTCTCCACTTCGACCCACATTTGATAACCTAATTTGGAAACTTTGGCTCTGGCCGTTTTCCAGATAAACAGACATCTATAATGTCTTTGTATGGAAAGTGCCACGCTAGTTTTGTATTCCTCTGGAGTAACTACTATTTAAACACATTATATATACACGCTGGTTATTTCTTAAAAAAATTCGCACCAAATGGTATATTTTTCTCATGTAATGGAGTTTGTAGGTCTCACTCCATATGCGCAAAATTTTATTGACAAGCCCATTAAGCCTTTAATAATCGACCAGCTATTTCACATCTAGTTCACATACAAATGTCCTCGCTCGAAAAAGAGTTTTTAACGAATACGATCAATAATACATACAACCTAGAATGGTAAAATTTAGACTTTTGCGTTTTATATTCGAATAGGTGAACAGCGTCGTTTTAACGTTATTCTAAACATTTTTGAGGATTACATAGTCTGGTTTCTCTTTTTAAACGTTTTTTTTTTCAGAAAGTCACATTTTATTGATTCGAGGGAAAGAGAACATACTTTTCTTCTCACCCCTCTTATCAATCAACTCATGGCGTTTTCTTTCCAAGTAATACTCTGCATTAATTCTGCCTTTTATAATTCTTTATGTTATTTTCTGAAAAATATGTGTTGTTTTGTTTTCTCATGATGTTCCCCTAAAAAAGAAAAAAAAAATACTAGATTGTGAACACTAATTTTAATTAAAGGAGCATGAGTCTTTGTTATTAGTTCTGAAAAAATAAATTAATTTTTTAGCTATTCTCTCGTGGTACTGGTTTTCGCAAATCCATGGACTCGTTTATAATAAGTTTACTATTTTAAAATTAAATATAATGTTATATTAATTACTAAAATATGTACATATTAAAAATTGTGATTTTTTTCTTATTTATTGATTCATTTTATTTAAAATATAATAAAAAAAACAACGTACGATTTCAAACAATAAGTTAATAGATTTAATTGAAAACAATTGTAACCATCAAACAACAAATTCATTCAAAAACCTCAGTTGAGTCAAAATAAATAAGAAACATTTACCCAGGGGCGAATTTGTCGATTACAGAAGCGATGATGTGATAGACACGAGTAAGACAGTAATGCACACCATCTGAATTACAACCTAGTACACTTTTTCGAATGCATTGCCGCGTTTGTGGAGTGAACGCCTACCACTTGCACACAAAGTAAGCGGGATAGTGAAGTGTTAATTCAATAAATATAAACTCGGTACTGCTTCGCACACATTGTAAGCAGGCAGTAGACGGTCTATACACAATCTCGATTACTTCGTGGGCAAGTAGAAGTAAAAGATGAACGAAATTCATTTTTGTAAATTCCATATACTTCCGTCATACACTTTGTAAGCTAGAATTCATTGAACACGAAGTGATACACACTTAATTGAAGAGATGTGATGTGGTATGCAAAGTCCGCCGCTGGGTAATAGGAATAGCTTATCCCATCAACAATAAATTTCAGTTTAATTTTTTGAATCCCAAGAAAAACTTTGATTTAATATTGTAATTGAATAGAGCAAACTAAAATTTTTATAAAATAAATAATTGAAATTTAAATTAATTAACAAAATCAATTTATGTATTTAGTTAACCATAAAAATCTTATTTTAAGAAAAAAACATTTTTATTCCCACCACCGCCACTAGTGATAGAAGTTTTGTAGTGTATAAAATACATTGCTTAATTTCGTAAAATAGCTCTATAAATACAGTAGGTCCTTGTATGCCCACTCTTGGAAAACACTTTAATAATCCTAACCAGTTAAGAGTTAAATTTAATTTCCCTGCACCAGTGGAATGTTTTGTGAATTTCAACAGGCATTTTGTTCTTTAATAAATAATATTCTTAAATGATTTTACTTCTTACGTTTATATTTCTTGATAATTGTTGAACACCCTTAAAAAGAATAACAAAGTTTAACTTTTTTACTTCGTTTTCAATGACAGTATAGCCAGAGTTAATCAAATAAATATTAGAGATCAATATTGTTTACTTCTATTTAGACACACAAAGTTTTATTTGACAAAGTTTTGTTTTCTTTTGTTCGAATATTAATTATATATTTGTAAGCAGCGTTTTTATTATATTTTTGATTAGTTTTTGACAAAAATATCATTTAAAGATTTTGGTCTCAAATTATGATTTTTTTATTTTTAGAAATTATGATTTACTTTAAGTTTGTTTGTACAAAATACACAATTTTATTAAAACAGTAAATTTTTAAAACAATGAAGTTTTGTATCAGCTTGTTGTTTATTGGTTTCGCACACTTTTGTACCCAGTATCTGGAATACACAAAATTGCATCATTATTTCTGGGCATACAAAATATTAAAAAATTCGGCTCGAAATGCAACTGAGAATTCAAATGGCAAAAGGTTCTTTAAGAATGAATTGGTACCATGGATAAATAAAAATTTACAAGCCCTAATAATTTATAAAGATAAATTGTTAAAAATGGGAAGAAAACGGAAAAGTGTTGATACAGAGATTAGAATAAGTTGCGTAATTAAGAAATCGTGTAGAGAGTTTATGAAAAATTATTACTAAAGGGTGGTTAAATTGTAAGGGCCGATGTTGAATGTGAATCACACCTAAACGCCAAGTTTTTTATTTGACACTTCTCTATTTCAGACTTACTCAATTTGAACCATGGAGAGATACACAATCCAACAACGTGTTAAAGTTATCCAGACTTATTATGAAAATGGGCGTTCAAATCAAAATGCATATCGTGCACTTCGTGAGGCACATTTTCACCTCAGTGGATTCGTCAATAAACAGAATTGCCGCATTTGGGCGAATGAGAATCCAAGAGTGATTGTCTAAAAACCAATGCACCCACAAAGAGTGACTGTTTGGTGCGGTTTATGGGCTGGCGGCATCATCGGGCCGTATTTTTTCCAAAATGAGGCCGGTCAGGCAGTTACTGTGAATGGTGTTCGCTATCGTGAGATGATAACGAACTTTTTATGGCCCGAATTGGAAGATATGGATGTGGACGATATGTGGTTTCAGCAGGACGGTGCTACTTGCCACACAGCTAACGAAACAATGGCTCTTTTGCGCAACAAATTCAATGGCCGTGTTATCTCACGTAATGGCGATGTCAATTGGCCGCCAAGATCATGTGATTTGACGCCGTTGGACTTTTTTCTTTGGGGTTATTTGAAAGAAAAGGTGTACGTCGATAAGCCAGCAACAATACAAGAGCTAAAGGATGGGATAATTCGGCACATTAACGGCATAGAACCTCCATTATGCCTCAGGGTCATCGAAAATTTGGACCATCGGATGGAGGTGTGCCGCCATGGTCGCGGCGCCCATTTGGCCGATATTTTGTTCCATACATAATTGAGTAATACCAATATATCATAATAAAATAAAATTTCAATAATTTCCTAAATAGTTTGTGTTTTATTCAAAATCAACATCGGCCCTTGAAATTTAACCACCCTTTACAACCATTGAGAAAAAATTCAACAGGAACCGAAGAAATGCTGGAAGTTTTTGAATAAAAATCTTGGTAGCAACACAACAAGGAGTCAAATAAATGTTTAATATTCGAATGATATCTGAGTAGTTGACAATCAACTAAAAAGTATTAAAGTCTCTTTAATCAGTATTTTCTGAAATTTCAAAAACACTAAAGGAACAAATCAGTTATTCACGTGCTGATTCATGTAACGCTTTAAGAACCTTAGCTCGTTGTCAAACCTCATTTAGCTTTTCACATACTACTTTCTCGGAAATTAAACATATGATTACAAACCTAGATTTAAGAAAGAACTCTGGTTGGGATGAAATATCACCCAGAATGTTATTTGAATGCAAAAATCTTATCTCTCCATTTCTCTCAAGAATATTTAAAGGGATAATTGATACTTCGACATATCCAGCGATCTTAAGCTTGCCAAAATTGTTCCAATACCGAAGGAAAACAATGCTTCAATTGTAGAAAAATTTCGTCCTTTTGCTTTGCTGTTGATAATCAATAAAATTTTTAAAAAAATTAAATTAAAAGTTTGATTTAGTAGATCATAAAATATTAATTGAAAAACTAAAGTATTATGGGGTTAAAGAAAAAGCACTGGCTTTGTTGAAGAACTACTTATCAAATCGGAAACAATATGTAGATATTGAAAACCGTAAAGGTTATACTGGTGTAGTAGAGTATGGGGTACCACAGGGGAGTGTATTGGGTCCTCTGTTATTTAATATATATCTTAACGATATAAATATTAGAATTATTTGGAAAACTGTACTTTTATGCTGATGATATATGCATGTTGTACCCATATAAGCAAGAATAAGTTTTAAAGAAGTATATGGAGTAAGATGCTGCTATAATTACAGAGTATGTGAGGCTAAACAAACTTATTTTAAATCCAGATAAAACCAAATTGTTAAGATTTTGGCCATATGCAACAGATAAACAAAATTTTAGTATATACATATATCAGTGTTGCAAAATTGAAATGGTACTAAACCTCAACAAAAAGAGTATTTTTCTCACCAAATGGTACTTTTTGTGAAAAAAAACCAATAAATTATGAAAATAAAAGGAGCAAACAATATTTTATTGGCATTCATTTATCTAAGTATTTAATAGAAAACAGTGTTTATATTTGAGGTACACATGCATTTCTGTTATACATGAACTCTTGCTTCTCATATAGTTCATATTTTTAGTTAAATATGTATATAAGATTTTTAAAATAAAAACCATATCGGACATGATATTGTTGTTTTATCATTCTGTAAGATGTAAAACGGGTATGTAAATCAGTCACAATAATTTTTTCTTTCTAATTGGGGATAAAATCAACTTAATAATACTTGAATCAAGCGCATTTTGAGATTGATTCAATCTTAGTTTTTCTTAAACCAATCTCATTTTCAGATTATTTCAAGTACGAATTCGGATTAAAACAATTTTATAAATCTTGAATCAATCAATCTCGTTTTCGGATTTTTTCAATTAGGAAATCGGGATTAAATATGGATAATTTAAGTATTTTTCTTTTGAAAATCCGTACTTGAATCAATCTTTCTGTACTTGATCCAAGAAAAGCCATACTCACCGTACTATTACTACCGTTCGGATTGATTTGAGTACTAGATGGATTGATTTTTCTTTTGAGTGTATCAAACTTGGAACAGTTCCTACGTGTAAGCGATTTCTTCTTTTGCATTTAACATCATTTTGCATTTGAAAATGTGCGTTCATTTGATGTTCAGAAATGTGGTATCGATAAAATACCAAAAGCAATATGTGGAATGTCAGCAAACATTAGTTTCGATCTTAATATTGGCTATATTTTTTCAAGAAATTTAAATATATTCAGTTCTGAAATGTTTTGTTTCTGAAAAGATCCGCAAGAGCACGGAATTGAAAACAAAATATTGTAATTAAAAATTTAATTTTATTTACATTGAAGAAATTTAGGCCCTATTAGCTTGACAAAAATAATATTCATGATATTATTATAGTTTTCTTTATCGTTTGTAAATAACATTACTAACAACAGTATTATGCTATTGGTTTTTCCGAAAAAATTTTTTTTCTGGAGTGAAGCTGATTATTACTTTTAAAGATTTATTTTCAAAACAAAATTTAATTCTTAATGCTTTGCAAATTGGATGTTTCTATAAATATGGCTTTCATTTAAATTTTCCACTAACATATTATCCAATGCATCCTTTTTATGAATATTCCTGCCACTTGTAAGAACAAATATCCCATTCTGGAAAGAAAAAATTGAATCCTGGCGTCCACGCTTTGCATTTCAATATTAACGTCGTTAATTATTTTTAAAATATAACAACATACAACAACAAACACATGATGACTAAAACCTGCTATCGAAATGATTATATCACAGTTTAAAAGTTAAGAGTTAAAAAACTCAAAGAATAAAAAAGTACTAAAAACAAAGCGGGGGCACTGCGGTATTTTTAATATGAAAAAGCAATGAAAAAAGTACCAAAGTACTGAATTTTTCAACACTGATATATTTTGATGGGAGAGAAGTTTTTGAAGTTTGCTCAACAAAATATCTTGGAATTTATCTACGAAACAATCTTTCTTGGGATAAACATATTGAGACCTTGAAAACGAAGATTACATCGGTTATTGGTATGCTTTATAAATTTAAGAACAAGTTGTATGAGAAAACTAAGCTGATTATATACCAGTCATTAATTCACAGTCAGTCAAATTATTTGCCCATTATATATGCTTATAAAAAAAGCAATGAGTTAAAATCATTACAAAGAATTCAAAATAAATCATTGAAAGTCGTTTTTAATATGCCCTTAATATATTCAACAATAACATTGTACAGGGATATATCGAAAACAATTCTACCTATTTACGGATTGTATAAATTGCAGTTGCTTTTGTATGTTTTCAAATCGATACATAATATAGGTCATCATACAATTTTGTACTTTTGTTAGGAATCAAACCGTATTTAACACAAGCAATAACATGAATCTCCGAGTTGCAAAATGTCGTTTGGAAACAACGAAACAAAGATTTTAACATATGGGTAGAATTGAGTTAAATAATTTTGAAATAGTGATGAAAAAAATTATTTGTGAAAAAACCCGTATTATTATAAAGTTTCATGTATTAAAGACAAAAAAAAATCAAGTATTTAGTATCAAAAGGTAAAACTAATGGAACTTAAGAAGCTTTTAGTTTAAAAATTCCACCTTCCTTATTTATGAACATTCAATATTTTATCAATGAGTTTTTAAAATAGAATGTTCTCAAAATATCTTCTATATTACATCGATATCAAAAAATATAATATTAAATTAAGAGCCTTTAAGATTTCATATGATGTATGAGCTTCATAGCTCCCAAACTAAAATCGTTTTGCCCAACATTTATACATCACTTTCAATGAAAATTCTTTATTTAGATGGACTTTTTATATTCTTATTTATTAGAAACTAGCTGACCCGATCCGCGTTGCTGGCCCTTAGCAAATACTAGTGTTGTATTACCACAAAATTTAAATTGAGCTTTTAACGAAATTTACGGCCTTTAAATAAATATCCATGGAATCATAATGCTGGGTACACACAATGCAACCTCAAAATATCAAAGCGTTTTGATGTTGATGCAACATGGAATGAATGAAAATGACTTTAATTCACTAGATTGCGTAAATGTGTTGCATAGTGTGTACCCAGCATAAAGTTTATTTTACAGAATAACTTACATATGGTGTAGATATGGGCTCAATCAAAAAAGAAACGCATGTATGTATGGAACCTAATGTTTTAGTAATATATAACTTATCGGTAATAGAAAATCAAAAAACAATGATTGGTGGCTGTGATGGTTGTGGTACATCGTTGTACCATTCGGGATGTTAAGTGGTACAAATAAGTACCAATCGTCCGGGTTGTGGTACATCATCGTACCATTCGGGATGTTATGTGGTACAAATAAGTACCAACCGTCCGGTAAAATAAACTTTCGCGCATAATATCATGCAAAAACCATGCTATGCACTTACAAAAAACGGTCAGGAGACTTTAAAGACTATAAGGTACATTTCGCAACCCAGCAACATTAAATTTGAAGCTGTTAGGGATGTTTAAACTTACAGTGGTGCTCATATGTACCATCCGGGTCGAAAGGGTTAAGGCAAATTGGAAATTATAATTATTTATTACTTAATCTTAAGGCCAGCCGATAGACAATGTTTTTTGGTTTTTTATTTGGTGTAAAAACGTTTAAATTTTTTGGCGTGCCAACTCGGAAGCAAGCCACATACAACTGGCCGTTTAAACCAGCAATAGTCAATGATAGGCTTTGTGCTTTGCTGATGGAAATAGTAAAGGCAAGACGCAAAGGGAATTGGAGCCGCTTGGATTGGAATGGTAAATCGTTGGAAATCATCGCAAGTTTTAAAATTTTGATATTGGATCATTATTAACATAGGTTTTTTTTTAAATATCTTCAGAACTACATAACCGATTTAAGAGTTTGATATCTCGTTTTGAAAAACATGACAACGGCTTTCAAAAAAAATAAAATAAAAAAAGCAAAAATAAATAAATATATGTATGTATTAGGGTGGGTAAATTTTTTTTGTAAGTAGGCGTATAGCAAAAACGTAATCTACAATAAATTCTAAGAAAACTTGACTAAGAAAGTATGGGTCTAAAATATAAACCTAGCTCCCGCCGAGAGACATAATGGAATCTTCAAAATTGGTTTAAAAAAAAATAAGTAATGAGAGCAAAATACTGTTTTATGCAAAAATTACACATTTTTAATGTTCCGTACTCAAAGAGTGAAAATGAAACCTTATTACTGAGACTTCTTTGTACGTGCGTCCATACATCTGTCTGTCCGTCACAGTGCCCATTCTCCGGAACGGTGAGGAAACGGTAAGAACTAAAGAGCTAAAATTAAGACAGAATATGTAGTTAGGTGGCCGCTACAACAACAAACACTGAAAACAACAAAAATAGGAAGGCTTACAGGTGTCCCCATAGAAGAAACTGTATTTTGGCTGTAACTTTGAGGTAAAAACTTTACAGAATATGTTGCATGGGTGGTACAAGAAATACTAAAAAAGTAAAATGTTAAAAAATAGAGGGTGCCCCAAAACAAAAAAAAAAAACGTATCTTCAGATATCATTTAATCCATTTTGTAAATTTTTTATATAAATACATATATTGCACGGTACTCGTAGTACAGAACCTAACATATGCGAGCCCTATACTTGGCTCAATTTATTAAATAATTCTGGGCTTAATTCTGCTTTATCTTTTCGAGCCATTTTTAAAACACCTCTATTTATCAAATTAACCTAAAACTTAAGTTTGTAATGTTATTGGACAAAAGGTAAGAACACAATTTTTTCAATTAAAGTAATTAAAACAACAGAACCCAAGTCTTTTTTACGATCCATTCGGGGTATTTTGGTTCGACTTTCTATAGTCGCTGCCATAACACTATCACGATTTTTTGCAATTACTCGTCGTGAGACATGCGTTAGCCACTGCACATTCCGCTCGGTTTCCTGTATTTGCGACGGAATTCCTGGATCTAGCAGTGGTACATCATCAGATTTAATATACTCCAATAGGTGTTCGTGTGGGATGCTTGCAGTAAATGGAGGCTCAGATAATGGCTGTAGGAAATATCGCCCAAAGAAAAATGGCCAAAAAAAAAAAATGAAAAATCGCCCAAGTGAAGAATCGCCCAAGCGAACATGAAAAATTACCCAAAAAGGTAAATATGAAATTTTGCCCAAAAAAACGAAAAAAGGCCCAAAAAGAAAATGAAAAACGACCCAAAAAGCAAAAACGAATTTTTTCCCAAAAAAAAAAAAAAAAAAATACTAAATTTGCAAAAAAGTGTTTATTATTCATATAAATTTAGGTGACATGTCATAACGCCCAGTGTCGTAGTGCTCTTGGACACTTTTAAAGTGTCATAATGTCCATCGAAGACGAGGACGTTATGACACTTTGCAACGTCCGCAACTTAACTTATAATCAAAAATGTGTAAATTTTTTTTTAAAATACCGTTAAAATTTCAAGTGATTTTTTTTTTATTTTAAACAAATCATTGTCGCCGACAACCATATAATGGTTAAATTAGTTTCTTGAAAAATAGTTTTGTTGTTTGCAACCATAATAAAACATGGTTTTCTCTGCTATGTAAGATTATGGTAGAATTTTAAAAATAGCCCATTTTTTTGGACCGTTTTTCATACAACATTTTTTGGTGATTTTTCATTATGAAATTTAAAAAACGAAAAATCACCCAACAATAACGATAAATAGCCCAAAAATTTTGGGCCATTTTTCATATGAAATCAGGCCCAATTTTACATGCAATTTTTTTGGGCGATTTTTCATTTTTTTTTTTTTTGGCGATTTTTCTTTGGGCGATATTTCCTACAGCCTCAGATAATATGTTGTCATTATCCAAGTCGACTAAATCCATATAATTATGTATGTATATGTCATTGGTGCTGCAATATGAAAATTGGATTTTGCCACGCCCCTCCGCCCGCCGACCGAAAATCAAAAATCAGGCTTCACAGTGTCACCCGCCTGAATATTCTGAAGATTCCCTGAAAATTTCATCAAAATCGGCCCAGCCGTTTTGGAGTTCATCCGTTACATACATACACACATCCTGTTTTATTCAGGACGAACAACGCTACGGTAATGTACTGGCAAGGGGATTGTCAGGTTGGAAGACTAACACTTTTGATAAGGAGGTTTTTGCAGTCTGGCAATAGTGCAGCGAGTATATGTCAGAACAAATAATAAACCAAATCACGAAGGTGTGTTATTAATCTATAATGGGTGTTCTGTAAATCGAAAACGCAAGAAATTAGAAGTTATTTTTAATACACTTCTAAACTAATTTTTATAATTTTTGTTATAAAATTCTGTTTAATGGAGAAATATTTTTATAATATTTGTCATAAAATTCTTTTATTAAATAATTCTTTTTAAAAAACACCCCTGTATAAAAAGGAGAAAAAAGTCAGCCAACAATTACGAGTCTTCTTGTGGAATAGAGGAATTGCTTACTTGCGATCGCAGTATTTACATGCCAGGAGGCAATACCCAAGAACACGAGGTAGAGTGGAAAATAGTATATACCATCAAACCTATAATGAAAAAAGCCCTTAAGACGGCGATCCGTAAGAGTAAGCGAAAATGCTTCAGTGATATATGTGAACAAATCGAGAATAATCCTTGGGGTCTTGCATTAAAACTGGTTACTAAGAAGCTTAAATGCTTTAACCCACCCAGCCAAGAATCATTGTAAGGCACCTCTTTCCTCAACAGGAAACATCTACATGGGAATATAACCCACCGCCAGTAACGATCTCCGAAATAGAGGGAGCTATCTCTAAACTTAAAGATTAGAAGGCACCAGGCCTGGATTGCTAAAGAAAATAAGTCCCTAATAAGTCTGTGTGTTGTTAAACAAAATAATAAATTGAATTTAACATAGAAAAAGAAGAATTTTAGATATTTTAATTTTGTACCCATTTTTAAGTAATAAGTACAACAATCTCCACGTTTTGCCTTATAAAAACGTTGCTTGCAAATTTAATAAAACAAAAAATAAAAAACTACAGGCTGTCACCAAAGTTATTTTTGGGAATACAAAATTTATTATTAGTAAGATTTCTGTATGACGTGCTTAGTTCCAATTTTTTCATATTTGTTAAATTCACTAAGATTTATTGTTGAGGGAAAGCTAGCTTCTATGCGCATTTCACTGGTTGCTTAGGCCAGCTCATCAGGAAACCTTTTCAAAAGATTTAAGAAAAGCCAAAAATATTATACAAATAAAACCCTAAAAGCGAATAAGCCTTACTTGTACCAATATCAAAGCTTAAACAAAACACCAACAATAAACAGTGAGTTTATCTTTTCTTACATGTAACAGTGCACAAATATGCAACAATCGTCATATGGATCTTAAGAACATTATGTCCACCTAAAAGTCGTAAAAGTTAACTTAGCATTTGGCAGTCTTTTCGTTATAAATAACAGCAACAATATCAACAGCAGATGAAGTTAAACGCAGAATACACAATAGAGAAACAAAATAATGTTCGAAAGAATTCGGACAGAATGAAGCTTTTACTATAGCAACACAAAATACAAGTGTCAAACATGCTGAAGAAGTCAAAAAGCAAACTTAAGCAGAAAAGGTTCAAGCTAAAGGAGCAAATGGTCAGGCTAAGGCCGCGAAGCATTACAAACCATGGCAAAATCATTAATAGTTATAAAATCTCAATGATGAAGAATAGAGCTTTTAAATAATTTGTTATATTATTATTAATATTGTTTTTTTTTCAATATTAAATAAAATTAATTTGAACATAAGAAATATTTGACAATGCGAAACGTACGAAGTAATTCAGGCAAGTAAGTATATTTTAAGAACTAATTTCCTAACGTACTTGTCCGTGTACCGCTTGCTTGTCTGAGAACACACTTGTTATTCAGAAACATGCTATGTATTAATCTTAATTGCAAATTTGCAGAAACAATGATTTTATTATTTTCTTAGTATTTTATTTGCATGTAACATGTAAATAATAAGTAAACAAGAAAATTAATACCGCAAAAATAAATTAACTACTTTTCCATACATAATAAGCTGATGTCTAATTAGGGAAAATATTTAATACTATTGAAAAATATTGTTTTAAGAAAAGTTCCTAACAATATTTAAACACATATTTTATTTAAGAAAGTTTTAAGTTTAATCAAAATAATCTTTTTCATGTATTACCGAACCGATGAACTACTGAGCAGAACTCTCGGAAGAGCATAAAACACTGAATATTATTTGTATTTTGTTGTATTTGCAACTGCATCATCTATCAAACTATCCATCCATTCACCTTCATAAACATCAATGGTATATTTGCAACTCGGAGCATTTGTGGGTGGAGCATTTGTAAAGGCATTACAAAAATTATTGTTAACGAACGTCATTGGTTGCCCGGAATATAATGAATGAATTCATTATTGTTATTATTGTTTATTAAATAAGAGTCAAACAATGTTGAATGTTCGACACAAAGAAAAAACACAAAGAAAAAAACCATAGTACCCTTCTAAATAGAAAAAGGAAGCAACAACAACAAAAAGAAAAAACTCAAACAAAAAAAAACAAAACAGGAAAATACAAAAAATCATTAATTCATTTACACCCAACATACCGTGAAATCAAATAAATTCAACTATATTATTTCGCTTGTTTAACATTATGTTCCGTTTTTCACCAATTTTAAATGTATTTGTAAGGGCTTGTGTGTGTGTGTAAAGTTGGGCTGGAGTATGTAAGAACTTCATTATCCCAGCCGTAGAAACCTAAAGGTGTCCAACTGGTAAGCCTTTTAGAAGGCCTTCTATAAAAACGTTTCTAATCTTGTGATCTGATGCTATAAAAATGTCAACGAAATCTCCTTAAACATTGTTGTTAATTTAAACACCAAACGTTGTCAAATCAAGAACTAAGATCTAAAAAATACCATACATTGTCAAATCCTGCACGATTGCCCGTTGTCAAATTGAAAATATTTGTTGTTGCCCCGTTGCTTTATTTGTATACCCACACTGCAATAGTGGAGAGGGTTATTGCATTATTATTATGCAATAGTGGAGAGGGTTTGTGTGTAACACTAAAAAATATTGGTCCAAGACCCACCTTTTTTATACCGATCGGCTCAGAATCACGTTCAAGAATCAATTACGACATTGCAAAAAATGATGTAGAATAAGAGAAATCTCATCACGTATAAGCTAGATTGATTGAATAAGGATAACACGAATACAAAATCTGACAAGCTTTTTTTTTACACATTTAAGAAACTTACGTATTCTCATCACACCAGCGGTATATTTTAACAACATATATTGAAGGTGGTAACATTTTTATAAAATAACAAAAACATATAAAATCAACTCATGAAATTTTCATGTTGTTTTTGTAAAAGTTGTAAAACTGCAACCATCTTCTTTTTTTGTTTTAATTTTTTGGATTTTACTTATACCATCCGTGTAAACATACACTGAAAGAATTTTCTTCGCAATACTAACGAATTTTGACATTAATCCCATGAAAAATTGCATTATAAAGGAACCTATGCAGCGCTTCGTTGTATCAATGAAACCTGTTTCATTAAAAGGACTTAATGAAACATTACATTAGATCCATGAATATTATTCATTGGATGAATACTTTCAATAAAGTAAAATTTTTTTTTTTTTTTTTATTTTTTTTTTATTTTTTTTTTTTTTTTCTTTTTTCTTATTTTATTTTACTTTATTTTATTTTTTATTTTTTTTCTGTCTCTGGTGTGATTCGAACATGTAACCTCGGTGCTGATAGACTAGCTCACTACCAGCTAGTCTACCGGGGCAGTGTAGTTTTTGTATAAAAAAACTATGTTTTTTTCTCAATTAAGACCGTAAATATGAGATTAAATTGTCCATAATAACAATAACAACGTTGATTGAAAGTGGATTGAAAGTTTTTGTTTCATTACTATAATGACATTTTTATTGTCATAATGAAAATTTAAATTTATGAAGGCAATTATTGAAATATGATGATTTTATAAAAAAATTTTTTGATTTCATAAATTTAATGGCATACATGTAACATTAGATGTATGAAGTTATTAAATCTTACATTTTTTAAATAACAATTAAACATTTTTTTAAGGAAACTATAATTTTGTATTAATTTATGAATATAGTTATGTTTGTATATTGTTTTTTTAAGTTCCCAATTAAAATTTTTTGTTTAACTTGGACAAACTTAAGTTTTCATATATCCAATGAAAATTTTTAACGTAATTACGAAATCTAATGAAGCGATTTTAACGAAAATACTTCATCAAACCTATGAAATTCCATTTACACAATGAAAATTTTCATTTACCCAAGGAAAACTTTTTTATGAAAATGATTCATTAAATATATGAAGCATTTTTCTTTCAGTGTAAAATATACTTACAACAGACTTTTATTGTTTTCTTTTAAACACGGAGAGAATTTCGTATAATTTTGATTCTACAAAGTCATAATACATTGTATTATCTTGTAAACTAGCCTTTAGTGAAATTTGGAATGTACGTTTTAATGGCCGTAGCGACTGCGCCTATTAAAAATGGTGAGAATCGGTTTATTTTTCTTACAAACCATCTTTCCATATTAGTTTTTAGATAACATTTGTCGAAACATATTTTATTGCAATTTTTACCTAACTAACCTAATACTGGTATTGACATAAAAATTGGCAAAAAAAAAACTTTTACGACGAAAAAAACTTTGTATAACCCCCGTAAAGGGAAGTGAATTAAATACTTCCTACTTTCCAGATGCTTAAAGGCCTACCAAAAGGCTTCTATACTTTTTATTTTTACCGCTTAAATCCGTCACAAAAGAATAATAATACGGCTATTAACATTCTGCATTCTAGATGATGCCAGATGATTTCATCGTAAAACGATAGATTTAAAACAATTTTCGTACAATATGCAGCATAAAATTAAATAAGCGAACCCTTTTTTCTTTTATGAAAATACACAAAAGACATTTAAAAAAAACGTATTAGATCACAATTTACAACGACTTTATTATAATTTTACTATAAAATGTATTATAAATCTTGTTGTATATTTAGATATTTATTACCTCTAATATATTTATAATTCTGCTTCGTACTAGTAAGAGATCGTGTCTTAATTGAGGATATTTTTTCTAAACTTGACTGTTTTACTTTCGCCAGAACTATTTTTTTTTAAAGAGCCACTTTTACGCCCATTTTTTTCGATTTACCTAAAATCAGAAAACGGCTCCATTGAGTTGACTAATTTTTCTTTCAAATCTTCGTATTAATCCATTTTAAGTTTTCATCGATAGAAAAATTTACCACGCCTACTTTTACGCCCACTTTTTCTATTAAGCGCATAAATTGAGAACGGCTTGACCGATTTGGACGATTTTTTCTTTAAAATGATCGCCATGGTCCACCTTAGGGTTTTACGGAAAGAAAATTTTGCCCCGCCCACTTTTACGCCCACTTTTTTCGATTTACCTAAAATCAAAAAACTGCTCCATCGATTTGACTAATTTATCTTTCAAATGTTCGTATTAATCCATTTTAAGTTTTCATCGATAGAAAAATTTACCACGCCTACTTTTACGCCCACTTTTTCTATTAAGCGCATAACTGGAGAACGACTTGACCGATTTGGACGATTTTGATTTGACTAATTTATCTTTCAAATGTTCGTATTAATCCATTTTAAGTTTTCATCGATAGAAAAATTTACCACGCCTACTTTTACGCCCACTTTTTCTATTAAGCGCATAACTGGAGAACGACTTGACCGATTTGGACGATTTTTTCTTCAAAATGATCGCCATGGTTTAACTTAGGTTTTTACGGAAAGAAAATTTTGCCCCGCCCACTTTTACGCCAACTTTTTTCGATTTACCTAAAATCAAAAAACTGCTCCATCGATTTGACTAATTTTTCTTTTAACTGTTCGTATTAATTTATTTTACGTTTTCATCGAAAGAAAAAATTACCACGCCTACTTTTACGCCCACTTTTTCTATTAAGAGCATGATTTGAGAACGGCTTGACCGATTTGGACGATTTTTTCTTTAAAATTATCGCCATGGTCCAACTTATTCTTTTTTGATTGAGCCCATATCCACACCATATGTAAGTTATTTTTTAAAAAAAATTTATGATAGGTATTCCATGGATTTTTATTTTAAAGGCCGTAAATTTCGTTAAATGCTCAATTTAAATCGTGTGGTAATACAAAACTAATGTTTACTTAGGGCCAGCAACGTAGACCGGGTCAGCTAGTTTTCTAATATATTCCAGTTTTCTTCAATTGTTTGGAGAGCAAGATTGACTGGAATGCTCGGAAATAAAGCCACTACATCAAATGAAATCATTATTTCGTCGTCTTCTATTCTAGTTTTATTGATCCTTGATTTAAAATCTATTGCATCCTTCACGTTGTATTTAGATTCTTTCGTAAGATTTTTTAATATGTCTACCATGTATTTGCATAAACCATATGCTGGTGAATTAACGGATGAACAAATTGGTCTGAGTGGGGTGCCTTCTTTGTGTATCTTCGGCAATCCGTTTATCCTAGGTGCTATTGATGTCCGTGTACTTAGCCTGTATTTTTCCTGTACAGTTATTAGATTTAAATTAAACAATTTTTCTATTAACAAGTTGTTTTTGTTCTGTAAAGTGGCGGTTGGATCTTTTTTCAAACGTTGATAAGTGCACATGTCACCTCCAATTTCCCTCATTTTGCGTAAATAATCATCTTTCATAATAGCTACAGTTTTATTGCCCTTGTCAGAACTTAAAATAAAAAACATCCTCATTTTTGTTCAAAAATTCCTTCGTTTGTACCACTGTATCTATAGTTAATTTGTCTCTAACATTAAGTTTTGTTTTATATAAGTGTCCGTCTATGAGTGACGTTAGTTTGCTTCTCGCGATCTCCTGTTGCTCTCTGTTTTCGAGTGTACGGATTACATCCTCCCCGTCAGCAATACATTTAAACAATGGAAATGTTGTAATGGTATTGGGTAACGCATGCTTAGGCCCCAATGACAATAACCATTTAACGTTCGTTGGTATGTTTCTATCAGTTTTATTTACAAACCAATCTTCATTGTTGTTGTTGTTTATTTTGATTTTCTTATTATGCTCGTCCTTTAATTTTTGTAGCTTACCGATGTGTCTTGATTTATTATTGTTATTAAGTTTGTCATGTAAAATATTTTCTGCCTCTATAAATGATAATAGATCCTGCATGTCCATTATTTTCTTCAATGTTTCCTTTGTCTTTACCAATTGTTTTCCCACCAAATCTGTCTGTCTGTGTTTATGCTGTATCAGCAAATTTAATATTCTAATATGAAAATTATAAACAATACTTTCCAAATCATTTTGAGTATTTGGTGATATTTGGTTTTTAACTTTAAAAATGCTATAAATGTTTTTTGTCGCATTACGAATGTCAATTTTTAACTTTTCAAATTTTAACTTTTATTTTTGACCGAAAAAATAAAAGTCATATTTTAACTATTATTTTTGACTTAAAAAATAAAAGTCAAATTTTAACTTTTATTTTTGACCGAAAAAATAAAAGTCAAATTTTTACTTTTATTTCTGACCGAAAGAATAAAAGTCAAAAAATAACTATTATGTTTCGACTTTTTTTAAAAAAGTCGTAACTGTTACGGTCCCTGTTTATTTCTATTTTATTTTTTATGCGACATTTCGTATTAGCTATTGTTATACCCTTCACCTCAGGTGGAAAAGGGTATATATTAGAGCGACTCACCAAAAAAAGTGCTCGATGTACCCTCCTAAAAATGAACCTTGGACTTTTCTAAGATTTCATTTTAAATATTTCGGCTCCAGGGTTGACCTTTCGTGAGCTGGACCAGTTTGAAAAAGGGTATATTTTTGCATGTTTTGTTACTTTAAGAATCTGTTTCCTTACCAACATATACAAATTGGGTATCGTAAGAAAGGTTTTTTTAAGGCGCGTCCAACTGTATATAAAATGTATCCAAGGACGAACATCCATGTCCTTTTTTTAAGGATTTTCTGTAAAAAAAAAACGGTTTTTGAATTTTTTGTTCGGGGTTGTTTGTAAAAAAAGTGCCAAATTAACTAAAGCTAGTCTACCGGGGCAGTGTAGTTTTTGGATAAAAACTATGTTTTTTACTCAATTAAGAGCGTAAATATGAGATTAAATTGTCCATAACAACAATAACAACGTTGATTGAAAGTTTTTGGTTCATTACTATAATGACATTTTTCATTGTCATAATGAAAATTTAAATTTATGAAAGCATTATTGAAATATGTTAGCTTTATAAAAAAATTTTGAGATCATAAATTTATTGGCATATTACATTAGATGTATGAAATAATTAAATCTTACATTTTTTGATTAACAATTAAACATTTTTTTAAGGAAACTATAATTTTATATTAATTTATGAATAAAGTTATGTTTGTATATTGTTTTTTTTTATGTTCCCAATAAACATTTTTTGTTAAACTTGGACAAACTTTAGTTTTCATATATCCAATGAAAATTTTGGCCCTATGTTCCTTGTAGGAGTTTAAAGGAACTAATATATATAATGAAAATTTTTAACGTAATAACGAAATCCAATGAAGCGATTTTAAAGAAAATAATTCATTATAACTATGAAATTCCATTTAGACAATCAAAATTTTCATTTACCCAAGGAAATTTTTTTTATGAAAATGATTCATTAAATATATGAAGCATTTTTCTTTCAGTGTAGTTGTGGTGGAGGGTATACAAATTCCTATATAAAAACTTAAACAATTTTACAACATTTAAGCTATTTTTGACAATTATTTGTCGTTTTAAGCAATTAGATAAAATTATTTAGATGAAAGAAAGTGAATTATAATGCTTTGTTTAAGATTTTTTTAACAAGCTTAAATTTGTGAACTGTCACTACAGCCCTAGCAAATGCTAACTGATGAAATGTCACATACAATCCTTAAACTACAAAAGTAAGTAAACCCATGAACATAAACAGGTAGTTTTTAACCAGAAACCCCAAAAATCATAATGGTAGAAAAGTAAAAAAAACTGTTAATTTAAATATTGAGAAATGTTTTTGTAGCGGAAGTTAGCCGCGGAGAGATATTTGAAAACCACTAGAATTCCCGCTTACCTCTAAAATGTATTTTTTCCGCGATTGACATTTCGGAAACGCTAGATTAAGCGGGAAAATCTCTGAATTGGCAACAGTGCAGATATTGTTTTAGATAATTTGCTAGATGCAGCCTTGACAGAATTGCACAAGAAGAACATTACCATTAAATACGTGGCAAAGTACGTAGACGACATACTGGCTGTAATAAACATTAATGACAAGGAAGATATACTAAAAGCACTCAACGGGTATCACCCCAAAATTAAATTCACAGTTGAAGTGGAGACGAACAGAGAAATAGGATAAAATAACATGATTGGTATGCAAAAAATACATCATCTGGTAGAATTATTAATTTCAACTCTACTCAACCAAAGGCTCAAATAATAAACACTGCAAAAAATTTTATACGTAGAGTTCTTGACATCAGCGATGAACCACATCAAAAATCAGCTGAAAATCACGAAAGTACTTAATGACAATGGTTTTTCTACAAATTTAATTAAAAATTTAATAACTGCCTATAAACCTATACAAACAAACACAAATGGTAATATTGACAAGGAAGAAAAATATTTTTACAGTCTAAATTACATACCGGGCCTCACGGACAACAATAACATAAAAAGTGCAATAGATAAAACTGACATGAGCTTTGTTTATACACCAAACAAAACATTAGGTGCAATATTTACAAATACAAAAACATCAATAAACAAATTACAACAAAATAACGTAGTGTATGAAATACCATGCAAAGGTGGCAAGAACAACAGCGGCGACTTAGTTAACATTGGTACAACAAAGAGAAATTTGGAGACAAGAATGGAAGAACACAAAATACCCAGCGGGAAAATGGAATTAATAGGAATCGAGAAAGTAATACATATCTTGTATGATATTTGATTCCAGAATTCATTATTCTTAACACAGACCATGTCCTAGGATTGTAATAAATTATTTTAATGTATCCTGCGAATGAATTAAATAATTCATTCTTTGGAATAAATGATATTATTCAAAAGTCTTATAATAAAAGTTTTCTCCAATGCCGTTTGGAATACATTTTTTAATACCTGTTTACTTTAAATAACTTTGACCCACAGACATATAATTTGTGCTTTGACCGTACGCTTTCAAACACAAACTGCGACTAAAATAAAAATTATAAGTAGGCGACATAAAGGCAGCCAAAAAATAACGGATTTTTATTAAGGAAATATGTATGTAAAGCAAAAACACGAATAATTGTTACTAACAGAAACAATACATTCCTTGTTCTGCAAATGTGGGAATATACGTGGTAATCAGTGCTTAAATTTTGTGTCTGATGAAATTACCTTCTCGATTCCAATGAATGCATTATTATTCTTTCGAAAATAATGCATTATTTTTTTAATTATTTATGTAATCAATTCCTCATTTTCCCGCTGGGTATACATAAACAAAAATAAAGAAAGCACTGCATTTTCACAACACATTTTACAAACAAAACATAAACCTGATTTTGACAACATACGAATACTTGACAAGGTAAAGAACGAGAGAAAAAGATACACAACAGAAAGCATGAGAATCCAGCAAAAGATAAACAAAACTATGAATAAAAAAGTAAGATTGCTATATTCTGCTATATTCGATATCGAAACCAGGGGCCTGGTTCTGGCAGACGTGATCGAGTGTTTTCTCGATTCGAAAGCAATTTAATATCTAATTATTTATGTCAATACTGAACGAATCGGAATTATTTTTTCGGTAATGTAAAGCGTTAATTTGAGTTTTACAATACTGAAAAAATAATTTCGATTCGTTCAATATCGACTGAAATAAAATTGCTTTCGAATCGAGATAGTACTCGATCACGACTGCCAGAATTAGGCCCCAGCTCTTGACGAGTACGGACGTGTATCGGTGAGTAAAAAAAGAAAAAAATTCGAAGTGAAAAAAAATATTTGTAATAGGTAAAAAAGGTGCCCGAAGAAATTTGTGAATGAGCCTCACAAATACTCCCAACAACGAGAGTAGGCCCGGCACAAATAGCAGAAATGCGTATATTGTGGTAAGCTCTCCGCGCGTGAGCAATGAAAACATTCGATATCATGAATTTAATAAAAATTATTAAAGTGCAAAAATTGCCAGCGGAACTGGTTTTCCATACTGCAATTTAAGTGCAAGTGTGCCCAACCTGAGCAAGTGTATTGATCCGACCGTAAATGTGGTTCAAAGTGTGAAGTCGTCTGACCAGAGGAATATTAACGAAAAACCTGGTACATCACGATTAGCATTAATAAATACTGGAGCTGTGCCTAAAAGTACTAAAGTACAAACAGGCATGGACAGATATATAACAATAACCAAGTGAGAGACTAGTTCTAGGTCCACCCAACAGGAACGCATGGCCAAACAATACAAAGGCTCTTACGTAGTCTCTTTGCCAACAAGTGGTAACCGATTCTCTGTACTCTCCATACCTGACGATGAAGAAGCAGAATCAGCCAAAGGAACAGCCACTAAAGAAATTAAACTGCCACCTTACTATCTGTGGGAGCAAACATCAAGTATTATATCAAGACACCTGGACGCAGAAACTAAAAGTTACTTTACATATTAATTAAAAAGTGCTAAGGGTTTGATTATTGTCATAAAAGGCATAGATAGTTCTGTTCCTACAGAGGAAATAAAATCTGCCGTAGAGCTAGAGGGGTATGAAGTAAAATCTGTTTCTAATATTTTGAACAGGAATAAAGTTCTTCAACCAATGCACCGCATTGAGATATCATTTGATTCATCGTTCATCCCATATACAACTTGCGTTACCTACTCAACAGAAGAATAACTGTTGAGGAGCCATTAAAACGAAAGGGTCTCTCCCAATGCACAAACTGTCAGGAATACAAAATGATATTGTACATTGCCTCACGTATGTGCGGTTTGTGGTGACGCTCATAAAACCGCCGAATGTAATCGTTCTTAAGCTGACCCGAATGTAAAGAAATGCAGCAACTGTGGCGAAAATCACACGGCAAACTATAGGGGCTGTAAAGTCTTCTTGCATTTAAAAACACCTGCTTTAGTTCAAAAATATACTCACTCCCAATATGGTCCGTCACATGCGCCCAGCCAAGCCGATGGCTCTATTGCTAGTACTACACCAACAAACAAAACCACTTATATGCCCAAGTCTTAAAAGTAAACCCTAATGCGAAAAAGGTCTACAAATGCCTTCTGGAAATATGCCTAGCTCAATCGAAAATTTAATTCAAACTATTAATAACTTCATGGCCACTATGCAGAACCTGTTTCAGGAAATGATGCGAAACGAGAACATGCTCCTGCAAGTTAAAATCAACCACAAATGCACCAGTTAAAAAAATGTTTCTGGAATGCAAACGGGTATCCCAACATGAACACGAAGTTGCAAACTTTCTTCAAAGGCATTAAATCGACGTACTTTTTGTCTCAGAGACAACTTTACTCATAAAAACTGCTTTAGCGTAAATGGATACCTTACGTATGACACAAAACATCCCAGCGGACGGGCTTGCGATGGCACAGCCATAATTGACTCTTACCATTGCCAGTATTCGAAGAAGATTGTATTCAGGCCACATCTATAAAACTTACTGATTTCAAACTTACGTTGTCATCCGTTTATTGTCCACCGAGGCACAAAATTGTACACTATAAATTTCTCAACTTCTGCTCCACATTGGGCCAGCAATTCATTGCTGCTGGCGATTACAACTCTAAACATACATATTGGGGCTCCAGACATATTGTTCCTAGAGGTAATCAGCTATACAATACCGTAACTGTAAAAAGTTTTAATGTCGTATCGAGTGGTGAAGTTACCTATTGGCCAACCGACTTCAACAAGCTACCAGACCTAATTGACTTTGCTGTAATTGAAAACATCAAGCGCGATCAGGTACTAGTTCGTCAGATCATTCACCTTCAATCCTCATTTTAAAAGGCAAACATAAACACAAATTGGTTAAAGTATAAAATGTAGGTGAGCTCTCACCTATCACAGTGCATTCCCCTAAAAAATTCATCTGACATCCAAATAGCTGTCGACCGATTTACAGAAGCCTTGGATTCTGCAGAAAGAAATGCAATCCCAATTAAGCGGACAATTAAACGTGCTCCTTACAATACAACGACGGATATAGATACAGTAGAAGGCTATTTAAACAGCCTAGATGACACAAAAAAATCGAATTATAGCATATGAAAGGCTGTACGGCATATGAAATGCCCTATAACCCAAGAATATCCATTAAGACTGGAAAACCGCACTTCGCGGGCCACCTTGAGAAAGTTTTCACGCCACATGATGCACATATTTGTTCCTGTCGTCCAATCATTCCTGATAAGGTAAACCATCCAATAAAATTTAACATAACTCAAGAAAAATCTGCAATAGAAAAAGTGAATATTAGAAAATCTCCCGGACCTGACCGCATCGCAGGGTCAATGATAATAAACTTATCATCGTCTGCTTCTAGAATCTTGCTGCTCATTTTTAACGCGATATTAAGAGTCGGATACTTCCCATCCTCATGGAAGAGGTCTATAATTGCTATGATTCCCAAGCCAGGAAAAGATGCTAGCCAGGTTGAGTCGAACAGACCGATAAGCTTATTATCAATCCTATCGAAGCTTTTCGAAAAAATATTCGTTTTAAGTATTACTCCTCAACTTAATGAACACGACATCATGGTACAATAGAATAAGTGCATAGAATCGTCACTCTAATTAGATCGGCGTTTGAGAAAAAGCAATACTGCTCAGCCCTGTTTATAGACATTTCCCAAGCATTTTACAAAGTTTGGCATGATGGGCTACTCATCAAAATAACACGAATGCTTCCTCAAAACACTCGCAAGCTTCAGGAGAGCTATCTAACAGGCAGAACATTCATAGTAAGGTCGCAAGATAAACACTCCCCCTCAAGAAAATTACTGCCGGTGTCCCCCAAGGCAGCATATTGGGACCACTACTATATATTATATACACAGCTGATATGCCAACAAACCTGAGAACGTACACCTCTACATTTGCAGATGACACAGCATTTATAAGCGTTAAACATGACCCAAAAGTCGCATCGCAAAATCTACTGTCTCACATCAACGAACTAGAGGCGTGGTTGGACAAATGGAAAGTGGAGGTTAATCCGGCTAAATGTGCTCACTTAACTTTCACTCTCAGAAGACAAACGTGCCCAGCAGTCAAAATAAATAACGTCAGTGTTCCGGTAGAAAATTATGCAAAAATATAATTGGGAATTTATATAGATAGACGATTGACGTGGTCACGTCATATTATATTGAAGCGAAAACAACGGCTATGAAACTTAAGCTGCTCAACTACATTGGCTTCTCGGTCGAAACTCAAACTTGTCTTTAGACCACAAAATTCTCTTATACAAGTCCATCATAAAACCAATATGGACATATGGCATCCAATTATGGGGTACTGCATGCGCATCTAACATCCAAAAGCTTCAAAGAAGACAGTCTAGAATATTACGACAAACTGTCCGCGCCCCATGGTGTATACGTAATGATATTATCCACAGAGATCTCAACGTCCCCACTATCCAGGAGGAAATTAAAAAAAAATATTCAATTAGCTACATAGATAAACTAATGGCTCACCCTAACTACCTCGCTCGGGGTCTGCTTCAGTTCGAAGGTCACCAGAGGCTTAAAAGAACCGATAATTTTAGCCTAACTTGAAGCCATTTTTAAAATTTGAATACAGCAGTTAGTGGTAACATTGGTAACAACTAATAAACAACAAGTAGAATTAAGATTTGAGTTAATATTGTAAATTTCGACAAGAAAGATTTAATAATAAAAATAAATTAAAAAAAATATTCGGCTATGCCGAATCTTAAATACCCTTCACCATGGTGTGATAAGAACAGAAAGTTACATAAATAGCGTTCTTTAGATATAAATAAATCTATTTGGAACTATCCCCACAATTAATTTCGACGTTCCGAAGTTTTTCCCAATATCAAAAAATTGAGATAAGTCTGTTTCCTGTTTTGCCAAAGTTGATGTCTTCAAATCGTCTTCGGTTGCAGGAGTTTTATATAAGCGGTATTCAGTCTTCGTAGCAAAGTACTCTTGCAGACCTTGTACACGCTTTGTAGTATAAAATCGAATTAAATAAAACAGGGTTGTACACTTAACATAGACGGTATAAACCGCTATTGTAAATATTTCATTTGATCGGATATTTAATTATTAAAACAAAATTAATACTAATAAAAAAGAAAAATAATTAGCTATAAAAATAAAATAAAAAAGGGTAAATTAAAAGGCGTAAATACATATGTTTAAAATATATATAAATTTATCTAAAAAATTTTAAAAACTGATCAATTTCTTTTTAGATAAAAAAGAATCTAAAATAGTGGGACTCGAACCCGCAAACCAACAAAAAGCTGTTGGGAACACACCGTCTAGACCATTCGACCACCGTGAGACATAGAAAACGATTGTTGATATGAGTATGTGATATCAATTATTTTTAATAGTAAATTGAAGTATGTGTTTGTGTATAATACAGAAGGTATTATTAAAGAATAGAAGTTCACCATAAATATTTTTAATGAAAAAAAAAAAACACAAATAAAAAACAACACACAACTATTTTACAAGGTTACCATTAAACATTTTTAAACGTAAACTGTACACAGAAAAAATTATTGCCGAATTATTTTCAAACAAACGCTTGTTTGAAATTTTTTTTGATTTCTACAAATTTTTTTACTGATTCAATCAATATTTTTGTTTGATTTTTATTTAACCAACAAAAATGTGGACAACTCTTCAAAAATTTAATAAGCGCGCTATTGGTTTGAAGTTTTCATAATTTTGTATGAAATATTTAACGCTCTTTAATGTTGTCGTCTTTTTGCAATTTTTTATTGATTGTAAGCAACACTTCTTTATGTGAAATATAAGAACTACAACAAAAAACATATCCAGTCTACTTTTGGACGCTTTAAAAAAGTACAGCAATAAGAAAAATGATAAAATAGCGTGACGAGGTTTGTAGTAAAAAAAAACAACAAAAACAATAGCAGGTAAAAAAAAACTTTTCATTTTTTTTAAACAACAGAAAAAACACATTATAAGAAACAAAATAAATTTTTGGTTGGTTTCAAAGTTGGTAAAAAAAAAAAACAAAATCCCGTACTCAATTTTTTCAAATAGTTTGTTTAAATACATCAAATACAAAAATAGAATGATGGCGGAAAACATATCGAGTCGGTCTGCTGCCGTTTTTGGTTACATTTCTTCTTCATTAGCAAAGGAAAGGATAAAGCAACAGTGAATGATGAAGAAAAACACTGTGAGTATAAATATGACTTCGTTCAAAAATTATTCCAACAAAAAAATGTGTCTCAAAGCCAGCCGGCCGCTCTGCTCTGCTTCATCTTCGCCAACAGTGCTTGCTTGTGAGCGCGTCATTGCTTGTGCCAAAACTTTTTTGTTTGATTCAGCAAAATTATTTGTTTGAAATTTATATGAATTTCAGTAAACTTTTTGTTTGATTCTGTAAAATTATTTGTTTGAAAAAATCGGCGTTTTTTCAATAAACAAAATGCAAACAAATTGTTTGAATATGCGAATTTGTTTGTAGGACCGATTTTAGACAAAAAATTGTTTGATTCTACAAATTTTTTGTTTGAATTGGAAAAATAATTTTTTCTGTGTAGTTTTGGTTAGTCTGAGTTCATACGGCTTTTGTCTTATTGCCAAGATTCTTCCTTTTTCTTCTTTGAACATGAATTGGCGTTCAAATGATTCATGTCATGTTGACGACATGTTTTTCATTTTGTATAGTCGTGCGTATGCATGTGTGCTTTTTTGATATTGAAAAACAATAGCAACATTAAACAACGAATGAAAAAGCAAAACGTAAAGACAGTATATGCATCTGTGTACTCGTTTTTTTCCCTCGTCCCTCTCGCCTATAAAGTAGCAATCATGTCAATAAGACATGAGCCGTATGAACATAGACTTAATAAAAGTCGCAAACCTATTTTAATGTTTTTTTATTTATCAATAATACACCATAAACATACCAAACAATTGCTTAAATTGTATGTGCTTTTAAATCACTTTTGTGCAAAAATATTATATGTACAAGTTAACACAGTTTCGTCACCCACTGTAGGTGAACGATGTTAAAACCATTAGCCATTAAAACCTTTTTTTCTTATATTTTGTACTTTTTGTATTTTTTGTTTTTAATAATTTCTGCTTAGCTTAGCTATAAGTCTCCTATTGGTTAGAACATAAAATTTTGTATTGTGGTGCAGACACTAGGTCAGCACTTTTTAGTTAAGAAAAGAAGGTTCAGTTAAATAATCAAAAATACAATAAATTATTCTTATTCGAATCATTAAAATGATCAGTCGTTTTAATTAATTTACATATTTGAATATATTTTTGTATTAATTGTCTAAAAAGCTGACTTATATGTTATCCATGTCAGCAATAAAAAGGCAATGATTGCTATTAATATTATGACGACAGACTAGATCACTGTTCGTTATATTAGCGGTTTTTTGTTAAAAAAATAGTCGTAAAATTAGATGATGAGGGCATTTCTAATATTCCCTGAATATTCAATTTTTTATACAAGCTGATAACCCTGCATGTTTGTGCGATTTTTAAGCAGTGTGACCGTTTTGGTAATTTTGAAGCTTAATTTGCATTAAAAATTTAAATTTAGCTGCAAGATTATCATTAAGCGCTTTGCATTTTTATAAAATGTTTCTAGATTTTGTAGAATTATTTTAAAAATTGAAGAATAGGTTTATTGATATAACTTAAGTTATATAATAAAAATGAAATGTTGTGTGTTGCTGATCACATTACTTTCTTCAAAATTATCGCCATGGTTCAACTTAGGTTTATACGAAAATAAAATTTTGCCCGCCCACTTTTGTCGAATTACCTAAAATCAGATTGAACAAAATCAAATTGAATAAAAATCAGATTGAACAAACCTAAAATCGATTGAACAAATTTTTCTTTCAAATGTTAGTATAAATACAGTTTAAGTTTTCATCGAAAGAAAAATTTACCACGCCTAATTTTACGCGCACTTTTTCTATTTATCTAAAATCGGAAAACAGTTGCACCGATTTTGCGAAGCCCTAAGGGAATCAGTTCGAACAAATTTTCCACTGTTGAATCGACAACAAAAATATGCATAAAAGCTGTGAAAGATGAAGCTGGAGGGGTTTTTTCTAAACGCTCCCGTTGGAACGGGGAAAACTTTTTTAATCGCGTTAATTTTGGCAACGATACGCTCGCAGAATGATATTGTACTTGCAATCGCATCGTCAGGAATTGCATCCACATTGTTGGAAGGCGGTCGACCTGCTCATTCAGCACTTAAGTTGCCATTAAATTTGCTAACCAATGAAAATCCAACATAAGTCTTGCAGCAAAGCAAACTGTTCGTTTGGGATGAATGTTGAATGGCGCATAGAAAATCTTTGGAGGCATTAGACAAAACGTTGCAAGATTAACGAAACAATCAAAGCCGATTTGGAGGTACGATGATTTGTTGTCAGGTGATTTTCGGCAAACACTGCCAGTGAAACCACTATCAACGCCCGCCGATGAATTTAATGCATGTTTGAAGTCGTCTGCTATGTGGAAACACGTAAGGAAGCTCAAATTGTCTCTGAACATGCGGGTCGAACTGCAGAAGAATCAATCTCGAAACGTATTTTCCAAACAATTGCTGGACATAGGAAACGACAAAATCCCGGTGGATATTTCAATTTCTGCCAGTTCACCGAATCAAAGTCCGAACTCATCCGAAAGGTGTTTCCATACATTACAAAATTGCTGAAATCATGATTGGTTGAGCAAACGACCTATAAGCTGCAAAAAACGTTTATGTCGACAAACTGAATTTTAAGATTCAAAGTGAAATCGCTGGCGAATTAAAGACGTTCAAATCGGTAGATTACGTTACTTCTCAGAACGATGTCGTCATCTATCCAATCGAATTTTTAAGCTCCCTGGAATTTCCCGGATGACCGCCTCATAAACTCCAACTAAAAGTTGAATTGGTAATCATAAATGTTACGAAATATAAACCAACCACGTCTTTGCAATGGCACCAGACTAACGGTAAACAAATTATGAATAACGTCATCAGACCAACAAAGCTCAAAGGAAAGTACAAAGGAGAAAATGTTTTGATACCTCGGATCCTAATGCTTCCAACTGACATGGCATTCGATTTAAACGTAAGGCTCGCATATGCAATGACAATCAACAAATCTCAAGGGCAGTCATTGCGTGTTTGCGGCATTAACCTTGAGAATTCATGCTTCTAGTATGGGCAATTATATGTCGCCTGTTTCCGCGCCGGAAGTCCATTAGTATTATTTGTTTTTTGATATTTTTGACAACAATAAAGTAACAATAAGCCCTGTTACAGATTTTTGACAACAAAAAAGTAACAATAAGCCCTGTTACAGATCTCATTCACTCAGGACATTGCATGTTCAATTAAATTTTTCTACGTCCAATGCTAACGGAAATTTAAAAAATATCAGTTAAATAACAAAAAAGTACCAAAATGCCCACCTTACAGATTCTCATTCACTCAGGAAATCGCATGTTTAATTTGATGTTTTTAGGTTCAATATTATCGGAAATAAGAACAAATATGTACCCAAAAGCCATCTTACAGAATATAATTCTCTCATGCCCTTGCAGGTCTTATTTTATGTTCATAAAGTAAAAGAACGAAAAAGTACCAAAAACAGATACCTCTAACAGATTATCATTCACCTAAGACCTTGCATGTTTAATTTTATGCTTCTAGGTCTAATAATATCGGAAATTCAAAAAGTACTATTTAAAGATCAAAAAAGTATCTTAACGCCCTAACCTAACCTATGTCCAATACCAACGGAAATTCAAGAAGTACCAGTCAAAGAATAAAAAAGTAACGAAAAGTTCAGTCTTATAGATTTTCATCCACCCAGGACATTGCATTTTGAATTTTATGTTTCTAGGTCCAATACTAACGGAAATTCAAAAAGTACCAGTTAAAGAACAAAAAAGTACCAAAAGCCTTCTTACAGATTCTCATTCACTCAGGACCTTGCATATTTAATTTTATCTTTATAGGGCCAACACCAATGGAAATTCAAAAAGTACCAGTCAAATAATAAAAAAGTACCAAAAAATTCACTCTTATAGATTTTCATCCTCCCAGAACATTGCATTTTGAATTTTATGTTTCTAGGTCCAATACTAACGCAAACTCAAAAAGTACCAGTTAAAGAACAAAAAAGTACCAAAAAGTTCACTCTTATGGATTTTCATCCACCCAGGACATTGCATTTTGAATTTTATGTTTCTAGGTCCAATGCTAACGGAAATTCAAAAAGTACCAGCTAAAGAACAAAAAAGTACCAAAAGCCCTCTTACAGATTCTCATTTACTCAGGAGCTTGCATGTTTAATTTTATCTTTCTAGGTCCAATACCAACGGAAATTCAAAAAGTACCAGTCATAGAATAAAAAAGGACCGAAAAGTTCACTCTTATAGATTTTCATCAACCCAGGACATTGCATTTTGAATTTTATGTTTCTAGGTCCAATACTAACGGAAATTCAAAAAGTACCACTTAAAGAACAAAAAAGTACCAAAAGCCTTCTTACAGATTCTCATTCACTCAGGACCTTGCATGTTTAATTTTATCTTTATAGGTCCAATACCAATGGAAATTAAAAAAGTATCAGTCAAATAAGAAAAAAGTACCAAAAAATTCACTCTTAAAGATTTTCATCCACCCAGGACATTGCATTTTGAATTTTATGTTTCTAGGTCCAATACTAACGCAAATTCAAAAAGTACCAGTTAATGAACAAAAAAGTACCAAAAAGTTCCCTCATAGATTCTTATCCACTTAGGACATTGCATCTTGAATTGTATGTTACTAGGTCTAATAATAATGGAAATTTAAAAAGTACCAGAAAAAAAAGATGCTCAGAAATGCGCTTTTGCAGATTCTCATTCACTCAAGACATTGCATGTTCAATTTAATTTTTCTACGTCCAATGCTAACAGAAATGCAAAAAGTGCTATTTAAAGATCAAAAAAGAAC
This sequence comes from Pollenia angustigena, assembly GCA_930367215.1. Taxonomy (NCBI): domain Eukaryota; kingdom Metazoa; phylum Arthropoda; class Insecta; order Diptera; family Polleniidae; genus Pollenia; species Pollenia angustigena. Next base: position 19,189,913 of record OV884061.1, on the reverse strand, counting down.
CTAAAAGCCCTCTCACAGATTCTCATTCACTCGGGACCTTGCATGTTTAATTTTATCTTTCTAGGTCCAATACCAACGGAAATTCAAGAAGTACCAGTCAAAGAATAAAAAAGTAACGAAAAGTTCACTCTTATAGATTTTCATCCATCCAGGACATTGCATTTTGAATTTTATGTTTCTAGGTCCAATACTAACGGAAATTCAAAAAAGTACCAGTTAAAGAACAAAAAAGTACCAAAAGCCTTCTTACAGATTCTCATTCACTCAGGACCTTGCATGTTTAATTTTATCTTTATAGGGCCAATACCAATGGAAATTCAAAGAGTACCAGTTAAATAATAAAAAAGTACCAAAAAATTCACTCTTATAGATTTTCATCCACCCAGGACATTGCATTTTGAATTTTATGTTTCTAGGTGCAATACTAACGCAAATTCAAAAAGTACCAGTTAATGAACAAAAAAGTACCAAAAAGTTCCCTCATAGATTCTTATCCACTTAGGACATTGCATCTTGAATTTTATGTTTCTAGGTCTAATAATAACGGAAATTTAAAAAGTACCAGAAAAAAAAGAATCTCAGAAATGCGCTTTTGCAGATTCTCATTCACTCAAGACATTGCATGTTCAATTTAATCTTTCTACGTCCAATGCTAAAAGAAATTCAAAAAGTACTATTTAAAGATCAAAAAAGTACCTAAAAGCCCTCTTACAGATTCTCATTCACTCGGGACCTTGCATGTTTAATTTTATCTTTCTAGGTCCAATACCAACGGAAATTCAAGAAGTACCAGTCAAAGAATAAAAAAGTAACGAAAAGTTCATTCTTATAGATTTTCATCCACCCAGGACATTGCATTTTGAATTTTATGTTTCTAGGTCCAATACTAACGGAAATTCAAAAAGTACCAGTTAAAGAACAAAAAAGTACCAAAAGCCTTCTTACAGATTCTCATTCACTCAGGACCTTGCATGTTTAATTTTATCTTTATAGGGCCAATACCAATGGAAATTCAAAAAGTACCAGTTAAATAATAAAAAAGTACCAAAAAATTCACTCTTATAGATTTTCATCCACCCAGGACATTGCATTTTGAATTTTATGTTTCTAGGTGCAATACTAACGCAAATTCAAAAAGTACCAGTTAATGAACAAAAAAGTACCAAAAAGTTCCCTCATAGATTCTCATCCACTTAGGACATTGCATCTTGAATTTTATGTTTCTAGGTCTAATAATAACGGAAATTTAAAAAGTACCAGAAAAAAAGAATCTCAGAAATGCGCTTTTGCAGATTCTCATTCACTCAAGACATTGCATGTTCAATTTAATCTTTCTACGTCCAATGCTAACAGAAATTCAAAAAGTACTATTTAAAGATCAAAAAAGTACCTAAAAGCCCTCTTACAGATTCTCATTCACTCGGGACCTTGCATGTTTAATTTTATCTTTCTAGGTCCAATACCAACGGAAATTCAAGAAATACCAGTCAAAGAATAAAAAAGTACCAAAAAGTTCACTCTTATAGATTTTCATCCTCCCAGGACATTGCATTTTGAATTTTATGTTTCTAGGTCCAATACTAACGCAAACTCAAAAAGTACCAGTTAGTGAACAAAAAAGTACCAAAAAGTTCCCTCATAGATTCTTATCCACTCAGGACATTGCATCTTGAATTTTATGTTTCTAGGTCCAATATTAACGATAATTAAAAAAATGCCAGTTGCAGAACCAAAAAATCAATGAAAAATATCAAATTTCCCGTATTTCCTTTTTTTGGTACTATTTTTCCCCCCACTAAAGTATCAAAAAATTCAGTATTGTGGGGGCTCATTATTAAGTACGAGTATGTTAATGAATGGAGAAAATTTTTTTGTAAAAAAGTACCAAAAATAGCGACGATTTTCACCCCTTAAATGTTCGAATTTCGAAAAAGTACCAAACTTATATTCGTATTTTTTTCATAGGTTTCGAATGTGGTATAAACTTTGTTTCTATGTTTATTGGTTCAAAAGATAGATGCGGGGTCAAAAAAGTACCAAAATTCAGGTTTTACCCGTTTACTCCCTAATAGGGCCAAATTTCAAAAAAGTACCAGACACCTATCCGCTTATCTTTCTAAAGAATAATGATCAGTGTTATATTTTTTTTGTATCTCTTTTAGTTTTGGAGATATAAGGTAACCGCATTTTCCCGTTTTTACCCTTTTTTACCCCCTAAACATTCGAATTTCCAAAAATCCCGTCTTAGTGGATCGATTTGGGGAGTGACTAATCTCTGGTCCAAATTTCAAGTGTCTAGCTTCAGGCGTTTAGGCTGTGCGATGATGAATCAGTCAGCCAGTGAGTCAGTCAGTAACGTTACAATTTTATATATATAGATAAATAACAGAATATTTAATTGTTTTTACTGAATATGGTGTTGAATTTTTGACAGTAAAAATTTATAAAATAACTGCATATTTATTTGTATTTACGGAATATGTTGTTAATTTTTTGACAATTAATTTATATAAGATAACTGAAAATTCATTTGGTTTTACGGAATTCGTGGTTTCGTTTTGACAGTAAAAATTAAATAAACTTTTCGTTGCTTTAAATTACATTTTTATTTTATTTAACATAAAGAAGAATTTGACTCAATCAACGGACAATATTAACTGCAACTGAAAATCAGTATTAATATGTACTTAGTTTTTTGAATAACTGTTGGAATCAGTTAAAAATAAATTTGCTTGGAATTTTAAAAGTTTATTTATTAATGACTGAACGGAATATTTCTTAAATAAACTACAGTCCGTTTCTGTAATAATATTGTGAGTGTAGAAGTGAACTCATCATGTTGATTATAAAAATTTTTTGATATTACGATATAAAAGTTCAAAGAATTTTCGAGTAATGCTTTTTAGAAAAGAATTTTCATTTTATTTTTTACAAGACGATAACTCTGCATGTTTGTGCGATTTTTAATGAAGACTTAAATAGTGTGACCATTTTGACATTTATGAAGGTAAGTTCAGCACCAAAAACTTAGATTTAGCTGCAAAATTTTAATTTGGAATTTTATTTAGCTTTTTAAAAAAAGTTTTAAGCTTTTTTGAATAATTTTTAAAGTTGGAAGGACTAGTCTTAGCGATTAAAAATAATAATTTTTAAAAAATTTTTATAAACTAACTTGTACGCAATCAATGATTAATCTTTTTTTAATATATAAAAAAAATAATCTGGTCAAATATCTTTTTATAAATTCTTTTAAATCGAAATGGATGTAACACCGTTTGTATTTTGTTTTTAATCAAAGGGCCTTCCAATTTCAAACTTAATCAACTGTGCTAATTATATCTGATGCTATATAAAATCTACCTAAATAATTGTTTAAATATTACCATTTATTTTAATTTTGTTAAAAATATATAATGAACAACTAATTTTTGATATTCTTTAATTAGGCTTGAGTTCATCAAAGGAAAAATCAAGGGGGAAAAAACAGAGGAAAGGAGGCAACATGTAGTTTGAAATTTAAGTGATAATAACAGCAAATTTCGAACCACCAGTACTACTGGTTAAAGATTGGTGCAGTGGGTAGAACTCAAAGATCATCCAACGATAGAATGTGGTGATTCTTGAAACATGTAAAGATCAACCCGGTTCGAATCCCAGCTCAGCCAAGAAAAATTATCAATAAATTTTAATAAAAAAAAATTCCAAGTTGTAAAAATTCCTTCCCTCAGTGAAAATAATTTATGGAAAATTAAATTTGATGAACTCAAGCCTAATTAAATAATATCAAAACTTAAAAATTTACAGTTCAACTAAAATCAAAATTGTTTTTATAATTGTTCATTATAATGAACAACTTTAAGAATTATTTCTAGCGTTTTCAAAATCATTTTTAGCATTTTTTGGCCTTGTCTAATGCCAGAGTAAACTGTGAACAAATGATAAAATCTGTTTCTATGTCATTGTTTTCGTTAATTAAATTATAAAAACTAACATGTTTCTTGCTTTTTGATTATAAAAAACATTTACGTACGCAACTACATATTGTTGAATGTTTTGTTTCCTATTAACAAATGCTATTTTTTTAGAAAAAAAAAGATTTTTTAAAAATAATATGGCAACACTAGTGTAAGCATTTAGAAAAGAAATGTAAGAAGAGATGCTCAACACATAGCAACAAGCCGTTTCTAAAACAAAAAAACAACAACAACAATAATGAAAACAATGCCTACCTACACACATAAATAACATTTGCATATACATACTACATACATACATAGCGAACGATTCATATTTACATTGTCAATAAACTGAAAAGTATCAAAACTTGCTGAATAATTTTAAAACAGTTTATAGAACAAAAAAAGTTAAACAAACTAGATGACCCGTGCGACTATTTCGCACCGTAATTTTTATCAATGAAAATATTAATTTTTCAATTTCTAATTATTTTTCGTCATTAGTGTTAGAAATAAGCTTTAAAATGAGATATCATTCATTAAAATTGATGCGGTGGTATGGGAGATATTTGCAACCGACAAAAAAAGTGCTTTAGAAATAATATATACTAGATGACCCGTGCGACTATTTCGCACCGTAATTTTTATCAATGAAAATATTAATTTTTCAATTTCTAATTATTTTTCGTCATTAGTGTTAGAAATAAGCTTTAAAATGAGATATCATTCATTAAATTTGATGCGGTGGTATGGGAGATATTTGCAACCGACAAAAAAAAGTGCTTTAGAAATAATAATACTAATGATGATTTTTTCGAAAAGGTGGATGCCGAGATTTGAGCCCCGGCAACAATTTTTTTTTTTTTTTTTTTTTGTCATTATTTTTTATTGAATCTTCATATATTAAATATGAACTAACAATAATTAATCAAATCTTAACCTAATACGTTATTTTATGTCCTGCCAGTGCCAGACAAAATTTTCTCATCACGGGTTCTGTTCACCTATATAGTTGTTTATCGCTCATCTAATTGGGTAAGTGTCTCTTCTGTTGTTCAAGCCTTTTTAAATATTTTATTGCATATTTTGTAATCATAGTTTTAACTAATGGCACATTGAGATCCTTATGAATGTTTGAGTTTTGAACATACCAGGGAGCTGCTGTGATTATTCGAAGAAGTTTATTTTGGCGCCTTTGAATTTTGTCGATATTAGAGGCCGAGGCAGTGCCCCATAGTTGAATACCGTAGCACCAGATAGGCTTTAAGATAGAGTTGTAAAGAAGAAGCTTGCAATCGAGACTAAGGACAGAATTTCTTCCAATAAGCCAATGAATTTGAATGGCTTTTAGTTTCATTTGAGTTAATTTTGCCTCTATATGGCATTTCCACGTTAATCGCCGATCCAGATGTATACCGAGATATTTTACATGCGAATGTTGAAGAATTATTTGATTATTAATTGTAATAGGGGGGCAAGATTCCCGGCGCAAAGTGAATGTTATATGTACGCATTTTTGCTCATTGACCATTAGCCTCCATTGTCGTAACCATATTTCTAGTTGAAATATATGATGCTGTAAGTAACGCGATGCTTCATAACGATTTTCGTGGACGCTTAGAAAAGCTGTATCGTCTGCAAATGTTGAAGTTTATGTATAGTTGCTTGTTGGCATGTCCGAAGTATAAATTAAATATAATAGGGGGCCCAGGATGCTGCCTTGTGGGTCTCCAGCGGCAATGGGCTGAGGTGAACTTAAGAAATTTCCTTCTTTAATAATAAATTGACGACCGACTAAGTAGCTTTCTAGCAGCTTGTGTGTGTTTGCTGGTAAATTTTGCTTCAATTTATGTAATAAGCCTTCATGCCAGACTTTATCAAAAGCTTGCGAAACATCGATGAAGAGTGCTGAGCAATATTTCTTTTCTTCAAATGCTTTTCTTATGACATTTACTATCCGATGAGTCTGTTCGATTGTGCTGTGTTTTCTTCTAAATCCGAACTGATGGTTTGGAATACATCTATTTACACTTAAAATCGGTGTTAATTTTGAAACTAATAATTTCTCAAACAGCTTTGACATATTTGATAATAAGCTAATAGGCCTATAAGACTCAACTTTTGTATGATCTTTATCTGGCTCTGGTATCATGGTAACTAAGGAAACCTTCCATTTTTGAGATTCAAGGCGTAAAAAAGCATTAAAAATAAAAAGAATAGTTTTCTTTGCTATGCGAGGTAGCTCCATAAGCTTTTTATTACTGATGTTATCAATACCAGGTGCCTTCTTAGTGTTTAAGTCACAAATAGCCTTTTCGATTTCTCTTACTCAAATCTGAGGAGAATAGCTGCTCTAGCAGCAACAGGTGGTACCTCGACCGCAATATTGTGAGATATATTTGGTGTAAATACGTTTTTCAAGTGACTAACAAACAGATTTCCTTTTTCAATATCGTTTCTTGCCCAATTACCATTCAAGTTTCTTAATGGTGGCTTAGATATAACTGGTCTTTTTAGATTTCTAGCTGCACGCCATAATGAGTAGTCAGATTGTGGAGTTGCATCAAGTTCCTTAAGATATTTTTCTAGAAAAGCTGTTTTCTGATTCTGCAGTAACTTTCTTAGCTTTTTTGTGCACTCTTTTAATAAAATCTTAAGTTGCGGGGATCTGTAAAGTTGTCACTCTCTTCGAACTCTCCTTTTTTCAGTCAAGAGCCGCTCGACATCTGAAGAATATATTTTATTACTTTTAATTTTCTTTGGGTTATTGCTGGAATGTTGAACAGCTAGTTTCAGAAAACTGTCAAAATTGTCAATAGACCGATCTTCATAATCCGGTGTACTGAGCGGAATATTTTCTGTGCAATGGGTACTGAGATATTTTTTATATTTTAACCAATTAATTTGCGTAGCTGTCGTCGCTATGTAACCAGTCGGAGGTACAATTCTATTTGGGCTCATTATAGTAACAATTGTAGGTGTGTGGTCGGAAGATAGTTCTAGGGAGGCTTCAACATGAATCGTTTCTATGGGAATGTTTTTAACCACGCCGAAATCGATGACATCTGGTATTTTTTGATGATCAGTGGGCCAATATGTTGGTTGTCCGCTCGCTACCACATTTAAATCCATTTTAGAAATTGTGTTATATATATAAACACGACCCTTTGGCGTTATTAGTCGCGACCCCCCAGAAGGTATGTTTAGCGTTATAATCGCCAGCGGCTAGGAAACACGGTCCTAATGATTTAAAATATTTATAATATTGGTCCTCCGATATTGAAAATCTAGGCGGAGAGTATAACGATGAAATTACTAGATTTCTATTTAATTCCTCAACGCAAATGTTCGTTGCTTGGAGATAATCTTCACGATGATCACACATTAGGTAGTGTTTGACTCGGGTTTTTATTAAAATGGCAGAACCGCCACAAGCTCTATCTCGTGGGTCCTTGGTATCATATAGTATATAACCATTTATTTTAAACGTATTTCTTGAGGTCAAATGAGTTTCAGAAATCATCATGACATCAATTTGTTTATTTTTAAGAAAGTATTCTAATTCATTTTTATGTTGGCGGATGCCGTTTGCGTTCCAAAAACAAATTTTTAAACAGTTCATGGTTTGTTAAGTACAGCTTGCAATAACATCGATTGCATTCTAAGCATTTCCTGCATCATATTACCCATTGTGTTCGTAAAATTATTTACTGTTTGCACTAATGTTTCCATGGTTTTTTCTAAACGACTTAAATTAGAAACCGGAGTTTCATCATTACTTGGCGAGGCACCTTGCATTGGCTGATGGTTTGATTTTAGGACGTTAGCGTAAGAGGTTCTGTTATTACTAGGCTGGGGGGCTTGAATAGCATTTGTGTTTACTTGATTTGCAACCTGCATTTGAGGGGTATTTGTTTTCGGTCCAACCGTCTGCTTGACGATATTATATACAGGGCATCCTCTATAATTGGCAGTGTGATTACCGCCACAGTTGCTACATTTTTTTACGTTGGGGTCGGTTTTAGACTTATCGCAAGAAACTGTACCGTGTAGTTCACCACATACTATGCAGACAGGGGGTAAGTAGCAGTATGCCTTGGTATGGCCAAATTCTTGGCAGTTTAAGCACTGAACAGGTCCATTTTTTTTGTGCGGCTCTTCTATAGTTATTCTTCTGTAGAGAATCATATATATTATTTCTAAAGCACTTTTTTTTGTCGGTTGCAATTATCTCCCATACCACCGCATCAAATTTAATGAATGATATCTCATTTTAAAGCTTATTTCTAACACTAATGACGAAAAATAATTAGAAATTGAAAAATTAATATTTTCATTGATAAAAATTATATTTTAAAATGTATTGAAGTTACTAAAATGTCTATTCATTATTTTCATTTTATGTTACAAAAATGACAACTAACGGTGCGAAATATTCGCACGGGTCATCTAGTATATTTTAAATTGTAAATAGGATGTGTTTCGTTTTTTTTAAGTTTTACGTCGCCGGGTTCAAACTCCACTCGAAAAAGTGGTTGGGGAATTTTTTCTCTATTTTTAATATTTACTACATGCTTTACCTTGAAGCCTTTTTCTTCTAGGAATGTTTTAACCTCTTAACATGAGTCAATACCCTTAATCACTACCTGTAGACCTTTACTGCTTTTCATTTGGTAGGTATAAAAGTTTTTTTTAAGCGTTTCAAAGTTGTTTACTATTTTGCGAAAATCATTCTCATTATTGACTTGTATTTTTGTCTCGTTTATACTTCCACGCTTTATAGCCGCTACGTAAAATGAATTTTCACCTATCACCGATATCAAACTCTTTATGAGCTCATTTGAATTTTGCTCCCTAAGATATATCGGGGGAGGCTTGGATGGTTTAATGACGTTTGGTGCTTCAGAGGATTCATCCTCCAGAATCGCGAAACGATTTTGTGTATTTATTTTATCAAAAGATGGTACTTTTGAGGCCGAAGCAACTGCTGCAGAGGTAGGGCTGCGTCCCCGTTTAAGCACTGTTATGTACCTGTCCATACCAACTTGTACTGTAGGCTTTTGACAACTTTTTACAGGTGGGTTTTCCATTGCATTTGTGTTTAAGTTCATGGTATCATTTCCCACTAAATTTGTTTTTGACGTCACGGCAATACTTGCTGGCCTGGCAACACTTCCACTATCCACTGTTTTTGTAAACACCGAGGGTGATAGGGAACGTGTTCGAGTAATTGGCTTAGCCGTTAAATAGTTTATATTGTTTTGTTTTGTTTTATTTATTTCTGCATTATTTTCATTTGCATTAACTAAAACGTAAACGTATCTTTCATTTTGTCTTAGTGTTGTTTCACTGTTCGTACTCATGCAAAGAGTTGTTTTTGTTTTTCACCGTTTTGCTTTGCTATATATATTTTTTCTATTTTGTTTTATTTAATTTTATCGTTTTACTTGTTCACTATAATGTTAAATAATTTAAATAACAAAATATATTATTTATTTTTAAGCGGCAACAACTAACTGAAAAAAAGCACGCTGTCTTCGGCAGCCTCCCAGACAATTCAGCCATTAACGCTATTGCAAATGAATAATTAAAGTAGAATATCAAGGCGAATTGACTAGAAGGTGAGGTCAACTCTACAACTACACTGCTTTCATCGCAATGAAAAGGGTTTTCGAAAAGATCTAATAGCGGTTGTAAAATTACAAAATCTTGAAAATTATCTTGAAAATTATTGAAAAGTGTTTCAAATATTTCGGCATATTCATATCTTTTGTCGATTTCGAGATTTCTATAAACAAGTGAAGTTTTTGGAAAATCGGAAAAATCATCAGTTTTAATTTAGGAAAAAATTTGAACCTGCTGTTACATTTGCTTTTATCTGTATAGGATTACACATAAATTGTAGCAAAACAAAACTTTTTTAACTTGTTTTTTAAATATTTTTACTTACTTAAGAAAAGTGTTTTCAAAGAAAAAAACCCAACCTACGCGATTGGTACAGAAATAAAAATATTTTTATAAGCACAAAATACAAATACAATAAAGCAAAACAATGTAGATATTATTTGAAAATTACAAATTAATAGAATACAAATTTGTTCCTTAATAATATATCGGTTAACGCATTTTTATCTGAAATATTAAAAATTGATTTTAAGTCTCAAATAATTACCATTTTACAAAGTTCTTTGCTTTGCATGTAAACTTATGAAATGTTATATTATTCTACATTTAAGTCTTAAAATTTAAACTCTAAATAAAAATTGCACGCAAGGATTGGATGTTACCAAAATCATTTTTGACCGCACAATATGGGTGCGTTCGTAAATGCATCTCTGCGCTGCATCAGAAAAGCAAACTTTTTATAAAGCCGATAAAAAATAATTATAATTTTTTTTTTATTGTATTTCTATTATTTTTGTGGAGTATTTCACAATTTTTTGGCCCACATTTACTTCACTGATAAATATGTAACGATTTAAAATTACTGATGCAGCGCAGTGATGCATTTACGAACGCACCCTATTTTTTGAGTGTTAGCTGAAACAAAATAATATAGCATCCGATAGACATGTACACTTGTCGAAGTCACATCGACGACTGAATTGAAGAGCATAAAAATATGTCTAAGCATGTGTGTGCACAATTGTGCAAAGAAATGGAAATCCCTGATCTACCTACAGGTGTACGTGTATAAAAACAAGTTAGAGTGCTATATTCGGCTGTGCCGAATCTTTGATGCCCTCCACCGACACTTCGAATGTTTTAGGAGTAATATCTGTATGATGTCTATTTATTATTATAATCTTTGTAAAAACAGACATCTGCATTAAAATTTGTTGCGGTTTAGACCTATATAAAATTATTGATCGACAATCAGAATCAATTTTAAAAAGTTTGAGTAGAATATCAGTTTAAGATAAACTTAAATGATTGTCAAGAGAACAAATTATATAAAAGCCAAGGTAAGCTATGAACCAATCATCCCAAATTCTGCAGAATGATTTCTGGTATTAAAAAACATAAATTTCAATACAGCGGTGCAATTAGTTTAAGCGTTTGCAGTAAATTTCAGAAGGCTGTTAAAATGGAATCTAAGGAAAATTATGGACCGTATATCACAAAATTGCATAACATTTTTTCTGGCCATATGAAGCTAAACTGGAAGAAAGTTTACTGCGTATTTAATTATTTTACCAGAGTGGGCTTTATATGAGGCCTATGGTAAGTTATGCACCGATCTTCACCAAATTTCACAGTGTCATTTCTAGTTCTATAAAACTGTGATGTATCAAATATTGTTATGATATCGTTATTTTTTACGTTTTTAGGCGTACTAAGCTGTTTTCCGGGAGTAAGGTTTATATTGTGCCTAGGGTAAATTATGAACTGATCTTCACGAAATTTCACAGTCTTATTTCTAGTCCTGTAAAACTTATATGTTCCAAATTTTGTTATGATAGCATTATTTTTTACGTATTTAGGTTTACTAAGCTGTTTTCCGGGAGTAAGGTTTATATGGGGCCTATGGTTCTTCACAAAATTTTAAAGTCTTATTTCTCGTTCAATAAAACTGTGATGTACCAAATTTTGTTTTGATAGCATTCTTTTTTACGTTTTTAGGCGTACTAAGCTGTTTTCCGGGAGTAGGGCTTATATGGGGCCTAGGGTAAATCATGGACGGATCTTCTGTGCATTTTTCCACCATTTATGTTAGTTTTTGTAACAAAATTATCAATTTTTTTTAGGTGGTGGTTCCACATTTTGATTCATAGCTCTGATCCTACTAAACGGTTTTTGCTAAATTTCAATCCCAAACTGCTTAGGATAACTACAAGCAATTTGACACCCAGGTTGTTTAGTTCTTTTGAGTTTTTCGAAAGTGAGCGTGTTTTCAACAGACGGACAGACAGACGGACATGGCTAAATCGACTTAGAATTACTCAAGGACCCAGAATATATATACTTTATGGGGTCTGAGATGAATAATAAAAAAGTTTCACACGGAATAACAAACTTAATATTCCCTCTTCACAACTAATTGTGGTGGAGGGTATAAAAAACAAAAAACCGCAACCACAAGGGAGTTTTTGGAAAAGTTGGAGGCAGTCGTGGTTTTTTTGGTCATATCTCAGCCATTTGTGGGCCGATCTTGCTGAATTTCAATAGCACGAAATGGTGGACTAAATATGACATAAATGTAAAACAACCTGTCTGGAGCCTCCGGAAAACACATATCATACGTAAGACAGACGGACATCGTTAAATCAACTTCGCTCGTCATAAGGACCCAGAATATACATGCTTTTTAGGGTCTAAGATCAATATTGTAGAAATTACAAACGGAATGACAAACATATATATACCCTTTTCCACCTTTGGTGAAGGGTATAAAAAGAAGATACGGACAATTTAAGCGCCTTTTATAGAGTTGTTATCAAAAACAGTAGATGACGCCACTAGTTTTAATCTAAAAATTAATGTAATTCAAATTTAATTCTTCACTATAATTTATTTAAATTCATATTAATTGTATTAATAAAGGCTGATGTTTTTATTTTATGTTAATAGACAAATCCCCCGAAGAAGTGAACATAAAATTCACGAAACGTCTGGAAAAAATGAAATAAAAACCTTGCATTTTTAATTACATAAGACCTCACCAGCTAAATATATATAAATATATACATACTTATAAAGAGAATATTATGTGTTTGTGCTACTGTGTGTAACACATTTAAATATAGGTTCTGGGCCAACCTTTTAGTATACCGATTGACTCAGAATCCATCTTACATGGTCCGTCCTTCTAATAGAATGGCTGGTTGTCTGTCCAAGATAACCTTGTGCCCAAGCTACAGGTCGCAATTTTGGCAATAATTTTATCACATTTGGCACATATGCGTTTATTGTCACAAGGTCGAAACCTTTTTAAAAGCGGAGAAGCGGTTATTTATTTTTCAAAAATATTTTGTTACAACCTACATAAATCAGCAGAACAAATTTTGTTAGAATCGGTCCATATATTTGGCCACAGCTCCCATACGAATACACCCTTAATAAGTTACCTTACCCATCATCACCAGTGTGCTATATTCTTCTTCGTATCTCCTCCAGCCTATGAAGCTCTATCATTACAAGCTTCACATAGTCGCACACATGCTCCCACTTATCCAGAGAGGACAACATGATCTCAATTATGTTCTCCACACTGTTGCTGCTCCTTATCGAATGCTCCACATTCGCCCTTTTACTGCTGAATCTTGGACAGGTGAAAAACACTTGTTCAGGGTTCTCAATTACATCACCAGCACGGGCCGCGCAAAACGGGTCAATATCGTGTTACAAGCGATACAGGTACGACTTGAAAAAGCCGTGTCCACGCAAGAGATGGTAGTTCAAATCACCATGTTTTCTATTCACCCATACGTTTTTTTTTAGTATTAACCAATGCGTCCATCGACCCTTGAGAGATGCAGTCCATCGTATGCCATTTTGAAACGCTTGAAAGTCTTGCCGCATCTCGAATATTCGCCATGTTCTTGAAGTAAATATGTACCTCACCTCCTTAGCGTGCAGGTCGATAGGTACCATGCCCGCAATGACAAACGCTGAATCATCCGACACCGTTCGAAAGGCACAACACACGAAGCGCCGCCAGTCTGTAAACGGATTTTATCCACTCTCTGTATGTCAAAAACCTGCTGGCCTCTGACCATATCGGTGCTGCATTGAGTATGATGCTCTTCACAACCCCTGCTAGAACTTTCCTCTGTAGGTATTAGGGACCCCTCATGTTGGGCATTGTACAACACAATGCTGAGCACATTCCTCCGGCTTTGATTTTTATGTAATCCAGGTGAGGTTTGAAACACAAACGATTATTTATCATCACTCACAAATACTTAAGGTAATCTTTCGTTTTGATCGAGCATCCGTCAACATTTAGGGTAATATACTCGACTGTTTTTCGACAAGTAATCAATACTGCCTCCGTTTTATGTTCAGTCAATGTTAAATCCATTGCATTTAGCCATTGTCCGATCAACTGAATACTGTAATTGGTAACACTAACCGCTTCCAGCAGAACTCTATCTCGAAAATAATCCCTAATTACTGCCACTTAATATTGAGCTACATGCAATCCTTTTGAGGCATTGAAGATATTCTCCCAGTTTGCAGTATTGAGCGCATTCCTAACATCCAGCGTTACAACCACACAATATTTCTTGGAACCAGTCCTCCAGCTTTCGCCTTCAATAACCTCTTTAGCTGTATCATCAACAACCCCTATAGCATCTATTGTCGATCTACATTTCCTGAAACCGTTGCAATCATGAGTAACTTTCCTAATAAGCTGCTCAGACATATTTTCTGGTGAACCACTCTGAATCATATCCTCCTTATAAACTTTAAACAGTTCCTTGTCAAAAGTGTTAGCTCTCCAGCCCTTATAGTTCCATCTGGGTACATACGTTAACGTTGGTGCTAATGAATCGTTTCCTATGTCCATGATTATAGCACTAGTATCGCTGTGTGTATAATGATCTCTAATAGACGACTGTATCCGAACAATATCCGGCCTCTTTCATCCGATCTTGGGCAGCCATAATCCGTTGACCATGCATTAAAACCCCGGATATCTAAAAACGTCCTTTGTTTATAACATCGAAAGTCAGGCTTCATACGACGCTCTGAAATTCAAGAATTGTTTATCTCGGTGGGATGTAGCAGCTTTATATAGATATTCCAGACACAGTAGCACGAACAAAGCCACCCCGTTGGCCATCAGCTCTTGATGAGTTCGGATGTTTTTAAGTGATATCTTTTGTGAAAAAAATAAAAACAAATAGTCACAGAAAATAGTGCTATTAAATTACAGGAACAGAAAATAAATAAATATCAACAAAAAGGGGGGCTCTAGCGATTTCGTGAATGAGCCTCACAAATACTCCCAACAAAGAGAGCAGGCCCAGCTCAACCAATAGAAATGCGTACATAGTTATTAACTCTCCAATCGTCAGCAATGAAAACACTCGTGATCCAGAGTATAATAGGAACTATCTAAGTGCAAAAATAACTGAAAGAGCATCTCCCATACAAAAAGTTAAGCCCAAGTGTGCCCAATCTGAACAAGTGTGCTGAACAAGCCGTTTGATAAAAAATACCAACGAAGAACCTTCTACACCCTGTTTGGCATTAATAAACACTGGAGCTGTGCCAAAAAATACAAAAGTGCAAACAGGTATGGATAGATATATCACTATAACCAAGAGAAAGGCTAATCCTAGATCCACGCAACAGGATCGCAAGCCTAAGCAATACAAAAGTTCTGATGTAGGCTCCTTGCCAACAAGCCAAAATAGATTTGCTGTACTCTCCATTCCTGACGACGAAGAAGCAGATTCAGCTAATGTAGCAGTAATTAAAGAAGCCAAACCTCCACCCAGGGTTGTCAGATTTTTTTGAGCTCCATCGCCAAACCGGATGTCAGAAATCGCCAAAAATCGCCAAACGTCTATTTTGCTCAGTTTTCGAAATCTTTTTTAGTTTTTTTAATTAAATTTTGCATACAAAAAAAAGCTGATATAATATTGCAGTCAAAAATCGCCAAAAACTGAGAAAAATACAAAAAAGTCGCCGAAAGTAAATTTTGCTTAGTAACTGTTATTTTTTTTTTTTTTTAACATAAAATGGAGAAAATTTATTTAGTTGAAAAAACTAAAATTTAGCACACAAGTCTATAAGATCGTACACTTCAGGCTAATCGATTTCATTACTGGTGTTTTGGCCTGCATACGTACTATTAGATTTAAGCAGTGTTTAAAAAACTGCAGTCGAAGTTGAAAAACTGCCATCTCTTCCACTTCTTCATTTGTCATTGGTCAAAAAAAAATGTTGCTTTTACTTGTAATTCACTTAATGTAAATAGTCGCTGCCACACCAAATCAAAAAGCGAAAAATTGTTGACAAATTTTCGTTTTTTGCTCGACAGGTTTTGGTTTCGACTACAGTTTTTTAAACCTTGGAATTAAATAGTGACTGAATATAAAATTCACTTAAAATGACAATAAAACAAAAATCATGTGAAAAAAATTAGCCAGACTTTTTTTAAAGTATGTATGTATATATTTATATATATTTAGCTGGAGAGGCCTAACTCATCTTATTTGAACAAAAGTGCAAATTTTTTATTTCAAAATCGCTGAAATAATATGAATGGTAAAAATAGCCAAGTAAATCGCCAGTTATATCAAAAATCGCCACAAAAGTCGCCAGTCGCCAAATGGAAAATGCCATCGCCAAACACGTTTTAAAATCGCCACGTTTGGCGAGAAATCGCCATATCTGACAGCCCTGCCTCCACCCATCTACCTGCGAGAGCAAACATCTAATACTATAGTAAACATGTTGTCCGAACTTGTGGGCAAAAATAATTTTTATGTCGCTTCAATACGACGAGGACAAATCAAAAAGACCAAGATCCACACCCATACGGAAATGAACTTTCGTATCATCTCAAAACACCTCGATGCAGCAAAGAAAAGTGACCATACGTATCAACTAAAAAGTGCTAAGGGTTTGACTGTCGTCATTAAAGGTATAGATAGTTCCGTTCCCACAGAGAAAATAAGATCTGCCTTAGAGTTGGAAGGGTATGAGGTGAGATCTGTTCACAATATTTTGAACAGGAACGAACCAATGCACCGTATCGAAAAAGCTTTTGATTCATCGCTCCTAAAATCAAAAAATTCGGTTCATCCTATTTACAACTTGAGATACATGCCTCCTAAGTAGGAGAATAACAATAGAGGAGCCAATAAAACTCAGTGCACCAATTGTCAGGAATACGGGCATACAAAATCGTATTGCAAGCTACCTATGTGTGGTTTGTGGTGACGCTCACAAAACTTTGGAATGCAATCACTCCAAAGTTGACCCAAAGGTAAGGAAATGCAGTAACTGTTGCGAAAATCACACAGCTAACTATTGGGGTTGTTGAGTATTCTTGCACTTAAAAGAACCTGAGCAAATCCAAAAATATGCGCACTCCCAATATCGTCCACCTTATGCGTCCAGCTTTCCCGCGGGCTCTTGTGCTAACTCTATACAAACCAACAAATAAAACTACTCATAAGCCCAAGTTCTGAAAGAAAACTCCCACGGACATAATCCTGCGAATGTAGATAACGCAAACCAACCTTCATACGCTAATGTTCTTAAGGAATCTGCACAAATACCTTCTGCAGACATATCGGGCTCAATTGAAAATCTAGTTCAAATTATGAATAACTTCATGGCCACCTTGCAGAACATGTTTCAAGAAATGATGCGAAACCAAAACATGCTCCTGCAAGTTCTACTAAATAAAAAATAAACCAGTTAAAAATATATTTCTGGAACGCAAACGGGCTCTCCCAACATAAACACGAAGTAGCACATTTTCTTCAAATGCACGAAATCGCTGCTTCTCGTCTCTAAAACCCACTTTACTCTAAAAAACTGCGTTAGGGTAAATGGGTACCTCACTTACGACACAAAACTTCCAAGCGGACGGGCTTGTGGTGGCACAGCCATAATTGTGCACAACCAAGTCAGACACTTTCCAATGCCGGAGTGCAAGGAAGATTGTATCCAGGCTACATCTATAAATCTTACAGATTTTAAAATCACGTTATTATCCGGATGTTGTCCCCCTAGACATTAAATTGCACAGGATAAATTTCTAAACTTCTTCTCCACATTGGGACAAAAATTCATTGCAGCAGGCGACTACAACGCTAAGCATACGTATTGGGGATCCAGACTTATAAGTCCTATAGGTAACCTGCTATATAACACCGTCACTGCAAAAAATCTTGATGTCGTATCGAGTGGAGAACCTAACTATTGGCCCACTGACTTTAACAAGCTACCACCCTTATCAACTTTGCCGTAATTAAAAGTATGAAGCGCGATCAATTACTAATTAGTTCCTCACACGATTTATCGTCAGATCATTCACCTTCCATCCTTATTCTAAAAGGCAACTTTGATAACACAGCTGAAAACTTTATTTCCTATCCAAACAAAAACATAAATTGGTTGAAGTATAAATTGTATCCCAGAGCATTTCTCTAAAAAATTCATCTGACATCCAAACAGCTGTCGATCGACTTACGGATGTCTTGGATTCTGCTGCAAGAAATGCAACCGCAATCAAGCGTACAATAAAGCGTGGTCCGCAATTCACATCTGTGGATATAGAGACCCTTGTCAGGGAAAAAAGGAAGTTGAGAAGACAATAGCAAAATAATCGTTCCCCAGCTATCAAGGCCCAACTGCGGTTATGCCAGGCAACTTTACGCAACAAATTTGAGACAGAAACACGACTCTGCAGTAGAAGGCTAGCTAAACAGTCTAGATGCCACAAAAAAACTCCAGTTACAGCTAATGGAAGCCTGTAAGACATATGCAATGCCCTATAACCCACGAATCTCTACTAAGACTGGAAAACCGTACCTGGGTCAAAAACACAAATGAAAAAATAAATGCCTTTGCAAGCCACTTAGAGAAAGTTTTCACGCCCCATGATGCGGATACTTTTTCCTGTCGTCTTATTATCCCTGATACAGTTAACGATCCAATAAGATTTAAATTAACCCAAGTAAAATCAGCGATAGAAAATGTCAACATTAGAAAATCTCCCGGTCCTGACCGCATCACAGGCTCAACGATAAGAAACTTATCTACGTCTGCTTCAAGAATCTTGCTGCTTATCTTTAATGCGATATTTCGAGTTGGCTACTTTCCATTATCTTGGAAGACCCCTACAATTGTTATGATTAATTAGTATATGGTATGCTACAATACTATGCAAGGAATGTATTCCACAAAATTCTGAAGTTAATATTTGTTTCAAAATGTTAATGGGATGAAAACGGAGAATGGATTTTACTCAAAAGTAAATTTTTTTTAAAACCTTTTCTTTAGCTTCACTTCGGAAAATCAAATCTTGTAACGTTAATTTAACCGCCTTTTACTCAATGCAAATGGATGAAACTTTGCAGGCATTTATTTTCCCGATGACAATACACGAATACATGGGCATAGCCGGGATAAAATCTAGGGGGGGGGGCAAAAATTTGTTTAAAGTTTTTTTTTATTTTTTTTCATTATTTATTTATTGAATCTTCATATATTAAATATGAACTAACAATAATTAATCAAATCTTAACCTAATGCTTTATTTTATGTCCTGTCAGTGCCAGACAAAAATTTTCTTCATCACGGGTTCTGTTCACATATGTAGGTGTTTATCGCTCATCTAATTGGGTAAGTGCTGCAGTGTCTCTTCTTCTTAAGCGAGTGTGGCCGCCATGATTTAAAATATTTCGAGCTAGTGGATTTGGGTGTTGTTCAAGCCTTTTTAAATATTTTATTGCATATTTTGTAATCATAGTTTTAACTAATGGCACATTGAGATCCTTATGAATTTTTTTAAAGTAAAACGCTTTTTTGACCGCCTTTTACTCAATGCAAATGGATGAAACTTTGCAGGCATACATATTCCCGATGACAGTACACGAATACATGAGCGTAGCCAGGATAAAATCTAGGGGGCGGGCAAAATTTTTTAAAACCTTTTCTTTAGCTTCACTTCGGAAAATCAAATCTTGTAACGTTAATTTAACCGCCTTATACTCAATGCAAATGGATGAAACTTTGCAGGCATACATATTCCCGATGACAATATACGAATGCATTGGCGTAGCCAGGATAAAATCTAGGGGGGGCGCAAAATTTTTTTTAAATTTTCTTTTTTAAGAATAGCGTTTCTTAAAAAAAATTTTTTTAAGTGTTCTTATTTATTAAAATATTAGACTTGAGTTTTTACGTCAGCAAGCTATGCGTTTGTTATAAGAAGAAAACATGTTGAAAAGAACAATCAAACCTAAAAACCCATTAACAGTCGAGCTATTGACTCAACAACAAACTTCGTCATCAAAGTGTTTACCATCTACAAGCAGCGGAATAAAAATATTAGCTTCTAGAAAGGAATTTGCAATTGCTGTAAATTCAAATGTAATAATAGACTTGTATGCAAATTGAATTGGAAAACAATTTGTTCATCTTCCAGCGACAATAACAATGATTTAAATTATTTTTACTTACAAATATTGTATGTACAAAATGAAATAATTTGCATTAACCAAAATGTTCCCCAACTTATTTTTTTTAAATTTTTTTCTTGCGGATGTCTTGGATTCAGCTGCAAGAAATGCAACCCCAATTAAGCGTACAATAAAGTGTGGTCCGCAATTCAGAGCTGTGGATATAGAGACCCTTGTCAGGGAAAAAAGGATGTTGAGAAGACAATGGCAAAATAATCGTTCCCCAACCATCAAGGCCCAACTGCGGTTATGCCAGGTAACTCTACGCAACAAACTGAGACAGAAACACGACTCTGCAGTAGAAGGCTATCTAAACAGCCTAGATGGCACAAAAACTCCAATTACAGCTTATGGAAGGCTGTAAGACATATGCAATGCCCTATAACCCACGAATCTCCACTAAGACTGGAAACCCGTACTTGGGCCAAAAACACAAATGAAAAAATAAATGCCTTTGCAAACCACTTGGAGAAAGTTTTCACGCCCCATGATGCTGCTACTTGTTCATGTCGCCCAATTATTCCTGATACAGTAAACGATCCAATAAAATTTAAATTAACCCAAGTAAAATCAGCAATAGAAAATGTCAACATTAAAAAATCTCCCGATCCTGACCGCATCACAGGCTCAATGATAAGAAACTTACCTACGTCTGCTTCAAGAATCTTGCTGCTCATATTTAATGCGATATTACGAGTTGGCTACTTCCCATCCTCTTGGAAGACCTCTACAATTCTTATGATTCCTAAGCCAGGAAAAGACGCTAGTCAAATTACGTCGTACAGACCAATCAGCCTTCTATCAATATTATCAAAGCTATTCGAAAAAATATTCCTTTTTAGTATAACTCCCTATCTTAATAAACACGCAATCATTCGGTATCATCACTTCGGATTCCGAGCAAGGCATGGTACAATCGAACAAGTGCATGGAATTGTTACCCAAATTAGATCAGCGTTTAAGAGAAAGGAATATTGCTCAGCACTGTTTATAGACATTTCCCAAGCATTCGACAAAGTTTGGCATGATGCGCTGATCATTAAAATAACACGAATGCTTTCGCAAAACACTCACAAACTCCGTGAGAGCTATTTAACTGGCAGAACATTCATGGTTAGATCAAAAAACCAATACTCCCCAACCAAGAAAATATCTGCAGGTGTCCCTCAAGGCAGCATATTAGGACCGCTTCTATATATAATATACACAGCGGATATGCCAACAAACCTGAGCACGCATACCTCTACATTTGCAGACGACACAGTATTTATTAGCGTTAACCATGACCCAAAAGTCGCACCGCAAAATCTGCAGTCCCACATCAATGAACCAGAGGCCTGGCTAGAAAAATGGAGAATAAAGGTTAACCTGGCTAAATGTGCTCACTTAACTTTTACGCTCAGAAGGCAAACGTGCCCAGCTGTAAAAATAAATAACATCACTGTTCCGATAGAAAACCATGTTTAGTACTTGGGAATTCATATAGATAGACGCTTGACCTGGTCTCGTCATATTGAAGCGAAAATAACGGCTATGAAACTTAAAGCAGCTCAACTACATTGGCTTCTCGGTGGAAACTCAAACTTGTCTTTAGACAACAAAATTCTTTTATACAAGTCCATCATAAAACCAATATGGACATATGGCATCCAATTATGGGGTACTGCATGTGCATCTAACATCCAAAAGCTTCAAAGAAGACAGTCTAGAATATTACGACAAATTGTCTGCGCCCCATGGTATATACGTAATGACATTATCTACAGAGATCTTAACATCGCTACCATCCAGGAAGAAATTAAAAAGTATTTAGTCAAATGCATAGATAAACTAATGGTCCATCCCAACTACCTCGCTCGGGATTTAATAAAGTTCGAAGGTCACCGGAGGCTGAAAAGCAGGCTTTTTTGACACTTGAATGCAATTAATTAGCGGTCACATTGGTAACGGCTAACAAATACAAATAAGAATTAGGATTAAGCTTTGAATACATATTGTATTTTTTGACAAGAAAGATTCAATAAAAAAAACACCACTGTTGGGCTGTCGTTGTATCCTGCAGTACTCTATTTTTGACGGACCAAATTGCAGATGTATTGCAATTTGCAGCCACCCAGCTATTTGCATCAACGTTGCTTAAGGGCTCACTTAGTAGAGCAAAATCTACTTTCAGCTCACGCACACTCTGTTTAAGCAGATCGTGGGCTGCTCGGCAATGATTGAGATTCAACTGCAGCACTCTCATCTTCGCGATTCGAGTTTTTGGAGCTCTTTCCTGTAGTTAGGACAGGCAAATGCTCCCGTAGCATGATAACTGTTAGCATCAGTTTTACTACACAGCAAACACCTTGTTTTGTACACACGTCCTTAACTTGTATCCGTATTCACCACACCGTATGCAATTATTGGAGTAGTCATTTTAGCTCTTACAATTTGATGCCAAATGCCCATAGTCCAAATATCTGAAGCACCTTCTTGGTTGTATTCTTTCGCGTACTCGACATACGTCCCATCCAATGCGTATCTTTGCAGTGCCACCATAGGCTTTCCTCAAAGATTTTATAGCTGACATCTACAGCATTTTAAACATCTCGCTTTGTTTCTGAAGAGTCTCATAGACGTCTTCCATGGATGTAGCCTCATACATATCTTTGATCCCAATGTCCACTTCATTTGATAGTGACCGTACTTCTGCGGATGTACAAAGGACTTCCTCGATAGTATGGCTTAATTCACCTGTATTCTCATGGTCAGGTTTATTAAGCTCCAAGAGAAATTCGACTTTCACTGTTTTCCGGATATCCCTGACAATTTGACCAAGAATTTCTAATTTGGGATCACTTTTAACCTTTCGGAGTATGTTCGCATACGACGTTTCTCTGCAAGTCTGGAGTACCAGAGCATCCTGACGGGAAGGCTTCCTTTGTGACCCACTTTAACCAATTGAGAGTTTGCCTCATCCTTGGCTTCCTGCACTTGTGGCTTATCACTTGAAATCGTCCCTTAAGAATATCGACCAGCTTGTCGATCTTGCCGCCCAATTTCTCGATATTCCTTTCAGACTTATCTAGATTCGACACTTTTATGGGTGCATTTAAATTGACCGGGCATCTACCAAGTGGGTTTTCTACAACATCACTATTGCCTACTGCTCTAGTTGCAACCGCTGCAGGTGGTCACCTCACGATCACCGATTTCGTCACAAATGGGTTTTCTACACAATTTCCTTCTTTCTCGTTTTTATCCTCACTCTCCTTGTTTTGTTACTTGGGGTTTCTGTTTTCAATCATGATTCTAGTTGGTCCCAACTTAAAGCCGCTATCTCCGCTCGTTGTACAGTCACGTCTATGATCCCATGGGCCCCTTTGCATGCAGTGAGGTCCTTATGAGATCATCCGCCAAAGCCAGATCCGTGTTAGTCGGAAATTTACCATCCAACTGAATGGTGACGAACTTTGAGCGCACTTTCAGATTTGCTACATTTTAACGGGACGGAGGCAATTGTAGCATTAGCCCAGAAGCCATTTTCACAGAATTTCTGTCAATTCATATCCATACTGGTCTCGATCTTAATGCCCTAAAGACGTTTCATCGTATATACTGCCACCCCTCCTGGGATCAGACGCAGACCAGGGCCCTATTCCACAAAACAACATATCAACTTTTCACTTCGCACTTATCAAATTGCATTTTTTGGCAAAGCGATAAGTGTTTCTGTTCCACAACATTCTTTGCAAGTCTCAATTTGCACTAAGCTAGTTTTTGCAAAGACTTTGCTCTCTTTGCAAAAACTTAGCTCTCTTTGCAAAGTCTTTGCGATCTCTTGCAAAGTGAATGTGCAAAGTGTTCCACAAAGGATTTAATCAACTTTGCATTTCTGTCTTATCTTATCTTATTTGCATTGCTTAATATTAATTATTAAAATGAGCTAAAAAGTAAAAATGGAAAATATACTTGCAGTGTTACATGTTATTTAAGAAAAAAAAGATATTTTATTTTCTAGTAAGTTTCTTTTAAAAAATTATTGTAAATAGCATATGAGAATTATTTCTTTTTAAAAGTTACTTTTATTATATAAACCAATTTTATTTTCGAATGTGTTCAATGAATCAAATTTCAATTTATAAAGCTTCCTTGTAATAGTCTTATTCCTTCATTTGTTCATATATTTTTGCTTATGCAATCACATCACGCATCACAGGCTCAATGATAAGAAACTTACCTACGTCTGCTTCAAGAATCTTGCTGCTCATATTTAATGCGATATTACGAGTTGGCTACTTCCCATCCTCTTGGAAGACCTCTACAATTCTTATGATTCCTAAGCCAGGAAAAGACGCTAGTCAAATTACGTCGTACAGACCAATCAGCCTTCTATCAATATTATCAAAGCTATTCGAAAAAATATTCCTTTTTAGTATAACTCCCTATCTTAATAAACACGCAATCATTCGGTATCATCAGTTCGGATTCCGAGCAAGGCATGGTACAATCGAACAAGTGCATGGAATTGTTACCCAAATTAGATCAGCGTTTAAGAGAAAGGAATATTGCTCAGCACTGTTTATAGACATTTCCCAAGCATTCGACAAAGTTTGGCATGATGCGCTGATCATTAAAATAACACGAATGCTTTTGCAAAACACTCACAAACTCCGTGAGAGCTATTTAACTGGCAGAACATTCATGGTTAGATCAAAAAACCAATACTCCCCCACCAAGAAAATATCTGCAGGTGTCCCTCAAGGCAGCATATTAGGACCGCTTCTATATATAATATACACAGCGGATATGCCAACAAACCTGAGCACGCATACCTCTACATTTGCAGACGACACAGTATTTATTAGCGTTAACCATGACCCAAAAGTCGCACCGCAAAATCTGCAGTCCCACATCAATGAACCAGAGGCCTGGCTAGAAAAATGGAGAATAAAGGTTAACCTGGCTAAATGTGCTCACTTAACTTTTACGCTCAGAAGGCAAACGTGCCCAGCTGTAAAAATAAATAACATCACTGTTCCGATAGAAAACCATGTTTAGTACTTGGGAATTCATATAGATAGACGCTTGACCTGGTCTCGTCATATTGAAGCGAAAATAACGGCTATGAAACTTAAAGCAGCTCAACTACATTGGCTTCTCGGTGGAAACTCAAACTTGTCTTTAGACAACAAAATTCTTTTATACAAGTCCATCATAAAACCAATATGGACATATGGCATCCAATTATGGGGTACTGCATGTGCATCTAACATCCAAAAGCTTCAAAGAAGACAGTCTAGAATATTACGACAAATTGTCTGCGCCCCATGGTATATACGTAATGACATTATCCACAGAGATCTTAACATCGCTACCATCCAGGAAGAAATTAAAAAGTATTTAGTCAAATGCATAGATAAACTAATGGTCCATCCCAACTACCTCGCTCGGGATTTAATAAAGTTCGAAGGTCACCGGAGGCTGAAAAGCAGGCTTTTTTGACACTTGAATGCAATTAATTAGCGGTCACATTGGTAACGGCTAACAAATACAAATAAGAATTAGGATTAAGCTTTGAATACCTTTGCTTAACATTGAAGCTATAGATATATACATATGAATATTAATTATAAATTGAAATCACTGAGCACATTCGAAAAATAAAAATGGTTAATATAATAGAAATAACTTATAAAAAGAAATAATACATAAAATGTATTAAGTATATCTATACACATTCTGCTGGTGTCTTATAATTTTAAAAATTAACTTCATTGCTAAATAGAGGGTAGTTTAAAAAAAATATGTAACATGAAGGTACAATAAATTCTAGTAGTGTATAGATTTCCTAATTCCTGATAATATGTATGTATATATCTATAGCTTAAATTTTTACCAAAGGATGGCTTGAGCATAAAGTATGTGAATTATCAAACTTTAACATTTTATTTAACATTCCTGGGAGGAAGTTTTGAAAAAAGCTCAATCTTTGCAACTGGCGTTTGTCCAAAAAACGTGGACATATGCGTCTACTATAACATCGACAACTCTATGGATGGTTCTGTAAACTGCTGATTTTGCAACACCATGCATAGCTGCAACTCTATGGTACTGGCAACCATTTCCCAGCAGAAGCACACAGTAGCAGTTGATTTTCAGCTTAATTGTACTCTAATTCTTCTTAAGTTTTATTTGAAAAGAAATCAACTTAAATCAATTAAAATTTTGTAGTCCCGAAAAATTAATTCGGGCCCTTTAATTTCTTATTATGCCCACGTCTCCACTATTGTAGAACAAAAACTCGCGGATTAAAATTTTTAAGCTTCACTAGCTATAACAATATGAATTTGCAAAGAGATCGTTTACCTTTCAAATTTTTGACAAACTTATCAAAATTTGCTTTGCAAAAATAGAATTTACAGTTTTTGTGGAACGAAACAGCATAATTATTTGCAAAGTCTTTGCAAATTACACTTTGCAATAATAACTTTACACTTTGCACAAGAGAACGTACGTGGAACAGAAATTGAAAAGAGAATATAAAAATTGCAAAGACTTTGCAAATTTCACTTATCAATTTCAACTTATCACTTTTCAAATTAAATAGTTCTGTGGAACATAAAGTTTTGCAAATTGACGAAAAATTTGAAAAGTGAAAAGTTGATAAGTTGGTTTGTGGAATAGGGTCCAGGTAGCCGTTCAATATGAGTCAGACGCTCCTGGATTTATGAGGCACTACTCTCCTAATTGCTCCTCTCTTGAGAGCATTTCTTGTGGGGGGATCCATATTTAGAAGGCGGGATCCCTTCGCCATGTCGCAGTTCCGTTGTCAGGCACATGTACCTTTTTTTAGTACGCCCTCTGGCCCTGCCGCTCTCGTTTGGAGACTGCTTATCTATCGCAGCTGGCCTACATATCTGTAGGTCGTTCAGCTATCCGACCCACATAGTAGCCTGAGTCCGGCCCTATGAAGTATGTATATATGTATGTATGTGGAACCACCGCAAAACTACTACCTGTCAGAGGGGAAGGTTACTAAACTCTAACCAGCCAAATATATTTTTCGGACATCTTCCTGACGTCGTAGCTCCAAAAGCACCACTTTAACATACTCGGTGACTGTTTCCCAATTTTCCAAGGACACCAGCATGATTTGAGTTTTATTACTAGGTTTGCTCTCTGTAGGTCAAAATGAGGACACACCAAGAACACATATTCGGGATCTTCCATATCCTCAGTACAACATGGAAAAAAACGGCGAGCTGTCATGTCCGAAGCGATATAAGTATGAACGGAAACACCCGTGTCCGCTTAGAAATTGTGTCAGGAAAAATTTAAATAACCATGTCGCCTACTGATCCAAACTTCCAAATCAGCTATCAGCGCGTACGTCCATCTACCTTTGGTAGAGGTTTCCCCACCTCCTTTCCATGCCATGCTATTTTAACCATTTACGTCTGGACCATTTCCAGATGTGAGCCGAGCCAAGAATTCCCATGTTTGCATCCCTAGCTAAGATACCAATTGGCATTAACCCCGCAATATCTAGAGCTGCCTCGTCGACACAGTCCTATATGCTGAGCATTCCCCTAGCCTGTAGACAGCACTGATTTTACCGCTGCATCTCTTGAACTTTGTAGATTCTGCCCATATTGGAGCCGGATAGAGAATGACGCTCCTTACAACACCCGCTAATAACCTTCTCTTCATATACCTGGGACCTCTTGTATTCGGCATTATCCGGCACAATGCCGAGCATTTATTTACAGCCTTACCACCACATAATCAAAATGGTGTTTGAACTATAAACGGTTGTCTATCTTGACACCCAAGCACTTAAGATAATCTTTAGTTTTTATTTTACATCCTCCAATATCGATAGTTAGATATTTCACTTTTTTGCGGTTGAATATTAGTGCGGCCTCCGTCTTATGATCGGCTAGTGTTAGCCCCATTGAATTGAGCCATGCTTTGACCATCTGGATACCACTTTCAGAAATTGTCTTAGCCTTGTCTAACGACTTTGCGACCATCACCAGAGCTATATCATCTGCAAAGCCGACTACTTTTGCTAAGTAGACACCATCATACATTAAACTCCATAACAAAAGTCCTAGAACTGATCCTTGTGGTACTCCACCTATAACTGTGTAGTCTTTCATCCACTCGTCAGTCTGATATAAAAGTACTCTCTTCGGAAATAGTCCTTTATAATTTAAACTAGGTATGCAGAAGTATTCAAACGTACTAAAGCATTTACAATATTCTCCCATTTTGCCGTATTGAATGCATTTTTCTCATCGAGGGTAACAAGTACGTAGTATTCCTTGGAACCTTTTCTCCAACTACTGCCTTCAAATGCCTCCCTCGCAATGCTCACAACCATTTCAATTGCATCACAACAAGCACTTAAGACAATCTTTAGTTTTACTTTACATCCTCCAATATCGATAGTTAGATATTTCACTTTTTTGCGGTTGAATATTAGTGCGGCCTCCGTCTTATGATCGGCTAGTGTTAGCCCCATTGAATTGAGCCATGCTTTGACCATCTGGATACCACTTTCAGAAATTGTCTTAGCCTTGTCTAACGACTTTGCGACCATCACCAGAGCTATATCATCTGCAAAGCCGACTACTTTTGCTAAGTAGACACCATCATACATTAAACTCCATAACAAAAGTCCTAGAACTGATCCTTGTGGTACTCCACCTATAACTGTGTAGTCTTTCATCCCCTCGTCAGTCTGATATAAAAGTACTCTCTTCGGAAATAGTCCTTTATAATTTAAACTAGGTATGCAGAAGTATTCAAACGTACTAAAGCATTTACAATATTCTCCCATTTTGCCGTATTGAATGCATTTTTCTCATCGAGGGTAACAAGTACGTAGTATTCCTTGGAACCTTTTCTCCAACTACTGCCTTCAAATGCCTCCCTCGCAATGCTCACAACCATTTCAATTGCATCACAACAAGCACTTAAGACAATCTTTAGTTTTACTTTACATCCTCCAATATCGATAGTTAGATATTTCACTTTTTTACGGTTGGATATTAGTACGGCCTCCGTCTTATGATCGGCTAGTCTTAGCCCCATTGAATTGAGCCATGCTTTGACCATCTGGATACCACTTTCAGAAATTGTCTTAGCCTTGTCTAACGACTTTGCGACCATCACCAGAGCTATATCATCTGCAAAGCCGACTACTTTTGCTAAGTAGACACTATCATACATTAAACTCCATAACAAAAGTCCTAGAACTGATCCTTGTAGTACTCCACCTATAACTGTGTAGTCTTTCATCCCCTCGTCAGTCTGATCAATCATGCAGAATGGTCTGTACGATGACTGATCCTCTTAAGACTTCTTATCCTAAGGTAGCTGCACAAGTTTTTGTCTCTTCCATATTGATGGGAACGATACATATTTTGAGCAGGAGTTTACCAAGCGTAGTACTTGATAATGGCTGCACTCAACAGCCTCTTTTAAAACAAGATTTGGGATACCATCAGGTCCGGGAGCTTTCTTGTCTTCAAATCTGGAGACAGCCCCCTGGATTTCCGGTAAGTTAAAAGGCTCCTCAAGATTTGCATTGTTCCATGTTGGAGCTAGCTTTTCTGGAAAAATATGGGTGACAATCTTACTTAGGGCTTCAGCCTCCATAGGCTAGGGGGTAGTTAAACACTTGAGTTTCTTCCTCACAAGCTTATACGCTAAGCCAAAGAGGTTTTTATCGGGGGGATTCTTTAATACCATGTGAGATAAGGCCATGATGGCTTTATCTCTCATTCAATAGGGAGATAAAGCCTTTTGTTTTTTTTTTTTCATTTGAATGGGAGATAAAGCCATCATGGCCTTAGCTCACATTAGCAATATTATAAAATGGCTTTATCTCTCATTTCAGTTCCGGAGACACTAAAGTTAAGTATTGAAATCTGGCTTCGCATACTAAAGTTTTTCTGCGTGGCGGCCTGTGGCCGTTCTTAGAGGTTTTTTCCTCCAGTAGGATGCGGCAGGTGGCTTCGGCATTTGCATTCAGAATCTGGCGATGTAGTTCGTTTTCCACTCTACCACGAGTTCTTACATCTGGCGCGGATACAGTCTTTTCGAGGCTCGGCTATTTTCTCAGTTCACCAATACACAGGAGTTTTGTTAATCTCGCTCTTTCTTTTCCTCATAGAAACGTTGCACGTGCGTGTTAAATGCATTATATACTGCTCCGCCATATTTTCAAGTGGGCCGTTTAAGTCCACCATAAACACGGAAAATAACGGTCGGTTAAACGTGTTGGCTTTCCACCCAAGCAGGTTGCCACCGTTGCCTCTTTTGCGTGCAAGTGAACGTTCGTGTATGTCCTAATTTAAGCGCTGTGGTCGCTGTGGGTATATACATCGCTTATACCCCAATTTATACGATTTCTGATATTTTGACTAACAAATGCAATATCTATGATTGATTCCCCTCCATTCCTTCTATACGTGTGTTCATTTTCAGTATTAATCAGTACCACATCAAGCTGAGCAAATTATTACAGCAAAATCTTGCCCCTTTCATTAGTCCTCGGACAGCCTTATTGCGTAGCCCAAGTGTTGAAGTCTCCTGCTATCACTATTGATGTTCTCCCGGTCGCATCATTTGTTAAGGAATAGATGATCTTCTTGTAGTCTTCAATGTCATATCTTGGAGGAATATATCAGCTATATATGCATATTCCAGAGACTGTTGCACGTACAAAGCCACATTCGGTATGTATGTATGTTTATATGTATCTATGAATGTATGCATGTATCTTTTTTTTAAAGAGGTGAAATCATCGAAAGACATTGTGCAAGACTTTAACAAGCTAAAACACCCCTGCTACTTGTCGATGATCCCCGCGGTACCACCGTTAAGCACTTCCTCGCAGCAGGCGCGGATCCAGCTTGAGCCTTAGGGGGGGGAAATTTTATATGATACAAAAAAGTAGAAAATTTGTTTTTCAGGGTTTATTAAAAACAATATGTGTATAAGGGTAAGTACTCTTTGCAATTTTTGCGAATATCAAATTCTTCATCGCATAGCCGTATATACCGTGGAAAATTAGTAAGAAATGATGTATTACTTTTTCGTGAAGAAAGTTTCCGCACCAAACGCGATAAAGTTTTGAATATCAATTTTTCACCTTACTATACAAAATTAACATTTAAAAAATTTTAAGTATTTTCTAATAATTTCATGAATGTAACAAGATCTTACCATTTGTAAGGAAGAAGGGTGCAAAAAAAATCGCGACTGTATTTCGCGGTGTTTTTAATAAACTAAATTTTAATGGCAAATGATAGATGTTGTGATAGATGAGTTGTTTGGCGGATATATGAAACAGTGATAATTTTCAGGAGCGTTGTAATATATACGCGGAACGAGCTATTAAAGTTGCACAAGATATTTTTCCATTATGTAAATCAACTCGCACTTTAAACTTAAAA
Organism: Pollenia angustigena; assembly: GCA_930367215.1. Taxonomy (NCBI): domain Eukaryota; kingdom Metazoa; phylum Arthropoda; class Insecta; order Diptera; family Polleniidae; genus Pollenia; species Pollenia angustigena. The sequence continues at coordinate 19,158,350 of OV884061.1, read as the reverse complement.
TTTATTTTATTAAACCGAAAAAAATTGCTTTACATTTTTGTTATACAGTTGGTTATTTTATGTATTTATGCCTGTGCTCATAAAAATATTTTAAATTTAATAAAGGCTTGAAAACCAAATTTTCTATGAAAATTTTCCTCAATAAACGTTTATTAAATTTTATAATCATTTATTAATATGGGGGCTAAAATATATAGCATAAATAAACAATAAAAGTACCATATATAATGTGTATGGAACTTAAAAAAAAAAAAATTTGCTTTAGAAATTGCATTTGGTACGGAAACTTTTTTGGCCAAAATGGCATAAAAAAATTATTTTCATTATCAATACTAAATTGCCCAGCACGTGGTGGGATGAAGAAATGTTGTCCAAAAAAGGTAATTACCCTTATTAAAAAAACTCAACAAAAAGGATAAATAAAATATAAGATCAGTTCGATATACATTAATCTTTTTTAATAAGCAATTTATGATTTCCTTGTGAGGCAAATTTAGACAGTACAGTCTTCTGTCATTGTTGATCTGAGCCATGTTTTTATTCGACGAAGGGTAGGAAATGACCTCCCGCTCGTAGCTTTACGGACGAGCATTGCGACAAAAATTTTAAATATTTTTCTTAGATTTGGGCAGATATCTGGCTCCGTGCAATAACTCCCAGGTGCAATAAGTCCCAAGAAAAAAATTAAATTAGACCCAAAAATTTTTCATACAAATGTGGGAGTAATTTCATTATGAAATAGCTCCCAGCCCTCTCGGTTTTATTTCATTTTTTTGGAAGTTATTTCATTGTTTGCCTGGGAGTTATTTCATAATGAAATAAAATCCCAATGAAATAAGTCCCCTAAAAAATTAACGTGGAAGTTATTTCATTTTATTTTGGTTTTCGGTGTTATTTCATTTTTTGTGGGAGTTTTTTCATTTTCAATTATTTGCAATTTCTTAAAATTGTTTAAATTTAAACGGTATTTATAACGGGATATTTCAAACTATTTGAATACAATGACTTACGTTTATCAAAGAATAAAATTTTGCTAGTTGCAATTGCAGTGTCTTATGGTTACCAGCTATGCAGTGAAGCTTTAGTTAGCGAAGCCGGTGTTTGTTATACCATAGAGGAGAAAATCCTTGCGCCCGGCCGAAGGCCGGCTATGCAGAGAAGCTTTAGTTAGCGAAGCCGTTGTTTGCTTTAGTTAGCGAAGCCGATGTTTGTTATACCATAGAGGAGGTAATCCTTGTACCCGGCGTGCTTAAACTGCAGGCAGTTGCCATTGCAGGAGGTCAGGATATAATAAAATGCCCCATTTGTTGTCAAAATATCGAGGACTCAATGTTAGTTTTTTGGTAACCTAATATGTAAATATTCAAGTAAAACGAATACATATATAATAAATTTCTTTGAAAGTTGTTTAATTTTTTTTGGGTCTTATTTCATTTCTTTTCGATGGACTGTTTTTGGAAGTTATTTCATTAATGTCTTTAAAAATTGGGGTTTGTTTCATTTAAGACTTGGAAATTATTTCATTTTTTTGGGATTTATTTCTTTTTTCCAGTTTGGGACTTATTTCATTTATTTTGGGATTTAATTCATTGGAAGTTATTGCACTGGGACTTATTGCACCTGGGAGTTATTGCACGGAGCCAGATATCTTCATCACAGTTTATTAAAGCATCTACAACGTTATCTGATAGATCAGGCTCAAGTTTAGATCTTAGTAGGTGTTTATCTCTTTAATCAAATATAATCAGTTCATCAGCTAGTTGTGGTATTAACAGTTTTGTATCTGTATATGACTTGATTACACTTTGAGGTAGAAGTTTAGGTATGTTCAATACATTTAGGATATCTATTGGGAAAAGTGTTTTGAGGTCTTCTAAAATAAATTCAATAAGTGGAATGTAACTTGCAGCTCGGTAGTAATCTTGATTATTTCGTTCAAATCTTGTCTTTTCGATAGGAACCTCGATTTGAACGCAAATAACTTTAACTTTTTCAAAAATCGCTTTAAATTGTTCTTCGGCTTTATTTCTTTTTTCTTCAAGGCACATGATTAAAATTAAGATAAGGATTGATCCTTTTTGAAGATCTATATCTTGCTTTTGTAAAATGATACTAGGTGGCTGTGTTACAATAGGTATCACTCTTAATACATTTAAAAGTACTAAGTGAGTTCCGTAATATAAAGGTAGAGATACTACCTTTCCACTAAGATATTTTTTCCATTATGCAAAGACGCATAATGAAGAGAGTTTGGCTCCCAAATACTTTGCTAAAACTGTTTTTCGCTTGGGATGATTATATTTAAAAAATTTTGTCGTTTCTTTAACAAATGATACAACTTTTTGTATTAATGGCACATTATTGCTTTTAGAAATTGGGTTGTTCGATTTATGGGAATAGCAAGACGTTTGTTTCGCATTTGTTGATTTTCCAGAAACTTTGAACAGCTCTATTTTCTGCTGACATCAGAGGTCACCCATCTGTTCCATCTCCTACACAAAATTTGTCAAAGCTTTAAGAATTATTGATGATAGTGCCTTCGCATCAATTGACACATCAACGTCATCAATATCTTTTGAAGCCTCTTCAAACGAGTTTAAACAAAGCCAATAAATTCTTCCCTAAAAACTTTTTGTTGTATGTTGAAATATCTTAAAGATAAGGAAATCTGGGTTTTCCCCGACAAATCCGTGCTTCGTCAAAAATTATCGAATAGAATTTTGATTCATATAACACATAAATATATAAGTACATACATATCGCAAATACTAAGCTTTTTAATAATTCAACCGCAAGCATTATCAAGTCAAACGTTTAGTCAAGGCGAATTGACTTTCAGGTGGCGTTGAAAACACAGCTGTGCTACTTTTTTTTTAAATTAGAGAGAGGAATGTCAAAAGTTACTTGTGTTTTTGACTTATCGGCCAACGAAAGCAGCAACAAAATACATTGTTGTGTTTTTGGTGTTGTTAATTGTTGTAGTATCGACACCACCGTCGCCTTGTGTTTAGTCTTTGGATATGGATGGCACCTGCTGGGATTGAATGTAGAATAATAAGTAATTGAATTCGGTAAACTAGATGTTTCTTTGCAAATTCTATTAAATAACTATTACGATTAAAAAATGGATACGGTAAACTAGATTTTTCTTTGGAAATATCTCATAAATAACTATTAGGATTAAGATATGGATACGTATTGAAAATCGTTAGAGATTCCAAAAAAAAAAAAAACAAAAAAAACCTTGCTGGCATTTCCAAAAATTTTGTACATTAAAAAAAAAGATTATTATTGGGAATTCTTTTATTATCGAAATTTACAAAACATATTATGATAATTTACGGGGGGGAAATTTCCTTATTCCCCCCCCCCTGAATCCGCGCCTGCCTCGCAGGCAGGGGTTGGTGAAGATCACCAATGAACTTAATATTTCGTCTCCGAATGTCCTTCTATCTTCGGACCGATTTCGAGAAGTAACATACATATGCCCAGTTTTCCTGGGAACTAAACATAATCTGTGCCACAATTTCTGGGCTTATAGTAATACCAACTTTCTCTTCAACTTCTCTTCTCTCAGTGAGAAATCGTTGACACGCGAAAAATACAGGTTGTGCATTTTCGTTTACGTTATAACAACATGGACTATATTGATCACATGGACGACCAAAGCGACAAAAGTGTGCCTTAAAGCAACCATGTCCAATCAAAAGCTGTGTAAGTTCTATCCTTGAACGAACTTCGGGAATAATTACCCATGTCCATCTATACTTAGTAAAAGCTAATATCGATAGTCTATCGATAGTTTCCCAGCACTAATTTGAAGCACCGCACAGCCAGTTTGGCGACTCAATTTTTCGATATGGTTCACTGAGTATTGCAACAACAACATTTAATTCACGGACACTCAGTTTAAGTAGGTAGGGCTGCCTGGCAATGATTCAGGTTCAGTTGTAGAATCTTCATTTTCGAGCTCTGAGTAACTATAGCGCCTTTCTGTAGTACGGACAAGCTGCATATCCGTGTTTTGGTGGGTAGGGTTACTTAGCTCCAATAATAATTCACCCTTCGCAGTTTTCCTGATATTCTTCACGTTCTGACCAACGATTTCCAGCTCTTCACTTCCCTGAGAATATCTGCATAAGACGTTTCTCCACAATTTAGGATGACCAGAGCATCTGGTCAAGCAGGTTTCTTTCTTCTTTTGATCTTTGACCGTACTTAAAGCATTCGAGCCCTCCGCGGCCACATTTTCGATATTATTGCCGGTAGATTTATCATTTGTCGACGTTGTTTACAATGCAGTCAACGGAAGCATTATTTAGTTCAGTTGACATATGCATTAAGCTGGGTCCAAAAAAAAGTTCTGCCAGTAACCACTAAAACGAAAGATATGTCAATGAAGTTTCTGAAACAGAAAAAATTTGTTTGGCACGCCCAAAATACAGCCCTTTTGGTTTTGTATATATAGCGCTGCCATTCACAGTCTGATCTCATCATATCGCATATCGTTGTTCATGTTTTGACAGTGGCTTCATTTTTGCCCTTGGTGACTTTTTAGTCCAACCTCATGGTAAGATCGGACTTTAAATGTCAGCGTTACATATAAAAAAGGGCTGTATTTTTGGACGTGGCAAAAAATGTTTCCTGTTTTAGAAACTTTATTGACATATCTTTCATTCTAGGGGGTGAGTGGCACAACTTTTTTTTTTTGTATGGAGGTCGACCCGGTCTGATGTGCATGCATATCGACTGAATTTCTCGCCCGGGCTCCAAGAAAAGCCGCTTATTTGCCTATATTTTCTCACAATCACTCAACATGACAACTTGGCAGTTTCCCACTATCGACCAACGGTCTGCTAGCCAGTGTTGCAGGTAGTGATCTCATGGTCACCGATTTCCTCATGAATGGGTTTTCTAACCCCCGTTTATATCATACTTCTGCATCTCCTTCCCGTTGTTCTGAATGTTTTCGTTATTGCTGTTTTTCATCATCTCTGAATAGGCGCTATCGAAACTCGAAGTGTAGTCACGTTTAGACGTCATGGTTATCTATGCAAGCAGGGAGGCCATACGAGGTTTGACAGAGTTGAATTGAGGGTTGAGGTAACGTGTTCAGTGCCAGATCCGTGTTTATCAGGTATGTCCCATTCGAACCTATACCACCAACCTTATGGTGACAAACACTTTAAGACTCGCTATGACATTATCCCGGAAGCCATTTCAGCAGGGTTTCACCCCTGCTTACTGCCCAGGCAGGCTACACTCACTCGCCCTGTCACAAGTCTTCATCAAGCACATGTACCTTTTTTTAGTACGCCCTCTAGCCCTGCCGCTCTCGGTCGAGGACAGCTTCTTTCGCAGCTGACCTACATATCTCGTTCAGCTATCCGTCACCCGCTGACACCCATAGTAGCCTGAGCTAAGCCCTACTTGTATGGATGTATCTATCTATGTATGTATGTAAATATGTACGTTTCTAAGTTTTTTTTTGTTGAACGTAGTGATAGCGCGTTATCAACTTGTGACCCCACGATAACATTACATCTTACATCAGGGCTGGAGGTTAAAAACAGCCTTATTCTTACATCGTAACAGCTTGAACACCTTTCCTTCATTATTCTATAAATTAAATCTTCACACAATTTCCATGAGCTTGCGGAAAGCAGCATTATGCCCATCAAGTTCTCAGGTGTCAATATTAAGCCTAACTTTCCATTTAAAGTTCTTCTTTGTTCCATCCACCTTTCACATTCCAAAACTATATGCCCTGCATCTTCGTCCGGTGATCCGCATGCCTCACAGCTGCTTATCACCTTTAACTTAAATCTATGCAGATAATTGTTTAAACCGTGACACGTCATCACCTGTGTTAGAAAATAACCTTTGTCTTCATGTTGCCTCTCAACCCACGTTCTAATATGTGGTATAAGTTTATGTATCCAACTTCCATACCCTTCTTGGTTCCGTCGTTCTTGCAATTTTCTCATTACATTAACCCTGGCATCTTTCTTTATTTGTGAGATTCGTTTGGTTCGCTCCAATGGACTATGATTTGCCTGATTTATACATTTAGTTTGTATATATATTTCCTCTCTTTCCATTATTAATAGGTCTAGGGGAAGAAGCCCTGCTTGTACCAAGGCCGCACTGGTAGACACCGTGCGATACGCAGATGTGATACGTGGGACGTTGGTTCTCTGTGGTCTTTGTAGCTCACGTATGTTGTATTTCCGTTTTAAAGCACTCCCGATATCAGTGGGATTAATTTTATTCTTCATTTCCTAAATAACATTTGCGTAGGACTCAGATGTGTTAGCTTTGATAGTTATAGCATCTCCTTGTTCTCGCGGTCCACGAAGTTTGACATTCCTTTTCTCTTACAGGGTTCTCTGTAATATTTCTTCTTGGAATTGTAGGGCTTTAACCATTGCAGGTGTTTTTGCCACTTTTCGTGTTCTTTCGTGAACCGGTGAGGTTTGTTCTACTTGTGTGGCCTTATTCTTCATTTCTTTACATGTGCCACTTACAACCATTAGGTTAATGCTTATTGCTTCTTTGTACTCTCTTAATTGCTGATGCAGTGCCAGATCACAGTTAACATTATCACGAAGAGTCTTGTGTACATTCTTTGCACCAGAAAGAATAACATTTGCTGCACTCAATTTATTGCCTAGTTCATTAAACGTTCTCTCTTCAGATTTTTCAGTGGTGCAAGTTGTCTCATCTCTTCTGAGATATCCGCTCCACGAGCCATCACAGGAGTGCCATCTGCAGTATCTTTCTTGCGCAAGAACTTTTCAACTGTATTATTGTCAAGTGGTTTTCTTGTCACACTTGCTTGTGGTGACCTAATTATCACTGAGCTTCTTCTGAAAGGATTTACCACAGTGTTTGCTATTGTTTGATGTTGGTTATTGTTCTTAATCTTTTTCTTTTTGGTCTCAACTCGAAGCCGCTATCTCCATTTGATGTGTAGTCACGTATAGATCCCATGGTTATCTACCATGCAGGGAAGCCCAGCGAGGGTTGACTTAGAATCCTCATGAAATTCTTTGCCAGATCCGTGCTAATCAGGAAACTTACATCTGAACCTACACCACCAACTAAACGGTGACAAACATCGAATGTACTCCAAGACTCGATACGTTTTACTGAGACAGAGGCAGCAGTGGCATTTACCTGGGAGCCATTTCAATGGAATTTCACTCCCATTTACTGAGGTCCCAGAATACCAGAGCTGTCAGCCCAGGGGTGCATCATAGCCAAATACGTGTCCAAAAATACCATAATTAAGACCGTACTGGGCTAAGTCTTAATGTATTTCGACGAGAATGATACCAGGGTTCTGTCATAGCCGTATCCAGTTGTCCAGAAATGCCATAATTAAGACCGTGCTGGACTTGGTCTTAATGCCTTTCAGCGGGGGTTGCGTCAAATCCATATTCAGTTCTCTAGAAATACCATAATTAAAACCATACTGGGCTTGCTTTTAATGTAAAAGGGAGGTGCCTAGGGAAACCACGTCGTTAGGTTTTGACGGAAAGAAAACACTGGGATGTATGAAGAGACATAACCCCAGTATCCCGATTAGAGTTGCTAGATACCAAAAGTAAAATAACTGGACAGTAGAAAAAATTCACCTGGACTTTAAAAAAATAACTAGACAATTTGAAAAAGAACTTAACTGTAAGAAAAAAATAAAATTTTGCTTCAGATTTTATTTTGCAATAAAAAAAATTTCAAAAACATCTGCTGATTCTGTGGTTTTTATTGTGTCGTAGTATTGCTGCCGTATATATAAATTCAACTTGGTATATATTAAATTAAATCAAATAAAAAAAGTACATAAACAGCCATGTTTCAAGTTAAATGTTTGTGTAAATAACCGTCGTTTTTTTTATTTTAAAATAAGTTCCAATGAAGATAAGATGTACTTATAGTAAGAAGTATATAAAACAAAATTATTTAATGAACTTAAAACACTGGATCGTTATTAAAGCTTGTTCGATTTTGATTTCATTCGAATTCGATTTCTCGAACATTGCGGATAACTTTTTGTTTAGCCACATATATATTTTTTTTGGATTGTTATTTGAAGAATTAAATAACTCTATTACTATAGTTGTAAGCAAAAATGTTTGCAACATTTTGTAACTTTCATCAAAATTTAGTCTTATTAAAGTTGTAGCCTTTATTAGGTCATATGAATTGATTCTTGCGAGTAAAGATTATCAGAAATACCTTAAGTCCTTGAACAAGAAGTATTGCTTGTTGGCATGACTAACAAACGGGATCAATTTATATAAGTTTTGTAAGTTATTTTTATCGCATTTTTTAAATATTGGACCTCTGTCTCTATCTCATTCATTGGAATGTCTGTCGGCAAGTTAGAAATTTTTTCCTTACAACTTTTTCTTAGTATATGATTTTGTTCAAAACAATAATAAATATAATTACTAAAAAAAAAGTAACTAAATGAAGTTTTTTAACTGGACAAATGTCATTTTAGCTGGAATCTGGACAACACCCAAAAAACTGGACAATCCAAGCCATTCCAGGCCGTCTGGCAACCCCAATCCCGATGGATGAGTGGACTGTTATCCGGGCGGAAGATCACGGGGATAAAAGTACTTGCTTTACGCTTGCCATCACGGAGGAAGGCTCAGCAAAGCTCGAAAAGGCAGGCCTAAAGCTTTTTTTTTTTTTGGAGTGCGGGACGCTAAGGTAAAAGTGCTCCGCCCAACAAGCTCTATAAGAAAGATGATATTGTTCAAATGACCTGTTGGTCGAAATACCAACCAACGGACCAACCCAAACGATGAATGATGGAAAATTAAGAAAACAAACACCGGGCGGTTATATACGCCCAAACGTAGGTGTAGGTAACTACGACTACCGGCGCGTATGGGGGAGATACATTACCTTCTGTGCGTGCCTTTGCCGTAATAAAGCTGCCTAGCGTTGGATGTATTATAGACGCCAATAGTAAAGGGTGTTTTATAAAGCGACACAAGGGCTTGATTGGAAAGAAAACTTATAAAATAAATGTTTAAATATAATTTCTCCCATGTAGCCGCCACGGCTTGCACGTAAAAGGCTCAATCCGGAACACCAATTGTTAACAACGTTCCGCATGCTGACCATGATCGTTTTTGAAGACATATGGTCCAATGACTCCGCCAGCCCATAAAGCGCACCAAACAGTAATTTTCTGTAAATGTAATGGTGTTTCGATAAAAGCTTGTGGATTCTCCTTGCTCCAAATTCAACAATTCTGCTTATTTACGTACCGACAATTCTTTCTGAAAATCGACACGCATACACGTAAGACTGGGAGTTAATCCTGAGAAGACGGACCTAATACTCTTCACGAATAAACCAGAATTGATCCTTGGAGAAAACCTAAACTAGGGGGTACTAGCCTAGAACTTAAACACCACACAAAGTACCTGGGAATAATATTGGATAGTAAACTTTCATGGAAACTAAATGTAAAGGAAGGGTGAAAAAAGCAACAAACGCGCTCTATGCATGCAAGAGAATGTTGCTGCTCTTACACATTGGGTTTACACAGCAGTGGCGAGACCAATTTTACTCTACGGTATACATGTGTAGTGGACGGCCTTGGATATGATATCATACCGGAATAAGCTAGTCGGTACTCAAAGACTCGCTAAGCTTAGTATCACTGGAGCTTTGCGTAGCACACAAGGAAATTTGCGATCCACTTTAGAACGACGGAACAGTTTGTGTTTAGACCTTACGGTCACGGTAGTATTATAAGGGATATAGACTGTAGCAGCGGCTTTGCCATTCCCAGACTTATTTTTAAAATAATAACTATAAAAGAGGACGGCTAGTTGGCGGGACTCTGATCTATCCATAGAACTTTAATTTTTTATACTAATAGTTACAAAAAGGATGAGCAAATTGAAGCTGCAGTTTACTGTCAGGAACTCAGTATATTCCAGGCGAAAATATTAGCGGCCAAAATGGCTGCTGATTGGGCTTGTAATTCTAACACTAGGAACTCATACGAAAACTTCTTTTTAGATAGTCAGGCAGTGATCAGGGCGATATCCGCTAAATATACATACTATTCGATCGTCCGACAGTGTAAGGACTCCATATATAGACTAAGTGCCAAAGAAGAGTCCACATATACTGGGTTCGCGGGCACCAAGGCGGGTAACAAGGTGGAAGACGAAATGGCGTGATGGGGGGGCGTACAACAGAGTAATTGACATTCCAGATCCAATTAAGAGGGATACCGACTCTACTAAACAGAGGAAATCTGAGGCGATTTGAAAGAACACTGAAACGTGTAGGGTTTCCAGAGTTAAGGAGGAATCCTATGATCCAAAATTCTTCTATCGCTACAGAGAAGGGACTGTAGGCTTCCAATAGTATACGTCAAAATGGTGGGGCAACTGACAAGGGATTATTGCTTCTATGGGGTACCAGGGAGAAAGAAACGGTGGAGCACATACTACCACTGTCCGCCACTCCTGCGCTCCAAAGAAAAATGTCTGCGAGATCATTACTTCCAAGATTTATGGGAAATATCTGGAGTTGGACTACTGAGACTAATATCATTCGCCAAGAGGTGTGGTCTACTCTGGGTATCATCACATCGAACTTACTGTTTCAATCAGGGGTTATCGTATATTGTGGTAATGCTAGGGACTAACACTGTCTTTATGACCGGCCACCTAACCTAGCCTACGGTTTTACCCTACTAAAGTGTCTTCCGATAGTGTGCTTTATATATGGCCTAGGGTAAATTATGGACCTATTTCAAGAAATCTGACAGTGTGATTTCTAGTTACACTAAACTGTGACCGACCAAATTTTATTATAATAGCATTATTCTTTACGGTTTTACGCGTACTAAAGTGCTTTCCGTGGGTGGGAAGTTTTGTCGTATGTTTTCTAGTCATATAGAATGATTTTTCTTAGTTTAGCTGTGAAACATTTTGATTCATAACTCTTTTTCTACTGAATCGATTTTGCTGGATTTCAATCCTCAGCTACCTATGAGAACTAGAAATAATTGGACACCAATATTGTTCTTTTAAATTGTTCGAAAGTGAGAGTGACTTCAAGAGACGGACATGGCTAAATTCACTAAGAATTAGTCAAGGACCCAGAATATATACATATGCTTCATTGGGTCTTAGATGAATATTAAAAAAGTTTCACACGGAATGACAAACTTAGTATACCCTCTTTACAACTAGTACTAGCGAAGGGGATAAAAAAACATAACCTATAAGCGAAATAAAATTATATAATGTTGCCAACATATTTTACATTATGTTGAACTTCTTTTCATTGTTTTGATTGTCGCCAATATATTCAAATATACAATGTACAATACGAAAAAGACGACGTTTCCGCAGACTTTTGTTTATACACAAACTAGCCGTGCCCGCGGTGTTGCCCGACCAGAATTAATTGATTTGGTTAGATACTTTCGGAGAGGCAATAATTCTACCTATGTCCCCTCTTCGTCCTAGTGTTAGACATATAAGAAACCTTTATTTTTAATTTCAATAAAATCGGTTCAGCTATTTAGCCGATAAGCGAGGCAAATGCCAAAGTCATTTTCGCATTCGGTCAGGGGATAGACTGGATTCGTAATTGAGAACAGCGTATTCACTTTAAAATAGCTTTGTTTATCTTTTGAATACGAAAACTGTTGCCTAAATAGATCTCTTCTTAACTCTTTCAGGTTGGTGGAAAGTTATCTAACCACCTTTTCAAGAGCTTAATAATTACATTCTCTTTTTTTTAATTCATCGGTGATAGATTTATGCGAAATTTTGGGGCATGAATTTTAAAATTTAACATTTATAAATTTTTTTAAATGTGTAAGCTTTTTATTTTAAATAGGGCTTTCTTCCCCAAGTAAAAAAAAAACAGCCAAAGGTTATTTGCTCTGTAAAGAAAAATGATGACCATTGCGTTCTGTATGGTAATGCAGCACCAGCATCCGAACAATAAAACATGTTTTTTTTATGGATTTTCACTTAAAATTAATTTTTATGCCAACCGTCATGGTAGTAAGTAAACTAACCACCTTTTTTAACAAAATTATCAAAATTTTTATAATAAATAAACTTTAAATAATGCAAAATTGCGCCTTTTTTATACCCTTCACCAGAGGTGGTGAAAAGGGTATATATAAATTTGTCATTCCGTTTGTAATTTCTATAATATTGATGTTAGACCCTATAAAGTATATAAATTCTGGGTCCTTATGAGGAGCGAAGTTGATTTAACGATGTCCGTCTGTCCGTTGAAATGGGGTTTCCGAAGACCCCATATATGATGGGGGCCAGGTTATTATACATTTATGTCACATATGGTCGGGAATTGTTTGCTATTGAAATTCACCAAGATCGGTCCACAAATGGCTGAGATATGAGTAAAAAACTACGACTGCCTCAAATTTTTTCCGCTAAAGGTCCAATTAGACGTGACATTACCATACCAACACTGTACTACCAAAACGACATAAACATACTATACAAACTAATTAAATTTTGGCTTCTACGGTCATACAGTGGCTATGGTAATACAGTATTAGTAATGTGGTTTTTTTTGTTGTTTTTGTATACCCTTCACTACAAGTGGTGGATTTTATTTGTAATGTGCTTAGTTTTACGCATACACATACACATAAATGCATGTATAAGATATGCCGCTTAAATAAAGAAACAAACTCATTGACTCAATATATTTTAATTTAACGCTTCTTTAGTAAAAGCATTCGTAGCCGAGTTGTTATGTTGTCTCCTGAGACTGATGATATTGCCAGTTCGAATCCCAAAAATAATTTTTTTCATTTTTTTATTTAATTTTGTATGTTCTAAAAAACGATTTTAAGATTATAAAACGAATTTCAAACATTAACTTTGACGAAACGAAAAGTTGGCGTGGCTCAATTAATATTTATTTATACCTATCTTAACAACGTTATTTATGTATATAACTTTTTGTGCTTATGTCATCATGGTGAAGGATATATAAGATTCGACATAGCCGAATATAGCACTCTTACTTGTTAGTTATCAAGTTGCATATATAAAAGTGTCGCTGAAAGAGTTAAACGAAAATTAATATTTTCTGAATATAGGAGGCTTAGCAACCCTGGTACTAAACCAGTAACAGAACGAAAAAGTACAAAAAAACTATCTTTCATATTTCATTTTCTCAGGAGCTTGCATGTTTAATTTGATGTTTCTGGGTCAAATATTAACAGTAATTAAAAAATTAGCTGTTGAAGAACAAAAAAACTACCAAAAAGCCCCTTCTACAGATTCGTATTCACTCAGAACATTGCATGATTAATTTTACGTTTCTAGGTCCAATACTAACGAAAATTAAAAAGTACCAGTTAAAGAACGAAAAAGTATCAAAAAGATCCCTCTCTTAGATTCTCATCCGCTCAGAACCATGCATATTTAATTTAATGCTTTTATATCCATTATTAACAGGAATTAAAAAAACAAAAAAGTTCCCTCATAGAGTCTTATCACTCAGGCCATTGCATGTTGATTTTTATGTTTCGAAAAAAACAAATTCGTATTTGTATTTTTTTAATAAGTTTCGTGATATAACCGTTTTTTCTATATTTATTGATTTAAAAGATAGATGGGCGACGAAAAAGTACAAAAATACAGGTTTCCTAAATTGGCAAAATTCAAAAAAGTACCAGACACCTGTCCGCCTAGTTTTTTCAAGAAAACCGATAAGTATTACATTTTTTCCGCCTTCTACATGGACCCTATTGTCCCATCTTCGTTAACTAAGGGATTTTTTTTTTAAAGTTTCAGTCTGTCGAACGAATCACTTCCGAACATGTCGACTGTCGATTTTCTTTGTTGTGTGCAACGTTTCGTTTTTTGCTTTGACTGCGACTGTTTTAATTTAATGAAGCAGAAATAGAGGCAACAGTTTATTTTTATCCAACGACAAATGAAGATGTCGTAGTTACAGCGCAATCTTATGACTTTTACTATCTCAACTGCAGCGTTTTACACACTGGTTCTAAGGCTATTTAGCTATTTCCGCCTGTGGAAAACACGCTCACTTTCGCAATGCTCAAAAGAAAAGACAAACACCCTGAAAAATTGGTAATATTGTTATAAAAACTAACATAAATGTTGCAATACTGCAAGGATTGATATAAGATTAAACATGAATTCGTTTTATACAACAAGAAATCTTATTGTTAAATTTCCTAAATATCGGTCCATAATTAATCAAAGGCCCCATATAAAAGCATACTCTCAGATAACAGTTTAGTATGCCTCAGCCGCAACGAAGAATGTCATTGTAGCAGAATTAGGTCTTTCGTAGTTTGATTAGGTTTCAAATCACAGGAAGAAATGTCGTAAAAATCGGTTCATATTTTACCACATTCCCTACATAATGCCCACTATGGGAAATTATTTAAATATGCCTAAAACCGTAGCAGATATATGTATATGTACTACGTTTATACGTAGCCTAATCGCAGAAAAAATTATTTGCGGTGAACTAACTAAATGTGACGTTACGAATGATGTGATGATGGATAGAAAAAATTAATAAGTTGGTAGCACTCTTATTAGGAACATACATTTGTATGTATGCATTTGAACTATTTACTTTTTTAAATGAAAAAATCAATAAAATATTGTGTATTTTTAAATATTATTGCACAATTCTGAATTAATTTTATTTTTGCTGCTATATGGATGTGCCACATCGAAATAAAAACGTAAAACGGTTAAAAGTGTGGCAATGCTTAAAATCTTATTTGCAAATATGTAGTGTCGTTAATCAGTAATTGTTTTCGAGAGTTAGCTTTTCGCAAATAAAAATTAAATTCACAGTTTATGTGGCAATTTTCTCTACTCTCAATATATTTTTTTACGAATAAGTGGTGCGTTCAAACGTAGTAATAGATGTTGTGATTAAATTTGGTCTAATTTAGCTTCAGATGGCCAAAAATAATACCATGCAATTTTATAATAATCGGTCCATAATTTACCTTAGGCCTCATATTAAGCAACTTTAAAACTATAAAACGCTTAAAAAGATTTCACTACTATATCGAAATTTTTTTTAGTTTAGGCTTATTAAAATGAGAAAACACTACAGAATGTTGAAATAATTAGTTCATAATTTACCAGGTATCCAATATAAATTCCCCTCTCGCAAATATTTGTTCAAATAGACTTTTAAATTACTAGAAATAAGAGCATAAAGCTTTCTTGGCTTGCAAAAGTGCCAAAGCAAGTTCTTTAAAATGGTACGTACCTGCTTATAGCTATAAGCTTTTGGCCAGAGCTTATTTAATTTAGACGGAAAGTCAATAGTAAAATAGTATTTCCAATCAACAAATGGTCATTTTATCCATAAGTGTGTTACGATTCTCAAAAACCTTACAACCAACGAGTTTTGCTGGCAATAATAAGCTGCCACATTTTATCATGGAAAATTATATTCGAAGACTTCATGCTTTCAGGAATTTTATTCTTTTACAAGCATCTTTAAATAAAAACAAACAATTTTTTCGAAAATTTTCCGTGTCTTCTTCATCTGCCATTTCAACATTACGTAATTCAGTTCCACATTAAAATACCAGAATGAGCAAAATATTTGATTATTATTTCGTATTGACTTTAACGATTATAAAAAAAAATAACGAAGTGTTGCTTACATATAAGCTCAAGGTTGGCAATTTCCTTACCGGTATTTTAAATATATCGGTATACCGGTACAGAAAGTCTTATAATTATACAGGAATACCTGTTTTATGACTTCTCTAAAATTCAATTTAGCAAACCAAACAACAATGTTACATGGTGGCAATTATCAAAGGAGTTTTACTACAAAATATTGTACAATTGTATTATCTTTTCCAAATTAATATTTTTTGTTGACTTAAGGAGCAATTTATTATATTATATTGTTTTAAAAAATAGAATGTAAGAATTATTTCTTTTTATTAATTATTTTTATTATAGATATTACCAATTTTTAGAATGTTATCAATTAATCAAATTTAAATTTTTAAAGCTTTCTTGTAATAGGCCTATTCCTTCAATATTTCACATACTTTTTGTTTAAGCCAACCTTTGTTACATTTGAGCTATAGATGTGTATACAAGTATTATAAGGAATGATTCTATACACTTCCAAAATATCTTGTATCCTCATGATGCATGTTTTACTTTAGCTATCCTTTGGTTAACAATGAAGTAAATTTTGTATGTACAGACACCAGCAGAATGTAATGCATTTTCTAGCCCGCTACGGCCTTCGTCAGCACTCTTTGTGTCACACTACTGAATTTCAATAGCAAAAAATTCCTGGGGTCTTCGGAAACCCATATCAACGAACAGACGGACAGATTGCTATCGTTAAATCCTTATAATTACCAAGCATACATATATATACTTAATAGGGTCTAAGATCAATATTGTAAAAATTACAAACGGAATGACAAACTTATACCTTTTAGCATCGGTGAAGGGAATACAAAATTCAGGAGAAATAGTTTTCATAGGTCCAAATATACCTTCCTAAATTTTGAATATATTTTCGGTTTTTGACGCCTAAGTGTTTAAATTTAACTTTGTGAATCCAATTGTATTACAGAAAAGCATATTACTGTTTTTTATCGACTTGAAAATTCGTGAAAATAGTATTAGAAGCATCCATAACTCAATGCAATAAAAAATTGAGAGAAGGTTTAACATAGACGAAACTTGAATCAAGACGAGAGATGCCTTGATTTTACAGTTAACAAGATTTTGTGACCAAAAATGATTTTATTGTTTTCTGTTGTATAAAAACCAGAGTTTTATTTTTTTTTAAGTTAAATTCAAAATGTTTTCAGTTTTAATTAATAATAATTGATGTTAAATAAAATATTTAAATTTAAAAAATTTACTTTTTTGCAGCTTTTATTTGTTTTGACGTGAGACAAAAAAATATTGCTGTTAGAACATGATTCGAGAACTTTTATTTTTTCTCATACATCAGTGACCCACCCTAATGTTAAAGTCTGATAGTGTGAATGCATGTGTGATGAAACTGACAAGTATTATGAAAAAGTTTGATATCCCATACGACTTCATCGTTTTTTTCAAAAATTTCTAAACAACAATACTTTTCATTGGATCAGGATTGCCTTTATTTCATGTGTGAGTGTTTATACTTTGTGTGATTGTGTGAACACAAACTGTTATGTTAAATTAGATATTTTGACAGTCGCAACAAACTCATTAGATTTCTATCTCACAAAGTATTATGGAATACGTAAGACTTGTGAGATAGTGCAAACTAGCCTTAAGTAATTGTTTTAAAGTTTGCCTGGAAAAATATATTATAAGTCATAAACTTCTTTATTACATCTATTTACAGCGTTATATCCTTATCGTTCATCTTCCTCAAGCGTAGATCCCTTTTCGATTGACACTGTTTCCCGTTCAGCGATTTATAAGTCCCCCTTGCAATGGTCGCTTCGTAGTTCGGCTACGAGAGATTGCACTGCATAACCTGTTTATGCCTGGTCCCGCTGCCCTTATGTTATACAGTTAAACCTCGATTATCCGGCTCTCGTGGGACCGGCACCACCACGGATAATCGAAATACACGGTTAATAGAGTTTATATTAAAATATACAGAAATTTATTTATTTTTATTTAAACATTCGATTTATGTAACTACAGATTCAAATATACAACATATTTTTTTACAAAACATACAAATTGTCATAGACAATGCAAAATCAAATATGTATGTATCATCAAAAACATTAAAATTGGGATTTTTACTGATTATGCTTTGGTTGATCAAACTATGTACATGACTGCACAAATTTTGTAAATTTTACAACGTTTACTGCTTTTTTGTTTTTGCATTTCTTCTGACGATATGCTTAAATTTCACTTACTAAATGAATAAAAACGCATATATGTATGTTCTTATGTGTGGGCACATGAACTTAAAAAGGGGAAACACCGGATTTAGATTAACATACATAATAAAAAACATATGAATGATGCACGGATAATAGATGTAAAGCACGGTTAATAGAGGTATAAATCTAAAGCACGGAAAATAGAGTTAAAGCACGGATTATGGAGGGAAAAAATAAAAAGAACCGCATGCCGGTTAATAGATGTAACCGATTAATAGAGGGCCGGTTAATCGAGGTTTAACTGTAGTTTTTTTTTATTACGAAATTTTTTAAAGATGGTATTACAGAAACTTATTAAGCTTATAGTCGGTCGCCAGGATCTAATTTAGTTTCTTGTGAGATCATTTCTAAATTTTGGTTTTTTTAAAAAAGTACATTTTTAATAATTTTATGAGCTGATAGCCAACGTTGTTGGTCTCTTGATTTAAATTTAAACTCATAATTTATTAATAAATAAAGAATAATAATTTTTATTTGATTTTCTTTATTACCGTAGGAACACAATTGCACCGTCATCGAAAAATAAAAACTTAAAAAATATAGTCAAATTATTTTTCAGTTCTTAAATAGAAAATTTCAAGATGATATTTGAAACAAACTAACAGGAATATTATTAATTTGATTGTTCTTTATTTAACAACAAAGAGTTCTCGATCTTACGAGAGAACGTTTTTGATTTAACAATATATTCTCATACTTTTAGCCCCTTTGTTAATAATTTAAGAAAGTCTTTTTTTCGCCCTCTGTATACATAACAATTTCCTGTCATGCTAATTTTAAACCTCAAAAAAAAAAATAAATAAAAAAGATAAGAAAAAAAATTAGAAGCAAGCAGCAAAAGAATCTGGCAGCTACTGCAAATTGTCAATAGATGAATGATGATGGGTGGGTGCGAGTTTTATTTCTGTATTCATGGTGTAATTATGTTTATATATACAGACTTACACACTTACAGCATGTCAAATAACTTTTTTTACAGTAGAAAATAATTATATTCGTTTTCGTACAAAAATTCCAATTCAAAAACTATATTTGTGTTAAAATTATGTTTGTGTTGAAAAGATCTCCCTGAAGTTCAACTCAAATAGAACCATACTTTACCGTACCAGCTATAAAAGTGACAATGCTGCAAATTGTTTTAAGCCGCGTATAGTTATCTTCTAACATAAAATACGGACATAAAACCCTATGGTCGGTAAAAAAGTTCTCGCTGTTTGACTGTTGAAATCTGGTAACGCTAGACAATGTTTTTTGCATCTTTCAATAAAATTTAGTACAGAGGGAATACATTTTTTATAATAAAATGGTGGACTAAGTCACCATGTTCTTTCCATTTTCAGAGCATAATAGAAGTTCAAGAATTCGGACAGCGCTCCATGTCAAACATAAACAATTTTGGCTCGATAAAAGCAAGTTATTTTCGTTCTATTAAAAAGCGTTGGTATTAATTTAAAAGCTTAGAAAGTGATTGTTGCATAAACAGATTATGAAGAAATCTAAAGCGACTTCTTGGGGCACAATAAAATCATTAAAATGGGACTTAGCAGAATCAACACAGAAGCGAAATGTTCATACAGCCAAGAAAAAGGTCTAGGTTTAGTTGGACTATAACACAAGGGAAAAAGGTTTTTGTTAATTAAAAACTAAATATTGTTAAGATTATTTCGGACGCTAAATCCAAATATGAACTTAGTTTTTTTCTATCAGCTCTACTTTTCGCGATATATCGTTATGTCCAAAATTAAGGCATTTCCGCTGCATATATTGCAATAACTTGAAAAAGGTTCAACATTCAGTTAAAAAAAAATTTTTGTTAAGGCATCGATTTATCTTTAAGCCGAGCTTACATTGGTTTTTTTTGTTTTGTTCTTTAAATATTCATAAAAATAACATTGCGACAAAATCACAGTTTTGGCTTAAGAACATTTTTTATTAATAAGATTTTCCTATGATGTGCTTAATTCCCAATTTTCATTTTTGATAAATACACTGACATTTATTGTTGAGGGAAAGCTAGTTTATATGCGTACGTCACTGGTTGCTTAGGCCAGAAACCTTTTTCCAAAGATTTTAGAAAAGCTAAAAATATTATACAAATAAAACTGCAAAGCAAATAAGAATTCTACTTGTAACAATATCAAGGCTAAAGCACCAATAATAAACAGTGAGTTGATCTTTCCTTACATTCCCCTACAATTGGGGAATTTAGCCCATCATAGGGAAATCTTAATTATAATAAATTTTGTATTCCCGAAAATAACTTTGTTAAAAACCTTTAGTAAAACATATTTCGAATCAAATGAAAATTATTTAATTGTAATCGTTGCACAACTTTCAACTTTATACACAATTTACTGACAAAACTGAAACGATAAAAATCGCAATTTCCATATAAAAATAACATTTTTTAAAAAGTGTGCTTTTGCTGGTGTTTAATTTATGCTTTACTTACAAATTAGGAACTTCCACTTAATTGTGAATAAAAGCAAAGCGTGTTCATCGAATTTTATGATCTATGTTTTATTTTGCTCATAAGTTATGTGACTTAACGTGGAAGTTTTAAAACTATAAATTTTTCCCGTTTTTTGATATTTCATCATTTTTAAAATTTCAAATTTGTAATTTTTTTTTGATTTTTCATGATTTTTTTTTGTTATTTCCAAAAATTTAATAGTTTTTCAAATCTTAAAAACAAAAAAAAAATTTATCGCTTATTGAAGAGTTCTTAAAATTTTTGGAAAAAATTCAAAATAAGACAAGTAAGAAAGTATAGTCGGTCAAACCCGACCACATGATACCCTACACCACAGCTTAAAAAACACATCATGCTTATATGTCCATATAAATATGGATTTATCTATGTTTATAAAAGTCATTAAAATCGGTTTAAAAGTTTGAAAGAGGCAGAAATTGCCCCCTACCTCCCATTGTGGTCCTATTTTTGAAAAACTGTATAGCTTATGTGTCCATATAGATATGGATCTATCTATGTTTTGAATTTCATTAAAATCGGCTTGAGAGGCCCTATCTCCCCTCGTGGTCCTATCTTTTAAAAAATGCATCCCTTTTGTGTTCTATGTATGTTTTAAATTTCCCCCTATCTTCCCTCGTGGTTCTAAGATTTGGCCCATTTTCAATAAGCTTGGTCCATGTGCCAATAAGAACCTATGTCCCAAATGATATCAGATTATCTCAAAAATTGCGACCTGTACTTTGCGCACAAGGTTACATGGACAGCCAGCCAGCCAGCCGGACGGACATCTTTAGTTCGACTCAAAAAGTGATTCTGAGTCGATTCTGAGACTTTAGGGTGGGTCTACGACCAATATTTTAAGGCGTTACACACATAAGCACAAATGCATAATACCCTCTCCACAATTGTGGTGTGGGTATAATTAGTACCTGTAACTTGACAATGCAATCTGATGGAGAAAAACGGAGATTAGATTTGAAATCAGCGATCTCAAAATAGTAAAAAAAATTGCACCAAGCTTCTAATCAACACAAAAAAGTTCAATTTGGCTCCCTTGTGTAATCTTAAATTTGGGGCCTTATTCTGGAAGTCGTGATCGAGTACTTTCTCGATGCGAAAGTAATTTTATTTCAGTCGATACTGAACGAATCGCAATTATTTTTTCAGTATTGTGAATCTCTAATCAATGCTTTACAACACCGAAAAAAAATTCCAATTCGTTTAGTATTGACTGAAATAATTAGATATAAATTGCTTTCGAATCCAGAAAGTACTCGATCAAGACTGCCAGAATCAGGCCCCTGGACATTTTATCATATGAGTGTCTTTCTTATCAAGGGTTTTGTTTTGATATATTTAGCGGTTTTCTATTCGGAAATGTCATGCAGAAAAAATATAAATAGTCAAAGATAGTTGTCCTATGCGGATATTTTTTTTATTTTGGAATTTCTAGAAATTTTAAGTCGTTTTATTTCGGAATATTTAAATTAAAGCTTTTTTTGCATTAAATACACTAACGATCAACCACATGACTTATCTACGGCGAAGAAATTTTTGTTTAGGGAAAACTTTTGTGCCTGGCTAAATGGTACACAATCTGACCTATATCAAACTTAAATCAATCAAAGATTGTTGGCATCATTTAAAAAAATATCGGAACTATGCAAATAATCGTAAGTATGTACATTAGGGTGACCGTTAAAATCAAAAGTTGGATTTATCTAGGTCTCACCCGCCAATTTGGTGGGTATTGATAAAAAAAACAACTCAAACGGACGATCGGCGAAGGATAAGCCGTCCCTCAAGCCCGCAAAAGTTTGAGAAAAATCGTAAAGTCCGACTTGTATGACTTATAATATTTAGGAAAATATTAGTTTTACTTAAAAATCGTTTTCTAAGAAGTTGTTGTTAGTAAACAGCAGCATTGATGCGAATTTTTTCTTTAGAACTGTTTTTTCTTACACACGTCAATTCAGCTTTAATATTTGTGTTTGTGTGCGTTTGTTAAAAAAAAATATAGTCAAACGCATATCATTTGTTTCTAACGTACTACGGTTGATAAAGTTGGTGCAATTGTACTTTTTTGATACAATTGTTGTTTTTTTTATCAATACCCACCGTATTGGCGGGTGAGAGCATGGAAAAATAGAAAAAAAATTTGATCCATACAGTTAACGACCACCCTAATGTACATATAAATTTTCCAGACAATTGATAATTGTGTCGAAAATTTTTAACGGAGACGTGATGTTGATCTTATTTTCAAAATCATGGTCAGCAGAAGTATAAAGGAATATTAAACATAAAGAAGAAGTAGGGAGTGGTCAACACTTAAGAATATTTTTAAAAACTTTTTGAACTAAGGAGTCTTAAATAGGTCTGTACAATTTTTTTGTTGAATCAAATATAAGAAGATATTTATTGAAATATCTTGTGTCATCAGTTCTCCTCCGATATCATTTATAGGTGACCAAAAGAGATACATAAGGTATCTGTTGTCAGAGGACACTGCCCTTTTGATAAGCATGAACAGCGTCTGGGAGCCGGACACCGTAACTACTGCAGCAACTGCGAAGAAGGAAAATGAGGAGGAGTACATAGAACACCTTTCCTTTCACTGTCCTGTAGGTATTGCTGTTCGGTTTTAACCGAAATCGAAGCCGCGGTTTTAATGCCTAAAAACCAAAACCGAAAACCGACCGAATAAACTCGGTTTTAGCTTTTACTTTAAATATTTATTAAGTAATGCCAAAAGAACTTTTAAATAATACATAATACTCGAACATCATATAAAAAAAATTTGTACATAACAGCTTAGAACAATGGCAAGGTATTTAAAAATTCTTTAAACTTAAAATAAGTATGTACTAAGAAGAACAAATGTTTCTTTTTTAAAAAAAGTACCTGAAAGTACATACAAAAAAAAACCGAAACCGACCGGTTTTAATAATTTTAAAACCGAAACGGCGGTTTCACATTTTAACGGTTTTTAGCAAACTCTACTGTCCTGCAGTGACTGACGTTGAACTGGACCGCATTTTAAACTAAGTCAGAAGTTCGGCTAGGTTCTACGGTGTGGGTTCTGTTAAGTGGATTTTCATGGTATCATATTGGTTTATTGAGCTTAAGTGTATCGAATGATTGCCATTTCTACTCAAAGCAAGAAAACATTTACACTATCAATATTGTTAAGTATTATTTCTTTTTCTTCTTAATTTTCTGTACACACTGTGCCTAATTTTTATATATTTGACACATGTCAATAACAAAAAAAGTTATAAAATATTTCTTGCTTGTTTGTGTTTTTGTAATTTTTTTTTGTTGCTTTTGTTTTTGCTTTCCCTGGATTGTATTCATAGATTAATATCTTCTTGTAGTTGTATTCATTAATGATTAATATTTTGTATTTTTGTAATAATGACACGAGTTCTCTAAAGACATTTCCTTCCCACTTTTTATTTAGTGTGTAGATTTTTATTAATGTGCAATATTGCTTAGTGGCACAGTTCTATATCCTTACAGGAACTTTATTATGTAATTATGTTGTAAACAGATTATTTGTTGTCACACATTTAAGGAAACAAGCTTTTATTTAGTAGGGTTTACAAAACCATATTTGTATCAGCAACCAAAAAAAAAAAAAAAGTTTGATAAGGCGAGTTAACTATTTACTTACTAGAACTAAAACTAAAGCAACAAATTACAATCGGAAGTCGGCTTAAAATTAGTTTATATCCTAAAAGCATTTAAATAATTGTATTGATGGCCAACGGTAGGATGCCACTTTTAAGAAAGCGTTGAAATATTGTTTTTAAAATTTGCCAGCCAAAAAAAGGAAATATTTTTTTTTCAAATTTCGGTGAAACCTAAATACAGAATATATTTTATAATTGAAAGGGAAAACAGCAGATTGTTATAATACTCTTTACCGAAGGTAAAAGGGTATATACAAGTTTGTCATTCCGTTTGTAATTTTAACAATATTAATCTTAGACCTTATAAAGTAGGTATATATGGCCATTAACAGCGAAAGTCTCCTTTTTGTAACGTAACGCCACCAAGTAATTCAAAATGTTTCTCAAAATATTTAGTAACTTTTTTATGTTTTGGTGTAAAGCGCAACTAGTTCTACATTAAGTAACAAAGGAGATATCATTTGTACAAGATGGGCCCAAAATACAAGCTTATTTGCTTGCTGGCGTTACGTTACAAAAGTAGACCTTTTGCTGGAAATGCCCATATATTCTGGGTCCTTATGAGTAACAACGTTGATTTAACGTTGTACGTCTGTCCGTGTGTGTATTAAAATGGCTTTTCCGGAGACCCCAGAAATGATTGGGTCACGGTTATTATATATTTATGTCACACATACTCCGTTAAAGTTTGCTATTGAAATTCAGCCAGCTCGGTCCATAAATGACTGAAGGTAAAAGGGTATAGTATATGAGCTTGTCATTCCGTTTGCAATTTCTACAATATTTACCTAAGACCTTATAAAGTATATAAATTAATGGTTTTGATAATTCTTTGAATCAAAACCAATTAATTGGAATGCAATTAAAGACGTCATCGAAAAAGTTCTTTGTAAAAAACGAGAAGCAGATAGTGCACAAAGTGTTAAACGGCTCTTGAAAGCCTTTAAGGAACTTGGTGAGAATATGCCACTTAATATGATGAGCCAGGTGAACGTTTTCACAAAGTAGCTTTAACCATGGAAATTAGGTACAGAAGAAATAAACTAGATTCTATGTTAGGTAATTTAAACAGGTGGTTAAAGAGAACAACCAATAAAGAGGACAAACATGCAAATTGATAGTGATAGGGCTGATGAATAAGCAGAGATCCCAATAAGATGAATTAACATATAATAATTTAAATAAAAACTTGTTTTTATAATAAAAAAAATAATTTTTCCAATAAAAAACACTAAAAATTGCATTTTTATAATTGTAACGTACTGAGAACAATAAATGTACTTCGTTCTATCATTAGAAATATGTTTTACAATGAAGCAACGCCAAAAATTGATTTTTCAGCTTAGAAAAAGTAAATGGACCGTTTTACTACCAAAATCTACAAGAAATATCACCATTTGTATGACATCGCCATCTAGCGCGAGTTTTAGGTAAAAGTATTTATCATAAATGAACTCCTCGACCCCAAAAACAGTGAGATACCACAACTTTCCAGGATAATAAAAATTAATAGGCATTATTTTATCAAATGTTCAGTTAGACAGCGTTCCATAATCACCAACTTCAAATGCGTTTTGTAATAGATAATGTCAACTTTTATTTCCAATTGGTTTCATCCCATTCCCATTCAGAAAGTTCGATTTTGTATCACTGTGCTTTTATTAAAGGCTGTAAAAAACATAAGAAATAGAAAAACAAATAATAAAAAACAAAATATTGTAAAAAAGTTTTTTTTTGTGACATTTTAAACAACAAATAAAGAAACAAAATTAAAAGTTAATTATCTAATGGCCAATTTTCAGGATTGATATTAACCCACATTTATTTTTAAAATCGTTTTAAATACAAAATTCTCTTCTTCACTAAAAACTTAAGTGAAACTTAAGTCACCGATGTGGTACACTTAATTTCAACTTAAGTTTCCATTGTAATATTTTAGCAAGGTGGCCTCAATATCACAACAACAGGCAAAGCATTAACAGTCAGCTGTTTTTTTAGACTACCTTGTAAATAAATACACTTTTTTAAATTTTTTTTTTTGTATTTAGTAGTGCTTCCATATTTTTTATCTTATAGTGCATTTACACTTGTAATTTTCAAACTAGTTTACGATCGTAAACTACTTTCATAGACTATACCGTTTACATCAGCATTTTTGACAGTTAAGTTGTTTATCTTTGACAAGTTCTTAGCCCCAATAATAAAAAAAAAAAAAACGTTGATGCACATACATACAAACATATAAACAAACCTTTTATTTCCGTTGTCCATCTAAAAGAAAATATGTAAAAAAACTAACATTTCTTATAAATTTTGAATTTTTTTAAACATTTTCTTTGTTTAATTTATTGTTCTTACTATTGTTTTGGCTTTTTTTTACAGATAAAAGTAAATTTTTTTTCACTTGATTTTTTTTATTTATGAGGAAATGTCAAATATCACTAGCATTGCCAGAACAAAATTTGAAAAACAGAGTTGCATTAACAAAAACTGGTTGTTTGTAACTAGTTTATCTCAAAAGCTAGTTACAAACGTGTTTATAATTTGTATGAATAAACAAGTTTCTCAAACTAGTTTATCATCATAAACAACTTATAACCTGTTTAAGGCGTAGGTGTAAATGCACTATTAATTAAATAAGACTTTTCAAAAAAAAAACTCAAAAAACCAATCTGTTTTAAATACGATTTAAGTTTGTTATGAAAATTAAATTAATATTGAGTTAAATACTATCCTGAAAATTGGGCATAAATAATTTTTGGGAATACATAAAAAATTTTTAAATTACAAGATTTTGTTTGTCGTGCATAATTCCCAATTTTTATTATTGATAAAAACACTGAAATTTTAAGGCTAGATCGTCAGGAAACTTCATCCAAAGATTTAAGAAAAACTAATGATATTAAGCAAATAAAACTGTTAAGCGAATAAGAATTAGAAGCAACAGTTTTACTTGTAATAATATCAAAGCTAAATAATATCCCCACTACAATTGGTTGGTATTCTTCCCACATTAATTGTAGTTGTAAGTAGGTTAATTGTAGGCAGTTAATTGTTAAAAAATTAGACATTTTAAATTGTTGTTCGTTTTATTATTTTTTTTTTAATTGATTTTTAAAGCAAAAAATTTTTATTAATGTAAGAAGAAGAGTTGTTGAATTAAGAAAATGCCGTATTAACAGCGTAATTCGCATTCGTATTTCTAAAAGCGAAGAACGTCATTCAAGCAAAAAAGTTTCCCCATACACCCTTTAATATAAAGTATTTTTGCATTTTTCGTTATATCTTAGGCATTTACAGCTTACATTTGACACGTTTGGGAGAATCATACGCGCTGTATGGGCCTAATTTAAGAATTTCTACGACGCAAATATGGCGGGTTAATAAAATTCCTAAATAGACGGGTCAAATGTACTATAACCAACCCCACTTAATTTTTTATCTTCATCATTTGTTTCTAACATACCTAATATATTTAAGAAAAATTCCCATAATAAGATTACACTATTATACTTTGTATTAATACATGTCAAAAACTCAAGTAATATGACAAAGTCTGATAGTGTGAATGCAATGTGTCACGAAAATGACAAGTATTATGAAAAAAGTTTGACATCCCATACGACTTCATCGTTTTTTGAAAAATTTCTAAACAATAATACTTTTCATTGGATCAGGGTTGCATTTTATTTCATGTGTGAGTGTTTATACTTTGTGTGATGGTGTGAACACAAACTGTCATTTTACATTAGATTTTTTGACAGTCGCATCAAAACTCATTAGATTTCTATCTCACAAAGTATTATGGAATACGTAAGACTTGTGAGATAGTGTAATCTAGGCTTTAGGAGTCGCCCCTGGGGAATAAAATATATGTCTGACCTCAATCAGTTTTGTCTTTCACATTTTCTCAAAATATACTTGCCCTTTATCTCCACCCCTTAGGGGGTGCTCCCATACAAGTATGGGCTTTTACGAAATTCTTAAGTGTATTTAAAAATTTTCATCTTTTGTGAGTTAAATCAAAAGTTGTAGACAGATTTTAATCATTCATGGCTTGCATCGCCTAAAATATTTCTGCTAGAATTATTGAATTACTTCCTTAGCAAAAGTTTAATTGTTTTTTGCAAGCTTTAATTTTCTGGAATTAGGGTGAAACCTTATGGTGGCACGAACAGAGATCTGGTGGATTAATACTAGAACGAGATACTTGAGGTAAATGGTGTACGGCGCACTTTTTTCCTTGCAAATTGGTTGCAAGAAAATTTCTTATAAAAAATATTTTTTGTACGCACTTTTATTATTGGTAACATGGCGATATCGTTTCAATAGTTGATTCTTTATAGTGACACCCAAAATTGTCTTGCCGTGGACGAGACAATAAGTGTTATTTTTTTCTTTTCAAGTTAAATATTCTTAGAAACTAAATTTCGGTATGTAAAAATATTACAACCTACTAAAAGCTAAGAGCTAAAAATCACATTTAAACGAAAATATACATGTGCCCCCCACTAAATGGAGGAAGAAAAAATATGAAAAGAGACTCAGACAATAAGTTTTACAATTAGTTTTCGTTAATAATTAGTATTTGAGCCCCCTCCTTACCTAATCAATGTAGCTAACAATGAAAGATTAACCATAACAAAAAGCACCTGTATGGAAAATCAGAAAAACATAATGGGAAATAATTCAACTCCTCTGGCTGATGTTTTAAACAATTGTTCCAGCACGTTCGTTTTTTGTCTTTAAATTGAATCAATGTAAATATTGCGACAATACAAACAATAAACATCCATTGTTTAAGTTTCAATACAACATAAACACAATTTTTCTTATATGTACAATTTGTAGAGACATACGTACATTCTACATACAAACAAACATCCATACATTGGTACATATACATACATACATAATTACATACATACACGCATACCCAGCGGGAAAACTCAGAAGACCTTCTTACTTCAGGCCTTCTTATCTAACTGCTTAAGAATGCCTCATAGAAGGCCTCGGCTCTTTTGCATAAAAGATAGGGTACACATTCCACATTCGCTTCTATGAGAAGGAAGTAGAGAAGAGTAACATTTTTTGTATTGTTTTTTTTTGCACAAGCAAAACAAAAATACATAATTATTCTTTTTTCCGTCCCGTTCCAACGAGAGTGGAAGGCCTACTCCGCCATGTAAATGTGCGTAAAATAGATATGACTATGAAATGGAGCTAGCAGGCCTTTTATATCCAAAAGAAGGAGTAGATAGGCCTTCTAGAAGGCATCCGTCCTCCTTCTTTTTCCCACTGGGTACATACGTACATACAAACATATGAAAATATGTATGTACACTGATAGAAAAGGTGTCATAACGGTGATGTATTTTGACATCAGTACTACGACAAGTGTCTTTGTTTTTGACCCCATGACACTTTTCATCATGGTGATGTCAGCCTTAACGTCACTTGGCCAAAGTGTCATAAGGGTCAAAATGAAATTATGTCATCAATGGGATGACACATCAGCATCACAGAAATGACGAACATGTCCTCAGTGCGATGACGCATTTACATCATTAATGACAGTTTGTCATTAAGTCAAAGTCATTGGAATTTACTTAAGCAAAAGTGAGGGAATATTATTATTTACTTACCCGTCACATATGTTTGCTTCACGTTTGTTGAACAACGACCTTTGTATACTGCAGAACTCACAATAATAAAACACCAGCACCATGCCCCATATGGGTTTCGTAATCATTCTACTTTAAAAATTTGGTTTATTTAACTAAATAATTTAAAAAAATAGAATATTGGAATTTTTGCTTCTTATAATAAATTGTAATCATGAAAATAATGTTAATAATATACAAAATGTGGCATCGAATTGATGTCACTATAGTCATAAAATAGATGACACAATTGTACGAAGTCATTGCATTGGATTGATGTTACTTTTTGCATCATTGATGCCATTTGTAGTAACATTGATGTCACAATTCTGATGTTAGGGCATCATCAATATGAAGATGCATTTTTCTATCAGTGTACAACAAAACAACAGAACAATCACTAAATCTTAACTAAATAAAACCAAATACGACGACTAAAAGTGAGTACAAATCAACTCATCTCAACTTACAAAAGAAACTAATCATCAACAATCAGCGTGAACTTGTTGATTCTTTGTGGCAAGCATGACCAAAATTTATTTAGCTCTTCACAGCAAACAGTCAGCGTTTTGAGAATAGAATAATCATCTATGTACTTATGTATCTTTTTCGACTCCCCTGCACGATTAATATAATCATAAATTGGTTCGTTTTCTGATCACAATTGATCCTTTTGCCGGAAGAGTTATAACAGAAATATTAAAAAATGTTTTTTGTTAAATTCAAATATGGCTGCCTTTGTAAACGTCAGTATTGATTGTTAAAGCACTGTTTGATAGAACAATTATACTTTTAAATACCACAAATCAAATGCTTTGGCATTTTAAACCAGTGTTGGTAAATAAACAGAACATTATTTAGTGTACTGTGAGCTGAACCCAGAAACCTATTATATTTTTTTTAGTGTTTTCCAGACGAACCTTATATAGTGTTCTGTTCTTCGTTATAAAACAGAACAATTGCAGTGGTTCTGAAGACATACGTACATTTAGGGGATTCACAAGGTTTCATAAAGTCGTTCATATGTCTTGAAATAATAACATGAATAAATACGACTGTTGTGAACAATCCCTCATAATTTAGTGTGCTTTTTTCCGGATAAAACTGTACCATCAACGGCGACGGCTACAAAATCTAACGTGGCACGGCTCAGCCGCTCACCGCAAGTCTCTTCGGATTAATTACGACAAGTTAGGGTTACCAAATTTACCATTTTTAAAAGCGAGACAAACTTCAAAGGCATTTAAAAATTAAGAAATTTTTAAAGTCTCGTGGGACAATTAGATAAAATAAAATATTTCCAAGTTTAATTAAACAACAAATTTAAATTTAGCAATTATACAACGACAAGCTCTATACTTGTTTTATTAATGCAATTTGTCGCACCATTTCCTTTTAATTATATAGTGTTATGCTTTTAATTAGTATTGTGGTTATTTTGTTGAACTATTTATGGTTTTTAATCCAAATTTTTAATATTTTTAATTAGGCTTAAGTTCATCAAATTTAATTTTCATTAAATTATTTTTATAAAGAAAGGAATTTTACAACATGAAAATTAATTAAAATTGTTATTGATAATCCTTCATTCTTGACCGTGGCCGGGGCTCGAACCCTGGCCGGCAGGTTACCATGACATGTTTCGATCTCTTCAGATTGATTTGCCGTCTTACACTCGCAGCCATCGACGACTGCTGACGTCAATAGTAAAACATCAATCCTTAAACCAAATTGTATTTTAACCTTTGGTAGAATTCTTCTTGAAGTCTAAAGTACATTTTTTGTTTTTCATTTTTGTCTTTCTTTTTTTCTGTTGACCTTTTTCAGCACAACTTGAAGGACGAATGTACACATAGAGCTCGTACCTCAGCTTTAACAATAATTAGTATTGTAGTTATTTTGTTGAACTATTTATGGTTTTTAATCCAAATTTTTAATATTTTTAATTGGGCTTAAGTTCATCAAATTTAATTTTCATTAAATTATTTTTATAAAGAAAGGAATTTTACAACATAAAAATTAATTAAAATTGTTATTAATAATCCTTCATTCTTGACCGTGGCCGGGGCTCGAACCCTGGCCAGCAGGTTACCATGACATGTTTCGATCGCAACCACTCGATCTCTTCAGATTGATTTGCCGTCTTACACTCGCAGCCATTGACGACTGCTGACGTCAATAGTCAAACATCAATCCTTAAACCAAATTGTATTTTAACCTTTGGTAGATCGAAATTTGCTTTTCTTAATGATTATCGATTTTAATTGATTGTACATGTTATTTCCTTACTTCTGTTTTCTCGTACTTTTAGTCAAGAATTCTTCTTGAAGTCTAAACTACATTTTTGTTTTTCATGTTTGTCTTTCTTTTTTTCTGTTGACCTTTTTCAGCACAACTTGAAGGACGAATGTACACATAGAGCTCGTACCTCAGCTTTAACAATAATTAGTATTGTAGTTATTTTGTTGAACTATTTATGGTTTTTAATCCAAATTTTTAATATTTTTAATTAGGCTTAAGTTCATTAAATTTAATTTTATTAAATTATTTTTATGAAGAAAGGAATTTTACAACATGAAAATTTAATAAAATTGTTATTAATAATCTTTCATTCTTGGCCGTGGACGGGGGTCGAACCCTGGCCGGCAGGTTACCATGACATGTTTCGATCGCAACCACTCGATCTCTTCAGATTGATTTGCCGTCTTACACTCGCAGCCATCGACGACTGCTGACGTCAATAGTCAAACATCAATCCTTAAACCAAATTGTATTTTAACCTTTGGTAGATCGAAATTTGCTTTTCTGAATGATTATCCATTTTAATTGATTGTACATGTTATTTCCTTACTTCTGTTTTCTCGTACTTTTAGTCAAGAATTCTTCTTGAAGTCTAAAGTACATTTTTTGTTTTTCATTTTTGTCTTTCTTTTTTTCTGTTGACCTTTTTCAGCACAACCTGAAGAACGAATGTACACATAGAGCTCGTACCTCAGCTTTAACAATAATTAGTATTGTAGTTATTTTGTTGAACTATTTATGGTTTTTAATCCAAATTTTTAATATTTTTAATTGGGCTTAAGTTCATCAAATTTAATTTTCATTAAATTATTTTTATAAAGAAAGGAATTTTACAACATAAAAATTAATTTAAATTGTTATTAATAATCCTTCATTCTTGACCGTGGCCGGGGCTCGAACCCTGGCCAGCAGGTTACCATGACATGTTTCGATCGCAACCACTCGATCTCTTCAGATTGATTTGCCGTCTTACACTCGCAGCCATTGACGACTGCTGACGTCAATAGTCAAACATCAATCCTTAAACCAAATTGTATTTTAACCTTTGGTAGATCGAAATTTGCTTTTCTGAATGATTATCCATTTTAACTGATTGTACATGTTATTTCCTTACTTCTGTTTTCTCGTACTTTTAGTCAAGAATTCTTCTTGAAGTCTAAAGTACATTTTTTGTTTTTCATTTTTGTCTTTCTTTTTTTCTGTTGACCTTTTTCAGCACAACTTGAAGGACGAATGTACACATAGAGCTCGTACCTCAGCTTTAACAATAATTAGTATTGTAGTTATTTTGTTGAACTATTTATGGTTTTTAATCCAAATTTTTAATATTTTAATTGGGCTTAAGTTCATCAAATTTAATTTTCATTAAATTATTTTTATAAAGAAAGGAATTTTACAACATAAAAATTAATTTAAATTTTTATTAATAATCCTTCATTCTTGACCGTGGCCGG
The DNA here is from genome assembly GCA_930367215.1 of Pollenia angustigena. Classification (NCBI taxonomy): domain Eukaryota; kingdom Metazoa; phylum Arthropoda; class Insecta; order Diptera; family Polleniidae; genus Pollenia; species Pollenia angustigena. The sequence goes on along the minus strand of OV884061.1, from coordinate 19,124,781 downwards.
GGCTCGAACCCTGGCCAGCAGGTTACCATGACATGTTTCGATCGCAACCACTCGATCTCTTCAGATTGATTTGCCGTCTTACACTCGCAGCCATTGACGACTGCTGACGTCAATAGTCAAACATCAATCCTTAAACCAAATTGTATTTTAACCTTTGGTAGATCGAAATTTGCTTTTCTGAATGATTATCCATTTTAACTGATTGTACATGTTATTTCCTTACTTCTGTTTTCTCGTACTTTTAGTCAAGAATTCTTCTTGAAGTCTAAAGTACATTTTTTGTTTTTCATTTTTGTCTTTCTTTTTTTCTGTTGACCTTTTTCAGCACAACTTGAAGGACGAATGTACACATAGAGCTCGTACCTCAGCTTTAACAATAATTAGTATTGTAGTTATTTTGTTGAACTATTTATGGTTTTTAATCCAAATTTTTAATATTTTTAATTAGGCTTAAGTTCATTAAATTTAATTTTATTAAATTATTTTTATGAAGAAAGGAATTTTACAACATGAAAATTTAATAAAATTGTTATTAATAATCTTTCATTCTTGGCCGTGGACGGGGGTCGAACCCTGGCCGGCAGGTTACCATGACATGTTTCGATCGCAACCACTCGATCTCTTCAGATTGATTTGCCGTCTTACACTCGCAGCCATCGACGACTGCTGACGTCAATAGTCAAACATCAATCCTTAAACCAAATTGTATTTTAACCTTTGGTAGATCGAAATTTGCTTTTCTGAATGATTATCCATTTTAATTGATTGTACATGTTATTTCCTTACTTCTGTTTTCTCGTACTTTTAGTCAAGAATTCTTATTGAAGTCTAAAGTACATTTTTTGTTTTTCATTTTTGTCTTTCTTTTTTTCTGTTGACCTTTTTCAGCACAACCTGAAGAAAGAATGTACACATAGAGCTCGTACCTCAGCTTTAACAATAATTAGTATTGTAGTTATTTTGTTGAACTATTTATGGTTTTTAATCCAAATTTTTAATATTTTTAATTGGGCTTAAGTTCATCAAATTTAATTTTCATTAAATTATTTTTATAAAGAAAGGAATTTTACAACATAAAAATTAATTAAAATTGTTATTAATAATCCTTCATTCTTGACCGTGGCCGGGGCTCGAACCCTGGCCAGCAGGTTACCATGACATGTTTCGATCGCAACCACTCGATCTCTTCAGATTGATTTGCCGTCTTACACTCGCAGCCATTGACGACTGCTGACGTCAATAGTCAAACATCAATCCTTAAACCAAATTGTATTTTAACCTTTGGTAGATCGAAATTTGCTTTTCTGAATGATTATCCATTTTAACTGATTGTACATGTTATTTCCTTACTTCTGTTTTCTCGTACTTTAAGTCAAGAATTCTTCTTGGAGTCTAAAGTACATTTTTTGTTTTTCATTTTTGTCTTTCTTTTTTTCTGTTGACCTTTTTCAGCACAACTTGAAGGACGAATGTACACATAGAGCTCGTACCTCAGCTTTAACAATAATTAGTATTGTAGTTATTTTGTTGAACTATTTATGGTTTTTAATCCAAATTTTTAATATTTTTAATTGGGCTTAAGTTCATCAAATTTAATTTTCATTAAATTATTTTTATAAAGAAAGGAATTTTACAACATAAAAATTAATTAAAATTGTTATTAATAATCTTTCATTCTTGACCGTGGCCGGGGCTCGAACCCTGGCCAGCAGGTTACCATGACATGTTTCGATCGCAACCACTCGATCTCTTCAGATTGATTTGCCGTCTTACACTCGCAGCCATTGACGACTGCTGACGTCAATAGTCAAACATCAATCCTTAAACCAAATTGTATTTTAACCTTTGGTAGATCGAAATTTGCTTTTCTGAATGATTATCCATTTTAACTGATTGTACATGTTATTTCCTTACTTCTGTTTTCTCGTACTTTTAGTCAAGAATTCTTCTTGAAGTCTAAAGTACATTTTTTGTTTTTCATTTTTGTCTTTCTTTTTTTCTGTTGACCTTTTTCAGCACAACTTGAAGGACGAATGTACACATAGAGCTCGTACCTCAGCTTTAACAATAATTAGTATTGTAGTTATTTTGTTGAACTATTTATGGTTTTTAATCCAAATTTTTAATATTTTTAATTAATTTAAATTAAATTTAATTTTATTAAATTATTTTTATGAAGAAAGGAATTTTACAACATGAAAATTTAATAAAATTGTTATTAATAATCTTTCATTCTTGGCCGTGGACAGGGGTCGAACCCTGGCCGGCAGGTTACCATGACATGTTTCGATCGCAACCACTCGATCTCTTCAGATTGATTTGCCGTCTTACACTCGCAGCCATCGACGACTGCTGACGTCAATAGTCAAACATCAATCCTTAAACCAAATTGTATTTTAACCTTTGGTAGATCGAAATTTGCTTTTCTGAATGATTATCCATTTTAATTGATTGTACATGTTATTTCCTTACTTCTGTTTTCTCGTACTTTTAGTCAAGAATTCTTCTTGAAGTCTAAAGTACATTTTTTGTTTTTCATTTTTGTCTTTCTTTTTTTCTGTTGACCTTTTTCAGCACAACCTGAAGAAAGAATGTACACATAGAGCTCGTACCTAAGCTTTAACAATAATTAGTATTGTAGTTATTTTGTTGAACTATTTATGGTTTTTAATCCAAATTTTTAATATTTTTAATTGGGCTTAAGTTCATCAAATTTAATTTTCATTAAATTATTTTTATAAAGAAAGGAATTTTACAACATAAAAATTAATTAAAATTGTTATTAATAATCCTTCATTCTTGACCGTGGCCGGGGCTCGAACCCTGGCCAGCAGGTTACCATGACATGTTTCGATCGCAACCACTCGATCTCTTCAGATTGATTTGCCGTCTTACACTCGCAGCCATTGACGACTGCTGACGTCAATAGTCAAACATCAATCCTTAAACCAAATTGTATTTTAACCTTTGGTAGATCGAAATTTGCTTTTCTGAATGATTATCCATTTTAACTGATTGTACATGTTATTTCCTTACTTCTGTTTTCTCGTACTTTTAGTCAAGAATTCTTCTTGAAGTCTAAAGTACATTTTTTGTTTTTCATTTTTGTCTTTCTTTTTTTCTGTTGACCTTTTTCAGCACAACTTGAAGGACGAATGTACACATAGAGCTCGTACATCAGCTTTAACAATAATTAGTATTGTAGTTATTTTGTTGAACTATTTATGGTTTTTAATCCAAATTTTTAATATTTTTAATTGGGCTTAAGTTCATCAAATTTAATTTTCATTAAATTATTTTTATAAAGAAAGGAATTTTACAACATAAAAATTAATTAAAATTGTTATTAATAATCCTTCATTCTTGACCGTGGCCGGGGCTCGAACCCTGGCCAGCAGGTTACCATGACATGTTTCGATCGCAACCACTCGATCTCTTCAGATTGATTTGCCGTCTTACACTCGCAGCCATTGACGACTGCTGACGTCAATAGTCAAACATCAATCCTTAAACCAAATTGTATTTTAACCTTTGGTAGATCGAAATTTGCTTTTCTGAATGATTATCCATTTTAACTGATTGTACATGTTATTTCCTTACTTCTGTTTTCTCGTACTTTTAGTCAAGAATTCTTCTTGAAGTCTAAAGTACATTTTTTGTTTTTCATTTTTGTCTTTCTTTTTTTCTGTTGACCTTTTTCAGCACAACTTGAAGGACGAATGTACACATAGAGCTCGTACCTCAGCTTTAACAATAATTAGTATTGTAGTTATTTTGTTGAACTATTTATGGTTTTTAATCCAAATTTTTAATATTTTTAATTGGGCTTAAGTTCATCAAATTTAATTTTCATTAAATTATTTTTATAAAGAAAGGAATTTTACAACATAAAAATTAATTAAAATTGTTATTAATAATCCTTCATTCTTGACCGTGGCCGGGGCTCGAACCCTGGCCAGCAGGTTACCATGACATGTTTCGATCGCAACCACTCGATCTCTTCAGATTGATTTGCCGTCTTACACTCGCAGCCATTGACGACTGCTGACGTCAATAGTCAAACATCAATCCTTAAACCAAATTGTATTTTAACCTTTGGTAGATCGAAATTTGCTTTTCTGAATGATTATCCATTTTAATTGATTGTACATGTTATTTCCTTACTTCTGTTTTCTCGTACTTTTAGTCAAGAATTCTTCTTGAAGTCTAAAGTACATTTTTTGTTTTTCATTTTTGTCTTTCTTTTTTTCTGTTGACCTTTTTCAGCACAACCTGAAGAACGAATGTACACATAGAGCTCGTACCTCAGCTTTAACAATAATTAGTATTGTAGTTATTTTGTTGAACTATTTATGGTTTTTAATCCAAATTTTTAATATTTTTAATTAGGCTTAAGTTCATCAAATTTAATTTTATTAAATTATTTTTATGAAGAAAGGAATTTTACAACATAAAAATTTAATAAAATTGTTATTAATAATCTTTCATTCTTGGCCGTGGCAGGGGGTCGAACCCTGGCCGGCAGGTTACCATGACATGTTTCGATCGCAACCACTCGATCTATTCAGATTGATTTGCCGTCTTACACTCGCAGCCATCGACGACTGCTGACGTCAATAGTCAAACATCAATCCTTAAACCAATTTGTATTTTAACCTTTGGTAGATCGCAATTTGCTTTTCTGAATGATTATCCATTTTAATTGATTGTACATGTTATTTCCTTACTTCTGTTTTCTCGTACTTTTAGTCAAGAATTCTTCTTGAAGTCTAAAGTACATTTTTTGTTTTTCATTTTTTCTGTTGACCTTTTTCAGCACAACTTGAAGTACGAATGTACACATAGAGCTCGTACCTCAGCTTTAACAATAATTAGTATTGTAGTTATTTTGTTGAACTATTTATGGTTTTTAATCCAAATTTGTAATATTTTTAATTAGGCTTAAGTTCATCAAATTTAATTTTATTACATTATTTTTATGAAGAAAGGAATTTTACAACATGAAAATTTAATAAAATTGTTATTAATAATCTTTCATTCTTGGCCGTGGCCGGGGATCGAACCCTGGCCGGCAGGTTACCATGACATGTTTCGATCGCAACCACTCGATCTCTTTAGATTTGTTTTGGTTAATATAGTTTTTATATTCAATTGGTGCATCACTTTTAGATGTGTTTCTAAATTACCGATGTGGGAACTTAACATTTTATTTTCTAAATCATTACATTAGCATATAATTTCATTATTTTGTTTTGTGGAAAACAATCTTTAAAACAAGAAATTTCTTGGACGCGGTATTATAAAATTTAAATAACAATTACAGAACTAGGAATATAGCCATCTCTTGTTTATATCCTTCACCGAAGGTAAAAGGGTCTATATAAGTTTATCATTCCGTTTGCAATTTCTGCATTATTGATCTTAGACTCTACAAGGTGCATATATTCTGGGTCCTTATGAGGAAAAAAGTTGATTTGCCATTGTTCGTCCGTTGAAATGGGCTTTTATTCACCATAAAAGGCCATAAGACGAAATAAAATAAATATATGTAAATAAATATCTATTGCTAGTTATTTATTTATGTCACATATGGTCCGTAATTATTTGCTATGGAAATTCAGCCTGATCGGTCCACAAATGGCTGAGATATGAGCAAAAACCACTACAGTCTCTAATTTTAGCCGAAAATCGCATGTTGTTTTTGTTTTTATACCCTCAACACCATTGGTGGTGAATGAGGGTATTTTAAGTTTGTCATTCTCCCAAATTTTACTTTAGTCAATAATTCTTACAAAGTAGTTTTAAACCTACAAACTTATTTGAGTTGGAGTAATATGTCCGAAACTTAAAATCCCAAATTTTAAAATCCGGACTTTTCAACTAAAGCGTTTCGGCATAGCCGGCATTCGGCCGTGCGCAAGGATTTTCTCCTATATGGAGAAAACACCAAACAAACATCAGCTTCGCTTTTCTGCATAACCGGCATAAGGACGGGCTCCTCTTTGGTATAACAAATACCGGCTTTGATAACTTAAGCTTTTCTTCCTAGTCGACCGTCAGCCGGGCGCAAGGCCGAATTTAGAAGCTTAAGTTAGCGAAGCCCGTGTTTGTTATACCCGAAAGCTCTTGCGCCCGGCCGAAGTCCTGCTATGCAGAAAATATTTAGTTAGCGAAACCGGTGTTTGTTGTACCCTAAACAAAATTCTTGCGCATAAATGCCAAAAAAAAGTTGTTTTACTAGATCTTACAGCTGTTATTTGTTATCTCATTGAAGAATTTGTCAATAAATATTCGGAAATATTAATGTATGCAGATGATGTAAAACTTTTCCTTAGCTACAAAAAGACTCAACAATGTCCAAGATGATCTTAACAGTTTGAACTTATAGCGTGAAATAAATTTGATGGATCTGAACTCGATGTTAGTCTACAGAAGAAGTCATGTTCTCTGTAGCTTTACACTAAATAAGCATCAACTTGAAAGAGAAGAGACATTTCTTGATCTGGGTGTCCTTGGATTTATCAAACGGTGGGAGAATGAGTTTGACGATCCCTATGTCATAAGACAATTCTACATTTCATTTGTGACAATCGTCTGGGACTTCCAGTATGAGGTTCATGCTAAAAAACTGAATTACGTACAAAAGCTACTTCTTTTATTCTGTCTTCGAAAACTGCACTGCAATCCAAACATCAATTTACCTCCGTATGAGAACCATTTAAAATTTATTAATCTACTATTCTTAAAAAATCGGACAATAAAAATGAACATCTACTTCATGCTGACTTTGTTAAACGGTGAAATTCTCAGAATTTTAATTTTCAATTCCTATTCGTCCTTCCAGAATTGTATTCCCCTTAGACTTCAATACTTTCGGTCCAATTACGCAAATGTTGATCCTATCCGCAAAATGAGCTCCGAATTGAACAGTTTTTACACGTATTAGATTTAATTGATCTTATAAGCGGCAAAAATAACCTCTTAAATGTCTTAAGATAAATTTAATGCTAAATTTCGGTTTTGAAAATATCAAAGTTAAACTTTATATATAAACAAATATATTTTTTTGTATGCAATACAATTTTTTATTTGTTTCAATTCAGGTACTTTTATTAACCCTTAAGTGTATCCCTGGGATTAGCCAGGCATTTTTTTGAATTTTTCCAGTTTTTTTTTTTATATAATTATTATTTATAAAATCAAAGTGTTTTTTATAAGAAAATGAGAAAAAAGTGGAAATTTAAACATCTTGGCGCCGTAATTGGCCAAATGAAAATTTTGTGCATATTGTATCCACCGTATGTATTGTTTTTCCAAGAATTATTCTATATCCCAACAGAATGTTCCTGCTATAGCCATAAACTCCATACATATAAAAGTAGTCCCAGCCTTGCACAGGGGCTCGTTGGTGTGAGTTTTTTCAATAGCCACAAAAAATCTATACAAAATACTAGTGGTCCCAGCCAGGCCCAGGTGGTAGTTTGTGCCACACAAATTAGGTATCTACATAAAGAGTAAAAAAGGTAACATTTGTTCTTCTTAGTATTTATATAGAGTTTTTAGAATTTTGAAATACCTTATCATTGTTGCAAGCTGATATGTATAAAGTTTTTGTGTATGAAGCACGAGTTTTATGTATAATTTTCAATTTCTTCATGCATAAATATATTGTTAAAGTAAAAGCTATAACCGAGGTTTTTTGTCGGTTTTCGGTTTTGGTTTTTAGGCCCTTAAAACCGCGGTTTCGGTTTCGGTTGTGATATGCTTTATACAAGAAAATGAAATAAAAAAGACGTTACTGAACTTATCCGAGAGTAAAGAGAAACTCTGTTTTAAATTTAGAACTCAAAATAACATTTTATATTAAACATACCGCACTTGTCCAACAATACTGTATTAACTCAAAATTTTAAAATTTTGAATTTTACATTTAAGACATATGAAAAAGAATTATTAAATCATCCTTTCATTACCAAAAAGTAGACAAAATAAACAGCGGTTAGATTTGAATATTACGTATCGATTTTTTGCAAAAAATTTAAAATTTTGAGTTAATACAGTATTGTTGAATAAGTGCGATATATTTTTCCTATTGTGAGTTTTCAGAATTTGACGTTTTATATTATTGAGAAGTATGTGACATTGTTTTGCGTATGTAAACAAAACCAATATGTTTTGTTTTATTCTCGTTTAGCAAAAATGAATTTTAATCCAAATTTTTAAGAAATTAGTCATAAAATATAACTGATTTTTGGTATGCTGTAGGTCGACTGTTAAAAACATGCAAAAATAAGAACAATGTGGGTTTCAAATTGTTTCTAGTTATCCTAAGCAGTTTGGGATTGAAATCTTACAAATTCGGTTCAATAGGATGAAAGATATGAGTCCAAATGTGAAACCACCATCATAAAATATATATTATTTTGTTAGCAAAATTAACATAAATGGTGCATGGATTGATTAAAGATTTAACACAAATTCGATCTATATGACTAGAAATCATATCTGACAGCCCTGGCAACGAGTGGATCAAATGAAAGAGGTGTACCCTCTCTTCAATTAACACTAGATATTATTTAGCTGTAGCGGTGTAACCTCTCACAGCTAAATAAGACCTTACCCGTTTGCCAGCTGCCGACTGACTGACTGGTTTAATGGTACGTACTCCGCTTTTATACTGTTTGCCGGTGTACATTTACACTAGGCTTGCCAGACGTACTGTTTTCAGCAGTACGCGTACTTTTTTACTTTTTGTACTGCTTTCTACATAACCATTAAAGATGTTCGCAATTTTACTTTTTTTTCAGCATTTGCACTTCATTTTATACTTTTTTTTAATAAAAAATAAAACATGTTTTCTGCATGCATATATGTATATAAAGAACAACAAATTTTCGACATCAACGAGTTTTGTCATTTTGTAAAACCAAATAAAATGGCATTGTTAAGGAAGTTGTAAAGTCATATATATGTCTTAAAATCATTACAAGAAATAAATATGACTGCTGGTGGCAACCGCCTATAATTTAGATTTCTACTGTACAGTTATGAGGGATCAATGAACACACCATATAAATTTATATTGAGTTTGAAACACAACAACAAATATTATTATGACATTATGAGGATATGACTTGATAGCACACCTTGTGAATCCCCCAAATAATTTAATTTTTAAATTATAATAATTCAATTGTTAAATTAGAATAGCTTTCACTGCATAAGTATATAAAATACCCAATATTTATTAAGGATCACTTTTTTGTGTTCTTTTTTGAATTGCTATGCATTGAATTTTATAATTTTTGTCTTAGGTTACGCTAATTAGGTTACTGAATTTAAAGTTTAAAAAATTAAAAAAAATGTACTTCTTTTTACATTAATGTACTGCCTTTTTCTCGATGTACTGTTTTTATGGATTTCATATCTGGCAAGCCTGATTTACACACTCATACTAATATAATTATTTATCATGGTTGCTCATAAGTGTATGTTGTCGTGTCCCACTCCTTTCTACTCGCCACTAGATGGCGGAAGCCATCGGTCCGTTGATTTCAAAATTAGTAAATAAATTAATTCTTATTTAATACAAATAATAATTAAAGAACGAAGATAATATAAATTATAGAATTCACTCTAGCAAGAAAACTAAGTTAAACATAATATGAATTCATTCACTCAAGGATAATATAAGCTATGCAATACGGTGTAACACAAAATATAATAATAAATTCAAATAATTATGATTCATCTTGGGCCGGATTGGTCTGGTGTGGTGGTGTAGTCTAGGGCATGTGACTCAAAAACGAGGGCTCCGACTTTTGGTGTCACAATATTGAAAAAAAAATTGGTCCATAATTTACCACGGACCCAATACAAATAACCCTCTCGAAAATATTTGTTCAAATAAACTTTTATATGAGTAGAAATTAAAGTATAAAGCTTTCTGATTGTCGGTCAAGAAATAATTGCATGTTTATGAGGTCTAAGCCGCGAATTATTTTAATACTGATGTCCGTTTTTATGAACATTAATCAATAATTAATAGATCCCACATAGGGCCGACACCTGCAAATATAACCTTGGGTTAAGGGTACCAAAGATTAGGCACGGCCAAATAAAGCACTCTAACTTATTTGTATACCCTTCACCTCAGGTGGAAAAGGGTATATATAAGTTTGTCATTCCGTTTGTGATTTCTACAATATTGATCTAAGACCCTATAAAGTATATATATTCTGGGTCCTTATGAGAAGAGAACATGATTTCACCATGTCCGTCTGTCCGTTGAAATGGATTTTCCAAAGACCCCATATGTGATGGGGGCCAGGCTATTATACATTTATGTCACATATGGTCCGGAATTGTTGGCTATATACCATTTCGTGCTATTGAAATTCAGAAAGATCGGTCCACAAACGGCTGAGATATGAGCAAAAAACCAAGACTACCTCTAATTTTTCCAAAAATCCCTTGTTGTTGTGGTATTTTTATTACGTTTTTCTGTATATTTTGAGAACGGCAAGAGCCGAAGCTTTCAAATTAGGTACATACTGTAACGTGACGTTACAAACTTACCCTACATTAACACTTAATGCTAACATTATAAAGTATAAGTAACCTAACACCGTGAATACTCTTACTATTTTATTAACCACTATGAATACCCTTACTATTTGCTTGCATAAATTTTTCACTTTATAAGTCTCATGTAGTTTATTTTATTTTTGAATAAGTAGACCAAAGTTTGGTCGAAACAAGGAGAGTAGATATTCAGGGTTACCGTTCGAAATTTTCGAAAAGGGTCACAAAAAGGGTATTTTCCAGAAAAAGGGGTCAAAAAAAGGGTATTTCAATAAAAAAAAGGGTCAAGTTTTTTATTAGCAGTATTTCCCATTTTAATGAACATAATAAGATCAAGTTTTTTTATAAGCAAACAAACCAATAATATTTCTGGTAGGAAGAGCTCAAAAAACTTAATTTTTTTATGGAATGCTCTGTCCTATTTTAAACACCTGACAAAATGTTTATTCTTTATCATTATACATAGCTAATTTTTTAATCTTTTTTATGTAATTTTCCGATTTAGTGATGTCAAAATATTTTAGTGTTTGTTTTAAATTTTGCAATCGTTCGCAAATTGTAACCATTTTCTCTGTAAGTGTCAGATTTGTTAAAGTTACGATTTTTAATTAATACCTATAAGACTTGGCTATCATACCGCTGCTACCAAATATATGGGAATTTCCGCTAATTTAGCAATTTTTACCTCTTGTTTTCATTCCTGTTAGCGCACTCTCAACACTGTCGATTCAAAAGATGGCGAAAAGTTCAATACCTTTTGCCATTATTAAGGGCGAATTTTTTTGAATAAAACATGCTACTCTTTAAGAGAGCAAAACACCAAATTGCATTTTTTTTTTATAAAATGTAAAATTTTTGTTTTGAAAAGAAACCACCGTAAAAAATAACAAATATTTATATGAGCTACATATGTTTGCTTTTAGGAAAACTGTACTTTACTATCAAAAATCAAGGAGAAGAAAGCATGGAATTGTATGTTAATACTTTGAGTCTGTTCCATATCAAGCAATGCTTATTTCAAAAACATTTGTTTAGCACTTCTGTTCCGCAGTGTTGACAAAAAACAAAATGTGAGAGCTATTTCCATAAAAGGGTCAAAAAGTGTCACAAAATAGGTGATAATGATACAAAAGTATAATTTAAAAAAAGGGTCATAAAAGGTATCAACACCGTCGAAAAAGGGTCAAATTGATACTTTAGTATCACAACGGTAACGCTGTAGATATTGCCCTCAACCCCAGTATTTACTCTCGCTAGTTAGTAAGTAGATCGTAGTTAGTCGAACATCACGGCTTCCGAATTCTCGTGGTGTCCGAAATATTAACGAAGTAGTTAGCCGAACGCCAGGGCTCCCGAAGTGTCCGAAGTTTTTGTCAGGGCTGTCAGATTTTTTTGAGCTCCATCGCCAAACCTCAATTTTGTTCAGTTTTTGTAATTTTTTTTTTGCATACAAAAAACGCTAGTATAATATTACAGTCAAAAATCGCCAAAAACTGAGAAAAAAACAGAAAAGTCGCCGAAAGTAAATTTTGTGTTGTTTCTGTAATTTTTTTCTAAATAACATAAAATGGAGATCATATGGGCATATCCGTCAAAAGGTCCACCGTGACCGAAAATTTAAAAGTTATCAAAAGCTGATTATTTTACGATATTGTTATAGAGAAATATTTAGAATTTACTAATTTTATAAATTTACTCATAAATTTGTTCACTTAGATGAACAATCAGACTGCAAAGTTGTGCAAACGTAATTTCTTATATGTGGTAATGTTTTATTGTATGTTTTCTTTAATATTATCTTCCTGAAAAGAGGTGATATTTGATACAAATTATTCCAAAATAATTTTCCAACATGGTCTGTAATCTAAAGAAGAGTTCGAAGAGCAATTTGTTATTCGAATTAACGGTAAATTTTTATTTTGTTTTGCTTCATTCAGTTAAATTATTATGGAAAAAATTTCACGTTCGAAATGTCACGCCAGATTTTGGCTTAAAAAAAAGAAAATACAGAAGATTTTGGAATGAAACCAAAGACATTTTAATGTTACATTGCTACGTAAAATTCTAAAAGCAGTTTGACTAAAAAATTGTGCCAGGTTTCGCTTAATTACGCCTACTACTTCTATTTTTTTCACGTTCGAACCGCAACTTCTTTCGCCATTATCTTTGGCTGGAATCGCGCCCTTCATAAACTTTAGCATAGATAACAGTGCTTTCTTAGTGCTATTATTTAAGGGTTAAGAGAACGTAAACATATTTGTTGTTTAAAATGTTATTGCATTTTTGATGCGTACGACTGTCACGTTCAACACTTTGGATTTACCCATATATGTATTCAGTTGAAAAACTTTAATTAAGTGCACAAGTCTATAAGATCGTACACTTCAGCCTCACCGATTTCATTACTGGAGTTTTGACCTGCATACATACTACATATATGAATTAAATAGTGACTGAATATAAAATTCACTTAATATGATAACAAAACAAAACTCATGTGAAAAAAAGTTGCAAGTTCTTTTGTGTTAGTAATGATAACAAAAGAATGACAAGCTGTTAAACAAAATCGCCGAAATAATATAAATGGTAAAAATAGCCAAGTTAATCGCCAGCTATATCAAAAATAGCCATACAAGTCGCCAGTCGCCAAATGTAAAATACCATCGCCAAACACGTTTCAAAATCGCCACGTTTGGCGAGAAATCGCCATATCTGACAGCCCTGGTTTTTGTTTACGAAGTATTTAGCCGAAGTAGTTAGCCGAACGCCAAGGCTCCCGAATTCTCTTGGTGTCCGAAGTATTTACGAAGTAGTTAGCCGAACGCCAAGGCTCCCGAATTCTCTTGGTGCCCGAAGTACTTACGAAGTAGTTAGCCGAACGCCAAGGCTCCCGAATTCTCTTGGTGTAAGAAGTATTTACGAAGTAGTTAGCCGAACGCTAAGGCTCCCGTATTCTCTTGGTGTCCGAAGTAGTTAGCCGCACGACAAGGCTTCCGAATTCTCTTGGTGTCCGAAGTATTTTACACGTATTTACCTAAACTGTATTTAACCGAACCTGATTAACCGAAACCGTATTTAGCCGACTAAATTTAAACCCGTATTTAACGTATTATTAGTCATGTTCAGCCGACTGCCGGTGCCTCCGAATTTCATTCGGTAGCCGACTGAATACAAACCAGTAGTCCACGTGTTCTAACCAGTAGTGAATGCGAACCAGCACTCAACCCGTAAGTAGTCGTGTTCAGCCGACTGCCGGTGCCTCCGAATTTCATTCGGTAGCCGACTGAATACAAACCGTATTTAACCGAACCTGATTAAGTAACCCGTATTAAACCGAACCTGATTTAGTAACCCGTATTTAACCGAACCTGATTACGTAACTTGTATTTAACCAAACCGTATTTAACCGAACCTGATTAACCAGAACCGTATTTAGTATGGTGCCCGAACTACTCTACCCGGTATCTAACCAAACCGTATTTAACCGATCCTGATTTAGTAACCCGTATTTAACCGAACCTGATTAAGTAACCCGTATTTAACCGAACCTGATTAAGTAACTTGTATTTAACCGAACCGTATTTAGCCGAACGCCACGGTTTCCGAATTCTCGTGGTGTCCGAAGTATTTTTAAGTCATTTCTAGTATTTAAGACCGTAGTTAGTCACACCATGGCCGGACAACCGTCAACCACCGACTTATCCGAGGCCGTAGTTAGCCAGACACCCGAGGTTGGGAGATCCTCATGTGTTCGAAGCGCTCGGCCAAACTATTCGAAGAAGTTAGTCATGTGTACAGCCAACGACGGGACGCACCAAATGCTCCGTACTCGGCATAGTTTCGATCGTAGATGTAGATACTAACAACCTGTAACCGAAACCCGTTTATTATCTTCTCTGCCAGATCGAATCCTAATTTACTTAACGCTGCCCCACGGAACGCTACCGTACGCGCCTACTGCCAACAACATCTAGCCGTTTCCTAACGTCATCAGCCGTACGTGCACGGAATCACGCTGCCTCAGCACCCGTTCCTGTTCTACAGCCACGCCGAATCAGCCGAAACGCGTCTTAGTTCTAAGTATTTAGCGTAGATTTAGATTTGGTAAATAAAGCTTTGTTAAAATTATTGTAAGCGAACATACACGTTTCATTTCAAAGGAAGCAGACCTTAGAATTGACCCTGGACAGACTGAGTCATACCTCAGCTGGGAAAGTAAACTGCGTTACAATACCTTTAGGTTATCAATACACAGCATCCCACAAAATGTGGGCGGGATCGGAGAAGTCGGCGTGTTATCTCCCGTACAAAAAATATCAAAAATTGTATAAAAACCTTATTTTTTAGACTGTTATATGATCTATCGGTTCAGATACGAAAAACTTATGACCAAAATAATAATTTTTTTTTTAAATACCCACTTTCGGGAAGCATAGATCTTCCCGAGTCCAAGATTTATAACCCAACTAACTGGCAAATTTCTTCTTTAACACGTCGGTATATAAATCTGTCAAATCGGTTAAAAAAATGGCTGAGTTATAATCAAACTGAAATACTGAAATCCCAAAAATTACTCTTTTTATACCCTTCACCACAGGTGGAAAAGGGTATATATAAGTTTATCATTCCGTTTGTAATTTCTACAATATTGATCTAAGACCCTATAAAGTTATTTAACCATGTGATGTTCGAATCTTGGTTTTTTAAAAAGAAAAATTTTTTTTTAATATTTTTATTTTTTTATGTTCTTAAAACGATTAGAAAAAATATTTACCAGTTTTCGCTTGTTAAATTTTATTTATAATGAAGTTTTAAGTATTGTAAATATGTATGTAAATGTAAAAATTATTAAGTTTTTGTCTAGTTGCTCTGTATTCTGCTCGCACAATGGTGAAGGGTATATAAGATTAGGCACAGCCGAATATAGCACTCTTACTTGTTTTTTATAAAATTTGCTAAAAAAAATTTCTTAAAACAACGTTTCTGGGATAAAGAATTTCCTACTATCTACAAAAACTTTACTCCGTTTTTTTAAATGCCACCAGAAATCCAAAAAAAAATTAAATAATGGAGCAAATGATAAAAATAAAATGATACAATTCAGTGATGCATTTTAAGTTATTTTATTTTGGGCCAAATTGACGGTTTAAAATGGCCAAAATACCTTTGATAGGGGCAAAAAATATTTCAAAAATATACTTATTTGATTATTATGTTTGTATTTAAAGAAAACCAATAGTATTATAGAACATGTGTTTTAGTTAATTAAGAACAAAAACTCACATTGTTTAAAAGTATTTTTTCCATTTTTGTTTCATTTTAAAAGACTACACACTTTAAGTTTCACAAATACCATTGCTCAAAAGTAGAACGAAATTTTATAGTTTAATACAAAATTTAATTATGTGTCAGTCATTTTGACAGTCAACTTTGTTTTTAAAAAATTTACTTAACAGAATTTTAATTTAAAACAAGAGAGATTTGCAAATAAAAGTAAGGAGATCTTACTTTTAAGGGCCAATTACAACAACAACAGAATGTTTCTGTGATTGTTTTTATTTTCATGCAAGCCAGTGTTCGAAAATAAACAGTACATTATTTAACGTTCGGCTTTCACACCCAGGAACGATATCAATTTTTTTTAGTGATTGTGTAGACATACACAACCCTTAATACCGTTCGTAACTATTTTCAAGAAAAAACCGAACATTATATAATGTTCGGTTCTTCGTTAAAAGACAGAATAATTGTAGTGATACTGTAGACAAACATTATATTTTAATGTTCTATAATGTTTTTTTCGTGTGTGTATTTTGTTTTTGTAAAAAATGTTTGGTTTTTTTTTACAATCCAAAAGGGACGAACATTAACGAGCCGGACCGAACACACTGAAGTTTGTGGATTTTCAAAAAAAAACCGATCGGAATTAAATGTTCACATCTTTTGTTGAGTTTGATAAAAACAGTAATATTTTTGTGTTCGAAAGATGACTAACAGAGAAATGTTATTTTTTTAATGATTTCCTACACAAACACTATTAGCGTTTGTGTTTTCCACGAATCTACCGAACCGAACATTAAGAAACGATATTTAGTGTTTAATTTCGAACACTGGTACAAACATGCTTCATATGTTTTTTATATCATAGATCAAACTGCTTGTGTGGTTTATTTGACCCTGAATAAACAAAACAATTTTGCAATCTAAAGTAGCGTTTGAAACGCAAAATAACACTGAAACATTTATTTATAGCTTATAAATTCTTCTGTCTGAATAATTCAAATTTTTTTTAGAAAGCAATTAATTATCAATATTTAAGCACAATTTTTTTAATATTGCAAAAAAAAAATAAATTCCCTACATTATTAAACGATTTAAAATATGTAGTTGTTTTTTAAAAGAACCAAAACGGATTTCCACAAGGCTACCAATTGTGCCACATTTTGCATCACTGATACAATTCATGCATGTAACGTATGTTTTACATACTATCTTTGCGACTAGTTTCATAAAATTTGAAACGCTTTCACAACCAAACAAGAGAAAAAAGAGTAGCCATAATGATTTTGTAACTGCTGTAACGAAACGTATCGTTACATTATTTAAATTTTCATTATCATAATCTAACGGGACGTAGTTTTATGTGAGCAAACAAAAATTTTAAAACTCAGATAACTTGTGGTATATATAAAAATTTGTGTCGTTAATACAATGAGCTCGTCATCTATATAACGTAATTGATCATTTAAGGTACTAAATCAAACAACGATAAGAAAAAACGAAATAACAACTCAAAACTCACTTCGAAAAATGGCTGAAATAAATAACCATAATATGGCTAACATTGCATAAAAATGTAAAGTTTCGTTGCATTTATGAACTTATTCAATGTATGAACTACAAACAATAAAATATATCATTGTATTAATGAAACGATGATTTTCAATAAATCAAAATATTCCATTTTATTAATGACAAGTTGCATCATATGAACAAAATAAGTTCATTGCGTTAATAATACATTATATTTCAGCAATGAAAATTTACGTTGCATTATTGAATTTATATCATAGAGTTAATGACAAAATAGCACTATGTTTATGACGAATTCAAACTTAACGAAACGAATTTCGTAGCGGAAATGACCCGCAACGTGGTCTTAAAAATAATGACAGCCTTCATTGCAGGATTGTAAAAAATCGGGTCATTTATGAAGGTTTTTATCTATGTGTACAAATGGCTTTACGTTATTTTTTTACTTAACGTTAAAGAGTCATAATTTGGCAGAAATATTTTCTTTACATGTGACTTATTTTTAATACTTAATATAAAATAAATCGATATTTAATTTAAACTTGCCCCGGTAGACCAGTTGTGTTACCGCAAAATACGATAATTGTTCATATATCTTAAGAACGGTATTTATATAACTTTCTGTTCTTATCGCCTATGGTGAAGGGTATAATTTATTTCTTTTAATACATTTTAGATAATTTTTAAGGTTTGTTAAAAATTCTTCTTGAAGTTTTGCACAAGCGATTAATATTTGTCAACGTAGAAGAACTGCACATTTTCCAGCTTTTGCTTCACAGTAGTATTATTAAGTGAAGGGGAGAGAAAATTTGTACATCAATGATGCATAGAATTTTGATATTAAGATCACACATCATGCAACACGTACATGTGCATGTGTGAAAGTGTGTATGTATGTATAAGCCCAGTTAACCAAATCGTCGAAGACGATATTGTCTCCAACGATTTATTAAGAAGAATTGTTCCAGTTTGCTTAAGTTTTCTTGATAATTATGATGCGATATAAATCTTCGTTGATAACGAATTAAAGCGGTTTTTGGACTATAGAGCCCGTTTGATTGATAAAAGCATATTTTCGCTTATCATTGCTTTTGTACAAAATATGAAAAAAAGTGAAGATAAATTGGGCGACATTGCTGCTATTGTCGTTTTGCACGTTTTTTGCAAGGTTAGAGTGATTCGTGCCGGCTTTCCCTAACGTCGTTTTGTACTGTTTTGCGATGACTGTTTAAAGACGTGGTCAACTGGGAAAGTATGTTGTGCTTTACGCGAAAACGTGTAAGAAGCATAACACAGTCAAACACTGTTATGGCAAACTGATCCGGTGCTAGCTTAAAGTCGTGCCATCTTATTAAAAAAAAAATTTAGTTTTATTAGGATTAATTTCCTTTCAACATTTACTGAATTAACGTTTTGTAAAAAGAAACTATGTTGTAATGAATAAGCAGGTTAAAATCAGTATTTGAGATGTTCATCTGTCCTGACCATGTGCTCAAATAACGGGAGGAGTTTCGGAGACAAATTTATTTCTACTTATATAATTTAAGCAAGACAACAAAAATAAATAAACACAAATAAATGAGCTATATTCGGCTATGCTGAATCTTATATACCTCTCCAGTCGCGCCCACATTTTGTCGGATGTTGTGTATTTACAAACATGATGAATATACCTTATTTGAAAACTTTGGATCTTGTACGGGAGGTGGTACGCCACGCTTTCTTCTCGAATCCCGGCGGCTATGTGTACCAAATTTGGATAATTTTTCTCTTACCGATCTTTAGATGTACATAAATTTATTTTGTTATACACCAACTTCTTCAATCCCGCCCATATTTTTTCGGATGTTGTGCATTGGTAACCAAGGTGCTTTTTCCTAATTTAGAAACTTTAGGTCTTCCCATTATCCACAGTAACATAAAAAAATAAAAAACAACAACTAGGGATTTATGGGTTAAATAAGGGGCAGTGGTGGTTTTTTGCGCATATCCATATTCCGGTTTATAGGTGACATACATAAATGAAAAACTCCTTTCAGCGGGCACAGATGGGCACCGTAATTTGTACTTCTATTCTTATAAGGAGCCAGAATATGCCAAGGAACAACTTTTTGAATTTTGGTAATAGGTAGTAGTTATTTCATACGTTACCTGGTAAGTAAAGGGTGGTTAAATTTTAAGGGGCGATGTTGAATGTGAACCACACCCAAACGTCAAGTTTTTTTTCTGCAATTCATTTGCCATTTCTCAATTTCAGACTAACTCAATTTGAACCATGGAAAATACACAACCGAGCAACGCGTTAAACTTATTCAGGCTTATTATGAAAATGGGCATTCAAATCGAAATGCATATCGTGCACTTCGTGATTCGAGATTCAGTGACGAAGTACATTTTCACCTCAGTGGATTCGTCAATAAGCAGAATTGCCGCATTTGGGCGAATGATAATCCAAGAGTGATTGTCGAAAAACCAATGCACCCACAAAGAGTGACTGTTATGGGCTGGCGGCATCATCGGGTCTTATTTTTCCAAAATGAGGCCGGTTAGGCAGTTACTGTGAATGGTGTTCGCTATCGTGAGATGCAAACGAACCTTTTATGGCCCGAATTGGAAGATATGGATGTGGACGATATGTGGTTTCAACAGGACGGTGCCACTTGCCACACAGCTAACGAAGCAATGGCTCTTTTGCGGGACAATTTCAATGGTCGTGTTATCTCACGTGATGGCGACATCAATTGGCCGCCAAGATCATGTTATTTGACATCATTGGACTTCTTCCTTTGGGGTTATTTGAAAGAAAAAGTGTACGTCGATAAGCCAGCAATAATTCAAGGGCTAAAGCATGAGATAATTCGGCACAGTAACGGCATAGAACCTCAATTATGGCTCAGCGTCATCGAAAATTTGGACCATCGGATGGAGATGTGCCGCCGAGGCCGATATTTTGTTCCATACATAACTGAACCAAACCAATAATATCATAATAAAAAGAAATGACAATAATTGCCTTAAAAATTTGTGTTTTATTCAAAATCAACATCAGCCCTTAAACACGTTATTTGTCATTACAATTGTCATTTTTCTGAAAACATCAATAAGTACTTACTGGTAATGACCCCAGTATCTTGTTTTAACTTCTTTTATTTGCACTACTGAATATTTGCTTACCAATAATCAATTATATAACTACTAATTAATTGTGTTGTCAATAACTACTTATTAGGTCTATTAATTAGCACTAAAGTTTAAATTTTTTAACTAGTTTCAAACAAATATATTCGAAGAATTTATTTTTATAACGCTTAAATTTAGAATCAAATCTGTTACTATGTCAGTGACTCTGTCTGGCTCTTCGAATAAGCATAGTGCATTTCCTTTATTAACCTGGGCGTACAACCGGATAATTGTTTTTTTATATGAACAATATTCCTGATTTCTTTATAACCTATAGATCCCCAGTCAAAATTTATGGAAGTTTTAAAATGTGTTTTATAAATTTTCTTGTTTCTCTTTTTACTTTCTTTTTACTTACTAACTAAATTAAAACCACTCATTTTTTGACTGGTAAGTATACTGTAAGTACTTACAATTTAACTTGCTGGTAGTTAAATAGTTACTGGATATTCTTTGACTTCAAGAAAATGTATTGTAAGTACGGAATTCCTGGACAACTCGAACAAAACTAAGTAGTGCTTATACGTCTCCAACATTAACAAACGGAATGACAAAGTTATATATGCCCTTTTACCTTCGCGGAGAGGTATAAAAATAGGTTTTATAAATAAGAGGATAACTATTTTTAATCGAACAAAAGGACAGAATTGGGTTTATTATGATCTTCAAACTTAGAAAAATAAACCAAATGAATCTGTTATACATTGAATACAATGAATCTTTAAAAAAATTTAAAACAGTTTTCTAAGATAAGCCATTGGTTATATCCAAGTTCAACTGTAAAAACTTAGAACAATGTACACATGTGTGTTCTAAAATTTAATATTAGGGTTCCTATTCTGAGAGCATTATTTTGAAAATTCCCGAGAATTTAAAGACGGGAAGTTTGCGAAAATCTTTGCGCGAAGTTCTCATCTCTAACTTTAGGTTTTGTGGCATTGCATGGCTTCTGAAAATAATTTTTTTTTATACAATTTTTATATCGGAGCAAAAGTGCTTAAATTGGACAAAAAATCACAAAACTATAGCAATTATTTTTTTCCCTTCACCACAGATGGAAGAGGTGGAAATCATGAATATCATGAAACAATGAAAACAAAATAGTGCATTAAAATTTTTCAATGTATTATAAATTAACAACAACCTTTTTCTTCCTGAAATAATGGATTTGGTATAATAGGAGGACCCCATTCCGTCCAGATATTTCTTTTATATGAATCTGACATGTCATAATTTCCAGTGTCATAATGTCATATTTAAAAGTGCCTCAAAGTCCATGTATGGAATGCCATATGGGCCAGCGAGGCTTTGACACTTTTTGGTGTGCTGTATTCACACAAAATAACAAATTTTTAATTTGGGATAATAATTCCGAAAGGGCAAAGTCCCGAATTTCAGAATTCTGAATTTCAAAAAAAAAATTTTTTATAAAATTTAATAACGCCGATATCAAATTCCAAACTTAAAAGCTTTAGTTAGCGAAGCCGTTATTTGTTTATAAAACATTTCGACACACTGGAAAGTAAAATAACACAAAAAAGTGTCACAATGTCCATGGACCTCATTACACTTTCAAAAGTGTTTTATTGACCATGGACATTGTAGCACTTTTGAAATAGTATTATAAAAAAGCCAAGTCGGGCCATTTGAGCTTAAGGGCAATGGGATTTTCAAGATTATAGAGAATTGAATATAATATTCCTCACTTTGACTTGTTTTACTCTGACGCGCTTGAATATCTGAGACAGCTTCCAAAAAATACAAACCAATAAATGGTCATTATCTAAAATTATTGACAGTTTTAAGTTTGGCACCCATATTTATAACCCTACTTTCAATTTAATTTTAATGTTATATTTTAATAAACTTATAACTATAAATCGATCAATATCATCAATTAAATATAAGTTTTCCCGGGAATAAAATGGAAACTTTTCACGTTCCCGGAAATGAGAAAATTCTGCAAATTAGTAACCCTAGGAAGCATGCACTTGTATAATTTTTATATTTTTTTCCGAATACGAGTACATCCGTCCATACACTAGCAGTTCATTATTTTCTCTTTTTTTTTTTTTGTTTCTAAATAAAGTAATAAATTTGTGATTCAGATGTTTGAAAATAATGAATGAAAATCCTAAAATAATTTTTCATAAATAGACATCAATACGTGTTCTTTATGTTGCTACCATTGTTGTTGTTTCAGCAACATCATAATGTTGTTGTTTTTAAAACAATAAAAAATACTGTGTATGCAACAAACAAACGGTGACAATATTAAACAGCTCTAAATATAGAAACACACAAAATACAAACATAAATATATCCATCCATATACATACGTGCATTCATACATAAATACATACATTAATACACACATTAAAACATTTGCATACAAGCTTAGAGATACGTATACAAACACATACATATGTATCTTTTAATTCATTCATGATTTTGTTTTGTAGTACTCATACAGCACCTTCTATTGCGGAAGTCACTAAAAATAGTCTCTTTCATTTAATGAAAAATTCGTCGCTTATCATAATGTCGAAATTTGCGAAAAACTTTCTTGATGAATAGGGAGATTTAACGGTTTTAACCGGCTATTTTAGTTTTGCCCAAGCCGGTTATTTTTGTATGTCTATTTTTTGAAATATCGAATAAACCGGTTATTTTGGTACAATAAACCGGTTACTTTAGTAATGTATAATTTATATACGTTTTCCTTAGTCTGTGTTTATACAGCTCATGTCTTATTGACATGATTGCTAGTTTATAGGCGAGAGGGACGAGGGGAAAAGAAACGAGTACACAGATGCACGTACTGTCTTTGCGTTTTGCTTTCTTATTCGTTGTTTAATTTTGTTTTTGTTTTCAATATCAAAAAGCACACATGCATACGCACGTCGTCAACATGACATGAATCAATTGAACGACAACTCATGTTCAAAGAAGAAAAGGGAAGAATCTTGTCAATAAGACATGAGCCGTATGAACTCAGACTTACTCTTGTTGTAAGTGATCTCGTAATTTAAATATTTTCTTAATTGTAATACATATTGGCAAACTTCTTATGGAGAATGTGAAAACAAAATGTAATAAAAGTTAGAAAAACATTGTACCTGATTTGAATCGTTTGCTACGGACGCCTGAACGGCAGCGTTATTTTCACTCAAATATTTGCACTAGACTTGAATTTGCTTATCTACTAGGACGAGAATTACGAACAAAAATTGGAGCTAACGCTCTTAAAGTTGCGGTCACCGACTCCGAATTTCGGTAGTTCATTTTTATAAAGAATTTCTGTAGAAAGCAACAACAAAATATAAGTATATGACTTTGTTTTTGTTTTCAATGTAATTCTTGGGGTTGCGTTGCGTTTTACATAATTAGGGACTAAAAGTTTTTGCAAGTCTTTTTTTGCTTAAGTAGTTTTTATTTATTAAGCAGAATTAATTCCAGATACATTTTGGTGCTTTCTTTTAAAATTTTGGCATTTTTGCAGAAACAAAAATATTTAAAAAATTTGTGTGTTGGCCGCTTAAGCCGCAAAACAAGATATTGATGAAATTTGGTACGAAGATAGAATATTATAGCAAAATTAATATAGGCTATATTTTTCTCGGAATTTTAGATCAGGGAGGGTACAAATGGACAAAAAGTTGGCTGTTCACAGAGAAGTACATTTTGAAATCGGCCTTTCAGAGAGAAGTTTAGGAAACTTTTCATTAACCTCATTTATGGCCGTGTTCTCATTACACGACTATCTTTTTGTCTACGAAAAACTGCACATTAAAAAAATTTGGTTTTCTCAATGTCTTATTTGCTTTTATTCTATCGCAAAACTAGCCAGCACTTATCTGCCAATTCTTTATCTTACTTTTATTTGCCGTACAGTTAAATTTTGAATGTATTCTGAGAGGTGTTGCCAACTCAAAACAATGTTTTTTTCGGTATATTGAGAAACCCAAAATTGTCAACAGAGCTCTAATAAATTTATGTTGTCGGTACATTGAGAAAATGGCCATTAGTCTGCAAAATTGAAAAAGTTTGCCTATTTGTATCCTTAAACTATCTCTAGGGGCATAGATTAAAAAAAAATCAACTTACAGGGGCAGAACTGTGTAATAATTCGAATTCTTGGTATCTTTTTTCAAAATCACTTTACAGACTTGTTTTCCATAATTTCGCACAAATTTGAAATATATGTTCTTTTACACAAAGCTAGTGCTGCTTCAAACACGTCAAGTTTGACTCTTCAAGTCTTGAGTTCTTAGGAGAGAGGGGAACAGAAATTACATTCTCTTTACCCTTCTTTCCTAAAAGCTTAAGACTGCACGAGTCAAACTTGACGTGTGTGAACCGGCTCTTAGCAAATAAAAATGCACATTTTAGGGACAATACATGTAAAAAATTCATACTTGGGATACAATCAAGTTTTTTTTTATACCATCCACCACAACCAGTTGTCATTAGGGTATACTTAGTTTGTCATTCCATGTAAAACTTTTTTAACTTTTATCTCAAGGTAAGTTCAGACCTAACAAATATTTGGCGAAAAAATTCAAAAAAGTGACAAGTTAATTGATCGCACTTAAGCTTTATTTTTAACTAGCTGACCAGACAGACGTTGTCCTGTCCAAATTAGGAAAAATGTTTGCGTTCGATTTTTGAAATCCGTTAAAAAGATATGAACATTTGAAAGAAAAATTAGTCAAATCGATGGAGCCGTTTTCTGATTTAAGGTAAAAAAAGTGAGCGTTAAAGTGGGCGGGGCAAAATTTTCTTTCCGTAAAAACGTAAAGTTGGACCATGGCCTTGATTTTAAAGAAAAAATCGTCCAAATCGGTCAAGCCGTTCTCAAGTTATGCGCTTAAAAGAAAAAGTGGGCGTTAAAGTAGCCGTGGTACATTTTTCTTTCGATAAAAACGTAAAATGGATTAATACGAACATTTAAAAGAAAAATTAGTCAAATCGATTGAGCCGGTTTTTGATTTTAGGTAAATCGAAAAAAGTGGGCGGGGCTATTAGAGTATCCACTATATTTTTGTTCTAGAGTGGGCTTTATATGAGGTCTATAGTTAATTGTGGACCGATCTTCACGAAATTTATTAGTGTGATTTTTAGTAATATAAAACTGTGAAGTATTAAATTTTGTTACGATAGCATTATTATTTATGATTTTAGGCGTAATAAACTTTTTTTCGGTAGTAGGGCTTATATGGGGCCTTGGGTAAATTATAAGCCGATCTTCACGGAATTGTACAGTCTTGTTTCTAGCCCTATAAGACTGTGATGTACCAAATTTTGGTATGATAGCAATATTAATTATGATTTTAGGCGTACTCAACAGTTTTCCGGTAGTAGGGTTTATATGGGGCCTAGGGTAAATTATAAACCTATCTTCACGAAATTTTACAGTCTTGTTTCAAGTCTTATTAATTAGGATTTTAGGCGTACTTTACTGTTTTCCGAGAGTAGGGCTTATATGGGGCCTAGTGTAAATTATAGACGAATCTTCGCGAAATTTTAGAGCGTGATTTCCAGTCGAACGAAACGAATTTTTGCAAAATCTTATATCATTCCGTGCATTTTTCCACCATTTATGTTAGTTTTTGTAACAAAATTATCAATTTTTTTTAGGTGGTGGATCCACATTTTGATTCATAGGTCTGATCCTACTGAACCAATTTGGCTGGATTTCAATCCCAAACTGCAAATTACAAGCAATTTGACACCAAGTTTGTTTATTTATTTTGAGTTTTCCGAAAGTAAGCGTGTTTTCAACAGACGGACAGACAGACGGACATGGCTTAATCGACTTAGATTTACTCAAGGACCCAGAATATATGTATATTCTTTATGGGGTCTGAGATGAATAATAAAAAGTTTCACACGGAAGGACAAACTTAGTATACCCTCTTCACAACTAATTGTGGTGGAGGGTATTAAAAGGGGACAACAAAAGGTAAAAAATTTATACTTTTGGTACTTTTTTTGAAGTAAAGGGATAAAAATAGTACAAAAACGGGAATTGAATTTTTTTTAAACAAACAATTCAAAGACTTTACGCAAATTTAAAAAGAAGGCTAATTTTTACTAGAATAAATACTTGGGAAAATACATTTTGAAAATTTTGACCGTGAGAAACAAAAACTTACATTTTTTATAGGAGATATGGGATTTTAAGCTCAACACATAATAATGTACCTTATAAAACTTTGGAGCAAATAAAATCAATCAATTACTGTCATAGGCTTGCCATAGGCTAAAAAGCTGTACATCATGCTATAAATAAATAAACATATGTTTTGTATTTATTTGTATAATTCTGCTCACTTTTGTAATTATTATTATAACATCGCAATCCACTTATTTTTAACTATAAATGATGATACTATGTAGAACACCTATTAGAAACATTTGCCGAACACTCAATAGTCAGTGTCAACACTGGTTAATTCCCCCTATACCCTTTACTTTATATTTTGACTTTGGAATCTGATACATGTACAATATAACAACTATACGATATATTGAGTAAGCTTATTAACATGCCTTCGAAATAGATCAATTAATAACTTTTATGGAAGTAAATTAAAAATTATAATGAAAAATCTTTCTCCGAAGGACTTATCCTTTTTAAAAGCTAATGCAATTTTAAAAGTCGCTATTGATTATTTAAAACAACGTTTTTATTTTAACCATAATTATCTTTACAAGAAACTGTCTCACCTTAATTTAAAAAAAAAGCTCTTAACTTGGTAATTATTAATAAAAATTCCTCGAGACTTAAAATTCTCAGATGCTATAGACTATAATAAATTGTATACAGATCATTGTTGAATAAGTTTTGTTTTATTGATATAAAAAAATTTAAAATAAATGAGATAAAATAAATATCGGTTTTTTTGCTTAAAACCATTGCATTTTTATTTCTTGTAAATGTTAAAGTTATTGTCAAGCTTTTTTCAGCAAATCAAGCTTTTTTCTCAAAATGTCAAGCTTTTTCGCTATTTGGATCTGGCAAGCCTATACCATCAATGCCTAAATCTTAATTCACTACCCAGTGGGTATAATAAGTAGCAATCGCCACCAATGACAGGCGAAATAGTTAGCACTTTCACTTTCAATTTGTACCAGGGTCTACTGATGTGGCATTCACATCATACCTTAATCTTTCCCTAGACACCAATATCAAGTGTTAACATTTGAAAATAGGTACCCACTTTTCGCTAGCTAATTCTATAGCTCCAAGTAATGCAGAACACATTTTTTTTTCAACGACAGCACAAAAAAATGTTTATCCGAAATAGATCCCGTTATTAGAAAAACAACAAAATCGCTTGATTTTTGCTAGCACGCTTTGAAGATATAAGTATCTAACCCTTATGGTAGGTAGAGATTATGCAGAGAGGGATCCATCGCCACCTCATAGGACATCCCCGTGTTAAATTCGCCACTCAAAAGCATGAGAGGTAGATTGTAGTGGGACTAGCGGTAGTTTTTAATGAGCTAGCGAATATATGTATGTAAGTACATACATATGTGCATTAATATTATGATTTTATGACTATGAATGTATGTATATTAAAGTCCATAGTGGCTTGACCCCGGGCAGCGCCGGGTTTTAATAGCTAGTGCTATATGAAGAAAACTTTTTTTCAGGGACCGTAACGGTTATACGTGATATCAAAAAAGTTATTTTATAACAGTTATTTTAAGAATTAAAAAAAAACTCATTCTTTAACAGTTATTTTCCAACGTAAAAATAAAAGGTCGAAACAAACTCTTAGAAATAGAGTTTTATTTTGCCATCATAAAATAAAACTCATTTAGGAGTTTTTGATATTTTTAATTAGGCTTAAGTTCATGAAATTGAATTTTTCATTAAATTATTTTTACGAAGAAAGGAATTTTACAACATGAAAATTAATTAAAATTGTTATTGATAATCCTTCATTCTTGACGTGGCTGGGGCTCGAACCCCTTTCTTCGTAAAAATAATTTAATGAAAAATTAAATTTCATGAACTTAAGCCTAATTAAAAATATTAAAAATTTGGATTAAAAACCATAAATAGTTCAACAAAATAACCACAATACTAATTAATTTTTGGAGTTTTATTTTTTCCGTCTAAAATAAAACTCATTTTAGGAGTTTTATTTTTTCTCCAACTTAATTTGATATTTCTTGGTATCAACCATGGAGACGTACAGCATTTAGCAGCGCGTTAAGATTGCTGAAGCCTTTTACGAAAATGGGCGTTCAAATCAAAAATACATTTTGTGCACATCTTGATTTTTTTGGTCAGCTTAATCGATCAAATGTGTCCACAATCGGGATAATTTTGGGAAAATTTTAGCAAACCGGCTCTGAAGGAAATGCCTGTGCATGCATGCTTGGTGCGGCATCATCGGGCCTTACTTCTTCGAAAATAAGGTATGCCAGCAGTTACTGTGAATGGTGTTTGCTATCGCGAGCTGATAACGGATTTCTTTTTGCCAGAAATTGAGGATATGGACCTGGACGATAAGTAGTTCCAAAAGAATGTGTCACACGGCCAACGAAACAATGTCTCTTATGCACGAGAAATTCAATAGCCATGTTAATTGGCCGTCACGATCATATGATTTGACACCGTTGGACTTCTTTCTATAGTAATATTTAAAATAAAAGTGTACGTCAATAAGCCAAGAACAATTCAAGAGCTTAACGATTAGATTATTTGACACATTAGGGACATTGAACTTCAATAATGTCTCAGAGCCATTGAAAATATGGACCATAGGACAGAGGTATGCTACCGAAGCCGCGACGAGCATTTGGTCGATATTTTGTCTCACACATAGATCCTTATATAAAAATAAAAAATATAATTTACAATTAACATTGTGCATTATGGTTGGACCACCCTGAATATTTAACCTTTAATTGCTTAACAATAAAATGAATTTAGGCAGTATAGCAATAATTCCATCAATATAAATAGCCGTTGTGTACTACGGCCGAAAAATATATTTACTTATAAAACGAAAAACGTTAAAATAACAGTAATATTAATAAGAAAGTTTCTTTTTTGTAACAAGCCTAATAGACGTTGTTCACATACAACAAGATAACGCAAGATTTTTTTAATTGAAAGTTTTCATACGTTTTTGTCGTATATCCACAATTATGCTGCATACGATATTTTAACGCATTAAATTTTGCGCAAAAGTGGATATACAACAAAATAGCTTCGTAATATCTCATTCACCACAAGAAATAAAGACATGAGGATTGCGCAGATCGATAGATCTTTTAAATTTACCACAGGAAACGGTCTTATGTCAGTTTTTTCGATTTTGTGATATACGACAAGATAACTTCAGAACGACGATACGCTTGTTGTAATATTACACAGAAAAAATTCTCCAAAATTTTTCACCAATTAAAGCATTAATCAAAAATAAAATCAGTTTTAATTAAAAATGTAATCAAGTGAATTAAACGTTTAATCAAGTAAATTAAACGTTTAATTAATACTATTAACTGGTTTAATTGATACTATTAATTTGTTTACTGGTGCAAATTTAATTACTTTTTTAATTAATATCACAAATTTTTAATTGAAATCAATTTTTATTTTTTTCTGTGTAATGGTTTTAAAATTGAGAACAAAATTTATAATGACTATTCCTTGTATTTGTTCTGCCATGGTTTAAATCATAATGCAATAAGGCAAAATGAGTTTTATTTTAGACGAAAAAAAAACTCGTAAAATGAGTTTTACTTTATACGGAAAAAATAAACCGTCTAAAATAAGACTCTTAAAATGAGTTTTATTTTTGACGGAAAACATAAAACTCTTTTTTTTAAGATCACCACAGATTCTGAAAGAGCTCGTCAGTTCGAATCTATTGATATATGCCACTATAAGTCTCCGTTGGCTCTAACATGAAGAGTTTTTATGTTTACATTTTCCGGATAACTGTTATTTACGGTCCCTGCTTTTTTTGCTTAATAAATTCCTAGAATAATTATAGCATACATTTTTGGAAAAAACCCTCTTTGTAACAACAACAAAAAATGATACAAAAGATTAAAAATGAGCAGATTTGTTGATTAAGATTAGAGACATCACTTTGATATTGACAACATAAAACGTGTGCCAGTCATTTGGTTTGATTTTTTTGTGATTTGATTTTTTCTTAGAACTTAGAACGGTAAAAAAAAAACTAAATTTGCTTACAGATGTTTCTACTTAGTTGTGGAGGCAGACGTTTGTGAAACCTAGCATTTGTGCACAATACGAAACAATTTTTCTATTACGGAAGTAACTAAAAAAGAGTCAAACAACTCTTGTTTTCGAAATATTTTGAAAATGTAAGGGTTTGCACAGCATATATAAGCGTAATTTATAAACCATTTTTGAAATAACGGTATATCTCGAAAACAAGAGCTAACCTAAAAAAAACGGCTAGCACCATTGAATTCAGCGTACCCGTCTTGTCTATTTTTTCAACTAGCATAGTGTTATTAGTGGTTTAAAGCATTAAACTCTGCGAAAGCAGTAAACTCTTACGAACTACTGCAATTTCTGTGACCCAAGGTAAGATATTTGGTTCAAAAAATAAGTCCTGCAAGGACACATTACTGAAATTAAAGAAGGTGAATCTTAAAGAATTGTCGACGATTAAAGCAGTTCCGGCCACATAAATTATCTAGCACGTCAGGTTAACAATTAATTTGGAACAGGTATTGCCATTGTTATGAACTTATTGTGGTTGAACGGATGCTGCAAAACGCATAGGCGACATAAATAGACTAAAGTGTTAGATATCTGAGTAATTTCGCCGCAATTTAAACTACATAGTATAATTACCTGAAAATTGCAACTTAATTTAAAAATATGGACGTAACAGGTAAATGGTAAAAAAACTAGCACGCAGATATATTTTACGTGAATGTTATCCTTTTAAAAAGTGTGCAAACAGGGGTTTTATGTTTCAAAGTAATGCTAATAAAAGATTTAATTTGAATTAAAAAAAGGGTTTTTTATGTTTCAAAGAAGTGGTAACAAAAGATTATTTAATAAAACTTCTATCAAGAGTAAAAAATGATTGTTAAACCAATGGCCAATTTCAGTTGTAATGTCCTCGCTGTTATATGTATGTATGTATATTTTCAACAAAAAGATGAAAAAGATTTTGTGTTGCACATAATGAATTATCCATTTTTTAAATTATGCAACGAACAACAAATTTAAATTCATAAGATAAAAATTAAAAATTTTTCATTTACCTTAAGAAAACGGTATCTTAAATATTCTAGAAACAAGAAAATGTTTTACTTACGCAACCAAAAATGGCTTACAAATTATCTGATTTTTAAGAAGCCGTCGATAACCGCTAAGGAAACTGGAAAAGTGGGTCGACCCGCAAAACCAATTGACAATTGCAGTGAAAGATCACGAAGACACAAGCTTGCAAATACCAATGAAGAAATTTCTCATTGTATGATAAAGGATTCATTTCTGCATTAAATTCAACCAACGCAAGTGCCCTAGACGCACAAAGAGGATTTTAAAAGGTATGCCTACACCAACTGGAGAAATGAAGTTTACTATTTTTGGATTTCAAACTGACTAAAAATCAGTATTCAGAGCTGCAAAAGCGAACCAATGAACAAAATTGTGGAATCTTTCCAGCATATCCAGATTTAGTTTCTGTCAAAAAAGAATGCTTACCTTCACAAACTCCTTTTAGTGTAACTTTAAGTTCAGTGGAAGTAAAATTGCAGGATCTTCTGAAACACACTGCAGAACGATTACTAAATACACTTGATGCTGACTATTTAAAAAAACTTAAATATTGCAGTATCACTTTAATTTCTGAATGGGGAAGCTCTGGCCAGAAACAATACAAGCAATGTATTTCAGAAAATTCATCTGATGCTAACTTAATCATGGTATCCTTCGCT
Source organism: Pollenia angustigena (assembly GCA_930367215.1). Taxonomy (NCBI): domain Eukaryota; kingdom Metazoa; phylum Arthropoda; class Insecta; order Diptera; family Polleniidae; genus Pollenia; species Pollenia angustigena. Next base: position 19,092,243 of record OV884061.1, on the reverse strand, counting down.
CCATTACGTTTAAGCACAACTTATATTGGCTTAGAGCCGTGAACTAGTAGTGCTACAAAAGTAGATGTATGGAAAAATTAAATTCCGTCCGCAACAAAGAATGGCAGACCAATAAAGTTTAAATGAAAGAACTTGAACCAGCAAAATTTAAATTTGATGATTAATGCATTGAAATTAATTTTCAAATATTCTTAACAATGATCGAAAGTTGCACAAGCTTTAACCGAAACAAAGTCTTCATCAAGCAGCCTCATATGCCAAAAGACATCAAGTCAACTAAGCCAACCCCCATCACAAGACGATAGTGTGAATGAAGAAAACGAGATTGGAATGTCGCGTTTCATGCCAGAATTTGTTTTGTGAGGCATATTATCAAATTGGGTTTTGATTTGGAATTTGGCCCGTTAGGCGGAACAGTGAGAAAAAACTAAGAAAATGTGGAAAAAGGCTTGCTGCACAACACAAATTCAAGAAAAATACCTTTAGCTAGGCCTTTTTATTGACCAGCCAAAACAAGGGAAGGAAATTCAAATGATGGAAACACTGCAAGGAGATTATTTTCCGATCCGGAAACTGCAGCCTCTATCACAGGAGTACATTATGAATTAATAAGACGATTCCTAATAATATAGCAAGTCATAGCAAGTAGCAGAAAGATAAATGCAAAAAAAATTGGCCGGTATGCAAATGAAACAGAAATTCTTTATAACAAAAATACTCTTGGTGACATATGCAAACCACAGTTCATAAAATTCTGAAGTATGGGGAACAATATGCTATCAATTGGAGATCTATCTAAAGAAGCGCAAGAAAAAAGGAGCAAGGACTACAGATTCTTCCGCGAGCATAATACAAGAAAAATGTCCAGATGTTGTACTAATGAAGTTCTTCTTACCAATTTGTTGTGCACATCAGATCCATATATGTCCAGTATTCGACATAAATGGAAATCAACCTCAATTGAATTAGAGGAAGAAGCTAAACAACTTCTGGAAAATGAAAATGCCAACCAATTTTAGGGGAATATAAGAAAAGGTAAACACACTGTTTATTGTTGGTGTTTTGTTTAAGCTTCGATATTGTTACAAGCGAGCCTGTGAGTGTTTATAATTCTTATTCGCTTTAAGGTTTTATTTGTATAATATTTTTAGCTTTTCTAAAATCTTTGGAAAAGGTTTCCTGAATATCTGGCCTAAGCAACCAGTGAAATGCGCATAAAACCTAGCTTTCCCTCAACAATAAATTTATCAAATATGAAAAATTGGGAACTTAGCACGTCATACAGATATCTTTTTAATAGGAAACTTAAATCTATTTATAAGTTGTTTTTGATTTAAGTAGATGTATATTTGAATTAATACTTAAAAATAAAATACATAAATTTGTGTATGAAGTGCATATTAAACCAAAAATAAAAGTTGAATTATTAAAAATTTTATCGATAGCCAAGAACACTATTTGCGCATTTTTCAAAATGTTCTTTATCAGTTTTATACTTATAACAACTCGTCCCAAAATAGCCAACCTTTGGCTGCTTTGAATATTGGGACTAAAAAATTTACAGGGGCCAAATGTTGGCATTTTCTGACAGGATCTAAGTTCGAAAATAAAGAATAAGTATCAGTTATAAAATACAAGATATATTATAAAAAAAATTTGTTTGAAATATTCAACATTTGCACTGAAACTCAACACTGTGCGTTGCACAGTGGCGCTATTTGAGTTTTTTCGTTGCAAAAATCATAACTTTTGAATGATATAACTAAAAAATTTAAAAGGCATATGATAGATAATTGATCAACCTATGAAATAGGTGTTTGAAAAAGGTTCTACGCCTTTAACGTGCCTACTAGAGGTCTGCAAGAATAAATAAAAACCAATTTCGACACACTCATTTGTTTTTTAACTACAATGTGTAGAGCACCCAATAATAATGTGTAGTTTATAGAACACGAGCGCCTTACTCGTCCGTTCAACTTACATTTAAAACAAAAACAAAATTTTGAAATTTGAAGGCGCTCGTGTTCTATAAACACCACATAAAGAAACAAATGAAAGAATAACCAAAGACAAATCAACTAAAAACTCATTCAATTCAGTCACATCAAGTCAAATGAGTGAAATATTCATATATAATTTGAATGTAAAATTTTTGTACCTACACATTACGTATGTATGCGTAGGCTTAACTCTTACAAATAAAAGAAGCCAGCCTGCAAGCAACTCAGTTAACTTTAAGCTAACTTTAAGTAAACTATTTTTCAGCTAGTTGTGTTTGATGCAGGGATTATTTTTAATGGAGCCAACTGACTATTTTAACTTTGTCATGTCATAGGAAGTAGTCAATTGTCCGACTCTGCATGACTTTTCAACTAACTTAAAGTTAGCTACATAGTAGTTAGCAATCAGCTGACAATCAAATAGAAAAATTAAACAAATTTGTGAATCTTGAAGGAAAAACTTATTGATGAGATTAAAAAATATACAAAATGTGTAAATAAAGCAGATTCAATAAAATAAAAAAAAACTTGATATATTTTCGAATCTGTTTTCAATTTACAAAAAAGTAAATAAATAAAAAAACAGCTGACAGGAATGGCTTTTTTAACGCGAGTTGTGTATCTTGCAATTTTTCATGCGCTAAAGTTTTTAAACGCACGACACACGCAGATGAATAAACGCGTGTTATGTACTTCTACCTTAAAAGTGATGCAGTGTTCGAGTTATGTTCTCCATATTTTTTCAAAATCAATTTTTCCTTGCAGTTTAAAACATTCAAGATCGTTCCCAATGATCAAAGTATTCCCCCACTTGGGAAAGCGTATACACAGAAAGAAAACACTCGTACTAACTTTAATTTTTTTTTTTTACTTTAGTCAGTCGTACTCAAAAATTCAAGTACGGATAACACTTGAAAGTACTTAAAAAATCCAAAATGGGATAACTTTCGAAAACCAATATGAGTGCATACGTGTGCGTTTATTAAATTTTGTTATAGACACAACAACAACACTACAAGAAGAAAAACATAGATTATTTTAATGTTTAAAAGTAAAATAAGAAGCAATAATTCCCATATTGTTTTTTTTTATTATTTAGTTAAATACATCAAATTTTTAAAGTAGAATGATTGCGGAAACCATATTAAGCATGCTGCTGGTGTCTTATAATTGAGAATTATTCTGTAAACATGAGGCGGAATACAACAAAAGTGAAATAGACATGTGTAACGGGTAAGAAATATAATATCGTTCTTTCTGGATCTGTGGGGAAAGGGTTTAGGTTAGAATCAATCTACTCTCACTTTCGGATTATTTCAAGTACGAATCGAGACTAAACGTCTTACAAATTCTTGAATCAAGCACAGTCTGAGATTAATTTTATCTCGCTTTCAATTAAGTCAATGCTGTTTTCGGATTATTTAAGTACGAATTCGTGATTATATATGGATTGTATTTCGCACTTAAATAATCAGTACTTGAATCAAGCGTTATGTACTTGATTTAAGGAAATCCGTACTAACCGTTCTATTAACACCGCTTCGGCTTAATTAAAGTACGAATGGATGGATTTGTTTTTGAGCGTACGCTTGATATTCACCTGAATTTAGGAAGCAGAATTTGACAGATGCTCTCAGGTAAGCATTACAGAATGAAAAACAAAAACCATATATCAAAACAATAATGAACGAAACAATCACAATAAGAATGTATTATTATTCTTTATATATAGATTATTCGGTTAATCGAACAATTTGAATTTTGTCTAGTTTCTAAGTTCAAAAATAAGACCCAAAATTATATTCTATAGTTTTTTAAAGAACTGGCGTGTTAGACCCAGAGTATTTTATTACGTAAGTAATTTTTAACGGGCAGAAAAATTAAGGTAAGAGTAAACAACGAACTGTCTAGGAACTTTCCAAGGATCTCCATTATCTGTTGTGCTTTTCCAAATAGTTTTAACCAAATTAGCGACGTAATAAAAAAACACAAGTAGACGGACAGACGGACAATCGGATTTAAACTTCGCTTTTCATAAGGACCCAGAATATATATACTTTATAGGGTGTAGGATCAATATTGTAGAAATTACAAACGGAATGACAAAGTTATATATACCCTTTTACTTTCGGTGATGGGTATAAAAAGAGTAATTTTTGGGATTGCAGTATTTTGATCATAATTTAGCCATTTTTAAACCGATTTGAAAGATTTAAATACCGCCGTGTTTAGGAAGAAATTTACCATTTACTTTAGTTATAAAGTTTGGACTCAGGAATATCTATGATTCCCGAAAATGGGAATAACTTTGGCCATAACTTTTTTGCATCTGAACCGATTTTTCCGAAATTTTCAGAAAATATTTTCTACTAAAGATTTCCGGTCTTTTGATATATAAAGTGTAACCATCGGTCATATAACAGTGCACTAATTCAGATTTTTATGAAGTTTTTGATCTTTTTTGTACGGAAGGTACCACGCCCACTTCTCCAATCCCGCCCACATTTTGTAGGATGGTGTGTATTGACAACCTAATTGTGTGTACCTAATTTGGAAAATTTTACTTTTTCCGTTCACCAGATATACAGCAAAAGGTAATAAAAATACAACAACAAGGGATTTTTTAAAAAAATTAGAGGTAATCTTGGTTTTTTGCTAATAACTCAGCCATTTTTTAACCGATTTGACAGATTTATATACCAACGTATTAAAGAAGAAATTTACCATTTACTTTAGTTATAAAGCCTGGACTAGGGGAGATCTACGGTTCAAGAAAGTGGGTATTAAAAAAAAAAAAAAAATTTTGGTCATAACTTTTTTGTATCTGAAGCGAATTTCCCGATATTTTGGTATATAAGTCATATCCATAAGACATATGGCAGCCCTAAAATTTAGGTTTTTATATAATTTTTAATTTTTTTGTACGGGAGGTACCACGCCTACTGCTCCAATCCCGCCCTTATTTTGTAGGATGGTGTGTATTGACAACCTAAATGTGTGCACCTAATTTGGAAACTTGGGCTTTTGCCGTTTCCCAGATATACAGCAAAAAGTAATAAAAATACCACAAACACAAGGGATTTTTGTCGTGGTTTTTTGCTCATATCTCAGCCATTTGTGGACCGATCTGGCTGAATTTCAATAGCAAAATTATAATAAGAATACCTGACATAAAGATACCCCAACCAAGTCCCCATCAAATCTGGGGGCTTCGGAAAACCCATTTCAACAGACAGAGGGACAGACGGACAACCGGATTTGAACTTCGCTTTTCATAAGGACCCAGAATATATTTACTTTATAGGGTGTAGGATCAATATTGTAGAAATTACAAACGGAATGACAAAGTTATATATACCCTTTTACCTTCAGTGAAGGGTATAAAAAGAGTAATTTTTGGGATTGCAGTATTTTGGTCATAACTCTGCATTTCTTAACCGATTTATATACCGACGTATTAAAGAACAAATTTGCCAGTTATTTTGGCTATAAAACTTGGACTCGGGAAGATCTTTGGTTCCTGAAAATGGGTATTTAAAAAAAAATTAACATTTTGGTCATAACTTTTTCGTATCTGAACCGATTTTCCCGAGTTTTTTAGAAAATATTTGCTATTAAAAATATCCGATCTTCTGATATATAAGGCGTAACCACAGGTCATATTACAGTCAAAAAATTCAGATTTTTATAAAATTTTTAATACTTTTTGTATGAGAGGTACCACGCCTACTTCTCCAATCCCGCCCACATTTTACAGAATGGTTTGTATTTATAACCTTAATGTTTGTACCTAATTTTAAAGCTTTGGCTCTTGCCGTTCTCCAGATATACAAAAAAAAAGTAATACAAATACAACAACCACAAGGGATTTTTTGGAAAAATTAGAGGCAGTCGTGGTTTTTTTGTCATATCTCAGCCATTGTTGGACCGATCTGGCTGAATTTCAATAGCAAGAAATGGTGGACTATATGTGACATAAATGTAAAACAACGTAGCCACTATTATGTCTGGAGTCTCCGGAAAACACCTTTTCCACCTGTGGTGAAGGGTATAATAAATGATATACTCGAAAAAGTGTTTATAGATATTGGAAAATGGTCCAAAAAATCGGAAGCCAAAATCTCTTCAGAAAAACCATCAGTTCTACATATATGAAGGAAACACAATTGCAGCCCAACAAATCTAAATATTGGTTACTTTACTGTACCCTGTGTGAGTGAACTTGAAATTCTAGGAATCATATTTGCAAGGAACTATCTGTGGTAAAAACATATTTTGAATCTCAAAAAATCTCTTGCACTTAAAGCAAACTTCTACGAGAAGTTTGCACATATAGACACAACAATTAAATACCTATTTAAAACACTTATTTCAAAATGGATTACGGTCTCTTTCTCGACGGCAGTCCCGCTAAAACTAATTTAAAACATATTAAATCCATATATCAGCAAAAGTGTTGTTTCAAAGCTTCTTTATATGTTCCAAACAATTAAAATGATATCTGAAACTGAAACTGAACCGAAGTTATAGCAAAATATAATTTATTAATCTGTAGGGTACATTTTGAAACTTTAATCGCATTTTGCCAAGTTTGATTGTTTTAGATATGACTATGTTGCAATAAAGGATCAATGTGCAACCCCGATACAAATACTGTTGATTTAAAAAAAATTAAATCGGCTTTTTCCGAAGCCCTTACGAACCATAACTCACTTATATTTGCAAACACTTCGGAAGCTCTAAACTTTAGAATCTAAAGTCTAAAAAACATCAGAGATGTATGAATCATAATATTATTAACTTCAAGAAGAAACGTTCCTAATTTAATATTTAAAATCCTATATGGACATATGAACCAAAATCAACATCAGTCATTCGTCATATAAAAAACATATCACCGCAGCTGATACATACTTATAAACAACTTTTTTATCAAATAATCACCCCTATTATGTAAGTCGTCGTCAACGTCGACATTAATTTTAAATTGCTGTCAAATCAAGTCGACGACTACAACACTTCGACGTTTATTTGGTATTTTATAAGAATGTTGTTTTGACGTCGCACTGTGGCTGAAAATTGAATTTCATCGGCCAAAAGTGCAATTTTTTGTCATCGCCGATTTCAAAAATTTTAATGCCATTCGATAGCAAACATATTAGAACTAAGGTATCCAAAAAACTAGATTAAAATATTGATAATTGTGGCTGTGGCATGCTGCTAGAAACAAATATTTTATGTTGTTTTAGAAAAAAATTAATTTTTGTAAATTTGATCAGAACTAAATTATGACTTCTCGCAAACCGTTATCAATAATGGGTCGAAATTTTTTTTGTTATATTAGTGGGATAGTAGTCTTTAAGAAGTGGTTCATTACATCACTGTATCATTTATACCTGATGTGTTATTAAATGTTTCCCCAGGTTCTATATTTTAGTTAAATCCGAATTTTAGAGGAGTAGAACTTGTTAGGGTCAAAATGGGTTAAAGAGATTTTAGTACCATCAGAAAGCTGAAAGTGTCCTCTTTAACCCCATATACACTTGTGCAACTGTTTGGAACTGTATGTTGAACACTTTTTTTTTATTTTAATGAAATTACTCGCAACATTTTTGTTTGCTATTTTTATTTAAGCTGCTCATATGACTGAAATATAACACAAGGGTTTACGAACGTTTTGTTTTGAAAAATTATTTTGCTTCTTATGAACGGCTGAACATATTTGAATGAAATTTTAAACTGTCATGGCCGGGTAGCTTTTGAGTTGAATTGAAAGAACACGGGTCCCTGGAGGGTCGGGAGAGTGACTTGCGGACCTCTAAAATTGGTAACCTCGGAAATTCAAACTTTAAAAAAATTCACCAAAAATATATTTATGGATTGCAAAAAAAAAATTAAGCTTAAGCTGAATTACAAAAAATATGCTTAAATGTTTAGGTTATCTCCTTCGCCATTGGAGATATTCGGATAAAACGGATTTTTTGGCTTGATTTTACAACGTTTTTTCTAGTTTTTAAATCGGGTGGATTATGTTTTATGTCAAACTGTTATCAATAGTGGGTTCGACACTTTTTATATTGGTAGTAAAACAGTCTTTAAACAATGTTATGTTGTATTACTGTACCGATTATACCTGATGTGTTATTAAATATTTTTTCAGGTTCTATATTTTAGTCAAATTGAAGTTCAGAAGAATATAATTTATGAGGGTCAAAAGGGGTTAGAGAGATTTTACTAGCTGTAGGAAGGTAAGAGTATCCATTTTAAACCAAAAGCACTTTTGTACCTGTTTGGACCAGCATATGGAACACTTTTTAAGTTTGTGTAAAATTATTCGTATGACTGGAATATAAGTGTACCAAGCCAGTGGAATTCGAATAAAATCTTAGTTGTTAAAATATATCTAAGCAATGACAATATAATTTGTAAATATCTATAAAAATGAAGAGCTTCAGCTATAAAGAATTATCCGAAGAGTATTCTAAAAATAAAAAGGAGGAAGATGTTTTATGTTACATTGAAGGAAAATTCAGTTTATGTTCCTGTAGCACTGAAATATGATCGGAACTGCAAAATTAAGCAAATTAAACCAAGTCCCGGAAAAATCATTAGATAATACTAATGTATATGAATTTGGATTATCGCCGCTACATACAAGAATACGAATTATGGAGCACATACTAAAAATCAGTTATGATTTGGGTTTTGTACCTACAGGATCAATAAGAAACAATGACACCAACAAGGATTTAAGAAGCATAAAACAGAAGCATGTTCAGGATGAATTTCGCAAATGTGGGTTGATTATAGACCAACCAAAACAAGGATCAGGCAATACGAATGATGGGAATACAGCAAGAAGGCTCTTTTCTGATCCCAAAAAAGCATCTGAAATAACAGGTGTTGATATAAATCTTATATCAAGATTTAAAACAATCATTGATGTACTTGCATGCAATGAACAAATTGATTATAGAAAATTTGGGGATTATGCCAAAGAAACAGCACGAATATATACTACCAATTATTCATGGAGAAATATGTCTGCAACCATTCATGAAATCCTTTATCATGGAGAGGATGTCATTAGGGATCATTTAGTACCACTAGGAGATCTGTCCGAGGAAGCCCAGGAAAAAAGGAATAAAGATTACAGATTTTATAGGGAGCACAATACCATAAAAATGTCACGAGATTTTACAAATGAAGATCTGTTTAATATACTGTTGGCAACGACAGATCTCTCATCTCTAGCATTCGAAGTCAATGGAATGTAGAACATCGGGACTTAGATGAAGAAGCAAAAGGGCTGCTACAGGACAGAGGTAATACAAAACCAAGTATGGAATATTTGGAGGCAATTCGAATGAATAGTAGATATAATTAACTTTTATTGTTATTTAAGCAAAAAATATGTTTTTTCTCGTTATTGTTATTTAAGTAAAAACGAAAATAAACATTTAAAAATTTACACGTATTTATTTTTTTAATTTAAAAGTATTCTAGTGGAACTGGTTCCAGTTGAACCTGTTGTAGAGTTGATAATGTAGAAACCTATTCACAAAATGATCATAGGTATTATTACATGCCTATACATTTTTTTTAAAGGTATAGTGGCATATACGAGGCCAATGTATATGCATATAAAGGTAATATGAATACGAATTTCTCCAGAAATATATAAAAATGTTTATATTTTTCAAAAGAAAACATTAAGTGTATGCTTGTAGAAGCAATTTATAGTCAGTTTGACATTTTTACTCCCATATGCCCTATTCCAAATCAAATTTTTCAAACAAAAAAAAAAAAAAAATTATTGAGTAAAAAATTCTAATAATTCAGTACACCGATTTTTATACATTTAGAACAGTAATGTTTTCTAATATGTCCATTATTTTCTAGAAAATTCTGAGCAATATCGAATGGTAAATTATATTTCCTTTATTGAACAAAAAAAAAAAATTTAAAGCCGTTTTCCGGGATTGGGAATTTGGGTATTTGTTTATCAAAAATGGGGATGTTTTTCAGTCCACTGTTTTAAGAACTTTTTAATCTACATAACTGCCAAAATTCATTATGATACCTTTATTCATGTTAGATTTATAGAATGTCAAACATTAAACTTATTAAAATATAGTGTAAATGAATAAAAGGGCTTTCAATATGAGTAAAAAATTATATTTTTAAGGTTTGACATTCTATAAATCTGACATGAACAAAGATATGCTAACGAAATTCGGCAGTTATGTAGATTAAAAAGTTCTTAAAACAGTGGGCGGAAAAAATTCCACTTTTTTAATAAAAAAATACCATAGTTCTCCATCTCAATCATTAGCATTTTCATACTAAATGCTAAAAAACATCAAAAGTTCAACTTTGACCTTAAATTTCTCAACAACTACTGAACGGATTTTAACAAAATTAAAACTGTAAAAAAGTTCAAGAAGTCTTCTCTCCTGCAAAAAAAAATTGCAAAATTATCTCCATCGGTTCAAAAGTTACAGATTTTTGGCCGATGAAGCCACTGTGCGTCGACTAGTTATCGAAAATTTGAAAAAAAAATCCCATCTCCAATTATTTTTTTTTTTTTTATTATTTCAGACACTTTTAGTTTGACTCGCCAAGTCTTGAGTTTTTAGGAGAGAGGGGAAAATAATTACATTCTCTTTTCCCCTCTCTCCAAAAAGCTCAAGACTGGACGAGCCAAACTGGACGTGTGTGAACCGGCAATTACTTGTAGGAAATGTTCCTGAGTTAAGAAACAATAAAACGGTGCTTAAAACGTACTGTAAAAAAAAATTGTTTATAAAAATCTACTTGTGCTGAAAATTGCGTCGCAAATCAGCTGTTTATCGTTGAAAATGTAAATGCAACGATAGCGGTCAACATCTGGGGCCAGGCTATGAATGTCTGCTCTTTCAATACGGAACGGTTGACCCGTTACTTTCACGAAAACGTATACGTTGCGGATCAGTTGTTCCGTTTTTCGTAATAAGCTATTGAAAATGTAGATACTCTTAAGTAAACGTTTCGTTGCGAGTCAACCTGATAAGATTTAAATTTTTCTCCGTTTTTGCGTAACAGCTGTTAAAGAATTTTATGTTGCTTATGTTTATTGATAAAGCGAACATTCCTTTGCCGTAAACGACGGTTTTTAATATTTTTATTAAAAATTTTCTCTTTTCTTTTTAACACATTATAACACGTATACGTTTTTTTTTTCATTCGCTACCAACCATTGAAGTCGACCACAAAGTTTTCGTGTCCGCAACATTAACGTATAAAAATATTATCAAGCATGAATAGCTGGACAGAAGTGTTGACAGCGCAAAATATAATAGGAGATAATTTTTGTGTTTTCTTATTTGAGTTCGCAAAAAAGAATTTCAAATATAAAAAGAACACGTAAAAATAAAACTTTGATAAGTACGAAATTGTTGACTGTCAAAAAACTCCTATTATTAGGTGCGTTTGAGTACTTTTACAGTGAAATGCAGTAAATGAGTAAACTAAAAAATTTGCTCTCACAAAAAGCTGTTGTCCAAAAAAGTACGCGAACGCAAAATTTGTTAAAATTCGTAAAATAAAGGCAACAGCTGATGGCAAATAATTGAAGTGTTGAAAAAAATTTACACTTTTGACAACTTAACTTGTTTTCTTACCGGTATTCCATTAAATACTTTTTATAACACGAACATTTTTAGAAAATACAAACAAATTATTTTATGCAATCTTTTATACATATTTGCTTGTTTTTTATTTCATTTGATTTTAATAATTTGTGGCGGGTTAATTTATTCAAAAGAACTTGAATAATTTTTTTGCTATCGATTACTTAAGTACCAAATACTTCACACTTTATAAATGCTTCACAAACAAGTTTAATTAATTAATATTTTTTTTTAATTGTATACTGTTTGCTTGTTAACCTATTGAAACATATTTTTTTTTTGTTTAACAAAATTTAGCTGCACACATTTCTGCAGTAAAAACTTGTAAGTACTCAGCCAAGAACTGTCACTTTACTGTATTTTGTGTACGCGTACGTAATTTAGTAAATTGCAGTAAAGTTCAGTAAAAAATAGCAAAAACTTTTGTGTTCTCGAACGCATGTATTATCACCAGGCGTGGATGCAGGGTGGAGGAAGGCCAAGCGTGGTCGACTTACGACGGCTTCCTTAATCTTATCGCTTGCAACTCTCAATAGTTTTTCATAGAAAATACAACAAGTGAAATCCCCGAAGTGCTGTGTCTTGTTTTGTTTCGTGATATTAACAACACCTGTACTTATGAAACACGTGTGAAATTGCTACAAGAGAATTTAGCAGTTGCAAAAAGCCTGGATAAACATAATTTCCACTCAATAACGAAAAATACAATACTCAAATAGGATTGTAAGACGAATAAATGAATGAAAAGATGGATGAATGGAGATAGATGGATGTATGGATGGATGCATTGTACATGTTCACAAGTATTCTGTCTCACAAAATTGTGAAATACAATAGAATAATAACATACAATACAAAAGTTGTAGTAGTCTTAGTAAAAAGAATTTAATTGAATGGGTGTGAGGCAGAATGAGGAGGAGGAGGGTGGGCGAATATAAACAATTTAACACTTTTATTTGTGATAATACAAGACAAAGTTGAACATCTCATATTTATTCATCTACAGTTCTATCCATTCATCCATCCAACATTGAATATAATGGTAAAAAAAAATGATTTAATCTGGGGATAATTCCTCGAAACAAAAGAAATAGTCACAATAGAATGTGAATTTAAATTAGAGCTCTATTGTATATTATTTTTGCTTTTGTGTACCATTATGATGTATTGTGCTCCTTCGGCATTGTATTGGCCCACAATTACAGTGACAATAAAACAAAAATAAATATAAGAAAACCATAAGTACAATCAGTTGTGCTGTATTTTATATGTATGCCCTCTTCTTAATGGGTTTCCTTTGTCTTCTAAACAATTTGTTTATACATAATTTCAGATAATTACAACATGTTTAACATACTAGGGTCAAACCAGGCTCCTTGGTAGAAAATGAAATCGTAATTCTGAAAATTGTTAAAAAATGTTTGCTGAGATTTCAAACGCATAAAAATTAAAACTAGGCCAACCTTTTAAAATACCGATCGACCTCTAAGTTTTAAAAATGTTTTATAATTTTAGCTAACCGTCATTCTAGGCATGTCCTCTTAGAATAGAACCATAATGCCTAAAAACCATCTTAATATATTGATATTTTCATCAAATTCAGCTGAATTATTTTTTTCATAATTTTTTATTGAATCTTCAGATATGAACTAACAATATTTAAACAAATTGGCTTTAATGTAAAGTTGCAAAATATAAGCTACAGCCCAGACGAAGGATAGTATTTCTTCCATTGAGCCAATTTATTTGACTTACATAAAGTTTCATTTCAGTGAATACACTACACCAAGATTTGTATTTTACATTTGAATTGATCTATTATTTAATTATTGGTTTTAACGTGAGTTGTGGGGGGGGGGAGGGGGGGGGGGGTGAGGGTATGATTTTTACGCAAATTAAATTTTATATTTACACATATATTTTCGTTGACCTTTATTTGCCATTTCCAATTGAAATACATACATATGTTAATGGTCCTGTCGGTATCGAGCTGCATAATCAGCATCAGGTTGGGTGTAGTTGTTGATGGGCATGTCTTAAGTATATGATACAATAGAGGTCCTAGATTTCTTCCCTGTGGGACTACATTAAAATCTAATTCCGACAGTCCGCCTTGTATTAGGGTCTTTGGAAGTGCTACAAAACTATCGATAGTCGACCCAATCGATCGTTAGCTTAAAAACTATTGGTATTATCGAAATGTTTTTCTGTTTCACATCTGTGGACGTAGGCGGTGAAAAATTATAAAGTTTTATAACTTCGTCTTCAGGAAATGATTTTGGCGTACATATAAGATACCAATATTGTTCGCTAAATTGCAGTGTCATCTGCAGATTACACTAAAATTAAGACGTAGTTCGGACAGAAGTGTTGCCAAATTTGTTCACCCTTGTCACAAAATTATTTACCTAAAATTACCAAATTGAATTTTCTAAATGAATAAAATATCAAACAAGCTAAAAATCGATACACAAATCGCCGATAAAGAAATTACCGATATTATTAAGATATCGAAAGAAATCTATCGATAGTAATATCGATTGCTTTGCAGCTCTAGCCTATGATAAAGTATGAACCGATCTTACGAAATTTGGTAGAGTGTATATGCCTATGAAAAGCATTTGTGGAAAAACTTAATGAGAATCGGGGCATTCCAAATGTTGTTCACTTAACAATATCCTTAATACGTTTTTACATTTCCTTACATAATATTCCTGTGATTTCCCGGGAATATATCAAAAAAATGTTATATCCCAACATTTTATTTTCCAAAATTCTCAAATCAACTCTCACCAAAATCTTTCCTCAAATTAGTGTTCTAACCTCGAATTTAGGGATAAATCCCCTCATCTGGCAACACTGCTCCAGAATTAATCGGTGGAGGAGAACTTAAGAAATTGCCTTCTGAAATAATAAATTTTCGTTAATTCAAATAGCTCTCCAACAGCTTGTTAGTAGTAATTGCTAAGTTTAGCATTAGTTTATGTATTAAGCCTTCGTGCCACACGTTATCAAAAGCTTTAGAAACATCAATGAAGAGCGCAGAACAATATTTTTTCTTCAAAGATTTTCCTAGTTACTGGTTTATGTTTGTGCTGTGTTTTTTTCTGAATCTAAATTGATGGTTTGAAGTACATCTATTTTTTCCCGGGCTTAGGCTTCTTTAAACAGCATTTAAAATTAGAAGGACTACTTTTATTCCTATGCCACGTAGCTTCGTAAGCATTTTGTAGTTTATTTCATCAATTCCAAATGCTTTTTTGGGGTTTCAAATAGCAATATTCCTTGACCAAACAGCTGGCAACTTGAGAACACTTTTGGTTTAATCGCTATGCCAATATACATAATTGCATCGTTTGGAGCGATGATAATCCCCAAGCCTTTGTTATGCCCCATGGAATTAAGAAAAACTTACTGCTTCGTGGGCTTTATGAGGCCCTATTTTCTTCTTATATTTATTTCCTTAAAATTTCAATTCTTTGACAAGATTTTTTTTAGTGTCTACAATGAAAAAATATACTTCGATGAGCATGTTTATTTTTATTAATTTTTAAAACAAATAAATACAAAAATAAAGAAGTACTAAAATACATAATATTCCATACATCGTCAACAAATGGCAAAAATAAAAAAATTTAAATTTTTAAGCCATCTTTAATTTTAATCTTAAAGAAAAGAAAACAATCAAATTTACATAAGTCTGTATGAACATATTTGAATTTTAATAAAATCGCCAGTTAAAGGACAAATATCGTCAAAAAACAATACCTAATTTTTTAATTAAATCGTTAAAAATGGCTATAGTGGCAATCTACCAGACATAGTTCCCTTCATGCTGGGTACACACAGTGCAATCTACATCAATGCAATCTCAATATAACAAAGCATTTTGATGTTGATGCAATCTGGAATGAATGAAAATGAATTTAATTCACTAGATTACGTTTGATATGTGTTTTCCGGAGACTCCAGACATGATAGCGGCAAAGCATTTTGATGTTGATGCAATCTGGAATGAATGAAAATGAATTTAATTCACTAGATTACGTTTGATATGTGTTTTCCGGAGACTCCAGACATGATAGCGGCTAGGTTGTTTTACATTTATGTCACATATAGTCCACCATTTCGTGCTATTGAAATTCAGCAAAATCGGTCCACAAATAGCTGAGATATGACCAAAAAACCACGACTGCCTCTAATTTTTTCCAAAAATCCCTTGTTGTTGTATTTGTATTGCTCTTTTCTGTATTTCTGGAGAACGGCAAGTGCCAACGTTTCTAAATTAGGTGAAAACATTCAAGTTATAAATACACACCAACACACAAAATGTGGACGGCGTTGGAGAAGTGGGCGTGGTACCCCCCATACAAAAAATTTCAAAAATTGTATAATAACCTGAATTTTTTGACTGTAATATGACCTATGGTTACGCCTTATATATCAAAAGATCGGATGTTTAGTAGAAAATATTTTCTGAAGAACTCGAAAAAATCGGTTCAGATACGAAAAAGGTATGACCAAAATATAAATTTTTTTTTGAAAAATACCCATTTTCCGGAACCATAGATCTTGCCGAGTCCAAGTTTTATAACCCAACTAACTGGCAAATTTCTTCTTAAACACTTCGGTATATAAATCTGTCAAATCGGTTAAAAAATTGCTGAGTTATAATCAAAATACTGAAATCCCAAAAATTACTCTTTTTATACCCTTCACCTCAGGTGGAAAAGGGTATATATAAGTTTGTCATTCCGTTTGTAATTTCTACAATATTGATCTAAGACCCTAAAGTATATATATTCTGGGTCCTTATGAGGAGAGAACTTGATTTAACCATGCAATTTATGTCAATTAATCGATTAAAATTTATTTCCTAGAAAAAACTACTATTTAATGCAAAAATATTTTTTTTTAGATTTCTAACTGATAAATACCTTAAAAATAAATAATATGATTAGTATTGTGGTTATTTTGTTGAACTATTTATGGTTTTTAATCCAAATTTTAAATATTTTTAATTAGGCTTAAGTTCATGAAATTTAATTTTTATTAAATTATTTTTATGAAGAAAGGAATTTTACAACTTGAAAATTAATTAAAATTGTTATTGATAATCTTTCATTCTTGACGTGGCTCGGGCTCGAACCCTGGCCGGCAGGTTACCATGACATGTTTCGATCGCAACCACTCGATCTCCTCAGATGGATTTGCCGTCTTACACTCGCAGCCATCGACGACTGCTGACGTCACTAGTCAAACATCAATCCTTAAACCAAATTGTATTTTAACATTTGGTAGATCGAAATTTGCTTTCCTGAATGATTATCCATTTTAATTGATTTTACATGTTTTTTCCTTTACTTCTGTTTTTTCGTACTTTCGTCAAGAATTTTTCTTGAAGTCCAAGTACATTTTTTGTTTTTTCACTTTGTCTTTCTCTTTTCTGTTGACCTTTTTCAGCACAACTTGAAGGACAAATGTACAAATAGAGCTCGTGCCTTAGCTTTAACAATAATTAGTATTGTGGTTATTTTGTTGAACTATTTATGGTTTTTAATCCAAATTTTAAATATTTTTAATTAGGCTTAAGTTCATGAAATTTAATTTTTATTAAATTATTTTTATGAAGAAAGGAATTTTACAACTTGAAAATTAATTAAAATTGTTATTGATAATCTTTCATTCTTGACGTGGCTCGGGCTCGAACCCTGGCCGGCAGGTTACCATGACATGTTTCGATCGCAACCACTCGATCTCCTCAGATGGATTTGCCGTCTTACACTCGCAGCCATCGACGACTGCTGACGTCACTAGTCAAACATCAATCCTTAAACCAAATTGTATTTTAACATTTGGTAGATCGAAATTTGCTTTCCTGAATGATTATCCATTTTAATTGATTTTACATGTTTTTTCCTTTACTTCTGTTTTTTCGTACTTTCGTCAAGAATTTTTCTTGAAGTCCAAGTACATTTTTTGTTTTTTCACTTTGTCTTTCTCTTTTCTGTTGACCTTTTTCAGCACAACTTGAAGGACAAATGTACAAATAGAGCTCGTGCCTTAGCTTTAACAATAATTAGTATTGTGGTTATTTTGTTGAACTATTTATGGTTTTTAATCCAAATTTTAAATATTTTTAATTAGGCTTAAGTTCATGAAATTTAATTTTTATTAAATTATTTTTATGAAGAAAGGAATTTTACAACTTGAAAATTAATTAAAATTGTTATTGATAATCTTTCATTCTTGACGTGGCTCGGGCTCGAACCCTGGCCGGCAGGTTACCATGACATGTTTCGATCGCAACCACTCGATCTCCTCAGATGGATTTGCCGTCTTACACTCGCAGCCATCGACGACTGCTGACGTCACTAGTCAAACATCAATCCTTAAACCAAATTGTATTTTAACGGAAAAAACAGAAGTAAAGGAAAAAACATGTAAAATCAATTAAAATGGATAATCATTCAGGAAAGCAAATTTCGATCTACCAAATGTTAAAATACAATTTGGTTTAAGGATTGATGTTTGACTAGTGACGTCAGCAGTCGTCGATGGCTGCGAGTGTAAGACGGCAAATCCATCTGAGGAGATCGAGTGGTTGCGATCGAAACATGTCATGGTAACCTGCCGGCCAGGGTTCGAGCCCGAGCCACGTCAAGAATGAAAGATTATCAATAACAATTTTAATTAATTTTCAAGTTGTAAAATTCCTTTCTTCATAAAAATAATTTAATAAAAATTAAATTTCATGAACTTAAGCCTAATTAAAAATATTTAAAATTTGGATTAAAAACCATAAATAGTTCAACAAAATAACCACAATACTAATTATTGTTAAAGCTAAGGCACGAGCTCTATTTGTACATTTGTCCTTCAAGTTGTGCTGAAAAAGGTCAACAGAAAAGAGAAAGACAAAGTGAAAAAACAAAAAATGTACTTGGACTTCAAGAAAAATTCTTGACGAAAGTACGAAAAAACAGAAGTAAAGGAAAAAACATGTAAAATCAATTAAAATGGATAATCATTCAGGAAAGCAAATTTCGATCTACCAAATGTTAAAATACAATTTGGTTTAAGGATTGATGTTTGACTAGTGACGTCAGCAGTCGTCGATGGCTGCGAGTGTAAGACGGCAAATCCATCTGAGGAGATCGAGTGGTTGCGATCGAAACATGTCATGGTAACCTGCCGGCCAGGGTTCGAGCCCGAGCCACGTCAAGAATGAAAGATTATCAATAACAATTTTAATTAATTTTCAAGTTGTAAAATTCCTTTCTTCATAAAAATAATTTAATAAAAATTAAATTTCATGAACTTAAGCCTAATTAAAAATATTTAAAATTTGGATTAAAAACCATAAATAGTTCAACAAAATAACCACAATACTAATTATTGTTAAAGCTAAGGCACGAGCTCTATTTGTACATTTGTCCTTCAAGTTGTGCTGAAAAAGGTCAACAGAAAAGAGAAAGACAAAGTGAAAAAACAAAAAATGTACTTGGACTTCAAGAAAAATTCTTGACGAAAGTACGAAAAAACAGAAGTAAAGGAAAAAACATGTAAAATCAATTAAAATGGATAATCATTCAGGAAAGCAAATTTCGATCTACCAAATGTTAAAATACAATTTGGTTTAAGGATTGATGTTTGACTAGTGACGTCAGCAGTCGTCGATGGCTGCGAGTGTAAGACGGCAAATCCATCTGAGGAGATCGAGTGGTTGCGATCGAAACATGTCATGGTAACCTGCCGGCCAGGGTTCGAGCCCGAGCCACGTCAAGAATGAAAGATTATCAATAACAATTTTAATTAATTTTCAAGTTGTAAAATTCCTTTCTTCATAAAAATAATTTAATAAAAATTAAATTTCATGAACTTAAGCCTAATTAAAAATATTTAAAATTTGGATTAAAAACCATAAATAGTTCAACAAAATAACCACAATACTAATTATTGTTAAAGCTAAGGCACGAGCTCTATTTGTACATTTGTCCTTCAAGTTGTGCTGAAAAAGGTCAACAGAAAAGAGAAAGACAAAGTGAAAAAACAAAAAATGTACTTGGACTTCAAGAAAAATTCTTGACGAAAGTACGAAAAAACAGAAGTAAAGGAAAAAACATGTAAAATCAATTAAAATGGATAATCATTCAGGAAAGCAAATTTCGATCTACCAAATGTTAAAATACAATTTGGTTTAAGGATTGATGTTTGACTAGTGACGTCAGCAGTCGTCGATGGCTGCGAGTGTAAGACGGCAAATCCATCTGAGGAGATCGAGTGGTTGCGATCGAAACATGTCATGGTAACCTGCCGGCCAGGGTTCGAGCCCGAGCCACGTCAAGAATGAAAGATTATCAATAACAATTTTAATTAATTTTCAAGTTGTAAAATTCCTTTCTTCATAAAAATAATTTAATAAAAATTAAATTTCATGAACTTAAGCCTAATTAAAAATATTTAAAATTTGGATTAAAAAATAAATAATATGTTGTTACCTTCTATATTAATTCTCCTTACATATACTTTTAAACTTATTTTAGTCCTTTTTAGATTTGTGTATGCGTGTGTATTCGAAAAAAATTCACTATAAACGTTAAATTTCATACGTCAGAAATTTCGTACATGCGCTGTCAGGTTATGTGATGCCTCGTATCTTTAAATCGGTTGGATAATGACATTTGGGATGTCGTAAGATCAGTGTTAAAAACCTAATTGTCCTTGTTTAAAACCGAAGGGTCGAACTTTTGGTGCGAAATAGAGATACAAATTAACCAAACCTATAGAGTTGTGTTTTGAATTAGAGGAAATCAAAGTATTAATATATATAAGTTATCAGTCATAAATTATAATCCAGTTTTTAAAGTTTGTAAAACATCAGGAAAAACTACGCTGATTTTTTAAAACAAGATTTAACTGAGACTCGATTACTCGATTTTAAGGTATAATAAATTGGCTTAAAAATTTTTTCATAACTGGCTGGCTCCTCTCATAGACAGTGCCGTGACTAAAAAGTCAAAAATAGAATAAACAAATCAAGATATTTTTCAGCGCTGCCGGGTTTTGATTTTTTTTATTATTTATTTTATTTAAAAGTTTGAGAGTTTTCAGTATGCGTAGAACAAGTTAATTTGTATTTTATTGCTTAACTTCATTTTTCTTTTATTGTTGTTTTCTTCTGCTTATTAATAAAAAAAAATCTATTAATTCTAGAGTTTGCTAAAAAACGTAAAAATGTAAAACCGCGGTTTCGGTTTTAAAATGATTAAGACCGGTCGGTTTCGGTTCGGCTTTGAAAATTTAAACATCGTGGGCGCCGCAATTGGCCAAATGAAAATTTTGTGCATATTGTATCCACCATATGTATTGTTTTTCCAAAAATTATTCTATATCCTGCTATAGCCATAAACTCCATACATATAAAAGTAGTCCCAGCCTTGCACAGGGGCTCGTTGGTGTGAGTTTTTTCAATAGACACAAAAAATCTATACAAAATATTAGTGGTCCCAGCCAGGTCCAGGTGGTAGTTTGTGCCACACAAATTAGGTATCTAATTAAGAGTGTTCTTCTTAGTATTTTTTTGAATTTTTAGAATTTTGAAATACCTTGTCATTGTTGCAGGCTGATATGTATAAAGTTTTTGTATATGAAGCACGAGTTTTATGTATAATTTTCAATTTCTTCAAGCATAAATATATTGGTAAAGTAAAAGCTATAACCGAGGTTTTTTGTCGGTTTTCGGTTTCGGTTTTTAGGCACTTAAAACCGCGGTTTCGGTTTCGGTTAAGACCGAACAGCAATCCCTAATTAATTCAAATAGAGATGTATGTTTTTCCCATTGGATAAAATTATTCGAATTGTTGGAGCAATTTTAAAATTCAGAAACCGACTAATTCCTTACTCGAAGAAAACCAAAAGTCGAATAATTAAATACTCTAGTAGCTAGAGTCTAGTATATAGGAAAATATTAGTAGTACGACTTAGAGACCATTTTATTTCAAGTTATTTAGCGTCTTTTAATTGAATTGAATTACCCCTTCAAAAGTTATGATAAAATCGTCCGAACAGCTTCTTTAAAAACCACAAATTTTAGGGAAAAAAGTATCCATACAATTTTAAATTTCGACTATTTTTGTAGTAAAAAATATACGTTTCCTACTTTAAATTTTTCCTGTTGTATAGTGTTATTGAGCGATTTGTCTCCTTTTCAAAACTCAAGACCTGTCCTAAGAAGCTAAAAATGTCTACGTGTACCTTATAAAGTCTTCAGCGATTATTTCGATGCATAGCAAAAAGATTGTACCAATGCTTTTTGTGGTGTTTATTTAAAGCTTAGATTTACAAATTATATTCTAGCTTAATCTACCGAGCAATAATAACGTAGACCTTTAGACCAGAGTCTCTGTCGGGAATCTAACCCGCAACCCTCACACTGATTGACTAAATCACTATCAACTGGCCTACCTTGGCACCCTTGTGATGGGTGAAAAAAAAAAATAATTTTGTGAAACATGCAAGAAACTTCACTGCAATTTTATTTGTTTTGTTAAGGCGCCCGTACACGACATGTATTTGTCATCTGACATGTCAAATTTTCAAGTCACATGTAATTGTTCATGTCTGTCAAAATTGCTGTTTTACATAAGGTTTATAATATTCGGTCACAAACGTACATGTAATTTGCTTCTGACATTGTCTCTGTTTTTTTTCGCATTGTTATTGCAGAAACCAAAGTAGTTCTCGGTTTCAAAATAGCTTGCTGCCGCCACGAAAATATTTATTTGCGCCGTAAAATAATTTAGCCATCTTAACATTTTTTTTTTTTTATTTTAAAGATACCAATTTAGAATTTTATAATTAAACGGTTTTTATGTAAATATTTACATAAATTATATTCAATGGTGAGATGAGCATACATATGTTGGTATTGTAAAATATTAACTTCAGCCGGCTAATGATTCCGTCAATAGTTGACGCCGCTGCCAGTTTCTTCCCGGCATAGATTTCTGATGTCAGATGGTTTGTCAGAAGAAAATAGAGCACGCTCTAATTGAAATTTTGTCAGATGACTTTGCGTCTGACTTTTACAGAAGCAAAGTTAAAAAGGGAACACACGACATGTATGTGTTTTGCAGTGGGAAATTTGACATGTCAGATGACAAAAACATGTCGTCTATATGCTCCTTTAAGGCGCCCGTACACGACATGTATTTGTCATCTGACATGTCAAATTTTCAAGTCACATGTAATTGTTCATGTCTGTCAAAATTGCTGTTTTACATAAGGTTTATAATATTCGGTCACAAACGTACATGTAATTTGCTTCTGACATTGTCTCTGTTTTTTTTCGCATTGTTATTGCAGAAACCAAAGTAGTTCTCGGTTTCAAAATAGCTTGCTGCCGCCACGAAAATATTTATTTGCGCCGTAAAATAATTTAGCCATCTTAACATTTTTTTTTTTTTATTTTAAAGATACCAATTTAGAATTTTATAATTAAACGGTTTTTATGTAAATATTTACATAAATTATATTCAATGGTGAGATGAGCATACATATGTTGGTATTGTAAAATATTAACTTCAGCCGGCTAATGATTCCGTCAATAGTTGACGCCGCTGCCAGTTTCTTCCCGGCATAGATTTCTGATGTCAGATGGTTTGTCAGAAGAAAATAGAGCACGCTCTAATTGAAATTTTGTCAGATGACTTTGCGTCTGACTTTTACAGAAGCAAAGTTAAAAAGGGAACACACGACATGTATGTGTTTTGCAGTGGGAAATTTGACATGTCAGATGACAAAAACATGTCGTCTATATGCTCCTTTAAGGCGCCCGTACACGACATGTATTTGTCATCTGACATGTCAAATTTTCAAGTCACATGTAATTGTTCATGTCTGTCAAAATTGCTGTTTTACATAAGGTTTATAATATTCGGTCACAAACGTACATGTAATTTGCTTCTGACATTGTCTCTGTTTTTTTTCGCATTGTTATTGCAGAAACCAAAGTAGTTCTCGGTTTCAAAATAGCTTGCTGCCGCCACGAAAATATTTATTTGCGCCGTAAAATAATTTAGCCATCTTAACATTTTTTTTTTTTTATTTTAAAGATACCAATTTAGAATTTTATAATTAAACGGTTTTTATGTAAATATTTACATAAATTATATTCAATGGTGAGATGAGCATACATATGTTGGTATTGTAAAATATTAACTTCAGCCGGCTAATGATTCCGTCAATAGTTGACGCCGCTGCCAGTTTCTTCCCGGCATAGATTTCTGATGTCAGATGGTTTGTCAGAAGAAAATAGAGCACGCTTTAATTGAAATTTTGTCAGATGACTTTGCGTCTGACTTTTACAGAAGCAAAGTTAAAAAGGTAACACACGACATGTATGTGTTTTGCAGTGGGAAATTTGACATGTCAGATGACAAAAACATGTCGTCTATACGCTCCTTTAATTATAGGATTTTTATACCCTACACCATTCACTTACATACAGCCCAATTATGAATTCAAATTCCCCGGGAGTTTTTTCCCTTTTCCCATTTTTACAATTGAATTTACATAGGACAAATGGGTAAAGGGAGATAACTACCGGGGACTTTTTATTCAACAGTTTTTTTTTTATAATAAAATAATCTTTATACACTCAATTGATGGTTCAATAATATTTTCCGTTTAAACATAACTACGGACGAATTTCAAAAGGTAAAAAAATTAATTTTTTTTTAAATATACGAAAAAGAGTTGATATGAAAGATTCTACTATCATAAAATCTTACAAAGATTAATTTCAGTGTAGAGTGCGTTTATTTGAATAACATACGAGTATGTATGAATGTATATTTTATACGTTTTTTACCTCATAATTTTTTGTGTTGTGTCCTTTGAGGCGGTTTTGAATAAAATCAATGGTTGAATGAATTACTAAATAAATAAATAAATAAATAAGTAAATGAATGAGTGATTGAATGAATGAATATTTAAGTAAGTGGGTGATGTAGTTACTGACTGAATGATGATGAATGTAAACTTACAAAACAAAATAAAAAATAAATAAATGAAAGCGACAACATTGTTAAAGTACGAGCAAAAACATAAAAAACAACAGACGAAATAAAATAATCAGGAAATTGTTCTTTGATCTTAGTTCCTCTGTATGTGTGTATTTTTTATGCTGCGACCGCTGTTGTTTATGTTTTAGAGTGTGTTGCACGGTATTTATTTTATATTAGTGTGTGTGTTGTAAGTGAAGTGTGTGTTTTACATCGTCCCTGCAGTTCGTGAAAATAATTTTGCAGCTTCTAAGGATGCCATTACAAGTTACAAATTGACACTTAATTCATTACAATTAGAGTTTTTTTCCCCAGAACTTTTCGGATTCTGGGAAAGCGGGAAAAAAATCATATTCACGGGATGTCGGAATCCCCGCCCAAAATATTTTATTCACTTTTTTCTCCAATGAAACTAATATAACTTACTGGCTTATGCTTAAAAATAAGATTAAATTTTGTTTTAATGCCCTTAAGAGGTTATTTTGGTTGCTAATAGGATCCTAGAAATCAATATATGTAAAAATCCGGAGCTCATTTGCATCATTAGAATGAAAGTATTGAAGTCTTATGGGAGTTTTTATTTAATGAATAAAATATTTTACAGTTTTTATACTTAATCATCAGTGGTGTATGAAGTTATACTCACCCCTTTTGTGAATAACTAGTGGAATTTTTGTTTCCATAAAAATTTCATTCCCCTCAAAGGGAAAACAGCAATCGTGAATCTCATGAGAAAAAATTTTCACGCTATCAGTTCCAGTGAATGTAAAAAAGAAGAAAGATGAAAAAAATTCAATGAAATGTTTTTTCAAAACTATACACGTACATATTTAAAGAAGAAGAAAAGTTAAAATAATAAAGCAAAATATTTAGTATTGAAGGGATAGTTTGATTACGTTAGTTTTTTGCACCTTTCAAATTTTATGTAGTAAAATAAAATCCAGTATTCTGCCACCACGTCTTTCGAAAGCTTCACAAATCCGCAGACAATCGACCTGTTGTTTTGCATTTAGCTGACCAATATATTGGCTTGTGCCTTATTAACGGATCTAGCCCTCTTAGTTCCCATAAAGTATCAATAGTCTGGTCAGTAATACTAAATCGATTTAGACTGTTGGGTGTTAAATTCTTTCTAGTTCTTCTAGGCTGTTTGGGATTGAAATCCAGCAGAATCGCTTCAGTAGGTAAAAAATTGTGCATCCAAATGTGGAACTACCTCCTTAAAAACTTGACAAAAACTAACATAAACGGAATGCACCAATTGTCATTAATTTTTAACAAATTAGTTTTATGTGTCACCAAATTTCGTGAAGGTGGGTCCATAAATTACCTTCGGCCCAATGTTTAGGCCACTCTCGAAAATGATGTACATATGTATGGCTTAAGCGTAACGAATAATGCTTTTGTGGCGCAATTAAGCAAAACTTACCTTTATAAGACTCGAAATCACTTGAAATGCCTTATATAAAACACAATCTCGGAAAACACTTTATATACGCCCTTAATCGAAAAACTTTAAATATGGTTGCAAAATTTAACCCACCATAGCTTTTTAAGACAAGAAATAGAATTTCGTCAATTATAAACCTCTCAATAATTTACCAAAGCCTTATATCTTAATCAGCCTTAAACTGCATCAAATTAAAATATTGGGGTTAAATTTAATTGGATAATACAACTTAAGGCACGAGCACGACATAGAGTTAATAAAGATTTTCTTAAAAATTTCCCACGAATCACGCAATTAATTCAGAGGAAAGCGGGAATTAAAAACAATTGAAAATCCCTCCAATTACAACTAACTAGACATTTCCAGGGTTGTCACATGTGGCTATTTCTCACCAAACGTGGCGATTTTCAAACATGTTTGGCGACCTAATTTTTGATTTGGCGACATGGCGATTTATAAAACAGTTAAAATCGCCAACTGGCTCTTTTTGATGACCTATGAATTTGTTTTGAAATTCGTAAAATCCATGAAGTTAATGAAAATCTTCTAGAAAAGTGTTTTTATATATAAAATTGCTCTTGAAGAAATCAATAAATAGAATTCCTTAAAACACTTATATGTTTTAAATCTATAAACATTTTCACATTATACTTATATGTATGTGGCAATTTATTATCACAGATAAAATATGTTGTTGTTAGTGATATTTTAAAGATTTATATGAATCCTATTACACCTTTGGACGTTTATGAAACACAATGGAAAAAATAAGAGTTGGTTGATTGGAAAGATAACTAAATAAGTTAGGCCAACATTTTAAAGCTACAACGATACGGCAGATACGTAAAATTTGAAGGACTTTACTTTGGCTGTACTTAATATGCGGTTATTACAAATAGTAATGCCTGTGTTGAAACTTTCAACTCCACTAAAACTCGCCTTCGAATTAGAATGCAATACGAACTTCTAGACGCGTTATTAGGAGTTATACAGGTATGTTCTGTAAATCTTTTGATTTTGAAATCACAATTGTGATTAATGGGTGTTTTGAAAACCACAAAAGCTTTAACTTAGTTAAAATGGTGGAAACAAATAAGCAATTTATTTTAAATCGGCGGCCACTTAGCTGACTGGTTTAAAACCCCAATTATGAAATAAGCTTTTTGTCCAGAACACCTTTTTTGTGATTTCAAAATACTTTCACATAAAGTGATTTTCAGAACATGCCTGATAAGTTATATGAATGCGAATAGTACATGTTTCACTTCTTTTGTACTTTCGTTGAATAAATGTTATACCCTCACAATGTATTCCAAATTAGAAGACAAATAGTTAGTCTTGACGGTGAAGCGTCAATAAAACTGCAACTATTGTATATAGTGCATTTCTGATATTTGTTTAGTACTAGCCGCAAAAAATATTTTTTTGTTGTCTTAAGTAGACTACTATAAATTATTTTATAGTAAACATCGTAACTATTTTTGTGTTCACTAACTATTTTTATTTCGCAAAATATATATTATGGCGAGTTTTTTTGAATTTTTGGCGTTTTTAAGCGATACGGAACTAATTTAGTTTTTAGGATTTATAAAAAATATTTTTAATAATTTAAAAAATATGTATTTTATTGTCAAAAACTTGTAAACAAAGGCTTTGGCGATATTGGCGATTTTGGCGATATTTGATATTGAATTTGGCGAAAAAGGTCAAAATTGATCTGACAACCCTGGACATTTCAACAGTCTCTAACATAGCGTCTTCACCTGACAATTTTTTGTCATACCAAACGTCAAAGTCTATATAAAAAAACTCGAATATTTTTGTCAGCGTTTTTTAATATGAAGTTTGACATTTGGTATGACAAAAAATTGTCAGGTGAAGACGCTATGTAAGAGCAAATAAATGTGACAAAAAATCAGAGCAAGTTAAACTCTCTTTTTGGTTTAAAATGTGTTTAAACCAACAAATCTATAAATCAGTAAGCTTCTAAATCATTTTAAACGCAAAAAATTGGGCGTTTAAACTACCAATACAGACCGTATGAATTTGACAATATTTATAGTAGTGCTGCCACATGTTATTTCTAAGCTACATGTAATACATGGGAGACTGATTTATAGCTGTCGAGCTTAAACTACATAAAAATTTAAGTGCCGTAGGGCACTGCTACACGTTCAATAAATATCGTGATACTAGAAAGCATGCAATATTGATGGGTCGCGATCCATATCGCAGAATGGCCTAAAATATGAAATTCAGAAATCCAGATCGCGGATCGCGTGATAAATATTGAACGTGTAGCATTTTCATGATATTAAATAATCATGATACGTCAGTAAAAAGTTTCAAAAAAAAAAAGAAATAAAATACGCAGTGGAAAAAATTAAACAAATAAAAAGTAAAACAATTGACAAAATTTGTGTAAAGTTTATTAAAATAAAGGGTAATGGCAAAAGACAGTGAAATCGAGTGGGTTCTGCCGGTGGAATCGGAATTAACCAGTGAACAAATTATTTTAAAAGATTGCATTTTTAATATGGAAGCCAAGCCGGCATTGTGGGACTCGTCGGCTAAAGCTTATTCCGACAAAATAATTAAACTGCAAAAATTATTAAAGGTTTTTAAAAAAAGCAAGCAAAATAGCTAAACAGGCTTTTTTTTTTGGTTTTCTCTCGACATTGATAAACGACCCGCACAGCACAAAAATAATATAAATACTAACGCGATAAATATTGAACATGTAGCATACGCTCGTGATCCATCAATATTTTAAAATGGATCGCGATCCAAATATCACGATATTTATTGAACGTGTAGCAGTGCCCGTAAGTATTGCAGATTAAAACTGGAGTTTACAGCTTTTTCGTAGTGCAAACAAAGAAAACCTGTTTTGTTAAGCTAACGCATATTTCTAAAATCTATAGAAACGCTTATTTATCACGTTTATAAATTTATACTAGGCAATATAACAATAACAAAAATGCAATTATAATAATAATAAAATTTCAAAGTTTAGGTTCTAAACTAGGGACCGAAAATAACAGTTATATTAGAATTGTAGAACAAAAAAGCACATAGAAGTAAATGTCGTAACACTGATTCAAGTATACTTTATTGTCCCTTATGCCCTTGTCGATGATAAAATATATTGATTTTTAACATTTTAATTTTTATATTTTCGATCAAACGTAACAGTTATTTGTTGATTTTTATTTTTTTGAACAAAAATAAAAGTTATTCTCTAAAGAAATGTACGTGATTTAATAATTTAGTTGACTTTAAATTTGTATTTTAATGTTTAATTATCATTGGAATTTCTTATGAACATTAAAAAAATTAATTAGTATTGTGGTTATTTTGTTGAACTATTTATGGTTTTTAATCCAAATTTTTAATATTTTTAATTAGGCTTAAGTTCATGAAATTTAATTTTTATTAAATTATTTTTATGAAGAAAGGAATTTTACAACATCAAAATCAATTAAAATTGTTATTGATAATCTTTCATTCTTGACGTGGCTCGGGCTCGAACCCTGGCCGGCAGGTTACCATGACATGTTTCGATCGCAACCACTCGATCTCCTCAGATGGATTTGCCGTCTTACACTCGCAGCCATCGACGACTGCTGACGTCACTAGTCAAACATCAATCCTTAAACCAAATTGTATTTTAACATTTCGTAGATCGAAATTTGCTTTCCTGAATGATTATCCATTTTAATTGATTTTACATGTTCTTTCCTTTACTTCTGTTTTTTCGTACTTTCGTCAAGAATTTTTCTTGAAGTCCAAGTAAATCTTTTTTGTTTTTCACTTTGTCTTTCTCTTTTCTGTTGACCTTTTTCAGCACAACTTGAAGGACAAATGTACACATAGAGCTCGTGCCTTAGCTTTAACAATAATTAGTATTGTGGTTATTTTGTTGAACTATTTATGGTTTTTAATCCAAATTTTTAATATTTTTAATTAGGCTTAAGTTCATGAAATTTAATTTTTATTAAATTATTTTTATGAAGAAAGGAATTTTACAACATGAAAATCAATTAAAATTGTTATTGATAATCTTTCATTCTTGACGTGAAAAAGGTCAACAGAAAAGAGAAAGACAAAGTGAAAAAACAAAAAAAATGTACTTGGACTTCAAGAAAAATTCTTGACGAAAGTACGAAAAAAAAGAAGTAAAGGAAAGAACATGTAAAATCAATTAAAATGGATAATCATTCAGGAAAGCAAATTTCGATCTACCAAATGTTAAAATACAATTTGGTTTAAGGATTGATGTTTGACTAGTGACGTCAGCAGTCGTCGATGGCTGCGAGTGTAAGACGGCAAATCCATCTGAGGAGATCGAGTGGTTGCGATCGAAACATGTCATGGTAACCTGCCGGCCAGGGTTCGAGCCCGAGCCACGTCAAGAATGAAAGATTATCAATAACAATTTTAATTGATTTTCATGTTGTAAAATTCCTTTCTTCATAAAAATAATTTAATAAAAATTAAATTTCATGAACTTAAGCCTAATTAAAAATATTCAAAATTTGGATTAAAAAAATTATTAAAAGTCAACTTAATTATAAAAACACGTACATATCTTTAGACTCTAAAGTTTAGAGAATAACTTTTATTTTTGCTCGAAAAAATAAAAATCAATATTTAACTGTTATTTTTGTTAAAAAAAAAAATCAAAATCAAAAACTAACTGTTATATTTGATCGAAAAAATAAAAATCATAAAATAACTGTTTTCATCTGACTTTTATGAAAAAAGGAATGACTGTTATGGTCCCTGTTCTAAACAGGGAGATCTATAAATCTTAAAGTCGAAGTTATATTTTAAAAACATAAGTTTGGATTCTTTATCACTCTTATGAGAAGTGCGTTAAAAACAGTAACATAAGGACAAAATTTCTTCCTTGACGTCAGTCAAACTCAAGGATCGAACTACTATAACCATTAATATACCAATTGGTCATCACTTGAATTATTATTTAGCAAAGTATTTAGCAGTAGAAAGATTCGTAACTTGTGAATTGTTTATGTATTGACATTTTAGTACTGCAGGGTATTCCTTAAGGAATTATTCCTTTCTGTTTGTGTTTTTTGTTTTTTTTTTGTCAACTTCTTGGAAATTATCAAATGGGTATTGAAGTTTATTTGATTATATTTAATATTATTGTTACGCATTATTCTGTCATAAAAAACAACAAACAAATGCACACCCCTCCGTTCCTGCTTAAGTACAGGTCAAAGATGAAGAACTCCAAAATACTGTTAATGAAGGCATTAATGTCTGAAGGCAAAGACAACAGATTTGAACGGCGTCTTTGCTGCGACATTTATACTTTTATGGGGAAAATAAAATTAGAATATTTAAAATAATGCTACTTTCGTATAGGTGAATCGTCTTTTAAAAATTTACTTTCTAGAAAAAAAGTCGTTTAATATTAAAAACAGGAAATGTTCGTAAGTGCAGTTGTTTCGCATCACTTGCGCGCAGTGGTAACTTTAAATGCAAAATGTATTAAGGCCCGTTTTCACGACTTACCTTTAAAGATCGAAATAGTTAATGGTACCTTTAGCACTAGTGAGGAATAAAGTAACCTTAAACTATTTTTCGTTTTCAGAACTTCTGTATAAAATAAACTTAACATATTTAAAAATGTGGCAGTACTAAAGTACCTAAATACCGATTATTTTTGCCAAAATAAAAATACGAACTGGCAACTACGTACTTTCTTTTACTTTTCTCATTTTAAATTTTTGTGTGCACAAATATTTTTTAACAATGGCAAATATTAATGAAATACCGCGTACACGCGAATTTAACATTTTGTAAATTTTATTTGTCAAAATACGAGTTTGTTATTAATTTACAAAATATACGTATAATACCTACTTGGAGTTGCCATATATAAAAAATATGTGAATATAATATGGCAGTCTTAAATCTAAACCTCACTCGTAAAACTGCTCTAAGTGGAGAAGCAGCTCGCGCTTTTTGTCATTATTTCTTAAGGGCAAACAGGTCGTTTTTGTTTGTCTGCTTTTGTTGCGTTTTGCGGTGTCACCCCGCATTGGTTAGTGTTTCGGCGTCGTATAACTGTACCGAGTTACAGTTTTTGCGGTATCTGCATTAACTATATGCAATCGTTTTTAACCTCAATTTGAGGTTTTGTTTGGTGGAGAACCATTTATAACTCATGTGACTGGTGGAGAACCAATATAACTCAGACGTTTTACTGGTGGAGTACCAAGAAAAAAACTCAGAAGATTACTGGTGGAGACCAATATACTCTGGAGCGGATTCTGGAAGCTCTCGCCTTCCTATGCGAAGGTTTAGGTCGAACGAGGACTTTGCGGTTGAGGCTCCTAAAATTTGTGTGATACCCTGGCAATATAACTATGATTAGTTCGGCAAAAAAATTTTAGTTTTAAGAAAGCCAAAAAAAAAAAAAAAATAAATCTAATTCACGTGTACGCAGTATTTCATTAATATTTGCCATTATTAAAAAATATTTGTGCACACAAAAATTTAAAGTGAGAAAAGTAAAAGAAAGTACGTGTGCCCCGGTAGGCTAGCTAGTAGTGAGCTAGCCTATCAACCCCGGGGTTGCGGGTTCGATTCCCGCCAGAGACTCTGGTTTCTTTCCTGCAGACAAGCGTCAAGCTTCGCGGGGATAAGCATAGGGAATTAAAAAAAAAAAAAAAAAAAAAAAAAACGTAGTTGCCAGTTCGTATTTTTATTTTGGCAAAAATAATCGGTATTTACTTTAGTGCTGCCACATTTTTAAAAATATTAAGTTTATTTTATACAGAAGTTGTGAAAACGAAAAATAGTTGAATGTTACTTTATTCCTCACTTGTGCTAAAGGTACCATTAACTATTTCGATCTTTAAAGGTAAGTCGTGAAAACGGGCCTTAGTTATGTACTTTTGCCCGTAATTTCTACAAATAGACATCTAGCTGTGTAATTATATATCCATGGTTTTCATAATTTTTAAACGTATTTCTTACCTACGGGTAAAGTTCTTATGTATTTTACACCATCGATTTTCGATAGTTTATTCGCGTAGCCAAAATTAACATTGAAATAAGCAAAATAGTGTTAGGTAAAAATAACTGTTAGGTACGAACACGACTAGGTATCTGATTGTAGAAATTACGGGCATTATACAAATGTTATCTAAAGTTGTTCTCAGCTAGCATTTAGGCGACAATTTTTTGTAAAAATCACCTAAATGAGTCTTCTCAGATAGCTTTTGGTGATTAAAAACTGATTTATCACTTGAGCGATTGAAAAAGGATTCATATATGATTCCTTTTTGCCAAGCAAATAAAAAGATTGGCTAAAAAAGAAGCCCAAAAATTATTGTCAATTAATGAAAATAAATGAAAGTGCGATAGGTTTCTTCTTTTCTTTGCGAGAACCCGATAGCTTTTTTTTTTTTTTTTGGTTCAAAATAAAATTTGTTCAAAGCGTGGCGATTAAAAGATGATTAAAAATATAATCAAAAAATATATAATTTACGATTGGAAAATACTTAAAAATTATTAAAAAAAAAACATTATTCAATTG
This sequence comes from Pollenia angustigena, assembly GCA_930367215.1. Taxonomy (NCBI): domain Eukaryota; kingdom Metazoa; phylum Arthropoda; class Insecta; order Diptera; family Polleniidae; genus Pollenia; species Pollenia angustigena. Next base: position 19,058,479 of record OV884061.1, on the reverse strand, counting down.
GAACCAGAAAATTGTATCACAAATGATTCTCTGATGTGATTAATCGGATTCACAACGAGCGTATCATTTATGCTCGAAAAATGAGGGCATTGCTGATTCCTACAATATTTGATTATAATTCAAAATGCTAGCTGTGTTATACATTCACGCATACATACATATGTATATACAAACAAACTCCTTTTTGTACATATATCGTTGGTCTCATGTTGAAAGGCCCTAACTCACATTATTGCAGCCTTACAGGAGAAGGCAAAAGCATAATAGAAACTGTATGTATCATAATGTAAAATGGCTTCTTCATTTGCTTGTTAAACTGATATTTTTGATGTCATTGCATTAAGTTTTTGTGACGAGGTGTATTTGTGGGAAATGTATTGGAATCACCAAAAAACTCAATTAAGAAAAAATCGAGTTAGGGCCTTTCTACATGAGACCAGCGATATGAACTATTAAATCAGTTCTTCTTACAAACTAAAAACTAAATAAACAAAAAAATTTAAAAACATAAAAAATCAAGTGATATAAATTCACTTAAAATTACATTTATGTATGTTCTTTTGGATTTTGTTGCCGCTATCAATTTTGAATGGTGATTTCCTAACAATCGTACAGGAGTAAGGATAACATTTTTTTTAATAAGTTTCGTTACACAACTTTCGTCTTGTAAAAAAGAACGCACAATGCAAATAAAAGATGAAATTTTATAGCTAGAAAAAATCCTTTTCGATGCCCATCTTTTATAAATTATCTTTTTCTTGCTTGGGAAAATTAAGTTCAAACGATCTCCAAAAGAGATTTTAACAAATTTCGTTAAAATCAAAGCGGAAATAACGGCAAGCGATGACTCAAAGATAAATGCCATTTTGTAGAAAAATCTTTCAAGAAATATTCAGCCCAATTATGAATAAAAATTCACCGAAAATTTTATCCATTCTCCCATTTTTTAACTCAATTCCAAAAATGGGAAAAAATCGCCGGGGAATTTTTTCATAATTGGGCTGACTAATTTTTTAAATTGGCATGTAAAAGATATTTTGATGTACCTAATTTCTAATGATACCAATACTTTAAAGACCCAGTTTTTACCTAAAGAGATATTGATAAGTGATCTGAAGCTTTTACGACATATAATTTCTAAACTACTTGCGTTGCCGCAGATAAATTAAGAATATTAGTTTTTTCTTTATTTTAAAAGTAGTAGTTAATATGCATTTTTTATTTAACCTGCTGCAAAGATAGGTAATATTCTTTTTGAGTTCCAAAAACACCAAAATTAAATATTTTAAATGTTTTTCAATGAATTCAATAGTGTTTACGTTATTCAATGTATTAAGAATAACTGATTCAAGCTGATTCGAATTTTAAAATCCCACGGGTTCCGAACTTATGAATGAAAAAGAAAACGATTAATATAACTATAAGAAGATGCTACTCATTTTTAATTTTTTGTTTGTAATTCCCGAGTTGTAAAGAATTTTCCAATGCAATTTAATTCAAAAGTAAAAAAAAAATCTTTTATTTCGATCGTTCTAAATGTGAAATTTTTAGTTGCTAACTTTACTTTTTTCTAAAACCTAATCAACGGGTTAACAATTATTTTCCTCTGTCAACAACTTTTTCTAATACAACGAATTATGTTTATCCAAATACCGAAAAAAATTTAAGATTCGCATTTAAATAAATATGCTTAAACTGTTGGAAGTGGGAATAACACATTCAAGTGCAAGTTTGAAAAACTCTCTTAACTCCCACTTGTTCACTAACGCACACACACACTTTTTGTACTTTCAGCCAATCGGCTATTTCTTCGATTTTTCGTTAAAAATACGTTTACTCTACTTGCAAGAAAGTACTTGCATGTGTAAACACCACGTTAACCACGATGTGAAAAATATTCTGAAGGTTGCCTTTAGTAATGATGGCTAATTATATTTAACCTTCGCCTTACCAAAGGTTTTTACGTATGTATGTACATCGGTTAACAACACCCAGCCGGGTGGTACTACAGATATGTAGATAATTCATTTTTTTTTTTTTTTTTGTGTTTTTAAGGAACTTAACAATCTACTTAGGGAGTAAAAATTTCCATTTAACTGAAGCAATTTAAGGAAATTATAATAATTTTTAATAATTATAAAAGAAATACAACCGAAATGTTTACCCAGCTAGTTATTGGTAAAGCGAAGGCTAAACGTATGTATGTATGTATGTATGTATGTATGTATGTATGTATGTATAAAACAACAGATTTTTACTTTGAAGTCCCAATGTTCGTGAATATAACATATATTTGTAACCCTATTATTTCTTTCTTTCTGAAGTATGGGGTAAAATAGAGACCAAACAAAAAACCGAAGTGTGTAAAATATAGGGTAGCCAGATTTTAAATTCGGAAAAACAGTACATTGAATACAAAAAAACAGTACAATCAAGAAAAAAACAGTACACTTTTTGACGAAAACATAACCATTTGATTTAATTAGTTACCCCTAATTTCACCAAGTTCAGCTATAATTAACTATCAGTTCAAGCTGTCAAAACATATTGTAAGCCGGAAGTTAAAGTAATAGTTAGTTTTAACTCAACATGGTGAAATTGGGGTAAATATTTTAAACTTTTGATTGAATATGCAACAACAATTAAATAAAGAAATATGTACACTTTAAATGTTTATTTCCATTTTATGGCATTTCATAAATATATGAAATTACTTCATTTGCGTTTTAAAAGCAAACACCACAAACGAAGCATTAGGCCAGGAAACCCATAACATTGCTGTAAGCCATCTAAGAAAGGAGAAAAGTTACTTAGCTCAAAACAATGACATCATTGATTGTGTAAGTAAAATTTTCTTTAAACATATTCGTATTTAAAGCAATTTTCACTACACACATAGTTGCACAAATCATATAGAATTTGAGAAAATGTTTGTTTCCTAAATTAATTTTCCAATTTTAAACACTTTACGGCTAATTTTCCCAAGTTCGGTTATAATTAACTATTACTAAAACAATAGGTTTTTTGACTTTTATAATAAAATTTAATTAAACCAGAACTTGGTGAAATTGGTCATTAATCTATAAAATCCAAAAAAAAAATTGTTTGGTTTATTTTTATTTCACAAAATCTGAAAATATTTAAAATCAAGTGCAATTGAAAACGATGAATATTTTCAGTAAAATTTTTGTAAAAATTAACTTATCTTTTTCTTATTTCAGTAGTTTAGGAAAAGAAAAGTGGTCCTCAAAGGTATTACGTATTTTTATAAATTTTGAACACGGATAATTTTCCAAATACGTTTGTTTTCAATTTCACGTGATTTCGATTTCCAGAACATGTCCGAAAATTAAAAAAGTTCTAAAAATCAACGATAATTGTGTTGGAATAAGTATTTTTTTAGTACTTAAAAACAATTTAGATTTTATTTTTGTATTTCTCAGGTGTGGAAAGGGAAAGACTATTGGAAGAGGTAGCCATAAAATCATAACAACATGAAAATATACCACTGCTACGAGCCACTCATTATAATTTAGATTTCTACAGTGTATTTATGAGAAAACAATGACCACAGCGTAAAAATTCTTATTATTTCAGAACTTTTTTTTTAACACAACATATTTTTTGTAAGCCAGTACTGTTAAATATAGACTGAGCAAAAAAACAGTACAAAAAACTGTACAAAGTGTTAAAAACAGTACATTTGCGTACTGTTTTAGGAGTTGTGCATAAAACAGTACAATTGCAAAAAATCAGTACATGTACTGCTTAAAACAGTACGTATGGCAACCCTAGTAAAATATGCCAAAAATATGTCCCGTACAGGTTTCTTTAGTGTTGGATTTAAACAAAATTGGAAAATGATTTCACTGGCTTGAACTGAATAAAATGTTCTCCTTTATTTTTCAATTTTCGACCTGCGAAATTTCTTTTAAATCATTTTGAATTCGTAGCAACAACAGTGTGATGTTACCCCATTAAAAGAATCTTCTAATGACAGGTAAAAGAAAAAATATAAAATATCATCCCCCTGAGTTTCAAATACATGGCTGAAAGTTATATGACCATTTAATTTAATGAAGCGCATAAAACGACAGTCAGTCAGTGAGACGTACATACATTAACGTTAAACAGGAAAATAGATGCGGAAAATGTAGATTAATAGATGTAAATGCATTTAAATAATAAAAATGTGTTTGTTGTCTTTGTTTTATATTATTTTTCTTGTGATATATTTTTTTTATTTATTCATTTATTTATTTGTTTGTTTGTTTTTGTTCTTGTTGCTTTTAAGTTAATAAACAAAATTAAAATATTGAACTCAGCAAAAGTATAGGGTTATTCATACCGATGTAAACTTGTAATATTTAATGCAGATGCTTCCTTTTACAAACAATTTAAAAACATACACCCACACACACACAAACAAAGACACATGCTAAACCATAAATTCGCATAAATAAGTATAAAACCCTCAAGCTACCAGAAAGTAAAAAAAAGTGAAGCTTTGAAGTTTCATACTCTACACCAATCATGGGACAAGTCAAAAACACAGAGGAAAACAAGCAAAAGGAATGTTATAATAGGCTGTGCCAATTTGTTGACACACTCTAATATCTCTAATTTTGTATCAAATTTTTATTTATTATTTAAACTAACGAACCCAACATTACGTTTATGCAATAAAATTTTTAGCATTAAATTTGCTAAGCGAACGTGTAGAATGGCTTAATTATTCGCCGCATGCCCCTTACACCTTCACCATCAAATTTCGAAGTCATATCTGTTATCCAAGTCAAAATGTTAATGTAATCGAATTGAACTGGATTTCATGCATTCTTTGAAAATTGTTTTTCTCTCATTGGTGAAATTTTGCTTGTTTCCATCTCTGTATATGTAATCGATCTGATACAGCGAAAAGTATGAAACATAATTTTGGATAATGATCGAGAACTTTAAACAAATTTTGGCTAACGAATTTCAATTTCAAACTTCTCAATTGAACTACTTACAAAAATGTTAAATGTTATATTCATATATACATAAATTAAATAATCTTTTACAATTATGTGAGAGAAAACCTTTAGTTAAAATTATGAAACATAATTTTGGATAATGATCGAGAACTTTAAACAAATTTTGGCTAACGAATTTCAATTTCAAACTTCTCAATTGAACTACTTACAAAAATGTTAAATGTTATATTCATATATACATAAATTAAATAATCTTTTACAATTATGTGAGAGAAAACCTTTAGTTAAAATTAGGGATGCGATTTCCATGCAAATCATTAAATTTGCGTTAAAATGGCATCGATTTGTTTTTGCATATTTCAGTTTTAAATGCATATTTTTGCATATTTTAAAATTTTTGAGTGACATATTTTTTAAATTTCCATATTATAAAAAAGTCCTTTAAATCAATAAATAAAATTTTTTGGAGCTCTGCTTAAAATACAAGATTTCGACAAAAGATCTTTAAATGTTTAACCGATGCAGCCCCTAACATTGTTAAGGCTGCCAATAGGCCTAAAACAATTTATCCAAAACTTTTACATGTTACTTGCTATGCACATGGGTTACATCAAGTTGCAGAGGAAACTAGAAGCCAATTCGATAATATTGATTTCATACGGGAAACAGTGTGGAATGAAAAATAGCCCGACAAATAAAAAAACATCCAAAACGTTTTGCAAAAAAATATGGGATTTCAAACAATAAAACAAATTTCAACTATTTTAGATCTAGAATCAAATGTGGGATCTGAATTAGAAAATTAATTTTCTCCAAATGAACTGGCATCCTTCAAGTATGTTTTAACTTCGGTTGACGTTGAGAGATCGTTTTCCATGTACAAAAGCTTTTTAACAGCTAAAGATTTACTTTTGATGATACAAAAAAGTATTTATTTGATTATGCAAACAAAAAATTAAATTATGAAGTTATTTAAATAAAGTTTTTAAAAATATTATACCTATGAATAACAATGGAATGAAAACAAAAATAGAATTCTTTTATTTTATGTTTTAAATAAAATAAAAAAGCAAACGCTTTGTTGTTTAAAATACTTAAGTTTTAAGTGAATAATTTTTATTGTTTTATATATTTTATGCGCATATTTTCGATTTTTTAGTGGATGAAAATTTCTGAGTCGAATTAACGATGACTGTCCGGACTTATCGATGATTTAATTTTTTTTAAATGCTAATATAACTATTAATTTACCTTTATTCTTATGCAACAAACAGATCTCAACTTTCAATTTTACTGTAAAATAATTTAAATGAATTATTTCTGCTTTGTTATTGAGTTTTAATGTGTTTTTGTTTAAAAAAGTTAGGCCAGATCGTCAGGAAACGTCATCCAAAGATTTTAGAAAAAGTAAAGATATTAAACCAAATAAAACTGTTAAGCATTTTAGAATTCTATGCAACAGTTCTACTTGTAACAATATCAAAGTTTCAACAAAAACATAAACAATTTATTTTTTTTTAATTTTTTTTAGCCATCTTTTCCGTAAAAATTTAGCCATTTTTGGTCACCAAGTTTTTGCAACACTGCTTTTGTGTACGCTGGGGCTGTTGTGGTGGTTGTCTTCGACCTGATTGTCGATTTTATACCCTTCATCTCAGGTGAAAAAGGGTATATATAAGTTTGTCATTCCGTTTGTAATTTCTAAAATATTGATTTAAGACCCTATAAAGTATATATATTTTGGGTCCTTATGAGGAGAGAACTTGATTTAACGATGTCCGTCCGTCTCTCCGTCTTACGTTTGATATGTGTTTTCCGGAGACTCCAGACATGATAGCGGCTAGGTTGTTTTACATTTATGTCACATATAGTCCACCATTTCGTGCTATTGAAACTCAGCAAGATCGGTCCACAAATGGCTGAGATATGACCAAAAACCACGACTGCCTCTAATTTTTTCTAAAAATCCCTTGTTGTTGTTGTATTTTTATTCCTTTTTTCTGTATATCTGGAGAACGGCAAGTGCCAAAGTTTCCAAATTGGGTGCACACATTCAAGTTATAAATACACACAAAATGTGGGCGGGGTTGGAGAAGTGGGCGTGGTACCCCCATACAAAAAATTTAAAAAATTGTATAATAACCTGAATTTTTTGACTGTTATATGACCTATGGTTACGACTTATATATCAAGATCGGAAATTTTTAGTAGAAAATATTTTCTGAAAAACTCGAGAAAATCGGTTCAGATACGAAAAAGTTATGACCAAAATATTCATTTTTTTTTGAAAAATACCCATTTTCGGGAACCATAGATCTTGCCGAGTCCAAGTTTTATAACCCAACTAACTGGCAAATTTCTTCTTAAGCACTTCAGTATATAAATCTGTCAAATCGGTTAAAAAATTATAATCAAAATACTGAAATCCCAAAAATTACTCTTTTTGTACCCTTCACCACAGGTGGAAAAGGGTATACATATATAAGTTTGTCATTCCGTTTGTAATTTCTACAATATTGATCTAAGATCCTATAAAGTATATATATTCTGGGTCCTTATGAGGAGAGAACTTGATTTGTGGTTTTTTGCTACTTAAAAACTCGCCAAAAAGATAAAAGAAAACAAACAAACACACACACATGGCACAAAATATTTTGGTGAATATATTTCCCAACTTTGCTATTGCGGTGAACAATAACAACAAAAGTAATTTCAACTCAACTGTGTTGAATTTTGTGAACAGTAAACGTGTCATATTTCATTTTAATGATATTCGATTAACGTTCCTTCATGGTTCAGTTGTCTAGGGGGTGTGTTAAGTTAGAAACTAAGAGTTCCCTGGTTCCAATCTTGGTTTTTTTTCAAAGGAAAATTTTTTTTTTAATATTTTTATTTTGTTTATGTTTTAAAAACGATTTAAAAAAAATATTTACCAGTTTTCGCTTTTTAAATTTTATTTATAATGAAGTTTTAAGTATTGTAAATATGTATGGATGTATATGTAACAATTATTTAGTTTTTGTCTAGTTGCTCTGTATTCTGCTCGCACAATGGTGGAGGGTATATAAGATTCGGCACAGCCGAATATAGCATTCTTACTTGTTTTATATGGTTTTGTGATGAAATGAAGGAGGGTATGGTGCTCCGCAAGATATTTTCTACACCTTTCACGGCAAAAGCAATCCCTTACAAAGTGTAAATGTGCTAGACAGTTAACTTTCTCGAACCGAAAGCCTCTTAAAGCGGGGAACTTTCTTAAGGCGTGATCCATATCGACAATCTGTTAATTTTCTTCGCCGTACTGACAAAATATTTTCTTGTTGACTATTTGGTACTTCAGAACTTGTGTTGCGGTTGGTTCTAAGACGACGTGGGGCAGTAGACATTTTAGCCATCAAAAAAGTAAAGCTTTTATTATTATTGTTTAAAAGAAGGTAATAACAATAATATAATAATAGGATGCTGTACGCACTTCACAAGCTCTAACTTTAGTGTCAGGTCCCAGAACTACCTTTTCTATGCAAAATAATCGCCAATAATTTGGGGGTAGATTGTCACGTCTAATTAACTTAAAGTGGTACACAAACTATAAAATTACCAGGTGTTAAAGCATAAATGTCTGAAGGGTTGCCAGTCATTGGGCTAAGGGAGCTTGAGTTCAAGATTGCTTCAATTCTATTAAGCGTTGTCGAAAGCCCTTCTTAAGCAAATTTTTCAAGATTTATTAACTTTTTAAACTCACCTAAGTTTTGCGCTCTTAACACCTGCTTCCCATAGTCCAGCCATATGCGGAGCTGCAGGGGGAATGAAACGCCAGTCAACGGCTTTAAAGGCAAACTGATTCATGAGTCCCTGTTTAACTTATGAAAGAAACTTAATCCTATCTAAAAATTGTAACGCAGTTTACTTTCCCAGCTGAGGTATGACTCAGTCTGTCCAGGGTCAATTCGAAGGTCTGCTTCTTTTGAAATGAAACACGGGATATTTTCGTGTATGTTCGCTTACAATAATTTCAACAAAGCTTTATTTACGAAATCTTAATCTACGCTAAATACTTAGCACTAACGACGGCCTTTGGCTGATTCGACGCTGCTGTGGACGGGAACGGGTACTGAGGCAGCGCAATTCCGTGCACGTACGGCTGGTGACGTTAGGAATGGCTAGATGTGGCATTAGGCGCGTACGGTGGCGATCCGTGGGGCAGCGTTAATTTACTGAGGATTCGATGTGACAGAGAAGATGAAAATAAACGGGTTTCGGTTATAGGTTGTTAGTATCTACATCTACGATCGAAACTTTTCCGCGTACAGAGCATTCGGTGCGCCCCGTAGTTGGCTGTACACACGACTAACTACTTGGACTAGTTGGGCCGAGCGCTACGAACGCAGCAGGATCTCGCAAACTCGGGTAAAAAAACTTGGTAATCTTTAAAAGGGAGCTACTACGTCATCAAACGGTAAAACATGCGCAAGGCGTAATCTTTATTTCTTTTATTCTTGGTTACTACTTACTACCGAAAGTAAATACTGGGGTTGAGGGCAATATCTACTCTCAGCGTTGCCAAAATTAAGATTTTATCCTATTTTTAAAGATTTTTTGACCAAAACAAGATTTGAAGATTTTTTTTCTCAAATTAGGATTTTTTATTTTTGTACAACATACAGTGAGTAAAAAAAAACTTGTACACTTGTTAAATTCCAATAAAAACACAGAGATTAAAGAAAACCGTTAGGAAGGGGAAGCACTTAATCTACGAATTCAAGTGCAGACAGATTTACATCTGAATATCAAAAAGTTAATTTGAATAAAATAAAACAATTCGCAAAGGTTTGAAAACAATTTTAGGAATTTTATAAATTTATTATTTGAGATATTCTTCCAATTTAATTTTACCTAAGTTTTAATTTCGTTTAGCATGTCTATATGAAACAGTAGACTTCAACCACATTTTTGAAAAGTAAAAAGCAAAACCTCTTAGCCAGGATTATATATCTCAAATGATTTTGTTTAAGTATTATAGAAACGCGTAGTAACATTCATTAACATTTTTTGTATGAAATATCTGTCCATTCGTCGACCACAATATAAAACCTTCCATGGCATTGTTTGGTTTCTTTTGTGTTTTAGTTCTTAGTGTTCAAATAAATGAAACTGGTGAATCTTGCCCATATCGTTGATTCCGCCGGAATGTTGTAGTCTTCAGCATGAAGATATGCTAGAACTTATTTTAGTGCCTCAACTGCCATTCCGTCCTCGTCAACACAACGGGCTAATATTTCACCCAATGATTACTTTTGCCAGCGTATTTTTGTAATGTATTATTTACCGTCTCTTAAGAACTACTTGGAACGGAGTCAAGTTTTATTTGGCGCACATTGATGTCCAGCTTGTTGACTAATTAAAGGTAATTACTTGGTCGTGACGTCGAAGAACGTTTGAAACTTATCATATTAGAGCATTTCGAGCAACTTTGTATTTTAAATCGCATACGAAATGTCTCCAGAAATGACATCTGTATAAAAATATATTTAATATTTAGAATACTCTCACACAAATTGCTATTTACCTTTTTAACTGAACATTTTTTGTAGTATTTTGATTTGTTTTTAGTTTTTCTTACACACGCTTTTATAAGCGATTTGAATTTATGTACATCGTTCTTAATGCTGGGTACACACAGTGCAATCTACATGCAATCTGTTTCAATGCAACCTCAAAATATCAAAGCGTTTAAATGTTGATGCAATCTGGAATGAATGAAAATGAATTTAATTCACTAGATTGCGTAAATGAGTTGCATAGTGTGTACCCAGCATTATGGTCTCTTAATTTTGTTAATCATCGTCCAGACTTGCAACTTAGTAAGAGGGGTGAGTACCCCTCAGTTTCATGTACTCTGCAATTCTGTTTTGTCTTGTTATTCTTATACTTTTTAACTACAGCCGTATTTGTATTTATATATAAAATATAAAAAGAAGAAGAGAAAAAAAAACAAAAAAAATTACGAAACATAATCTGGACACTAATGCAACTACAGAAAAGAATTTTCAAAAATTGCAAGTCCGGACGATGACTTACATTTTGTTTTGACATTCTTCATCAAAACTTTAAGGTTGCCCAATATTACAATAAGAAAAACTTATATTACGGGTATATGTACAACAAGATTAAGGAAAAGGTATCAAAACTATACCGATTAATTATACCAAAATAACCGGTTTACGCGATATTTGATAAATGGACTTTTAAAAATATCCGGCTCACAGTGGCTGAAAATTTTATTTCATTGGCCAAAAGTCCAATTTTTGTTTGTCACCGATTTAAAAAATTTTAATTTTATTTAATAGTAAACATATTAAAACTAAGGTTGCCAAAAAACTAGGTCAAAATATTGGTAATTGTGGTTGTGCCATGTTGTTAAACACAACTTTTTTTTAATTCAGAAAAAAGCGTTTTTTTAATATTTAATCCGAAAGAAATTATCATTGCACAAAAACTATCAGCGATAATGACCTGCTAGCTTTTTTGCTAGGTTTTTTGCTAGGTAGTCTTGTTATCTTTAAAAAGGTAATATTTGCGACTGTTGTGTTATTTATATTTGAGATGTAAAGACATATTTTGTAAACTACTATATTTTTGTCAAATTTCAACTTTAGTAGAATAGAACTTTTGCGGATCAAAAGGGATTAAGAAGATAAAACCACTATGGGAAAGGTGAAAGTGTTTTCTTTAACCCTGTATATACTCTTGTAACCATTTGGACCCGTCTGTTTAACAATTTTTTAATTATAATGAAATTACTCCAAAAAAAAAATTCTAAACTAGTATATTTTTGTAAAATTTAAAATTTAGTAGAATAGAACTTTTGCGGGTCAAAAGGGATTAAGAAGATAAAACTAAAAAAAAAAATGTTTTTTTTTTTTAATTTTTTTTTACAATTTTTTTTTATTCCGCAAAAATGTTTGCAGAAGTAACAGAAAGGACATGAGTTAAAGAAATATGGAAACACAAAGTTAATTATTTTTTGTAAGTGGGGATGTGATAGTTTTTCCGGACAAAACCAATACAAACAAGTAGTATGTGAAAATATTTCGGACTCAGATGTGGTCATGGTACCATTTGTACCATTGCGATTAAAAAAGATTTTAAAAGATTCAGAGCCTTCGACTAGTACAACGCAAACAAAGGATATTTGAAAAAATGAGACACCATCTTCTACGAAATACTGCAGACCTATTAAATTTGAATTCAAAAAATAAACTCATGATGCCATTAACAAAGACGTTAGTGATATCAAGGCCCAAATTGCAGTGCTACAGCCATTACAATTAGATTTAGATGGGCAGCAAATTGAAGTTAGCTACCAATTAGTGCTAACAATGGTAGATGGAAAAGTAGGCCAGGCTTTGACTTACACGAAGGCTGCATCCAGCTGCATCATATGCCATGCGATTTTAAGCCAATTAAACCAAGTCCCGACAAAATCATTGGATTCTCACCACTAAATGCAAGAATACGACTTATGGAACACATACTAAAAATCAGTTATGATTTGGATTTCGGATATTCAGGATCAATAAGAAACAACGAAACCAACAAGGAGTTAAGAAGCTCAAAAAGGAAACATGTTCAAGATGAGTATCGCAAATTTGGGTTGATTAAAGATCAGCCGAAACAAGGGTTAGGCAATACAAATGATGGCAATACCGCAAGAAGTTTCTTTTCAGATCCAGAAACAGCATCTGAAATAACAGGTGTTGATTTTAACCCAATTTTTAGATTCAAAATAATCCTACTGCTAAGGAAACTGCAAAAATATATAAAACCAAGTACCCATGGAGAAATAGGTCTGCTACAGTTCACTAAATCCTTTATCATGGAGAAGATGTCATTAAATATCAGTTGGTGCCACTTGGAGATTTATCAGAGGAAGCTCAGGAAAAAAGAAATAAGGATTACAGATTTTATAGAGAGCACAATACTAGAAAAATTTCACGAAATTCCACTAATGAATATCTATTAAATATATTATTGGCAACGTCAGATCCGTTCATCTCCAGTATTCGAAATCAATGGAAACAATGGAACATCGGGATTAAGTTGAAGAAGTCAAAAAATTACTAAAGAACAGAAATAACACAGAACAGAATATGGAATATTTGCAATCAATCTTTTTATTGAATGAACAATAATTATAATTCATTCGATCTAATTTTAATTCATTCGATCTAAGACAGACATTGTATTTAGGCTTGCCAACCGTACTTTATAATAAAGTATTGTACGTTATTTCGAGTAATTGTATTCTATATTTTATGAGAATAATAAAGTACGCGAAAATACTTTATTTCGCATGATTTGATTTATCTATAATAGATTCAGGTTATATTAGTCATAAAATTATAATACTTATGGCTAATAAATCACAGATGGTTTAAGCGCTGGTTTAGTTGAACTAAACTTGAATTTATATGTAGTTTAAACTCAACAACTATAAACCAGTGTCCCATGTATTATATGTTGTTAAAAAAATAACATGTGCTTCCACATACGATAAATCTTATCAAATTTATATGGTCTGTATTGGCAGTTTAAACGCCCAAATTTATGCTTTTAAAGATGGTTTATATTTTTAGTGATTTATAGATTTGTTGGTTAAAAACATTTTAAACTAAAAATAGAGCTTAACTTGCTCAGGTTTTTAGCCCTTATTGTACAAGTTTTTTTTTAGAAAAACTAAAGAACAACTAAATAATATTAGTCAGGGCCATTTGTTGATTTTTTTTAAATTGGCAGGACGATTTTTCGAAAAAAAATAATCAGACAGCAATATTTCACTTGTTTGTTTTCTTTGAGTACAATAACTGCCTGTTTTTAAAACACGAGTGCAAAACTCTTTCAAATTCATGCCTGCTTTTAGATCGCGAGCACAAAAGTGACAGACTAGATATACTTATATTGAAGAAAACGTACAATAACAGCCAATGAGTAGCTTTAACTATTTCTCGAGACATACTTGCCCCTTGCACCACTTCTTATTGCGTTTTACATATACATTTTTAAATATATTAAAATTTTTCGACTTTTGTGAATAAAATCTAAAGTTGTTAACAGATTTTAATTTATAGCTTGTTTTGTATGAAGCTTTGTTTTTTTATATGTCTGGAAGAAGCAAAGCTGTAATTTTTTATAGATTTTTAACAAACAAAAATTTCGAATTGTTGCTAAAAAATTATTTTTGTTGCCAAAAAAAAAAAAATTATATTTTTAAAACGACTGCGCATGTTAGAAAAAAATTTAACGTTTAAAGAAAATTTTATTCCGGATTTTCGTTATTTTAAGTAATTTCAATAAACTGAACCCTTTTTGAACCGTTGTTGGATTCAGCGTACCCGAATTAGGTTAAAGCGCCAGTTGCCCGGCTTGTCTCAAAAAAAGTGTCAAATTCTAGCAGTGTAATTGTTTGATAAAACTTGCGAAAAGCAATAAAAAAAAAGGTTTTTAAATATAACAATAAAAAGAAATTAATTGTACTTTATATTTATACTGTGTACTTTTTTTAACCTTTAATAATCAATGTAATCTAATTCTAATGTACTAATTATATTAGTAAAAAATAATCACCCCTATCGTGAATAACAAGTGGAATTTTTGTTCCCATAAAATTTTCATTCCCCTCGAAGGGAAAAAAGCAATCGTGAATCTCATTTGAAAAATTTTTCACGCTATCAGTTCCAGTGAATGAAAAAAAAAAAAGATTAAAAAAAATTAAAAATCAATGAAATTTTTGTTGAAAAATATACAAGTATATATTTTAAAGAAAAGTTAAAATAATAAAGCGACTTATTTAGTATTGGAGGGATAGTTTGATCACAACGTTAGTTTTTTGCACTTTTTAAATTTAATGTAGGTATTAAAATATTTTCCAAAATTCTGCCACCAAGTCAATCGAATGCTTTACAAATCCGCAAGCAATCGACCTGTTGTTTTGCATTTTGTTGAGCAATATATCGGTTTGTTTGTCATTAACTTTATTAACACTTAATGTTTGATTTATAGGAGGAACTACTTACATACATACATGTTCTGTTCCCTAGCAAAAATAACGTGAGAAAATCTAAGAGAAATGTGAACAAAATACGAGGGATAAATATTTCACGATAAGGGGAATTTTATTCCCGTGAACATTTTTTCACGTTATTATTCTTCTTTGAATTACATTTTTTCATGCGAGTTGTTCATGATCGCAAATATGTGAAAAGGGGAAAAATTATTCTCGATAGGGCTGAAAAATAAACAGAACCTCACATTGTTACAAAAGCTACAAATTTATATGTAGGTGTTTATCGCTCATCTTAATGGGTAAGTGCTGCAGTGTCTCTTCTCCTTAAGCGAGAGTGGCCGCTATCATTTAAAATATTTCGGGCTAGTGGATTTGGGTGCAACTCTAACCTTTTTAGATATTTTACCGCATACTTCGTAATAAGAGTCCTTACCAGTGGCACATTGAGATCCTTGTGGATGTATGAGTTTTTAACATACCAAGGGGCAGAAGTTTATTTTGGCGCCTTTGAATTTTTTCGATATTTATTTTACAGCAAAAAATAATATCTCGATTTCTAAAGTTTTTTTAAGTGTAAACAAATTTGAAAGCAAAAAATTGTTCATTTTTCAGTAATAAAAGCAAAATATCCAGTTGATTTTACTATTTTTTTTTTTAATGTTTAAATTTTTTTATTGTGTAAACATTTAATTTTTTTAATTATCTCATTATTAAAAAAAAAATGGGAGTGATTATTATTTAAAATTTAAATCCAAAAATGAAATTTTTAAATAGTTAAAAAAAATAAAAAAACTTATTTTATCAATTAGAAACTGGGAATTATTTCCTTCCGAAGGTAACTTTTATATTATATTCAACATTTTTCATTTTTCGAATTTATTCTATGAGCTAAATTTCAGTTATGTATTTTATAAAGCTTTTTTGTAATAGTTCTATTCCTACAATTTTTCAGAAATGACTTTATACACTACCAGACTATTATATTGTATTTTCTTTTTACATTTTACCTTAGCCTTCCGTTGGAAAGCAATGAGGTATATTGAATGTACAGAAAAATTTTTCAATTATTAGACACCAGCAGAATGTAATGCATTTTCTGGCCCGCTACGGCCGTCGTCAGCATTCTTTGTGTCTCACTGGATAGTGTTACTTTATAAATTGAATGTATTTAACTCAACTATTTTAACAAATAGAAACTGGGAATTATTTCCTTCCGAAGGTAACTTTTATATTATATTCAACATTTTTCATTTTTCGAATTTATTCTATGAGCTAAATTTCAGTTATGTATTTTATAAAGCTTTTTTGTAATAGTTCTATTCCTACAATTTTTCAGAAATGACTTTATACACTACCAGACTATTATATTGTATTTTCTTTTTACATTTTACCTTAGCCTTCCGTTGGAAAGCAATGAGGTATATTGAATGTACAGAAAAATTTACAATTATTAGACACCAGCAGAATGTAATGCATTTTCTGGCCCGCTACGGCCGTCGTCAGCATTCTTTGTGTCTCACTGGATAGTGTTACTTTATAAATTG
This sequence comes from Pollenia angustigena, assembly GCA_930367215.1. Taxonomy (NCBI): domain Eukaryota; kingdom Metazoa; phylum Arthropoda; class Insecta; order Diptera; family Polleniidae; genus Pollenia; species Pollenia angustigena. The sequence goes on along the minus strand of OV884061.1, from coordinate 19,041,896 downwards.
AATGTATTTAACTCAACTATTTTAACAAATAGAAACTGGGAATTATTTCCTTCCGAAGGTAACTTTTATATTATATTCAACATTTTTCATTTTTCGAATTTATTCTATGAGCTAAATTTCAGTTATGTATTTTATAAAGCTTTTTTGTAATAGTTCTATTCCTACAATTTTTCAGAAATGACTTTATACACTACCAGACTATTATATTGTATTTTCTTTTTACATTTTACCTTAGCCTTCCGTTGGAAAGCAATGAGGTATATTGAATGTACAGAAAAATTTACAATTATTAGACACCAGCAGAATGTAATGCATTTTCTGGCCCGCTACGGCCGTCGTCAGCATTCTTTGTGTCTCACTGGATAGTGTTACTTTATAAATTGAATGTATTTAACTCAACTATTTTAACAAATAGAAACTGGGAATTATTTCCTTCCGAAGGTAACTTTTATATTATATTCAACATTTTTCATTTTTCGAATTTATTCTATGAGCTAAATTTCAGTTATGTATTTTATAAAGCTTTTTTGTAATAGTTCTATTCCTACAATTTTTCAGAAATGACTTTATACACTACCAGACTATTATATTGTATTTTCTTTTTACATTTTACCTTAGCCTTCCGTTGGAAAGCAATGAGGTATATTGAATGTACAGAAAAATTTACAATTATTAGACACCAGCAGAATGTAATGCATTTTCTGGCCCGCTACGGCCGTCGTCAGCATTCTTTGTGTCTCACTGGATAGTGTTACTTTATAAATTGAATGTATTTAACTCAACTATTTTAACAAATAGAAACTGGGAATTATTTCCTTCCGAAGGTAACTTTTATATTATATTCAACATTTTTCATTTTTCGAATTTATTCTATGAGCTAAATTTCAGTTATGTATTTTATAAAGCTTTTTTGTAATAGTTCTATTCCTACAATTTTTCAGAAATGACTTTATACACTACCAGACTATTATATTGTATTTTCTTTTTACATTTTACCTTAGCCTTCCGTTGGAAAGCAATGAGGTATATTGAATGTACAGAAAAATTTACAATTATTAGACACCAGCAGAATGTAATGCATTTTCTGGCCCGCTACGGCCGTCGTCAGCATTCTTTGTGTCTCACTGGATAGTGTTACTTTATAAATTGAATGTATTTAACTCAACTATTTTAACAAATAGAAACTGGGAATTATTTCCTTCCGAAGGTAACTTTTATATTATATTCAACATTTTTCATTTTTCGAATTTATTCTATGAGCTAAATTTCAGTTATGTATTTTATAAAGCTTTTTTGTAATAGTTCTATTCCTACAATTTTTCAGAAATGACTTTATACACTACCAGACTATTATATTGTATTTTCTTTTTACATTTTACCTTAGCCTTCCGTTGGAAAGCAATGAGGTATATTGAATGTACAGAAAAATTTACAATTATTAGACACCAGCAGAATGTAATGCATTTTCTGGCCCGCTACGGCCGTCGTCAGCATTCTTTGTGTCTCACTGGATAGTGTTACTTTATAAATTGAATGTATTTAACTCAACTATTTTAACAAATAGAAACTGGGAATTATTTCCTTCCGAAGGTAACTTTTATATTATATTCAACATTTTTCATTTTTCGAATTTATTCTATGAGCTAAATTTCAGTTATGTATTTTATAAAGCTTTTTTGTAATAGTTCTATTCCTACAATTTTTCAGAAATGACTTTATACACTACCAGACTATTATATTGTATTTTCTTTTTACATTTTACCTTAGCCTTCCGTTGGAAAGCAATGAGGTATATTGAATGTACAGAAAAATTTACAATTATTAGACACCAGCAGAATGTAATGCATTTTCTGGCCCGCTACGGCCGTCGTCAGCATTCTTTGTGTCTCACTGGATAGTGTTACTTTATAAATTGAATGTATTTAACTCAACTATTTTAACAAATAGAAACTGGGAATTATTTCCTTCCGAAGGTAACTTTTATATTATATTCAACATTTTTCATTTTTCGAATTTATTCTATGAGCTAAATTTCAGTTATGTATTTTATAAAGCTTTTTTGTAATAGTTCTATTCCTACAATTTTTCAGAAATGACTTTATACACTACCAGACTATTATATTGTATTTTCTTTTTACATTTTACCTTAGCCTTCCGTTGGAAAGCAATGAGGTATATTGAATGTACAGAAAAATTTACAATTATTAGACACCAGCAGAATGTAATGCATTTTCTGGCCCGCTACGGCCGTCGTCAGCATTCTTTGTGTCTCACTGGATAGTGTTACTTTATAAATTGAATGTATTTAACTCAACTATTTTAACAAATAGAAACTGGGAATTATTTCCTTCCGAAGGTAACTTTTATATTATATTCAACATTTTTCATTTTTCGAATTTATTCTATGAGCTAAATTTCAGTTATGTATTTTATAAAGCTTTTTTGTAATAGTTCTATTCCTACAATTTTTCAGAAATGACTTTATACACTACCAGACTATTATATTGTATTTTCTTTTTACATTTTACCTTAGCCTTCCGTTGGAAAGCAATGAGGTATATTGAATGTACAGAAAAATTTACAATTATTAGACACCAGCAGAATGTAATGCATTTTCTGGCCCGCTACGGCCGTCGTCAGCATTCTTTGTGTCTCACTGGATAGTGTTACTTTATAAATTGAATGTATTTAACTCAACTATTTTAACAAATAGAAACTGGGAATTATTTCCTTCCGAAGGTAACTTTTATATTATATTCAACATTTTTCATTTTTCGAATTTATTCTATGAGCTAAATTTCAGTTATGTATTTTATAAAGCTTTTTTGTAATAGTTCTATTCCTACAATTTTTCAGAAATGACTTTATACACTACCAGACTATTATATTGTATTTTCTTTTTACATTTTACCTTAGCCTTCCGTTGGAAAGCAATGAGGTATATTGAATGTACAGAAAAATTTACAATTATTAGACACCAGCAGAATGTAATGCATTTTCTGGCCCGCTACGGCCGTCGTCAGCATTCTTTGTGTCTCACTGGATAGTGTTACTTTATAAATTGAATGTATTTAACTCAACTATTTTAACAAATAGAAACTGGGAATTATTTCCTTCCGAAGGTAACTTTTATATTATATTCAACATTTTTCATTTTTCGAATTTATTCTATGAGCTAAATTTCAGTTATGTATTTTATAAAGCTTTTTTGTAATAGTTCTATTCCTACAATTTTTCAGAAATGACTTTATACACTACCAGACTATTATATTGTATTTTCTTTTTACATTTTACCTTAGCCTTCCGTTGGAAAGCAATGAGGTATATTGAATGTACAGAAAAATTTACAATTATTAGACACCAGCAGAATGTAATGCATTTTCTGTATAAAGTCATTTCTGAAAAATTGTAGGAATAGAACTATTACAAAAAAGCTTTATAAAATACATAACTGAAATTTAGCTCATAGAATAAATTCGAAAAATGAAAAATGTTGAATATAATATAAAAGTTACCTTCGGAAGGAAATAATTCCCAGTTTCTATTTGTTAAAATAGTTGAGTTAAATACATTCAATTTATAAAGTAACACTATCCAGTGAGACACAAAGAATGCTGACGACGGCCGTAGCGGGCCAGAAAATGCATTACATTCTGCTGGTGTCTAATAATTGTAAATTTTTCTGTACATTCAATATACCTCATTGCTTTCCAACGGAAGGCTAAGGTAAAATGTAAAAAGAAAATACAATATAATAGTCTGGTAGTGTATAAAGTCATTTCTGAAAAATTGTAGGAATAGAACTATTACAAAAAAGCTTTATAAAATACATAACTGAAATTTAGCTCATAGAATAAATTCGAAAAATGAAAAATGTTGAATATAATATAAAAGTTACCTTCGGAAGGAAATAATTCCCAGTTTCTATTTGTTAAAATAGTTGAGTTAAATACATTCAATTTATAAAGTAACACTATCCAGTGAGACACAAAGAATGCTGACGACGGCCGTAGCGGGCCAGAAAATGCATTACATTCTGCTGGTGTCTAATAATTGTAAATTTTTCTGTACATTCAATATACCTCATTGCTTTCCAACGGAAGGCTAAGGTAAAATGTAAAAAGAAAATACAATATAATAGTCTGGTAGTGTATAAAGTCATTTCTGAAAAATTGTAGGAATAGAACTATTACAAAAAAGCTTTATAAAATACATAACTGAAATTTAGCTCATAGAATAAATTCGAAAAATGAAAAATGTTGAATATAATATAAAAGTTACCTTCGGAAGGAAATAATTCCCAGTTTCTATTTGTTAAAATAGTTGAGTTAAATACATTCAATTTATAAAGTAACACTATCCAGTGAGACACAAAGAATGCTGACGACGGCCGTAGCGGGCCAGAAAATGCATTACATTCTGCTGGTGTCTAATAATTGTAAATTTTTCTGTACATTCAATATACCTCATTGCTTTCCAACGGAAGGCTAAGGTAAAATGTAAAAAGAAAATACAATATAATAGTCTGGTAGTGTATAAAGTCATTTCTGAAAAATTGTAGGAATAGAACTATTACAAAAAAGCTTTATAAAATACATAACTGAAATTTAGCTCATAGAATAAATTCGAAAAATGAAAAATGTTGAATATAATATAAAAGTTACCTTCGGAAGGAAATAATTCCCAGTTTCTATTTGTTAAAATAGTTGAGTTAAATACATTCAATTTATAAAGTAACACTATCCAGTGAGACACAAAGAATGCTGACGACGGCCGTAGCGGGCCAGAAAATGCATTACATTCTGCTGGTGTCTAATAATTGTAAATTTTTCTGTACATTCAATATACCTCATTGCTTTCCAACGGAAGGCTAAGGTAAAATGTAAAAAGAAAATACAATATAATAGTCTGGTAGTGTATAAAGTCATTTCTGAAAAATTGTAGGAATAGAACTATTACAAAAAAGCTTTATAAAATACATAACTGAAATTTAGCTCATAGAATAAATTCGAAAAATGAAAAATGTTGAATATAAAACTTATTTTATGCTAAAGTTAAAAAAATCTAAAGTTCCACTTTGCCCTTAAATTCCCCAATAAGTGGGGGGTGCTTTAATACCATGTGAGATAAGGCCATGGTGGCTTTATCTCTCATTCAATAGGGAGATAAAGCCTTTTATTTTTTTTTTTCATTTGAAGGGGAGATAAAGCCATCATTAGCTTAGCTCACATTAGCAATATTAGAAAATGGCTTTATCTCTCATTTCAGTTCTGGAGACACTAAAGTTAAGTATTGAAATCTGGCTTCGCATACTAAAGCTTTATCTCTCATTTGCGAAAAAATATGGCTATATTTAAAAATTTTAAATATGACCTTACCTCACAATGATTGGGCAATAAGGCCATTATGGCTTTATCTCCCATTCAATTGAGCAATGAAGCCATCATGGCCTTTTCTCACATGGTTTTAAAGCACCCCCCACCCTGAGAAAAGTTTAAGAATCTATCTGTCGACAAAATATCTCCTTCGGTTCAAAAGTTACGGAATTTTGGCCAATGAAAAACGATTTTCAGCTATTGTGCGGCTTGGAAAAAACTAAAATAGGCGGTTAAAACCTGTCGAATAATAACCGTTCGATCTCCCTAGACTTTACCTAATATAAACTGCTGGTATCCGACACCACAGTGCCCAGTGAAATGGCAAGAAAATGCATTTTGTGCACTATTTGCAATTAGAAGTAGATCATTACATAACCACGGAATAAAGTGACAGATTCTTTAGTTTGTCGAAATAACTTTTCTGAGGATTATTAAAATTGTGTAAATTGCCTTTTAAAGATTTGGGACACGTCAAAGCTAGGCTTACCACCTTTTAAAATTGCAAAATCGGGACACCACTAAAAAATCATAGAAAAATTCATACAATTCCATTTATGTAAAATTACAGTGTGCTAAAAATTTACACTTTTTTAGACAAGCTGAGAACTTGTAGTTTTTACCTTATTCGGGTACGCTGAACCCAGTGGTGCTAACGGATTTTTTAGGTTATGTATTAAAAAAAGCCAGTTCTGTTGAAAAAAAAATTTTAGTACTAAAATAAGTGCTAAAGCTCTCGATTTTTTTGATTTGTTGTGCCAGGTAATGAAAAAGTTATTAAAAAAACGGGACAAATGGCGTCCAGTTCAGAGTATCGACGGGACACGGGACATTCCACTCTAAAACTGGACTGTACCGGAGAAAACTGGCCAGTTGGCAAGTCTAGTCAAAGCAACAATCGCGGTTTTTGCAAGAAAATTTGAAAGACAATTTTAGAATCGATTTTTGTTTCAAATGTAGTTGTGCGAAAGAAAGAATTCTTTCGATATCCTAAAATGGGCAGTACGTGGTTTTATTTTAAATAATAATAATAATAAAATATTTGGTTGGATTTGAAATGATTTATTTTATTTTTAGAAAAATATAAATGCTTGCAATATGTAAATACTTCTTGTCGAAATGAAAAGAAGATGTTGTTAATACAACAACAAAATCTAATTGAAATGGAAACAAACGAAAATAAAATGGCAACGATTTTTAAATTTAAAGCAAATTGTTTACTTTTAATTACGGATGTTGTCAATTTTTATATTAATCTACCAAAATTTTTAGTTTAAAATTTAATATTTATAGTTTTTTAATAAATCATAATAGTTCGCAATTTATCCGCGGCGTAATAAAAGTTATTACAAAAATTAAATTTAATCAGCTTGTGTTATACTTAAATCCTTAAAAAGGCCACACTTTAATATAATCTTATTATAAACCGGATTTGCGGATGGATTTAAGGGGTTCTAAAAATCTAAAAAAAAGTTTCTTACAGAGTTGGTAAGTTAGATTCGTATTAAGTTAAATTTGTGTACATTTCAATAAGTTTAATTGTTTTTTTTTTTTTTTTTTTTGCTTACAAAATGTTACTCTGTTGTTAATTATTCTATAATGTTTATTACCAAAAGAGTTTTCTTATCTGCATTACAACAACACACATATACATGGCAATGTACACCGAAAATATTAATGGTTTATAGGTATATAAGCTTTCCAAAGGGGCTCGAGATCGATTTTAGGGTATTCGCCAAGGAAATTACAACAAATTTTTTTTAAATATAAGATCTTTGTTGACTCAAAAAATCGGATATTGGTTAAAAAAAAAACGGTTAAACAAATTTTGTTTAAAAATACACAAAATAAAATATGATTACTTTATTTTATTAATTTTAAATTTGGATTCAAAAGAATTGACTTAACGGTTTATTTGACAATAAATATTATTCGTTGGTAGGGTCAAAATAACCCATAGGTCCCATTTAAACCCCCCTTCCTAAAATCACTTGAAGTTAATGAAATCTCATCTATGTATGTATGTAGATCAAGTATGGGCACCACTACATTGAAAGCTTTGCATGTGTGGCATTGTATTGGTTTGTTTACGTTTGCATTTGTTGGTTTTATGCTCTTTTGCTCTTTGTTTTTTGTGTATGTATACACATCGTTCGCTCTTTTTGCATTTTCATTTTGCATTTGCTCATAGCTGATGTAGATTATCGTGGCCGTTAGTTGTATGGATAACTTTTTTTTTTATTTTTTTTATTTCTTATATTCTACCCCCCCCCCCCCCACCAAATCGGTTCAGTTTTATGTAAAAAAATACAAAAAATTTCGTAGCAATAAGTTTTGTTTTAGGGTGGCGTCCGCCCCTCAAAGATTGTCTTCAAGCCATTTATTCAAATGTAATTTGTTTGCATACGAATATCTCTTAAAAAGACTTTTTACAATAATATGATATATAACAATAATATAGCTCTTCTAGTCAACAATATTAGCCACGAAGAAAGTTTTTTGCTAAAATTAATATTTAGAAAATAATTAAGAAGGATTTAATTTAATTTAGAGGATTTAATGTCAAGTGACTCAAGAAGCCCTATGCTCCATTGAAGAGTAAAGAAGGACAAAGAGACCCAATTTTGAAATCGATGTCTTTCGATTTGGATGAACTGTTTCTTTCTTTCAATTCTATATCAATTAATAAATAAAAAATGTAGTGTCATAAGGGCTTTACACCAATAGTTAATAAATAACATGGATGAGAAAGAACAGCTGTATGGCAAACTTTGACCCCCTCTAACTCAGAAAGGTTTTGACCGATCTTGCTGAAAATTTGTGTCTAAGCTACTATTCAATAGGACTTACCTTGGTGTAAATTTTATCCAAATCCAAAGACATCGATTTCAAAATTGGGTCACTTGACATTAATGGACAATTTTCAGGATTGATATTAAAACACATTTATTTTTAAAATCGTTTTAAATACAAAATTCTCTTCTTCACTAAAAACTTAAGTAAAACTTAAGTCACCGATGTGGTACACTTAATTTCAACTTAAGTTTCCATTGTAATATTTTAGCAAGGTGGCCTCAATATCACAACAATACAACAACAGGAAAAGCATTAACAGTCAGCTGTTTTTTTTTTCAGACCACCTTGTAAATAAATACACTTTTTTATATTATTTTTTTTTGTATTTAGTAGTGTTACCATACTTTTATCTTAATTAAATAAGACTTTTCAAATAAAACTCAAAAAACCAATCTGTTTTAAATACGATTTAAGTTTGTTATGAAAATTAACTTAATATTGATTAAAATACTATCCTGAAAATTAGGCATAAATCCTTCTTTTATATATATAAAATGTTTGGTATTTTGTTGTTATTTTCTTAATTATTTTCTAAAATATTAATTTTAGCAAAAAACTTTCTTAAAGGCTAATATTGCTTACAAGAAGAGTTAAATTATTGCCATATATCATATTCTTGTTAAATGTTGTTTTTATGAGATAGTCATATGCAAACAAACTACATTTGAATAAATGGCTTGAAGGCAAACTTTGAGGGTGTACGCCCCCCTTAAACACAACTTTCGCTACGAAGTTTTTTTTTACATAAAACTGAACCGATTTGGGGGGGAGAATATAATAATAATTGGCACAAAGAACTTTTACATAAATCTTAATCTCATAACATTATTTTGGTCTAGCTGTTCCAAGATTGCCCATGAATCTAGGGTAAACTTTTGTTATATACTGTGGCGTATGGCATCAAATGGCCGGGCTTGACCGAATATACATTCCTACTGGCTTTTTACGATTATTTTGAAGATACTTTTTCAACCGATTTTGAAATTTGAATTTTTTGTTGAATGCCTAGCTCGAGAACCTAAAGCGGGAAAACACAGCCATTATATTCTTAAAATTTATTAATCCCGATTGTAGAAAAAAAATTAAAATTAATTACAAATGTTAATCATCGAGATCGAACATTGACTAAATTAGTTTTTTTTTTTTTTTTTTTGTAAATATAAGTTGCTTTTTCCTTGTTTTGTTAAATTATATAAAACAAAATTGAAATTTCCGGAATCCAGCATAAAGTAATCGGAAAAACGGAAATTGAAAACAATTGAACATTTGTAACATGGTCTTATTGTTTTCAGTGTATTTTTGCAATGTATTTGTGTATCTATGAGTGTTGGCATATGTATGTATGATAAATGTTATAAATTGTCAATTTTATATGGATGAAAGTATGTGTGTGTGTGTGTGTGTTTACATTCTGTAGGACAAATTGCTATTTACTTGTAACATTGTTTTTTGTTTTGTTTGTTGTTGTTTTAAATGATCTATTGTTTTCATTGTTCTGTTTGGCTGTCTATGGGGGTTTGGTTTTGACGTAATCCCCGGGTTGCGCGCGCATAACAGTAAATTTTTGTTTTTGGACACACAGAGAACAAAATCCATTACATATTTGCCTGCTAGTGCAGGTTTTTGTCTTTGTCTGATGTGAAAAAAATACGAAATTTATTGTTTTAGACAACAAATGAAAAACAATGAACGACGATATCAAGCAGCCGAAGTCTTGCTCGTTGGGTGACTGGGTTTTACTGTTGATTGAATATGCTCATAAAGCGTGTAATTGCCAAAACAATTGGCTGAAACTAAAGTTTTTTATGTAAGTGCTCCTAGCAAATTGCTAGCAAGGGAGGAGTCTAGTCTACTCTTAAACAAACACACAGTCACGTAAGTTCTCACGTTTTACACACTGGTTATAAACATAGTTGAAGAAATGGTTCAAAACAAAAGACGACGACTACGACAACAACGACTACCGTCTTTTGTCTGGACATTTCATAATGTATGACTACAAACCTATGGATGGATGGATGGATGGCTCGATGGAAGGCTTGATTGATGAATAAGCTGTAAAAATGTTATAATTTTCTAATCTAAGGCAATTGCATGTCTTCATGAAAATAACGTTTCAATTTGTATGAGTTGCTAGCTAGATTAGTATAAAAAAAATGTAGAAAACATTTAGCTCTTCCACAACTCCTTACGGAATTTGTCTTACCAATGCCCTAAAATATGCAACAATTTGTACAAACTATTGTCCTTTAACCATGTATAATCCAACTCCTATTGATTTCCTTATGATTTATTACTTCCATCATCACCATGCTTTTAGTTATATTATTGTGCCTTTATGGTAATGATGAATCAATAACAAGAGCGGCAGTGATGATTTCTTCCAATAGCGTAGCACACGCCCACAATAACAAAAAAAAACAACAAATAAAAACAAAGAAATAAGCAAATTTCACACACACATGTGACTGCATATATACGTACAAGTGTTGCCATAGCATCCAAAATTTTAAGCAAGTGGATTTTAACTATCGTATACAAAATATTTTAAAATAGATTTTAATTGTGTTTTAAGAAAATTTTGTATGAAAATTTTGCTTTAAAACATATTTCAAACATATTTTACTTTTTATGAATACGGCAGTAAAGATTTAAAGGCTAAGCCCCACTTAGCATTTGGAATGTTATTTTAACTGAGTCTTTTTGGATAACTAAAGGTTTAATCTTTTTGATTTGTAGTCAAAGATGATTCGCGTTTAAGCACAAAAATTAATTAACTAAAAATACAAGAACAAAATGTATATAAACAATAAAACTTTTTTGATGTTTCAATATTACAAAAGGCTTAGTAGAAACACACAGATCAGGTACGTGATCTGTTTTGGTTTTTTGATTTTTTCAATTTGTCCTTAACAAAAAGTAATCAATCGTTAAATATTGTTCTTAGATGACATTTCAGTTGGCATGTAGTCGAAATTCTCTCAGAAATTATAAAGGCAAATATGTACCCAGTAAAAACTTCGCCTACAAAATAATGTGTTGAGTAATCAGAAAATCATGAAGGCACTAGTTACAATGCTACTGAAAGAACTTTAAAAGGCATGTCCCAAAATGATCTCATTTAAAAGTAAGTCATTATTTTTTTACTTAAATACATCCAGAAAAAAGTAGTTATAGAAGTTGTTATACATGTAGTTAAAGAAGAAAGCTACAAAATAATAAGTTAAAGAAGCTATTCGTTTTGAAAAAGTAAGCGAAGTTTTTACTGGGTAAGTAAAAGTGGATATTTTTGTAAAATTAATAATTTTTTTTTAAATTTTGCGAGTTTTAAAGGCTTAAACATTATAATACTCGCTAAGAGGAAGCAATTGTATAGTCTATGGAGAAGCAGCCCTGTATGGCCAAGGGTTTTGTCAAAAGTAAAAAGAGACAAGTTGCAAGTTTGTAAGAATTTGGACAATTTAAAACCAAATGTAGAAGTTCATAGGGTTATCGGATGAGAGCAGGTAAAACTAGTAAAAATACATACATATGTACATTAAACCGACTAACCTTACATGGGCAAAAAAAAGTTCAAGTTGTGGCCCCCTAAAAATAAACTCAGATATTTTTTTCGATGATTCGAAAAATATTTGGGCTCAAGCGATAATCTCCCGTGAACTAAACCTCGTTAAAATTTGTATTTTTCATGAATAAAAAGTTCGGTAATTTTTTTTTCCAATGATTGACCCAATATAATAGATTATTAAGAATTCTTTGATTGTGCATTTAAACATTTTTAAAATCTAACCACAGACACGATAAATCGCAAGTTTATGCAAGTTTATGTCAATTTCAATTCGATTTTTTGAAAATTTATATAATTTTACTATTTTTTGTCCGATTGGGACATGCATTTGGGATGGACTCGTGAATACACCTGCTTCTCAGCCAGGACTTTGTGGCCTGGCTATGATGAACAGAAGAAACACTCTACTGGGATTCAGTAAAAAAAATTAGGACTGTGATCACGGTAATCACTGGGCACTGTCCTGTAGGGACTCTTGCGTGTAAAATGGGTCTGGAGTTCAGTGACTCCTGCATAAGTTGTTATGACGAAGAAGAAAAAGAAACTATGCTTTACAAGTGGTGTAGGGTAATGGCTCAAAACAGGGGCTCGTGACAGAGATTCAGAGTTTTTTTTTACTTTTTTAAAAATTATATCACAACAAGAACCATATTAGTTATATCAAATCGTAGTTACGTAGTTTGACGAATATTTCTTCATACTTTTTGTAAATTAAGATTAGAAGGAAGTGAAGCAAAAATCGTTTGTCATAAATATTTGTTTAGAGTCCAACATACATATATGTATGTATGTATGTATGTTCATATTTCAAATTGAATTTAAAATTAAGTTTTGTATTAACCAATTATTTGTGACCAATTCTATCAAAAAAATTATTACATCCATGGTTGTTTTTTTTTTTTGTTTATAAAATTTGATTTTTATTTTTTTAAATACCTATCTTAAAAAAAACTTGTAAATAGGTATATTTTAAGTTGCAAGTTATACAATTAACAGAATTTATAAAAATGTTTAACCTAAACCTCATAGTTCTTTAAATGCCGTTATGGCAACACTTTTACAAACACACTCATAAACATGCAAAACAATCAAAACAAAACAATCTAAACACACTACATACTATTCTTAAATACACTTGTTCATTCATTCATACATTTCATCTTTTTAAATGTTCGTTTGTTTGTTCGTTCCTTCCTCTTGTCCTTCGTTCCATCGTTCGTTCATTCGTTTGTTCATTCATTCATTGTTTTTGGCAAACGACGATATTTGCTGCTGAAAGTGAGCACACAATACGTTAACCCATAATATACCAATAACAAAATAGTACGAATACAACAACACCACCAACAAATACAACAACAAAAGAAACTAAACAAACAAATTCTTACTTTGTAGTCAAGTCCACAAAAACAATAGGAGAAATATAATGAAAATCACACAAAAAGCAAACATGCTCACAATCGCACATACATACATATGTACATACATACGTTCATGGAGTCAAACGCAAATGCAAAAAAAAAAAATATACATTGTAACAACAAAAGATCATAGCACTATACCGCAATCAACAATGTGGATTCAAAATTTTCTCCGGTAGTAATACGTTTTACATTGGGAAAACAATAAAATAAAAAAGCACACAAAACAACAAGTGCATACCCAAAGGTGGTGGTATGAAACACAGTGTAACGAATACGTAAAAAAAGTATTCAATAATTTCCCTAATTTTTCTCACATCAAAGATAGTGTACACATTTTCCAAAAACAAAAAAAATCCCTACTGCTTTTTGAGCCCTTTATCATAGGGTACAAGGATATAAAGGTATGCATTAGTTTGTCATTTCGTTTGTAATTTCTACAATATTTATCTTTGTTTACATAAAGTAAACATTTATTCAAATAATTTCTTGCCGATAAAATACCGTTAGAGGTAGACAAAATTTGGATCAGATAGTTTTATATCCACCATTTTGTTCGTAACACATCGAAATAATCATTGGCTAATCCTGTAAAGTTTAAACGTACATACAGTTAATCAAACATTGCTTTTTAAAAAAAATTATTTTAAAATGTTACAGTTTACGTCAAATATAATGAACAACTTTTTCAGTCTTACATATTTTATTTTTTAATTAATCTAAAATTTTTAATTAATGAAATAATAAAAAAAAATAGAAAATTCATATTACTGTTTTGAAATATTTTATTTTAAAAAGAATTGGAGTGCCTCGGTAGGCTAGTTTGTACTGAGCTAGTCTTTCAGCGCCGGGGTTGCGGGTTCGATTCCCGCCAGAGACTCTGGGTTCTTTCCTGCAGACAAGCGTATAGCTTCGCGAAATTAGCTTAGGAAATTAAAAAAAAAACACAGTTTTATTCTAGGGCTTGCATTAAACCGCAAATTTTTATAAACGAGATTACGATTAAAAAAAATCCTTAATCGCGATTATCAATTAATAGCATATATAGTTTTAGTATTTCATAAACATATTTATTTTAAAGATAAATAAAATTCGTAAACGCATTTTAAATTGTTAATTTGCTCTTACCAATTTCTCTTCAAATGGGGACAGTATAAAAGATATAAAGATAAATTGTATACACAATATAAATTAAAACAAAGCGAACAATTCTGCATCCCTACTCAAGTAAGATTGCTATATTCGGCTATGCCGTATCTTATATACCCTGCACCATGCTGCGATTAAAACAGAAAGTTTTATAAATACAATTCTTTAGATACAAATAAAGCAATGTTGTACCACGACCACTTGCCCACATTTGGAAATTTTAGCTCTCGATTTTCTCAGATTAACGAAAATAGATAATGTATTTGTATGGGCAGTGCCACGCCCACTTGTCCAGTCCCGCTCACATTTTGTCGGATGTTGTGTACTTATAGCCAATATGCTTGTTTCAAATTTGGAAACTTTGGCTCTTGCCGTTCTCTAGATATATGTACATACATCAAAATAAAATAAACAAAATAACAAAAACAAGGGATTTTTGGGTAAAATTAGAGGCAGTCGTCAGGCTGAACTTCAAAAGCAAACAATTCCGGGCTATATGTAACAAAAAAATATAATTAAAAAGTCCCCGTCATATCTAGGGTCTTCGGAAAAACCATTTCAACGGACACACGGACAACGTTAATTCAACTTCGCTCCTCATAAGCACCCAGAGTATATATACTGCATAGGGTCTAAGATCAATATTGAAGAAATAACAATCGGATTGACAAACTTAAGTATATCCTTTTAGGTTCGGTGAAGGGTATAAAAATTTTTAAATTACCCTTTTGTATAATTTTAAACTTTATTGTTCCACTTTATGACCCTTTTTGGAAAAAGCACTTACGTTTTGTTTTTTGTTAACACTGCTGAATAATAGCGATTCAGCTTAATATGTGTTTTCGAAAAAAAATTGCTTAAAAATTAACGTTCGAGTAGACACAAAGTAGAAACTTACAATTCCATGCTTTCGTATCTTAATTTGTTCGAAACGGGAATGGAGAAATGGACTTTAATTGAAGATTAAATAACAAAATATAGAACGCACATTCCTTAAAAGTAGTTAACTTACGACTTCTAAATTAGATTTTCGATGGTAAAATAAAAATTAAAAGTACAATTTCCGTAATAGCAAACATTAAATCAAATTACCAAACTTTTTTATTTAAAACTTAATTTGCTAAAAGTAAATTAAACATTAAATATATTAAATAGGACGAAAACATGTGCAAATAATCAAATGAAGTTCCCAACCATGGTGAAGAGTACACGAATATGGAACTTTTATCTTTTAGATTAATATATCTCCCACGAATACTGGTCCACTCTGTAAAATTTTAATAAAAAAATCGTGTATTTTTATGTTTCTAACTTAAATTGTAAAACAGTGTCCATGTTCTGTAACTCTCGCGTCGAGAAAGTTTTCGATTGAAATGTGTGAATTGAAACAAAAATGCTATAAATTGAAACAAACAGCTGTTTTTCTCACTTAACTGTGTCTGTAACTTTTTTTGGCGAGTACAAGCTGTCACGTTAGGAAACTACTAACCAATTTACAGAAAAAGTGTGTCTGTAACATTTTAGTGAGAAAAGTTCCCGCTTTGAACTGTCAAATAAACTCACGAATAAAAATGAGGCAAGAAAAAATTTTAACACTAAAAAACAATTAAAAATGCAAAATGCAAAGAATAATAATAATAATATCTTATTCTTGGCACATTTTTCATTGTTTTATTATTTTGCTTTTAACATTTTTATAAAATATACGAATTTCTTCAAAGCTCGTTTGCAAGCAACAAACATTAAAGTCGCTCTTTACACAATTTGGCTTAGCCGACGGTTGTGTTTTCACCGCCGTCGTTGAAAAATTTTCAATTTAAGTAAATTTTGGTCGCCGTCAACGATGTGTATTACTGGCGTTCTGAACGTCTGCAATGTCACATCGGCCTCGAGTGCAATATTATGACATTTATAACGTAACGACGTTATCTCTTTTGATAGTTTTCGACATGAGTTACAGATACACATTTTTCTCACTTTTAGAGAAACGATGGAATATTTTGTTTCACATCTTTTCGATGCAAGAAGTTCTCACTAAAGTTACAGAACATGGGTACAGATTATTTAATATGTTTTAATCGAAATCGCGTGAAGTGTTCTGCGATTATGATTACTATTAAACGATGCGATTAATCGCGATTACGTTAACAATAATCGTGCAAACCATAATATTTTATATTCATCTTTACCCTGGATCTCCACGTAGCAATATTTAATGCGGCAAACGTCAAATTTGATTGCTCCATTAAATTTGTGACATATAGACCGCATATTGTATTTATTTATTAAATTTCGAATTTCCAATACAACAAGATATAATATCTTATAATTTATAGTATCAGAATCAGGAAATTTATAGGAAATTATGTAAAAAACAGAAAAATAATATAAAATAAAAAAAAAATATATGTATAAGAAATATTAAGTTACGAATGCCATTAGAGCAGATTGCGTTCGGTAAAATTGCAGATATTTTGGTTGTTCTAATGTTGCAATTTTATGCAGAAAGACTAAGTTTTTAAGCTTTAAGAAGTTATTAAGGTAATATTAAAAACGCGGCTGGAGTGTTGAGAAACATGATCAAATCTCTTCAAGCGGAATATGTAACGTACGATGTTATTAAAAGTTGGGTTGAGTTTAGCAGTGTCTTTTGAGTTTCAGCCATTAAATATTTCTGATGAATACAGCGGAGTTGGTGGTAAATAGGTTTAAGCTTAAAGCAGTCTTATTTTTGGTGGTGTACAATACTGTGTAGCCCATAAACACCTTAGCATACTATACACTCTTCCGCATGATTGGTTGATGTGATCTGACCAAGTCATTGAACTGTTGAAAACCACTCCATGATTTCTTGCAGAATTTACAATATCAATTTTGCTGCCACCCAGAACAACATCAATTCTAGACTCAATTGTGACCGAATTTTTACAAATAATTATACATTTTGACTTCTTAGGGTTCATTCGTAAAGCATTTGCAGTCGCCCACAGGAAAATTTTGTTTAGATCGGTGTTAAGATCTGTAACTCTAGTGAAGATGGATGCTTTAGAGCTATCAAGGTAGACAGACCTGTATATCGTCAGCATACATCTGGATCCTGGAATAATTTTGCTATTTTGGTATATCATTAACATAGATCAAATACAGCAATGGTCCCAGTATGGAACCTTGCGGAACACCCCTTGTTGCCATGAGTGGCAATCCATTGCGCAATGATTGCTCTTCTAATTGCGTGAGCAATTATTGCTTAGCAATCTGCTGTAAAATGAGCTGTCATTTATCTGACATTTCATTTCTCTGTACGTTTGTTTATGGCAAAGCAATTTCACGTGTCCTCCAGCAATATAATCAGCATTGTTCTGTCGACGTTTTTGCTTGTACTTAGCAAAAAAAATTGCTACGTGGAGACCCATCGTTAGATACATAAGCACCAGTGCAGCCAGGGGAAAAATAAAAATGTTACGCTTTTCTATCAAAATAGTTAAATTTTTCGTAAAAAGTTACATTTTGAAATGTGCCTTAAATAAATAGTAAATTTATGTGATTTATGTTAAATAAATATTTTCATGCCATATTTCAGTGATAACAACAAGACAACAAGCAATTTCGAACATTTATATCTCTAAAGCAGCGGTCATCACAAAGAGAGACAGTTAAAAATGTGTATGTAGTGGTGAGTGCAAAGAGAGGAAAATAAATTCACTCGTTTGGGACATTAACTATGTGTTTTGTTCTTGTTTTTTAAAATTATGTCTTTTTACAAATGTTTCGTTAACCTTCTTGTTGTGTGTGTGTGAAATTCACGAAAAATGTTCGGCCCCCCGGGGCATAGCGTGATGATCGTTGCTCTATAGCCATGTGGTCTGTTCAAATTTGTGAAAAATGTTGAGCAACATTGATGAATTTACACGAAATTTTCGACATGTATCAATGTTACCTATCTTGCGAGTTCGCACAATTTGACATTTTTATTCCTTCAAAGTATGCGACATTGTTTGGCGTATGTAAACAAACCCCACATGTATTTAACAAAAACTTCTTTTTTTTAATAGAAAAGAAAGTAAATAGGGGTTAAAAACGGTTACCGGTTGTGTTATTTTAATTTTTGTTCGACATTTTTTGGATTCGACTGCAGTTCTTTTAAACTCTGGTAAAAATGTTGCCAGCAACATTTCGGAACGCTTTCACAAAAAGAAGAGTACAAGACTATTACCATTATTTCTTAGATATTCCGCACAAGTTTTTCTCATATGCGTTTCGACAGCATTTCACGTGAAAAGCTTAACAGATTATCAGGCTTACGTAAAAAAAATTGCGCAGCTAATTGTTCGACGCAGTGTTACTTCCAGCAAAGTTCAAAACTACATATTACGAAATTACACCTGATTTCAAATGAACGTTTAGTTATAAAAAAAAAACGTTTATAAAAAGAACAAATTAGAAAGTAGAGTCGGTCAGTTCCGAGCATTTGATACCCTAATCTACAGTATTTAAAGACAAATGTTTAAGAGTGTTCCCTTGTTAGGTCTCATATGCAATTAAAACAAAATAATGTTATGAGGTTAAGACTAAAATATAAGAAGTCTTAACGCCGAATATTTTCTAGGTAACTACATCTATTTGAGATTTTTTTCGACATACGTTCAATGCTTAACCCACCAGCAAAAAATTTTGTCATGACATAGAAGCTATTGTTTTTTTTATCAATACATACCAATATTTTTAAGGCTGCAATGGCATTACAAGCTACATATTTTCGTGAGTAGTGTTTGTTTGAAAATTTATTTCGTAAGATAATTTAAGTTGAAATAAAATATATTTGGGTCAAATTTTGTCCAAATACCAACATACTGATTCTCAAAAAACATATGAACAAAATTATCTTAAATTATCTTAAAAATTTCGACCTGTACTTTGCGCAGAAGGTCTACATGGACAGACAACCAGCCAGCAGGACGGAAATCGGTATTCTACATAAATTATTTTTATGTGTTTTACAAATCCTCACAAACTCCAAAATCCCTATTCACTAAAATAAGATAAATATCAGTCATACTAATAAGCTTCATATAGTAATTCAAAATAGTTTAACAAAAATAACAATAAAAACCCAAATGAATTAATTAAACTTTAAATAAAATTCCTGTAGTGGTTTCAAATCAGTTAAACAAATGTGGAGGGCGCTTATTATGTCTTACCTGAAGCTTTTAAATGTCAAAGCACGCACAAAAACAATTTCTTTTTGCAAAATAGGAAACATATCTCCAGGCAGGGTTTTAAAAACTGCAGCCGAAACTGTCGAACAAAAATCGAAAATATGTGTACAAATTTTCGCTTTTTGCGTTTTTATACTCTCACTTCAGTTTTTTAAACGCTGTCTCCAGGGTTTTGTTTTTAGTATAAATCTTCTATGAAGCTTATATTTATCGAAATCTAATTGTCTATCTCGCGACAATCGCTATTAATCTTTTGCTTGATAAACTATGAAAATATTTTCCTTTATAGAAAACGCTCTAATTGAAAAATTTGACACTACTAATTCAAGCTGACATTTGCAGAAGCAAATTTGATTTGCTTTAACACGACACGTATGTTTGCAGTTTGCAGTCACCTATAGATGACACTGTGAGTTGCCGGGTTAGTTTTTGGAGCTTGAGGTCTTGTTTAATATATCGAGCCCTAACCGCCAAAATAACGTAAGCACCAAATATCAAATTTTACAGGAGAGAGTTATTTCATATAAATTTTGTATGAAATTTGTCGCTTACAATAAAATTGTTCTTGCTAAAAAAACGTAATGGTACCTTACTTGAGGGTTACACGATCAAGTTTTGGCTATCAAGTTTTAATACACTCACACTTTTTTACCAATACACTCATACTTTTAAAAATTGATACGAACTTGCCTCTAAAATTCTCTTGCCAGTGAGTGTATCAATTTTCGTTCAAGAAAACAGCTTATTACAAATCTTTTGAAGTTGTTTTTGTTTTTTTTTTTTCACAAATATTTTGCCGGCAAAAGCTGAAGTTCTTTTTTTTTACAAATTGTTGCGGGAATTTTAAAATTTTAACTAAAAACCTAAAAAAAATAGTGAAATATGTTTATTAATAAAATTTATTTATAAAATTAATAAGCAAAATGATGTTCTGCGATTCATAGAGCTGTACAGAAGCCATGAAATTTTATGAATCTTTCATCACATAGGCGAAATGATTTGAAAATAAAAGCCTACGAGTCTATAGCTTCTGAAACAAAAATGCCAGTGGAAGAATTAAAGAAAAAAATAAAGTCCCTTCGAACAGCCTACAGTGCAGAAAAATCAAAAGTGGAAAATAGCAAAACATTTTGAGTTGTTTTCTCGGCGACGACATCTTGAAAAAGTAAATTGCTTTCAACTTGCGTGCAGCCTACGTCACAGCTGTCAACTTTTGCATATTTTGACAATCAGTATATGTAAAAGACTATCAAGAAAATCTTGATCGTGTGGCTGCACTGTTATGTGACCATGACATTTTGGGAGATGATGCAAGTGTTACCAATAAAGTCATTTATTAAAAAAAACGAAAATCGAAAATGATGTCGCTTACATTATTTTCGCGGTTAGAGCTCGATATATTGCCGGCAATAAATATATACAAAAAAGTGCTGTCTACATTAAAGATAACATAATTTTGACATAAACTGCAATATATGAAGCAATATTTATCTTTGGTGTTGATAGGTGGCGAGCTTTGAGAGCCAAATCCATTGTGAATACTGTGCTTTAAAGTTATACATCTAAAAACTTTTGCATAAAATCGAAAATGTTTAAGTTTTTTTTTTCGCTTAATAACTAACATTTTTTTTTTAATACAGATCTTAATACAGATAAATACATATCGCCTTTCGTAAATTATTGTGTTTTATATGGTTATATTTTACATATATTATAGAACAAAAAACGCCATTCCATTTTGGAAATTTATTGATTTTTTTAATAAATTAGTAATTTTTTTATCTCGAAAACCTGATGTGGTAGATAAAAACCAATTACAGATTAGAATTCAGCTCACGACGACTTCAGTGGCATTGCTTTATGACTCTGATACACAATTGCGGTTCAATGTCGTTAATGTGCCGAATTATCTCGTCCTTTAGCCCTTGAATTCTTGTTGACTTATTCGCGTACACTTTTTCTTTAAAATATCGCTAAAGAAAGAAGTCCAACGGCGTCAAACCACATGATCGTGTTTCGTTGGCTGTGTAGCGAGTATCACCATCCTGTTGGAACCACGTATTCACTAAGTGCAACAAATGCACTTTCATTTGAACGCCCAGTTTCAACAATCTTAACGCGCTGCTTAATTGTGTACCTCTTCATTGTTGAATTTGTCAAATGCTGAAACAAAGAAATATTGGGCAAAAAACTTGACGTTATGGTGTGACTCGCAATTAAAATCATGCATTATGGTTGAACCATCCTATATTATTTTCACTCTCACAATTTTTAAATTTTAAGAATTTTAGCGAAAGCCAACATGAAAACATAAACATTTTTGACACTACGGGCTTGAATTGCGAATTCACCTTCGCGTACCTGATGATGACGTTGTCTACTCAGGCCAACTAGAATTTAATTCGACTTGTGATTTCTGATGTTTTGAACTGATTTTTTAAATTTTTTATTAAACAATACACGGCTAACAGATTCAAATGCTCGCGACTGTCTTAATCTGTAATTTCCCCATTAAGATAATCATATGTTTCGCAGCTCACCACACTATGAATATTAGGTGAAAAACGGCGTACATAATAAAAGTTCACCGTTTTCACTGAAAATTTTTAAAAAGTGGGCAAATGTAAAATTTTTTTATAAGGTTGAACATGCAAGCAAACAATAGCGGTCGACATCGGGGGCCAAGATGTACACATATGTCAACTTTAATCCCTTAACAAAAAATCAAACTTGTTCTTAGTGTATAGGAATATGTGAACGAAACACATGTCACAGAGTACTATACAGAGTTGTCACGAGACGAAAGATATTGCGTTTTGTATGTTTCTTTCGTTGAAAGCTGCCCTTTTTGCATTTCTCTTTGCATCATATTTTATGCCGCAAAACAATGAGCACACATTTATTTAGTTGTGTTTATTTGCAAAACTGATGTAAAAATTTACTTTTAAGTTTACGACAACACGAGTAAATAATATTGTAAAACAAAATATATTACTTACACTAAATATTTTTTTTTTTTCAAAACACAAAACGAACTACTACTTTTGCTTAACGTGTTTTGTTATTTTTGTTTTGATCACACAATTTGTGATGACTGTAGCAGTCTGTTTTTACACATTGCCACTTTACTACCAAAAAAACGCTACATACATACCTTCGCAACTGATTTGGGCCTTTTTCGCACGTCACTTTGTTCACCTCTATAGAGTACTTTGTGTACATGTGTTAATCCAACGTATTGCAATTGCGGAACGAGGAACGATACATAAGGAACTATTGAAAAAGTCCGCACCGTTATTATTAGGGAATCGTTCAATGGAACTAGGTTGTTCCCGAAAGGCACAAGGTATAGTTTACGTAAGAATAGCGAACCCTTTACAATTTAGCAAAAATCCAAAATATACTGTATAAAAGATTTTAAGAAATTAATGCTTTAGATTTGTCAAAATGTTTTTAAACAAGTTAGAGTGCTGTATTCGGCTGTGCCGAATCTTTGATACCCTCCACCGACAGTTCGAATGTTTAAGGAGTAATATCTGTATGATGTTATTATTATCTTAAACTGTGACGATATGTTATTAATTATGGTTTTAGGCGACTAAACTGTTTTCCGGTAGTAGGGTTTCTATGGTGCCTAGTGTAAATTATGTACCGATCTTCACTAAATTTCACAGTATCATTTATAGTCCT
This sequence comes from Pollenia angustigena, assembly GCA_930367215.1. Taxonomy (NCBI): domain Eukaryota; kingdom Metazoa; phylum Arthropoda; class Insecta; order Diptera; family Polleniidae; genus Pollenia; species Pollenia angustigena. The sequence goes on along the minus strand of OV884061.1, from coordinate 19,018,621 downwards.
ATAAAACTGTGACGAGCCAAAATTTGTTATGATTGCATTATTTTATACGGTTTTAGGCGTACTAAACTGTTTTTCGGTAGTAGGGTTTATATGGGGCCTAAGGTAAATTATGGACCGATCGTCACGAAATTTCACAGTGTTATTTCTAGTCCTAAAAAACTGTGACGTACCAATTTCTGTTATGATACCATTATTAATTATGGTTTTAGGTGTACTAAACTGTTTTCCAGAAGTAGGGTTTCTATGGTGCCTAGTGTAAATTATGTACCGATCTTCACGAAATTTCACAGTATCATTTATAGTCCTATAAAACTGTGACGAGCCAAAATTTGTTATGATTGTATTATTTTTTACGGTTTTAGGCGTACTAAACTGTTTTCCGGTAGTAGGGTTTATATGGGTCCTAAGGTAAATTATGGACCGATTGTCACGAAATTTCACAGTGTTATTTCTAGTCCTAAAAAAACTGTGATGTACCAAATTTTGTTACGCTAGCGTTATTTTTTACGGTTTTAGGCGTACTAAACTGTTTTCCGGGAGTAGTGTTTATATGGGGCTTAGGGTAAATTATGGACGGATCTTCACGAAATTTTACAGCGCGACTTTCAGTCAAATAAAACAAATTTTTGCAAATCTTATCTAATTCCGTGCCTTGTTCCAGCATTGATGTTATTTTTTGTAACAAAATTATCATATTTTTTTTAGGTGGTGGTTCCACATTTTGATTCATAGCTCTGGTCCTACTGAACCGATTTTGCTGGATTTCAATCCCAAACTGCTTAGGATAACTAAAAGCAATTTGGCACCAAGTTTGTTCATTTCTTTTGAATTGTTCGAAAGTGAGCGTGTTTTCAACAGACGGACAGACAGACGGACATGGCGAAATCGACTTAGAATTACTCAAGGACCCAGAATAAATATACTTTATGGGGTCTGAGATCAATAATAAAAAAGTTTCACACGGAATGACAAACGTAATATACCCTCTTCACAACTAATTGTGGTGGAGGGTATAAAAATAGAAATTCTAGGATTTTTCTGTAAGGAATAAGTTTTTTTTCTAAAGGTTATAAAATAAACACTACATACATACATATAATATGATTAAAGAAAATTCGAACATAGACTTGCATAATATTAATCCGTAAAAAAATACCAATACTAAATTACAAATATACAATATAAAGGATACTGTAAGTAAAATGTATTTATTTTTCCATTGTAGCAATTGTGGCTTTCGCATGACAACCATTTTCGTAACACTGTGTGGTGGATGCTGCTGCCTGTTTCACATACAGACTAACTTCACATCTATGTTTGGTTGTATGTATATTATGGATGGATGATGCCTTTTGTTCAATTTTGAGAGTTGTTTGTTTTTCAGTGAGACATTGCTCGCCTTCGTTGTTGAACGTGTGTGTTCAGACACGCGCGTACGCATGCATGCATATTTTTGCCATGCAGCAGCAAGTAAGGAAGGCCTGTGTCTGTGATTACTTGTTATTTGTTTGAATTTTTTGTCTTTTGATTATTGTTGTTGCTGGCGTTCCTTTTGCTAGTGTTCAGCCATTCGCAAATTAACGCGCAACGACTTGAGTAGTCAAGTTAGTTAAGCCAGCCAGTCAAGCCATTAGTCGTTTAAGTCTTACGCTTAGTTTTTAACAAACAAACAAGTTCTCTACCAACAGACCGACCGATGTAACAAGCGATCGATCGATGTAACAACCGTTATTGGTATTATTATTATTATACAAATCATAATCATCATCAAGCCGTCATTAGCGTAAATACATTTATGTTGCAACAAACTTATGTTGTTTGTTGCTAGTGCAAAATTACAAAAAATGCATGAAAATAGCAATCAAAACAAAAATGAAAAAAAACATCTTAAAGTTCATCAAAAAAACCTTTAACAAAACAAAAAAATAAACACGCTCTTTAAGAAATAATTAAAAGTTTTCATTGCAGTTAAAAGAAATTAACAAGAGAAAAACAAACAAAAATCTTAAGTGCAACATTTTAGATGTGAATATCGTTAATTTAACGCAAAAATGAAAAGTTTAACAAACATCGATCAATCTGTTAAACTGCCCAGCCTGTTCCTATGTACTTATATGATAAAATAACGAAATTGTTTAGTGTTTTAATGCTTGAAGTTAGAAATTAACAAAGAAATTAAAAGGAAAACAAAAAAACAAATAATCCCACTGTGCAGCTAACGTGAAAAAGTATTTAAAACAAAAATAAATTAAATAATAAAAGAAATTAAATAAAAGCTTAAAAAGAAATTAGTGTAAAGCAAAATAAAGTTGAAAGCAGTTATTTTTTTAAGATTATTCTTTCGCCAAACCAACTGTTGAAAAACGTGATATTTAAAAAAAACGTGTTTTTTTAAAAACACTGTGAAGTTAATTTGAAATGTTATTAAAACAGGAGAAAGAACAATAAAGGAAAACATAAGGAAATAACGGCTGAAATAATTTAAAAGTAAACGGTTTCTTGATTACTAAGATCCACTATGCAAATGTATAACAAGAAAGACTTTTTATTATATCTTACCCACTGTGCAGTAATTTTTATAACCCCTCTGCTCTGCACAAAATATATAAATTAAAAAAAGGTTTCTTCCTTTGCTGAAGACCCACTGTGCAGTGAATCTTAATTCCTTTTTGTTTTTCTAAAGACAAAAAAATAAAAAAGCTAATTAATGAAAACAAAGAAATCATTTATTATTCAAAATTTGTAACGGATACATTGGAGTAACACGAAACTTAATGAAAATAATTTATCGCGCCTTAATCAGAAGAAAAAAAAATAATAACATCTGAATAATAGAAGTAATAAACAAGTGTAAGTGCTTTTAATTCGGCCAAGCCGAGTGTTTGATACCCTCCACCAACAATTAAAATAAATATGTTCATATATGTAGGTACCTATTCCCATTCAATTTATTAATGCCAATCGGGTACCAGGGTAGGCTAGTTGGTAGTGAATTATGTCTCAAAATGTTATGCCATTAACATAATTCATTACGATTTATTTTTTGTGGAAATACCTTTTTCTGCAATTAATTTTATATTGGAGTTATTGCCATCAAAAAACTCCGTTATTGTCATCACCAGATTTTTATACGTTAAAAATTGTGTAGGAAGTAGGGGCATAAGCTGTTACCAATTACGGATTTATACTGACAAAGTTACTATGCCTGGGTTCACACTATGAAAGCTTTATTTCAGAAAGTTTGTGGTTATTAGTGAGAAGGGAAAGAATACTAAACTCGGACTTTCGGAAAAAACGTTCAGCTTATGAATCCAGACTAAAGTGTTGTTTATAAGCGCTTCGACTTATAATTACGGATAACAAATGATAAATTCGTTTCCAGACAAATATATATGTAGGGTTAAAAAAACAATTTTGGTGCCTAATTTTGCTCACGGCGTTTTTTATAGGTGCCTATTATGGACTTTATTTTATTATCGACAGCAGTCAAATAAATTTTGTTTAAAAGTTTAAAAAAAATTAAAGTTACGGAATTAAGTTTGTTTTCATTCAATTGAGCTTCTGCCGGGCTTCATCCCATTTTTTAAATTCTGAATTTTTTTACAAATCCTTAAAAAAAAAAAATCCATAAGTAAAACGAGTCTTTCCACTACCTGCTTACTACCTTCAACATGTATTAAACTATCAAAACTTATGTCACAACTTTAAGTTGGCATCACTGCTTTATTTGAGCACCTATTTAACAGCTGATAGTTGCTTTTTGTTTAGTTTGCTTTGAAATTTCATAATGAGTCGACTTACGTCAGAGCAACGCGTGCAAATTGTTGAAATTTTTAATCACAATAATTCGGCGAATGGGCTGCAGAACAAACTAATATTGATTTTCCATTCAAAATTTTATTTTCCGATGAAGCCCGTTTCTGGTTGAAGGGGTACGTAAATATACAGACTTGTAGCATTTGATCAACAGAAAATTACTGTTTGGTGCGCTTTATGGGCTGGCGGAGTCTTGGCCCGTTCGTCTTCAAAATCGATCAGAATGCGAAAAGTTGTATTCCAGATTGCGCCTTTTACGCGCAGCCGTGGCGGCCAAGCGGCAGAAATCATATTTAAACATTAATTTCAAAAATATTGGTATTGAAAATCGCTTTCCTTGCTTTATTATGATTTAAACTTGTGTCACTCTATAAAAACACCCTTTATTTAAGGATGTGAAGTTAAATTCGTCAGTTAAATACGTTCCACACCTCTGTTAACTACATTCCACACTCTGTTAAATATGGTAAATTTTTAAAAATCAATATTTTTTAATTAAAAAGCGGAATCGTTTATAACTTTTGATTAATTACTAAAGAAACCATAAAAATTTGTTACTTATTTCTAAAAAATTTAAAAAAAAAAATTAATTTTAATAAGGAAAGTGGTTCAGTACTTATTGGCTACTTTATGTTTTTTTAGGGCTTGATTCCAAAACTGTATTGGACATTTTTCCGGATTTATCAGGAGAAATGTAACGAGGGGTGAAATATAGGAAAACTAAAAATATTAAAATATCAGTTTTGGGCACTTAGGACAGACCTGAATGGGTCTACTCCCTTAGAGCTTTCAAATGAATACCCCAAACCCCATTCAGGTCTGTCCTTAGTGCCCTAAAAAATAATATAAATTAGCCAATCAGTACTGAGCCACTTTCCTTATTAATATTAATTTTTTTAAATTTTTTAGAGAATAAGTAAAAATGTATTACGTTTTCTTTATTAATTAATCAAAAGTTATATGCAATTTCGCCTTTTATTTAAGAAATATTAATTTTTAAAAATTAACCATATTTAACGGAGTGTGGAATGTAGTTAACAGAGGTATGGGACGTATTTGACTAAAGAATTTATCTTCACACACTCCCTTTATAAACATTTTTAAATATGCTTGCACCGTCGAAAGCAAATTTGTTTTCGTTGAAAAATTCGATGCACAACGAAATTTTCTATAGTGCAGCCCATGGTGAAATAAACAGGTGGCAGCACTACGCCAGATGACGATTTTTTGCTCTTGCATTGCTTGTCTAGGTTTATGTCAAAGTTTTGTTTTTGTTTACAAAAATGCCACGTTTCGTGCTGTGATTATTGTGTTTTATTAAAGTTCTTGATAATTTAAAATTAATATAAATAAGATATTAACCATAATTAAATAAAAATTGGCTAAAAATAATTTATTTCATCACGTTCAGCGGCACGCTTTGATTTTTGTTTAAAGTATTTTTTGACGTAAACGGTGATATAATTTCCATTTTTGTTGTAATGTTATATTTTTTGCCGTAACGATGCCACCTTATGAGTGCAGCCAGCTCATATTACAAGTGTACATTCGATGTTCGGTAGCCAGCGAAAATCGTTTGTCGAATGTAACTCATAATAGGGGCCATTGTCTCTTGTAATAGGTCGAGTCTAAATGACAAAGGATGACGATAGTGTACAAAAATAAGGATGACGTTCTAGGGTGAATTAAGTTATTGCATTTTTTTTTTTATATTTACGTTGTAACTGATATTTAATAAACGGAAATTAATGAACTTTCTTCTACATTATAATAGTTGAAAGTGCCTCAAGTCGATCTGGTAAAAATTTAAAAAGACAAAATTTCATATAATTTAAAATTTTTCTTTAAAGAAAGTTATAATTTTTTAGTCATATGCAAATGCCCCTTAGTCTGAGTTCATACGGCTCATGTCTTATTGACAAGATTCTTCCTTTTTCTTCTTTGAACATGAATTGGCGTTCAAATGATTTATGTCATGTTGACGACATGTGCTTTTTTGATATTGAAAACAATAACAAAATTAAACAACGAATGAAAAAGCAAAACGTAAAGACAGTACATGCATCTGTGTACTCGTTTCCTTTCCCGTCGTCCCTCTCGCCTATAAAGTAGCAATCATGTCAATAAGACAAGAGCCGTATGAACACAGACTTACGCAAAACCGAACACGCAGAGAATAAACATTTTCAGTATAGTGTCCTCCAACAAAACTATTTTAAATGAAACTAGATGACCCGTGCGAATATTTCGCACCGTTAGTTGTCATTTTTGTAACATAAAATGAAAATAATTAATAGAAATTTTAGTAACTTCAATACATTTTATTAAAAGTATAATAATATTAGAAATCATAATATATGTATATCATACGTATTTACATACATACAAACATATGTTTAAATGCTTTTATAATACTTCTTTGAATACAATGTTAGTGGTAATGACATGATCATCGTTAACTTTTTGCCCGTACGAATCCTTTATCAATGAAAATATTATTTTTTCAATTTCTAATTATTTTTCGTCCTTAGTGTTAGAAATAAGCTTTAAAATGAGATATCATTCATTAAATTTGATGCGGTGGTATGGGAGATATTTGCAACCGACAAAAAAAAGTGCTTTAGAAATAATATATATGATTCTTTAAACATACGATGGTTAATTTAACCATGTTATTGTCACCGGTTAAATGCGCCCTCCAACAAGAAGCCACAACTATATTATGGTTGCCTCTAAACACGTTCAACATGACAATATTTTGTTTACCACTAATTATTGTTTGGCCTTAAATTAACAATTGTTTAAAACAACCATGTTATTATAACCCAGCAAAAAAAAATTAGTTTGCCCAAGAAGAAGAGATATTTTCATGATTCCGTTAGCACTTATTTACTTGAATGAATTTAAAGTACATACATTTCAAAATTCTAATTAACTTTTATAATTGAACGCATGAAAAATATTCTCATCCAACTCTTTAAAGAATTTGGTATTCTTTAAGGATTTAAAAGTGACGAATATTTTATACAATTAAAATTAATAATTGAGTTAGATTTATTGAATTTGTACATTTAATTTTAATATTTAAACTTGATATATTGCGTCCAAATAAATATTTTCATTAAAAAAGAAGGCAAAACCCTCACAACTTAATGGATTGAAAATATTACCGTTTTCAATCGCACTCATTTCAATTAATATTCCAGATCATAAATACATACATACCTACCCAGTTGGCCATGTCTTCAAGACAACGTCGACGACGCGTACAAGACCCATAGTAAATCCTTGACGACATGTTGGCGAAATCCCATGCAAATCGTCGACTACTTTTTCGAACAAAGGGCACTTAAGTCGTACACGTTAATGTTCATATGGGTAACAATGTGGGCTAAGTTGTCATATAAACGACTTTTTTCTCATAAAGTCGTTGATGCCCGATAAGCGATATTACCTTAATAGTGCCGTTGATGACAGTATTGTGGACACAATTAAGTCGCCGATAGGTAAGTGACAATAAGGGATTTAACGAATAGAGATACCGATGTATCGGCGATACTTAGGATTTGCCGTTATATCCCGGATAAGGGGAAGGTCTACCTTGAGGATATAGATACTAAATGGCTTCCTGACGACTGCAGTATATTTTTAGCGGAGGTTCTAGGGATTTTGAAGGCAGTAGATTTGGTAGGAGGTAACATTGCTGGGGCTTGACGTTCACTATTTATCTGGACAGCTCTTAGCGGCTTGATGGGATGTGAATTTATTCAAAACTAGTAAATTATTGTAGAAAAGCTCTAAGGCAAATATTAGGAGATTATAAATTGAGTGTATGCTAGGCTCCTGATCACTGCAACATTACCGCTAATGAAATGGCCGATGAGTTATGGAGACTGGGTTCGAAAATAGGGGATACTGGTTGTGTGGAGAAAGTCAGATCTCCAATAGGATTTTGATTAATAAGGGAGTGGGTTGTGAACTTAACATATGGCAATGAAGTCAGTAGGAACATTAATTTGTTTGTGCTTCTTGGCCCGTCAATTCACGTATATCCAATTTCACAATTGAAGCACAGCCGCGAATAACGTTGTAAGTTACAAAATAATTATTTTTCAGGAGAGTAAAAAAACGTTTTTAGCAAGCAGTGTTATTTATTTTTAAATTCTTTTTTTTATTATCAAAAATAATGATAATAAAAGCAAAATAGCAAGAAATTTTAATTTTAAATTACATACAAATTTCCAGTTTAAATTTTTTTATTACATGACAACGTTAGCGACCAAAAAGATTTGAAACACGACAAAATGCATGCAATGTTCACTTAAGTTGTCCTCGATAAAGTATTATACAAAACTAATTTAAAAATACGTAAATACGATTTTAAACACGACAAAATGCACGTTTTGTTACTTAAGTTGTCGTCATTAATGTTATATAGGCGACAAATTCAAAAATGTCCTGAAGACATCGTTGACGACATTTACGTCAAAGACCATTTTGCCATATGGGTACATACATAAATACACACATGCACACATGCAAGGGTGTCCTCAGGAGAGGGAGTGACGTCCTCGCGGACCCTGAGCTGTCACAGGTTGGATGTACCAAAGTAAGTATATATGCTCGGTGAAGGCTTGTGATAGGGGGTGCTTCTCCAAAGAGAAGCAGTTAGGAGTTTGATGTCTCCATGGTGCCGCTAGTCGCATAACAAAGGCGCGACGGAACCCATATCGGGTGGCTTCCTGGTCAGCGTCTTATCCAATGTTAGGGACGGCTGTTATTCTCCACCCCGCTAAAAAGCATTTAGATTAAGCCCAGTGCGGGAGGGGTTCTCTCGCCGATGCTATGGACGCTTGTCGTCAACGAACTTCTCAATAGACTTCAGCACGGGGCAGCAAAGATGACCGCATACGCAGATGACGTGGCGGTGATAGTTACTGGCAATGATCTGAATACTATTAGTTCTGTAATGGAGGCTACATTGGCGATAATCAACCAGTGGGCAGCCGGAGTAGGACTGGGAGTTAATCCCGAGAAGACGGACCTAGTACTATTTACGAAAAGGTATAAAGTTGGTCCATGGAGGAGACCTAAACTAGGGGGTACTAACCTAGAACTTAAACACCACACTAAGTATCTGGGAGTAATACTGGATAGCAAACTGTCGTGGAGACTGAATGTGGAGGAGAGGGAGAAAAAGGCAACGATTGCGCTCTACGCATGTAAGGGAATGCTAGGCAAAACGTGGGGTCTAACCCCTGCTCTTACACATTGGGTCTACACAGCGGTGGCGAGACCAATCCTACTCTACGGGATACTTGTGTGGTGGACGGCCTTGGATAAGATATCGTACCGGAATATGCTAACGGGCGTACAGAGACTCGCCGAACATAGTATCACCGGTGCTCTGCGTAGTACACCGACTGCGGCAATGGATGTGATCCTGGACTTGCAGCCGATTCATCTAGTGGCAGAAGGAACTGCAAGGAGGTCTGCGATCCGCTTAAGGGCGACGGGACAATTTGTATATGGACTCTATGGTCATGGTAGTATTATAAGGGGAATAGATTGTAGCAGTGACTACACCATTCCGAGACTGACACTTGGAAGGAAACCGCGAGTTACCATAGAGGAGGACGGCTGGTTGGTAGGACTCCGATCAGGCCAAGGGACCTTCAGATTCTACACTGATGGTTCCAAAATGGAGGACGGAGTTGGAGCTGCAGTCTACTGCCGAGAACTGGGTATTCGGGAATCGTATAAGCTTCCCGATTACTGCAGCGTTTTCCAGGCGGAGGTTTTTGCAGCCAAAATGGCTGCTGATTTGGCACGTGTTCCCAGCACCGAGAACTCGCAGGTATACTTTTTCATTGATAGCCAGGCGGCGATCAAGGCTATAACCGCGGAATACTCATACTCATCTGTCGTCCATGAGTGTAGGGACTCGATAGATAGACTCTGTGTCAATAGGAGAGTGCATATCTACTGGGTTCGCGGTCACCAGGGCATAGAGGGCAACGAGGAGGTGGACGAATTGGCGAAACGGGGGGCCCGTTTACCACACGATAGGATGGTGGTCACCCCGGCTCCAATTCAGAATATAAGGAGAGATACGGACTCTGCTATACGGAGGAGATCAGAGGCGTTTTGGGAAAACACAAGAACGTGCAGGCTTTCCAAGGTTATGTGGGGATCCTATGATCCGGAGTCGTCGAGAATGCTTCTGTCGCTATCGAGAAGGGACTGTAGACTTCTGATAGGTTTTATAACGGGTCATTGTTGGACTGCGGTATACGCCTATAGGGCGGGCCGGTTGAATAGTGACAATTGTAGATTTTGTGGGGTACCAGGAGAAAAGGAGACGGTAGAGCACTTGCTATGCTACTGTCCGGCACTCGTGCGCTCCAGGGCGAACTGTCTGGGAGATCATTATCTCCAAGATCTCGGGGAAGTCTCTGGAATTGGGTTAATGAGACTCCTTGCATTCGTCAAGAGAGTGTGGGGTACCTTGGATACCATCACATCTGACTGACCTTTTTACTTTCTTCTGTGGGTTATCGGACAATTGTGGTAACGCTAGGGACCTATTTGGTCTATGCGGGGTCTTTGTGACCGGCCACTCTAACCTAACCTAACCTAACCTAAGCCCAGTGCGATCGATTATGGCATTCCTGTGCACAAAGAAGTTGTATTGGCAGAACCCCGGATGCTCTCCCCGATTTGGACGGATCTGGCTTTCGCGGAGGGATCCATAAGGTCCTTTTATCTACCTTCGCATGCACCTCACTGCTTGCAAAGGGTCCCATGAGATCTTGACCTGACTGCACAACGAACGGAGATATCGGCCTTGAGTTGGGATCAACTAGAATCATGGATGAAAACAGAAACCAACACAAGGAGAGTGAAGATACCCAGTACGTCAACTGGCAGAACATCGAGTGATAAGCCACAAGTGCAGGAAGCCAAGGATGAGGCAAACTCTCACTGGGTTAAGTGGGTCCCAAAGCAAAGAAGAGGAAGCGTCCTGCCAGAAGGAAGACTTCCCGCCCGGATGACCTTTCCAGACTTCATGAGAAACGTCGTATGCGGACATAGTCCGAAAGGTTAAAAGTGATCTCAAGTTAGAAATTCTTGGTAAAAACGCCAGGAATATCCGGAAAACAGCGAAAGGCGAATTACTCTTGGAGCTTAATTAACCTGCCCATGAGAATACAGGTGAATTTAGACATATCAAATGATCAAGACATTGAGATCAAAGATATGGATAAGGTCTACAGTTTCAACGCGGGAATTAATACCCGGGAATCCCGGAACATTTTTTTAAAATTAATCCCGGGAAATTTTTTTTTTTTTGGGAATTTGCGGAAACTTCAAATTAAATTTTTTGAAAAACGAGCAAATAAAATATATTTTAACTAAAATTACAATAAACTACCTACAAATCGAACTATTTTTCCTACGCCAATAAATCAACGGTCTTTTAATTGCTGACGAAATGTCTAAAAAACTTCTTGAAGTAGAAAAGTACTATAAAACCAACGTCTGAAGAAAACCAACGTCTGTAGAAAGCGAGAGCACGTTTTCGGTAGCAGGCAATATACATATCAACAGCAATGAAATAGAATCTCTGGTGAGCTTTTAAATGCTTTAAAAATACTAAAAAAATTTTGCTTAAAAGAAAATTAATTTTACCAAGTTGCTATTAATAATAACTACTAAATATAAATAAGTTTAAATAATTCGTGATCTCCCAAAAAAAATTAATATATACGTATATATGTACTATATAAAATGCATGTAATTGTTGCGATTATCAAATTCTTCATGGCATAGCTGTATAGACCATGAACAAATATTAACAAATGATGCACCAAACGCGATGAAGTTTTGAATTAAAATTTTTCTCCTTAGTATGTATACAAAATTAGCATTTAATAACAAAATGTTAATTTAGTATTTTCTAATAATTTCATGAATATAACAAGATCTTATTACCATTTGTACGGAAGAAGGGCGCAACCAGTGATGTTAACCGTACGGTAATTACCCTTTTTTACGGTAATTTTGAGCCCCAAAAGGTAGCAAGGTAATTTCATTTAAAATACGGTAATATCAATTTTGGGTTTTTTGATATTTATATACATGCTTACATATGAAGGCTTTATGATTTTAACTTTTGAGAGGTGATTTTCAACCAGTTTTAGAAATAGATGAATGTTATACAAAAAATTAAGAATGTTATGTTTCTGCAAATGCTTAGGTAACAGTGATAGTTATATAATTTATTTTATTTTAAACTTTTTGTCCGTTTCAAAATCAACAGCATTTAAAGTAGCCGTAATGTGATGCATTTAAATATAGTAAAGCTTCGTACAGACGGTGGTCAGATCTTACAATGTAGTCCTTTTTCTGACAATGGTGCCATTGTCAGATGCATTAATTTTACACATCTGCCAAATGAAAATGAGATTACAATGTTAACACAGTTGCAATTCTTTTTTGGCAATTTTAATGACAACATTGTAAGATCTGACCACCGGCAGTACGAAGCTTAAATATTAAAACTTTTCAGTTGAAGCAAAAATATATGTTTTAATTTTGTATTAAAGACATATGAAAAAGAACTTTTATACCAATAGTTTCATCATAAGAAGATGACAAAATAGCACTGTATTTTACAGCGGGAAGATATGAATATTGCGTGTACATTTTTTACAAAACGTAATAAAAAAATTTTTGAGTCAATATTCTCTTGCGATATTCGAATTTTAAAAAATTCTGTCTTAGTTGAACGATACCAACTCCGGTCCAAATTCAAACTTTTTAGCTTCAGTCGTTTAGGCTGTGCGATGATGAATCAGTCTGGCAGTAACGTTAAAATTTTAGTTATATGATGATTTTACTTTCGTATTGATAAAAAATACAATAATTTTGGTTTAAAATATGTTTTAAACAAAGATTTTCATTACAATTTTTCATAAAACACATTTAAAATTTAAATAAATTGTTTTTAAATACTGCTGTGAATGTTTAAATTAAAAAACCTTTGCGTACGGTAATTTCTTCTCAAAAACGGTAATTTTTAGAGGGCCGTACGGTAATGAAAAAATAAAAGTTAACATCACTGGGCGCAACAAAAATTGCGATGTTATGACTCTATTTCGCGTTTTTTTTTTTTAATAAACTAAATTTTAATGTCAAATGATAGCTGAGTTGTTTGGCGAATATTATATGAAACAGCGATAATTTCCAGAAAAAAAATAATTTTGCAGGTAAAAGTTTTATTTAATTTTATTTTGGAGTTTTCGAAATAATTTTATTTTTTACTTTTGGTACGCACCAAATCCAATATGAGTTGGATCAAGGGTGGTGTCGAAATTTTTATTACAAGTGTTATAATTATTGTTGTTTGTATTATATTAGGATTTTTTTCTTTTATTCGTCGCACTATTTAAAATGAAATTTAAAATATAGTGCATATATAAACAATAAATATACCATATATGTGTATGGAAATAAAAAAACAAGTAATAAAATATAGTCGGTCTATCCCAACCTTAGGACACCCTACACCACAGTCTTTAAAAACAAATTTTCGAGAGTGTATGGCTATATGAATAGGGATCTTTCTACGTTTTAAATTTCATTAAAATCGGTTTGATATTTTCTGTAGGCAAATATTGCCCCCCCCCATATCCCCTCGTGGTCCTATTTTTTAAAAAATGCATAGCTTAGGTGTCCGTACTTATATGGATCTATTTACATTTTAAATATCATTAAAATTGGTTTGATAGTTTTAAAAGTGTCCCTCTATCTCCCCTCGTTGTCTTACGATTTGGCCCATTTTCAATAGGCTTGGTCCTTGTGCAAAAAAAATCTTTGTGCCATATTTTATTAAATTACATGGTTACATGGACAGCCAGCCAGCCAGGACGGACATCGTTAGATCAACTCAGAAAGTAATTCTGAGTCGATCGGTTTACTTTAAGGTGGGTCTATGACCAATATTTTAAGGTGTTACACACATCAGCACAAATGCATAATACCCTCTCCACTATTGTGGTGTGGGTATAATAATTTTATTACCAATACTAAATTGCGCATCGCGTGGTCGGATGACGAAATTTTGTTCAAAAAAAGTAACCACCCTAATGTACATATTAATGTAACAATTTATTTGATTTTGTTTTGGCTTTCTGTGGAATTATTATAATGTGTATATTCTATCAAAAAGTAAAAACTTTTGCCTTGAACTCATTAAATGAGATCATTATTTTATTCAAAGAATCCCGGGATTCCCGGCAATAATATTTTTTTTGTTTCGTTTCCCGGGAATAGAAAAAGTCCGGGAAATTAGGTGACATCCAAGAAAGACGTCCATTACGCTCTTCAGAAACAAGGCGAGATGTTAAAAATTCTGCAGATTTCAGCAATAAAATCGTTGAGGAATACCAATGGTGGCACGCAAACTGCCACTGTTAGATTGAGTGCTGAAACCATGTCAGGGCTCCAAGGATACGCATTGGATGGGTCGTATGTCGAGTACGTGAAAGAGTACAACCAAGAAGGTGCTTCAGATGTTTGGACTACGGGCATTTGGCAACAAATTGTAGGAGCTCAAATGACTACTCCAATAATTGCATACGGTGTGGCGAATATGGACACAAGATAAGGACGTGGTTGGCTGTCTAGTAAAACTGATGCTAACAGTAATCATGCTACGGGAGCATTTGCCTGTTCTTACAACAGGAAAGAGCTGCAAAAACTCGTATCCTGAAGATGAGAGTGTTGCCGTTGAATCTCAATCATTGCCGAGCAGCCCAGGATCTGCTTAAACAGAGTGCGCGTGAGCTGAAAGCAGATATTGCTCTGCTTAGTGAGCCTCACAGCAACGTTAATACAAAAAACTGGGTGGCTGACAGTTGCAATACATCTGCGATTTGGTCCGTCAACAATAGAGTACTGCACGATACAATGAAAACCCAACGGGGTGGCTTTGTCCGTGCTACTCTGTCTGGAATATCTATGTATAGCTGTTACATCCCACCGAGGTATACAATACTTGAATTTCAGACAATCGTATGTAGAATGACTTCCAATGCAATAAACAGAGGACCTCTTTTGATCACAGGGGATTTTAATGCATGGGCAAGGGTGTGGAGCTGCCCGAGTACAAATGAGAGAGGACGAATATTGTAGGAGTCATTCGCAATGCTGAACGTGAAAATTATGAACTCTGGTAAAGAGCAGACGTGCAATCGTAATGGAGAAGGTTCTATAATAGATGTTGGCGTTTGCCCGCGCAATTATTTCGACCCGAATACAGTATTCTATTAGTGATCATTATACAAACAGCGATCAAAGTGCTATAATCATGGACATAGGAAACGAACCATTGGCACCAAAGTTAACGAATGTTCCCAGATGGGACTATAAGGGCTGGAGAGCTAACACTATTGGCAAGGAACTGTTCAAAGTTTATTTGTCTGAGAAACTTATTCGGAAAGTTACTCAAGCTTGCAACGCCTCGATGAGAAAAAGAGGACAGGGTGGAACCAAACCATCGGTGTATTGGTGGAATGAAGAAATCGCAAAATTGCGAAATGACTGTATACGAGCCAGAAGGGTATATGTAAGAAAGCTTGCTAGACACAGAAATGATATGCATCATCAAGAGCTTAAACCTATAGAGCCTATAAACTGGTGACGAAGAAGTTAAACTGTCTGGATAGCATAATCTGTAAAAGATAAGACTCGCATAAAGCTACTACGCCCAGTACGGTTTCAGGAAATGTAGATCAACAATGGATGCTTTAGGGGTTGTTGTTGATACAGCTAAGGAGGCTATTGAAGGTGAAACTGGAGGACTGGTTCCAAGGAATATTGTGTGGTTGTAACGCTGGTTGTTAGGAATGCGTTCAATACTGCAAACTGGGAGAAGATCGTCAATGCCTCGAACGGATTGAATGTACCTCAATATTCAGTGGCAGTAATTAGGGATTATTTCCGATATAGAGTTCTGTACCTCAATTCTGTAACTTTTTGAATTTAACTACCGATATCGTTAATTAACGAGAAATCTCGGTTACTTTAACGAATTTGTTATTCTGTATTTTAAATAGACAAAGATTTTTATTAAGAAATATTGACGACAAATATCGGTAAAAATATAAGAACGTCAAAAATATTTTAAAATTCATAAAAAAATACAAAATAAATTTGCTTTATTGCATTTATTTTAACAAAACATGAATGAAAACGTGTAAATATTGATTATATTTCTAAACAAATATGTTGGTGTTAAATCTTTTTATACATAGGGAAAATTTTCCAGATGACTGAGCCACTCTAGCGCAACATCTGCTCTTACTTTTTATACCTACACTACTGTATGTGAAGAGGATATTATGTGTTTGTACCAGAGATCAGCAATGAATCGTTTTTTCGATACTCATACTGACTCATGCAATTGTAAGGATAAGTGCGTAGAAATCATTTCAACTTTACTACTCTGATTCACTCATACTCACAAAAGAAATATTTATGAGTGCGACGTCGACATTATACGCATACTCAAAAATGACCTCAGCTTGATTTATAATTTCAAGAAAATAACTTACAATACTCACAATGATTCAAATCATTTAGGTCATCTATTTACCGTTTAAACACAACAGAGAAAACACACAACTTAATAATCAGCGCTGCCAGATAAATTTGCCAAAAACTCGTCCACTTCATACGTGTAACTTTAGTAAACTGTAATTGCCAAATCGTCACTTTGCTATTTCGGGGACAAATCTGGCAGTCTCGCATTTTGCTTCGCCTATACACATTGACTTGATGCTATTGAGTTTTAATTTAATTTAAAAAATATTTTTTTTACAAAACCTAGTGCGTTAAATTATTAACTGGGGGCTCAACCGGGGTACTGAATAAGTATCCGTCAAAGAACGGAGAAAAAAACATTAAACAATTGTAAAAAAAAAATATCCGAAATTTATATCAAATTTAAATTAAAGAAAAAAGCATCCTAATAGAATAGGAGAAAATCAACTTGAACATATAGAGTAATAAAAACAAATATATCCTGATTAAGAATAAAATAATGAAGAAGTGACAATAATAGGTTCTTTCAACAGGTACATAGGCAGCAATATATGACCGCCTATGGCAATCTAAGAGATCTATTAAAAATGTATTGAAAATTTGTCTAACCCTCTAATGCTTAAGTCCGCCTCTAGGCGGGGTAGCAAAAAACCGTCATAAAATTTTTAGTTTTGACAATATTTCATTAATAAATAATTCTAGGTATAATTACTGAGGAGAGGGCGAAGGTTCTCATTGGTGACAGTAGGGTATCTAATTCTATTGACTCCCTTACGAACCGTCGCAATGTGGGTTATATTTGCCTGTTTTATCGTTACTATAATAGGATGTGTTCTGACGACTGGTTCCCGAAACCCGAGCGTTTGTTCGTAATACACGTTTATCCTCAAGAGCCCATTCTTTTGTGGTCGATTGGCATGTGAATCGTACAACGGATTACATGAAGAATTCTATTTTCCTAGTTCCAACACAATGCAATGCATTAGTAGTGGTCATCCCCTGAGTGCTGGTCCTAACAGAAAAAAATGCTCCGTTGATAGCTAGGATAGAGGAACTGACTAGGAGTTTAGGCGCGTTAACGGCTTACAAAACGGTAGGAGAGCTTGGGGAAGAAAGAAATTAATATTACTATAAGTTGCGACGACCCTTTGGACGTAATAAAATCTCCGCCAACTTTTGACGGAAAAAATTCGTACGTAAGCTTAATGCATCATAATCATAAATATAATTATGCTTCTTGCTACTGAAAAGTTAGGTTTTAATTTAGACTGAGAACTATGCAGTTTAATAAATTAAAAATATATTTTTTTTAAAAACCTAGTGCGTTAAATTATTAACTTACATACATACACGCACACCCATACATACATACATACAAACATACATTTTTATTTTTGGAGTCTGTAAACGGAGTTTATCCCCTCCCTGTATGCCATAAACCTTGTAGACTCTGACCATATCGATGCTGCATACAGGATGATACTCTTCACGACCTCAACAAGAACTTTCGTCTGTAGGTATTTGGGACCCCTCATGTTGGGCATTACGGCACAACGCTAAGCACGTTCCTCCGGCTTTGGTTTTTATGTAAACCAGATGAGGTTTGAAAGACAAACGATTATTTATCATCACTCCCAAGTACTTAAGATAATCTTTCGTTCTGATCGAGTATCCGCCAACATTTAGGGTAATATACTCCTCTGTTTTTCGACTAGTAATCAATACTGCCTCCGTTTTATGTTCAGCCAATGTTAAAACCATTGCATTGTTAGATCAGCTGAATTGCTGTAATTGATAACACTAACCGCTTCCTGCGTATATTCAGCCACCACCACCAGCGCAATGTCATCCTCAAACCGCACTTATTTAGCGCAGCCTCCGTACACCATCGTACATTACATTCCACAGCAACGGTCCAAGTACTGACCCATGTGGCACACCGCCTGTTATACCACACTCTTGCATACTATCGTTTGCAATTTACACCAGATCTCTATCTCGGAAATAATCCCTTATTACTGCCACTAAATATTTAGGTACATTCAATCCGTTTGAGACATTGGCGATATTCTCCTATTTTGCAGTATTGAACGCAATCCTTACATCCAACGTTACAACCACACAATATTCCTTGTAACCAGTCCTCCAGTCTTGAATTCAATTGCCTCCTTATCTGTATCAACAACAACCCATATAGAATTCATTGTCGTTCTACAACCGTACTAGGCGTCTGATAGACCCGCTGTTGTATCGATATACGAGTCTAATCTTTACAGATTATGCTCTGCAGCAGCTCACCTAGATACGTGCTATCATACATAGTGGTCTGTAAGATGTAGGGTCCTCAGTAGCTTATTGGTTTTGGGCAACAGCACATGTCCCTGCCTTTTCCATCTTGATGGAAAGGATCCATACCGAAGGCAGGCGTTTATCAACTCACCCCGTTGGGTACTCTATTGTCGACGGACCAAATAACAGATGTATTGCAACTGTCAGCCACCCAGCTATTTGCATCAACGTTGCTGTAAGGCTTATTAAGTTAAGTAATATCTGCTTTTTGTTGTCAAATGCCCGTAGTCCAAAAATCTGAAGCACTTTCTTGGTTGCATTCTTTCGCGTACTCGACATACGACCCATTCAATGCGTATCTTTGTAGCCCTGACAAGGTGTGTTGCCAAGTCAGCGCTCAATCTAACAGTGGCATTTTGCGTGCCACCATAGGCTTTCATCAACGATTTTATTGCTGGCATCTACAGCATTTATAACGTCTCGCCTTGTTTCTGAAGAGCCTCATAGACGTCTTCCTTGGATGAAACCTCATCCATATCTTTGATCTCAATGGCAACTCATTTGATAGTGACCATATTTCTGTGGATGTACCAAGGACTTCCTCGATAGTATGTCTAAATTCACCTGTATTCTCATGGGCAGGTTAGCTCCAAGAGCAATTCGCCTTTCGCTGTTTTCCGGATATACCTGGCGTTTTTACCAAGAATTTTTAATTTGAGATCACTTTTAACCTTTCGGAGTATGCATACGACGTTTCTCCGCAAGTCTGGATAACAAGGGCATCTGGACGAGAAGGCTTCCTTCGGGCATGCCGCTTTCTCTTCCTTGCTTTAGGACCCACTTTAACCCATTGAGAGTTTGCCTTATCCTTAGCTTCCTGCTCTTGTGGCTTGTCTCTCGATGTTCTGACAGTAGACGCACTGGGTATTTCGTCTTTTACCCTCTTCTATGGACTTGTTTCCTTCTTCTTTTTTGGCTTGTTACCTTTTGGACTATGGGGTCCCTTCTTCTCTTTGGAGTTCCCATGAGTGTTACGGTTGGTTAATGGAAGGGGTTAGTGGTTGTAAGTCACTATCACTAAAATCCCTATATAAAAATTCTTACAGGCACTTGAAACCTTTATTTTATTCTTCTTTTTATATAAAGTTAATAACTAGATGATAAAATATACATTGACTTAAAGTACTAGCTTAGCATAATTGGTTTATTGAACTTTAGGTTGTGTGTAAACAATATTGGTATTTATTGTTGATTCAAAGATTAATTGGGTTATTGACAAAAATTATTAAATGACGAAATAAATGCAAAATTGCCAAGTAATAAAAATGAAGTAATTAATAAATTTGTGTTATGTGTGAATGTGTTTTTTGTTTGTTAATATATTTAGAATTATGTGTAACTATGTTTTTGAACATTCTCCGCCACGTTGAACACAGTTCGAAAAGTGATTGGGGCTGGAGTCGTATTCTGTGGGAAGCATGTGTGACATTGGGAGATGGGCCTTAATTGTCATGATTTCATTTTTTAATTGTTTTGCCGTGATGAGTTTTACTGTTCCCATTCCCTCAAAGTACAGTCCTGGATCGTCCTGAAATTGTGTGACCGCTATGTTATTGCATACAACTGCAGGGATGAGTTGAAGTTATATTACTAATGTAAGCACTATCTAGAGTCTTGATTCGTTTTTGTGGAATCTGAATGCATTCGTAGTCTCTTGACCTTTTTTGTTCTAACGGTTCTTTTACATCTTCAGAGCACAACGGAGCCAATCGATGGACTGGTCGCTTAAACACGCCATTCAGTGCTTTTACTTCTACAACTCTGACGGTACCGTCGTCACCTGAATAGACATTGAGAATTCTTCCTAATGACCATTTCATGATCGGTAGGTTGTCGTCTTTAATAATCACCATGTCTCCTGTTTAAAAATTGCTGGACTTGCATTTCCATTTATAGCGATGTTGAAGCTCGCTCAAGTATTCCGTGGACAATCTTTTCCAAAACTGTTGTTTGACAAGGCTCCAATGCGATATGCCTGATACCTACAGGTTTTTGGCTCTTCTATCCACTTGTGAGGTAAGAGCTTTATTGATAAGAAAATGGCCAGGAGTAAGCGCTTCTTGACAAGTTGGGACGTTTGAAAGTAGAATCAACGGACGTGCGTTTAATATGGCTTCAATTTCTATGATGACGGTTTCCAACTCTTCTTAAGTTAGTGATTTGTGAATCGTAGAACATATTCCATAATTCTTTGCAAGGTTCCAAACGAATTTTTATTATACCCACACCACAATAGTGGAGAGGGTATTATGCATTTGTGCTGATGTGTGTAACACCTTAAAATATTGGTCCTAGACCCACCTTAAAGTATACCGATCGTCTTAGAATCACTTTCTGAGTCGAACTAACGATGCCCGTCCGGCTGGCTGGCAGGCTGGCTGTCCATGTAACCTTGTGCGCAAAGTACAATTTTGGAGATAATTTGATGAAATTTGGGTCATAGGTTCTTATTGGCACAAGGACCAAGCATATTGAAAATGGGCCGAATCGTAGGACCACGAGGGAAGATAGGGGGAAATTTCTTCCTCTCAGAAACTATCAAACCGATTTCAATGAAATTTAAAACATAGATAGAACCATATCTATATGGACAAAAAATGTAGCATTTTTTAAAAAATAGGACCACGAGGAGAGATAGGGGCAATTTCTGTCTCTCACAAACTTTCAAACCGATTTTCATGAAGTTTATAAGCATAGATAAATCTATAGTTATATGGACACATAAGCATGATGTGTTTTTATATACTGTGGTGTAGGGTATCATATGGTCGGGCTTGACTGACTATACTTTCTTACTTGTTATTAATTGTATATATGAGATCGTAGTTCTTTGTTGTCGTTGCAGTCATAACGACCATTTTTGTTCAGGGTGATCTGCCTTAAGTGGCTGAGGTGAGAAGCATGATGCCCACAAAGACTCGCTTCCATGAAGTGACATTGGCCCGTGGAACCATAACGCGTTTGTCAGCAGCTGGGATAGCTGAAGTCCGCGGGATAATATGTCAGCTGGGTTATCGGTAGACCTTACATGACGCCACTGTCCTGCTAGTGTAAGGGATTGTTTTGTAGATACTCTGTTTGCAAAAAATGTTTTATATGAAGATGACTGTGAGTTGATCCAAGATAGGACAATTTCGGAGTCAGTCCATAGGAATGTCGGTTGATTTTTCCGATTCCAATCAACATTGACCTTATGGCCGAGTTGCGCTGCGACAACTGCAGCACATAACTCTAACCGATGTAGAGTTTGTTGTTTTAGTGATTTTGCACATAGCAAGAGGACCCACACTCTTCCATCTTTTAGCGTTGCGTTCTATCTTTTAGCGTTGCGTTCTATCTTTTAGCGTTGCGTTCTATCTTTTAGCGTTGCGTTACATCTTTTAGAGAAGGCGTCTGCAAACACTTGAAGTTGCGTTGTAACGAAAATTTCATCGTAAAACATGTGTCTTTTTATTTTGAAATCTTCTTATGTCTTCAAGCCATTGCGGAAGTCGGTCCACTTCCTACAAAGCTCCTGAGATAATGGTGCATCCCAGTCTAAGGTATTCTGCCACAGTTGTTGAATGAAGATCTTTGCTTGGACAACGACAGGCAGAAGACGACCAAGAGGGTCAAATAGTCTTGCGAACTTTGAGGTTACCGTATGTTTTGAAACTGTTGGGAGCTCAGTGAGGTTTACCTTGATGCATAAATTGTCTGTCTGAGGGATCCAATGTAGTCCCAATGTTTTATTGGCTTGTCAGTGCCTTCACTAAGATCCAAATTTATGATTCGGTCATCATGTGGTATGTCTTCTAGAAGTTTTGGATGATTTGAGCACCATTTTTTTAATGAAATCCACGTGCTGCTAAGATAAGTTTGAGCTCTCGTTGTGTTTCTCTGGCCAAGTGTAGACTGTCTGAACCACCCAGCCCATCATCGACATAGAAATTTTGTCTTAACATTTTAGCTCTAAGAGGGTACCTTCCGTTATTTTCTTCTGCTATCTGGCGGCTAAGTATGGAGCTGATCGTATACCGTACGTCACAGTATTCAGTTTGTAGTAGTTATTTGGTGAAGCAGGATCCTCTCTCCAGATGATTATCTGATATTGGTGTTCGCCAGGATTAATTAATATTTGTCTGTACATTTTTTCGATGTCGCTGGTAAAACAAATTTTGGCATTCAAAAACGGAGTAAGATGGAAAATAATTCGCTTTGTACTGGCATGCATTATGTCATTTAGAGAGTAGTCTGTTGACGTCTTTGATGAGTCATCGAAAACTACTCGAAGTTGAGCTGCTGTCTGGCCTCAGAATACAATGATGCGGAATGAAATACCTTGTTTTAGGAATCTCACTGATATTGACCTTTTCCATGTGATCCAATTGTTCATATTCTCTCATGAACTTGGTGTACTCATCTCGCATTTTTAGGATTTTCCTTAAATGGAATACGGACAATTAAACGGCCGCTAGGATCAATCTGAACATACTTATTGAAATGGGCCTCACAAAGGTTTTCTGCTGGAGACATGGATCTTTCAGTTGAGTCTATTTCAACGAGTTTCCACAGCTGTTCAGTTGCTTCTTCCAGGGAAGATTCCTTGTTGAGGATTGCACAAGCTAATATGAGGATGGGCCAGGTTCAGTGTGCTGCTTTACATTGTGCTGTTTATAGAACACGAGTGCTTTGCCCGTCCGCTCAACTTACATTTGAAACAAAAACAAATTTCGAAATTTTGTTTTAAATGTAAGTTGAACGGACGAGTAAGGCGCAAGTGCCGTATTTTGAAGCACAGGACCGCTGTTGTCTAATTTTATTATTACAGGTCGTACCAGGCTAAAATAAAATTCAGCGCCAAGAAGATGTCTATTTTTTCCGGGAGGTGGAATTTGGGGTCTGCCTGGTGAATGTGCTTTGGTATTTCCCTAGTGAAGACATCGATGATACGACTGTGCAGGTTATATAAAGGCTTCCAAGTTTGTTGAACAGCCATGACTCCGGGACATCAGTTGTTGGTTTCCGATACCGTCAATACACTGTGATGCTTCTGTCCTTGATAGCGACAGTCTTTGTATCAGCCGTTCAGTCACTATGTTGACTTGAGAACCGGAATCTATTACGGCCCTGAATTCGGTTGAACTGCCGTTTGACGCCTTGACTATGACCTTGGCTGTGGCTAGCATCACATAGTTCTGGTTGTTTGGTTCTGATGCTGCTGAGGCTGCAGTTGTATTTGTTGAAGCTCGATTGGACCAATAAAAACGCCCATTACGTCTTATAGTGGTCCGGACAAAACGCCAATACGTTTCGTGGAGTGTGGACAGTATATAGGGTTGGATTAGGGCTACAGCTTCAGAATACCAGCCAAGGATCCCAACTCCTTGGTATATTCCCCGAGAGAATGCCGATTGCGTTTCTGGGTTTATGGAGTGTATAGGGTGGCTTCGGGATTTAGCGCTTAAATATCAGCCTAGTATCCAAACAACTTGGTTATATTGTAAATTTTGGAAAGAGAACCAGAAAAAAGGCACAAATATATTAACGAAAGAAAAGCACCTTTAATCATATCAAAACACTTTCCTGTTTTTTTATAAAAACATTATAAAATTTCCATTTATTTTTATTAACAAAATATTAAATTTGCACAATAATTAATTAAACTACCAAAAAGATTTGAATTTACTAATTTAATTGAAAAAAAACGAGTACAAAAACAAACAGCCGTTCAATATGGCCTTCAAAACAACGATTCGACTTGAAAGTTTGTAAGTTACAACAATATAAAATACATACAAATTAAAGAAAAATTTAAAATATAATATAATATAATTCGTCTTAGGGCATATCATCATTAAAAATAGAAACAGTGATGGGAAATCCGCTACCTTCGGTTCGTACGTGAACACAATTTTCTTGAACACCTTTTTAAGGTTTGTGTTTCCTTATCAACGAGAACTACCGTATGGGCATTCGTAGGTACATAACTTAAATCATCTGCCACTTGCATGAATATCTCTGTATTTCCCGCGCATACACAAAAATTTCCTTATGAACATTGGTTCGTCTCTTAAGAAAATCAACCAGCTTGTCGATCTTGCCGATCTTATTTCACGTTTTTTGGAGTTTCCGTTTTCATCCACGATTCTAGTTGGTCCCAACTCAAGGCCGCTATCTCCGTTCGTAGTGCAGTCGTGTCAAGATCTCATGGGTCCCTTTCCAAGCAGTGAGGTCTATGCGAGGTCTGACGAATGGACCTTGTGGATCCCTTAGCCAGAGAACATTGAGACCCGCGAGATTTTAATAGGACGAAGGCGGATGAGGCTTTAGCCTGAGAGCCATTTCAGAGTTTCACATCCACATACTCAGGTCCCAGAATACCACATCCGTAACCCCGGGGTTCTCCCAATGCAAATTCTTTGTGTCCAGGAATGCCATAATTAAGATCGTACTGGGCTTGATCTTAATGCCTTTCAGCGGGGTGGAGAATAACAGCCGCCCCTAACATGGGATAAAACGCTGACCAGGCAGTCGCCCAACATGGGTACCGTTGCGCCAAGGTTCTGCGACAAGGGAAACCATAGAGACGTCAAACTCCTAACTGCTTCTCTCTGGAGAAGCACTTCCTGTGGTTAGTTGCCTGCTCAAATGGCGGAAACTTCTCGTCCTATCACAAGCCTTCACTGAGCATATGTACCTACTTTTGTACGCTCACCACCCTGTGACAACGTATGGTTCAAGGTTACACCACTCCCACTATCCACTCCTGAGGATACCCGTGCGGGTTCATACATACATACAAACATAAATTTTTTGATTCTGCAACTTGTCAATTAATTGTAGGTTGTCATTATCCTCTAATATTTTAAAGGCATAATATAGTATTTCCTATGTTGTGTACATAGTAGGGAATTTTTTCGGTGTTTTCAATTATTTGTTTTGTCTCATATACAAAAGGTATGTGGTTAGAAAATATTTTCTCATATAATATATTTCGTTTAAGCAATACATTCTTAAAACACAGTACAAAAACAGAATTTATGGAATTCGTAAACAAACTTTTTTGCAAAATCTTCGATGCTGAGCTTTGCCAGGATGAGTCAGATGATGTCCTGACAACAGAAGGAAATTTCGACAATAACACAAGCAATCTTTTAACCGAAAATATTAGAAGTGTTTAAAATTTAAAAAATTTAAACAGGAATATAATGGCATAATGGAAGATTGTTTATGTTTAGAGAATTCCAAGAAAAGGACTGAGAACTAGATATTTTGTATAATGTATGGGTTGCTTTCGATTTCACCAACATCTACTAAAGGTGAAAGAATTTTTTGCAAGTCAAATTTTATCAAATAATAAATAATCTATGCATTTTTATTTATTGAAACTACTTAATTTATAAAAAAACTTTATCAATCGGTTAACTGATCAACAACAATATTAACCGATTAAGCCAAAACCTTTATTAATCGAACGATTAACCGATTAAAGCAAAAACCCAATTAAATGAATACCCTATATATACATACATATTGTTATGTTACTGCCTTTCAATGGCGTTTTGTTCTATTTCCTTTATAACCAACCGTTTCGAGTTGGTTGATTGCAATTCAACTAAAACAAACACAACACTGAACTAATACTCTTTTTTAATGGTAGCCGCCGCAAGTATTTATACTGTAATTCAGCCATCTAGAACATTCGAAATATTTTTCGAAGGTTCGAGGCTTTACAATTAACGATTAATACATCAGCTATTTTAAGAATTTTAAATTTAACGTCTAAAGCACCATCTATGGTAACATAGTCGCATCACTTATACTAAAGCTTTTTTAACAGACTCTTCAACATTAAATTACTTTTAAACTAGAGTATTCTGCACATTGGGGTTGAAGTTTAATGATGTATAACAACTATTCAAAAACAATGTAACTTATAAAATTACTTAAAAATACAAGACAACTAATAAATACAACTAATTCTTAAATAAAGTTACAATGTGGGCACAAACTCTTAAGCGATTTATTCGCATTTGCTAACATTGATCTCAAAGAATTATACAAAAAATAAACAGCAACTCAAAATGTAGAAATGGTTAAACTTCCCGGAAATGTTTTTTGTGGTACTCAATTTTTACATTTGCTAATATTTTCTTTAAAAATAGTCAGGCGTTCATTCATTTATGGGTAAGGAAATAAATATCTATATCCAACCCCATAACGAATCAAAATTCCCCAGGAGTTTTTCGCTTCTCCCATTTTTCCTATTCGAATTTAATTGTAAAAAAACGGGGAAAAGTAGAAAGTGTACTCCCAGGGAGTCTAATTCATAAATGAGTAAATCTTGTTTTATATATATATATATATATATAAGATATTAAATTAAACGCTAAAAAACTTGAAGAGTGTGAACCAGCACTAATTTGATTGGTTTTTTAAGTGAACGATAAAAAAAATTTAATAAAACGTAAATAGACGTACAGAATTTTATAAAAAGTGTAAAGTTTGAGTTTAAGTTTAAATGAAGTAAGTATTTTGTTAACAAAACAGAAAGAAAGTATTTTTTTTACTTATTTCAAAACTAGTTTTTGTACAAGATTGGCTTGGCGGTGTTATTATATTTCAATGTTAATGTGTTTTGCTTTAGGTGATTTCACAATTTATTGGCTGATCGACTACAGCGCTAGTGCCGCAATCATGTGATTGCATATTTAGCAACCATATACCAATATAAATGCCAAAAATGCACCATTATCTATTGTGTCTTCGTGCGGAATATAAAAGCATTAGCTTGCGTAAGCTTCTGTCAAAAATTAACAAAAAGCATCTCAAATGCGTTAAAAATCACAAAAACAAAATCAAAAAACATTTGATCGTTTTCCGACAATTTGAGACTATCAAATTTTTTTATAATGTGATTGCAGAGAGTTTGATTGGGACAATTTATTTGTTGTGCACCAATTTAGCTCAATTAAAATTGTGTAAAATAAATTCATGTCAACAATAGTGTGATCCTACTTTTAGACAGTGTAACGCAGTTTACTTTCCCAGCTGAGGTATGACTCAGTCTGTCCAGGGTCATTTCGAAGGCCTGCTTCCTTCGAAATCTTAATCTACGCTAAATACTTAGAACTAACGACGGCCTTTGGCTGATTTGACGCTGCTGTGGATGGGAATGGGTGCTGAGGCAGCGTAATTCCGTGCACGTACGGCTGGTGACGTTAGGAATGGCTAGATGTGGCATTAGGCACGTACGGTGGCGATCCGTGGGGCAACGTTAAGTTACTGAGGATTCGATCTGGCAAAGAAGATGATAATAAGCGGGTTTCAGTTATATGTTGTTAGTATCTACTTCTACGATCGAAACTATTCCGAGTACAGAGCACTCGGACCGCCCCGTAGTTGGATGTACACACGACTTACTACTTCGACTAGTTGGGCCGAGCGCTTTGAACACAGGAGGATTTCGCAATCTCGGGTATTTGGCTAACTACGGCCTCTGATAAGTCGGCGGCCGACGGCTGTCTGGCCATGGTGGGACTTACTACGGTGATAAACATTTCGAACCTCACGAGAATGTGGAGGTTGTGGCGTTCTGCTAATTACGGTCTTAAATACTTTAAACGGCTTAAAAATAGTTCCGACACCAAGAGACTTCGGAAGCCTTGGTGTTCGGCCAAATACGGTTCTGATTAATCAGGTTCGGTTAAATACGGTTTGTATTTAGTCGGCTACCGAATGGAATTCGGGGGCACCGGGTACGGCTAAATACGACTAATTACTGGTAAGAATACGTTAAATACGGGCTTGTATTTAGTCGGCTACCAAATGGAATTCGGAGGCACCGGTGGTCAGCTAAATACCACTTACTACGGGTGAGACTACGTTAAATACGGGCTTGTATTTAGTCGGCTACCGAATGGAACTCAGAGGTACCGGCGACGCCAAAATACGACTTACTACGAGTGGTATAACGCTAAATACTGTGTTCAGTCGGCTACCGAATGGAATTCGTTGGCACCGACGGTCGCCTGAATACGGCTGATAACTGGTAAGAATACCTTAAATACGGGTTTGTATTTAGTCGGCTAAATACGACTAACTACGGGTAAGAATACGTTGAATACTGGTTTGTATTCAGTCGGCTACCGAATGGAATTCAGGGGCACCGGCGGTCGGCTGAATACGACTAATTACTAGTAAGAATACGTTGAATACTGGTTTGTATTTAGTCGGTTACCGAATGGAATTCGGAGGCACCGGCGGTCGGCTGAATACGACTGATAACTGGTAAGAATACCTTAAATACGGGTTTGTATTTAGTCGGCTAAATACGACTAACTACGTGTAAGAATACGTTGAATGCGGGTTTGTACTAAGTCGGCTGCTGAATGGAGTTCGGAGGCACCGGCGGTCGGCTGAATACGACTAACTACTGGTAATAATACGTTGAATACTGGTTTGTATTCAGTCGGCTGCCGAATGGACTTCGGAAGCACCGGCGGTCGGCTGAATTCGACTAACTACTGGTAAGAATACGTTGAATACACCGGCGATCGGCTAAATACGACTAACTACGGTTACTACTAACCACCGAGAGAAAATACTGGGATTGAGGGCAATATCTACTCTGTTTGTTTCGACCAAAATAAAATAAACTACATGAGAATTATAACGCGAAAAAAGTTATTTTAGGAAACAGTAAGGGTATTCATAGTGGTAAGTAAAATAGTAAGGGTATTGAAGGTGTTGGGTTACTCTGACTTCATGATGTCAGGATTACGTATACATGTAGGTAAGGTTTGTACCGTCACGTTACAACATTGGTTTGATGGACCCATAAATATATGAACATACATATGAATATGAGATAATTTCATATTTCTGGCTGTTATACAGGTGTAAGGTGTTACACATACTCTGGGTCCTTATAAGTAGCGAAGTTGATTTAACGATGGGTTTTCCGAAGACTCCACTCAGCAAAAAATTGTAAAAAGGTTATCGAGTTTTGAATTAACTACATATTAAAAGCGGAATGACTTCTAAGCTGGATTACCATATTATTTATTTTTGCAAGCCATTAGACTAGGCCATTAGTTCCTAAGATGAAACAGTAGAAGAACGTAGACTTAAAAGATTGCATATCTTACACAGAAAAAATTATTTTTCCAATTCAAACAAAAAATTTGTAGAATCAAACAACGTTTTGTCTGAAATCGGTCCTACAAACAAATTCGCATATTCAAACAATTTATTTGCATTTTGTTTATTGAAAAAAACGCCGATTTTTTCAAACAAATAATTTTGCTGAAGCAAACAAAAAAGTTTTGGCACAAGCAATGACGCGCACACAAGCAAGCACTGTTGGCGATGATGAAGCAGAGCATAGCGGACGGCTGGCTTTGAGACACGTTTTTTTTGTTAGAATCATTTTTGAACGAAGTCTTATTTATACTCACAGTGTTTTTCTTCATCACTCACTGTTGCTGCATCCTTTCCTTTGCTAATGAAGAAGAAATGTAACCAAAAACGGCGGCAGACCGACTCGATATGTTTTTTACCATCATTCTATTTTTGTACTTGATGTATTTAAACAAACTGTTTGAAAAAATTGAATACGGGATTTTGTTTTTTTTTACTAACTTTGAAACCAACCAAAAATTTATTTTATTTCTTATAATGTGTTGTTTCTGTTGTTTAAAAAAAATTAAACGTTTTTTTTACCTGCTATTGTTTTTGTTGTTTTTTTACTACAAACCTCGTCACGCTATTTTATCATTTTTCTTATTGCTGTACTTTTTTAAAGCGTCCAAAAATAGACTGCATGTGTTTTTTGTTGTAGTTCTTACATTTCACATAAATAAGTGTTGCTTACGATCAAATAAAAAAAATGCAAAAAAACGACAACATTAAGGAGCGTTAAATATTTCTTACAATATTATGAAAACTTGAATCCAATAGCGCGTTTATTATATTTTTGAAGAGTTGTCCACATTTTTGTTGGTTAAATAAAAATCAAACAAAAATATTGATTGAATCAGTAAAAAAATTTGTAGAAATCAAAAAAATTTTCAAACAAGCGTTTGTTTGAAAATAATTCGGCAATAATTTTTTCTGTGTACATTTGCCTTTTACATAATTTACAATATAATATAATAAACTAACTTATGTATATATTCTGAGGACATTTACAAATTATACGGTGCGATCGTGCCTGGTTGCTCGGTTTAGGAATGCTCTTGGTGAACTCATGGAGGCATTCAATGTAAGGCTGTGTTGGGTACCTGGACACTGCATGGTTGATGGAAATGAGGTGGCTGACGAACTCGCGAGAGGGGGTTCGAATCTGGACTTAGTGGTAAGGGACAGGGGGGTTAAGTCCCCCCTATGTTACTACTATGGGGTGATACGGGATAAATTCCGTGATAACGTTAACCGATCCTGGAGGGACAGAACGGATTGCAGGGTGTCCAGGGCACTATGGCCAAGATTGGACGCGGGGGCAACCAGGGTTCTACTGGGATTGGATAGGGGTAGTCTGAGAACGCTTGTAGTGTTCTTGACGGGTCATTGTCCTGTTAGGGCTTTTTCGGGCAGATGGGACAACGCCATACCGGACTTCTGCAGATTATGCGATGATACAGAGGAGCTGGAGACGATCGAGCATGTACTGTGCCATTGTCCCAGGATGCAGGGTCTCAGGCAGAAGTGGCTAGGAGATAGGTTTCACGACGAACTGGGGTGCATCGCTGGATGTAGTCCGGCGGATCTACTGGGGTTCGTCAGGGAAATAGTGCGGTTGTTTCTGTTGAGGGGACTGTAGAGGGGTCAATAGTTCTACGCGGGATCTTACAACTTACTAACTTTCTATCCTCTTGATTCTCTCCATCTCATACTTATTTTCTTTACTGTCTTTTCTTTTTTTCTTAATTGAAGGGATTCACAATGGACCATATTGGTCTCCGAGTGGAAGTGTGCCCTTGGGCGCATAACCCTTCTTAACCTTACCTATGTATATATTGAAAAAGATATCATAAATATTAGAAAATAGAAATAGAAAGAAAGAAAGTAGAGTGTTTGAATTATAGTTCAATAACAGCTGTTTTTTAAGTATTATTAAAATTGCTTATTTTTGTATTATATATGTGTTCCTCTAACTCCCATTGGAGCATAGGGCGCCATTTTTGTATTAGCAGATTGTAAATAAAGAAATAAATGAGAAAAAAATTAATTCCGACGTTTCGTTGGTTTTATTTCCTTATTCAAGTAATGAGTTTTTATTAATAGCTGGCAACAATGAAAAATAACAAAGTAAAAAAGCGGTCAATAGGTAGGTGCGTTCGAGAACACAAAAGTTTTTACTATTTTTTGCAGAAAATTATAGTAAAAAAACATATGTTTCAAAAGGAAAACAAGGAAAAGTAAACAGACAAACAGCATACAAATTGTGAAAAAATAGTTTATAAATGAAAAAATTAAAAAAATAAATATTGAACCAAAGCAAAATGTGAATAAATATTAATTATTTTGACCTGTTTGTGAAGAATTTATATCGCTAAAGCCTAGATTACACTATCTCACAAACCTAACGTATTCCATAATACTTTGTGAGATAGAAATCTAATGAGTTTTGTTGCGACTGTCAAAAAATCTAATGTAACATGACAGTTTATGTTCACACCATCTCACAAAGTATAAACACTCACACATGAAATAAAATGCAACCCTGATCCAATGAAAAGTATTATTGTTTTGAAATTTTTCAAAAAACGATGAAGTCGTATGGGATGTCAAACTTTTTTCTTAATACTTGTCATTTTCGTGACACATTGCATTCACACTATCAGACTTTGTCATATTACTTGAGTTTTTGACATGTATTAATACAAAGTATAATAGTGTAATCTAGCCTTAAATAGTAAAGTGTGCAACCGATTAAAAATAATTCGATTAATCGATCAAACAAAACCAAACTCTTGTTCGAATAATTTTAAAACGACGATTTTCGAATAACGAATAAATCGATTAATAGAACCATTTTTTTTATTAAAAGATAAATTAAATGAAAGCATAGAATTTGATTTATTCTAATACGTTTTTAGTGATTTTATACAAAATGTAGGAAAGTTAAAAAGTATTGATGCCATAGCCCTGGTGGTAATTAATCTCAATGTTTAGTAAGCAAAAACCGTGTTGAGTACTCACTGTATTTCAAAAATGTATTTTATGTTCTTATTAAGCAAATCTTAACAAACAATTGAGTAGGTGAGTTGCAAAACTCGTTCGTTACAAAATTAAAAATACGAGATGACAATTGATTTTAATGCCATGTTTCCGCGACGATTTGAGTCGCTTGCTTCGCTCTCTGAATCATGTTAATGAATCGTGGTGTTTACACGACGTTTCTACTTGCTTCGATTTGATAGTTGTTTTTAATAAACAAATCAGTGTTGTCAACTTTGCATTTTCAATACGCACCAAAATGGAGAAAAAACGCAACAAGTTAAGAATTTCTTTTTTATTTAAAATATTGAATTAATTTTGCATAACATTTTTATATTAAAAATACGGTAGAATCGTAAATTGACTTAAAATTTTTTGAAAAAAAAAAAACTCATTTTGTGTGAAACTTATATCTAGTAAGGATTCAAAATTAAAAATAGTTCAGTATTTATCGTTTTATTAAAATATTTTTATATTTATATTGTCATAGAATAGAATAGAATAGAAAGTAACTTTCGAAAGGAAATAATTCCCAGCTTCTATTTGTTAAAATTGTAGATTTAAATACATTCAATTTATAAAGTATTACTATCCAGTGTGACACAAAGAAAATACATTACATTCTGCTGGTGTCTAATAATTGTAAATTTTTCTGTACATACAATATACCTCATTGCTGTCCAAAGGAAAGCTAAGGTAAAATGTTACAAGAAAATACAATAGTGGTATTCACACCGAACTTATTAATTTGTTATTCGGTAGTTTGCTAATTTGTTAAAGTTACCAACTGTGAACGACCCCCTTTTTAAAACTTTGTTAGTCTTGTAACTTTCAAATAAAAAAAAATCATTTAATTAACATACTTACTCTCAATGTACACGAAAATTGCCAAAACACAAAATTTTTTTTGAAAATGTATCACAAATGACTTTTTTACTATATTTATTTAGAAACTGCAACAGTTGATTGTGAGTTACCAACTAACAACTATTTTATCAGGGGTGCCGTGTCGTTAATTTGTTAAATGTTAATCCGGTAGCGCGTTAAATATACAAAAACAAAACGCGTATAAAAAAGTAACGATTAACGACTAACAAAACAAAAAAGGTTTCTAATAAGAAAAACGCTTATAAGAAAAAAACTGATAAAAGAACATTTTTCTTAAACACTAAAATCACAAAATATATAGAAAAAGAATTTATATAAGAAACTTCCAACGGCAACACAGAATTTATGTAGTTTGCATGGACAACTCTGTTTTCTGACAGTTTTACAACAAGAACAAAGTTTTTTTTACTTTTAAGTTGGAGGTCCACATCACGCGTTTTCGCAGCATACGCAGCTGCCAAAAAAGTAGAATCTGTGTAGTTATACGTAGTAGGTTACATGCACAAAAGCGTAGATGCCTTGAGGCGAAAAGTAGGTTTAATTTCTACTTTTATAAGCGTCACAAGCAGCGTTCGAACAAATCAGCTGATTTTGACAA
Source organism: Pollenia angustigena (assembly GCA_930367215.1). Lineage (NCBI taxonomy): Eukaryota > Metazoa > Arthropoda > Insecta > Diptera > Polleniidae > Pollenia > Pollenia angustigena. The sequence continues at coordinate 18,984,156 of OV884061.1, read as the reverse complement.
ATTAAATTTTATTTATATTTGTGCTGCTGCTGCATAAAAAGCGTTGCATGTAACTTGAAACGTAGACACCAGCGTGGAGGTGAAAACGCGTGTTATAGACCTCCAGCTTTAGTTTTAGATGAGCGAGCTGGTACTCATGAGAAGCTTTGTGTTGACAATTTTTTGTCATACCAAACGTCAAAGTCCATATAAAAAAAACTATAAAATTTTTGTCAGCGTTTTTTTTTATATGAAGTTTGACGTTTATTATAACAAAAAATTGTCAGGTGATGACCCTATGTAACAAAAAAGAGACAGAAAACCAAAATATATAAAATAGTTGTTTAAAGGAAAAAACGCTTATAAGAAACTTTTTTCCTGGATTTTTTTAAGTTTCTTATATCCGATAAATACTGTAGTCTGGGTGTGTATGAAGTCATTTCTGAAAAATTTAAGGAATAGGACTATTACAAAAAAGCTTTATAAAATACATACCTGAAATTAAGCTCATAGAATAAATTCGAAAAATGAAAAATGTTGAATATAATATAAAGTAACCTTGAAAAGGAAATAATTCCCAGTTTCTATTTTTTAAAAATATATATTTTTTTAAGAAGTTTAATATTTTCATATTTAAAATATATCAATAAAACAGCCTTTTACATTTTACATAGTTAAAAAAGAAAAAACTTTATAAAAAAAAATTAAACAAATTTCTACTTAATACATACACAGGTTTGTTAAACAAATTTTCATAAAAAATTCGTTTTATTATGAATATAAGGGATAGTATTTATGTTTGCATTCATTTGTACAAGATTATATATTTTCAAAAATTTACATTTTCATTATTATTGTTATCGCAGAAAAAATATAAAAAAGCACCAAAAATGGTGCGAAACGCACCGAGTTGACAACTCTGAAACAATCGATTTTAACAGCTAGCTCAGATAAACTTGCGATCAAAGTTGGAGAAGAATGTAATTTTTCTTGCTTCGCAAGTAGATTCAATATGAAAATGTCAAAATTTTGTATGGCGAAGCAGTTGCTTCGTTCATGATTGGGATGTGAAGCATGAAAAAAGAGCGAAGCACGTACCGTGGAAACATGGTATAAGGCCCTACATTTGTATAACGCAAACGCAATGCCCAAAATAACATTGAAAGCCAAAACATTGTCAAAAATTTATCAAAATTTTGTTGTTGCTTTCTACAGTTTTAAAATTATCAACACCACAAGATATGTAGCGTTTAAAATTTAAAAATTCAATATACATTTCTATAGAAAACAACAACAAAATGATGAAATATTTTCGATTTTGTTTTTGCTTTCAATATAATTTTTGGCGTTGCGTTTGCGTTTTACAAAGTTAGGGCCTAAAGGCCTCATTAGTTTTTACTTTCTGTTGCCGTTCTGTTTCGTTCCTTTCTGTAGCAAATATTTTGTAATTAGTTTTTCTGTTCAAGGAATCAGCTGATTTAAAAAGTAAAAGATAATTAAACCAAAAACATTGAAATTGTGAAAAAAAAAATCGTAAAAATACGAAAAATAAACATTAATAATTAAAAAAATGAATATTTTGTCTGATTCTGACTCTGAAAATTCGGATGTGGATGATGTAGTTGTAGGAATGAGTTTTATTAATGTGTGCAAAATGTACCAAACAATAAATGGTAAGAACAAGCGTCGTCAGCGAAGGTGGTACGCCAGACCTGCTAACACAGACTGGTTATCATCAGGATACCACCAGAAAGTTTTTAAAAGAATAAAGAATATTGATGACGAACATTTTTTCCTACACACACGAATGACAAAGGATGTTTACGAGCTTTTGTTGTCATTAATAAAAAGCTCTCTAAAAAAACCTGGCCAACGTATATCTCCCGAGGAGAGACTCTCCATAACACTCCTGTAAGCATTTAAATTTAAATTCTTTCGATTTGCGTTGTTTATTATCCAAACTAATCTTTACATTTTTGTTGCATGTGTAGATATTTAGCGCACGCTAGTTCCATTCAATCTATTGCTTGGAGCCATAAATTAGGGAAAACCACAGTTAGAAATATTATTCTAGAGGTATGTGATGCATTGTGGTGCTTGCTGTCTCCCATTTACGTCAGTGAGCCCACGACTTCACAATTCGCTGAGATTGAAAAAGATTTTGAGAGGATGTGGAATATTCCAAATTGTGTGGGAGCTATCGACGGGAAACACATAGCCTTAAAGTGTCCTCCAAATTCAGGATCTATGTTTTTCAATTATAAAAAGTTTTTTAGTGTTGTTCTAATGGCTGTTTGTGACGCAAATTATACTTTTACAGCTGTCACCGTAGGAAGTTATGGCAGTCAAAGTGATGGAGGTAAATAAATGCAATACTTTATAGAAGGATGTGTCAATTGTTAATCTACACTGCAATCAATTGAAATTGTTAATTTTTTTTATTTCTTTTAGGCATTTTTCGCACAAGTCGTTTTGGGCAGTCAATATTAGATAACACAATTGCTGTGCCACCAGAAAAGCCCCTACCGTCATCTTCAATACCATTTCCGCACTTTTTTGTAGCAGATGCAGCTTTTCCGCTAAAGCCAAATTTGATGCGCCCTTTTCCAGGTGCAAACATTGATAGAAAAAAAACTGTTTTCAATTATCGTTTGTCTCGTGCTCGAAGAGTAATAGAAAATTCTTTTGGTATTTTATCGGCCCGTTGGAGAATACTTCTTACAACTATAGAGTGTTCTCCTGATAACTGCGAAAGAATTGTTTTAGGATGTGTTGCGCTGCACAATTTTATAATGATGAATGACCAACAACGTTGGTATTGTCCAAGCAATTATGTGGACAGTGAAAATTCGGATGGAGCAGTACATGAAGGAGAATGGCGAAACGAGATACTAGATAATGGAGTTCGGCCGCTAAGATCGATGGCAACTCACATGCGGAGAAGTACTGATAACGCTGTACAGTTAAGAAATCGTCTGGCAGAATATTTCTATAATGAAGGAGAAATTCCTTATCAGAACTTCATTTAAGGTTTTACTTTCACTAAAGCAATTTGTTTTTTACCTTTAACTTTTTGTTTACTAAATGTCTAAATTTACAGCCAGGCCCACGATGTCACACGTTAACGTTCGCATAGAAAATTACATTTAAAACAAAAACAATTTCTAAAATTTGTTTTTGTTTTAAATGAAATGTTCTATGCGAACGTTAACGTGTGACATCGTGGGCCTGGCTGTTAATTATATTCCTCATTTAAGCTTTGTTCACAATCAGAGCAACAATTTCTTTTTTCTTCTATCTTTTTTCTTCCCAAAGTATTTCATATATTTTGCTTTCATTTTTAAAACAAAAATGTAACTAAAATTTTTTTAAAAACGTACCTAAAATTAAGTCTTCTTTAACTTCAGCAACAATTTGAATGAAATTTTTTCTGACGTTTAAAATAATTTTATTTAGTTTAAAATGAAAATTACACGCGAAGTTCAACGACTTTTAAGGCCCAACCATAATGTGCTTAAGTTGGCTTAATCAAATGTGCGAATACATGCAAATGATATGAGGCAAACCATATTGAACTTAAGGAAACTTTTTGCTAAGTTTAACAAAACTGTAATTTGCTTAAGCAAGGTGCGAATGTAATCGCACATTCCGTACGGAATCAAATGTTTTTTTATTTGGTTTTTGTTTTGTCAAGTACATTTGAGAGAGTTTTTGATCATTTTTGACAGTATGTTATGCAAGGCTATGCATATTATGGTTGAGCCTTTAGTTTTGCCACATAAATTTTATTTGACATTTTTTTTATTTACAAAACTACTACAAAAATGTTTGGGAGTTCATGTAGGAAATTAAATTTTCCAGAAAAAATTTAAAACATAATTTTTTCGTAAAATTAACGTGTAAACATTTTTTAGGGCCATTACTGCAACTTGATGTTAGCTAAAGTCAGGATTTTGTCGGACCGATATCAGCTTTACAATATAAAACCTTAATTTATTATTTTTTTTTTTATTCATTAATTATTATTATTATTGAAATAATAACAATACAAAATGGTAGTTGTAATAATGCAAAGCAATTTATCGGAAAGGCAAATGCTACCTTTAACTTACATGAAGTTGTTATAATGGGCCTTAATAGTTTTACTTTCAAACATTTTTCACATATAATTTATATGAAAAAACTGTTAAGTCGTTTAACGTCGCGTAGAATCAATGAAAAAAGAAAAAAAAACAAGAAACAGTTCAATTGCCATAACGAAAAGAAGAACTAAAACAATGTTTTTTAGCACCCTATTACCTAAGGAAAAAATTATCTTGTAAAAATTAATACTTTTAATAAAAAATACATCCAAAAAAAAAGTTCCTTAAATGTATAGATTGTGGTGTTTCTAAATAAAAATTGTTCCATTAAAAATTTTTGTTATATGTACATATATGATTTATTCAATTTAAAAAATAAAATTACATATTTATTGATAAAAAAAAAACAAAATAAAATAATTTGTATAATTCACATTGGTCAGGTTCATAAGACTATTACGCATATGTTGAGTGTTTTTCTATTCTTTCTAACTCTAAACTATATTATTATTACCCTGCTAGCATTAGGAAGATATTTTTTTTTTTCAAAAATCATCTGTATAAGTCTTTTTTGAGTACTTTTGTTGATTAAAAACTGATAAATAACTTCCAAGTTTTAAAATCGACACAAAAATGATTCTCGCTTATGATTAAAAACATTTTGATTTAAAATTAAAAAATATAATTCAATGTCTGCGAACTAATGAAAAACAATTCATAAATGACTCATTACGAATAGCCACGGGTAGGGTACAATTTTCTCCCGACGAAAGTATCATATATATTAGCGGATATGAAAATTTTATCGCGCTGAAGACTTGAATATTATTTAAATTTTTAAAAAAATGCTAGCTGGGTATTTTGCAAAACAGCTAAACTATTTGAACATATCGCTCATTTGCTGCAAGACCGGCATAACTCAAAAAAATCCATTTCGAGATAAACGCATTTAAAGTTTTTGTTTTGCTCTAACTACTTAGAAAAAAAGAAGATACATTCTCCTCAAACTGGGAAAGTATACAAGATATAAAGATGAATTTAATACACAATATAAAGAACAACAAAGCGAACAATTCTGCATCTCTAACTCCAAAATTTAATTTTTTGAGTTATGCCGGTCTTGCAGCAAATGAGCGATATGTATATATACTTATTTTATTGATAATTTATACGATAAATTAAACATCAGTTCAGTAGTTTATTTAATGTAGCACAAATACATATTATGTAATGCGAAAATAAAAAAATTAAAAATTAATTTTTTCTATTAAAAATTTAGTCAATTTTGTGAGATCAAGTTATGTATACCTACAAATTTATGTAAGAACATATCGTTATGTAAAATGCAAAAGGGTAGACAAGCAAGTAGTTATTTTTTTCATTAGAGTTATTTTTTTTACCAAAGCTTCAATATCACCTTATGTAAACAAAGTTAAAGTACACATTAGTTAACCAATATATTAAGCCCATTCACTTTTCTGGGCTTAATGTATTAGTTAACTAATGTGAACTTTAACTTTTTTTAATACAAATCACAAAGCTTGCTGTTGCATTTGCAATAGTTGGCATTTAATTAAACATTTTTATCTCTTGAAAAATTGGTAAACATTATGTTAGACAGTTTTGCATTCTATATGACGATATGTTTATTACATAAAATTTTTGATTTATATTGTAGTTCATAGAATTATTTTAACTTTCTACATATTATTCTGGTTCTAGTTTCACTTGCATAAGCAACTCCGTTATTAAATCCATTGCTTTTGTTTGCTTGGTTTTGCTAAGTGTGTTAATTGTAGCAACAACCATTTTCCCAAAGGCATGAATGGGATCAGCTTCTTTTTGTTGTGTTTTTTCTTCCTTTGACTTACAAAATTGTTTAAAAGTTTCTACTGCTTCCACAAACAATTTGTTATTATCATCTAATTGCTTTTTGTTTTTCCGCACTTGAGAAGCTTCAGAAACTTTTTTAAGTTTACTTGCAGGTGTTGATGTGGCCAGCAATAACGAATCTTGAGACTCAAAGTCTTGTATTTCTATATCCAAAGAACTTGTGTTTTGTATTGGCGACTCCGGCGTCAAAGGTTGAAATATTTGGAAACTATTGTCATTGGATTTGAATTCATTTTCTTCAACAATATTTGCAGTTGAACGCACTCTAAAATAAAAACATTTGAATGTATTTTAATGTTTTTAAATATATGTTTGTTTAAATCAATACATAGTTTTAAATAAAAACTTACGGACGCGGAGTAATATGTGGTGTCAAAAATTCTAACTGGCTCATCAAATGCCAACGATGTTTAAATATTGCGCCACTACCAGATGCAAGGTTTTCGTTCTTTTTTTCCTTAGCAAACCTGTCTCTCAGTGAACTCCATCTCTTTATACAATTTTCTTCTAAAAAATTAATTTAATACAAAATAATCATAATTGTTTTGCTGAGGCTTACCTGGCAAACACATTTCTTCAGAAATTCGTTTCCATACGGCCCGCTTTTTTTCTGGCAACCTGTAGAATTTGTTGAATTTGTTGTATAAAACATCATTTTCTTCCACTAAAATTATTAGTTTTTCATCATCCATTTTTATTAACACTTTTTAAAAAAATAAAAAATTCACACAATTTGTTTTGGTTTAAAACAAAAATGTCTATTTTTCATAACCAAACAAACTAATACACACGCACTTTAGGCTGTCACTTAACGTTGAATTCTATTTTCAACAGATTTGCCCGCAACAGTTCAGAACGTAAAAGTTACAACTAACCACACAGACAGACTTTCAATTGAACAGAAACAAAACAGCTGATTCATAACAGAACAGAACGTACAAACTAATTCTGCCTTAAGTCTGAGTTACACGTTTCATCTTTTGATGCTCAACATCTTTTCAATTGCCTTTTAAAGACGCTAATATAATCACACGCAGCAATCGGTTTCAACTTTTTTCGGTTCAAAACAACAACAATTTTTTTAACAGCGAATAAAAGAGAAAAAGAAAAGAAAAAAATTACATGCAGCGTGGTTGTGCATATACCAACGAATAAAAACTCAACGCGTACTGACCGAGTACAGGCATCTCCGTACCAACCCCCTTTTTTCTTTCTTCTCTCACCTTAAAACATAAGAGTTGAGCATCAAAAGATGAAACGTGTGAAAGCAGACTAACAGTTCTTTTGGCGTTTTATAAGAAGAAAAATACTAATTGTATCAATGCATGTCCTCTTCCGTGATTTTAGCACGGACATGCACTGATGCAATCAGAATATTTCGTCTAATAAAGCGCCAATAGAACTGTAAGAATCATTTGCCATCTCGTATTTTTAATTTTGCAACAAACGAGATTTTTCAATTTCGGGTGAAAAATTTAGAAATAAACAAAAAGCGTAAAAATAAAGAATTGATTTATATGTGTAAATCATATCTTGAAAGTAGAAAACGTTGTTATTGTATAAATTTTAAATATATAAATGTATTTTAAATATCTTTACCATTTGCGTAAGTGTCACAATATTACCATTGAAAACGATGTAGTGGAAGATAATCCAACGACATCAAGAAATGCCGAACTTGATCCAATGGAAAAATACATACATTAAGAGAGACAGCGGCTGTTCTATAGAAGAATTTGTAGACAGAAGTTTGGCTGAAGATGGTAGGTCTACTAACGCGTTTCGAAAATCCAGAGTGATATTGGATAATAAAGGAATTAAGGGTTTTGCGATACCTTTAAGTAAAACAACGATATGGAGTTAAGATGGAAAATTTTATGCATCAAAAAAAGAAGAAGTCATAGCGGATGGAATGGAAGATGTTCCATTGTGATTTTTTTTAAAAATAATTTTTTTTATTCGTTATTCTCATCGATTTATCGAATAATTTTTTAGATTTAATCGTTTGATCAAACGAACAAAAAGAACTATTTGAATTATTCGAACAAAGTTGAAAGGCGAATAATTGACAACTCTATTAAATACCAACTTTTTAATAATTTTTTTATATTGTTTATTTCTCAGAGTTGTAAAAGTATGAAGTATTTGGTTGGGTACTTAGAGTTGCACTTGTTTTCTAAGTAATCAATAGCAAACAAAATGTTCATGTTCTTTTGAATAATTTAACCCAGCCACAAATTAGCAAATAAAAAAATAAGTAAATATGAAGGAGTCCATAGAATAATGTTTGCATTTTGCTAAGCCGATGAGAAGCCGAGCTTAGTAGTTTACCATTTATTTACTATCAGCTCTTTCCTATTTTAAACGAAGTTTTACAAATTTTCCGTTCGCGTACCATTTTTTTAATTAGCTTTTTTGGAGCGTAAGCTTTCAGTTTACTCAGTAATTACTCATTTACTGCATATGAAATACTAATGGCCTTATTTATAAAAAATAAAACAGGTAAGTAAAGACCTTATGAAACGGATTTCGTATGAAAATTTCTTTAAAAACCTTTAAGTAATCTGTTTTATTTTTTATAGATAAGGCCGTTAAAAATAAGTTATTTTACTTCTTCGTATTTTTTTGATCTAATGTAAAGCGTTTGGTAATCGAGGGATCAAACTTGGCAACAAAAAAAGTAATTCATTATATGGCAAGTCGTTCTTTTGTAATTTATGTGTAATTTTTTGCTGGGCGGAAGTGATGAGGACTAGGTTGTTATATACATACATACATATGTGTTTGTTTCGCATATACTCCGCAAACGTCACATATTGAAATTCAGCTAGATCCACGACTGTCTATAAGTTTTGCCCATTAAATACCTTGTTGTGTTTTTTATATGTTTAAGGTGTTGCATTTTAATACATATGCACATGATTTGCCGCTTAAGTAGAGAAATGTACATATATTTCATATTAATGCTTTTTTTGCACTATGGTGAAGGGTATATAAAAATCGGCATTGCCGAATATAGCACTCTTACTTGTTGTTTTATTTTCTTTTTATTTCAGTGATCAATCGTGTTAAGCCAATAATACATTATAAAATAAATAAATTATAGTTAAAAATAACATAAAAATATTCTTTTAAGCAATTTTATTTTTCAAAGCAACAAATAAAAAATACTGCATCGCCGTCAATAAAAGGAATACATACAAATAATAGAAGAAATAAATTAAAAATTATAATGAGAGATGTATGTAGTTAATATTAAAACAAAAAATGAAACAAAAAAATTCCTTGGTACTAAAAAATAACACAACTTTAAATATATAAAATGTAATAAAAAAAATGTTAAACAACAAAATAGAAATCAAAATAATGTCTTGTGATTTTATGGAGTACTAATGCAATAAAACCCGATGGTTGTGAATAAAAAAATTATGTGAAAAAAAACAAACAAAATAAAATTGTGTCATAATAATAATAATTAAAAAAAGTATTTACTGTATAAATAAATTCTTAACCAGCGAATTAAAAAAACGCGCTTTTTCAAAACTCTAAAACAAAATCTTAAAACAATATAAATCTTTGAACACAAATTGGATATTAAACAATAAATAGTTCATCATATATGCTTGATAACCGGGGATCTGTTTTAAGCAAGGTAAATATCAAACTCATGCATTAAAGTTTCGTTGTCACAAAAAAAAAAAAAATTGTTTGGCAATTAAATTATTTTGGCGCAAAAGTACATTTGCCATATTTTGAAATTACTTTAACAAAATTTATATCCATCCCAAAAGAATTTTTTGGTTTTTGTTAACACCTAAAATTATTTTTTTTTTCAATTAACTTTTGCGTTGACAACGAAATCGTTAAAATGAACCAAACAAAAATTCAAATTTATAACAATTTTCTAGGGTAATTTGAATTTAATAAGTCCATCTATATTATTTTATTTATAATATTTAAAAGTAAATACATTTTACACTTCACTAACGAAGTTGTTTTTGTTACAACACACATTTAAAAAAAATTATAATTTTAACAAATATTTAACACACTCGTACATTAAATATGTTGTTTTTAGATATAAAAAAGTGTTTAAGACACGTTGTCCCATCCTAGAGTTGGGGCTGCCTCTAAAGGCTGAGTTAGGCGAACGTTTCTGTACCCGTAATGTTCCGTATCCTACTTTAAGCACGTTAATGCACTATTAGAATAATACAAAACGTGTCACATGTTTTCCCCATACAAACACAAAGAGCAATAAGCATACATACATAAATCAATACACACAGTGATGGAAATAAAAAATGTTTAACTGGTGACGGCTGTGCAGAAAAAGTTACAAGTGATTTAAATGGCATTAAAACGGTATTTTGTGTATGTAAGAAAAACAATAATAATTTAATATTTGATACTTATATTATAGATTAACAACAAACAAATATGTAAATGTGCATACACAAAAAAAGGTTTTGATACCATTTGAAGCCTTTTATATGTTTCACATTTCTATTGTTTCTGTCTATGCATTTGTTTATTTTCTATATGTAAACATATGTATGTTTGTATATATGAAAACTTGTTGTATTCTAAAGCTTCGTACAGACGATGGTCAGTTCTAACAATGTTGTCATTAAAATTGCCGAAAAACGTCTTGCAACTGTGTGTACATTGTAAGCTCAGTTTCATTTGGCAGATGTGTAAAATAATGCATCTGACAATGGCACCATTGTCAGCAAAATGACAACATTGTAAGATCTGACCACCGTCTGTACGAGGCTAAAGTTGTTTTGCCACAATTTCAAAGATATACTGAAAAAAGTACAAAAAAGAGCGAAAATATCCGCATTAAATTCAAAATACAAGCCGCCAATCACTGTCTTGCAAATGCCACGTAACACGTAACAACAACGTAATTTCGGTAAGCTTTTGTATTGCTTTTCATAATGCACAGCTGCTTTATACGATACAGCAACGCTCGCGTAGCTCAGCCTTAAGCAGGAGAACCGCTAAACGGCAAAAAAACGGGTGAGTTTTAGTGATCGTTCCACGTTGAATTTCACATTATTGCCTGAGACGTATAAGGTGTAACCAGAAAGTAGTGAGCCGCTTGGGTAATTCTCCAAGTTTGTAAAAGACTAATAGCATTCTGCGCAACTGCACCTCTGTTAAAGACCCCATTCCTTTTGGGAACCACAGGACATACTATTTGGAAAAACCGTTTTGTTATGTAAGTAGAGTTTCTAACTTCTCGAAGCGAATACGAAAAATTATAAAAAATGTAATAAATTACACTTCGTGGCTGGATTTTGATCAAATGTATGTGACACTTTATTATTTTGTAAAATTTTCAACAGAATCCGACTATGAAGTCAGAATGGTCAATAGTAGAACAGTTATCGAGATATTTCAAAATAACCGTTATTTGTGTTTTAAATAAAGATTTTGTCACTTAAATGCAAATAGCTTAACAAAATATTAGACTCAGGCTGATTGTTGGACTGTTTACCAGGCACTGTGGTCTCAGATACCAAGAAGACGTCAGAAGACGAGCAACCGGATTTGAACTTCGCTTTTCATAAGGACCCACTTTTCATGTCAAGTGACCCAATTTTGAAATCGAAGTCTGCCGATTTGGATGAAATTTGCACCAAGGTTAGTCCTATTGGATAGTAGTTTAGACACAAATGTTCAACAAGATCGGTCTAAAAGTTTCTGAGTTAGTGGGGGTCAAAGTTTGACATTTTGGCCATACAGGTGTTCTTTCTTATCCATGTAACTTATTACCTATTGGTGTTAACAAAATTTGTCCCAAGTAGCTTCGATAGCTATTTGATTTGGTCATCCAAATCGGAATACATCGATTTCAAAATTGGGTCACTTGACATTAAATCCCCCATATATATGTATACTTTATAGGGTGTACGATCAAACGGAATGCCAAATTTAAATATACAGTTTTACCTTCGGTGAAGGGTATACAAAAAATAATTTTTGGGATTTCAGTATTTTGATTATAACTTAGCCATTTTTAAACCGATTTGGCAGATTTAAATACCGACGTGTTAAGGAAGAAATTTACCATTTACTTGAGTTATAAAGCTTGGACACGGGAAGATCTATGGTTCCCGAAAATGGGTATTTTAAAAATTTTATTTTGGCCATAGCTTTATCGTATCTGAACCGATTTTTCCGAAATTTTCAGAAAATATTTTCTACTAAAGATTTCCGGTCTTTTGATATACATATAAGGCGTAACCTTATATGATATACATATAAGGCGTAACCTTATATGACAGTCCATAAATTCAGGTTTTTATAAAATTTTTGATATTTTCTGTACGGGAGTACCACGCCCACTTCTCCAACCCCGCCCACATTTTGTGGGATGGTGTGTATTGACAACCTAAATGTTTGTATCTAATTTGGAAACTTTGGCTCTTGCCGTTCTCTAGATATACAGAAAAAAGTAATCAAATTACAACAACAAGGGCTTTTTGGAAAAAATTAGAGGTAGTCGTGGTTTTTTGCTCATATCTCAGCTATTTTTGGACCGATCTGGCTGAATTTCAATAGCAAAATTATAATAAGAATACCTGTCATAAAGATTTCTCAACCAAGCCCCATCATATCTGGGGGCTTCGGAAACCCCATTTCAACAGACAGACGGACAACCGGATTTGAACTTCGCTTTTCATAAGGACCCAGAATATATATTCTTTATAGGGTGTAGGATCAATATTGTAGAAATTACAAACGGAATGAGAAAGTTATATATACCCTTTTACCTTCGGTGAAGGGTATAAAAAAACGTGATTTGAAAGTTTATCAAGAAAAATTAAAAATATTCATTCGTATTATTTTTTTAGGGGGAAAATTGTATCCAAAATTAAAAAAATATTCACATCTCCACATAAAAATAAAAATTACCAATTAAAAGTAATTTATATTTTTTTTTTTTTTTTTTTTTTTGTTGAAACAATCAAATTCAATTGAGTTTACAACAATATTTAAATTTACATGTTTGTACAACCTTTTAAAAGCTGTAGATTAATGCAAAAAAAAGTGCTGAATAATTTCGGAAAAATGCTGAAAGAGTGAAATATGCTAGAAGAATTTTTTTACTGAACTTTACTGCATTTAGCGAAATTGCGTTCGAGTACACAAAATACAGTAAAGGAGAACACAAATTGAGAGCGTAAAGTAACAGTTCTTGTCTGAGTATTTTTACTGCAGAAATTTTTGCAGTAAAATTTAGTAAATCAAAAAAACATATGTTTCAAAAGGTAAATAAATAAAAGTAACAAATAAAAAGTTAAAATAAAAATTAAACTAAAACAAAAAGTGAATAAATATTAATATTAAACTTGTTTGTGAAGCATTTATTTGGCTAAATACAGACTTTTGAATTTTTTTTTTTGTTATGCTAATTTTTTAGAGTTGTAAAAGTGTGAAGTATTTGGCTACATAAGAAATCAATAACAAAAAATTATTCATGTTCTTTTAAATAATTTAACCCGCTACAAATTAGTAAAATCAAAAACAAACAAATATGAAAGATAACATAAAATAGTTTGTTTTTATTTTCCAAAAATGTCAAAAGAGTAAACATTTTTCAACACTTCAATTATTTGCTGTCAGCTGTTGCTTTTATTTACGAATTTTTACAAATTTTGCGTTCGCGTACTTTTTTGACAACTGCGTTTTGTGAAAGCAAATTTTTCAGTTTACTCATTAACTGCATTTTACTGTAAAAGTACTCAAACACACCTATTGCTAGAAATGTCATACAAATTCAATTTTTAAGTGCACTTTCTATACCTGCACATTTTAGATAAGTGCACAAAATTTTTGACATTTTAAAATTATTTTCATACAAAAAATTCAAGTTAGCTGCACTATGACCTAACTGCCCAAAATACATATTTTCTGTTATTATTCTTTAAAATCCCTGCTTAAGCGGTCCATACACTTGCAATATTATTGTATTTGTCCAATATTATGCAATAAGCCGTTTAAGCAATTGTTTCAATTTAAATATTGCTCAACTTGCATTCAATAAAGAGGTGAACATAACCTATCATAGCGTCTTCACCTGACAATTTTTTGTCATACCAAACGTCAAAGTCTATATAAAAAAAACTCGAAAATTTTTGTCAGCGTTTTTTTAATATGAAGTTTGACGTTTGGTATGACAAAAAATTGTCAGGTGAAGTCGCTATGTATAGGAATAACATAAACAGCATTGTACAATGTTGCCAACAGATTTGACGATTTATCGTCATTTTGACGTTTTTTTTTTCTAAAAAAGGGACGATATTATTTCTTCTTTGAAATAAGACAATTTTAACCCTTTTTATATGTCTGGTTACTAGGCATTACAAAAAAAGATACCTTTAGAAACAAGGCAGCCTTAAATTTCATATTTATCCCTATTGTGAAAATTGTCCTCGAAATTGTTTGTCTCTTCCCTTAAAAAATATATTGTCAAAAGCAATATTTCGAGGGAAAAGTGTTTACTTTTTATTCCCGTGATTATTTAATACAATTGTTTGTGTTCAAAACATTAAACCATTACCCCATTTTTCAGTCAATATAGAAAAAAGTTTGAGTAAAGATGATTTAAATAAAATAAATTTATAGTGCTATATTCGGCTATGGTTCACCATAGCATTACAAATCGTACCAAAACCTTGATTTCGAGAGAATTCTTGCTTGTATGAGGACCAGGTGAGGTAATGAACCGACTTGGCTTTTTTTATAAAAATATTTATTTTATTTTTTGTTCAATATGATATTTTGTCACGCCCTTGTGTGACTTCTTCAGGGAAAAATAACAACTTAAAATTGTTATCGGATTAAAGAAAATAAATAATTTTATAAAAAATAGACCTCATGCTTTATAAAATAAATATAAATGTAAAAAAATTAAGGTAAAACAATGGACAATTTATATGTATTTATGCATAAAATACCCAACCAGCTAGCATTTGGGTGATTATTTTTTTGTAAAAATTACCTAAATGAATCTTTTCAGATAAGTTTTGATGGTTAAAAACGGATTTATCACTTGAGTGATAGAAAATGGATTCATATATATGTTTAAATAATGATTTTTAAATATTTTGAATTTTTTTTTTTTGCCAAATCAAAAAAATAAAAAAAAGCTTGGATAAAAAAGGAGCCCAAAAATTATTGACATTTTATGAGCATAAATGTTAGTGCAAATTGTTTCTTTTCTTCTTTTTTTGGTTCAAAATAAAGCTCGGAGAAAAATTCTAAAACATGGCAATGAAAAAATGATATGAAATATAATCAAAGACTATATAATTTATTATTGAAAAATGAGACGAAAACGATTCAATAATGATTATAAAAACTAACATTAAAATGATCAAAAATTGTATCACATATGATTCTTTCAAGGAGTTCATCTGTAGGGTACCATTTTCTCACAACGAGAGTATCATTTATGATTGAAAAATGAGATCATATACGGGTATTTTGCTCGTGAAGCTGATTCCTAAATGATTAGATTATGATACAAAATGTTAGCTGGGCATGAACATTAACTATGCTTTTGTTTGATTATGTCGAACAAAATTAATTATTTTAAACAAAAAAAAATTATCTTATAATTTTTTTCAGGAATTTTACGATTTTTACACAAATATATCTGGCAGCACTGAATAAAACCAAAACAAGGAAAGGCTAAAAAAAAATTCAAAATAACAAAATATAACAATTGTGTTTTGTTTATTTTCATCATATAAATTATGCATTCATCATTTAAATTCCTTCTATTTTTTATTTATTTAAAAAAAAAAATAGTATATAAACATATTTTAAATTTAAAATATCTACATTTTGTTTTTCTCGCACCAATTTCAAATGTGACTTTTTTGACAGTTCTTGTAAGAAACTTTTCGCAAAATATTGTTACAGAAACACTTTTTCTCACATCCTTCCAATAATTGCTGGAAAATTAATTAAATGACAGATAATTCTGGCAAAGAAAATATACAGAAACGCTTGTGTGAGAAAAACCATTTTTTGTTTCATTTCACACTATTTTTGTTACAATTCACACGTTTCATGCGAAAAGTTTTACGATGTGAGAAATACAGAAACGGGCTACAGCATATTTATCATATTTTTGGGCAGCTTTAAGATATTTTCATAAAAATCATCAAACATAAAAAAATATGGTGGCCACTTTTTCACATATATATTAAGGTATTCATTTAATCGATATTTGGTTTTAATCGCTCGATTAATTAATCGAGGTTTTGGTTTAACCGGCTAATAATCGGTTAATTTTGTTTTTGATCGGTTAACCGATTAATAAAGTTTTTTTAAAAATTAAGGAATTTCAAAATATAAAAATGCATTAATTGTTTTTTATTGTGAGTTTATAAGTAAAAAAAAAAACATACGAAACATAGCAATTCTTGAACTAAAACGAGCAAACGAAAACACAATTCATAAATATGGAAAATGCATTTTTCAATTAATACACAAGGTGTGCTATCAAGTCATATCGTCATAATATCCTAAATAATATTTTACAATTGTTTAAAATAAATATTGTTGTGTTTCAAACAAAATAAAAATTTTAATGCTGTGTTCATTGATTCGTCATATCTGTAAGGTAGAAATCTAAATTATAAGCGGAAGAACACAACATTCATATCGTCGGCTTAATATGCAAACCCGCTAACTCACTTTCAGCACATTTTACAGGAGAGACAAAAAACTTTTTATTTTTCCTATTTCCAACTTGATAGAAAATTAAAAATACAGTTAGTTTTACATATTTCAATACTTAAATAGAATAAAAACTACATGCTGGGCGACGAGGCGTATCAAAATCTCAATTGACATAAAAAGTGGACTTAGCCGGTTTGCATATTAAGCCGACGATATATATTTCTTATAATTATTTTAAGACATAAGACTTTATAACTACCTTGTGAATCCCCCAAATATGTATTTATAAGAAAATGAATTGAGATAATTTCATTAGTTATTTCAATAGTTAAAGAAGATCTTATAAAATAATCTTCTAGAGAAGTTATTTATTTTAAATGTTTAGGATTAAAGAGATTCTTTTCTTTGGTTGTGACAAAACTTGACTTTCACTTATCGTAGATGAATATCTAATTTCTCAGTATTTCTCTTAACATATAAAATACTCCATTATTATTATTTCGGTTAATTCTGTTAAAAAGCTGATTTTTTACATATTTTTTAGTAATTTGTATAAATATATGTTTGTTGGTGTATTTGTTGACACAAAAAGTTTTTGATACGCCCTGTTGTTCAAAAATAAACAAAACATACTTAAACAAAGACTATGCTACCTTTCAGTTGAGAAAACAATAATTAAAATATGTATGTACAATTTATAAATAACAAAAAATTTTGTTCAAAATATATCGATTAAATAAGCTAAAAGGATTTTTTATTGAATTTAAATATTTTAAAATTGTCCAAATGTTTTCCTGTACACAATTTTTAAAATACATTTGGAAATGGTGTAATTTTTATATCAGTAATCAAATATTGATTAAAATAAAATTTTCATGTTTTTTTGTTACGTTTTTATTACATGATCTTTATGAATTGTGAATAATAATTATTTTAAGTTTGTTTTTATTATATTTTTTACAAATAAATAATACCTACATATATCGCACCTGTTCATCAAAAGTAACACAACTCAAAATTTACAAGTTTTCAGTAGAGGCAAAAAACTAATTCCGCCAATATGATGGAATTATTGTTATAAACAAATATAATGTTATAAAGGAAACTCACTAATATTTCAATAAAATCACAAAATTTATTTCTCTTCTTCCTTTTTCCGAAATTATTACGGATTTTTGATTTAATACAGTTTTCATGAAATTTTTTGATCTACATGTCAATATTATTTCAAGTTATGCTTATCACAACCCAAAATCAACAGCTATTGATAAACAGATTTTTAACATGAAAACAATCACAACTCGAATTAATACAGTTTCGCTGATTCATTTGAGCACCATAACCCTTGAACACTTCAACGCAACTAAAATTACAACTCTTTAATTGAATCAAAACAAACAATATGAGTACGCAAAGAAAGACATAAAGACATTTCTCTCATGAAATATTACAAATAGAATACCAAAAATTTTACAGTCGTTAGATATGGTAATCATACACTGTTTCCTTCAAAAAAGTGGAAAATAGAATTTTTTGAGTTGTGTTACTTTTGATGAACAGGTGCGATATGTTCATGAAATATGAGTATTTACTGGAAAATTAAGTTTTTCTCATACAACTTAAAAAGTATTTTTATTTGGTATAAATAAAAAAAAAATCCCGAAAAATCCCGAAAATTTTTAAAAAATTCCGTGAATCCCGGGATTCAAAATATTTTCTTCAATCCCGAATCCCGGGATTAAAAAAAACCAATCCCGATTGGAAGCCGTAATACATACATATAAAGAGTACATGAAACAAAAAAAAAAAGGTGTTGGCAATCGAAAATTTAACCCATTTTTCACCACATCACTGTTGATTCCAAATTCCGAAGATAAAAAAACATTGTATGTAGTCTTAGTCACCGGTCGGCGGAAAATGGGTTTAAATGAAGATCACTGAAAACTGTATGAAAAAATATTTTCTAAACACATACATTTTGTATATGAGACGAAACAAATAACTAAAAACACAAAAAAATGGTGGGGTGTCACAAAGCCATAGGACATAAAGCCATAATGGCTTTATGTCTCAATCCAAACGGACATAAAGCCATAATTTTGATATGGCCTTAAGTCTTATATCAATTTTAGTGGAATGGGACATAAAGCCATTATGGTGTTATGTCCCATTTAATGTGTTGCGTTACAAATGCTTATATGGTATAACAAAGACCTGCTTCGCTAACTAAAGATTCGCTGTATAGCCGGCCTTTTGGCGGACGCAAGAATTTTCTCCTTTATGGTATAACAAGTACCGATTTCGCTAAGTAAAGCTTCTAAAATCTGTCTTGTTTCCGAACGAAGGCCGTTTACGCAGAGAAGCTTTAGTTAGCGAAGCCGGTGTTTGTTATACCATAGAGGAGAAAATCCTTGCGCCCGGCCGAAGGCCGGCTATGCAGAGAAGCTTTAGTTAGCGTCTTTGTTATACCATAGAGGAGAAAATCATTGCGTCCGGCCGAAGGCCGGCTATGCAGAGAAGCTCTAGTTAGCGTAGCTTTTTCGGGTTTTTTCCATAAATGAACGACGTCCCCAAATTTAGGGGTTAAGTTCATTTTGGGTTTGGGGAGTTAATTCATTGGGGACTTAGTTCATACCGCCATTTTTGACATAAAACAGGGCGACATGAAACAACAAAGCATTTTCTACATGAAATAGGGGGAAATACAATCATTATCAAAAATATGGCTTTATGTCTCATTTTACGGAAAAAATTTATGGCGTTAAGTCCCATTATATTGAGACTTAATGGCATATGCCCTTATGACTCAATGGAATGGGACTTGACGCCATATGGCTTTATGTCCTATGGCTTTGTGACACCCCACCCACAAAAATATGTTAAAATACTACAAAATATTGAAAATTTTGTTACATCGGTTAATCGACTGAAATTAACCGGCTTAATCGTTAATGGAAAAAAGCCAATTTGATATTAACCGATCAGTTAATCGGGTAGGTATTAATCGGTTAACCGAATGATTACCCTAATAAATATCCAATCTATTTGATAACCTCCACCGACAATTTGAATGTTTCAGGCGTGAGCACTATATGTATATGTAGGTCTATTAATTATAAATTTATCTTTATAAAAAAAAACTCCGATTTTTAAGTTTGTTGCGGTTAAGACCTACAATCGCTCCTTTATTGCAACATGTCATATCTCAAAAAAAATCAAAATTGCAATAAATGTTTTTGAAATGCACATTTATATACTGATTAAATAAAATATATTTTGCTATAACTTCGGTTCAGTTTGAGTTAAAACACTGATTTTGTTTACATATAAAAATTATGAAGGAGCACTTTTGCTTAATGGTGTTTTCTTTTCTGACAATAATGTTCCATATATGCTACCATCCGTGCGGGTTTTTGTTCCATTCTAAAATTATATGCAAAAATGTGAGACGTTGTCGTTTTCCTTTCTAAACATGTTGCAAGAATAAATGGCAAATTTGTTCCATTTCTTACCCGCAGTTATAACTGAGTGCGAGAAAATACCCATTTTTGCATCTGCGTAAACTAATTTTTTATGCAAGCAACAATTTGCGTTATATTGTGTTGGATATAAAAACTTTTTGTTTTTCGTTTGTTTTACTTTTATTATATTTTTTTGTCGCAAAATTTTTAACAACAGCTGACATTAATTATTGAAAATCAGTGCTGTTTACGCTTATTGGAATTGTAAGAAAATTTAATGTTGATGTTGAAAATTGCTACAAGCGTGGTGAATATCGCTTTTAGTACAAACTTTGCATTCAATATTTGACACGCTAAATACACATTAGTGTTGAGTGTAAAACGTAGCTATTATTTTGTTCCATTGTAGTTTAGAAAAATGTATCACTTTGTAAGGGTTCGTGTAACCTAATAAATATATTACACAACTATAATGCATCATTATTTTTTAGAAAAGAAAACACTAACAAGTAACTTAAAATTTTTAAGTTTTTTGAGGAATGACTATGTTGCAATAAAGGAGCGTTATGTTACATTATTGACCGACGATCAGAATGCTTAATGCTTTTATTTCTAGTTATATAAAACTTAATTTGAGGAAATACTAGCTGAGTATAGTTTAAGTTATTCAATATTTAAAAGATACTAATTAAAATTTATTAATAAAAATTCTATCAAAAAAACAATTATTTAATTATGCATTTATGTGAAAGTATTTTACACAATGTAATCACATGATTCCTGCTAATCTAAAAAATGTAGCACTTTTAAAAAGTTTGTCATTTATTAAGGACATTCACAAATAAGTCATAATCATATAATAAATAATAAGACGAAAAAATATGACTGCTGTGAGCAACCGCTCATTATTAAGTGTGCTATTTAAAACTTGAGCCGATTCAAAAATGAAATAAATATTTGATGGCAGAAGACAAAAATAAGCAAAAAAAAACAATTGGTGAGAATAAAGAAAAATTTTTTTATTTAATTCAATTTGTTAATAAAGTACAAAAAATCTAACCACAAATTTTAATTGAAAGAAAAAAATATTATTTTGAACCTACAAAATGAAGTTGTTTAGATAAAAAAACACAAAAAAAAACAGGAGGCTTATTCTGAATTGCGATGCGATAATCAATGCGATGCGAAAGAAAATTGGTATTCTGTAAGACTTTCGCAATCGCATTCGCGGCAACGCTGCTCAAATAACCGTCAGTGTCAACAAACGTCAAATTAAAAATAAATAAATTGTTTGTGTTTGGCTGTGAAAATTGTTTATAAAATTTATTGTAAGAAAAAAAAAAAAAATAATAATAATAATGGATTCTGTGGCACTGTGGTTCGACGACGAAGAAAGGCATGAGATTGGAAGCAGTTGTTGCTCCAAAGGAAAGTGCGTCCGGTAATCCATTTACGGAATCCGTCATGTTTAACAATTTCATAACATGCTCCTCTAAGGGAGACAGTGGATTATATCTTGATGGGCCACCGCCAGTGCCGCCAATATCGGTTTTATTTCGTCTAAGCTTCTGTTTGGTGTGTACTTTAAAATCGGCCCAAACCTATTAAAATGAAAGTTGAAGT
Organism: Pollenia angustigena; assembly: GCA_930367215.1. Lineage (NCBI taxonomy): Eukaryota > Metazoa > Arthropoda > Insecta > Diptera > Polleniidae > Pollenia > Pollenia angustigena. The sequence continues at coordinate 18,962,411 of OV884061.1, read as the reverse complement.
CAAATATTTTTTAACTGGTTTATATATTTCATACTTTTTTCCATCCTGCAGTTTCTCTAATAGGTTGTCCATTGATATTTAGTTCTTCAGTTAACGTTTGTCACAAAGTGTTTGCCGACTGACGTGCATTTGGTGTTTTTAAATGGCCTCTTGGCAATTGGCTGTGCTTTTTCATAAATTTTATTATTATTTCAAATTGACACGGTTTGGTGGTCTTATTGCGTGCTTCCCTTAATTAAATAATAAATATTGATGAATGAATAAATTAATAAATAAAATATTATCTTTCACTTACATGTTTGTACTTTGCGAATGCTATTTTGTTGTCTAATAAATTTTGCGAATTTGACATTTGTTTTCGCAATGTAGAATACCGACTTGCCACCTTTTCGCATTTGAAATGCGATTAAAAAAACTGCGAATATCGCAATACAGAATAGCAATTGTTCGCATTTACGTATTTTCGCATCGCATTGATTTTCGCATCGCAATTCAGAATAAGCCTCCAGGCTATTCTTCTCTCCCCTCTCACCCATAAACTCAAACTTTCTGAAAGAAAACTTTCATAGTGTGAACCCAGACTTAGTGAAAGATAATATTTTATTTATTTATTCATCATATATTTATTATTTAATTCAGGGAAGTAAGCAATAAGACTACAAAACCGCGTCAATTTGAAATAATGATAGAATTTATGAATAAGCACCAAATGCACGTCAGTCGGCAAATACTTTGTGGCAAACGTTAACTGAAGAACTAAATATCAATGGACCACCTTTTAGAGAAGCTGCAGGATGGAAAAAGTATGAAATATATAAACCAGTTAAAAAATATTTGACTTCAACTTAAATTTTAATAGGTTAAAGCCGATTTTGAAGTACACACAAAACATTTTCATTTTCTTCGTCGTCGAACCACAGTGCCACAAAATCCATTTTTATTATTTTTTTATTACAGAATGTCCTAAATATATTTTTTAAACAATTTTCACAGCCAAATACAAACAATTTATTTATTTTTAATTTGACGTTTATTGACACTGACGTATATTTGAGCAAGCGTTGCCACGATTTGAAATAAATTGCGAATGCGATTGCGAAAGTCTAACAGAATACCAATTTTCTTTTGCATCGCATTTCATTTGCGCTTCGCATTGATTTCGCATCGCAATTCAGAATTAGCCTCCTGTTTTCGAATAAATTTTTGCGAATTTGACATGTGTTTGACATTTGTTTTCGCAATGTAGAATACCGACTTGCCACCTTTTCGCATTTGAAATGCGATTAAAAAAAACTTTGCGAATATCGCAATATAGAATAGCAATTGTTCGCATTTATATATGTTCGCATCTCAATTCAGAATAAGCCTCCAGCTGTTGACGGTGCCTAAACGGACTAATTTTTCGAATGGCTGCTAGTGCAACAATTTTTGAATAACTAAATGTCAAGTTATAAAATTGTGAATAATTTAAAGAATACTTACGAACATATTTTAAACATACATTTATGACAAAATATGACAAAACAAGCAACACAGCCTAAAAATAAAGAGTCTTTTAATATTATAATATGTTTCAAACACAACAAGACTTTTTTAACTATTGTAAAATATTGGGATATTATGATAATATGGCTTGATACAATACCTTGTGAATACCCCAATTGTTTAATTGCATATCATTATGACGGCTTATTAGCTAATGATCTTTGTGACACTCTATACTGATAAGGTAATTACTTATTATATATAATATATAACAGTTAATTAGAAAAAAAAGATTTGAATCAAAATTAAGATTTCATTTTATGTTTAAAAAATTTAATTTTTTTTTTTATTCAATTTTACAAGATTTTGCAAAATTAGATTTTTATACCCTCCACCAGTACTCGTGAATGACGGTATATTTTGCCAATCCGTGTGAAACTTTTTTAATATTCATCTCAGACCCCATAAGGTATGTATGTATAGTAGAGCGACTCACCAAAAAAAAAGTGCTCGATGTACCCTCCTAAAAATGAATCTTGGACATTTTTAAGATGATATTTTAAATTTTTTGGTTCCAGCTTTGACCTCTCGTGAGCTGGACCAGTTTGAAAAAGGGTATATTTTTGCATGTTATGTTAATTTGAGAATTTGTTTCCTTACCAACATATGCAAATTGGGTATCGACTAAAGAAAGTAAAAAAGAAATGATCCACGATTTTTTGGCGGCATATTTTTTTCGCAAATTAAAAAAAAATTCAAGTCGTGGATCATTTCTTTTTTTTCTTTCTTTAGTCCTATTTTCATCCATACATGATCCAGAAACTAAATCCGCTCTCATATTAGAGTTACTACAAAATTGCATTAATATATATATTCCAGAGCACCGTGTGAAATGCATCTAATTTGCAAAAATCTAAATTATTTACATACAAAGATGATATACTTGCCAAAAGATAAAATTTGATACCCATATTGCCCTATTTAAAACGAAGGGCTACCACCCCATTGCATTATTTCCAAAACGCGAACTACGACGAATTTCAAAAAAAGCTGAGACACGTATTTAATGAAGTCAACTAAAGATTAAAATATGTTAATGTGGCACTTTTATTACAAACAACCCCGAACAAAAAATTCAAAAACCGTTTTTTTACAGAAAATCCTTAAAAAAAGGGACATCGATGATCGTCCTTGGACAAATTGTATATACAGTTGGATGCGACTTAAAAAAAACCTTTCTTACCATACCCAATTTGTATATGGTGGTAAGGAAACAGATTCTTTAATTAACAAAACATACAAAAATAGACCCTTTTTCAAACTGGTCCAGCTTACGAGAGGTCAAAGCTAGAGCCGAAATATTTAATATGTCATCTTAACAAAGTCCAAGATTCATTTTTATGAGGCTACATCGAGCACGAATTTTGCTTCCATACAACTTGAGTCGCTCTAATGTATATATGTATATTAGGGGTATAATCAATTTTTTGGCATATTACCATGAATTCAACACTGTCCTAGTAACCACGAAAATTATATTCTTTTGTAATTTTTCTCAAAAAAGTTCACGCACCAATTGGTATTTCTGAACCAATACAATATTGACTATTTATAATTTCATACGGTGTTTTTTATTAATTTTTTACTTTTTTTCGTTAAAAAAGGTTAAAGATACGTTTTGGTTTGCAGAAAAATCTCTTACCATCTCTAAATATTAATGAAATTTCATACTTGAGCTATTTGTTGTTTTAAATAAACTTATTATTAATTTTTCTTAACCAAAAATAAAATTAAAAATTTTCAAAACTTCATCGCGGTTGGTGCGTGAACTTTTTTGACCTTAGCGAAAAAATAAATATACGTTCCCTTATAGTTTTTTATGCTCTATCGAACTGTGCTATGCCGATTTTGGTATCTTAAAAAATTGTTAAAAAGTTATATCCCTAATGTATATTCTCGGTGCTTGAGTAATTCTTAGTCGAATTAGCCATGTCCGCCTATTGAACACACGTTCACTTTCAAAAAATCAAAAGAAAAGAAAAATATTTGTGTTAAATTGTTTCTAGTTCTTCTAAGGAGTTTTCGATGGAAATCCAGCAAAATTGGTTCAGTAGAACAGAAGTTATGAATCCGAATGTGAAGCAATTTTGTTACAATAACTAACAAAAATGGATACGGAAAGCATCGATTGATATGCGAATTTGCACGAATTTTAATGTGATAAAAAAAAAAAAAAAATAAACAAGAAGGTTAAAAAACCAGTTCGAACATTTCAGGAGTGGGATATCCATATATTTTTAATTTATCTTTATAAAAACGGACGTCAGTATTAAAATTGGTTGCGGTTTAGATCTATATTAAACTATTGACCAACAATCAGAAAGTTTAATGCTTTTCTTTTAAAAAATTTTAACTATCTTGAGTAAAATTTCATGATTAATAACAGTTTTAGCCGTACGTAAATGATTTTCAGGAGGGGAATTTTTATTGAAGCGTTGATAAGCTATTGGCCAATCATCCCTTAATTCCGAAGAGTGATTTTTGTTAAAAAAAACATAAATTACAATAAATTTCAATACAGCGGTGAAATTAGTTTTAGAGTTTACAGTGAATTTTAGAATGCTGCTTAATATAAGGTCTAAAGTAAATTATGGACCGTATATCACAAAATTGCATGACATTTAAAGCTAATTAGGAACAAATTTTACCGCCATATTCATGTCTGCCCCGGTCTTAGCCGTATTTTAATAATTTACCAAAGTGGGCTTTATATGGGGCCTATATTAAATTATAAACTGATCATAACGAAGTTTATTAGTGCGATTTCTAGTCCTACAAAACTGTGAAGTATTAAATTTTATTCTGATAGCAATTTTAATTACGGTCTTAGGCGTAATAAACTGTTTTCCGGGAATATGGTTTATATGGAGCCTAAATTATATAAATTATGGACCGATCTTCACGAAATTTGACAGTGTGATTTCTAGTTTTATGAATTGTGACGTACCAAATTTTATTAGAATTGTATTATTTATTACGGTTTTAGGCGTAATAAACTCTTTTCCGAGAGTAGAGTGGTGGTTCCACATTTTCATTCATAGCTCTGATCCTACTAAACCGATTTTGCTGGATTTCAATGCCAAACTACAAAGGATAACTTCAAGCAATTTGAGACCAAGGTAGTTAATTTCTGTTGAGTTTTTCGAGAGTAAGCGTGTTTTAAACAGATAGGCAGGAGCCAGAATATTTATACTTTATGGGGTAATAGATGTACAACAAAAAAGTTTCAGACTGAATGACAAATGACCACAAGTGGCAATGGAGGGTATACAAATAAAACAAACAAATCATAATAATAGTGATGTTAATAAAAAGTAAACAAACTTTTTAATTGAATACTTTCTTATCGTATATATAAAAAAGGTTAAAGCAAACCTTTTTATTATATGTACCTTTTGGCAAAATTTTGTTCAGAAACTTAAATAATTTTTTTTTTTATTTTATTTTATATAAGAATATTTTTAAGATTAAAATTAAAAACAACATATATAAGTAAGTACGATATAAAATAAAATGGCAACCAAACTTAAAGAGAGAGCTGCCAGCTCAGACATAAAACCTCTCCAAACATTTAATAGTTAAAAACAGCGTTTAAAAAACTGCAGTCAAAGTAGAAAAATTACTATTTCTTCCACTTATCCATTTGTCATTGGCCAAAAAAAAAGCTGTTGCTTTTACTTCTGATTTATTGAATGCAAACAGCCGCTGTCAAACCAACTCAAAAAGGGAAAAGTTTTACACATATTTTCGTTTTTTGCTCGACAGTTTTTGATTTCGACTGCAGTTTTTAAAACCTGCTTAAAAAGCAGTTAATGTTCATTTATGAATACATTATGAACAAAAGTGTTTGATAGCTGTTACGTACTTTAAGCTTAATATAAAAACTTTTTATAAAAATGGCCGTTATTCTTTAATAATTATTTTTTCGACACAGTATGTAAAAGTTATTCTTGTGCTGTGACTTTTTTTAAATCAAAAAATATCTAACTATTTTAATTTTCTAAGCACAAATAAAAATCAGAAAAAAAATTTTAAAGTTGACTTATGCCCAATTTGCAGGACAGTATTTTAATCAATATTAACTTAATTTTCATAACAAACTTAAATCGTATTTAAAACAGATTGGTTTTTTGAGTTTTATTTGAAAAAGTCTTATTTAATTAAGATAAAAGTATAAATATAAAAAAGTGTATTTATTTACAAGGTGGTCTGAAAAAACAGCTGACTGTTAATGCTTTGCCTGTTGTTGTTGTATTGTTGTGATATTGAGGCCACCTTGCTAAAATATTACAATGGAAACTTAAGTTGAAATTAAGTGTACCACATCGGTGAATTAAGTTTCACTTAAGTTTTAGTGAAGAAGAGAATTTTGACTTTAAAACGATTTAAAAAATAAATGTGTTTTAATATCAATCCTGAAAATTGGCCATTAAAATTAAATGGACCAGCGTTGCCAGAAGATTTGGAAGGAAAAATACATTTGGCGAAAAAAAATTTTATTTTGAAGAGAAAAATCTTAAAAGTTTTTATAACAAGGGCAAAAAGTTAAAAATGATTAAATTTTTAAGAACATATGTATTTCTAAACTATTTAAATTAGAATACATACATACATAATTGCGGTATTTATAGAAAATAAGATTGTAGTTAAAAATTGTGTTTTAAGTTATATTTTTCATAAAATTTTTTCTAAAAATAGATTTTAGATCCATTTAATTTCTAATAAATAAGTTCGCTAAAAATTCCATCTAAATCCAGACAACAGTTTTAAAGAGAGAGACAGAGGAAATATATTTAACGAGCAAATCTCAGCTTGAATTGTATTAGTTTTTATTTTGTCCTTTTATTAGCAGTACATGTAATAATTTTTTTCCATTATACTGTTTTATGAGCAACACCCAAAACGGTACGCAAATGTACTGTTCTTTTTTATACTAGTTATGTTTCGTTTAGTGTACAAAAAACAAAGATGTTAAGAAAACCCCTGTTAAAGTAATACACATTTGGGGGTAGCGTTGCCAGACGGCCTGGAATGGCATGAATTGTCTAGTTTTTTTTTCTTGCCCATTTAGAAGAATTCTGTTAATAGTAGAATTTTTTTTCAGAAGTTTTTCGATTCCCGGAAAAGGGGGAAATATTTTAAATTTCCCGGGATCCCGCTTCATATAAATAATGCAAAGTAAATTTGTTTTAAATTAATGAATACTACAACTTTTTGTTTAAAAAGCGTAAAGCAAGTTGTTTACAACAAACGCGTTTGCCCATGAAAACCACGGGTATAGCGGCACCTTAAAACCAATAGGCCGTATCTTTTGATTGATCACAATGTAATTAACCATAAGACAACATAACCAATCAATAAGTTGATTTTGATTCTTTTGTATATATGGCCTTTTTATATTTTAGGTGACGATATGTTATATGGCGTAAGCCTAATAATTTTAATTGTTACGATGGTTAAAGAAAGTGTTGTTGTGTTTCAAACAAAAAAGTTCTAAAATAACACCAGCCAACAAGATTTTAGACTGGAGCATCCAAATATATTTCCTAGGTTAATTTAGTGGGCTGAATTCGAATCTGTAATTGGTTTTTCTCTATCAAGTCAGGTTTTCAAGATACAAAAAAATTGTTTTTATTCGTTTTTTACATGAAAAATCACTAGTTTATTTAAAAATCAGTGAACTTTCAAAAGTGAATGGCATTTTTTGAACGTCGTTTGTATTTTGTTGGTTTGGTTTCACGTATTAGAGTCCAGCAATAGTCTCCTAGCATGCTTTTGTCTCAAAATCCTTGATAATTTCTTTCAATTTTCATTATATGTTGGTGGAAAACATTGTGGTGTCCACGGTTTGTCCAAGTTTCTGATTTCAAAACCAAAATAATGTAAATATGCATATTTTTATGATTCTGATATTGCATATCCTTTTTTTCCAACCAAATATTCACCACACACAAAGCAAAAATAACTAGAATCAGTCACACAAGATCTCCCTGACATGCTTAAACGCTACTATTATGAAGATATAGAATGAATGTGTACTTCTGTCTAATTAATAATTGTGAAATTGTAGTGTCAGTATTGCCAGCATGCGATTAAAAATTAGCAAGCCGTGATAGCCCAATTTGTATGCCAGATTTGAATTCAGCAAACTCAGATTAGTTAAAAAACATGCTTCGTTTCTGCAGTCAATTTTTTCCTAATTTGTAGACCAGTGTAATAAGGCTTTTTATGCTGCATTTATTGTTTTGTCATAAATACACAGTAGAAATCCAAATTATGAGGGGTTGCTCACACCAGTCGTATTTTATTCGTGTTACTACTTTAGTCATGACTACCGTTTGAATCACCCAATACTATTTCCCGATTCCAGGAAATTAATACTGTGTGCATTTAGCACACCTGAGAAAGACAAAAATACTTTTTTTTACACATTTAATTTACATATATGAAACTTTTTTTATTTTGTTTTATAGACAGACATTTTTTAATACATTTTATTGAAACTGTTTTTTTTTATTAATTTAATATTTTCCGATACTGTGAAATAAAAATAAACCAAACTATGTTTTTCCCAAATGCAGTTATAAATAACTATCCCTATAACTGTTAGTTAAAAACCCCTATTGTTAATGGTTAATGGTGAAAATTGAAATATAATTGTTCATTTTTCGTATTGTACGTATCGGCAATGTGTATGTGATATTCGAAGGTGGCACAATATATTTGCAAACATCAAACTCATTTTGAACGTGTGTTCCTTGAAAAAAAAAAAAAAACTAAAAATAATTCAAAATACTACAAAAAATGTTCAGTTAAAAAGGTAAATAGCAGTTTGTGTGAGAATATTCTAAATTCTAAATACATATTTAATATATTTTTATACAAATGTCATTTCTGGAGATATTACGGGATTTAAAAGATAAAGGAGCTTGAAATGCTCTAATATAATAAGTTGCAAACGTTCTTCGACGTCACGACTTATTAATCACCTTTAATTAGTCAAGAAGCTCGACATCAATGGGCGCAAAATAAAACTTGACTCCGTGCCAAGTAGTGGTAGACGGTAAATAATACATTTTACTAATATACGTTGCCGAAAAATTAATCATTATGTGAAATATTCGCCCGTTTTGTTGACGAGGACGGAATGGCCGTTGAGGCACTTAAAAATCTTAGGTAGTTCTAGCATATCTTCATGCTAAAAACTTCAACGTTCCGGCGGAATCAACGATATGGGAAGATCCTCCAGTTTCATTTATTTAAACACTAAAAACAAAAACACAAAAGAAATCAAACAATTTCATGGAAGGTTTTTTATTGTGGTCGACGAACGGACAGATATTTCATACAAAAAATGTTTATGACAGTTACTACACGTTTCTATAATACTTAAACAAAATCATTTGAGTTATATCGGGTGATTTTTTAACAGCTATAGGAAAGTTAAAAAAACACATAAAATTCAGAAAAATGCATGAAATCTTTATTTGAATCGATAGTACGGTCCACATAATTTAATGTTTGAAGATTATCTCATGCAAATGTTGACCTTGACTGCGCCTCAAATGGTCCATCCGCTTAGTCCAATTTTGGCATACTGTTTTCAACATTTCGGCCGGTATTCATGAATAAATACTTCAATGTTGTCTTCCAATGCGTCAATTGAAGCGGGCATGTGTGTATAGACATGAGCTTTAACATTGCCCTACAAAAAATAGTCTAAAGGCGTTAAATTGCACGATCTACGCGGCCAACTGACCGGTCCCGAACGTGAAATAAAATGTTCACCGAACTCGCCTCTCAATAAGTCCATTGGTAAGCGTGCTGTGTCGCATGTGGCACCGTCTTGTTGAAACCACATGTCACGCAAGTTGGGCAAAATGCAAGAGCGCTCACCATTCACAGTTACGTTACGATTCGCATCATCTTTGAAGATGTACGGTTCAATGATGCCACCAGCCCATAAACCGATGCATTGGTAGCTCTTGCAATGCTTCTGGCTGATCTTCACTCCAAAATCGACAATTCTGCTTATTAACGTACCCATTGAGCGAAAAATGAGCTTCGTCGCTGAACACAAGAAGCACGTATCTTGATAATAAGCGTTGTTAGTTTGTAAGACGATTCATGGTTAAATAATAGACCAAACTGAAGATGTTGGACAGTGAAACAAAACACGAGACGTGCGTCAGCTATTTGAACCAGTGTTGCTAAAAAAGATAATAACTAAAAAATCACCCATTATAATCCTGGCTAAGAGGTTTTGCTTGTAACTTTTCAAAAATATGATTGAAGTCTACTGTTTCATATAGACATGCTAAACCAGCAGCAAATTAAAACTTATTTACAATTCAATTGGGAGAATATCTCAAATAATAAATTAATTAAATTCCTATAAATTTTTTAAAACCAAAGTTCTTCAAAAATCTAAGTATTTTTGTTTTATTTTAATTAACTTTTTGGTTCAAAAACTAAATTGATTTTTGTGTTTTTATTTATTCGAATTAAAACCGGTAAACCAGTTATTTTTTAAATACATAACCGAAAATCGGGTTTCTAAAAATAGCAACTATTTGGAATAATCGATTTTCCTACTACAAACATACATATTTACAATACTTAAATAACATGAAACTACACTGCGGGAAATTTAATACTTAAATAACATGAAACTACCCTGCGGGAAATTTGTGTCCATTGGTCCAACAAACAGGTCCAGGAACTTGTGAAAATAGAGAATAGAATAGAAAAGTAATGAATTACAGTACAGTCTTTACCGGTGGTGTGACTCATTTTTTGGGACTTTCTAAAATTTGGTTCTTGAATTTAATTCTAGGACTTGTTTTATTGAAAAAATACTACATTGTATTATAATACTACTACTTTCTAGTAGCTGACAGTAAATACGTTCATTAAAAATAGATGTGTGACTGGTCAAATGGTGTCAATTGACCCACCTGCAATGACAACCCCATGCAAAATTGATAGGTCTTATTCATAAAATTACCCCAATCGTCTGACTACACAACCAAATCGCTCATGTACCAATCGAGGACAATATTGTGCTTACTTTTACCAATCAAATGCAACCCTGGTGCGGCAATCGTGTGACTGTTTGCTATGCAACCGCGCGTCGATAAAAATAACAAAAATGCACCAATATTTATTGTTTTCTTGTGCGGCAATCAAACAACACAATTCGCGCCAATATTTGCCATTTTTGTATTAAATTTACTTTTTAGTGTTTCTTTTTGTAATTAATAAAGATAAATATGAATTTATTTATTATGCGTTATAATTTTTTTTAATTATTGCTATTAACGAAATATGTATGTTCACAAGCATAGCTATTCATGGTGAATATTTTTATTCAAGCTATTTAAAAAAACAAGTATTATATATAAATAAATAAATAAGTATTTGGTCATTCATTGGACAAAAAAAAAAAATTACCGAAATTTTTATTCATGAAAATATGTACCATTTTTGGACTCTTTTTTGACGCGGTTTAGCTTAACGGAGATTATCGCTTGAATATTTTGGGAATCATCATAAAAAGTGAATGTCAAAGTTAATTTTAAGGGGTATAGAACTTTAATTTTTTTTGTATGAAGCTGAGTGCCTTATTTGAAACAACATGATAAAATATAGTCGATAGGGTAATCATACGGTTAACCGTTAATCGCAGTATCGAGCAATATGGATTTAAGAGCAATGTTTGGTGCTTTTATGGAGAAGACTGCGGAAAAATGGACGAAAATTCTAAAAACATGGAGCAAATGGTCAAAAAAACTTCGGAAAAAAATGAAAGAAATATGGAAGAAAATTCTAGAAAAATTAAGGAAAAATCCTAGTCGAAATACATGAAAATTCCACAGTGACAAAGATCAAACTCCAGGCTTCTATTGGAAAACTTAAAAGGCCTAAACAGATTTCTACTGCTATGCCCAAAAGAGACGATATGGAAATAGCATTTTCTGATGCAAAAGCACATTTACATCTATTAGATGTAATAAGTCGTGACCCCCACCCAGAAGCCTTGTTATAATCGCCAGCGGCCAGGATGCAGGGTCCTATTGATTTATAATATGGATATGGATTTCTGATAATGAAAATCTAGGTGGAGAGTAAAAAGATGAAATAACTATGATGGCTTATTTTTACATATTGATTGTAAAATTCAAAAAAATACCTGCTTACTTCGCTTTAGTTTGTTTTTTATACATTTATTAAATTCAAAAATTTTTTTTTATGAAGTCGGGGTTTTTTTCTTCAGCAAAAAAGTTGACAACATTAAGGAAAACGTCAAATTTAAAAGCAAAACAAAAACAAATAAAATGCCTATCGTTGCGTCGTCGTGCAGCTTTTTCAACCCCGTTTTCTTTCCTTCGCCTCTTACTAACAAACAAACTGTTGCATGCAAAAGTTACGGTGTTTATTGCATAATGTAAATATGGTCTAATTTGATTTCTCTTATACGAACAAAAAATTTTGGCAAAAAAAACCAAGAACATTTTTTGGACAGGGATTCCCTATTCACATACTTACCAAATATATGTACATCAAAAAAATTCATAAAACCGGTAGAGCCATCGCCAAATCGCGATTAAAAAATGGGATGGTAAGGATCCAGTTGTAATACTATATACTATACGATCTCTTCTGATACTTTCTGAATATACATAAAAACTTTTATAGAAATCGGTTAAGCCGTTTCGGAGAAGTTCAAGCACAAACTTTGCGACATATATATATATATATATATATATATATATATATATATATATATTTACGAAAATGTGTACCCAACTAAATTTTGACATTCAAAATTTGGGAATAAATCCCCTCCTCTGGCAGCGAATGTTGTTTTGTTTCTAGTTTTCTTGAATACAGAACTACGCGCAAGTAACTGAACAGTCAGCTCGTTTGTACATAATTTAGTCTGTCTGTCGTTCGTTCGGTCGGTCCCTCTACAATTGTATGCTGCACAATATTGTTTTTATCATTACCTGCATCAACATAGCTGTAATCTTTTACATTTATAGACACATTCATACAATGTGTACGTTACTTTTAAACACAAGTCTCTTTTTGTATGTATGCAAATAAACGTACGAGCATGTTTGTGTGTATAGGCTGATTGTTGTCCTATTGTTGTTGTTTGTATTTGCTTTTTATCGACACTTTTAAATGCGTGTACGCAACAGTTTTGATTGTTGCTTGCTACTTACGTTCATTCCTACATCTACTCGAATTAGTTTATGTGCGTGTAGCTGCTTACAACAAAACCACAATTCATTCATCTCACACCCCTGTATACAAGTAACTACGAATATGTCGAGGAAACGTATTAATCTTCTTGTTTCAGATACATATGACTTCGTGGTCGACCGATAATTTTTGAATTCGGTACTAAAGCTTGTGTCAGCGTAAGTAATTCAAATCACATCCTTAAAACCACCAAAACAGGTGGATTTTAGAAAAAAATTAAATTAAAAATAAATTTGTATTTCTTAAAATTTTATGAGATTTCAAAAGATTTTGCTATTCGTGCTTAATTCCCAGTTTTTATTCTTGACAAAAACACTTGAAATTTATTGTTGATGGGATAAGCTATTCCTATGCATTTCACTGGTTGCTTAGGCCAGATCATCAGGAAACTTCATCCATAAAGATTTTAGACAAACTAAAGATATTAAACCAAATAAAACCGTTAAACGTATAAGAATTATAGCAACAGTTCTACTTGTAACAATATCAAGAATAAAAACTGGGAATTAAGCACGAATAGCAAAATCTTTCGAAATTAAAATTTTGTATTCCCAAAAATTGAAATTACTTTTTGATATTTTATGAGATTTTGAAAAATGAACCATAAGATGTTGCAATAAAAGACACAGAAGGGAAAACTGTGAAGGTAAAAGCAGAAAAAAGTAGACATACTGAGAATGTTAATGAAAACTCCCAAAGAATTAAACTGTTTATGTCAGCATACAACAAAAGGAGCTAGAAATGAAGTACTTTAAAATAGAATTTTAAAAGAAAATAGATTCGAGAAGACCATGATCATCTAAATAAAAGAACAAAATGAAATGTTGCAACTAAAAATTCGAAAAACTAAAGATTGAAATACTGACTTAAAAAAAGTGGATATTTCACTTAAAATAATTTAAAATTTTGATCTCTAAACTCTTGATCTCATTAGTTTTCAGTCTGCATTACAATTTAACTGCATTTTTTCGTGAGCTAAAGCAGAAAATTATGTTTGCTAAAAAAAGAATTCCTTCAAAATGATAACTTTTAAAAGAATCTAAAGTTTACAAGCATTTCTTTTTCTACTTCAAAAAAAAAAAACTTCTGTAAATATAAAAGCTAAAATTGAACGCAAATTTAAAATTTTAGAAATTCAAAAATTAAGTTCTAAATTACAAGTGATAATCTAAAACATTTTTTTAAATAATCGTTTGTAACCTTGTATGCACCAGAGAAGTCATTTGTTTTCAAAGACTTTTTACGTATAGTATGTAAATAAACTGTTATTTTTATTTGTTTTAAAAAGGTTTTTTTTATTCATAATTTTTTTTGTTTTTTTTTTTTTGTTAATTAACATATTTAAATTTTATAAAATAATACAAATTACTAAATAAAAAAATTAACGCACAAAATACTAATTAATATACATATTTAAAAGTGTTGCTGAATTTAGTGGGCACGGGAAATGTCCGCTTCAAAATCCTGTTGTAATCTTCTGTTCGTATTTTGGTGATTGAGACTGTCAATGTTTTCATTATTAATTATAATCTGTAGAAATATTAAATTTTTTTTCTTAGGAAAATTGAAAACTAGGGTGAAGCGATTTTCGTTTTTTTCGATTTCGCTTAGCGTCACTTGCCTTTAAGGTTATATAAGCAATAAGGTAATATGAGGTAACAATTGGGTAAGCTATTAATTATCGTATTATTTTATTTGTCCCCTTAAAGGCTAGATTACACTATTATACTTTGTATTAATACATGTCAAAATCTCAAGTAATATGACAAAGTGTGATAGTGTGAATGCAATGTGTCACGAAAATGACAAGTATTATGAAAAAAGTTTGACATCCCATACGACTTCATCGTTTTTTGAAAAATTTCTAAACAATAATACTTTTCATTGGATCAGGGTTGCATTTTTTTTCATGTGTGAGTGTTTATACTTTGTGTGATGGTGTGAACACAAACTGTCATGTTACATTAGATTTTTTGACAGTCGCAACAAAACTCATTAGATTTCTATCACACAAAGTATTATGGAATACGTAAGACTTGTGAGATAGTGTAATCTAGGCTTTAGCAATTTTAATTAATTTAAAATAAATTACTATTTTTCAAAACTTTCCTAATATTTTTTTGAATTAATATTAACTCTAAACGGAAACTCTTTCGGTCCCGACGGTTACTGCTGGGGAGTTCGGATGTAACTACACCGGTCCAAACAAACCGTTAATCTTGGTGCAATGAGTTCTATTCGTTTTTTAAATATATTGCTACTGTTTCAACGAACTTTTGGAAGCTTTTCCGACCTTAAAAAACGTTTGCACAACTTTATAGGGTTATAGCTGTTTTAAGTTTTAACCTTCTATGCAACGAAGAAAATTATCTATACCGTCTTATGGCCTTATTTCTAAAAAAAAAAAAAACAGGTTAATAAAGGGTTTATGAAACGCATTTTGTATGAACATTTATGTAATAAACCTTTTATTATAATTATAATTATAATTTAGTTTTTGCTTCGTATTTTGTAAAATATAAATGGCCGATTTCACCAATTTATTTAAATATCAATTTATGTATGAAAGTCTAAAATTCGTTTTTCATGTCAAATAAAAATAAAATTATATGAAAAACTAAATTTAAATATGAATTGATATTTAAATTGGAATTTGTGAAATTGGCCATAAACAACGAATACTTGATTTAAACAACTATAGAATTAAAATAATTTTTTTCTATCTGTTGAGTCAAAACTTTTTGCTTAAACCAAGCCACACATACAGGTTACAATAAGAAATTTTTGTCTTGGACAACATTGAACACAATTGTCTTGGTTTAAACCATGTTTTCTGGTGATTTAGTAAATAATTCTTCCCGTGTTTATTTTTTACAGCTTCTGGATTCCGTACAAGAGTAAACAAATAATTAGTGCATTTGTACCACCGTCTCAAAACAGACGACCCATTTTCTAGTTTCTATTTTATTACACTTTCATTTAATATTTAGGAGCCGTAGGTTCTTCCTTTCCAGCAAGCAACAATGTCTGTTGTATTAATTTTAAAAGTATAGAAAAGTAGATTAATTGATTACAGTGCACCCAATACTACAAACTTACTTGAACGTTTTTAGAATAATAGATTTCCTCTTTACATTTAGTAGTTGGTCATCGTCGGATTTTTCAGCTTGTATACGGATATGAGTACAAACAATTGCACCTGTAACATTTGTAAATCCTGCAATTTTTTCAAAATTTTCAATAATTTTGATTTGGTTTTCAACTCTAGTTGGCATTTTAATATATGTATTTATGTACTAGATTGTTTAGCAAACGCCCTGGCTTCTTTTTCACATGCTCGGCTCATTAAAGGTTGGCTAAATCCATGAAATTCACCACAATCTTCTTCCGGCCCCAACATCTTAACGCTGAGAGAACTTTAAGAAACGGTGTTATGTTTTCAACGTTCTTTTTTCCTTTCAGGTCATTCATTCTTAATTAAGTCAATTAATTTATATATAATATACTTTTTTCCAAATTCACTATCCGTATAAATCAAAAATGTGGGTTTTCTTTGTGTATATATTTTAACCACACGATTACGGATTATATTTCTTAAAAAGTTTAATGAATATAAATTATCAAGCGTTGCCATAATTTATATGACTATTAGAAATATTTTTGGTGCAAAAGTGTTCATTTTTTATGAATTTTCGTAGTCACTTTGACAGGAAACAGCTGTTTTTTAACTTTTAATAATAGTTTAGAAGCTTGTTAACATAAATTTTACATGAGTATGACAAACGTTTTATAAACAACACATACATATGTTAACCCCTTTGCTAACTTTAAACATTGTCTGATTTTCTATATGACATAGACTATGCCGATGACATATGTCTAATGGCCCATCGCTTCTCGGATATAGAAACTAAACTTACAAGTCTGTCTGAAAACGCCAAAAAATTTGGTTTAAAAATTAACACAAGTAAAACAAAACTTATGCGCATAGGTACAGATATCGTTACCCCATTAATAAAAAATGACCAGCGTATTGAAGATGTGGATGCTTTTTGTTATCTTGGTAGCAAGATAACTAAGGATGGTGGTTCAAATGCTGACGTTACCGATCGCATTAATAAAGCTCGAGTAGCCTTCTTTTCTTTATCTAAAATTTGGCGAAGAAATAATATTTCTCGGAAAACCAAAATCCGCATTTTTAACTGCAGTGTGAAGTCAGTATTACTTTACGGCTGCACCACATGGAGCTTAACGCAAGCCACCACGAGAAAAATTCAAACTTTCATCAACAAATTTCTAAGACAGATCTTTAACATCCACTGGCCAGATCGTATTTCAAATGAAGCTCTGCTCCAAAGAGCAAACTCCTTGCCAGTACACATTGATATTCGTAAACGGAAGTGGACGTGGATAGGCCACATATTGCGAAGACCACAAACAGAAATTGCAAGAACAGCCCTCGACTGGAACCCCCAAGGACAACGCCGCCAAGGTAGGCCCCGTAACACCTGGGTTCGTTGCCTTAAACAAGAATGTTTACTTGCTCGAGTATTCTGGAATCAAACAAAAACAATTGCCAGAGATAGAATCAGATGGAGAGAATTTGTTGACGCCCTATGTTCACACTGAACTTTATTTAAGTATTTATGGTGTTCAGAAATGTAATTCTATTTATATTTAGATAAATAAAGGACATATATATATACATATATATATATATATATATATATATATATAACTTTAAACTATGAATATGGATATAAGAATTTAGCTCTATGTTCATGTCTGCACAATTAAATTCATAAAAAGTTCTTAATTTAAGTTTAAAGTATGTAATAGCTATCAAAGGTTTTTGGTCTTATAAACCAATTTTAAATATTTATATTTATAAACGTACATTAATTAATAATTAATGCTTGTAGCGATTTTATGTTTAAGTATGGCAACTTTCTTTATGTTGTGTTGCAAGTGATGAATGAAACTTTAAATGGATTCACTTAAAATTCCATATCTTATATATTTTTATACCCTCCACCACAATTAGTTGTGAAGAGGGTATGCTAAGTTTGTCATTCCGTGTGTAACTTTTTTATTATTCATCTCAGACCCCATAAAGACCAATTCTAAGTCGATTTAGCCATGTCCGTCAGTTAAAAACACGCTCACTTTCGAAAAACTCAAAAGAAATAAACAAACTTCGTGTGCAATTGCTTGTAGTTATCCTAAGCAGGATTGAAATTCAGCAAAATCAGTTCGGTAGGATCAGAGCTATGAATCAAAATGTGGAACCACCACCTAAAAAAAACTTGATAATTTGTTACAAAAAGTACGTAAATGGTGGAAAAATGCACAGAATGATATAATATTTTGCAGAAATTCGTCTCATACGACTGGAAATCACGCTGTAAAATTTCGCGAAGATCCGTCCATAATTTACCCTAGGCCCCATATAAACCCTACTCCCGGAAAACAGTATAGTACGCCTAAAATCATTACAAATTTTGGCACGTCACAGTTTTATAGGACTAGAAACAAGACTGTAAAATTTCGTGAACATCGGTCGATAATTTACCATAGGCCCCATATAAACCCTGCTCCAGGAAAACAGTTTAGTACGCCTTAAATCATAATAAATAATGCTATCATAACAAAATTTGGTACATCACAGTTTTATAGGACTAAAAATAAGACTGTTCAATTTTGTGAAGATCGGTCTGTTATTTACCATAGGCCCCATAAAAACCCTACTACCGTAAAAACGTTTTGTATGCCAAAATTTGGTACATCACAGTTTTATAGGACTAAAAATAAGACTACTAAATTTTGTGAAGATCGGTCCATTATTTACCAAAGGCCCCATATAAACCCTACTACCGTAAAACAGTTAAGTACGACTAAAATCATAATTAATAACGCTATCATAACAAAATTTGGTACATCACAGTTTTATAGGACTACTAAATTTTGTGAAGATCGGTCCATTATTTACCAAAGGCCCCATATAAACCCTACTACCGTAAAACAGTTTAGTACGACTAAAATCATAACTAATAACGCT
Source organism: Pollenia angustigena (assembly GCA_930367215.1). Lineage (NCBI taxonomy): Eukaryota > Metazoa > Arthropoda > Insecta > Diptera > Polleniidae > Pollenia > Pollenia angustigena. Next base: position 18,943,537 of record OV884061.1, on the reverse strand, counting down.
ATCATAACAAAATTTGGTACATCACAGTTTTATATGACTAAAAATAAGACTACTAAATTTTGTGAAGATAGGTCCATTATTTAACAAAGGCCTCATATAAACCCTACTACCGTAAAACAGTTTAGTACGCCTAAAATCATAATTAATAACGCTATCACAAAAAAATTTGGTACATTACAGTTTTATAGGACTAGAAATAAGACTGTTAAATTTTGTGAAGATCGGTCTGTTATTTACCATAGGCCCCATAAAAACCCTACTACCGTAAAAACGTTTTGTACGCCTAAAATCAAAATTAATAACGCTATCATAACAAAATTTGGTACATCACAGTTTTATAGGACTAAAAATAAGACTACTAAATTTTGTGAAGATCGGTCCATTATTTACAATAGGCCCCATATAAACCCTGCTCCAGGAAAACAGTTTAGTACGCCTTAAATCATAATTAATGATGCTATCATAACAAAATTTGGTACATCACAGTTTAATAGGACTAAAAATAAGACTGTTAAATTTTGTGAAGATCGGTCTGTTATTTACCATAGGCCCCATAAAAACCCTACTACCGTAAAAACGTTTTGTATGCCAAAATTTGGTACATCACAGTTTTATAGGACTAAAAATAAGACTACTAAATTTTGTGAAGATCGGTCCATTATTTACCAAAGGCCCCATATAAACCCTACTACCGTAAAACAGTTAAGTACGACTAAAATCATAATTAATAACGCTATCATAACAAAATTTGGTACATCACAGTTTTATAGGACTACTAAATTTTGTGAAGATCGGTCCATTATTTACCAAAGGCCCCATATAAACCCTACTACCGTAAAACAGTTTAGTACGACTAAAATCATAACTAATAACGCTATCATAACAAAATTTGGTACATCACAGTTTTATATGACTAAAAATAAGACTACTAAATTTTGTGAAGATCGGTCCATTATTTACCAAAGGCCTCATATAAACCCTACTACCGTAAAACAGTTTAGTACGCCTAAAATCATAATTAATAACGCTATCACAAAAAAATTTGGTACATTACAGTTTTATAGGACTAGAAATAAGACTGTTAAATTTTGTGAAGATCGGTCTGTTATTTACCATAGGCCCCATAAAAACCCTACTACCGTAAAAACGTTTTGTACGCCTAAAATCAAAATTAATAACGCTATCATAACAAAATTTGGTACATCACAGTTTTATAGGACTAAAAATAAGACTACTAAATTTTGTGAAGATCGGTCCATTATTTACAATAGGCCCCATATAAACCCTGCTCCAGGAAAACAGTTTAGTACGCCTTAAATCATAATTAATGATGCTATCATAACAAAATTTGGTACATCACAGTTTAATAGGACTAAAAATAAGACTGTTAAATTTTGTGAAGATCGGTCTGTTATTTACCATAGGCCCCATAAAAACCCTACTACCGTAAAAACGTTTTGTACGCCTAAAATCAAAATTAGTAACGCTATCATAACAAAATTTGGTACATCACAGTTTTATAGGACTAAAAATAAGACTACTAAATTTTGTGAAGATCGGTCCATTATTTACCAAAGGCCCCATATAAACCCTACTACCGTAAAACAGTTTAGTACGCCTAAAATCATAATTAATAACGCTATCATAACAAAATTTGGTACATCACAGTTTTATAGGACTAGAAATAAGACTACTAAATTGTGAAGATCGGTCCATTATTTACCAAAGGCCCCATATAAACCCTACTACCGTAAAACAGTTTAGTACGACTAAAATCATAACTAATAACGCTATCATAACAAAATTTGGTACATGACGGTTTTATAGGACTAAAAATAAGACTACTAAATTTTGTGAAGATCGGTCCATTATTTACCAAAGGCCTCATATAAACCCTACTACCGTAAAACAGTTTAGTACGCCTAAAATCATAATTAATAACGCTATCACAACAAAATTTGGTACATTACAGTTTTATAGGACTAGAAATAAGACTGTTAAATATTGTGAAGATCGGTCCATTATTTACAATAGGCCCCATATAAACCCTGCTCAAGGAAAACAGTTTAGTACGCCTTAAATCATTATTAATAATGCTATAATACAAAATTTGGTAGATCACAATTTTATTGAACCAGATTTTTTTTTTCATTCTTTATTATTTGAATCTTCATACATTAAATATGAACTAACAATAATTAATCAAATCTTAACCTAATACGTTATTTTATGTCCTGCCAGTGCCAGACACACTAATATAGGTGTTTATAGCTCATCTAATTGGATAAGTGCTGCAGTGTCTCTTCTTCTTAAGCAAGTGTGGCCGCAATAATTTAAAATATTTCGTGCTAGTGGGTTCGGGTGCAATTCGAGCCTTTTTAAGTATTTTACTGCATATTTCGTAATCATAGTTTTAACTAATGGAACATTGAGATCCTTGTGAATATTTGAGTTTTTAACATACCAAGGGGCAGCTGTGATTATTCGAAGAAGTTTATTTTGGCGCCTTTGAATTTTTTCGATATAAGAGTGCCCTATAACTGAATACCATAGCACCAGATTGGCTTTAAGATGGAGTTGGAAAGAAGAAGTTTTCAGTCGAGACTAAGGACAGAGTTTCTTCCAATAAGCCAATGAATCTGGATGGCTGTTAGTTTCATTTGAGTTTAATTTGCTTCTATATGGCAGTTCCATGTTAAACGCCGATCAAGATGAATACCGAGATATTTGACATGCGATTGTTGAGGCACTAGTTGATTATTGATTTTAATAGGGGGCATGATTCCCGACGCAAGGTGAATGTTATATGTACGCATTTTTGCTCATTGATCTTTATCCTCCATTGCTTTAACCATAGTTCGAGTTGAAATATATGATCCTGTAGGTATCGAGATGCTTCTTGACTGTTTTCGTGCACGCTTAGAAAAGCTGTATCATCAGCAAATGTTGAAGTTTGGGTGTAGTTGTTTGTTGGCATATCCGAGGTATATATTAAGTATAAAAGTGGGCCCAGTATGCTTCCTGAGGGACTCCAGCGTCAATTAGCTGAGGAGAGCTAAAATAATCACGTTCTTTAATAATAAACTTTTGACCTACTAAGTAGTTTTCTAACAGCTTGTGTGTGTTTACTGGAAATTTTAGCTTCAATTTATGTAATAAGCCTTCATGCCAGACTTTATCAAAAGCTTGAGAGACATCGATGAAGAGAGCGGAACAATATTTTCTTTCTGCAAAGGGTTTGCTCAATTGTGCTGTGTTCTCTTCTAAAGCCGAATTGGTGGTTAGGAATACATCTATTTTCATTTAAAATTGGGGTTAATTTTGACGCTAGCAGCTTCTCAAACAGCTTTGATATATTACAAAGTGGTGGTTTAGAGCAGAAGTGGGCACAACTAAAACTGTGCGTGTATTGATGCTTATTAGTATTAGTGAGATGGCTGAAGTACCCACCAAACACAAAGCCAAGCGTTTGAAATATAGTGGTGCGTTATATTTCCTTATTTAATATTTTACGCATTTGAAGCAAAATAAAACATTTTTTTAATAGTTAAAATTGCAGAGAAAAAAGTAAAAACCAGATTAATTTATGTAAAACGAAGGTTCAATCAAGAACTAACTAGCTTAAAAAAAACACGTGTGTTTGCTGGGTAAATTCTCTTTTAAAAAAATATAAGAAAATATGTAAGCATCCGCTTCATGTGCATTCGACGCTGTCTCATTGAAAACTAAATTAAAGAGGCTAACAATTCATGTGAAATCTCTCAGCACAATTGTGCTATGGAGCGCCCACCATTGGTTTAGAGACAACTGGCCTTTTGAGATTTCTAGCTGCACGCCATAATGAGTAGTCTGATTGTGGAGTTGCATCAAGTTCCTAAAAATATTTTTCCAGAGAAGCCGTTTTCTGAGTCTGCAATAACTTTCTTAGTCTTTTTGTACACTCTTTTAGTAAGTTCTTACGTTGAGGGGATCTGTGCAATTGCCACTCTCTTCGAGCCCTCCTTTTTCAGACAAGAGACGCTCGACATCTGTTGAATATATTTTAATAGTTTTTGTTTTTTTGGGGGCAATACTGGAATGTTGAACAGCTAGTTTCAGAACACTGTCAAAATTATCAATAAAGCGATCTACATACTCCGGTGTACTGAGCGGAATATTTTCTGTGCAATGGGTACTGAGATATTCTTTATATTTTAACCAATTAATTTGCGTAGCTGTCGTCGCTAAGTAACCAATCGGAGGTACAATTCTATTGGGGTTCATTATAGTAACAAGTGTAGGTGTGTAGGGAAACTTCAACATGAATCGTTTCTATGGGGATGTTTTTAACCACGCCGAAATCGATGACATCTGGAATTTTTTGATGATCAGTAGGCCGATATGTTGGCTGTCCGCTCGCTACCACATTTAAATCCATTTTAGAAATTGTGTTAAATAAAACACGACCGTTTGGTGTTATAAGTCGTGACCCCCAGAAAGTATGTTTAGCGTTATAATCGCCAGCGGGTAGGAAACACGGTCCTAGTGATTTAAAATATTATAAGGATTCGTCCTCAAGAATTGCAAAACGGTTTTGTGAATTTATTCTATCAAAAGATGGTACTTTTGAGGCCGAAGCAACTGCTGAAGAGGTTTAAGCACTGTTATATACCTGTCAATACCAAATTGAACTTGAGCCTTTTGACAACTTTTTGCTAAAGGCGTCTGTATTTGAGTTCATGGTATCATTTCTTACTAAGATTGTTTTTTAAAATATATTTTGAAAAATAATGGAAAAATTGTTTTATTTTTTAAAAGGACATGTTAAATACATTTGACCAATTTTTTCTTATTTAAGAGAATCAATTTAATGTTATAATGTTAATTATTTAAACATTTTTTTATATGATTTAAATGAATATGTTCAGCGGCAAATGCAGATATTATCTTTGATTAATTATAAAATTATTGCAATTATGTAGTTTTTTTATGTTTTTATCAATGATTTGTTGTTCAAAAATATTAAAAGAAGAAAAGAAATTATAATAATAGTAATTTTAATAAAAAGTAAACAAACTTTTTTTTCGAATAGTTTCTTATCGTATATTAAAAAAAAAGGTTCAACCAAACATTTTTATAATACCTTACCCATCTATATACATTAGAGCGACTCAAGTTGTATGGAAGCAAAATTCGTACTCGATGTACCCTCCTAAAAATGAACCTTGGACATTTTTAAGATGACATTTTAAATATTTCGGCTCCAGGGTTGACCTCTCGTGAGCTGGACCAGTTTGAAAAAGGGTCTATTTTTGCATGTTTTGTTACTTTAAGAATCTGTGTCCTTACCAACATATACAAGTTGTGCAAATTAGATGCATTTTACACGGTGCTCTGGAATATATATAAATGCGATTTTGTAGTAACTCTAATATGATACCGGATTTAGTTTCTAGATCATGTATGGATGAAAATAGGACTAAAGAAAGGAAAAAAAAAATGATCCACGACTTTTTGGCGGCATATTTTTTTCGCAAATTAAAAAAAAATTCAAGTCGTGGATCATTTCTTTTTTTCATTCTTTAGTCCTATTTTTATCCATACATGATCTAGAAACTAAATCCGGTATCATATTAGAGTCACTACAAAATCGCATTTATATATATTCCAGAGCACCGTGTAAAATGCATCTAATTTGCACAAATCTAAATTATTTACATACAAAGATGATATACTTGGCAAAAGATAAAATTTGATACCCATATTGCCCTATTTAAAACGAAGGGTTACCACCTCATTGCATTTTTGTCAAAACGCGAACTAGCACGAATTTCAAAAAAAAGCTGAGACACGTATTTAATTAAATCGACTAAAGATTAAAATATGTTAATTTGGCACTTTTATTACAAACAACCCCGAATAAAAAATTCAAAAACCGTTTTTTTTTTACAGAAAATCCTTAAAAAAAGGACATGGATGATCGTCCTTGGACAAATTTTACACAGTTCACGCGCCTTAAAAAAACCTTTCTTACGATACCCAACTTGTATATGTTGGTAAGGAAACAGATTCTTAAAGTAACAAAACATGCAAAAATATACCCTTTTTCAAACTGGTCCAGCTTACGAGAGGTCAACCCTGGAGCCGAAATATTTAAAATGTAATCCTTGAAAAGTCCAAGGTTCATATTTAGGAGGGTACATCGAGCACTTTTTTTGGTGAGTCGCTCTAATATACATATATAAAATAGGATGATGTATGTATGTGTGTATGTATGTATGTAACGTATGGACTCCAAAACGGCTGGTCCGATTTTGATGAAATTTGCAGAGAATCTTCAGAATATTCAGGCGGGTAACACTGTGAAGTCTGATTTTTGATTTTCGGTCTGCGCGCGGAGGGGCGTGGCAAAATCCAATTTTCATATTGCACCACCAATGACTTCTAAATAATTTGGACGATTTTTTCTTTAAAATGATCGCCATGGTCCAGCTTACATTTATACGACAAGAAAATTTTGCCCCACCCACTTTTACGCCCACTTTTTTCGAATTACCTAAAATCAGAAAATGGCTCCATCGATTTGACAAATTTTTTTTTCAAATGTTCGTATTAATCCATTTTAAGTTTTCATCGAAAGAAAAATTTACCACGCCTACTTTTACGCCCACCTTTTCTATTAAGCGCAAAAGTTGAGAACGGCTTGACCGATTCAAACGATTTTTTCTTTTAAATGATCGCCATGGTCCAAATTAGGTTTTTACGGAAAGAAAATTTTGCCCCGCCCACTTTTTTCGATTTACCTAAAATCAAAAAACGGCTCCATCGATTTGACTAATTTTTCTTTTAAATGTTCGTATTAATCCATTTTACGTTTTCATCGAAAAAAAAATGTATCAGGCCTACTTTTACGCCCACTTTTTCTATTAAGCGCATAACTTTAGAACGGCTTGACCGATTTGGACGATTTTTTCTTTATAAGCATCGCCATAGTCCAACTTAGGTTTTTACGGAAGGAAAATTTTAAAGGCCGTAAATTTCGTTTAAAGCTCAGTTTAAATCGTCTGGTAATACAACACTAATGTTTGCTTAGGGCCAGCCATGGCCATGCCATGGAATTTTGCCCCGCCCACTTTTTTCGAATTACCTAAAATCAGAAAACGGCTCCATCGATTTGACAAATTTTTCTTTCAAATGTTCGTATTAATCCATTTTAAGTTTTCATCGAAAGAAAAATTTACCACGCCTACTTTTACGCCCACCTTCTCTATTAAGCGCAAAAGTTGAGAACGGCTTGACCGATTCAAACGATTTTTTCTTTTAAATGATTGCCATGGTCCAAATTAGGTTTTTACGGAAAGAAAATTTTGCCCCGCCCACTTTTTTCGATTTACCTAAAATCAAAAAACGGCTCCAACGATTTGACTTATTTTTCTTTTAAATGTTCGTATTAATCCATTTTACGTTTTCATCGAAAAAAAATGTATCAGGCCTACTTTTACGCCCACTTTTTCTATTAAGCGCATAACTTGAGAACGGCTTGACCGATTTGGACGATTTTTTCTTTATAAGCATCGCCATAGTCCAACTTAGGTTTTTACGGAAGGAAAATTTTAAAGGCCGTAAATTTCGTTTTAAGCTCAGTTTAAATCGTCTGGTAATACAACACTAATGTTTGCTTAGGGCCAGCCATGGCCATGCCATGGAATTTTGCCCCGCCCACTTTTTTCGAATTACCTAAAATCAGAAAACGGCTCCATCGATTTGACAAATTTTTCTTTCAAATGTTCGTATTAATCCATTTTAAGTTTTCATCGAAAGAAAAATTTACCACGCCTACTTTTACGCCCACCTTTTCTATTAAGCGCAAAAGTTGAGAACGGCTTGACCGATTCAAACGATTTTTTCTTTAAAATGATTGCCAAGGTCCAAATTAGGTTTTTACGGAAAGAAAATTTTGCCCCGCCCACTTTTTTCGATTTACCTAAAATAAAAAAACGGCTCCAACGATTTGACTTATTTTTCTTTTAAATGTTCGTATTAATCCATTTTACGTTTTCATCGAAAAAAATGTATCAGGCCTACTTTTACGCCCACTTTTTCTATTAAGCGCATAACTTGAGAACGGCTTGACCGATTTGGACGATTTTATACAACACTAATGTTTGCTTAGGGCCAGCAACGCGGACCGGGTCAGCTAGTATCTTAATAAAATTCGACATTAAGAACTTTCACATTAATCTTAACCGACTTTACTTTCTTACTTGTCTCATTTTTGATTTAAAGAAGGGTTAATTTGTCAATAAAATTTTTGATTTTATAATCTACAAAAAAATTTTAACATACAATCAAAAAGCCCTATTTGCACCGACATCAAATCTTAAACAAAATACCAACAGTAAACAGTGAGTTTTTCTTTCCCACTTACAACTACAATTAATGTTGGTAGAATTCAGGCCAATTGTAGTGGGGAATGGAAGAAAAGATAAACTCACTGTTTATTGTTGGTATTTGTTTAAGCTTTGATATCGGTGCAAATAGGGCTTTTTGAGTGTTTGTAATTCTCATTCACTCTGCAGTTTTATTTGCTAACATCTGCGGCTTTTCTAAAATTTTTTGGGAAAATGCTTCCTGATGATGGCTTAAGCTAATTTCAGTACATTTAAGCACGACAAACGAAATCTTATTCTAAAAACTAGATATAAATATATATATATATATATATATATATATATATATATATATATATATATATATATAAACTAGAAATAGAGGACATAGATCAGATCAAAAATATAAAAACATTAATTCTAAAAAAACAGCATTATTTCATCATTTTAATAAATTCGATCACATCCGAACTTTGAAAATGTGTCAGTTTTAAACACTGAAACTAATTATAAACGCAAATTTATGTTGGAAATGTTACAAAGTAATTATACAGAGAATAAACTTCAAAACAGATACTATTATCTAAGATATTATTAAGAGATAAAATTTAAGATGGAAGTATTTACTTCTCGCCCATTTACTACAATAGTGACAAACCTCAAAAAAACCATAACGAACAATTATGCACCACTAACTCCAAAATTTCATTTTCTGAGTTATGTCGCTGTTGATGTAAATGAACAATATCTATATGTATTATATGAATGTTAGATGAAAAATAAGTTTTTAGACTGATCTAGCTGAATCTCAGTAGCAAAATTATATTGAGCATATCTGACATAAATACATATCAACCAAGTCCCCATCATATCTGGGGTCTTCGGAAAACCCATTCCAACAGGCGGATGGACAGACTGACAACCGGATTTGAACTTCCTTTCTCAACTTCTTTTACCTTCGGTGAAGGGTAAAAATATACAATCAAAATTTTATTTAAAAAAGGTCAAATAAAACTCAATATAAATTAAGAGGCTTACAATATGCTGATTCGAAGCACAATAACAAGTAACAGCTCTTTATATCTGACCAGTGTTGCCAAAACTTTGTGACCAAAAATGGATAAATTTACGGAAAAAATGGCTAAAAGTTTTTTTTTTTAAATAAAAACTCATTAAAATTCAATAACAAAACAGAAATAATTTATTTAAAGTTGTTTACGATGATACTGTAAGTTAAGATCAATTTGTTAAATAAGAATAAACTTAAATTAATATTTTGATAGATATTTGTTCATCTCATAGGAATCACTCGTGACTTTTAGTTTTAAATAATTTGAAGGTAAAACATAATCACGACAACATTTACCCGGATCTACAAAAAAAAAAACAAGTAAGAAAGTATAGTCGGTCAACCCCTACCACATTAGAACCTATGTACCACATTTTATTAAATTATCTGCAAATTTGCGACCTGTACTTTGGCACAATGTTTACATGGTTAGCCAGCCAACCGGACAAACATCGTTAAATTGACTCAGAAAGTGATTTTGAGTCTATCGGTATACGTTTAAGGTGTTACAAACATCAGCACAAATGCATAATACCCTCTCCACTACTGTGGCGTGGGTATATATATTTTATTGTTATGGTAAATATATTTACCTAATTGAAATAATACCTTTTTTCTCAAATTACTTTTAACGATGTTTACTTGGCTATATACACCCTCCCTACTTCAGCACTAGACCGTGGAAGTGAGAGAAGCCTTATAGTCAATTCTGAAATTTCTAAAAAAAATTTGTTGCCGCCTGCATCCAGAAAGAAACAGCGATGTTTGTTTTGATCTATTTTGTAAATTTAATAGTGAAATACTGTTCCTTTATTTTAAAAGATGTTTCAGCGTCATAGTTTATAGCGATTTTCAACATTTTTAAAAGTTGTGATTTAAATTAAAGGCGTTTTAATTGCTCAAAATTTTGACTTTACTTTTATGAATTTTTATAATAAAATAAAAATTATTCTTTTAAAAGAAAAATTACAAAAAAATTTTATGGCTAAACAAGTCAAAAAATGGCTAATGGCTAAACTCATTTTTAATGGCTAAACAGGGTGAAAAATAGCTAAATCTAGCCACTTAATGGCTAAATTGGCAACACTGTATCTCACTATATATTATACATACATATGTATGTATGTATTTTTATCAGATATGGTTTAATTTCTTTTTTTATTATTAATACGATTTCCGTATGATGTGCTTAATTTCCTATTTTTCATATTTGATAAATACACTAAAATTCATTGTTGAGGGAAAGCTAGCTTCTATGCGCATTTCACTGGTTGCTAATATTTGACAGAAAAAACTCTGTGTAATTGGTTTTGTACGTACTCACACTTTCCCAACGAAAACTGCACATTAACTGAATTTGGTTTTCTCAATGTCTCATTTGCTTCGATTTTATCGCAAAGCTAACCGGCACTCATCTGCCAATTATTTACTTTCCTTTTATTTGCCGTACAGATAAATTCAATCAGCTGACTCCCAACTTTTACATGTATTTTGAGTGGCGCTGCCAGCTGAAAACAATGTTTTTTATCGGTCCAATAAATTTATGTTGACATTAAGTAACAGACAGTTTGTCGATACATTGAGAAAATGGCCATAAGTTTGTTAATTGTTTTTTTTTTTTTTTTTTGTTGTGTTACATATATCGCTCCATTATTGCAAAACATTGTCATATCGCAAAAAAAATCAAACTTGGCAAAATGCGATCAAAGTTTTCAAAATGTACCCTTATATACTGATTTAATAAAATATATTTTGCTATAACTTCGGGTCAGTTTGAGATATAGCACTATTTTTTTTTTACATTTAAAGAAGGTATGAATGAGCACTTTTGAGATATGACTATGTTGCAAAAAAGGAGCGATATTTGTTTTGTATATTTGCTGGTAGAAAATTTGAACGCTCATTACTCCGAAAATTTTGAACATATTTTAATTAAAATATGTAAATACAAAAAGGTTCTTTTTTTTGTTTAAGTTGGTTGACAAACAGAGGAAGAAAGTGTTCTTAACTGTTTTGCTTTGCCGATTTATGTGACGCGAAAAATAGAAAGGGACCTAAGGGTTTTGTTCAGGAGAGCCATTTTATCTTTGTATATTTGGTGTACCATCACTGTACGTGTTGGTATTGGTCTCATTTGAAAGCGACACATCTCAACCTTGTTGGTCAACCTTGAAAACGCGCGTAGGTCGTCCCTACCTCTTGTTTTGTGTAGTTGGTTGTATTACTGTTCCCTTTACCTTACTGGTTCTATTCTCTATGCGCTGTCACTTATATAGATTTTAAATAGTCAAGAAAAGCCAATGTCAAGTTGCTTGCCGATTTAAATCCGGCAAGCCTAACGGCAAATAATAAAACAAAACAGAAATAAAAATACAATAATATAGATAAGTAAATATCCCCAATATCTTTCAAATGTTCGTATTAATCCATTTTAAGTTTTCATCGAAAGAAAAATTTACCACGCCTACTTTTACGCCCACCTTTTCTATTAAGCGCAAAAGTTGAGAACGGCTTGACCGATTCAAACGATTTTTTCTTTTAAATGATCGCCATGGTCCAAATTAGGTTTTTACGGAAAGAAAATTTTGCCCCGCCCACTTTTTTCGATTTACCTAAAATCAAAAAACGGCTCCATCGATTTGACTAATTTTTCTTTTAAATGTTCGTATTAATCCATTTTACGTTTTCATCGAAAAAAATGTATCAGGCCTACTTTTACGCCCACTTTTTCTATTAAGCGCATAACTTTAGAACGGCTTGACCGATTTGGACGATTTTTTCTTTATAAGCATCGCCATAGTCCAACTTAGGTTTTTACGGAAGGAAAATTTTAAAGGCCGTAAATTTCGTTTAAAGCTCAGTTTAAATCGTCTGGTAATACAACACTAATGTTTGCTTAGGGCCAGCCATGGCCATGCCATGGCCATGCCATGGAATTTTGCCCCGCCCACTTTTTTCGAATTACCTAAAATCAGAAAACGGCTCCATCGATTTGACAAATTTTTCTTTCAAATGTTCGTATTAATCCATTTTAAGTTTTCATCGAAAGAAAAATTTACCACGCCTACTTTTACGCCCACCTTCTCTATTAAGCGCAAAAGTTGAGAACGGCTTGACCGATTCAAACGATTTTTTCTTTTAAATGATTGCCATGGTCCAAATTAGGTTTTTACGGAAAGAAAATTTTGCCCCGCCCACTTTTTTCGATTTACCTAAAATCAAAAAACGGCTCCAACGATTTGACTTATTTTTCTTTTAAATGTTCGTATTAATCCATTTTACGTTTTCATCGAAAAAAAATGTATCAGGCCTACTTTTACGCCCACTTTTTCTATTAAGCGCATAACTTGAGAACGGCTTGACCGATTTGGACGATTTTTTCTTTATAAGCATCGCCATAGTCCAACTTAGGTTTTTACGGAAGGAAAATTTTAAAGGCCGTAAATTTCGTTTTAAGCTCAGTTTAAATCGTCTGGTAATACAACACTAATGTTTGCTTAGGGCCAGCCATGGCCATGCCATGGAATTTTGCCCCGCCCACTTTTTTCGAATTACCTAAAATCAGAAAACGGCTCCATCGATTTGACAAATTTTTCTTTCAAATGTTCGTATTAATCCATTTTAAGTTTTCATCGAAAGAAAAATTTACCACGCCTACTTTTACGCCCACCTTTTCTATTAAGCGCAAAAGTTGAGAACGGCTTGACCGATTCAAACGATTTTTTCTTTAAAATGATTGCCAAGGTCCAAATTAGGTTTTTACGGAAAGAAAATTTTGCCCCGCCCACTTTTTTCGATTTACCTAAAATCAAAAAACGGCTCCAACGATTTGACTTATTTTTCTTTTAAATGTTCGTATTAATCCATTTTACGTTTTCATCGAAAAAAATGTATCAGGCCTACTTTTACGCCCACTTTTTCTATTAAGCGCATAACTTGAGAACGGCTTGACCGATTTGGACGATTTTATACAACACTAATGTTTGCTTAGGGCCAGCAACGCGGACCGGGTCAGCTAGTATCTTAATAAAATTCGACATTAAGAACTTTCACATTAATCTTAACCGACTTTACTTTCTTACTTGTCTCATTTTTGATTTAAAGAAGGGTTAATTTGTCAATAAAATTTTTGATTTTATAATCTACAAAAAAATTTTAACATACAATCAAAAAGCCCTATTTGCACCGACATCAAATCTTAAACAAAATACCAACAGTAAACAGTGAGTTTTTCTTTCCCACTTACAACTACAATTAATGTTGGTAGAATTCAGGCCAATTGTAGTGGGGAATGGAAGAAAAGATAAACTCACTGTTTATTGTTGGTATTTGTTTAAGCTTTGATATCGGTGCAAATAGGGCTTTTTGAGTGTTTGTAATTCTCATTCACTCTGCAGTTTTATTTGCTAACATCTGCGGCTTTTCTAAAATTTTTTGGGAAAATGCTTCCTGATGATGGCTTAAGCTAATTTCAGTACATTTAAGCACGACAAACGAAATCTTATTCTAAAAACTAGATATAAATATATATATATATATATATATATATATATATATATATATATATATATATATATATATATATATATATATATATATATATATATATATATAAACTAGAAATAGAGGACATAGATCAGATCAAAAATATAAAAACATTAATTCTAAAAAAACAGCATTATTTCATCATTTTAATAAATTCGATCACATCCGAACTTTGAAAATGTGTCAGTTTTAAACACTGAAACTAATTATAAACGCAAATTTATGTTGGAAATGTTACAAAGTAATTATACAGAGAATAAACTTCAAAACAGATACTATTATCTAAGATATTATTAAGAGATAAAATTTAAGATGGAAGTATTTACTTCTCGCCCATTTACTACAATAGTGACAAACCTCAAAAAAACCATAACGAACAATTATGCACCACTAACTCCAAAATTTCATTTTCTGAGTTATGTCGCTGTTGATGTAAATGAACAATATCTATATGTATTATATGAATGTTAGATGAAAAATAAGTTTTTAGACTGATCTAGCTGAATCTCAGTAGCAAAATTATATTGAGCATATCTGACATAAATACATATCAACCAAGTCCCCATCATATCTGGGGTCTTCGGAAAACCCATTCCAACAGGCGGATGGACAGACTGACAACCGGATTTGAACTTCCTTTCTCAACTTCTTTTACCTTCGGTGAAGGGTAAAAATATACAATCAAAATTTTATTTAAAAAAGGTCAAATAAAACTCAATATAAATTAAGAGGCTTACAATATGCTGATTCGAAGCACAATAACAAGTAACAGCTCTTTATATCTCACCAGTGTTGCCAAAACTTTGTGACCAAAAATGGATAAATTTACGGAAAAAATGGCTAAAAGTTTTTTTTTTTAAATAAAAACTCATTAAAATTCAATAACAAAACAGAAATAATTTATTTAAAGTTGTTTACGATGATACTGTAAGTTAAGATCAATTTGTTAAATAAGAATAAACTTAAATTAATATTTTGATAGATATTTGTTCATCTCATAGGAATCACTCGTGACTTTTAGTTTTAAATAATTTGAAGGTAAAACATAATCACGACAACATTTACCCGGATCTACAAAAAAAAAAACAAGTAAGAAAGTATAGTCGGTCAACCCCTACCACATTAGAACCTATGTACCACATTTTATTAAATTATCTGCAAATTTGCGACCTGTACTTTGGCACAATGTTTACATGGTTAGCCAGCCAACCGGACAAACATCGTTAAATTGACTCAGAAAGTGATTTTGAGTCTATCGGTATACGTTTAAGGTGTTACAAACATCAGCACAAATGCATAATACCCTCTCCACTACTGTGGCGTGGGTATATATATTTTATTGTTATGGTAAATATATTTACCTAATTGAAATAATACCTTTTTTCTCAAATTACTTTTAACGATGTTTACTTGGCTATATACACCCTCCCTACTTCAGCACTAGACCGTGGAAGTGAGAGAAGCCTTATAGTCAATTCTGAAATTTCTAAAAAAAATTTGTTGCCGCCTGCATCCAGAAAGAAACAGCGATGTTTGTTTTGATCTATTTTGTAAATTTAATAGTGAAATACTGTTCCTTTATTTTAAAAGATGTTTCAGCGTCATAGTTTATAGCGATTTTCAACATTTTTAAAAGTTGTGATTTAAATTAAAGGCGTTTTAATTGCTCAAAATTTTGACTTTACTTTTATGAATTTTTATAATAAAATAAAAATTATTCTTTTAAAAGAAAAATTACAAAAAAATTTTATGGCTAAACAAGTCAAAAAATGGCTAATGGCTAAACTCATTTTTAATGGCTAAACAGGGTGAAAAATAGCTAAATCTAGCCACTTAATGGCTAAATTGGCAACACTGTATCTCACTATATATTATACATACATATGTATGTATGTATTTTTATCAGATATGGTTTAATTTCTTTTTTTATTATTAATACGATTTCCGTATGATGTGCTTAATTTCCTATTTTTCATATTTGATAAATACACTAAAATTCATTGTTGAGGGAAAGCTAGCTTCTATGCGCATTTCACTGGTTGCTAATATTTGACAGAAAAAACTCTGTGTAATTGGTTTTGTACGTACTCACACTTTCCCAACGAAAACTGCACATTAACTGAATTTGGTTTTCTCAATGTCTCATTTGCTTCGATTTTATCGCAAAGCTAACCGGCACTCATCTGCCAATTATTTACTTTCCTTTTATTTGCCGTACAGATAAATTCAATCAGCTGACTCCCAACTTTTACATGTATTTTGAGTGGCGCTGCCAGCTGAAAACAATGTTTTTTATCGGTCCAATAAATTTATGTTGACATTAAGTAACAGACAGTTTGTCGATACATTGAGAAAATGGCCATAAGTTTGTTAATTGTTTTTTTTTTTTTTTTGTTGTGTTACATATATCGCTCCATTATTGCAAAACATTGTCATATCGCAAAAAAAATCAAACTTGGCAAAATGCGATCAAAGTTTTCAAAATGTACCCTTATATACTGATTTAATAAAATATATTTTGCTATAACTTCGGGTCAGTTTGAGATATAGCACTATTTTTTTTTTACATTTAAAGAAGGTATGAATGAGCACTTTTGAGATATGACTATGTTGCAAAAAAGGAGCGATATTTGTTTTGTATATTTGCTGGTAGAAAATTTGAACGCTCATTACTCCGAAAATTTTGAACATATTTTAATTAAAATATGTAAATACAAAAAGGTTCTTTTTTTTGTTTAAGTTGGTTGACAAACAGAGGAAGAAAGTGTTCTTAACTGTTTTGCTTTGCCGATTTATGTGACGCGAAAAATAGAAAGGGACCTAAGGGTTTTGTTCAGGAGAGCCATTTTATCTTTGTATATTTGGTGTACCATCACTGTACGTGTTGGTATTGGTCTCATTTGAAAGCGACACATCTCAACCTTGTTGGTCAACCTTGAAAACGCGCGTAGGTCGTCCCTACCTCTTGTTTTGTGTAGTTGGTTGTATTACTGTTCCCTTTACCTTACTGGTTCTATTCTCTATGCGCTGTCACTTATATAGATTTTAAATAGTCAAGAAAAGCCAATGTCAAGTTGCTTGCCGATTTAAATCCGGCAAGCCTAACGGCAAATAATAAAACAAAACAGAAATAAAAATACAATAATATAGATAAGTAAATATCCCCAAAAAATCCCTTAAACTAAAAAAAATATCCCAAACAAAATTCCTAAATAAAATTGTTTATCACCGTTTTCCAAATAAGTCTCCTAATCTGGCATCACTGTGTCAGACCAATAAAAATAACAAGTCCCAAGAGCATGGCTAAACCATTGTAACAAAAAAAAAAATTTAAGGGGAAACAAACATTCGAGTGCGGAGATGTTTTTTTTTTTTAAATAAATGATTGATTGTTTGAAAAAGAATAATTGTTAACAAATTAAGATAAATTTGTTTTCAAAACATTTTTAATACCAACTTTTATTGTTTAAAAGTTTGTGTTTCCCACAGTCCGGCGAAGCGCAATTTTCGGGAAATAAAATTGGAGTTTACTAACGGCAAGACCAAAAGATTGCCATGAAGTTAAAAATGTTGCTAATGGACCTCACTGTGTGCTCAAAGTAGAACAATTGGAGACGTGTACAATTTTTAAATGTAGACATCCGTTTTAAAGAAAAAATATCTTATCTAAATTTCAGAATAACATACTTGTGTGTGCAGGATACATATGTATATGTACATACATTGTAGGATATTAATTGGATATGAAAATATATAATTCTGTACACATATTTTAATATCCAATACTGAATGTGCATTCAAATATCAATAATTAGTTCACAATAACTTGGTTATGTCAAAGTTATTTTTGGGAATACAAAATTCATTATTAATAAGATTTCTGTATGACGTGCTAAGTTCCCAATGAGGGAAAGCAAGCTTCTATGCACATTTCACTGGTTGCTTAGGCCAGCTCATCAGGAAACCTTTTCCAAAGATTTTAGAAAAGCCAAAAATATTATACAAATAAAACCCTTAAAGCGAATAAGTCTTTCTTGTACCAATATCAAAGCTTAAACAAAACACCAACAATAAACAGTCAGTTTATATTTTCTTACATTCCCCTACAATGTTGGTTTTTTGCGACTCGAATTGTAGTTGTAAGTGGTAAAAAGAAAAAACAAATTGCTTAATTTTATTGTCTTCGTAAGAAAACAACAAAAAAACTATTTGCCAGTTCAGTTTTTTTGCACGGGCACATGCAAGGTTATGTAGTTTATTTCTTTTTGTTCAAAATATTTATTCGATTTAGCTGCTAAATTTTGGGAATAATAAAAAACTCTGTAAGGAGAAACACTGGACTGACTATGGGTTGAGGCCTCCGGTAGAATGCATCTTGCGGCATAGGCTTTCTCTGTTTTAGGGAGATTGGCTTTGCGGAGTTTTGCTTTTGCGTTGAAAGGATACTTTCGAGGATCACGTGGTGGTTATGGCTTACTATCCAAAGTCGCGGAAAAGGATATCATGAAAATCCCACCAGTTGTGGTGAAGGAGGATTTGCCCTATGGGCTGTTGCTACTAAACAGAAGCTGCTAGCATTTTACCAAAACCAGCGGAGGTTAGAAAGGTTCAGTTCTTAAATAAGGGGCGAGTGCATAATCATGCCGGATTATTCACTCAAATTGCTACAGAGGCGGTTGGCAAACGCATTTAAATCTCTTCCGCCACTGTAACTCCAAATTTTCATTACGATGTTTTTATACCCTTCGCCTAAGGTAAAAGGGTATACATATCGAGCCCTTACCGCGAAAATAATGTAAGCGCCAAAAACCAAATTTTACAGGAGAGAGTTTTTTTATTTTATTTCTTATGAATTTTGTATGAAATTTGTCGCTTACAATAAAATTGTTTTTGCTATAAAATCGTAACGGTACCTTATGTGACCATGAAATTTTAGGAGATGAAGCAAGTGTTGCCAATAAAGTCATTTATTAAAAAAAACGAAAATTGATAATGATGTCACTTACGTTATTTTCGCGGTTAGGGCTCGATATGTATGTATATAACTTTGTCATTCCGTTCGTAACTTCCACAATATTGATTCTTGGCCCTATAAAGTCTAAATATTCTGGATCCTAATGAGAAGAGAAGTTCAAATCCGGTTGACAGTCCGTCCGTCTTTCCGTGTGTATGTTTAAATGGGTTTTTGGAAGACCCCAGAAATTATTGGGACTAGGTTTTTAAATATCACTCAAAAAGCTGAGTCCTTTTTATATTAATTATACACGCTCAATTACTGTGAAAACCGCACATTAAAAAAATATTTTGGAAAATGACTCAATTTATTTATAAGTTTGAGTAAAAATATAAACATACATATGTAAAGGGTGTTTTTTTAGAGTGTCACAACTTTTAAGTTGGCATCACTGCTTTATTTGAGCACCTGTTCAACAGCTGATAGTTGCTTTTTGTTTAGTTTGCTTTGAAATTTCATAATGAATCGACTTACGGCAGAGCAACGCGTGCAAATTGTTGATATTTATAATCAAAATAATTAAGTGATTTTGAATTTCCATTCAAAATTTTATTTCCCGATGAAGCCGATTTTTGGTTGAATGGGTACGTTAATAAGCGGAATTGTCCCATTTGTAGTGAGGAGAATCCACAAGCTTTTATCGAAACACCATAACCTCCAAATTAAATTACTGTTGGGTGCTCTTTATGGGCTGACGGAGTCCTTGGCCCATATGTCTTCAAAAAACGACGATGGTCAGAATGCGAAAAGTTGCTGAAAATTGGTGTTCTAGATTGTGCCTTCTACGCGCCGTGGCGGCCACAGGACAGAAATCATATTAAAACATTAATTTCATAAAATTTTCTTTCCAATAAAGCCCGTTTCATTAAAATTATATTCCTTGTTTTTAATGATTTGATTGAATGAAATGCGCATAGGAATCGCGCATTATCCCATCAACAACAAATTTTAGTGTTTTTATCAAGAATAAAAATTGGGAATTAAGCACGAATAACAAAATCTTTTAAATTAAAATTTTGTATTCCCAAAAATTATTTTGATAATGCTTGTTTTATTAACTTCGTCCACTTAAAGAAAAGCCTTCGTATATGTAACGATTTTTTACATTCGTGCAATGAATTTTGATTTATTATTCTCTTCACCGAAGGCAAAAGGGTATATATAAGTTTGTCGTTCCGTTTGTAATTTCTGCAATATTGATGTTAGACCCTATAAAATATATATAATCTGGGTCCTTATGAGTAGCGAAGTTGTTTTAACGTTGTCGATCTGTCGATCTGTTGAAATGGGTTTTCCGCAGACCCTATAAATGATTTGTTATCTTTTAAATACACATATACTCCGTAAAAGTTTGCTATTGAAATTCAGCCAGATCAATCCATAAATGACTGAGATATGAGCAAAAAACCACGACTGCCTCTGATTTTACCCATAAATCCCTTGTTGTTGTTTTTCATTTCTTTTTTCTGTATATCTGGAGAACGGCAAGAGCCAAAGTTTCCAAATTAGGTACAGGCATCTTGGTTATCGATGTAAAACCTCTCTAAGAAATGGGCAGGTTAAAAGAAGTGGAAGTGACACTTCCCATATAAACACATTTTTTATTTTCTTATAATTGGAGAACGAAAAGAGCCAAAGTTTCCAAATTAGGTAGAAACATCTCGGTCATCCCACAAATTATTTACAAATGTAAAAAAAATTTACATAGCACCGCCATTTAGCCTAATCTCATGCTGAGTGAGAGAGCCACCAGCACACACAGGTAGCAATTGAGTCTATAATGCAGAAGTATTATACACTCGCCCCTTGATTAGTAGCTGGAGCTATCTTATCTCCGCCAGCAGCATTCTGAAACTCCTTTCCCGCAAATTGGATTTCAACCACAGCTACCACGTAAGGAATATACATATCTACAGTTCATAAAATTTGATCTCGTTCAAAAACCTAAAAGATTTTTAAGAGATTCCTGCATGAAAATCCCATGCACGAGATCCGTGGATTTTAAAAATGATGTTCAAAACTAGACTCAGCTTAAAAAAAACATTTTTTATTGTTAAAGCTACCAACGATTTTCAACTTTTAGGCTTTTTGGCGTTATTCCTATAGGATTTTAGTAGTGTCATTTCTAAGCTTGAACGAAATTCATTATTTATTTCGGTTTTAGGCTTAAAGAGTAAGCTTTATGTCGGACCCATTGTAAATTTAAGACTTATCCTTATTCATTTTTGTTGTGTGCTTTCTAATCTCAAAACGATTAACTAATCCAAATTTCATTAGATTTTAGATGATTTTTAGAAGGCAGCTATTGTAAAAAAATCATTAAATTAAAGAAAAAATTAAAAATGCCGTCTATCGTTTTTTTAAATATCTTTGAAAAACTCACTGACTTTCTTAGTTGTATGAGTGTTTTTCATATAAATTTTACTACACGGTTAATCGCTTGTGTTGTGCAAACAATACATAAAGAACTAATTTACTGTGTTTCGAGAGCGAGCTTTATATGGGCCCTTTGGTAAGTTATGGACCGATCTACACGAAATTTATTAGTGTGATTTCTTGTCATATTAAACAAGTTTTTGCACGATTAAATAACAATTGGTACATTTTGACACCAATTTTTTGTTAGTTTTTCTAACAGAAATATCAAATTTTTTGGCTGGTTGCTCCACATTTGGGTCCAAACTCATTTCCCAGAGAACAAAATTTCTTAGAAACACTAAAAACAGTGTGAAGCTAAAATTATACTGTACTATTGAGTGAGCGTGATCCACAACAGGGCTGCCAGCTTTGGGGTTTTGACCCCAAATTAGGGGTTTTCTCGTTGCTAAAAGGGACAAAAAATTTAATTTGGGGTTTTCATTGGGGATTTAAAAAAAAAAGTTAAGATTTTTTGGGGAAATACATGGAAAGAATTATTTACTAAAGCACCACAAAATATGGCTTGAACTATAAATATTTTGCTATTAATACGATCTTCGTATGACGTGCTAAATTCCCAGTTTTTCATAATTGATAAAAACACCGAAATTTATTGTTGAGGGAAAGCAAGCCTCTATGCGCATTTCGCCGGTTGCTTACACCACCTCATCAGGAAACCTTTTCCAAAGATTTTAAAAAAGCCAAAAATATTAAACAAATAAAACCTTAAGCGAATAAGAGTTATAAATACTCTAAGTCTTACTTGTAACAATATCAAAGCTTAAACAAAACACCAACAATAAACAGTGAGTTTATCTTTTCTTACATCCCCCTACAATTGGTTGGGTTCTTTCCGACTCGAATTGTAGTTGTAAGTGGGTTAAAAGAAAAAACAAAATTAAAAAACAAACCGCTTCGTTCTATTGTCTTCGTAAGAAAACAACGAACTAAACCAATTTGCCAATTCAGTTTTATGCACGGGCACATGCAATTATATTATCAAAGTTATTTTCGGGAATACAAAGTTTATTATTAATACGATCTTCGTATGACGTGCTAAATTCCCAGTTTTTCATATTTGATAAATACACCGAAATTTATTGTTGAGGGAAAGCAAGCCTCTATGCGCATTTTGCACCATTCTCGTTCAAGCCAAAGTTTTCTTATTTTAAAGTTTAAGCAAAAAGTTATGACTCAAAGCGAACTACATATATTTAAATACAGCTAAAAAAATTAAGTATTCGTTGCTTATGGCTAATTTCAACAATTCAATTTAAATATAGTTGTTCCTATAATTTTATTATATTTGACATGAAAAACTAATTTTAAACATAAATTGATATTTAAATATGTAAATAAGTGAAATCGGCTATTAATATTTTACAAAATACGAAGAAAAGCCTTAATTTTTAACATAAAAACGTATAGCATTAGTCTATAGTTTAAGGAAAACTTAATAAAAAAAAGAAACTTTTTATTGATTTGCTTAAGATGTCGATTCAAATAAAAATTAATTTAATTAAACCAAGTTTTCTTGAACATTTTCTGAAAAATTAAAAAAAAATCCCTAGTATTTGTTTCTAGATGCAAGAAATTCGATTTTTTAATTAATCAAGATAACCAGATTAATATTAAATTAATGCAGCTTGATTTAAGCCAAATCCTTCTTATTTTTAATAAAAACAAGCTTCTTTTGTATATCTTGTCTTAAGAAATTTTTGATCATATACCAAAAACATGAATTTTTTGATTATGAGAAAATTTTTGTTTATTCAAGAAAATTTTACTAAATGCGAACAAAATATGTTAAAATCATTAAACTATTATTGGATTTTCTGTGTTAAGAAAGGAAATTTGGTTACTTTAGAAAATAAACTTATTTCCGTGTAAAAAATATGAGTTTAATTTTTCTATAGGAGATAACTAAGTTTTATGCAAACATAAACATTCAGGGTGGCTATTTTTGCAATATTTCTTAATATCAATAAACACCGGGTAAAAAAAGTGGTTTTTTTTATAAAAAAAAAAAATATCTGGGCTAATTTTGTTTCCTTGTATATAAAAACAAAAATTATGAAGTTTGGTGACGATTGGGTAAAGAAAAGTCGATTGATAAGTTGAAAAGTGAATACAAGGCCAAAAAATCTCTTATTTTAGTTTTTCTCAATTTTTTAAATGTCGTAAACTGTTCTTCTAGATGATAAAGTAATCAAAGTGTATATACAATTATGTTTTCAATTCAGATTCATAGGGAAGTTCGACTGTATATGTGACAGCGCATAGAGAAAGGGACCAGTAAGGTAAAGGGAACAGTAAAAAGCAACTACACAAAACAAGAGGTTGGGACAACCTACGCGCGTTTTCAAGGTTGTCCAACAAGGTTGAGATGTGTCGCTTTCAAATGAGACCAATACCAACACGCTCAGTGGTGGTACACCAAAGATACATGTATGTATTTAAAATTTTTAAAATGGCAAAACCCTTAGGTCCCTTTCTATTTTTCGCGTCACATATGTTTTTAATACAACTACATATTTCAATACAATAAAAATGATCTCTTGTAGAACATAGTACAAGTAAAACTCAAATAAATATTTAAATTATCCGTTAAAAATTGTTTATTTTTTACAGGGGTTTATTTTTCGGGATTTTCTCTTTTATTGGGGGATTTTTGGGGAAATTTTTTTTAAGTTTGGGGAGGACGAAAAAAGTACCTGGCAGCCCGGATCCACAACTTGTTTTTGGGGTTAAAAAAAGCGACTTTTCAGAAAAAGTCCCTTAAAATTAGAATTTTAAAATTTTTTAGTGGTATTTTGATTAAATAAACAAATCCATTTAAAAATTGTAAAACCGGCGTAAAAATTCCTTTTTTACCTATTTCGTCACATAATTCGCTTACTTCTTTTAAATGTACTACTTTATTGGTTTTCTGCCCATATGTTAAAGGACGTTGGTCTCTAGTTTCACAAAAGTACCAAAAGTTTGCATTTGTAGCCGTTTTTGTTTCTTTTAGCTAAAATTTTTTAAATCTATATTTCTAGTTATAGTTTCAGTATCAAAATAAATAAACTTTTCAAGCTTTGCAGTCTTAATCGGGCTGCGTTAAATGTATCTAAGTAAAATCCCCATTTTACACCTCAAAATGTTTAAAAAATGTACTTTTGACATGTCGACGAAGGTAAAGACATTCACACAAAAAATTTTGATTTTGGATGAAGGTTAACTTAAAAAAACTCGGTTTCAGTTTGGCCCTTTTTGACCAAACTATTCTTTTCCGGCCCAAAATTTTGGGAAAAATCATAGCATGTAGTTTTCTCATAGCAATTGTGATTTTTCATTAAACTGTATGGTTTCAATAGAAGTATGTAATAAGTATTTTAATTAGGCTTAAGTTCATCAAATTTAATTTTCATTAAATTGTTTTTAGTGAAGGAAGGAATTTACAACATGAAATGAATGAAACATTTTTTTGGAAAATTTTATTTTTGACTGAACACGGGATTGATCTCGGGTCGAATTTACACGTTTCAGGAATAACCACATTCCCATCATCAGAATTCTTTGCCGTTTTACCGTTTGCACCACTGCGGTTATTTGGCTATAATTTTTTTTGGTGGCAAACTTTATCCAAATCGATATGGCCGTTTGAGCGCTATTGCAGAACATTCAAACTGACACCTTATTTCTAAAATATACTAGCTAAACCCGATGCGCTTCTCTTCCCGCATTTAAATAACATTAGTAAATTTTTTCAAACAAGATCACGTGTATTGAGAACTGAGCAATTTGTACCAAATTTTTTCAATTTTACTGTTAACGTTCTGCAGATATACCCTAGGGGAAAGGGAACTAGCACCAAACTCGTCACATGACAGTTCAAAAGTGGTAGGGATCGATTCGAATTCTAACATTTTATATGAAGTGGACTTGTCACTTAAACGTGGTGATGTCCTAGGAGGGGGTTAATTGGCATCCTTTTGAAACTTGGAAACAGGTCACTCAAATACCCTGAATGAACGCATTAAATTTCGGTTAATATAATTTCTGTCGTTGATATTGTACCGAGTGAATCATATTAATATGATAGATCCCCTTAATAAAAAGTTATAAAACCAGAACCTACACAAAATCAAGTCCCATTACTAGTTTTGTGTAAGTTACCTTTCCTCTGTAGTAACTACACTTTAAACACATTATCACCAGTTAGGTGACATGTATTGTTCACTGGTGACGGGATAAGTGCTTTATAAACAAATTGACACAAATTTCCTGCAGGGTACAGAAATCTATATTGTGTTTATATTGTAATAAGTACCGTGACCACTTCCCCAATTTATTTTTTAACGAAATTTTTATAGAAAATCAAACTGTTTGCTCCAAATTTAAAAACTTTTACTGCATTCATTCTCCAGATAGTATATAGAAAACTATATCGTCTATGTATTGGAGGTATTACGCCCACATTAGTAGTCTTGCCCACTTTTTGAAAAATTTTGTGTATTGATAGCCATTTGCACCAAATTTTGTAAAATTTTACCGTTCTCCAGATATAAGGTAATTAATTTTGTCTTAGGATGGGAGGGTCCACACCCACTTTTCCAACTGAACATCCTTTTTGACAGATGCTGTGCATTGACAATCATGATTTTTGTACCAAATTCGGAAACTTTTGCTATTGCCATACTACAGATATGAAAAAAACTAGATTGTCTTTGTATGGAAAGTGCCATGCCCAATTGTCCAAACCAGCCCACTTTTTTGCATATATGGTGTATTAATTACCAAGTTATTGGTTTCAAAGTTAAAAACTTTTACTCTAACCGTTCTCCAGATATAACACAATTTACATTGTCCTTGTATGGGAGGTGCCACGCCCACTAGGAAACTTTTCTTTCCGTAAAACTTATCCTCGGAATATTTCAAACAATAAACAAACAAAAATTACGAAATCGGTGAGTCGTTCAGCTTTATACGATTGAAAAAAATCGCATTTAATCAACAACAACAAATACACTCGCTTGCGGTCATACAATCAAACTTGCGCAACCGCAAATATTCGCTGCTGGTTTGCAGTCATTCAAATATTGCACATCGTGCTTTGTTATTTATACAATCGTTAGCTTCTTTTTTTAATAAAGATGTTTGTGTGTTCTTTGCGACAATGATTGTTTTGGTAAAGAAAAAAAAATACAAACAAAAAAGCCAGAAATTAAGCAATTATTACTCTTGTATTCATTCAGCATTAACTATGTAGTACAAGAAAAAAAAAATTAAATGAAACTAAACGCACATATCGCACCTGTTCATCAAAAGTAACACAACTCAAAAAATTCTATTTTCCACTTTTTTGAAGGAAACAGTGTATGATTACCATATCTACCGACTGTAAAATTTTTGGTATTCTATTTGTAATATTTCATGAGAGAAATGCCTTTATGTCTTTCTTTGCGTACTCATATTGTTTGTTTTGATTCAATTAAAGAGTTGTAATTTTAGTTGCGTTGAAGTGTTCAAGGGTTATGGTGCTCAAATGAATCAGCGAAACTGTATTAATTCGAGTTGTGATTGTTTTCATGTTAAAAATCTGTTTATCAATAGCTGTTGATTTTGGGTTGTGATAAGCATAACTTGAAATAATATTGACATGTAGATCAAAAAATTTCATGAAAACTGTATTAAATCAAAAATCCGTAATAATTTCGGAAAAAGGAAGAAGAGAAATAAATTTTGTGATTTTATTGAAATATTAGTGAGTTTCCTTTATAACATTATATTTGTTTATAACAATAATTCCATCATATTGGCGGAATTAGTTTTTTGCCTCTACTGAAAACTTGTAAATTTTGAGTTGTGTTACTTTTGATGAACAGGTGCGATATGTAGGTACATACATACAAACAATTTCCATAGAAACAGACTTTTTTTATCTTAAAAAGTACAGTAGTTCTGTATGTACCCTGTCGGACATTCAGTTAACTTTAAATTAACTGAAAGCTAACTATTTCTCAAGTAGTGGTGGTTGACACTTGCATTGCTTTTATATGAAATTAACTAACTATTTTAACATTGCGATGTCCTAGGAAGTAGTCAATTGTCCGACTCTGCACTACTTTCAGTTAACTTTTTGTAGCTACCCAGCAAGTCAATAAAGTAAAATTTTTTTTATTTTTTTTAAATTATTTTTTTTTAGTTTTTCTTATTTTATTTTACTTTATTTTATTTTTTATTTTTTTTTGTCTCTGGTGGGATTCGATCCCGCAACCTCGGTGCTACTAGACTAGCTCGCTACCAGATAGTCTACCGGGGCATTGTAGTTTTTGTATTAAAAAACTATGTTTTCTGAATATAATGACTATAATGACGTTTGCTTGTTAATCGACTTGGCTCTCTCTACAGTGTTTGTATACACTTTGGTTAATGTAAATTTTCCATTGCTTAGTTGTTGGCTTTAAGTTAGTCTATACAAGCTAACTTAAAGTTAGCTTTTTTTGTAGTTAGCTACTCATTTGACGGCAGGGTAGGTACAATGTATTCTTGTTATTGTTGTTTTTATTGTTGTTAATTTTAACAAAGCATGAGAGTGGTTTATTGTTGTTAATGTCAAGCGTCTCATCGAGTGGACAACGACTCTTTTGAATTTACACAGTTGTGTTATATTGCGTGAGCAACAAAAATGCAAATAAAGCACTTTCAATAAAAAACGAATAAATGCAAAAATCAAATGTGTACGAAACGATGTAAAATTGCCAACGTTGAACTTTGTTTTGCAAGCAAATAGTGAATGTAAATTTTAGCGTATGAATAAATTAAGAAAAATTGTGATTTTGCAGTTCTCTGATAGGTATACATATGTAGTTATAAGGATATTAATATCGAACTGAAGTAAAACCGAAAATTTTAAATCGAGGTTTTCTACATCATGTTCACGCCAATGTTTTGACCCCTGCGAACGAAAATGGCGGCTATATTGTCAAGACTACTTTATTATACCCACCACCACAATTAGTTGTGAAGAGGGCATACTAAGTTTGTCATTCCGTATGAAACTTTTTTATTATTTATCTCAGAACCCATATTGGGTCCATGAGTAATTCTGAGTCGATTTAGCCATGTCCGTCTGTCTGTCCGTCTGTTGAAAACACGCTCACTTTCAAAAAAACTCAAACTTGTAGTCAAATTGCTTGTAGTTATCCTAAGCAGTTTGGGATTGAAATCCAGCCAAATCGGTTCAGTAGGATCAGAGCCATGAATCATAATGTGGAACCACCACCTAAAAAAAATTGATAATTTTGTTACAAAAACTAGCATAAATGGTGGAATAATCCACAGAATGATATAAGATTTTGCAAGAATTCGTCTTATTCGACTGGAAACCACACTGTGAAATTTCGTGAAGATCGGTCCATAATTTACCAAAGGCCCCATAAAAACCCTACTCCCGGAAAACAGTTTAGTACGCCTTAGGCCATAATTTATAGCGCTATCATAACAAAATTTGGCTCGTCTCAGTTAAATTGGACTAAAAATGACACTGTGAAGTTTCGTGAAGATCGGTTCATAATTAACCCTAGGCCCCATATAAACCCTACTCCCGGAAATCAGTTTAGTACGCCTTAGGCCATAATTTATAGCGCTATCATAACAAAATTTGGCTCGTCAGAGTTTAATAGGACTAAAAATTACGCTGTGAAGTTTCGTGAAGATCGGTCCATAATTTACCCTAAGCCCCATATAAACCCTACTTTCGCAAAACAGTTCAGTACGCATAAACCGTAAAAAATAATGCTATCATAACAATATGTGTAGTATTTTTTAGTATTTTATTTAATTGTTTTCCAATACAACAAGATTTATAATCTTATAATTAAAGTAAAGGATTTTTATATATTTTAATAAGTTTACTAGAACATAATAAAAATAAATAATATATTGAAAAAATTCAACATTTTTCATTTTTCGAATTTATTCTATGAGCTAAATTTCAGTTTTGTATTTTATAAAGCTTTTTTGTAATAGTTCTATTCCTACAATTTTTCAGAAATGACTTTATACACTACCAGACTATTATATTGTATTTTCTTTTTACATTTTACCTTAGCCTTCCGTTGGAAAGCAATGAGGTATATTGAATGTACAGAAAAATTTACAATTATTAGACACCAGCAGAATGTAATGCATTTTCTGGCCCGCTACGGCCGTCGTCAGCATTCTTTGTGTCTCACTGGATAGTGTTACTTTATTAATTGAATGTATTTAACTCAACTATTTTAACAAATAGAAACTGGGAATTATTTCCTTCCGAAGGTAACTTTATATTATATTCAACATTTTTCATTTTTCGAATTTATTCTATGAGCTAAATTTCAGTTATGTATTTTATAAAGCTTTTTTGTAATAGTTCTATTCCTACAATTTTTCAGAAATGACTTTATACACTACCAGACTATTATATTGTATTTTCTTTTTACATTTTACCTTAGCCTTCCGTTGGAAAGCAATGAGGTATATTGAATGTACAGAAAAATTTACAATTATTAGACACCAGCAGAATGTAATGCATTTTCTGGCCCGCTACGGCCGTCGTCAGCATTCTTTGTGTCTCACTGGATAGTGTTACTTTATAAATTGAAAAATTGTAGGAATAGAACTATTACAAAAAAGCTTTATAAAATACAAAACTGAAATTTAGCTCATAGAATAAATTCGAAAAATGAAAAATGTTGAATATAATATAAAGTTACCTTCGGAAGGAAATAATTCCCAGTTTCAAATTGAAAAAACTTTAAAATTAATAATACAAAAATTAATAAAAATAACAAAAACATGAAGAATCAAAAATCAAAGTAGGAAAATTTGGTACATTACAGTTTTATAATTTGCCATAGTCCCCATATAAAGCCCACTCTGATAAAATAATTAAATACACCTAAAGCCGTAGTAGATATAGATATTGCGGTAAACTTTCTTCCAGCTTAGCTTCATATGGCCAGAAAAAAATGTTGTGCAATTTTGTGATATACTGTCCATAATTTACCTTAGATCCCGTTTTAGTAGCCTTCTGAAATTCACTGCAAACGCTTTAACTAATTGCACCGCTGTATTGAAATTTATGTTTTTTAATACCAGAAATCACTCTGCAGAATTTGGGTTGATTGGTTTAAAGCTTTAATATAAATTGCCCTCCTGAAAATCATTTATGTTCCGCTTAAACTGTTACGAATCATGATATTTTACTCAAGCTAGTTAAAATTGCTAAAAAAAAGCAATAAACTTTCTGATTGTCGGTCAATAATTTAATATAGGTTTAAACCGCAACCAAGTTTAATGCGGATGTCTGTTTTTATAAAGATTATAATAATAAATAGACATCATACAGATATTATTCCTAAAACATTCGAACTGTCGGTGGAGGGTATCAAAGATTCGGCACAGCCGAATATAGCGCTCTAACTTGGTATTTTGGAGGGGGTGGGGGGGGGGGGGGCTGCTTTAATACCATGGTAGATAAGGCCATGATGGCTTTATCTCTCATTCAATAGGGAGATAAAGCCTTTTTTGGTTTTTTTTCATTTGAATGGAAAATAAAGCTATTATTGAAATATTAGTGAGTTTCCTTTATAACATTATATTTGTTTATAACAATAATTCCATCATATTGGCGGAATTAGTTTTTTGCCTCTACTGAAAACTTGTAAATTTTGAGTTGTGTTACTTTTGATGAACAGGTGCGATATGTAGGTACATACATACAAACAATTTCCATAGAAACAGACTTTTTTTATCTTAAAAAGTACAGTAGTTCTGTATGTACCCTGTCGGACATTCAGTTAACTTTAAATTAACTGAAAGCTAACTATTTCTCAAGTAGTGGTGGTTGACACTTGCATTGCTTTTATATGAAATTAACTAACTATTTTAACATTGCGATGTCCTAGGAAGTAGTCAATTGTCCGACTCTGCACTACTTTCAGTTAACTTTTTGTAGCTACCCAGCAAGTCAATAAAGTAAAATTTTTTTTATTTTTTTTAAATTATTTTTTTTTAGTTTTTCTTATTTTATTTTACTTTATTTTATTTTTTATTTTTTTTTGTCTCTGTTGGGATTCGATCCCGCAACCTCGGTGCTACTAGACTAGCTCGCTACCAGATAGTCTACCGGGGCATTGTAGTTTTTGTATGGAAAATAAAGCTATCATGGCGTTAGCTCACATTATCAATATTAAGGGTTTTTCCTCCAGTAGAACGCGGCAGGTGGCTTCGCTGAATAAAGTTTTCCTGCGTGCGTCACCAGAATAAAAAATATTTTTCAATGATAACTAAGGATTTTCCCTTTTACAGAATGTTTACACCATGCATAACAATTTTCTGAAAAAATATGGCTTTATCTCTCATTTGCGAAAAAAAAATATGGCTATATCTCTCATTTCGCAAAATTTTAAATATGACCTTACCACGCAATGATTATGCAATAAAGCTTTATCCCCATTCAATTGAGTAATAATGCCATCATGGCCTTATCTACCATGGTTTTAAAGCACCCCCCGTTATTATTGATTTTGTAAAGTTTTTTGTTTTTCTTTTAGAAGTAAAAACAAAAGTGTAGTTGCATCGGTTTACATTTAAGGTGACGATATGCAAATGTATGTAAGCTTTTGAGCTTTAAATGAATATTTTCTGGTGGAGGATGTAAAAAGGTTCATACTTTTTACACGTTAAATTCAGTAATGATTTGATTGAATAGCTTAATTTTCATTGGGCTTCAATTTGCATATTGAACAATTCCAAGAAAGTGAGAACCTATTTCGTTACCTTATAGTGCTGATTAGGGTATTCATTCGGTTAACCGTCAATCGGTTAACCGATTAACTACTACCCGATTAACTGATCGCTTAATTTCAAATTGGCGTTTTTCGATTAACGATTAAACCGGTTAATTTCAGTCGATTAACCGAAGTAACAAAATTTTCAATATTTTGTAGTATTATAACATATTTTTTTGTGTTTTTAATTATTTGTTCCGTCTTATATACAAAATGTATGTGTTTAAAAAAGTGATCTTAATTTTAACCCATTTTCCGCCGACCGGCGACTAAAATTACAATGATTTTCAATGATTTTTTATCTTCAACATCGATCAACAGGAATGTGGCGAAAAATGGGTTAAATGTTTGATTGCCAACACCTTTTTTTCACGTACTTTTTATATGTATGTGCTTAGTTACTTGTTTCTTTTCATATCTTCTCATATCAGTCTTTAAGCAGAATTAACCGAAACAATTAGAAGTGTTAAAATTTAAAAAAACTTCAATGTAAATTATAATCCTTTTTCTTGGACCTTTTTTATTAAATTTTATACTTTTAGTGATGATACTACTTTTCAAACATTAGAAAAAGATCCAACAAGCAGATTTGAGAAAATTAACAATAAATTTATTGAAGAACTTTTAAAATTAAATGTGATAACATTAGTGAAAAAACACAAACTAAAAACTTTCATATCTGTAGCACCAAGATTATATGGTTTACCAAAAATTCATAAGGACAATTTTCCTTTAAGGCCTATTTGTTCGTCCATAAATTCACCCTCACATAATCTTTGTAAATATATTACGAATTTACTTAGGAAGATAACGGAGAATTCTAAGTATAATGTTAGTAATTCTATACAATTTAAACAAAAGTTGGAAAATTTAACAATTCAGGATAATGAAAAATTAATATCACTTGATGTTGTTTCATTATTTCCTAGTATTCCAGTGGACTTGGCAATTAGAATTATTGAGGAAAATTGGGATAAAATTTCAGGGTTAACAAATATTAATAAGGATTTATTTTTGAGAATTATAAAGTTCTGTATAGTAGATAATAGATATTTTCAATTTGATAAGAAAATATATGCACAAAAAAGGGGCTACCTATGGGTTCTCCAGCATCTCCAATAGTTGCTGATATTGTTATTGAGAAATAATTAGATACATGTTTAGGAAAATTGACAATTAAACCAAAGATAATAACGAAATATGTAGATGACTTGTTTGTTATAGTTAATGAGAATGAGATAGATAATCTTTTATCAACGTTTAATTCTTTTGATCAGAATATTAAGTTTACTATTGAAAGGGAATTGAATTTTTCATTTCCATATTTGGACACATTGGTGATTAGGAAAGGAAGTAGATTATTGGTAGATTGGTATCAAAAACCAACCTCATCAGGTAGAATTTTAAATTATTATTCTAAACACCCAAAGAGAATTATCATTAACACAGCTAGGAATCTAATAGACAGGATATTAACAATTAGTGACAATAGATTTCATAGGAAAAGTAAGGAAATTATTGGGAATATTTTGAAGAATAATAGTTTTCCCAACAAATTGATTTGCAAATTAATAAGACAATAGAATATAGATAGATCTCGTAATATTGATGAGATTTCGGCACCACGTATTTATAAGTCATTAACTTATGTACCTGGGTTTTCAGAAAGATTAGAAAACTCGAATATATATGATAAAAGGAAATACAGAATGGCACATAAGGTGATCAATAATGTAGGGAAATTATTCACAAAAACTAAGGACAGATTACTAAAGTCAGATAGGTCGAATTTAGTTTATAAGATTCATTGTGGTGGCAATGATAATGAACAATGTAGGAACAACTGGGACAAAACTGAAAATAAGATTAGCTGGACATAAACATGACCAAAAATATAGGAGTTATAATTCAGCCAATGGAACGGCGTTATCAACTCATTGTAGGGATTTTAATCATTATCCTGATTTTGAAAACACATCAATTTTGAATACGGAAAGTTTTAAGAAACGTATATATATGTTATAAATGTTGCAGATAAATAATGTTCCATTTGAGAAAAGGATTAATTTTAAAAAAGATTCTGAGGGCTTAGCTCAAATTTATAGACATTTGTTGAATAAAAATAAATAGGTTGATGTAAGGGATAATTATAAATAGGTATTTGTCCTTGATTGTTTATAAAATAAATTTCAGATGGCATAGCTTATTATTGACGGAAAGGGACATTAAAATAGGATTTAGGCTTTGAATAAATTTAAAATTTTGTTTTCCCTTTTTTGTTTGTTTGTCTTTTTGTTTAAAGTTTGTAGAATGAATTTTAAATTTATTATGATAATTTTGTTTTTTGAAATTTTAAAATTTATTTTTCCATATTTTATTTTTCCATTTATTGTCAAATTTTATTTTTTTTTTTTTAAATTTCCTGAAGAAGATTTCCAACGGAAATCGAAATATCGAATTAAAACATTTTAATTAATTAAACATTTTTTCATTTTTCGAATTTATTCTATGAGTTAAATTTCAGGTCTGTATTTTATAAAGCTTTTTTGTAAAAGTTCTATTCCTTTAATTTTTCAGAAGGAAATAATTCCCAGTTTTATTTTAATTAATTTTTTAAAAAAGTGACCTTAAGCTTACATAATTTAATAAAGTATAAAAACTCCAATGGCATAATGAAATTTTAAAGTTTTAGAGAAATCTTGGAAAAGGACTGAGAAATTTTTTCAAAGTCAAGTTTTGTCAAAACTAATGAAAAGAATCGCTTTAATCCTAAAAATTTAAACCAAATTACTTTTCTAAAAGATTATTTTTTAAGATCTCCTTTAACTATTGAAATAACTGAAAATTATCTCAGTTTATTTTTTTTATAAATAACTCGACCAAATGATTCACAAGGTAGTCATAAAGTCTTATGTCTTAAAATAATTACAAGAAATATATATCGTCGGCTGGCTTTAATATGCCAACCGGCTAAATCCACTTTTTATGTAAATTGAGATTTTGAGGCCGTGTGGTAGAGAAAGACACTCCTCATCGACCAGCATGAAGTTTTTCTTCAATTTGAGTCTTGCAGTGTGTTAAATCAACTATATTTTTGGTTTTTCTCTTAAGCTGTACATATGAAATAAAAAAAGTTTTTTATCTCTCCTGAAAAATGTGCTGAAATTGAATTAGCAAGTTTGCATATTAAGCCAACGATATGACTGTTGTGGGCTACCGCTTATAATTTAGATTTCTACTGTACAGTTATGACGAAACAATGAACACAGCATTAACATTTTTATTTTGTTTGAAACACAACAATATTTATTTTAAACAATTGTTTGCTCGTTTTGGTTCAAGAATTGTTATAAACAATAAACAATTAAGGCATTTTTATATATTGAAATTACTTAATTTATAAAAAAACTTTATTAATCGGTTAACCGATCAAAAACAAAATTAACCGATTATTAACCGATTAAACCAAAACCTCGGTTAATTAATCGGGCGATTAACCGATTAAAGCAAAAGGTCGATTAAATGCATACCCTAGTGCTGATCCTTTTCTTTTGCAAAAATTTTTGAAACTAAAGTTCCTGTGCTAAGGTTGTTTGACATGAAATGGGTTTATTTATTTGAAGTTACGTTCGAATTTTCATTTCTTGTTTTAGGAATATTATAAGTTTTTCCGAAACCAAATTGACAAAGTATGTAAGAAAATTATAGACAGGATGTTATTTTGTTGAAATCTGATCAAACTCATTTGCGTAAATTAATTTTCTTTAAAACAGCATCGCTGGTGCTGATTAATTAAATCCTATACGAATATTTAACTAAGCAGCTATATGATGATTAAAATATTGCTGGTGGCTACATGAGCTTCTTTCTTGCTGCTGGTAGTTTTGTTTCCCATAAGATTTTGTCGGTATCATACTCGTATTTTTCAGCGCATGCGCCTCTGGCTACAAGTGTATTGTCTGGTTACAATTTCGCCACATCCACCTTACCAAACTAATCATAAAGAAAACTAGTTTCTTTCCAACAAAATAACTTAAAAAAGCATAAACCTGTTCACTTAACTTAATGAAGTTTGTGATGCAAATTTCATTGCAATAACTTATTTTTCGTAGGATTAGGAAGATTTTTAGCTTACAACAGGTGGATAGTTTTATTATAATGCTGTGGACGCAAAAATGTTTTTATTCAAAATTGTTTTTCTTTTTTTTTTATTATTTTACATTATTTCTTTTTGTTAAGTTTGGTTTGGTTTGTTTTCGCAATAATCCTGTTCCTGAATGTAGCTAGACATTGTCTTTGCATGCATACGCAACCTGTAGTGTTTTACACAGCCAACAACAAATATTTATGGATGCAATATATACGACTGACTGACTGGTTTGCATGCGGACAGATAAACGGCATGGCCTGGCTTGAACGGAAGGACGGACATACAGACAGGCATACAGATATAAACAGGGACCGACAACTTGGTGTTGCAGTTCAGAAAGTTAATCTGAGTCGATAAATATAGTTTGTTACTACTCATCTCTTTTTTTTTTTTTTTTTTTTGTTTTTTTTTTGCAAATAACAGCAAAATGTGTTTTTTGCCAACAACAAAGATACATCAACAGCAAGAATTCAAAGATTAAATGACTAGAAGAGGTGCAACAATCAAACGTACCCAGCCAATAAATAGTAAAATCTTTTAACAATTGCATATTTTTGTTCTTCTAATTAAAAAAAGAATATTCACATAAAGAAAAGATTCTTACAAACTTGAACTATTATTTATAAAAAAGTGGTCATACCATTTAAAACAACATTCAATTGCACAATGGGAAACAATTAATTGATATATGTATGTATGTATTTGGGAATAAGACTGTCATATCTTAAAAGTATTTATTTATTTATTCATTAAGAGTTAAAAATACAATTACAAATTATATTCTAACTTCATTTACCGAGCAATAGTAACTTAGGCCGTTAGCTAGTTGTAGTGAAACGGGCCCGAGACTCTGGCGGGCATCGAAAACGCAACCCTCGCACTGACTAGATTAGCTCATACCAACTAGCCTACCGGGGCGCCCCTTTAAACATAGCAATTACTTCCACCCTGAAAATATAGAAATTATATTTTAAATGCTTTAACATATACATATATCGTCAGCTAAAATGCAAGAAGGCGTAACTAGCAAAAATATAATATTACAGTAGTAGCAAAACACTTCGTAAAATAAAAACAATAAACATGGTAGAAAAACATGCATTGATAAATCGCACATGTAATTCTTCAAACAATTTTCAAAGACGCCCATTTCATAAAATTTTATTTGAAAAAAAAAATGTGAAATTACTCAGTTTTCCATTCATCAAATAAACACAGTTGTGTTAACGTCCCTTTGTTTTTTGTTAATATAAGCTTCATTTTTAATCGCAGAAGTGTAAAATTTTGCCAAGACATGTAGTTTAATGTCATTCAAAATAATCAATCAAAAACTTGATTTTAAATTTTTGTTAGTTACGCCTTTTAGCATTTTAGCTAACGATATAAAGTGTACATATATTCATTTTTTACACAATAAAAATTTTAAATCTAAACACGTACGTAACGCTTAAACGTTTTTAAACAAAAGCTTTATATTATTAGGTAGTTGGGAATTCCCTTCTTAAATAAGTGAATATATGATGTACTTACACAAAGGCGTACCATGAGCCCATAAATAATGAATTGTGCCAGCACAGTGTACAAATAGACGGTATATTCTTATCATACAGGTATGCCTATCACCTCCCGTATAAAGACATTATAGGTTTCTGTATATTTGGAGAATGGCAAGGGTCATTGTTTCAAATATGTGTCCAAAAGCCGAATTAAAGATTTAAAAAACTTGTTGTAGAGTAAGCTGTTGGTAAGATAAGCATTTTATCGCTCATGTTTAGTGAGGCTGCAAGTTTTCAATTCATCACTCAACATCAACAATATTTTTCCACTATCACTAAGTGTGAATTGAAACTGCAAAATGAGTGCACTACCCCCATCTATGATTAATAATGTTCAAAATTCAGACACATTCAGGTTGCTCTACGACTTTTTAAAGTAGCTTTTCTTAGCATCCATGAAAACCGCTATGTAGTACCTACCCGGCAAATAAAATTGGACCACCTGATCCATTTTGATAAAATGGACTACTCCATGGACTGGTCCGATGTAATGCAAGCATGGACCATGTCATTGTAAAAAAGTGTTTGTAGTTAGACGACATGTCTTCGTTTTTTAACGACATGCTTTCGTTTTTAAACGACTTTAAAACTAATCCTCTTGAGTATACCATGGAGTAGTTTTAAAACTACTCCTTAGCGGTCCAAAGGTGGGTTAGATGGTCCTCTCCTAGGACATCGTAATGTTAAATAGACCAGGTTTTTTCCATACGTTTGGGTTACTTTTGGACTAGTCCTGGTCCCTTGTGGACTACTCTTTACACGCGTGTTTGGAATGGTCCTATTATTTGCAGGGTAGATCAGATCCCGGCAAACACATAGATTAAAAAAATGTATTAGTATTAGTGAAAATAGAAATTAATAAAAAAGTGTTGCCAAAAGGATTTTATTAATGCAGTGATAGCCACTCCATAGGCTCGCGAGTCAGTCAATAATCGTATTTTTCACACAGACACGGTCGGCAATACACATGTATACAGCAACTTTGTTCGTTTCAAAACATCAGACTATCATCAGTCTCTGCGACCGCACACAAGCACGTAATATCTTTGTGTGCGTGCGTTCGGGGCTTGGTTAGTTCGGGGCTTGGTTAAGGTGCATATAGACGACATGTTTTTTACATCTGACTTGTCAACTTTTCAAGTCACATGTAATTGTGCATGTCTGTCAGAATGGCTGTTTTACAGAAGGTTTATAATATTCGGTCACAAACGTACATGTAATTTGCTTCTGGCATTGTCTCTGTTTTTTTTTTCGCATAGTTATTGCAAAATCCAAAATAAAAATGCCGCCACGAAAATTTTTATTTACGCCGTAAAAAAGTTTAGCCATCTTAACATATTTTTTTCTTTTAATTCAATGATACCAATTTAGGATGTTATAATGAATCGCTTTTTATATATATATTTACATAAATTCTATTCAATGGTGCGATAATCATACATATCTCGGTATTGTAAAATATTAACTGCAGCCGGCTAATGATTCCGTCAATAGTGGACGCCGCTGCCGGTTTCTTCTCGGCATAGATTTCTGATGTCAGATGGTTTGTCAGATGGTTTGTCAGAAGAAAATAGAGCACGCTGTAATTGAAATTTTGTCAGATGACTTTGCATATGACTTTTACAGAAGCAAAGTTTAAAAGGTAACACACGACATGTATGTATTTTGCAGTGGGAAATTTGACATGTCAGATGACAAAAACATATCGTGAACGGTCGCCTTTATCACTGTATTAATGTATAAATTTATTTAAATTTAAAAGATTCTGTTAGTCGTGCTTAATTCCCAATTTTTATTATTGATAAAAACACTGAAATTTATTGCTGATGGGATAAGCTATTTCATGCGCATTTCACTGGTAGCTTGGGCCAGATCGTCAGGAAACTTCATCCAAAGATTTTAGAAAAACTTAAGATATTAAACTAAATAAATTCCAGTCATTTTATCAAGAATAAAAATTGGGAATTAAGCACGACTAGCAGAATCTTACAAATTAAAATTTTGTATTCCCAAAAATTACTTTGATAATTAATTTATTTAAATATTATTCCAAAATCTGACAAATGGAAAACATTTATTTTTGTAACTAAATACTTTTTATAATTATGTCACATCTACCGTATTTGAAAGAGTACATATGGGCAAATCCTGCGTGACGAACGTTACATTCGCACGCGTTTTCTGATTGAAATATAAACATTTTTTGGTCTTTCAAAAAAGATAGCTTCATTTTAATATAGTATTTAGTGACATTAATATGTACTTACGAATGGCATATATCATAATTTCTTAGCAAGCATTTGTTGCGAAATAATTGATCACAAAGTTTTGTGATGCACGCTACAAAAAGTAGAAGTAACTTCAAAGGTTGAAGCACGTATTCCCAATTTTTAGCTAATTTGGCATGATAAGGTATACAAAGTCTAATTCCAAAAAGAAAGATGACTATAAGAGAATTCTAAACGCACTTATTCGCAGCCAAAAAATGTTGTGATTTTTTGACAAAAGCCGTGAACCCTTTGTGACGCACACTACATAACGCACGCTACAGTTTTTCCAATAGTATTTTGTTATTAAATTTTATTTATTTTAACAAAACAAATTATATTTTTATGAATTGCAGTTCTTAAACTAGTTTCTTAACCTATCAATATCAACTTTTTTTTAACGAAATTTTTATTTTGATAAGTCTGCTGTAAGTGCTATTTTAAGCACAAAAACCACCTAAAATAATGCTAAATTCACGTATAACAATAAGAAATCAGCAGTGGGGTAGGATTTGATAAAAATTATTGCATTATTGATCATTGAAATACATATTTTTTTATATAAAAATAAAATTATACATCTAGTCTTATATTCCATTTAAACAAAATTCATTTGAAAAATTTTTGGTTGGTGGACTGTTTCTGGGATTTGTCCATATGTATCTGTTTAAAAAAAAAAATCATGAAAATATGCTAAAATGGTAACATTGAATTCAAGCAATAAAATAACCGCCTTGTGTGCACGCTTAAGCAAGATCAACAGAGAAAAAAGCGTGGTAATTTTGTCGGTGTCTGCTTTGAAGACATTAAGGGTGATTTTAAAAACTTTTAAGGCCATTTGAAAAACTTTCATTATTTCATTTGAAACTTATCAATCTAAGAGGATTTTTGAAAAATCTAATTATTGTCGATGAAAAAAAATAATAATCAAGCGCACTTTCAGTCAGAGGTTTATAATGCCATTATCGTACATTGACTTGTGGAAACGTTAATTAAACCAGATCTATATTTTTATTAATTTTTTTTTAACTTTTCAGGTTTCGAAATATTTAACTATTTGAACAAGGATGCACAATTTTTTTCATGGTTTCTTTTCAGTTTGAATTGAATGTTTGTATTTCAAGCGTAGTTTCCAAAACTTGTTCAATAACAAATTTTATTTTTCAGCATTTTAGCATGTAATGTATTCCACTTGTATTCATATAAACAAAAAAAGAGCAACTTAAGTAATTTTTTTTTTCATATTCGCTATAAAACTGCGTGAACGTGTTCTTCTTTGCAATTAATACTGCTGGTATATCCCAGAAAACATTTTGGTTTTCGGTTTAAATCTATTTTTTTAAATGTTTTTGTAAATCATAAATTTATTTAATTTTATAATTGAGAAAGCATCATGTTAAAAAGATTTTCCGTTTTTATTTTACTATTAAATTTTGAGTGATTTGCATTGAACTTGGTCTCCAGTATTAAATATTTTCAAACCCATTTTAACAGATATAAGTTTGGGAATAGAACAGTTCTCTACAATAATGAAATAATATTTTTTTAAATTTGATTGGACACCAAAGAACAAACTGGGATGTAGAGATACACCTTTTTGCCGATGACAAGAGCCAAACTAAAAAAGAAATAGAGTAATTTGTATACCCTCCACTACCACTAGAGGTGACACACGGGGCATGTGATGAGCCTCTCAGGGTAGCTTCTTAAGGAGTCAGACCTCTTGGTGCTACATCCCCTGGGGGAAGTAACAGGTATATGCAACCTGCGAAATGGAAGGCTCTTTGGGGTCCAAAAGGTTTCCAGGGTTCACAGTAGCACCATAATTCTTTCTTTTCTGGTGCACCGGGAGTCAGTAGCCCCCGGTGAACTGCGCACCGGTATGACTATTGGTATAATTCTTGGGGTATACTTTTGGGGAGCACGTGGTGGCTGTGGTTTAAGTCTAAAGTCGCGGGAAGGGAAACGTCCAAATGGAAGGCGGATCTTTAACCATTGTGGGAAAGTTAAGACTGTGGGGAGAGTCCCTAGGTGTTGTTGCTATTCAACAGAAGCTGCTGGGGTTGATAAATAGCAGTAGAGGTACGGTGGGTTAGTTATGCAGAGTTGCGATTACGAACACAGTCTTATGAGGTTTCACTTTTTAGCTTCTCAGACTTAATTTATCATGGAAACAAAACATGGATGTACTAACGAGAACGAAATGTGAAAATTTATGATGTTAGAACTAAATATATGCCGAACGAAATAAAAAAAAACTATCAAGATTCTAAATAATGTCGCAATAAGGTCATGTATCCAGAAATAAACGATTTGCGATGAAAGTCCGCTCATAAGCTCATACAAAA
The DNA here is from genome assembly GCA_930367215.1 of Pollenia angustigena. Taxonomy (NCBI): domain Eukaryota; kingdom Metazoa; phylum Arthropoda; class Insecta; order Diptera; family Polleniidae; genus Pollenia; species Pollenia angustigena. Next base: position 18,900,981 of record OV884061.1, on the reverse strand, counting down.
GACTACTGCTGTGGTTCGAAAGCTCGTGTTGTAACTTGCACTTGATCTAAGCGAAAAACTTAAGAAAACATTTGTTGCACTTCACAGGCGTGAGTTAGTTTTCTAGGGTTATGGTTTATTTTCTACTGGTATTTATTCGTGGTGAAATTGATTCCGAGCACCTTATCAATAAAATTAACTTTTCTTTTCCAATTATGCAAACTCCTAACTTTGAGATGATCAGTGTAAATAACTATAGATCTGTTTACACCAGCGATAGGCAACATATGTATACTTTTACATTATGCGATTGTTTGCTGTCTATGTATTCTATGTTGTTGTGAGTGTTGTTAAATTGTCTACAATGTGTGTGCACACGTACATAATAAAAGAGAAATCAAAAGGCGCGGCGCCCTGAATTTACTCTAACAATGACTCCTTTCGACGAATTTTTAAAAATTTTAAAAAACTTAATATACATAGATACAGTACTTTTCGCTTATAGTCACATCCCTTAGTTGCAGCCAAATCGTGGATTATATCGATAATGTGACTGAAATAAGGCGACCAGTACCTCGTTTATGTATTTCTCGCTTCGTAAAATTTTCCGCATGAAACGTGTGAATTGCAACAAAAATAGTGTGAAATGAAACAAAAAATGGTTTTTCTCACGCAAGTGTTTATGTATCTTTTCTTGGCGAGAATTATCTGTCATTTTAATAATTTTCCAGCAATTATTGGAAGGATGCGAGAAAAAGTGTTTCTATAACAATGTTTTGCGAAAAGTTTCTTTCAAGAACTGTCAAAATAAGTCGCATTTGAAATTGGTGGCGAGAAAAACAAAATGTAGATATTTTGAATTTAAAATATGTTTATATACTATTTTTTTTAAATAAATAAAAAAAATAGAAGGAATATAAATGATGAATGCATAATTTATATGATGAAAATAAACAAAAAACCATTGTTATATTTTGTTATTTTAAATTTTTTTTAGCCTTTTCTTGTTTTGGTTTTAATCAGCGCTGCCAGATAAATTTGTGTCAAAATCGTAAATTTTCTGAGAAAAAAATATAAAAGATCCTCCTATTTTGTTTTAAAAATCGTGTAATTTAAAATAAATTTTAAACAAATTTGTTTCGACTTTTATTAAAACATAATCAAACAAAAACAGAGTTAAAGTTCATGGGTATTTAATAATTTCTTTAAATTTATATTTCTTTTGTTAAGCTGAAGGATAATTTTTTATAAAACTATTTATTTTCTTTAATCCGATAACAATTAAAAATTGTTTTTCCCTGAAGAAGTCACGCAAAGGCATGAGAAAATATCATATTAAACAAAAAATAAAATAAATGGCCCATAACTATAGTCATAAACAAAGCATACTTTAAGAGTTCTAAAGTAAACTTTTATTAAAAATATGCTTTTGATCTACTATAGACAAGCAAAAGCATACTTTACACGTTAAACCCGATGTTAATTTTAAAACCAGCTGAAGTTGTGTTTAACTCATTTAACAACAGCATCAGCTGTTTTTCGAATAAAAAAGTACTTGCAAAAAGTTAAAAATGTTTATGTTATAAGATGTTGGCTGATATTTTGCAATTATTAATGATTTGCAGGAAAACTTTTATGGAAAGAAACACAAAATATATATGTATAGGCCCTAATTGTGTAAAACGCTAGGCCAAAATTGCCTAGCGTTTTACACAAAGTTTTGTAATTTTGTTGTTGCTTTCTACATAAAATCATATTGCGTGTTTCAACCGTACAAGATATGCAGTGTTTTATTTATATTTTAATTTTCAATGTCGGCTGCATAAAGTTGCCACTTGCTTATATTTTGTTGTATGTTGTATGAAAAATTTGCTACATTTGAGTTGGCACCCAGTTAAAGTCGGTTCAATTTAAAACATACTTTAGTTTCGACTATAGTAGCAAAATATTTAAAAGAATGTTTTTATTTTAAAGTTGTTTTTAAATAGAACCGACTTTAGCGTTTGACTATGATTATGGGCCAATATTTTTACAAAAGCAAAAAGAAGCCAAGCTTAATAAAATAAACATACATCCTTATTTAAAATAGATAAATATAGATAAATAGATAAATTTTTTAATTAAATCAGCTTTGTGAAAAACCTAGAATGCATAGTGACAACGTTGTTTTATATTTATATCGTATGTAGTCCGAAATAGTATATTATTGAATTTTTACTAATAAACAAACATATTAAAATATTAAAAACTATCTTATTTCGAAGACTAAGGGGCAACGCCAACAATTTCATTGAAAGCAAAAAAAAAAAATCAAAAGTATTTTATAAATTTGTTGTTACTTTCTACAGAAATTAATTTTGTTTTTTCAATTTTCAACGCCACAAAATATGAAGTGTTTGAAATTTAAAAATTCAATATGAATTTCTATAGAAAGTAACAACAAAATTATAAAATATTTTTGATTTTGTTTTGGCTTTCGTCACTTTTTTAGAAAAATAATTAAATCGTCACTTTGCTAATTTCGGAACAAAAAGTTGTCAAAATGACAATAACTCGTCAAATCTGGCAGCCCCGTTTTTATTATATTTATTTCTTTTGTTGACGTTTCGCTTTTATTTGACACTTAATTACTGGAAATATTCCAGTATAAACAGAATTTGTTGTGTCTATTTTCGCATTCAAATACAGAAACATTTTTATCTCATAAATCGAGAAACGATGGAATTTTTTGTTTCACACTTCATGTAAGAAATTTTACGATGCGAGAAATACAGAAACGAAACGAAACGAAAATAAAAGTAGAAAAAATTTACTTCACTTCAAAAGTTTTTACATATTTTACAGAAAAATTTACATTAACATATTTATATATGCATTTACTTATAAATAAGTAAAATTAGTTAAAAAAAAAATAACGAAACTTAAAAATTCACTGCACTAACTTATTCAAAATTTCATACTGCAAGTTTATGAGAGTTGAGTAGAATATGAACAGAACACGCCCGGCATGACGCGGAATATCGCCAAACAATGTAGCAGGGACTTTGCTTTTTTTATTCTCAGAATAAAAATAAGCAGAAAAGTCTTAAAACATACAAATGCACAAGAGATATAAAAATGATATAACATTTCACTACTATGGTTTAAAGAACGGCTCAGATAAAAAAAATTTTGCTTTTCTCTTTCGATTTATTTTTTAATGCAAAACATACCCAGCGGGAAAATAAGGAATTGATTACATAAATAACTAAAAAAATAATGTGTTTTTTCGAAAGAATAATAATGCATTCATGGGAATCGAGAAGGTAATTCTATTGACACAATAATTATGGTTTGATTATCACGTATATTCTCACATTTGCAGAAAAAGGAATGTATTGTTTCTGTTCGTAAAAATGTTTCGTGCTTTTTCTTCTCTTCGTGACAATTATCTCTTTTTTTTAGAATTATTTAAGTCATTCCCAGTATACATTAAAATAATTTATTACAATCCTAGGACATGGTCTGTGTTAAGAATAATGAATTCTGGAATCAAATATTAAACAAGATATGTATTACTTTCTCGATTCCTATTAATTCCATTTTCCCGCTGGGTAAGCATTAAAAATAAATTTTTTGGTTCAAAAAATTTACAGTTTCGCCGATATTAATATATAGGCAAAACTGAAGTATCGCTCATACATTGGCATCGGCTACATCCCTAGAAAAACCCCATTTTGGATTTATGCTTGTGTAGACTATGAATGAGTTTTGAACCACAAAAAAATATAATAAAATAAATAGCTTTTTCTCAAGTTTTGGTAGCTGGTAAACAACTCTAAAAATCTGCAGTTAAAGGCTATCTTTTTGATTTAAAATGTGTTTTAACCAAAAAATCTTTAAATCAGTTAACATATAAACCAACTCTAAACGCATAAAATTGGGCGTTTAAACTTCCAATACAGACCATATGAATTTGACAACATTTATCGTAGTGCTGCCACATGTTATTTTTTAACTACATATATGTATATAATACATGGGATAGTAATTTACGGATGTTAAGTTTTAACTACATACATATAAATTTAAGTTTAGTTTAAATAAACCAGCGTTTCAACATTCACTGATTTATTATCCATAATTGTATTAAATGTTTCACAAGTTTTTTTCGTTGGGATTCACTGACTTGAAAATGTGGGCACTTCTTAGTTATATTTTGTGTATGCGATTTTATGTGTTCCCACAATCTGGTTAGGGGGGACACACATTAAGTTAAACTTATTTCAAACATACATATCACATCAATGTAATAATTTTCTAATTTTGTCTTGATTTGTCTGTACGTTATTCTTGTTTTATTTTTCTCTGTCTGACAGGTTAAGGCATAATTCTTTCAGTTCCAAACGTTAGCAATAAAACATATTTGACAATTATGTATCCAGAGTAACTTCGTACTCACAAGTGACTAAATGCAAATTGAACTCGTCTTTTGTTTACTAAGCCCAATTCAAGCAATAGATAATGTCGCTATAAAAAACAGGCTTGTACAAAATAACAAAATTTTATTTCACACTCTCTGAAATTTAAAGCTTTAATAGCGCTTGTTTGTCTGCCGTTAGAGATGTTAAAACATATTAACAACATAACAAGTAAGAGTGCTATATTCGGCTGTATTATAATTTGTTGCCTAATTTTAATAAAGTATCATTAATTGTTTTTGAAAAATAATATTAGGCGTATTTAAGGGATTTTCCGGAGGGGATTTTATATTGGACCCATTGTAAATTATGGATCGTTAGTCACAAAATTCGGTATTCAAAAACCTAAATTAGAACAAATGTCAATAAAGTAATAAATATTTTTTAGAACTAAATGCTTGTTACATTGCTTTTCGGGAGGCCACTCATTATGGGACCCCTTGTGCACTATGGAATTATGGATAATGTCTATATTTGCTACGGGCTCAGTCCTAATATGCTGCCTACGGTAAATTATGGACTGATCTCCACCAAATTAAGCGAAAATGGGCGCATTCTGTAATCAATTTACATATGTAAGTTTTTGTATCAAAAATATCGATTTTTTAAGGGAACATGTTTGACATTTGGGGTCATAAAATTTTTCCAACTGACGCGATTGTGCTGGATTCAATCTCAAACGGCTTAGTTCAAACTTATCAGCTGTAAATCAGTGCCCCATGCAGCACTACGATAAATGTTGTCAAATTCATATGGTTTGTATTGGTAGTTTAAACGCCCAATTTTATGCGCTTGGTCATGGTGAAATAAACCGGTGGTAGCACTACGCCATATGACGATTTTTTGCTCTTTCATTGTTTGTCTAGGTTTATGTCAAAGTTTTGTTTATGTTTACAAAAAGTGCTGTGATTTTTATTTTATTAAAGTTTTTTATAATTTTAAATTAAAATAAATAGGATATTGACCATAATTAAATACAAATTGGCTAAAAATGTATTTATTTCATCACGTTCAGCGGCACGCTTTGATTTTTGTTTAAAGTATTTTTTGACGTAAACGGTGATATAATTTCTATTTTTGTTGTTATGTTGCATTTGTTGCCGTAAGGATGCCACCTGCTTATTCCACCATGCGTTTGGTGATGGTTTCAATGTTTACTGAATAATAGATTTGCTGCTTTAAACACATTTTAAAAAGAGTGTTTAACTTGCTCTGATTTATTAGCCCTTAGTATACCAACATTCACCACTAAAGGCGGCGACATTAAAAATTCTGAACGAAATTCTACATAAAAACAACGAGCAAGATTAATACGTTTGGTCCAATTTTGTATTTGAACACCAAAAAAGCCTTTACATCAGACCCTATAAATATACATATTCTCAGTCCTAGTGAAATTTAAGTTCGACTTAGCTTGGCTGCCCAAAAGGGTTCCTAATTTCTCGGAACTTTTCCATTTTTGGAAAGGCATACGATTTTTCTTTCATATCCGAAAATCAAACTATAGTTTTTTAGCCCTAAAATCTATTATGTTGATTGAACTGTAAGAATTTTCAAATGATGGTGGAAATCAAATCCATTACAAAGATCGGTTCCTCCTCAATTCGCGCTGAAATGCGTTAATGTTTGCTGCGGCCCAAACATGATATAAAGTGCTCTTCCTCAAAAGCACTTTGCCAAGTACTAAGTCATAACATATGACAGTATAACAATAAAATTTGGCCCGAAATAGCTTTGTATTATTCGAAATTTCAGTCTTTAATTTTATTAGTAGGATTTATTAAGATTAAGAATGTACGTAGGTACTGGATTTTAATAAGATTTCCAAGCAGAATTACAATTTTAATAATAAGCTTTTTGGTAAATTTATATCATAAAAACTGCAATTTTGCAAGTTCAATAAGTCCGTTGTTTGAATTAAGCCGCAAAGAGTTCCACATTTGCAGATGAATGTTAAATAAATAATAATCCTTTGTTAGTCTGTGTTCATACGGCTCTTGTCTTATTGACATGATTGCTACTTTATAGGCGAGAGGGACGAGGGGAAAAGAAACGAGTACACAGATGCATGAACTGTCTGTACGTTTTGCTTTTTCATTCGTTGTTTAATTTTGTTAGTTTTCAATACCAAAAAAGCACATGTCGTCAACATGACATGAATCATTTGAACGCCAATTCATGTTCAAAGCAGAAAAAGGAAGAATCTTGTCAATAAGACATGAGCCGTATGAACTTAGACTTAGATTTAAATATTTCAATGTCAGTAAGATCTCTAAATTGTGAATTTACGTTATCAAAATGTTGGTATTTTTTACTAATAGTGGTAATACATGTACTTTAAGTTTTTCCATTAATAACATTTTCGGGACAAAATTTACCAAACCATTTTAAAGATTAATTTTCAAAGTGGAATTTTGTTCTTAAAACTTCGCAAATATGACTGAAATTATGAGTTGAAATATGAAATTATTATACCCACACCACAATAGTGGAGAGGGTATTATGCATTTGTGCTGATGTGTGTAACACCTTAAAACAGTGTTCGAAAACAAACCGTATATTATTTAACGTTCGGCTCACACACCCAAGAACGATATCTATTTTTTTAGTGATTGTGTAGACATACACTTAATACCGTTCGTAACTATTTTCAAGAAAGAACTTCGTTAAAACATAGAACAATTGTAGTGATAATGTAGACAAACATTATATTTTAATGTTCTATAATGTTTTTTTCGTGTGTGTATTTTGTTTTTGTAAAAAATGTTTGGTTATTTTTTACCAGCCAAAAGGGACGAGCATTAACGATCCGAACCGAACACATTGAAGTTTGTGGATTTCCAAAAAAAAAAACCGAACGGAATTAAATGTTGACATCTTTTGTTGAGTTTGATAAAAACAGTAATATATTTGTGTTCGAAAGATGACTAACAGGAAAACGTTATTTTTTTAATGATTTTCTACACAAACACTATTAGCGTTTGTGTTTTCAACAAATCTACCGAGCCGAACATTAAGAAACGATATTTAGTGTTTATTTTCGAACACTGCCTTAAAATATGGATCCTGGACCTTAAAGTATACCGATCGACTCAGAATCACTTTCTGAGTCGATCTAACGATGTCCGTCCGGCTGGCTGGCCTCAATTTTGGAGATAATTTGATAACATTTAGCGAATCGTGGGACCACGAGGGGAGATAGGAGCAATTGTAATTCGAACCGATTTTAATAAAAGTTTAAATATAGATAGATCCATATCTATATGGCTACATAAGTTATGCAGTTTTTAAAAAATAGGACCACAAGGGGAGGTAGGGGCCTTTTCAGCCTCTCACAAACTATAAAACCGATTTTTATGACATTTAAAACATAGATAGATCCATATATATATAAACACATAAGCATGATTCTCCATGGGTCCCGAACAGGGTGCACTCTCGTAAATGTGCTTTAAAATACTTTGGTGTAGGGTATCATATATTCGGGCTTGACATGTACTTTCTTACTTGTTAAAACTGGGATTCCTTCCTTAATTCCTTAATTGCACTTGGTGTATTTTGGTGTACCGTTGTACTTTTCATGTTGAAATAGTATCAAAAACAGTACAATTGTAACAATTTTACCATCACTGCTTTAGTGAAAGTCAAATGAGGAGCGGGTATATACTTTCAAAAACTAGCAAGGGAATGAATAATACGCAACAAAGGAAGTGGGAATAGAAAATACACACATTTTTTTAACGTGAGTTTGAGATATGTGTGTACGAGTTTTTTGTATGTTTATTTCTTTGATAATATTGCAACAAAAAATCTTTGCACATGTCCTTTACATAGGACCCAAAAATAAACATCACAAATTCTCGCAGATAGCTCGAAGTAATTTTCAAATACAAGGAGTAAGTAAACATTTTTTTTTCTGCATTGAAAGATTGTGAAAGAAACACTTACTGTCAGGAGTGTATTTCTTTGAAATCTTGTACCTTCACAACTTTATTTAATTTGTGCAACGAAAAGTAGCGCATAGTACATATATGTTATTGTGGCTTTACAAAAACGTTTTGTACACATATTTGATTTTTGTCGTTTTCTTTTCAAATACATTTATGCAGCTATTTACTGTTTACCTTGTATTTTCTATTTAAAACCAAAATTAGTTATATTTTTCCATGTCCCATAACGAGACATTCAAACATTAACATTTTCACGCGGCAAAATACTAAAAACTAATTTTTAGCAAAACATTCCGTAAGTTATACTTTAAGCTTAAAAATTTGATTTTTATAACAACTCGTAGGTGTCTTTTTTAATTTTCTCGTTTTGGTGTTTTTGCATTTTTAATGAAATGAAAAATGGCCCAAATATAATCACAAATTTTAATTAAGAGCTATTTTCGTTTATTAGAAATTTAAAAATCCTGAATTATTATACCAAAGTGGAGAAAATCCTTGCTTATTCGATTAAACGAATAAAATTTTTAAATTAATCGAATAATTCTTAATCCAGAAATTTGATAAATTTCGAGATTTTGTAGCCCCCTTTGATTTTGTTGGTGGAGCATCTCCTTCAAGTGCTATGTTTAAGTCACTGTGTAAGTGGTATATTAGGGAAGTTGTTGAAAAACCTTACGTTAATACATTTTTGGACACCTGTTACGGCGCTGCGAAATATGGCCCCAAAAAATAAATGAAAATTTACCCCAAATTTGGGGCAATTTTTCATAGTGCAATATGGCCCCATTTTTTTAATAAGAATTACCCCAAAAAATGAAAAATAACCCTTAAAATGAAATGAAATATAACACTTAACTTGGAGTAATTTTCATTATGAAAAATCACCTCAAAATTTACAATGAATTTTAACCCCAAAAAAGAACACAAAGAAAGTTACATTAAACATTTTCGGTGGAGTTCATATGCCCGAAACTAAAAATCCCAAATTTAGAATCCCGATTTAAAAATCCGAATAAATTTACAGTTTTGGTTGGGCTTTCGGCAATGCGCAAGGTTTTTTTTCAGTGTTGCCACTTTGTGGGTAATTACCCGAATTTGGTATAATTTTTACTGCCGTGGGTAGAGCGTGGGTAATTTCACTTAGGTGTTATTCAGGAGTTATTTGAAATTCTTACTTAAGATACCCAAAAAAAATCAAGATTCGATTACAGTGATGAAATTTATTTCTTTTTAAAAATTGTTGATAAAATATACACAGTCTTTTGAACCAAAGTCTCGGTTTCTTTAAAGGAAAAGACTTCAATCATTAAATATATAACTGTTTTTAAAAGTTTGGTAATAAATGTTTGGTAATAAATGGACTCTTTTTAGATATGGATAAATCGAATGATTTAGAACCTAAAGTTTATTCAAAAAAGTTATTAACACTACAAACTAGCCTGGGGGTAGAAATGTTTCCAATACTCCAATATATAATTAATTTTGTTTGTGTCTGGAAACTTTTAAATGCTTTAGTTTGAAAAATATTAAACGCCCCTAACAGTTGTTAAATTGAATTACGAAAGGGACAGTTGTACAAACCCCTGCAGGAATTTTGTTTACTAAATATGGTATAAAGAGTATTTGTTTAAGACCAAACAAACTTAAAATGGTAGAAAACACAAAACAAATGAATTTTAATCGCAGATTAATACACGGCATTGCTGGCTACATATCGCGAATAAAATGAACAATGTCAAGACGTCAATTGTTGGTGCCCATTTAGACAGGGAAATATTTTGTTTGGTAGCAAATTACGGGTGGGGAAGAGAGAATAGGTTTTGTGTTCGGTACTCGGCGACACGCTTTGTTCTCATTTTCTTTGTTGACATTTACTTTGCTTTTTGAAAAAAAAAACAACAATATTAACAGAATGTTTCCGGCAACATGTTCGTATATGTGACCGCGAATAAAAAAACAAAAAAGAATTCTAGATGTTTTTTTTTCAAATGTTCGCTCGTCTAAACTCAGACTTGCTGGCGTAACACCATAAACCAGTGACTTCACAGGCCTTGAAGTCTAATTGACAGTTTATTTTCTCTTAATCGACACATTGCCTTCAATTGTGAATAAATAAGTTACGTCATTTAAATCATGAAGTCGCCTATACGTTGCGAAAATCGATGGCTGATTTTCATAGTAAATTTGGATAATTCGGTGGCGTTCAAGCATAATAATATGCCTGAGCAAAAATTGAGAGCAGTATGACAGTTAATTTGACAGCGAACCTTTCGTTGGCTCTTTCGGTCTTAAAAACACCCATTATAAAGGAATGGCAATGCACATTTTGAACCTTCCCTAGATATATGCAACCAAATTTGGAATTTAAACTCATTATATTAGGAGTTTTATTGTATGTTGGTTATTTATTGTTTTTAAGTCTTTAATGTTAATTTATTTTAAATTACAATAAGATTGTTAATAGTTTAACTGGTGGAATGTCATAACGTCCAGTGACACTTTGGAAATAATTACTAAAGAAGTTATATACAAAAAAAGATCTACATACGCGCAGAGAAAACCATGTTTTATTATGGTCGCAAACAACAAAACTATTTGTAAAGAAACTAATTTAACCATAATATGGTTGTCGTGACAATGATTTCGTTAAATTTAACATAATATGGGTGAAATTTTTTTGAAAATGGTTTCGTTGCTTTTTCTCTGGGTGCATATATTAAATATATATATATATATATAAAATAAGGATTTTCTCTTCTATGGTATAACAAATACTGGCTTCGCTAACTAAAGCTTCTCTACATAGCTTTAGTTAAAGAAGCCGGTGTTTGTTATACCATAGAGGAGAAAATCCTTGCGCCCTGCCGAAGGCCGGCTATGCAGAGAAGCTTTAGTTAGAGAAGCCGGTGCTTGTTGTACCATAGAGGAGAAAATCCTTGCGCCCTGCCGAAGGCCGGCTATGCAGAGAAGCTTTAGTTATCGAATGGCATGACAAATACTGGCATGCCATAGAGGAGAAAATCCTTGCGCCCGGCCGAAGGCCGGCTATACAGAGAAGCTTTAGTTAAAGAAGCCGGTGTTTGTTATACCATAGAGGTGAAAATCCTTGCACCCTGCCGAAGGCCGGCTATGCAGAGTAGCTTTAGTTAGCGAAGCCAGTATTTGTTATACCATAGAAGAGAAAATCCTTATTTTCGATATATAGATATTTAATATATGCACCCAGAGAAAAAGCTACAAAACCATTTTAAAAAAAATTGTATCCATATTATGTTTAATTTAATCAAATCATTGTCACCGACAACCATATTATGGTTAAATTCGTTTCTTTAAAAAAATCACTTGAAATTTTAACGATATTTTAAAAAAAAATTTACACATTTTTGGTTATAAGTTAAGTTGTGGACATTATGACAGTTTACAAATTGTCATAACGTCCACGGACGTTATGAAACTTCTCCGATGGACATTATGACACTTTTAAAAGTGTCATAAAGTCCATGGACACTATGACACTGGACGTTTTGACATGCCACCGTTTAACTAATATTGATCTTCTTTCAATGAGTTTGCTGTGTTTTTGATTCTTTGTAAATGTCTTTTATTAAATCAAACTTCGGGTAATCGGGTAATTTTGCTTGATCTCAAGTGTAATTTTGAATTTTGCTGGTGGTAACACTGATTTTTTTTCTCTATGGTATCACGAACACTGGCTTCGCTATATAGCAGGCCTTTGGCCGGGTGCAAGGATTTTCTTCTCTTTGGTATAACGAACACTGGCTTCGCACACTAAAGCTTCACTACAAAGCCGGCCTTCGGCCGGGCGCAAGGATTTTCTTTTCTATGGTTGGCATGTCACAACGTCCAGTGTCATAGCGTCCGTGGATACTATGACACTCCAAAAAGTGCCCATGGACTTTATGACACTTTTAAAAGTGTCATAATATCCATCAGTGCAGTGTCATAAAGTCCGTGGACGTTATGTCACTTTGTAGAGTGTCTTAAAGCCCGTGGACGTTATGTCACTTTGTAGAGTGTCATAATGTCCACAGCATGCTTACAAACTCGAAAGCATAGCCGGCCTTCGGCCGGGCGCAGGGACTTTCTCCTCTTTGATAAAACAAGTACCAGCTTCGCTGACTAAAGCTTCTCTGCACAGACGGCCTTCGGCCGGGAGCAAGGATTTTCTCCTCTATGGTATGACAAAAACCGGCTTCGCTAACTAAAGCTTCTCTGCATAGCCGCCCTTCGGCGGGGCGTAAGGATTTTCTCCTCTATGGTATAACAAATACTGGCTTCGCTAACTAAAGCTTCTCTGGAAGTCGGCCTTCGTTCGGAAACACCGCAGATTTTAGGAGCTTGTTATACCATAAAGAAAAAAATCCTTGCGCCCGCCCAAATGTCGTCTTCGCAGAGAAGCTCTAGTTAGCGAAGCCGGTCTTTGTTATACCATAGAGGAGGAAATCCTTGCGCCCGGCCGAAGGCCTGCTATGCCCAGACGCTTTAGTAAGCGCTGCCGGTATTTGTTACACCATAGGGGGAAAATCCTTGCGCCAAAAGTGTTTTCGTTATATGTTTAATATATGCACCCAGAGAAAAAACAACAAAACCATTTTTAAAAAAAATTTAACCATATTATGTTTAATTTAACCAAATCATTGTCACCGACAACCATATTATGGTAAAATAAGTTTCTTCAAAAATAGTTTTGTTGGTTGTGACCATTATAAAACATGTTTTTCTCTGCGTGTATGTAGATCTTTTTTTTTTGTATTTAACATCTTTAGTAATTATGGACCTTATAACATTTTTTAATTTTTTTTTTTTTTTGGGAAACAAATCGTTTTTGCTTTTTGGGTCATTTTCAATTTTTTTTTTTTTGCCGTTTTTCGTTTTTTTTTTTTTTTTTTTGCAAAATTGCATATATTACTTTTTGGGTAATTTTTCGTGTTCTTTTGGGCGATTCTTCATTTGGGCGATTTTTCATTTTTATTCTTGGGCCATTTTTCTTTGGGTGATTTTTCCTACAGCCGGATTATTAAGCTTGGGATTTTGAAATTTGGAATTTTTAATTTGGGATTTCAAGTTTCGGTCATATGAACCCACTGCAAACTTTTAATATAACTTTCTTTGTGTTTAATTTCAAAAGATTTTGTTATTCGTGCTTAATTCCCAGTTTTTATTATTGATAAAAACACTTGAAATTTATTGTTGATGGGATAAGCTATTCCTATGCATTTCACTGGTTGCTTAGGCCAGATCATCAGGAAACTTCATCCATAAAGGTTTTAGACAAACTAAAGATATTAAACCAAATAAAACTGTTAAACGTATAAGAATTATAGCAACAGTTCTACTTGTAACAATATCAAAGTTTAAACAAAACACATCAACAATAAACAACAGTGGGTTCATCTCATCTTACATTTCCCCACTACAATTAGTTGAAATTCTCTCAACATTAATTGTAGTTGTAAGTAGGTTAAGAAAAACAAAATGAAAAAAACAACAACTTACAAAAGATGTTGTCAATTAAGTGTTTTTTAGGCCGTGCACTGCCTGTTTATTATCAAAAAGTAATTTCAATTTTTGGGAATACAAAATTTTAATTTCAAAAGATTTTGTTATTCGTGCTTAATTCCCAGTTTTTATTATTGATAAAAACACTTGAAATTTATTGTTGATGGGATAAGCTATTCCTATGCATTTCACTGGTTGCTTAGGCCAGATCATCAGGAAACTTCATCCATAAAGGTTTTAGACAAACTAAAGATATTAAACCAAATAAAACTGTTAAACGTATAAGAATTATAGCAACAGTTCTACTTGTAACAATATCAAAGTTTAAACAAAACACATCAACAATAAACAACAGTGGGTTCATCTCATCTTACATTTCCCCACTACAATTAGTTGAAATTCTCTCAACATTAATTGTAGTTGTAAGTAGGTTAAGAAAAACAAAATGAAAAAAAATGAAAAAAAAAATGTGTTTTTTTATTTTTTTACTATTTTTGGGGAAAAATTCATTTAAAAATTTTAGGTGATTTTTTTCATAACAAAGAATAACCCCATATTTCATTTTATTTTCAGGACTATTTTTGGTTTTTTTGGGGGTAATTTTGCATTAATAAAATGGAGTAATATTGCACTATGAAAAATAGCAACAAATTTGGGATCAATTTTCATTTTACTGTTGGGTCTATTTTTCCTGGGGCCATATTTCGCAGCGCTCTTTTCTATCTCTAAATAATATGCAAATAATGAACAAAAGATTACAACAAGAGAAATTTTGAATAATCAAAAACTGTTTGCTTATGAATAAAACATCTTTAATAAAAATTTTTTTTTTCCTTTTTAAAATTTCAGACTCAGTTCGGAATCATGACAAATTTAGATGGCAATCTTCATCACAACCAAGAACAAATTGAGTGCATACAGCAACAGGAAAATTGTTTCCAGGAATTACAGCATCAGTTAAACTCACAAATATGTGCTGTCGCACAACAGACAAGTTTTACGACACAAACAACAATCCACCAACAACCAACCGGAGCAGCAGCTTCAGCAACAATTGTGCCATTTTTACCTGCATTTTTACGTCCACCACCCCCACCACCTCCTCCCCATTTAGCGGCGGCAGCAGCAGCAGCGGCAGCAGCTAGTACTCTACCAACTGCATTGCACACCCACGCCCTTCATGCATCGCAACATAATAAGATGACCATGCAACCAATGTGGTCTACGGCTGCTGTAGCAGCGGCACACTTGCAGGCAGCCTTAGCGGTCGCGGCTGTGGCAGTCAACAGTGAGGGCAACAGCAACAATCCAGCTACCGAAGCCACGAATAAAATTATAAATAACAATAATAATTTACCAACTATGGAAAATGGAACTACGTTGACACTTGATTATGGAGGGAGTATAGGAGGCAAAAATGTGTTACAAAGCATAGGCTCAGAATTAAATTTTGTTGATGTGGTAGCAAGTACAACCACACCACCTTCCACTCCATTATATAATGTAAATAATAATATTAATACTAACGATAATAACAACAATAGTTCAAGTCCATCCTCTACGCCTTGCCCTCCTCCAGAGGATGCCTTGGTGGAACATATGCAAATTGACACATCTTTAGAGGATGACGCCGATGTAATGTCTAATTCGAATGGTACCAATACGCCAAGGTCTAACTCAAATTGTTCAGCTCAGGAGGAGGTGGTCTTTACGAGTAAAGATGACGAAGAAGAATCCTTAGATGATGAGGATGGCACTGATGCTCCTTTAAATCTATCAAAACCAAAGTACTCACCGCGATCACCAAGATCGACACGATCATCGTCAATGATTGATGCAGCGGCCGCTAATAGTGCCATTTTAATAAAGCGTGAAAATGATCGTCTAACACCTATCTCAAACTGTGATTCTCCACTGCACTGGCAATCGTCTTCTTCTTCCAATGCCGACACAAATTTCGTTGCAATTCACATCTGGAATACTCCTGAAGCCCAAGAAACTGATACGATAGCTCCCTTCAATAATATAGAAAATATTTCCGTTACACGTGTCAATAGTCGCAGCAGTCGAGACTCTTCTGTTGCGTGTGGAGTTGGAAAACGTATTGCTGATCAATTTAGTCCTGCACCTCATCAGGATCTGAAATCGACTGGAGGAGGAAAACAAACTCACTCCTCTTCTGCAACATTTTTAAGTCAAGACATTCATTCCAATTTGCGCGAGAGTTGCAGCAATAGTCGAGAAACCTTAAGCAGCAGTAGTGCCAGTCATGGCCATGGTCATGGACATGGCTATCACAGCAAGCAACATATAAAGCGACCCATGAACGCTTTTATGGTTTGGGCGAAGGATGAACGCAGAAAAATTCTCAAAGCCTGTCCAGATATGCATAATTCAAATATCTCAAAAATCCTAGGAGCCCGTTGGAAAGCTATGTCTAATGCCGACAAACAGCCCTATTACGAAGAACAGTCTCGCCTTTCCAAACTTCACATGGAACAGCATCCTGATTACAGATACCGACCCAGGCCCAAGCGAACCTGTATTGTGGACGGCAAGAAAATGAGAATTTCCGAATACAAAGTACTTATGCGAAATAGAAGAGCTGAAATGAGACAACTTTGGTGTCGTGGCGCCGGCTCACCAGGAGCAAATATTTCCGTTTCAGGGCGGCCACAATGTCATCATTCGCAAGAATGTGAAGATGAGGTTCAGGCAGCCGTTACAGCTGCCTATCAACTGCAAGATATGGGACAAGCTGTTGCAGTAGCAGCAGCCGCCGCTGCAGTTGCTGCTGGCATCAACAATATGGAAGATTGCAATACTAATTTAATAGATCGCACCACTCCAACCACCAGTAGTAGCAATAGTAATTATTACCCCGCAGAAAGTATATCAGAGCTGGAATTTGCACCCGAAACAAATGCAATTGGTTTTGAATCTCGTGACGACGATGACGACTGAGTGCTTCAAAATAATTTTAAAATTATCATACGTATTATGAAATTATAGTAACATAAGTTGTAGTTTAAAATATAACTAAATCAGCGGTTGCAGCAGCTATTCTTAACAAAATCGATGATTGATAAAGGCCACAATTGCCCTTAAACCCTCTCTCACACACACATACAGTATATCACAAAAATATCTTGGTTACAAAAATAATATATTATAACTTTGAGAACGCCTTGGCTTCCTAGAAACACCCCCCGTATGTCTTGAAACAAACCTTTTTTAGTACCCAGAATGAAAATTTTCCATACTTTTTTAACATGGATGTCAATATCCTTAATTCAACAAAATCACTGAATAATGCTTGCAATGGTTCAAATTAATTATTTTTTTTAGCAAAAGTTTCCGATCCACTGAGATAAAATATATACCAGTGAGTTAAATACATAGAGCTTTGAAAAGTTGTTTTAAATAAAATTTTATTCGATGTTTTGTTAATTTCTTAGCCATTAATAAACGAACGATAAATGTATTAAAAATATATTCATCGCTATTGCTCAAGGACTTCTTAAACTTAACTATAACTGGCAGACGGACATCGTTTCCGGTAAACAAGCTTATATATGAAGGTTTCAGAGCGAAGCCGAACCAAGTCATAAAATATTTTACATATACTTATGTACTTAAAAACTGGTGCGAAACTCTCCGCAGCTCTGTAACGGACTAAATAAAGAAGTGTTTAGTTCCTCAGGTAACGGTTACAAACCAAAGTCAATGGCTCCAGAAATTAATGAAAGATGACTTACTCAAAATATTTCCGAGTTTTCTATTTTGACTTGGTTCGCTTCAGCTACGAGCTGAACAATACGAACTTGCCCAATTTTGTCCATATCATTTGGCTGGTATATACCCACAAAACAACAATAAAAAAATCTCCTTTTCAGAAATCCTAGGGGTTTAATGACCTTATGCGGATCCCTGAATTTGGGAACCATTATTTGCGCTCAATATTCGAAATCGCCAAATTGTACCTAAAACTGTTTATCAGTTTAAAAGTATCTTATTTTTAGAATTCATGTTTAGTGTTCTAAAAATTATTTAAGCCATTAAATTTTGTTATATACTGTATTCACAAATACATACCGTAATTACACAGAACATACACACACACAGATACTAAATACATTCATTATTTAGTATTTAGTACAAAAATATATGAAATATCTAAAGGATTTTTACTACTCAATTTCAAACATACATACATATATATGCATATGTAGTAGTAGTCATTTACTGTACAAAACCAAAAAAGTTGAGTTTTTACTGTTGCCAATTTAACGAAGCGTATACGTGTGTCATAAATTTGTATATATAGGTTATTTGCCACACAAAAATACACATGCCCCTATGCTTACAAAAACATCAAATTACTGTGAATAAATATTCCGCTTAATTTGCAAGTGCAACAATTTGTAACTTTATAGGCAACCAAAATGTACCATTAAATTTGAAAAGTTGGCTTGAAATTTAATTTTCATTTTTGTCTGGTTCTGAGGATTCTTTAATAAGGAGCACAGCTGAACTCAGAAATGTGGTTCTGAATGATTCATGACAATTCCATATTTAAAGATACTTTAAACGTTTTGTTTTCAATAATTAAAGAATAAATTTGAAGCGACTTTCAAAATAAAATGGTAGATTTTAATAATTTTCTAATCAAGTAGCATCGTAAGTTGAAAAATCTGTTGCAAACTAGAAAATCTCTAATGATTCACTCTCACGATCAATCATTCGAATAGAAAAATATTTAAAGTTTTGACTGTCCTATGAACAGTTAAACACCATTTATTATCGTGCCATTATCCGATCTTATCTCACCAAAAGAATATATGTATTAAATTATATGCACTCGATTAGGATCGGATTTACTTTTTTTAACTAGTCCCATTTTGTCATTCTATGTTTATATACATATATACATACACATATATATATATATATATATATATATATATGCATTTTTTTAATTTTTTTTTAATAATAATTTACATCAAAGTCATAAGAAGAGAAAAACCAGTATACATTACTAAAAACTATTTTAATGGATCTTTTGCTAACACTTTATTATTTAAATTAATGATGGTTCATTTCAAAAAACCAAAAATAGGGTTAAATGGAATAAAAATTCATCACGATTTTACTTTTCTATGAAATATCTTTTATTTTTTTTTTGTAAATGGTTACGTTGGGAAATGCAGTTGTGCATCACTGGCGCATAGGTAAAGTTAAATGCTCGTAACAGAGAATGGCAAAAGTATTACTTTAAGTACTTTTATGGCTAAAAAATACGTGAATGGTTGAACGCTGGTTTTGTTAAACTAAACTTAAATGTATATGTAGTTAAAACTCAACAAAAAATCACATGTGGCAGCACTATCTTGTCTGTATTGGTGGTTTAAACGTAAAGTTTTAAGTTTTTAGTTTAAGTTTTGTTGGTTTAAGCACATTTTAACATCTTAAACCAAAAAGAGAGTTTAACTTGCTCTGATTAATTAGCTCTTAAAGCCTTAAGGGCCACAAACAATTACACTGTGCTAGAATTTGACACTTTTTTGAGACAAGCCGCGCAACTGGCGCTTTAACCGAATTATGGTACGCTGAATCCAATACCGGTTCAAAAAAGGTTCAGTTTATTGAAATTACTCAAAAAACGAAAATCCGCAATAAAATTTCCTTTAAACGTCAAATTTTTTTGCACTCGTGTTTTAAAAGCAGTTAGTTATTGTACTTAAACAAAACAAACAAGTGAAATAGTGCTGTCAGATTTTTTTTTTTGAAAATTGTCCTGCCAATATAAAAAAACATCAACAAATGGCCCTGACTAATGTTAATTTGTTGTTCTTTAGTTTTTCTAAAAAAAACTTGTACAATAAGTATTATAATTTTATGACTTATCAAACTCTGACTAATATTACCTGAATCTATTTTGAATTCTAGATAAATCTTATCATCTAATGAAGTATTTTCGCGTACTTTATTATTCTCATAAAGTATAGAGTACAATTACTCGAAATAACGTACAATACTTTATTATAAAGTACGGTTGGCAAGCCTAACCACAATGCTTGATGAGTATTTTGATCAGTGTATTTGGGCCTTTAGTCTGAGATCACACTATGAAAGTTTTCTTTCAGAATGTCTGAGTTTATTGGTGAGAGGGAAAGAGAACATGCTTTTCTTTTCTCCTCTCTCACCAATAAACTCAGACTTTCTGAAAGAAAACTTTCATAGTGTGAACCCAGTCTTAGTGAGCAAAAATGTGTGAATATGCATCAAGGATGATAAAGTCGGTACAATTGTACTTTAGTATTGCAAAAATACTGAAGTACTAGAATGACCTGTTCAGTACAATTTAAAATTACAAACGCTTCGACATTGAAACTGATTTTTTCATACCAAAATATGGTAATAATTGCCTTTACGTAAATACTGTATCGAATTCAATGCAGACAAATGATTTAATAAAGTCTAATGAATCTTGTTGCTGAAGTTTTAAATTAACAACAAGTTAGAGTGCTATATTCGGCTGTGCCGAATCTTTGATACCCTCCACCGACAGTTCAAATGTTTTAGGAGTAATATCTGTATGATGTTATTATTATCTTAAACTGTGACGTTTGTTATTAATTATGGTTTTAGGCGACTAAAATGTTTTCCGGTAGAAGGGTTTATATGGGGCCTAGGGTAAATTATGGACCGATCATCACGAAATTTCACAGCGTCATTTCTAGTCCTTTAAAACTGTGACGTACCAATTTCTGTTATGATAGCATTATTAAATATGGTTTTAGGTGTACTAAACTGTTTTCCGGTAGTAGGGTTTATATGGGGCCTAAGGTAAAATATAAACCGATCGTCACGAAATTTCACAGTGTTATTTCTAGTCCTTAAAAACTGTGATGTACCAAATTTTGTTACGGTAGCGTTATTTTTTACGGTTTTAGGCGTACTAAACTGTTTTCCGGGAGTACTGTTTATATGAGGCTTAGGGTAAATTATGGATGGATCTTCACGAAATTTAACAGCGTGATTTCCAGTCCAATGAAACAAATTTTTGCAAAATCTGATCTCATTCGGTGCCTTGTTCCAGCATTTATGTTACTTTTTGTAAAAAAATTATCAATTTTTTTAGGTGGTGGTTCCATAATTTGATTCATAGCTCTGGTCCTACTGAACCGATTTTGCTGGATTTCAATCCCAAACTGCTTAGGATAACTACAAGCAATTTGGCACCAAGTTTGATCATTTCTTTTGAGTTGTTCGAAAGTGAGCGTGTTTTCAACAGACGGACAGACGGACAGACAGATGGACATGGCTAAATCGACTTAGAATTACTCAAGGACCCAGAATATATATACTTTATGGGGTCTGAGATGAATAATAAAAAAGTTTCACACGGAATGACAAACTTAATATACCCTCTTCACAACTAATTGTGGTGGAGGGTATAAAAAAAGTATGTGAAAATTTATCACAAAACTAATTTTCTACACTTATAGAACTTAGGCCCAAATTATATAAAACGCAACGCCAAAGAATTGCATTGAGGCAGAAACAAAGTCATACATATTTTGTAATTTTGTTGTTGCCTTCTACAGAAATTCTTTTTGCGTTTTAAAATTTTAAACGCATCATATATATACATCACAATAGCTATTTATTTCTTCATTTCTGTTCGTTACATATTCAAAAATTAAACATTAAAAAGTGATGTATTTGTTATCCTGAAGTATGAAAATCATACAGAAATAATCAATTTTCATCACGAAGAGCAATTGCGTGTACGATATTTATGTCAGTCCGTCTTTAGCCAACACAAATAAGCTCGATGGCTTGCCGACACATGCCACGTTTAATTTTCCGTGTGAAAAACACGGTTTGCCCAAATCTAAGCCGCAAGCAGACATCGTTTGGCCTTAAAACTTCTGGATTGTCATTGAAAATGCCAATCTAATAGGAAATTAAACACGTTATTTAAGAAGCCATGGGTAGAAGGAGGTTTTACCCCTTTTGCCCTATTTTCCGCCCTAATTTAAGAATCATGCCCAATTTTAAGAATTTCGGTTGATTAGTTAAGAAGATATAGGAAGGGGCAGCGTTTACCTCTCTTGTCCTATTTCACGCCATAAATAATAAAAATTATAGGCTATAGTTCCATCCAGATGTTACACTATTTGTAAAGTTGAAAATTCTATTATTGTCTTTTCAGTCGTACAGTTTTTATACCCAAACCACAATAGTAGGGACAGTATTATGCATTTGTGCTGATGTTTGTAACACCCTAAAATATTGGTCCGGTCGGCTCAGAATCACTTTCTAAGTCGAATTAAAGATGCCCGTCCGGCTGGCTGTCTGGCGAAAAGTACAGGTCGCAATTTTGAAGATAATATGATGAAATTTGGAACATAGTTTCGAATTGGCACAAAGACCAAGCCTGTTTAAAATAGGGGAATTCGGTCGATAGCTTCCCTTAACCTCCATATGGGCATTTCCGTCAAAAAGTCCGCCGTGACCGAAAATTTTAAAGTTATTAAAAGCTGATTATTTTACGGTGTTGTTATAGAGAAATATTTAGATTTTACTAATTTTATAAATTTACCCATAAATTTGTTCACTTAGACGAACAATCAGACTGCAAAGTTGTGCAAACGTAATTTCTTAAGGAAAAAATCGCTTCTATGGCCAAAATTTGCGAACAATTGCAAATTTTTAAACAAACACTAAAATTTATTTGAAATCGCTAAATTGGTTAAAAAAACAAAATGTCTGAAAATAACAAAAAAAAAAAATTGCAAAAAGAGCGAAAATTCGCGAAAATGTTTGATATTTCAATCAAGTCATAAAACTTATTAAAAGTCCCTAAAACTATAAGGAGTGGCAAAAATTGCTAAATTAGCGGAAATTGCAAGCAGCGTCATGATGGCAAAGCCTACTATTTATTATAAATTGTTAAAGCTGTGAAGAATCAGAAAACTTACAGAAACAAATCGCTTTTATAGCGAGCATGGCTAAAATTCGCTAAAAATTGCAAAATTTAAAACAAACAAAAACTAATTTAAGATCGCTAAATCGATTAACAAAAACAAATTGTCGGAAAATAACAAAAAAAGCGTTAAAAAAATTAGCTATAATTATTACATTGAAATCAAAGAAAAAGACGATTTTAAATTTTGGGTTAGTAAGGGCCTTTTGCGTTTTAGGTTACGATATATTTTTGATTAAATTGGATAAAGAACATTTAAAACTAAAAACAAAATCTTTTTTTTTTTTTTTTTTTGTTAAAAATGTTATCACATATTAGAATAAAAGTCGATTCGCTTTGAATTCACCAACCCCTTACTACCCAAATTAAAAACGAATAAAAACATGTGGATGTGAAATGTAGAACACCAAAAATGCTAAAGTAATCCACTTTCGAGTGGATTCGGATTCTAGAACACACCTGATTACCTGCTTAAAAATGCTAATATAAAGGTTAAATTTCAAGGGCCGATGTTGATTTTGAATAAAACACAAACTATTTAGGAAATTATTGTAATTTTATTTTATTATGATATATTGGTATTATTCAATTATGTATGGAACAAAATATCGGCCAAATGGGCGCCGCGACCACGGCGGCACACCTCCATCCGATGGTCCAAATTTTCGATGACCCTGAGGCATAATGGAGGTTCTATGCCGTTAATGTGCCGAATTATCATCCTTTAGCTCTTGAATTATTGCTGGCTTATCGACGTACACCTTTTCTTTCAAATAACCCCAAAGAAAAAAGTCCAACGGTGTCAAATCACATGATCTTGGCGGCCAATTGACATCGCCATTACGTGAGATAACACGGCCATTGAATTTGTTGCGCAAAAGAGCCATTGTTTCGTTAGCTGTGTGGCAAGTGGCACCGTCCTGCTGAAACCACATATCGTCCACATCCATATCTTCCAATTCGGGCCATAAAAAGTTCGTTATCATCTCACGATAGCGAACACCATTCACAGTAACTGCCTGACCGGCCTCATTTTGGAAAAAATACGGCCCGATGATGCCGCCAGCCCATAAACCGCACCAAACAGTCACTCTTTGTGGGTGCATTGGTTTTTCGACAATCACTCTTGGATTCTCATTCGCCCAAATGCGGCAATTCTGTTTATTGACGAATCCACTGAGGTGAAAATGTGCCTCATCACTGAAGATGATTTTCTTCGAAAATTGATCATCCACTGTTGCCATTTCTTGCCACCATTCTGCCCATTCACGACGTTTGGAATGGTCAAGAGGCTTTAGTTCTTGAGCCAATTGCACCTTGTAAGCGTGTAAATGCAAGTCTTTATGCATAATGTTCATCAACGACGAGCGTGAGAGGTGCAATTGTTGGGCACGACGACGAGTTGAGGTGGACGGCTCTTCAGCCACACTATCGCGGACAGCAGCAATATTTTCTGCAGTACGAGCATGCACTGGTGTTCTCACATCTTCTACAGACCCGGTTTGCTCGAATTTTTCCACGATTTTTGCGATTGTACGCACATTTGGACGATCAAATTGACCAAAAAAATCACGAAGTGCACGATATGCATTTTGATTTGAACGCCCATTTTCATAATAAGTCTGGATAACTTTAACACGTTGTTGGATTGTGTATCTCTCCATGGTTCAAATTGAAAAGTCTGAAATAGAGAAATGTCAAATAAAATTCGGAAAAAAACTTGGCGTTTAGGTGTGGTTCACATTCAACATCGGCCCTTACAATTTAACCACCCTTTACATATAGCTACTTACACTATAAGTAGTAGTATAAGTTAAAATACTTTATGTTTATTATTAAATTGGGATGATTAAATTCATATTAAATGAAAATTCTTTGATTAAACTAAGGCTTTTATTTCGAGTTCCAAACATAGCAGCATAAGACTATTCTTAGGCTTACCACCTTTTCAAAACGGGACACCACTAAAAAAATCATAGAAAAATTCAAACAAATCCGTTTATGTAAAATAAATAGGGGGTGCTTTAAAACTAGTGTAGATAAGGCCATGATGGCATTATTGCTCAATTGAATGGGAGATAATGGCCTTATTGCCCATTCAGAGGTAAAGCTCATATTTAAAATTTTGCGAAATGAGAGATATAGCCATATTTTTCCCCAAGTGAGAGATAAAGCCATATTTTTTTAGAAAATTGTTATGCATGGTGTAAACATTCTTTAAAAGGGAAAATCCTTACACAGAAAAAAATAATTTTCATATTTGAATACGAAAATGGCATATTTGATAAAAAAAAAATTTTCTGCGATGATGATTTTTGCGGTATTGATAAAAAAAATTGTAGGTATAGTTATTGAATTTTTAGTCAACAACCCAGTTTATTGAGTCAATAAAAAAAGTTGTTGATCAAAATAATTTTTTTCAACAAAATGTTTACGTGATTTGTTAAAATAAATTGTTGAAAATGTTGAATAGATCAAACAAAATGTTTATCGAATCTTTATTTATTTATTTATTAATGATGATGTGCTTAATTCCCAATTTTTTTTCTTTTTAAATAAATACACTAAAATTTATTATGGGGGTATAAGCTAGTTCCTATGTGCATTTCTCTGGTTGCTTAGGCCAGATCATCAGGAAACATTGGCAAAACTAAATATATTATGCAAATAAAATTGTAAAGCGAATGAGACTTTACAAATGGGAAAGAGTTGTAAAAATACTGTATTTACTTTGATTCAAATATTTTTTTATTGAATATGTAGAAATATTGAATTATTTCATTATTAAATATGTTTTATTGAATGCTATTTTGCAATGTGTAAATTCGATAAATTTTTTCATTGAATCAAACAAAAAGTTTATTGACCTAAAATTTTATTTTCAACAAACTGTGTTGTTAAAAATTTTCTTGGGATATTTTTTTCTGTGTAGTTATCATTGAAAAACATTTTGTTGTTCTTGTGATGCACGCAGGAAAACTTTATTCAGCAAAGCCACCTGCCGCGTCCTACTGGAGGAAAAAACCCCTAAGCACGGCCGCAGGTCGTCACGCAGAAAAACTTTAGTATGCCAAGCCAGATTTCAATACTTAACTTTTGTGTCTCCGGAACTGAAATGAGAGATAAAGCCATTTTCTAATGTGAGCTAAGGTCTTGATGGCTTAATCTCCCATTCAAATGAAAAAAAAACAAAAAAGGTTTTATCTCCCTATTGAATGAGAGGTAAAGCCATCATGGCCTTATCTACCATGGTATAAACGGGACAAATAGCGTCCCGTTCAGAGTATCGACGGGACACGGGACATTCCACCCTAAAACTGGACTGTCCCGGCGAAAACTGGCCAGATGGCAAGTCTAACTATTCTATCTGTTCCACTTATAGTGTGAGTAGCTGTATATTTTTTTTGTACTAACGCACGTGGCTATTGAGTTTTAGGTCGTAAAAGTTTCAAAATACTTTATCAATATCTCTTTAGATAAAAACTAAATGTTTACAGTATTCGTATCATCGGAAAGTATTTCGAAATATCTTCTACATGATGAATTAAAAATGCCAATTAATTAACCCGTTAAGAGCCAATTCCAAAAATTTTAATTGCTTGAATGAGTTTAGTACAAAATGGCATTTATCTTAAAACCTAATCGATATAAAAATATATGTTTATGGTATAGAGAACACCTCAAGCTTTTACATGTTATATTTTCAGAAACTTCATCATATAAAATTTAAAGTTTTTAAGGTTAAAAAATAATATTTTTTGGAAAATTACTTAATACATATCGTCGGTCTCATGTAGAAAGGCCCTTACTCGATTTTTTTTCGAAATTGAGTTTTTTAGTGATTCCAATACATTGCCCATAAATACACCTCATCACAAAAATTTAATACAATAGCATCAAAAATATCAGTTTAACAAGCAATTGAAGAAGCCATTTTACATTATGACACATACAGTTTCTATTATGTTTTTGCCTTCTCCTGTAAAGTTGCATTTATGTGAGTTAGGGCCTTTCTACATGAGACCAATGATATATAAGTTTGAGTAAAAATAAATATGTATGTGGTAATAATCTATGCACTTGTTACATTTGTAACTATTGAAATATGGGTATAATTGAAGAGAGTTCCGCACGGCCTGCAATACAGCAATACTTTATCAAGCTTTATCATGCGGAAGCTTGAAGTGTTCTCTATAATATGTATATTATCTCTAAATATAATTGCTTAGTATGTCCGTATGTAGTGCTTTTCCCTTTCCACAACTTTCTGAAGCCATTTGATGTCCACAAAAAATGTTGGAACATTTCGACCAAAATATTATATGATAAAAGCTAAAAAGTCTAACTAACAATTTGCTTAATATCATATTATATCATATCATATTATTAATATGCAACATTGTCAATTATCAAAACAACTGGCAGGTTTTTCAAGAAAAATAGAAGAAAAATAAATTACAAACAATTTAAGGGGATTTATCATTTTCAATAGATTTTTCCTCTACTGTACAATTTTTAAATTGTTCGATAGGTATGTGTTTATACTTAAGGCTAGATAACACTATTATACTTTGTATTAATACATGTCAAAAACTCAAGTAATATGACAAAGTGTGATAGTGTGAATGCAATGTGTCACGAAAATGACAAGTATTATGAAAAAAGTTTGACATCCCATACGAAAAAGTTTGACATCCCATACGACTTCATCGTTTTTTGAAAAATTTTTAAACAATAATACTTTTCATTGGATCAGGGTTGCATTTTATTTCATGTGTGAGTGTTTATACTTTGTGTGATGGTGTGAACACAAACTGTCATGATACATTAGATTTTTTGACAGTCGCAACAAAACTCATTAGATTTCTATCTCACAAAGTATTATGGAATACGTAAGACTTGTGAGATAGTGTAATCTAGGCCTTAATTACACTGAGTCTTCACCTGAGATAATATCTGACATAATATGGGAAAGAACGTTGGCAGAATGAGAAAACACATTTCTTTGTGTTAGTCTTAATCTAAGACAAGGGGAACATGTATCTTATAAGATTTCATAATCGACTGATTCTCGTACATTAAACTTGTGTCGTTTTTATTCTTTTTATTAGCTTTTTTTATTTTTAGTTTAAAATATTGTTTTTTTTACATTTATCACAAGATTTTCACTATTTGCATTAAAAAGTTAAACATTTTAATGATAGCGTCTTCCCTGCAAATAAAATTGGACCACCTGACCCATTTTGATAAAAATGGACTACTGCATGGACTGGTCCGATGCAATGCAAGCATGGACTATAGCATTGTTAAAAACTGTTTGTTGTGAGACGACATGTCTTCGTTTTTCAACGACGTGCTTTCGTTTTTAAACGACTTCAAAACTAATCCTCCTTAGTATACCATGGAGTAGCTTTAAAACTACTCCTAAGTGGTCCAAAGTTGGGTTATATGGTCCTGCCCTAGGACATCGTAATGTTAAATAGACCATGTTTTTTCCATACGTTTGGGTTACTTTTGGACTAGTCCTGGTCCCTTGTGGACTACTCTTTACACACGTGTTTGGACTGGTCCTATTATTTGCAGGGTAAGTATAACGTTAAGTGCCTAAACTGATAATTTTGTCATTCTCTGCAGCGTATATGCGCGTAGGAATATAAAAAAATAATTTTTATAAAACATTTTTCACTTGCTCATAGCTTATTTTGTACGATTCGAGTGAAATTGAAATCGAACAAATGTTTAAAACGTTGCTGCTTTTTAAAAAATATTAAATTGAAAATGTCATCCTATTTAATTTTACTCGCTTTCGATTGCCAGATCCTTGGCCGAATTAAACACATATTCTTACCCTACAATTACACCATCGGTCACATTTGTTTTTATGTAGGTTGCTTGTACATAAATTGTGGCCTTTGCGGTCACCTTATAAAAATTCGCCTTGTGTGAGAGATTAAGGAAAAAACGAATTGTATGGAAAATGTGGTGTCGATGCAGTTCTATTTGAACATCATCAGCCCAATTATGAATAAAAATTCCCTGGGAGTTTTTTTCCTTTTCCCATTTTTACAATTGAATTTACATAGGAAAAATGGGAGAAGGGAAACAACTCACGGTGAATTTTTATTCATAATTGGGCTTATCTTTTGTTATGCAATAAATCGTTTAATTTATTTTTTTTTTATGCTTTTTCTTGTAATTTACTGTAAGAAAACTGTTACGTTTTGGTTCAATATTTTTAACAAAATTTGTCAACGCTCTTGTTGATAACATTTTTATTATTGTTTTATATTCGCTTATGAAACTTAAGCTCACAACTGAAGCAGGTGACCAATCATTAGTAACAAAATTTGGCGTCGCTGCAGCAATGATGAACCAATACGAAATTATCCTGTAAATATTGTACGCAAAGTACAGGTCGCAATTTCGGAAATACTTTGGTGATATTTGATACAAATTTATGTAGCAAGTCTAACAAGCATGAAGTCTATTGAAAATGGTAGGAATCACATAGCCCCCTTATAAACTTCTCTTGTCTTCTGAAAAATTTTTTTTTTTTGGAATAATTCCATAATTGACCAATAACTCCTATTGCCATAACTTCCTTATAAATGCCAGTAGGTCCAGAGTGGACCAGCAGTCCATTTTATTTAATTATGGTCAATATCTTATTTATTATAATTTAAAACATAAACAAAACTTTGACATAAACCTAGACAAACAATTTAAGAGCAAAAAATCGTCATCTGGCGTAGTGCTTCCACCTGTTTATTTCACCATGTATGTATGTAGAATACATAAATTTGGCCATTCCTCTCTCATGAGCAATGAGCAACAAAAATTTTTAGCAACGTTCCTCATTAGTATTGACCATAGAGTACTTTTCGCTAATAGTCACATCCTTAAGTTGCAGACAAAACGTGAACTATATCGCTAATGCTACTGTTAGGCTAATTCACATACATTTACCTATGCCACTATGAGGCATATAACCGAATTCGAATATAATCAAGTTATTTGAATATAGAAAATTAAAAATTCATTTAAATTAGACCGACATCAGGCTTATGAGTTTGCAACAGACTTGCATGCAGTATAAAAAATAGTCATTACTGATACCGAAGGCAAAAACTAAATTTTTACGAGTAAAGAATTGATGACAAAAATTAAACGATTTAATTCTTTCTTTCTTCAGATTAATTGTGGTTTCGAAAACTAAAAAGGACTTAGTTAATATTGCTAATGTGACTATAACGTCATTAATTTGCTTCACTTTTCCCTTTGATGACTGTTGATAGAAGGCATATATGACAAATGTATGTGCTTATATCGCTAAATGGACTATAACGTTAATACTTTATTAAATTAACTTATAGCGGCAAAAAAACAGATAAAATGGACTATTTCGCTAATGTGACTATAAGCGGTAGTGAATATAAACGAAAAGTACTGTAGCACGAATAGCCTGTGTGGATATTGTGTACATTTTTGGTTTTTGTAAAAAATTTTTGTTGTCTTCACCAGCCAGAAGGGTGGATTTTCTTTTACTTTTTACACCTTTTGACAAAAACCAATTGAAAAATAACTTAAAAAAAAGACTTGTTATGATACAATTTATGTGAATATAAATAAAGAAAATGTGACTGTTAGTGTTAGCGTAGCATAAGAAAATGTGTTTTATTATTGCTTAGTCTGTGTTCATACGGCTCTTGTCTTATTGACATGATTGCTACTTTATAGGCTAGAGGGACGAGGGAAAAAGAAACGATTACACAGATGCATGTACTGTCTTTACGTTTTGCTTTTTCATTCGTTGTTAATTTTGTTATTGTTTTCAATATCAAAAAAGAACATGTCGTCAACATGACATGAATCATTTGAACGCCAATTCATGTTCAAAGAAGAAAAAGGAAGAATATTGTCAATAAGACATGAGCCGTATGAACTCAGACTTAAATGAAACTATTGTTTCGCAACGAAAGTAAAAGTGGTATTAAAACGAATTTAATTGCTTACTATTTTGTTGTTTATACTTCAATTACAAGCATAAGCAAGTCCAAACGGTTTTCCATTAAATGTAATTTTGACCTGTTTTATAGACGTTATACATTTATGCAGGCCTTATGGTATTCCATTGACCATCGTCAATGATGTTTTCGGTATGATGCACCCGTTGTACATCACTAACTCTTAACGCAAATTAATTAATCCCGCATAATGTTTTATTTCAAGCTAACCAACTGAAGTAGCCCCACGTATTTTAGTATTTTTGCAAGTGCTTTTGTAAGTGCCGGTTCACGCGCGTCAAGTTTGACTCGTGAAGTCTTCAGCTTTTAGGAGAGATGGGAAAAGAGAATGCCATTTCTTTTCCCCTCTCTCCTAAAACCTCAAGACTTGACGTTTCAAACTTGACGTGTGTGAACCGGCTCTAACATTTTGATTCTATTTTGTACATAAAAATGATCAATATTTAAAAGAGTACTAAAACAACATTAAGAATTGTGTTATTTTCCTTAAAATAAGTGAAATCTAAATCTTTGTTGAAGGTTAAAAGAAAAAACAAAAAAAGTGAAAATAGTGCTTTCGGGTTATTATACCCTCCACCACAATTAGTTGTGAAGAGGGTATATTAAGTTTGTCATTCCGTGTGAAACTTTTTTATTATTCATCTCAGACCCTATAAAGTATATATATTATGGGTCCTTGAGTAATTTTAAGTCGATTTAGCCATGTCCGTCTGCCTGTCCGTCTGTTAAAAACACGCTCACTTTCGAAAAACTCAAAAGAAATAAACAAACTTGGTGTCAAATTGCTTGTAGTTATCCTAAGCAGTTTGGGATTGAAATCCAGCAAAATCGGTTCAATAGGATCTGAGCTATGAATCAAAATGTGGAACCACCACCTAAAAAAAATGATAATTTTGTTACAAAAACTAACAGCAATGGTGGAAAAATGCACAGAATGATATAACATTTCGCAACAGTTCGTTTTATTTAACTGGAAATGACGCTGTAAAATTTCTTGAAGTTCCGTCCATGATTTGCCCTAGGCCCCATATAAGCCCTACTCCTGGAAAACAGTATAGTAAGCCTAAAACCCTAACTAACAATGCTATCATAACAAATTTTGGCACGTCACAGTTAAATAGGACTAGAAATGAAACTATTAAGTTTCGTGAAGATCGGTCCATAATTTACCATAGGCCCCATATAAAACCTACTTCCAGAAAACAGTTTAGTACGCCTCAATCCGTAAAAAATAATGCTATCATAACAAAATTTGGTACATCAAAATTTTTTAGAACTAAAAATAAGACTGTGAAATTTCGTGAAGATCGGTCCATAATTTACCCTAGGCCCCATATTAACCTTACTCCCGGAAAACAGCTTAGTACGCCTAAAAATTTGGAACATATAAGTTTTACAGGACTAGAAATAAGACTGTGAAATTTCGTGAAGATCAGTTCATAATTTACCCTAGGCCCCATATAAACCTTACTCCCGGAAAACAGCTTAGTACGCCTAAAAACGTAAAAAATAACGCTATCATAACAAAATTTGATACATCACAGTTTTAAAGAACTAGAAATGACACTGTGAAATTTGGTGAAGATCGGTGCATAACTTACCATAGGCCTCATATATAGCCCACTCAGGTAAAATAATTAAATACGCGGTAAACTTTCTTCCAGTTTAGCTTCATATGGCCAGAAAAAATTTTATGCAATTTTATGATATACGGTCCATAATTTTCCTTAGATTCCATTTTAGCAGCCTTCTGAAATTTACTGCAAACGCTTAAACTAACTGCACCGCTGTATTGAAATTTATATTTTTTAATACCAGAAATCGTTCTGCAGAATTTGGGATGATTGGTTATAGCTTACAATGGCTTTTATATAATTTGTTCTCTTGAAAATCATTTAAGTTCATCTTAAACTGATATTCTACTCAAACTTTTTAAAATTGATTCTGATTGTCGATCAATAATTTTATATAGGTCTAAACCGCAACAAATTTTAATGCAGATGTCTGTTTTTACAAAGATTATAATAATAAATAGACATCATACAAATATTACTTCTAAAACATTCGAAGTGTCGGTGGAGGGTATCAAAGATTCGGCACAGCCGAATATAGCACTCTAACTTGTTTATATTAAATATTTCTGTATATCTGGAGAACAGCAAGCGCCAAAGTTTCCAAATTGGCATCAATGTACGACAAAATGTTGGCGGTATCGGAAGAGTGGAAGTGGCACTAAGTTGATTTACTTATATTTTAATAACGGTATTTATGTAACTTTCTGGTACTATCGTACCATGGTGAGGCCAAGTAGAACTTGAGTTACCAAGTCCAAGAAATTTTTTTATTTTGCATTTACTTTATCTATATAATTACAAGATGCCTAATTGGTTCATAACTGGCATCTTATTTTATCTCAAAAGGAATTTTTAATAAGCAATTGCCCTTAGGAATAAAGTCGCCAAATGTGTCCCGTTGAATGCTCCAGCTACCTCGGAATGGGGCAGATTCAGCGAAAATTACTTTTCTTATAATTCAATATCCAAGGACAACAAGAATCATGTAGCATACTTCCTAGATTCTGAGCTTTACAAAAAGTACTGAAGCTACCCCAATCTCCCCTAGGTTATTTATCCATAAATTGTATCAAAACAAGACTTCTTTTATTATTTTTACTTAAATATGTTTCCAACGAAAACAAAAAATATATACGGAATACACAAACAGGTTATTTCTTCTACCCAGCAAGAAAAAATGCAAGCGCGTCCACTGCTCAGGCCTTTAACCCTGCTGTAAGGTTTGGACCATTTACGTCAAACTGTTTATATTTTTTATAGTAAGTTCTAAGCTCTTTAGGATTAAACCGAACAGAAATTTTTTTTTTTTTTTATTAAATCTTTGTTGTCGAATATGTATTCAAAGCTTAATCCTAATTCTTATTTGTATTTGTAAGCCGTTACCAATGTAAGTGTTAAAAAAGCATGCTAGGCTCAAAGTGTCGGATCTTTTCAGCCTCCGGTGACCTTCGAATTTTATTAGATGCCGAGCGAGGTAGTTGGGATGGACCATTAGTTTATCTATGTATTTGCCTGAATACTTTTTAATTTCTTCCTCGATGGTAGCGATGTTAAGATCTCTGTGGATAATGTCATTACGTATATACCATGGGGCGCAGACAATTTGCCGTAATATCCTAGACTGTCTTCTTTGTAGCTTCTGGATGTTTGATGCGCATGCAGTACCCCATAATTGGATGCTATATGTCCATATTGGTTTTATGATAGACTTGTATAAGAGAACTTTGTTGTCTAATGATAAGTTTGAGTTTCGACCGATTAGCCAATGTAGTTGAGCTGCTTTGAGTTTCATAGCCGTTATTTTCGCTGCAATATGACGAGACCAGGTCAAGCGTCTATCTGTATGAATTCCCAAGTATTTAACATGGTTTTCTACCGGAACAGTGATGTTATTTACTTTTACAGCAGGGCACGTTTGTCTTCTGAGCGTGAAAGTTAAGTGAGCACATTAAGCCGGGTTAACCTCTATTTTCCATTTTTCTAGCCAGGCTTCGAGTTCATTGATGTGGGACTGTAAATGCTGCGATGCAACTTTTGTGTCCTGATTAACACTAATAAATGCTGTCTCAAGGAGTTTGTGAGTGTTTTGTGGAAGCATTCGTGCATTTGTTCGATTGTACCATGCCTTGCTTGAAATCCTTGAATTCATTAAGATAGGGAGTTATACTTAAAAGGAATATTTTTTCGAATAGCTTTGATAATATTGATAGTAGGCTGATTAGTCTGTACGACGTAATTTGACTAGCGTCTTTTCCTGGCTTAGGAATCATATCAATTGTAGGGGTCTTCCAAGAGGATGGAAAGTAGCCAACTCGAAATATCGCATTAAAGATGAGCAGCAAGATTCTGGAAGCAGACGTAGATTTGTTATCGTTGAGCCTGTGATGCGGTCAGGACCGGGAGATTTTCTAATGTTGACATTTTCTATCGCTGATTTTACATGGGTTAATTTAAATCTTATTGGATCGTTAACTGTATCAGGAATAATAAGACGACAGGAACAAGTATCCGCATCATGGGGCGTGAAAACTTTCTCTAAGTGGCTTGCAAAAGCATTTATTTTTTCATTTGTGTTTTTGACCCAGGTACGGTTTTCCAGTCTTAGTGTAGATTCGTGGGTTATAGGGCATTGCATATGTCTTACAGCCTTCCATAAGCTGTAATTGGAGTTTTTTGTGCCATCTAGGCTGTTTAGATAGCCTTCTACTGCAGAGTCGTGGTTCTGTCTCAGTTTGTTGCGTAGAGTTACCTGGCATAACCGCAGTTGGGCCTTGATGGTTGGGGAACGATTATTTTGCCATTGTCTTCTCAACTTCCTTTTTTCCCTGACAAGGCTCTCTATATCCACAGCTGTGAATTGCGAACCACGCTTTATTGTACGCTTAATTGGAGTTGCATTTCTTGCAGCAGAATCCAAGACAT
This sequence comes from Pollenia angustigena, assembly GCA_930367215.1. Taxonomy (NCBI): domain Eukaryota; kingdom Metazoa; phylum Arthropoda; class Insecta; order Diptera; family Polleniidae; genus Pollenia; species Pollenia angustigena. The sequence goes on along the minus strand of OV884061.1, from coordinate 18,865,557 downwards.
CCGTAAGAAAAAAATTAAAAAAAATAAGTTGGGGAACATTTTGGTTAATGCAATTTATTTCATTTTGTACATACAATTTTTGTAAGTAAAAATAATTTAAATCATTCCTATTGTCGCTGGAATATGAACAAATTGTTTTCCAATTCAATTTGCATACAAGTCTATCATTACATTTGAATTTACAGCAATTGCAAATTCCTTTCTAGAAGCTAATATTTTTATTCCGTTGCTTGTAGATGGTAAACACTTTGATGACGAAGTTTGTTGTTGAGTCAATAGCTCGACTGTAAATGGGTTTTTAGGTTTGATTGTTCTTTTCAACATGGTTTCTTCTTATAACAAACACATAGCTTGCTGACGTAAAAACTCAAGTCTAATATTTTAATAAATAAGAACACTTAAAAAAAAATTTTTTTAAGAAACGCTTTTCTTAAAAAAGAACATTAAAAAAATTTTTGCCCCCCCTAGATTTTATCCTGACTACGCCCATGTATTCGTGTATTGTCATCGGGAATATGTATGCCTGCAAAGTTTAATCCATTTGCATTGAGTATAAGGCGGTTAAACTAACGTTACAAGATTTGATTTTCCGAAGTGAAGCTAAAGAAAAGGTTTTAAAAAATTTTGCCCGCCCCCCCTAGATTTTATCGCGGCTACGCCCATGTATTCGTGTATTGTCATCGGGAATATAAATGCCTGCAAAGTTTCATCCATTTGCATTGAGTATAAGGCGGTTAAACTAACGTTACAAGATTTGATTTTCCGAAGTGAAGCTAAAGAAAAGTTTTTAAAAAAAATTTACTTTTGAGTAAAATTCATTCTCCGTTTTCATCCCATAAACATTTTGAAACAAATATTAACTTAAGAATTTTGTATTGTAGCATACCATACACTAATTAAAAGCTTATATTGAACAACTCGCGATACCGTTTGATCTCTTTAGTTTCCAAAATAATAAAAACTAATGGCCATTTTCTCAATGTATCGACAAACTGTCTGTTACCTAATGTCAACATAAATTTATTGAACCGATAAACTGTCCGTTAACGATTTTGGGTTTCTCAATACACCGACAAAATCATTGTTTTCAGCTGGCAACGCCACTCAAAGCACAAGTAAAAGCTGGGAGTCAGCTGATTGAATGGCTGTAGGAAATATCGCCCAAAGAAAAATCGCCCAAAAAAAAAAATGAAAAATCGCCCAAAAAAATTGCATGTAAAATTGGGCCTGATTTCATATGAAAAATGGCCCAAAATGTTTGGGCTATTTTTCGTTATTGTTGGGTGATTTTTCGTTTTTCGTTTTAATAAAAATGTTGTATGAAAAATAGCCCATTTTTTTGGGCCATTTTTCATTTTTAAAATTCTGCCATAATCTTACATAGCAGAGAAAATCATGTTTTATTATGGTTGCAAACAACAAAACTATTTTTCAAGAAACTAATTTAACCATAATATGGTTGTCGGCGACAATGATTTGGTTAAATTAAACATAATATGGGTGGAATTTTTTTAAAATGGTTTTGTAGCTTTTTCTCTAGGTGTATACATTAAATATATATATATATCGAAAATAAGGATTTTCGCTTCTATGGTATAACAAATACTGGCTTCGCTAACTAAAGCTGCTCTGTATAGCCGGCCTTCGGCCGGGCGCAAGGATTTTCTCCTCTATGGTATAACAAAGACCGGCTTCGCTAACTAAAGCTTCTCTGTATAGCCGGCCTTCGGCCGGGCGCAAGGATTTTCTCCTCTATGGTATAAGAAACACCGGCTTCGCTAACTAAAGCTTCTCTGCGTAGTCGGCCTTGTTCGGAAACAAGGCAGTTTTTCGAAGCTTTACTTAGCGAAACCGGTTTTTGTTAGACCATAAAGGAGAAAAACCTTGCGCCCGGCCGAAGGCCGGCTATACAGAGAAGCTTTAGTTAGCGAAGCCGGTCTTTGTTATACCATAGAGGAGAAAATCCTTGCGCCCGGCCGAAGGCCGGCTATACAGAGCAGCTTTAGTTAGCGAAGCCAGTATTTGTTATACCATAGAAGATGAAATCCTTATTTTTGATATATATATATATATTTAATATATACACCCGGAGTAAAAGCTATAAAAATATTTTATCCATATTATGTTTAATTTAACCAAATCATTGTCACCGACAACCATATTATGGTTAAATTAGTATCTTTAAAAAAAATCACTTGAAATTTTAACGGTATTTGAAAAAAAATTTACACATTTTTGATTATAAGTTAAGTTGCGGACGTTATGACAATTCTTCGATGGACATTATGACACTTTTAAAAGTGTCATAAAGTTCAAGGACACTACGACACTGGACGCTATGACATGTCACCTAAATTTATATGATTAACAAACACTTTTTTGCAAATTGAGTAATTTTTTTTTTTTTTTTTGGAAAAAATTCGTTTTTGCTTTTTGGGTCATTTTTCATTTTCTTTTTGGGCCCTTTTTCGTTTTTTTTGGGCAAAATTTCATATTTACCTTTTTGGGTCATTTTTCATGTTCGCTTGGGCGATTCTTCATTTGGGCGATTTTTAATTTTTTTTTTTTTTTGGGCCATTTTTCTTTGGGCGATATTTCCTACAGCCGATTGAATTTATCTGTACGGCAAATAAAAGGAAAATAAATAATTGGCAGATGAGTGCCGGTTAGTTTTGCGATAAAATCGAAGCAAATGAGACATTGAGAAACCCAAATTTTTTTAATGTGCAGTTATTCGTTAGGAAAAAAGATAATCGCCTAATGAGAAAATGGCCATAAATGTATAAAAGAAATTGCAAAAAAAAAATAGGAAAACTTTGCATTAAGGTATTTTAAGTCCAAAATTTAAATTTGGATGACTCGTTTCTCTTACTTAAACGTAAACGTTGCGGTCAGCTGTTCCGTTTTCCTTACTAAGCTTATGTATAAATTGGCACTCTAACGTAAAGGTGACTTTGCGTTGCGGATAAACCAGATAAAATAAAAATGTTTATCCGTTTTTACGTATCAGCAGTAAGAGAATTTAATTTTCGCTTTTTGATAAAGCGAAGATTTTATCGACGCTCAAGACGTTTTTTTTATAGGCTTACGCTATTCGCTTACGTAATTTCAGTAACTTCCAACTATTGAAGTCAACCGCAACGTTTACGTGTCCGAAATTAAAACGTATGACTAACGAGGCCTCAAGTGTTGCATATTAAAAAATTATTGAATTTAAAATGCAATTTAAACTGTTGAAACTTTAATAATATCCACTAACAAAATACAATTATTACTTAAAAAAAGTGCTGCCAATTTACCAGTTAACAAACGCAATTCTTCAGACCGCACACAAACTTAAACAAAACCCAAACCTTACTGCCTGTTCATCGATTTCGAACGAAGATTTCTTTCGTTTAGTTAACATTTAAAACAATAACATATTTAAAAATGTTTTTGTTTTAAATGTCAATTCAGCGAACGAAATCTTCGGTCGAAATCGATAAACACGCACTATGGCTCAGTTAGATAAATTCTTATTTCTGAATATTTCTAAATATGATACTGAGTGTTTGAGCAGGTTATTATTCACAGCTTTCTCAAAATAACAACCAATGTTCCCAACATGAGCGTTCATTACATACACAAAGAATATAAGTGAAAGAATACAAAGTGCTGGTTCAGACAAGTCAAGTTTAGCTGAAAAGGTTTTCTCTAATTCGCTTTTGAGCCAGCGTGTACGTTCACACGCAATCAGTTTGTAACATGAATTGTCTTGTTCTTTGTCTCACACTTAAGCTCATCTAGTATACATACATATGTATTACGAAAACAGAAAACAGGAAAAAACAGAAAATTGACGAGTACGGTCCAATCTTTGTGGTCACCGATCTTAGGCGGTACAAGCCCCGAGTACAAAAAGGAGGTGGGTTAGAATATCATTAAACTCTACATGGTCAAAGTTTAGCAACCTATGCTACCTGAAATAAAATTGCTACCGGACCGCTAAAATGGGAGTTATTAATCCCTAAAATTTATTTAAAAAAATATTTGCCTGAAAAACAAATGGCCAAAAATAAACGCTCTTAAATGATTTACTACCAAATCAACAATAATTTTTTTATTAAAATTTTTGTTAAACAAAATGCATATTAATTTATAGAAATGGCAAATTTATTAGTTTGTGCTTGTGTGAAAAAATTTTTGGGCAATTTTGCAAAAAATATATTTACCCAAAGAACGAAATTGTAAAAATAATTTATTTATCAAATAATAACCCTGCGGTGTATATAACACGAATTTGCATTACGGAAAATATTTTTTCAATATGATCGTTTCAAACCAGCAATTTATAATAATTCGAAAACTTTAATAATTTTCTTGACATTGGCTTAAAATTGACAGGGAGGTTTTACCTTCTTCCAGTTTTATCTTATAATAATTCAATTTTAGAAATCGGAAGAAAAAAACAATTTTCAAGGAACTTTTACAATAATTTGAGTTTCGAACTTTAACTACATCCTCATAATCTGAAGTTATCGATAAAAAAAAATTAATAATTTCGAGTTAAATTTAAAACTTAGTCACTTTTCCTCTGATTTTAAATTTTTTAAATTTATTGAAACTGATCCACATTTGACTGAAACCATACAAATACTTCTTTCGAAAACAGATTTTAATGATATAACTTCCTGATAAATTAGGCGCAATAAAATAATGTGCTGGTAGGTCTAAAACTAACCATAGATCCCATCCTAAAATCATCCATTCCGAAAAATAATTAAAGGCTAAAAAAATCGAACTTTTACATGAATCTTAACCTCATAACATCATTTTGTTCTGAGGGGTCTATGATTGCCCATGGGCCCCAAACAGGGTACACTCTCTAAAATATGTTTTTAATTATTATGGTGTAGGGTATCATATGGTCGTGCTTGAGCGACTATACTTTCTTACTTGTTTTATTTTATAACATTGTATTATTATTATGGCTTCGGGAATTTTTCAAACGTTATATCTATACATATATATATATATATTAGGGCGGGCTATTTTTTTTTTTGATGAAGCGTATAGCAAAACCGTAATCTATAGGTGATTCTAAGAAATTTTGTTCAAGAGACCATATCTCTAAGTCGGGTTTGGAGCCCCCCAAAATTTCAAAATAGATATTTTTCCACATATACATAGAATAATTAAGTTCGTCATAAAATCGGATAAAATTATAGTAGATTTCTCAATCTGGGCTTGTTTGAAAGGTATTTTTATCACCTTTCAGAATCTGTATTGATACCAATATTTTTTATTTTTAGTAGAGATATTAGGAATGTTTTGTCGAAAAATAGCCTAAAATTAACTTTTAACTAATAAATTCTGAATTTTCTTCGAATTTTTTTTAAATTTAAATTAAATTATTCTATGTACATATATATGGAAAAATATCTATTTTGAAATTTTGGGGGGCTCCAAACCCGACTTAGAGCTATGGTCTCTTGAGCAAGATTTCTCAGAATCACCTATAAAAGAATCACCTATAGATTACGTTTTTGCTATACGCTTCATCAAAAAAATCGTTCTATACAATTTGAGCCGCCCTAATATATATATATATATATATATATATATATATATATAAGCAGAGTATCGACAATAATGCCCAATATATATATATATATATATATATATATATATATATATATATTGCGAAGACCATAACATTACAGTTTTTCTCTAAACATTTGATTGTTAGCCGCGATCATAACGGCAGATATTTTTTCTCCAAAAATATATAAAATCAGCCCAATTATGAATAGAAATTCCCCAGGAGTTTTCTCCCTTCTCCTATGTTAATTCAATTGTAAAAATGGGAAAAGGGAAAAAACTCCCGGGGAATTTGTATTCATAATTGGGCTGAATATTTAAAGGGTATTCACTTATAAAGGATCGCGATTTGTTCCTTAACTTATATTCAAATAATATCTAACACAAGCTCAATAAAACATATTTACGAGAATATAACCAACCATAAACCACAATTTACATACATACATACATTTATACGATATAACAAATTCTATGCTACTCATACAAACAATATATTAATAATATACAAAGTAATTTTTGTGCCATTTTAGTACTAGTTCGTATTATTAAAAAAGTCGTTTTATTTATTATTAGTAGTATTGTATTTTTATATAATTTTAATTATAAGTTTAGATTAATTATGCTCATATATACATAATATATACATACTTATATAGTATATATAATAAAATATATAAATATACATACACTAACATAAGTAAAATGTGGGTAAGTGTCAGTAATTTTCCTTGCGAATATTTATCAAATAATAAAATTATTAAAGAGTTGAAGTTTCTGTCTATTGATTTCATTTGCTTTCCATATTTCTTAGAATATTAATACACTGTTCTTCGCTAAGATCCGCGATTTATGAGAACAGAAAATAACGAAATATTTTCTCTTCAGATTTTTACTGGCTTAAAAGATTCTTATTTTTCGGCCTTTTAACTGTGGTGGCATCACCATACCACATACTTATTGATACAGCTTTCTACTTCGTTCTTTACAAATGAATTTTCTTACTATTCTTAAATTAACGATATTTATAATGACCTTAAAGTGCAACCCTGAATTATAACATACACAATATATTATAAATAAATTTAGTTATATTAAAACCACGACAAATTAGCTATACTCACTGACAAAATATTTGAGGTAAGCGATTCACCATACGTATTGCCCTCTCTGTGCCACAAAATGTATCTTCAGCAGAATCAACACTTTAACAACAGATCTGCGCAAACTCGTAGATAGTTTTACCAACGTTCAAACAATTTGTTCTTTATTCAAAAATGGTGAGTTGTATGACAGTCTTTCCTTTATTAATTAAAACGATTCTTTTAAAGACCCCGAAAGTCTTAACCTGGCAAAATTCGAAGTGCAAACCCTAATGGATCTGGGTATATGCCACCCATGACGAAGTCCTTCGGCCTCACCTTTACACATGGTTAAAACATGGAGAGTGGAGACCGTGGAGCAATATCCGGCGGCTCAATAATATAACAGAGCCCCATTTACTACAGATTTTACACATTATTTACATGGCCGTGACTTTTTTTCACCATAGACCTACGCACAGCGTATCACCAGATACCCATAGAGCCCAATGAAGAACTCTAAACAGCCATTACGACCCCGTTTTCGTTATTTAAATTTTCGGCCTACGTAACGCCGGACATGGCCCATATCCTACGTGAATTCGATTATTCCCGGCCCTATTTAGGTGGTATTTTGGTTGCTGCCAAGAACATAGATGACCATCTTAATCACCTAAGTAAAGTTTTTGTAAAACTAAGTGAATACGGCGTGATAATAAATCCATAAACGTGTTATTTTTTCGGACAAAAAGAGTTGACATTTTTAGGATTTTTGGGTAATAAAAACGGAGTTCTGCAATCTACGAAGATTTCTAGGCATAATAAATATTTTCCATCGATTTTTGCCTATAGCAGCAGAATACCAAGCCCCTTTGCGTAAATTTATTGTAAAGCTTCTCTTTATGAGGCCACATTACTGGTGTATGTTTTTTTACAGAAACTGGACGGTGGCATGTCATAACGTCCAGTGTCATAGTGTCCATGGACACTATGACACTTTGCAAATGGACATTATGACACTTTCAAAAGTGTCATTAGGTCCATAATTACTAAAGAAGTTAAATACAAAAAATGATCTGCATAAACGCATAGAAAAACATGTTTCATTATGGTCCCAACCAACAAAGCTATTTTTAAAGAAACTAATTTAACCATAATATGGTTGTCGGTGACAATGATTTGGTTAAATGAAACATAATATGGTAAAAAAATGTTTAAAAATAGTTTTGCGGTTTATTTCTGGGTGTTTATATTAAATATAACGAAAACACTTTTGGGCGCAAGGATTTTCTCCTCTATGCTATAACAAACACCGGCTTCGCTAACTAAAGCTTCTCTGCACAGCCGGCCTTCGGCCGGGCGCAAGGATTTTCTCCTCTGGTATAACAAACACCGGCTTCGCTAACTAAAGCTTCTCTGCATAGTCGGCTTTCGTTCGGAAACAAGGCAGATTTTAGAAGCTTTACTTAGCGAACCCGGTGTTTGTTATACCATAGAGGAGAAAATCCTTGCGCCCGGCCGAAGGCCATCTGTGTAGAGAAGCTTTAGTTAGCGAAGCCGGTATTTGTTATACCATAGAGAAGAAAATCCTTGCGCCCGGCCGAAGGCCGGCTATGACCCCAAATTTGTTTACATTCTTGATTGTAAGAATTTTTGGCATTATACGTACTTATTTTGATATTTCAAAACAAATTTTACACATTTTAATATTTTTCATTATAAGTTAAGTTGTGGACATTATGACACTTTGCAAAGTGTCATAACGTCCGCGGACGCTATGACATTTCTTTGATGGACGTTATGACACTTTTGAAAGTGTCATAATGTCCATGGACACTGTGACACTTTCCAAAGTGTCATAACGTCCATGGACACTATGACACTGGACGTTATGACATGCCACCAACTGGACAGCAACATATGGCAGCCCCTCAGTGTGACCAGATTTTTTAAAAAAATAAAGCTAAATCAATTTAAAGCCAAGTAATAAAGCTAAATTTTTTTATAGCTTCTTGTAGTAACTTTTAATTAGTTCGGTATTTTTCATAGATTAATGGCCATTTTCTCAATGTATCGACAAACTGTCTGTTGCTTAATGTCAACATAAATTTATTGGACCGATAAACTGTCCGTTAACGATTTTGGGTTTCTCAATATACCGACAAAAAACAAAGTTTTCAGCTGGCAACGCCACTCAAAATACATGTAAAAGATTGGAGTCAGCTGATTGAATTTATCTGTACGGCAAATAAAAGGAAAATAAATAATTGGCAGATGAGTGCCGGTTAGCTTTGCGATTAAAACAAAGCAAATGAGACATTGAGAAAACCAAATTTCTTCAATGTGCAGTTTTTCGTTGGGAAAAAAGATAATCGCCTAATGAGAAAATGGCCATAAGTATTGCTTATGTAATTATAACTGAGAATAATTATATAAATAAACGAAAAAAAAAATCCAAAAAAGCTTGACCAGTAAATTGATCAAACTTTAGCTTTATTTTTAACAATTTCTATGGATTTGCTTAACTTTATTTGTAAGAAGATAATTGTATAATGTAATTAAGAAACTGTAGAATGATGTTTGATCTAGCAAACGTTTTGCAAAAGCAAATATTTTTTTATTAAAACAAGAGACGCCAAATATTTAATACGTATGAACATAACTTAACTTTTTACTAGCAGAAATTTAAAAAAAAAATAGTTGACGGAAGTCGTTGTCGTGTTCGAAGTCGCAGCCCTTTGAAAGTCGAAATCACGACAAAGACAATGTAAAACACATAAGTAAAATGTTCGTCGTACATATGTATGTCGTTTTTAAAAACGACTATATTTCGACCACGACAACAACACTCATATGAAGCCAAACAAGATATTTTTTTCTGAAAAATAAACGATTTAATTCTTATTTCTTTTAAGGGTTTGAGTCTTCGAAAATTAAAAAGAACGTAGAACGTTTTGCTAATGTAACTATAACGCCCATAATTCGATTTACTTTTGCTCTTGATGCCTGCTTATAGATGAAATAAGTATGTGGAACATGTGCGTTCATCGCTAAATGGGCTATCACGTAAATCCTTTATATTGAATTTACTTATAACGGCAGAAAAAACAGATGAATTGTAATATATCGCTAAAGTGGCTAAAAAATGTAGTGACTATAAACGAAAAGAAGACATAAAACTTACTATAAGCTTTGCTTTTGTTCAATAATTGATTTGTGGTCTTGCTATTATCACTGAAATATGGAATAGAAATATGTATGTTTTTGTTATTATAAATCACATAAATTTACTGTTTATTCAAGAAATTTTTCGAGGTGTAACTTTTGACAAAAATTCTTAATTTTTTTGTAAAATAACGTAACTTTTGTAATATTCCCCTCGCAGCACTGTTATGTATGTAGGTCAAATCTGCAAAAGCGATTTCTTCTGCGCTGCCAGACTATTACCCTTTTAACTAAATCACACATAAGTTTATTCGGATAAACTGTTTTATTTATTTTAAAATATAAATAAACACGAAATTGAAACTAAAAAAAGGCTAGGAAAAGCTAAATTCATCGTTGAAAAAAGCTTAAAACTAAATGAAATATCTCAAGCTAAAAAGGAAAAAATAAAGCTAAATTTAGCTCGAAAAAAAGCTAATATGGTCACACTGCAGCCCCTGTGTTTCTATTCGGAACCAGGGCTGTCAGATATGGCGATTTCTCGCCAAACGTGGCGATTTTGAAACGTGTTTGGCGATGGGATTTTCCATTTGGCGACTGGCGACTTTTGTGGCGATTTTTGATATAACTGGCGATTTACTTGGCTATTTTTACCATTCATATTATTTCAGCGATTTTGAAATAAAAAATTTGCACTTTTATTTACATAAGCGGAGTTAGGCCTCTCCAGCTAAATATATATAAATATATACATACATACTTATAGATTTTTGAACAGTTTGTCCTTTTTTGTAATCATTACTAGTTTAAAAAAAATCTGGCTAATTTTTTTCACATGATTTTTGTGAGGTTTAAAAAACTGCAGTCAAAACCAAAACCTGTCGAACAAAAAACGAAAATTTGTCTAAAATTTTTCAACATTTTTTATTTTTCGAATTTATTCTATGAGCTAAATTTCAGTTATGTATTTTATAAAGCTTTTTTGTAATAGTTCTATTACTTCAATTTTTCAGAAATGACTTTATACACATAGAATAAATTCGAAAAATGAAAAATGTTGAATATAATATAAAGTAACCTTCGGAAGGCAATAATTCCCAGTTTCTAAAATTTTTCGCTTTTTGGTATGGTTTGACAGCGACTATTTACATTTAATGAATTACAAGTTAAAAAAAAAAAATTTTTTGGCCAATGACAAATAAAAAAGTGGAAGAGATGGCAGCTTTTCAACTTCGACTGCAGTTTTTTAAACACTGCTTAAATCTAATAGTACGTATGCAGGTCAAAACAATAGTAATGAAATCGATGAGCCTGAAGTTATCTTATAGACTTGTGTGCTTAATTTTAGTTTTTTTAACTGAATAAATGATCTCCATTTTATGTCATTTTAAAAAAATAACAGTTACTAAACAAAATTTATTTTCGGCGATTTTTTGTATTTTTTCTCAGTTTTTGGCGATTTTTGACTGCAATATTATATCAGCTTTTTTTTATATGCAAAATTAAATTGAAAAAAAAAAAAAGATTTCGAAAACTGAACAAAATTGACGTTTGGCGATTTTTGGCGATTTACGACATCCGATTTGGCGATGGAGCTCAAAAAATCTGACAACCCTGTTCGGAACGGTTAAGCCCAGCACAACAAAAGTATAATACTTATGATAGGAAACTGCTGGAGGTTTATAAAGCTGTTGACTATTTTCGTCACATGGTGGAAGGTATAAATGCTTGTATTTACAATGATCATAAGCCCTTACAATATGCTTCCTTGCAGAAATCAGAAAAAGCAACACTACGACAAGCCCTCTATCTCAATTTTTTGGGTCAGTTCACGAAAGACATCCGATTTATAAGTGGCAATGAAAACTTTATAGCAGATGCCCCTTTACGTATCAACGCTTAGCACACAGCATCGAGCATTGGCTATGCTTAACTTGCAAAAAGTCAAATAAACGACGAGAATACATTTTTAGAAGACAACTCGAATTTGGAAATTAAAAAAATCTAAATTCCTGGCACGCAGCTGGAAATATTTTGTGATTTTTAAACCGGTAAAGCACGCCAATTTTTAACATCACCTTTTCGTAAAATAGTTATTGTTTTAATGCAAAACATATGTAAGTCACTCCAGCGTAGTCATAACAACAAAACTAATTTGAAAATATTTCATTTGGCCAAGTTACTGTGTTGATCGTTTCACCCGCCGGGTTGATGCGTACCCTTTGGAAGACGTACCCACCAAAGCAATAGCGTTCACATTTTGCCAACAGTAAATGTCGCAATTTGCTGTTCCGCAAAGTGTCAAACGTGTTCCGAGATTAAGCCATTAGCATTCTGCCGCTAATGGTTTAATCGGGCGATACCATAGAGTTATTAAATCAGCAACTAAGTGCTATTAACTAAAAAATGGGTGCAAGTGGAAAAGTGTGTTCTATTTTTAACTGACAAACCATGTGACATCAGCTGTTTGTGGCGGCATATGTACATAAATAAATTATTTATTTATTTATTTTGTTACACATATTCTTTATAAGCAAGAAGTGAATAGAATTATAAATCTGTAATTAATTTGCTGTTATGAGCGATTTTAGGTTAGGTCAGATGAAACCATAAATAAATAATAAAGAAAAATTATAAACATTCTGAATTTGTTGATTTTGACAGACATGTGCAATTACATATGGATTTTACATCAAAGCCACTGCAAAATACGAAACGTGTATAAGGTGGTTTGCTCAAAGCATAAATAAGTTAATTTTGTTAGCTTTAATTATAAAAAATAATGCTTTTTCCTTTCATTTGCTGTTCCTTTGTAAGTAAGAATTAGTTCTGTACATTTACCGATATTTAACATTTTTCTAAATACAAAAAGAAAGTGTATTTTATTAGATGCTTATTTTCGGACGACGCACAGAGGAGTATCTGGCCTGAAAAGCTGGCCAAAATTATTAAACGTGTTTTTTGAATTAAAAGTTTTAGTTTTTTGATAGTTTTAGGTGTAGTATGATATAAAAAGTCTAGTGGCAGATTTTGAAAAAATTACACTGCGCAACAAAAGCACACTGCGCAACAAAAAAAATTTTCTCTACCCTAGAAATAGAAGTATGTGGACTATATGGATTTTGATGCCCTTAATTCAAATCTGTTTTCCGTTTTTCTCTAGTACGTAAGGATTTTCTTTTAAAGGCGTGGCATACTTCACCCCCTAATACGTTGGGTTGCCTTATATATTTTGCCATAACTTGAAAACTTGTTTTCCGATCAGGAGGATCAGAAGATGCACCGGAAAATTCTGCTTAAACTAACCATACACATTTATTTTATATCTATTACTATTTTGAAGTTATTAATGGCATAAAAAAATTTAAGAACCAAAAAGTTTAAATTTTTAAGATTTTTCTAAAAGCCACATTCCTAAGGAATAAAAGTTGGTATAAATCGCAAAACTCAATTAACAAATGTTGATTTTAAAGTTTTAAACTCATTCTTGACAGAGTGTATGTACATTAGAGTGGTTCAATTTTGGAAAATTCTAAAGAAACCATGGTTCGAAAATCAAAATCGAGCTTCCGGTTTTTGACTTGAAAATTTGGTGCTCAGGAAATCTGAAAAAAATAATACTTTTTGGAAATATTTATTGAAATTGGTGAATAGCTGGCCTGTATCGCTGAAAGAGGGCTTGTTTAAAAGAAAATTCTCTCAGCTTTCTATATCTGTGCTCGTTTTTAGAAAAATCTGTACATCAATAATTGGTTAAGAGGTTTTTGTCAAAATAATCAAAGTCAAGCTGATAAGAAACCTAAAACTGTTACAATTTTGATACATAAAAGTTAAATAAAATAATTTAACTAAATTTTAATTCAAAGTTGATTAAAATAATTCTGCGGCATTTTGACAAAACATCTTAAGTGGAGAGAGCAAAAAAGATTTAAAAAAAACTTGGTGAAAAAAGCATTTTTGTTAAAAAATAATATAAACCGAAATTAAAGAAAAATTTTGTTCATAATACAAAATTTTAAAAACGTAACAAAAAATGTTTTTTAATGAAAATTCGTACGATTAACACCATTTTTTCAACTTTTTAATTTTGACTTCAGATGTTTTGTCAAAATGCCATAGAATTGATTAATCAAAACTTAATTAAACGAAAATTTCTTTAAATAAAATTTAAGCAAAAACTGAAAATTAAAAAATAAATATTTTTATTATTATTCTATTTTTTTTTTAAAACGCAATTTTTCGGAAAAACTCACAACTTAAAAAAACTGGCCAAGCCGGGGGTAAATAAACTTAGTTTTGGCCTATATCTGCAATTTACATACAATATCTTTTTTGCTATCCATTCGTTGTATTCTGTTGTGGCTTTTAATAGTAACTGCCAAAATATCATCTCGATTACATTCTATGGCACGTGGGAAACATTGGTAAGCAATTGTACAAATCGCTCAGTTCACTGAATATGTGCCGGTAACCCTAGATCAGTAAACTGTAGATGCCTGTAGTAAGTGCCGGATCACACACGTCAAGTTTGACTCTTCAAGTCTTGAGCTTTTAGGAGAGAAGGGTAAAGAGAATGCCATTTCTTTTCCCCTCTCTCCTAAAAACTCAAGACTTGACGAGTCAAACTTGACGTGTGTGAACTGGCACTAAATGGCGGCTCAGACAAATTGCTATCGTCCATTTCCAATTTAAAAAATTGTATTACTTGGTGGCCACACGATCAAGTTTTGCCTTTCAATTCCTTTCAATTTGCAATACTCTCTCACTTTTTTACTGATACACACGCAGGTTTTAAATTGACCACGAGATGGCTTTCAATTTCACCTATCCATTTGTTTGGCAATTTTACTTTCAATTTAACAGCTGATAACATGTTTTTCTTTATAAATTGTTTTTTTTATGACATCAGGAAAGTAAATTGCTTATAAATTGAATGCAGTCTACGTCACAGCTTTCAATTTATGTAAGTTTTGACAAGCAGTAAATGTAAAAGACTATCAAGAACAACTTGACCGTGTGGCCGCAGGGTTAGCTATAAAAACAGAAATTTCTGAAGTACAATTAGACACTTTCAGAAGTTACATTTGGAAATTATTTAAGTTATGTATGGTAAACAAAAATAATTATTTTTAATAAAAACTTTCACTTTTTTGACGCGTTTTCAAGAATAGCCAGCAATACTCTAAAATGTACAAAAACTCGTATTAAGCGCATAAGTTAATAAGTGCTGTTATGGTTTAAAGTTTATGTTGGGCCTTGTGCCCAGGATGTAATGGTTTAATTTCTGGTTTGGCCAGTATTTTTTCTGTTAAATACAATTTTATTTAATAATAAAAAATGGAGCTTCGAACGAAGCAGGTTTGTAAGGAAGACATCAATTTTATATGGCAATACATTTATGACACATAAGCATATCAAAATTGTTAGATGTAACGATCAGCTTTACACACTGATACAACTATTTTTTAGTATTCTCCCTTACAAACCTGCTTCGTAGTAAGGGAATGCCGTAGCACTTGAAATGTTATTTTTTTTAAGTTGTTGAGAGCTCTTTCACTTACATACTTTACTGCATTTCTGTATGTCTTATTGCGTAGCGCATAACATTGCGCTAATTTTTTTAAATGTGCCTACCATTAGTGCTTCGCAAAATGAGTACAATTCTTTATTGGGTAATTTTATTTTATTTTTTTCATTTAGTTTCTTTTTTTTAAAGGTAGTGAATTTAAAATAGAAAATTAGGGTAAAAAAAAAATAAAATAAATTTTTTTTATTTTACCAGCTTGACTATGAACATTTTGACAAAAATCTCCTAACAAATTATTTATGTACAGATTTTTCTAAAAATGAGCACAGATATAGAAAGCTGAGAGAATTTTCTTTTAGACACGCCCTCTTTCAGCGATACAGGCCACCTATTCACCAATTTCAATAAATATTTCCAAGTATTTCCAAAGTATTATTTTTTTCAGATTTCCTGAGCACCAAATTTTCGAGTCAAAAACCGGAAGCTCGATTTTGATTTTCGAACCATGGTTTCTTTAGGAAAAGTTCTTAGAATTTTCTGTAGATTACGATTTTGCTATACGCTTTGTCACTCTTTTTGGGCCCGAACAAATTGACCCACTCTAATGTACATACATACATACATATGATTTACAGTCTAATTAAAAAAAAAAATTTGAAAATTGTAAGGCTCTTATAAAACAGTATTTTTTATGAAAAAAGGCCTTATTATATTTATTTTATATTATTTAATACTTTATAAACGGAAAAGTTAAACTAATAAAAATTCCTTACTAATTATTATGTCGTATGTGTATCCACATTAGCTGCATCATCGGTGTCACGAAGAAGAAGTGTGATGGTTTCTGATGAAAAAGCTTTTTTATTATTCCGTTCTCTTTGCGTAATGCAGCTTATGAAAGGGTCACTGCTCAGAAATAACCTATTCAAGACATCTGGATTTGTATCGCTTCTGCTGAATTTCCTCGAATAATTCGTACGATATAATCGTAAGTGCTTATTTCTGTCCTCGGCAGCTTCTTCTGACAATTGTCCAATTGGCAATATTGCTTGCTTTATAACACTACCGCCATGAATAAGAATCTTGTGCATCGTAGGACTCATGGGGTGCCAGTTCTAAAGTTGCACATATATTTCGGCAGTTTTATGTGCATATTCATCAAATTTCTCAATATTAATTCGGTGTCCGCTTTTTTAACAAATAATGTTTTGTAGAGCAGGTATATAAAAATATCTTTTATGGGGATGTGTGGGACATTCCCTTAAAACTATTATGGATAATTAAGAATTTTTGCAATTTATAATTACATATAGGCAGGTATTAATATTGTGAAGTGTTAAAAGTGATGCGGATAACAGTTGAAATCAATAATTCAAAATACATAAAAGTTTATGACGATATAAAGGGATAAGAAAAAGTGCCCGATGAGCAAAAATAGAAGAAATGTGAAAATTTAAAAAAATCGTCAAAAATAATGGCGCAAACTTGCGCACACTTTTTTTTGGTTTCTAAAACTAGAGATTCCAAATTTTATTGTGGTATCAAACATAATTCGTAGACATGCTAACCTCACTTTTAAAAACCTCTTCTTTTCCTTTTTTTGCAAAAAAAAGTGTATAATTTGTTTTTTTAGCTTTTGAACGAATTGTTTCAACATGAATATTCAACATATTTTAAATTTTTTTTTCTTTTTTAAATAACTTTTGATCAAACCTTTCAGCGAAAAAAAATAATCTTTGTTAAACCTTTATTCGTTTAGCCGCAAAAAAAATATCATATAAACATCCAGAAACCGAAAAAAACATTTAAATCTCATATAATTTTCTTCACCTTCCTGAATTCAGCAGGGTCTCAGAGCTACAAATCGCAACTAAAAGTATTCAAAATTTACAATATAATGTAAAATATTGTTGTCTGTCGAACTGCGTACTTAGTTCTTAAGATTTCTTAAAATTCCGTTTTGCCTTTTTGGCCAGCTTTTCAGGCCAAATACTCCTCTGTGCGATGGTCAGCTTTTTTGAGCAGGTTTTTTCTATTTTTCCAAATACTAGTAAAGGCTTGTTTACACTATTATACTTTGTGATACTAAATGTCAAAAACTCAAGTTATATGTAAAAGTCTGACAGTGTGAATGCATGTGTGATGAAAATGACAAGTATTATGAAAAAAAGTTTTACATCCCATACGACTTCATCGTTTTTTGAAAAATTTCTAAACAATAATACTCTTCATTGGATCAGGGTTGCATTTTATTTCATGTATGAGTGTTTATTCTTTGTGTGATGGTGTAAACACAAACTGTTATGTTAAATAAGATTTTTTGACAGTCGCAACAAACTAATTAGATTTCTGTCTCACAAAGTATTATGGAATACGTAAGACTTGTGAGATAGTGTAAACTAGCCTTAAAGATTTTGGCAGCAAACTATTAAGAAATTTTTGCTATTTTAAAAAAAACAATAGTTGGAAAAAGCCAGTGTCCATTAAAAGGTTACCTTTCAAAAACAGTGGGTTTATTTTGATGCTGCTTTTGAAAAGTGTGGGCTTTTTTAGCAGTGGAACTTGTCGGCTTTTTATTTTTTATTTTTTTTTTTAATAGGAAAAAGGCAAAATTTGGCTGATTTTGCTAATATGGCGATAACCCTGCTTCAAACAATATCATGTGTTATTTCTGTATTTACAATACATACGACATTTTTGATTAAGAACGAATTCTATTTTCAAGCGACAGCATTTGACATCAGCTGTTTTTTTTTTAACAAAATTGGCAATAAATTAATGGAAATTTTGATAAATTTAAATTATAATAGTAAATAAATAATAAAAAAGATAAAAAATACACAAATTTATTGTTGAAAATGGTAAGTATTTTTTTTCTTATAAGTTATGTCAAATGTACGTTACATACCATCATGTGAATATGTTCATTATAAAACTTATGTTAATGCTCAAATTTTGACGTAATGAGTAATTCTAAGTCAATTAGCCATATCCGTCTGTCTGGCCGTCTATTGAAAACACGCAAAATTTTGAAAAACTCAAAAGAAAATTAACCATATTGGTGTCAAATTGTTTCTAGTTCAAACGTAACAAAAAATGTTTTTTAATGAAAATTCGTACGATTAACACCATTTTTTCAACTTTTTAATTTTGACTTCAGATGTTTTGTCAAAATGCCATAGAATTGATTAATCAAAACTTAATTAAACGAAAATTTCTTTAAATAAAATTTAAGCAAAAACTGAAAATTAAAAAATAAATATTTTTATTATTATTCTATTTTTTTTTTAAAACGCAATTTTTCGGAAAAACTCACAACTTAAAAAAACTGGCCAAGCCGGGGGTAAATAAACTTAGTTTTGGCCTATATCTGCAATTTACATACAATATCTTTTTTGCTATCCATTCGTTGTATTCTGTTGTGGCTTTTAATAGTAACTGCCAAAATATCATCTCGATTACATTCTATGGCACGTGGGAAACATTGGTAAGCAATTGTACAAATCGCTCAGTTCACTGAATATGTGCCGGTAACCCTAGATCAGTAAACTGTAGATGCCTGTAGTAAGTGCCGGTTCACACACGTCAAGTTTGACTCTTCAAGTCTTGAGCTTTTAGGAGAGAAGGGTAAAGAGAATGCAATTTCTTTTCCCCTCTCTCCTAAAAACTCAAGACTTGACGAGTCAAACTTGACGTGTGTGAACTGGCACTAAATGGCGGCTCAGACAAATTGCTATCGTCCATTTCCAATTTAAAAAATTGTATTACTTGGTGGCCACACGATCAAGTTTTGCCTTTCAATTCCTTTCAATTTGCAATACTCTCTCACTTTTTTACTGATACACACGCAGGTTTTAAATTGACCACGAGATGGCTTTCAATTTCACCTATCCATTTGTTTGGCAATTTTACTTTCAATTTAACAGCTGATAACATGTTTTTCTTTATAAATTGTTTTTTTTATGACATCAGGAAAGTAAATTGCTTATAAATTGAATGCAGTCTACGTCACAGCTTTCAATTTATGTAAGTTTTGACAAGCAGTAAATGTAAAAGACTATCAAGAACAACTTGACCGTGTGGCCGCAGGGTTAGCTATAAAAACAGAAATTTCTGAAGTACAATTAGACACTTTCAGAAGTTACATTTGGAAATTATTTAAGTTATGTATGGTAAACAAAAATAATTATTTTTAATAAAAACTTTCACTTTTTTGACGCGTTTTCAAGAATAGCCAGCAATACTCTAAAATGTACAAAAACTCGTATTAAGCGCATAAGTTAATAAGTGCTGTTATGGTTTAAAGTTTATGTTGGGCCTTGTGCCCAGGATGTAATGGTTTAATTTCTGGTTTGGCCAGTATTTTTTCTGTTAAATACAATTTTATTTAATAATAAAAAATGGAGCTTCGAACGAAGCAGGTTTGTAAGGAAGACATCAATTTTATATGGCAATACATTTATGACACATAAGCATATCAAAATTGTTAGATGTAACGATCAGCTTTACACACTGATACAACTATTTTTTAGTATTCTCCCTTACAAACCTGCTTCGTAGTAAGGGAATGCCGTAGCACTTGAAATGTTATTTTTTTTAAGTTGTTGAGAGCTCTTTCACTTACATACTTTACTGCATTTCTGTATGTCTTATTGCGTAGCGCATAACATTGCGCTAATTTTTTTAAATGTGCCTACCATTAGTGCTTCGCAAAATGAGTACAATTCTTTATTGGGTAATTTTATTTTATTTTTTTCATTTAGTTTCTTTTTTTTAAAGGTAGTGAATTTAAAATAGAAAATTAGGGTAAAAAAAAAATAAAATAAATTTTTTTTATTTTACCAGCTTGACTATGAACATTTTGACAAAAATCTCCTAACAAATTATTTATGTACAGATTTTTCTAAAAATGAGCACAGATATAGAAAGCTGAGAGAATTTTCTTTTAGACACGCCCTCTTTCAGCGATACAGGCCACCTATTCACCAATTTCAATAAATATTTCCAAGTATTTCCAAAGTATTATTTTTTTCAGATTTCCTGAGCACCAAATTTTCGAGTCAAAAACCGGAAGCTCGATTTTGATTTTCGAACCATGGTTTCTTTAGGAAAAGTTCTTAGAATTTTCTGTAGATTACGATTTTGCTATACGCTTTGTCACTCTTTTTGGGCCCGAACAAATTGACCCACTCTAATGTACATACATACATACATATGATTTACAGTCTAATTAAAAAAAAAAATTTGAAAATTGTAAGGCTCTTATAAAACAGTATTTTTTATGAAAAAAGGCCTTATTATATTTATTTTATATTATTTAATACTTTATAAACGGAAAAGTTAAACTAATAAAAATTCCTTACTAATTATTATGTCGTATGTGTATCCACATTAGCTGCATCATCGGTGTCACGAAGAAGAAGTGTGATGGTTTCTGATGAAAAAGCTTTTTTATTATTCCGTTCTCTTTGCGTAATGCAGCTTATGAAAGGGTCACTGCTCAGAAATAACCTATTCAAGACATCTGGATTTGTATCGCTTCTGCTGAATTTCCTCGAATAATTCGTACGATATAATCGTAAGTGCTTATTTCTGTCCTCGGCAGCTTCTTCTGACAATTGTCCAATTGGCAATATTGCTTGCTTTATAACACTACCGCCATGAATAAGAATCTTGTGCATCGTAGGACTCATGGGGTGCCAGTTCTAAAGTTGCACATATATTTCGGCAGTTTTATGTGCATATTCATCAAATTTCTCAATATTAATTCGGTGTCCGCTTTTTTAACAAATAATGTTTTGTAGAGCAGGTATATAAAAATATCTTTTATGGGGATGTGTGGGACATTCCCTTAAAACTATTATGGATAATTAAGAATTTTTGCAATTTATAATTACATATAGGCAGGTATTAATATTGTGAAGTGTTAAAAGTGATGCGGATAACAGTTGAAATCAATAATTCAAAATACATAAAAGTTTATGACGATATAAAGGGATAAGAAAAAGTGCCCGATGAGCAAAAATAGAAGAAATGTGAAAATTTAAAAAAATCGTCAAAAATAATGGCGCAAACTTGCGCACACTTTTTTTTGGTTTCTAAAACTAGAGATTCCAAATTTTATTGTGGTATCAAACATAATTCGTAGACATGGTAACCTCACTTTTAAAAACCTCTTCTTTTCCTTTTTTTGCAAAAAAAAGTGTATAATTTGTTTTTTTAGCTTTTGAACGAATTGTTTCAACATGAATATTCAACATATTTTAAATTTTTTTTTCTTTTTTAAATAACTTTTGATCAAACCTTTCAGCGAAAAAAAATAATCTTTGTTAAACCTTTATTCGTTTAGCCGCAAAAAAAATATCATATAAACATCCAGAAACCGAAAAAAACATTTAAATCTCATATAATTTTCTTCACCTTCCTGAATTCAGCAGGGTCTCAGAGCTACAAATCGCAACTAAAAGTATTCAAAATTTACAATATAATGTAAAATATTGTTGTCTGTCGAACTGCGTACTTAGTTCTTAAGATTTCTTAAAATTCCGTTTTGCCTTTTTGGCCAGCTTTTCAGGCCAAATACTCCTCTGTGCGATGGTCAGCTTTTTGAGCAGGTTTTTTCTATTTTTCCAAATACTAGTAAAGGCTTGTTTACACTATTATACTTTGTGATACTAAATGTCAAAAACTCAAGTTATATGTAAAAGTCTGACAGTGTGAATGCATGTGTGATGAAAATGACAAGTATTATGAAAAAAAGTTTTACATCCCATACGACTTCATCGTTTTTTGAAAAATTTCTAAACAATAATACTCTTCATTGGATCAGGGTTGTATTTTATTTCATGTATGAGTGTTTATACTTTGTGTGATGGTGTAAACACAAACTGTTATGTTAAATAAGATTTTTTGACAGTCGCAACAAACTAATTAGATTTCTGTCTCACAAAGTATTATGGAATACGTAAGACTTGTGAGATAGTGTAAACTAGCCTTAAAGATTTTGGCAGCAAACTATTAAGAAATTTTTGCTATTTTAAAAAAAACAATAGTTGGAAAAAGCCAGTGTCCATTAAAAGGTTACCTTTCAAAAACAGTGGGTTTATTTTGATGCTGCTTTTGAAAAGTGTGGGCTTTTTTAGCAGTGGAACTTGTCGGCTTTTTATTTTTTTTTTTAATAGGAAAAAGGCAAAATTTGGCTGATTTTGCTAATATGGCGATAACCCTGCTTCAAACAATATCATGTGTTATTTCTGTATTTACAATACATACGACATTTTTGATTAAGAACGAATTCTATTTTCAAGCGACAGCATTTGACATCAGCTGTTTTTTTTTTTAACAAAATTGGCAATAAATTAATGGAAATTTTGATAAATTTAAATTATAATAGTAAATAAATAATAAAAAAGATAAAAAATACACAAATTTATTGTTGAAAATGGTAAGTATTTTTTTTCTTATAGGTTATGTCAAATGTACGTTACATACCATCATGTGAATATGTTCATTATAAAACTTATGTTAATGCTCAAATTTTGACGTAATTCTAAGTCAATTAGCCATATCCGTCTGTCTGGCCGTCTATTGAAAACACGCAAAATTTTGAAAAACTCAAAAGAAAATTAACCATATTGGTGTCAAATTGTTTCTAGTTCCCCTTAGCAGTTTGGGACTGGAATACAGCACAATCGGTTGTGTACGAAGAAGGCTAAGAATACAAATGTGGAACAACCTTAGTAAAAAAAAATTATTAATAATTTTGCTACAAAAACTAGCATTAATGGTTGCAGAATGCATGGATTGACATAAGATTGTCCACAATTAAGTTTCATATGGCTAGAAATCACACTGCAAAAAAAACGGTCAAAAATAGCACTCTTAGTTCTTTTTAATTTTTATTTATTCATTAGATGATATGGTATATTAAATTTATAAATGAAAGTGTTAAATATAAATAAACAATATTAAAAACCTGCCAACTCATTTCTCATTGCAAAAACCTCTGTTGATGAACGGTTTGCTGTAGAATACACGTACTCGAATGATTCTCGCTATGTTCCGGGAATAAAATCTCTATTTGCAGTTCAAATTATCCGCTGCTTTTATCTTACATTAGACAATTATGCAGAACTATCGTTGCCTGTACAACTTTGTCCAACTTTTTGGGCGAGGCGTGAAAAGTTGTATGTAGAATTTTCCATCTATTTGCTTAAATACCCAAACTATTTTCGATACATACCCGAGTAGCAGATAACTTTTTTTGAAATTTTTTCGGTGCTGACAAGTTTCGACTAGGATATGGATATGGATAAATTATCTTACGTTTTAAAGGAAAAGCATTATCTCACACGAAAAAGTATGGAAAGGATTTATCTGTTCCTAATAAGAATGACAAAAATATATTATTATTATTATTAGTATTGTGGTTATTTTATTATTATTATTATTTTAAATTATCATATTAATTCGAATGTGTATTCCAAATCAAATTACAATCCATAAACCATTCATACTTTAATAGGCCCATTCCATCAGGCGAATTAAAAGTGGTAGTTAGCAAACAATTACGATTTAAGAGGTAAAGAAGATTTTAATTGAAAAAAAATTTCGAATTAGCGAGGGGACCAAAATGTATGGAAATTTTACGAATTAACGAGATTTTTTCAAGGAACCGACAGTTTATTACGAATTATCGGGAATTACGATTTATCGGGGTACGAATTATCGGGATTTGACTGTAGTTGACTTGCATATGTTTATGACCATTTACTTGGGACTCTACGTATTCTAAGGTATAAAGTTTAATTTGTTATAAAAGTTTTGGTGATTGACTGTTGGCTGGCAGGCATCGCCAAATGATTGTGATGATTCTTGAAACATGTAAATTCAAGGTTTGAGCCCCAGCTCAGCGAAGAAAATTTTCAATAAATTTAAATAAAATTTCATGTTTTAAAAATAATTTAATGAAAATTAAATTTAATTAACTCAAGCCTAACTAAAAATATCAAAAATTAACAGTTCAACTAAAAATCACAATTGAAGCACAGCCGCGAATAACGTTGTAAACGCCACATTTTGCAAATACTGTTTTTTTAGCAGATAACCGTTAACCTTACTTTTTTACTGAACAACCTAAACAAAAGCGGTAAGCGTTTTTTTTTTTAATGAAAATTTTATTTAAATAAAATTTTAATAAAACAAACCGACATAGCGATCTGTCAAATAAGATTTATTAGCCGGGTGGTTTCTAATTCGCATTCTAATGGTTTGTTTCGTATAAATTCTATGCAAATGAGAAGTTTTGACATACAAAAAACGCTTCCGCTCTTATTTAGGGAGCTCAGTAACACAGTTTAAACATCAAATCAATCAAAACTATCCTGTCGGACATTCAGCTAACTTTAAATTAACTGAAAGCTAACTTTTTCTCAAGTAGTGGTGGTTGACACTTGCATTACTTTTATATAAAATTAACTAACTATTTTAACAGTGCGATGTCCTAGGAAGTAGTCAATTGTCCGACTCTGCATTACTTTCAGTTAACTTTGAAGTTAACTTTTTGTAGCTAGCTATTAACTTACTACTTTAAGTTAGCTTTAAGTGGGTTTTTTTAAATAAACTATTTTATTAAAATTGTATTTAGTTATTTTATTTAATTTTTTAATTATACTATAACCTGGCCATTACCGATTACCAATTTCTACGCCGTATATTGTAATGATGGCCCTAAATAATTAAATCTTTTGTGGGTCTTGGAGCCGTTTGTTTGCCAATCGCCTTGGCTCTCTTTTCTTAAAATACATAGTGTTTGTATCAGTGTTGAAAAATTCAGTACTTTCGTACTTTTTTCAGTACTTTTTCATATTGAAAATACCATCTCCGTGAACATAACAAAGTAGTTAACAAAGTAAATCTTGTTTCACTCAAAAGAAAGAGAGCAACAAAATATGTCTCTCTTCTCCTCATTAAAATTGAGTATTTCTGGCCGAGCAGAACTAAACTTAGGTGCGGCCAAGTTAAAATAGCGAAATATTGTGAATAGATATGGCAACTTTAGCCATTTTATAGAGAATAATATCTTCTTCTTGTTTTCGGTGTATGGGAGAGTAGTTCGGCAAGATAACAAAGTAAAAACGGAAATGTTATTTATAAAATAATAAATAATTAAAATATTGCGACAAACTATTAGAAAAACTAATATATTTAAATTAGTTTAAAAATGTTTGTGTTGGATTCCTTAAAAATATATATTTTAAGTTTAAAAAAAATAAATTAAACTTCACTCATAAATTTCTATTGAACTTCACTCATTTTACTTATTTGGCCCTGGGGCCAAATTTAGGACTTCTGACTAACTTCTGTGAATTGGGCGTTGTAGCGGGCCACCTTAGCTACAATTTGACATACATTTCATTTTGGGCGCTAGTTTTTTGTAGAACAAAGTTTTCAAAAAAGTATTTCTAGCCAATTCACTCATTTTACTTTTTTGGTCCTGGGTCCAAATTTAGGACTTCTGACTAACTTCTGTGAATTGGGCGTTGTAGCGGGCCACCTTATCTACAATTTGACATACATTTCATTTTAGGCGCTAGTTTTTTGAGACATAAGGGCATATGCCATTAAGTCTCAATATAATGGGACTTAACGCCTTAAATTTTTTCCGTAAAATGAGACATAAAGCCATATTTTTGATAATGATTGTATTTCACCCTATTTCATGTAGAAAATGCTTTGTTGTTTCATGTCGCCCTGT
The DNA here is from genome assembly GCA_930367215.1 of Pollenia angustigena. Taxonomy (NCBI): domain Eukaryota; kingdom Metazoa; phylum Arthropoda; class Insecta; order Diptera; family Polleniidae; genus Pollenia; species Pollenia angustigena. The sequence continues at coordinate 18,839,447 of OV884061.1, read as the reverse complement.
TTTATGTCAAAAATGGCGGTATGAACTAAGTCCCCAATGAATTAACTCCCCAAACCCAAAATGAACTAAGCCCCTAAATTTGGGGACGTCGTTCATATATGGAAAAAACCCGAAAAAGCTACACTAGCAAGTGCTTCTCTGCATAGCCGGCCTTCGGCCGGACGCAATGATTTTCTCCTCTATGGTATAACAAACACCGGCTTCGCTAACTAAAGCTTCTCTGCGTAAACGGCCTTCGTTCGGAAACAAGACAGATTTTAGAAGCTTTACTTAGCGAAATCGGTACTTGTTATACCATAAAGGAGAAAATTCTTGCGTCCGCCAAAAGGCCGGCTATACAGCGAAGCTTTAGTTAGCGAAGCAGGTCTTTGTTATACCATATAAGCATTTGTAACGCAACACATCAAATGGGACATAACACCATAATGGCTTTATGTCCCATTCCACTTAAATTGATATGAGACTTAAGGCCATATCAAAATTATGGCTTTATGTCCGTTTGGATTGAGACATAAAGCCATTATGGCTTTATGTCCTATGGCTTTGTGACACCCCACCAAAATTATACTAGCGTTTTTTGTATGAAAAATTTAATTTAAAAAAAAAGAAAAATTTACAAAAACTGAACAAAATCGACGTTTGGCGATTTTTGGCAATTTCTGACATCCGGTTTGGCGATGGAGCTCAAAAAAATCTGACAACCCTGTTGACAACCAAATAGCCAAAAATATTTTGTGCTGCCAAGTTTAACATAGTTTTTACATTTTCTGCGCATTGCCAGATTAATGCGTGTTGCCTGATTAGCAAGTATGGGCACCACTACATTGAAAGCTTTGCATGTGTGGCATTTTATTGGTTGTTTACGTTTGCATTTGTTGGTTTTATGCTCTTTTTCTCTTTGTTTTTTGTGTATGTATATACATCGTTCGCTCTTTTAGCATTTTGATTTTGCATTTGCCCATAGCTGCTGATTAGCTAATTTATGCCATAAATAATTTTTGTTATATTTTGTTTTTTAAAAATTCAATAGTTTTTTTACTAGTATTCTCTGTACAGTGCGAGAATTATCTGTAATTTTTGTTATTTTCCAATAAATACTGGAATGGTATGAGAAAAAGTTTTTTGCAACAGTGGTATGTAAGGAGTTTTGGAACAAATCTAGTTTACAAATGCACCTCTAAATACATACAAAACTTACAAATAAAAGTAATCGTGGCTATTCTGAAATACGCGTCGAATAAGTGAACATTTACATGAAAACAAAACCAAATTGACAAAAATGGTTTTTGTTTATCATCAAGTATGGGCACCACTACATTGAAAGCTTTGCATGTGTGGCATTGTATTGGTTTGTTAACGTTTGCATTTGTTGGTTTTATGCTCTTTTTCTCTTTGTTTTTTGTGTATGTTACACATCGTTCGCTCTTTTAGCATTTTGATTTTGCATTTGCCCATAGCTGTTTATCATACAAAATTTACAGTTTTAAAAGAGAAAACAAAAATGGTTTTTGTTTATCATACAAAATTTACAGTTTTTAAAAGAGAAAGAAACGCGTTATACCTCTCGCGTTAATTTGATTTTAGAAGTGTATAGATAACAAAAATAATTTTCGAAAATTTTGTTTTGTTTTTCTGTAAATGTACACCGAAGTTTTCAGATATACATATGTATATGCAATTTTCCACTACAATTCTGAACTTGTGGCCTATATTAGTATCATTTGAAAGCTTTAAAGTAGGGATTTAAAGCAGTGCTGATCAAAATTGAAATGCTTGTGTATTGGTGAGAATATGAGACAAATTTTGAAATGCAGTACAACAAAAAAGTAAATGAAAAGATTTTTATAAAAATGTAATCGTAAAAATTGTTTTGGTATAAAAAATCGGTTTAATACTTCAATACACAATTAATTTGCTATTTGGTAAAACAAAATATGTTTCCTTATATTTTAAAGGTAAAAAAAAAACAAAACATAATGCAGTATTTATCATAAAAAATTTTCGTAATGGTACGAACATTTTTTTACGCACTATTTTTTAAAATCAACCAAAGCATTCGCCAAGCATGTGCACTATTTGCCGTCTGAAAGACAACTGAATTAAAAGAGCATAAAAAAGTGATGGGTGGAGCCAAAAAGCAATTGCTCTATGAAATGATCACCACTGATTTAAAGAGACGTCTTTTTGCCGATACCTACACGCAGAGAAAAAACATGATTACTGAGTGGTCACTACGACCATTTTTATTCATATTTGCCTTATATGTTTACCCTAATAATTTTATTATAGTCCTGATATAAGTTGAAAAAATATTTTTTGTCCTTAACATATTTAAAATCACTATAATCATATTATCTGGTGTTTTACACCTAAAAAGTTACTCTGATCTAGCTAAACATATTAAATTATGGGAAATGTTTGCTGCTATAATAAATATATTTTCAACTATACATTTAAAATCATAATACTAGTTGCACACAAAAGGTATGTTTAATACCATAACTTTTGTTTGCTTTAAAATATATTATCTAAATGAGCAAACATTTATTGTTAAAACCAACAGTGTGTGTTTATAAAGAAACAAAATTTCTTCCGTCCGCGAGCATCAGTTAATCGGCAAACATGGATGATTACAAAATAATTAAGAAGTTTTTCGGGAGAAAAAGGCCATGGTGCGATGCAAAACTTACAAAATAAATCAGTTTATTGAAACAGATAAGTTATTAATATAAAATTATAATCAAGTATAGATATGCAATAACGGTGCCTTTCTAACAGCCAAGAAAACCTACAACATTGAAGTCGTCTTGGAAATTATTTCAATTGTTGTTCCAGAGTGTATTAAAATAGAGGATTTTTTAATAGAAAAAAGTAAGTTTGGCTTTACTTTATTTTTACAAGTGCTAAATTTATGCATTTAATGTTATTTTTTAATATATGTATATACTTTTTATGTATTTGAATTATATATGTGTTTTTAATAAAAAATATATTCTTGATATTAAACATTTTATTGGTTTTATTGTGACAACCATATAACATGTTAAAATAGACCTGTTGCATGGTGTTAGGAAATATGGAAACATGGTTTGAATAATCGTTTGCGTTTTTCTTCTGAACATAACAATATGTTTGAGACAATAATTAGCTGTAACATTATTCTGAACATATATGGTTACTTAAGACGTGTTTGACACAATCATAACCACAAACATTAATGATAGTTTGCGATTCTGATTGTATCAACCATGTTTTTTCTTTGCGTGTATACACAAAAGAAAATATCGGCGATACCGATACGAACATAAAATTTAAGTTTAAGGTAAAATTAACGAAACTCATGTAGTGTAATTTCTTTATTATAAGATTACTGTGTAAGTATAAATATTTAAAATTGATAATAATATTTTAAAAACTACGAACTGAATTTTAATTCATGGTAAAATTACTAAAAGTTTTATTATTTCTTAAACAAGAAAAGTGTTAGAGATTATTATTTAAAGTTAATATTAATAAGAATTTTGTTTTTGTATCTTAGATGCGACAGAACTGATATTTGCGCCATGTTCTTAAATTTTGGGTATAACAATTCATTCCGTTAGTAAACAAGCGAAAATGCATCTCTAGAAAATCTAAGGTATCTTGAGACTTCTTCTTTCTTATAACATTTTCACAAACACTCCAAAGTTAGTTCTGGTAGACTTATCATAACTTTTACTTGGTGTTGAGGTGACCGTGTCTGCAACACTTTCGGAATGCAGAGGCATGTTAAGTAGCTTATTAAGCAAATTTTTCAATATATTGTCCTTGAAATATTTGACATTTGTGTCTCAAATCGTTCATTTATTAAAATTGGCGACTTATTGAGTCGCTTAAGTTCCGCTTTCGCTTAATTTAACAGCTCCCGATATTTTCTTTGGAGTTACCTTAAGGGTAAGGTGCTTGTCAATAAGTTAAGAACTATCCAAGTGAAATTAAAAAAAGTTATTGGAAATGCACATCAGGTCGAAGCAATTAATGGCCACCATTTTAAGGATATAATCTTCAAAACATAAAGTGAACATATTTCAAGCTTAAATCTAAATTTTAATAAATGCCGACGTTTGAGAAAATCAGAAAAAAAGTTACAGTAGTTTTGACTTAACTGCCTTTTGTTTACGTGCACTTTTGACTTAACTGCACAAAATTTTTTTTTCCATAAATTTTTATGTTCTTTGTGAATTCTCATTGGTTTTGTTAATGTTTCTTTCATATTAAATAAACATACATACATGTATAAAATGATCTGTTATTTCCTAGCTAGCATAGGCTGTTTGTTAGACGATTATGTTTAATATACATACAACTCCTAAAATAATCTTCTCATGATTATCTGACGAGTAACAAAACAAAAACATCTAAATCTTATTGTAATTTATTATTTATTTTTTGACTCGCTCGTCCTTAAATCTTGGAATGAACCTTTTGGGACTCTCTGTAAGAGTCGTATAACAGTTACTGAGCTACCTAAATAAGACCGTTTTTGAAGTATGAAAATGCTATTACCAATTCAATTTTAATAAAACAAACCGGCCTAAGGATCTGTAAAAAAGGATTTTCCGACAGGATGGTGTTAATTTTGCGACCTTAAGGTTTGTTTTATAGAAATTGTATGAAAATTAGAAGTTTTAGCATGAAAAATACGCTCGATGCCCTTATTAAGGTAGCTCAGTCATACGGCTGAGCATTTCACGAGCTGTAACTAATACCTACATGAGTCTTAAACTACTCTTGGCATGCTTTTTGAAAGACTCGTTAGATAATCTCTACATACATCATAAACGATTCCCTTTACGATTAATATAAGCGTTTTTCGCTGCGTTATGGTAGAATCTCTCATAGGAATCAGCACGTGTAACAGTTTCTCCCGTGCGAGGAATTGTCTACAATCAAAAAATGAGCTTGTCGACGATCAAAAACACTCTTTGTGGACTCCTATACGATTGAAAATGCTAGCTAAATTTGAATAATATATAAATTTATGTAGTAATAAAATAATTTTTTTATTCTACTTTTAAATCAAACATTTTACTTAAGCTGCACTTTTGAGCAGGTAACCACAACTACTGTATTCTTTAAATATATCATAACGATACTTATGCGCCACCCTGTATTTTGTATGGTCATTAGCAATTTTGTATATGCTAGACACAGAAGACAAAAATGTAAAGTGTGTAAAAGCAATAAATAAGGTCATACAAAACTTTATGGTTTTAAAAAGTTACTGCTTTTAAAAACTGTAGAAAAATTGTGTTGCTTGAACAAACATACTTAAAGTAAAATTTTCTCGTTTCTAAGGTGCTGTTTTTAAGTGACAGGCGATTGATTGTATTGTTAAATTTATATAAAAAACGCTCAGTTTTTTAAGTCTTTGGAAACAGCTCATAAGTTCTTCTCAAATGATTTTCTATTTGAGGAAAATTATATTTTGGTAAAAAAAAATTATCAAAAATATGATAAAATCATTTTTCTGGCAACGCTGATGTTCATTATGTTAGGTTCTAAAAATAATTTACCTTGGTAGCACTTCTTGAAAAAGCACTCAATTTTAAATAGCCATATTTGAGTCACTCTCCTTAAAATGAGAGGACTTTTTTATTACTCTCTTCAAATTGAGTACTTTGATAACTTACTTTGTTATCTTCTGGGCCGCGAAAATACCGCAGTACCTACCCCCGCGTTGTTTTCAGTACTTTTTTATGCTTTGAGCTTTTTAACTGTGATGTGATCATTTCGATAGCAAGCTTCGGTTATCATGTGCTTGATGCATTTCAGAACTTAATATATATAAATTTATTGGAAAAATATAGCCAATATTAAGAACGAAACTAATGTTTGCTGACATTTCACATATTGCTTTTGGTATTTTATCGATATGTACCACATTTCTGAGCATCAATTGAACGCACATTTTCAAATGCAAAATTATGTAAAAGCAAAGGAAGAAATCGTATACACGTAGAAACTGTTTCAAGTTTGCTTAAAACTAAAGATCTATTAAAATCTGGTAGTTGCTGTTGTAGTTATATTTCTTATGATCTCTTAAACTAAATTTGCTTTATATTTTAACACTGAATTAAAATCTTTATTTTTTAACATAAATGTTTTATACTTTTTTTAGAACTAAGTTCTGAGTGTGTAATATATCGCACCTGTTCATCAAAAGTAACACAACTCAAAATTTACAAGTTTTCAGTAGAGGCAAAAAACTAATTCCGCCAATATGATGGAATTATTGTTATAAACAAATATAATGTTATAAAGGAAACTCACTAATATTTCAATAAAATCACAAAATTTATTTCTCTTCTTCCTTTTTCCGAAATTATTACGGATTTTTGATTTAATACAGTTTTCATGAAATTTTTTGATCTACATGTCAATATTATTTCAAGTTATGCTTATCACAACCCAAAATCAACAGCTATTGATAAACAGATTTTTAACATGAAAACAATCACAACTCGAATTAATACAGTTTCGCTGATTCATTTGAGCACCATAACCCTTGAACACTTCAACGCAACTAAAATTACAACTCTTTAATTGAATCAAAACAAACAATATGAGTACGCAACGAAAGACATAAAGGCATTTCTCTCATGAAATATTACAAATAGAATACCAAAAATTTTACAGTCGTTAGATATGGTAATCATACACTGTTTCCTTCAAAAAAGTGGAAAATAGAATTTTTTGAGTTGTGTTACTTTTGATGAACAGGTGCGATATGTCAAAGTCTAACTTTGAAAATTTAAAATATAAACACCAGTATAAGTTTATGTTAAATATATTAAATATTTCAAATATTTTTTTTTAGAAAATACTGAAAAAGGGTACCTTAATCTGCTCATAAACTTGCAATAAAACTGTTCAATGTGTGTTTGTGATATTCGAACAGTGATGTTAACCGTACGGTAATTACCCTTTTTTACGGTAATTTTGAGCCCCAAAAGGTAGCAAGGTAATTTCATTTAAAATACGGTAATATCAAGATTTGGGTTTTTTGATATTTATATACTACATACTTACATATGAAGGCTTTATGATTTTAACTTTCGAGAGGTGATTTCCAACCAGTTTTAGAAAAAGATGAATGTAATACAAAAAAAATAAGAATGTTATGTTTCAACAAATGCTTAGGTTACAGTGATAAGTGTAAAATATGAAAAATTAAATAACTCTTTGTAGTTATATTATTAATTTTATTTTAAACTTTTTGTTTGTTTCAAAATCAACAATTTTTTAAGCATTTAAAGTAGCCGTAATGTGATGCAATTAACTATAGTAAAGCTTCGTACAGACGGTGGTCAGATCTAACTACCCGTCTCCACCATCCATCAACTTGGTAAGAACAGCATGTCGCACATGAATTCTACTCGTGTAGACTGTTCATGTTCATGTTTCGTCCATGTGCTACCATCGTTGCCTAAACATTCGTCTTAGCATCCATGTGCGCCATCATGTTGGCCATACAATGTATTTTCTGTATACAACCAAACGCACAACAACAAAAATTGTGGTCAATCAGAACATGAACATCAACACGTCTTCGCCACATACAAGAACATGAACAAATTAATACCGTTGCTCTGCCGGCGTTATGGTCATGTCATGTTCTAATCGAAAGCGCATGGAGACGTGGGGTTACAATGTATTCCTTTTTCTCACAATGGCGCCATTGTCAGATGCATTAATTTTACACATCTGCCAAATGAAAATTAGCTTACAATGTTAACACAGTTGCAATACTTTTTAGGCGAATTTAGTGACAACATTGTAAGATCTGACCACCGTCTGTACGAAGCTTAAATATTAAAACTTTTCAGTTGAAGCTAAACTATTCACCCCTATCGCGAATGTTATGGGAATATGATACATGGGATCAAACCTTAATTCCCATCACCAACAAATCGGTATCGCAAATATTTTGGGAGTAAAAATTTCTATTGCGAATTATTTTTCAGTGCTTTGTAAACAAAAGTCTCTATTGTAAGTAACTTGTCAGTGCTTGTATTGTGAAAGAAAAATATACAAAATAAAATACTAATAAAAATATGATAAAATAAATGAATAGTGTTTATCTTCATTTTCTTTATGTACACTCCTTCAATAAGAGGAAAAAGTAATTTAATTAAGTCCTACTTTAGAATACAAATTTAAATTTACATGTTCCCTTCTCGTTCACATCAACACTTGTTGGGAATTTATTTATTAAAAAAATTAGCGGGAGTAAACATCGGCGATGCCGAATTTTTTAAGTTTGGGAATTCATTCCCAAAAAATTTGTTATGGGAATCATTCACAATACGAAATAAAAAAATATGGGAATATTTTCATGGGATTATTTGTTTGCGATAGGGGTGATTATGTTTTAATTTTGTATTAAAGGCATATGAAAAATAACTTTTAAACCAATCGTTTCATCATAAGATGACAAAATAGCACTATATTTTACAGCGGGTAGATATGGATATTGCGTGTAAATCCAAAACGTAAAAAAAAATTTTGAGTTAATATTCTCTTGCGATATTCGAATTTTATTTTCTTAGTTGAACGATGCCAACGCCGATTTAAATTTAAACTTTTTAGCTTCAGTCGCTTAGTCTGTGCGATGATGAATAAGTCTGTCAGTAACGTTAAAATTTTAGTTATTTGATGCTTTTTCTTTCGTATTGATGAAAAATACAATAATTTTGGTTTAAAATATGTTTTAAGCAAAGATTTTCATTAAAATTTTTTTTTTTGTTAAATTAAAAAACCTTTGCGTACTGTAATTTCTGCTCAAAAACGGTAATTTTCAGAGGGCCGTACGGTAATGAAAAAATAATAGTTAACATCACTGTATTCGAAGGTGAAACAACCCTGCAAATAATGGGACCGGTCCAAGCACACGTGTAAAGTGTAGCCCACCCCTGCAAATAATAGGACCAATCCAAAGACGCGTGTAAAGAGTAGCCCACAAGGGACTAGGACTAGTCCAAAAGTAAATCAAACGTTTGGAAAAAACATAATCTATTTAACATTACGATGTCCTAGGGCAGGACCATATAACCCATCTTTGGACTACTAAGGAGTAGTTTTAAAACTACTCCATGGTATACTCAAGAGGATTAGCGAAGTCGTTTAAAAACGAAAGCATGTCGTTAAAAAACGAAGACATGTCGTCTGACTACAAAGACTTTTTAACAATGACATGGTCCATGCTTGCATTACATCGGCTCAGTCCATGGAGTAGTCCATTTTATCAAAATGGATCAGGTGGTCCAATTTTATCTGCAGGTACAAGGGACTAGGACTAGTCCAAAAGCAAATCAAACGTTTGGAAAAACATGGTCTATTTAACATTACGATGTCCTAGGGCAGGACCATATAACACATCTTTGGACTATTAAGGAGTAGTTTTAAAACTACTCCATGTTATATTCAAGAGGATTAGTGAAGTCGTTTAAAAACGAAAGCATGTCGTTAAAAAACGAAGACATGTAGTCTCACTACAAACACTTTTTTACAATGGCATATATTTTGGCAAGAATCGAAATCAAAAAAGAAGTGCAATATACTATGAAATGTTGTTTTGCTTTAAAGGTTTTTTTTTATACCCTCCACCACAATTAGTTGTGAAGAGGGTATATTAAGTTTGTCATTCCGTTTGAAACTTTTTTATTATTCATCTCAGACCCCATAAAGTATATATATTTTGGGTCCTTGAGTAATTCTAAGTCGATTTAGCCATGTCCGTCTGTCTGTCCGTCTGTTGAAAACACGCTCACTTTCGAACAACTCAAAAGAAATGAACAAACTTGGTGCCAAATTGCTTGTAGTTATCCTAAGCTGTTTGAGATTGAAATCCAGCCAAATTGGTTTTGTATGACCAGAGCTATGAATCAAAATTTGGAACCACCACCTAAAAAAATTGATAATTTTGTTACAAAAAATTTCATAAATGCTGGAACAAGGCACGGAATGAGATCAGATTTTGCAAAAATTTGTTTTATTTGACTGGAAATCACGCTGTTAAATTTCGTGAAGATCCGTCCATAATTTACCCTAAGCCCCATATAAACACTACTCCCGGAAAACAGTTTAGTACGCCTAAAACCGTAATATGGTACGTCACAGTTTTTTAGGACTAGAAATGACACTGTGAAATTTCGTGACGATCGGTCCATTTTTACCTTAGGCCCCATATAAACCCTACTACCGGAAAACAGTTTAGTACGCCTAAAACCGTAAAAAATAATGCAATCATAACAAATTTTGGCTCGTCACAGTTTTATAGGACTATAAATGATACTGTGAAATTTCGTGAAGATCGGTACATAATTTACCCTAGGCCCCATAGAAACCCTACTCCCGGAAAATAGTTTAGTACACCTAAAACCATAATTAATAACAAATCGTCACAGCTTAAGATAATAATAACTTCATACAGATATTACCCCTAAAACCTTCGGTGGAGGGTATCAAAGATTCGGCACAGCCGAATATAGCACTCTTACTTTTTTTAAAAGAGTTGCTCCATATTTTAATTGAAACCATTGTGCCACTTATTGAATAATATAGGGCAATATAGAAGTAATATGGCTTGACGCTTATGTATAACAGAAACATTATTTGCATGTGTACCTCAAATATTAACTGTTGGCTATTAAATACTTAGATAAATGAAATCCAATAAAATATTTTTTGTTCCTTTTATCTTCATAAATTGTTTTTTTTTTTAACAAAAAGTCCCATTTGGTGGAAAAAATACTCTTTGAGTTTAATTTCAGTACCATTTCAATTTTACAACACTGGTTTGTATACACTTCGGTTAACGTAAATTTTCTACTGCTTAAGCCTAGATTACACTATCTCACAAGTCTTACGTATTCCATAATACTTTGTGAGATAGAAATCTATTGAGTTTTGATGCGACTGTCAAAAAATCTAATGTAACATGACAGTTTGCGTTCACACCATCACACAAAGTATAAACACTCACGCATGAAAAAAAATGCAACCCTGATCCAATGAAAAGTATTATTGTTTAGAAATTTTTCAAAAAACGATGAAGTCGTATGGAATGTCAAACTTTTTTCATAATACTTGTCATTTTCGTGACACATTGCATTCACACTATCAAACTTTGTCATATTACCTGAATTTTTGACATGTATTAATACAAAGTATAATAGTGTAATCTAGCCTTTAGTAGATGGATGTAAGTTAGTCTAAACAAGCTAACTTACTGCCTGTTTAACGATATCGAACGTCATCGTTCGCATAGAAAATTACATTTAAAACAAAAACAAAATTCGAACACTGTTTGTTTTTGTTTTTAATGCTATTTTCTATGCGAACGATGACGTTCGAAATCCATGAACAGGCTGTTAAAATTGGCTTTTTTTGTAGTTAGCTACACATTTGACAGCAGGGTATGCACCTAAAGCTGCGATCGGCACACTATACTATTACAGTTTGTGATTTTTTACATATGTTGTTGTTAATGTTGTTAACTTCTCTTTAATGTCTGTGCACACGTACGTAAAAAAAGAGTATAACAGAGAATAAAAGAGAGAAGAGAAAACGCGCCGCCCTGATTTTGCCGATCGCAGACCTAAACGCCTACAAAATGGCATACAAAGTGTCAGCCAGTGGAAGAACATTGCAAGGTACTAACAAAATAATGAAACCGAAATGGTTTTGCAGTGCGGAATAATGTTTTAAAAGCCTTTTGCATAAAATTTTTTATTATCCAATATTCAATATGTGTGTTGTTCGACCTTTTGTTGTAATTTTAATGTAAATAATTAGTTAAGCTCAAGGTCAGGTTTTTTATATTTTTTTATTTATTTAAAAAATGTTTCCAATATTTCGAAATCCACTGGATCTCATCTTAAGGGTAAAGAGGAACAATAATAAAAAACACGTCACACACGGTTTTACATTGTGCAATTGACTGCAATTTTAAATTTGCCATTACGTTTGTAATTTCTACAATATTGATGTTAGACCCTATAAAGTATATATTTATAGTCAGGGTCCTTAAAGGTAGAAAAGTTGAGTTAGTGCTGGTTCACACTATTCAAGTTTTAGCTGTCAAGCTTTGAGTGTTTAGGAAAGAGAGGAAATGAAATGGCATTCTTATTTCCCTTATCTCCTAAAAGATCAAGACTTGACGGCTAAAACTGGAAGAGTGTTAACCAGCGCTTACTTATAAACAACGTATTTAAAACTAAATATATGTGCATTAACGCAGCCCTTTTTTGTTTTTATACCCTTCACCGAAGGTAAAAGGGTATATATAACTTTGTCATTCCGTTTGTAATTTCTACAATATTGATCCTACACCCTATAAAGTAGATATATTCTGGGTCCTTATGAAAAGCGAAGTTCAAATCCGGCTGTCCGTCTGTCCGTCTGTCCGTCTGTCCGTCTGTCTGTTGAAATGGGTTTTCCGAAGCCCCCAGATATGATGGGAGCTTCGTTGGGGTATCTTTCTGTCAGGTATTCTTATTATAATTTTGCTATTGAAATTCAGCCAGATCGGTCCACAAATGGCTGAGATATGAGCAAAAAACCACGACTACCTCTAATTTTTCCCAAAAATCCCTTGTGGTTGTTGTATTTTTATTACTTTTTGCTGTATAACTGGGGAACGGCAAAAGCCAAAGTTTCCAAATTAGGTACACACATTTAGGTTGCCAATACACACCATTCTACAAAATGTGGGCGGAATTGGAGAAGTGGGCGTGGTACCTCCCGTACAAAAAAAATTAAAAATTGTATAAAAACCTAAATTTTAAGGCTGCCATATGTCCTATGGATATGACTTATATACCAAAATATTGGAAATTTTTAGTAGAACATATTTTACATAAGACTCGGGAAAATCGGTTCAGACACAAAAAAGTTATGGCCAATTTTTTTTATTAAAATACCCACTTTCGGGAACCATAGATCTCCCCGAGTCCAAGCTTTATAACTAAAGTAAACGGTAAATTTATTCTTTAACACGTCGGTATATTAATCTGTCAAATCGGTTAAAAAATGGCTGAGTTATGAGCAAAAAACCACAACTACCTCTATTTTTTTAAAAAAATCCATTGTTGTTGTTGTATTTTTATTACTTTTTGCTGTATATCTGGTGAACGGAAAAAGCCAAAGTTTCCAAATTAGGTACACACAATTAGGTTGTCAATACACACCATCCTACAAAATGTGGGCGGGATTGGAGAAGTGGGCGTGGTACCTCCCGTAGAAAAAATATCAAAAACTTCATAAAAACCTGAATTTGTGCACTGCTATATGAATGATGGTTACACCTTATATATCAAAAGACCGGAAATCTTTAGTAGAAAATATTTTCTGAAAATTTCGGAAAAATCGGTTCAGATGCAAAAAAGTTATGGCCAAAATAAAATTTTTTTTTATTAAAATACCCATTTTCGGGAATCATAGATCTTCCCGAGTCCAAACTTTTTAAGTCAAGTAAATGGTAAATTTCTTCCTAAGCACGTCGGTATTTAAATCTTTCAAATCGGCTTAAAAATGGCTAAGTTATGATCAAAATACTGCAATCCCAAAAATTATTTTTTTTATACCCTTCACCGAAGGTAATTTATTTTTTTATGTTCTAAAAACGATTTAAAAAAAATATTTACCAGTTTTCGCTTTTTAAATTTAATTTATAATGGAGTTTAAAGTATTATAATTATGTATGTATACATATGTAAAAATTATTTAGTTTTTGTCTAGTTGCTCTGTATTCTGCTCCCACAATGGTGAAGGGTATATAAGATTCGGCACAGCCGAATATAGCACTCTTACTTGTTTTAAATTAAGCGCTGCCATTTAAAGTCTGCAGTCGTATTCTGTAATTCGCTTAGCTAAAGCTTAATCTCGATCGCTAAAATGCCTTAGAGAACACAAAATTGAAAAATTTTAGCAATGACATTTAAAGCTAAAATTGCGGTGAATTATATTTGTATGGCATTGCCAAATTAAGGAATGCACGTTACAGAATTGCATTCGTAGCCAAAAACCGCTAAATAAATTTCTTAGACTTTTAGCGATAGAGATTTATCTTTAGCGAATAACAGAATACGGCTGCTGATCTCATCATACATATCGCATATCGTTGTTCATGTCTTGGCTTAATTTTTGCCTTTGGTGACTTTTTAATCCGACATAAATTCTGGGCGCCACTTATGTCCCAAATGTCTTATTTTTTGGGCTTGCCAAGAAAGTCCTTCTAAAGCCTCAAAATGAAGACCCTTTTTTCTTTTTCACATACATATTACATTAAACCAGGTTGCTTTAGTTTTTAAATTTATAAAAGACTAGCATTTAACCCGTTGTTTAAATTTTAGCATTTAACACACTACTTTGTAATCACGCCTTTTCTTTCATAAACATATTTATATGCCAAAGTATATGTAAATAGGTTTTAGCAAAATAGTTCCAATATTTTTCATCTCATAGGTTGATATTGACACAGAACTTTGCACCTATAATTTTGTACTTCCAAGCAGCGTTACCGTTGTGATACTAAAGTATCAATTTGACCCTTTTTCGACGGTCTTGATACCATTTATGACCCTTTTTTTAAATTATACTTTTGTATCATTTTCACCTATTTTGTGACACTTTTTGACCCTTTTTTGGAAATAGCACTCACATTTTGTTTTTTGTCAACAATGCTGGACGTTAGTGCTAAAAAATGTTTTCGAAATAAGCGGAGATGGAGAAATGGACTTCAAGTGAAGATTTAATACCAAAATATAGAACGCAAATTCCTAAAAACCAGTTAGTATTCGTAAAAAGATTTGTGTTAAGAGATTTTGTACGACTTCTAAATTAGATTTTCGATAGTACAGTACAAATTAAAGCACTTTTCCCCTTTTAGCAAAAATAACTCATATTCATATTTGTTATGTTTTATTTATTGAATAACTTATGGTGATTTCTTTTTAAAAACAATGTGACATTTTATTTAAAAAATGCAATTAGGTGTTCGTTTCTTATAAATGTTTTGCTCTCTTATAGAGTAGCAAGTTTTATGCTAAAAACTTCATCCTTAATAATGTCATAAGGCATTGAACTTTTTGCCCCCATTAAATAAAAAAATTAAGAGTGCCCTGTAAAAAAGGTGACATCGGTTTATGTATGGGACCATTTTAAAAACGGCGAGGATTGCCTCAAAGAGCAAGAAAGCTTCGCAAAAATTTAGAAACTCGAAAAATTTTGCAAAAATAGCGCCATCAAATTGATTAAAAGTCCCTAAAACTAACAGGAATGAAAAAAAATTCAGTAAAAATTGCTGAAATTCACAAATATTTGGTAACAGCGGTAAGCTTTAAAGAATCACAAAACTTGCAGGAAATAATTCGCCCACGATTGCAAAATTGGAAACAAAACCAAAAACTTATTTGAAATCGCTAAATAGGTAAAAAAAAAATTTCGGAATATAACAAAAAAAGTATTAAAAAAATGAGCTATAATGATGAAGAACAAACTTTTTGTCAAGTGTTAAAAACAGGAAAGGGCATTCCATAAACAAATTAAGTTTTTTAAGCACTGCCTACCTGAAATAAATATTTTTTGTTTGTTTATAAAAAAAACTTGGTCTTTTTATATATATTTAAATGGGAAATACTGCTTTTAAAAATGTTGACCCTTTTTTATTGAAATACCCTTTTTTTACCCCTTTTTCTGGAAAATCCCCTTTTTGTGACCCTTTTCGAAAATTTCCAACGGTAACCCTGCTTCCAAGTTAAATATTATGGAAAATTCAAAAAGTGCGACTCGTAGAACACAAAAGCAAATGAAAGAAAATTAATTTCGCGTATTATCCTTTTTGATACTTTTTTCTCCCCATTTATGTATCAAAAATTTCAATGTTGTAGTGGGAGCCTATAATTTAGTACGTTTTTGTCATAGGAGGAAAAAAATGTTTTGGTTTAAAAGTTAGATGGCGTTACAAAAAGGTTCCAAAATATGAACAGGTTTTACGCGCTTACTCCCCAAAATAACCAAATTTCGAAAAAGTAACAGACACCTGTCCTCTTATTTTTTTTAATGAACAACATTAAGTGCTAAATTTTTTGTATCTCTTTTAGTTTTGGGGATCGTTGGCGAGAGGCCAGCCTCCGGTCCAAATGTCAACCTTTCAGCTTCAGACGTTTAGGCTCTGCGATGAAAGATAAATAGATGGAGAAAAAATCTTTTGAAAAAAGTAACAAACACAGGTACAATTTTCATCCCTTAAACGGCCGAATTTCGTAAGTAAAAAAAAAGTAAAAGTACCAGACAATTATTTACTTTTTTTTATTTATTGCACAAAAATAAATATTAAATTAAAAAAAGTACCAGTTTAGAGAACGAAAAAGTTCCAAAAAATCCCTCTTACAGATTCTTTTTCACTCAGGACCTTGCATATTTATTTTATGTTTCTAGATCCAATAAATGCGGAAATGAAAAAGGTACCACTTAAAGAACAAAATAGTACCAAAACCCCTCTTACAGATTCTCATTCACTCAGGATCTAGCATGTTTAATTTTATCTTTCTGGGTCCAATACTAACGGAAAATCAAAAAGGACCTGTTAATGAAAAAAAGTACCAAAAAATTCCCTTTTATAGATTCTCATCCACTCAGGACATTGCATATTGAGTTTTATTATTCTAGGTTCAATATTATCTAAAATTCAAAAAGTACCAGTCAAAGAACGAAAAAGTACCAAAAAGCCGTCTTACATATTTTCATTCACTCAACCCCTTGCATGTTTAATTTTATGTTTCTAGGTCCAATCCTTACGGAAATTAAAAAAGTACCAGCTAAAGAACAATAAAGTACCAAAAGCTTCCCTGTTATAGATTCCTATCCACTCATTACATTGTATATTGAATTTTATGTTTCAAGTTCCATTAATAACGGAAATTCAAAAAGTACCAGTTAAAAAACAAAGAAGTTCCAAAAAGCGCTTTTACAGATTCTTCTTCACTCAGGACCTTGAAAGTTAAATTTGATGTTCATAAGATCAATATTAACAAAAATTAAAAAAAAAACAGTTAATGAACAAAAAAGTACCAAAAACTTCCCTCTTATAGATTATCATTCACTCAGGACCTTGCATGTTTGATTTTATCTTTCTAGGTCCAATTCCAACGGAAATTCAAAAAGTACCATTAATGAATAAAAAAGTACCAAAAAGTTCAATCTTATAGATTCTCATCCACCCAGGACATTGCATATTGAATTTTATAGTTTTAGGTACAATACTAACGGAAATTCAAAAAGTACCAGTTAAAGAACAAAAAAAGACCAAAAAGTTCCGCAATAGATTCTTATCCACTCAGGGCATTGCATGTTTAATCTTATGTTTTAAGGGCCAATATTAACGATAATTAAAAAAATACCAGTTGTAGAACCAAACAGCTAATGAAAAATATCAAATTTCCCGTATTTCCTTTTTTTGGTACTATTTTTTCCCCCCATTAAAGTATCAAAAATTTCAGTATTTTCAGTTCCAAAATACAGGTTTTACCCATTTACTACCTAAAACAGATGAATTTCGTAAATGTGCCAGACACCTATTTCCTTTTTTTTTTTTTTTTTATTTAATGGACAAAAATAAATATTAAATTAAAAAAAGTACAAGTTTATTTAAAAAAAGTAACAGTTATGGTGTTTTCTTTTCTACAAAAAATGTGACATTTTATTTAAAAAAAATTTAATTTGAAGTCTGTTTCTTAAAAATTTTGCTCCTGAAAAGGGTGGCTTGTTTTATTCTAAAAAACTCACCCTTTTTTGAAAGCAACAATTTTATGAAACAGACACCAAATTGCATTTTTTTAAATAAAATGTCACACTTTTTTGTAGAAAAGAAAACACCATTAGAGAACGAAAAAGTGACAAAAAATCCCTCTTACAGATTCTCATTCACTCAGGAACTTGTATGTTAAATTGTATGTGTCTAGATCCAATAAATGCGGAAATTGAAAGGTACCAGTTAAAAGACAAAATAGTATCAAACCCCCTCTTACAGATTCTCATTCGCTCAGGACCTTGAATGTTTAATTTTATCTTTCTAGGTCCAATACTAACGGTAATTTAAAAAGTACCAGTCAATGAACAAAAAAGTACCAAAAACTTCCCCTTATAGATTCTTATCCACTCAGGACACTGCATCTTGAATTTTATGTTTCTAGGTCCAATACTAACGGAAATTCAAAAAGTACCAGTTAAAGAACAGAAAAGTACCAAAAAGTTCCCTCATAGATTCTTATACACTCAGGACATTACATGTTGATACCAGCTGTAGAACCAAAAGCTAAACAAAAATATCAAATTTCCCGTGTTTCCTTTTTTGGTACTATTTTTTTCCCCCTATTAAAGTATCAAAAATTTCAGTATTGTAGTGTGAGCCCATAATTTAGTACGAATATGTCAAAGAATGGAAGAAAATGTTTTGAAAAAAAAGTACCAAAAATAGTTACGATTTTCACCCCTTAAATGTTCGAATTTCGAAAAAGTACCAAATTTGTATTCGTGTTTTTTTGATAAGTTTCGAATGTGGTATAAACTTTGATTCTATGTTTATTGGTTCAAAAGACAGATGGGGTGTCAAAAAAGTACCAAAATTCAGATTTTACCCGTTTACTCCATAAAAGGGCCGAATTTCAAAAAAGTACCAGACACCTGTCCGCTTATTTTTCTAAAGAACAACGATAAGTGTTACATTTTTTTTGTATCTCTTTTAGTTTTGGAGATATAAGGTTACCGTATTTTCCCGTTTTTACCCTTTTTTACCCCCTAAACATTTGAATTTCCAAAAATCCCGTCTTCGTGGATCGATTTGGAGGGTGACCAATCTCTGGTCCAAATTTCAAGTTTTTAGCTTCAGGCGTTTAGGCTGTGCGATGATGAATCAGTCAGTGAGTCAGTCAGTAACGTTTCAATTTTATATATGTACTAGCATTTAACCCGCTACTTCGTTAGCTTCTCCTTTTTCTTCGTGGACATATTTTTATGCCAAAGTCTATTTTCAAAAAAGTACCAGGCACCTGTCCCCTTATTTTTTTTAACGAACAACAATAAGTGCTAAATTTTTTGGATCTCTTTAATATTTGATTTTTATGGTTAGCGGAATCGATTTGGTGAGAGGCCAACCTTCGGTCCAAAAGTCTGCTTTTTAGCTTGAAGAGTTTAGGATGTGCGATGATGAATCAGTCAGTTACTTTACAAATTTATATTATATAGAGATGGAGAAAAATGGTGAGAAAACAGTAACAAAATTAGGAACGATTTTCACACCTTAAACTTTTGAATTTCAAAAAAGGTCCAAACCTGTTTTGTATTTTTTAGATAAGCTAAAAATGTGATACAATATTTATTTACCCTTTTACACCCCAAAAAGGCCTTCCTTCAAAAAAGTACCAGACACCTTTCCGTTTATTTTTTTTAATGAACAATAATTAGTATTCAATTTTTTGTATTTCTTTTTGTTTAGGAAATATACGGTTAGCGAATTTTTCTAATAAACAAAAAAAAGTGCTGATGTTTTTTATCTCTTTTAGTTTAGGAGGTATGAGGTTCGCGGGATCGATATACATAGGTACAATTTTCACCCCTGAAACGTTCGAATTTCGAAAAAGTACCAAATTCGCATATGTATTTTTTAGATAAGTAACAAATGTTATTTAATTTTTATTTCTATACGTATTGGCTTAAAGGCTAGATTTACTACCTAAAACGACCGAGTTTCGTTAAAGTACCAGACACCAATTTGCTTTTTATTTAATGCACAAAAATAAATATTAAATTAAAAAAATTACCAGTTTATTTAAAAAAAATACCAGTTAGAGAACGAAAAAGTAGCAAAAAATCTTTCTTACATATTCTCATTCACTCAGGAGCTTGCATGTTTAATTTTGTGTTTCTAGATCCAATAAATACGGATATATAAAAGGTACCAGTTAAAGAACAAAATAGTACCAAAAGCCCTCTTACAGATTTTCATTCACTCAGGACCTTGCATGTTTAATTGTATCTTTCTAGGTCCTATACCAACGGAAATTCAAGAAGTACCAGTCAAAGAATAAAAAAGTAACGAAAAGTTTACTCTTATAGATTTTCATCCACCCAGGACATTGCATTTTGAATTTTATGTTTCTAGGTCCAATACTAACGGAAATTCAAAAAGTACCAGTTAAAGAACAAAAAAGTACCAAAAGCCTTCTTACAGATTCTCATTCACTAAGGACCTTGCATGTTTAATTTTATCTTTATAGGGCCAATACCAATGGAAATTCAAAAAGTACCAGTCAAATAATAAAAAAGTACCAAAAAATTCACTCTTTTAGATTTTCATCCACCTAGGACATTGCATTTAGAATTTTATGTTTCTAGGTCCAATACTAACGCAAATTCAAAAAGTACCAGTTAATGAACAAAAAAGTACTAAAAAGTTCCCTCATAGATTCTTATCCACTTAGGACATTGCATCTTGAATTTTATGTTTCTAGGTCTAATAATAACGGAAATTTAAAAAGTACCAGTTAAAAAAAAAGAAGCTCAGAAACGCGCTTTTACAGATTGTAATTCACTCAAGACATTGCATGTTCAATTTAATTTTTCTACGTCCAATGCTAACGGAAATTCAAAAAGTACTATTTAAAGATCAAAAAAGTACCTAAAAGCCCTCTTACAGATTCTCATTCACTCAGGACCTTGCATGTTTAATATCATGTTTCTAGGTCCAATACCAACGGAAATTCAAGAAGTACCAGTCAAAGAATAAAAAAGTACTAAAAAGTTCACTCTTATAGATTTTCATCCATTTTTATTTTTAATTTTATGTTTCTAGGTCCAATGCTAACGGAAATTCCAAAAGTACCAGCTAAAGAACAAAAAAGTACCAAAAGCCCTCTTACAGATTCTCATTCACTCAGGAGCTTGCATGTTTAATTTTATCTTTCTAGGTCCAATACCAACGGAAATTCAAAAAGTACCAGTCAAAGAATAAAAAAGTACCACTCTTATAGATTTTCATCCACCCAGGACATTGCATTTTGAATTTTATGTTTCTAGGTCCAATACTAACGGAAATTCAAAAAGTACCAGTTAAAGAACAGAAAAGTACCAAAAGTCTTCTTACAGATTCTCATTCACTCAGGACCTTGCAAGTTTAATTTTATCTTTATAGGGCCAATACCAATGGAAATTCAAAAAGTACCAGTCAAATAATAAAAAAGTACCAAAAATTCACTCTTATAGATTTTCATCCACCCAGGACATTGCATTTTGAATTTTATGTTTCTAAGTCCAATACTAACGCAAATTCAAAAAGTACCAGTTAATGAACAAAAAAGTACCAAGAAGTTCCCTCATAGATTCTTATCCACTTAGGACATTGCATCTTGAATTTTATGTTTCTAGGTCTAATAATAACGGAAATTTAAAAAGTACCAGAAAAAAAGAAGCTCAGAAATGGGCTTTTGCAGATTCTCATTCACTCAAGACATTGCATGTTCAATTTAATTTTTCTACGTCCAATGCTAACAGAAATTCAAAAAGTACTATTTAAAGATCAAAAAAGTACCTAAAAGCCCTATTACAGATTCTCATTCACTTGGGACCTTGCATGTTTAATTTTATCTTTCTAGGTCCAATACCAACGGAAATTCAAGAAATACCAGTCAAAGAGTAAAAAAGTACCAAAAAGTTCACTCTTATAGATTTTCATCCTCCCAGGACATTGCATTTTGAATTTTATGTTTCTAGGTCCAATACTAACGCAAGCTAAAAAAGTACCAGTTAATGAACAAAAAAGTACCAAAAAGTTCCCTCATAGATTCTTATCCACTCAGGACATTGCATCTTGAATTTTATGTTTCTAGGTCCAATATTAACGATAATTAAAAAAATGCCAGTTGTAGAACCAAAAAGCCAATGAAAAATATCAAATTTCCCGTATTTCCTTTTTTTGGTACTATTTTCCCCCCACTAAAGTATCAAAAAATTCAGTATTGTAGTGGGGGCTCGTTATTAAGTACGAGTATGTTAATGAATGGAGAAAAATTTTTTGTAAAAAAAGTACCAAAAATAGCGACGATTTTCACCCCTTAAATGTTCGAATTTCGAAAAAGTACCAAACTCATATTCGTATTTTTTTCATAGGTTTCGAAAGTGGTATAAGCTTTGTTTCTATGTTTATTGGTTCAAAAGATAGATGGGGTGTCAAAAAAGTACCAAAATTCAGGTTTTACCCGTTTACTCCCTAATAGGGCCAAATATCAAAAAATACCAGACTCCTATCCGCTTATTTTTCTAAAGAACAATGATCAGTGTTATATTTTTTTTGGATCTCATTTAGTTTTGGAGATATAAGGTTACCGCATTTTCCCGTTTTTACCCTTTTTTACCCCCTAAACATTTGAATTTCCAAAAATCCCGTCTTAGTGGATCGATTTGGGGAGTAACCAATCTCTGGTCCAAATTTCAAGTGTCTAGCTTCAGGCGTTTAGGCTGTGCGATGATGAATCAGTGAGTCAGTGAGTGAGTCAGTAACGTTACAATTTTATATATTAGATATACATAGATATTAACTTATATAATAGAAGTCATTTATGAGTAAATTTTTTTACTTTGTTCCTAACAAGTACTTATTAAATTTTTCAATATCAGTATTTTGTTTAGATAAGAACATTTAAAAAACTAGTGAAAGAATCAATTTGTAAGCAGATTTGGATTCAGCACGCTAAAGTCAAAAAAATCATATAACAAAGTTCTCGCTCCCGACTTTGTTTGCTGACCAGTGTAATTAGGAAACTAAATCTCTTTCACTTGTTCACTTAAAAATGGATATTTTGTTACAAGAAATCGCTTTAAACGAGTGTTTGCACAGATGTGGTCCACATTTTATGTACTGCCTGATAATAAAAAAAATAATAAATAATGTTTAATTTAATCCAATTTGCACGTACAAGTGTAAATTATAAGTGCGTGTGTATGAGTGTGTGCTTCATTTTTAATTCAGACCTTGCAAAATGTCAATTTCAAAGTACCCACATATTTTTCTTTAAATATTGACCAATAAAGTCGTAAATTTTTAATCAAGTGTAAAGAAATACTTTTTACTTTTCTTCTGCAATCTCATGCATTTGCAAATTCATATACAATATTTATACTTTTTACATAAAAGTATATTCGATTTCAGTCACACAAAGTAAAAAGCAATCACATTACGAGTATTATTGCCAAAATAGGGAAGAAAATGAGAAAAACAAATGCGGAGAACGCACAACACAAATTACGTTCTTCTTCTTTGATAATTTTATTTTGGTATTTTGCAAAACAAACAAGTTATAGTGCTATATTCGGCTGTGCCGAATCTTTAATACCCTCCGCCGACAGTTCGAATGTTTTAGGAGTAAAATATCTGTATGATGTCTTTTTATTATTATAATCTTTATAAAAACACACATCTGCATTAAAATTGGGTGCCGTTTAAACTTATATTGACCTACAATCAGAATGTTTAAGGGTTTTTTTTAACAATTTTAACTAGCTTGAGTAAAATATCATGATTCGTAACCTAAAACTAACTTTCAATTAAAGTTCCGGTTAACAATATGTTTTGATAGCTATAACCGATAGTTAATTATAAACGAACTTGGTGAAAATGGTCGTAAGCCCAACATAAATGATTTTCAAGAGCGCAATTTATATTACAGCCATGGTAAGCTTTGAACCAATCTTCCCAAATTCTGCAGAGTGATTTCTGGTATTAAAAAACATAAATTTCAATACAGCAGTGCAATTAGTTTAAGCGATTGCAGTGAATTTTAGAAGGCTGCTAAAATGGGATTTAAGGTATTTTATGGACCGTATATCACAAAATTGCACAACATTTTTTCTGGCCATATGAAGCTAAGCTGGAAGAAAGTTTACCGCAATATCTATGTATATCTGCTACGGTTTAAGGCGTATTTAATTATTTTACCAGAGTGGGCTTTATATGGGGCCTATGGTAAATTATGGACCGATCTTCACGAAATTTCACAGTGTCATTGCTAGTTCTATAAAACTATGAAGTACCAAATTTTGTTATGATAGTATTATTTTTTACGTTTTTAGGCGTACTAAGCTATTTTCCGGGAGTAGGGTTTATATGGGGCCTAGGGTAAATTATGGACCGACCTTCACGAAACCTAACAGTGTCATTTCTAGTCTTATTAAACTGTGACGTGCCAAAATTTTTTATGATAGCCTTATTTTTTACGTTTTTAGGACTACTAAACTGTTTTCCGGGAGTAGGGTTTATATGGGGCCTAGGGTAAATTATGGACCGATCTCTTCGAAATTTCACAGTCTTATTTCTAGTCCTATAACACTTTGATATACCAAATTTTGTTATGATAGCATTATCTTTTACGGTTTACGTACTAAGCTGTTTTCCGGGAGTAGGGTTTATATGGGGCCTAGGGCAAATTATGGACCGATCTCCACAAAATTTCACAGTCTTATTTCGAGTCCTATAAAACGTTGATGTACCAAATTTTGTTCTGATGGCATTAGTTTTAACGGTTTTAGGCGTACTAAACTCTTTTCCGGATGTAGGGTTTATATGGGGCCTACGGTACATTATAGACCGACCTTCACGAAATTACACAGTGTTATTTCTAGTTCAATAAAACTTTGATGTAACAAATGTTGTTATGATAGCATTATTTTTTACGTTTTTAGGACTACGAAACTGTTTTCCGGGAGTAGGGTTTATATGGGGCCTAGGGTAAATTATGGACGCATCTTCACGAAATTTTACAGCTTGATTTCAAGTCGAATAAAACGAATTCTTGCAAAAATTATATCATTCTGTGCATTATTCCGCCATTTATGTTAGTTTTTGTAACAAAATTATAAATTTTTTTTAGGTGGTGGTTCCACATTTTGATTCATAGCTCTGATCCTACTGAGCCGATTTTGCTGGATTTCAATCCCAAACTGCTTAGGACAACTACAAGCAATTTGACATCAAGTTTGCTTATTTCTTTTGAGTTTTTCGAAAGTGAGCGTGTTTTCAACAGACGGACATGGCTAAATCGACTAAGAATTGCTCAAGGAGCTAGAATAAATAAACTTTATGGGGTCTGAGATGAATAATAAAAAAGTTCCACACGGAATGACAAACTTAGCATACCCTCTTCACAACTAATTGTGGTGGAGGGTATAAAAAAACAAGTAAGAGTGCTATATTTGGCTGTGCCGAATCTTTGATACCCTATACCGACAGCTAGAATATTTATGGGATCTATAAATTATGAATTAATATTTATAAAAACATATGTGTTTTTCCACAGAAAAGCCTACTTTTTGTCACGTTACGACACCAACCGTTTTTAATTTACATTTAGTGAAAGAGAGGAACAATTTGAACAACATTGCTCTAATATATAAGACTAATTGCTTGGTATCGTAACGTGACAAAAAGAAGACTTTTCAGTTGAAATACCCATATGGTAATTTATTGACCGACAATCAGAAAGCTTTATGTTTATTTGAGCAAATATTTTCGAGAGGGGAATTTGCATCGGATCCATGTTAAATTATTATATTATATCTGGTACAAAAAAAAACCTAAATTAGATAAAATTTCGTTATAGTAGTAAACTTCGTTATGGCGTTTTATAGATTTTAAAGTGATTTCCAGAAAGCAGCTTTATTTGAGACCTAAAGTAAATTATGGACCGATTATTACAAAACCGTATGGCTTTATTTCTTGTCATATGAAGCTTAATTGAACCAAATTTTACCACAGCATCTATTACCACTCAAGTCTCAGTAAGCCAGGAGTAACAGTAACTTTACGTTACCGTAAAAAAGTAAAGGCCCAACTACAATATGCATAATCTGTTTTAAGAAACTGCCAAAAATGACAAAAGTTAACCAACAAGTTTTTTTAAGTTCAATATGGTTCGACACATGTGAATCACATGTATTCGCACAATTGCTTAATCCAACTTAAGCATATTATAGTTGAGCCTTAAGACTGCTAACTATATTAGTTCTAATTGCTTTACATGCAACAAAATGAAGCAGCTGATTCGCAACGTAACTGCTACTCTCGGCTAACTGAGCCTAAAACCTTTCAATTTGTTTTTATTATTGTAGCGCATTGGTTAAAACCAGCTACTTTTGAATTGATTGTTGTAAGATATTTTTTATCATAAACCAAAAACTTGAATTTTTTGATCATGAGCAAATGTTTCAGATACCGATATCGTTTAAATTGTATACCGGTATTGATACCGGTATTATATAATTTTTCAAATAGAAAAAATTTATAGTTTCAACACTTGTGCTAATGAAAAATATGTTTAATAACTTGACGCTCTACGATTACAACGCTGTATTAAAGGAACGTGAAATACTACTGAACTACAGCAAATTAAAAGCTATTTTTCATATAATTTACTTGTGGAAATAAAAAAGAAAGAATACATTATTTTTGCGAATAAAACCTTTCTAGGTGCATTGGCAAAAGGCAATTTCATTGAACATGCAATTGATCTTATTGTCAGAGAAAGTGTGAAGATGCACACAAATAGCCAACATATATAGTTGCTAAGATCTTGATGAAGATAATATATGTAAGTTGCAGTACAAATTCATCTTAAGACTGTATAGAAGCAATCCTGAAAAATATGAAAAAGGAAATTTATCTTTAAAGCTAAATGACAACAATATACTTGCATTAGCGAGCATCAAACAATTACAGCAGAAACATTAAAATTATTATTTCTATAGTATAAATAAATCAAAGATCTTTCAATATGAGTAAAAAAAAGTAATTTTTAGTTTTGACATTCCATAAATCTGATATGAATAAAGATGTCATAGTGAAATTTGGCAGTTCTGTATTTTGAATAAAAAAAATACCATAATTCTCAATCTCAACCAAAAGCGACACATTATTGATAATAGTTTGAGAAAAATCATAATTAAGTTCTAATCAAATTTACAAAAACTTAATTTTTTCTAAACAACATAAAATATTTGTTTCCAGCAGCATGCTACATCCGCAATTACCAATATTTTGATGCAGTTTTTTGGATACCATATTTCTAATATGTTTGCTGTCGAATGGCATTAACATTTTCGAAATCGCCGATAACAAAAAATTGGACTTTTGGCAGATGAAATTAAATTTTCAGCCACAGAGCGTCGTAGGCTTATTTCGGTAAAAAGGAAATTAAAAAAAATTAGGTCGTAGTTAAAAAAATATCAATTTATACCCGTCACTTCCTGTTTTTAATGAAACAACATTGCAAAAACCACGTGTACGTGTGTAAAAAAATTTGCATAACTTTGAAGCTAATTGAGACCACGTAATAAAACTTTAACAATATAATAAAGATACTATAGGCTAATTTCGGTTAAAAATAAAACAAAATTAGGACTAAGTAAGAAAAATTTTGACTTAATTTTTTTAACTAATAAACATCAATAAATTTCCTTTAAGAATCCTTAACTTTTTTTTATTAGTTTTTGGTTCGAAAAAATTATTTAAAAAAAAACATTTTTTTGAACATGTCAACACTTTACTACCCTCTAGCTCAACAAATAAGCATCAAAAAATAAAATATTTCGCTCTCTCATTCATATCTACTAGAAATATATGTAGTTATGACAAATAAAGGGTGTTTTTTATAGAGTGATACAAGTTTAAATCATAATAAAACATTGAAATATATTTTTGATATCAATAAAACGGTCTTTATTGGATAGACAATTTTATGACATTAATGTTTAAGTATGATTTCGGCCATGTGGCCGCCACGGCTGGCGCGTAGAAAGCGCAATCTGGAACACCAATTTTCAACAACTTTTCGCATTCTGACCATCATCGTTTCTGAAGACATATGGGCCAATGACTCCGTCAGCCCATAAAGCTCACCAAACAGTAATTTTCTGTGAATGTAATGGTGTTTCGACAAAAGCTTGAAAATCCTCCTCACTCCAAATGCGATAATTCTGCTTATTTACGAACCCATTCAATCAGAAATGGGCTTAATCGGAAGATAAAATTTTGAATGGAAATTCTAAATCAATATCAATTTGTGCTTCAGCCCATTCGCCGAATTATTTTGATTAAAAATTTCAACAATTTGCACGCGTTGCTCTGGTGTAAGTCGATCCATAATGAAATGTCAAAGCAAACTTAACAAAAAGCAACTATCAGCTATTAAATGGGTGGTCAAAAAAAGCAGTGATGCCAACTCAAAGTTGTATTACTCCAAAAAAAACACCCTTTATAAAGGAATTCCAACAAAAAATTTTTATTTCCATAAGTAATTTTTGGCTTGGACGAGATCATTCAAAATTTTCGTGGTTCAAGCCATACTTTCTAGTGATTAAGTAAATAATTCTTTCCGTGCAATAACTCATAATCTTATAAGTGTGAAAGTTTGTATATTTGTATGTTTGTTAGTTTGTGACTTAATCAACCGCTTAATGAATTTGCATAAAATTTGGTAGACGGATAAAACATGGAACAGATTCAAATATAGGGTACTTTTAAAGAGTAAAATCGGGGGGAAAACTGGTACTTTGGTACATATTGCATATGGTTTAGATTAATATATAGGATACTTTTTAAAGGCTAAATTTTGTACTTTCTATTGGGTAAATTTAATATACATACAGATTATATCCTACATTAACATAAAGGAAACGCTGATACTCTTTCACCTTTGGAACTGTTTCTTCTTACGAAAAAGAATATCATAAGGCCCAGATTAAAATAAAGTGTACTTTTGCTCTTTCCCTTTTTGATAAATTTGATATAAATGGTCCGGATTATAGATATTTAGAGATCCCTTGCTTTTCATAAGGACGGTTCAATGACGGTTGCTCTAGAGTATCGATGGTTCAAAATTTGTATGTCTGTATTGGCGAAAAATAATAATTCCAATAATATTGCTTATTGAAATATTTTAACATAAAATAAGTAAAGATGTAAAAAACTACATAAAGCGTTATAAATCTTGCATTAATTTTCACGTGAACGAAGTCACGGGTAAATGAAAAATGAAATGTTCTACACGCAAAGAAAAAACATGGTTGTGGTAAACATATTCTAAGAGCAACATATTATGATAAGATTCATGATTGTGGTCACCATATTAAGATTATTATTGAATCATATTATGACTAAATATACTCGTCATAATATTTTGCCCTTAATCATATTATTATTCTGTTAATCATACTAAGTTAAGAAGTAATCAAATTATTGTCATGTTAATCATAATAAGCTAAGAAATTAATCATATTATTGTCATCTTAATCATAATAAGCTAAGAAGTAATCATATTATCGTCATGTTAATCATAATAAATTTAGAAGCAATCATATTATGATACAGCACCTTTCATAGCTGTCATAAAAATACAAAATAAATTAAAATACTTTTGCACCGATTTTTTATTTTGTGGCTTTTTACAATTGTTCTTAATGTTAATCAAATAGCGGAGTTCAATTTAAGGCTTGCAAAAGAGCAAATGAAAAATCTGTGGTTTTCATGGGCAACCGCGTGTGTCCATCTTTTCGATTTGAGGATGTTGATGAAATATCGTAGCACTTTTATAAAATATAACGAAATCTCTGTGTGTTTTGTTGTTGGATTTTACAAAAAAACTATGATATTTTGCATTTGCACTATTACATTACTAATACTTGAATGAACTCCGCTAATATTTTAATTTTTTAATTTCTTTTAACTTGTTTTTTTTATGGAATTTTATCTTTTAATTGTTTAACCGCTCACAAATAAAAAAAACGACACAACTGCTTCAAAATTATTTTACAAATGGCGCTAACATAAAATGATTAGAGTAAAAATAGTTTGATTGCATCTTTAACATAATATGATTAATGTATCGAAAGTTATCATGTTATGGCTATTAAATATCATGATATGGTTGTGAGAAATATAATATGTTTAGAAAGTTATTATAATTAAGTTGTTAGAAAAATAATTATTTATCGCAATAATTGCGATAAACATTGATATGTTTACAGTAACTATAATATTGATGATATTAAATAAAAATAACAATTATTTGTGTACGACAACAATATATTGTTACATTAAACATAGTGTTGTTGCCGTAACCATGCCCAAGCATATTTTTTCTCTGCGTGTACATAGTTATATGCAGGGCAAGTTTTTTATGGCATATGCCATTTTTGAAATCTTTCAATCTTTTTTTGCCGTGAACTCCATCTACATTTACTTAAAATATGCGACACTCTAAAATTTTGCATTTACAAAATAATAATGTACAACTATAAAAATCAAAATTCGAAATAGCAAAAGAAAACAAAAACAAGAAAGAAACGAAAATATTAAAAAAATAAAATCTAAAAATCACAAAATTCACTCGCATTGATATTGGGGATTTTCTGCATTTATTTGTAGTTATCTTATAGTTAGTTGTTAAAAAGTTATCTATGTATAAATGCATTATTTTTGTAGTCGACTACCAAATTGCTTGCAGGTGGGTACATATATGTATGTATGTATATAAGTGTGTGAAGGTAGTGAGATGGATGAATGCAATAGGTATGATTGGAACCATGTATAAAGGAATGTAAGAGTGATTATTAATGAGTGTATATGAATTTATATTAGGTACCTAGAGAGTAATGAGAGGGTGACCAGGAGTAACCAAGATTAATTATGTACATGCGTGTGTATACTTGCGTGTTTTCAAGATGGGATGAAGTGTGAGATGATGACGACGTTTCCCGGGCGTAAAGATAACTGTAAGCGAGAGCAACTGCAGAAAAATTCCTGCTGGAAAGCAAAGGGTGGTAGAAAATAAACTTCCTTGGATGGGAGTTGAATAGCTGTTGGAAACTTGAGGAGAATTTCCGGTTACACCAAAATAGGTGCGAATAAAAAGACCAGTGGGGAATTTCAGAATGAATTCACAAATATAAGTATTTATTTCTAGTTTAATTTTTACAACTGCCATCAGCTCTTGATGAGTGCGGATGTTTTTAAGTGATATCTTTTGTGAAATAAAAACAAACAAAACAAATTAAAGCCGAACCAAGCTACATATGTATATTATTCGTAATAGGTGCGGAGAATAATATTATTTTAAATAGTCACGGAAAATAGTATTATAACTGTCATCTAAAATAACGTGCGTACATAGATACGTCTCATACGTTCAATAAAGTGTTAAAAACGGCGAACTTTTGTCTGATAAAAAACTAGTTAAAGTTTTCCTACTTGAGTACAAACATTCAGTCGATAGTAATATCGATAGTGAAATCTTAACTACCAATATATATCGATAGAAGAAAATATCGATAGTATCCCAGCACTAATAGACCCCTTGTCAGGGAAAAAAGGAAGTTGAGAAGACAATGGCAAAATAATCGTTTCCCAACCATCGAGGCCTAACTGCGGTAATGCCAGGCAACTCTACGCAACAAACTGATACAGAAACAGGACTCTGCAATAGAAGGCTATCTAAACAGACTAGATGCCACAAAAAACTCCAGTTACAGCTTATGGAAGGCTGTAAGACATATACAATGCCCTATAACCCACGAATCTCTTAATAATTTTAATGATCTTGACGTACTTTTGGATACACAATTAGACTTTAAAAGTCACATATTGTTAACAATCAATAAGGCTACTGGAGTACTTGGGTTCATAAAACGTTGGGCTAAGAAGTTTTCCGATCTACATATATACAACAAAGCAATTGTTTACTACCCTAGTTAGACCAATTCTTGAATATGGATCTGTTGTTTGGGACCCTCAACATCAAGTACACTCTAACAAAATTGAGTCAGTTCAAAAACAGTTTCTGTTGTTTTGTCTTCGCGGTTTGCGTTGGAACCCTAACATAAGGTTGCCATCATACGAAAAGTCGTAGGCGTATGTTAAATGTTACTTTTTTGTTAAAATGAATGAACGGTAGTCTTCATTCCGAATTTCTTCTTAGTAAAATAAATTTACATATTCCTCTTCGATCATTAAGACATTATAATATCCTAAGCATAAAATATTACAGCACAAGCTATGCTAATTTTGATCCATTTCGTAGACAATTTTAGAAATGTCGTTTAATACATTCTTATGGGAAGGTATCGATATAAAAATAGGGATGAACACGTTATGCTAGTTTGAACACTATTTATTGGCTTGACATTTTAATTTAAAAAAACGGTTTTAATCGACTTTATCAGAATTTTGTTTTTTAACTTAGAGGTGTTTGCAAGTGAACTACTCATATTTTAACGAAAGTTAGACCGATGAATTTATTGGCAACCTTTCTTCATCCGAACTATTAGCGTTCAAATATGCTCCAGTTACATCTTGCAATGTTAAAAGAGTGTTTTAATTTAATAAACTGTTTTATGCGATAACAGGAGATTACATATTTATTTTTTAAAATTTTAAGAAACATGCTATTGTACTACACAATTTAATAAAAAACATAATTAAATAAATGTTTCTTAATTACAACATGTTAATTTTTGCCATTTTTTATACTTTTCCATGCCATTTTGCCAGTCATTTTTAATCATTTTTCGTGCCATTTTAAACTTGCCCTGGTTATATTATACAAATGAGATTTTTAATACATATTCGTGGTGTTTTTTATTTGACCAAAAATTTTTTTAGTACAATTATGGTCAAAAAGGTACAATTTCTAGAGGTGTTGGTACAATTATAAAATTAAAAAATGCCACCCCTGGTGTGCTACGTACGGAGTTACAAAATCAATACAACCTCCTTTTTTGGTGGTGGGTCAAAAATAAGTTCAATAAATAAATAAATAAATAGATTGCCATGAATAAATATGTGCTTATGCGGCTTTGTGGTGGTTCCGTTTCCTTTTTAAGATCACAAAACCTTGCTTGCCAAGATATGATGTACACACACCTTGTGCGTGTGTACACACATTCATACTTTTAAAAGAATTGTCTCAGGTAAAACACACGTTTGATTGAACCGTAATAAACGTAATTTTTAAAGGATAAAGGATGGTAATGGGCGTGTGTGTTTGTTTTTCACATTTATAAAAATTAAACTTAAAAAAATAAGTTAAGAAAGGCTATCTTCTACATACTTCCAATTGTGCCAATTACTCTTTAGCAAAATTGAAATTATTTTTTTTTTTATTTTCAATAGATTAACATATTTGCGAATAAAAACGTTCGAATAAATCGGAAAAATCTGTCTTAGTAACAATATTATAAGTAATTCATTTGATTATTTTTTTGACCCTTCATTCCGTTTTTATACCCTTCACCGAAGGTAAGAGGGTTTATATAACTCTGTCATTCTGTTTGTAAGTTTCACAATATTGATCCAAACCACTATTATTATTTGTTGCTTTTACGCCATATCGTGGGTGCATAGTGCCAACACAAAATTATTCCAATCATTTCTATTTGAACTTAAGGGTTGTACTGAATTCCATGATATATTTCCCGGATGTAGGTTTATCTCTTCTTCAAGGTTCGTCTCCAGCTACCTCGTGGTCTGCCTCTTCTTCTTCTTCACGAGTCCTATCCATCTCCATTTCCTTACCCGAATTTCAACAGGAATTGGTTTTATTTTGGTCCTGCGGTATACAACCTCATTTTATTGCCAGTTGTGTGGCCACCATATATGGAGAATATGATGCAGGGATCTGTTGAAAAAGGTTTGCAACTTGTTGTTAATTTCAACTGACTTTTGCCAAGTTTCGCAGAGACGTATTTTTGTTTTGGTGCTGATTTGATTACTTCGCCAGATCTTAATCGCGTACCTCCGTTTGGTGTCATTTGGCTGCCTAGGTAGGTGAAGTCTGTGACTGATTCGATGTCCTGGCCGCACAGAGTAAGTGGTTCTGTGTGTAAAGTGTTTATATATAGCGATTTCGTTTTGTCGGCATTGATCTTAAGGCCATATTTACTAGATATAGTATCGATGTCGTTTATTTGACTTTGAACATCAGATTGAGCTTTAGATATTAAGACAACGTCATCAGCATATGCTAGGTCGTTCATGTGTTCCATGCGTAATTGGTATCGGAATACACCACGATGATGGTTGTTGTCAATCGCCCCGATTAAGATTTCGTCAATGACTTTGAGGAACAGTAATGGTGATAGGACGCCTCCTTGCCTCACTCCAGACTTAACAGATATAGGAGGAGATAATTTGTTGCCATGTTTTACGCTACATTCAAAACGCTGATACTGTGCCTTGATAAGATTGTAGATCTTGTCAGGATTGCATTTTCTGCCCATATGCTTTGGTGATTTATTAGATCGAAAGCCTTTTGGCAATCAACAAAAACAAGGAAGAGCGATTCCGGCATCTCGTTTATTTGTTTCATGATTATTCTTAAAGTAGCGATATGGTCGATACATTATTTGCGGCTGCGAAATCCGTCTTGCTGGCGCCGGAGCGTATCATCAATTTTCCTTTCAATACGAATAAGTATGATTTTGAAAAAGAGTTTAAGGCTGCTGCATAGAATTATTATTCCTCTCCAATTATTGCAGTCGCTAAGTGCTCCTTTCTTAGGTATTTAAACTATGATCCCTTGTAGCCAGTCGGTGGGAAATGTTTTGGTTTCCCAGATTTCCTGGAATAGCTAGTGTTCAATTCGTGCAGATAGTTTAGAGTCCCCTTTAAAAGGTGCACACGCACGTTGTCAATTCCAGCCGCTTTACCCCTTTTCATGCTCTGAATAAATGCTTCAATCTCGAGGATGCTGGGACATTGCGTGTTGATACGCGTTAGTTGAAGAACCGGCAGGTTTGGTTAAAATTCAGTCCAGTTGACGGAAGTCTCACTGGGGACATTAAAAAGCTCGAAAAAGCGTTCATACCAGCGTGAGAGTTGTTACACCCTTTAAATTATATATTCTGGGTCCTTATGAGAATAGAAGTTCAAATCCGGTTGTCCGTCTGTCCGTGTGTATGTTGAAATGGGTTTTCCCAAAAATGATGGGACTAGGTTGTCATATATTTATGTCACATAAGCTCCGTTTAAGTTTGCTATTGAAATTCAGCCAGATCGGTCTGATAAATGCTATATTCTGGGTCCTTATGAAAAGCGAAGTTGATTTAATGATGTCCATTTGTCTGTCGTTTTCGAATACCCAAGATATTGTCCCCAGGCTGATATATATTTATTTATATCCTCCAAACCTTTAATTCGGCAGTTCTCTAGTCGTAGGCCAGGTGAATAAATGCAACAAAAAAAGTGAAAACTATAAAGTTTATAGAAATTAAGAAGACTTTAAAAAGTAAAAGTCTTCGGATAAAAAATTAGATATTTATTGCCTAAAATGAGAAACAGTTGTGGTTTTCTGCTCATATCTCATCAATTAGTGAACGAATCTGGCGGAATTTAATAGCAAATAGCAACCTATTCCGGACTATATGTGATATAATAAATTAAATCGCAAAATTTTTATTAAAAAATAGCTTAATAGTGGGTAAAAATTGGCTTAACAAGATTTTATTTCAAAAACGCATAAATATTAATAAATATACTTACAAAATTATTTATTACACCGAAATTACACAAGAGAAATTATTTTATTTGTATAAGACCTTTTTTTAAAAAAAATAAAATATAAGCCTTAATCATCGATAAGATTGAAAATTATGGGGTCAAATGTCAATATTGTAGAAATTCAAACGGAAGGTAAACTTATGTATATGAAAAACGAGGTCATATATTCCATCTCCACCTTAAGTGAAGGGTATAAAATAAAGATTTATGAGGCCATTTCAAAATACCCAAATATTTAAAGTTTATTTTC
The DNA here is from genome assembly GCA_930367215.1 of Pollenia angustigena. Classification (NCBI taxonomy): domain Eukaryota; kingdom Metazoa; phylum Arthropoda; class Insecta; order Diptera; family Polleniidae; genus Pollenia; species Pollenia angustigena. The sequence goes on along the minus strand of OV884061.1, from coordinate 18,803,559 downwards.
ATTTATTGAGCTGTTGTAGTGGCACGTGTCATTCATTGGCTTTACGCGTAAGATGATGGTGATGGTGAGAATAATAACGATGATGTAAAAAATTCAATTTTTGGGTATAGCCAATTTCACTTCAACATGAGTTGATTAATGACGGCAGTATGTTATATAAATTTATTCTTTAAATAAGTAACTTATCTAATATAAAAAAACAAACTTAAAACTTGAAGTTAATAGTGCGCTAGAGTATCAGCGAGTGGGTGGCGGGTTCGAAGGCCGGGAATGGCCTGGGTTGTCCAATTTTTTTTCTGTATTGTCCAGTTACCAGCTCAAATTCAATTTGTTCAGTTAAAAAAAATTCATTTAATCTAAAAAAATATTTTTTATTAAATACACTCGCCAACGAGGTTTTCGACTGGAGAATCCAAACATCTTTCCTAGGGTCATTTGGTGGTTTGATTCTGTAATTGGTTATTCTTTATCACGTCAGGTTTTCGAGATAAAAAAATGTTTTTTTTACATAAAAAATCATTAGTGTATTTAAAAATCAATGCATTTTTAAAAGTGAATGGCGTTATTTGAACGCCAGTCTCCCGGCATGCTTTTGTCTCAAAATCCTTGATACATTCTTTCAATTTTTCTTAAATCTTGGTGAGCACGTGGTGGATTTACGCCTAGGCCCGCGCAAAAGGCAAAAGAATGTAAGGGGAATTCAAATTCGAAAATTGATTTGGCCAAGTTTTACTTTAAACGAATACGAAATTTATATTAAATTATACATATTAAGTAATTCAATTGTTAAATTTACTTCTTAATTAGTAAGTTGATTTAGATGGTTATCCATTCTGATCACAGATTGAATAAAGGAAGAAAAAGTTATATTCTTAAAAAACCGGTGTATATTAACTTTTTATTTTCGTAATACATACATATGTAGATAAAATAATTTTTTTTCCACTGCTTTTAAAATCGCTAGATTTAATGGGAAATTAGCATAATTCCCATCAAGTCAAAGATTCATTGGCAAGTACTGAATATGTGCGCTCTGCAGAAAATATATCCGATATATTACATTCACGGAATCTTCAAGATGTTTACCCTAATGTATTCATAACCTTACGAACTTTTTCGAGTATCCCTGCTATAAAAGATCTTTCTGCTGAACAGGATCTTTTCCACCCTGAAAAGAGTAAAAAACTACTTACCTACGGTCAAGTATGGGCCAAGTTATTGACTATTAAAGTCCAACTTGTGCAAGAAGTAAACTATGAAGATTTAATTAAGACTAAATTAATAAAAATAAGCGTTGATGAAAAAAACTAAATTATTTATTTTTGAAAAATAATATTCATATTAAAAAGTTATTATGTATACATTTAGAGTAACTTTTATTTTTCACAAAACTTATGTTTTTCTATGTTAACTGCATACATACATATCGTCCTATTAAATGCAAACGGACGTAACTACACAAAATTTCGAAATTGAGTTTTTTTATCGATTATGATTCGTTTTATCAAAATACATGTTCGTGCAAAATTTTAGATTCCTACGATCAAAAATTGCGATTTTATTAACGGAATTCAAACGCCAATTACACCTTATTGTTATTGATTTTGTAAAGTTTTTTGCTTCTCCTGTAAAAAAAATGAAAAGTGTAGTTACGTCCGTTTGCAGTTTATTTTATTTAAAACCTCAAATTTGGAAAGAAAATTATAAAATTTGGAATAAAATTTTTTTAACACACCATTAATGTGTAAAATTTTAAAAAGTTAGAATGATACATTACGAAAAACCAAATCAATGTTAAAACAGTAGTTGGTTTCAAACAACTCGGTGTTAAGCAGTAGTTTGTTTTAAACAAATCAACTCAATGTATAATTTGATGTATACGAAAACACAACAATTGAAGCATAGCCGCGAATAACGTTTTAAGTTACAAAATAATATTTTTTTCAGGAGAGCAAAAAAAACGTTTTTTGACAGGCAGCATTATTTGTTTTAAAAAAAATTTTTTTTTTTTTTTTCTATTATTAAAAATAATGATAATAAAAACTTTAATGCAAAAGGCTTTTAAAACATTATTCCGCACTGCAAAACCATTTCGGTTTCATCATTTTGTTAGTAACTTGCAATGTTCTTCCACTGGCTGACACTTTGTACGTCATTTTGAAGGCGTTAAGTTGCATAGTTTTGGTTGATTTGATGTTTGAACAGTGTAAGAGAGTAAGGTCAACGGTTATCAGCAAAAAAAAAGTTTTTGCAAAATGTGGCGTTTACAACCATATTCGCGGCTGTGCTTCAATTGTAAGTCTATAACACAGTTATGTACGGTCAACCTTTCAATACCCTGCAAATAATAGGACCAGCCCAAACACGCGTGTAAAGAGTAGCCCACAAGGAACCAACATAATAATAAAAAAAATTAATAAAAGTTGTATTTACTTTTTTATCTATTTAAAAAAAATGACACTAGCAACACAAAAAAAATGTCAAAATGAAACAAGAATGAATCGTATGAAGAGCATGTTTGGCAAACTAGTTTCAGAGCGTTAGTCTGTGTTCATACGGCTCATGTCTTATTGACAAGATTGCTCCTTTATAGGCGAGAGGGACGAGGGGAAAAGAAACGAGTACGCAGATGCATGTACTGTCTTTACGTTTTGCTTTCTTATTCGTTGTTTAATTTTGTTTTTGTTTTAAATATCAAATAAAACAAAATAAAAAACATGTCGTCAACATGACATGAATCATTTGAACGCCTATTCATGTTCAAAGAAGAAAAAGGAAGAATCTTGTCAATAAGACATGAGCCGTATGAAATCAGACTTAGTGTGAGTCATTTGTTTCGTTGTTGTGTGGAGCAGAGTTGCCAATTTAGCGGGTTTTAACCGTCGAAAAGGCGCATATTTCTTCCTTAGCGCTTTTTTTAAAAGAGCGCTAAATAAGCGCTTTTATAGATACTAGAGTTGTCAATTATTCGCCTTTCATGTTTGTTCGAATAATTCAAATAATTGTTTTTGTTCGTTCGATCGAACGATTAAATCTAAAAAATTATTCGATTAATCGATGAGAATAACGAATAAAAACTAATATTATTACAAAAAATTTACATTTTTTAAATTGATACCATTCTGTTCCATTCATCTACAACCATCTTCTTTATTTTTATAATTGATTGTCAAATATTTGTTTAATAAGAACATAAAATACATTTTTGAAATCCGATTAATACATAACACGCTTTTTGCATACTAAACATTGGGATTAATTACAATCAGGGCTATATATTTTTTAACTTTTCTACATTTTTTTTAAAGGGTGGTCCAACCATAATGCACGATGTTAATTGTGAGTCGCACTTTATTATCAATGTTTTTGACAAACTTAATTTGACATTTCTCTGTTTAAGTGTTTGACAAATTCAACCATGCAAAGGTACACAATTGAGCAGCGCGTTATGTTTGTTGAAGACTTTTACGAAAAGGGGCGTTCAAATCCCAACGCATTTCGGGCACTTCGTGGTTTTATTGGTCAGTATAATCGACTTAATCGGGCATGTTCTAGAAATCGAAATGAAGTGGAATTAAAATCGAACGAAATTTTGAACTCAATTATTTGCAAAATGACTGTAGTTTTTCCTCTTTTTAACAGTGGTTCTTTTAAAGATAATTGGTACTCTAAGTATGAAGTATATAAAAGGGAATATTTTTATGAACTTTCTTTACAGGCTCGTTTTCAAAATTTGAGCGATTTTAAATCCACTTCATTTCGATTTGTAGAACATGCCCGTATGTGTCTACAATTGGGAGAATTGTGCGGTAATTTCAGCAAACCGGGTCTATAGGAAATGTGAAAACAGCTGTGCATGCTCGCGCTGCTCGTTGATGGGCTGGTGGCGTCATCGGGCCGCATTTCTTCGACAATGGTGTTCGATATCACGACATGATAACGGACTTCTTGTAGCCAGAAATTGAGGATATGAACATGGAAGATATGTGGTTCCAACTCGTTTGCGCTCTTTTGCGCGAAAAATTCAATGGTCGTGTTAAAAGAAAAATTGTACGTCAAGAACAAGAACAATTCAAGAGCTAAAGGATAAGATAATTCAGCACATTAACGATATAGAACCTTAATTTTGTCTCAGAATCATTGAAAATATTGGCCATCGGAAAGAGGTATGCCACATAGTTGTCATAGATCTTTCTATAACAATAAAAAATATTCTCTGAAAACTTTATGTTTTATTTACAATTAACATCGTGCGTTTTGGTTGGACCGCCCTTTATGAAATCATTAAAAACGTATCAGAATAAATCAAATTCTAAGCTTTTATTTATTTTTTAATAAAAAAAATTGTTCGATTAATCGACATTAATTAATCGATTTATTCGTTATTCGAATATCGCCATTTTAAAATTAATCGAACAAGAATTTGATTTTGTTTGATCGATTAATCGAATTATTCTTAATCGGCTGACAACTCTAATAGATACCCAACATTTTTGTAATTTTATTTGCATACATTAAAATCAAGACACATTAAACCAAAATTTGTTTCCAGTTTTTCAATTCTTTTGATATATAGTACTCTGAAATGCATACTATACAAGGAAAGAAGTTTATTTTCTAAAGTAATCCATTTCGTTTCTTAAAACATGAAAATCCAAAAATAATTTCCTGATTTAAACTTGTTTTATTCTTGAAAACTCACCCTTTTCGGGAGCAAAATTTTTAAGAAACGGACACCAAACTGCATTTTTTTAAATAAAATGTCACGTGAAATGTCATGTAGCGGATTTTGTGACAATGCGGATTCAAAACTTGTTTTTTTTTTTTGTAAAGTTTAGCAGCTTGGCGCCTTGTATTATAAAACTTTTACTCCGTAGAATTTCCACTCTCCCGTTAACGTTATCTATATGAAGTTTATTTTCGAAAACGTGTTTAAATTAAAAAAATCAGTCCATTATCTAAAAATATGTTAAGAAGAAGGTAAAATAACTCATATTTAATGAAGAATCCCCAGGATATCGTTACCCTTCCTGCAATGGGTATGTCATTCATTTTTATTTTAAGCTTTAATCAAGAGGATTAAAATAATAATAATATGTGACAGCGCATAGGGAAGGGACCAGTAAGGTAAAGAGAACAGTAAAAACCAACTACACAAAACAAGAGGTAGGGACGACCTACGCGCGTTTTCAAGGTTGACCAACACGTTCCTGACGTCATGAGATGTGCTGCTTTCAAACGAGACCAATACCAACACGCTCAGTGATGGTACACCAAAGATACACGTATTTAAATCTTTAAAATCGCTCTCCTGAACAAAACCCTTAGGTCCCTTTCTATTTTGCGCGTCACATATTTTGAATGTATTTTTGTGCACCTGGCTGAAAAATAAAAAATTATAACAATTTTTTGTTTGTTCTACAATCTTAGAGGTAATAAAATTTTGATTCACAATTCATGGAGAAGTCCTAAAGGACGTAATTATAAGCCATTACATATATAATTTAAACTTTATTTTTAATTTGTATGTACATTTCCATACAAAAAATTCAAAAATTGCAATTTTTAGAGATCTTAAAACGTCACTCGATTTCGCTTAAATTCAGAACATATGTTGGTGTGGTTCATACGCAATGATCCAGCCTTTAAGAGAATAAATCGGACTTCTTCAGACGATTTTGAAGAACCCTAATATGTATGTATATAAATTAATAAAAATTAAAACACAATAATTTTAGTATATAATTTTTTTTTTATAATCACTCCTATATTATCAAAAAGGGCGGCATATTAAAGAGTGCCTAGGGCAGAAGCTGGCCTAAATCCGGCACTGCTTGTTCGCGCTCACTGCACCTAGTTTTTTGGAAACAAATCTAAATGCGAATGAAGAAAATGCAAAACATACCAAAGTAATGTAAAAACGCATACTTTAATGATTCTGATATTGCATATCCTTTTTTCCAACCAAATATTCCCCACAGGCAAAGCAAAAATAGCTTGAATCAGTTACACACGATCTCCCTGACATGCTTAATCGCTACTGTTATGAAGATTTAGAATGAATGTGGGCTTCTGGCAAATTAATAATTTTTTTGCCAGAGCGCACCCAGATTAGTTAAAAAACATGCTTCGTTTCTGCAGTAAATTTTTTTTTTCAAATTTATAGACCAGTGCTATATATATACTGTATATAAAGAAAAAAATTGTATTTTGTCCAGACATTCTAATCAATATTCGAAAATGCGATAAGAAACGTACAAAATATATAAATGTCCATACATAAATTGATTTCGTTTGTATTTTCCATACCAATTGGTAATTAGCAAGGCTTTCAGTGAAATAACTTTAAGTATTTTTAATAATCTATGCTCGCAGGAAAGAAATATATTGTACTTTTAAAATTTTAGTTTAAAGTTTCAATAATTTTTCAAAATTTATGATTAAAAAAAAGAGTTAGTAAAATTTATAAATAAATAAATGTACAAAATATGAACATATATGTATGTCGCATTTAGTGAAATAGACAGATACTAGAAAGAACTCTTTCTTTCGCACAACTACATTAAAAACAAAAACTAAAAACTTCGGGTTTATTGTATTGTATGTATTTGTGCGAAGGAATGCGTTCTTTCGAAATTGTGAAATTGGCAGATAGTTATACTTTTTCGTGTGATTTAAATTAATATATCGACCCAAGGTATATTTACACAAGATGGATTCATTCGGGAGTGTAGACATTACACTGGTCGCAGTTTTTTTTTTTAATTTAATTGTTTGCGCTGCTTAAAATATGAGGTTTGGAGTAAGAAATAATGATTTAATTTTTCAGGTCAATCCGACGGTGCCTAGCCGTGCCGGGTGGGGCCCAAAGTTCCCCATATTATAAAAAAAACATATTTTCTATCAGATCTTTATAGTTATACTAGTTGAAAAGCCGAAAATCAAAAATATGGCTTCGTTGCGATCTTCCGCAGAGAAAGTACTTCAAGTGTGCCAAATTTCAGCTTCCTATGTCATCAGATGGCTTCAGAAAGTTGCGGAAAGAATAGGACATACATGCAAACATCCTGACATACTAGAAATTATATATTGTATAGATACATTAAAGTATTTGCTGTTTAATATTTTAGTATGATACGAACGAAAGATTTTTAACCTAATTCTGAATCCAGTGGTGCTGGCCTTTTTTTAGGTTAGCTTTGGTTTTCGAGATACACCGTTATTTCGAAAATTAGGGATGTCGCACAACATATGTTCGCGTAACTCAAAAACGCTTTAGCTTATTGAAAAACTAAAAAAAACCGAAATTCCGCAATAAAATTTACTTTAAGAAAGTTAAAACCTTTTTCTTTATGTTAGCTTTGGTTTTCGAGATATACCGTTATTTCGAAAATTTAGGATGTTGCCCAACATATGTTCGCGTAACTCAAAAATGCTTTAGCTTATTGAAAAACTAAAAAAAACCGAAATTTCGCAATAAAATTTACTTTAAGAAAGTTAAAACCTTTTTCTTTATGTTGGCTTTGGTTTTCGAGATATACCGTTATTTCGAATATTTAGAATGTTGCACAACATATGTTCGCGTAACTCAGAATTATGTTTCTAAAACGACTGCGCATATAAGAAAAACGTTTTACCTTTCAATAAACTAAAGGGTTTTTAAGTTACGCGAACATATGTTGTGCAACCTCCTTAATTTTCGAAATAACGGTATATCTCGAAGACCAAAGCCAACATAAAGAAAAAAGTTTCAACTTTCTTAAAGTAAATTTTATTGCGGAATTTCGGTTTTTTTTAAGTTTTTCAATAAGCTAAAGCGTTTTTGAGTTGCGCGAACATATGTTGTGCAACTTCCTTAATTTTCGAAATAACGGTATATCTCGAAAACCAAAGCTAACTTCAAAAAAAACGGCTAGCACCACTGGATTCAGCGACCCCGAATTAGTTAAAAATCTTTCGTTCGTATCATCCTAAAATGTTAAAAAGCAAATACTTTAATCTATCTATACAATATATAATTTCTAGTATGTCAGGATGTTTGCATGTATGTCCTATTCTTTCTCCAACTTTCTGAAGCCATCTGATGACATAGGTAGCTGAAATTTGGCACACTTGAAGTATTTTCTCTGCGGAAGATCGTAACGAAGCCATATTTTCGGCTTTTCAACTAGTATAACTATAAAGATCTGATAGAAATTCGCATATTCAAACAATTTATTTGCATTTTGTTTATTGAAAAAAAACGCCGATTTTTTCAAACAAATAATTTTACAGAATCAAACAAAATGTTTACTGAAATTCATATAAATTTTAAACAAATAATTTTGCTGAATCAAACAAAAAAGTTTTGGCACAAGCAATGACGCGCACACAAGCAAGCACTGTTGGTGAAGATGAAGTAGAGCAGAGCGGCCGGCTGGCTTTGAGACACATTTTTTTGTTGGAATAATTTTTGAACGAAGTCTTATTTATACACACAATTTTTTTCTCCGTCACTCACTTTTGCTGCATCCTTTCCTTTGCTAATGAAGAAGAAATGTAACCAAAAACGGCGGCAGACCGACTCGATATGTTTTTCGTCATCATTCTATTTTTGTATTTGATGTATTTAAACAAACTGTTTGAAAAAATTGAATACGGGATTTTGTTTTTTTTTTACCAACTTTGAAACCAACCAAAAATTTATTTTGTTTCTTATAATGTTGTCATTTCTGTTGTTTAAAAAAAATTAAACGTTTTTTTTACCTGCTATTGTTTTTGTTGTTTTTTTACTACAAACCTCGTCACGCTATTTTATCATTTTTCTTATTGCTGTACTTTTTTAAAGCGTCCAAAAATAGACTGCATGTGTTTTTTGTTGTAGTTCTTATATTTATCATAAAGAAGTGTTGCTTACAATCAATAAAAAAAAATGCAAAAGGACGACAACATTAAAGAGCATTAAATATTTCATACAAAATTATGAAAACTTGAAACCAATAGCGCGTTTATTATATTTTTGAAGAGTTGTCCACATTTTTGTTGGTTAAATAAAAATCAAACAAAAATATTGATTGAATCAGTAAAAAAATTTCTAGAAATCAAAAAAAATTTCAAACAAGCTTTTGTTTGAAAATAATTCGGCAATAATTTTTTCTGTGTAGTAGACACGCTGCTCTATAAAAGGAACCGAGTTGTCAAAATTGTCTTCATATGAAACAAAAACAATTTAACGCCCATGTACAAATTTTGGCTCATATACACGAAATTTGACGTTTGGGTTCCAACTAGGGGTAATCAGCTGACAAACATATGGGCCAACGAGTTTTCCTAGTGTAAATATACCCTGTATCAAACCCTTTTCGCGAAGTTATCGTAAGCGACATTTAAAAAAAAAATTTGGGTCAAAATTAAAATGGCTTATCAAAGGGTTTCTTGGGAGTCAAAAAATGTCATTACAGTAGACGCTGCTCAGAAATTCGAACTCTCAGAAATTCGAATTTCCAGAAATTCTGTGGAAAAAGAAAGACAAAAAAATGAAAAACAGAAACAAAAAATGTACTTTGGACTTCAAGAAGAATTCTTAACAAAAGTACGGAAAAAACAGAAATAAGGAAAGACAATGAAGTCAATTAAAATTGATAATCATTAAAAGGAAATTTCGATCTACCAAAGGTTTAATACGTCGATGGCTGTGAGTGTTAAACGACAAATCCTTCTGAAGAGATTGAGTGGTTGCAATCGAAACATGTTAGGGTAACCTGTCCGGGTTCGAGCCCAACTGCAGTCAAAAATGAAAAATTATCAAAAAAAAATTTTAAATAATTTTTAAAATTCCTTTCTTCATAATTTAATGAAAATTAAATTTGATGAACTTTAGCCTAATTAAAAATATTAAAATTATCAAAGTAATTTTTGGGAACACAAACTTTTAATTTAAAAGATTTTGTTATTTTGAATGGAAATTTGGTGATAGCAACATTAAATTTAATGAAAATAAGATTAAAGTTGGAAATCAAATATGGGCACTCACTCCAGGTTTATTTTCATTAATGTTTCCAAAAATACCAAAAAACTATGATAAATCCGAGTTAGATATTTATAAAAAGATATTAATTAATACTAATGCCTATAAAAGGGGTTATGCCATAGATGGCAACACAAGGGGCATATACATACAGAAATATTATTAGAAAATTGATTAAACCTAAGAACTCATCTACCACAATACAGCAATCACCCACCTCATCTGATACATCAACAACAAAAGAAAATTATATGGGAAGTGGGTTAATGGATTACAATTCAAATAAACCAAACTATATATACTGGGATGATCCAAATGAGTTGATAGATCGACTTAGACTCCTGCTCGCATCACAAGCTGCAGGTCATAGCAATCATAATAACGAAATTGTGTCTATTATTGAAGAATTATACGAAGCTAACATTATTGAATAACTATTAAATTAACACAAAACAATGTCTATTGATAAATTTGGACATTACATTAACGATACAAGTGATATAATTTCTATGAAGAATGCACCTAAACTGTTTGGGTTCTTTATGGATACAGATAACAACATTGACGTTCAAAACAAAAGAATCAAACATATGTCGAATGCTTTGGAAGAAAACGATGGTGTCAATAAAATGTTTTTACAATCTCAAATTGAAAAAACAGAGAAGGAGATAATGGATCAATTAAACAAGAATATTAATGAAGTTTATCAAATAATAGAGAAAATTAAAAAAGATTTTGAAAGAAGAATGAAAATCTTGAATCAGAAACTATATAACAGGCTTGATATTAAAAATAAAGAACAGGAGATTACAATATTCCCTTAAGTAAAGAAGGTAAACCAAATAATGCATTCAAGAAAAAGAGAATTAGTAAAAGAACTTCATAAACCAGCTCGAAAAAATTTCATACGTCGAAGAGTTGTAATGAAAGGTATAGATGATCTCTGGCAAGCTGATTTAGTTGAAATGGGGAACTATTCTAAATATAATAAAAAATATCGTTATTTATTAACTATCATTGATACTTTTTCAAAGTTTGCATGGGGTGTTGCACTTAAAACAAAAACAGCAACTGAAGTATTTCAAGCAATGGAAAGTATTTTAAAATTAGGTCGAGTTCCCAAAAAATTGCATACTGATGATGGTAAAGAATTTTTCAATAAAAAATTTAAAACCCTCATGGACAACCACAATATCAATCACTATTCAACATATAGTATAATGAAAGCCTCAATAATAGAACGATTTAATCGAACTCTAAAAGGAATGATGTGGAAAGAATTTAGTTTTAATGGATCATATTATTGGCTTGATATTTACAAAGATCTAATTAATAAATATAATAGAAAAGTTCATCGCACCATTAAAATTGCACCAATTGATGTAAATTCTAAAAACGAAATGAAATTATTGAAAACAGTCTACAATCATCTAAAAATATATAAAAAATCTAAATTTAATGTTGGAGATTATGTACGCATAAGTAAATATAAACACATTTTTGAAAAAGGTTATACTCCCAATTGGACAACAGAAGTTTTTTAAATTAAAACAGTAAAAGTTACCTATCCCTCAACATACATATTGGAAGACTATCAAGGCAATCCAATTAAAGGTGGTTTATATGATGATGAACTTACAAAAACTCGATTTCCTAATACATATCTTGTTGAAAAAATTCTTAAAACTAAAGGAGAAATGGTCTATGTAAAATGGTTAGGATTTTCTAATCAACATAATTCTTGGATTAATAGAAATGATATATTATAGTTTGTAAGAGTAGATATAATAATAAAATTAGTATGTAAGAATTAATGTATTATTTTGTAAGAAAAGAAAAAAATATATATATATATATATATAAATAAATTGTTTTTAAATAAAGAATATTATGCTTTTTACTTTATTTGTAATTCAACAGTCGAAATGTCAATAACTCTAACGTTAAGCTCTAACTCATCAGAGTTGACAGCTAACTATTTTCCTCCAATTGAGTTGAATGGAAAATATGAATGTGCACTTACAGATTTTCATTCATATAATAGTATTCCAAATATAGATGTATATAATAATATGTTTCATATTGGTGAACAAGTAATTCAAATTCCGGTTGGATCTTATGAATTGAAGGATATAGTTGATTATATTAAAGGACAATATCATCGATATAGTCCTCAAAATAAAATTATCATTGAAGCTAATAATAATACAATGCAAGTTAGAATAAAAAACTCTAATGATCCAATATACTTTAATAAGGAAAATACTATTGGCAAGCTTTTAGGATTTAAAGAAAATATTCTATTACCTAATAAAGAATATTATTCAGATCTTCCAGTTAATATTTTTAAAGTTAATATTTTACGTATTGAGAGTAATATAGCTGTCAACACATACATGAATAACACCCAAGCACATACTTTGCATGAGTTTGCCATTAATGTTCCACCTGGCTATAAAATAGATGAGATTCCTAGGAATCTCATTTATTTACCAATCAATTGTCGAGAGATAAACACCCTTACTCTGCGAGTGGTTGATCAAGACGGTGATTTACTTAATTTCCGAGGAGAGGAAATTACAATTCGATTACATTTGAGACTAATAAAATAATGATAATTTACAATAAGAATACATCTAAAAACCAATTATCACAGTCATCATCTTCTAACAAAATATTGAAAAATAAATTAAATTTAAAGAATTCATTAAAACATTACTTAACAGAATCAAATAAAGAATTTCTTAAATCATTAAATTTAAAATTGAAGAAACCATGAGTTCAATAATAGATGTCCTGGATAAACCTTTATCAGATGAAAATATAATTAAAAAGGATTACCATACGTATAGCCCATATTTACAATCTTATAATAATAACGATGAAATTCGTATTACAATACAAAATCAAGACTTGTATGTTTTACCGTCGGAAAGTTTTATATATGTAGAAGGATTTGTTAAAGATGAAAGCAATACAAAATTAGTATCTTCTGCAACCAACTTTAAATTAAAAAATAATTTTGTAGCACATCTGTTTGATGAAATCCGTTATGAAGTAAATGGTGTTGAAATTGATCAAACGAGACATTTAGGAATATCAAGTACTATTAAAAATTTGGTTTCACTATCACCAATAGATAGTAATGGAATGCAAAATGCTGGATGGCATAAAATTGATGATATTGTTCTCGTAAATGGATATTTTAATTTTTATGTACCACTTAAATTGTTTTTGGGATTCGCTGAAGACTATAATAAAATATTATTAAATGCAAAACATGAATTGATTCTATTACGTAATAAAAATTATGAGGATCTTGTATATTCAACTGTTTCCACCGAAAAGGTTAAATTAACAATTTCAAGTATATCGTGGAGAATTCCTCATGTACAACTATCTGATTTTAGTAAATTAAATACTATAAAAATAATAAACATTGGTACTTCAATACCAATTATATTTAGAAGTTGGTATTGTCATATAAATCCACAACTAAATATGACAACTAATCATGTGTGGAATGTTAAGCTGGCGGCAAATAGAGAACGCCCTCGTTTTTTTTTTGATTGCATTCCAACATGAAAAGAAATTTCTACACTGCGATTTGACTAATTTAAAAGTACATTTAAATTTAGAGTCATATCCATATGACGATCTTAACATAAAGTTTAAGAATGAACGTTATGCAATTCTATATGATACGTATTTAAGATTTCAAGAAAACTATTATATGCGGGACTCTCAACCTCTTCTCAGATCTCACGAGTTTAAAAATAATGCTCCAATTATAGTAGTAGATGTAAGCTATCAAAACGAATCTATCTATATTAAAATCGAATTTGAAACAGCTACTAATGTTCCAACAAACACATCAGCTTATTGTATTCTCATTCACGATCGAATCATTGAATATATACCATTAAAGGGACAAGTTCGGAAAATTGTTTAAATCCTAAATCATAAATAAAAAGAAGAAGTAAAAAGATGTATTGCAAACATGTTTTCATTGATTTACAAGGTTTTAAACTAAAATCAAACAAATTTATCGTAAAAGAAGTTGCAGTTGTTTTCAATTCAAAGGAATACATCAATTTCATTATAAAACCACCTTTTGATTTCAATTGTTTATCGCAAAAGGAGCAAAAAGAAGCATCAAATCAAATATTTTCATCATCTTAAGTGGAATTTAGGAGTAATATAATTTAAGAGCGTTTGTAATTTCTTAAAAGATAATTTAAAAAATTGCAAAATATATGTTAAAGGAACAGAAAAAAGCAAATGGTCGGAAAAATTGCTGCAGTTGAAAGTATTTAACATAGAGGATTTGGGATGTGTTAATTTAAAGGAACTTAATAAAAAGTATCCAGAAAACCTGTATTGCAGTTATCACAACTATGGAGTTTGAGCCTTAAAAAATGCTATTTTACTTGAAAGAGAAAATCTAATGTAAATAAGAAAAACAATTTTATATTTTTATTTCTTTTATCTATATATACAATAAATAAAATTAATAAAAAAAAAATCTGGTTGTTTTTAATTTTTATATTATCAATATTTTATTTATTTATTATCTTTATTTTATTTTTTCATATAACATTTACATACTTACAATCTAAATAACAATGATTAATTCTTATAAAATATTTAATATACATTTACATACTTATAATCTAAATTACGTTAGTTGCGTTTTAAAAACTATTTTTGAATTATATTAAATGTTCATTTGACTCCTTAAAACTACTTATTCTATATTTATATTCTTATAAACTACTTAATCTATATTTACATTTAAAAAGATATCATCATCAACTTCCATCAATTCATTAGAAATGTTTGATGATGTTGATATTGATGTGGGATAATTAAAATCTATATTAAGTAGAATATCATCATCATTTTCCATATATTCTTTATATAAACTTATGTTTGTTGATGGTTGTAATGATGATGGTGATGAAGGTTTATTTATTTTATAATGCCCCCATGCATACGTATTAACACCATCTTCTCTTATATAACGCTTATCATCTAAATAACTTAAAACTAACTTACTTATATGTTGTGTATAAATTTGATGGATCTTTGATTTAAATACATACATAGAATCATAATATAATTTCTTATCAACTAAACATTTCCTAAAATCACTTATATTTAACTTATTTGTTACTGAGTGTTTGACACCCTTAATTTTTTTAATTTCCCTATCCTCCCCATCTATTTTTATCGAATACATTATCGCTCTTAAGCCAATGAATTCCTTTATAACTTTGCCATTGCACTCATCCTTTATCATACCCAATACTTTTTTATTTAACAATGGTATGTTAAAAGCATTATCTTGCGGATATGCAGATGTATCGAAATGGGTGCTAATATCATTTCGAATATCATCATACATGTCATTTGTTCTTACATCGTATATGAAGGAATCGGTGTCCATATAGTTGAAACTAATATTATCGAGATATTTCGGTTTCATGTAATCATAATGGATATTATACATTTTCCATTTTGATAACTCTAAAAGCGAAAATCCGATGTAAATAGGTTTATTATATTCAGTCTTTACTCTTCCCAACTCAATAGCAACCATATCGTCATGAATTTTTAACGAACTATGGAAATTGGGGCTAGCTATAAGAGCTCTAGCACCTAATCTCTTACCCCTGCTTTCCCATTCACATACTATTTTAATGTCCTTACGTTTATCAACGTTTTCCATAGTTTTACCGTACACAGCGTTATTTAATAATTTAAAGAAATTTTGTTGGAAAGAGTTTTTTGCTAACGTCCTATGGTGATTTTTCAAGTCAATGTATATCTTCAACCAATTGGATTGATTAAATTGAAGAATTCTATGAATTTTCTTTAAAATCAATCCATGTTGAAGACATTGTTGTAATGTTCTGTAATGGATTATATAGTTTGTTTTGTCATTTAAGTCCGCAATGAATTTAACTTGTTTCATTATTTCTATTTTTTTTATTGGAAACACAAAATGGTAAGTCATTATGGTAGTCGTGTAATGTGGATGGATATTCTAAGTCTACTTCCAATATATACCCTAAATCGGAATTTTCTTCAATGTTTGCAATATTGAAATTTTCAACGTCATTTAAAATTTTTATAGGGGAGATATTGTGACATTGCATGACCATATAAATTATTCACATCTAAATACATTAGATAATTTGATTCCTTGGTGGAATCATAATCACTAATATATTTATTGTTAGCAATGGAATGACGTTTACTGCATTGTACAATACCTCCCCTAATACCCCGGAAAACAAAATTATACATGTTTATATCAGTTAATAATTCCAACTCAATTTTAGATGTTTTTAACATTGCATCCCACGATAGACCTGGGATGGTATAATATTGCGAGGGGTCTAAATTATAAATGTTTTTACAGATGTTGCGGAAATTTTCAAAAATATCGCATATCAAGAGAACATCTACTTTTAAATACATATAAAAGTAGATAGTCCATTAAGGTTTTACATTGGAATGTAGACCATACCTTTTCGGCATGATTATAATCATCCTCACTACACGACTCATTAGTGAGTTTATTAAAAAATACTGAACGGGGTGGTAATTGAGTCTCTTGGAGACGATTAACAGAATTCAAATAGTCATACGGAAAGACACCTTTACGTTTCATTAAACTAAATTCATTATCATTTGTAAAATTAGATTTTATCACATTTAAGTCATCATCGGTTAAATAACTATATATATATATATATATACATAGGGGAAAAAGAAATTGTTTCTACATTCTAATATATAAATTAATCAAAATGAGGTGGATTAAATTGAGGGAATTAAAGTAACGATATGTAATTTAGTAAAAGTCAAATAAAGTGATATGAATTTGTATTTTGCAATATAGGAGCGATATATTGTTTTATATTCAATTTTTGTTTTTGAAATGCTGTGAAAAAATTGTTGTAACGGCATCAATAGCGTTTAAAATTTTGGTTTGGGTTTCGGCATTTTTTCTGACTGCTTCGGCTTGCATTTCAGCAGCATCAGCTATCCTCTTGGCAGCTTCTACAACAGAGTTTACTGCATCTACCAGTGCCCTTGCGGAATTAGCTTGTTCCTTACCTAACGCAGAGGAATGCTCACTAACCCTTAATTGGCGCCGTATGAGGCTGATTTGATCATCAGCAATAGTTTTTTTTTTCTTTGCTGAAGAGCAGCCAGGAATATCATCCTCGTTGACATCAAATATTTTTCTTTTTGTTGGATGGCTTTTGCGCAGGTTTGGTGTGTCAGATAACAGAATGAAACATTCGTCAATAATATTTTTTGGATCTGTTTGTGGAACCACTGAAGACCCGAACACTTTACCGGCTGGCGCTGCAGCCTTGGACAGAAATAATGTTCGGTCCACAACTTCTTCTAGCTCCGAAAGAGTGTTCATGCGATAAACACCACCACCAGTTTCGCTTAAACTTTTTTTATTTTCCGCAATTTTTTTTTTTTTTTTGTACGCGACTTTAAATCGGACCAGGACTAGAAAAAATGATTAGAAATAGTAAGCTAACAAGTTAAAGCGCTATATTCGTCTTTGCTGAATCTTAAATACCCTCCACCGAGAGTTCAAATATTTTAGGAGTGAGCTTTTTATAGACCTATAATAAATTATGAACCGATGTTAACGAAATTTAACGGATTCATTCCCGTTCTTTTAAAACTATGACAGACCGAATTTTTAAAACGAATTTGTTCAAACTTGAATGAGAATTTAAGAATTTATTCGTAACAAATATTTCATTCTCTAAGGGAGGTTGTTCTACATTTTAGTTCAACTGTTTAGATGAATATTACAAAAGTTTCACATGGAATGTCCACTAGTACAGAAGGGTATAAAAATTCTTAAAACACTAAATACCTTTTTCCATTCAGCAACCGTGCGAACAGGTGGCCCCAGCGAATTCAACTTCTTAGCAAGTTTAACCCATTGCTCCTTAACAGACAATTTTGTGTTTCCAAAAACTATAGACCCTCTGGCGAACTCCGGATTTTCTTCCATAAATTCCACAAGCGTCTGTAGCCGTTGCAATGTGGATTTCTTTATGCTAAAATATGAATTTTTGTATTGACAAAAACCATTATACATTTTTAGATAATACTATACATATGTATGCATTTACGTATGTACATTTCATACTCACCATTTGCTTTCCATTTTTATGTTTATTTTTTTATTATTTTATTTAAAATTAGACGCAAAACTAAAATAATTTTCTGTCGACAACAAAATTTCAAGTGATTGCTTTTGACATTTGCTTGCGCATAGATTGCATATAAAATTGTTACAGGGACGTTATTTTGTACTGAAGTATTTACGTCATCACATATTTTCGACTTGTCGTGCTAAAAAAAACTTAGGGGGACGCAAATCAGCTGTGTTGCGTTTAGAATGCATGCGAACGTTAACGTGCGACATCGTGGGATTGGCTAGAAATGTTGAACAGAGTACTAGGCTTAAAGGCTGGTAAAAGGCTTAAAGCCTGGAAAAATGTTAGGCAACATTGATTATTCCACACGAAAATTTTGACATTTATCAATGTTACCAATCTTGCGAGTTTGTACAATTTTACGTTTTTATTCCTTCAAAGTATGCTACATTGTTTCGTGTATGTAAACAAACGCCACATGTATTTTACTAAAATTATTTTTTATTTCTTATTTAAAAATCAGCTCATACTTTTTTGCTTTTGCTTTAAATTCCACGTTAAATAAAGGCAGCTTACATTATTTCGCAGTTGTAAAAAAATGTGCCAGAAACATTTCGGAACTTTTTCACAAAATGAACAGAGTACAACTCTATCAACATTATTTCATAGATATTCCGCACAAGTTTTTTTCATATGCATTTTGACAGCATTTCACGTGAAATGTTGAACAGAGTACCAGGCTTTATTAGGCTACACACATCCATAACAACCATATTGTTAATGAAAATCTGCAATTGGTTACATTTAGGCTTGCCAACCGTACTTTATAATAAAGTATTGTACGTTATTTCGAGTAATTGTACTCTATACTTTATGAGAATAATTAAGTACGCGAAAATACTTTATTTCGCATGATAAGATTTATCTAGAATTTAAAATAGATTCAGGTTATATTAGTCAGGTTTTATTAGTCATAAAATTATAATACTTATTGCACAAGTATGTTTTTAGAAAAACTAAAGAACAACTAATTAATATTAGTCAGGGCCATTTGTTGTTGTTTTTTATATTGGCAGGACGATTTTTCGAAAAAAATAATCTCACAGTACTATTTCACTTGTTTGTTTTGTTTGAGTACAATAACTGAATGTTTTTAAAACACAAGTGCAAAACTCTTTCAAATTACTTCCTGCCATTCCTTAAGGGGGCTCCCATACAAAATGTTTAATACAGACTAGAAATATATTGAAGAAAACGTACCATAAAAGCCAAGGAGTGGCCTTAACAATTTCTGGAGACATAATTGCCCCTTATCACCACTTCTTAAGGGGGCTCCCATACAAATATTGCGTTTTATGAAATTTGTAAATTAATTAAAATTTTTCGATTTTTGTGTATAAAATCAAAAGTTGTTAACAGATTTTAATCATTTATAGCTTGTTTTGTTTGAAGCTTTGTTTTTTATAAGTCTGGAATTTTTTATACATTTTTAATAAACAAAAATTTCGAAATGTTGCAAAAAATTATTTTTGTTTCTAAAACGACTGCGCAAGTTAGAAAAATTTAACGTTTTAAGAAAATTTTTTTTTTCTTTAGTTATTTCAATAAACTGAACCGTTTTTGAACCGGTATTGGATACAGCGTACCCGAATTCGGTTAAAGCGCCAGTTGCCCGGCTTGTCTCAAGAATAAAGTGTAAAATTCTAGCACAGTGTAATTGTTTGATAAAACTTGCGAAAAGCAGTAAAAAACGTTTTTAAATAAACCAATAAAAAGAAAATAATTGTACTTTATATTTATACTGTGTACTTTTTTTCTTAACCTTTAATAACCAATGTACTTTAATTGCAACAAAAAAAGTTGGGAGCCCTAGTTACATTAGTCCCAATCAGGGTTACCGTTGGAAATTTTCGAAAAGGGTCACAAAAAGGGTATTTTCCAGAAAAATTGGTCAAAAAAGGGTATTTCAATAAAAAAAAAGGGTCAAGTTTTTTATTAGCAGTATTTTCCATTTTAATGAACATAATAAGATCAAGTTTTTTTATAAGCAAACAAACAAATAATATTTCATGTAGGAAGAGCTCAAAAAACTTAATTTTTTATGGAATGCTCTGTCCTATTTTAAACACCTGACAAAATGTTTATTCTTTATCATTATACATAGCTAATTTTTTAATATTTTTTATGTAATTTTCCGATTTAGTGATGTCAAAAAATTTTAGTGTTTGTTTTAAATTTTGCAATCGTTCGCAAATTGTAACCATTTTCTCGATTAAAGCAATTTTTTCCTGTAAGTGTCAGATTTTTTAAAGCTTTTACGATTTTTAATAAATATAAGACTTTGCTATTATGCCGCTGTTACCAAATATATGGGAATTTCCGCTAATTTAGCAATTTTTACCTGTTGTTTTTATTCCTGTTAGGGCACTCTCAACACGTCGATTCAAAAGAAGGCGAAAAGTTACCTTTTGCCATTATTAAGAGAGCAAAACACCAAATTGCATTTTTTTAATAAAATGTAAAATTTTTGTCTTGAAAAGAAACCACCGTAAAAAATAACAAATATTTATATGAGTTATGTTTGCTTTTAGGGAAATTGTTTATACTTTGAGTCTGTTCCATATCAAGCAATGCTTATTTCGAAAACATTTGTTTAGCAGTTCTGTTCGGGAGTGTTGACAAAAAACAAAATGTAAGAGCTATTTCCATAAAAGGGTCAAAAAGTGTCACAAAATAGGTGATAATGATACAAAAGTATAATTTAAAAAAAGGGTCATAAAAGGTATTAACACCGTCGAAAAAGTCAAATTGATACTTTAGTATCACAACGGTAACGCTGGTCCCAATTTCCACAATGCAAGTCTAACACTCAGTTTAGATGAGGGCTTTTACGACGTCGCTTTGTCGACGTCTCTTTTGGTTTGTTGGTGAGCGGTGTAGAAAAGAAAGAGGGGTTAACAAAATGTCTCGTTTTGTATTTTGCATGTCGTTTTTTACATTTCTCTTTTAACTTTTTCTGTTTACGTTTTATTCTTTTTCTTACTTTGAAGTGTGTGGTTGAAAATACAGTGAGACCTCGATTATCGATAATAGACGGGATCGGCAGAATTCTTGATTATTTATTTTTTTTGGTGTGTTTCTTATTTTATGTAAATATATAACGTTTTATTATGTAAACATGAGGAAAAAAGTAAATTTGGCAGAACAAACTTCCACACCGTTAAGATATTCTCTTTCTTCGTTTATTTAAATTTCTTTTGATTGTTCAAAATTTAACGAAAAAAAGATAATTTGTTTATAATTTCGGATAATAGAGGCAATTTAAATCAGTGCAAAAAAATGTTTGTTTTCCATTTTATTGAAGCTGCCGGTTAATCGAATGACGGGTAATCAAGGCCATACTGTAAATAAAAAAAAGACATGCAACCAAAAATCATCGTATGAACGCAAAGAGATTTTGGAAGTTGCTTTAAAAGGGAATCAAGATAAAACGACGTCGTAAAAGCCCTCATGTGAATTGAGTGTTATTAATAAACTTATCACATTTTCTTCTTTGAATCAGCTTCGGCGTTTTCACGAGTCAAGTCTTATTATTTATCTATTATTCCATTTGTATGAATGTATATGTGCGTTTTGACAAAAAAATCGCATACGCTACGAAATTAACTTTGTACAACGAAATTAAATATGAAAGATAATTGTCAAAATAGACCTGCTGAAAATTACGAATGAGAAAACAAAACGCATATGACGAGTAAAGCAAGCTGAGTACTCGTTTCTTTTCCCCTCGTCACTCTCGCCTACAAAGTAGCAAGCTGGTCAATAAGTCTTGCATTGTGGAAATTGGGACTTAATAAAGTTAAATAATGAAAATCAAAACATTTAAATAACAAACATTAACATTATTGGCGCATATATCACATTGAGTGCCAAGCGGGGGCCTAATTCTGGCAGTCGTGATCGAGTACTTTCTTCATTCGAAAGCAATATTGTTTCTTATTCTTTTAGTCGATACTGAACGAATCGAAAATATTTTCTCATTAAAGTACATTAATTGTGTGCTAAACTTGAATATTTAAGTTTCTGTAAAATTATTTTGAAAAATTTTTATTTTTACTCTTGCACAAATAAGTGCTCAACTTACAAGCATACAAAACAAAGGGGCGTAATTGTTTTTTTTTTTTTTTTAATTTTAAAGGGACGTGTTATTTAGTCTAGTAAATCATTATCAATCAAAAAATCGATTATTAATTTTTTTGTTGTTACGCCCTTTTGCATTTTAGGTGACAACATAGTTTATATGGTTTTAAAAATATTTTTGTTTAGATGTTCATGATTTTATTAATTTTTCTATATTTTTAGGATAAAAATTGTAAAACAAAGTCTTAAATTTAAAAGTAAATAAGCTTTTTTCACCATGTCAAAATATTTTCTTTACATACTGTATATATAGATAATTGGTAATTTATGCAATAATTATTGTCTAAAGTTTTTGTTAATATACATAGTTATTTTCTAAAGTAATCAATTTCGTTTCTTAAAACAACAAAATCCAAAAAAAATTCATGATTTAAAATTTTTTTGTTCGTATTTAGTAAATTTTCTTAAAAAAGGAAACATATATTCAGCTCAATCGTGAATAAAAATTCCTCGGGAGTATTCTCCCTTTCTCTAATTTTTCCTATGTGTGCATCTATAGATTCAATTGTAAAAATGGGAAAAGGGAAAAACTCCCGGGGAATTTTTATTCATAATTGGGCTGCTTCTTATAATCACAAAATTAACTTTTTTTTGTATATGATAAAAATTTCTTAAAACTAGAAATACAAAAGTATCTTGTTTTTATTAAAAAAAGGAAAGATATTTCTTAGTTCAAGCTGCATTTATTTAAAATTAGTCTGGTTTTCTTATTTTTAAAAAGAATTTCTTGCATCAAGAAACTTTAATTTTTTTGGTTGGAAAAAAGAAAAATTACACTCTCATTGACGTGAACGGGGGTTTTTTTTGTTTAACTTGAGGGTTACACGATCAAGTTTTACCTATCACTCGCACTTTTTTACCAATACACTCATACTTTTAAAAATTTATACGAACTTGCCTTTAAAATTCTCTTGCCAGCGAGTGTTTCAATTTACGTTCAAGAAAACAGCTGATTTCAAGGTTAGTGAGCAAATTTTTCGCTTATCTTTATAAATTGTTTTCTTGATGACATCTTGAAAGTAAATTGCGCAAAAATTTATTGCAGCCTATGTCACAGCTTTCAATTTATGTAAATTTTGACAAGCAGTATATGTAAAAGACTATCAAGAACAACTTGACCGTGTGGCCTCAGGGTAAAGTACAAACTGTCAAATAATTCGTGGAAGTAATTGATATTTTTTAAGATGCCGAATAGGGCTTCCAATAGGGATTGGTTTTTTTGAATCCCGGGATTAGGGATTGAAGAAAAAAGGATCCCGGGATTTTTTTTTTCTTTTATTTATTGTATGAAAAAACCTTAATTTTCCAGTAATTACTCATATTTCATGAACATATAGGTATTATTTATTTGTAAAAAATATAATAAAAACCAACTTAAAATAATAATTACTCACAATTCATAAAGATCATGTAATAAAAACGTAACATAAAAATTTTATTTTTATCAATATATGATTATTGATATCAGGCACGGATTCAGGGGGTGGGGGAAATAAGGAAATTTCCCCCCGTAAATTATAAAAATATGTTTTGTTTATTTCGATAATACAAGAATTCCCAATACATAATAATATTTTTTTTATGTACACAATTTTTGGAAATCCCAGCAAGGTTTTTTTGTTTTTTTTTTTTATGGAATCTCTAACGAAATTTTCAATAAGTATCCATATCTTAATCCTAATAGTTATTTATTAGATATTTCCAAAGAAACATCTAGTTTATCGTATTCAAATACTTATTATTCTACATTCAATCACAGCAGGTGCCATCTATATCCAAAGACTCAACGTTTAACTTGATAATGCGTGCGGTGCGGTTGAATTAGTAACATGCCCTAGTATATGCAATATTTATGTATAAATGTGTTATATGAATCAAAATTCTATTCGATAATTTTTGACGAAAGCACGGATTTGTCGGGAAAAGCCAGATTTCCTTATCTTTAAGATATTTCAACATACAACAAAAAGTTTTTAAGGAAGAATTTATTGGCTTTGTTGTAAACGCATTTGAAGAGGCTTCAAAATGCGAAACAAACGCCCTGCTATTCCCATAAATCGAACAACTCAATTTCTAAAAGCAATAAAGTGCCATTAATACAAAAAGTTGTATCATTTGTAAAGAAACGACAAAAATTTTTAAATATAATCATCCCAAGCGTAAAAACAGTTTTAGCAAAGTATTTGGGTGCCAAACTCTCTTCATTATGCGTCTTTGCAACAAGTGTACATCATATAGTAGAAGCTTTGGAAAAAATATCTGAGTGAAAAGGTATATCTCTACCTTTATATTAAGGAACTCACTTAGTACTTTTAAATTTATTTGCGGAATATACATATTAAGTGTGATACCTATTGTAACACAGCGACTTAGTATTATTTTACAAAAGCAAGATATAGATCTTCAAAAAGGATCAAGCCTTATCAAAATTTTAATCATGTGCCTTGAAGAAAACAGAAATAAAGCCAAAGAATAATTCAAAGTGATTTTTGAAAAAGTTAAAACTATTTGCGTTCAAATCGAGGTTCCAATCGAAAAGACAAGATTTTAACGAAATAATCACATCCAAAATGTTGAAGATTACCACCGAGTTTTAGGTTACATTCCTCTTACTGAATTTATTTTAAAAGATCTCAAAACACCTTTCCCAATAGATGTCCTAAAAGTATAGAACATACCAAAACTTCTACCTCAAAGTGTAATCAAGTCATATACAGATACAAAACTGTTAAAACCACAACTAGCTGATGAGCTGAGTATATTTGATAAAAGAGATAAACACCTTCTAACATCTAAACTTGAGTCTGATCTATCAGATAACGTTGTAGATGCTTTAATAAACTGTAATGAAGATATCAACCCAAATCTAAGAAAAATATTTCAAATTTTCTTTTCAATGCTCGTCAGTAATGCTACGAGCGGGAGGTCATTTCCTACTCTTCGTCGAATAAAAACATTGTTTAGATCAACAATGACAGAAGATATACTGTACTGTCTAAATTTGCCTCACAAGGAAATCATAAATTGCTAATTTAAAAAGATTAATGTATATTAAACTGATTTTATATTTTATTTAACCTTTTTGTTGAGTTTTTTTTAATATAATGTACGCATATTGTTTTTAATAAACTTTTAAAAACCAATTTTTTACTTTTTTGTATCATACAAAATTTTCCCCCGTAAGGCTCAAGGTGGATCCGCGCCTGATTGATATAAAAATTACACCATTTCGAAATGTATTTTAAAAATTGTGTACAGGAAAACATTTGGACAATTTTAAAATATTTTAATTTAATAAATAATCCTTTTAACTTATTTAATCGATATATGTATTTTGAACAAAATTTTTGTTAGTTTTTGTTTAAGAATGTTTTGTTTATTTTTGAACAACAGGGCGTATCAAAAACTTTTTGTGTCAAAAAATACATTCCCCACTAGTAGTGATGACATAAACCCACTGTTTATTGTTGATGTGTTTTGTTTAAACTTTGATATTATTACAAGTAGAACTGTTGCTATAAGTCTTATACGTTTAACAGTTTTATTTGGTTTAATATCTTTAGTTTTTCTAAAATCTTTATGGATGAAGTTTCCTGATGATCTGGCCTAAGCAACCAGTGAAATGCGCATAGGAATAGCTTATCCCATCAACAATAAATTTCAAGTGTTTTTATCAAGAATAAAAACTGGGAATTAAGCAAGAATAGCAAAATCTTTTGAAATATATATTTTAAGTTTAAAAAAAAATAACTTTCTATTAAACTTCACTAATTTTTTTCTTGTGGCTATGGGGCCAAAATTAGGAAATCCTCCGAAGTACTTAAGCTACATTTTGGTATACAACTTATATTTAACTGAGCTTTTTTTTAGAACAAAGTTTAAAAAAAATTTCTATTAAACTTCACTCATTTTTCTTTTGATTAAGGGGCCAAAATTAGGACATGCTCCGAAGGTTGGCTATATGTGGCGTATAGCTAAGTACTTAAGCTACATTTTGGTATACAACCTATCTTTAACTTAAGTTATTTTTAGAAGAAAGTATAAAAAATATCTTTCTATTAAACTTCACTAATTTTTCTTTCGGCTAAGGGGCCAAAATAAGGACATCTTCCGAAGATTGGCTATATGTGGCGTATAGCTGAGTACTTAAGCTACATTTTGGTATACAACATATTTTTAATTTAAGTTTTCTTTAGAACAAAGTTTAAAAAAATAACTTTGTATTAAACTTCACTCATTTTTCTTTCGTTTGTAACGAATTTTCTTATTTTAGCAGGTATCTCCCATGTTGAAAAAAAGTCGGATGGCAGGCCAAACCTAATTTTGGTCGGTTTTAGAAAATTGGACGGATAGCAGACAATTATAATTCTCATAGCTTTTTTACCAAACACAAACATTTTTTTTGTTTTTGATTGTTGATGAAACTATGGATATGGCATTGATATTACGTTAGGAGCAAGTTACTTTGACGGTGTTAGTTTTATAAAGGATAGCTTTGTCATCTTATTCGAGCTTACCAAGTCAGATGCCGTTTAAATTTTTATTCTTATAAAAAACTTTTTATCAACAAACAATATTCCTATACAAAATTTGATCGGATTGGCAACAAACGGCGCTTACGCCATGACTGGAACTGTTGGTAAGCTTATAGCCTATTCATCGATGTCAAACGTAGACTTCGTTCGCTTAAATTACATGTAAAACAAAGACAATATTGTTTAATTTGTTTTCATTTTAAATGTAAGTTAATCGAACGATATCTTCGTTCAGAAATAGATAACAGGCAGTTAATCTTACTTAGTAATGCAAAAAATATTAAGGTTCTTTGTGGTAATATTTAAAGTTTTTTCACATAGTCCTGAAAGAATTTCAGGAATTCTGTTCTGTATTAGATGTTTCTTATACAAGATGGACTTCTTAAAGGAAGATTTTGAAACATAGCTGTATTTTGAAACATGCAGACAAGCGTCAAGCTTCGCGGGGATTAGCATAGGGATTTAAAAAAAAAATAAAGGCAATGGTATAAGAACTGCAGAACTTGCAGAAAGTATGGATGAGTTCCAAAACAGAGCAAGTTATCAACGCATGTACAATTAGCCAACTATGCATTGTTAAACGCTTTGATACATTTTTTACGTTCTCTGCAAGCTCAGCCAATGTCTTATAAAGTTTAATACTTTTTTTTTTAATTGTACAAACTTAAGTTAATAAATTTTGATTCATATTTTATTAGTGGTCTATAGGTGTTATTGCATACGATCAATGAATTATTCCAGTTTATAAGCGTTATTAAATGAATTTGTATATAACATATGTACATTTTGTTTAAGTTAAACGTTACCAGCAAATAAACTTTTAATAAAACTAGGGGTTACGTGTAGGACGTTAAATATTTAATAGGTGTGTACATAGGCTTGCTTTTTGTTTTTACTATAATTGCATTTTACAAAGAAAAATAAGATTTTTAGCTTTATCCAATAAAAATTATACTTTTTATCAAAAATACTTATCGTCATATAAAATGCAAAAGGGCCTATGTTCATTTTAAGAAAAAGAAAGATAACTTAATAAAAAAGGCAGCTACTGTGATTATAACAACCAGAGTTGCCGTTAGGATACGAAAGATACATTTTTCGTATCTTTTGATGGCTTCACGTACCATGTATAATCCTGTCATTTTTCGTATCTTTTGAATCTGTATGCAAAATGTACTAAAATTTATTAAGACTGATCATCATAACCCTGAAGGAAACCTGGGTGCAAGTATCTCCAAGTCACCTGTTTTGTCGACTATATTGGTGACATTGTCAACGAAGTGTCTACACTACATTACATTTGCCACTATATTTGGCTTTAATACGAAAAAGATTTTATCAAAAACAACTGAGAAGTACAATTCCTATAAACGTTGAAGAAATAATAAAATAAGATTGTAATGATTTCGTATTCTTACAAAAAGTGTAGACTACTTTTTCTAAAATATACTAGCGATTTTCTGGTTCCAATGTCTACATATGTTTCCATAGGAACTACCTAGTCAGTACCTAGTCGGTAGTACCAACGTCAGTAGTAGATTTCCAATGACACGCACATGTTAAATGTCTATTGTAAATAACATTGCCTGGGGTATAATAAGTCAGTAGTACTGGTGAGTGTGTCAATAGTGAATCAGTACAGATTCACTAGTGGCATTTTCTGCAGGGAACTGACTAAATACTTATACATTAGCAGCTTTCATAATGGTGAAAAAAAACATTAAGGATGTTTCAACATACGATTCACCTAAATCGAGGAATTCAAGTTGTGCGAAGTTGTTCGGAGGAAATATGAACATCTTTTATTTTCAGGAAATTTTTATGAACTTTTTGATATCTGTGGCTTGGTGCTAAATGGGCCAATGCCAATATTTTTCTGTTTTGAGTTAATCGTTGCATTAGGTGTTTTCCCTTAACATCTTTTTTTTTTTTTTTTTGATGAAACAGCCCAGAACAGCTTCATAAGGGTTTTGCTAGCAAATTTCAGTAAGAACTCTTCTCTTAAAACAATTTAATTTAAATTTTCTCAAAAGTAAATATTTTGACATTGGCCTTTGAGCACCAAGCCACAGATATAATCTTGGTATTAACGACTTAACTCGTATATTAATTTTTACAAAAATTAATTTGTTTCGATAACATCCAAAGATAGTTACATATAATTATTTTTAACGTTTGCTTATTGTATTTTTAAAAATTACATACCTAATATTTATGACTTAAATAAATACAAATATTAATTTAAATATATGATATAATTTTCTTTACAATATTCATTTAATATGAAAAAAATGTAATGTTAATAAACTTTAAAAATTAACTTAAATATTTTTTTTATTCAAAATGTATCTTTTTGGAAACTAAAATGTATCTTTCTCGAAATTTCACTGGCAACACTGATAACAACGTTACCACATTACGCATGATTGACACTATCCTCAAAAACTGTTTTTGTAATCTCAGTCGTATCGCTACTGAAAATTTTTTAAAAGTTATGATAGGCCCTTTTTCATATTTATGACGATATAATTGTTTTTAAATATTTCAAAAATTTGGTCGGTTTCAGAGGATTTTGGTAGGTTTTGCAGACAATTTTGGTCGGATAAAAACTTTTCAAACGGCAACCCTGCTGTGCATGTTGGTTCTCTCATATTCGGGTATATGATGTTGCCATATAAATTTACATGCCCTTATTTTCAGGAATGGATATTAGATTTATTTTTATATATTATCCAAGTCTTTGAAACAATTGAAGCACAGCCGCGAATAACGTTTTAAGTTACAAAATAATAATTTTTCAGGAGAGCAAAAAAACGTTTTTTGACAAGCAGCATTATTTGTTTTAAAAATTTTTTTTTTCTATTATTTAAAATAGTGATAATAAAAACTTTAATGCAAAAGGCTTTAAAACATTATTCCGCACTGCAAAACCATTTCGGTTTCATCATTATGTTAGTAACTTGCAATGTTCTTCCACTGGCTGACACTTTGTACGCCATTTTGAAGGTGTTAAGGTGCATAGTTTTGGTTGATTTGATGTTTAAACTGTGTAAGAGAGTAAAGTCAACGTTTATCTGCAAAAAAACAGTTTTTGCAAAATGTGGCGTTTACAACGTTTTTCGCGGCTGTGCTTCAATTTTTTATATTTATATTAATACTATAGTTAGAACGTATAAACGCGATATTTTTACCGCGCTAAATTGAATTTAAATTAAAGTCGATGAATATCGTAGAAACAATCTGATATTTACTGAAACAAACTAAATAACGACATATATGTTTTTAAATTTCATTCAGGTTCAAAAAGTAGATACTTACAACTATTAAAAAAATGTAAGTTGCTTAAAACGATTATAAAACTTAATATATATCGATACCTAAAACTTAAGAGGACGTGTTGAAAATTTTTCAGGAGAAACAAAAAACTATTTAAAATTATAAATTGTATACAACTGTTTAAACATTTTTTTCTTCTTGTTTGTGTTGAGTGACATTTAATTTCTTATTTTTGTTTTAAAATAAATTATCACACTGAAAGATCTCTCAACATCTGCATTTAGTGATTTATATTTTTATTGACTTTAAAAAAACAAAAAATCATTACATTTTACAAGTAAAAGTGTTATATTTGGCTTTACCGAATCTTATTTTCCCTTCACTATGGTTGGTTTTTTAACATGGAAATGCCATATAGAAGCAAAATTAACCCAAATGAAACTAAAAGCAATTCAAATTAACTGGCTTGTTGGAAGAAATTCTGTTCTTAGTCTTGATTGCAAACTACTACTTTACAACGCTATTTTAAAGCCAATATGGTGCTACAGTATTCAACTATGGGGCACTGTCTCGGCCTCAAATATCGAAAAAAATCAAAGGCGCCAAAATAAACTTCTTCGAATAATTACAGCTGCCCCTTGGTATGTTAAAAACTCAAATATCCACAAGGATCTCAATGTGCCACTGGTAAGGACTATTATTAAGAAGTATTCGGTAAAATATATAAAAAGGCTAGAGTTGCACCCAAATCCACTAGCTCGAAATATTTTAAATGATAGCGGCCACTCTCGCTTAAGAAGAAGAGACACTGCAGCACTTACCCATTAAGATGAGCGATAAACACCTACATATGTGAACAGAACCCGTGATGAAGAAAATTTTTGTCTGGCACTGGCAGGACATAAAATAAAGCATTAGGTTAATATTTGATTAATTATTGTTAGTTCATATTTAATATATGGAGATTCAATAAATAAATAATGAAAAAAAAAAAAAAAAAAACTATGGTTGGTTAGGAACGGAAGTTTATATATATTAGCTGTTAAAACCCATCCCTGCCCGGGGTCGTACCATGATGGACTTTAATATTTTTCATCCCATTATTTACAAAATATTCTTATTAGTTTCACCGCCTTATTTACTTAAGAAAAATATCAGTAGGGCCCAGACTTTTATGCAGTTAAAAATATGAAATGTACCATGTTGCAGAAGAGATAAATACTTTATTTTAACTTCTACTTTTGTAGTTATAGTGCCTCACGTTTATGATACTGAATTTTTACGTTTTTAATAAATGTGTTAAAAAAAAATTCAAGTGCATATTTTAAAATTTTAAAGCTTATTTTTATACCCTTCACCACAGGTGGAAAAGGGTATATATAAGTTTGTCATTCCGTTTGTAATTTCTACAATATTGATCTTAGACCCTATAAAGTATATATATTCTGGGTCCTTATGAGGAGAGAAGTTGATTTAACGATATCCGTCCGTCTGTCCGTCTTACGTTTGATATGTGTTTTCCGGAGACTCTAGACATGATAGCGGCTAGGTTGTTTTACATTTATGTCACATATAGTCTACCATTTCGTCCTATTGAAATTCAGATAGATCGGTCCACGAGTGGCTGAGATATGACGAAAGAGCCACGACTGCCTCTAATTTTTCCAAAAAAATCCCTTGTGGTTGTTGTTTTTTTTTTTTTTATTTATTTTAATGCGTTTAATTTAACACATACAAGCCCATAAACAGAATAAAGAAACAAACAAGTAGACTCAATATATTTTAATTTAACGCTTCTTCAGTAAAAGCGTTCGTAGTCGAGTTGTGTAACTTGCAGGCTAAAGGTGCTATCAGACGGGATGTATTTTACATATGTACTGTCACTTTTCTTACCCATATGTAATTCCGTATGTATGTCAAAATTTCCATTTTACATACGATTCATAATTTTTGGTATCACACCTGCTTATGTTTTTCCTTATGACATAACCTATAAATGTAAACAAAAGCTGACTTTTGTTTACGTTTCAAAACAAACCAGCTGTTTTGTTTATGTTTGCCACAGGAAAATAGAGCGTGTTCTAATCGAAAAAGTTACATATGTATTTCCACATGTATTTTACACATGCAAAGTTTCATATGTATCACACGATGTGTACAACTTTTACAGATGGAAAATTTGACAGTACATATGTAAAATACATCCCGTCTGATAGCACCTTAAGACTCGTGAGGTTTCAGGTTTGAGTCTTGGTTGCCCCAGTTTTGAAAATTTTTTTTATTAGTACCCTTCACCACAGGTGATTTTTTTTTATACCCTTCACCGAAGGTAAAAGGGTATATATAACTTTGTCATTCCGTTTGTAATTTCTACAATATTGATCCTACACCCTATAAAGTAGATATATTCTGGGTCCTTATGAAAAGCGAAGTTCAAATCCGGCTGTCCGTCTGTCCGTCTGTCTGTTGAAATGGGTTTTCCGAAGCCCCCAGATATGATGGGAGCTTCGTTGGGGTATCTTTCTGTCAGGTATTCTTATTATAATTTTGCTATTGAAATTCAGCCAGATCGGTCCACAAATGGCTGAGATATGAGCAAAAAACCACGACTACCTCTAATTTTTCCCAAAAATCCCTTGTGGTTGTTGTATTTTTATTACTTTTTGCTGTATAACTGGGGAACGGCAAAAGCCAAAGTTTCCAAATTAGGTACACACATTTAGGTTGCCAATACACACCATTCTACAAAATGTGGGCGGAATTGGAGAAGTGGGCGTGGTACCTCCCGTACAAAAAAAATTAAAAATTGTATAAAAACCTAAATTTTAAGGCTGCCATATGTCCTATGGATATGACTTATATACCAAAATATTGGAAATTTTTAGTAGAACATATTTTACATAAGACTCGGGAAAATCGGTTCAGACACAAAAAAGTTATGGCCAAAATAAAATTTTTTTTATTAAAATACCCACTTTCGGGAACCATAGATCTCCCCGAGTCCAAGCTTTATAACTAAAGTAAACGGTAAATTTATTCTTTAACACGTCGGTATATTAATCTGTCAAATCGGTTAAAAAATGGCTGAGTTATGAGCAAAAAACCACAACTACCTCTATTTTTTTAAAAAAATCCATTGTTGTTGTTGTATTTTTATTACTTTTTGCTGTATATCTGGTGAACGGAAAAAGCCAAAGTTTCCAAATTAGGTACACACAATTAGGTTGTCAATACACACCATCCTACAAAATGTGGGCGGGATTGGAGAAGTGGGCGTGGTACCTCCCGTAGAAAAAATATCAAAAACTTCATAAAAACCTGAATTTGTGCACTGCTATATGAATGATGGTTACACCTTATATATCAAAAGACCGGAAATCTTTAGTAGAAAATATTTTCTGAAAATTTCGGAAAAATCGGTTCAGATGCAAAAAAGTTATGGCCAAAATAAAATTTTTTTTTATTAAAATACCCATTTTCGGGAATCATAGATCTTCCCGAGTCCAAACTTTTTAAGTCAAGTAAATGGTAAATTTCTTCCCAAGCACGTCGGTATTTAAATCTTTCAAATCGGCTTAAAAATGGCTAAGTTATGATCAAAATACTGCAATCCCAAAAATTATTTTTTTTATACCCTTCACCGAAGGTAAAAGGGTATATATAACTTTGTCATTCCGTTTGTAATTTCTACAATATTGATCCTACACCCTATAAAGTAGATATATTCTGGGTCCTTATGAAAAGCGAAGTTCAAATCCGGCTGTCCGTCTGTCCGTCTGTCTGTTGAAATGGGTTTTCCGAAGCCCCCAGATATGATGGGAGCTTCGTTGGGGTATCTTTCTGTCAGGTATTCTTATTATAATTTTGCTATTGAAATTCAGCCAGATCGGTCCACAAATGGCTGAGATATGAGCAAAAAACCACGACTACCTCTAATTTTTCCCAAAAATCCCTTGTGGTTGTTGTATTTTATTACTTTTTGCTGTATAACTGGGGAACGGCAAAAGCCAAAGTTTCCAAATTAGGTACACACATTTAGGTTGCCAATACACACCATTCTACAAAATGTGGGCGGAATTGGAGAAGTGGGCGTGGTACCTCCCGTACAAAAAAAATTAAAAATTGTATAAAAACCTAAATTTTAAGGCTGCCATATGTCCTATGGATATGACTTATATACCAAAATATTGGAAATTTTTAGTAGAACATATTTTACATAAGACTCGGGAAAATCGGTTCAGACACAAAAAAGTTATGGCCAAAATATTTTTTTTAGTAAAATACCCACTTTCGGGAACCATAGATCTCCCCGAGTCCAAGCTTTATAACTAAAGTAAACGGTAAATTTATTCTTTAACACGTCGGTATATTAATCTGTCAAATCGGTTAAAAAATGGCTGAGTTATGAGCAAAAAACCACAACTACCTCTATTTTTTTAAAAAAATCCATTGTTGTTGTTGTATTTTTATTACTTTTTGCTGTATATCTGGTGAACGGAAAAAGCCAAAGTTTCCAAATTAGGTACACACAATTAGGTTGTCAATACACACCATCCTACAAAATGTGGGCGGGATTGGAGAAGTGGGCGTGGTACCTCCCGTAGAAAAAATATCAAAAACTTCATAAAAACCTGAATTTGTGCACTGCTATATGAATGATGGTTACACCTTATATATCAAAAGACCGGAAATCTTTAGTAGAAAATATTTTCTGAAAATTTCGGAAAAATCGGTTCAGATGCAAAAAAGTTATGGCCAAAATAAAATTTTTTTTTATTAAAATACCCATTTTCGGGAATCATAGATCTTCCCGAGTCCAAACTTTTTAAGTCAAGTAAATGGTAAATTTCTTCCTAAGCACGTCGGTATTTAAATCTTTCAAATCGGCTTAAAAATGGCTAAGTTATGATCAAAATACTGCAATCCCAAAAATTATTTTTTTTATACCCTTCACCGAAGGTAAAAGGGTATATATAACTTTGTCATTCCGTTTGTAATTTCTACAATATTGATCCTACACCCTATAAAGTAGATATATTCTGGGTCCTTATGAAAAGCGAAGTTCAAATCCGGCTGTCCGTCTGTCCGTCTGTCCGTCTGTCTGTTGAAATGGGTTTTCCGAAGCCCCCAGATATGATGGGAGCTTCGTTGGGGTATCTTTCTGTCAGGTATTCTTATTATAATTTTGCTATTGAAATTCAGCCAGATCGGTCCACAAATGGCTGAGATATGAGCAAAAAACCACGACTACCTCTAATTTTTCCCAAAAATCCCTTGTGGTTGTTGTATTTTTATTACTTTTTGCTGTATAACTGGGGAACGGCAAAAGCCAAAGTTTCCAAATTAGGTACACACATTTAGGTTGCCAATACACACCATTCTACAAAATGTGGGCGGAATTGGAGAAGTGGGCGTGGTACCTCCCGTACAAAAAAAATTAAAAATTGTATTAAAACCTAAATTTTAAGGCTGCCATATGTCCTATGGATATGACTTATATACCAAAATATTGGAAATTTTTAGTAGAACATATTTTACATAAGACTCGGGAAAATCGGTTCAGACACAAAAAAGTTATGGCCAAAATCCGGCTGTCCCCCCCCCCCCTTAACAGTTGTTTACATATACTAGCATAACGCTCAATATGATTTTCGTTATCATCCTTCTATATTATTTCATCTATTTAACCAAATTATTTTAACAAATCGAAACTAGGAATTTTTGTGTTTTTTTGCTACTTAAAAACTCCCCAAAATGATAAAAGAAAACAAACACGCATACTTACATGCCACAAACTATTTTGGTGAATATGTTTCCATATTTCAGTTCTCAACTCAAATAAGTTTTATGGTTTACAACTTTGCTATTGTGGTGAACAAAAGTAATTACAACCCTACACAGTGAACATAAAACGGGCCATATTTCATTTTAATGATATTCAAACAACGTTCCTTCATAGTTTAGTTGTCTAGGGGGTTAAGTTAGAAACTGTGAGTTCTCTGGTTCGAATCTGGTTTTTTTAAAAGAAAATTTTTTTTTTTAATTTTTATTTTTTTATGTTCTAAAAACGATTTAAAAAAAATATTAACCAGTTTTCGCTTTTTAAATTTAATTTATAATGGAGTTTAAAGTATTATAATTATGTATGTATACATATGTAAAAATTATTTAGTTTTTGTCTAGTTGCTCTGTATTCTGCTCCCACAATGGTGAAGGGTATATAAGATTCGGCACAGCCGAATATAGCACTCTTACTTGTTTTTTATTTAATTTGTTTATGTCCTAAAATCGATTTTAAAATTACCTATAAAGCTTTTCGATATTTTCATTTTATTGGCAATGACACGGTCAGGGTTACCGTTGGAAATTTTCGAAAAGGGTCACAAAAAGGGTCTTTTCCAGAAAAAGGGGTCAAAAAAAGGGTATTTCAATAAAAAAAGGGTCAAGTTTTTTATTAGCAGTATTTCCCATTTTAATGAACATAATAAGATCAAGTTTTTTTATAAGCAAACAAAAAAATAATATTTCAGATAGGAAGAGCTCAAAAAACTTAATTTTTTTATGGAATGCTCTGTCCTATTT
The DNA here is from genome assembly GCA_930367215.1 of Pollenia angustigena. NCBI lineage: Eukaryota > Metazoa > Arthropoda > Insecta > Diptera > Polleniidae > Pollenia > Pollenia angustigena. The sequence goes on along the minus strand of OV884061.1, from coordinate 18,766,753 downwards.
TAAACACCTGACAAAATGTTTATTATTTATCATTATAGCTAATTTTTTAATACTTTTAATGTAATTTTCCGATTTAGTGATGTAAAATAATTTTAGTGTTTGTTTTAAGTTTTGCAATCGTTCGCAAATTGTAACCATTTTCTCGATTAAAGCGATTTTTTCCTTTAAGTGTCAGATTTTTTAAAGCTTTTACGATTTTTAATTAATATAAGACTTTGCTATCATACCGCTGTTACCAAATATATGAATTTTCCGCTAATTTAGCAATTTTTACCTCTTGTTTTCATTCCTGTTAGGGCACTCTCAACACTGTCGATTCAAAAGAAGGCGAAAAGTTCAATACCTTTTGCCATTATTAAGGGCGAATTTTTTTGGATAACATGCTACTCTTTAAGAGAGCAAAACATACAAATATTTATATGAGTTATGTTTGCTTTTAGGGAAATTGTACTTTACTATCCAAAATCAAGGAGAAGAAAGCATGGAATTGTAAGTTTATACTTTAAGTCTGTTCCATATCAAGCAATGCTTATTTCGAAAACATTTGTTTAAGCTGTTATGATACTTGCTATTTTTTGTATTTTTTCTATATTGGAGAACAGTGCAAATATATATGCATAGGAAAACTGACTAAGTGTAAAGAGTATGATTATATCATAAAAAATCTTAAAATGTCAAACAAATATACATGTGTTATCGATAAATAATCTAAGACTGTCAAAAAAAATATAAAATTTGTCAACTTTAAATTGACATTTCCAGATTAATTGTTAGCACTGTTGCCAATTTTTTTAGTTTTACATCGAAAGAAACGGTTTTTAACTTTTGTTTTGCGATTTTTAGCTTTTATGACGGTTTTTTGTGGGGAAAAAACGTGGGCAGTATTGTTTGTTTTGTTTACATTTTATCAAATTGTATTTCTTGTTCTTTCTCGCATTTGTTGTTTCATTCAGTCAATCCTAAAAAAATCCAATACAAAAAATAGCAAGTATCATAACACCTTTAGCACTTCTGTTCCGCAGTGTTGACAAAAACCAAAATGTGAGAGCTGGAAATAGCTGGAAAGGGTCAAAAAGTGTCATAAAATAGGTGATAATGATACAAAAGTATAATATAAAAAAAGGGTCATAAAAGGTATCAACACCGTCGAAAAAGGGTCAAATTGATACTTTAGTATCACAACGGTAACGCTGGACACGGTGTTTTATTTTATTTCGGCAAGCATATACATATGTACATAAAAAGCTATTGCAAAGACATACATATGTATGCACATGAGTATGTATGAATGAGCAAAAGTTATTTATGTATAAAGGCATTGCTTTCGTAATTGTTGTTGTTGCATTTTATTTTTATCTCTTATTGCAATGCCTTTAGGCATTGCTGTAGTAATTGTTGTTATTGTGTTTCGTCTAATAAGCTGTTGCTACGTTGATCTCTTCTTGCATTTCTCTTGGTTGCTGTTTTTTTATTGTTTTTTTTTTATAATCTTCATCACAAGTGGTGGGTTTTAATGTGTTTTTTACGCATGCACATGTATGTATGTTCATAAAATTATCTCAATATATTTTAATTTAACGCCTCTTCAATCAATCCGTTCGTAGCTGAGTTGTCTAAGTTCTCGCTTAAGGCTCGTAAGATTGCGAGTTCAAGTCTCAAAAATAAAATTTTTTTTTTATTTTTATTTAATTTTTTTATACACGATTTTAAGATTAAATAAAAATTTATATAACGAATTTCAAACATCAACTTTGGCAAAAGAGGAAACGGACTTAGATATATAAATTTTTTGATTTTGTCATATTCTTCGGCATGACGAAATGTAAAGTTGGCGGTGCTCAATTTATTTTTATTTTTTTTTTTTTTTTGTTGTTCTTACATACGATACGGCATAGCCGAATATAGCACTCTTATTTGTGTTTTTTTTATTTTTTTTTTTATTTAACTTTATTACAGGTGGAAATGTTATTTTTATTTTATTTATTTTTTATACCCTTCACCACAGCTGAAAAAGTGTTTATACATACAAGTTTGTCATTCCGTTTGTAATTCCTACAATAAAGATCTTAGACCCTATAAAGCATACATATGTATATATTCTGGGTCCATATGAAGAGTGAAGTTAATTTAACGATGTCCGTCTTACGTTAGAAGGCCCCAGACATGATACCTAGAGGCTAGGTTATTTAACATTTGTGTCGCATACTTATGTATAGCCCACCATTTCTTGCTATTGAATTTCCAAGAATTTATTAAAAAAAGAATTATCATTGATTGGGTAAAAGTTATTTATAACAATTTATAAAAAGAATATTACTTTTAATCAAAATAAGCTTAAAACATTTTTTAGAAAGCTAAATAAAATGGCAAATTATGGGGGCTAGGTTGTTATACATTTATGCCTCATATTGGTATTTCCACAGAAATGTCTACTTTTTGTCAGGTAACGTCACCAACCATTTTTAATCGTTTCTCAAAGAATAATGAAAATATTATTTACTTTTTTGCATTTGGGTGTAGAGCGCAACTAGATTTTCATTTAGTGAAAGAGAGGAAAAATTTGAACAACGTGGTTCTAAAATACAAGAATAATTGCTAGGTGACGTGACGTGACAAAAAGAGAGATTTTCTGTGGAAGTGCCCATATGCTATTTTTTTACAAAAAGGGTGATATAACGAACAGCGATCTAGTCTGTCTTCATAATATTAAAAGCAATCGTCTAATTTTTATTGTTGACATGGATAACATATTAGTCAGCTTTTTAGGCAATTTATACAAAAATAAATTCAAATACATATAATATTTTTTGCACAAAAGTGATTTCAAAGCATACACAATTTAAGCAATTGTTTGTTTTGTTTAAGTTGCATTATTGATAAATAAAAATCATTAAAATATGTTTGCGACTTTTATTAACCAAAACGACCGTTTTTGTGCCTTTACGTTTAAAAATATGTGATGGTAGCCCTGTAAAATAGTTGTCTGTTTTTTTTTTTTTTGTTTGTTAGTGGTTTTTTTTCATTGAAAATATTCGTGGTGAATTTCTTTCCTTAACATTACATACAGCGTTACCGTTGTTGCCACTAAAGTGGCAATTTGCCATTTTTTCGACTGCTTGGATACTATTTGGCCACTTTTACAAAATGCACCTAAATGTGGTACTTTTTGTGATTCTTGCCACTTTTTTGATACTTTTTACGTTAGGAAAAGGTACTTTTTTTCTTTCTGTTTTGTTATAACTCCCAGCTTTAATATACTTAAGTAAAACGGTTTTAATATATGTATATGTAAGCAAGTTTATATGAAATTTATTTTCTTGTCATGCGTGGTTAGCTGAAAATCGGTTGAATAAACTTTCTATTAACCTGTTTTATTTACTATATATATTGGTCGTGAAGCACAAACTGAACTGTTGTGTACCGAAAACTTTTCTAAAATTTGTGTAATTGATATTCAAAGTAAAATCTCAGTTTTTACCAAAAATTGTGTAAAGAATTGATATAAAAAACCAAAAGCTCAATATATTGAAGTATTTAGACCCATTATTTATAGTGCCTAATGAAGATATAAACTACTTCAAATAAGTTTCAGAGTTTAAAGATATTATAACTGACCCAGATGCATTTATACGTGAATTTAAACTTCTAGAGAGTAAAGTAAGTGACACGAATTATGAACACATATTTAAAATTTCGAATTCTGTGAAGATTTTTGGCGTGAAATTGGAACATTGAAAAATAGATTTGATGAGTATACCTGTATATATATTCAAACTTTTACAAATTGATCTTTCATAGTAGGTCTTCTGAGCGTGTTTTTACTAAGTTAGCTTTAATTAAAAATAAAGTAACAAATAGGTTAAAAGTGAGAACTTGCGAATCCATGCTTTAAATTTGTTAGATACTAGCATTGAAGATTGGGTTCCAAGTGAAGACATTTTACGAAAGTATAGTGTATAGTCGTTTTAAGAACAATCAATTGTAAAAAAATTTGTATGAAACTGACCATTAATAAATAACACAGGACTACATTGAAAAAGTTTGTTTAACCATTCCAACTGATTCTTATATTTTTGGAATGCTAAAGACGAGTATCAGCGCAGTTTTCTCCCATCACGTCACATTTATCAGATACACCAATTATTGTAATTTCGGAAGATGTTTTGTACCAAAATTTATAACTAAATCCAGTTTTATAGTTTTGGTTTATACACCTGATTACAAAAATTTTAAGCAATAAAAGACGAAATTGGATTAAAACTAAATATGCTTTAGTATAGAAATTTAAACACTCGCACTTAAATTCAGTAGCATGTATGCATTTATTTGTATTAAATTGCGGAACTGATTAAATATGAAGTATTTGAAGAAGTGATATAGCATTCATTTCTTTCGCATATTTTTAAAAAACTAAAATTAGTTTTTGTTTTCAATACAAATATACCAAAGAAATGTTCTTGTCGACATCGTGGGCCTGGGCCTAAACTTTTGTAATAAGGTTGACTGTATAATAAGATTATAAAACTATGGATTTTGATTTCAAAATATTTTGTTATTCGTGCTTAATTCCCAGTTTTTATTCTTGATAAAAACACTTGAAATTTATTGTTGATGGGATAAGCTATTCCTATGCATTTCACTGGTTGCTTAGGCCAGATCATCAGGAAACTTCATCCATAAAGATTTTAGAAAAACTAAAGATATTAAACCAAATAAAACTGTTAAACGTATAAGACTTATAGCAACAGTTTTACTTGTAACAATATCAAAGCTTTAACAAAACACATCAACAATAAAAAAGTGGGTTTATCTCATCTTACATTCCCCACTACAATTAGTTGAAATTCTCTCAACATTAATTGTAGTTGTAAGTAGGTTAAGAAAAACAAAATAAAAAACAAACAACAACTTACAAAAGATGTTGTCAGTGCACGGCCTAAAAAAACACTTAATTGACAACATCTTTTGTAAGATGTTGTTTGTTTTTTATTTTAGTTTTTACAACAAATGAGCCTTTTGTAAGTAAGTATGTATGTCTATTGTAATACGATAAATTTTTTTTAGTGTATAAAATTACTATACAATGTGTTTTGTTATGTTTCAATACCATTTAATATTATAATAAATAGAAAAAAACGTAAAAACTGCATAACGTGGTGTACTTTTTTTTTAAAAATCCCCTTTTTGGTGCCACTTTTTTTGTAGATATCCCCTTTTTTTGGTACTTTTTTAAAATATCCGACGGTAACACTGATTACATACCTCCTGCATTATACAAAAACAACAAACACATACTTCATTTTACGATTAATTTAATTGATATCAAGTACTCATATCAACAACAGTTGTTTATGTGGCTCGATAGCCGAATGGTCTAGCCGCCAGTCTGGTTTTAACAATTTTCTGTTAGCTTTGAGAGTTCGAGTCCCACTCATTACAACTTTTTTTTGGTTTTTAAAATTTTTTTTTAAACTAAAAAGAATTTGAACGGTTTTTGACTTTTTAAAATTTGTTAAATATATTTATAAATTTTATATACCTACATATCGTTAGCTAAAATGCAAAAAGACGTAACTAACAAAAATATAATTTTACAGGAGAAGCAAAAACTTTGTAAAGTGAAAACTATAAACATGTCAGAAAAACATGTCAGAAAAACATGCATTGATAAGTCGTCCATGGAATTCTTCAACCAATTTTCAATGAAAACCATTTCATTATATTTTCTTAGAAAAAAAAATGTGTAATTACGTCGTTTTGCATACATCAAACAAAAAAACTTGTAGTTACGTCCCTTTGTTTTTTGTTAATAAAAGCGCAATTTTTGATCGCAGAAGTGTAAAATTTTGTCAAGACATGTAGTTTTGCAGCATTCATAATAATCAATCAAAAACTCGATTTTGAATTTTTTGTTAGTTACGTCTTTTTGCATTTTAGCTAACGATATATATTATACATATTTACACCTTTTAATATACCCTCTTTTTTATTTTATTTTTATACCTACCCTTTTTTTAATTAATTTTGTTTATAGGTATTTTTCTCTTTTTATAGGTAATTAATTTTGTTTAAATAGTTCCGTTTCATATCTTAAAGATCGGAGCAAATTTTCTTAAATTCTTATTTAAATATTCAATTACCTATTCAAAGAATTGAATTTTTGAATTTTGAAATTTTTTTACTTATTTAGCACGCCAATGCTACAAGACCATTGCATATGTAGCAATTTACCTATATAAAAGATGTTTTCATCGTTTGCTTTGGGTTTCTTCTTTTTTATTCAAAAGATGTCATCACGAAAACATTTTATAAAGGCAAATCTTCGTGCCAAAATTATCTTGACGTAGGTTTATCATAAGAAAAATATTTTGGGAATTTGAATACCTATGTACCTATTTACAATAGCGGTTTTTACCCTTGTGTTAAGTGTAAATGTCCGTTTTACTTAATTCGATTTTATACTACAAAGTGAGTGTCTTTTTGGTATTTATTGTAAAGTAATGAATTTGCTAAAAAAAGAGAGAGAGAGAGAGATAGAAAAAATAAGATTAACAAAGTCTGCAAGGGTATTTTACTACCAATACTGAATACCGCTTATTTCTATAAAACTTCTGCAAGGGAAGACGATTTGAAGACTTAAACTTTGGCAAAACTGGAAACAGACTTATCTCAATTTTTTGAAACTGTGAAAAACTACGGCACGACGAAATTAAATGTGGGGATAGCTCAAAATAGATTTATTTACATCCAAAGAACGCAATTTATGTAACTTTCTGTTCTTATCGCACCATGGTGAAGGGTATTTAAGATTCGGCATAGCCGAATATAGCACTCTTACTTGTTCTATTTTTAGTGCATATTTTATGAGCATCAAACGAGATTTTAATTGCACAAAAGTCTGGGCTCTATTGCTATTTTTCTAAAAAAAATAAGGCAACAAAACTAATAAGAATATTTTGTATATAATGGGATGCAAAATATTAAAGTCCATAATGGTATGACCCCGAGCAGAGATGGGTTTTAACAAGGGTGATCGATCGAATAGTATTCGGCCGGATTTAACCGGTTATTTTAGTTTTTCCCAAGTCGAATATTTTAAAATGTAAATTTTTCGAATATCGAACAAACCGGTTATTTTAGTAAAATAAACCGGTTCTTTTAGGAATGTGTAATTTATATACGTTTTCCTTACTTTTGTTATAAATTTACCCGTAATTTAAGTATTTTTCTAACTGAATGTTTGGCAAACTTAAACTTTTTATAAAGAATGTCAAAACAAAATATAACAAAAGTAAAAAACACTATGAGCAATGTAAAAACAAATAGCTTATATTAGCGTGTGTTCTTGTAACAAAAACCAAAAACAATTCAAAATACTACAAAAAAAGTTTACCTTAAAAAGTAATTAGCAATTTAACAATATTCTAAATATTATATTTATTATATTCAACATTTTTAATTTTTCGAATTTATTCTATGAGCTAAATTTCAGTTATGTATTTTATAAAGCTTTTTTGTAATAGTTCTATTCCTTCAATTTTTCAGAAATGACTTTATACACTACCAGACTATTATATTGTATTTTCTTTTTACATTTTACCTTAGCCTTCCGTTGGAAAGCAATGAGGTATATTGTATGTACAGAAAAAATTTACAATTATTAGACACCAGCAGAATGTAATGCATTTTCTGGCCCGCTACGGCCTTTGTCTGCATTCTTTGTGTCACACTGGATAGCGTTACTTTATAAATTGAATTTATTTAACACAACAATTTTGAACAAATAGAAACTGGGAATTACTTCCTTCCGAAGGTTTCTTTATATTATATTCAACATTTTTCATTTTTCGAATTTATTCTATGAGCTTAATTTCAGTTATGTATTTTATAAAGCTTTTTTGTAATAGTTCTAAGTTGAGTTAAATACATTCAATTTATAAAGTAACGCCATCCAGTGTGACACAAAGAATGCAGACGAAGGCCGTAGCGGGCCAGAAAATGCATTACATTCTGCTGGTGTCTAATAATTGTAAATTTTTCTGTACATACAATATACATCATTGCTGTCCAAAGGAAGGCTAAGGTAAAATGTAAAAAGAAAATACAATATAAAGGTCTGGTAGTGTGAAAAGGCATTTCTGAAAAATTGAAGGAATAGAACTATTACAAAAAAGCTTTATAAAATACATAACTGAAATTTTGCTCAAAGAATAAATTCGAAAAATGAAAAATGTTGAATATAATATAAAGTAACCTTCGGAAGGAAATAATTCCCGGTTTCTATTATATTTATTTTTATAAAGATGTCATCTTTGGTGATATATCGAACTGATTTAAAAGATAATGGTGCTTAAAGGGCCCTAAAATGATAAGTTGCACAGGTTCTTCATCGCCACGACTTATAAATCACTTTTAGTTAGTCTACAAGCTTGAATAAACGACAAGTAGAACTTGGCTCTGTTCCAAGTAGTTTTTAAGACTCTGCAAATAATATTTACTTTACTGAAATATGCTGCCAATAATGAATGAAAAACTCTTAAGAAGTTCTAGTATATCTTCATGCTAAAAACTACTGCATACCGGCGGAATCAACGATATGGAAAAATTCTTCAGTTTTATTTATTACACACCAAGAACTTAAAACATAAAGACATGCTTAGCCACCAACTAATTAAAACTCATTTAAAATAAATTTGGGAGAATATCTCAAATAATAAATTTATTAAATTCCTTTAATTTTTAAAACCACAGTTATTCCACTAGTTATCTTAAAGAATGGTTTTCTTTTGCAAAACGTTTGGCAAGAGCAAACATTATTATTTAACAGTTTCTTACATAAATACAATTATCATCTAGACATAAAGTTTAGCAAATAAATAGAAATTGTTAAAAATAATGCTTAAGTTAAATCATGCATTTTATGCATTCGAATTAAAACTGGTTAACCGGTTATTTTTAAAATGCTTAACCGAAAACCGGTTTTTTTAGTTTTAACAGCTAATATATATAAACTTTCGTTCTTAACCAACCATAGTGCAGGGAATATGGCCAATTTTCAGGATTGATATTAAAACACATTTATTTTTAAAATCGTTTTAAATACAAAATTCTCTTCTTCACTAAAAACTTAAGTGAAACTTAATTCACCGATGTGGTACACTTAATTTCAACTTAAGTTTCCATTGTAATATTTTAGCAAGGTGGCCTCAATATCACAACAATACAACAACAACAGGCAAAGCATTAACAGTCAGCTGTTTTTTCAGACCACCTTGTAAATAAATACACTTTTTTATATTTATACTTTTATCTTAATTAAATAAGACTTTTTCAAATAAAACTCAAAAAACCAATCTGTTTTAAATACGATTTAAGTTTGTTATGAAAATTAAGTTAATATTGATTAAAATATTTAATATTTTTAATTAGGCTTAAGTTCATGAAATTTAATTTTTATTAAATTATTTTTATGAAGAAAGGAATTTTACAACATGAAAATCAATTAAAATTGTTATTGATAATCTTTCATTCTTGACGTGGCTCGGGCTCGAACCCTGGCCGGCAGGTTACCATGACATGTTTCGATCGCAACCACTCGATCTCCTCAGATGGATTTGCCGTCTTACACTCGCAGCCATCGACGACTGCTGACGTCACTAGTCAAACATCAATCCTTAAACCAAATTGTATTTTAACATTTGGTAGATCGAAATTTGCTTTCCTGAATGATTATCAATTTTAATTGATTTTACATGTTTTTTCCCTTTACTTCTGGGTAAAAACATGACAGACGGACAGCCGGATTTGAACTTCGCTTTTCATAAGGACCCAGAATATATCTACTTTATAGGGTGTAGGATCAATATTGTAGAAATTACAAACGGAATGACAAAGTTATATATACCCTTTTACCTTCGGTGAAGGGTATAAAAAAAATAATTTTTGGGATTGCAGTATTTTGATCATAACTTAGCCATTTGTAAGCCGATTTGAAAGATTTAAATACCGACGTGCTTAGGAAGAAATTTACCATTTACTTGACTTAAAAAGTTTGGACTCGGGAAGATCTATGATTTTAATAAAAAAAAATTTTATTTTGGCCATAACTTTTTTGTGTCTGAACCGATTTTCCCGAGTCTTATGTAAAATATGTTCTACTAAAAATTTCCAATATTTTGGTATATAAGTCATATCCATAGGACATATGGCAGCCTTAAAATTTAGGTTTTTATACAATTTTTAATTTTTTTTTGTACGGGAGGTACCACGCCCACTTCTCCAATTCCGCCCACATTTTGTAGAATGGTGTGTATTGGCAACCTAAATGTGTGTACCTAATTTGGAAACTTTGGCTTTTGCCGTTCCCCAGTTATACAGCAAAAAGTAATAAAAATACAACAACCACAAGGGATTTTTGGGAAAAATTAGAGGTAGTCGTGGTTTTTTGCTCATATCTCAGCCATTTGTGGACCGATCTGGCTGAATTTCAATAGCAAAATTATAATAAGAATACCTGACAGAAAGATACCCCAACGAAGCTCCCATCATATCTGGGGGCTTCGGAAAACCCATTTCAACAGACAGACGGACAGACGGACAGCCGGATTTGAACTTCGCTTTTCATAAGGACCCAGAATATATCTACTTTATAGGGTGTAGGATCAATATTGTAGAAATTACAAACGGAATGACAAAGTTATATATACCCTGTTACCTTCGGTGAAGGGTATAAAAAAAATAATTTTTGGGATTGCAGTATTTTGATCATTACTTAGCCATTTTTAAGCCGATTTGAAAGATTTAAATACCGACGTGCTTAGGAAGAAATTTACCATTTACTTGACTTAAAAAGTTTGGACTCGGGAAGATCTATGATTCCCGAAAATGGGTATTTTAATAAAAAAAAATTTTATTTTGGCCATAACTTTTTTGCATCTTAACCGATTTTTCCGAAATTTTCAGAAAATATTTTCTACTAAAGATTTCCGGTCTTTTGATATATAAGGTGTAACCATCATTCATATAGCAGTGCACAAATTCAGGTTTTTATGAAGTTTTTGATATTTTTTCTACGGGAGGTACCACGCCCACTTCTCCAATCCCGCCCACATTTTGTAGGATGGTGTGTATTGACAACCTAATTGTGTGTACCTAATTTGGAAACTTTGGCTTTTTCCGTTCACCAGATATACAGCAAAAAGTAATAAAAATACAACAACAACAATGGATTTTTTTAAAAAAATAGAGGTAGTTGTGGTTTTTTGCTCATAACTCAGCCATTTTTTAACCGATTTGACAGATTAATATACCGACGTGTTAAAGAATAAATTTACCGTTTACTTTAGTTATAAAGCTTGGACTCGGGGAGATCTATGGTTCCCGAAAGTGGGTATTTTAATAAAAAAAATTTTATTTTGGCCATAACTTTTTTGTGTCTGAACCGATTTTCCCGAGTCTTATGTAAAATATGTTCTACTATAAATTTCCAATATTTTGGTATATAAGTCATATCCATAGGACATATGGCAGCCTTAAAATTTAGGTTTTTATACAATTTTTAATTTTTTTTGTACGGGAGGTACCACGCCCACTTCTCCAATTCCGCCCACATTTTGTAGAATGGTGTGTATTGGCAACCTAAATGTGTGTACCTAATTTGGAAACTTTGGCTTTTGCCGTTCCCCAGTTATACAGCAAAAAGTAATAAAAATACAACAACCACAAGGGATTTTTGGGAAAAATTAGAGGTAGTCGTGGTTTTTTGCTCATATCTCAGCCATTTGTGGACCGATCTGGCTGAATTTCAATAGCAAAATTATAATAAGAATACCTGACAGAAAGATACCCCAACGAAGCTCCCATCATATCTGGGGGCTTCGGAAAACCCATTTCAACAGACAGACGGACAGACGGACAGCCGGATTTGAACTTCGCTTTTCATAAGGACCCAGAATATATCTACTTTATAGGGTGTAGGATCAATATTGTAGAAATTACAAACGGAATGACAAAGTTATATATACCCTGTTACCTTCGGTGAAGGGTATAAAAAAAATAATTTTTGGGATTGCAGTATTTTGATCATTACTTAGCCATTTTTAAGCCGATTTGAAAGATTTAAATACCGACGTGCTTAGGAAGAAATTTACCATTTACTTGACTTAAAAAGTTTGGACTCGGGAAGATCTATGATTCCCGAAAATGGGTATTTTAATAAAAAAAAATTTTATTTTGGCCATAACTTTTTTGCATCTGAACCGATTTTTCCGAAATTTTCAGAAAATATTTTCTACTAAAGATTTCCGGTCTTTTGATATATAAGGTGTAACCATCATTCATATAGCAGTGCACAAATTCAGGTTTTTATGAAATTTTTGATATTTTTTCTACGGGAGGTACCACGCCCACTTCTCCAATCCCGCCCACATTTTGTAGGATGGTGTGTATTGACAACCTAATTGTGTGTACCTAATTTGGAAACTTTGGCTTTTTCCGTTCACCAGATATACAGCAAAAAGTAATAAAAATACAACAACAACAATGGATTTTTTTAAAAAAATAGAGGTAGTTGTGGTTTTTTGCTCATAACTCAGCCATTTTTTAACCGATTTGACAGATTAATATACCGACGTGTTAAAGAATAAATTTACCGTTTACTTTAGTTATAAAGCTTGGACTCGGGGAGATCTATGGTTCCCGAAAGTGGGTATTTTAATAAAAAAAATTTTATTTTGGCCATAACTTTTTTGTGTCTGAACCGATTTTCCCGAGTCTTATGTAAAATATGTTCTACTAAAAATTTCCAATATTTTGGTATATAAGTCATATCCATAGGACATATGGCAGCCTTAAAATTTAGGTTTTTATACAATTTTTAATTTTTTTTTGTACGGGAGGTACCACGCCCACTTCTCCAATTCCGCCCACATTTTGTAGAATGGTGTGTATTGGCAACCTAAATGTGTGTACCTAATTTGGAAACTTTGGCTTTTGCCGTTCCCCAGTTATACAGCAAAAAGTAATAAAAATACAACAACCACAAGGGATTTTTGGGAAAAATTAGAGGTAGTCGTGGTTTTTTGCTCATATCTCAGCCATTTGTGGACCGATCTGGCTGAATTTCAATAGCAAAATTATAATAAGAATACCTGACAGAAAGATACCCCAACGAAGCTCCCATCATATCTGGGGGCTTCGGAAAACCCATTTCAACAGACAGACGGACAGACGGACAGCCGGATTTGAACTTCGCTTTTCATAAGGACCCAGAATATATCTACTTTATAGGGTGTAGGATCAATATTGTAGAAATTACAAACGGAATGACAAAGTTATATATACCCTGTTACCTTCGGTGAAGGGTATAAAAAAAATAATTTTTGGGATTGCAGTATTTTGATCATTACTTAGCCATTTTTAAGCCGATTTGAAAGATTTAAATACCGACGTGCTTAGGAAGAAATTTACCATTTACTTGACTTAAAAAGTTTGGACTCGGGAAGATCTATGATTCCCGAAAATGGGTATTTTAATAAAAAAAAATTTTATTTTGGCCATAACTTTTTTGCATCTGAACCGATTTTTCCGAAATTTTCAGAAAATATTTTCTACTAAAGATTTCCGGTCTTTTGATATATAAGGTGTAACCATCATTCATATAGCAGTGCACAAATTCAGGTTTTTATGAAGTTTTTGATATTTTTTCTACGGGAGGTACCACGCCCACTTCTCCAATCCCGCCCACATTTTGTAGGATGGTGTGTATTGACAACCTAATTGTGTGTACCTAATTTGGAAACTTTGGCTTTTTCCGTTCACCAGATATACAGCAAAAAGTAATAAAAATACAACAACAACAATGGATTTTTTTAAAAAAATAGAGGTAGTTGTGGTTTTTTGCTCATAACTCAGCCATTTTTTAACCGATTTGACAGATTAATATACCGACGTGTTAAAGAATAAATTTACCGTTTACTTTAGTTATAAAGCTTGGACTCGGGGAGATCTATGGTTCCCGAAAGTGGGTATTTTAATAAAAAAAATTTTATTTTTGCCATAACTTTTTTGTGTCTGAACCGATTTTCCCGAGTCTTATGTAAAATATGTTCTACTAAAAATTTCCAATATTTTGGTATATAAGTCATATCCATAGGACATATGGCAGCCTTAAAATTTAGGTTTTTATACAATTTTTAATTTTTTTTTGTACGGGAGGTACCACGCCCACTTCTCCAATTCCGCCCACATTTTGTAGAATGGTGTGTATTGGCAACCTAAATGTGTGTACCTAATTTGGAAACTTTGGCTTTTGCCGTTCCCCAGTTATACAGCAAAAAGTAATAAAAATACAACAACCACAAGGGATTTTTGGGAAAAATTAGAGGTAGTCGTGGTTTTTTGCTCATATCTCAGCCATTTGTGGACCGATCTGGCTGAATTTCAATAGCAAAATTATAATAAGAATACCTGACAGAAAGATACCCCAACGAAGCTCCCATCATATCTGGGGGCTTCGGAAAACCCATTTCAACAGACAGACGGACAGACGGACAGCCGGATTTGAACTTCGCTTTTCATAAGGACCCAGAATATATCTACTTTATAGGGTGTAGGATCAATATTGTAGAAATTACAAACGGAATGACAAAGTTATATATACCCTGTTACCTTCGGTGAAGGGTATAAAAAAAATAATTTTTGGGATTGCAGTATTTTGATCATTACTTAGCCATTTTTAAGCCGATTTGAAAGATTTAAATACCGACGTGCTTAGGAAGAAATTTACCATTTACTTGACTTAAAAAGTTTGGACTCGGGAAGATCTATGATTCCCGAAAATGGGTATTTTAATAAAAAAAAATTTTATTTTGGCCATAACTTTTTTGCATCTGAACCGATTTTTCCGAAATTTTCAGAAAATATTTTCTACTAAAGATTTCCGGTCTTTTGATATATAAGGTGTAACCATCATTCATATAGCAGTGCACAAATTCAGGTTTTTATGAAGTTTTTGATATTTTTTCTACGGGAGGTACCACGCCCACTTCTCCAATCCCGCCCACATTTTGTAGGATGGTGTGTATTGACAACCTAATTGTGTGTACCTAATTTGGAAACTTTGGCTTTTTCCGTTCACCAGATATACAGCAAAAAGTAATAAAAATACAACAACAACAATGGATTTTTTTAAAAAAATAGAGGTAGTTGTGGTTTTTTGCTCATAACTCAGCCATTTTTTAACCGATTTGACAGATTAATATACCGACGTGTTAAAGAATAAATTTACCGTTTACTTTAGTTATAAAGCTTGGACTCGGGGAGATCTATGGTTCCCGAAAGTGGGTATTTTAATAAAAAAAATTTTATTTTGGCCATAACTTTTTTGTGTCTGAACCGATTTTCCCGAGTCTTATGTAAAATATGTTCTACTAAAAATTTCCAATATTTTGGTATATAAGTCATATCCATAGGACATATGGCAGCCTTAAAATTTAGGTTTTTATACAATTTTTAATTTTTTTTTGTACGGGAGGTACCACGCCCACTTCTCCAATTCCGCCCACATTTTGTAGAATGGTGTGTATTGGCAACCTAAATGTGTGTACCTAATTTGGAAACTTTGGCTTTTGCCGTTCCCCAGTTATACAGCAAAAAGTAATAAAAATACAACAACCACAAGGGATTTTTGGGAAAAATTAGAGGTAGTCGTGGTTTTTTGCTCATATCTCAGCCATTTGTGGACCGATCTGGCTGAATTTCAATAGCAAAATTATAATAAGAATACCTGACAGAAAGATACCCCAACGAAGCTCCCATCATATCTGGGGGCTTCGGAAAACCCATTTCAACAGACAGACGGACAGACGGACAGCCGGATTTGAACTTCGCTTTTCATAAGGACCCAGAATATATCTACTTTATAGGGTGTAGGATCAATATTGTAGAAATTACAAACGGAATGACAAAGTTATATATACCCTGTTACCTTCGGTGAAGGGTATAAAAAAAATAATTTTTGGGATTGCAGTATTTTGATCATTACTTAGCCATTTTTAAGCCGATTTGAAAGATTTAAATACCGACGTGCTTAGGAAGAAATTTACCATTTACTTGACTTAAAAAGTTTGGACTCGGGAAGATCTATGATTCCCGAAAATGGGTATTTTAATAAAAAAAAATTTTATTTTGGCCATAACTTTTTTGCATCTGAACCGATTTTTCCGAAATTTTCAGAAAATATTTTCTACTAAAGATTTCCGGTCTTTTGATATATAAGGTGTAACCATCATTCATATAGCAGTGCACAAATTCAGGTTTTTATGAAGTTTTTGATATTTTTTCTACGGGAGGTACCACGCCCACTTCTCCAATCCCGCCCACATTTTGTAGGATGGTGTGTATTGACAACCTAATTGTGTGTACCTAATTTGGAAACTTTGGCTTTTTCCGTTCACCAGATATACAGCAAAAAGTAATAAAAATACAACAACAACAATGGATTTTTTTAAAAAAATAGAGGTAGTTGTGGTTTTTTGCTCATAACTCAGCCATTTTTTAACCGATTTGACAGATTAATATACCGACGTGTTAAAGAATAAATTTACCGTTTACTTTAGTTATAAAGCTTGGACTCGGGGAGATCTATGGTTCCCGAAAGTGGGTATTTTAATAAAAAAAATTTTATTTTGGCCATAACTTTTTTGTGTCTGAACCGATTTTCCCGAGTCTTATGTAAAATATGTTCTACTAAAAATTTCCAATATTTTGGTATATAAGTCATATCCATAGGACATATGGCAGCCTTAAAATTTAGGTTTTTATACAATTTTTAATTTTTTTTTGTACGGGAGGTACCACGCCCACTTCTCCAATTCCGCCCACATTTTGTAGAATGGTGTGTATTGGCAACCTAAATGTGTGTACCTAATTTGGAAACTTTGGCTTTTGCCGTTCCCCAGTTATACAGCAAAAAGTAATAAAAATACAACAACCACAAGGGATTTTTGGGAAAAATTAGAGGTAGTCGTGGTTTTTTGCTCATATCTCAGCCATTTGTGGACCGATCTGGCTGAATTTCAATAGCAAAATTATAATAAGAATACCTGACAAAAAGATACCCCAACGAAGCTCCCATCATTTCTGGGGGCTTCGGAAAACCCATTTCAACAGACAGACGGACAGACGGACAGCCGGATTTGAACTTCGCTTTTCATAAGGACCCAGAATATATCTACTTTATAGGGTGTAGGATCAATATTGTAGAAATTACAAACGGAATGACAAAGTTATATATACCCTGTTACCTTCGGTGAAGGGTATAAAAAAAATAATTTTTGGGATTGCAGTATTTTGATCATTACTTAGCCATTTTTAAGCCGATTTGAAAGATTTAAATACCGACGTGCTTAGGAAGAAATTTACCATTTACTTGACTTAAAAAGTTTGGACTCGGGAAGATCTATGATTCCCGAAAATGGGTATTTTAATAAAAAAAAATTTTATTTTGGCCATAACTTTTTTGCATCTGAACCGATTTTTCCGAAATTTTCAGAAAATATTTTCTACTAAAGATTTCCGGTCTTTTGATATATAAGGTGTAACCATCATTCATATAGCAGTGCACAAATTCAGGTTTTTATGAAGTTTTTGATATTTTTTCTACGGGAGGTACCACGCCCACTTCTCCAATCCCGCCCACATTTTGTAGGATGGTGTGTATTGACAACCTAATTGTGTGTACCTAATTTGGAAACTTTGGCTTTTTCCGTTCACCAGATATACAGCAAAAAGTAATAAAAATACAACAACAACAATGGATTTTTTTAAAAAAATAGAGGTAGTTGTGGTTTTTTGCTCATAACTCAGCCATTTTTTAACCGATTTGACAGATTAATATACCGACGTGTTAAAGAATAAATTTACCGTTTACTTTAGTTATAAAGCTTGGACTCGGGGAGATCTATGGTTCCCGAAAGTGGGTATTTTAATAAAAAAAATTTTATTTTGGCCATAACTTTTTTGTGTCTGAACCGATTTTCCCGAGTCTTATGTAAAATATGTTCTACTAAAAATTTCCAATATTTTGGTATATAAGTCATATCCATAGGACATATGGCAGCCTTAAAATTTAGGTTTTTATACAATTTTTAATTTTTTTTTGTACGGGAGGTACCACGCCCACTTCTCCAATTCCGCCCACATTTTGTAGAATGGTGTGTATTGGCAACCTAAATGTGTGTACCTAATTTGGAAACTTTGGCTTTTGCCGTTCCCCAGTTATACAGCAAAAAGTAATAAAAATACAACAACCACAAGGGATTTTTGGGAAAAATTAGAGGTAGTCGTGGTTTTTTGCTCATATCTCAGCCATTTGTGGACCGATCTGGCTGAATTTCAATAGCAAAATTATAATAAGAATACCTGACAAAAAGATACCCCAACGAAGCTCCCATCATATCTGGGGGCTTCGGAAAACCCATTTCAACAGACAGACGGACAGCCGGATTTGAACTTCGCTTTTCATAAGGACCCAGAATATATCTACTTTATAGGGTGTAGGATCAATATTGTAGAAATTACAAACGGAATGACAAAGTTATATATACCCTGTTACCTTCGGTGAAGGGTATAAAAAAAATAATTTTTGGGATTGCAGTATTTTGATCATTACTTAGCCATTTTTAAGCCGATTTGAAAGATTTAAATACCGACGTGCTTAGGAAGAAATTTACCATTTACTTGACTTAAAAAGTTTGGACTCGGGAAGATCTATGATTCCCGAAAATGGGTATTTTAATAAAAAAAAATTTTATTTTGGCCATAACTTTTTTGCATCTGAACCGATTTTTCCGAAATTTTCAGAAAATATTTTCTACTAAAGATTTCCGGTCTTTTGATATATAAGGTGTAACCATCATTCATATAGCAGTGCACAAATTCAGGTTTTTATGAAGTTTTTGATATTTTTTCTACGGGAGGTACCACGCCCACTTCTCCAATCCCGCCCACATTTTGTAGGATGGTGTGTATTGACAACCTAATTGTGTGTACCTAATTTGGAAACTTTGGCTTTTTCCGTTCACCAGATATACAGCAAAAAGTAATAAAAATACAACAACAACAATGGATTTTTTTAAAAAAATAGAGGTAGTTGTGGTTTTTTGCTCATAACTCAGCCATTTTTTAACCGATTTGACAGATTAATATACCGACGTGTTAAAGAATAAATTTACCGTTTACTTTAGTTATAAAGCTTGGACTCGGGGAGATCTATGGTTCCCGTAAGTGGGTATTTTAATAAAAAAAATTTTATTTTGGCCATAACTTTTTTGTGTCTGAACCGATTTTCCCGAGTCTTATGTAAAATATGTTCTACTAAAAATTTCCAATATTTTGGTATATAAGTCATATCCATAGGACATATGGCAGCCTTAAAATTTAGGTTTTTATACAATTTTTAATTTTTTTTGTACGGGAGGTACCACGCCCACTTCTCCAATTCCGCCCACATTTTGTAGAATAGTGTGTATTGGCAACCTAAATGTGTGTACCTAATTTGGAAACTTTGGCTTTTGCCGTTCCCCAGTTATACAGCAAAAAGTAATAAAAATACAACAACCACAAGGGATTTTTGGGAAAAATTAGAGGTAGTCGTGGTTTTTTGCTCATATCTCAGCCATTTGTGGACCGATCTGGCTGAATTTCAATAGCAAAATTATAATAAGAATACCTGACAGAAAGATACCCCAACGAAGCTCCCATCATATCTGGGGGCTTCGGAAAACCCATTTCAACAGACAGACGGACAGACGGACAGACGGACAGCCGGATTTGAACTTCGCTTTTCATAAGGACCCAGAATATATCTACTTTATAGGGTGTAGGATCAATATTGTAGAAATTACAAACGGAATGACAAAGTTATATATACCCTTTTACCTTCGGTGAAGGGTATAAAAAAAATAATTTTTGGGATTGCAGTATTTTGATCATAACTTAGCCATTTTTAAGCCGATTTGAAAGATTTAAATACCGACGTGCTTAGGAAGAAATTTACCATTTACTTGACTTAAAAAGTTTGGACTCGGGAAGATCTATGATTCCCGAAAATGGGTATTTTAATAAAAAAAAATTTTATTTTGGCCATAACTTTTTTGCATCTGAACCGATTTTTCCGAAATTTTCAGAAAATATTTTCTACTAAAGATTTCCGGTCTTTTGATATATAAGGTGTAACCATCATTCATATAGCAGTGCACAAATTCAGGTTTTTATGAAGTTTTTGATATTTTTTCTACGGGAGGTACCACGCCCACTTCTCCAATCCCGCCCACATTTTGTAGGATGGTGTGTATTGACAACCTAATTGTGTGTACCTAATTTGGAAACTTTGGCTTTTTCCGTTCACCAGATATACAGCAAAAAGTAATAAAAATACAACAACAACAACAATGGATTTTTTTAAAAAAATAGAGGTAGTTGTGGTTTTTTGCTCATAACTCAGCCATTTTTTAACCGATTTGACAGATTAATATACCGACGTGTTAAAGAATAAATTTACCGTTTACTTTAGTTATAAAGCTTGGACTCGGGGAGATCTATGGTTCCCGAAAGTGGGTATTTTAATAAAAAAAATTTTATTTTGGCCATAACTTTTTTGTGTCTGAACCGATTTTCCCGAGTCTTATGTAAAATATGTTCTACTAAAAATTTCCAATATTTTGGTATATAAGTCATATCCATAGGACATATGGCAGCCTTAAAATTTAGGTTTTTATACAATTTTTAATTTTTTTTTGTACGGGAGGTACCACGCCCACTTCTCCAATTCCGCCCACATTTTGTAGAATGGTGTGTATTGGCAACCTAAATGTGTGTACCTAATTTGGAAACTTTGGCTTTTGCCGTTCCCCAGTTATACAGCAAAAAGTAATAAAAATACAACAACCACAAGGGATTTTTGGGAAAAATTAGAGGTAGTCGTGGTTTTTTGCTCATATCTCAGCCATTTGTGGACCGATCTGGCTGAATTTCAATAGCAAAATTATAATAAGAATACCTGACAGAAAGATACCCCAACGAAGCTCCCATCATATCTGGGGGCTTCGGAAAACCCATTTCAACAGACAGACGGACAGACGGACAGCCGGATTTGAACTTCGCTTTTCATAAGGACCCAGAATATATCTACTTTATAGGGTGTAGGATCAATATTGTAGAAATTACAAACGGAATGACAAAGTTATATATACCCTGTTACCTTCGGTGAAGGGTATAAAAAAAATAATTTTTGGGATTGCAGTATTTTGATCATTACTTAGCCATTTTTAAGCCGATTTGAAAGATTTAAATACCGACGTGCTTAGGAAGAAATTTACCATTTACTTGACTTAAAAAGTTTGGACTCGGGAAGATCTATGATTCCCGAAAATGGGTATTTTAATAAAAAAAAATTTTATTTTGGCCATAACTTTTTTGCATCTGAACCGATTTTTCCGAAATTTTCAGAAAATATTTTCTACTAAAGATTTCCGGTCTTTTGATATATAAGGTGTAACCATCATTCATATAGCAGTGCACAAATTCAGGTTTTTATGAAGTTTTTGATATTTTTTCTACGGGAGGTACCACGCCCACTTCTCCAATCCCGCCCACATTTTGTAGGATGGTGTGTATTGACAACCTAATTGTGTGTACCTAATTTGGAAACTTTGGCTTTTTCCGTTCACCAGATATACAGCAAAAAGTAATAAAAATACAACAACAACAATGGATTTTTTTAAAAAAATAGAGGTAGTTGTGGTTTTTTGCTCATAACTCAGCCATTTTTTAACCGATTTGACAGATTAATATACCGACGTGTTAAAGAATAAATTTACCGTTTACTTTAGTTATAAAGCTTGGACTCGGGGAGATCTATGGTTCCCGAAAGTGGGTATTTTAATAAAAAAAATTTTATTTTGGCCATAACTTTTTTGTGTCTGAACCGATTTTCCCGAGTCTTATGTAAAATATGTTCTACTAAAAATTTCCAATATTTTGGTATATAAGTCATATCCATAGGACATATGGCAGCCTTAAAATTTAGGTTTTTATACAATTTTTAATTTTTTTTTGTACGGGAGGTACCACGCCCACTTCTCCAATTCCGCCCACATTTTGTAGAATGGTGTGTATTGGCAACCTAAATGTGTGTACCTAATTTGGAAACTTTGGCTTTTGCCGTTCCCCAGTTATACAGCAAAAAGTAATAAAAATACAACAACCACAAGGGATTTTTGGGAAAAATTAGAGGTAGTCGTGGTTTTTTGCTCATATCTCAGCCATTTGTGGACCGATCTGGCTGAATTTCAATAGCAAAATTATAATAAGAATACCTGACAGAAAGATACCCCAACGAAGCTCCCATCATATCTGGGGGCTTCGGAAAACCCATTTCAACAGACAGACGGACAGACGGACAGCCGGATTTGAACTTCGCTTTTCATAAGGACCCAGAATATATCTACTTTATAGGGTGTAGGATCAATATTGTAGAAATTACAAACGGAATGACAAAGTTATATATACCCTGTTACCTTCGGTGAAGGGTATAAAAAAAATAATTTTTGGGATTGCAGTATTTTGATCATTACTTAGCCATTTTTAAGCCGATTTGAAAGATTTAAATACCGACGTGCTTAGGAAGAAATTTACCATTTACTTGACTTAAAAAGTTTGGACTCGGGAAGATCTATGATTCCCGAAAATGGGTATTTTAATAAAAAAAAATTTTATTTTGGCCATAACTTTTTTGCATCTGAACCGATTTTTCCGAAATTTTCAGAAAATATTTTCTACTAAAGATTTCCGGTCTTTTGATATATAAGGTGTAACCATCATTCATATAGCAGTGCACAAATTCAGGTTTTTATGAAGTTTTTGATATTTTTTCTACGGGAGGTACCACGCCCACTTCTCCAATCCCGCCCACATTTTGTAGGATGGTGTGTATTGACAACCTAATTGTGTGTACCTAATTTGGAAACTTTGGCTTTTTCCGTTCACCAGATATACAGCAAAAAGTAATAAAAATACAACAACAACAATGGATTTTTTTAAAAAAATAGAGGTAGTTGTGGTTTTTTGCTCATAACTCAGCCATTTTTTAACCGATTTGACAGATTAATATACCGACGTGTTAAAGAATAAATTTACCGTTTACTTTAGTTATAAAGCTTGGACTCGGGGAGATCTATGGTTCCCGAAAGTGGGTATTTTAATAAAAAAAATTTTATTTTGGCCATAACTTTTTTGTGTCTGAACCGATTTTCCCGAGTCTTATGTAAAATATGTTCTACTAAAAATTTCCAATATTTTGGTATATAAGTCATATCCATAGGACATATGGCAGCCTTAAAATTTAGGTTTTTATACAATTTTTAATTTTTTTTTGTACGGGAGGTACCACGCCCACTTCTCCAATTCCGCCCACATTTTGTAGAATGGTGTGTATTGGCAACCTAAATGTGTGTACCTAATTTGGAAACTTTGGCTTTTGCCGTTCCCCAGTTATACAGCAAAAAGTAATAAAAATACAACAACCACAAGGGATTTTTGGGAAAAATTAGAGGTAGTCGTGGTTTTTTGCTCATATCTCAGCCATTTGTGGACCGATCTGGCTGAATTTCAATAGCAAAATTATAATAAGAATACCTGACAGAAAGATACCCCAACGAAGCTCCCATCATATCTGGGGGCTTCGGAAAACCCATTTCAACAGACAGACGGACAGACGGACAGCCGGATTTGAACTTCGCTTTTCATAAGGACCCAGAATATATCTACTTTATAGGGTGTAGGATCAATATTGTAGAAATTACAAACGGAATGACAAAGTTATATATACCCTGTTACCTTCGGTGAAGGGTATAAAAAAAATAATTTTTGGGATTGCAGTATTTTGATCATTACTTAGCCATTTTTAAGCCGATTTGAAAGATTTAAATACCGACGTGCTTAGGAAGAAATTTACCATTTACTTGACTTAAAAAGTTTGGACTCGGGAAGATCTATGATTCCCGAAAATGGGTATTTTAATAAAAAAAAATTTTATTTTGGCCATAACTTTTTTGCATCTGAACCGATTTTTCCGAAATTTTCAGAAAATATTTTCTACTAAAGATTTCCGGTCTTTTGATATATAAGGTGTAACCATCATTCATATAGCAGTGCACAAATTCAGGTTTTTATGAAGTTTTTGATATTTTTTCTACGGGAGGTACCACGCCCACTTCTCCAATCCCGCCCACATTTTGTAGGATGGTGTGTATTGACAACCTAATTGTGTGTACCTAATTTGGAAACTTTGGCTTTTTCCGTTCACCAGATATACAGCAAAAAGTAATAAAAATACAACAACAACAATGGATTTTTTTAAAAAAATAGAGGTAGTTGTGGTTTTTTGCTCATAACTCAGCCATTTTTTAACCGATTTGACAGATTAATATACCGACGTGTTAAAGAATAAATTTACCGTTTACTTTAGTTATAAAGCTTGGACTCGGGGAGATCTATGGTTCCCGAAAGTGGGTATTTTAATAAAAAAAATTTTATTTTGGCCATAACTTTTTTGTGTCTGAACCGATTTTCCCGAGTCTTATGTAAAATATGTTCTACTAAAAATTTCCAATATTTTGGTATATAAGTCATATCCATAGGACATATGGCAGCCTTAAAATTTAGGTTTTTCTACAATTTTTAATTTTTTTTTGTACGGGAGGTACCACGCCCACTTCTCCAATTCCGCCCACATTTTGTAGAATGGTGTGTATTGGCAACCTAAATGTGTGTACCTAATTTGGAAACTTTGGCTTTTGCCGTTCCCCAGTTATACAGCAAAAAGTAATAAAAATACAACAACCACAAGGGATTTTTGGGAAAAATTAGAGGTAGTCGTGGTTTTTTGCTCATATCTCAGCCATTTGTGGACCGATCTGGCTGAATTTCAATAGCAAAATTATAATAAGAATACCTGACAGAAAGATACCCCAACGAAGCTCCCATCATATCTGGGGGCTTCGGAAAACCCATTTCAACAGACAGACGGACAGACGGACAGCCGGATTTGAACTTCGCTTTTCATAAGGACCCAGAATATATCTACTTTATAGGGTGTAGGATCAATATTGTAGAAATTACAAACGGAATGACAAAGTTATATATACCCTGTTACCTTCGGTGAAGGGTATAAAAAAAATAATTTTTGGGATTGCAGTATTTTGATCATTACTTAGCCATTTTTAAGCCGATTTGAAAGATTTAAATACCGACGTGCTTAGGAAGAAATTTACCATTTACTTGACTTAAAAAGTTTGGACTCGGGAAGATCTATGATTCCCGAAAATGGGTATTTTAATAAAAAAAAATTTTATTTTGGCCATAACTTTTTTGCATCTGAACCGATTTTTCCGAAATTTTCAGAAAATATTTTCTACTAAAGATTTCCGGTCTTTTGATATATAAGGTGTAACCATCATTCATATAGCAGTGCACAAATTCAGGTTTTTATGAAGTTTTTGATATTTTTTCTACGGGAGGTACCACGCCCACTTCTCCAATCCCGCCCACATTTTGTAGGATGGTGTGTATTGACAACCTAATTGTGTGTACCTAATTTGGAAACTTTGGCTTTTTCCGTTCACCAGATATACAGCAAAAAGTAATAAAAATACAACAACAACAATGGATTTTTTTAAAAAAATAGAGGTAGTTGTGGTTTTTTGCTCATAACTCAGCCATTTTTTAACCGATTTGACAGATTAATATACCGACGTGTTAAAGAATAAATTTACCGTTTACTTTAGTTATAAAGCTTGGACTCGGGGAGATCTATGGTTCCCGAAAGTGGGTATTTTAATAAAAAAAATTTTATTTTGGCCATAACTTTTTTGTGTCTGAACCGATTTTCCCGAGTCTTATGTAAAATATGTTCTACTAAAAATTTCCAATATTTTGGTATATAAGTCATATCCATAGGACATATGGCAGCCTTAAAATTTAGGTTTTTATACAATTTTTAATTTTTTTTTGTACGGGAGGTACCACGCCCACTTCTCCAATTCCGCCCACATTTTGTAGAATGGTGTGTATTGGCAACCTAAATGTGTGTACCTAATTTGGAAACTTTGGCTTTTGCCGTTCCCCAGTTATACAGCAAAAAGTAATAAAAATACAACAACCACAAGGGATTTTTGGGAAAAATTAGAGGTAGTCGTGGTTTTTTGCTCATATCTCAGCCATTTGTGGACCGATCTGGCTGAATTTCAATAGCAAAATTATAATAAGAATACCTGACAGAAAGATACCCCAACGAAGCTCCCATCATATCTGGGGGCTTCGGAAAACCCATTTCAACAGACAGACGGACAGACGGACAGCCGGATTTGAACTTCGCTTTTCATAAGGACCCAGAATATATCTACTTTATAGGGTGTAGGATCAATATTGTAGAAATTACAAACGGAATGACAAAGTTATATATACCCTGTTACCTTCGGTGAAGGGTATAAAAAAAATAATTTTTGGGATTGCAGTATTTTGATCATTACTTAGCCATTTTTAAGCCGATTTGAAAGATTTAAATACCGACGTGCTTAGGAAGAAATTTACCATTTACTTGACTTAAAAAGTTTGGACTCGGGAAGATCTATGATTCCCGAAAATGGGTATTTTAATAAAAAAAAATTTTATTTTGGCCATAACTTTTTTGCATCTGAACCGATTTTTCCGAAATTTTCAGAAAATATTTTCTACTAAAGATTTCCGGTCTTTTGATATATAAGGTGTAACCATCATTCATATAGCAGTGCACAAATTCAGGTTTTTATGAAGTTTTTGATATTTTTTCTACGGGAGGTACCACGCCCACTTCTCCAATCCCGCCCACATTTTGTAGGATGGTGTGTATTGACAACCTAATTGTGTGTACCTAATTTGGAAACTTTGGCTTTTTCCGTTCACCAGATATACAGCAAAAAGTAATAAAAATACAACAACAACAACAATGGATTTTTTTAAAAAAATAGAGGTAGTTGTGGTTTTTTGCTCATAACTCAGCCATTTTTTAACCGATTTGACAGATTAATATACCGACGTGTTAAAGAATAAATTTACCGTTTACTTTAGTTATAAAGCTTGGACTCGGGGAGATCTATGGTTCCCGAAAGTGGGTATTTTAATAAAAAAAATTTTATTTTGGCCATAACTTTTTTGTGTCTGAACCGATTTTCCCGAGTCTTATGTAAAATATGTTCTACTAAAAATTTCCAATATTTTGGTATATAAGTCATATCCATAGGACATATGGCAGCCTTAAAATTTAGGTTTTTATACAATTTTTAATTTTTTTTTGTACGGGAGGTACCACGCCCACTTCTCCAATTCCGCCCACATTTTGTAGAATGGTGTGTATTGGCAACCTAAATGTGTGTACCTAATTTGGAAACTTTGGCTTTTGCCGTTCCCCAGTTATACAGCAAAAAGTAATAAAAATACAACAACCACAAGGGATTTTTGGGAAAAATTAGAGGTAGTCGTGGTTTTTTGCTCATATCTCAGCCATTTGTGGACCGATCTGGCTGAATTTCAATAGCAAAATTATAATAAGAATACCTGACAGAAAGATACCCCAACGAAGCTCCCATCATATCTGGGGGCTTCGGAAAACCCATTTCAACAGACAGACGGACAGACGGACAGCCGGATTTGAACTTCGCTTTTCATAAGGACCCAGAATATATCTACTTTATAGGGTGTAGGATCAATATTGTAGAAATTACAAACGGAATGACAAAGTTATATATACCCTGTTACCTTCGGTGAAGGGTATAAAAAAAATAATTTTTGGGATTGCAGTATTTTGATCATTACTTAGCCATTTTTAAGCCGATTTGAAAGATTTAAATACCGACGTGCTTAGGAAGAAATTTACCATTTACTTGACTTAAAAAGTTTGGACTCGGGAAGATCTATGATTCCCGAAAATGGGTATTTTAATAAAAAAAAATTTTATTTTGGCCATAACTTTTTTGCATCTGAACCGATTTTTCCGAAATTTTCAGAAAATATTTTCTACTAAAGATTTCCGGTCTTTTGATATATAAGGTGTAACCATCATTCATATAGCAGTGCACAAATTCAGGTTTTTATGAAGTTTTTGATATTTTTTCTACGGGGGTACCACGCCCACTTCTCCAATCCCGCCCACATTTTGTAGGATGGTGTGTATTGACAACCTAATTGTGTGTACCTAATTTGGAAACTTTGGCTTTTTCCGTTCACCAGATATACAGCAAAAAGTAATAAAAATACAACAACAACAATGGATTTTTTTAAAAAAATAGAGGTAGTTGTGGTTTTTTGCTCATAACTCAGCCATTTTTTAACCGATTTGACAGATTAATATACCGACGTGTTAAAGAATAAATTTACCGTTTACTTTAGTTATAAAGCTTGGACTCGGGGAGATCTATGGTTCCCGTAAGTGGGTATTTTAATAAAAAAAATTTTATTTTGGCCATAACTTTTTTGTGTCTGAACCGATTTTCCCGAGTCTTATGTAAAATATGTTCTACTAAAAATTTCCAATATTTTGGTATATAAGTCATATCCATAGGACATATGGCAGCCTTAAAATTTAGGTTTTTATACAATTTTTAATTTTTTTTGTACGGGAGGTACCACGCCCACTTCTCCAATTCCGCCCACATTTTGTAGAATGGTGTGTATTGGCAACCTAAATGTGTGTACCTAATTTGGAAACTTTGGCTTTTGCCGTTCCCCAGTTATACAGCAAAAAGTAATAAAAATACAACAACCACAAGGGATTTTTGGGAAAAATTAGAGGTAGTCGTGGTTTTTTGCTCATATCTCAGCCATTTGTGGACCGATCTGGCTGAATTTCAATAGCAAAATTATAATAAGAATACCTGACAGAAAGATACCCCAACGAAGCTCCCATCATATCTGGGGGCTTCGGAAAACCCATTTCAACAGACAGACGGACAGACGGACAGCCGGATTTGAACTTCGCTTTTCATAAGGACCCAGAATATATCTACTTTATAGGGTGTAGGATCAATATTGTAGAAATTACAAACGGAATGACAAAGTTATATATACCCTGTTACCTTCGGTGAAGGGTATAAAAAAAATAATTTTTGGGATTGCAGTATTTTGATCATTACTTAGCCATTTTTAAGCCGATTTGAAAGATTTAAATACCGACGTGCTTAGGAAGAAATTTACCATTTACTTGACTTAAAAAGTTTGGACTCGGGAAGATCTATGATTCCCGAAAATGGGTATTTTAATAAAAAAAAATTTTATTTTGGCCATAACTTTTTTGCATCTGAACCGATTTTTCCGAAATTTTCAGAAAATATTTTCTACTAAAGATTTCCGGTCTTTTGATATATAAGGTGTAACCATCATTCATATAGCAGTGCACAAATTCAGGTTTTTATGAAGTTTTTGATATTTTTTCTACGGGGGTACCACGCCCACTTCTCCAATCCCGCCCACATTTTGTAGGATGGTGTGTATTGACAACCTAATTGTGTGTACCTAATTTGGAAACTTTGGCTTTTTCCGTTCACCAGATATACAGCAAAAAGTAATAAAAATACAACAACAACAATGGATTTTTTTAAAAAAATAGAGGTAGTTGTGGTTTTTTGCTCATAACTCAGCCATTTTTTAACCGATTTGACAGATTAATATACCGACGTGTTAAAGAATAAATTTACCGTTTACTTTAGTTATAAAGCTTGGACTCGGGGAGATCTATGGTTCCCGTAAGTGGGTATTTTAATAAAAAAAATTTTATTTTGGCCATAACTTTTTTGTGTCTGAACCGATTTTCCCGAGTCTTATGTAAAATATGTTCTACTAAAAATTTCCAATATTTTGGTATATAAGTCATATCCATAGGACATATGGCAGCCTTAAAATTTAGGTTTTTATACAATTTTTAATTTTTTTTGTACGGGAGGTACCACGCCCACTTCTCCAATTCCGCCCACATTTTGTAGAATGGTGTGTATTGGCAACCTAAATGTGTGTACCTAATTTGGAAACTTTGGCTTTTGCCGTTCCCCAGTTATACAGCAAAAAGTAATAAAAATACAACAACCACAAGGGATTTTTGGGAAAAATTAGAGGTAGTCGTGGTTTTTTGCTCATATCTCAGCCATTTGTGGACCGATCTGGCTGAATTTCAATAGCAAAATTATAATAAGAATACCTGACAGAAAGATACCCCAACGAAGCTCCCATCATATCTGGGGGCTTCGGAAAACCCATTTCAACAGACAGACGGACAGACGGACAGACGGACAGACGGACAGCCGGATTTGAACTTCGCTTTTCATAAGGACCCAGAATATATCTACTTTATAGGGTGTAGGATCAATATTGTAGAAATTACAAACGGAATGACAAAGTTATATATACCCTTTTACCTTCGGTGAAGGGTATAAAAAAAATAATTTTTGGGATTGCAGTATTTTGATCATAACTTAGCCATTTTTAAGCCGATTTGAAAGATTTAAATACCGACGTGCTTAGGAAGAAATTTACCATTTACTTGACTTAAAAAGTTTGGACTCGGGAAGATCTATGATTCCCGAAAATGGGTATTTTAATAAAAAAAAATTTTATTTTGGCCATAACTTTTTTGCATCTGAACCGATTTTTCCGAAATTTTCAGAAAATATTTTCTACTAAAGATTTCCGGTCTTTTGATATATAAGGTGTAACCATCATTCATATAGCAGTGCACAAATTCAGGTTTAATGAAGTTTTTGATATTTTTTCTACGGGAGGTACCACGCCCACTTCTCCAATCCCGCCCACATTTTGTAGGATGGTGTGTATTGACAACCTAATTGTGTGTACCTAATTTGGAAACTTTGGCTTTTTCCGTTCACCAGATATACAGCAAAAAGTAATAAAAATACAACAACAACAATGGATTTTTTTAAAAAAATAGAGGTAGTTGTGGTTTTTTGCTCATAACTCAGCCATTTTTTAACCGATTTGACAGATTAATATACCGACGTGTTAAAGAATAAATTTACCGTTTACTTTAGTTATAAAGCTTGGACTCGGGGAGATCTATGGTTCCCGAAAGTGGGTATTTTAATAAAAAAAATTTTATTTTGGCCATAACTTTTTTGTGTCTGAACCGATTTTCCCGAGTCTTATGTAAAATATGTTCTACTAAAAATTTCCAATATTTTGGTATATAAGTCATATCCATAGGACATATGGCAGCCTTAAAATTTAGGTTTTTATACAATTTTTAATTTTTTTTGTACGGGAGGTACCACGCCCACTTCTCTAATTCCGCCCACATTTTGTAGAATGGTGTGTATTGGCAACCTTAATGTGTGTACCTAATTTGGAAACTTTGGCTTTTGCCGTTCCCCAGTTATACAGCAAAAAGTAATAAAAATACAACAACCACAAGGGATTTTTGGGAAAAATTAGAGGTAGTCGTGGTTTTTTGCTCATATCTCAGCCATTTGTGGACCGATCTGGCTGAATTTCAATAGCAAAATTATAATAAGAATACCTGACAGAAAGATACCCCAACGAAGCTCCCATCATATCTGGGGGCTTCGGAAAACCCATTTCAACAGACAGACGGACAGACGGACAGACGGACAGCCGGATTTGAACTTCGCTTTTCATAAGGACCCAGAATATATCTACTTTATAGGGTGTAGGATCAATATTGTAGAAATTACAAACGGAATGACAAAGTTATATATACCCTTTTACCTTCGGTGAAGGGTATAAAAAAAATAATTTTTGGGATTGCAGTATTTTGATCATAACTTAGCCATTTTTAAGCCGATTTGAAAGATTTAAATACCGACGTGCTTAGGAAGAAATTTACCATTTACTTAACTTAAAAAGTTTGGACTCGGGAAGATCTATGATTCCCGAAAATGGGTATTTTAATAAAAAAAAATTTTATTTTGGCCATAACTTTTTTGCATCTGAACCGATTTTTCCGAAATTTTCAGAAAATATTTTCTACTAAAGATTTCCGGTCTTTTGATATATAAGGTGTAACCATCATTCATATAGCAGTGCACAAATTCAGGTTTTTATGAAGTTTTTGATATTTTTTCTACGGGAGGTACCACGCCCACTTCTCCAATCCCGCCCACATTTTGTAGGATGGTGTGTATTGACAACCTAATTGTGTGTACCTAATTTGGAAACTTTGGCTTTTTCCGTTCACCAGATATACAGCAAAAAGTAATAAAAATACAACAACAACAATGGATTTTTTTAAAAAAATAGAGGTAGTTGTGGTTTTTTGCTCATAACTCAGCCATTTTTTAACCGATTTGACAGATTAATATACCGACGTGTTAAAGAATAAATTTACCGTTTACTTTAGTTATAAAGCTTGGACTCGGGGAGATCTATGGTTCCCGAAAGTGGGTATTTTAATAAAAAAAATTTTATTTTGGCCATAACTTTTTTGTGTCTGAACCGATTTTCCCGAGTCTTATGTAAAATATGTTCTACTAAAAATTTCCAATATTTTGGTATATAAGTCATATCCATAGGACATATGGCAGCCTTAAAATTTAGGTTTTTATACAATTTTTAATTTTTTTTGTACGGGAGGTACCACGCCCACTTCTCCAATTCCGCCCACATTTTGTAGAATGGTGTGTATTGGCAACCTAAATGTGTGTACCTAATTTGGAAACTTTGGCTTTTGCCGTTCCCCAGTTATACAGCAAAAAGTAATAAAAATACAACAACCACAAGGGATTTTTGGGAAAAATTAGAGGTAGTCGTGGTTTTTTGCTCATATCTCAGCCATTTGTGGACCGATCTGGCTGAATTTCAATAGCAAAATTATAATAAGAATACCTGACAGAAAGATACCCCAACGAAGCTCCCATCATATCTGGGGGCTTCGGAAAACCCATTTCAACAGACAGACGGACAGACGGACAGCCGGATTTGAACTTCGCTTTTCATAAGGACCCAGAATATATCTACTTTATAGGGTGTAGGATCAATATTGTAGAAATTACAAACGGAATGACAAAGTTATATATACCCTTTTACCTTCGGTGAAGGGTATAAAAATATGGGAATATTTTCATGGGAGTAGTTGTTTGCGATAGGGGTGATTAAGTTTTATAATCGATTTAAGCTTCTTAAATTTTTTTTAACAGTTGTAAGTATCTACTTTTTGAACCTGAATGAAATTTAAAAACATATACATACGTAGTTATTTAGTTTGTTTTGGGTGGTTAAATTTCAAGGGCCGATGTTGATTTTGAATAAAACACAAACTATTTAGGAAATTATTGTAATTTTATTTTATTATGATATATCGGTATTATTCAATTATGTATGGAACAAAATATCGGCCAAATGGGCGCCGCGACCACGGCGGCACACCTCCATCCGATGGTCCAAATTTTCGATGACCCTGAGGCATAATGAAGGTTCTATGCCGTTAATGTGCCGAATTATCTCATCCTTTAGCTCTTGAATTGTTGCTGGCTTATCGACGTACACCTTTTCTTTCAAATAACCCCAAAGAAAAAAGTCCAACGGTGTCAAATCACATGATCTTGGCGGCCAATTGACATCGCCATTACGTGAGATAACACGGCCATTGAATTTGTTGCGCAAAAGAGCCATTGTTTCGTTAGCTGTGTGTCAAGTGGCACCATCCTGCTGAAACCACATATCGTCCACATCCATATCTTCCAATTCGGGCCATAAAAAGTTCGTTATCATCTCACGATAGCGAACACCATTCACAGTAACTGCCTGTCCGGCCTCATTTTGGGAAAAATACGGCACGATGATGCCGCCAGCCCATAAACCGCACCAAACAGTCACTCTTTGTGGGTGCATTGGTTTTTCGACAATCACTCTTGGATTCTCATTCGCCCAAATGCGGCAATTCTGTTTATTGACGAATCCACTGAGGTGAAAATGTGCCTCATCACTGAAGATGATTTTCTTCGAAAATTGATCATCCACTGTTGCCATTTTCATAATAAGTCTGGATAACTTTAACACGTTGTTGGATTGTGTATCTCTCCATGGTTCAAATTGAGTAAGTCTGAAATAGAGAAATGTCAAATAAAATTCGGAAAAAAACTTGGCGTTTAGGTGTGGTTCACATTCAACATCGGCCCTTACAATTTAACCACCCTTTATATAAAAATAAATCTTGTTTCCATCCCTGAAACTAAGTGCATGTAATTTTATATGGCAACAATTCAATAATTGTATATCCAAGTACATTTATGTTTCGTCCGGTGTTCCCCAAGGCAGTCATCTTGGCCCACTTTTATTTTCGCTGTTTATTAATGATCTGCCCAACGTTATCAAGTTCGCCAATATATTGATGTATGCTGACGATGTAAAAATTTTCCATTCTTTTAATTGCTTCGCTGATCATTTTTATCTTCAATCGGATCTTAATAACTTCTTTTTATGGTGTTATCATAATATGATGGAGCTGAATCTTGTGAAATGCAAATGTATGCGTTTTTATAGAAATAACAGTATTGCCGTTAATTATGCTTTGGGTGGCCATCAACTGGAGTTGGTTGATTCGTTTCTTGATCTTGGAGTCTTACTGGATCCTAAATTAAACTTTGTTTCTCATATAACAATAACTGTGAATAAAGCTCGAGGTGTTCTTGGCTTTATTTAGCGCTGGGCTAAAGAATTCACCGATCCATACATAACGAAGCAACTTTACGTATCACTCGTTAGACCAATCTTAGAATATGCGTCAATCATTTGGGACCCATTTTACAACATTCACAATTCTCGTATTGAATCGGTCCAAAAACAATTTTTATTATTCTGTTTACGTGATCTACATTGGAGTTACTCGACAAACTTTCCTTCATATGGTAGTAGACTGGCATTAATAAAATTACCATCGCTCAAAAGTCGTCGTACAATGTTAAATGTTTCTTTTATGGTTACATAGCGTCTTCACCTGACAATTTTTTGTCATACCAAACGTCAAAGTCTATATAAAAAAAACTCGAAAATTTTTGTCAGCGTTTTTTTAATATGAAGTTTGACGTTTGGTATGACAAAAAATTGTCAGGTGAAGACGCTATGTTAATCTTATTAATGGTAATGTTTGTTGTGATTTTTTGTTAGAGTCTGTTAAATTTAATATACCTAGTCGCAATACGCGTCATTATAATCTGCTCTTTGTTAAATTTTATAGAGAAAATTATGCTTTTGCTGATCCTTTTTCAAGGTTATGTAGACAATTTAATTCTCTGTCACAATTTGTTGATTTTTCTTTATGTTTAAATTCCATAAAGCATAAAATTATTGTTTTTCTTAATTCGTAAATTTGTATGTACATATATTCTGTAAAGTGTAGTATATTTTAAAATGCTTATTGTTATTCATTAATTTTAAGTCAATATTGTTATTAGTCAGTAAGGATAATATCCATTGATTAAATAAATAAATAAATAAAAGAACATCATATACCCGAATATGAGAGAACTAACATGCACACCAGTGTGGCCATATCCAAAAATATTCTACAGTTAAATCGGCTTTCAAATAATGCTAAAAAATGCCAAAAAAAAGTCCTAAACTGCCAAAAAATAATGCCAAAATTTAAATTGTATTATTGTTTTGTTATTTTAGTTAATATACCTTTATTTAAATAAAATAAATATTTTTCAGTCTTTATATACGTATGTACATAAAAAGTTTTCAAACAAAAGATACCATACCATAACAAAAAATCAAAGGAACTTGACGCATAAATGGCTATTATTTTATTTAGTATTTCAATAAAATTTATATAACAGTTTTAATAAAAAATTTAATTTTATAAATATAATACATCATCAAATGAATAATCTTCTTCAGCTATTTAACGTCATTCTATTTCGAATTTTCGTTTTTAAGAGATTTATACCACTTAAAACCTATTTTAACTTCCGCGTTGTTAAATGGCAAAACCAAGAACTTCGTTGCAAAAGAATTTAATTCACTGAATGGATTTTCATTAAATGCATTTTTACATCCATATACATTTATTAGAGTTGTCAACCGATTAAGAATAATTCGATTAATCGATCAAACAAAACCAAACTCTTGTTCGAATAATTTAAAAATGGCGATTTTCGAATAACGAATAAATCGATTATTTAATGTCGATTAATCGAACAATTTTGTTTTTTTTTTTAAATAAATTAAATAAAAGCATAGAAATTGATTTCTTCACTGAAAGAAAAATGCTTCATATATTTAATGAATCATTTTCATAAAAAAAATTTCCTTGGGTAAATGAAAATTTTCATTGTCTAAATGGAATTTCATAGTTATAATGAAATATTTTCGTAAAAATCGCTTCATTGGATTTCGTTTTTACGTTAAAAATTTTCATTGGATATATGAAAACTTAAGTTTGTCCAAGTTAAACAAAAAATTTTAATTGGGAACATAAAAAAACAATATACAAACATAACTATATTCATAAATTAATACAAAATTGTAGTTTCCTTAAAAAAATGTTTAATTGTTAATTAAAAAATTTAAGATTTAATAATTTCGTACATCGAATGTTACATGTATGCCATTAAATTTATGATATCAAAAACTTTTTTTATAAAAGCCACATATTTCAATAATTGCCTTCATAAATTTAAATTTTCATTATGACAATAAAAATGTCATTATAGTAATGAAACAAAAACTTTCAGTCCACTTTCAATCAATCATATTTACGCTCTTAATTGAGTAAAAAACATAGTTTTTTTATCCAAAAACTATACTGCCCCAGTAGACTAGCTGGTAGTGAGCTAGTCTATCAGCACCGAGGTTGGCGGATCGAATCCCGCCAGAGACAGAAAAAAATAAAAAATAAAATAAAGTGAAATAAAACAAGAAAAAAAAATAATTAAAAAAAAATAAAAAAAAATTTTTTTTACTTTATTGAAAGTATTCATCCAATGAATAATATTCATAGAATCATTGATCCAACGAAGCGCTGCATAGGTTCCTTTTTAATGCAATTTTTCAGGGGATTAATGTCAAAATTCATTGGTATTGCGAAGAAAATTCTTTCAGTGTTCTCATACGTTTTTAGTGATTTTATACAAAATGTACGAGAGCTAAAAAATATTGTAGCCATAGCTCGGACTGTAATTAATCTTAATGTTTATTAAGCAAAAATCCTGTTGAGTACTCATAGTGTTTCAAAAATGTATTTTATGTTCTTATTGAACATATCTTTGACAAAAATTTGTATCAACTGTTTTCTTTTTAAATCAAACGATAAAAAATTTCAAGAAAGGAAGTTTTTCAATTTTGGGTGAAAAACTTAGAAATAAACAAAAAGCTAAAAAATAAAGAATTGATTTACATAAACAAATCATATCATGAAAGTAGAAAAGGTTGTTATTGTATTTTTCTTTTTTTAAATTATATATTTTTTACAATTTGCGTTAGTGTCACAATATTACGTTGAAAATGATGTAGTGGAAGATAATCCAACGACATCAAAAAAATTTCAAATTTCAATACATCAAGAAGGACAGCGGTTGCTTTATGGAAGAAACTGTATGCAAAAGTTTAGCTGAAGATGGCAGGTCTGCAAACGCCAAACTAATATCGGATTATTATGGAATTAATTGTTTTACAATGCCTTTAAGTAATACAACCATATGGAGTTAAGATGAAAAGTTTTACGTTTAAAAAAAAGAAGAATTCATAGCAGATTTTAATAAAAATAAAGAAGAAAATGGAATACTTTCTATAGTTATAGATGAATGGTAAATTCGTCCATTCATAAAAATACTTTATTTTTTTGTAAAACAAATTTTTAATTTTTTTTATTCGTTATTCTCATCGATTAATCGAATAATTTTATAGATTTAATCGTTTGATCGAACGAACAAAAACAATTATTTGAATTATTCGAACAAAGTTGAAATGCGAATAATTGACAACTCTAACATTTATCCAGAAATCAAGTGTTGAGTTCTTATTTAACAATTCATATGAATTTTGTTTCTGCCGCTGATGTTCCAAAGTTGTAATTTCATCTACAGTGAAATCAATCATTTCTTCTTTAAAATGTTAGCTTAGTATGGGACAACACTATGAAAGTTTTCTTTTAGAAAATTTGAGTTTTTTGGTGACAGGGGAAAATAACATATTTTTCTTTTCTCTTCTCTCACCCATAAACTCAGACTTTCTGAAAGAAAACTTTTATAGTGTGAACACAGACTTTATTAGCATTTATTGGTATTTTCTGCCCAAAAAAGTAAGTATTTGATAAATTATGATAATTGTTAGGCAACCGTTGTCTAAGTTGACTTTTTAATTGAGCTATAAAATCCCGGCATGTAATTCGTATTTGTTTTTCTATTTTAAAAATTATGGTATCTCTTTTCGTTTCCAAAAATTTTTCAAAATCGTAATTGATGAAAAAAATCAGCTTAACATGAATTTAATGGATCAAGCTGTTCAAATTTTAAAACAATTTGATATGAAAGATATTTTAAAAGATTGTACATTTTCTATAGCAAAAGAGTAGGGATTTGTATATGCATTCAACAAAAAAGTGTGGTAGATTTTCAAAAAAAGATTACTTGAATACTCTTAAATTAAATTATGCTAATTATGTAGTTGAAAAATGCTAAAAGAAATGCTAACTGCTAAATGAAAAATTTGCAGCTTAATCGGACAAAAAATGCTAAATCTAGCTGCAAAAATGCCAAAATGGCCACTCTAATGCACACTCATGTTTTTCTTTTTTTCAACATGGGAGAGAATTTTCGGCTTTCAACAAAATTATTAGAAAACCTGCTCAAATTAGAAAATTCGTTACCAACTTATTTTTTTAAACTTTGATAAAAAAAAACTTAAGTGAAATATAAGTTGTATGGCAAAATGAAGCTTAAGTATTTTGCTATACGCCACATATAGCCAACCTTCGGAGGATTTCATTATTTTGGCCCCTTAGCCAAAAGAAAAAAATGAGTGAAGTTCAATAGAAATTTAATTTTTCAAACTTTGTTCTAAAAAAACTTAAGTTTGAAATAAATTGTATACCAAAATGAAGCTTAAGTACTTAGCTATACGCCACATATAGCCAGCCTTCGGAGGATGGCCTTATTTTGGCCCCTTAGATAGAAGAAAAAAAAGAGTGAAGTCCAATAGAAATTTAATTTTTCAAACTTTGTTCTAAAAAAAACTTTAGTTTGAAATAAATTGTGTACCAAAATGAAGATTTATAGCCTGTTCAACGATTTCGAACGCTAACGTTGGCATAGAAAATAATATGTAAAAGAAAAAAAAAATTCTAAAATTTGTTTTTGTTTCAAACGTAATTTTCTATGCGAACGTTGACGTTCGAAATCGTTAAACTGGCAGTAAGTACTTAGCTATACGCCACATATAGCCAACCTTCGGAGGATGTCCTTAGTTTGGCCCCTTAG
Source organism: Pollenia angustigena (assembly GCA_930367215.1). Taxonomy (NCBI): domain Eukaryota; kingdom Metazoa; phylum Arthropoda; class Insecta; order Diptera; family Polleniidae; genus Pollenia; species Pollenia angustigena. Next base: position 18,727,220 of record OV884061.1, on the reverse strand, counting down.
CCAAAAGAAAAAAATTAGTGAAGTTTAATAGAAAGTTATTTACAAATTACAAACCTGTGGTGAAGGGTATACCACAGGTTTGTAATTTCTACAATATTGATCTTAGACCCTATAAAGTATATATATATTCTGGGTCCTTATGAGGAGAGAAGTGGATTTAACGATATCCGTCCGTCCGTCTGTCCGTCTTACGTTTGATATGTGTTTATTGGAGACTCCAGACATAATAGCGGCTACGTTGTTTTACATTTATCTCACATATAGTCCACCATTTCTTGCTATTGAAATTCAGCCAGATCGGTCCAACAATGGCTGAGATATGACCAAAAAACCTCGACTGCCTCGAATTTTTCCAAAAAATCCATTGTGGCTGTTGTATTTTTATTAATTTTTTCTGTATATCTGGAGAACGGCAAGAGCCAAAGCTTTAAAATTGGGTACAAAAATTTAGGTTATAAATATACACCATCCTACAAAATGTGGGCGGGATTGGAGAAGTAGGCGTGGTACTTCTCATACAAAAAGTATTAAAAATTGTATAAAAACCTGAATTTTTTGACTGTCATATGAATTATGGTTACGCCTTATATATCAGATTTTAATACAAAATATTTTCTGAAAAACTCGGGAAAATCGGTTCAGATACGAAAAAGTTATGACCAAAATATTAATTTTTTTTTGAAAAATACCCATTTTCAGGAACCATAGATCTTCCCGAGTCCACGTTTTAATAACTGGCAAATTTCTTCTTTAACACGTCGGTACATAAATCTGTCAAATCGGTTAAGAAATAGCAGAGTTATGACCAAAATACTAAAATCCTAAAAATATCTCTTTTTATACCCTTCACCGAAGGTAAGAGGGTATATATAACTTTGTCATTCCGTTTGTATGTTCCACAATATTGATCCTACACCCTATAATGTATATATATTCTGGGTCCTTATGAAAAGCGAAGTTCAAATCCGGTTGTCCGTCTGTCCGTCTGTCCGTGTGTATGTTGAAATGGGTTTTCCAAAAACCCCAGAAATGATGTGGACTAGGTTGATGTATGTTTATATCACATATACTCCGTTTAAGTTTGCTATTGAATTTCAGCCAGATCGGTCCAAAAATGACGGAGATATGAGCAAAAAACCACGACTGCCTCTGATTTTGCCCAAAAATCCCTTGTTGTTGTTGTATTTTATTTATTTCTGTATATCTTGAGAACGGCAAGAGCCAAAGTTTCCAGATTGGGTACAAACATTTAGATTATCAATATACAGTATCCAACAAAATATGGGCGGGATTGGAAAAGTGGGCGTGGTACCTCCCATACAAAAAAAATCAAAAATTGTATATAAACCTGAATTTTTGGACTGTCATATGACCTATGGCTACGCCTTATATATCAAAAGATCGAAAATCTTTAGTAGAAAATATTTTCTGAAAATTTTGGAAAAATCGGTTCAGATACAAAAAAGTTATGACCAAAATATAATTTTTTTTAAAAAATACCCATTTACGGGAGCCATAGGACTTTCTGAGTCCACGTTTTATCACAAAGTAAATGGTAAATTTATTCCTAAAGACATCGGTATATAAATCTTTCAAATCGGTTAATAAAAGACTGAGTTATGTCCAAAGTACTGAAATCCAAAAAAATATGTCTTTTTTTATACCCTTCACCGAAGGTAAGAGGGTATATATAACTTTGTCATTCCGTTTGTATGTTCCACAATATTGATCCTACACCCTATAATGTATATATATTCTGGGTCCTTATGAAAAGCGAAGTTCAAATCCGGTTGTCCGTCTGTCCGTGTGTATGTTGAAATGGGTTTTCCAAAAACCCCAGAAATGATGTGGACTAGGTTGATGTATGTTTATATCACATATACTCCGTTTAAGTTTGCTATTGAATTTCAGCCAGATCGGTCCAAAAATGACGGAGATATGAGCAAAAAACCACGACTGCCTCTGATTTTGCCCAAAAATCCCTTGTTGTTGTATTTTATTTATTTCTGTATATCTTGAGAACGGCAAGAGCCAAAGTTTCCAGATTGGGTACAAACATTTAGATTATCAATATACAGTATCCAACAAAATATGGGCGGCATTGGAAAAGTGGGCGTGGTACCTCCCATACAAAAAAAATCAAAAATTGTATATAAACCTGAATTTTTGGACTGTCATATGACCTATGGCTACGCCTTATATATCAAAAGATCGAAAATCTTTAGTAGAAAATATTTTCTGAAAATTTTGGAAAAATCGGTTCAGATACAAAAAAGTTATGACCAAAATATAATTTTTTTTAAAAAATACCCATTTACGGGAGCCATAGGTCTTTCTGAGTCCACGTTTTATCACAAAGTAAATGGTAAATTTATTCCTAAAGACATCGGTATATAAATCTTTCAAATCGGTTAATAAAAGACTGAGTTATGTCCAAAGTACTGAAATCCAAAAAAATATGTCTTTTTTTATTATTAGGTTTGTTTAAATATATGTACACATATGTTAGTATCTATACATATAGACCTATAACCCAATTTAAATTTGGTACAAACATTTAGATTATGCAGATACAGTATCCCACAAAATGCGGGCGGGATTGGAGAAGTGGGCGTGGTACCTCCCGTACAAAAATTATTAAAAATTGTAGAAAAACCTGAAACACTCGGGAAAATCGGTTCAGATACGAAAAAGTTATGACCAAAATATAATTTTTTTTTTTTTCGGGAACCATAGATCTTCCCGAGTCCAAGTTTTATAATCAAAATAACTGGCAAATTTCTTCTTTAACACGTCGATATATAAATCTGTCAAATCGGTTAAGAAATAGCAGAGTTATGACCAAAATACTGCAATCCCAAAAATTACTTTTTTTATAATTAAGTTTGTTTAAATATGTATACATATATGTAAGTATATATATATATACCTATAACCCAATTTAATGGTAATATTATTCTTAAGCACGTTGGTATATAAATCTGCTAAATCGGTTAAAAATGGTTAAGTTATGGGCAAAATACTAAAAAAAAGCACTAAAAAACATTAAAATTTTTATTATAAAAACTAAAATTTTAGAGCTGTAATATGACCTATTCATACGTTTTAGATATCAAAATATCGGAAAATCGGGGAACAAAATGATATGCAAATATATAGCTTTTTTTAAATACCTATTTTCGGGAACCATAGATCTTCCCGACTCCAAGTTTTATTACCAAAGTAAATGGTAATTTTATACTTTAAGATGTCGGTATAAAAATCTGTCAAATCTGTTACAAAATGGCCGAGTTATGACCAAATTCTAAAATTTGATCAAAACTAAACTAACTATACTTAAACTCTTAATATATTTAATAGCACGCAAGCATGTGCAAATAATTAAATAAAACTAAACAATACATATTATATAATATACATGTATATATACATATATTTAGATATCCATATATATAAACTTCTGTTCTTTCCAAACCATGGTGAAGGGTTTATAAGATTCGGCATAGCCGAATATAGCCCTCTTACTTGTTTATAATTAAGATTGTTTTTTATACCCTTCACCGAAGGTCCTACACCCTATAAAGTATATATATTCTGGGTCCTTATGCAAAGCGAAGTTCAAATCCGGTTGTCGTCTCTTCTTCCTATCCCCTCACCCCCCCCCCCCCCCCCCCCCTTCGTATTTATTTATTTACTAGCATTATGCCCAATATGATTTTCGTTATCACCCTTCTTTATTATTTCATATATTTAACGAAATAATTTTAACAAATAGAAACTAGGTTAGGCTAGGTTAGGTCGAAAGGAGGATGAAGCATCGAAATGCCTCATCATATCTTACGATATACACCTAGGCCTCTGCTGGGCCTGTTGTGCGCTCCCTAAGAACATGGAGATCCAATTGTCAATGTCCGGTATTCAGAAACCTGGTTTCCCGGACGTAACTCCTCAAAGTTCTCCAGTCTAAAAACGATTTAGAAAATATTTACCAGTTATCGCTTTTTAAATTTCATTTATAAAGAAGTTGTAAGTATTGTAAATATGTATGTATGTATATGTAAAAATTATTTAGTTGCTCTCTATTCTACTCGCACAATGGTGAAGGGTATATAAGATTCGGTACAGCGAAATATAGCACTCTTACTTGTTTTAAACTTAAAATATATATGGGCATTTGCATCATGTCGAACGTGACCATCGTACACATTTAAAGTTAAAAAAAAGTCAAAATAAAACGTATAGGTATTTATTTTGGCAATAGATTCAAGTTATAGCTTATAATTAGCCCTATAATTGGTGCTATTGTTCATTTTGATAAATTGTTTCGTTTTCAAGAAAATTGCAAAAATACAAGGCATTTGCACCTGACGAAAACAGAAGTGGTTTTTGTGGCCATTTTTTCAAATGCCGATTTCAGCGAAACCTGAGGCAATATTTGAATGCAAAAAATTTTAGAATGTTATGCACTCATATCTCTTAAATATGGCTGTCATTTTAAATAAAAATAATGTATACTTTTTTTTATTTAGCTATAATCGCTGTCGCACGTTATCTGTCGCACATGACATTTTTTCCATAATGATATATATGTTAATTAGACCGGGTCGACCTCCATACAAAAAAAAAGTTGTGCCAGTCATCCCCTAGAATGAAAGATATGTCAATTAAGTTTCTAAAACAGGAAACATTTTTTTTTGCCACGCCCCAAAATACAGCCCTTTTGGTTTTTTATATTTAGCGCTGCCATTTAAAGTCCGATCTCATCATATTGCATATCGTTTTTCATGGCTGGATAGTGGCTACATTTTTGTCTTTAGTAACTTTTTAATCCGACCTCAAATTCTGGGCGCCACTTATGCCATCTTGGATCCTTCCCCCAAATGTCCAATTTTTTTACCTACCAAGAAAGTCCTTCTAAAACTTCGTATGTATAGATTTTAATATGTCCACTTTTATTACATGCCTACAAATTAAGCCCCTTTTTTCTTTTTCACGCACATACTACATTAAATCAGGTAGAAGCCAATACAAGCAATAATATTTTTATCAGTCACGCCCATAAATAAAAGGTATATTTATTAAGTTTGAAAAACTTTAAAAAAATTATTTTTGCCACGCCCTAAATTACAGCCCTTTTTGTTTTATATACATATATAGCATCTTCATTCAAAGTATAATCTCATCGTATCGTATATCATTGTTATGGGCTAGAATATGGCTTTATTTTTGAATTTAGTGCTTTTTTTGCTCATCTAGATTTAAATGATTGAAAATGTATATAATAACATAAATAAATCATTTACATATATAACAAATAATTTTCAAATTATTAATTTTCACACTTGCGATGTCGCACGTGAACAACTTTATATAAGTACCAAGATCACAAATCTTGCTATTTTACAGAAATTTTTTTTTATTTTAATATTATAAAAAATCTCTGTTTGGCCTGGTAATTTGATGAGCTTTCTACTTTTACTTTCGACGCATTAATAGAAAATTATGTTTTTCAATGTCGCACATGACATCGAAATATGAGATAATACAAAGAAAAAAATTACAGTTATTTGCAATCGCATAGTTTCTTGTTCATTCTATTTTGACTCTTTGTACCTCCGAAATGTTTTAGAGAGAAAAAGTCAATGCATAATGTCTCTCTTAAAGAACTGTTATCATAGCAAAACGTACAACAGAAATATCCAAATAAGAAAAGTTGCACTTGTTCCACTTTGCATTCATAAATCTCGAAATGGGTTATAAATATATATAAAATTTTTTTACTTTTATTAAATTTGATTGTTTTCCTGTTAAAATATGATAAAACAAAGTCTTTTCAAGAACTTATAATTTTTTTTGTTGCGGTGGACCTTTCGGTGGAAATGCCCATATTTTTAAGGAATCCAACACAAACATTTGTAAGCTAATTTAAATATATTAGTTTTTCTAATAGTTTGTCGCAATATTTTAATTATTTATTATTATATAAATAATATTTCCGGTTTTGCTTTGTTATCTTGTTAAAAGCCGAAATACTTTCCCATACACCGAAAACAAGAAGAAGATACTATTCTCTATAAAATGGCTAAAGTTGCCATATCTATTCACAATATTTCGCCTTTTAATTTTTAATGCTTTTTTCGCAAAATTTGCAATCTCCGTGAACATAACAAAGTAGTTAACAAAGTAAATCTTGTCTCACTCAAAAGAAAGAGGGCAACAAAATATGTCTCTCTTCTCCTCATTAAAATTGAGTATTTCTGGCTGAGCAGAACTAAACTTAGGTGCGGCCACCTAATGGCGATTTCTTTTCTGAGAAAAATGTTGCATTAATGTTACATGTTTTACATTTTTGTGTTCGTTTGTACAAAAAATACAACTGTGGGAAAAATTTTCAAGTTCTTTTGTGAATATGTTGATCAAAACCATGCAAAACATGTTTCATGTTTTACCCTTACTTTTACTTAAGGTGTTCATACTGCCCTGTTCTACAACTTTGGTACTTACTACTTTGCTTGTACAACAAATGTTTTATTTTGTTTGTCATAATTCATACCGACCATAATTTTCTAAAAAAATTGTTTTAAAACAAAATATACAAATATTTACACATTAAAATCAAAAAAGTCTATTTATAATATAATCGTTTTAATTTTTATAAGCCATTAGTGATGTTAATATTTCTTTCCAACCCGTAATAGCGTGTAGAAACCGCTAAAATAGCTTTAAAAATCGCTCATTAAGTACATTAATGATGAAAGTGAATAGTTGGAAATAAAAGCACTAATTGTGTTCTATTGAAATTGCACAACATGTAACACTTCAAGTGATTATAGGTAACATTAGAAAATGTAACATATTTTTCTCAGAAAAGAAATCGCCATAAGTTTAACTTGGCCGCACCTAAGTTTAGTTCTGCTCAGCCAGAAATACTCAATTTTAATGAGGAGAATAGAGACATATTTTGTTGCCCTCTTTCTTTTGAGTGAGACAAGATTTACTTTGTTAACTACTTTGTTATGTTCACGGCAGTGTTGCCACTTTGTGGGTAATTACCCGAATTTGGTATAATTTTTACGGTCGTGGGTAGAGCGTGGATAATTTCTCTTAGGTGTACTTCAGGTACTATTTGAAATTCTTACTTCAGATTTTTTTTTTTTTTTTTTTTTTCATTATTTATTTATTGAATCTTCATATATTAAATATGAACTAACAATAATTAATCAAATCTTAATCTAATACGTTATTTTTTGTCCTGCCAGTGCCAGACAAAAATTTTCTTCATCGCGGGTTCTGTTCACTTTTATAGGTGTTATCGCTCATCTAATTGGATAAGTGCTGCAGTGTCTCTTCTTCTTAAGCGAGTGTGGCCGCTATCATTTAAAATATTTCGTGCTAGTGGGTTCGGGTGCAATTCGAGCCTTTTTAAGTATTTTACTGCATATTTCGTAGTTTATTTTGGCGCCTTTGAATTTTTTCGATATTAGAGGCCGAAGCAGTGCCCCATAACTGAATACCATAGCACCAGATTGGCTTCAAGATGGAGTTGTAAAGAAGAAGTTTGCAGTCGAGACTAAGGACAGAGTTTCTTCCAATAAGCCAATGAATTTGGATGGCTTTTAGTTTCATTTGAGTTAATTTTGCCTCTATATGGCTTTTCCACGTTAAACGGCGATCTAGATGAATACCGAGGTATTTTACATGCGAATTTTGAGGTATTATTTGATTATTGATTTTAATAGGGGGGCATGATTCCCGACGCAAGGTGAATGTTATATGTACGCATTTTTGCTCATTGACCTCTATCCTCCATTGCTTTAACCATAGTTCGATTTGAAATATATAATCCTGTAGGTATCGAGATGCTTCTTGACGGTTTTCGGTCACGCTCAAAAAAGCTGTATCATCAGCAAATGTTGAAGTTTGTGTGTAGTTGTTTGTTGGCATATCCGAGGTATATACTTATTAAGTATAAAAGTGGGCCCAGGATGCTTCCCTGAGGGACTCCAGCGTCAATTTGCTGAGGAGAGCTTAAATAATCACCTTCTTTAATAATAAACTTTCGACCGACTAGGTAGCTTTCTAACAGCTTGTGTGTGTTTACTGGTAAGTTTAGCTTCAATTTATGTAATAAGCCTTCATGCCAGACTTTATCGAAAGCTTGAGAAACATCAATGAAGAGAGCGGAACAATATTTTTTTTCTTCAAAGGCTTTTCTTATTGCGTTTACGATGGGTTTGCTCAATTGTGCTGTGTTCTCTTCTAAAGCCGAATTGGTGGTTAGGAATACATCTATTGTCATTTAAAATTGGGGTTAATTTTGACGCTAACAGCTTCTCAAACAGCTTTGATATATTAGAAAGTAAGCTTATAGGCCTATATGACTCAACTTTTGTGTGATCCTTTCCAGGTTTAGGTTTCATGGTGACTAAGGAGACCTTCCACTTTTGAGGATAGTATTCAAGGCGTAAAATAGCATTAAAAATTAAAAGAATAATTTTCTTTGCTATGCTGGGTAGCTCCAAAAGCATTTTGTTGCTGATCTTGTCAAAACCAAGAGCCTTCTTGGGGTTTAAATCACAAATAGCCTTTTCGATTTCTCTTATCTCAAATCTTAGCGGAACAGCTGCTCTAGCAGCAACAGGTGGTAACTCGACCGCAATATCGTGAGATATATTTGGGGTAAATACGTTTTTCAAATGATTGACAAACAGATTTCCTTTTTCAACATCATTTCTTGCCCAACTTCCATTCAAGTTTCTTAATGGTGGTTTAGAGACAACTGGCCTTTTGAGATTTCTAGCTCCACGCCATAATGAGTAGTCTGATTGTGGGGTTGCATCAAGTTCCTTAAGATATTTTTCCAGAGAAGCCGTTTTCTTAGTCTGCAGTAACTTTCTTAGTCTTTTTGTACACTCTTTAAGTAAGTTCTTAAGTTGAGGGGATCTGTGCAATTGCCACTCTCTTCGAGCCATCCTTTTTTCAGACAAAAGATGCTCGACATCTGTGGAATATATTTTAATAGTTTTTGTTTTTTTGGGGGCAATATTGGAATGTTGAACAGCTAGTTTCAGAAAACTGTCAAAATTGTCAATAGAGCGATCTACATAATCCGGTGTACTGAACGGAATATTTTCTGTGCAATGGGTACTGAGATATTTTTTATATTTTAACCAATTAATTTGCGTAGCTGTCGTCGGAGGTACAATTCTATTGGGGTTCATTATAGTAACAATTGTAGGTGTGTGGTCGGAAGATAAATCTAGGGAGGCTTCAACTTGAATCGTTTCTATGGGAATGTTTTTTGATGATCAGTGGGCCAATATGTTGGTTGTCCGCTCGCTTCCACATTCAAATCCATTTTAGAAATTATGTTAAATAAAACACGACCCTTTGGTGTTATAAGTCGCGACCCCCAGAGGTTATGTTTAGCGTTATAATCGCCAGCGGCTAGGAAACACGGTCCTAATGATTTAAAATATTTACAATATTGGTCCTCCGATATTGAAAATCTAGGCGGGGAGTATAACGATGAAATTATTAGGTTTCTATTTAATTCCTCAACGCAAATGGTCGTTGCCTGGAGATAATCTTCACGATGATCACATATTAGGTAGTGTTTGACTCGGGCCTTTATTAAAATGGCAGAACCTCCACAAGCTCTATCTCGAGGTTCCTTGGTATCATATAGTATAGAACCATTTATTTTAAACGTATTTCTTGAGGTTAAATGAGTTTCAGAAATCATCATGACATAAATTTGTTTATTTTTAAGAAAGTATTCTAATTCATTTTTATGTTGGCGGATGCCGTTTGCGTTCCAAAAACAAATTTTTAAACAGTTCATGGTTTGTTAAGTACAGCTTGCAATAACATCGATTGCATTCTAAGCATTTCCTGCATCATATTACCCATTGTGTTCGTAAAATTATTTACCGTTTGCACTAATGTTTCCATGGTTTTTTCTAAACGACTTAAATTAGAAAATTGAGTTTCATCATTACTTGGCGAGGCACCTTGCATTGGCTCATCGTTTGATTTTAGGACGTTAGCGTAAGAGGTTCTGTTATTACTAGGTTGGGGGGCTTGAATTGCATTTGTGTTAACCTGATTTGTTACCTGCATTTGAGGGGGATTAGTTTTCGGTCCGATCGACTGCTTGACGATAGTATATACAGGGCATCCTCTATAATTGGCAGTGTGATTACCGCCACAGTTGCTAAATTTTTTTACGTTGGGGTCGGTTTTAGACTTGTCGCAAAGAACTGTTCCATGTAATTCACCACATACTACGCAAACAGGGGGTAAGTAGCAGTATGCCTTAGTATGGCCAAATTCCTGGCAGTTTAGACATTGAACAGGACCATTTCTTTTGTGCGGCTCCTCAATAGTTACCCTTCTGTACAGAATATATTTTAAATTATAAATTGGATGGATTTCATTTTTTTTGAGCTTAACGTCGCCGGGTTCAAGCTCCACTCGAAATAGTGGTTGGGGATTTTTTTCCCTATTTTTGATATTTGTTACGTTTTTGATTTTAAAGCCCTTCTCTTCCAAAAAAGCTTTAATTTCCCCTGGGTCTACGCATGGGTCTATGCCCTTGATTACTACCTGAAGACCTTTACTGCTCTTCAGTTGATACGTATAAAAGTTTTTATTCAGAGTCTCAAATCTTGTAATTACCTTTCGAAAATCATCCTCGTGATTCACCTGTATTTTAGTCTCGTTAATGATACCGCGCTTTATTGCAGCTACATAAAAGGAATTTTCACCTATCACCGAAATTTAACTTTTTATTAACCCATTAGAGTTTTGCTCTCTAAGGTAAGTATATCGGGGGTGGCTTAGACGATTTAATGACGTTTGGTGCTTCAGAGGATTCATCCTCCAGAATCGCGAAACGATTTTGTGTATTTATTTTATCAAAAGATGGTACTTTTGAGGCCGAAGCAACTGCTGCAGAGGTAGGGCTGCGTCCCCGTTTAAGCACTGTTATGTACCTGTCCATACCAACTTGTACAGGGGGGTTTTCCATTGCATTTGTGTTTAAGTTCATGGTATCATTTCCCACTAAATTTGTTTTTGACGTCACGGCAATACTTGCTGGCCTGGCAGCACTTGTCACCAAATCTTGTTGTAGTTTTTTTAATGAGTCACTATCCACCGTTTGTGTAAATACCGAGGGTGAGAGGGAACGTGTTCGAGTAATTGGCTTAGCCGTTAGGTAGTTAATATTGTTTTGTTTTATTTATTTCTGCATTATTTTCATTTGCATAAACTAAAACGTAAACGTTTCTTTCATTTTGTCTTAGTGTTGTTTCACTGTTTGTACTCATGCAAAGAGTTGTTTTTGTTTTTCACCGTTTTGCTTTGCTTTAATATTTGTATTATTTATTGTATTTTACAACAACAAAAGAAAAACAAGAATTTAAATGTTTTGTTCAGAATATGTATACACATGTATGAACATTCATACGTACATATATATTTTTACTGATTTATTTTATTTAATTTGATCGTTTTAAATTGTTGACTATTATGTTAAATAATTTAATTAACAAAATATATTATTTTGTTTTTTTTTAAGCGTCCATTCGCTGCTTAGATTACAAAATCAAATGTGATTAATTAATAGTTCAAATCGTATGCGGGGCTAAAAATACGCGTCTGTATCACAACAAAGCACCAATGTAATGACATTTATTGCTTATCAAATATTGTTGCTCAGAAATGCACAGACTTCTGAACCAAAGTCTCGATGTTTTTTAAGAAAAGACTTCAATCATTAAAAATATATTTGCAAAAGTTTGATTATGAATGTCGCAACATGGATCTTAAGACTGGATAAAAATGCAGTGTTGCCACTTTGTGGGTAATTACCCGAATTTGGTATAATTTTTACGGTCGTGGGTAGAGCATGGGTAATTTCTCTTAGGTGTTATACAGGTGTAATTTGAAATTTTTACTTCAGATGCCTAAATAAAATCAAGATTCGATTTCAGTGATGACATTTATTTCTTTTTAGATATTGTTGCTAAGAAATGCACAGCCTTCTTTAAGAAACGACTTCAATTATTAAACATATTTTCAAATGTTTGGTAATGAATGTCGCAAGCTGGACATTTGGATAAAGAATCATAGTGATTTAGAACCTGAAGTTTATTAAAAAAAGTTATTCAAACTAAAAACTTGTCTGGGGCAAGATATGTATAATTAATTTTATTTCTATCTTGCTACTTTTTAATGCTTTAGTTTAAAGAATATTTAAGGCCCTTTACAGTTGTAAAACTGAATTACGAAAGGGGCAGTTGTATAAAAATCTGCAGGCATTTTGTTTACTAAATAAGGTATAAAGGGTATTTTTTAAGACCATGAAACTTAAAATGGTAGACAACACAAAAAAAAATTAATTTTAATTGATACACGGCATTACGCTTTGAAACTGTTTTTAAACAAATAGACACTGCGCCTGTTCTTGACGAAACGCATTGCAGACGTTCAATTTTGTTTCTCTTTTTCGAATAAAATGAACAATGTTGACCTCCAAGACACCGATTGTTGCTGATTTATCAGCATTAACCACTGACTTCATAGCCCTACGGAAAACAATATAAGTGTCACATCGCACGGCCTTGAAGTCTAATTGACAGTTTATTTTCTCTAAATCTACACATCGCCTTCATTTGTGAAAAAAAGTTGCGTCATTTAAATCATGAAGTCACCTTAAAGTTGCGAAAATCGATGGCTTATTTTCAAAGTATATTTGGATAATTTGGTGGCGTTGTTCAAGCATGAATCTGTTCATGATGATGTGCCTGATCAAAAAGTGAAAATAGTATGACAGTTCGTTTGACAGCTAACCTTTCGTAAGCTCTATGGGGCCAAAAAGCATCCATTATAAAGCAATGACAAGGAACATTTTAAACCTTCCCAAAATATATATACCAAATGTGGAAGTTAAACTCATTATTTTAGCAGTTTCATTTTATGTTTTATTAATTTTTTTTAAGTCTTTAATGTTATTTTTGTTAATTTAAATAAAATTTTAAAAATTTGTTTTTGGTTTACATGTTATTTGTGCGAACGTAAACGTTCGAGTGACATCGTGAAATAGGCAGTTTGTTGTGTTTTTGCTTCTTTGTAAATGTCTTTTTATTAAATAAAACTAAAATTTTATATCAGGTGTAATTTCATTTAAATCGGGTCATTTTGCTTCATCTCAAGTGTAATTTTGAATCTTGCTGGTGGTAACACTGTAAAAATGACTGTCATAGAGATTTAGAATCAGAAGTTTATTGAAAAAGTTATTCAAACTAAAAACTAGCCTGCAGGCTATGTTTCCAATATTCCAACATATAATTAACTCATGTTTGTTTGGTAGCAAGCGGTGTAGAGAAGAAAGAAGAAGAGAACACAAAAATCATGTCTATTTTTCTACCCCTCTTTCTTCTCTACACCGCTTGCTACCAAACAAAAAAATGACGACCAAACTATCAAGAGGTGTCACATCGCACGGCCTTTAAGTCTATTTAACAGTTTATTTTCTCTAAATGCACACATCACCTTCATTTGTTACGAAATAAGTTGCGTCAGTTGAATCATGAAGTCGCCTATAAGTTGCGAAAATCGATGGCTGATTTTCAAAGTAAATTTGGATGATTTGGTGGCGTCGTTCAAGCATGAATCTATTCATGATGATGTGCCTGAGCAAAAAGTGAAATCAGTATGACAGTTCGTTTGACAGCTAAACTTTCGTAAGCTCTATGGGGCTAAAAAAACACCCATTATAAAGGAATTGCAATGAGCATTTTGAACCTGCCCTAGATATATGCAACCAAATGTGGAAGTTAAGCTCATTATTTTAGGAGTTTTATTTTATGTTTTATTAATTGTTTTTAAGTCTTTAATGTTATTTTTGTTAATTTATTAAAATTTACAATAAGAATCTTAACAGTTTAACTAATATTGATGTTCTTTCAATGAGTTTGTTGTGTTTTTGATTCTTTGTAAATGTCCTTTTATTGAATAAAATTTTCATTTTATATCAGGTGTAATTTCATTTTAATCGGGTAATTTTGCTTCATCTCAAGTGTAAGTTTGAATTTTTCTGGTGGTAACACTGGTTCACGGAGATTGCAAATTTTGCGAAAAAAGTATTAAAAATGGCGATTAAAGTTACATTTTTTTACTTTGTGGTTACATGTGTTTTACTATTTAAAATAAATTTTAATATTATATGAACAGTTTATTTCTTGTGAAAATTAAAAATTATTTGTGAGTAATTCCAATGATTAAGAATACAAAAAAAAGGAAAAAAAACGGGAAAGTGAAGAAAGTTTGTTGAACGATCGCGGTGCTACAATCCTCAAAATAAAAGGGAGCCAAGTAGTTTGTCTTTCCAAGAATTAGGGGACGGAAAGAACATTATTTCATCTTTTAGCTATGGTGCCGAATGTTTATCTCACAGTTTATTTAAATAAATATTAAATTTAAATTAAAAAAAATAAAATATTTTTATTTATATTTGAGAATGACGTTTGAAAGCAAGTTGAAAATAAAGGCATTTGTCAATTTGAAAATAACTTCCCCTTTTTGTTGAGAACGCTTTAATTTTCAAATGATTTTCAAATCATTATCAAACGGTTGTCGTTTGAGAAAACGTTTGATTTTAAATCATTTTCAATTTGAAATCAACCATCCGTGTTTGTTGGGTGGCATGTGTAAATGCTAGGTTACATTTTTCGATTCTTTTACGCTGGATCTCCACGTAGCAATTTTTATTGCTAAGTACAAGCAATAACGTCGGCAGAACAATGGAGCAATGATTGCTGATTATATTGCTGGAGAACACTTGTAATTGCTTTGCCATAAATTTGCAATTTTCACCTCGAGTAGTTGTATAAAGTTTTGTGGCTGTATTTATAACAAATGTTTTATGTTGTGTTTTGAAGTGATTGTTAAATTTTCTTTTTTAAATTAATTAATAAAATAATTAATTGTAATTGTCGTAGCTGTGTTTTGTATTGCTTTTTTGTTTATTTGCGTATGAAAAAAACCTAAAACTTATATTGTTCTATTGAGAAAATAAAAATATACAAAAAAAAAAACAAATTCGTCGTTTGCTTTTGTTAATATTGACGTTTATTTAAAAATATAATATATAAAATCTTTTTCTGTATTTTGTTTATATATTTTTTCACTTGCTTTTTTAATAAATAAACACACTAATAAATAACCAACAGTACAGAGAAATGAAATGTCAGATAAATTACAACTGATTTGACAGCAGATTGCTAAGCAATAATTGCTCAAACAATAAGAAGAGCAATCATTGCGCAATGGATTGCCACTCATGGCAATATGCGGTCTATACGTCGCAAATTTTATGGAGCAATCAAATTTGACGTTTGCCGCAATAAATATTGCTACGTGGAGACCCGGGGTTAGTGACATCACTAGAAAAGTGGCAATAAATTCTGTTATTATTGTGGCATCACTAGCAAAATGGAAGTAGCTTTGAAAGCAGCGTTACCATTTCTCAAGTTTTACCTTTCTGGCAAGCCTTATTTTGCTTAATTTTGCTAAAACTATTGAACAATGTGAATTAGAAATACATTTTGGTGTTATCTTTTAAAATGTTGGCACTTTTGTACAAAAAAGTATTAAACAAAAATAAATGCTTTTTTCAGAAATGGTGAAATTTTTTATTGATAGTAGATGTTAGATCAGCTGTGCCCAAGCCCTGTTCTCTTGGTGCTAATTTGTTTTTGTAAAAGCTCTTAGGGCACTGCTACACGTTCAATAAATATCGTGATATTTGGATCGCGATCCATTTTAAAATATTGATGGATCACGAGCGTATGCTACATGTTCAATATTTATCGCGTCAGTATTTATGTTATTTTTGTGTTGTGCGGGTCGTTTATCAATGTTGCGAGAAAACCAAAAGGAAGCCTGTTTAGCTATTTTGCTTGCTTTTTTAAAACCCTTTAATAATTTTTGCAGTGCAGTCGCTCTTTTTATTTTGTCGGAATAAGCTTTAGCCGACGAGTCCCACAATTCCGGCGATGCCTCCAAATTAAAAATTAAATCTTTTAAAATAATTTTTTTACTGCTTAATTCCGATTCCACCGGCAGAACCCACTCGATTTCACTGTCTTCTGCCCTTGCCCTTTATTTCCATAAACTTTACACAAATATTGTCAATTGTTTAACTTTTGTTTTTTTAATTTTTTCCACTGCGTATTTTATTTCTTTCATTTTGACACTTTTTACTGACGTCTCATGACTATTTAATATCATGAAAATGCTACACGTTCAATATTTATCACGCGATCCACGATCCGCGATCTGGATTTCTGGATTTCATATTTTAGGCCATTCTGCGATATGGATCGCGGATCCATCAATATTGCATGCTACACGTTCAATAAATATCGTGATACTAGAAATATCACGATATTTATTGAACGTGTAGCAGTGCCCTTAGATATAGGTTGTGTATTTAATACACACATAGAGCACTCAACACTAGCAATACGAAATACACAAACAATTTTGTCCTATTAGTTTTTTTGTCGTTCTTCCCTGTATACACGCAAGTGCAAAGCAACAACAATTTCGTATGCTTTACTGGTAAACATTGATGTAGGGTTGCCATACGTACTGTTTTTAGCAGTACATGTACTGATTTTTTGCAACTGTACTGTTTTATGCACAACTTCAGAAACAGTACGCAAATGTACTGTTTTTTACACTTTGTACTGTTTTTTTGGTCCAGTCTACATAAAATCTAGATATTAAGAAAAACTCTGCTAAAAACATGTTTTTATAATATCCTAATGTTGTGTACCAAACAAAAAAGTTCTAAAATAATAAGATTTGTTACGCTGTGGTTATTGTTTTCTCATAAATACACAGTAGAAATCTAATTATAATGGGTGGCTCGCAGCAGTAGTATATTTTCATGTTGTTTTTTTAAGACATATGATTTTATGGCTATCTCTTCCAATAGTAGACAAAACAAAAAAAATGAAAAAGACAAAAACAAAATTAATTTTTTTTTTAATTTAATTTTTTTTAAATACTAAATAAATACTTATTCCAACACAATTATCTTTAACTTTTAGAACTTTTTTCATTTTCGGGCATGTTCTGGAAATCGACATCACCGAATTCTCCGTGTTCAAAATTTATAAAAATACCCAATACCTTTGAGGACCACTTTTATTTACCTTTACTATTTTTGAAATAGGGAAAAGCTTCGTTAATTTTTACACACATTTTATTGAAAATCTTCATCATTTTCAATTGCTCTTGATTGTTTTACTGAGTGAAAGTTTTGTGTTAAATTTTGTTAAAAACTTTTTTCTTACTATTTTCAGATTTTGTGAAATCAAAATAAACCAAACTATTTATTTGGATTTTATAGATTAATGGCCAATTTCATCAAGTTCAGGTATAATTAACTATCATTATAAATGTCAAAAAAATTTATTTTTATATTTAGTGATAGTTAATTATATACGGTAAAATTGGCCGAATATGTTTAAAGAAAATCGTAGTAACACATTCAATGAGCTAGTTGTTTTAAGGTAAGTTGGCTTTTCTCCTTTCTTATATGGCTTACAGCAATGCTATGATTTTCCTGTCTTCACATTAAAAAAAACCGAACGTTTAGGCCAAATGCTTCGTTTGTGGTGTTTGCTTTTTAAAGGTAAATTGAGTAATTTCGTATATTTATGAAATGCCATAAAATGGAAGTCATACCTTTGACGTTACACATGCATTTTTTTATATAGTACATAATTGTTGTTGTATATTCAATCAAAAGTTTAAAATATTTTTAATAAGACGTGTAAGACGAGATAAACCCACTTTTTTATTGTTGATGTATTTTGTTCAAGCTTTGATATTGTTACAAGTAAAACTGTTGCTATAAGTCTTATACGTTTAACAGTTTTATTTGGTTTAATATCTTTAGTTTGTCTAAAATCTTTATGGATGAAGTTTCCTGATGATCTGGCCTAAGCAACCAGTGAAATGCATAGGAATAGCTTATCCCATCAACAATAAATTTCAAGTGTTTTTATCAAGAATAAAAACTGGGAATTAAGCACAAATAACAAAATCTTTTGAAATTAAAATTTTTTATTCCCAAAAATTGAAATTACTTTTTTGATAATAAACAGGCAAGTGCACGGCCTAAAAAAAACACTTAATTGACAACATCTTTTGTAAGTTGTTGTTTGTTTTTTATTTTGTTTTTCTTAACCTACTTACAACTACAATTAATGTTGAGAGAATTTCAACTAATTGTAGTGGGGAGTGTAAGACGAGATAAACCCACTTTTTTATTGTTGATGTATTTTGTTCAAGCTTTGATATTGTTACAAGTAAAACTGTTGCTATAAGTCTTATACGTTTAACAGTTTTATTTGGTTTAATATCTTTAGTTTGTCTAAAATCTTTATGGATGAAGTTTCCTGATGATCTGGCCTAAGCAACCAGTGAAATGCATAGGAATAGCTTATCCCATCAACAATAAATTTCAAGTGTTTTTATCAAGAATAAAAACTGGGAATTAAGCACAAATAACAAAATCTTTTGAAATTAAAATTTTTTATTCCCAAAAATTGAAATTACTTTTTTGATAATAAACAGGCAAGTGCACGGCCTAAAAAAAACACTTAATTGACAACATCTTTTGTAAGTTGTTGTTTGTTTTTTATTTTGTTTTTCTTAACCTACTTACAACTACAATTAATGTTGAGAGAATTTCAACTAATTGTAGTGGGGAGTGTAAGACGAGATAAACCCACTTTTTTATTGTTGATGTATTTTGTTCAAGCTTTGATATTGTTACAAGTAAAACTGTTGCTATAAGTCTTATACGTTTAACAGTTTTATTTGGTTTAATATCTTTAGTTTGTCTAAAATCTTTATGGATGAAGTTTCCTGATGATCTGGCCTAAGCAACCAGTGAAATGCATAGGAATAGCTTATCCCATCAACAATAAATTTCAAGTGTTTTTATCAAGAATAAAAACTGGGAATTAAGCACAAATAACAAAATCTTTTGAAATTAAAATTTTTTATTCCCAAAAATTGAAATTACTTTTTTGATAATAAACAGGCAAGTGCACGGCCTAAAAAAAACACTTAATTGACAACATCTTTTGTAAGTTGTTGTTTGTTTTTTATTTTGTTTTTCTTAACCTACTTACAACTACAATTAATGTTGAGAGAATTTCAACTAATTGTAGTGGGGAGTGTAAGACGAGATAAACCCACTTTTTTATTGTTGATGTATTTTGTTCAAGCTTTGATATTGTTACAAGTAAAACTGTTGCTATAAGTCTTATACGTTTAACAGTTTTATTTGGTTTAATATCTTTAGTTTGTCTAAAATCTTTATGGATGAAGTTTCCTGATGATCTGGCCTAAGCAACCAGTGAAATGCATAGGAATAGCTTATCCCATCAACAATAAATTTCAAGTGTTTTTATCAAGAATAAAAACTGGGAATTAAGCACAAATAACAAAATCTTTTGAAATTAATATTTTTAATAATTTAAATAACTAGTTATGTTTTCGTCAAAAAAATGTACTGTTTTTTTCTTGACTGTACTGTTTTTTTGTATTCAATGTACTGTTTTTCCGCATTTAAAATCTGGCTACCCTACATTGATGACAGCGATCATCATTGTAGATTTTGTTTTTGTTTAACGTACATATGAGTTCGTTTAACAATCGTGGTTATTCCAAAATACGTGTCGAAGAAGTGAACATTTACATGAAAACAAAAACAAAACCAAACCAAAGTGACGAAAATTGTTTTTGTTATCTATACACTTCTAAAATAAAATTTACGCCAGAGTTATAAGGCGTTTCTTTCTCTTTTGAAAACTGTAAACTTTGTATGAAAAACAAAAACAATTTTTGTCAATTTGGTTTTGTTTTTGTTTTCATGTAAATGTTCACTTCTTCGACGCGTATTTTGGAATAACCACGAATATGTGTATTGAAAATCACTTGGAAAAAATGGCATTAGTTTTAAATTTCAAACTTATACCAATTATTCACAGAAAAATTGTTGTATGGTCACTTACAATCTACTCTTCCATAATTGAAAACGTTTTTGTGATTATTGTTGTATTCTTTACAAAATGGATTTGCAAAATGAATGGGAAAATTATTTTTTTTTTTACTTATAATATTAAGGCTTATATGTACGAATTATCTACAACTGACATTGATATAAATTTTGATAATTTATTGGACGGATCATGGAAGACTTAAGGTACATTTCGATTGATAAGTACGGGTTTAACTTGAGGGCTACACGATCAAGTTTTGCCTATCAAGTTTTAATACACTCACACATTTTTACCAATACACTCATACTTTTAAAAATTGATACGAACTTGCCTCTAAAATTCTCTTGCCAGTGAGTGTATCAATTTTCGTTCAAGAAAACATCTTATTACAAATCTTTTGAAGTTGTTTTTGTTTTTTTTTCACAAACATTTTGCCGGCAAAAGCTGAAGTTCTTTTTTTTTACAAATTGTTGCGGGAATTTTAAAATTTTAACTAAAAACCTAAAAAAAATAGTGAAATATGTTTATTAATAAAATTTATTTATAAAATTAATAAGCAAAATAATGTTCTGCGATTCATAGAGCTGTACAGAAGCCATGAAATTTTATGCATCTTTCATCATATAGGCGAAATGATTTGAAAATAAAAGCCTACGAGTCTATAGCTTCTGAAACAAAAATGCCAGTGGAAGAACTAAAGAAAAAAATAAAGTCCCTTCGAACAGCCTACAGTGCAGAAAAATCAAAAGTGGAAAATAGCAAAACATTTTGAGTTGTTTTCTCGGCGACTACATCTTGAAAAGGTAAATTGCTTTCAACTTGCGCGCAGCCTACGTCACAGCTGCCAATTTTTGCATATTTTGACAAACAGTATATGTAAAAGACTATCAAGAAAAGCTTGATCGTGTGGCTGCAATGTTAAATAAAATTTACACGCACTAAACTTTTTTTTTCAAAATTTTTACAAAAAAAATGCAGATCTAATTTTTTTGCCGTGTACGTACCTATATGAAAAAAATATATGAAATATTTTTGTTCTTTTTCTTTGTATGTATTGGTTTTTACAACAAACAATTTTGAATAAAATTAGTTTTTCGTTAAATGCATTGGTGTTTGCTCTTCCATAAGGAACTTGTGGGCACCCCTGTGTTAGATGTTTCAAGTGTGAACGCGTATTTCACATTTTTAACATCCTCCATGCGTTCCTCCGAAATGAATGTCTGAGTTCATACGGCTCTTGTCTTATTGTCAAGATTCTGTTTTTTACTTCTTTGAACATGAATTGGCGTTCAAATGAATCATGCCATATTGACGACATGTTTTTTATTTTGTTTTATTTGATATTGAAAACAGAAACAAAATTAAATAAACAACGAATAAAAAAACAAAACGTAAAGACAGTACATGCATCTGTGTACTCGTTTCTTTTCCCCTTCCTCCTATTTCTTCTTTGAACATGAATTGGCGTTCAAATGATTCATGTCATGTTGACGACTTGTTTTTTATTTTGTATAATCGTGCGTATACATGTGTGCTTTTTTGATATTGAAAACAACAACAAAACTAAACAACGAATGAAAAAGCAAAACATAAAGACAGTACATGCATCTGTGTACTCGTTTCTTTTCCCCTCGTCCCTCTCGCCTATAAAGTAGCAATCTTGTCAATAAGACATGAGCCGTATGAACACAGACTATGCAAGTGTACAAAGGTCAGTGTAATGCCACAATAATAGAACTTATTGCCACTTTTCTAGTGATGACACTAAAAGAATCGAAAAATGTAAAAGGGAACAAAATGAGATAGTAACATTCTGTAAAGATGTTGAAAAATTTGGATTTTTAAAACATGTATTACTTTATGGGAAAATTCCACAATCTTCGCAAATTGATGTTAAATGTTGACAAGTGTGAAAAGGCTATAAAGCTTAATTGATTACACAGTGCAACAAAATTCGGGTCATCGCCACCAGCCTCAATACTATTGGTAGAGCAAATCTGCCAAAGGGTTTTGAAAAGTAAGCTCGGGTTTCCGAAATATCGGCCCCTAAAATTTTTGAATATTTTGAAAAGGCGTTTGGTATAAGTCAAAAAAAAAATATACTTAATGTACTTCTGAGCTTAAATACTATCTTCAGTAGTATAGTTTGATTTCGCGTTGCAAGTATTGAGGTTGTTTTTTTTTTTGTTGCATAGTGTTATTGATTGAATCAAAATTTGAAAACAAACTAGTGTCAATACATGTAAAGCTGCCCACAGACAAGGGAACATTTGTCGAAACTTCTGCATGTAAAGCGGCCCATACACTTGCAGTATTATTGTAAATTATATTCGCCATATTATTTCCATTTTGTCCTTTATTATGCAACTAGTCGCACAATGGTTTCATTCATTCAATAATATACTAAATAATATAATAGCCCCGGGTCTTCACTTAGAAATATTTATTGCGGCAAACGTCAAAAAGCCAACCATTTGTAGGGGAATGTAAGAAAAGATAAACTCACTGTTTATTGTTGGTGTTTTGTTTTGTAGGGGAATGTAAGAAAATATAAACTCACTGTTTATTGTTGGTGTTTTGTTTAAGCTTTGATATTGGTACAAGAAAGACTTATTCGCTTAAGGGTTTTATTTGTATATTTTTGGCTTTTCTAAAATCTTCGGAAAAGGTTTCCTGATGAGCTGGCCTAAGCAACCAGTGAAATGCGCATAGAAGCTAGCTTTCCCTCAACAATAAATCTCAGATTATTTATCAAATATGAAAAATTAGGAACTTAGCACGTCATACAGAAATCTTATTTATAATAAATTTTGTATTCCCAAACATAACTTTGTGAAATTTTATGGCTCAATTAAATTTGCGACGTATAGACTTCATATTGCCATGAGTGGCAATACATTGCGCAATTATTGCTCTTCTGATTGCTTGAGCAGTTATTGCTTAGCACTCTGCTGTAAAATCAGTTGTCATTTATCTGACATTTCATTTCTCTGTACGTTTGTTTATGGTAAAGCAATTTCACGTGTTCTCCAGCAATACAATCAGCAATTATTACGCCATTGTTCTGCCGTCATTTTTGCTTGTGCTTAGCAATAAAAATTGCTACGTGGAGACCCAGTGTGACATAAACAGCATTGTACAATGCTGCCAACACATTCCACTTTCTTTTCTTTGTCCATAAAAATCAAATGTCTTTTGTTTGTTGCCAATATATTGTGCAACCTATGAATATCACATGCACATTGGCGATATATTTGTACAATACGTAAAATTTAACCATTTTATTGCAAGTGTATGAGCCACTTTACACTAAATATTGCTACGTGTCTGGTAATGTTTCCGGCTAAATTTCTTGTTTCCTTTTTGGTTACTCAAATATCAAAATTTTTTTATATTTTATGTTTCCAAACACAATTTGGGGAATCACAAGGTAGTCATAAAGTTGTAAAGTCATATATCATAAAATAATTATACTGCTGCGGGCAACCGCTTATAATTTAGATTTCTACTGTACAGTTATGACGAATCAATGAACACAGCATTAAAATTTTTATTTTGTTTGAAATACAACAATATGCTTTTAAACAATTGTAAAATATTATTTAGGACATTATGACGATATGACTTGATAGCACACCTTGTGAATCCCCCAAATGTATCATCGTGTATGGGGATGTTGACTGTTTTTTCTATTTCATTTTGTTGAGCGCAGTTGTTGCGTGCCGTGCTTTGCATTTCTCGGATAAAAACAAAAAAGGAAAAATTGCGAACATTGAAGATGAAAAATGGAGAAATTTTATAAAAGCATTTAAAAGTTTTACAGAATTATGGGACGATATATGTAAAAGACTACTGTTGCCTCGTCTGTGGTTAGCATAAGTCCCCTTTTACATTGTGGCAAGTGAAAGGCAGACAGACGAAGTTTGTTGACGAGAGAGGAAAAAAGTAAAGTGTGTCACGAAACAGCATCGCACCCTTTCTAACAACTTTGTCTGTCTGCATTTCACTTGCAACATTGTACAAAGGGACAAAGCGCTCTATACACCACACTACTAGATGCATTTTTAAGCACCAAATGAGTCACGGTAGTACCACGGTACTTAAGAAGGTCAAAATGTACAATTGTACCATCTTTAACATCCCTGTTTTGTACTATTAAAAAAAAATTATTTTACCCTGCGGCCACACGGTCAAGTTGTTCTTGATAGTATTTTACATATACTGTTTGTCAAAATTTACATAAATTGAAAGCTGTGACGTAGGCTGCATTCAATTTTTGAGCAATTTATTCTCAAGATGTCATCAAGAAAATAATTTATGAAGACAAACGAAAAATTTGCTCATTAACCTTGAAATCAGCTGTTTTCTTGAACGAAAATTTAAACACTCACTGGAAAGAAAATTTTAAAGGCAAATTCGTATCAGTTTTTAAAAGTATGAGTGTATTGGAAAAAAGTGTGAGTGGTATTTTTTGTGCAAATGTGCTATTTTTCTTAAAATTTATTCTGGCAACATTTAAAAATCTTTTTATTAAATTTAATATTTTATAATAAAACCCACGAAAAATTTCAATGCATGGGCATAGAAAACACAGTCTTGATCATCTCACTCAATTTTTTATGATTGCCTTTCGTGCACTCAATTTACATGATGAATTTTATGACGTCCAATTTTAGGCATCATTTTTTGTTTGGGAGCAAACGGTGTAGAGAAGAAAAAGGAAGAGAAAACAGAAATCATGTCTATTTTTCTACCCCTCTTTTTTCTCTACACCGCTTGCTACCAAACAAAAAAAAAAGACGTCCAAAATTGGACGTCATAAAATTCATCATGTAAATTGAGCGTAATTCTCAAAATGTGATTAATTGTCAATCAGTTATGCTAGCTTTTTGAAAGCAAAAAGCACTTTAAATTTTAAAAAAAGCACTATTTCGAATAAAAAAAAAAGCGTTAAAAAGCACTAAGCCATTTTAACAATTTAATTAAACACAAAACAAGTTGCATTCGGCTGTGCAAATATAACATGCCTCCAAAATTGAAAAAAGGCGACGGCTTTGATTGGGGATTTTCATTTAAAATTTAATTAAAAAAATATATTTACATTCGTATATAAACATTTTTAAATGTATTATTATTATCTTCAATAAAAATATCATCCAAATCACTTGTATCACCATCAGCTGAGTTTGAATTGGCCATAAAACAGTTTAAAGTAATACAGTGCGAGGTCGATTTTCGTAACTCGAAAACATTTGCAATGACCGACCATTGTTTATTTTAATAAAAAACCTTACATTTTATCGTTTAAATAATTCTAAATTAAAATCGTGCAAAGTTTAATAAAACAATTGGCGTATGAGATTGTCCAATTATTTTAACCTATGTATGTACGCTTCTGAATAAAGAACACACATACGGTGCAAAATAGAAATAACATGTATGTTTGTATTCTGATACTTAGTCAACCCTTTTGCAATAGCACTAGAGGTAGAAGTGTACAACACACGGTTATTCGGAGACGAGTGTCGTGCGTTTGAAAACTAAAGCGCATGAAAAATGACAGGTAACTCAACGCTCGTTATAAAAGCATTTTCTGTCAGCTGTTTTTAATTTTTTAAACACTTTGCTTATACCAAATTACAGCTCTTTTTTGTTTTCAAGGTCGTTGCGTCCTTTTTTACGGGTTTCGACTGCATGTTTTCACAATTCCTGATATTTTCCAAGCCATTTTCTATTTTTGAAACAGTGTCTACATCTTTAAAAAAATGTTTACTGAAAACAAATACATCATTTTTATTACGAACTCTTAATATGTTGTCAACGCTAAAAAAATTCCAAATTGCTAGGAAGCCTAGCTCTAATCTCGTAAATAACCTAGCCGTAAATAGCTTTCTTAAAATTGTACCCCAAATAGCAAATCTCATCTATATTATCCTCTTTATAATTGAAGTTTTAAAAAATTACAGAAAAAAATAAAAATTGTTAAAAGCACTAAATGCACTAACGAAAAATTTAAAAAGCACCAAGTTAGTGCTTTTTCTTAGTTTGGCACTAAGGATCAAATTTTGGCGTTTTGAGGCATCAAGAAGCACCATAAATAGTGCCAAAAGCACTAAGTTGGCATCGCTGTTGTCAATACTGAAACAGTTGAGAAAATTTACTCACAAAATGATACAAGCGAGCAATCAAGGCGAATTGACTAGAAGGTGGGGTCAAGTCAACATGTGGTGTTTTTTTTTCGGTGGTCGACTTGTCAAAGTTTTTATACAAACTAGTTTTTTATGTAAACAAACCTATTTTTTTACTAGCAATATTTTTGACAACCCGACCACGGAAGCAGTGTTGTTGTAGAGTTGACCTCACCTTCTAGTCAATTCGCCTTGCGAGCAATATAGAAATCTCGTTTTGCTTGTGTAAATATTGGTCATTTGTTTTTGTATGCACATGTACATATTGACTAAAAAACCAGTTTATTATTTTTCTTAAGTCAGTTAGTATATTATTTGGTTTTGAGATCATAAGAATGCTTAATATCTTACAAGACAAAAAGAAATTTGTGGTAAAATGAGCATATCAAAGATTTCCCGGGATTATAATTTCTTAAAAATGACGGGCGTCTAACTCAAGAAATAAATATTGCGACATACTATATTGCAGTTAATGTCAAAATAATGTTATCTTTAACCCTGCGGCCATACGGTCAAGTTGTTCTTTTTAGTCTTTTACATATACTGCTTGTCAAAACTTACATAAATTGAAAGCTGTGACGTAGGCTGCATTCAAAATGTAAGCAATTTACTTTCCTGATGTCATCAAAAAAACAATTTATAAAGAAAAACATGTTATCAGCTGTTAAATTGACAGTCAAAATGCCAAACAAATGGAAAGGTGAAATTGAAAGCTATCTCGTGGTCAATTTAAAAAGTGTGAGTGTGTTAGTAAAAAAGTGTTGCAAATTGAATGGAATTGACAGGGAAAACTTGAACGTGTGGCCACCAAGTAATATAAACAGCACTTTTTTGTACATATTTATTGCCGGCAATCTATGTTGGCTCATACACTTGCAAGAAAATTGTTCAATTTTACGTACTGTACAATTATATCGCCAATGTGTATGTGATATTCGATGATGGCAAATATAATGCCAACAATCAAAAGACTTTTAATTTTTATTGCACAACGAAAAGAAAGTAGAATGTGTTGCCAACATTGTACAATGCTGTTTATGTTATTCCTATAGGTTATGTTCACCTTTTTATTGAATGAATGAAAACAATGTGTGACTTATTGCATAATATAGCACAAAATTAAAATAATAATATGACGAATATCATATACAATAATATTGCAAGTGTATGGGCCGTTAATCCATTTTCGTCGACAACTATTGCTAACTGGAGGGTTACACGATAAAGTTTTGCCTATCAAGTTTTAATCCACTCACACTTTTTTACCAATACACTCATTATTTTAAAAATTGATACGAACTTGCCTTTAAAATTCTCTTGCCAGTGAGTGTTTCAATTTACGTTCAAGAAAACAGCTGATTTCAAGGTTAGTGAGCAAATCTTTCGATTATCTTTATAAATTGTTTTCTTGATGACATCTTGAAATTGCTCAAAAATTTAATGCAGCCTACGTCACAGCTTTCAATTTATGTTAATTTTGACAAGCAGTATATGTAAAAGACTATCAAGAAAATTGACCGTGTGGCCGCAGGGTTACATAAAAGGTTTAATTTGGTTGTCAATTGAAAAAAGAAGCAAATTGTGTGGGAAAGAAATTAAGTTTGTGAAATGGTAGCAATTTATAATTGAAGTAAAAGAAATTAAATTAACACTAACGTAAAATTGCAAAAATTATAATTATTAATATAATTTTTTCTGATTCGATCTTTATTATTTAAATTCATAATAATTTGTTTAAGCTTGAGTTCTTTTTTATATAAAAATATTATTCTGTTTTACCAAAAAAAAAAAAAAAATAATTTAATAAAACTTAATGGTTTTATATAAAAAAAAACCTGAAGTTTAAACAAATTAGTATAAGTACATTGAGATAATAAAGTCGAATGCGAAAGAATTTATATTAATAAAAATTATATTTGCAAGATGGCGTGAGTTTCTTTGGTTTTTATCAAATTATGAGTTACGTTTTCCCATGCCTTATGCTTATGTTAAGCTGAGCAATAAGAAATATTGCTCTGTTATTCTGCCGACGTTATTGCCAACTTTATGAGATATTTATCTAAAGTGTAGACCAGGGGTGAAAGATGATTTATATCAAAGTATATTTACACAAGGTAAACTCGTTGGTCCATATGTTTATTAGCTGATTACCCCTAGTTGGAACCCAAACGTCAAATTTCGTGTATATAAGCCAAAATTTGTACATAGGCGTTAAAGTCTGGCAACTCCGTGCTTATAAGACGAAAATTTTTTTATTTCTCTGCTTAACTCCAATTAATTTAATTTTTTATTTATAAATAAACAAACGTTAAACAAAGAGAATTATATCTAAGTGTTAAAAGATTACTTTCTCTTAAAACAAGTTGAAATATGGCCTGCAAAACGCGTACAAGTTTAAATATACATAAACAAAGTAAATGGTTTGCAATGTAAATCTCAGGTACTGGAAAGTGAAGATGCTGTTGAATGCGATGTACGTAAAAAAACTCTCCACTCAATTTGCACAAAATTAGATAAAAGAGAATTTGAAAAGCTTGTCAACAACCCTGCTTTAGAATATAAATTTAATTTTTGTGCACCAAAAAATGATATTGCTATGTGTGCTAATGATTAAAAAGAAATTAAAACAAAGCTTAATCAGTTGGATGACATAAAAGAAACAATAAATTTTATGTCATCACAGTACGATATCTTATTAAAAGGATTAGCCAATAACAAAAAGAAATAAAAACATTAAGAAAGGAGAATGATACCCTACGTGAAGAAGTAAATAATTTGAAGTCAACAGTAAAATTTTTGAATGATTTTAGGGTAAAAAATGACTGCATTATTAATGGTGTTAAGGCCATCGATGATATGAAGCCCTTAGATGTTGCGAAGAATATAGCTAAGCAAGCCGGTGCTAAAATTTCTGAAGACCAGATTGATGATGCATATTTTATTAACCGTAAAAATAAGAATAATACAAAATCTCTTGTTGTAAAGTTTACAAACTCAAAAAGTAAAATAGCATTAATGAAAGAAAAATCAAAATTGAAGGAGGTTTATGGTTATAACAAAGTTTTTATTAACGATTTTCTATTCCAGGAGACAGTTGAACTTCTAAACCATGCAAAGTCACTAAAAGCTGTTGGCTTTGAATTTGTGTATGTGAGGGGAGGAAATGTATTCGTGAAAAGAAACCCAAAATCTAAACCAATGTGTCTTAAAACTATGGATGCAGTTGATAATTTGCTCATAAATTCAATTGGAGTTGTAAAGAGGAATATTTAAGCTGCTTCCAACTTTTCTGGTGATGAGAAAGAAGAAGAAGAAGCCCAATTTGAATCTCCAAATCAGTAGTTTATTGTTTTAAGCATTTACAGTTTATATTTATTTTTAATATATTTTATTTTTTATGAACACTAAATATTTCTTTTAATTTAAATTCTTTTAATTGCTATCAAAGTAAATCCAATTCAAAATCATTTAATATAACGATCAATGTAAGAAGTATTTCATCGATACATAAATTTAATAGATTTCGTGCAGAATTGTGTCAAATGTTGGTAATACCTGAAATTATAGCTGTCCAAGAAACCTGGTTTGATAAGGAATTTGTAAATTTGTATTCAATTGATGGATATTATGCTGTGCATTGTTGTAGAGATGATGGATATGGGGGTACATCAATTTATATACAAAATCAACTAAAGTATAATGTGTTTAAAGTAAAAAGTACCAACTTTTTGGACTTAATTACTATATCCTTGCCAGACGTTCAGGTCGAAAACAAGCCGTTGGTTATAACTTTTATGTACAGATCCCAGAAATGCAATTTTGAAATGCTTTTCAAAAGTATAGAGAATCTACTACTGATAATACAGAATATGTCATGTATTTTTGTGGGTGATTTTAATATCAATTTCATTTCTGTGAATTTATTATATCGACGTTTAATCAATACTTTTGCTGAATTTAATTTTAAGTCAAGACATAATTTAATAACGAGACCTCACAGTAACTCTTCTCTTGATTGTGTGTTTACGAATTTCATAAATCAAATTTTAATTAGTTCAATTCAAAATGATTTATCGGATCACAATTTTTTATACTGTGAATTGAAAACAGAGTTTGCACACAGTGAAAACGTTGTTGAAAAAATCTTTAAAATTGATTACCGACAATTTGGCTCTTATATTGATGATCAGCTTAATATACCAAGTACAAGCAATTCTTCGTTTCAGTGTAAGAGGTTAGTGGATACTATCTCCTCAGCTGCATCCTACAGTTTAACCAAAAGGGAAAAAACTGTTAACGTAAGAAATAAAATTAGCCCCTGGATTTCTGAGTCGTTAATTTCATTAATAAATTTAAAAAACAAACTATTAAAAACCAAAAGGAAAAAGAAACAAAATAATAACATAATTGATCGTTTAAAAAGAATCAGCAAAGTAATCAAAATTTGCAGTAAAATTTTGATGAATAATTACTATGAATATAATTTAAACAAATGTTGTGGAGATTCAAGAATAACATGGTGTTTCGTTAATAAACAACGAGGAAAGAATATAAAACCGCCTAATGATTTGATTACATTAAATAATACTGCAGTTACGCTGGATATTGAAAAGGCAATTGAACTCAATAACTTTTTTCATAACTCAGTACAGAATTTAAAAGATGATATAACGGTTAACTCAAATGATGACATTAATATGTTTGGATCCCTTATTCAAGAAACAACATGTAATTTTAATTTTAAGCCAACGAATAAAATGGAAGTTATTGATATTATTGAAAATATGAAAATACATAAAAGTCCTGGTTATGACAATATTACTCCAAAAATGATGCTTGTACGAAAAGATTCTATATCTGACTCTATTGTAAATATATTTAACACGATGATAAGTAATTCCAAATATCCTGAAGTACTAAAAGTGCACAAAATATGTCCTATACCAAAATGTCCAGGAACGAACAGAATTGAAAACTTTCGTCCTATATCTTTGCTTTCAATTATTGACAAAATCTTTGAAAAAATTATATCCATGCAATTAACCGACTATTTGGATGATCACGATATACTATTCAATCGCCAATATGTATTCAGAAAAGGCAATGGAACTGAAGAAGCTGTTGTTAATGTTATTGAACACGTGTGTAATGGACTGGATGCTGGATACAAGGGCGTAGCAGGACTGTTTTTTGATTTGTCGAAGGCCTTTGATTTAGTAGACCACGATATTTTATGCCATAAACTCCATTATTGGATTGTCTCTCAATGCAATTAATTTATTGAAGGACTATCTAAAGAAAAGGAAACAGTTCGTACAAATAAACGAGTCTAAAAGTCACGAGCTCGATGTGTTATATGGCGTACCACAAGGTAGTGTACTTGAACCACTTTTATTTAAAATATTTTTAAATGATATAAAAAATATAAAATTTAATAGGCATCTATTCATGTATGCTGACGACATTTGCCTATTGTTTTATTATAAATATGAAAAAGTATTACAAGTTAATATGGAATATGATGCAGCAATACTATCAGAGTTTTTAAGACTAAATAAATTAGCTCTTAATAATAGAAAAACCAAATTCATTAGTTTTAAGGCGAATATTTCAAGGAGTGTTGAACCCATGGAAGTATATACTGAAGGAAACTTGATAAATGAGTCTGCAAATGTTAAATATCTTGGTATAAATATTTGTCATAATCTTTTATTGGATCACCACATCAATTTCTTAAAGACAAAAGTATCATCAGGAATTGACATTCTTTATAAATTTAAAAATAAATTAAATACCACCACCAAACTTATGCTTTACCACGTATTAATTCATTAATATCTAACATATCTTCCTATGATATATGGCTATAAAAAATGTTCAACATTAAAGTCTTTACAATCGGCACAAAATAAAGCCCTGAAAATTGTATATGGTCTACCGTTCCGGAACAGTCAATTTGTTTAAAAATCATGCCAAAATGATACTGTTCGTGGTTTGTATAAACAACAATTATTAATATTTATGTTTAAATGTATAAAAGGAGTTGGCACTCACAGTATACGGTTTCAAGAGAACATGTCAATTACACATAGAACTACGAGGCAATCAAGAAATTTAAATATAACGATAGTCGACTTGAGTTATCTAAACAACGTATTTCTTACAATGGGTCAAGTGAATATAATCAGTTACTAAATGAATTAAAGAATATTTCGGTCTTATCAACTTTTAAACATAATTTAAAGAAATATTTACTCGAGAATGTTGAAACACTTCTCTAAATAAAATGCCTTGTTTGTAATAAATAAATACATATGTATTTATATTATTTTTTTTTTTTCTTTTTTCCTCTTCATTTATTGTACGTATGTAAATATTGTACAAATTAGAATAATAGATATAGTCGTTGCCATTAGCCTCTTTAATGCCATACTGGCCGCTGAGGCGATTTATAGTTATGTAATATTTATTCATTGAGATTACAATAATACACAAATAAAAAAAAAAATTGTTTTTGTTTTATATGAAGACAATTTTGACAACTCGGTTCCTTTTATATAGCAGCATGTCTACACTCCCAAATGAGTCTACCTTGTGTAAATATACCTTGATATATATATATATTTTTTTTTACCTGGGGTTTACACGTTAAAGTAATTTCTTGAAAGTAGAGTAAACGTATTATCAACGAAAAATTAAGGAAAAATTGTGAGTGCTGATGAAAAAGTTTGAGTGTATTGCGGCTTTCAAGAAATTACTTTCACGTGTAAATGCTAGGTTAGCAAGAAAAGACAAGATGATATCACTTGTGTTTTGAGTAGTCAAGTACTTGTATTGCCTTTTGAGAACATGGGCATATTTTTGTAATTTGTATAAGAGTTGTATTCCATACGCGGTCGGATATAGGTGGTATAAATAGTAAGGAGATCAGATGTAGTGAAGTATATCTTACACCGTCTTAGAAAACCGAGGCACTTTTTTTTTTTTTTTTTTTGTCATTATTTTTTTATTGAATCTTCATATATTAAATATGAACTAACAATAATTAATCAAATCTTAACCTAATACGTTATTTTATCTCCTGCCAGTGCCAGACAAAATTTTCTTCATCACGGGTTATGTTCACTTTTATAGGTGTTTATCGCTCATCTAATTGGGTAAGTGCTGCAGTGTCTCTTCTTCTTAAGCGAGTGTGGCCGCCATGATTTAAAATATTTCGAGCTAGTGGATTTGGGTGTTGTTCAAGCCTTTTTAAATATTTTATTGCATATTTTGTAATCATAGATTTCACTAATGGCACATTGAGATCCTTATGAATGTTTGAGTTTTTAACATACCAGGGAGCGGCTGTGATTATTCGAAGAAGTTTATTTTGGCGCCTTTGAATTTTGTCGATATTAGAGGCCGAGGCAGTGCCCCATAGTTGAATACCGTAGCACCAGATAGGCTTTAAGATAGAGTTGTAAAGTAGAAGCTTGCAATCGAGACTAAGGACAGAATTTCTTCCAATAAGCCAATGAATTTGAATGGCTTTTAGTTTCATTTGAGTTAATTTTGCCTCTATATGGCATTTCCACGTTAATCGCCGATCCAGATGTATACCGAGATATTTAACATGCGAATGTTGAGGAATTATTTGATTATTGATTGTAATAGGGGGGCAAGATTCCCGGCGCAAAGTGAATGTTATATGTACACATTTTTGCTCATTGACCATTATCCTCCATTGTCTTAACCATATTTCTAGTTGAAATATATGATGCTGTAAGTAACGCGATGCTTCATAACGATTTTCGTGGACGCTTAGAAAAGCTGTATCGTCTGCAAATGTTGAAGTTTGTGTGTAGTTGCTTGTTGGCATGTCCGAAGTATAAATTAAGTATAATAGGGGGCCCAGGATGCTGCCTTGTGGGACTCCAGCGGCAATGGGCTGAGGTGAACTTAAGAAATTTCCTTCTTTAATAATAAATTGACGACCGACTAAGTAGCTTTCTAGCAGCTTGTGTGTGTTTGCTGGTAAATTTTGCTTCAATTTGTGTAATAAGCCTTCATGCCAGACTTTGTCAAAAGCTTGCGAAACATCGATGAAGAGTGCTGAGCAATATTTCTTTTCTTCAAATGCTTTTCTTATGACATTTACTATTTGATGAGTCTGCTCGATTGTGCTGTGTTTTCTTCTAAATCCGAACTGATGGTTTGGAATACATCTATTTTCACTTAAAATTGGTGTTAATTTTGAAACTAATAATTTCTCAAACAGCTTTGACATATTTGATAATAAGCTAATAGGTCTATAAGACTCAACTTTTGTATGATCTTTACCTGGCTTTGGTATCATGGTAACTAAGGAAACCTTCCATTTTTCAGGATAGTATTCAAGGCGTAAAATAGCATTAAAAATAAAAAGAATAATTTTCTTTGCTATGCGAGGTAGCTCCAAAAGCATTTTATTACTGATTTTATCAATACCAGGTGCCTTCTTAGTGTTTAAGTCACAAATAGCCTTTTCGATTTCTCTTATCTCAAATCTGAGGGGAATAGCTGCTCTAGCATCAACAGGTGGTAACTCGACCGCAATATTGTGAGATATATTTGGTGTAAATACGTTTTTCAAATGATTTACAAACAGGTTTCCTTTTTCATTATCATTTCTTGCCCAACTACCATTCAAGTTTCTTAATTGTGGCTTAGATATAACTGGCCTTTTTAGATTTCTAGCTGCACGCCATAATGAGTAGTCAGATTGTGGAGTTGCATCAAGTTCCTTAAGATATTTTTCTAGAGAAGCCGTTTTCTGATTCTGTAGCAACTTTCTTAGCCTTTTTGTGCATTCTTTTAATAAAATCTTAAGTTGCGGGGATCTGTAAAGTTGCCACTCTCTTCGAACTCTCCTTTTTTCAGTCAAGAGCCGCTCGACATCTGAAGAACATATTTTATTATTTTTAATTTTTTTGAGGGTAACGCTGGAGTGTTGAACAGCTAGTTTAAGATAACTGTCAAAGTTAACAAGAGAGAGATCCACATTCTCCGGTGTACTAAGCGGAATATTTTCTGTGCAATGGGCACTGAGAAATTTTTTATATTTTAACCAATTTATTTGTGTGGCTGGCGTCGCTAAGTAACCTGACGGAAATACAATTCTATTTGGGTTCGATATAGTAACAATTGTAGGTGTGTGGTCGGATGATAATTCTAGGGAAGCTTCAACATGAATCGTTTCTGTGGGGATGTTTTTAACCACGCCAAAGTCGATAACATCTGGAATTTTTTGCTGATCAGTAGGCCAATATGTTGGTTGCCCGCTCGCGACCACATTTAAACCCATTTTAGAGATTGTGTTAAACAAAACACGACCTTTTGGTGTTATAAGTCGTGACCCCCAGAAGGTATGTTTAGCGTTATAATCGCCAGCGGCCAGAAAACAGGGTCCTAATGATTTATAATATTTATAATATTGGCCTTCTGATATGGAAAATCTAGGTGGAGAGTATAAAGAAGAAATTACTATGTTTCGATTTAGCTCCTCAACACAAATAGTCGTTGCTTGCAGATAGTCTTCACGGTGATCACACATAATGTAGTGTTTGACTCGAGTTTTTATTAAGATGGCAGAACCTCCACAAGCTCTATCTCGAGGGTCCTTGGTATCATATAGTATATAACCATTGATTTTAAACGTATTTCTTGAGGTCAAATGAGTTTCAGAAATCATCATGACATCAATTTGTTTATTTTTAAGAAAGTATTCTAATTCATTTTTATGTTGGCGGATGCCGTTTGCGTTCCAAAAACAAATTTTTAAACAGTTCATGGTTTGTTAAGTACAGCTTGCAATAACATCGATTGCATTCTAAGCATTTCCTGCATCATATTACCCATTGTGTTCGTAAAATTATTTACTGTTTGCACTAATGTTTCCATGGTTTTTTCTAAACGACTTAAATTAGAAACCGGAGTTTCATCATTACTTGGCGAGGCACCTTGCATTGGCTGATGGTTTGATTTTAGGACGTTAGCGTAAGAGGTTCTGTTATTACTAGGCTGGGGGGCTTGAATTGCATTTGTGTTTACCTGATTTGCAACCTGCATTTGAGGGGTATTTGTTTTCGGTCCAACCGTCTGCTTGACAATATTATATACTGGGCATCCTCTATAATTGGCAGTGTGATTACCGCCACAGTTGCTACATTTTTTTACGTTGGGGTCGGTTTTAGACTTATCGCAAGAAACTGTACCGTGTAGTTCACCACATACTACGCAGACAGGGGGTAAGTAGCAGTATGCCTTGGTATGGCCAAATTCTTGGCAGTTTAAGCACTGAACAGGTCCATTTTTTTTGTGCGGCTCTTCTATAGTTATTCTTCTGTAGAGAATATATTTTAAATTGTAAATAGGATGTGTTTCGTTTTTTTTAAGTTTTACGTCGCCGGGTTCAAACTCCACTCGAAAAAGTGGTTGGGGAATTTTTTCTCTATTTTTAATATTTACTACATGTTTTACCTTGAAGCCTTTTTCTTCTAGGAATGTTTTAACCTCTTCTGGGTCCACACATGAGTCAATACCCTTAATCACTACCTGTAGACCTTTACTGCTTTTCAGTTGGTAGGTATAAAAGTTTTTTTTAAGCGTTTCAAAGTTGTTTACTATTTTGCGAAAATCATTCTCATTATTGACTTGTATTTTTGTCTCGTTTATACTTCCACGCTTTATAGCCGCTACGTAAAACGAATTTTCACCTATCACCGATATCAAACTCTTTATGAGCTCATTTGAATTTTGCTCCCTTAGATATATCGGGGGAGGCTTGGATGGTTTAATGACGTTTGGTGCTTCAGAGGATTCATCCTCCAGAATTGCAAAACGATTTTGAGTATTTATTTTATCAAAAGATGGTACTTTTGAGGCCGAAGCAACTGCTGCAGAGGTAGGGCTGCGTCCCCGTTTAAGCACTGTTATGTACCTGTCCATACCAACTTGTACTGTAGGCTTTTGACAACTTTTTACAGGGGGGTTTTCCATTGCATTTGAGTTCATGGTATCATTTCCCACTAAATTTGTTTTTGACGTCACGGCAATACTTGCTGGCCTGGCAACACTTGTCACCAAATCTTGTTGTAGTTTTTTTAATGAGTCACTATCCACCGTTTGTGTAAATACCGAGGGTGAGAGGGAACGTGTTCGAGTAATTGGCTTAGCCGTTAGGTAGTTTATATTGTTTTGTTTTGTTTTATTTATTTCTGCATTATTTTCATTTGCATTAACTAAAACGTAAACGTTTCTTTCATTTTGTCTTAGAGTTGTTTCACTGTTTGTACTCATGCAAAGAGTTGTTTTTGTTTTTCACCGTTTTGCTTTGCTTTAATATTGTTACGTTACTGCCTTTCAATAACGTTTTGGTTTATTTCCTTTATAATAAACCGTTTCGAGTTCTTTTATTGCAATTCAAATAAAACAAATAGACACAACACTTTTGCTACTGTTTACAATTTAGACACCTTTATTTAGTACTTAGTCACTTTAACAACCGTAATTTTATAATCTTCACAGCGCGATACGTTTTTGACAAAGTCAGAACTTAGAATGAATCATGCCATCTCTTGCGATCCTATTTATACTCGGGCAAATGACCATAGAACGTTCGAGTTCTGAAGTCTAGATGGCTCTATAAAGTTTTAATAACGGCTATTTCGTTAATTAAACTTATTCAGCTATTAATTGAGTTATTAGGCATCATAAACTAAGGCATACTTTTAGGCGTTGCCATAAATTGAAATAACTTAATAACGAACATTCTAGTTTACAGTGGGGTTGAAGTACAATTATGCACAACAATTTTAACATTACATCTGTACATTGATTTTTACACTAGAAGTGTGCATAACTTATATAATAACAATTTTAACTAATAAAATAACCAGTGTTTAAAATTCAGTCGCCAGTTTTTTTTTTTAACAGGCAACTATGCTGAAAATAGTTCGACACATCAATTTTCATCCACACTCATACTTAAATCAGTTGAACTGTGTGCGCACAGTTACTGAAAAAACAGTAACACAATTTACCTTTTTTTCAGCAGTCAAAAGAATCAGCAGCCGACTCACTCCATTTTTAACACACAGACTGCTGAACTGGCGACTGAAACACAGAAGCTGATGTGTTTACAGTTGACGTAAAAATTTTTTTTTAGTTTACTAAACGACGTAGCTAGAAACTGGCAGTTCGACTGTATAGTCGCGTAACACAAACTGGCTGGTGACTATATTGAGTTCTGTTCACTTAAAAATACATTTGTTTTGTTGTTGAAAAAGAAAAGAGAAATACAATTACATACGTACATATGTGTGTATGTATTAATAGAATGAAGAAACTTATTTGTAATGTTTGGAATGTCAGTTATAATACTTTTTATTTAAAAATATTTATTTGTGCTTTATATAGGTACATAGGAATTTAATAAAAAATTGTTTTTAAGATAAAATGAAAATAAGATTTTGTATAGAAAAAATAACAAACATACAAATTTTTTCTGTTAGTTTAAAATATTATAAGTTTCCACTAAAATTATTTATTAACTATTTTATTTTTAAATCAAGCTCTAGGTCTTTTTAATATTAAATTATTTATTTTCGATAATAATAAAAAGACCTAGAGCTTGATTTAAAAATAAAACAGTTATTAAATTAAAAAAGGTCAAATAAAAGCTAAATATAAAATTATTTATAATAATCTAAGTTTTTTTTGTTTTGTTTATACATAGGTATTTTAATTGTTATATACCTTTTTATATTTATTTATTTATTTACATATGTCTATAGAACATTGTCCCTTGCAGACTATTTAAAGAACTTAAATTAGTTAATTCAAAATAATATATACAATTTTTTAAGTATTATTTACAAGATTTAAATACTATTTACAAAATATTATTATAAAAATTATATTTAAATGTGATTATTTCTCATATTATAAAAAAGAAAAGAATTATAGTTATGTTTTGATGAGCTAAATTCCATTATAAAATGATGCGACAATTTATTAACCCAGCAAAAACTTTACTTGCAATCCTACTTTTAATGACTTCAAGAATTCATTACTTTGTAGCTTTATTCGCCACTTTTTGGATTATTAGTTATATATTAAATAATAACTTTATTATTATATCTTAAATATACAGAAAAATTTAAATTTTCATTATGACAATAAAAAGCTGGATAAAACTTAAAAAACTGAAGGTCTTAAAACAATTAAACAAACTGCTGGCTTGTTTTTTTTAAATTTTTACGAAAATAGCTTAAAAACTTCCGTTTTATTTTCTTTTGAAAAACAGGCAGTGAACTTTAGTTTTGAAAATAATTAAAAAAAAATATGTTCTTAATTCAATTTATATGCAGGTTCAAATATTTAAACTTGTTAACATGATTGTTTCATTTTTGTTTTTTCTTTGAATTTTTGTGTTTTTCTTCATTTTAACTTTTACTTTTGAAGTTATTTTGCCTTACTTACGTTTATAAGACTAAATTTTTACGTTTTTATGTAATTTTCTTGTTCTATTTATGTTTTTTCCACTAATAAATATTAAAAAAAAATTTCAAGTGCATATTTTTTTAAATATTTAGCCCAAATATTTATATTTTTTGGTAATTTTTTTGCTTATAAAACGCGATGCATATGCGTTTGTAAAACATAATATTTACATTGGCTAAAATTGCTTTTAACGTTCCCTGAAGTTTTTTTATTCAACTGCAACGTTCTAATTTTGTACACAATAGTCCATTTATTATGCTGGGTACACACAGTGCAACCTACATGGAAACTGTTTCAATGCAACCTCAAAATATCAAAGCGTTTTGATGTGTATGCAATCTGAAATGAATGAAAATGAATTTAATTCACTGGATTGCGTAAACGTGTTGCATAGTGTGTACCCAGCATTAGAGCTTGAACTCTATTTCCCAGCAAAAACTTTGCTTACAAAATAAGCAGAAAAATAATGAGAATTTGACGAGCCAACTACTTACTTTTCTTCTAGAAAAAGTACTTATTTTTGCTCGAGATGTCCCAAAAGTAATCCATTATAATTTAGCCTATTATAATCCAAAAATAATAGGTTTTTTTTATACTTAAAATTTTTATAAAAATATATAGTTACACAAAGTCAATAAAGTAAAATTTTTTTTATTTTTTTTTAATTATTTTTTTATTTTTATTTTTTTTAATTATTATTTTTTTTTTCTTATTTTATTTTATTTTACTTTACTTTATTTTATTTTTTATTTTTTTTCTGTCTCTGCCGGGATTCGATCGCGCAACCTCGGTGCTGATAGACTAGCTCTCTACCAGCTAGTCTACCGGGGCAGTGTAGATTTTGTATTAAAAAACTATGTTTTTTTTACTATAATGACTATAATGACATTTTTATTGTCATAATGAAAATTTAAATTTTTCTGTATATTTAAGATATAATAATAAAGTTATTATTTAATATATAACTAATAATCCAAAAAGTGGCGAATAAAGCTACAAAGTAATGAATTCTTGAAGTCATTAAAAGTAGGATTGCAAGTAAAGTTTTTGCTGGGTTAATAAATTGTCGCATCATTTTATAATGGAATTTAGCTCATCAAAACATAACTATAATTCTTTTCTTTTTTATAATATGAGAAATAATCACATTTAAATATAATTTTTATAATAATATTTTGTAAATAGTATTTAAATCTTGTAAATAATACTTAAAAAATTGTATATATTATTTTGAATTAACTAATTTAAGTTCTTTAAATAGTCTGCAAGGGACAATGTTCTATAGACATATGTAAATAAATAAATAAATATAAAAAGGTATATAATAATTAAAATACCTATGTATAAACAAAACAAAAAAAACTTAGATTATTATAAATAATTTTATATTTAGCTTTTATTTG
Organism: Pollenia angustigena; assembly: GCA_930367215.1. Lineage (NCBI taxonomy): Eukaryota > Metazoa > Arthropoda > Insecta > Diptera > Polleniidae > Pollenia > Pollenia angustigena. Next base: position 18,686,009 of record OV884061.1, on the reverse strand, counting down.
ACCTTTTTTAATTTAATAACTGTTTTATTTTTAAATCAAGCTCTAGGTCTTTTTATTATTATCGAAAATAAATAATTTAATATTAAAAAGACCTAGAGCTTGATTTAAAAATAAAATAGTTAATAAATAATTTTAGTGGAAACTTATAATATTTTAAACTAACAGAAAAAATTTGTATGTTTGTTATTTTTTCTATACAAAATCTTATTTTCATTTTATCTTAAAAACAATTTTTTATTAAATTCCTATGTACCTATATAAAGCACAAATAAATATTTTTAAATAAAAAGTATTATAACTGACATTCCAAACATTACAAATAAGTTTCTTCATTCTATTAATACATACATACATATGTACGTATGTTATTGTATTTCTCTTTTCTTTTTCAACAACAAAACAAATGTATTTTTAAGTGAACAGAACTCAATATAGTCACCAGCCAGTTTGTGTTACGCGACTATACAGTCGAACTGCCAGTTTCTAGCTACGTCGTTTAGTAAACTAAAAAAAAATGTTTACGTCAACTGTAAACACATCAGCTTCTGTGTTTCAGTCGCCAGTTCAGCAGTCTGTGTGTTAAAAATGGAGTGAGTCGGCTGCTGATTCTTTTGACTGCTGAAAAAAAAGTAAATTGTGTTACTGTTTTTTCAGTAACTGTGCGCACACAGTTCAACTGATTTAAGTATGAGTGTGATGAAAATAGAATACAGTTCATTTTTTTCCAGCATGTTGCTGAAAATAAATGAAATTTTATGCAAATTTTGACTGCTTTTAGCAGTTGTTCGAAACCCTGAAAATAACTAGCAAATACTTAATAACCAATCAATACAAGATAACACATAAATTAATCTAATTCTTAACCAATAATTACAAATTATTCTTAACTTTCGTAACACTGCCCCCCACTTAAGCCTGTTCGTCCCGAATAGGCTCAAAATCACCTCTTCCATAAGGGGCTAATCGTTCCAAATGAACAACTTTCATTTTGGCTCTTGGACTTTTATATTTCTGTATTCGGTATACAACATCATTTAATTTCTTTATCACCTTAAATGGACCATCCCAATGTAGTTGTGGCTTGGCAACTAATCTTTCCTTTGGTTGTTGATTCATTGGCAAAATCAACTGGCCGTTCTTAGATCCTTCAGAATACACTGCCCGATCAAATCTGGATAACCTACTATGGCCACGCACGGACTTTCTATGGTCGTAAGGATTTCCCCGCTCCAATGAAGATACCTGCTTATCTTCTGGTATAGGTAGTGCATTACAATTGCATTGTGGAAACGACGCACAAACTCTGTTCACTGTGCTCCTGGCTGCCACACGCTTTGGGCAGCTATTCTTAAAATTTTGTCTTCCACCTATACTATTGGCCCTCCTTACCTTGGCCAATACGGGTTCAAATCTTTTTGCTGTTAACAAGTCTTTACTGTGCTCTACCTGCAACGACCGATCTTCACTGAGGCATACCCTTTTATCTGCCTCCGTACAGTGCTTGGCTTCCAATCTGCTAAGCTGTCTTGCATGAGCAACCGCTTTTTCCCGTTTTGCAACTTTTCTGTATGGTGACGATTCCGGACGAGTACAAGCGAGAAGCTGTCCCACACGAGCCTCACTTTCATACCCAACATTCAGGGGTATTTCATAATCAAACAAATACATGATTTGTTTTCCCATATTCAGACTTATGTTATGACTAATCATAAAATCTGCGCCAATCAGTACTTCGTCTACAATGTCGGCCACAATAAACTCATGAAAATTGACAACATTGGCAATTCTTAACACCACACGTGTTTTGCCATAGACAGTAGCAGGCTCACCTGTAGCTGTTCGCAAGCTCACTCCGCTTAGTGGTTCGACAGCTCCCGTTACCAAGTCAGGCCTTATAATTGAAAATCCTGCACCAGTGTCAATAGTCAAAATTCGCCTTTTACCATCGATGTAGCCAAATGTCGTAATACTTTTATATCTCTTTGGCACTACTAAATTTATTACCGAGTCCTCAGATGTGAAAGGTAGCACTCCCTCCATACTTAACGGCGACTCCTGCGATGTCTGATGACTAGCCCGTTGGTTGTTCCTCGGCGGCGAAGCAGATCTTGAAATTTTTTCCGGTGTTTTGCAGTTACGCTGTATGTGCCCAATCTTACCGCAGTTATAGCATTTCAATTTGTTTTTGCCCAGCTTCTCACTTAACACCCGCAAAACTGTTTCTTTAAGGCTCTTCAATTCCTTCATGATATCTCTATCATCATCAGCAATAACATCGAGCCTTTGTACCTTATACGACTTCTCCTTTGCAACTATTCTTGCGGTTTCCTGAGCCAGGGCAAATGAAACAGTTTCTGCAAATGTTGACTTTAATGCTGCACACACCGCATACTTAACATCAGCATCTCTTATACCGTTAATAAATGCTTCTGTTTTGAAGCTGTCCAACAATGGATGATTCTCACCAGGATAAGTTAGCTGTACTAACCGCTCAATCTCCAGTGCGAATTCCTGTAACGTCTCATTCGCCTTTTGCACTCTGCCACGCAACTCCATTTTGTAGATTTCCTTTTTGTGGTCGCCACCATATTTACGCTGCAGTGCTACCATAATTTCATCATAATTATTTCTGCAACTAACTGGTACACTTTCAAGCACTTCAGCCGCAGTCCCCTTTAAAGCAAGAATGAGCTCAATGGCTTTTTCCTCACTGTTCCATGCATTTCTGTTGGCAACTGTATCGAACTGGAACTTAAAAACATTTAATGGCACACTACCGTCAAAACTTGGGGCCTTTATTCTACTAGAAACTTCTGGAATTACTCGCACTGGTCCTTCTTGGCATTGAATGTTATTAACTTGTGCCTCCAGATGGTGTAGTTTTTCATCAAAAACCGTAACTTTTGTTTTTACATCCGAGACTTGTGTTTAACTTATCCTGGTGAGAATCATCCCTTTTTGGATCATTTTAAAATTGAGGCATTTGGTAACGGTATTCGGGATGCAGATATAAAACCAACATTTGCAGAGACTGTTTCATTTGCCCTGGCCCAGGAAACCGCAAGAATTATTTCAAGACCACAGACATACAAGGTGCGAAAACTCGATATGGCTTGCGAGGACGAAAGCGAGTTAATTAAGGAAGTGAGGGGCATGAAAGAGGCACTTTTCAAGGCTTTGGGTGAGAAGCAATCTAAAAACAAAGTCAAGTGCTATAACTGCGGAAAGGCTGGTCACATACAACGTAACTGCAAAGCACCAAGAAAACGTTCAAGATCTGCTTCACCGCCCAGAAATAGCCAGCGGGGTAATCACCAGTCTTCACAAGAATCTCCGTTAAACTAAAAAGAGCTAGCACTGCGGGGCATGAGCTAGCTCCCACATATAAGGGCCCCACAATCTCCATCTCAGTAATGCAACAGAGTAATAGAAACCTTACTGCTTGTGGTTATATCAACGGTCAAAAACGGGTTTTGACTGTGGACACTGTATGTATTTATTGTGGCTGATATTGTAGATGAAGTAATTATTGGCTCAGATTTTATGATTGGACAAGGTATTCGTCTGGATATGGGACAACAAATTATGACTTGGCGTAATGTTGAAATACCCCTTGATGTTTGAAAGCAAGGCTCATGTAAGACAGTTACTCGCCTTTGAACGTGAAAAATTGCCACCCAATTCAGAAACCATAGTATGGGCGCGAATGGAGGGAGATTGTGAGGACAACAATAGTGTATGGATGGTAGAGCCAGCATCAATAACAAGTGACATAGTAACAGCGAATGCCCTCGTAAAAACCAACAACAGCTTAGTTCCTGTAAGAGTTTTAAATTTATCAAACAGCGAAAAGGTCCTTACGCAGAACCTTAAGATTGAACAATGTGCTTCAACAGAGGCAATAATAAGTTGCGATGAACATCCAGATGCTGCTAAAAAGAGTATAAAGGACCAGGAATTACTAGAGGAACATGTGCGGAAATGGACCGAAAAACTGAGGCCGCCCGAGAGAAATAAGGCTAAACAATTACTAAAGAAATATGCCTTTATATTTGCCTCGAAAGGTAAAAACCAGGGCCGGACGTCAATAGTGAAACACGAAATTAACACCGGCAACGCTAAGCCAATAAAACAGGCCCCAAGAAGCATTCCTCTAGCCAAACGTAATGAAGTTAGAGACCTGGTTAATGAAATGGAACAGGACGGCATAATTAAACCATCATCAAGTCCCTGGAGCTCTCCGGTGGTTTTGGTAAAGAAAAAAGATGGAAGTACTAGGTTCTGCGTAGACTACAGGAAACTAAATGACGTCACCAAAAAGGACAGTTATCCACTGCCTAGGATTGATGACACCCTGGACACGTTAGCCGGAACAGAATGGTTTTCTACATTAGATCTGCAGAGCGGCTATTGGCAAGTAGAAATTGCAGACAACGATAAAGAGAAAACTGCTTTCAGTGCAAGTGATGGCTTATGGCAGTTTAATGTAATGCCATTTGGGCTCTGTAATGAATTGACAACATAGATCCACGTTTTATTAAATTACTTATGCCGCAACTGTTACCCTGTCTTACTCACATCTTTAACACAATAATGACCACATGTATCTTCCCCTCACGCTGGAAGCAAGCAAAGATAATACCTATACCCAAATCAAATTCAGACTTTAGACCAATAGCTTTGCTTCCTTTTCTTTCAAAAGTTATGGAGCGACTTATGCACATCCAGATAAACGAATTTATAGGATGTAATAATTTATTTACACCTTATCAGTCTGGTTTTCGAGAAAAACATAGCTGCGTCACTGCTTTAATTGACGTTTGTGAGAATATTCGGTCTGAAATTGACGTTGGAAAAGTCAGCATCTTAGTCTTGCTGGATCACTCAAAAGCATTTGACACGGTTGATCATTCTATACTTTGCCATAAACTTAAACATTTTTTCAATTTTTCAAGAACATCTACTGCATTGCTCAATTCATATTTGAGCAACCGCTTTCAATCTGTTTTTCTAAATGGTACATATTCTACTGCTTTGCCTGTTCCCAAAGGAGTCCCACAAGGGTCGATTTTAGGACCGCTACTTTTTTCTGTATATGTTAATGATTTACCACGTTGTCTCAAACACTCTAACATACAGTTATATGCTGATGATGTCCAGCTCTATCTTAGTAGTTCCACTGAATGCATAACCGAAAATATTATTAAGCTTAATGATGACTTAAAAAGCGTACACCTGTGGGCAAATGCTAACAAGTTGCTACTAAATCCACACAAATCAAAGTGTATTGTTATACATAAAAAATCTACAAAATTACAAACAAATTTTGAAATAACGTTAAACCATCAACGTATAGATATTGTTTCTTCTACAAAGAATTTGGGAATTACTTTTAATGAAAATTTGGAATGGTCGAATCATGTGAATAGTTTAGTAGGAAACTTACACTTCTTACTTCGTGGATTATGGTCTACACAGTACTTTACACCATTACACATACGAATTTTAATTGCTAAAACTTACCTTATACCCCGTCTGTTATATGGATGTGAAGTATTTGCTAGTTGTGACTCCAAGAGTACAAATAAATTAAGCAAGGCATATAACAACATAGTAAGATATGCATTTGGTCTGCGTAAATATGACCGAATATCACAATATTCAAATAGGCTATATGGTTTATCATTGCGAAGACTAATGGATGTCAGAATACTTATTTTACTGCACAAAATTTATATATGAAAAAGAACCGATACATCATTTTAATCGCTTAACGTTTGCGCGATCAAATAGAGGTAACAAACTAATTCTAATTAGACATCGTAGTCTTGTCTCTGAACACCATTTCTTTATATATTCTGCCCGTCTTTGGAATCTACTCCCTAATAATCTTCAGACAAACAACAACGCACTAGAATTCAAAAGGCTTTTGATTAAACATTTTGAATAAATAAACAAATCTTTTAAATTGATCCTTTCAAAATTACGTACATACATACATATAAATTAATTATGCTAAATTTAATTATATTTATCCTTTTTTTTTTATATATTTATATTTATATTTTGTTCCTTTTATTTAACTGTATTTTTAATGTTAATGTTTTTTTTCTCTTTTTTTATTGTTAACTTTCTCTGATAAATAACATTTAAATTCTCATACTGTAATTATAAGATATAAATCTTGTTGTATGGGATATTCAATAAATAAATATATATTAATGCTCCGGCTACATTTGAGCGTTTGATGGAACAGGTGTTGAAAGGTCTCCACCGAAAGACCTGTTTGGTGTACCTTGATGACATTATTGTCATGGGAAAAACATTTCCTGAACACCTGAAAAACCTCGAAGAGGTGTTGAAACGTATATCTACAGCCGGACTCAAGTTAAGTGTTAAGAAATGCTCACTGTTCCAGAAAGAAGTAAAATACCTAGGGCATCGTGTAACATCTGATGGCATTTCCACAGACGAAGAAAAAATACGAGCAGTTATGGATTGGCCTCGCCCTAAAAATCTACATGAGCTACGCAGTTTTCTAGGTTTATGTACATACTACAGGCGTTTTGTACCGAGCTTTGCAAATATTGCTGAAAGTCTGCATGAATTGACCAAAAAGGCGCAGGCTTATGACTGGGGTGAAGCACAGGAACGGGCATTCCAGAAGCTAAAGGAATTATTGTGCTCAGCACCAATTTTGGCTTATCCAATCGCGGGCGAAAAATTTGTGCTAGATACTGATGCGAGCGGATTCGGAATTGGAGGTGTGCTGTCCCAAGTGGTCAACGGTGTAGAGAAAGTCGTAGGCTATTACAGTCGAATACTTTCAAAGCCTGAGCGAAATTACTGCGTGACTCGGCGAGAGCTTCTGGCAGTACTTGAGTGCATAAAACATTTTCACAAATATTTGTATGGCCAACATTTTCATTTAAGAACAGACCATTCTGCACTCAGGTGGTTGCTACAATTTAAAAATCCGGAAGGCCAGATAGCTCGTTGGATTGAACGCCTTCAGAGCTACGATTTTAGCATTGAACACAGAAAAGGTGGAAAACATGGCAATGCGGATGCTCTGTCAAGAAGACCTTGTAAGCTGGAATGCAAGCATTGCGTAAGGGCTGAAGGAAAGGAAAACATCTGTGACGTTCGTCTATTGCAAATAGAATCCAATGAAGACTGGTCGATGGCGCAGAGAAATGATCCCATTTTAGCTAAAATTCTGATAGCTAAGGAAGAAGGTAGAAGACCCGCACGAAATGAAATTACGCCTGAAAGTCCACTGATGAAAGCATACTGGGCTCTGTGGAATAGCCTTCAAGTAGTAAATGGCTGCTTATACCGTACGTGGGAAAGTACTGACGGAAAATCAGTTAAAAACCTTATAGTAGTGCCGTCGGCGAAAGTAAAGGAAGTTCTGAGTGAATTTCACAACGGTCCTAGCGGTGGTCATCTAGGTGTGACTAAAACCTTAGAAAAATTAAAACAACGCTTCTACTGGGTTGGCTGCCAACAAGCTGTAACTGATTGGATAGCAAATTGCGCACAATGCATTGCCGCTAAAGGCCCAGTAAGGAGAAGTCGTGGGCCACTACAACAGTATAATTCTGGTGCCCCATTTGAGCGAATCGCAATGGATATAGCTGGACCATTTCCTGTAAGTAATGCCGGAAACAAATATGTGCTAGTAGTCATCGATTACTTTAGTAAATGGCCGGAGGTATATGCGATCCCAAACCAAGAAGCTAGGACAGTGGTAGACGTCTTCGTAAACAATTGGGTGTGCCGCTACGGTGTTCCATTAGAAGTACATTCTGACCAGGGCAGAAATTTTGAATCTGCTATATTTAAGGAAATGTGTGAATTGTACGGAATAAGAAAAACAAGAACAACTCCATTGCATCCGCAATCTGACGGCATGGTTGAAAGATTTAACCGTACATTGGAGGAACATTTGCGAAAAGTAGTCAGCACACAACAAAAAGACTGGGATGAACACATTTCAAAATTCCTGTTGTCATATAGGTCAGCTGTTCACGACTCCACCTCTCGTACACCTGCCAAAATTGTGTTTGGAACAGAACTGAGACTACCAGGGGATCTAGAGTTTGGCGTTAAGCCAATACCAACTGGTGAAAACATTGAAGGCTCCACCTCACAAGAACAAGAAACTCTTAATGAACTTCATGAATTTGTTCGAGACCGCATAAAGTTGTCTAGTGACAAGATGAAAGCCAGATACGATCGAGCGGCAAATTCGGAAGGATTTAAGGAGGGCCAGTTAGTTTTGCTTTTCAATCCCCAGCGAAAGAAAGGATTATCTCCCAAATTACAGACACATTGGGATGGTCCATATAAGGTGATAAAGAAATTAAATGATGTTGTATACCGAATACAGAAATATAAAAGTCCAAGAGCCAAAATGAAAGTTGTTCATTTGGAACGATTAGCCCCTTATGGAAGAGGTGATTTTGAGCCTATTCAGGGCGAACAGGCTTAAGTGGGGGGCAGTGTTACGAAAGTAACTTTAGTTAAGAATTATTTGTAATTATTGGTTAAGAATTAGATTAATTTATGTGTTATCTTGTATTGATTGGTTATTAAGTATTTGCTAGTTATTTTATTAGTTAAAATTGTTATTGTATAAGTTATGCACACTTCTAGTGTAAAAATCAATGTACAGATGTAATGTTAAAATTGTTGTGCATAATTGTACCCCACTGTAAACTAGAATGTTCGTTATTAAGTTGTTTCAATTTATGGCAACGCCTAAAAATATGCCTTAGTTAATGATGCCTAATAACTCAATTAATTCAGCCATATAGATAGTAATAGCTCTATAAAGTTTTAATAACGGCTATTTCGTTAATTAAACTTATTCAGCTATTACTATCTATGTGGCTGAATTAATTGAGTTATTAGGCATCATTAACTAAGGCATATTTTTAGGCGTTGCCATAAATTGAAACAACTTAATGACGAACATTCTAGTTTACAGTGGGGTACAATTATGCACAACAATTTTAACATTACATCTGTACATTGATTTTTACACTAGAAGTGTGCATAACTTATACAATAACAATTTTAACTAATAAAATAACTAGCAAATACTTAATAACCAATCAATACAAGATAACACATAAATTAATCTAATTCTTAACCAATAATTACAAATAATTCTTAACTAAAGTTACTTTCGTAACACTGCCCCCCACTTAAGCCTGTTCGCCCCGAATAGGCTCAAAATCACCTCTTCCATAAGGGGCTAATCGTTCCAAATGAACAACTTTCATTTTGGCTCTTGGACTTTTATATTTCTGTATTCGGTATACAACATCATTTAATTTCTTTATCACCTTATATGGACCATCCCAATGTGTCTGTAATTTGGGAGATAATCCTTTCTTTCGCTGGGGATTGAAAAGCAAAACTAACTGGCCCTCCTTAAATCCTTCCGAATTTGCCGCTCGATCGTATCTGGCTTTCATCTTGTCACTAGACAACTTTATGCGGTCTCGAACAAATTCATGAAGTTCATTAAGAGTTTCTTGTTCTTGTGAGGTGGAGCCTTCAATGTTTTCACCAGTTGGTATTGGCTTAACGCCAAACTCTAGATCCCCTGGTAGTCTCAGTTCTGTTCCAAACACAATTTTGGCAGGTGTACGAGAGGTGGAGTCGTGAACAGCTGACCTATATGACAACAGGAATTTTGAAATGTGTTCATCCCAGTCTTTTTGTTGTGTGCTGACTACTTTTCGCAAATGTTCCTCCAATGTACGGTTAAATCTTTCAACCATGCCGTCAGATTGCGGATGCAATGGAGTTGTTCTTGTTTTTCTTATTCCGTACAATTCACACATTTCCTTAAATATAGCAGATTCAAAATTTCTGCCCTGGTCAGAATGTACTTCTAATGGAACACCGTAGCGGCACACCCAATTGTTTACGAAGACGTCTACCACTGTCCTAGCTTCTTGGTTTGGGATCGCATATACCTCCGGCCATTTACTAAAGTAATCGATGACTACTAGCACATATTTGTTTCCGGCATTACTTACAGGAAATGGTCCAGCTATATCCATTGCGATTCGCTCAAATGGGGCACCAGAATTATACTGTTGTAGTGGCCCACGACTTCTCCTTACTGGGCCTTTAGCGGCAATGCATTGTGCGCAATTTGCTATCCAATCAGTTACAGCTTGTTGGCAGCCAACCCAGTAGAAGCGTTGTTTTAATTTTTCTAAGGTTTTAGTCACACCTAGATGACCACCGCTAGGACCGTTGTGAAATTCACTCAGAACTTCCTTTACTTTCGCCGACGGCACTACTATAAGGTTTTTAACTGATTTTCCGTCAGTACTTTCCCACGTACGGTATAAGCAGCCATTTACTACTTGAAGGCTATTCCACAGAGCCCAGTATGCTTTCATCAGTGGACTTTCAGGCGTAATTTCATTTCGTGCGGGTCTTCTACCTTCTTCCTTAGCTATCAGAATTTTAGCTAAAATGGGATCATTTCTCTGCGCCATCGACCAGTCTTCATTGGATTCTATTTGCAATAGACGAACGTCACAGATGTTTTCCTTTCCTTCAGCCCTTACGCAATGCTTGCATTCCAGCTTACAAGGTCTTCTTGACAGAGCATCCGCATTGCCATGTTTTCCACCTTTTCTGTGTTCAATGCTAAAATCGTAGCTCTGAAGGCGTTCAATCCAACGAGCTATCTGGCCTTCCGGATTTTTAAATTGTAGCAACCACCTGAGTGCAGAATGGTCTGTTCTTAAATGAAAATGTTGGCCATACAAATATTTGTGAAAATGTTTTATGCACTCAAGTACTGCCAGAAGCTCTCGCCGAGTCACGCAGTAATTTCGCTCAGGCTTTGAAAGTATTCGACTGTAATAGCCTACGACTTTCTCTACACCGTTGACCACTTGGGACAGCACACCTCCAATTCCGAATCCGCTCGCATCAGTATCTAGCACAAATTTTTCGCCCGCGATTGGATAAGCCAAAATTGGTGCTGAGCACAATAATTCCTTTAGCTTCTGGAATGCCCGTTCCTGTGCTTCACCCCAGTCATAAGCCTGCGCCTTTTTGGTCAATTCATGCAGACTTTCAGCAATATTTGCAAAGCTCGGTACAAAACGCCTGTAGTATGTACATAAACCTAGAAAACTGCGTAGCTCATGTAGATTTTTAGGGCGAGGCCAATCCATAACTGCTCGTATTTTTTCTTCGTCTGTGGAAATGCCATCAGATGTTACACGATGCCCTAGGTATTTTACTTCTTTCTGGAACAGTGAGCATTTCTTAACACTTAACTTGAGTCCGGCTGTAGATATACGTTTCAACACCTCTTCGAGGTTTTTCAGGTGTTCAGGAAATGTTTTTCCCATGACAATAATGTCATCAAGGTACACCAAACAGGTCTTTCGGTGGAGACCTTTCAACACCTGTTCCATCAAACGCTCAAATGTAGCCGGAGCATTACAGAGCCCAAATGGCATTACATTAAACTGCCATAAGCCATCACTTGCACTGAAAGCAGTTTTCTCTTTATCGTTGTCTGCAATTTCTACTTGCCAATAGCCGCTCTGCAGATCTAATGTAGAAAACCATTCTGTTCCGGCTAACGTGTCCAGGGTGTCATCAATCCTAGGCAGTGGATAACTGTCCTTTTTGGTGACGTCATTTAGTTTCCTGTAGTCTACGCAGAACCTAGTACTTCCATCTTTTTTCTTTACCAAAACCACCGGAGAACTCCAGGGACTTGATGATGGTTTAATTATGCCGTCCTGTTCCATTTCATTAACCAGGTCTCTAACTTCATTACGTTTGGCTAGAGGAATGCTTCTTGGGGCCTGTTTTATTGGCTTAGCGTTGCCGGTGTTAATTTCGTGTTTCACTATTGACGTCCGGCCCTGGTTTTTACCTTTCGAAGCAAATATAAAGGCATATTTCTTTAGTAATTGTTTAGCCTTATTTCTCTCGGGCGGCCTCAGTTTTTCGGTCCATTTCCGCACATGTTCCTCTAGTAATTCCTGGTCCTTTATACTCTTTTTAGCAGCATCTGGATGTTCATCGCAACTTATTATTGCCTCTGTTGAAGCACATTGTCCAATCTTAAGGTTCTGCGTAAGGACCTTTTCGCTGTTTGATAAATTTAAAACTCTTACAGGAACTAAGCTGTTGTTGGTTTTTACGAGGGCATTCGCTGTTACTATGTCACATGTTATTGATGCTGGCTCTACCATCCATACACTATTGTTGTCCTAACAATCTCCCTCCATTCGCGCCCATACTATGGTTTCTGAATTGGGTGGCAATTTTTCACGTTCAAAGGCGAGTAACTGTCTTACATGAGCCTTGCTTTCGTATCCAACATCAAGGGGTATTTCAACATTACGCCAAGTCATAATTTGTTGTCCCATATCCAGACGAATACCTTGTCCAATCATAAAATCTGAGCCAATAATTACTTCATCTACAATATCAGCCACAATAAATACATGGTGAGCGCTTGTATTGGCCATACTTAACTTTACTTTTACTTTTCCATAGACGGTAGCAGGCTCACCTGTAGCTGTTCGCAGACTCACACCCCTAAGTGGTTCAATGGGCTGTTGTATTAAATCAGGCCTAATGATTGAATGTGATGCCCCAGTGACCACAGTCAAAACCCGTTTTTGACCGTTGATATAACCACAAGCAGTAAGGTTTCTATTACTCTGTTGCATTACTGAGATGGAGATTGTGGGGCCCTTATATGTGGGAGCTAGCTCATGCCCCGCAGTGCTAGCTCTTTTTAGTTTAACGGAGATTCTTGTGAAGACTGGTGATTACCCCGCTGGCTATTTCTGGGCGGTGAAGCAGATCTTGAACGTTTTCTTGGTGCTTTGCAGTTACGTTGTATGTGTTGTTTGATTATGAAATACCCCTGAATGTTGGGTATGAAAGTGAGGCTCGTGTGGGACAGCTTCTCGCTTGTACTCGTCCGGAATCGTCACCATACAGAAAAGTTGCAAAACGGGAAAAAGCGGTTGCTCATGCAAGACAGCTTAGCAGATTGGAAGCCAAGCACTGTACGGAGGCAGATAAAAGGGTATGCCTCAGTGAAGATCGGTCGTTGCAGGTAGAGCCCAGTAAAGACTGGTTAACAGCAAAAAGATTTGAACCCGTATTGGCCAAGGTAAGGAGGGCCAATAGTATAGGTGGAAGACAAAATTTTAAGAATAGCTGCCCAAAGCGTGTGGCAGCCAGGAGCACAGTGAACAGAGTTTGTGCGTCGTTTCCACAATGCAATTGTAATGCACTACCTATACCAGAAGATAAGCAGGTATCTTCATTGGAGCGGGGAAATCCTTACGACCATAGAAAGTCCGTGCGTGGCCATAGTAGGTTATCCAGATTTGATCGGGCAGTGTATTCTGAAGGATCTAAGAACGGCCAGTTGATTTTGCCAATGAATCAACAACCAAAGGAAAGATTAGTTGCCAAGCCACAACTACATTGGGATGGTCCATTTAAGGTGATAAAGAAATTAAATGATGTTGTATACCGAATACAGAAATATAAAAGTCCAAGAGCCAAAATGAAAGTTGTTCATTTGGAACGATTAGCCCCTTATGGAAGAGGTGATTTTGAGCCTATTCGGGACGAACAGGCTTAAGTGGGGGGCAGTGTTACGAAAGTTAAGAATAATTTGTAATTATTGGTTAAGAATTAGATTAATTTATGTGTTATCTTGTATTGATTGGTTATTAAGTATTTGCTAGTTATTTTATTAGTTAAAATTGTTATTATATAAGTTATGCACACTTCTAGTGTAAAAATCAATGTACAGATGTAATGTTAAAATTGTTGTGCATAATTGTACTTCAACCCCACTGTAAACTAGAATGTTCGTTATTAAGTTATTTCAATTTATGGCAACGCCTAAAAGTATGCCTTAGTTTATGATGCCTAATAACTCAATTAATAGCTGAATAAGTTTAATTAACGAAATAGCCGTTATTAAAACTTTATAGAGCCATCTAGACTTCAGAACTCGAACGTTCTATGGTCATTTGCCCGAGTATAAATAGGATCGCAAGAGATGGCATGATTCATTCTAAGTTCTGACTTTGTCAAAAACGTATCGCGCTGTGAAGATTATAAAATTACGGTTGTTAAAGTGACTAAGTACTAAATAAAGTTGTCTAAATTGTAAACAGTAGCAAAAGTGTTGTGTTTATTTGTTTCCGGCATTACTTACAGGAAATGGTCCAGCTATATCCATTGCGATTCGCTCAAATGGGGCACCAGAATTATACTGTTGTAGTGGCCCACGACTTCTCCTTACTGGGCCTTTAGCGGCAATGCATTGTGCGCAATTTGCTATCCAATCAGTTACAGCTTGTTGGCAGCCAACCCAGTAGAAGCGTTGTTTTAATTTTTCTAAGGTTTTAGTCACACCTAGATGACCACCGCTAGGACCGTTGTGAAATTCACTCAGAACTTCCTTTACTTTCGCCGACGGCACTACTATAAGGTTTTTAACTGATTTTCCGTCAGTACTTTCCCACGTACGGTATAAGCAGCCATTTACTACTTGAAGGCTATTCCACAGAGCCCAGTATGCTTTCATCAGTGGACTTTCAGGCGTAATTTCATTTCGTGCGGGTCTTCTACCTTCTTCCTTAGCTATCAGAATTTTAGCTAAAATGGGATCATTTCTCTGCGCCATCGACCAGTCTTCATTGGATTCTATTTGCAATAGACGAACGTCACAGATGTTTTCCTTTCCTTCAGCCCTTACGCAATGCTTGCATTCCAGCTTACAAGGTCTTCTTGACAGAGCATCCGCATTGCCATGTTTTCCACCTTTTCTGTGTTCAATGCTAAAATCGTAGCTCTGAAGGCGTTCAATCCAACGAGCTATCTGGCCTTCCGGATTTTTAAATTGCAGCAACCACCTGAGTGCAGAATGGTCTGTTCTTAAATGAAAATGTTGGCCATACAAATATTTGTGAAAATGTTTTATGCACTCAAGTACTGCCAGAAGCTCTCGCCGAGTCACGCAGTAATTTCGCTCAGGCTTTGAAAGTATTCGACTGTAATAGCCTACGACTTTCTCTACACCGTTGACCACTTGGGACAGCACACCTCCAATTCCGAATCCGCTCGCATCAGTATCTAGCACAAATTTTTCGCCCGCGATTGGATAAGCCAAAATTGGTGCTGAGCACAATAATTCCTTTAGCTTCTGGAATGCCCGTTCCTGTGCTTCACCCCAGTCATAAGCCTGCGCCTTTTTGGTCAATTCATGCAGACGTTTATGCGTCAGCACGCAACATTGGGTTTTTCGGGCATTAAAATCGACCCTTTTCGCACGACCCCACTCCGAGATTATGTCAAGGTCTCGACCAAGCGTATCATTCATATTCTGCCTCATAGTTGCGACATCGGATACGCTTGGTATGCATTCGAATGAGAACGAGTGGCAAATGTTGCTGTCATCTGTAGATAGGGTTGGAAGTTTGACAAAGAACGTCGTTTAGAAAGATAAGAAATAGAGTAGGAGAAAGAACGGAGCCTTGCGGCACCCCTGAATGAATTGAACTCGTTTGACGAAACCCCATCTATAACAACTCGTATAGTGCGATCTCTGAGAAAACTCCATATATGTAAATCGAGAGAAATTATCACCGACACCAAATGCAGCAAGTTTTGACAAGAGTGCACCATGCCAGACTCTGTCAAACGCCTTGGAAATATCTAAAGCAATTACCTTACCTTCGCCAAAATGGTGAATAGAACGGCACCATTTTTCCGATAACAGAGCTAGTAAGTCTCCAGTAGAGCGACCTCTACGAAAGCCATACTGGCGGTCGCTTAGTAGGTAGTTTGATTCTAAATATTTGACAAGATGGTAATTTACCATACTCTCCATAACTTTGGAAAGTACCGAACAAATTGCTATTCTAGGCATAGTTACGGATACTTTTTCGAGTTCGGGTAGTGGTTGATTGCTAGCTGGTAGGAAAGAATTATTAGCAAATAATTCGGCAAAACAATTAGCCTTATCAACCGGGTCCGTGAATGATCGGCCATCCTTTAAAAGAGTTGGTATTGAAGAACTAGCATTAAGCCTTACTCTTTTAACGAATGACCAGAAGCTTTTACTACCCCGGGGAGCAGCAAGAACTTCAGCACGAAGACGTTGCTCGTGAAGAGTTTTTTCCCGTCTAAGTACTTTGGCACACGAAGACCTTGCCATTTTGCGTAGCAATTCAGTATCAACGTTTTTATTTTTACGCCAACTTCTGAATGCTTCCTCTCTGGATCTGACTGCTGATTTGCACGACTGATTAAACCAAGATTTGGATTGAGGTTTATTCGAAGCTTTTTTAACTGGGATGAAGATTTTCATTCCCAGCATTATTACGTTTTCAACAATTTTCGCCATGGCATTGACGTCATTGTCCAGGAAACAGAGTTTCCAATTGAAATGCCGAAAAAAGTCATTGAGCTCAGCCCAACGTGCTTTTCCGTTAACAAATATTGATCGTTTCGTAGCCCGTCGTGAAACGTTCCGAAGTTCGGAGAACGGAAATGGTGCAATGATCCGAGTTGCCGAGAGGTGCTAGAACCTCAACTTCGTACTTTTGAGGGTGCGAAGAGAGGAAGAGGTCAAGGGTATTGTGTTGGTGCCCATCAACACACGGAATATGTGTTGGTTCATTCACCAGTTGCACGAGGTGGTTGTGCGCAGCAAAAAGCTCAACATATTGGCCTTCATAAGTTGTACGGCCCGAGTGGTGAAGCCAAGAAGAATTGTGGACATTAAAATCACCAGCAACAACGATTTCACTGTCGGGACAATTCTTAAGAATCTTCGCTATTGAGTCGGAAAGGGAGTCGAAGCCCGATAAGGTAATATTCCTTCCCGCATTTGGACTTCTGTAAAGAAATCCGAAATGCTAATAGTGTGCATCGATTTTGAATTTAACCCAAAGACTGTTAAATTCCGCATCAAGCATGCCCATTGATTGCTGGCATTGATACACAACTTCATTGCGTATGTATATAGCAAGACCCCGATGAAGATTAAAAAGGGATAGAAGGTGATACCCAGGAATCCGAAAATCAAGTGGATCGGAATTTTCAGATACCTGAGTTTCACATAAGGCGAAAACATCCGGCCGATGGAGACAAACGTGAGCATACACAGAGAAAAAATTCGCTCTCAGCCCACGTATATTGCAAAAGTCGATTCTAAACCGACCTCTCATCACAACATAAAAAAATTCAAATCAAACGCAAAGTACCGATAATCGCTATGTTAAAAGTCGTTAAAAAAACTGTTTGGTGATCAGTGTTATACCTTCATCACCAAAACAGCTCAAAAACGATTAACACAAGAACATTCGTACTAACAAAAATAAAAAGGACGGTTAAAAAAGGAACACAAGAGACAATGCCATAAAGGGCCATAAAAGCCCTGATCTTGTCATCGTTGAAAAAAGGCCATCACTGACGAATTATTATTTTTATTTTTTTTATTGTTGTTGTTTATTGTATTGCTTGCTTTTTTTATGTTGTAATTGTTGTATTGTTTTAAAACGGCTGTTTGTTTGTTTATTATTTATTCCAGATTTGTTGTTAATTTTGTAAATTAGTGAGTTTGTAATTTTGATTTTGTTTGTTTGTTGTTCAATTTGTTTTATTTCAGTTTTGTTTTAGTTTATTGCAGAGTTTATTAATTGTTCTGTTTATTTTTATTTTTTTTTTAACTGCACGGCAGTGCTGCCAATTTAGCCATTTAGTGGCTAGATTTAGCCATTTTTCACCCTGTTCAGCCATTAAAAAATGAGTTTAGCCATTAGCCATATTTTTAGCCATTTTTCAACTTGTTTAGCCATAAAATTTTTTTGCCGTTTTTCTTTTAAAAGAATAATTTTTATTTTGTTATAAAAATTTATAAAAGTAAAATAAACATTTTGAACAATTAAAACGCCTGTAATTTAAATCACAACTTTTACAAATCTTGAAAATCGCTATAAACTATGACGCTGAAACATCTTTCAAAATAAAGGAACAGTATTCCACTATTAAATTTATAAAATGGATCAACACAAACATCGCTGTTTCTTTCTGGTTGCAAGTATTTCAATAAAAGGGTGCAGGCGGTAACAAAATTGTTTTAGAAATTTCTGATTTGACTATAAAGTTGCTCTCACTTGCATGGTCTAATGCTGAAGTAGAGAGGGTGTTTAGCCAAGTAAACATCGTAAATAAGTAATTTGAGAAATAGGTTACATTAAGCAACCGTTAAGTCGATTTTATCAATTAGTTAAATATTTGTACCATAACAATACAATATTTATACCACCACCACAATGGAGAGGGTACTGTGCGTTTGTGCTGATGTCTGTAACACCTTAAAATATTGGTCCTTAGCCCACTTTCGACTTTCTGAGTCGAATTAACGATGTTTGTCCGGCTGGCTGGCTGTCCATGTAAACCTTGTGCGCAAAGTACAGGTCGCAATTTAGAGATTATTTGATAAAATTTGGTACAAAGGTTCTAATGTGGCGTAGGGTATCATAATGTCGGGTTTAACCGACTATTCTTTCTTACTTGTTTTTTATTGCAGATCTGGACTCAAAAGGCTGGGTAAATGTTGTCGTGATTAAGATTTACCTTCAAATTATTTAAAACTTATGATTATTTGAAGCTAATGAGTGAGTGATTCCTATGTGATGAATAATAACGACATCGAATTTTTCGATGATTTAATTTTTTAATATTAATTTATTTTAAAATTTTTTTACGTTTATTCTTATTTCACAAATTGATCTTAACTCACAATTTCGTCGTGAACTACTTTAAATTAATTATTTTTGTTTTATTATTGAATTTTCATGTGTTTTTATTTAAAAAAGCATTTAGCCATTTTTTAGCCCATTTTTAGCCATTTTTTTCCGTAAATTTAGCCATTTTTGGTCACCAAGTTTTGGCAACACTGCTGCACGGGCACTAATTTTAATTTATTTTTTTACAATTAGGACAAATTTAACGGACTAAACGTAAAGACGTGTGTACACGACCAAAGACAGAACACTACTAAAAACTTAAAAATAATTGGGCTATTCACAAGGTGTGCTATCAAGTCATATCGTCATAATGTCCTAAATAATATTTTACATTTGAATTTCAAAAGATTTTGTTATTCGTGCTTAATTCCCAGTTTTTATTATTGATAAAAACACTTGAAATTTATTGTTGATGGGATAAGCTATTCCTATGCATTTCACTGGTTGCTTAGGCCAGATCATCAGGAAACTTCATCCATAAAGGTTTTAGACAAACTAAAGATATTAAACCAAATAAAACTGTTAAACGTATAAGAATTATAGCAACAGTTCTACTTGTAACAATATCAAAGTTTAAACAAAACACATCAACAATAAACAACAGTGGGTTCATCTCATCTTACATTTCCCCACTACAATTAGTTGAAATTCTCTCAACATTAATTGTAGTTGTAAGTAGGTTAAGAAAAACAAAATGAAAAAAACAACAACTTACAAAAGATGTTGTCAATTAAGTGTTTTTTAGGCCGTGCACTGCTTGTTTATTATCAAAAAGTAATCTCAATTTTTGGGAATACAAAATTTTAATTTCAAAAGATTTTGTTATTCGTGCTTAATTCCCAGTTTTTATTATTGATAAAAACACTTGAAATTTATTGTTGTTTTCTTAACCTACTTACAACTACAATTAATGTTGAGAGAATTTCAACTAATTGTAGTGGGGAAATGTAAGATGAGATGAACCCACTGTTGTTTATTGTTGATGTGTTTTGTTTAAACTTTGATATTGTTACAAGTAGAACTGTTGCTATAATTCTTATACGTTTAACAGTTTTATTTGGTTTAATATCTTTAGTTTGTTTAAAACCTTTATGGATGAAGTTTCCTGATGATCTGGCCTAAGCAACCAGTGAAATGCATAGGAATAGCTTATCCCATCAACAATAAATTTCAAGTGTTTTTATCAATAATAAAAACTGGGAATTAAGCACGAATAACAAAATCTTTTGAAATTAAAATTTTGTATTCCCAAAAATTGAGATTACTTTTTGATAATAAACAGGCAGTGCACGGCCTAAAAAACACTTAATTGACAACATCTTTTGTAAGTTGTTGTTTTTTTCATTTTGTTTTTCTTAACCTACTTACAACTACAATTAATGTTGAGAGAATTTCAACTAATTGTAGTGGGGAAATGTAAGATGAGATGAACCCACTGTTGTTTATTGTTGATGTGTTTTGTTTAAACTTTGATATTGTTACAAGTAGAACTGTTGCTATAATTCTTATACGTTTAACAGTTTTATTTGGTTTAATATCTTTAGTTTGTCTAAAACCTTTATGGATGAAGTTTCCTGATTTTACATTTGTTTAAAAAAAATATTGTTGTGTTTGAAACAAAAAAAAAATTGTAATGCTGTGTTCATTATTTCGTCGTAACTGAACATTAGAAATGTAAATTATAAGCGCTTGCTCACAGCAGTCATATTAATTTCTTGTAATTATTTTAAGACATATGACTTTACAACTTTATGACTACCTTGTGAATAGCCCAAATATATTAATAAATTTTCGAGCCTAAGGTCTTTTTTTATGAAAAACTTTTAACTTTTATTTAAAAACCAATATTTCGGCACTTCTTTGAGTGCCTTCTTCAGGGTTTTTTTTTTTCTTTCCTTATTTTATACATTTTTAACAAATTTAACAATAAGTGACACATTAAAAAATTTTTAATTCAAAATCAAAATAAAATATTTTTCAAATCAAACTTGATCTATTACAATACAAATAAATTTTTAACTTCCGTTTCTATTTTTATAAATTAAGTGTCTATAATGTTGTGCTACATTTTCACTGTCTGACTTGAAATTAATTCTCGAAATTGACGGAACCTTTATAATTTGTAACATTTCTAACATAAATCTACGTTTATAATTATTTTCTGTATTTAAAACAGTTGTATTTTCAAAATCTGTAGCTCGTTTCTGTATTTCTCGCATCGTAAAATTTCTTACAAGAAGTGTGTAACAAAAAATTCCATCGCTTCTCGATTTATGAGATAAAAGTGTTTCTGTATTTGAATGCGAAAACAGACACAACAAATTCTATTTATACTGGAATATTTCCAGTAATTATTTTTTTTTTTTTTTTGGCTTTCTTAAAACTAAAATTTTTTTGGCGAACTAATCATAGTTATATTGCCAGGGTATCACACAAATTTTAGGAGCCTCAACCGCAAAGTCCTCGTTCGACCTAAACCTTCGCATAGGAAGGCGAGAGCTTCCAGAATCCGCTCCAGAGTATATTGGTCTCCACCAGTAATCTTCTGAGTTTTTTTCTTGGTACTCCACCAGTAAAACGCCTGAGTTATATTGGTTCTCCACCAGTCACATGAGTTATAAATGGTTCTCCACCAAACAAAACCTCAAATTGAGGTTAAAAACGATTGCATATAGTTAATGCAGATACCGCAAAAACTGTAACTCGGTACAGTTATACGACACCGAAACACTAACCAGTGCGGGGTGACACCGCAAAACGCAACAAAAGCAGACAAACAAAAACGACCTGTTTGCCCTTAAGAAATAATGACAAAAAGCGCGAGCTGCTTCTCCACTTAGAGCAGTTTTACGAGTGTGTTTCCAGTAATTAAGTGTCAAATAAATGCAAAACGTCAACAAAAGAAATAAATATAATAAAAACAGGGCTGCCAGATTTGACGAGTTATCGTCATCTCGACGAGTTTTTGTTCCGATATTAACAAAGTGACGTTTTGATGATTTTTTCTAAAAAAGTGACGAAAGCAAAAAAAAAACAAAAATATTTTATAATTTTTTTGTTACTTTCTATAAAAATTCATCTTGAGTTTTTAAATTGCAAACACTTCTATTTTGTGGCGTTGAAAATTGAAAAAAAAAATAATATGAATGTCTGTAGAAAGCAACAACAAATTTATAAAATATTTTTGTGTTTGCTTTTAATGAAATTGTTGGCGTTGCGTTTTACATTATAAGCCCCTTAGTCTTCGAAATAAGATAATTGTAAATATTTTTAAATGTTTGTTTATTGGAAAAAAAGATATCTTTAGAGACAAGGGTTAAATTTTTATATGTCTCCCTATTGTGAAAATTGTCCTCGAAATTGTTTGTCTCTTCCCTAAAAAATGTATCGGCAAAAGCAAAATTTCGAGGGAAAGTAATGGAACGACTTGGTACATTTTTGTGCCAAAACCATTATTCCGGCAAGAAAGTAATTTGTTTGTCTCCCAGTAAAAACTTTTTCAAAATAGATAGCTTCTTTCACTCGTTATTTAGTAGCTTTCTTCAATAAGAACTTCGATAACTACTTTTTTCTGGATGTATTTAGATAAAAAAATGACTTACTTTTGAGTTTGTTCATTTTGGCACAACCATTGTAAAATTCATTAGTTTTTCAGTAGAATTGTATGTAGTGCTTTTATGTGTTTCTGATTACTTATCATATTATTTTGTAGGCGAAGATTTTGCTGGGTCTTTAACTCGTTTATTTATGAACCGATTTTTTTAATTTTAACTACCAGGTATTCTACTAAGTCTTTTTCAGGTAAAAAAGAAAAAGATTATAGTAATAGGTAACTAAAGATTTATAGTTAAATTTCAATAATATACTATTTCGGACTACATACGATATAAATATAAAACAACGTTGTCACTATCAATTCCATAAAAACGCAGAATATTTATAATACTGTTATCAAAGCTGATTTTTAAATTTTCAATTTTTATCGGATTAAAGAAAATAAATAATTTTTTAAAAAATAATCCTCCAGCTTAACAAAATAAATATAAATTTAATGAAATTATTAAATACCCATGAACTTTAACTATGTTTTTGTTTGATTATTTTTTAATAAAAGTCGAAACAAATTTGTTTAAAATTGATTTTAAATTGCACGGTTTTTAAAACAAAAAAGACGATCTTTTTTATTTTTTTCTCAGGATGTGTCAGATTTTGACACAAATTTATCTGGCAGCACTGATTAAAACCAAAACAAGAAAAGGCAAAAAAAAAATTTAAAATAACATATTATAACAATTGTTTTTTGTTTATTTTCATCATATAAATTATGCATTCATCATTTATATTCCTTCTATTTTTTTATTTATTTTAAAAATATAGTATATAAACATATTTTAAATTCAAAATATCTACATTTTGTTTTTCTCGCCACCAATTTCAAATGTGACTTATTTTGACAGTTCTTGAAAGAAACTTTTCGCAAAATATTGTTATAGAAACACTTTTTCTCGCATCCTTCCAATAATTGCTGGAAAATTATTTAAATGACAGATAATTCTCGTAAAAAAAAGATACAGAAACACTTGTGTGAGAAAAACCATTTTTTGTTTCATTTCACACTATTTTTGTTGCAATTCACACGTTTCATGCGAAAAGTTTTACGATGTGAGTAATACAGAAACGGGCTACTGGATTGGCTGTTGATTAGTTCTACTCCATAGCTGTACGTTTGATATTGTTGCAGGCCAGAATATTCGAAGAATTCTTCGTAAGCAGCGTTTGACAAACACCTGCACAGCATTTGTATCACGTGGCAATGCATTCCACGTCTCGCTGGCATATATAGGAGCACGGATTTCACACAGGTGTTGAACAACTGTATCTTGGTGTTTAAAGAGAAAACTGTTGATTGCCATATATTACTTAACATGCCGAATGCTTGATTGGCTTTAGATATTCGGTATACCACATCATTGCTAGATCCGCCAGTGTTTGTAATTATACTACCAAGGTAGCAGAAAGATGTTACATAGTCTAGTTCTACGTTGAGTATTTTAAACTTGTTAAAGTTAATAGTATTACATCGCATGCTTTTGCTCTTGGCGGTGTTTATCTTAAGACCGGCCTTTGCGGCCTCAATCTCTATAGACTTAAGTTTCGCCACCATATCTCTGTGGCTATGTGACAGCAAGCAGATGTCATCTGCATATTCGAGGCATTCAAGGCGTTTATTTAGGCCCCATCTTATTCCTCTGCAAGCTCGAGTTGCATTTCGTATAATAACGTCAAGCACAATATTGAACAGCAATGGCGATAATACGCATCCTTGTCTGACTTCCGTAAGTACGTCGAAGCGGTTGCTTAGGGCATTGTCATGCACGACTCGGCAGCAAACATCCTTATATAGCGATTGGATAAGACTTATAAGTCTTGGTGGAACACCCTTGCAAGCAAGGGCGGTCCATATCGCATCGTGCCTTAAGGTATCGAAAGCCTTCTCGAAGTCGATAAAGACCATATACAGAGGTGATTGCCACTCGTTAGACTGTTCCGCAATCATCCGCAATGTGTTGATTTGATCTGTGCAAGACTTCTGTGGACGGAACCCAGCTTGCTCATGCCGGAGTTCCGGCAATATTGCATGGGACAATCTTTTGTTTATAATGTGTGCTATGCTTTTGTTTACTACACTAAGAATGGTCATACCTTTCCAATTTTGACATTCCGTAAGCTCTCCTTTTTAGGGATATTGACTATAATACCTTCTTTGAGCTGGGGATCCAATTCGTTTGTGGCCCAGAATGTTTGGATTAGTGGCAGTATAAAGGATGATGACGTTTGGCTGTCCACTTTGAGCATTTCAAGTGCTATGTGATCTGCTCTAGAAGCCTTATTTGATTTTAAAGATGAGACAGCGCTTAATATTTCGTCAAGTTCGGGAGCCTCAGTCGGGATATCTTGTCTTACATAATGGTGGGTACAAGTATATACGTTTACGGCAGCAAAAGATGAATTAGACAGCAAGCTGGAATAGTGTTGTCTCCATATTTCAAGTTGTCCCGTCCGGACTGTTGTCAGCACTCCCTCGTTGTTCTTTGGAGGCTTTGTTGTTGCGAAGTTTTTTCCCATGAGCTTTTTGGTGATAGCATACAGATCTTTCAGTCTGTGCTCTACCGCAGCTTTTTGGGCATCACATGCGAGTTGAACATAAAATCGTCTTTTATCGCTTCTAGCGCTTTGTTTTACCAGTTTGTCTTGTTGACTGTAGGCTTCTCTCAGCACAATTTTCTCCGACCGTGTCCTGGCTGCATTAAGTTTAGATTTAGTGTCCCTTCTTGTTTGTATCAGATGCCAAGTGTCATCAGATATCCATGGCTTTTTGCGTGGTATTTTATAACCAATAACCTCAAAATGTGCTTGGATATTTGGCCATTCAACAATAGGATGAGCGCGTTCGACGTTTAAGCCTTCTTTAAGCTCTTCGATGTAGTTAAGTCTCCTTGCAGGAATTAGCAGGTTTCTCACATTGTTTTCTTCGTTGCTGTTTCAGGTCTTCGGATTGCAGCGACCTTAATACGAATAGAGGCGATTAAAAGGTGGTGGTCGGAAGAGCAGTCCGCGCCTCTTTTAACCCGTACGTCGAAAAGGCTGCTGCGCCAATTTTTTCGAATAGCAATATGGTTGATCTGGTTTTCCGTCGTGCCATCTGGTGATACCCAGGTAGCCTTGTGCACAGCACTGTGGGGGAATAGCGTACCCCCGACCACAAGGTTGGCGTTGTTGCACATTTCAGTAAAAAGGTATCCATTCTCCGTCATCCTTCCGATGCCATGTTTACCCATTATCCTCTCACGGCCTTTGTTGTCGGGACCCAGCTGCGCATTTACATCACCCATTAGTAGCACTATGTTGCCTCGTGGTATTGTGGATAGAACTTGGCTTAGATGACTGTAAAAGTTGTCCTTTTCATCAGATACCTCAGTAGGTGCGTAACATTGCACGCATGTAAGGTTCCTAGCCCTAGTTCGGAAATTCGCAAGAATTATTCCATCCCCGCAGGGCTTCCAGTTAATCAGGGCATGTCGGGCCTCTTTGGACAATAATATGCCGACACCATTCGACTTCGGTTGGTGTTCTGGCTTGCCAGAGAACAGAAGTGTAAGGTTATCTGGGGTTTTATATTCCCCTGTTCCTGGCCAGCTAGTTTCACACAGTCCTAGGAGTAGCAGATTGTATTTTATGAATTCTCTTGACACTGGGACCAAGAAGTGTGCGCACGTTCCAAGTTCCGATTCTCGTAGTCCTTTTCATGCTAAATGTCGCATCGTAGGGATCTGTTGGTTTCTATTATTTGTTGTGGTTTCTGTAATCGTTGATGTTTAGGATGGGTGACTGATTGGGACTCCACATCCGATCCCAGTGTTGGGGCTGCCAACAGCCTCTGGGCAGGCTAGCCGCCTTGCGGCTAATGGTGCAACGCTGAGTTTCAGTGACACCTACTTACCTGAGACGCAACGGTGTTAGCGTGCCATTCAGGTTACTCAGCAAAACAATCGCCTTCTCACTTTAGCTGTCGGCAGGATTGGAAGCCTGTCCGACATTACCAGGGGTTACTTGACCAATGGCCGGAAGTAGTGAGCTGCTTCAGAAATTCGCCAAAGGAATCACTTCTGGCTATTCCCAAGTGAAAAGCAATCAGAGAGCTTTCCACCTTTGCAAAAGTTTAGCTCTTACCTCGCAAATAAAGTTTTTGGTAAAACGAATGTAACTTTTATCAAAGTTATTTACGGGAATACAAAATTTACTATTAAGATTTTTGTATGACGTGCAAAATTCCCAATTTTTCATATTTGGTTAATACACTGAAATTTATTGATGAGGGAAAGCTAGCTTCTATGCGCATTTCACTGGTTGCTAAGGCCAGATCATCAGGAAACCTTTTCCAAAGATTTTAGAAAAGCTAAAAATATTATACTAATAAAACCCTAAAGCGAATAAGAATTTTAAACACTCAAAGTCTTACTTGTAACAGTGAGTTTATCTTTTCTTACATCCCCCTACAATTGGTTGGGTTCTTTCCGACTCGAATTGTAGTTGTAAGTGGGTAAAAAGAAAAAACAAATTGTTGGTGGGGTGTCACAAGGCCATAGGACATAAAGCCATATGGCGTGAAGTCCCATTCCATTGAGACATAAGGGCATATGCCATTAAGTCTCAATATAATGGGTCTTTAGTGGGGTGGAGTGTCACAAAGCCATAGGACATAAAGCCATAATGGCTTTAGGTCTCAATCCAAACGGACATAAAGCCATAATTTTGATACGGCCTTAAGTCTCATATCAATTTTAGTGGAATGGGACATAAAGCCATTATGGTGTTATGTCCCATTTGATGTGTTGCGTTACAAATGCTTATATGGTATAACAAAGACCTGCTTCGCTAACTAAAGCTTCGCTGTATAGCTGTCGGCAGGATTGGAAGCCTGTCCGACATTACCAGGGGTTACTTGACCAATGGCCGGAAGTAGTGAGCTGCTTCAGAAATTCGGCAAAGGAATCACTTCTGGCTATTCCCAAGTGAAAAGCAATCAGAGAGCTTTCCACCTTTGCAAAAGTTTAGCTCTTACCTCGCAAATAAAGTTTTTGGTAAAACGAATGTAACTTTTATCAAAGTTATTTACGGGAATACAAAATTTACTATTAAGATTTTTGTATGACGTGCAAAATTCCCAATTTTTCATATTTGGTTAATACACTGAAATTTATTGATGAGGGAAAGCTAGCTTCTATGCGCATTTCACTGGTTGCTTAGGCCAGATCATCAGGAAACCTTTTCCAAAGATTTTAGAAAAGCTAAAAATATTATACTAATAAAACCCTAAAGCGAATAAGAATTTTAAACACTCAAAGTCTTACTTGTAACAGTGAGTTTATCTTTTCTTACATCCCCCTACAATTGGTTGGGTTCTTTCCGATTTGAATTGTAGTTGTAAGTGGGTAAAAAGAAAAAACAAATTGTTGGTGGGGTGTCACAAGGCCATAGGACATAAAGCCATATGGCGTGAAGTCCCATTCCATTGAGACATAAGGGCATATGCCATTAAGTCTCAATATAATGGGTCTTTAGTGGGGTGGAGTGTCACAAAGCCATAGGACATAAAGCCATAATGGCTTTAGGTCTCAATCCAAACGGACATAAAGCCATAATTTTGATACGGCCTTAAGTCTCATATCAATTTTAGTGGAATGGGACATAAAGCCATTATGGTGTTATGTCCCATTTGATGTGTTGCGTTACAAATGCTTATATGGTATAACAAAGACCTGCTTCGCTAACTAAAGCTTCGCTGTATAGCCGGCCTTCGGCCGGGCGCAAGGATTTTCTCCTCCATGGTATAACAAACACCGGCTTCGCTTACTAAAGCTTCTCTGTATAGCCGGCCTTTTGGCGGACGCAAGAATTTTCTCCTTTATGGTATAACAAGTACCGATTTCGCTAAGTGAAGGTTCTAAAATCTGTCATGTTTCCGAACGAAGGCCGTTTACGCAGAGAAGCTTTAGTTAGCGAAGCCGGAGTTTGTTATACCATAGAGGAGAAAATCCTTGCGCCCGGCCGAAGGCCGGCTATGCAGAGAAGCTTTAGTTTGCGTCTTTGTTATACCATAGAGGAGAAAATCATTGCGTCCGGCCGAAGGCCGGCTATGCAGAGAAGCTCTAGTTAGCGTAGCTTTTTGGGTTTTTTCCATAAATGAACGACGTCCCCAAATTTAGGGACTTAGTTAATTTTGGGTTTGGGGAGTTAATTCATTGGGGACTTAGTTCATACCGCCATTTTTGACATAAAACAGGGCGACATGAAACAACAAAGCATTTTCTACATGAAATAGGGGGAAATACAATCATTATCAAAAATATGGCTTTATGTCTCATTTTACGGAAAAATTTACGGCGTTAAGTCCCATTATATTGAGACTTAATGGCATATGCCCTTATGTCTCAATGGAATGGGACTTGGCGCCACATGGCTTTATGTCCTATGGCTTTGTGACACCCCACCAGATTTGTATGACGTGCTAAATTCTCAATTTTTCATATTTGATAAATACACTGAAATTTATTGTTGAGGGAAAGCTAGCTTCTATGCGCATTTTACTGGTTGCTTAGGCCAGATCATCAGGAAACCTTTTCCAAAGATTTTAGAAAAGCTAAAAATATTATACAAATAAACCCCTTAAGCGAATAAGAATTTTAAACACTCAAAGTCTTACTTGTAACAATATCAAAGCTTAAACAAAACACCAACAATAAACAGTGAGTTTATCTTTTCTTACATCCCCCTAAAATTGGTTGGGTTCTTTCCGACTCGAATTGTAGTTGTAAGTGGGTAAAAAGAAAAAACAAAATTAAAAAACAAATTGTTTCATTCTATTGTCTTCGCAAGAAAACAAAAAAAAACAATTTGGCAATTCAGTTTTCTGCACGGGCACATGCAAGTATATTATTTAAGTTATTTACGGGAATACAAAATTTACTATTAAGATTTTTGTATGACGTGCTAAATTCCCAATTTTTCATATTTGATAAATACACTGAAATTTATTGTTGAGGGAAGCAACCAGTGAAATGCGCATAGAAGCTAGCTCTTTGCTTTGCACTTGATTTATTTTATTTGCTTTCCAAACCAACAAGAGTAATGGATTTTTGTAACGTAAAATATAACAAAGTTTTAATAATATGTTTGGTACAAATTACAAAAAACAATATAAAAATAATTTTAATATGAAACATAAAAAATAAATGAAAATCAAAAATAGAATGAAAATACAATGAAAATCAAAAATTCAATTTGTAGCATACAATTTAAAAATTTCGTTTTTAAATTGCCGAGCGTTGCTTATAAACAGGGATGATAAATTAGAATACCAATATCGTACCAACGAACTTTTAAAGTCGTACTTTTTCAGCCCCAATAGTACTAAATCATTTTGTTTTTTAAATATTTTTGTTTTTCAAAAAGTAATTTAAATTTTTGGGAATACAAAATTTTAATTTCAAAAGATTTTGTTATTCGTGCTTAATTCCCAGTTTTTATTCTTGACAAAAACACTTGAAATTTATATAATTCTTATACGTTTAACAGTTTTATTTGGTTTAATATCTTTAGTTTTTCTAAAATCTTTATGGATGAAGTTTCCTGATGATCTGGCCTAAGCAACCAGTGAAATGCATAGGAATAGCTTATCCCATCAACAATAAATTTCAAATGTTTTTGTCAAGAATAAAAACTGGGAATTAAGCACGAATAACAAAATCTTTTGAAATTAAAATTTTGTATTCCCAAAAATTGAAATAAGTTTTTGATAAACAGGCAAGTGCACGGCCTAAAAAACACTTAATTGACAACATCTTTTGTAAGTTGTTGTGTTGTTTTTATTTTGTTTTTCTTAACCTACTTACAACTACAATTAATGTTGAGAGAATTTCAACTAATTGTAGTGGGGAATGTAAGATGAGATAAACCCACTGTTGTTTATTGTTGATGTGTTTTGTTTAAGCTTTGATATTATTACAAGTAGAACTGTTGCCATAATTCTTATACGTTTAACAGTTTTATTTGGTTTAATATCTTTAGTTTTTCTAAAATCTTTATGGATGAAGTTTCCTGATGATCTGGCCTAAGCAACCAGTGAAATGCATAGGAATAGCTTATCCCATCAACAATAAATTTCAAATGTTATTGTCAAGAATAAAAACTGGGAATTAAGCACGAATAACAAAATCTTTTGAAATTAAAATTTTGTATTCCCAAAAATTGAAATAAGTTTTTGATAAACAGGCAAGTGCACGGCCTAAAAAACACTTAATTGACAACATCTTTTGTAAGTTGTTGTGTTGTTTTTATTTTGTTTTTCTTAACCTACTTACAACTACAATTAATGTTGAGAGAATTTCAACTAATTGTAGTGGGGAATGTAAGATGAGATAAACCCACTGTTGTTTATTGTTGATGTGTTTTGTTTAAGCTTTGATATTATTACAAGTAGAACTGTTGCCATAATTCTTATACGTTTAACAGTTTTATTTGGTTTAATATCTTTAGTTTTTCTAAAATCTTTATGGATGAAGTTTCCTGATGATCTGGCCTAAGCAACCAGTGAAATGCATAGGAATAGCTTATCCCATCAACAATAAATTTCAAGTGTTTTTGTCAAGAATAAAAACTGGGAATTAAGCACGAATAACAAAATCTTTTGAAATTAAAATTTTGTATTCCCAAAAATTGAAATTACTTTTTGATAAACAGGCAAGTGCACGGCCTAAAAAACACTTAATTGACAACATCTTTTGTAAGTTGTTGTGTTGTTTTTATTTTGTTTTTCTTAACCTACTTACAACTACAATTAATGTTGAGAGAATTTCAACTAATTGTAGTGGGGAATGTAAGATGAGATAAACCCACTGTTGTTTATTGTTGATGTGTTTTGTTTAAGCTTTGATATTATTACAAGTAGAACTGTTGCTATAATTCTTATATGTTTAACAGTTTTATTTGGTTTAATATCTTTAGTTTTTCTAAAATCTTTATGGATGAAGTTTCCTGATGATCTGGCCTAACACAGGGTCTCCACCTGAGATAAGATATAAGATTTTTATATCAGCAAACGTCAAATTCAATCGCAGAGAGTATTATCTTACGTGTGGACTCTCAAATAGTGT
Organism: Pollenia angustigena; assembly: GCA_930367215.1. Classification (NCBI taxonomy): domain Eukaryota; kingdom Metazoa; phylum Arthropoda; class Insecta; order Diptera; family Polleniidae; genus Pollenia; species Pollenia angustigena. The sequence continues at coordinate 18,654,436 of OV884061.1, read as the reverse complement.
TAGTATTAATATTATAATAAATGTTATAAGACAGTTGTTATAAGAAATCTTATAACAACTATCTTATAAGATGAGCTGTCAAAAATACACATACATACACACATATAAAACAATAAAAAGATGCATTCATTAAAATGTTTAATTTTTTTGTGCAAATAGTGAAAATCTTGTGATAAGTGTTTAAAAAACCATTTTTTTAACTAAAAAACAAGAAAAAACTAAAAAAAGAGTAAAAACGACACAAGTTTACTGCGCGAGAATCATTCGATTATGAAATCTTATAAGATACGTGTTCCCCTTGTTTAAGATTAAGATTAATATGAAGAAACTTGTTCTCTCATTCTGCCGACGTTCTCTCACATATTATATCAGATATTATCTTAGGTGAAGACCCCATGTAAGCAACCAGTGAAATGCATAGGAATAGCTTATCCCATAAACAATAAATTTCAAGTGTTTTTGTCAAGAATAAAAACTGCGAATTAAGCACGAATAACAAAATCTTTTGAAATTAATATTTTTGTTTTGTTTTTAAAAACAAAAATTTAATGCAACAAAAACAAATTCATTTGAACATGTAACGTTTAGATAGCAAAAAGTACATGATCATTAATTACAAATAATAATAGGGTGGGTAAAATTTGTTTGCGTCGAAAGCACATCGCGATTCTTGTTCTATAAGTCATTCCAAGAAACTTTGCCAAAGAAACCATAGGTCAAAAATTAATTTCGAGCCCCGGATTTTTCAAAATAGGTAGTTTTCCAAAATATTCAAGAATAGAGGCAAACAAATTGTAGTTGTTCTAACCAGACCTGTATCGATATGTATGCGGTTTAAAGGGTCGAGCAATCCATTTATTTTTGATTGCCGCCAGAGAGCGTTTTCATACACTATTTAGAATTTATCGTATTTTTTGTGGAAAATTGACGAATATTTCTCAAAATGCAATATCGAATTTTAAACGAAAACATAATTTTTAAGCGTTCTAAAAATATGTGCATACGAGCATCTTCGGATTGCATTTCCAAATTTATTGAGTTTACAATTTTCAATATGTTCTGCAGAAACAGGAAAGGAGTAGAAAGATCGAATATAATAAAGTTTTATTTAGCGCTTGTAAAATCTCCTATTTTACAAGGTGTAAAATAATAATGGAGTGGGCTCCCACTGTTACAAAATTCTGTTAATTACTTCTTGACGTGGCCATTTCTTGTTGAAGAATATTTGAAAATATTATGAATTCGGTCCAAAATAAATTTGATTTGAAGTCGTCTTTTCTACTATGTAGAACTCTTGCAGAAGTGGTCTCTTATATCTTTTAAAAACTTGTCAAAATCATCACAAAATGCACGCTTATATGTTGCCGCTGATACTAAATTTAGAATGCGGCATAAGCAATCGTTCAATGAACAAGTGCAAAAATCTATTCACAATAACGGAGTTCAAAAAATCATAGCTGTTTTGTTAAATCCAACAACAAAAAATAGAGCTTCCCTTAGATTTCATAAAAAAGCAAGACTATTTGCTCCAAACACTAAACTCCGCTTATATTCATTGGACAGTAAATACGAGTTGCAATTTTATATCAATTATAAATATGTAGGTTTGAAAAATTTTGAAATAGTACCAAATGAGTCACAGGCGTACCAGTGTACTTTTTAGCTTTGAATTGTACCAAAAAAAGTAAAATTGTACCAACTTTATCAACCCTGCTTATAAATTTAATATTCGTGCGTAGCGAATTCCAAAGACGGACTGAATGAATATAAAATTGCAATTTTGATACAGAGTTTATATAACGAACAAGTACGATATTATTTGTTCTTTCAGAAAGTGTAAACAATAATCTCTCAAACAAGAAAGTTGGATGTCGGGAGTGTATGATTTTATGTAAAAAAAATCAATGTTCTGATATTTAGAAGATCTACAAAAGTAACTCCATATAGTTTTGTTGTGTAATAGGAAATATGGTCATACTTCCCTAGACTAAATACATATCTCAATATTGAGTTAAAGGTAGATGTAAGCTTTCTACGACTTGTAGAATCACAATTCGCGTATATCTCGCATCCATATAGCAAAGTTGGCATGAGGTATGTTTTCGCTAGAAGAATTCGAATTTTGAGTGGGGTAAAATACTGGGTATGCCATAACGCTCGTAACATTGAGTATGTTTTCCCTGTTGCGACGTTAATATGATCTGACCATGTAAGAAAACGATTAAATGTAATTCCAAGATTTTTTGCCCTTGGTACTACCTCGATTTTCTTATTATTAAGCAATATTGCCGGTTCTTCGTTTAAAATAGTTGTCTTCTTTGTAATAACTAAGCACTTGGATTTTTTAGGGTTAAGGCACAAACCATTTGCACTTGCCCATTCATATATTCGGCCAAGATCCATATTTAAGTTCCCAATGCATCGGCTCATATCATCAAGGCTACTACTAATATATAGTTGTACATCATCAGCATACATATGAACACTGCAATACTTTAGATGTTGGGGAAGGTCATTGGTATATATAGTAAAGAGTAATGGACCTAGTATTGATCCCTGTGGCACTCCTTTCAGAACTGGTAGAGATTCCCTCAACAATAAATTTCAGTGTATTTATCAAATATGAAAAATTGGGAATTTAGCACGTCATACAAAAATCTTAATAGTAAATTTTGTATTCCCGTAAATAACTTTGATAATATACTTGCATGTGCCCGTGCCGAAAACTGAATTGCCAAATTGGTTTTTTTTTTGTTTTCTTGCGAAGACAATAGAATGAAACAATTTGTTTTTTAATTTTGTTTTTTCTTTTTACCCACTTACAACTACAATTCGAGTCGGAAAGAACCCAACCAATTGTAGGGGGATGTAAGAAAAGATAAACTCACTATTTGTTGTTGGTGTTTTGTTTAAGCTTTGATATTGTTACAAGTAAGGCTTTGAGTGTTTAAAATTCTTATTCGCTTTAGGGTTTTATTAGTATAATATTTTTAGCTTTTCTAAAATCTTTGGAAAAGGTTTCCTGATGATCTGGCCTAAGCAACCAGTGAAATGCGCATAGAAGCTAGCTTTCCCTAAACAATAAATTTCAGTGTGTTTATCAAATTTGAAAAATTGGGAATTTAACACGTCATAAAAAAATCTTAATGTAACTTTCTTTTATCACTTTTTTATCATTTGAAATCTTAAAATCTTTACAAGCCTTCTCAAAATTGTACCCCAAATAGAAAAGTTCAACTAAATCATCCTCTATATAATCGTAGTTTTAAAAAATGGTAGAAAAAAATGAAAATTGCAAAATGCACTAAAGGCACTAACGAAAAATTGAAAAAGCACCAAGTTAGTGCTTTTTTTTAGTTTGGCACTATGGATAAAATTTTGGCGTTTTGAGGCATCGAAAAGCACCATAAATAGTGCCAAAAGCACTAGGTTGGCATCACTGATTAGCACAATGAGTTGATAAAGCTGTTTTTTGTAATGAAATATTTCTATATTTTTGATCTGATTTATGTCCTGCTCTCCTAGTTTATGTACCTATATATACTTTATTACACTGTCCACTATCATTACCCTTATATGGTATTTTATAAACAATATTTGACATATCCATCTTCTGTACTTTGTCTTTCATTTTAGTAAATAGTTTGTTTACCTACTGTGTTAAAAGATTTATGAGCTATTTTGTATATATTGCTATCATATACATATATTTGATTTTTCTAATCTTTCTGAAAATTTTGGTATATATGTTACCGACTTAAAAATCCTCTGTTCTGTAATAATATTTCGGTTATTTAATCTACAATTATTATGTTGTATTAATAAATCTTTTATTAATTGTTTAGGAAAGTTATTATCAGTTAAAATACCTAAAATCTTCCTTATATTATCTCTATGAAATTTTGAATCACTTATTTTTACAACTTTTTCTTTAAAATGTTTAGCTGTATTAATAATTATTCTCTTTGGATGTTTCGAGAAATAATTACTAATTCTGCTGTTCAATGTGTGCTATCGAATTCATATATCAGAATTTAAAAACAGCCAAGTATATAGATTTTATTTATATAAAAACATTTTTTCATAATTTTTAAAACATTTAAGGCAGCTATGTTTAAAGATTTCTTCATATATTTATTAATTTCTTAACTTTTTTTTTATTTTTTTAGCTTACCCTGCCTTTACACATGCAGATAGTGGCATGCCACTGTTGTATACATATTATCAAAGAAAATTTGTTCGAAATAGTCGAATCTCATGCCATTAACTTTTGTGATTACACATGCCACTGCGACTTCATTTTCAAAATGTCGTAGAAGCGTCAACTTGAGCAAATTTGTTTTCTTCTCAAATTAAAAAAAAAGTACCAGAAAACGAAAAAGAGTTACCGAGTTAATCATAGTGGCACATTTTTGGGGAAATTTTTTCATTTATTTATATTAGCATTATTTTAACGATATTAATGCTCTATTATTAACAAACTTGCTTTTATTTATGCGCGTTTTTAAAAAATTAATCATAATAATTCTTTATTAAGTTAAAACCTTAATAACAATTTGACAACAATCCAGTAAATGTGAATTAAATTTTTAACAGGGTAACATTGCTTATCGTTTTGACATTTAATGGCATGCAAGTGCCAAATTTCCACTCGCATGCAATTTTAGCTGCCACTGGAGCTGCCATTGCGAAAAATGTGAGTGTATTGAGTTTTTCGAACTGGCAGTGGCATGTGTAAATGCTAGGTTATATTGTTATTGCTTGTCACGCAAATGCTGTTGTTTTCGAAACAATAATAATAGCACCTATTAGAGCTGGTTCACACACGTCAAGTTGAACTCGTCAAGTCTTGAGTTTTTAGGAGAGAGGGGAAAAGATATGGCATCCTCTTTTCCCTTCTCTCCTAAAAGCTCAAGACTTGACGAGTCAAACTTGACGTGTGTGAACCGGCACTAAAACACAAAAAATATTACTGTTGCGGTTGATTTGCAAATTTCTGTGAGCGCTGTGAACATAACAACTTTTTGCTACCGTAATTATCAACTTTTTTTTTCGGTTTATATATGTAAGTCAACCGCAGCATTACAATATTGCTGAGCACGTGTATTGTAAAAAAAAAACATTATTAGAAATAAAAACAAACAGAAAAATTACGATAGCGTCTTTTTTGAGATATTGTATCGAATTTAAATTGAAAAACGGTTTATTTTACAAAATTCGAAATATTTTTTATTATTAAAAGAAGTTACTCAATATATACAACATTTTTGTAATTTTCGCAAAATGTGATATGAATACAATCTGTTTGCCTGTTTATAAAATCTGATAACTGATTTCGATAGCCCACAACAAGGGCTATTAAGGCCACCAGCTGTCACTTTCGACAAATTAAAAGTTAAGGGGATGTTCTATAATAAAGAAAAACATTCAAAAATTTCCCAAAAAGTTGTTATTTGAATAAAATCTGTAAATTTGTGTGTTTATAAAATCTGATAACTGATTTCAATAGCCCAAAACCAGGGCTATTGAGGCCACCAGCTGTAACTTTCGACAAATTAAAAGTTTTAGCAGGTAGCTTTTATATTTTTTGAACTTATGTAGTTTATAAGGTAGGTACGATTAGCATTATTTTAAGACATAATTCTGTGGTACATATAAGTACATAATTCTGTGGCAGAAAGAAAAAAGTGATAAAGTAAATTTTTTCTTAATTTTAAATGTGATTTTTAAAAACATACTTCAATTTTAATATAATCATCGCTTATCTGAGGCAAAGCTGTAAATGAAATCATTCTTTTTATACCCTTCACCGAAGGTTAAAGGGTATATATAACTGTCATTCCGTTTGTAATTTCTACAATATTGATCCTACACCCTATAAAGTACATATATTCTGGATCCTTATGAAAAGCGAAGTTCAAATCCGGCTGTACGTCTGACCATCTGTCTGTTGAAATGGATTTTCTGAAGCCCCCAGAAATTATGGGGCCTTGCGTATATCTCGCATCCATATAGCAAAGTTGGCATGAGGTATGTTTTCGCTAGAAGAATTCGAATTTTGAGTGGGGTAAAATACTGGGTATGCCATAACGCTCGTAACATTGAGTATGTTTTCCCTGTTGCGACGTTAATATGATCTGACCATGTAAGAAAACGATTAAATATAATTCCAAGATTTTTTGCCATTGGTACTATCTCGATTTTCTTATTATTAAGCAATATTGCCGGTTCTTCGTTTAAAATAGTTGTCTTCTTTGTAATAACTAAGCACTTGGATTTTTTAGGGTTAAGGCACAAACCATTTGCACTTGCCCATTCATATATTCGGCCAATATCCATATTTAAGTTCCCAATTCATCGGCTCATATCATCAAGGCAACTACTAATATAAAGTTGTACATCATCAGCATACATATGAACACTGCAATACTTTAGATGTTGGGGAAGGTCATTGGTATATATAGTAAAGAGTAATGGACCTAGTATTGATCCCTGTGGCACTCCTTTCAAAACTGGTAGAGATTCCCTCAACAAAAAATTTCAGTGTATTTATCAAATATGAACAATTGGGAATTTAACACGTCATACAAAAATCTTAATAGTAAATTTTGTATTCCCGTAAATAACTTTGATAATATACTTGCATGTGCCCGTGCAGAAAACTGAATTGCCAAATTGTTTTTTTTTTTTTTTGTTTTCTTGCGAAGACAATTGAATGAAACCTATTCATACGTTTTAGATATCAAAATATCGTTAATCTTTAGAAGAACATATTTGCTGAAAAACTCGGAAAATCGGAAAAAGTGATGTCAAAAATATAGTTTTTTTTTTTTTTAAATAACTATTTTCGGGGACCATAGAACTTCCCGACTCCAAATTTTATCAACAAAGTAAATGGTAATTTTATTTTTAAGATGTCGGTAAAAAATCTGTCAAATCGGTTACCAAATGGCCGAGTTATGACCAAATACTGGAATTCGATCAAAGCTAAACTTGCTATATATTATTTAATTAAGTATTTAATAGCACGCAAACATGTGCAAATAATTAAATAAAACTAACGGCCATTTTCACCAAGTTCGGTTAAAACTAACTTTCAATTAAAGTTACGCTTACCAATATGTTTTGACAGCTATAACCGATAGTTTATTATAACCGAACTTAGTGAAAATGGCCGTAAACGATATATATTATATAAATATACATGTATATATACATATATTTAGATATATATATATATATATATATATATATATATATATATATATATATATATATATATATATATATATATATAAACTTCTGTTCTTTCCAAACCATGGTGAAGGGTACATACGATTCGAGATTGCACTTGTTTGATTTTAATTCGTTATGAAATTTTGAATTAATTCTTTCCACAGCAAAAAAGAATTGAATGAAATTTGAATCAATTCAAACGAATTAGGCAGAAATGAATTTCAATTCGTTTTTAAATTCAAATGAATTTGTAGAATGAGTGCAACTCGTTTCCAACTCAAATGAAAATATCGGCCAAATGGGCGCCGCGACCACGGCGGCACACCTCCATCCGATGGTCCAAATTTTCGATGACCCTGAGGCATAATGGAGGTTCTATGCCGTTAATGTGCCGAATTATCATCCTTTAGCTCTTGAATTGTTGCTGGCTTATCGACGTACACCTTTTCTTTCAAATAACCCCAAAGAAAAAAGTCCAACGGTGTCAAATCACATGATCTTGGCGGCCAATTGACATCGCCATTACGTGAGATAACACGGCCATTCAATTTGTTGCGCAAAAGAGCCATTGTTTCGTTAGCTGTGTGGCAAGTGGCACCGTCCTGCTGAAACCACATATCGTCCACATCCATATCTTCCAATTCGGGCCATAAAAAGTTCGTTATCATCTCACGATAGCGAACACCATTCACAGTAACTGCCTGACCGGCCTCATTTTGGAAAAAATACGGCACGATGATGCCGCCAGCCCATAAACCGCACCAAACAGTCACTCTTTGTGGGTGCATTGGTTTTTCGACAATCACTCTTGGATTCTCATTCGCCCAAATGCGGCAATTCTGTTTATTGACGAATCCACTGAGGTGAAAATGTGCCTCATCACTGAAGATGATTTTCTTCGAAAATTGATCATCCACTGTTGCCATTTCTTGCCACCATTCTGCCCATTCACGACGTTTGGAATGGTCAAGAGGCTTTAGTTCTTGAGCCAATTGCACCTTGTAAGCGTGTAAATGCAAGTCTTTATGCATAATGTTCATCAACGACGAGCGTGAGAGGTGCAATTGTTGGGCACGACGACGAGTTGAGGTGGACGGCTCTTCAGCCACACTATCGCGAACAGCAGCAATATTTTCTGCAGTACGAGCTGTACGAGCATGCACTGGTGTTCTCACATCTTCTACAGACCCGGTTTGCTCGAATTTTTCCACGATTTTTGCGATTGTACGCACATTTGGACGATCAAATTGACCAAAAAAATCACGAAGTGCACGATATGCATTTTGATTTGAACGCCCATTTTCATAATAAGTCTGGATAACTTTAACACGTTGTTGGATTGTGTATCTCTCCATGGTTCAAATTGAAAAAGTCTGAAATAGAGAAATGTCAAATAAAATTCGGAAAAAAACTTGGCGTTTAGGTGTGGTTCACATTCAACATCGGCCCTTACAATTTAACCACCCTTTATATACAAGAATTATGAAACAGCATCAAAAGTCGATATCGTATGTACAGGTAGAGTTTTGAGACTAATGGCGTTTTCTTTTCGAAAAAAAGTGTTACATGTGACTTTGCGACATTTTTAAATGCTCCCCTAATTTTTAAGAAGTGCTTCATATTTTACGTTAACAATAGAACACAAATTTCGGCATTAAACAATAAAGTACAATTAGCGCAAGGTAAATTCAATTACAGGTGGTGGCAAGACTACAACAATACAAAGCCAACAGAACCCTACAGATAATATTGGACTACGTGATCCATTGTGGCTTAAATGGACTACTTACAACATGGTCTAATGTACTGTATTATGGACCATGTTATAAGAAACTAACATGCAGTGCTGCCAACAACTGTATGATGTATACTTTTCTATAGTTACCAGTATTACACATTGGTAGCCCTGATGATGTCCATTGTTTATTTAAAAGTGAAAGTTTGTGAATTTTGTGGAAATACCAAGTAAATATATTTAATAACTAGCATTTAACCCGCTACTTCGTTGGCGTCTCCTTTTTCTTCGTGGACATATCTGCATGCCAAAACTTATTTTCTCATTCACTCAGGGCCTTGCATGTTTATCTTTCTAGGTCTTTCTAGGTCCAATACCAACTGAAATTCAAAAAGTACCAATCAAAGAATAAAAAAGTACCAAAAAATTCATTCTTATAGATTCTCATCCATCCAGGACATTGCATATTGAATTTTATGTTTCTAGGTCCAATACTAAAGGAAATTCAAAAAGTACCAGTTAAAGAACAAAAAAGTACCAAAAAGTTCCGTCATAGATTCTTATCCACTCACGACATTGCATGTTGAATCTTATGTTTTTAGGTCCAACATAACGATAATTTAAAAAATACCAAAAAGTTAAGTAAAATATCAAATTTCCTGTATTCCCCCTTTTTGGTACTATTTTTCACCCCATTAAAGTATAAAAAATTTCAGTATTATAGTGGCAGCCCATAATTTAGTACGAATATTTCAAAAAATGGAGAAAAATGTTTTTTAAAAAAGTACCAAAAATAATTACGATTTTTACCCCTTAAATGTTCGAATTTCGAAAAACTACCAAATTTATATTCGTATTTTTTTGATAAGTTTCGAATGCGGTATTAACTTTGTTTATTGTTTCAAAAGATAGATGGGGTGTCAAAAAAGTACTAAAATTCAGATTTTACACGTTTACTCCCAAATAGGGCCGAATTTCAAAAAAGTACCAGACACCTGTCCGCTTATTTTTCTAAAGAACTACGATAGGTATTAAATTTTTTTTGTATCTCTTTTAGTTTTGGAGATATAAGGTTACCGAATTTTCCCGTTTTTACCCTTTTTTACCCCCTAAACATTCGAATTTCCAAAATCCCGTCTTAGTGGATCGATTTGGGGAGTGACCAATCTCTGGTCCAAATTTCAAGTGTCTAGCTTCAGGCGTTTAGGCTGTGCGATCATGAATCAGTGAGTCAGTCAGTGAGTCAGTCAGTCAGTAACGTTACAATTTTATATATATAGATAGCAATAATAGACTACAGTACACACCATAAAAGGCGATTAGTAAAAAATGAAAAAGAAAAATGTTTAAACAACCCCTTAAGTGTACTCCTGTAGTAATATGGAGTAATTTTAAAACTAACCCACTTTAGTACTCCATGGAGTAGTTCAGGAACTATATGGTCAACTCCTAGGACATCGTAATGTTAAATGGACCACCTTTACCCATATATTTGGAGTAGTTTTGGAGTACTCCTACTCCTTTATGGACTACTCTTTACATGCATGTATGGACTAGTCGCTTTATCTGCAGGGAAACAACAGCTGTTTTTTGTATTACATTGTTAGTGTTTACGGCTCGAAACTTGCCACCACCTTCTACTGAATTCGCCTTGATCTAGTGCTGCACGCATGCCCCTTTATTTAAAATGAGTGCTGAACATGTAGCATTTTTTTAATTTTAAAGAGGACATCATCAGAAAAGAACGCTTTACACCTTTTAAATAACACATGTTTTTCAGAAAAGAACATAAAAAATGTAAAAGGCAGAATAAATGCAGAAATTTACTCAGAAAAGAAAACGCCATAAGTGTATGTCCTTTTTTCCTTTTGCCACAGAATTAAAAAAGTTTATGCATTGCTTAAAACTTGCGTCGAATAAATTGTTAACAATGTTTCTTATCAACTTTGTAGTTACTTTTAAAATACAAAGGAGGTTCCATCGCCTTAAATATGCATTTTTTTATGTTCCGAAAGATTTTTTTTTAAACATGTTTTCGACATTTATGAGATCAGCTTCGCCAGCTATAAATTGACAAATTTAAAATTTTATTTTTGTTTTAATTGTTAGTTAAACGAGTCACTTTTGCAGTCGCGTTCTAAAAACAGGCAGTTATTTTCAATTCTAGCAAATATTTTGGTGGCTTAAAAACTTCAACAAATACGAGTTCCTACTAATTGTTGAATGTTTGTTGCATTTTTAATCGTTGGATTTTGTAAAATGGGAACGAATTATAAAACGATGTTACGCATTTCTTGAACACCCTAGTCGATTTAATTTGGGCAATTACTTTTACTTTAAGAAAATATTTTAAATTTTAATATATTTATCACATTTTGTTCCATTCACTTAAAAATAAAACATGTTCAGAATCTGAGTTTGATAATTCCGAACTGGTTTGCTGGAATAAAATTTCTTTTCCCTTTTATTAAACTTACTTAATATATACTTATCATTATAAAAAGAAACGCTCCTACCTGATAAACTTACCGAACACATTATTTTTGAAAATGTATAACATTTGATTAAAAATCAACGCGACAAAAATTTTAAAAAGAAACAGCTTTTTGATAAATGAATATAAAATTAAAATCTATATAGAAATAATTTGAAGTGAAATTAAAAAAAAAAAAAAATTCAAATAGCGGCTGCTTTCAAGCCGAACATTTTTCGGCGGCGGCTGCTTTTATTTAATTCGGCGGCTCAACTTAGCCGGCTCTGAACCATCCGTTGCAGGCAGGGTTTTTAGGAGTTTTTTTTTTTAAATCGTCAAAAGTTTTAACAAAATTCGTCACGAACATTTAACAAAATCGTCAAATATTTGGATGTTACAAATCAGAAGTAATTAAATTTTTTATAAACTTTGAATTACAAGCAAGTATAATATATAAGTTTTTGAAAAATATATACAACTAGCTGACCCGATCCGCGTTGCTGGTCCTAAGCAAACATAAGTGTTGTATTACCACACGATTTAAATTGAGCTTTTAACGAAATTTACGGCCTTTAAATAAAAATCCATGGAATACCTACACACCATAAAGTTTTTTTTACAGAACAACTTACATATGGTGTAAGCTCATTCAAAAAAGAAACGCATGTATTTAAGCAAATTGGAAATTATATTTATTTTAAAATATCTTCGGAACTACATTACCGATTTAAGAGTTTGATATCTCGTTTTGAAAAACATGACAACAGCTTTCAAAAAAAATAAAGAAAGCAAACAAATTAAATATATGTATATGTCATTGGTGGTGCAATATGAAAATTAGATTTTGCCACGCCCCTCCGCCCGCACACCGAAAATTAAAAATCTGACTTCACACTGTCACCGGCCTGAAGATTCCCTGAAAATTTCATTAAAATTGGCCCAGCCGTTTTGGAGTCCATGCGTTACATACATACATACACACTTTCTATTTTATATATATAGATAGATAGAAGATAGATAGATAAATAGATAAATATACGTACTACATACATATATAGATAAATTGTATAATTATGTTTTCAAGCTACATATCTACTAGGTGTTTATTTAATATACTTTTTGTAATATTTGCACTGAAGCAATCTGAAGAATTAATTTTCAAATAATCCTTTGCAAACAAAATGTCTTTAATTGTTTTTGTTTGCAACCGATTTCTGATTTAAATTTTTAGCGGTTCATATAATTGTAGAATTCGAAATACTAATGCTTCGAATGAAAGATACCTGCAGTCGTATTCTGTAATTCGCTAAGCTAAAGCTAAATCTCGATCGCTAAAATGCCCTAGAGAATTCAAAATTTAAGCGATGACATAAAAACTAAAACTGCTGCGAATTAAATTTTTATGGCATTGCCAAATTTAGCAATGCAACCTACCAAATTGCATTCGTAGCCAAAAATCGCTAATTCAACTTAATAGATTTTTAGCAATAGAGATTCAGCTTTAGCTGAATTGTTACGTTTTGGATTGTTCCCAATATAATTCTATATATTTCTTGCAAGTGTTTCTAAGCGTGAAGGAAGTTTTAAGCACACATATTGATGCCAGAAAATCGTCATAACACTTTTACTTTTATTACAAAAATCGACAATCGTCATTTTACTGAATTTTCTCAAAAAATCGTCAAATTTACGCATGTCGTCACAGATAACGAGTAAACAACCCTGGTCGCAGGTCTCTGCTCGTCGACGACGACGACTATATTTTAGAAGTTGCTAGTTGTTAGAAAAAGAAAAAGTGGCAGAAGTGTTTTCGATCATACGTGTTTAAAAAATTCATAAATTAAAAAATTATTAATAATATTGAACATTGGTATTGCAATTTAAATAATGATCCCTTGAAAAACTTATTAAAAAATACTACTACATTATAAAAGTTGATAAGTGCAGCTATTTGATTAATACTAAAATAACAAGGTAAAAAGAATGTGAAATCTAAAAAAATATTATTGTTCAAGCCAAGTCTAATACTACATATGTACATACATACATAAATGCATATGTATGTTCATATAAGCCAAGTTTATTAGTAAAACATATTATATGAAAGAATTTTAGGAAGGTGACAACGGGCGCGCCTTTATTGAAAAAATATTTAATTGTTTGAGAAAAGAAAACAAATATAAATGTAAGTACAGTGTATGTCAAAAATCTTATGATTGCAAAATTTCATAAATATTAAAATATTAAATTTCATAAATATTAAAAATAATAAATGTTAATTTTTTTATTTAATAAGTTTTTTTTAAATATTTTTTTTTAACCTTAATTTTTAATCACATTTAATTTTTAATAACACATTGTACGTATATTTTTACCTAATTGACAAAGGTATGCGATTTTAAACTTAAACATCTTTAGTTAGCCAATAACTATAGTTACTTACATACTTACATATGTATGTAGGTTTTTAGTTAAATGATCCACTTATTAGGGCTAATAGTTCAGTGCAATTTAAACTCTGTTTTTGGTTTTTATTGTGTTTAAACCAGCTAATCTATAAATCAGCAAACATATAAACCAACTTTAAACGCATACAATTGGGCGTTTAAACTACCAATACAGACCATAAGAATTTGACAACATTAATCGTAGTGTTGCCACAATATTATTTTTAAACTGCATCTATATATGTACATAAAAATGAAAAATGTTTGTCTGTTTAGGAGTCTATAATCCTAAACTACCAACCCGATTTTCCTGAAATTTTTACAGTCACATCACGTGAAAAATAAAATAGATTACTTATTTTTTTGATGGGGGCAAGGAAGTAGTACCCCCATAGGATGCCAAGATTAAGTATCGCATATCTTATGAGTCGCTGCACCTATTTTTTTTAAGTTTTTGTAGTAGGATCTTTGGAGCCCCGAAATTGAAATAAGATAGCAGCAGGGGAAGTGGGACGCTAGTATTAAAAATCGCATATCTTAAAAACTGATGTAGTCAGTATGTTCAAACTTGGTAGGAGTCATTCTTAAGGGAATAGGCGCAGGGGGAGCAATACCCCATATAGGAAGAATATATTAAAACGTGATTAAAGCCACTATTAATGTTAACTATAAATTTCAAAATTTAAATGAGTGGAGTAGACGGAACAGGAGCAGTATCCCCCATAGAACGAAAATATTAAATATCGCATATGGGCAGTTCCAGCGAAAAGTCTACTTTGAGTAACCTAACGCCAAAAATAATTTAAATTGTTTCTCAAAAAATTTTATATGTATAGTTTACTTTTTTATATAAAGCGCAAATAGCTCTACGTTAAGTAACAAAAGAGATAACGGTTGAACAACATGGTCCTAAAATACAACCTTATTTGCATTCTGGCGTTACATGAAAAAAGTAGTCAATTCGCTGAAAATATCCATATTTACCTTAAAACGAGCAAAGATTTTTAAATTTGATAGTTTGGAAAATAAATCCAAAAAAGTCCAAATTTTACTAAAAAAAAAGGTTTTATGCAAAACGTCTTGCCCAGTTCGCAGTCTTATTCAGTTTTGTAATGCAATTCAAAATCCACTTCCGTTTTTTTAACGTCACACCAGCGCATATTTTTGCTTATATGTATATGTATGCAAATCCTTAGCGTCGATTGCTGTAATTATTTTTCTCAATAGTGCTACTTCGTTACTTTGTATATATCAAAACCCTTTTTACAAATTTGACTTCTTCATTTAATTTTTTTACATTTTGTCGTACAAATAACTCGACACGTCGAAATGGAAATGCCCATATCTGAAAACAAAGTCTTTAAGCTTTGTAGGACCCACTCTTATGGTTAACTACACCTTCAAAATAAATTAATAAAAGGGGTAGGTGCAGGGAAAGCAATAAATATGTATGTATATACAAATTAAAATGCTTATGTTTCTGTGATTTCCCTAGGAACTACTAAACGGATTTTCCTGAAATTTTCACAGTCCTTTCACCCGTCGTTAAAGTAAAAGCTTCTAAGTTTGGAAAAAAATTGTTTGGTTATCAATACAATATATCTTGCAAAAAGCACGCTAGACTAGAAAAGGACAATATTAAAAATATCTAAAGAAGGACAAAAGGAAATTTTGGTATTTGGGGGTAGCAAAGCGCACCAGTTAAGGCTGGTATAATAAATATCTATGTATGTATGGATTAATGGGGCACTGATTTTCACCTGTTGAGTTTAAACTACATATAAATTAATGTTAAGTTCAACTAAACTAGAGTTTAAACATTCGCTGATTTTTAAGTCTTTAAAATCAATTATCTATTTGTTTTTAAAAACCCAGGTTTTTCTTATTGTCAAAAAAAATTACATTTTGTCTTAAAGTAATTTTAGGGATGGTCGCTAAATTGTTTTTTTAATGTTAACATTTAAGAAAGTTAAATCTATATATGCTCGATAAGAAATAAATTTGCAGATTTTTTGGGCAAATTTAATCTAAATACCAACGTAATAAGATGGTTAACGGACACAGAGCCTAATTTGGAAAGAAGTTTTTAAGGGGAATATGTGAAAATTATAGACCGATTCTCACCACTTGCATAAACTTCGTCTAAAGTACAATTAATATCCATTTACCAAATTTGATCAAATTATCTACAAACTTGCAACTTGTACTTTGCGCACAAAGTTAACATGTGCAGACAACCAGCCAGTCGGATGGATTGACATAGTTTAAAAAGTGATTCTGAGTCAATCGATAAACGGAAAAAATTAATTACTAAATATGGCTTGAACAAAGAGAATTTGGCATGATTCTCGTTCAAGCGAAAAATTAATTATTCTAAATATATGTGTGGCTTGGCTTAAGCAAAAAAAAAGATTAAAATCAAGAAATTATTCCATTCTTATTCTTGAGTCATAGAATACGTCTGCCAAACAGCCGAACTATTTCTAAGTGATAGTTTTTAAGATATTCAGCCCAATTATGAATAAAAACTCCCCGGAAGTTTTCGTCCATTTTTCTTATGTTAATCAATTGTAAAAATGGGAAAAACTCCCGGGGAATTTGAATTCATAACTGGGCTGATTAATTTTCAAAATTTTTAGGAACCTATTCCCATATCTCGAAAACAAAGCAGGGTAACAAAACGAAACAAAACTTTTGGATCAAAATCAATGGCAACCCTTTCGGGCGGGCCTCTTAATTACTGGGGGTCAATTTTTGATGTTTTTTATTTTATTTTTTACAAAAGAGAGTTTTTTCAGGGACCGTTAGAGTTATTCCTTTTTTCATAAAAGTCAGATGAAAACAGTTATTTTTTAATTTTTATTTTTTTGAACAAAAATAACCGTTATTTTTTGATTTTTATTTATTGAACAATTACTTAAAAATGTTATATTTGTTAAACAAAAATAACTGTTATTTTTTGATTTTTATTTTTTCGTTAAAAAATAACAGTTATTCTCTAAAGAAATGTATGTACGTGTTTTAATAATTAAGTTGACTATATATATTTCTTTTAATGTGCATAATGCATTAAACGCATTCACCACAGCAGGATACACGAACACACGACTACAAATGCTGCTGGGTGCAATTATAGTTGTGTAGTCAGCTACTGAATTATGTTGAAGACGGCAGCTACAATTAAAAAAATATAAACAGCTGTTTTTTTACTGTGTGTTTATATTTCAGTGGTGCCACTATCACTTTTTTACTTTTATAAAATGAAAAACATGCATAATTGTATACTTTTATACAAACTTAGTTTAAGATTATAAATATATATATATACTTATTTATAATACATTTTATAACGTAAAAACTAATGAATGTACTATAAAACATTTAAGATATTTTAATTTTGTTGTTTTTGGAACTAATAAACAATATAATTTTAACGGCAGATTTAATAAAAAAATACATATAAACTGCATAAAAATAAAATAAATTTTCCGTCACCGAGCGTGGTATAGGTCGTAAAAGTTTCAAAACACTTTGGGTACGTACGTTAATGCATGAAAACTATTCATCAATGCTGCAGTGATGCAAAATGTTGTTGCTGATGCGTAATTACCAGTTGCATTTGTGTTGCTGATACTTTTTTACTGCACAACAGCTGTGCAAAGTTTGAATTTCAAAAGTTTAATAAGCAAACTTAAAATAATAATAAAAATGTTATCAACAACAACGATGTCAAATTTTATTAAAAATATTGCACCAAGAAGTGACAGTTTTCTTATAAATGACAAGAAAAACGATCAAAAAAGAAAAAAAAAAAAAGGATTTCTTTTATGTCAAAAGTTTTTGCTTCAGAAAATTAACAAAATTTGTTATGATTGCATTATTTTTTACGGTTTTAGGCGTACTAAACTGTTTTCCGGTAGTAGGGTTTATATGTGGCCTAAGGTAAATTATAGACCGATCGTCACGAAATTTCACAGTGTTATTTCTAGTCCTATAAAACTGACGACCCAAAATTTGTTATGATTGCATTATTTTTTACGGTCTTAGGCATACTAAACTGTTTTCCGGGAGTAGGGTTTCTATGAGGCCTAGGGTAAATTATGTACCGATCTTCACGAAAGTTCACAGTATCATTTATAGTCCTATAAAACTGTGACGAGCAAAAATTTGTTATGATTGCATTATTTTTTACGGTCTTAGGCGTACTAAACTGTTTTCCGGCAGTAGGGTTTATATGGGGCCTAAGGTAAATTATGGACCGATCGTCACGAAATTTCACAGTGTTATTTCTAGTCCTAAAAAACTGTGACGTACCAAATTTTGTTACGCTAGCGTTAATTTTTACGTTTTAATGCGTACTAAACTGTTTTCCGGGAGTAGTGTTTATACGGGACTGAGGGTAAATTATGGACGGATCTTCACGAAATTTAACAGTCAAATAAAACAAATTTTTACATAATCTTATCTCATTCCGTGCCTTGTTCCAGCATTTATGTTAGTTTTTGTAACAAAATTATCAATTTTTTTAGGTGGTGGTTCCACATTTTGATTCATAGCCCTGGTCCTACTGAATCGATTTTGCTGGATTTCAATCCCAAACTGCTTAGGATAACTACAAACAATTTGGCACCAAGTTTGTTCATTTTTTTTGAGTTGTTCGAAAGTGAGCGTGTTTTCAACAGACGGACATGGCTAAATCGACTTAGAATTACTCAAGGCCCCAGAATATATACAGCCGTATTCATAACAAAAAGTTAGCCACAGTTTGTACACTACGACCAACGAGCTGCTAACTAGAATGCCGATTAAGCTTAGCAGCTTGTTGGCACAAAGTTAATTCATAACGAACTTTTCTCCATCTGCCAACTTCTAATAAATCAACTCTGAATTTTAATGATGCCATATTATATTACTCAAAATTACAACACGTTTTGCATTAATCACCGCTGGTTTTGACATTACCTTTTTTTATATAAAACATTTAAAAAAGTTTTTAAAATTAAAAGTAAAAGACAATTTAATTTTTAATAAAATGGAAAAGCAAGTGAAAAGATCTGTAAATTGGGATCAGGATGAAAAAGTAAGTAAAACAGTAATTGGTAATATAGGAAAACATTAATATAACCATATATTTTTCAGGATTTACTATCAAACCTAATTTTGGAAAAATTAGAAATTTTAGAAAATGCAAAAATCGACACTAATACTAATAAAAAGAAGAAGGAGGCATGGAATAGTGTTCACAATTTATTTAATACAGTTTCAAAGCACAACAGAACATTGGAACAAATTCAGAACCAGTGGCGCAAAACCAAGTCCATTGCGAAAACAAAAAACTTTGCATATGTCAGACAAAGAAAGCAGACAGGTGGTGGTCCAGCACCTGTACCATTAAACACCGTTGAGGAGGAGTTGGTTTGCCGATTACCAAAACATTTTGAAATCGATAGCAATATTTATGACAGCAACTCGTCGAAAATCGAAACAAATTCACCGGATAAAACGGATTATGAAGTCTTAAATGATGAAGAAGATACTCCAATTAAGAACCCAATAGAATTTAAAAGAAAAAAAAACAATAAGTGTCAAAGCGAATTTGAAAATGAAAAGAGAATTAAACTATTAGACATAAGTATTAAACAAAAAGAATTAGAAATAAAATATATGGAAGAAAACCACAATATACAAAAAAGAAGAATCGAAAAATTAGAAATCCAGGAAAACGAGGAACATATTTTAAAACTTGAAAAAATTAAATTAGAAGTTGAAAAATTAAAGACAAGTGGATTTTTTACTTAATTTAGTATTCATTTTAATTAAATGTGTTTTTTTTTTTGTTTTGTTATACAGTTTTAATTTATTTTTGTATATTATTTTTGTTTTTTTCTCTTCTATAAAATAAATTGTGATTTAAATTTAGTTTTATATTTTAATGAAAAAAAAAATTTATTATTTATTTTCAACAATTAGAAACTGGGAATTATTTCCTTCCGAAGGTTAATTTATATTATATTCAACATTTTTAATTTTACGAATTTATTCTATGAGCTAAATTTCAGTTATGTATTTTATAAAGCTTTTTTGTAATAGTTCTATTCCTTAAATTTTTCAGAAATGACTTTATACACTACCAGACTATTATATTGTATTTTCTTGTTACATTTTACCTTAGCTTTCCTTTGGAAAGCAATGAGGTATATTTTATGTACAGAAAAATTTACAATTATTAGACACCAGTGAGACACAAAGAATGCTGACGAAGGCCGTAGCGGGCCAGAAAATGCATTACATTCTGCTGGTGTCTAATAATTGTAAATTTTTCTGTACATAAAATATACCTCATTGCTTTCCAAAGGAAAGCTAAGGTAAAATGTAACAAGAAAATACAATATAATAGTCTGGTAGTGTATAAAGTCATTTCTGAAAAATTTAAGGAATAGAACTATTACAAAAAAGCTTTATAAAATACATAACTGAAATTTAGCTCATAGAATAAATTCGAAAAATTAAAAATGTTGAATTATTTATTTTCTGAACTTTTTTGTGTTATTTTTATAAAACAAAACGATTGCTTTTTTTAATAAAAACGGAAAAAAAATGTTATTTATAAAAAGATGAAGATTATGGAATATACGGTTGATAAACTGTCTATGAAAAATAACTTAAAAAAAAGACCAAAAAGTTAATGATGGTAGTGAAGGCTTAACATTAAATACAAAGAAAAAAGCTGTTGCGAAACAATTCCAACACACATACTTAAAAATATAACAAATGTACATTGTGAAGAATTTGTTGAATAGTTTGTTAAAAAATCAAATTCATTATGAAAATTTAGAAATTTTGCTGAATGTATATATCACGAGAAATGTTTTCATCTTCGGTGTTACCCTGGAAATCTTCACTTCCTGAACCAGGACTTTCAACATCATTTCCATCTGCAAAAATTTAAACATAAAAACAATTGTCATTCTATTTTATAACTAAATATATATTTTAATCTTACCAAAAGTTTGATCTTCATAAATAATAGATAAGTTATGAAGAACAGCTAGAGCCACAATTAAAACTTTTCCATTACTTTTGGAAATTCGCATTTTTTCCAAAAGGATACGAAATCTGCTCTTCCATACACCGAAAACTCTTTCTACAACATTTCTCGTTTTTATGTGCACTTTGTTATACATTTCTTCTTGTGAATTTTTCGGGTTCTGTACGGGCGTAAATAAATAGTTGGTGCACTTGTATCCACCGCCCCCTAGTAATCGACCCACAAAATCACCTTTCTCAAATCTTTCTTTTATTTTGCTCTCGTTAAATATTCTGGAGTCGTGTGAGCTTCCTCTCCAGCAGGCAACAATGTCGGTAATTTTTAACGAGGCATCACAAACAACCTGGAAATGTTAAAAACCAATATATTTCGTTTAAGTCATTTTACGCATAAACATACCTGTACGTTAAGAGAGAAGTATCCCTTTCGGTTTACAAACAATTGGGCATCATCGCCACCAACAGCTTGGATTCGAATGTGGGTGCAGTCAATAGCCCCAATTACGTTTTTAAATCCAGCGATTTGTTTAAATTTATCAATTTCGACGATTTGTTCTTCAGCTAATGTTGCCATTTTAATAACAGATTTGGCCTTTTTGGCAAACGCCTGTGCAACCTTTGCACAAATTCTACTCATCGTGGGTTGGGAAAAACCATGGTACTCTGCACAATCGTCTTGCACCTGGTTGCGGCCCCAACACCTTAATGCTGCCAGCACTTGTATGTATGGTGGAATGCAACCGCCATTCCTTTTTCCTTTACCTATTAGATTAGCCTCCACAAGTTTGATCAACTTTTTTGTATTTTCTTTTGAAAATCTATATTTTGTAGAAATTCCTCTTCGCTGTATTGCAAATATGGATTTCTCCTTTTTTTGTAAAATTTTTTATTTCGACAACAGGCTTTTAAATATTTTAAATTATCTAAAGTGTCGAGCGTTTCCATTATTTATTTTTCGCGCACAAAATTTTTGATTTTTCTTTAATTTATAAACAATGTTTGACATTAAACAGCTGTTTTTCACAAGTTGGCAAACGTTTGGCAGCTCGTTAGCAGGAGTTTGGCAAATAGTTAGCCAGAGTTTGGTACGTGTATTATAAATAAACTTTGTGCTAACTTCATGCCAAATTTTCATTATGAATACGGCTGATATACTTTATGGGGTCTGAGTTGAATAATAAAAAAGTTTCACACGGAATGACAAACTTAATATACCCTCTTCACAACTAATTGTAGTGGAGGGTATAAAAATGGGAAAAAACTCCCGAGGAATTTTTTTTTTATAATTGCGCTGTATGTATAGGGAAGAATACTTCAAGCTTTTATAAACCATATTTTTAGTATCTCCATCATATAAGATTTTATATTTTTAAGCTTTAAAAAAATTTATTTTAGAAAATTTCTCATTATATTTATAAGTTTGAGTAAAAATATATACATACGTATGTTGTAATAATTTGTGTTTTATCTGTGGCATTTTTACAAAACATCTTAAGTCAAATTTAAAAAGTTAAAAAAAATGTTGTTAATCATACGAATTTTCATTCAAAAATAATTTTTGCTTACGTTTTTAAAATTTTGTATTATAAACGGAATTTTTCTTTAATTTTGGTTTATTATATTATGTAACAAAAATGATTTTTGCCTCGAGTTTTTTTTTAAACTTTTTTGCTATCTTATCTCGACTTAAGATGTTTTGTCAAAATGCCACAGATATTTAATTATTGTAATATGTACATAATTAATTGAGTGTTCCGCAAGGCCGAAAACCCGCAATAAAGAAAAAGTTTACTAAGCAATTATCTAGGGTAAAATAAATAAATATCGACATAATTTAAAGACAAAGCCAATTTTGTAAAAAAAATGTCAGCCACAGAGTATGAATATATAATATTACCTCTTAATTGGAAATCGGTATGCTGTAAACGCCATGTAAAACACATTTTGAAGCAATTTCCAATGATTCCCATATGTGGATAAAGTATTTTGCAACTTTTACGACCTGAACTATGAGCTCTGGCGCGAACAACATGTTCCCATAGAACTTCTTTCAAGAATAAAAAACATTTTATAACAATCAATTTGGTGTTGAGTCGAGTTAATATTCTTGTTTCAAGCCGATTCTTTTCTGTTGAACAAAAAAATAAAATTTAATTTTTAAGCACTCATTCTTTAAATTTTTTTTTTTTATTAGCAACACTTTGTCTGTTTTGTAGTGGACAAAAATAAAAATTAGTTTTATTTGACTACAACGACAAAATAAGCACAGACAACAACCTGCAGCCATGTAGCCGTGTCGTCGTGAAAATAATCATTGCCATATACACACATGTATTCTATTTTTGACATATTGAAGCCGGTAGCTTGCTGTCTCGAATGAGTTTAATACTTAAGAAATCACAATGATGATTACACATTAAAATAAACGTTTAAAGTCAACTAAATTATTATTCCCGTACATTTCTATACTTGTAACAATATCAAAGCTTAAACAACAACAATAAACCGTGAGTTTATCTTTTCTTTTTTTTTTTGTTCAAAAAATAAAAATCACAAAATAACTGTTAATTTTAATCGAAAAAATAAGAATCAAAACTTTAAAAATAAATATATTTTATCGTAGACAAGTTCATATCGAGCCCTAACCTCAAATACGGTAAGCGCCAAAAATCAAATTTTACAGGAGAGAGTTTTTTATTTTATTGCATATAAATGTTGTATGAAATTTGTCGCTTACGATAAAATTGTTATTGCTATAAAATCGTAGCGGTACTTACCCTAGGTCTACACTAAAGATAAATATCTCAGCCAGTTAGCAATAACGTCGGCAGAATAACAAAGCAATATTTCTTATTGCTCAGCTTATGTCAAAGGCATGGGAAAACGTATTTATGTTAACTCATAATTTGAAAAACATCAAGGAAGAAGGTGCAGTGTAAAAACTGGCGCTTTCTTCCAAAAATTTTTTTATTGATATAAAATCTTTCTTATTCGACTTTATTATTAAAATGTATATTAATTTGTTTAAGCTTGAGGTCTTTTTTATATAAAAATATTAATTTTACTTTAACAAAAAAAAATTAATAAAACTAATATTTTTATATAAAGAAGAACTCAAACTTTAACAAATTAATGAGGGTATTCACGTCACAAGTTGCACCCTTGCAAAAAAGCAAAAGTGCGAAAATATAACAACAACCACACAGACAATTAGTTGTGCGTAAATAATTCGTCGTGCGGGAGTTTATGTGCTCTATCCGCCATTTTACACATTTCGAGTTAATTATGCCACTTTAGGTTTTCGACCCCAAATTTTTCAAATATGTAATCCGTTTTCGGCTATCTCATCTAGTTTCTGAGATAAATAGTGTCTGTTTTGTTCTATATCCTTCAAACCTGAATTATGTTAAAACTTCAAGATCGATTTTCTCAAAATACACTTTTGGCATATAGAGCACATAAACTCCCGCACGACGAATTGTCTTTGTGGTTGTTGTTATATTTTTGCACTTTTGCTTTTTTGCAAGGGTGCAACTTGTGACGTGAATACCCCCAATATAAATTTAAATAATAAAGGTCGATTAAGAAAAAAATTACATATATAAATAAAAATAATTTTTGTGATTTTATTTTAGTGTTTATTAAATTCATTAATTTAATTCTTTTACTACAATTATAATTTGCTACCATTTCACAAATTTAATTTCTTTCTCACACAATTTGCTTTTATATTTTTCTTTTTTGCTTCTTTTTTCTCAATTGATAACCAAATTTGACGTTTTATGTAAGCAATAATTGTCAACGAAAATGGACTAACAATTATTGCAACATAAATTGTCGGCAATAAATATGTACAAGAAATTGCTGTCTACATTAAAGATAACATAATTTTGACATTTACTGCAATATATGTTGCAATAATTATCTCTGGTATAGACGGGCAGTTAGGAGATGATGCAAGTGTTGCCAATAAAGTCATTTATTTTTTTTTTTAGTATTTAGTATTTAAATTAAAATTAGTATTAAAATACTTTTAATATTAAAAAAAAAATATTATATTAATGCTAATTACATTTGCTGTAAGTTCTTTATAAATAAATTGAATTTTATAAAATTTGTAAATTTTTTTCTAAATACATTGTAATTTCATTTAATTTTCATATTATGTTGTAATTTATTAAATAGTTTAAAACCCTTATAAAAAAGAGATCGTTGCATGTGTGTTGTCGTGACTTTTTGGATTCGAAAATCCACGGCATTCCTTAGCCCATATGGTTGTACTTCTCCAACATACTTAATTTGATCGCACATATATTGTGGGGCATCACCTTGTTTCATTTTTTTTAATAAAAATTAAAGTATTGATTTTCAGCAGCTGATTTATATTCTTCCATTCAAGTTCTCCAAGCATCTCGGTTATGTATGCATATCGATTGCGTCGATCCACATTCAAAATGTGGTTTTATTATAGTATTATAGATATTTATTGCAGTTGTTTTAGATATTTTATTTCTAATTCTTTTACATTTTACGATTTTTTTACATGTATAGTATATATGTTCTTTAAATTTTAACTCTTTATTATAAATCCGAGATATTTAATATGTTCAACTTTTTCTATTATTTTATCATTAATTTTAAATCAGTACCCACATTTATTTAAATTTTTTTTGTTTTATTTTCGTTTAGTTTTAATTTATTCATTTTTAACCAAGTATTGATTTTATTGATGTCATGGTAAAATGTGGAACCACCACCAAAAAAATTTATAATTTTGTTACAAAAAATAACATAAATGCTGGAACAAGGCACGGAATGAGATAAGATTTTGCAAAAATTTGTTTTATTTGAATGGAAATCACGCTGTTAAATTTCGTGAAGATCCGTCCATAATTTACCCTAAGCCCCATATAAACACTGCTCCCGGAAAACAGTTTAGTACGCCTAAAACCGTAAAAAATAACGCTAGCGTAACAAAATTTGGTACGTCACAGTTTTAAAGGACTAGAAATGACGCTGTGAAATTTCGTGATGATCGGTCCATAATTTACCTTAGGCCCCATATAAACCCTACTACCGGAAAACAGTTTAGTCGCCTAAAACCATAATTAATAACAAATCGTCACAGTTTAAGATAATAATAACATCATACAGATATTACTCCTTAAACATTCGAACTGTCGGTGGAGGGTATCAAAGATTCGGCACAGCCGAATATAGCACTCTAACTTGTTTTATTAAGAAAATATCTTAATTTTTTCTTAGAATAAAGAAAATTTTCCTAAAATTCAAGAATTTTTTTTAATCTGGAAAAAACAAACTTTATTTCTTAAAACAAAAACCAACTAATTTTTTTTACTTTTAAATAAAACTTTGAAATTAAACACATGTTTGTATTCGATTTTTAACTCAATACGATATTCAATACGGCGCACAGTTTTTTTGTTGCAAAAATCATATCTTTTGATATATTTAAGATATTTAAAAAAATGAAAAGATATTAAAGGGGACACTTTAGGCTTCAAAATAATGTTTACGACATACTGCCAGAGGTACCGGGCTCTTAAATTGCAATCAAAGTAGGATATTTTTTCCGGTATAAATTTAACATGTTTATTTTATATAATTTGTTTTTATTTGTATCGTTAATACATATTTTTGTAAACTTTTAATACTTAAATCTAAGTCAATTTATATTATATAACTAGTTTAACCTGGTGAGCTTTGCAATACATGTTGTTTAAATCCAAAAGTCTAGAAAATAAAACCACTCTTACATAACATGTTAAACTAATATTAAATTTTTTATTAATATTAAAGAAACACATTTTTGAAATATTTTTAATATTAATATATACATAAATACTATAGATATATAGATATTAAATAAATTAGAAAAGGTCCTCATTCTGGCTAATCCGTGAAATCTTGCAAGTATTCGTGTATCTAAATATTTTGTAGTCTTTGCTTTTGAATTCCTGGGCTTCTTCTGACAACTCTCCAACTGGTAATAATTGATACTCAATTCAATTTTTACCATGAGCCAAAATCTTTTGAACTGTAGGAGTAAGTTTCTTTTCGAGAGTACATTTGAGCAAAAAGTTGGCTCATAATCATCAAAATTTGGGCAATATACCATTTCTCTAGAGTTAATAGCAACTATTATAACTGCAAACCTTTTTATAATATTATTGTCGACCCAAGTGATTCGGGCTGTTACCTTATCGTTTTCAAAAAATGCTCTGCACATATAAACATCGTTAGTATTTCCATACCCTTGCTTTAAGCAGTCTTCCTTCAGTCCGAGCTCCTTAAGAAATTCATTTTGCTTTTTTTTGGTGTTGTGTTCTTATCAAAACATTTTCTTCTCGCGGAACTTTATGCGCTTGTCTTTAAATAAACTCCATGTACCTAATTCTGGCATGTAACGGAGAAATTTCATATTCATAATTTTGCTCATCACTTGAATCATCAAAATTTTGAAAGTTTTTCTGTGACTTTTTGCAATCTGCACACTTTAAGTCGACGAGGTATTTGTTCTTACATTTAAGACTTTTCCATCAATCATTGTAAGAAAAAATCCATAATCAATCGAAACAGTTTTTCCATTCTTCATTTCAAGAACAAAAAGCTTTTGTTCAGAAATTTCGGACGGCAAAAATTAACTGATTTAACTTCTCAGTCGTAAAGGAACTACAGAAGCCATAAGCATATTTGCATATGTAATAGTCGTTGGTCGATATTGTTTATTTGCGTATCCGGAAGTGATACTGCTTCCTCTTCAGGCAAACTTTGAATAAGGGGTTTGGCTGTATGATCCATCAAGTCTTGCATTTTAACCTCTGCTGATACTT
The DNA here is from genome assembly GCA_930367215.1 of Pollenia angustigena. Lineage (NCBI taxonomy): Eukaryota > Metazoa > Arthropoda > Insecta > Diptera > Polleniidae > Pollenia > Pollenia angustigena. Next base: position 18,626,644 of record OV884061.1, on the reverse strand, counting down.
CAGTAACCTTTACATTAGATGGCACTGCTTCTTTTTTTGGCAGATGTAACCTTGTTGTATCCAGGAAGAATATTCACATTATGATTCCTTAATGAGCTTCGTAAAATATAATATTTTTCCATTGATAAACCCCAATCGCCCAACGCTATGGCTTCTTCTATGCTATACTTTGTGGGTTAAGCATTTGGAGGAGTTGGAATGAATACTCTCTTTGATCCTCTGCAGTCGGATTTGGCCTGCACGCACCACAGCTTTTGTAATGTCGGACCTTGATTTATTTTTATCTTTTACATACTTAAGACTTCCGAAAGGTTCGATTGAGATATATCTTTTGTGGCATTTTGAAGTTTACGCTTTCTTGTGTACTCAGAACACACGTTTATAGCTTTTGCAGGTCTTACTCTATTGCTATCGAGGATGTTCTTCGATGTTTTCAAAAGTTGTTACTGCATTTAGCCAGTCTGGGTTGTTTTTCATAAATATTTTCTTCGCACTGTCTGAGGCAAGACATTTTTTATGCCCTTCACCGAAGGTAAAAGGGTATATATAACTTTGTCATTCCGTTTGTAATTTCTACAATATTGATCCTACACCCTATAAAGTATATATATTCTCGGTCCTTGTGAAAAGCGATGTTCAAATCCGGATGTCCGTCCGTCCGTCTGTCTGTTGAAATGGGTTTTCCGAAGCCCCCAGAAATGATCGGGGCTTGGTTGGTGTATGCATCTGTCAGGTATTCTTATTATAATTTTGCTATTGAAATTCAGCCAGATCGGTCCAAAAATGGCTGAGATATGAGTAAAAAACCACGGCTACCTCTAATTTTTTCCAAAAATCCCTTGTTGTTGTAATTTTATTACTTTTTTCTGTATACCTGGATGTAATGTCATTTATATAGGATGGCAACCCTCTTCATTATTTGACATTCCTTTTTTATATTCATCCTTAATTGTATGTATTCTAGCATTCAAAGATCATATTTCAACACGCGTGCTTTTACCCGATCTCTTTTTTGTAAAGTACACATTTTATACCATATTAGATTATAGTTATTATTAATAAAACACATTGGATTTAATAATAATACGTTATAGAGTCATTTTTATTAATAGTAGCAAACATAACAGATTGGCGACGACGGTAAAAATAAGAAGTGCATAATCGTATATAACCTAACAAAATAGAGGCTCAAGTGCAACAATTGCTACAAGCAATTACGGCGATGACCACGGCAATGCAACGCCAGCAAGTCCAGCCGAACCAACAAGCCACCAACACCAACGTAAACATCATCTCAAACTTTGATGCGTTTGACCCGAAAACCGAATTATTTAAAACCTACAGGGAACGCCTGGAAATTCATCTACTACAAATAAAGAAGATTTTTGAAGACAAAGAAATGTGTGCTAAATTGCTGCTGCAGTACATTGGTTCATCAACTTATACGCTTTTGACTACGTTGGCGGCAAATAAAAACATAAATCAGCTAGAGTACGATGATATTGTGGCACTTTTAGAAGCACATTTCTGTCCTAAGAAAAATGTTTTGGTAGATCAACACCGTTTTCTTTGTGAAGTTCAGAACGAGAGCCAGTCTATTGCAGATTTTGTTGCGGTTTTGCAGAAAAGGGGAACTGAATGTGAGTTTGTATGCTACTGTAAAAAGTCTGTGGCAAACATTTTCCTTAGGGCTCAGTTCATCCGAGGGGTACGTGATGGATACATACGCGAACAATTGCTACAAAACCCAAAGGCAACATTTTCAGAGATTGTAGAAAAAGCAACAGCATTAGAAGCGGCAAAAATAGACAACAAGGTAATTGGTAATAGTTCATCGTGTGCAACAAGAGACATTCATCAAACGCAACACCAATACACACACAATCATAGAGGGCGAAATCGTAATCGTAGCATCTCTAGAAAACAGCCATCAAAATCAACAACAAGAGTAAATTACAGCGAATTAGGTATCGAAGGGTTGTGTCTTAGATGCGGTCGTAACAATCATTTATCAACAGAGTGCACCGTAAACAAAAAGAACTTAAATTGTCGAGCATGGGGTAAAGCAGGGCACGTCAAGCAAGTGTGTATACAGAGCAAAATTAAACAAAGCAAATCAAACAAAATTAGCAACGACAACACGTCAAGTTCAATTGAAACGTACACAAGTGAAGAAGAACATTTTGGAGTTAATCAAATTATCGACATTTACAATAAAAACGTAATTTCATCAATAGATTCACAAAAATTTTTTATAGATGTGGCAATAGACGGCAAAACACAAAAGTTTGAAGTGGATTCAGGTGCGGGGTATACCCTTATACCTGAGACAGATTTTAAAAAATTAAATATCGAGTCAACAATCAACAAAACTAACATTGCTTTTCGAGCATACACCGGGGATGTGTTTGTACCTCTGGGTGTTGTAAATGTCAACGTAAAATATAAAAACAAATCATCAAAAGAAGACATGTACATTGTATCATCAAAACATGCAGCATTATTGGGTCGTGTCTGGATACGTCATTTAAAAATCAACCTTACAGACATTGACCAATGCGAGCGTAAAGAAGAAGAAGGAAATGAACAAGTAAATTCAATAACAAAAATTGAGCAGCAGTTCTCAGAAATTTTTCAGGAGAAGGTGGGATGCATTCCTGATTTAGTTTGTAGTCTAAAGCTAAACAAATGTGCTAAACCTGTATTTATCAAAGAAAGACAAGTTCCTTTTGCGCTCCGCGAAAAAGTAGAACGTGAGCTTGACAGTTTAGAAAAAGATGGCATAATAACGAAGGTAAATACCAGCAATTGGGGGTCACCATTGGTTGTGATACCAAAGCCAGATGGTAACGTACGGCTGTGCGTCGACTATAAGGTTGCGGTAAACCCACAGTTAGAGTCAGCTCACTATCCAATAAAAAGGATAGATGAAATTTTCAATAGCTTGAAAAATTTAAAATACTTTTGTAAGTTAGATTTGTTCAAAGCATATCTTCATGTATTGGTAGACGATGAGAGTAAACAAATTCAAACCATTTCAACCCACCGAGGTACGTACCAAATGAACCGGTTGTCATTCGGAATAAAAACCGCTCCAAGTGAATTTAATCGAATCCTTGATCAAATTTTACAAAATTTAGAAGGTACTGTTTCTTATTTTGACGACATTATAATCCATGGCAAAACGCTAAATCAGTGCGAAAGAAACTGTGAGTTCCCTGGTTCGAATCTTGGTTTTTTAAAAAGAATTTTTTTTTTATTTTTTTGTGTTCTAAAAAGGATCTAAAAAAATATTTACCAGTTTTCGCTTTTTAAATTTAGTTTATAATGAAGTTTTAAGTATTGTAAATATGTATGTATAGGTATGTAAAAATTATTTAGTTTTTGTCTAGTTGCTCTGTATTCTGCTCGCACAATGGCGAAGGGTATATAAGATTCGGCACAGCCGAATATAGCACTCTTACTTGTTTTTATTAATTGTTGAGTAAACGAAGTGAATTTTGCTTAGAACATCCAGTAGTGTAATTTTCCTCCCGCACTTTAAAACAAAAACTACCTAATATGAGCAAAAAAAAAAATTAACTAGATTATACAACAGCAGTTTATATTTAACTCAGTATAAAATAAATTTTAAAACTACCTGCCTATTTATATAAAAGGTGTTTTTAAATTCGAATAAATAAAAATATTGCATTAGTTTTGCCTACCTGTTTGGTAGAGCAAAAAATTGTTTATTATTTAACGAGAAGCAATAAAAATGTGTAACAAGTAACTTTATTTTCAGATAGAGTGTTCGAAAATAAACACTAAATATCGTTCCTTAGTGTTCGGTTCGGTAGATTTGTGGAAAACACAAACGCTAAAAGTGTTTGTATAGAAAATCATTTCGAACACGCTTTGAATACATCTATCGTGCGATTTTTACAACCAATTCTGCATATTTAATTAGATTTTGAAATCGGGATTTTAATTTCGGGCATATGAACCCAACCCAAATTTTTTAAAATTTTGTTTCTTTAAGCTTATCCCCCGAAGCTCTACTCTTGTCCGCAGGCCAGTCTTTGGCAGGAATGAAACCCGCAACTCTCGCACTGATAGACTAGCTCAGGGGGGTTACCGCGTATTTCGATTCGAAAGAAATCATTTACGGATTCGAACAATTTGTACTGTGTATTACGATTTTCGTAATATTTGTTTCGAATAAACGGACGTTTTTCATACTTTATTGAAAACAAAAATTCACTTTCTTAAAAGCCACTCTATTACGAACAAAAATTGTTCATCAAATTTCCCATTTTTTAAAAAATACAACCTCTGTCATCGTTTCGAACGATTACGAAAATCGTAATACACAGTACAAATTGTTCGAATCCGTAAATAATTTCTTTCGAATCGAAATACGCGGTAACCTCCCAGTATAGGCTACCCTACCGGGGCACTCAAACACGCTTATTGTGTTTGGCGTATTTAAAATACGCCTACGACTGTTTGGTAATAGATTAAAGGAAAAAAGTTCACGTTCTCTTTAATCTATTACCAAGCAGTCTTAGACAATCTGTTTTTTAATGAGATTGTAAGCATTAATTAGATGTAAAAATGTTTGAAAATTTCTAGAATTCTACTAAGCAGAGACAAAAAATGCTTTTGTAAAAACAAATTATCGAAAGGCAGATTATAGAGTAGGAATCGTTTTCCTTATTGTATGTTCGCAATAACGAACTGGAAAAATATATCAATTAAAATCAATTAAAACTTATATAAAAAATTTCATGAAGAATTGTTTAAAAAAAACATGTTGTTTATGATAGGATTTCGCGCGTTTTTTTTTTGCCTGTGAGCAGTGCTGCCAAAACATTTTTTGAAAAATACCTACGCATACAAAAAAAATCCCATTTTTCCCTACACTTTGAAAAAATGCTCCCACACGTCTAAAGACATTAAAATCAAAGAAAAAAAACTAATTTTATTCGCATATTATTAAATTAAATTCAGTGAAAAACCAAGAGGTTTTTTGAAATATGGATGGAGATGTTTTCTGATTTTAGGCAATTCGAAAAAAGTGGGCGTAAAAGTGGGCGGTGCAAAATTTTCTTTTCGTATAAATCTAAGTTGGACCATGGCGATCATTTTAAAGAAAAAATCGTCACAATTATATAGATGTCATTGGTGGTGTAATATGAAAATTGGATTTTGCCACGCCCCTCCGCCCGCAGACTTCACAGTGTCACCCGCCTGAATATTCTGAAGATTTCCTGAAAATTTCATCAAAATCGGCCTAGCCGTTTTGGAGTCCACACGTTACATACATACATACACACATCCTATTTTATATATTGTAGATAGAGATAGAAGATAGATAGATATAATGCAATGCGTGAAAAATATCTAAATTTTGGAAAATATAAAAAAATCAGCCCGATTTTCCCTACGCTCCAATTTTAGTATCAAAAAAAAATATATTGTTATTATATTTTTAATATGTATATAATATTTTTCTTAAGAGCATTGGTTTTTTGTGAGTAGATTGCTTTTTTTTTTGAGTAGAGGTTTGTAACCGACTAAGGCCAAAAGGCTAGGTTATTGAAAATGAAGCAATAAATAAAAACAAAAAAAAATAAAAATAAACTTTTGAAATGTTGCAGTCTAAATGAGCTAACTTAAAATGTATCCAAAATTCCCAATTTTACCCACTTCCAAAATTAACTTTTATTGCGACTATGGAAAATTCATTAAAAAACTATTTAAAATAATCGTGTTAATAAAAAGTACCATTTTGTACTCTGTTTTGTCCCTTTACGTGGTAGTTAAAGCAAAAAAAAAAAAATGAACTTTTTTGCAGTCTAGATGGGGTTGATCAAAATGTACCTAAAATTTCCCTATGTAGCCGATGTAGCTATAGAAATTCGTACGAAAAAAATTTTGGAGTTAAGATGTAGGACTACTTAACAAAAAGTGGTTTCGGTTTCGCCAATTTTTGACCATTTGATCTCTCCCTGGTCCAAACATTATAACATTCCATCTTTTTTCCAAGTTTCATCAAAATTGGTTTTTGAGCTTGATTATAGAACAAACATTTGTCTTTTTTACAATATACATATACATATATATATATATATATATATATATATATTAATTAGTTTGTTGAATTTCGCAACAGCTAGTTTTACATACAAAAACGTATTTTTTAAAGTTGAATTTTATTTACAGCAAGAAGTATATACATACATATGTACGTATGTATATTCTTAATTGGGACAATAACCATCAAAATTTTTTTCATTTTATTTGGTATTGCTTTCTTAAAATAAGCACGATAAAAAATGTCATATCCTCATTCAAATGGTGGTGATGGTGGAATCGGCGATTCCGGTAGCCATCGGGGTTATTCAGGCGACGAACGCGAATCTCGAAGTGGAGGCGAAGACGGAGGTGGCAGCGTTGGTCGTAATGAAGACAACGATATTATATTACATGATAAACCAACGTACTTGCTTGAACACTTAGCGACATTCACAGTAAATAAAGATTCTGGTATAGTATATCCAGCCGACGGAATGAGACGTTTGTTACAATTAGAAAAAACCACCGGAATTTGGTCACAAAAGATGCAATTATGTTTAGACTATCGATGGGTACTTATAATGGACTATGAAACAGGTGTAAGTAAATTAAGCACATATTTTTTTTTCCTAAGCATATATTTTTGGTTTTCAGAACATTATTGAAAGATTTCCGGCTTCGCTTATTCAAGAACCAACAGCATTTACTTCCACTGATGCTATGGAGTTGTATAATAACATTTTAGTGTTCATTGTTTCTGGTGGCAGTGGATCGCGTTCTGAAATGCATATTTTCCAAGTGAGTTATATATAAAGAATATATTTACTTTAATATGAAATTTGATTTAATTTAATAAAAATAGGTGAATACCTAACATTAAAATATTTTACCAAACGAAATGTCTCTAAAAACTTTTTCAAAAATTGTTTCATATTATTGAAGTAAAAAAGAGCTCAAATTTTTTAAACGAGTTTATACTCCGATTTCACTGCAGCTTGCTTGCGATTAATAAAAAATACTAATACATACATACTAGAGTTGTCAACCGATTAAGAATAATTCTATTAATCGATCAAACAAAAACAAACTCTTGTTCGAATAATTTTAAAATGGCTATTTTCGAATAACGAATAAATCTATTAATAAATGTCAATTAATTTAACAATTTTTTTTTTAATTAATGGCCTGTTCGTCGATTTCGAATGAAGACTGTAAAACAAAAACAATATACTTAATAATTTATTTTTGCTTTAAATGCAAGTTAAGCGAACGAAGTCTTCGTTCGAAATCGACGAACAAGCCATTAATGAAATCAAAGAATTTATAGAAGGTAACAAATATTGTAGCCATAGCCCTGATTGTAATTTATCTCAATCTTTAGTTAGCAAAAACCTTGTTGAGTACTCATAGTTTTTCAAAAATTTATTTCATGTTTTTGTTAAACTTATCTTTGAAAAACAATTATAACAACTGTTTTCTTTTTTAATCAGACGTTAAAAATATTTCAAGAAAGAATGTCTTTCACTTTCGGGTGAAAAACTTAGAGATAATCAAAAAGCATAAAAATAAAGAATTGATTTATATAAATCATATCATGATAGTATGAAATGTTGTTATTGTATTATATATATTTTTTTAAATTATATATATATTTACCATTTGCGCAAGTTTCACAATATTACCATTGAAAACGATGGAGTGGAGGATAATCCAACGAAATCAAAAAAATGCCGAACTTGTTCCAATGGAAAAATACATAAAAGAGAGACAGCAGTTGTTCTATAAAAGAAATTGTAGGCTGAAGATGGAAGGTCTGCAAAAGCTTTTCGAAAATCCAACTTAGTATCCGAATTTTAAAAATTAAGGGTTTTACGATTCCTCTAAGTGATACAACCGTATGGAGTTAAGATGAAAAGTTTTGTGCATCAAAAAAATAATAAATAATAGCGGATTTGAGAAAAAATTAAAAGAATATGGAAGATTTTCCATAGTTGTAGATGAATGGAAGGATGTATCTTATTTAAAACAGTGTTCGAAAATAAACAGTACATTATTTAGCGTTCGGCTCACACACCGAAGAACGATATCTATTTTTTTAGTGTTTGTGTAAACATACACAAACCTTAATACCGTTCGTAACTATTTTCAAGAAAGAACCGAACATTATATAATGTTCGGTTCTTCGTTAAAAAACAGAACAATTGTAGTGATACTGTAGAAAAACATTATATTTTAATGTTCTATAATGTTTTTTTCGTGTGTGTATTTTGTTTTTGTAAAAAAATGTTTGGTTTTTTTTTATCAGCAAAAAGCGACGAACATTAACGAGCCGAACCGAACACATTGAAGTTCGTGGATTTTCAAAAAAAAACCGAACGGAATTTCATGTTCTCATCATTTATTGAGTATGATGAAAACAGCATTATTTTTGTGTTCGAAAGATGACAAACAGGGAAACGTTATTTTTTTTAATGAATTTCTACACAAACACTATTAGCGTTTATGTTTTCCACAAATCTACTGAACCGAACATTAAAGAACGATATTTAGTGTTTATTTTCGAACACTGATTTAAAATATGTAATTTTTTTGTAAAAATAATTTTATTTATTCGTAATTCTCATCGATTAATCGATTAATTTTTTAGATTTAATCGTTTGATCGAACGAACAAAAACAATTATTTGAATTATTGGAACAAAGTTGAATGGCGAATAATTGACAACTCTAATACATACATCTTACGGAAATAGATTATCATATTTTTATGTAAAACTAAATTTCTAGTGAAAAGAAATATTTCTTAATTTATAAAAAAAAAAATTTAAGGTTTGTTCACGGTGGCATGTCAAGGTGTCACAGTGTGCATGGACACTGAAAATGTCATAATGTCCGTGGGCAATAAGACACTTTGCAAATGGACATTATGTTATTTTTAAAAATGTCATAAGGTCCATAACTACTAAAGAAGTTAAATATAAAAAAGATATACATACACGCAGAGAAAAACATGTTTTATTATGGTCACAACCAACAAAACTATTTTTAAAGAAACTTATTTAACCATAATATGGTTGTGGTTGCCAATGATTGGGTTAAATTAAACATGATATGGTAAAAAAAATTTTAAAAATGGTTTTGTTGTTTTTTATCTGGGTTCATATATTAAATATATAACAAAAACAATTTTGCGCGCAAAGATTTTCTCCCCTATGGTGTGCAGAGAAGCCTTAGTTAGCTAAGCCGGTCTTTGTTATACCATAGAGTAGGGTATTCATTTAATCGACCTTTTGCTTTAATCGGTTAATCGCTCGAATAATTAACCGAGGTTTTGTTTTGATCGGTTAATTTTGTTTTTGATCGATTAACCGATTAATAAAGTTTTTTTTTTATAAATTAAGTAATTTTATTTGGAGTTTATTAGTAAAAAAACAATAACAATAATTTTTGAACTACAACGAGCAAATAAAAAAACAATTCACAAATATTTAATACGCATTTTTCAATTAATACACATGGCGTGCTATCAAGTCATATCGTCATAATATTCTAAATAATATTTTACAATTGTTTAAAATAAAAATTGTTGTGTTTCAAATAAAATAAAAATTTTAATGGTGTTTTTTGATTTGATTTTCATTGATTCTTCACAACTGTACAGTAGAAATCTAAATTATAAGCGGTAGCCCACAACAGTCATATCGTCGGCTTAATATGCAAACCTGCTAACTCACTTTCAGCATTTTTAACAGGAGAGACAAAAAACTTTTAATTTTTCCTATTTGCAGCTTGATAGAAAATTAAAAAAAAATACAGTTAGTTTTACACCCGTTAAGACTCAAATAGAATAAAAACCACATGCTGGTCGACGAGGCGTACCTTTCTCTACCACACGGCATCAAAATCTCAATTAACATAAAAAGTGAATTTAGCCGGTTTGCATATTAAGCCGACGATATATATTTCTTGTAATTATATTAAGACATAAGACTTTATGCCTATCTTGTGAATCCCCCAAATATGTACAGTAGAATCCCGATAATTCGTAATCGCAAGGGACCGGCTATTTCTTACGAATTATAGGGGTTTTCGATTTAGCGGGGTTTCGATTTAACGGGGTTTAAATAAAACAAATACGAATAAACGGGGTTTTTCAATTTATTTACTAAAACGACACAAAAAACATAAAAAACAATGGTTAAAAATAAAATTTATAAAAATTATTCATGTAACAAACTGATCTTAAGAAAATAAATCCACACACAAGCAAAAATTCACGCAGAAATAAAATAGTGGTAAACAAAAAATCATTCTTTCCATGTTTTTGTTGTTTTTATTACGAATTATAAGTGGTAGTTAGCAAACAATTACGAATTATAAGAGGTAAAGGAGATTTTATTTGCAAAAAAATTACGAATTAGCGAGGGGACCAAAATGTATGGAAATTTTACGAATTAACGAGATTTTTTCAAGGGACCGACAGTTTATTACGAATTATCGGGAATTACGATTTATCGGGGTACGAATTATCGGGATTTGACTGTATTTATAAAAAAAATGAATACCCTAACCATAGAGTAGAAAGTCCTTGCAACCAGCCGAAGGCCGGCTATGCCTGTATTTGTTGCACAATAGGGGAGAAAATCCATGCGCCCAAAAGTGTTTTTGTTATATACTTAATATATGCACCCAGAGAAAAAATAACAAAACCATTTTTGTTATGACATGCCACCATGTTCACACTTAAAAAATATGGACAAAACAGTCCGAACAAACGTAATCAGTAAGAGCCAGTTTTTGACACAAAGATCAGCGATTAAATTAGAACTAATCTTTGAAATTCGTTTTTGGGTAGTCGATTATTTAATTTTGTTTCCAAGTTTAAACGTCCAAAGTTGGCAGTTAAACTTGCGACAGAACTTTCAAAAGTACGAACAGCTTATAAAAGGAAACATTTTTTATTTTTTTTTTTTTTTTATTTAAAGTTTTATTAAATATTCCACCTCGTAAGATAAAATATTGCTTGATTATTTTGCTTCTTTTTCGATTTCATTTATTTATAAATATATAATATTATATAACACAATACAAAATTCTCGCCTTTTCTTCTTCTTTTTCACGTTAAGAACAGTAATTTTATGACAATTTTTGGCATTTGTTTTAAACTGCCATACTCATACATAAAAGTATTGTCAATTCATATGGCAATGCTAAAAGCTTTAATCTTTCACTTAAAAACGCCAAAGAGGATTAAGGCTAGTTTAATTTTATTATAAGATTAACAAGTCTTACTATTGATCCTGGTTTAAACTCTAAGTAAAACACCCTTTCTAAATTGATCAACCTCAAACGCGGGTTTAAAAGTTGTTGTTGATTTTCTTAACTTTATTTCTAAAAAACTTTTCGTAGAATGTATTGAGTCAATTATTAAAGACTGTTTGATGTAGCAACCGGTATGCAAAATGAAACAAATGGGTAATAAAAGTAGTGGTTACGTGTGGGGCGTCAAATATTTGTTGAGTGTGACCATTGCTTTGGTCATATTCTACTTACCTTCAAGTTTACAATTAAAAAAAATTCTCTTTCATTTATTGACATATAAGTATGTGTGAATACATATAGTAATGTCTTTGTTTTCTCTTTGCTTTTTAGTCACAAAGTGTCTCGGCCGTTCATTTGGTAGAAGATCTAAAAAATTTACAAAGAGGTAATTTTGATCTACAGCAACGTGAAGTGATGAAATTACAAGGGGGCTGGCGTCACACCAGTCAACACCAGCAACAACAGATACCTCATAGCAGCAATTCGCATTTACAAGTATGCATGGATTCTAACAGTAACAGTGGCGGAATGGGGGCTGGACATAGCAAAGGCACAACCACACATTCTCGTAACGTCGAACAGCATGGAAATTATCAGCAACAGCGCTCCATGACTAAGGAGCAGCATGTGTATTCTTTGAGAGCTGATAATGAAAATATGGCCATAGGTATCAGTGGTGAAACTGATTCTGATCATGGCGGTGTTCATGACCCGCGTGCATTAAGCGGTGGAGGAGGATTTAGCGGTGTAAATTTGAACGATGAAACAAGTTCTGTTTCCAGTGATAAATATGAACGCGATGTAAATGTACTTAACCATTGCTTTGATGACATCGAGAAGTTTATAGCGCGCTTACAGCATGCGGCAGCTGCTTCAAGAGAGCTGGAAAGACGAAGGCGCAATCGAAAATCAAAAAAGAAAGATCCTGGAGAAGGCCTTTTGACGTTACGAACACGTCCACCACATGAAAAGGAGTTTATAGATATATTTGCTAAATTTAAGCTCTCGTTTAATTTGCTGGCGAAGCTTAAGGCTCATATTCATGATCCCAATGCCCCCGAGCTGGTACATTTTTTGTTTACACCACTGGCGTTAATTGTTGAGGCAGCAAGCGATACATACTACGAATCCCAACTCCCGACCAGAGTGGTAAATCCTTTGCTAACGCGAGAAGCTGTTAATTTATTGATAAACTGTGTGACCAGCAAAGAAACCGAACTTTGGCGTTCTTTAGGTGATGCTTGGACTGTGCCACGGGATCAGTGGAAGGATGATGTCGGTTCATATCATCCTGTCTTCCTGGACGGCTGGTCTCCGGACTACTTGATTATTGATGAACTCGAAAAACCAATCGCCATGACCCCTCCTCCTACTGCTATAATAAACAACAGTAATAAGCGTACCCACACGGACAGTGGTCGTGAATTGCTTCTTGATATGACAGGTACTAGTAGTCAGGGTGCGCAAAACAACACTGTGCTTAGCTACGATGACTGTGACGCAAGCAGTGATAAATACAATTTTGAAAGCACACTTGACACAACTGATCGTTATAGTGAAGTAGCTATGTCGTACAATGACCACCAGCAAAATACCAAAAATCATTCTAATATTGCATCTACAGCTATCGTTAGTGGTGGAGATGTGGGTGCTGCAGGAATACAAGCAATTACAACTGGAATGCAAAATATTTACAATCGTGGCATACGTCACTTAAGTCAAAGCAATATGATGGATCAGGCTAATTCATCTTCACCAACTACTGAAGGGCACACAGTGCCTGAAATGTCTGCTACCATACGTTCCGGAGACGACCAAATGGTTGAACAGTGGCTGGATGAATTACAAGCCTCTGGTGCTAAGATAGTATTGGTCACATATCCCCGTACTGCTAATAATGATAAAGAATTAAGTGTAGTTCGTGGTGAATACCTAGAGGTGTGTGTCTTTAGTAAAAATTATTTATTTCCTGTTATGTTTATTGTCATGTTTTAAATAAACGTAAATATTTATTTTCAATACTTACTAGATTCTCGATGATTCACGGAAATGGTGGAAAGCTAGAAACATACGTGGGCAAATGGCTCATGTACCGCACACTATTGTTACACCATATAATTATGGTGATATGGAATCTGGTCGCAACCAGAATATGTATGCTGGCAATCATCATCAAACCTCGAACTATACGAAGTCAAGAAATTCTAGTGCAGCGGTAAGTTAACGGTAGTTAATCAATTAGAACGTTACAACAATTTTGCCATTAGACCATAGAGAAGTTTTCTAAGATATGAGCAAAAACACGTTTGCCCTAATTCTATAAACAACTATAGTTTTAGATTTTCTGAAATAAATTCTTATAAGATTTACTTCCGTGAGACATTAATAAAATACAATCAACGGATAACTGTGTTAGCATAAATTTTGCCAGAAATAAATTCTATTAAACCAAAACATATTAATTATTTAAATGCTTACAGAGCGCTCGATATTCACGATTAATTAAAAACTAGACGTATCGCGAAAACTGAATATTCGCAAAAACAGAACCCAAAATTTTATTGAAAATGATTTTTTTTTTTTTATTATATATATATTGCTGTTGTCGGCTTGTCATTTTCTAAAGCCCATTGCATGCACACTTGAACACTATCGTATAAATCCTCCGATTCCGTACCTGACAATATAATTTGCTCCTCATTACTTTCGAAAGAAAATTCTTCGTGAATAAAGTTTCTTATGTCAGCATTGGTGAAGAGATGTCCGTTCCAATTCTTCGTTTTCTTTAAGTATTTAATTTTATAAAATATTTAAGGGCATATTGTCCTCGTCGTTCCCGTTCACTATATCACAATATTTTATACTGATACCTTGTCCCAGGACGTATCCAGAATCTGAACCGCATTTTCAACATTGAAATTTTGTAAGCTTAAACTCCAAATTTGCAGCATTTGCTTTTTGTAACTAACGTAATTTTATCAAGTTGATAACGCTTTGATCTAACAGCTGAATAAGCGCAATATAGATTTAGTGGTAGATTCATTGCTACAATTAAACCGTCATTGTAGCATCCGATAATATACCACATTCGTCCGTATTGTCGATTTGATGAAGGGCCAACCCATGGTCAGCAGCAAAATCCTTAAACTCTTGCACAAATGAATCAATAAGATAAGATTTGAGTGCATTTTCTAGCTTTATAATGCAGTAAACCGCAGAAATATGCAATTTATAATTGAGGCAAATATAACGTATGGAATATCAAATTTTGACATTTTTTAAAATCTCTAATCTTTGAGAAATTGTTGGCTTTAAAATAGGGAATGGTTAATCGATTTCGATTCCAATCGATTTCGATTCCAATCGAAAATAGATTTTGTTGTAAAAAGAATCGATTTTTTGCAATCGAATTTACGTATGCGATTTTATAATGAAATCGATTATTGGGCTTATAAAATCGATTTTTTAATTTTTATAAAAATTTTGGCAATTTTTAATATAAATCTTAATTAAATCAATAAATTATGGGCATGCACAATATATAATATATTTTTTTTGTGCGTACATACGTGTGTAGGTGTTATGTTTATGCAGTTTTCTGAATTTAAAGTTGAAGTTTTACGTATTTACCTATTAGTGCCCTTGGTTTACTTTCAACTTTAATATAGGGACTCTTGTTTTTCAGAAATTAAAGTAATCAATGGACAGTGTACAAAACAGTCCAAACATATTGTACTGAACAAAACATTGAAAGTCAGCTTTGTGAAAATCAACATATTATAGAAACAGGTGAATCAAACCATGACATTTCTGTTGAAATACGCTAATATTCAAACAGACCAGTGTGTGAGCGACATTTAAATCTAGTTATAAGAAGAGTGAAATGACATGCAAACGTTTGTTTTCTAAATCTTACTTAATAGTAACTTTGCGAAGAAACAGTCGCCACTGATCAGGAACTATTGTCATAATCCTTTGACATACTATCCATACATTCAGGCATGTCACAGAAATAAATCAAAAGTGATTTCGTTTTATGTGAAGCAAGATTCGAATTCACTTTCGAACGGAATTCATTTATGTGACAGGTCTGATTGAAATCTACAAACGTATCGCACTTGTTCCTCTAAAGGCCATCTCAAAATTAACACATTTTCACTTTTTGCAGGAAAATTATAAACAGTGGTCAGACCTATCTACAAGCTGTAAAAATCTTAGTTCAATTTCTCTAGTAGTTTGCCAAAAAAATGCTGGTGTATCCGCTTTGTGATATAAGGAAAAAGTTTGCAAATTAATCTTAAACAATTTTGAAATCGATTTTATAATCGATTTTGAGGTTCGATTAATCGATCTCAAAAACCGAAATAAAAAAAGTCGATCGAAAAATCGAAAATCGATTTTGGAATCCATTTACCATTCCCTACTTTAAAATATGTTGAATTTTTGCCATATTTTTTACGCAACAAATGACACAAATAAATTGAAATATTAAAATCATGCAAAATGGCTAATGTACGAAAAGACGGGGAAATTGTCAATATTTATAAAAGTAGATATTCCTGTCAAATAAATATAACTTTGCTTTTTAAGCTGCAATGTTAAAAATTATGCTGTCACAATAACCGGACTGTCACGATAATGGGTAGTCGCGTATACCGAGCGTGCCTGTATATATTTATGCTCCTCAAAGTAGATCAAAAAGTTGACTTATTCCCAACTTATGCCCAGGTCTTTATAAATCTGTGGTTATATCGGGTTCAACTAGTATTACATATTTATCTCTATATAATTAACACAACAGTAAATACTATTCTACGTTTTGTTTATAATGTAAAACGTAGAGAATGCATATTTCGATATACATATGAACAGTTTTATGAAATGCGGTTTTTCCAATTTTATAAAATGTCGCATTCTGATTCTTTTTCAAAGGATTTTAAAAGATGGTAAACCACTATCATTGTTCAACAGGCTTACTTTTTGTCGATTTACTAGGAAACGCCTGGTAACCCTTAACCCCATAAAATATCAAATTCCTTTTATAAGAGATCTTTTCTGATTCGTATTGCTAGTTGTTGGAATAACTTACCAATTTAATTTAGTATTTTTTCACATTCGAATAATCACTCCTATCGTGAATAAAAATTCCTTGTGAGTTTTTTCCCTTTTTACAATTGAATTAACATAGGAAACATGGAAAAGGGGAAAAAACTCTCAAGAAATTTTTATTCACGATAGGGGTGAATGTTAACCGACTTTAAGTTTAAAATTATTTATCAAACAGACAAGTTGTTTAAGTAATTGCATTTACTAATTATTTGGTCCTTTTCTTACAATTATTTACCGTTTTATGTTGCATATTTTTTTAATTATGGTTAGGGAACTATTACAATTATAATTGAATGAATTTTAATTATTTTTTTATGGTATAAGTAATAATTAAAACTTTTGTAAATTTCTAACGCACCCACACGGATAGTGGCCGTGAATTACGCCTTGATATGGAAAGCGAAGATGGTGATAAAAACACTGTACTATGCTACCATGATAATATACAATATTCACGCATAACAAAATATTTATTACATTCTAATTAAAATTTACTGTTAACTCAATAAATTATTTATTTTAGGAGAAACTTGATTCACGTACTTCAAGCAATGAGAACGCCGATTGGATACGTAATAAACATTTGGGTAAGAAAGGCGAGTTTAGATATTTTTAGTTGAGTTTATCATGTAGTTATGAATATTTTTAAACTATTAAGCAATGAGTAAAATTTCTTTAATATTGTATTTATTGTATAGTCACACTGCTAATTTTTTTTTTTTGTAACACTTAACACACAATAATACTTATTCGTTTTTATATGAATGCAAAAGCAACAATCTTATATTAAATGAGGTCTATAGAAACAAACGCTGCAATCTTATTTTTTTTGTATCAAATAACAAAGAATAAATTTTCATAGATATTTGCTATTTAGTATAACCAACAAGAAAAAAGATATTAACCAAATTTAAACTATATACAATCCCAGATTTGTTTTAACTTAATAGGCATAACTTCATTTGAGAAAACCAAAAGGAGAATATTGTTTAATTTTTCGAATTCTTTTCTGTTGGACAGTTTCTTCATTATTGTGGATTGAGTTTAAGCCAGTTGAATCTCGATTATTCGTAATGATTGGGACCGGGAGTAGTCTGGATAATCAAATTTTCTGTTAAATTGAGAACCAAGTTTGCATTCAATTGTAAAGACTTCTTTGTGTTTTTATCACTGATACAGATGCCATTGTAAAAATAAAAACTAACAATCAACACTTTTTAACAACTTAATTAAACATGTACTTGTCAAATGTTTTCACAACATAGTATGCAAACAAGGGAATTCCTCTTTTTCGTTTTATTCACCCTTTTCGTAAAAAAAATTTCCTGGAAATTCGTTCCCTTTTCCATAAAAAAAATATATGGAGAAAAGCAAAATTTCGAAAAAAGAACTGTTAGGCGTGAATGAAATAATAAAAAAAATAATGCTTATAATCCCGGATAATAAAGTTAATCGCGGTTAATCGATGCACAAAAAATGTAACCGATGCAAAAACTTATCGCATTACTTATAATGGATATTCAATTGTATTTATAATTAATAATATGGATTATTAGATTAGTTCATGAAAAAAATTAAGATTGCGATGTTTGGTTATATACGCCGTAAACGATCACCTACAATAACATTCCATTTCCATACATTTTGTATATGTATCTGTGTTACTGTGTCTTTAGAAAAGTGTATTGTATGTTTCTTTAAACTTGTCCACATTTTTTCTATATGTTAAATACACTTTAAATAATTTGTTTATTTGTAGATGCACAAACACCTACATGTTGTAGTACTCTAACAAATTCGATACTCGTATCAAAAGTTTTTTTTTTTCGAGTATAGATACATTTCCAATACTAATTGATAACTATAAACAATGTCGTTATATTGTAAAATTATGCTTTTATTTTTATTTAATTTTAAAGAAATATATAAAATAGAATTTAAAATTTATTTGTTTATTTATGTAGACTTATTTAAGAAATAAAGATTTATAGTGTGAGAGATCACAATAAAAAAATTCGTATGACTGATCGAAATCTTACTTTTTTAAAACGCCGTACTCGATATCGAATAGCTTGTATCGAAAATTGGCAAATTGTCATTCGATAACAAGTAGTTGATCGAATCAATTTTCTGGAAATGAAATCGAATGCCTGTCGTAAAAATACTTAAATGTTTTTTATTACCCCAAAAATTGTATTTTGTATTATTGTGGTTAATTAAAATCGTTTATTTTTCCATGAATGTATTCATACATATCGAGCCCTAACCGCGAAAATAACGTAAGCGACATGATTTTCAATTTTCGTTTTTACTAATAAATGACTTTATTGGCAACACTTGCATCATCTCCTAAAATGTCATGGTCACATAAGGTACCGCTACGATTTTAAAGCAAGAACAATTTTATCGTAAAATTAACAAAATTTATAGGAAATAAAATAAAAAGCTCTGCTGTAAAATTTGATTTTTGGCGCTTACGCTATTTTCGCGGTTAGGGGTCGATAACAGTTTTCCGGTTTAACTTTTTGAATGCCGGGAATAGTTTTACCTCAAATTCTGTGTAAAGTCGATTTGAGGCAATACAAAGTTAAAAAAAAAGTTCGTAAAACTATTCTATTTACAGCCATAGTCAAATGTTACTTGGAAAAATTAAAAAACAAAAAATTAATAAGAAGCCTAATATATTTTATGTTGAAAAAATATGGAAACAAATTGTTGCTGATGTTTTACCAAGGGTATATAGGTTTAAAAGTCGGCGGTAAAGGGTGTAAATGAAATTTGTTTTATACTTCATATTTCGAAAGTATTTACACACTTTTTTTTTTTTTTTTTTTGAAAAATATTTACACAACATGGTATTTAAAACTTTGAACCGTCAAGCACTTAAATTTAAAAAAAGCACTGCAGTGTAACAAAATAATAGAGGTGCCTTAAAAACGTATACATGCATACATTGTTATGAGATATTAGAACATAAACCCTAAAAACTTTAAACCAAAATGTTGCATTACTTAAGGTACGTTCAGAAAAATATTTTGTTTAATGTTCACACTAAGCTCAAATATTTGTCAATTTTTGTTTGTTAAAACAGTTGGCAAATAGTGTCAAATAAAATAAATGAAATCATGTTTGACATGCGTTCAGACTTAGACAAATATTTGCATCAAACAATTATTTAATGAAAGTGTTCAAAAATTAAAATATATTTCACAAATAGTAAACATTTCCAAATTAGCGGAAACTTGCAATAATTTGCTAATAGCGGTATGATAGCAAAGCCTAATAGTTATTAAAAATCATTAAAGCTGTAAAGATTCACAGGGAAAGATCGCTTCTTCGCGAGCATGGCTGAAATTCGCAAAAAATTGCGAACTTGGAAACAAACCCTAAAATTTATTTGAAATCGTTTAAAAAAACAAGTTGTCGGAAAATCGAAAAAAAATTTTTTTTTTGCAAAATAAGCGAAAATTTCTAACAAGCCATAAAATTGATTAAAAAAAAGTCCCTAAAAGTATAAGGAATAGCAAAAATTCTGTAAAATTGCCAAATACGCGGAAATTTGCTAATAGCGGCATGATAGCAAAGCTTAATAGTTATTAAAAAACGTTAAATCTGCAAAGAATCACAGAAAGAAATCGCTTCTATCACGAACATGGCTGAAATTCGTGAAAAATTGCAAACTTGGAAACAAACCCTAAAATTTATTTGAAATCGCTTAATCGGCAAAAAAAATACAAAATGTCGGGGAAAACAAAAAAAAAAAAAAAATATGCAAAGTACATTTGTACTTTAATTTGTACAAATAAAAATGTCGACGAAAGTGGACAAAAAAAAACATAATAAACAAATGTATTCAGGCTTTCAAGACAAAGTCTTGACAGAAAGCATACGAAAAAACAGAGGAAAAAGGAGGCAACATGTAATTTGAAATTAAGGTGATAATAACAGCAAATTTCGAACCACCAGTACTACTGGTTAAAGATTGATGTTTGACTGTTGGCTAACGGGTACCGCACTGGTGCAGTGGGTAGAACACAAAGATCTTCTGACGATAGAAAGTGGTGTTTCTTGAAACATGTAAAGATCAACCCGCGTTCAAATCCCAGCTCAGCCAAGAAAAATTATCAATAAATTTTAATAAAAATTCCAAGTTGTAAAATTCCTTTCCTCAGTGGAAATAATTTAATGAAGATTGAATTTGATGAACTCAAGCCTAATTAAAGAATATCAAAAATCTTTAAAACTTTAAAGAATCCGAAAACTTACAAGAAAAATTGCTTCTATAGGTAACATGGCTAAAATTATTTGTCGTTGTTTGCTCTTACAATTTCGTTGTAATATCAAAAAAAATTTTGCTCAAAAACTACTAAAATATTTGATTTTTTGTGTTCACACTATGTTCACATTGGACAAATATTTGTTTGCCGGCAAATACTTTTATTTGCTCAAAAGCAGCTGTTATTTTATTTGACACTCGAAAATATTTTGTGTTCAGACTAGTGCTGGGATACTATCGATATTTTCAACTATCGATATTTATCGATAGTTCAGATTGGACTATCGATATTACTATCGACTGAATGTTTGAACTTGTGCAGGAAAACTTTAAATATTTTTTTATAAGGCTACAGTCCG
Source organism: Pollenia angustigena (assembly GCA_930367215.1). NCBI lineage: Eukaryota > Metazoa > Arthropoda > Insecta > Diptera > Polleniidae > Pollenia > Pollenia angustigena. Next base: position 18,605,519 of record OV884061.1, on the reverse strand, counting down.
TTGTTTTCATCACTTTATTGAATGTATGAGACGTATTTATATACGCACGTTATTTTAGATTATAATTGATAAGTAGCTTTCTGAAGGAACCGAAGTAACAGGGACTATAAGATATTCTATTGCAACTTTAAATAATTTTCTAAATTGGTTTTGATTCTCAACCCAAAAAGGTAATCAATCTAGCGGACTTATCCTCTAATGGTCTTTCATTGTTTTTTGCTATGATTGCGATAGCATTTGGATTTGCATTTTTTTTTTACAACATTACAAAAATGTTTGACATTTCAGTCCCTATATAAACATGTACAAATTTCGACTTAAAGGCCTTTAATTAGCAGTGAAATGCACTGCTAAGCAATCCACAACACTTGACATTCTTGTTGTTTGTATTCATTGTTGTAATTCAGCGCGAATTAAGAATAGCAAGTAAAAATTTGCGGCAAAAAACTGGTTGTGTATAGCTGCTGTAACATGTCTTCATAGCTGTATTTTAAATAATAATAATATCGATATTGATATTTTTCCTATCGATATTTTAAGACTATCGATAATATCGATATTTTAAGACTATCGATAATATCGATAGTCTATCGATAGTTTCCCAGCACTAGTTCAGACTACGTTAGTGATATATTTGATGTTTGCTATCAAATATTTCATCAGTCTGAACGTACCTTTAGTTGATTTGTGAACATTTTGACCTACCAGTCCAATATACTGCAAGTGATATTGGTTATAAAATAAGGCGTCCTTATCAGATTGCATTTCAGTTTTGGGCTGCAACTTCTCTTCTTCCACTTTGTAAGTATACGATTTCCAATTAACTAAAACTTTTGATTACGAGCAGTGTTGCTAATTTAGCCATTTTTCACCTTGTTTATCCATAAAAATTGAGTTTAGCTATTGTTCAACTTGTTATAATTATTATACATAAAATAAAGGAAAACGGCTCACTTGGGTCCTTATAGCGGTCCCTTTGTGATACCCTTAGCCAGAGACAAGAGTCAACCAGTATTCACCAGACTATTGCCCAGAGGTCGGCGCGGATCCAGCTTGAGCCTAAGGGGGGGAACTTTGTATGATACAAAAAAGTAAAAGATTTGTTTTTAAAAGTTTATTAAAAACAATCACCCTTATCGTGTTTGGCGTAATTAAACTACGCCTACGACTGTTTGGTAATAGATTAAAGAGAACGTGAACTTATTTTCTTTAATCTATTACCAAAATAAGAGTGAATATGTGTATATTATATTTAAAAAAAAACGCAACAAAAAGGTTAAACAAAATACAAAATCAGTTCAATATACATTAATCTTTTTTAATTAGCAATTTATGATTTCCTTGTGAACCAAATTTAGACAGTACAGTCTATCTTCTGTCATTGTTGATCTGATCCATGTTTTTATTCGACAAAGGGAAGGAAATGACCTTCAGCTCGTAGCATTACTGACGAGCATTGAAACGAAAATTTGAAATATTTTTCTTAGGTTATCTTCATCACAGTTTATTAAAGCATCTACAACGTTATCTGATAGATCAGCCTCAAGTTTAGATGTTAGTAGGTGTTTATCTCTTTTATCAAATATAATGAGCTCATCAGCTAGTTGTGGTTTTAACAGTTTGACTGTTTTCCTAAACGCCTGTTGCATTGTAGTAATACATGGCAACATGTTCTTAAATGCAACCATTAAAATTTTGACAACTTTTTGTATTAATGGCACTTTATTGCTTTTTAAAATTGAGTTGTTTGACTTATGGGAATAGCAAGGCGTTTGTTTTGCATTTGTCGCGGTTTCCAGAGTTTTTTAGCAGCTCCATTTTTTGCTGACATCAGAGGACACCCATCTTTTCCATCTCCTACACAATTTTTTAGGTCAATACCAAAATCTGTCAAAGCTTTAAGAACTATTGATGAAAGCGCCTTCGCATCAATTGACACATCAACGTCATCAATATCCTTTGAAGCCTTTTCAAATGCGTTTACAATAAAGCAAATAAATTCTTCCCTAACAACTTTTTGTTGTATGTTGAAATATCTTAAAGATAAGAAATCTGGCTTTTCCCCGACAAATCTGTGCTTACGTCAAAAATGATCGAATTGAATTTTGATTCATATAACACATAAATACATAAATATTGCATTTACTTAAGCTTATTAATAATTCAACGGCACGCATTATCAATTCAAACGTTTAGATTTTGGATATAGATGGATGGGATTGAATGTAGAATAATAATTATTTGAATACGATAAACTAGATGTTTCTTTGGAAATATCTTATAAAAAACTATTAGGATTAAGATATGGATACTGATTGCAAATTTCGTTAGAGATTCAATAAAAAAAAAATACTTATTGAAAATTTCGTTAGAGATTCAATAAGAAAAAACAAAAAAAAACCTTGCTGAGATTTCCAAAAATTTTGTACATATAAAAAAAATATTATTGGGAATTCTTGTTTAATCGAAATAATCAAAACATATTTTTATTATTTAGGAAATTCCCCCGCCCCCTGAATCCGTGCCTGCCCAGAGGTCACGGCAGCCTCGAACCACCCCGACTCCTTGCAGAACAAAGAGATCAATTTTAGTCCCACATTAAGCGGCCCATACACTTGCAATATTATTGTATATGATATTCGCCATATTATTTCCATTTTGTCCAATACTATGCAATAAGTCGCACAATGGTTTCATTCATTTAATAAAAAGGTGAACATAACCTATAGGAATAACATAAACAGCATTGTACAATGTTGCCAACACATTTCACTTTCTTTTCGTTGTACAATAAAAATCGAAAGCTTTTTGATTGTTGCCAATATATTGTGCCACCTTCGACTACCACATATACATTGGTGATATAATTGTTCAATACGTAAAATTGAAAAATTTTATTGCAAGTGTATGTGCCGCTTTAGACATATCGTCCAGACATGGCAATTCGGGTCTCCTAAAATCAATACTATTTTAGAAATTTTTTATTTTCTGCAAAGTGTAGAATTTTTTAAACTTGCTCAATAAATATTTCTTAGAAACAAAATAAAAAAATATTTTCCGGTCCTTGCAAAAAATTAATTAAACTTTTTGATTTTTTTTTGCGCCAATAAATTTTTATTTTTTTTGACGTTTCACAACAGGCTAATTCATAATGTTTATTTTTTTTAAATTTTATGTCACTCTCTTCTTTTTGTTCTGTTACAAATTCCTTGCGGTCGAACATTTTAGGTAGTACCACACAAAAAAAAAAAATTCGAGAAGCAATATGATAACAGTCGAAGCTCATTTTCGAGAACATTGGTTCCAAGATGGAGTTGGAAAGTTCCATCAATGTCCAGAAAGGCTACAAGCGAGTATTTCCGATATTCAAGGGATTTCTCAATGTAGCCGCCTAGTGAGTGAAGCGCCCTTGGTGTAGGCATGCTGCGATAAAGAGAGCAAATATCTTAGAATAGACATCCTCAGATGAATATCAATGACCCTCTCAAGGGTCTTGAGAAGACATGACGATAGGCTGATTGGCTTGTAGTCCTTACGCTTGATGTATGCGAGAATCTAATGCATTCCGTGTAAATAGTGGACAGCATTCTTCTGAAGGTCGCCCGGCATGATAACGTCCAGAGTCAAAGCTCCTTTTCGCCCAATTGAGCCTATCATAGCTCAGAAAAGTGGACACAGGTCCAGGCTCTGACAAGCAACTGTTCTTCCATGGTGTTGAAAGGGAATTACCAGGAAATTGTGTGTCAGTTAACACCTCCAGTCCAGCTACCATCAGCTGAATGTAGCTAGGGACAGCCGGGCAAGGAGCCATTATTTAGCGCAATCGGTTTGTCTCGCAGAAGTCTTCCAAGCCGCTGCAGAAGTTCCTCCAGGCATTCCGTTTCACCGATCTAACCAAATTCTAAAACCTATTTAATGCCGGCTTCTATTCTGCTCAGTTTCCCAGACGCTTAGAAATAAGCCACTAATGACAGGGACTGAGCACAAAGAATAAGCGAGCTGACCAGCCTGAAAGTCCCACTTCGTTCTTCTCCTATTTACAAAAGTACACATCCCCAAGGGGCGTAAACCTAATTGAAACTCAACATATCTGTGGTCCGAAAATTGACCAGTCATTAGAGACCGTCCAGTTGCTTATTAAGTCGGAGTGTTCCGATCTGACCTATGTCACATCGAGAACCTCCTGCCTATTAGCTACAATGAACATAGGTTCCGCGCCCATGTTCGCCATTTCTAAATTACTATTACAAATAAAAGAAAATACCGACTCATCTCTTGTGTTGGTGTCGGAGCTGCCCCACATAATGTGGTGCGCATTAGCATCAGCACAGATAAGCACTGGGGTACCCATGGATCCAGCCTTGGCTACTAAGCCAATGACGAGCCTATTGGGTGGCTCATCACCATAGTCGTGCGCCATATAGCCCGAGACGAACCAGATCGACCTGTGGCCCATCTTCAGGGCCGCTGATCATCACTGAAACCAGAAAAAATTACGATATCCAACGTGTTTTTAGCCAAAAGGTTTAAGGTTTAATCCGCAAACCCGATCCTTGTGGATCAATGGCTCTTAGATCATGACTAGCTCCTTCTTCCTCTCTACCACCCGGAGGACCAGTGCAGGAAAAGCTGCCTTATAGTGGTGAAGGTTTATCTGCGTCACCTTCACCATGTCCACTGTCGACGATCGAGTTCAAAGAGTTCACCCAGCATGTCAGAGACGAACGGGTTGTCTTTGTCACATAGATGGACGAAAACGTCTCTCGTGCAGTCACCCGACTGCGTAGGATCCGCAACTTTCAGAGCGGGATCGCCCTTGACGTCGCCTCGGTAGACACAACAGGATCGTACTAGAACCTGTTTTTCCCTCAGTGACTTCAAGGAGTCCTAATTCAGGACTACGATCGCCATTCTTGAGGATTCTTAAGCTGCTGAGCGCTCTTCCAACCACGCCATTTACTTAACGTGACCCTAGTACCAGCTAGCATCGTCATATTGCGTGTGTGCTCCTAGATGCTTACTGAGAATCTTCCAGAAGACACCCATCATCCGCTGCTTCACCAAGTCCCACGTAGATTGGGAAATAGATCTTTAGCCACCTCGCTGTAGCACTTGTTAGCTGACTTCGGTGCGTGTCTGCGACGCTTTGGGATTCATCCGCGTTGGCGGAAAGGGCTATTGCGGATTTTGATGCACTTGGCGCAAATGACAGTTACATCGCCGATAGTTTAAGGGCACCGGCTTTAAGGTCGGGTTGCCTTCGCACATTCGTCCAGCCTGGGTTTGGCAGGTTGTCCTCCTGTGCGTGTCGAGGCTGCTTCGAGCCTTCTACTGGATTGTCATAATCTCGTCCATATCCGTAGTCCTGTTTTGTGCCGTTCTACGTCTTGATTTGTTTTTGAATGTCTTCATTTTGGTCCCACGAGTATGGGGGCTAGGACGTCCACCAAGTCATAGCCCTCGGTAACGTGGTAAGGCCGTAGTATATTTGTTGAGGTGCCCAGGTATCAGCAAAGCTCCGTGATAATACAGTCGGTAACCTCTGACTGTAAACCAGACCGAGAGGCACGGGTCGCATGACAACATTGGTTTAGGGGATGGATAACCTTTCGTTGCCAAGGCCTTTAAGTTCACATTGCTTCTGTTAAATTCGGAAGCAGCCATCTGACAAAATTTAAATTAGAACGTGCTATATTTTTTTTTTGACAAGCCGTCTGACATCAGCTGTATCAGAAATCTATGCCGGGAAGAAACCAGCAACGGCGGTACACTATTGACGGAATCATTAGCCAGCTGAAGTTTTTACAACACCGTATACATATTTTTGTATGATAACTTCACCATTGAATAAAAATTATGTACATATATATATAAAACGTTTCATTATAATATCCTTAATTGGTATTTTCGAATTCAAAGAAAAAAATGTTGAGATGGCTGAACTTTTACAGCGCAAATTAAAATTTTGCGAAAATTATGCGAAAAAAACGGACAATAATTGACGAATATTATAAACCTTATGTAAAACAGCAATTTTGACAGACATGAACAATTACATCTGACGTGAAAAGTAAACTCGTAGTTAACCAATCCCATTTGATGGTTTAACTAATGGTTAACAAAAAGTTGTGCCCATGTTCTGAAATTCCCGCATCAAGAAACTTTTCGATTGAAATGTTAGAAATGAAACAAAAATGCCATAAATTAAAATAAACAACTGTTTTTCTCAGTTAACTGCGTCTGTAAAATTTTTGCCAATGATAGCTGCCACGTTAGAAAATTACTCGCCAATTGACAGACAAAGTGTGTGTATAATTTATGTGAGAAAGTTCCCGTTTGAACTGTCGAATACACTTACGAATAAAAACGGGTTAAAAGAAATTTTCAACACTAAAAATATATTTAAAATGCAATGAATAATAATACGGAAGCGGTAAGTATTTTGTTCTTTGCTGATTTTGTCACTGTTTAATTATTTTGCTTAAAGATTTTTGAAAAATATACGAATGTTTTCAAAGCTATTTTGTAAACAACAAACATTAAAGTCACACGTTACATTATTTGGCATAGCCAACGCACCCTGTAGCCCGTTTCTGTATTTTTCACATCGTAAAACTTTTCGCATGAAACGTGTGAACTGCAACAAAAATAGTGTGAAATGAAACAAAAAATGGTTTTTCTCACACAAGTGTTTCTGTATCTTTTCTTTGCGAGAATTATCTGTCATTTAAATAATTTTCCAGCAATTATTGGAAGGATGTGAGAAAAAGTGTTTCTGTAACAATATTTTGCGAAAAGTTTCTTACAAGAACTGTCAAAATAAATCACATTTGAAATTGGTGCGAGAAAAACAAAATGTAGATATTTTAAATTTAAAATATGTTTATAAACTATTTTTTTTATATACTATTTTTTAATAAATAAAAAATAGAAGAAATTTAAATGATGAATGCATAATTTATATGATGAAAATAAACAAAACACAATTGTTATATTTTGTTATTTTAAATTTTTTTTAGCCTTTCCTTGTTTTGGTTTTATTCAATGCTGCCAGACAAATTTGTGTAAAGAACGTCAAATTTCTGAAAAAAATAATAAGATCGTCTTTATTGTTTAAAATAATTAAAATTAATTTTAAACGAATTTTGTTCGATTTTTTTTTAAAACATAATCAAACAAAAGCATAATATTCATGCCCAGCTAGTATTTTGTATCATAATCTAATTTCGGAACAAGAAAATCGTCAAATCTGGCAGCCCTGCTTTTAATTATATTTATTTCTTTTGTTGACGTTTTGCTTTTATTTGACACTTAATTACTGGAAATATTCCAATTAAAACAGAATCTGTGTTGTCTGTTTTCGCATTCAAATACAGAAACACTTTTCTCACAAATCGAGAAAGGATGGAATTTTTTGTTTCACACTTCATGTAAGAAATTTTACGATGCGGGAAATACAGAAACGAGCTACTGGTTCATATTTTGAGAAGCCGGCCAAATAATATATTTTAATGTTCTCCAATTTTAATATTATTTTATTCATATGAAAGGTAATACTAGTAAACCTTGCGAGCCAAAAAATTTTAACCCTATTTAAACTATTTTATTGAACTTTCTCGGTATTTGGTTATAGTTAGGAATTTATTATGGTGTTTTCTTTTCTGACAATAATATTCCATGTATGCTTCCATTCGCGCGGGTTTTTAATCTTTTCTAAAACTATATTAAAAAATGAGAGAAATTGTTGTTTTCCTTTATAATATGTTGCAAAAATAACGAGAAATTTGTTCTATATCTTACCCCCAGTTATAATTTACATCTTCGTTTAGTACTTTTTATGCAAGCAAGTATTTTTCTTATTAAGTGCTGGTTCACACTCTTCAAGTTTTAGCCGTCAAGTCTTGAGTTTTTAGGAGAGAGAGGATAATAAATTGCATTCTCTTTTCCCCTTTTTATTGTGACGGATATAAAACCTTTTTGTTTTTCGTTTGTTTTACTTAAACTTAATATTTATTTTTTTGGCGCAACATTTTTACAGCGGCTGACTTTACATGGCGTTTACATTTGCCAGTACTGGCAAGACAGTAACAATTCATGCAAACTTTTTCACTAATACATAAACACTTTTACAGCTATTTTGTTTTTACATTGTTTCGCCAACTAATATGTATATGCTTACTGTCTTGACGCTTATTGGAATGCAAAGAAAACTTACAGCCTGTTCGTGGATTCCGAACGTCATCGTTCGCATAGAAAATTACATTTAAAACAAAATTCGAACATTCTTCGAAGTTTGTTTTTGTTTTTAATGTAATTTTCTATGCGAACGATGACGTTCGATATCGTTAAACAGGCAGTTAATGTTAAAAATATCTTTAACATTGGTGAATACGCTTATTAGTATAAACGTTGCATTCAATATTTGACACGCAAGATACACATTTATTTTATTTTTAAGGGTGCGTGTAACCTGATAAATATATTACACAGTTATAATGTATAATAATTTTAAGAAAGAAAACACCATTAGTTAATTTTTAAATTTGGCTAGCGAATCCCTGCACACTTTGTAGTGCACAAAAGAAAATAAGAAATAAATTCGAATTCATTTAAATCAGTGACAAATTGTTTTTATTGCAATGCTCTGTGGTACACAACATTTCTTGTTTTTCCATACAAAACCGATGGTTTGCCAACACGCGAACAGGCTACATACAACTGTCCATGTGAGAAAACTGGATACTCTAAATTCACTCCACAAATTCCTAATGATTGGCATTGCGTCTTATTAAGAGTAACCGCAAACCCAAGCCGAATAGGAAACTGAAGTCGTTTGAATTTAAATGGCATATCAGACGGAATCATTGGGATGCGTGGAATGAATTTGAATTTTCCAGTTGAAATAGTAGCTTCAATTACATGAGCCATCAACCTTTTAATAGCAAGTCTTGTGCCATTACACAAACGGGGTTGATTGATATTGCGAAGCACAATAATAGTGACTCCAACTTTCAATTGGAGATTATGCGGAGGCAATCCTGGTAAATCCAACGAAATTCTGTTGGATAATTCACATCATCTTCTACTTTGGCAACAGTATCCACAGAATTGTACGAAACCAATTCGCCAGGAATCTTTGATTGTATAGCCATATTTAATTCACTAACATATTTGTTCTTTGCCGCTAAAATTGCTCTGTCACTCAACCATGTATGGCATGCATATTTTTGTGCTATGTTAGGGAACACACGTTCATTCAATTCCTCTTTTGACTGTACGAAATGGCAAAAATCATTTGGCAATGTTATCAATCCAGTGTCATTAACAGGCGTTGCACCAGAGACCGGCGCCGTCAAGCTTTGTCGGCGGCGGCGGCTTGCAAAAATATTGTCGGCGGCGGCTCATAGCCGGCTTAAGCCGACTTAAACTTAGGCCAATTTAAAATTTTTTTTTTTATCAATTTTCATATTTTAGTTTGAATAATAAAATTAATTTGCATATACATTAACTTATTTTAATGCTATAAAATAAGTTTATCTATATTCCTAAATGAGATTTAAAACTTTTACCGCAAAATCTTTGAAAATATACAAGGACTATATCTTACTCATTAACATTTTTATTTATTAAAAAAAAACTAATTTTATTAAAAACAAGTAAGAAACTATAGTCGGTCAAGCCCGACCATTTGATCACCTACACCACAGTATTTAAAAACACATCATGCTTATGTGTCCATATAAATATGGATTTATCTTTTTTTATAAACTTCATGAAAATCGGTTTGAAAGTTCGTGAGAGGCAGAAATTGCCCCCTACCTCACCTTGTGGTCATATTTTTGAAAAACTGTATAGCTAATGTGTCGCTATGGATATGGTTCTATCTATGTCTTAAATTTCATTAAAATCGGTTTGAGAGGCAGAAATTGCCCCTTTCTCCCCTCGTGGTCCTATTTTTTAAAAAATCCATCCCTTTTGTGTCCATAAATATATGGTTCTATCTATGCTTTAAATTTCATTGAAATCGGTTTGATATTTTCTCAGAGGAAGAAATTTCCCACTACCTTCCCTCGTGGTTCTACGATTCGGCTCAGAAAGTGATTCTGAGTAGATCGGTATACTTTAAGGTGGGTCTAGGCCCACTATTTTAAGGCGTAACACACATCAGCACAATTGCATAATACCCTCTCCACTATTGTGGTGTGGGTATAATAAAAAGAATTGAAAAATTGTTTTTCTAGTTTTGGTTATGCGTTTCTTGTAGGGAATATTCGATTAAATGACTGTGACCGGCGGCTGATTTTAAGCCGACTTTAGTCGATAAATTTTCGGCGGCGGCGGCTGTTAAAAATAATCGGCGGCGCGACTCAGCCGGCTTAAGCCGTCAAGGCGCAGGTCTCTGCGTTGCACCATTCCCAATTTTCAGCAATTGCTTAGAGATCTTATCAGCAGATGGATCATTCTGCAACTGAAAACGAAAGTTAGTAGTGAGTTTCAATGTTTTAACAAATCTCCATGAGCATGAATACTTTAAGCAAGTGTTAATTTCATCGGCAGCTGTCGATCTAGGAATGACGGGCAATGTTTGTCTAAAATCGCCTGACAATAAAATCAAGGCACCACCAAACAACTCTGAATTACCTCGAAGGTCTTTCATTGTTCTTTCCAATGCTTCAACAGATTTCTTATTCGCCATAGTGCATTCATCCCAAATAATGATACCGCAACGTTTCAATAATTTTGCCGTTGCAGATATTTTTGAAACGTTACATGTGGGAGTTTCATTAACTTGGTAATTCAATGGTAATTTCAAACATAATGTGCTGTGCGACCACCATCTAACAAAGTTTCTCAAAATATTTAATTTGCAAAATTTTCATGCACGAAAAAAAACATGTTTCGGAATGAATGCAGTGTTCACTTAAAGTTATGAACCAATACACATTTGAAGACCGTTGATACATATAGACCTTGGTATTTACGTCACCTTCCACGTGAACTTTGCAGAAACAATATCGGTTCACGAATTACAGAGAACATCAATTACTAACACAATGCAACTTTTTTTTATATATGTATCTAGATATGCTCATAACTTTTTTTGTTTTTCAAGATTTTTTGACAGAATAGTTAAATTCTGCGAACTTTGTGGAACAACTTAATTTTTTTTAATGTCATTATTTCCCGGAAATGTTCTATTTAATGGAGGCCTGAGAGTTAAAATGAGTCAATATCTATACTCGCTTATAGTCCAGACTCTAACCTACATTTCTATACCCCATTGTACACGCAACGCATCTGGCTTCTATCTTGCGAACTACAGCTGTGAACCGAGGTAAACAATTCGGTTCAAAAATTAAGGCCAGCAAGTAAACCTTACTGAAATAAAATAATGTGATTCTTTAGAATTTTTGACGATTTAAACAGTTCCGGCCACATAAATTATCTACAATAGAAGGCTATTAAAACAGCCTAGATACCACAAAAAACTCCAATTACACCACAATTACACCACAAAAAACAAAATTAACCCACGAATATCCACTAAGCGTTTGAGAGAAAGAAATATTGCTCAGCACTGTTTATAGACATTTCCCAAGCATTCGACAAAGTTTGACATGATTGGCTACTCATTAAAATAACACGAAAGCTTCCTCGAAACACTCACAAACTCCTTTCGAGCTATTTAACTGGCAGAACATTTATGATAAGATCAAAAAACAAACACTCCCCCCCCCAAGAAAATATCTGCTGGTGTCCCTCAAGACAGCATATTAGGGCCGTTACTGTATATAATATATACAGCTGATATGCCAACAAGCCCGAGCACTCATACTTCTATGTTTGCAGACGACACAGCATTTATTAGTGTTAATCAGGACCCAAAAGTTGCATTGCAGCTAGAAAAATAGAAAAAAAAGGTTAACCCGGCTAAATGTGCTCACTTAACTTTCACGCTCAGAAGACAAACCTGCCCGCCCAGCTGTAAAAATAAATAACATCATTGTTCAAAGAAATTCATGCAAAGTACTTGGGAATTCATATAGATAGACGTTTGACCTGGTCTCTTCATATTGAAGCGAAAATAACGGCTATGAAACTAAAAGTAGCTCAACTACATTGGCTCCTCGGTCGAAACTCAAACTTGTCCTTAGACAACAAAGTTCTCTTTTAAAAGTCAATCATAAAACCAATATGGACATATGGCATTCAATTATGAGGTACTGCATGCGCATCAAACATCCAGAAGCTACAAAGAAGCCAGTCTAGGATATTACGACAAATCGTCTGCGCCCCATGGTATATACGTAATGACATTATACAGAGAGATCTAAACATCCCTACCATCTAGGAAGAAATTAAAAAGTATTCAGTCAAATCTATATATATAAAAGAAAGTCGTGTTAGTTACACCACTTATAACTCAAGAACGGCAGAACAGATTTGGCTGAAAATTGGTAGGGAGGTAGCTTAGAGCCAGGAGACGGACATAGGATACTTTTGCCCCGCCCACTTTTACGCCCACTTTTTTCGATTTACCTAAAATCAGAAAACGGCTCCATCGAGTTGACTAATTTTTCTTTCAAATCTTCGTATTAATCCATTTTAAGTTTTCATCGATAGAAAAATTTACCACGCCTACTTTTACGCCCACTTTTTCTATTAAGCGCATAAATTGAGAACGGCTTGACCGATTTGGACGATTTTTTCTTTAAAATGATCGCCATGGTCCAACTTAGGGTTTTACGGAAAGAAAAATTTGCCCCGCCCACTTTTACGCCCACTTTTTTCGATTTACCTAAAATCAAAAAACTGCTCCATCGATTTGACTAATTTATCTTTCAAATGTTCGTATTAATCCATTTTAAGTTTTCATTGATAGAAAAATTTTCCACGCCTACTTTTACGCCCACTTTTTCTATTAAGCGCATAACTGGAGAACGACTTGACCGATTTGGACGATTTTTTTCTTCAAAATGATCGCCATGGTTTAACTTAGGTTTTTACGGAAAGAAAATTTTGCCTCGCCCGCTTTTTCCGATTTACCTAAAATCAGAAAACGGCTCTTTTTTTTTTTTTTTTTTTTTTTTTTTTTAACGTTTATTTCATGAAATTGTATAAGCTTAAACTATAAATAAACAAACAGTAGGAATATAACAAATAATTTTACATAGTCCCATATTCGGGCTCTCAAGTATATTACTTATCTATATACAATATTTACATTATCTTTTAAATTTAATTATTTAAATTTATACAAAATAAATACAAGTATTTATACGTATTTACTATAATTAGTTTGTAAAGAAAAACTTGGAAAAACCTTACTTATATAACACAAAAAAAAAAAAAAAATAAGTAAAAGTAATAGTCAGAAAATAAAACGAAAAAGTGGGATTTATTTAGTGAGCCACCAAAATTTTTTAATATCTATGTTTGGAATCATATTCCTATCTCCTGAATAAATGCTCGTATTAAATCTTCTATTGTCAATTGTAAGTTGTTTGCTTAGTACAGCTTTAACATTGGCTCTTCTATAGATGTGATAGAAAATTGGGATGCCGATTTCATTTTGAATGTATCCCTTATAATCGAGGTACAAAAAAGCCTCAGGTGGTACATATCCACTTTGTAAGGTTGTATATATGTATTCAAAACTCTCGTAATAAGGAGCCATTATTAAGTTGTTTTCATAGCACACTAAGCTCTTCTTTATGTGGTTTCTTATTAAATGTATAATAAAGTTATCAATCCTGCTAACTTTGGAAACATTATATAGTCTTTGATTTGAGATATATTTAATATAATTAGTATTAGGGGACCTGTAAAGAGAAGTGCAGGCTCGCAGACATTTTCTTTCGAAAGTTCTCAACTTTTCCATATAGGATGGGGAAATGTTGAACCAAATTTGACAACCATATGTTAAAATCGGTCTTATTAAAGCTTGATATAACATTATTTTTACATCTGATTTTATATGTTTTGAGAAAAATAGTTTTTTATACAAAAAAAAAGCTTTTCGTGCTTTTATTAGCTGTAATTTAACGTGATCGTTAAAATATAAAAATTTGTCTAAGGTTATTCCTAGGTATTTTACCATCAGTTTATTTGGAATGTTGATGTTGTTCCCGGATTTTACGCCAAAGGCTTTCCAATTATTTTTTATGTTGTTATTACATTTTCCGACAGGTGGACGAAATAGAATAGTTTCACATTTATTAATGTTAATTTTCATATGCCAATCTGCAGCATATTTTTCTACTATTTTAAAATAGTCTTGTAGTTTTCCGTTGATTTTTTCAATTTTGTTATCAGCATGATAAATAACAATATCATCAGCAAACGCAATAATACTGTCAATTTGATTAAGAAGATCAAGAACAAATAAATTAAATAGAAGTGGAGAATTGACTGTACCTTGTTGCAAGCCATTAACTATAATGAATTTTCTGGAACTTAACTTGTTTTTATTACAAATAAGAAATGATTTATTATTCAACATGTTATGTATAAGTATTACCAAGTGTATAGGAAATCTATATTTTAAAAGTTTATATATTAGACCAGGTATCCAAATACTATCGAAAGCTTTTTCAAAATCCACCAGACATGCGCCAGTGCATAAAAATTTATTCATATTCCAATGAATATTTGATATCAGTAAATGTATGGCATGAATCGTTGAATGCTTATGTTTAAACCCAAATTGCTTATTATTAATTAAATTCTCTCTTTTACAAATTTTGATTATATTATTGTTAATGCAGATTTCAAAGACCTTGCTAATGTTTGGTAGTAAGCTTATTGCACGTAAGTTTTTAGGGTTACTTGTGTCTTTATCCATTTTAGGCAACACAACAACTTTTGCTGATTTCCAAGCCCGAGGAAAATACGAGTTGTTAAGCATATTGTTAAATAGTGTACAAAATGCGAGTATTAATTCGTCTGGAATGTTTCTTAGAATAATATTGGGAATGTTGTCAATTCCGGAGGATAATTTTTTTCTTAGGTTTTTAAAAATGTAAAAAATTATATCTTTTGTTAAGAAAACATTTTCCGAGAGTGACTCATTAATTTCATTTGCCTTTTTGTCTGTACTAAATGTAGTAATTGTAGATTGATTGTTTTCATACTCAGTTTTATATTCTAAAAACCTGGTGAAACAATTATCAACTTCAACGTGTGTTGTTTTTTCTTCATCAATCTCTTTGAAGGAGTGAACAGATTCCAGGAAGGCTCCCATTACATTCAATATTTGATCTTTATCTCTAACAATAAATTTGTTGTTTTCTTTTTCTATTTCAAGAGAGTTAATTCCAGCATTTCTAAACAAGGGTTCTTCTTCATGACTAATTTTCAAAATATTTATATCTAATGACTGATTTGTTCTGAATTGTTTTTTAGCTTCGTTAAACATACCTAAAGAATTTTTTTTATCAATATTTTTAAGTTTTTCTGTAAAGTGTTTATTTACTGTTAAAACAAAATTATCATTTATCATTTTCTTAATTAACTTAAGTTGAGTTTTGAGAATCTTTATTTCCGGGGGTGAACGAATATTTTCTAATCTATTGTGTTTTTTAATAATAGTCAGGATTTTACTTTTCTCTGACTGTAATTTTTTTATGATTGGGTTAACAAATTTCTCAACTGTATCATTACTTTTAAATTTTGGCACCGATTTTTCTATAGCGCTTAGAATAGATTTATTCATCTCACATAAATAAAAATCAATTTCGGAATTAGTTAGATTTCTGTTGTTCGGTATCGTTTCATTATTTTGAAACATATTAGTAATATTACTCCTAAACTTTTTCCAATTCGTTTTCTTATAGTTAAGTTGAGACTCATAGTGTTCCTTGAAAAATGCAAAAGGGTGGTCATTTTCTTCATTTAAGAGTAAAATTTGTAACGCGTTGTGGTCACTGTCATAATCAAGAGTTTTGAGGCAGTTTAATGAATTATTTTCCCTATGTATTAATAAACGAGAGTCCGCTAAACACAAGTCTAAAAATGAACCGCATCTAGGGTAAGACGGTTTTGTAGATGCATATAAAGTGCATCTGAAATTTATTTCATTGTTTTGTAACCATTCCCTAAGGATATTACCTTTAACGTTATTTGAAACATTGCCCCAATCTGTGTGTTTACAGTTCAAATCTCCTGATAATATATAAAAATTATCAGGGTTCTCTAAATTTAAGGACTGAAAGATTTGGTTAAGTTCTGTTCTCAAAAAACTATTGTTGTTGCCCGATGGGTAATAAACTGATATTATAAACAGTGTTTTATTTGACAATAGCGGTATTTTAACTATGCATGTTTCCAAACATTTAAAGGTGTTTATAGTGTTATTTGTAAAATTTTTGTATTTGATATCATTCTTTATTAAAATTGCAGTTCCACCTCCATTAAGGGAGTTGGTTCTGTCTTTACGTATTATTTGGTAGCCTTTAAATTGAACCTTGTGTCTGACGTTTAGCTTTGTTTCGTTTAACAGAACTATGTCCGGTTTATACATATTTATGAAATTACTTAAATCATATCTTCTACTTAATTTTATTAAGGAATTAACATTAATTTCGATTATATTAAGGTTTTTTACAAATGTTTCCTCCATATTAATAACTTACGTCTCTAACATCGAAAAAATAGTATCTATTCTAGATGTTTGAAATTGTAGTTGTTTGTTTAAGTTTATGATCTGTGTAGATAAGTTTTGCAATGAATTGTTCAGCTCTTGTAAAGTTTGTTGAATTGGGTTGATAGAAGTATTTCCCATTTGTGTGTTTTTGTTTTTTAAAACCTGAGCAAAGCTCATATTTGGATCTATAATTAGTGTTTTATTTGTTGACCTATATTGTGATAGCCTTTGTTTTTTATCACGAAGTCTTTGTTGTAATTCCTTGTATTTCTCGCACCCTTTGTATGATGCCGGGTGCCCGTATTTATTGCACAGTACGCAAAATAGTTTTTCCCTTTCATTTTCAGGGACCTTTTGTACAGGACATTCTCCAATTTTGTGTTCTTTATTGCATTTGACACACCTAGGTGGCAAAAAACAATTTGATGCACTATGTAAAAAGCTTTGACATCTTCTGCATTGAGGAATTTCAGATTTTCTTAATGGCTCCCAACGGATACAACGGTAAAACAATGCCTTTATTGCTTTGAGCTCATAAACTTTACTTTCACCAGTTATTTGTACAAGATAAATTGGCAGATCATAACCATTAGCAGTGGCTTTTTTTGTCTTAAATTGGCTGACTTTTAGAACATTTAAATTTTCATTATTGAATTTACGAAGTTCATCCTGAATAACAGTAGGATTAATATTAGCACTGAGGCCCTTTAAAAGATAGGTCTTTGTTTTCATAGCTTTTGGGGTAAATGTAAAGAATTTGGTTTTAGCCTTTTCTAAATAAGCTTTTACTCTAGTATAATCATCTATGGATGACACAAGTAATGATGTTTTTTTGTTGCTGAGTTCTTTGATTTTGAACTCTTTAATATTCAAACCATCTTTAATGAAATCTATTAGCTCGTTAGGTTCCACATTAAAAATATTGAGAGGTGGTATTTTCTTATTTTTTTGCTGGTTGATATTATTTGTTGTTTCTTCATTAGTTATATTTGTCTCTACATTTGAAAAAGAGACTTGTGATGTTGTTACTTTAGATGTTGTTGGCTTATCATGCTCTCTTACATGATTTTCAAATCGTTTTAAATACTCTTGATTGCATTGAGTATCATTATCAAGAATTGCATAGTAGTTGCCTTTAAGCTGTTTGCTCACTGATTCACACTGCATTTCGCTTTTTCTTTTTCTATCGTTTTCTGTTATGTCATTTATTTTTTTTAGTGAATTGTTTATATGGCTTTTGTCATGATTATTTTTTAATGAATTGTTTTTATTGTTCTTGTCATAATTTAATTCTGAGTTTAGAGCATTGCGCTCACTCATTTTTTTTTTTTTACTTTATAAGAGTCTATTTCTCTAGGTTTTTTTTTTTTTTTGTTTTTCTCTATTCCTTAAATAAGAAATAAAAAAAAATTTTTTTTGAAAACAACAACGCACTGAAAAAATGCGTTAAACAATAAATACACATCGAATAAACTCGAAAAATAACTGATATGCGCTATACGTCCGTCTATTCTGACAGTCACGAAAAGACTCCTCAGAAAACGGCTCTTTCACCAAATAAAAAAAAAAAAAAAACAAAAAACATTGTCTATGCGCTGGCCTTAAGATGAAGTAATAAATAAATATAATTTCCAATTTGCCTTAAATACATGCGTTTCTTTTTTGATTGAGCCCATATCTACACCATATGTAAGTTATTTTGTAAAAAAAACTTAATGATAGGTATTCCATGGATTTTTATTTTAAAGGCCGTAAATTTCGTTAAATGTTTAATTTAAATCGTGTGGTAATACAACACTACTGTTTGCTTAGGGTCAGCAACGTGGACCGGGTCAGCTATCTATATATATAAAAGAAAGTCGTGTTAGTTACAAAGTTCGCCCCCATGTGCTGTCATCTGCTTACAGATAATAAGCGGTACCCGTGCGACGCCGGGGCGGGTACACTAGTCCATTCCAACTGCCTCGCTCGTGTTCTAATAAAGTTCGAAGGTCACCGTAAGCTGAAAAGAATGCAATTAATTAGCGGGTACATTGGTAATTGCAAAGGAATTGAAAGACAAAACTTGATCGTGTGGTCTCCAAGTTATAACAATTTAATAAAAATTAAAAAAATGGTTGAAACAAAGTTTATATATTAGTATTAAATAACACATTTTAAAACGTATTTAATTTTCGTTTTTGTTCCATGTTGCATCATAAAACCATCCAGTAAACATTTAGGATGTATTCACCCACTCTAACTGCACCCTCGTTTCATTGTAGCGTAATCAAATACAATATTCTAATAGTTTGTTTCTTCCTTTTTTTTTTGTAAATCAAATTAATTTTCCTCGGCTTTTGTACAATATCTAAATAATTTTTGTCTTATTAAAAAAGTTGTATACGCGAAACCCTCAACCAATTCAAACGAAAATAAATTAACTGCAGCACCATCAATTCCTGCATATTCAGTCCAAGATGAATTAAAACATGTATTAAGGCAACGAGAACGTCGCAACGATCTTGATATCCACAAAACAATGACAATATATATTGATCAAAAATCTTGTCCAGCAGAAGTTGTCGTCTGGTTAAAAGCCAAAGAATTTTCTACAAATATAATTGAACGTTTTAAAGGGCTCAGTGCAGAGGAATTATTTGCCATAAGTCGGGAACGTATATTGGAGATTTGTGGCAGCAAAGAAGGAAAACGTTTAGCTTCTCAATTAAGTTTACAAAAAAGTGTTTCAGGAGTAAGTTTTTTTTACACAAATATTACTTACAAATAGATAGAACCAGATGTACATATATCTAAATATTTATCTTTTAAAATATATTTGTAAGTGATTTTATAATTCTTTTTATATAAATTTGTATTTTTTTTAGTATAAGACTGCCCGTTCTGCAGAGTTGCATTCAATTTTAGCCAAAGCTCGTCCAAAATCTGAAATGAATGTTATAAACTAACAAACATATAGAGGAGTAAACGGAAGCCCGTCAACAGCTAGTGGCCAATTTAAATCCCAGCTACCTTAACACTAGAAAAATCCTGTTCAACCTTTTTCAAAACCCCGGTTTTTAAATAGTACGAAAGTTTTAAATTTTTCATTAAAAAACCGTTACTCTAAAACACAAACATATACCTACTACATAAAAAAAAAATAATAATAATTTCTACAATTATTTAATAGTGTTACTAAACAAAACGTTGCAAAATTAAAATTAAGAATTTTTTAATTTTACACCAGAAAATCTTATGTTTTTATAAACGATTGATAATGGTAAATTAGCCATCTTTTTAAAGCGACATTGGTCTCATATTTAAATAAATATTCAGTGGGAGCATAAATCAATCAATCCGAAGCGGTATCAAAAGTACGGTAAGTACGGATTTTCTTGAATCAAGTACTGAAAGATTGATTCAAGTACGGATTATTCCAGTGCGAAATACTTAACTTATCCATATTTAATACCGAATTTGTACTTGAAATAATCCGAAAACCAGATTGAATTAAGTAAGGCCTGGAACAGAATAAATACAACAAGTTAGAGTGCTATATTCGGCTGTGCCGAATCTTTGATAAACTCCACCGACAGCTCGAATGTTTTAGGAGTAATACCTGCATGATGTCTATTTATTATTATAATCTTTATAAAAACAGACATCCGCATTAAACTTGGTTGCGGTTTAAACCTCTATTAAATTATTGACCGACAATCAGAAAGTTGATTGCTTTTTTTTTTTAGCAATTTTAGCTAGCTTGAGTAAAATATCATGATTCGTAACAGTTTAAGCCGAACCTAAATGATTTTCAGGAGGGCGATTTATATTGAAGCCATGGTAAGCTTTAAACCAATCATCCCAAAATTCTGCAGAGTGATTTCTGGTATTAAAAAACATAAATTTCAATACAGCGGTGCAATTAGTTTTAGCGTTTGCAGTGAATTTCAGAAGGCTGCTGAAATGGGATCTAAGGTAAATTATGGACCGTATATCACAAAATTGTACAACATTTTTTCTGGCCTTATGAAGCTAAACTGGAAGAAAGTTTACCGCAATATCTATGTCTGCTACGGTTTTAGGCGTATATATTTTATTATTTTACCAGAGTGGGCTTTATATGTGGCCCATGGTAAATTATGGACCGATCTTCACGAAATTTCACAGTGTTATTTCTAGTTCTATGAAACTGTGATATTCCAAATTTTGTTATGATAGCATTATTTTTTACGGTTTTAGGCGTACTAAACTGTTTTGCGGAAGTAGGGTTTATATGGGGCCTATAGTAAATTATCGACCGTTCTTCACAAAATTTTAAAGTCTTATTGTTTGTTCAATAAAACTGTGATGTACCAAATTTTTTTATGATAGCATTGCTTTCTACGGTTTTAGGCACACTAAACTGTTTTCCGGAAGAACAATTTATATTGGGCCTAGGGTAAATTATAGACCGATCTTCACGAAATTTCACAGTCTTATTTCTAGTTCTATAAAACTTTGATGTACCACATTTTGTTATGATAGCATTATTTTTTACAGTTTTAGGCGTACTAAACTGTTTTCCGGAAGTAGGGTTTATATGGGGCCTGGGGTAAATTATGGACCGATCTTCACGAAACCTCTCAGTGTCATTTCTAGTCCTATTAATCTTCGACAAGCCAAATTTTGTTATGACAGCATTATTAATTAAACTGTTTTCCGGGAGTAGGTTTTATATGGAGCCTAGGGTTAATTATGGACCGATCTTCACGAAACTTTACAGTGTCAGATCTAGTCCTATTAAACTGTGAAGTGCCAAAATTTGTTATGATTGCATTGTTAATTAGGGTTTTAGGCGTACTATACTGTTTTCCGGGAGTAGGGCTTATATGGGGCCTAGGCTTAATTATGGTCGGATCTTCACGCAGTTTTACAGCGTGATTTCCAGTCGAATAAAACGAATTTTTGCAAAATCTTATAGCATTCTGTGCATTATTCCACCATTTATGTTAGTTTTTGTAACTAAATTATCAATTTTTTTTAGGTGATCCTACTGAACCAATTGGATTTCAATCCCAAACTGCTTAGGATAACTACAAGCAATTTGACACCAAGTTTGTTTATTTCTTTTGAGTTTTTCGAAAGTGGGCGTGTTTTCAACAGACGGACAGACAAACGGACATGGCTAAACCGACTTAGAATTACTCAAGGACCCAGAATATATACCCAACAAACGCGGAGGTTTGATTTCAAATTGAAAATGATTTGAAATTAAACGTTTTCTCAAACGACAATCGTTTAATAACACAGTACAACACATGATTTGCCAACTCAATTCTGTGAACTGTATGTGAAATTAGACCCAAAAAGAAGAATTTCTGCATCATTCGTTTTGTCTTCTTACCTGCGATTTGAAGTTAGTATCGATTTGAAGTTAGTACTATCGTATAGGGGAATTTATCACGTTTTAGGCCCTGTTGTTTGACATAGCTCGACAACCACTAGCCCAATTTAGTTGAAATAAATTTTAAAAAATTAAGAATTACAATTCCCTTAATCTGTTCATATATTGTTTTCCTATACAAGTAACACTTTCGAAGTTAAAAATGAATGTATGAAGGGAAAAAATTATTTTTTGCCTAAAAATTTAAATTTTTTTTTTTTAAAATACATAAAAAATCCAAAATGGAAAAAAGTTTCAAGTCTAGTTATTTTTTCGCAAAGTCACATAACCTACGAGCAAAATGAGACAAAGATCATAAAAATCGATGCACGCGTTTGTCATTTATTCACAATTAAGTAAATGTATGAATTTCAAAAATTTGCTCGAGATATGCACAACATTATTTGGAGAAAACATTGACACCTTTTTCATGATTCTGAGAATTTAAAAAAAAAGGAATAAACAAAAGGTTATTTGATTTTTATGATTGCGGTAATAAATGTACGTGGACAATTAAACGGAAAGTGGACCTTTTTATTATTTGGGTTTTTCCGGTGGCTACCTGTATGATTTTTTTACAGAAATTGCACCCACATTTAAGGGTGGTCATTATTTGGAAAGTTTTGCACAGTTTGAAACGTACAAGTGCTGAATCAGGTATATAGCCAGCCGCCCTTAAAATATGCGCCCATTTATAAGTACCTGGCAGTAAAATATTCAAAAATACGTAGTATTTATAGGTGTGCATTGATCGATTTTAGGCATTCAGCCAGTGCCGACGAGCGCGAACAGTAAAAGTGATTTTTCTCCAGTTTTTTAAAAGTGAATAACAACAAAACATAAAATATATCAATATGGAAAACAACAAGTGCCCATATTTGGATGAATATTGTTACGTTTGTGGTCATATCGTCCGAAAAATACAGAAAAAAGATCGAAAAGATCAAAACCGCGTATTGTAATTATTTCGATGAAGCAGATTTAAGTGGTGCAAATTTTACGCCGAACACAGTGTGCAACAGTTGTTATACTACCCTTCTAAAATGGATTCACGGAAAAAGTAGAAAGTTATCTTTTATGAAGCCAGTAATTTGGGTGGAAGACACAACTGGACATGATGAATCCAGGTGATATGCATGCATAAATTTTCGTCCTGGATTAAACAGACAACAATTGAAAACAAAAGTATACACTGCTGCATTTACTGCCACACTTCCAGTGCAACGCCCTGCTGATACCGATGCACCTAAACCTCCGAGTGCGGATACTGTGTCCCTGCTAGCCGAAACCGTTTTCACCAATCCGACCGATTTGGATGATGCTGATTGGATACCCGATATTGAAAATAGTGCGCCACAACCGCTACCACAAATCGAAATGGATTACATTGTGGCCAAGCTGGGACTATCACAACACGACTCCGAATGGCTGACATCATTTTTGAAGAGAAGAAAACTCACACAGCAAAATGTCAGCGCAACATCATACCGACAACGCCAAGCCGATTTTCAGAAATTTTATTCCGTTGACGAAGCAAATACGTTCACGTACTGCCATGATATCTCAGGTTTAGTGAAAAAATTGGGAATGGATTATATCGCTGGCGACTGGCGTTTATTCATCGATGGTTCAGTTACTAGTTTGAAGGCTGTGCTGCTGCACAAAAAAAATAAAAAACCATGCATTCCATTGGAATTCAGCACAACTATGAAGGAAACGTATGAAGCATTGGGCGAAATTTTGAAGAAAATCAAATACGATGAACACAAATGGAACATTTGTTGCGATCTGAAGGTGGTCAACATACTACAAGGGATTATAGAAAAGGGCGGATATCCAAAATACTTCTGCTTCCTTTGTAATTGGGATTCACGATACAAAGGAAATCAATATCAATGTAAAGATTGGAAAGGAAGAACTCCCGAGCTCAACAAACAATTAAAATTACGCAATGAACCTATGATAAAGGACCTGGATGATATTTTGTTGCCACCGCTCCACATGAAACTGGGAATAGCTGGGAAATTCGTTGAAGTGGTGGTCAAAAAAGTTAACGGCGCCTTTGACTGTTTGAAATCCATCTTTCCGAAACTCAGTGATGAGAAAATTAAAAACGGTACGTATCGCACTCTTTATTTCAATATTGTCATATCTAAATTTGTTAATTTCTATACATTCGCATTACCAATAATTTTTTCGTTTTTCTTATGTATTTAAAACAGGTATTCTCAATGGACCTGATATTCGGAAATTGATCAAAAGTGATTCTTTCACACATTTGCTTTCAGAGCATCACGACCACCAACATGCATGGAACGCATTGAAAGAAGTAATAGAAGGCGTTCTAGGAAAGAACCGTGTCCAGCGAGAAGAGATACAGCAACGAGTGGACAGGTTGCTGTTTTATTTCGAAAAAATCGGTGCATCCATGACGCTGAAATTGCATTTCTTGCACCACCACCTCGATACTTTTTTGGCACAATCACCTCAGGAATCAGACGAACAAAGAGAGAGGTTCCACCAGGTGACCATGCCATTTGAAAAGCGGTTCAAAAGCAAAAAATTGGATGCATTGCTTGCGGAGGTTTGTTGGTGGAGTTCCACAATTATGCATTTTGAAGAAAGCACCGAAGATGAAGACATTGAAATTGGTGGACACAGTGAAAGAAATACGCCCTTGAATAGTATGTGTATCTCGGATGACGATACAGACTCAGACCATGAATATGAACAACCTACGAAGAAAACAAGATCATCAGAACCACAAGCGTCAACTTCTACAAGGATGGATATTGCCAATAATTGAAAAAATGTTCTAAATTTTGTTTTTATGCATATTATAATTGCGTATTAATTGCATATTATTTTATTTTCATTAAGTTTTTATAAATAAAGTTTTTTTTTGCATGATAATTATTTAATTTATATTTTTATTTTAAGGGTGGTGGCTATAACTGATTTTTGAAATTCATACCTTTACTCAATTGCGAATAAAAGCGAAACGCGTGCATCGATTTTTATGATCTTTGTCTCATTTTGCTCATAGGTTATGTGACTTTGCGAAAAAATAACTAGACTTGAAACTTTTTTCCATTTTGGATTTTTTATGTATTTTTAAAAAAAAAAATTTAAATTTTTAGGCAAAAAATAATTTTTTCCCTTCATACATTCATTTTTAACTTCGAACGTGTTACTTGTATAGGAAAACAATATATGAACAGATTAAGGGAATTGTAATTCTTAAGTTTTTAAAATTTATTTCAACTAAATTGGGCTAGTGGTTGTCGAGCTATGTCAAACAATAGGGCCTAAAACGTGATAAATTCCCCTATACGATAGTACTAACTTCAAATCGATACTAACTTCAAATCGCAGGTAAGAAGACAAAACGAATGATGCAGAAATTCTTCTTTTTGGGTCTAATTTCACATACAGTTCACAGAATTGAGTTGGCAATCAATTAACTGAAAAATGTTGTACTGTGTAATGATTGAAAATTATAGCGTTCTCAACAAAAAGGGGAAATTATTTTCAAATTGAAAAATCCCTTTATTTTCAACTTGCTTTCAAACGTAATTCTCAAATGTTTTTAAATGTGGATTGTAATATAATGTGGAATATATTTAAAAAATTTTTATTTTTTTTAATTTAAATTTATTATTTACTTAAATAAACTGTGAGATAAGCATTCGGCACCATAGCTAAAAGATGAAATAATGTTCATTTCGTCCGCTAATTCTTGGAAAGATTGTAGCACTGCGAAAGTAAAAAATGTAACTTTAATCGCCATTTTTAATGATTGGTATTGCCAAGTTTATTTTTGATTTGAATTTAACATCAATCAATATTCCTATGCGCATTTCACTTACTGTTTATTGTTGATGTTTTTTGTTTAAATTTTAATATTGTTACAAGTAGAACTGTGGCTTATAAGTCTTATACGTTTAACAGTTTTATTTGGTTTAATATCGTTAGTTTTTCTAAAATCTTTATGGATGAAGTTTCCTGATGATCTGGCCAAAGCAACCAGTGAAATGCGCATAGAAATAGCTTATCCCATCAACAATAAATTTCAAGTGTTTTTATCAAGAATAAAAACTGGGAATTGGCACGAATAACAGAATCTTTTGAAATTGAAATTTTGTATGTATTCCCAAAGAAATTACTTTTTGATAATTTAATTTAATATTAAAAATTAATTGAATTGAATACATTTTGCACTAGACGCCACAAAAAGTTTGACAAATATCCAACATGTCTGCCAAATATTGAAAATTTTTAATATTTCTGCAAACATTGCTTCTAATGTTTGTCCAAACCCCAATTTACAACACAAAATGTTTGTACAATCGTAAAATTTTGACATGTTTGCAAAGCCATTTGGTGAGGTTTATTATGCCCTTAACAATAATGTATACAAACAAGAAGAATAGCAGGTGGCTTCTTTGTGCTGCTAGTTAGAGGCCCTTATTTCAAAATTTGTATGTATTTAGATTGGAACTATGTCAAATGTTTTTGTAATTTTATAAAAAAAGGCAAATGCAATTGAGGGCATAAAGCAATTCAATGAATGACTATTAGAGGAAAAGTCCTCAAGACCGATTACCTTTTGGGCAGAGAATCAAAACCAACTTAGAATATTATCTAAAGTTGCAATCAAATATCTTATAGCCCTGCTACTTCGGTTCCTTTAGAAAGGTGCGCGGTGATTTATTAAATAACCGGAGAAATTGCCTTAGGCCATATAAGGTAGACATTAGGGTGGTCGTTAACTGTATGGAGCATATTTGTTTTCTATTTTTGCATGCTCTTACCGCCAGATTCGATGGGTATTGATAAAAAACGACATCAAAAAATTTTTTGGGCAATCGACGAAGGCTAAGCCTTCCAAAGTTTGATAAAAATCGTAATGTTCGACCTCCATTAGTTTTTTGTTTTTAACATTTTCCTTAAACACACGTGCCCTTTATCTCAACTTTTTAGGGAGGTTCCATACAAATTTCGCCTTTTATGAAATTCTTTCTGAAATTCGTCTTTTGTGAATAAAATCAAAAGTTGTAAACAGATTTAATCACATACATATGCGTTTAATTAGCATAACTGCATTTTATGATTTTTTAAAGAACAAAAATTTTGAAATTTTGCAAAAAAAATTATTTTATTTTTGCCAAAAAAATTATGTTTCTTAAACGACTGTGCAATGCACAGTTTTTATTCTTGATAAAAACACTTGAAATTTATTGTCTAGTGCACAGTGTGCATATTAGAAAGACCGTTAACTTTTCTTAAAGGTAATTCTTTTTATTATAAACTAAGCCGTTTTTGAATTACGCCAATATTTGTTGTGCAACCTCCTCCATTTTCGAAATAACGGTGTATCTCGAAAACAAGAGCTAACATAAAAAACGGTTTGCACCACTGCATTCAGCGTACCCGAATTAGGTTAGGTTATTGCTTTTCAACAAAATTTAAGATACGTGATTCATGGAAAATGCGTTTCTTTAATAAATTAAAAATTTGATTTTTTCGTGGCTTATTTGATATTTTCAGTTTATTTTGTTTAATAAGAGATTAAGGAAAAACTTGTTAACAAGTTTGGCGGATGAGACCTAAAAGAAATCTAACTTTTGGTTTTAACGGTCACCATAGTAGACATGTTTGTGTTTTTACAAAAATCAATTCCGTCTCAAGAACAAACCTTCCGTCGATAGTAATATTGATTACGTTATCTGAACTATCGACAAATATCGGTAGTATCCCAGCACTAGAAACTAAAGCTAACGAATGCTCTGTAGCGCAACAAAGTTCAAAATTTCGAATTTATCTTCTTCAACTGCAACGACTACTACAGCTACTGTGAAGCTGCTGTTACTTTTGACAGCTGCAGCGCTATTCGTAACGTTGCACTACAGCGACTATTATGTTCCCCACTTTAAACTGAAATTGAATCAATCACAAAATGCGCTTGATTCAAGTACTATAATGTTGATTTAACCCCGAATTCGTACTTAAAATAATCCGAAAGTGAAGTTTGAGTGAATTTAACCTAAAACACTTATCCCAGAGACAGAAGGAGAATATTATTATGATTGATTTACTTACCCGTTTTACACCTTACAGAATTTCAGTTATACAACACCTGCATCATGCCCGATATGTTTTCTACTTTTAAAATTTGATGTACATATTTAACTAAAAATATAAACAGAAACTGGGAATTATTTCCTTCCGAAGGTAACTTTTATATTATATTCAACATTTTTCATTTTTCGAATTTATTCTATGAGCTAAATTTCAGTTATGTATTTTATAAAGCTTTTTTGTAATAGTTCTATTCCTACAATTTTTCAGAAATACATAACTGAAATTTAGCTCATAGAATAAATTCGAAAAATGAAAAATGTTGAATAAAAATATAAACTTTTAATAATGAACATACATATGCTTTCTTCTTGTTTTGTTGTTTCTACACAAAACAAGCAATTCATTGTTTACTAATAGGCTTTTTACACTTGCTCACATCTTTCATCTTATCGCAAAGATGATATGTAACATCTTCCCCCAAGAATTGTACAGGGCTTAAAATCAACATCTTTCTTCATCTTTAAAAGATGTTCTATCTCATGTTGTTTCATTCAACATCTTTCGATTATTTTAGTGTCATCACTAGAAAAAACAAATAATTTGTTAAAAAGTATATACCATCACTAGAAAAAAATACAAAAGAGCAGGACAACAATATCATTTATTTAGTATTTATTCGCTCTTACACGTGATAATAAATGTTTTTATGATGAAAGATGTTACAAATGTAAACAAGTTTTGTTCATTTTTAACATCTTTCACGCATTCCTCTAAGATGTGCTCAAGTGTAAAAAGGCTATAAACAAGCATTTGAGTATGGAAATGATAAAATCTTAAACGCGATATTCGCTAATGCATGCAAAGGGTTAATATTAACTGCGCCTTTATAATATTTTACTTGATTCCAAAATCTAATTCTAGTCCTTTTTCAATACTTGATAATCAGCCTGATAACGGTTGGTGTTGTGCGTTTCTTTAATATTTTACAAAAATACGATATAGGCGTTAATGCCAACGCTAACCGTATTCATAATTTGTTTAAGTTTTGATATCGTTGCAAAGTATTGCAATTCTCATTCACTTTGCATTTTTATTTGCTTTTTTCTTTGGATTTTCTTAAATTTTTTTCTTAAATTTTTTGGGATAATGCTTCCTGATGATCTGGCCTATCAAACCAGTGAAATGCACATAAAAACTAGCTTATCCCCCAACAATAAATTTGAGTGTTCTTAGTTTTTTTTTAAATCATTTTTTTGAACTAAAAACTAATCAAACAAAAAAATTTAAGTGATTCTTATAAGAAATCGGTTGATCTTTTAATCAAAAAATAATTATTTAAAAAAAAAAAAAATTTTTTGCATCTAAAACCCGGAAATGATAAATTTTAATCACTAAATATCGCTCCTTAGTGTTCGGCTCGGTAGATTTGTGGAAAACACAAACGCTAATAATGTTTGTGTAGAAAATTATTACAAAAAAACCGTTTCCCTGTTTGTCGTCTTTCGAACACAAAAATAATACTGTTTCTATCCAAGTCAACAAAAGGTGAGAATTCGGTTTTTTTAAACCACAAACTTCATTGTGTTCGGTTCGGCTCATTAATGTTCGTCGCTTTTTTACAAAAACAAAATACACATACGAAAAAAACAAAAAGTTAGCAAAATAGTTTTACACAATACACACACAATAATAATAATAATTTATTTATCAATGTAAAAAAAGAAACATTATAGAACATTAAAATTTATGTTTGTCTACAGTATCACTGCAGTAGTTGTTTTTTTTTTAACGATGAACAAAAAATAGTTACGAACGGTATTAAGGGCTGTGTTCGTCTACACAATCACTAAAAAACAGATATCGCTCTTGGGTGTGTGAGCCGAACGCTAAATAATGTACTGTTTATTTTCTAACACTAATTTAAATCAAACTTTTTGTAACTTAGTCCAATTTTTTATTTTTTTAACCGAAATAAGACTAGTGTCCTTATTAACCCATATAGACCTATAATTATTTTTGTGAAAGAAATTATTTTTTTTTAGTAATTCTTATTAAGGACAGCCTAAAATACGTTGAAAAAATGCTTAAAAAAATATCAAGTGTATAGGGGGCTATATAGGGGCCGTACCATATAGGGTACAGTAGGGCTATATGCATACAAAAAATAAAAATTTTTAATATGATGTATTAATTTATTTTTAGTATGATACAGCTTTCGTAGACAAAAACATTGCACTTAAAATTAAGTTTTTATTTTTTTTTTGTATGATATATAAGAAAGCATTCCACGTGGACACCAACGTCGCACTTAATACATCTAGTAGGGCATTGTTTATGGCATTGCCCACACCTGGTTCGCTTTTCCTGCTTGGTAATATAGTGATCTTTTCCGTCATATCGGGCATCCGATGTTAAAGAAGATGGACGACTAGGACCTGGTTTTTCACGTTGTTTATTACCCTCGATAATTGCATTTGCAATACGACGTCGGAAGTTTAGAAGGTCTATATTATTACCCCCATTCTGCCTACAAAGTAACCACGCGTTTTGTACTGACATGTCAATGCAGTGGAGAATCAAAGGCATGTACCTAATGCTTGTTCTTTGTGAAGATATGTTCTGGTCCGATAAATCTACTCCACCTATGTTTTTGTTGTATTGCTGAATAAGATGAGGTTGAGCCACTAGTATCTTCTTCTTTTGTTGGCGAGAATAGCGTTCAGTTTTGTGGGCAGGATTTATACCAACTGCATTGGAACATACCGACACCATACTATTATCATGCCACTTGCAAATTATTACATCGTCAGATAATCGAAGAAACCTCTCTCTTTAGTTTTTAGTTCTTTGTTGCCAAATAAGGGGCATTTTTTCCAGTCTTATTTTCTCGTATAGTTCCAGTTATACGGAAACCCCTCTTCGTGAGTTCATCGACTAAAGGCAAACCAGTGAAGAAATTGTCTATAAAAAGATGGTAGTCTGTGCCATATCCCAATGATGCTAGTTGATCAGTATAAGCCAGCACCACACTTGCGCCGAGACTGAGGTGACTATATCGGGCATCCGTAAATGTAGACGCTCCTTGATATGGTTCAAACCATGCAATGTATCCGCCTGATGTTGCACCAGCCCATATTTTGTAACCGTATCTAATAGATTTACCTCGAATAAACTGTTTGCACCCATGACGACCGAAATATGGAACCATGGCCTAATCAATGCTATGATTCTCTTTATGAAGACAGTGTTCAAGAAAATTCGCAGATAAGAGTCTTAGCAAAGGACGAACTTTGGCGAATTTATCGGACTTGTTTAAATCTAGATTATCAGCGGCATGAATATTGGAATATATGAGGGAAAATCTATCTCTTGATAATATATAACTCTTTACACTGGTTGTCGTTATTATCGTCTTCTTCTAGAATTGTGGCGATGTCGTGCAGCGTTAATGCCCTGAAAGACAAAAACCAATATTATAAGCTATAAGGCAAAACAAAAAAAATTTTTGTATATATTGCTTATGCATAGACCTACTGTACCACATGAGGTACACCTACTTTAGAGTATAATATTTCTCGTAAAAATACGAAACTCGATATTTTTTTGTGGCAATAACATACTTTGTAGTCATCTATTCTAAATAATACACACAAATTATAGAATTCCCGATAAATTAACATAAAACTTACCTTTTGAAAGACATTGTATTTTTTTTTTACTTTTCCGCTGGGGTATTTTTCTCAAATTTTCAAAAAAACTGGATAAAATTTTTTTTTATTATTTTTCACTTATTAACAACACTTAAATGTAATTAATGCCTGCAACTAAAAAATATTATGAATGGTTATGTCACAATGATTTTTTAAAGTTACTGTAACACATAGGGTACGGCAGGTCTATATGGGTTAAATTGTAAAAGTTTTATTACGTGCTCTCCACAAGTTTAAGAGTTATGAAATTTCTTTACATGTGGTAATTTCAATGTTGTACCGCAAAAGACTCAAAATGGCGAGTATAAATTTAAATTTTTCTAACATCGACCTAATTTTTAATTTTATTTTTACCGTAATTAGCCTACGGCGTACTAATTATATTTGGGGGATTCACAAGGTGTCATAAAGTCATAAGTCTTAAAAACATGAAAATGCGACTGTTGTGAACAACCCCTCATAATTTAGTGTGCTATTTTGAATTTAAATCAGCTGATTTAAAACAAATATAAAAAATAAATACTTACCTAAAATAAAAATATTTTTTAATTCTAATCCATGAATTCATAAATTACTTTGGATCTTACCAGACTATTTGCCATTTTTTAGACGCATATCACAAATAAATTTTATTTTGTTTGTTTAAGGCTAGATTACACTATTATTCCTTGTATTAATACATTTCAAAAACTCAAGTAATATGACAAAGTGTGAATGCAATGTGTCACGAAAATGACAAGTATTATGAAAAAAGTTTGACATCCCATACGACTTCATTGGTTTTTGAAAAATTTCTAAACAATAATACTTTTCATTTGATCAGGGTTGCATTTTATTTCATGTGTGAGTGTTTACACTTTGCTTGATGGTGTGAACACAAACTGTCATGTTAAATTAGATTTTTTGACAATCGCAACAAAACTCGTTAGATTTTTGTCTCACAAAGTCTTATGGAATACGTAAGACTTGTGAGATAATGTAATCTAGCCTTTACCAAACATCAGAGTCCTAAGACGATATAATTTGACGCCGCAAGTGTTTTGTTGCAAAAATTGCTAGTCGCAGGTTAAACTCGGATATTAGCCGGATAAAACTTTACCATCACCGGCGACGGCTACAAAAACTAACTCGGCACGGCTCAGCCGCTCAGCGCTGGTCCCCTCTGATTAAATGCGACAGCACAATAAACATAGCAAGCAAAGTTCTTTTAGTTTAAGACACTTTTTGTTTACAAAGCAATATTAATATTCTTAAACCATTGTAAAATATTAGAACATTATGACAATATAGCATGATAGCACACATTGTGAATACCCCAATTGTAAAACTTGTATTATGTGTTTTCCATAAGTGGCCTTAATTCAAATAAAGGGTACTTTTTAAAAGGAAAATCGGGGAAAAATTGGTACTTTGGTACATTTTCTCTTTTTAATAAATTTGGTATGTTGGCGAAAAATAGTAATTGCATATAGAAATAATTTAACATAAAAAAAGTGTAGATGTAGAAACTAGGGTGTTCAGTCGATTAATTGAACAATTTTAGACGGTCAATTGTTTGAATAATTTAAAATGGCTAATTTTGGTTAAAGGATTAATCGAAGAATTTATACCGATTAATCGAATAATAATAACATATAGTATTTCTGTTAAATGTATAATATTTTTAAAGTTTTAAATCGAATAAACAAGCCAAATGTATGTGTCCGTTGAAATTACAAAAAAAAAAACAGTCCTGTTTAGTGAATAACACAGTACAACATTTTTCAGGTGATTGATTCGGGACTCAATTCTGATAATTGGTTATGAAAGTAGACCCAAAAAGAAGAACTTCTGCATCATTAGTTTGGTCATGGTACATCAAATAATAATTGAAAAATTAATTTGAAGTTAGTAAGTATTGTATAGGGGAATTTGTCACGTTTTAGGCTCTTTTGTTTGTCATAACTCGAAAAAAAATTAAGAATTACAATTCCTTTAATCTGTTCATACAACGTTTCGCTACATAGGCAACAGTTTCGCAGTTATAAATAAATGTATGAAGAAAAAAAATATTTTTTGCCCTAAAAATTGAAATTTTTTTATTTTTAATTCATAAAAAATCCAAAACTGTAAAAAAAAGTGTCAAGTCCTATTACTTTCATGTAAAGTCGCATAACCTATGAACAAAATGACACATAAATCATGAAAATCGATGAACGCGTTTCGCTTTTATTCACAATTAAGTAAAAGTATGAATTTCAAAAATTTGCTCGAGATATCCACAAAATTCTTTGTAAAAAACAGTGATGACTTTTTTATTGATTCTTTATTTTGCGTGAAAAAAACATTCCGATTCATATTACAGCTATTCTTACACAGAAAATATGCGATTTTTATATGTTATCTATGCATGGAAACTAAATTTAGAACATTTTCAATTATTGTCACTATCCATCCTCGTTGAAGTTGACGCTTGTGGTTCTGATGACCTTATTTTCTTCGTAGGTTGTTCATATTCATGTTCTGAGTCTGCATCATCATCCGAGATAAACGTAATATTCAAGGGCATGTTTTGTTCAGTATATGACAATACGCTGTTTTGAATTCCTCAGTAATCAATTTTTTTCGATCCAGTTGGCCTCTTTTTGGGGCGATATGACCACAAACGTAACAAAAATTATCCAATTGTGGGCACTTGTTATTTATATGTTTTGTTGTTATTCACTTTTAAAAACCGGAGAAAAATTCGCTTGTACTTCTCGCGTTCGTCGACTCTTGTTAAATGACAAAAATCGATCAAATTAACAAACGGAAAAACCCAAATAATTAAAAAAGTGCACTTTCCTTTTTTCCTTTAAATTGTCCACGCACATTTATTACCGTTTATTACTTTGCTACCGCAATCATAGAAATCAAATAACCTTTTGTTTATTACTTTTTTTTTTTTTTAATATTTTTAATTAGGCTTAAGTTCATGAAATTTAATTTTTATTAAATTATTTTTATGAAGAAAGGAATTTTTACAACATGAAAATCAATCAAAATTGTTATTGATAATCTTTCATTCTTGACGTGGCTCGGGCTCGAACCCTGGCCGGCAGGTTACCATGACATGTTTCGATCGCAACCACTCGATCTCCTCAGATGGATTTGCCGTCTTACACTCGCAGCCATCGACGACTGCTGACGTCACTAGTCAAACATCAATCCTTAAACCAAATTGTATTTTAACATTTGGTAGATCGAAATTTGCTTTCCTGAATGATTATCCATTTTAATTGATTTTACATGTTTTTTCCTTTACTTCTGTTTTTTCGTACTTTCGTCTTCTTCTGACAATCATAAAAAAAGTCATAAATGTTTTTCCAAAGAACTTGGGGATATCTCTAGCAAATTTTTGAAATTCATACCTTTAATTAACTGTGAATAAAAGTGAAACGCGTTCTAAAACGTGACAAATTCCCCTATACAATACTTACTATCTTCAAATTAATTTTTTAATTATTATTTGATGTACCATGACCAAACTAATGATGCACAAGTTCTTCTTTTTGGGTCTACTTTCATAACCAATTATCAGAATTGAGTCCCGAAATCATGTGTTGTACTGTGTAATTAAGCTTATATTTTTGTTAAATTTGTTCAACACAATTAACAATTCATTTCACAAAAAAAGATCTATATTTATCGGGGTTTTTCCGGAAATAAAATATTCTGCAGTGAATCTGTTTATTATTTTTTAGGTGTTATTTTCAAACAAAGATTTAGTTCTTAATGTTTCGCAAAATCTCAAATAAAATGATTTTGCAGTTTTTTTTCAATTTATAAACAATTTCCTAGTTAACTTTGATTGTTTCTATAAAAATCAAATCGAGTTCCAAAAAATTTCATTTAAAGGTTAATGGTTTTCTTTTAAATTAAAATTTTCCACTAACATATTATCCAATGTAACCCTTTTATTTAAATTTCTTGCCACTAATAAGAAAAAATATTCCATTCTGTACCCATGTTCTGTAACTATAGTGAGAACTTCTCGCGTCGAAAAGATGTGACACAAAATATTCCATCGTTTCTCGAAAAGTGAGAAAAAAGTGAGTCTGTAACTCATGTCGAAAACTAACAAAAGAGATTACGTCGTTACGTTATAAATGTCATAATATTGCACTCGAAGCCGATGTGACATTGCAGACATTGAAAACGCCAGTAACAAATAACGTTGACGGCGACCAAAATTTACTAAAATTGAAAATTTTTCAACGACGGCGGCGAAATTAGAACCGTCGGCTTTACCAAATAATGTAAAGTGTGACTTTAATGTTTGTTGTTTGCAAACGATTTAAAAACATTCGTATATTTTATATAAATGTTAAAGGCAAAATAATTAAACAATAAATAAAATGTGCCAAGAACAAAATATTATTATTATTATTCTTTGTATTTTACATTTTTAAGTGTTTTTTGGTGTTACAAGTTTTTCTCGCCCCGTTTTTATACGTGAGTTTATTTGACAGTTCAAAGCGGAAACTTTTCGCACAAAAATATTACAGACACACTTTTTCTGAAATTTGGCGAGTAATTTCCTTACGTGACAGCTAGTACTCGCCAAAAAAAGTTGCAGATACAGTTTAGTGAGAAAAACAGCTGTTTTTTTCAATTTATGGCATTTCTGTTTCATTTCACACATTTCAATCGAAAAGTTTACTGACGCGAGAGTTACAGAACATGGGCACTGGATTGCAAAATCCTGAATCCTGGCGTCCCCGCTTTGCATTTCAATATTAACGTCGTCTATACCAGAGATAAATATTGCGACATACTATATTGCAGTAAATGTCAAAATTATGTTATCTTTAATATAAACAGCACTTTGTTGTACATATTTATTGCCGGCAATTTATGTTGCAATAATTGTTAGTTTATTTTCGTTGACAAATATTGCTAACATTAAACGTCAAATTTGGTTGTCAATTGAGAAAAAAGAAGCAAAAAAGAAAAAAATAGAAGAAAATTATGTGAGAAAGAAATTAAATTTGTGAAATGGTGGCAAATTATAATTAAAGTAAAAGAATTAAATGAAAGAATTTAATAAACTCTGACATAAAATTACAAAAATTATTCTTATTAATATAATTTTTTTTTTTATTTGACCTTTATTATTTCAATTGATATAAATTTGTTAAAGTTTGAGTTCTTTTTTATATAAAAATATTGATTTTATTAATTTTGTTTTTTGTTAAAGTAAAATTAATATTTTTATATAAAAAAAACCTCAAGCTATAATAAATTAATATAAATTTTAATAATAAAGTCGAATAAGAAAGAATTTATATCAATAAAAATAATTTTTGCAAGATAGCGCCAGTTTTTACACTGCACATTCTTCCTTGATTTTTTTAAAATTATGAGTTAACATATATAGGTTTTCCCATGCCTTTAATATAAGCTGAGCAATAAGAAATATTGCTTTGTTATTCTGCCGACGTTATTGCCAACTGGCTGAAATATTTATCTTTAGTGTAGACCTAGGGTAAAAGCTATAAAAAGCTAAGAATAAAAAAGTACTACCCAACAAACACGGAGGTTTGATTTCAAATTGAAAATGATTTGAAATCAAACGTTTTCTCAAACGATAAATGTTTGATAAAGATTTCATTAAATCATAGCGTTCTCAACAAAAAGAAGAAATTATTTTCAAATTGAAAAATGCTTTTATTTTCAACTTGCTTTCAAACGTAATTCTCAAATGTGGATTATACTACAATGTGGAATATAAATAAAAATATTTTTTTTTTGAATTTAAATTTATTATTTATTTAAATAAACTGTGAGATAAACATTCGGCATAAAATAATGTTCTTTTCGTCCTCTAATTCTTAGAAAGACAAACTACTTGGCTCCTTTTGTTTTGAGGATTGTAGCACCGCGATCGTGCAATAAACTTTCTTCACTTTCCCGTTTTATTTTCCTTTTTTTCGTATTTTTAATCATTGTAATTACTCACAAATTATTTTTGTTTTTCACAAGAAATAAGCTGTTCTCTACATATTTAATTTTATTTTTAATAGTAAAACACAAGTAAAGAATGTAACTTTAATCGCCATCTTTAATGATTACATTTATTTTTTGCTTTAGTATTGCCAAGTTTATTTTTGATTTGAATTTAACAATTGACATCAAATTGATAAAACATTTGATATCAAATGTTTATTTTCAAATAATTATCAATTTGAATTTAAATGTTTAATCAAACAATTGAAAATCGTTTGAGAATTGTGTTTGATGTCAAATGATAAATTCATTTCATATCAAAGGTTTGACTTCGTGTTTGTTGGGTAAAAACAACGTGGGTACTGCGTTATTTTCAATATAGAAAAGTACTGGAACAAATACTAAAGTACTGAATTTTTCAACACTGCTACTAGCCGAGTGCCTCAATTTCATTAAAACACGCCCTCTTATACCATCTCACACTCAGGGTTGTCAGATTTTTTGAGCGTCAATTTTGTTCAGTTTTCGAAAACTTTTTATTTTTAATTAAATTTTGCATACAAAAAAAAAAAGCCGATATAATATTGCAGTCAAAAATCGCCAAAAACAGATAAAAAATACAAAAAAGTCGCCGAAAGTAAATTTTGTTTAGTATCTGTTATTATTTTTTTTAAATAACATAAAATGGAAATCATTTATTCATTTAAAAAGACTACAATTAAGCACACAAGTATATAAGATCGTACACTTCAGGCTCATCGATTTCAATCCTGGTGTTTTGACTTGCATACGTACCAGAGAACTGCAAAAACACTATTTTTCTTGATTTATTCAAACGCTAAAATTTACATTCACTCTTTGCTTGCAAAACAAAGTTCAACGTTGGTAATTTTTACATCGTTTCGTACACATTTGATTTTGCATTTATTCGTTTTTTATTGAAAGTGCTTTATTTGCATTTTTGTTGCGCACGCAATATAACACAACTGTGTAAATTCAAAAGAACACATTCTTATACTTTTGCATTCAAGTCAGTGTTGCCGTTAGGATGCGAAAGATACATTTTTCGTATCTTTTGATAACTTCATGTACCATATATAATCCTGACATTTTTCGTATCTTTTGAATCTTTACGTAAAATGTACAGAAATATAATATTAAATTTTAATTTAAAAAAAAAATGTTGTTAATTAGCCGATATTTATAAATTTGGAAAAAGTAGTTGGTTTAACATTTG
This sequence comes from Pollenia angustigena, assembly GCA_930367215.1. NCBI lineage: Eukaryota > Metazoa > Arthropoda > Insecta > Diptera > Polleniidae > Pollenia > Pollenia angustigena. Next base: position 18,566,472 of record OV884061.1, on the reverse strand, counting down.
TACTTCCATTTTCGAATGCATGTGTGGACAGAATTTTTAGCCCACTAAAACTTATTAAGACTGATCATCGTAACCGACTCAATACTAATACAATAGCAGCTTTAATAATGGTGAAAGAGAACATTAATGATGTTTCAACATACGATCCACCTAAATCGATGATTACTAGTAGTGCGAAGTTGTTCTGAGGAAATATGAACATCTTTTTATTGATGAAAAAGAATTTATTTAATATAATTTTCTTCACAGTATTCATTATATATGAAATAAAAATGTTATGTTAATAAATTCAACGTTAAAAATGGATTTTAAAATTTTTTCAAAGTGTATCTTTTTGGGAAAAATGTATCTTTTTGTATCGCTGGCAACACTGATTTAAGTAGTCATTGTGCCATGCTTGTTCTGTTCATATTCCTACTGAAATCTCAAACACTTGCAGTATAAATTTTTGAATTTTTAATTTTCATTATTTTTTTAACTAATTTTACTTTTAGGTGAGAGGGGAAGAGAACAGGCTATTTTTCTCTCCACTCTCACCAATAAACTCAAACTTTCTGAAAGAAAACTTTCATAGACTTAAGTAAGTCTGGGCTCACACTATGAAAGTTTTCTTTCAGAAATTCTGAGTTTATAGATGAGAGGGGTAGAGATCATGCTTTTTTCTCTCCTCTCTCACCCATAAACTCAGACTTTCTGAAAGAAAATTTTCATAGTGTGATCCCAGACTAAATGTAAATTTTTTTTATATCGTCGGCTTAATATGCAAACCTGCTAGCTCCCTTTCAACAAATTTTACAGGAAAAACTATTTATTTTTCTTATTTGCTGCTTGAGAGGAAAACCAAAAAAATAGTGGATTTGACAAACTTCAAGACTCAAATTATAGAAATACTACATACATGCTGGTCCACGATGCATATCTTTCTCTACCAAACGGCATCAAAATCTCAATTTACTTAAAAAGTGGATTTAGCAGGTCTGCATATTGAGCCGACAAAATGTTTTATTTTTTTAATTTACTTTACATATCGTCGCAGGAATTAAAAAACGCTGTAATTGACAAAACATAAAATATTCACCAGAGCCAGAAAACCTGTATGAAAGAAAGTAGAAAAAAAGTTCATATCACAGAAACTATACAACATGATTTTAAAAACGTATTTTTATTTTTTCTTGGCTCTTAGCATTTCCTCTCAAGTCTGCAGAATCACCGGGAATAAGATTCTGCAGCTTACAACTTTTTTTTTTTTTTTTGCTTAATTGAATTTTTTTCATCATGCAAATATGGGACAGGGACCAATCGACGCAGTATTTTTTTCTGATAAAAATGATGCAAAAAAAACGTATTTTCGACTTTTTGTCAGTTACAGCGTTCTTTAATTCCTGCGACGATATATAACGATATGTAAAACATCTTGAAGTCAAAAAAATGTTTTACTTTTTTTCTTTATGTCCTCTATTTTTATTTTTAAAATCTGGTCGCCTTAAATTAGAGCGCTTTGGTAGTTGAATATCAATTGAATTTAGTAGTATCGCTTTTGGCTCTAAAAACTACTCTTTTGAAGTTAATTTATCTCTTATTGTCTTTTATAATAAAAAGTGGGCTATTTTACTATTTATCTTTCATTGTTTTTGTTAAACGAGTCAGAGTAAAATAAAAAATAGCTGAGCTGAAACTTTGACAAATAATTAAAAATCTACAGTACAGTGTTAGGGCCAATTTCACCAATTATTTTTAAATATAAATTCATTTTTTTAATTTTGTTTAATTTGACATGAAAAACCTATTTTTAACATAAATTGATATTTAAATAAATTGGTAAAATTGTCCATTAATGTTTTAAAGTTTAAAACCCAACGTGGACAAATTTTTTTTAAAGAAATTTACAGAAAGTCGCCAATTTGTTCAAACACTAACCTTATAAAAGTTCATTCATTAAATAACTAACATATTTTTTAATGCTTTGCAAAAATTATTTTATAAATTTTTTTCACAAATTTTCACTAGAAAAATAAAAACACTAATTTTCAACAAAACTTATTAAAGTCATTGAATAAACAAACAGTTCAAAAAATCACAAATATCAACAAAAAAAAAAGACAATAATAATTTTTTTAGTTCACTTTTGTTGGCTTAGTTATTAAAAATTTACCCACTATACCCGGAAGTGAGTTTGGGCTGTTTTGTGCACTCATAAATAAATTTGTGTACTAGAACGTGCGGTAACTTTTGAATCCAGGAAGTCTTAATTTTGAGTACAATAACAATTAACAGCATTATACATTTCCCACTCACTCACCACCGATCGTAATAAAATTTAAGTAAAAACAAATCGTTGCGAAGAAGTCAAAATTACATGGCCAATGTTAGTTTTTGCTGTTGTTGCAATATAATAACTGTTACAATTATCTGAACAACTTTTTAAAGTGACGAAAATGTATAATTTAAGAACTCATTATTCGATCCTAACGTATTTTGTTGTTGCTAAATTCAGCAAAATCTACTGTTTAACTACCGAGTATAAAAGAGAATTACTGTTGTTTGGTGTGATTGGTGTCATTTGCTATAGTTAGTGTGATTTTTTTTGTTTCGTTGTTGTGTGGAGTATATTCCATACTCTTTACACTTCGTATTTGGTCGTTTATAACACACTAATTAAAATCCATTTGCATTTGTGTGCTTAAATTTTTTTTGCTTTATGTGCTTTTCACAATATAGTATTTGATTCGTTAACAAGGAGCAATCGACAATCAGCATTTAAAAAACAAACGAATGTCTGGTAACGGCATTCACATGCATTCCGGCAGGGCTTTAATACGTACAATTAGAATTAAACAGTGTTTAAAAAACTGCAGTCGAAGTTGAAAACCTGTAATTTCTTCCACTTCTTCATTTGTCATTGGCCAAAAAAAAAAAACTTTTGCTTTTACTTCTAATTCATTAAATGTAAATAGTCGCTGTTAAACCAAATCAAAAAGCGAAAAATTGGGAATTAAATATTGACTTAATATAAAATTCACTTAAAACGATAATAAAACTAAAAATCGGCTGCGTGCAATAACTCCCAGGTGCAATAAGTCCCAAGAAAAAAATGAAATTAGACCCAAAAATTTTTCAAACAAATGTGGGAGTATTCATTATGAAATAGCTCCCAGCCCTCTTGGTTTTATTTAATTTTTTGGAAGTTATTTCATTTTTTGCCTGGGAGTTATTTCATAATGAAATAAAATCCAAATGAAATAAGTCACCGAAAAAATTAACGTGGAAGTTATTTCATTTTATTTTGGTTTTCGGTGTTATTTCATTTGCTGTGGGAGTTATTTCATTTTTTGTGGGAGTTTTTCATTTTCAATTATTTGCAATTTCTTAAAATTGTTTAAAATTTTAAACGGTATTTATAACGGGATATTTCAAACTATTTGAATACAATGATTTAAGTTTATCAAAGAAGAAAATTTTGCTAATTGCAATTGCAGTATCTTATGGTTACCGGCTATGCAGTTAAGCTTTAGTAAGCGAAGCCGGTGTTTGTTATACCATAGAGGAGAAAATCCTTGCGTCCGGCCGAAGGCCGGCTATGCAGAGAAGCTTTAGTTAGCGAAGCCGGTGTTTGTTATACCATAGAGTATAAAATCCTTGCGCCCGGCCGAAGGCCGGCTATGCTGAGAAGCTGTAGTTAGCGAAGCCGGTGTTTGCTTTAGTTAGCGAAGCCGATGTTTGTTATACCATAGAGGAGGTAATCCTTGTACCCGGCGTGCTTAAACTGCAGGCAGTTGCCATTGCAGGAGGTCAGGGTATAATAATATGCCCCATTTTCCAGTTTGGGAATTATTTCATTTATTTTGGGATTTAATTCATTGGGAGTTATTGCACTGGGACTTATTGCACCTGGGAGTTATTGCACGGAGCCTAAAAATCATGTGAAAAAATAAGCCAGATTTGTTTAAATTAGTAATGATAACAAAAAATTACCAACTGTTAAACAAATCTATAAGTATGTATGTATATATTTATATATATTTAGCTGGAGAGGCCTAACTCCGCTTATGTAAATAAAAATGCAAATTTTTTATTTCAAAATCGCTGAAATAATATAAATGGTAAAAATAGCCAAGTAAATCGCCAGTTATATCAAAAATCGCCAGTCGCCAAATAGAAAATCCCATCGCCAAACACGTTTCAAAATCGCCACGTTTGGCGAGAAATCTTCATATCTGACAGCCCAGTAGTGGGATTCTGTAACTTTTAACAATAACAACAGTTGTTATAATTGTCAACATGTTTTGTTGTTTGCACTAACGATTATGTGATTCTGTAAATTGTTGTTAAAAACATAGATAAAAATTAACGTCAAGTGGCATCAATGTCAAAAAAGGGCCAAATAACGAAAAACACAAAGAGGAATTAAAAAAAACAAATAAAATTATTAAAACTAAACAGAATTTTTTTTAGTTTTTTGTTTTTTTTTAAGAAGATAAGCCAAACATTTTACTATTAAATTAAATGCAAATTATTTAATTGCAATTTTTTATTATTTTATATTATTTCTTTTAACTAAATATTTTTTTATTTTTTCATCATTTAACAATAAATAAACAACTCTAAAAAAGTTGTCGTTTACTTAACACAAGCAGCTGACTTAACGATAACAAGTGCTGTTTAAAATGTTACAGAATAGCAAAATCGTTAATTTGCTTGTTAATTTTTTTAACAATGACAACTATTGTTAAAATTAATTACAGAATCGCACTACAGCTCACACTCACACACATCAAACTCAACTCACCACGGTCAACCGGCAGTTCATGGCTTTCACCACGACAGCCTCAGGGATGTGTTTTTTTTAGTCGCCATGTTTCCATAAACTTACGCTAGGCGTCGCCCCTACTCATTTGCAATTATTTTCTTCCGTTACATTTAAATAATTACCAGTTAACAAATTCACAAATAAACTAGATTCCAGTAATTAAATAATAATGAATAACTAATATCCAATAAATGAAGAAGTCAAATTTGTAAAAAGGTTTTTTATATATATAAAGTTATGAAGTAGCACTATATTAAAAAAAAAAAATTTACAGCAATCGACGGTAAGGATTTGCAGATATAAGCAAAAATATGCGCTGGCGATACGTTAAAAAAACGGAAGTGGATTTTGACTTGCATTACAAAACTAAATAGGACTGCGAATTGAGCAAGACGTTTTGAATAAAACCATTTTAGTAAGCTTTGGACTTATATAGATTTATTTTTCAAGCTATTAAGGCCCAAATACATTAATCAAAATACTCATCAAGCATTGTGGTAGTATTGGTGAAAATATGTTTGTATGTGTCACACCGACGATGCTGGATGGAAAATCAAATAATTTAGATATGACGGCGAATAATTCGTCAAGCACACGTACATGATGAATTCGCCGGCTGGACAAGCATTTGACAAGTGTATTTGGGCCTTTAGAATTAAAATTATGTGCTCGTTTAAAGGCACATATGGGCATTTTGAGCGAAAAGTCTACTTTTTCTAATGTAACGCCAGAATACAAATAAGGTTGTATTTTAGGATCATGTTGCTCAAGCGTTATCCCTTTTGTTACTAAATGTAGAGCTACCACAATATAAAAAAGTAAACTGTACGTATAAAACTTTTTGAGAAATAATTAAAATTATTTCTGGCGTTACGTAACAAAAAGTAGACTTTCCGCTGGAATTGCCCATATACAAATGCTAGCTGGGTATGAACTATTAAATGAGTTCTTTGTATAAACTAAACGCTAACGGTATAAGGTATAACAAATAAAACAGGTTAATGAAGGATTAATAAAACGATTTATCATAGAAAGTCCGTTTAATTAACCTGTTTTATTTTTTATAACTTAGGGGGTTAATAAGCAAAACATCGGCATGTGGCAGTGAAAAATCAAAGATTAAAATGTATTTCGACTAAAGGGAGAAAATTAAATTTTCATACAAATTTAATCCAAAACTTTTCGATGCCCATCTTTTACAAATTAGCTATTTCTTGATCTCGAAAATTAAGTTTTATTACGTTAAAATCAAAGCTGAAATGACGGCAAGCGTTAACTCAAAGAAATTTTACAATTTGTAATGTTGTCGTATGTTTGTCACATTACTTAAAAGTCCCGACAGAAAAAATCTGTTCTTTTTTTTGTGTACGGCCATTTTTATACCCTCAACCACAATAAGTTGTGAAGAGGGTATACTAAGTTTGTCATTCCGTGTGAAACTTTTTTATTATTCATCTCAGACCCCATAAAGTATATATATTCTGGCTCCTTGAGTAGTTCAGTTTTATAAGAGTAGAAGTGACACTGTGAAATTTCGTGAAGATCGGCTAGAAAAAATGTTATGCAATTTTGTGACATACGTACGGTGACCATTCGAAATTTTTTTAAGAGGACAGTTCTTTTTTTGATACGATGTCCTTTAAGATTAATGCCAGCGTTAGATCGAATTCTAAAATTGTTCGTTCCATTGAAAGCAAAGGAGCCCTATGATATTGCAAAAATTATTTTGATGATCCATGTGCTCGATTGTCGTTACTTAAGAATCAATTTTAAAAACAAAGTGCAAATTTCAAATGGACTGTGCGGAATTTTAATTAGTTTTATGTAACAAACAGTCATATTAAAAAAAAATTACTTCTACAGAAATATATCAATTATTTTTAATTATTAGATTTTTTTGTTTTAAAGACTTTGACTTATTTTTTTTTATAAGAATTCCAGGTAATTTTATTGATTTTTTCATAGACTTTAAAATAAGTATGGTACTAATAGTAGTTCTACTTGCTTATATCATATTCTGTGAATTAACTTATTACGTATCCAATAATCTTGATACTATTTATCATTTTTACTATATTTCGAAATGTCTTTTTTTCGTTTGAAAATATGGGTACCGTAGACATACGGTACTTAATTTAGCACCTTAAATCCCATATTTAGCAGCCTTTTGAAATTCACTGTAAACGCTAAAACTTAATTCACCGCTGTTTTGAAAGTTATGCTTTTAATATAAACCCCCCTAATGAAATTTAAATTCGGCATAAACTGTTATGAATCATGATATTTTATTTAAGCTAGCTAAGATTATTTAAAAAAAGCATACAACTTTCTGACTGTCGGTCAATAGTCTTAATCTATAAATATATAATTTATATATATGGGTGTTTCTCTGGTTATGCACGCGACATTTGTACGCGTTTTATTGTGTTTGAATATTAAAAAAATAGAAGTGGATTGGAATTTTAGGATGAATTCTAGAATCGTTACATTGTTTGTGATGAGTTCTTTCTAAAAAGTATATATAATGGTAAATTGAGCACTGGGTACCCAAATGCCATGTAATCAAAGTTGACTTACTCACGTGACAAAAATAGAAGTGCCTTTTAGGACCGTAAGAAAAAGTGCGAAAGTAAGTGAATTGTAGGAGGTTCTTATTTCGGAAAAAATGTTTTTATAAAGGTTAGTAATGGGCCTTTATAATCATGTTTTGTTCAAAAGCAACTATGCATGGGTTGGCGAAGAAAAAAATAAATTGTAAATTACGCACGTGACATTACGCACGTGACACCTTTTCCATATGTTTTTTTAATATTATCTCCACGCATTTTCCCATAAATATCTTAAAATTTGCTTAACAAAAAAACTTAATACAGTACTTTTCGTTTATAGTCACTACGCTTATAGTCACATTACCGATATAGTCCATTTTATCTGTTTATTTTGCCGCTATAAGTTAATTTAATATAAAGTATTAACGTTATAGTCCATTTAGCGATATAAGCACATTTACCATATATGCCATTTACAACAGTGGTCAAAGGAAAAAGTTAAGCAAATTAATGGCGTTATAGTCACATTAGCAAAATTTACTAAGTTCTTTTTAGTTTTCGAATCAAAAGCCCATCCAAAGAAAGAATGAATTAAATCATTTAATTTTTGTCATCAACTCTCTACTCGTAAACAATTAGTTTTTGCCGTTGGTATCAGTTATGAAATATCTTGTTATTACTTTAACTATTTTTTATACAGTATGCAACTCTGCTGTAAAACCATAAGCCTGATGTCGGTGTAATTTATATAAATTTTTTATTTCCTTTATTCACACAACTTGATTATTTTCGATTTCGGTTATATGCGTCATAGTGGCATATATGTGAATTAGCCTTATAGTCACATTAGCGATATAGACCACGTTATGGTTGCAACTAAAGGATGTGACTATAAGCGAAAAGTACTGTACTCGTTTTACAATTGATTGTAATGGAGAGATTATGAAGAAGGAGTGTAAACATAACATATTTCTTGCATGTAAAATAAGTATATAAAAATGTCTTTAAAAGTAGAAAATACAGAAAATTATAAAATTTTCCAGTTTCCAGCCCAATTTCCTCAAGTAAAACAGCTCATATATGCTAGGAAACCATTCTTTAATAAGAACATAGACTTTTTTTCTAATAATAAACAATAAAAGACGATGATAATCAACATTTTTTTTTTCATCCTGGTAGAACATTCTGGAGAAATGCCCATATAGACTCTATATATATAAAAAAAGTGTCATTGTCTTAGAAATTGATGTTCTCTGTAATGCGTGAACCGATTTAGTTTTTGCAAAGTTCACGTGGAAGGTGACGTCAATACCAAGGTTTTTACTAGAGTTGTCAATTATTTGCCTTTCAACTATGTTCGAATAATTCAAATAATTGTTTTTGTTCATTAGATCAAACGATTAAATCTAAAAAATTATTCGATTAATCGATGAGAATAACGAATAAAAAAATTATGTTTACAAAAAAATTGCTATGGAAAATCTTCAATTTCATCCGCTATGACCTCTTCTTTTTTTGACGCAATATCGTGGTATTACTTAAAGGCATCGTGAAACCCGTAATAATCCAATATTACTCTGGATTTTTGAAAGGCGTTGGCAGACCTACCATCTTCAGCCAAACTTCTATCTACAATTTCTTCTATAGAACAACCGCTGCCTCTCTTAATGATTATTACAGTTCTTTTGGCGCTTTATTAGACGAAATATTCTGATTGAATCAATGCATGTCCGTGTAAAAATCATGGAAGAAGACATGCATTAATACAATTAGTATATTTCCCAAAAGAACTGTAAGAATCATTTGCCATCTTGTATTTTTTATTTTGTAACGAACGAGTTACATAAAATACATTTTTGAATTACAACGAGTACTCAAAACGGGGTTTGCTTACTGAAAATTGAGATTAATTACAACCAGTGCCACTGTTGCCAACTTTTTTTGAACATTTCCCGCCAAATCAGACGTCAAAACCGCTAGAAACCGCTAAATATTTAATTTAGAGGGATTTTTTTAAAAATACCGCTAAAACCTAAACATTTTTAAAAGTTTCATATATATCTAGATATATGCTGCTTTTTCAAAGATATGGACATTTCCTGGGGTCACGAGCGTACGTTCGTACGCTTTTGATGTACAAATAATATAGAAAACAGAACTTTTGCTAGCATTTTGTTTCGATTCGATAGCATTTGGGTAGCTCTATGTTTAGTGCAAAAGATGGATTTCATAGAGTTTAAGTTTTCATAATAAGAGTTATAAACATGTGGTCACGAACTTACGCACAATAGAAGTCAACTTTGGCTGACAGTAGTGAAATGTAAATATCTTCAAAATGGAACGAAATATTCAAAAGTGATTTATTTATTTTAAAAGTGTATTAATGTAGGCCTCCATCCAGTATTTACAAAATAAAATATCTCTCTTGGTATTTGGATAGACGGATGGACATAACTTAATCGACTTAGAATAACTCAAGGACCCAGAATAAATATACTTTATGGGGTCTTAGATGAATATTAAAACAGTTTCACCCGGAATGACAAACCTAGTACGTAAGAACGTAAACGCTAAAAAAATTTATAACATTTACGCTATTTTTGGTAATTATTTGCCGTTTTAAGCAATTAGATAAAATTCGTTACATGAAAGTATTGAATTTGTATATTGCTTAAGTTTTATCGAGACAATTTTGATCAATACCTTACCTTTTGTTTCAAAATTTTAAGCAAGCTTAAAGTTGTTAATTGTTACATACAGCCCTAACAAAATACTAACTGAAAATCGAAAAACAAATGTCATACAATCTTTAGTTCACTAAAACTATAAAAGTAATTAAAACCGTGAACATAAACAAGTAGTTTTTAGCCAGAAAAACAAAAAGTAAAAAATTTATTAATTTTAAATTTGAGAAACGGTTTTATAGCGAAAATGAGCCGCAAAAAGTTGTTTAAAAATCTCTAGATTTCCCGCTTACCGCTAAAACGTATTTTTTCCCGCGACTGACATATCAAAAACGCTAGATTTAGCGGGAAAATCTCTAAATTGGCAACAGTGACCAGTGCTATGACAACAATATTTTTAACTTTCCTATATTTTGTATAAAATCACTAAAAACCAATGATAATAAATAAAATTCTAAGCTTTAATTAATTTTTTTTTTTAATAAAAAAAAATTGTTCGATTAATCGACATTAATTAATCGATTTATTCGTTATTCGAAAATCGTCGATTTGAAATTATTCGAACAAGAGTTTGGTTTTGTTTGTTCGATTAATCGGATAGTTCTTAATCGGTTGACAAATCTAGTTTTTATGTATCAACAGTCTTCAAATGTGTATTGGTTCATGAGTTACAAGTATTTTTTTTAGCATGGACATTTTTCGAATTTGACTTAATATTTTGAAAAACTGAAATTCAGTTAGTTTTTAAATTCATTACAATTCGATTTTAGTCAAAACATTACTTTAATGTAGCTACTTAGGTATTGTAAATCACATCTTCATGAGTTATAGCCATTTAAGTGAACACTGCTTTTATTTCAAAACATGTATTTTTTCGTGCATGAAAATTTTACAAATTTAAGTTAATATTTTGAGAAACTGAAAGGCGTCTTCTGCCATTGCAGCCACTTGGTTAGATGGTGGTCGCACAGCACATTCTGCTTTTAAATTGCCATTGAATTACCAAGTTGACGAAACTCCCACATGTAACGTTTCAAAAACATCTGAACGGCAAAATTATTGAAACGTTGCGGTATCATTATTTGGGATGAATGCACTATGACGAATAAGAAATCTGTTGAATCATTGGAAAGAACAATGAAAGACCGTCGAGGTAATTCAGAGTTGTTTGGTGGTGCCTTGGTTTTATTGGCAGGCGATTTTAGGCAAACATTGCCCGTCATTCCAAAATCGACAGCTGTCGATGGAACTAACGCTTGCTTAAAGTATTCATGCTTATGGAGATTTGTAAAAACATTGACACTCACTACTAACGTTCGTGTTCAGTTGCAGAATGATCCATCTGCTGATAAGATCTCTAAGCAATTGCTGAAAATTGGGAATGGTGCAACGCCTGTTCAGGGCTGTCAGATATGGCGATTTATCGCCAAACGTGGCGATTTTGAAACGTGTTTGGCGATGGGATTTCCCATTTGGCGACTGGCGACTTTTATGGCGATTTCTGATATAACTGGCGATTAACTTGGCTATTTTTACCATTTATATTATTTCGGCATTTTGTTTAACAACTTGTCATTTTTTGTTATCATTACTAATATGAAAAAACATATTAAGTGAATTTTATATTCAGTCACTATTTAATTCTAATAGTATGTATGTAATTCTAATAGTATGTAGGTCAAAACACCAGTAATTAAATCGGTGAGGCTGAAGTGTACGATTTTATAGATTCGTTTACTTAATTTAAGTTTTTAACTGAATACATATGGGCATTTCCTGGGGTTACGAACGTACGTTCGTACGCTTTTGATGTACAAATAATATAGAAAACAAAACTTTTCCTAGCATTTTTTTTTGCGATTCGATAGCATTTGGGTAGCTCTATGTTTAGTACAAAAGATGGATTTCATCGAGTTTAAGTTTTCATAATAAGAGTTATAAACGTGTGGTCACGAACGTACGCAAAATAGAAGTCAACTTCGGCTGACAGTAGTGAAATGTAAAAATCTGCGTAATGAAACGGAATTTTCAAAAGTGATTAATATGTTTTAAAAGTGTATTAATGTAGGTCTCCATCCAGTTTTTACAACATAAAATATCTCTCTTGGTTTTTATTTAATTGGCTTATGTACCGGTCGCGAACGTACGGATCGCGAACGTACGATTTTTCCATATGTTTTTTTTTATTATTATCACCATGCATTTTACCATAAATGTCTTCAAATTTCCTTAACAAAAAAACTTAATACTCCTTTTACAATAGATTGTAATGGAGAGATTATGAAGAAAGAGTGTAAACATAACATATTTTTTGCAGGTAAAATAAGTTTATAAAAATGTCTTTAGAAGTAGAAAATACAGGAAATTATAAAATTATCCAGTTTCCAGCCCAATTTTCTCAAGTAAAACAGCTCAGATATGCTAGGAAACCATTCTTTTATAAGAGCATAGACTTTTTTTCTAATAATAAACAATAAAAGACGATGATAATCAATATTTTATTTTTTCATCCTGGTAGACCATTCTGGGGAGATGCCCATATATGATCTCCATTTTATGTTATTTAAAAAAAATTACAGAAACAAAACAAAATTTACTTCGGCGACTTTTTTGTATTTTTTTTTCAGTTTTTGGCGATTTTTGACTGAAAAATTATACTAGCTTTTTTTGTATGCAAAATTTAATTTAATTTAAAAAAAAGAAAATCTTACAAATACTGAACAAAATCGACGTTTGGCGATTTTTGGCGATTTCTCACATCCGGTTTGGCGATTGAGCTCAAAAAAATCTGACAACCCTGCGCCTGTTAATGACACTGGATTGATAACATTGCCAAATGAGTTTTGCCATTGCATACAGTCAAAAGAATGCATGCCATACATGGTTGAGTGACAGAGCAATTTTAGCGGCAAAGAACAAAGATAGTAAATTAAATATGGCAATACAATCAAAGATTCCTGGCGAGTTGGTTTCGTACAAGTCTGTGGATACTGTTACCAATGTAGAAGATGTTGTGAATTATCCAACACAATTTTTGAATTCGTTGGATTTACCAGGATTGCCTCGGCAAAATCTTCAATTGAAAGTTGGAGTCACTATTATTGTGCTTCGCAATGTCAATCAACCCCGTTTGTGTAATGGCACAAGACTTGCTAATAAAAGGTTGATGGCTCATGTAATTGAAGCTACTTTTTCAACTGGAAAATTCAAATTCATTCCACGCATCCCAATGATTCCGTCTGATATGCCATTTGAATTCAAACGACTTCAGTTTCCAGTTCGGCTTGGGTTTGCGGTTACTATTAATAAGACGCAAGGCTAATCATTAGGAATTTGTGGAGTGAATTTAGAGTATCCAGTTTTCTCACATGGACAGTTGTATGTAGCCTGTTCGCGCGTTGGCAAACCATCGGTTTTGTATATTTACACCGAAATGGAAAAACAAGAGATATTGTGTACCACATAGCATTACAATAAAAACAATTTATCACTGATTTAAATGAATTCGAATTGATTTCTTATTTTGTTTTGCACTACGAAGTGTGCTGGGGTTTGCTAGTTTAATATATGACTAAACCGCAACCAATTTTAATGCTGATATCTGTTTTTATAAAGATAAATTAATAACAAATAGAATTCATGTAGATATCACTCCTGAAATAATTGAACTGTCAGTGGAGGGTATCAAAGATTCGGCACAGCCGAACATAGCACTTTAACTTGTTTTTATAAAAAAATTTTTACAAAATAGTTACTTTATGAAAGTGCAGCATTAGAATAAGGCCTGTTGCATATTTACATTAAAGCGGTAAGGTTAACAAAACAAAACAAAAGAATATAAAAAGATTAGCCTATTACAGGCTTTAAAGCACCAACGGGTAGAAAAACATTACTGTCCATAGTGCAATGGCTGCAAAAATTGGACAAGTATGTAAAAAACATACACATCACTTCGTGAGCGATGTAAATAATAGAAAAAGCTTCCAATTCTGCTTTCTCAGTGGGCTAAATTCGGTCCCAAACTGTTGTAAATGCAAGCTTATCTATAGTTAGACGAGTTATGAAAATTTAGTCTGGATGGTCCCGATGACTACAACTATTACTTTCATGACTTAAGAAAATAAACATGGGTTCTGACAAGACATCACTCCCGGAAATTTTACAACTAACTATTGCAAGGAGAGAAACGAAAATGTTAAAAAAAGCCCGACCCATGGCCCAATTAGTAGGTCTGCGCGCAACTACAACAGTCCAACAATTTGTGTAAAAAATTGATAAAGATGTCAAGAACAAAAGCATTTGTTTGTGTAAATGGGAGAAATGTCAAAAAAAATTGCACGTAAAAAACTCAACTGCAAAAAATAAGCAGGCGTTTCGAGCAGACCTACTAATTGGACCATGGCCCGGCCTTATTATAGTGACAAGTAGTGTACATACCGTTACCTCGCAAATGTAACGTGGTTCATTAAGACGAATACATACTTTAAATACGGACATCTTCCTGTGTTATATAAAATTATTAAAAAAAAAAAATGATTTTCATCGCAGACCTGTGCAATTGGTACTCAAAATACAGGCCCATCTTCAAAATTTGTTCGATTTTAAATCCAATTATTTCGATTTATAGAAAATGCCCGATTATAAAATTTTAAATTAAATATATAATTTGATTAAAATGTTTTTCATAAAAATCAAATAGATTGCCCTACTTCAATTAAAATTGTATGTTTTTTTTCTTTATTGGAAGACATTTATTAAATAAAATGTTATAAAAAAATTATATAAAAATATTAATTTATGGAAGCACTTAAATATAAAAAAAATATTTAAATTTTATTTGAGTATGTTAATGGATGATATTTGCAATTCTTTGTTGTTTTTTTTTAAGGTAATACAATATAAATCTAAAAAATTACATAAATGTATTATTTATGGAAGCACGATCTTATAATTTAATAATTTTTAACATGTATGTATGTATGTAGCTTAACTATAGTATTATTAGCAATAAAAAATATGCATATATTTGTACCTCTGTGAACCTTGTTGAACGAGGTTTTGGGTGGGTTTGATTTTTTTTTTATTTAATTTTTACTTGTTTATAAGAATAATGAAATAATATAAATGTCTGAAAATAATATAAAGATAATAAAATAAATAAAACTAATAACATAAATGAAAGTCGTTAAATATTTCTTTTATATACAGTCAAAGAACTTATTATTTAAAGTTGATCGAAATAAATTGACTGGTTAAGATTAGCTGCAAATATATTTTTTTCCGAATTCAAGGCATCACAACAAACTGAGACAGACTTTTTATTAATTTATCCTTTATGGATAATTGAATAAAGTTAGTTTATTCCCTAACTAAGAACATTTTTTATATGTATTTCTAAGTGGGAAGTTTCATAATTTTTTGGAAAACTTAAATCTATATACAACTGTATATGACATAAATGAAATAATAATTTAAACGTTTCTAAACGAAAAAACTAAAAATGAATATTCAAAATTTCAAACGGTTAAATCGACTTTAGTAAATAGTTCTTTAATTTTATAGCAAATATTTGCTTACCTAAATTTTAACTTAAAAAAAAAAAAACGAACACATGATGTCATTTAAAATATGACGTTTCTCTTTTGTCTTTGATGTTAACAATTATGTATTTTGTGAATTATTAAGTGCCATTGGCCACGTCGATGCCACCAGTCTAATGCTGGCAAATTCTACAACTTTTCATTACTAAATACATTTTATTTGGTTACTTAAGGCCGTTACACATTATTCCGCAAAGTCTTTCGTATTTTATGAAAATGCTTCCAAAAATTGTTCAATATTTTGATATTTCCATAAATTATGTTCCAAAACTTCTTGAATGTCACTTAAATCCACTACATTTGACAACAAAGCACATTATAAGGAAATACTCAATTGGGTAACTTTTATTACACAAAAAGGTGGTAAAACTCCAACGTTCTTAAGAGTGCCGTTAATAAAATCGACTATCACTACTGAAGGACTAATCACAAGTGAAAACCGTTGCAATAATATGGTATAGAGAAAATATAAGAATTAATTGCATAAAAACATCACTTTATATTTGCATCTAATATGGTGCAAATTTAAAATTATTATTTATAAAGTTCTTTCTTGAAAAAACCTAATATAAATTTTAAACTTTTTTGCATCTCAAAAAAAGGTAAGACTTGACAACGCCCCCGGTACTTACTACTCAATACTTTGCCAGCATTACGCCAGTCAGTCAATGAGTAACTAAACAAGTTATGTAAGTTTTTGAAAAAATATTATAAATTTTGTTCCCACGAGTATGCTTGTTCAGTTGGACCGTCTCACGCAGTGACGGCGTGCGTGGACTAGGCAACTAACTTACAACAGCGCTTTGCCCTGACTCTTAGGGGAGCTGCTCACTAACTAGCCAACCAGGCCCTCGGCACTTGAGCCATCATGTTTTCCTTAAAAATGCATATGTCCCGCTCCAGCCATTGGTACGGCCTCCCCCTTAGCCATGGACTGGCATGCCGTGATATATGTGCAGACCGTCATCTATACTGACAAGACGACTAACTGTTGGTCGCACACTCCATCAGTATTCATGGCCTCCTGCGAAGATGTATCAAACGAATACATCAGCACAGGGGATTAGAACCGTAAAGTAGATGGTTTATTGCCATAATGTTAGTAAAGCAGAGTGTAATCCATGTTCTAGCATTTGGACCACTATTTTTTGGAAATTCTGGATACATTCCAGCTACTCCCGCTGTAATTCCATTTTTCATAGCTCCCAACACTTTATTAAGTTTGGGCACAGAGAAGGGTCTAGAGAACTGAAAGCTTCAGAGTCGGACTTTGAAACATTCACTTTATGTGCATCTATATGATTCGGGTCTAAAGTTGGCTTGGTTGTTGGTGGAGGAATTGCGCTGCCCAGTTTTCTCAATAAGCTCCATGCCTTACGACTAGAATGTTCAAAGTCCATGTTTCTTATAGAATTAACCCACTACTATTTTCTTGCATTAATGCAACCTAAGCAACAACTCATCAGCTATTTCCTGACTGCCATACATGCAGAATTCATTATACAGTCTATCACTGTCTTAGGGATGGATTTATTTGCGGAACTAATGATTAAACCCACGAATCGGACATTGTTTGAAGGTTTAGGGGGAATAAAACGAATAATATGTATCATCATACGTTTCGAAAATCCCATCTGGTCTTTGGAACACATTTACAGTTGGGATTTTTGTGCCTATATCAATCATGACGGGCCGATGCTGACTTTGTGGAAAATTTCTCAATACCTTACGCGTTGCGTGGAGGGGGAAGCACACCCAAAGGCGAAGAACCCTAGGGGACAAAACTTGTCTCTCTAATATTGATTTTTACAGGATCCACTTCTTTGTTGAATCAACTGGGTGGCTGAGTGATAATATTAGCAGCCAGATAACATAGTACCCTTGGGAGACGGTGCAATAAAATAACACAACGGGAACTTATTATTGGACTAGCGTGAGCTTGACGTGCTTGACTTCAGATGACAATGGAACCTAACCTAACTTATATA
Source organism: Pollenia angustigena (assembly GCA_930367215.1). Classification (NCBI taxonomy): domain Eukaryota; kingdom Metazoa; phylum Arthropoda; class Insecta; order Diptera; family Polleniidae; genus Pollenia; species Pollenia angustigena. The sequence continues at coordinate 18,548,844 of OV884061.1, read as the reverse complement.
CATATATTTTAATATATAAAAAAAAAATTTGGCAAAAAACAAAACAAAAAATTTGTGTGCGACCAAAGGTTACTCATCTTGTTGGCTCAGTTGGTAAGAACGTACACTGTCTGCACATATATCGCGGCTTGCCAGGCTGCGGGTTCGCCCCATGTAAAGTGGGGGCCCTTACCAAGGGCTGCGGCGTTACATATGCATTTTTAAAGTCAACGTGATGGTGGCATTGCCCAGGGCCTTTGCTTTGTTATTCACTGCTTTTTTTTCTCAGATTTTTTTTGTAAAGGTAAGAAAAATTTTTGTATTTTGTTCATTTTAAGATTTTTTTTTAAATGAAAGTAAGTTGATTTCGAATTTTTTAATTTTTACGAATCTTCCATTGGCTCACCTTCTCAAGGAAGAATAAGTAGACAGAACTCAGCAGCAAGTGGAAGAAACAACTAAAATTTTAAACTATTTTTCCCGTCGTATTTAACACACACATATACGCCGTTGAATCACGTACGGATGTTTTAAAGAGCCTTTTTTAAATCTCAATTTCGAATTTAGAATAATTGAGGTTGGGTTTTTATATTTGTTAACAAAAGAAGAAACTATGTAGTTAATAATACTTAAAGATTTATAAATAAATGCCGTTTGAATATAGTAGTTTTCCAAATGTTGTTGGACATTTTGAATTCACTTGTTTGCATCAAAGATTTCCTGCGCTATTCAGCTACCTGTGGCATTGCGTTGTTTGGCTGAAGGGCCTTAGTTGTCAATATGCCGTTGGAAACGATTCCACCGAAAGATCAGAACGGTGTCAATTGTCTTGAGCAGTGTACTGCAAGTTTTTTTGCATTGATTAAACTTGAATAAATAAATTAAAAAAATACGTTCGCGTCGTATACGTTGGCATAATTTTTGTGGGATATGAATCGTACGATTGTGTAGGATAGTGAATACAGGCCTTTAATACAGATTATATGACACCGATTTCTGATAACTGTTCTGATTCGAGCATAAAACCAGTAAGATCTACTTCTGTGGCACCAAATGAAATTTGTTGGCGATAATTATTCTAACAACATTCATATTTCACAACAACTCTGATATATTTTATGGGTTCTTAGATTAATTTTAAACAAGTTTCACATGGAATGACAAACGTAGTATGCCCTCTTAACAACTAGTTGTGGAAGGTATAAATATTAATTGCAGTGGCAGTTCGAGAAATTTTAAAATTTAAGTTGATTTTCCATTTTCTTGTGCTTGTTTTATAAATATAAATTTTTCTTACTATATAGAAAACATTGTAATATAAAATTAATTAATAATAATAATTTGTTAAATAACTTTGTACTAATATAAATAAACCTTTAAATAAGTGTGTATTTTCAAACTATTATTTTGAGTTTATATAATTTTGAAAAAATTTGTACTTACAAAAGACACTTAGGCATCGAAGTGCGAGAATAAAAACTTAACTATTATAAATGGCCATAAATCTTAACATACAGGACTTATTACACTTTTTAAATTTAAATGGAGCGAAGATGGTGCAAATCAGTATCATTTTTAAAGAATACTAATTACGTGTTTGTGTTTAAGAAGGTTAATTTGGTTTTGTTAAATTAATATAAAAGTAAAAACTGGGAATTATTTCCTTCCGAAGGTTACTTTTATATTATATTAAACATTTTTCATTTTTCGAATTTATTCTATGAGCTAAATTTCAGTTATGTATTTTATAGCTTTTTTTTTTTTTTTTTTTTTTTTTAATAGTTCTATTCCTTAAATTTTTCAGAAATGACTTTATACATTACCAGACTATTATATTGTATTTTCTTTTTACATTTTACCTTAGCCTTCCTTTGGAAAATACAATATAATAGTCTGGTAGTGTATAAAGTCATTTCTGAAAAATTGAAGGAATAGAACTATTACAAAAAAAAAAGCTTTATAAAATACATAACTGAAATTTAGCTCTTAGAATAAATTCGAAAAATGAAAAATTTTTAATTTAATATAAAAGTTGTAGGATCAATATGTTGGAAATAATAAAAGTCCAAATACAGTAGGTGCCGGATATAACAACATCGCAAACGCGTATAAGAAAGTGGACCACAAACGCCATGTCTTTGTACTTTCCATAGAAATTTTTTTTTATAAAATTCTGTTTAAAAGAGAAATATTTGTCATAAAACTCTTTTATTACAGAGATCTCATTAAAAAACGTCATTCAAAATTCTAGGGTTTGCGTTTTCGATTTCCAGAACAACCCTGATAATGTTTTTTTTTACATTGATGAAGAAATTAACAAAAAAATATTTACTAAACGAATAGCTTGTGTTTGTATTTTGTATGTGTTTTGTTTGTGTAAAATTATTATTTGGTTTTTTTTTAGCTGCCAAAAAGGCACTAAGAACAACAGAAACGACCGAACATTCATGAGTTAAACCGAACACAAGGAAGTTTGTGGTTAAAAAAAACCGAACTAAATGTTTTCATCTTTTTGTTGGGTTGGATTAGAACAGTATTATTTTTGGGTTAGAAAAATGACTACACTATTAGGAGCGATATTTAGTGTTTATTTTCGAACACTGAATGAAATGTTTTAATTTTTTTTGTTAAATTGGATAAGTAGAGTACTATTTTTGTGTCCGAAGATCAAGCGATATTTAATGTTTATTTTTAAACACTCGTTTGCGTATTAAAGATGGAGATAAATAGGAAAAAAATACAGTATGATAAAAACCAAAAGAACATTATATAATATCTGGACACTTTCAGTTTTCTCACCTCTTCTTTTAAAAACTTTTCATTCCTTTTTTAAAGAAAATTATTTTTTTTTGATTCGAATTAGCTTAGAGGGTTGAACAGAATATAATTCAAATCATTAAAGTTTTGAATCTTTCAATAATTCGAAATTTCAGAGCATCGGACATGAACTGACGTCTAATTTCTTGGCATAATTTATATACAATTATGTCAGCAGTAAAGTTGCTATAATTTAATAAAAAACGCACAAATTTCTCGGAATTTTTTTCCGAAAAATGTGCGGGATTCGATGATTTTTGTTCCAGAAGATCCCGTACGAAAAACACTAATATACATATGTATATGTTTTATTTAATACACACTTAGACCGCATTTAGATCTATGCAATTAACGTCGAGTTTTTTTTTCTATTTTCATGCATGCGAAAGTTGCGGCAAGTTGCGGTGTTAATTGCATAATGTAAATATGGTCTTATAAGAAAATGTTTATAAGAAATAATTTTCTTATAAACAATAATTGATTATAAAAAAACCCGTCTATAAGAAACAATTTTGTGGCTTTTTTTTAAATTTTTATATCCGATATCTACTGTATTTGTTAATCAGGATGGTTAAAGTTATTCAAATTGTGGGGGTTATTATAGTGCTTGGTAAGAAATTTTTTTTTAAATTAAAGGCACTATGGCACATTAACCACTTAATTCTTTTACGACTGTTAAAGGTAATGCTTGCGAAATATAACCGAATTTGTATACTCATTTCCAGTAACAGGTAGCGGCAAAATTAAAGAAGGATACAGCTGACTCAGTCTTAATCTTGTATGAATTTTTATATTGTTTTTATTTGTCTAAAATGCCTTCAACATGATAGATGAATTGTTGGGGTTTCTTAGTAGCGAAAAGTGGAGACGAGTGACGAATTCAATTGTTTGGTTATAAATTATTTTGAAATGGGAGATAACTTTTCATGTTTTCAATTGCGCTGTAGAAAGAGTGTTGAGAAAAAGTGTTGCCTACTGTATCATTTGCAAATAACGATTCTCTTCTAAAAGAGAGCTTAACGACGTAGTCATATCATTTATAACCATATTTGGTGAAGGATGTGTTGAACTTGTGACATCTGGCTGAGCAAGGTGCTGTTGGTGTTGCGGGTGGAATGCTGGGTTTGGCACTTGAGGCATAACAAATTCATTATTTGTTGATAATTGATGTGGAATTTTCTTCGTTTGTAACCAACTTTGACAATTTTGTACATACTCCAAGGTTCGTTGATAGGCATCGGTGCACATGTTGGAACTGTTGCTTGTGTTGGGATTGGTTAGGGTGTTGCTTGTATTGTTTGAATTATTATTGTTTACATTAAAGCATGTATTTATAGTTGTTAAATATTGATCATAGGTTTGTGGGTTTTGGGAATAGCTTACATCCAGGTTGGTAGTTGATGGCATTTGGGATTGTGTGATATCTTGGCATTGAATTTCTTGATGTATTCCTTTGCTTGAAGGTTTAGTTTGAGTGGGAACCTGAACGATATAATTGGTCTTGCTTTCGATGGTTTTTATATCAGGCAAACTTGTCATTGAACTGTCAGCGGCAGCAGCTGTAATATTTTGTGCATAGTTTGAAGATAATTCCTGCTGCACTGGCTTTGATGTACTTAACTGTTGGGGCTTAAAGAAATTATTAGAATTTTCCTTGCGCTCCTGGTAATAATCATGGTATACAGGATACTGTTGATTTTGGGTGTTTTTATCGTAGTTCCTTTGAGAATAAGGACTACCCAAGGCCGACATGGTGTGTCCCGATTGTGGTGACATAATTTGTGTTATAGTCGAGGGACTTTCTGGACTATGAGGATATAAATTAGGAGAGGACATGGGTTGTGGCGCTTCTTTATTAGTTTTATCTGCTACTTGGTTAAGATACTGCAACATTTCATCCGGTAGAACCAATTTGTTTTCGATGAGTTCATCTTCTTCAACCTCATCCAAATTTACTTTTTCGTTGGGATGGTGATCCAAGGAGGTTTGGGTGGTTTCTTTGGAGTCAGCTGTAATGGATTCCAAGGGTCTTGACGGCTTTTTGGTATTGGTTACGCCCGTGTTTTGCAAATTTGAGACTACAAGCCGTTCAAAAGATTGTTGAACCGGTTCGGAAAGGCGCCTTGGCATCAAAATGCTATTTGTTTGATTTTGTTTCGTATTGTTGGCAATAATATGGCTGCTAGATTGGTTGGCTTGCAAAGCATTTGGTATAGAATAGCGGCCACATTCATGAGGATGCTTTAAAAAAGCTGTAGAAGAAGCAGGATTCTGCAAACGCTGCAGGTGTGACGAAATGACATGAGAAGATGGTGGCGGAGGTAGACTAGGATTGTTGGAGGAATTCATAGTGCTAGTCAGGCCAGAATTGTTACCTTCCGCTACTCTATTGTGTGGAGCACCTAAGGAACTTAAACCTCCTGTGGTAACATTTGACATTTGACTTGATCTCCTGGAACATCCGGGCGATATTGGATCATACAATGAGCCAGCATTGTAGGAACAAGCAGGACGCATAGTAGAGATTGAAGACAACTGAGAACATTGACTGCTACGTCTACTTGGCATGCTACAATAGTAAGTACTAGCATTCGAATTTTGGCTATCTCTTCTTAAGTTCGAATTCACAACATAATTTGACATCATTGCATTTGTATTGGAATACAAACGAGTCTGCAGATCATTCAGATTTGTAGAGCCCATTAGTGGAGGCTTTATATCATTGATAGGCTTCGCTGAAACCGAACTATTTGTCCCAGGTTCCATTTTTAAATCAGTAATGCGTTGGTTAAGCTCTCCTATACCTAAATTACGATTAATTTCAGGAATATTGGATAAAACCGGCGAATTAAGATTAATACCCTTGGCTTGTAAGCGAGAGCGAAAACGTTGGCGCATTGTAGAGGCTGATGATGATCCCGAACCTGCACCGATACCACTGGTCCCCAAACTATTATTAGGACTATTACTAATACTGACCATTGCTCTTAAGACTACTGGCAGATCAGCAGCATCTACGTCGTCGTCATAAAGCCAAGATTCGTCACCGTTTCCGGGCATATTCGAGAAATCATCATACAAATCGCTAGACCCTCCTAAGCGTACTCCAGCGTTACCAGATTTAAATTGCATTTGATTATTAGGAACTGACTGATTACCAGTTGTTTGTGAGATACTAGGACTATGTACTGAAAGTTGTGGCGGGGAATTAGCATCCGATTCCGATTTAATACTGGGGCTGGATAAACTCGAAGCTTTATTAGAACGATAGTCATCAGGAAAATCTAGCTTAGCACCACTCGCACCACCAGCCTGCGAATCATTGTCATGAATGGAACCCTTATGTTTTTTATTGGCATAAAATTCAGCACCGTGAACCGTTTTAACATGTTTGCGTAGGGAACTAGGATCCGTATAACGTTTTATACAACCAGGAGCCTTACAAACATAAGGTTTCTGAAATTAATAAACAGTTTGAAAAATAAAAAATTTGTCAACTTTTGATCTATAACTTCAAAATTGTTTCTATATATAACAAAATAGAAAAGGTTTAAAAGAGTAAAGAGTAAGTGATAGATTTTCTTGAGTGGATCATTTTGCATTTTTTGTATCGTTTTTTTTTATTTTACACTAAAAAACGATTTTTTGGATTTCTTAAGCAAAAAATGTTTTTTTAATGGATTTATTGAGTCGGCCATTTAGGAATTCATAGTATAAATATTGTCGAAGAAGCTAAGAAGGAAATATTCATGGAAGTGTTTGCCATTTTCGAATTTTTTTTTTATAGATTTTACTTTGGCAGCTATTTTTTGTTAAAATAATGAAATAAGAATTATTAGATATTTTCTTAAAAGTTTTCTTGTAAGCCGAGAACATAAAAACAATTTATAAGTTACTGTCGCAAGGAAACCTATTACATATCAGAAAGAATTAAAAAAATCAAAGATCTTTGACACCAACAAAAATAAAGTAACATATAAACCTTACAATACATTAAATAGTTCATTCAGCAAGACAAAAAGTTAGAATTAATAAATGGCATATGTCGAAGATTATCTAAGAAATCCCTTGTAATAGAAATGAAAATGGCAACAAAGTTAACATACATAGTTACTACTAGGGTATTCATTCGGTTAAAATTAATCGGTTTTTGTGTTTTTAATTATGGGTGACTTCCAAAACTTCAGTTGCAAAGCAACTCGCTTTTTTAAATGCATTCTACAATGCAAGTATGTGGAATTTTACAATGCTATCTGTACCAAAAAGGTTACCAAAGTACACCAAAAAAGTTGTGTTTAGAAATATTTTTTCATAAAATATCTTTCCTTCTAGCAATACAGTACGAAAACAGAAATTTAGGACACAGAGTATACAGAGGCGTCACGAGACAGAAAATATAGTGTTTTTTTCTGTCTTTTTCTTCGAAAGCTGCCCTTTTTGCGTTTTTTGTTTTGATTATGCAATTTGTGTAGATAGTAGCGGCCTGTTTTTACGCATTGTCACTTCACTAACAAAAAACGTTTTCTTTCTCTTTCTTCGAAAGCTGCCCTCGCAAATGATTTAGGCATTTTTCATACGTCACTTTTTACATCTCTGTATACTTTGTGATTTAGGAGTTCGGAAATGAACTTTTTTGCAGAATGTACTGTGTTTAGCTTTGTCAGGATGAGTCGGATAATGACCTGACAAGAGAAAAAACTCTCGATAGAAACCCATCAACATAATTACCCGAAACATTTACAAGCGTTTAAAATTTAAACAGGACTCTAATGGCATAATGGAAGATTTTATATGTTTAGAGAAATCCAGGAAAAGGACTGAGCAATAACACATTTCGTATTATAGGTTGCTTTCGATTTCTCAAACAACTGCGTTAATTGAAAGAATTTTTTCCAAATCAAAAGTTATCAAATCTAAAGAAAAAAGTCGCTTAAATCCTAAACATTTTAACCAAATTGTTTTACTAAAAGTTTATTTTATTAGTTCTCCTTTAACTATGGAAAATTCTTATAAACTGATCTCACAGTTTATTAAAAAAATAGTGTGTATTAGTTAAAAATATGTTTACAAGTTATGAATTATTTTTTTATTTGATGGTTTTAGTTCAAGAATTGTTAAGTTTATTTTTTATTTTTTACTAATAAACTTCAAATAATAAATAATTTTTCATTTTTATTTATTAAAATTTCTTAATTTATAAAAAAAACTTTATTAATCGGTTAACCGATCAATAACAAAATTAACCGATTATTAACCGATTAAACCAAAACCTCTATTAATTAATCGAGCGATTAACTGATTAAAGCAAAAGACCGATTAAACTAATACCCTGGTTACTACTAAATATTAATTAAGGACTGGCGTTGCAGGACATAGAAACAGAATACACAGAACTGTAAAAAGTGACGTGTGAAAAAGGCCCAAATCAGTTGCGAGGGCAGCTTTCGAAGAAAGAGACGGAAAGCTATTTTTGGTAGTGAAGTGTCAATGTGTAAAAACAGGCCGCAACAATCAACACAAATGGCGTGATCAAAACAAAAATAACAAAACACAAACCACGCTAAACAAATGCATTAGTTCAACAAACGTTGTTTTTTGTGCAAAAAAATGTGTTAGTAATATTGTTTTGTGTTATAATATTATTTACTTACTTAAATATTATTTACTCGTGTTGCGGTGAACTTAAAAGTTAATTTTTACAACAGTTTTGTAAATAAATCTTAACTAAATAAATTTGTGTTCATTGTATTGCGGCATAGAATATGATGAAAAGAGAAATGCAAAAGGGCAGCTTTCTTTGAAAGAGTCAAAAAAACGCAAAATCTTCCGTCTCGTGACAGTTCTGTGTATTCTGTGACATAGATCAGATCAAAAATATAGAGACTTTAACTCTAAAAAAAGCCGCATTATCTCATCATTGTTATTAATTTAATCACTATCCGAACTTTGGAAATGTGTCAGTTCTTAGGGGCGCTCTATTTGTGGGCGTGGTAAAATTTTTTTCTTGCGTTAGGAACTTCATTGACATATCTTTCATTCTAGGGGGTGGCTGGCACAACTTGTTAAAGCCGACCCGCTTTAATGCAATGTAAGCAATGTAGCAATGTATGAATTGAAATTAAATTAATTTTTTTTTACGATAAGTATTTTTTTTAGAATTTAATTTTTAAAGCCAATGAACTAAAATTATGTATATTTGTTTTTGGTGTTTGGTCAGCATAAATGAGCATTGAGCTTTTTGTAGTGAACTGTTGGCATGGGAATGGCGTAATATAAATTTTGTGTTGAATATTTTTGCAATAATTGTTTTCACGCGCCAACAAATTCTAGTAAACAAAAGAAGAATTTGTCAAAATTGCAAATTCCCGTGGGGACAGCAAATTTACTATTGGTTTGTTGCTGTGCCACATTAATGCTGACCATAGAATAAATTAGTATATAAGTTGAAAATTTGAATGAATAAAATCAGAATTTATTGAAAAGCTTAAAGCAAAAGCTTCTTTAAATCTCTCATTAAAATCGGCACTGTTGGGTGCTGAAGAAAAGCGGCTGCAGAGCTTAGCAAATACTGAAACCATATTTTTTCCTTTATTCAAAATAATAATAGAACAGTTTATACCATTTCCATATGTGCTGGTGAATGGTAAATATATTGCGAATACTTTCACCTAAATACATATTTAGAAATCTTAAGTTTACGGCTTTCCAGAACTCCTTAAAAGTTTTTAATTTAGTTAGTAATTGAGATTTTGAAAATAGAAAAATGATCTTCTCCGCAGGGGTATCACCTTTGTTTGCTAGTTTATTTTGAAAGTGTGTTTTACTGTAATTCTGTCGATTTTCACCCTTTTTATTTGTCCAGGATAATACAGTTGTTCGAATGTAAAATTTGATTAAAATATATGTTTACATACCTCATTACTGTGCGTGCGATTTTGATGTTTTGCCCTATCACTGGCATTACTAAATGCTTTACTACATCCCGGATATTCACATGTGTAAGGTTTTTCTCCAGTATGAGATCTAAGATGGGTTTTTAAGTTTTCCAATCGCGAGTAAGCTTTGCAACAACCCTCAAACTGAAAAATATATAATAATGTAAAATTTAACTAAATCGTTCAATTTGTTTTCTTTACCGTGCATTTGTGAGGTTTTTCTCCGGTATGGCGACGCATGTGTACCACCAGCATATATTGGGCCTTAAAAGGTTTTTCACCTCTTGAACAATCCTCCCATCGGCAGACAAAGGCTTTCTTGTTGCTTTGTATGTGATCGTTGTTAATATGCTTTACCAATTCATCTTGGGTCATAAATTCTATGCCACAGTCTTGCCAATGGCAATTAGTCTCTATAAAGTCTCCTGGCTCATCTTTTATATCGGTCGTATCTACTGTGGCACAATCATAATCGCTGTGAGGCGTCGTTGTAGTAGGGGGTCCGCATTGCACATGGTTGTGTTGAGCTGACGTTTTCGTTGAGGTAGTACAGGGAGTGGGAGTGGTGGATGCATTATTAGAGTTTTTATTAAGTCTCTGTTGCCTTCTTGTAATTGCCGAATTGGCTGAGGCGCTATCGGCCTCCTGTTGGGTAATATCGTTATGTGAGGTCGATGAGGGCTGTTCACTCTTAGAACGTTCAGTACACAACTCTTCATAATGCTAAAAGAAATAAATAAGTTTACTCGCACGGACTTTGTATAATTAAAAATAAATTTAAATTGCAAAAAAAAAAATTCGAATTTCAGTTATATGAGCATGTAATGTTGGGTTTGTTCGCCTTGAGACGATTGGTTCTTAACTTACTTACCATTTGTTTAGTAGTACTATTAATCATATTGTTTTGGTTGCTCGGAACATGGTTATTAGTGTGACCATTTAGCTGGGAATGAAAATGTAAATTGGTACCGGGTGTGTTACCGGGGCCTCCACTGGCCGCTGTTGCTGCATTATAAACTGCAGCGGCAGCAACCGCAGATTGCAAGCTATGTACATGACCCATTGACAGCATATTAGCAGCCGCAGCTTGATGCGTGGGTAGAGGATGAAGCAATCCTGCACTAGCTCTCAGTAAATGAGCTTGTAATTGTTGTAAGTGAGGTGACATCGCACTATGCATTGGACTCATTGCTCCTGCAGACAGATGGCCATACGATCCACTGGCTGCACTACTAGCCCGAGAACCGTTCATTATAGTGGCCAACGAGTTGGGTGAAAATCGTATCATTGAATTTATATCGAAGGAATCGGAATAGGGCGAAGATGACAGGGCTCTTTTACGGCTTATACTGGCCCTTAAACTGCCATTGCGAGATGAGCTAAGTCTGGCGTTGTCAATACTGAAATGGAAATCAGTGCTCGCCAATGAATTGGCTGCTACTGCAGCTGCTGCTGCAGGGTGTAATTCACCCAAAGAACCAACCCCACGTGCTCCCAAGTAATCTCCAGAATTCAAGCCTAAACCGGTCAAATGAAATGCTGTGGCACAGTTTGAGTAAGGATCTGCAATGAAAAAAATATTTCAAATAACCGAATAAAAGTTATAATCATAAAAAACATAATAAAATACAAGAAACGGCCGCCCGGTAAACTAGTTGGTAGTGTGCTAGTCTTTAAGTGCGAAGGTTGATGAAGGTCTATTTACTATTGCTAGGTAAATTCAGTTAGAATATAAGCTGTTACTTTATTTGCAACACACAGAAGAAATTAAATTACAGTACTTTTCGCTTATAGTCACATCCTTTAGTTGCAACCATAACGTGGACTAAATCGCTAATGTGACTATAAGGCTAATTCACATACATGCCAAAATGACGCATATAACTCAATTCGAATATAATCAAGTTATGTGAATAAAGGAAATAAAAAATTCATATAAATTACACCAACATCAGGCTTATGGTTTTACAACACAGTTGCATACTGTATAAAAAATAGTTAAAATAATAACAAGATATTTCATAGCTGATACCAACGGCAAAAACTAATTTTTTACGAGTAGAGGGTTGATGACAAAAATTAAATGATTTAATTCATTCTTTCTTTGGATGGATTTTTGATTCGAAAACTTAAAAGAACTTAGTAAATTTTGCTAATGTGACTATAACGCCATTAATTTGCTTTACTTTTCCCTTTGACTACTGTTGATAAATGGCATACATGGCAAATGTGCTTATGGACTATAACGTTAATACTTTATATTAAATTAACTTATAGCGGCAAAATAAAATAGACTATATCGCTAAAGTGACTATAAGCGAAAAGTACTGTACATGTATTTAAAATACATATAACATTTTCGTTGTAATTAATTAAATATATCATAATATGCTTCCAATTATTGGGATTTTGCATTAAGTTCGTTTCTATAGATTCTTTGATCTTTTTTTTTTAAATGTTAAAATCATAAAAATAATTTAATAACTTTTGTAAACAATGAAAATAAAACGGAATATTAAGAAACAGACCATTTGGTTTTTTAAAAGACTGGTTTTAATTATTATTTTTTATTTTTTTTTTATACGAAGTTGAAGGAGGATTTAAAAAATATCAAAGTTATGACTTTTTTGTCGTTATGGAATAAATTGAAAATCCCTATACGGTATTATTGAGCCAATATTTTGGTGCCATTTCGCTTTTTGTTCTCTTCAAAAAAGAGAAAGGTGGTTTACGTTATATAGAAATGGCAGTCAGCACTCAGTATCATTGTTATACCCACTTAACAGAACCCCCACCGTAGAAACAACTCGAAACCGGTTTAGTTCAACTCCAGAGATATCATACAATGCGTCAAAGCTTTCAACATTGAAAAACAGTGACATAAAAGCTGTACTCTTCCTCATTTTCATCAGCGCAGCAGCGGTAGTAATAATAATGTCCGGCTCCAAGACGCTCAGCATGCCTACCTATAAGACGGTGTCCCGTGACAACTGATACGAAAAGGGACGTTATCGGAGTAAAAATATGGTTTGCCCGTCGCACTGTGGCTGAAAATTGAATTTCATCGGCCAAAAGTCCAATTTTTTGTCATCGCCGATTTCAAAAACGTTAATGCCATTCGATAGCAAACATATTAGAACTAAGGTATCCAAAAAACTAGATTAAAATATTGATAATTGTAGCTGTGGCATGCTGCTGGAAACAAATATTTTATGTTGTTTAAAAAAAAAATTAATTTTTGTAAATTTGATCAGAACTAAATTATGATTTCTCGCAAACCGTTATCAACAATGGGTCGAAATTTTTTTTGTTATATTAGTGGGATAGTAGTCTTTAAAAAGTGGTTCATTACAGTACTGTATCATTTATACCTGATGTGGTATTAAATGTTTCCCCAGGTTCTATATTTTAGTTAAATCCGAATTTTAGGGGAGTAGAACTTGTTAGGGTCAAAATGGGTTAAAGAGATTTGAGTACCATCAGAAAGCTGAAAGTGTCCTCTTTAACCCCATATATACTTGTTCAACTGTTTGGAACTGTCTGTTGAACACTTTTTTCATTTTAATGAAATTACTCGCAACATTTTTTTTTTTGCTATTTTTATTTAAGCTGCTCATATGACTGAAATATAACACAAGGGTTTACGAACGTTTTGTTTTGAAAAATTATTTTGCTTCTTATGAACGGCTGAACATATTTGAATGAAATTTTAAACTGTCATAGCCGGATAGCTTTTGAGTTGAATTGAAAGAATGGAGGGTCGGGAGTGTGACTTGCGGACCTCTAAAATTGGTAACCTCGGAAATTCAAACTTTTAAAAAATTTCACCAAATCGGATGGATTATGTTTTATGTCAAACTCTTATCAATAGTGTGTTCAACATTTTTTATATTGGTAGTAAAGCAGTCTTCAAACAATGTTATGTTGTTTTACTGTACCGATTATACCTGCTGTGTTATTAAATATTTTTTTCAGGTTCTATATTGTAGTCAAATTGAAATTCATCAGTATAGAATTTATGAGGGTCAAAAGGGGTTAGAGAGATTTTACTAGCTGTAGGAAGGTGAAAGTATCTACTTTAAACCCAAATGCACTTTTGTACCTGTTTGGACCAGCCTATAGAACACTTTTTTAGTTTGTGTAAAATTATTCGCAACATTTATTTTGCTCTTTTTATTTTACCTATTCATATGACTGAAATATAAATGTACCAAGCCAAGTTGTGCTAGGTATTTTATATTATATAATTACCAATACCTGTGGGATTTTAAGCGTATCCTACTTTAGCCCAATTTAGTTTTTTATTCTACCTTATTATGCTACCTAGGAACACAATATAACGCAAGCTATGTATAAAAGCCAGTGGTATTCGAATAAAAACTCAGTTGTTAAAATACATCTAAGCAATAACAATCTAATTTGTAAATATCTATAAAAATGGAGAGCTTCAGCTATAAAGAATTATCCGAAGAGTATTTTAAAAATAAAAAGGAGGAAGATGTTTTCAGTTACATTGAAGGAAAACTCAATTTATATTCCTGCAGCACTGAAATACGATCGGAACTGCAAAATAAAATAATCGATTTCGTCAAAAACTTAAAAAAGCGGTTCAAACAAGTTGGATGGAGTAAACCTAGATTTTACAACAGTTTTGCAAACTGGTTAGATGGCGAACTCAGTGTCCAGATATCTTCAGAAGCTACAAATGGAAAGAACATTGGGAGGCCAAAGAAATCACTTGAGAACTATAGCGATAGATCTAAAAGGCGGAAGCTTAAGGATATCAACGAAGAAATCGGAGATACAAGTATTCAAGAAGCTTTGCTATATCAACTGCGATCACAAAAAGAACTCACAAAAGTCGATATTATTGAAAAAGTTTTTATCGCTAGTCCCAAGAGAACAAAACGGAGCACAATACCAGAAAAATGTCACGAGATTTTACGAATGAAGATCTGTTTAATATATTGTTGGCAACGTCAGATCCGCTCATCTCTAGCATTCGAAGTCAATGGAAAGTAGAACATCGGGACTTAGATGAAGAAGCAAAAGGGCTGCTACAGGACAAAGATAATACAAAAGCAAATATGGAATATTTGGAGGCAATTTTCCAACCGAATCAATAGTAGATATAATAAATTTTTTTGTTATTTAAGCAAAAAATATGTTTTTGTCCTTATTATTATTTAAATAAAAAAAGAAAAAAAAATTTTAAAATTTACACTTGTTTATTTTTTTAATCTAAAAAGTTTTCTAGTGGAACTGGTTCCAGTTGAACCTGTTGTAGAGTTGATAATGTAGAAACCTATTCACAAAATGATCATAGGTATTATTACATGCCTATACATTTTTTTAAAGGTATAGTGGCATATACGAGGCGAATGTACATATATGCATATAAAGGTAATATGAATACGAATTTCTCCAGAAATATATAAAAATGTTTATATTTTTCAAAAGAAAACATTAAGTGTATGCTTGTAGAAGCAATTTATAGTCAGTTTGACATTTTTACTCCCATATGCCCTATTCCAAATCAAATTTTTCAAAAAAAAAAAAAAAAAAATTATTGAGTAAAAAATTCTAATAATTCAGTACACCGATTTTTATACATTTAGAACAGTAATGTTTTCTAATATGTCCATTATTTTCTAGAAAATTCTGAGCAATATCGAATGGTAAATAATATTGCCTTTATTGACAAAAAAAAAAATTTAGAGCCGTTTTCCGGGATTGGGAATTTGGGTATTTGTTTATCAAAAATGGGGATATTTTTCAGTCCACTGTTTTAAGAACTTTTTAATCTAACTGCCAAAATTCATTATGATACCTTTATTCATGTTAGATTTATAGAATGTCAAACATTAAAATTATTAAAATATAGTGTAAATGAATAAAAGGGCTTTCAATATGAGTAAAAAATTATATTTTTAAGGTTTGACATTCTATAAATCTGACATGAACAAAGATATGCTAACGAAATTCGGCAGTTATGTAGATTAAAAAGTTCTTAAAACAGTGGGCGGAAAAAATTCCACTTTTTTAATAAAAAAATACCATAGTTCTCAATCTCAATCATTAGCATTTTCATACTAAATGCTAAAAAACATCAAAAGTTCAACTTTGACCTTAAATTTCTCAACAACTACTGAACGGATTTTAACAAAATTAAAACTGTAATAAAGTTCAAGAAGTCTTCTCTCCTGCAAAAGAAAAATTGCAAAATTATCTCTATCGGTTCAAAAGTTTGGCCGATGAAAAACGATTTTCAGCCACTGTGCGTCGTCCATGCGGAGCCAAAATTACCTGGCGATCCTGCATCCAGTATTCGTGACTCATATATCATTAGCAATATGGGTAATCGGTCGCCGAAGTTTGAGTTTGCAGGAGAGCAGAGGCACCCTTACACCTTCCAAATCCAGTCGACTACGTAAGATAGTGGCAAGTCTAACAAGCTTATCTGCCCATTAGATAATTTTCCCCAAAAATTTAGTTTACTAAAGATTCCTCTTCCATTTTTTTGTTTGTAACTTTTATTTAAAAACAATAAATTTTTAAAAAATACCAACAATTCAAATTTAAAATGCCACAGACACGTAAAGATTTGAGCATGTCGCAAAAGTAGAATTTGTTAAAAAAAAATTTTAGTTTGTGTTTTATCAAAATTATCCAGGGTCCGAAAACTAAATTAAAAACTAAAAACGTTGCCCAAAAAATAATAAAACTAAAAACTTACCATGAAACGATGAGGTGGGACTTACACGCTGAAGCGAATATAAATGTTCTATATAACCAGGAATTCGATAAGCGGGATGAAATTCATGCGCTTGTGAAGCAGCAGCTGCAGAAGCATGCGGTGGTGGTGGTGCAGGCACATGCAAGCCCGTATGACCGCCGTGATTATGAAGGGCATGTCCCAAATGTGTATTATGTGGTGCTATCATAGAACCCTGACCGTTGGATGTCTGGCACGTTGCCGAAGTATTATCATTTTCTGAGGTGTGAGTTGTTGTACCAATCGCTGGAATACTGCCGCTATTTATAACACCATTAGGAGTTGAAGATGGCTGGGGTGGTGGTGGTACAGGCAATACTGTGGCTGCAGCAACAGCAGCTGCTCGTCGGGATGCCAAATATTGCAAATCGGAGTAACTAAAATTAACAAAAAAAATAAAACGATTACAAACGGGTTTAATAAACTTTGTTAGAATATGTAAAAAAAATAATAAAAAAGAAAAAAATATAAGCAAAATACATAACAAATTTAAAGACGATCGTTGTTAAGAGTTTGTACGTGCTTGGAGTTCAATTTAGAATATTTATTTATAAAAAAAATGGTTGGCCACAAAATGTGCATATTTAATATTTGCATTTATACGCAAAAATACATATGTATGTATATGTATGTACTTACTTATATATAAGACATACATACATACATATGTACTTTAAAGTTGTTAAATAATAACTCTTTTTGAAAACTTCATTTTAACATACCTAAAAATGTAAAGGAATATATCGTTGCTAATATCTTGGCCCGATTTAAACAACGAACGACTGTTGGAAAAAAAGTGATACACCTCAAAGAAGTATTATTAATTTAATACATGAGAGGGTGCTTCGGCAGTTAGTGTCATTAGTAAGACGGTTGGGAGCAGTGTTACCACCAGCAAAATTCAAAATTACACTATTGATTAGGAAAATGTCAGATTTGCGTTTTAATATGTAAAAACTTGCCACTAATCTTAACAAAACCAGCCTTACATTCGCTTTTTACCGACAGCTAAGTACCAGTTTTTCGACTTTTTCTTCTATATGTTTTTTTATACCCTCCACCACCACTAGTGGTGAATGGGAGTACACAACGTTTGTCATTCCGCGTGAAACTTTTTTGATTATTCGTCTCAGACGCCATAAAGGATATATATATTCTGATTCCTTGAATAATTCTAAGTCGATGTAGCCTTGTCCGTCTGTCTGCCCGGCGGACCGTCTGTCGAAAGCACGCTCACTTTCGAAAAACTCAAAAGAAAAGAACAATATTGTTGTCAACATTTTTCTAGTTATCCTAACCAGTTTGGGATTTCAATGCAGCAAAATCGGTTCAATAAGATGGGAGTTATGAATACAACCAATAAATTGATAATTTTGTAACAAAAACAAACATAAAAGGTGGGATAATGCACGGATTGATATAAGATTTTACACAAATTCGTTCTATATGACTTTAAATCAAACTACTAAATTTTGTGAAGAACGGCCCACATTTTACCATAGGCACCATATAAGTCATTCTCTTGGAAAACAGTTAAGTGCGCCTAAATAATAAATTTGGTACGTCAAAGTTTTATTTGACTAGAAATCACAACGTAAAAAAATTTCTTTAAGATCGGTCTGATATTTACACAAACAGCACGCTTAATTTGGCAGAATTTGGGCTTTCGTAATTTTATAAGGCTTCACATCACAGTAGAAAACGTCGTGAAAATCGGTCCATAATTTACCATATTCCCCATATAATGCCCACTCGGGGAAATTATTTAAATACGCCTAAAACCGTAGCATATATAGATATTATGGTAACATTTGGTCCACTTTATCTTCATATAGCCAAAAAAAATCCATGCAATTTTGTAATAATCGGTCCATAATTAAGGTCTATAAACGTTATAAAAAAATGTCACTACTTTATATTCTATAGAAACTTGTTCTTAATGATCCAATATTTACATGGGCCCAATATAAATTTCCCGCCCGAAAATATTATCGTTCCCTCTTTTTTTTATACTGATGAAACATCACTCGATTGAGAGGAAATTTCATCTGAAATTTGTTGTCAGTTTATCTAGTATATCTCTATTCTCATGGCTAAACTAAACGACGAATGAAGTTTATTGTTGCATATTTTCTTCAATATTTTAATAAATTCCAGTTCAGTGTAATTTTCATCCAAATAGAACTGCTCTTTTTTATATACAGCAGCACAGGTATTTAAAACTAAAACCTATTTACCAACCAATATTTTAAGGTGCTACAAACACCAGCACAAATGCATAATACCCTCTCCACTATTGTAGTGTGGGTGTAATAAATATCCGCTGATTGGAAATTAATAATTTTCATATGATGCATTTAAAATGCTTTTTTAGAATACCCAAAGAGTAATACACCCGAAATTGAGGCTTGTTCAGAAATCAAGGACGATTTTGAAATCACGGGAATGATATTTTCGTGTTCAGGAAATCACGAGATTTTGAATTTGGACTACACAAGTTTTAACATGTTTTTTTATTACTAGTGTTATTCATGCAAATATGTATGAAGAAAACATACATACAAACATACATACATAACATAAGCGTAAATGGATCAACATGTTTCGAAAATTTGTTTTTTCCGTCTCAGTGGGATCGGTCTGTTATATTCCACTCAAGTCCGTGAATGTATAATTTAATTTTGTAAGTTAAATAATACAAAAACAAAAATCAGAAAGTACCAATTAAAAAAAGGACCAACAAGAAGCTACTCAAAAAGTACTAAAAAGTTCCCACTTCAGATTTTTATTCAGTCAGGACCTTGCATGTTTAATTTTATGTTTGTAGGGCCAATTCTAACAGAAATTCAAAACGTACCACTTGAAGAACAAAAAAAGTGCCAAAAAGCTTCCACTTACAGATTCTTATTCAATCAGGACATGCATGTTAAATTTAATGTTTATAGGTCCAGTAAAACGAAAATTAAAAAGTATCAGTTGTAGAACAAAAAAGAACCAACATTTCTCATCTTATAGGTCCTCATCCACCCAGGACCCTGCACCTATAATTTTATGTTTCTAAGTTCCATATTACAGAAAATTCAAAAATAACCACATGTAGCACGAAAAAGTAAAAGAATTAAATTTAATTTCATGTATTTCCCCTTGTTGATTATTTGTTTTTACCCATTGAAGTATCAAAAACTTCAATATTGTAGTGGGAGCCCGTAATTAAATATGAATGTGACAAAGAATAGAGAATAATGCTTTGTAAAAAACGTATACCAAAAATAAAAAATAGGCGCGCCTCTCACCCATTAAACTTTCGAATTTCGAAAAAGTACCAAATCTTTTTTAGATAAGTTACGAATTTGGTATAATCTTTATTTCTATGTTTATTGGCTTAAAAAAAATGTTCCAATATACAGGTTATACCCGTTTTTTCCTAAATGGGCCGAATTTAAAAAAAAAAAAAAAAAATACCAGACACCTGTCCGCTTATTTGTCTAACGAACAACGATAAGTAATCAAATTTTTTGTATCTCTTTTAGTCTTGGAGGTATGAGGTTACAGAATATACCCTTTTTTACCCCCTTTAGATTTTAATAAAAAAACATTTCAAATTATGTATACAAATTTTGTCTTAAATGTATGTATGTAATTTAGTTTTATGTCATTGGTGCTGTGGAGGTACCGCGCGCGCCTTCTGCCAACCACAGCCGTTTTTTAACATTTCACCACAACTAGTTGTTAAGAGGGTACACTAAGTTTGTCATTCCGTTTGGAACTTTTTTAATATTCATCTAAGATCCCATAAAGTATATATAATCTGGATCCTTGAGTTATTCTAAGGAAATTTAGACATGTCCGTCTATCAAAACAAAAGAACAATAGTGGTATCATCGGACAACTAAGTTTCGGTCACCAGAAAATATGGCTCGTCCAAGACAAAAATTTCTTATTGTAAACATATGTGTGGCTTGGTTTAAGCAAAAAGTTTTGACTCAAAGCGAATTAAAATTTACTTAAATACATACAGATAAAAAAAATTTATTTTAATTCTGTAGTAAGTAAAATTACACTGACTCGCTTATGACTTTGTCGCCAGTACTACTGTCCAATTATACCCTATACAAGGTTTAGTGCCATTGACATTTAACATGTGCGTGTCATTGAAAATCCAATAGTAACATTAGTTGCGTTCGAGAACACAAAAGTTTTTACTATTTTTTACTAAACTTTACTGTATTTTACGAAATTGCGTTCGAGTACACAAAATGCAGTAAATGAGAACATAAATTGAGAGCGAAAAGTGACAGTTCTTGTCTGAGTATTTACAAATTTTTACTGCAGAAATTTTTGCTGTAAAACTTAGTAAATCAAAAAAACATATGTTTGAAAAGGTAAACAAACAAAAGTAACAAATAAAAAGCATACAAATTGTGAAAAAACTGTTAAATAAAAGAAAAGTTGAAATAAAAATTAAACCAAAACAATTTATTTGGCTAAATAAAAACTTTTGAAATTTTTTTTTGTTATGTTAATTTTTTAGAGTTGTAAAAGTGTGAAGTATTTGGGTACTTAAGTAATCAAAAGCAAAAAAATTATTCATGTTCTTTTAAATAATTTAACCCGCTACAAATTAGTAAAACCAAATAAAATAAAAAACAAACAAATATGAAAGATTACATAAAATAGTTTGTTTGTATTTTCCAAAAATTTTCGTGTTATAAAAAGTATTTAATCGAGTACCGATAAGAAAACGAGTTAAGTAGTCAAAAGTGTCAATATTTTTCAACACTTCAATTATTTGCCGTCAGCTGTTGCCTTTATTTAACGAATTTTTTTTTTACAAATTTTGCGTTCGCGTACTTTTTTGGACAACAGCTTTTTGTGAGAGAAAAATTTTTAGTTTACTCATTTACTGCATTTTACTGTAAAAGTACTCAAACGCACCTATTATAACAATTGACTAGATACTGACTGGCAGTGTTGCCAAAACTTGCTGACCAAAAATGGCTAAATTTATGGAAAAAATGGCTAAAAATGGGCTAAAAAAAAATAAATAAAAACACATTAAAATTCAATAACAAAACAGAAATAATTCATTTAAAGTGGTTTACAATGAAATTGTACGTTAAGATCAATTTGTTAAATAAGAATAACAAATTTAAAAAATTAAATCATTGATAAATTCGATGTCGTTATTGTTTATCTCATTTAATAACAACAACCTGTTAACCGATCGTCAATCTGGATTCCGACCTCAACGTGGCTGTACTTCAGCTCTAACCGATGTAATAGAGGAAATTCGTAGTAACCTGGATGAGAAAAAAATAACGTTTTTGGTATTATTGGACCACTCAAAGGCTTTTGATACAGTGCACCATTCGATCTTGTGCATGAAATTGTCCAAATTATTCAGATTTTCCACGTTTGCGGTGAAACTGTTGTCATCATACCTTTCAAGTAGATGCCAATCAGTTGCAAATGCCGAATCCATATCGCGTTCTTTACAAGTAACTAGAGGTGTCCCACAGGGATCCATTCTTGGACCCCTGCTATACTCTTTATATGCGAACGATCTCCCAAACCAACTATCGTATTCTAATATACAAATGTATGCGGATGACGTTCAGCTGTATCTCAGTAGTCCTAAAGAGTCAGCTAATATGAAAATACGGGAATTAAATCATGATCTTGGGAAAATACTTACATGGGCAGCGGCCAACGGTTTGCGACTTAATCCTAACAAATCGAAGTGCATATTAATATGTAAAAGAGCCTTTCATGTAGATTTTGAGGTAAATTTATTTCTTGGTGATTCGAGAATCGATATTGTAGATTCAGCAAGAAACTTAGGAGTACTATTTAACAAAACTTTAACCTGGTCGAATCACATTACACAAGTTTGTGGTAAAGTTTATGGCATGCTGCGAAATTTATGGGCTACTCAGCACTTTACACCTCTACAAGTAAGAATATTACTTGCAAAAACATATCTTCTGCCGACACTTTTATACTCATCTGAAATTTTTACTGGTTGTAACACAAATGATATGAGAAAGCTGACCGTAACATACAACAATATCATCCGTTACATTTTCTCTTTAAAAAGATTTGATCATATATCGCAGCACTCTTTTCGTTTATTCAATATGTCATTTTCAAACTATCTTCAATTCAAAAACTTAATATTACTTCACAAAATAATAACGACAAAGGAGCCAAAATATCTTTATGAACGTCTGCAGTTTTCTAGATCGTGTAGAGGGAAAAATTTAATACAATTTCGTCATCATGACCATGCTTCTGAATGTCAATACTTTATATTAAGCATACGTCTCTGGAATCAACTTCCAAATGATTTGCAAATCACTAGCAACGCTATAAGATTTAGAAGGTTATTGAGGGAATATTTTTCGTAAATTTTTAAATGTTTTAAATGAAAACTTTTTTTATTTTTATTTTTTTTATTTTTATATACCTTTACTTTATTTATTTTACTCTATTTAAATTTAAATATAATCTATGTAGTTTTTAGAAAATATTTCTTTATCAATGTATACTTTAACTTGTCTGATTCTAATGCTGTAATTTATAAGATATTGTGTCTTGTTGTGTTAGAAAATCAAATTAATAAATACAAATACAAAAAATACAAATACAAAAATCACTCGGGCCTATTAGTGTTTAATAATTTGAAGGTAAATCATAATCACGACAACATTTACCCAACTTTTTCAGTCCAGATCTACAATAAAAAACCAGTAAGAAAGTATAGTCGGTCAACACCGACTATATGGTACCCTACACCACATTAGAACCTATGTACCAAATTTTATCAAATAATCTCCAAAACAGCCAGCCAGCAGGACAAACATCGTTAATTCGACTCAAAAAGTGATTCTGATTCAATCGGTATACGTAAAGGTGGGCTTAGGACCATTATTTTAAGATGTTACAAGCATCAGCACAAACGCGTTGTACCCTCTCCACTATTGTGGTGCTGGCATAAATATTTTATTGATAAAATCGAATTAACGGATGCTAAATGTATCCTTTTTCTCAAATTACTTCAAACGATGTTTACTTGGGTAAATACCCTCTCTACTTCAGCATTAGAGCATGAAAGTGAGACAAACTTTATAGTCCATTCTGAAATTTCTAAAACAAAATGTTTTGCCGCCTGCATCTCTTTATTGAAATACTTGCAACCAGAAAGAAAAACCGATGTTTGCGTTGATCCATTTTATAAATTTAATATTGGACTACTGTTGCTTTATTTTGAAAGATGTTTAATTATCATAGTTTATAGCGATTTCCAACATTTGTAAAAGTTGTGATTTAAATGAAATGAGTTTGAATTGTTAAAAATATTTATTTTAGGCCCTGAATTTGTAAAACGCAACGCAATCCCAAAAATAACATTGAAAGCAAAAACAATGTCAAAAATTTTTCAAAATTTTATTGTTGCTTTCTACAGAAATACACATTGCGCTTAAAAATTATCAACGCCTCAAGCTATGCAGCGTTTAAAATTTAAAAATTCAATATTCATTTCTTAGAAAACAACAACAAAATTATGAAATATTTTCGATTTTGTTTTTGCTTTCAATTTTGCGTTTTACAAATTTAGGGCCTTACTTTAATATATTTTTATGAGAAATTGAAAATTATTATTTTAAAAGAAAAACGGCAAAAAAAATGTGCTGCTAAATAAGTTGAAAAATGGCTAAAAAAATGGCTAATGGCTAAACTCAATTTTTAATGGCTAAACAGGATGAAAAATGGCTAAATCTAGCCTTTAAATGGCTAAATTGGCAACACTGCTGACTGCATAGTTCTTATAAGACCATATGGAGACAATCGAACCAGGAATTTAATAGTATTTTGGAACAAAGCTATAGGGAATGTCAGTAGTAAAATTCTGGTGTCACGCTAGCGACTTTATCACTAGTATCTTTTTGTACTTTTGTCTACAATTATTGTACATGTAGATAAAGAAAATTCTTCATCCGTTGCATTGTCAACTAATTCAAATAAGAAAATCCCGAGTTCTAACGAAAATGGTGTTATAATTGATGGTGCTATACAATCTTCAAGTATTGACACAGTTATTTCTATTGTTAAAACTTTAATAAATGTCCCCATTAATGATCCAGTTTTACTCTCTAAACAATCTTATAATTTTATGACTAAAAAATCAAATTTGCTAAACACTCTAACTGATCCAGCAAACTCTGGCCGTCTAATTAATTTCGATGCTTCGTCTCCAGTTCCACCTTCTTCCACTTCCACTTCAACTTCTTCTGTTATAAATCATCATAATGTTTTAACGTCTTCAGTTCCATCTACATCATCGTCGAATTCTACTATTATGAATCATCATAATATTTCTACTATAAGTCAGCAAAGAGAATTACGAACAATAACGCCTAAAAAGGCTATATTCGCCACCCGTTTTGCATTGGATACAAAAGCTGAGGAAATGAAATTTTATATACTTTCGAAAATTAGCAATTGTTGTCAGGATGAAATTCGTGTTTTCAAAATTAATTCGAAAAACAGGGCGTCATTCAAAATAATAGTTCCTGAAAATCTTTTCCAGCAAATTGTTGATCCTGAATTTTGGCCTAAAAATGCATTAATCCGTGAATTTATTTATAATGAAGAAAATAATGTTCGCCTGCCTAATATAGCTGGTGTAAATTCAAAAAACTAATATCGATTGTATATCAAATTGTCAGAGGCATAAACTCGAAATTATCTTCAATATATTGCAACAGCTTTGGCTTTAATCATCATATAATAGTATTTACAGAAACCTGGCTTAGCAATAAAATTAATAACTCAGAAATTTTTTGTTCTAAATATTAGATGTTTAGAAAAGATAGAGAAAGTTGTGTGCAATACAATAGCAACACAAACAAGTCGGGAGGTGGTGTGTTAATTGCCATTACAAACGAATTCTCATTTGAGGAAATTATTCTCCAGGAATTTTTACACATAGAACTTGTATGTGTTTATTTAAAAATACATAAGCAATCTTTATATATTGTGTGCTTATACATACCTCCTAACTCATCTCTTACTGTGTATGAAGATTACTTAAAAGCTATTGAAATACTTTAAAAAACAATTAATTCAACGGATCTTGTTGTTATATTTGGAGACTTTAATTTGCCAAGGATTTCCTGGAGTACTAGTTCGGACATAAACTACCAGATCCCAGCTCAAGCCTCGGAAGTCTCAACGAATTTTTATTAATTGCTTGCTTGAGCACTGTCTTTTTCAAATTAACTCCATATCTAACGCGTTTGTTAAAATGTTAGATCTAATTTTTGTTAATGAACCATCAGATTTTTCGATATTGCGATATACACCAATCTCCAATCCTGAGGATCAATATCACCCAACTGTTGCGATACACTTTTTTTATCAATCTCCCATTCAACAGAATAAAAAAACTCAACAACAGAAAATGTTTCGTTTTAAATCAACCGATCACAGCAAACTTCATTTTCAATTGTCACAGGTTGACTGGTTAGATGAATTACACGTTTTTGGCGATGATTTGGACCGTTGTGTTATGCAATTTTACCAACTTCTTTATCAATGTTTTTCGTATTCAGTGCCTTTGGTAAAACCAATTTGTTATCATGGTTCGCCTTGGAACACAAAATATCGACAAGACTTAAAAATAAAAAAAATAAACTGTATAAATATTTTAAAATAAACAGTTCAACAATAAATTATTCCAAATATTCCTTAGCACGATCTGAATACACTATCGCTAATCAAATAGCTTATAATGCATATTTAAATAAAGTTAAAAATAACTTAAAACATTACCCTAAATCATTTTAGAAATTTGTTAACTCTAAACGACGAGCAGCTGATTTTCCTACCGTTATGAAGTTTGGTGACATTGAATTGTCAGATGATAAATTAATAAGTAATTTGTTTGCTGATTTTTTTACGTCAACTTACTCATCATCTACATTTAATTCGAATGATCAGTATTCATACTCTATCCCTGAATCCAATTACTTTAATATAGCCGTAATAGATCATCTAATGGCCATTTTCTCATTAGGCGATTATCTTTTTTCCCAACGAAAAACTGCACATTAAAGAAATTTGGTTTTCTCAATGTCTCATTTGCTTCGTTTTAATCGCAAAGCTAACCGTCACTCATCTGCCAATTATTTTTTTTCCTTTTATTTGCCGTACAGATAAATTCAATCAGCTGACTCCCATCTTTTACATGTATTTTGAGTGGCGTTGCCAGCTGAAAACTTTGTTTTTTGTCGGTATATTGAGAAACCCAAAATCGTTAACGGACAGTTTATCGGTCCAATAAATTTATGTTGACATTAAGTAACAGACAGTTTGTCGATACATTGAGAAAATGGCCATAACTGTCTCAAAGTTTATGAAAAACATGAAACTGTCGTATGTTCCAGGCCCTGATTTGGTTCCTAGTAGTATTTTAAAGCATTACCATCATTTATTAAGTACGCCGTTGACATACATTTTTATAAAATCACTTAAACTTGGGCATTTTCAACCTATTTGAAAAGAATCGTTTATTATACCTCTATTTAAATCTGGATCAAAAGCTGATATCTCAAATTACAGAGGAATTGCTAAACTCAGTGTTATACCAAAACTGTTATACACTATCACATCAGGCGTGATACACTATCACATCAGGCGTTATCTGTTTTATCTCCATACCAACATGGTTTCTCTAAATCACGATCAACAATCACAAATCTTCTAGAATTTACAACTTTAGTTACCGAAGGATTTATAGCTGGCAAACAAACCAACGTCATTTACATTGATTTTCGTAAAGCGTTCGACAAAGTAAATCATAACTTACTCGTTCATAAGCTTAACCGATTGGGATTTAGCACTTCGATAATGAAATGGATTGAGTCTTATTTAACGAATAGAAAGCAATGTGTAAAGTTCCGTAACACGTATTCTAATTACATAGATGTATTATCTGGAGTGCCTCAGGGCAGTCATCTTGGGCCGCTCTTATTTACTCTATTTATAAATGATCTTCCTTCTGTTGTTAAAAATTCCAACACACTGATGTATGCAGACGATGTTAAAATATTTATTACATTCAACAACATTGATCAACAAATACTTCTGCAAGATGATATTAATTACTTGACATCTTAGTGTAGTGATAACCTAATGGCACTAAATGTAAGAAAATGTAAATATATGATATTCTCAAGAACGTCACCAAATAATGGCCTATATACTATGAATGCTTCTTTACTTGAATTGGTTGATTCCATCAATGATTGAGGAGTACATTTTGACAGAAAGTTGGATTTCAAGAATCACATCACGTGAACTACTAACAAAGCTACTGGTGTCCTTGGATTTATAAAAAGGTGGTCTAAAGAGTTTTCAGATCCTTATGTTACCAAGCAACTGTTTACTACTTTGGCTCGACCGATTCTTGAATATGGATCGGTGATATGGGATCCACAGTACTCAGTTCACTCTAACAAAATCGAGTAAGTTCAAATCCAGTTTTTATTATTCTGTCTTCGCGGATTGGGTTGGGACCCTCACATAAGGTTACCATCCTATGTTAACCGTCTGGCACTTATTAGGTTACCAACTTTAAGAAGTCGTCGGAAAATGTTAAATGCTATTTTTCTACTTAAGCTAATAAACGGAAGCGTCAATTCTCAATACCTTCTGGGAAAAATTAACCTTAACGTACCTGTTCGTCTATCAAGATATTATATCATTCTGAGTATTAAATAATATACTAGTACAAACTTTGCTCAGTTTGATCCATTTCGTAGAGTCTGTGATGATTTCAATAAGTTATATAAATATATTGACTTTAACAAAAACATTAAAACCATAAAGAGTGATATAATATCATATTTAAATTCGTTAAACTAATCGTTTGATTATATGTAATTGCTAAAGCTTGTATTTTTATATTAACTAAATTTCTCAATTTGTAATACATAGTCTGTAAGGATTTTTCCATAGACTTAAGAAAATAAATAAATAAATAAAAAATTTTAGCATTTCCTTGACAAAAAAGTTAAATCAGACTTATTCGTTTTAATGATAATATACTTTTTAGTATTTAAACAATATATATATATTTGGGGTATTCACAAGGTGTGCTATCATGTTATATTGTCATAATGTTCTAACATTTTACAATGGTTTAAAAATATTGTTGTTGCTTTGTAAACAAAAAGTGTCTTAAATTAATAGAACTTTGCTTGCTATGTTTATTGTGATGTCGTAATTAATCAGAAGAGACCTGCGCTGAGCGGCTGAGCCGAACCGCTTTAGTTTTTGTAGCCGTCGCCGTTGATGGTATAGTTTTATCCGGCTAATATCCAAATTTAACCTGCGGCTAGTAATTTTTGCAACAAAACACTTGCGGCGTCAGATTATATCGGCTTAGGACTGTGATGTTTGGTAAACAAACAAAAAATTAATTTGTGATTTGCGTCTAAAAAATGGAAAATAGTCAGGTAAGATCTAATTTAATTTATTTATTCATGGATTAGAATTAAAAAATATATTGATTTTACGTAAATATTTATGTTTTTTATATTTGCTTTAAATCAGCTGATTTAAATTCAAAATAGCACACTAAATTATGAGGGGTTGTTCACAAGAGTCGTATTTTTCATGTTATTATTTTAAGACTTATGACTTTACGACACCTTGTGAATCCCTCAATTGTATTTTTAAAAGAACCACGCGCACGTTGTTTTCCAGCAAACCGACTTAATAATACTAATAAAATAACGAAGTTTTGCGCAGTAGAGAAAAAGAAAAAGAACATGCTAAGTGTCAACAGGAGAAAACATTATTAGGTTTTTAATTAGTCAATAGTACTGGTGTCCAACGCGAGTCTAAAGTGTTTCTATTGACATTTATCTCAGGATATTGACGCGTTTGTTGACAATGTTACTAGAAATATACTACATCTGTTGTCTCTTTATTTTGTTTATTGGCGCATACACTAGATATACACCACATCTATTGTCTCTGTGTTTGTTATATTGACGTCTTTAAAAAATATTGGAAACATTTGAACTACTAGAGTTGTCACTAGTAAACTGAGTATAGACATGGAGGCATTTGGCCCCAGTTTGACTGCAGGGTATTTAAATCAAGTATTTGTAGCTTATGGCCAATTTCACAAATTCCAATTTAAATATCAATTCATATTTAAATATAGTTTTTCATATAATTTTATTTGTATTTGACATGAAAAACATAAATCGATGAAATTGGCCACTAATATTTTACAAAACGTTTAGCATTAGTAAGTTTAAGAAAACTTAGTATGAAAAACTAAGAAACTTTTTATAGATTTGCTTAACATGTCGATTCAAATAAAAATTAATTGAATCAAACCAAGTTTTCTTGAGCATTTTTTTAAAAATTTAAAGAAATCCCTTGCATTTGTTTCTTGATGCAAGAAATTCGATTCTTATTAAAATCAAGAAAACCAGACTAATATTAAATAAATTCAGCTTTTGTATTAATTGCTTTAAGAAATTTTTGATCATATACCAAAAACGTGAATTTTTTGATTATGAGAAAATTTTTCTTTATTTAAGAAAATTTTACTTAACACGAACAAAATAAGTAAAAATAAGAAATAATTTATGAATTTTCTTGTTTTAAGAAACGAAATTGATTAATTTCCGGAAAAAATTTTGTGCGCCTAAAGCCGAAACGA
The DNA here is from genome assembly GCA_930367215.1 of Pollenia angustigena. Taxonomy (NCBI): domain Eukaryota; kingdom Metazoa; phylum Arthropoda; class Insecta; order Diptera; family Polleniidae; genus Pollenia; species Pollenia angustigena. Next base: position 18,518,594 of record OV884061.1, on the reverse strand, counting down.
ATGATGCTATTGTAATAAATTTTGATGTCTTGCACGCAGAGAAAAAATATGGTTGGGCATGGTTCCGGCAACAACACTATGTTTAATGTAACAATATATTGTTGTCGTACACAAATAATTGTTATTTTTATTTAATATCAACAATATTATAGTTACTGTAAACATATCAATGTTTATCGCAATTATGAATTTGAGTATTGTTGACCGAAAAATAATTATTTTTCTAACAACTTAATTATGATAACTTTCTAAACATATTATATTTCTCACAACCATATCATGATATTTAATAGCCATAACATGATAACTTTCTATACATTTATCATATTATGTTAAAGATGCAATCAAACTATTTTTACTCTAATCATGTTAGCGCCATTTGTAAAATAAATTTGAAGAAGTTGTGTCGTTTTTTATTTGTGAGCGGTTAAACAATTAAAAGATAAAATTCCATAAAAAAATAAGTCTAAAGAAATTAAAAAATTAAAATATTAGCGGAGTTCATTCAAGTATTAGTGATGTTATAGTGCAAATGCAAAATATCATAGTTGTTTTGTAAAATCCAACAACAAAACACACAGAGATTTCGTTATATTTTATAAAAGTGTTACGATATTTCATCAACATCTTAAAATCGAAAAAATGGAGACACGCGGTTGCCCATGAAAACCACAGATTTTTCATTTGCTCTTTTGCAAGCCTTATATTGAACTCCGCTATTTGATTAACATTAAGAAAAATTGTAAAAAGCCACAAAATAAAAAATCGATGCAAAAATATTTTAATTTATTTTGTATTTTTATGACAGCTATGAAAGGTGCTGTATCATAATATGATTGCTTCTAAATTTATTATGATTAACATGATGATAATATGATTACTTCTTAGCTTATTATGATTAACATGACAATGATATGATTAATTTCTTAGCTTATTATGATTAACATGACAATAATTTGATTACTTCTTAACTTAGTATGATTAACAGAATAATAATATGATTAAGGGCAAAATATTATGACGAGTATATTTAGTCATAATATGATTCAATAATAATCTTAATATGGTGACTACAATCATAATTGTTATCATAATATGTTGCTCTTAGAATATGTTTACCACAACCATGTTTTTTCTTTGCATAAAGCCCGTAACGGATAACGCTATGGTAATAACATTTGGTATGTCTTGGCTATATAAAGCCTAGTACTCTGTTCAAATTTGTGAAAAATGTTAAGCAACATTGATTATTCCACACGAAAATTTTGGCATTTATCAATGTTACCAATCTTGCGAGTTTGTACAATTTGACGTTTTTATTCCTTCAAAGTATGCTACATTGTTTCGTGTATGTAAACAAACGTCACATGTATTTTACTAAAATTATTGTTTTTTAATAAAAAATTTAATAAAAAAAAGTAAATATGGATAAAAAACTGTTACCGGTTGTGTTATTTTAATTTTTTATTTCTTTTTTAATATTAAGTTCATACTTTTTTGCTTTTGCTTAAAATTCCACGTGAAATAAAGGCAGCTTACATTATTTCGCAGTTGTAAAAAAAAATGATGCCAGAAACATTTCGGAACTTTTTCACAAAATAAACAGAGTACAACTTCATCAACATTATTTCATAGATATTCCGCACAAGTTTTTTTCATATGCATTTTGACAGCATTTCACGTGAAATGTTGAACAGAGTACCAGGCTTAAGATAAGAAATCATTCTGTCAAAATTCGTGAAGACCGGTCCATAATTTACCATAACGAAAAACTGTTACGAATTACGCTGTAATAATAAAATTTGGCATGTCACAGTTTTAAAGAACTAGAAATCACATTGTCCAATTTCGTGAAGATCAGTCCATAAATTACCATAGGTCCCATATAAAACCCGCTCTGGGAAATCATTAAAATGCGTATTAAACCATAGCAAATATATATATTGTAGTAAAATTTGGTCCAATTGAGCTTTATATGGCCAGAAATTACATCGTTCAATTTCGTGATATTCAGTCCATAATTTACCATAGGCCCTTTATAAAGTAGCCTTCTGAAGGGCAAGTTAAAACGTACAAATCGCTTTAAAAAATTACGTATACAGTATACTGTGTTGTTATTCGTTCTAGTTTAGGTTTATTAATACTCGAAATCTCGCTACCGAAACCGCAACGAGTTATAGAACTGACGTCTGTTGTAAATAATGGTTAAAACATCACAGACGTGAATAGCATTTGCATTTTTTTTTTTGTTCCATAAATAAAAATCTTAAAACTGTATTACCTTTCTGAAACCCCTTTAAGAGCTTGATTTCAACATTACAAAGTTGTGCATTTAGACGATAAAGCTAAAAAATTGGCGAGAAGATAGAGTAGGTCAACAGGTTATTTCTTTTCATTTAGAATACAAATTCATTTTAGTCAAAGATATCAAAAACTTGACACAAGCTGGAACTTTTTATGGTTATGTAGAGCTTCTTGCTGTTTTTCTTTTCCATTTTATTCATTAATTCTGCTGTTGCCTGCAGCTTTAACTCTCCTATATCATTCTGACGGTTGGTGATCTCTAATTTTAAGGCCAAAAACAAATCAAGTATGTAAATTATAAATATTTTTTTAGACGGAATCTATGATGATATCCTTAAAAAATCTTATTGAAATTATGCAAAGTTTTAAACAAAAAAAAAAAAAAAAAAACACTGAAAACTTATTTATGGGACATTTTGATGTTTGCTTAAGTTTGTAAATCTATACGGTTAACTTGTTGAGTCTTGGGTTTTTAAGACTCTACAACAACATTTAAGCGTGAAAAAATATTCTGGACGGGTTTTCTATAATTTTGTAAATACATAATCGCCTGATCTATAGTGCATTAAAAGCAGACTCATGGAAGTAGAATCCTACGAAAAATAAATCAATATGTTAATTGAAAAATTTAATTAGACAAACATTTTATCTTTTTCAACGTTATTTGCAACGTTATTGCACAGTTTTCTTTTTAAGCGAGTGTCACAAGCTTCGTTTACGCTGTGCCAGACGTGAGCACTGAACTTGTGCAGCGTATGACCGGCATAAGAGAAGGTTTTCTTCGACTTTAACTTAATTAATTTGTATATTTATTTATTTATAAGTAATTTTTTCTTTCGAAAAAAGTTATTTTGGTGTCTTATTAAAAATTTGTTTTTTATATTGTAAATTTATATGCGCTTGTAATTATGTTGCAAACTGTATTTTTAAGACAGCATTATCTTCTTTTCGCAGAAACTAAAAAATAACGAGAATTTTTTAGTGGCAAACGCAAATTAATGCATTGTGTCTGCTGTTTTATGGTCATGTTTTTTTAGTTTAATTTTTTTTTTTTTCGTCAGTTAAAATTCTCTATATGGCATTTTTAAAAATAAGGATTTCAACGGCCCTTCTTTCAGCAGTGAGTATATGATTTAATAAAGTCATTTTATAATATTGTTGTTGTTGTTGTGATGCAGCAGCAGCAGCACTATGCAGCTGGGATGAATGTGTTTTTTAAGCAAGTTGGTTTTATTATTTTGTTGCCACAATTGGAGTAATCGGAGTTTAAGGTTTTAATTTACTTTGAACAGAGTGGCCTTACATAGTGGACTGACTGCATACATATGGACGTGAATGCATGTGTCTGTAAATGTCAGGGATGGAAAATAGAGATTTTATTATTATAAAATGGTACTGAATTCTGATTTGTTTTCTTATTATTTAACACAAAATGTTAAGTCTGGAACAAAACTAGAGTTGCCAAATACCAAAAGTCAAATAACTGGGCAATGGAAAAAAATTCAACTGTATTTTGACAGAATAATTAAATATGTAGTAAAAAAATGTGAAAATATGGGCCATTTAAACTACTTTCTGCAATAGCTTTATCTAAATTTATCTATTTTCTATGCCTTACCAACTTACTTAAACCCTTAAACACCTGACGTCGGCATTATCGCTTTTCACTTGGTTGTCGAAAAACCAATGCATCCACAACGTAGTAGTGGTTATCCAGGTCTGGTGTATGACTTGTGGCTATTTTAATATGTTATTTAGTCAAGAAAAAATTAATTTAGCAATTAGCTACGAGTATTTTTGTTTTGTGATTTTTTCTAAAATCATTTACATAAGAAAGAAATTTAAAATTTTTTTGAGAAATATTTACTAAGTCCAAACGCTTCCACAAAAAATTTTAAAAAGTAGATTTTTAAATACTCTCTGACTTGATGTATAGTACTCAATTAAAAAAAAACCTTACTTATGCCGGCCATACACTACACAAGTTCAGTGTTCAAGTCTGGCACTGCGTAAATGATACTTGTGACACACTATACAACTAAACTGTGCAATCTCTTATTTTAAAGACAAATAATATTGAAATAAAAAAAAAGGAAATTTTTTTGCCTTTTTTAATTTTTAAGTTAACATTTACATTATTTTTCATAAGTCAATTGGTGCATTTAATGCGCCATAATTCAGGCGATTCTTTGCATAATTCTGGGATCTCTGTTTAGAATATTCATTCCGCACCAATGTTGTTGTTGTAAACTCCTAAAAACAGCGACAGAACTGAAAGTTTTTAACATACACTACACAAGTTTACAGTACAGTTTTACAAACTTGAGCAAATATCAAACTCAGTTAATTGCGTAACTATAAAAAAATCGCCATACACTACACAAACACAATGCACAGTTCCAGACTTGACAATTCAACTTCTGCAGTTTGTGGCTGGCTTAGGCTTATATTAATGTAAATTAAGCATTGAATAGTTTTTAAGATATTTAGTTAAACAAATTTATTTATTTTTAATTTCCAATTTTTCGCTGGTATGTTTGTGGCAAATACACCAAGCAAAGATCCAAGCGACAACGTCTTGTGTTTTTAATGTTTCTCAGTTTCTGTTATAGGATATTAATGGGTTAGGAAAGAAAGAACTGGAAAAAAGACTACGTAAGCAATACGAGTAAATGAAAAATATTAAGCATCAAATACATATTAAAATGAACATAAAGCGAAAAAATTATTGTTCACGATCAAAGGCAATTTACAAATAAACATACATATTTACGGGGGTTGACTGAAAATTTAACGAAAAAATATTTGCACAATTAAATTTAATGACAAGTATAAGCAAAAGTTTAATTGAGAATATTACATTGTAACAAAATGTCTAGAAAGCGGTGTAAATTTCAAAGACTCTGGATTTTTAAGTATTTAGTTAATATTTTTAAGTTATTTTTATTTTATAATATGTATTCTTTGTGATTAAAACATTCAGAAAATACGAATTTTACATATTAGAGTAATTCACGGCACCATTTTAATTAAGCAAGAATGCGAAAATACAAAGTTTTTTTGAAACATAACAACGATGCATACAATAATATGCACTGACTCTTGCACTTCGCACTACGCATTAGCAATAGGGTAATAACTTTTTTACATTAAGTCGAATAGACCACTGAAAATAATTTAAAAAAATGGTATTACTTTTTCGCAATTTTCAACAAAGTTCATCCACAAAACGCGGTAAAGTTTGGAGTTGAGATTTTTTATTTATTTATCCAAAAAAGGCAAATATTTTATTCAATCAAAATGTTTAATCAAACGACGTTTTTCACTTTACTATTTTAGTTATTTATACAAATTTTTTATTTTAAATTAATTTAAATTTTTGTGGAGATATTAAAAAATCGTTTTTGTGGGTGAGGTTTTTATTCCAAAATGACCATATTTTTTTTTTTTTTTGTAAAAAGCACAATGTTCGCAATCGTTCTTGCACAAAACATATGTCTATGTCAGTTGAATGCCGTTGCCAATCTCATAAAATATAGCGTTTTTAACTAAAAAAGTACCAAAAAGAGCAACTATAAGTGTTATAACCGTACAATTTTTTTATTGTGCAACAAGCCAAAATTAGACGGACAGTTTTTCAATTTAATTAAAATGAATGCTGCAAAAAATATAACATAAAACGAAATTCAGAAAATAATAGATTATTTAGCAGACAATAGAAAATAAACTCTAATAACCCTGCGGGAAATTTGTGGCAATTGGTCAATCAGACTCGTCCTGGGAGTTGTAAAAATAGAGCAGGTTCAAAAAGAAAAACTCATGACCAGTGAAAGGAGAACCAATCATGTAACTGGTTTATGAAGAACAAAAAGGTAGAAAAAGAAATGAATTACAGTACAGTCTTCACCAGTGGTGCGATACATTTTTTTGCGACTTTCTAAAATTTGGCTCTTGAATTTAATTCTAGAACTTGCTTTATTAAAATAATACTATTGAAATAATACTACATTTTAGTAACTGTCACTAAACACGTCCATTGAGAATAGATTTGTGACTGGTCAAATGGTGTCAATTGACCCCCTCCAATGACAACCCCATGTAAAAGTGATAGGTCTTATTCATAGAACGTGTTAAAACTAGAACCGGTCTCTACCACCAAAGACCTATCACTGGACTACTTTGGTGGCAGTCCGCTTCCCTCTAGGGAAGAGATGGCGTCTGTTATTTTGCGTCTGCATTTATGCACTTGTTGCTGAAATTTATGCTCACGTCAACTAGTGCAAAATTTCGAATTTTCGCATTTTTGCAAGAGGCCCAACCGGAATGTGCATAAACAAGCTTAAGCTACTGTCAACTAATAACGAAAAGTCTCTCAAATACATATAAAAAAACAAAATAACAAAACATTTGATTCTGCATTGATTGTGCGATCAGTTTCGCACTTTGCTTAAGCAAATTACAGTTTCATGAAACCTAATAAAAAGTTTTTTTTTTAATACGGTTAGACACGTATAACTTACATTAGTTCGCACAGTTGCTCAAGCCACGCTATGCACATATTAGTTGGGCCTTTACTCTTGTAAACCCCAAGCGAACGTTACGAGCAAATACTCAAGAAGAAAATCCAAATTTAATAATTATTTAAGTAAGCCCGAATTTTACCCCTGTTTTTATTCTTTTTATATTTGCAAGCAAATATTTCAAGGAAAACTATTTAATTTGGTCCTTCGAAGCGGATACATCTCCCAAACCGTCGACTTCTTGTATTGTAAATAACCTAAATAATATCTGCTACCGACAACTTAATTTTACTCAAAGATCAAACTTGGAAAGTACAAACATTCAAATATGTCCATTAATTTTTTTTTCAGGCAGACAACAATTTTCAATTGTGGTGGTGGTGATGTTTTAGGGATTTTATGTGCAACATATGCCTCTATAAATATCTACCTGTTGTTAAATCTCCTTTACTTCTTCATTTTAGTTTGGGTAGGCTTTGTTGGTTTGGCTTGTTGTAGCTATATGTCTGGCTGCCTATTTTTGTGTATTTTGTTTTTCTCATTTTTTTTTTTGACAACACTGATAAGTCTCTGAATATCTTCATTTGTTGTGTTGCTGCCTTTATATAAAAAAAAACAATAACAAATATTTCATGTGCCCACAATGATTTTAAGTCTTAATGTCTCGTTTTAATGACTTGTTTGAAAAGAAACAACATATTATGTTTGATACAGTGATGCCGTTTGGTTACATTTGTTACATTTTTCGTAACATTTATAAAGGGTGGTTCAACCATAATGCACGATGTTAATTGTGAGTCACACCTAAATGTTAAGTTCTTTGCCCAACTTAATTTGATATTTTTTTTGTTTCAGTGTTTTACAAATTCGATCATGGAGAGCTACACAATTGAGAAGCGCGTTAATATTGTTTAATGGACTGTTCAACGATTTCGAAAGAAGACTTCGTTATTTGCATATTTTTGCTTAACCAGGTTTGTTTTATTAGGATTATTGGCAAACTCCTGTACACTGCCTTTACTTTACAGTTTTTCACACACATTGTTGAAAATTATTTTTCCTAAGTTGTACTTAAGAAGTCATTGGTGTACTATATTATACTTTTTAATTATTTTTTTGGTACCCCGGAAAGTTCGTTAGTTGCAAGAAATTCTATCAATGCGAGAGTTGCGGGTTCGATTCCCTACAACGGACTGAAGGTTTCTGTTACTATTGCTCGGCTAAAATAAGTTAGAATACAATTTGGAATTGTGTTTGTAACTCCTAATAAATCAATAATTAAATAAATAAAAAAAATATACATGTATATATGAGCATATCTGTGGTGATAACTAATAATGGCTTAAGTTGACATAAGTGATTTTTCATTTTATTACATACTAGCTGAGCCGGTCCGCGTTGCTGGCCCTAAGCAAACATTATTACCAGACGATTTAATTTTAGCTTTAAACGAAATTTACGGCCTTTAAAATTTTCCTTCCGTAAAAACCTAAGAGACGATTTTAAAGAAAAAATCATCCAAATCGGTCAAGCCGTTCTCAAGTTATGCGCTTAATAGAAAAAGTGGGCGTAAAAATAGGCGTGATACATTTTTCTTTCGATGAAAACGTAAAATGGAGTAATACGAACATTTAAAAGAAAAATTTGTCAAATCGGTGGAGCCGGTTTTTGATTTCAGGTAAATCGAAAAAAGTGTGCGGGGCAAACTTTTCTTTCCGTAAAAACCTAAGTTGAACCATGGTAATCATTTTAAAGAAAAAATCGTTTAAATCGGTCAAGCCGTTCTCAACTTATGCGCCTAATAGAAAAAGTGGGCGTAAAAGAAGGCGTGATAAATTTTTCTTTCGATTAAAACTTAAAATGGATTAATGCGAACATTTGAAAGAAAAATTTGTCAAATCGATGGAGCCGTTTTCTGATTTAAGGTAATTCGAAAAAAGTGGGCGTAAAAGTGGGCGGGGCAACATTTTCTTTCCGCAAAACCTTAGTTAGACCATAGCGATAGTTTTAAAGAAAAAATCGTTCAAATCGGTCAAGCCGTTCGCCAGTAATGCGCTTAATAGAAAAAGTGGGCGTAAAAGTAGGCGTGGTAAATTTTTCTTTCGATGAAAAGTTAAAGTTGATTACTACGAACATTTGAAAGAAAAATTAGTCAACTCGATGGAGCCGTTTTCTGATTTTAGGTAAATTGAAAAAAGTGGGCGTAAAAGTAGGCGGGGCAAAATTTTCTTTCCGCAAAAACCTAAGTTGGACCATGGCGATCATTTTAAAGAAAAAATCGTTCAAATCGGTCAAGCCGTTCTCAAGTTATGGATTTTGCCACGCCCCTCCGCCCCCAGATAGACCGATTTTGGATTTCAAAATCAACTAACCATCATCACTCCTCCCTGTACCTTCCCTAAAAATTTTATGGCAATCGGTCGAGCCGTTCTCGAGTTATGGAGTGACAATCAAAATGTACACTTCTTTTTATATATATAGATCAAGTATATTTCAAGTACAAAATGTCATTATTAATAAACCTATTTGTATTTATATTTTATATTAACGGCCATTTCCTGGAAATAGAAATCACGGGAAATTGAAATCGATGGATATTTTTAATTAAATTTTTGTTTAGTTTAACCTATCTTTTCCTGATTACAAAAGAAGCTTGGGTAAGGAAAGTGAACCTCAAAATATGAGGTATATAAAAGCTAAGGCACGAGCTCTATGTGTACATTTGTCCTTCAAGTTGTGCTAAAAAAGGTCAACAAGAAAAAGAAAGGCAAACATGAAAAAACAAAAATGTACTTTGGACTTCAAGAAGAATTCTTGACAAAAAGTACGAAAAAACAGAGGTAAAGGAAAAACATGTAAAATCAATTAAAAATGGATAATCATTCAAAAAAGCAAATTTCGGTCTACCAAAGGTTCAAATATAATTGGGTTTAAGGATTGATGTTTGACTTTTGACGTCAGCAGTGTAAGGCCTAGGCCACGCAATAAGCGGCTAAGCGTCAAGCGACTGAGCGGTGAGCGTCAAAGCGTCAAGTTTGACCGGCAAGTGGCTTATTACTGAGCGTCACTTCTGAGCGGTTAGTTGTTAAAATGCCATTGCAAAGAGTAGCTTGTTTAATGTTAGTACGCGAAAATCGTATTCATAAAAATTTAATGCGTTTTTTAAGAAAAAAAAAAATTGCAGTCTGTTCGTCGATTTCGAGCGAAGACTTCGCTCGCTTAACTTACATTTAAAACAAAAACAGATTATAAACAAGTAAGAAAGTATAATCGGTTAAGCCCGACCATATGATACCTTACACCACAGTATTAATAAACATATGCTAATGTGTCCATACTAATATGGATTTATCTACGTTTATAATCTTCATTAAAATCGGTTTGAAAGTTTGTGAGAGGCAAAAATTGCCACCTCCCCTTGTGGTCCTATTTTTGAAAAACTACATAGCTTATGTGTCCATATAAATATATTTCTATGTATAATTTAAATAGGCTTGATCTTTGTGCCAATAAGAACCTATGTCCCAAATTTTATCAAATTATCTTCAAAATTGCGACCTGTACCCTGCGCACAAGGTAACATGGACAGCCAGCCTGCAAGCCACCGGACGGACATCGTTAGTTCGATTCAGAAAGTGATTCTAAGTCGATTGGTCTAGGACCAATATTTTAAGGCGTTACACACATCGGCACAAATGCATAATACCCTCTCCACTATTGTGGTGTGGGTATAAATATATTGTATTGGGTAGTTTGGTTTCATCCTATAAATCAAGCAAGGAGAATTAAACCATTTATAAACAAATCTAAACAATACAATACTGCCGTATGTCTGTGATATCCCCTGATTTGCTATTGCAAAAAGTTAACACCAAATTGACAAAACAAAAAAATAATTTCTCGGTCATATTTTTATTTTTAAAACTTGGTAATCTGTCTTGCCATAATTCGGTCGGCTTTGTACGACCGAATTTTGCCATGTTTATTTTTTGACGCTCAGAAAACAACTAAAAATTAGAACAAGTTTTATTCCTGAGCGACGCCGCTTAGCCGCTCAAAATTTTCGCTCGCATGCCGCTCATTTCGTGGCCACTTCAGTAGTATTTCATATGTTTTAATTTTTTGACGCCAATCGCTTGACGCTTAGCCGCTCATTGCGTGGCCTCGGCCTAAGACGGCAAATCCCTCTGAGGAGATCGAGTGGGTTCGAATCTCAGGTCAGTCAAGAATGAATGATTATCAATAAAAATTTTAATAAATTTTCATTTTGTAAAATTCCTTTCTTCATTAAAATATTTTAATGAATATTAAATTTGATGAACTTAAGCCTGATTAAAAATATTGAACATTTGGATTAAAAACCATAAATTGTTCAACAAAATTACCACAATACAAATTATTTTTATGAACTTTAAACGCAGGATAGTTTTCAAAATTTGTTCGATTTCACTTTCACGTGATTTCGATTTCAAGAACATGGCCGTAAGTCTTTTTGGAAAATAATACATATGCCATAACATCTTAACTCAATTTAATTTTTTTAAAGTAGCTACATAAATATTAAAATGTTTGAGCATTGAAACTTGTATACATTTAAGTTCAAGAACTAACAGCCCATTCAAATAACTCCTCATAAAAAACCTTTTATTTAACTAAGCTTTTTTCCGCATTTTTCCATTTAACCTAAAGCACTTATCTCGACTTATATCAATTTCTTCTCGTCATTGAATTCCAGACCCATTTTCTTCGCATTACTCCCTACCGGCCAGTGCCCAGTTATCACTAATAACTGCTTTTAACAGGTCCGTATATAAGCGATAAATATTGTAGCCATTTTTGCTGTTGTAGAATATTTTAGCGCTATTTTTTGTTAGCGTTTTAGCACACTTTGAAATCCTTTTTCTGAAAGCAGATGTAAGAGCAAAGAAATGCACGGTATATATACCTATGACTGTTATAAACGTATAATATACTTTATAATAAATGTTTAGCATTGAAGAGATTTATTTTATTGTGTATTTGTAAAATATTATGGGTTTTCTTTGATATTTTACCGTATAAAAGAAACTCACTGATTGAGATCTCAACAATAATCACATTGAATTTTTAAACGTAAACGACTTAATCATCTTCTAAATTATCATGCATGTCCAGTCATCCAATCAACCAACAACAACATTGGCCAACAACAACAGCAGCAGCAATAAAAAGAGTAAACAGGCCCACAGTCTGAGATATACAAGTATACTAGTCAAACCATACCCAGCAAACAAATTAAGTACGATGCATTATTTTAAATTGTTGTTTATAAGCTACTAGCTTAATTCAGTATGTTTCGCTACAAAAATTTTAATACAGATTTGGTTTAACAACAAATTTAGTTGAACCAAATTTGGCAACTTTTAATGTAACCGTTTTTAGAGAGATAAAGAAATTGCTATTGGCTTTGTATGGGAGAAACCAGGCCCAATTATGTTCAGAATGAGAGATTTTGCTTAATGACAACCATTCTATTTGTTTCAAATTTGGACGTACCGTCTTTCAGGCGTACGGGATTCTATTTTTTACCACGCCCACTTTTCTAATCCTGCCAATATTCTTGGCTGGTGTTGCGTATTAATAACCAAGCTATTTGTACCAAATTTGAAAAATTTAGCTGTTACCGTACCCTAGATTTCTATGTCTTTGTGTGGTAGGTGCCACGCCCACTTTTACACAATCAATTACTTTTTGGCAAATATTGATTACCCAGTAATTTGTATAAATCTTGGAAATTTGAGTTATTGCCGTTCTCCAAATAAAAAGAGTTACATTTTGTGGGACGCCCACTTCTACAGTTCGACCCACTTTTTGACAGATCTGTTTTCGTACTTAAGAAATTTGTATCATATTTGTAAACTATAGTTGTTACCGTTTTCCAGACACGCGGAAACCATATGGTCTTTCTATGGAAGGTGCCACTCCCATTTGTCCAATAACATCCACTTTTTTAAGGATTTTCTGTATTGACAACTCAGATATACATACGAACTAAATTTGGACAATTTTTCTGCTACCGCTCTATAGATATAAATTAATCTATTTTGTGCCATGGCAATTTTTCCAATCCCTCCCAGATGTTATATATTGACAGCGAAGCTATTTGTACCAAATTCGGAAACATGTACTGCTACGTTTCTCCAGATATAAACTAGGAGTTTATTGATAACCAAAATGCACCTTGTAATTTGGAGCCAAAGTTCTCTTGCCTTTTTCTAGATATAGAGGATGGCAGGTGCCACGCCCACTTCTCCAATCCAGTCTTTTTTAGAGAGATTGTCTTTTGATAACCCAGGTAGGTGTATTCTATTCAATTGATTTTTCTCTCAACGTTTTTAGATATAAATAATAAAATCCATTTTGTGCCACGTGCACTTCTTCAATCTCGCCCAGATTTTAGATGTTGTGTTTTGATAACCGATATATTTGTTACAAATTTGAAAATTTAGCTCTTGCCGTTCTCCAGATATACAGAAAACTTCATTTCATTTTTGTAAGAATTAAAGTAGATTTTCCTAGGAAAGTGGTCCTCAAAGTATGAGGTATATATAAGGAAATATTTTAATGAACTTTAAGCACGGAATAGTGTTGTTAATTTAAATTTCACGTGATTTCAATTTCCATAACATGACTGATACCCTATAACCTTCCCGGAGGTGCACAGAAAAGTAGACCAAATCTTATCATTTATTTGTTTTGATAAGAAAAAGCTTTTGAAAATTCAATACAAAAAATAAATTTTGAAGCCTTTTTATACAAATATTTTTTTTAATATTGTAAGAGCAACAAAAAAAATTCTTTGTCAAAAAAAAAAAAAAAAATAAAAAATAAAAAAATCGTGAGTGCTCATAAAGTAGTGTGATCTTAGAATGAAATTTAATAACAGAATTATTTGATAAGTCTGCCTTCAAAATGTTATGGAAAATTTTTATAGAATTATAGCAGCTGAGAGTCATAATAAATTTGCATCTATTTTGTGTTGTAGTTTGGCATTCAAAACAGATTTTGCAGACATTTTTTTTATGTTGGATAGTAAGATTTTCGTTTGAACGCATCGTACGGTCGTGTAGGATACTGAAGCCCGGCCTTAAGAAACAAGTTTTAAAATCTAAGGCCTTAAGGTGATTATTGAAATTATTAAAACAAAACAGAGCACAAAACTAATGGCAGACAACAAAACAATCGTTAATAAAAATCGTTTAAGAATTTGCTGATTTTTTTAAATGAGGCTTGTTTGCTGGGTTAAGCAACAAATGGTAAAATTCTTACTCACTACGAAGAAACACACAAATGATTCCAACAATTAACAGCGTCATGATAAATTTTTCTTCTTTTTTTAGTTTTAATTTAATCCAAAAACCAGTTTTTTAATTTTGTTGTTGTTGCAGTTTCATTGTTGTCCAGGTAGAAAAATGTATCAACTTTATCTAACTACAATTCGTGTATCTTCCTTGAGTTTTTATTTTTTTTCAAGATCGACCAAGTTAAAACTAACAAGTCTTTAAGAAACCAGAGGAAGAAAAGAGAAAATCGTTAAAGAAGAAAGGAGAAGGAATACTTTTGAATATCCTAAGCCGATTTTTAGTTATTTAAATTAACTTGATTGCTATAACATTGGAACCACATCGCCAATTTGAAATTCATATTAACTTTAAAGTAGAGTTGGCAACTCTAGATAACAATATGACAGATATCATTTAAAGGCTAGTTTAAATGCCAATTTTCGTGATTGAACAATATTTAAAACAAAAAATAATAAAAGTTTAGCTGCCGCTGTCGAACAAAATCATTCTAGAGGATGAACCATAGTTTTACCTTCGTGGGTCTGTAAACTACAAAAATTTCCACTTTTGGGGTTCAAAGAACCTTCCCAATAAAAGTTTTTATCATTTTGCGAAGCGGGTAACTATGCGCTACGAAATAAGACATACCGAGATGCAGTAAAGTAAGTGAACGAACAAGTTTTATAAAAAAAAAACATTTCAATTGCCACGGCATTCCCTTACTACGAAGCAGAATTGTAAGGGAGAATACTAAAAAATAACTGTAAAGACATTCAATGGGTAAATCTAATAGCTTCACTCACCAGTTTTTGTATGCGTTGCATTAAGCGCTTTTTGTATAAAAAATGTATTGCTTCAAAGTGGGAACTAACCATATAAAATGCATGCCTTCCGTAAGCGAGATGGTAAGCAAAACTCTTACATTTCTTTCTTAAAAACCTGCTCGAAGCACAATTTTTTATTGGGTTTACACAATTTACCGAAAACGTATAAATGATTTTATTTATGTATTTTTAAGTGCTACAAATACTATTACAAATTATTACGTTGTAGTGAAACAGACCAGAGTCCGTGGCGGTAATCGAGCCCACAACCCTCGCAATAAATGCATAAATTATATGACTTTTATATTGATGTTATTTAAAAAAAAAAAAGGTATAATAAGAAGAACTGAGAAAGTAAAATATTTTTTTAAAGATTTTAAATAGCATATATTATGTTGTATGCTAAAAAAATTAAAGACGAGTCCTAAATTACTCTTAAAAAGTACAACACTTATAACTCAGAATAAAATATTTACAGATTTTACATTTTTTTTTATAAAGATGAAATTAAAAACGTGTTAGATCCATGACCAGCCAATAGCAAATCGAGTTTGTGTTGCAGCTAAGAAAAAAGTCCACCAATTGTTTTTAAGTAACAGCATCATTTAGATCTATCTATAAGAACGGTGGTAATGCAAGCTCATTGATGTATGTGTACAGTGAAGACATACACACTCACATAACTAAGTAGCCCAGCAAGCAAAAATTCAATTATCGAAATATGAGCATGCCATTTTTCTAATATGTCAGTAAACAGAAGAAGAAGACAGAATTTGACTTAAGTAATTTTTTTAATAAAACTAAAATACGTTCCGCATAACAAAGGAAATTCACATTAATTTTTTTTTTAACAAATAAAATTTTTCATATAAACACCAATTATCTAAATAAATACCGAAATTTCGGTGTAAAACAATTAATATGAATAAAGAATTCATAATTCAAATTCGAAATATCGATTTCTCAATACCGCTCGGTATTGCTAACCCTTCTTTGATTGAATGAATTCGATCAAACTTATGGAAAACCTTTACGTTGCTTCAAAAGTTCATAGGTTCAAGCGCCATTAACGGATTAAAGTCTATTCGCCGTAGTTCATGTATATTTAAATTTCATAAAGAATTTGAATAAAGTGTACGCTGTGATCGAAATTTTATTTTTATAAGTGCATAAAGAATAAAGGTGTCAGAAGTCGTTGAAGCCACAAACAACCGGCAAATCGATTAACGAATTAACATTAAGGAGTATGGATTTTAATAAAAATAGTAATAAAGACAAATACCATCTTTCTTGAAGGGGAAGTTAAAAGCTGACTTTAATCTGTAATTTAACCCATGTGTTTGCTGGGTATAAATGTTGTTTGTTAGTTTGTGTGGTTGTTAACAGTTTTTTTTTACCATTGAATGAGTATCGACAAACGGCAGTTAGCCTGATTGGTAAGTAAGTTTCGGCTGGTTGGTTGGCTAAGAGTTTTTGGTCGTTTTCTTTAATTTCTCTGAAATTTAAGTTTTTGCTGTCCATTTTTTTTTTCAAGTCGAGGTTGTATACTTCTTAATATTATGGCCTGTTTTTTATGTGTACAAATATATTTGATGGGTAAAATGGGTACGAAAATATTGTTTCGCTGTAGTTTGTGATCCTTTTTTTAATACAGGGGTTACCCGTTTAATATAAAATATTATTGTTTAAGTGTCAAAAATAGTATTCTTGAACGCGGAATGCTCTTTAGAAAATTTTAAGCATCAAGTGAGATCTTTTGTACTTTTTCAAGTAATGCTTTCTGGAAGTTTTTGCGATAGAAAAATTTTACAAGTCTCCATCGAGGAATAGAGTTGGATAAATACCATGAAACATAAAAACAAGATAGTGCATTTAAATTTAAAAAATATTAGCCCAATTCACAATCTTGTGCAAATGGTGTTTTATCGTATCATTTGCAAAATGGTAAAGTAAAAGTAAAGTATACATTTGGGACTAAACCATTTCGCAAACGCTACGATGCAAGACCATTTGCACAAGATTGTGAATTGGGCTAGTATTTTTCTGCGCATGTACATCAGTATTAAATGAGCAGAAACATGATCACACAAACACATACATGTATAAAATACGGTCACCAACAACAAAACTGTTTAAACGAAAAAAAGTTTAAACATGTTATGGTTAATTAAGCCATTTTATTGTCATTGCCAACGATATTTTAGTTAAATTAGTTATCCATCAAAAAGTCACAGCATTATGGTTAATAATGCATGGGTCTTTTAAAGAGAGGAAAACACTATTGTTAATTTTAAGCCAGACAATTATAAGTGGCAGGCATATTATTAGGTTTTTAATGGAGGCAATCAAAATATAGTTGTGGCTGATTTAATTAATAGTGTCATTACTCAAAAAGCATGTTGTTGTTTAGTTACGGTTAATCGCCAGATCATTTCAGGAGTTGAATATTTAACACAATCGTCCAACAAACTGCCTATACTAGCTGGTTTTTTTACTAAAAAAATCAACACTGAACTAAGCTTTAAAATACAGTAGAGCTAAAATTTCACGATTCTAGGGGGCCAATTCTGAATACCGAATAAATCCGACTTGGAAATGCCTTAGTAACGTGACCATACGTACTCTTTTTCAGAGGGCGGACATCTATTTTAACTGTCTGTCAACTATAAAATTAATGTCCTCCTTCTGTCATCTTTTTTCATAATCTGTCATCATTGTCATCTTTATTTTTAAAAGCATGATCAGTATTTGTTTTTATATTTATAAATTAAAATTAATTTTATTTCACGGGGGTCATTGGTTTTTTCTGTCAATTCGTATGGAAAATGTCGTGCCGTGCTTGTTCTGTTCATACTACTACTGAACTCTCGCTTTTGAAAATAGACTGAGGCACTTATTTTCTTTTTGAAAAAGTGGCCATACACTTGCAGTATAAAATTTTGAATAAGTTGTGTAATGAATTTTTAAGTTTCGTTATTTTTTTTCCTAATTTTACATATTTATAATTAACACATTTATAATTTACTCTTCATATATCGTCGGTTGATAATTTAAATGTCGTATGTGTATTTTCTGCGGTTTAGAGTTAAGATCGGTTCCTTAGGTTTTTCGATACCTCATACGGTTTTCGAGTGTTGAGTTTGTCGTATGTGGTATTTGCTGAAGCAATTTTCACATTAAATGTAACTGCCAAAAGCCACATACGACACATTTCCATATAAAACGACAAAAAATTGATTTATTATTTAAATGTCGTATGTGGATTTTTCATGGCACATACGATTTTTAAATAATTTTTGTTTTAAAAATTTAGTGTTTAAATGTCATATCTAAGCATTTCGGAAGCAAAATGTCGTATGTAGCCATTAAATGACAAAAATGTTCCATTTTCCCACGTACGACAATTTAATTCTGAACAAAAATCAAAATATTTTCTACCCCAAATGAGTTATAGGAATTAAACTTTTGAATTAACTAGTCAAATATTAGTGGTTTTTCTCCTAAAATTTAAAGAAAATCGCTTTGCTGAAAAAAAATTTATAAGAGTTCAAACTTCAAACTCAATTTATTCGAAACTATCGGAATCCACATACGACAATTAAATTATCAGCCGACGATATGTACATATATGTATTTTGATAAGGAAATTTAAATTTGTGTGTAAAATATTTAAAAAATGTTGAAGTCAAATAAATTCTGTACTTTTTATTCTTTATGTCCTCTATTTTAATTTTCAAAATCTGGTCACCTTATCGTAAGCGGTCTATTAACGATTTAAATGATTGATGTCGAACTGCTTGATGTAATATCGAAATTGGTTGGTTTCCATCCAGCATCGTCGGAGTCACACATACTACAAATGTTTTTACTCATACTACAAACATGATTGTTAAGCATTTTGATCGTTTATAGACAGACGCCTTTATATTAAATTGTTTCACAGGCTGCATGACATGTTCTTTCGCCTGGTTAACCCTAATCACTAACTAACTGACTAAACCCTTTAAACCTTGTTTAAACGAGCACTTTTTGAGCGTATAATATCGGGTATAAATATGTGTATCTTTTTATTTCTAAGACATATGTACTTTGAAGTACTTTTGTATTTATTTATATCCATATTTTTCAAGAGCACTATTTTTTCGAGATCTTAGAATTGGGGGCAGAAATAAATTTTATTCTAACCACATATTGCAATCTTGTATTTTGAGCATTTAATATCTCCAGAAATAATGTGTTTAAAGTTTAAACGCCATATTTGGTTGCTTTCCGCAAGAGCTCAGCGATAACTTAGTTGGCAAAGAATTTTGCGCCGATCGAGTTCGTGCCGCATATTATATGTTTTTATGTATAATATGAAATAAAATCAAGGAAGAATGTACAGTGTGAAAAGCTTGCGCCATTTTAAGGGAATAATAATATTTAAAAATATTTATACATATTAATTTTTTGAATTTTATATAAAAATATTGATTTTATTGCACATATTTGCACATTATTAAAATTAAAATTATTATAAAGGTCGAATAAGAAACCATTAATCTTATCCCGAATTTTTCGAAACTGACAAATCCCAGGAATTTTTTTATGAATCCCGCAATTTTCGGGATTCTCAATTAATTAACTTTTTGGTACAAAAATTTTCGTTTTTGTTGTATTTTTTGTACTTTATTCAAAAAAAAAAAAAAAAAACTATATTTCATTTATATTTTTCATCGTAAATGATTCTTATTTTAATGTTTAATTGTTCTTTTTTTTTTTTTTGTTAGCAAACAACGATTGTTTCGAATTTGTATTTTTTGCTTGAAACGTGACGATTTCTGGATTTTTATATTTTGCTTAATTTTTATGATATTGCTCATATTCATTGCGGTCCCTTAATACTAAAAAATAAAATACCATCTGCCATATTCATAAAAACTTGAAATCTGATTTAAGAAACATTTGTATGAAATCATTATATAAAATTTTTGAATCTGCATTGAAGTCTGCATTAAAAATTTCAACACAAATATGATAAGTGAACTTAAAATTAAAAATTTATATAAATAACATTTTTATGTATTGTTTACTTATTTTATAAAATGTTATGTTTTCTTTTTAAAAAATAATTAAATTCAGTGCTGTAAAAAACAAGTTGTATATTAGAGACACACATTAATCCCGGTAAATCTCTGGGTGACGAATCCCGGGATCTTAAAAAATCCTTCCCTATTGGCATCCCTAGTACAGATCTGTTGCCGTATTGTCAGTAATACAACCAAGTGTCATTGTATAAGTAAACAAATTTAATAAGTGATTTTCAATATGGTTTTAGAAAGGGATGTGAAACTGTAAGTATTTATTTGGATGAAGGGTAGAGTGGTGTAGTTAGAGTTTCTTTTAGATTTTAGTAAAGCATTTGATCTTTTGCTACAAAAATTATGGTGTTATGGAAGGAGATTGTCAACAACTCGTTAAAAAAGTAATTAACAAAAGTAATACACGATGTGTTTAAAATGGAGTGCCGCAGGGAAGTTTACTTGTTCCATTACTATTCGGGCTTTTTATTAATGATTTGCATAATCTTGGTCTTAGGTGATAAGATTTATGCCAACTTATAATAATTAAAATTTTTCGATGGTTGTTGATGAAAGCGAAGTAATGGAAGTTAAGTCAAGTCTATTAAGTACCTAGGAAAAATTTTCAAAGCAATCAGGTTTGGGACAAACACATACAATATTTTAAGGCCTTTTCACACTTGTCAACAGCTGATACATAGATGTGCATCAATTTGCGGAGATGTTGAAATTTGCCTATAAGAAATACATAGAGCTTAAAATATACACCTTTCCTATCTCATTGTACTCCATTCTTCATTTTCAGACTATTTTAGTGACATCAGTAGCAATAAATTATATTATTATTGTGGCATTTTTGGCTAGAAAGCAGCGTTACCATTTGTCAAGTTTTTCCTTTTTTGAAAGACTTTTTATGTTACAGCCGGTTTAACGATTTCGAACGTCAACGTTCGCATAGAAAAATTATATTTAAAACAAAAACAAAATTCGAAAATTTGTTTTTGTTTTAAATGTAATTTTCTATGCGAACGTTAACGTTCGAAATCGATGAACAGGCCGTTAATTTTTTTTATATTATTGAACAAAACGAGTTCCAAATACAGTTTGGTGTTTTCTTTCCAAATTTTGAAAATTTTGTAGAAAAAAAGTATTTAAAATAGTTTTTTTTTCAGAAAAGGTGACATTTTTGTTTGATAGAAAATGTTAGATATTTCGAGTGTGAATGCATGTTTCATCTTCCATGCGTTCCTCCGAAATGTATGCAAGTGAACAACGGGTTTTAGAATAAAAGTCGCACAAGCCGTTTGAATTTTATACAAATTCCGCAACAAATTTTATGAATATTCAAAACGTATAATATATAATGCTTTAATCCACATTCGTTTTAGAAATTTTGCCATTTTGTATGGATAAAAAAAACTTATCAATTAAAATAGTTACAACGCTTGCAGAATAGCGCTTTAAAGGCAGTACATAATTTACCAGTATTATATTAAACTTCATAACTGTTTACAGACATTGTGTCAAACATTATTTACAATATACAATATTGACATATGTATTTAAGTGCTTGAGTAACATTGGCCATCACTTCTTAATGATGAAAATGAAATAACCCCTAACTAATGAAATAAACCCCATCAGCAGCACAAATGAAATGATGCCCAATATTCATAAAAGAGTCAGCTTCACCAGGGATTTTATAACCCCCAAAAACCAACAGCTTTAAAAATGAAATAACACCCAAATTATACACGCTATGAAACAAGCCCCGAATTTTAAAAACTTGTTGGGTGTTATTTCATTGGAGATTTTTTAATAATTTGAAAACCCCAAATGAAAAATGAAGTAATTCTCTAAAAAAAAAAAAAAAATTAACAACGGCCCAAAAAAATTGGGAGTTTTTTATATGAAATAACACCCAAAAATGTATGAAAAAATTTGGGGAATGACATAATTTTTCGTTTTGGCGTTAATTCATTGGGGGGCTTTTCGTGGAGCCAAAAAACACTAGAAACAATTACAATTTTAGTAGATTGGAAGCAACTAAGCAGCGTATTGAGCTAATCGGTTGCTTAGAAAAATTATAATAACTTGCCACAAGATCTAAAAAACGAATAGATTTTTAATATTTAGAAAATTACTGAAAAAACACATCTTGGAACATATAAATGAGCTCATAGCGTAAAACTAAAACTTATATTTCATTTTAGGTACTTATATTAATAATATCCTTTTTTATGTTGAAAGAATTTAATTTTAAATTAACATTGCCAAGCTCACTAGGCGCTGAGGCCACCTATTGTAATGGATTAAATTGAAAAACTTATTAAATAAAAAATATGTTAAGTCAGTTCAGACCAGTACCATATCAGTTCTATTAATTTTTTTCATATTATTTTTATAATTTTCTGAAGTACTTCTTATAGGAATAAAATATCCGCCACAGCACAGCATGAAGGCTTGCTTTGAATTGACCTTTAAAAAAATAAAATTTTTTAATATTCAAATCGTATCCGTCCTTTTTAAACCAGCATTATTTTAAAAAATATTCCTTGTTTTCCTTTTTCTGAAATGTGTACGCTATTTTTTTTATTTTAAATATAAACAATTGTTAAGATTATATTGTTTTTAACATGTAGACACACACAATGCCAGAGACAATGTAATACATTGTGTGCGCACAAAATGGGTTAATAAAGCTATGTACGCATGTTCGTTTAAATCTTCAGACAATATAATTTCATGCGCATTCTTAAAACAACTCAATTTAGCATTAATCTTTTCATTATTTATCAACAACATCTTATACTTACACACACTTGCACTGGCATTAGTAAGCAAGCATCCCAGCAAACATATATTACATTTTTAAAACCAATAACTTAATTTTTATTTAATCAGACGTTTCTAAAAAATATTGATATTTCTTGACGTTTAAACGAATATGATTTATTTTTTTTTAAAATTTTTTCTAATTTCATTTTTGTAGAACCGAAGGGACAAATAAATCACCCAAATTGTTAAGAAAGAAGGGGAAGGTAATCGAGCTAATCGAAAAAATTTACATAAAAAACTTTATAACTGCTACAGAATCATCTTAGATATGAATATAATGAAGTATCGACTTCCTTAATTTTTCCTTCCCGGCATTTTTTCCGATAATACTTACCCCCTTTCTCCATTCCTTAAGGAGGCTCCCATACAAAGCTTTACATTTTTTGAAATTGTAAAAAACACTAAATTAATTTAAAGAAATCTAACGGCAACTCTGTGTATTTTGTTGTTGGATTAAACAAAAGAGCTACGATATTTTGCATTTGCAAGCCTTAACTGAATTCCGCTATTGTTTAAAATCGATAATTTTGAAACACAAATTTTAAGTTTTTGTTCTTCTATTGATTTTTTTATTTTTTGTTGCTTTTGGTGAGGAATTTCCATTTTATTGTTAGTTGCCTAAACTTTATATCAGAAGAACAGAAACAGAGCTTTTGCTTATTTTGCTGGCCATTGAGCCAAATCTCGATAATTTGCATGAATACGAACGACATAAATTTTTTTAAGGTGCACTAGATAACTAGATTCATCTTGACAAAGGGGTATGTGATTCAAATTTAGCTCTAGGTTAATGTTGGAAAAAAAATTGGTGTAACTCTTAGAAATCGTTTCTTTAAACATCGAGATTTACCGACATGAAATTCCCCTGTATTTTAACAATATTATTATTTCCGTAAAACTATTCTCGAACAAAAACATTGGCCTAAATAAATACAAATCCAGAAAGAATTTCAGTTTAATTCCTGTTGTATATCTTTTAAAATTATGAAAATATTTAAAATTTTTAATTAAATGGTATTCATATGTTAAAATGAGTGTTGAATAATGTTAAAAAATTTGAGAAATGAATGCTAAGCTGGAAGTTCACACAGCGCGTTCAATGCGTTTTTTGCCAAATAACACAGCACACGCGTAGAATACGCAACAAACGTATGAAGTCTTGAAAAATTCAGCTTAAGAAATTATGATTACTGGGCATGTTTTTGAGTACGTAGGTACTCATTTTGAAGTGTAATTAAGTTATTAAAACAACGAGTAAGATTTTGACCTTTGTTCAGTTTAAATATTTCTGCAGTTTTCAGAAAGCAACAAAAGATTGAAAATGCAATTCAAAGATATTTTGAAAAAAAAAAAATCATTTTTACACCAGCTACCTGTATCCCTCTTATTTGGTTATATTGTTACTTTAAGTGTCACGAACAAGGAAAACGGTACTCGTATTGTTAAACTCGAAACTATTCATCCCTCACTTTTTGCGCTTCCTTCCAACCAGATTTTACAATTCTTTTTTGCTTGATAACAGAAATCTTTGTTTATTGTTTTAAAGCAACATGAATTAATTAAAGAATAAAACACTCCAATTGAACATTTTTAAGTATTCAGATTTCCGCTTAATTGACGTAATATGAAGACATAGCATAATGTTGCTGCTGAAATTTGTTGTAAATGTTATTTCAGATAAATATGTTATATGCTTCAATTTCTGAATTAAAAGTAATCATAACATACAAATGTATAGAAGGATGTTGTGATAAGTTCCCAAAAATCGTAAGTAGCCTTTTTACACTGATCAAAATCTCGGTGAAGCACGTTGAAGATATAGAATATGTGAAGCACTCGTTTACATTGTTCACTTCTAACATCAATCAAAAATGTCACCATTGCTGAAAAAAGCTTTTGTTTAATTTTTTTTCTCATAACAAATTTTATTTACAATCTATCCTATTTTGGATTATAAGCAAATTAGATCATTTTAACAATAAGGTTTGATATACATACATACTTACATTACATTATTTAATTAAGGGAAAGCAAAAATATTATGTACATATATAGAAAAAATATAGTTAATAAGATATACATATAGGTATTAAAGAATATTAAAATTTAACAATATTTTGAAAAAGTCAATAAAAGCGTAAATATGTATAAGGTTATCTGAAGGGTAAATCAAGGATATGATACCGCTTTATTTTTTTATTATTTTTTTAAATAAACACAAAAATGTACTTAATTAATTTTGTTAAAAAATACAAAAAAAAAAAAAAACAAGTAAATGTGCTATACTCTGCTATGCCGAATCTTATATACCCTTAACAGTGGCTTAATATGAACATATCGAGCCCTAACCGCTCAAAATAACGAAAGCGCCAAATATAAAAATTTTACAGCAGAGATTTTTTTATTTTATTTCCTATAAATTTTGTAGGAAATTTGACGCTTAGTCTGTGTTCATACGGCTCTTGTCTTATTGACATGATTGCTACTTTATAGGCGAGAGGGACGAGGGGAAAAGAAACGAGTACACAGATGCATGCACTGTCTTTACGTTTTGCTTTTTCATTCGTTGTTTAATTTTGTTATTGTTTTCAATATCAAAAAAGCACATGTCGTCAACATGACATGAATCATTTGAACACCAATGCATGTTCAAAGAAGAAAAAGGAAGAATCTTGTCAATAAGACATGAGCCGTATGAACTCAGATTTACGATAAAATTGTTTTTGCTATAAAGTCGTAGCGGTACCTTATATGACCTTGCCATTTTAGGAAATGATGCAAGTGTTGCCAATAAAGTCATTTATTAAAAAAAAAAAAACCAAAATTGAAATGGTGTCGCTTACGCTATTTTTGCGGATAGGGCTCGAAATATACGGTGACCGTCCGTTCCGTATTATACAGACCAGTACTGTAGTTCAGTTATTTGTGTTATTGAATGTTCTCTATTTGACCTGGAATAGCATTTCAAATGTGTTTGACTTTTCGCTTTACTCGAAACTTGTAAGATTGTTAAGAAAGTAAAAGGTTTATGGTTAAAAGTTAGGGCAGTCGCGTTAATTTTTTTGTTAATATCTCAGTCGTTTGAGGACCGTTCTTGCTGAATTTTAATAGCAAACTATTCTGAACTTTATGTGATATAAATACATATGTAACAGATGGTTTGAAAAGGCGGACACCGTTGAATTAATTCGGCTACTCCAGTATCCCGTTTCTGTATTTCTCACATAGTAATATTGTTCCCACAAAACTAGTGAATTGCAAGAAAAACAGTGTAAAATTAATCAGAAAATGGTTTTCCTTACACAGTGGTTTCTGTATCTTTACCTTCCAAGAATTATCTGTTACTTAAATAGTTTTCCAGCAATTATTGGAAGGAAAATAACGTAAGCGACATCATATTCGTCTCCGAAAACGTCATAAGGTACCGTAAGGATTTTATAGCAAGAACAATTTTATCGTAAGCGACAAATTTCATACAAAATTTATATGAAATAAAATAAAAAACGCTCTTCTGTAAAATTTGTTTTTTGGCGCTTACGTTATTTTCGCGGTTAGGGCTCGATATTTTGCGAAAATGTTTTCACAGGAACTGTCAAAACGAGTCACATTTCAAATTTGTGCGAGAACAAAAAATCGCAAAAAATATAGACATTTCAAATTTATAATGTGTTTGTAAATTGTTTTTAACTTAAAAAGAAAGAATTTAAATGATGAAAATAAATAAAACGCAATTGTTTCACTTTGTTATTTTAAAATTTTTTGCCTTTCATTTTTTTGGTTTTATAATTTATTTCTTTCGATGACGTTTCGCTTGTATTTTACACTTAATTACTGAAAATATTCCGTTAAGCACAAAATCAGTGTTGTCTGTTTTCGCATTCAAATACAAAAACACCTTTTTCTCAGAATTCGAGAAACTGAAACTTTTGTTTCACATTTTTTATGTGAAAAATTATACGATGAGAGCAGCGATGCCAGAATTGCAGATTTCTCTGCATTTTGCAGATTTTATTCCCAAAATTGTCAAAATGCAGATTTGAAGATTTTTATCTCTGTGGAGACTTCTTTACATTGTCAGTTATGTTTGTACTATTTCCAAATCTTGCATTGATAAACGAAAAATATTTTTCATTCATAGAAAAACCGTTTGGAAAAAGATTCATTAATAGGAATTTTATTCACAAAAGATTACTTAAAAATTAAAAATTAGCATTGTCTTGACACATTTATATCGCCGGACTTATGTTTTCTGATTTTATACGAAATAATATGCATATGTACGCATATATTCATATGTACTTATGCATAAATTAGCGCCCGGACAGTGTCGATAGTACTATCGATAGACTTACTATATCAATAGGTAAAATATCGATATTAGTATTATTCAAAATATAGCTATGATGACATGTAACAGCAGCTATACACACACAGTTTCGAGCCGAATTACAGCAATAAATACAAACAACAAGAATGGCAGGGGGTATGGATTGCTTTGCTGTGCTTTTTTACTGCTAATTTGAGGACTTTATGTCGAAATTTTTATATTTTTATATAGGGACTAAAATGTCGAATATTTTTGTAATGTTGTAAAAAAAAAAAATGAAAATACAAAAATGCCATTATACCATTAGAGGAAAAGTCCGGTAGACGGATTTCCTTTTAGGTTGAGAATTAAAACCAATTTAAAACATAATTTAAAATTGCAATTACATATCTTATAGTCCCTGCTACTTCAGTTCCTTCAGAAATGTGCTTATCAGCAGCACAATTTTTCAAGAACTGCCGTCTGAAATAACGTGCGAACATACGTACGTCTCATACGTTCAATAAAGTTATAAAAACAACGAACTGTAGCCTGATAAAAACTAGTTAAAGTTTTCCTGCTCAAGTACAAACATTCAATTGATAGCAATATCGATAGTACCGATTCTCAAATCTGAATTATCGATAGATATCGATAGTAAAAATATCGATAGTATCCCAGCACTAGTATAAATATCGTTAATAGTTGCAATATTTCATCTCTTGTAATTTCAATAAGACCCTTGATAGTTTAAATAACATGTCAAGAAATTAACTTTTAATTTGTTGTTTAAGATACCAAAGGTGTGATTAATTCCTACTCAGCTTGAGAAGAAGGTTGGAAAGATATTTATATTCACACCATAATAGTCGCAATTTTGGAGATAATTTGATATAGGTTCTTATTGGCACAAGGACCAAGCCTATAGAAAATGGGCCAAATCGTAGGACCACGAGGGAAGATAGGGGGCAATTTCTTCCTCTCAGAAACTATCAAACCGATTTAAATGAAATTTAAAACATATATAGAACCATGGACACAAAAGGGATGTATTTTTTAAAAAATAGGACCACAAGGGGAGATAGGGGCAATTTCTGCCTCTCAAACCGATTTTAATGAAATTTAAAACATAGATAGATCCATATCTATATGGACACATAAGCTATACTGTTTTTCAAAAATAGGATCACAAGAGGAGGTAGGGGGCAATTTCTGCCTCTCAGAAACTTTCAAACCGATTTTAATTAAGTTTATAAACCTAGACAAATCCATATTTATATGGACATATAAGCATGATGTGTTTTTAAATACTGTGGTGTAGAGTATCATATGGTCGGGCTTGACCGACTATACTTTCTTACTTGTTTTTAATGTACAAATATCCAAAAATTATCAGCCATGTTCTGAAAATCGCATTCGAGTAAAATTAAAATACATATAACCAATTATCAAAAAGTAATTTAAATTTTTGGGAATACAAAATTTTAATTTCAAAAGACTTTGTTATTCGTGCTTAATTCCCAGTTTTTATTCTTAATTGTAGTGGGGAGTGTAAGATGAGATAAACCCACTTTTTTATTGTTGATGTGTTTTGTTAAAGCTTTGATATTGTTACAAGTAAAACTGTTGCTATAAGTCTTATACGTTTAACAGTTTTATTTGGTTTAATATCTTTAGTTTGTCTAAAATCTTTATGGATGAAGTTTCCTGATGATCTGGCCTAAGCAACCAGTGAAATGCATAGGAATAGCTTATCCCATCAACAATAAATTTCAAGTGTTTTAATCAAGAATAAAAACTGGGAATTAAGCACGAATAACAAAGTCTTTTGAAAATATAACCAATTTTTAAAACTTTGCTGTGTTGAAAGTTCAAAAAAATATTTCCTTTTTTATACCTCATACTTTGAGGACCACTTATAGATATTTACCATCGATTTCAAATTCCAGAACATGGCCGTTTATATTTTATGGTTTTCTAAATGAACTACATACAAAATGTAAGAAATAAAATTTTGAAGATTTATTGAAGATTTTTAAATCTTGACGCAGATTTTCCAGATGTTTTGATGACAAATTATGGTTTTTTGCTGATTTTACCTCTTAAAGTTCTGGCAACACTGCATGAGAGACATACAGAAGCGAGCAATAGAATGCACATACTTTATAGGGTCTTAGATCCACATTGTAGAAATAACAAATCGAATGACAAAAAAAAAAAAAAGTGAAGGGTACCTATACAAATTAGATAATTATAAACGATTTTAAAGCAAAAGTTTTAAATTTTTTAACTTACTAATTTAGCAAGGTTTTATAATCCAGCAGGAAATGGAACTAGATTTGTTAGGAAAATAAAAATTTTAATTCGAAATAATTAAACCCTACCCAGCGAACAAAATAAAAAACAAAGCGAAACATACATAATAGGTATTTTTAATTTTGGGAGATAAGAAGGGTATTGGAAATTATGCACTGCGAAAACAAGTCAGTTATCAGGTTCATAAAAACTTTGCAAGCAATTCCAATCCAAAAGCGAACAAGCAACAAAAATCCTATGCAAGTTTTGATTGCCTTTTAAGGTGTTGTGCTATACTCCAAAAAATTTTATTTCTTAAATTGAAATCGTGAAATGGGCCTGCTTACGGTTTCATTCGGTTAAACTTTCTGTATTGCGTTTCTTGTTAATGAGGGTCATTTTTATGACAATAATAGTTGTGTATCTGGATGGCATTTTTATTAAGGCATTCTACGAAATTCGAGAAAACCGTCTGTAAATATACATGCATACACACACTTTTTTTAATTTCATGTATAAGTGTGTATTTGTGTGTGAATGTAGCACATTCATTGTAAAAGATAAATTTTAAACTTCATTAACACAATCATTTCATCAGTTCCATGAGCATAGCCTAAGAACAATGTCCATCCGTTTGTCTGTTGGTTGAACGTATTTTTATGTGTCGTATTGCAGCAGCCAAGAAAGTAACAAAACTCTGCAGGTTAATAAACATAAAAAAGTGTAAAAATGAAAACGCACAGAAGGGCTCCAACTGTACAAAAATCAAATTTCAATGCATAAAAAAAGTTAATATTCAACAAAATAATTTTTTTTCTTGTTCGGCAAAAAAATATAAAATTTCTTATCTCTAAAAATATTGTTTTTCGAATATTTTGTGTCAAAAGAATGCACCATTGGAATTTGACTACACAAAAATTGTATACTAACGTACACACAGGTTCAGAAGAGAATTAAAAAAAAACCTCATCAGCTAAGCCTGACGCGTCTGAGCCGGCACTAACCATAATTCGTACCCCGATAAATCGTAATTCCCGATGATTTGTAATAAACTGTCGGTCCCTTGAGAAAATCTCGTTAATTCGTACAATTTCCATACCCCTCGCTAATTCGTAATTTTTTTTTTCAAATAAAATTTTCTTTACCTCTTATAAATCGTAATTGTTTGCTAACTACCACCTTTAATTCTTTATAAAAACAACAGAAACATGGAGAGAATGATTTTATGTTTACCGCAATTTTTTATGCGTGGGTTTCTGCTTTTGCTTGTGTGTGTGTGTTTATTTTCTTAAGATCAGCTTGTAACATGAACAATTTTTATTATACATATAATAATATATAATTTTTAAGAATTGTTTTTTATGTTTTTTTATCGTTTTAGTAAATAAATCTAAAACCCCGTTAATTCGTATTTATTTTATTTTAACCCCGTTAAATCGAAATCCCGCTTAGTCGAAAACCCCTATAATTCGTAAGAAATGGTCGGTCCCTTGCGATTACGAATTATCGGGATTCTACTGTATTACATTCGTAACACTGCTCTTGAAAATATAGAGGACTTTGCATAACAGACCATTGTTCTCAGCAGCGGGTGCTTGAAGTTTTCAGCTTCAAACACAAAGTTTAGGCCGACGTGGGAATTCGGGAGGAGGATTCATTTTGCGTGGTAGTCAATAAAATTTATAAAAGTTAGTTAGTTTGTTTTACAAATACAATAAAAACCACAAAGGATTAAGAATTAAATGTCAAAAATATGTTTAATCTTAAAAATGTCATTGCGATTCACAATGTGTAATTCATTAATTACACAACCAAAAAAAATTATTAGCTGCAGGTTCATAGTTGTAGTTACTATGTCTGGGTTAACCCTATAAGTTTTCTTTATAAGTTTATTGAGAGGAAAGAAGAATAGCATGTTCAGTTAAATTCTCACCTATAAACTCAGACTTTAAAAAAAACTTTCATAGTGTGAACCGAGATTACGCAAGCTTTCGACAATTAATTAAGGAATTATTTTACTCGTTATTAAATACGTTGAATTCTCTTCTTTGCTTTAAAAGTGTTTGAACCAGCAAACATATTAAACAGTAAACATATAAACCATCTTTAAACGATTAAAATTGGGCGCTTAAACTATCATACGAATATTATTTTTTGCCACAATAATATTTTTGAAGCTGCACATTATATATGGGACACTGATTTACAGCTGTTGAGTGTTAACTACATAAATTAATTAAGTTTATTTCAACTAAATCAGCGTTTAAACATTTACTTATTTATAAGCCATTATGGTTTTCACGATGGGTAGTGCGAAGTGGCCGTTTACATCGTGCGATTTATTATATTAATTCCTCTCACCCCTCTCATCCATAAAGTAAGAATCGTCGTTTGCACTAAAAAAACCTTGTGTAAAAATAGTAGTTTATGTTTGTATAGTTGCAAATACAAACAAAGAATAACATTTGACACATTTAGCGCCATACTATTTGTTAAGAAAACGTTTAAATTTAAAGTTGCCGTGGACTTTAATATAAAATTAAATTTAAATCATTTAAAAATAAAAAATTTTTTTTAAAAAAACTTGTGCATAATTGTAAACAAATGCAGATGTTTGACAGTGCTGTCAGAATAATGTAAAACAATAACACATTTGCACAAAAAACCGGTATCATAATATGCACTGCAAATTTACAAATTGAAAATTTGCACAATGACCATCGAGAAAACCATACCATTATTAAATTTTTAAAAGATGGAAAATGTTAAATCGGCCAAAAAGTCCAACGTCATACGCTAGGCCATTTTGAAAGTTATTATTTTTTTTAACACTGTGTAATTTAAAAAAAAACTTTCTGTTCAGACTAACAGAAAATCTAGTAGCAAGCTATGGGATACATTCCCTCTTGTTAGGCAGTCGAAATTTTATAGATTTTGTTAAATGTGTTGTTTTTTGTCTGTTTATTAAATTTGTTGTTGTTGTTATTTGTGTGTTGTTTTAAATAAAATGCTTTTAACGTTGCATACGGACAGAAATACAGACAGACATTTGTATGTAGAAATGTGTGTATAAATGTAATTCGAAAACGTCTATATGATTGAAATAGGGATGGATGTATGATGACTGTGTTCGGATGGGAAAAGGTACCTGCTTCTACAAAAACAAATATATTTAAAGTTTTTTTGTTGCTTTTGCCTTTGTTGTTTTAGTTTTTTTCTTCTTTAGTTTATTTTGTTGTAATTTAGATTTAAGAAAAAAAGACATACTGCTGACAATTCTATAAAAATTTGTAAAGGAAAATATAAAAAATATGTTTGTATATATTTACGAGCAATGTTAATGCATGTATGTATACCAAGTTATTGTATACTGACACCTGATCCTAATTTTACAAGTAATGATATTAATTTTTAAAATAGGTATATTGAAATATTTACCATATGTAGGTATGTAGTACTTATACAATTACAAACTATATTTGAACTAAATTTACTGAGCAATTGCAACTACATATTACGCAGATAGACTAATTCACAGCCAACTAGCCTACAGAAAGAAGCACCTACCCTTCATTCAAAATGGCTAAGTAGGTATTTACTAAAAAAAAAAAAATCTGTTGGCTATACAAAGTAGCTAAGGTTAAACTGCTGAATTTCATAGACAGTCCATTTAATTACACCGTGCGTCAGTGAAAATGCACTTTTAGCATAGATCATAGGCTTTAAGAAAGAACACTGGTAGCTAAACAAAATAGCTAAAATTCAACATTGTTATTATTTATAATTTTTTTTGGTTACATTAACTTTTTCTAATTTTTCTAATTTGTATCTGTTTTTTTTTTAAATTATTTTTGGAATTACAACCCTCTTTTTGGTCAAACTAAACATAAATGATTTAAATACAAACTAGGAACTTAAAAATATTAAAACTAACGCTGTTTCTCCAACAAACAATTCAAAAAAAAAAACATTAAAGTAAATTACAATTGAACCCAGTAGTGATATTTTCCTAAATACCAAATCCGTTAAAATGAATACACAAACATGTGTATATGTATATTAGGGCAGGTCAAATTGTATGGATGAAAATAACTAAACAGTCGTATAGAACAAATAAAATCTACTCTAAGAAACTTTTCGGAAGAAAAGGTCTAAAATCAAATCTCATTCTGCGCAAATTCACATAAAGATTGGAATGGACACTAAGGAATTAATTTGCATTAGAAACAAACAAAATCCGGTCTGTTTATTTGTAAAAAGTACCAACTTTTAACAAAGTCTAATTTTACTTAAAGAATAACTTTTTTTAAGAATATTGTTTCTTTAAGAAAAGATCCCAAAAAAATCCTATAAGAAAATGAAAAAGTTTAAGAAATAGAAAATTTTAAATAGTATTACCAAAAAAATTTCAAGATATATTTGCAAAGACTTGTTTTCAAATGCCGTTTAAAAATTCAGTCGACAGTCGCAAAAAACACACTAGCACATTTAACTTAATATGGTAAAAAATCTAAGGATCTTCGTTTCGAATTATGTACGTAAGAAATATAACGGTATGGCTACATATATTTAACTAGCTTAAGGCCTAGTTGCTATAGCTTATACATATTTAATACATACATTAATGTATTAACTAAATATTTAATAAATAAATAAATATATTATTAAAGCATGATGTAAATTTTTGTTACGTTTATTGTAAGTTCTTGATTGAAATAGCACTCAAAAAGCACACGTGTGTCCGGTAACATTGTATTTGAAATGTTGTATTCAGCAATTTTTTTTGTTTGCATTCATGTCATATCGACTTGCGCAAGAAAGTATGTGATCACAGACCCATGGTTTCTTGGGAAATTTTTCTTAGAATTTTTAGATCGTAGATTACGGTTTTGCTATACGATTTTTGACGCAAAAACATTTACCAACCCTAATGTGTATAGTAGTGTCTTTCATATGGGATTTTCCTTAACAAGAATCCCAGGATTCCGCACATTTTCAGGGAAAAAATACCGGGATATTCGTGCGGGAATTCCCGAAAGTTTTTTATTTAATTATGTCAACTTTACTGCTGATTTAATTAGGTTAGTTCAATAGCAAAAAATTAGTGCTTATTTTGAATAATTGTTACTAGTAAGTGTTCACATACACACTTGCAACGAGAGAGCAAAAAAAGAGCATAAACATTTAAGACAACAAAATGAAGCAATTTGTTTTTTCTTTTTACCCACTAACGACTACAATTCGAGTCGGAAAAAAGCCAACCAATTGTAGGGGAATGTAAGAAAAGATAAACTCACTGTTTATTGTTGGTGTTTTGTTTAAGCTTTGATATTGGTACAAGTAAAGGCCTAACCACAAAGTGCTTAAGTTGGCTTAAGCGAATACATGTAAATTATATGAGGCAAACCATATTGAACTTAAGGACATTCCGTACGGAATCAAATGTTTTTTTATTTCGTTTTTGTTTTCTTAAATACATTTGAGAGACATTTTGTTGATTTTTGACAGTAGGTTAAGCAATGCTATGCATATTATGGTTGAGCCTTAAGGGTTTTATTTGTATAATATTCTTGGGTTTTCTAAAATCTTTGGAAGTGAAGTGAAATGCGCATAGAAGCTTGCTTTCCCTCAACAATAAATCTCAGTGTATTTATCAAATACATATGAAAAATTGGGAACTTAGCACGTCATACAGAAATCTTATTAATAATAAATTTTGTATTCCCAAAAATAACTTTGACATTTAAGATAAAGTTTTTTTGAAAATTTCTGCTAGTAAAATTGTCACTATGTAGTAAGAATTATTCAAATACTTGTTTTATGTTTTTTTTTTACAAAACAAACTTTTTAAAATGTTTAAAAAATAATTTTCATGAGTTTTTAACTAAAAACTGTTCCAAAACCTAAAGCAGTTACATATTTTCATAAATTAGCGAGCAATTACCATGTGCAAATACATAATTCCAAAAAAAATTCAGTTATGGGAGACAGAATTTTGGATTCTACTGCTGGATACTTTCAATGTGCCAATTTTTGCTGGTAAGGCTCTCATTTCCTTTTTTATTTATTTGAGTATTTGGGAGAAAAATTTTGTAAATGTTAAATTTGCTCCCTCGTTGCAAGTTTCTGCTAGTGAAGTAAATGAACACACCTATTGTAAATAAGTTATTTCAAGATATAGATGTAAGTTCACATCCGATAAGTAAGGCAGTGCTTGATGCTCTGAAAGTTTCGAACTAAGGAATACAGAGTAGTAAAAATGTACCCAATTTAAAATTTTTTTTTAAACACCCAGGTTTGTTTTATAAAACCAAAAAAAAGTTTTGCTCACTTGCTTCAAAAATTTGATGAACAGCAGCATTACGAAATTTAAAAAATTTCTAATGCAGAAATTAGTAAAGTAAAACTGGATTCGATTCAAGGAAAATAATTTTCTTTCAAAAAGCAAAACTAAGTTTTTGAAGGAAGTGGTGAGAAAAAAAGTGTCCAGAGATTATATAATGTTTTTTTTACTATAAAGGCAAAAAGGCATGTGAACTGCCCGGGTAGCCAAAGAGCAGATAAGCTTGCCAAAAGAGTTGGTCCTCTGGTTGACACAGTCATTGATCAGTTCGTTGGCTTTCCAATGGCACACTGTAAGTCACTTATCAAGCGCGAGTTTTAAGCCTTGCAAAGTTGAGGTGGACTCACGAATCCACCTGCACCATATTCAGGGCTTTGTGGTTTTGCTATGATGAACGGAGAACTAGCTCTCTGCATAGGTTCATTAGGGATCAGAATATAACAACTAACTTAGTTTGACTGGGCATTGGCCTGTGGGGACCCATGCGAGAAGAATGGGGTCCGGTATTCAATGACTACTACAGAAGTTGTCATGAGGAGGAGAAAGAAGAAACTCTGTTTCATTTTCTTTGTCAATCTCCTAGAATTCGGGACATTAGGGAGAAATATCTGAGAAAACTGGTGTTTGCATGTTTGGATGATCTATCTAAGATAGAAGTTAGGTTTGCTTATTTTCTTTATAAGGAAGACGAATTTTGCAGTGACGATGATTGAGTAACTGCTCTATAGGATGGGCATTGACGCTGTATATCACAAAGAAAACACTGAAGCACCCAAATAATCTGTCTCTCGATGGCGGCCCAAGGAACCTTACCTTTGCCTTTAAAGGCAAACATCCGTATAAAGGGAAAGTTTTCCTCATTGCCAGGACTCTTCTGTCAAACAGATCAGTTAATGGTTATTCTGTACTGAAATCGTGTTTTCAAAGAAATATTTTGCTTATTTAATTTAACTATTTTGGTTTTATGTCAATGAACTATAATTTTTTATATATTTAAAAACGTTTAATTAATTTTTGTTCATATAAATAAAATTATATTTTGCACCGTTTTGTATTAAGCGGAATTTACCGGGAAATTTAAAATTAAATCCCGCGTTCCCAGGAAATGAAAAAGTCCGGGAAAAGAAGAACTCTTGTGTGTACACATAAAGAATTGTGTATATACATATGTACATGTTTATGTAAATTTTAAATAAATACAAATCAAATAAGGTGGCTAGGTCAGTAAAAACAATGATAATACAGTTACAAAAAATTATTAATTACCTAGAAAGTATTTGATAAGTTTAAGTCGAAAAGCTTTATTGCTTTGTTGTTCGATGCAAAGGCAAATGATTCCAACTAATAGCAATTTGCTGGTGCAAATTTAGTTAATTTTTTAATTTATATCACACACTTTTTAATTGAAATCAATTTTTATTTTTTTCTGTGTTCCTTAAAGAACGAAAAAAAAATTTTGAACAAAGCTGTTCTAAATTTTTGTGCAAAGCTTATAAAAAGTTTTTGTTGCATTGTTGCATAGAAATTATAAAAAGAACTACAAAGAATTCTTGACATACTATGAAATTTCATTTCGCCAACGAATTTTAACAAATCATTAAACAAACTTTCATTGAAATATTAACAACAACTTTTTCTACAATTGTTTTTTTAACTTCCTTCCTTTGATATAAATTTGTACATATTTTAGTTAGGCAATAGTCACGAATTACTGTGCATTGTATTTGTTTTTGGGTTGTCATATCAAGTCTAAGGAATTGAGCTATTTCCACATGGTGGGTCCAAAGACTTCTTGGACATGGCGGTGTAGGGCTGGCTGGACAATTATATATGTGGGAGATATGCTTGTTAGATTCAAGTTTGCAAGATTCATAACATTTGCTAAAAAATCTTGAAGTTTAAAATAATTCTTGTCAATTAAAAACTTCTTAAAATTTTGTTTTATAAAAATAACACAATTGGTGAAACCAGTATAGAGGAAAGTACATACAAATGTTGATACGAGGTTCGGTTTCAAATCAGCATCTCAGTGTTGCCAAATAATTAGCGTTTTGAAGGATTTTAAAACAAATACACTTAAACAAGACGATGAAATATTTGGACCTTTTGGAAAATACATCACTGCGCTGCAGTTAAAGGCATATGTATATGATTAGTTTGCGAATTTCAGATTTGTTTGCTCATCGTCTGCTTTTGTTTGGTTTTTAGCGAACGTGGTGGGCATCATCAGTTCAGATCAAATTTTAAAAAATAACGTGTTTTTCGTTGAGCTTTAAAAAATCTTGACAAAAAATATTTTTTCTTGATTTTTGACGAACATTGAAATTTCTTGTAAATTAAGGCCGACTGGCAAGCCTAGTAGGAGTGTCAAAAGTTGGGGATTGCACAGTCTATGCTGAAGCAGAAGATTATAAGCATTTTGCCCCATCCTGATTTTAGTTGTACCATTTCAGCGTCTGCTATAAGCGTGTG
This sequence comes from Pollenia angustigena, assembly GCA_930367215.1. Classification (NCBI taxonomy): domain Eukaryota; kingdom Metazoa; phylum Arthropoda; class Insecta; order Diptera; family Polleniidae; genus Pollenia; species Pollenia angustigena. The sequence continues at coordinate 18,480,310 of OV884061.1, read as the reverse complement.
TTCGGCGAAAATTTTACCGAACGCTGTAGATCAACCAAAAATAGCGTTTTACGAATTCCGACACCGCATCCGAACGTTCGGTCGGACTTTACAAAGAACTAAAGATTTATTAAATTCAATTTATAAATATTTAAGAAAAGTACTAAAGAAATCGCTAAGCCCAAAAAATGTTTAAAGAAGTACTTTAAAATATGTTCTAACCAAAAAAAAAATGAAATTCTATTTAATTAAGAAATCTAAAGAAAAAAAAAACGTTAATTTAATGTTAAAATTATGTTTTTTGCGTTTCTGAAGATATAAAGTGGATACAGTGGCCTTGATGTGCATGCTTTTATTCCCGATATATGATTTGTATGTATGTATGTATGTATCGAAGAATGTTAGATGTACAATATTCTGATAATCCACTACTGAAGCGATTCAAATTAAGTAGCAGAAATTTATGCATATACATAAATGCATTCATACAATGTTTGAACACACCAACATAGAATACAAATTTAAAGGAAAGAAAGAAGAGATCATAATAAATACAGAAATATAGAATTTAAAATAAATAAGAAATCAAAAGAAAATGTAAAGAAAGATTGACTGTTTGTCAGACATGACTGGCTGACGGACGGCCAGACAATTAGTGTGCGACTATAGCTGGTGTATCGTTTGTGTCAACTAATAAGTATACTTACATACATAGGAAGACGACATATTGCATTTTCAACATAATGTTACTTATATCTGTCTGCCTAGCTAAATGTTTGCATATGGGATCATGTTAACGCACATAAATACGCATGTACACCGACTGTGCAATAAATTTCTGATATAACCACCATGGCTATATATATTTTACAAAGAAAATATGATACCCCAAAAATTCGTAATAGGTAGAAAGCTGGTAGCCATTTAGACAGAGAAAATGCCAATAATTAAAAAAAAATCAATTAAAAACTTATAAAACTTAAAAAATGTTCGAAGGCTTTTTGAAGAAATCTAGTAGCCAACTTAAATAAACATTTAATAAATAAATCTGGCAACTTGCTACCAAATTACCCAAGAAAATATTAACCATTTCAATTAAAACAAGTAAGAGTGCTATATTCGGCTGTGCCGAATCTTTGATACCCTCCACCGACACTTCGAATGTTTAAGGAGTAATATCTGTATGATGTTATTATTATATTAAACTGTGACGATTTGTTATTAATTATGGTTTTAGGCGACTAAACTGTTTTCAGGTAGTAGGGTTTATATGGGGCCTAGGGTAAATTATGGACAGATCGGCTGACTTCCAAAACGTACTAATACAAAGCTTGTATACAGTTTTACTACTGTATTTTAACCATGCACATGTACAAAGTACCGAAACAATGCAACTATGTGTTCTGTTTATTTTAACGTTTTGAAATGTAAGTGATGCAATGCATAGTACATATTAAAATAAATCTGTATTGCTTGCAAATTAAATGTCAAATATCCCAAAGCATCAACTTTAAAACCGATGCTCTGATTGCTTTTTTGCTGCGTTACTAATACTTACCATTGATGTTTTGAAAGGGTTTGCATTGCATATATATTGTACTGCGGCGTAATGAAACATAATACTTTGTTCTTATACAAAGCATTTGACGTTTTGGAAGTCAGCCATCATCACGAAATTTCACAGCGTCATTTCTAGTCCTTTAAAGCTGTGACGTACCAAATTTTGTTACGCTAGCGTTATTTTTTACGGTTTTAGGCGTACTAAACTGTTTTCAGGGAGCAGTGTTTATATGGGGCTTAGGGTAAATTATCGAAATTAAACAGCGTGTATTCCAGTCAAATAAAACAAATTTTTGCAAAATCTTATCTCATTCCGTGCCTTGTTCCAGCAATTATGTTATTTTTTGTAACAAAATTATCAATTTTTTTAGGTGGTGGTTCATAGCTCTGGTTCTACTGAACCGATTTTGCTGGATTTCAATCTCAAACTGCTTAGGATAACTACAAGCAATTTGGCACCAAGTTAGTTCATTTCTTTTGAGTTGTTCGAAAGTGAGCGTGTTTTCAACAGACGGACAGACAGACGGACATGGCTAAATCGACTTAGAATTACTCAAGGACCCAGAATATATATACTTTATGGGGTCTGAGATGAATAATAAAAAAGTTTCACACGGAATGACAAACTTAATATACCCTCTTCACAACTAATTGTGGTGGAGGGTATAAAAAGTAGTGTTATCGACCAAGTTTTTTTATTTACTTTTTAGTTTATCTGGTAGATACTTGAGCACCCCCAGAGAAAAAAACAACACTTTTCAGTATGGTAACCTCCTTCTCTGTAACTGTGGTGGAAGCTTCTCGCATCGAAAAGATGTGACACAAAATGTTCCATCGTTTCTCAAAATGTTTGAAAAAAGTTTGTTGTTTACAAAATAGCTTTGAAAACATTTGTATATTTTATATATGTAAATGTTAAAAGCAAAATAATTAAACATTAAAAAAATCTGCCAAGAACAAAATACTTACCTCTTCTGTGTCATTATTCTTTGCACTTTTAATATCGACCCATAACCGCGAAAATAACGTAAGCGCCAAAAATCAAATTTTACAGGAGAGAGCTTTTTTATTTTATTTCATATCAATTTTGTATGAAATTTGTCGCTTACATTAAAATTGTTTTTGCTATAAAATCGTAACGTTACCTTATGTGACCATGACATTTTGGGAGATGATGCAAGTGTTGCCAATAAATTAATTTATTAAAAAATACGAAAATTGAAAATCATGTCGCTTACGTTATTTTCGCGGTTAGGGCTCGATATATTTGACAGTTCAAAGTGTTAACTTTCTCACAAAAATTTTACAGATAAAATTTTTAAAATTTTTTTATTTTTATTTTATTGGCTTAAATTTATGGCAATTTTTTTTAATTTCTTACATTTCAATCAAAAAGTTTCTCGACGTGGGAGTAACAGAACATGGGCACAGGATGGGAAAGTTGATACGAATGTACTTTTTCCTACTTTATTCGTCTGTGCTAAATTATTTTTTATAAATTAAAAAATTAAAAGAAGGCACTTGAAATTTGGCATTTTGTGAACAAAATTTAAAAATCCACTCTGATAATATAAAATATCTTATCGTGTTTTTTGACATTTAATAATAAATTATTTTCACACATTTTGAATTTATTTAAGTTTTGACATCTTGTAAAACTCAGTATTTACTGTAAAAGCGCCTTAGGCGTCTAGAACAAACACGCAGGTTTGATTTTAAATTAAAAATAATTTGAAATCAAACCCTTTATTATGCGACAAACGTTTTTGAAAGTAATTTTAAAATTGAAATATATCAACTTGCTTTCAAATGTCATTCTTAAATCTTAATTGTAATGCAAAGTGGAACTTAAAGAAAAAATAACTTTTGTGTTTTAAATTCATTTTTCTATTTTATCTTTTTTAACTCAAATTAATTTTTTTTACTAAAATATACTGTTAGCAAAACATTCGGCACCACCGCTGCTGCTGAAAGATGAAATGGGGTTCTCTCCGTCCTTTAATTCTTGGAAAGGCTAAATGCTCCCTTTTATTTCCAGGATTGTATTGGCTCTGCGTAGCACCTCTATCATACAACAAACGAATAACTTCTTCACTTTCCAGTTGAATCCTTATGTTATTCGCATCCATACTCATAGTAATTAATTTTTGCTCACAAAATTTTTTTTTTATTTTTTCACAATTAATTTTTCTTTTTAAAGCAAAGCCGCGATTAACGCTGTAAAAGTCAAATTTTGCCAAACATCAAACCACCTGGAATTTTTCACCTCATCTCCGTCAAAATGCAATTACAAAAAGTCAGGCGGTGGAAGAACGTCGTTACTTACAAAGTGATATAAACGAAAGTGTCTGAAATAACTAATATGTGTAAGAGAGGTACAACAAATAAAAGTTTATGTGGAAAATTGAAAAGACAATGAGAATAAAATGTTGAAAATTGGCAGAAATGCAGTTAAAACATGAAAACATAAGAACATACACAAGCATCGCTCCAGAGCAGGTAATGTGAAAAATGTTTAAACTACACACTTTCTGTTGTGAATGGTGGAATAGCTTTAAAACTCCACTAGTCATAATGATTTGCGTAGTGGAAAAACTATCATCGCGATTTTAAATATGAAATGTTTTATTACTAAAAACAAGTAAGAAAATATAGTCGGTCAAGGCAGATCATATGATACCCTACACCACAGTATATAAAAACAATTTTTGCTACTGTAGTCTATTTGGGATCCATGGGAAATCATGGACCCGCTTAAGCACAATTATGTTATGAGCTAAAGATTTATGTTAAAGTTTTTTGTGGCGAATATCATTAAGATATCTTCTTCTATTTGAGATTTTTGGAAAGGGGTTTATATTGGGCCTAGGGTTAATTTTGGACCTACCAGGACAACATTTCGTCAAGCTATTTTCGGGATAGTAGTATTTGTATGGCAGATATGCGCAAATATGGACCGATTCCAATAAAATTAAAAAATAAAACTAAAATTGCAATAAAATAAATCTGGACCAAATTTTATCTAAATACCAACATAATAAGATCGTTTATGGGCACAAAGACCCTATTACGGAAAGAAGCTTGTATGGCGGCTATGTTAAATTATGGACCGATTCGCCTTGTGCCAATTAGAGCCCATGGACCAAATTTCAACAAATGATCTCTAAAATTGCCACGTTTTCTTTGCGCACAAAGTTAATTCTACTCAGAAAGTGATTCTGAGCCGATTGGTCTAGGACCAATGTTTTAAGGTTTAATAAACATTAGCACAAGTGCATAATATAGCCTATCCACCCTTGTGGTGTGGGTATAAAAGTTCTAACATTAAATTTACAAGGAATTTAAAATTTAAATTTCTTGATTTTTTTTTTTATCAGAAAAGCAATTAAAAAATAAATAACCTTGCCTCTTAGCCCTAGAAAGATGATCTGCGTAAATTTTACGCAGAATATTACATTTATTTTTAATTAGCTTGAATAAGTTGCTGTGCATTTCAGACATAATATACTATATGTAAACTTATTAAATATTGTGGTATATTTTTAATATAAATGTAAAAATAAAATCCATATTTCTGCACGGGCACATGCAAGTATATTATCAAAGTTATTTACGGGAATACAAAATTAATCCATATTAGTTTGTTCTTAGTTATTAAAAAAAAATACAAAAATATAGCAGGTTAAAATGATGCGTCAATTTTTTATTTTTAACGTATGTATGTCATGATATGATTATCTTTTAAGGGTTAAAAATGTTTTTGGTCTCCTGGAGGCTTATTCTGAATCGCGATGCGAAAGAAAATTGGCATTCTGTTAGACTTTCGCATTCGCAATTTATTTCAAATCGTGGCAACGCTGCTCAAATAAACGTCAATGTCAACAAACATCAAATTAAAAATAAATAAATTGTTTGTGTTTGGCTGTAAAATTTGTTTATAAAATTTATTTAGGACATTCTGTAAAAAAAAAAAAATAATAAAAATGGATTCTGTGGCACTGTGGTTCGACGACGAAGAAGGGCATGAGCAAACTGAAAGGATACAGAGAAGATATTCTAAGCTTGAATGGAAAAAGGTAATTTATTTTGATGCTTGCGAAAAATAAACGCAGAATATTTCTTTTTTCAGCTTTATAAAAAAAATTTTCGCTAATAGGTGGTCCATTGATATTTAGTTCTTCAGTTAACGTTTGCAACAAAGTATTTACCGACTGACGTGCATTTGGTGTTTTCAAATGGCCTCTTGCCAATTGGCTGTGCTTTTTCATAAATTCTGTTATTTCAAATTGACGCGGTTTGGTGGTCTTATTGCTTGCTTCCCTGAATTAAATAATAAATATATGATGAATAAATAAATAAAATATTATCTTTCACTTACATGTTTGTACTTTGCGAATGCTATTTTGTTGTCGAATAAATTTTGCAAATTTGACATGTGTTTGACATTTGTTTTCGCAATGTAGAATACCCTTTTCGCATTTGAAATGCGATTGGAAAAAAAACTTTGCGAATATCGCAATATAGAATAGCAATTGTTCGCATTTATGAATTTTCGCATCGCAATTCAGAATAAGCCTCCTGAAAAGTAATTATTTTATCTCTTATAACGTTTATTCGCGGCTTTGCTTTAGTTGTAAAACATATATCATTTTAATTAATAGCCATTCTAAAACGTTTACATTTATTGTTTGCTTTAAGGCTCAGTTAGCCGGGAGTACCAGTAACTTAATCTTACCGTAAAAAAGTAAGACCAATCTATTTCTTACAGATCGAGAAATAACATCTTACTGCTTACTATACTCGTTTTAATTGCTTTACATACAACAATATGAAGCAGCTGATTTGCAACGTTACTGTTACTCCCGGCTAACGGAGCCTTTAGCTTATTACTAATTTGGAATAACACTTAAAACAAATTGATAAAACATTGTTTGTCAAATGCTTATTTATAAAATTTAACCAATTTGAATTCAAATGTCAAAATCAAACCATTTAAAATAGGTTTGAGAATTGTGCTTGATATTAATTGATATTAATTTTATATCAAAAGTTTGTCTTTGTGTTTGCTGGGTATGAAATAATTTAATTTTAAATTAAAATTAAAAACATGGTTGAAGTTTGTTTAAAAGCAATTATTAAGGTTATTAAATATAAATAAATAAATAGACATAATATAAAAAATTTTATTAACTTTGGAAATTCTCTAAAGTGTGCTTGATTGAAATAATTTTTTTTAAACTTTCTATAATTTGTGTTGAAAAGGCATTCAAAAATTATTTTTTTATTCTGTTCAGTTAATAAAAACATAAAACTGCATTTAGAAATCTATTGAAATAGCAGGTAGTAAAAGGTATCGAAATATCAGGTAATGACCGACAACTAGCACAGTGTAATTATTATTAGGGCTGGTTTTTCTAGACAAGAATACATTTTAAAACATGCAAAGAAATACATAAATATAGGTATATACCAAAAACATATTGGTAAAAAGTCAATACATACATATTTTTATTTTTAATACAAAATATAGAATTTGTTTTAAACATTGTTATCAGTTTTAGCACAGATCAATGAAAGTTATCGAACGTATTCTTTTAGCATCAGTTTTAACAAAAATTTAAGGGCAAACGGCAAAACAAACATATGGAAATAGTATGGCGCATGTTTGTGTAAATATTAAAAATTTTTAATATTCACACAAACAACTGTTGCCAAAGTGCATGTTTTGTTTCGATGTGCTCTAAGATCCAGCCTGGTCGTAAGTGGTATAAAACCATATTTTTGGTATTTAATGGTACAAAATAGACAAAAAGTAGGGAAAAACTTGCCCTGATTATTATTATTTGATAAAAAAAAAAACACAAAAAACGTTTGTTTTTTTCATTACGGGATTCGAATAATAATTATTTTTATTAAAACGAAAAATTTCAAATACAAATAACATGTCATTTTTAAGAAAGGAGGTGTTAATGGTACTTTAACAAATTTAAAAAGAATTTTAAAGTGTAAAATATTACAAAATAAGACAATTTGAATGTGAGATGCTACTCTATTTTTAATTTATTTATTGCTAGAAAACAAATTGTTTTAAAAGGGTGTTGTTTAAAGACAAAACAAGTCTTGGAATTGCCAACATTTGTGTCGTAAAGCCTAGTACTCTGTTCAAATTTGTGAAAAATGTTGAGCAACATTAATTATTTCACACGAAATTTTTGACTGACATGTATCAATGTTACCTATCATGCGAGTTTGTACACTTTGCCGTAATTATTCCTGCAAAGTTTGCGACATTGTTTTACGTTTGTAAACAAACCCCACATTTTTAGTATTTAACTAAAAATATTTTTTTTAATACAAAAGAAAGTAAATATGGATAAAAAAAACTGTTACCGGTTGTGTTATTTTAATTTTTTAGTTCTTATTTAATAATCAGTTCATACTTTTTTGCTTTAGCTTAACATTCCACGTGAAATAAGTGCAGCTTACATTATTTCGCAGTTGTAAAAAAATGTTGCCAGAAACATTTCGGAACTTTTTCACAAAATGAACAGAATACAACTCTATCAACATTATTTCATAGATATTCCGCACAAATTTTGTATACCCTCCACCACAATTAGTTGTGAAGAGGGTATATTAAGTTTGTCATTCCGTGTGAAACTTTTTTATTATTTATCTCAGACCCCATAAAGTATATATATTCTGGGTCCTTGAGTAATTCTAAGTCGATTTAGCCATGTCTGTCTGTCTGTCCGTCTGTGGAAAACACGCTCACTTTCGAAAAAATCAAAACAAATGAACAAACTTGGTGCCAAATTGCTTGTAGTTATCCTAAGCAGTTTGGGATTGAAATCCAGCAAAATCGGTTCTGTAGGACCAGAGCTATGAATCAAAATGTGGAACCACCACCTAAAAAAATTGATAATTTTGTTACAAAAAATAACATAAATGCTGGAACAAGGCACGGAATGAGATAAGATTTTGCAAAAATTTGTTTTATTTGACTGGAAATCATGCTGTTAAATTTCGTGAAGATCCGTCCATAATTTACCCTAAGCCCCATATAAACAATACTCCCGGAAAACAGTTTAGTACGCCTAAAACCGTAAAAAATAACGCTAGCGTAACAAAAAGGGGAACGTCACAGTGTTTTAGAACTAGAAATAACACTGTGAAATTTTGTGACGATCGGTCCATAATTTACCTTAGGCCCCATATAAACCCTACTACCGGAAAACAGTTTAGTACGCCTAAAACCGTTAAAAATAACAAATCGTCACAGTTTAAGATAATAATAACATCATACAGATATTACTCCTTAAACATTTGAACTGTCGGTGGAGGGTATCAAAGATTCGGCACAGCCGAATATAGCACTCTAACTTGTTTCATATGCGTTTTGACAGCATTTCACGTGAAATGTTGAACAGAGTACTAGGCTTAAGTTCTAAGTAACCCTATAATAAGATAATGTCGATATGGTAGCATAATTCTTTCTGTCAAAAGTATATAATATTGATGTGGCCAACACATGCAAATAATTACTCCATGAGACATTTTCTGATCGTGCACTTTCTCGTTTCGATGATCAAAATTATACATATTTTGAGTGATTTTAAAACTTTAATAAGCTTTAAAAAAAATCGTAGGTCTATGTCAATCCACCACAACCACCCGTGTATTACAAAAAAATTAAAAGCGGCATGAAAAATGAATATGGTAAATTTCGACACCATAACCGTAAAGGCCATTTGCCCGATGTGTTATTCCATTGACAACTCAATAAATACAAACAAAGCAATTTTAAAGATAACTTGATCAATTCTGTTATATAGGTTCTAATTACCATAAGGACCAACTGTATTGAAAATGGTAAGAATCGGTCTACTATTGCACATAGGCCCCATACAAGCTTCTTTCCGAAATAGAGTCATTGTGCCCAAAAACATTTTATGTTGAAATTTAAGTTTCGTTTGGTCTAAACTAACTAGATAACATTTAAAACAAAAACAAATTTTGAAAGTTTTAAATTTAATGGCAGTTAATCTAGCATTAACTTCAAGATCTTTAATGTCTAAATGTATAGCAATAATTGGCTAAACAAGATCTTCCTACAGCAGAAAGTCGAAAGAAATGAACAGAAAAGTAATACATTTATTTCTTACATAAATTTTTTTGGATATTAAGTGTGCTGAAGTAAAATTTCTCATCTCCATTATAAATTTTTTCGTCAAAAAGTTTTGACTACTTACAGGAAGTTTTTAATAAATACAAATAGCTAAATTAATTTTTCATGGCTTAATTTAGCCGCTAAATGACTCAATTAGGAACACTTTCTACCATAGTAATTTTCTTGCTTATTGACTTCTATATGAATATGTATGTATGTATGTACCTACCAAGCGTTTAATCGAGTCAAAATTTCTAAGATTTAAAAGAAGGTAAAGAGAAGCATTAACAGTCAACAACATTTAAAGCCTCTGATGTGTATTCTTCTAGTTTAGGGCTTTTTTCAGTTGCTTCCTGTTAAGAACTACAGATTGGAATATTATGAAAATTTAAAATTGTTTGTACTTACGCTAAGGGAAAGTAGGGCGGTAGGGCATACGCATCCATTTTTATAATTGATTTTAATTCCTTACTTTTTGAAGTGAGATTTTTTTTGTTATCATATAGAAATTTTGTTTATTTTTAAATGATTTTGTAATACAATAAATTAAATTTAGACAAACTTCTGAAAACTATAATTTTTGTTTGGTGTCTAGTTTTTTTTTAATGCATTCTTGCTTTATTTAGTATTTAAGACTTTTTTTAACTTTTAGGAATTCATTTTTGAATATTTTGTATTTTTTGTTTAAATTCTTTTAATATTTCTTTTTTGTTTTAATTTTTTAATTATTGAAGACATAAATATTTAAATTTTATGTGACAAAAATTTTGAATTTTTGTTTGTGACTGTTTGAGGTTGTTTAACCGGCGGCGGCTTGTGTTTTCGTAGTATATTATTTGTTTAAAGCGTTTTTTTGTAAATTATCCATTATTTGTGTAAGTTGTTATTATGGCAATTGCATATTTTGTTTAAATTAAATATTTTTTAAATTAAACTTGTTAAATAATTGAGAATAAATCCATTGATTGCTTGACATTTTAATTTTCAACTTGTTGCGTTGTATGTGTTTTTTGTAGGCGGTATAAGTAACATGGCGGTATTTTCCGTAAAGCAATTTTTTTTTTGCTGTAAGCAGTAATCGAGCTATAAACACGTGTGCTTAGTAAGTAAGTTATTTCCGTACTAAAGTGTTAATCAAGGATGCATAAGAGCAAACAACTTGCAATGGTTTGCTTAAAGTAGCTAGAGCAACAGAGAACAAACAACATAAATATATATCCATACACACAAACATTTGCATACATACAAAGACGTACCCACACACTCACTAAACAGTAAACAACACGTCGGTCAATTCGTCTGACGCTTAGACATTTAGTTATTGATCAATAAGCAACGTCAAACCGTTTAAATTGCTGATCAAACATTAAAATAGCATTGAATGTATACAAATACACACACAGGCTCACAAACGCACCATCAAACCTTTCAACCGTTTGTTCATACCATACAATCTCTCAATTAAATACAGCCAAGCCAAACAAACAACACAGCTCAGTGATGGAAAATATAATACTGTTGTACTATGTATTTCCAGTACTTATTTATCTCAAAAAAAAAAAAAAAAAAAAAAAAACTACGGTACCCCGACGTTAGTTTTAGTACTTTTGGTTGTTATCCTACCAATAGTATAGTGCCAGTATTATTGAATTTGTTGCCAAATGGGCAAAATAAATTTGAAGCGATCACTTCCCAACTTCATGCGCTGGCGAATCTCCCAGAAACAAAACAAATAAAGACAGGTTCTTCACATACTGCTGTCGGAATTTCGTCAAAAGCAGGAGCATAGAGTACTATACAGATCTGAAGTGTGAAAAAGGTCCAAATCAGATGCGAAGGCAGCTTTCGAAGAAAAAGACAGAAAGCGTTTTTTGGTAGTGAAGTGTCAATCTGTCAAAACAGGCCGGACCAATCAACAGAAATTGCGTGATCAAAACAAAAACCACGTTAAACAAAAGCATTAGTTCAACAAACGTTTTGTTTTGTGCAAAAACAATTATTTAGTAATATTGTTTTGTTTTATAAAGTTATTTACTTGCATTAATATTATTTACTCGCGTTATGGTAAACTTAAAAGATAATTTTTACAACAGTTGTGCAAATAAATCTCAACCCTACAAAAAATGAATGAGCGAATCATCATATTTTTCACTTGATTTTCTATCATTTCTCCCACTATTTTCTTAACACCATTCCTTCATTTCTTGTAGGGAACTTAATAAATTTGTATTGTATTGCTGTATAATAGATGGTGAAAAAGAAGTGCAAAAAAGGGAGCTTTCGGAAAAAGTGAATAAAAAACACAATATCTTCCGTCTGTTGATCTTTCTGTATAGTTGAGTGCACGTTTTCAAACACATACTCTTTTAAATCGAATGAAAACTAAAGATCTATAAGATACATCATAAGAAAAAATGTACGTTCATAAACATGTGCAATAACATATATTTGTATATCAAAATGCATTATTTTTTAGTTTTGCAACGAAAATTGTATACTTTTTTATATATAAAAGAATTAACTTTTTAGATTTTTGTATTTTTTTAAAATTAATTTTTCAATATTATATATATCGTTCATTTGCTGCAAGACCGGCATAACTCAAAAAAATCCATTTCGAAATAAACGCATTTAAAGTTTTTGATTTGCTCTAACTACTTAGAAAAAAGAAGACGCATTCTCTTCAAACTGGAAAAGTATAAAAGATATAAAGATGAACTTAATACACAATATAAAGAAAAACAAAGCAAACAATTTTGCATCTCCTACTCCAAAATTTCACTTTTTGAGTTATGCCGGTATTGCAGCAAATGAGCGATATGTTTTGTAAAAAGTACCAAAATGTTGAATAAAGTACTCTTTTGCTTGGTGCTTAGGATCATTTAAATTTTGAAATTTCCCACCACTGACGCAGCTACAAAAAAGTAACAACTTAATGATCATAAACACAAACACAATTACTCTCATACACTCTCAGCGAGAACTTACAACATGCAGCAAAATATCCAGCCATCAAACATTAACACAGGCATACACACTCACCAAATAAGTATCAAAGTATAATGGGGCAAGCCCGACCATATGATACCCCACATCACTGGTAAGTGTAGCCAAAACTATTGTCAAGAGTGGATCATATATGGAAACCAGGGATGGAAATAGCTTTTCTGATTTTGTATCATCCTTCACAACAAAATGTACTATTAAAAACACGAATAGGGATCTTTTAAATTAATTCATGGCTCCTGATTTCGGAATTTATTATGCGCATAAATGGGGGAAAAATTGCGAAATTGAAACAAACATAAAATTTAAACATAAAACAGTTGCCCAATAACTTTGGCTTTTTATTAATTTGTTAAATAACCCAAAGACACACCTAATCACACTAATTATTAAATGTTTACAACTTATAGCTCATTTGCACTGCAAAAAATTTACCTATTACTTAAAGCTAGTTTACACTATCTCACAAGTCTTACGTATTCCATAATACTTTGTGAGATAGAAATCTTATGAGTAGGGATGAGATTTTCATGCACTAAAAAATCGAAAATATGCGCATTAAACATGCACTAAAAACTCCAAAATATGCATTAAAAAAATAAAAAATATGCACTAAAAATTTTAACATTTTCAATAAAAAAAAGTTTTTTTTTAAATTTTATTTAAATCAAACAAAAAAATAGATAAAAATTCAGTCTGTTGTCATTCAAAGGTACAATAATTTTTGAATCTTAATTTAAAAAACTAATTAAAATTTTTGTTTGCATAAACAAATAAATACTTTTTTATATTGTCAAAAGTAAACCTTTGTCTGTTTGGACGCAAAAAACTTTTGTACATGGAAAATGATCTCTCAACGTCAACCGAAGTTATAGGAGCATACTTGAAGGATGCCAGTTCATTTGGAGAATATTTATTTACTAATTCAGATCTAACCTTTGATTCTAGATCGAAAATAGTTGAAATTTGCTTTATTTTTGAAAATCCGGTATTTTTTTGCAAAACGTTTTGGATTTTTTTTTTTAATTTGTTGGGCAATTCTTCCTTCCACATTGTTAATTTTTATTTCTGCAATATCAATTAATTTGACTTGCGTATTAAGTGAACTAAATCCCTCTAATTTAGTTATTGTTTCAGCAATATATCCATAGTTGGAAAATACAAATGCCAGTTGACTTTTGATGTTCTTTAAATTTAATATTTCCTTTATTTTTTTAATGGCATAAGAATCGGTTTCCACAAGTTCTTCAATAACTTTCTTAAATTGTTCAAAATTTTTTGAATAGTATTCTACAGCATCTAGCCAGTTCCCCATCTTGTTAATACTGGCTGTGGTGGTAAGGGCACCAAGGGATACATTTCATTAAAAATTGCAACTCGGGAAGGAGCCTTTTAAAATATTTTTTTTCCGTATGAAACCAATAAATCAATATTATCGAATTGGCTTCTAATTTCCTCTGCAACTCGGTGTAAACCATGTGCCAAGCAAGTAACATGTAGCAGTTTTGGATAAAATATTTTAAGCCCATTGGTAGCCTTAACCATGTAAGGCGCCGCATCGGTTAAAAATAGAAGGATCTTGTTTCTGTCGAAATCTTGCCCCAACAAATTTTTTGAGTCATGGAAAGCTCGAGCAATCGTAGCATGGTTGGCCTTTTCCAATTCCACAACGTTAAGCAAGAATTTATTTTTGCTAACTTCTTCATCTTTATCCAAAACTCCGACAATGACATTTGCAACGTAACGCCCTTCTATATCCGTTGTTTCGTCCATCGATACCCATAAATACTAGTTTTTCAAAAAAGAACAGATTCTTTCTAGTTCGGAATCATATATTTTGTTCACATAATTTTTTCTAAGAGTAGACTGGCAAGGGATGCTCTCATTCATGTAAGTTTTAAAAAATTTCTTAAATTTACGTTGCTTAATTTATATAAGGGTATGTCCGCGGAAATAAATGCTTCACATAAGTCCACACAAAACTTATTTGGTGTCTCTGCATTTTTAAGCAACGACTGGGACGACTTTTCTGTAACACGCTCGAGACGCTCCTTGTGTTTTTGACTATTTAAGTGTTGCTCAACCAAAAACTTCCTTTCGTGACTCACGGGTTTATTGCAAACTTTGCAATAGAGTATTCGGCCATCAGATTTAAAGACATTGTTATGTTTGTTAACGTATTTCATTATGATAGAAGACTTTGATGGCTTTATCTTTGGCATATTTCCTGGGGAAAAAATCTCGTTAAATAAAATATAAATATAATACGTGTTTGGCTGTTTTATATACTCACAATTTAATTTTGATCAATTAGTGGACAAATTACATTTAAATTATTGTTTTAAATGTTAAAATTTTATTAATTCACATTAAAGTTTCTTGAAGAATCTGTGTTTTCTCAAAAATACGTTGCAAAACAATGAAAAAATTACATATACGTTTTGATTTAAAAGTTTAAAGCGAATTAAAATGTTAGCATGTTACAAGGCGGATTCAACAACAAGTGGTGTCGATACTACAACAATCCAAGAACAACACAAACAACAGGGATTTTTTATTGCAATGTTAGTCTTTACGGCTCGAAATGTCAAACATTCCTAACAAATCTAAGCAAGTTGGTCAAACTGTCAAAATCAAATGGCGTTTCGACACCACCTGTATTTGAATTCGCAAGGCGAATTAACTCCAGGTAAGCTCAACTCGTCAGCCGTTCATCAGCTGTATCCACGGCGAGTTAAAAAAATGGTGAAACGTCAAAATATTGTTTTGTTTCTATACTGAAATTTGACAACAAGTCAGAAAATTGCAAAAACAACATAAATGGAGTTAACTCGCCATGTTTTGTAGTTGTAGAGTTGCACTTACCTGTTATAAATTCGCCTTGATGTCGTATATGCGTCTCTTTCTAATGTAAAGTTGTATTTTAAGCAGAGTTCCAAAGGAATTTATTCATTAATTATAAAATTTTTTTTGTGGCAAAATTTTTTTGTGTACATATTCAAAATTTTTTTAAAGAACTTTGTTTTACAATATGGAAATCAAAAAAAATCACTGAAACTGTCAAAATATGCAAAAATATGCATTTAAAACCGAAATATGCAAAAATATGCATTTTCACCAAAATATGCAAAAATATGCAACAACAAATCGATGCCATTTTAACGCAAATATATTGATTCGGAAAGATAATTGGTCGACATCGTTCTTAGACTATCGACAAAAAACATGCATTTGCATGGAAATCGCATCCCTACTTATGAGTTTTGTTGCAACTGTCAAAAAATCTTATTTAACATGACAGTTTCTGTTCACACCATCACACAAAGTATAAACACTCACACATGAAATAAAATGCAACCCTGAAACTTGTCATTTTCGTGACATTTTTTTTACCATAACATTAAAAAACGAGGAAACGTAACAATAAAGATTCACTTTTACGTCATATTACATATCGTTACCTTAAATCAAAAAAGGGATAAGTATCACAAAAGTTCACTACTGTTTTTTTTTGCGAAATAATCGTGTAAGCGCGAAAACACGAATTTTACTGGGGAAGATTTTTTTGTAATTATGTTTCTTAATATCTTTCCGAAAATCCAAAATTATTTGTGCACGATTTAAGATCTTTGTCCAATACGTGTAGAAATGGACCAGTGCATTCCTCTGATAAGATTTCTCAAATCGGGCTAAAATCAAGATTCTAGATTGTTTTTAATTTTTGTAATACTTAAGATGCCTTAATCTGGGGGATCTATGGACATATTAGCCATAGATCCCTAAACCTTTACTTAAACTGGAATACAAGTCCTTAATTAGCATCTAGAATTTGATTTCAATCGGACTAACCGTTTAAAAAGTCCAGAAAAATTCCCGTTTTTGTTCTTAAATCTCTTATCAAACTTTCATAAAAATTTAGACCTATTAAATTTTCCAAAGGACATCCTTTTCTTTCTGGTGAGTATAGACTATTTTAAATACTTAAAGTACTTTCGAAAAAGAATTTCAAATTGGTATTGAAAATACAAACGAGATCCATTTATGTACCTACATACATATATAGATTTTGAATGTTACTTTTATCGCATTTTTGGATGTAAATTAGAATATCTTTGGGCAAGATATAAATTGTTCCTTTATATTAAGTATGTAATTAATAAAAAAAATATTATTTTTAACTGGACAAATTGTTTTTGAGCTGGTAACTGGACAATCCAGGCCATGCCGTCTGGCAACCCTACCTCCACCACTAGTGGTGAATGAGGGTATACTTATGGTGTTTTCTTTTCTGCAAAAAATGTGACATTTTATTTAAAAAAAAAAATGCAATTTGGTGGCTGTTTCTTAAAAATTTTGCCCCCGAAAAGGGTGGCTTGTTTTATTCTAAAAAACTGACCCTTTTCGAGAGCAAAATGTTTAAGAAACAGACACCAAATTGCATTTTTTTAAAAAAAATTTTAAATTTTTTTGTAGAAAAGAAAACACCATTAGTTTGTCATTTCGTGTGAAACTGTTTATGGGGTTGTGCTGATGAGTGTAATACTAAAGAACACCTTTTGTATACCGATCGACTCAAAATCACTTTCTTAGTCGATCTAATGATGTCCGTCCGTCCGGCTGGCATGCAACCTTTTGCGCATAGTACAGGTCCCAATTTAGAAGATAATTTGATAATACCTGGTTCATAGGGTTCAGTTGAATGGGACGAAGCCGACTGAAAATGGTGAGAATGGGTCCATAATTTCACATAGCCCCCGCAATAGTCTTTGTATGTGTAAGCTTAGTTTACAATATATGTATGTTAAATCAGCCTCAGTATGCTTACCAACATATGACAGGTATTTGTATAGCATATCGTCTAAACACCATATTTTTACTTTTCGACAAATTTTCTACAAATATGTTATTTGTTTAAAGTCGTATGCAAGCTATTCAGCATACGGCAAATTTGGTAGCATATAAAATATATAAAAATTCATATTCTTTCAATTGCTTGTTGATTTTATACAGAACCCCGGAACATATCAATATCTATCTAGCTCATCGGCAAACAAGGAACCAAAATTGCATTAAGAAGTGCTTTGAAAATAAAAATGCTTCCCAACGAACTTTGTTTTAGAGTTATAGACCATTCAAGTTAAAGATAAATTCATGGGTATCGCTGAAGAGTGTTTCCAAATACCTCTCACATTGTTTATAAAACATATTAACCCATCATGAACCAATTTCAAAACATATTTTTATTCACCAATGTATTTTATCAAAATGGCTCGAATCTCAAAATGTTGTCGATATAAAGATATTTTTTCACATATTATTTTTTATAGAGAACGTTTCAAGCTTTCATATAGCAAAATGAATGGTAATAATTGATATATTGTATGTAATTGCTTCAATATGTAAATTGCTCTATGGTATGACAAACACCGGCTTCGTTAAAAAAAATGTTTCGTTATTGCCGGTCTTTGACTGGACATAAGGGTTTTTAATTTTATGGTATTTCATGCACCGGCTCTGCTCATCTGAGTTAATATTCTTTATTTAAACCAGAACCCCTGCACCATAAAAAATTGATTTTTCTGTTAAACAAACTAACAAAAATTGGTGAATGAATAATCCGATTGATATTTATTTAATTTTGCAAGAGCTCGTTTTCTATGAAATTTCTTGATAATACTTCAGTTTGCCAAAGACGTATCAAATAACTCTATTATAGTAAAATTTGGTCTGTCGTGGTTTCCATATAAAACCCACTCTGGTTAATCTGCTAAAATATCCATATTGGAGTAAAATATAAAAGCCACTCTGGTAAATTTAGTTAAATATCCATATTGGAGTAAAACTTAGTCCATTTTTGCTTTGAATCTGTCTTCAACTCACTATTGGTCCCGTATAAAGCGGCACTTTAAGTTATCTTCGCAAAACTTTATGTCAATTCCAACATCTATAATGAAATCATGGCATTGGTAACATTTTTGTGATTGGTATTTAGTTTAATAAAGACCGATTCTGATAACATTAGCCCAAATGATTTAAGTTGTAATAATTATGAACATTTTAAATTAAATAATAAAAAAAGAGAATTGTCAAATTTATTTTCTCATTACTCAATATACATATCAACATACGAAATTCTACATGTCGTGAAGACACAAACATTGTGTTCTAACTTATATGTTGAAATAAAATTTGCTGGCATATGGGGCAAATCCCAGAAAACGTCCACCAACCAAAAATTTTTCAAATTACTTTTTTTAATGGAATATAAGAATTGATGTATAATTTCATTTTTTTATTAAAAAATATGTATTTCAATTATCATTAATACATTAATTTTTACCAAATCCTCTTAATGTTATACGTAAATTTAGCATTTTTTTAGGTGATTTTTGTGCTTAAAATAGCACTTACAGCAGACTCATCGTTAAAAAAAAAATGGATATTCGTTAGTTAAGATTTTAGTTTAAGAAATGCAATTCATAAAAATATAATTTGTTTTGTTAAAATAAATAAAACATAATAATAAAATACTACTGGAAAAACTGTAGCGTGCGTCTCAAAGGGGTCACGGGTTTTGTCAAAAAATCACAACATTTTTTGGCTGCGAAAAAGTGCGTTTAGAATTCTCTTATAGTCATCTTTCTTTTAGGAACTTGATTTTGCATACCTTATCATGCAAAATTCGCTAAAAATAAGGAAAACAAAGTTCAACCTGTGAAGTTACTTCCACTTTTTGTGGCGTGCGCCACAAATATTTGTGATCAATTATTACGCAACAAATACTTGCTAAAAATTATGATATATGCCATTCGTAAGTTCATATTAATATCTCTAATTACTATATATAAGTTGAAGCTATCTCTTGTAATGGCTAAAAAAATGTTTTTATTTCAATCAGAAAACACGAGCGAATGTAGCGTTCGTCGCGCAGGATTTGCCCATATGTTGAATTTGAACAATTCAGTTATTTCAGCATATCGTGTAAAAACCTAACATATAAAATATGCTGATAGACGCATTTGTTATTATTTTTAAGCATATGCATGTAAGCATACATTTGCTGATTCAACATATCGTCTAGACTAAGCTTTAGTATTCAGATCAAATTTGGTTTCCTAGTCATCATCCATGATTGCCCATGGCTCCCAAATAGGGTACACCCTCGAAAATTTTTCTTTTTGTACTGCTGTCGGTCGTTGGAAAAATATACGGAATGCTGAGAAATTTATGGGCTGTAAAAAGTTCAACACCTTTAAAATACGAATGCTGTAAGCCAAAACGTATTTGATTCCTGTTCTGCTATACGGATGTGAAATTTTTGCAAATTGTGACAGTGTCGACTTTCAAAAACTAAATTTTACCTACAATAATATTGCAAGATATGTATTCAACAAAAATAGCCGTGAAAGTATATCAATGTTTTCATATCAAATTTATGGAATGAATTTTAAAAATCTTTTCCAATTAAGATGCCTTTTATTTTTGCATAAAATTATTACATCCAAAGAACCAAGCTATCTTTATAATAAACTGCAATTTGCCAGATCAAATCGTGGAAACAAATTAATTCAGCACAGATTTGTCAGCCGTATGTCGACATTATTATTATGTCAGCCTTATGTCGACATTATTATTATGAACGACAGTTTTTTGTTTTTACAATCCGTCTTTGGAACGCCCTTTCAACCCACTTTCAACTCTTAAGCAACGCAAACACGTTTAAAAAGGAGCTATTAGCAATACTTGGTTAATACCTTATAGTTTAATTTTTGTAATAATCGTTACTTTTTACTTTTTTGTATTGTTTATAAAAGTTTTTATCTATGTACTTTGATATTTAAAATTTTTATTTTTTGAAATTATATAGATAACATCACTAGCGCTGTAATTAATAAGATTTTATCTTGTTGCGCTAGATCAGTTAATAAATAAATAAAAAACAATGTATAGATATTCAAAAAATCGCGCAAAATCTTAAAAAATAGTCTATGCACAAAACCTATTTTGGCTAAATTTGATCTCCAAGATAACATGTTGTAGACGCTATTACGCTAAAACCTTTATTCCGGACTATACCTCGTCTATTTATAAAACGTTATCGATTATACTTATTTACTACTAATGATCTACTAAGCTTATTTAATGTGTAAAATGCAACAATTAAGTCGGTGGCATCTCGTAGTGTCCATGGACCAAAGAACGACATTAATGACCAATTTTCAAGATTGATATTAAAACACATTTATTTTTAAAATCGTTTTAAATACAAAATTCTCTTCTTCACTAAAAACTTAAGTGAAACTTAAGTCACCAATGTGGTACACTTATGGCGATTTCTTTTCTGAGAAAAATGTTGCATTAATGTTACATGTTCTATATTTTTGTGTTCGTTTGTACAAAAAATACAACTGTGGGAAAAATTTTAAAGTTCTTTTGTGAATATGTTGATAAAAAACGTGCAAAACATGTTGCATGTTTTACCCTTACTTTTACTTAAGGTGTTCATACTGCCCTGTCTTACAATTTTGGTACTTACTACTTTGTTTGTACAACCAATGTTTTATTTTGTTTGTCATAATTCATACAGCTCATAATTTTGTAAAAAAATTATTTTAAAACAAAATATAAATATATTTACACATTAAAATAAAAAAAAGTCTATTTATATGATAATCATTTAAATTTTTTTAAGCCATTAGTGATGTCAATATTTGTTTCCAAGCCATAATTGCGTGCAGAAACCGCTGAAATAGCTTTAAAAATCGCTCATGAAGTACATTAATGATGAAAGTGTAATAGTTGTAAATAAAAGCAGCTAATTGTGTTCTATTGAAATTGCACAACATGTAACACTTCCAGTGATTATAGGTAACATTAGAAAATGTTACATGTACATACTGTAACATATTTTTTTCAGAAAAGAAATCGCCATTAATTTCAACTTAAGTTTCCATTGTAACATTTTACCAAGGTGGCCTCAATATCACAACAATACAAAAACAGGCAAAGTATTAACAGTCAGCTGTTTTTTCAGACCACCTTGTAAATAATAACACTTTTTTACATTTTTTTTGTATTTAGTAGTGCTACCATACTTTTATCTTAATTAAATAAGACTTCAAATAAAACTCAAAAAGCCAATCTGTTTTAAATACGATTTAAGTTTGTTATGAAAATTAACTTAATATTGATTTAAATACTATCCTGAAAATTGGGCGTAAGTCCATGGACGCTATGTCGCTCAACTGATGCGTCAAAATGTCCATCAATATAGTGTAATAATGTCCATGGACATTATGTCCTTTTTTGGTGCGACATAATGTCCATAAAAATTGTAAAGCGAATGTTTCCTATTTAAAGGTATTTTAGATTACCGTTATACATTTTTTGATTTAATTGTGTAAAGTTCGGCCGGGCGTAAGGATTTTCTCCTCTATGGTATAACAAACACCGGCACCGCTAACTGTGTTATTACTTAATTCTCAGCGGCCCATTTATACACCAGCCTGTTTCATTTCAATAGCAATCTTTTTCAGAATATGAGCAAAATAAATATATAACAACCTATAAATAGGGTGACCATATTCTAAAAACCAAAATACAGAATACAAAAATCTTTTGGTATATAAATAGATCATACGATATATAAACATCGTCTTTGTCATGACCAGTCTACCACGAATTCATTTTTAAAATTAAGCCCGTTTTAAAATCAAAATTATGAGAGAAACCTTTCGAAAATTGCAATTAAATTTTTGTTAAATTTCGGACGTCAAGCAAACAAAAAAAGCCATATAATTTTAAAGTATGAACAATAGATTTAAAAAAATTAATACCTAGCAATAAATTTACATAATGTTCAATGGGCATTATTTCAAAACTTTCATGAAAACTAAAAATCTTAGTTCATATTTTTTATAATTTCATATTTAATATAATTATCAAAAAAAAAGTTGGGAATTTAGCACGTCATAAAAAAACTTATTAAAAATAAATTTTGCATTCCCAAAAATAGCTTTCATAATATTTTTACTTCGTTGGAGTGCTTATAAGACTAAAGCTGCGGTCACACTTGTGAAATATTTGACGAAAAAACGGGTCCAACAAGCAAACTAAACTTGAATTCCAATATTTATTTTGATTATAATAACACATCTTACGAAAAACTGTTTTTTTGCTATGTCTAGTAGTATTATAAGTCTTATTTTGTGATATTAAGACCATGTTAAATCACACTAACTATTTACAAAAGTAGTGGATACGCTTAGTTGGTCCAATATTTAATAAGTGTGACCGTAGCTTTATAAAGTACTCCTTAGAATAAATTTGGCATAAAGTAACACTTTTTGGAAGTTGATTCCAAAATACTCGCAGTCGGACGACATCGTTAAATCAACTTCCCTACTCATAATGTTCCAAACTACTTATATATACAGATGTATATCAGTGGGTCCCAAAAAATTTTTTATTAGATTTTTAAAGGTGCACCAGCATTTTTTGAAAGCTTATAGGGTAAAGTATTTTATTTTGAAAGAATACCCAATATCTTAATATCTAACATTAAAACAAATCCGATGCATAACTGGCAAACACATTACATTATTTTTAATTTCACGAAAAGGGTACAGAACTTTAAAAGAGTATAACTTTGGAGCTGCAAGAGCATATTCAATTATTTTTTTTTAAATGACTCAGAATTTATTCACCTTTTAAACTGAATCATTAGTTTTTTAACTTCAATATAAATTTTAAGAGTTACAAAGCATTATTTTCCAAATTTATGCTAAATAAAAAAAAAAAAATTCATTAAAGGGACTCAAATGAGCAAAAAAATAACCAAAACTTATAATATCTGCACAGAGAAGTAAAGATTAGGAAGTTTTCTTTAAAAAAATTGATTTATTGGAATGAAAATCGTGCTAATGGGCCGAGTAATTACCAAAATTAAAAAAGTCGAGAAACACCGATTTTTGGGTTAAATTCGGTTTTAGCGACCTCTAAATCTCTTCCGAAAAATCTAAAAAAGATCACAAAAATACTTTACCCTATAAGCTTTCAAAAAAAGGTGGGGCATAAAATAATTATTTATTTCTGGACACACTAACGTATATACTTTATTCGACCAAAAATAATATGACAAACTTATACTTATGTATGGTCCCTAGTACACGTTTACTTATGTTTACAAAATCGTAAGCTTTTTCTGCCAAAATAACCAAGAAATTAACAAAATTCAAAAAGACGTGTCATCATATAATAAATTATTTTTTAGTCTTTTGCTTTTTTTAATTACGTATTTAAAGAGCTTTAAAATATGTCATTTTGACAATGTAATTTTTAGGCCAATTTTTACAACTTGCAGTTTGTTAAAGTATGGATTTTGTCCCACGTATAAAAGCTTTTCAACACTTACAAGTATTATGATTTAAAGTCATATAGAACGAATTTGTTAAAAATCTTATATCAATCTGTGCCATATCCCACCATTTATGTTACAAAATTATAAATTTGTTAGGGTGGTGGTTTCACATTTGTATTCATAACTCGTATACTACCGCACCGCTTTTACTTGATTTCAATCCTAAACTGCGTAGGATAACTATAAACAATTTGAAATCAATATTGTTTTTATTCTTTGCGTTTTTCGAAAGTGAGCGTGGTTTCAACAAACGGACATGGCAAAATCGACCTCAAACTACTCAAGCACCCAGAATATACTTACATATGTATGATTAGGGATGAAACGATACCTCTAAGGTATCGATACTTTTACTCGATGTAGTATCGCTCGTGAAGTATCGATACGTACTTAGTATCGAAAAAAAAGTATCGATATTTACTTGTATCGGTTTGTATCATAAAATAATAGGAAGCAGCATTTAAAAACGTTTTTATTAGTGTTAATAAGAACTACGAGCCATTAGAATTTTTGTGCAAAACAACAAGTGTAAAGATTGAGACCACTTTAAGTGACTACCAAGTACCAATTTCCTTTTGAAAAATCTTTTTTATCTTAGGAAACAAAATTTTATACAACGTTCAGGATAACAACCTTTTATTTACCTTTTATTCCAGAAATCAACAATGTCACTATGAATTTATTTTAAATGTCATTATGTATTTTATTTTTTAATTGATAAATTTATGGAGGGCTCAAAGCTTAAGCGAACCAAGGTTAAAAAGATTATTCGAAAATATTTTGAGGTTGCGTAAGTGGACTGCCATTGATTTCAGGAGCCGTTGACATGTGTTTATTACTGTTACCTTAGAAACGAAACTAACTAGTTAAACTTTACGGAGAATTTCTCATCAGCTTTGAACTATTTATTTACATTTTATTAAAGGGTGGTATAACCATAACGTTAATTGTGAGTCACCTTAACGGCAAGGTTTTTTCGTAACTTAAATTGACCTTTATTTGTTTCAGTATTTGACAACTTCTATAATTTTGAGGTACACAATTGTGCAGCGCGTTAAGATTGTTAAAGCCTTTTACGAAACTAGGCATTCAATCAAAAGTCATTTCGTGCACATCGTGATTTTTTTGTTCAGCATTATCGACCAAATGTTTCCACAATCGGGAGAATTATGCGCAAATTTTAGCAAACCGAGTCTGTAGGAAATGGGAAAACATATGTGCCTGCTCGCACAGTTAGTTCTGCGGCTGGCGGCGTTATCGGGCCGTACTTCTTCGAAAATGAGGTCGACCAAGCAATTACCGTGAATGGAGTTCGCTATCGCGAGATGATAACGGACTTCCTATAGCGATAAATTGAGGAAATGGACCTAGACGATATGTAGCTTAGAGGTGTTTACTGGTCAAACGGTTTCTTGATACCTAAACTGCTGCTCCAGCTTTGGAAAAGAATCAAAAATGTAAGATTAATTTCAATACCAAAGTAAACGATTACTTTTGATCGATACCGAGTATTTTTTTACCGATACTACTTGGTACTCGGTTGCTAAGTATCGATTACAAAAATACTTGGTACTTATATAAATGAATCGAATATGTACTTGTATTTACTCGTATCGTTTCATCCCTATGTATGATAAGGGGTCTTCGATGCATAATACCCAGTAAAAACGTGCTCCAAAAGGAGCAGGTTTTTTGTATGAATTCATACCTCAAATCGCTTCAAACTTGCTGATGGGATGCCTGATTTTTGTATGGGGTGTTCCCGGTTTGGAGGACTATTTTCTGCTGACAATAAGCGCTTCTTTTAACATGCAAATAAAGCGCTCCTGGAGTGCTTTTTTAAGGGCTAACTATATTAACATATTCATTAATGTTTTGCTTTTACTTGTTTAAATGCCTTTTTTTAATCATTTTCGTAAACCATAATATATTTTTTTTTTCGCTTAAAAACCCTCTTCGTTGTCAGCACTAGAATAGCAGCTTTATTGTATGTTTTATTCGTTATCATTTACTGCTTTATAAGAGCTCTCTAATTAAAGCGCTTGATTATGCGCTTTTTCTGTGTAGTGCTTCAAAAAACCCAATTTTTTTTACTGGGATAAAAACACACGCAATGATAAACTTAGTATACCCTCATTTATCACTACTGGCAGTCCTCATACAAATTATTCCCGAAAAATACTCTTTTTAATTATTTAAATTATGTTCGTACAGTAGATAAAGAATATAAAAACATCTCATTCATGAAAAACCCGCTTTAAAGAAAGTATGTATTTCAAAAGCACCGTTTCCTTTTCCATTGTGTCAATTCAAACAGGGGGAAAATCGAATACTTTTTCGATTCGAAAGCAATTCAATTTCTAATTCTTTCTGTCCATACTGAACGGATCGAAATTATTTCTTTGGTGTTGTAAAGCATTTATTTGAGTTTTCAAACACTGAAAAAATAAAACCGATTCGTTCAGTATTGACTGAAATAAAATTGCTTTCGAATAGAAAAAGTATTCGATTACGACTGCCATGATTTGCCCCCAGTATTCTGTATAGGAAAACTTTTTATAAGAAAAAAACTGACACACGAAATATTTTGCCATGCACCAAAAACACTACGTGACAGTTATTTGATCAAACATATCTGATACCTAAGTTTTATGTAAAGTTGTCCGCTTAAAAGCAAATATCTTCAAAACTATTAAACAGCAGCCGCATTCTGTAATTCGCTAAAGCTAAATCTCTTTCGCTAAAAATCTATAAAGTTGATTTTGCGATTTTTGGCTATGAATGCAATTCTGTAAAGTTCATTGCTAAATTTGGCAATGCCACAGAAATTTAATTCGCCGCAATTTTAGCTTTTAAAGTCATCGACAAAATTTTAAAATTTTGTATTTTCTAAGGCATTTTAGCGATATAGATTAAGCTTTAGCTAAGCGATTTACAGAATACGGCTGCAGATTACACATATTTTTTATTTTTAATGAAAGTAGGAGCTACAGTAGACAAAAGTTTAAACTTCATGAACAATTTTATGATTTTTTTGTTTTTTTCAAGTTATTTTTTTTAAACCAAACAATTGAAATTTTAATGTTTTATTAAATAGGACATTAGTTTATTTCAATACGAACCAGAACCAAAAGATTTAGTGCATTTATCAAATTAAGGAAGTAAAGACGCAAAAATAGAATAAGTCCCAATTTACAACGTTGAAATTGAAAGGCAGACGTTTTTCTTATTCTCTTTTGAGCTTTCCTAAACCTTTCACATGCGCGAAATTAATAGACAGACACAAATTATTGTTTTCCTTTTTTCGTTCTTTTCGCTGTTAACGAAGATGAACATTTAACAGGCATTGATACTAAAATTATTTCCGAAAATGAGTCAAAGGCATAGTATTCATTTGGTTTGATTGTATCAAGCTTCCTGGGAAATTTCGGGAGCCAAAATTATGAAGACATCATTTAATATTTGTTAAAAAACTATGAGAAAATTGGTACAGTTTTTACCACGATTTTGTTTTTTATTTATTTTTTTTAAATTTATATTCTTTTTAAATCTTTCTTTAAAGAGGAGCTACAAACCCATTAATGTACATATATCTGGTGAACGGCAAGAGCCAAATTTTCCAAATAAGGTACAAGCATCTCGGTTATCAATACACAACATCCAACAAAATGCAGGCGGTATTGGCCAAGTGAGCGTGGAACAAAATTGATTTATTTATACATATAAGTATCTAAAGAATGGTGAAGGATATTTCCGATTTGGCATAGCCGAATAAAGCACTCTTACTTTTTTAATGCAAAATGATAAATTGTTACATATTTTGCTTTTTAATATGTCAAATTTTTTTTTTTTGGCATATATTATTTTTTTTAGTGCATATTTTCAAGTTTTAAGTGAATTAATGCGGATAAAACACTTTTTTAGGCCATATTTTAATGTTCTATAATGTTTCTTTGTTTACATTGATAAAGATATGATCGAACAAAAAATTTTGCAACGACCGCAGCCCGAACAGCTTGTGTGTGTGTATGTTTGCTGGCTTTTTGTTTTTTTCGTATGTGAAGGTATTTTGTTATTGCAAACAATTTTTGGTTATTCTTTTATCAGCCAAAAGGGCGCTAAGCACAACTAAAACGAACGAACACTTACAGCCGTACATAAACAAGAGCGGAAGGCGGAACGCTTTCTTCCGCTTAACTTATACGCTGATATGCCATACCTAAACAAGAGCATCGACGTTGTGACACAAACCGTAGTGTTAACTTTCTTGTTTAATAAAACCCACATAGTAGATATAAAAAGAAGAGAAAAAACCGCTAGATTGACAGAAAAATAGCTAAATTGGCATTATTTATTAACAAAACGCGCTGTAAAAATCGGATTTTCCAATTGTAATGCGTTGACGCTGCGCTATTTAGGGAGCTGAACCGAACTCAATGAAGTTTGTGTTTTTGTTTTAACGAACGGAATTTAATATTCTTATCTTTTTGTGGAGTTGGATAAGAACAGTATTTTTCTCGTTCTTAAAGATGAAAAACAGGGAATCGTTATTTTTTTTAATGATTCACTACAAAAAAACCATATTAGCGCTTGTGTTTTTCACAAATCTACCTATCCGAACACTAAGGAGCAATATTTAGTGTTTATTTTCGAACACTGGTTCCTTGATATTGATGTCATTTTTCATTCCACTTAAAATGCAAAAACACCCTAACGAAAAAATGAAAAATAACCCCAAAAAAAACAAAAATATTGCGCCAAAACTGCGTGTTGTTGTGTCTCATTGGGGCCATATTTCCTGGGGTCATTTTGCACACAACAGCAGCAACACAGGATAAGCTTGCAGTAGGAAATATGAAATTTATATTTGTTTATACATAAAGTTTTCTTTGTATTGCAAACTTTCCAATTGTTCACCATGCAAATACAAGTGTTCAGCATAAAAAATTCCCAGAAAGAAATTTTTTTTGGGAATATTTTATGCAGTTTTCGAAAATAAACAGTACGTCATTTAGACGAGACCCTTAATATAGTTCGTAACTATTTTCAAGAAAGAGCCGAACATTATATAATGTTCTGTTCTTCGTCAAAAAAACAAAACAATTGTAGTGATACTGTAGACAAACATTATATTTTAATGTTCTATAATGTTACTTTTTTTCATTGAGAAAGATATGAGCAAACCAAAAATTTTAGCAACGACAGCAGGACGAACAGGTTGTGTATATGTTTTGTTTGTGTAAAATTATTTTGTTGGCTTCTTGTTTTTTTTTTTAATGTTTATTTTGTTTTTTTAAAAAATGTTTGGCTTTTTTTACCAGCCAAAAGCGACAAACATTAATGAGCCGAACCGAACACAATAAAGTTTGTGGTTAAAAAAAAAAACCCGAACGAAATGAAATGTTCTCATCTTATGTTGAGTTGGATAAGAACAGTCACCCCTATCGTAAATAATTTTTCCCCTTTTCCCATGAAAAAAGTTAATTGAAAGGATAATAATAACGTGAAAAAATTTTCACGGGAAAAAATTCCCCTTATTGTGAAAAGTTTTTTCTCTCGTAATTTGTTCACGGTTCCCTTAGATTTTCTCACTTTTCTTTTGCTAGGGAACAGAACGTGTATGTAAGTAGTAGCACAAACCGATATTTTGGTCAACAAAATGAAGGACAACAGGTCGATTGGCTGCGGATTTGTGAAGCCTTCGAAAGACGTGGTGGCAGAATTTTGGAAAATTTTTTACTACATAAATTTAAAAAGAAACTAACGTTATTATTTTCCTTCATAATTAGTATTGTGGTTATTTTTGCTGAACTATTTATGGTTTTTAATCTAACGGCCATATTCATAAAAAGTCCTTATTTTAAGCTTATAGCATGTAATAATTATCAAACGCTTTTTGTCTTATAAACCTCCTATAAAAATTTGTATTCATAAACGTACATTAACTGCTTTTTTACTATTAACTGTTTGTAGCGATTTTGTGTTTAAGTACGGCAGCATTCTTTATATTTTGCTGCCATTTTATTGCTAGTGATGCATGAAACTTCTATTCGGTTCACATGATATTCTATATGTATTTAATTTTTTTTATAATTTTTTTTAATTGTTGAACTGAAAAATTATTCCTATCAAATAAAACAACATATTATTTTAGTTTCTGAACAAAATGTTGCCGAAAGGTATCATAAAAAGTTTTATTTGAACCTTTTTTAAATATACGATAAGAAAGTATTCGAATAAAAAGTTTGTTTACTTGTTATTAACATCACTATTATTATGATTTGCTTATTTTTTTTTTATATTTTTGAACAAAAAAAAAAAAAAAAAAAAACTACTAGTTGCAATAAGATTTAAATAGCTTAACTTAAAAAATGCAAGCACATGCGATTTTCTAGAAATTGCAACTAGAGTTAGTTGGAGAATTTCTGGATCTTGGTATGCTACTAGATTAATAAAGCTCGTGGTGTGCTTGCTTACATAAAACGATGGTCTAAAGAGTTTACAGATCCTAATGTAACGAAACTATACACATCCCTTGTAAGGCCAATTTTGGAGTATGGGTCTATTGTCTGGGATCCTGAAGTTAACATGCACATAGACCGAATTGAATCTGTTCAAAAGCAGTTTCTCTTATTCTGCCTGAGGAGCTCATTTGGTCGTTATGCTGGGAATCTTTCTTCGTATACTGCGAGGCTATCAATAATTAAACTACCTACTTTAAAAAGCCGAAGGACTATGCTAAATGTGGCATTTCTAATTAATTTGATTAATGGCGATGTCCTCTCCGACTTCCTTCTTCGTAACATAAATTTAAATATTCCAAGACGTTTTACCCGATGCCTAATACCTCTGCACCTTCCTGTTGTTCAAACAAATTATGCTGATGCTGATCCTTTGAGGAGAATATGCAAAAATTTCAATGAATTGTACAGCTTAATCGATTTTTCTATTAATGTAAATGTAATAAAACGCATTATTATCGTGTTTTTAAATAATTAACATGTCTTAACAAAATTTCTTCGTTAATAATACCTTTATATAAAATCTTGTGATATATAGTAGTCTGTAAGGATTCATATCCATAGATTTAATCAAATAAATAACTAAAATAAAAAATAAAAAAAAATAAAATCTGGTTACAAGAGGCATGATTTTTATATGGCGAATTCCCACTTGGAAGCACACTTTTTCCTCTTTGCTAAAGCCATTTGAAGACTGATTGCGTTATAAAAAAATTAAATTTCTATGTTTGATAATATTTCGGGAATGATCGTAGAGATGTAAGGGAATAACAGAAGCACTAAAAACTTTGTTCGAGAATTTTTTCTTTAAAATCATGCAAAGTTATTCAATAATTTTTATTTACTTAAATTAAAAATTTACTTTAATGGTACTCGCTTCTCTGTTGATTCTTGGTAATATTTAATAGCAAGCGCATATATCAGCGCTTATAAACTTTTCCTGCTTCCAGAAACCTTAAAAATTTGACTGAGGTAGGATCACAATTCCATCTAACACATATCACCTAAAGGACACACTTAAAACACAAAATAACAAAAAATTATTCATTTTGATTTTATACTTTCAGGCATTTGAGGGGTCTTACCAATGACCCTGGAAAGAATTCGGCCACTATGTACTACTTTCACAGGTCAGTATGCCATACCAAATCCGTCCAACTAATTTGAGCCAACTGACAGACTTAAAAGACAAAAAGAACATTCAAAACTTTTACCTAAATCTTTGATGGTAAGTCCATTGTCCGGTGCATTTTAAGAAATTTGCGTGGGAAGATGCATAGCAGTATCCATTATTTATTTCTGCCTCGAAGAAGAAAAGTAAAACCAACAGACTTCAACATTTTTCTATTTTTTCAGCTTATATCTACTTACCCATACAGCATTGAAAAATTTGTACATTTGTTTTTATGCCCTTCACCAAATGTAAAGGACATATTTTATAACATTCCATTTGTAACTTCCATGCTTTTGATCCTACCCCCTATAAATAATAAATACTCTGAATCCTTATGAGAAGATAAGTTCCAAATCCAGTTGACCGTCTGTCCATGTAGATGTTGAAATGGGGATTTCCGAAGACTCAAGAAACGGTGGTCCGTTAATCGGTCCATAAATAAATGACGGAGATATGAGCAAAAAATCGCGACTACCTCTAATTTTCCCTTCAAATCCCTTGTTGTTGTTTTTTTATATTTCTTTTTCTGTATATCCGGAGAACGGCAAGAGCCAAAGCTTACAAATTTGGTTATCAATACGCCAACTCTCTTATTTATTGTATCTGGAAAACAAAAAACCTAAAGTTTCCGACAAATATGGTACAAACATCCCGGTTATCAATTCACAGCATCGCACAAAATGTGGACGGAACTGTAGAAGTGGGCTTGGCACTTCTCATAAGCAAAATGGCAAAAAAATCCAAATTTCAAAACTTAAATTTTCGGGCCGAAGTGTGACCTATAGATGCGTCTCATATGTCCAAAATATTTCAGGTATTTAAAAGATAGAATATCAATAGAAAATCTTTTAAATGCATAATTACATAACTATCTAAAAAAAGTAATAGTTTTTATCGATGATCTGAATGTATATCGTCAATCTCATGTACAAAGGCCCTAAATCGATTTTTTTTCGAAATTGAGTTTTTTAGTGATTCCAATACATTTCCCACAAATACACTTCGTCACAAAAATTTAATACGATAGCATCATAAATATCAGTTTAACAAGCAATTGAAGAAGCCGTTTTACATTATGATACATACAGTTTCTATTATGTTTTTGCCTTCTACTGTAAAGTTGCAATTATATGAGTTAGGGCCTTTCTGCATGAGACCAACGATATGTAAATAAGCGAGTTTTCATGCTTGAAAGAACTATTTTACAAGTTTCCAGCAGCCGTATTCCGAAATTCGCTAAAGCTGAATCTCTATCGCTAAAAATCTATAAAGCTGATTTTGCTATTTTTAGCTACGAATCCAATTCTGTAATGCGCATTGCTAAATTTGGCAGTGGCATAACAATTAAATTTGCCGTAGTTTTAGCTTTTAATGTCATCGCTAAAATTTTTAAATGTTGTATTCTCTATGGCTTTTTAGCAATCGAGATTTAGCTTAAGCTTAGCGAATTACAAAATACGGCTGCTGCAATGAGAAATTCAACTAGACAACATTAAATAAAACAAATAGCTAAAATACAGTACTGCTCTGTATAATACAGAACGGATAGTCACCGTTTATATGTTCATATCAAACCATTGTGAAGGGTATTTAAGATTTATTTTACCCAATATTTCGGCACTCCTTTATTTTAGAAGGGCTAAATTTATTTATTTATTTGATTTCCAATACAACAAGATACAAATCTTATAATTATGGTATTGGATTTTTGTATTCTAATAACATTATTGAGTAAAAAAAAAGATATTTTACAAAGAAAATTTCTAGAAATAAACAAATAGGTTTAAATTAATTAAATGCAAACGTAATAAGATTGATACAGTATTAATTTGGAATTAAAAATTTATATAATTCTTTCTCAAAAAGCAACCCGTTGCTTATGGATTTATTGGTCGGTGGTAGCGAGTTTCAAAGGCGGATTGAATTGATGTAAAAATTACGCTCAGAAACCTGACTTCTATATCTAATATGAATTATATCATATGATCTTCTTGAACGCGTAAAGGATATTCTGGCAAAAGGATACACTGGTTCATGTTTGAAAATTCTTTTGTGTAATAGCATTAGGGTTTTAATTTTTAACAGATTACTCAGAGAAACGCCATAAAGTATATTTTTAAATTGGGAAATATGATCATACTTTCTTAAGTTAAAAACATATCTCAATACAGCATTGAAAGTTTTCTCAAGTTTTCCCACGCTTGTTGAGCCACAACTTGCAAACAGTACGCATTCATAGAGTAAAATTGGCATGATATACGTGTTTGGCAAGTAACTACGAATATTAAACGGTGTGATGTGTTGGGTGTTCCATAGCGTTCGCAGCATTGAACATGTTTTCCCAGCAGCAGCAGTGACATGATCAGACCATGTGAGTGTGTTGTAAAAAATAATGTCAAGATTTTTAGCCTTTTGTACAATTTCAATTCGTTGGTTGTTCAGTGATATCATAGGTTCAAGTGACAGTTTCAGTGTTTTTTTCATTATTATTAAGCATTTGGACTTTGTCTAGCCAGTTAATTACCTTTCGTGATTTTAAAAAAACTGATTTTGCAACACTGAAAAATGAGTTTTTAAAAGTTGACTGGAGTTGTTTGTACTATATCCTTGCTGTGGATGATCAGCTTTCCTTTCTTGAGTATAACCTACGTAATATATTTAATCAAACAGTCCCTTTGATAACTAAAACCGTCAGTCAGAAGAATAAACCTTGGTTTTCCTCCAACATCAAAGAAGCAATGTTCAATAGAAATTTATTGTATTCTCGATGGAAACGATTTAAAACCACACACCTTTTAAATGAATACCGTATTGCAAGAAAAAAAAAAACCAATAAGATGATAAAGAAGGCCAAATCCGATTTCTACGCTAATAAGTTCTCGTGTGCCCTGGGATCCAAAAAGACATGGCAAACTATTCGTGAAATTGGTATTGGCAAAGCAACCACTCATGAAATGTGTTCAATTGATGCTGATAGTATAAATCAAACTTTCTTGAATATCCCCATAGTTGAAGCTGATCGCAACTACTACACTAATATTAATAATTTTGATAATGTTTCTGAGAACAACAAATTCTTTTTTAAAAGTGTAGATCAATGTGACGTATTGAAGTTGCTTATCCATAAAATCTAATGCTGTAGGAGCTGATGGAATTCATCCAAAATTTATTAAACTTCTTCTCCCACAATTAATCCCGTTCATCACGTTTTTTTTTTAACAAAATTATTACTACAAGTCATTTTCCTACTAAATGGAAAAACTCAAAAATTATACCAGTACCTAAATCAAGTTCTGAGTACAGACCTATAGCTATTTTACCTTTCCTTTCTAAAGTTTTTGAGAGGCTAATACATAACCAAATAACTCTTTACTTAAATGATAATAATTTATTAACTGATCGTCAGTCTGGTTTTCGAACTAAACACAGCTGCATAACTGCCCTGTTTAATTTTTCGTCATCCGCTGTTTTCCTTTTGTAAAATATCTCAATAATAGATATCAGTATGTTCAAACCACGTCCAAGACATCAGAATCACTACCCGTTAAAAGAGGTGTTCCACAGGGATCTATCTTAGGCCCACTGCTATTTGCTATTTACTCAAACGATCTCCCTAATGTACTCACTCACTGTGGGATAAGAATGTATGCAGATGATGTTCAGCTCTACATCAGTTGTAATGAAGCCTCGCTGAATAAGTGTGTTAGTACTTTGAATAAAGAACTACATAAAATTTATTTGTGGGCATCTGCAAATGGTCTTGGAATTAACCCCCGAAAATCCAAATGTATTATTATACGTAAACGTCTGGCAAAAATTTGAATTTAACCTTATGCCCAATATTTCCATTAATAATCAATGCATAGCAATTGTAAACACAGCAAACAAACTCGGAATTATTTTTAATAACACATTAACATGGTCTGACCATATAAAATATGCATGCGGTCGAACGTTTTCCATGGTAAGAACACTTTGGCGAACTCAATACTGCACACCAATCAAAATTCGAATACTACTTGCTAAAACGTACTTAATACCCATTTTGTTGTATGGTTGTGAACTTTTTGCAAGTTGTGACGAAATAAGTGAAAATAAACTAAATGTAACATTAAATAATATTATTCGTTATGTCTATGGATTAAAACATCGAGCACGAGTTTCAACATTTGCAATGACATTATATGGCATTTGTTTTAAAGATCTGCTAAAAACGCGTATCTTAATTTTTGTACACAAAATCATCTACATGAAACAGCCTGAACATCTATATGTAAAACTTAAATTCTCAAATATTGAAAGTAGAGGAAGAAGACTAATACCATTTAGACATTATAGCCTTATATCATTGTGGCAATTCTTTATCCATGCCGTTTATCTCTGGAACTGAATTCCATATTGTTCTCAACTTTTATGTAACGCACTTGAGTTCAAAAAGTCTATAATTAATTTGTTTTCCACATTTGATTAATTAACAATAATTACTATTTGATTTTAATAAAATAATTACTTTTGATTATTATTATTAATTTATTTATTTTTTATAATCTATTTCTTTAATACATATATATTGATGATTTTGTAAATAGTTTTAAGTTTTAACATTACAACATTTTGCTAATACTTAAGCTTCGTACAGACGATAGTCAGATATTACAATATTGTCATTTTTCTGACAATGGTGCCATTGTCAGATGCATTAATTTTACACATCTGCCAAATGAAAATGAGCTTACAATGTTCAGACAGTTGCAAGACATTTTAAGGCAATTTTAATGACAACATTGCAATATCTGACCATCGTCTGTACGAAGCTTTAGTTCTGTACTGCAATATGAGACTCTTAATCTTGTGTATGGAACGACAAATAAATAAATAAATAAATATACACAAACCATTTGCTTTTCCAAAAAACTTAACATTTTGTCCAATTTCCAACAAAGAACTTGATGATCAACCGTATCGAACACTTTGGAATGGAACATCAATGCTTTCTCGTATACCTTTGGATACAGCAATTAAAGTTTTTGTACAACTGTGTTTTGCTCGAAATCCATATTGTCTATTTGTCAGCAAGTTATTGTCGTTGATGTATTTATTTATTTGTTGATGAAGTAGTCGCTCAAAAACGTTTGATAAGTACGGTAGAATAGCGATAGGACGATACTCATTGTTCGATTTTGGAGTAGATAGGATCTTAGCATGTTTCCAATTTTGCGGGTAATCGCTTTTTGAAATTATATTATTGAAAATGTATGTGATGTAAGGTAGCTCCTTTGTGTGCCTTCTGAAGGGTTTTTCTTGATTATTGACAAAATTTGAAAATTTATAACAAATTGAATAAATTTATAATACAACAGGTACACTATTTTTTAATTTGAAAGATGAAGTAAATAAGTTTGAAATGTCAAATGTTGTTCAATGTAGATCAAAAGTATAGAAAATATATTTCACAAAAAAAAAAAACGGCATTATCAACCCATTGTGTTTTTTTAAATCACTATCCAGATTTTGAAAATGCCTAAAACAGTTTCAATTGGAAAGTTGGAAATGTTACAAACTATAAAAGTTTTAACAATGTCGAAAACTCAAACTGGAAATGTTACACAAAATTATAAAAATTTTATTTATAAAGAAATAGAAACGGAAGTTATATGACATTTTACTAAAATTTGTTATTATACCCTCCTCCACAATTAGTTGTGAAGAGGGTATATTAAGTTTGTCATTCCGTGTGAAACATTTTTATTATTCATCTCAGACCCCATAAAGTATATATATTCTGGGTCCTTGAGTAATTCTAAGTCGATTTAGCCATGTCCGTCTGTCTGTCCGTCTGTTGAAAACACGCTCACTTTCGAACAACTCAAAATAAATGAACACACTTGGTGCCAAATTGCTTGTAGTTATCGTAAGCAGTTTGGGATTGAAATCCAGCAAAATTGGTTCAGTAGGACCAGAGCTATGAATCATTTTGTAATTTTGTTACAAAAAATAACATAAATGCTGGAACAAGGCACGGAATGAGATAAGATTTTGCAAAAATTTGTTTTATTTGACTGGAAAACACGCTATTAAATTTCGTGAAGATCCGTCCATAATTTACCCTAAGCCCCATATAAACACTACTCCCGGAAAACAGTTTAGTACGCCTAAAACCGTAAAAAATAACGCTAGTGTAACAAAATTTGGTACGTCACAGTTTTTTAGGACTAGAAATAACACTGTGAAATTTGGTGACGATCGGTTCATAATTTACCTTAGGCCCCATATAAACCCTACTACCGGAAAATAGTTTAGTACGCCTTAAACCGTAAAAAATAATGGAATCGTCACAGTTTTATAGGACCATAAATGATACTGTGAAATTGCGTGAAGATCGGTTCATAATTTACCCTAGGTCCCATAGAAACCCTACTCCCGGAAAACAGTTTAGTACACCTAAAACCATAATTAATAATGCTATCATAACTGAAATTGGTACGTCACAGTTTTAAGGGAATAGAAATGACGCTGTGAAATTTCGTGATGATGGCTGACTTCCAAAACGTCAAATGCTTTGTATAAGAACAAAGTATTATGTTTCATTACGCCGCAGTACAATATATATGCAATGCAAACCCTTTCAAAACATCAATGGTAAGTATTAGTAACGCAGCAAAAAAGCAATCAGAGCATCGGTTTTAAAGTTGATGCTTTGGGATATTTGACATTTAATTTGCAAGCAATACAGATTTATTTTAATATGTACTATGCATTGCATCACTTACATTTCAAAACGTTAAAATAAACCGAACACATAGTTGCATTGTTTCGGTACTTTGTACATGTGCATGGTTAAAATACAATAGTAAAACTGTATAGCTTTGTATTAGTACGTTTTGGAAGTCAGCCGATCTGTCCATAATTTACCCTAGGCCCCATATAAACCCTACTACCGGAAAACAGTTTAGTCGCCTAAAACCATAATTAATAACAAATCGTTACAGTTTAATATAATAATAACATCATGCAGAGATTACTCCTTAAACATTCGAACTGTCGGTGGAGGGTATCAAAGATTCGGCACGGCCGAATATAGCACTCTAACTTGTTAATTTTTTAATTTTGTCAAAACCCTGAAGAAGGCACACAAAGGAGTAACGAAATATGGGTTGAAATAAATTTAATATTTTCTTATATAAAAAAGAAAAGAGACCTCAAGCTTAAACATATATTTAATATATATTTCAAATATATGTATATTTTTTTATAATTTCTCATTTTTTCTGTTGTATTTTACAACTGATCCTAATGTTTTATTCTTAAACTGTAGTTTTTTTTTGTCCCAATATTCACAGGAGTCAAAGGTTGGTTTTTTGGAATAAGAATATTTGTTATAAGGATAACACTGAAAAAGAACATTTTGAGCAACGTCCCAATAGTCTTCTTGGCTATCGATTTCACTTTTATTTTTGTTTTAATATTTATATCGTTACCTAAAACGCAAAAAGGACTATCTAACATATTGAAAATTTTACAGGAGAAGCAATAATTTATTTAAAATCGTAAATTGATGAATGGCCTTATGCTGTTAATAATTTATTAATTTTGCAAAAACTATCTACCAGTTGTTTTAACAATTGATAACGTTGCTCCTGCAAACTGTTAGTTAGGTCTTTTAGATAGAGCTTTTTGTTAATAAAATCGCTAATTTTGGTCGAAAGATGTGTTTATGAAATACATCAAAATCAATGAAAATGTCGAATTTATGTTTTTGGTTAGTTAGGGCCTTTTGCGTTTTAGGTGACGATATTTATTTTATTTTTATGTATTAATTCAAATATTTACTTTAATCAAAAACAAATTATATCCTTTAAACTACTTTAAATTTAAGAATATTATTAAACATTTCTTCTAAATCACTTTGATTTTAATTTTCCAGAAGTTGTTTAGCTTGTTCCTCTAATTCGAATGAGGTTGATTTCCATTTTTGTCGAATACTGGACATCAGTGTTACCACCAGCAAAATTCAAAATTACACTTGAAATCAAGCAAAATTACCCGATTTAAATAAAATTACACCTGATACAAAATTGAAGTTTTATTTAATAAAAGACATTTACAAAGAATCGAAAACACAACAAACTCATTGAAAGAAGATCAATATTAGTTAAACTGTTAACAATCTTATTGTAATTTAAAATAAATTAACATTAAAGACTTAAAAAAAATTAATAACCAACATACAATAAAACTCCTAATATGAGTTTAAATTCAAAATTTGGTGTCATATACCTAGGGAAGGTTCAAAATGTTCATTGCCGTTCCTTTATAATGGGTGTTTTTAAGACCGAAAGAGCTAACGAAAGGTTAGCTGTCAAATTAACTGTCATACTGCTCTCACTATTTGCTCAGGAACATCATCATGCTTGACTGCCACTGAATTATCCAAATTTACTATGAAAATCAGCCATCGATTTTCGCAACGTATAGGCGACTTCATGATTTAAATGACACAACTTATTTTTTCACAATTGAAGGCAATGTGTTGACTTAGAGAAAAAAAGTTGTCGAATAGACTTCAAGGCCTGTGAAGTCACTGGTTTATGCTGATATGCCAGCAAGTCTGAGTTTAGACGAGCGAACATATTTGGAAGGAAAATATCGAGAATTCTCTTTTTTTTTCATTCGTGGTCACACATACGAACATGTTGCCGGAAACATTCTGTTAATATTGTTGTTTTTTTTTCTCAAAAAGCAAAGTTTATGTCAACAAAGAAAATGAGAACAAAGCGTGTCGCCGAGTACCGAACACAAAAACCATTATCTTTTCCCCACCCGTAATTTGCTACCAAACAAAATGTTTCCCAGTCTAAATGGGCACCAACAATTGACGTCTTGGAGGTCAACATTGCTCATTTTATTCGATTGGTCGTCTGCAATGCGTTCAAATGGTAGTGCCGTGTATTAATCTGCGAATAAAATTCATTTGTTTTGTGTTTTCTACCATTTTAAGTTTGTTTGGTCTTAAAAAATACTCTTTGTACCATATTTAGTAAACACAATTCCTGCTGGGTTTTATACAACTGGTCCTTTCGTAATTTAGTTTTACAACTGTTAGGGGCGTTAAATATTTTTCAAACTAACGCATTTAAAAGTTTCCAGACTAAAACAAAATTAATTATATGTTGGAGTATTGGAAACATTTCTACCCCTAGGCTAGTTTGTAGTTTTAATAACTGTTTTGAATAAACTTCAGGTTCTAAATCATTCGATTTATCCAAATCTAAAAAGAGTCAACCTTGCGACATTTATTACCAAACTTTTAAAAACAGTTATATATATTTAATGATTGAAGTCTTTTCCTTAAAAGAAACCGAGACTTTGGTTCAGAAGACTGTGTATTTTTTATCAAGAATTTTTAAAAAGAAATAAATGTCATTTGATTTTATTTTGGTATCTTAAGTAAGAATTTCAAATAACACCTGAATAACACCTAAGAGAAATTACCCACGCTCTACCCACGACAGTAAAAATTATACCAAATTCGGGTAATTACCTACAAAGTGGCAACACTGCTGGACATACATGTGTCTGATGTGCACAACAAAATATGAAGTAATAATGCCCGTGAAATCTGCAAACAGAATCTGGCCGTGTTCGTAGCTAACAATTCTCTTAATCCGTCCAGTAACACTATTTTTGTAATTTGAAAGTTAATTTTGCCAACGTTGGTGTAAAATAACACTACATTTTAACTCGTTGGTAAGAAATTATGAAAAGGACGTTACAACATGGATATCTATACACAGCTAGATATCTATTTCTAGAAATAACGGCCAAAAGATCTTCATTAGTACAACATCTGCATATTTCTCTTGTATTGTGATCGCGGAAGAATCTGTAGTCCTTGTTTCTTTTTTATTTGGCTTCTTATGATAGATCTCCAATTGTGATGTTATAGACTTTTTCGAAATGTCCAAAAATATTTTTTTTCCCTACGCGTTAAAGAAAATTGTGTGAATTTTACAAGGGATGTCCCACATACATCCAGAAAAAACTAGTTATAGAAGTTGTTATAGAAGTAGCTATAGAAGAAAGCTTCTTAATAACGAGTGAAAGAAGATATTTATTTCGAAAAGGTAAGCGAATTTTTTATAACCATTTGCATACATATAAATTTTATTTAGGGCCATTATTATAACTTGGCCTTAGCTGTTATCCGACAGTTAACAGACGCTTTTTGACAGATAACACATTATTATCTGTCAATTTAATCTTAACTTTAGCTAACTTCAAGTTGTAATAATGGCCCTTAAAGTTATTTCCAGCTAGCATTTGGGTGAACAATTTTAGTAAAAATCACCTGTTTTTTCTTTTGTTTCCATGATCCCGATAACTTTAGTTTGGTTCAAAATAAAGTTTGTTCTAATAAATAATCAAAAACCAGAATGGTGCTGCTTTTATCGAAGTAAAAATTAAAATAGAAAAATTAAAATATATTCAAAAACTATACAATCGAAGTTATTTTCGGGAATACAAAATTTAATATTAAGATTTTTGTATGACGTGCTAAATTCCCAATTTTGTCATATTTGATAAATACACTGAAATTTATTGTTGAGGGAAAGCAAGCTTCTATGCGCATTTCACTGGTTGGTTAGGCCAGATCATT
The DNA here is from genome assembly GCA_930367215.1 of Pollenia angustigena. Classification (NCBI taxonomy): domain Eukaryota; kingdom Metazoa; phylum Arthropoda; class Insecta; order Diptera; family Polleniidae; genus Pollenia; species Pollenia angustigena. Next base: position 18,437,824 of record OV884061.1, on the reverse strand, counting down.
AGGAAACCTTTTCCAAAGATTTTAGAAAAGCTAAAAATATTATACAAATAAAAACCTAAAGCGAATAAGAATTTTAAACACTCAAAGTCTTACTTGTAACAATATCAAAGCTTTAACAAAACACCAACAATAAACAGTGAATTTTTTTTTTCTTAAACAGAAACAAAAAAATATTCCGAATTCTTTTCTTAACACTTTTCATCGAGGAAACACACGTCGCACAGTGCTTTGGCCCATAGACACAAATAAAAAAAAAACAAGTCTTATATTGTACTTAAAAATGTACAGATCGATAGATAACAAAATAATTCAAATGAATTTTGAAGAATTTTTAAGATTTAACTCTTTTTGGCGGCGCTAGAGGGTGCCAAAGTTTGAGAATTTAAAGTAAAAATGGCTAAACAACTACTTGAGTTAACATGCTTCAGGAAAACTGTTGTAAAACTGTTGCTTTTTAAATTTAGAACTAACTGTAAAAAAAATTTATTGAATTATTTTCTCATAAGTGTTTTTTTATTGGTTTAAAAAATGCTTATTATTTACTTAAGCTCTAAAAATGTCTTAACTTTGATGGAATATTAAAAAAAAAGAAAAATACCGTCTATGGGTTTTTTTCTTATTTCGAATATTTAGACTGCTTTCTAATAACTACAAGAAAAACGATTGAAAAAATTTTACCACAACTTGAAAAAAAAAAATTTTTTTATATGGCTATTTTCATGATTTTTCCTCAAATTTTCATAGTTTTCAGGAGTTTAAAAGACAATAAACTACAAATACTGTGAAATATTAATTCAAACTAATACCGTTTAATAAAAAACAACAAAAATCAAAATATGTATAAAAAATTGTTTGTGTTTGTCTGCTTTTTACGGTATAAGAGGGCGCTGAAATCACAAATGCCCTTGGTTTTTTATTGTTTCAAGAAAATAATTGTAAAAAATTAATTTTCTGGATTACGAGATTGAAATTTTTTTCTGTAACAGCGAATAATTCTCCTATACATATTTTTTAATGGTTTGAAAAATGCTTATTATTTACTTAAGCTCTAAAAATGTCTTAACTTTGATGGAATATTAAAAAACAAAAAAAAAAAAAAAATACCGTCTATGGGTTTTTTTCTTATTTCGAATATTTAGACTGTTTTCTAATAACTACAAGAAAAACGATTGAAAAAATTTTACCACAACTTGAAAAAAATGTATTTAAAAAAAAATGCTATTTTCGTGTTTTTGCTCAAATTTTCATAGATCGAATTAGTTTCAAAAAAATAAACTTGGAACATAATAAGAAATATTAAGGTATTAAAGCGGCTTTATGTAATTATAATGAAACGTAACTAATAACTAAAATAAATTTCAGGGTGCTTGTCCGAAGAAGCATTGGAAGGCAACCACAAAATCGTGAGAAAAGCAAGACTGTCCCATACGAGAAAAACGTCACGAAGAGACACTCATAAAGATTTAATTTAACTCATTTAATACTTTCCTCAGATCCGTTGTTGTCTTCAAAAAGGAATCCAAAGACAAAAAAAAAATATATTTTTGAAGACATTGAGAAATATATACTGAGAGAAAATGTTGATGGCCCAGTTAAAGATGACGAAACAAATGTTTCGTTGAGCGGCAATATTTTTTTGGAAGAATCCAGTACTAAAGATGATTTATTGTAATTAAAAAATATGAACATATGTAAATAAAAAATAAATTAGTTTAAAGAAAATAAATTAGGAATATAATAAGAAATAATTCCAAATAATTCGTTAGATCGGCTCAGAATCACTTTCTGAGTCGATACAAATCATTCTCCCAAAAAAAACTTTTAATGCCAGCTTCCTTAAAAATATTAGCATTTACATACAAATTGGCGACAATGACTTTTACGATAGCTACTATGTCATGACAAAATGTTGTCCAGGTTGGTCAAAAATAAACCAAAGGTTCCATATAAGCCCTCATCCAAAAAACTCATATATGCAGCTGAAGATATCTAAATAATATTCGGCAGAAAGAACTTTTAAACGAATCTTAACCTCATTACATAATTTTGTTCTGGCGGGTCCATGATTGTCCAAAAAGATTACACTCTAGGAAATTTGATTACACTCTAGGAAATTTGTTTTTAAATACTATGCTATAGGGAATCACATGGTCGGGTTTGACCGATTATACTTTCTTACTTGTTATTTTTGCAACAGCATTTTAATCGTTTTTAACTCATTTTTCATTAAATGATGTTTTTGTATCTTTCACATTAAAAATCGGATTCTACCAAATTGGCATACATATATACATATCTAACAAATATCAATTTTCATACCAAATTTTATTACGATTAGATAATTTTTGTAAGTGTTATAGCATTTTTAAGAAAAAGGATATATGGCAAGACCTTGAGTCCTTGTTCAGATTTAAATGAAAATTTACACACACGTTGCTAGTTGTGTGTGTATCAGCATGACCATTCTTTGTAGTTTTGTGGGCATTATTGAAGCTAAAATTACATTTTTCCATTTCAGGACACATGGGAGGTAGGCGTGTCCTTGGACCAATTTCTCCAAAAATTCATATTTTTCTTAAATGGAAATTTTGCATTATTTGTACAAACTCAGAAAAATGATTAATTATTAAAATATAAATAAAATTTAAAACGATTTTTTTATCAGTTTTAAGTTTTAAAAAGAACATATGGGAGGGAGGTATGTAGTCATTTTATTTCTTTAAATGAATCGAAAATTACAACGGAGCATTATCTACGAAAAAGTAAAATCTTAAATGCAGGTAAAAATTAGTTTTTGGGAAAAAGGATATAAAGTAGATGCACCAAATGAAATAAAATTTACAGAATTTTAAGTGCATTATAATCACAACTTTAGCTAAAATAAAGTTTAAAAAAATTGTAATAACTTAATCATCCCTGGCATTGAATATAGAGTCAACCAACGATAAACATTTTTGTGCTCCCGATAACTATTACTGTAAGCTTAACAAGCAAATTTGGAAATGAAACACCACCAATTTTAATTCGGTGAAAGCGAAAGCGCTATCGTCCCTTATAATATTGTGTCCTTGCAAGAACATTTACAAAACTAATATCAATCGTATTATCTGTAAAAGTATTTAAAAAGTAAATTTTCCTGCTGCAATTAGCAAGATATCTTACATTTAATGTTATAACCAGGGCCCGGACTTTTATGCAGTTAAAATCGTGTTTTATGCGCATAAAAATGCACTAAAAATAGAAAAATATGCTTTAAAAATTTACAAAATATGCAGTTAAAATTATCTTAAAATTTTTTATTATTGATAATAAAAAAAACAAACTTAACAAGAAACAAGTAAGAATGCTTTATTCGGCTGTGCCGAATCTTATATACCCCTCACCATTGTGCGAGCAGAATACAGAGCAACTAAATAATTTTTACATATAAAGGGTGGTTAAATTGTAAGGGCCGATGTTGAATGTGAACCACACCTAAACGCCAAGTTTTTTTCCGAATTTTATTTGACATTTCTCTATTTCAGACTTACTCAATTTGAACCATGGAGAGATACACAATCCAACAACGTGTTAAAGTTATCCAGACTTATTATGAAAATGGGCGTTCAAATCAAAATGCATATCGTGCACTTCGTGATTTTTTTGGTCAATTTGATCGTCCAAATGTGCGTACAATCGCAAAAATCGTGGAAAAATTCGAGCAAACCGGGTCTGTAGAAGATGTGAGAACACCAGTGCATGCTCGTACAGCTCGTACTGCAGGAAATATTGCTGCTGTTCGCGATAGTGTGGCTGAAGAGCCGTCCACCTCAACTCGTCGTCGTGCCCAACAATTGCACCTCTCACGCTCGTCGTTGATGAACATTATGCATAAAGACTTGCATTTACACGCTTACAAGGTGCAATTGGCTCAAGAACTAAAGCCTCTTGACCATTCCAAACGTCGTGAATGGGCAGAATGGTGGCAAGAAATGGCAACAGTGGATGATCAATTTTCGAAGAAAATCATCTTTAGTGATGAGGCACATTTTCACCTCAGTGGATTCGTCAATAAACAGAATTGCCGCATTTGGGCGAATGAGAATCCAAGAGTGATTGTCGAAAAACCAATGCACCCACAAAGAGTGACTGTTTGGTGCGGTTTATGGGCTGGCGGCATCATCGGGCCGTATTTTTTCCAAAATGAGGCCGGTCAGGCAGTTACTGTGAATGGTGTTCGCTATCGTGAGATGATAACGAACTTTTTATGGCCCGAATTGGAAGATATGGATGTGGACGATATGTGGTTTCAGCAGGACGGTGCCACTTGCCACACAGCTAACGAAACAATGGCTCTTTTGCGTAACAAATTCAATGGCCGTGTTATCTCACGTAATGGCGATGTCAATTGGCCGCCAAGATCATGTGATTTGACACCGTTGGACTTTTTTCTTTGGGGTTATTTGAAAGAAAACGTGTACGTCGATAAGCCAGCAACAATTCAAGAGCTAAAGGATGAGATAATTCGGCACATTAACGGCATAGAACCTCCATTATGCCTCAGGGTCATCGAAAATTTGGACCATCGGATGGAGGTGTGCCGCCGTGGTCGCGGCGCCCATTTGGCCGATATTTTGTTCCATACATAATTGAGTAATACCAATATATCATAATAAAATAAAATTACAATAATTTCCTAAATAGTTTGTGTTTTATTGAAAATCAACATCGGCCCTTGAAATTTACGTACATATTTACAATACTAAAAACTTCATTATAAATTAAATTTAAATAGCTCATAACTCATTTGAGTTGTAATCATTTTTGATGTTTTTGTTCACCACAACATAGCAAAGTTGTATATAATAATACTAAAATTAGAAATCAACTTATTTGAGTTGTGAACCGTAATAGGGGCCAATAATATATGTGAACAATTGAAAACAGAAGGGGGGGGGGGGGGGGGGTAAGAGGGCCATCACATTGTTAAATCAACTTCTCTCCTCATAAAAACCCAGAATATATATACTTTATAGCGTCTTAGATCTTTATTGTAGAAATTACAAACGGAATGACAAACTTATATATACCCTTTTCCACCTTTGGTGAATAGCATGAGGAACGTTAAAAGTCAGTCTTATAAACGTAAGTAAGGCAAAATAACTACAAAAGTAGAAGTTAAAAAAAAAGTAAAACACAAAATATAAAGAATCAGTAAGACAATCATGTACATTAAGTCACTTGTAATAATATGCATAAGCTGGCTTGAGCCACTGTGCGAATGCATGTTAATCATAAGTGTCAAACCACATTGAACTTAAGAAAACTTTTTATTAAATTTTTTTAAACTGTCAGTTGCTTAAGCAAAGTGCAAAACTGATCGCAATTACATACGAATCAAATGTTTATTGATTTTGTTTTTTATAATTCCTTTTAAAGATATATTTGACCCTACATTTTTTCAAAATCAACGTTTACTGCCTGTTTTTCAAAACAAAATAAAACGGAAATAATAGGTGCATGATTAGATGCTGATATTTCCTCTGTGGTATATTAATTTTCACTACGCTGTTTTCGAAAACAATTTAAATTAAATATGCAAGCAGTTAAGGATTTAAAACAATAAATTTAAATCCCTAATTTTTGTTTAAACTTTATCAAGCTTGCTACGAATTTGTTAACTTAAGTTACCGTCTACAAAATACATATAATTTATGGCAATATCAATTAACTTAAATTCACCATTGTTGAGTCCTTTTACCACATCTTTGAATTGGCAAAAGTTTTCAGCATATTACATAATTGCTTTCAACCACGTCCCCTATCTGATTGTTATAGGCTGTAGAGGAAGACATTAATCCGGATAATTCCTTTTATATGCGGCAACACGCGAAGGTGCTTTACAAAATATTTTTCCCAATAGAAATCAATAAATAAATATCATCGAAGTTTTCTTTTATCTCTTCTGCGGAAGGGTGCATGGCAAACTGAAACAATTAAAACAATATACAATATCAGCAATATATGCAAAAATATGTATTCAAAGCAAAATATGCTAAAATATGCACTTACAAATCGATGCCATTTTACTGCAAAGAACAAAAATGCATTTGCATAAAAATCTAGGCCTTGGTTATAGCATATTCAAATATTTATTTACCATAAACAGTTCATCTTAGCCTCAGATTTAGTCTTCTTTCTATAGAGTTTTGTAGGAGTATTGAATAATTAACCAGAAATTGCGCGTAACTTACGGAGTTTTGCACGAGGTTGATAAAGGCTCAGGAAAGCATTTTAAAAAACAAATAAAATGGCGGCTTTTACAGAATTTTTATTTTTTATCCTTAGCAGATTTTGCAACAGGACTACACCATATACTATTTCTTATTTTGATTAATTTTGTAATCCGGTATTACGTTCTTAAGCTTTTTAAACAAAATCTTTTTCACTGACATCTTTAATATTTTCCTTAGTCTGAGTTCATATGGCTCATGTCTCATTGACAAGATTCTTCCTTTTTCTTCTTTGAACATGAATTGGCGTTCAAATGAATCATGTCATGTTGCCGACATTTTTTTTTTTGTTTTATTTGATATTGAAAACAAAAACAAAATTAAACAACGAATAAGAAAGCAAAACGTAAAGACAGTACATGCATCTGTGTACTCGTTTCTTTTCCCCTCGTCCCTCTCGCCATTAAAGTAGCAATCTTGCCAATAAGACATGAGCCGTATGAACACAGACTTAGCATTGTCAATTAAAACTAAGCTTTCATTTATACAAAGCCCTTTTGTTTGTAATATCAAGAGACTTGAGCAGATGCATTAAAGGTGCTCTTTTATGTACACTAATGGCGATTTCTTTTCTGAGAAAAATGTTGCATTAATGTTACATGTTCTACATTTTTGTGTTCGTTTGTACAAAAAATACAACTGTGGGAAAAATTTTCAAGTTCTTTTGTGAATATGTTGATGAAAAACATGTAAAACATGTTGCATGTTTTACCCTTTCTTTTACTTAAGGTGTTCATACTGCCCTGTCTTACAACTTTGGTACTTACTACTTTGTTTGTACAACCAATGTTTTATTTTGCTTGTCATAATTCATACCGCTCATAATTTTGTAAAAAAATTATTTTAAAACAAAATATAAACATATTTACACATTAAAATCAAAAAAGTCTATTTATATTATAATCGTTTACATTTTTCTAAGCCATTAGTGATGTCAATATTTGTTTTCAAGCCATAATTGCGTTCAGAAACCGCTCAAATAGCTTTAAAAATCGCTCATGAAGTACATTAATTATGAAAGTGTAATAGTTGTAAATAAAAGCAGCTAATTGTGTTCTATTGGAATTGCACAACATGTAACACTTCCAGTGATCAAGGTAACATTAGAAAATGTTATATGTATATACTGTAGCATATTTTTTTCAGAAAAGAAATCGCCATAAGTCACTTTATACGTCCGATTTTTGCAACATTCCTTTAGTATTTCGAATAGATTCTGAATCATATTCGTTTAGCTTATTTAAAACTTTCTTCTAGGTTGCAAAAAATTTATTTTTTGGCAAGCTGGACTTAAGAAGGCTTTTTTATCGAAATAATTGAAGAACCCAGCGGGAAAATAAGGAATTGATTACATAAATAACTAAAAAAATAATGTATTATTTTCGAAAGAATAATAATGCATTCATGGGAATCGAGAAGGTAATTTTATTGACACAATAATTATGATTTGATTACCACGTATATTCTCACATTTGCAGAACAGCGAATGTATTGTTTCTGTACGTAAAAATGTTTCGTGTTTTTTCTCGTTTCCTATTGATTCCATTTTCCCGCTGGGAAATTGCACATTTCATTACTTGTCTGCGTATAAAGATCACCCAAAATTGCGAATCTATTACTCTTATTAATAGTAAATTAAATTTCAAGGGCCGATGTTGATTTTGAATTAAACACAAACTATTTAGGAAATTATTGTAATTTTATTTTATTATGATACATTGGTATTACTCAATTATGTATGGAACAAAATATCGGCCAAATGGGCGCCGCGACCACGGCGGCACACCTCCATCCGATGGTCCAAATTTTCGATGACCCTGAGGCATAATGGAGGTTCTATGCCGTTAATGTGCCGAATTATCTCATCATTTAGCTCTTGAATTGTTGCTGGCTTATCGAAGTACACCTTTTCTTTCAAATAACCTCAAAGAAAAAAGTCCAACGGTGTCAAATCACATGATCTTGGCGGCCAATTGACATCGCCATTACGTGAGATAACACGGCCATTGAATTTGTTGCGCAAAAGAGCCATTGTTTCGTTAGCTGTGTGGCAAGTGGCACCGTCCTGCTGAAACCACATATCGTCCACATCCATATCTTCCAATTCGGGCCATAAAAAGTTCGTTATCATCTCACGATAGCGAACACCATTCACAGTAACTGCCTGACCGGCCTCATTTTGGAAAAAATACGGCACGATGATGCCGCCAGCCCATAAACCGCACCAAACAGTCACTCTTTGTGGGTGCATTGGTTTTTCGACAATCACTCTTGGATTCTCATTCGCCCAAATGCGGCAATTCTGTTTATTGACGAATCCACTGAGGTGAAAATGTGCCTCATCACTGAAGATGATTTTCTTCGAAAATTGATCATCCACTGTTGCCATTTCTTGCCACCATTCTGCCCATTCACGACGTTTGGAATGGTCAAGAGGCTTTAGTTCTTGAGCCAATTGCACCTTGTAAGCGTGTTAATGCAAGTCTTTATGCATAATGTTCATCAACGACGAGCGTGAGAGGTGCAATTGTTGGGCACGACGACGAGTTGAGGTGGACGGCTCTTCAGCCACACTATCGCGAACAGCAGCAATATTTTCTGCAGTACGAGCTGTACGAGCATGCACTGGTGTTCTCACATCTTCTACAGACCCGGTTTGCTCGAATTTTTCCACGATTTTTGCGATTGTACGCACATTTGGAGGATCAAATTGACCAAAAAAATCACGAAGTGCCCGATATGCATTTTGATTTGAACGCCCATTTTCATAATAAGTCTGGATAACTTTAACACGTTGTTGGATTGTGTATCTCTCCATGGTTCAAATTGAGTAAGTCTGAAATAGAGAAATGTCAAATAAAATTCGGAAAAAAACTTGGCGTTTAGGTGTGGTTCAGATTCAACATCGGCCCTTACAATTTAACCACCCTTTACATATCAAAACTTGACAGATTCTATTGCATACTTTTACATGAATCTTAATTCAAAACATTATTTTATTATTATGATTGCCCTTGGGTGCCTAAAAGGGTACCCCAGTAAAAATTGTTTTTATATACTGTGGTGTAGGGTGTCGGTCAAGCCCGATCAATTTTCTTACTTGTTCTTTTTTTGCATATTTCTAATTTTTTGAGTTTTAATGCAAGCAAATTTTATGTTTTGTTCTACTTAAAACTTTTGAGTTAAAAATATCTTGTTTAATAGTTCTTTAATGATAAGATTAAATTATTTATTATTTTTTTATTATTATTTGTTGTTTAATTTAAAGTTTTCAAAAAAATAAAAAAAAGTTATTGAGTAGGTATGTAATGCAATTTAAATTTAGAAACAAAAAATTTTATTTAGATGATTATGTTATTAACAGTTTGGGCCGACTCTGTCGTAATTAAGTCATAATGTTGAATTTTTTTTTACATCTCTATTAATAAACAAAATTTTTGTATCGCTAGTTTTATTAAGACATCAAACCTTAAAACCTCAAACAGCTTTGTTTTTTTTATCGCTTTTTCTACTACTTCTCTTTCATTTTTCCGAGTTTGATACCAGTTTGTGCTTGAATTCTACACTCTTCTCTCTATTTCTTTCTCCTTTCAACCAAAAAACAAAAAGCCAGTTCTGATCGAGTGTTTTTGTGTGTTGTTAAAAGATTTTTTAGCTTTGTTTTAGTGAAGATGCACCTTGGAACATGTATGTACGAGAATGTGTACTATTCGCTAAACATTACGACCAATTGTTAGGGTTTCCCATATTTGTTTATAATATCCTCACCCCAATCCTGGATAGAGTAGTATGCATTTTTGCCGATGTGTATAACACATCAAAATACTCTAAGTAACCGCTTTTGTCAATTATTTTGGTGAATCTGTCAACAGTTATATGTATAAGTTCTTTTTTTAAATTACACATGTTTAAAAAATATATATATATTTAAGTGGGAGATTAGGCCATCATGGCCTTAGCTCATATAAGCAATATAAGAAACTGGCTTTATCTCTCATTTCAGTTCCGGAGACTCTAAAGTTAAGTATTGAAATCTGGCTTAGCATACTAAAGTTTTTCTGCGTGGCGGCCTGCAGCCGTGCTTAGGGGTTTTTTTCCTCCAGTAGGACGCGGCAGGTGGCTTCGCTGAATATAGTTTTCCTGCGTGCGTCACAAGAATAAAAAAATGTTTTTCAATGATAACTAAGGATTTTCCCTTTTACAGAATGTTTACACCATGCATAACAATATTCTGAAAAAATATGGCTTTATCTCTCATTTGCGAAAAAAAAATAGGGCTATATCTCTCATTTCTCAAAATTTTAAATATGACCTTACCTCTCAATGATTGGGCAATAAGGCCATTATGGCTTTATCTCTCATTCAATTGAACAATAAAGCCATCATGGCCTTTTCTCACATGGTTTTAAAGCACCCCCCCATTTAAGTAGGTATTAAGATTTGGCACTAACATTATAAGTAGGGTTCCCACCTTTTTTTGTTGCAAAATCAAAAGTTAAGAAAATAAAGTACACAGTATAAATATAAAGTACAATTTATTTCTCTTTATTGTTACATTTAAAAACTTTTTATACCCTCCACCACAATTAGTTGTGAAGAGGGTATATTCAGTTTGTCATTCCGTGTGAAACTTTTTTACTATTCATCTCAGACCCTATAAAGTATATATATTCTGGGTCCTTGAGTAATTTTAAGTCGATTTAGCCATGTCCGTCTGTCTGTCCGTCTGTCCGTCTGTCCGTCTGTTGAAAACACGCTCACTTTCGAAAAACTCAAAAGAAATCAACAAACTTGGTGTCAAATTGCTTGTAGTTATCCTAAGCAGTTTGGGATTGAAATTCAGCAAAATCGGTTCAATAGGATCTGAGCTATGAATCAAAATGTGGAACCACCACCTAAAAAAAATTGATAATTTTGTTACAAAAACTAACATAAATGGTGGAAAAATGCACAGAATGATATAAGATTTCGCAACAATTCGTTTTATTCAACTGGAAATCACGCTGTGAAATTTCGTGAAGATCCGTCAATAATTTACCCTAGGCCCCATATAAGCCCTACTCCCGGAAAACAGTATATTAAGCCTAAAACCCTAACTAACAATGCTATCATTACAAATTTTGGCAAGTCACAGTTACATAGGACTAGAAATTAAACTGTTAAGTTTCGTGAAGATCGGTCCATAATTTACCATAGGCCCCATATAAAACCTACTTCCGGAAAACAACTTAGTACGCCTAAAAACGTAAAAAATAATGCTATCATAACAAAATTTAGTAAATCAAAGTTTTATAGGACAAGAAATAAAACTGTGTAATTTCGTGAAGATCGGTCCATAATTTACCCTGGGCCCCATATAAACCCTACTCCCGGAAAACAGTTTAGTACGCCTAAATCCGTAAAAAATAATGCTATCATAACAAAATTTGGTACATCAACGTTTTATAGAACTGGGAAAAAGACTGTAAAATTTCGTGAAGATCGGTCCATAATTTACCCTAGGGCCCATATAAACCCTACTACCGGAAAACAGTTTAGTCGCCTAAATCCATAATTAATAACAAATCGTCACAGTTTAAGATAATAATAACATCATACAGATATTTCTCCTTAAACATTCGAACTGTCGGTGGAGGGTATCAAAGATTCGGCACAGCCGAATATAGCACTCTAACTTGTTTTTTATTGCTTTTCGCAAGTTTTATCAAATAATTATCACTGCTAACCAATTGCAGAGCATCTTTACAATCTATATTTAAATTAAAGAAAATAGTTAACACATTTTTTTTTATCAGATTCAGAGACTTTCGTCTCGCCATTTTCTCTTCATTACAGAAAAAAATCTCTCTGTGAATGCTGACGTGGCAGGAATAGAAAGTGTAGAAGAATTTTGCTTACTAATGTTGGTTTATTAATTTTATCATAAATCTATAAAACTTAGTCATCGACCTGACTTGAAATTTTTTGTTGCTGCAACTTTTTAAAATTCTGTTTTAAAATTGCTCTTTTCCCCAGATTATGAAATTCTAGGGTTGCAATTGTTGTAGTTTTATATTTTATATATGTTTATGTAAATACAAATACACCTACAGCCAACTTCAAGTTGAAAAGTGTGAGAATAACAAAACAAAACAGAATTGCAGAGTACCCCACTCTCATCCATAAACTCAATAATTGCTGCAACAGAAATTGCAAGCCTGGACGATGACTTATAAACCGTATTCTAATTGTAGTCAAAGTAGGCGAACTCATCTATAGTTGGTGTAGAAATGCCATCTGATTTGACAGTTCGAACCTATTTGTCTTGATTTGTTACTGTTTTGCTAAGAATGGTTGACATTTCGAGCCGTAAACTCTAACAATGCAATGCAAAAAACCCTATGTTGTTTCTGTTGTTTTTGGATTATCTTTTTACGAAAAATCGTCATGGCATGGTCTTAAGAAAAAATCTCCAATATAAAAAAAAAAAAAAACGCCAACAAATGGCCCTGACTTATATAACGTGAATCTATTTTAAATTCTAGATAAATCTAATCATGCAAAATAAAGTATTTTCGCGTACTTTATTATTCTCATAAAGTATAGAGCACAATTACTCAAAATAACGTACAGTACTTTATAATAAAGTACAAGACTAAAACTATTTAAATGTACTGGTGAATCTCTGGTTCCAATGTCTCCATATGGTTCCACAGGATCTACCTATTCAATTATTTTAAGGTCAGTAGTAGATTTTCAATGACAAGCACCTGTTGATTGCATATTGCACAAAGCTAGGCTACAGTTGGTCAGTAGTACTGGTTACTAAGTCAATAATAAATCAGTACAGTTTCACTATTGACATTTCCTACCGGGTTGATTCTAGACCAGAAATCGGCAAACACTAATATTAAAATATTTTATTAGTATAAGTGAGAATAGATATTAATGCAATAAGTGTTGCCAAAATACTTCTTTTGTAGATATGTAATACTACACTGAAAGAAAAATGCTTCATATATTTAATGAATCATTTTCATAAAAAAGTTTTCCTTGGGTAAATGAAAATTTTCATTGTCTAAATGGAATTTCATAGGTTTGATGAAGTATTTTCGTTAAAATCGCTTCATTAGATTTCGTAATTACGTTAAAAATTTTCATTGGATATATGAAAACTTAAGTTTGTCCAAGTTAAACAAAAAATTTTAATTGGGAACTTAAAAAAACAATATACAAACATAACTATATTCATAAATTAATACAAAATTATAGTTTCCTTAAAAAAATGTTTAATTGTTAATTAAAAAATGTAAGATTTAAAATTTTCATACATCGAATGTTACATGTAGGCCATTAAATTTATGAAATCAAAAAAATTTTTTATAAAAGCAACATATTTCAATAATTCCCTTCATAAATTTTAATTTTCATTATGACAATAAAAATGTCATTATAGTAATGAAACAAAAACTTTTAATCCACTTTCAATCAACGTTGTTATTGTTATTATGGACAATTTAATCTCATATTTACGTTCTTAATTGAGAAAAAAACATAGTTTTTTTATACAAAAACTACACTGCCCCGGTAGACTAGCTGGTAGTGAGCTAGTCTATCAGCACCGAGGTTACATGTTCGAATCCCACCAGAGACAGAAAAAAAAATAAAAAATAAAATAAAGTAAAATAAAATAAGGAAAAAGAAAAAAAAATAAATAAAAAAAAAATAAAAAAAAAAAAATTTTTACTTTATTGAAAGTATTCATCCAATGAATAATATTCATGGATCTAATGTAATGTTTCATTAAGTCCTTTTAATGAAACAGGTTTCATTGATCCAACGAAGCGCTGCATAGGTTCCTTTATAATGCAATTTTTCATGGGATTAATGTCAAAATTCGTTAGTATTGCGAAGAAAATTCTTTCAGTGTAAATTGATAAACAAATTTTTTTTTAATTTAAAATGTTATGTTTTTTAGACTTACTGAAACAAGTCTGGTTTTGAAATAAAGTGCATGCCTATTGTTCTTTTAATTTAATAATCTTTTTATATATTTATTTAGCTAGAAATATCGTGTCTTATAAAAATTTGTTGCAAAATTAAAAGGGGTCAACTTTACCACCAAGTCAGTAACTGTGTTAAAAAATTTCACCGCAGTAGTTACAGGTTAACGAAAAACCTTCACCCTTATCTTGGTTGACGAAGGCGTATTTTGACGAAAATTTGTACATAGTTATGTATAGGGATGGGATTTTTATGCACTAAAAAAATCGAAAATATGCGCATATAATATGCACTAAAAAATCCAAAATATGCACTAAAAAAATAAAAAAAAAGCACTAAAAACCTGAAAAATGTCCACAAAAAATCGTTTTTTAATTTTACCAAAAAGAAAAATAAAAAAAATTCAGTCAATTGTTATTCAGATATCTTTAAAAATCTTAAATAACTAATTTCAAATTTTGTATGTTTAAAAAAATAAGTACTGCTTTATTAAAAGTAAAACTTTGTCTTGTACTTGAAGAATTTCAATGTATTTTCACCAATATGTCCGTAGTTGTCACAAATATCGATATCAACAAGCTCTTCTTACATTAAATCACTCAAAGATTTTTGAATAGAACTCTGAAGCATCAAGCCAGGCCAACATCTTGGCTGCGGTGGAAGGGGAATCAAGGGATACACTTCATTAACAATTGCAATATTATCGAATTGGCTTCTTATTTCCTCTGCAATACGGAATAACCCATGTGAAAAGCAACTAACTTGTAATAGTTCTGGATAAAATATTTTTAACCTATTGGAAACCTTAACCATGTCAGGTGCTGGATCGGTTTAAAAAAGATGGATCTTTTGTCTAAATCTTGAAAATTTTGTATTTAAAGCAAAGCTGCAAAAGAATTTTTTTTATTGATTTTAAAAATTTTTTTTGGATATTTGTTTTGTGTATTTTAAATTTTTTAAGAACTTTTTTTATTATATGGAAATTAAAAAAAAAAATCACTTAAAAATGTCAAAATATGCAAAAATATGCAATTTAAACCTAAATATGCAAAAATAAGCATTTTCACTAAAATATGCAACAATATGCAAAAACAAATCGATGCCATTTTAACGCAAATTTAATGATTCGGAAAGATAATTGGTCGACATCGTTTTTAGACTATCGACAAAAAACATGCATTTGCATGGAAATCGCATCCCTGGTTATGTAAAATTAAAAAGTCTAACGACAGTTTTTCAACAAATACGCCAACCACGGTAAACTTTTTCGTAATAGATTTGTAAACAGTGTCGTATTTGTTGTAATTTTTTGCTAACTACAATATTATTTTTTAAAAACGCCTAACTTTTGGCGCTAAAACCCCATAGTACTTTACAGAGATGGAAAAAACTGACGTGTTCCAAAGTCCCATATCAGTTGCGAAGGCAGCTTTTGAAGAAAAAGACAGAAAGTGGTTTTTGGTAATGAAGTGGCTTCGTGTTAAAACAGGCCGCTACAATCAACACAAATTGCGTGATCAAAACAAAACAAAAACAATAGTTTAACAAACGTTTTGTTTTGTGCAAAAAAAAAATGTATTTAATTATATAAAGAGAAATCACGATGGGTAGTGCAAAGTGCGCAAACGATGCAAATGCGTACAAAAATACACACATTTGCACAACACTACAACAAAATGTACGTATTTGCAATTTGCTCTTTTTTACTTCGTTTGCACTAAAAAAAAACCATGAGCAAAGTTCGTAGTGCATATTTGCTCAGTTGCAAACAAATATAAACAATAACATTTGACATATTAAGTGCCATATTGATTTTAAGAAAACTTGTAAATTGAACATTTTCGCAGATTGTAAAATAAAATAGAGAATTAAATTTAAATTAATTAAAAAGAAACCATTTATTTTAATTTGCTTGTGTTTAATTGTAAACAAATGCAGATTTTTTACAGTGCTGCCAGAAGTTTTTAGTGTTGCCAGAATACATTTTTAGAAAAATAGCATATTTGCACAAAAATAAAAGTGGTATGCTCACGAACAATCATAATATGCACTGCAAATTTACACATTGCAAATTTGCACAATGACCATCGTGATTTTATTTATTTATTAATTTATTTTATTTATTTATTTATAAGTTGGTAGCTTCTATAACAAAACAAAAGTTTTTTATACTAATAGAAGAGCGGACATAGTTATTTGTTTAACAGTTAAGCATAATAAAAACAAACAAAAAATATAAAAAATATTTTAAGATTTAACAAAAATTATTTTAATTAAGTTATAACTATTGAGCAGGTAAAAGGAGGAGATTAAATAATGACATACAGAGTAAGTTATAAAAAGTTTTAAAAGATCAGTAAGTAAATATGTATGTATATAAAAACTGCATAGAGTTTTAGTTACAATAAAAATTAATAATTCTTTTTTTAAAAAGTTGTGCGTTGCTGGTTTCCCTAATGATTGGAGGAATAGTATTCCAAAGACGTATTGCATTTACGAAGAACTGCCAATTTGAAATAAGCGTATGGTGTCTCATTTGTATTAAAGTTCTGTTTCTGCCAAATCGACTAAAACTAAGCCGGCTATAAAGGTAATCAGGTTCGTGAGTTGATATGATTTTATGCAAGAATACCAATGTTCGTATTTTCATATGATCATGGAACTGTACGCCGAGAATCTTCGCTGCGTAGGAGGTGATATGTTCACTATTTCCGTAAAGCTTAAGTCCATAAACATATCTAGCTATGTTGTTGAACGTTACATTAAGTCTGGCTTTACTTGTTGCATCACAACTTGAAAAGACTTCACAAGCATAGGTTAAGGTGGGTATTAAGTAAGTTTTTGCAAGCAGCAGCCTGATTTTGAGTGGTGTACAGTATTGTGTGGGCCATAGAGTACGTAGCATAGAGAATGTTTTTCCACAGGCATTTGTGACATGATCTGCCCAGGTTAACGTGCTATTGAAGATAACTCCTAAGTTCTTAGCTCTATTCACTGCTTCTATTTGGTGGTTATTAACGTAGACTTGGGGTATTTCAATGGCGCGCTGTGTTCTTTTATGTAATAGGATGCACTTTGATTTGTTTGGGTTAAGGCTTAAGCCATTGGTAGAAGCCCACAGTGAAATACTTTGTAAGTCCTCGTGTAACTTATCCACAAAGTTTCTTTTTTTACTACTAATATACAGTTGAACATCATCCGCATACATTCTGATATTGCAGTGTTGCAACTGATCTGGCAAGTCGTTAGCATAAATTGAAAAAAGTAAAGGTCCAAGAATTGAGCCCTGCGGTACTCCTCTAGTGACTGGGAGAAAGGAGGATGTTAACGACGGATTGGTTTCTACACACTGTTGTCGCCCAGTAAGGTATGATCGCATTAGTTTCGAAGACGTAGGAGAAAAATGTATCATTTTTTCAAGTTTTTGTATTAAAACAACATGGTCAACATTATCAAAGGCCTTTGAGTGGTCTAGTAACACCAACAATACTCTATGACCACCATCTAGCTCTTTTCTAAGATCTTCAGCTACGTCAATGAGAGCAGTGGTACAACTGTGCTTTGCACGAAATCCAGATTGTTTTGATGTAAGTAGGTTGAAATCATTGAGATATTTAGTTATTTGTGTATGGAGTAATTTTTCAAAAGCCTTAGATAGATACGGTAGTATAGCAATAGGACGGTATTCGGAAGATGATTTTGGAATGGGAAGGACTTTGGCCCGTTTCCAACTTGTGGGATAGTTACTAGTAGTGATGATGTGATTAAAAATGTGGGTTATAATCGGCAAAATATATGGAAGAACCATTTTTAAAAATATCGGATGGATATCATCAGCTCCTGTGGCTTTTGATGTAATAGATAAACAGCTTTTTAAGACATTGAACTGACTGACACATTCAAAACTAAAATGTTTTTCGGGTGTAAAGTTGCTTTGATAGTTGCTGTAGTACGAGTGGTTTGCAAGTGGCATTGGTATGCTAAGAAAGCTTTCATTAATGGAGTTTGGATCTGTAGTCAGGTTTCCGTAAGTTGCTTTTTGACGAACAACAATTTCCCTTATGGTTTTCCAAGTATTACGTGAATTAGCCGAGTTCGCATATTTGTCGGCATAGTACAACGTCTTGGCTTGTCTGATTGCTCTTGTAGCATTTTTCCTTAATGTACGGTAATAGTTATACAATTCAGTTGTTTTGTACCTCTTCCAACGGGAATAGGAGATATCACGTTCTGTAACGAGTTGTTTTATGCTTGAAGTAAACCATGGGTTATGGCTGCTTTCCATTCGCTTTGTTTGTATTGGTACAATAATATTGTACATTATTTGTAGGTGGTACTCCAAGTATGCGATCTTTTCATCTACGTTTGGCAGGCAATATATATAATTCCAATCTATTTTGTTGATTTCTGACTCTAAGGCTTGTAGATTAACACGTTTGAAGTTACGAAAGCTTACTAAATTGCTAGCAGGGTGCAGTACGAAATTGTAGGTTAAAAAAATAAGATCATGTCTGGAGAAACACGATGCGGACAGCTGTTCATACATTAAAATATTTGATGTGTTGGATACGAAGAACAAGTCAATTAAAGTACAGTTTGTCAAGGAAAAATGTGTCGGCATACTTATGTTTGCCGGATAAAGACCAAATGATTTCATATTTTCCATAAGATTTGAGCTAGCTAACAGGTTAGAATTGAAATCACCTGCTATAACAACATCATTGTAAAGTGGCGTTAATGCCCTTATTGTTTTGTTTTATAATGTTATTTACTAACTGAAATATTATTTACTTGTTTTGTGGTAAACTTAAAAGTTAAATTTTTACAACTCTTTTGCAAATTTGTGCTCAATGTATTGTGGCAAAAAAGGTGGTGCAAAGAGAAATAAAAAATACTTTGGTTACATACTTTATGTTAATTATTTTATGAAGGTCTGAATTAAATTTTGATAATTGAATTAACATGATTCAAATAAAATGAAGTTTATTAAATGAATATTTTTAAATTAAATTAAGGATTTTATTTTGAGTTCCAAACAGAGCAACAAAGATATTTCTAGGTGTTCCACTTATAGTGTGAGTTGCTGTATGTATTTTACTGAAATATGTAAATTGCAATGCCATCTCATTGCATACAAATTCAAAGCTTAATTGGCTGTTGGTGCGTGAACTTTTTTGACGCCACCGAAAAAGTAAAAACGTATATTTCATAGTTTAAATGACCTATGCGACTTTACTATGCCAAATTTGATATTTGCAAAAATTAAATTTAAAAAGAGTTAAGTTTTTCAAGAGCACTGTTTCCCAATAAACGGGTCGTAAAAAGGGCATTTTAAGGAAAACAAGTAAGAGTTCTATATTCGACTGTGCCGAATATTTGATACCATCCACCGACGCACAGTAGCGCCCGTAGAGCAAACGAGGTTGCAAAAATCAAAATTTTCATGAGCACCGACGAAGTTTTGAATAAACTCATGTTATAGGAAACTTTTCAACGATTTCAAATCTGCCACTCTTAATAATATCACATTTTTAGTTTAGAAGATATAGCCGTTCAAAGTTGACCGACTTTCGGTTTTCAAAAAAACACACAATTTTTAGTAAATTTGTTGCGATTTCAGGTGTAATATCACGAAAAATAGGTAACGAATCGCCTTATTTTTTGTTTGTATTGATTGATGCATTTATTAAATGTGTAATGATAAAAAAAAAATGAACTGTTTGCTTTGTGTTTCTCCTGGTAAATCACTATTTAAAAACTATCCGTTTTTTCACTATTTTTCAACTTTGACGGAAAATAACAAAAATCTATATTTTTCTATATTTGCCATATTTGCAAAATCTGTTCTTTGATTATTTCTTTACATAATTCAAAAATTTTATCTGCCCGTACGTGCCCGTTTGGCTTCTAGAGGTAAAAAAGGTTAAAAAGACATGGTTGCCATACTAATATTGCGGTTTAATAAAATTCTTTAATTTGGCCCCTACAGCGCGTAGGATGCTCCTAGATGGGTCAAATGTATGACCAACCCCACTTTATTATTTATTGCCGAATTTCGGTTTTTTTAGTTATTTCAATAAACTAAACCATTTTTGAGTTACGCGAATATATGTGTGACATGGAATTACCCATATACCGAAAATACAGAAAATTGAAAAAATAAATTTAAAAAAAAAAAATTTTTTTTTTTAATTTGTTGGGTAATAATTTAGAACCCTAAAGAAAAAAAAAATAAAAACAATCTAAAAATGTAAAAATAATTTTTTTTTAGGTACCATAAAATTGATTTTTCTACTAATTTTAACTTTGATAACCCATAAGTAGGCCCCTACACAGCGTAGCACCCTTTTCAAATGCACATTTCATAGGCTGAACAGTTATCTATCATATGCTGTTTAAACTGTTCAATTACCTTATTCGGTTCAAAAGATATGATTTTTGCAACGAAAAAACTCAAATGGCGCCACTGTGCGACGTTAATAATATTTAAGGAGTGGGCTTTATTTATTAAAATGTTCGCGTACTAAATCGTGACGTACCAAATTTTATTACAACAGCATAATTTGCTACGGTTTTAGGCGTACTTAACTGTTTTCCGAGAGTAAGCTTTATTCATATGTGGTAGGGAAATTTAAAAAAACTTCATATACCTACATACGTACAAACATATTACATGTAATTCCATTCTAACTTTTTATTGTTTCCTTTTATTTCAAATTTACTGCCTGTCCCTCGATTTCGAATAAAACTTTCGTTTGCTTAACTTTCATTTTAAAATTTTGTTTTTAGTCTAAATTAGATCGAAATCGAGGGACGAAAAATTCAATAAAAACAAAGCAAGGGAGGGGAAGAATACAACAAAAACCCAGTTCGTTTATTCTCAAGACCACATTATATTTATTCGTCATAAGAAATCTAACAACAACAGATTACGAAAAATTTAAATGGGATTACATATGGGCATTTCCATGTCATCGTACATGACATTTGTTCGCCTTCAGAGCGATAGATATTTGGCAAAAATAGTAGTAACTGGAAAATTTTTTTTATCATTATGTTTCATTTAGAGGGAACTTTATATGAAAAAAAAATTTTTCTAATTCGGAACCTTGTTGTCCAAAATATCGGGCAAAATAAGTGCATACCGTACGTGACATAAAAAGGAAGTGATATTTGTGTGAATGTAAAATAATACGAAAATCTGCGAATTGTGGGAGGTTTTTCTCCTTTTTTTAATTTCATACATTAAACCACATATTTTTTCTTTATAATCCGTATTTGGAAAAAAATTTTTTTTTTTGGATGGTTTTATAATGAACCAAATGTAATATCGTACGTGAAATACCGTACGTGACAGATGGGACCTATGGTTAATTTTGGATCTAACAGCACAACATTTTGTCATGACATAGTAACTCTCGTAAAAGTCATTGTCGCCAATTTTTATGAAAATACCAACATTTTTAAGGAAATGACATTAAAAGCTATTTTTGGGAGTAGTACTTGTATGGGAGCTAAGGTAAAATATGGACCGATTCCAATAAAATTTGGTAAGATGATATTGATTGTAATAAAATAAGGTTGGACCAAATTTTAACTAAATACCAACATAATAAGATGACGCATTTAGTTGCATTTTAGTACTTACAATATCGTAAGTGACGAACTTTAAAAGCTTATAAAATTTTTTTTATACCAATTTAAAAAAAAATTTCGATTAATATTTTTTTGCAACAAATATCTTGCTTTGAACTTTTATTTTGAAACTCCTAAGACTGATCAATTTCAAATGATAAAGACAAATGATGTTTTTGCACCACGTACGTGACTTTAGAATAGCATCCAAAACAAACACAAAAATATACCGCTAATCGAACTATATATTTGGTCTTTCCTCGTGGATCTTGTTCATTGTTGTTGTAACATTAATTTCAAAGCATAATTCCAGGGTTGCCAGTATCTGTATTAATTCGGCAGAATATTGAAAATCGTCAATTGCAGTTCCTAAAAATGAATTAATAAGAAAGTGAGTAAAAACTTTTATTTTTTGCTTTTTAAAAATTGTAATAAGCTATAAATCGGTGGTTTTCTTCCGCAACCTCGTAACTCAAAAACAACTTCTTTTCAGGAGAGACAAAATACTTTTGTTTTACCAAATATTTGAAACTTTTTGCTTTATATTCTTTTATAATCCAAGAATTAGGAAAATTTCCGATATTCCGCCAAACAAAAATGTTGCAAAATTGTAAGGCGGTATTTACTGATTTCTTTTCCGGTTAAAACAAAAAATCGGTACAAATAGAGTTACGCGGTTGCGGAAGAAAACCATCGAAATACCTCGGCATAGTAAAGTTTGGGTGTTTTTTCCTTTCTCCCATATTTGAAAAAAAGTTTCAAGCATTTTAATTTTTTGAGTCGTGGTTGACATTCTCATGGAAATGCCCATATGTGGCCACAAGCAATAAGAGCTTAAGTATATATATGTATATACCATATAGGACGCTCCTAGATGGGTCAAATGTAAGACCAGCCCCACTTTATTTTTTATTGCCGAATTTCGGTTTTTTTTTAGTTATTTCAATAAACTAAACCGTTTTTGAGTTACGCGAATATATGTATGCTGTGCAACCTCTTACATTTTCGAAATAACGGTATATCTTAAAAACAAGAGCTAACCTAAAAAAACGGTTAGCACCACTGGATTCGCTGTTCGCGATTCCCAATTAGGGTAAAATGCCAGCCAGGTGCGCGGCTGCTCTGTTTTCTACAACTTTCACAGTGTACTTATTGCTCAAAATTACAATATTAAAACTCTATTTTAATATTATTTTTTTTAAGGTTGCGAAAGGAAAAAAATCATATCTTAAAAAAGAAAAAAAAAAAAACACCTCCTTCAAAGTTTCAGAATTTTTAAAGAACAGTTTGAGGTAATACACAAAAAAAATCAGCCAAATAAAAAAATAGGTTTTTGACTTAGTCCGTTTTTAAAATATAACATTTTGCAAATATTACATTTTTCAATTTTTTTTTTTCAATAGATGGTTTGTAGCCCCAAGTATTCTCTTTAAAATGACATTAAAATCATCTTCGTATGTCAAGTAGTTTTCGAGATATTGAAGAAATAAGCTCAACACATTCGGCTAATTCGGCGAAATTATGACATTTTGAATATGACATAACTTTCGAAAAACAAATTTTAAAATTTTTTTCGTCCATATATGTTCCTAATAATATAAAAGGAACCTTCTTACCAAATTTCATTAAAATCGGAAGGGATCGTGTCCCACTCTTGGTCGTTTTGACATGGAATTACCCATATAGAATGGAAAAATTAAATAAAAGTGCTAAGCAATGTTTTAAAATGTATTTTTTGTTTATATTTTTGCAAGTTCTTTATGTTAAACATGTGTATGTTGACAGTTTAAGTTAAGGTTTAAACCACCACCGTTGGCCGCTTAAACTAGCAAAACAAAGTTAAAAAAATACAACTCAAAAAGTAAATACGGAGATTAAAGTTAATTTAATCGCTAATCTCTAACCCAAAAAGTGGCTCTTAAAGTTTAATTACAAAGTAAAATTTTTAAAATTATCAAGGACCCTAAATAATAATTATGCTCATTTTTAGGTACCAAAAATTTACCACTTTTAAGAATTATACTTTAAAAATTGCTTTTAATTATTATGTTATTATTATGAAAATAAATATTTGTTAAACATAACTATTGTGATCGATAAATATTTATTTCTCTTACAGATAACTTTTACCAAAGATTTTTATGGTTTTTATTTACGATAATATTTATTTTGAATATTTTCTTGATATTAAGTGTTTTATTTTTGCAGATTGTTTATGTACATATACATACATATACATTAGACTGGTCGCAATTTTTTTTTTAAATTTAATTGTTTGCGCTGCTTAAAATATGAGGTTTGGTGTAAGAAATCATGATCTAATTTTTCAGGTCAATCCGACGGTGCCTAGCCATGCCGGGTGGGGCCCAAAGTTCCCCATATTATAAAAAAACATCTTTTCTATCAGATCTTTATAGTTATACTAGTTGAAAAGCCGAAAATCAAAAATATGGCTTCGTTACGATCTTCCGCAGAAAAAGTACTTCAAGTGTGCCAAATTTCAGCTTCCTATGTCATCAGATGGCTTCAGAAAGTTGCGGAAAGAATAGGACATACATGCAAACATCCTGACATACTCAGAAATTATATATTGTATAGATAGATTAACATATGTTCGCGCAACTCAAAAACGCTTTAGCTTATTGAAAAACTAAAAAAACCGAAATTCCGTAATAAAATTTACTTTAAGAAAGTTAAAACTTTTTTCTTTATGTTGGCTTTGGTTTTCGAGATATACCGTTATTTCGAAAATTAAGGACGTTGCACAACATATGGGCAAATCCTGCGTGACGAATGCTACATTCGCACGCGTTTTCTGATTGAAATATACACATTTTTTGGTCTTTCAAAAAAGATAGCTTCAACTTATATATAGTATTTAGTGACATTAATATGTACTTACCAATGGCATATATCATAATTTCTTAGCAAGTATTTGTTGCGAAATATTTGTTCACAAAGTTTTGTGACGCACGCTACAAAAAGTGGAAGTAACTTCAAAGGTTGAAATGCGTTTCCTAATTTTTAGCGAATTTGGCATGCTAAGGTATACAAAATCTAATTCCTAAAAGAAAGATGACTATCAGGCATGTTCTGAAAATCACTTTTTCGTAAAGTGATTTGAAATCACTAAAAAGGTGTTCTGCCCACAAAAATTTTTGAAATCTCGTGATTTAAGACCGGTTAGATTACAGCATGATGATTTCAAATCACTTGAAGTTTTTTTAAGCATTTTGTTTTTAGATCTGTAATAAAATTATCACAAACACTTTAAATGATTTGTTCTTTATTTTTTTTTGCATTAAAATTAATTATTTGGCACGGGAGAACCTTAAAATTTACAAATTTAGGAGGCCGCTGTATTTTTTGCAGTTTTGTTTACATTTTTCGTGATTTACTTTTTAGTAGTCTGTGGTTTCCAGAGCAAAAAAGTCTTAAAGTCGTGTAGCATATGACTATTTTCTGCAATTAAATTAAACATTAAAAATAAAAATTAAGTTTATTTGTTACAAAAAACTAAAAGTAAACCATAATTATGAAGTTTGATTCGTTAAATTTTAATATATGACGGTTAAAAATTAGTGAAAATGGCAACCAAACGTACTAAATGAATGGCAATATTTTAAAAAGAAGCGCACAGTTGTTTTCTCGTGGTTTAGAACAATGAAAATCACGACTAAAAATTAAAAATCTCGTGATTTTCAGAACACCAAAATATTTCTCGGGTGATTTCAAAATCGTTCGTGATTTGAAATCACAGTGATTTCAGAACATGCCTGTATAAGAGAAATCTCAACGCACTTATTCGCAGCCAAAAAATGTTGTGATTTTTTGACAAAAGCCGTGAACCCTTTGTGACGCACGCTACGTAACGCACGCTACAGTTTTTCCAGTCGTATTTTATTATTATATTTCATTAATTTAAACAAAACAAATTATAATTAGTATTGTGGTTATTTTGTTGAACTATTTTATGGTTTTTAATCCAAATTTTTAATATTTTAATTAGGCTTAAGTTCATGAAATTTAATTTTCATTAAATTATTTTTATGAAGAAAGGAATTTTTACAACATGAAAATTAATTAAAATTGTTATTGAAAAAAAAAAAAAAAACATGTAAAGTCAATTAAAATGGATAATCATTCAGGAAAGCAAATTTCGATCTACCAAATGTTAAAATACAATTTGGTTTAAGGATTGATGTTTGACTATTGACGTCAGCAGTCGTCGATGGCTGCGAGTGTAAGACGGCAAATCCATCTGAGGAGATCGAGTGGTTGCGATCGAAACATGTCATGGTAACCTGCCGGCCAGGGTTCGAGCCCGAGCCACGTCAAGAATGAAAGATTATCAATAACAATTTTAATTAATTTCCATGTTGTAAAAATTCCTTTCTTCATAAAAATAATTTAATGAAAATTAAATTTCATGAACTTAAGCCTAATTAAAATATTAAAAAAAACAAATTATATTTTTATGAATTGCATTTCTTAAACTAATTTCTTAACTAATGAATATCAACTTTTTTTTAACGAAATTTATATTTTGATAAGTTTGCTGTAAGTGATATTTTAAGCACAAAAATCACCTAAAATAATGCTAAATTCACGTATTTCATTAAGAAATCAGCAGTGGGGTAGGATTTGGTAAAAATTATTGCATAAACGATCATTGAAATACATATTTTTTAATATAAAAATGAAATTAAACATCTAGTATTAAATTCCGTTAAAAAAAATTCATTTGAAAAATTTTTGGTTGGTGGACTGTTTCTGGGATTTGCCCATATGTTCGCGTAACTCAAAAACAACTTTTGATTTTATGTATTCACAAAAGACGAAAAATTTTAATTTATTTAAGAATTTTATTAAACCGCCACATCTTAAATTTTATTGCGGAATTCCGGTTTTTTTTAGTTTTTCAATAAGCTAATGCGTTTTTGAGTTGCGCGAACATATGTCAATCTATCTATACAGTATATAATTTCTTAGTATGTCAGGATGTTTGCATATATATACTTTTTCTGCGGAAGATCGTAACGAAGCCATATTTTTGATTTTCGGCTTTTCAACTAGTACAACTATAAAGATCTGATAGAAAAGATATTTTTTTATAATATGGGGAACTTTGGGCCCCACCCGGCACGGCTAGGCACCGTCGGATTGACCTGAAAAATTAGATCATGATTTCTTACACCAAACCTCATATTTTAAGCAGCGCAAACAATT
Organism: Pollenia angustigena; assembly: GCA_930367215.1. Classification (NCBI taxonomy): domain Eukaryota; kingdom Metazoa; phylum Arthropoda; class Insecta; order Diptera; family Polleniidae; genus Pollenia; species Pollenia angustigena. Next base: position 18,410,705 of record OV884061.1, on the reverse strand, counting down.
TAATTAAAAAAAAAAATACCATACAAGATGCGACCAGTCTAATATACATATATATTTAAATGAGTTATAACAGTTATGTTATTTCTTATTCATAACTATTAAAAATATTTAGTAATATATCTATCGAATAGTAATAGTTATGCTTGAGAAATACTTTGATTTGGTTCTCATAATAGTTATCATCAATTTTTAAAAATAAAAAATAAATTGAATCGTAATAATTATTCGCATTTTTTATCGAATAAAAGTTATTTGAGTATGTATTTACTCATTTTGAAGTGTAATTAAGTTATTAAAACTACGAGTAAGATTTTGACCTTTATTCAGTTTAAATATTTCTGCAGTTTTCAGAAAACAACAAAAGATTGAAAATGCAATTCAAAGATATTTAAAAAAAAAAAAATAATACATTTTTATACCAACTACCTGTATCCCTCTTATATGGTTATATTGTTACTTGAAGTGTCACGAACAAGGAAAACGGTACTCGTATTGTTAAATTCGAAACTATTCATCCCTCACTTTTTGCGCTTCCTTCCAACGAGATTTTGCAATTCTTTTTAGCTTGATAACAGAAATCTTTGTTTATTGTTTTAAAGCAACATGAATACTGTTCTAATTAATTAAAAAATAAAACACTCCAATTGAACATTTTTAAGTATTCAGATTTCCGCTTAATTGACGTAATATGAAGACATAGCATAATGTTGCTGCTGAAATTTGTTGTAAATGTTATTTCAGATAAATATGTTATATGCTTCAATTTCTGAATTAAAAGTAATCATAACATACAAATGTATAGAAGGATGTTGTGATAAGTTCCCAAAAATCGTAAGTAGCCTTTTTACACTGATCAAAATCTCGGTGAAGCACGTTGAAGATATAGAATATGTGAACACTCGTTTACATTGTTCACTTCTAACATCAATCAAAAATGTCACCATTACTGAAAAAAGCTTTTTTTTTAAATTAACACAAAAATGTACTTGGAATTAATTTTGTTAAAAAATACAAAAAAAAAAAAAACAAGTAAACGTGCTATATTCTGCTATGCCGAATCTTAAATACCCTTAACAATGGTTTAATATGAACATATCGAGCCATAACTGCGGAAATAATGTAAGCGCCAAAAATCAAATTTTACAGCACAGATTTTTTTATTTTATTTCCTATAAATTTTGTGGGAAATCGACGCTTACGATAAAATTGTTCTTGCTATAAAATCGTAGCGGTACCTTATGTGACCATGCCATTTTAGGAGATGATGCAAGTGTTGCCAATAAAGTCATTTATTTATAAAAACGAAAATTGAATTGATGTCGCTTACGTAATTTTCGCGGCTAGGGCTCGATTAATACGGTGACCGCCTTCCGTATTATACAGATCAATACTGTAGTTCAGTAATTTGTGTTATTGAATATTCTAAATTTGAGCTGGAATAGCATTTCAAATGTATTTGACTTTCTCATAACTGGAAGCTTGTAAGATTGTTCTTTCTAGCTTGAAAACTCGCTAATACACATTAAGATCATCAATTAAAACTATTGCATTCATAGACTAATTCATAAATAAAAATAAAAAATATTTGATGTTTACAAAAGGTATATAAAACAGATTTTGAATGAAAATTTGTTAAATGATCTTTTTAATTTCCTGAAATATTTTTTATGAATAAGGGGGTTAAAGTTTAATAAAAATTTAGCAAATTTAATATTGATTAATTGATTTTTGAATCTTTTTTAGCAATTGACTCTAATTTGAAGCGATGCTCATATGAGAGTCTTTTGTCAACATTAATTATATAAGAATTTTTTGTGAACGCAAGTTATTCAAATGTTATTATATTGTGATGCACAAGTAATATATACATATATCGATTTTTTGATAGCTTTTGTCATGAGGAAAAAAAGTTTTACAACGAAATATCAAAAAAAAAAAAAAAAAATTTTTTTTTTTAGCGTACAAATTCACCTTGGAAAGGTAACACTTAAAAAAAATTATGTCAGCCAATAATTTTTCAATTAATTTTTGCCGGCACAAATAATTTTCTTAATAAAGAACAGCTGATGTCAGATGCTTTGTCACTAGAAAGTAGAACTCGTTCTTAACCAAAAATGTCATATGTTCCGAACACAGAGAAATAACACATGATATTGTTTGAAGGGGTTCAGACGATATGCACAAATTTAACATGTGAAAAAATGACGATCCACATGACAAAGACCACATAATGTGAACAAAGCTTAATACAATTCAAGCTGAGATTTGTTCGTTAATAATATTTTCTCTCTCTTAAAAAGAGGAACGTCAAAAACATATAAAAAAACGCTGTCCGGTCATAATGGGTGAAACATGGCGAAATTGAATTTTATTTCTTAAAGTCAAGTTTAAAAATTTTTTTCTGATTTTTATTTTGTGCTTAGAAAAATGATTAGATATTTTTTTTTTTTTTTTTTTTTGATCAATAAATAAAAGTAACATTAGAATAAATTTTACATTCTGAGTCAATTATAAAATTCGAAAAATAATTATTAAAGAATAACAGCCGTGTTCATAAAAAGTTCGTATTTTAAATTAAAAGTATGTAACAGCTATCAAACGCTTTTGTTTTATAATGTATTCATAAACGTACATTAACAGCTTTTTAACTGTTAAATGCATGTAGCGATTTTATGTCTGAGTTGGCAACTCTCTTTAAGTTTTTTTTGCCATTTTATTGCTAGATAGTTTATAATAAACATATGGGGGTTTTAATGTCAAGTGACCTTTGGTTTCGATGTCTTCCAATTTGGATGAAATGTGCAGCAAGGTTAAGAAGCTTAGACACAAATTTGCAGCAAGAAAAAGTTTCTGAGTTAAAGTGGGTCGAAATTTGAAATTTTAGCCATCCCTGTAACTTATTACCCGGTAAACGTATTAAATATAAAGTATACCTTGAAAATATGCCCTACAAATTTAAAAAAATATGCAAAAAATAACATGAACAGGCAACTAGCCAGGCGGACGTATCGTTATCGTTAGATTACTTTAAAAAATAATTCTATATCAAACGGAACACTAAAAGATTGGCCCAAATTTATATGTAAAACGCCAAAAACGTATATAATTGCTTTTTCCTTAATATTTGGAATTCATAATGTATAAAATTTTAAAGTTTTAAATAACATTTATATTAAATGACAACCTGTTTTGTCTTACAATTTTCGAGTAAAAATTAAATGGTGAAATTGAAGCAACACCATGGGTATACAGATAAATATTTAAAAGAGAAAAGCCAAAAAAAGTTTTTTATGGCGGCATGAAATAACCCCCCAAAAAAATAATGAAATAACCCCCAAAGCGTGGGGCCTTATTTCATATGCAAGAAAGCCCCAATTTTGAAAATGAAATTAGCCCCCAACGAAAAGAAATAATGCCCCAAACATAAATGAAATAATTCCCTAATTTTTGGGGGGTTATTTCATATGAAATAAAACCCCAATTTCTGAAATGAAATAAGAGCCCAATATATGTAATACAATTAATTATACAGTTTTGCTTTAAAGAATCACGCGATGGATAGCATGGTATGATATGCCAAACACAAGCTTCGCCAACTAAGGCTTTTCTGCATGGCCGGCCTTTGGCCGGGCGCAATGACTTTTTCCTCTATGGTATAACAAACACCGGCTTCGCTAACTAAAGCTTCTCTGCATAGCGCCAGGATTTTCTCCTCTGTAGTATAAAAATACCGACTCGACCCGGCTACGCAGAGAAGCTTTAGTTAGCGAAGCCGATGTTTGGTATACCATATAGAAGAAAACCATTGCGCCCGGCCAAAGGCCGGTTATGCAGGGCCGCTTTATTTGTAGAAACCGGTGTTCTGTATACCAAAGTGGATAAATCCTTGCGCCCAAAAACTTTTTCATTATAAATTTGAAAATGAAATAATCCCCCAAAAACTATATTGGGGCTTTATTTCAAAATTTTTTTTGGGGGATAATTTCATATGAAATAATACCCCAATTAAAAAATTTAAATAACACCCCAAACCAAATGAAATAACCCCCCAAAAATCGTTTTTGTTGTTCTCTGTACAAACCTTTGGGGGGTTATTTCATTATTTTTTTGGGGGGTTATATTTTGGGGGGTTATTTCATGCCGCCGTTTTTTATATATTGCGAAGGCATCTAAAAAAATTTAACATGTATCAAAATATGACTCAAACAGGCAAAATATGCGCTAAAAATTTAAAAAAATGCTGCAAAAAGGCTCATTTAACCAAATTACACCCTTCACCGACAGTTAGAATATTTCAGAAGTGGGATCTATATGATATCTATTATTAATTTGTCTTTATAAAAACATCAGCCAGCATTAACATTTGTTGCGGTTTAAATCTATATTAAATTATTGACCGACAATCCAAAAATTTTATGCTTTTTTTTAGCAGTTTTAGCTTGAGTAAAATATCACGATTTGCAACAGTTTAAGCCAAATTTAAATGATTTTCAGGAGGGAGATTTATATTGGAGCCATGGTAAGTTATGAACCAAACAACCCAAAATTCTGCAGAGTGATATCAATAAATTTCAATACAGTTGTGAAATTTGTTTTACCGTTTACAGTGAATTTCAGAAGGCTGCCAAATTCATTACATTTTTTCTGGGCATATGAAACTAAGTTAGAAGAAATTTTACCGCAATATCCATATCTGCTACGGTTTTAGGCATATTTAATTAATTTACCACAGTGGTCTTTATATGGGGCCTATAGTAAATTACGAAGTTTATAAGTGCAATTTCTAGTCAAAACTGTGACGTGCCAAATTTTGTTATGATAACATTATTAATTAAGGTTTTAGGCGTACTAAACTGTTTTCCGAGAGTAGGGTTAATATGAGGTCTAGGGTAAATTTGGACCGATCTTCACGAAATTTTACAGTGTGATTTGCACTCGAAAAAAACGAACTTTTGCAATATTGTATATCATTCCGTGCATTGTTCTACCATTTATGTTAGTTTTTGTAACAAAATTATCCATTTTTTAGGGTGGTGGTTCCACATTTTGATTCATAGCTCGGATCCTACTAAGCTGATTAAGCTGGATTTCAATTTCAAACTGCATAGGATAACTAGAAGCAATGTAAATCGACTTAGAATTACTCCAAGAGCCAGAATAAATGAACTTTAAGGGGTCTGAGATGAATAATAAAAAAGTTTCACACGGAATGACAAACTTAGTATACCCTCTTCACAACTAATTGTGGTGGAGGGTTAAAAAAATGCTCCAAACGGTAAAATATGCAAAAATATGCACCAACAAATCACTGCCAAAATTCATAAAAAGCTCTCAAATAGATAAATATATTGCTTCTGCCATCATTGGTCGCACAAGTTAAAACATGCAATTGAATATTTTTGGTTTCCCTGCTTATTACCTATTGGTGTAAGCAAAATTTGTGGCAAACAAATTAGATAGCTGAACAGCTTAACCTAGTAACGCCAAGAAAGGCTTTGTATTTTAAAAATTTGCAAAACTTTATGTTTTTTTTTATACATATCCCACTGGCAGCCCCCTAAGCGACCAAAACTACCTTAAAGGAATAGCTTTCCTTTGAGCAAAAAAAAAAAAAATACCCATTTAAAAAAAAGTTTTATATTAATTTTTTTTTTTTTTTTAACCAAAAACTTTTTTTGAAGATTAAAGAAAAAGCTATCTATAAGTTACATTACATTCCAATAGGACTAACCTTGTTGCAAATTTCAGACATCGATTTCAAAAGTTGAAATTGGCATGAAATTCCCCATATACCTATATTTTTTTATAATTTTAATTTTAAAAATTATTCTTATAAAATAAAAATACGTATTTTTATAGTTTCTGAACAAAATTTTGCCAAAAGGTATTTCAAAAATTTTTGTTTTATCCATATTTTAAATATACGATAAGAAACTTTTTTTTAATATTTTTTTTAATTTTTAGTTGTTTAAAGTATCAAAAAAAACTTAGTGCATTTAACCCCTGAACATATTTATTAAAATTATATTAAAATTTTTATTTACCAATATAACTTCAAATTGGTTGATTAGAATAAAAACAAATATGTAATATCATAAAATGCAAACATTTATCATCCAATTATAAAATGTTTGATTTTATAAGTGGTTTGTCAACGGTCTAAAAGCCTATTAATTAATCGTTTATGAATACGACTTTATAAAATGTTCCTTAAAACGGTTTATAAGCCTGTCATAAGTTTTTATGAATATGGCTGTAAGTTTCAAAAAAAACTTATAAACGTTACGGTCCCTGCATACAATTCTTAGCTCTCTCTGTCTTTCATACAAAAAGATGTTGTAGGCAGCAACATGGGCCATTGGCAGACATGTTGTGGGTGCGCCATTTATTGCGAACCTCAACACATATACTTTTTGTTTTTGCCCACATTTTCTTTGTCTTGTTGGTTAAACAAGTTCTTCTTCCACCCATTGACTTGGGATCCGCCAGAATTAACCAACAATCATATGCATACATAGACAGATTTAAACGAGCACAAACATGTTTACAATTGTAAATTAAATATAAAAAAAGGCAACATAAATATGTTGTCGGAGAAGAGACAAAATATGTATTTAGAAAAGGATGACTGACGGCTGCGATTAAAACAAACGAACAAGTCTTCCATACTGATCACTTATTTTATGTTCGATGATTAACACTAGACATACCTTAACATAGATATTTAAAGAATGGGACAACACAGTGAAGCTAAACCTTTTTTTAAATTTATTTATTTAATAATCTTGAAGCCATATTAGGCCAATTAATTAATAAAATTAAAAACATGTTAAGTAAAAGTAGCCTTAAAATAAAAGAACCTTTTTTAAACAAAATGGCATCGTCATATATCGTTTATATACGTTTTTATATACCAACCAAAATAATGGAACTAAGTATGTACCAGTAGGGTGACCGTTATTTTTTTTCGTATTTTCACTTGGCAAACCCCTTGAAATGATTCCAAATTAGAAAAAACAAATATATATATAAAATTTTAGATCGTTTGCATAGTTATTAGCCGTGCCTTGAGCCCACAAAGTTTGCTAAAATGCTATTTTTCTCACTATGGGTCGCTTGAATTGTTGATAATTTCCGTAATATTAATTTTAGAGAAAAACCTTATTTACAAATATTCTAGGGCTATATCTTATGAACAATGTTGCTCTGTGTTAGTTTTCTTTAACATGAATATTTAATCCCGAAAAAACCAAATTAAAAAATAACACCGAAATTTTCACATATCTTCGCATTCTTTGCCTGGTGATTACACTACGTGACAAATTTTCAATAGAGTCGTGACCAAATGGTTCTGACAGCTAATCTTTATGTAAAACTTTCCCCTGAATCTGAATATGAAGTCAGAATTGTCAAAAGTATAACAGTTTTTGAGATATTCCAAAATAACCGTTATTTGTGTTTTTAAAAAAGATGATGTGACTGAAATGCAAATATCTTCAGCAATTTTGAACGGACTATGTATTTCTTTCTTTTTATGGAGAGGATTAGCTGTCAGAACCATTTGGTCACGACTAAATGGTACTTTTCATAAATAAAAAGTTCGACAAATTTTTGTTTTGTCCAATGAACGACCAAATATAATAGAAATTTAGGAATTCTTTTATTCTGCATTAAAAAGTTTTAAAAATCTAACCACAGACTCGAGATGTTTATGTCAGTTTTTTTTTTTGATGTTTTTCAATTCGATTTTATTAAATTTAAATAACTTAACCATTTTTTGTCCGATTTTCATTTTCAATACGCCATTAGAAAGGTGTTGATTACCGCTTGAGATTTTAGTCAAAAATGAACCCTAAGCTGTCTATCTTACTTTTTTATAACATTCATTAAAACATCACTAAATGCTTATCCGCATAATTACCAAAAATATTGACATTTTTGGCGAGGAAATTATCCGTGGAATATTTGGTATTATCGTTTTGATAAATTGCCAAGCAAATCGCGGCCACTCGAATACATCTGAAAAATAGAGATACATATTAAGGTTTAAGGCTTTGGTGTGTTCTAACATGTAGTAAAATTGCATGGCCAATTTTTTGTTTTAACATATTCTACAAAGTTGCAAAGCAAACCTTATACCACAGACGTAAAGAGCACATGGTTTTCAATACTGAAATGCTTCACCAACATGCTTAGGCCCGTTTTTACAACTTACCGATAGCTAAAAGTAAGATTTTATCGGCCGTATAAAAAGTGTTTCATTATTACAACTTTACTTTAACCTACCAGGTAGGATTAACCTTATTCTACTTTATCGCTCTCATTAGGTTAAAGTACAGTTTTAATGACGGAACACTTTTTATAAGGCCATTTCAAGTCTACTTTAAGCTATCGGTAAGCTGTGAAAACGGGCCTAAACTTAACCTCCCCCTAAAATAAAATTCCGATCCGATTTTTCAAAAAGCCGACACATCTATATTTACTTGTCCCCTCTACCAGAATTAATTGTCAGAACCCGTTATTTTGGAATAAGTTTGAAATTGTTTTACGGTGCAGGTGGAAAGGGTCTAAAAGGTAGTCAGGCCTCCATTGGGTACCTTTCTGCGAAAGGTTAGGGAAATGGTTCAGGACGGGACTACTGTGGCATCGTGTTATAGAAGGGACTGCAGAGTACCACAGACGTTATTGCCGAAGCTCAGGAGGACCGATTCTAGTTTACTACTACGTTAGAACCATGACAAGTATTATCACCGGCCTTTGCACATTGGGAATGCAGGCGTTGAAACTAGGATATGATTCGTCTAATTTATGAAGATTTTGCGAGAATACAGATCAGAAAGAGACAGCTGAGCACATTCTGTCCTAGGTTTACAGAACAGCAGGCTGCGATGGCTGGGTAGTAGGTTCATGGGCGAATTAAAAGATGTCTCGGGTTGTGGGTTAGAGAATTTTACGGAATTCGTTATTTGCATGACCTGGCTGTATAACAGGAGGTTGGGAACCAAGCTTATGTTAGGCTATTGCGCTGAGTAGGGTTTTTTTCTTTACCGTTTGATGGTAGTTTCTACTATCTCTTGAGCTTTCCCTTTCCTTTCTCTAATTTCATAATTTCTATTACCTCTAAAGGTGTCACAATGCAACATACTGGTTTTAGGGTACCCGTTTTTACCCTTTTTTACCCCTTATACATTCTAATTATGAACAACAAACTTAAAAAATTTACTCATTTGAAGAAATTATTTAAAAAAATGGCAAAATGTACCAAGAATGTCGTTTTGAAGTGTTCTAAAAATTATCACAAAATTAGGGATATCAAAACAAATTTGTTTAGCTATTCGATTTTGCGTTGAATATAGGTATAAATATAATGCCCTGTGGTTCCAGTTGGGTACAGAGGGCGTGGAAAGCCCTATATATAATATTCGTAGCCTACCATATAATACAAATAAAAGTTTGATATTTGTTCCATTCATTTTATGTTTCTAGGTCCAATATTAACGGAAATTAAAAAAGTACCAGTTAAAGAAGGAAAAAGTACCAAAAATATCCATTTAACAGATTCTCATTCAGTCAGGATCTTGCCTTTTTCTACGTCCAATATTAAAGATAGTTAAAAAACGAACCAGTTGTAATCCAAAAAGCTAAAGAAATAAATTAAATTTCCCGTATTTCCCCTTTTTGGTACTTTTCTCTCTCAAAAATTTCAATATCGTAGTGGGAACCCATAATTTAATAGGTATATGTCAATGAAAGTAGAAGAATGTTTTGTAATAAAAGTACCAAAAAGTAGCACGATATTCACCCCTTAAACGTTTGAATTTCGAAAAAGTTCCAAATTCATATTTGTATTTTTTAGATAAGTTTCGAATGTGATACAAGCTTTATTTCCTTTCTTATTGGCTTAAAAGATAGATGGGGTTACAAAAAAGTACCAAAATACAGTTTTAAATTAAATACTCCCTAAAAGGGCATACTTTCAAAAAAGTACCAGACACCTGTCCGCTTATTTTTCTAAAGAACAATGATAAATAGTATTAAATTTTTGTTACCGAATTTGCCTATTTTTACTCTTTTTTACCCCCTAAACATTCGAAGTTCCAAAAATCCCGTCTTAGTGGATCGAATTAGAGAGAGACCAACCTCCAGTCCGAATTTCAAGTTTTTAGCTTAAAGCGTTTAGGCTGTGCGATGATGAATCAGAGAATCAGGCAGTTACAATTTTATATATGTAGTTTCGACCGAATCAAAAAAAAAAGAAAATTGTTGATGTACCCCCTCAAAACTAACTAAGCTAAACCGCGTTAAAAGAGTCCAAAAATGGTACATAGCTGGGTTTTTAATACAGAAAGAACATTTCTTAAAATATACCATACTGATTGTTATTAGCTAGTCTATGATAAAATATATTGATTTTAAAAATTTTGATTTTTATTTTTTCGAATAAGAATTAAAGTTATTTTTTGATTTTTATTTTTTTCAACTAAAAAATTCTTTTTTGATTTTTATTATTTTGAACAAAAATAACGTTATATTTTGATTTTGATTTTAATTTTTCGATCAAAAATAACGGTTAATTTTTGATTTATATTTTTTTTAACAAAAGGTTGCACAGCATATGTTCGCGTAACTCAAAAACGGTTTAGTTTATTGAAATTACAAAAAAACAAATTCCGCAATTGCAAACAAAACAAGAGATAAATGATTAAAATCTGTTAAAAACTTTTGATTGTATTCACAAAAGTCGAAAAATTTTAATTAATTTAAGAATTTTATAAAACGCGATATTTGTATGGGAGCCCCCCTCAGAAGTGAAGAGAAGGGGCAAGTATTTATTTTATCCCACTAGGGGCGATTCTTGGGCATTTATGGGACTTTTTCTTCAATATATTTCTAGTCTGCATTGAACATTTTGTATGGGAGCCCCCTTAAGGAACGGAGATAGCGGGAAGGTATGTTAGAAATAAATGATTGAGATGAAATATAAAGTGGGGTTGGTCATACATTTGGCCCATCTAGGGGCATTCTAGGCGCTGCATGGGCCAAATTTGAGAATTTTCTTAAACCGCCACATTTGGATGGTTGAAATTCTTAAATTTATATTCATAATTTAAATATTATGTTTCTAAAACGACTGCGCATATTAAAAAAAAAGTTTCACTTTTCTTATTGCGGAATTTCGGTTTTTTTAGTTTTTTCAATAAGCTAAAGCGTTTTTGAGTTACGCGAACGTATGTTGTGCAACCTCCTCCAGTTTGGAAATAACGGTATATCTCGAAAACAAGAGCTAACCTAAAAAACGGTTAGCACCATTGAATTCAGCGTACCCGAATTATGTTAAAACGCCATGTGCCCGGCTTGTCCGTTTTTTCAACCAGCACAGTCTAATTAAGTTGGCTTTAAATATTTATTTTAATGTGTGATCATCGTGGGAATTTCTTGTACACATTAAAATAAATATTTAAAGTCACCTAAATTATTATAACACGTTCATTCCTTTGGACAATAACTTTTATTTTTGCTCGAAAAAGCAAAAAAATAACTATTATTTTTGATCGAAAAAATAAAAATCATAAAATAACTGTTCTTTTTGTTCAAAAAAATAAAAATAAAAAATAACTTTTTTTGATTTTAGTTGAACTGTTAATTTTTAATTTTTGATATTCTTTAATTAGGCTTGAGTTCATCAAATTTAATTTTCATTAAATTATTTTCACTGAGGGAAGAAATTTTTACAACTTCGAATTTTTATTAAAATTTTATCGATAATTTTTCTTGGCTGAGCTGGGATTCGAACCGGGTTGATCTTTACATGTTCCAAGAATCACCACATTCTATGCTCGGAAGATCCTTGAGCTCTACCCACTGCACCACTGCGGTGCCGTGGAAAGAAAACATACTAAACAAAATACGAAAAAAAGAGGAAAGGAGGCAACATGTAATTTGAAATTTAAGTGATAATAACAGAAAATTTCGAACCACCAATACTGGCTAAAGATTAATTTTTGACTGTTGGCTAACGGGCACCGCAGTGGTGCAGTGGGTAGAACTCAAAGATCTTCCGACGATAGAATGTGGTGATTCTTGAAGCATGTAAAGATCAACCCGGGTTCAAAACCCCGCTCAGCCAGGAAAAATTATCATTTAATTTTAATAAAAATTCCAAGATGTAAAATTCCTTCCCTCAGTGGAAATAATTTAATGAAGATTAAATTTGATGAACTCAAGCCTAATTAAAGAATATCAAAAATTAAAAATTAACAGTTCAACTAAAATCAAAATTGTTCTTAAAAATAACTTTTATTTTTGCTGTAAAAAATTAAAATCAAAGTACCTATAATTGTTATCATCTGACTTTTATGAAAAAAGGAATAACTTTTACGGTCCCTGCTTTTTTTTATAAACAATCATTGTAATTTGCATATAAAATTTTTGCAGATATAGTGACAGTCCTGATTATGGTTCCTCCTAAATTCTTTCAAATTTCTTGGCATCTTCGTCAAATCTCATCATACTACACAAAATTGCACAAATCAAATAGTGCTTGAAACGAAGGCAAATCAAATTAAAGGAATATGTAGAGAGAAACCCTACCCTTGATGAGTTCTCACTTTTTAATGCGGTTTGAGAACGTGCTCTTTTATTCGTAATGATTAGTAGGATTATTGGCCATAACCACAAATTTAAACGTCTTTTTTTTGTAGTTTGTGGTAAATAAATTCATTACAGAATTAAAACAAACATAAGGTTATACAAACAAGCAACTAACAACAAAAACTTGCACCAAACAAGTCGCCACGAAGTAAAAAGAATTAAAAAAGGGGAAACAAAACTGCTATTTTCGAAAGGGTTAAAGGCTTTCGAGGGGTGTAAATAAGTTTAAATTGTGAATTAGGGATTTTTTGCAGCGGATATTCTAAAATAAATTTTATTTGAATAAAGACTTAAGGAATTAAACGTTTTAATTCTTTCATCAGAATATATTTCAACGTTGAATACAGAAACGGAACAATTAGAACTAAAACAGTGAAAATAACACAGTGCAGCACATTTAGTTTCTAAAAGTACTAATCGCAACTCGGAAAACCTCACTTGGAGTATTTAGTAGGCCGCTTAACGGAACGAAATAAGTGTCTTTTTGTCGCTCGCTTTAGTTGTTGATCGACATCGGGGCCAGGCTGTTAATAGACAACAGTATAATTTTAATTTACTATATTTAAGAAACAAAAACATAATTTCAAATATTTGTGTTTAAACATAAATGTAATTACGGATTTCTAATTAGGCAGAAACTAAAACAATTTCAACAAGATTGATTCTTCAAATTCTAAAAGAGGTACTTTACTTATTTCTATTAACCTTCACTTTCAGAGGAAAAAAGCAACCACAAGGATGACTATTTAGGATCATCCTAGGCGCTGCAGGGCCCAAATTTAAGCATTTAATCAAACTGACATATTTGTAAGGCTGAAATTCTTATATTTGGCCCTGCAGCGCTTAGGATGCCCTTAGACAGGTCAAATGTGTGACTAACCGCACTCCATTACTTAGGGGCGCTCGCATACAAAATTTTAAATACAAACTAGATATTTCTATTATATTAATTAAAGAAAAAATCCGATAATTGCCGAGGAGTCGCCCCAAGGTGGATTAAACGTATGACCGACCTTTATTAGTTTTTTGTTCTTAATACTTTCCCAAAACATACTTGCCCTTTATCTTCACTTCTAAGGTGGGCTCCCATACAAATATTCCTTAATTTATAAATTTTCATATTATTCGAATGTGTATTCTAAGTCAAATTACAATCCTCAAAAGCTTTTATACTTTATTAAGCTTTATTAAAGGCCAGTTGCCTCTAAACCACCGTTAAGATTCTTGAATGGAAGTTGGGCAAGAAATGATATTGAAAAAGGTAATCTGTTTGTTAATCATTTAAAAAACGTATTTACCCCAAATATATCTTACGATATTGCGGTCGAGTTACCACCTGTTCCCATAAGATTTGAGATAAGAGAAATCGAAAAGGCTATTTGTGATTTAAACCCCAAGAAAGCCCCTGGTTTTGATAAGATCAGCAACAAAATGCTTTTGAAACTACCCAGCGTAGCAAAGAAAATTATTCTTTTGATTTTTAATATTTGCCGCTTAGGGTAAGTGCACCTAATGTCGGCATGTACCTACCAGTAATCGGCATTTTTTGCATTTAAACGTTAATAAATAAGAAATGCGGTTTTTACATTCATAAATACCATCAAGTTTGTCAAGAAAATTTACTCATCTTTCCATTAGTAATAATTAAATTGGAGTAAGCTGAGTTTGTTTTTTTGCCAAATTTTGAAGTCTTGAGTGACAAGCTCTTGAACTTGTGCGGTGACCCTTGTTTTTCAAACTTAAAAAGGCAAATAGGCGTATTATTTATGGAAAGTTTATTACTTATAAAGTTTAAAGAGTCTATAAAATTTTGTCGTAAAAGTAAAAAAATTTACAAAAAGTAAATAGGTATTTTATTAATTTTGTTGGGTGCCGACATTAAGAACAAAAATTTTCAAAATTTCCTTTGGTTTGCATTGGGTGCCGACTACTGGCAAATCAGTATTTTTCTCTGATTACACTCAAATGTAAGTAAATTTTTCATCAATCGTGCATCTTGCCTCTGAGATAACAGAAAATGAGTTTAAAACGAGTTTACCCAGTAGTTGGCATGATTTCTTTTGAGTATCTCATGACCTGCCGACTATAGGATAAGTGTTGTCCTAAAGTCAGCAACAATTTTATTTCTAGTTTAACTGAATATGGGGTCCCAAAACAGTATATTTTTTAAAATTTGTAAGGACTATTAAATATTTGCGTTTCATTTACATACTTATTTCAGTAAAGTTAAATTTACTGAAGAGGCCCTACAAGTAAAAGGTTTGATGTCTATACAATGTGTCAGCCAGAAATGAAGCTTTCCAAGCTCCACTTTACATTTATTAAAAAAAAAAGAAAATTGAAAATGATGTCGCTTACGTTTTTGTCGCGGTTAGGACTCGAAAGACTGTAGTTAATTAAAAAGCTTATGCTATGAAAAAAATTATTGTTCTTTAAATTCTAAAAAATGAATTTTTTGGTTAAAGTTTTTTTTATAAATCAATTAAAATTGGGGCCCGTAAAAAAATAAT
The DNA here is from genome assembly GCA_930367215.1 of Pollenia angustigena. Classification (NCBI taxonomy): domain Eukaryota; kingdom Metazoa; phylum Arthropoda; class Insecta; order Diptera; family Polleniidae; genus Pollenia; species Pollenia angustigena. The sequence goes on along the minus strand of OV884061.1, from coordinate 18,395,544 downwards.
TATTCAATAAAATTTGGTGACTTAAAACACATCTCTAGTTTATTTTATTTTTTTGTATGGATGGTTTTTGAACGCAGTAGGAATGCAAGCAGCAAATATAATAAGGCAAGTTTATTATTTACGGAATTAAAAGAGTATCTCTTGTTTTCTGCATTTTAGAGAGACACATGTTGCAAATTATTCATCTGTTCTTAGTATGTTTAAGTTAGTTGGCATTTAGTTACAACTTTACCCATAATTCAGTTTAAACATTTTGTGCTGGAAGAAACCAACTGTAAATAACATAGGTATTTTACACTTAGCGATAATTTATGACCAGGGAAACCAAAAATATGCAATTGCATGTTTTTCCTTGTGCGACCAATGAAGACAGCACCAATATATTTATCCGTTTAAGAGCTTTTTAGGAATTTTGACATCGATTTGTTAGTGCATATTTTTGCATATTTTACCGTTTGGAGCATTTTTTTGCATAATTTAGTTAAAAGACCCTTTTTGCAGCATTTTTTAAGTTTTTAGCGCATATTTTGCCTTTTTGAGGCATATTTTGATACATGTTAAATTTTTAATTTTTTTAGAAGCCCACAAGAGCTTTCGCAACAAATAAAAAAATTGTTTGCGATATTTTGGATTTGTTGTTTTAAAAATCTATCTACATTTAATTTTTACTCGAAAATTGTAAGACAAAGCAGGTTGTCAGTGAAGATAAATGTTTTTTTAAACTTTAAAATTTTATATATGAATTAGCAAAAATTAAGGAAAAAAAAATTATATAGGTTTTTGGCGATGTGTGCAATACATAGAAATTTGGACCAATCTTTAACTCTGATCAACATCTTGGGTATGATGTTGCTTCAATTTCGCCATCTACATTTAATTTTTACTCGAAAATTGTAAGACAAAGCAGGTTGTCAGTGAAGATAAATGTTTTTTTAAACTTTAAAATTTTATATATGAATTAGCAAAAATTAAGGAAAAAAAAATTATATAGGTTTTTGGCGATGTGTGCAATACATAGAAATTTGGACCAATCTTTAACTCTGATCAACTCAGAATCACCTTTTCAAGTGATTCACGAGGCGTATCCGTTTGTCTGGCTGGTTGTCTGTCCGTGTTAACCTTGTGCGCAACGTACAAGTTGCAATCTTGTAGATAATTTGATCAAATTTGGTAACTTCACTTTAACTGTACTAAGGATGAATTCTTTGTAAAAAGTGAGAATCGGCTTATAATTTTACATATTCCCCATAAAAACTTCTCTCCAAATTAGTCGGGTAATTCCATGTCAAAACGACCAAGAGTGGGACCCGACCCCTTCCGATTTTAATGAAATTTGGTGAGAAGGTTCCTTTTATCTTATTAGGAACATATATGAACGAAAAAAAATTTTTAAAATTTGTTTTTCGAAAGTTATGTCATATTCAAAATGTCTTAATTTCGGAGAATTAGCCGAATGTGTTGAGCTGTTTTCTACAACTTTCACAGTGTACTTATTGCTCAAAATTACAATATTAAAATTCTATTTTAATATTATTTTTTTAAGGGTTGCGAAAGGAAAAAATCATATCTTAAAAAAGAAAAAAAAACACCTCCTTCAAAGTTTCAGGATTTTTAAAGAACAGTTTGAGGTATTATACAAAAAAAATCAGCCAAATAAAAAAATAAGTTTTTGAGTTAGTCCGTTTTTAAAATTTAACATTTTGCAGATATTACATTTTTCAAAAAAAAATTTTTTTTTTCAATTTATGGTTTGTAGCCCCAAGTATTCTCTTTAAAATGACATCAAAATCATCTTCGTATGTCAAGTAGTTTTCGAGATATTGAAGAAATAAGCTCAACACATTCGGCTTATTCTCCGAAATTATGACATTTTGAATATGACATAACTTTCGAAAAACAAATTTTAAAAATTTTTTTCGTTCATATAGGTAAATGCTCCAGTAGTCGGCACTTTAAGGCTTTACTTTTTTTTTTGAACTCTCACCTTGCCTTGTGTACAGTAGCTATTGGATATATGAGTACTGATTATAATTCATTAATTGGTTTTCTCTTAGAATCTTCAACTCAAATTTTAGTATTTTATGTTTAAATTGACAAATTTTGAGGTTCTGTAAAAAAAGATCATGTTTGCCTATATTCGGCACAAATTTTCTACTTTTCGGCATGTTTTGTTCCTATTGTCGGCATATCATATTAAATGGTAAAAAACATCAAATAAAAATAAAATTAAAGCTTTTATTTATTACAAATGTAATATTTTACTTTTCTAAACATTTAATAGTACCCTTCAAGTACATGAGATCAATTCATAATTCAAACAACGAAACAAAAAATAAACAAGTATAAAAGTAAACAATATTTTTGCACAATTCAGTCTTTAAATTAATTTTTTGTACATAGGTTGGCAAAAATTAAAGAAATAACATTAAAATCTAATATTTTATACATAAGAAAACAATTTAAACCCCATGAAACACAGGGAATTATATAAATTAAGGAAGGTAATTGGGTATTCCCACTGGAATTTAAATATTTTTTTCTGTGCATGCTTTGCATACAAAATCTAGTTCAATAGCGTCATTGTATTTGAGATTTTGGAATTCAGTGCACTTAAGATGATACCACTGGGGGCACGTATCACACCCAACGTTTTTTAGAGCATCATGTTCAGCGTCAGAGTCCAACTCCTCAGCACAAGCACTGCATATTTGCTTCCGTCTGAATTTTTTAAGTTTGGCAGGCTTGCTTCCTTTTTCTTTTTTCCTCTTTTCACGTTCCAGTTTCCGCTCTTTAACGGCTTCCGCTTTAGCTATCTTTTCATTTTCCTTTGACTTAATATGCTCTCTCCATGCGAGGGCAGAAATAGCATTAGGAGCCTTTGTTTTGTTTTTATTTGAGCGTGCGATGAGGGCTTTGGAAAATGTAGATGGCTTGAAAAAGATGGTGACACCGAAGATTCGGGGTTTTTCAATACTGTTGAACCTGTGATATTAAGATTGAAGGAGTTACAAACTCTATAATATAGATAGCTTAAAAATGAAATATTTTTGTAAATATTACCTGAAGGGGAAGAGCTTATGCTATTACACAAAACATTTCTTATAATCGTGCTACAAATTGAAGAATTAGGCGAGGCACAGTCGGCAGCCACTTCACATATAGGAGATGAAAAAGTTAAAGGTTTAATTGAAGTACGTGTGATTGATTGATTTCTTGAAGAGGTTGGGGTTGTAGAATAATCATTATAATTAGTCGACGTTGGTGATGTTGTTTCCCTAAGTTCCATTTCTAAAACTCCTTCGTCATTAATAATATATGTGCCAGGCTGTATTGTAACTTCGTCTAGAATTTCTACATTTTGCACGTTTTCATCATTCTTTAAAGCACGAATCTCGTCAATAACAATATTTGAGTCAATTCCCCGCTGACATAATTAGAACTTATGAGGTTGATAATCTCAATGGCTTTGCCATAATCTTTTTCACTAACTCCTTTGACGTTTTGCTTATGATGACTTGCCAATTCTTCCAAGCGGTTTCTAACACATTTGGTAAAATCAACATTATTGGCGTTAAATGGATAAAGTCCGCATTTTCGAAAACCGTTTTTGATAGTATTTTCCATATTAAGGTCGGAAAGAATCGTATTGAGAAGTGGACAAAAAGTTGATTTTGATAGCACTTTGTCGCTATTTTCTGGCTTGGAATGCCATTCTCTCAATGTTTTCTTCCATTCCGACTTGAGTGGTTTAAAAACGCTAACGTCCGCGGGTTGCATTATATGTGTAGTATTTGGCGGTAACGCATATAAAATTATTTGGTTGTTATCACAAAACTCGCTCAGTTCTAGTGTCATATGAGACTTGTGTCCATCCACAAACAATTAAATAGAGCGTTTGATATTGTTTTCACTAAGCCAATTGTGGACACAATTGGCAACGTACTCATAAAACGTCTCACTAACCATCCATCCGGTCTCTGATTTTCCGAGAAACCCTCTTTCCGGAAGGCTGCTAACTATATCTTTTGGAACACGCACGTAGGGAAAAACTACCATTGGGTCCACTGTCTTGCCGCTTGCTGAAAATACAAGTAATACAGTAACGGTTTCCTTTTCTGTATACTGTAAACATTGCGATAACCTTTTGGAGCTATTACTCTTCCAGTTTTTGGGCACATACAGAAACTGGTTTCGTCGCCATTAAAAATTGTATCTGGATCATCCAAAATGTCAAGGGCGTTTTCCTGACTTAAGAAGCTTGTTAATTCATCATACCATTTCCTAATACTTTCTTCAGTTATCACAGCACGTCCTTTACTTATGCCTTCAGCTTCTCTAAGCGCCAAACTGGGATGGCGTTTTAAAAAATTGGCGAACCATTTTTTTCCTGGGCGATCGTTCGCAAATGGCGTTGTTCGTTCGTCCTTTTTAATTATTGATTGTACTGTATTCAGCAAGTCGTAAATTTTTAGTGGAAACCCACATTTCGCCAAGTCATTGCACCAGCTTTCTAAACGTTCCTCTTCTGCTTTTGTCAGAATGGTTGGTGGTCCCAATCTGCGAGGGCACTCAAGAACTCGACCATGCATTCGGTCTTGAATAGTGGACCGTGGAACACCATATTTTACACTGGCTCCTAATATTGAGGATCCACCGTACCTTATTTCTGCTAGTGCGTTTTGTATTGACTCTTCTGAATATTGGAGAATGGATCTTTTTCCTTTGGTAGCCATATTTTAACTTATAAAATGTCTGGAAATCTAAAAATAGTTGTGTTTTTTCTAACAGTTATTTAATATATATTTAGGAAGGCAGGTACTTTAAGAAAACTTGTAATTTTAGCCCTTGCCGACTTTAGGCCATCAATGATCCTGTCGTCGGCAGATCGAAATCACTCATTTAAAACGATGCCGACTACTGGGTAAATTTACTCCAAACTCATTTTTTATGAGATAAATGAGAAGTAAAGTGAGTAATGAGCAATTTTCTCAAATTTGAGCTCAACTGAACAAAATCTATGTTTTCCCAGTAGTCGGCATAAGGGTGCCGGCTACTGGAAAATCCAAATTTTTTATGTTCCTAATGTCGGCATCGCTAAGAATGAGAGAAATTAAATAAAATTTATTTGATTTTCATATTCACAGTGTTATTTCAACTGTTCTCTGCCTTAAAAAACAACTTTCAACCAAAATTGGCTTTATTCTACTTAATTACTTACCTCACAAACTCTTCTTTGCCACTAATTTTTCACTAAGAAATAAGCACTACCGCACACGTTAGACGACCGACACTGAATAAAGGTCAGACACTGCAAAAACTACTCATCAAAACTCAATTATTTTTCTCACATAGATGGTTGAGAATATTTGTGTAGTTCTTGTGTTATTATTTCAATATATAACTACCCTTATTCCTATTTATTTAAGTTTTAAAGGGTGGTTAAATTTCAAGGGCCGATGTTGATTTTGAATAAAACACAAACTATTTAGGAAATTATTGTAATTTTATTTTATTATGATATATTGGTATTACTCAATTATGTATGGAACAAAATATCGGCCAAATGGGCGCCGCGACTACGGCGGCACACCTTCATCCGATGGTCCAAATTTTCGATGACCCTGAGGCATAATGGAGGTTATATGCCACTAATGTGCCGAATTATCTCATCCTTTAGCTCTTGAATTGTTGCTGGCTTATCGACGTACCCCTTTTCATTCAAATAACCCCAAAGAAAAAAGTCCAACGGTGTCAAATCACATGATCTTGGCGGCCAATTGATATCGCCATTACGTGAGATAACACGGCCATTGAATTTGTTGCGCAAAAGAGCCATTGTTTCGTTAGCTGTGTGGCAAGTGGCACCGTCGTCCACATATCGTCCACATCCATATCTTCCAATTCGGACCATAAAAAGTTCGTTATCATCTCACGATAGCGAACACCATTCACAGTAACTGCCTGACCGGCCTCATTTTGGAAAAAATACGGCCCGATGATGCCGCCAGCCCATAAACCGCACCAAACAGTCACTCTTTGTGGGTGCATTGGTTTTTCGACAATCACTCTTGGATTCTCATTCGCCCAAATGCGGCAATTCTGTTTATTGACGAATCCACTGAGGTGAAAATGTGCCTCATCACTGAAGATGATTTTCTTCGAAAATTGATCATCCACTGCTGCCATTTCTTGCCACCATTCTGCCCATTCACGACGTTTGGAATGGTCAAGAGGCTTTAGTTCTTGAGCCAATTGCACCTTGTAAGCGTGTAAATGCAAGTCTTTATGCAAAATGTTCATCAACGACGAGCGTGAGAGGTGCAATTGTTGGGCACGACGACGAGTTGAGGTGGACGGCTCTTCAGCCACACTATCGCGAACAGCAGCAATATTTTCTACAGTACGAGCTGTACGAGCATGCACTGGTGTTCTCACATCTTCTACAAATCCGGTTTGCTCGAATTTTTCCACGATTTTTGCGATTGTACGCACATTTGGACGATCAAATTGACCAAAAAAATCACGAAGTGCACGATATGCATTTTGATTTGAACGCCCGTTTTCATAATAAGTCTGGATAACTTTAACACGTTGTTGGATTGTGTATCTCTCCATGGTTCAAATTGAATAAGTCTGAAATAGAGAAATGTGTGGTTCACATTCAACATCGGCCCTTACAATTTAACCACCCTTTAAAACAAAATAAGCCGACTACTGGTACATGCCGAACTTAGGAGCACTTACCTTATGTTCCTAATAAGATAAAAGGAACCTTCTCACCAAATTTTATTAAAATCGGAAGGGGTCGTGTCCCACTCTTGGTCGTTTTGACATGGAATTACCCACACGCAGAGAAAAAATATGTTTGGGCTTGGTTACGGCAACAACACTATGTTTAATGTAACAATATATTATTGTCGTACACAAATAATTGTTATTTTTATTTAATATCAACAATATTATAGTTACTGTAAACATATCAATAATGTTTATCGCAATTATGAATTTGAGTATTGTTGACCGAAAAATAATTATTTTTCTGACAACTTAATTATGATAACTTTCTAAACATATTATATTTCTCACAACCATATCATGATATTTAATAGCCATAACATGATAACTTTTTATACATTAATCATATTATGTTAAAGATGCAATCAAACTATTTTTACTCTAATCATATTATGTTAGCGCCATTTGTAAAACAATTTTGAAGCAGTTGTGTCGTTTTTTTTATTTGTGAGCGGGTAAACAATTAAAAGATAAAGATAAAAAAAATAAGTTTAAGGAAATTAAAAAATTCAAATATTAGCGGAGTTCATTCAAGTATTAGTGATGTTATAGTGCAAATGCAAAATATCATAGTTTTTTTGTAAAATCCAACAACAAAACACACAGAGATTTCGTTATATTTTATAAAAGTGCTACGATATTTCATCAACATCTTAAAATCGAAAAAATGAACACACGCGGTTGCCCATGAAAACCACAGATTTTTCATTTGCTCTTTTGCAAGCCTTATATTGAACTCCGCTATTTGATTAACATTAAGAAAAATTGTAAAAAGCCACAAAATAAAAAATCGATGCAAAAATATTTTAATTTATTTTGTATTTTTATGACAGCTATGAAAGGTGCTGTATCATAATATGATTGCTTCTAAATTTATTATGATTAACATGATGATAATATGATTACTTCTTAGCTTATTATGATTAACATGACAATAATATGATTAATTTCTTAGCTTATTATGATTAACATGACAATAATATGATTACTTCTTAACTTAGTATGATTAACAGAATAATAATATGATTAAGGAAAAAATATTATGATGACATATTACGAGTAAATTTAGTCATAATATGATTCAAGAATAATCTTAATATGGTGACTATAATCATAATTCTTATCATAATATGTTGCTCTTAGAATATGTTTACCACAACCATGTTTTTTCTCTGTGTGCAGTCTCTTTGTCTCCATAAACCATTTAATTACGTTGGTATTTAGATTAAATTCGCCCCAAAAATATATAGAGCATTAACATCCTTTTAATTAAGTTAATGTTAAATTAATTAACAAACAATTTAGCTGGTGTCCCCTTTAAGACAACAAATTTCATATGGATGTTAATATTTAAATAATATTCGGCACAAATAACTCTTATATGAATTTTAACCTCTTAACAGGTCTTTGGTTTTGTGAGCCGAATACTGCTCATCGCTTCCAAATAGGGTAAAATCTAGAAAATTCGTCTTTAAATACTATGGAGTTTGGACTTTACCGATTATAAGTATAGGATTGTTTTTATTAAATGGAACTGTTATTAAATTGTTGAATATTTTATTTTCAAATAAGCAATTTTTGAAGTTTTTGGGGCATATTTCTGGTTTCCCTGTTTATGACTATGCCTATACTGACTATAAGATGGGGCTTTTCTTTATTTTCCATAGATAAAATGTTCTATAAAAGAAATTGAATAAGAAAAAACCTGATATAAGAAATTTGTTTTAATATTTGCATATAAAATAATAATTTCTACAGTTAACTTTTGAACTTAATTTGTTTTACTTTTTAGCGAAAAATATATATGTTTTATTGATGACACACTTATAAAAAAAAGTTTCATATATCCACATACATACATATCGCTCCTTGACTGCAACATAATCATGTTTCAAAAAAAAAAAAAAAAATCAAACTTGGCAAAATGCGATTAAAGTTTTCAAAATTAACCTTTAAATACAGGTTTAATTAAACATATTCTGCTATAACTTCGGCTTAGTTTGAGATATACTGAATTTTGAAGAAGTTATGAAGGAACACTTTTGCTTAAGTAACTTAGAATTTTGGATTTTTTTGAGATATGACTAGTTTGCAATAAAGGTGTGATATGTATATTAGGTACAGTTAAAAACGACGCCAAAAAATGTTAGGACAATTGCCGAAGGCTAAGCCGTCCCTCACGCCCGCCAAAGTTTGAGAAAAATAGTAAAGTCTGACTTTTATTCCTCAGAACTAGGAAAATATTAATTTTACATAAAAATCGTTTACTACGAAGCTGTTATTAGTGAAGTTCCTTACAACTTTTTTCCAAGCAAGTTTTCTCTAAATCTCATATTTAACAAAACTTAACTAAAATAAGAAGTAAACAGCAGCATTGATGCAAATTTTTTTGTTAAGTACTATTTTTTCTTACACATTTCAATTCAGCTTCAATATTTGTGTTTGTGTGCGTTTTTTGCTTACAAAAAAGAAAAAGGAAAACGAATATCATTTTTTTCTAACATACCTTAACGCTATCTCTACTCTTTATTTTTGGCAAAAATAATAATGTTTCGAAAACGAATGCGCATATAAGAATAACCTTTAACAAGGTAATTTTATTGCAGAATTTCGGTTTTTTTTAGTTTATTCAATAAACTAAACCGTTTTTGAGTTACGCGAATATGTGTATGTTGTGCAACCTCCTTCATTTTCGAAATAACGGTATATCTCGAAAACAAGGGCTAACCTAAAAAAACGGTTAGCACCACTGGATTCAGCGTATCCGAATTAGCCCGGCTGGTCGGCTTTTTCAACCAGCCCCGGTAGGCTAGTTGGTAGTGAGCTAGTCTATCAGCCCCGGGGTTGCAGGATCGATTCCCGTAGAGCTTCGCGGGATTAGCTAAGGAAATAAAAAAAAAAAAAAATAATGAAAATGTTTTTCAACAAAATTAAAATTCAAAGAAAATGCGTTTCTTTAATAAATTGCGAAGGCATACGTCAGCTCAGAATTGGTTTGGCGCATATGCCAAAAAGTGGGAGTGAAGAAAAACGACAAAGAAGATTTACATGAACCCGATAGAATTATTTTATATTTTTACCACTGCTTCCGTTATATGTCTTGAAGAAAAATTTATATTTTTGCGCACTTTCATAAATAAAGTTAGAATTAAATTGTATTTTTTTGAAAATGAAAAATATTTTTTTGTGCCGCATACGCCACTTTTCTTAAAAAAAATTTTTAAAGTGGCTTGTTGTGCTGCATACGTATACTTATTTTGTCAGTGACTGACTCATTCATCCTCGTACAGCCTAAACGCCTGAAGCTAAAGACTGGAAATTTGGACCGAAGGTGGATTTTTAAAAATTCGAATGTTAAGGGGGTAAAAAAGGGTAAATACGGAATCCTTTTATCTCCAAAAAAAAAGAGATACAAAAAAACTGTAATACATATCGTTGTTCTTTTGAAAAATCAGTGGAAAGGTATGTGGTACTTTTTCGACATTCGGCTCTTTTAGGGTGAAAACGGGTAAAACCTGAATTTTGGTACGTTTTTGTCAGCCCATCTTTCTTTTGATCCAATAAACCTAGAAATAAAAATCATACCGCATTCGAAACTTATAAAAAAAATACGAATACTAGTTTGGTACTTTTTCGAAATTCGAACATTAAAGGGGTGAAAATCGCAACTATTTTTGGTACTTTTTTTTACAAAACATTTGCATTTTGCAATTTTTGATACTATAATGGGAGGAAAAATAGTACCAAAATGTGAAATACGGGAAATTTAATATCTTTCTTTAGCTTTTTGGTTCCTTAATATTTGACCTCGAAACATAAAATTCATCTCAGAAACCACAAAAAATTTCGCGAAACAGATTTTGGGTTCAAAAAAGGGGGTATTCAAAATATATATACCCCATACCTAACTCATTTTTTTTAAATGGTCGGTAGGTCAAACCAAGGTTGTTTTAAAAGATAAATGTTATTTTAAACTTTCAAATTTTATTTATTAATTAGCAAAAAGTAAGGAAAAAGCTTTACATATATACATTATTGGCGATGTGTAAAACATAGAAATCTGGACCAATCTTTTAAATCTTTACCGATCGATTTAGAATAACTTTTAAAGTGATCCAACGATTATCAACCGTCCGTCTGGCTGGTTGCCTGTCTATGTTAATTTTGTGTGCAAAGTACAAGTACAAGTTAAAGTTAATTTTTTATCTATTTATTTATTTATGGATTCAAATCTTGTAGATAATTTGATCAAATTTGGCAAATACATTTTAATTGCACTAAGGACGAATTCTATGTAAATTGTGAGAATCGGTTTTTAATTTTACATATTCCCTATAAAAAATTCTTTCCAAATTAGACTACTTGTGTCCGTAAACCATCTAATTATGTTGATATTTAGATTAAATTCGCCCCAAAAATATTTAACTGTAAATTAAATTCTTTTCGAATCATTTCACATTTGCCCAAACTCCCATCTATAAATAGCTTTAACTTCCTTTATATATTAACATTAATAAACAACCGTCCCTATAATTCTTTAATGGCGTTTTCATTAAAAAGTGTTGCATTAGTGTTTCATGTGACTTGGCAACATTTTTAAATGCTCCCCTTATTTTTAAGAGTGTTTCATATTTTACGTTAACAAAAGAACACAAATTTCGGCATTAAACAATAAAGTACAATTAGCGCAAGGTAAATTCAATTACAAGTAGTGGCAAGACTACAACAATCCACAGCCAACAGAAACAACAGATGTTTTTTGTATTGCTTTGTTAGTGTTTAGGCTCGAAACTTGCCACCACCTTGTACTGCATTCGCCTTGTTCTAGTGCTGCACTTATGCCCCTTTAATAAGTCTTATGGCGATTTCTTTTCTGAGAAATATGTTGCATAAATGTTACATGCTCTACACAAAAGAGATAGAGCATGTAACATTTATGCAACATATTTCTCAGAAAAGAAATCGCCATTAATAAGAACATGTAGCATTTTTTTTAAATTTTAAAAGGAACATCATCAGAAAAGAACGCTTTACACTTTTAAAATAACACATCTTTTTCAGAAAAGAACATAAAAAATGTAAACGGCAGAATAAATGCAGAATTTTACTCAGAAAAGAAAACACCATAAGACAATAAATCTCATATGGATGTTAATATCTAGATAATATTCGGCACAAACTACTCTTATATGAATTTTAAACTCTTAACATAACTTTGTTAATGTGAGCCCATCCATGGTCATCATTTCCAAAAAGGGTAAAATCTTGAAAATTCGTCTGTAAGTACTATGGTGTTTGGGCTTTGCCGATTATAATTTTCGGATTGTTTTCATTAAATGGAACTGTTATTGAATTGTGGAATATTTTGTTTTCAAATTGGCAGTTTTTGAATATTTTCGGGGCATATTTTAAACAATTTGCAGGGCATATTTTAAAACTTTTACTGCATAATACGTGTTTTTTAGAGCATATTTCTGGTTTCCCTGGTTATGAGAATATTTCATAAATTTTGATACAGTTTTAAATATATTTGCTCTATTTTGCCACAACTTTATGAAGAATAAGAAAAATGACACATAACGAAAATATGTTGACAACCGAAGTAAAAAAGTGTTGATATTATTTATTTTGCAAAATACGTAGTCAGGATGTGTAATATATATTATTGTTATAATTTTTCTGACAATTGTTTTCCCATTGGAGAATTTTTTCATAAAAACAGTTTTAAACAAGGACCGAAAATAACAGTTATTTTGAAATTTTAAAACAAAAAAAGCTTATAGGTAGATGTAAATGTCGGAAAACTGATTCAAACGCAAGAACTTTCAAGTTCTTTTTAATACACTCTTAATCCATTTGATATAATTTTCTTATAGAATTCTGTTTAATAGAGAAATATTTGTCATAAAATTATTTTACTACAAAAATCATATTAAAAAAACGACTTTTAAATTCTTGCGTTTTCGATTTCCAGAACATCACTGATTAATAGTTATATTTACCTTTAAAAAACGATTTTTAACATTGGAAATCAATTTATTGACATTTTCAAAGTTTGTTCGATTGAATTCAGCTAATCGATGGATACCATATGCAAAACATGTTAAATGAAGCATTTTGGGATGCATTGCCTTTAGAGAAGATATTCCACTTAGCATATATGCAGCTGCATCCGTTACTACAAGTTATATTTTATGCCTAAATACAGAAAATTAATATCAAATCTAAACTCGATTTCTTTTCTACTTTACCATCTTGCCACAATATTTGTAACGAATGCACTATTTGCCGTTTCAAGTACTTGCATGCTCAATAAATAAGATTTATTGTCTTTCAATTCTCCTAAGGCTCCAAAAATAAAATTTGCAACATAACTCAATAGAAAAAGTGAATATTAGAAAAACTTCCGGACCTGACCGCATCACAAGGTCAATGATAAGAAACTTACCATCGTCTGCTTCTAGAATCTTGCTGCTCGTTTTTAACGCGATATTAAGAGTCGGATATTTCCCATCCTCATGGAAGAGGTCTATAATTACTATGATTCCCAAGCCATGAAAAGATGCTAGCCAGGTTGCGTCGTACAGACCGGTAAGCTTATTATCAATCCTATCGAAGCTTTTCGAAAAAATATACGTTTTAAGTATAACTCCTCATCGAAATGAACACGACATCATCCCGGATCACCAGCTCGGATTCAGAGCGAAACATGGTACAATAAAACAAGTGCATAGAATTGTCACCCTAATCAGATCGGCGTTTGAGAAAAAACAATGCTGCTCAGCCCTGTTTAAAGACATTTCCCAAGCATTTGACAAAGCTTGGCATGATGGGCTACTCATCAAAATAACACGAATGCTTCCTCAAAACACTCACAAGCTTCTGAAAAGCTATCTAACAGGCAGAACATTCATAGTTAGGTCGCAAGATAAATACTCCCCCCTCAAGAAAATTACTGCTGGTGTCCCCCAAGGCAGCATATTAGGACCGCTTCTATATATAATATACACAGCGGATATGCCAACAAACCCGAGAACGCATACCTCTACATTTGCAGACGACACAACATTTATTAGCGTTAACCATGACCCAAAAGTCGCAACGCAAAATCTGCAGTCCCACATCAATGAACTAGAGGCCTGGCTAGAAAAATAGAAAAAATAAAGGTTAACCCGGCTAAATGTGCTCACTTAACTTTCACGCTCAGAAGACAAACGTGCCCAGCTGTAAAAATAAATAACATCACTGTTCCGGTAAAAACCCTTGTTAAGTACTTGGAAATTCATATAGATAGACGCTTGACCTGTAGTGCAATTCACTAACTTTTAACATTGTAAAAAGTGTTAACTTTAACCACTCATTTTGATGTTTGCAGTAGCCACTATGTGAATTAATAACCTATTTATAACCACGGTAAACAGTTTAATATTTCTCTCTATTAAAATTAACAATCGTGGCAACTTTGCCAAGAGAAACAACAGAATAGGATAAAAAAAACAAAGAAGAATAATAAAAAAAACAAAACAAAAATCTTTAAATTGAAAGATTTTAAATGATTTTATGCAAAGTGCGTAAAGCATTACATATTTTTATTTTTTTAATAATTATTTTATTAATTCAATTTCAATTAAATTAATTTTTTTAATTTTTCATTAATTTATTTTTATGAAGAAAGGAATTTTACAACATGAAAATTAATTAAAATTGTTATTGATAATCTTTCATTCTTGACGTGGCTGGGGCTCGATGTGTACATTTGTCCTTAAAGTTGTGCTGAGAAAGGTCAACAGGAAAGAAAAAGACAAAATGAAAAAACAAAAAATGTACTTGGACTTCAAGAAAAATTCTTGACAAAAGTACGAAAAAACAGAAGTAAGGAAAAAAACATGTAAAATCAATTAAAATGGATAATCATTCAGGAAAGCAAATTTCGATCTACCAAATGTTAGAATACAATTTGGTTTAAGGATTGATGTTTGACTATTGACGTCAGCAGTCGTTGATGGCTGCGAGTGTAAGACGGCAAATCCATCTGAGGAGATTGAGTGGTTGCAGTCGAAACATGTCATGGTAACCTGCCGGCCGGGGTTCGAGCCCCAGCCACGTCAAGAATGAAAGATTATCAATAACAATTTTAATTAATTCTCATGTTGTAAAATTCCTTTCTTCATAAAAATAAATTAATGAAAAATTAAATTTCATGAACTTAAGCCTAATTAAAAATATTAAAAATTTGGATTAAAAACCATAAATAGTTCAACAAAATAACCACAATACTAATTAATTTTTTTAATTTTATTTGAGTCAAATGGTTGGCTTTAGGATAAATAAATAGAAGAAGCTCCACGGAAAATTGGTGTGTGACAAGAAGTGGATAAATTGTAGGCTAAACACCTCAAAGCCATATTATTTATCGACTATATAGTAGGTACAACGATAACTAAAGACTTTTCTAAGTGGATTAAACCACACCAAAAATGTTGGTGTTGATAAACCACAATTTGTTTTGTTAAAAATAACAGCTGACTGAAACAGCTGGCTTTAAACACCAGCAGATGTCGTTTAAAGTGTTAGTGAATAGCAAAATGGTTAATTTTGTGGTTAACATTTTTAAACGAAACAATTGTGGTTTAAAAAGCATAGTGAATCGCACTACAGGTCTCGTCATATTGAAGCGCAAATAACGGCTATGAAACTTTAAGCAGCTCAACTACATTGGCTTCTCGGTCGAAACTCAAACTTGTCTTTAGACAACAAAATTCTCTTATACAAGTCCATCATAAAACCAAGATGGACATATGGCATCCAATTATGGGGTACTGCATGCGCATCTAACATCTAAAAGCTTCAAAGAAGACAGTCTAGAATATTACGACAAATTGTCTGCGCCCCATGGTATATACGTAATGATATTATCCACAGAGATCTCAACATCCCCACTATCCAGGAGGAAATTAAAAAATATTAAATTAGCTACATAGATAAACTAATGGCCCACCCTAACTACCTCGCTCGGGGTCTGCTTCAGTATGAAGGTCACCAGAGGCTAAAAAGAACCGATACTTTGAGCCTAACTAGAAGACATTTTTAAAATTTGAATACAGCTGTTAGTGGTTACATTGGTAACAACTAATAAACAACAAGTAGAATTAAGATTTGAATACATATTGTAAATTTCGATAAGAAAGATTCAATAGTAAAAATAAATTTAAAAAAAAAAAACTGTTCGCTGTCCGTAGTTTCATCTACAGAAATTCATTTACAAATATTTGTCTCTGGACGCTTAACGCATTTCTTCTATAGATTCCCTATACAATTCTGATATGTATTTCTGGCGAATGCAAGTTTCAGACGGAATCGACATTTGAGAATATTTCTCAATGAAATTTTTGAAACTGGGAGAACTAACTTTTTTTATTGGTATATTGGATTCTAACAATGCTATACAAAGATCGCTTTGAGCAGTTGGAGTTACTGGATATTCCGTAACTAGTTTCTGTGGATGGTTCTCTTGCTTAGAAGACGCCGATTGGTGTTTCCCACATCTTAAATGATGATTCACATTAGACTTTTTCGAAACATTTATTTTGCAGCGTATATATTGCAAAAGAGCCAATTTTCTTAAATTTTAAAGACTCCTTCATACGTTTTTGCCATTTTTAATAATAAATTTCTATTAATTTTCTCTTTCGGCAGTTTTTAAACTTTTTTATTTATTTCTATTTTTAACAGCCTACTATGATTTCAGTTGATTGTTTTTAAAATGAAAACAGAGTTGCAAAAAGGTAGCAACGAAGGCGAATTCACTTTTATAGAGGAATTCGCCTAGGTAGTAACATACGAAGTTTTTAATACAAAAATGGGAATTTTAAACAAAAAAATCAAAAAAAAAAAAAGCAACACCATTGTAAAAAAAGCAAAAAACAGCTAATAAAAAAGCAAAAAAAAAAAGCATTTTAGTCTTCTCTGGTGATTACGTACTTTTTACTGTGTTGCTTTTGCTTAGCTGTTGGGATCTGGCAACCCTACTGATCATAAATGTCAAAAATTGTGCGCAGTACGACAGTACGTTTCAGTGTTCCCAGTTTTGGGGATTTATCCCCAAATTGGGGATTTTTTTTTGCAATTTTGCAAAAATTCAAAGCGGATTTTTTTGGGGAAAAGCACTTTTTTCTCTGGCGAATTTGGGACATAATATATTATAATTCAGTTTTAATTGACCTTTTTCAATAATATTTTGATTGTTTTTAATTTTAAGCTCCTGGAGCTTAAAATAATATATTATTATAAATTCCTTTTTTGCATTGGCAAGACCGATTGTGTCAAGATTTGGGCTCAAATTTTAGCCTTTTTTGCGGTTTAAAACTTTTGTTGAATTAGTCTTTTTCTGTAATGAATACAACCAAAATCAATATTTGTAGCAGAATGCTATATAAGTTATTAGAATTAATAAAAATAAATACACACTTTAAAATAATGCAGCTTGCTGGGACAAATTTATTCAATCATCTCAAATGTATTTTTTAAACAAGCAACATGTAAAACAAAATTGCACTGGCTGATGAATCAGAGGATTTTGATTCCCTTGTTTTTGAAATGATAAATATTGACGCATAACTATTTATATTTTGCGTTTAAACGTTACCCTTGTTACATTCTATACATGTGTACATAGATATGTACGCAGAACTCAAAGAATAAATAACATTAGTTTTAATAATATTACACGAATGGATTTATTTATATAAATTTTTCCATTGACACAATATTATGTATTGACACAATATTATGTATTTTATTTTTAAGAAAATGTGGGGATTTTTGGGGATAAGAAAATAGTTATTTTGGGATTTTTGGGGATGAAAAAATGATGAAAATTGGGGATAAGACTTAAAATAAAACTGGGAGCCCTGGTACGTTTAACAGTTAACAGTAATAGCAACTATATTAAGCCCTTTTTTTTAGCCCTAAACTAAAAAACGCACAATGTTGGGCCCTTTTCTTAATTCAATTTAGCCCATTTAGCCCGTTTTTGCTTTTAGTTCCATATGATTATATTTAACTGTCCTTAAAATTTAAAAACGTGCGAATGGAAAAACATTGAAAATAGGGTTACGTTTTGGATCGAGGTGTATAGTTTTAAAAATGTAATTAAATACGTACAATAAGTTAATTAACCTTCTAGTGTTGCTATAAATATAACGATATACCCGTACTAAAAGTTGAACTTGAGAGGGAGGACTTTAATTGTCATGAATTTATTTAAAAATAAAATTTTGGTAAGGAAATTTAATTCATATTAAATATTGTCTCAAAAACGTTAAAAGTTGTTGTTAAAGCTACAAAATGCCTGACGAGTTTTACTTAAATATTAATTCTGATGAAAAATGTAAATGACTATCTATGTATGTGATGTAATGATTCAAAGAATGAAGACGAGGCTTACTAAGTATTGCAAATTTTATAAAACAATGACCAAATTATAAAAGGATGTAAAGCTTCTTAAAGCTGCGTCTCAATTTTTTGTTTAAAATTTTTGGTATTTTATTTAAAAAAATATTTTTAGCCCATTTTGCGCTTTTTCGAAGAAATGCCATTAAAATGTACTATAACTAGGGTTGCCAGATACCAATAGTCAAATAACTGGACAACAGAAAATTTTCACCTGGATTTTGAAAAAATAACTGGACACTTTTAAAATGTACTTAACTATAAGAAAAAGTCAAATATTATTTAATATTTTTTACAACAACAAAAAAAAAACAAAAAGCAAGGAAACGGTACATTTAAAATTCGGTCTTATGTCATGTTTAAAATTACAATGCAATGTTTCTGTTGATTTTGTATTGTTGTAGAATTGCTGCCTTCGTATACAAAAATTCGTATTTATATATATTAATTTAAATCACATAAAAAAGTACATATCCAGCCATGTTATGGAAATCGAAATTAAGTGAAATTCAAATCAATGGAAATTTCCCGTTAATTTTTTTTTTTTTTAAATATATAAGATAAATATAGATAAGCTTTACTCATAGTATAAAATACATACATATAAAAAACGAAATAGTTTAATGAACTTAAAACACTGGTTCGTTTTTAATGTTTGATCGATTTTAATTTCACTCAAATGCGATTTCCGGAACATGGCTACTAACTATTTGTTTTTGCATATTTTATATTGTTATTTCCAGAATTTAATAACTTTGTAATTTTAGTTGTAAGCAAAAGTGTTTGAAGCATTTTGCAACTTTCATAACAATTTAGTCTTAATAAAATTGTAGCCTTTATTCGGTCAAAGGAATGGTTTCTTGTGAGTAAAGATTATTTAAAATACCTTAAGACCCTTTACAAAAAGTATTGCTAATTGGCATGAATAACAAACGAGATCAATTTATATAGATTTTTTAAGTTTATTTTTATCGCAATTTAAAAACTGGTCCATATCATGTTAATTGGAATGTCTTTCGGCAAATTAAAATATTTCCCTTTACAATTTTTGTTTAAGTATAAGATTTTGTTCTGTTCAAGATATTAATTTAATCATTAAAAAATATAATTGACAAAAATAAGTAATTTTTCAAAATTAAATAAATTTTTTTTAATTGGATAAATTGTATTTTAGCTCGTACCTGGAAAAGACCCAAAAAAACTGGACAATTTAGGCCATTCAAGGTCGTCTGGTTACCCTAACAAAAGCCGTAATTTTTTTCAATTTAGCCCTTTTTTGCCCATTTTTCAAATACTTTCACGCGTTTAGTGTTCCAAGAGTTGGCATCACTGACAGTTAATTCCTTCGTAAGTATAATCGGGCTTAAGAAAAACACCCTTTACATTAGGAAATCTACAGCGGCATTCATAATGAAAATTTGGCATGAAGTTAGCACAAAGTTTATTTAAAATACTCTTACCAAACTCTGGCTAACGATTTGCTAAAATCTTGTTAGCGAGCTGCCAAACGTTTGTCAACTTGTGAAAAACAGCTGTTTAATGTTAAACAATTTGGTTGGTTTTATTTGAATTACTGTTTTATTTTATTTTTCTATCTTTTTTATCTTATTGTGGAGGAAAAAACAAAAAAAAAATTACAAAACCAGCGATGATTAATATTAATGCAAACGTGTTGAATTTTTCAGTAATATAATATGGCATCATTAAAATTCTGAGTTGATTTACTAAAAGTTAGCAGATGGACAAAAGATTTTTATGAATAAACTCTGTGCTTACAAGCTGCTAGGCTTAATCGGCATTCTAGTAAGCAGCTCGTTGTACGTAGTGTACAAGCTGTGGCTAACTTTTTGTTATGAATACGGCTGCTAGTGTTCAGGAAATAAAGTACTAGTTTTTTGCTGGGGCTGCTACTTAACTAAATAATATAAATATATGCATACATCTGTTGTACATTGATTTAAAATAAAAATAATAAAAAATAAAAATATGTACTTTGTATTTTAAATACACAACTTAAATGTATTTGTGTTTCAAATACATGACTTTAATGTACTTTGTATATCAAATACAAAGGCCGAGAGTAATTATTGGCCTTAAGTGTTCACGTTCACTTGAAAAGTATGCAACGAAAGAGTTAAAAGGAACGTTTAATTTTGAGAGTGACAATATTGATTGCAAAATCTTACTAGCAAAATTTTCATTTGAAAGGTTTTTTTTTTTTTTTTTTGTTGGCAAATTAAAGAGTTAATTTACTCTTATCTTTGGAGAAAAAGTTTTTAACTCTCTCATTGCAAGTTTTGAATGAAAAATAAGTATGAACTACGATTTACGTAAAATTGTTGATTGATGTAATTAATACCGAGGTTAGATAAACAGCAAATGTTCCGAAGATTCGGTATTTTTATAAACATAGCTACATATCGTCAGCTCAGAATTGGTTTGGCGCATATGCCAAAAAGTCGGAGTGGAGAAAAACGACAAAGAAGATTTACATGAAGATTTCTCAAAATGAATTTTTTTATATTTTTGCCACTGCTTCCGGTATATGTTTTGAAGAAAAATTTAAGTTTTTGCGCACTTTCATGAATAAAGTTAGAATTTAATAGTATTTTTTTGAAAATAAAAAATATTGTTTTGTGCCGCATACGCCGCTTTTCTAATAAAAAAAAAAATGTGGTTTTTTGTGCTGCATACGTATACCTATTGCGTGAGTGACTGACTCATTCATCATCGTACAGCCTAAACTTCTGAAGCTAAAGACTTGAAATTTGGACCGGAGGTGGATCTCTCCCCAAATCGATCCACTAAGACGGGATTTTTAAAAATTCGACTGTTTAGGGGGTAAAAAAGGTTAAATTCGGAAACCTTTTATCTCCAAAACTAAAAGAGATACAAAAAAAACTGTAACACATATCGTTGTTCTTTTGAAAAATAAGTGGACAGGTGTGTGGTACTTTTTTGAAATTCGGCTCTTTTAGGGTGAAAACGGGTAAAACCTGAATTTTGGTACGTTTTTGTCAGCCCATCTTTCTTTTGATCCAATAAACCTAGAAAAAAAGTTAATACCACATTCGAAACTTATCGAAAAAATACGAATACCACTTTGGTACTGTTTTGAAATTCGAACGTTTAAGGCGTGAAAATCGTAACTATTTTTGGTACTTTTTTACAAAACATTTTGCATTTTGTATTTTTTGATACTATAATGGGGGAAAAATAGTACCAAAATTGGAAATACGGGAAATATAATATCTTTCTTCAGTTTTTTGGTTCTACAACTGGTATTAATTTTTAATTATCGTTAATATTTGACCTCAAAACATAAAATTCAACATGCAATGCCCTGAATGAATGCTTTATATCTCAGAAACCACAAAAAACTTCGTGAAACAGATTTCGGATTCAAAAAGGGGGTATTCAAAATATATATACCCCATACCTAACTCGATTTTTTTAAAAATGGTCGGTAGGTCAAATCAATTCTGAGCTGACGATATATCAAACCCGAAATACCGTTTTCCCAAATCGTTTCAGTATTGCAAACCCTAATACCGCCAATGTTTTGTAAGAATTTATGCCCCAACTAAATGAATGGTTCATAAACGAGTTTAAAAAGATGCTTAGCTTGCAGAATGAATTAGTTTTTTGTATTGTTTTTTATCTTCGACTTTTCTAAGAATTTTTTTAATTTTGAAACAAATATATAATAATAAGAAAAGAGAAAACTGAAAGACTGCAAAAAACTTTGTGCAGCAGCAACTCACAAGTATTTCTGTTGTTGTTGTTGTTGTTGTTGTTGCTGTTGTTGTTGTTGCAATAGTCAGATGGCAGGTTGGATGGATGGATGAATCGATTCATTTCGGTCTGTGATAAGTAAGTCATCATCTTAATTAATACATAAAAAAGAATACAAAGAAGAAAGAAAGAAAAAAAAAACGTGAAACTAGGTGCAGCACTTAAATGCCACATAAAAAGTGAAGATTGGTTTGTTTACTTAATTGCTTCTTCTTGATCGTCTTCTTGTGTTTATGAGAGAATGTGAATATAAGTGTGTGCGTTTTTACAAATAACGGTAAACCACATGACCAAATTTTCTGAAATTAAAAAAATCGCACATTTTCTTAATGTATAAAATAATGCAATACAATTTTATTCTATTCGCAATCGTAAAAATTTGATTTGATTTTTCGCATTGGCTCAACACACCTTTACAAAACCTCCACTACTTTTATCGATTATATTGGAAGCAGCGTTACCGTTATGCGACTAAAGTCGCATTTTGCCTCTACGACTAAAGCCAAGAATACACTATCTCACAAATCTTACGTATTCCATAATATTTTGTGAGATAGAAATCTAATGAGTTTTGATGCGACTGTCAAAAAATCTAATGTAACATGATAGTTTGTGTTCACACCATCACACAAAGTATAAACACTCACACATGAAATAAAATGCAACCCTGATCCAATGAAAAGTATTATTGTTTAGAAATTTTTCAAAAAACGATGAAGTCGTATGGGATGTCAAACTTTTTTCATAATACTTGTCATTTTCGTGACACATTGCATTCACACTATCACACTTTGTCATATAACTTGAGTTTTTGACATGTATTAATACAAAGTATAATAGTGTAATCTATCCTTAAGTAGCATAGTACGTACGACTAAGTAGCATAGTGTAACCCCGGATTACATAAGTGTTTTCGTATTATTGATTTAATTAAAACAAAAAATATCGCTTTATTCAGCTGTATCGAATCTAATATACCCTTCATCATAGTATTAATTAAAGTCGTACCACTACTTACTTCTCCTTATAAGAACTATCTAATCCACCTAACTTTCATGATAGAGGCCCCAAAGCCCTTATTGTGGGAAGAATAAGGTTTTTTTTAAGAATATTACTTAGTCAATTAGTAATCGATTTTGTTAATTTTCACTATTCCACCAAAGTTTATTTAAGGCGAAAGTAAAAAAAAATAAAGTATATTGGGCATGTTCTTGAAATTGAAATCGAATAAATTTTCAAAACCCTCCCGTGTTCAAAGTACAAAAATTATTTCCTTTTATATACCTCATACTTTGAGGACCACCTTCCTCTACCTAAACTTCTTTTGAAATCAGGAAAAGCTTCGTTGATTTCCACAAAATACAATTGACAATCATCATCGATTTTAATTTCACGTGATTTCGATTACCAGAACATGTCCGTATAGGTTTTAGAAGGACATCAATAAATAGGAACAGATTTATGGACAGATCTAGTGTGGACAGATCTAATGAATTTCAACAGAGAACTATTGAAGGCTATACGTAATATAAATTTATAACAATCATTTCTGGGGTCTTTGGAAAACAAAATCAACATACACATGGACAGACAAACCTACAGATGGACATAATTTAATCAACTCTGCTCCTCGTAAGGATCTTTAATCTCTATACTTTATAGAATCTAAGATCAATATTGTAAAATTGCAAATGGAATGACAAACTTCTATAAAAATTAACTTACATACTTATATATTTCTAGCTGTGGTGAAGGGTAAAATTATATGCAACAGTTCATACACGTTAACTTGCAAGCAAGACGTGTATTTTCACTGCGTATATGGGCATTTCCATTTTGACGTGACATGATATTTGTGCGACAAAATGTAAAAGAATTAAATGAAGAATTCAAATTTGTAAAAAGTATTTTTATATTGTATGCAAAATAAGAAGTAGTAGGAGCTGGCGCGATGTTAAAAAAACAGAAGTAAATTTTGACTTGCATTACAAAACTGAATAAGACCGCAAATTAAGCAAGACGTTTTGTATAAAACCTTATAAAGATTTATTTTTCAAGCTATCAAATTTAAAAATCTTTGCTCGTTTAAAGGTACATATGGACATTTTCAGCGAAAGGACTACTTTTTTATGTATCGCCAGAATGCAATTAAGGTTGTATTTTAGGACCATGTTGTTCAACCGTTATCCCTTTTGTTCCTAAATGTAAAAAAAAAATAAAAAAAGTCCATACATATAACATTCTATGAGAAACAATTTAAATTACTTCTGGCGTTACGTTACAAAAAGTAGACTTTTCGCTGGAACTGCTCATATATACATTCTCTATAGTGAACTTGTGACCAATGAATCTCTCCATATAATGAACAAATTTCAAAAATTAGTATAATTTGATCTCCTTATAATGAATTTCCATACCGTTAAGTTTCCTTCAAAATAAAGCAATTTTCGATATATAAATTTGACTTTCATACATTTTTGTCTCCATATAAAAAAATTTCTTTTAGGCGATTCCCAAAAAGGAAAATAGGATTAAAAGAAAAAAAGTATCTGTGATAACGATTTTCACAGCAGTCGCTCGTTTTCAGTGAACGAAAAGAAAGCAGCATTTCTTTTAAAACAAATTTGATTATTAAAAGTTAAAGAAGCAGCAGAAAAAAGTTTTGTAGCCTAGCAGTTTATTTTCCAGCACTTTATTTAGTACCTAAGTGTGTACAAAATTCTAAAAATAAAGATACAAGCAATTAAACTAGGGATTGCTGTTCGGTTTTAACCGAAATCGGGACCGCGGCTTCTAATGCCTAAAAACTGAGACCGTAAACCGATTAAAAACCTGCTTAAATTATACATATTTACATAATACTCGTTAAAAGAGTTTATACGTGCTAGCCTGAAACAATGGCAAGGTGTTGAAAAAATTCTTAAAATTGGAATAAGTACTAAGAAAAACAAATGTGCCTTTTTTAATTAAAGTACCTTGATTAACTGCTAGCATTTGGAAATCACTTTGATGATTATTTTTGAGTAGTTTTGGTGATCCAAAAACTGATTAATCAGTTACAGTTACACTAACAAAAAAGCGAATTATAAATCACTCATCAAGAAGAGTCGCGGGTTGTGTAGAATTTTCTCCCGACAAAAGTTTCTATTATAATCAGAAAATGAGCGCACATTCTTGTTTTTTAATAGCGCAGAAGAGTCAAAAATACTCGAATATGATTTACAATGTACCTATAATAATTGAATCTTTGAAGTATCAGCTTTACGATCAAAAAAAAAACGCATAGGAGCTAATTTTTCGAAAATAAGTGATACACCGGCGAATCACCTCAAAGAAGTGATACATTTTCCGATTCTTTTTGAGAATATGTCAATCCTTTCTCAATGATTGAATAATATATGAATGCTTTTGCAATCGCTCAAGTGATAAATCAGTCTGTAACCATCAAAAGTGATCTAAGAAAACTCATTAAGGCGATTTCTTGTAAAAATAATAATAATATATATGAGTGACAGTTTCAGTTAAAATGGACCTATGGGCAAAACATGAGTTTTTGAGAAAAACGATTTTGAATTTGTTAGCAAGCTAATTTTTTTCTTATCAAAGGTGTATTTTAAAGCTTGCTTATGACAAAAGTGATGCAGGTAGAAAACTGCGGTTGGCTGCATTAGAAAGAGCGTATTGTCTATTTTAAGAATCACCAAAAAAGTAAAAATCGATTTTTTTTCATCCATAGGTCCCTTTTAACTGAAACTGTCACATATATGTCTTTGTAGTTTTATTGGGATATTTTCAAGACCGAAAACCGACCGGCCTTAGTTATTTTTAAACTGAAACCGCGGTTTCACATTTACGGTTTTTAGCAAACTCTAAATTAAGCACTTAACACAAAAGTCTTCAAACTTGTCCTTTTAAGGAAATGTATAAAGCTAATGTTAAATCGAAAGCCGCAGCACTTTGAAGTGTTATTTTAACTAAAATACCAGATTTGATAAACAAAAGTGAAACAATTTACGTTTTGTACAATAAGGGGATATTTTTTGGTCCCATGCAGGGAAGTTCGACTATATATGACCATTAGGGTTTTTTCCCGGGATTTCCCGTCCCGGGAATTCCCGGGAATTTCACTTATTATATTTCCCGTTTTCCCGGGATTTTTGTTGCGGGATCCCGGGAAATAAAAAGTTCTTCATAGTTTCAGAAAACAGCTATTTTTACTCTGAAATTTAGTTTTCTTTTCTCTAAAAATTAGCATCTGTGGATGGGTTGTCGATTAGATCAATTATAAGAAATGTGTACAAACGTAAATCAATGTCTCCTGCGGCAATAAATCTATTAAAAGCAGAATGGGCAGTGCAACAGTTGATAATTAATAAATTTAGTGAAGTGATGAATTGATAAAGAACATAAATTCAAAATAAGATGCAGGAAGTAAATTCTCATTGACCATGAACAAGTCTTAAAAATAGGATATACATAAACATATCGCTCCGTTATTGCAACATAGTCGTATCTACAAAAAAAAAATCGAGCTTGGTAATATATCCGGGAAGTGCGGGGAAACCGAAATAAAAAAATAATGAAACTCGTGTAAGTTACTAAAACATACAATTTGAAAAACACATTGTCCTAAAGATTTCAGATGGACCTAATGAAAAGAAATAGTTTGTAAGAAGTAGTCCGGATGATGCTATTTTTTGCATCAACCTTGACATTAGAAGCATGCAACAACAGTGCACTTTTAATTATTTGTCCAACCTCGGTAAAAAAGTAAACGAAATTTTTCGGAAACATGGTAATCAGTAAACAAAATCAGAAATATACTCTTTGGCGACTCACTAAACGCTTTGAGTGTGTCAGAAAGTAATTTCCTACGCCGTTAAAAAATTTTAATATATTTATTAAAATATTTTATATATTTTATGATTTTACTTTTTGATCTCATATCTTGAGTACCTCAATTGATATGTTTATTTTACCTTGAACTAGATCATCATAATACGGAATTTACTTATAATAGCCAAAGGTAATAATAATTCAAGTTCCGCTTTCAATCTTCAATTAATTTTTGTAGTATTTAAGCATTTATTTTACTTTCTTTGTAAACAAGTTCCCTCACGTTTGTTTATAAAAGTTTTTTTCATTAATAAAACCAAGTTTACTTTGTATTATTTGTATGGAGCGGGATCCCGGGATCCCGGGAAATTTAAAAATTTTTCCCGCTTTCCCGGGAATCGAAAAACTCCGGGAAAAAAAAACTCTAATGACCATATAGTATGTATTATTTATACATACATAAGAAGAGGTGAATATTTTGTTACGTTTTCAATGAAAATAACTTAATAGATATAAAAATGTTGTTCTTTTTAAAGGTGCCCCTTTTTTCTCAGAATTACCCTTTTTTGCCCCTTTTCTTTTGAAAGTCCCCTTTTTGTGCCCCTTTTTGAAAATTCTGAACGGGAACGCTGCTTGAAATGAATATGAGATAAAAGTAATAAAGTGAGTATTTTCAATGTATTCTTTTTCGAAACTTGAAAACATCCTTTTCTATATTTTCAGCCACAATTTCCTTATAACAAAATAAAACTATAAGTTGTTCATTAAAGTTTCTGGTATGCATTTTAATGCCACTCTTGGGACACTAAATGCGTGAAGAAATTTAAAAAACGGGCCAAAAGGGTCTAAATTGAAAAAGATACGGTCATGGCATATTTTTCAAAAACACCAAACATGTTCAACAGGAAATTAATATACAACTGTAACTTTAACATCCTTTTATAATTGTCATTGTCTTAAAAAAGTTGCAATACTTAGTCCTCCTCGTCTTCATTCCATAAATAACTAGCAATGTGTGTATGCGAAATTGTGCTCTTTGTATATTTTATATAGGAATATCGTAGCTTGAACAACAACTATTAACTTGTTTGAGACATATTAAATATTTTAAACGACATTTTATTTTTAATCTCAAGTTAAGCGTTTTAGTACGGATAACGGCCATTTTCACCAAGTTCGGTTAAAACTAACTTTCAATTAAAGTTCCGGTTACCAATACGTTTTGACAGCTATAACCGATGGTTGATTATAACCGAACTTGGTGAAAATGGCCGTAAATCGATAAATTGATAGCAAAACTTGAAAGTTTTTCCAATCACACTAACTTAAATTTTTAAAACAGATTTAACCATTCGATATTGCCAAAAAAAAAACAAAACAAAAAATGTAATCATACTGAACTTAAGCAAAAACGGACTAAACAGAAATAACAAAAAAAAGGTCAATATTCCCTTTTGGGGCTAAAAACTTTTTTCGCGTTTCAGGCACTTAAAAAAGAGCTAAATCTAAGTTGGCATCACAGCTTTTGAGCATCATTCTTAATTTTTTGCAAGCTTTTTTACTTACAAAGGGTGGTTACATTTTCAGGGCCGATGTTGATTTTGAATAAAACACAAGTTATTTAGGAAATTATTGTCAATGTTTTTATTATGATAAAATTGGTATGGTTCAATTATGTATTGAACAAAATATCGGCCAAACGGCCGCCTCGACTTCGGCGGCACAACTCCATCCGATGGTCCAAACTTTAGATGACGCTGAGACAAAATTCAGGTTCTATGCCATTAATGTTTCGAATTATCTCCTCCTTTAGCTCTTGAAATGTTGCTGGCTTATCGACGTCCCCCTATTCTTTCAAATAACCGCAAAGCAAGAAGTCTGCTGATGTCAAAACACATGATCTTGGCGGCCAATTGACATCGCCACCACGTGAGATAACGCGGTCATTGAATTTGTCGCGTAAAAAAGAGGCATTGTTTCGTTAGCTGTGTGGCAAGTAGCACCGTCCTGTTGAAACCACATATCGTCCACATCCATATCTTTCAATTCGGGCCATAAAAAGATAGTTGTCATCTCACGACAGCGAACACCATTCACAGTAACTCATTTTGGAAAAAAGACGGCCCGATGATGCTGCCAGCCCATAAACCGCACCAAACAGTTACTCTTTGTGTGTGCATTCGTTTTTCGACAATCACTCTTGGATTATTTTTCGCCCAAATGCGGCAATTCTGCTTATTGACGAATCCACTGAGATGAAAAAGTGCCTCATCACTGAATCACGAAGTGCACGATATGCATTTTGATAATAAGCTTGAAAAACATAAACGCTTTGTATCTTTCCATGGTTTAAATTGGGTTAGTCTGAAATTAAGAATTGTCAAATGAAATGCATAGAAAACTTGACGTTTAGGTGTGGTTCACATTCAACATCGGCCCTTAAAATTTAACCAAATTTTTATATTTGTTTTTTTTTTTTTTTTTTTTTTTTTTGTGCATATAAAAACTTTTGCTGTAATAGCATATTCACACTACAACGAAATCTAGGACTTACGACATTTCAAGCCGAATCTAGTTTTCCCCCTATACGAAACAAAATCTACTCTGTGACTAGATTTTTACTAAATCTACTCAAAATCTAGTAGTACATAAAGCACTAAAAATACTTCCCTGCACAAGAAACAAATTACATTTTAATAAAAAAACAAAACAAAAACTATAATGGCAACTTGCTAAAACTGTTAAAAAAAATCCAAAATTTTCTAAATTTATCTTGTTTTCTCAAAATTTGTGGATTTTTTTACAGTTTTAACAAGTTGCCATTATAGTTTTGTTTTTGAGAAAACAAGAAAAACATAGAAATAAGACAAATAAAATTGATAAAATAAATGAAGTTGATTATAAACAAGTAAGAGTGCTAAGTTCGGCTATGCCGAATTCTATATTCCCTTTACCATGGTAACACAACAAAAAGACATGTTTGTTACATATAATAAGATATAAATAAATCTTTGCTGGGCCACACCCACTTCTCCGATATCGCCCACATTTTGTCGGATTTTGTGTACCTAATTTGGAAACTTTTGGTCTTTTCGTTCTTCAAATGAACAGAAAAAGGACAGACGGACATCGGTAAAGCAACTTCGCTTAACATGTATGAATTTATCATGTTTAATAAAATTTATAATAAAAAAAACCTGATATACTGAAATCTGACGGACATCGTTAAACCAACTGGGCTGTATGTACATGTACATGCCCCTGCAAATAATAGGACCAGTCCCAACACGCGTGTAAAGAGTAGCCCACAAGGGACCAGGACTAGTCCAAAAGTAACCCAAACGTATGGAAAAAACCTGGTCTATTTAACATTACGATATCCTAGGGGAGGACCATATAACCTACTCCATGGTATACTCAACAAGATTAGTTTTGAAGTCGTTTAAAAACGAAAACACGTCGTTAAAAAACGAGGACATGTCGTCTTGCATGCTTGCATTACATCGGACCAGTCCATGGAGTAGTCCATTTTATCAAAATGGATCAGGTGGTCCAATTGTATTTGCTGGGACGTAAAAAAGTCTAAAAAAAACTGTTATTTTCGGTGATGGATAAGAAACATTGTTGTCCAGTCCTTACCACAATTGTGGAAATTAATTCACACACATTCTTCACACGCATTCTTACGCTCTTTCCTTTAGTCAACTTCGCTACTTATAAGGACCCTGAATATATATATATATATACTTAAATGCAAATGTTTAAATGCCTCTTTTTTAGGTATATACATATGTATGTGTTAAACAAAAACTTTCAGCCAGCTGTTTTTGTTATGAAAACAAAATCTTGCTAATGTTAACAAAAGTACAATGTAAACGCACTAGATTTTGTGGAATATTTCAAATGAAATCACCTAAATTTCGCTGTAGGTAATGTAAAAGATCTATAAGATGTTTTAAGTAGATTCGAAAATATGGGCTTACTTGCAGAAAGAAGTTGTAAGTTCTAAGATATTTTTCACACGATATGTCATTAATTTTGATAAGAGGTAAAACTACACTGCTATAATATAGATGATCTGCTTCCCAGCTCCTTAAATACAAACTGCTTTTTAACTGTCGCATAAGATGTTTAAAAGTTCTTAATTTACATCTCAGCTAAATTGTGTGAAAATTTAGTAGTAATCGAATTATTTGTTTTTACCAAATGTTATGGTCAAGTGGGTAATGCAGTGTGCAGTTGTTTGCGTGTAATCGTGTGTGTGTGTGTACCATAAATGTGTAGCAATTTAAACTTGTTTTATGCTTCGATTGCGTTTTAAGCGCCTTTGTGCCTGCCTATCGTGATCTTGTGGACAGAGCATGATGTTATCAGCAGCAGAAACTTTTTTTATTTATTTATTTATTTTTTTTTTTTGTTATATAAAAAGGGACCCTTTTTGTCGTCCAAGTGTTAAGTTAAACAAAAATTTTTAAAAAAGAGTTCGTTTTTCTGGAAATTTTAAAAAGTAATTAAATAAATTTGCCAATATTATATATTAATTAAAAAAATATGCTTAGTTCCAAATACATTTTTCAATTATATTCTAGCTTCATTTAACGAGCAATATTAACGTAGAGTTTCAGTCTGGTGTGGTGAAACGGACCAGAGTCTCTGACGGGAATCAAATTCGGAACCCTCCCGCTGATAGACTTACTACCAACTAGTCTACGATAATGTAATAATTTTATAAGAATGTCAAAAAATTTAAGCAAAAATTTAGTATTTGCCTTAATGCATCAAATTGTGGCGACTATTACGAAACGTTAACCATAATGATTAGAGTGTGGTATTACATAGTGTACAATTTGCATTGTTCACACTTCTGAAAACTCATATTTTTCTATTTTTTTTTTTTTTTATTTTATATATGTACTTTTTGTAATTTCTATTAATGAATTTATTAAAGCCTAATTGAAATAGAACAAAGTAATTATTCAAGATTTCTTTAATTGTACCATTTAGTACTAGCTAAAATTGAACTGTCAGTGTGCTTTTGAACTTAACAGTCAGCTTAATAACTTGCACTCGTATTAAAAATGTTAAAGTTTAATATGCTTGCTTTAACTGTGGAAATAATATAAGTATGTGTTTACCCTTTATTATCTACTTGAGCTTATTAGCTACTAGTTATTACATACTTACCAATTATTTTACTTACCGATTGTGAATTGCTCAATAAACCTGTGAAAAAAAAGAAATTTAAATTGCTACACCATCCCTCTTCTCATTTGTATACTGTATTTTAAATACAGTATGGTGAACATTTATAAGTCCCAAACCTATAGGGAAGAAAGAAAACTTGCCCTCATTTCCTTCACCTTCACTATAATCTCCCATAATTTGAAGTCATCTTACGAGTAATTATAATTATAATTGGCAAAAGATTTCTCAATTTCGTCTTCCTAAGAAAAACAGAGTCTTTAAACCTATTTTCAATATTGGGGCCACCCAACCAGGCAGAAGTATTAACATAGAAATACATGGTTTTGCTCGAACGCTTAATACTATTGCCCAATTCACAATCTTGAGCAAATGATCTTGCATCGTAGCATCTGCAAAGTGGTAAAGTATTTACTATAATGCCAAAAATATCTTTAGTATTTACTATACCATTTTGCAAATGCTACGATGCAAGACTATTTGCACAAGATTGTGAATTGGGCTTATGTGAAAAAGTTATTTATTTGAATCACACTCTTTGCTGAAAAATGGCATCGATTTGCTTGTGCATATTTTTAATGTATTTTTTTGTCACATTATTGCCCCGGTTACGGCTTATAACACAACTTAATTATACTCAAATATCATAATAAGATCCAATTTTTACCAAAAAAGATATTGATAAGATACTGTAACAGTGTGCACACTGTGAACCCAGACTAACATACGACGAAGCTTTTCAAGATTATCAAACAAGAGTATTTATGTTTATTCTCAAAGTTCCCTTTTAAAATATGATATTACGTTAATTTGTTTTAACCTCATTTGCAAGTTGTTATATTCAAGACTATCAATATAATCAGTTGGTTGTTTTATTGCTTGGTTGTTTCGAGTCTACATGTAGCAGCTCGCAAATTTATCTGATTTCTCGTATTGAAAACTGTTTAATATTAAAAAAATATTATAATAATAGATCGATATCCTTTCTTGTGTATGGACTTAAACTCTACAAACAGCCAAAAATTACAAGTGTTGCCTTAAAGAGATAAAGTGGAATATCGCAATGGTAGATTATGGATAGTTTTCAATGCTTTATTGGGCATCACTTGCAGTCGTCGTAACCCATTTGTATTTTTGTATCCATATTTTACTGTCAAATAGTTTGAATGACTTTGAATCAAGGACTGGTAGATCATTCGTTTTGCTTTGAGATTCATTTTATTTTCTCTTAAAAAAAATACCAACAGCTGTAGCAATTTTTTATTTGATATCATTAATATGAATATTACATTCTTGGTTACCCTGAAGTACAGTTCCTAAATATTTTACGTGCAGTGCTTCACAAATTACATTTTCATCTACCAAAATATTAAAAATATATTACCTTGCGTATGTCAATATCTAATTAATTCAGTTTAATTTGTATTACATTCCAGAATCAGAGCTACATCTCTTCCCATTGTATAAGTTTTTTTAAACATATTCATATTTTTATGAATAGAAAAGACTTATGTCATTAGCAAACTTATATAATTAACCAATTTATTGTAAATTGGATCTACCCATTTAAATATATAGAAAGAAGCAAAGGAACCAGAGAACTAACTTGTGGTACTCCACATTCAACGATTTACTTCTTGCTGTTTCCGGCTCTTGAGATAATTTTTAAAACCATTAATTATTTATCCATAACACCAAAAAACATTAAATTTTGTAACATTATGTGATGATCAGCAAAATCAAAAGCTTTACTGAAAATCCAAAAATAGACCTGCAACGCCACTCGAACCTTTTAATACTGCCTCTGCAGTGCATCTAGCATTGCAAAGTTGCTTAAAAAACCGCTTACTGTCAATGACAAAATTATTGCAATTATAAACAGGTGCAACTTAAAACCCATCAAACACTGAATACCGTTAATGCATTTTCACAATATTCAGGGTATGCAAAACTTTTTTTAAGTAAAAATTTGCCTTGGTTATTATAAATGTCATAAATTTGATACATAGGTTGCTATTCTCACAAGGCAATACTAATGCAAATGGTCGGAATCGGTCCATAATTTTACATAGCTTCTATAGATACTAAGTTTAAATTTGGTCAAACATTTTTTTGTGCAATCTTAATAATCCTTCCAAATGTTTTTTTAATCGGTAGTTTCTATACAAATACTAGGTTCCGAAAATATAATTCAATGTCATAACTTCCTTAATAGTGTAAAGCCTATGGTCTACGGAATGTGAAAATCCCCAAGCGCATGTGATTCCGACGTAATTTTGACGTGAATACACAACACACAATTTTTTTATTTCAAAGTTTCCTCTTTTTATACCCTCCACCAAAATGAGTTGTGAAGAGGGTATACTAAGTTTGTCATTCCGTGTAAAATATTTTTATTATTCGTCTCAGACTCCATACATATATATTCTGGGTCCTTGAGTAATTCTAAGTCGATTTAGCAATGTCCGTTTGTCTGTCCGTCTGTTAAAAACACACTCACTTTCGAAAAGCTCAAAAGAAATAAACAAACTTGGTGTCAAATTGCTTGTAGTTATCCTAAGCAGTTTGGGATTGAAATCAAGCAAAATCGGTTCAGCAGGATCAGAGCTATGAATCACAATGTTGAACCCCCTAAAAAATTGATAATTTTGTTACAAAAACTAACATAAAAGGCGGAATAATGTATGATATAAGATTTTACAAAAATTCGTTTTATTTGAGTGGAAATCACAGCGTAAAATTTCGTGAAGATCCGTCCATAATTTACCCTAGGCCCCATATTAGCCCTACTCCCGGAAACAGTATAGTACGCCTAAAACCCTAATTAATAATGCAATCATAATAGAAATTGGTACGTCACAGTTTTATGGGACTTGAAATGACATTGTGAAATTTCGTGAAGATCGGCCCATAATTTACCCAAGGTCCCATATTAACAATACTCCCGGAAAACAGTTTAGTACGCCTAAAACCGTAAAAAATTATGCTATCATAACAAAATTTAGTATATCACAGGTTTATAGAACTAGAAATGACACTGTGAAATTTCGTGAAGATCGGTCCCTAATTTACCCTAGGCTCCATAGAAAGCAAACTCTGGTAAAATAATTAAATACGCCTAAATTTCGTAGCAGATATAGATATTGCTTAGCTTCATATGGCCAGAGCAAATGCTATGCAATTTTGTGATATACGGTCCATAATTTACTTCAGATCCCATTTTAGCAGCCTTCTGAAATTCACTGCAAACGCTTAAACTCATTGCACAGATGTATTAAATTTTATGTTTTTTAATACCAGAAATCACTCTGCAGAATTTGGGATGATTGGTTCAAAGCTTAACATAGCTTCAATATAAATTTCTCTCCTGAAAATCA
Source organism: Pollenia angustigena (assembly GCA_930367215.1). NCBI lineage: Eukaryota > Metazoa > Arthropoda > Insecta > Diptera > Polleniidae > Pollenia > Pollenia angustigena. The sequence continues at coordinate 18,360,088 of OV884061.1, read as the reverse complement.
TTTAGGTTCGGCTTAAACTAGGCCTGCCATACGTCCTGGATTCCAGGATTGTCCGGATTTTAGACTACTTGTCCTGGTCCACTATTAAATTGTCCTGGTTTTTTGTACAGGTCAAGACAAAAAAATTAGTTTTTTACTGGTTTTAGTTGTAAACAAAGGTTAAGATTTATGTTATAACACTGCTAACATAAGGCAATTGTATAAACAACTTTAATTAAATTCAACTGTTATCTGGTGCAAACGTCGTTTCACTAAAAGCTTTCAATAATATTAGATGCGAGTCAATCCTCTTTCAAATCTTGTTTCAACTAGCTGCTGTAAAAAGTTATACCGTGTAAACAACTTTTATAAGAAATCGAAAACCGATAACAAATTGCTTTCTCTAAAGCAGCCCATACACGTTTCAATTCAATTGTCAACTGAGTCGGTTGTTGTCCAAATCAAAGCGTGTATGGCTTTGTCAATTGATTTGTTCGACAGTTGTCGAGTTGGTTGAAGAAAAATCAAAAGATTTTGATTTTTTCAAGTTGAGTACTAAGTCTGCTCAATGGGCTAAAGAAAGAAACTCGTTAAAGACTGAAACACTGGAGAGTTTTATTCAATGTTAGTTTAATTTTAATATGACATGCTGCCTGTTTTATAACTATATCAAATACCGAAATAAAGTTCTAGAAAAAATGCAATCTTCTGAAAGTATTATAGTTTAGAACATTTTTAGCTCAATTTTTTAATTTTTTTCATCGTTTTTATGTACATAAAGTACACGTTAATTTTTTTTTTTATACATATATTGTTGGATTTAAAAATAAAAAATGGATGGTTTTTACATATACATACATACATATGTATTAAAAAAACTTTTTTTTTGGTGTTATTTTTATCGTTTTTTTATGTGTCCTGGTTGATAGGTTCAAACTTCTGGCAGCCCTAGCTTAAACTGTTACGAATCATGATATTTAACTCAAGCTATTTAAAATTGTTAAAAAAAAGCAATCAACTTTCGGATTGTCGGTCAATTATTTAATATAGGTTTAAACCGCAGCCAATTTTAATGCAGATGCCTGTTTTTATAAAGATTATAATAATAATTGGACATCATACAGATATTACTCCTAAAACATTCGAACTGTCGGTGGATGGTATTAAAGATTCGGCACAGCCGAATATATCACTCTAACTTGTTGTTTATTATAAATTTTTAATTTTATTATAAAATTTTAACAAAAACCCAATTATATAATAATATTCTCGCAAATTTTGTTTTCTATTTAATTATTAATCAAAAACAAAATCAGACTTTATAAAAATTTAATCAAGTGAATTAAACGTTTAGTTATATCAACAATATTACTGCAGAAAATGTTGTTAATATCTAATAATATTTAATTGATACTACTAATTTGTTTACTGGTGCAAATTAAATTTATTTTGTATCTAGTTAAACTCCCAAATCTTTAATTTTTATTTTTTTTTTTGTACAATTACTGACAACTTTAAAGAATTCAAAATATTGAAAAAACTAATTGCCAAAAATAAACAGTAAAACCAACACATACCATGAGTATATTCAATTCTCATATAAAAAGGTTTTGTTTTATTAAATAAAATTATAAAAAAAAATAACCGAAAAAGAAAACAATCAAGTCCCTGACTTATAAAATTATAATGTCTTCATCAACGGCGCGGTAAACGAGAAACCAGAGAACAAGTTCTACTCAATTTGGGTTTTTCATACTTTATGTGTTTCGTTTTATGGGCTTTACGATGTTTTTGTTGTTTTCTGTAGACAAAATAATGATCGTTAAAAAAAGTCGAGAAAAAAAATTTTCAAGTTAAACTGGATTGTTTTATATTCGTGGCAACGAAGTTAGAGGATCTCAATTTTATTGTGTTGTGAGTTTTTTTTTCGTTAATATTGATGTGTATTTCTTTACTGCAACAGAGTAACAAAAAATTTTCAGCTTTTCTTAAACTTTTTTGTTTTAAGGCACTGCCAAAACAAAACTAAATAACTGCTGCTGTCTTTTGGCAACTTTTCAAATCTTGTTTGCACAAATGTATTTGAAAATCAAACAAACAACAAAAATAAAATGTGGGTACAACAATGTTGTTTACCTACAACCACCGATCTTTTGACATATAATACGAATTGGGTGTGGTACCTCTGGTACGAAGTAGTGCTGGGAAACTATCGATAGACTATCGATTTTATCGATAGTCTGAAAATATCGATAGGAAAAATATAAATATCGATATTTTTATTATATAAAATACAGATATGAAGACATCTAACAGCAGCTCTACACACACAGTATTTTGCCTGAAATTTTTACTTGCTATTATTAATTCGAGCTGAATTACAGCAATGCATACAAACAACAAGAATGGCAAGTGTTATGGATTGCTTAGCAGTGCTTTTTACTGCTAATAAAAGGTATTTAAGTCGAAATTTTTACATGTTTATATGGGGACTGAAATGTGAAATATTTTTGTAATGTTGTAAAAAAAAAATGCAAATCCAAATGCAATTGCAAGCATAGGACAAAACAATGAACGACCATTAGAGGATAAGTCCGCTAGATTGATTACCTTTTTGGGATAAGAATTAAGAAAATTTTTTTAAAGTTGCAATGGAATATCTTATAGTCCCTGTTACTTCGGTTCCTTCAGAAAGGTACTTATCAAGTTTTAAAAAACTGCCATCTAAAATAACGTGCGTATATACATTAGGGATACAAATTTTTAAAATTTTTGAAAATATCGGCCCTATCCATACCATATTGTGCTTAAAAAACAATAAGAACTGCATCTTTAGATTTTCGATATCGTTAAAAAAAGGTTCCGCGTCAAATGCAATTAAGTTTGGGATCGGTAATAATGCATTTACACCTGCACCATAAACAGTTTATAAGTTGTTTATGGTAATAAACTAGTTTGGGAAACTTATTTATCCATACAAACCATAAACAGGTTTGTAACTAGCTTTTGAGATAAACTAGTTACAAACAACCGATTTTTGCTAATGCAACTCTGTTTTTTCAAAATTTTTTATGTGGCCCTTGGTACAACATTTGGTTTTCAGATCATTGTTACAATAAAAATGACTTTGACGCCTGAAACAAATCATTATCGGTCATTACTTATGCTCAGATATGCTTTCTAAAACATTGTGTGAAAGACGAATCAAGAATTCCAAAAACACAACGCAGCAACATTTGTGCGGAACGCGCCATTAAAGTCGTACAAGATATATTCCTCCAATGCAAATCAACAGGAACTCTTAATCTAAAGTTAATTTCACTTAACAAAGATAGTTTTTAGATTGTAATTTTGATTATAATCATATAATTACATTAAGGGCCATTATTACAACTTGAAGTTAGCTAAAGTTAAGATTAAATTGACAGATAATAATGTGTTATCTGTCAAAAAGCGTCTGTTAACTGTCGGATAACAGCTTACGCCAAGTTATAATAATGGCCCTAAGAAATGTAAATACATGGTTACATTATTATAAAATAAACAATTTTGAAAAAATACAAAATTTTGAAAAAATACAAAATTTTGAAAAAATAAAAAAAATCTTAAAGGGCTTTCAGAAATTGGCTTCGACGCGGAACGTTTTTGTTCCGAAATGACCTGAGGAAATATTTTTCGGTTTCAGCACAACATCGGCTACAGCGGGGTCATAGGGCCTTTTTTGGTTGTACCCCTTATATACATACGTCTCATACATTCAATAAAGCCTTATAAAAAAATAATTAAAGTTTTCCTGCACAAGTACAAACATTCAGTCGATAGTAATATCGATATATCGATAGTGAAATCTGAACTATCGATAGTGGAAAATATCGATAGTATCCCAGCACTAGTACGAAGACATTATAAATTTCTGTATAACTAGAGAGCGGAAAGAGTCCGACAGTTTCCAAATTATGTCAAGCATCTTAATCTTAACAAATCTGGGCGGGATTGGTAAAGTGTATGTCGATAAAAAACGGGAATCGGTTAAAAACTATCCGAGTTGTGAACAAAATACTCCAGAAACGATCTGGAAACATCAAAAATTTTATTAGAACTGAAATTGTAGGACTGTCATATGACCTATGGATACATCTTGGTCCATAAATGGCTGAGATTTGAGCAAAAAAGTACGACTCTGCCTCTAATTTCTTTCCATAAAATTCCTTGTTGTTGTTTGATACCCATCACCGCAAATAACAGGTTTTTTAGACTTCTTATATACCCTACGTACATGTACGGTACAGTTGGTTTAACGATGTCCGTCTGTTTTTCTTTACATCTGGTTTTTTTATTATTATTTATCAAAGACTTTTTACACGTACATATGTAACAAATTCATGCGTGCAAAGCATTGCTGCCAATGTTTTTTGCCGTTTTTCATTTAAAATAATAACTTTTATTTTCTTATAAAATTTTATCAAATTGCTAAAAGTGAAATACACATTTTTATCAATTAAAACGCATTTATTTTAACTCACAACTTATGCAAATGTTGAAAATCGCGATTATTAAAAGACATCTTTCAAAATAAAGGAACAGTATACCAATATTAAATTTATTAAATTGATCAACAAGGTTTCTTTCCGGTCGCAAGTATTTCAATATAGAGATGCGGGCGGCAACAAAAAACTTTTAGAAATTTCAAAAATTACTATAAAGTTACTCTCACTTCCGTGGTATAATGCTGAAGTAGAGAGGATATTTAGCCAAGTAAACATCGTTAAAAGTAATTTGAGAAAAAGGTTACATTTAGCAACCGTTAATTCGATATCAATTAGGTACATTTTTACCATAATAATACAATATATAAAACAAATTGAATTATTGTTGTTTTGTTATTTAATTTTAATGAGTTTATATTATAAAAAGGATTTAGCCAATTTTTATCAATTTTTTCCATAAATTTAGCGCTTTTTAGTAACCAAGGTTCGGCAACACTGGTGCAAAGTGAAGTTGCTTTAACAATGTCTGTCTGGAGAACGGAAAGATCAAAAGATGCAAATTAGTTACACAACATCCGACAAAATGTGGCCAGTATTGGAAAAGTGTGAGTGGCCCAAAATAGATTTATTTATATTTTATTTAGAACCGTATTTACATAGCTTTCTGTTTTTTTCGGCATAGACGAATTTAGCACTCTACACGTTGTGTATAAGTTTGTTAAAATATATTATTGCAAATAATAGGACTAGTCCAAACACGCGAGTAAAATGTAGCCCACAAGGGACTAGGACTAGTCCAACAGTAACCGAAACGTATGGAAAACATAAACATTACGATGTCCGAGATTACAAAGGAGCAGTCTCAAAACTACTCCATTGTATACTCAAGAGGATTAGTTTTGAAGTCGTTTAAAAAAGAAAAAATATCGTTGAAAAACGAAAACATGTCATCTCACTACAAACACTTTTCAGCAATGACATGGTCCATGCTTGCATTACAAGGAGTAGTCCATTTGATCGATATGGATCAGGTAGTCCAATATTATATGCCTTTATACATCAGAACATAATAATATTTTAATAAATTGCTTATACAAAAAAATTCTTATATTATCATCGTTGACAAGAAATCCTCATGTAAGCATCGCTTCCAACAAGACTCAATTGCTAAAAAAGATTGCAAAAATCATTTAATAAAAACTAAATTTGCTTAATTTTAATTAAACATTAACCCCCTCATTCATAAAAAATATTTCAGGAATTTTAAAAGTTCATTTAACAAATTTTCATTTAAAATCTGTTTTATAAACCTTTTGTAAACCTTAAATATTGTTTGTGAATAAGGCCGAAGACAGCAAAATAGTTTCAAGCTAGAAAGAACAATTTTATAAGTTTCAAGTTAAAAGAAGTTCAAATACATTGAAAATGCCATTGCCGTTCATATAGAGAACATTAAATAAAATACAGAACAATTTAAGGTTATTTACTTAAAAATAATACACCCAGAACAAATATTTGAAATACAGTACTGATCTGTATAATACGGAACGGACGGTCAGCGTATGTATATTTGTTATATATTTGCTCATATCAAAGTATTGTGAAGGGTATATAAGATTTGTCAAACCGAATAGAGCACTCTTACTTGTTGGTCTTAAAATAGTCTAAAACATAGAAAATGTCCGTTCGACATCAACTCCTTTGAAAATATTGAAAAGAAAATTAAAAATATTTAGTAAAAATTTGTTTAAAGTTTTCTTTTAAAACTGTCGCAACCAGTGAAATGAGCATAGGAATAGCTTATCCCATCGACAATAAATTTCAGTTTATCAATAGTATGAAATGGGAATTTAGCTTATTTAAACGAATCCTTGTAAATTAATTTCTTGAATCCCAAGAAAAACTTTGATGTATCAAGTCTGGTTCTTATTTTTTCGCCAATTTGATTTTCCACTTTTCTTATTTTAATGACGGCATCATCAGCAAGTTTAACCTGGGTTGTCAATGAGTTAAACCTCTGCAGTTTGGTTGTTGTCTCACCAGGGTTTAAAAAACTGCAGTCGAAACCAAAAACTGTCGAACAAAAAACGAAAATTTGTGTACAACTTTTCGCTTTTTGAGTTGGTTTGGCAGCGACCGTTTACATATAATGAATCAGAATTAAAAGCAACAGTTTTTTTTGTGGTCAATGACATAAAAAGAAGAAAGAAGGAAGAAATGGCAGTTATTCAACTTTGACTGCAGTTTTTTAAACGCTGGTCTCGACTAGAAAACAATAGCTTGAGTTAACAAATTATAATTGAGCTTTTATAAGGTTAATTTAAAATACTATTTATTTACTTAATAGCGACATCGTCATTTTCGTTAAAATTCTTGGAATAATAATCTCAACTACCACCAACCTGTTAGAGTTGGTTGTGGTGGAAGATTTAAGTTTGGATATTTTTCTTTAAATACTGAAACAGGCAAAGGTGATTTTAAAATTATTAGCATGCGACATGTTACATTTTTGTCCAGGCTTAACCATGTATGGCGCTGCATCAGTTAAGAAGAGCAAATTTAATTTTTGATAAATACTACTCCTAAAAAGCTCGAGCATTTCCGCCTGTGCATTGACCAAAAAAAAAACAAAAAAAAAACAATTCTTTTTTATTAATATACAACTACATATGTATGAAGAAAAATATGCATTTTTAACAAAATATGCAAAAACATGGACTAAAAAATGTATGTCATTTTACTGAAAATTTTGTGATTCGAAAAGACATTAACTTAAGCTGGGTTCAGAGTAACGAGAACAAACATGCAATAACATTAAGTCCCTTGCCCTAGTAATAATATTTCGATCTAAGTTTGTTCGACAGTAAGGCACTCCATAAATACTTTAAATCATTTGGACATACAGTGAAACTTATTACGAACTTCGTTATAACGAAAAACTCAATATAGCGAATTTTTAGCTGAGTCCCTTGAAAAAACCTTTTTTGTTGCAAAGTTGTTCATACAAAAATGCTCTATAGCTATTACGAAGAAATTCTGAGACATAAAGCCTCTAAATAGCGAAGTATTTTTTCAAAAGCCTCTATACAACGAAAATATAATTGAGAAATACATACATATAACATTTTAAGTGTGTAAGTCATTAAAATCCCGTTATCAAAAGCCTTTACATAACGAAGTCTTGAACAAAAGCCTCCATACAACGAAGTTAGAATAAAGCAAAATTAAGGCCCTAAATTTGTAAAACGCACACGCAACGCCAACAATTATATTGAAAGCAAAAACAAAATCGAAAATATTTCATAATTTTGTTGTTATTTTCTATAGAAATGTATATTGAATTTTTAAATTTTAAACGCTTCATATCTTGTGGCGTTGATAATTTTAAAACGCAATATGTATTTCTGTAGAAAGCAACAATAAAATTTTGAAAAATTTTTGACATTGTTTTTGCTTTCAATGTTATTTTTGGGATTGCGTTGCGTTTTACAAATTTAGGGCCTAAATTTTAAACAAAACGGGGAAGTCCCTTTTAAAAACAACGAAAAGTACATAAATGTCTTTGCATATGTGAAGCGCCACAAATGTGGTCAATTTTGCTTTGGTTCTTTGCCAAATAAAAACATAATTTTTTATTTACCTCTTAAATATTGAAATTTTATTATGTTCATAGTATTTTCGTGTAAAATAGAATTTGGACAAAAAAAAACTGTAGTTATAACGAATTTTTTTCGTGTTTCTTTAAATTTCGTTATACCACGCTTTCACAATGCATATGTATCAATAGCTATAACGAAGTATTTTTCGATTCCCTCTTCGATATAGCGAAGTTTCACTGTATAATTATTATATATGTACAACCGTATATTTGAGTTTTACGCAGATTTTTAGTTGATTTATTCTTAGCGTAAAAAAAGATGAGAAAGGACCATAGCTATGCTTTAAGGAGCATGAGGCAAAAGTTTTGCCATTCTAATTTTTCTAGACCTAGTTCCTGATTTAACACCAATTTTTTCTTGACATCGTTATCTCCTTATTGCTGAACAACAACGTGTGTCTAGGGGGTTCCACTCGATTGCAGTCCGGGAGTAAGATATTGTACTTGGCAAAAAAATGTTGAGAATTTTACGCGAACATTCCAGTTTTCAGGACCGTATCATGATTGACATAATGTCGAGGTTAAATATTCTGGGATTCGAACAATTTGTACTGCATTACGATTTTCGTAATCGTTCGAAACGACGACAGAGGTTGTATTTTGGGTATATGGGAAATTTTATGAACAATTTTTGTTCGTAATAGAGAGTGGCTTTTAAGAAAGTGATTTTTTGTTTTCAATAAAGTATGAAAAACGTCCGTTTATTCGAAACAAATATTACGAAAATCGTAATACACAGTACAAATTGTTCGAATCCGTAAATGATTTCTTTCGAATCGAAATACGCGGTAGCCCCCCTGATCTTAACATGAATGATGGCCAAAATTTTAAATAAATTTATATTACACCAACGTAATGTAAAACTCTTCGAATTTAAAGAAGAACAATTGTTATTAAATTCACGAATATGTAAACGTTATAAGGCGATACATAAAAAAATAATTCTATTTAAATTTATCAGAAGTCTCATTGTTACTTCTATGTATGTATTAGTTATTACTTCATCAATTTTCATTTGAAACTACCTGCGACGTTTTAAGTTTTTTTTTTTTTTTGGTAACCTGTGGATTCGTTAATTTACAACACAATTCTTAGAGTAACATATGCATTATGCACTGTAATAAAGTTCGTTCGATGTTTCGTTTCCTTGTATGATTTCTGTGAAAAAGAACTAAACATGAACGTAAAATATATCTAACAATATACCTATCTCAACGTGTACATTAAGATAAAGGTTTGTGGACCTCTACTTTATCAATTCGTATTCAATACCTCAATTAGTTTATACATCTGTTGTAAATATATGGAGTTTTATGAAAATCATAATAAAATAATTTAAATCAGCATTGCACTATCACCACTGTTGTCAATTTGACGATTTTACCACGATTCTAGCTGTTTTTATGTGCCCAGCGCGGCTTTGACGGTTAGCGGGAAAACTAGGGGTTATTTAACATCAATAGAGTAACTATTTTTGCTCTTGGTGTTTGAAAAATCTTTTTTTTTCACAATATACAGATTTCAAATATTAGCATTCATTTTGCATTAAAAAAATTTTGGCGCCACTTATTCCTGAAAATTTAGTTATGATGACTTAAAGAAAATTTAATTCCAAATCGGTCTGCTAGTAATTTTATCTAAATCGGACAAATTCGCCTTATTAAGGACGAAATATTAGTCATGCCCATAGGTTTAGGTAAGGTTGGTTACAGTTAGGTTAGGTAAAAATGCTGGTTCGAAGTCAACTTCACACCCTCACCCAGAGACCAATATGGTCCATTGTGACGCCATAGTAAATGATAGAATACGAATTAGAAAAGAATAGAAGAAATAAAGAGTGAAAGCTCAAGAATAGAGAAAGTAGTGGAAGATAAAAATTCGTTCCAAACAAGAAAAGGACAACTCTGCAAAACTGCCCTACGTGTACCCAGTCTCCACTCTCTTGTTGCGCAGGTTCTCTAACCCACAGCTCAAGACATCTCCCCATTCGCCTAAGAATTTACTACCTCCTCTGGCTCCTCACACAAGTCAGATCCCATGCATGAAAAACAAAATATCTCGTAACTTATTTCTGAATTACTCCGAAACAGTTGAAAATTAAAAGGAAATGTTAATTTTTTACCCAATTCGAGTCGGAAAGACCAATTGTAGCGGAATGTAAGAAAAGATAAACTCACTGTTTATTGTTGGTGTTTTGTTTAAGCTTTGATATTGTTACAAGTAAGACTTGGAGTGTTAAAAATTCTTATTCGCTTTAGGGTTTCATTTGAATGAAATATTTTTGGTAAAGGTTTCCTGATGATCTGGCCTAAGCAACCAATGAAATGCGCATAGAAGATTGCTTTCCCTCAACAATAAATTTCAGTGTATTATCAAATGTTAAAAATTGGGAATTTAGCACGTCATACCGAAATCTTATTAACAAATTATTCCTTATCATTTTTAAGTGTGTTGATAAAAATCGGACAAATCATTCTCAAGTTATGATGAAATATAAGTATTAGCATAACCAGCCCATAAAAAAACTTTAAAGGGATTTCTAGTCTAAATCTTTGTATTCCATATTTTTTATTTGAAACTACATTTGCTGCAAACCAGTGCTATCAACGTTATAAAAAATAATCCATGCAACCGAAAATGAGAAGAATTGTATTAATATTTAATTTTCGGAGATAAATAAATCGAAGCGAGGCCTTAGGAGTGGAACAAAAATCATCTATTCATTAGTTAGGATTGTAAATACCTTTTAAGCAATATATTTGTCATAATATTTAATTTAATGTATTTAACTTTTTGAACTAATGTTTCTCAGAAAGTTAAAAGTATGTATATATCAAAAATCAAATAGTGTTACACGATATTTTCTTTAATTGTGGTCTACGGATTTTTAGCATTTTACCAACGATGAAAAAGTTTTAAACCAAAAGGTGAGACATTTCTATTGAACTCTAATGTCTGAATAGTAGGGTATTCATTCGGTTAACCGATTAATTACAACCCGATTAACTAATCGACTAATTTAAACTTGTCTATTTCCGATTAAAGATTAAACCGGTTAATTTCAGTCGATTAACCGATTTACCGATGTTATATAATTTTTTGTAGTATTATAACACTTTTTTTGTGCTTTAACTTATTGCTTCGTCTCATATACGAAAGGTTTGTGTTTAGAAAACATTTTGTCATACAATATATTTCCTTCTAGCAATACATCCTTAGAATACAGTACAGAAACAGAATAAACTCTCGATAGTAACAAAAACAACCTTTTAACAGAATAACCCGAAACAATTAAAAGTTTTAAAAATTTTTAAAAATTAAAACAGGACTCTAATGGCATAGTGGACGATTTTGTATGTTTAGAAAAATCCAGGAAATAGACTGAGAAATAAGATATTCTATTTTTCCAAGTCAAGTTTCGTCAAAACTAAATAAAATGGTCGCTTTAATCCAAAACATTTATGCCAAAATATTTTTCCAGAAAATGATTTTATCAGAATTCTTTAAAAAAAATAATTAAATGATCCATAGCTTATTTTTAATAAATATGTACATATTCAGGGGTGTTCTGCAAATCGAAAACGCAAAACACAAGACTTTTAAAGTTGTTTTCAATACACTTTTAATCTAATTTTTATAATTTTTGTTAAATTTTGTTAACCTTTTACTTATGAGGCGTTGGTAAATTTTACACCGTTGTTTTTTATTTCTTTAAAAACTTTTCTCTGTTGCACGCAAATAATTTTATACTCTCAGTACCCTCATCACTGTTGCCAACTTTTTTGGAACATTTCCCGCCAAACCGGACTTCAAAACCGCTAAATATTATATTTAGCGGGATTTTTTTTTAAATTCCGCTAAAACTAATCATTTTTAAAAGTTTTATATAAACCTAGTTATACGGGCATGTTCTCAAAATCGAAATGAAGTGGATTTGAAAACAAGCAAGATTTCGATTGCAATTATTTACAAAATGACTACAGTTATTCCTACATTTTAGTTCATACTGGACCAATTTTAATGGATTTCAAACCCAAACTGCTAAGGAAAACTGGAAACAATTTGATACCAATATTTATCTTTTCTTTTGAGTCGTTTGAAAGTGAGCGTGATTTCAATAGCCGGATAGACAGATGAACATGGCTAAATCTTAGAATTATTTAGGATTACTTAATGACCTGGAATATACATCTATATGTATATTTTTTGCGGTTTAAGATGAATATTAAAACAGTTGTACACGGAATGACAAACTTAGTATGCCCTTATCAAAACTAGTTGGGGTGGATAAAAACGCAAAAAAGTTTGTAACATTTACGTTAGTTTTGGCAATTATTCGCCGTTTTAAGCAATAAGATAAACTTAGCTAGATAAAAGTAAGTGAATTATATTGCTTGGGATCTATCGAGACAATTTAGATCAATACCTTACCTTCTGTTTCGAATTTTTTTAGCAAGCTTAAAGTTGTAGATTGTCACATACAGCCCTAACAAAATACTAACTGAAAATCGAAAAAAAATGTCACATACAATCCTTAATTAAATCGTGCACTTATCTTATTTATAAAAAAAAACTATTAATCGGTTAACCAATCAAAAACAAAATTAACCGATTATTAACCGATTAAACCAAACCCTAGGTTAATTAATCGAGCGATTAACCGTTTAATGCAAAAGCCCGATTAAATGATTTCCCTACTGAATAGATTCTTAGCAAAACAAATTCCTTCATTTCATTTGGTTACCCATTTTTTTGCATAAAACAGAAAAAAATTTGCCAAAAAAAATTAAAGGGAAATTAAAAATTTGACTATATGAAAAAGAGCACTTTAGCTTGATTTGTATAAGCATTGGGGATGCCAAACGGGAAATCCCGAATCCCGGGATTTTCTAAAATCAATCCCGATTGGCATCCCTAATAAGCATATTGCATTTTACCCAGAATAAAAAATTTAGCGGTTTTTGAAGTGCGATTTGACGGGAAGCTTTCAAAAAAAGTTGGCAACAATAACTATCACTAAATAAAACTGCAAAAAAATTAGTTTGCACTATATTTTTTACCAGCTTTAGTGATGACTGTTGTTTTTTTTCACTAGCACTAAACAAAATTGAGTGGTGCTCAGAGCTGCCGTTTTTTGTTATTTCTTACCAAAATAGGGAATGTTTTTTTTTCAGTGTGGAGATGTGAATATTTATTTAATTTTGTTTACTTTTTCTCCCCTAAAATAATAATAAGAACGAATATTTTTTACTTTTCTTGATAAACTTTAAAATCACGTTTTTTTAATGTTTTACAATTTTATTTAACTGTTTTTAATACGTTTGTTGTGTAACACAAATTATATGAACTCTGAAAATCGCCCAATTTCATTTTACTTATATTTGCTTTGGAAATTGAAATAAATTTAAGTTGAAATCGATGAAGATTTTTAATAAGTTTTTTTTGATGAGCGCAGTTTTTCCTGATTTTAAGAGCAGTATGAAACGTTTAAAAGCGCCTTTTTATGAACTTTCAAAACAAGATGTTTTTTAAAATCGTTCGATTTCAATATCACTGAACATGGCTGAAAAAGTACACAAAAGTAATTTAAGTGTTTCTAATAACCCGAATATAAGAGACATGTTTTAAACTTAGTTTATTTCCGGTAGTATATTTTAATATTTGGGAATGCACATAAGAGTTTTAAAGATTTTTCAAAATATTTTATAAATAAAATTTATTACTGTTAGAAAATGGCTGCAATTTGACTTTTAATAACACACACACACACATATATATCTTTTTAATGTTTTCTAGATAAATATTTGGCAACATTTTTTAGGGTACGTTCGTAAATGCATCACTGCGCTGCATCAGAAAAGCAAACTTTTTTTAATGGCGATAAAAGAATAATAATAACTTATATTATTGTGTGACTATTATTTTTGTGGAGTATTTCACAATTTTTCGGTCCACATTTACATCACTGATAAATATATTACCACTTGAAATTACTGATGCAGCGCAGTGATGCATTTACGAACGCACCCTTATTATTTATAATAAAAAAAACCTTTGACTGTCAGTCTTAAGGCCCAACCAAAATGTGCTTAAGTTGGCTTAAGAAAATGTGCGAATACATGTAAATTATATGAGGCGAACTATATTGAACTTAAGGAAACTTTTTGCTAAGTTTAATGAAACTGTCATTTGCTTAAGCCAGGTAATAATCAATTCGCACAGCCCGTACGGAATCAAATGTTTTTTATTTTATTTTTGTTTTGTTAAGTACATTTGAGAGAAGTTTTTGTTAATTTTTGACAATAGATTAGGCAAGGCTATGCATATTATTCTTCCCTGAAAAAGAATGTTCGTTCCGAAATGTGAATTTATTTATGTTCGCCATTGTATTATATAATGGTTCGCAAAATATTTCAAACGAATTACAAACAAAAGAAAACATTTATAACCGTTTTTATAAAATTTTTAATATTGTATGTACGTATGTATGTAAATTAAAAATATGTAAAAAAATGTATTGTACACATCGCTCACCGTTTTCAATCTCACCAAAAATATCGCTTAACGCTAATCACCAAAAGGATAGAAAAAATCGTTATGTTCGACGAGAAATCGCCTTCCACTGACAGTTAAAAGGCGGAAAACATTTTTTTTGAGCTGGAGCTCTTTTTTTATAATTTTAATTTTTTTTATAATAATTTATATAATTGGGCCTTTTTTATATACATATTATATATTTTTAAAATTATGAAGTACAAATGTCGTTTAGTGAAAAAATTCAAGTTATTAACTTTAAATTTAATTTGTTCCAATATGGAAAAAAATAAAATTTCTTAAATAAATTATAGTGTTTGTTTTTCAATTAACAAAAGGCATTTTAAATTTGGTTACTTTTTCTATATTTTTGGTTGTAATAATTTTTTGGTCGTGGCAGCTCTGGTGGTGTTGCAAATTTATTCACTATGTCTAATGGTTATTGAATGCATAAAGTTTGCACTCAATTAAAATAGTGCAAAATTTGAACTTGCAATCTTGCTGCATGTAAATTTACTCTCACTAAAATATAAAAAAATGTTTTTTTGAATATGCATAGTTTGTAATTTTGGTGATGATATGCATATGCAAAGGAAATTTAACAAAATGAAATTTTGTCAATAACGGAATAATTGTTAAAATTAAAAAAGAAAGTTTTTATGACATTAAGTGCAAATTTTTAGTTGAACTCACATGAGTGAAGAACAAAAAATTGCTATAAACTGACGATGACATTTTTTAACAAAACTATCACTCATGCTTAGTGAGGCTGGTAATTTTTAATTCATCACTCCACATAAATAAATGATTGCAATAGTTTTGCACTATCACTAAGTTTCAGTTGAAATTGCTAGATAATTGCACTACCCCCATATATCATTAAAATAGATGTATTTGTTACTTTAAGGACTGCAAAACAAATGTTTTTTTTTCGAAAATCCCCTACTGTGTAACGGACAATACCACTTTTACATTGCAATGTCGTGTTTGTTGGGTTATTGCTTGTATCTTCTCGCATATATGTACCAGGGATGATAAAATCAGTACATGTGTACTTTTTGCAGTACTTTTAGCATTGCAAAAGTACTAAAGTACTCCAATGACATGCTTAGTACAATTTTAAAACTTCAAGCGTTTTAACATTGAAAATTGTTTGCCTAGGGTTGGAGAATTGAAAAATTAAATTAATGAACTAATGTTTCCAGATATCAGAGAACTGGCAAAGGTTTATTTTTTATGCCACGTTCGTCGGCGAATACAAAAAAAAAAAAAAAAAATAATAATAATAATAACAAAACAAAGAAATCGCTCTTATGTAAATACTATATCGAATTCAATTCAAACAAAGCACTTACAACAGTCTAATGAGTCTTGTTGTCTTAGTTTTAAATTAACTTATGTAGAAATTTGTCAAAAAAAAAAACTAATATCCTACATCATTCGAACTTTGATATCCTTGAAAAATATTAATTTTTTTGTTCCTTACTATACCTGATTTTTGTAAGTTTTTAGTTAAGTTCTTTATGTATACAGTAATTCACGGATAAATGCGATCATGAAAAATTGCTAAGCCCAAACTCTTTTAAGCGAGAAACGCATTTGGAAGGCTATTCGTGAAATAGGTGTTGGAAAAACTCAACCAAATACTTCCACTAAAATAGATGTGGAAATGCTTAACGAGTCGTTTATAAATACTCCTAATGTTCCCGCAAATTATAATTTCTATAATGACATTCACAATCCCACACCAGATGAAAACAGGTTTTACTTCAATTGTGTAACGCAGTTAGATGTACTCTCAAGCTGTTGTGCTGTAAAATCGAATGCTGTTGGATATGATGGATTGCATCCAAAATTTGTTAAAGCTATGTTGCCTGCAGTGTTACCTTACCTAACATATATTTTTAACACAATAATTACGAAAAGTGAATTTCCAAAAAATTGGAAATATGCCAAAATTATTCCTATACCAAAGTCCAATAATGATTTCAGGCCTGTTGCAATTCTACCATATTTATCGAAGGTGTATGAAAAGCTGCTTTACCAACAAATGAACAAATACCTACATGATAATACTTTGCTAACTGATAGACAATCAGGTTTTCGTAGTAAGCACAGTTGCGTTACCGCCCTTATTGATGTGTCGGAAGATATACGTGAAAGTATTGATGATGGTGATATATTTTTTCTTGTTCTTTTAGATCACTCTAAAGCATTTGGCACGGTCGACCACAATATTCTATGCACGAAACTATTAACAATGTTTAATTTTTCATCCTCGTCAACCAAACTCATTTCGTCTTACTTATCTGGACGTCTCCAATCTGTGTTTTCTAATAACCAAAATTCACGTGCTTTGTCTGTGATTAAGGGTGTGCCTCAAGGCTCAATTCTGGGTCCACTTCTTTTTTCGATCTATATTAATGATCTAGTTAAACATCTATCATACTGCAGAATTCATTTGTATGCTGACGATGTGCAGATATATATAAATAGTAAAATAGAGAAAATTACTACTTGCGTGGATAAATTGAATGTAGATCTGGCTAATGTACACACTTGGGCAACAGCTAATGGACTATGCATTAATCCATCTAAATCGAAATGCCTAATTATAACCCGTAAGTCAGTAAACTTGATTACTGAACCAACAGTATCTATTAATAATCAACCAATTCAAGTTGTAAACTCAACCAAAAATTTGGGTATCATCTTTAATAATACTCTTTCTTGGTCTGATCATATTAATGCTGCAGCCGGAAAAACCTACTCCATGATACGTACACTTTGGACTACTCAATACCTTACCCCACTCAATATTCGTATTTTGCTTGCCAAAACCTATCTTATACCTACTTTGTTGTATGGATGTGAAGTGTTTGCCAACCTTGATTCTACTACTAAGAAAAAACTTACCGTGACTTATAACTCCATATTAATTTATGTTTTCAACTTAAGAAAATATGATCACATCTCAGCATTTGAGAAACGTCTTTTTGGGGTAAACATTATTTTTTCTTTTGGAGATAAGAACTTTATTACTTTTTCATAAAATTCTTTTCACAAATGAACCAAAATACTTATTTAACAGATTAGTCCCTACTCGATCTAGAAGATATAATGATTTGATACAAATCAGATATAGAACCGCTTTCTCTGAACACCATTTTTATATTTTTGCTATACGTCTTTGGAACGAGCTACCGCCAAATCTACAATTTATTAGTAACGCTTTGCAATTCAAAAAAGAAATTTTTAAACATTACAATTATAATTATTATAATTGTTTTTGATTTGTCTTATAATTGTATAAAGTATGCTTGTATTGCTCTTGCCAATGTAGTTTTTTTTTTTCATAATTTTTTATACATTTTTTATAATTTTTTGTTACTTATTATAAAATTATTTTAAATTATATAATATTATTTTTTTTACTGTAATAATTATGCTAATTAACATTGTAATAATTCTGTGCGATAATAATAAGATTCTAAATCTTGTAGCACAGAAACACAAATTAAATAAATAAATAAATAAAAATAAATATATTAACCTCGGTATAATGCGTTCAAAATCCAATTATTGAAAATGTAGTTTGATTGCTTATATCGCTTGCTGCAATAACGTCATAAGTCAATAATCGAAAATTAAGACTAAATATCACTAATGCATAGTTAATCAGGGGGAAAATTTTGGCAGTCGTGATCGAAAACTTTATCGATTAGAAAGTTTTATTTAGTTTTAATAAGGTTTGAAAAAATAATACTCGGAAATAGTTTATCAATTCACAAAGTGTTTTAAAGTGCTAAGTACTAAGCTACTATTTTAGCCTAAATAGCACTGTGGTGAAGAGTAGGGCTATAACTTTTTCACACTTTTTGCGAATATCAAAAACGGCATAGTATAGTCGTGTATAACATTAAAAGTTATTAAAGAAAAATATGATGATTTTTTCGGATTGTTAAAAAATTTCACGCAGGGATCGGTTTGAAGTTTGAAAACAACCATTTTTATCTCACGGAAATTTTAAAAAATATACACCTGATATTTGTTTATATTCCTATACATATCACTTTAATGCTTTTTTGGAATTTATCCACTGCTTTAGATTTAAAAACTTTCCTACGGTTGGTTTACAATTCATCGCGGTTCGAAATTTCTTGGAAGGCTTTAGAAATTTGCTTCCCTGCGTGAGACAAGTGCTTTCATTACTTAAACATTCTTGGTCACTCCGTAGTACTATGCCAAAAATTTGGTTATAGCCCTAGTGAACAGTTTGTTGTATTATGAAATAAGTGTAAACATTAAAATTAAGTGACAAAAATTATAAAAATCTATTTTTTTTTTATTACGTTTTATTACGTTAAGAAATAAATAATTGAACCTAATACTAATGACTTGAATTGTAAACAAAACCCAGCTGAAAAAATAGTACACTTTGTATTTGTTTGTATTGTCATAATCAGGGCTTAAAGTTTAAATATGCACAAACATTTTTAAAAATAAAAAAATATAAGCCCCATCGTAAAATTTCATATAGATGAAGATATCTAAATAATATTCGGAACACAGAACCTTCAAAAGAATCTTAACGTAATAACTAATCTTGTTAAGGCAGGTCTATGATTGCCCATAGGTACACTAGCAAAAATTGTTTTTATATACTGTGGTTTCAATTGGACCTTGAAGTAAATTTAACAAAGTCTAAAAAATGGTGTTCAGAAATGGAGGTAGATTATCTTGTCGTGACAAAGGCTATTTAAAGGCGAAGTTGTAGAAATAGTTAACGAATATAACTACTTAGGTGTGATTTTAACCCCAAGCATGGCATTCTTGAAACATGTACAAAGTAGAAATTCGGCAGCAAAAAATAGTATAAATTCTACTTGGAACTCATTTCTGAACAAAAGAAATATATGTTTTAAAATAAAATACAAATTATTTGAAGCTGTGAGCCGCTATGTACAATCATATGGTGCCCAAATATGCGGAAATATGCACTTTGAAGATGTGGACAAGCTGCAGAGATATTTTATAAAACGGATATTAAAACTACCCAATTTCAAACCAAACTATGTTTTAATGCTGGAGACTGGTTTGCAAGACGCTCATTTCTATACCCTTAAATTAATCTTACAATACTTATATGTAACACTTTTTTAATTAAGTTCATCGCGTTTAACTCATCAATTAAGCCTTAAAATTCTTGAAAAAAACATCTTTTGGGCAAAGAGAATTAATGAACTAGGAAACGAGTTCAACATATATTGGCAAATGAGCACAACATCACACCAATAAATCGAAAATCAAAACTATTTCATAACTGCTTTGGAAATTAAATACCATAACGGGCCAGGGTTGTCAGATTTTTTTGAGCTCTATCGCCAAACCGGATGTCAGAAATCGCCAAAAATCGCCAAACGTCAATTTGGTTCAGTTTTTGTATTTTTTTTTTTTTTTTTAATTAAATTTTGCATACAAAAAACGCTAGTATAATATGTGAGTCAAAAATCGCAAAAAACTTAGAAAAAATACAAAAAATTCGACTAAAGTAAATTTTGTTTTGTTTCTGTAATTTTTTTTTTAAATAACATAAAATGGAGATCGTATAAGTATTCAGTTAAAAAAGCTTAAATTAAGTACACAAGTCTATAAGATCGTACACTTCAGCCTCACTGATTTCATTACTGGAGTTTTGACCTGCATATATACTATTAGAATTAAATAGTGACTGAATATAAAATTCACTTAAACTGATAACAAGACGAAAATCATGTGGAAAAAAGTTGAAAGTTTTTTTTTTATATAAGTAATGATAACAAAAAATTACAAGCTGTTTAACAAAATCGCCGAAATAATATTAATGGTAAAAATAGCCAAGTTAATCGCCAGTTATATCAGAAATCGCCACAAAAGTCGCCAGACGCCAAATGGGAAATCCCATCGCCAAACACGTTTCAAAATCGCCACGTTTGGTGAGAAATCGCCATATCTGACAGCCCTGTAACGGGCGCCTCATGAGAGCCTCTCATTTAAAGTTACTGAATGGCGAACTTTATAATTAGGAAACATTAGCAAGATATATTACCAACGCTTTAATTTATCGAAATTTTTTAATAAATGAATTTATTCTTCATATTATGCCTACTTTTCCGGCTAACGATAATGTCAAAGCCGTACGTAAATTTCTTTTATTTTATTTATCTATTTATTCTTTTATTAAACATATAAAAATAAAAATATTTGTAATGAATAATTTCAAAAGATTTTGTTATTCGTGCTTAATTCCCAGTTTTTATTCTTGACAAAAACACCTGAAATTTATTGTTGATGGGATAAGATATTCCTATGCGCATTTCACTGGTTGCTTAGGCCAGATCATCAGGAAACTTCATCCATAAAGATTTTAGAAAAACTAAAGATATTAAACCAAATAAAACTGTTAAACGTATAAGACTTATAAGCAACAGTTCTACTTGTAATAATATCAAAGTTTAAACAAAACACATCAACAATAAACAACAGTGGGTTTATCTCATCTTACATTCCCCACTAAAATTAGTTGAAATTCTCTCAACATTAATTGTAGTTGCAAGTAGGTTAAGAAAAAGAAAATAAAAACAACAACAACTTACAAAAGATGTTGTCAATTAAGTGTTTTTTAGGCCGTGCACTTGCCTGTTTTATCAAAAAGTAATTTCAATTTTTGGGAATACAAAACTTTAATTTCAAAAGATTTTGTTATTCGTGCTTAATTCCAAGTTTTTATTCTTGACAAAAACACTTGAAATTTATTGTTGATGGGATAAGCTATTCCTATGCGCATTTCACTGGTTGCTTAGGCTAGATCATCAGGAATTAAGCACGAATAACAAAATCTTTTGAAATTAAAATTTTTTATTCCCAAAAATTTTTAATGAATTATTGAAAAAATAAAGAATTACTGCTGCTACTACTACATACTGTGGTTAAGGGTGTCATATTATGGCTTGGCCGACTATACTTTTTTATCTGTTTTTCTCTTTATTAATTGCCAAAGGTATATATAAAATATTCATCTCTAATACAAGTGCATTTTAATGTATTTTTTTGTTATTCTAATAATTTATGTTATTAGAATATGTAATGTAGTACAATTAAAGTAAAACTGTACAATTTTTTACTGAATTAGGTACAATTTTGAAAATGTCATACATCATCCCTGATACGTACACACTTTTATAAACTTAGAAATAACAACTAATTTTTGGGTATTTTCCAAAAGACATCCCTTGGAGACAAGCAATATACCCGTAGGCATTCTCTCTTCTTTTGCATATTTTTTTTTTTTTTTTGCTTCTCATAGTTTTTCGTAGAAATGAAACACAGTAGGAATGAGTTTGTTCTGTAAAATACAAAAGCCCGGAAGAGCAGACATATACAAATACTTATTTGAAGACTAGATAAATGTACCCCGTGAACATTTTTAGCCGACTATTGTGAGCATACATTGTCTTACCAAAAACGTACCAAAAATTGCATATGAAGGTTTAAAAAAAAAACGAAACTCTTTTGTCTGGGAACATTTTTAACTTAAAAATTTTGAAATCTCGACACGTCGTGTTTTTGTAAGCCAAAACTACGAATCGAATATCAAAAAATTTACGGATGTGAGATGGTGTTAAGATATTTTTTATTGAGTTAATATTCGGTTTATTGCCAAATTAACTTTCTGTTCACACATACACAATTCAGCTAACTTAATTAACAATTAGCAATTAACTTAAGCAAATTGTAAACATTTTTAAACATCTTTAAAGAAGAAACAAAATAAACATCTGGCTTTTGCGCAGACCAAATGGATGGACCTTTGTTTTTGTTGTCGATTTCAGTTGCCGAATGTCAAAACACTTGTGACAGTGTTGCATTTTAATTTTACTCAATATTATAACAATATCGTATTAATTGAACAATAACTAATTAACTGAAATTTTATATGGATTATTGAGCTCAATAATGGCATTTATTGCGCAAAACTCAATTAAGGTGCATATCTGAACGGTATAATTTTTAAGTAGTCGTAATATTGGGTGCTTACTTTACTTTTAATGCAAAAACCTTAAGTGTTTACAAGAAATGACGTGACTTTAATGGACAACCTAGTAGGCACTAGACTACATTTGGAATTCTTAAAGTATTCGTGCTCTGTTTTTATGTTCTATATTTTATTAAATAATTAATGCAAAATGTCGTGACTAGTTTTGTTAACATGAATATTTCTTCAAATACTATTTCCAAATATATAATAGTTTGCAAAACATTTTATGGGAAGTTCTTTTAAAAGGCGTGGAGAAGGATTAAGCAATGAAAGTAAAATTAATATATATATATACGATTTTTAGCCTGTCCAGGATTACATATCGGTGTAGGGAATGATGAATGCTTTATTTAAAGTACCGTCAGTACCTTGGATCAAGTTTCCTACATCCTCTGCGGAATTTTTTCATGTGCGTTTGTCTAAATTGTCTACTTTTTATGGTAAAAATTGTTAAAATTACTAGTTGCAATTTGTGTAAGTGGAATATCTTTGTAGGAGATAAATTTATCAACCTAAAGGGATATCCAAGTATATTGTTCAAGCCACATGATATGCTGAAGAGTGTAATGTAAGTTGGCCAGAATCTGGAAAAGTTCATCAGTCTATAAAATTATGGGGCAGAATAGATCAAATGCGCTGTTATTAGTTAATAAAGTATACCCATTCGCACCATTCCTAATTAAGGAAAGAAATAAAGTTCAACAAACTTATTTCGAAGGAACGCGTAGTATTTGAACGGATGTTTAGGCAGCTTAAAATTAGATTTCCTGCTTTTATGTAGATATAAAAAGAAGAGTCAACGTAAATATTGTTCCTTAAGTAATTAAATTTGCATTTATTCCACACAACGCGTCAAAATATCCGAAAGATTAATTTATTTTCAAATAATCATTCTATGCTGGATCAACCTATAGAATATTTCCAAGTAAAAGAAGATAAAGAAATGCGACGACGTCAACAAAACATAGATCAGATAAATTGTATGTGATGAAAAGTAAAATAACTAAATAAAGAACATAGTTTCTATTTATATAATCAATAAATTTGTTTTTATTGTAGGCTATTCGTATGGTATTAGGAAGAAACTTTAAGGTCTATCAAAACTGTCTTAAATAAGTAATAATATATACATATTTCAAAACATTTTAATCAGTTTTATTTGGATCTTTTAAAAGTTTTTCTTTTTAAAGCTTCAGAACCTGAAACTGTTTTATTAAAACTATTCTTTAGAGTTCACTATCGGTCAAATATTTTGTTTCCTTATTTTCAAAAGGTTGTAGCTTAGATTTTCTTTTGGAACTCTTTGTTGGTTTTACTAAATTTGTTTCCACCGCATCGTTTCTATCTTCCAGTAACCATTCCTCTTTCATTATAGTGTCGTCATCAACTAAACACTCCTCATAGCGACATCCAGTATCAGTACTAAATTTAAATTTGCCAATTGAAGCACAGCCGCGAATAAAGTTGTTAACGCCACATTTTGCAAAAACTGTTTTTTAGCAGATAACCGTTTACTTAACTCTCTTACACAGTTTAAACATCAAATCACCCAAAATTAATCACCTTAACGTCTTCAAAATGGCATACAAAGTGTCAGCCAGTGGAAGAACGTTGTAAGTTACTATTAAAATGATGTAACCGAAATGGTCTTGCAGTGCGGAATAATGTTTTGAAAGCCTTTGGATAAAAGTTTTTATTATCATTATTTTTAATAATAGAAAAAAACGTTTTTTAAAACAAATAATCCTGCCTGTCAAAAAACGTTTTTTTTTTTGCTCTCCTGAAAAATTATTATTTTGTAACTTAAAACGTTATTCGCGGCTGTGCTTCAATTGATGGATTTTCTAAGCCACCAAATAAATGAAACAATTCTTGCACCCAATGTTTCAGAGCAACTAGCAATTGCCTTCATATTTTGGATTTTTTTTTTAAATTTGTTTGTTATACATAGTCAGTGCTACCAATTTAATCATTTAGTGCTAAGATTTAGCCATTTTTCATATCGTTTAGCCATGTTTTCATGTCAATTGGCCACATTTTGTTTTGTTTTTTAGACCAAAAATGTTATAAATGCAGCATTTGTTGTGTTATTTATAACATTGAATTTTATTAATAGGTTAACACAAATGATTTTTACAATAAAATTTTAACGATAATTTGAGTTTTCGTGATTCAAAGAGTTTTCTTATGTTTATTTTATTGCTACTAATTTTCATTCTCCAAGAATAACTTGAAATTATAAAAAAATTTCACGAAGAGCACTTTTGGATATCTAGTTTCTTTATTTCTGAAGAAAGCGGATCCGATGATTCCACTAGATCGACAATTTGTGCACTGAAAGAATTTTCTTCGCAATACCAATGAATTTTGACATTAATCCCATGAAAAATTGCATTAAAAAGGAACCTATGCTGCGCTTCGTTGGATCAATGAAACCTGTTTCATTAAAAGGATTTAATGAAACATTACATTAGATCTATGAATATTATTCATTGGATGAATACTTTCAATAAAGTAAAAAATATTTTTTTTATTATTTTTATTTATTTTTTTATTTTATTTTATTTTATTTTTTATTTTTTTTTTCTGTCTCTGGCGGGATTCGATCGCGCAACCTCGGTGCTGATAGACTAGCTCACTACCAGCTAGTCTACCGGGGCATTGTAGTTTTGGATAAAAAAGCTATCTTTTTTACTCAATTCAGGGGTCTAATCACCACATACGATATCGAGCAAAATTGATCGAAATTATTTATTTTGGTATCATGAAACTCGATATCGAATGAAAATTATGGAAATTGAAATAATAGCATTCGTTATCAAGTAACTCGACATTACATTTATCGAGTTTTCATTTGATACGTCAGTGTCTGTCGTATGCAAAAACATTCGATAGTTTATTCGATACGATAGTATCGAATGCGGTGATTAGACCCCAGAGCGTAAATATGAGATTAAATTGTCCATAATAACAATAACAACGTTGATTGAAAGTTTTTGTTTCATTACTATAATGACATTTTTATTGTCATAATGAAAATTAAATTTATGAAGGCAATTATTGAAATATGTTGCTTTTATAAAAAAAAAATTTTGATTTCATAAATTTAATGGCGTACATGTAACATTAGATGTATGAAATTATTAAATCTTAAATTTTTTAATTAACAATTAAACATTTTTTTAAGGAAACTACAATTTTGTATTAATTTATGAATATAGTTATGTTTGTATATTGTTTTTTTATGTTCCCAATTAAAATTTTTTGTTTAACTTGAACAAACTTAAGTTTTCATATATCCGATGAAAATTTTTAACGTAATTACGAAATCCAATGAAGCGATTTTAACGAAAATACTTCATTATAACTATGAAATTCCATTTAAACAGTGAAAATTTTCATTTACCCAAGGAAAATTTTTTTATGAAAATGATTCATTAAATATATGAAGCATTTTTCTTTCAGTGTGCAGACTGTAGTTACAAATTCTAAAAATTGTTAATTTAAAAAAATTATCTAAAAATGTTCGCTGGGTTTACCTGGTTTCTTTGATTAATGTCTTTATTTTTGTAGTTTTATTTTGGTTTATCTTCGTGTTTGCGTTCGTCTTCGTCTTCGTCTTCGTTTTGTTGTTTGTTTTTATTTTATCTTTTATTCGGGCTTATATTTTAGTTGTTGGTAGGGTTGTTGCTGCATCTCTTGAAATGTTGAGAGGAAAAAAGGTCAAATGTGTAAATTGTCTGTAACGAAATGTTCAGTTTAACATCTCAACATGACACAAAACGGCTAAATGCAATAAAAACACTTTATTCGAACACATACAATAAATACATACTTTTATTACACATTAAAAAAAAAAACAACTCTATACACCAAATACTTTTAAAAATTAAAACATTTTTAGGACCTTAAACACAGTGGGGTGAAAAATTTCTTTAATAAATATGAAACTGCTAAAGATGTTTCCCTTGAATGTACAAAAGGGTAGCTTAAAAAGGTTAAAATTCAATTTGTACCTGTTAAGTGACATCAGTTCTACAACAACTAAAACTAGACAAAAAACAAGTTAGAGTGCTATATTCGGCTATGCCGAATCTTATATACCCTTCACAATGGTTAGGTACGTTGACCGTCCGTTCTGTACAGATCAGTACTGTATTTCAAATATTTGTTCTCAGAAAATCCACTTGATAAAACAAATTTTAATCGTGCATCTAACAACTTGAAAAAAGTATTATTTGATCTGAAAAATGGCGAAACCACCAAATTCCTACATAAAATCAATACCGCAAGTGAAAACACACATAGCCTATGAAAAGCTGAAAAATATTTGAAAGAAGGATGATGGCACGTGGTCCAGATCAGGCAAAAACAAAGCAGAATTGTTTTCTAAACACCAAGAGCAAACTATTGAATCGTTTCCAGCTACAAACTCTGCTGATGAAACCAAAATTTTAGAGTTCCTTGATTCGCCTTGTCAAATGAATTTACCGATTAAACCGTGTACTATTACAGAAGTCAAAAACGAGATATCTAAGCTCAATAATAGTAAGTCACCTGGTAACGACAAAATAGACTCAATGGTTGCTAAAAATTTATCGAAAAAAGCTGTACTATATTTGACATTAATTTATAACTCGATTTTGAGACTGTCGCACTATGCCACACAATGGAAAAGTGCAGTAATTATGATGATTCTTAAGCCAAACAAACCCGAATATAATGCTTCTTCATATACACCAATTAGTTTGCTGCCATTATTCTCAAAAATATTTGAGAGAATTGTTTCAAATCGTCTAATGCTAATTTTAGAAAATATAATATCTGATTATCAGTTTGGTTTTCGTCACAAAGATGGGACTCCTGAACACTGTCACCTTGTAATTAATGTAATAACTGAAGCTTTTGAAAGAAAATTATATTGCTCAGCAGTATTTTTAGATGTTTCAAACTCAAGATAGTATTTCCGGCACATATTTATTTGTTATTAAAACCTTATTTGGAAAAATATCGTTTTACGTATGAGTGGGTAATGAAAATTCTGTAATACGTTTCATTTATGCAGGGGTACCTCAAGGAAGTGTGCTGGGTCTAATATTATACACAATTTATACAGCCGACATGCCAACTTATGAAAAAACTACAATAGCAACTGACGCTGATGATGCTGCAATAATAGCTTCTGATGAATCTCCAATTACAGCCTCGTTTTAGAATGGTATTCGAAGTGGAAAATCATTATAAATACTGATAAGTCGAACGTTTTTTTATTTACACTTAGACGAAATTATTGCCCACCAGTTTTTATAAATAATACTCGAATCCATAAAAAAAGAGAGCGTTAAATACTTAGGTTTACACCTTGATAAAAGACTAACTTGGAAGCAACATATTACAGCCAAAAGAAATCACTTAAACATATTAACGAAGAAATTGTATTGGCTGTTGGTACATAAGTCTGCTTCAAACCTTCGTAACAAATTACTAATTTATAAGGCCTTTTTTAAACCAGTATGGACATATGGTATTCAATTATGGGGGACAACAAGTAGCTCAAACTTGAAAATATTGCAACGATATCAGTCTAAAACTTTGAGACTTGGTTTGTTAGCAATAAAAGAATACATAAAGATTTAGATATACAGTTGTTTTCGGTTAATTGGGATCCGCTTAGTTGAGTTTCCCGTTTTATTGCACTAAAAATTATGGAACGAAATCATTCAGTATAACTGTCTATGTAAAAATACCCTTTTAATTGAGTTCCGTTTAATTGCGTCACCCTGTTAATTATTTCGCGAAATAAGACCGCATTGCGAAAAACAAGAGCAAATGTTTCGGTTAATTGTTTCCGTCTACTTAATGTGTGTTTTCGCTCCACAAACGTAAAAAAAATTATTTTGCGTCAAGAAAGTCATGTTTAATGTCTATACCCACACCACAATAGTGGAGAGGGTATTATGCATTTGTGCTGATGTGTGTAACGCCTTAAAATATTGGTCCTAGACCCACCTTAAAGTATACCGATCGTCTTAGAATCACTTTCTGAGTCGAACTAACGATGTCCGTCCGGCTGGCTGGCTGGCACAAAGTACAGGTCGCAATTTGGAGATAATTTGATGAAATTTGGGTCATAGGTTCTTATTGACACGAGGACCAAGCCTATTGAAAATGGGCCGAATCGTAGGACCACGAGGGAAGATAGGGGGAAATTTCTTCCTCTCAGAAACTATCAAACCGATTTCAATGAAATTTAAAACATAGATAGAACCATGGACACAAAAGGGATGTATTTTTTAAAAAATAGGACCACGAGGGGAGATAGGGGCAATTTCTGGCTCTCAAACCGATTTTAATGAAATTTAAAACATAGATAGATCCATATCTATATGGACACATTAGCTATCCAGTTTTTCAAAAATAGGACCACAAGGGGAGGTAGGGGGCAATTTCTGCCTCTCACAAACTTTCAAACCGATTTTCATGAAGTTTATAAGCATAGATAAATCTATAAGCATGATGTGTTTTTAAATACTGTGGTGTAGGGTATCATATGGTCGGGCTTGACCGACTATACTTTCTTACTTGTTTTCATATACATATAAATATATGTATGTTATATAAAATAAATGAGTTTTATTTTCAATCTACACATGGGTGTTTCGCTTTATTGCACATCTTGCTCAATTAAGAGATTTTCAAAAGTCGTGCATTTTGAGGAACTCTATTAAGCGGAAATAACTGTACCCCTCGTGATTGATGAAATAAAAAAATTCAGTACACGTTATCTCAAAGGACTGATTACCCAAGAATATCCTAGCTATATCTTTATTAGCTGAAACAGAAGAGGCCAAAAGATTAAAAGGTTTCCATATTCTTGATCTCCCATGGGCGATTCTATTCTAGAGAACTTTTAACATCAATTTTCAAATTACACTATTTGACACTTTTTTGATGCCAATTTAAGTAAAATATCTATTTTTTATAATAATATAATTTTTTTAGACGTAAGCTTAAATATAAATTTGTTGTGCACTTCGAATCATTAAAGGCAGAATTAGTCTTTACTTTCTGTTTCTGCTCTGTTCCGTGCCGTTCTGTTATGAAATTGTAATAGTTACTTTTTCTGTAGCAACTTATCAGCCATTTATGACAAATTTATCAGTTTTGCACCGTCCATTGTTTTATTTCAATCACTTTAATGCAAATAAATTTGAACAAATTAAATTTTATGAATTCCTAAAATCAAAAAAAAAGTTTATTTCAACATAAATATGTATTTTATATTATTTATTTTGCTGTCACTTACAATAACTAAACAAGTTTTTGATTTTAACAAACTGAACCGCAACAGAACAGAAAAACTAATCAATTTCACAGGTTTTTTAATAACAAAAACAAATCAGCTGATTCGTAACAGAACAGAAAGTAAAGACTAACTGAGCCTTAAGACTCATAGATTTGGCGCGAACAGAAAATTCATTGCATGTTGCACCCGTCATGGCTTAAAGAGCAAATTTCTTATTATTGGATTATATTTCTCTACGATGTTTAATTTGATAATCATCGTCTGATATCTCATCTTTCACAATAAAAGAGAATAATACAATAAAAGTTTAAAAATTTCCAGAGTTTTGTGTTTTTGTGATATGATCTTATGAAAGTGGGCCGATTTGGTTGCACCCGTCATGCACTTTAAAGCTCGCTCGTGGCTATTTGATCGTTTCACATAAATTCTTGTAAATAGATTACAATAGTATATAAAAAAATGTTACCCCTTCTAGAAATAACTTAATTGCAAATGTGTTTCTTTCTATTAGTAAAAGACGTTTAAAGCGTCTTAATGTTGCACCCGTCAGAATAGAATCGCCCCCATATAGGAAATAATATCAAAATTCAAAACAAAAATCAACAATACTGTAAATATATTTGAAAATATGTATATTAGAGTGGGTAAATTTGTTTGGGCCCAAAAAAAGTGACAAAGCGTATAGCAAAATCGTTATCTACGGAAAATTCTAAGAACTTTTCCTAAAGAAACCATGGTTCGAAAATCAAAATCGAGCTTCCGGTTTTTGACTTGAAAGTTTGGTGCTCAGAAAATTTAAAAAAAATAAAACTTTTTTGGAAATATTTATTGCAATTGGTGAATAGTTGCCCTGTATCGCTGAAAGAGGGCTTGTTTAAAAGAAAATTCTCTCAGCTTTCTATATCTGTGCTCATTTTTAGAAAATTCTGTACATAAATAATTTTTAAGTTGATTTTTGTTAAAATGTTCATAGTCAAGCTGGTAAAATAAAAAAATTGTATTTAATTTTTTTTTAACCGAATTTTCTATTTTAAATTAACTACCTTTTTAAAAAAGAAACTAAATGAAAAAAATGAAATAAAATTACCAAATAAACATTTTTCTCATTTTGCGAAGCACTAAGGTATATTTAAAAAAATAAGCGCAATGTTATGCTCTACGAAATAAGACATACTGAAATGCAGTAAAGTATGTAAGTGAAAGAGCACTCAACAACTTAAAAAAAATAACATTTCAAGTACTACGGCATTCCCTTACTACGAAGCAGGTTTGTAAGGGAGAATACTAAAAAATAACTGTATCAGTGTGTAAAGTTGATCGTTACATCTAACAATTTTTATATGCTTTATGTGTCATAAATGTATTGCTTCAAAGTGGGAACTCGCTATATAAAATTCATGTCTTCCCTAAGCGCAATGGTAAGCGAAACTTTTATGTTTCTCCCTTACAAACCTGCTTCGTTCAAAGCTCCATTTTTTATTGGGCAACGACTTTAATAAAAATGTTTTTAAAAGAAAAAATACTGGCCAAACCAGAAATTAAACCATTACATCCTGGGTCACAAGGCCCAACATTACCTTTAAACCATAAAAGCACTTATTAACTTATGCGCTTAATACGAGTTTTTGTACATTTTTTAAATACTGCTGGCTATTCTTGAAAACGCGTCGAAAAAGGGAAAATTTTTATATAAAAAAAAAAATTATTTTTGTTTACCATACATTTCTAAAATGGAATAAACGTGAGAATTTTAACTTTAAATTGTGTGAACGATAGAATTTCAAACTTTTCAGTTGATCATTTTTATTTTTTGTTTTTAAATTATGGCCCTTATTATGTAAAACGCAACGCCAAAGAATTACATTGAAAGCAAAACAAATTCATTAATATTTTGTAATTTTGTTGTTCCTTTCTACAAAAGTTCATGTACCGTTTTAAAATTTTCAACGCTACAAGTTATGAGGCGTTTGAAATTTTAAAACGCAAAGAATTTCTGTAGAAAGCAACAACAAAATTACAAAATATTAATGAATTTGTTTTGCTTTCAATGTAATTCTTTGGCGTAACGTTGCGAATTATATAATTAGCTTGACTATATTTACTTAAGAATACACCATTTCCAATTGTATTTCAGAATTTTCTCACTATATTTCAGAAATATCCAATTTTACTTAAAAAATTTCCAATTGTAACTTCTGAAAGTGTACAATTGTATTTCAGAAATTTACGTTTTCATAGGTAATACATTTTTTAAATTGGAAATGGACGATAGCAATTTGTCTGAGCCGCCATTTACTACAAGCATCTACCATTTACTGATCTATTTTGGCAGTTACAATTAAAAGCCGCAACAGAATACCACGAATGGATAGCAAAATAGACATTGTATGTATGGTAAATATAGGCCGAAACTAAATTTTTTTACCCCCGGCTTGGCCAGTATTTTTTTTATAAATTTTTTATTTTTATTTTAATCGGTTCCTTTTTTTAGTTGTGAATTTTCCAAAAAATTGCGTTTAATAAAAAATAAAATAATAATAAAAATTATTATTTTTTAATTTTTTAAATTTTATTTAAAGATATTTTCGCTTAATTAAGTTTTGATTAATCAATTCTATGGCATTTTGACAAAACATCATAAGTCAAAATTAAAAAGTTGAAACAAATGGTGTCATTCGTACGAATTTTCATTAAAAAACATTTTTGCTTACTTTTTAAAATTTTGTATTATGAACAAAATTTTTCTTTAATTTCGGTTTATTTTATTATTTTTTCACCGAGTTTTTTTAAAATCTATTTTGCTCTCTTATCTCCACTTAAGGTGTTTTGTCAAAATGCCGCAGAATTATTTTATTTTAATCAACTTTGAATTAAAATTTAGTTAAATTATTTTATTTAACTTTTATGTATCAAAATTGTAACAGTTTTAGGTTTCTTATCAGCTTGACTATGATTATTTTGACAAAAACCTCTTAACCAATTATTGATGTAGAGATTTTTCTAAAAATGAGCACAGATATAGAAAGCTGAGAGAATTTTCTTTTAAACAAAGCCCTCTTTCAGCGATACAGTCCAACCATTCACCAATTGCAGTACATATTTCCAAAAAAGTATTATTTTTTCAGATTTCCTGAGCACCAAATTTTCAAGTCAAAAACCGGAAGCTCGATTTTGATTTTAGAAGCATGGTTTCTTTAGCAAAGGTCTTAGAATTTTGCGTTGATTACGATTTTGCTTTACGCTTGGTGGGCAAAAAAATTGACCCACCCTAATGTAAGTATATATTTAGTATATACTAACAGTTTTTAAGCTTTCAATGAGCTTATTTACGCATGCTAAGTTTTAATGTAATGTTACATTTTATATTACTCCATTTACTTAATATTGTAAAAATAGATTGTAAATAAATTATATTTAAGAAAAAAATTTTTGTTCTGAGTGAATTACTTTTATGTAAAAACCCCAAAATTGCTCTGTATTTTATTTAATGTTTCCTATTTGAACTGGAATAGCATTTCCAATGTATTTGACCTTTCTAATAACTGGAAAATTGTTCATTCTAGCTTGAAAACTGGCTTATTTGCATATGTATTTATATCATCAATAAAAACTATTTTATTTTTTCAGATTTGCAATTATGCATTTAAAGACTTATTCATAAGCAATTTTTTTAAGTTTGCACAATGTTTATAAAACGTATTTTGAAAATATGTTATATGAATCTTTATGAATAAGGGATTAATGTTTAATTAAAATTAAGCAAATTTAGTTTTCATTAAATGATTTTTGTAAACTTTTTTAGCAATTGACTCTAGTTTGAAGCGATTTTATACATGTAAGAATTTTTTGTGAAAGCAAGCAGTGTTGCCAAGACATAATTAAGAAAAAAATGCAAAAACAAATTATAGAAAAAATATAGAAAAATCACCAATAAAGTAAAAGCCAAGCACATTTTTTATAATATGCTGCATTTTGTCCTTCTGCTTCCGCGACGAGGTGTCAAATTGCCTTTTACAAAGTTTTTTCAGATGATCAACAGGTGCAACAGAACTGTGCACACCACAAAAACTTAATAACGCCTCTGCTGAACGTTGTAACAAACTATTTTAACCCTTAGATGTCCTATATGGTCTGGCCAGACCATATTTGACTTTCATATGCAATATCTTTTTTGTAGCAAAAGTTTTAAGAAACGAAGCCTATGAATTCTACAAGTAAGTTTACACCAATCGAATAAAATATATTTGAAATCATTTGGATCCCACTTAGGGCACAAAAACCCTCCTGGCTGGACCACAGGTACCTTTTAAGTACATTACAGTACCAAAATACTAACTCGCAATCCGAGCATGTGCAAGCGGTACCGTACCCGTCAAGTTCAAGTTATTATCGTCCGTTGTAACTGCAACAAAGCTATGTGCCTTCAACATGGCAAAGAGATAAAAAGGTATACATATTTGCAATGATTGTTTAACAGAATAATTTCAATATTTTGAAATTATATTAAAAAGACTGATTTATTTTATATTAACACAAAATAAGTACAACATTTTGTTGAGTTTACTTATTTGGCTGGGGGTTTCAAAGGTGGTCTGACCAGACCATGTCGTGCACTTAGTGGTACTAAGGTTATAGAACATCGAAGGGTTAAAAGGGATAGGGTAATTTTTTGTTATGCCCGTAGCATTTTTGTGCTTTCTTGTTTTACATGTTGCTCCAGGATATTAAATTATAATGATTATAATTGGTTATAATTAAATGTTCTGAAGATGCTTACCAAAGGTTAGCAAAATATTGAGAAAAAGAAATAAATATTATTATTTTTCAAATAAAAGACCTCAAGCTTTAATAAAAAACAAAGTGATTCTGAGTCGATCGGTATACATTGGGTTTAAAACCAACATTTAATGGTGTTACACACATCAGCACAAATGCATAATATCCTCTCTACTCTTATGGTGTGGGTATAATAACCCTGCAAATAACGAGACTAGTTCATACATGCATGTAAAGAGTGGTCCATAAAGGAGTAGGAGTACTCCAAAACTACTCCAAATATATGGGTAAAAGGTGGTCCACTTAAAATTACGATGTCCTAGGAGGGGACCATATAACCCACCGAAGTAGTCCCTAAACTAATTCATGGAGTACTAAAGTGGGCTAGTTTTAAAAGTACTCCATATTTCTACAGTATGGCATGTACTTACGGGGTAGTTTAAGCATTTTTCTTTTTCATTTTTTACTAATCGCCTTTTATGGTGTGTACTGTAGTCTATTATTGCTATTATTAAATATATGGTATTTTTAATTTTTTTTACCTTTTTTCCACAAACTTTCACTTTTGAATAAACAATAAATAATGGACACCATTAGGGCTACCAATTTGTAATACTGTAAACTATAGAAAAGTATACATCATGCAGTTGTTGGCAGCACTGCATGTTAATTTCTTATAACATAGTCTATACTACAGTACATTGGATAGGGTAGCCAGATTTTAAATTCGGAAAAACAGTACATTGAATACATAAAAACAGTACAATCAAGAAAAAAACAGTACATTTTTTTTGACGACAACATTACCATTTGTTTTAATAAGTAACCCCCAATTTCACCAAGTTCAGCTATAATAAACTATCAGTTCAAGCTGTCAAAACATATTGTAAGCTGGAAGTTAAAGTAATAGTTAGTTTTAACTGAACTTGGTGAAATTGGGGTAAATATTTTAAACTTTTGATTGAATATGCAACAACAATTATATATAGAAAGAAATACACTTAAAATGAGTAACGTCAAAGGAATTATTTCCAGTTTATGGCATTTCATAAATATACATATGAAATTACTCCATTTGCGTTTAAAAAGCAAACACCACAAACGAAGCATTTGGCCAGGAAAACCATAACATTGCTGTAAGCCATATAAGAAAGGAGAAAAGCCTTACTTAGCTCAAAACAATCAACTCATTGATTTTGTAAGTACGATTTTCTTTAAACATATTCGTATTTAAAGCAATTTTCACTACACACATAGTTGCACAAATCATATAGAATTTGAGAAAATCTTTGTTTCCTAATTTAATTTTCCAATTTTAAATAATTTTTAAATTATTTACGGCTAATTTTACCAAGTTCAGCTATAATTAACTATTACTAAAACAATAGGTTTTTTGACTTTTATAATGAAAGTTAATTAAACCTGGGGGCAAATTATGGCAGTCGTTATCGAATACTTTTTAGATTCGAAGGCAATGTTATTTCAGTTGATACTGAACGAATCGTTATTATTTTTTCAGTGTTGTGAAAACTAAAATAAATGCTTTACAATACTAAAAAAATAATTTCGATCCGTTCAGTATAGACAGAGAGAATTAGAAATAAAATTGCTTTCGAATCGAAAAAGTATTCGATCACGACTGCCATAATTTGCCCCCTGAACTTGGTAAAATTGGCCATTAATCTATAAAATCCAAAAAAAATAGTTTGGTTTATTTTTATTTCACAAAATCTGAAAATATTTAAAATCAAGTGCAATTGAAAACGATGAATATTTTCAAAAAAATTTTTGTAAAAATTTACTTATCTTTTTCTTATTTCAGTAGTTTAGGTAAAGAAACGTGGTCCTCAAAGGTATTAGGTATTTTTATAAATTTTGAACACGGATAATTTTCCAAATTTGTTTGTTTTCAATTTTACGTGATTTCGATTTCCAGAACATGCCCGAAAATTAAAAAAGTTCTAAAAATTAACGATAACTGTTTTGGAATAAGTATTTTTTAGTATGTACTTAAAAAAATTTAGATTTTATTTTTGTCTTTCTCAGGTGTGGAAAGGGAAAGACTATTGGAAGAGGTAGCCATAAAATCATAACAACACGCAAATATACCACTGCTACGAGCCACCCATTATAATTTAGATTTCTACTGTGTATTTATGAGAAAACAATGACCACAGCGTAAAAACTCTTATTATTTTAGAACTTTTTTTTTTAACACAACATAATTTTTTGTAAGCCAGTTCTGTTAAATATAGACTGAGCAAAAAAAAAACAGTACAAAAAACAGTACAAAGTGTAAAAAACAGTACATTTGCGTACTGTTTTAGGAGTTGTGCATAAAACAGTACAATTGCAAAAAATCAGTACATGTACTGCTTAAAACAGTACGTATGGCAACCCTAACATTGGACCATGTTGTAAGTAGTTCATTAAAGCCACAATGGACCACGTAGTCCAATAATATCTGAAGGGAACATACAGAGATAATATAGGTTGTTGGGATCCCTGTAGGAAATGTCGCTAGTGAATCAGTACTGATTCAATGCTTTTTACTATAGACATTTAACATGTGCGAGCCATTGGAAATCTTCTGGTACTATTGAGTAGGTAGTTATTTTGGGACCATATGCAGACATTGTCCCCAGAGATTCACTAGTGCATTTTAGGAATTCTGGTCTACACTTTTGATACTTTTTTGAAATAGACGTCGTTAATATAACTTTTTTTAACATATGATGTTTTATTAAAAAATTAAGGAATTCATAACAGCCGTTTTTAATATTAAATATAAAATGTAAATTAGGTAAATTTCAGCCTTTCAAATAGTATTTTAAAAAAAAATTAAAATAAATTTCATTACAAAGAGGTATTTTGAAAAAATATTAATTTTCTTTGTATGAAACGCCTTCAAATTCAATGTTTTCACTATTTTTGGATTTGCTGCGACCCATTTGCTGCTCTAAACTTTTAATAAAGTAAAGAAATACAAAATATGAAAAATGGGATTTTGTATGTACTTTTTATAGCACAATTGAAAATATACTAGATTAATGAAAACATTTATGCCGCCAACGAATAATAGCGTTTTGGCGGCGAATTAGAACTCTTATTTGTTGAGTATCATTTTTTTCTCTCAAAGCAAATAAAACAAGTTAGAGTGCTATATTCGGCTGTGCCGAATCTTTGATGCCCTCCACCGACAGTTCGAATGTTTAAAGAGTAATATCTGCATGATGTCTATTTAGTATTATTATCTTTAACTGTGACGATTTGTTATTAATTATGGTTTTAGGCGACTAAACTGTTTTCCGGTAGTAGGGTTTATATGGGGCCTAGGGTAAATTATGGCCCGATCGTCACGAACTGTGACGTACCAAATTTTGTTACGATAGCGTTATTTTTTACGGTTTTAGGCGTACTAAACTGTTTTCCGGGAGTAGTGTTTATATGGGGCTTAGGGTAAATTATGGACGGATTTGCACGAAATTTAACAGCATGATTTCCAGTCAAATAAAACAAACTTTTGCAAAATCTTATCTTTTAGGTGGTGGTTCCACATTTTGATTCATAGCTCTGGTCCTACTGAACCGATTTTGCTGGATTTCAATCCCAAACTGCTTAGAATAACTACAAGCAATTTGGCATCAAGTTTGTTCAATTCTTTTGAGTTGTTCGAAAGTGAGCGTGTTTTCAACAGACGGACAGACGGACTGACAGACGGACATGGCTAAATCGACTTAGAATTACTCAAGGACCCAGAATATATATGCTTTATGGGGTCTGAGATGAATAATAAAAAAGTTTCACACGGAATGACAAACTTAATATACCCTCTTCACAACTAATTGTGGTGGAGGGTATAAAAAAGGTAGACACTTTGTTAACAATGTCGCCAAGAAGTCACCAAAAGAGTCGACAAAACTGGTGACTTGGAGACTCTTGGCCCCAGATTTCCTTCAGGGTTAATACACTTCACTTGAAAGAGAAATCTGAAGCAAGTTCGCTTCAATTTTAGAAAGTGTGAGTGTATTAGTATAAAAGTGTGAGTGAATTAAAACTTGATAGACAAAACTTGATCGTGTAACCCTCAAGTTAAGCTCAAATCAGACGTGACATAAACAAATTGCCACAGCCGTAACGGCGAATTTAGAAACCAAAATTGAATTGGTTTGTATGGTATGTTTATGTCGTTTTGGTAATACAGTGGCTATGGTAATACAGTTTTGGTATGGTTATGTCACGTCTAATTGGACCTTTAATTAAAAATACATATCGCTAATTTGCTGCAAGACCGGCATAACTCAAAAAACTTTATTTTTGAGTTAGAGGTATAGAATTGTTTGCTTTGTTTTTCTTTATATTGTGTATTAAATTCATCTTTCTATCTTTTATACTTTCCCAGTTTGAAGAGAATGTGTCTTCTTTTTTTCTAAGTAGTTAGAGCAAATCAAAAACTTTAAATGCGCTTATCTCGAAATGGATTTTTTTGTGTTATGCCGGTCTTGCAGCAAATGAGCGATGTATCAATGTACTTGAAAACCAAATTTCGAACCAGTATTTTAAAAAATTAAGTTTTGAGAATTATTTTTGTGAAACAACCAATTAAATTATCTGAGTTAAGCGCCCTCTAATGGTGGCAAAAACAATCAAAAAAAATTTTTTTTGTTAACATTTATTTGAGATAAATACCTGATTGATTATCTTTCAAAAAATCTGTATTTAAACAAAATTCGAGACAATATTTTTTCCATGGGTCCGAAGCACAGTGCACCGAGTTGATAACGCTGAATATTGGTTATTAAAACACAAAATCCGACTAAATATGAGCGGTATTGGAGAAGTGGGCATTACTGAAAAATAATTATTTATATCTTCAGAACGGTATTTATTTATATAACTTCTTGTACTTGTTTCTTCTTCACTTTTAATTATAACATATTATAGTTGTAAGCAGACTGTTTGTATGCACCCCTGCAACTTACAAAAAACAGAAGCAATTAATAAAAAGTATGGCGATGTCAAAAACTATTTCGCGCCATTTATGTTAATGACGCCTTACAACGTGTCAGTGCTAGAAAAGTACTACAAATTAAGTGCTTTTTTACATTAAACTAACTTCAAAAAATGGCATAAATCAGCAAAGTTTTTTACTGACTAATTTGTATAAGCCCAGATTTCTCGGCAACAGACAAAACGATTTTTTCACGCATCGCTCATTTTGTCCAGCCAGAAAACTATTAACTTTCAGACTATAACCGTGCAAAAGCCTGTGGTGCATATCATAAATCAGAAATGATTTTTAACTGACCATTTTGGATAAACCCCTTTTTTAATAATAAAAAACTTAATACAAAATAATAAAAGTAAATGTTAATTCATAAATTTGCTAATTTAAAGGTTTAATTTCTGGAAGAAGTGTAAATGAAACAAAAACTTTTATGGATCCGAAGTTAAACTGTCAAAATTTTTAATTTCTAAAAGAAATATACTTGACTAACCATAAGTACCATTAAATTGCTTACTATTAACCTTCTTTAACGCTTTTATATAAGATTTGCGTAGTCGGGTTGACAGGAGTATTTTCTGCATTATAAAATTGCAAGCTAATGAAATCCCACATATGAACGCAAGAATCGGGGTATTTAATATGGAATAAATGGTATGCCTTGAAGCAAATGTCAATAGCTTTTATTATACCAAAAACTTTGTATTTGATATTATCGAAATCAATAAAAAATTTCTCTGCACTATGTCTGTCTCCCATGGCAGTTACAAAACGGCGAATCGGACCATGGAATTTTGCTTTTGTATCCAACTGTTCCTTATAGGCTTCGTCTGTAGGTGCAAATGAAATAAATCCTTGTTTTGTCTCCATATTACTAAAAAACTTATTTCCCGATTTTGATGCTTTTGATTTGTGTCTTGAAGGTGGAAGGAACGATTACATGAGTGTTAATACAATAAGGTATTTTGTGTCTAGAAAAATTAATTAAAGAATTATTACTTAATATAAAATATTAAAAAAATAAGTATTTACGTACTGGGGTCGCAACATTTGTTTTCCTTTACAAAAATCCAAAGCTTATGCTCTTCATCCTCTTTTAATTACGATTCAAATTTTGGAAACACCAGATTTATTAATAGTAGTAGTAGTAGTAGCACTTTTTTTCTAAAAACATTACAATAGTTCATCTTAATTGTAAAAATTATTTAAAAATTAACAAAGAAATTTACAGCTTGGTTTTATACAAAACCGTCAGCTGGAAGATGGAGTGATTTTCATTTTTTCTTTTTTTAAAAATTAAATTCTTCTATTAAAATTTTCCGATATTTTAAAGCAACTCTTACATAGTTATAAAGGTTTGACCAACCAGCAAATTCATCATCACCATTTAAAATATTAATTATTTGTTCTTCTGTTAAAAATGTTTACAGAAGTACCGCCATCGTATTTCCCTTGACACTGGACAACGGCTCAAAAAGTGTTGTACAGTTTCCTTCTCTCTAAAGTTGCACAACGAACAATTACAATCATCACCTACGCGGTAAGTTGTTCCGTTTAGCCAGAAAACACTTCCCCTGACTTTCATAATTAATGATATTTGTAATTGGTTAAATAACTCATTACAATACGTTACACCTTTTGAGAGGTCTAAGCAACGATATATTCTATCTTGACTTTGGCGTGCCTCATGCGCGGTTTTTCATTTCCTCCCTCAAAAGTATGTTGGCATTGTTCCATAACATTTTGTTCTGTTCAATGTTGTTGTGCTCTACGTTGTACTGTACTAGCCGGGTTTTAAAATATTTGTACCAATAAATATTTTTCAATATTACATTTTCCATTTTGCTTTAATTGACACATCTTTTTTGCCTGTAAAATTTTTCCAGGTTACATTTAGACAAGATTTTGCAGCATCAGTTTTTTGAATTATGTGCTTTGTGAACGATATTGTTGGTGTGAGCAGTGGCGGATTTAGGCCTGCTTCCGCCCTAAACACTCTTTAATTGCCGTCCTTTTTGATTATAAGGAGTGATTATCCAAAAAAAAAATAGTTTAAATACTAAAATAACATATAGCGTATAAACTACACCAACATATGTTCCAATTTTAAGCGAAATCGAATGACGTTTTAAGATCCCTAAAAATTGCAATTTTTCGAATTTTTTGTATGGAAATGTACATACAAATTAAAAAAAAGTTTAACGCCTGTTCATCGATTTCGAACGATAACGTTCGCATAGAAAATTACATTTTAAGCCAAAACAAATTTTAGAATTTTGTTTTTGTTTTAAATATATTTTTCTATTCGAACGTCGGCGTTCGAAATCAATAAACAGACAGTAAATTATATATGTTATAACTTATAATTACGTCCTTTAGGACTTCTCCATGAATTGTGAATCAAAATTGTATTGCCTCTAAGATTGTAGAACAAACAAAGAATTGTTATAATTTTTTTATTTTTATAGCCAGTGTGCACAAAAAAATACATTCAATACGTTATTTTGATCCTCTTGATTAAAGCTTAAAATAAAAAATGAATGGCAACCCATTGCAGAAAGGATAACGATATCCTTGAAATTCTTCATTAAATATGAGTTATTTTACCTTCTTCTTAACAAATTTTTAGATAATGGACTGATTAACATGTTTTCTGAAGTAAACTTCATATAGATAACGTTTTTTGGGAGAGTGGAAATTCTACGGAATAAAAGTTTTATAATACAAAACGCCAAGCTGCTAAACTTAACAAAAAAAGGCAAGTTTTGAGTCCGCATTATCACAAAATCCGCTGTTTTATTTAAAAATTTGACCTCATAATTGTAATTATCGCCAAAATATTTAACAGATTTTGTGTATCGTGTTCTATGATATTAAATTTAATATTAATCATTTTTAAAAATTTTAAATTTGTATTAACCTACAGTCGAAACTTTATCGCTATAAAGAGCTTAAAATTAAATTTTTTGTGAAGCGATTTTTGGCTATTTACACTTTTAATATGTAGTCATGTTGAAATGGCCTTGGGGAGGTGGAAAATGCCTACGTCGA
This sequence comes from Pollenia angustigena, assembly GCA_930367215.1. Lineage (NCBI taxonomy): Eukaryota > Metazoa > Arthropoda > Insecta > Diptera > Polleniidae > Pollenia > Pollenia angustigena. The sequence continues at coordinate 18,317,215 of OV884061.1, read as the reverse complement.
GTTTTGAAAAACCTATATATTATTGTATTATATTAATATATGTATAATCTATACATACATATATATAAAATTGTAACGTTACTGACTGACTCACTGACTGATTCATCATCGCACAGCCTTAACGCCTGAAGCTATAAACTTGAAGTTTGGACCAGGCATTGGTAACTCCCCAAATCGATCCACTAAGACGGGATTTCTTGAAATTCAAATGTTTAGGGGGTAAAAAAGAGTAAAAACGGGAAAATTCGGATATACTCAAAATCTAAGAACAGATTCGCAATCTACAATCCAAAAAACCCCGGGATAACTAGATTCAAGCCATTAAAACGAACAGATGTGTCAAGTCGACTTGTTAACATTACATTGGATTTTGAATTTTCAAAATTTAATACCAGATTCGTAATCGTCGGTCTCGAAATCCCCCAAAAAGCAAGTTTTAAGTAAATTAGATCAATTACAAAAAATTGTGTTACATCGGATTTTTTTCTTTAGCTTTTCTTATCAAGGGTTTATTTTAAAGCTTACTTATGACGAAAGTAATGTATTGTATATTTTAAGAATCACCAAAAAAGTAAAAATCGACTTTTTCATCCATAGGTCCCTTTTAACTGAAACTGTCACATATACAAAAATTTTGTTCATTGCACAAAAAATAAATACAAAAAAATATTTTGTAATTTTAGTTATGAACTATTTTCAGTGTACATATTTATTTATTTTATGAATTGGTACTTGTCTACACTAATTTGTAAGGAATATTTTTTCTTGATAATAAATTGCCGCTATATGCCGCTAAAATGTGTTGGCGTTAAGCTCGCTTATATATATACTTATACTTATATTAGTGGTCTGAAACCATGGATAGTATACGATAATTCTTTAAAAACCATCGATAGCTACCGATAGGTTTTAAAACTAACAATATTTCCTACAATATACAAAACATTTATAAAAAAATCTGTAAGAATCCCAAGTTAATCGTCAGAAACCTTGTTATATTAAAAATTGTTGTGCTTCTACTGAAAATTTTTAAATTTTGAGTTAATACCCTCTTGTTGATTAAGTGTGATATGAATATATAATAATATACTGGAATTAAAAACATTTTTGATTTTGTATTCGAAAAATTTAAAAAATGTCACGATATTTTATAGAAGAACAGTCCAGTTACTAGTAACTAACACAAGGGTTTGTCATTCCATTAAAGGATACATTCAGCGGAATAATAACTGGCCAAAAACGAAAACCAATGTTTGATTTCTTTAATTAATTAAAATGCAATTCAGTGAGGTTGTTTTGAGGTTGATTTTTTTTTTTTTTGTTGGTTTTTTTTTTATTAAAATGCATTTATTCAAAAATTTAATTATTAATTATTATAAAAATAGGTATTGCCTCAGCGTCTCTACCGTCTCTACTTCCCTACCGTTATGTGCCAAATAGGAACATCCGCCATGTTCTCGAAATCGAATTCGAGTGAATGGCACACATTTTGAAAATTTTAAAAAATTAAAATTTTTAGTTTATTCAACACAAGTGTCTTAAAATATTTTATTTAAGAAGTTTGGAACATTATATGCTAAATTTACTTCTGAGCTAAAAATTTTAGATGTCTTCAGTAGAAATGTATGGCGATTCTTTTCTTGGAATATATTAACGCTCTAATTCAATATAAAAGGGGCAATTTTTAGCAACTTTTACAAAAAAGTTTACTAAAACGGCACTTTAGAGGGATAAAATGTTCACGAAAATTTTTTGCATCAAATTTCAACTGGGAGTCTTCGTAGACGAAGAGTTCGTACAATATATGTAAAATGATTAATCCAACTAGCTTACCGGGCCACCCCTTACGGAAAATAAATAGTTTATCATGTTTTGCAAACTATAAGTAAGACATATTAGGCATATTTATTGTAAAATTTCAAGTATTTTTTTAAACAGGATTGTATAAATCCTAATATACCATTTAGCTCAGAAAAACTTTACACTATTTTGACTAAATTACCACTTCTTTTATCAAAAATAAAAATACATATATGCTACATTTTAATTTTCCTTTATTAAGCATTTTAATTAATTTTGGTCTTGGATAACCTCTAATAAAATTTAATGCATAAAATATTCGTAGCACTAAAATCCTCTAAAGTGCAGTTTAAGAATACTTTTGTATGAAAGTTGGAAAAAGGACAAAAATTTCCACCTAAAATGCGAATTAGAGAGCATATAAGAATATTCTAAGAAAAGAATCACCATACAATTTTACTAAAGACATCGAAAATAATTTTCTGGCTCAGAATTGCATTAAGTATAATTTTAGGACTTATTCCAAGCGCTTTTTCAAAAAATTCAAAAACTTCAAGGGCCTAAATTTCGAAACCCCGAGCTATCTTTTCGAAATCCTTTGGCAGATCCAGTAGTCTTGTTTCATTTCGCGTTGCAAGTATTGAGGCTGGCGACGATGACCCGAATTTTGTTACACTGTGTTATAAAAACAATGATAATAAAACTTTAATGCAAAATTAATAGCAAATTTACAGTTTATAATATTTTAAGTGGAAAAGCGTTCAATATGCACAATCGCGATGTCACTTAAAACGGGTTTCCACTGCGCAAGCGGCTTTTAAAACGTTGTTTCACGTTGCAAAACCTTTTCGTTTGTACCATTTTGTTAGTAACTTAAACCTTCCTTTACTGGCTGACTCTTTGTATCGCATTTTGAAGGCGTTACGGTTCATAATTATGGGCGATTTGATGTTTAAACAGTCTAAAGTAGTAGTGTTAACGGTAATCTGCAAAAAGTGGCTTTTACGACGTTATTCGCGGCTGTGCTTCATTTGTATTTTATTCATAGCTTTTGAATTAAATTTATTTAAAAAAAAAATGTACTTTCTTATGTATACATAGATAAAAATAGATTTTAATATTCAGGTATATAATGAAAATCGAACCATATTATTTCTGAATTATATTTTTACCTCCTTATTTTTTTTTCTCATTATTTATTTATTGAATCTTCACATATTAAATATGAACTAACAATAATTAATCAAATCTTAACCTAATACGTTATTTTATGACCTCCTTATGCAAAAAAAAAGTTAAGGTTTACATTAGTTAACCAACACATTAAGCCACCTTTGTTGTTTATCGAAGCATAATAATTTGTTCGTACATTGATAATTTTTTTTATGTAGGAAACAACTTGTTTGGTGTGTGTATTGAATAAAATCAGATTCTTTTTTATTGGCATTCTTAAAGGTTTTCTGGCAACACTGCACAGCACTATTTTGTACCGCCATCTGGTAATAAGTAGGATCACAAATTAGAATCTTTATTACTGTGGCCAGGGTTGGGCAGTATTTTAAATAATTGTATTTAAAATACATATTTTGTATATTAAATATATTTCCATACTGTATTTTGTATTTAAAATACCTGTCGCTCAAGTATTTTTTGTTTCAAATAATTTTTGCCTCAAAATGCATTACCACAAAATACATTTATTTAATAAATAACAAACAAGTTGCCTCTCACCTAAAGTTCTTTAGCCACCACGGACATAAATAATTCCACAAAAATGCACATACATATTAGAGAGATTGAATATTTAGTATATGCTAAGGTTACTTTTTGTGGAAAAGATTCAGAAGGCCCAAAAAGACTGTATTGGGCACAAGTTTTTATGGCCAAGTCCCAAACGACTCTTTTTATGATACTTTACTAATGCTTATAAAACGTCAATGAAAACTGAAAAAATTATTTGGTATGTTGTTATTATGATAAACTTTTGGCAATCATAGTGTCCGTAAAAACCAGCTCAGATCGGCTTTTGGGTAACTGTTCAAGTCACCCCTGTAACGAAATGTGCATAAAAAGAAGGTATAAAGGAACACTTTTGCTTAAGTTACTTCAAATTTTTGATTTTTTGAGATATGACTATGTTGCAATAATAGAGCGATATGTGTTTTGCAAAAAAGAAATTAAATTTGCACTTGTCTGCTTTGATGCCAGCGTTCTAAATTTTTTTTAAATTTCCTAAGATAAACATTTTCTCAAACCGACAAAAACTAGGCTTAATGCCCAACCGAGTATGCATAAACAAGCTTAAGCTCCTGTCAAAAATTAACGGCCTTTTAAATGCATTTAAAAGAAAAGTTTCGCACTTTACTTAAGCAAATAACAAAAAGTTTTCTTAAGTTCAATACGGTTTGGCACAAGAGATTGACATGTATTCGCACATTTGCTTTAGCAACGTGATGCACATTCTGGTTGGATCTTTAGGCTACCATCCGACCAAAAGAACAACACTCGAGCCTGCTTAGGGGTCAAGTCGCAGCGACATCACCCTTAATGTAAACTGTCTTTAATTGATTTTGTATAATTTTATTGTAGCCGAACATCATTAATAACCCGTAGTGTGCTATCAATATAAATTATTCATTTGTCTGACACTTTATGAATGGGTACTTGTCTACACTAACTTGTAAGAAATATTTTTTCTTGATAAATAAATTGCCACTATGTGCCGCTAAAATGTGGTGGCGTCAGCAAAAAAAAAACATTGATTTTTTACCAAAAAACCTCCAAATTCTTCGTCTAGATTTTAAAATCTTCAAAACACATTAATGCACAATTTTCAGTATAGTAGGTATTTAAATCTGCCATCGGCAACCTATACTATTACACAGTGTTCCCAGTTTTGGGGATTTATTAATGCCCAATTTTCAGGATAGTATTTAAATCTGCCATCGGCAACCTATACTATTAGACAGTGTTCCCAGTTTTGGGGATTTTTTTATTGTAATTGGGGATACAAATTTCGTGAAAATCCCCAGGGGATTTTTTGGGGAAAAGCACTTTTTTCGCAGGGGATTTTTGGGGATAATATATTATTATAAATTTCATTTTTGCAATGGCAAGACCGATCTGGTCAAGATGTGGGTACAAATTTTAGTATTTTTTGCGGTTTAAAACTTTTTCAAGAACTTGTTGAAATAGTTTTAAATATGCTTTTTGTACCAACTAGCGTTACTTTTGTTGAACTAGTCTTTATTGTTATTGTAATGAATACAACCAAAATCAATATTTGCAACAAAATGCAATACAAGTTATTAGAATTAATAAGAATAAATACAAACTTTTAAAATAATGCAGCTTGCTGTGACAAATTAGTTCAATCATCTCAAATGCACTTTTTAAACAAACAAAAAAATTGCACTGGCTGATGAATCAGAAGATTTTGATTCCCTAATTTTTGAAATTATAAATATTAACGCATAATTTTTCTTTTGCGTTTTTCCGTTACCCTTGTTACATACTATACATGAGTACCAAGCGCGGATCCAGCTCGAGCCTTAGGGGGGGGGGGCGAATTTTGTATCACTCAATTCACATGAGGGCTTTTACGACGTCGTTTTATCTTGATTCCCTTTTAAAGCAACTTCCAAAATCTCTTTGCGTTCATACGATGATTTTTGGTTGCATGTCTTTTTTTTATTTACAGTATGGCCTTGATTACCCGTCATTCGATTAACCGGCAGCTTCAATAAAATGGAAAACAAAAATTTTTTTGCACTGATTTAAATTGCCTCTATTATCCGAAATTATAAACAAATTATCTTTTTTTCGTTAAATTTTGAACAATCAAAATAAATTTAAATAAACGAAGAAAGAGAATATCTTAACGGTGTGGAAGCATGTTCTGCCAAATTTACTTTTTTCCTCATGTTAACATAATAAAACGTTATATATTTACATAAAATAAGAAACACACCAAAAAAAATAAATAATCAAGAATTCTGCCGATCCCGTCTATTATCGATAATCGAGGTCTCACTGTATTTTCAACCACACACTTCAAAGTAAGAAAAAGAATAAAACGTAAACAGAAAAAGTTAAAAGAGAAATGTAAAAAACGACATGCAAAATACAAAGCGAGACATTTTGTTAACCCCTCTTTCTTTTCTACACCGCTCACCAACAAACCAAAAGAGACGTCGACAAAGCGACGTCGTAAAAGCCCTCATCTAAACTGAGTGTATGATACAAAAAAGTCAAAAATTTGTTTTTAAAAGTTTATTAAAAACAATATGTGTTAGGGTAAGTACTTTTTGCAATTTTTGCGAATATCAAATTCTTCATCGCATAGCCGTATAGACCGTTAAAAAATATTACGAAATGATGTATTACTTTTTCGCGATCGTGAAGAAAGTTTCCGCACCAAACGCGATAAAGTTTTGAATTTCAATTTTTCTCCTCACTATACAAAATTAACATATAATTACAAAATTTCAAGTATTTTCTAATAATTTCATGAATAACAAGATCTTACCATTTCTACGGAAGAAGGGCGCAAAAAAATCGCGACTCTATTTCGCGGTTTTTTTAATAAACTAAATTTTAATGGCAAATGATAGATGTTGTGATAGATGAGTTGTTTGGCGGATATATGAAACAGTGATAATTTTCAGCAGCTAAGTAATATATGCGCGGAACGAGCTATTAAAGTTGCACAAGATATTTTTCCATTATGTAAATCAATTCGCACTTTAAACTTAAAATTTATTTTATTAAACCCCAAAAAATAGCTTTACATTTTTGTTATACAGTGCTTATTTTATGTATTTATGCCTGTATTCATAAAAATATTTTAAATTTAAATTTAAAATTTACCTAAACAAACATTTATTAAATTTTATAATCATTTATGAATATGGGGGCTAAAATATATACATAGCATATATAAACAATAAATGTACCATATATTGACGGCTCAGAGCTGAAGCGAACCAAGCAGTGTTGCCACTTTGTGGGTAATTACCCAAATTTGGTATAATTTTTACGGTCGTAGGTAGAGCGTGGGTAATTTCTCTTAGGTGTAATTCAGGTGTAATTTGAAATTTTTACTTCAGTTGGCCTAATAAAATCAAGATTCGATTTCAGTGATGACATTTATTTCTTTTTAAATATTGTTGCTAAGAAATGCACAGCCTTTTGAACCAAAGTCTCGGTTTCTTTTTAACAAACGACTTCAATCATTAAACATACATACATATATTTTCAAATGTTTGGTAATGAATGTCGCAAGATGGACCCTTAGATTTGGATAAAGATGCCTATCATAGTGATTTAGAACCTGAAGTTTATTGAAAAAAGTTAATCAAACTAAAAACTTGCCTGGGGGAAGATTTGTTTCCAATATTGCAACATATAATTAATTTTATTTCTACATTGCTACTTTTTAATGTTTTAGTTTAAAGAATATTTAACGCCTTTTACAGTTGTAAAACTGAATTACGAAAGGGACAGTTGTATAAAACTCTGCAGGCATTTTGTTTACTAAATAAGGTATAAAGGGTATTTTTCAACACCATGTAACTTAAAATGGTAGGCAACACAAAAAAAAAATAATTTTAATCGCAGATTGATGCACGGCATTACCATTTGAAACTGATTTAAAACAAATAGACGCCTGTCCTTGACGAAACGCATTGCAGACGTCTAATTTTGTTTCTCTTTTTCGAATAAAATGAACAATGTTGACCTCCAAGACACCGATTGTTGCTGGTTTATCAGCATTATCCACTGACTTCACAGCCCTACGGAATACAATCAATAAGTGTCACATCGCCAGGCCTTGAAGTCTAATTGACAGTTTATTTTCTCTAAATCAACACATCGCCTTCATTTGTGAAAAAAAGTTGCGTTATTTGAATCATGAAGTCACCTTTAGTTGCGAAAATCGATGGCTGATTTTCAAAGTATAATAGGATAATTTGGTGGCTTTGTTCAAGCATGAATCTATTCATGATGATGCGCCTGATCAAAAAGTGAAACAGTATGGCAGTTCGTTTGACAGCTTACCTTTCGTAAGCTCTATGGGGCTAAAAAGCATCCATTATAAAGCAATGACAAGGAAGATTTTAAACCTTCCCAAAATATATCAACCAAATGTGGAAGTTAAACTCATTATTTGAGCAGTTTTATTTTATGTTTTATTAATTTTTTTTTAGGTCTTTAATGTTATTTTTGTTAATTTAAATAAAATTAACAGCTTGACTAACATCGATCTTGTTTTAATGAGTTTGTTGTGTTTTTGCTTCTTTGTAAATGTCTTTTTATTTAATAAAACTTCAATTTTATATCAGGTGTAATTTCAATTAAATCGGGTAATTTTGCTTCATCTCAAGTGTAATTTTGAATTTTGCTGGTGGTAACACTGGAACCAAGTCAAAAAAGAAAATTCGAAAAAAAGCTCAACAAAAAGGTTAAATAAAATATAAGATCATTTCAATATACATTAATCTTTTTAAATAAGCAATTTATGATTTTCTTGTGAAATCATGGCCTCCCGCTCTTAGATTTACTGACGAGCATTGAAACGAAAATTTGAAATATTTTTCTTATATTTGGGTAGATATCTTCATCACAGTTTATTAAAGCATCTACATTGTTTTCTGATAGATCAGGCTCAAGTTTAGATGTTAGTAGGTGTTTATCTCTTTTATCAAATATAATCAGCTCATCAGCTTGTTGTGGTTTTAACAGTTTTGTATCTGTATATGACTTGATTACACTTTGAGGTAGAAGTTTAGGTATGTTCAATACATTTGGGATATCTATTGGGAAAGTGGTTATGAGATCTTCTAAAATTAATTCAATAAGAGAAAGTAACCTACAACTCGGTTATAATCTTTAACATTTTGGACGTGATTATTTCGTTCAAATCTTGTCTTTTTGATTTGAACGCAAATAACTTTAACTTTTTAAAAAATCGCTTTAAATTGTTCTTCGGCTTTATTTCTTTTTTCTTCAAGGCACATGATTAAAATTTTGATAAGGATTGATCCTTTTTGGAGGTCTATATCTTGCTTTTGTAAAATGATACTAAGTGGCTGTGTTACAATAGGTATCACACTTAATATGTGTATTCCGCAAATAAATTTAAAAGTACTAAGTGAGTTCCTTAATATAAAGGTAGAGACACTACCTTTCCACTCAGATATGTTTTCCAAATATTCTACTATATGATGTACACTTGTTGCAAAGACGCATAATGAAGAGAGTTTGGCTTCCAAATCCTTTGCTAAAACTGTTTTTCGCTTAGGATGATTATATTTAAAAAATTTTGTCGTTTCTTTAACAAACGATACAACTTTTTGTATTAATGGCACTTTATTGCTTTTAGAAATTGAGTTGTTCGATTTATGAGAATAGCAAGGCGTTTGTTTCGCATTTGTTGCTTTTCCAGATATTTTTAACAGCTCCATTTTCTGCTGACATCAGTGGTACCACCCATCTGCTCTTTTTGTTGTATGTTGTATAAGATAAGGAAATATGGCTTTTCCCCGACAAATTCGGGCTTTCGTCAAAAATTATCAAATAGAATTTTGATTCATATAACACATAAATATGTATATGTATACATAAATATTGCAAATACTAAGGCTTTTTAATAATTCAACCGCACGCATTATCAAGCCAAACGTTTAGTCTTTGGATATAGATGGCACCTGCTGGGATTGCATGTAGAAACTAAGAGCCAGTTTTTGACATAAAGATCAGCGATTAAATTAGAACTAATCTTTGAAATTCGTTTTTGGGTAGTCGATTATTTAATTTTGTTTCCAAGTTTAAACGCCCAAAGTTGGCGGTTTAAACTTGCGACAGAACTTTCAAAAGTACGAACAGCTTATAAAAGGAAATATTTTTTATTTTTTTTTTATTTAAAGTTTTATTAAATATTCCACCCTCAAGCTTAAATAATTAAAAGTAATTATAAAACAAAGGTCAAATAAGAATAAATATCTATTTATAAATATATAATATTATATAACACAATAGAAAATTCTCGCCTTTTCTTCTTCTTTTTCACGTTAAGAACAGTAATTTGATGACAATTTTTGGTATGTTAATGTCAAAATGCACTTCCCTGCATTCTTTTTCATTAACAACTGAGATGAGCAGAGTTTTCCCCATTTTCTTACTAATTTACATAAAAGCTGAAAGCTATGAAAATAATCCTATCTCTTTTCCGCATAAAGCCCAATTCCTAATGTCAAATGGCTTAAATGCCCAAAGATGTCGTTTCCGTTTTAGTTAAGTTAAGTTTTGCTTCTTGTTCTTTTAGCAGCTCATCGATAAGGTAACAAACCATTAATTGAATTCAATAAATCCATTTGTTTTCCAAAGTCTAAAACTTCTTGTTTTTTATTCTAATTATCTTCCCTACATTTCCGTCTCTGACCCTTTGGTGTTATTTGAGAGAAACACAACAAAACCCAAAGGAATTTTATTTTGTCCAGCAACCGTTCGGAGAATAATTTTTTATATTTCTGCTTTCCCAAGAGTCACCATCAGAGCTTCAGCTGAACATTTGGTCCTTCGAGCCGGATTGAAAAAAAATTATTCTCTGAGGTTTTAATAGGAGAACATATCATCTCGCCAAGAAGACTGACTACATATATATCCATACATACCTACACTTTCCAGTAAAAAAATATATATAAAAAAAACAGGTACGTTTTGTTTTTTGCTTTCGTCGTAGATTTAGTCTGTAAAGTGCATTCATATAAGTTCACAGAATCTTGTTTTGGTATGTTATTTTTTAATTTGCTACCTCTTGTACCAACATACATACATTTAAATTAGTAGCCAACATAAATTTAAATTAGTTTAATATTAAGAAGGAAGAAAGAAAGAAAGGAATTGAAGAATTTAAACAAAAATCTGGAAAAGATCAAAGCCAAAGAAAAGAAGTCGGATTAAAGAATTCAAAAAATCTGTAAAAGGAGAAGGTTTTCATCAGTCATTGCTTAGTAAGTCCTGCATAAAAATTGGAAAATTCCAAGTTTAACATAGGTCTTTTCCCTGCATTCTATTCTAAAATTTTTAAAAGAAAAATAAAAACAAGCGGAACCCTTTTCTTAATATATTTATTTTTTAGCATCACAACAACTATCTCACGTTCAATAATTTTACTTTATTTTCTACTCTTATTTATGCTTAGTCATATAACATTTGTGTGTTATTTATTTATTTAATTTTCTGTTCCTTTTTTCTATATTCGACTACTTCTGGGAGGGCAAGGAATATTCCTCTAGGAGTCTCGAGTTGTTTTTTTTTTACTTTTATTTATATACCTACTTCCGGTGGAAAAATTTAAATTTTAGATTTTAGTTTGCGTAAAGGAGGCGCGTGAACGAACCTATTATTCATATAACTCATTGGAATATAATTTTTTTTTCCCATAAGTAAAAGGTTAATGACCTTTTAATAATTTGTTCCACGGATCAGCTGATTGGCATTCCATGTACTTGAATCTGCGTATCCACTCGTAGATCAGTTATTTTAATGTATAAAATGTTCTAAAAAAAAAAAAAAAAATTTTTTTTGTAGGTTTTCTAATGTAATAATTCTTTGAGCCATAGCATCACATAACTGGTCACTTCGAAGTTGTGTCTCTAGGAATTAAGTATTTTGGCGATTGTTATGAGAACCAATGCGAAGTTAATATCTTACGAATATTTTTTTTTGGTGATTTTTACATAATTTTTTTTTTTTTTTTTTTCTTTCCTTTCGTTATTTTAACAAATTCTCTCCATTGTTCCTTTTCATTTGTTTACCTGGTGACCCGTTAATAAAATTTGGAAAAACAAAAAAAAAAAGAAAGAATTTTTTATTTGCTTTATTTAGTATCTGTAGTGCAGTTTTGTGCTTAAACTTGAAAAATGTCACTAGATCAATTTATACGTTTGGCTGATAGCATCGTTGAGTTCGAGGCTGACCTTAACGATAAAAAATATCCTTTAACCTCTTTACATTCGCTCGAAGTTCACCGTTCGGAACTTCAGGCCGACTGGATTCGAGTTAAGGCAGCTTATGATAAATTTTTACTAGAGGCTGAGAAGGAAGCTGGCGAAAACGAGGATATAGTGGATATAGAGTCATTCAAACTTAAATACAAAAGCACATACACTACTTATTGTAATTGTATGACGAAATTGTCCGAGCTTGCTGATGCTCTGCGGAAAAAATCAATGTCGCAACCTGCAGTTGTAGTACCTACGGATGAAAATATCCCTCATCCCATCCCTTTTCGGGACGTAACCCTCCCGAATCCGGGGTCGCATAGCCTTCACTTGCCTCCTATTGAGATTCAAACCTTTCATGGGGATTACGCTTCCTGGCCAACCTTTCGGGATTTGTTTTCTGCCATTGTTGCGAACTCTAGGGCTAGCAACGTGGAGAAGTTGTTTTACCTATCGCAGAAAACAAAAGGTGAGGCTAAGGAAATTGTTCAAAAATGCCCACTTACAAACCAAGGATTTGATTTGGCGTGGAAAAATCTTTGCTTGCGGTTTGAAAACCGACGGGTTTTAGTAAATGGGCAGTTGAAGATCCTTTTCAACCTCCCGACCATCAATTCCGAATCAGGCAAGGCTTTACAGCAGTTACAACGGGATATTAATTCGTGTATATCGATTCTTAAACTCCATCATATTGACGTGGCCAGCTGGGACCCAATATTTGTATTTATATGTACGAACAAACTGCCGGAAAATACCTTGACACTATGGGAACAACAACTAGGGGATAAAACAGCTATTCCTAAATGGTCCGAATTAGACGAGTTCATTACTAACCGCTATCGGACACTAGAGTCAGTATCCGAAATTCGCGGACTTTACTCTACTAGGAATAGTGATAACAAGTCCAAACCTAGTGCTAGTTCTACCTCGACCAAAAGGGTATCCAGCTTTCAGGTGAACATTTCGGGTCCACTGTGTCAATTGTGTCCTAAGGACTATCATACTATTCGAAAATTTCCTAAATTTATAAAAATGGATTACCACCATAGATTGGAGGAAATTAAAAAAGAGGGCTTGTGTCTGAATTGTTTTTCGAAAACACACTCAGTCAGAAATTGTTCGAGCAAACACAGTTGCTTCAGGTGTCATAAAAGACACAACACTCTGTTGCATAAAGAAGTTGTTAGTCAGAGCCCTGCTCCTCCAACTCCTAGTTCAAGTAGTGTCTCAAGTCTTAATCCAAATTCAACTCCCTTTTCTCAATCTAATTCTAACAATATACAGTCCGCTAGTAGTTCAAATAGAGTACAGTCATGTTTCGCAACTCATTCTAAAAGTGTCTTATTAGGTACGGCCTGGGTCAACATCCATCATTTCGGTACCCAATACAAAGTGCGTGCGTTAATAGATTCCGGGTCGGAAGGAACTTTTATTTCTGAACGTATTTTTAAACTACTTGAGCTACCCTCTCAGTCCATTAATGCACAAATTTCTGGTTTAAATCAGAGTGTTTCCGCTAAGGTTCAATATCAGTGTTCTTTTATATTAGGTTCTCGTGGAACCTATGATATTGAAATTCCAGTTACAGCCCTTGTAGTTCCTCAACTATCAAGTAACCTTCCATCTAAGACCATATCAAATTCTAATTTTGTAAACCTTCCCGATATCCCATTAGCAGATCCAAAATTCTACTCCAGTTCAAGAATTGATATGTTGATTGGTGGGGACATGTTTCCTTCAATTGTGTGTCCAGGGATATTGCATAATGTTTGCGAATCTCTAATTGCTCAAGAAACCATCTTCGGATGGATTCTTACTGGTCCAGTTTCCAATAGTTCAAGTTCTAGTCTCACCATAGTATCAAATTTTTGTGAAATTTCTTTAGATAAAGAGATTTCACGCTTTTGGGAGGTGGAGAATCTTCCCAGGAAGAACTTTTTGTCGCCGTCTGATCAAGCTTGTGAGGATCTGTTTATTCGCACTACCAAAAGGAATCGTGAAGGTAGATATATAGTATCGCTTCCTTTTAAGGAAGGATTTCCGAACGCTATAAGTTTAGGTCATTCTAGGTCTATGGCTATGGCCCAGTTTTTTCGGAATGAAGCCAGGTTGATTCGAACTCCAAATTTAAAAAGCGATTACGATAAAGTTGTTATGGAATATGAAGAACTGGAGCACATGGTTAAAGTTTCTCCACCTGATATTTCCAAAGCATTAAATTCCTATTATTTGCCACATCATGCGGTTGTAAAACCGGATAGCGTTTCTACTAAAGTTCGTGTGGTTTTTAATGCCTCTGCTCCTTCATCCAATAGGCAAAGCTTGAATTCTTTGCTTCACGTCGGGCCCGTTTTACAGAATGACCTTACTTTGTTGATTCTGAACTGGCGTTTTTTCCGATTTGTGTTTAATGCTGACATTCAAAAAATGTATAGGCAGATCTTAGTTAACCCTGAACACACTCCATATCAACGGATTCTCTTTCGAAGTAATCCAAATAGTCCTGTTTGCGATTACGAACTTAAAACAGTTACTTTTGGGGTCAGTTGTGCGCCGTATCTTGCTATTCGAACACTATTACAATTAGCAGATGATGTTCAAACAATTTTTCCAATTGCTAGTGAAATTCTCAGAAAATCAATGTATGTTGATGATGTCCTTGCAGGATTTCACACAAAACAAGATTCCATGAAAGCAAAAAATGAGCTGATCCGAGCTTTGGAATCCGCTGGGTTTTCACTGAGGAAGTGGACGTCAAACTCCGCAGACATTCTTTCTGATATCCCACCAGATCATCGACTTCATGAAGACTTCTTGAAATTTGAAGATAGAAGTTTGGCAAAAACATTAGGCATTCGATGGAACGCTTGTTCAGACGACTTTTACTTTGTGGCGGATTCATTTTCGGAGAACTCTGAATACACGAAAAGAGAAGTGTTGTCCAAAATTGCAAAACTCTTTGATCCGGCTGGTTGGCTATCTCCTTGCGTAATCGTGGCTAAAATTCTGATGCAGAAAATATGGAAAGATGGTACTGGTTGGGATGAAATCCTTTCTCCAGACGCACTTAATCAGTGGAAAGCGTTCCAATCTAATTATTCTTTTATCAATACCATTCGAATTCCGCGATGGATTGGTTATGTTCCAAGTGCCAAAATCCAATTCCATGGATTCTGTGATGCTTCAGAAAAAGCATACGCAGCGGCTTTATTTGTTTGAATAGTAGGTACTAATTCCATTTCAACGCACCTTATATCGTCCAAGACCAAAGTAGCCCCGATTAAGACAGTATCAATTCCTAGACTGGAACTTTGTGGGGCTGTTCTATTAGCAGAGATGGTAGACAATCTCCTACCACAGTTAGATATAGAAAGCTATTCTGTTGTCTGTTGGACTGATTCCACTATTGTGCTATCGTGGCTAGCAAAGCCTCCATGTTGTTGGCTCACATTTGTCGCTAACCGAGTCTCAAGAATTACTGAAGTGGTA
The DNA here is from genome assembly GCA_930367215.1 of Pollenia angustigena. Lineage (NCBI taxonomy): Eukaryota > Metazoa > Arthropoda > Insecta > Diptera > Polleniidae > Pollenia > Pollenia angustigena. Next base: position 18,301,919 of record OV884061.1, on the reverse strand, counting down.
AACTATTCGCAGTGGAAACATGTAAACTCAGCGGATAATCCCGCAGATCTTGCTAGTCGGGGCATTTGTCCACAAGACTTGGTAGACAACGACTTATGGTGGGTAGGTCCCCAATGGCTTACGGAACCAGAAGTACATTGGCCAAATTCGGATGCATCCAAAATTCCTAATACGAATCTTGAAATTAAAGCGATAAAAGTTAATTTTTCTTACTTTACGAACTTTGAAGATATATTAGAACGCTTTTCCTCGTACAATAGGGCAATGCGGGTCATGGCATATGTCTATCGGTTTTTCTATAGAACTCATCCTCGTTTTCGTTCTAATTTCTTCAAAGACTCACTTACTTTGTCCAACTTCGAAATAAGCTCTGCTAGAAACGTAATGATTTCCGTTTGTCAAAAGGCGTTCTATCCAAATGAGTACAAAAATCTCTGTGCTAGACAACCTATATCCAAATCCAGTAGCATTTTAAATTTAAATCCCTTTATGGACGCAGAGGGAATAATTCGTTCCTGTGGACCCTTGATTCCAATATTGTTTATACTATTCCTATAAATTTTTTTTTTCCCAGATTAACATGCCCAAAATCTCCTCAACCTCAACCTCCTCGTCCACGAGCCACTTAACAAATTCTAAAGTATATCCATGCCGGGTCTGCAAGCGTCCGCATCCACTCCGAACCTGTCGAAAGTTTTTGGCAATGAATGTTTCCGAACGCATTCGTACTGTCCGGCACAATAAATATTGTCCAAACTGCCTAGCCCACGATCATTCCCAGGGCACCTGCTTTTCTAAGCATGGATGCAAGCATTGCCACAAATTTCACCACACCCTGCTTCATGTCAACCCTCGACGTGCCAAAAGCCGGTCGCCTTCGCGTTCCCGATCCCCTTCATTGTCACCAAATCCGCGATCCTCAACTTCTGCGACAAACCACGATTCCACAACTGTGCAGCCGCCACGGCGTTCATCTCCTCCAACAACGTCCAAGTCATTATCTTTGTCAGCGATACTAAGGCAGAACACATTAATTTTGCTTCCAACCGTGCTAGTCAAAATCGGATCCACCACCGCGCACGCCCGCTGTCTTTTGGATTCGGGATCGCCGATTAGTCGTGTTGCAAAACGTTTGGTTGACAAGCTGGATCTGACAGCTTATACTCTTCGTGAGGAAACTTTTTGTCCTTTAGTTTTAAAATCCCGGTTTGACTCCTCTTCTAAGGTTGAAGGCACTTTTCGGGTTGACAATCGGGTTTCCTTGCAGACTCCGACCCATTCGCTCCCTGAGTCATACAAGAAAAATTTTAAAGATTTGTTTCTCGTAGATTCCAAATTTTTTGAAGCGGCCCCAATTGACATTATAATTGGAGTTGACTTGTATCCTAAGGTCATGTGTCAAGGAGTGTTTACCAGGACCGGCTTTCCGACAGCCCAAAGCACTCTGTTCGGTTGGACTATCTATGGTCCGTGTAGCATCTAAAAAGCCATAAATGCACTTTATTATTTAAAAAGCAAAAAACAAGACGTTCTTATAATAATTGAATTTTCTTTTATTAATATCATTTTGTATCCCATTGAATTGTAAAATTTATAAATATGAAAAAAAAAGAAGTTCAGAATTTACTTATTCATATTTGCATCCTTTATTTAATTTCTTCTTTCAGAAACTACATCCTTGGGATGGCCAGTTGACATCATATATTTGTTCTTTGCATACATCCTGCAAGGCGGGCGGCAATGTTAATGTCAAAATGCACTTCCCTGCATTCTTTTTCATTAACAACTGAGATGAGCAGAGTTTTCCCCATTTTCTTACTAATTTACATAAAAGCTGAAAGCTATGAAAATAATCCTATCTCTTTTCCGCATAAAGCCCAATTCCTAATGTCAAATGGCTTAAATGCCCAAAGATGTCGTTTCCGTTTTAGTTAAGTTAAGTTTTGCTTCTTGTTCTTTTAGCAGCTCATCGATAAGGTAACAAACCATTAATTGAATTCAATAAATCCATTTGTTTTCCAAAGTCTAAAACTTCTTGTTTTTTATTCTAATTATCTTCCCTACATTTCCGTCTCTGACCCTTTGGTGTTATTTGAGAGAAACACAACAAAACCCAAAGGAATTTTATTTTGTCCAGCAACCGTTCGGAGAATAATTTTTTATATTTCTGCTTTCCCAAGAGTCACCATCAGAGCTTCAGCTCAACAGGTATTTGTTTTAAACTGCCATACTTATACATAAAATTATTGTCAATTCATATGGCAATGCTAAAAGCTTTAATCTTTCACTCAAAACGCCACAGAGGATTAAGGCTAGATTAATTTTATTATAAGATTAACAAATCTTACTATTGATCCTGGCTTAAACTCTAAGTAAAAAACCCGCTCTAAGTAATTGAATACGGTAAACTAGATGTTTCATTGGAAATATCTAATAAATAACTATTAGGATTAAGATATGGATACTTATTTAAAATCGTTAGAGATTCAATAAAAAAAGTAAAAAATACTTATTGAAAATTTCGTTAGAGATTCCATAAAAAAAGACAAAAAAAACCTTGCTAGGATTTCCAAAAATTTTTTACATTAAAAAAAAATATTATTATTGGGAATTCTTGTATTATCGAAATTAACAAAACATATTTTTATAATTGACGGGGGGGAAATTTCCTAATTCCCCCCCCCCCCTCAAAGAATAAAAAACATTAGTTTTAATAATATTACGCAAATGGATTTATTTCAATAAATCGATGTATGCATATTTTTCCATTGACATAATATTATGTATTTTATTTTTAAGAAAATGTGGGGATTTTTGGGGATAAGAAAAAAGCTATTTTGGGGATTTTTGGGGATAAAAAATCGCAAATTGGGGATAAGGCTTATAATAAAACTGGGAACCCTGCTATTACATTTTGCGATTTTATGCGTTGTACGAATTTTACATATGTCGTTGTTAATGTTGTTAAATTCTCTGCAATGTGTGTGCACATGTACCCTGCGAATAAAATTGGACCACCTGATCCATTTTGATAAAATGGACTACTCCATGGACTGGTCCGATGTAATGCAAGCATGGACCATGTCATTGTTAAAAAGTGTTTGTAGTGAGACGACATGTCTTCGTTTTTTAACGACATTCTTCCTTTTTAAACGACTTCAAAACTAATCCTCTTGTGTACACCATGGAGTAGTTTTAAAACTACTGCTTAGTGGTCCAAAGGTGGGTTATATGGTCCTCTCCTAGGACATCGTAATGTTAAATAGACCAGGTTTTTTCCATACGTTTGGGTTAGTTTTGGACTAGTCCTGGTCCCTTGTGGACTACTCTTTACACGCGTATTTGGACTGGTCCTATTATTTGCAGGGTACGTAATAAAAGAGCATACAAGAGAATAAAAGAGAAATGAGAAAACGCGGCGCCCTGATTTTGCCGATGGCAGATTTAAATCAATATTAAGTTAATTTTCATAACCAACTTAAATCGTGTTTAAAACAGATTGGTTTTTTGAGTTTTATTTGAAAAGTCTTATTTAATTAAGATAAAAGTATGGTAGCACTACTAAATACAAAAAAAAAATATATAAAAAAGTGTATTTATTTACAAGGTGGTCTGAAAAATCAGCTGACTGTTAATGCTTTGCTTGTTGTTGTTGTATTGTTGTGATATTGAGGCCACCTTGCTAAAATATTACAAGGAAACTGAAGTTGAAATTAAGTGTACCACATCGGTGACTTAAGTTTTTAGTGAAGAAGAGAATTTTGTATTTAAAGCGATTTTAAAAATAAATGTGTTTTAATATCAATCCTGAAAATTGGCCATAATTAGAGTGCTCTTATAAAGCAGTAAATGATAACGAACAAAACATACAAAAAAGCTTATATTTTAAGGTGGAATTACATAACACGCGTTAGTTCGTCGACAAGTATCGTGCGTTTAAAACTTTAGCGCGTCAAAAATTGCAAGTTACACAACACGCGTTACAAAAGCCATTCCTGTCAACTTTTTTTATTTGTTTACGTATTTGTGCATTAAAAACGGGTTCGAAAGTATATCAATTTTTGTTATTTTATTGAATTTATTCTTTTTATATAAATATTTTATGTTTTTTAAGCTCTTCAATAAGTTTTTCTTTCATGATTCACAAATTTGTTAAATTATTCTTTTTATTGTCAGCTGATTACTTGTCAAAAATATACAACGCGTTAAAAAGTTAAAAGTTAACCAACTTTCTTTTGCAAACGCGTCAAAATATTTTGCATATAGCTTGTTCTATGAAAACACACTAGTTTAACTTTTTTGACAGAAGACTACAGAGCGCGCGACTTATGTTATTTATTTAGAGGAGATTGAAAAAAAACAACTTTTCACTTTTATGGTTTTAATACAATTAATTATTTATTTTTTTTATTATAAAATGAAACTTATTACCTAAATATAAAAGTGTTTATTATGAAGTTTTACAAAATGCTTATTCATTAAGTACAAAAATTCTTAGTAACTAAATACAGAAGTGTGTTAAAATTGATTATTAAACTAAATACAGAAGTGTGTTAAAATTGATTATTATTTATTTAAATTTCCTAATAATTTTGTCTGTACAGGAAGTGAGAAAATGTGTGTATTTTGTCTTGGTGGTTTTGTTGGTGGATGTGTTAATGTGGGTGATTCCATAACTCCTCCCCCCTTAGAGTAAAGTGAGGGCCACAAGGAACTTGGATTGGCCTGAGCGATGACTGGCGGTGCTTGAGGTTTGAATGTGCCCATAAATCTGCTGGTGATGAAGAGAGCTCCTGCAATAACAACCACGCCAATTACTCCTATTGCTGCATACGTGATTGATATTTTTGCTTTTGTTTCTTTTTGTAGTGTCACGACAGCTTCTTTGTTTTCGAAGTGGTAGTCTCTCAGCTTCTGTAGGTTAATTGTTTCTATGATGGATACTGGCTGGATTTGATTATACATTGGTGGTGCGATGTGAACCTCGTCCCAGAATATGGTGGGGTTGTCGATGTACGTTACATCATTGATTTTGACTTCACAATTTTTGAAATGAAGCAGGGCTGTTCCTTCTGTTGTAAATGTAGTCTTACTGCAAGAAAAATTAATAAGAGTTTTGGGTACATTTATAAATAAAATAAAGTTTTCTTCCGGTTGTAAAATTGTTTCCGATTTTCCTATGTCGCTGAAGGTACATTGGGGAGGTTTGCCATTAATCAAGTTTCCCACACAAGTTGAAGCTTCTGTTTCTTCTTTGTAGATGGAGGATGGACAGTAATAAACTCGTTCTATTCTTGGGCATGCCTTGTCAAAGGAGTGAACATTATTTTCGTTATAACTTATATAAGGTTTTGTTACAATTTGCTTTGTTTCATTTACTGGTAGGGGTACAATGTGGTAAAATTTATATTCTTGTGGGTCTATTATTGGTATTTTTACGTTAAATATTATGTTAGTATTATTATAGTATGCTTGTAATCCAAGTAACTCGTATATGTGCTCATAAGAGATTAGTTCAACAGATTGTTCTGTTAGTGTGTCGTAAATTGCTTGCAATTCATATTGGTTTAATATAAATTTTGATATTATGTTTAATTTAGCAAGTACAATTGCTTCGGCTAAGTTTGTAAGGTGGTCGCTTAGTAGGTCTATATTGTAGTTAATTTGGCTTATGAATTGGATTTCTTGTAGAGTACTCTCTTCTTTCCTAATCTTGTTTGATGTTTCTGTTAGGTATTGTTTTATTTTTTCCTGTTCTTTATTAATGTGGGAGGTCAAATTTTGAAATCTTTGTATCATTTCTGTGTTTAGATTGTGTTGCTGTATTAGTGTTATTTTTGTGTCAAGATTGGTGTTTTTTAGTTTTTCTATTTGGTGATTAATGTTTTCTGCGTCTCGAGCGTCCATGTTTCCTGTAATAAATTTTATGGCGGAACCTAGTCCGTTTATTAATCCTCTTTTTGTTCTTTTAATGGGAATTATTGAATTTATTTTATTTTGGAGTTCATTTAGCTTAAGATTTGTTATTTTTATAGAGTCGGTCAATGTTTCTTTTGTCCGAAATATATCTAGAATGCTAGAGATTTTCTTGATATTTGAATTGTATTCTTCGAAATTTACTATATGAATGAGGTTACTAAAACCATTGATTATCCTTGCCGTTCCTAGATGTAATTGAATTGTGGCTTGACCTCTTTTGATGTGCTGGATCTCAATTAGTTGAGCGATTGTTAGTGGTAACCTAGGAAAGATTTAATATTTTTCGTTTATTTTTTATTCTGGCTTTGTGTATCTTTTGATTCTTTGTAGTAATTAAGGTAATTCTGTTATTTTGTTTTGTTTTGTGTTTCGAGAACCTTGGTGTAATTTTATTACGTCTACATTCCTTTCTAAATATATTTTCATTAATAAATTCGGGACTGATAAAGGATGATGATGCCCCCGTATCAATAAGGAATTTAAGAGGCCTACCGAATGGTGAAGTTATATTAATGTATGGTAACGTGTTTCCATGTTTATTAATTTCTACGTAACCTGTTGGTTTGGCCAGGCTGACATAGGAAAATTTTGGGAGTTCTCTATATTATTACCTTCTTCATTGATGGTTTGACGGTTCTGAACTAAGTCATTTTCGGAGTTGAAATTGTATATTTCTCTAGTATTGGGTTGGGAATATGTTGATTGGTGTGTATTGCGACTCATGGTCGATCTACGATTAGTATGGCCTGACTCTACGTCCATGCGTTCTGGTCTAGATTGTCTGGTCATTCCAGTACTTGTGTCCATAGGTTCAAAGGTGTTAGTCCTATTATATGGGTTACTAAAACGATTTGTTTGGATAAAGTTTCTGTTTGGTCTATTATATTGGTATGTTGTCTGCGGTTGGTTCTGGAATCTATTAATCTGATTTGGCTCTGTCGTTCTTGATTGCCTATAGGTTTGATTGTAGAATGGTTGGCGTTCACCCCTGTAATTATCTTGTCTTCTGAAATTAGGGCCAAATGATTCTTCCTTCTGGTAAAATATGTTTTGCTCCTCAATACAGAAAGCGAAAGCAGAGGCTAGCGAATCCGGTCTCATTGCTCTTACTGTGGAGCCTAATGGTTCTCTCAAGCCTGTAAGGAATGTGTTTAAGCACATTCCTGCAAAAAGATCTTTCTTTGCTTTAATAACCCCATTTTCGCGTTCGTGAATTAATATGTTATTATTAAGTGCAGACTGAATTTCTACGATCTGTTTATAAAATTGTTCTATGCTTGTGTTAGATTGTCTAAGGTTATGCAAGTCCTTGATCAATGAGGTCTCAGTCCGCTTGTCAGAATAGTGTAAGGTAAGGTTTTTTTTTATTTCGTCCCATGCATATTAAGCACTTCGTTGGCCTCTCCATCTACTTTATTCCTAATGGCTCTTAACAAGATTTGAGCGTACGGGGTCCCATCGATTCCCCTTAGGTGAAGTAAGATTTCCTCTACATTGTTTATAAATTCATGCAAAAGGCGTTGATCTCCATCGAATCGTGGGAGATCCTTAATCGCATCAGGGATACGCAATGAGTTAAATATTGCGTTTGCAGTATTGTTCGAGTCGTTATTCGTCATTGTTAGTGGTGAGTTTTCTGGTATTGTTACTAATTGGGGTGGATTCGGGTATGGATGGAATTTAGCTCCTGATCTAGTTTTCTTAATCATTAAAATTTTGCTAAAAAAAAATTTTTTGTCAAAATTTTGTTTTCTTTTTCTTTTTTCAAAAAAAAATTTCGGACAGACGCGGACTAAATAACGTTATTTCGGCACTGCTTGCTTGCAGATTAAGATTTCCGTCAAACGCTATCTATTGTTTTATTCTTTTTATAATGATGCTAATTATAAAAAGGTTAGTAAATTATGGTTTCTATTATTTACTCTTCTAATCTGGAGGGTCTGGCTTTTTGGGCTACAGAATCGCAGATTTGAGTTTCTTGTTATAACTGGAGGGTCCTTTGGCGGAATCGCAGTTTTTATTTAACTTTGTTAAGGCTGTACGAGCCTATTAATTATTATTTCTTTTATATAACTTATTCTAGGTGTAAAAATTTCCCCCTTTTTTTTTATAATAAAAAAATTTTTTTCCTATCAATAGTAATAAAATATAAATAGTTCACTTTGACTTACAGGCACCCAAGAATGATATGCTTTATGATGTGTCCTTAATCCTCTTGTAGTTGCTCTTTTTTCCTCCTCAGGTTCTCACGGTCTTTAAGTGTCAAAACACACCAATTAAAAGGTTGTGAACGTCCACGATATTGTTGTAAAATGTCAATTGTTATTATTATTATTTTATAATAGTTTTTTTATTGATCACTATCCCTGATATTCCTTCAAGGATTTTCTGTGAGCTTTAGATTATTGTATTGTTTATTATGGATCACTATCCCTGATATTCCTTCAAGGATTTTCTGTGAGTTTAAAATTATTATTTTATTTATTATTGATCACTATCCCTGATATTCCTTCAAGGATTTTCTGTGAGTTTTAAATTATTGTATTGTTTATTATGAATCACTATCCCTGATATTCCTTCAAGAATTTTCTGTGATTTTAAAATTATTATTTTATTTATTATTGATCACTATCCCTGATATTCATTCAAGGATTTTTTTTTTTTTTGTGAGCTTTTATTTTATTTAATTATTGTTCACTTTCCTTGATATTCACTCAAGGATTTTCCTTTTAACTGGGGACCGCGATACCGACTGCGCCACTTATGTTATTTATTTAGAGGAGATTGAAAAAAAACAACTTTTCACTTTTATGGTTTTAATACAATTAATTATTTATTTTTTTTATTATAAAATGAAACTTATTACCTAAATATAAAAGTGTTTATTATGAAGTTTTACAAAATGCTTATTCATTAAGTACAAAAATTCTTAGTAACTAAATACAGAAGTGTGTTAAAATTGATTATTAAACTAAATACAGAAGTGTGTTAAAATTGATTATTATTTATTTAAATTTCCTAATAATTTTGTCTGTACAGGAAGTGAGAAAATGTGTGTATTTTGTCTTGGTGGTTTTGTTGGTGGATGTGTTAATGTGGGTGATTCCATAACTCGCGCGCACTAACGCGTGTTATGTACTTCTACCTTTAGTCACAGAGTATACAGAGGCGTCACAAGACAGAAAATATTGTGTTTTTTCTGTCTTTTTCTTCGAAAGCTGCCCTTTTTGCGTTTTTTTTTTATTATGCAATTTGTGTAGATAGTAGCGGCCTGTTTTTACGCATTGTCACTTCACTAACAAAAAACGTTTTCTTTCTCTTTCTTCGAAAGTTGCCCTCGCAAATGATTTAGGCATTTTTCATACGTCACTTTTTTCATCTCTGTATACTTTGTGCTTTAGTGCTGACAACGAAGAGGGTTTTAAAGCGAAAAAATAAAAATATATTATGGTTTACGAAAATTATTGAAAAAAGGCATTTAAACAAGAAAAAGCAAAACATTCATGAAGATGTTAATGTAGTTAGCCCTTAAAAAAGCACTTAAGGAGCGCTTTGTTTGCATGTTAAAAGAAGCGCTTATTGTCAGCAGAAAATAGTCCTCTAAACCGGGAACACCCCATACAAAAATCAGGCATCCCATCAGCAGGTTTGAAGCGATTTGAGGTATGAATTCATACAAAAAACCTGCTCCTTTTGGAGCACATTTTTTACTGGGTAGTGGCTGATAAAATCCATACAAAATTTAATCCTGAAAACATACATACGTACGTACTTTGGTTATACCTAAATTTCATCCGTTTAATTGCCTGAGTACTTCATATTTGACAAAAACACAGCAAGTAATGTAACCAAGTTTTACATGTTACTAATTATAAAATATGCACTAAAATTTTTTTTAAAAAATATGCCTAAAAAACAAAAAAACAAAGATTCATATAAGAGTTATATATAATCTAGATACACCAAATTTATAAGATATTTTGTCTTAAAGAGATTAAACTTTGAAGTTTGCATGGGGACTATGTTTCGTTTTTATGACAATTAAACGTATTTACCCAATTTAATGAAATTATCTAAAAACTACTACCTTAACTTTTCGCACAAGGTTTACATGGATACACAACTAGCAAGATGGATGGACGGACGGACACGAAAAGATTACCTAAACAAGTGTTTCTGATTCGATCGTTTACTAAACGATGCGTCTAGGTTTCTATGTTATAAGTTGCGAAAAACATTTATCTTCAACAAAAACTTGCTATGGCTTAAAATTGTACAGTGAAAATTTAATGTAGGTGGCGAAATTAAGGCAACAGATTTTAAGCAATTTTTTTTTAAAAACTTAAAATATGTGTGCAATAAAAATGCAGCAGCAATGGCTACAATATGGAAATTGTTTACAAACAAATCGCTACCAAAACTCATTTAAAGCTCTAAACGCATAAATATATTGTTTCTGCATTCATTGGTCGCACAAGAAAAACCATGCAATTGCATATTTACGTCTTCCATGTGTAGTAGTAGGATATGACAGGACATCTCAGAAAGCACTACAGACAAAATTTAAGACAACAAATCCCATTGTTTTTTATTGCTATCTCTTAAGATTAAGCTGATACATGTAAAAGATCCTTTCTTAAATTTTTTCATACATTAAAGTTAAGTTATCTTGTAAATAAATACGTCTAATTACCTCACTGAGGTATTTAAACGAATTCGCTTAATTACCTCAATGAGGTAGTTAAGCGTATTCGTTTAAATGCTTACCCCGCATAATTACCCAAAAATATTGGCATTTTTGTCGAGGTAATTATCCGTGGAATACTGATATAAGATTTGAGAAAAAGCACCCGTTAATTCGATTTATCATTTGGTAAATCTTTTTACCACAACAGCAAAATATTTTTTATCATATATTATTTGCGAATTGAAAAGGTTGGGTAAATGTTGCCATGATGACGATTTACCTTCAAAAAATTAGGCATAAGTGATTCCTATGAGATGTATGTATAATAACGACACAGAATTTATCGACGATTTAATTTTTTATATGCTAAAATATTTATGTATATTCTTATGTAACAAATTGATCTCAAGTAACTATTTCATTGAAAAAATTTTTTAATCAATTATTTTTGTTTTGTTATTGAATTTTAATGTGTTTTTATTTAAAAAAGTTTTTCGACTTTTTTCTGTAAATTTATTCATTTTTGGTCACCAAGTTTTGGCAACACTGACCTTTATATACAGATTTTAAAATATATTTAGCTATAAAGGTAAAGACACAACGCACGTTAGTGCGCGCGCGCTATGTAGACTTCTGTCAAAAAAAGTTAAGCTAGTGTTTTTCCATAGAACAAATTACATGCAAAATATTTTGACGCGTTTGTGCGAGAAAGTTGGTTAACTTGGCGGCCACACGATCAAGTTTTGCCTTTCAATTTGCAATACACTCCCTGCAAGCAATTTGGTAGTCGACTACAAAAAAAAACGCATTTATAGGTAGTTAACTTTTTAAACTAACTACATATAAGCTAACTACAAATAAGTTCAGATAATCCCCAATATCAATGCAAAGGACATGTATTTTGTTTTTATAAAAAATTCTTTGATGCCTTTGATGGGTTGGTTTTTTTTTCGTTTAAAAGACATCTAGACAAAAATAAATATATAATTACTAACAGAGGGGAACGAGTGTATTTTGTTCATGTAAAAAATTGTAGTTTTTTAACCAAACACAACCAAATCAATCCAAAAATCTGAATTTTTCTAAACTCTATTATTTACATCAAATCGCCAAAATTATTTAAAAAAACAACAGATAACACAGATATTTTTAAAATACTTATCGAGCCCTAACCGCAAAAATAACGTTAGCGCCAAAAAGTAAAATTTTACAGGAGATCGTTTTTTTATTTCATATAAATTTTGTATGAGATTTGTCGCTACAATAAAATTGTTCTTGCTATAAAAGCGTAACGGTACCTTATGTGACCTTGACATTATAGAAGATGATGCAAGCGTTGTCAGTAAATTTGTTATTTTAAAAAATTTTCGCAATAAATATCATTATTGAGCTCAATTATCCATATACAATTGCAATTTAGTTATTGCTCAATTAATGCGAAATTGTTATTTATTTATTGATTCCATTTCCTGTACAACAAGACTGGGTCTTATATTTATAGCACAGGAATGTATTACGTTACAAAACAAACTTGATACAAGTAAATATGGGTAAGTCCAAAGTGTTGAACGTGACAGTCGTACGCATCAAAAATGCAATAACATTTTAAACAACAAATATTTTAACGTTCTCTTAACCCTTAAATAATAGCACTAAGAAAGCACTGTTATCTATGCTAAAGCTTATGATGGGCGGGATAATGGCAAAAGAAGTAGCGGTTCGAACGTGAAAAAAATAGAAGTAGTTTTTGTGGCCAGGTATAAAAAAGCGTAATTAAGCGAAACCTGGCACAATTTTCAGTCAAACTAATTTGAGAATTTTACGTATCAATGAAACATTAAAATGTCTTGCTTTGATTCCAAAATCTTCTGAATTTTCTTTTTTTAAGCCAAAATCTGGGTCGATACGTGACATTTCGAACGTGAAATTGTTTCCGTAATAATTTAACTGAATATTGATTAAAATAAAATAAAAATTTACCATTAATCCGAATAACATATTTCTCTTTGAACTCTTCCTTAGTTATAAGTTAGAAATATCAGGTCATGTTTAGAAAAACATGGAGCTGATATCTGATCACACAAAATAATGTTTACAATTTTGGACACAAGGAAAAGGTCAATCAGCGTGCTTGTTTTGAATGTATGGTGTGTCGGATTTGCAATATTACCGGGGTAAAGACCAAACGCTAACATATTATCAGCGATGGAAATTGTTTGCAGGGAACAGATACATATCTGGTATAATTGTTTTAACAATACTTAATAATAAACTCATACAGGTCTTTAGTTCGTAATTAAAGAAAAAACAGAAAACACGGCGCACAATGGTTGAAGAGCGGCATTAATTCATTTTTTTTCATGTTCGCCGATTTGGATAATTTTTTGGTATTTTGTTGTCAGATATCTGAATATGTATTATGATTCCTTAATATAAGCCTGATATATTTATTATTTGTTTGGACAGACACGCTCAAAGTTCATATATGGTCGCTTGTTTAAAATGGCATGCAAATTTACTGTATATTCAATCTTTTGGTACAATCACAGTACACTTATCATTTGACCTTTTTGTATTTTTTCGTAAATCTCAATTGTCATAGGTGATATTTGCATTAAAAAAAAGTTGAGAAAAGTGCCATATAAAAAATTTCGTAGAACAAAATATAAACAACATCAAAATTTCAATGTTCATAAAATTCAGTGGACTGTATCTTTTTAGCGCTGTGGAGCGCTGTTTAACGAAAGATGTCAAACTACAGCTTGAAGTCTCAGCTTAAGTTGCTCCTACCTGATCCTTTCCCAAAAAAAAAAAAAAAAATAGTAACAACTAGGTATAAAGTGATAAAGTAACAAAAGATGAATTTTCGTTCACGCTTGTTGTTGTTGCCATAATTGTTACAGCAACGTTTGCCTAACATACCCTTTAAACTTAGTAGCCCTTGGCGTTAACAGACTATGTTATGTTATATAACAGGAAATCATGCGAATGTCTATCTTTATTTTAATCATTCTTGGGTATTACAGCCTCTTTACACACTTTTCAAGAAGAAAATTGATCCGACCAATATCCTTAAAAATTGAATTTTCAGTTATTTTTTCATCTAAGCAAAAATAATTATTTGCAATATTGAGTAAGCTATTGTAATGGGAGCCTTGTGGCCTTCCATTTACTTGTACCATAGAACTCGAGGGATGTCAGTTTGTATGTCATGTCCGTTTTCTGTGTCTACTCGATATGAATTTTGCCTCTATAGAATTCTTATTCATGCAAACTTACTTAAATTTTGGTAGCTATTTTGAAATATTTAATTTTACTAAATAAAAAAATCTTTATTCCCCGTCTACAACTGACATGATTTGCTGTTATAACATGATGTTACATTTGCATTACTCCCTGTCTACAACTGACATGATTTGCTGTTTTAACATGATGTTATAAAAGCATTGTTAAAACATTTGCATTAACAACCGTGTTATAACATGAGAAAACCTCTAACATGATGAGTCTATATTTAACACTAACATCATTTCAGTGTTAATGTTAAGCATTTCGTGTCAGTTGTAGACTGTATGTAAACAACCTTGTTAAAACATGAGAAATCGTCTAACATTATGAGTCTATGTATACCTGCCATCGGCAAAATCAGGGCGCCGCGTTTTCTCTTTTATATTTTATTCTCTTGTATGCAGCGTTACCGTTGGTGCCACTAAAGTGTCAATTTGCCATTTTTTCGACTGCTTGGATACTATTTGGCCACTTTTACAAAATGCCCCCAAATGTGGTACTTTTTGTGATTCTTGCCACTTTTGTGATACTTTTTACGTTAGGAAAAGATACTTTTTTTCTTTCTGGTTATTATAACTCCCAGCTTTAATATATGTAAAATTGTTTTAATATATGTATATGTAAGTAAGTTTATATGAAATCTTTTTTCTTGTCATGCGTGGTTAGCTTATGGATATATTGCGAATAATTAATAGAGACACATACTTACATTGTACAGATATTTTTTGCAGATATTTATAAACATATTTGGGTAATTTTTTCGGTTTTGATTTTGGTGTACAATTTGTTTTATGTTCATAAATCAATAATTTGGTTGCTGTTGTACAAAAGGAGTATACTTTTTATAAGTAGATATAAACATACATACATATGTATATGTATGTAACGTTTGTTTTTTCGTGTTCCAAAAAGTTTGTTCAAAAAAAATTTGAAAAAAATCAAACAAAAAAACGTTAATATTGTAAGGAAAAGTGCTGTGCATCTATACCTAAATCGTTATTTATATTACCTTGCTTCGCGATTATGGAAAGGTAAGCATTGATTTTATAAGTCCATTATTTTTAAAAATAATTTTTTACTAGGTTTTTTGTTAAAGCGAAAGCACATCCTCAAAAACTATCAGCAAATAGTGCAGCATGTGAAGAAAGCTCAACAGAATCCGAAGAAGGGAGTATTTCTTTGTCGGACGATAGCGTTTTTGAAGAGAAAAAAAAACAAAAAAATAAAAAAAAGGCAAGGAAATATTGCAAAGACTGGGAAATGAAATATAAATGGCTAAAACTGGATGAAGAAACAAAACAACCAAATTGCGTAGTCTGCAAGCAGATCTTGATAAGCCAAAAGACACATTTAGATCGTCACGCTAACACCAAAAAGCACTTGGAAAATTTTAAAATAGCATCTGTTAGTTCCAAAATGAATATAACTCCATTTTTACCAAACAAAAATTTAGAATTACAACGCAATATATCAACAGCAGAAATTAAACTTGTTCTCAGAATGATTAGTTATAATCATTCTTTTAAATCAATGGACAAGCTGGCTAAATTTAATGCAAAAATTTATCCGGATTCAGTGGTTGCAAAGTCGGTAAGTGAAAACTTTATTAAAACAGGAAATATTTAAGACTCAACCATAATATGCATAGTCTTACTTAACCTACTGTCAAAAATTAACAAAAAGTCTCTCAAACGTATTTAAGAAAACAAAAACAAAATAAAAAAACATTTGATTCCGTACGGAATGTGCGATTAGATTCGCACCTTGCTTAAGCAAATGACAGTTTCATTAAACTTTGCAAAAAGTTTCCTTAAGTTCAATATGGTTTGCCTCATATAATTTACATGTATTCGCTCATTCGCTTAAGCCAACTTAAGCACATTGTGGTTGGGCCTTTATACGTTTTAGTTTTATGTACATAAGCCTTAAAAGTTCAATAAGATAAGAGACAATCGATAGTAAAAAGTAATTTTTTCGGTTTTTAACATTAGTAAGTATTTTATTAAACTAAATAAATATATATGTATGTATAATACATATCTTCATATTAAATACAAAATCCCTACCTGACAAAACATTAAAATCGTATTTCTGAGTTATTATGATTCAAGGTATCAAGGTACGTGTCCCTACAAAAATTTACAATTCTACAACTAAAGAACGATATTTGCAACAAAATTTCTTAAGCCCTTAGTACAAGCGCAAGTACTATTTTAAAAAATTATTTGCTTCTCCTGTAAAATTTGTATATCCTCCACCACAATTAGTTGTGAAGAGGGTATACTAAGTTTGTCATTCCGTATGAAACTTTTTTATAATTCATTCAAGTATATATATTCTGTCTCCTTGAGTAATTTTAAGTCGATTTAGCCAGGTCCTTCTATCTGTCCGTTTGTTACAAACACGCTCACTTTCGAAAAACTCAAAAGAAATGAACAAACTTGGTGTCAAATTGCTTCTAGTTATCCTAAGCAGTTTGGGATTGATACACCAGCAAAATTGATTCAGTGGGATCAGAGCTATGAATCAAAATAAAGAACCACCACCTTAAAAATTGACAATTTTATTACAAAAACTAACATTGTAATTATTCTACCATAATATGAACTTACAATGTTTAATACAAAAATGTACTCTTAAAAATTATTTACATTATTTGTTTCGCACTTTGTATGAATTAAAATTGAGGTAACCAAAAACTTAAATGTGTTTATCTGAAAAGTTACATTCTACGAGGCCAACTAATTCACGTAAAATTTTTAAAAATTTTAAAAATCGTGAAAAATAAATATTATAATTTTGTAATTATGTACTTATGTAAAAATATTAGCCCCCTTATTCATAAAAGCTTGAATCGATTTGTTCAAGGTGTATAAACAAATTGTTGTACGAAATTTATTTAACAATAATTTTATTCAAAAATGTTTTTAATTATAGGCTTAAAAATTGTAAATATTGAAAACTGTGCATATGTATCAGAAATGATTTCAAGCAAAGTAATTTAATTTCTTAATTTCAAAATGAATTCAGATTTGGAATAACTGCATTCTTTTAAGAAATCTCTAAATGCAATCAATTTAATTGAAATCATGTGCTCCAACGAAAAAATATTGTGCACTTTTAATTTAGTGGTTTTAAACAAAAATTTACACTGTTGGCAATTCAAAACAGGGACCGAAAATAATAATTATTTTTGTTAGTTCAAAAAGGTGACGAAAAATTTCCTTCTTTGGATTTGAAAAAGTTTAACCATTATCGCTAGATACATATAATTTATTTTGGTTGTCGTAACCAATTAAAATAAAAAAAATGATTTCTATTACCATTACTTCAGCCAAAAAATTTTTTGTTAACAAATATCTTTTATAAACAGTATATAGGGACGAATTTCCGAGGGTAAGATAAATGTTAAAATTCTCACCATTTTCAATAGGCTTGGTCGTTATGATAATTAGAATTCGCCTACCGGATGGGCGAATATCGTTATATCGATTCAAAAAGTGATATACACTCAGGTCTCGTTTTATGCGGATTCAAATTTATGCGATTTTTAAATTAACGATTTTTTTTAATTTTTACGGTTTTTGAAATTTTAGATGTTTTTTTAAGTTTTTTTTTATCGTTTTTAAATTAATCTAAGCTTTCATCACTGATATAATCGTTATAGTTAGTTCTATTTTGTGTTTTATATATGCATAGCCGATACGTATGTATGAGTGTTTTTAAACTAATGAAGAACACAAAATATTAGTTTTACAACGAAGGCTAATTGCGGTAAAAATTTAATCAAAAATTAGGTGGAAATTAGAAAAATTTTAATTTAAACTCGTTTTCCTGTCTTCTACGGTACAACATTGTAATAACCACATGCACGAGTGTAAAGAAATTTTCATAACTTTTAAAGTAATAGAGGTCCTGTATTAAAAGTTTTACAATTTGATAAGGACACTAAAGGCCAATTCAGATTAAATAATAAAAAAAAGGAGCTAAGTTAAAAAAATTTTCATTTAAATTGATTATAGCCGGTTCTGCAGATGAATTTTTTTTTTTAAATTAATTTTTTTATTTAAAGATCAATCGATTTTCAATAAGAATCATCTAAATTGTTTTTTCGTTTGATAAGTTTTTAGTTTGAAATAATAATTTAATAAACACATTTTTTTGAAAACGGCAACATTTTACCATCCCGTAACTACACAAACATCATAGAAAAAAACATTTCGCACACTTATTCATATCTCTTGGTGAAAATATAATTTTATTTAATAATAAAATAGACCAAAATTAAAAAAAAATTCGTTTATAATACAAAATTTTAAAACCGTAAACAAACATGTTTTTTTAATGAAAATTTGTACGATTAACAACATATTTTTCAACTTTTAAAATTTTACTTAAGATGTCAAAATGCAACAGATATATATTTGTTGATTTTTTTATGCGATTTTATTTTAATTTTTTTAAATAAATTGAATTTATGCGGTTTTTCAGAATTTTGGAACGAATCTTTACTTTTTATATGAAGCTAGAGTATCGTTTTATGCGAATGCAATTTATGCGATTTTTTTTTTTTTTTGGAACGCATCTATCGCATAAAACGAGTCCTGAGTGTATTCTAATGAAAGCCGTCTTAAAAAATTCATCACTGATAACCAAAATTTTTTGATCGATATTTGTAACTTGGGGTTCACAATAAAGCCACAATTTTTTCATAACCATAGACATGTTTAATTAGGCATATATTTGCAAATGTTGCCCCGAGCATTATTACGTATTTGTTATTTTTTAAAACATTTTGTTACAGTTTCATTTAAAACTAAATAAAAAAAAAGAGTGACTGTAATCACAAAATTTGATTAGAATTTAAGTATTGCAAGCAAATCGATTACAATAAAATTTGATTGTAATCAATTATTATATAAATTGATTTAAAAAAATGTATTGCAATCAATATCAGAAAATTGATTGTTGAAGTAAAATTTAAATCCTACAAACAATTTTCCGATTTTGAATGCAATTAAAAAGTTAGCTAGATTTTGAATGCAATAGTTAAATTTTTAATGCAGCACTGATATGAACACATTGTAAATAAAAAAAATAGACAAACTGAAACAAAAAATTTTATTTTTTTTTGGTAAATAAACTTAGTGCCTATTTCACCAATGGTATTTAAATACCAATTTTTGTTTTTCATGTCAAAACAAAAACCAAATTATGAAAATCATATTTTAATACAGTTGGTGAAATTGGCCCTTAGAGAAAGCTTTATTAAGGTTCAGAAGACTGTATTAATACAAAAATTGTAAAATGTAAAAATTACATTTCTCGCAGGTATCATGTAGCCGTACTAAATCAAAAGACATTTCCCAGTTCCTCGGCAAAGAAGGACTACTTAAGATGGTGGAAAAAATGAAAAAACAAAGTTTTAGCCTAATTATTGATGAAACTACGGACATTTCTACGGACAAATGCTTGGTACTTGTGGTCAGACAGTTTGATAGTTGCAAAGGAAAAACTGTTGATAGCTTATTTCGGTTAGTCCAGCCAAGCGATGGTTCTGGCGAAAGCATTTGTAATTCCATACTATCATCATTAGAAGAACATCAAATTCCACTAAAAAATTGCATCGGTCTTGCTACAGACAACGCATCTACAATGGTGGGCAAAAATATTGGTGTAGCGACACTATTAAAGAAAAAGATTCCGCAGTTATTTCATATTGGCTGCGTGTGCCATTCTATAAATCTCGTGAATAACTCATCACTATCATGCATTCCAGATGACGTTAAACAGTTACTTAGAAATGTTTTTAAATATTTCAAGAGCGCAAAAAGACAACATGAATTCAAGGAACTACAAGATATTTTTGATGTACCCGAGCATAAGATACTCAGGCTTAGTGATACAAGATGGCTGTCATTTGAATCTGTTGCAACAAGAATTCTGGAGCAGTGGTCGGTTCTACAACATTTTTTTATTCGGGCACAGTTCGAAGAGAAATGTGCTTCTAATTTAGAAAAAATTCGTGTAATTCTAGATGCTTTGTCACCTGTAAATAAAACATATTTAAAATTCTTAACTTATATTCTGAGAACTATGAACAAACTGAACAAAAATTTTCAAAGCGAGTCCTCTCAAATAATATATCTTGTTTCTTCAACTAAAGACATATTATAAGAGCTTTTCAAAAATTTTTTGAAAAAAGAATATATAAATACAACAGAACTAGAAAAAATTGATTTTAATAATACTTTACACATTAAAGATATCTCACATATATATATTGGTCATGAAGCCGAAACCGACCTGTTGTGTACCGAAAACTTTTCTAAAATTTGTATAATTGACATTAAAAGTAAAATACTAAGTTTTTACCAAAAATTGTGTAAAGAATTGATAACAAGAATTGATATAAAAAACAAGAAGCTCAATATATTGAAGTATTTAGACCCATTATTTATAGTGTCTAATGAAGATGTAAACTATTTCGAATTAGTTTCAGAGTTTAAAGATAATATAACTGACCCGATGCATTTATACATGAATTTAAACTTTTAGAGAGTAAAAGTCACGAATTACAAACAAATATTTAAAATTTCGAATGCTGAAGATTTTTGGCGTGAAATAGGAACATTGAAAAATAGTTTTGATGAATATATACAGTTAGGGACAAAATTGTTCACAGATTTTGTGTTATTGGCAAAATATGCTATAAATTTTTATTTTATTTATAATTATTTAAAATTTTTTAACAATATGAAAAGTAAAACATTTCAAGAACTTAAAAATAACAACTTTTCTAAAAAATATGTGTGCATAATATTTTACACGGTATAAGTATTGAGTTCTGAATGTGAACAATTATGACCCTTGTTAGAGATTATTGTTGTATTTGGATCCTAGCGTTTGGTATGTTGTCCATTTGCTCTTTTAAGCTGCCTTAATCCTTTTTTCCATTCTTTTACAAAAGTTCTAAGCAGTTTCGGCTTTATTTTTTCCAAGCTTTAGCGGCAAGCTCGCAAAGCTTATATACAGTGCTTGGCGGGTTCCTCTGAGCAAAAAAAAAGGTGTTTTGGAATGGACCAAAGGTACTCAAATGGGGGTACTACTCTGGCGACTAATTATGTAAATTTATTTTCGAATTTTTATTTTCTTCAAACTAACTTTTAGCTATTTCTGAAGTATGCTTGAGATCGTTGTCCTGCATATTGATATCACCCCGTCGTGGTTCTTACCCGAATATGGCTTATCTTGGAAAGAACGGGTCTTTTAGGATGATTATGTAGTTCTTTGCACACATTTTTCTTCTGAATTAGCGGAGTGCTCGAAGCTGGTTCCTGCGAAAACAATCTCAAGTCATTTATGAGATCATCAAAATTTAAACATTTGGAATAATTTCACTCTTTTACGGTAACACTTTTACGCCAGACATGTTAACTCCCGTCCGCCTGCCTGCAATCTCATAATTTTTGTCCGATCAAAGGCATGTTACACGCATTGAATCTTTAAAACCTAATTTTTCTTATTTTTTTGCAAGCTACAGCCGTTTTCAGCTTTTAATTTTGCTAAAAGGTGGGTTGTCGCTCTTTATTCCAGCTACTAATCTACTTGAATTTAAGCAACTTCGTACGATTTTAGTGCTTACATCTAAATTGTACTCAATGCTCATTATTTGCCGGACCTTTATAGCTATATTGACTACACCAGTAACAATAAGTCGCTTTGAGTCGCGAAAATCTTTTGGCGAAAGTTTTTTTTGGGCGACCAGCTTTGTTGCTTTTGCTATCCAAACTACACTTTTTTTATTCTAGATGCATTAAAATCTCACTGAAATGTTTTATTTTTTGTGATCTTGCGATGTGAGACTCCTTTTTTTTTAAATTTTCACAATGCTCTGTTTTAAAAGTGCCGCTTTTGAATTTCCGTTCTTGAAGAAACTAGGCAAAATTTAAATGCTCAAAGATTTTTCAAATTTTAAAAAAATTTAATATTAGGAATTAATTTACTCACTTTAAAAGCAAATCCCACAGAAAAAACTTGAACTTTTTTGGAATTGTTATGAAAGATTCACACAGGGTCAATATTGTTCACACATATGGTTTGGATGTTAACTTAGTACAAACATAAAAACTAGCGGTACTTTTGAAAATAAGTGTACATAGTTTTATTATAAAATGTAGAAAGCCATACAATAGTTTTAGAAAGTTTCCAAGTTGAAACTTTAATAGTTTTCATGATAAACATACATTTTTTATAATTTCGTGAACAATTTTGTCCCTAACTGTATATTCAAACTTGTACAAATTGATCTCTCATATATTTACATTGCCACACAGTAGTGCTTCTGCTGAGCGTGTTTTTCAAAGTTAGCTTTAATCAAAAATAAAGTAACAAATAGGCTAAAAGTAAATACTTGCGAATCCATGCTTATATCTTTAAATTTGTTAGATACTAGTCTTGAAGATTGGGTTCCAAGTGAAGACATTTTACGAAAGTATAGAAGTCGTTTTAAGAACAATTAATTGTAAAAAATATGTATTAAACTGACCATTAATAAATAACACAGGACGACATTGAAAAAGTTTGTTCAACCATTCCAACTGATTCTTATACTTTTTGAAATGCTAAAGATCACAGGTTTCAGCCATCACGTCGTATTTATGAGATACACCAATTATTGTAATTTCGGAAGATGTTTTGCACCACAATTAATAACAAAAAAGAGAGAGTTAATAATTTTATTCGACAGTAAACCTAATTACAAAAGTTTTAAGCTATAATCGGATAAAAACTAGAAATCTTATAAAAAAAAACGAAACTATCACTTTTTCAAATTCTTTAGTTTTAATCGCTTTCGCACTTTAATACAAATAAATGCAGGGCATGCATACATGCTACTAAATTTAAGTGTTTTAATTTCTTTATTATAGGATATTAGTTTTTATCCAATCTATCTATTATTACTTAAAATTTTTGTAATCAGGTTTATTGAACAAAACTATAAAACTGGATTTCGTTATTAATTGTGGTACAAAACATCTTCCGAAATTCCAATAATTGGTGTATCTGATATATGTGACGTGATGGGACAAAACTGTGCTCATATTCGGCCATAACATTTCAAAAAACATAAGAATCTGGTGGAACGGGCAAATAAACATCTAAAAAGCTTTTAAATGTCTACCTGTGCAATACAATTTCTTAAATAAATCAAAGAAAATGTATTCAGAAAGAAAAGTGCAAGAAATATATTACTAAATGTAGTATTTATAAAACACATTACATAAATATCTTCTATTCGCTGCAACAATGTCATAATCAAAAAAACATGTTTGGCAGAAAGCGAGTTTAACGTTTTTGAGTTACCAAAACATTAGAAGTAAATTTTTTCTAAAAATTACATCTCCAGAGAAATATTTACAAAATATAAATTTTAGTTTTACAACACATTAGCCATTTGTAAGTAAGAATGTTTGCTTATTGTAATAAGTTTTTTAGAATATATATTTAATATATATTGTTTTTTGTTATGTTTTTATACCATTTATAAAATGTTATTTAAAATTATAATAAATAGAAAAAAAAAACGCAAAAAAAACATAATGTGGTGTACTTATTTACATTTTGAAAGAGGTGCCCCTTTTTTAAAAGAAATCCACCTTTTGGTGCCACTTTTTTTGTAGATATCCCCTTTTTGTGATACTTTTTGAAAATATCCGACGGTAACACTGCTTGTATGCTCTGTTGGAGTTTAAAATCTCAATTTTTTTAACTTACTATTTTCTCTAATACAGTGCGCTTTTTTGTAAGAGTTAATAAATTATCAGTGATGCCATCTTTTTGAGAGCAAAAAGCACTTTAAAAGTTAAAAAAAAGCACTAAAAAGCACTATTTTGAACAAAAAAAAAGCGTAAAAAAGCACTTAGCCATTTTTTAAATTTAATTAAACACAAAACAAGTTGCATTCGACTGTGCCGAATATTATATACCTTCAAAATTTAAAAAAAGGCGATGGCGTTGATGGGTGACCATTTTCATTTAAAATTAAATATATGAATTTCGAACGATTTTAAAATCTATTTCTGAATTAAAGTCTTAAATTTTCGTTCAGAATACACTTCAGTTAACGTATATAATATAAAATTTTAAAGAATAAACACTGAAAATAAAAGGAATATGCATTTAAAATTCATTTTAAAAGATACTGAAAACGATATTTTCGGTTTCAAATCGTATCGTTTATAAAATCGATTTCCATCACATACCAGATAATTACATTTGTATATAAACCTTTTTAAATTTATTATTATTACCTTCAATAAAAATTATATCAACCAAATCATTTGGATCATCATCAGCTGAGTTTGAAGTGGTCATAAAACAGTAATAAAGTGCGAGCTAGATTTTCGTAGTTAGAAAAAATCTGGCCTGTTGCAATTACCGAAAATTTGCAGTGACCGACCATTCTTTATAAAACTTAGTGACAGCCCAAATTTTAATAAAAAAAATATGTGGTCAACGCTAAAAAGTAAACGTTTTTTAAAATTTCCAAATTGCTAGGAAGCCTAGCTCTAACCTCGTAAACAAAGTTTTTGGAAAAACGAATGCAACTTTATTTTATGACTTTTTTTATCATTTGAAACCTTAAAATCTTTACAGGCCTTCCCAAAATTCGACCCCAAATAGCAAATCTCATCTTAATCATCCTCAATATAATCGAAGTTTTAAAAAATGGTACAAAAAAATATAAATATTGTAAAAGGCACTTAAAAGCACTGTGAAAAATTGTTAAAAGCACTATAAATACCCGCTTTTCAAAAACGGGTGTTTAACAAAATTTCGGGTATTGCATAAGCAAAAAAGCACCAAAAAATACCCGAAAGGCACCAAAATGGCAACGCTGTAAATTATACAAACAGAAAACCAAATATACTTATACTATAGTTATTGGAAACTAAATCAAAAATTATTCAAAAAAAATTCTGGCTCATTTCATTATTTACCCACTGTATAGCAAACATCTAGTTCGGAGAAGGCCTTCTGCAGAGTTGTCGATTGGTGAGTGAAGAAATTTAAAATATAAGAACATTTTTATATACATAAATATATTTATTTTAGCATTAGTAAAACAACAAGTCTACTTATTTTTGCATTATTAAAAAAAACAAAAAAAACCTTAAATAAAAAAAAGTCAAAGCAAATGAAGAAATCGGGAAAAGAGAACATATAATCGGATTTCCAATCATAAATTCTAAAAAAACAAAAAAAAAACCCCCGGTACGATATGTTGTAACTAGGGTTCCCAACTTTTTTTGTTGCAATTAAAGTACATTGATTACACTATGCAAGTTGAAAAAAAATTACAAGCCGGGCACATGGCGTTTTAACATAATTCGTATGCTGAATCCAGTGGTGCTCTCTGTTTTTTTAAGATTGGCTCTGGTTTTCGAGATATACCGTTATTACGGAAATGGAGGAGGTTGCATATATTCGCGTAACTCAAAAACGGTTTAGTTTATTGAAATTACTAAAAAATTCCGCAATAAAATTTCGTTTAAAAAAAGTACAATTTTTTATCTAATATGTGCAGTCGTTTTTGAAACATAATTTTTTTTTCATGGGTCAAATTATGTTAAAACGCCAGGTGCCCAGCTTGTTACGAAAAAAAAGTGTAAATTTCTGGCACAGTGTTATTAAAGGTTAAGAAAAAAAGTACACAGTATAAATATAGAGTACAATTTCTTTTTATTGTTACTAGTTTTCGCCTAGTTTTCCGTGTTAGTGGATTGATTTGGCGAAGGACCAAACTCCGTTTCATATTTTAACTTCCACGAGAGTTAATTTTATTTTATAAGTTCAATATCATCAGAATTGATAAAACAAAAAAGTATCAAAAAATCTTCTTCAAAGATTGTCAATCAGGACATTGCAAGTTTAAATTTATTTATTAATGTCTAATATTAACGAAAATTAATCAATGTACCAGATGTTGAACGAAAAAGTACCAAAAAGCTTAATTTTATCTTTATAGGTCGAATATTAACAAAAATTCAAAACATACCAAAGAAAAAATAAAAAACAACCAACATTTTTAATCTCATAGGGTTTCATTCACTCAGGACCATGCACCTACAACATAACGTTTCTAAGATCAATATTATAGAAAATTTAAAAATGATCACATTCCATTTTCCGACTTTATATAGTCGAAATATTCGAAAACCGGTTTCTAAAAAATATCGAGTAATCAATCGACAACCCCATTTTTTTATTATTTGATACTTGAAAAAAACTAATTTTTTGTATTTGTGTTAGTACCAAATTTGAACGCCTATAACTCTGAAATTATTGAACAGATTTTAATAAAATATACATATATTGTGCACTTCTGTAAGTAAATATCTTGCAAATGGTGTATATTTTGTTTAAATCGGTTGACATACAGAGGAGGAAAGTGTTCTTAACTGTTTTGCCTTAGCCGATTTATATATAAACGTTTTTTTATTTCTTTTCGCAAGTTTTAACAAACAATTACACTGTGATAGAATTTTACACTTTTTTTGTTGAGGCAAACCGGGCAACTATCGCTTTAACCTACCTGAATCCAATACCGGTTCAAAAACGGTTCAGTTTATTGAAATTACTAAAAAAAAACGAAAATCCGCAATAAAATTTCCTTTAAACGTTAAATTTTTTTCTAACATGATTTTTTTTTTTGCAACAAAAATAATTTTTTAGCAACATTTCGAAATTTTTGTTTGTTAAAAATCTATAAAAAAATTACAGCTATGCTTCAAATAAAAAGCAAAGCTTCAAACAATACAAGCTATAAATGATTAAAATCTGTTAAAAAAATTTGATTTTTTTCACAAGAGTCGAAAAATTTTAATGAATTTAAAAATTTCATAAAACGCAATATTTGTATGGAAGCCCCCTTTTTCAATTTATTTCTAGTCTGTATTAAACATTTTGTATGGTAGACCCCTTAAGGAATCCAACAAAGTTCATTGAACTTTGCTTAATACATAAGTTGCATAAAAAATTTTATTTGCTTGTTTTCCAATTTTTGCATTCTTTAACAATAAAATAAAACGAACGGTGGATTTTAAATATTAATTTGTGAAGTAAAATGTTGTTTATATGAATTATAATTATGTATATAACACACGTTATAATCTAAATGATGTACTTAAGATATTGATAGTATAATATGAATAATGCGGATTTTGATTCAATAAATAATTTTAGAATGCGTACCTAAGTTAAATATGTTGGTCTTCTGATTGTTTAAAATGTGAGAAACTAAAGGGTTTTGTAATAAAACAGAATTAGGGGTTCTAGAAACTTTTATTACGCCGCTAGAATATAGGGCGGTGAGGGTAATGAGGTATTTGGTTCCGCAAAACCAGGATCAAATCACCTAGGCAGAAATTCCACAATCCGACTGATTTAAAATAGTTTTGTTTTGTCTTCAAATGGCTAGAAAAGGGGCTTTTGTTTTTGGGTCTAGTCTATTTCACTACCTAATATATTTACTTTATTATCGGGAGTCTATAACAGAGCAGTGTAACGACCTTGTGAAATAAGTAAACGGACACGAACTCCACCGCCCGGCTGCTGGCTTGCGTATCAATGGCTCCCTCGTCCGACTACTGTATTTTACCAACCACCAATCAGGTCGAAGAGACCAGCCTATGGGACAAAAATTTTAAGGTACCTAATTTAGTGTTTAGTTTAGTTTAGTCCCAAAACTAAACATTTCATCTTAAAAATCATAATTGATTGGAGCGGTTTTAATGAAGGTTGATTTATTATGATATTCCCAGAATCAGTCGAAGCAATGCTACACTATCTATATATGTATGTATATATAAAAATGAAAAATGTTTGTGTGTGTGTTTGTTTGTTTGTATGTTGGCTTATAGACTCCTAAACTACTGAACCGATTTTCCTGAAATTTCTGAAATAAAATAGGCTACTTATTTTTTCGATAGGGGCAGTGGAATTGGGGGGCATTGGATGTCCATATTAAATATCGCATATCTTAAGAGCCGCTGCACACATTTTGTTGAACTTTTGGTAGGAGGATCTTCTGAGCCCCAAAATTGAAATAAAATAGCAGCGGGGGAAGTGGTTCCCCCCATAGGACGCCAATGTTTAATATCGCATATCTTTAGAACTGTTATAGTGAGAATGTTCAAACTTCTTCTTAGTATACCATAAGAAGTCACGCTTATGGTATACTAAGGATCCGAGATGGCATAAGTGGCGCCCAGAATTTGAGGTCGGATTAAAAAGTCACTAAAGACAAAAATGAAGCCACTATCAAGCCATGAAAAACGATATGCAATATGATGAGATCGGACTTTAAATGGCAGCGCTAAATATAAAAAACCAAAAGGGCTGTATTTTGGGGCGTGGCAAAAAAAATGTTTCCTGTTTTAGAAACTTCATTGACATATCTTTCATTCTAGGGGGTGACTGGCTCAACTTTTTTTTTTTGTATGGAGGTCGACCCGGTATAATCAACATATATATCATGATGGAAAAAATGTCATGTGCGACAGATCACGTGCGACAGCGATTAAAGCTAAATAAAAAAAAAGTATACATTATTTTTATTTAAAATTACAGCCATATTTAAGAGATATCAGTGCATAACATTCTACAATTTTCTGCATTCAAATATTGCCTCAGGTTTCGCTGAAATCGGCATTCGAAAAAATGGCCACAAAAACCACTTCTGTTTTCGTCACGTGCAAATGCCTTGTTTTTTTTGCAATTTTCTTGAAAACGAAACAATTTATCAAAATGAACAATAGCACCAATTATAGGGCTAATTAAAAGCTATAACTTGAATCTATTCCCAAAATAAATATACGTTTTATTTTGACTTTTTTTTAACTTTAAATGTGTACGATGGTCACGTTCGACATGATAAAAATGCCCATATAAAATATCTCCCAACTGAAGAAGTGGTTAAAGCTGTGTAGCGAAGCGCACCGGGTTAAGCTAGTTTTAGCTAAAATCCAACCCCAGTACTTTTCTTAGGATTTGAAATACTTTTCTTCGTTGATGCTTGTCTATGGACTTAGTTTGTATCGCCGTTTCAAATAAAAGAAATCAATTGTTGTTTAATTTATAATATATTTTATGGTATTTATTATTATTATTATTATTATTATTATATAGTAATATGCACAATTTTTTTACTCATAGATTCATGTAATATATAGGAACTTTTTCTTTTAAGTAATTTTTTTTTATTTCTAATTATAATTTCTACATAAACTCAAAATATAATGTTATATATACATATATACCTTATAAGCTATATATGCTCTTTATATACTCTATAAAAATGTGTGTATAAATATATGTGTAAATATATATATATATATATATATATATATATATATATATATATATATATATATGTATAATACATTTATGTATAATATATTTATGTAATATATTTAGATTTTCAACTCACACTTAATAAAAATATCATTATATTGTTAAACTTTTTCTTCTTGCAGTTAGTTTTTGGATAATTATATAATGTTTGTAATATTTAAGTTAACTAAAAATGTTGCATAAAAAAATACTATGTAATATAAATGTTACCACAGCGTGTTTATGAATATATGCTTCATAATATATAAAATATTTAAAATTGGAACGTATAAGATGAATGGAAAATTTTGTGGAAAAAATAAATCTTTTTACTACAATACTGCGCAAAATCTAAGAACTGGGTTGAAAAGTACACTTTAGGCGTATTTGATAACTTACGACCAAATTATGGCGTTCGATATCGAGCAAAATTCCCATTAAAATTGTATTGATTTCGATCGATATCGAATGCAGAAATTTACACTGAACATATGTAGATGGATATTGTTTTTAAACTTCAATATTCTAAAGCAGTTGTGGGCAATTCACATACGTTAATATTGCATGCTTGTTTGTTTGTGTAAAGCAAAAGATGATTTGTGAAATTATTTTTTGTAGAAATGACAACAAAGCATCATTAGAGAAGCCATAAGAGCAGTGTAATGTTTCCCTAACGATAAATGAGTTAAATCTGGGAAATGTTGCAACCTTTTGTTATCTCGAAATCATCTTAACAACATCAGGCGATGCCTCTGACGTTGTCAAAAACAGCATTAAAGCTGGCAGACAGCCAATTGGCAATCTAAATTCTATGTGGCGATCAACCCAGAACCAAAACCCAGATGAACTAAAATGATAATTTTCAGTGCATTTGTGGAACAGCAAAAAAAAAAACACAAACAAATGCAAGATGATTATTTGTTGTTTTTAATTCTATTTTTTTAAAAAGTATTTCTAATTCAAACACGTTATCTATCCAACCTGAATTTCTGCTTACTTTGCTTTTTCTTTTGTCATCTTTTTCGAAAAAGTAAAAAAAAAAACGTTAACTTCCGGATTGTTCTTTAATATTGCCAGTGCTGAGTGCTACACTACTCCCCCTTCAATGACATTGTTCAACTGGAAATGGACATATTTTCTGTGGATTTTTGTTTTATTTGGAGGTTTTACATATTGGTTCGTTTTACTAGCCCCGTGAACAGAGCTCTTTGAGTATCTTCGGATGCTTGGTTCGCAGTTCATTGTGTTTGGGTGGTGGCTGTTTTTTTTTTCTTTTTTTTTTTGCTTAGACATGTTGATGGGATGGATTCTAAAACTCATCAGTGTCAAAATATGCTGTGTAAGCGCCATCAATCTCAATTTGTTTAGCTTATTGCCTATTCTTATCGTTAACGTTTTGTTACTCCTTGACGTGACTTCGAAGGACCGCCATACGTCGGTTTTCTCACTGTTTCATCCCTTAAAAATATGAGCGAACATCTTGAAAGGGATTTGTGTATAAATATTTTTCCCTTGCAATGTTGGGACGTCTGTACCGGTTTAAACTGGGCAGTTGTGTTACGAAGATTGATGATACGCGGCTGTGAGGAGGTGAACCAGCTTAGAACCAGTAAGATGGGACAGTTCTTTAAAAAATGGACTTCGAACTGTGGTCATCGATAAGAATTGCAACTGGTCACCTGGTAAACCGGTCAATGCATGTAAGGCAATGATCAGCAGGTTCCCGCCGGATACTCTGGTTTCTTTCCTGCAGACAAGCGAAAAGCTTCTTGGGATTAGCTTAGGAAATTAAAAAAAAAAACCCTCTTTTGGCAATGGCTAATTTGTCCGGATTTAGTCGCCTAGGCTTCGCAAAGACTGGAGGACCTTCAGTGATAATGTGGTATTACTCATTAGAACTTTTATTTACAGCTGTAAACTTGACTGACTGCGTTACATCTTTATACTCGTCAAGCAAAATTTTAGCCCAACTTTGAGTACCAGGCGAAACTGTATAAATTTGCCGAACGTTGCTAGTTCATTTAAAACCACTTGTAGTAAAAATTTTTTCCTATCGATCAATTTCTTTTCACGCATATCCACCAATATGTCATAATTATGCAAAAAATCAACATCTATAATAACCTTTGTTACATCTGCAAAAGGTCAACAGAATATATTTTAGTTTCATTAGTTTTGATGGGAGTGCCGTTTGCTGCATAGAGGTAGCCTGTATGTCCGCTTTTTTATTTAACGTTTCTGCTTTAAGTTTGCTTAAAAGTTAATTTTTAAGCAGTTCCGCTACTATTAGGCAAAAAAAAAATTTAAATGATATCATGCTCAATGCAAAAGAATGAAAAATTGTTTATTTCTCTTATATTTCCGGACGATCAATTGAAACAACGCTGCCAAAATTTTAATACTGCAACAGCTCCCAGTGTGAACATGACGCAAAGCTTAAGCTTTAATGTTTTGAGAACCAGGGTTCAGTAGGTCATAAGCCACAAAGAACTGTTGCTCGACCTATTCGCACTGAGCATTGCTTCAGAGCATTACTGTGGCGTAGGGTATTCATTCGGTTAACCGTTAACCGGTTAACCGATTAATTACTACCCGATTAACTGATCGGTTAATTTAAAATTGCGTTTTTCGATTAACGATTAAACCGGTTAATTTCAGTCGATTAACCGATTAACCGATATAACAAAATTTTGAATTTTTTGTAGTATTATAACAAATTTGTTTGTGTTTTTTATTATTTGTTACGTCTCATATTCAAAAGGTATGTGTTCAGAAAATATTTTTTCATACAATATATTTTCTTCTAGCAACACATTCTTAAGATACAGTACAAAAACAGAAACTAAGGGATTCGGAAATAAACTTTTTGCAGAATGTGCGGTGCTGAGCTATGCCAGATGATGGCCTGACAACAGAAGAAACTCTCGATAGTAACCGAAACAATTAAAAGTGATAAAAATTTTAAAAAAATAAAACAGTACTATAATGGCATAATGGAAGATTTTATATGTTTAGAGAAATCCAGGAAAAAGACTGAGAAATTAGATATTCTGTATTATGGATTGCTTTGGATTTCTCTAACATCTTCGATAAATGCAAGAATTTTTCTCCAAGTCAAGATTTAACAAATCTAAAGAAAATAATCGCTTAAATGCTAAACATTTAAACCAAATTATTTTTCCATATGTTTTTTTATTATTATCACCATGAATTTTTCCAAAAATATCTTAAAATTTCCTTAACAAAAACCTAATACTCAATTTACAATTGATTGTAATGGAGAGATTGTGAAGAAAAAGTCCAAATATAAATTTTTTTTTGCATGTAAAATAATTATATAAAAATGTCTTTAGATGTAGCGTAAAAAATATAAAGTTTTCCAGTTTCCAGCCCAATTTCCTCAAGTAAAACAGCTGAGACATGCTATAAAAACCATTCTGTTATAAAAACATAGACTTTTTTATAATAATAAGCAATGAAAGACGATGCTTACCAACATTCTATTCTTTCATCCTGGTAGAACATTCTGTGGGAATGCCCATATGTATTAATTATTATTGAATTTTCTTTGTTTGCTCATTTTAGTCCAAGAATTGTTTTGTTTGTTATGTTATTGTTTTTGTTTCACTAATAAACTCCAAATAATAAATAATTTTTGCATTTTTATTTATTGAAATTACTTAATTTATAACAAAACTTTATTAATCGGTTAACCGATCAATAGCAATATTAACCGATTATTAACCGATTAAACCAAAACCTCGGTTAATTAATCCAGCGATTAACCGATTAAAGCAAAAGCCCGATTAAATGAATACCCTACTGTGGCGCATTCTCAAACTTTTGCTTGAAATGTGTTCATATGAAATTCAATTAGCTTTAGTATAATTGCCTCGGAATGCATCACAACTGCCAATTAATTAGTTGGTCGAAGTTCTAAGGCCTAAACCTTATATGAACATTTCGCACTTGTTCAACAATTGTGTATTAAATCAAATGTTTTTATATTTTCACTTTTTGGAAAATTTCGTAATATTCATATCTAACCGCTTTAAAACTATCGTGCTTTTCGTCTACTTTTTGGTAATGAAACGGCTGCTTTAAAAATTAATTTTCATATGTCTTTACTGTAAAATTAAAAATTGTTTTGCCTCTACTGAAAATTTTTAGTTTATACAGTTTTGTTAAGCAAGTGCGATTAATGCAATAAATTCATTTAATTTATTCTATAAATTTCCGCAATTAAACCAAAATATTTATCAAATTTGTTTATTCCTGGTTTTTTAAACAAATAAAATTGGTTGACAGAAGCCATTGGTTCGATAATTATGACTTTAAATTCGGCAAAAATTTTAAAATAATGTTTAGCTTGTTTGGATTTCATATGCATATGTATTAGAGTGGGTCAATTTTTTTGCCCACCAAGCGTATAGCAAAATCGTAATCTACACATAATTCTAAGAACTTTTCCTAAAGAAACCATGGTTCTAAAATCAAAATCGAGCTTCCGGTTTTTGACTTGAAAGTTTGGTGCTCAGAAAATCTGGAAAAAATAATACTTTTTTGGATATATTTATTGCAATTGGTGAATAGTTGGCCTGTATCTCTGAAAAAGGGCTTGTTTAAAAGAAAATTCTCTCAGCTTTCTATATCTGTGCTCATTTTTAGAAAATTCTGTACATAAATAATTTTTTAGGAGACTTTTGTCAAAATGTTCATAGTCAAGCTGGTAAAATAAAAAAAATTTATTTTATTTTTTATTAAAACCCAATTTTCTATTTTAAAAATTCACTACCTTTTTAAAAAAGATACTAAATGAAAAAAAAAATTTAATTACCCAATAAAAATTTTTCTCATTTTGCGAAGCACTAATGGTACATTTAAAAAAATAAGCGCAAAGTTATGCGCTATGGAATAAGACATACAGAAATACAGTAAAGTAAGTGAAAGAACTCTCAACAACTTTAAAGAAAAATAACATTTCAAGTGCACCGGTTTGTAAGGGAGAATTTATGTGTCAAAACTGTATTGCTTCAAAGTGGGAACGCCGTATAAAATGCATGTCTTCCGTAAGCGCAATGGTAAGCTAAACTTTTAGGTTTCTCCCTTACAAACCTGCTTTGTTCGAAGCTCCATTTTTTTTTTTTTTTTTTGGGTAACAACTTCAATAAACATGTCTTTAAAAGAAAAAATACTGTCCAAACCGGAAATTAAACCATTACATTCTTAATACGAGTTTTTGTACATTTTTAAATATTGTTAGCTATACTTGAAAACGCGTCGAAAAAGTGAAAATTTTTATTAAAAAAAAATTATTTTTGTTTACCATACATTTCTAAAATGAAATAAACGTGAGAATTTTAACGGTAAATTGCGTGATACAACGACAGAATTACAAACTTATGACCCTTATTATGTAAATCGCAACGCAACGCCAAAGAATTACATTGAAAGCAAAACAAAATCATAAATATTTTGTAATTTTGTTGTTGCGTTCTACCGTTTTAAAATTTCTGAAATATAGTTAGACAATTCTGAAATACAATTGGAAATGGTGCAGTAAGTAACATAGGCCCTAATTATGTAATTCGTAACGTAACGTCAAAGAATTTCTGTAGAAAGCAACAACAAAACTACAAATTTGCGAATTACATATGTTTCTTACTACACCATTTCGAATTGTGATTCAGAATTTTCTAACTATATTTCAGAAATTTTCCAATTTAACTTAAAAAATTTCCAATTGTAACTTCTGAAAGTGTCCAATTGTATTTCAGAAATTTATGTTTTTATAACTAATACAAATTTCCAAATTAGAAATGGACGATAGCATTTTGTCTGAGCCGCCATTTAGCATCTACCGTTTACTGATCTTGGGTAACCGGAACATATTCAGAGAACTGAGCGATTTGTACAATTGCTTACCCATGTTTCCCACGTGGCATAGAATGTAACCGCGATGATATTTTGGCTGTTACTATTAAAAGCCGCAACAGAATACCACGAATGGATAGCAAAAAAGATATTGTATGTAAATTGCAGCTATAGGCCGAAACTTTATTTATTTACCCCCGGCTTGGCCCGTATTTTTTTTTTTATAAATTTTTTATTTTTATTTTAATCGGTTTCTTTTTTTTTTGTTGTGAATTTTCAAAAAAAAATTGCGTTTTAATAAAAAATAGAATAAAAATAAAAAATATTTGTTTTTTAATTTTTTTATTTTCAGTTTTTGCTTAAATTTTATTTAAAGAAATTTTCGTTTAATGAAGTTTTGATTAATCAATTCTATGACATTTTGACAAAACATCTTAAGTCAAAATTAAAAAGTTGAAAAAGATTATGTTAATCGTACGAATTTTCATTCAAAAAACATTTTTGTTTACGTTTTTAAAATTTTGTATTATAAACAAAATTTTTCTTTAATTCTGGTTATATTATTAATTGAAAAAAATGTTTTTTTCACCGAGTTTTTTTAAAATCTTTTTTGCTCTCTTATCTCCACTTAAGATGTTTTGTCAAAATGCCGCAGAATTGTTTTATTTTATTCAACTTTGAATTAAAATTTAGTTAGATTATTTTATTTAACTTTTGTGTATCAAAATTGAAACAATTTTAGGCTTCTTATCAGCTTGACTATGATTATTTTGACAAAAGTCTCCTAACCAATTATTTATGTAAAGTATTTTCTAAAAATCAGCACAGATATAGAAAGTTGAGAGAATTTTCTTTTAAACAAGCCCTCTTTCAGCGATACAGGACAACTATTCACCAATTGTAATAAATATTTCCAAAAAAGTATTATTTTTGCCAGATTTTCTGAGCACCAAACTTTCAAGTCAAAAACCGGAAGCTCGATTTTGATTTTAGAAAAATGGTTTCTTTAGGAAAAGTTCTTAGAATTTTGCGTAGATTACGATTTTGCTATACGCTTTGTCACTTTTTTTGGGCCCGAACAAATTGACCCTCTCTAATATGTATACATACCAGGTCTAAAAATATTAAAACGTTCCCTACAATAAATGAATGTGCGAATCAAAATATTTTTCACGTTAGCGTTAAGAAAACGATGGGAGAGTTTTCAAGTTTCAAGTTTTCATTTCTTGTAGGGTTTATTCTTAGCTTAAATTTATTTTATATGCTACATTTAAAAAGACGGGAGTTTAAGGTAACAGCTGTGGAAAAGATTTACATGGATACCTGCCCTTGGACCTACTCAATGGTGGGTCTTAAACACTGGATGACAAGCAATGCATTTGCCTACCGCCCCCGGCTGTGAGAGCAACCAGCACACAAATGTAGCAATTCGAGTGCATAACCTTGCAAGTCCACTCTCTCTTGGTGAAAAATCAGCCCTTTAGCGGGATTTTCAGGGTACACTTTTCAAGGTACACTTTTTTAATTAATATCACAAATTTTTTAATTGAAATCAATTTTTATTTTTTTCTGTGTAGTAAAGCACCAACACCAAGTGTTCACCGAAAATATTATTTTTACGAAAAGGCAGAACTTCCGCAAAGACAATCTTCCTGAAAGACAAAAAGCATTTTCCTATGAATTAGTCTATGAATTAGTTTTGTTGAAAAACATTTTTATTATTTATTTAAAAAAAAACGACCAGCCGGACACCTGGCGTTTTACCCTAATTTGGGTACGCTGAAATCAGTGGTGCTAACCGTTTTTTAGGTTAGCTCTTGTTTTCAAAATTTCGAAAACGGAGGAGGTTACACAGCGAACTCAAAAATGAAATTTCACAATAATATTACCTTTAACAATTGTTATAGGTTTTTCTAATATGCGTAGTCGTTTTAGAAACCAAATTTTGTTTGGCAATGGGGATAAAACAAATTATGTGATGTTGGTCATACATTTGACCCAACTAAGGGCAATCTTGGCGCTGCAGTGGCCAAATTTAAGAATTATATTAAACCAGCATATTTGTAGGGGAGCCCCCCTAAAGGGTGGAGATATAAGGCAAGTATGTTTTAAGAAAATGTTAAGCACAAACAACTAATGAAGTTCCGTCATATATTTAATCCCCCATGGGGCGATTCCTTGGCAGTTCTGTGGCTTTTTCTTCAATATATTTCTAGTCTGTGCTGACAATTTTATATGAGAGCCCCCTTAAAGAATAAAGAAAGCGTGCAGGTATGTTACAGGGATGATAAACGAGAAAACCAATATCTTACTTACGAACTTCTAAAATCGTACTTATTCGACCCCAATAGTAATAAATGATTTTTTTTTATAAAAGAAAAATACTTTTGTTTCGGTTACACTTGAAACCATTGGTACATACGGTCTATTTCGTTCCTTTGTTTTTATAATATTTTGGCATGAAGGCTTATATGCTGCCGCTGATACTTGATTTAGAATGTGGCATATGCAATCGTCCAATGATCAAGTGCAAAAATCTATTCACAATAGCGAAGTTTAGTGTTTGGTGCAAATGGTCTTGCAAAGAGCAAATGCAAAATATCATAGCTGTTTTGTTAAATCCAACAACACAATACACAAAGTTTCCTTAAGATTTCAAAAAAACGCTGCGTAATTTTGCATTTGCACTTTGGCAAAACCATTTGCACCAAACACTGAAATCCGTTTATATTCATTGGACAGTTAATACGAGTTGCCATTTTATATCAATTATAAATATTTAGGTTTGAACAATTTGGAAATATGTAGCATCAAATGAGTCACCGTACTTTTTGGGTTTGAATTGTATCAAAAAAGTACAATTGCACCAACTTTATCAACCGTGGTACGTTTGAAACAAATGATACCCGTTTGGCTATTTTTTTTTTTAAGCAAACGCACTTAAACACAAATATTAAAGCTGAATTGACGTGTGTAAGAAAAAACAGTTCTAAAGAAAAAATTCGAATCAATGCTGCTGTTTACTTTTTATTTTAATAAGTTTTGTTCAATATGAGTTTTAGAGAAAACTTGTTAAGTCAAAAGTTGTTGGAAACTTTACTAACAACAACTTCTTAGAAAACGATTTTTATGTAAAAATAATATTTTCCTAAATATTAGTCATACAAGTCGGACTTTACGATTTTTCTCAAACTTTGGCGGGCTTGAGGGACGGCTTAGCCTTCGCCGATCGTCCTAAAAATTTTTTGGAGTTGTTTTTTTTATCAATACCCACCAAATTGGCGAGTGAGACCTAAATGAATCCAACTTTTGATTTTAATGGTCACCCTAATGTGACATGGTATATTTAAACCAGTGACGTCCAAAATTTAAATTGTGGTTGAATTGCTTTTTATTAGTATTAGTGAATAAAGAGACAAATATTCTTAATAAAAATACAAAAAATATGTAAGCATCCGCCGCATGTGCACTCG
This sequence comes from Pollenia angustigena, assembly GCA_930367215.1. Taxonomy (NCBI): domain Eukaryota; kingdom Metazoa; phylum Arthropoda; class Insecta; order Diptera; family Polleniidae; genus Pollenia; species Pollenia angustigena. The sequence continues at coordinate 18,263,222 of OV884061.1, read as the reverse complement.
TCGCTTGGTAATCGACGACTGAATTGTGTACTCTCGTGGACTAAATGAAAGAGCGTAAGAATGCGTGTGAAGAATGTGTGTGAATTGATTTCCACAATTGTGGTATGGGCTGGACACCAATGATTTAAACGAAGATTATATTTATAAAATATATCCCAACATCTACAGGATGCAGTCCTGTGTAAAAAAATCTGTTTTCTGTTTCCGGCAGAATATCCCAAGTTTTTTTTCCTTCTAACGTGTTATCTAAATCAAAAATAAAAAATCGCTTATTTTTTATTTATATATTTTTTATTTATAGTATCGTCAAACTTTGTAAAATATTAGAGTGGGGAAAAAATAATGATTAGTTACAATTTTTCCATTTTTCTCCTTGTTACAAAACATACTTGGTACATAAATATTTAATTATTTTTTTATGGTAAAGAAGAAAAAAAGATTTAAACTTAATACCTTCCAATTTTGGCAGTACCATAAACTTACCTCTTTGCAATTTTTTTTTTTTGCAACTTAGGCAGAAAACTTTGCAGATTCTGCTAAAGCGCTCTTAAAAGTACTGAATTCTTAAATGCAAATTAAGGTACTCTGAAATATTAATCAATTATACCCAATCAAACTTAAGCAATTCCGGAGAGTTCAAAAAAGAAAATCTCATGGTCTAGTTGACACTATCTCACAAGTCATACGTATTCCATAATACTTTGTGAGATAGAAATCTAATGAGTTTTGTTGCGACTGTCAAAAACTCTAATTTAACATGACAGTTTGTGTTCACAACAATACACATGAACATGCTTTTGTTAAAATGCAACCCTGATCAAATGAAAAGTATTATTGTTTAGAAAATTTTCGAAAAACGATGAAGTCGTATTAGATGCCAAACGGTTTTCATAATACTTGTCATTTTCGTGACACATTGCATTCACATTATCACACTTTGTCATATTACTTGAGTTTTTGACATGTATTAATACAAAGTATTTAGTGGTAAGTTTGAAGAGAAATGTATGTATATTACATAAATATTCTAAGTACTTTATTTATCTTTAGTTTTGCATATGGGACAGAGCACTGTGCGTCGTGCACTTAATCCTCATACAGACGGTGGTTAGATCTAAAAATAATGTAGGGTCTTGCAATGTGTTGATAATATACTGCCAAAGAAATTTTGCTGTTATAATGGACTGTCAAAAATTGCCCGTTTTGAACGGTTGTAAAACATTTTAAATAAATTTTACTGACAATATTGTTAGATCTGGAAACCGTCTGTCTGTACGAAGCTTTAAAATGTTATTGCTTAACCACGGGTACCAAGAAATTGAGAATGTGCCCACGACTGCTGTAATGAACAATAAAAGAATGAATCAGCCATGTCACAGAGCACAAAATTTTGTTCAGAATGATTCCGGTCGGAATCGAAGAAAACTTATTTGTTTGGACTTTCAGATACAGAAAACTCCCATTCCGTTCATGAAAACAAAAATGGTTTCATTCCGAAAAATGTTTTCGTCATTTTCTGAAACACCAAAATACGGTTCCGAACGGAATTGTACTCTGTGACATGGCTGAGTGTATCACTTTGCAAATAAGATAATATTATTATTACTGGTGGTAATAACGAAACAAATTTAAAAAATGCCTAAAGAAATATGAAAAGGTTTCACTCTTTAGCTTAAATTTATTTTTTAAATTGCCTAAATAGTGCTTTGAAACAATGTACTATCACTTTTGGACAACCCTGTAAAAGAATAACAAATTCTGTAAATTTAGGGAGAAAATACAAGCGACTTTCAAACTTTGTATTCAAATTCAAATCTTCTATTCAAATAATTAGCAGCAAATAAAAGTTTTATGTGTGGAAATATGTGGGCAATACAATTAACTTGTAAGTATGGTATATTATTAATTTATAATGTGAGTAAGAGTGTGTGTTTTGTTTTTCTTTTGAGTGCATTGAGCTCTTTAATACTTCTTTTATACAAGTTGTCATTATTTTTTCCTATAACCTAATTATAAATCATTGGTATATTATATTCTTTATATCAGTTTTTATTTAAAAATTATTAATTATTTTCATTTTTAATTATGCTGTACTTGTTTAATTTTTTTTCATTGATTTTATTGATTGATTTTACGTATACTTTGATATGTTTACTTATTATATAATGAATGTATGTCTATTATTAAAAATAAAAAAAAAATAAATAAATTTGTATAGAAAATTGAATTTAAAACACAAGATTTATTTAACAACCAAGTTTACAGTGTATGACAAAAAAATACCGGCAAATTTAGCAATTGACTTGATTTACATTGTGCAGCAATCAACTTTGACACCTCCAATGTTGAAGAAAAGTCGTAAGAAATAGTTATTGAAATTTTCGAAAATAAAAGGAAATACAAGTAGAATATTGTTAAAATTGGTTTGAAAAAAGTAATTTACTAATTTTCTTTACACTTGTAAAACTGTTTTGGGAGGGGCAGCAGCTCGCGCTGCTACATTTTTATTTAAATATTGAGCAAAATATAAAAAAAATATCAATAAAATTCAAATGAAATCAAATGTGCAGCTGATTTAAGTAAATATTAAATAAAAGACAACAATATAAGTAGCTTCAATATACCTAAGAAACAGATAAAATGGAAACAAGATTATTTCTTCAAGTTGAAAAAAACCTTTCAGTCCTGCACCCGTATTCCGTAATTCGCTTAGCTAAAGTTTAATCTCGATCGCTTAAATGCCATAGAGAAAACAAAATATAAAACTTTTGGCGAGACATTAAAAGCTAAAATTGCGGCGAATTAAATTGTTATGGCATTGTCAAATTTAGCAATGCACGTCACACTATTGCATTCGTAGCAAGGAATCGCTCGATCGATTTTTTAGCGATAGACATTTAGCTTTAGGGTGCATACAGAGGGCCGCTTGTTGCCGAGCCGACTGACGCTTATTGCGAGAACCAATGCGAGTAAAAATAAGCGCGAACAGGTCATAGTGGGCGCCGAGCTGGTCAGAGCGCAAAGCTGATTGAATGCGAGAAAACATTTCCAAAGCGTATCACAGCGCCGAAAACATTGCTTATGTTATGTTGTTATGATTTCAACATGTTTGGAAAACATTTAAAAAAATTTAAAAATCAAAAAAATAAAACAAATTAAAAAGAAAATAAAAGTTAAAAAATAAAATAAAAATTAAACCAAAAAAATAAAAATTCAAATAAATAATAAAAATTAAATAAAATAATAACATTATAAAAAAATTAAAAAAAATGTAATAAAAATTTCGAATGAACAACAAACCTAAATGCATACAAACATACATAAAACACAAATAATAGACAAAATATCAGCTCTGATTCTCGCATCCACTATGCATTTGTTTCTCGCACGAACAAGTTCTCGCAATAAGCGTAAGTCGGCTCGGATTGACAACAAGCGGCCACTCTGTACGCACCCTTAGCGAATTACAGAATACGGCCACTGGGCCCTTTTTCTCAAAACTACAAGTTACAAATCTACAAATAAAAAACATTTGAAGCAAAAATTGTGAAATTGTTGCTTTTTTAATGTATTTTACTTGTACATTTGTAATTTGTATGGCCCTGATCACAAGAATAGTTGCCACATAAAATTGGTTAAAAATCGTCTCATTTTGAAATAATGAACGTCTAATGGACTTACCTACATCGTCATTGTAATAAAACACTAACTCTTAATAAGTTTTGAAAATTAATTGTTCTTTATAGTTTCTGCTTGTAATAAAATAAAAATATTGTTACGAAAGCTAAATTATCTAAGAATTATTTATAGTTTTAGTTATAAGTTATCTTGTTAGTTATAGTTTTATGTTACTTAAAATTGTCATGTATAATTTTCAACACAACTGTTATTTTAAAATAATTCCTATATAAATGTCCAAATCATTTCTAGAAATGGTTATAGAACACAATAAATAGTTTTTACGAGAAGGTTCAGGAAAAATCTAGAAATAATTATGAAATATAAAAAGGGGTGACTCATGTATAATAGTTTAGTCTGTTTTGAAAAACGGTTCTATTCGTAACTAACAATTGTGAACAAAATAATTAATAAAGTTTGTTAAGTTGAATAAGTGTGTGTTTTTATTCGGATTTGCAATTAAAAGAACTCAAACGCGTTTATTAAAGGAAAAACGTAACAATATGTTATTAAAAAAAATCCAAAAAATTTAATCTCGGTTTCATTAACTGTAGATTAAACTTCTTTAAGTTAAAAAACTCCACTTTATAACGTTTTCTCACCAAGAACGATGAAAAATATTGGTACTAAAGGTTAACTCTTGCTGGCAATAGATGGCTTTGCTACATACGGGAAGGCTACAATGTTTGAAATTTAGAACTGGATACGTTACTTGATCAGAAGCCACAATTTTTGGAGTAACACAAATAAAAAATTTTCAAAAATATTGCCATTCATAAACATATCTGAAAATTATGTACCTCATGAACTAGTTCACATGTCAAAAATTTTGTTTATGTGCTTTACAAAGAATGGTTGAAAAATTGATTTAATAAAACGGTACCAATGAGGAAATTTAACGTTAGAAACTATGAAACGCGTTTAAAAAAAGAGTATTTTGTATAATGGACTGCTTAGTCATACAAATTACAGCCAATAAAATAAATGGACTATGCGACAAAACCCTGTAACGCGTATTAGTTCAGACTAGCCAAAAGCTACAATTTGAGGTTAAATCTATAAATTTAAGTTAAACAATTCAATTTTAAAAAATTGTTTTCAAAACTTGTTAAGGAGGAACATCAAATTGTTGTTGTTAACATATAAAACTGCATTCTAAATATCTGTGATTAAAATATAATTCGCTGTAGTATCTATTGATAAAACCTCGAAAAATGAAAAAATGTATGTAAGAAATAATTTAATAAAGATGAATTGTAAAAATAAAAAATAAAATAAAATTGTTGCCTGATTTGTACAAGCATCTTAACCTCCTCGTAACCAATCATCTTTTCTATGAAATATTGCTGTGCGACATGTCGCATAGTGAGCAACAGGTATAAGAAGCCAATATAAATAGAAAATTATATTTGTAAATTTGAAAATAAGTTTCATTTGAAAAATCGTCAAATTTGGGGTATAAACTGTCCAATCGCCAATATTCCATTTTATTACGCAAAAATCGTCAACTCTGGCAAAAGTGAGCGCAAGTAAATTTCTTTGATAGATTATATTGCAAAAACAATTCTTTACAAAAAAAAAAATTGAGTATGTGCGTTGCAAAACTCGTTCGTAAGTCTGAGTTCATACGGCTCATGTCTTATTGACAAGATTGCTACTTTATAGGCGAGAGGGACGAGGGGAAAAGAAACGAGTACACAGATGCATGTACTGTCTTTACGTTTTGCTTTCTTATTCGTTGTTTAATTTTGTTATTGTTTTCAATATCAAAAAAGCACATGTCGTCAACATGACATGAATCATTTGAACGCCAATTCATGTTCAAAGAAGAAAAACGAAGAATCTTTTCAATAAGACATGAGCCGTATGAACTCAGACTTACAAACATTAAAAAATTGAGATAACAATTGATTCTAACAGATCTTTGAGCACTTGATGAGAAAAATATATTGATTGTATCGAAGCATGTCTATTTTTATGTTTTTATATGACCCAAAATTGCAGTTGGCAACAAAACTATCTCTACATTTCCTGTAGCAAAACTCGCTGGTTCACTGTTTTAACCTTTCTGTTTAAAGTGCGCCAAGTTATTGTTGATAAAATAGAGTCGAAATTAAGAATGCAAATTTGTCAGCAAGTTCGCTTTGACATATTTGTTTTTCTATAAATGGTATATCGGAAAATATTTTGGTAGGGATGTTCATAAGTAAATGTATATGATTGGAAATCTGCTGTAGATCCTGTGCTGAAAGCGCTAAGTGAATTACATTATAAATTCAAAGTGAATGATAATGGAAAAAAAGGAAAAGTCACTCGGAAATATACATGGTATTGTTCCGGAGCTACTTCCCATCAATATGAGGGTTAACCCGAAAAAGTATTTGAGAATATTTTTTTACTTACTTTCAGAAAAATTATAGAGAAAATAAAGCAATACAGTTTTATATTATAATAAGTGAGACACATTTTAACGTCGCGTTTTTTGCGCAACCTAATTTGACATTTCTTTGTTTCAAATTCAACCATTCGATAAAGTACCCCTCTCAATTGAGCAGTGCGTAAAGATTGTGAAGCCTTGAACGAAAATGGGCGTTCAAATCAAAATGTATTTCGTGCAATTTGTAATTTTTTTTGGTCGGCATAATCGACCAAATGTGTCCACAATCGGAAATGGAATCCACAGAGATAGACTATTTCTTGCGGTTTATAGGCTGGCGGCGGCATCATAGGGCCCTACTTCTTCGAAAATGAGGTCGGCCGAGCAGTAACCATGAATGGTGTTTGCCATCGCGAGATGATAACGGATTTCTTGTGGCCAGAAGTTAAGGATATGGACCTGCCACACAGCCAACGAAACAATGGCTATTTTGCGCGAGAAATTAAATGGTCGTGTTATCGCCGTCACGATCATGTGATTTGACACCGTTGGACTTCTTTCTTTGGGGATATTTAAAAGAAAAGTGAACCTCAATAAGCCAAGAACAATTCAAAAGCCAAAAGATGAGATAATTCGGCACATTAATGGTATTGAACCTCAATTATGTCGAGTCATAGAAAATGTGGAATATTGGATAGAGGAATGCCAACGAAACCGAGGCAATTATTTGGCCGATACTTTGTTTCAACCATAATTTTTATAGAACTTTCTATTATAATAAAAAATATTAAGATAATTCTCTGAAAACTTGTATTTACAATTAACATTGTGCGTTGTAGTTGGACTACCCTCTATTAAAAATTAAAAAAAAAAACCGGTTACGGTTTTTTAAAATTCTAAAAAAGCGGTCAACAGTGGAATAATAGCTAATCGTCCCCAGGAATCTTCTGATTTCATCTGCATTTTCAGGCCTCAGTAGGTTTACAATCGCGTGTTTTTTGTAGGACAACGTATCCGAGGTTATTTATTTTATTTTTAAAATATTTACATTTGTTTTTGTTTAAATGCAACCGGTATTTGTTAAATCTATGAAGACAATTTATAACACGACTTTCGCCTTCTTTTAACGTTGGAACGGACTACGATATCGCCAAAGTATGAGACTGTTCCGTCAGGACCTTGTGAAATCTGGTCGATATTTCGATTAAACTCGATTGTACTTCTCTGTGTTGAGATGGCCTGTACTAAACTACTTTCTGAGCCGACCTTGACAATTCAATTTGCAAAAGATCTTGGAATTTTTAAAGTTGTTGAAGATTTCATCGATTTTTCGATTTATTGGATAGTGTCTTAGTGAGCATATTGCTACTGAGTGTTGACACCGATCTTATAATTGAAGCATAAGCAATCGTTTCCATCTTTGGGTTTGGAATTACGACCAATGGCCTTCTCTTTCTATATTGTCAAGATCTTGCTCTACTTTTTCTCGCACCTTCTAAGAGCTTGAAAATATCACCAGTGTAGGCTTTAAAAACGACATTTAATTTGTTGATATTTAATTTTTTTAACTCATTTTCAGGAATTAGCGTAAAGGCAGCACTAGGATCCACTTGAAATGACTGAGTCTTCCCTTCGAGTAAAATATTTTGTGAGAAACTTGTGGGAATCTAACGATGAAATTGAATATTTATTGTATATATCTTTAATGTGATTAATACCATAATTATCTTCGGATGATGTTGTATATGAATCAACCGCATTCGATGTAAAATTGTTTGTACTTTGTTTTATTTCATTTTATTCTTCATACATACCAGCTTAACGTGACCAAATTTACCACAGGCATTTCATTTAAAGTTTGTTGTATTAGTTCGATATTCTGCTGACATATATCTAATTTACCAATAATTAACTTTTTTCGCAGATGGGTTTCCAATCAGTATCAAGTTTTCTTTGCTGTTATTGACGTACTTGATGAGCATCAGTAGTTGAAGTCGATGCACTGTTTCAAATATGTTTGTTGGCAGTTTTTGCTGCTTCTAAGGCTAATACTTTTGGGTGATTCTATTCTGACGGGTGCAACATCTTTTACTAATAGAAAGAAATACATTTGCAATTAAGGTATTTCTAGAAGGGGTAACATTTTTTTATATACTATTGTTATCTATTTACAAGAATTTATATGAAACGATCAAATAGCCACGAGAGAGCTTTAAAGTACATGACGGGTGCAACCAAATTGGCCAACTTTCATAAGATCATACCACAAAAACACAAAACTCTGCTAATTTTTAAACTTTTATTGTATTATTCTTTTTTATTGTGAAAGATGAGATATCAGACGATGATTATCAAATCAAATATCGTAGTGAAATATAATCCAATAATAAGAAATTTGCTCTTTAAGCCATGACGGGTGCAACATGCAATGCATTTTCTGTTCGCGCCAAATCTATGAATCTTAATGCTTCGACGTGCACAACAATTTATATTTAAGCTTACGTCTAAAAAAATTATATTATTATAAAATATAGATATTTTACTTTAAATTGGCATCAAAAAAGTATTAAATAGTGTGATTTGACAATTGATGTTAAAAGTTGTCTAGAAAAGAATCACTCTTTTGTCAAATTTCCATAAACGATGATTCCGATTTTCGTATATAACCATCACGCAATTCTCTAATAAATTGCGCTCGCAGAAAATTTTTAATCAACATTTCATATTTTTTGTTCAAATGAATAACTTTTTAGTATTTTTTTTATTTTTTATTTATGTTTCAATAAAATATAAGTTTTATAAAAAGTACCAAAACGTTGAATAAAGTACTCATATTGCTGGGTGGTTAGTACCATTTCAATTTTGCATCACTGATACGTGATGCAATTTACAGGATTGCCATATTGTTATTATTATTTAGAAACTACACTGCATTTTGAAAGAATAAGCTCGTCAAATCGTGCAAACGCGCGAGATAGGTTACATTGATACTTGTAAAATTTTTCGTATGAAATAATAAATGTTGCTCAAAGTTATTCAGAAATTGCCACAGAGTATCTTTTATAAAACTACAAATAATTCTTTTTTAATTTTTAAATAGACGAACAGCAATGGTAACTCTCTTGTTTAACAAAACCCACATAATAGAAATAAAAACAAGTAAGAGTGCTATATTCGGCTATGCCGAATCTTATATACCCTTCACCATGGTTTGGAAAGAACAGAAGTTTATATATATATTTAAATACATGTATATATACATGTATATTTATAAAATATATATCGTTTAGTTTTATTTAATTATTTGCACATGATTGCGTGCTATTAAATATATTAAAAGTTTAATTAATATATAGCACGTTAAGTTTTGATCGAATTTCAGTATTTGGTCATGCCGACATCTTAAAGTATAAAATTACCATTTACTTTGGTGATAAAACTTGTAGTCGGGAAGTACTATGGTTCACGAAAATAGGTATTAAAAAAAAACTATATTTTTTACATTACTTTTTTTTTACCGATATTCCGAGTTTTTCTAAAGATTTCCGATATTTTGATATCTAAAACGTATGAATAGGTCATAATACAGCTCTAAAATTTTAGTTTTTATAAAAATGTTAATGTTTTTAGTCCTTTTTTGGAGTATTTTGCACATAACTTAACCATTTTTAACCGATTTGGCAGATTTATATACCAATGTGCTTAAAAATAATATTTCCATTAAATTGGCTTATAGGCATATATATATATACCTACATATTTGTACATATATTTAAGCAAACTTAATTATAAAAAAAACAAACTTAATTATAAAATAAAAAACAAACTTAATTATAAAAAAAGAGTAACTTTTGGGATTTCAGTATTTTGATTATAACTCAGCCATTTTTTAACCGATTTGACAGATTTATATACCGACGTGTTTAGCAAGAAATTTACCATTTATTTGTGTTATAAAACTTGGACTCGGGAAGATCCATGGCTACCGAAAATGGGTATTTAAAAAAAACCGGTTTTCCCGAGTTCTTTATAAAATATGTTCTACTAAAAATTTCCGATATTTTGGTATATAAGTCATATCCATAGGACATATGACAGCCCTAAAATTTAGGTTTTTATAAAATTTTTAATTTTTTTGTACGGGAGGTACCACGCCCACTTCTCCAATCCCGCCCACATTTTGTAGGGTGGTGTGTATTGACAACCTTAATGTTTGTACCTAATTTGGAAACTTTGGCTCTTGCCGTTCTCCAGATATACAGAAAAAAGCAATAAAAATACAACAACAACAAGGGATTTTTGGAAAAAATTAGAGGCAGTCGTGGTTTTTTGATCATATCTCAGCCATTTGTGGACCGATCTTGCTGAATTTCAATAGCAAGAAATGGTGGACTATATGTGACATAAATGTAAAACAACCTAGCCGCTATCATGTCTGGATTATCCGGAAAACACATATCAAACGTAAGACGGACAGACGGACAGACGGACATCGTTAAATCAACTTCTCTTCTCATATGGACCCAGAATATATATACTTTATGGGGTCTAAAATCAATATTGTGGAAATTACAAACGTTATGACAAACTTATATATACCCTTTTACACCTGTGGTGAAGGGTATAAAAATGGAGACAAAACCGCAAGATTTCTTTTCCGGACAGAAAAAGTTTGTTGGTAAGGGGCGGCGCTGCTGTGTATGCGCGCTGTATGCTTGAACAACTACTTTTTGCCTCTCTCGCCAACTAACTTTTTCTTTTTCCGGCAAGAAATGTTCATAGTGTAAATTGCTAATGAGGATTGAGGCGACAATTTTGACACTTCTCTTTTACATACATCTTTCTTTTTTCGATTTTTTGCTATATTATGTAGTGCAGTGCTGGCAGCCAGCTAGAATATTTTAAGCATCATCTTAATATAAAATTTTGACAGCCAATTCAGTAATGGCCATAATTTCTTCAATGATTTCATAATTTTTGCTTTAAAAAATTTTACTTTTATTTTATAAATAGTTGCCAGTATTGCCTAATAAGCATATTAATTCTACACTCCCCAAACAATCAGTTAGTTACATTGCGGCAACACTTCTACGAATGAAACGATAAGAAGTAGTGATCAATTTTTTTTAATAATTTATTTATTGAATCTTCATATATTGAGATATGAACTAACAATAATTAATCAAATCGTATTCTCAAGTTTACGTCCTGCCAACGCCTGTTGAAAATTCTTAAAATCACGGTTCCTGTTAACATATGTGTTAAGCGCTTTTCAGATTAGATAAGTGCTGCAGTGTCTATCATTTAAAAAATTTCGTGCTGGTGGATTTGAGTACAATTCAAGCCTTTTTTGTTATTTAATTAAATGTTTTGTTTTTACTTATGAAACATTGAGGTCTTTGTGAATGTTCGATTTTTTTTATATACTAACGAGCGGATGTGAAGATTCGAAGAATTTTTTTTTGCCGGCTGTGGATTTTTTCTTTATTAGAGGCCGAGTCAGTGCCCCTTAACTAAATACCGTTTCAACAAAAAAGTCTTTTTGCAAATGCGAGTGTCATTTGTAAAACTGCTCATTGCAATTATTTCTCAAAGGCAATCATGCTCAACAATAATATGGGAGATTTCATGTCAAGTGACCAAATTTTCAAATCGATGTCTTGCGATTTCGATGAAATTTGCACCAAGGTTAGTCCTATTGGATAGTAGTTCAGACGATCGGTCAGAAAGTATCTGAGTTAGAGGGGGCCAAAGTTTGACATTTTGGCCAAACAGGTGTTCTTGCTCATCCATGTAAATTATTACCTATTGGTGTTAGCAAAATTTGTCCCAAGTAGCTTCGATAGCAATAATACCCTCTCCACAATAGTGGAGAGGGTATTATGCATTTGTGCTGATGTGTGTAACGCCTTAAAATATTGGTCCTAGACCCACCTTAAAGTATACCGATCGACTCAGAATCACTTTCTGAGTCGAACTAACGATGTCCGTCCGGCTGGCTGGCAGGCTGGCTGGCTGGCTGGCTGGCCGGCTGTCCATGTAACCTTGTGCGCAAAGTACAGGTCGCAATTTTGGAGATAATTTGATCAAATTTGGGACATAGGTTTTTATTTGCACAAGGACCAAGCCTATTGAAAATGGGCCAAATCGTAGGACCACGGGGGAAGATAGGGGTAAATTTCTTCCTATCAGAAACTATCAAACCAATTTTAATGAAATTTAAAACATACATAGAACCATATCTTTATGGACACAAAAGGGATGCATTTTTTAAAAAATAGGACCACGAGGGGAGATAGGGCCAATTTCTGCCTCTCAAACCGATTTTAATGAAATTTAAAACATAGATAGATCCATATCTATATGGACACATAAGCTATAAAGTTTTCAAAAATAGGACCACAAGGGGAGGTAGGGGGCAATTTCTGCCTCTCACAAACTTTTAAACCGATTTTAATGAATTTTATAAACATAGATAAATCCATATTTATATGGACATATAAGCATGCTGTGCTTTTTAATACTGTGGTGTAGGGTATCATATGGTCGGGCTTGACCGACTATACTTTCGTACTTGTTTTTAATGTATTTGGGAGACTTTCACATTAAAGTTTGGCCTTTGGTCTGTCTGCCTTCGCGCGTTCTACGTCTTGTGCGCATTGGTTAATTGGTTGGTGTCGCATAACTGTACCGAGTTACAGTTTTTAGGGGGCGACATTTACCAATTGTTGTAAACCTAACTTTTTGCAACGTGGTGGAAGCCAACTTACTCAGTGTAGTAATTATAAGGAAGTAATTTTGGAAGGTTTGCACTCCGACATGAAGGTGTAGGTCGTCGATAGCATCATTAATATTCTGTCGCACAATAGTTTCTCTTCGGGGGCTTTGCAGTTGAAGGGATAATTTAAAATCAAAATATAACTAAATTCGCATGGGTTTAATAAAGGGAATATAAGCTTTGTCGCGGCGAAATCATTATGTAAATCGGCTTTTACTTATTTGAAATTTTGTTATAGGTGTTTTTTCTATATCTAACTGACAAAAAATATGAAAAATCCTAGAGACCCAAAGCGTATTTTTCGGAGGCTTCTCAATTGCACTCGAATGTTGTATCAAGTTAATTACCAGACTCGTTTGTAACGTTTTTTGTTGTTGTTTTTTATTTTATTTACTAAAAGTGCTGAAAATTTGTAGTTTTTTTTTTGGCTGGGCCCCCACTATGAAAGTTTTCTTTCAGAAAGTCTGAGTTTATTGGAGAGAGAGGAAGATAAGAGAACATGCTATTCTTTTCTCCATTGCTTACCAATAATCACAGAATTTCTGAAAGAAAACTTTCATAGTGTGAACCCAGACTTTGCAACTTGTTGTGGTAATTTCTATATTAAATGAAAAAAAAAAAAAAAAAAATACAAGAAATCGGTTTCTTAAAAAAACTCTTATTTTTTTAAGTGTGTGGTGTAAATACATTTTTTTCTTATTAATACATACATGTATGTATATGTACGTATAAAGTGTATTATTTATTTTATTTTATTACTAACAATATTACACTATTTTTTTAATATTAATTATATATGTAAGTTTAATTCACATTTTTTGCGAGGATTTGTAAGATTTCAAGTTTTTAGTTTTTATTTACCAATTTTCTTCTTCCTATAGATAATTTAAAGTTTTTCTTGTCATTTCCAACTATAGAATGTTATGGTAAACTTATTTTCAAATATATTTTTATATATTTTTTTAATACAAATAAATTTAATGTTTTTTCTAATTATAATTTTGTAATATTCTTAATATTTAATTTCTATCAGATATATAGGAACTTTCAATAGTGTAGTCAAATTGTTTAAAAATAAAAAAAATATATATTATTAAATGTTTTTAAAATCAAACAAAATAAATAAAACGTACAGTCTTAGAATGTTATTTCTGTAAATAAACGAATTTAAATACATAATAGGTATCTATTATTCGTTATTTATGATTTTAATTTTTCATTTTTATATATTAGTTTTTATAATTAAAGGAACTTTTTTTTATTTAAATTTTGGTTTAAATTTTATATTTAATTCTTTACTTAAAAAAAAGAAAAACAATTTAATGGTGTAAGAAAGTAAATAGTGTAATAAGTTTCACTTATAATTATTTTTAAATAATTCTAAACAATGGGATTTTTTTTAATATCAAAACGTGCAATTTATTTTATTATATTTTATTTTTAACTCAAAAAATCATAGTTTAAATTTTTTTTAAACTTGTATATGAATATTTTTTTTAGCAATTCTTTATTAAACCGGAAAATAAGAAGAAACAAATCATTTGTTTTCTTTCATCGGAAAGTGAAGCTGCAAAATTTCCAAGTCTGGTTCCAACGGTTAGACGTTCTAAACAGCATTTTTATTTTTAGTGTTGTTAAAGACGGCGGCATGAAATTACCCAAAAAATAAATTCAAATTACCCCACACCATACGAAATAAAAACCTAAGTTTGAAGATGAAATAAACCCCCAACGAAACGAAATAACCCTCCGAAAGGCGTTGTTGTAGTTCTCTTTACAAACTTCTGGAGGGCTATTTTTGGTGGGTTTAGCTGAACAGGTTTTCTTAAATTCTTTTTTGAACCTGCCTTTACGATCATAAGCAATCAGTTCGTGGCGACAATATTCGTGTTCTTCATTTTAAACCTTAACTCATCTAGCATATTACGAATACGAAAACAAAAGGAAAATTGAAGTGTACGGTCAAGTCTGTACCCTTTTCCTTTCTCGTTTCCCCACCCTCGTAAAAACTCAAGGTTTTAAGAGAACTAGCACTAACGCATATGACCGAATCGCATAATTAAATATGCATGCATGTATGCATCTTTGAAAATATAATTTACTTTTTATTTTCCTTAAGTGTACTTTACACTATCACACAAGTCTTACGTATTCCATAATACTTTGCAAGATAGAAATCTAAAAAGTTTTGTTGCAACTGTCAAAAAGTCTAATATAACATTACGGTTCGTATTCATGCTATCGAACATGAACATGCTTTTGTTAAAATGCAACCCTGTTTAGAAAAATTTTAAGATACTATGAAGTCGTGTGAGATGTCAATTTTTTTTTTGGTACATACTTGTAATTCCTAACACATTGCATTCACACTTTTATATATTACTTGAGCTTTTGATATGTATTAATACAAAGTATAATAGTGTAAAGTAGCCTTTAGTGGTTAATAACGATTTTAAAGCGACGTACCTGGCAACCGTTCCGACAAACACAGACTTTATTACAAGGCAACGCGTTAAGCTTTTTGTAAACTAGCTACGGCTAAGCCGTCCCAGGCGCAACATGTCAAACCTTTTTAAACAGATGCATAACTCAAAAAAAAGTAAGTTTGTCAAATATCCTCGAATGACCTTATCTGCAAAGATTCATAAAGAACTCCAGGACCTACTCTTTAGTTATTGCGGTAAATGCACCCTTGTGCCTTTCAGTCGTATTGTGCTGAAAACCAGAGGTCAGCTGACCTGTGGAAATCGGCCGTCAGCATTTATTATATATGCGTGTTTAAAGCGTCATCTCTGTTTTTTAATATTTCGTTTCAATTAATACTTATGTAATTAAATTAATGTAATATTATTTTATTATTTTTTTGTATATAAACAATTTAACTTAATAGTGAAATATTCTCATTTCATTTTTTAATATCAAAATAGTTATTTAAAATAATTTATAAAGAAATTTTTAATAAAAACATATATAAACAAATAAAAGTTTAACAAAATTATTATTTCCAATTCAAAACATTTATAAAATATATTGAACACACTTTGTGCTGTTCAAAAGAAGACAAAAATAAATAAAAAAGTTATTAAATAAAAAAAAAAAAAAATATATTTTAACATTGAAATATTGCAAGAATCCCTACCAGATATTTGAACAGTATGAACAACAAAAAGTAAAAAATAAATCGTTAAAAGTGCAAGATTTAAATGAAATATATAAAAAAAAAACATTTCATATGTTGATATTATTTAAATAAATTAACAAAAATAAATTTTCTGAACTTTTGTTAAGAAAGAAAGGACAAATATTTGCTTTTACAATTTCTTTACTAAACTTAATTTTATAAATTTTTGTTTTTACTTAAAAAACTGATGAAAAAAATATTTTTGACTTCCCTTTAATTTCTAGTTCCATCAGAGAGAGAGAGAGAGAGAGAGGAGAATTTTCGATGAGGAAATAAATGTGCAGTTCACAAATGGATAATATTATGCGAATAAGATGTTACATGCCCCAATTCCAAATATAGATCACATTAAAATGGATCTCAAACAATTAAGTAAAAAAAAGAATGGTGATAATCGGGATCGGGACAAAATATTGTACAGTTTATCACTATAGGGGCATAGTTTATTGAATGCAGCTCGCTGATAGATATAACCTACATTTTGATTGTTGCAAAAAGTATTGGGCATTGGGTGTTTCATCACGTAAAAACTTTTCATAGAAAATACATTTTTCAATAAGGACACCCCAACAAAACTATATTTAACGGCAATTTCTCAATTATGGTTTATTTAAACATATTTTTGTCACCGACAAACATGTTATGGTTTAATTAGTATTCCATCAAGAAGCCGCAACCATATTGAAAAATGCCCATTCTCCTTTAGTGGGATTTTCGGGATATGCCTTCGCGCGATCTTGGGTTTAAGCTACAACCACCATGTGATCGCCAAAAGTATCCATTCGTCAACAGAGCATCTATCCCTTGCACCCGCCCCCCGCCACCATTCCGGACGGAAATACAACCTTGGAAGTACTTATTTTTAGAAAAGTAAAACTTCTTCAAAGACAATCTTCCTAAAAGACAGAAAGCATTTCACGAAAGAAGCATACTAACGGAGGTCTTAACCAATAATCAGTCCGATGCCGTGCCACCGGAGGATTTCTGGTCAGTCGCGATCACAAAATCTCTTGAGATCTGTAAATTTTGGAGAAACATCCGTGAACCATGGTGACAGGATGTCATATGTTGGGCCGGCTTAGAGAAATCTTTTTCAAGTCTATAATCCATTTCGAAACTGCAGCTTTATTACCTCGTTTTCGCCAATATCTCTTTTAATCGATAATTATTTAAATTGAAATATTTGCCTTATTTCTTTCAAAATTTAAAAAAAAAAGTTTAACTGCAAATAAAAATTATATGTGGTAGACACTTTCTACTTAAAAAATATGTAAAACTTTTAGGTTCAAATCTTGTTTGTTGGAGGCATTTCTTTTTTCATTTAATTTTATAGAGCTGAATAACTATAATTTGTTGTTAATTCTATAGATAATGTTTACTAATATTAAATTTAAATTATTATATATATTTTTTTAAAGAAAATTTGTTTAAATTGTATGAAAAACTGCCAAACAAAAATTAAAACTTTCGAATGTTAGGAACTTAGTTGCGTTTTCTTTTCATTTTTGTTTTTCTTATTAAAAAAAAGCAATTCATATTATTGATATAATATAAACATAATATCTGGATATATGCATGTATGTATATTTAAAATATATTAGGAACACGTTTTACTTTTAAATAATTTTTTTTTTTCTTTGTAATGACTAAATCGAGTTATACATAAGTATATATACTTGATTTTAAGTTTTATATGCATATATATTTATATATATGAATTAATGTGTGGGTATTTTTTTTAATTGTATAATTAAAACTGTTTATTTGCCTGTTAGTTTTTTTCTAAGTAAGTTTGTTTTTACTATTATTTTTTTTTTTAAATCTAATATATCCACAAAACTTTTCTTTTTTTCAAAATACTTAAAACTACAATTTAAATGTCTTTTGTTTCTTTTTGCTTTTTTTTAAAAAATAGGAACTTTTGTATTTTATATCTTCTTCAAATAGTCAAATTTGAAAAAATTGAGCTTTTCATCGAAGCGACTTATTTTAGTCGTTGTGGTGTTTACATAACATCATCATCTCCTTGCCTGCAACTTTAGTAATCTAAAATTAAAAAAAGAAATTGTGAATTAAATTTTAATTATTGTAGCGTTATACATGTGTTATATTTTTATCATGCTCCTCACACCCTTAGTCTGGGTTCACACTATGAAAGTTTTCTTTCAGAAAGTTTGAGTTTGTGGGTGGGAGGGGAGAGAAGAATAGCCTGTTCTCTTCCCCTCTCACCTATAAAGACACACTTTCTGAAAGAAAACTTTCATTGTGTAAACCCAGACTTAAGGTACCTACACATTTTCAATATTATTGTTCAATAGTTGAATTTATACAATCCAAGGCGAATTCAACTACAGGTTGTGTCGGAACTACAACAATCTAAAAACAAAAGAAACAACATAGGGTTTTTGCATTGCATTATTTGGGCTTATAGATCGAAACGTCAACCATTCTTAGCAAAACACTAACAAATCAAAACAAATTTTCGTAGCAATATTTTATTGAATCTGTATAAAAAGGTAAATTTTGAAAACTTTAATCGCATTTTGCTAAGTTTGATATTGTTGCAATAAATTTAAATGGCAAAAACCGCTTTTGTCAGTCATAAAATGTTTTGGTTTTGAATAATTGTACTAAGATGTCTTTTATTAAAATTGTAAATGTATGTTAAAAAAAAAAGAAATGTGCGAAACAGTAATTTCCACCCACTTCTAAAACTGTTTTTAATCAACTGTACAATGTTGACAACACATTACTTTTTGTGCAGTTAAAATGCTCGGGTAGCAAAAATATTGGAGGTCCGTCATATATTTGACTCCTCTAGGGCCACTCTGGGGCTAGTTAGGGCGGTGGCGGGTAATTTTATAAAAAACAATATTTAGTATGGGAGCCCCCTTAAGGAGCACAAATAGGGGGTTAGTTTGTTAATAAAAAATGTAGGGGGGGGGGGAAATATTAGTGGGAGTCAGTCTTACATTTTACCCCTCTAGGTGCGACTCAGGGACAGTTGTGAATTTTTTTTTGACTTTTGTATTGTTTTCCCCAAACTTTGACCCCTAATTTTTTGGCTCATGCGTTTTTTTTTTTACAAACTTCACAAAATTGGGGGTTCTAGCGAATCGAAATCAAAAAGTCGTGCACTAATCCATACCTAATGTACCTCTTTATACAGATTAAATAAAATATTGTTACGAAAGTAACTTTCGTCAAGAATTAGCTGTAATTATTAGTTAAGAATTAGTTGTATTTATTAGTTATCTTGTATTTATAAGTAATTCTATTAGTTTACATTGTTATTGAAAAATTTTTATACATCATTTTACTTCAAACCCAATGTGCAGAATGCTCTAGTATACAAGTAGTTTAATGTTAAAAAGTCCGTTAAAAAAACTATAGCATATGTAAGTGATGCGACTATGTACCCATAGATGGTGCTACAGACGTTAAATTTAAAATTCATAAAATAGCTGATGTATTAATCGTTGATTGTAAAGCCTCGAACCTTCGAAAAACATTTCGAATGTTCTAGACAGCTGAATAACAGTATAAATACTTGCGGAGGTTAGCATCAAAAAAGACTATTAGTTCAGACTTTGTGTAGAGAAGAACGCATCTCGCGGAGAAAATTATAAACATTCAAGTGTATTGATCACAATAGTGAGTTGTTTATAAATGCTGTAAATTACGGTTGTTAAAGTGAAAATTGTTTATTAAAAAGGAAATAAACTAAAACGTTGTTGAAAGGCAGTAACGTAACAATATATTTTGCTATAACTGCGGTTCAGTTTGAGACTAAACACTGATTTTTGTAACATGTAGAGAAGGTATGAAGGTGCAGTTTTGCTTAAGTAACTTTAAATTTTTGATTTTTTGCAAAAATGGTATATTTAAATAGAATGCACTTGTACTGCTGCCAAATAAGCCGAGCAGCTGAGTCAAATGATTGGCTTTATGACAAATAAATAAGAAGCTTCACGGAAACTTGGTGTATGACAAGAAGTGGATAAATTGTAGGCTAAATACTTCAAGACCATAATATTCATCGACTTTTTAGGTACAACGATAAATAAGCACTCTTCTTAACGGATTAAGCAATGCCGAAAATGCCGGTGTCAGTAAACCAAAATTTGGTTTGTTAAAACTAACAGCTAACTGAAGCAGCTGGCTTTAAACAACAGAAGATATCGTTTAAAGTGTTAGTAAATAGCAAAATGGTTAATTTTTTTGTTAAAATTTTGAAAATAAGCAAATAACGTTTAAAAAGCATAGTGACTCGCACTACAGGGCCCACTACTGGCATTATACCCAGTTATTCTTTAAATATTTATACGAATATCAAAATTGCTTTTCAAATTGGATGGCTCTTGTCCATATATGCGTATTTTAGTATTTAATTCATATGGGTACTACGTCATCTATTTCGAAATTTTGTAGACCGTTAAAGTTTCCAAGATATAAGAATTTTATTATTAACTTCATACAGCCCACTATTAGTGATTGGCCCCTTTTTGACTTAAATATTCATATTGATATTAAAGCTACTCGTACAAAATTTTGTGGCTCTAGTTTACAGATTTACTTCATATCAAATTCCAAAATATTTTTAATTCATAAGGGAAGTGCTGCGCCCACTTTTGTAAGTGCACCCATTTCTTCCATAAATGTTCATATGGATGTCAAAGTTGCCTGTGCAAGCCTACACAGAAAAAAATATTTTTTCAATTCAAACAAAAAATTTGTAGAATCAAACAATTTTTTGTCTAAAATCGGTCCTACAAACAAATTCGCATATTCAAACAATTTATTTGCATTTTGTTTATTGAAAATAAAACGCCGATTTTTTCAAACAAATAATTTTACAGAATCAAACAAAATGTTTACTGAAATTCATATAAATTTTAAACAAATAATTTTGCTGAATCAAACAAAAAAGTTTTCGCACAAGCAATGACGCGCACACAAGCAAGCACTGTTGGTGAAGATGAAGCAGAGCAGAGCGGCCGGCTGGCTTAGAGACACATTTTTTTGTTGGAATAATTTTTGAACGAAGTCTTATTTATACACACAATGTTTTTCTTCGTCACTCACTTTTGCTGCATCCTTTCCTTTGCTAATGAAGAAGAAATGTAACCAAAAACGGCGGCAGACCGACTCGATATGTTTTTCGTCATCATTCTATTTTTGTATTTGATGTATTTAAACAAACTGTTTGAAAAAATTGAATACGGGATTTTGTTTTTTTTTTACCAACTTTGAAACCAACCAAAAATTTATTTTGTTTCTTATAATGTTGTCATTTCTGCTGTACTTTTTTAAAGCGTCCAAAAATGGACTGCATGTGTTTTTTGTTGTAGTTCTTATATTTCACATAAAGAAGTGTTGCTTACAATCAATAAAAAAATGCAAAAAGACGATAACATTAAAGAGCGTTAAATATTTCATACAAAATTATGAAAACTTGAAACCAATAGCGCGTTTATTATATTTTTGAAGAGTTGTCCACATTTTTGTTGGTTAAATAAAAATCAAACAAAAATATTGATTGAATCAGTAAAAAAATTTGTAGAAATCAAAAAAAAATTCAAACAAGCGTTTGTTTGAAAATAATTCGGCAAAAATGTTTTCTGTGTAGATGACCTTAGCTGTTATAGTTTTCCACACATACTAATTTTAGTATTAAAATCATATGAGAGGTGTCACGCCCACTATAGCTAATGCACACGTTTCTTATCCAAATCTTCATATACATAGATGTCAATGTTGCTCTTGCAAAATTTTAGTACTCTGTCGTTTCCCAACTATACGAACTTTAGTATTAAATTAATATGTAGGAGGTGACACGCCCACTATTAACTAATGCATCCATTTCTTATCCAAATAATGATATAGATGTCAAAGTTGCTCTTGCAAAATTTGGATACTTTCATCGTTATCGTTTTCCAGATAAACGAATTGTTGTATTTTTTCATGTGGGAGATTCCACGCCTACTATTGCATGTCCTCCCATTTTTTAGCGAAAATGTTTGTGTGAATGTCAAAGTTGACCGTACTTAAATTGAAGACTATAGCTGTATTAGTTTTCGATACAAAGTTAATAGTTTTTTTTAATTGGGCGTTGCACCTCGCCCACTTGAAATTTCAAAACAAGCAGCCTATGTTTCCTTCCAGATATACAGGAAATTTCAAGAAAATCGGTCCAGCCCTTTAGACGTCTATAGACTTCAAACAAACATTAAACCATAAAAAAACACATTCATTTAATATACATATGTATATAGATTATAACCATATATAATTATATCTACGTTTTTACTCAGGTAGTCAAAAATAAGGGGACGGTAGAGGAGCATACATAGATATTAGACAATCTACTAAGATTTTATTATGCCTCCAATACCGTTTTTTTTAATTTTGCTCTATACTTTTGGGTCGTCAATGTTTACTGTTTAGTCGGCGATTTCGACCTGTTCGAAACTATCTAACAGATTTAAATGAAATTTAAGACATAGATATTAACTTAATTATATAGCCAGTGGCATTAGGTAGCATATTTGAAAAAAAAAAACGGATCACCAAACTTATGAAATTTGAATCTCTGCAACTCTGTCAAGAAGTACAAAAAATTCACTGTGTATCTATTTAATTAAAATAAAAACAAAGTTTTTCGTTTAAGCACCTTTTCTCTCCAAAAGTGCCAAAATTTAAAATATAAATGAATTTTATTTTATTTAACCTTTATTTATTAAATTCCAATCTTATTTATTAAGCTTGAGGTTTTTCTTTTTTATATAAAAAATTAGATAACATTTATTTTATTAAAATTCCAATATTTCGATACAGCAATGTGTATCATCGTCAGGGAAATAATTAAACAATAAAAATAACGTTCACAAAAAATAATGAAAAAATAATAACAATTGTCACAATAGAAAATATTATTTACAATTAGAAAAATTTTTATACAAATAATCTATTACATTCTAATAAATAAGATTGGAATAAAATATAAATGTTTAAAATGATAATTAGTATTGTGGTTATTTTGTTGAACTATTTATGGTTTTTAATCCAAATTTTTAATTAAGGTCAACAGAAAAGAAAAAGACAAAATGAAAAAACAAAAAATGTACTTGGACTTCAAGAAAAATTCTTGACGAAAGTACGAAAAAACAGAAGTAAGGAAAAAACATGTAAAATCAATTGAAATGGATAATCATTCAGGAAAGCAAAGTTCGATCTACCAAATGTTAGAATACAATTTGGTTTAAGGATTGATGTTTGACTATTGACGTCAGCAGGCGTCGATGGCTGCGGGTGTAAGACGGCAAATCCATCTGAGGAGATTGAGTGGTTGCAATCGAAACATGTCATGGTAACCTGCCGGCCGGGGTTCGAGCCCCAGCCACGTCAAGAATGAAGGATTATCAATAACAATTTTAATTAATTTTCATGTTGTAAAATTCCTTTCTTCATAAGAAAAATAATTTAATGAAAAATTAAATTTCATGAACTTAAGCCTAATTAAAAATATTGAAACTGTTTAAAATGTTTTTAGAATTCATTTTGTTTAATAATATGAAAAAAATTAAACAAAAAAAAAAGACTTGAAAAAATGTGAAAATTTGACAAATGGTAGCACTGCTTTCAAAAAAAATTGTATTTTGTCAGTGCTGCCGCAGTAGTAAAGCCCTTTTGACACTACATTTTTAATGCATTGTTCAAGTTTTGGTGAACAGTGCAAATATAAAGTAATAACAAATTTACCAAGTGCGAAGGGTTCAGCTGTATTTAGATAAATGGCAAGCTGTCAAACATTTTACTAAAGTTATCGATAAAAAATGAAGTTATGTCAAAAAAATGTAAAATTGTTCAACTTAAAATTGACATTTCAAGCTTGAAATATTTAAAGTATTGCTAATTCAGCGATTTATGGGCATATTCAGCGATTTACCGCTTTTTGTTTTTAGGTTCCTCATAAACAAAAAGTTGGCAACATTTAATAAAATTAACAGAACAGTACCCATCTTCTGTAACTCTCGCGTCGAGAAAGTTTTCGATTGAAATGTGTGAAATTAAACAAAAATGCCATAAATTGAAACAAACAGCTGTTTTTCTCACTTAACTGTGTCTGTAACTTTTTTGGCGAGAACAAGCTGTCACGTAAGGAAATTACTCGCCAATTTACAGAAAAAGTGTGTCTGTAACATGATGAGAAAAGTTCCCGCTTTGAACTGTCAAATAAATTCACGAATAAAAATGGGGCGAGAAAAAATTTTAACACTAAAAAACAATTAAAAAGGCAAAATGCAAAGAGATAATAATATTATTTTATTCTTGGCACATTTTTCATTGTTTTGCTTTTAACATTTTTATCAAATATACGATTGTCTTCAAAGCTCGTTTGCAAACAACAAACATTAAAGTCGCTTTTTACACAATTTGGTATAGCCGACGGTTGTGTTTTCGCCGCAGTCGTTGAAAAATTTTCAATTTTAGTAAATTTTGGTCGCCGTTAACGATATGTGTTACTGGCGTTCTGAACATCTGCAATGTCACATTGGCTTCGAGTGCATTATTATGACATTTATAACGTAACGACGTAATCTCTTTTGATAGTTTTCGACATGAGTTACAGACACACATTTTTCTCACTTTTCGAGAAACGATGGAATATTTTGTTTTACATCTTTTCGATGCAAGAAGTTCTCACTTAAGTTACTGAACATGGGTACAGGGATGGCTAAGTTGTTTCAATTGTACTTTTTTGTTGATACTTTTTAAACTAAGATTTATAATACCTTTTTGTGGTATTTTTTAAGAACATAAATACAATTAATTTCAACCAAAAAAATCTTTTCGTACAATTAGGTCAATTTTTAAAGGTTGTTGGTATAATTTTAAAAATTCTCAACGCCATCCCTGAAACGAAACCATAACAAGAGAAAAAAAAAACTAAAAAACTTTGTTTACATTTTTTATAGTTTGCTCTTTCTAGCATTTACTGTTTCTTTCTATCAATTCTATATCAATTAATGAATAAAAAATGTAGTGGCATAAGGGCTTAATACAATTTGCTGCCACCTTTCTAGTAATGACACTAAAAAAATCGAAAGGTGTAAAATGGAATACAGTGAGATACGAGCATTTTGTAAAGATGATGCAAAATTTTTATTATAAGCTCTATGTATGTATGTGTTTTTGATAGCACAGCACTCAGTATTTCTTATTGGATGTTAAATGCTGACTAGTGTGAAAAGGCTTTAACATAAGCCAGTACCCATTTTCTGTAACTTTAGGGAGAACTTCTCGCATCGAAAAGATGTGAAACAAAATATTCCATCGTTTCTCGAAAATTGAGAAAAAAGTGTGTCTGTAACTCATGTCGAAAACTATCAAAATAGATTACGTCGTTACGTTATAAATGTCATAACATTGCACTCGAAGCCGATGTTACATTGCGACGTTAAGGAAGCCAGTAACTCATATCGTTGACGGCGACCAAAATTTACTAAAATTTAAAATTTTTCAACGACGGCGGCGAAAATACAACCCTCGGCTATACCAAATAATGTAAAGTGCGACTTTAATGTTTGTTGTTTTCAAACGAGCTTTGAAAACATTCGTATATTTTATAAAAATGTTAAAAGCAAAAAAATATAACAATAGAAAAATGTGCCAAGAACAAAAAATTTTTATTATATTTTGTATTTTGCATTTTGAATTGTTTTTTAGTGTTAACATTTTTTCTCGCCCCATTTTTATTGGTGAGTTTATTTGGCAAATCAAACCGGGTACTTTTCTTACAAACAGACACACTTTTTTTTGTTAATTGGCGAGTAATTAACTTGCGTCACAGCTAGTACTCGCCAAAAAAAGTTACAGACACAGTACAGTGAGAAAACCCGATGTTTGTTGCACTATATGGCATTTTTGTTTCATACATTTCAATTACAGAACATGGGCACAGTTTAAACTATTAATATATTAATATTAAGGTGGATCTTTTTGCCGGCTTGTTGGAGTTCATCACATTTGTCTGCTATCTTCATCTATTGCTAAGGTGGTTGGTTGCTGGAGGTTGATGTTCATGTTCAGATTTTTAAAGTATTTAAGTGTTTGCTTTGTTTTTATTTCGGTTGTGCGTATGGTTGTACACAGAAAATAGCATTGTAAGGTGAACTTCATTACGAATATGGTTGCAAGACAAATGTTGAGGCATCGATGGCACCACATTAACGAAATATGAACATGAACAGTCTACACTAGCAGAATTCATGTGCGACATATGTTTTGTTTACTGTTCTGACCAAGTTGGTGGATAGTAGTGCTGGGATACTATCGATATTTTCTACTATCGATACTTATCGATAGTTCAGTTTTCACCATCGATAAATTGATATTACTATTGACTTAATGTTTGTACTTAAGTAGGAAAACTTTAATTAGTTTTTTATCAGGCTACATTTCGTTGTTTTTATCACTTTATTGAACGTAAGAGACGTATGTATGTACACACGTTATTTTACATGACAGTTTTTAAAAATTGTGATGCTGATAAGCACCTTTCTGAAGGAACCAAAGTAACAGGGACTATAAGATATATTATTGCAACTTCAGATAATGTTCTAAATTGGATTTGATTCTCAACCCAAAAGGTAATCAATCTAGCGGACTTTTCCTCTAATAGTCGTTCATTGCTTTATCCTATGCTCGCAATTGCAATTGTATTTTTATTTGATTTTTTTTTACAACATCATAAAACTATCTGACATTTCATTCTCTATGTAAACATATAAAAATTTCGGCATAAAAGCCTTTAGTTGTAGTAAAAAAGCACAGCTAAGCAATCCATACCACCTGCCATTCTTGTTGTTTGTATTCATTGCTGTAGTTCTGCGCGAATTAATAATAGCAAGCAAAAACTTGCGGCAAAAAACTGTGTGTGTATAGCTGCTGTAACATGTCTTCATAGTTCATAAAAATAATATTGATATTGATACTTTTCCTATCGACATTTTCGATAGTTTTCCAGCACTAATGGATAGTGAAGACGGGTAGCAAGGTCTATCCAATAGGTTTGCGCAAGAAGCCAGATGTTTATTTGGTTTATTCCTCAACGATGTCAAAAGTTGTTTACATTTTCCTTGTACATGTATATTTTTGTTTACGTTGTTGTTTTTTTGCCACACATACATACATGCACACAAAACACATTTTTCCTTTTGTTTCGCCTATGTATGCCTGTTGTTTTTTGTATTGTTGTTGAGGTAAGCAGACCTATTGGATAGGCCTTGACGGGTAGTTATGTATAAAAACATGACAAGAAAAGTGACAAGAAGCTTTCTACAATAAATTCACATTGCGTTTTTAAATCTTTCAACGCTACAAGGTATGCAGTGTTTTATTTATATTTTAATTTGTGATGTCAGCTGCTTAGAGTTGCCACTTGCTTATATTTTCTTGTATGTTGTATGAAAAATTTTCTACATATGAGGTGGCACCCAGTTAAAGTCGGTTCAATTTAAAACATACTTTAATTTCGACTGTAGTATTACAATAATTAAAAGAATGTTTTTCTTTTAAAGTTGTTTTTAAAAAGAACCGACTTTAGCGTTCGACTATGATTATGGGCCATAAAGTTTTCTTTTCTTGGAGACTGAGTATATCGTTAGAAAAAATCGTTTAACAAAAAATCCGTCAAAAATTACGATTAATTGTCAAATCTGGCAGCCCTGATTGCATGTAAGTGCTGGTTCACACACGTCAAGTTTGACTCTTCAAGTCTTGAGTTTTTAGGATAGAGGGGAAAAGAAAAGGCATTATCTTTTCCCTTCTTTCCTAAAAGCTCAAGACTTGACGAGTCAAACTAGACATGTGTGAACCAGCACTTAGCTGTTGTTGGCTTAAACCTGCGGCCACACGTTCAAGTTGTTCTTGATAGTCTTTTACATATACTGCTTGTCAAAATTTATATAAATTGAAAGCTGTGACGTAGGCTGCACTCAATTTGTGAGCAATTTACTTCCAAGATGTCAACAACAACAGAGACAAACTTGTACTCAGCTGTTATATTGAAAGTAAATTGCCAAACAAATGGAAAGGTAAAATTGAAAGCCATCTCGTGGTCAATTTAAAAAGTGTGAGTGGGTTAAGGTGTTATGATACTTGCTATTTTTTGTATTGAATTTTTTTAGGATTGACTGTATGAAACAACAAATGCGAGAAAGAACAAGAAATACAATTTGATAAAATGTAAACAAAACAAACAATACTGCCCACGTTTTTCCCCAAAAAAAACCGTCATAAAAGCTAAAAATCGCAAAAAAAAAGTTAAAAACCGTTTCTTTCGATCAAAAACTAAAAAAATTGGCAACAGTGCTAACAATTAATCTGGAAATGTAAATTTTAAGTTAAAAAATTTTATATTTTTTTTGACAGTCTTAGATTATTTATCGATAACACATGTATATTTGTTTGACATTTCAAGATTTTTTATGATATAATCATACTCTTTACACTTAGTCAGTTTTCCTATGCAAATATATTTGCACTGTTCTCCAATATAGAAAAAATACAAAAAATAGCAAGTATCATAACAGCTTTAGTAAACAACAGAGAGTGTATTGCAAATTGAAAGGAATTGAAAGGTAAAACTTGATCGTGTGGCCACCAAGTAAGTCGAAATTTTGTTTTTGCCCTAACGTATGCTTTAAAAACTTATGAAAAACAAACCACCAAGATAGTTTTCCCCAGAACAGCTTTTTGATTATAGGAACAAAAAACAGTAGTTTTGACGTAGCTGCACAATCTCCTTTGCACGATTTTTTGTGCTGGTAAATGAAAAATGCAGTTATCTTAAATGCATTTACCTGTCTTAATGTGCAGGTACACAATTGTGGTTACCTGTACAAAAATGCAGCTTAAGTAAAATGTTTGATTTAAAAGTAGAATAAAAAAATTATTTTATTAATACATAAATTTATATATTATTAAAATTTTATTTCAGCCCAGCTAGCATTTTAAATCGTCTACTGGGAATCTCACAAAGAGTGTTTTTGATCGTCGACGAGCTCATTATTTAATTGTAGACAATTCCTCGCGCGGGAGAAACTGTTAAACGTGCTGATTCCTATGAGAAATTCTTCCATTATGCAGCGAAAAACGCTTATATTTATCGTAAAGGGAATCGTTTATGATGTATGTACAGATTATCTAACGAGTCTTTCAAAAAGCATGCGAAGAATCGTATGAGACTCATGTAGGTATTATTTATCAACTCGTGAAATGCTTAGCCGTATGACTGAGCTACCTATATAAGGGCATCAAGCGTATTTTTCATGCCAAAACTTCTAACTTTCATAAAATTTATATAAAACATACCTTACGGTCGCGAAATCAACACCATACTGTCGGAAAATCCTTTTTTACAGATCCTTAGGCCGGTTTGTTTTATTAAAATTGTATTGGCAATAGCAATAGCACTTCAAAAACGGCCTTATTTAGTCTGTGTTCATACGGCTCATGTCTTATTGACATGATTGCTACTTTAGAGGCGAGAGGGACAAGGGGGAAAGAAACGAGTACACAGATGCATGTACTCTCAGTACGCTTTCCTTTTTCATTCGTTGTTTAATTTTGTTTTTGTTTTAAATATCAAAAAGCACGCATGCATACGCACGACTATACAAAATAAAACATGTCGTCAACATGACATGAATCATTTGAACGACAGTTCGTGTTCAAAGAAGAAAAAGGAAGAATCTTGTAAATAAGACATGAGCCGTATGAACTCAGACATAGGTAGCTCAGTTAAGTCCCAAAAGGTTCATTCCAAGATTTAAAGACGAGCGTGTCAAAAAAAAAAGAAAACGTAATTGTCAAAATATAATTTTGTTTTGAGAAGAATTTGATTGAAAAGTGCTAAAAATATTATTTTTATAATAAGAAAACTTCAAAACTGCGAATAATTAAAGCTAATTTAATAATTTCTTTTATAAAAAAAGTGATAATTTTAATTTGCAATAAAAAATTTTTACAGCTGTGAACAGGGATTTCAATTTCTTTGCACAATTGTGTATACCACTACTAACACATATTTTTATGCTCTTCCCCACCAAACAATTTTCGGAGCGCTCCTAAATATGACTCTTAAAAGATTCCTTTTCTTGAGGGTTTTATGATTACCCTCCTAATTTATGAGCAATTCTAATTGATTTCGGAGCCTGTAGAATTCAGGACTCCGAAAAGACTCATTTTTATGAGCAATTTAGGAGCAAACTCCTAGAAAACTCTTATTTATGAGGGTTTTCTGAGGGGCAACGGTAGTTTGTTTTCTTATTCTTGATAATTTAAATGTTTTGCGTTTGTCTGTCATTATTGTGATCATTTTGCGCTGTTCGGTTGTGATTTTGTTAAAATCTTTGAGAAATTGTGAAAACAGTAAATTTATTTCTGTGTTTTTAAATAAAAAGAGAAAATGCATCCAACAACTGGCGAAAAGAGACGTTCAGCCCAAATAATTAATGAAATAAAAATTCGAAAAGTGAATTCAACGATTCTGCAAAGTGAAACAAACAAATGAAGAAAGTGAAGCTTGTGAACAAGGATGTGAGGGCGACACTTTTGAAAAAGATTTCATACATATCGAGGATAACGAGTCGGACAGCTCTGAAAGTTCTATAAATTTTGAAGAAAGTGGGAAGAATAAATAAGCTGAGTGGTCCGTCGTCTATAACATTCCTTGCAATGCTTTTGGCGAACTTTTATGGTTGATAGTCTTGCAGCAAAATTTTCTTGGAGATGAGCACAAAATAAGGTCTCCATAATGTCAATGACGACGACTTCCGCTTTTCGAAGTAAGGGTAGAATAAAACCAAGTTATTGCAATAAATATGTGTATTTAAAATTTTCTCTATTCCAGGTGCATTTATTCGAAAATTCTCTTTCGGGGAAAAGATATTTATTACGGTGTCCAGTAAATGATTTCAGACTGCAAATGATCGTATTAAATACATTAACATGAAAAAGAAGTAACCTGGTCCATTTATACCTAATAAGGACGAGTATATGCGCTGAAAAAATGCTTATTATTCATTTATTTTTTAAGTTTTTCACTAATGTTTTTTGTGTACTTTACGTGTGAATAGTTGACTCAACATTGTCCTTGTAATTCTTTTCATTAGACAAAACTATCCATTTGAAGCCTTTGTAAAAAAAAGAAAATTATGTGGTTTTGTCCGTTGAAATTTGTTTAAAATGATTATTATTTCTATGCACAAAACATATATTAATAAAACTTTTCCATTAAAAGCTAACAAGCACAAATTTACAAATAAAATGAATACCCTAATTTCAAGAAAAAGAAACACTCCTATATCACTCTTTTTTGGCGCCGAAGTCCCTCTTTCATGACTCTCTTAAGAGGTTTTTATGGTTGATTTGTGAGCAAAAAGGCCCACAATTTTCCATACAAATCGCTAAATTTAGGAGTCCTAAAACGCTCATATTCAGTACAAAATTTTTTGACGGTTTCGTAGGAAAACACGCTCATATCTGAGGGTTTTAGGAGCTTTTTCCTGAGCGTTTTGCTCATAAAAAGGAGTCCTAAAAGACTCTTTTAGGACTCATATTGTTTGCTGGGTCAATTCAGTCGTCGATGTGACTTCGACAAGTGTACATGTCTGGCGGATGCTATGGTATTTTGTTTCAGCTTAACAGAAAAAAACTTTATGATGACACTGAAAAAATATTGTGCGGTCAAAAATGATTTTGGTAACATCCAATGCCTTGCGCGCAATATTTATTTTAATTTAGAGTCTAAATTTTAAGACTTAAATGCAGAATAATGTAACATTTCATAAGTTTACATGCGAAGCATAAACTTTGTAAAATGGTAATTATTTGAGATTTAAATTAGTTTTTAATATTTCAAATGAAAATGCGATAACCGATATACATATTATTAAGGAACAAATATTATATTCAAAGTTGTTAGAGTAACGTTATATAAATTTGTTATTTTCAGAAACAAAAAGACGTACCATCAACGAAAGTATATTTGTATTAAGTGAAACAAACATTTAAAATATTAAATAATTAATTATTTGTGTAGTTGGACGTGCGCTGCAACATTCACGTTTGACACATTTGAAAAAGTGAACTGTCTTAACTACCCTGCAAATAAAAATGGACCACCTGATCCATTTTGATAAAATGGACTACTCCATGGACTGGTCCGATGTAATGCAAGCATGGACCATGTCATTGTTAAAAAGTGTTTGTAGTGAGACGACATGTCTTCGTTTTTTAACGACATACTTTCCTTTTTAAACGACTTCAAAACTAATCCTCTTGTGTACACCATGGAGTAGTTTTAAAACTACTCCTTAGTGGTCCAAAGGTGGGTTATATGGTCCTCTCCTAGAACATCGTAATGTTAAATAGACCAGGTTTTTTCCATACGTTTGGGTTACTTATGGACTAGTCCTGGTCCCTTGTGGACTACTCTTTACACGTGTGTTTGGACTAGTCCTATTATTTGCAGGGTACTGTCTGGTCACCTACGTCACGAAGACGGTAAGTAGTGTTTTTGGCAACTAATATGTATTTCCTTACTGTCTTGCCAGTATGTAATGTCAAATGTAAACGCTGTGTTAGGCGTATGACCAGGGCTGCCAGCTAATTTGTGAAAAAATCGATAAATTTCCTGAGAAAAAAAAATCGTTTTGATAAATCAGCCAGCTAAAATGAATTTTTTTTTTTAATTTTTGTTCAATTTTTATAAAAAAATATTCAAACAAAAACATAATAACTTCATACCCAGCTAGCATTTTCAATCGCGTAAGAGCTACTGGGAGTCTCGTGAGCGTGGAAGATTCCTCACACGGGAGAAACTGTAACACTGGTTAGATTCTTCCACAACACAGCGAAATACGCCTACTTTAATCGTTGTGGAATCAAGAAAAATTCATTCCTAATTTTCTGTCTTAATTTTTTGTTTAAAATAAAGTTCAATTAACATTTCCTAATTTCAAATCGTATTATTTTCAAAATCGTTTCCATCACGTACCTGACTGTTTTTTGCTTGTTTGAAGTTTCTGAAAAGATTTTTTGTTAATTGAAGCACAGCCGCGAATAACGTTTTAAGTACAAAATAATAATTTTTCAGGAGAGCAAAAAAACATTTTTTGACAGGCAGTGTTATTTGTTTTAAAAAACGTTTTTTCTATTAAAAGGCTTTTAAAACATTATTCCGCGCTGCAAAACCATTTCGGTTTCATCATTTTGTTAGTAACTTGCAATGTTCTTCCACTGGCTGACACTTTGTATGCCATTTTGAAGGCGTTAAGGTGTATAGTTTTGGTTGATTTGATGTTTAAACCGTGTAATAGAGTAAGGTCAACGGTTATCTGCAAAAAACCGTTTTGTAAAATGTGGCGTTTACAACGTTATTCGCGGCAGTGCTTCAATTGGTTGAACAGTGTCTGTCAAAAAGTTTAATTTCTTTTGTTTTTGAAAAATTCAAAATAAAACCACAAAAAAATAATAATTAAATCCAAATTTATTTAAAATAATCCATGGAAGCATTTATTAGAAAACATATATCCTAAAATATTTTTTTAAATATATTTAAAACAATAAATGTTTATAAATTTATACAAATATATACAAGGCTGCCAGCTAAATGGCCCTAAGCAAAATCTCCCAAAGCAATACACATATGAAAAATTACCAACTTAAATGAAAAATGGACCAAAACTAAAAATTTAAATGATAACTAAAAATGGCAAAAAAAATGCAAAATCACACAATTTTTATTTAATAATTCTTATTTGGGTAAGGATCCTATGCCCAAAACTTGATATCCAGAATTTCCAACTCCCGACTCACTAACTTAAGTTTTCCGCATAGACGGCCTAAGGCCGGGCGCAAGGATTTTCTCCTCTATGGTATAACAAGCAACGGCCTCGCAAACTAAAGCTTCTCTGCATAGCCGAATGATTAAGTTAGCGAAGCCGGTGTTTGTTTTATAAAAGAGCCGAAAATCCTTGCGCCTGACCGAATGCAGGTTATGCAGATAAGCTTTATTTAGCAATATGGAACTTTAACATTCGGGATTTTAAATAAATAATAATATTTATATAGAAATTACTGAAAATATAAAATGTTTTACTAGATCTTACTACCGTTATTTTTAACTATCTCATTGAAGAAATGGAAAAAATAAGAAAACAAAAATTCAACCAAAAATGTTTCTCAAATATGTTAAAAATTAATTATTACCCAATAATTGCAAAAAATTGGCCAAAATCAGACGAATTTGTATGAAAAGTTTTTAGGCGATTTTTTATATATTGCTTTAGGCGATTTTGCGTTGGCTCATGTAGCTGGCAGCCTAAGAAAATTTATACTTTAATTCATATAAATTTTACTGCTGAACTAAATTGTCTCACCAAGTTCTCTCAAAATATATTTAACATTTTGATAAATGAGACATTTCTGAAATTAGGGTTAAAAAGTCATTCGAATTAAATTCTTTGTTTTCTTCTTGGGACCTTTACAAATCCTTGGTGCATTTTATTATAAAATATTCAAAAATTTTACTCTTTTCAAGGCGAATTCAGTACAGGCCACAGCGAAAACCCAGCTGACTTTGACAGTACGAACCAACTTGTTTTGATTTTATAACAATTTGTTTAGAAATGATTAACATTTCCAGCCGTAGACACTAAAAGTGCAATGCCAAAAACCTGGTTTCTGTAGTTCTGGTATTGTAGTAATATTGCTGCCACCGTTTGCATGAATTCGCCTCGATTCTTATGAATTAAAAAAAAGTTTTGTTTGCATAAGGTACTTTTACACGATATATATTTTGCAATCGCCTTGCGTTAAACTCATATGTTATTGCACATGTCTTTCAAAATTGCCAAATACAGAAGGTTTGTAATTTTTGCTTTCACTCGTTCGAAAAACCTTTACAATAGCAAATAACATATATGTATGTATATTGATTTATAATTTTATTAACACTTTATTGAATTTTAGTT
Source organism: Pollenia angustigena (assembly GCA_930367215.1). Classification (NCBI taxonomy): domain Eukaryota; kingdom Metazoa; phylum Arthropoda; class Insecta; order Diptera; family Polleniidae; genus Pollenia; species Pollenia angustigena. The sequence continues at coordinate 18,228,165 of OV884061.1, read as the reverse complement.
AATTAAAATTTTGCTCTTTTAGTGAATAAGTGTAAATAAATAGACTTTGTTGTATATTTGCGTAACAAGCAAATGAATTGCAAAACAGCTGATGTCACATTGATTGTCTGTTCCAAATAGAACACGCTCTAATTATGCGCTCCATACACGTATCAGTTCAATTGTCAACTGAGTCTTTAAACTGTATTGATGCTTGGCCACACACTTCATCATCTGAATTGAAAGATTTTATATTAATTTTAAAATTTAAAGGATTTTGTTATTCGTGCTTAATTCCCAATTTTTATTCTTGATAAAAACACTGAAATTTATTGTTGATGGGATAAGCTATTCTATTAATTTTAAAATTTTATGAAATAAAAGACTATTTTAAAAATACTTAACTTTTTTTATTGCAAAAGAAAACTACAAGCATTAATTCTGACAGCTGATCAAGAGACTCGAGCACACACAGTACTATCGAATTGAAAGACTTACTGATCTACCTAAATAAGAGCGGCAAGCGTCTGTTTTATGTCAAAACTTTCCATTTTCATACAGTTTATACGAAACAAACCTTTAGAACGCGAATTTAACACCACCCGGCTGGAAAATCTTATTTGATAGATCGCGTGGTCGTTTTATTTTATTGAAAATGTTTTGGCAATAGAATTTGCATATTTAAAAAAACGCTTGCCGCTCTTGTTTAGGTAGCGCTCTTACTAGTCAACTTGAAAAATCAAAAATGATTTTTCTTCAACCAACTCGACAACCGTCAGGCTAAACAATTGACAAAGCCACTCTTTGATTTGGGCAACAACCGACTCAGTTGACAATTGAATTGAATCGTGTATTGGCTGCTTAGAAAACTTTTACACTGCATTTACTTACATATACTTATAAGCAATTTTTTTTTTTTGCTTTTACACGACGTGCATGCATTTTGGAAAATTCGACAAGTACACTGCTTAATACATGTCGTGTAAAAGTAACTTTACTAAATTTACATTTTTCTTTGAAAAATGCATGCTTGAACATTCAAAGCAATTCTGCAAAACTCTTGGGCCTGTCTACTTTCGTTTTGTGTTAACGATATTAAGGAAAGAACTTGGTGATTTATATATCTGTATATGTAAATCAGTTAATTTGTTTGTAAAGCACTTAGTTTATTACTCATGTATTTAGTCATGTTGTTTCAGTTTTATTACTAAATTCTACTCTTAAATAATTATTTGGAAGTTAACATTTTTAATGCGAGGTGTTGTTTAAGTGGTGGAGAGAAAAAAAAAAGAAATTATATACATACATATGTATATAGATATAGATTTATACATATATATATATATATATATTTATTTATATTTTCATGTTTTATACTTCAATTAAATTAAAAATAATATTTAAATAAAAATAAAAATGGTCAAAACACAAATAATTTTGTTTAAAACATTTTTAGTCTTTTTTTCTACATTCATTCATTCATATGTATGAAGGATTCATACTTTGTGTTTATATAATTAGTACGAATTATGCTTAAAAACTAAAATAATAAAATAAAAGAATAAATTATGTATATAATATAAATGCTTTAAAAGTTTAAAACAATATGGAAAGCTAAAAAATTAAACTTAAAAATTATGGAATACTTTTTAAATAGTTTTACTGTGATGTACATACATACATACCTGTAATGTATATAGTATTATAATGCGTTCGACGCAGTGGCATGAATAAAAATTTTTTATTTTTAATTCAAACAGTTCTCACTAATTAACTAACTGGTTATAAAGGATGTCCTTAAAATAAATGCAAGATTTAAATTTAACGTTATTTGTGCAATTGAAGGTAGGAACCCAAAAACAACAATTTGACAGGTGACAGTGCCAGGTTAGGTTTTTATTTCTCCTAAATTATTGATTATTGAAACAAGTGGTTGCTGATATTAGGTCTGTTCATTTACTTTAGCAGAGTCTCTGGTGGAAGTCGAACTGTTAACCCTCGCAATGATACACTAGCTCACTAACACCAACAGCCTACCGGGGGCCACACAGAGTAAAACTAAACTTTACAAAATTATTAAAAAAAAGAAAAAGTCGACGAACGCTTTACTTGCAAATTAGGCAGCAAATCCAGGGTTCAAAAAACTGCAGTCGAAACCAAGAACTGTCGAACAAAAAACGAAAATGTTTGTACAGCGATTCGGTTTTTGAGTTGGTTTGACATTTAAACAGTTTTGTTTTTGGCCAATGACGAATGAAGAAGTAAAAGAAATGGCAGTTTTTCTGCTTTAACTGCAGTTTTTTAAACGCTGAGCATATCGACAGAAAGGATGATTCACACTTAGGTGACAAGGAAAAGCCTGTTGAATTTGACAGTTCGAACCAATTTGTTTTGTTTTACGAATGTCTTTTTATTTTGAAAATGCAATGCAAAAACATGCTTTTGTTTCTGTAATTTTGCATTGTGTTCATAAGTTCCCCTTGATTGGCATTAGTCAGCTGTAAGGTACGAGATTTTGTCTTCTTAAAATTAATTCTCTTTTATATTTTTTTTTATTGCTTTTGCTCCTAGATTTAAGAAAAATATGTATGTATACACGTTCATATCGTTGTTGGTCTGCTGTAGAAAGGCCCGAACTCGATATTTTTCGAAAATGAGTTTTTAGGCGATTCCAATAAGTTGTCACAATAATTTCGTGCAATAGTATCAAAAATAACTGTTTAACACGCAATTTTATACTGCAGATTCTATTATGTTTTTAATTTTTTCCTTTAACGTTTTAATAGTTTTAAGTTATTTTACAGACCTTTTAGAAAATTAGACGCTGCATAAGCGGCAAGAGTGCGTATGTACGCCAGCATAGCCGTGAAGGCCCGCTCTGTTCTATGTACTGAAAAAACTCTGCGTATTTTCTATTTTATTTAAATATTGCGTCATTTTTTAAAGACTCTTTATTAAGGATTGATTGTCAATGAAGATGTTGTTGCTGAGATTTCTTAAAATTTAAAAATTATTTATATACATATACTTTTTTTTGGTAAAACCTTAATTAGTTTTAAGGTTTGCCTGTCTTTGTTAAATAATTATAAGAAATTATAAAACTTTTTCTGCTATTTTTTTTGTACGTTTACGTTTCGGCACTTAATCTCATCCAAAACATGTCTTAGATTAAAATTTTACTTTCCGATTTCTTAAAGAAAAAGATTTTCAAATCGCTTGAAAAATAAGATATTAAGAGTTTTCATAATTTTAAAAATCGTTAAGGTTGGGTTGGATTAGGAAGAATTGAGTTCCTAACTGGCACACTTATTGCGTTACCTTGGAATTCAAGAACTCCTAAATGTTTAATCTGGAAAATTGCCATTTTAAATTTGTTCTGTTTATATCCTTTACAATATAACTTTTTTTTTATAAAATATTTGTATACAAATAACAAACAAAACCATAAGAAATTATTAAAAAAAAAAAAAGAATAGTTTGTTATAAAAACAAATCTCGAAATAAACCCGAACATTATTTAAACTTTTACTCACCGCTAATGGTATTGTAATTATATGTTTTTGATTTTGTTAAATCATTGGCCTCGTTCGACGTTTCGCAAATAAGTTTATTGTTTTTAACATTAACATCATGTCCAGTTTTGTTACTGTTTTCATTTTTTCTTTCGTCTTCTAATTCATCATCTTCACTCATTTCGTTGCCATCAGGATGATTATTATTATTTCCATCATTTTCGTCATTAGTTTCCTGACTGTAATTTTCGATATTATTATAATTTTCTTGTAGTCCACTAGTGCCGATAGTAGTAGAAGCATTGAAGGGAGTCATAGCCGGCGCATTATTGGGTTTTAATTTAAAAAAAAGCGCGTTTTCTTGTGCTAGATTTTCGGCGAACTTTTTCTTTTTTGAGCCATTTCTTTTCGGTTTCTTTTTGTTTAACGGTTCCTGCAGTGTTTCTTCTATTGGATTTTCTGGTAAAACCTTAAATGACATGATAGAATTTGGCATGTTTTGTGTTTGAAACGCCATCATCATCAAGGCAAGTTGTTGCTGCTGCTGCTGTTGGACATTTTGATCACCATTTAGGGGAGATTTTTCTTCTAACTCCTCGCATGATTCCTGGTATAAACTGGCAGCTGCAGCTACCGTTGTCTGAGCTAAAAGCTCTTTAACTTTGCGTATATGTTCAACGGTAAAGGCATGTTGTTGTATGTTATCCTTCGAGGTTTCATTGGCAGCCCCAGAAGGTGCTAGGCAGGCCAGAGTTGATATATTAGCTTTAAGATTATTATTCGTTACACTGCTGCTGTTACTGTTATCATCCGAAACATTTGCAAAATGTTGTCTATGCTGATTCCGGGACTTTTTATCTTTGGCTCTGGTATTTTGGAACCAAACCTAATTATAGCGAGTATATTCAAATAAAATTATTTTTAAATTTAGCAAATTAAGCTCATCACTACTGCACAAAATTTCATATAAATTTAAACTTAAGGTTTTGTTTGTCAATATGTCTTAAAAAATAAAAAAATTTCACAACTTAAAAACGAAAAAACAATTTACACAAAAAAGTTAAAGTAAAAATTTAAAATAAAAATTACATTTTATATATAAATAAAATTAAATTAAATAAAAGACAGGATCAAAATGTTCCAGTTGAGACGAGACTTTTTTTACAGCTGCCTCAAATTACTAAAAAAAAACATAAAAAAATAAAAAAAATAAAACAAGTCAGTAAAAAATAACACAGTTAAACAAAAAATTTAAGACCCGATGATGACTACAACGCGAGTAATGAAAGTAGATCCTGAGATTTTAAAAATTTTCACAAATTTAAATTATGACTTCATATTTTTGTAAAGCCTTTTATACATAGATTTTTAGTGAACTTTTTTGTTGAAATCTAATTTCCATATGTAAACCATATTGACCCTTATGAAAAAATATGTAAAATGCTAAAAAGTTTGATTTTTATTATTTCCAGCAAATATTGCCGTCTTTTTTTATTATTATTATATTTTTTTTTTTGAGCTAATATCAGTGCCAATATCAAGCAACATTTTAAGAAACATAATTTAGTTTTACTTACATTATGCTTCCGAATTATCCACTTACAAATTGAATCGCAACTCCCCTAGAAAAAGTTTGAGGGTTCTACACTAACTTGTGTCGCAGGTGCGAAAAATGTGATCGATCATTATTGGGATTTTTTATTGACATTAAAATTAAAGTTTACTAAATTTTTATAGCACGATAATTTCAGAGCACTTGTGATCTTCTTTTTTTATAGTTGAACTGTCGATTTTTAATTTTGATATTTAGTTAGGCTTGAAGGAAGAAATTTTACAACATGAAATTAATTAAAATTAATTGATAATTTTTATTTGTGGCTGAGCTGGGGATCAAACTCGGGTTGAGTTTTCGTTTCGAGAATAACCACATACTCCACATTCTTTGCGGTTCTACCCTCTGCAACATTTCTTTAGAAAATAACTTTTGCTTTTGCTCGAAAAAATAAGAAGCAAAAAAATAACTCTGATTATCTGACTTTTATAAAAGAAAAGGAATAATTATTATGGTCCCTAATATTTAATCCGATTTTGAAGATAGTATTTAAATCTATATTAAGTTAATTTTCGTATTAACTTAATACCCTTTGTACACCTGCATACATTTCGGAGGAACGCATGGAAGATGTTGAAAATGTGAAATACGCGTTCACACTTGAAACATCTAACATTTACTATCAATAAAAAATGTCACAATTTCTAAAAAAAACTTGTACTTTTTTAAATACTTTTTTTCTACAAATTGCCAAAATTTTAAAAGAAAATATCAAATTGTATTTGGAACTAATTTTGTTTAATATCTAATGAAAAAAATATTAAACAAAAAAAGACTTGGAAAAAAGTAAACACTTTAAAAAATGCCATTTTGTAAGTGCTGCCACAGTAAAAGCCTTTTCACACTTGTCAACATTTAACATCAATTTGCGAGGATGTTGGAATTTTCCCATAAGAAATACATAGGGCTAAAAATCAACATCTTTACAGAATGTTACTATCTCCATTTGTTCCCTTTTCCATTTTTCGATTCTTTTAGTGTCACCACTAGAAAAGTGGCAATAAATTCTGTTATTATTATGGCATCATTTCTCAAGTTTTTCCTTATTTTAAAGCCTTAACTTTGCTGAAATTATTAAACAAAATGAATTAGAAATACATTTTGGTGTTATCTTTTTAAATGTTGACACTTTTGTAGAAAAAAAGTATTTAAAAAAATAAAAGTTTTTTTTTCAGAAACGGTGACATTTTTTATTTCAAGTGTGAACGCGTATTTCACATTTTCAATATCTTCCATGCGTTCCTCCGAAATGTATGCAAGTGTGCAAAGAGTAAAACAATAGAATTTGTTGCCACTTTTCTAGTGATGACACCATGGTGAAATAAGCAGGTGGCATCGTTACGGCAACAAATACAACATTACAACAAAATTGAAAATTATATCACCGTTTACGTCAAAAAAATACTTTAAACAAAAAGCACACTCGTAAAACTGCTCTGACCCTGCAGATAACAAGACTAGTCCATACATGCATGTAAAGAGTAGTCCATAAAGGAGTAGGAGTACTCCAAAACTACTCCAAATATATGGGTAAAAGGTGGTCCATTTAACATTACGATGTCCTAGGAAGGGGCCATATAACCCACCGAAGTAGTCCCTAAACTACTTCATGGAGTACTAAAGTGGGTTAGTTTTAAAAGTACTCCACGTTACTACAGTATGGAGTACACTTAAGGGGTAGTTAAAGCATTTTTCTTTTTCATTTTTTACTTATCGCCTTTAATGGTGTGTACTGTTATCTTTTATTGCTATTATTAAATATATTTACTTGGTATTTTTAATATTTTTACCTTATTTTCCATAAATTTCACAAACTTTTACTTTTAAATAAACAATTAATAATGTACACTATCAGGGCTACCAATGTGTAAAACTGTAAACTATAGAAAAGTATACATCATGCAGTTGTTGGCAGCACTGCATGTTCATTTATTATAACATGGTCCATACTACAGTACATTGGACCATGTTGAAAGTAGTCCATTTAAGCAACAATGGACCACATAGTCCAATATTATCTGTAGGGGAGTGGAGAAGCAGCTCGCGCTTTTTGTCATTATTTCTTAAGGGCAAACAGGTCGTTTTTGTTTGTCTCCTTTTGTTGCGTTGTCACCCCGTATTGGTTAGTATTTCGGCGTCGTATAACTGTACCGAGTTACTGTTTTTGCGGTATCTGCATTAACTATATGCAATCGTTTTTAACCTCAATGTTTTGATGTGTTGTCTGGTGGAGAACCAAAGAAAAAAAAACTCATGTGACTGGTGGAGAACCATTATAACTCAGACGTTTTACTGGTGGAGTACCAAGGAAATAACTCGGACGTTTTACTGTGGAGACAAGATATACTCTGGAGCTTATTCTGGAAGCTCTTCGCCTTCCTATACGAATTTTTAGTGTTTAAGCAAAAAAAAAAAATCAAAGCATGCCGCTGAACGTGATGAAATAAATAAATTTTTAGCCAATTTTTATTTAATTATGGTCAATATGTTATTTATTTTAATTTAAAATTATCACAAATTTTAATAAAATACAATAATCGCAGCACAAAGCGTAGACTTTTTGTAAACATAAACAAAACTTTGACATAAACCTAGACAAACAATGCAAGAGCAAAAAATCGTTATCTGGCGTAGTGCTGCCACCTGTTTATTTCACCATGGAAAGTAACATTTTGTAAATGTGTTGAAAATTTGATTTTTAGCTGTATATATTTGTTACGGGAAAATTTCAACATCTTCGCAAATAAATGGTAGATGTTAAATGTTGACAAGTGTGAATCTGCAAAATGACGTATAACATAAGAAAAAGTAGGACAGATTTTTTTAAATCATTAAAGTATAGGGACTTTTCAAAATAGGGGCAAAATTACACAATTTTTTTCAGGCTGACAATGATTTTATTCAGGATAATAATTTGTACTGTGTGTTTCGCGATTTTCGTACTCGTTCGAAACGATGGCAGAGTTCTATTTAGAAACAAATGGGAAACAATGCAGCTAAAATATTTAAACCTTTTTTTTTTTTTTTCTTATAACAATATTTAAAAACGTTTTTTTTTTTGCCCTATCGTCAATACAATTATCTTATGCAATTATACACGGAAAGAAGTTTATTTTCTAAAGTAACCAATTTCGTTTCTTAAAACAAGAAAATCCAAAATCTAAAAATAATTTCTTGGTTTTAACTTATTTTGTTCGTATATAGAAAAACTTTTTTGGCTTGGGCGAGAATCATGCAAAATTTTCTTGGTTCAAGCCATATTTAGTTAACAATTCTTTCCGTGTACAGTAAATATTACAAAAAATTAGGATTAGAAAATGAATTGCAACAAAATTCTCAATAAAAAAAAAAAACCTTTGTAAAAATATTTTATAGCCTTTTCGGGACTTATACCCATATTACGCTTTGAAACTAAACTCTATTTCAGTGGAAAATTTGTAGTCCTGGGGCCAAATTATGGCACTCGATATCGATCGAAATTACCATTTAAAATGTATCGTAATTTCGATCGATATCGAATGCGGTAATTTGGCCCCTGTACACTGATTATAAATCTGTGTGAGTGCGGTGAACAAAAACATCAAACATTTACAACTCATTACCATCACTTTTTAAGTTAAGTTAATAGCCTATTTACACTTGAGCACATCTTAGAAGAATGCGTGGAAGATGTTGAAAATGAAAAAAACTTGTTTACATTTGTAACATCTGTCATCTTTCATCATAAAAATATTTATTTTAACGTGTAAGAGCCAGTAAAAACTAAATAAATGATATGGCTGTCCTGCTCTTCCGTATTTTTTTCTAGTGATGGTATATACTTTTTTTTACAAAATATTTGTTTTTTCTAGTGATGACACTAAAATAATCGAAAGATGTTATATGCAACAACATGAGATAGGAAGATCTTTTAAAGATGAAGAAAGATGTTGGTTTTTAGCCCTATACATTTCTTATGGGAAGATGTTATCATCTTTGCGATAAGATGTAAGAAGTGAGCAAGTGTAAGAAGCCTATAAGTTATTAAGTTTGAACCCAACAGAGTTTTAAACCGTAATAGGGACATTAGGTTTTAAGGGTCCACTGTCATTCTGCGTTGTAGACACTGCGACTGAACAAAACAAAAAAAATCTAGCCGTTTAAATTTTCATTGTTTTTTTTTTTTTTATAATTTACTAACCTGTACAACTCTTTTTTTTAATTGGACTTTCTTAGCGATTTCCTCCAACATTTTTCGACTTGGATTCGATTCGTTTTGATAGCATTCATATAAAAAATTCAGTTGTTCTGGCAAAATGGTGGTACGCAAACGTTTATTTGCTTGTTTGTTGGGAGAATTGGAATTTTCGGATGTAGGTTCTGGTGGTGGTTTAGAATTTAAAGGGTGCGTTGTGGAGGTTGTTTTTGCTTCTGCCTCTTGTGTGGGATTGTTTGTATCGATATCAAAATTTAAAGTTTGTTGATGATTTTCTATCATAGTGGCATCGAGAAAATCTTCTAAATTTTGATAATAACTACTTAATGGTACAGGGGTTTCCGAATCTATTTGAGCTGCTTGATTTTGATTGTTCACTTCTTGCAAACCATCTAATTGATCCATTTGTTCTTCTAATTTTTTATCGGGTTTCTTTAAATTTTGGCAAAAATTATGATTGTTAAGCTCAATGTTATTATTGCAATGTTGGCCATTAGGAGTTATGTTAGGAGAGTTTTCCTGATTTTCCATATTTTTAACCACCCCACCCCCATTACTCTCCTCTTCCTCTTCATTAAGACCACCACTGATGCCAGGGCTGCTGCTGCGACTGCTGCGACTGCGCTCGCTGCCATTCGTAGTACTGCTGCTGTTGTTGTTGTTGTGTTGATCGGTATCGATACCACCCGGCATTAACGGTCCATCATGTATTCGCTGGGGCGAGGCCTCTAACTGAAAAAACTTTTTCGATTCACAAAGTTGATAATATTGTAATAAAAATTCCAAATTCGGTTTACTATCGGTCAACTCAAAGTTTGCGTTTATTTGCTGTTCATTTCTGATATAATATTGGAATAAAAATTCGTAGTTGCTGCGTTTTTTGAGCTCCGTTTGTTGATAGTAATTGGCCAAAAATTCCATATTCAAATCTGATTTCTCCTGATTATGGAACTGTTGCCTCAGCTCCGAATTGCCCTCATTTTGTAGGAAATATTGATATAAAAAATTATATTTTTTTGCATGACTATCATAATCGGCTCCTGTTACAGAGAAACCACCCAAAGAGGACCCATCGTCTGCATTCGAAGAGGTCTCAGAGTATTTACGCTTTTTGGAGGTTGGAGGTTGAGCCGATTGTTGCTGCTGCTGTAGATGAGCAGCTTGCTGAAGGCTTTGTAAGATGCTACCAAAGGGTCCATAGGCCGCCAAAGCACCCGGACTAGGTCCAGGACCAGTACTGGCTGATGCCTGATTTGGATTGACCAAATGCAAAAGCTGGTGTTCACGTAAATGCTCAAAATGTGTAAAAGATGACTTACATTTGTCACAAGGAAATTTCTGTAAATCGCCAGTACCTGTATCTCGAGGAGGTGTCGTAATAACATTTCCCGGTATGGGGCTAAACTCTCGAATTGTTGCAGTATTCTTGCTCATACCGCCACCACTAGCAGCAGCAGCAGCCGCCGCAGCTGCTACTCCTACCACTGGATGATGTTGTGCCAAAAGTGCGGCAGCCGCCGCGCTATTTATATCCATTGAAGAATTTGAGTCTTCCGAACTTAAATTTTGTGCTATCTGCGCGGCTGCTATCTGAGCTTTAGCGGATTTCTTATTATTTTCCTCTTTAAAACAATGATTTTTTTGATGCCTTATCAATTCATAATAACGCTGAAATACCAAACTGCATTTTTTGCAAGCATAATTAATATTTTGTTTTTTCTCCTCGGTCTCGTATAGAGAATTATTGGGTTGATTTTCATAAATTTTACGTTGTTTTTGGCGAGCATTCTGAAATTGAAAGTAAAAGAAATCATTGATTTTTTGCTATCATAGAATAATAAGATTTAAAGACTCTTATCCCTCACAAAATTTTTAACTTAAAAAACTTAATTTACAATATGAATTTTATTTGAAATACTTACTTGAAACCAAACCACAATAACTCTGGGCGAAAGCAACAGCAATTTACTTAAATATTCCAAATCACTATCTTTGGGATACGAATTATTTTCGAAAAATTCTTGCAGGACTTTAATTTGATAGTCGGTAAATCTTGTGCGATTGGCCCTTTTACCACTTGAAGTTGTTGAAGAATTTGAGGAATTTGAGTTGGTGTCATATTGTGCTGATGGCGAGTGTTTCTCAAATAGTTTACTGCTTACAGTAATACCGCCTGAGCCAGAACCTGCCATAACACTGCTACTGGTACCTGAGGTCCCAACTCCGACCTGGTTGTGTATGTTTGAACGATCGTTTGGGTTTGCGTTTAAATTGCTACCAGGATTAGAGTTTGGGTTCAACTGGAACTTTTTTGGAGGACCCATTTGATTTAGTGGCATATTTTCCAATTGTTGGCTTAGAAGGTCATTCATGCTAGCATATAAATTCGAGGTGGTATTGGTGCTGTTAGGGGTGTGTGGCCGCGAATGCATGTCCGAACTTTCACTTTCCGATTTGGTTTCATAGCTGTTGTAAAATGAGGCAGCTGCAACAGCAGCAGCATGTTGTTGCTGTTGTTGCGCTGCAGCAGCGGCAGCAGTAGCTGGAGATAAGTGCTGTTCGGACATCATGATTAAGTCATGCTCCGATTGTTCCAAACCCGGAAAACGTAATTTTTGTTGCTGCTGCTGTTGCTTCAGAAATGTTGTCATGGCTGCGGCAGAAGGACTTTCTACGGTCATCACGCTAGCAGCGGTCGCCAAATCTTCCCCAGGTTCTGTCTTTATTTGAACATCTAAAGGGAATGTAGAACTTGCCACACTTGAGGCCTGAGATCTTATGGACTCAGCTTCTTCCCGCTGTTTTTGTTCGAACTGCTGTTGCTGCTGTTGGCTGGAATATTCACTGATGTTGCTCATGGAATGAGCCGAGGAGGGTCTTGATGGTATCTGCAATGGTTGCTGATGCACCTGCTCTGTCAGAGGCATAACTTTTGCTTGACCTGTACGTTCATATTCCTCTAGATTTAGAGTAGTTGAGGGTGGGTTATTGAAATTATAAGGTGAGTCCTTATTTCGTTGGCGTTCCTTAAACAATGTGTTGCGAAACCAATGTTTAACAACCTTGAATGAAATAATATGAAATTATTTCATTTTAAAATATAAATTAACACTTATTATACATTTCTTAAATAATACAAGCTTAGATTGATATTAGCTCTCTAATATTTTCATCTAAGTACCTTTTTATTAACAATGATTCGTAAATACAATTAAATAAACACAATATAATAATAAATTAACAACAAATTTAAATTTTGTATGAAAGCAAAAATTAAAAAACATTTGCAGATGCATGGAAAACTTACTGATATACAAAAAAAAAAAACTATAAAATGAATAGATCGTTTTTTGTATAACTAACGAAACTTTCATTAAAACAAGTAAAATTAGATACGAAAGTTTATTTTTTTATAAGTTAGACGAAAACCGAATTGCATATTTCACGGTTAACTTTCTTAAATTTTATCAAATGCTTTCCTTTTTCAAATTGGGAAATTTTCAATAAAAAATTATATTTTTTTATTGGATTTAATTACTTACCTTCATTGGCAAGTTGGCTTTCTGAGACATTTCTAAAATACTCTCTTCACTGGGCGAATTATTTATATCAAAATGAGCTCTTAATATTTTTAACTGATCGTCTGTGATACGGGTACGTGCTCGTTTTTGATTATTAAGCAGCTGCAAATTAAAGAAAAATTAAAAAATAATATTAATTTTCTTGAAGTATGATTTAACAATGTTTTCAAATTTGGTTTAAAAAGGTTAATTGCTTATTTTTTTGCGAACATAATAACCTGGAAAAATAAGAGTGCATGACAATGATTGAGCAGTGAACCAGATAATGTTAAAGCCTTTTCAGAAACTGTGGTTGCATGTGTATCAAATTTTTTTAAGAAACGCATTAAAACTAATAAAATATTACAAAGCCAATCCGGGTTTTGGCATAAACTATTCACAACGATATTCTTTATATGGTTTATATAGATGTTTTTCAAGTTCAAAGGTTAAACTTAAGATTTCGTTATTTTTGAGAAAAAAGTCAATCAGGGGGGTTACCGCGTATTTCGATTCGAAAGAAATCATTTACGGATTCGAACAGTTTGTACTGTGTATTACGATTTTCGTAATATTTGTTTCGAATAAACGGACGTTTTTTATAGCCACTCTCTATTACAAACAAAAATTGTTCATCAAATTTCCCATTTTTTTTTAAATACAACCTCTGTCATCGTTTCGAACGATTACGAAAATCGTAATACACAGTACAAATTTTTCGAATCCGTAAATGATTTCTTTCGAATCGAAATACGCGGTAACCCCCCAGGCCTGTCACAGAAATCAAATCCGATCGAACGTATATTATGGATATTATCGATTTTTAATAATTTCGTTTTCTTAAACGATTTCTAACACATGGTACTGATTTGTTTGTCGTCCGCTAGCATATGATATAAAAATAAATCTATTGCAAAGTTATTGACTAATTTTGGCTGAGCCATGATTTTGTGTATTTTTATACTCAGAAATAAATTTTATTTTTCGTTCGTCCCAGTTGTGTTTCTATTAGGAACTTCCTAGCATAAAGTCCGTTCGTAGAGATGAGCGGTCCCGTGATTTTGAAGGAACATTGTGATTAGTGAACGTGATTAAAAAATCACTGTTCCTTAAAACAGTGATTGTGATCACGGTTTGTCAGTTTTCGAGTATTCACAAAAGAGCTTTTGAAAGTACTTTGCAAAAAACAATAACAATTTGTAAGAGCTTTCAAAGCTGTTCACGGCAAATTTATTTAACTCCAAATACCCATAACAAATTTTGTTTGTGTTTTTATATGGAGTTGGACAAATAGTGAAGGCAACATAAATTGTCATCTGTTTACTTGCATATTCATACATACTTTAACAAATAAACTTTGGCTCAAGGCGAATTGACTAGAAGGTGAAGTCAACTCTACAGCAACACTGGTTCTGTGGTCGGGTTGTCAAAAATATTTCTAGTAAAAAAAAGATTTGTTTACATTAAAAACTAGTTTGTATACAAACTTTGACAAGTCGACCACCGAAAAAACACCATATCGTCGTTCGTAAAGGCCCAAATACACTTGTCAAATGCTTGTCCAGCCGGCGAGTTCATCGTGTACGTGTGCTTGACGTAATATTCGCCGTCATATCTAAATTTTTTGATTTTCCATCCAGCATCGTCGGTGTGACACATACAAACACATTTTCACTAATACTACCACAATGCTTGATGAGTATTTTGATCAATGTATTTGGGCCTTAAATTATTGTGTTCTATAATATACTTATATAAAATATAACCATATAGAACAAAATAATTTACGAACGATGATATCGCACCCTAAATACTAAAGGGTATTAACTCAAAATTTTCTTTTTTTCACTTTTTGAAAGAAATCAACACATAATATTCATATCTACCCGCTTTAAAAATATCATGCTATTTTGTCTACTTTTTGGTAATGAAAAGTTTGGTTTAAAAATTCTTTTTCATATGCCTGTAATGTAAATTTAAAAATTGTCTTGCTTCTACTGAAAATTTTGAGTTAATACCCTTTAGTATTTAGGGTGCGATATGTTGACTTGACCCCACCTTCTAGTCAATTTGCCTTGCTTTGGCTTTTAAAGAGAAATACTTATAACAAAGAAGAGAACAAAAGAACAGCCTCATTATTCGTTATGGCATTCAAAAAGCGCTTTTACCCAGACAAACAGTGAAATATCATAAATGTGTGTATGTAACAAAGAACGACTCAGCAAGTTGCTGTTACTTGACAAATTTGGTCACAACTGTGATTCGTGGATTTTTAGTAACAGGGATTAAATCACAGGTACAGAAATATCGCTCATCTCTAATACACATGTATTCTTAACGAAAAACAAAAAGCAAACAAAAGTGTTTGATATTCGTGCAATATACCAATCAACAACTAGTGAGAAGCGTTGCTAAAAGTTTCTGTCTGCTCATTCCTTCATCAATGTGAAAAATCACTACAGTACAGAACCACTACAACTACTGAACTGTTTTATAACGAAAAACAGAAAACTACATAATGTTTGTTACTTTCCCTGAAAAAAGTTATGAACGGTATTACAGATTGTGTACTTATACACAAACACTTGAAAAATAAATATCGTTTTTGGGTATGCGTTTCGTACGCCAAATAATTTTCGGTTTATTTTTGATCATTGAATTAAAGATTACAAAAAATGGGTGTTGCTTGGACTTTTAATATTTTTAGCTCACCTGTGTATTAGAGGCCTGTGGAGAAATTTGTTGCTGTTGCATTAGTTGTGTATTTACATCAACACTTGCCAGGGCTGGTGCTGGTACAGAAACCGTTACTGGAATTGAAGTTGTTGTTAGATTAGTGCTTGTGGAGTTTGGGTTGCCCGGCGTTGTGGCATCTGTTGCGGGATTTTGTGTGTTGTTGTTATTGCTATTGCTGTTTAATATATTTGTTGTAGTTGCTGTAGCTCCGGCGTTTCTTCCAAATATTAGAGGTGGTGCTAGATTCATAAAATTTAATGACATAAGATGATGAAATTGCATGAGATTCAGCATTTCTACGGGATTAATGGGCATACCCGATGCTGCCATGGCCGCAGCAAATTGTGGAAATTGTTGTTGAATTTGTTGAAGATTGTGTAATGCTGGTAGATTTTGAAATTGTTGTTGCTGCTGCTGGAGTTGCAAATGTTGTAATAGGTCGCTTGGAGAGCTATTTTGTTGTGGATTTATTAAAGTTGAGTTGGAGGGTGATGGACAATTTTGATTTTCATTTTGTATTGAATTTGGGGATTGTGTCGACCCAGGCCCACATAATAAATCTTGACCTGGAGTATTGGAGCGAATTAATTCATTTCCCATTTTTTCACTTGTCCTACTTGTGTCTAGATTTGGCTTCTCGGCTTCACTTCCAGAAGGCGAACCGGTTCTGGGACTTGAACATTCTATGTTATTGCCACTTGTTGGTGTGGGCGGGGTCTGACTATGGACCTGTTCCATATGTTTCTGCAAAGCCTGAGTACTGCGAAAATTTCTTTGACACATGGAGCATTTTGTAGCCTCCCGCATTGTATGATAAAGAGTATGAGTCGCCAATTTCTCTTGAGTCTTAAAAGCCAAAGAACACTGCTTACAGCGATATTTATAAACATGACGTTCCGATATCACCAATCTCATGTGGGTGTCATTATAGTGACTGAACATAGCCGTCAGTGTGGGAAACAGCGTTTTACAAGGATTTCGCGCAGAATTAAAGGCCAAACACAAATATTCGCCATTTTGCATGGTATAATGTTGCATTTTCTGGGCGTGCTGTAATAGTTGCTGCTCATGCTTAAAACTAGAACCACATTGGAGGCACAGCAGCAATTCATAACCGGTTAAAGCTGGTTTGGACCCTGAATTTGTAAACTCACCAGCCGCTTTCGAAGAGGAACTTGAGGCAGTTTCACTTTCTATCGTCTGAGGACGATTTCCTATGGAATTTTCCTCATTTTCCCATGCACGTGAATCAACCAACAATAAAAGTCTTGCCAATCCATCTTTATTTACACTATGGACCGTCATTAAGTGCAGTTCTAAAACTGGCTTTTCCCTAAAATATTCTTGGCACAAAGGACACTGAACACCCTTATTTTGTTTAACCTCAATCGATGTATCTTTTTGGGACTCCATAACTTCCAAAGAAGTACCAGATTCTTCGGGTAAACTTTCGGACTCCATTATCTCGAGGCGTTCACGCTTAATCGCAATCGGACATCCATCATCTTCTTGAACTTTTGTTTGGGTCAAAACAGGCGATGGGTTCGGTGAAGGTGTATAAGATGATTTCGAGGCCCTACTCACAGCCGCCAAGGTAGCGGCGGCCATAGCAGCTTGAAAAGCTTGTATAGCCACAGGGTTTGTAGGTATACTTATTATCTCATTATTATCTCCATGAGGATGATTTAACTCAATATGGCTTTCTACTTCTTGTTTTAGTTGAGCAAAAAAGTCACAGTTACTACATTTGAAGATTACTGCAGGTATATTGCTTGAAGAAACATTTGTAACTTCTTCTGCAGTGTTTGGATTTTTAACGCTGGTTTGCGGATGATTTAAAGCGTTCTCTAAATTTATATTATTTTCACTTTCCTCGGGTTGTTCCGAAAATATTTTATGCGAAAAATCTAAAAAAAATACATAAAAATCATTAACTTTTTATATTTTGTTATTTTAAATCTACAGAACACGTTATGTAAGAAAGCTTTAACAGATAAAAAGGCCTATCACAGAAATCAATTCCGATCGAAAAAATGAAATCACTTTTGTTCTGAATTGATTTCTGTGACAGGCCTGATAAGCAATTTAAAATCCATGATACACAACTTCGAATATAAAAAATAGTTTTTTAAGCCGCATAGTTTCATTTTTGTTATTAAATGTTTCATAAAGTTATTTATTTACTTTTTATATTTTTAATTAGGCTTAAGTTCATTAAATTTAATTTTCATTAAATTATTTTTATGAAGAAAGGAATTTTACAAATTTCAATCTACCAAATTTCGATCTACCAAAGGTTAAATACAATTTGGTTTAAGGATTGATGTTTGACTAATGACGTCAGCAGTCGTCGATGGCTGCGAGTGTTAAACGGCAAGCCCTCTGAGGAGATTGAGTGGTTGCAATCGAAACATGTCAGGGTAACCTGTCCGTAAACACCTGGGTTCGAGCCCAGATTGAGTCAAGAATGAAAAATTATCAGTAAATTTTAATTGATTTTCATGTTGTAAAATTCCTTTCTTCATAAAAATAATTTAATGAAAATTAAATTTAATGAACTTAAGCCTAATTAAAAATATAAAAAATTTGGATTAAAAACCATAAATAGTTCAATAAAATAACCACAATACTAATAGTTATTTATTTACGTAAATATTATTTACTCGTGCTGTATTCAACTTAAAAGTCAAATACTTTACGCACAAGGTTTACATGGACATAAGAGCCCTGCACAATTCTATTTTAGCACACATTCAAATTTTATTTCAAACTCTATACTGTAGCGTCGCTTTCTCAAACAAATACTGACAAGAAGTGTATACGCCTTAAAGCAAAGAACAAATGGTTCACCATAGTGAAAGCGCGGGTATAACAAATACTTTCAAAAATTAATAAGGTAATGACAAATACACACATTTCTATATTTTCTAAATGTGAACTTGGGATATACATACATACGCAATATTTTGTATGTGTTTTGCTTTATTGTTTATATTTCAACAATAATTCTTTGCAAAAATAGTTCTTTGGATGCGTACGTCACATATGACACACGAGTAAAGATCAAAGGTTCTTTGTATGCATCTCATGGGGTCTTCACCTGACAATTTGCTATTATAAAAAACGCCAAACTTAATATAAAAAACGCCAAACTTAATATAAAAAAAAGATGACAAAAATATAAGTTTTTTTATATAGACTTTGACGTTTGGTATGACCAAAAATTGTCAGGTGAGGACCCTATGTCTGTACATACGACATGCAAGTAAACATCACAAATACTCGCAAACTTCACGAGGTAATTTTCAAATACTATTAGTAAAGGCAAACATGATTTACTGTAATGCAACAAATACTGTCTAGAGTGTATTTATTTGAATTCTTGTACCCACACAATACTTTTTAAATTGTACTACAAACTTTACCGCAAAGCATTTGACATTGTGGTTGTAAACAAACGTTTTTTAAACACATTTAATTTTTGTTGTGTGCAGTGTTGTCATATCGTAAGTTTTATCTTTATACCCTCCACCACAATTAGTTGTGAAGAGGGTATATTAAGTTTGTCATTCCGTGTGAAACTTTTTTATTATTAATCTCAGACCCCATAAAGTATATATATTCTGGGTCCTTGAGTAATTCTAAGTCGATTTAGCCATGTCCGTCTGTCTGTCCGTCTGTCCGTCTGTTGAAAACACGCTAACTCTCGAACAACTCAAAAGAAATGAACAAATTTGGTGCCAAATAGCTTGTAGCTATCCTAAGCAGTTTGGAATTGAAATCCAGCAAAATCGGATCAGTAAGACCAGAGCTATGAATCAAAATGTGGAACTACCACCTAAAAAAATTTGATAATTTTGTTACAAAAAATAACATAAATGCTGGAACAAGGCACGGAATGAGATAAGATTTTGCAAAAATTTGTTTTATTTGACTGGAATACACGCTGTTTAATTTCGTTAAGATCCGTCCATAATTTACCCTAAGCCCCATATAAACAATACTCCCGGAAAACAGTTTAGTACGCCTAAAACCGTAAAAAAATAACGCTAGCGTAACAAAATTTGGTACGTCACAGTTTTTTAGGACAGGAAATAACACTGTGAAATTTCGTGACGATCGGTCCATAATTTACCTTAGGCCCCATATAGACCCTACTACCGTAAAACAGTTTAGTACGCCTAAAACCGTAAAAAATAATGCAATCATAACAAATTTTGGCTCGTCACAGTTTTATAGGACTATAAGTGATTCTGTGAAATTTCGAGATGATTGGTCCATAATTTACCCTAGGCCCTATATAAACCCTACTACCGGAAAACAGTTTAGTACGCCTAAAACCGTAAAAAATAATGCTATCAGAACAGAAATTGGTACGTCACAGTTTTAAAGGACTAGAAATGACGCTGTAAAATTTCGTGATGATTGGTCCATAATGTACCCTAGGCCCCATATAAACCCCGGAAAATAGTTTAGTCGCCTAAAACCATAATTAATAACAAATCGTCACAGTTTAAGATAATAATAACATCATACAGATATTTCTCCCTAAACATTCGAACTGTCGGTGAAGGGTATCAAAGATTCGGCACAGCCGAATATAGCACTCTAACTGGTTTTTTTTGCAAGTTTTTGAGATGCAAAAAAGTTTTCAAGTTTTTATTTCTAAAAAGTTCAAGTTTAGGTATTATTATTTGGTAAAAAATAAATCGTCACTCTGTTTAGTTCTTTTAAAAATATATGGATTTAAAACGTGAAGCTTAACAAATGGACGAATTTGATTTTTATTTAATAGATTTTTTTAAGTTGTAAAAAAAAGTTTTTTTGTTAAAAAAAAAAGATTTTTTTCAAAACTCAAAAGCTTTTAAAAAGAAATATGACAACACTGGTTGTGTGTTTAATTGTAAAATACATTTATGCTGGTCTTTAATGGACAGATAGCATCGTTAGATCGATTCAAAAAGTGATTCTGAGCCTATTTGTACACCATGGGGTGTGGGTATAAAAAATAGGAAAAAAATTTAAAAGTTTTTCTTACAGTTATCAGGCAAGTTTTTCAATATTTTTGCGTTAAAAACAAATGTTTGCATATTTCTCCAAAATTTTTAAAAAATCCTTTATTGCATGAATTTCTTTCAGAAAGTCTGAGTTTATTGGTGAGAGGGGATGAATTCTTGCCTCCCCTCTCAACAATAAACTGAGACTTTCTGAAAGAAAACTTTCATAGTGTGAACCCAGACTTAAAAAAAATATGTTTTTATATTTCTCCTAAAAGACTAGGTGGGGATCTTGAATAAAATCGAAATATTACTGCAAAGGTTTCTTTTATTAAAGGCATTTAATTAAACATTTTTTTTTTAAACAGTAGAAAAAAAGCCTGCATTTTTGGTAGAAATTTGTATTTTTTTATTTAACTTCATTATCGTTTTAGTTATTATAGAAAAAAGATTGTATTTTTTATTCTGCTAGCCAGCACAGACCGAAATAATTTTTTCTGATTTATAATTGCATATTTTGTAAAAATATTGTGTATTAGTGATTAAAGAAGATTGCTTTGTCTTCAAAAATGTTTTTTTTTTCTTAGTTGGCTTGCATTCATAGCTGCAAGCTAAATTACTACAAAATTTAATATGCCACAACTTGGAAGAGAAAAAAATTACTAAAGTTATAATCACAACAGATTATTGGTGGTGGTGGCGTTGGTGTTGGTTGGAATGCTAAGACCATACAGTGAAGCCGCATTGGTTCCTATTGAATTGTATTGGATTGCTTTGATTCAGTTTAAGGTGATCACACACAAAGTTTAAAAACGATGGTTTTGGTTTATAACGTTCATACATATACATACGTACGAATGAACAAACAAACAAACATACATAAACACTCAAAAAAATCCATGTTACATCTTACTAAAGAAACTTTCATAGCTACTTTTCCTTGTACTACATATTTTCAAAAGTTTCGTAGATAATACGAAAAAAGTTTATTCCAGCATTTGTTTAAACTATTTTTCGTAAATAATGCAACATTTTTTATGTTTTACAAAATATCTTTCGTCAAATGGTCATGGTCACTTTAAGTACAGTTACGATTTTATAGCAAAAACAATTTTATCGTAAGCGACAGATTTCATACAAAATTTATATGAAATAAATAAAAAACTCTCTCCGGTAAAATTTGATTTTTGGCGCTTACGTTATTTTCGCGGTTAGGGCTCGATTAAACGACACCAAAGAAAATGTATTGTATTTTACGAAATAATTTTGTAAAGAATTTTATTTGTGTTTTTTTTTTTTAATAATAAAATTATTTAACGAGAAATTGCAAGTGAAATTACTTAAAAAGTGCATTATTTACAACAGTTTTGTTGTTTTATTTTACATTTAACCTTTATAAAATAATTTAAGTTTGTTATGTTATTTTGTAAATTTAAAATTTTTTTTAAAAAATGTTGCTTCCCATTTACCTGGTTCAACACAACAGACGTCGACACGCAGTAAAAAATATATGTATGAGTGAAGATGTCTTCGTCGAACATTTAAACGGGAAGTATTATTATAATAGATGAACAAGATGAAACTTTAGGAGACTCACTTCATTCTGAACTGCTTTTATCTTTAAAACTACAAGGCGAAAATCATTAAGCAAAGAAAAATGCTATTGATATCCAACACAATATTGTGGAAAATGTTAGCGATACGATCCTTGTTAAACATAAAATCAATACCATTTAAATGACATTTAAGTCAAATTAAAAATATGTACCTTAACGAATGCCATTCAGAGCATCAAACGCAGTCATGGTTGGTCAAACATAATAATGAACATGAAGAGTTTATAATTAACGAAGGATTTGGAAATAAAGAGAACGTGCTGGACTACATCCATTAGCATTTCAACTTACATATCTCAAACAAATTTTAAAAATTCTTCGAAAAAAAATTTTATAAATAGAAGGAATAAAAAAACGTTGCAAGTTTATACAATAAGAAAAACTGTAATGACGAAAATTTCCACTGGGAATCTATGGTTGTCCAATAACATTCGCATACCATTGTCTTCCTATTGTTATGAGCTGCGCTATTTTTTTTAAAGTCCATTGAGCATATTTCGGCTAAATGAATTATAAATATCATTTCTAATGAATCATTTTTAAAAAAAAACTATCTGATTTGAAAAAAAAAAATTTACAAATTGATGAAATTCTTGTTTTAATTTAGGATTTTTGCAAATTTTTTTTTATTTAATAATATTTAACTGAAAATTCTTTGAAGTCAAGCTCTTAAGTAAGAAACTTAGTTTAATTTGAATTGAAAATGTTTTAATTGTAATTGATTACAATTGGAAGCAGTTGTGCTAGAGAAAAATTATTGCTACCAAACGAAAGTGATAAAAATTAAGTAAACCAATCAAAGATTTGCCTAGCGCAGAAGAATTTTTACCAAAAATATTAAAATAATTTTCTAAGAACAAAACTAAATTTACGAAAATACAAAAACGTTGATGTAATTTACAAAAATATTTATTAAAATGCACAATTTTTTTTTCGAAATTTATAAAAAGTAATTTTGTATTTTGCTAAAGCTTTTCGTAGTTTCGAATATTGTACGCAACCGTTTCATCGTAAGAAATTACACAAGATTTCGTACAATGTACGAAAGTTTTCGTATATATTTAAAAATGTGTTGCTTCTATCCTGATGAACCACAGTGTACAAGGCATGGATTTTTTGAGTGCATACATGAATACATTCATATACAAAAGTTGTGTACTATGTGCAAACATTCATATGGACACATGCAAATTTGTTATGGACAACCCAACAAACACAAGCTATTAAATATTTTAGAGCGACAAAACACTTTTATGCTTCAATAAAAGTACCACTTTTTTTCAACCAAAACCGCTAAATGGGTTTGCAAAAAATATAATTCTTTAGAGAAATATGCTGCATATGTGTTAAATGTTCTACATTTTTGTAATCGTTTGGCAAAATATACAACTGTGGGAACCATTTTTATATTTTGCGCAGAGATTTATTTAAGGGTTTTATACTGCCCTTTCTTAACTCAAGTACTTACTACTTTGTTTGTTCAATCGAGGTTTCATTTTGTTTGAAATAATAAATACCGCTCATAATTTGGAGAAAAGTTTGATTGAACACAAAATGTAAAAATTATTATATCGAGCCCTAACCGCGAAAATAACGTAAGCACCAAAAATCATTTTATTTCTTATAAATTCTGTATGAAATTTTCCGCTTCCGATAAAATTGTTTTTGCTTTAAAATCGTAACGGTACCTTATGTGACCATGACATTTTAGTAGATGATGCAATTGTTTTCAATAAATTCATTTATTAATAAAAAAAAATGGAAATTGAAAATGATGTCGCTTACGTTATTTTCGCGGTTTGGTTTTAAAATTGGTTGCGGTTTAGACCTACATAAATTAAATTATTGATCGACAATTTTTGCTTTTTTAACATTTTAAACTAGATTGAGTAAAATATCATGATTCGTAATAGCTTAAGCCGAACTTGAATGATTTTCAGGAGGGGGAATTATATTTGAGCCTTACCATGGCTCAATCATCCACTCATCCCAAAATTCTGTAGAGTGATTTCTGGTTTTAAAAAACATTAATTTGAATAAATTTCAATACAGCGGTGAAACAAGTTTTAGCCAGTGTTCGAAAGTAAACACTTAATATCGCTCCTTAGTGTTCGGTTCGGCAGATTTGTGGAAAACTCAAACGCTAATAGTGTTTGTGTAGAAAATCATTAAAAAATAGCGTTTCCCTGTTAATCATCTGTTTTTATCAAACTCAACAAAAGATGAGAACATTAAATTCCATTCGGTTTTTTTTTTTTAAATACACAAAATTCATTTTGTTCGGTTCGGCTCATACCCAGCTGGCATTTTCAATCGTGTGAGAGATACTGGGAGTCTCATGAAGAGCGTCTGATCGTCGATGACCGAATTTTTTAATCGTTGAAGATTCCTCACAAGAATGAGATTCTTCCATGGCACAGCGAAATACGCTATTTCAGTCTTTGTGGGAACCGTTTAAGACGTGGGTAAAGATTATCTAACGAGTATTTCATGTCAAGAATCGTATAAGACTCATGTAGATATTCTCTTACAACTCGTAAAATACTCGCCGCATAATTGTTGAAAATATGATTTTTACAGAGAGTTGTAAAAGTTTCATTCGATGATGGTTTGAGGAGAGATAAACAATGTGTAATATTGTTGTTTATGTACTCTGAAATTAATCAAAGATTTTCTTAAGACTTGCATATAGCAGCCGTACCTAAACAAAAGCGCTACGCGTTTTTTAGTATTTGAATACAGCGGCCTCAACGCTTTGCAGTTGGAAAACCGATTTTCCGGCTCGTTTAATAGTGAAGTTTGTCGCTATTGTTAATTAATAATGGCAATTTAGCTATTTTTTGGTCAATCTAGAGTTTTTATCTATATTTTTATTTATAAGAAATAAAAAGAAAGCTATCACTCCTGTTCATGACACAACGTTGACGCTCTTGCTTTACTTATATGCCATACATCAGCGTAAAAGCTAAGCGAAAGAAAACGTTCCGCCTCCCGCTCTTGTTAAGGTACGGCTGTTAAAAATTCCAAGATTAAAGAACAAAATTGACAGAAACTGTAATGTTTTATTCAGACTTTGAAGACTGAAAAAAATCGTCACTTTTTAGAAAAAAATCAGCAAATCGGCACTTTGCTAATTTCAGAACAAAAAATCGTCAAATCTGGCTGCTAAAATTTATGGTTTGTTCATTTCATTACCAATGTAAAAAAAGAAACATTATAGATAACATTAAAGTATATGTTTGTCTACAGTATCACTACAATTATTCTGTCTTTTAACGAATAACAGACAAAATATTATGTTCGGCTCTTTCTTGAAAATAGTTACGAACGGTATTAAGGGTTGTGTTCATCTACACAATCACTAAAAAAAGATATCGGGTCTTTTAAGACCGAAAGTTCGTACAATGTATGTAAAAGGGTACAATTTAGACCAGTGATAACCACTCCATAGACTCGCGAGCCAGTCAATAATCGTATTTTTCACACAGACACGGTCGGCAATTCACATGTATATTACAACTTTGTTCGTTTCAAAATATCAGACTATCATCAGTCTCTGCGACCGCACTCAAGCACATAATATCTTTATGTGCGTGCGTTCGGGGCTTTCTTAGTTCGGGGCTTGGTTATCACTGATTTAGACCAATCTTCACAAAATTTTACAGTGTGATTTTCAGTCGCATAAAACGAATTTTTACAAAATCTTCTTATATCATTCCGTGCATTATTCCAACATTTATGTTAGTTTTTGTAACAACATTATCAATTTTTAGGGAGATGGTTCAACATTTTGATACATAGCTTTGATCCTACTGAGCCGATTTTGCTGGATTTTGGTCCCAAACTGCTTAAGATAACAACAAGCAATTTGACACCATTTGACATTTCTTTTAAGTTTTTCAAAAGTGAGCGTGTTTTCAACAGACGGGCAGACAGACGGACATGGCTAAATCAACTTAGAATTACTCAAGGAGTCAGAATAGATATACTTTATGGGGTCTGAAATGAATAATAAAACAGTTTCACACGGCATGGCAAACTTAATATTCCCTGATCAAAATAAAAATCAAATTTATTTATATTTTTACATGCAAAAATAAAAGAAATCAATATCGTAGACCAAAAAAAAAAAAACAAAAAATAGTTACTCCTCGTCCAAATTATGAAACTGCATTCGTGTTCATACAATGAAACTTTTGTGTTGCAGCATTTAAGTATTTTGTATGCTTTCTCTACTACTTCTTCTTACTCTCAATAACAAACTCACAAAAACTGCTTGTACACGAAAAAAAGTACATTTTTCCATTCGTCTTTCCCTTTCATCATCAAACTCAAATGTTTCACAACCCATGCTTCATAATATAGACGAGGACTTATGGACTTGTGTATGCATGTCTAAGAGTGTCCCTTGTACGAAACAAAAAAACTCTAAACTTGTTTTTCTACTAGCATTTATTTGCAAAATATCAGCTCCCTGAAAAAACGTTTACCCGTGCCGAGTTGATGACGAATGTGTCGAATCGATCCGCATTATACACTATCCTACAAGTTCTTAAGCGGTATTAGCTTCGGTTGTATTTTGTATTAAAAATTATTATACACTATTGAGTTTTAAGACAACATAAATACAATCTATACAAGATGGCTTGTGATTATAAAAGACTTAAGATCTCGTTTTTAAAAAAAACAACATTGTTGTTGTATGAAAATTTGTTTAATAATAAGGTTTAATGTTACGGTGTTTTTATTTTAATAAAAATGAATCATTTAATAATTTATAATTTAAATAAAATAGTAGTTCTTCGAATTAGTATTAACCAATAAAATAAAATTTAATTAGGCTTGCCAGATCGAAATTGTCAAAAAGCTTGACATTCAGAAGAAAAAGCTTGGATTCTCTTGAAAATTAAAAATTCAATTAAATAAATAAATGAAAAATATATTGTATCACGTATATTTGGGAATAGCATGCAATTGAAATTCAGCCAAATCAGTACACAAATGGCTAAGATTTCAGTAAAAAAAATATTACTACTGCCTCTAGATTTTACCCATAAATCGAAAATACACATTAATCTTTACTTATTTAAAGTCTCGTATTTTTCAATTTTCACTTAGTGAATACAGGACCATAAACGCTAGGAAATTTGCCTCTCTATATTATGGCGAAGGGAACATAAGATTCGGTCACTTTTACTAGTTTTTTCCATTTGGTTTTAATTTTAACAAATTCGATACATTGTTGAATATTTTACCGTATTGAAGAAGAATACAATAACTAAAAAAAAAATTACGTAATACGTAAACAATTTTTAATTAACAAAAACTCGTCGTAAAATAAAATTTAAAAAAGAATTTTTATTATTGAACTATTTTTTTTTTTATTTTTATTTTGCAATCTATTAAAATAGATATTAAGCAAATTTGTTAAAAGCATCTTATTACAAAAATATAATAATACAAATATCAGTACATAATATATTGAGCTAATATTCAAGAAAAAAGAAACAAAAACAAAAAAAGTGTTAGAGTATATTCGGCTGTGCCGAATCTTTAAGACCCTTCACCAGATCACTCACTCACTAACGCACAAAATTCGAAAATTTGTTTTTGTTTTAAATGTAATTTTCTATGCGAACGTTAACGTTCGAAATCGATGAACAGGATGTTAATAATGTTTCTAGGTCAAATATTACCCAAAATTCCAAAACGTACCAGCTGTGGAACGAAAGAGTGTCAAAAAGCTTCCTCTTATATCCTTTTTAATTTAATTCAATGCTTCTAGGTCCAATACCAACAAAATTTCAAAAAGTATTAGTTAAAGAACGAAAAAGTACCAAGAATCCCTCTTACAGATTCTCATTCACTCAGGGCATTGCATATAAAATTTTATGTTTCTAGGTCCAATACTAATAAAATTAAAAAAAGTATCAGTCAAAGAACGAAAAAGTACCAAAACGATCCCTTTTACAGATTCCCATTCACTCAGGACCTTTTATGTGTAATTTTATATGCCTAAGTGCAATACTAACAGAAATTTAAAAGGTACCAGTTGAAGAACAAAAAAGTACCTAAAAGTTCCTTCATGTTGTCTTATCACTCAGGACATTGCATGTTGAATTTTATGTTTCTAGGTCCAATATTTGTGGCAATTAAAAAAGTATCAGAACCAAAAAGCTTAATAAAAAATATAATTTCCCGATGTATCAAATATTTCAATATAGTAGTGGGAGCCCATAATTAAATACGCATATGCCAAAGAATGGAAAAAATGTTTTGTAAAAAAAGTTACAACAATAGCTACGTATTCGCCCTTAAACGTTAAATTTTCGAGAAAGTACCATATTCGTATTTGTATTTTTAAATCAGTTTCGAATGTGATATAACCTTTATTTCTATGTTTATTGCTTTAAAAGATAGATGGGGTGACAAAAAAGTACAAAAATACAGGTTTTACGAGTTTACTCCTTTAGTTGGCCGAATTTCAAAAAAGTACCACCTGTCCGCTTATTGACCCCTACTAATGCATTGCATTGTGTTGGAACTAGGAAAATAGGTTGTGGGAAGGAGAAAGGAACAACGATAAGTATAGCATTTTTTCTACTTGTTTAGTTTTGGAGATATGAGTGAGGTTAGATCTCTTCTAAAACATTCATTTATATTTTCTGAGTATAGGAGGTTTAGCGCCCCTGGACCCTATCCTAATCATTTTAGTGGAACCTTATATAGCCTTTGTACGTTAGGAGGTTCCATTCTTAATTTTATTTATTTATTTGAAAACATTTTGTAATAACAAAAGCCTTCGTGGCTAGGGATGCCAATCGGGATTGATTTTAGAAAATCCCGATCCCGAAATTCCGGGATATCTGGATCCCGGGATTTTCTAAATAAACAACACTTATTTTATTTACTTATGAATTTTCAAAAGGTATTATATATATAACATTTACATATTTTTAAAAAAGAAAAATAAGAATTATAAAAATAAAAAATACAACTGAAATATAATATTTAATATTTTTTTTTTTTTGTATAGAGTATAAAAATTCAATAAAAACGAATATTTTTGTACACAAAAGTTGATATATTGAAAATCCCGGGATAATATAAAAAAAATAATTTCGGGATTCGGGATTTCCCGTTTGTCATCCCTATTCATGGCCAAACCATAATATTACAATTGATATTTTTGTTGAAAACGTTTTTAAAAACGGACCTCTAACAAACATAGAAACATACAAACTTTTCAGCTTTATAATATTTGTATATATGTATATATATATATTTGTTCCTTTTACTCTTCTGGGGAGCATAGGGCCGCATAATATTAGTATAAATGTAGGTATAGATAATTAGTTAATTGAAGCCTAGCCAGGAATAACGTTGTAAACGCCACATTGTGCAAAAACAGTTTTTTAGCAGATAACCGTTAACCTTACTCTCTTACACAGTTTGAACATCAAATCAACCAAAACTATGCACCTTAACGCCTTCAAAATGGCATACAAAGTGTCAGCCAGTGGAAGAACATTGCAAATTACTAACAAAATATTGAATCCGAAATGGGTTTGCAGTGCGGAATAATGTTTTAAAAGTCTTTTGCATAAAATTTTTGCTATAATTATTTTTATTAATAGAAAAAACAAATTTTTAAAACAAATAATGCTGTCTGCCAAAAACCTTTTTTTGCTCTCCTGAAAAATTAATTTTTTGTAACTTAAAACGTTATTCGCGGCTGTGCTTCAATTATAAAGTTTTGTTTATTTATAAAACTCTGTTGTTTTAATTTTCTTTAATACCGATTTCCTATGTTCGCTTGGTTAGTATTTTTTTATTTGTTTGTAAGTGTGTGTATGACATGAACATCAACACCCGCTGGAAATCTAACTGCTGCAAACATTTTGGTACAAAATACCTTAACACCCAAATAACACAGGATGAGATTAAAGAAGACGAAAGTAAAGGAACTTTAGTCACGATTTTTTCGCTATTACAGGTAAAACTGTATCGAACCTGGGTGCTGTAAAAATTTTTTAAATCAAAAAATTTCAAAATTATAAAATCAAATTTTTCTTAAATTTTAAAAATTCTTATGGGTTTTTGTTTACTTAAAGCAAGTTTACATTGCAACGAAATCTATTGCTTTCGAGATGTCGAGCAAAATCTAGATGTTTTTCACTAGATTTCCCATAAAAGACAAAATCTACATCGTGACTAGATTTTGACGAAATAAACATTTTAATACAAAACAAAAACTGTTAAAGGCGTCCGAAAATTTTTAAAGTTGGGGCTAGGAGCACCACACAAGGAGGTGCACTTGCACCATTATTTTGCAATCGGAATATTAGCTACATGCTAAAGGCTATGGAAAGGTAGTGCGGCTGCCAGAACTGTTGCGCATGAAGATGACGTGCCAGTTGTAGCTATGGGTAAGGTTCTTAGTCTACCATCTTAAGTTTTGGAATTCGCACTGGAAGTCCTATTAAAATCGTGTCATGGCTGTGGGCTCAGAAACATTGGGAAACACATCCAGATGCTAGGGCTCCTTAACAATAACCTGTGTAATAGTTGCGACGACGAGAAAGAAGAAAAATCAACTTGATCAAACCGTTTGGGTGAGGGATGCATACAAATGTCGGCAGTCGGGTAAATTAGAACCCCTGGAGACAGTTAAACATGGTAACACAACGGGAACTAATTGCTCGACTCACATCAGCTGTGCTTGATTGCGGCTGCAAATGGAACCTTACTTAAAACTGTTAAAAAAATTTTTAAATGCCTATTTCTTAATACATATGTATGTGTTACAGCTGTGGTTGTTATGAAAACAAAATCTCGCTTAGTCAAAAAAAGGACAATGTAAATTCACAAAATTTTAAGGAAGTTTTTAAATCAAATCCACTAGAGTTCGCTGTAACCTAAACGGGGTATTAGGGATCTACTGTTATATACCCTTTACCACAGCTTGTCATTCACAGAAAAAAAATAAAAACTTATTTCAATTCAAAAATTTGTGAAATTAATAAAAAAATTAAACAACTTTGCACCAGTGAACACATCAATATTTTTTATATTAGCCCAATTCACAATATTGTAAATACCATAGCATACTTTTGGGATTATGGTTAAAACCATAACTATATATCGTAGCATTTGCAAAATGGTATAGTATATTTTTACTCTACACCAACAAAATATACAGCAATGCACTTGCTACTCTTTTGCAAATATGCAACGCCTAAGACCAATAGTTTATATTTACTCGAGTTGATTGCAAAACGACAGCTAACACTCAGTGAACCAAGCCGATCTGAAAAATGTTATAGTATTCACTATAATCCCAAAAGTATACTACAGTATTCACTATACCATTTTGCAAATGCTACGATGCAAGACCATTTGCACAAGATTGTGAATTGGGCTATTAATTACATTTTCTGTAGTAATGTTGTTGATATAAGTACTCGTTTAATTCACTTGATTAAATTTTTAATTCATATCGATTTCATTTTTGACTTGTGGTTTAATTGAAAACAAATTGGCTAAAATTTTCTATTTGCATTTTCTACAACACCGACCTTAGGCTCCAAGTTTTTCCTAAAATTTGCAAAGTTACCATTAATCTAGTTGCTAAAATTTAACTCAAAATATCTCTGTTTCCCGAAAATGAGTATTTTAGTTTTTTTATAACTTTTTCCGAAAATGATGAAAAAGGTGATCGCATCAGAAAGAGACAGAGAGTTATGCTGGTTGTCCCTTAAGGTAGAATAAGTCTTTACTTTCTGTTTCTATTCTGTTCCGTGCCGTTCTGTTACCAAATTGCAATAGTTACTTTTTCTGTAGCAACTTTCAATAACTGTAATGCAAAATCAAAAAGCAGTTTATTTCGATATAAATAAGTATTTTTTATTATTTTTTTTTGCTGTCACTTACAATTACTTAACAAGTTTTTTATTTTAACAAGTTGGACCGCAACAGAACAGGAAAACTAATCACTTTCACAGTTTTTTTAATAACAAAAACAAATCAGCTGATTTGTAACAGAACAGAAAGTAAAGACTAATTCTGCCTTTATCCCATATGTATTCCAAATGTCAAACTCCATACAAAAAAATTTATGGCCAGCATAACTCTCTTTCTGATGCGATCACCTGCATTAATTCGCCTTGATTTGAATCTAGCACAATTTGGGGGGGGGGGGGGTGCTTTAATACCATGTTCGATATGGCCATGATGATGGCTTTATCTCTCATTCAATAGGGAGATAAAGCCTTTTTTTCATTTGAATGGGAGATAAAGCCATCATGGTCGTAGTTCACATTAGCAATATTAGCAAGACACTAAAGTTGAGTATTGAAATCTGGCTTCGCATACTAAAGGTTTTCTGCGTGGCTTAGGGGTTTTTTCCTCCAGTAGGAGGAAATATTCTGAAACAATATGGCTTTATCTATCATTTGCGAAAAAAATATGGCTATATTTCTCATTTCGCAAAATTTTAAATATGACCTTACCTCTCAATGATTGGGCAATAAGGCCATTATGGCTTTATCTCCCATTCAATTGAGCAATAAAGCCATCATGGCCTTATCTTTTTGGAACACCATTTCTCGGTAAATTGGAAAAAACCTATCAAAATTTTTTTTTTTATTATACGATTTTTTTTTAGATTCTTTGAAACTTTGGCTTGCTTAATTGACTACTGACGTTTTGCACTGTATTGGACAAATTTGATTTCAGAAAATATTTAAAATTCTAAGAGTTTTTTAAATCCTTTCTAGATTTAAAGGATATGTTTCGCGTTAAAATAGAAAAATACATTTTCTGGATTTCACTGGGAAAACAAAAATATTTAAATTTTTTTTATTTACATATTTAAATCTGACTGACTGACAATGAAAATGGTAAAGTTCGTTGTACAAAGGCAAAGATTTTTTATAGGTAATGATAGTTATCTGGTTGCAACAGTCATAAGAGGAATAAATATACATGCAACAATAAAAGAAGAAAAAAAAGGAATATGACGAAAAAAAACACACACACAAAATTTATAACAAAACACTGCCTAGAATCTAGTCATTGTTAAGCCAGTGAGCTCCGAGAGTATGCTCTTCTAGAAATGTGGTTCAGTGTGGATAGATGGATGGATGGTTGTGGTGTGGTGTGGTAAAAAGTGTTATTGTTTGGTGTTTGGTCTTGGTTGTTATGGTTTTGTTGTATTAGCGTTGGTGTTGCCAATGCCATTGCCACTGATTGTTACTTTCGTACTGCAGATGCGTCGATTTTTTCATTATGTGTTTTTTTTGTCAGTTTGTTTTTTTTTTTTTTTTGTTCTTTCGTATGACTTTCGTTCTGTGTTCATGATTATTGTTTTGCTTTTTAAACTGAAGCTTTTGAATTCAGGCGTTCGAATTTCAGGGATTATTTATTTTTTTTTGCACTCGCTCACAAAATTTTTCCACTTTAATTTCCATTTGAAGTTTCTTATACTTGGCGTGGTATTGTATTGAATTGGTAAGGTTGGCTTATAACCGCTTAGTTTATTTTTTCTTTAATTCGACGCAATCAGGCGGTATGGAAATTGCTTTATTCATATTAACTTTTTTTTTAGTTTGTTGAATTTTTGTTTATATAGATTCAGATGAAGTACAACATAAAAGTACTATATCTCCTTCACCATAAAGAGTATAAGAAAAGTATAAAATTATTATACAAACTTTCTTGCAAATATTGTTTTTGCCTAGCAAGTCAAGACACTAATTAAAAATTTCTTTCTTTTGGATTTAAAACAGACAAAGATTTTTAACGCATTCGTTTTTAAGGATATCCAGACTAAATTTTTTTTAAAAACAAAAAGAATTTCAAAAAGTCTTGGACAATAAATATTTTTTGGCTCATCCGACTGGTACTATTCATTCAATAAAAGGGTGTCCTTAAACTTAAATTATTGGAGAAGTGAAGTGCTGCTGACAGTTTAAGGCAAAACAAATAAATTCGTTGATTGGGATGCTAAATTTTTGGAAAATTATTTGAAGCTATAAAACTGCGATCGGCAACCTATACTATCACATTTTGCGAGTGTGTGCGTTGTATGAATTTTACATATGTTGTTGTTTATGGTATTAAATCGTCTTTTATATGTGTGCACACGTACGTAATGAAAGAGGATAAAAGAGAAAAGGGAATACGCGGCGCCCTGATTTTCCCGATCGCAGCTATAAAACAAAAGTTTCGCGTCTACAAAATGACACTGTTTGGTGCGAATTTTGGGCTGATGGTTTCGTTTGATCATACTTTTTTGAAAATAAAAGTGATTTCGGGAACCGGGTTTATATGGGACCTATGGTTAATTTTTTACCTATACCAGCATAATATTTGTCACGATATAGTTAGTCGCCATCGTAAAAGTTATTGTCGCCAATTTGCATGTCAATACCAACATTTATAAGGAAGTTATGGTATTTAAAGTTATTTTCGGGAGTAGTATTTAAATGGGAGCCATGGTCGAATTTGGATCGATTTAATTAAAATTTGGTAAGAAGATTTAGATTGCAGCTAAATACGTTTGGACCAACTTTAATCTAAATAACAACATACAAAGATATTTTATGGACACAAAAATTTAATTTCAGATAGAAGCTTGTATGGATCTATTGGAACTCATGGACCGATGCTTAACATTTTCAACAGGCTTGGTCCTTCCAACAATTTGAACGCATGAACCAAATTTCATTAAATTATCTCCAAAATGGCGTCCTGTACATCAACATGCACCGAATAAAAAAGTTATTATGGACCAAAATTTTAAAGTGTTATCAACATCAGCACAAACTTATAATACGCTATCGGTTAAGAAGAGGCCTTAAAGTTTTACTTACAAAACTACTTCTCTTAATTGATGGACTTTCTTGGTGCATAGGAAATAAGCTCAGTAGTTTACTTTTTCGTCAAACAAAATGCCAAGATCCATAATGACGTTTACCGACTCATTGATATAATAGTGACCAAGAGCGTCACAACTTCTCAAAACTGTCATGTGCTTGCATTTTTAGATTAAGTTCCTTTAAATTAATGTTACACCAATTATACAACTTCAGTCAGTATTAATTCATTAACCAAAATTGTAAATAGTAGAATGGTAGGCATAACTGAAGATCCTTTACGAAAACCGTGTTGACATGGCGTAAGTAAGGGCGATACTTAATGTACGAGAGAGTAAGTAATACATTTTTCAGAAAGTTTTGGAATAGCGCTAAGTTTACCTATGCCTCTATAATTTATTATTGCCACATTTGAATAAATGAATTAGATACGACTCTTTCCAAATTTTAGGGAAGTAGCCAAAATTTAATAAAGTATTAAATATAATAAACATAATACACAAAATTGTTTGAATAGTGTACATTCGATGTTAGAGTAAGTGGAGGCAAAATATTCAGCGAAAATGTTGCTGATTTCCGACTTTTTACTTGACTCTGTACTAAGATATTGCATAACTTTTGGAGTGCCACAATACTTCCTTTTTGAGTTAACAAACGTTAAGAACGACCTCGGATAATGATTAAAACTACGTTTAATTTCTTGTAAACCCGTTATTTCTGCTACTATTTGATTAAATTTGTATGACGAGGGGTATTTGTATGAAATGTATTGGAAGCACTAATAAACTAAATTTCGAAAATAAATCGAGTTCGAGCCTTTCTGCATAAGAACAACGATATCAACTTAATTCTGTTTGTATATACATAATTAAAGCAATGGTTTTTGTAATAAAGTTGTGTAATTGGCATATTAAAATTTTGCGAATCAATCAATGAATGCAACAACAGCGGTTAGAGTTTTTGTTATTAGTTGCAGTAAGCGAGGGCGCACTGTTTATTTTCTTAAGCCATTATGTTTTTTTAATTAAGAAACCATAATTTACTTTTTGCCATTTTGTGCTTCAAAGAAATCATGGGAAACATAGCGATGTAAAGATATTTTGATTTTACTTAGTCCTAAGTATATATCTTCGTTCCCTTTAGCTAAAATGAGCTTTAAGCTTTTTTTTTTATTTTTAATCATAGCTAGTGTTAATAATTACTGTAAAGTTTAATTTTTTTGCATTTTAGTTATGGCAAGTATGTAATAAATGTTAAATCAATATTTTTCTGCTTTCCGGACCGGTTGGTTGGTTAAATCGTATCAAAAAAAAAAAAAAAAAAATTATTTTTTGTATTTTTCTTTTTTTTTTTAAATTTATACACACGTTCTTTACTTTGAAGTGATTTATGCTCTCATAATAAAGAAAAAAAAAATCTTCTTTAATTCCTTTTTTAGTTTTTGAACAAAAATAAAAAAAAAGTTTATTCCTGAACTGCTATTGTAAATGTAATTGGTTTTCCTTAAGCAATAAAATCAAGCATTTCGATTTCGTATTATTATTACTGGGCACCTACACGTTATTGTTCCATTATGATTACAAGTTACTTTTTATTTGCACTCGTACGCTCTCTGGTTGTGCTGAGTTCAGATCAGTTCAGTTTAGCTAAGTTGAGTATATGCAGAGTTTGGATGGACGGATGGATGGCTAGATAGACGAATACATTAATTTACTCTTGATACGAATGGCTCTGTCGTAGGGTTTCTATGTGAAAAGATTTTGCTGTGGAAATTCTCGGGGAAATATTTTAATGATTACCAGGATTAAGGTTTCGGAAAATTTTGGGAATTTTATCACACAACTCGCTATTATATTGAAGATATGACATCAATTGGTCTTATAAAATTAAGTAATCATGTGTATTTTTTTTTTAGGTAAAAAAGGTATTCAAAATTGGTTTAACAATAATGTTGCTAAAAATCTTTTCTTGAAATTTTAAGCGATCAAGCAAAACGTTAAGACCTCGCTACTCTTACGTCAATGTATACGTTGCAGATCATCTGTTACGTTTTCCTTACCAAGCTTATGTATAAATACGTTGTCTTATTTAAACGGGACGTTGCGATGCGGATGAACCTGATTAAGGGCTGAGTTAGCCAAACGTTGCTCTACACGAACTGTTAAGCACAGTTAACACGTTTGTACGCTTACAGAACGTGTTATATGTTTTTCACATAACGTAAGTTGTTTTGTCGAAAGTCCACAGATAATCTGTGGCATTTTGACAAAACATTTTAAGTCAAACTTAAAAAGTTGAAAAAAAATGTTGTCAATCATACGAATTTTCATTAAAAAAAACATTGTTGTTTACGTTTTTAAAACGTTGTATTATAAACGAAATTTTTCTTTAATTTTGATTTATTTTATTTTTTGATAAAAAGGATTTTTTCACCGAGTTTTTTTTTTTTAACTTTTTTGCTATCTTATGTTTGTTGATAATGAGAATATTTTATGGACGTGCACAACATTTTTTAAATTTTTGTACAAAACGCACAAGTAACAAAAGCCAAATTTTTATAAATTATATGAACAAGTACATTTTAACACGTTTTACTATTTTTACTATTTGATATCCTCCACCAAAGTATATCAAGCAAGGACCCTCAATAATAATTATGTTCGTTTTTCAGGTACCAAAAAATTTACCACTTTTAAGAAATATTCTATAACAATTGCTTTTAATTATTGTGCATAATGAAAATAAATATTTGTTAAACATAACTATGATATCTAATTAATATCATTTTACATTGGCTCATAACTACTGTGATCGATAAATATTTATTTCTCTTACAGATAACTATTAACAAGGATTTTTATGGTTTTTATTTACGATAATAATTATTTTGAATATTTTCTTGATATTAATGGTTTTATTTTTGCAGATTATGCATGTACATTAGGGGTATAACCAATTTTTTGGCATAGTACCATGAGGTCAACCATATCCTAGTAACCACGAAAATTATTATCTTTTGTAATTTTACTCAAAAAAGTTCACGCACCAATTGGTTTTTCTAAACCAACGCAATATTGAATATTCATAATTTTATACGGTGTTTTTTATTCATTTTTAATTTTTTTTCATTAAAAAAGGGTAAAGATACGTTTTGGTTTGCGGAAAAATTTCTTACTATCTCTAAATATTAATGTAATTTCACACTTGAGCTATTTTTTGTTTTAAATTAATATATTATAAATTTTTCTTAACCAAAAATAAAATTAAAAATTTACAAAACTTCATCGCGGTTGGTGCGTGAACTTTTTTGAACTGAGTGAAAAAATAAATATACGTTCCATTATAGTTTTTTATGCTCTATCGGACTGTGCTATGCCAATTTTGATATTTTAACAAATAATTATTATTGTGGTTATTTTGTTGAACTATTTATGGTTTTTAATCCAAATTTTTAATATTTTTAATTAGTCTTAAGTTCATGAAATTTAATTTTTATTAAATTAAAACAGGAAAAAACAGAAGTAAAGGAAAAAACATGTAAAATCAATTAAAATGGATAATCATTCAGGAAAGCAAATTTCGATCTACCAAATGTTAAAATACAATTTGGTTTAAGGATTGATGTTTGACTAGTGACGTCAGCAGTCATCGATGGCTGCGAGTGTAAGACGGCAAATCCATCTGAGGAGATCGAGTGGTTGCGATCGAAACATGTCATGGTAACCTGCCGGCCAGGGTTCGAGCCCGAGCCACGTCAAGAATGAAAGATTATCAATAACAATTTTAATTAATTTTCATGTTGTAAAATTCCTTTCTTCACAAAAATAATTTAATAAAAATTAAATTTCATGAACTTAAGCCTAATTAAAAATATTAAAAATTTTAACAAATTGTTAAAAAGTTATATCCCTAATGTACATATATACATACATATTAAAATGAGTTATAACAGTTATGTTATTCCTTATTCATAACTATTAAAAATAATTAGTAATATATCTATCGAATAGTAACACTTTTGTTAGATACCCATAATAGTTATCATCAATTTTTAAAAATAAAAATTGGAAATAATAATTTCGTAATAATTATTCCAATTTTTATCGAATAAAAGTTATAACTATGAAGTCCTTGATATCAAGACACATTTTCGGGCCAATCCTGGACCCTGCAAAACAAAATTATGTT
This sequence comes from Pollenia angustigena, assembly GCA_930367215.1. NCBI lineage: Eukaryota > Metazoa > Arthropoda > Insecta > Diptera > Polleniidae > Pollenia > Pollenia angustigena. The sequence goes on along the minus strand of OV884061.1, from coordinate 18,188,892 downwards.
ATGAGGTGAAGATTCAAATAAGATTTCTTTGTGCCGAATATTATATGAATGTCAACAGCTACATATACGAGATGCGAGGAGGTTTATATGGGACCTATGGCAAATTTTGGACCTAGCTGAAGTTTGCGCACAAGGTTCATGGGCAGAAGAAAGTTTTTCTTGCTATAAAATCGTAACGGTACCATATGTGACCATGACATTTAAGGAGATGCTGCAAGTGTTACCAATAAAGTCATTTATTAAAAAAAACATTATTGAAAATTATGTCGCTTGCGTTATGTTATGTTCGCGGTTAGGGCTCGATATTATTTAAATTAAAATCTAATATAAGGAAAAAAGTATGTATACGTTTTCGGGAAAAGAAAAAATCCGGAAATTAGGAAACCCTACGTAGCAGTGAACTGATGTTGATGTTAGTGTTGGTGCTCTTTTTTCACATGTCCGTCCGATGGTTCCTCTGTCTGTCTGTCTGTTATTGTTTTTCGCTTCTCTCCTAAAAAAATCGAAGCTTAAAATTTTTCAATAATATGCATGGTTGAATCCGATCGATCGATGTTAATATTTTAATATGTATGTGTATGAGTATTTGTGTGTGAGTGCGTGTTCGAATGAATGTTCACAACGGCACTAATTGTAAATTTGTTGGATACACATAATCATTTTTGCATTCTTGAGTAATTTGTAATAATTTCCTTAAGGGTCAAAGTAAACCAACCAGCCAGCCAGCCAGCCAGCCAAAGTAACTAACCATCCAGCCAACATTTTATCTAACAACACTAAGCATTATATCAAGAATCACTTTAATATGTACAAATAAGTATAAATTTAAAATTTCTTTAAAAAAAATTGTTAGGCTCTTACAGGAACAAAATTTAGGAATTACTTTTTCTGTATAAAACAGAAAACATTCTTTAAAAAATCAAATATAGAATTATAAAAAATAAACATTTTTAATTTAAAAATTTAAAAATTATAAAAGCAGGGGAGGGCAATTTAGTTTAAAAAAATATGTAGTGTTTTTGTAATGGAATTTACCACAGGTGGAAGTCCGTTTTTATTTATGTTTGTCACTCAGCATGCACTTTTTTTTACTATATGAATCTAAGAGTCTATGAAGTATAAATATTCCGGATCCTTTTTAGCAACGGAGTTGATTAAACAATGTCCGTCTGACCTTCCGTGCAATTGTAAGATTCACCAAAGCGAAAAAGCATATTTGATTAATTTTTTTTTTAATGTTTGGTCAACAACTAATTTTATTGAGTCAATAAAAACAAGTAAAGTAAATAAATTGTCGGAAATTTTAAATAAATCAAACAAAATCTTTATTGATTTATTGATTGATTATGATGTTATAAATTCCCAATTTCTTTTCTAAGCCAAATGGGCTAAAATTTATGGTTGGGGGATAAGCTAGTTCCTATGCGCATTTTGCTGGTTGCTAAGGCCAGATCATCAGGATACCTTTTTCCAACGACTTTGGAAAAACTAAAGATTTTATATAAATAAAACTGTAAAGCGAATGAGAATTACAAACACTCAAGTCTTACTTGACAAAATGTGTAAAAAGTTTGTCTTTGCTTTGATTCAAATATTTTTTTATTGAATATAAAGAAATATTTATTATTAAATATGTTTTATTGAGTGTCATTTTCCAAAGCGCAATTTTATTAAAAAATTTTCGTTGAATAAAATAAAAAGTTTGTTGACCTAAAATTTTATTTTTAACAAGCTGTGTTGTTAAAAATTTCTTGAGATATTTTTTTCTGTGCATATAACTTTTACTTAGTGTTGCCAATGAAGAATTCTGAAATTACACTTGGTTGTGTACCAAATTACACATTTGTAGCAAAATTACACACCCAAATCGAAAATGTAGCTTTGCTAGAATGAATTCGACTTACAAAACCTTATTGATATTCCTTATTTGTAATTAAATTAAAGAAGCAAAGCTAATAGCCTTTTCACACTTGTCAACATTTAACATTTAACATAAATTTGCAAAGATGTTGGAATTTTCCCATAAGAAATACATTGGGCTAAAAATCAAAATTTTTCAACATCTTTACAGAATGTTACTATCTCATTTTGTTCCCTTTTACATTTTTTGATTCTTTTAGTGTCATCACTAGAAAAGTGGCAATAAATTCTGTTATTATTGTGACATCACTGACAAAATGGAAGTTGCTTTGAAAGCAGCGTTACCGTTTCTCAAGTTTTTCCTTTTTTGCAAGCCTTATTTTGCTTAATTTTGCTAAAATTATTAAACGAAAAGAATTAGAAATACATTTTGGTGTTATCTTTTGAAATGTTGGCACTTTTGTAGAAAAAAAGTATTTAAAAAAAATAAAAGGGTTTTTTCAGAAATGGTGACATTTTTTATTGATAGTAGATGTTAGATGTTTCAAGTGTGAACGCGTATTTCACATTTTCAACATCTTCCATGCGTTCCTCCGAAATGTATTCAAGTGTACAAAGGGTATAACCAATTGTTGTAAAAAGAAAGAACTGGATGAACATGTTAAACGTTACGTATCCACGCGCAGCATTTGTTTCCGAACATCGGCAGAAGAACAGCACTAAAATGTTTTTTACAAGCCTAATAGAAAGCCTATTACACTTGTCAATATCTACCATCAATTTTCTAAGATCTTGAAATTTTCCCATAAGAAATACATTGAGTTAAAATCAAGATCTCCACAAAATGTTCCTATCTCATTTTATTCCATTCTGCATCTTTCGATTATTTTAGTGTCATCACTAGAAAAGTGGCCATAAATTCTCTTAATGATGAAACAGAACTGGGGCTGAACGATGTTTTTCATACAGTTTGACATAAAATTATGCCAGAGAATGCGGTCGAGAAATAAAATCAATTTTATTTTGAGGACGTTTTTTCTAATGCTCTCACATAAATACAATTATTCTCTTAACAATGCTACCATACTTTCATTCAATTTCATACATTTTGTAAACAAAGAAAAATAAGAACAAAAGAAAACGAAAGAAATGAGAGAGAATTTGAAGTTACTGCCGACGTTTTAATTATGGGCTTAAAAATTTTTGCCTGAAGTTGAAGACTCAGTTCTGTTTCATCATTTATTATTGTGGAATAACTGGCAAAGTGGTATAAATATTTTGAAGCAGCGTTACCACTTGTCAAGTTTTTTCTTTTTTGCAAGTCTGTTTTGCGTTCTACCGAAACTGTATGCAAATCTACAAAGGGCATAAACAACAATAATTTTAAAAATTAGCTGCGAGTGGTTCTGTTTGATTAAAACAAACTTTGTGACTTAAGGTCCATAAAGTTATAATTATTGACGTTTTGGTCCACACTATTCGCAATATAAAAAATATATGGCGCAATCTGTAGCTCAAATTTATGTTTTATTTAATAAAACATTAGAAACTTTCTTCTTTAATTCTAAAATCTCCAGAATGTTCTCACATTTATTTTTATTAAATAGCGCAAAAGCAAATGTCAAAGAAATTAAAATCAAATTTAACAGTTTATGTTAAACATGCTATGCTATATTTCTGGAAGAAAACTTTCAAAGTGTTAACCCAGACTTAGCAATACAGGTACAATTTGACAGTACTCTACTCGTGGAGCAGGAAAGTGATATAAGACAGGGTGTAACAAACTGTTGACTGTTAAAAATAAATGAAAAGATGGGATTTAAAGTAAAATTACACAAAGCTACACATGTAGAAATGGCAACACTGCTTTTACTTGTTTTTCAAAGGCACGATAATTTTTTTAAGCTGCACAAAAATGTCTCGCTATTTCAGAAAAATGTACAGCGATAGTCTATCTCGCATCAACATACACATTTTATTTATTCCCCTTAAAAATGGATTGATGTGTTCTCTTTTTGAAAATAATGATGCAGAAAACTCAAACTTTTCTCGGGAAATTTAATGGCCAGCATGCTCTCTTTTAAAGATCACTTACAGATCTTAGGTGCATTTGAATACTTTTACAGTACAATGCAGCAACTTTAATTTAACCTAAATTGTGCTTTAAATTAAAGGAAGATTCCTTCCTCCTGGTAGGTTAAAGTTAAGTAGTAATAATGGAACACTTTTTATACGGCCGATAAAATCCTACCTTTAGCTATCGGTAAGTTGTGAAAACGGGGGTAAAAGTGCTACGAAAGGACCTGCAAGCAAGATGGTTTAATATTTCCAAGTCAAAAGAAACCATTAAAAGTAAATTTTTGAGAATATATGGAGAATATAAAGTTCGAAATCATATTTGGCAACGAAATGGAATATTATGGTACTATTTCTTTAGCTGAAAAACTAAAACATGCTACCTATAAATAAATGTTAAGTCCACAAAAGTCTATTTAAAATTGTCACATGAGTGGCTGGTATTCGTGTAGGAACATCCCTGCAGATAACGAGACTAGTCCATATATGCATGTAAAGAGTAGTCCATAAAGGAGTAGGAGTACTCCAAAACTACTCCAAATATATGGGTAAAAGGTGGTCCATTTAACATTGCGATGTCCTAGGAGGGGACCATAAAACCCACAGAAGTAGTCCCTAAACTACTCCATGGAGTACTAAAGTGGGTTATTTTTAAAAGTACTCCATGTTACTACAGTATGGACTGCACTTAAGAGGTAGTTTAAGCATTTTTCTTTTTCATTTTTTACTAATCGCCTTTTAAGGTGTGTACTGTAGTCTATTATTGCTTTTATTTGATGTAATTAATGTATGTACTCGGTATTTTTAATTTTTACCTTTTTTTCACAAATTTCACAAACTTTCACTTTTTAATAAACAATTAAAAATGGACACCATCAGGGCTACCAATGTTTAATACTGTAAACTATAGAAAAGTATACATCATGCAGCTGTTGGCATCACTGCATGTTAATTTCTTATAACATGGTCCATACTACAGTACATTGGACCATGTTGTAAGTAGTCCATTTAAGCCACAATGGACCACGTAGTCCAATATTATCTGTAGGGATATATTCAATAAATATTACTCCAAACTTTTTAACAATAAGGCAGAAATCGTCATCGCAGAAAATTTAAAATTTTTTTTAATCAAATACGCGATTTGCGTATTCATATATGAAAATAATTTTTTTCTGTGTAATTGTCGCTTATTCTGGCGTTCGACATAAATGTCTCATGTTTTCAATATTACTTCTTAAAGTTATCCTAGGGCAATCGGAGAAAACAAAAATTTGGTACCACATGGAACCTCCAAAGCCGATTAGAAGATTTGGCATACGCAGATGAGATATGTCTAATGTTATCATGGTATGTCAATATGCAAAATACAGTCGACGTTCTTATCTCTCAATCTAAATACTACAAATGGCCTAAATTTGAACTCCGCAAATTCTAATGCAATTCAAATAAATGCGGGTGCTTCTACTGCAAATTTTAATGGTGGGGATGATATAATAGAGAATATCAACTACTTCATTTACCATGGGAGTGTTACATATTTCCTCAGATGGCGGAGCAGGAAACGAAATTGTTAGTAGAATAGTAGGTATGGAAAATTTGGGGATCTCTATACCCGCACTAAACTACGTTTCTTTTCTTCGAATGTAAAATCAGTCCTCCTATAGACGATTGGATACGCTTTTAAACAAAATTCAAAAATTTATTAACAAAGAAACATTTCGAACATACCATAATTCATCATACAATTGCTGAAGAAATGTAGAAGAGACGATGCCACTGAATTGGAAATACCTTGCGAACAGTGTGACCACAACTAAAAAAAATTGGATGCTAAATGGGACTTAAAACAATGCTGAAAAAAATTCTAGATTTTCTTAAATAATTGTATCATTATAATGAATGAGTTAAATATTAATTTACCTGAAAACATTACATTTCTTTAAAAAAAAAACGAAGTTGATATAAAAAATTTATAAATGTATCGACTTCTAATAGCGCAAATATGTTGTATTTTTGTCTGTAATAGACCCCTGTAACAGCCCGCGCTTTGAAATTCAATTTTGTTAAATTTTGAATATAACAACAATAGCATTCTATTGCAGAAAAGCATATTACTTTGTTTTATCGACTTGAAAGTTCGTGAAAATAGTATTAGAAGCATCCATGACTCTATGCAATAAAAAATTAAGAGAAGTAACGTAGACGAAACTTGAATCAAAACGTGTGATGCCTAGATTTTACAGTAAAAACCAAATTTTTTTTTTTTAATTTAATTTCCAAATGTTTTCAGTTTTATTTAATAATAATTGATAGTAAATAAAAAATTTAAATTTAAAAAATTTACTTTTCTTACATATTCTTAATTTTTAGGAGCTCTTGCGCGGGCTGAAGATGTGACTTTTTTTTACTTTTTTTTTGCAGTTTTTATTTGTTTTGACGTAAGACAAAAAAATATTGCTATTAGAACATGATTCGAGAACTTTTATTTTTTCTCATACATCAGTGACCCAGGCTAATGTACATGCATAGATTTATTTAATAAAAACAATTCAGGAACATAAACAAAGTAAATAAAATACATATTTAAATACATGCTAATTAATGTATTTGCATAAAATATGCAAATATATCTTTCAGTCTTTTATAATTATGATAGTGCATAGAAAATATTCCTGAAAAATATTAAAGGAATAAGACTATTAAAGTATAAAAGCTTTATTAATTGTAATTTGACTTAGAATACGCATTCTAATTAACACGAAAATTTGTACATAAAATATTTAAAAAAATTTATTATAAAATTCAATATCCCGGACTTGCCAAAAATTAAAAATTGTCTTTTTCATTAATTCTTATGTATTGCAAAATTTTGGAATAGTTTGACAAAAGTTAGCGATTTTTTAACCAAAAATACAAAAGGCCCTATCTACAAAATATTAAATGATCAACGCTTAAAGCCCTAACCTACAGTTTGCAAAATATGCAACATTGTCAACTTAAATACAAAATATATGTATATGCAAAAACAAAAATTCTCATTGAAAACATAAAAGGCTATTCAACAGCATTTTCAGTAAATTTAATTACACATTAAACACATGAATAATTTTCCTTAACTGGCAAAGTGTCGGTCAAAATACCATTAGAATATGATCTGTTTTTATAACTTCAAAAGTAATGAAAAAATCTCTGCAACATTTATTCCACATCTAATGAAAATCAATGAATTGAATACCATCCCTACAAGAAATGCATAACCAAAACTAAAAAAATTACTAACACACTTGCAACAATGTAAAAATTTGTGAATTTCTTAAATTTAATATTTGCGATTGGAATCAAAGAAAAAAAATCAATTAAAATAAATATATAATTTGTGACTAAGTAGTGAGATAAAAAAATTACTATAAAAAAGTGACACCGCCAAAAAGCTGTAATCAGAATGCTAGGGGAAAAGAAGGGCGTATTGATGGCGGCTTCAGAGAACGTGGTGCTAGATTATCAGGAAACAATAGAGGTCATGTGCGAAAAGGTCGTTTTGAGAGGAGTGCTCGTTCAACAGGTAGCGGTCATTCGGGTGGTGGCTTTGGCCAGGATAATCGTTTAAGATTTGGTGATGATAATAAAGGAACAAAAAAAAAAAAAAAAAAAAAAATAGTTACAAATCCTGATGGCTTTTCAAGTATGTATATAATTGTTTGCCACAAATTGTTAACAAAATAAAATGTCTTTTTAAGATCTACGATTAATTGATTGGAAACACGTATGTTTACCTACATTTCCAGACTCATGCAAGAAGTGGAACCCAGAGACCTGCGCCGTGGGTTTTCATCGGCGGCGGCGGCTGACGCAAAAAATTGCTCGGCGGCGGCTCGCTCCGGCTGTTAGCCGATGTGGCTGTCAACCGATGGGATATGTATATTAAAATTACATGATGTATATTTGTGTAAACATATTTGTATGTGTTTATATTAAACAAACCATTTTTCAAACTATAATTCACTACTCATGGCATAAAATATGTTTTTGTTTAAACAGGAATCACATGTTTTCAATGACACAGGAAATCAAACATTAATTGAATAATTAGCTATTCCAGAGGTACAAAATTTAAAAGTTTTACATATAAAACAAATTTAATAAAAAACAACATCTTTTTTTAGAACTTCTATTTATCTTTGTTCGGCTTGAAAACGGTCTCTTAAAAAAGGACAAAATGTGGTACAGTGACACACCAAAATTTCGACCACGTTGAAGGCTAGTCTTGGTGTGTTGACCGCGTACACGAATACCTCAATAGTGACGCAAACAAACATATTTGCGTTTTACTCTTAAATTCATTTTTCTTGTTAAGCATATTTTTGTAATGCACGAAATCTGAACTGAACTCGCTGATCTCCGTATCGCTGGAATCAATTTCATCCTCTATTACTTTTGAAGTTTTAAAAAATCTGTAATTTTGTTATTCTCACACATATTTATTTAATTTTGAATTGCAGCCAAATATATAGTTTTTAAAACAATCAACACTTAAGGCTGTTTAACAAAAGTGATTTGGTCAAATTTTTACAGAGTTAAAACTTTTCGGCGGGAAAATACGCAGAATAGTTATCATAAAAAATTATAAAACGATTGCACCAGTGTTCACTCATTTTCCTATATGTCGTTATTTTAAAATTTTTGATGAAATGTGGGTGCTTTATAAACAAGAAACATATGGCCGTTTTCTCATTACACTATTATCTCTTATCCCAACGAAAAACTACACATTAAAGAAATTTGGTTTTCTCAATGTCTAATTTGCTTTTATTCTGTCGCAAAGCTAAAGGCTAGATTACACTATTATACTTTGTATTAATACATGTCAAAATCTCAATTAATATGACAAAGTGTGATAGTGTGAATGCAATGTGTCACGAAAATGATAAGTATTATGAAAAAAGTTTGACATCCCATACGACTTCATTGGATCAGGGTTGCATTTTTTTTCTGTGTGAGTGTTTATACTTTGTGTGATGGTGTGAACACAAACTGTCATGCTACATTAGAGTTTTTGACAGTCGCAACAAAACTCATTAGATTTCTATCTCACAAAGTATTATGGAATACGTAAGACTTGTGAGATAGTGTAATCTAGGCTTAACCAGCACTCATGTGCCAATTAGTTATTTTCCTTTTATTTGCCGTACAGATAAATTCAATCAGCTGACTACCAGCTTTAACATGTATTTTGAGAGGTGTTGCCAGCTGAAAACAATGTTTTTGTCGGTATATTGAGAAACCCAAAATCGTTAACGGACAGTTTATCGCTCTAATAAATTTTTTTGACATTAAGTAACAGCCAGTTTATCGATACATTGAGAAAATGGCCATACGAGTTGCACTTTTTAAGGATACACTAACAAAAAAGAATGTGGCAAGGTGTTAAAAAAGGGAATAAAAATTATTTACAAAGTAATCGGTGGCTTAGCTGCAGCCGATTTTTAGCCGAAGAAATTTCGGCGGCGGTGGCTACGAATATTTTCATCGGCGGCTGGCTAACAGCCGGCTAAGCCGCTTCGGCGCAGGTCTCTGGTGGAACCTTAAAGAGCAGCCACAGAAATAATGGTACTTGGTATTTACTTTACTGAAATCTAATTTCCTGACTGTAATGTATTAATGAAATTCCATTTAATTTTTTTAATAACAAATTTAATTTAAAATGAAAATTAAAAAAAAAGTATTTTTTTATACAGGTTAGTATTAACCAATTTTTACGTTATAAATAACTAGTTAGTGCTAACCAATATTTACGTTGTGACGAACTAGTTAGCATTAGCCACTATTTTGGTTATCATTGACTAATAATAAGCAGTACAGATTTCTGTTCCGTAGTCGAGTAGAATTCATTAGTTAGAAAGAGAGGCAAAATCACATGTACACAAGAGTTTCGGTTAGTTTTTTCATTTTGCTCTTAATAAACAACACTACCGGTCATATGACTAGTAAAATGACCGGTAGTCTTCTTGTAGGGATCGTATTTCTAATCTTGGTTTTTATAAGGTTCATACCGCTAAAAATTCTTTCAACTTCCACGTTACTAAATGGCAAAACCAAAACCTTCATAACAAAAGCAATTAACTCGTTGAAAGCATTTTCTGTTAAAGTTTATGAGTACCTATTCAGAATTCAATAGTTGAAATTTGGTTTATCCATTCGTATGTATTCAGCTTTTGCTATTTACAGGGCTGCTATTATTATATGTATGTACATTTGTATGAACATATAGGTGAATGACAAAATACAATGATAGAGATTGACCATATTTACATTATGTAGGTGTTGGGAAGAAAACGGGGTTGAAAAAGTTAAAAAAATACTCGAAAAAATTTCAATGGAAATGTGAAAATAGTTTCGTAGCAACTTTTTTAAAAGAAAATAGAAAAAAAACTCGGCGTTAATTGCGTAATGTAAATGCGGTCATTGACAGAAATATTAAGTTTTATTGTAAAAGAGCAATACCTATATACAATTTTTAAGATTAAAAAATGCTAAGAAAATATTAGAAAAATGCTGAAAATTATGCTAAATGCAATATGAAAAGTTCGCTGCTAAATTAAAATAAATAATGCTAAATTTAGCAGTGAAAATGCTGAAAGGGTCACACTGCTTGCGAAAGACTCCAAACAGAAATTTTTTGAAAAGCTTTACAAAGGAACCTGCGCCGGGAAAAAAGAAAACAAACGTGGCGACAAAATATTTTAGAGGACATAAAAAGAGTGGGATGCAATTTCCACACAGTACAATCAATCGCACGAGCCAGAAGAGAACGGCGAAATTTTGGCGAGACCCTATGCTCCACTGGGCGTGAAAGGAATCAACTAGAAGAGATAATTATAATGTTCAATAAAGCCTTCCTTAGTGGGTTCTTGATATTGTACATGCTTTTCAAATCGGTTGAGAAAGAAAAACATGGTATAATGTAAAATTTTCTATATAAATGTTAAATCGTTTTGAAGATACTTTTTCGTTGTCATACAAAATCAAGCTATCTTTGTTATTTTATTTAATTTTTTTTTTTTTATTTTAATTTTTTTTTTTTTTTTTTTTTGTTCTTAACCGTCTTTGTATGCTAAAACCATTCATAATCTTTAATGAATAATATACTTTTGCTTGTAATTTGATTTAGCCTTTTTTGCTCTTTTCTCGTCGTTTCAATTTAATAACAAGCGTTTGTAAATCTTGAATTATGGATAAATATGCTCGTGTGTGTGTGTGTGTTTGTGTGTATGTGTATGTATGAGTGTTTTCCATGACATTGTCTTGTTAGTTTGGAGTCCTTTATAGATGATAATGATGAAGATGATGTTGGGCAAGCAAGGGTGTAGGGTTTTTTGCTGTTGTTTTCTTGGCAATTATCATGTTCGTGGCGATGATAATGATGATTTTTGAAACACATTGTTCAAGCTACATTTAAAGCGACTGGCTGAATTGTTAGGTCTTGTGGGGATACTGCATGCATACACCCGAACAAACAAAACTATACATACATACATACATACATACATATATATTTTTTTTTGTTTCCAAGATTACCGCCAATGCCATTATCATTTCAAAGAATTAAATATATGAATGTACGAGCTTTACTCGTTGTTGCAGATTTATGTGTCTGTATGTAAGATTTTTATTATTTTTTTCTTTCTTTATTTTTATATGCCTGGGCACATTCGTAGGTGATGAAGTTGGAGGTATGTATGTATATATTTGTTTAAGTTTGTCGTTACGTTTGTGGACATAACCGAATAGCCTAATTTATGTTAAGCGAAAAAAAAAATTATTAAAGAATATAAAAAAATTTATACCAGACAACAATTTTTGGTTAATTGTTGTTAAATCATGATATTTAGAAAAAATTTTAAAAAACTTTGGACCAACAAAAATTTAGTAAATGAAATGCTGCTTGAACTCTAATCTTACGATTTTTTTTTTTTTTTTACTAAATTAAACGGCTTATGCAGATATAACGAAAAAAATAATTCTACCGATCATTTAAATTTCTCGATAATTAAAAATTTTACTTTTTTTATTGTTACAAAATTTTTTTTAGTGTGGTAAAGAAAATCATCTTTTTTTTAAAGTTAATTTGTAAAGAACTAATTTTTTTTTTCTTTCTTTTTTTCCTGGTTATCCAAATTCACTCAGTTTTGACTTCGAAAATCATTCTAAGACGAAACTTAGTACAAAGGAATAAATGCAAATTATTTTATACGAATCGATTTCAATAAAATACAGGGTACTTCCAGAATGTGTATCTACTAGGCTCCAGTATTTGGACTATACAGACGTCATCTGCTTAAAGTCACATAGTTTAAAATGAGATACAGGCCGAGATAAACTTAAGGCACACGGCAGCTGACACAGGATTGAAGACTAAAACCGCAGTGACCAAGGCAATGAGAATTTAGGCAACAAATTCGGAAGCATCTTAACCACATCGGGCGACTTCTCTGACTGTGTAAGAGCCCGCATTAAAGCCGACAGACAATGATTTGGCAGTCTTATGGCTTATATGTACATCAGTGAATGCTTAAACGCTAGTTTAGTTGAACTAAACTTTAGTTTTGTAGTTTAAACTTAAAAGCTGGAAATCAGTTTAAAAATACAATACGGCAGCACTACGATAAATGTTGTCAAATTCTTATGGTCTATATTGGTAGTTTAAACGTCCAATTTTAGGCGTTTAAAGATGGTTTATATGTTTAATGATTTATAGATTTGTTGGTTTAAACATATTTAAAGTCGCAAGGTGTCGAGTTTTGAAAATATTTCGGCCAGTCACCATATCCAATAAAAGACTAGCCTCAAACCTATTAGGACCCCAAAAGCATCGAAATGCGAAGAAGGAAATGGCGATGGATATGGCATACCCTTCGAAAACCACCAGAAGACATCTCAAGGTACACTATTGAATGTAATCCAAAATTCACGGTAGAAAAGGCAGACCATCCCACATCTGGCGTCCGCAAATTTTAACTGAAGCCAAAACTATCGACAAAACCTTGAATGAAGTAAAAGCCATAAATACATACTAATTTAATGAAACTATCCATTGTCAAATTGAGCACAAACAAAGTAGTTGGCTTTCTTTTGAAACGCCGAATTTTTGTGTCGATTTTTTTAATTTTTCTATCGGGTTTTTGTACAAACTCCAATTTAAGCTAAATCTTATATATAAATCGGCAAAGACAAAACCATTATGAACACTTTCCCCGTTTGTTTGTCCACCGACTTGGACAAAAAATTCACAATTTTAAAGGTATTTACTTACAGAAGTGTTCTAATATACATTTTAATTAAATCTGAGAGGGTAACAACGAGTAAATTCGGTTACCTCATAACTCGAAAACTGCGGCCCTATGCTCCCCAGAGGAGTAGAAGGAGCAAATATTTATATATCTCCAAAACTAAAAGAGATAAAAAAAATAAGCTGACAATTGTCTGGTACTTTTAACATAGAAATAAAGATTATACCAAATTCGTAACTTTTTCAAAAAAACAAAATCGTACCTACTTTTGATACGTTTTTTAAAAACATCTTCTCTAAGTATTGACATATACGAATTAAATTATGGGCCCCACTACAATATCAATATTTTTCATAGGGGAAATACGGAAACTTAATTAATTTTTTTTCCGTGCTGCATGTGGTAATTTTTCGTTAATACTGAACCTAGAAACATAAAATTCAACATGCAAAGTCCAAATGATTGAGAAACCATATCTAAGAGGAGACTTTTTGGTACTTTTTTGTTTTTCAATTGTTACTACCTGATTTTTTTATATTATTGAACTTACAAAACTAAATATAACATTCACGGATTTGAATTAGAGAGAAAATATAGACTCGCTAAATCGATCCACAAAGGCGTAAAAAGCAAGTGCTCGAAATTTGGTCGAATTTCGACCACTAGACCATACACTAGTAACGACAAAACGAACAAAGAATTATACCGTTTGCTTAATACAGAATATTAAGCCCAAGTATAAATAGAAAAATTTCCCGCGAGTTTTCTTTCTTCGCTCATTTTTTTCTATTTCTATATTCTAAAACTCCGGGGGAACTTTTTTTTATGATTGGGTTGATTCTAAAACATATTTGATTTTAAAAGTATAAAATGATGTACTTGATCTCTAGACAAATTTGTTGCATGACTACTTTAAGCTACAAAATTAAACAGAAAACAAAAATTCTAAAATTTAAACTATTTCTTATACAAGTTGAAAACTTAAAAGTTTTCACGAGGACAAAGGCTATGTCAAGGATGAGAATTGCTCTATAATTTCACATGCCCCATAAATTGGTTTTTCCGGTATGGTTTCTTTGTGCCTATAAACCATCTAATTATGTCCGTATTTAGATTAAACTTAATTAAATTACTAAATATTGTTGGGATCAGTCTATATTTGACCGTAGCTCCCATACAAACAGTAAACCCGCGAAAATAGCTCTGAATTCCAAATACACTCTGGAAAATTCGTCTTTAAGCACTGTGGTGTAGGTATCATATGGTCGTGATTGCCCGACAGTACATATTTACTTTTATATTTTATGCAAATACTTTTAAATATTTGAATGTTTGAACAGTAATTTTGTCGTTTTAGGTTTTATTTTTTAAAATGTTTAGGGTATTTTTTCAACTTTTTACCGAACAAACCACTATATAGGGGATATTTCCAGTTTCCCTGGTAATAACTTTCAGTTGGAGGAAAGAAATTTATAAAAAAGAGAACAGAAAAATTTAGTTCATGTAGGTTTCACATCAAAAGTTCAACTGCATGAAAAAAATGGCACACTATGAAAGGGGTACGTACGTTTTGATAAAAACAAATTTAGCAAGTAATGTGATATATTCGGCTATGCCGAATCTTATACACCCTTCACCATGGTGCGCAAATAACAGAAAGTTAAATATCATTCTATAAATATAAATAGTTCAACTTTGTGCCACGCCACTTGTCCAATTCCGCTCACATTTTGTCGGATGTTGTGAATTGATAACCAAGATGCTTCTACCTAATTTGAAAATTGTGGCTTATGCCATTAAAATAAAATAAAAAACAAAAACAACAAGGGTTTTTGGGTAAAATTAGAGGCAGTCGTGGTTTTTTGCTCATATCTCAGCCATTTGTGGACCGATCAAGCTGAATTTCAATACCAAACAATTCCGCACCAAGGAAAACCCAGTGCGACGAACTCAGAATATATATATATATATATATATATATATATCTTATAGGGTCAAAGTTCAATATTGAAGAAATCACAAACCCTTTTCACTTGGGGTGAAGGATATAAAAATTACGTTTAGTTATGCACAAAATTTTTCTAGGACCCATTTTCTTGGTTAAAAAAAACCATGCTAATGACATTTTTGCTAGCAGATTTCAACCCAAATATTAAAAACCCAACAAAAAACTAATTTTTCAAAAAATTTTAAAAATTACGTTTTGTTTTGCGTCTCCAAAACATAAAAAATTGTCAAAATGTTCTTTTGAAGTTCCTTATAATCAATAGGACAAAGAATCGTATAATTAAAAATTTATAACTGTTGCCCTGTGTAACCCATTCGGCTTACAGTGCATTGCATTCGACCAGGCCATTTTTACCGATTTCTTTTGTATTTATCAAAACCATATAAATATGCACATTGTTAGAAGAATCACTTTTCTTTTTTTTTCTCTCTTTTCCATTTTTTTGTATTGTAAATTGGAAAAAAGAAACCTTTTCTTGAACAAAATAAAAATCTTTAACCACGTTTTAAGCTTAAAAAACAGAATTCCAGAATTTGTATGATCAATTAATACCAAAAAAAGTACGACTTATGAGAAGACTCTACTACACACATTTATTTGAGAATGTGGCTGTCTTGCTTTGAAATGTTTTATTTATTAACATTTTATTCCAGAAAAAACTTAACAGTTCGTTGTAACACAAATCTGTGTTTTTTTTATAAAAAAAGGAAAATAATTAATAAAAAAAGTAAATAAATAAAACAATATAATATCATTTGTATGCTAAAAGCTTTGGTCACACTACACAAATACTTGAAGGTCTACATGTAACCACTATTTTTTTACTAAAAATTTTTTAGGTTTCACTTTCTTTCTACACTTGAGCAATCTTAGAGGAATGCGTGGAAGATGTTTAAAATTAAACAAGTTAGAGTGCTATATTCGGCTGTGCCGAGTCTTTGATACCCTCCACCGACACTTCGAATGTTTTAGGAGTAATATCTGTATGATGTCTATTTATCTTTATAATCTTTGTAAAAACAGACATCTGCATTAAAATTTGTTGCGGTTTAGACCTATATAAAATTATTGATCGACAATCAGAATCAATTTTAAAAAGTTTGAGTAGAATATCAGTTTAAGATGAACTTAAATGATTTTCAAGGGAACAAATTATATAAAAGCCATGATAAGCTATGAACCAATCATCCCAAATTCTGCAGAACGATTTCTGGTATTAAAAAACATGAATTTCAATACAGTTTAAGCGTTTGCAGTAAATTTTAGAAGGCTGCTAAAATGGAATCTAAGGAAAATTATGGACCGAATATCACAAAATTGCATAACATTTTTTCTGGTCATATGAAGCTAAACTGGAAGAAAGTTTACCGCGTATTTAATTATTTTACCAGAGTGGGCTTTATATGAGGCCTATGGTAAGTTATGCACCGATCTTCACCAAATTTCGCAGTGTCATTTCTAGTTCTATAAAACTGTGATGTATCAAATTTAGCGTTATTTTTTACGTTTTTAGGCGTTCTAAGCTGTTTTCCGGGAGTAAGGTTTATATGGGTCCTATTTTTAGTTCTAAAAAATTTTGATGTACCAAATTTTGTTATGATAGCATTATTTTTTACGGATTTAGGCGTACTAAACTGTTTTCCGGAAGTGGGTTTTATATGGGGCCTATGGTAAATTATGGACCGATCTTCATGAAACTTAACAGTTTCGTTTCCAGTCCTATTTAACTGTGACGTGCCAAAATTTGTTATGATAGCATTGTTAGTTAGGGTTTTAGGCTGTTTTCCTGTTACTGTTTTCCGGGAGTAGGGCTTATATGGGGCCTAGGGTAAATCATGGACGGATCTTCAAGAAATTTTACAGCGTGATTTCCAGTTAACTAAAACGAACTGTTGCAAAATCTTATATCATTCTGTGAATTATTCCACCATTTATGTTAGTTTTTGTAACAAAATTATCAATTTTTTTAGGAGGTGGTTCCACATTTTGATTCATAGCTCTGGTCCTACTGGACCGGTTTTACTGGATTTCAATCCCAAACTGCTTAGGATAACTGTTTATTTCTTTTGAGTTTTTCGAAAGTGAGCGTGTTTTCAACAGACGTACAGACGGACAGACATGGCTAAATCGACTTAAAATTACTCAAGAACCCAGAATATATATACTTTATAGGGTCTAAGATAATAATAATAATAAAAAAGTTTCACACGGAATGACAAACTTAATATACCCTCTTCACAACTAATTGTGGTGGAAGGTATTAAAACCTTGTTTACATTTGAAACATCTTTCATCATAAAAATATTTATTTTCACGTGTAATTGCAAATAAAAACTTAATAAATGATATTGCTGTCCTGCTCTTTTGTATTTTTTTCTAGCGATATACTTTTTAATCAAGTATTTGTTTTTTCTAGTAATCGAAAGATGTTTATTGAAACAACATGAGATAGGAACATCTTTTAGAGATGAAGAAAGATGGTGATTTTAAGCCCTGTACAATTCTTATGGGAAGATGTTATCATCTTTGCGATAAGATGAAAGATGTTAGATGTGAGCAAGTGTAAAAAGCCTATTATCGTGGTTGGCGTATTTAAAATACGCCTGCGACTGTTTGGTAATAGATTAAATGAAAAAAGTTCAAGTTCTCTTGAATCTATTACCAAATAGTCTCAGGCGCATTTTAAATTCGCCACTCAATAAGAGTGATTAATTTACTCTTTATAAATTACCTATTACTACGATTTTCTTTAGAAATAAAGTTGAATAGGTCCAAAAAAGAAATTTAACATTTAGTAAATGGTTGACTAATTTAGAGATCACACATTTTTTGATTTTTCGTAAAACATTTGTTAAGTGTGAACATACCTTAAGTTATTCAACTACATTTTTTTTAATAGTTCAGAAGAAGGCACAAAAGTCCAGGGGGCAAATCGCGACATTCGATATCGATCGAAATTCCCATGTAAATTGTATTGCAATTTCGATCGATATCGAATGTCGCGATTTGCCCCCAGAATTTGATTTCAAACTGGTTAGTCTGGGTTTACACAGTGAAAGTTTTCTTTTAGAAAGTCTTACTTTATAGGTGAGAGGGGAAGAGAACAGGCTATTCTTCTCTCCCCTCTCACCCATAAACTCAAACTTTCTGAAAGAAAACGTTCATAGTGTGAACCCAGACTTAAATAAGTACACATAGCGAGTTTTTTGTTTCTTAAAATTGTTTGTAAAGCTATCGAAGTGTTTGTAAATCCAAACTTTTTCCACTTTCTGGAATAAAAGGGGGTCTTAAAATTATAGTAAGATTTCGATTAGCCGCCATTTGTGCGGTTAAGTAATGTCAACCCCAATTTGACAGCTAAAGGCCATGAAGCTAGTCTCGATTTTTAATGGTGCTTTAAAGGTGGTGCCGCGCCGCTAAAATTTAAAGGTACGAGATTGTAAGGGCGATTCATTAACGAATTTGGTCAAGTTGAGTTATTGAAGTATCTAAGTTGAGTCAGGCCACAGATTTAATACAGTTAATAATTAAATATTCTTAAAAAATCGGGGTTCCTTAAATTTTTTCTGGTCAGAAATGCCGTGTTAAACTTTTTAGAAATACATAAATGGTTTGGACATAATCTTATGAATATGCAAATCCTATGTCAGGTGGCACGAATTAAAACAATTAATACATTTGTAGTGTCCGACCGATTAATCGGATGTGGTATAGGCTAAAAACTGCCGAAGGCCTAAATTAAACCGCATTTATTCGGTCATTTATGGGAAGTATGGGCCAAGATAGACTTTACCCTCTTGCTTTATTGTCTATTGAAGCCTTAGTAGTACAAGAAATAAACTATGAAGATTAAAAAAAATTATTCAAATTTATTAAAAAGTGAGGTTTGAATAGTTTACTTGTTTGATAATCACTTCTTTACGTGCATTTAAAAAGGGAGGCATTACTGCATGAGGCATTTCCTAAGCACCAACATCGGCCACCTAGCTCATGTGATTAGTCAAAAGGATATGTTACCGAGCCCGGATTGTGGACTACTTTTGTTATTTAGGCAGTCTTATTTCTGTCAAAATTGGAACACCTGAAGACATCAAATGCCGAATTAAAAAAAGGCGTGCGGCATTCAGCTCTTTTGAGAAGATATGGAGGTTCACATACATCGCAAGAAACACCAAAATTTAAATATTCAACGCCAGCATAAAATATGTGGCTCTTTAGGCTTGCGAAACATGCAACGCAGCCAACAAATAAATGCAGGCTTTGCAAGCATTTATCAACCGCTGCTTACGAAAAATCATGCACTATCACCAACGCAGCTCTATGGTCGGCCACTCACTAGGATTCAAAAGCCTCAGAAATCCGTACCATCACGTAGACGTTGATTGTCTACACCCAGTGTTGGGCAAAATAAATGGTTTGCGGTATTTAAAATACAAAACACAAAATACTTGCTGGCCATGTATTTAAAATACAAAATATTTTCAGGTTATTTATTTAAAATACAAAATACTCACACATCTGCCTGTATTTAAAATAAAAAAATCTTCCATTTATTGTACGTATTTCAAATACAAAATACTACCACATCATGTACATGTTTGTATTTAAAATACGAAATACACCATTTTTATTCAAACCAAAAAATATATTAGATAAAACTAATTAGCAAAACAATTGTTTCCTTCTATAAATATCAGATTTTTGAATGTCGCATCAGACCAGCAGTTTCTTGTTGGAGAATAAATAAAACCTGATGAAGAAAATAATCTTTTTAAAGGTCCTGATGAGCTCAAACTTGTATTAAATTCTATAAATACTCTTTTTATATTTGGGTAGCTGTCAAGAGTGATAATGTCCAACTCCAAATTTGATGTCCTAGATTCACCAACAACCCTATCTACGAAAACAACAAAACCATCGTCTTCTTTACTGGTGCTTCTACTTCTGAAATTTCCAGGTGTCACATTAAGTTTTTTGTAATTTTCCTCCAGAGTATAAATTGCAAGTTTTGGATTCTCTGCCTTTCTTTTTATGTATTTAAAATACAAAATACAAACTACATCTATTTATTGTATGTATTTAAAATACAAAATACTTGCTGGACATGTGTTTAAAATACAAATACAAAATACGTATTTCAAATATGTCCATGTATTTAAAATACTGCCCAGCCCTGTCTACACCCTAAGGAAGCCTACGCTCAGCTCTCGATTGGAATCCACAGTGTAGTCGCAGAAGACTAAGACCGGAACATAAGTGGAGACAACTGGTAGACGCAGCAGCCATAGAAGCAGGCAGTACATGGCGAGAAATTAAAAACTTAGCCTTTAATGAAAAAAAATGAAAAGAATTTGTTACGGTCCTATAATCCTCCTAGGACCTATGATATCACATATATTTGTATTAAAAAGAAATGTTCTGTTGAAATTTTATAAATCAAACACATTTTTTTCTGAATTAGGGGATAGAAATTTATTTACTTTTTTTTTATTATTAATTAAATTTTTGTCATAAAAAAGCCAATTTATTAGTTTAGCGTTTTTATTTTCTGAAAAAAAAAAAAAAAAAAATACGGGCAATGTCTTTTAATTTTTAAAATGTTCTTGTACAAAAGGTGCCATTCTGAAAACAGGGGCGTGCTTTAAAACCATGTGAGTGAAGGCCATGATGGCTAATTAAAAATATTAAAAAAAATCGTCAAAAGTTTTAACAAAATTCGTCAAATATTTAAAGTTTACAAATCAGAGGCATATTATTGCATTGATTTTTTATTGATTGGTTCAAAAATATAAATTTTTAGCAAGAACTTCAATTTATGATAAAGAAAGTGATATGGTTACGTTGTATTCTATGTATTTCAGCAAGTGAGCAATTATAAAAAATAAGTAAAAATATTTTTATCATTTGAAAAAAATATATTTTCATAAAAACATAACAAATTTATTTATTTCATTTATCCTTATTCACAAAAACATTAAATAATAAATAAAATCTCATTTGCTATTAACTTGGGCTATATTAAGATGATTAATTTCTAGCGCTATATCTGTTGCAAATTGTTTTTACTGTTAAGGTGCTTACCCAATCAATATCAACATCCTTTTCACCCGGCTTTAAACGTTTTTCTACGTCCAATTTCACTTCCAAACTAATGCATTTGCTTTTTTTTTGCACTCATTTTTCTACACGACTTTTAATTAAAAACTAACTTCTTACTTCCTAACACGCAACTATGCTTAGAATAACTTACCTAACGGAATTAAATAGCAATTCGCCTTTTTACATGCAAAAAGAAAAATTCTTCACAAGTGGTTATGACTTCAGAGAAAAAATCCAATTGTATGTAGCGACGCAAATCTGAATCATAAAAACGCAAAGCGGATTTAACCAATTTTTAAAAAGCTACGCAAATCTAAACGACGCAAATAGGACCCTCGCAAATCGGGGCTCTAGTTTAAATTTTTGGCAGTATCGATGGCATTCATATAAGTTAATACATCGAGTTAATACATCATTTTCAATTTTCGTATTTTTTTTAATAAATGCATTTATTGGCAACACTTGCATCATCTCCTAAAATGTCATGGTCACATAAGGTACAGTTACGATTTTATAGCAAGCGATGAAATAAAATTAAAAAACTCTCCCATAAAATTTGATTTTTGGAGCTTACGTTATTTTCCCGGTTAGAGCTTGACATGTCTACGTGTGTTTGCAAGATAAATTTAAGCGATTTTTAAACACTTTTACTCTAAAAATTTAGAAAAAAAAGTTAATATTGTGCATATCTACACGCAAATACATTTAAATCGATATATGTTTCAATAAAATCGGACGCTTAAAATGAACTTCATAAAAATTGTTCCCGTACTTATGTATAAGGCGGCTCATACACTTGGAATACAATTTTTCATTTTTACGTATTGTACAATATATCGCCAATGTGTATGTGATATTTGAAGGTGACACAATATATTGGCAACAATCAAAAGACTTTTGATTTTTATTGCATAACGAAAAGAAAGTGAAATGTGTTGGCAACATTGTACAATGCTGTTTATGTTATTCCTATAGGTTATGTTCACCTTTTTATTGAAAAAATTAAACCATTGTGCGACTTTTGCATGATATAGGACAAAACGGAATTAATATGGCGAATATCATATACAATAATATTGCAAGTGTATGGGATACCCTTTATTTAGACTCTCAAAAGAAAGCCATCTACACAGAGGGAAAAATCCGGTACAAAAATACCAAAATTGACACCATCCGTTGTCAAAAGTGAGCCAACTACGTTTGTGTTCAATTTGATAACGGATGGTGTCAATGTTTTTTAACCACCTCGTTGTCATTTTGTCACCATTTGTTCTCAATATGACATCAAATTGGTTATATATTATCACCATAATGGTACCATACCGACAACATGGTGTTGTCATTTTTGACAACACACTGTTAATATATTGACAACATTCGGTTGTCCTTTCGATAACACATTGTTCTGATTGTAGTATGTACTTAATAACCCATTCTGAACCCAAGTAATAAAATGGAATAATGTAAATTTATTAATTTATTTCACATTTTTTAAATAAAATACTTATAAAAAAATACATTAAAAATTCACATTTTTAATTTTAAATAATAATTAAAGTTTACAATAAAAATTAAAAAAAACAGGTACTTCATTGTTATATAGATTTAGTATAAATCAAATTTATTCCTTGTCATCTACGCCATCATAATTATTTTCCAATTGGATATTTCCGCTGTTGCTTAGATTTTCATCAAGAAGAAAGTCATAATCTAGGAATACAAGGCTTTCCTCACAATTTAAATTGTTTTCTTCACTCATTTTTAAACTTTTAATCTTAATTTTATTCTTTTAATTTTATTTAACTTTTCACTTTTTACTTTTTACTTGCGAATACAAAAGTTGTTTGTGGGATAACTTGTATACGCTGTTAATAATGACAACAGGGCGATACCTATTTGACAACAGTGTGTTATCAATTTGACAACAATAGTACGTTTTTTATCTAACAGCCCAATTTGACAACATTTTGTTGAAAATTTAACAACAAATGTTGTCGAAATATTGACAACAGTTTGTTATCAATTTATTACCATTGGTTGACAGTTTTTTAACGTTTTTTTTCGCTCTGTGTAGTTTTAAACGTTTTAAGCCTTTTTTTGTTTTAAGATGTCTGTGCAAAAATGCGTTTTTCCAAAATTCTTAGGAAATATGCTAAAACTTAAACTGGGTTTACACTTTGAAAGTCTGAGTTTATTGGTGAGAGAGAAGTGAAAAATGCTTGTTCTCTTACCCTCTTAACAATAACTTCAGACTTTCATAGTTTGAACTAGGGCTGTGAAGTCGTCAAAAACTAGTTCTAACTCCGACTCCAACCGCTGAAATTTTTTAAGTTAAATTTATATGAGACCTGTTCTTATTTGACTTTAAACTCTTTTGTTTAGGCCCTAAATTTGTAAAACGCAAACGCAATGCCAAAAATAACGTTGAATGCAAAAACAACGTCAACAATTAGTCAAAATTTTGTTGTTGCTTTCTACAGAAATTATCAACGCCACAAGATATGCAGCATTTAAAATTTTAAAATTCAATATACATTTCTATAGAAAACCACAACAAAATTATGAAATACTAGATGACCCGTGCGAATATTTCGCACCGTTAGTTGTCATTTTTGTAACATAAAATGAAAATAATTAATAGAAATTTTAGTAGCTTCAATACATTTTAAAATATAATTTTTATCAATGAAAATATTAATTTTTCAATTTCTAATTATTTTTCGTCATTAGTGTTAGAAATAAGCTTTAAAATGAGATATCATTCATAAAATTTGATGCGTTGGTATGAGAGATATTTGCAACCGACAAAAAAAGTGCTTTAGAAATAATATATATGATTTCCGATTTTGTTTTTGTTTCAATATAATTTTTGGCGTTGCGTTTGCGTTTTACAAATTTAGGGCCTTAAAGCAGTACCTTTTTAAATAGCAAGAAAATGATTCTGTAAAAATTTCGTTATTTTAATTCTATTACGTGCCGCATTGACCTTTAATATATGTAGTTATATAATTATGTAAACTAGACTTTCCCTCAACAATAAATTTCGGTGTATTTATCAAATATGGAAAATTGGGAATTTAGCACGTCATACAAACATCTTAATAGTAAATTTTGTATTCCCGTAAATAACTTTGATACTAGACTGGTCCTTATTTTCTGACTTCAAAATCTGTAAAGCAAATTTTTAATGCCGAAAAAATTTGGCTAAAACCTAAACTCCAACTCCACAGCCCTGGTTATTGTTTTGGTATAATTTTATAAAATGTTTCTAAAATATTAATAGATATTTTTATATAATATTCAAAAATATGTTTTCGCAGTGCTTTAAATAAATAAATAAAAACTTACCAAAAAAAAAAAAAAAAACAATAGTAAACAATTGAGGTGCAAAAAAATAAAAGAAAAAGTTATAATTGTTTTCAGACTCACCTTCATTCGTTTCGGTTTCCATTAAACTACTAAAACAGTTTGCCATTACTGTCTTATTATCGTTTGTGTTTGTTGTTTGAGTTGGAGTTGTTGTTGTTGATGTTGTTGTGGCTGTTGCTAGTGTATGACTTATTTTAAAAACATCTTCCAGGCTGGGTGTCTCCAATTGTTCGCTTCTTCTTTGCAAACAAACAAATTGTTCAACTTGCAAATGTCTTAAACTTTTCACATGTTGTATCATTTCAAGCAATGTATCGGCTTTAAAGCTACATAAATGACAGAGCAAAGATGCGGATGCGGCTGTGGATGTGGCTGCGGAAGCTGTTAATGAAGTTGATGAAGATAATAATGACATTGTAGCTGTTGATGCTGGTGGTGATGTTTTAGCATCGACCAGACTTTGTGGCGCCAATTCACTGTTTGAGTTAGTAGAAGAGTTTTCGTTGGTACTACAGGTCTGCTGCTGCACCAAATAGTTTAAGTGCTGGAATATCATAATCATTGTATCATGTCTCATATTTTGCGCGTGCAATGACAATTTTTGTATGGAATTTGTATAAAAATCACAGCAATTGCATTTAATTTGCACGGTATTGGCTCCGATTTGTTGCTGCTGCTGTTGATAGTATTTTAGTTTATACTCGTTGGCTGTCCCGCCCTCACGCAAATGATTGATAAAATTTAATTTCTGTAAATGTTTGTCCGTTTTGCTGTGCAACTGATAGTTGGCCTTTAAATTCGTTTTATAGTTGCACAAACGACAAATATAATTGTTATTCTGAAAGACCATTATGTCGGAAAAATATGCTGAACTAGAACCACTGCCGGAACTAGTATTTGTCGGCGACATCGATCTGGAGCAACTTGTTGTTTGGCGTGAGCGATCTATCATTAAATGTTGATTCAATTCTTCTAGATTGTTGGTATTGAAATTGGCACAGACCAGGCAACTAAATAAAGTTGTGGGCCATAAATCGGGCTTAATAGGTGGTTCTATATTTCCCAAAGACAGATCAGCGGAACTTAGATCGTTTGATTTTGGTGAAAAGGGAGAAGGTGGCATTTCGGTAGAAACTGGTTGAGGGGAGGTGGGCTGTATTTTAGGACCCAATTTATTAGAGGTCATGAGGGCCGGTGAGGTACCCGATAAAGGGCTTTGGACTTGGGCTGCAGCTGCGGCGGCGGCGGCATTTTGATGCAACAATTGTATCATTAAGGCTTGATTGTAAGCCAAATCGGCCATAGCTACTTCTGGCATAAAATTATTACCCTGATGGTGTTGTTGCACCTGCTGCTGCTGTGATTGCTGCTGTTGCTGCTGCTGCTGTAAAAATGTTAAAGCCTGTATGTGTTTGATATTATTTTGCAAAACCGCCATATTATGAGTATGTTTTTCGCTGGTCATATGAATGCGTAAATTTCGAGCTACAGAGGTCTCATAACTACAAATATCACAGCGGAATGAAGGTTTTGGCTTAGACGAACTAAGTGGCAATGGAACTGAACTACTAGAGGACGCACAACTAGGGGAAGATAAATTAACGCTATTACTAACATTATGGAA
This sequence comes from Pollenia angustigena, assembly GCA_930367215.1. NCBI lineage: Eukaryota > Metazoa > Arthropoda > Insecta > Diptera > Polleniidae > Pollenia > Pollenia angustigena. The sequence continues at coordinate 18,162,566 of OV884061.1, read as the reverse complement.
TGCCTGTTGATGCTGCTGAGACTGTTGCTGTTGCGACTGCTGTTGCTGCGATTGCTGCTGCTGAGATTGATGCTGGTGCTGCTGTGGTTGCGACTGTGGATGCTGCTGCGTACCGGATAAGCCGCTTAAATTTATTTTAGAAGATCCCTCTAGCTTCGCCCCCACAACACCACCAGTAGCAACTGCCGCCACTGCTGCGGCAACCATATTCTGAGAGCTATTCAATTCTTGCATATTATTTAAATGCTTATCCGATTGCATATGTATGGAAAGATTTCCCTTAGTAGTTGTAGAGTAATTGCATATCTCACAACGGTACGGTTTATAGCCACAAGAATATGATTCGCCTCGGGCCAATCGGGGATGTTGTTGACCTGGAAGAGAAAAAATAAAAATAACTTTAACCAGTGATGTCAACTCTTTAGACACTAAACGCGTAAATGCATATGAAAAACGGGCTAAATTGAATAAAGTAGGGTTTTGGTACAATTTCATGCCATTTTTCAAAAAAGCTCAAAAAGGGCTTAAATATATGTATTTCTTAAGTCAATATCAACAAATTTAAAATAAAACAATTCATTAAAAATAGTGTTGCGTATGGGCTCATTTTACATACAAGTCAATTTATGTCTCTATAACGGCTTACATTTCATTTCAGTTGAGTTTAAATTGAACAACTTAAATTTACAACTGCTAGTCAGCGTTGTCAACTCGGTGCTTTTCGCACTATTTTGGGTGCTTTTTTAAGTTATTGGTGCGAAAAACTCCTTAGTTGGTGCGCAGTGCGCTTTTTTTAAATTTCGGTGCGTTTTTTTTATTTTTGGTGGCAAATCAAATGAGCAATGAAGTGAAGAAAGAGATATCACAAACGTTTTGTAAATTCACAAAAAATTTGTTGAAAAGATTCGGGCCTTTTAGTTTTGAAATTGTACAAAAAATTTACTTTTCAAATATAAAAAATGTTTTGTCCCATTGCAAAACAGATTTCATACCATTAGCAGTACAATTTGCATCCGATGTTCAAATATTATCTAGTATTAAAAAAGGATGGCGAATTATTCACATCATGCAATGGAACGTTATTGATTCAACATTAGAATTTGAGGCTAAAGAAAAATGTTATAAAGATTCAGGTAGTATTAACCATTTAAATGCATTTAAAATCACTTTCTACATGATATTATTACAAAATTAGATTAATCTTAGAATTATTTCTAGTTTTAGTTAAAAGCTATCTTGGTTATTAGTTTAAATTGGAGCGGATGGCCTAAGATGCAAGTGCTCTAACAATTCAACTGTATAATAAATAATTTTATTATTATATAGTTATAAAAAATAAATAAAATAATAAATAGTTTAATTTGTTATGAACGCCACTGTGCGGAATTTTATAGTAATAATGAAATAAAATATTTGTTAAGCCTAGAGGTAGACTTTAGATTTATATGTATAAAAGTTATTTTTGAATAATTCGAACAGAAAGTTCTGAAATCGACTAGAAATGATTGTGAACTATAAAAACAGGCTAACTTGTAAACCCCTTATTCATAAAAAATATTTCATGTTATTAACAGGCTTATAAGATCAATTTTATATGAAAATTTGTTTAATAAACCTCTTATAAAACTGAAATATTTTTTATGAATAAAAAGGTAAATGTTTTATTTAGTTTGATTTGATAATTATCAAAAATTACTTTTTGGGAATACAAAATTTTAATTTAAAAGATTTTGTTATTCGTGCTTAATTCCCAATTTTTATTCTTGATTAAAACATTAAAATTTATTGTTGATGGGATTTCACTGGTTGCTTAGGCCAGATCGTCAGGAAACTTCATCCATAAAGATTTTAGAAAAACTAAAGATATTAAACCAAGTAAAACTGTTAAACGTATAAGACTTATAAGCAACAGTTCTACTTGTAACAATATCAAAGTTTTAACAAAAACATCAACAATAAGCAGTGAGTTTATCTCTTCTTACATTCCCCACTACAATTAGTTGAAATTCTCCCAACATTAATTGTAGTTGTAAGTAGGTTAAGAAAAAACAAAATGAAAACAAAACCAACTTGCAAAAGCATGTTGCCAGTTTAAGTTTTTTTAAGCCGTGCACTTGCCTGTGCAATGCCTTTCGCTGTTCATAAATTTTCCCGTCATATTTAAAATACCTTCTGTCTTTAATACAACGCACACTCAAACTTGTTTCTCGCATGAACAAGTTCTACAAATAAGTGTCAGTCGGCTCGGCTCGGCAACAAGCGGCCGCTCTGTTCGCACCCTAAGAACAGAGAAACTGACGGCCGGACAGATACAAAAGGACCCGTAATATATATAGTTTATAGGGTCTAAGATAAATATTGTAGAAAAGGAATGTGTGCGTTTTTCTCCAGTATCATTGCAGCGTGTAGAGTTAAAGTATTTTTATACCCGCGCTTACACTAAAGGGAAGCATTTGTGTTCTCCTTTAACACTTTAACAAACTTCCGCTAATTCCTCGTCTACAATTATCTTTTATTTGTTTGTGCCAGTGACACTACACTGCTATTTGAATATGTGTTCAAATGGAATTGTGCGAAATTTTAATGTATAACCTGTGGTGAATTGTATGAAACAAATTTATTAAAAACTAGCATTTAACCCGCTACTTCGTTAGCGTCTCCTTTTTCTTCGTGGACATATTTGTATGCCAAAGTTTATTTTCAAAAAAGTACCAGGCACCTGCCCCCTTATTTTTGTTAACGAACAATAATAAGTTTTAAATTTTTTGGATCTCTAATTTTGGATTTTTAAGGTTAGCGGAATCGATTTGGCGAGAGGCCAACCTTCGGTCCAAAAGTCAGCTTTTTAGCTTCAAGAGTTTAGGATGTGCGATGATGAATCCGTCAGTTACTTTACAAATTTATAATATATAGAGATGGAGAAAAATGTTGAGAAAACAGTAACAAAATTAGGAACGATTTTCACACCTTAAACGTTTGAATTTCAAAAAAGGTCCAAACCTGTTTTGTATTTTTTAGATAAGCTAAAAATGTGATACAATATTTATTTACCCTTTTACACCCCAAAAAGGCCTTCCTTCAAAAAAGTACCAGACACCTCTCCGTTTATTTTTTTTAATGAACAATAATTAGTATTCAATTTTTTGTTTAGGAAATATACGGTAAGCGAATTTTTCTAATAAACAAGAATAAGTGCTGATGTTTTTTATCTCTTTTAGTTTAGGAGGCATGAGGTTCTCGGGATCGATATACATAGGTACAATTTTTACCCCTGAAACGTTCGAATTTCGAACAAGTACCAAATTCGCATTTGTATATTTAAGATAAGTAACAAATGTTATTTAATTTTTATTTCTATACGTATTGGCTTAAAAGCTAGATTTACTACCTAAAACGACCGAATTTCGTTAAAGTACCAGACACCAATTTGCTTTTTTATTTAACGCACAAAAATAAATATTAAATTAAAAAAATTACCAGTTTATTTTAAAAAAATACCAGTTAGAGAACGAAAAAGTAGCAAAAAAATCCCTGTTTAATTTTATGTTTCTAGATCCAGTAAATACGGATATATAAAAGGTACCAGTTAAAGAACAAAATAGTACCAAAAGCCCTCTTACAGATTTTCATTCACTCAGGACATTGCATGTTTAATTTTATGTTTCTAGGTCCAATACTAACGGAAATTCAAAACGTACCAGTTAAAGAACAAAGAAGTACCAAAAACTTCCCTCTTATATATTCTTATCCACTTAGGGCATTGCATCTTGAATTTAATGTTTCTAAGTCCAATAATAACGGATATTCAAAAAGTACCAGTTTCATAACTAAAAAGTACCTATAAGCGCTTTTAGAGATTCTCATTCACTCAGGACCATGCAGGTTTAATTTTATTTTCATTATACCAACATTAGCGAAATTTTAAAAAAAAGACCAGTTAAAAAAAGAAAAAGTACCAAAAAGATCTCTCTAACAGATTGTCATTCACTCAAGACCTTCCATGTTTAATTGCATGTTTCTGGGTCCAATACTAACGGAAATTCAAAAAAAAAAACCAGCTAACGAATAAAAAAGTACCAATAAGATCCCACTTAAAGATTCTCATTTACACAGGATCGTGCATGTTTAATTTTATGTTTCTAGGTCCAATACTGACGGAAATTCAAAAAGTACCAGTTAATAAACAAAAAAAGTACCAAAAACTTTCCTCTTATAGATTCTTATCCACCCAGGACCTTGCATGTTTAATTTTATCTTTGTAGGTCCAATACCAACGGAAATTCAAAAAGTACCAGTCAAAGATTAAAAAAGTACCAAAAAGTTACTCTTATAGATTCTCATCCATCCAGGGCATTGCATATTGAATTGTATGTTTCTAGGTCCAATACTAACAGTAATTCAAAAAGTACCAGTTAATGAACGAAAAAGTACCAAACAGTTCCGTCATAGATTCTTATCTACTCAGGACATTGCATGTTGAATCTTTTGTTTTAAGGTCCAACATAAACGATAATTTTAAAAATACCAGTTGTAGGACCCAAAAGCTAAAGAAAAATATAAAATTTCCCGTATTTTTTTTTTTGGTACTATTTTTTCCCCCCATTAAAGTATCAAAAAATTCAGTATTATAGTGGGGGCTCATTATTAAGTACGAGTATGTTAATGAATGGAGAAAAATGTTTTGTAAAAAAAAGTACCAAAAGTAGCGACGATTTTCACCCCTTAAGTGTTCGAATTTCGAAAAAGTACCAAACTTATATTCGTATTATTTCCATAGGTTTCGAATGTGGTATAAACTTTGTTTCTATGTTTATTGGTTCAAAAGATAGATAGGGTGTCAAAAAAGTACCAAATTCAGGTTTTACCCGTTTACTCCCTAATAGGGCCAAATTTCAAAAAAGTACCAGACACCTATCCGCTTATTTATCTAAAGAACAACGATCAGTATTATATTTTTTTTGTATCTCTTTTAGTTTTGAAGATATAAGGTCACCGCATTTTCCCGTTTTTACCCCCTAAACATTTGAATTTCCAAAAATCCCGTCTCAGTGGATCGATTTGGGGAGTGACCAATCTCTGGACCAAATTTCAAGTGTTTTGCTCCAGGCGTTTAGGCTGTGCGATGATGAATCAGTGAGTCAGTCAGTCAGTAACGTTACAATTTTATATATTTAGATTATTTGAAAACTTGTAACAAAATATTTTTAAGAAAAAATATGATTTCACTATTTGACCTTTTGCAGTTCGACTATTTTTGCGCATTCAATCTTTTAATTAAGCCCAGTCGTTTAGAAAATTTTATTATTCCATCCATTTAGTAAATAAGTACCATTGTGCTAATTAATGATACAAATGATCAAGATTTGCATTTTTAATTTGAGGAATTTTCAACTACTTAAGAGTCTAATAGACAAAAAAAATGTTTTTAAGGCAAATAAGAATAGAATGAAGTAAAATAATAAAACGGAAAAAATTGAAAAAAATGTATGAATTCTCATTCTCATCCTTTAAATATTTCCATATTTTAAATCCTTTTAAATGTTATAATGTTAATATAGTGAGAGTTGCTTGTGGTCTTTTAACTGTTCATTTTGTTAACAATATACACTTAAAAAAAATGTATTTAATACTCGTTTTGCATTGAAGACACTTAAGCACTCAGCAAATTATAAAATACCTTGAATATGTTGGTATATTTTCCGAAATAATTCTCTACTTTGTTTGTTTTCCAAAAATTTTAATTTTCCCCACTATCTGGAGAATGAAATTAATTTTGAAATAGGAAGTTCTAACGTTCAGGCCTATCACAGATATCAATTTAGATTGAATTTGGAAGTGATTTCATATTTTGCTTCACCAAAAAATAAAATGTGATTTATTAATTTATGAATTTGTAATATATGTAGCCATTTGGCCAATAACAATTATTTTACAAGTATTTTATTATCTATAAGATTATCTTTACATGATAACGACTCCCACAAACATACTATGTTCAATAAATAAGAATAATAATAATATATGATTTTAATAACCCTTATTATCTGCATAAAGTCAAATATTACCAAATTACGAAAGGAAATCAAGTTTACGCTTAAAAGTTACTACTGACGTTGTAAAAGAACGCAAATTTCTTGGCAATAAATTCCACAAGCGCGCAGCTTGTACACCAAATGATTGTTCATATATTGAACTATGTATACAAGATATAATAATTTGGGGGTTTCTAAGAGATCTTGTTTATAATAGATTTTGTACAATATGAACTGGTTTCTGAGATTGGTGCCGAGTATACGTGCGAAATTTTAGAATTTTATAAATCTGTGTTACTCAATATTGGTTGAAACTATTTAATAAAGTCGGCTGGAGATTATGTTTGAGTCGATCCGTTGGCGTGCTGCATTCCTGACAAGCCTTATTTCCAAAGTGCCTGTTTTCGTTGTACATACAGACAATCATACTTTTGTTTTGGCACACTGGTTGGATCCATCTTATAACGTCTGCTGCAAATGCGGCTTTTATCAAACGGTCGAGGTGCATCAAGTTTGTGGGCTGCTAATTCTTATACCCAATGTTTTTCTTTTGGCTGCCGCCAGTGATCCAGCTCAGCTGTCCTCATCTTTTTTTTTTGTATTTTCTACGTCTGCCTTAAGATATGCTGTAAAACCTATGAACAATAAACTCCCTAGACAAAATGACAACCTATCATCAATTATAACACACAGGACCCGCAACCTACTAACAATGGCAACACTAGAACTACATAACTTTAAGTCAAATTCAAACAAATCAGTTCTATTCGGAGTAAACACAAGAGCCTTGGTTTTATTCAGATTAATTTGTAGACAGTTTGCAACCATCCAGTCCTCCAGGTTAGACAAATCATAATTAATAGTAGCCTGTAAAGCGTCAGCAAATTGGCTTTGTCTTGACCATAAAATTTGTATGTCGTCTGCAAATGCAAGGGTTTCCATGGTGCAAAATATAATTTAATCGAACAAAAAGTAATTCATTAGATCCGTTTAATGAGTCTATTTTTAATTTTAATCAAAAAGAGTCCTGTCATCCATTAGTCATCGTCTAAACTTGCAATTTTTGTTGCTGCAATTTTTTAATATTCTGCTTGGAAATGTCCAGATTTTGGAATTCTAGTGTTGCATTTTTTTTATTTTTATCTTGTTCTTTTTATATTTTATATATAAATACAAATACGCCTACAGTCAACTTCAAGTTGAAAAGTGTGAGATTTACACAACAAAAAAAATTTGCAGAGTACATGAAACCTTCCCAATCTTCTTACCTCTCTCTTACTCATAAACTCAAGAATTGCTGCAATAAAAATTGCAAGTCCAGACGATGACTTACTTGACATTGCTTATTAACAATTATATCAGCAGTAAAGTTGCCTTTATTAAAGAAAAAAATCCCGGGAACTGCCGCACAAATTTCCAGTTTTTTTTTTTTCGAAAAATGTGCAGGTCCCGTATAAAAACACCAGACAGAACTTCATTGAAACTTTAATATAATTTTCAATTATGCGTATATCATTTTTCAAAAACGCTACAAAGGATTAGTTCTTGTAGACTTATCAGAACTTCTACAAGGTGTAGGGGTGACCGTGTCTTCAACAATTTCAGAATACAGATTCATGTTAAGTAGCTTAATAGGACGTGTTTTCGAGACGATTAAAATCGAATGTCTTTGAAAAATTTGTATTATTCTCTAAGCCATTCTAAAGCTAATGCTAAGTCAGTCGCAAAATGCTGGGACTCTGAACTAATCTCCATTTCCATTGATTTATTTATTATATCGGGTGATTTTTTAGATATTATCTTTTTGTCAACACTGGTTTAAACAGCTGACGCAAGTTTCGTGTTTTGTTTCACTGTCAGCATCTTCAGTTTGGTCTATAATTTAACCATGAATCGTCTTACAAACGAACAACGCTTGCAAATTATTGAATTTTATTATCAAACTGCGTGCTTTGTTAAGAAAGTTAATCGCGCGCTTCTTGTGTTCAGCGACGAAGCTAATTTTTGGCTCAATGGGTACGTTAATAAGCACAATTGTCGATTTTGGAGTGAAGATCAGCCAGAAGCATTGCAAGAGCTTCCAATGCATCCAGAAAAAGTCACAGTTTGGTGCGGTCTATGGGCTGGTGGCACCATTGGACCGTACTTCTTCAAAGATGATGCGAATCGTAACGTAACTGTGAATGGTGAGCGCTACCGTGAGATGATATCCAACTTTTTTTTTGCCCAAAATATAAGAGCTTGACTTGCATGACATGTGGTTTCAACAAGACGGTGCCACATGCCACACAGCACGCTTAACAATGGACTTATTGAGAGGCGAGTTCGGTAAACATTTCATTTCACGTTCGGGACCGGTCAATTGGCCGCCAAGATCATGCGATTTAACGCCTTTATGGCCATTTTCTCATTAGGCAATTATCTTTTTTCCCAACGAAAAACTGCACATTAAAGAAATTTGGTTTTCTCAATGTCTAATTTGCTTCCATTCTGTCGCAAAGCTAACCAGCACTCATCTGCCAATTATTTATTTTCCTTTTATTTGTCGTACAGATAAATTCAATCAGCTGACTCCCAATTTTTACATGTATTTTGTGTGGCGTTGCCAGCTGAAAACAATGTTTTTTGTCGGTATATTGAGAAAACCAAAATCGTTAACGGACAGTTTATCGGTCCAATAAATTTATGTTGACATTAAGTAGCAGGCAGTTTGTCGATACATTGAGAAAATGACCATTAGACTATTTCTTGTGGGGCTATGTCAAAGCTTATGTCTATACACACATGCCCGCTTCAATTGACGCATTGGAAGACAACATTGAAGCATTTATTCATGAGATACCGGCTGAAATGTTGGAAAGAGTATGCCAAAATTGGACCAAGCGGATGGACCATTTGAGGCGCAGTCACGGTCAACATTTGCATGAAATAATCTTCAAACATTAAATTATATGGACCGTACTATCGATTCAAATAAAGATTTCATGCATTTTTCTGAATTTTATGTGTTTTTTTAAAAAAACTTTCCTATAGCTCTTAAAAAATCACCCATTATTTTCTTTTAATGTTCGAAAACTGCTTACTAGCGGAAGAGCGTCAGACAATATAAAAGTGACTTTGCTTATGGACTTTGTAGCCTCCTCAAAGTAACCCAAAATGGTTACTATGATCAATAAAAATAAGCAGAAAAATCCTAAAACTAATAAATGCATAACAACTTATAAGAACATTTCACTATTATGGTGAAAAGCAGAACGGCTTAAGTTGGACATCCACACCAAGCCTACAATGCGTTGATGCATCTGTCAGAAAAATAGATTCAGACAAGTTACACAGAAAATGCGTGTAGCTTGCAAATCTGAAGTTAAGCCGATATATGGGCATTTCCATTTTGACGTGTCGTGATATTTGTACCACAAAATGTAAAAAATTAAATGAAGAAGTCAAATTTATAAAAAGGGTTTTTATATATACAAAGTTATGAAGTAGCACTATATTCAGAAAAAGAAATTACAGCAATCGACGCTAAGGATTTGCAGATGTAAGAAAAATATGCGCTGGAGCGACGTTAAAAAAACGGAAGCGGATTTTGACTTGCATTACAAAACTGAAGAAGACTGCGAATTGAGCAAGACCTTTTGTATAAAAACTTTTTTAGTAAGCTTTGGACTTATATACCTATAGATTTATTTTTCAAGCTATCAACTTTAAAAATCTTTGCTCTTTTAAAGGTAAATATGGAGTTTTCAGCGAAAAGACTATCTTTTTTATGTAACGCCAGAATGCAAATAAGGTTGTATTTTAGAACCATGTTGTTCAAAGTAATCCCTTTTGTGACATAATGTAAGCTAGTTGCGCTTTACACCAAAATATAAAAAAGTAAACTAGACATATCGTCGGTTGATTATTTAATTGTCGTATGTCGTATGTAATTTGTATCCACATACGACAATTAAATAATCAACCGACGATATGTATAACATTTTTTGAGAAACATTTTAAATTATTTCTGGCTTTCAGTAGACTTTTCGCTGGAACTATCTATATCTATATCGGTTACATCGTTAATCCTTACCTTGTAGCATAACTTTGTTCTGGTGGCTCCATGATTGACCACTGGTGCCAAATAGGGTACGCTCTCAAAAACTTGTTTTTAAATATTGCAGTGTAGGGTACCATATAGCCGGGCTTGACCGACTATACTTGCATACTTGTTTTGTTGCACTAACGTTGTTTTGTACCATAAACGAGTATAACCAAACTGCTCAACGCTATTTTGAATCTTTGTTTTTCTCTATAAAATCAGAAATGAAAGTACAATATCGGTTAAACAATTCCTTGAAAGGGTGTTGAAAAATTTTCCGCTGTTTATCTTTTATATATTCTATTTAATGCGTTTATGTTTTCTTCATATAGCACAGGAATTTTTTTTTGAACGAGAGTATGTTTATTTAACTCTATTTACGGTTGATTAAAAATTCATAATGTGAAACTTCACACCAAATAATCCAACACCATTGACACACTTCCCCCTACTCACAAATTTTTGTATATCATTGAGCGGGGATGTCAGTGATATGTATCATAATTAGAGTTGAACAAATTTATAACAGCCAACATTTGACATTTACCCCTTTTTAAATCAAATTGCATCATCATTATTATGTCACAATCACAATCGGCATAATTTCCTTCATTAGTGTTTTTTGGGGTGCAAATGCCCACAAAATATTAATGATAATTCTCCACAATAGAAATTTGTTAAAACATGCAAATATGTTTTCTATGTAACCCTTCTTAAAACAACATTCAACGAGTGTTTGAAACGGACAATTGTAATTTTACACACCCTTTTCGGGCTAAAAATTGTAATTTAAAATGTATTTAATTTGCATATTGGGTTTACAATCTGCCTAATCTGAATTGTTTTTAATTATTTGTCTTTGTTTAAAAAGAAAAAAAAACTGAGTACACCAAAAAAATTTTTTTTGCCCGAACTTTAAGAAATAATAAAAAATCCAAATTTTTAATATTTTTAATTAGGCTTAAGTTCATGAAATTTAATTTTTATTAAATTATTTTTATGAAGAAAGGAATTTTACAACATGAAAAGCAATCAAAATTGTTATTGATAATCTTTCATTCTTGACGTGGCTCGGGCTCGAACCCTGGCCGGCAGGTTGCCATTACATGTTTCGATCGCAACCACTCGATCTCCTCAGATGGATTTGCCGTCTTACACTCGCAGCCATCGACGACTGCTGACGTCACTAGTCAAACATCAATCCTTAAACCAAATTGTATTTTAACATTTGGTAGATCGAAATTTGGTTTCCTGAATGATTATCCATTTTAATTGATTTTACATGTTTTTTCCTTTACTTCTGTTTTTTCGTACTTTCGTCAAGAATTTTTCTTGAAGTCCAAGTACATTTTTTTTTGTTTTTTCACTTTGTCTTTCTCTTTTCTGTTGACCTTTTTCAGCACAACTTGAAGGACAAATGTACAATTTTCAATCCAAATTTTTAATATTTTTAATTAGGCTTAAGTTCATGAAATTTAATTTTTATTAAATTATTTTTATGAAGAAAGGATAAGATAAGGATTGATGTTTGACTAGTGACGTCAGCAGTCGTCGATGGCTGCGAGTGTAAGACGGCAAATCCATCTGAGGAGATCGAGTGGTTGCGATCGAAACATGTAATGGTAACCTGCCGGCCAGGGTTCAAGCCCGAGCCACGTCAAGAATGAAAGATTATCAATAACAATTTTGATTGATTTTCATGTTGTAAAATTCCTTTCTTCATAAAAATAATTTAATAAAAATTAAATTTCATGAACTTAAGCCTAATTAAAAATATTAAAAATTTGGATTGAAAACCATAAATAGTTCAACAAAATAACCACAATACTAATTATTGTTAAAGCTAAGGCACGAGCTCTATGTGTACATTTGTCCTTCAAGTTGTGCTGAAAAAGGTCAACAGAAAAGAGAAAGACAAAGTGAAAAAACAAAAAAAAAAAAAATGTACTTGGACTTCAAGAAAAATTCTTGACGAAAGTACGAAAAAACAGAAGTAAAGGAAAAAACATGTAAAATCAATTAAAATGGATAATCATTCAGGAAAGCAAATTTCGATCTACCAAATGTTAAAATACAATTTGGTTTAAGGATTGATGTTTGACTAGTGACGTCAGCAGTCGTCGATGGCTGCGAGTGTAAGACGGCAAATCCATCTGAGGAGATCGAGTGGTTGCGATCGAAACATGTAATGGTAACCTGCCGGCCAGGGTTCGAGCCCGAGCCACGTCAAGAATGAAAGATTATCAATAACAATTTTGATTGATTTTCATGTTGTAAAATTCCTTTCTTCATAAAAATAATTTAATAAAAATTAAATTTCATGAACTTAAGCCTAATTAAAAATATTAAAAATTTGGATTGAAAACCATAAATAGTTCAACAAAATAACCACAATACTAATTAAATAATAAAAATTTAATTTTTATTTCGAACAATTTCAATAAAAAAATTTTATTTTTTAATTATTCCATATCAAGGCGAATTGACTAGAAGGTGAGGTCAACTCTACAACTACAATGCTTCTGTGGTCGGGTTGTCAAAAATATTTCTAGTAAAAAAAACAGGTTTGTTAACATAAAAAACTAGTTTGTATACAAACTTCGACAAGTGTCGACCGAAAAAAAAACACCATATGTTGACTTGACCCCACCTTCTAGTCAATTCGCCTTGCATCCATATGTGACGCGGAAAATAGAAAGGGACCTAAAGGTAGAAGTACATAACACGCGTTAGTGCGCGCGCTCTGTCGTCTTCTGTCATAAAAAGTTAAACTAGTGTATTTTCATAGATCAAGCTACATGCAAAATATTTTGACGCGTTTGCGCCAGAAAGTTGGTTAACTTTGAACTTTTTAACGCGTTGTGTATTTTTGACAAGTAATCAGCTGACAATAAAAAGAATAATTTAACAAATTTGCGAATCATTACAGAAAAAACTATTGAAGAGCTTAAAAAACATTCGATATTTATATAAAAAGAATAAATTCAATAGAATAACAAAATCTTGATATAATTTCGAACCCGTTTTTAATGCACAAATAAGTAAACAAATAAAAAAACAGCTGACAGGAATGGCTTTTGTAACGTGTGTTGTGTAACTTGCTATCTTTTACGCGCTAAAGTTTTTAAACGCACGATACTCGTTGACGAACTAACGCGTGTTATGTACTTCCACCTTTAGGTTTTTGCCATTTTAAAGATTTAAATACGTTTATCTTTGGTGTACCATCACTGAGCGTGTTGGTATTGGTCTCATTTGAAAGCGACACATCTCACATCTCAACCTTGTTGGTCAACCTTGAAAACGCGCGTAGGTCGTCTCTACCTCTTGTTTTGTGTGGTTGGTCCCTTTCTCTATGCGCTGTCACATATATGTATTGAAAAAAGGGATAAAATTAGACAAACTTAAGGAGATTTAAAAAAAAAAAATATTTTAGTGAACTATGACCGCTTTAAAAAAACAAGTAAGAATATGTTGTCGGATGTTATGAAATGATAACCCAGATCAACTTTGGCTCTTGCCATTCTCCAGATATACAAAAATGTTTAATTTATTTGTACGCGAGGTGCCGCGCCTAATTCTAAAGTTTGTTATAAATCAATTTTTAAAGAGACTGAAAACGATATTATCGTTTTCAAATCGTATTGTTTTCAAAATTGTTTTTCATCACATACCTGATATAAGACCTAACGGAAATTGTGGATCGATCGTAGCGAAATTTAGTAGAGTATTTTAGTATTAAAAAAACTATATTGCACCAAATTTTACTCCAATATCTTTATTCGTTTTCCGAGAATGGGCTTTATCAGCGTTCTATAGTAAAAAATCTTCACGAAATTTGGCAGGGGGATTTCCGGTCATATAAAACGTGCAAAATTAAATAACAATCGGTGCATTATGGCACCTGTTTATGTTAGCTTTTGTAATAAAATTATAAAGTTTTTTTATAACTCTTTTTCTGTAGTACAACAAACGAAAACTTTTTATTATCAAAGTTATTACTGGTTGTTTTTGGGAATACAAAATTTTTTTTTTTGATAACTACACGGAAATTTATTGTTGAGGGACAGCTAAACTTTTTATTTTTACCGGAGTTATTTGCGAAAGTGCAAAAAAATTACATACAACAAAAAATTCATTCGGTAATCAATTCGAAATAATGTTTCCTTAGTGTTAAGGCCTCGTTACTCATGCGCAAATATTGCGGAAGCGTAAACGTTGCGATTGGCGTTAACGGTCGGTAGTTACTTGAAATACGTTAATGTATTGAAATGTGTTAAAAGAAACTTTGTCAAAATTTATAAATTTAGCTTTTGTTATTTGAGCGTTTTGTATAAAAATTTAAGGAAAACGTCGTGTGCGTCAATAAAATGTTCGCTTTATTAATAAACATAAACAAACATAAAATACTGTAATTGTAATTTAATCAGCTTCATCCTCGAAGCAACGTTACGTTTACGAAAGAGTACCTATTTATACATAAGCATGGTAGGGCAAATAGAACAGCTGATCCTCAACTTATACGCTTACGGAACAGTAACGGAGCCTTTAAACAAAACATATCCAAAATTAAAAAAAAATATTTAATTTGAAAGTATAATAAAAAATAATGACAAGAAACATATCGTCACCTAAAACGCAAAAGGCCCTATATAAAATTTTGAAAACTTTACAGGAGATTGCATTTACCATTTAAAATGATAAATCGCCTTAAACTGTTTATAATTAATTTTTCTTCTCTTTTCTTTGTTAAACCAACCAGTTGTTTTGACAGTTGGCCATGTGGCATATTATGCAAACTGTTAGTTAGACCTTTTTGCGTTTACCAGATAATCTTTGTAGGCCTTGTGGGCAATACATCAGAATCAATAAAAAAGTTGGTTTTAAATTTTTGGTTAGTTAGGGCCTTCTGAGTTTCAAGTAACAATATACAGCTACTCAAAATACTTTGTTTACATACGTTATGTTAATTATTTTATGCAGGCCCGAATCAAATGCGGACAAATTGATTCATATAATTCATCTATCTATATATATAAAAATCAAACGATGTGTCTTAGTCACACTAATCACGAGGAAGTTTTAGAAAAAAGGAAGTTCAGAAGAGCCCCAAAAAAGGTTAAAAAATCGAAAAAAGAGAAAACTGTGTTTTGTATGAAAATTTTACATTGCACCATTAATTGCTGTGGATTAGTCTGCTCACACTCGATAGTTGCTTGACCGATTTCCATAATTCTTTTTTTGTTTTTTTTTCGTCTTATCACGGCGATGGTTGCGAAGAAAGGAAGAAGAAGAAGAAAAAATCTAAAATGTACTTTTTGTATGCAAATTTGACTTTATACCACCAAAAGGAATTGCATTTCTTCAGTTGGTGGCGGACCCATTGTTTGACAGCTGAAAAAAATAGTTTGGTACTGTATACAGTGTTTCAAAAAGTGAGCTGAATTTAAGAAGTATCCATGACAGCTTCAACATAAATACAATTTCGATTTATATTTACTTGGAGAAGGTTAACAAACAAAACTTATCTACTTTTTGTACAAATTGCGACGTTATTACTGTATTACCATACCCACTGTATTGCCAAAACGACATAAACGTACCATACAAACCAATTCAGTTTTGGTTTCTAAATTCGCCGTTACGGCTGTGGCATTATGTTTATGTCCCGTCTAATTTGAGCTTAACTCATGTCAAAAACTATCAAAAGAGATTACGTCGTTACATTATAAATGTCGTAATATTTCAATCGAAGCCTATTTGACATTGCAGACGTTGATAACGCCAGTAACACGTATTGTTGACGGCGACCAAAATTTACTACAATTGAAAATTTTTCAACGACGGTGGCGAAAATACAACCGTTGACTATTCCAAATAATATAAAGTGCGACTTAAATGTTTGTTATTGGGAAACGAGCTTTGAAAACATTCGTGTATTTAATAAAAATGTTAAAAGCAAAATAATTTAAAAAAAAAAATGTGCCAAGAACTTTTTTCTCGCCATTTTTATTCGTGAGTTTATTTGACATTTCTAACACACTGTAAATTGGCGAGTAATTTCCTTACGTGACAGCATGTACTCGCCAAAAAAAGTTACAGACACAGTTTATTGAGAAAAACAGCTGTTTGTTTCCATATATCAAATTTTTGTTTCATTTCACACATTTCAATCGAAAAGTTTCACGACGCGAGAGTTACAGAACATGGGTACTGGTTTCTAAAAATATTACTTTTCTTTTCGCCTAGTTGTTTTTAATATTTTTTGCCGTGTTAAAAAATTTTAACTTTGCAAAAACCACCTTCACACATAATTTAAAATTTCTGATTTAAAACTTTTCCCCGATACACAGCTCTCTGCTACTGAACACTAATTGTATTACAGTATTTATGGGAATTTTTTAAAATACAATTTATTAAAATTGTATTATTTATATTTTGATGCATTTATGCGGAATATGCAAATGCTTATTCACGAAACAATTTAAAATAAAAAACTCTAATTGCACAAGTTTGGATGCATAAAAGCGTAAAATGCTTTTGACCGGTGTATGAATAAGCGATCTTCTTATTTTATATTTAACTAGCTTAAACCGTGCGCTTCGCTACACTGCTTTAACCACTTCTTCAGTTGAGAGATATTTAATATATGCATCCTATGGGAAGTATTTCCCCCCTGCGCCTAACCGCTTTATTTTTATTTTCAAAAGTGGAGTATACTATTAAAGTGATTCCTTCAAAGTTTGATCGTTCTTACTATAACAGTTCTTAAGATATGCGATATTAAACATTGGCGTCCTATGGGGGGTAACACTTCCCCCGCTGCTATTTTATTTCAATTATGGGGCTCAGAAGATCCTACTACCAAAAGTTCAACAAAATGCGTGCAGCGGCTCTTAATTATATTTCTATCTATGAGGAGTACTGCTCCTCCTCTGTCAACCCCGCCATTTTTATATTGAAATTTATAGTTTTCCATAATAGTAGCTTTAACCACGTTTGAAGACTCTCCCTTTAATAGTTCTTCAGTTGAGCGATATTTAATATATGCATCCTATGGGAGGTATTTCCCCCCCTGCGCTTACCCGCTTTATTTTTATTTTCAATAGTGGAGAATACCATAAGAGTGACTTCTACAAAGTTTGAACATTCTCACTACGACAGTTCTTAAGATAAGCGATATTAAATATTGTCGTCCTATGGGGGGAACCACTTCCCCCGCTGCTATTTTATTTCAATTATGGGGCTCAGAAGATCCTACTACGAAAAGTTCAACACAATGCGTGCAGCGGCCCTTAAGATATGCGATATTTAATATTGGCATCCAATGGGGGGTACAAATTGCCCTGCCCCTATCGAAAAAATAAGTAGCCTATTTTATTTTTAGGGCTCACGTTGTTACTGTAAAAATTTAAGGAAAATCGGTTTAGTAGTTTAGGAGTCTATAAGCCAACAAACAAACATTTTTCATTTTTATATATTCCATACGGAAATACACGCTTGGAAACATACGTTAATTTTGAATATTGTGTAAAAGCTTAATAATTCTTAAAAAAAACAAGTAAGAGTGCTATATTCGGCTGTGCCGAATCTTATATACCCTTCACCATTGTGCGAGCAGAATACAGAGCAACTAGACAAAAACTAAATAAAACTGGTAAATATTTTTTTTTAAATAAGAGACAACCGGTTTTGAACTTCGCTTTTCATAAGGGCCCAGAATATATATACTTTATAGGGTGTAGGATCAATATTGTATATACCTTTTTACCTTCGGTGAAGGGTATAAAAAGAGCAATTTTCGGGAATTCAGGGGTCTAATCACTGCATTCGATACTATCGTATCGAATAAACTATTGAATTTTTTTGCATACGATAGACACTGGCGTATCGAATGAAAACTCGATAAATGTAATGTCGAGTTACTCGATGTCGAATGCTATTATTTCAAATTCAATACATTTCATTCGATATCGAGTTTCAAGATACCAAAATAAATAATTTCGATGAATTTTGCTCGATATCGTATGCGGTGATTACACCCCAGTATTTCGGTTATAACTCATACAAATTTCCGACATTTTGGTATATAAGTCATATACATAGGACATATGGCAGCCCTAAAATTTAGGTTTTTATACAAATTTTGATGTTTTTTAGCCCATTTTTGGAGTATTTTGCTCATAAATTACCCATTGTCTAACCGATTTGATGGTTTTATATATCGACGTGTTAAGGAAGAATTTTACCATTTACTTAAGTTATATTTATATATAAACATTTATATAAACTTGTAAACATATATTTTAACAAAGTTAATTATAAAAAGAGAAATTTTTGTGGATTCAGTATTTCGGTTATAACTCTGCCATTTTTTAACCGATTTGGCAGATTTATATACCGACGTGTTAAAGAAGAAATTTACCATTTACTTAAGTTATAAAGCTTGGACTCGGGGAGATCTATGGTTCCGAAAGTGGGTATTTAAAAAAATTTAATTTTGGTCATAACTTTTTTGTATCTGAACCGATTTTCCCGAGTTTTTAATAAAATATGTTCCGATATTTTGATATATAAGTCATATCCATAGGACATATGGCAGCCCTTAAATTTAGGTTTTTATAAAATTTTTAATTTTTTTTTGTACGGGAGGTACCACGCCCACTTCTCCAATCCCGCCCACATTTTGTAGGATGGTGTGTATTGGCAACCCAAATGTGCGTACCTAATTTGAAAATTTTGGCTCTTGCCGTTCTCAAGATATACAGAAATAAAAAAAATACAACAACAAGGGATTTTTGGAAAAATTTTGAGGTAGTCGTGGTTTTTTGCTCATATCTCCGTCATTTTTGGACCGACCTGGCTGAATTTCAATAGCAAACTTAAACGGAGTATATGTGACATAAATATACATCAACCTAGTCCACATCATTTCTGGGGTTTTCGGAAAACTCATTTCAACATACACACGGACAGACGGACAACCGGATTTGAACTTCGCTTTTCATAGGGACCCAGAATATATATACTTTATAGGGTGTAGGATCAATATTGTGGAACATACAAACGGAATGACCAAGGTTTATATACCCTCTTACCTTCGGTGAAGGGTATAAAAATAAAAAATACAAAAAATCTTAAAAATAAAAAATCTTCTAAATTAAGGTAATTTTCACATCCCTCGATGATAACGAAAGCACAAAAAGTCGTGCAAAAAATAATATTGTGTGAATCGAGGTAAAGGCGTTTATAATGGGTGATTTTTTAAGAGCTATAGGGAAGTTTTAAAAAAAAACACATAAAATTCAGAAAAATGCATAAAATCTTTATTTGAATCGATAGTACGGTCCAAATAATTTAATTTTTGAAGATTATTTCATGCAAATGTTGACCGTGACTGCGCCTCAAATGGTCTATCCGCTTACTCCAATTTTGGCATACTCTTTCCAACATTCCGGCCGGTATCTCATGAATAAATGATTCAATGTTGTCTTCCAATGCGTCAATTGAAGCGGGCATGTGTGTATAGACATAATCTTTAACATAGCCCCACAAAAACTAGTCTAAAGGCGTTAAATCGTACGATCTTGGCGGCCAATTGACCGGTCCCGAACGTGAAATAAAATGTTCACCGAACTCGCCTCTCAATAAGTCCATTGTTAAGCGTGCTGTGTGGCATGTGGCACCGTCTTGTTGAAACCACATGTCATGCAAGTCAAGCTCTACCATTTTGGGGAAAAAAAGTTGGATATCATCTCACGGTAGCGCTCACCATTCACAGTTACGTTACGATTCGCATCAGCTTTGAAGAAGTACGGTTCAATGATGCCACCAGCCCATAAACCGCACCAAACTGTGACTTTTTCTTGATGCATTGGTTGCTCTTGCAGTGCTTCTGGCTGATCTTCACTCCAAAATCGACAATTCTGCTTATTAACGTACCCATTGAGCCAAAAATGAGCTTCATCGCTGAACACAAGAAGCGCGCGATGAACTTTCTTAACAGAACACGCAGTTTGATAATAAAATTCAATAATTTGCAAGCGTTGTTCGTTTGTAAGACGATTCATGGTTAAATTATAGACCAAACTAAACGTTTTTTGTCATCACTTATCATTTTTACTTTTTTCAAAATTAATTTTTGGCGGGTTTTAGCTATCCAGAACCATTTATTTTTAAGGATTCATCCAAAATATTTTTAAAAATTTTAATTTAAAAAAAAACATAATAAACAAATGTATTCAGGTTTTCAAGACAAAGTCTTGAGAGAAAGAATACGAAAAAAACAGAGGAAAAAGGAGGCAACATGTAATTTGAAATTTAGGTGATAATAACAGAAAATTTCGAACCACCAGTACTACTGGTTAAAGATTGATGTTTGACTGTTGGCTAACGGGCACCGCAGTGGTGCAGTGGGTAGAACTCAAAGATCTTCCGACGATAGAAAGTGGTGTTTCTTAAAACATGTAAATATCAACCCGGGTTCAAATCCCAGCTTAACCAAGAAAAATTATCAATAAATTTTAATAAAAAAACATTCCAAGTTGTGCAATTCCTTCCCTCAGTGAAAATAATTAAATGAAAATTAAATTTGATGAACTCAAGCCTAATTAAAAGAATATCAAAATAATTAAAAATTAACAGTTCAACTAAAAATCAAAATTGTTCTTAATTTTAAAAATATTTTTTTTATTGCCAAAATTAAGCGATTTGGCGATTTTGGCGATTTTTTACATTGAATTTAGCGTTGAGGGTCAAAATCAATCTGACAACCGTGAGGGAAAGTAGAGTGCTCAGGACTAAAGAGAGAAAAAAAGAAAATTATACATACCTGCCAAACAATAGCCGCAAGCTGATTCTCCATCTGGATGTTTTTCACGCATATGAATTTCCAAAGTCTCCTGGTATTTGTAGTGCCAGTTGCATTGGGGACACTTAAGAGTCTTACACGAATTTCGTGTTGACATTTGTACGTTACTGTTGAGACGTGCCGAATTTAAAATCATTTCGCATCTGAAATTAAAAACAAAATTAAAGAGAAAAACAAAAAACTAATTAAAAAAGGTCAAAAAGATCTACAACAAAAATTCAATTAAAATTAAAAAAAGCGTATTAAATTTCAATCGAACCGTTTGAAAAAAAAAATTAAAGGAAAATCGTTTTTCAAGGAAACAGTTTGTTTTTCCTTAACTCTAAAAATTTTAATAAATTTCATACTGGTTCTTTGAAATGCTAATTTAATCACTTGACCGTAAAATAATGCTATTTAGGAATTTTTCAATAAAATAAAGTTTAATCAACAGATGCTGTTCTTCTTTAACCAAAATTTGCACAATGGGTAGGGAGGTGACGGTGATGCGGGTGGTTGTATGTTTATTAGATAAAGGAGAAATAAAACTGTTTATTCTTAATCAATTTGATGACTTAAGAAAATATGCACAGTTTCATACGAGACCATACCAATTTAAAACTAAAATTTACTTTTTTAAATCTGCTTAACCCTTAAATGCATGAGGTCAGCACCCAGAGTGGAGACAAAGTTACTCTAACGTAAAAATGGTCGCTAATTACGAATCCGTCCTTCATTTTTTCGGAAAATGTATAGTTTTTCTGGAAAATCGGAAAAACACCAATTTCCGTTGTGTACCATATATGGTACACTATGCATTTGTAATAAAAAAAAATTTGATTTTTATTATTATTTTATTATTTATAAAATATCATATATTATTCATAAAAATTGCATAAAAGTATATTTAAATGAAAAATTTTAAGTTTTCAATTTATTTAGTGTGATAGCCTGCAAAACAATTACGTTTCTCGTTCAAGCAGAGGTGAACGTTACATTTTTGACACTTAAAAATTGAACGATTATTTTCATTTTTGTCTTCAAGACATTTTTGGTTTTTACACCGAGCTCTTCCGTCAACAATTGGAAGGTGATCGAAACCATCATACCGCAAATTGTGAGACGGTTGATGTTCATTTTGAACACGTGTACATAGTAAATCATGCCCACTAACTTTCTTTTTTTTGTGTGCCATATTTCTTAGTACATGGGATACTTCCAAACGAAAAGCCTTTTGGGTAATCGAAACTGATGGATTTGCTCTTTTGAAAAGTAACCAAGCATTTACCATGGAAATATCAAGTAAATGATAAAATAACCTGATATACCATTTACGGCTTTTTAGCTAGATTTTAAGACGACCCAAAGAAGAGTCCATCAGGTCTACACCGCCCATATGTAGATTGTATTCTTTTATAATTTGGGGGCAAGCAATCGTTTCTACTTTCTGGTCTTTCTTATTCCAACGGTCAACAGTGGGGATGTCAGTATCAACACTATGTTCCGAAAGCAACGGTTTTGTGCCAACGAAAGTGGACACAAGATTAACGACCCTGTTATCTTTCCAGCTTATTGATGTCAAATCAATACCTTGAATATTTGCTGTTAACTCTGCTGAAACACCCCTAATCATTTTCATCATAGCCTTTGGATCAGGAAGTTTACAATTTTTTATACGATTTCGATTTATAGTTCCGATGCTATGAATGCCTTGGGTACGAAGATAAATCAACAATGGTATAGATGTATAATAGTTGTCCATGTATACAATATAATTTTGAAAACGGGGAACTTCACGAGTCATACGCACTACAATATTTGCAGATGCCTTCAAATCAGGTTCTCCTGGCTGAAGATGATGTTGTTCTCCAGTATAAATTTCGAATTTATACATAAAACCCGTTGTGTCGCAAAGGGCAAAGAATTTGAATCCCCATTTTTTCGGTTTATTTGGCAGGTATTGTTTCATATAGTGCCCAACTTTTGTTGAGCACATCTGTTCGTCTATTGATAAACGAGGCTGCATGTGTACTGTTTGAAAACGATCATTGAGAATATTCACCATTGGCCTTATTTTAAACAAACGATCATGATTTTCTGTGTCATACTTTTTGTTATCGTTTATGTGGAGGTACTCTCTGATTTTTTCAAACCTGTTGACCGTCATTACGTTACGCACCGCATCAACTCCATATTGCGTATTCCAATAATCTCTCACACAAGGAAGTTTGTGATAAGACATATAATAGAAAATTCCAATGTATTTACCGAATTCGAGAGCGTCTAAAAAGAAATTTTGGTCGTTCTTTTCAACTTTTGCGTAATTGATGCTCTCCTTAACTATTTTCCCTGCTAGCTCGTCCGTAAAAAAATATTTGAAGCATGCGTAAGGAGTTGCAAAATTATCCGATGTCTCTGGGCCCAAACTAGAGATTCCAAGAAAAGTAATTTGCTCTTCAGATAATTGCAGGTTTCCTTTCTTCCAACGTACTCTTTCAAAACTGTCGGAAGTCATGTCAACAATAACGTCCTTATACTTCATGCATTCTTCGCGTACTTGGCTCAACTGATCATTTTGACGAATAGAAGAATTTTCGTCTGAATTTTCATTGTTGTTATTATCTGCTGGAGTTGAAGTCATTTTAATTTTTTTTCGTGGTAACGTAGAATGGCTCCGCTCCACTATGGATAAGTCTACTGATACTGATGAGCCAATATCAGGAACAGAAATGCCGGAAGCTTCAAGAAAATGTACATCTAGCCCTTCTGTATTTAATATCGAACATTCATCCAATATGGCATAATTAGTTTCGGCTCGATTTCTCAAACGTTTTGGTATTTGAGCTTCGTCATTTAGTTCATCTGGTTCAAAATTCTCGCATTCGTTTTCATTCTCAGAGCAATCACCATTACTAGGTATCCCCAACACTTCATCATCGTCGAAATCGTGCAACATTTCCGCTACTTCATCAGCGTTGTACCTTTTTCCATCAATAATAATGCTATCCATGTCTAAATACGTAATAATAATAATAAAATAATAATAAATAACTGAAACAAGTCAAAAATTTACTTGCATCTTACACATAATAAACTTTATGGGCAAATGCATGACGTACCATATAAGGTACTTAGATAAACAGCAAAAAAAAAACATTTATTTATATCAAATAAATTTAAATTTTTTTATATTTCGCTAAAGAAAAGCTTATTCTATAAAATAGTACTTACCTTTGCTCAATATATAAATTCTATAATTTTATATTCACAGTTTAAGATCACTTTTAAAATTATGTGCAAAAAATACATACATCCACTTCGACAGCCTACTGAACACTTAAATAAAATAAAAGCAATCTACAACAACGTTTGAATGAACTGTTATACAGTCTTCTTTTGGGGAATCACACTATTCCACATTTAAGTTTAATTTCTTAGAATATGGCACGATAAAAGGCCAGTACCATATATGGTACGGTATGCATTTAAGGGTTAAAATCTATAAATATAAAAAATTTGGCAATAATGTAAAACGGTCTTCAATAGCAACTTCTATTTAAACAGATTAGCAATATAAATTTTTTAATGTGCTTGGTCCACATTTAGGTGCATGACTCTTTTCCTACTGAACCGATTGTATTTGAAAGCTGCTGAGGAGAACTAGAAAGAATTTGACGTTAGAATTGTTCTTTTTAATTGAGTCGTACGTAAGTGACCGTAGTTTGAACCAGTGTTCGAAAATAAACAGTACATTATTTAGCGTTCGGCTCACACACCGAAGAACGATATCTATTATTTTAGTGTTTGTGTAAACATACACAAACCTTAATACCGTTCGTAAATATTTTCAAGAAAGAACCGAACATTATATAATGTTCGGTTCTTCGTTAAAAAACAGAACAATTGTAGTGATACTGTAGAAAAACATTATATTTTAATGTTCTATAATGTTTTTTTCGTGTGTGTATTTTGTTTTTGTAAAAAATTTTTGGTTTTTTTTTTTTATCAGCAAAAAGCGACGAACATTAACGAGCCAAACCGAACACATTGAAGTTCGTGGATTTTCAAAAAAAAACGAACGGAATTTAATGTTCTCATCATTTGTTGAGTGTGATGAAAACAGCATTATTTTTGTGTTCGAAAGATGACAAACAGGGAAACGTTATTTTTTTTAATGAATTTCTACACAAACACTATTAGCGTTTGTGTTTTCCACAAATCTACCGAACATTAAAGAACGATATTTAGTGTTTATTTTCGAACACTGGTTTGAACAGATGCACATGGTTAAATTGACTTAGGACGGGGTTTTAAGATGTAGATCAAGTTTAAACTTAGTTAAACGTAGTCTGAAACTCGGTTTTTCGGCAAAATGTGATTTTTTTTATTATTTTATTAACGACCAACATTTTAAGCAAAACTAAGCTGTTCTGTCAAAATTTTGTATACAAACTTGGTAGTGGCGGCACAAACCTTTTTTCAGATTAACTAAGCCGAGTTGAGATCGTAAAAACTAGTGTCCGACCGAACGCACTTTTTGAGACCGAACCCGAACTTCGGTAAATTTTACTTTTTTTTATGTATTTATTAATATTAAAAATAAAATAAAATTTCGGTAAATTATTACATTAACACTTTTGGAAGGATGCAACATGAAAAGATAAATTGCACTTTACAGTAGTCAAAACTATTTTATAGTTAAAAAATAATAATTAGTAATTGCTTTCTTTTTTATAGACAAAAAATAAAGTTCAAGTTTAATACAGTATACCTACATTAGATTAACATGTATTTATTTCTTTTCTTTTAATTCCTTTATTTTACTTTAATTTTTTTTTTTTTTTTATTTTTTTTCATTTCCTGTACAACAAGACAGTGTCTTATAATTACAGTACAGGAACGCAAAAAGTTACAAGAATATTTAATTACATTTAATTATTACAAAATGGTTCATAGTTCATAGTATTAAAACAAACAAAAAATACAATTATTAAAAAGAATAAAAGTCATATAAAACATTTTCAATCAAAAAACAATTATGAAAAAAAGTTATATAAAAACATTTTGAAACTGTTAGCATTACGATTTAGTGGAAGAAGGTTCCAAAGACGAGCGGCATGAATAAAAAACTGCCATTCGGAGACTAAGGTTTGATGCCGTGGAATTATAATATTATGGTTCCTTCGAGATTGAAAAAAACGTATCCTCTCAAATAAATATTTGGGGGTTTTAGTGTTTATCACCCTGTGTAAAAAAAATAAGGGTTCGGATTTTCAAAAAATTTTCGAAAGAGACTCCATACAGACTGTTTGAAACGGATGAAACACGATCGAAACGTCTTAGACCGTACACATATCGTCGTGCGGGAGTTTATGTGCTCTATATGCCAAAAGTGTATTTTGAGAAAATCGATCTTGAAGTTTTAACATAATTCAGGTTTGAAGGATATAGAACAAAACAGACACTATTTATCTCAGAAACTAGATGAGATAGCCGAAAACGGATTACATATTTGAAAAATTTGGGGTCGAAAACCTAAAGTGGCATAATTAACTCGAAATGTGTAAAATGGCGGATAGAGCACATAAACTCCCGCACGACGATATCTCAAAATATTGTTGAATAAAGTATTTAATTTTCTTTTGCTAATTGAATCACAGTTTGCAAACAGTTCACATCCATAAGTTAAACTAGGAATCAGATATATCTTGGCAAGTAAAATTCTTATCCTCAATGGGGTAAAGAATTGTGTCAACCATAGGGCCCGCAACTTAATATAGGACTGACCAACTAAAGAGTTCACATGATCGTTCCAAATGAGACTATTGTTAAAAATTATTCCCAAATTTTTCGCTGCCCTTACAATCTCAATCTTTTCACCGTTAATGACAATGTTATCAGCAATGATAGGAACAATGGTATGTAACAGAGCCCGTTTGCAGAAGCCCACAGGTACATTTTGTTCATTTCAGTATTTACAGATGATATACCCAAAGCAATACTACTAACAGGGCTACTTAAAAAAAGTTGCACATCATCCGCATACAAGTGGACTTTGCAATTGGATAATTGTTCAGGTAAGTCATTTACATATATCGAAAAAAGAAGTGGCCCCAAAATAGAGCCCTGTGGCACTCCTTTAATTAGAGATAAAGAGTTTGACCAAGAGTCGTTCAAAAATACCGATTGTGTACGCGCCGAAAGGTAAGAAAAAATGAGATTGGTAGATGTATTGGCAAATCGAAAAAAGTGTCTCAGCTTACTAATAAGCATCTGATGATCCACTGTGTCAAATGCCTTCGAATGATCAAGAAGCACCAAAAAGTTAATTATCAAGTCTCTGTCGTATATTCTCACATACCTCCGCAAGAGCTGTAATACAGCTATGACCCCGGCGAAAACCAGATTGCATATTAGAAAGCAAATTATGTTCATTAATATATCCCAACATTTGACTATGCAATAGTTTTTCCAAAACTTTAGATACATAGCACAAGATGGCTATTGGTCGATATTCACCATTTGACTTAGGTAATGGAATAACTTTCGCATGTTTCCATCTTAACGGATACGTACTAGACATTATAATAGTATTAAACAAATGAGTAATATAAGGTAAAATCAAAGGCAAAATTATCTTTACAAATTTTGGGTGCATATTATCAAATCCCACTGCGTTGGATTTCATTAACTGGATGGTCGAGATAACATCATATTGAGAAAAATAGGAAAATCTAAAAAACTGGTTATCAATATTAATATTCGACGAATGTGAGGAAAAATCGTAGAAGTCGTGGTTCGCTTGTATCGGAGGAGTGCTTGTAAAAGGTTCGTTAAGAGTGGAGATGGGATTCTACCCGGTATTTACCCGAGGCATGGGTAAATACCGGGTAAATAAAAGATAAATACCTTTTCTGGGAATTTATTGGGGTATTTATAAAAAACATTTGAAATGCAATATATGGCAAGCTCTGTCTGTAATTTAACTGAAACGACATTTGAAATGAATAATTTATTTTTATGTTGTTAAATATCAAAAGATTTAAACCGAATTAAAGTGGATTAAATTGAATAAAACTTGTGAAGAAGGTACGTATTTTTTTAGTGAAGCTATTAATGATGTAATGTGGAGTCATGGGAAGACCTAAAAATAAAAAAAATATGGAAGCATTTTGCAAAAAGTGGAACCAACACAAACACTTCTGTTTGCAGATATTGTGACACGGTTTATAAACACGGAAATGTTAATAAAATGACAAAACATTTAATGCAATGTCTTAAATGTCCAGTTGTGGTGAAACGAGACATTGATCAAACGAATTCAGGTGAGGTTACAACAATTAAAATGGAAAATTCGTCTCAGTCCAGTGATACTTTAAGCTCATAAAATTCTCTCCAAGCATCAAACTCATGTCCAATAACGAACGCTCATTCATCTTTAAGTTATAACTTTCTTTGCTCTTCACTAAAATTGTTGAAGTTTTTTATGAAAACAAAAAAAAAAAAAAAATACTAAAAGAAGGAGTCCAAAGTGGCAACAGCAACGATATTTTAAATTATGGGTGTTCCTACGTTAATAGGTACTATCGACGGCTGCATTAAAAAATCATATATAATTTTTAAATTTGCGGAAATATCAAACGCGTTTAATAATAAATACAGTATACTTTTTTACCAATAAATTGCAATACCTAAATTACCTTAGTTTAGAAAAAAGTATCTACCCTGGCCTGTCCCTTTAGTATTCTGTAACAAAATATTTGAAATTTACCACATTACTAATTCATAAAATATTTAATCGTTAGTTATTACATAAAGTAGTTTAAATAACAATGGTAATCATTTAAAAAAACTTTCAAAATACTTTCAAATTTTATTGAAAAAAATTACATATTTTTTGTCCCTCGTATTTTAAGTCTCTTCCCCTGCACATTTTTCGATCGTTTAAAAATGCCGCTAAAATGCGTTGACGCTGCAAATTTAAATAGCAGAATATTTGTTTTGAAGTGAAATTAACAATAAAAGTCGCGCGAGCCACTAGCGTGTTCTAATTGGGCCAATAATTCGACCAAAACACTCGGATTACTCGCACGTGTCAGTGATTAATGTATCTCCACTGGAGAGTTTTATTCACTTGTTATTTGTGGTTAAAGCTTGTTTATAATATTCATTTATTTTAATTTCAGTATAATTTACTGTGTTAGTTTGATTTTTCGTTACAATACATATTTTTCCGATTATGCTAGTTTTTTAAGGAAAACATCTCTCCCCTGCCGTATTTCCCCTGCTTCATCAGATGCCAGGGTAAAGATTTTGCGTCCAGGGTAGATAAGGAATTGAGAAATTAATTCTTTCTTCAACACATTTCCACTATATACGTTATACGTGTTTTAACGCTTCAAAAATGTATGTATGCCTTATTTAAGGTGAATTTTGGTTTAAGTTAGTTTTATACTACTAACATACATATGTTGCATTATACAATAATAGAAGGTAGTCAAGTTCTTTCTATAGTTGCCATATTAACGTTCTGACATTCAAGATTTATACAAAATCGTGCTAACCAACTTTTTAATCAAATCCAATATTCGTTTTTTATGTTTTATGCACTGGCAACCAAATTGCAAGAACTTTACCTAAATTAAGTAAAATTCACGTGGAATGACCACGAAGCCGGTCACGGCAAGGGCGCGCCTGATGGAGTAGGTGCGACGTGCAAAAGGACTACTGATAGACTTGTTGGAGCTGGGAATGACAATTCATCGCAGTCCAAATGTAATTGATGACGAAGACATTTTTAAGAAAGAAGAGGGACTTAATAAAAAAGTTCTAAAAGCTTTTCAGCCACTATGAAGGTCCAACAAATTACTGGATGCCCCAATAAATTGACAATGAAGAGCTTAAGCTGTTTCTGTGATCTTGAAGTATACAATCATTTTGTGGTCTGCACCTTGGATTTTGCTTTCATGAAAACCAAACCGCGCCTTAATGTTGATTATGTATATGGGCCTGAAAGAGAATCTTAAGACGAACCACTAATAAAGAATCTTCTCAGTATTGTTCTCAAGCAGTTACCGAGAAGGCATGCCAGCTTGTAAACGAAGGAAATGAAATAATTAGCTTTTTTTCGACTACGTTTATGTAAGCAGATGTTAAGAATTTTTGTTTTTAAGTAACATAAAAAAATACTCTATGGAGTTATCCAAATTTTTTTTTTTGTTTTAAACTATCATCAAATATTGAATAATTAAAGTTGATTCTTACGAAAATAAAGTTTGTTTTCAATTTATCCTTCCGCTTAAAGTAAGGTATCTTATCCTGGTCGTCATGTCTTTACACTGTGTAGAGTATCTCCCCTGGTTATTTGAAATACCGGAAAAAGTAGATAACTTGACTGGCCGTTATTAAACATGCATTCAAACTTCCTGATTAATTACGATTATATTGAAAAAAATCTTAATTTTAAATATTTTTATTACGCCGCCATTCATAATATCAGGTAACCTCTTATCGTAGAATGACCCTTATATAATTCTATGATAAAAACAACATATCACATTAAATCTCAAACAAACTAACACTGTTTCCCTCTCTACGAAAGCAAAGGGATATGGACCAAATATATGGCCGGTGAAAAATTTGAAACAATAATTATAAAAAAATATAGCACATAACTGGAATCTCGCCAATAAAGACATACGACAAAAGGATACTTCCCCAAAGATTGTACCGGCTGAGGATGAAATCGATATTAGTAATTCATTTGAGGAAACACCTTCCACTGCCACTGGTATCACCCATTCTTCACCTCATTGTTCGTATAATAATTTTCGGAGTGAAAGTGACGATGAAAGCGACAGCGACAGTGACAGTGATTTCGATTTAATAATGTAATATTCCAAAAATAAATATGTATATATGTAAAATATAGTTATGGACTTAAGTTCTTATTTTCCAACTGCTCTGTAATCATTTCAATTTTTATTAATAAAATTTAATATAAATTCATTAAATTTGGTTGCAAAATAGTTTATACCCACCTTTTTTGTAAATACCCGGGTATTTACCCATTTTTACCCAATTTATCTATTTTACCGGGTATTTACCATTTGGGTATTTACCCTTTGCCCATCTCTAGTTAAGAGTATTTGCATCAATCTGGCAATCATTATTCTTGTCAGTTTTGCCAATACCTATTTCACGGATAGCTTTCCAAGTTTGCCTAGAGTCTATTGCCGAGCTAAACCGTTGGGTATAATATTCGGTTTTGGCATGTTTAATTCGTCTATTGACAACATTTCTCGCTAGAGAAAACTAAAGTTTTAGTTCCAGGGTTCTAAATTTTTTCCACCTTGCATAAGCCACATCTCTTGTGCGTATGGCATCCCTGACAGCTTGCGTACACCAGGGTTTTTGTTTTTGAGTGATCTTCTTATATTTAAGTGGTACATTTACGCTGTAAAGGTACTGAATATTGTGCTCCATGAAAGAAGATTGATCATCGACTGAAGGCATATAATAAATATCACTCCAATTGATGTGTGAAAAATTTTCGTACAAGAGATTATAGTCAATACTATTAAAGTCACGGAAACTAAAACACCGATTAACTGGTTGCACCCGAAAGTTGTAGGTCAAGAATATCAAATCATGTTTGGAAAAACCAGGAGCCGATATCTGATCATAACACATTAATTTAGAAATGTTGGACACAAAAAAAAGGTCAATCAAGGTACTTGTTGTGGCGGTATGATGTGTTGGACTTGCCGTATTAACTGAAAAAAGACCAAGCGATAACATATTATCAGGAAGTGTGGCATCTACTAAAATATTTGAATTGAAATCCCCAGTTATCACTATGTCATTATACTCCGTTGTGAGAGTTTCGAGAGTGGAATATTAAACTGCCAAGGGTACTCTCTTATTTGGCCTGTAAACACATCCAACCAACATCTTCCCACTAGATGATGAGACCTCAACAAAAATAATTTCAACTCTTTGGGCATCCTGTGGAGATAAACAATCCTGCAGAGACGATACATGGCAAATCCTACAAGAAATACCGTTTTTCACAAAAATGGCAACACATTAGGGCCATAAATTTTTCAAACTTTTTGCGAACATCAAAAACGGCATAGTGTAGTCGTTAAAGTTATTAATAAAAAATATGATAATTTTTTCGGATTGTTAAAAAAGTTTAAAAACAACTATTTTATCTCACGCAAATTTTAAAAAATATACACCTGATATTTGTATATACATATTCCTATACGTATCACTAAAATGCTATTTTGGAATTTATCCACTGCTTTAGATTTTAAAATTTTCCTACGGTTTACATTCATGGCGGTTCCAAAATTCTTATAAAGTTTTAGAAATTTGCTTCCCTGCGTGTCTTTTTTTCGCAAAACGAAGGGAGGCAGGTGTTTTCATTACTATAACATTCTCGACCAATTTGTCGTAGTATACATATTAGTACTCAAACCTCTACATTGTATTTTTTGAATTCGTTTGGTTGTATTTTCTCTAAGTGACGTTTAATATTTGCTTGGCAAAGGACTCCCTATTGACATTTGTTTGGCGCAACATTTGCATTTAGCGCTTGCTTAATTTTTTTCAAAAAAACTCCAAAATGGATTGGAAGACATTTTTATCTGGAACAATGTATACTATAAAGTTTGGTTTGTGGTTCACCCAAAACTATAGATTATCTTACCATTCGCAGAATAGTAATAGAGAGTATTTTTTTGCCAAATAGAATTTAACCGTTTTTTTTTTGTTTTTTTTATTTTTTACCGTCTTCTAAAAATTACACATATAAAGACAAATGTATACACTTAAGCATTTCATTTAGTCATCGCTGTATTTTTTCGTACTAATAATTATAGAGAAAAATAGTTGTATTGTTCTCGAATTATTTTCATAACCAATGATGCGAAATTATAATTTGAAATTAAGTTAGTATGTTATTTCATAAAAGTTTGGCCGAACATCATTTTTTGCCGAACTCCGTAACCGAACCCGAACGTTCGGTCGGACACTAGTAAAAACCCAGCCTCGAGGAACCTGAGTACGTTACAAAATTTTATTTTCCGAAAGTTTTTTTATGTGAAAAATTCAAAATACTAATTTTTACACCTTTTTCAGGTTTTTATTTTAACAAGAAAATTTTAGACACAGTTATAAAATGACAAGGGGAACTCATGCAACGGTGTCGGCAAAATACTACAGCAAAACAAAAACAGCAGGCAGAGGTTGTTTGGTTTACGGCTCGAAATGTCAATCATTTCTAAACAAAACCTTGTAAACCCGAAGCAATTAAGTTCGAACTGTCAAAGTTACGCTGCCACCTGTTGTGAATACGCCCTAATAGAGTCTATTGAAAA
Organism: Pollenia angustigena; assembly: GCA_930367215.1. Taxonomy (NCBI): domain Eukaryota; kingdom Metazoa; phylum Arthropoda; class Insecta; order Diptera; family Polleniidae; genus Pollenia; species Pollenia angustigena. The sequence continues at coordinate 18,129,215 of OV884061.1, read as the reverse complement.
TGTGCATTTAAAAAACAAAGTACCTTAAACAGTTTTTTCTCCGCACCAAGATTTTAATTACCAAACTTCTGGCCTTTCGTAGTTTGAATTTAATAAATTCCTAAAGGATTTTTTTTAACTTTTTGCAATAAAAAAAATCGAAATAACTAACGCACTTTTACACATTTTGGATTGCTGTATTTTCATTTAGACGTTTAGTTTATTTGAAAGTTTCTTTTAAAGTTTTAAGCCTTTTTATTATTTAAAGAGGAAATATTTCTAAAAAAAATAAAAGGAAATACTTGAAAAATTTTATGTTCAAACACTAATTAAACCTTTGATTAACGCACGAATGACTTCATCAATAGAGACGAGTCCCATTACATGTGCTGTGCAATCAAAGTGAAAGAACCCCCTTTTGTATGTTTCATTTGGAAATTAAAATAATGAATGCAGGGAATATTTGTTTGAAGAAAGACCAATATAAAAATTGCTTGATGTTTTACAATATTGCATAAACCGAAGAAGAAGAAGGGTTGAGGGTAAGAAAATGAAATGGAATTTAAAATCCCATTGGGATCTATCTTTTTTTTCTTTTTGTTTAAGCCACAACAACAAAAAGGTTTTTGTAGCATGTAGTATTTAATAAAGCTATTGTCTGGGTATGGTACCCTACACAAAAAAAAGATACACTGAAATTCGGCTGTTGTGCAAACATCGGACTCCCATTTAATATTTTTTAAGCGTCCTTTGAGGAATTAATTCGACGAAGTAAATCTTAGAGCATAAAAATCAAAAAAAGAAAAATCGTTAAAAGTAAAAGAATTTCTAGTAGCCGTACATTAAAGTCATGTATTGTGGGCTGCCATCAATAAAACAGCTCACTTGGGTCCATCATTGGTCCGTTTCTGATACCCAGCGCCAATGCCCATCATACAAAGCATCACTGCAGAATTCAATAAATTCGTCTGCCTAATGAAGATAAGAAGCTACCAAAGTTATATCCTAGATAGATCATCCAAAGAGACAAACACTGGTTTTCCTAGGCATCTTTCCATTATGTCCCGAATTCCAGGACACTCCTCTTTTTCCTTGTCCGAACAGTTTCTGCAGTAGTCATTGAGTCCCTACCGGCCAGTGCCCACCTTTCACTGTGATCACTGTTCTTTTAAGTCCCCTATTGAACCTAAGTAAAAGGAATGTCCTCTTTTCATAATAACCAGCCTACAATGGTCTTACAAGTCCACCCCAACTGTGCAAGTCTATAGGACACGCTTCGCAATGTCATTAAAATACATCTTACTCTTTGCAGTTAACCTCGACGTCGTATAAACACCCGATATGGATGCAATGGCATTCTTGCTTTCAGTCAATATACATAAATTCATTGATATGCGATAATACCTTAGCCAGGCAGCCGCCCGCCATATAGAAGAGATTTCCGCCTGCAAGATATAACAGTCATCCGTGTAGACGAAAGTGAAACTTTATATCCACTTCTTCTATGTAGAAACCCACGCCAACCCTACTTTCTTTTTTCGAACCAGACAGTTATGGGCAAACAGATTTCTGGATATCATTCGAGATTTCAAGAGATTTTTCAAACTTCTTCAATTCCCGATAGGGAATAAAATTTTCATTTATTTTCGTGAGAATTTTTGGAAAGAATTTATATGAAAAATTATTATAAGGTTTAGTTAATTATAATGTCCATTTTACACAAGCCGTTGTTTTATGATTTTATTAAGTCGTTAAAAGATTGTGCCTTAAAATGCAACTGTGTCACAGTATTTGCAGTGTTGAATTTCTTATAAAGCAGTTAAGTCATATGTTTTTGCCTTATTTTATGTGATTATGTGGCACCAACAATAGATTTTGCAGGTTTTTTTTTTTTGGTATGTCGGACAGAATCCTGCCTGAATTTAGTGTAAAAGAATCGTACGATTATTTAGAATGGTGAATCACGTTCTATAATCAGTAAAAATTGAATTGTTTCGAAATTGTATGAACAATTTTTAAGCCCTTGCATTTTTGTACAACTTTTGTTAATTTCACATAATAAAAAAATAAAAAAAAAGAAAGAAAATTAAGCGTCTGGTTATGTACAATATTGGCTCAAACCATTATAATATTAAGCTTCCGGACTTTATCTACTCCCGTAAAAAAATGTTTAAAGTTTACTGAAATTTTAAACAATATTTTGAAAAGGTTATTTTTCAAGTTCAACTTCTTCTAATATTTTTTCTGGTTATTATTTTTCGATAAAAAAATTTTAATTTAATGATTTTAATTGTTCGGCAACTTTGACAGCTTAACTTTCTGCTTTGTGAAGACGATTTGCATAAATCCGATGCCTTTTTTAAATGCTGGAGAACTGGATTTAATCTTGCAACACGAATATATGACTATAATTCTCTTTAAACTCTATATACGTTGAATTTATTACCAAAAGTTAAAACAAATTCTCTTGACATCGACTAAATTATTGTTAAGCCTTTTTATATAACAAAATCTTAAATTTTAGCAAAATACTCAGCAAAACAATGGCCGAAATTTCCCGTCACAAATTCCCCGTAACTTAAAAATATTTTTGCCGGGAGTTCCTGGATAATTTTTCCCAAATACAAGCCCTAAACAATTTTGACCGAGCAGCTGTGTAATTTTTTTGTTTAAATAAGTTGAGACACTGATTATTTTAAAAGTATTGAAAACAATCATGTCTTGACAAACGAATACAACGTTCAGCTCGTTAACTAGATCCACTAAGGACCGATATAATAACTTCCCTTTAAAGTTCTTGTTAGTGAAAAGATACTTACTTGTTTACTTTAACAATGAAGTAATTTTTAGTTTTATTTTTGACTAATACATTTTGTTTTAAAAATACGTAGTGGCAACAGTTGTGGAAAAGATTTGCGAGAGCACCACCCGTAGGGCCCTTCCTTATGATGGATCTTAACCACATGGTATATGTTATGTAATTTTAAAGTTAACAATTGGAACTTTTTAGAAAAAATCTGCAATTGTACCAAAAATCCCTATAATTTAACAGATGTAAGAAATCTTTCCCTTTCTCGCTACATGTTAAATTTGTAACCCTAGAAAGATAATCTGCGTCAATTTTACGCATGTACTTTCGAAATATTTCTATTTCTTTTTAATTCGCTTGAATAAGTTGCTGTGCACTTCAGGCATTTTATATATAAACATATTTTAAATTTTGGTATTTTTATTTGATACAAGAGTAACGGCCACTTTCACCAAGTTCGGTTCAAACTAACTTTCAATCAAAGTTCCGGCTACCAAAATGTTTTGACAGCTATAACCGACAGTTAATTATAACCGAACTTGGTGAAAATGGCCGTAAATGTTCTTAATTAATCAAACAGTACAACAACATAGCAGGCTTAAATAATGCGTCACGTTTACGTATGATTATCTTAAACGTATGTCATGGTATGATTTTCTTTTTTTGGGTTAAAATAAATCCCCATAAAAAGTGAAAAAACCCTAAATATGGCATCACTAAGCTGGATCTATTTTGCTTTTAAAAAAAGTCAGCACGTAGGAGAGATCCTTCCTCAAGCCGAACTTTGCCACAAATGGTGGAAAATTAGCCGTTAATTATGATTTTCCCGATCCCTTTTCCGCGAATATGGGTAGTAAAACACAATTACCATGTGCTCCTTTCCAGTTACTTTAAGGTTAATATATACTTATTACAACGAAAAACTTGGTATTTGTCTGGTAGAAAACACATTTTTGTAATTGGAAAGTTGTTATAACGGGCTTTACGGTCACAAAAACTTTAAAGGTATTCGACAAATTTAAATAGAAATTCCTAAATTTCGGACAATTTTAAAAATACTTTTCCCAGTACTTTTTTCCAGAATAGGAACCTGAACTTCAAAACACAGTCAAAGAAGCGATAAAAATACCTTAACGATCGTCCATTTAAAAGAGTTTTGAATTAATTACTTAAGTCGTTATGTTCCTATAAAACTGTTATGCCCACGCAAAAAAAAAAAGAAATAACTAAACAAAGTAACGATTTTTTTTCAACAATAGACAAAAACTCACGTAAAACGGAAAAGTCTGATGGTTTAGAATATGAAAGGAAAACATTTTGAAAGGGGCAAAAAATAAAAGGGGTTGGTTGGCGAAAGTATGAATCAAATTATCGCCCTTTAGCTGGGTGGTTTAACAGCAATATGGCCAAGAATTATATTTAATTGAGATCGTAATAATGAGTAAAACACAAAAAAATATACAAAATCCAACTCACAGTGGGAAGAAGTAATAAATTTGCAAATTTAAAAATTCAATAAATTTTCGCCTGCTGTGCAAAAATCAAAAAATTTGATATTTTCGTAGTTTTAAAGTAATTTGAAATATTCAACCGAAAAACTACAATAATAATTGAATTGAAAATAAAAAAAAAAAAGAATAACAAAAAATTTCGAAACCTGTAAGCTTAAGAATATGTTTGAAATTTTTATAGAAACTCACCTAGCGCATTCAACTCCTAAGGGACGTCCATTAATATGATCCGAGCAGGCTCCAATGGTAAAACTAGCTGCACTTACGGGATTGTTAAGAGGCGGGGTATTGAGGGTTGCATTGAGATTGGAAGTTAAATTATTGGCATTTAGCGAGTGCTGGGGTGACATGTTTAATTGATTGGCTGCAGAAAGTAGGCCAAGACTGGCGGCTGCTGCTGCTGCATTTGCAGCCGCTGTTAAACCAGAATTTGTAGGCGAACGTTGCTGTTGCTGGGACGAAGTCTTGTAGCTGGTTTGGATCTCTAACATTTCGCAGGTTTTACAATCAAGTCCTTTAAAATCTGGATGATCAGGGCAGATGTTAGATGGATTTACATATGATTCCGTATGATTTAGGGAAGGTTTTTGTTGATGCTGGACATTGGATAGTTGATGTTGCAGGAACTTACTTATTAACTTAACACTATTAGGATTTTGTTCAGAACTTAAAGCGGCCAATGAGGCTTGCAAGGAACTTATTTGATTTATTGAGGAGCAGGAGGAGGAGACTTGAGACCAGCATAAAGGCTCATTGTCCTGATGTTTAGTTGGGCAATCTTGTTCAGCCATTTCGCGATTTTCAGCGAGTCGTTGTAAATGTTGTTGCAAAAAATCGGTCATTAGGCTGGGATTGAGATGATTAGGTGTTTGAAGCGTTTTTGGACTTAGATGTTGATTGTTGTCTTCGACGTCATCGGGTATTTGTGAAGGTTCTAGGGAATCGTTGTCATTATTATACTTATTAATATTAACTAAACTATCAGTACTAATAGCATCTGTTGCTAAATTTGCGGTAGACCCCGATAGATCTAGACACGGGGCTTGTGATAATGATATTGATAAAGTAGATGGTGGGGAGGTTATTGCTGCTACGGCTGCTGGTGTTGTTGATGATGTTAGGCTTAAGGTTGTGGCTAAAGGGGAGACGGACGTTGGGAAGCTTGTCGCGGTCGATGTATTCAAAATATCAGTGACTGGATCTTTAATCTTTGATTTATCGAAACTTAGCGAACCTAAAGTTGTGCTGGTGGTGGCGGTGGCGGTTGCGGTGGTTATAAGATTTGAAGCCGCTGATAAAGATGAGCTAGGAGCTTGCGATTGTTGGTCTCCATGAGAAGGTGACGATACAATCCGGGACCGATCAGCCAAGCCAATTGAAATCGCAGAGCTATTAGTTGTAATAGTATTATTAATCGTACAGCAGGGAGACAAAGATGAAGAAGACGAAGAAGTCGAAGACAATGATGATGCAGAACTGGAGGTAACAGAGGTTAATGACAAGCAGGAGGTGGAAACGGGATTCGAGTTATTCGGAGCATTCGCAGATCCTGCCGTAAGCTGTGTTTGATCTGATTCTTCGTTTGCTGCGTTCGCACTTTCACCCTCAACCGGTTCTAAAAATGATATCTGAGGATTCTCATCCATATTTCTTTGTATAATGGCACTCGAATATTCACGTTGCATTAATAAACTTTTTTCCAAATCTTTTAGATCTAAACCGTGTTCGGTATTTGCGTGCAAACTAAATGATTTTGTAAGGCCAAATGATAGTTTACAAATAAAACACATTAAAATTGGTTTTTGTATTTTCGAAAAATGATTTTCTTCCCGCAATTGTAAATTGGCATCATTGGCGCTAATGACGCGAAAGGTATGTACTTTAGGATTAATAGAATGAAGTAAATCTGAATCCTGGGCCTTGGCTACTCCTGATGACGTTACTGAAGAGGTTGATGCTTTATTTAAATTTACACAAGTTTTTGTTAAAGTTTTTGACTTTTCATTGGTAACAGAAATAGCTGCAACTTAAAAAGAGAAGATTTTTTCAAAACTTTGATTTTCATTGAGTTCAATATTTTTTTTTTTTTTTTTTTTTTTTTTTTTTTTAATTGCACATTTTTTTGTGTGTTTGTCTAAAAGAAATATTTAAATGTGGTGTCGCGCATTTTAGAGCCGTCTTCAGTTATATGAAGTTCGTTTAAAATTAATTGAAAACAAAAATATTACCAATTTCAGAAAACAAAAAAAGGGCTTTTAATTTTTTGCTTAACTCTATAACATTACTTACCACTTAAAGAATTATCGTTTAAACTCGATAATGTTGCATTTTCTGCATCGATTATATATGAGCTGCCATCGATGTTACAAACGATTTTGCCTGTAAAACTTTCAACATCAGATGTGGACATTGGTGAGCTGTCATCAGTATAAATGTTCTAAAAAAAAAGAGACGGGCATAAAAGATTAATTATTAGCAAGCAGCATACAAATGGAAGGATAACAAAAACTAAAATAGCAGTAACAAGAAAATAATGCCACTCTTTCAAATAATGTAAATTTATGTATACATTTTTTTTAAATAAAAATGTAGACATTTTATAAAACAATGTAAAAATTAATGTAGTCACTTTTAAAAAATATATCAAATTTTGCAAACTTGGGCTTTTTTGCCAAAAAAAAAAAAAACCTATTAAATCTGAGAATTTATTTCTCATCGTGAGTTACATTTATTATATAAATTTTCATAAACAAACGAAAATTCTGATAGTGCATAAGAATAATTTCTGAAAAACATTGAAGGAATAAGACTATTAAAGTATAAAAGCTTTTAAAATTGTAATTTTACTAAGAATACACATTCGAATTAATATGAAAATTTATATAAAATATATAAAATTTTCAATTGGGAATTTAGCACATTAAATTTTTGACAACCAAGAAAAAAATCAACAATGTCTTGTCATTATTTCGAACAAATTTTTGTTCTTAAATGAACATTTTCTAATAAATTTTAGAACCGAACACAAGTTGTTTGACAAAAGTATTTCCGGGGATCTTTGAGAATTAAAAAAACTATTGACAACTGTTGCCTTTTGAAACACACAAATTGTTACAAGCTGTTCGTATATGTGAGGAGTTCCATAGCAAAACGCAATTCTTTTACTTTAAAAAATTTTTACCGAAAATCGAACAGCAACCGAACATAGATTCTTGCCGAACTCCAACACCGAAGCCGGACGTTTGGTCGTAATCTAATCATTTTTTCTTAAATTCCCTAAGCTAATTCCGCGAATCTCTACGCTTGTCTGCAGGAAAGAATCCAGTGTCTCTGGCGGGAATCGAACCCGCAACCCCGTCGCTGATAGACTAGCTCACTATCTACGTTGGCACTGGTATATATATTACGTTTACTAGTTGCAACGAGCTCTTTACATGGAATTTTAAGTGATTTGCTACTGTATTTATCTACTGTCAACTTCAAAATAAAGTGTACAACTGGTTTTCCAATATAAAAAGTGTTATTTTAGCAAAAAAGAATTCAAATTTTTAGAAGTTTATTATCACTTACAAAACTTTGGATAATGTTATTACAATTTAAAATTAAAAATTTAAAATACTTCAAAAACCACAAAAACAGTACAATAAAAAAGCCAATTTACTCCGTCTTAAACGCGTCAAAAAAAAGTGTACAGTTTTAAAATACTAAGAAAAGTAGAATGGCTAATACTTTAATTGATTTCTTTTTGCTTTAAGGACGGCTTCTAGTCTCTTTGGCATCAATTCCACCCATTTTAAAGTTAGCTAAGTAGACAATTTTGGCTATTCTTCCTGCAGAATTTTATTCAGAGAGTGCTTGCTGCTAATTTTTTCTTTTAATTTGTCTGTCCAAATGTTTCCAGATGTTTACTTGAGTTGATATCGAGTTATTATTAAGCTGATCAATCCGTTTTAGGACGTTTTACAAAAGCTTACCCTATCACGCTTCACTTTAGAGACTATATTTTTGCCGTTGAATTTCTTATTTCTACCTTTTATCAGGTTTTTTTTTTGTCCAACTTGCTTTTGTCACTTTTTGGAGCAACGAATTTTTCACAGATGACAGCAAGCTTGAAGTTTGATCAAATTTGGCAAGTAGAAATTTAACTTTTTATAACTAACATGACTCCTTTTATATTAGAAAACAAGCTGTACACTTTATTTTGACGCTCACAGTATATATATATATATAAATGAAAAATGTTTGTATGTTTGTTTGTTTGTTTGTCTGTTGGCTTATAGACTCCTAAACTACTGAACCGATTTTCCTGATTTTCACAGTAACATCACGTGAGCCCTAAAAATAAAATAGGCTATTTATTTTTTCGATAGGGGCAGGGGAATTGGTACCCCCCATTTGATGCCAATATTAAATATCGCATGTCTTAAGAGCCGCTGCACGCATTTTGTTGAACTTTTGGTAGTAGGATCTTCTGAGCCCCAAAATTGAAATCAAATAGCAGCGGGGGAAGTGGTACCCACCATAGGACGCCAATGTTTAATATCGCATATCTAAAGAACTGTTATAGTGAGAATGTTCAAACTTTGTGGAAGTCACTCTTCTTGTATAGTACACTTTTGAAAATAAAAATAAAGCGGGTAGGCGCAGGGGGAAATACCTCCAATAGGATGCGTCCATTAAATATATCTCAACTGAAAAACTATTAAAGGGAGAGTCTTCAAACGCGATAAAAGAAGTGTAGCGAAGCGCACCGGGTTAAGCTAGTTAAATAGAAAAATTAATTCGCTGGGTTATAGTTTTGGTTGAAATTTTATTTAAAATTGGCACAATCTCTTAGAAAATTAGGTTAAAAGCATTATTTATATTACAGTTTTACAGAAATAGTTGTATTTAGAAAATAAAATGAAACAAAATCGATATTAGCCGTGCATAAAATTATAAGTTCATTGTTAGTTAACGTGCATGTCAATTTTATACACACATACATACATTGCACAGTGAGAAATATTTTTCAAAAAGTGACAAAAATTATTTTCAATGAATTTTAAAGATTTTAAACGTTAACTGGATTGATTTAGAATTAAGACATCAGTAATGTTTTTTAAACATTTTTCATTCAAAATTTCCTTATCTATAATTAGTATTGTGATAATTTTGTTGAACTATTTATGGTTTTTAATCCAAATTTGCAATATTTTTAATCAGGCTTAAGTTCATCAGATTTAATTTTCATTAAATTATTTTTATGAAGAAAGGAATTTTACAACAAATCTTTAATTTTTTTTTTTTGAACTACATATTTGATTCAATTAATTAATTACGGTTGAGATGTAACGCAGAAAGGGATTTAAGCGGAGTACACATTACCGAACTAGGGTCACAGTCAAAAATTTCGTCAGTCAACAGCCAACCACACTATCGGTCATGCGAAAGGTTGAGCTAACTGTTACTCCAGTGTTGTAAAATTTCAGTACTTTTAAATACTCGATAAAGTATAAATTGCATTATATCAATACTTTAACGTTTTTTAAATTAATGTACACTCACAATATTATTACAGTAACGGACTGTAGTTTATTTAAAAATATTCCGTTCAGTCATTTTTAAATAAACAAACACTTAAAATTCCAAGCAAATTTATTTTTAACTGATTCTAACAGTTATTCAAAAAACTAAGTACATATTAATACTGATTTTCAGTTGCAGTTAATATTGTCCGTTGATTGAGTTAAATTCTTCTTTATGATAAATTAAATTAAAATGTAATTTAAAGCAACTAAAAGTTAATTTAATTTTTACTGTCAAAAATTCAACCACGAATTCTGTAAAACCAAATGAATTTTCAGTTATCTTATATAAATTAATTGTCAAAAAATTAACTACATATTCCGTAAATACAAATAAATATGCAGTTATTTTATAAAATTTTACTGTCAAAAATTCAACACCATATTCAGTAAAAACAATTAAATATTCAGTTATTTTATATAATTGTACTACCAAAAATTAATTTTTACTTATTTATAAAAAATGAATTGCTTGTTTTGTGTAAGCAATACCCATTTTTTATTTGTTAATATAATTTAGTTAAATACATCAAATTTTAAAAGTAAAATAATTGCGAAGCCATATCGGTCATGCTGCTGGTGTCTTATAATTGAGAGTTCTTCTGTAAACAACGTGGTCAGTACAACAAAAGTAAAACAAACTTGTGTATCAGGGTAAGTAAATAATAATATTCTCCCTCTCTCGCTTATAAGAAAAACAATCGGACAGGTGTCTGGCTGGTATTTTTTAGAAATTCGGCTCTTTTGTGGAGTAAACGAAAATTTAATGAAATAACTGAATATTTAATTGTTTTTACTTAATATGGTGTTGAATTTTTGACAGTAAAATTTTACAAAATAACTGAATATTTATTTGATATTACGGAATATGGTGTTGAATTTTTGACAGTAAAAATTAAATGAACTTTTTGTTAAAAATAAATGAAAAATAAGTAGACCGGTTTTTAATTGAAGTTTCATTTATTTTATATTACAATTTCAGTTAATTTTACGTACAGAATTTAAAATAAACACTTAATATGGGTTATGTATGTACATGTACAAGTATTAAAAATCATTTGAAATACTCATTTTATATTGTCTCGATTATGTGAACTTTTCCATTTAGTGAACAGGCCCTGTCTGAATTAGTTCATATAAGCGAGCGTCTACTGTATAAGATAAAAATTGAATACTCGTAAAATAAAAAATAGTTCAGTCATTTTTGAAGTATATTGTTTTGTATTATTGTACATACATTATAATGTAATAAACTTTAAAAAAAATGTGTACAATTTGAAATGTGTGAAAAGAGTACAACAGATATTCCATTCTTAACACCCTTCAACACAGGGGGAAAGTATAGGTATATATAACTTTTTCATTTCGTTTAAAATTTCTAAAATATTAATCTTGGACCCTATAGAGTATGCATGTTATTCTAGTTCCTAATAAGAAGCAAAGTTGGTTTAACGATGTCCGTCTGACGTTTGTCCGTGAGTATGTTGAAATGGGTTTTCCGAAGAACGCAGAAATAATGGGGACTAGGTTGTTAAATATTTTAGTCACATATATTCCGTTAAAGTTTGTTATTGAAATTTTGCCAGATCGGTCCATAAAAATATTGGCGGCGTTGGAGAAGTGGGCTTGGCACAAAAAAGATTTATTTATATCTAAAGTATGGTAAGAGAACATGTTTCCAAATTTGGTACATATAGCTGGGTTATTAATACACAACCTTTCTAAAAATGGGCGGGATTGGAGATGTAGGGGTGGCACCTCCCATACAAATAAAAAAATAGATTTCTGTATATCTCGATTCCAAATTTGGTACAAATAGCTTCGGTGTCAATGCATGACATCTGGCAAAAAGTGGGGGGGGGGGGGGATTGGAGTAGTGGGCGTGGCATAAAAGGCATTTCTTCATATCTGGAGAGCGGTGGGAGAACATTCAGCAAATTTGGTTCAATACATAAAATCCGTTTTAAAGTGGGTGTTATTGGAAACGTGGGCGTGGCACTTTCCATAAAAATACAAAATATAGAATAGTAATAGTTAAAGTGGCAATATTTAGTACAAAAAGCTTCGATACCCATACAAGACATCCGAAAAGGAAAAAAAGTAGGCGGTATTCTGTTCTTATCGCACTATAGTGCTGGGTTTATAAGATTCGGCAAGTATCACTTTGTATCACACTCTGTGCCTTAAACATTTTTAGCTTGAATTTTTTCCTGTAGCGACTTTTAAATGTGTAATAATCATGGTTGCAATAAATTAAATTTTAGTAAATCAAAAAGTATTGAATAGCTAATTTAAGTATCGAGTACTCCTAAAAATATGTGGTATTGAGCATTCAGTACTCAAATATTCAATACTTTTACAATATTTAAAACTTATTGCAGACAGTAGTTTAAACACTTTGGATTAATTTTTGAAGGTTTTTAAAATAAAATCTTGTTTAGCCGTTTTGTGGTTGAGCAGAGTCGGTAACACTGGCCACAACCCCTTTTTCAATGCATTTACGTTGTTGTTATTGTTGTTGTTGTAGAAAAGAGGTGTATTTCAAGAATTTATTGTTTGTTTTGTTTCGGTTTGCATGTAGAAATAAAATTCACAAGTATTTATTCGCATGTCTGCAATTACAATGATAATTGTCAATGCATGTATTTATAATAATTTGCTTCTGAATTTTTTTTATAATGACTGAACACTAGAGGAAATAATTATAAAACACTGATTGATCATAATTCAAAAACGTTAAAATTTTCAAAACAATACTTTAACAGTTTAGAGTACTCTATTTGGCAAAGGTTTGGCAAAGCCCTATACCTTATGTACCCTTCACCTCACTTAAGATTGCGTTTTTTGTCCCGATAGAACTTGAAATTGTAAAAAACAGGAACCGAAAAAGTAGTTATTTCGAAATATTAAAACAACAAAATAAATATTTTAAGTCTTCTTAATTATTATTAATTGTGCAGTTTTTCTGTACGTTGTGGAGTCTGAAGGATCTGTGGTAGATTGGTGACACTACATAGGCGGCAATTTAGTTTCAAAAATGAGCCTCATCGCTATATACGCCATAAAAATCATGAACTCGTCTTTAAGTTGTGCGAATCGATGACGAATTTTCATAGTTAAATTAGTAGTGTTGCTTAAGCGTCATTTTGTTCATGATTATATGCCGGAGTACACTGATCATAAAACGTGAGCACAGTAGGACAGTTCAAACAGCTAACATTATTTTTCGTATGTTTTATAACGCTTAAAAAATCTTTAATAATGAAAGTTATTTTTTTTTCTGTTATTTATGCCTCAAACATTTTTGATTGTTTTCTGAACGAAAAATGGAGTTTCACTTAAATTGAGTGCGATCATTAAAATAATCTTTCGAATTAACAAACCGTATATTTAAATCGCCATGTCGCCATGTAGAAAATTACGACGTCCAACAAATTTTAGAATCGTCATGTTTGGCGAGAAATCGCATATCTGGCTGCCTATACCAGAGATAAATATTGCGACATATACTTATGTGGCACCCTGTTGTTAAGTATTTTCATACCAGCTACCAAGTACCGGTTTTGTGGTTATACACTTCATGTGACAAACAACAGTTTTTTAATTTTTTACTTTTTGTGTGAAAATTTGCAACAGATAGACGACGCGTGCTTTAATTCGAACCTTTCAATATATAATATTTAGTAATTCATATAAAGAATTGAATCTGAACAAAATAAATTTTATTTCAAGATTAAAATAATAAACGACTTTTATTGGTAGTAGACTGAAATACCAAATATATTGCAGTAAATGTCAAAATTATGTTAACTTTAATGAAGACAGCAATTTTATGTACATATTTATTGCCGGCAATTTATGTTGCAATAATTGTTAATCAATTTTCATTTACAATTATTGCTAACATAAAACGTCAAATTTGGTTGTCAATTGAAAAAAGAGGCAAAAAGAAAACAATATAGAACACATATTTTGTGGGAAAGAAATTAAGTTTGTGAAATGGTAGCAAATTATAATTAAGTAAAATATTTTTAATATTTTTAATTAGGCTTAAGTTCATGAAATTTAATTTTTATTAAATTATTTTTATGAAGAAAGGAATTTTACAACATGAAAATTAATTAAAATTGTTATTGATAATCTTTCATTCTTGACGTGGCTCGGGCTCGAACCCTGGCCGGCAGGTTACCATGACATGTTTCGATCGCAACCACTCGATCTCCTCAGATGGATTTGCCGTCTTACACTCGCAGCCATCGACGACTGCTGACGTCACTAGTCAAACATCAATCCTTAAACCAAATTGTATTTTAACATTTGGTAGATCGAAATTTGCTTTCCTGAATGATTATCCATTTTAATTGATTTTACATGTTTTTTCCTTTACTTCTGTTTTTTCGTACTTTCGTCAAGAATTTTTCTTGAAGTCCAAGTACATTTTTTGTTTTTTTCACTTTGTCTTTCTCTTTTCTGTTGACCTTTTTTAGCACAACTTGAAGGACAAATGTACACATAGAGCTCGTGCCTTAGCTTTAACAATAATTAGTATTGTGGTTATTTTGTTGAACTATTTATGGAAAAAAAAAAAGAAAAAAAAAAAAAAAAAAAAAAAAAAAAGAAAAAACATGTAAAATCAATTAAAATGGATAATCATTCAGGAAAGCAAATTTCGATCTACCAAATGTTAAAATACAATTTGGTTTAAGGATTGATGTTTGACTAGTGACGTCAGCAGTCGTCGATGGCTGCGAGTGTAAGACGGCAAATCCATCTGAGGAGATCGAGTGGTTGCGATCGAAACATGTCATGGTAACCTGCCGGCCAGGGTTCGAGCCCGAGCCACGTCAAGAATGAAAGATTATCAATAACAATTTTAATTAATTTTCATGTTGTAAAATTCCTTTCTTCATAAAAATAATTTAATAAAAATTAAATTTCATGAACTTAAGCCTAATTAAAAATATTAAAAATTTGGATTAAAACCATAAATAGTTCAACAAAATAACCACAATACTAATTATTGTTAAAGCTAAGGCACGAGCTCTATGTGTACATTTGTCCTTCAAGTTGTGCTAAAAAAGGTCAACAGAAAAGAGAAAGACAAAGGAAAAAAACAAAAAATGTACTTGGACTTCAAGAAAAATTCTTGACGAAAGTACGAAAAAACAGAAGTAAAGGAAAAAACATGTAAAATCAATTAAAATGGATAATCATTCAGGAAAGCAAATTTCGATCTACCAAATGTTAAAATACAATTTGGTTTAAGGATTGATGTTTGACTAGTGACGTCAGCAGTCGTCGATGGCTGCGAGTGTAAGACGGCAAATCCATCTGAGGAGATCGAGTGGTTGCGATCGAAACATGTCATGGTAACCTGCCGGCCAGGGTTCGAGCCCGAGCCACGTCAAGAATGAAAGATTATCAATAACAATTTTAATTAATTTTCATGTTGTAAAATTCCTTTCTTCATAAAAATAATTTAATAAAAATTAAATTTCATGAACTTAAGCCTAATTAAAAATATTAAAAATTTGGATTAAAACCATAAATAGTTCAACAAAATAACCACAATACTAATTATTAAGTAAAATAACTAAAAAATAACACCAAAATAATTTTATTAAAAATAAACACTAAAAAATAATTGCAAAAATAATTTTTGTTTATATAAATTTTTCCTTATTCGATCTTTATTATTTAAATTTATATTAATTTGTTTAAGCTTGAATTCTTTATTGTATAAAAATATTAATATTATTTTAACAAAAAAAAATTCAATAAAATTAATATTTTATAACTGTTTTATTTTTAAATCAATTTTAATATTAAATTATTTATTTTCAATATTTCGCTAACCTTTGGTTAGCGTCTTCAACAAATTAAATTTTTAATATTTTATTATAAAAAAGACCTTAAACAAATTAATATACATTTAAAAAAGTCGAATAAGAACGATTTTATTTTAAAAATATAATTTTTGCAAGATGCAAGTTTTTATACAGCTTCTTCTTCCTTGATTTTTTTTAAATATTGAGTTAACATAAATACGTTTTCCCATGTCTTTAACATAAGGTGAGCAATAAGAAATATTATTCTGCAGAGGTTATTGCCAAATTGCTGAGATATTTATCTTTAGTTTAGACCTGTGGTATAAAAAGCAGCAATAACAATCAAGACGGCGTTAATTTATATGGCAATACTGAACAGCGCTGTTTTAACGAGAACAAAATATGGATAACAGCAGTTTTCACGATCTAAATTCAAGTGTGCACATGAAATGGTTTGTAGTTTGAACATGGAGGTGGCTAGTCTGGACGGTGTGTTAGGTCTAATAGTAATAGTGATAACTAACCCGGCAAATAAGAGGACCAGTCCAAACACGCGTGTAAAGAGTAGTCCACAAGGGACCAGGACTAGTCCAAAAGTAACCCAAACGTATGGAAAAAACCTGGTCTATTTAACATTACGATGTCCTAGCAGAGGACCATATAACCCAGCTTTGGACTACAAAGGAGTAGTTTAAGAACTACTCCATGATATACTCAAGTGGACTAGTTTAGAAGTCGTTTAAAAACGAAAACATGTCGTTAAAAAACGAGCACATGTCGTCTCACTACAAACACTTTTTAACAATGACATGGTCCATGCTTGCATTAAATCGGACCAGTCCATGGAGTAGTCCATTTTATCAAAATGGATTAGGGCGTCCAATTTTATTTGCAGGGAACAAGCTGTGCTATAGGGTATTAAAATTATATAATCTTATAATTTAAAGACTAAATGGAGTCTAAGCACCAATTAGCAATGAAAAAATACTGATATTGAGTAAAAATACAAGCATTAAAACGTATTTCAATTTGACGAATGCAATGCTTAAAACTTGAGAATTGAGCACATTTTTGCATATTTTATTTAATACAAACAAAAGTATTACTCCAAATACACAGCAAATAATTGTACTGTACCTTAAATTATTTAACTGGGTGTATGTTTATAAACATACCTGCATTAAAACGAGTATGAATACCATTTAATACACATTGTTCGATGTCAATGTATTAATAGTTTTCATGCGTTATTATACTATTATTGTTATATTGTGTATTGGCATAAATGCACAAAGGCGTAACTATATTTTGATTTATTCATGAGCGTAGAAGAATATTGCTAAACGAATTTAAATAGCAAAAAAAGAAGAGAAATTAGTTTTAAATTGTTGCATTCAAATTTGCTATTTTACTTTAATACGATTGTTTTTGATATCATTTTAGGTGTTGCCATCGCTTGCTATAACTTCTTCCCATTTATCTGGCAATGGATGGATAAGCTGCAAAAGAGCTGATTGATCATGGTCAGAAGCGAAAGAAATTTTTTATATAGGTATTTGATTGAAGTAAAGTGTACTCGGACCAGCTTTGGAACAAGCAAATATAAACCAGACAAAGCAAGAACTGGGATTTTTAAAGCTAATCAAAAAAAAAAACCCAACACTACAACGGGATGAAGGTCTACGTTTTTATTGCCCGGTAAATAAATTTAAAATATAAATGTAGTTTGTAATTGTGTTTTTTACTCAGTTTAAAAAAATGGTCCCCCAATTGGTTTTTTTTTTAAAGTTGGAACTCTAAAATTTGTTTTTTTTTTTTATTTTTATAGCAACTTTCTCAGTGTTCTTACAGTAAATAATTAAATTAATTTGTGTAATTAGCTAATTAACAAACTTTGGTTACAAATTTAACAAAAAAACACAAAATAATAATAACAATAATAACCGAGTATTATTTTATAGAGTCATGTTAGCGAAAGTTTATGAAAAGCTCTTGCAAACCGGCAATTATAGTTACTATAATGACAAAAGAAATTTAAAAATAATAACAACAAATAAAAAAGAATGCATTTACAATACAAAATTTGAGTACTTGTACGAAATAATAACTTTGTAATTTGAATGCGGTTTTTGATGACATTAACATTAAAGTACACTTAAACATGGGTATAACGAACACTCGTCTCCGGTCGTATTGATTTTATTTAAGATTGTTACCAACACTGTCAACTCAGAGCACCTCTATTTGACGTCGATTTATTGGGCATGAAGCGTTTATCGGTATCCCTGTTGGTTATATTAGGGAGACGATGAAATAATGGTCCGACCAGGAATTTACATTGCTTTGGGCGAATATTTCTGGAATTTGTCACTTCACCCCATCGTCAAAATGTAATTATAAAGAGTCAAGAAATTGTCAGAAGTAACTGATATGAAACTCCAAAAAAAAACCCCTTAATTTTCCCTTAAGAATTTGTAAAACCTAAATTTGCCCCTAAATGAAATAAAACCCTCTAAATCTGGCAGCTTTTATATGCAACGTTTTTCCGGTAAATAAAAATTAATTAGTAAATTTCCATTAAATTTTCAATTGAAATTCTTCAATTTTTTGCATTAAAGTTTTATTATCTTAATAGAAAAAAATTAAAAAAAAAGAAATTTCGGCTTTTAAAAACTTTTTTTTGGCTCCAGAAAAAAATATTTTTTTTTTCACTTACAACGTTATTCGCGGCTTTATACCGTGTTCAGATATACCTTTTTTATTGAGCCAATATTCGGTTTATTGACATAATTATCTTTCTGTTCACACATACACAATTTAGCTTACTCAATTAGCAATTGGCAATTAACTTAGCAAAATGTAAACAACATTTGACATATTTAAAGAAAAAAGAAAATAAGCATCTGGCTTTTGCGCAGACCTAATAAATGGACTTTTGTTCTTGTTGTTGGCAAAAATGTCAAAACACTTTGTTTAGTGAGTTGGGTTTTACTCACTAAACACACTTGTGACAGTGCACTGCAGTGTTGCATTTTAATTTTACTCAATATTTATAACAATTTCGTATTAATTGAGCAATAACTAAATTGCAATTTTGCATGGATAATTGAGCTCAATAATAGCATTTATTGCGTAAAACTCAATTAAGGTGCATATCTGAACACGGTATTACTTCAGTTTTCTCAGTAAAATATATATTTTTTTTAATTATTAAAAATGTATTTTTCATATTGTTCAATTAGTACTAAACACAAAAAAGGCACAATGGTTACTATAAAATAGTTTATAGCAGTCTACTTAAAGCAGTGGTTTGCATTAAACAAATATTGGATACATATCAAAAACGCTGTACACTTCATCGTCAAGACATTCTCAATCGTCTTCTGTTTTGGAATACATTGTTTAGGGATTAAATTTATACATCATATCGTGCGAAGGAACAAAAGTGGTATTGACATTCATGTAATTTATAACTCATAATAACGCGCCGAGAAGTTCGTATCGCATTCTATTTCGAAGGCGACTTTTAGTGGTGTTCATTATTAAAAATACTGCTCCGTAACTGTTTCGCCATGGGAAGCCATTATGGATCCAACCGAAATTTATGCTCTTTCAATTAGAAAAATAGTTGGCTTCGTACGTAGCCTTTTTGTGTGATGGTGAAGATCCAATGGGTCGCAGTACTTCTTGCCTTTCTAAATATGTCTGTAATGTTTAAAAATTTCTAATTTTTCTAAATCAATCATGTGGGATTTGGACAAACTATGTTTATAGCGAAATCAAAGTCAGTCGGTTTCTTCCAATTCGTCATAACCATTTCAGCCTGTATTCATTGTACCAGTATTTAAGTTATAAATGTACACATATACATAATAACTGCTTTTATAATAAGAACAATTTTTAACACACATACACTGAGAAAGAACATTTGCATTTCGGAAAAATAGTCGGATTTCAGAATTTGAGATTTTTACCCAAACAATAAGTATTTAGGATTGTATGTTGCAGGCTTACTATGGAGTGCCCCGGTACGCTAGCTGGTAGTGAGCTGGTCTATAAGTGCTGGGGTTGCAAGTTCGATTCCCGCCAGAGACTCTGGTCCTCTGCAGACAAGCATAGAGCTTCGCATGATTAGTTTAGGTAAAAAAAGTATGTAAGGTCAGTAAGCTGGGAGGTTGCAGGTTGGTCTTTGTTAAACGATATTTATACGAATTTAAATCGAAAATGTTCGCATTCATAAGACACATTTCTTCCAGTGTAGAATTTTTAATTTGCATTTAGCATTAGAGAATTTATTCATTCTCGTTAAATGAAACACACACAAACATTCCTTTAAAAAACTACAACAACTACTGAACTTTAGCATATAATCATTTTTAACCACAAATTACAACAACAAATTTTCAAATTATAATAACAACATGACAGTCTGACTGACTGAATGGCTGGCAGTAAGTTTGGCTTATTAGAAACGTAGCAGCAGATGGCAAAAATTATAAGTTAAGCTTATAGAAAAAAAGTTTGTGTTTTATTATTAATGAGCAGGACAAGTTCCTATATGCAGCAAGCCAAGAATCAGCAAAAAAAAAATGGAAATATGATCAAAAATATGGGAACAAAAATCTATCAATTGCATACAAAAAACTTTAAGTTTGTTGAAGATGAGTTTCCAAAAAGGCGCTAAAATAAGACCCGTGTTCAGTTTTTATTACCCCGTCTAGTTTTTTTTTATTTCGTCTGAAATAAGGCGGTTCTGCTATTGCATTTCATCAAAACCTGAGAACGATTTGAAGCGAATTTTATTCCGAATCATTAACTTATAATTTTATTCAAATCGAATAAATCCTTCTTAATTCATGCTGAAATTTATTAGCATATCTGTATGTTTTCAGGAAAATATTAGTAGTGCCCATATGAATGAATAATAAATAAAATTTACATTTGTTCACCGATTTTCATGATATGTATATGGGCAAATCCCAGAAACAGTTCACCAACCAAAAATTTTTCAAATGAATTTTTTTTCAATGGAATATAAGACTAGATGTATAATTTCATTTTTATATTAAAAAATATGTATTTCAATGATCATTAATGCAATAATTTTTACCAAACCCTGCCCCACTGCTGATTTCTTAATGTTATACGTGAATTTAGCATTATTTTAGGTGATTTTTGTGCCTAAAATAGCACTTACAGTAGACTTATTAGTTAAGAAATTAGTTTAAGAAATGCAATTCATAATAATATAATTTGTTTTGTTAAAACAAATAAAATATAATAATAAAATACTAATAAAATACGCCTTTTGTCAAAAAATCACAACATTTTTTCGCTGCGAATAAGTGCGTTTATAATTCTCTTATTGACCTCAAGAAATACGTTTAAAATCAATGGTTATATACTATATGATACCAAGGACCCTCGAGATAGAGCTTGTGGAGGTTCTGCCATTTTGATAAAAAATCGAGTCAAACACTACCTAATGTGTGATCATCGTGAGGATTATCTCCAAGCAACGAACATTTGTGTTGAAGAGCTGAATCGTAGCATTGTAATCTCATCTTTATACTCTCCACCTAGATTTTCAATATCAGAAAGCCAATATTGTGAATATTATAAATCACTAGGACCCTGTTTCCTGGCCGCTGGCGATTATAACGCTAAACATACCTTCTGGGGGTCACGACTAATAACACCAAAGGGTCGTGTTTTGTTTAATACAATCTCTAAAATGAATTTAAATGTTGTCGCGAGCGGCCAACCAACATATTGGCCTGCTGATCCGCAAAAAATTCCAGATGTCATCGATTTTGGCGTGGTTAAAAACATCCCCACAGAAACGATTCACGTTGAAGCTTCCCTAGAATTATCTTCCGACCACACACCTACAATTGTTACTATAATGAACCCCAATAGAATTGTATCTCCGACTGGTTACCTAGCGACGTCAGCCACACAAATAAATTGGTTAAAATATAAAAAATATCTCAGTGCACATTGCACAGAAAATATTCCGCTCAGTACACCGGAGTATGTAGATCGTTCTATTGATAATTTTGACAGTTTTCTGAAACTAGCTGTTCAACATTCCAATATTGCCCCCAAAAAAACAAAAACTATTAAAATATATTCCACAGATGTCGAGCGTCTCTTGTCTGAAAATAGGAGGGCACGAAGAGAGTGGCAATTGCACAGATCCCCTCAACTTAAGAACTTGCTAAAAGAGTGTACAAAAAGATTAAGAAAGTTATTGCAGACTCAGAAAACGGCTTCTCTGGAAAAATATCTTAAGGAACTTGATGCAACTCCACAATCGGACTACTCATTATGGCGTGCAGCTAGAAATCTCAAAAGGCCAGTTGTCTCTAAACCACCATTAAGAAACTTGAATGGAAGTTGGGCAAGAAATGATGTTGAAAAAGGAAATCTGTTTGTAAGTCACTTGAAAAACGTATTTACACCTAATATATCTCACAATATTGCGGTCGATTTACCACCTGTTGCTGCTAGAGCAGCTATTCCCCTAAGATTTGAGATAAGAGAAATCGAAAAGGTTATTTGTGACTTAAACACTAAGAAGGCACCTGGCATTGATAAGATCAGCAATAAAATGCTATTAGAGCTACCTCGCGTAGCAAAGAAAATTATTCTTTTTGTTTTTAACGCTATTTTACGACTTGAATACTATCCTCAAAAATGGAAGGTTTCCTTAGTTAACATGATACCAAAGCCAGGCAAAGATCATACAAAAGTTGAGTCCTATAGGCCTATTAGCTTATTATCAAATATGTCAAAGCTGTTTAAGAAATTATTAGTTTCAAAATTAACACCAATTTTAAGTGAAAATAGATGTATTCCAAACCATCAATTCGGATTTAGAAGAAAACACAGCACAATTGAACAAACTCATCGAATAGTAAATGTCATAAGAAAAACATTTGAAGAAAAAAAATATTGCTCAGCACTCTTCATCGATGTTTCGCAAGCTTTTGACAAAGTCTGGCATGAAGGCTTATTACACAAATTGAAGCAAAATTTACCAGCAAACACACACAAACTGTTAGAAAGCTACTTAGTCGGTCGTCAATTTATTATTAAAGAAGGAAATTTCTTAAGTTCACCTCAGCCAATTGGCGCTGGAGTCCCACAGGGCAGCATCCTGGGCCCTCTATTATACTTAATTTATACTTCGGACATGCCAACAAACAACTACACCCAAACTTCAACATTTGCAGACGATACAGCTTTTCTAAGCGTCCACGAAAACCGCTATGAAGCATCTCGTTATCTACAACATCATATATTTCAACTAGAAATATGGCTAAGACAATGGAGGATAATGGTCAATGAGCAAAAATGCGTACATATAACATTCACCCTGCGCCGGGAATCTTGCCCCCCTATTACAATCAATAATCAAATTATTCCTCAACATTCGCATGTAAAATATCTCGGTATACATCTGGATCGGCGATTAACGTGGAAATGCCATATAGAGGCAAAATTAACTCAAATGAAACTAAAAGCCATCCAAATTCATTGGCTTATTGGAAGAAATTCTGTTCTTAGTCTCGATTGCAAGCTTCTACTTTACAACTCTATCTTAAAGCCTATCTGGTACTACGGTATTCAACTATGGGGCACTGCCTCGGCCTCTAATATCGATAAAATTCAAAGGCGCCAAAATAAACTTCATCGAATAATCACAGCCGCCCCCTGGTATGTTAAAAACTCAAACATTCATAAGGATCTCAACGTGCCATTAGTAAAAACTATGATTACAAAATATGCAGTAAAATATTTAAAAAGACCTGAACAACACCCAAATCCTTTAGCTCGAAATATTTTAAATCATGGCGGTCACACTCGCTTAAGGAGAAGAGACACTACAGCACTTACCCAACTAGATGAGCGATAAACACCTATATAAGTGAACAGAACCCGTGATGAAGTAAATTTTTGTCTGGCACTGGCAGGACATAAATAAAGTATTAGGATAAGATTTGATTAATTATTGTTAGTTCATATTAAATATATGAAGATTCAATAAATAAATAATGTAAAAAAAAAAAAAAAAAAAATAATTCTCTTATGGTCATCTTTGTTTAAGGAATTAGATTTTGTATACCTTATCATGCCAAATTCGCTAAAAATTGGGAAAACATACTTCAACCTTTGAAGTTACTTCCACTTTTTGCAGCGTGCGTCACTTAACTTTGTGATCAATTATTTCGCAACAAATACTTGCTAAGAAATTATGATAAATGTCATTCGTAAGTGATTTTTTAGCTATTATCTTTTGGCAACACTGGTTAAAACAGCTTAAGGTGCTATCAGACGGGATGTATTTTACATATGTACTGTCAGTTTTCCTACCCATATGTAATTCCGTATGTATGTCAAAATTTCTATTTTACATACGATTCATAATTTTTGCTATGACACCTGCTTATGTTTTTCCTTATGACATAACCTATAAATGTTAACAAAAGCTGACTTTTGTTTGCGTTTCAAAACAAACCAGCTGTTTTGTTTATGTTTGCCACAGGAAAATAGAGCGTGTTCTAATCGAAAAAGTTACATATGTATTTCCACATGCAAAGTTGCATATGTATCATACGATGTGTACAACTTTACAGATCAAAACTTTGACAGTACATATGTAAAATACATCCCGTCTGATAGCACCTTTACGCACGTTTCGTGTTTTGTTTCGCTGTCAAACATTTTCAGTTTGGTCTATGTTTAACCTTGAATCGTCTCACAAGCGAAAAACGCTTGCAAATTATCGAATTTTATTATCAAAATGCGTGCTCTGTTAAGAAAGTTCATCGCGCGCTTCTTGTGTTCTGCGACGAAGCTCATTTTTGGCTCAATGGGTACATTAATATGCAGAATTGTCGATTTTGGAGTGAAGATCGGCTAGCTGCATTGCAAGAACTTCCAATCTATCCAGAAAAATTCACAGTTTGGTGCGGTTTATGGGCTGGTGGCAACATTGTACCGTACTTCTTTAAAGATGATGCGAATCGTAACGTAACTGTGAAGGGTGAGCGCTACCGTGAGATGATATCCAACTTTTTTTGCCCAAAATGCAAGAGCTTGACTTGCATGACATGTGGTTTCAACAAGACGGTGCCACATGCCACACACCACCCTTAACAATGGACTTATTGAGAGGCGAGTTCGGTGAACATTTTATTCGGGACCGGTCAATTGGCCGCCTAGATCGTGCGATTTAACGCCTTTAGACTATTTTTTGTGGGGCTATGCTAAAGCTCATGTCTATACACACATGCCCGTTTCAATTGGCGCATTGGCAGACAACATTGAAGCATTTATTCATGAGATACCGGCAGAAATGTTGGAAAGAGTATGCCAAAATTGGACTAAGCGGATGGACCATTTGAGGCGCAGTCACGGTTAACATTTGCATGAAAAAATCTTCAAACATTAAATTATATGGACCGTACTATCGATTCAAATAAAGATGTCATGCATTTTTCTGAATTTAATGTGTTTTTTTTTTAACATTCCTATAGTTCTTAAAAAATCACTCGATATAAGTTAAAGCTATCTTTTTTGAAAGACCAAAAAATGTTTATATTTCAATCAGAAAACAAAAGTTATTGGTACTTTTTTATGAATTGTTAAAAACAAAAAAGAAATACTAATTTTGCAAAAAATGTATCGCAATTTGTTTCTGAAAAACTCCGAAACAGTTGAATGTATAAGAAATGTTTTTGAATAAGTCAAAGGATCAAAATCGGGCAAATCGTTCTCAAGTTCTGCTGAAATCTATTAGCAGAGCAGCCAAGCAGCTTGAGACTCTTTCCAAAACTTTATCAAATATTAAAAAAAACCATGCAGTTATTCGACTTAACACAAACGGCTTCGATCCTGATTTTTTGAGGATTTGGATAAGCAATGTCTAAATAGATAAACGCCGCACGTTGAAGTGTGAATTCAAACTAAAACACCCGATTATTTTGAATAAAAGTGGAAAAAAAATAATTTCTTTATAAGGAAGTTTCACTTCATTATGATCGCATGAGGATTATAGGGAAGTTCGACTGTATGAAAAAAGTAACGGTACTATCTCTTTAATGATTTAGCTATATTCAATAAATTGATAATTTAGTGAAAATAATCCTCAAAAAAAAAATCGAAAATTTTTCGTCACTTTTGTGAAATTGAAATCAAAAAAACCTTTTATTTATAAGAAAATAAAATCTTTCGAAAGTAGAAAACCTCAAAATATCAAACATTTCTGTTTGTTATAGAAGTTTAAGTTTTTTATTTTACCAAATGCATAATAACTTTGATTTTTTAATACTTGATTAAAATTTTTGTTACTGCTTATGTGTCGGTAATGGTTAATAAATCAATTATTGTTTAAGCGTTGGTTTAGTTGAACTTAACTTTAATTTATATATTTTTTTTTTTTTTTTTATAATTTATTTTTAGTATTGAATCTTTCTTATCGAAATTTACAATATGTATTCAAATCTTAATTCTACTTGTTTTTTATTAGTTGTTACCAATGTAACCACTAACTGCTGTATTCAAATTTTAATAATGTCTTCTTGTTAGGCTCAAAGTATCGGTTCTTTTTAGCCTCTGGTGACCTTCGAACTGAAGCAGACCCCGAGCGAGGTAGTTAGGGTGGGCCATAAGTTTATCGATGTAGCCAATTGAATATTTTTTAATTTCCTCCTGGATAGTGGGGAAGTTGAGATCTCTGTGGATAATATCATTACGAATATACCATGGGGCGCAGACAATTTGTCGTAATATTCTAGACTGTCTTCTTTGAAGCATTTGGATGTTAGATGCGCATGCAGTACCCCATAATTGGATGCCATATGTCCATATTGGTTTTATGATGGACTTGTATAAGAGAATTTTGTTGTCTAAGGACAAGTTTGAGTTTCGACCGAGAAGCCAATGTAGTTGAGCTGCTTAAAGTTTCATAGCCGTTATTTTCGCTTCAATATGACGAGACCAGGTCAAGCGTCTATCTATATGAATTCCCAAGTACTTAACATGGTTTTCTACCGGAACAGTGATGATATTTATTTTTACAGCTGGGCACGTTTGTCTTCTGAGCGTGAAAGTTAAGTGAGCACATTTAGCCGGGTTAACCTTTATTCTCCATTTTTCTAGCCAGGCCTCTAGTTCATTGATGTGGGACTGCAGATTTTACGATGCGACTTGTGGGTCATGGTTAACGCTAATAAATGCTGTGTCGTCTGCAAATGTAGAGGTATGCGTGCTCAGGTTTGTTTGCATATCCGCTGTGTATATTATATATAGAAGCGGTCCTAATATGCTGCCTTGGGGGACACCAGCAGTAATTTTCTTGAGGGGGGAGTATTTATCTTGCGACCTTACTATGAATGTTCTGCCTGTTAGATAGCTCTCCAAAAGCTTGTGAGTGTTTTGAGGAAGCGTTCGTGTGATTTTGATGAGTAGCCCATCATGCCAAACTTTGTCAAATGCTTGGGAATTGTCTATAAACTGGGCTGAGCAGTATTGCTTTTTCTCAAACGCCGATCTAATAAGGGTGACAATTCTATGCACTTGTTCTATTGTACCATGTTTCGCTCTGAATCCGAAATGGTGATCCGGGATGATATTGTGTTCATTTAGATGAGGAGTTATACTTAAAACGAATATTTTTTCGAAAAGCTTCGATAGGATTGATAATAAGCTTATCGGTCTGTACGACGCAACCTGGCTAGCATCTTTTCCTGTCATAACAATTATAGACCTCTTCCATGAGGCTGGGAAGTATCCGACTCTTAATATCGCGTTAAATATGAGCAGCAAGATTCTAGAAGCAGACGATGGTAAGTTTCTTATCATTGACCCTGTGATGCGGTCAGGTCCGGGAGATATTCTAATTTTCACTTTTTCTATTGCAGATTTTACTTGAGTTATGTTAAATTTTATTGGATGGTTTACCTTATCAGGAATGATTGGACGACAGGAACAAGTATGTGCATCATGTGGCGTGAAAACTTTCTCAAGGTGGCCCGCGAAAGCGTTAAATTTTTCATTTGTGTTTTTGGCGCAGTCCTAATGAAGATTCTTGGTTTATAGGGCATTTCATATGCCGTACAGCCTTCCATAAGCTGTAATTGGAGTTTTTTTGTGGCATCTAGGCTGTTAAGATAGCCTTCTATTGCAGACTCGTGGTTCTGTCTCAATTTGTTGCGAAGAGTTGTCAGGCATAATTTTAGTTGGGCCTTAGTGGTTGGGGAACGACTGTTTTGCCATTGTCTTAACTTCCTTTTTTCTCTGATAAGGATCTCTATATCCGTCGATGTATTGTAAGGAGCACGTTTAATTGTCCGCTTGATTGGGGTTGCATTTCTTGCTGCAGTATCCAAGACTTCTGTAAATCGGTCGACAGCTATTTGGATGTCAGATGAATTTTTTAGGGGAATGCACTGTAATAGGTGAGAGCTCACATACATTTTATACTTTAACCAATTTGTGTTTCTGTTTGGATAGGAAATAAAGTTTGCAGCTGCGGCGTCAGAGTTGCCATTTAAAATGAGGATTGAATGTGGAGAAGAAGTTGAGAAATTTATCGTGTTCAATTTTGTGCCTCGGGGGACAATAAACGGATGACAACGTAAGTTTGAAATCAGTAAGATTTATAGATGTGGCCTGGATACAATCTTCTTCGAACTCTGGCAATGGTAAGTGTCTGATGTGTTTGTGCACAATTATGGCTGTGCCACCACAAGCCCGTCCGCTGGGATGTTTTGTGTCATACGTAAGGTATCCATTTACCCTAAAGCAGTTTTTATGAGTAAAGTGTGTTTCAGAGACAAGAAGTACGTCGATTTCATGCCCATGAAGAAACTTTGCAACTTCGTGCTTATGTTGGGATAACCCGTTTGCATTCCAGAAACATATTTTTAACTGGTTCATTTTTTGTTGAGTAGAACTTGTAGAAGTAGGGTTGCCATACGTACTGTTTTAAGCAGTACATGTACTGATTTTTTGCAATTGTACTGTTTTATGCACAACTCCTAAAACAGTACGCAAATGTACTGTTTTTTAAACTTTGTACAGTTTTTTGTACTGTTTTTTTTTTGCTCAGTCTATATTTAATAGTACTGGCTTACAAAAATTATGTTGTGTTAAAAAAAAGGTTCTAAAATAATAAGAGTTTTTACAACGTGGTCATTGTTTTCTCATAAATACACAGTAGAAATCTACATTATAATGGATGGCTCGTAGCAGTGGCTCATGTTGTTATGATTTTATGGCTACCTCTTCCAATAGCCTTTCCCTTTCCACACCTTAGAAAGACAAAAATAAAATCTAAATTTTTTTTAAGTACTAAAAAAATACTTATTCCAACACTATTTTAATTTTCGGGCATGATTTGGAAATCAAAATCACGTGAAATTGAAAACAAACAAATTTGGATAATTCTCCGTGTTTAAAATTTATAAAAATACCTAATACCTTTGAGGAGCAATTTTCTTTACCTTAACTACTGAAATAAGAAAAAGATAAGTTAATTTTACTGAAAATTTTCAGATTTTGTGAAATAAAAATAAACCAAACTATTTTTTTTTTTTTTTTTTTTTTTGATTTTATAATAAACTTTAATAAACTTTCATTATAAAAGTCTATAAACTTTCATTATAAAAGTCAAAAAACCTATTGTTTTAGTAATACATAGTTTATTATAGCTGAACTTGGTAAAATTAGCCGTAAATACTTTAAAAATTGTTTAAAATTGGAAAATTAATTTAGGAAACAAACATTTTCTCAAATTCTATATAATTTGTGCAACTATGTCTGTAGTGAAAATTGCTTTAAATACGAATATGATTAAAGAAAATCGTACTTACACAATCAATGAATTGATTGTTTTGAGCTTAGTAAGGCTTTTCTCCTTTTTTATATGGCTTACAGCAATGTTATGGTTTTCCTGGCCAAATGCTTCGTTTGTGGTGTTTGTTTGCTTTTTAAACGCAAATGGAGTAATTTCATATATTTATGAAATGCCATAAAATGGAAATAATTCCGTTGGCGTTACACATTTTAAGTGTATTTCTTTATATAATTGTTGTTGCATATTCAATCAAAAGTTTAAAATATTTACCCCAATTTCACCAAGTTCAGTTAAAATTAACTATTTCTTTAACTTCCAGCTTACAATATGTTTTGACAGCTTGAACTGATAGTTAATAATAGCTGAACTTGGTGAAATTGGGGGTTACTAATTAAAACAAATGGTTAAGTTTTCGTCAAAAAAATGTACTGCTTTTTTCTTGATTGTACTGTTTTTTTGTATTCAATGTACTGTTTTTCCGAATTTAAAATCTGGCTACCCTATGCAGAAGCATGTTATGGTTTCGCATCATTTCCTGAAACATGTTCTGCATAGTGGTCATGAAGTTATTCATAGTTTAATTAAATTTTCGATTGAGCTAGGCATATTTCCAGAAGGCATTTGAAGACCTTCCCTAGGAACATTAGCGTATGGAGGTTGCTTTGCGTTGGAAGTACTCGGGGAATTTTTCGAATTAGGGTTTCCTTTTAAGACTTGGGCATATGATTGGTTTTGTTTGTTTGTGTAGTACTAGCAATAGAGCCAGCGGCTTGGCTAGGCGCATATGACGGACCATATTGGGAGTGAGTATATTTTTGAACTAAAGCAGGTTTTTTTAAATGCAAGAAGACTTTACAACCCCTATAGTTTGCCGTGTGATTTTCGCCACAGTTGCTGCATTTCTTAACATTCGGGTCAGCTTTAGAACGATTACATTCGGCGGTTTTATGAGCGTAGCCACAAACCACACATACATGAGGCAATTTACAATATGATTTCGTATGCCCATATTCCTGGCAGTTTGTGCATTGGGAGGGACCCTTTCGTTTTAATGGCTCCTCAACAGTTATTCTTCTGTTGAGCAGGTAACGCAAGTTGTATATGGGATGAACTGAATTTTTGGTTTTGAGAACCGACGAATCAAACGATATCTCAATGCGGTGCATTGGTTGAGGAACTTTATTCCTGTTCAAAATGTTATGAACAGATTTTACCTCATAACCCTCTAGCTCTACGGCAGATTTTATTTCCTCTGTAGGAACAGAACTATCTATGCCTTTTATGACAATAATCAAACCCTTAGCACTTTTTAATTGATATGTATAGTAACTTTTATTTTCAGCGTCCAGGTGTCTTGATATAATACGAAAGTTCGTTTCTGTACTGGCTTGAATTTTGGTCTCTTGAATTTGCCCGCGTCGTATAGAAACGACGTAGAAATTATTCTTACCTACAAGTTGAGTCAACATGTGGACTATGCTATTTGATGTTTGCTCCCGCAGATAGAAAGGTGGCGGTTTAACTTCTTTAGTGGCTGTTCCATTAGCTGATTCTGGTTCTTCATCGTCAGGTATGGATAGTACAGAGAATCTGTTACCACTTGTTGGCAAAGAGACTACGTTAGAGCCTTTGTATTGTTTGGCCATGCGTTCCTGTTGGGTGGACCTAGGGCTAGTCTTTCTGTTAGTTATTGTAATATATCTGTCCATGCCTGTTTGCACTTTATTACTTTTTGGCACAGCTCCTGTCTTTATTAATGCTAATCGTGATATTCCAGATTTTTCGTTATTATTCCTCTGGCCAGACGACTTCACACTTTGAACCACATTTACGGTCGGATCAACACACTTGCTCAGGTTGGGCACACTTGCACTTAAATTGCCGTATGGAAAACCAGTTGCGCTGGCAATTTTTGCACTTAAATAATTTTTATTTAATTCAGGGTATCGAATATTTTCATTGCTCACGCTCGGAGACCTTACCACAATATACGCATTTCTGCTATTTGTGCTGGGCCTACTCTCCTTGTTGGGAGTGTTTGTGAGGCTCATTCACAAATCTCTTCGGGCACCTTAGTTATTGTTCTTTTTTTTCGCCTATTACAATTTTTTTTTTTTTTTCACCTATTACAAATATTTTTTTTTTCACTTCGAATTGTTTTTTTTTTATTTTTCTTACTCACTGATACACGTCCGTACTCTTCAAGAGCTGACTATATGAAGGTTAAACTTAACAGCTGTTAATCAGTGCCACATATATTATATGCAGTGCAAAAAATAATAACGTGGCAGCACTACGATAAATATGTATTTTCAAATTTATATGGTTTGTATTGTTAGTTTAAACGCCCAATTTTATGCGTTTAGAAATGGTTAGATTTGCTGGTTTAAACACATTTTAAACCAAAAAGAGATTTTTTTCTTTTCTCAGACTTTTTTATTTCCCGCGATAGCAAATATTTCTAAGCCGCCTTGAACACTTTGAAGCAAAAACAAGTCACTGTTAGAGAAAAACAAAACATCAGTTGCGGGCTCGATAACCGCCAGAAACTCTGTACCATTTCACTACACCGGTCTGACGGTATACGTTACTAACGCTCGGTAAATAATGTTATAATAAAATTTGTAACATCAAAAATAATGAAATATGCCGCATCACGTCCAAAGTCGACTGATTTGAACCAACCAAGCTAATGCATGGTTGAAATCAGAAATTGCATGTGCTCATACAATGGGCAATACCTTAACCGATTTTTTGAAGTAACAACGGCATGTCACATAAAAGTACATTTTGAAAGTCGGTCTCCCAGGTCGTAAAAGTGGGTAAAATAGAGACTTTTTGGTACTTTTTAATTAAGCTCAATTAGACTGTAAAACTTAACATTTGTATGCCTAAACTGTGACTAGCGTCATAGACAGGTACAAAAATTATTGGCTTGGAAAAACAGGAAAAAAATTGGTACTTTTGGTACTTTTTTTATACAATTTTTTTTAATATTTTTACAAAGTGTAAAACGTGAGAAAGTGATTTTATGATTATATATTAAAGTCCATGATGGTTTGACCCCGGGCAACGCCGGGTTTTAACAACTCGTGTGTGCATATAAAACTTCATGATAGTTTGAAACCGGACAATGCCGGGTACGAAAAAGCTAGTAAATAAATAAATATGAAATGAAAATTCAAAACAGATCAATGACCCATTAAGTTCAAAGTCAATAATGATCATAATATTGTTAAGTTTTATTTTGTTTTTGTTATTCTTGTATCTTTTTTCGAACACATGTATATTGCATTGTTGCAATTGCTACAAGAAAAATACAAAAACAACAATAACAACAACAAAAATCCATTAATGGCAAAAAGATATGACTGTAGCATTTAACGTGAATGTAAAAGAATTATAACGCGCGTAGGTCGTGTTAAAATCCATAATAGCGACACAACAATTATTACGCATCCAAAAGCCTGCCAGCCAGCCAAACAGTCAAGAAGCATGTTTCACTGCCTGCCTGGCTAAATTGACTAGCTATCGTACAAGTTAGATGACTGGCTGGCTGCCTGGTTGATTGGTTTGGTTTGTTTTGTTTTGTTGGTAACTTCAACTGAATTTTTAGGCAAATGAATTTAAGAACAGACATGGGAAATCTTGGTGATTTCTAAAGTAGATTATTCGCATAAATATAATCGAAACACTACATACGTGCAGAGTTTTAACAAATGGATCATAAGGAATAAGACAACTTTTGTACTTTCATTCCAGCCCTTAATTGTACAAAATAACGAATAATTTTCAAGTCCATAAGAACGAAAAGCAAAAGAAATTTTCAAAGTGAAGTGAAAAAAAGACATCGGTAATTAGGCCATATGGCCCATTTTCACATCACATTGAGAAATTAGACCAATTGGCAAAATGTCAAAACTTGAAAAGAATTCAGCTAAAGGGACATAACTCAAAATAATCCGGTAGCTTGTGCAGATAATACATCATCAAATATTACACAACTAAAAATTGTTCATTGTATCTAGTGTACAAATATGTATCTAAAAAAATCTACTAAATGGTCCAAATTTTTATTTTTAACTATTTGTATACCCTTCACTACAGGTGGTGAAAAGGTTATATTCTTTATATAGGGCTTTTTGGGTGCTGTACGAGCGTTGTACCCAGCTCTTTTGATTGATCTTCGTACTGTATCCGCGGAAACACTTTTGTCCATGGACTTTTTTAACTCGGCAGCAATCTTTGGTGCCCTTTTAAAGGGGTCATTCCTAATTAAAGACACTATTTTTCTTTCTTCTCGGATACTAAGCTTGCAATGACGCCCAGATCTGATCTTATTTTCAACTCGTTTTATTTATTGCTACTGATATCAACAAGAAATAACTCTAAATACATTCTAAATGTACCCTCATTAATGTAGAAAGAAAAAACATTTAACATAATAGCTATGCCAATACTAAAACATAGATCACTTTAGAGAGTACCAAGACTTTTGCTGTGCAATATTATGGAGTTGCCAGGTACTTAAGGATATTTTATGGTTGTTTCTTAGAATAAGAGTGCATAATTTTGCTAGACTGTAGTATATGAATAATTTTACAATATAGGATGAAATAACACAAACTTTCTTACTTGTTTTTTAAAAAAATTTAGATATTGTTTTATTTCAAAAGAGGTACCTTGATTAATGCTTCTCACTGTACAAGTTTGTCATTCCGTTTGTAATTTCTATAATATTGATGTTAGACCCTATAAAGTATATATATTCTGGGTTCTTATGAGGAGCGAAGTTGATTTAACGATGTCCGTCTGTCCGTTGAAATGGATTTTCCGAAGACCCCATATATGATGGGGGCCAGGTTATTATAGATTTATGTCACATATGATCCGGAATTGTTTGCTATTGAAATTCAGCAAGATCGGTTCACAAATGGCTGAGATATGAGTAAAAAACCACGACTGCCTAAAATTTTTCCTTTAAAGGTGCAATTAGACTAGGCCTGCCATACGTCCTGCTTTTCCAGGATTGTCCTGGTTTTTGACTACTTGTACTGGTGTCCTGGTCCACTATGAAATTGTCCTGGTTTTTTTACAGGTCAAGATAGAAAATTTGCTTTTTGCTGGTTTTAGTTGTTAGCAAAGGTAAAGATTTCTGTTATAACACTGCTAACATAAGGCAATTGTATAAACGACTTTAATTTAATTCAACTGTTATCTGGTGTTAACGTCGTTTAACTAAAAGCTTTCAATAAAATTTGATGAGAGTCAATTCTCTTTCAAATTTTGTTGCAACTAGTTGCTTTAAAAAGTTATACCGTGTTAACAACTTTTATAAGTAATCGAAAACCGATAACAAATTACTTTCTTTAAAATAGCCAATACACGTTTCAATTCAATTGTCAACTGAGTCGGTTATTGTCCACTGTTAAGAACAGTGCAAAGAACATATCTTTCACCAGAACCGTAACCAAGTAACCACTTCAGCGCTGATAGCCTCATATATTGTTGGATTTAAAAATAAAAACTGGATGGTTTTTACATATACATACATACATATGCATTAAAAAAAACTTTTTTGTTGGCGTAATTTTTTATCCATTTTTTCTATGTGTCCTGGTTGATAGGTTCAAACTTCTGGCAGCCCTAAATTAGGCGTGACATTACCATACCAACACTGTATTACAAAAACGACATAAACATACCATACAAACCAATTCAATTGTGGTTTCCACGGTCATACAGTGTTGGTAATGTTTTTTTTTTTTTGTTTTTTTTTATACCCTTCACTACAAGTGGTGAATTTTATTTGTAATGTGTTTAGTTTTACGCATACACATACACATTAAGGCATGTATATAATATGCCGCTCAAATAAAGAAACAAACTCATAGACTCAATATATTTTAATTTAACGCTTCTTTAGTAAAAGCATTCGTAGCCGAGTTGTTAAGTTCTCTCCTGAGACTAATGATA
Organism: Pollenia angustigena; assembly: GCA_930367215.1. NCBI lineage: Eukaryota > Metazoa > Arthropoda > Insecta > Diptera > Polleniidae > Pollenia > Pollenia angustigena. The sequence continues at coordinate 18,093,678 of OV884061.1, read as the reverse complement.
TTGCCAGTTCGAATCCCAAAAAGAATTTTTTTTACCTAATTTTTTTATGTTCTAAAAAACGATTTTAAGATTATAAAACGAATTTCAAACATCAACTTTGGCAAAAGAGGAAACGGGCTTAGCTACATATATAATTTTTTTGTTTTTTTACCCAATAAAAAATTTTATCATTTTGCGAAGCACTAAAGGTACATTTAAAAAAATAAGCGCACAATTTTGCGCTACGCAATAAGACATACAGAAATGCAGTAAAGTAAGTGAAAAAACTCTCAACAACTTTTATTAAAAAAAATAAAATTTCAAGTGCTACGGCATTCCCTTACCACGTAGCAGGTTTGTAAGGGAGAATACAAAAAAATAACTGTATCGAAACATTCAGTGTGTAAAGCTGATCGTTACATCCAACTATTTTTATGTGCGCTGAATAATGCGCTTTTTGTGTCAAAAATGTATTGCTTCAAAGTGGGAACTCGCCATATAAAATTCATGTCTTCCGTAAGCGCAATGGTAAGCGAAACTTTTATGTTTCTCCCTTACAAACCTGCTTCGTTGGAAGCTCCATTTTTTATTGGGTATATTCTTCGGCATAACGAAATGAAAAGTTGGCGTGGCTCAATTATTATTTATTTATAACTTTTTAAAGAACGTTATTCATGTATATAACTTTTTGTTCTTATCTCATCATGGTGAAGGGTATAGAAGATTCGGCATAGCCGAATATAGCACTCTTATTGTTTTGGGTCAAAAAGTGCGATATTATGGTATACTGTTATCAAAACCATGTAGTTAAAACGCATTAAAAAATTGCATTGGTGCCTAAAGCATATTAACATTTTTGCAACAAAAAACATCGTATATGTTATTTGCACTATCATACGTTGTCAATTTTTAAATAAGGCAACGCTGTATTTCTACACATGGAAACATAACCAGAAACATTTTCTAAAACTGACTTAAGGATACGTACTGTGGTATTTAAAAAAAGGAAAAAGTACAGAAAATAGAACAATAGTACTAAATTGTTCATCACTGATAAGTACCTACTTCCATTTTCTTCTAAAATAAGATTATACTCAACAGATTTTTTTCTGTGTACGTGCGTATGTATATTTTTGTGTTTATTTTTTTAGATCATTCGGGTCCTTGGTTGCACAATACGGTTTAAGAACTTAACTTCAGTCTGATTTACATTTTGTGGTTTTTTGCTTTTCATCGCACATTTTTTTTTGTCCCTTCTTTGATTGTGACGTTTTTGCCAGGAATTTTTTGTGTGGGTGTAACAAAAACACAAAATGAGTTAAAAAAAGACAAAAAACAAAAATTAATAAATAAAAAAATCGTATTCTCTTTGTAAAATTCACTGAAAATAAAAAATAAATAAGACTGAAAATTATAAAAAATATGCTTATTGTATTTAAATCGCTGCAAAGAATATTTCCACAGTTAAAGCAAAACTCAAAACATTGCCACTTTCATATTCTGTAGAGAATTTAAGAGTTAAAATAATTTTTAATATTAATTTGTTTTTATAATAAATTTATGTTATTTGGAACAGTATTTGTAATAGGTATATCGCTCAATAACTTCAATAGTGGCACAACTCAAAAATTAATGCTGATATAAGAAAAAAAAAAACTAACCATAAATTATTTTCACTTATGACAAAACATTATGAATATATTAAAAATTTACTTTTGTAGTCTATCTGTAAATTAGTATAGAAGACATGTTTATAGCCTTGAAAATTTTCTCATCGCCTTATTGCCAAAGAAGTATCGACCAGCCCTTTTTGTTTCTATTGCTAAAATTACGAAGTTAACGGTTGCTAGATTTAGAGCCACTTTTTGGGTTTGAGATAAACTGCCTGTTTTAAGAAAGCGAAAACAAGCGAGTAAGTGAGAAATTATATTGAAAACGAAAATTTGTAATTTAATTCAATAATTAGCTAATCTGAGAATTAAATTGATCTAGTAGATATCCATTGAATTTGATATTTTTGGGTGGTGACTTTACCCATGTAGTGTGACCATACTGAGCACAAATAAATGGCAACATTTTTTTTTTGCAAATGTAATTTGTTTATCAAAGCAATATGGATGTTTTCATAGTAGAAGAAGAAAATGCGCGAATCTAATATTGTTTACAAGGTAGAAATTTGTGTGTTTAAAGAAAAAATATAGAAAGGAAAAATTATACAAAAGTGCTTAGCAATACATAATTTTTTAAAAATTATTTTTTGTTTATATTTTTGCAATAGCAAAACATGTGTTAAATATGTGCCGCTTAAACAAGCAAAAAAAGTTAAAAAATAAAAACTCAAAAAGTAAATACGGAGATTAAAGTTTATTTAATCGCTGATCTCTTTAGGTGTAAATAGAGCATAGCGTGATTCGAAGATTTCTGCACAAATTTGACGATTTCTCAATTGACAAATTTTGTAGTAGCGGAGTTCAGTATTAGGCTTGTCAAAGAGCAAATGAAAGATATTGTACTTTGTTGCTGGATTTAACGAAAGAGCTACGATATGGTGCACTTGCTTTTTTGCAGGCCTATTATTGAACTCCGTTACCTATTTAGTAAATTTACACGTATCTATACCCTACACTACCCTAGTTAGGAAGGATTTTATGCGTTTGTGCTGATACATATTGGTTTTAGACTCGCGTTTGGTACACCGATCGACTCAGGGTGCATGAAATAATAAAACAATGTACTACGGTTCGTCCAGGTGGTGGTTGGTTGTCTGTCCATGTAAATCTTGTGCGCATATGTTGTAATTATCACAAGGATAATATATATTGAAAATAATGAGAATGGTTACACATTAGTACCAATAAAGCAACTTTCCAGTATAGAGCCTTTTAGCCCAAAAACTATTGTTATAGATTTGTTTGTATTAAGATAAAATTTTATCAAAATTATTTTACAATCTACATAAATCACTTTACCAGATTCTATTGGAATCGGTACATATTTGACCATAGTACCCATATAAATACAACTCGTGAAAAGAGTTTTTAAAATCAAACGCTTTACTTTTTTTAAATGTACCAACTAGCTTCTATGTTAGGGCGACATTTTGTGATGGCATCTCGAGATACGGCCACACTCATTTTAAATTCTTCCCCGTTTATAAAATCACAATAAGTAGTGATTAGTCTAAAATACGCGTCAAAGGAGTGAAAATCAAAAACAAAATGTATGTGATATCAGATAAGGGAATTTATCCACAAATTATGGATTTAATTTTGAAAACGGGGATAAAAATGGGGATTTTTTCATAATTTCTTTTTTGTATTTTTATGTTCATTCTATTTTCTTTTATTAAGCAACAAAAACAATTTTGAAATAAAATTTATGACTGGCAAGTCTTTCACTAAGTAACGAAAATAATTGAGGCGAAAGAATCCGATTTATCCTACCAACCATTTTTTTGGTCGTATCGCGACTAAGTCAGGTCTATTTTTAGTAGATCTTTTACCGGTGTTGCCCCGACTCGGGACGCGCCTATCGGGTCGTGTTCTAGTTTCAGCTTATGGCCATTGCTAGCGCCGGGCAGTCACACAGTATAAGCCTGTGGACAAGGCCCCATCGAGACACAGTCTGCATTCCTGGTCCTCTGCCAGGACCATTTGAAACAGAAAGTACTTGACCGTGTGGTGACCTGTTAGATAAGCCGCCAAAAGTCGTAGTTCCTGTCTTATGAGACCCTTCGTCCCTTTCGTCATCCCGGGAAAGATCGGTTCCTTTGCCTAAAGCATTCCCTGGAGCGATACCCAGTCTCTCCTATGCTCCCTGAGAGCCCAGTCCCCTTAAAGGAAGGGTAGTTGCCCAACTCAGCTCACAAAAGAGCTCGAGGCCCACCATCGTTTGCGCAAGCCAAAGCCAGCTAATTAGCTCTATCGTTCCCCGGGATCCCTGAGTGCCCCGGCACCATACTAAGCATTCGATTCAATGGATTTTGGCTACGATTTAGAAGAACAACAAACGTTAAAGGGTTCCCACAAAATCTGATTTTTTTTAAGATGTATGTATGTAAAACAACCTCGTTTCACATGCCCCTTTTCCCTGTGGAGCCATTGCAGGGGGAAAGTTATAAAGCCCTGACTAGCGAAAGTTCGTCTTCGAATATCCTCTTGCCTTCGTAGTTCCAAAAGCACCGTTCTGACATACTCAGCTACAGTTTGCCAATTATCCAAGGACACCATCATGATTTGAACTATATTACCGGCACTCACGTTTCCTTCTACTTGCCGTCGTATATTTGCTATCTCTAGGTGAAAATGTGGACACCCTCATTACAACATGGACAAAACGGCGAACTGTCAAGTCCGAAGCGATATAAATATGAATATAAACAGCCATGTCCACTTATAATTTGTGTCAGGTAAAAATTAAGATAGCCAAGCCGCCTACTGATTTAAACTTCTAAATAAGGTTTCAGCGCGTACGTCCATCTACTTTTGGTAGACTCTTTCCAACTCCTTTGTCTCTCTGCCATGCTACTTAATCTATTGGCATCTGTACCAATTTCCAATGTGTACCTTGGACCTCTTATATTCGGCATATCTCTCGCTCGTTCGCGTAACTTACATTTAAAACACGAACGAAGGCTTCATTCGAAATCGACGAACGGGCCATTAAATGGTGTTTAAAAGATAAAGAGTTTTCTATCATAACACCCAAGTAATTAAGACAATCTTTAGTCTTTATTTTACGCCTGGATATTAGTACTATCTCCGTCTTATGACTGGCTAGTGTAAGACCCATCGAACTGAGCCATGATTAAACCATCTGGAGAGCTATATAATCTGCAAGGCCAATAATGTTTGCTCTATTAGGAATAGTATTTACTCTTAGAACACCATTATGCTAGAACTGCTCCTTGTGGTACTCCACCTGCTACTTTGTAGTCTTGCATCCCATCTTGGTTGCATGATTTTTTTTCCTTCAAAATAAAATTTTTTTATTTTTTATATGTTATATGAACAATTTTGATGGCAAAAATTCAATTTGGTTTGTTTTCGATGGTTCTAGAAAAAGTTAAGAAACATTGCATATATGCATGTTTATGCAGGAAATCCGAAAAAAGTAACACGTATTAGTTTTTTATATACTTTCCTTGACGACATTGCCTTTTTGTGCTTCGGCACGTTTATATAAGTGGTAGAAAAGGCGCAAGTACCATTTTTTAGAGTGGATTTTGATTTTGTAACGTCCGATAAATGAGTCCAGTAAGTCGACCCCACCCATAAATTTATTATATTCTGAAACAATGTTGGGGCAGGTAATATTTACTTTTCTCTCTAATTTTTTGTCAAATCTTTTAGCTGTTTGTTCAGGGTTCTTCCCACAGTAGTTTGACATTAAGTTGACAATTTTGTTGTCTCTCCAGGAAACAACAGATATAAAAATTAGCAACCGTTGCAACATATTCATTAGACTCTCCACGTGGTTTTTTTTACACTATTTTTTCCTCGGCAAACTTTAAGTGTGGAATTCTATTCCGCCGGACTGTTCCCAGCGAATAAATTCCACGGTTAGCTAATGTCAACATTAATGGCAAGGATGTATAAAAATTGTCAAAAAATACTTAAATTTTTTCTGAGATGGAACACCTCGCAATAGCCTTATGACAATGTTTGCACTGGAACCTAAATCTGCTTCTTCAGGCAGCCTAAAGGCGTGATTGTTCTCTTGACCCGTATATATTTTAAAGTTATAGCTATATCCAGATATCCCGGCCAACACGTAAAGCTTGAATCCCCTTTTGTGTGGTTTCATTGGAAGGTAGTGTTTCAGATATGACTTGCATTTTGTGGAGCATAATTGCTCGTCTACGGAAAGGCAATTTTCATATGGTACCGACTTGAATTTTTTAACCAAATGATTTACAAGAGGCGTTATTTTAAAAAGGCGGTGAAAATTAGGACCATTCCTTGGTTTCATGTCATCGTTGTTATTGAAATGTAACATTGATTTAATTTTTTAAAACCTATTTAGCGACATAGTTTCCTGTATTAACTTCTTTCCTACAATAGGTGGCCAATATCGGCGGTTGTTTGGAATTTGAACAACAGACCTTAGAATGCATATGCCAAGAAATTTTTGCAAATCTAATTCATCAATATTTTCACGGTTTTCTGGATTTTTCTGGCAAGCATATAAGTTGGACTGGTAAACAATAGACTTCGTCAGCTCCACTAAATTGCAAAAATGCTCAGGCAATTCCTCGCTTCCTCTTAAAACTAGTATCTAAATTAGCATCAAAATCTTTTAATTTCCATGTAACGCACATCATAAATAATTTTTTCTTCGTCTGTATTTACCACCTCTTTCTCACTTCCTCTAAAACGATATCAATGTCCTCATCGCCATCATCAAAAAAATCATCCTCACTTTCTTCCAATCTCTTTATCAGATAGTGACCTAGAAGTAATAGCATATACGAATGCGTAAAAAAGCAGATATGCAACAAAACAACATATGTATATGCAATGCTAGTCCATATTGACGATAGTGCATAAATTTGCACATATAATATAATACATCTCTATGTATTAGTAAATGTAAAATAAATAAAAACTTTACATTTATTTCATTAATAATGTTTGAAAATTTTTAAAATATACTTACATTTTTTAAACCTTCTCAATATTTCTAAATATTGAAGGAAAATTATTAAATTTTTCGACGGACTTTTAAGAAATACATATGTTTGGTGTTAGTAAGCAAATTGCACCACGAATTGAAAGTTTAAAAGTAAAAGAAGCAATTAAAAAAAATAACTGTAAAATGTATAACTGAATAGTTGTCAGATCAACAAAAAGTTAACATTGCATAAGTACATGCAATGGCATGCAACGAAGGGTTAATAAGATTTACAGGAGTATTCAGAGGTGCTATAAGATAGAATTTAATGCATTTTTTACATCTTACAAAGACGCAGAATTCCTTGGAACCCTTTCTCCAACTACTGCCTTCAGTCGCCTCCTTTGCAATGTTCACAACCACTTCAATTGCATCGATTGCCGAAATTTGTTTTCTTAGCCCGTATCTCCAAAAAAACATAATCTTTTACTTTGTCCTATTGCCGACTTTAGTGTCTTTCTCTTTCCATTAAGAGTCTGGCGATGTAGTTTTCCACTCTACCACGAGTTCTTACAAACAATCTTCTTGCGCGGATACAGTCTTTTCGGAGCTCGGCTATATCCTCATTCCACCAATACACAGGGGTCTTGTTAGTCCCGCACTTTATTTTCCTCATAGAAAAGTTGCAAGTTCGTGTTAAATGAATTATAAACCGCTCTGCCATATTTTCAGGTGTGCCGTCCAATTCCAAGTCCTCAATAAACACGAAAAACAACTGTCGGTCAAAAGTCCACTCAGGCAGGTTTCCACCGTAGCTTGTTGTGCGGGCAAGTGAATGTTCGTATAGTTCCATAATTATATCGCCGTGATCGCTGTGGGTATATAAGCCACTAATACCCCAACTTATAAGATTCTGATTTCTGGCTAGCACTAACAAATGCAATATCATTTCCAGTATTCATCAGTACAGCCCAAGTGCTAAAATCTCCTGCAATCTTGTTTTAGTCTTAAATGTCATAAATTGGAGGAATATAGGAACTATGTATTAGACTGGTCGCATCTTGTATGGGATTTTTTTTTTTTTTTAATTTAATTGTTTGCGCTGCTTAAAATATGAGGTTTGTTGTAAGAAATCATGATCTAATTTTTCAGGTCAATCCGACGGTGCCTAGCCGTGCCGGATGGGGCCCAAAGTTCCCCATATTATAAAAAAAAACATCTTTTCTATCAGATCTTTATAGTTATACTAGTTGAAAAGCCGCAAATCAAAAATATGGCTTCGGTACGATCTTCCGCAGAAAAAGTACTTCAAGTGTGCCAAATTTCAGCTTCCTATGTCATCAGATGGCTTCAGAAAGTTGCGGAAAGAATAGGACATACATGCAAACATCCTGACATACTAAGAAATTATATATTGTATAGATAGATTAACATATGTTCGCGCAACTCAAAAACGCTTTAGCTTATTGAAAAACTAAAAAAACCGAAATTCCGCAATAACATTTACTTTAAGAAAGGTAAAACGTGTTTCTTATATGCGCAGTCGTTTTAGAAACATAGTTTTTTTTCTGGAAAAACAAATAATTTTTTTATTAAAATTTCGGAATTTTTGTTTTTAAAAATTCATAAAAAATTGAAAAATGCAGCTATGCTTCTAATTTTATACAGTCATATAAAAAACAACATTGCAAACAAAACAAGCTATAAATGATTAAAATCTGTAATCAACTTTTGATTTTATGTATGGCGGTTTAATAAAATTCTTAAATTAATTAAAATTTTTCGTCTTTTGTGAATACATAAAATCAAAAGTTGTTAAAAACGTTTTACCTTTCTTAAAGTAAATGTTATTGCGGAATTTCGGTTTTTTTAGTTTTTCAATAAGCTAAAGCGTTTTTGAGTTGCGCGAACATATGTTAATCTATCTATACAATATATAATTTCTTAGTATGTCAGGATGTTTGCATGTATGTCCTATTCTTTCCGCAACTTTCTGAAGCCATCTGATGACATAGGAAGCTGAAATTTGGCACACTTGAAGTACTTTTTCTGCGGAAGATCGTACCGAAGCCATATTTTTGATTTGCGGCTTTTCAACTAGTATAACTATAAAGATCTGATAGAAAAGATGTTTTTTTTTATAATATGGGGAACTTTGGGCCCCACCCGGCACGGCTAGGCACCGTCGGATTGACCTGAAAAATTAGATCATGATTTCTTACACCAAACCTTATATTTTAAGCAGCGCAAACAATTAAATTAAAAAAAAAAATAAAATTGCGACCAGTCTACTATGTATGCATATTTCAGAGATAGCTGAACGTACAAAGCCACATACCGTATTGTTGATGTGTCCCAAAATTCTTTTATTTACAGCCTATATTGCAAGAGTGCCAGCAGCGTCACTGATCCAACTTAGCAAGCCAACGTTCTTATATTGTTCACTGAAAATACACATATCCACGTCAAAGTTAAAAACACTATGATTCAGCAGGTCCTGAGCAGCTTCACAGTGACTTAAGTTTAGTTGCAGAAATCTAATAAAGATTTATGTTTTTGACACGCCTTCCTATATTGCGCGCAGACAGCCGATCGTGCAACGTAATTGGTATCAGATCCAGTGTTCTTACAAAGCAAACACATTGCGTTTTTAATGCAGCTTTTGATATTGTGACAACCTTCGCCGCTGCGTATACAGCAGCTCGAATAATCATATGTGCTTTTGCATCTAGTAGCTGGGTGATCGAAATTTAGGCATCGGTAACATCATGCGGAACATACATATTCCACGAATACGACAGATCACCCATCCTATACATATTTTTGATGTCTCCTTTAGTAGACTGGTCAATACCGAACTTTAAGCAACGGTTGCTATTTGGGTTGAGCCATAGGCTGTCCTCATTGAACCTCTAGGGTTAATGCACGAACTTCAGCCTCTGAGCCAAATACATCTTTAACCGCAGTCCTTAATTGTATGTATGAATGTATGTACGTATGTATTTATAAATGTATATACTTTTGTCCAATGCAACGTAAATAAGCTAAGAACTAAACATGCCGTTAAATTTTAGGGCAGCGTACCCAAAATCTGTATGACAAATACATACTACATACATATAAAATCGCATTGTATTTATAAGTTTGTTTTTTCTCGTGAAGTTTGTTCTGTTTTTAAACTTCTTTAAAAAGGAGTCAAGACACAATACAACATTTATTTGTTCTGAAAATAAAACTTATTAAAAACGTAAGCACGTAAGCATGCAGCTTGCAGGCGGTGTGATGTATTTAAGGTATGTATGACCATCACCAATAACAAACACGCGGCCCGCTTTGAGCTTTTTTGTCTTTTGATTTGGGTTTGTGTGTTTTTTTCTCATTTTTTCGGTAACATTTTTGGTTTTTTTCGCACTTTGACTGTTATATATTACCAAATAAAAGAACAATGAAACAAAGAGACAGTCCAATCAATTTTTCGGTTAATGAGTAGGTATGCTTTTTGTAATTAAATATTTATAAATATAGATTTTGTATTGAAAGGGGAATCACAAAATAGGCCTTTGAATTGGGTCATAAACTTTCACGCGATTAATGCCCGTAATTTCTACAAACAGAAATGTGGTCATGTTCGCACCTAACAGATATCTTTACCTATTCGCAAAACTTTTTTGGTGTTTTTACCTCTAAGTTTTCTTTAAAAATATGGCAACATTTGTATTTGACGTTTTTATTAATGTCAAATATATTTGTCATTTTATATTAAGTTTTGTTTTTTAAGTTATCGTTCGTTTTATGTGATATAAAAAAAAATTTGTGTTCAAGAAGCAAAGCGAAGTCCCAATGTTACCACTCTTATTAGCACATTAATCACTCTTATTAACCTTGTGTAGCAGTTAAAAAGTGTTTTTGAAACGAAGAAAACGGTTGAAGCAACAAGCAAAAAAAAAAAAACAAAAAAAATCGGAGGTTTGGAAAAAATTAACCAACCTATTTAATGCCACCAGTGGAAGATCTCCTAGATATGTTGCAAATTAACGGTCAAAATATGATGACCTAAGAAAACATGTGTGTAAAAAAATGGGGAACAATAAGAGGGAGAAATGTTTATAAGAATGGTGGTGGCGCGACTTCCATTTCAAATTTGTCACCGGACAAGGAATTACTGTTATCCCTCATAGGTCCATCAACAGTTGGATTGAATGACCCTGGAGAATGTGAAAGGGAATTGCCACCAAATGCAAGTTCCAAATGCAAGTTCAACTACATGCATTCATATATTAATAAAACACTTTTATTGTATTTCATTACATTGTAACTTGAACATGATGATTCTATAGAAATTTTGGGATTCGAGCTTGAAGAGATGCAAGTTGATATTTAAAACGTCCTATACAAATAAAACTTACCTGTAATGATGTCAACAATTACATCAGTAAAGAAAATATTAAAACCAGCAATACATTTGCTACTCTTGAACGCCATGAAAAGCCAAAAATTAGAAAACGTAAAGCAGAAGAACTAGAAGGGTTTATCAAGGAGTGTGTCGATCTTAAACAAGATCTAAAACGAATTTTGCTTGAACAAACAAAGTACTACAAAGGAAAAAATTAAAGGGAAACCCAAATTTTTAAACTGGAACTCCAAATTTAAAAAGTGCAAAAAAGGAGAATTGGAAGTGAAGTTGACGAAACTGAAGAAAGAACTGTGCTAGATTAACACTTTTGTAGACAAGCGGGCCACCTGACGTTTCAAACTAATTCGGGTACGCTGAATCCAGTGGTGCTTACCAATCTCTTGTTTTCGAGATATTTAAATTTAACTAAAAAAATTCATAAAATTGCATTTTATTTGCGAAAACTTCAAAATAAGTTTTATAAAGTATTTTTTAAAAGAGCACTATTAAATATTATACCTTTATAAAACAGCATCTTGAAGGTAAGTAAAAGAATACTTTTGGTAAAACGTACATCTTTAAATAAAGATAATTTAAAAAAAACTACTTCTGCTTTTAAAAAGTGACTCTTTTTATTTAATAAACTTTTTTAAAAAAGGGGGTTTTTGGTTATGTAAGGAAGATTGAAGCAAAGTAGATCAACAATGAATCAAAATAATTTATAAGTCTGTTTCTTGTGGTATTACGAGTAGTTGCGTTCTGATTACGAGAATAATTTCGTAAGAGCCTTTCCATAGTTAAATTTGACTTAGTTGTTTTGTTGATCTAAATGTTCAAATGGCGGAATTGCATTGGCGTTTTTTCTGCAAATTCTATGCAATATTGATGTAGCAATTACAACATCCTGTACGGTAAGTAAATTGACTCTTATGAATAGGTATACTTTTTTTCCAAAACTATATTGAAATTTCAGGAGGCCACAAATATGAAATTGACACAAAATTATTAAATCGGTTTGATTGATAAATATTTAAACAATAGTCCACTTTCACTCTACCAAGTTTGGGACTGTTGATTTATAATAAAAAATTTAAGGAAATTTGTTTCAATAAATGTCATATTTTGTCAAGTTTAAATTTTAAACAGCGATATAAAATAAATATTAGTTGTTTAGCAAGCTGCCTGTAACAAATTAGAACTTACCTTTGTTCTCGGAAACAAAAATAAAATCAAACAGAATATTAAATTTTTAAAAAGTCTACACACAGCTGGCATTTTTTAAATAGTTAAAATGGTTATTTTGAATAGTTCTCCTTTCTCTCTATCTCTTTTTGTTTTTTTTTTTTTAACTTTGATGAGGTTCAGGCATGGGAAATTCAGTACTGTTGATTTTCATGACATTTTAGCTGGTAATGATCACAGTTACAAATAAGATTTTTTGGGAATTAGCTTAATACTTGATAACACCTCCAGAGGTGGTCCTCGTTACAAAGAATGGTTTTTGAAAAAGACATTTTTTTAACAAGCTTTTTGCAATATATTTCGGTTTAAAGGAAAAACTTTAAGTCCAATTATTATGACTTTAATATTCACATTGTTTTTCTCTGCAAGATTTGCTAAAATATAAAAACTATTTTAAAGATTTTTTTTATTTTCGAAATAATGGCCACCAGATAAAATGAAAACATTAACAAAAAGTATGTTAGCAGCATATCGTCGCGTTTCATTTTAAACCACGTAAGCGCCATTTTTTCGAAATTGGAAATCTGTTGTATTTTTGGAGATGAGTATTTGCGACCAAAATTTCGCCGTTCGTCCCAGTCAAGGACGGATCCAAGGAAAAATGGAAGCAAAACTAAATATATAAAACAGTTGCGATAGTGAATGACTCATTCATCATCGCCCAGCCTAAACCGCTGAGCCTAGAAACTTGAAATTTGGACTAGCGATTGGTCACTCCCCAAATCGATCCACTAACACGGGATTTTTCGAAATTCGAATGTTTAGGGGATAAAAACGGGAAAATTCGGTAATCTTATATTTCCAAAACTAAAAGAGATGCAAAATAAAGGTAAAACTTATCGTTGTTCTTGAGAAAAATAAGCGGACAGGTTTCTGGTACTTTTTCGAAATTCGGCCCTATTAGGGAGTAAACTGGTTAAATTTGAATTTTAATACTTTTTGCCATCTTTTGAACCAATAAACATAGAAACAAAGTTAATACCACATTCGAAACTTATCAAAAAAATACGTATAATAATTTGGTACTTTTTCGAAATTCGAACATTTAGGGGTGAACATCTTAACTATTTTTGGTACTTTTTTCTACAAAATATTGATATTCATTGACATATTCGTTCTAAATTATGGGCTACCACTACAATACTGAAATTTTTTAAACTTTAATGGGGGAAAAATATAGTACCCAAAAAAGGAAATACGGGAAATTTGATATTTTTCTTTAGCTTTTAGGTTCTACTAAAGTATCGGGTTAAATGCTAGAATTTAAACAAGTTTAAACCTAGAAAAATAAACTTTGGCATTGACTTGGCTCTCCGATATTTTCTGGTTGCTTTTTTTTTTAAAAAATTAAAAAAAAAATTAAATACGGTTCGTGCATACAAGTATAGTTTTTTGATCAAGATGGAAAGATCTTTCAGAATTTGGAAAAATCATATTTTTGAAAATTTTCCTTCTTCTTAGGTTATTAGGAACTGGAGTCCAAAGACTAATGCTTATACACAAATATTTAAAATGACTGTCTTCTTAACATGAATTATATTGCCGCCTTATATTTATATTCACTTAATTTATATATATTTTTTTGAATATTTAAATAATCTGCTAATAGCAAAATAAAAGTTTTTTGTATAAATAAATTTCTAAAAATTCCCTCTCCCTCAAACGCGCCAGGTCCCAGGTCCCAGTTGTATTCCTAGCATATAAGTGATATAGCAGCAAAACTTATTTTATAAATTATCTTATTATTGCGCAGTATGTATGTATGTATGTATATAACTAAAGCTTTAATGTTAACCAAAGATTTGCTTACGCAAAAAGCATTTGGAATATTAAGGGAATAGGACTATTGCAAGAAAGATTTATAAATTGAAATTTGACTCTTCAAAAATTAAAAACAAAGAAAAATTTATTTGTATGTCCCTATATGAATTTTGAACATATTGTTTTTATTCGCATTCGCTAAAAACACCCACGCAACCTCCTCCCATACTTTTTCCTTCAATATCTCATTACAAACGAACATGTTAAGTCGCTTAACACTGCAGTAGTTTTTTTAGAATCTTCTTTAAGTTACTAGGAATTACTGTTTTCTTAGTGACTTCTTTATGGAAATTACTTTCCTTGTAATTTATCTAAAGAATGTTTGCTGTGATACTATGAGTACGTTCGCTGGTATTGTTGCTCAGATATAAGTGATTTTGCGAATAAAGTACCCAACATTGTAAATCAATCACTAGCAAAAGTAATCTGTTAAGAAGAAATCAGTGTTGCCAGAACATTTTTGGCTCATACCCTTAATTTCAAGATTGAAGTTTCCAAAAAAAATCCCCATTTAAGATTCCCAAACTTTAAGTTAAATTTGTTAATAAAATTAAATTTTTCAAATCAATAGGTACTTATAGAAAATGCTCGTATTTAGAGGCAAATAAAAATTTTCAATGATTTTTCTTTCGTTCATTTTGTGTCCTCTTTATTCCTCGCTTAATGGCGCAGAAATCGATACAATTTTTGAACTTTTCGCCCTTAAACATTTATTTTTATCAAAAAAAGAAATCAATTTCTGATGAGTTATAAAAATTTTCATGCATTTTCACCCATTTCTTGCCGTACAATTTTAAGAAAATTTATGTATTTTTAACTAAGATATTGTCTTTATTTAAGAGTCAAATTTCAAAATAATTTATTTTTCAATGATCTTTAGATGGAGAATGTTTTCAATAGGATTTGAAGTTTAGACATTGGATTGGTTGTTCTATTCCTTGAACAGCTTTAAAAAATATTGTCTGAAACAATCAACCGAAAAGCACAAACATTGACGAAATCTATACCAAAGATTATCAAAAAACGTACTGAAAAAAGTATCAACAAATCATTTATAAAAACAAACAACGAATTTAACTTTTTAAAATCCTGTATAATTGCGAACAGAATCCTCTAAGAGAGCATGCTTTTTTCCAACCAACAGTTAAATAATTTTCGGTAAAGCCGTGCTCGTAGTTGGTTTTTTTTTATCACGATCAAGCACGCTCACAAGAAATAAGTGCACTTACGTACGTGAAACATTGTAATTCTCACAATTACGCACGCTCACTAATACAAATTTTGTTATTACGCACACTCACTCGAATATTATTTCCAAGTCTTTCAATCAAGTAAACTCACGAAATGTGTTAATTAGAAAACTACTTTGTTAATAAAAAAAAACGTAGCATTAATGAGTAATTTTCAATTTTTGATAAATATTTTTCTATAAGTTTATTATAAGACAATTATTTAAAAAATCGTAGAATAGTCCTCGCGAGTGCGTAAGAGATCGTGTGTGATCTCGAATGCAAGTTTGTTAAACAATAAAAGTAATCGGAATCACGAGTGTTTCATTCACATGAATGAATTACATGTGACAAGATAAATTCCCTTCATGCGCTTAGGCTCTGACTTTTTGGCATTATTCTTTACATTAAATTACAACGATATCCCGGCAATGAAAGAATCAAAAAAAAGTTGAAAAACCCCAAATCTGGCAGCACTAGAATTAAGCAATGCTCCTCAGTTGTTTTTGTTTTTTATTTCGCGGATCTTTGTCTTTCTGTTCAGTTCAGTTTGATTCAATTCAGTTCAGCTCCGTTCTACGTTATTCTACTCTTATGGGTGCTTGTTGCTGGTGCATGTGTCTCTCATAATAATAGCTGCTTGATGTTGTCTGTGTAGTTGGTTCCCCATGCTGTTGCTACCTTCAAAAAAAAAAAAAATAATAAAAATGAAAAAAAAAATTAAACAACTTTTTCGGAGAATTCTTTTGTTGAGTATTTTTGTTTTCGTAAATTTTTTTTAATTTACTTCGATTGTTTTATTTTTCATATTGTAAAGTCTTTTTTTTTTTTTTTTTGTTTTTTTGTTTTCTGCGTTTATCACTTTTTTGCGGCATTGTCTATTGTTATTAAATAAAAACAAAAAGATTGTAGTTACTGATCTTAAAGGATGTACAAAATTTATACTTGGCAAAAAAAAAACAATTTAATGATACGTATGTATGTTTATTTATATTTTTTTGTTTTATTTTCCATGAAAGGGTGCCGGTATTTTAAATCTTGTCCTTCCGTTCATAACACCCCTAAAAGTGCTTAAACATTTCCGTTTCTTACAACCTAAATTTATAGAAATATCGAAAAATTAAACATTTCATAAGACTGCGTTCACACTATGAAAGTTGGCTTTCAGGAAAACAGAGTTTATTGGTGTGAGAAGGAAAGAGAAAAATAGCATGTTCCCTTCCCCTCTTATCAGTAAACTCAGACTTTCTAAGAGAAAACTTTCATAGTTTTAGGCCAGACTAACTGTGCTAAATAAGAGCTACAAAAAACCTTTGGAAATTTACATTGCAAGTTTTTTAGGTCTTTGCAAATTTTACAAAATTAACAACAATATTAGGATATTTGAGGTCAATTCTAATAAGCGAAATACTTTTTATCTGGCAGCTATTGAAACAATACTTTTTTGTATTAGAAGCTAACAATGATATTTCTTTTTGTTACTTGGCAACCTTTAAACAAAACAATTTGTCGGCTGACAGTTTGAGGTAAGCATTAAACATTTTTCAACAACCGAGTATATTTTCACCTCATTTGCTATTTAGCGTGACATAATCTTAAATTTTAATGAAATTCTTAGCAGAGGAATTCCCAAAATTTCTTGTCATACTAGCCAGTGTTGCCAGTGGATTTTTTTAAAAAATACCTACATATGATGAAAAAAATTTTCCTAACAAAAATCCCTACGCATTCTTGTTATTTAAATAGAATAAAAAACTTTAATTATAAAAAATGAATTTTTTTCGAATATGTATATTAAGGCTTTGACACAAAACTAAAAAAAATCATATGTACTTTTAATTAAATCCTTCAACAGTCAATGGGATCTATCTTAGAAAAAACATATACATATGTACATATAGGTGTCGCCAACTTTTTAACCCACAAACAACTCTGGAAATATATATTTAAACGATTTTAGGAAAAAGAAATATTTTTAACCGTTTTAGACAAGAAAATATCACAAAAAAATTTTTGAAATTATGAAAAAATTTTCCGATTTACACTTCTATTTTGGTATCAAAAATTCATACATGTAGGGATTTTACCCTACTTCTGGCAACACTGATACTAGCTGTTAAGCCTGTCCCTGCCAAGAGCAAATCAGAATCAAGAAGTTCTTTTTTTTTCAAAAAAATCCGAATTTTATAACCTACAGAAAAGGTCTCTTCAAATGAATCAACGAAATAGTAAAAACATTTTAGTTAACCCTTGGATTACTGTCTTGGTCTGGCCAGACCAAATTTGTGTTTTGCTTGCAATATTTTTCGAATATAACAAAAAATAAAAAAAACCAGGGACGTGAATTCTATAAATGGTATGTGCTGAATCGAATGAAACTAATTTGGGTTCGGTTGGAACAAATTAGTGGGGTGAAATTACAGTTTTATGTTAAAGTCTATTAAATTACCCTCTTGGTCTGGCCAGACCAAATTTTTTTTTGTTTGATATATCTTTCCAGCAGGACAAAATATTAACACAACAGAAACGTGAATTATATACATGATATGTTCTGAATCGAATGAATCAAGTTTGAAACAAATCAAAAAACCATCGCCCATTATGCGCTTAGTTTAATTCAACTATAAAAACCAAACGCAAAACTCGTTTCAGCTGTGGTAAATGCGAAGAAGCATTGTGCGAAATTAAAGACTACATTTTCGATGACTTGCATGTGGCATAAAATAATGAAATAATAAGATTGTATAATAAATTCGTATAATCTAAAGTTAAAAGCATAAGTTAAAAAAATATACTTATTTACTTCTAATTGTGGTATGGCTAAACCAAGAGGAGAACTTAGAAGCAAAAAGTTACCAATAATCCTTGGGTAAAACATTTTTTTTATATGGGTCATTCTTAAAAAACATGACCAATTGGTGTCCCCAGACTTTACTATTTTATATTTTGTTTCTCCAAAAAGAAAATAGAAAAATATCTGCATTTTTATAAATTATTATCGATTCTACGTAACTATATTATAAAAAATAACTTAAAAAATATTTTTAATGTCAAAGGTTTAGCAAAAACCTGTGTCCCGAACCAATTTATAAAAATTTAATAGTTATTTTCAGTTAAAATAAAATTGAAAAAAAAATAATATTTACAATTTTTGTTATTCAGTTTGTATATATTAATACCATATATAGAAAAGGATGATGAAAAATAATTTTTTTGTATAATTTTTTTGAAGAAAAATCTTGTCCCCAGGTTTTGGTCCCCTCCGTTACGTCCACGCATTTTATTGAAAAATTTTTGTTAAACGTTATAACGCGTATAATTCTCTTATGCTTCTCCATCATAACTTAGCTAAAATCAACAAAATGTGTTTTTAACTGTTCAGTCTTGTTTAGTGCGTGGTTGAGTAAGCAACTTAATTGTAGGCCGGGTGCGTACCCTTATTCAGTGTCAACTCTGTTACTGTTGAAAAACGGTGAGTAAAGTGATTTTTTATTTATTTTATAATTTTTTTATAAATATTTTGTGTACACTAATTAAGTGGACAAATAAATTCTACAAAATTCTAATAAAAAGCTAAAATATGGTATTTTTGAGTTAATTTGTCCCCTCTGTTACCGGTCCACTCTGTGACCTTTTTTATATGTAAAAACTCCAAAAATTTTAAAAATTGCTGCTGGTTATGGATTCCTATTGTTGATAAGATCCGTAACCACATGAGGCCAATTATAAACATATTTGGCCAACTTAATTTTTAAAAATTATAAAATTCAGAATGGTCATGTTTTTTAAGAACGACCCATATATTTTTTTTAATGCAAAACAAATAAATTCAACAAAATATTTTTGTGAATACTTCTGAACTGCCCTTAAGAAGCATTCCCTGCTTACCAACTTTACGAATAACTTTTATTCTGACGTAATCTGGACTTAACTATGAAAATTCAACATAGAATAATTGACCATAACAAAATGACCGGCTAGGGCAAATATATTCCGACCTTTTCTAACGTCTGACCTTGGGCTTTATTTACAGCTATAGAAAATGCCAGCCTTATTGGTACCTGTCCTCGGCGTGAAACAAATAGAACATCTGGATTTATTGAAGCTGGGTCAATTATTCAAATAAATGTCGTGCTTCCTTCAGCAGTGCCTAACGCAGTAGTTGAACAAATAAGATTTTTTAATAGCTTTGTGACCACTCAGTTCTCCGCCCGTAGTCCAAAAATAGATTCGGTTACGTCAGGCTGTTAGGACTATATGCTAGACAATTTTCATTTCCTATGTCATAAGCTATAATGTAAACCGAAAATCCGGCCACGCAAAAATTTGTCCTAGGTGTTTTACTATATACATACCAATTATAAGCTTTCTAGGCAATCAGTGGGCTTCCAAAAGCTCTGGATAGACAAAAACAGGAACACACAAATAAGGAAATTATATATATACAGGCCTGTCGGCTGTTCCATTATAAAAGTACTCCTTTCAAAAATGAGAAAATATTTTTTAGAGTGCGCGTATTAACGACAATTTGGTTTGCAAATGTGCGTAGCTTGTGTAATTACATATGGGCATTTCCCCAGAATGGTCTACCAGGATGAAAAAATAAAATGTTGATTATCATCGTCTTTTATTGTTTTTTATTAGAAAAAAGTCTATGTTCTTATAAAAGAATGGTTTCCTAGCATATCTGAGCTGTTTAACTTGAGACAATTGGGCTGGAAACTGGACAATTTTATAATTTCCTGCATTTTCTACTTCTAAAGACAGTTTTATGTACTGATTTTACATGCAAAAAATATGTTATGTTTACACTCTTTCTGCATAATCTCTCCATTACAATCAATTGTAAAAGGAGTATTAAGTTTTTTTGTTAAGGAAATTTGAAGACATTTATGGCATGTAGATAATAAAAAAAAACATATGGAAAAATCGTACGTTCGCGACCCGTACTTTCGCCACCGGTACATAAGCCAACTAAATAAAAACCAAGAGAGATATTTTATTTTGTAAATACTGTATGGAGACCTACATTAATACACTTTTAAAATAAATTAATCACTTTTGAAAATTCCGTTTCATTACGCAGATTTTTACATTTCACTACTGTCAGCCGAAGTGGACTTCTATTTTGCGTACGTTCGTGACTACACGTTTATAACTCTTATTATGAAAACTTAAACTCAATGAAATCCATCTTTTGTACTAAACATAGAGCTACCCAAATGCTATCGAATCGCAAAAAAAATTCTGGAAAAGTTTTGTTTTCTATATTATTTCTACATCAAAAGCGTACGAACGAACGTACGTTCGTGACCCCAGGAAATGCCCATATTTGTTCTATTTCAGCTCAAGTAACCAAAATGCTTATACGCCTAAAACCATTTCTTTTACTTAAGAAATAAATGATTTTAAATTTAATTAACAGTTTTCATTGAATTGAAAGCCAGTATTTATGTTGCATTAGATGAAAATATTTAGCGATGGGACAAAGAGGGAGTTAGGAGCTTAACTTACCAAAGTCATTAAAAGAATATGATGAGTTTAATGGAGCATTTCCAGATGCATTATTGCATGGTAACTGTAAGAAAAAATTAAATACAATTAAAAATCTTGACAAAATGTCGGTTTATATAAACAGTTGGAAATTTTTCAAATTCCCAAATTATTATTGAATTAACTCCAACATACGTGTAAGTTTATATGCAGGCACATAAAAATATATACGTATGTTTGTATATGTATGTGTTTAATAAATTAACCATCTTAAAACACACCTTAATAATCGCTGAACATAAACAAGGTGTTAAAAGTATTTAAAACTGCGCACAAGTAAAACAAACAACAACAAAAAAAAAAGCGAAATGCGTGCTTAAAAAGTCGACACAAACTAATTATTAATTAGCAACGTGATGTGGTCTACGTTAAGAGTTTTATTTATTTATGTCTTTTTTTCTTTTTTAACATTTACACACACATCCCCTCCCCCACCACAATCTATAAAATACACAAAAATAAAAAAATTAGTAACTTAAAACTTAAAGAAAAAAAAATCACCCAAACTCTTTTGAAATCGATTAAAAAGACTAAACAATTATTTTTGAAATATTCAAAGACAAAATCTAATTTGATATCGGTGGCATTTTGACAAAACATCTTAAGTCGAGATAAGATAGCAAAAAAAGTTTTAAAAAAAAACTCAGTGAAAAAATCATTTTCATTATCAAATAATAAAATAAACCAAAATTAAAGAAAAATTTCGTTTATAATAAAAAATTTTAAAAACGTAAACAAAAATGATTTTTGAATGAAAATTCGTATGATAAACAAAATTTTTTTCCACTTTTAAAATTTGACTAAAGATGTTTTGTCAAAATGCCACAGATATAAAAGACTATTTTTACTAACTTATCTTATTTAACGATGTAAGTAAAGTCTTCTTACAACCAGAGAAAAAACATTTTTCAATTTGGTCTAACAAAATTATTTTTATGGAATTTTTGTGTTTATTTTAAACATATTGGTGTCACCGGCAACCATATTATGGGAAAATTTAATAACACTTATAATAATAAAGGGTGACACAAGTTTAAATCATAATAAAACAAGTAAATATATTTTTTATATCAATGAAGCGGGCTTTATTGCAAAGAAAATTTTATGAAATTAAGGTTTAAATATCGAGCGCTAACCGCGAAAATAACGTAAGCGACATCATTTTCAATTTTCGTTTTTTTTTTTTTAATAAATTACTTTATTGGCAACACTTGCATCATCTCCTTAAATGTCATGGACAAATTTCATGCAAAATTTATATGAAATAATATAAAAAAGCTCTCTCCTGTAAAATTTGATTTTTGGAATGCATAATATTTTAAAATTAGTCGAATTAAAATATTTCATCAGGTTTCGCTGAAATCCGTGTTTGAACTGCTTAGTCTGTGTTCATACGGCTCATGTCTTATTGACAAGATTGCTACTTTATAGGTGAGAGGGACGAGGGGAAAAGAAACGAGTACACAGATGCATGTACTGTCTTTACGTTTTGCTTTCTTATTCGTTGTTTAATTTTGGTTTTGTTTCCAATATCAAATAAAACAAAATTAAAAACATGCCGTCAACATGAGCTGATTCATTTGAACGCCAATTCATGTTCAAAGAAGAAAAAGGAAGAATCTTGTCAATAAGACATGAGCCGTATAAACTCAGACTTTCATTAAAAGCGATGCAAATGCCTTGGTTTTTTTAATTATCTTGAAAACGAACAATTGCTCAAAGTCAACCTTAGCACAAATTATAGTGCTAATCAAGTGCTATAAGGTTCACCTTTTGTAAAAATAAAATAATGTTTTGGTATATGTTTTTTTTCACTTTTAAGGCGTACGAATGTCGCATTCGACATAGGAGAATTGCCCGTATATGTCGCAAACAATTTTGTTGCAAAAGGTTATTATACAAAATAAAAATAAAAAACGCTTAATTAAATCAAATTCATAAGTAAAAACTATTTTATTTGCATTAATAGTTAAATTAAAATTTTTTTTATTTATTAATCACAATAGTAACGTATGTAGTCCTTCAGCTAATTGTAGTGAAACTTGCCAAAGACTCTGGCAAGAACCGAGCCGCAACATATGTATGAGCTGATAGAATACCTCACTCTATCAACTGGCCAATCGGGGCGCTCAATTATGTAGAATTTTTCTACATACAGTTTTTTTTATCGTAATTGACTCAAATTTAAAACGCTGCTTATATGAAATTTTTTTTTGGAAAGCAATTTATTAAAATTGTATTAAATTGTGATGCATAAATACGTTTTGTATAACAAGCGAATGCTTATACACCAAATACCATAGAAGCATGCAAGCGATAGATACCGGATTTGGTTTTCTTTGTCCTTAGGTAAATGTTTGCATATAAAGACGCAGCTGGGCTAAAAATATTCAAGTATTTTATCATTCTTCTTCTTAATTGGCTCGGCTCGGCAGTCCTAGTTGGTCCTTGACCTCTCTCAGTATCAGCATCCAGATGTTTCGGTTTCTCGCTTTGGTTATTTTGCAGGCATTTACTGTGTTTTTTCTAGTTCTTTATGAATGTCCTTGAAATCTTGAACTTTATAAGTTCCCCGAAAATAGTGTTTTTTTTTTGCAATTTCGTATAACAATATTTCCTGCCCACAGTAGTCTTATTATGTCTGCTGCTTCTAAGTGTTTCATTCATTTGACCATAAATATGACATTTTCGGATAAACATTGGAAAAAAACTGGAGGTCATAAAAACCCTTTATGCTGCTTTTCTTGTTGCACTGTGCAAAGAATTATTGGCAAATTTTTTTCTTTATTTTTCTTTATTATAGGTAGTATCTTCAAACTGTTTAATCAATTAAATTCAATTATTTGCTTTAATTGTAAATATGCGGGACAATCAAAAACGAAATTTGACTAAAAACAGTTCCATTTTTTTTAACGAAATATCAAAAAAAAAAAAAAAAAAAAAAAAACAGAACCACTGTCTGTCAACATTTATGGAGAAATATTGATTTGATTTTATTGTATCGGCCCCTTCGTTTGAGTTATTGAAACTTCACAACAACAACAACAATAAATATTAAAAAAAACAAATACAAAGAATATGTCTAAACAGGGAGACAAACAAAAAAAACATCATAAATCAGCATAGAAATCAGAAATCAAGACACAATTAAAAGACACAAGATTCTACCGCTAAAAATGCAAAAAAAACACGCATATTCACAAAAAAACTTTTTGTATTTTTTTCACGTACACACTCTTACACATGTGTTAACCCCATGAACATTTCTGTTCGACTCGACTCTTCTTAATTCGTACCGACATTCTGCACAAATTGCCGTCTAGAGAAATGTGGAAATGCGAACTCCAAAAAGAAGTTCCCCGGAAACATTTCTTAAGGTATTTTTTGACATGTCGGATTGTTGTCGTACAAAAATGGATCAGAAAATTGTTCAAATTTATGGAACGAAAAGAAAATTATTGATAGTGTCGGAAGAAATGCCCATAAATCATTTTGCTAAATAAAAAGTAAAGATTCCCCTTCGATAATGTGCCGAATAAAACACATAAATGCAGTTCAGAAAATGTACAACGTTAGACAATTTAATCGAATGATAAGAATTTTCTGATAAATGCAGTACGAAAATAGTAATTTTCTTTCGTTTGTTTTTAGTCTATTAAAACGTCAGAATTTGTGCAGAAACTGCAAACGTTAAAATTGGCTTGATAGCTTGTTATTTTTAAACGTTTTTAATAACTTTAGCAGTTCTGGCTGATTTTCTACTTACAACATGTGGTCGAAAAAGTGTTTACTTGGTAACTACAATCATACAAACTAACATATCTACAGCTATTGTTTAAACTTGAAAGCCTTACACCTTTAAGACTACTCTTCTTACAATGTCATACATAACCCAAGTGGCAAAATTACTTTATAACATTTTGCTATCGCTTCATAATCAGGTATGTGATGGAAATCGATTTTAAAAACGATACTATTTGAAACCGAAAATATCGTTTTCAGTATCTTTTAACATGGATTTTAAATGCATATTCCTTTTATTTTCAGTGTTTATTCTTTAAAATTTTATATTCTATACGTTAACTGAAGTGTATTCTGAACGAAAATTTTAAACTATAATTCAGAAATGGATTTTAAAATCCTTCGAAATTCATCACGCCTTTTTAAAACGTTCGTTTTGAAATCGATCGATTTTCATAACATACCTGAATGTTTACAAGCAACTGAAGCCTGATAAGAGGTCCAAAAAGTTATTTTTATTATATTAACCATTTTTTGTTAACAGTATGTATTGTTGACCTTTTTTGTTGTTGTGGTTTTTATTTGGTTTGGCTTGAGGTCATTTATTATAAATTAAAAAACTATTTAATTTAATTTTCAATATTTTTTTATTAATGTACCCAATATTTCGAGGCAACTCCGTTGCTCATCTTCAGGGGATCTAATCAAAAATATATATAAACAAATTTTATTTTATAGAAAAAACGCAAAAACATTTAATTATAAATAACAATTAAAACATACTTATATAAAAAAGAAACGAATTTAAAAGTTTTTTGTCACTGTACTGTAAGTTTTGGAATGCAACTGTCGTTTTCATTGTCAATTTTGTTTATATTTATTTATGGTGTGTTTAAAAATCTGAGCTACGTTCTCAGTGTCTCTTTTGTAGTTTAGTTTCTTCTCTTCTGGTAAGTTTATAATGTGCAGCATTTCAAGTGTATATCTTCTGTTGTAATTGTTCTCTTGTTCTAATACTTCTACATTTTCAAAATCTGGTTGATGTCCACTCAATGCACAGTGGGCTGCAAGTGCCGTTTTTTTGTTCAAGTGGTTTATTTACTGCCTTTAAATCTGATTTGTGTGATGCCATCCTAGTTTTTAATTTTGATTTTGTTGTGCCAACATATGCCTTTTGGCATAAATTGGACTTGTCACCTTTACATGTTATTTTGTACACCAAGTTGGATTTGTCTTCTTTTGCTAATCTCGATTTTGTATTGCTAAATAGTTTGTAAATTGTGTCATGTGTTCGTAGAGCTAATTCATAATTATCTTTGTCATAAATATCTGAATGTTTTAATCTCTCCGAAAAACCAGGAACGTATGTAACTGATTTGTAAACTTTTTGTGGTCTATCCCGTTACTATAAAATATGGTTAATTAAGAAAAATGTGTGTGAAAGAGTATGAAAAATTTGACTTATTAAACATATTCTAAAAATAAAAGTGGTTAATATTTTACGTTGTTATTTCTCTTCTTCTGGCTACCATTTGCTCTGATCGAAACCCTGAAACGCAGCCGCCAAAAGGGAAATCGATGTGTATTTAAAATTTGAAATTGCATTTTGAATTCAAAAAAGGCACGAATTTCGACGATTTCGGTATTATTGAGTTATATTTATATACACATGTATTGGGTGATTTTTTAGCTATTATCTTTTTGGCAACACTGGTTTAAACAGCTGACGCACGTTCCGTGTTTTGTTTCACTTTTCAAACATCTTCAGTTTGGTCTATAATTTAACCATGAATCGTCTTACAAACGAACAACGCTTGCAAATTGTTGAATTTTATTATCAAAATGCGTGCTCTGTTGAGAAAGTTCATCGCGCGCTTCTTGTGTTCAGCGACGAAGCTCATTTTTGGCTCAATAGGTACGTTAATTAGAAGAATTTTCGATTTTGGAGTGAAGATCAGCCAGAAGCACTGAAAGAGCTACCAATGCATCCAGAAAAAGTCACAGTTTGGTGCGGTTTATGGGCTGGTGGCATCATTGAACCGTACTTCTTCAAAGATGATGCGAATCGTAACGTAACTGTGAATGGTGAGCGCTACCGTGAGATGAAAAATGCAAGAGCTTGACTTGCATGACATGTGGTTTAAACAAGACGGTGCCACATGCCACACATCACGCTTAACAATGGACTTATTGAGAGGCGAGTTCGGTCAACATTTTATTTCACGTTCGGGACCGGTCAATTGGTCGCCAAGATCGTGCGAGTTAACGCGTTAAGACTATTTTTTTGTGGGGTTATGTTAAAGCTCATGTCTATACACACATGCCCGCTTTAATTGACGCATTGGCAGACAACATTGAAGCATTTATTCATGAGATACCGGCAGAAATGTTGGAAAGAGTATGCCAAAATTGGACTAAGCGGATGGACCATTTGAGGCGCAGTCACGATCAACAGTTGCATGAAATAATCTTCAAACATTGAATTATATGGACCGTACTATCGATTCAAATAAAGATTTCATGCATTTTTCTGAATTTTATGTGTTTTTTTTTAACTTTCCTATAGCTCTTAAAAAATCACCCGATATTTATTATGTATGTATAAATACTAGCTGACCCGGCAACCTTTGTAACGCCTAAAGGCCCAACTGTCAAAAATTATCAAAAAGACTCTCAAAATTTGAATTTGAACAAATAAAATCAAAAAATATTTGATTCCGTACAGAAAGTGCGATATGTTTCTTAAGTTCAATATGGTTAGACACATATGAATCATATGTATACACACAATTGCTTAAGCCAACTGAAGCATATTATAGTTGGGTCTTAACAATCAATGGACGTCATGCTACTTTTAACTAAACTTTGATTTGGCTTTGAAATAGTTGTTTTTAAAATCTTTATTGCCTTCGTATAAGGGTGCCTTGCCTACTCATCGAAATCAGCCTACTTTTTAGCAAATGTTGTGTATTGTACCGAAACTATTTGTAGTCAATTTGCGACTGTTATTCGTATGGGAGGTGTCACGCCCCCCTTTTTCAGATGTTTTTTAGATAAACAAAATTTATGTAGTCTTTGTATGGGAGGTGTTGCGCCCATGTATGTAATCGCACCCACCTTTTTAGAAATGTTGTGTTTTGATATCTAAGCTAGCCAAATATGGATAATTTTGCACTTACTGTTATTTAGATAAAAAGAAATCGGTTTTGTGCTACGCCCACTTCCTTTTTCATTATTTTGATAGTTAATCTTCCATTCGGAACAAGTTTTACGCCTTAACTATTAATGGTCCAACATAAGCTCAGAAAACTTCTGCGAAATCTTCCTATTCGTTTAGTAGGTGCTCTATTGAAATCAGACATTTTATGAAAATAAAAATTGATTTTTCTTTATATCAATTTTTTTCGCTGTTTATTTTCAGTATAATCTTTTTGAGTTAAAATTTTTTTTTTAAGAAAAATTAAAAACGGATTTTGGTATTGAAATTTATGATTTTTTGTATTCAAGAATAAAAGTTTTAAGAAATTTTATTTTATAAATATTAGCGAAAAACTAAACGAATTCGGTAGTTTCGTAGGTTATAAAAGAAAATGGTAATTTTTTTTTCAAACATTTAACGAAAAGTTTCTTTGGTTAAATCTTTAATGAGCTGCTTTAAGCATATTAATTATGCATTCGGGTTAATTTTAAGAAGAATACAAACTTTCGAACTTGTCTGACGAAAGTTTTTGGACACACTGTCGAAAATTCGAGCAAAACTGTTACTCATGCTCAGAAGGAAAATACTCGTCCTAAATATATGTTTTTCCCACTGTTTTAGTAAGAGTCGTATTGAAAAATATAATTACGAATAACACCAAAAAGTACTTTTAATACTCTAAAATGAGATAACTTTCGAAAACTATTCATTCTCTTTGCTTTAATACGCGTGTGTTTGTAAAAGTTTTCTGTGGAAACATCAATAACTCTACAAAAGAAGGTATTTGTTGGTATGTGTAGAAACAACAACACAACAAGAAGAAAAGCAAGCAATATTTTCATGTTTAAGAAGTAAAATTAGTAGCTAAAATTCCCGAATTCTATTTGCTTAAATTATTTAGGGCCATTATTATAACTTGGCGTTAGCTGTTATCCGACAGTTAACAGACGCTTTTTGACAGATAACACATTATTATCTGTCAATTTAATCTTAACTTTAGCTAACTTCAAGTTGTAATAATGGACCTTAGTTAAATACATAAAATTTTCAAAGCAGAATGTTTACGAAAATCATATCGGGCATGCTGCTGGTGACTTGTTACCCAGTAAAAACTTCGCCTACAAAATAATGTGTTGAGTAATCAGAAAAACATAAGAGCACTACTTACAATTCTACTGAAAGAACCAATGAATTTTACAAGGAATGTCCCAACATGAACGCATTAAAAAGTAAGTCATTATTTTTTTTACCTGCATACATCCAGAAAAAACTACTTATGGAAGTTGTTATAGATGTAGTTGTAGAAGAAAGCTACAATATAATGAGTTAAAGAAGCTATTCATTTTGAAAAAGTAGGCGAAGTTTTTGCTGGGTATTAAGAGTTCTTCCGTTAACAAAGGAGTACAACAAATGTGAAACAAAAATATGAGTAAACAGGTAAGTGAATAATTAATAATAATTTCTTCTCTGGTTCTCTGGGGTATTCGAAATTATTTAGTTAAGTACAGTTTGAGCTAAACTATTGACACCGCTTCGGCTTGATTTCAGTTAAGATGGATGGATTTTTCTCTTCAGTGCTTGATTTCCTTAACCCAGCGCGAACATAAGGAATTGATTATATAAATTGCTAAAAAAAATAATGAATCTTTGGAAAGAGTAATAATGCTTTATTTGGAATCGAGAATGAAATATAGCTGGCACAATAATTCTGCATTGATTACCACGTATATTCTCATATTTGTAACACAAGGAAGGCACTGTTTTCGTTCGTGACCATAATTCGTGTTTTTCTTCTTCATATTTTCTTAATAAAAATCTATGAACAATATTTCTTATTATACAGAATTAATTATTTAATTTATTCGCAGGACACATTAAAGTAATTTATTACAGTTCTCGGACATGTTTTGTGCTAAGAGTTATGAATTCTGGAATCAAATATTATACAATCTATGTTTACGTTCTCGATTCCCTTTTTTTTGCTGGGAAACTATTGCCAACTGGGTTATTATTTGTTTATTGCTATATGTGCGTGTGTGCGTTTTTTAATAGGGTGTAGTATACCGGTACTCTTCTGCTGATGACCACGAACTGAATGCTCTGTATTTTTTTTAATTTACGTTATTTTAATGATTTTTTTTAACGTTCTGAGCTTTTGTTTCTTTTCGATGATAATGATAAATTTTTTGTTTTATTTGTAGTTTTTGGTTGATCTTTATTTTTTTATTTATTTATACAATTTTTTCTGTTTTTTTTTTTTATTTTTATTTTTTTTGTTGGGTGCGGTGCCAATGTTTGCTGCTGCCGCTTTTGATTTAATTTCAATTGTTAAATGGCAGCAGCATAATCAAACATACCTTTTCTATATTTGCATTTCATTTATTTATTTTAGTTTTGTTTTAATTTTTCTGTTCTATCTTTATAAATGTTATAAATGTTGAACTGGTTCATTGTCCAGTCCATACGCTGTTTTCGTATGATTTAAAATTGAAAAATGTCTTGCAAAAATGTTTTACTTTTAACTTGAATTGCAATTTGTACAGATATTCACTTAATTTATAAAACACACTATTTTCATTTTTCTGGACCGAATTGTAAGAATATACAAATTTACGTAAATGGATAATTTTGCCTTGATAATGAATTTTTAGCGATTTATGCAGATTAGAGGGACTTTTGGGAATGGGGCCTATATTCGGGACCTATTGCCGACGAATTTCGCTAGATTTTTTTTAAACATTGCTTTTTTGGTGATTTTAAATTAGAAATGCGTTGGTTTATGTATATCTTAGAGCATCAGAACGTAATTTATTGTACAAATACAAAAACATACACAAGGATAGAACCGTGTACCAAAAGCTTCGAAACATCTGAAAATCTGTAACTATCACAACCAGTGTTGCCACTTTGTGGGTAATTACACGAATTTGTATAATTTTTACTGTTGTGGGTAGAGCGTGGGTAATTTCACTTAGGTGTAATTCAGGTGTGATTTGAAATTCTTACTTAAGATACCCAAATAAAATCCATATTCGATTTCAGTGATGACATTTATTTCTTTTCAAATACTGTTGCTTAAAAATGCACAGTCTTCTGAACCAAAGTCTCGGTTTTTTTCTTTTAAGAAAAGACTTCAAACATTAAAAATTTATTTTCTAAAGTTTGATAATGAATGTCGCAAGATGAACCCTTAGATTTGGATAAAGATGTCTATCATAGCGATTAAGAACCTGAAGTTTATAGAAAAAAGTTATTCAAACTAAAAACAACCATGGGGAATAATATGTTTCCAATATTGCAACACATAATTAATTTTATTTTTATCTTGCAACTTTTTAATGCTTTAGTTTGAAGAATATTTAACGCCCTTTATTGTTGTAAAAAACCCTGCAGGCATTTTGTTTACTAAATAAGGTATAAAGGGTATTTTTTAAGACCATGAAACTTTAAATGGTAGACAACACAAAAAAAAAGCATTTTGGTCGCAGATTGATACATGGCATTACCATTTAAAACTGATTTCAAACAATTAGGCACCGCGCTTGTCATTGACGAAACGCATTGCAGATGTACAATTTTGTTTCTCTTCTTCGAGCATTGCTGGCTGCATGTCACGAATAAAATGATGAATGCCCTGATGTCTAATTGACAGTTTATGTTCTCTAAGTCAACACATTGCCATCATTTGTCAAAAAATAAGTTGCGAAAACCGATGGCAGAATTTCAAAACCAATGTGCATAATTTGGTGGCGTTGGTCAAGCATGAATCTATTTTATGAACTATGAAAGTTCGTTTGACAGCTAACCTTTCGCAAGGTCGATGGGGCTAAAAAACACCCATTATAAAGGACTTGCAATGAGCATATTCTAGATATTTGCAACCAAATGTGGAAGTTAAACTCATTATTTTAGGAGTTTTGTTTATGTTTTATTAATTGTTTTAAGTCTTTAATGTTAATTTTGGGAATTTATTTAAAATTACAATAAGAATCTTAACAGTTTGACTAATATTGATCTTTTTCAATGAGTTTGTTGTGTTTTTGCTTCTTTGTAAATGTCTTTTTATTAAACAAAACTTCAATTGTATATCAGGTGTAATTTTATTTAAATCGGGTAATTTTGCTTCATCTCAAGTGTAATTTTGAATTTTGCTGGTGGTAACACTGATCACAACTAAAACTAAGATAACATAGGTACATAAACAACGCCTGCGCGAAAACAGTTCAGGTTTAGAAACCTGGGGCCTAATTCTGGCAGTCGTGATCGAGTAATTTCTCGATTCGAAAGCAATTTTATTTCAGTCGATACTGAACGAATGGATATTATTTTTTCAGTATTGTGAAACTCAAAATAATGCTTTATAGCACTGAAAAAATCATTCGGATTCGTTCAGTATTGTCTGAAATAATTAGATATTAAATTGCTTTCGAATCGAGAAAAAACTCGATCACGACTGCCAGAATCAGACTCCTGGCTTGCAACGAACAGCATCAAACTCAAATACAGACAATCACTAATAGATGTAATCAGAACCTCTTGGAAAACAAAAAGGTTCGTGGAGATAACGAAAATTTACGTTGAGCCAACGAAAAAACAATCAATTTCAGTTTATTAATAGTATGAAATGGGAATTTAGCACATTTAAACGAAACCTTGTTAATTAATTTTTTGAATCCCAAGAAAAACTTTGATGATTCAAACTTTTTATTTTTTTTAATTCAGTGATTTATTTCGTTAATCAACGTATAATTTTTTTTACAAATTTGTTGACTCAATGAACGCGGTACATTGTCTCAATGAATTATTTTTAAAATTGTTCCTTTCGATATTGTACCGCCTCACAATTCACTACTGTAACCCCCTAAAATGATATATCTATCTATCTATCTACATATACATATATAAAACAGGGTGTATGTATGTAACGTTTGGACTCCAAAACGGCTAAGTCGATTTTGATGAAATTTTCAGGGAATCTTCACAATATTCAGGCGGGTGACACTGTGAAGGCAAAATCCAATTTTAAAATTGCACCACCAATCCCATCTATATAATTTGGAAGATTTTTTCTTTAAAATGATCGCCATGATCCAACCTAGATTTATACGAAAAGAAAATTTTGGCCCGCCCACTTTTACGCCCACTTTTTTCGATTTACCTAAAATCAAAAAACGCCTCCATCGATTTGACAAATTTTTCTTTCAAATGTTCGTATTAATCCATTTTAAGTTTTCATCGAAAGAAAAATGTACCACGCCTACTTTTACGCCCACTTTTTTATTAAGCGCATAACTTGAGAACGGCTTGACCGATTTTGACGATTTTTTTCTTTAAAATCATCGCCATGGTCCAACTTAGATTTATACGAAAAGAATATTTTGCCTGGTAAAGTCTTCAACGAACTTCGAAACATTGCAGCGGACAGCAACAACTGAAGATCCCTACGTACAGAGCATATGTTTCTGATGGAATTTCCTGAACATATCGCATAACTTTTTGCAACGGATATGACCTATCAGGGATGATAAATGACATTTTCAAATTTGTACTTGGTTTAGTAAAAAATTGTTCTTTTGCATTTTAAGACTTTCTTTGTTACAAGATTTATAAGCGATCGGCAGTGCCTAAAAAGCTAACAATTTATAATATTGTAATGAAGTTTACTACCAAATTTTGTAAAGATCGGTTCATAATCTACCAAAGGTCCCTTTTTAGCCCGCGTTTTGAAGTAGTACGCCTAAAAGCTTTAGTACACCTAAAATCAAAACCAATATTGTGACACAGCTTAGTTTTATTTGACTAAAAATAACTCCATGATCGTTCCATAGTTTGCCATTGGTTCCATATTAAGTGTTCTCTCTTATGATGCCAGATTTTATGTGGACTGTTTCATAATAGATTACAAATTCTCGGTGGACGGTTCCAAAGATTCGGCCCAGCCTAACATTATATTGCTTTCTTTCTTACATATTTAAATGTGTTTAGTTTTTAATGTTTTTTTTTTTAACTTTAAACTATTTAAAGTAAATCGGCATATTTTATTTATTACTTATTTTTTTGTTAAGTGTTTTTAACATAAATCTTTAAACAAAAAACATTTTATTTCAGTATTTAATGACTTTAAAAAAATGAATTAAAATAAAAAAAAAAAAAAATCATGTTTAATTGCTCATTTCATCATTTTCATCATCCAATTAACCACACCAACCAGCAGAATAAAAAAAGACACAAATAAACCCAAAATCTTAAACAAAAAAAAAAAAAAAAATAATAATAATAATAATGAAATTTTTTTTCCACTGCGAAATGTGTGTGGAAACAACACAATTAACCAAAATCATGTGTAATTATAAAGTAATTGTAATTTTGATAATTTGTTAAAACTTTTTCTCTACCTTTTACAGCACAAGGGTTAATGAATGGCATGGAGTAGTTGGATGGTTGGCTGTTTGGTTGACTGGCACCAGAGAACCAGAAAATACAAAAAAAAAACCAATTTAAAAAAGAGAGATTTATTTGCGAAGTAACAAAAAATCGTTAATTAAAACTATTCTAATAATTAAGGAAATCATTACTCAAAGTTGTTTTTTTTTTCTGTTGAAAAATGTTTAAATAATTATGAATTATAATATTTAACTGGTCGGTAATTACGAAAAAAAATATCATTTTCTTAAAAACGGTTAAAGTCATGTCATTTAAACTTAAAATCCACAGTGGGGGGAAGATTAAGAACAACGGTTAAAATAAATCGCCAGTTTCTTAACGGCTAATAAAGTTTCGATTCTACGTTATTTTGTAAATCCTGACTAGCAGTTTTTTTTAATCCTTTATTCCTTCTACAAGATATTCATAGTTAACTGTATCGTAGCATGTAGAATTAAGTTCTTCAAATAGATTTAATTCTAGGGCTATCCTTGTGATACTAACTCTTGGTCTGCAAAATGTATGACCCATTCATCTGCATTTCCTTCTGGCTATTTAAATGGTTATCGGCTCCTCATTCGATATTCCCCAAAACTCTTAGTTATTCGCAGGTTTAGCTTTCGTACAGGAGTGTAGACTTGACACAATGATTAAAAGTTCTTTATTTTAAATGTTTTGAAATGTGTGAAGACCGCCCTGTTTTGCTAAGACCTCCAAATGCAGCTCTGGCTTTTTTGATCTTCGTCGTCGACACCACCATGAATCTCAGATCATGAATCTCAGATAGTAAAAAGATTTTACTTATCCAGTTTGTTGACTTCTTATTTTGATATGGTTGTCAGAAGATTTAGTGATACGCATTGCGCTTGTTTTTGAGATATTAATTTCCAAGCCTCCTTTGCTTTGCATATCATATCGTCTGCATAGTCTGGATCTTCTAGCTGTTTACTTAATATTGAATTTAATTTAATACCTTTTTTTTTGTTGTTGAAGATAGTTTAATCCTTTCATCGGCAAAATCAGGGCGCCGCGTTTTCTCTTTTCTCTATTATTCTCTTTTTTACTCTTTTATTACGAACGTGTGCACACACATTGAAGATTTTACAAAATTAACAAAAACATATGTAAAATTCATACAACGCAAACAATCACAAAATGTAATAGTAAAGGTTGCCGATCGCAGGTTTAATCATACTTTCATCCAGAATGACGGCGAAGAGCAATGGCGAGAGAGAGAGCCCCCACCCTTGTTTCACACCAGCTTAAACAAACTTCGTGTCGGCCATGAAGTGTTGTATTAGTGTACATTGCCTTAATAATATTTCCATATTGTACAACGCCTTATCGATTCGAAAGCTGTCCTGATGTCGACGAAAACTTAATAGAGAGGTGTACTAAATTCAGTGATGCCAAAACTTAATTAATAGAAAATGCTAAATTTTTGCGAAAAAAATGCTAAAATATGCCAAAAAAAAAATGCTTAAATGTGCTAAAAAAATTAGTACATAGGCCCCTATTACGGTTTACAACTCAACTCAGTTGAGTTGTAATTTCATAATTTTTGTATTATGGACTACAACTTTGCTAAATTGCGGTGAACAAAAACATAACAAAAATTACAGCTGATCACAACCAGTTGTATTTATTACAACTCAACTGAGTTGAGTTGTAAACCGTAATAGGGGCCTTACTAAATAATT
This sequence comes from Pollenia angustigena, assembly GCA_930367215.1. NCBI lineage: Eukaryota > Metazoa > Arthropoda > Insecta > Diptera > Polleniidae > Pollenia > Pollenia angustigena. The sequence continues at coordinate 18,057,786 of OV884061.1, read as the reverse complement.
TGTATGGTATTAAATTCGATGAATTTGTTTTTTATTTTTATTGTCTTTTACAATTAATTTGAATTTGCGTACCTTCCACCGAGAATTCGAACAGCTCAGGAGTGGGCTTTATATGGGATCCCAATCTTCATAAAACCTGACCTAACAGTATTTTAATTCGTTGCCTAATCTAAATAAAATATCCTCATTTGTTTTAGAAACATTATAAGTCGTACTAAAGTGGTTTTCAGGAGGGGATCTTATATTGAACCGATCGTAAATTATGGATCGTTCATTACAAATATTAAAAAAAAAACTTAAATAATACCAAAGTTCAATACAGTTATGCAATTTTTTTTTAGAATTAAGTGCTTCTTAAGATGTAATAATGGACCCCATTGTGTGGGGCCTACGGTAAACCAAGCCCACACCTTTACAAAATTTCCAGTCGATTTCCAGTCATATAAAACGAGTTTGTGCAAGATTTATTGAGAATCGACGGATTCTTTCACCATTTTTTGTGCATTTTTGTATAAAAAATATCAATTTTTTAGGGAGGCTGTACCACATTTAGGTTCATTGCTCTTTTAATAATAACCAATTATCCTAGATTTCAATCTCAAACTGCTTAGGGTACTATAAAGAATTTGACAACAACATTGGTATTGTCTACAATTATTATCGCTGTAGCTTTTTACTTTTCTTAATTAGTAACGCAAATGACTTATGCAACCAAATGAATTGTATCGATAGCTAGCGTTTTTCGTTGAGTTGGCAACACCGTTTAACAGTAACAAGGGGTATTTGTGGATTAAACAATCAGATACAATTTAGCCTTATGAGTCCTTTCTCTGATGTTATTGAGTCATCGCACTAACGCCATTTTTTATAAAACTGACTCCGATTCGTCATTTCTGTGACATCCCATTGATGGAATAATTTCACCTGATCACAATTTGGACAAGTGATGTTTAGGCTGACATCACAGTGATGAAAAGTGTCACGGGGTCAAAACGAAGACACTTGTCATAGTACTGATGTCAAAACACATCAGCTTTATGAAGCCCATCAGTGTAGTTGCACCACTTTAACTTAAAGTTAAAAGAAGCACGACATGCATTTATTGCTAAGCGGTACGAATTTCGCCGGGCCAGCTATTTATGCACAACATCTGAAAAAAGTTGACGGGATTAGACAATTCAGCGTGGCAGAATGATATTTCTTTATATCTGGAGCAAGTTGAAAATAAAAATTCGAGTCGGAAAGAACCCAACAAATTGTAGGGGAATATAAGAAAAGATAAGCTCACTGCATATTGTTGGTGTTTTGTTAAGCTTTGATATTGTTACAAGTAAGACTTTGAGTTTTTATTTTATTTATTTATTTATTTAATTGAATTGCTCCATACACAAGACTTACGAGTCTTATTTTGCAGTATGGAACTGAGAAAATGTATAATTATAAATCATTTATTAATTAACAACTTAATATCTAATTACAGTTTAAAATATATAAAGCAAAATCAATTAAAATTAAACAATATTTAAATAATTTAATCATATGTACTTAAATCTCAAACAATAATGTTTCAAATTGTTATGTTGAAAACAGTTTAAAAATACTTTCTTTAAACTTTCGTGCGTTACTTAAAAGTTGAAAACTATGGGGTATAGAATTCCAGAGAGAAATTGAGAATATGTAGAAATGCCACTCCGAAATTAAACTTTTGTATCTAAACGATCTAATTCTTTTTCCCCTGCTTATATCTGAAATACAAAGTTTGCCGTACAGATGATCAGGTTTGTGGGTATATATTATCTTATGTAAAAAAATTAAAACTCTCATGCTCAGTATATTATCTAAAGAAAGGCCATATAACCGAGATGAAAACAAGGATATACTAGAACGCCTATTAAGTCCATACACGTAACGGACTATGTTATTAAATGCAACTTTTAATTTTGCTTTACTAATTGTATCACATTTAGCAAATAGCTCACAACCATATAATAAAATGGGCATCAGATAAGTTTTGGCAAGCAGTATTCTTATTTTTAGAGGTGTACAATGCTGGGTCCGCCAAAGAGTTCTAATCATAGAAAAGGTGCGACCACAAGCATAGTTAATGTGGTTCGACCACGTAAGAGTATCATTAAAAAATATTCCGAGATTCTTAGCAGATTTGACTATTTCAATTTGTTGGTTATTTATAAATATATTTGGAATAATATTCTGTTTGTTAAGTCGCCTCTGAATAACTATGCATTTAGATTTTTTAGGATTTATTTCCAAACCATTTGCCGTTGCCCACGTATAAATATGCTGAAGTTGCTGATTAATAGTGATAATACACTGGTCAATTAATGCATTTCTACAACTGGTATAAAGTTGAACGTCATCCGCGTACATTATAACATTACAATTTGTTAGGACGGCTGGGAGGTCATTAGAGTAAAGTGAGAATAGAAGTGGCCCAACAATGGACCCCTGTGGTACCCCTCTTGTTACAGGCAGTGCCCTGGACTTCTGGATTCCAGTTTCAACATACTGATATCTGTTACTCAAGTATGTTGACAATAAATGAATAGCGGTTGAAGAGAAGTTAAAAAAATTACTGAGCTTGTAGCAAAGAATGTTGTGATCCACGGTATCAAACGCTTTTGAATGATCCAAAAGTATTAAAAAAGTAGTCTCACCATCATCAAGTTTCTTTCTAATCTCCTCCGTAACATCAACTAAGGCTGTTATGCAGCTGTTGTTCTTTCTAAATCCAGATTGACGATCTGTTAGCAAGTTATTGTTATCCAAGAAACAGGTTATCTGGTTATGCATAATACGTTCAAATACTTTAGATAGAAATGGAAGAATGGCTATTGGTCTAAAATCGGAACCAGTTTTGGGTATTGGAACGATTTTAGCTATTTTCCAATTCGAGGGAAAGTAACTTGAGGTTAAAATTTTATTAAAGAAAAATGTGATTATCGGAAGAAGTTGAGGTAAAAGAATTTTCAGAAATTTTGGATTAATCCCGTCCGCTCCTATGGAGTTGGATTTTATAGACAAAAGGCTAGATAAAACATCACATTGGTCTACTGCAGCAAAAGAAAAAAAAAAAAAAAAAAAAAAAAAAAAAAGAGTCGGTATTGTTGTTCGAATGATAATTGTTATAATAATTTTGATCCGCCTGAACAATGGGGATATTTAAAAACTTTTTATTGATTGCATCGGCATCAATTGAACATGGTTCTCGGTTTGTAGATTTACCGATACCAACTTCGCGTATTGTTTGCCATGTTCTTTTGGAGCCAATAGCGAAAGAAAACTTTTCAGCATAAAAAACGGAGAGTTTTATTAGTATAATATTTTTAGCTTTTCTAAAATTTTTGGAAAAGGTTTCCTGATGATCTGGCCTAAGCAACCAGTGAAATGCGCATGGAAGCTAGATTTCCCTCGACAATAAATTTCAGTGTATTTATCAAATAGGAAAAAATTGGCAGCTTAGCACGGCATACAAAAATCTTAAAAATTGTCCATATTTGGTACAACAAATTTTTAAAATTCACCAAATAAATCAAATGTTCCAGGCCTGGCATAAATGCAACATTTCTCAAAACAAATAAACTTCAATCGTACAATGAGACAGCATGAAAATTACCAACAACAAATATACAATATTGTAGAAATAGACGATTATACAACGAATACAACGATACTACGAGCTTGTGAATTGGATAATTGTGTTCAAGATGGACATCTCATACAACAAGTCAAGAAAAAAATTCAATGAAGGTTAACATGATCATTTCGGGACGTAGTCAAAACGACAAAAAAATATGAATTATCTAAAGTTCAAACCGCACAACAACTGTAGCTACCAACTAAAGCTCTAAACAAAAAAAATGCTTAGTATTATAAACATTTAAAGAACATTGGGTACGTTCGTAAACGAATAAAATCTGCAGCAGTGATGCAAAATACTCATCTTTAACTAATTTTATTAAAAGGGGGTACATTTTGGTAAAACATCAAATATAATTATGTAGCACAGGCTTAAATTTTAAAAATAGGCGGCCTGAAAACCTCTGGAGTTATTAAATAATAATTTTTCAGCAGTTTAGAGCCAATTTTTTCAGATTTTTCGTTAGATTATCACGAAATTTCTAGCATTTTTCATTGCACGTTTATATCTTAATAATGAAATGGCAATTCATTTTGACAATCAACGTGATTAGGACATTTCTTAGATTCCCTGAATATTTTTTTTTACAAAAACATGTAACATGCAAATAAAATTGAAAATGGACCGTCAATTACAGCAGGCGCCGCAGTGGTGCAGACGGTAGAATGGCAAGAATTCTGATGAGTTCAATCCCGTGTTCAGTCAGGAATAAAATTATCAAAATGTTTAAATTCATTTCTTGTCGTAAATTCCTTCCTTCACTAAAAATAATTTAATGAACTTAAAACGGATTAAAATATCAAAAACTTCAATTAAAATCCAACAGTTCAATGAAAAATCACAATTGTTATTTAAACTTAATTATAAATTAAAAAAAATGATTTTAAATCAAAAAAACTATTTTGCAGCTAAATAAATATAAAAATTGCTAAATTTAGCTGCAAAAATGGTCACACTGGTAAAAGCCATAAGTACTACGGCCCAAAAAAGCTTTTGTGCAGCCGAAGGTTTAGTGATGTACTGAGATTAACGCTCAAAATAAAGCCAATTATTCTACTGTGTTTTACAGTTTGGTCAAGCGGAAAACAAAACCTGTGATGGCAGGATATCACTAAATTAATTAAGGTTTTCTTCTTAGTTTTTCAAAGTGTTTAATAAAGGATATCCAACTGTTTAGCTTCCCATCAGGTTTTTCAGATGTGCCGATTTCTCGCCAAACTTGGCGATATTTAAAAATGTTTGGCGATTATTTTTCTTAGGCAAGTTTATAATTTTATTTAAAATTTACGAGTACGTTTTTAAGTGATAAATTGAAAATATTTCCAAATAATTAACTAAAAAAATTCATGAGATCTCTTCCCCTAGAGGGAATCGAACTGACACCAAAGTAGTCCCGTGATAGGTCTTTGGTGGTAGAGACCAGTTCTACTTTTAACACTTTCTATGAATAAGACCTACCACTTTTACATGGTGTTGTCATTGGAGGGGGTCAATTGACACCATTTGACCAGCAACACATCTATTCTCAATGGACGTGTTTAGTGACAGTTACTACAATGTAGTATTATTTCAATAAAACAAGACGTAGAATTGAATTCAGGAAACAGATTTTAGAAAGACCAAAAAAATTTGACACATTACCGGTGAAGACTGTTCTGTAATTCATTACTTTTTCCACCTTTTTGTTCTGCATAAACCATTTACATGATTGGATCTCCTTTCACTGGTCACGAGTTCTTTCTTTTTGTACCTGTTCTATTTTCACAACTCCCAGGACCAGTCTGTTGGACCAATTGACACAAATTTCCCGCAGGGTTACTGCACTTTGCGTTGAGAAATTTTTTATATAGTTTTTTTGAAAAATTCCAAATTTTATGATAATATTTTTAAGTGTTTTAGAATCTAAGGGGTATTTTCAAATATTAAAACTTTTGAATTTAAAATTATATTTTAGGTAAAATTCGGAATACATTTTATTAAAGTTATGGCGTTTTCTTTTCTAAAAAAAAGTGTTGCATAAGTGTTACATGTGATTTGGCAACATTTCTAAATGCACCCCTAATTTTTAAGAAGTGCTTCATATTTTACGTTTACAAAAGAACACAAATTTCGCCATTAAACAATAAAGTACAATAAGCGCAAGGTAAATTCAATTACAGGTGGTTGCAAGACTATAGTTATATACAACAATCCCAAGCCAACAGAAATAACAGATGTTTTTTGTATTGCATTGTTTGTGTTTACGGCTCGAAACTTGCCACCTTGTACTGAATTCGCCTTGATCTAATGCTGCACTCATGCCCCTTTATTTAAAATGAGTGTTGAACAGAACATGTATCATTTTTTTTTAATTTTAAAGGGAACATCATCAGAAAAGAACATTTTACACTTTTAAAATAACACATGTTTTTCAGAAAAGAACATAAAAAATTTAAAATGCAGAATTTTAATCAGCAAAAAAAAACGCCATTAGTTTACTAATCTCATCAAAATTGTGTTTTAAAAGTAAAATTGCAATTATTAAATAATATAATTATATTTATGTTTTTAAAAACGCTTAACAAACTCTTGTGTACTCTTCTTACATAAAAATAAAATTGTCGGTTTTTTTGGTCTTTGAAAATGTTCGAACATAATTGAGCAGTAGTGGCCCGAGAAATTAGAAACCCTAAAAATCGTTGTTAAAATTTTATTTGTCGATTTTTTTATTGTCTCCTGAAAAAACTTAAAGCTGCACAATAATTATAGGCGAACCCTTTAAGGGGTTTGCATAGAACATAGAATAAAATTCCGTTTATATTGAAAGTCTTTTTTTTAAATAACCCGACTAAGTGCCATACATGACATGCACTTAATAAAAAAAAAATCCTTTTGAATTGTGTTTGGGAACCACAAGACTATCTTAAGTATTATTTTTATACCGACCAGCGGATCAAACGTTTGTCAGCATAAAAAATTTCTACACGCAATTATTTGTGGAAATCATCCATTCTAATTTCAATATGCATTTTTTTTTTAAATTTTTCTTATATAAAAAGTTTAATATAAATCAACAATAATTGATTTCATTCGTTCGTTCGTTGGATTTTTTTTTTCTTTTTGTAGAAGTAATATCAAATTAAAATTTCAAAACAGTCCTTTTTTAAACTTCTTTTTATATAATTTGTAAAGGAGTAATGAATGGTATATACATATGTATGTGTAGAAGAGCAGACGTGTTTATTGAACTCTCCATTTCTTACCACAAAACAAAAAAAGAAAAAAAAAGAAACACATAATTGGTATTTTTTTTTTTAAGTAATTTAAGGTAATTTTAAAATGAATCTTGATTTTTTTTGTATTTTTTTTGGTTTTAGTAAGGAGTCCAATTTTATTTTATTAACCCTTTTAAAACTGAAAACAAAATCAAATTTGGTACGATGCAAATGCCATATTTTAAGCCATGCTGTTAAGTTTTTATGGATTTTTTTTTTAAAAATTTATTTTTAAATAATAATTATTTGGGAAATATTAAGAATCATTTGAAATAAAAAATCTTTGGTACCTTTTGCGAGAATAATATTTATGGCAAATTTTAGCCGTTTGCTCTTTAAAAGGGCATTGAAAAAGGGAATTTCAAAAAAGTACCAGACACCTGTCCGATTATTTTCCTGAAGAACAACGATAAGTATTACATTTTTTTGTATCTCTTTTAGTTTTGGAGATGCATATAAGGTTACCGATATTACTCTTTTTTGCCCCCTTAACATTCGAATTTTAAAAAATACGTCGTAGTGGATCGATTTGGCAAGACACCTACCTCCGGTACAAATTTCAGGCGTTTAGGCTGTGCGATGAAAGATGAATAGATGAAGAAAAAGTATCAGTTCAATTAAAAAAGGACCAGTTGTAGAACCAGAAAGCTCAACAAAAAAAAAATTATCTCGTTGTCCTCCTTGTTGGAACTTATTTTCTCCCCATTGAAGTATCAAAAAGTACCAAAATGCAGGTTTTACCCGTTTACTTCCTAAAAAATTTAAAAAAAAAAAACAATTCGAACACCTGGCAGCTTATTTTTCTAAAGAACAGCAATAAGTGTTACATTTTTTGTACCCCCTTTAGTTTTGAAAATATAAGGCTACCAAATTTACCCTTTTTCCCCTCTTAAAAATTGGAAACAAAAAAAATCCCGTCTTAGAAGATAGAATTGCAGAGAGACAAAACCTCCAGTCCAAATGTTTGCGATAATGAATCAGTCAGTCAGTAACGTTACAATTTTATATATGTATAAAGATAATTATCAAAATAATTTTTGGGAATACAAAATTTTTATATAAAAGATTTTGTTATTCGTGCTTAATTTTGACTCTTGATAAAAACACTGAAATTTATTGTTGATGGGATAAGCTATTCCTGTGCGCTTTTCACTGGTTGCTTAGGCCAGGAAACTTCATCCAAAAAGATTTTAGAAAAACTAAAAATATTAAACCAAATAAAACTGTGAAGCGTATAAGAATCAAAAGCTACAGTTCTACTTGTAACAATATCAAGGTTTAAACAAAAATATCAACAATAAACAGTGAGTTTATCTCTTCTTACATTCCCCATGTATAAAGATAAAATAAAATAGATAGATTGATTGACGTTTTTTTAGAGGGGGCCAATGGTAAATTTGGGACCGATCATTACAAAATTTGGTGGTTATTTTTATAATGGGTACGTTCCGCTACTCTCCATCTTTGTAGCAAACGAGATTTCAGATTCGATCGGTGGCTATTTGTACAGCTTGGTTCCGTGTAAACTGTGATGATGCAAGTTGGTTTAAAGATGAGATATGCCAGGTTGTTTTTGCGAGTCCTTGTCGAAAGGAACCCTGTGGGTTATAGTGCACAGAAGTCTTCGCGATTGTGTTTACTGATTTGAGCGTGTGGCTAATCCATCCGAATTTTCGCTTAGAAATGTCCTGATAGATTGGTATCTGTCTTGTCGTCTAAAGAAGCTCCGAGTTACTGATCGTGTGTAGCCAAAATAAAGCTATTATATGCCGTTTTAAGCAATAACTGCAATAAAGCGTACTTTTTCGAGCCAAATAGTACTAAACCATTTTTAATAAGAATAAGAACTGGGAATTAAGCACGAATAAAAAAATCTTTTGAAATGAAAATTTTGTATTCCCAAAGAAATTACTTTTTGATAATAAACAGGCAAGTGCACGGCCTAAAAAACACTCAATTGACAACATGCTTTTGTAAGTTGTTGTTGTTTTCATTTTGTTTTTCTTAACCTACTTACAACAACAATTAATGTTGGGAGAATTTCAACTAATTGTAGTGGGGAATGTAAGATGAGATAAACTCACTGTTTATTGTTGATGTGTTTTGTTAAAACTTTGATATTGTTACAAGTAGAACTGTTGCTTATAAGTCTTATACGTTTAACAGTTTTATTTGGTTTAATATCTTTAGTTTTTCTAAAATATTTATGGATGAAGTTTCCTGATGATCTGGCCTAAGCAACCAGTGGAATGCGCATAGGAATAGCTTATCCCATCAACAATAAATTTCAAGTGTTTTTATCAAGAATAAAAACTGGGAATTAAGCACGAATAACAAAATCGTTTGAAAATTTTTTTTATTTTATTTTAATAAACAAAAATTTTAAAAACAAAAACAAACTATACTAAAATGCATTAGAACATGTAAAGTGTAGAAAACAAACAAAAATAACAAATACAGTATTTATCGGATATAAGAAACTTTAAAAATCCAGGAAAAAAGTTTCTTATAAGCGTTTCTTTCTTATATACAACTATTTTATATAAGAAACTTATTTCTTATTGGCCATAAGACTTTCATATTTTGGTTTTCTGTCTCTTTTTTTGTTACATAGTGTCATCACCTGACAATTTTTTGTTATAATAAACGTCAAACTTCATATAAAAAAAACGCTGACAAAAGTTTTAAAGTTTGGTATGACAAAAAATTGTCAGGTTAAGACCCCATGTTAACGTTTCTAAGTTTTTAAATAATTATTGTCTATGTCTTTTGATTTTTTACTGTTTTAGATAACGTTGAAAGTCCAATATTATATTTTTTTAGCAATTTCGCTTCTTTTTATACCGTTTTGTATTTCTTTTAAAATTGTAACTTTTGTTTTTATTGATAAAAAACACAAAGCTTCATATAAGTACCAGCTCGCTCATCTAAAACTAAAGCTGGAGGTCCATAACACGCGTTTTCGCCTCCACGCAGCGCATGCTTTTATAACTTTACTTGAGTTCTACGTTTCAAGTTACATGCAACGCTTTTTATACAGCAGCAGCACAAGTAAAAATAAAATTTAATTTGTCAAAATCAGCTGATTTGTTCGAACGCTGCTTGTGACGCTTACAAAAGCAGAAAGTTAACCTATTTTTCGCCTCAAGGCATCTACGCTTTTGTGCATGTAACTTACTACGTACAACTACACAGATTCTACTTTTTGACAGCTGCGTATGCTGCGAAAAAGCGAGTAACGCGTGGTGTGGACCTCCAGCTTAAAAGTAAAAAAAAAACTTTGTTCTTGTTGTAAAACTGTCAGAAAACAGAGTTGTCCATGCAAACTACATAAATTCTGTGTTGCCGTTGGAAGTTTCTTATATAAATTCTTTTTCTATACATTTTGTGATTTTGGTGTTTAAGAAAAATGTTCTTTTATCAGTTTTTTTCTTATAAGCGTTTTTCTTATATGAAACCTTTTTTGTTAGAAAAATCGCAAAAAAGACATGGTGTTTTTGAAAATGTTTCTTATAAGCGTTTTGTTCTTATATGAGATGTTCTTATATCCGAATAATACTGTACATACATATTTAATAGGGTGAGTCAAATTTTTTGCTCGTCAAAAGCACATCGTGATCCTGGTTCTATAAGTCATTCTAAGAAACTTTGCTGAAGGAACCATAGGTCAAAAATAAATTTCGAGCCCCCGGATTTTTCAAAACAGTTTCCCAAAATATTTAAGAAAAGAGGCAAACAAATTGAATTTGTTCTAGCCGAACCTGCATGATGCAATTTTTTAGCGTTCTAAAAATATGAGCAGTTGCAAATTTATTGTGTTTACAATTTTCAATATGTACTGCAGAAAGAGAAAACACATTTATAAGCTGGAGTGCAAAGTCTGGATTGATAAAATTTAATTTAGCGCTTGAAAAACCTCCTTCAAGATCATTCGGAGAAAAATAATAATGGAGTGGATCCCACCGTTTCAAAATTCTGTCGATTACTTCTTGACGTGACTACCACTTGTTGACGAATATTACAAAATATTATGAGTTCGTTCCACAATAATCTTGAAATGAGAGGAAGTCGTTTCTTCTACTAGAACTTTTGCAGAACTGGTTTCGTATATATTTTAAAAACTTGTCAGTATCATCAGAAAATGCTCATTTATATGCTTCCGCTGATACTAAATTTAGAATGTGGCATATCGTCGGCTGAATATGAAAACCTACTAAATCCACTTTTCAAGTAAATTGAGATTTTGATGACGTGTGGTAGAGAAAGACACGCCTCGTCGACCAGTATGAAGTGTGTAATACCAACTTTATTTTTGGTTTTCCTCTCAAGCTGCAAATATGAAGTATAAGAAGTTTTTTGTCTCTCCTGTAAAATGTGCTGAAAGTTAGTTAGCAGGTTTGCATATTAAACCGACGTCCAATGAACAAGTGAAAAAATCTGTTCACAATAGCGAAGTTTAGTGTTTGGTACAAATGGTCTTGCAAAATATCATAGCTGTTTTGTTGAATGCCACAATAAAAACAACAGAGTTTCCGTTAGATTTCATAAAAAAGCTTGGAATTTTAGCATTTTCGCAAGACCATTTGCACCAAACACTGAACTCCGCTTATATTCGTTGGACGAGTTGCCATGGTTTATCAATTAAAAATAGGGTTGAAAAATTTGGTTATAGTACCAATTGAGTCACGGGGGTACCAGCGTACTTTTTAGTTTTAATTGTACCAAAAAATGTACAATTGTACCAACTTTATCAACCGTGATTGTGACTATAGGGTTTTGAGTTTCCCAGAAAATTTTTCCTAAATATGAACCCTATAAGCAACATAATACACCCTGTAAGTTTTAAACTTACATTGAAAAACCTTTTAGTTGTAATATATAGAAAACTGTATTATATTTGTCCCTGTTCAGACTTGCAGTTTTTGCTGCGTCAATTCTTAAGTTTATGAATGAGATCTGCTCTGCAATTCTGTTTTGTTTCACTTTCAACTTGAAGTTGGTTATGGGTGTATTTGTTTTAACATATACAAATATAAAATAAAAAAAGGAGTAGAGTTAAGACAACATAAAAATACATACAATTGCAAGACTAGAACTTCATAATATGGACGCTAATGCAGTTTCAAAGAAATGGCAAGCCTGGACGGTGACTTTGGTGTTCATAATTCAATGATGCTTTTAATGTTTAAAGAGGAATAGTTATACTGTTTTGTATTAGAGATTTGAAAAAGAGAACTAGTTAATTTTATACAGTGTCTATTATCACATTCTAATCGGTTTTCGATATTTGCATAAACCAAAATTGCAGCAGTTTGCAGTAACCAGCTTTCTTAGTTTTTCCTACCAGCAAAAAGGGTTAAAATGTTTCTTTGTTCTTTAAGCCTATTATAAAGTCCTTATAGCCTTTTGGTGAGCGAAGGTTGCGAGTTAGTACGTAGAATAACATAAGGTTTAATAATGTTGCGGTTGTATTGTTTTTTAGCTGTTTTTCTTTTCTTTTTTTTCCTTGTACCTTTTGATAGTAATTATCGTTCTGCATTTTGTTACTCTTGCTTACTGTGTATTCTTAAATAATTGTTTTAGCAACGCCGCCGCCGCCACCACCACCATCGTCATAAGCAATATCATCACTTTGTTCGGTTCGGGCCTACAAAAAAACGTTACTGATAATAATAACTGCTTAAAAAAATTGTTGTTTGGGCTAAAGGGGGAAATTACATATAAACATGCTGACATACGCTATTACATTTAAGCACATACACACACTTAAACATGCTATAAAAACCCTGCCAGCATCTATATTATTATATTAGTTTTTAATCATTAGGACGTCACTTTTTCGACGCTTCCCAACAGCAAATGGAAGAAACTTTGCAATACATACACTAAAATAAAATATATTGATTTAAAACTTCCTAAACACTTAAAAACTATAGAAAAAGGAAGCATTAATTTCGTCGATTTTATTTTTATTGTGTGAGAGAAAACAGTTAAGTGACTTTTATCTGTATGGAAAAAAAAATTTTTTGAACTTTCCTTCGTAACATCAAAGCACGCGGTAAAAAACATATGGCAATGAAATTTAGCAATAATAATAATGATGAGATCGATATAGCATTTTACACAAAAAATGGGCGTGGACAGCCCACTTTTTTGGCCACCCCATATAAGGCGTATTTTCAACATACCATAATTTCTAATTTAATAGTACTTATTATGGCAGAAAGAAATAAAAATAATTTTAATTTCACTAAATTATTAGATACACACACATGCCTTCAATTAGTAGTTGTTTTGGGAGGATTAATATATATTTTTGAAAACAAATTATGACTCCAAGTCAATATCGTTTCCATATTCCGGTACGGATAATAAACCTTTGCTTTCCGCAAGCTGCATATAAAGGGGTCTGACGATATGGACTCTTGAGCCTCTTCAGAAAGTTGACTAATACGAAGAATGGAAGACGCTATTATATCCTTGCCATGAAAATTTTATGCACACTCACTGGCATATTGTACCATGCATATTCTAATAAGTACAGTTCTCTGGTATCTGTGACAAAGCGGTCAAAAGCTACAGAATTAATTTGGAATCCACAACCTATGCAGGAAAGTATAGTGTGAAACCTTTTCAAAAGATTTATATTTATTTCTGTTATGTCGGACGTTATTTCAGGATCTCCAAAAAATCTTCTCGCCATGTTTTTGTTTTGGCATATCAATTAAAAGACCAACTTCCTTTCTGAATCTATTTTCGATATGATTAATTTCAAAGTGTTGAACGTGACAGTCGTACGCATCAAAAATGCAATAACATTTTAAACAAAAAATATTTTTACGTTCGCTTAACCCTTAAATTATAGCATTAAGAAAGCAAAAGAAGTAGCGGTTCGAACGTGAAAAAAACAGAAGTAGTTTTTGTGGTCATGTATAAAAAGGCGTAATTCAGCGAAACCTGGCACAATTGTTTAGGCAAACTACTTTCAGAACTTTACGTAGCAGTGTAACAGTTAAATGTCTTGGTTTGATTCCAAAATCTTCTGTATTTTCTTTTTTTTAAGCCAAAATCTGGGTCGATACGTGACATTTCGAACGGGAAATTTTTTCCATAATAATTTAACTGAATAATGATTCAAATAAAATAAAAATTTACCGTTAATTCAAATAACATATTTCTTTTCGAACTCTTCCTTAGATTACAGACCATGTAAGAAAATTTTGTTGGAATAATTTTTATAAAATATCACCTTTTTTAAGAAAGATAAATATTAAAGAAAACATACAACAAAACATTCTCACACATAAGAAATTACGTTTGCACAACTTTGCAGTCTGATTGTTCATCTAAGTGAACAAAGTAAATTTATAAAATTAGTGAAACCTTAATATTTCTCTCTAACAATATCGTAAAATAATCAGCTTTTAATAACTTTTAAATTTTCGGTCACGGTGGACCTTTGGACGGATATGCCCATATATTCTTTTTCTTTTTCATCTTCTCCTTATTTTCTTCGCCCCGTACACATCATGTCTTCATTTCCATACGATAAGCGATGTGTAGCATACACTCCATACATCGTATCCACGAATGTAAAGGGGAAATTACGAAAGCAAGCATGCTTTCGTCAACTTGCTCCGATAAGGCATTTAAATTTAAATTCATTTCTTTCGGTGAAGCCCCACATATATTACATTTTTGAGACGATTTATATGCAAAGAGCCCATTTCGTGGAACTGTGGAAATTAACGCAGAAAGGAGCAAAAGAGAAGCAAAAACATATTGTTGAATCTGAAACTAGACATATAAACCTTTAATCTCCATATAATCACTTAACAGAATTCTACAGAATCATTCAAGTTTTTCTCTATCGAAAAACAAAAATTTTTGGAAATCACTCAATTTTTAGTGATTGCTTATTTTCATTGATTAAAAATTAAAATAGTAACGTTAAAGCTTCAGAAACTTACCAGTCTTTATAGAAAAGGTTCCGACTTAATTAAAGCAAACAGACTTTTGTAAAAATATTTGGCCAAACAAAAGTAATGCCACCGCAAAGTTCAGTAAAAATGAAAACTATAAAAAGATTTACTACACTTGTCACAGTGCCACAAGTTTGATAATTGTTATCATGTTAATTGTTGCTTTTTTTTTTTTTTTTTTTTTTTTGTTTTGTTTCGAGTGCATATTCGTAGTAGTTGTACATTTTACTATTACATAGCATAAAATTATTAAAAAAGAGAAAATTTTTTTTTTCTTTTGGCATCCTAAAAGTAACAAAAGTCACCCTGTGCAGCGGCAGAATACTTTCCAATAACCATCGCTCCTATCAGATAAATATGACTCGTAAACAAGGTCCCTACGAGAAAACTAGTAGACGTTTATGTTCAGATATATTCAGTTTTAAAATGTCTTTAAAAACTTCAGATTTTTTTTTTGAATTGGTGGGTTTCGTTTTTATTTTTTGTGTCATTTAATTGGCCTTTTTATTGAAACTTATTATCAAAATATTTATTTAAATTTTTTTATATTAAGTCTATGTACTAATTTATTTTTTTGAAATTAAATAAATAAATATATAAAAAAAAAAACAAATAAATGTTTAACAAATATTCTTGTTCAAAAATCGTTGTTATTATTTTTTTTTTTTAAATTTCATAAAAATGTTCTTAATACTTTTTTATTCGACAACGATGAAGATGAAGAACTATTTCATGTCACAAAACCTTAAGATCAAGTTAAAGGCGTTAGAGAAACATTTGGAAGTTTCTTGTGTAAAAATTTTACTTCTTCCAGTTGAGTTGCTTTCGTCATTACAAATGTTTGCTGGGTTAAAGCACTTATTTCTGAACGTGTAAGTGTGTTTGAGCTAACAAACACTTGCCTTTCTTACATGTGGTCAAAAAACATTTTCGTTGAGGTGTGATTATTTGTGGGCGAATTTCCAATTGAAGCCAAGAGGAGAGATCATTCTTTCTATTTGCCTTGAAATAAGTGGCCACTAATTAGTAAAACTATTTAAATGTATTGGTGTGTAGCTACACGCAGAAAACCATGTTTGTTTGTATTTAAAAAAAAATTTAATTTTTCGTATGGCAACTTCAACCATATTATTATTAAAAACAGTTACCTTCATGGTACGTACGATAACCAACTTGTGGTTGCTTATAAACATTTTTTAATTGTTATAATCATTAATATGTTTATCATAAACAATTGTATGGTTACCTTAGCACCCAAAACATATTGGTTTAATATATAAATAACCAAGTCCTAAACATATACATAAATAGTCAGTGCAAGTTATGTTAGGGGTTGATTTAATTATGTGATATTAAGCCATATTTTTTCTCTGGGTGTAAGTGCGTGTGCGTAATTTCTTTAGATCATAATGACTAAAGGCTGTCCAATTTCGGCCGTCAATAGCGGAAGTTGTTGAGACGCTTTTCATTCATAATTAAAATCACTTTTTTGCTGCTTCTTTTTTACTTAATTCACACACAATTTTTATTCCTTCATTTGATTATACACTCTTAAATAGTTAACAAAAAAAAAAACTCCATCCAAATAATTAAGACCATTATAATTTTTAGGCTCCAGTAAAAATAAAACCAAACATAAGAACAGTAAAATATAAAAACTGTATTTATTTTTAAACTTTGACTAAATACTCATTATTGTTTTAAACAAAAAGGGCAAACAATTTCAATATTAAAAAATTTTCGAACGTTAAAAACATTTTGTACAAAAAATAAAAACGAAAACATAAATTAATTGAGTATATAAAAACAATACATTTAATTAAGCATTTGCCAGATTTAAAATTAAGCTAAAATTTTCGAACATAGAAAAAATATAATATTGGTTTCATTTAGAATATTTGAAATAATTGAAATTTTCAAAAGCTTTAAATATCGAACATTTGCCAACAATATTCAAATTTATATTAATAGTTTAACATTTTTGCAGGAATATTTTTAAATTATCAAAGATGGGAACATGTCATAGCCTTTGACAAATATTTAAGATTTAGTTCGAATTTTCAAATATAGAAAATATTTTTTTAAAAAGTGTTCAATAAAATAAATTTTTAATACAAATTAATAAGTAGCAAGGACAAAGAAAAGCACACATTTAGGCCCGTTAAAAGTGTTAAAAAGTGTTTCACTTTTGCAACTTTACTTTAACCTACCAGGTAGGATGAACCTTAATTTACTTTATCGCTCACTTTAGGTTAAAGTAAAGTTTTAATAATGGAACACTTTTTATAAGGCCATTTAAAGTCTACTTTTAGCTATCGGAAAGTTGTGAAAACGGGCCTAAAACTAGTAGAAATAAAGTTCGATTTTCGAACATACAAAAAATTTGAATTTCTTGTTCATTTTAGAATTTTTGTTTATTCATTTTCTTCATTCACAATCACATTCGAATTTTCGTAATTCACTTTTGTTTAACTTTATTTATTTATTATTATTTTTTTCTTTCTTAAAAACAATTATTATTATATTTTTTTTTTTGTAATTTTATGATTGGTAAAGATTAGAGCGCAATAAGTAGTACTTTTTATAAATTTCACAAAAATTGTGAAAATAATTTACATTGATTCCTACCTTACGCCCTAATTCTACTATGGTATGTATTTCGAAACGGTACTGAGTGTGAGAGCAAATAGCTCACACTGGTCGTAATTTGAGTCTATAGTCCGGCAGAGCTATCTTTACTCCGCTGCTTTAGGAATAGTCAGTAGCATCAGTTGAATAGAATAGTTTTATAGCAATATAATTCACTTCCAATTCAAGTCTCACCATTTCCACAACTCACTCCACATCAACATCTCTTCATTCACAGTAGTTCGCCCAAAAGAATCACCAATAGTTTCAAGCTGATTTTTCAGCCTTTATCTTTGATTGGTACATAAAATGTTTTGTCACAGAACTTATATGAAGCACAGACAACTCCTCTTAAGAGGGCCTTAACCAATGGTACAAAAGCACCAGGGGCTACTGACTCCCGCGGTACTAGGTAGCATCTCTGATCAGCCACGATCTCAAAAAATGAAATCAAAGGAAACCTGCTTTTTCTAAATTACTCCCGAATTCTAGGGATTGGCTGAACCAGGGGCCAAATTACGGCATTCGATATCGATCGAAATTGCGATACAATTTACATGGGAATTTCGATCGATATCGAACGTCGCGATTTGCCCCCAGTTTTCCCTGGAGGATGCAACACCAAAAGGTGAAGTATCCTTAAGATGATCACTACACCCCCGGTTGTCTCTTTAAGCACAGTTTACCCATCTCTTGTTGATATGGGGTTTCCTAGGTTGTTATATATATTTGTAACACATATTGTTCGAAAAATTGGTCGGCCACAAATGGCTGAGCTCAGACCAAAATACCAAGACTGTCTCCAACTTTTACCCATAAAACTTAACTTTTTTTATGTCTTCTTATGACTTATGAACTTTTCACTTTCACCTTAAATATTCATACTAAGAATTACCATAATCTGTTCTTAAACTACGGACTATATAGAGAAAAATCACAATAGCCTCCATTCCATATAGGCTAAGACAATGCATTTAATCGGTCAAAGATTGATTCCTAAATGCTGGCAAAGTTTGTAGTTAAAATCAATGAGTTTCAAATCTAAGCCGCACACAATTATTATGGTCCAGTCTAACAAACAGTGGAGCTTTAAACAATGTTTTCCTTTTTTTTTATTTGATTTCGTTTTCTTCTTCTGTCTTCATAATTATTGTTTTTAGTTTTTTCTCATTTTATTACCACGTATTCATACGATCCCAATTAAGTTCAATTATTTGCATGTACATGTGTTAGTTGGCTGTTAATTTTTTTATAATTTTTATTTTTTGTGTTCATTTGTATTCTTTGTTTCTGCTTTAAACTATAATGAATGTTTCTGGTATATAATTTAATTGCGTAAATGTGATTATAATTTTAATTATTTATATTTTTTCCAATTTTTAATTGATGATTTTTTTTTTTGTTGCTTTTAGTTTTGGTAATTTTTTTTTCTTTTTTAATATGTCCTACACGTTTGTAACAAATTTAAATAATAAACGATTTCGTGTGCAAAACATCCTTTCACATAATAAAAAAAGAAGTTGAAACAAATTTGGTTCAGTATTTAAAATTGTTTTTTAAGCTTTGAATTTCTCTAAAAAAAAATTGATTTAAAAAATTATTTAAAGTGGCAGAACAATTAAGGCTATACGCAGGGCATAGAGACGTTTAAAATACATACAAAAAAAAATACAGCTGGTATAACTTTTTCTCTCTCTGATCCGGTCAACTATGTGAATTTGTCTTGGCATATTCGAAATATTTTCTATAATTACAAATTCCCTAACGTGGGTTTAGACGATGACCAGAAAGCCACCCAATATGAGTACCGTCGCGCAAGGATTTTTTATTTGGGGAGACCATGGAGCAATCACACTACTAACTACTTCTCTTCAGAGAGTACCTCGAATGGTTGGAAACCTATATTAAAGGCGGAATCCGGTCGCCCGCTACATTTTGGTACGCTCTACATACATGTGACAACTCAGGGACCGGAAAATCGTCAAACCCGTTACCCTCATATGAGGATACCCCTGTATGTATGTACAATACCGACAGAACGGGTCCAAATTGTATTAAAAACGAAACATGTATGACTTGAAGCAACCGTGTCTACTTAGCATTTGCGCAATATAAAAATTTAGATCCCCGTGACGCCTTTCGATCTAGTCCTTAATATTGGGAATCAATTCATACGTCCATCTGCCCTTATCTGATGCTGACCAGCGTGCCTGTCAATTTTTAATACTTATACTTTTCGCCATTTCGACAATATTGAGATTGTCCATGAAAGGATATGTTGCTCGTCTCCTATCGCGAGCCTATATGGCAGGTGGGGTAAGTCCAGCAATAACAAAAGTTGCATCAACCGACACTGTGCGAAATGCAGAGCACACACGTAAGCAGCAGGCGTTTAAACGGAATCAATAAGTTTTGCACAGGATGGAAGCCGCCACGACTCTACCCATATAGCGAATGCATATAGGATATTACTCCTTAGAACCTCCGGCAACAGTCTTTTTTAAAGAAACTTTGGTCCTCTTGTATTCACCATTTTTCTAGATGGCGGCAGACTAGTAATTGAAGCCTTCAAACTTACATACTCTATGTGATTCTTAAGCGAGAGATGACAGTCAATCAAAATACCAAGATACCTAAGATAATGCTTTGTCTCTATGTCCCATGATCCCATGTTAGTCCGTAACTTTTCTCTAACTTTACGGCTGCCAATTAGTACCACTTCCGTCTTATGATCAACCTTAGTTAATCCCACAGAGCAGAGCCATGATCGCATGGTTTGTATACTTGCGTTGATAGCAGCTTCCGCCTTCTGTAACTCAATTCACTATGTAAAAAGCATTTTAAATATCAAGCGTCAAAACTTCGCAATACTCCTTTGCTCCATTCTCAAGCATTTGCCCTCAATAGCTTTCGACGCAGTTTATTCAATTATATGCAAGTCCAGAAGGAGGATGATTCATCTGGAGGCTTCCCATGAACCAGATTGTGTCTTTTCCACATTCGTGGAAAAATTCCTCGTCCTAAACAGACATTTATCATGGCTGTAAATTGGTCTATGCAACATTTTAATGCCTCTTTCAAAACCAGGTTTGGGATACAGTCCAGTCCGGGAGTTTTTCTGATTTTTCACAGGAGGATAAATATATATGTATCCACATTCACGTTTTCGTTCCAAGAAGTCGGGCTCATCCCTAGGTGTTGCCGATTCTAAACATTTAAGCTTCTTATGTTCACAAATCTATAGAAAACATTTTCTCTTGCTTCTGCGTATTGCCAACTTGAGCGACTTCCTTATTCCCTAAAAAATTTGTGAAAACTATCGTTTTAAGGGTACCTCTTGTCCGGGTATATTTTCGCCTGGCCCGCACACACTCCGTCCTTTACATGCGTTCGAGAACACCCCCAGTCAGTTGTCCGCGCATTAAAATCTCCTGCAATCTTTACTGGATTTCTGGAGATTGCATCCGAGACAATGCTGTCGATAATATTCTCAAATTCTCTTATAGTGTATCGTGGCGGAATATAGCAGCTATAAAGATGAGTTCGCGAAACTGTGGCTCGAGTAAGTCCACAAAAAGCAGACGGAGAATTCTGAAGCATTATGTTGTTAACTGACAAAATTGCTTAGGAGTTTGTGCTGTCAGAGACCCAACCGGAAGGTTCAACATTACGCTATTGCTCACATAGGACTGCGACGTCAGCATTAAAATAGCGAACGTTTTGCGTACGTATCTCTTGGGCGGCTTGCCAATGGTTGAGATTTAGCTGGACAACTCTTAATTTCCAGTGTTAAGTAACTGAAGTGCTCTCTGATAATGCGGGCATATTGCAAAATTTGTGACATGATCACTATTGGTGTTTGTAGCAACATTACTACAAAGTAGACACACGGAGTTTGCCGTACATGTCTTGATCTTGTGACCATTTTCTCCACATCGCAAGCATTTTTCAGAATGATCAAATTGACTTTGCAGCTAGAAGCAGCATGACCAAAATCTATACACTTAAAACATCTTCTCGGGAACAGTTTTTGCCTCCCATCCTATTCGAATTTTTCGAATCTCCAGCAGACGGTTTGCTAGACATAGACCAAGTGCAAAC
Organism: Pollenia angustigena; assembly: GCA_930367215.1. Taxonomy (NCBI): domain Eukaryota; kingdom Metazoa; phylum Arthropoda; class Insecta; order Diptera; family Polleniidae; genus Pollenia; species Pollenia angustigena. Next base: position 18,036,163 of record OV884061.1, on the reverse strand, counting down.
GTGGCTGTTTGGGTGCCTCCTTAAGGCGGAGTTTTAAACATCAGAAAAGTCTGGGTTTGTGTGCTTACCAACATTGGTTCCGCATTTTTTATACAGCTACCCTATCCTTATGTATAATGTCTAATTCTCTCGCTGCTCTCATATACAACGCCTGTATTTGGCACTTAATGTAATGTATCCTTGTGGATGACGATGCGGGTTTTGATAAGCTCAACTAGCTGCGATATCTTATCCTCTAGCTTATTAAGGCAGTTACCTCGCGCATTGTCAGTATCTTCACTGCATCATTGTGCCAAATTCGTAGGGGGGTGATCTTGCTATTACCGAACTCCTCCTGAATGGGCATTTATTAATATCACGCTTATCAGTTTCCTCATTCTTTCCACTTTCCTTATTTTGATATTTTATTTTGTTCGTGTTCATACTTGTTCGTTCAAACTCCGAGCCGCTATCTCCAACCGTTGTATGTATGTATGTATGTGGATGTGTATGTGTATCCTGCAAATAATAGGACCAGTCCAAACACGCGTGTAAAGAGTAGCCCACAAGGGACCAGGATTAGTCCAAAAGTAACCCAAACGTATGGAAAAAACATGGTCTATTTAACATTACGATGTCCTAGGAGAGGACCATATAACCCACCTTTGGACCACTAAGGAGTAGTTTTAAAACTACTCCATGGTATACTCAAGAGGATTAGTTTTGAAGTCGTTTAAAACCAAAAGCATGTCGTTAAAAAACGAAGACTTGTCGTCTCACTACAAACACTTTTTAAACATGACATGGTCCATGCTTGAATAACATCGGACCAGTCCATTTTATCAAAATGGATCAGGTGGTCCAATTTTATTTGCTGGGTATTTGTATGTATATGTTTGTATGTTTAAGAATGTGTGTATTTATGTATGTATGGATGTATGTATTAAAGGGCTGCGCAACATATTCTTAATGTTCTATGTTCTACTTCACACAACGATCAATTATATTATTTCACTGTAAACATACATAGCAAAACAAACATAACAACACATTACTTCCACCAAAACAAAACAAGCATAACTTGAAAAGTTTTTCTCTTCTGCTTTGTTAGTGCTTGTATTATCAAAACAAACAGAATATCAACACAAAAACAGACAATGAAATAAAGAAACGGTAAATTATAGTAAAAGCATCGAGTGCACTAGAACATTAAAAAAAATAAAAAAATTTATATTTTTGAATTATTTCCTAAATGTACATATATTTTATTTTAGTCGACCTTTATTATTATATTATGTATAACTAAATTATCAAGCTTGAGGTCTTGTTTTATTTTTATATAAAACTTTAAACGTTTATTTAACCAATATTTCTAATTCTAGTTAAATAATTATTAATATTTTGTTGCTATCAATTTTCCCAAAAAATTGTGAAACACACCATTAGATTTTATTTTTTATATCTATGAAAATAATGAATTCTTCTTAATTTTATTTAAATATTAGACCTAAGTACCTTTATATGTATGTAAATAATAAACAATAAATTTTTGCAAATAAAAATTAATATTACATATAAACTTTTTTAAGCTTTTTCATATTCATTACAAAACGAAAATGTTTCTCACTTTGCAATTCTCTTTGGTATATGTTTACAATCAAAACATTCAAACATGCTTGGAATGTTCTATTTCTGTTTTAATGTTCTACTTCATCTTTGTTCTAATTCAGCTTTATTTTAGTTCAGCATTGTTCTAGTGCAGTTTTGTTCTATTCTTCTATATTTTGATCGTAAAACAAAACAATTGTTTTTGGAAGTATGTGTTTTGTAATGAGAGAGTAATAAACACACACTATCTAAATTCAATGAAATTGCTTGTAAGCAATATTTCTTGTGCTTGTGCATCTCTTTAGTATGTATGTATGAATGAATGTATGTATGAATGTGTATGTATATGCATGTGCATTTGCGAGCATGTACAAGTGTTTCTTTTATTTTAATGAGTTAGTTACTTTGTATAATTAACTGTTGGTTGGTTGGTTGTCTGGCTGGTTGGTTGCCTTTGGTCTTTATCTATACATAATATAATAAATAGTAAATATGTATGTAACCTATGTATATGTTGCGAAAAAGGGGAAATTTTCATTAAATACATTGTAATATACTTGTGACTTTCTGCAGCACTAGGCGGAATTCAGTGACTGCAAATTGTTGTTGAAATCACAGAGGGTTGTTGAATACACTAGTTAAAGCTTTTTCCTTTTTTCTCGATTAGTTGGTTGGCTGGCTGTCATTTGTTCATTTGCTTTTATTTTATTTTTTCTTGGTAGTTCGGTGTTAATTAACCGGCAGCATAAACAAAGAAAAAATCTACTCAAAGCTTTGGTTGGTTGAACTGTTGTTTTTTTTTTTTCTTTTTTTATTATCTATTTCTTCCTCTTTGCTCATTGAAATGTGTTAATACAAGAAAGGAGTTGTATGAAAAATGTTTATTTGTTTTATCTTATATACTAAACAACATTATTATGTAGGTACTTAATGGTGTATATCATTGGTCTCATGCAGAGTTTTTAGTGATTCCGATACATTTCACACAAATACACCTCGTCACAAAAATTCAATGCAACAGTATCAAAAATAACGGACTTAGCTGTAAATGTACATTTTGGTTCATGCACTGCAGTTTTTATTGTCCTGTAATGCATTAAACACAGTCACGACAGCAGGCTACACATCAGGCTAAAGTCAAATTAAACTATTTTCTTTTTTTTCAACGTGGCGATTTATAAACCTTTTTCGCGATGAAATTTTCAAAATATATACGAAATACTCGGTTTTCAATACACGACATCCCATATAAAATCGAATTTGAATTAGTATGAAAAATAATTCATGTAATGAAATTGCTTAGAAGACTGCGTGGACTTTAAGTACCTATTAGATATAAATTTTTTTTAGCGATAAGTTCTTAGTTTTAAGATGTTAATTTTGAAAGGTTAAAAATACTATAATATAAACACACTAATGGCATAAGGCAAAATATTGAAAATACTTTTTTAAGCCCTTCAAGGTAAAAGGGCATATATAATTATATATAATATATAACTTTGTCATTCCGTTTGTAATTTCTACAATATTGATCCTACACCCTATAAAGTATATATATTCTGGGTCCATATGAAAAGCGAAGTTCAAATCCGGTTGTCCGTCTGTCCACCCGTCCGTCCGTCTGTCTGTTGAAATGGGTTTTCCGAAGCCCCGAGAACTTATGGGGGCTTGGTTGGTGTATGCATCTGTCAGGTATTATTATAATTTTGCTATTGAAAATCAGCCAGATCGGTCCAAAAATGGCTGAGATATGAGCAAAAAACCACGACTACCTCTAATTTTTTCCAAAAATCCCTTGTTGTTGTTGTATTTTTATTACTTTTTTTCTTTATATCTGGAGAACGGCAAGAACCAAAGTTTCCAAATTAGGTTAACAATACACAGCATCCCACGGGATTGGAGAAGTGGGCGTGGTATCTCCCGTACAAAAAAATATCAAAAATTTTATAAAAACCTGAATTTTTGGAATTATTTTCCATTTTTTTTTTTTTTTTTTTTTTTAATAAATTACTTTATTGGCAATACTTGCATCATCTCCTTAAATGTCAAGGTACCGTTACGATTTTATAGCAAGAACAATTTAATCGTAAGCGACAAATTTCATAAAAATTTTATATGGAATAAAATAAAAAAAAACTCACTACTGTAAAATTTAATTTTTCCGCTAACGGTATTTTCGCGGTTAGGGCTCGATATATTATGGTCAAATAATTATTATTGTATCAACATAATTTGAAGATTACGCAAATTTCGCAGAAGAGAGTCAGTCAAGAAATATTATTTATAGAAATTGGCTCTTCGCGGGTTATAAGTTCGATATTTTTCGTATGTCCTGTGAGAGATATTTCGAAATACTTTCTCATGATACAAAAACTGTTAAAGATCCGGGTTTTAACGAAAGAGATATTGATAAGACAGTCTAAAGCTTTTGCGAAAAATATATGTTTATAATCAATTTTATATTAAAAGCAGTTTATGTGCTTTTTATAACCTTCACCACAAGTAGAAAAGGGCGAATAATTTCAACAATATTGATCTAAGACCCTATAAAGTATAGACATATATTCTGGATCGTTATAGGAAAAGAAATTCAAATCCGGTTGACAGTCCGACTTTTTAAATGGGTTTGCCAAGGACCCTAGATGTAATGAGGACTTGGTTGGTAGATATGCTCATTTAAATTTTGCTATTGAAATTCAGCTAAAGCGGTCCATTAATGGCTGAGATATGAGCAAAAAACATGACTACCTCTAATTTGTTCCATAAAATCCCTTGTTGTTATTTTTGTTTTGATGTGCTGAATATTTTTTTAAACATAAAAAACACATGCATACATGATTTGCCGCTTAAATAGAGAAATATATGTATGTTAGGGCGGGTCAAATTGTATGGAACGTTGAAGCGTATAGCAAAAACGTAATCTATAGGTGATTCTGAGAAATTTTGCTCAAGAGACCATAGCTCTAAGTCGGGTTTGGAGCCCCCAAAATTTCAAAATAGATATTTTTCCATATGTACATAGAATAATTTGATTAAATTCGTCATAAAATCGGATAGAATTATAGTAGATTTCTCAATCTGGAACTGAAAGGTTTTTCAATTTTTATCACCTTTCAGAATCTGTATTGATATCAATATTTTTTTTTATTTTTAGTAGAGATATTAGGAATGTTTTGCCGAAAAATAGCCTAAAATGAACTTTTAACTAATAAATTCTGAAATTTCTTCGATTTTTTTCGATCGATTTTCCTACAAAAAGGAGTTCGAAAACAAAAAAATTTATCGTAATAAAAGTTGTTGGAAATTATCTGAACTTTCATAATCTGCAAAAAAAATCTCGAAAAAGTCGAGGAAAATTCAGAATTTATTAAAATATGGAAAAATATCTATTTTAAAATTTTGGGGGGCTCCAAACCCGACTAAGAACTATGGTCTCAATAAATTTCAGTTTATCAATAGTATGAAATGGGAATTTACCATATTTAAACGAAACATTGTTAAATAAATGTATTTTTTATCCAACGTTATCCAATTATATAATTTTATTATTTCATCACTTTATTTTACATGCAAGACATCTAAAATATAGTCCCTAAATTTGCACATTGCTTCGTTGCATCTATCACAGCTGAAACGAGTTTCGCACTTGGTTTTTGTAGTTAAATTGAACTACTAATAATAACGGGCCGTAGTTTTCTGATTTGGTTCAAACTTGATTCATTTGACTCAGAAAATATTATTTCGCCGGCTTAGAGTGTAAACCTGCTAACTCCCTTTTAACAATTTTTACAGGAGAGACAAACAAACTTTTTATTTTTCCTATTTGCTGCTTGAGAGGAACACCAAAAATATTGTTGATTTGACACACTTTAGGACTTAAATTTAAGAAATTTGCATACTATTCAACGAGGCATATCTTTCTCTACCATATGGCATTAATTGTTAGGTGTGAGAATAGGTCGTAGAGTATATTTTATATCGCTAGAGGGCGCAAAATAGGGCATTAGCACCCACTACCTATATCTTCATAGCTAATCAACCAGTTTTCTTAAAATTTGGCATGCAGGCACTGTAACGTCTTGAAGGAAATAGGGAATAGGATGTGAAATAGGGTAAGAAGGGTAAAATATCTCCCTCCCATTATCTTCTTAGCTAATTGACCGAATTTCTTGAAATTTCGCAGGCAAATAGTGTTACAGCTAGAAAGAACTATAGCCTATAGTTTTTATTATTTAAGGAGTGAAGCAAGAGGGGTAAAAGCTCCACCTCTCTATAACTTCTTAACTAATCATCCGGTTTTCTTAAAATTTGGCACGCAGACACTGTAACATCTAAAAGAGAACAGGGCATGAAATAGGGCAAAGGGAGTATAAGCTCCCCCTCCCTATATCTTCTTAACTAATCAACTGATTTTCTTGAAATTTGGCGGGCAAATAGTGTTACATCTGGAAAGAACTATAGCCTATACATTTTATTATCTTAAATAATCAACCGGTTTTCCTAAAATTTGGCATGCAGACACTGTAACATCTGAAAGAAATAAGTTATATGGCAAAACAACGTTTGCCGGATCAGCTATTAATAAAAGTATTAAATAATATATTTTAAATATTTACTTACTTTTTATCGTTTTTAAATCAACTCACACTAAAAAAACACGAAATGAAACAAGAACGAACCGTATGAACAGCGTGTTTGGCAATCTAGCTTCAGAGAGCTAAACAACTGGTGGTGTATATCGTCGCATGAACACAGCATTACCTTTACCATTATTACACACAGTGCTGCCATATTATTTTTTCGAAATCCTATTTATTCTAAACAACCGTATGTGTTTAGTTAGCTTTTTGTAAACAAAACATTCGACAATTTAATTATATGTATTTGCATATCTAAATGAATAATATAATAGACAAGCAAAAAAGCAACTCTGTTTAATTTTATTGACGAAAATAATGACATATACACAGTGTGGCCAGATCTTGAAATATTTATAAAACACCGCTTTATTTCAATTGTGACAAAAAATAATCCAAAATCGTAGTTGCATATAAACTGATATATGTATGTATGTATACACATATATCTTGCAATTAAAGCATTTTTAAAAATAATATTTTAGTTAGTGTTTTGTTTCAGGATTCCAAGATAACTGATTAGAAATGATAATTTGATTTATTGTCACACAGTGAAAATAAATATCTTTAATTTTCTTTTATTTTTTTAGCATTTCATTTATATAAGTATGAACATTAGGGCTATAACCAAATTTGTGGTATAGTAACACGGAGTGGAGTCTCCCGTCGTTTTGCGAAAAAACCTCACGCAATGAAGCAAATTTCTAAAACCTTCCAAGAAATTTTGAACCGCGATGAATTGTAAACCGAAGGAAAATTTTTAAATCTAAAGCAGTGGATAAATCCCAAAAAAGCATTTAAGTGATACGTTTAGGAACATATACAAATATCAGGTGGATATTTTTTAAAATTTCCGTTAGATAAAGTTGTTGTTTTCAAACTTCAACCCAATCCCTGCCTGAACTTTTTTAACAATCCGAAAAAAATTATAATATTTTTTATTAATAACTTATAATGTTCTACACGACTATACTATGCCGTTTTTGATATTCGCAAAAAGTGTGAAAAAGTTAAAGCCCTAATGAACATATATTGGAACCCATTGCAAACATTTAAAGTAATTAAAATTCAAATCAATATGACAAAACAAAATTTGGATTTCCAACATGGGTGTGGCTCTTCGTTACCATGCTTCTTACAAACAAAAAAAAAAAAAAAAAAAAAAAAACAAACAGAATTTAATAGTTTAAGTGGCTGAATTATTTTACTAAACACTAAGCAGGTTGTTGTGGACTAAAACGTACATAAATAAAAATCAATATTTCGTAAATTACAAAACAAAAATTTCCAGCAATTATAGTTAAATGGAGGGACTAGAGCTATTAAAAAACAAAAACAATTAGCTATTGGGTTACATGTTTGTCGGGTAGGTATCAGCGTTACCGTTATGCGACTAAAGTCGTATTTTTGCCCCTTTTTGACTGCCGTGCTACTTTTTTGGCCCCTTTGTTTTAAATCCCCTTTTGTATCATTTTGTAGTTTTTTGGGCCCCTTTTGCCCCTTTTATTATTAGCGATAACAGTTCATTAAAGGTTTTAGATCCAGTATTTATTAATTCAGCTGAAGACATAAATTACTTTGAAATTGTTTCCGTTTTTATTGATATATGTAATTACTAACCCAGACGATTTTGTAAAAGAGTAAAAACTTTTACAGAACAAATCAAACGATAAAAGCTATGAAGCAATTTTTAAAATATCTTAGCCTAAAACATTTTGGTACGAAATTGGCAATTTCAAAAAAAGTGACAATTTATATCCAAACTTGTTTAAATTTGCTTCGTATGTTTTTATATTGTTTTAAATTGTCAAATAGACTGAAAGTAGATACCTGTCAGTCCATGTTATCCGCTTTAAATTTGTATCAAAATAACTTGGAAGATTGGATTCCAAGTGATGAATTCATTAATAAATATAGATTTACGTTTTCAGAAAAACCTGATATTAACTATCCTCCTATCAATACTTTTATATGCTTTTTCCTCGAGGATTTTTCGTTACTTAATTTTTTTGGGAAAAAAGTTAAATAATTTAAGTGCCAAATATTTATGTACTTATACTTACATATCGTCATATTAAATGCACACGGACGTAACTACACAAAATTTCGAAATTGAGTTTTTTTTTTTATCGATTATGGTTCGTTTTATCAAAATACATGTTCGTGCAAAATTTAAGATTCATACGATCAAAAATGGCGATTTTATTAACGAAATTCAAACGCCAATTACACCTTGTTGTTATTGATTTTGTAAAGTTTTTTTTGCTTCTCCTGTAAAAAAAATAAAAAGTGTAGTAACGTCCGTTTGCATTTAATATGACGATATATACATATCGCACCCTTAATACTAAAGGGTCACAACTCAAAAATGTTCAAAAATTACTTTTTTCATAAATTAATTCTCATTTCACATCTCTAGCTATGTATGTACTTACAAAGTTATAAAAGGCATAGCAAAACTTTCTTCAAATTGGACTTTTTTCATAGGGAACTATTTTTTGTTTTAATATAAGCACCATTTTTACATAAACATTTTTTTGGCTCTCCTGAAAATTTAAGAATTTTGAGTTGTGACCCTTTAGTATTTAGGGTGCGATATGTCTATCTATTTAAATGTAAAGTTTTTTTTTTTTGTATCAAATCATATTATTAATTATTTTTTGGTTTTGTAAGAAGTGTTATTACACTATTTAAAGCTCGTTCTAAGCATTGCCTGAATGAAGATTTTATCTTATTTTTGAAGATTTTTTGACCAAAATATGATTTAAAGATTTTTTTCCACAAATTAAGATTTTTAACTTTAAGTTTGTTTGTACAAAGTAAAGAATTTTTTCACAGCTTTTTTAACAGTCAATTTTTAAAACAAAAAGTTTTGGAATCAGCTTGTTGTTTATTGGTTTTTCAAAACGTATTTTTAGAAAAAATTTTATAAAAAATTTCACTAAAAACCAATTTAATTTTGTATAAATATTATGTATTTCAATTTCAATAGTTTCCATAATAAGAGGTACACATGTTCTTATAAAAAATTAATATTTTTTTTCTTTTTTGCCCTTGTTATACAAAATTTTAAGATTTCTCTCTTCAAAATAAGATTTTTTTTCGCTAAATAAAGACTTTCCTTCCTAATCTTCTGGCAACGCTGCTCGTTCTATTTACAAGTAATTTGTAAGTTTTTGTATAGATAACTTAAATAAAAATTGTATGCAACGGTTCTAAACGCTTACTTGCAAACAAGACATGGATTTTCACGATATATGTATATACATACATACATATTATGTATGTGTGGTTTTCCCAAACAATTTGTATTATATATAATTTATTTTTTTTAAAAAATGAAGTTTAATTTTTGTTATGATTAGTTTTCGATGAAAATAATTTAATAAATACTACATATCGCTCATTTGCTGCAAGACCGGCATAACTCAAAAAATGAAAGTTGGAGTTAGAGATGCAGAATTTTTCGCTTTGGTATTCTTTATATTGTGTATTAAATTCATCTTTATATCTTTTATACTTTCCCAGTTTGAAGAGAATGTGACTTATTTCTTTCTAAGTAGTTAGTGCAAATCAAAAACTTTAAATGCGTTTATCTCGAAATGGATTTTTTTGAGTTATGCCGGTCTTGCAGCAAATGAGCGATATGTTTTTTTTATATTTTTCTGTTTTTAAAGTTGCCCCTTTTTTTCTCAGAATTCCCCTTTTTGTGACACTTTTTTTTGGAAAATCCCCTTTTTGTGCCCCTTTTTGAAAATTTTGAACGGTAACGCTGGTAGGTATGTAGTCAAATTAATAATACAGCCAATTTCGCATATAGAAGATCCAACGAGGAATTTTATAAATAATCTCTTTCAAAATGTTTCGTTATTATAAAGTGCTTGCTATTTTTACTAGAACTAACGAATTTCAATTTTTAAAACTGTCCTGTAGCTTTTCTTTGTGAAAAGTGCGAGCGAGTGGATTTCTTTTCCTTGAGAGTTGACGTGACGAAATTACTCACTCACAATCTAACGCATGATTAATACTTAAAGTAAACACAGTTCGGAGAGATTAGCTAAGATCAGTAGCCCGTTCCTGTAAAATGTTTCGCATTAAACGAGTGAATTGTAAGAAATACAGGGAAAAATGTAGCAAAAAAATTGGTTTTCTCACAAAAGTGTTTCTAAATCGTTACTTTGCGAGAATTATCTGTCATTTAAATAACTGTCTAGCAATTATTATTATTATTAATTTTAATGTTTCTGCAACAAAATTTTACAAAAACTTTTCCAACAAGAACTGTCAAAATAAGTCACATTTCACATTTCAAAATTTTTTTAAATATGCCTGTAGATATTTTAAATTTGTTTGTTAACTTTTTGTTTTTAATTCGAATGGAAAATAGAAAGAATTTAAATGATGATTCAATAATTTAAATGATGAAAATAAATAAAACACAATGTCTACATTTTGTTATTACAGTACTTTTTGCTTATAGTCACATCCTTTAGTTGCAGACAAAACGTGGACTATATCGTTAATTCACATATATGCCACTATGAGGCATATAACCGAATTCGAATATAATTAAGTTGTGTTATATAATTTACACAGACAGCAGGCTTATGGTTTTGCAACAGAGGTGCATACTGTATAAAAAAATTGTTGAAATAATAATTAGATATTTCAAAACTGATACCAACGGCAAAAACAAATTTTTTACGAGCAGAGAGTTGATGACAAAAATTAAATGATTTAATTCTTTCTTTCTTTGGTTGGATTGTGGTTTCAAAAACTAAAAAAAAAACTTAGTAGAGATTGCTAATGTGACTGTAACGCTATTAATTTGCTTTACTTTTCCCTTTGATAACTGTTGATAGATGGCATATATAGCAAATGTGCCTATGTCGCTAAATAGACTATAACGTTAATACTTTATATTAAATTAACTTATAGCGGTAAAAAACAGATAAAATTGACTATATCGCTAACGTGACTAGTGACTAGCAGTAGTGACTATAAACGAAAAGTACTCTAACATTTTTTTTAACTTTTCATTGATTTGGCTTTAAAATTTATTTCTTTGTTTTTTTAATTGACGTTTCGCTTGCAGCTGACACTAAATTACTGGAAATATTCCTATGAGAACACAATCAGTGTGTTGTCTGTTTTCCCATTCATATACACAAACACTTTTTTCCTCACAAATTGAGAAACGATGAAATTTTTTGTTTCACCCTTCATGTGAGAAATTTTACGATGCGAGAAATGCAGAAACGAGCTACAGGATGGAGCTCCCTCATCGCATATATTTAACTGTCAAACCAAATCCACTTCGCTATGTCCTAGAAATGACGTTAAGCAATTATCGTCACCTATTTTTTGAGTCGTCGAAGAAGCCTTATCGATATGCAAAACTCGATGCGGGATATTTCGTAGCTTCATTTTTTATGGCACTTAAAATGTATTTGGTTTTAAGATTTAAAATAAAAGTATATAACCCATAACTTTAAATGATTGTGTAAGAAAAACTTCTGTTTGCCTTAATCTTTTCTATTCATAGTCCTTTTCCGATAGTTCTCTGTCTTTAACGGCGGTGAGCAAAATGACCCCAGGAAATATGGCCCCAAAAGTAAAATGAAAAGCGGCCCCAAAACTTTACATGAGACACAACAACACGCAATTTTGGCGCAATTTTTTGTTTTTTTTTTTGGGGGTTATTTTTCATTTTTTCGTTAGGGTGTTTTTGCATTTTAAGTGGGATGAAAAATGACCCCAATATCAAGGAATGAAAAATGGCCCCAAATAACATCACAATTTTTACTTTGGGGCTATTTTTCGTATACTAATAAAAAATGCAAATTTTAAGAAATGAAAAATTACCCCAAACATTTTTACACAAATTTTATAAAATTCTATGTAAAAGTTTCTAGGGATAGTTTAAAAAACCCGAATTCCAAAGTAGAGAAAGTCCTTGCCGGTTATTCAGAGATGCTTTAGTTAGCGAAGCCGGTGTTTGTTATGCCATAGAGGAAAACATCATTGAGCCCGGCCGAAGGCCGGCTATATAGAGAAGCTTTACTGAGCGAAGCCAGAGTCCGTTATACCATAGAAAAAAAATCCTTGCGCCCGGCCGGCTATGTAGCGAAGCTTTAGTGAGCGAAGCCTGTGTTCGTTATACCAAAGAGAAGAAAATCCTTTCACCCGGCCAAAGGCCGGCTATATAGAGAAGCTTTAGCTAGCGAAGCCAGTATTCGTTATACCATTGAAGAGAAAATCCTTGCGCCAGGCTGCAGTCCGTCTATTACGTGAAGCTTTAGTAAGCCCAACCATGCTATCAATCGTACGATTTTTAAAACCAAAAAAGTATAATTATCCGGATTTTGAAATCGGGATTCTAAATTTGTGATTTTTAGCTTCGGGCATATGAACGCCACCGAAAATGTTTCATGTAACTTTCTTTGTGTTCTTTTTTGGGGTTCAAATTCATTATAAATTTTGAGGTGATTTTTCATAATGAAGAATAACCCCAAATTTAGGGTCATATTTCATTTTATTTTTAGGGTTAAAAAAATGGGGCCATATTGCATTATGAAAAATAGCCCCAAATTTGGGGTCAATTTTCATTTATTTTTTTGGGGCCATATTTCGCAGCGCCGTCTTTAACATCGACATCGATAAAGGAAACGTTGGCCAGGGGACTTCTTTTTTATCGCCAATACTTATCAACCTAAAGACTTAAAGCCTTTTCAGAAAAAAAAATAATTGAGGTTTATAAGAGGTTTTTGAAACGAAGTTTCTAAATAAATAATATAAACACTTGAACTGGATTCTTTGCACTAAATTTAGAAAAGAAAAAAACTAAAAAAATTAAGTGTTTCAAAATTAAGAAATTACGACAACATTTGTTAAACTATCAATTCTTTTCAAACTTTTCGATCGATTTAGTCGCGTTTGGCCTATTCTAAAAAAAATAAGGCCATTACATACTTATGGCATATTTATTGACCGTAAAAAACAGTTGTGGTCATTTGTTTACTTTTTTTTTATATATAATTTTTTTATACTTTTCCCTGTTTCTTAAAAATGTTTCGGCTTGTTAAATTTTATATTTGAGTTTTGTTGTTGCTGCTGCTGTTGCTGCTACTGTTGGTTGTTATTGTTGTTGTTGTTCCTGTTTGAATTTTTGTTGTTTTTATAAGGGGTTCTTTGGTTGTCTCGGTTTCGTGTTTGTTGGTGCGAGGTGCCAAGTAAACAAACAAAACGTAAAAAAGGTATTAAAACAACAAAAAATAATAACAAAAAAAAAAAACAAACACACTTTCTCGTAAAACAAAAAAAAAAACACATGCTATAGTTTGTATGGAAAAATTATCCTTCCTTCCGGTCTACGAACCCTTCATAAAAAAAACAACTGTAACACACGTATGTCTTGATATTGCACACTCATACTTACACATGTAGTTAGTCAGTATTAAACACACATACACAAACACCGTTATATTTAACGGTATTTACGAAAACACTTTAATTATCTCATACGGTATTTATTTATTGGCGTTTTGCTGTTGCTTTTACTTTAAAAACAAACTTCTGTATTTTTTTATTAAGGCTTTTTTAACGATTTCGCTTAACTCTAGCTGGAATATGGGTGAATATCAGTTGTCGTCCAAACTTAAAAATCTTAACTATAAACTTTTTTGTTTATTTTAATATTTACAACTGTTTGTAGCCGATCCTGTACGGGGTTTTCAAAATCAAACATTACTGTCGAGCCCGAAGCTGAACCTGAACTTCTTCAGTAGATTTTTAAGACCAAACCCAAACCGAACTTTTTTTATTGAACTTTTGTGGTACATATTAAAAAATATTTGTAGCTTAAACGTGACATTACAGAAAAAAAAACTTTGTACATTTTTTAAAAAATTATTAGTATTCAGCGAATTCCATCAGGAACATGTGCTATGTACGTAGGATCACCGTGTATGTCTGTCTGTATGCTGCTATATGTCTGAGTTCGTTTAGGGATTGTCTGTTTTCTTTAAGAATATAAAACGTCTTTGGTCTTCGTGGTTTCCTTGACTCCTGTGGGTTCCACTCTAGTGTTTCGTGCAAATTTCGTTGTATGAATTTCTTACTGTATGATGGAGTCATTTATATTTTCTTTTCAAAAAAGATGCTCTACTACAATTGATCTCCTTCTTCCTTCAACTGCCAAATATCGAGGATTACCAAGGCCAACTTTAATTAGTATTGTGAATATTTTTATTGAACTGTTTATGGTTTTTATTCGAAATTGTGATAAATTTAATTTTCATTAAATTATTTTTATGAAGAAAGGAATTTTACAACATGAAATGAATTAAAATTTATTCATGATTTTTCATTCTTGACTGCCGCGGGGTTCGAACGCAGACTTTCACGGACAGGTTACCCTTACATGTTACAATTGTAACCACTTATCTCTTTATTAATCTCTTAAACTTTATTTAATCCGTTTTACTAATATAATTCACACCTTAGCAACAGAACACAATCGATTTGCTTTAAAAGCACATTTCTGGTGTACCTCTGGGAAGAAATTTTGGCCCACTTCTTTGAACATTGTTTTTAAATTATTCTGATGCACAGTGGCGCCATTTGAGTTTTTCATTGCAAAAATCATAACTTTTGAACCGAATGAATCAAATTTATAAGGCATATAATAGATAATTGATCAACCTGCGAAAGGGGTTAGAAAAGGGTTTTACGACTTTTAGGTGCCTACTTTAGAAAAGTTTAAATTCGTGGAAAACCCAATTTAATGGGAATTTAAACAAATATATTTTTAAACATTTTTGAATTTTTATGTTTCTTTTTAAATGCTTTAATGATTTAAGAGATGTAAAAAATTTTTGTTTTGAATTTATTTTTAAATTGTTTGTAAAATATGGCTCACAATCCGTAAAAGAAGGTAAATCTCAAAGACTAATCATTTCCGAATTATTATTACTAGTGTTCGCCTCATGGTCAAAATTCGACCATAAATTTTTATGTACATATGAAGAAAACATAGCACATCTAAGTTTATATGAATTTACATGTTTCGAGCATTTATTTTTTCCGTCTTAGTTGATCGATTTGGCGAGGGAGCAACCCGTATTTCCCCTTTTTGATACTTTTTTCTCCCCATAGAGGTTCGGTTGACACAAAAGGAGAGCGTTCTTTATTGTTCCAATTTATACATAAGATTTATATAGTCGAAATATTCGAAAACCGGTTTCTGAAAAATGTTGAATAATCGAACACATATGTGTTCTGCATATGTGTTAGTATCAAATTTAAACGCTAGTCTGTGTTCATACGACTCTTGTCTTATTGACATGATTGCTACTTTATAAGCGAGAGGAACGAGGGGAAAAGAAACGAGTACACAGATGCATGTACTGTCTTTACGTTTTGCTTTCTTATTCGTTGTTTAATTTTGTTTTTGTTTTCAATATCAAATAAAACAAAATAAAAAAACATGGCGTCAACATGACATGATTCATTTGAACGCCAATTCATGTTCAAAGAAGAAAAAGGAAGAATCTTGTCAATAAGACATGAGCCGTATAAACTCTGAAATTATTAAACAGATTTTAATAAAATATGTATTGTGCACTTCGGTGAGTAAATATCTTTCAAATGGTGTACATATATTTTGTTCAAATCGGTTGAAATACAGATGAGGAAAGTGTTCTTAACTGTTATGCCTTAGCCGATTTATATATACTAGATTTTCGAACTCTTTTGGTGACTTTAAATGCCGCAGTGATGAAATAAGTGGATCTGGAAGAGGTCCTCATTTTATCTCATCCTAGATGATTTGAAAGTGTTCAGCATAGTCTATATTTTTATACCCTCAAACACAATTAGTTGTGAAGAGGGTATACTAAGTTTGTCATTCCGTGTGAAACTTTTTTATTATTCATCTCAGACCCCATAAAGTATATATGTTATGGGCCCTTAACTAATTTTAAGTGGATTTAGCCATGTCGGTCTGTCTGTCCGTCTGTTGAAAACACGCCTACTTGCGAAAACTCAAAAGAAATAAACAAATTGCTTGTAGCTATCCTAAGCAGTGAGGGATTGAAATCCACCAAAATCTGTTCAGTAGGATCGAAGCTATGAATCAAAATGTGGAACCACCACTAACACAAAATTAATAATTTTGTAACAAAAACTGTCATAAATGGTGAGACAATGCACGGAATGATATAAGATTTTGCAAAAATTCGTTTTATTCGACTGAAAATCACGCTGTAAGATTTCGTGTGGATCCGTAAATAATTTACCCTAGGCCCCATATAAGCCCTTCTCCCGGAAAAAAGTTTAGTTCGCCTAAAACCCTTATTAATAACGCCATCATTACAAATTTTGGCACGTCACAGTTTAATAGGACTACAAATGCGACTGCTAAATTTCCTGAAGATCGATCCATAATTTACCCTAGGCCCTATATAAACCCTACTCCCGAAAAAAAGGTTTAGTACGCCTAAAACCCTAATTAATAATGCTTTTATAACAAATTTTGGCTCGTTACAGTTTTATAGGACTAGAAATAACACTGTGAAATTTCGTTAAAGATCGGTCAATAATTTACCCAAGGCCCCATATAAACCCTACTACCGGAAAACAGTTTAGTACGCTTAAGCCCGTAATAAATAATGCTTTTATAATAGAAATTAGTACGTAACAGGTTTATAAGACTAGAAATGACGCTGTCAAATTTCGTGAAGAGCGGTCCATAATTTACCTTAAACCCCATGTAAACCCTACTCCCGGAAAATAGTTTAGCACGCCTAAAACCGTACAAAATAATGATATCAGAATAAAATTTAATACTTCACAGTTTTATATGACTAGAAATTACACTTATAAATTTCGTGATGATCGGTCCATAATTTACTATAGGCCCCTCTGGTAAAATAATTAAAAACGCATAAAACCGTAGCAGATATAGATATTGCGGTAAACTTTCTTCCAACTTAGCTTCATATGGCCAGGAAAAATTTTATGCAATTTTGTGATATACGATCCATAATAAACCTTAAATCCATTTTGAGCAGCCTTCGGAAATTCACTGCAAACGCTAAAACTAATTTCACAAATTTGCCATGCGACAATTGTTTCTGTGAATATGATTCTTGTAACAGTGATGCCGTTTCCAAAGCATATCGCCGTTTTACTCATAATCAACTTTTCCCTTGCACTTTAAAACATTCAAAATCGCTCCTTATCTATTAACGATGTGATTGTTTATTCCAGTGATTCGAGTTACTGCCTCATCATAAAGATTCGCGCAGTATCTCATATTTTCCTAAGTCTATAAACATACTTTTAAGCAATGGGCTTAAATTTGCAACAGATTTGATAGTCTGCGGCCTTTTTTATCATCTTTGTACATATACAAATCATTGGTGGAGTCAGCCAGTTTCCTCTTTCTTGTAAAATTTCAACTCTCCTCCTCCATGTTTTTGCTTGGCCTTCCTCTTGCACGTCCGGTTGATGTGTTGGGTTTATCTTCTGTCAATGTATCCAGGGTGGTATCATTTTAAACCAGGCCTGGAGTTGAATCTCTCAGTCTGCTTTTATCCATTTTGAGTTAAGACTGATATACATCATGAAAAGTTTATTTTTTTATATTTTTGCTTGTCTGTATATTTCTGTATAAACTATTAAGTTCCTCAAAGGCAGTTTCCACGAAATTTTTTGATGTGGTTGACTTCTTAAACAGGTCAAATAATTTAAAGTTGTTCAACGTCATGTTTGAAGTGTCTTAAAATTACTTGTCTCGCCAACTTTCACTCGTTGACTAAGCCCGGGGCTATGATTGTTTTCAAATATATAATCTGCATATTACCTGTATACAAATCGAGCCCTAATAGAAAAAATTATGTAACCAACAACAATAAAATTTTACAGGAGAAGGTTTTTTAAAATATTTTTTCTTCAAGTCTAGAGTATCGTTTGAAATTGATTTTGCTCTTATTTCGTAACGGTACTTCCCAGAGATATAAGATTTTTAGAGATGAAGCAAATGATCAAAAATGATCGATTTTCATAAAAAAACAAAAATCTAAAATGTTGTTGATTACATCATTCTTGCTATTAGGGCTCGATATGGACTTATGTCAAGTTCTGTAATTTTGATATCATGCAAGTGTTTGACTTTATTTGTACAGAAGAATTTGGCAGAGGATCTCAAGTAAGCATTACAGAATGAAAAAACCATATATCATAACAACGGACGAAGCAATAACAAAAAAAAATGGGTTTTTACGGTTTTATGTCATAAATTGCGCAAAAATGCATGCAACACATTTTTGGACCCATGTCCTTTTTAATTTTACCTCTAGCTAAACATGGGGCAAAGACAGTCAGCTAGAAATTTTTTGCATTAGGTAAAGGAATAATCAAAGAACTTTTTTTGAAAATATGGCAAATATAGACATTTACAATTTTTTTTTTTATTTTCCATCAAAGTTGAGAAATATTGAAAAAAAATTAATAGTTGGTTTATATCGATTAACCTTAAATTATTTAAAGCAAACAGTACAATTTTTTCTTATCTTCTTAATAAATAGATCTATTTATAGAATCAAAGATAATGACGATCCGTTACCTCGTCTTCGAGATACTGCATCTGAAAGCGGACCAATTTGCCTAAAAATGGTCTGTTTTTTGAGCACTGAAAGTCAGTCAGCTTTGAAAGGCTACATCTTCTGAACCAAAATTCTGATTGTTATAAGAGTAGTATATTTTAAATCGTTGGACAATTTCCTGTAAAAACAGTTTATTCAATATTTTTAAGGGGCACATGAAATTTGTTATTTTTGCAACCACACAGGTTCTACAGACACCCCTGATTAATTCAATCTCAACTTGTATTTTTACATATGTACATGTTACTCAAACGTTTCGACGGCGCCAATTTGATTCGCTCCTTTATTGTGACTATGTTATCTAAAAAAAAAAACAAACTTGGCAAAATGCGATTAAAGTTTTCAAAATGTACCTTTTTATACAGATTGAATGAAATATATTTTTCTATAACTTCGGTTCAGTTTGAGATATAATAAAAATTTTTTTACATATAAAAAGCTATCAAGGAACACTTTCGCTTAAGTAACTTGAAAGTTTGGATTTTTTTGAGATATGTCTATTTTGTGTGCGTTTATTTTAAGTGTCAGTCAGATTCATTATGATAAAATATGTGAACACACATGCTTGCGTGCGGTGTTAACTTTGTAAAGGGCCAAATAAACCACACAAATGGTTTGGCAAACAGAAACTTTGTTTCCGCATTGTGTTCGCCAACAAACAACACAAACGTATTTCGTATAAACATAAATTTTTCATTTATGGTTTTGTTGTCAGCGGATGCAGACGACGAAAAAAAGTGGTTGAAAATACGAACTGTTTTTTAGTTTTTTAGAATTTACGACTGAAAATAATTGTAATGCTTGTGCTTCAACATCTTCACTCTGCAAAGTTTTCGCTGAATTGATTTCATTTAGCACTAGACACCACAAAAAGTTTGACAAATATTTCTACAAACATGCTTCAACTAAACAACACAAAATATTTGTACAAACGTGAAATTTCGACATGTTTTCCAAGCAATTTGTGTAGTTTTTTTTCCCTTAACGCAATTGAACGGTGCTGCCAGATATACGTTTACATTATTGCAATGTTTGCACGTAAAAATAACTATTTTATGTACCCAAAATTGCATACACTATGTTTTAAAAAATTTTGTAAATTCTATTATAAAAAAATGTTAAATTAATAATAAATGGCAACTCCTTAATTGAAAATTTTACAGCAAAATCAAAAAAAAAATATCTAAATTTAGCTCCATAAATGCTAAAATTAGCATGCTGGTTAACTGGGACACCAAAGGATGAGTCTAGGTTTCTATGTATAACGTCAGCGATAACGTATATACAGTTACGGACAAAAAAATAGGGTCACTTACTCCAAGTTTATAATAGGTGATTTTTTAAGAGGTATAGGTAAGTTTAAAAAAACACATATAATTCAGAAAAATTCATGATATCTTTATTTGAATCGATAGTACGGCCCATCAACCCCGGGGTTGCGGCTTCGATTCCCGCCAGAGACTCTGGTTTCTTTCCTGCAGACAAGCGTCAAGCTTCGCGGGGATTAGAATAGGGAATTTAAAAAAAAAATAAAAAAAAAAGTTACACCAGCCCATAAACCGCACCAAACTGTGACTTTTTCTGGATGCATTGGTAGCTCTTGCAATGCTTCTGGCTAATCTTCACTCCAAAATCGACAATTCTGCTTATTAACGTACCCATTGAGCCAAAAATTAGCTTCGTCGCTGAACACAAGAAGCGCGCGATGAACTTTCTTAACAGAGCACCCATTTTGATAATAAAATTCAATAATTTGCAAGCGTTGTTCGTTTGTAAGACGATTCATGGTTAAATTATAGACCAAACTGAAGATGTTTGACAGTGAAACAAAACACGAAACGTGCGTCAGCTGTTTAAGCCAGTGTTGCCAAAAAGATAATAGCTAAAAAATCACCCGATATTATATCAAAAAAATACAACTTTTTTACAACTTTTGTTGCAAAGTTCGTTGCTATTATTTTTAACAATAATCTAAAAAGATACTCAAAATTTAATTAAAAAAGTTATAACTCCATTTAGATCTATGATTTTTGATTTTGAAAATTACAAAAACTTTAAAAAATAATATACTTTAGCCCCAGTATTTGGTCGCATGTCCTTTATTGGAAAGCTTAGCCTTACATCGTTTTGGCATGGAACCCAACAAGTCACCACATATCTGCTTTGGAATCGCATACCATGCCTTTTAAATCTTCTCCCACAGTTCGTCTTTGTTGGGATTTTATTGGTCCAATCCTTTCTTTAACAGAATCTTTTGAGGTATTAAGATCCGCGGATTGCCTTAGGTAAGATCAACTCCGTTGACGAAAATCCATTTTTTTTTGCACGATCCGAAGTGTGTTTCGGGTCGTTATCCTGTTGGAAAAGCCAATAAGTGGCATTTCCCACTCTGCATATGGCAGCATTTTTTTCAGTAAGGACTTCAACGTTCAAATATTGTTATATGTTCTTTTTTTCTGAAATAATGGCCCAACACCATGCCAGAAAAAGTATCCCCACGCCATGCATAAATGTTTTAATTGTGTAACGTGGGTTCAATTCTGCGCTTTTTGGACATCTTACCCATGTTTTATCATCGTTTCCAATAAAATTGATTTTAGATTCGTTTGGCCAAAGCACATTGCGCAACTTTTCCCCATGAACAGTGCCCATGTTCTGTAACTCTCGCGTCAGTAAACTTTTCGATTGAAATGTGTGAAATGAAACAGAAATGCCATAAATTGAAACAAACAGCTGTTTTTCTCACTAAACTGTATCTGCAACTTTTTTTGGCGAGTACTAGCTGTCACGTAAGGAAATTACTCGCCAAATTTCAGAAAAAGTGTGTCTGTAATATTTTTGTGCGAAAAGTTTCCGCTTTGAACTGTCAAATAAACTCACGTATAAAAACGGGGCGAGAAAAACTTGTAACACCAAAAAAACACTTAAAAATGCAAAATACAAAGAATAATAATAATAATAATATTTTGTTCTTGGCACATTTTTTTATTGTTTAATTATTTTGCTTTTAACATTTATATAAAATATACGAATGTTTTTAAATCGTTTGCAAACAACAAACATTAAAGTCGCACTTTACATTATTTGGTAAAGCCGACGGTTCTAATTTCGCCGCCGTCGTTGAAAAATTTTCAATTTTAGTAAATTTTGGTCGCCGTCAACGTTATTTGTTACTGGCGTTTTCAATGTCTGCAATGTCACATCGGCTTCGAAAGCAATATTATGACATTTATAACGTTACGACGTAAACTCTTTTGATAGTTTTCGACATGAGTTACAGACACACTTTTTTCTCACTTTTCGAGAAACGATGGAATATTTTGTGTCACATCTTTTCGACGCGAGAAGTTCTCACTATAGTTACAGAACATGGGTACAGGGTTGTTTTATGCGAAAAGGCACTCGTTAAAGCTACTACAACACGCAAACGAAGAACTACAGGACGTGATAAGAAATCCAATGCACCGAAGAAGACTAAGAAGAACTCTACCAATGGACCTATATCTGGAGACTTAAAATAATATAATTTGTATTATGTAGTTCAATTAGTTATAACCAATGGGTTATAATCTAAGCACCTGTGATTTTTATTGAAATGTAAATTACTAGATGGGTCTTAAATGTACTCAGTTGTAACAAAATCCAAAACATTGAAAAAAAAATTAACAGGGTCATCCCAATCCTTATGAGCTTTTAAGAATATTAGTCGATTTGGACGATGTCTTTTTGTAAGCATTGGCACTTTCCTTGAGGATCTCCCGAATAGATTTAGTTCCACTAGCCATCTTCTTACAGTGCTAGCAGAAATTTCGAGTCCCCATTGTGTTTTAATTGCCGCACCGGATTTGAAAGGGTCTCGATTATATACAAGTTTTATATGTTTATCTACTTTTTCCGTAGTCTTTCCAGGTACCAAGTGTGCGTTTTGTGTGTTTTGGAGCTTACAAAGCATAATAAACAAAATTCTGGCACGTTCTAATAGATTTCGCTATTGGCCTTTGGCTTGACCTTACTTTTGCAGCCTTTCAATAATTAATCAATCTTTCGTTTTACGAATAAAGTTTACCACGGCCTATATTTTCAAAATTTTTTATGTTTTTTTGTTTTATTGAATATATAAAGACAAGTGCTTGCCTAATGGTCGAAATTCGGCCATAATTTTTTTTAATATGAAGAAAATATAGTATAACTAATTGGTTTGGCTGTGTAGATTTATATATGTTTAAGATTTATATTGTCGAAATTTTCGAAAACCGGTTTCTTGAAAATCATTTTCTGAGTCGAACTAACGGTGTCCGTCCGGCTTGCTGGCTGGCTGTCCATGTAACCTTGTGCGCAAAGTACAGGTCACAATTTTGGAGGTAATTTAATAAAATTTGGGACGTAGGGTTTTCTTGGACCAAGCCTATTAAAAATGGGCCGAATCGTAGGACCACGAGGGAAGATAGGGGGAAATTTCTTCCTCTCAGAAACTATCAAACCGTTGTTAATGAAATTTAAAACATAGATAGATCCATATCTATATGGACACATTAGCTATACCGTTTTTCAAAAATAGGATCACAAGGGGAGGTAGGGGGCAATTTCTGCCTCTCACAAACTTTCAAACCGATTTTAATGAAGATTATAAACATAGATAAATCCATATTTATATGGGCATATAAGCATGATGTGTTTTTTAATACTGTGGTGTAGGGTATCATATGGTCGGGCTTCACCGACTATACTTTCTTACTTGTTTTATTATGTATTTGATAATTGGAAAAAACAAATTTTTTATTTATGTGTTCTGCATATGTATTAGTAGCAAAAAAGAAAGCTTATAGCTCTGAAAGTATTGAACAGATTGGATTAAAATATAAATTGTGCACTTCTGTAAGTAAATATCTTTCAAATGGTGTATGTTTTCTTCAAATCGGTTGACATACAGAGGAGGAAAGTGTTCGCCCATCACAGCTGAGCATCTTCCGTGGTAATATCGATAGAACAATGCCACAAAACCCACATTCCGACGATGCTCCAAAGAGTCAATAGAGCAGGATACCCTACTGTCATTGATGAGCTTTAACGCCCTCCTTTGCACCCGATCCAGAAGCTTCAGATAGACCTTGAAGCACCTGCCCAGATATGGGAGTTATATTCCATTATCGGTCGGATATAGGTGGTATAAATAGTGAAGAGATCAGACGGAGTGAAGTAGTTCTTGCACCGTTTTAAGAAACCAAGACACTTGAATGCTTCTTTCGACACTTGAAAGACATGTTGGTTCCAACGACATTAAAATTATTATTTAAAGTTATTCTAAGTAAAGTTAAGTGTTAGGAAGTAAGAAGTTAGTTCTTAATAAGAAGTTGTGTAGAAAAATGAGTGCAAAGTGAAGAAAATGCACTAGTTTGGAACTAAAATTGGACGTAATAAAACGTTTTAAGTCGGGTAAAAAGACTGTTGATATAAACCGAACCCTTGGTTTACCACCTTCAACAGTAAAAACAATTTGCATTAGTGATAGCGCTAAATAGTTAAGCATATGCGATTTTATTTTTTATTTAATGTTTTTGTGAATATGGATAAATGAAATAAATAAATGATTTCAAATGATAAATATATTTCAGCCCACTTGCGAAAATAAATAGAATAAAACTTAACCATATCACTTTCTTTATCATAAATATAATTTCTTGCTAAAGAACCACTCAATGCAATAAATTGTCTCCAATTTGAAAAACTTTAATATTTGACGATTCGTTGACGATTTTGTTAAGTATTCATGACGATATTGACGAATTTTTTTAAAACTTTTGACGATTTTTGAAGAAAAAAGCCTAACAAGCCTGTCCAATAATACTTAATACTAAAAATCTCTTATTTTGTGTTATTAAGAGCCACTTTTTGGGTTAGAGATTAGCGATTAAATTAACTTTAATCTCCGTATTTACTTTTTGAGTTGTATTTTTTTAACTTTGTTTTGCTAGTTTAAGCTGCCAACGGTGGTGGTTTAAACCTAAACTTAAACTGTCAACATACACATGTTTAACATAAAGAACTTGCAAAAATATAAACAAAAAATACATTTTAAAACATTGCTTAGCACTTTTATATAATTTTTCCATTCTATATTTTTTCTGTAATATATTTTTTCTTTAAACGCAAAAAATTTCTACCTTGTTTACAATATTAAATTCGCGCATTTTCTTCTTTTTCTTCTTTGAAAACATCATATTGCTTGATAAAAAGTTGATATTTGCAAAAAAATTTTGTCATTTATTTGTGCACAGTATGGTAGCGCTACATGGTTTAAGCCACCACCCAAAAATAACAAATTCAATTGATACTAGATTAACTTAATTCTCAGATTAGCTAATTATAGAATAAAATTAACTTTAATCTCCAACCCAAAAAGTCGCTCTTAGTCTGTGTTCATACGGTTCATGTCTTATTGACATAATTGCTACTTTATAGGCGAGAGGGACGAGGGGAAAAGAAACGAGTACACAGATGCATGTACTGTCTTTACATTTTGCTTTCTTATTCGTTGTTTAATTTTGTTTTTGTTTTCAATATCAAAAAGCACACATGCATACGCACGTCGTCAACATGACATGAATCATTTGAACGACAACTCATGTTCAAAGAAGAAAAAGGAAGAATCTTGTCAATAAGACATGAGCCGTATAAACTCAGACATATGAATTACTATTAGGGTTTTTTCCCCGGGAATTCCCGGGACGGGAAATTTCAATTATTATTTTTCCCGCTTTCCCGGTATTTTTTCTTGCAGGATCCCGGGAAATATAAAATTCCTCATAGTTTAAGAAAACAGCTGTTTATACTTTGAAATTTAGATTTCTATTCTCTTGAAATTAGCATCTGTCGATGGATTGTCGATTAGATCAATTACAAGGAGTGAGTACATACGTAAATCAATGTCTCCTGATGCAATAAATCTAATAAAAGCAGAATTGGCAGTGCAATAGTTAATAATTAATAAATTAAGTGAAGTAAAGAGAAGGTGCGATATGTTTATTAGCTGATAAACATAAATTTTTTTCAATTTGTGTTGGTTTATAGTATACCCAGGAAGTACGGGGAAACCGAAATAAAAAAAGTAATGGAAGCTCGTGTAAGATACTACAATATACAATTTTAAAAACACATTGTGCTATAGATTACAAATCGACCTAATGAAATAAAAACGTTTGTAAAGCTAAGATCCCACTATCGGCTCAAATAGCACAATCTGTGACGATTTTTATCGTGCTATATGTATCGGCACACATTTAAAAACATTGCACAATTTTTTCTTAAGTGGTCCCATTATCGTCGCACATTGTGACAATTTTTTTCGGTTCATATCGGCCAAAACTCAGTTGCGACAATAATCGGTACAATGCGGTCCCACTATCGTGCTATTTGGGCAAATTAAATGAAATGTTTTTGTTTATTTACTTGTTGGCAGGCATAATTTTACTTTAGAAATTCGCAAAATTCTCCGTCCGAATATTAAATTATGTTTCCTAACAATTTTAAATAATATGTTAATATATGTATAATAAAAAATATATTCAATTTCATTCAAACTTACTGCACTTGTTCTTTATTTTTTGTAATTGTTGTTTTGTAAACAAATGTTTACAAACCAGGGATGGCAACATCGATATAACTGCAATGTTTTGGTTAAAGCGAGTTGTTTTTTTTTTTTTATTTAGTAGTACAAATGTACTATTTAACGTTTCAATACATAAATAATAGATAAAATAAATGTAATTTTGGTACAATTAAGCTCAAAAAAGTAAAATTTTAGTAACCAGTTTGTGCAATTTAAAAATTTCGTTTTGCCATCCCTTGTATCGGCGCTGATTGGCGACTGTGATCGGCACACAAGTGGCCGATAAAAATCGGTACATATTAAACAATTTGATTGCTCCACATTGTGCAAAATAGTGTTCACATTATCGGCGCATCTAGGTTAATTTTGATTGTCCCCAGTCAGCACAATTTCGGCACAGATTGTCGCATATTAAAACATTTTGAACGTTCACACTATCGGCACATGAAATACGCCAAAAATTGGTACATTGCGCCGATAGTGGGATCTAAGCTTAAGAGGTTGATGCTATTTTTTGCATGAACCTTGACACACATTTGACTGATATAGACATTGTTTATAAAAAATTGCTTCTTATTGTGAATCAGAAGAATTCTACAACGGTGCACTTTTAACTATTTGTCCAACCACGGTAAAAAACTTCACGAAATTTTTCGGAAACATGGCAATTAGTAAATAAAATCAGAAATATACTTTTTGACGACTTATGCTTTGAGTGTGTCAGAATGTTATTTCCTAAGCCGTTAAAAATTTTTATATATTTATTTAAAATATTTTATAAATTAACTTTTTGATCTCATATCTTCATTTATAAAAAAAACTTTACTTTGTAGGTATTACTTATATGGAGCGGGATCCCGCTTTCCCGGGAATCAAAAAACTCCAGGAAAAAAACTCTAATTAGGTACTATGCATTGAATTTAAGTAAATAAAATAAAAAAAAATTTATGTACATAGGTACTTCTTTTTATATCGATGCAGGTACTGCCTTTTTTTCTCGATGTACTGTTTTTATGGATTTCAAATCTGGCAAGCCTAGTTAAAACTTAGATTTATTTTCTATTCCTGAAAAATAACATAGGTGTAACATAAGTACATACCTATAACTTGTTAATACCGAAAGGGTTTTACTGGTATTAAGGGAAACAGTATATGTAGGAACATGGGTGCATATACCTGTATTTGTCCAAAAAAAAAAAAAAAATCGGTACCGGTAGAAACCTAAGTAGGTACCTATATGGTAATACCGGTATCAAATAATAATTTCGTTATCAATACCAAACCCGGTATTCAATTAAATCGGTATTGGTATGGGCTGGCAGCCTTGATAAAAACCTATATTTGTTAAAAATATAAGCTAGATAATTATTTGGTTTCCGTGTTAGTTACTTAAAAAAGAAGAAAAACGCTCAGTAATATTTTTTAATATTATCCATAATTTTTTGGTTTTTTCTTTCCCTGTTTAAGACAGAAAAATACACAAAATTTTTGATTTGTATCAAATTAGCGCATCATTTATATTAAATACAACGCGTTATAGACAAGTCATCGCATCGACGTTACGACGCCGCCGACATCAACTTCACCCTCTAGCACACACAATACATCCAATGTAAACAAACACCGACTGCGCTGCACTCGCGATTCTAATTCTGCTTTTTTTGTTTATCTTTCATCGCTAGTTGGGCTGAGAAATGAGTGGAAACTCATTCTGTGTTTTAATTTTTTTCATCGCTAGTTGGGCTGAGAAATGAGTGCAAAAATCATTTTCTAATAAGACAACGACAAAAATGAGTAAAAGAGAAATTATTTTCCCAGCAGCAAATAAATGAGCAACAGTGTTGCCAGAAATTCAAAAACATAAGAAAATTGTTAAAAAAAAAGAATTTTCATAAAAAAAAACGCACCAAATATTAGAAAATTTTGTAAAATTGAAAACAAAGTTGATAACTTAACAAATTATATTTTGTTTTAATTTTTGATTAAAAACTAATTTATCAACGATTATATAACTACGTGTACTATTTCTAAAAAGGGTTTTGTCACCTTAAAATATCTGCAAATATACTGTATTTTGCTCTCTAATGGCGACCATAATTATAAGTCAGTTTTTTTAAATATATATGTACATACATTTTAAAGTTAACATCAAAAAATATTTTAATTTTTTGCCCCTAAACTACCAAGGTGCCGGTTTTGGATTAAAAAAATGCCGATTTTTCTTTAAGCACCTCAATCACGTTAACTTTTTGTTTATTTTAGAACTGAAGTTTTATCAGAAAAGGTAAATGGGTGATTCCAAAGTGTTGAACGTGACAGTCGTACGCATCAAAAATGCAATAACATTTTAAGCAAAAAATATTTTTACGTTTTCTTAATCCTTAAATTTAAGCACTAAGAAAGCACTGTTATCTATGCTAAAGTTTATGGAGGGCGCGATTCTAGGTCAAAGATAATGGCAAAAGAAGTAGCGGTTCGAACGCGAAAAAAACAGAAATAGTATATTTTTGAGTTTTGTTGTTCTCATTGGAGTACAGCAATTTATGTTATTATTTATTTTATAAAATTTACTTATTATCCTTGGATAAATTGTAAATAAAGCTTAAAAAAAAGCTTTTTGAACAAACAATTTAACTTTCAATGCTTAATTTATGCATAACAACTCAAGAAGTAGCATATTAAAAAAGCAGAGCATAACATCAAAACAGAATAACAAAACTTCTTTCTTTAACTGTTAACCGTTTTGCTTTGCACCATATGTAGTAGTGAAATGTTCTCTTCCCAACAAACACGGAGGTTTGATTTCAAGTTGAAAATGATTTGAAATCAAACGTTTTCTCAAACGACAAACGTTTGATGATGATTTGAAAATCATAGCGTTCTCAACAAAAAGGGGAAATTATTTTCAAATTGAAAAATGCCTTTATTTTCAACTTGCTTTCCAACGTAATTCTCAAATGTTTTTCAAATGTGGATTATAACACAATGTGGAACATAAAGATTAATATTTTATTTTTTTAATTTAAATTCATTATTTATTTAAATAAACTGTGAGATAAACATTCGGCATCATAGCTAAAAGATGAAATAATGTTATTTCCGTCCTCTTATTCTTGGAAAGACAAACTACTTGGCTCCGTTTTGTTTTGAGGATTGTAGCACCGCGATCGTTCAACAAACTTTCTTCACTTTCCCGTTTTATTTTCCTTTTTTCGTATTTTTAATGATTGTTATGACTCACAAATAATTTTTATTTTTCACAAGAAATAAGCTGTTCACTTTATATTAAAATTTATTTTTAATAGTTAAACACATGTAACCACAAAGTAAAAAATGTAACTTTAATCGCCATTTTTAATGATTACATTTATTTTTCGCTTCAGTATTGCCAAGTTTATTTTTGATTTGAATTTAACATTTGACAAACATTTGACAACAAATTGATAAAATATTTGATATCGAATGTTTATTTTCAAATCATTATCAATTTGAATTTAAATGTTAAATCAAACAATTGAAAATCGTTTGAGAATTGTGTTTGATGTCAAATGATAAAGTCATTTCATATCAAAGGTTTGACTTCGTGTTTGTTGGGTAATTGCTAAATCTTGTATGTATTTTTACATGTTAAGATTAATTTTGCTTGTGACACAAAAAAATCATTTTGCTGAAAATTTTATGTTACTTTTAAGTGGCTACAGAATCCATAAGCTTCGTTATCTGACGCTATACCGCTAGTTAACAGTCTTCGAACATTTTTAAAGGATATAAAAAATGAATCAACGGAGATGGATAACAGTACAGAGTCCCAAGATTTTAACTCTGAATTTAAGATTTAATTGATTAGAGAATAATGTAACCTTTTGTTTATCTGCAATTCTTGACTCTCAATACAAAGCTTGAATATTTCAAAGAAGGCAAATATAAAAAACATTTCCAAGAAAAAATAAGATAAAAGAAAAACGAAATTGTTGCTATCATTGTGAACGAAGCTTAATTGTTAAATTTAAATTTTTTTTTGTATGTATAAATTCATAAATTCGAAGTTGATTTAGTTTAACACACCGGGTGCCCCACTTGTAGATTTTTATCATGAGCATTGAAAAAATGTATTAATTGAATATTATAATTAAGTTATTTAAATTTATTCACAATATTTCAAATCAACTTTTATAGAATATTTCCTAAAAGTGCCAAGTTTTTGTGTTACCTGAAAATTGATAGTAATTATTTTGGGTCCTTGCTTTAGAGTTTATTGATTAAAGTTTTATATTGAACTTTGCAATGGTCTGTTAAAAAATTTAGATTTTTATTAAGAAGTTTTAGCACCATTTAGTGTAATAAGAGGTAGCCAGTTGAGCATTTTTTAATTATGTGCTTTTGTGCAGATTTAAGTGTATTCAAGAAGTTGGTAATGAGCAGTGAGAGCAAAATATTGAATATTCCTGGGAGGGAGTAGGCATTCCAAGTAAATCGTTGTGATGAGTCCGAATTTTTTATAATATTGTTTTGTTACATAATCAACATATTTTTTCAAAAATGAATATAAACAAAAAATAATGTAAATAAAATAAATAAAAAATACCAAATTAATTTGATATATTTAAAACAACTGACTTTTTTAAGCAATTTTTAGAAAAAAGAAGTTTAAAAAAAATGTATGGCAACGCTGGTTGTGACGAAAGTAGCTGTGATCGCAGTCGCTGCTACAACGACAACAGAACAAAGTCTTAGCCAAAGCTTTAGCTGCAGCAGTATTAGCATCATTGCGTTTGTTTGTCTGTTGGCAACAGTTTACTTCCTTGCCTCTCTCAACCCCTTTATTCTTAAGAGATGACTATTTAATATTAAGCTTTAATGAATTCATATTCTCTTTAGTTTTATTTTAATTTTTGTTTTTGTTCTCTTCATATTTATTTACTTTTTCATTACGTAAATGCACGTGTGTGTTTGGATGTATTAAATGAGTGCTGATGCTTAAAAAGCATTAGCTCCACCCTTTAGATGTTTTTCACAGCACAAAAAGATGATAATGATGTTGCTAATGTTAATGACGATGATGTTGATGATAAATAAAAATTAAAACAAGCGACCGCATTTTCAGTTGCAGTAGCAGTTAAAATGTCACCAACATCTCACATCTCTTTTGAAGCTTTCTGCAAATAATAGACACCAAATTTGTGGGCGTATGTATGTGTGTGTGTATGTGCGTTTTTGTAAGTAAATGAGTGTCGTTCTCCTCTTGATGGGGTGTGCTTGTTTAAATACATTAATTTTCTGTTGTTGCTGTAATTTTTCCAAACGATTTTAATTAGTGCAAAAAAGTTCTTCTTACTCTTGTCTTACTCGCACGTTTTGTTAGGGAATTAGTTAATGATTTTTTTTTATAATTTTCCATCCAATCAGAGAAACGCATATGTACATGAAGCATTTATACCCACACATAAATTTATATCTACTTAAAAATAATAACCCAGCAAACACATTAAAATAAAAATAAATAAACTAATAGCCATTAAGTAATTTCATTTCGAAAAATGCTTTCTTCAAGGTGGAAAATCTTACGACATAGGTACTAACCTATAAACTTACAAGACATAAAGCTTTTGAAGATTTTATTGTGTAGTTACCTACATACCTAGGTACCTACGCAGAGATAACTTTTTTGGTGCACTTTGGGAAAGACAACATTTCAAAATTGTGAAAGGTGTGAAGCGCAATTAAGCAAAAGAGAAGAAAAATTTGAACATCAAGGGTATAAAATGCAAGATTAATTGTTTGGTGGCGTAATGTGACACTTCTGTGTAAGTGCCCATATTAATATCACAATTTCAGAAAAATTAATTGTATGCAATTGTTCTCCACTCATACATTAAATCATTAAGGTTTAGGTTAAATTGTTAAGACAATAGTTCAAATTTATTTTTGTCCAAAAACGTGTTATGAACTTAAGAATTTTAGTAGGTACCTATTCAAAATATTTTTTTAGAATTTATTTTGTATAGGTATAATGCAGTATAAGAAAAAAATACCTTTATTGTGGCGAATATAAAAAATCAGTCAGATTTTCCCTACGCTCTTATTTAAATATTAAAAAACCCTACGTGTAGGGATTTTTCCCTTCTTTTGGTAACTGTGACAGCATCTCAAATTTGGTTTTTTTAACCCCCAAGGCACGATTTTACAAAGCAACATTTGTGCAAATTGTTTACAATAACAGTGACCAAAAATATTTTTATAATCGCTTCAAACTTCTATAGTATTTTTTTTTTTTTTTAATAAAAACCTTTAAGTGATGTATTTAAATATAAGTTATTCAAAGAAAATATTAGAATCCATTTAGCCGCCCTTGAAAGATATTTTTATTATTTTCCCCTGGCTGCACTTCCCTGTTTTTTCTCTCTCAGGTACCTACTTTGTTTTCAAATTAGGGATAAAAAAGACTTTTCTGACCACGAAAGTACAAATGTTTTAAAGTACCAAGAATATGTTTAGGCTTGATATGATCTCTGGAAGCTGAACTTATTGTTCATAAGGAAAACTTTGAATTTAATAAGTCTAGGGTCACACTCTAAAAACGTTTTGTTTTTTTTTTTTTTTTCAAAAAGTCAGAATTTATTTAAACATATTTCTCTTTCTCTCTCACCAATAAGCTCAGACTTTCCGAAAGAAATCTTTCGTAGTGTGTACCCAGACTTAATAAAGTATTTAATAATTACACAAATGTTCCCCAACTGAACTCAAAACTTATAAGCATTCAATTTAATAAAAAAAATGTTTTCGATACAAATCAAAAATAATAAATTTAAGAATGTACAAAAAAAAAGTACAATCGTACTATGATTTCCAATCATGTTTCATATATAAACAAATGGGATTAATAATAATAATAATAAAATAAAGGTAAAGCGCATGCGTCAAATGAGAACAAAAAAAAAAAACAAATAGTTTTCTATTAGAATAAAACACTGGGTATAAACCTGCAGTTATTCATTTTCTGAATAGTTATTTTAAAATTAACTCGGTATTCATAAAATGTTTTGATGAACTTGCAAAATAATTGAGGTGTTTAAAGCGAAATTTCTACTGATTACAAATGTAAAAAAAAGAAGTCGATGTTGTCTAAATCTTAAAAATGATACTACAATTCAAATTAGGGGCTACATTTAATTTGCGTTTAAATGGAAAAAAATTAACAAAAATTGTTAAAATTTCCTTCTACATACATATTTGTAAACCCAGTGAAAACGCTTAGAATTAAAATAGTTGTCAAAGAATTTTCAGTTTGAAAAGGAGATAAAATTTCGCTTTTTTAGAAATTTTAGATTTAAAAGAATGGAAAAAAAAATTAAAAGACAATGTAATTTTAATGTGAGTAAAATCTCTCTTTCACTCTCTCTCTCATTTACATTTACATAAATCTATGGAACAATATATTTAATTGTACATACTCTAACTGTGATAAATAATATTTAACTGAAAGAGAACCCCATCTCGCCCCCTTTACGCTAACCTAACCAAATACACAAGGAAAGAAATTGCACTCTACTTTACCCTCTAATGTACAAATTTAGACATTCTTAGTGTCTCCCTTATGTACAGGCAGACAGACGAACATACAGTCTTATATTCATATGTATATGTATGTTTATAATGTATACAGGAATATACATTTGAACATACATATAATGCATATATATACTACTTGTCATTACACATGTAAATATATATGTAAATGTTTCACAGCGAACAATTGGAACTGATAATTCTTGCAAAGTTTTATTTGCCATGGTTTTTTTTTTTTTTGTTTCGAAACCTTAAACCTCATTTGCCTACAAAATTTATGAATAAAAATTTGACAAAGAAAGAAAAGCCCCGAATAACGTTGTAAGTGACAAAATCATAATTTTTCAGGAGACCAAAAAACGTCTAAAAAAGCCGAGATCACTTTTTAAATTTTTTTTTTTTTATTTTAATTAAAAAAAAAATAGTGGCAATTAAGGAATTTTCATCTCAATTTTAATAATAATTTTTTTTTACTGGAAAAACGTTTTACATCCAGAAACGCGATGACAATTTAAACGTTATTCCACGTTTCACAACAAAAAGTGTGTAGTTACAACGTTTTATTAACATTATCGCTGGAGCGATTTTCGGAGACTGTTATTGCATTTTGACATCTATTAGGTGCATAGTTTTGGTTGAGTTGTTGTTTTAGCAATGTAAGAGAGTCATGTTAACGGTAATCTGCAAAAACCCGGTTTTGCAAAATTTGTATTTTACAACGTTATTCGCGGCGTTGCTTCAAATATTTATAAATTTAAATTTGACTAAGCAATAAAAAATAAGTCTGGGTTCACACTAAAAAAATTTTCTATTAGAAAGTCTAATGCTATGTTCATACGACGATATAAACCACTGGTTTCGCTCTCTGAAACTAGATTGCTTAACATGCTGTTCATACTTTTCATTCTTGTTTCATTTTGACATTTTTTTTTGTGTTGTTAGTGTGATTTTTTTTTAAAGATAAAAAAGTATATAAAACTTAAAAATATATTATTTAATACTTTTATTATTATTATAATGTTAATTTTCTCATTTTATTTTATTAAACATCAGTTTTTATTTTGTTTTTTTTCTTTGTTTTGATTTTTTTGACAGCTAGTTCAGATAAAATAACGATAATGTTATCGAAATTGGAGATGATAGTACATTTTTCCTGTTTCGCAGCTTGTTTCAAAATGAAACGACCTGTTTCGCTCTCAAAATTTTGTATTGGGAAACAAGTCGTTTCAAACATGTTTGGGCCGCGAAACAGGAATAAGAGAGCGAAACACGAATATTGCTGTCCGTGTGAACATGGCATACGTTTATTGATGAGAAGGGAGAGCATAAGAGCATATTCTCTTCCCCTCTAGCCAGTAAACTCAGACTTTCTTTGTGTGTGTGAAGCCAGACTAGCCCAAAAACAAGCAATAAAAATTTTTCACAGATGCTCATTTGGAAACTGTTTGCCCAGAAGATAATAATCAAAGTTTGACTTCATATTCATGATAATGACTCCGAAAACTTAATAATAAGGTGTACCTTTTCATTTCAAAATGTGTTTCTTAAATGTCTTTAGGTAACCTGAAATGCCCCAATTATGAGTAAATACTGAAATGCTTTCTAAAAATGTATACTCTTCATTTCTTTCAGGAATTTTTGCTCAAAACTAGGGTGATGAGAGCAACAAGTGAGCTCAATGTTACCGACCTCTGTTCAGCTCGACTATCTGAAACATGTCCCTTATAATGCAAACTACTCAGGTTTTTCGGATCAAGCAAATTTTTTCAAATAAAACAATGGTCGTTATATAAAACAAGTAAGAGGTCTTTAATCGGCTGTGCTAATCTTTTATTCCCTCCTCCGACAGTAAGAATATTTCAAGAGTGGGCTCCATATGGGATGTATTAATTAGTTACCAATCTTTATAAAATGGCTTATACCGTGTTCAGATATGCACCATAATTGAGTTTTACGGAATAAATGCCATAATTGAGCTCAATTATCCATATAAAATGCCAATTTACTTATTTTTCAATTAATACGAAGTTTTTATAGATAGAGCAAAACTTACAACTTACTAAACAAAGTGTATTGACATTTGGCAACTGAAATTACAACAAAACAAAGCGCCATTCATTAGGACTGCGCAAAAGCCAGATGTTTATTCTCTAAGGATGTCAATAGTTGTTTACATTTTGCTTATACATGTACATTTTTGAGTTAGCTAAATTGTGTATACGTGAACCGAAAGAAATTTATGTCAATAAACCGAATATTGACTCAATAAGGTATATCTGAACTCGGTTTTATGATGCGGCCTAGAACTATCTTATATTATTGACCGACTAGCAGAAAGTTTTATGCTTTTATTTCTAGTTATAAAAAACGTAATTTGAGCAAAAAATATAATGATTCATAACAGCCGTACCCAAACAAAAGCGGTTGTCATATCAATACAATTTGTATAAAGCATCCTTAAATAGCGCGGCGTCAACGCTTTGCAATTGGAAAATCCGATTTTGACAGCGCGTTTAATAGTAGAGTTGACCGCTATTGTTTATAAATAATGGCAATTTAGCTATTTTTTTGTAAATCTATCGGTTTTATCTGCATTTTTTTCATGTGGGTTTAATTAAACAAGAAAGTTAACTCTACTGTCTGTGACACAACGTTGGCGCTCTTTTTCAGGTATGTAATATCAGAGTAAAGGGTAACAGTTTTGTGGTACTTAAAAAAAAATTAATAAAAACTTAAGGCTGCTCTACATGGGACATATGGTAAATTATGGACCAATTCCCACAAAATTGCATGGTGTTATTTATGCCCAAATAAAACAAAATTGGACCGAATTCTACTACAGACAATATATATACATACTGTTTGGGGAGATAAGGCGAAACCTTTTACAGAACCTCCTTAGTTATCATTGAAAAACATTTTTTTATTCTTGTGACGCACGAAGGAAAACTTTGTTCAGCGAAGCCACCTGGAGGAAAAACCCCTAAGCAGAAAAACTTTAGTATGAGAAGCCAGATTTCAATACTTAACTTTAGTGTCTCCGGAACTGAAATGAGAGATAAAGCCATTTTCTAATATTGCTAATGTGAGCTAAGGCCATGATGGCTTTATCTCCCATTCAAATGAAAAAAAAGGGTTTATCTCTCCATTGAATGAGAGATAAGGCCATCATGGCCTTATCTCACATGGTATTAAAACACCCCCCTATTTGTTACGGTTTTAAGCGAATTAAAATGATTTCACAGAGCGGGTTTTATATTGGACCTATTTTCACGAAATTTGACAGTGCACCCACAGAAAAACATTTTTCAATATTGTCACCTCAAACAAAATTATTTTGCTTGGTTAAACCATATTATTGTCATCGGCAACCATATTATGGTTAAATAATTGAAGCCCAGCCACGAATAACGTTGTAAACGCCACATTTTGCAAAAACTGTTTTTTAGCAGGTAACCGTTAACCTTACTCTTTTACACAGTTTAAACATCAAATAAACCAAAACTATGCACCTTAACGCCTTCAAAATGGCATACAAAGGGTCAGCCAGTGGAAGAACATCGCAAGTTACTAACAAAATAATGAAACCGAAATGGTTTTGCAGTGCGGAATAATGTTTTAAAAGCCTTTTGCATAAAATTTTTAATTATAATTATTTCTATTGAAAGAAAAAAAAATTTAAAACAAATAATGCTGCCTGTCAAAAAACGTTTTTTGCTCTCCTGAAAAATTATTATTTTGTAACTTAAGACGTTATTCGCGGCTATGCTTCAATAAGCCACAACCATGGTTATGGTTGCCTCCGAACATGTTATGGTTAATAACTACAAAAAATATGGTTTTACAATTAAAAAAGCATGGTGGGTTTTTAACCATTGCATGTTGCCCTTAGAAAAGTGGAAAATACATATTGAAAATGTTTTTTCTCTGCTAGTGTAAATTATGTTCTTATAAAACTGCGACAGACGAAATTTGACAGGGTTCTTTCTAGTCCTATAAAACTAAGTTTTTTGTAACATGGTGTTCCGCATTTAGATTCATAACTCTTGTCCTATTCAACCAATTTTGCTGGATTTTAATCCCAAACTGCGCAAGATAACTAGAAGCAATTTGACACCAATATTGTTCTTTTCGTTAAAGTTCTTCGAAAGTGAGCGTGTTTTAAACAGACCGATATGGCCACATTGACCACAAAGGGTGGTGGAGGGTTAAAAAAATAAATTAAATATGTTGAGTACATTTTTCTTTTAAAACACATTTCTCTATTCAAGCGGCAAATCATGTTGTATTAAAAAAAAGCAAAAAAGTCTTCACGTTAATATAAAAAAACAACAGGGGATTTTATGACAAAACTAGAAGCAATTGTTGTTTTTCGCTCATATCTCAGTCATTTATGGACCGATCTAGCTGAATTTCAGTAGCAAACTTTAATGGAGCAGATGTGATGGAAATATATAAAAACTTAGTCCACACCATTTCCACCTGAGGAAAAGTGCATTTGCATATCGAGCCCTAACCGCGAAAATAACGTAGGCGACATGATTTTCAATTTTCGTTTTTTTTTTTTAATAAATGACTTTATTGGCAACACTTGCATCATCTCCTAAAATGTCATGGTCACAAAATGTACCGTTACGATTTTATAGCAAAAACAATTTTATTGTAAGCGACATATTTCATACAAAATTTATATGAAATAAAATAAAAAAGCTCTCTCCTGTAAAATTTTACTTTTGGCGCTTACGTTATTTTCGCGGTTAGGGGTCGATATATACACTTTTTTCTATGGGTAATTTTTGTGAATGAAAAACGATTTTCTACGTTTCCAAGAATAAGAAAATTCCACAAAATTATGAATCCTGGGCTTCATCAATACCGCTTCTGTGTTCCGTATGATTTTTAAGGAAATGTTTCTGATTTGCGACTTTTTCTTAAAAAGAGTGTTGTAAAAACAAAATACTAATAAAAAAAATGTTTTCTGGGTTTCTTATACATATTTCTACATACATACTACATAAACATTTATATACACATATAATTACCAAAGGATTACAGGCAAGGAATAAAAAAAGAAAATTATAATTTGGGTGTGTTCTTTTTATATGTACATATACATATTTATTATATACCTACTCTGTATACCTATCTACATTTACTTTGTTTGTTTAAATTCATTATTACAACTTTTGTAATAAGAGCATACCAAATATTTTCAAGCACAAAATCAAAGATAGAACATTTAATTGTGCACGCTACTTATATACATACGAAGTACGAAATAACTACGACACTCAATACTAGAAGGTTTGCATGATTTTAATAAAATTTCACATAACTATAGTTGAGATCAAACATTTTAACCTTATGTATGCATTAGTTTGTGCTTAATTTTGTTACCCATGAAAACAATGGGCTAAGGATTGACTTAGAATGGATCTACCGAGTTTCACCTGTTCTGCTGATACCAACGGCTTGTCTTCATATCACTAAAGCAAAATGAGACAGACCTAATAATTCATGCTGAATGTATTTCAGCTCGCAAAGAGAGAAAAGGGCCCCGCTGCTGTTTTTCAAGACACAATGAAAAGTCCAATCGCGTTATATAGTCCTTACGCCTAAACGTTCGCATACATCGAAGACACCGCCAAATATTTCCATCGGAAGTTATTAAATTGTTAGCTTGCGAATATATTTGTTAGCACATATCTTCTGCACTTAATAAAGAAGATGGTGATACCACAAACGAAGAAGAATTTGACGAAGATAATTTTACTTTTGAGAATGAGCTGAATTATTAAATCTTCTGCAAAGGGTGGTCCAACCAAAATGCACCATGTTAATTGTTAATAAAACAAAAAGTTTTCAGAGAATTATCTTAATATCTATGAAAATTATCGGCCAAATACTCGCCACTGCTTCGGTGGCATACCTCTATCCCATGGTCCATATTTTATATGACTCTGAGACATAATTGAGGCTCAATGCCGTTTGTGTGCCGAATTATCTCATCCTTTAGCTTTTGAATTGTTCTTAGCTTATTGACGTACACTTTTTCTTTTAAATATCCCCAAAGAAAGAAGTCCAACGGTGTCAAATCACTTGATCGTGACGGCCAATTTACATCGGCACGACGTTAGATAACACGGCCATTTAATTTCTTGCGCAAAAGAGCCATTGTTTCGTTGGCTGTATGGCAAGTGGCACCATCCTGTTGTAACCACATATCGTCCAGTCTTGTTCCGGACACAACAAGAAAAAGTATGGCCCGACCACCAGCCCATAAACCGCACCAAACAGTAACTATTTGTGGATTGAATTTCCTACAGATCCGGTTTGCTGAAATTTGCCCAAAATTCTATCGATTATGCTGACCAAAAAAGTCATGCATTTGATTTAAGCACCCATTTTCGTAAAAGGCTTCAACAATCTTAACGCGCTGCTCGATTGTGTACTTGTGGACGTTGTTTTTGATGTAGCCCCACAATAAAAGTGTAACGGCGTCAAATCGCATGATCATGGTGGCCGATTTACGTCGTCAAAATTTTAAATTACGCGTTTTGGCAACTTGAAATGCAAAAAAGCCACAATCAGTCCACATATCGTCTAGTTAATTATCTTCGCTTGCAGGACAAACAAAAGTCAGTTGTCATACGGCCTTTGCGCTCTGATTTGAAAAAATGATATTTACGGCAGTGCGCTCATTGGGATGATGCACAGTGCTGAACACATCTGCAACGCTTCCAGTCTCTTGAAATTTCTCCATAATCTTGCCCATTTATTGCACGGTAGTTCGACTATGACGTACATAATCACCTCGTAATGCTCGAAAGTTGGCCATGTTTAAGGCACCACTTTCGTAGTAAGTTTCAACTATTTTTACGAGTTTTCGGTTTCAGAACGGCTCATACTCGTAAATGGCTAGCCTTTAACTAATTTAATGACACTTCCGACAGATATTTAAAAGCTGACGGCCTTGTCAGATAATCGGTTTTGAAACCTCCAAATGAATTACCCTGTACATAACATATACGAAGATCAGTTTTAAAGTTAAGTTTTCCTTTTGAGGTAAATTAACAAGTAAAACGGCTGAAGTCGGCTTTCTATATTTATCTCGGTAATTTCTGAACCGATTTTGCTAGTTTTTCCTACTTCTATTTTACTAAGATGATTTCAGGTGATAGTGAAAAAATAAAGTGTATGACTTTAAAAAGTAAGAGTTTATGGGTAAAAATTAGAGATTTATTGTTAAAAATGAGAGGCAGTCATGGTTTTCTACTCGTTATTCTGCCATTTGGGAACCAAAATGGCTGAATTTCAATAGAAAACTTGTCCGGACCATATTTGATATAAATATTAAACAACCTGGTCTGTAGTCTCCTAAAAACAGACAAGAATGAAGATAATGTTAGGAGAATACAGCAGGATTCAAACCAACGATGATATTCCTTAAAAGTTTAACCTTGTAGACTCATCTAGACGACCACTTGTATCAAAACAGTCGCCTCTAGCTCACGCCAAAATAATTTTTAATGAACACTTTGAGTCCAACACAGCTTGGGCTAATCTCTGTTCAAATTCATGCCGTTTAAGTTGTGTATTAAATGAACGACCTTCAAGCCTGAAGTCATCCATAGAATATAGTAGGCATATAAGAAGATTGGCATTTCTATCATGTCGAACGTGACGTGAAAAAAGTTTAAATAAAACCGATTTTTATTTTGCAACAGATTTAACTAACTTATGGTTCTTAACAAGACCTATAATAAGTTTTATTGTTCATTTTGATAAATTTTATCGTTTTCAAGACAATTGCAAAAATGTAAGGCATTCACACGTGAAAAAAACAGAAGTGGGCTTCACTATGCACTAATGTCTCTTAAAAATGGGTTGGATTTTACCATTAGACTAGTTTTAATCAATGTCGCACGTGACATTTATTGCAATCATTATATTTATCTTGTTGCTGTTCCTCTTTTTACGAAATTATATATAAACGAGCTTAGTTAAATTTTTTTTTAAATGAACAGCAAACTCAATGTACTAGTTTTGCTCGGTGGCCGAATTTCGACCAATTCACAGTTACTGTGAAAATAAATCTTTATAATTTAGAAAATTTACGAAAAAAGCAAATGGGTATCAACAAACATATCCTTTTATTCGTTACTTTAATTTCGCTATAAAATCATAAAAAATTGTAATTCATCAAAAATTACTAAAGATTTTAATATTTAACTATTTTCCTGAAGAAGTCACACAACGGCGTGATGAAATATCGAATAAAATAATTTTAAAGTTATTTAATAAAAAAAAAACAGACCTCAAGCTAAATAAATAAATATTAATTTAAAAATAAGAAAAATAGCTAAAACTAAGGACTACACTGCAGCAAAACAATATATTCCGGGAGAACCCGGACCCGTATGAAGGCATACAGGTGTGTACATGTAAGGTTTCTTTTATTTTCATTTTATAAAAAATTTCTGTTTGTGCTCAATATTTGATGAGCTTTCTGCATTTACTTTCGACGCACTGATAAAACATGTTCTTTTTTAATGTCGCACGTGACATCGAAATATGAGATAACACAAAGAAAAAAATTACAGTTACTTGCAATCGCATTGTTTCTTATGCATTCTTTTTTGACTCTTTGTACCCTTCGAAAGATTTTGGATAGAAAGAGTCAATGCATAATGTCTCTCTTAAAACGTGTAATTGCAATATACAAATGAAAAAAGTTAAACTTGTTTTTTACTTTAATTTAATTTGATTGTTTCCCTGTGAATATATGTTTAAACAAGGTCTTTTCCAGAACTTATAACTTTTTTGTTTCGGTGGATATGTCCATAATCAGAAGGAAAAATCCGTTGTCAAATGTGAACCAACTACGTTTGTGTTTTATTTGATAACGGAGGGCGCCAAGATTTTTAAACCACCTCGTTCTCATTTCGACAACATGTTGTTACTATTTTGATAACACACCGTTTGTGTATTGGGAACATTTAGTTGTCATTTTGACAACACATTGTTCTCAGTCTGGTAAAGAATAACCCATTGTGAACCCAACCAATAAAAACACATAAGATATTTCCTTTTACATATTTATTTAATATTTTTTGAAAAAAAAATTTTATTTACAGATTTCAGTAAAAAATTGGCATCGTTGTATATAAATAAAATAAAACCTTAATCTTACCTTATCTTATGCCACTACTGAAACTATCTAGAGACATCGTAGTGCTTAGTTTTTATTTAGCCATACTATGATGGTACTGAAACAGTTTCGTCATCAATGATAATTTTGTTTTCACGAACGGAATAGCAGTTTTCTGTAACTGAAAGGCCAATAAACTATCAAAGCACACTTTCTATCAATAATCAAATATGTTTGTTTTCGATTCCGAACGGAATTGTACTCTGCGACATAGCTGTATATATATATATATATATATATATACTTATATATATATATATATATATATATATATAAAACAAAAATTGCAGGACCATATTACTTACTTGTGTCTTTTCCATGGCAATACTTTTTCCGTAAGTTCAACGCGTAGGTCTAAGTGCGGTACAACTTCATATAGATCTTCTTTATTTTAAGTGTCACATTAGTAGCTTTAAAAGAATAGCAAATTAACTACATATTCCAAATTGTTGTTTTTTTTTACTTACATTTTGAACAATCATAAATATTTACCTTCCATGTTTATAGATACAGGGTATTCTTTGAGTTCCTTATAGTTGTTGTTATCACATTGTTTTCATATCGACAGTTAAACGTTAAACGTTTTCTTTTATTGTTTGCATGACTTATTTTTTTTTTAATTCACCTTTTAAGCTCCTAGCAATGAGGTAAATGTGACAACATATGTAAGTATGTACGCAATTCAAAATGACAACCGTGCTTTATCTATTTGACAACAAAGTATTATCAGTTTGACAACAATGGTATTTTTACATCTTTGGTTTCAATGCGACAACGTTTTGTTAAAAATTTTACAACATCGTTGTCAACACTACAATTTTAACGTCTTTTTTGGCTCTGTGTATGCATATTTAAAAATAACCGGCTTTAGTAAAAGTAAAAAAAACCCGGTCGAATAATAACCATTCGATCTCCCTACATAATTTAAAAAAAATTAAAAATTATAGATATTTTTTTTTTTTTTAATTTTATTTAAGGTTATGGTTGTAAAACTATATGAATTAAATATTAAGAATCAATGAATTAATAGGTTTATTATTATTCATATCCATCAAATTATCAACATATTTATTCCACCCTTAATAACGAAAAGTGGTCAGTCAGTCAATATAAAAAGTCAAGTGTATGGCTATTAACAGAGTTGTCAACTTTTTGAAACTAAAACGCGCTATTCCCTTATCAAAACGCGCTAAAGCTATTTTTATTTTATAAGGAGCGATGTTGATTTAACGATGTACGTTTAGCCGTCAGTCCGTTGAAATGGGTTTTCCGAGGACCCCAGATTTGATGGGAACTTGGTAGTTATATATGTATAACCCAAATATCCTTTGTATATCTGCAGAACGGCAGGAGCCGAAGTTTCCAAATTAGATAAAAGGGTCTTGGTTATCAAAATGTGGGCGAAATTAGGCAAGTGGGCGTGACATAAAGTTGATTTATTTATATCTA
The DNA here is from genome assembly GCA_930367215.1 of Pollenia angustigena. Taxonomy (NCBI): domain Eukaryota; kingdom Metazoa; phylum Arthropoda; class Insecta; order Diptera; family Polleniidae; genus Pollenia; species Pollenia angustigena. The sequence goes on along the minus strand of OV884061.1, from coordinate 17,991,439 downwards.
AATAACGGTATTTATGTATGACTTTCTGCTATTATCGCACAATGGGGAAGGGTATGTAATTAATATAGCACTCTTACTTGTTTTTATTTCATATTAAACTTTAATTATTCTAGCTAATTTAAAAACTTTTGCATTTAACAAAAATAGAGTTAAAAAAGATGATTGATAATTGGTGTTTGGACCGTCTGGCTCATCTTCTGGCCACAAAACCGAATGTACATTGTCATGAGCTGACGATGTACTTCAGATTTTTATATGTCAAGTTAAAATTTATTTTATCGCACACACATCTAATGGAATATTCACAACAAGGGTTTTTTGATTTTAGGCTTTATTTAATGTAAACTATCAATTGGCTGTGGCATTTATTTAATTTTTTTTTTGTCTATAATAAATAGTTCATCTCACTGAAATTTCTTTCAACATCGGCAATTGAAAATAAAAAGCTTTATATGTTTATAAGAAATAATAAAATAAAAATTATTACAAAAGGAACTTCAAGAACAAATTTTTCTTTAACGGTGGACCTCAAACAAAATTAGTTTTATCTATATTTTTCGCACTTAAAAAACTTAAAGTTATTAAGACAATTTTTGTGTCGTTTTTTTTTACTTTACTAAAAACGCGCCACGAAAAAAGCGCGTTTTGCATTATTAAAACGCGCTAAGTTGGCATTGCTATCTATTAATTGCAAAAGAGAGAGATGGAGATAGTAAAGTTGTGAGTGAATGTGTGTATTGAGAACAGCAACCCTAAAAAATTGCAATTACAATTTGTGTTGTTTTTATTCCAGTTTTTGTGTAAGTGTTGGTGATTTGTTAAGGTGGCCAAAAGGCAAAAAAAAGAAAAGATTTCAATTGAATTGAAGCAGAATAAGACCAGCTACCACCTTCAAGAGCGCACCCTTACAAAGCACATACATGTGAATCATTATCATTAGCTGCTGTCGATAATGTCGTCCTGCGGCTGCTGTAAGAGTCACTCATGTTTGTTGGTCAAATTTTGCCAATTAACCATCCACAAGCAATTAACCAACCACAAAACAACTCGTTAACTATTGCGTGGCACCAATTAAAAGTCACATTTTAACTACTTTTTTACTTCCAAACTGATAAAAAGGGATTTACCTCTGAATTTGTCTGTATCAAGGATTTCAACTCGAATCGTTACTCTTATCAAATCTTTTTTTTTTTTTTTGTGGGAGAAACTGGTGGGTTTTTCTTATTTTTGTTTTTGTGGGGGAGTGTCGCAAAATTCGTCAAACACGAAAAAGTTTCTTTTAATTGATATACTACTTTTGCTTCTTTTTCTACGTTTGATTGGTGGCGAAAATTAATACGAATACATGAATCAACTTTTGCAGATTTTGCACATTAACAATAGAAATAAAGAAATTAGCATTTGAGTTAATAAACAAATGTACATCTGGCACTCGTTTAACACGGATGTTACGTTTGACGGACAATTTCGTTTAAAGCTTTTTGACGCTTTAGCACATCTTTCAGGAATGCGAGAAAGAAAAAATTTTGTTTACATTTGCAACATCTTTCATAGGTATATTATCATAGCAAAATGTATTTTCACTTGTAAGGGCGATAACATTAAACCATCGAGATTGCTAACCTGTTATTTTGTATTTGTTTCTAGTGATGGTTTATACCAAGGCCTATCAATAGGTCTGCTTACTTCTACAATACGACAATACATAAAACAACAGGTATTTTGTTTGCGTAAAATTCCTCGCCGTTGTCAAAATCTTACTACTACATAGGCGAGACAAAAGGAAAAATGTGTTTTGTGTGCATGTATGTGTGGCAAAATCACAAAAAACGTAAACAAAAATATACATGTATAATTAATAAAATAAACATCTGGCTTCTTGCGCAGACCTATTGGATAGACCTTGGTTTATACTTTTAAGCAAACTATTTGTTTTTTTCTAGTGATGACACTAAAATAATCGAAGGATGTTGAATGAAACAACATGAGATAGGAACATCTTTTAAAGATGAAGAAAGATGTTGACTTTTAGCCCAGTACAATTCTTATGAGTAGATGTTAACATCTTTGCGAGAAGATGTAAGATGTCAGCAACTATAAAACACCTATAAGTAATTAAAGAATCCAAACCAAAAGAAGTGTTCCGTTCCATTCTTAGCTGTATATTTTATTAAATTTTATAAAATATTAGCACTTATAACTCGGCGTTGCCGAGATCAAACTATCGTGCACATTAATTTAAATATATAACCATAAAATCATTTTCCTTACTTTTAACACTTTGTAAAATAATGATAGCAAGAAAGCACGAAACTTGTTCATTATTATCTTTTAACTTAAATTTTGCACCAGTATTTTAGCGTTATCATACAATTATTGTAACTCAACAATTAATGATCCGCATTCCTCATCTTCTAAAGCTTCAGCATATTTTTTTAACTCCTTTCTTATTAATTCTAATTTATTCAACTTTATATATAAGGTCTGTCTGGGTACTTTACCAGTAGCAAATACTCAGTAAATTTGTTTGGGAGAGTAACACCAATATTACTCTATCGGCTGAAAAAATCTCAAAAAGTACGCAAAGAGTATCCAGTGAAATCTTGCAAGAAAACAGCTGATCGGCGTGTAAACAATTAAAATAACAAAGCAAAAGAATTTAAGCATATGTGTACGCAAAATTGAATTCTCGAGGTAAAATAAAAAAATTATTAATTAAATTTAAGCTTAAAAAGTGTTGTAAATTAAAAAACTTGTTTATTATACTGTTATTAATTTGGTAAGTTCAATTTCTTCTTAGTTTATAGTTTTATTTGTCGGGGTTTTTTTTTTAAATTCTTTTGCTTACATTGCCCAACATAGTGCCGGCTTACAATGGAAAAAAAGAATGAAATTCCCAATACAGTGCCCTCCAACAGCTTGACAACGGAGAAAAATAATTTGGATGTGAAGTTCTCGCCAGGAACACAATTCTAAATACTCGCCTCTTCAATTGCAAAGTTTGCCCCACAAAGTTCTGCTGGTTCTATCGTTCTGCCATCTCCACTCCACTTACGCCACGGTCGCACTGTATATTTGGACGTTTCTAGCATGAATGAAGTAAAATATTTTGTTTATTATAATTTATTATAAACGTTAAAAATCAACACAATTCTAACTACTTACCTCTGCCATTGTTAAATTTCAATTTTTATTTTCATTTCACAAAAACTATTTCATTCAAACAGCAGTTCAAACTATTTGCAAAATCTTGCAAGCGGAAATTTCGCCAGTAACATTTTGCAAGTTCTCTAACTTCTAACTGTCAAAAAATTCTCTTTTTGGCTCTCTCGCTGCAAGAGATTTGGAGTACGCAGACAACATTTTGCAAGATTTTGCAACATTTTGCGCAAAATATATGTACGCAGACAGACCTATAATCTGTTCTTCAAAGTAAAAGTTAAGTTTATATAAAAAAAAAATATTACAATATGGCAGCCCGTTTTTTTTTTCCTTTCTATCAAACAGCTGTGTGCAGGGTTGTCAGATTTTTTTGAGCTCCATCGCCAAACCGGATGTCTGAAATCACCAAAAATCGCCAAACGTCAATTTTGTTCCGTCTTTGTAATATTTTTTTTAATTCGATTTTGCATACAAAAAAAGCTAGTATAATATTTCAGTCAAAAATCGCCAAGAACTGAGAAAAAATACAAAAAAGTCGCCGAAAGTAAATTTTGTTTTGTTTCTGTTATTTTTTAAAATAAATTATTCAGTTAACTTGGCGTCCACACGATCCAGTTTTGCCTTTCAATTTGCAATACATTCTTCTTTTTTACTAACACACTCAATGATGAAACAGAACTGAGTCTTCAACTTCAGGCAAACATTTTAAAGCCCATAATTAAAACGTCGGCAGTAACTTCAAATTATCTCTCATTTCTTTTGTTCTTGTTTTTCTTTGTTTACAAAATGTATGAAATTTAATGAAAGTATGGTAGCATTGTTAAGAGAATAAGTGTCTTTATGTGAGCGCATTAGAAAAAACGTCCTCAAAATAAAATTGATTTTATTTCTATACCGCATTCTCTGGCATAATTTAATGTCAAACTGTATGAAAAACATCGTTCAGCCCCAGTTCTGTTTCATAATTCACACTTTTTAAATTGACCACGAGATGGCTTTCAATTTCACCTTTCCATTTATTTGGAAATTTTACTTTCAATTTAACAGCTGGGTACAAGTTTGTCTTTATAAATTGTGTTGTTGTTGACATCTAGGAAGTAAATTGCTTACAAATTGAGGGCAAATGGTAAAACTAGTCAAGTAAATCGCCAGTAATATCAGAAATGGAAAATCCCATCGCCAAACACGTTTCAAAATCGCCACGTGTGGCGAGAAAGCGCCATATCTGACAGCACTGGCTGTGTGTCGCAGTACTCACTATCAGGGTTGTCAGATTGATTTTGACCTTTTTCGCCAAATTCAATATCAAAAATCGCCAAAGCCTTTGTTTACAAGTTTTTGACAATAAAATACATATTTTTTAAATTATTAAAAATATTTTTTTTAAATCCTAAAAACTAAATTAGTTCCGTATCGCTAAAATACGCCAAAAAATTCAAAAAAAGTCGCCATAATATATGTTTTGCTTAATTTTTATTTAGAGCGAAATAAAAATTGTTAGTGAACACAAACAAGGTACGAGGTTTCTATAAAATAATTTGTAGTAGTCTACTTAAATCAGCTTTTTCCATAATTGTGATTTTAAACCTGTCAGCTAAGTGACCGCCGATTTGAAATAACTTGCTTATTTGTTTCCAGCATTTTTAACTAAGTTAAAACTTTTGTGGTTTTCAAAACGCCCGTTAATCACAATTGTGATTTCAAAATCACAAGTGATTTACAGAACATGCCTGTATAACTCCTAGTAACGCGTCTAGAAGTTCGTATTGCATTATAATTCGAAGGCGAGTTTTAGTTGAGTTCATAGTTTCAACACAGACATTACTAGTTATAATAACCGCATATTAAGGACAGCCAAAGTAAAGTCCTTAAAATTGTACGTACCTGTCGTATCCTTGTAGCTTTAAAATGTTGGCCTTAACTTATTTAGTTATCTTTCCAATGAACCAACGCTTATTTTTTCCACTGTGTTTCATAAACGTCCAAAGGTATGATAGGATTCATAAAAATCTTAAAAATATCACTTACAAAACAAAATTTTTTATCTGTGATAATAAATTGCCACATACACATAAGTATAATGTGAAAATGTTTATAGACTTAAAACATATTAGTGTTTTAAGGAATTCTATCAATTGATTTTTTCAAGAGCAATTTTATATATAAAAATAATAATTAAATTAAATTAAAATAATATTATTTCTAAGTATTGAGTTTAACGAATTTCAAAACAAATTCATAGTTCATCAAAAATAGCCAGTTGGCGATTTTAACTATTTTATAAATCGCCAAAAAATCGCCATGTCGCCAAATCAAAAATTAGGTCGCCAAGCATGTTAGAAAATCGCCACGTTTGGCGAGAAATCGCCACATCTGACAACCCTGCTTACTATTTATATGCATACTTGGCAGCACCAATTAAACTTTTGACATTTTTGTTTTTAATGCAAGTTGAACGAGTCACTTTTGCGCTCGCGTTCTACAAACAGACAGTACGTCTTATTGTTTACTTTCATTAAATACAATCAAAAAGTTTTCTTATTCTTGTTAAAGTTATTTTAGTAGTTAAATTATTGTGATTTCTATTTTGTTTTTATTTAAAAGATTAATTAATTTGTTACTTACATTTGATAGATATTAAACTGTATTCATGAAGACTTTTGATTTTTATTATTTTTAAATTGTTCCATGTGGGCTTATAGAGCTTTAATTTGTTCAAAGCTTCAGACGCTGTTTGCCAGGATGGTGGTGGAACCGCGTTTACTATGTTTCTTAAGGGGTCTGTATACGGTCAAAATGCAAAATTTTTTGATTTTCAATCCAGCATCGTCGGTGTCACACATACAAACACATTTTCACTAATAGCGCTTGATGAAAAATGTTTGACCGTGTACTGAGCCCTTTAGTGCGGCCAATTTGCGATTCAGCTTTACCATTCTCCCGACTCTTCTATGTCGTGGCAGGTTTACGTTAGAAATTTTTGTAAGTTTTTCTTCCTTCATTTTGGCTAGCCTTTGTTGACACGATTACATTGTAATCGCCTGTGTTCGTTCTGCTTTACTTTTTGCTGGTGTTCTCTGTCCTTTGGGTCATTCTTCTTTTAATTCTTTTTTAGCCGTGTTTGGCAGGATCGCCATGTTAGATTATCGAAGTGAGTGCTTAACAGGATATATTTATATAAGTTTATACCGGCGCTAATTAACGCCACTGGCATTTAGTATAATAGGGCAGATTTATATGCCAAAAGAAAAGTGCCCAGTTTTAAAGCAGTGTATTCAATTATCTTCTTTACTGAATTTTACTTAGCTTATATTTTAAAATAACGGTATACTTAAACTACAATTATCGATAAAATAGTTGTTGCTTAAAACTACATTTCCAAAAAATTTCCAACAAGCAATACATTAGGGTAGTATTGATTTGCACGGTTTAAAATAAATATATTATTTATAAAATAAAGTAAAAAAGTATATTTTTTAATAATAAAAAAGAAAATGGTATGTACTACAAGATGTATTTAATTAATTAAGACACAATATAATATAAGTGCATGTTATAACTGTTAATGGTTCAATTTTATTTGCTCCAAAGTATTCAAGTCGGTTTATACGTTTTTTTATTTAATTTTATCAATTTATTATTTGATTAAAAAAATCCTTTTTACTCTGGTTCGAAGTTTTTCTTCTATTATAGAATTTTTGTTGTACTTGCTTTAAGATCTGATTGTATTGCATTATTATTTAAGTTTACATCAAATAAATAGCAAAAAGGAGTACCAAGTGTTTTTATACACCTATTTTTGACTTTTGAAATTGTTATTTTTATACCCTTCAGCACATTTAAAAGGGTATGTACAAGTTTCTGATTCCGTTTGTATTTTCTAAAATATTGATCTTAGACCCCATCAAGTATATATGTATATTCTGGATCCTTATGAGGAGCAAAGTAGATTTAAAGATGTCCGTTGAAATGGGCTTTCCGATGACCCCAGGTATTAAAAGGAGAAGGTTGTTATACATTAATATCAGCTGTAGTCCCAGTTTGCTATTGAAATTTAACCTGATCGATCCACAAACGGCTGAGGTATGAGCAAAAACCACGACTGCCTCTTATTTTACCCATAAAGCCCTTGTTGTTGTAGATGTTTTTGTTCTTTTATGTACATATCGAGCCGTAACCGCGAAAATAACGTAAAAGCCAAAAATCAATTTTTTTTATTATTATTTATGATATAAGTATGATGTTGCATCTTTGATGATTTGTCCTCCTTTCGACCTAACCTAACCTTAATTTAATTAAGAATGAATTAATTTTTGTTATTTCATATTCTTGATATATGAAGATTTATTTTATGATCACACATAGTTTTTGTGTTAAATGGTTATTGCATGCGAAAATCCAAAAAAAAAAAATATTTCTTAAATAAGCGCTAAATCGAATAATAACCAAAGATCGTGTTTTCATATTTAAAATACATAATCACTTATATAATTAACAAACAATAAATTTTTCAAGATACATTTAAATCGCTTGTTATACCTTCAATAAGTTTTTAAAAGAAAAATTAGCTCATTTTGTGATTAATCGTATTTTTTTTTTAACAAAAATCAATTCTTTATGCGAAAATTTTTGGAATGTTAAATGCTTGCAAATTTGTTCTCTACCTAAACATTATTAAAGAATAAAACAAGATCACGCATAAAAATAAATGTAAAATCTTTTTTTCAAAATGTTGGAGAACAGTTCAAAAATCTACTTGACAAATTAAAAATGTTTTATGTATATCAATGAATCTTGGAATTTATTATTATCAATTGTAAAAATATTTTCTCTGCGAACTTTTAACAAATTCATTTGAAACATAAATTTAATCCAACTAGGACATTTTCAATGGAAAATGAATAAGAAAAATATGAATTAAAAGATGTGGTTGCTTTAACCATCGGAGGTTCTTTCCTTTTTATTCCTATTTTGCATTCTTTCCATTGAACTTGTATGTATGTACATAAGTAAATATGTCGCGACCATAGGACAACAAGGTTCTATCTTGTATGAAGTTTAGGTACAAATAGAACCTTGTTGTCCTAAGGTCGCGATGTATGTATGAATGAATATAAAAATAAAATTTTTAGAAGTCCTTTTATAACCCCTTTTTTTTATAGGTATTCAATTTGTACTTCTTTTGTATGTATTTTTAACTACTTTCGTGGAAGCCCATCTTACAGTACAGTTTTGTAATGCCTTTTAACAGTCCTTTTTTAAAAGGTGTTCTTAAAGACATGCATCAGAAGGGCTAACAAAAGACCTTTTTTTTAAAAGTTTTTAGAATCCCTGAAAGAAGAAGGTAGTGTGAAGGGCTTGCTCCCAATGACAACCTGTGTAAAAAGAATATGAGTATGGAATGCGGCGAGGAGGGCTTATGTCTGCTTAATAAGGCCTCTTTACTCATTCTTTTTACCGCTGGGTAACTACGTAAATGAATATCGTTCACTTCTGCGGACAAAATATTTATCAAATAATGTATCGTTTGTTAAAATTCGAAGGATATTGTAGGCTTAAAAGGGATCTTAAGAAAATGACTTGCCTATTAATTTTATGTGTTTTCCAGTTTTTTCTAGTTCGTGTAAATCGGTGTAGCCGTTTTGAAATGTCAGGCGAATTTACTCGTGTACGTGTGCTGGACGTAATATTCGCCTTCATATACATACATATTTTTTGATTTTCCATCCAGCATCGTCGGTTTCACACATAAAACACATTTTCACTAATACCTACTACCACAATGCTTGATGAGTATTTTTATCAGTGTATTTGGGCCTTAAGGTTGTAACAGGTGTTTCGGCCGAAGTTGTTGGAGTATTTAAATTTTACTTAATTCTATTCCTTGCGAAATTTATATTATTTCTTTTTAGTACCGAAACGGTAATACTGGTATTATGCCGGTATTAAGGGAAACGGTATACGTATGCCGGTATTTTGAATAATTTTGGCAGTGCTATCAAAACCGGTATGCCACTTTAAGCGGTATCGGTATTAGTAGCGGTATCGGTTGCCAACCATGGTTTTACAAAGAAAAAAAATCCACTCATTGTCAAGAACGGATGACATTTTATATATGTACATGGTGGCGCATTATGTACCTTATGATTTAAAAATTTGAAAAAATTGGGTATTTTATGATGAAACAAAGTTCTTCAATTTTAGTTTGAAAGTCAACATTCTATTATTCAGACACCAACCAGGCCAGGCCCATTTTCACCAGGAATAATTGGAGCACAATATGGTGTGTAATAACTTCAGAAATTAACTTTGGACCATATTTTTTCGAAAGCGACATACGCATGCACTCATGTTTGTCTGATTGTTTGTATTTGTATTCTTCAATTCACTGTTTTTTATGTTTGTATGCTTGTTTAGAGAAGCCTTTTTAACTCGTTCATTTTTTGATTTTTATTGCTGCTGCCGTTTCATTAGAGAAATTATTGCTGTTGCTGTAGCAGCTTAAATATTTATGTACTCTCTCACACTGCATTATTTTCTAATTGGTCGCTAAAAGAGCTTATCTTTAGATTTGTTTTCCAATTGTCTTCATTAATTAAACGCCAAGAGAGTGATTAAACTGCGTAAAATTATTTGTAAGCAAAATAAAGAGACCAACAAATACAGAACCAGCCACCAGCAAGAACGAACAGTTTGCATTGGCCCTTTCTAAGGGAAGGAAGTGGATTTTTGTTTTAATATGCAGCTATAACACGCCTTATACCAAAATGAGATTTAGTTTTTAGTTCGGTGTTATGAAAGACCAAATAATTACAGTTTATCTAATAATTTTTAACAATCTCATCTAAAAACTTTTAACAAAAACATTGATAGTTTTTGTTAAGACGAATATGCATGGAGTTATAAAGAATTTTAAAAACGTTCCGTTTACAAAATTAGGTATGTGCCCATTTTAATTTGTTCATTGCTTTTTAATCTGATTGAAACCAATTAAGCCTAATTCATAAAATAATTTCGATTTTCGTGTCACCTCTGTGTATAAACGCATACCCCAGACAACCAGAGAGAAGAGAATAGTTTTTATTATTTACTTACCCGTTTTACACATTTGTTTGTTTCCCATTTGTTGTATTCCACCCTTTGGCTACAGAAGAACTCACACTTTTAAGTAGCAAGGACCATGTCCAATATGGTTTACTTTAAAAATATTATGTATTTTACTAAATAATTTTAACAAAAAGAATTCGGGAATTTTTACTTTTTATGTTACTTTTTGAACGTGAAATTAGAGTTTGTTTTCTTCTTTTTTTCTACACAAAACAAGCAAATCGTTTTTCACCTTATTTTTGAAGTTTTGTTGATGTTTCTACAACAATCTTTTACAAGCATACACGTATGCATGTATATAGAATGCAATGGTTTTCGAAAGTAGTTCCATCTTTCTTTATTTTTTAAGTGCTTCTGGGAGCATACGACGCATACTAAAAGTAAGTGAAATAACTTAAGTTTAGTACGAGTTTTTCTTTCTGTATATGAACACATCGGTTATAACCATTTAACGCTCTAATGCATCTCAACTTGGGCAATTATAGTTTTCTCTTAAAAACAAGCCGAAACTGCTTTGTTTAAAAGAATTCTCTTCTATGAATATCAATTTAAAACACGTTTCTATATTTAAACTGCTTCACATTAAAAAATACAAATACAAGTAAGAGTGCTGCAGTCGGATATGCCGAAAATATATACCCTTCACTATGGTGCGATAAGAAAAGAAAGTTATATAAAAAGGACCTCGAATATATATTTTTTACAGGGTCTAAGATCAATATTGTAGAAATCACAAACGAAATTACAAAAAAAGTATTGAAAAGCTGTGACGTGTTACAGCCTTATACGCGCCTTCAGAAATTATAATTTAACTAAAATCAAAGTAAGTTTTTTTAGAATAAGTATTTTAAAATATTACACATGTGACAGCGCATAGATAAAGGCAAGAGTAAAAACCAACTACACAAAACAAGAGGTAGGGACGACCTACGCGCGTTTTCAAGGTTGACCAACACGTTCCTGACGTCATGAGATGTGTCGCTTTCAAATGAGACCAATAACAACACGCTTGGTGTTGGTACACCAAAGATACACGTATTTAAATCTTTAAAATAGCTCTCCCGAACAAAACCCTTTCTATTTTGCGCGTCAGATATATGTAGCTAATTTTTCCGAAAATAACTGGAATGCAGCTAAGTATTAGAAATAATGATATGTCACTTAAAGTAAACGCACAAAAAATATAACAAATATTGAACTACCAGCCGCATAATTGATGATCGACCTTTAGATATTACATTACATGTTGGTATCATATTAATTTAACTTGAATTTTAACAGATTGCTTTAACTAGTGTAAATTGTTGTCAGAATCGGAGTGTTTGGCAACATCTTTAAATTTTTCGCCTTAAATTGTATCGACCGAAACTTTACATTAAATATATAATTTCGGAACTTGTACCCCTTTGCTTTTGAGACTCTCTGTTATAATCCGACTTGCAAATCTTAAGGCCCAAATACACTGATCAGAATACTCATCAAGCATTGTGGTAGTATAAGTGAAAATGTGTTTGTATGTCTCACATCGACGATACTGGATTGAAAATCAAAAAATTAGATATGACGGCGAATAATACGTCCAGCACACGTACACGAGTGAACTCGCCTGCTGAACAAGCTTTTGACAAGTATTCGGCACTTTGGTGGCAACTCATTTGATCGCATTTTTATAAATTTCCAGACTTTCAAATAAAAGAAAAAATCCATTTGTATAATTCCATTGATTGTGTACATCTTCTTGTACTTAAAGTGCATCTTCACCGAGTAATGACTCTAGTCCTGAATCTTTAACTTCATAAATATTCGTTTTTGTCTTAAACATATTGGAACCAATTTTTTTAAGTAATAAACTTAATTGCCTTTGAACAATAAAATAAAGCTTTTCATGTTTTTGCCACGGGTTTCGACCGGATACCGCCTCTAACTTTTCTTTTTTAAACGTTTGCAGCCCCCTAATGCTGAATTTAATTTACAGTGTTTTAAGAAAGTGCGCTTATTTAAAAATTGCCCAAAATTTCCTTAAGAAAACACTTTTGAAACCAAACTTTTCACTTTAAATGTACAGTAAACCACGCTTATAACGAACGGGAACATTAGTTTCGTTTAAACTTAGTTCGCTGTATTCGCAACGAAAAAAAATCCAACAAATTAAATAAGTTGTCAAAAGATCAAGCAATACTGCAGTCAAGGCAAATTTATGTACACGGTGGCAGCGGAGTTTTTTGTATTGGTTTGGAACAGCCGTATTCATAACGAAAATATGCCATGAAGTAAGCACAAAGTTTAATCATTATGCACTTACCAAACTCTGGCTAACGATTTTGCTAAGCTCTTGTTAATGAGCGGCTATATATTTGCCATTTTGTGAATAACAGCCGTCTAATGTCAAACAATTTTGTTAATTTTTTTTTAATTTACTGTATTTTTTTAATTTTAAAATAAAAAATAATAATAATAAATGACAAAATCAGCGATGGTTAATGCAAAACGTGTCGAATTTTTGAGCAATATAATGCGGTATCATTAAAATTCAGAGTTGATATATTAAAAGTTAACAGACGGATAAAAGTTTGTTTTGAATTAACTCTATGCGAACAGGGTGCTAATCTTAATCGGCATTATATTTAGCAGCTCGTTTTACGTAGTGTACAAACTGTGGCTAAATTTTTCTTTGAATACGGCTGTTAGAGTTCACAGCTCGAAATGTCAACAATTTATAAACGAAACAGTGTTAAATCAAAGCAAATTGACTCGAATTTTAAAAGTCAGTAGGATTTTCGCTGCCACCTGTAGTGAACTTGCCTTGACTGCGCAATGATGTTAGTCATCGTTGTGCAAACAGATGTTTAAACACCGCTTTGTTAACAACCCTGCAAATAATAGGAACAATCCAAACACGCGTGTAAAGAGTAGACCACAAGGGACCAGGACTACTCCAAAACTAACCCAAACGTATGGAAAAAACATGGTTTATTTAACATTACAATGTCCTAGGGGAGGACCATATAACACACCTTTGAACTACTAAGGAGTAGTCTTAAAACTACTCCATGGTATACTCAGGAGGAATAGTTTTGACGTCGTTTAAAAGCGAAAGCACGTCGTTAAAAAACGAAGACATGTCGTCTCACTACAAACACTTTTTAACAATGACATGGTCCATGCTTGCATTACATCGGACCAGTCCATGGAGTAGGCCATTTTATCAAAATGGATCAGGTGGTCCAATTTTATTTGCAGGGAAGAACAAAACATCGACAGCAGCAGTTTTATTGGCATGGTTCGTTTTAACCGTGTTTCACTACAATTAAATAAATAAATAAACAATCGCTGAAGAGACGTTTATTTTTTTTTTTTTTTCTTGTTAAGCTTCGTTACAAGTTTTATACTTCTGACAAGTTTTAGGAAACCTTATTAAAAACTTTTAAAATTAAGAGAGTTCCGGTTTTATTTTTTAAAAAACTCGGTGTTTATCAGGATAATTCACAATTAATAATACTAAAATTTTTTTTCTTATAAAGTTTTGCTGAAAATTTTTGGAAAATCTTAAATTGGTTTCACTTAAGGTTCAATTCGTGCCAACAGAGAATATTTTAATTACGAATTGTAAACCAGTTTATTAAACTAAATTTAATTTTTACTTACCTTCGTTTTATTGTTAAAGCTTTTTTTAGTTTTGAGCAAGTATTGAGTCTTAGTGTGGGATATTTTGTAGAAAGAAAAACTAAAAAAATTATTTCAATTTGTTGGTTGTTGTTTTTATTTCGGGGTAAATTTTGATATATATTTTAATTTTCATTCAACTTTATATTTATTGAATTCTCTGAAGCAGATTTTCTATTTTTTTTTTTTTTTTTTTTTTTTTTGTTGAAATTCATGTATTTTTTTATATATATATATTAAATTTTGATTGCAATTTTTTGTGATTTTTAAGATTTTTTTTTTAATTTTATACGCATTACATTTTTGTGATTTTTTAATTGTAATTATTTAAAATTTTTTTTAATTCAAAAATTTTTTTATTACTTTTAAATTAGGTTGTTTTTTATAATTAATAATATATTTTTTAAATTTATAGGAACTTTAGAGATTTTTTAGGTTTTATTTTGTTCTTTTTCTTTTTGTCAAAAGATTTTTATAGATATTTCAATTAATTTATGTTATTATTTTAGAAGGTATGATTTTTTTTTATTTATTTTAGCTGTAAGGAAAAAAATTAAATTATTTACATATATGTATGTAAGCACTTTTTACAAAAAAAAAAAAAAACTAAAAAACTAAATAAATAAACAAAAAACATTGGCCAGACAGTTTAACTCCACATTTTTTCAGTTTTTGTTTAGATTTTAGTGCAATGTTTCTTCTTACTTGCTATTAACAACGTTAAAACGGTAAAAACTTATTAAACATTATTCACTAATAAATTAAATTTTTAGCCATTTATTTTAAGCAAATTGTCGTTTTATTCAAAAAAGATTTTTAATTTCTTTTTTTAACAATAAAAATAATAAAAAAAGGAGTACACACGCATTGCGCGGTTTACGCTAATGACAGTATTAAAAAATCTATACATATATAAAAAAGTGACATACACAAATACAAACATTCCCCCCATACCAATAAAAAACTCACACACAACCTACACGCCAATCATAAAAAACATAAAAGAGAAACAACAACAAAAAATCGCGACTGCAAACACCTTTTTTATCCATATGATTTGTTTTTGTACACTAACACACACAAACACTCATGCATGCATATACTCATCAACAAAAAAAGGAAAACACAAAAAAAAGTTCAACTCTTTACTGTGCAAGATTTTAACGACAGCTAAATGAGTGAATTATAAACATCCGCAGCAGCAGATCAAGAAAAAGCCACAGCAACAAAAGCAGCTTTTTAATGCTTAACAAACACACACACGCACTCACACATAAACCCACTGTTTAATAACAAAAGTTTTTCCATCATTGAGCTTAAGAGACTGGGAGAGTAATTTGCAAGAGACAAGAGTACCTAAATAACAAGAGCGTTTTAATTTTGTTTTGCACTCTATCTTTTTTTTGTTATTGTTCAATTTTTGCAATGTTTTTATTTTGTTTATTATTTGTATACTCGTTAACACCACCCAGTGTTGCCAGAAATAATTAAGTTCAAATTGTGAATATGTAGAAGAGGAATTAGCTCAACAAATAATTGTCTTCAAAGGAAATAAAAAGTTGATAAAAAATTTAAATATTCAAAGATACAAAAAGCTCAGTTAGTCTTTACTTTCTGTTCTGTTACGAATCAGCTGATTTGTTTTTGTTATTAAAAAACCTGTGAAATTGATTAGTTTTTCTGTTCAGTTGCGGTTCAGTTTGCTCAAATCAAAGAATTGTTAAGTAATTGTAAGTGAGAGCAAAATAAATAAAATAAAATATACATATTTTTATTGAAATAAACTATTTTTTGATTTTAAGAGTTCATAAAATTAAATTTCTTCAAATTTATGTGTTATTGAAAAAAACAATGGACGGTGCGAAACTAATAAATTTGTCATAAATGGCTGATAAGTTGCTACAGAAAAAGTAACTATTACAATTTCGAAACAGAACCGTACGGAAAAGAACAGAAACAGAAAGTAAAGACTAATTCTGCCTTTAAGGTTGTAAAAAGTAAAACAGAGATGGAACTTAAAATACAATAGAAATATGTAGTACTAAACATTGTGAAATTCTAGGAAAATAAAAAGTTTTTAAAACCATTTAAATTAGTACCGAAATTAACTACACAAATTGCTTGACAAACACACACTTTCCGCTTTGGAATAAGCGAAATAACATAATTTTAAATCTTAAATTAAATTATTGTTGTTCTAATAAAAATATTCAATACTAGTCAATTTTTTATGCTTCTACTTTCTAATTCTAAAAAATTTTGAAATTTGAAAATTAAGCAGTTTGTTAAGCAAACAGTTTGACAAAGATTATAAATGTGCATTCAAATGCTAGTGATTTTCAAAGACAAATTCGCACTTACCTTTCGCCCGTACTAATTAAATAGCGATAGTAAAATGTTAAGATTTTAAGATTATTTTCATAAATATAAAATTTACATAATTTGTACATCAATTAATAATTATATGGAAGCTATCTAGATTGCCCTATTATGAAATGTGCCCTGTTGGATGACCCTGGTTTTCTAAAGAGACACTTAAAACATCAAAAATTTACCCTTATGTAAACATAGTTATATTTTTAAAACATGTGTACCCATAATTACTTTAAAATATTAATAAATTACAAAAATTTAATTTTTTTATTAGACCTATGAAACTGTTGGCAAATCAATTAAAAGCTTTTGAAAACTGGGCAGATTTTTTTAAAAAAAGTAAACAAAAATTTGAAACATTTCAAATATTTCAGATAATCTACATATTTATTTTTCGTTTTTTTTTGAACTGGGAGATTTGATCATTCTTTTACTCATATTGGTCAGCGTTACCGCTATGATACTAAAGTTTCAATTTGACCCTTTCTCTGCGGTCTTGACACCCTTTATGACCTTTATGACACCTTTGAATAATTTAATATATAATTAAAATTATTTTGTGCCACTTTTTGTTTCTCTTTGGAAATATCACGTACCTTTTGTTTTTGTCAACATTGCTGAACGGTAGTGCTACAACTAAACAATTGTTTTACTTACAAATAAATTTTGGAATAGACTCAAAGTAGAAACTTACAACTCCATGCTTTCGCCTTAATTTTTTTCGAGACGGAGATGGAGTTATAGAACGCACATTCTTTAAAAGTATGTAGTTAGTATTCGAAAAAAGTTTTTGTTAAAACATTTTTCACGACTTCTAAATTAGTTTTTCGATATCAAAGTACAATTTCCCTTAAAGCAAACATAACTCATATACATATTTGTTATTTTTTACAAATATTTTTTATTTAATAACTGTTTTATTTTTAAATCAAGCTCTACATAGGTCTTTTTAATATTAAATTATTTATTTTCAATATTTCGCTAACCTTTGGTTAGCATCTTCAGGAAATTAAATTTTTAATATAAAAAACAATAACAAAATTATGAAAAAATTTTTTGTGATAAATTAAATTCAAAAACCTAATTGTCATAAAACAATTTCAAGAACCAAAAACACAAAAATAAAATATAACTAAAGTATAACAATTCATATAAATTGAAAAAATTTCCTATTTATAAACCTAATTCAAAAACCATATTTGCAATTAAAAGGTCAAATAAAAGCTAAATATATATTTTTTATTTATTGAATAACTTATAGTGTTTTCATGATGAGACATTTTTTAAACGCAACTCTCTAAAAGGGTAGCATATTTTATTCTAAAAAATTCACCCGTTAATGACCCGTATAAATCGACAGTGTTGATAGTGCCCTGTCAAAAAGTTGACTTGGATTTATATATGGGGCTAGTTTTATAGCGGCGATGACGGCATCCAAGAACAACAAAGCTAAGCGAAAATTGGAAAAATCAGAAATATTTGCAAAAATTGCGAAAATTTTTTAATATTTCAAACAAGCTATAAAATTCAGTTAAAACTCTCTAAAACTATAAGGAATGGTAAAATTTCGGTAAAAGTTGCTATATTTGCGGAAATTCGCAAAAATTTGCTAATAGCGGCAAAAAAGCACAGTCTAATACATGGTCCAAATAGTAGGCCTGCGCGAAACTCCTGCTGATTTTTTGCAGAGTTGTGTTTTTTTCGTGCAATTGTTTTTGATTTTGACTTCTTTAACGATTTTAACACAAGCAAATGCATTTGTTTTTGACATGTTTTAGACAAAGAAAATTAGTGTTTTTTTCTATTGTTGTAGTTTTGCTGGGATCTACTATTTGGACCATAGTTGAATAATTATTAAAAACGTTAAAGCTATAAAGATTAAAAAACTTACAGGAAAAAATCGCTCCTATAGCAAACATGGCTAAAACGCGCAACAAATTGGAAACAAACCCTAACATTTATTTGAAATCGCTAATCGGTTCAAAATAAAAAAAATGTCGAAAAATAACATAAAAAGCGTTAAACGTGAGCTAGAATGATGAAGACCAAACTTTTTATCAAGTGTCAAAAGCAGGGCATTCCATAAAAAAAGTTAATTCTTCTGAGAACTTCCTACCTGAAATAAACACTTTTTGTTTGTTTATAAAAAAAACTTGGTCATATTTTTCTCTGAAATGCACTTATCGAGAAATACTGCTTCTAAAAAAACTTAACCCTTTTTTAATTGAAATATCCTTATTGACCCCTTTTTCTTGAAACTCCCCTTTTTGTGACCCCTCTAGAAAATTACCAACGGCAACGCTGATATTGGTTTGTAGTTCTTAAATTGTACTTATATATTTCTCTTGAAGTAATTTCTCCCACAGTGTGGTGGTACTTGGTATTTTTGTTTTATTATTGCTGGGTACTTGTAAAACAATAACAAATTTTGCAACTCTGCTCACTCACACCCGTTAACACGGAGCATTTCATACTATTTTAAGGATATTGCATTAATTATTTTTTCTCATTTCTTTTTATTGCACACCACAAAAACAATGTACACTCTTGTTCTCTCTCTCTCTCTCTCTATGTCCCTCTCTTTTGTAATTACGCTCAAAATGCGACAAAATAGGAAATAAAAAAGTACTCATTAAACAAAAAAAACACACACAACATCATTAAGTTAATACATTCCACTCATTTAAAAAGAGTATGTACAAGTTTTTATGTTATTTTTGGTGTCGTATTTTCTTCTTATTGTTGTTGTATGCATATTATGCAGTTATTACTACCACTACTAACACCACTTTCAAAAGAAAAAAAACCTACACATGCTCACTGTTTGATTAAGTATGATTTGAAGAAGTAACTTGATATTTAATTTTGTATGAATTATTCTGTTACAATTTCGTTGTTTTTGCTTTTGTATTTTAATTTTCACATAACGATTTCTGTTTTTTTTATAACCGGCCGTCGGAAATAAAAACAAATCTCAGTTTGCAGAGTTTACTTATTTATGCTGCTAATAATTTAAATAAAATATTAAAACGGTTGCCCCGGTAGCAGTGTAGTAACTAGTATCTAGTAAATCACAAAAATTGCACAGCTGTAAGTCCAAAACTATTATAAATTGTACGATAAATATAGAAATACCTAATCTATTCGACTGCTGCCGAAATTCTTCTGTCACTTCAAATGTTTTAAGCAAACGTTCAGTATCCTTTTATGTCGCAGGAATAGGTACCCGGCGTTTACACTGATTTATAAGATCCATAATTTTCCTATATGATTTCTAAATTAGTATAGCGATTGCAAAAGAAAACAGTCATTTTCCAATCCGATTAAAATTATACTTATCTAAGTGTTAATTATGTTCAAGTAGAAGAGATACCTCAGGTCTTATCCGATAAGAAGAGCGCTAAACACCTACTAACGCATGAGAATAGAAACTGGGATGGGCAAAATATTTGTCCGGAACTGGCAGGACATAAACTAAACAATTATAATAAGATTTGATTTATTATTGAAAGTTAATATGTAGTTTATATGTATATGAAGATTTAATAAATAAATAAATATGAAAAAAATATCTAGTAAACATTTTAATTGAAGGAATAACTCATCTAAATTATTTGGATTGGCAAAAGTCGCTACATTAATTTACAGGTCGCAATTTTGGCACAAGGAACATTCCTATTTAAACTGTGGCGCATCAGTTCCTAATTTTACATAGCCCGCATACTAGCTTCTTTCCGGAATAGGGACTTTGTGTACATAAGCCTTCTTGTTATGTTTGTATTTAAATTAAATTTGGCACAAACTTAATTATTGCAATTTAAATCATCTAACCAAATTTTGGAATCGGTCCATATTTGACCATAGCTCCCATACAAGTGTTATTCCCATATAAACTCCCATCATAAAATCTCATATAGATATAGATATCTAAATAACTTTTACATGAATCCTACCTAACCTCATAATATAATATGTTAAGGCGGGTGCATGATTACCCATGGGTATATCACTGCAAAGGTTGCGGGTTCGATTCCCGCCAAATACGCTGATCTGCTTCACAAGAACGGGCTAAACGTTACTATTTGCTTCCAAACTAATTTATAATACAATAAAATATTTAATTACATTTTTAATATAACTGAAATTTAAATCTTTTTGGTGTATTTCAAAATAAAACTTAAAAATTTACAACAGTTCAAAAATTTCGCAATGCTTTTAGTAGAGTGGCAAAAGGTCATTTTAATAGAGTTCAATAGCTCTAAATAAGCACCAATGAAAAGTTACTATGTATTTACTTTGATTAATTTACTATATAATAAGGTAATGTAGGCGACACGAGTACGGTTGACTTGGGTCCTTATGGCGGTTTCTTTGTGTTATCCTCAGCTAGTGTGCAGAGTCAATCCATTGTTTACCAGATTACTTTGTTGACATCACTGCAGTCTCGAACCATTCCGAGAGATCGACATTGATGAAGTATCCAAGCACGGCAATTCCTGTCTCCCAAAATGCCTCATGCTAATAACGCCGAGATCGGGGCATTGACAGAACAAGTGAAACAATATGTACTATATAATATTTATTCGCATTTTTTTTTTTAATATTTGTGGCAGTTTTTTCATCGTGAACAACACAGCTATAAACCACTCTTACTACCACAAGTACGCTCCAAATTTAAGTAGAAACTTTTCCACTTTAATGTATCAGGCCCACTGTATTTTATTACTGTTATTGATATGAATAACTTTTGAATGTAATTAAAAAAGTTTTATGCAAGTGAAAATATTTCCATACAAGACATTTGAATGTCTGAAGTGAGCGCTCTCATATCGTAAAAGTCCCATGTACTGTCAAAAATTCCAAGCACACGGTGATATTTAGCTCAAAATAAGCAGAAATAACTGACAGGTAGTCCAACATTTTTCAAAGCTTTTCTATAAACCCGTTTGTCATTAAATTATTTATCTGGTTGAATCAAAACATAACTCGATATCTGCTGGTAGTGAGCTTGACTATCAGTGAGAGGGATGTGTGTTCAATTCTTGCCAGAGACTCTGGGCTGTTTCACTCGGTTTAATAAGTTAGAAACTAATTTGTTCCAATTAGAATTTTTATTTGGGACAAAAAAATTGGAGCAGTGACGAACACTTTTAGAATTTTCTGCACAAACTCATTACTTAATCTTAAGGTTTTGTTTTATTAAATGGTGCTAACTGTTGCCTTAACGATGTCATAAAAATAACGAGAAAAATTGGATCATAACTAAATTTGCTGAAATCTGAAAACAGTAACAACAATTTTTAAAGAAGTAGTATTTATTTTACTTCATGTTTATAAAAACATTATGAAGTGAATGAATCGTCAGAACTAATTGTCTTCATATCGGTAAGGATCTGAATCCAGGATGATATAAGCAACAAGACTGCATTCACCCGATTTGACAACAAAACAAACAAAAAAACTTTGGAACAAAAACATTAACCTCTATTTTTTGATAAGATACGCGTTACTCCATTAAAAAGGAAACTTGTATGTATACGCTTTATTACATTACATTATCCGGGAATGAAACAAGAGTTTTGAATGTTTTTTTGACACTGGAAAATTTCGGGGAACTAAGAAACCCCTTTCTTTGATACAATTAGGTATGTGATAGACATCTATCAATTTCAAAACGATATTTTTTTAAGGGTGCAATGAGTTTCGATCGATTTCAAAATCTATTTCAGAGTTATATTATTAATTTTTAGGATTAAATACAGTTCACTTAACATATCGCACTTGTTATTAACTCAAAATTTTCAGAAGAAGCAAAACGATTTATAATTTAACATTAAAGGCATATGAAAAATAATCTTTAAGCCAATAGTTTTATAACCAAAAAGTAGACAAAATAGCACAATTGATATGAATATATCGTGTCGATACGATATTTTCGTTTATAAAACGTATCGTTTTCAAAATCCATTTCCATCACATAATTGATTAATTCATAATAAATTTTACCATTATCAACATATGGTATCTATTGGGTTTTAATATTCATACACTCACACAATAAGAGTTAACCAAGGTAAAAGAAATTAAAATATTTGTTTTTAATTTCTTGTAATTTTTAGGATAAAATGGAATTATGTCCTTGAAATTTTGGGTCGTATTGAATATTGTGAAAAACTATATTAGTTTAAATTCTGAATTAAATTTACTTCAGTGGACTAGAATTAGCTCCAAATGTAAACGAGCTAAAATTATAAATTTGGCTTATACAGTAACGGACGATAAAAATGGGTCGATTATTTTAAACTTCTATTTTCAATTATTTTAATAAAACTTTGTTGATAAATTCGTCTTTAACGAAAAATGTTGCTAAAACGGTGGGAAAAAAATTTCTTTTTAATCTTTAAGATTTCCTCAGGGATATATGTATGTATGTGTTTTAGGTAGATTGATGTGAACTATATTTTAACTATTCAATTTGTTAAAGAATGTTCTAAAATTCTTCAAAAGTAAATGCAAATGGACCTAAATCCAAAAAAAAAACAATATTAAAAAGGGGTTGTTTAATTTAAAATCGTCCTTTTTATCGAACTACAAGTACATAAAAACTAAATTTAACACTATATTGAATAACTTTTTTTGCTTCTACTGTAAAATATACAAACGTTTATTTAGGTCCGCTTGCATTTAATTCATTGACGTTGTGCCTCATTACTCTTACGTAAACGTTTACGTTGTGGATCAGCTGTTTCGGTTTTTCTTAATGAGCGTATGTAGAAATAGGTACTCTTACGCAAACGTGACGTTGCTTTGAGAATGTACCTGATAAAATTTATATATGTCGTTTATTTAGGTCCGCTTGCATTTAATTCATTGACGTTGTGCCTCATTACTCTTACGTAAACGTTTACGTTGTGGATCAGCTGTTTCGGTTTTTCTTAATGAGCGTATGTAGAAATAGGTACTCTTACGCAAACGTGACGTTGCTTTGAGAATGTACCTGATAAAATTTATATATGTCTCTGTTTTTGCGTAGGTATCAGTTGTTAAATTGTTTTTTGTTTGTTTATGTTTATTGACAGAGTGAACATCCCATCGTTCAAATAACAAAACCTTTATTTATGGAAGTCAATTTTTGTAATCATCGTTACAAACTTTGTGTTTTCTTCTTTTTTTTAACAACAATTGAAGTCTTTCGCAACGTTAACGTGTCCGGAACATTAACGAATGAGTAACGAGGTCGCAAATGGAACTGTATAGTACAACTTATTCATTAAGGGAGCTATTTTTAAAATGAAAAATTTAAGGAGAAAGTGGAGTTTTTTTTAAAAAATCATTCTGTGTAAAAATTTAATAAAAACTATTTTTAGTTCTTGATCTAAAACTATATACATACATATGTCATTTGGTATACAAATTTTACTATTAACCTATTAAAACAATATTTTGTAAACAAATTTGTTGAATTTATGATTTCGAATTCACGTATGTAGTTACTTATACCCAAATTTTCACCGATTTAATTTAAGATGTAAAGCTGACTTTAAATATGACTGAGCATTATGCCAATTAATTTTTCTTAAAATCTGCGTTTTTTTAATAATCCAGCATTAAAATAATTTATAACATAAAAACTATTTAAAACCAATTTAAAAAATAATTTAGAGTTGGGTAATTTTTTTTATTGTCCGTTACTGTATATGTATACGTAGCAGGTCTTAAAGCATAGAATACCGGCTAATTCTTTAAATGAGACGGATTTAACTTAACTACTGACTATATCAGAGGGTAGGTAAAAGTTGAGTGTGAGGTTTTTGTATTAGAGCGGTGGTCCCTAACGTAAAACACTAAATAAATTTTTAATAAAAAAATTATCTGCAAATTTCAAATGGTTGGCAAGATAGATAGAATCCGCAAAGTTACTATGTAGGGTGCTTTATTATTAAGGATAAAAAAATTATAATTTTGGCAATTCTAAATTTCATGTAAATAAAGCGGAGATTTGCGCTAGTTTAAACATTGTGTGTGTTTTAAATGATGAGTGTCGGTACGTGGGGGAAGGGGGGCATCAAACAAAAAATTGCAGTATAAAGTGCGGATGAATTTTAATAAAATGTCACTGGACTATAGTGGAAACAGTAACAAGTTTAATCAGAAAACTTGGAAAATTCTAAACCATTGCAAAAATAAAAAAATAATCCATTTGACTTTAAGAGAAAACAAATTGGTTAAAAGTTTGAAATTGCTCATACATATATGAATGTACTTGAATGGATGTATACCTAACATGTGTAATTTAATAAGGCCTTAGAGTAGAGTGCATTTTATAAAAAAGTCTCTGATATTCAAACAGATGAATTTGAATTATTTATTGTTTGTATAGAGGACATCTAAACTCTTTTAAGCGTGTTGAAGGGTCTAGAAGTAGGGTACTTTTAATAACAAAAGTTCTGATGAGTTTTTTAGGTTAAATTTATATTTTTTTTTTGTTGTTTAACATTTTGTATAGTTTTTTGTTTTTTATGTTTTTGTTTCAGTTTTTTATATCCAAAATATCCTTTTTCTTGTTTTAGTAATCCAAAATCAATCCAGTTGTATCTCATATCCTGTAGAAGTTTTTTAAATTTTTTTTAAAAAAATTTTGTTGCTTTAGTTTTTTTTTAATATGTATTTTATTTTCTATGCTTATAAATTTTCTTCTTTTTTTGTACACTTCTTATTTTATTTAACAAATCACTTTATTATTTGAAATATAAATATATATATATACCTATATATATATAGATCTATATATATATATATACTATATAGAATTTTTTTAATTATTAAATTCGAAAGATTTTTCCGCGCCAATTAAAAATTGCGTACGTTTTTTCGTTTAAACAAAACAATCAAGATTGTGGGCACGACAATGACCGACAATTACACACTACAGTAGTAGTACGCAGTCAATACACACACACACTGACATAAACTTTATAATCATAAACAACAATGTTTTAGTTCACATAGATACATACATGCAAACAATGTAATGAGAATTATTATAATAATAATAAATGAAACGCCAAAATACAAAAAAAATAATAATAAAAACAAACGTAACTGTAACTGTAGACGTATAAACGAACGTATGAACCAAACGTACGAGCGCGCTACGACGTTTTATCGTTCACCGCCGTTTTGATACTATTGTATAAAATTAAAAGAAACCATTTTTTCTCATTCCATAAAAACATGCAAACACACAAATAAATAACCTCTCATATGAAAACACACACACTTGTACACAACTAAGTGATAATGACAACATTGCACTCATTTACTTCATTTAGCTTTTTTACACACATTGACGTTGACGCTCACGTTAAAATTCTTTTTTAGGAAAAACGCTCATTATCAATTAGATGAAAAAAACACTCTCTTTTTTTAATGAGCAATACAAAGAGAAACAACAACAACAGCAGAAAAACTAATGATAAAAACAAAACACAAAGAAACACATACACAAATTACAAAAACAAAAAATCAGCATTAACAACAAAAAACTAGATAAAAAACAAAAAACAATTGTAACTAAATTGACAACAACAAAGAAAGTGCAAAAGTAACATTACCAAATTATTGCAAATAAACAAAATCAAAATGTCGTAAAAACCAAATAAATTTGAAAACAAATCATAAAAAAAATCCACTTTTTAGGAAATCTTAAAGCAAAAACAAATTAAATTTTAAGAAAACGAAGCTAAAAATAATTAAAATTAAGAAACTTAAAAATCCAGTTAACTTTGAACACTTCTTTCTAAGATCGTCAAAGGATTTTTAAAATTTCCACTTTATGATCATTTTGATTTTAATACTTTCGAGTTTTTTAATTTTTCTTAGGCAAAAAGCGTACCTACCCTTAAGAACGGTATTCACTGTCATACACAATCGCAACATTCATTCACGCGAAAATCTGTTTGAATTCTATTCGGCATAGGTATCACACTTGATCATAAAAAAGGCATTAACTCAAGATTTTAATTTTTTCACTTTTTGGAAAAATCGACACGTAATATCGAACCCTAATAGCAAAAATGATGTTACCAACAACTTTAGATTTTGGTTCATCGATCATTTTTGATCATTTGCATCATCTCTAAAAATCTCATATTTCTGGGAAGTACCGTTACGATATAAGACCAAAAGCAATTTCAAACGAAACCCTAGACTTGAAGCAAAAATATTTAAAAAAAACCTTCTCCTGTAAAATTTTATTTTTGTTGGTTACATCATTTTTGCTATAAGGGCTCAATATGTTTTCATATCTTGTTGGAAAAAAGTCATAACTTTTCTTCAAAAGCAGCTAAAAGCAGGGTTACCATTGGAAATTTTCGAAAAGGATCACAAAAAGGGGATTTTCTAGAAGAAGAGGTCGAAAAAAGGGCATTTCAATAAAAAAAAGGGTCAACTTTTTTATAAGCTGTATTTCCCATTTTAATGAACCTAACAAGACCAAGTTTTTTTTATAAGCAAACAAAAAAATAATATTTCAGGTAGGAAGAGCTCAAAAAACTTAATTTCTTTATGGAATGCTCTGTCCTGTTTTAAACACCTGACAAAAAGTTTGTTCTTTATCATTATAGCTAATTTTTTCATACTTTTTATGTAATTTTCCGATTTAGCGATGTCAAATAAATTTTAGTGTTTGTTTTAAATTTTGCTATCGTTCGCGAATTGTAACCATTTTCTCGATTAAAGCGATTAAGTGTCAGATTTTTTAAAGCTTTTACGATTTTTAATAAATATAAGACTTTGCTATCATACCGTTGTTACTAAATATTTGGGAATTTCCGCTAATTGAGCAATTTTTACCTCTTGTTTTCATTCCTGTTAGGGCACTCTCAACACTGTCGATTCAAAAGGGGGCGAAAAGTTCAATACCTTTTGCCATTATTAAGGGCGAATTTTTTTGAATAAAACATGCTACTGTTTAAGAGAGCAAAACACCAAATTGCATTTTTTTATTAAAATGTAAAATTTTTGTTTTGAAAAGAAACCACCGTAAAAAATAACAAATATTTATATGAGTAATGTTTGCTTTTAAGGAAATTGTACTTTACTATCAAAAATCAAGGAGAAGAAAGCATGGAATTGTAAGTTTATATTTTGCGTCTGTTCCATATCAAGCAATGCTTATTTCAAAAACATTTGTTTAGCACTTCTTTTCCGAAGTGTTGACAAAAAACAAAATGTGAGAGCTATTTCCAAAAAAAGAGTCAAAAAGTGTCACAAAATAGGTGAAAATGGTACAAAAGTACAATTTAAAAAAGGGTCATAAAAGGTATCAACACCGTCGAAAAAGGGTCAAATTGATACTTTAGTATCACAACGGTAACGCTGGCTAAAAGCACGAAATTTTGGAATTTTTTTTCTTGTGGAAAGCATTATTTGTACAGGGATGATAAAGTTAGTACAATTGTACTTTTTCCAGTACTTTTAGCATTGCAGAACGATTTCAGGAACAAATAATCTAAACAAATTCTGTTGTCAACTGGTCACCAAGATCATGAGATTAACGCCATACGATTTTTTTCTTTGGGGTTTCGTGAAATCTCGGGTTTATGCGAACAAAACCAAAAACAATTCCTTAGCTTAAATCCGAGATCCAGCGCATCATCGGTGAGAAACAGCCAAATCTCTAAGACTCCCTGTATAAATGTATAGTAGATTTTTTTATAGTAGTAGATTTTCAAAGTATTTACGTACACTTTTAAGGGTAAAAAGTACAATTTTTAACTAAATTAAGTACAATTTGGTGAATGTCATTTATCATCCCTGGCGTGACACTTCCCAAAGAAGCTTTTAGAAAAAAGGTTGTTTTTCATTAAAAAATTTCAGCGGACTTATACATTAAGAGCTTTCCTGAAGCCATTTCTAACTAAATCGGACTAGGTCTTTGCGCACCATTTTACAAAGCGAAAAACATTAAAACTTTCAATATCTCTGAACAGATTTTATTCAGATTGAGCAAAATAATCCTAATCTTTTCGCTTAAACGCGACCTTTATCATTTAACTAGATGCTAAAAATTATAGCTTTTGCCTTTTCCTTGCTTTCCATTTATCTGTAAAATCATTTAAAAAGCAGTATAGCACATTATTATGTCTTTCTTAGTGCCAATTCACACGTTGCAAGTCTTATTGATCAGCTTGCTACCTTATAGGCGAGAGAGAGTGAGAGAGAAACGTTTCTTTTCCTCTCGTCACTCTTGTTATAAAGTAGCAAGCTGATCAATAAGACTTGCAACGTGTGAATTGGGACTTAGGTGGAAACTATACAGATAAAAAGATAACTATTCATTGCATGGGAATCCGCGGGAATCTTATTTGAAAAATTTACACTAAATATCTGACACTACAAAATTTCTTTCCATCATCTATTTTTTATACACAGGTCATTTTATATTAACACATAGTCATCGTTGACACTTGCAATTTTTGTTGCAGCAATTCTTGAGCAATTTGTGAGAGGGGCGAAAATATTGGGGAGGGCAACTCAGTTTCATGTACTTAGCAATTCTGTTTTGTTGTTCTCACACTTTTTAACTTCAAGTTGGCTTTAGGTGTATTTAAATATGTATATAAAATATAAAAAGAAGAAGAGGAAATACAAGATGAAAATACAGAACTGTAATTTCATACTTTGGGTACTAGAAGTGACGATTTTTTTGAGAAAATACAGTAAAATGACGATTAACGATTTTTTAACTAAAAGTAATAGTGTTATGACGATTTTCTGGCATCAATAAAACGCTTTGAAGAAATATTTACAATTATATTGGGAACAGTTCAAAACGTAAAAATAAATTTTTCGAAATACAAAAATTAATGGAAATTAAGATCGATTCCTTAGGGTTTTCGACCTGATCTTTCATTTGGCGTAATCAGTTTTTCGATTCCTCATACGGTTTTCGAGATATGGAGTGTTGAGTTTGTCGTATGTGGTATTTACTGAAGCAATTTTCAAATTAAAAGTCGTATGTAACTGCTAAACGCCACATACGACAAATTTCCATATAAAATGACCAAAAAATAGATTTATTATTTAAATTGTCGTATGTGGATTTTTCATGGCACATACGATTTTTAAATAATTTTTGTTTTAAAAATAAGTGTTTAAATGTCGTATGTTAACATTTCGGAAGCAAAATGTCGGATGGAGCTATTTAAATGACAAAAATGTTCCATTTTACCACATACCACAATTTAATTCTGAACAAAAATCAAAATATTTTCTACCCCAAATGAGTTATAGGCACCAAACTTTTAAATTAACCAGTCAAATATTAGTAGTTTCCCCTCCTAAAATTTAAACTCAACTTCAAACTCAATTTACTCGAAACTATCGGAATCCACAAACGACAATTATATTATCAACCGACGACTAGTAAATCAAATTCTACAATTATATGAATGCCATCGATACAGCAAAAAATGTGCAGCAGGGCCCTGATTTGCGTCGGTCCTATTTGGCCCGGTTTTTAAAAATTGGTTACATCCTCTTTGCGTTTTTATGATTTCGATGTGCGTTTTTAGCTGAAGTCATAATCAAATGTGAAGAATTTGTCTATTTGCGTGTAAAAAGGCGAATTCCCATTTAATTCTGTTGGGTTAGTTATTCTAAGTATAGTTGCGCGTTAGGAAGTAAGAAGTTAGTTCTTTATAAGAAGTTGTGTAGAAAAATTAGTGCAAAGAGAAGAAAATGCATTAGTTTGGAACTAAAATTGGACGTAATAAAACGTTTCAAGTCGGGTAAAAAGACTGTTGATATCGACAGAACCCTTGGTTTAGCACTTCAACAGTAAAAACAAGTAAGAAAGTATAGTCGGTCCAGCCCGATCATATGATACCCTACACCACAGTATTTAAAAACAAATTTTCGAGAGTGTATGGCTATATGAATAGGGATCTATCTATGTTTTAAATTTCATTACAATCGGTTTGATAGTTTCTGAGAGGAAAATATTGCCCCCCATCTCCCCTCGTGGTCCTATTTTTATTAAAATGCGTAGCTTATGTGTCCGTACAAATATGGATCTATCTATGTTTTAAATTTCATTAAAATCGGTTTGATAGTTTCTGAGAGGCAGAAATTGCCCCCTATCTCCCCTCGTGGTCCTACGATTCGGCTAATTTTAATAGGCTTGGCAAATTTTAACTCTGGGGTCAATTTTGATTATCTGTTTGGGGCCACAGCGCCAAAACTTTTTAAAAAAATTTTATTTTAAGAAAATTAAATAAGCGCAAATAAAATTAAAAAAAAGAATGGAAATATTATAAAACCAAATTATTTTGTTGTTAAAAAGTAATTTCATAATGAAATAGGACTCAATTTAAAAAAAAATTTCGTGTATTTTGTTAATTTTGGCGTATTTCATTGCGCCTAATTTCGTGTCCCCTACGACTGAATAGGGTGTTGAATCACCGGCTTAAAGTATTGAAAAATATTTGCAAACGTTATTTGTTTTATAGTTTGAACTTTAAACCCAAACCACAAAAGGTGAAGTGGGTTTTATGTGTTTGTGCTGATGTGTGTAACACATCAAAACTGGCTCTGCCACCTTCCTAAGCACAGCGATCGACTTAGAATTTCATAATTGATTGAACAATGTCTGTCCGTCGCTGGCTGGCTGTACATATAAACCTTTTGCGCAAAGTACAGTTTGCAATTTTAGAGATAAATTAATAAAATTTGGGACGTGTGATTTAATTGCTACAAGGAAAATTGTCCATTATTTCAGATGTCGATGGCTAAAATGCAAGTAAAAGAGCATTTCTTTTTTTTGTCTCTACTATTTCCCAACAAAGTTACGCAACAAAACTTACTTAAACAAGATAGAAAAGAACTTTTTAACGTCTCTGGATCAACACTAAAAGTCGTACATTGTCACAAACAACCCTAAAGCATTACTAAATTAAAACAAAAAAAAGGTCACATACAACCTTGTAATATTAAGCCAACGAAATGTAGCTCTCATTTGTCTGGAATTCAAGGACTACTGCAGTAGTTATCATGACAAGAAGGTAGAGATAGCTGGAAAAACCAGTGTTTGTCTGTATGGATGATCTATCTAAGATAGAACAAAAGTTGCTTCTTCTTTTTTTCTTTACTTCCCAAAGAATTGGTTGAATTCTGCAGCAATGCCTATTGGGTAACTGCTCTGTAGGATAGGCATTCAGCTAGGTTTTACAAAGGGAGCACTGAAAGTCCCAAGTGAGCTGTCCTCTTGATAGCTGCCCAATAAACCTAGCCTAACCTAGGCCTAATACAAAATAGAGTCTATTCAAAATATAGTCTGCACCCATTCCTCATCTTATTGTATCGGTATATTTTAATATTTCCCGAAAATACTTTGTTGTAGCCTCAATTATCTTATGCAATGTTCGTACGACGATCTCGTTTCGCTCTCTGAAACTAGATTGCCAAACATGCTGTTCATACGATTCATTCATGTTTCATTTTTACATTCTTTTGTGTTGTTAGTGTAATTATACCCACACCACAATAGTGGAGAGGGTCCCAGCGGGAAAAAGAAGGAGTACGGAGGCCTTCCAGAAGGCCTCTGTACCCCTTCTTTTGGATAAACAAGGCCTTCTCGCTCCATTCCATACTCATATCTTTTTTACACGCGTTGTCATTGCGGAGAAGGCCTTCCGCTTTCCTTTCTTCGCCAGAGCTTCTTAAAGGCCTTCAAATAAATGGCTCTTAGAAGGCTTTCCAGAGAATGACTTTTTAAAGGCCTTAGCAAATAGGTTATCTTGAAGGGTTTTTAAGAAAGGTACATATGTTAAAAAGCCTTTCAATTAATGGCTCTTAAAAGGCCTTTCAGACCATCCTTCTACAATTGCATTAAAGGTCATATTGAAGGGCTATCAGTCTAAAACATTAAGGAATATTTCCATACAAATGAAATTAGAAGACTGAATAGGCTTCATGTACATATCAGATCTCCAATATAGAAAATGAAACAACACTTAACTTTTTATATATGTTCATATACCTATGTATTTTACAAAAGTATGTTTATATATATTATTAAACTTATTGTGGTTTAATAACACATGTGATACCTATTTTTTTATTGAAATAATCAAATTGCTAAATATTGTAAAATAGATTGTAAATAACAGTATTCATATAATAAATAAACTTTGTCTTCCTTAATGGACAAAACTCAACTAAAATGATTTGCATTATTGTTTTTATTTTGTATTTTAATATGCACCTACTTTGTTACTTTGTTTTTATAACGGGATCTGAATTCGAAAAAAAACAAAACAAAAAATGTTACTCTTTCTCTTTTCCAATTCAACTAAAATGATTTACAACATATGTTACTTTGTTTTTGTAAAGGGATCTGAATTCTTTTGCTTTTGCTTGTGCAAAAAAAAACAAAACAAAAAATGTAACTCCTTCTTTTCTCGCTTCTCATACCAAAGAGCCGAGGCCTTCTATGAGGCATTCTTTAGCAGTTACGTAAGAATAGTAATTAAATCAAAAAATTTTTTAAGCAGGCCTTTAAAAAGGCCTGAAGTAAGAAGGTCTTCTGAGTTTTCCCGCTGGGGTATTATGCATTTGTGCTGATGGGTGTAACGCCTTATAATATTGGTCCTAGACCCACCTTAAAGTATACCGATCAACTCAGAATCACTTTCTGAGTCGAACTTACGATGACCGTCCGGCTGGATGGATGTCCATGTAACCTTGTGCGCAAAGTACAGGTCGCAACTTTGGAGATAATTTGATTTGAGCCACAGGCAGCGTTGCCGTTTTGGGTACTTTTAATCAAAATTGGTTACTTTTTTCCTCAATGTGAACTTGTGTATTTTTTTTCATATTGGTTACTTTTTTCAGCACAAAAATAACCAAATTTTTTATTTTGAAACAAGAACTACTCGCATTTTTGACCCTTACAAAATTGTGTAACGTATTTGTGCATCTAAAACCAATACTTTTTTTCATCATCAACAGACTATCAAGTTAACCATAAAAGGTACTTTAAAGTGTAGATGGCAATTATCTGCTACTCTTCATGCTTCATAGGGCTAACTAAAACACTTTTCTAGATAAACGATAAGGTCAAAGGCCTTCCAAGCCCATCCCGTTTAATATGATTATATTCCACCAAAGGTTGAAAACTATAGCTCATAAAGGTTTTAAAATTTACGAAAATAAGTGAAAACTTAGTACTATAGGAGGTCCCACTTCCACCAAAAATTTCAAAACATTATATAGCCTATTGTTCCATCCATGGGTTAAATTTTGGTTATTTTTTTCGCTTTTGGTTACTTTATTTTTACATTTTGGTTACAAATTTTTGTTGGTCGTGGCAACGCTGGCCACAGGTTCTTATTGGCACATGGGCAAAGCCTATTGAAATTGGGCCAAATCGTAGGACCACGAGGGCAGATAGGGGGAAATTTCTTCCTCTCAGAAACTATCTAACCGTTGTTAATGAAATTTAAAACATAGATAGATCCATATCTATATGGACACATTAGCTATACAGTTTTTCAAAACTAGAACCACAAGGGGAGGTAGAGAGCAATTTCTGCATCTCACAAACTTTCAACCCGATTTTAATGAAGTTTATAAACATAGATAAATCCATATTTATGCGGAGACATAAGCATGATGTGTTTTTAAATTCTGTGGTGTAGGGTAGCATA
Organism: Pollenia angustigena; assembly: GCA_930367215.1. Classification (NCBI taxonomy): domain Eukaryota; kingdom Metazoa; phylum Arthropoda; class Insecta; order Diptera; family Polleniidae; genus Pollenia; species Pollenia angustigena. Next base: position 17,957,423 of record OV884061.1, on the reverse strand, counting down.
GGTCGGGTTTGACCGACTATACTTTCTTACTTTTTTTTCCGTTGTCATGTTTTTCAAAACGAGATATCAAACTCTTAAATCGGGTATGTAGTTCCGAAGATATTAAAAAAAACCTATGTTAATAATGATCCAATATCAAAATTTTAAAACTTTCGAAATCCATGAATTCGAAGATAAATAAATAAGTAAATAAATAAAAAAAAAATAAAATAATATTATTTCTAAGTATTGAATTTAACGAATTTCAAAACAAATTCATCGCCATGTCGCCAAATCAAAAACTAGGTCGCCAAACGAGTTTGAAAATCGCCACATCTGACAACCCTGGTTTCAATCATGTTAGGGCGCGAAACAGAAATGGGAGAGCGGAACACGAATATTGCTGTCCGTATGCACATGCTATTACCAGGGTTGTCAGATGTGGCGATTTCTCGCCAAACGTGGCGATTTTCAAACATGTTTGACGACCTAATTTTTGATTTGGCGACATGGCGATTTTTTATGACCTATGAATTTGTTTTGAAATTCGTTAATTCAATATTATTATTTTAATTCTCGTATTTTTATGAATGAAATTTCAGGCAATCATATGTATGATAGGTATTTGAAGGTATGTTCAAATGGCTGATGAAGTTAATGAAAATCTTCTAGAAAAGTGGTTTTTTATATTAAAAATTGCGCTTGTAAAAATCAATAAATAGAATTCCTTAAAACATTAATATATTTAAAGTCTATAAACATTTTCACATTATACTTACTTATATGTATGTGGCAATTTATTATTACAGATAAAATACGTTGTTGTTAGTGATATTTTAAAGATTTTTATGAATGATACACAATAAAAAAAATTTGCGTTGGTTAATTGGAAAGGTAACTAAATAAGTTTAGGGCAACATTTTAAAGATACAAGGATACGGCGGGAACGTACAATTTCAAGGACTTTACTTTTTCTGGCTTTTATATGCGGTAATTACAACTAGTAATGCCTGTGTTGAAACTATGAACTCCACTAAAACTCGCCTTCGAATTAGAATGCAGTACGAACTTTTAGACGCATTATTAGGAGTTATAAGTTATATGAATGGGAATAGTACATTTTGCACTTCTTGTGTTCTTTCGTTGAATAAATGCAATACCCTCACAAAGTATTCCAAATAAGGAGACAAATAGCAAGTGTTGCCGGTGAAGCGTTTAGATATATAATAAAAGTGCAATTATTTCTAATATTTGTTTGGTACTAACCGCAAAATTCTTTATTTGTTGCTTTAAGTAGGCTACTATAAATTATTTTATAGTAAACATCGTACCTTTTTTGTGTGCAATAACTATTTTTATTTCGCTCTATATACAAATTAAACAAAATATATATTATGGCGACTTTTTTTTAATTTTTGGCGTACTTTAGCGATACCGAACTAATTTATTTTTTAGGATTTATAAAAAATATTTTAAATTATTTAAAAAATATGTATTTTATTGTCAAAAACTTGTAAACAACGGCTTTGGCGGTTTTGGCGATTTTTGACATTTAATTTGGCGGAAAAGGTCAAAATCAATCTGACAATCCTGGCTATTACCATATTTTAGTGGAGTCAGTTCATATTTGATCACAGCTCCCGTATATATGTAGATATACAAATTTTTGCAAACTCAAGTTTTGGGGATGTGGGGGTGGTTTTAAATTTTCGTTTAAGCAGTTTTAGTAATTGTATGAAAATGATAAAAAAAAAACATTTGAAATTTTTAAATTTTATGAAATTTTTCATAATAGGCACAAATTAAAGTTATTCCGAAGGCATGTGTAGTTAATGTGACAACCAGCAAAAACCTTACCCGTTGACCCCCTTTCGATGAGACCACAACACTTATTTCGATGAGCGTACCAAAAATCAAAAATCCACAAAATAAAATTTCTATATTGCAAAAGTTAAGAAAAAATTTTTCGTTCTCTCGTTCGCCCTAGAAATCTGTTATGGACCACAAGGTATCTTTGGAAGCCGTTGTTTTAGACAAATTACTGATATCACCAAAAGCTGATAACACATATCGACCGATAGCTAAGTATATAACCCTTTTTATCTAAAGTCTTCAAACGTTTAAGCCATACTCAAATGAATCACTTTCTACATGTGTGCCATGGAACTGGAGTGATGAGTCTTATAGTTGCTCAACACCGAGAGGTGTACCACAGGGTTCCATACTTGGTCCACTATTATATGTGTTACATTCTAATGACTTACCTTTTTTTTCAATAATATGTATATTTATTTGTTAACATTATAATTGCACAAAATATTTACATTTTAAAATTTGGGCCTCAGCGCACAACTTTTATAAGTTGTGAACCATCAAATATTAATAGTTGCATTAACCAGATCAATAATGACCTAGATAGTGTTAAAGAATGGGCTTCAGACAATGGATTCTCCATAAATGCAAAGAAATCAAAAGCTATGATAATTGGAAAACCCGAATCGTTGCAAACTATTTTAACACCAATTCTGATCGCAGAATCACAATAGATGAAACTGCCAAAATTTAGGTGTTATATTCAACAATAAATTAGACTGGTCTTATCACATAAATGTTATATGTGGAAAAACATATGCGATGTTAAGAAACCTTTGGATGTCGCAACATTACACACCTTTTGATATTCGAATGTTACTTGCTGAAAAGAAGATTTTATGCAGAAAAAGAAAAATATGAAAGCTGTTACTGATTTAAAAAACGTCTATGTACACGATTTTTTGAGCCAAGATACTTTAGAGTTATTTTTTTTTTAATAATTTAAACTCATATAATTCATATATAATCAAAAATAATTTCAATTTTTTTTTTTGTATATTTTCTTTTAACATCAGAAGTGTTTCCTCTTTCAGATATGAACTCAGTCGAATTGCGTAGCTTCCTGATATAATCACAATTCAGGAAACATGGCTCAGTAAGCACTGCATTCAGCTTTATTCACTTCCTGGGTATCAGGAAATACACTGTTGTAGAAGTGATGGATTCGGAGGAAATTCAATATTTGTGAAGTCTGAAGTCAGACATAGGATTTTATTGAATTGTAGTGAAAGTTATGTGGATAGTATCTCAATACAGTTATCAGAGGTAAAGATAGCGAACAAACCACTTGTAATATATTCAATTTATAGATCGCAAAAGTGCTGTATAGAAATTTTTTTTGAAAAAGTTGAGAGTATGTTAATCTCATGTAATAATGCCCCATGCATTTTTACTGGGGATTTTAATATTGATTTGCTATCTGCAAGCAGTAGTAAAAATCGTTTAGTGAATATTTTTTCAGAATACGGCATGCATTCTTGCCATATCATGATCACACCGCCTATCAGTAACACTTAGGTTGTGTGTTCACTAATATATCTTCCAAAATATATGCACAGTCAATTGAGAACGAACTGAGCGACCACAAAATCATTAGCTGTGGGATTGAAGTGATATCAAGGGAAAGAGTAATATTGACACAAAATCATATCAAATCAAAATAAGAGACTTATCTCACAGTTCTTCTTCGATTATGTGTAATGAGTTCAATAATATTTTTTCCTCTGCTATAAGTAATAGTACGAAAACTACACCAAAAGCAGTAGAAACTCGAAGGAAATTAGCTCCGTGGATAACAGATAATTAACTGTCTTTAATCTCTTATAAAGAATCATTACTTAAGGCTAGAAGGAAAAATCGTAATTCGAATTCTGTAGATGAAAGGCTTAGAAGAATTAGCAAGATAATTAAAACATGCAATAAACAGTTAATGAACAACTATTATATAAATAATTTGAAATCAATTAATTGTGATCCCAGAAAATGTTGGGCTTTTTTGAATAGGGAACTGGGTCGAAATAAAAAAAGTCTGGGGAAGTTGAAAAATCTGATGGAAGTGTAATTTATAATGAAATTCTTTTCATACTCTGGTTCCAGTAAGTTCCACGTTTTCGTTGCTAAGAGTTTCCGAGTTTGATATAGAAAATATTATAGGTAATTTAAAGGAAAATAAATGTCCTGGTTACGATGGTTTTACTCCCAAAATGCTTTTGTTGTGAAAACCGATTGTGGTTAAAGCTTTGAAAACTATATATAATTGTATGATTGAAGAGGGAAATTACCCTGGCTGTCTGAAAATACACAAAGTTATTCCCATACCTAAAGTCGTGGCATATAACAAAATGGAAAACTTTCGGCCGATTTCAGTGTTATCCACAGTTGATAAAATTTTTGAAAAATGAATAACTGAACAATTTAGTAGCTATCTGGAGGCGAATAATGTTCTATTTGGAAGACAATTTGGCTTTAAAAAGGGCACAGGTACTGAAGAAGCAATTGTTAATGTCATTGAACATATTTGCGAACAACTAAATGGTGGAATTAAAGGTGTAGCGGGGGTCTTTTTGATTATACAAAGGCGTTCGATCTGGTCAACTATGAAATTTTATTAAAAAAACTAGAAGTTGTAGGAGTAGCTGGAAATACTTTGGAAGTCTTCTCTAAATTTTTATCAAATAGGAAACAATTTATTAAGATTGGTCACTGTAGAAGCTCAATGTAACATACAATAATATTGCCAGATATGTATTTGGCCGCAGTAGACAAAGCAGAATCTCACAGTACTCTAGACAATTATGTAAATACCATTTGATAGCCTGTTAAAGCTTCGAACATTATTATTTTTTTTTCATAAAGTAGAATAATCTTTTCAAGGTCTGACCGAGGAGACAAAGTAAATACCTTTCGCACTAGAAAATATATATTGAAAAGACATTTTTTCTTCACTGCTATCAATCTTTGGCGCCACCTTCCCACTAATATTCAAACCATAAGCAATGCAAAGCATTTCAAAATTGCAATATTTAATCGTTTAGGATAACAAAAATTGTTTAACCACAAACTCTATAGCTTTTACATACATAATGTTTTAACTTATATTTATTTGATGTTAGTAGTATTACTTGCTTTCTTCTTATTTAATTTAAACATCATAATTTTTTTAATATCGTTTAATATTTTTCAATTCTATCTATTTTAAATTTCTTTTATTCCTTGAAATTAGTATTAAGTGATTTTATTTTTTTTTTTTACCAACAAAAATCGTATTGTGCCACATCTCCCCAATATTAGATAAGACTAGTTTCTTGTTGTACTGTATTGATTAAATAAATAAATAAATAGAAACTGGGAATTATTTCCTTCCGAAGGTAACTTTATATTATATTCAACATTTTTAATTTTTCGAATTTATTCTATGAGCTAAATTTCAGTTATGTATTTTATAAAGCTTTTTTGTAATAGTTCTCTTCCTACAATTTTATAAAATACATAACTGAAATTTAGCTCATAGAATAAATTCGAAAAATTAAAAATGTTGAATATAAATAAATAACTTATTTATATTCTTTCTGGCTCTGGCAATTTTAATAAAGAAAAAATGCTCATTGTCTGCGAGATTCTCCCTTTAACCCATCTTGTACCACTACCCGAAATCGTTAACATTTCTTTACAAATTTTGGTATGCTGGTTCCTATCAATCTCTTGATTACTGAAAATGAAAAAATGAAATGAAAAAATCGGGTGGGAATGTTGGGCGTGGTGAACTGTTGCGAAAACTCAACGTTGGCTTATAACATGCAAATCACATTTAAGGTATTAATAGTTATTATATTTAATTTTTTGCTTGAATTAAAATAAAACAACCTTTTCTTTGCATTTAAATTAAGAATATAGTGTTTTATTATAACAAAAATCTAATATAAATTTTTATAATATTTATCAAAGCACTTTGGACATTACATTTATTGCATTGCTAAACACTTTGCGAATGACATTCATTGCATCTCTTTCGTTTTCCGTCTGGAATTTTCCAAATAATATGTTCACGTATATTGCTTCGAGGTAAATTTTTTGGGTTCTTTAATTAAGTAAGCTCAATATCCTGCATTGGGTCAATATCAGGGATTTCTTGAAAAATAAGCAATTTGGTGCTATCTCAGCTTTAGAATTTATTTGGAAGGATATCATTTGCTCCTCTTAGACGGTTAGATCTTACTGTTGCACGAAACTATATTACGCTGACTAAGCAGAACAAGTAAAACGACGAAAAAAAAATTGTCGAAATATACCGCATGTTGTTCTGGACTTGAAACTGATTCCAACAGTTCTAAAACTACAGAAGCTCCTAAGCCAATTGATTTGTCATATAGTGAAGCTGAGACAGCATATGGATAAGCTTTAAGCACATATCCAGAAACTTTTGACGCGATAATGATTGCTGGACGATGGGCACACCAATGTTGGTTGAGTGAACCAATAATGCTGGATGATACCCTAAAGGATAAGGATAGCCACGAAACGTTACAAATTCTCTTTGGTAATTTGCAGTGATATGCTTTTCTAATTAGCATAAGTATTGGAAAAATTTATAAGCTTAACTCTTACTTCAGTATCAAAATATTGAAGGAATAGCTCTAAGGGTGATTTCCTACCTACATTTCCAAATATCAAAACTAATGATGTATACATTAATATTTTCTATATAAGTTTACAGATTGAGTCCACGATCTTGTTTTGAAGTTGCGGCACTGAAGATTATTCTGGATAGTCAAAGTTAAAATTGATTCGTGTTGATTTTCTCCATTTTGGAACATCAAATTTTACAAAACCAAAGAAAAAATAGAACATAGCAGCTTTATGAATGCAAAATCACCCAAAAACACGTCAATAATTCAGTTTCATTCAAGAAATAAAAAACACATAATTAAATGAAAAAAGTTCCCTCGAATAAAGGACGAGCTTAGAAGAAAAAAAGAAAAAAGTGTTTTCGCAACAATGATTTTTGGAAGATTACACTGAATAAATGGAACTATATTTTCAGTTATGGTGTTTTGATAAACGTTTTTCAAAGCTTTTACTATCTTAATTAAAGAGCGAAAAAAAAAATTTTTTTTTTGTTTAATTACATATTACGTCGTTTTTGAAAAAGCATTTTTTGGACTGTTTTTAAAGCTTGTTGATATTAATGAAACAACGGATCAATAATATTTTTAAAGTCAGAGCGTAATAGTTAAGCCCCTAAACTAAACGATAAAAAACAAAATCATACAAATCGAAGCAGTTTCAGAGTCTTTTTCAACTTTGTTCAGTCGGTTCTCTTTGCATGCAAGAGATTTCTTTCTTAAAAGCATCTTGCTCTCAAATTATATTTACAAAGTGCTGGTTCACACACGTCAAGTTTGACTCGTCAAGTCTTGAGTTTTTAGGAGAGAGGGGAAAAGAACTGGCCTTCTCTTTTCCCTTCTCTCCTAAAAGATCAAGACTTGACAAGTCAAACTTGACGTGTGTGAACCGGCACAAAGCAACAAGCTATTGTTTTTTTGTGTATGTATATATAGTTACGAAAAAAATATATTTGGTCCCCAAATGTATTGATTAAGGCAACCATTACATCATATCTAGGGATTGCTGTTTGGCTTTAACCGAAATCGAACCCTCGGTTTTAGGATTTACTTTAACAATATGTTTATGCTTAAAGAAATTGCAAATTATACATAATACTGGAACTTCATATACAAAAACTTTATACATAACAGCTTGCAACAATGGCAAGGTATTTCAAAATTCTTAAAATTCAAAATAAGTACTAAGAAGAACAAATATCACCTTTTTAACTCTTAAGTAGATTTAATTTGTGTGGCACAAACTACCAGCTGGGCCTAGCTGGGACCAATAGTATTTTGTATGGAGTTTATGTGGCTATAGAAAAAACTCACACTAACGAACCCCTGGGCAAGGCTGGGACTTATTTTATATGTATGGAGTTTTATGGCTATAGCAGGAAAATTTTGTCGGAAAGTGGAATAATTCTTCAAAAAAAAGTAAAGAAAGAATTCTTATGTGTTGCGTTTGCTTTTTGATACGTTTCATTTTGATTTTATTAACTACAGTACATACATATATAATAGGGCACAATATGAACAAAATTTTGCCAATTGCGACGCCCACGGTGTTTACAATTTTTTCTCATTTTCTTGTAAAAACACTTGGATTGAGGAAAACATAATATTTCGTTTTGATAGAAAAAAAAACTGGAAAAAAGAAATGCCTGGCCAGGCCCATATATATATTTTTATGTATGAAGTTTAACTTTGATATTTTCAAAACCGAAACCGAAACGAAACCGACCGGTTTTAATCATTTTAAAACCGAAACCGCGGTTTCACATTTTAACGGTTTTTAGCAAACTCTAATCATATCAGGGGTCAGAGCAAATTTCGAAAGACTTAAAAGTACAAAAAGTACTACAATTGGCACCAACTTTAGTAACCTTGGTCTGGTTGCCATTTGTTTTGATTTATTAATTATGAACTGGCTGATAAATGTTCCATTTCAATCGGAAATAATAAAAATTGCCTTAAGAAGTTTCGGTTTTTTTTTGAAGCGGAATCCACGTCGCACTGCAGTTTGGCGAAAATTTTATTTTATTGAAGTTAAACATGTTGGTGTCTTTAGATTTTGAAATCTCAAGTAATGAAGCTTACAATTACAGACAACTTTAGCTTTTGTGACCTTAGGGCTGGCACTAAAATGACTCTGAGCAAAATCGCCCAGATCAATGTGTGAAAAATCGCTCAAAAATTTTCCATACAACTTTTTGGTGATTTTGCATTAGAAAAAAATATAAGTCAACTTTTTCTAAAAATCTTTTTTAACATTTACATAGTTGAGGGTTGTTTGGACCACTGTGTTAAGAAGGCAAGTCACATGTGACAAAATCCTTTGATATGTGTTTGTGTATTAGCGAACTAACAGGATAATAGACAATGATGAGAGGGAAAAAAGGAATAAGTCATAATAACTGACCGAACTCCTTTAGAAAAATATTTGCCTCCTCATGTTACATTGGAAAAAGTGTTCGACGATTATAAAAATAAAGAAGGTAAATGTTCATAAGTATTTCACGATTTTGCCAGATCTACGATCGCCTACAATTTGAAATAAAAATGAGTCAATCAGAAGCAAGCCATTCGATTTCAGAAAAACTTCAATAACGACCTGGTTTTTAATATCTTCCGTACTCAAATCAATTCGAAGCGGTTTTTACAGTACGGTGAGTACGGATTTTTTTGAATCAAGTACAGAAAATTGATTCAAGTACGGATTTTTCAATCGCGAAATACTTAACTTGTCCATTTTCAATCCTGAATTCGTACTTGAAATAATCCGAGAATGAGATTGATTTAAGTAAAACTAAGTTTGAATCAAGAAGGAGAATTTTATTATGACTGATTAACACAACAACCAAATCGTTTTTTTAACTTCTTGTGTGTTTTTACTCTTAATCTTTTTTTTACTTGGTTTAGGAATTTACAACTTATTTTAAGAAATTCCGGAATTGATGTTCGAAAGTAATCCCATTTAGGTTTGTTTTAAATACTTTTTAGTGTTATTCCTGCTTGAATTTTTGAGAACGGCGAGTAAGTATAAAAAACTTAATTTATCCCGAGTGTTTTTCTTTCTGTGAACATAATTGATTTTTAGCGTTGCGGTACACTCATGCACTGTGTCTTTTGTGATTTAACCTTTAATCCTATTTTTTTTGCTTCGATTGGTGGAGTATTAAATTGGATCAGCATATTTGTATGTCTATTCGCCATTAGCATGTTGTCATCGGCATACGAAAGTTCAACTTATTTCCCATTTCCATGCCAGTTTATTCCACTGACCTTTTCAGTTACGGTATTCAGGATCAACTCCAACGCCGAAATAAAGAGCAGTGTGGATAATGCACAACCTTGTTTTACACCGCTTTCCATAAGAAAGGGAAAGCTCAGAGCGCCCCCGTGTGACACTCTCGAAACTCCTCCGTCGGTGCTATTTCTAAATATGGATATAATCATCCGGGGAATTTCATTTGCTTCGAGGGTTTTCCGATACTCTGTATTGAGAGAGTCGAAGGCCTTTTCAAATTCTGTAATTATTATTATTATTATTCAGTTGTTTCTATTTGCAGGTCACCATTTTGCGGATGTTTAATTATTGTTGGTTCTTTCCATCTTTCTCTCTTCCATATCTTCTGAAAAGTGGTTACACAAGTGTGGCGGCTGCAATAACGTCAGCTTTGAAGGAATCAGGTGCCTTGCCTATCTATAGGTCCTCTATGGCATTCTTAATTTCCATTTGTGTTGGAGAGCCAGGTGGCATGTGAATGTTTGGGCTTAAGCAGGAGCTAATTTGCAAGACATGTGGGTCATTAATGGATAATATTCATTGTACGCTCAAAATGTTACTTCCAGGCTTGAAGTTGCTCTTCTCTATCCGTAACTAAGATTTGGTCGTCATTAAGCGACTTTACCGATCCCGTAATTTCCTTTGTTATTTTGAAAAGGTTCATCATGTCTCCTTTGGAAGCAGCCGCTTACGCGCTATTACTCAAGTTTTCGAAAAATGCGTTCTTGTTCTCCCTTACTTGTTTCCTTATTTGTTTATGCAGCGATTTGTATTGGTTTTTGTAAGCCTGATTGGTCTTTTTGGTATGCATTTTAATATTTACTTCTCTGCGCTTTTCTATTAGTTTCCAACATTTTTCAGATCTCCACTCCTTTCGATTAGGTTTTTTGTAGCCAAGTGTACTTTTACAGGCACTTCTCAGTACAGTATTCTGGTTGTTGTTTACATATGAATCAATTATTGTCAGCAAGTTTTATTTTCAGTTCCTCAGATCTTAGGTCGGTAAATAGCTCTGAGCTTTTACGCTTATATACTTCGCAACAAAGGTTGAGCCATCCACGAGAGATTCATTTGTGGTCAAAGTGTGAGCTCAAATCTCTGCTTGGAGATTTCCAGGTTATTTTGTGCAGCTTTTTATGGGGGCAAAATGATCCTCCAATTTTTAAGTCCTAGTTGCTAAATATATATAAAAAGAGTTCCTCATTTTCGTTGCAGGTCTAAAGAGAGTATTTGTCTATAATGTGTTCATAACCTTCATTGCGTTAAAATCGGTCATTTGGATTATTATGTCGGTTTGATAAAGTTCCATTAAAGTTCTTTACAGAGAGTTGTAGAACATTTTCACCATCTTCAGTAGGTTGTACCACTGTTAGATTTTTATCTACAGCGTATCCTTCCTATGACTATTATCTACAGCGTATCCTTCCTATGACTATTATCGCTGAGATAGGTTTCCAAGATATGATTTTTCATAGATTATGGGAATCGTCTTCTTTGGCATTCCTGAGTATATAATCAAACCGTCGTTGTTTTTAGTCAACGTTTTATTTGATTTTTCATTTTCATTATGTTTCCTTGTAAATTCTCGAATCAGTTTAGTTTTCGGCATGAAATTGATAATAGATGATATACTTTGTTCAATCCACCTCAGTGAAAGCGGTGTAATGGGTGTGGCATCGTCTTGTTATTTTATTGACCCATTCCAATTATCGATAATTTTCTTCCGAAAAATAGACAATTGCTTCAAGTTGTCAACAAGTAGTAATTTCCATAGTTAATTTGTGTGACGGCATAGTACTGCTAATGTTTGCTTGTATTTTTACTTTACTAAAAGAAAATTTTATTTTGCGTTGAAAACAAAGGCTTTTATTAAATAAGCATCTTAAAATGTTAATATTTTTTGTCTCATTTTATGTATTTTTTAAATTCTGAATTTTTTTTGGAACGTATTCGCAAAATGTTGCTTGAATGTGTCGAATGCGAATGTCACAAATACCAGAATACGGCATTTCGAATAGTAATAATTGTAACATCACTACTTAACAGCACAATCGAAAAGCTTGCTTGAGATTTACCTTTAGTTTTAACTCCAAATTTTAATATTTTATTCAGGTTAAAGTTCATTGAATTTAATACTGTCAGAACACTCACATATGGAGTGCGATACAGACCATAGAATCATTGGATAACCTCGCATTTGCGCCCAGCTTATAAGAGTCGGCCTTATTTTTAAAAATAAAATCAGAGGAGTTATTATTTTTTCCGAACACATGCATTTAAGCTTTGAGCAACCGACATTCAACTGTCCATATGAAAAGTACTTAGGATTATTGTTCATTTAGTATGTCTAAAGAATCTGTATAATTTTTAGTTCTGATTTCTTTGGCCATTTAAGGCGGAGAATTAAAGGTTTTGTTTTAAAATTTATGTTATACTGGCTGACCCGACAGACGTTGTCCTGTCTTAATTAGGAAAAATGTTTGCGTTCGATTTTTAAAATCCGTTAAAAAGATACGAATATTTGAAAGAAAAATTAGTCAAATCGATGGAGACGTTACCTGATTTTAGGTTAATCGAAAAAAGTGGGCGGGGCAAAATTTTCTTTCCGTAAGATCCTAAGTTGGACCATGGCGATGATTTTAAAGCAAAAATCGTCCAAATCGGTCAAGCCGTTCTCAAGTTATGCGCTTAATAAAAAAAGTGGGCGTAAAAGTAGGCGTGGTACATTTTTCTTTCGATTAAACGTAAAATGGATTAATGCGAAAAAAGAAAAATTATTCAAATCGATCGAGCCGTTTTTTGATTTTAGGTAAATCGAAAAAAGTGGGCGGTGCAAAATTTTCTTTTCGTATAAATCTAAGTTGGACCATGGCGATCATTTTAAAGATGGTGCAATATGAAAATTGGATTTTGCCACGCCCCTCCGCCCGCAGACCGGAAATAAAAAATCAGACTTCACTGATGATTCCCTGAAAATTTCATCAAAATCGGACCAGCTGTTTTGGAGTCCATACGTTACATATATACATACATACATACATACACACATCCTGTTTTATATATATAGATAGATATACATATATTCCTGTTGTTACTACAAGGAGCATAGGGCCTCAAGAGGTTTCGGTACTCATTTGTTTTTAGGATGGCCAGCTGATTGGGCTTACGCATCCGATCGTGGCACTGGGTCTGCCAGCAGATCATCGGGAAACATTCTCCCAAAAAAATTTCGAGTGTTTGCAATTCTCATTCACTCTGCAGTTTTATTTGCCAATATCTTTGGCTTTTCTAAAACTTTTGGCGAGAATCTTTCCTGATGATCTGGCGTAAGCAACCAGTGAAATACGCTTAGAAACTAGCTTATCCTCCAACAATAAATTTCAGGCTGTTATTAAAAATAAAAATTGCGAATTAAGGACGACAAGCAAAATCTTATTAATTAGAAATTTTGTATTCCCAAAAATTACTTTGAAATTTTTTAATTAACGTCACAAATTTTTTAATTAAAATCAGTTTTTGTTTTTTTTCTGTGCAATGTTTGATTTTTGCCGCTGTTAAAACAATATTCCCTAATTAAACATTAACAAATACATAAAAAGTTAATCATTTTAAAACAACACAACTAAATTGATAAAATTTTCTGGTTAAATAAATTTGTCCTAAGAGCCCAATCCCATAAAGTAGTCGAAAATCATAAATTGATATATCAATATATACATCAATATATATATATTTATATACCTATAAAGATATAAAACTAAAAATATATTTATTTTTACATACTTGATTTCTTAAAATAAAAAGGAAAATCAATTCTCCATGATCTCGACAAAAATCAACGATGTCAATACTTTATATGAAAACGTTTTAGTTTTACAAAAAAGAACATGATATATTTAATTTAAAGTTCTGAATTCATCTGTTTGTTAAAAAAAATATTTGAATTCCTACACAAAACATAAATTAATTTAAAAGTTAATTCAATTTTCACCAGTAAACAAATTAAAAGTATTCACTTGATAGAATGTTTTATAAAAGCTGATTTTATTTTTGATTAATGGTATAATTGATGAACAATTTTGAAGATAGTTAGAAGTAATAAAAAGGGATTTACGTTTTGAAATATTGAGGAGGTGCACCAAAAGTTAATTGGCAACAATGGAACGTTTTTAAGTTCCAAGATCTTTAAAACTTTTTAAAAACTATAAAATCATTTTGTAATTTTTTGTAAAAACCTTAATTCCCGGAATCCAAAAAAATGGCCTTCTTTTCCCGGAAAGAAAAAAAAGTTCGGAAATAAAAAACGCCTATTCGTTACACAAATACGAGTACTTGATTCTTGTAACATGAATGATTGGTTCAAATTGTTTCAATAGTTTTAGACTTATCGCTGACACGTTTTGAAAATGGGGGACTTCAACGTGAATCTGTAAAAAGTTGATGATTTTTTATGTCTCATTAGAATACTTATGTAGGCATACAGTGAATGTCAAAGGAAAGTGTACATACAACTTGTTTTCATATTATAATCATTTTATTTACATAGAAAAAAACTATTTTCTTTTTAGTTTAAAGCTTCGTACAGACGGTGGTCAGATCTTACAATGTTGTCATTAAAATTGCCCAAAAACGTCTCGCAACTGTGTAAACATTGTAAGCTCAGTTTCATTTGGCAGTTGTGTAAACTAAATGCATCTGACAATGGTATCATTGTCAGAAAAATGACAACATTGTAAGATCTGACCACCGTTTGTCTGTACGAAGCTTAAGTATCATTAACAAAACCTAATATGTATTATGCTCTTACAATAGCTAAACAAAAATTCAAATTACAGTAAAAAAGAAAAAAAAAAAAAAACAAAATTCGCGTCAAAATTCGTCATAGTAATTTTGTAGTTATATGTAAATTTGGGGGATTTCATGTCAAGTGACCCAGCTTTTGAAACCGATGTCGTCTTTCTATCGGGATGAAAACAAGGTTAGTGCTATTGGGAAGTGGTTTTTTACAATTTTTCAACATCGGTCAAGAACTCTTTGAGTTAGAGGGTGTCAAACATTTTGGCCAAACATGTGTTTTTTCCTACCCATGAAACTTATAACCTATTAGCACCTATGACCTTGGTGCTTATTTCATACCGATTGGATTAGACAGGTTTTCAAAAGTTGGGTCACATGAAATCCCCCCTATGTACATATATAATTGGTTTATAAGGTACTTGCTTTTGTGTTTTACCCTTCGGCCACACGATCAAGTTGTTCTTGATACTCTTTAACATATACTGCTTGACAAAATTTACATAAATTGAAAGCTGTGACGTAGGCTGCATTCAATTTTTGAGCAATTTACTTTCAAGATGTCATCAAGAAAATAATTTATAAAGACAAACGAAAAATTTGCTCACTAACCTTGAAATCAGCTGTTTTCTTGAACGTAAATTGAATCACTCACTGGAAAGAGAATTTTAAAGGCAAGTTCGTATCAATTTTTCAAAGTATGAGTGTATTGGTAAAAAGTGTGAGTGTATTAAAACTTGATAGGCAAAACTTGATCGTGTAACCCTCAAGTTAAACGGGTGAACTTCAACACCAAAATGGGCAAACAAACTGCAATTGAAACAAGAGTTAGAGTTAGTGATAAAATAGAAATATAAAGGCAAATCGAACCGGAAAATCGCATAAAGAAATTATAGACAATCAGAACGAATTAAGAAGACCAACCCTGATACCAAAACGTCTTAACGGCCAGGAAATACGGTCAATTATGGGAGATGAACGAAAAGATCAAACTTTAAGTGCAGTGACAATATCCGAAAATTGGAAAGACTTTTCTGGTGAAAAAGTGTGTGTCATTACGGTTCGCCGAGCATTACATGCAAACGGTCTACATGGAAGAGTTCCCAAACCATGGCCCAATTAGTAGGCCCGCCCGAAACGCCTGCTGATTTTTTTGCAGAGTTGTGTTTTTTTCGAGCAATTGTTTTTGACAACTCAATGAAATAAATAAATTAAAATTAGATTAAATCTTTACAATTACGCAAATTAATGCATTTGGTTTTTCATCGTTAACATGATTTACGCAACAAAAAAAAAAAAAAAATGCGTGTTATTTTATTATTGTTGCATTGTTGTAGTTTTATGCAGACCTACTAATTGGACCATGATCCAAACGAAAAAAAAAACAAAGAACAAATTTTTGGAGCAACATACTAGGTATACTTATACTTTTTGCGGACGAAAGCAAATTTGAGAGTTTTGCATTTTGGCGGTTCGTTAATGGTGTGGGAGTGTTTAGCTACAAGCGGCTTGGGCAACCTCGTGTTTATTGGCAAAGCCTGGATCGAAAATCGATCTTCAAACAAGGCAACGAAAATAAGAATACTCCCACGATACTCAAAGAATGGTTGGTGCATCACACACTAAAACAGCTGGATCAACTCCCAGAGTCGCCGGACCTTAAACCTATTGAATACCTGCGGAAGCATTTTAACAGACAAATCAAAAAAGGAAATCAAACAGGAGGAGCGGTTCAAGATCCGAATGGAAGTTCCTACCTACATTAAAATTGGTAGAATCAATGTCAAGGTGGGTGCACCGGTTTTAAAATCAAAAGGAAATCATTTAAAGTAGGTAGGTATTCGACATTATTTTTTTTTTTTTAATTTCCATAAACTGTACTTTTTTTTTGCACGTAAAAAATGGAGCATTTTTGTTTTTCTTGTTTTGAAGTAATTTTATTTATGTTTAGATATTGGTAGAGTATAATACCTATAAGGTTTAACAAATGATACTTAAACTGAGATCAAAATCTTTCTTTAGTACCTATAGGTAGGTACCTATAAATGAAATAATTAAAATATAAAAACAAGTTGTACACCTTATTTTGACGCTCACTGTATATGTATGTAGGTGTAGTTGTTTCTTGTTATTGCGACAATTTTTGTAATTTAAAATTGCATACAGCCTCCTATCCCCCAACCACCCTTTCATTTAATTTGGGGTGTGGGTTAAAGAAAAATTACAATAAACAACGAACGACATCGAGTTTAAATAATAAAAAAGAACAAAAATAATACAAAGTAATAACCTCTCACTCTGTCACCTGCTACTGGAACAACCTTAAAAAAACACTCAAACACTCCGATTGTTAAGCATCTCTACTCATTTGCTAGTAAAATCCAAACACAAAAACAAACATGCACACAGCGAAAAATTTCCCCTCAATGTTATTCAAATTAAAAACGAAAATTAAACAACCAGCAGCATATAACGCATAAAGCATCCCAATCAACCATCCATCTAACCATCGAAACGACAAAGTTAACGCTGATGTATACGACAACAGCGAGGCTGGCGTTTACAATGCCGCAGCCGATGTCATGCAAAACACAAATTCAATGTTTTTCTCTCTCTCGTTAAGCAGACTGTTTGTTGCTAAAAAGCTCATTAATTTACAGCAATCAACAAAAAACAACAGGAGAAAAAACCTGGGGGAATATTATTGACTCTGCTAAAGCATCTACGAGATGGATGGATGCTTCCTTTTGTTTCTAGGCAGTGTTACCATTTCACATTAGAAGGAAATAAAAAAAAATGTTTTTCTATACCTATTAAAAATGCAAAATTCAAATTTAAGACATGAAAGTATACGAAAACTACTAGTGAGGAAAACTATTGACAATCTTTGACGGTTTATTAGATTATCGGCAATTTAAGGTTTTTAGAATCAAAATTTGTTTTAAACATTTTTGTAAAAGTCAAGTTACAAAACGTTTTAGAAAATTCTTCAAATTTGTTTTCGTCTCTTAACCCTTAACCAACACAAGTGACGAATTGAGGGTACATATACTCAGTTTGTTATACCGTGTGTAACACCAAGAAATACAAATCTATTATCTAGGAGCCCGAACATTGTGTGAAACCTACCAAAGCTAACTCCTCCCATAGCTGGACATCTTCCATAGCCGGCCATATTTTGTTGATCCAAGCTGTTCCTTAATTTTTTTCATACAAAAATATTCTCATAACCGGTTGTGGACACTAAATTTTAAATTTTGTATAGCCTTGACCGAATGTAAAACGGTACTTATGCATACATATAAAAGTTTGGCATTCAGTTTGTAATTTCTACAACATTGATGTAAGACTATGTCCGTCTGTCTGTTGAAATGGGTTTTCCGAGGACCACAGATTGTTATATATTTATGTTACTTCTGCTCTGCTAAATTGTTGTTCTTTAGCCAGATTGGTCAATAAATACCTGAAATATAAGCAAAAAACCACGACTTTCTTTTATACCCTACACCAAAAGTAACAAAGGCACATATTTGCCTTGCATAAATTGTTTTTTTTAATGTCTAGACTTTTGTTGTTGCTTTTTTAACACAGAAACTAGTTTTTTATCACTAGAAATCGAATTGCTAATTTGAGATTCTAGTCCCTTACGCAACAAATACAGTGTAATCTCTATTAAGGACCACATATTTTAACGTTCTATAAAGAGAATATTACGTTCTTTTGTAAGGGCATCTCCTTTGTACGGACACTGTTATGGTAACTTTGGTGTGCGGTCATGGAAGAAAAACATTCCAATCCAAAGGCTTATTGTTGGAAAAAAAATTCCAGGAATTTCCCTGAAAAATGTTTTTTAAATTCCAAGAAGATTTCGAGAACAACAAAGAGCACCGATGATTTATTTAGCCCTTCATCTAAACCAAACCGTGGAAGTTGATTATCGGTCACATGAATATAAAAACTCTAGTTATGACTTCTTATCTAAACGAACCCCTACTAAATTGCGTGTGCTATTTAGACGACGTAATTAAGACTAAAGGCCTAACCAGAATGTGCATAAACAAACTTAAGCTACTGTCAAAAATAAAACAAAAAGCCTCTCAAATGCATTTAAAATAACAAAAACAAAATAAAAAAAACATTGATTCCGTACGGAATGAGCGATTAAGCAAATGACAGTTTTATAAAACTTAACATAAAGTTTCCTTAAGTTCAATTTGGTTTGACACATATGATTTACATGTAATTGCTCAGTAGCTTAAGTCACGTTATTCATAATCTGGTTGGGCCTTAATCATTCGAGTCCGTCTGTCTTTAATTGGTTATTTGAGTGTTAATTGCTTGAAAATCGATATTTCGAAAAAATGTGTTTGATGTAATTTTTTTAAACCAAAGTTTCTTGCAAGTAGGTACATAAAGAACCAGAAAGAAAGTTTAGTCGATCAAGCCCGAACATGTAATACCTCTCACCACGATATACAAAAATGTTTTTGAGAGTGTACCATATATGGGACCTATGGGTCATCATGAAACCGGTAAAAGAAAATTAAATAATGACGTTGAGAATTTTCTGTGCAGATATTATCTTGATATCTATATCCAATTAAGATTTATTCGCCATATAGCGATTTTTAAGAGGGGGCTTGTATGGGATCTTTAATCAATTCTTGACCTACCAGTATAAAATTTTGCCATTAAATAGCTTTAATAAAAGTTAACGTTGCCAATTTTTGTATAAAGGTATACCAAGTTATGGTATAAGAAGCTATTTTCGAGGGCAATCTTTGTATGGGAGCTGTGGTCAAATATCTACCTATTTAAAAAAAAAAAAAATATAATATGGGGTATGTTGCAATAAAATATTTTCGATGCAAGTTTTATCAAAATACCTACATCATAAGATACTAAAGAAGCAAAAAAACTATATTTCGCTTGTGAGAAGGGGTTAAGTAAAATTATGGACCGATTTTCACAATTTTCAATAGGTTTCATCCTTATGACTATTAAAAAGTATGTTTGTACAAATTTTCATCCAATTATCTTAAAAGTTGCTACTATATTTTGCTCAAACGGGTTTAATGGACAGACAACTAGACAGCCGGACGGAGGCACAAATATAAAATATTAAAGAAAATTTGGCAAAAAAAAATGGTTAATGGCTAAATTTAGATTTTTCATGGCTAAACGTGATAAAAATGGCTTGACCTAGACCCAAAATGGCTAAATTGGCAACACTGTTGTTGTGCTCGCAAAAAAATGCTCAGGCCATGAGACCAGTCTGTAAATAAAAGCAAGACGTGAACTACTTGGTCTGAACGCAAGATCATATTGTAACAATTCAGTAACAATGTGCACTATTTGCGACCTAAAGGATGCAGAAGAAACCTACCACTTTATGGGTGTTTTCCCAAATTTCAAAGCGATTAGGCTGAATATTTTTTGAAAAATTTACCTTCGTGTGGAGGAGGTTATTCGTATTCTAAATGGACTCAATTTTCGTTCTCAATTTATATTTATAGAATAATTTTGAAAGATCAAAAACTAATTACACTGTGCTAGTTGGAAAAAACAGACCAGCTGCGCACCTGGCGTTTTGACATAATTCGGGTACGCTGACTCCAATAATGCGAACCGTTTTTTTTAGGTTAACTCTTGTTTTCGAGATATACCGTTATTTAACAATTTTTTTCTCCTAGGAGCAGTCATTTTTGAAACATTCAAAAAAAAAATTTGGTTTTTTTGCAAAAATTTCGAAATTTTTGTTTTTTAAAAATTCGTAAATAATTAAAAATGCAGCTAGGCTTCTAATTTAAGAATTTAAACCATACCGATCAGGCGGTTAAATGAAATTCTAAAATGTGGCTTCTGCAGTGCCTACGATGCCCTATGGATGGGTCAAATTTATAACCAACACCACTTTCTTGTTATCATACTTCCCGATTTCTAAGATGAAAAAAAAAGAAAATAAACTAAAAGCTGTAGGTATAAAATTTTAATTTAAATACACTTCACTTTCCACGCCCATTTTAAAAATATACTTTTACACAAACGTAAATTAAAAATTTTACATAAACCAAAGTTCATGTTAATCGATTTTTTAGACGGAGAGAAGTAGGCGTAAAATAAGGCGTGGTGTGGGTTTAGATATACTACAGTAGACGCTAGCTTATATGAACTTATTCAGACAGGGGCTGTTCACTAAATGGAAAAGTTCACATAATCGAGACAATATAAAATAAGTATTTCAAATCATTATTAATATGTGTACAATTAAGGTGACCATACGTACTTTTTTTAGAGGACAATCATCTATTTTAACTGGCTGTCCTCTATAAACTTTTATCATCTTTTTTCACTTTATCACTGGTTTTTTCTGTCAAGTCGTATGGAAAATGTCGTGCCATGCTTGTTCTGTTCATATTCCTACTGAAATCTCATACACTTGCAGTATAAATTTTTGAATAAGTTAATGCAATGAATTTTTAAGTTTCATTACATTTTTTAACTAATTTTACTTAAGTAAATGTAAATTTTTTTATATCGTCGGCTTAATATGCAAACCTGCTAACTCCCTTTCAACAAATTTTACAGGAACAACTTTTTATTTTTCTTATTTGCTGCTTGAGAGGAAAACCAAAAATATGGTTGATTTAACACTCAAATTATAGAAAAAACTACATATATGCTGGTCCACGATACATATCTTTCTCTACCAAACGGCATCCAAATCCCAATTTACTTAACAAGTGTATTTAGCAGGTTTGCATATTGAGCCGACAATTTGTATTTTTTATTTTAATTACTTTACATATATAAATATGGGAATGTAAATTTGTCTGTAATATATTGGTAATTCCACAGAAATGTCTACTTTTTGTCACGTAACGTCACCAACCATTTTTAATTGTTTCCCAAAGAATAATGAACATTTTATTTACTTTTTTGCATTTGGGTGTAGAGCTCAACTAGGTTTTCATTTAGTGAAAGAGAGGAAAAATTTGAACAACGTGGTTCTAAAATACAAGAATAATTGCTAGGTGACGTGACGTGACAAAAAGTTATCTTTTCTGTGGAAGTGCCCATATGTAAAACATCTTGAAGTCAAAAAAAAATTTTCCTTTATGTCCTCTATTTTTCTTTTCAAAACCTGGTCGCCTTAGTACAATGTACACTGTACATACATAACCTACATTAAGTTTTTATTTTAAATTAGTTTGTTAATAATAAAAGTACATGATTGTAGTCGGTCATATTTTTTTGCGTTAAGGGATTTCTATGATGCCTTGTCCCTGCAATTTCGCAATGCCAAATATCAATATCAGATACAATATTATTTTCACTCCAAGCAATAACCATTCAAACACCAACCATCTTACAAATGTTCCTTTGCATTCGTATATACACATTTACTAGCTTTTTTCGGGGAAGAACAGATTTCTAATAATGGTTGTTTTTTATAGAGTGAAACAAGTTTAAATCATAATAAAACAAGGAAATATATTTTTAATATCAATGAAACGGGCTTTATTGGAAAGAAAATTTTATGAAATTTTAATATGATTTCTGCCATGGCTGGCGTGTAGAAGGCTCCGACTTTCAAAAACTTTTCGCATTCTGACCATCATCGTTTATGAAGACATATGGGCCAATGACTCCGCCAGCCCATAAAGCGCACCAAACAGTCATTTTCTGTGGATGTAATGGTGTTTCGACAAAAGCTGGTGGATTCTACTCACTCCAAATGCGACAATTCTACTTATTTACGTATCCAGTAAAGTAAAGGGCTTCATTGGAAAACAAAATTTTGAGAACAAATTCAAAATCAATTTGTGCTTCAGCCCATCCGCTAAATTATTTTGATTAAAAATTTCAACAATTTGCGCGTTGCTATATTCATATAAAGCCATAAGCCGATTCATAATGAAACTTCAAAGCAATCTAAACAAAAAGCAACTATCATCTATTAAATGGGTGCTCATATAAAGCAGTGATGCCAAAGTTGTGATACTCTAAAAAAACACCCTTTACAACAAATAGTTACAAAAAAATCAGCGGTTGCAAGCTGTTTACATAACCCCGGGTCTCCACGTAGCAATATTTATTGCGGCAAACGTCAAATTTGATTACTCCATAAAATTTGCGACGTATAGACCGCATATTGCTATGAGTGGCAATCCATTACGCAATGATTGCTCTTCTTATTGCTTGAGCAATTATTGCTTAGCAATCTGCTGTCAAATCAGTTGTAATTTTTATGACATTTCATTTCTCTGTACGGTTGTTTATTTGTTAGTGTGTTTATTTATTAAAAAAGCAATTAAGAAAAAGCCGCCAAGTGAAAAAATACTTCAACAAAATACAGAAAAAGTGTTTATACCTATATTATATTTTAAAATAAACGTCAATATTAACAAAAACAAACGACACATTTTTTTTTTTTTTTTTTTTTTGTATATTTTTATTTTTTCAATAGAACAATACAAGTTTTAGGCTTTTTTTCATACGCAAGCAAACAAAAAAGTAATACAAAACACAGCTACGACAATTACAATTAATTATTTTATTTTATTTTATTAATTTAATTTATTGATTTAAAAAGAAAATTTAACAATCACTTCAAAACACAACATGAAACATTTGTTATAAAAAAGGCACAAAACTTTATACAACTACTCGCGGTGAAAATTGCAAATTTATGGCAAAGCAATATCAAATGTTCTCCAGCAATATAATCAGCAATTATTGCTCCATTGTTCTGTCATTGTTCTGCCGACGTTATTGCTTGTACTTAGCAATAAAAATTGCTACGTGGAGTCCCAGCGTAATAGAGATAGGTTGTGTTCACTCTTTAGAACCTCATGTGTAAAAATTTTGTTGTTCACTATTCTGGATGTTCATATAACTGGGTATTCATATAACCGAGCGTCTACTGTACTCTTGTCTACACTTCCATTTTATAAAGTCTTGTGTCTTGACGTTCGTTGGAATTATTCTTGCATCTCATTTTAAAATTATTCCGTACTTTTTTGATATTCAGACTTTTTTTAGGGGTAAACGGTTGAAAACTGAATTTTGGAACTAACCCAAAAAAAATATGGTACTTTTTCGAACTTCGAACAGTTAAGGGGTGAAATTGTTAACACATATTAGGTACTTTTCTCCAATCTTGGAAATATACCGTAATTCAAAATGTTTTCAGTTTTAATTAATAATAATTGATAGTAAATAAAATATTAAAAGTTAATAAATGGACTTTTTTTCAAATATACTTTTCCTTTTTTTGGAATTTTGTTTGTTTTTTATTTTTGTTTCAACGTAAGGCAAAAAATATTGCTATTAGAATATGATTCGAGAACTTTTATTTTTTCTCATCCATCGGTGACCCACCCAACCTTTTACATACTTCAATACTGTTAAAGGTGCTATCAGACGGGATGTATTTTACATATGTACTGTCAAATTTTCCATCTGTAAAAGTTGTACACATCGTGTGATACATATGAAACTTTGCATGTGTAAAATACATGTGGAAATACATATGTAAATTTTTCGATTAGAACACGCTCTATTTTCCTGTGGCAAACATAAACAAAACAGCTGGTTTGTTTTGAAACGTAAGCAAAAGTCAGCTTTTGTTTACATTTATAGGTTATGTCATAAGGAAAAACATAAGCAGGTGTGATAGCAAAAATTATGAATCGTATGTAAAATGGGAATTTTGACATACATACGGAATTACGTATGGGAAAGAAAAGTGACAGTACATATGTAAAATACATCCCGTCTGATAGCACCTTAAGTATCGGGTATTTAGGTAGTCATAATACTCACAGTACTAAAAACTACACCTCTACCCATGTTCTGTAACTTTAGTGAGACTTCTTGCATCGAAAAGATGTGAAACAAAATATTCCACTTTTCTCGAAAAGTGAGAAAATGTGTGTCTGTAACTCATGTCGAAAACTATCAAAAGAGATTACGTCGTAACGTTATAACTGTCTTAACATTGCACTCGAAGCCGATGTGTAATCGAAAACGTTGAGAACGCCAGTAACACATATCGTTGACGGCGACCAACATTTACTAAAATTTAACATTTTTCAGCAACGGCGAATTTAATGTTTGTTGTTCGGAAACAAGCTTTGAAAACATTCGTATATTTTTTTAAAAATGTTAAAAGCAAAATAAATAAACAATGAAAAAATTATTATCATTATTTTCTCGCCCCATTTTTATTCGTGAGTTTATTTGACAGTTTAAAGCGGGAACTTTTCTCATCAAAATGTTACAGTCACACTTTTTCTGTAAATTGGCAAGTAATTTCCTTACGTGACAGCTTGTACTCGCCAATTTGTACTTGCTATTATTAATTCGCGCTGAATTGCAGCAATGAATACAAACAACAAGAACAGCAAGTGGTATTAATTGCTTAGCTGCGCTTTTAACTGCTAATTAAAGGCCTTTAAGTCGAAATTTATACATGTTTATATAGGACAAAACATTCAACGACCATTAGAGGATAAGTCCGCTAGATTGATAACCGTTTTGGGTTGATAATCAAAACCAATTTAAAAAATTATTTAAAATTGCAATAGAATATCTTATAGTCCCTGCTACTTCGGTTCCTTCAGAAAGGTACTTATCAATTTTTAAAAAACTTTCATCTAAAATAACGTGCGTATAAACATACGTCTGTCTCTGCATTCAATATAGTGATAAAAACAACGAACTGTTGCCTGATAAAAAAAACTAGTTAAAGTTTTCTTGCACAAGTACAAACATTGAGTCGATAGTAATATCGATATATCGATAGTGAAATCTGAACTATCGATAAATATCGATAGTTGAAAATAGCACTCCATGAAACAGCTGTTTCAAAAATTCTTGCAAGTAAAAATTTTACCAGCAAGAATTTTTTTGTCTCTCAATTTATTACTCTCTTTTGCCGGTCTCTACTTGCAAATTTGTTTTTGCTTAATGAACACTTTCCAGTAGCAATTGCTAAAAATTTCCAACAATTTTAAGTAAATGAACACAGCTAATAGAAATTTTTATTACGCTATTAAGAGTTTTTTTTTTTTTTGTTTATTTATTTATCAATACGTTTTTCATCACAATATTTGTATTGTCCCAACGTCTTATGACATTGCTTAGACGAGTTGGCACAAATAAATTCAAAATAATAAATTAATTAACAATATGAGATCAATAAAAAATTTCATTTAATGTAGGTTTAGGTTTAAAAAAAAAAATAAAAAATTATAAAAAGAAATAATATTTACATCTAAATTATTTAGCAAGTGCTTTTTTTAATTCAATTTAAAAGTTGATATTGTATCAACGCATCTTAAATTCTGTGGTAGATTTATAAATTCCCAACAACCAAAATATTCATCTTCTGCTTAAAAGTTTCCAGTTTGCATCTTGACACTCTTAGATTTGATTTGTTTCTTGTGTTCAAAACTGTTTGATTTCTTCCAAATAATATCGTATTATGACCAATATTATGTAAAACACGAAAATTAGCAGTTGCATTTTATTTAATCCATTTATTGGCAAAACATTTTTTGACACATCTTAATTAGGGACGCCAATTCCGAAATCCTGACCTGGTTTGCCTTTTTTTATAAATAGAAATTCATCATGACATTCCCCTTTGAGAGGATAGGGAACACGATATTGATCTTTAATATTTATTTGATTAACTCTGTTAATACTGTCATTGAAAACAGAAGAAGAAAGTTAAACTTTGCTATTCTTTTTAAGTGTGTCCAACAATTTTAAAGAGATTATAACGTGAGAAGTGCTAAAAAAATTAAAGAAGAAAATTTTTGAAATGCACAAAACACTCTTAACAGGGTTAGGATTATTAAAGTCTTTTTCGAGAGTGTGCACATAACGAGCCCTTACCGCTAAAATAACGTAAGCGACATCATTTTCAATTTTGGTTTTTTTTATAAATGGCTTTATTGGCAACACTTGCATCAGCTCCTAAAATGTCATGGTCAAAAAAGGTACCTTTATGATTTTGTAGCAAGAACAATTTTATCGTAAGGGACAAATTTCATACAAAATTTATATGAAAGAAATAAAAAAAAAACTCTCTCCTGTAAAATTTGACCTTTGGCGCTTACGTTATTTTCGGGGTTAGGGCGCGATAGGATTTTTATGGTTAACTTAATGATTTGATTTTGCTTATTACTTCCGTTTTCGAATTTCAATTATTCATTTTAATTCATTAATTAAAAATTTTAATAGAATCTTATAAACAAGTCAATTACAAGTTTGCTCTATGCAATAACAGACAATATTAATTATTATTAACTATTTTTTCGAATGTGCTTCTATGAGTTGAATTTTAATTTATGAGGATTTTTAGTCTTATTCGAAAAAATGGTAAATATAATTATAATTTACTTATGAAATGAAATAATTCCCACATTCTAACAGAGGTAATTGATTAAAATATAGATTTTATGGTTATTATTATTTAATTGAATCAGTTAACACATGGTTTGAAATCGTACGTTGTTTTATTTTTATCATTAATTAAGAAAAAATCACAATTTTAAATTTGTACAATTTTCAGTTATCAATATATGAGTCGTTTATTTTAAAAGTGGGTTAAGTCCATTTTTTAAAAAAAAGTAATTAAGATAACAATAATCGCAATCCTATATAATCTTTTTTTTATAAACAATTTAAGTCTAGTATCATTAAAATCGCCATGATTTTTGCACTTGAAAATTAGTTAGCTAACGAAATCCAAAAAAAATATTTTGAAACCGGTTTAAGTCCACAAAAAACTTTATTAACTAACCTGAAAACTGGAAGAAGCAATTCATAAAAGATTAAAAAACACTAGTGGCTAGGGCTTCCAATCGGGAAATCCCGAATCTCGGGATTTCTGATTTCTAATTGCGGGATTTTCGAGATCCCGATTTTTTTATATTCTTTATTATTTTTACATTTTTTTAATTTCTTGTATAAACGTGTATTTGTTGACAAAAAAAGTTTAAAATACATTTGAATAGATTTGAAATACATGTGGACAATTTTAAATTGTATTTGAAAATTTTTAATAGGCATATTCGGACAATTTTAAAATATATTTGACAAATAAAAAATATTTGGATAATTTCAAAATACATTTAGGTTTTTGATATGTCAGTTAAACTTAATCTGAAAACATAGTTGTGCCGCCATAACAAAGTTTGTATACATAATTTTGACGGAACAGCTTAGCTTTGCTTAAAATGTTGGTCTTTAATACAACTCAACTCTAGTTCAGTTGAAATTTTGCAGTTTTTGTATTATGATTTACAACTCTGTGTTAGTGCGGTTAACAAAAACATTATTTCATAGATATTCCGCACAAGCTTTTTTCACATGCGTTTTAAAAGCATTTCACGTGAAATGTTGAACAGAGTACCAGGCTTTATGCAATAAGTCGCAAAATGGTTTCATTCATTCAATAAAAAGGTGAACTAACCTATAGGAATAACAGAAGCAGCATTGTACAATGTTGCCGACACATTTCACTTTTATTATTGTGCAAAAAATTTTTTATTGAAAGTGTATGAGCCGCTTTACATTGTCTTTATGAATTTTGATCAATTAATAACACTACGTGACAATTTTTTTACCAAATGAATTGGACGCCTAATCTTTATGTAAATCTTTATGAATCCGAATATGAAGTCAGAATTGTCAAAAGTAGAACAGTTTTGGAGATATTCCAAAATAACCGTTATTTGTGTTTTTAAAAATGATGCTGTAACTGAAATGCAAATATTCAAAAAAATAAAATTTTAGCCTATTTCAATACGAACATTTTGTGCCCAATAGGATCCTGATCGGTGCAAAAATGACAAAGTAACAGAAGATTAATTGAATTAACCCACAACAAATAAATATAAAAAGCTAAATTTTTAGTAAAAATAAATATTAAAAATTGCTAAAAACTATTGAATTTCTATGTGGGTTAATTTACTAAATCTTCTGTAGCTTTGTCATTTTTGTACCAATCTATGTCTTGTTGGGCGCAAAATGTTCATATTAAAATAATCTGATGTCGCATTTAATAAAACATTAGGATTTTTTAATCATTGGTTGAAAAAAATAACTTGAAAAGAGCAAAATTGAACAAAATCATAAAATTTTTAATGAAGCTTGAACTTTTGTCCCCTGTTACTCTGTCATTTCTTCTCCAATCTTCACTAGCAATTCATGGTTATTTTAGAAATATTATAACCTTTCACTAGAAAGAAAGAATTACATAATCCGTTTAAAATTTTTAAAGATATTTGCATTTCCGTCACATCATCTTTTTTAAAAACACAAATAACAGTTATTTTGGAATATCTCAAAAACTGTTCTACTTTTGACTTAATATTCGGATTCAGCGAAAAATTTTACATAAAGATTAGGCGTCCAATTCATTTGGTCACGACTTTGTTGAAATTTTGTCACGTAGTGTAACTTAATTTTTTTTTATTATATTTTTACAAATAAATAATATACGTTCATGAAATGTGTATTTTATTTTATTGGGTATAAAAAAAGTTTTAAAAACCCGAAATATCCCGAAATTTTTTTTAAAATCCCGTGAATCCCGTGATTCAAAATATCCCGAAAATCCCGGGATCCGGAAATCGAAATCCCGAAATATTTTCTTCAATCTCGAATCCCGGGATTCAGAAAAACCAATCTCGGAAGCCCTACTAGTGGCGTGCCTGTAAATTGGCTAACGATATGTTGGATGAGATTTATAAAAAGTGAACCCTATAAAATGTTTTATAAAGAATCTTTGAAAGTGGATAAAGAGTTCAAAATACTTGACTTATAACCCTGTCGGGGAAGACCAAGGAACTTCAACAAAATTAAATTAACACCATTATTCAAAAATGTACGTCCCATTTCAACTCCTAAGTATAAGGATATGATGGAGTTACTAAAGTATATACCACCTAAGCACCATGAATATTTTAACAAAACCTCACACATAATCTAAATGAGGAGAAATAATATGGCAAACTCTTTAATATTCTACTTAATAAATAAATGTAAATTTAATTTTTTAATAAATAAATTCATATTTATTTTCAAAAACATTTTTTTTATTACATAAATAAAAATCTGTATCTAAATTGAAAGCTTCCCTATTTATTTTAATGCTATTACATTCACCTACTTCAAACATAAAATATTTACAAAATTATTTTATTAATTTTGAAAGTGGCTTAAGTCCATTTTAGGTTCTGAAACACAGCTTATTTTTCTAGTAAAGTTAACAAAACGTATTTCGTTATATATTCTAACATGTTTAAGGTCACAAAGCCTTAAAAAAATTATTAGCACTTAACAATATTTTTGAAACAAATCAAACACGAACCCTTAAATATCTCAATACAAGAAAAAATGGACTTAAACCATTTTCAAAATACACGACTCATATTTATGTTTGTTATATTAGTTTTAACTTTTAAATAACAAATTTATAACAAAACTTTTGTTTGTAAGCCGCTTTTAAAGACGTCTTATTATTTTCAAGAACCCCGAATCCCGAAAAATCCCGGGATTTGATTTGTTGACATCTAGAATTCCGGGTTTGTAAAAACTAGTCCCGATTGGCATCCCTAATCTTTATATAATAAAAAAAAGGAGAATGCATAAGTGGTAAATTAAAACTAGTGGTACCTAATTTGAATTAGATTTTAATGTCTAAAAATCAATTTTTTCAAACAAATCCTTTTAATAGGAACATAAAATTTAAGGAGAATATGTTCCACAAGAAATTTTAAAGACTCAAAATTAGATTTTTTTAAATAACTTTATTTGCTTTAAATTATTAAATAAGGGCTATAGAAGCAATGGTGGCCATCGCTATTTTTTAAACCAATATTATAATAGCGAATTTAGTATGAGTTTTGCAAAAGTGCGAATGCAAAATATCGTAGCTCTTTTGTTGAATCCAACAAAAAAATACACAGAGTTTCCGTTAGCGTTTTCTTTTTTTAAGGGGGCTCCCATACAAAATGTTCAATGTAGACTAAAAATATATTTAAAAGAAAGTCCCATAAATGCCCAGGAGTCGCCCCTAGTAAGCGAACATGAATGGCCGACCTCAATAAGTTTTTTGTTCTTAAAATTTTCTCGAGACATACTTGCCCCTTATCTCCATCAGCGTTGCCATTTGTCAAGATTTCCCTTTTTTTGCAAGTTTTTTGAGAAGCCAAAAAGATTCTTATTTATTTAAAGTTTTTTCAAGTTTTTAGTATGTAAAAAAATTGATGTAAACAATAATACTTACCTTAAAAAACCCAAAGATATTTATTTAGGTGCCGAAGTAATTTCAGCACTACCCAGCAAAAACTTTACTTACAATCCTACTTTTAATGACTTCAAGAATTCAGTACTTTGTAGCTTTATTCGCCACTTTTTGGATTATTAGTTATATATTAAATAATAACTTTATTATTATATCTTAAATATACAGAAAAATTTAAATTTTCATTATGACAATAAAAATGTCATTATAGTCAAAAAACATAGTTTTTTAATACAAAAACTACACTGCCCCGGTAGACTAGCTGGTAGCGAGCTAGTCTATCAGCACCGAGGTTGCGCGATTGAATCCCGCCAGAGACAGAAAAAAAAATAAGAAAAAAAAAATAAAATTAAATTTAAAAAAATAAAAAAAAAAAAAATTTTTACTTTATTGACTTTGTGTAACTATATATTTTTATAAAAATGTTAAGTATAAAAAAAACATATTATTTTTTAGATTATAATAGGCTAAATTATAAAGGATTACTTTTGGGGCATCTCGAACAAAAATAAGTACTTTTTCTAGTTGAAAAGTAAGTAGACGGCTCGTCAAATTCTCATTATTTTTCTGCTTATTTTGTAAGCAAAGTTTTTGCTGGGTACATGATGAAACAGACTTAAGAGTTCATTGTTTTAAGTTTTATGTTCAACTTTGCAATGGATGGTAAAAATGTTAGATTTTGATACCGACTTCCTTAAACAAGTTGAAGTTTTAGAACATTTTAATGTAATAAAAGGTTACCAAAAAAGTATTGCTCAATTATGTGCTGTTTTCCCAAATGTTGTGGATGTATGTAAATGGTATTCAATTTGATTTTTCAAAACAAAATTTACAAAAAGAGCAAAATATTGAGAGTTTTTGGGAGGATGTATTTAAAGTAAGACGTTGTGATAAGTCCGAAGTTTTTCCATATTTAAACAAAAAAATAGTTTATTAAATTTTGTCGTTACCAATCAATATCTACAGCAAATGTAGAGC
Source organism: Pollenia angustigena (assembly GCA_930367215.1). Taxonomy (NCBI): domain Eukaryota; kingdom Metazoa; phylum Arthropoda; class Insecta; order Diptera; family Polleniidae; genus Pollenia; species Pollenia angustigena. The sequence continues at coordinate 17,925,580 of OV884061.1, read as the reverse complement.
GTATTTCCTAAAAAACTAATTTAAACAAAAATAGTGCTAGAAACAAATTAGAAATACCAACTTTATGCGGTATTAATAAACAAAAAACTTTTGAAACAAATAACAGTGATTGTAGGAACTTTAAGCAATCAAAAGAAATGGCCTTAAATTTTAATAAGACAATGTACAAATAAAAAATGTATGTGATAACACTGTGCAACAAAAAAAAAAACAGCCTCAACACTTGCAACGTGAAATGAAAGTAGTCTACTAGTAGAGCAAATTTGCCAAAGGGGCTAGTTAGCTCGGGCTCCCGAAATATGGGCCCCTAAAGTTTTTGAATTTTTTGAAAAGGCGTTTGGTATAAGTCAAAAAAACATACTTAATGTACTTCTGAACTAAAAAATAATTTCAGATGTCTTCAAAAGAATCGTACAGCGATTCTTTTCTTAGAATTTATTAACCCTCAAACTCTCATTTTAAGGGGTAATTTTTGTCCTTATTCGCAATAGTTACACAAAAGTATACTTAAACAGCACTTTTAAGGGTTAAAATGTTCTACGAATATTATTTCATCAAATTTCACTAGGGGTCTTTAAAGACCAAAAGTTCGTGCAATGTATCTAAAACGAATTCTCGAAATTTTGGGCACTGACATTTTTGAAAAGGCGTTTGGTACAAGTCAAAAAAATATACTAAATGTACTTCTGACCTAAAAGACTATTTCAGATGTCTTCAGTAGAATTGTATGGCAATTCTTTTCATAGAATTTATTAACCCTCTAACACAAATTTTGAGGGGTCATTTTTGTAACTTCTACACTAAATTGGCACGTTAGAGTGTTAAAATGTTCTACGAATATTTTCTGCATCAAATTTCACTAGGGGTCTTCTAAGACCAAAAAATCGTGTAATTCAAAAATTTTGGGGGCCCATATTTCGGGAGCCCGAGTTAACTTGTCAAAACCCTTTGACAGATTTGAACTACTAGTAGCCTACTTTCATTTCGCGTTGCAAGTGTTGACGCTGGCGGCGATGAAAAGATCTCCTAAATGAATTTTATTTTATGTATTGTTATTACATGTTATGTTTTTTTTTTTTATTTAATATATACATATCGATACTTTCCCGTAAGAATGTATTAAGCGACACTTTTTTCGAAAATGACTTTTTGATGTGGAACTATACAAGAAGTTACGCGCCACATTTTGGCCTGGGTTTCGCTGCCCTATCATGGATGCAAAGGAAACTAGAGTGAAAATAAAATTGTATCAACCGTCAAGTTTTCTCACTGGAATAATGTTGTACCCTGTAATTTGTATTATCCGCCAAAGAAATAATGCTAAGCCACATTTTTAAATATGTTTTGTATTCTGAAAATCGCTTTCCAAATATGTTTCTTTCAATAAAATCCGAAAAATAAATAACTAAATGAGACGTTTTTTTTGTTTCCTACACAATACATTCTTACGGGAAGGTATCGATATGTATGTAGTTCCTTGTAAACTATTTTATATTTAACTTTTTTATATCTGTAAATAAAATGAATTCCTACTACATTTTGGTATTTTCTTATAAAAATTTGGCACTTTTGAAAAAAAAAGTTTTTTTTTGCGGAAACAAGTTTTTTTTTCTGAGATAACAAGATTTTTTTTAAAAATATATGGTAACGATGTCTTTTGTGAATAAATCAAAAGTTGGTGACAGATTTTAATCATTTGAAGTTTGTTTTGCTTGCAGCTTCGTTTTTTATGTCTTAATTTTTTTTTTTTAATTTTGAAAAAACAAATTATGTTTCAAAAACGGCTGATCATATTAGAAATTTTCTTTTTATTGCGGAATTCCGGTTTTTTAGAAATTTCAATAAACTAAACCGTTTTTGAGTTACGCGAATACATTGCACAGAGACATTCATTCTGCTTGGATACTTATACCCCCATATTTTCAGATTTAGTTTTTCTCACATTTTTTGCGCTTTTCTTAGTTATTGAGTTATTGGGATGCTGCAGCCATTTTTGTATTTTTTTTAATGTTTTTTTTTTACAAATTGTATACTTTTTGTTTGCAAATTGTGTGTTTTTTGCTTGTTTACTATGTATATTGAATCATATGTTTTTGTTTTCTACGGGATTTTACAGGCAGATGCTCTCTTTTGAAAAGTTATGTGTACGCGAACGCATTTCAGTAAAATCCAGTATAAATTTTTGCAAATTATGGGGTAAACGAACGCAGCTTTTATAACCAAATATCACAATATGTATAACACAAATTGTATCAAACACAAGAAAAAAGTTAATAAGTCTGAGTTCATACGGCTCATGTCTTATTGACAAGATTCTTCCTTTTTCTTCTTTGAACATGAATTGGCGTTCAAATGATTCATGTCATGTTGACGACATGTGCTTTTTTGATATTAAAAACAATAACAAAATTAAACAACGAATGAAAAAGCAAAACGTAAAGACAGTACATGCATCTGTGTACTCGTTTCTTTTCCCCTCGTCCCTCTCGCCTATAACATAGCGTCTTCACCTGACAATTTTTTGTCATACCAAACGTCAAAGTCTATATAAAAAAAACTCGAACATTTTTGTCAGCGTTTTTTTAATATGAAGTTTGACGTTTGGTATGACAAAAAATTGTCAGGTGAAGACGCAATGTAAAGTAGCAATCTTGTCAATAAGCCATGAGCCGTATGAACTCAGACTAAAAAAAAATTGCTTGCATAAAAAAGTACTTTACGCAGATGCAAAAAATGGTATTATCTCGCACTCAATTATAGCTGCGGGTAAGAAATGGAACAATTTGCCATTTATTGTTGCAACATATTTAGAAAGGAAAACGACCACTTTTAACATTTTTGCATACATATGTATATTTTTAAAATAGAACAAAAGCCCAAGGAATGGTTACATGGACCATTTTTGACAGAAAAGAAAACATCATAAGTTTTCTCCATTAGCAAAACTGTCCCGTAAAATGAAAAATGTGGTTTATATTAGAGCTGCAAAACTATCGATAGTCGGCCCAATCGATAGTTTCGATAGTTGGCTTAAAAACTATCGATACCATCGATAGTATCGAAAAGTTGCTATGTGCCACTTCTGTGGAGACGGTAGTCATTGAAGGTGTTAAAAATTTAAAAAGTTTTAAAACTTCATGTACAGAAAACCTTTTTCAGGTATAAAGACCAGCATATTCACTTTAAATTTCAGTGTTATCTTGTATAGTGTATTATTAATATAAACTTTATATACATAGATATAGAGACGGTTAATTGTCATCAGGTTTGTCAGTTGTTTCACCTTCGCTGTCAACAAAATTCAACTTAAGTCTAGAAATTTTTTAAATTTTCAAAAAATTTTTTCAAGGAAGTAGATTAAAGTCTTTTGCAAAATAACCCCATTAATTTTTTAAGACTTTTCGTAAAAAATAGCCACATTTAGCGAGAAAACATCACGCTGGCTAATATTATTATTTTTTAAACTTTAAGTTATTTTAGCTAAATAAACAAGCTAACACTCTTTGAATTAATTTGGTTTATATAAGGTAGGTACGATTAACATATTAACATTATTTTAGTATGTAAATTAGTACACAATTCTGTGGCAATAAGAAAAAATTGGTATTTCCATTCTATTTTTTAAGTTTTAAAGGGGATTTTTTGAAAATTTAGTCATTCGAATATAATAATCACTTATCTGCGGTTATATTTTTTTAAGTTTTTGTTCCTAAACATTCCTTATGACACATATCGGAAGTAAACTTAAGTTTTTATTCCAAATATTATTACATATTGATAAAAGATATGAACGCAAGGAATAATTTTTATATAACTTCCTGAAAAGTATTTAGTAGAAATAATTAAAACTTTACCCGTGTGTAATTTTGATTATGAAGATCTCAAGGGTACCATTGTTTCAAGTAGTGGTTGCATGTGCACTTTTAAATATGAAAATTTAAAAATAAACTCGAATTTAGGTTAAGTCAACTTAAGTACTTTTTCCTTTTGCTTTTTTCCAAAGATCTAAAAAAGTTAATGCACTGCTTGAAACTTGCATCGAATGAGTTGTTAAAAATGTTCCAATCAACTTTGCAGTTGCTTTTAAAATTTTCCGATAGTATCGATAGTGATAAAAACTATCGATAGTCCGCCAAAAATAAAACTATCGATACTATCGCTAGTACTATCGATTGTTTTGCAGCTCTAGTTTATATACATACAGTTTCAACATTTCAGAAGATACCGAACACTTTTGGTTGTTAAAAATACGTAGTGGCAACAATTTACTTTTGTTTTTGTCTTTAATTATGTTTTTTTGAAAAAGTTGGAATAATTTAATTTGACATAAAACTGTCATTGATGTTATTATATCTTCGGCAGATAATATGGCGACTTCAAATTCTTAAAGTAAACAGTAACGTTGCAAATCAGCTGCTTTGTTTTATTGTATGTAAAGCAAATAGAACGTTTGTAGTTAGCAGTAAAGCTGGAGGTCCACACCACGCGTTACACGCATTTTCGCTGTCTACGCAGCTGTCAAAAAAGTATAATCTGTGTAGTTATATGTAAAAAGTTACATGGACAAAAGCGTACGATGCATTGAGGCGTTGAATGCAAAAAGTGGGTTTACTTTCTACTTTTGTAAGCGTCCCAAGCAGCGCTCGAACAAATCAGCTTGTTTTGACAAATGAAATTTAACTTTTACCTATGGTGATGCCGCTTGAAAAGCGTTGCATACATAAGCATAGAAACATAAAACGCATAAAGGGTATAAAAATCGTACAAAGCGTAGAGGCGAAAACGCGTGGTGTGGACCTCCAGCTTAAGATGTTACTTCTGAATCTGTAAGAAATGGATTGATATTACTTTTTTGCGGTAAGGTGAAGTAACTGTTAAACCTGCTGTTATCTTATCAGTCACTTTTTAGACAATTGCCCTAAAGGTTTTTTTTTTAATCAAGACTAAATTTCTTATTAAAAGTTGGATCTGAAGTGAAACATACTTATTTTGATCTCTGCATTTATTCGCTACTCATTTAAATTTAAAATGACGAAATGTGCTCATATTTTGGCCTAAATCATCCAGACAAAGAGTTTAAGTGAAATGAGAGATTATTACCTTTTATTGATATGAACAAGTAAAATTTTCAATACCCTTTACCGAAGGTTAGGGGGAATAATATATGTATATGTATGTTGTAGATTCTAAAATATTAATATTAGATCCTATAAAGTCCTTATATTTTCTGGGTTCTTATGTGAAGAGAAGTTTATTTCACGATGTCCGTCTGATCGTGTATCTGTTGTAAGTTATGATGCGGACATGTACACGCGGATATATTTTGTATGTCGCATAAACTCCGTTTAAATTTTGTATTAAAATTCAACCAGATCGATGCATAAATAAATAAATATAAATATACCACGACTGCCTCTAATTTTTATCCATAAGTCTCAAAATGTTACCCATAAACCTGAACTTTTCGATGTTCTCTTAAAATTAATGAACTTGGCTATTTCACTTTTTTCTTAAGCAAACCTAGTAAAATGCTGGCAGTGCACCCCGAAATAATGGTTTTAGCACACAGTAGGGGGAACATACTATTGAGAGGATCATATTTGGCCCAAATAATTTTTAAATATAAGACTATTAAAAATTGAAAATCACCAATATCGCCACTGTTTCATCTGGTCGCCATGTAAGTGTCCTGCCGATTAAAGGGTCTTAGTGTGATAGCTTGATTAAATGTTTCTTAAATGAGGCCGTCAGCGCAAAAGTTGTGTAACCCTCAATTTTTCATACCCTGACTTATCTACGCCAAATTGATCAAAACTGCGAAAATAAAGCTTATCTCTTGTTTTACCAGTCACTAACAGAAAGCGTTGCAAAATTTTGTGTTGCATTTATTTATTGTTGCTCTACTTATAATGCAAAAGTAGCCATAAGCCACACAAATATGAAATAAATGTAATGTGGCTTACGCAATTTTTGGGCTGACGGCCTCAAATATTTTCAGTGTATGAAATTTTTTTGTTTTCAAAATCAGCAAAATCGACTTATTATTTTACATAGCGTCCATACACATTGCAAGAAAGCGCAAATAACGTATGAACTAAAAGTACAAAATATTTCGTTAATATCAGCAGTAATTTATATAAAAAATCTATTATTTCACCTTGCCCCATACAAGTGCCTTCCCGAATTTCAGGTTTTGGTACGAGATGTTCTATACAAACCCTCCAAAACAAGCCAGGTGGATAAAGTTGAGCTTAAATGTAACTTTCTGTTTTTATCGCACCATAAGGTTCGACTTTAAAGTTCTTTTAAAAGAAAATCCGATGTGGTCATAAAAACTTTGAAACAAGGCGGCGCCTGTTCATGTTGAGAATCACACGCATTATTGACAAAGATGATTATATCAATTTGTTCTTGTGTGAAAACCTTTTGGGAAATTGCCTTTAGACTTAGAATCCCGGGAAAGGCAAGTTTTCCCGGTTTCCTCGAAAAAAACTCCCAGGAGCCTCTTGATAAATTGGAAATGTTTCAAAACTTTTTCGAAACATAATAATTATACTAATATTTGTTTTCTCTCTTCTAGACATTAAATTAGGGAGATGCCAATTATTATTTTTTTTTTTGGAAAAAATCTTTAAAAGATATTGTAGGTATAGATTTGTTTTCATAGGTGATATATTGAAAAAAAAACTAACTTTCAATTGCTTGCAGGTATGTATGTTCTTATATAAAACTGACTGGGAGGAAGAATTCATACATATGTAAATGAGACGTGTGTACATATAGAATTGTAATCTACATATATACAATTGTAATTACTCCCTTATGTTAAATTTGATTCGGGTTAAAATACATATGTATGTACATACGTGTCATACATTTGGGATTTTAATTTCGCCATTTAAATATTTGTTCTTTCTATTTATTCTATTCTATCTGTTGTAACGCAGACGCGAATTATGTTTCTAATATAAGTTTTCTACGTTTTAGGTGTCTCAAATAAAAAAAAAGTTTTTAGTTTAAAATTTTCGTTGTTGTTTAATTTTTGTAACGTCGCCGTGTTTTTCATTTTTTTATTCTTTTCATGTTAAAAATTTATAATTTTTTCCTTGTATAGTAATTCTGTGTGCGCAGTAGTCTGTCTGCTCATGATGTAGTATGAAGTGGAAACTGTGTGGCAAGAAACAGCGTCAGCAGCCTCCTCACTTAAGGATTGGATGATGATGATGCTGTGTGCGTTTTTTTTTGTCTTTTATTTAATTTTGTTGCTTCGTTAAAATGTAAAGGGTGGAGCAATATACATATTTAAAATAAATGAAATATATATAAAATAAAAAAGGAGTAACAAAAAAAAATCGTAATATAACACGCTAAACCATACTCCATCCATCTATCTAACCACTCCATAACAGGGAGCTTCACAGTAAATAACGGTGGCCATGTGTGTGTGTGTGTGTGCGTATGACTGTAAACAGCATCCATACACTGCCTTTTTTTAAACTACTTCATCTTTTTCCTCAAAAGAAAAACTTATCACATGTGGCTCTGAAGTACAGAAGTCCCAACAATAACACGTGGCAAATTTTGAGGATCATTCATTCTTCAATGGGAAATAAAAGTAGAGCCAAGGATGGATAAGAATCAAATGTCATTTAAAGCTTTTTATATCCTTCACCATAGGTGGTAAATGGTATGCTATAATATATCGAGCCCTTACCGCAAAAGTAGCTTAAGCGACATCATTTCGTTATTTTCAAAAAATGAATTTATTGGCAGCACTTGCATCATCTCCTAAAGTGTCATGGTCATAAAAGGTACCGTTACAATTTTATAGCAAAAATAACTTTAATTTTAGCTTCTCCTATAAAATTGTGTTTTGTGACTTAAGCTTTTTTTGCGGTAACGGCTTGATATTTTGATCTTTGACTCTAAAAAGTATTTAGGTATATGAATATTCAGGATCTTTTTCTTTCTCCATCTAACACGCACGATTCGTTGCAGCTGTTTTCGCGTCTTCTCATGAATGATTTCACTGTTCTTGCTCTTGAAGTATCGATCCATTCGGTATTGCTATTTTTCCTTCTTTCCATTATTTCTAGACGATTGGTGTTGCTGTAGCAGATCCTAGAATAATAGGTCTACCATCTGGCATTGGCTAGAAAAACGACCTTCGTGTATTTGGTGTAGTGGTGGGGAGCCCAATGAAATAAACCCCAAAAATAGGAAATAACAGCCAAAAACAGTGAATGAAATAACAACGAAAAATAAATGAAATAAACCCCAAAGCGACAACGAAACAGCCCCCAATATTTGGAAGTTATTTCATATGAAATAACACCCAATGATGAAAATGAAATAACCCCCAATGAAATAAACCCCATCAGCAACAACAATTAAATTATGCCCAAAATGCATAAAAGAGAACGATTTCATGATGTCAATATGTACCAACAGCAAAGTCGCGAAATGATTAGCTTTAAAAATGAAATAACCCCCGTATAAAAAATGAAATAACACCCAAATTATACACGCTATGAAACAAGCCCCGAATTTAAAAAATTTGTTGGGTGTTATTTCATTGGAGATTAATTCATAATTTTAAAACCCCAAATGAGGAATGAAATAAATCCCAAAAAAATGAAAAACGCCCCAAAAAAATTTATAAAAAAAATTTAGGGAATATTTCATTTCTCGCTTGGGCGTTATTTCATTGGGGGGCTTTTCGTGGAGCCACAGGCAGTTTGTCGATACATTGTGAAAATGGCTATAAATTTATGTGTGGCTTGGTTTCTTTATTTAAGAAAATTTTACTAAATACATACGAACAAAATAAGTTTAAATCAAAAAAAATTTTTCTTGGATTTTGGATTTTCTTGTTTTAAGAAGCACTTTAGAAAATAAACTTCTTTCCGTGTAGCGCCCATGAAAATGTGCTCCCGGATATGTGACCCCAAGAAAATAATTAGGTCATTTAAATTTGACTGAAACAGTTTTCATTAGGGTTTGGATTCAATAGCAAATTTTCACAATCGCGATTATAAAAACGCTTTAATCGCGATTATCGATTTATCGCATATTTAGTTTTAGTATTTCATAAATTTATTTTAAACACAAATAAAATTGGTTTGCCATAAGAAGCAGAAGAAAAGGAAATAGATATCGTTACCTAAACTCAAAAAGCCATATCTAAATTTTGAAAATGAAACTGATAAATTCTTTCTTTTATAAAACATAAATTCCTTTCAAAAATCCAACTCTGTATTACGAAAGCAAGCTAGTGACGAAGGGAAACAAACAAAAAAAAAAAAAAAAAACAAAATTTAGGTATATAAATCTTTCAAGATAAATAAAAGTGTAAAACAAACAAACTAAACCTAATTATGATTGATTTAATGTAAAATAAATGTTTATTAACGTTATAAGAGAAAATGTTTAAATATATGTGCTCTTGAAATTAAAAAATAAATAAATAAAACAATTAAGGCCCGTTTTCACAACTTACCGATAGTTAAAGGTAGCATTTTTTCGGCTGTATAAAAAGTGTTACATTGTTACAACTTTACTTTTACATACCAGGTAGGATGAAACTTAATTTACTTTATCGCTGACTTAACCCTAGGATTACTGTCTTGGTCAGACAAAATTTGTGTTTTGCTTGCAAATCAAAAAAAAAAAAAAAAAAAAAAACAGGGACGTGAATTCTATAAATGATACCCATTAAAAAAAATTTCGGTTTTTTGAAGAACTTATGAGAAAAAGGGCATAATCGAGCGCTTCAAAAAAGAGCTCTTATACAGCAGCAAATGATAATGAATAATATAAACAACAAAATCTGCTATTTAAGTGCTGATAACGAAGAAGGTTTTAAAGCGAAAAAAATAAAAATATATTATGGTTTACGAAAATAATTGAAAAAAGGCATTTGAACCAGTAAAAGCTAAAACTTAATGAATATGTTAATATAGTAAGCCCTTAAAAAAGCACTTTAGTAGTGCTTTTTTTGCAGTTAAAAGAAGCGCTTATTGTCAGCAGAAAATATTTCTCCAAAATACAAAAGCAGGCATCTCATCAACAGGTTTGAAGCGATTTGAGGTATGAATTCATACATAAAACCTGCTACTTTTGGAGCACATTTTTTACTGGGTATGGAACAAATTAGTGGGGTAAATTACAGTTTTATGTAAAAGTCTATTAAATTACCCTATAGGGGTGGCCAGACCAAATTTTTTGTTTGTTTGTAATATCTTTCCAGCAGGACAAAATATTAAAACAACTGAAACGTGAATTCTATAAATGATATGTTCTGAATCGAATGAATCAAGTTTGAAACAAATCAGAAAACCGCAGCCCATTATGCGCTTAGTTTAATTCAACTACAAAAACCAAACGCAAAACTCGTTTCAGCTGTGGTAGATGCGAAGAAGCACTGTGCGAAATTAAAGTCTACATTTTCGATGACTTGCATGTGGCATCAAATAATAAAATTGAATAATAAATTCGTATAATCTAAAGATAAAAGCATAAGTTTAGTAAAAAAATATATTTGGTTCAGAAATAGTTTTAGTCGTATTAAAGTGATTTTCAGGAGAGGATGACAAATTGGAGTTACTGTAAATTATAGATCTATTTGGTAAAGTGATATCTTGTATTACAAAAGTTACTCCAAATTTCAATATAAAACTTTATATATTTTTTTTAATTTAATAGTTTCTTAGTTGCTTTGCAGAAGGTCGCTGTATATGGGACCTATGGCTAAATATTGACCGATTTTCACAAAATTACTTGGTTTCATTTCTAGCCATGCAAACCAAAGTGGACCAAATTTCAACACAATATCTATATTTGCTATGGTTTTAGGCATATTTAGATGATTTTCCAGAGTGGACTTAATATGGGACCGATTATGGACCGATCTTAACGAAATTTGGCGGAGAGGGTTCTAATCTTACAAAACTATGACAAACTTAGTTTTGCTCCAATATTCGTAACGGTTTTAGGCGTAATAACGTGTTTTTTGAGAGAGGGCTTTATATGGGTCATAGAGTAAATTAAAAACCGTTCTTAATAAAACAAATTTGTGCCCAATTAATAATAATTGGTGCATTATGTCATTAAGTTTTGCTAGTTTTTCTAACAAAAATATCAATTGTTTGGGAAGGTTGTCCACATTTCGGTTCATAACTCTTTTCCTAATGCACCGATTGTGCTGAGTTGCTGCTCAGGAGAACAAGAAAGAATTTGACACTAAATCTGTGTGTGAATTTGTTGTGAGTCGTTTGAAGGTGAGTGTGATTTCAACAGATGGACATAGCTAAACCTACTTAGAAATATTCAAAGACCCAAAATATACATGTTTTATGGGGTCCTAGATTAATTAAAAAAAAGTTTCACACGCTCATTCACCACTGCTGGTTGTGGAGGGTTAAAAAATTGGCATTTCCAAATAAACCGCAGTATAATGAAATGGTTGACTTATTCTTTGGACTCTTAAAATCACGGGGAAATACAATCCTTTGTTTTACTTTTCGAATAAAAATATTTTGAAGATAGTTTGATGAAATTTGGTACATACGTTTCAATTGCCATTAGGAAGAATCCAATTAAAAATGATGAGAATCGGTGCATAACTTCACATAGCCCCCATACAAAATTCTTTCGAGAATAGTCTTTGTGCCCAACAATATCTTATTTCTTAATTTTTGTATGACGTGCTAAATTCCCAATTCTCCATATCTGATAAATACACTGAAATTTGTTGTTGAGGGAAAGCTGGCTTCTATGCGCATTTCACTGGTTGCTTGGGCCAGATCATCAGGAAACCTTTTCCAAAGATTTTAGAAAAGCTAAAAATATTATACAAATAAAACCCTAAAGCGAATAAGAATTTTAAACACTCAAAGTTTTACTTGCAACAATATCAAAGCTTAAACAAAACACCAACAATAAACAGTGAGTTTATATTTTCTTACATCCCCCTACAATTGGTTGGGTTCTTTCCGACCCGAATTGTAGTTGTAAGTGGGTAAAAACTAAAAAACAAATTGTTTCATTCTATTGTCTTCGCAATTATTATTATTATGTTGGTATTAGGGATGCTAATCGAAACTTGTTTTCGCAATTCCCGGGATTCGGTATTTAAAATCCAAGGTTTTTCGGGGGGATTCGTCTTTTTTGAAAATTAAAAGATCGATGCTTTTTAAAGATGTTTATTAAAAAAGTCTTTTTAAAAGGTTTACAAACAAAAGTTTTACAGCAAAAAGCAAAAATGTCATCTTAAAATAGGTTTAAACCAGGGTCGAACTAATTTTAAAATTCGTTTAATTACACAAGGTTTAAAATAGGGTTGTAAGGTAATATTCGCTTATGAATACAATTTTAACGATTTATGCTTAAAACAGGTTTGAAATGGTGTTTAAAATATTTGTGAATACGGCTGTTAACATTCAATTAATATTACAAAGTTAAATAAAATTAACTTGTACATTTTATACAAAAGCGAATGTATTTATATCGGAATAAGTATAGCATACATCATCAAATCCGTTAAATCAATTAAAGAATTTGTTAATTTGCACCTATCGCCAAAATTATTATATTGACTACTCAATTTTGGGAAAGTTTTAATTAAAAATATGATAAAAAAACTGCGCGATTCAAGCAATATGTTAATTGATTCAAAGAAAATAACATGAAATCAATAATTTATTCAATTACCTCAGTTGATTCAAAAAAAAAAAAAAATATAATTAATATAGTACAGTACAACCTCTATAATCCGGACACTCGCTAGTCCGGGCTATCTAGTAATCCGGTCAAATCAATATTTGTTCTCTGTAATCTGTAGTAAAATGCTGTTTTTCTTCAACTATATCAGCTCTTAACTCTTCCGAAATGCTGCCCTTTTGAAACAGATACTTGGACACGTGTCGAACATGAATTTGCTTTCAATTTCTCTGTTATAGTTATAGTGAAATTGCTTACTGCAATTCGATATATGTAGTTCTTTTTAAAAAGTTCAAAGCAAAGTTTCAAATTAGAAGCAAGTGAGCTTTTTTCAAGAGTAATTTTTATGGTTGAAAAATAAATTGAACAAAAAAAAAAAAAAAAAAAAAATGGAGCAGAGAAATTGCATAATGATCTTATGTGTATTAAACGAAAAAAGTTTAATCACTTTTATATTACATTTGTTGTTAAATTAAATTCTTCAGGAATTAAAAATAGTTTAAACTATACCATTGAGCAAGCAAAATTTTCTTCAACTGTAGTCCGGAAGATTTAGTAATCTGGACAAAGCAGAAACTATATCTGTGCAGATTAACGAGGTTATACTTTCACTGAGTTGATAGTAATTGAATCATTTGTAAGATTTTATTTTAAATGAAAAATTGAAATTTTAATTCAAAGTTAACCATAAAAATCTTATTTAAACAAAAACAAATTTATATACCCACCATCACGAGTACTAGAAATTATGTTGTATATAAATTACACTACTTTATTTCGAGAATCGGTCCATAATTTAAGGTAGGTTAAAGACAGGACAAGCGTATGTGAATGGTAAAAATGGCCACAGAGGATTGTTGAATTAATTGCGGGATTCCCGAGATGTTTTGAAGAAGAACTTATTTTTAAAGTTTAGTAAATCAATTTTATTCAACTAAATTTCACCACAATATTAAAATTTGGTGCATTTTAAGGCTTATTTAGATGATTTTTGAGAATGTGCTTTCTATTGGGCTTGTGGTAATTTATAGACTTATCTTCACGAAAGTTTTTTTTTCTATTTTATTATTATGAATACGTTTTGCGGTGTAAAGTGCAGTAAAGAGTTATCCGAGTGTGTTTTATACAAAGTCTAGTGGTGCGATTTCGATTCTAAGAAAAGTAGATTATGCTAAATTGCACCACAGTGGCCGCAGGCAAGTTATAGACCAACCTTCACGAAATTTGGTAACTTATAAAACGAATTTAATGACAATCGGTGCATTATGCTATTTTTTGCCAATTCCTTATTTCTTGCATAACTCTTTTGCTGCTGAACCGATTATGTTGGAATTCAATCCCAAACTGCCTTTGAGAACTAGAAACAATGTGATACCCTAAAGCTAAATCGACTTAGAATTACTGAAGGAACCAGAATATATGGGATTTTAGATGAATATTACCTTCATATACCACTGCTGCTTATGCTTAAAACTGCTTAAAATTGCTATTTGTGCGAATGGACAAAATTGCGAGAATTGTTTCATGAAGCTCCTTTTCAAGTTTTGTGCAATTTTAAACAATTAATGTCAGGTGGTAAGAAACGTCAATAGCAAAATATATAAAAAATTCAAAATAAAAAAAATAAAACTTAAAATTTAAGTCTTAAAAGTGAAATTTTTTGTTTAAGGAAAGTAAAACAAAAGACTTATTTGCTCAGAATTTATTGTTTATGATGTGTTTTCATTCGAGTTTTTCGTTGAAAGCGACGTTATGAAAAAAGAAGTCTGTTTGTATAAATGCACAACTAAACAGAGCAATTTTACGAGAGAAATTTGTTGGGGAAATTTACGAAGTTTGTGTAAATGAATTCTCATACAATTCTCCAAGAGTTAGCACAGATTTGCGAGACTTTTAAGGAATATCATGAAAACCCGTATTATTAAATAAATAAATTTTATATTCCCAAAATTACATTGATATCAAATATTTTAAAGATAACTAACTCTCCCAGCTAAGTGGTAGGCTACTTTTTTTTTAATAAAAAGAAAGATGTGTTGCTTTTTGAAAGCATTTTAGGTAGATTTTTGGATGCACTTTTTGGTTATATGGGGCTTAGGGGATCTTTTTACCATTGTGGACCAACCAGAAAACCGGAAATGATGGATTTGTTCCTTCATTCTGAATTTGTTAAACGTTGAATTCCTACTTCGTAATGTTGAGCTTACCGTTCCTAACTATTCGCCCTTCCAGATATTTTATTCCCCAAAGACTTCAATACTTTTCGCCTAATTATGCAAATTTTGATCATATTCGCAGACTTAGCTCTGAATTAAACTATTTTTTTTAATCAATTGATTTCTAATTTCCCGGTCTTTTCCTATTTCCGGGAATACCGGGATTCTTTGAAGAAAACAATAATTTCATTTAATGAGTTCAAGACAAAAGTTTTTAATTTTTTAGAAGCGCATCATACAAAGATTATAAATTTGTTGGCCTGTTATCCGTGACTTAATTTTAAGATTTTTTCAGGCTTTTGTATTTTCTTTACATTTATGTTTTTTGAATTTGTAGATGGTTCTGGTGTTGGTTTTTCATTTTCTACTTCAAGAAGCTTTTTAGACATTTAATCACCAATTAAAAAGAACGTTGATTTTTTGGCGTTGGAAAAACAGTTCCATTTGCAGGTAGTTTTTAGTAAAGAATATATTTTTATTGCTCATTTTGATTTTAACAATGCTAACAAATAAGAATTTATAAAAACTTAATTTGAAATTTCCGAAAATTAATTTTAAAAAATGTCCCGGAATTCTTTCCCGCGTAGAAACTCTATTCTACACTGAAAGAAAAATGCTTCATATATTTAATGAATCATTTTCATAAAAAAATTTTCCATGGGTAAATGAAAACTTTCATTGTCTAAATAGAATTTCATATTTATAATGAAGTATTTTCGTTAAAATCGCTTCATTGGATTTCGTAATTACGTTAAAAATTTTCATTGGATATATGAAAACTTTAGTTTGTCCAAGTTAAACAAACAATTTTAATTGGGAACATAAAAAAACAATATACAAGCATAACTATGTTCATAAATTAATACAAAATTATAGTTTCCTTAAAAAAATGTTTCATTGTTAATTAAAAAATGTAAGATTTAATAATTTCATACATCTAATGTTACATGTTTGCCAATAAATTTATGAAATCGAAAAATTTTTTTATAAAAGCAACATACATATTTCAATAATTGCCGTCATACATTTAAATTTTCATTATGACAATAAAAATGTCATTATAGTAATGAAACAAAAACTTTCAATCCACTTTCAATCAACGTTGTTATTGTTGTTATGGACAATTTAATCTCATATTTACGCTCTTAACTGAGTAAAAAAACATAGTTTTTTTATTTAAAAACTACACTGCTCCGGTAGACTAGCTGGTAGTGAGCTAGTCTATCAGCACCGAGGTTGCGCGATCGAATCCCGCCAGAGACAGAAAAAAATAAAATAAAGTAAAATAAAATAAGAAAAAAAAAATTTTAAAAAATAAAAAAATTTGTACTTTATAGAAAGTATTCATCCAATGAATAATATTCATAGATCCAATGTAATGTTTCATTAAATCCTTTTAATGAAACAGGTTTCATTGATCCAACGAAGCGCTGCATAGGTGCCTTTTTAATGCAATTTTTTATGGGATTAATGTCAAAATTCATTGGTATTGCGAAGAAAATTCTTTCAGTGTATTGGCATACAAAATAACATGTCAATTGTTAAATATGTACCAGATTAAATTTATTTTAAAATACTTCCCAGTAAAAAATAATTGAATAAAAAAATTTGGCGAGAATTCTGGAAAAATTATTTTTTCCGCTTTCCCGGGATTCCAGAAAGTGCGGCAAACAAAATATTTCATTGTTTTAAATTTCACTTTCCTTGAAAACTAAGCAATAAGAAAAAACCAAGATTTTGTGAATTAATGGCGAATTGTGGGTTAAAAAGAGTGTTTTATAAACATGCACGATATAAGAGGGAAGATGGTGTTATGCGATGTGTTGTTGTGTAAGGTGGCGGATTCATTGTTCATCCAAAAAAAAAAAAAAAAAATAAATAAAAAAAATCACATATTTACGTCATCATTGCCGTCAAGTTGTACCTTTAATGTATGTGTATTTGTGTCTGTGTATATATGTGTAATTTACTTTATTTCACTTTGCCTGGCAATGATTCTGTTTCTGATTCTATACCAGCCAGTTCTTACTCCCGTATTTAAAAATATATTATATACCCAGCAAACAATTTTGCGTTAATGTCTGATGCCCGAAAAAACTTTTTGAAATTAAAAATAAATTTAAGCTTAGAGAATATTTTTATATTTTAACAATTTTACGATTTTTTTTTTTCTAAGGCGACACAAGCAACCAGTGTGGGTTCAACCACATTTAATGATGATGTCCAGACTTGTAGAAGACAAGAAAAATGAGCTTCTTTTAGTCACCATTTAATGTTTGAACCACGCTGTATCATTTTATTTACAACTAATTCGTAAATCGAATGTACATTTTCACAGTTTGACTCGTCAAGTCTAAAAGTTTTTGGAGGTATGGGAAAAGAGAATGGAAAGAGGTTTAGACTTGGCCGTGCTCGTCGATTTTTATTTTCCTTTTTTTTTCGCAAAATGTTAGATGAATTTAAGGTAAAGAACAAGAAAAGTAACGACACAAATTGATTGCATATGAACGCACACGCATGCTCAAAAGGGAATTAAAGAAACCCTGTTCGTCTAAACCTGACGTTTCTGGACCGCACTAGCGGAGTTCAGTGCTTGGTGCTAATGGTCTTGCGAAAAAGCAAATTCAAAATATTGTAGCTCTTTTGTTCAATCTAACAGAAAAATAGACAAAATTTTCGTTACATTTCATTAAAGTGCATTTGCTTTTTCGCAAGGCCATTTGCACTAAACACTGAACTGCGCTGTTGTATTTTCAATTAAAATAATGTTATACCTACATTGTTGTTATTATTATTTCTAATGATAGACAAATTTCCTAAAAATTTGTTTAAATTCGTTTAGAAGTCAGCCCAATAAATCTGAGCAGTTTCTCAAACAAAGATTTTCGATTTCTTATCCGGCATCGAAACAGTTCTCAATACATTTTCGATCAGACTTTGTTTACGAAATCTGTAAGTTGTGCCGGTATATAGGTACATACATATTATCACAAAAGTCAACAAAAAAATGTTGACGGGGCTTTTTTTGCTTGTGTGTAGAGTAGACTAAATTATAAGGCAGCTTGTGCTGCTGTTGACGTTTCTATTCGCTTAATTTAAATGAAAATTCGCCAGAAAATTACATTACCTCGCGCCATCGTACGTTTACACGCACACATTAAAAAAAACCCATACATATGCGTGTTTGTATGTTTTTACAAATACACATAGATTTTTTTTTTATCGTTTTTGCCACATTTCGGGGCGTGACTTGTTAAAATTTTTTGTCTTTCAGTTTTTATATTTTATATTCGTTTCCTATTGTTTTAATTTATTCAGCGATCATTTTGGCTGATCTTATTTTAATTGGCTACTGTAAAGTTATCCATTACATGGACCATCTTCAAAAGTTGCTAAATGAAAGAATGAAACATAAAGAAGTCCCTTGAGAATAAGATGCTTTCAAAGAATTTAATAAAACATTAACAGCACTGCAAATCAGTTAACAAGCTTTTTATTTAAACTAATTTGAATGCTAAAATACATAAATGTACAGTATCTACATTTTTTATGCGACACATGGAGTGTTTCATTGTTGTCTGGTGTAAAAATCTAGTAGTAAAAAAGTGCCATGTTATTAGATACTAAGAATGGATAAAATGTTCAAGACAAATAATTTAAATTAAACAAAATCCTATAAAAAGGCATACAGTTTTGGGGAAATCTCATTCAAATTATTTAAAATTTAGTTTGATCCGATTTTGCCTTTTTGATGGAAATGAACTATTTGTGACTGACGAAATCCATAAATTTTCAGACAGGTTAAAAAAACCACGCTATTCATTACACACAGATGCCTAAAACTGGTCAAAATATACCAAAGTGCATACTATTTCTTGCCATAAGAGTGGTAATCGCGTTCGTGCTTAATTTGACAACTGATAGTGTTAAATTTTTATGACAACCTCATTAGTAATTTGTCCACGATTGTTCGCCCTTTCAACAACATACCGTTGTTACGGTGGCATCATATTGTTCGCATTTGGACAACATACTGTCTTCGCATTTATTTTATACCGTTGTTATATTGACACCATGTTGTTGTCATTTTGAAAATGTCGTGTTTTCATTTCGTAAAAACGAAATGAAAAAAGGCTTTTGAAGTGGAAAAAACTTACTCACTAAGCACATTTATTTCATACAAAATATATAAGAAGTTCAACTTTAAAAATGGGTAATTTTTTTTTTTTTTTTGTTTAATTTCCTAAATTTTTTCGATAGATTAGTCGATTTACCAGAAGATTTATCAAGAATACGAAGTCGCTTTTAGGCTCTGCAAGAAATCAGTATATTTAGTATATTCTGAAATTTTATAAGGAATGCCAGAACGTCTTCTGTCTTAAACTTCAGAAACCAAAAATTCACGAGCCTGCACAGGTTCCATTTTATTAGCACATATACGTTGAAATATCGTCCTGGGCGTGCCACCTCTTTCTTTCGCATTTCTATTAAAATGTCAATGAGTCGTTAATACAACCTTTTTTGTTTCCTTTTATATATGTACATACTTATACATCCGATTCTTAGCGAGTTTAATTTTTTGTATAACTCTCATGATCTTCCAGTCACCTTAATTTTGTCGTTTTACTCTTAAGTATGTAGTTGGAAGAGAAATACCAAATTAAAATTTGTTTGGCGGTACGACAAGGCCTTTTTAAAGAAGTTGATTTTGCAAATGGACTTTAACTCAAATAAAATAAATCAAAAACTATAAAACAATAATAAAATAATTTTTAGCATAAATTGTTTCAAGTTATGTTTTAGTTTTTCCAAAATTTTGCTTGACGTTCAAGATATTTTTACACGTACATAGTTATCATTTTGTTCTAAAAAAGGCGTAGTAGAACACTTCAGTTTAAACTTTAAAAAACTTTTGTTTTTAATTTATTAACAAGTTTTTTTTTGTGTGCTAAATTCCTAAATTTAATGCTTGATAAAAGCACTTAAAGTTATTGTTGGCGGATAAGCTGTTCCTATGCGCATTCCACTGGTTTTTTCAAAGACTTTGAAAAGACTAAAGATATTATAAAAATAAAGCTGTAAAGCGAATGAGAATTGCAAACGCTCAAGTCTTATTTGCAAAGACAAACCAGCACTTTCTTAACCTAATAGATTTCAGTTTTGTCTTTTCTCGCTTCTACCATCATCTTATTCCCGAAAGGGTCCCACCAACAAGCAGGCCATGACCTCTAAAGTACTAAAAGCTGTTTGTTCTCCTTGCACCGGGTGCCCCAGAGACCGTTCAGATATGGTTGCACATTTAGTGCCAAAGCTATATGTGCAACCCCCAAGGGAAATAATAAATAAGTATTGGATGCTACCGAGAAGATTTGGGAAAATTACTGTCAATTACGTTCTAGGTTGTCAAGGACGTGTGTCCATGTTCTTAACGAATAATCTTTTTTTGACATTTTCTTGAAAGTTAATTGCATTTAACATTTATTTTCGGATTGTGTGACTTAATTTTGTTTTCGATGTTTGTTTTTTAAAACTTAAATTTTTCACAAAATTAAACAATTTAGAGTTGTTATAAAAGTGACATTAAGTGCAAATTCAGGACAATACCTCAATATAAGAGTTTATAAAGCCATAAAGCAGTATAAGGCTTTGAAGCCTTCTTCAATAATCACTTTTCTCGATTTATTAAGACACAATTAAAAAAAACAGTATAAAATATGTAGTTTAACACCAAACAAGAAGAACTACCACTGTTTTAAAATCTCAAAAAGTTAATCTTGCTTACATACACATATGGGCATTTCCTGGTAGTGAAATGTAAAAATCTGCGTAATGAAACGGAATTTTCAAAAGTGATTAATTTATTTTAAAAGTGTATTAATGTAGGTCTCCATCCAGTATTTACAAAATAAAATATCTCTCTTGGTTTTTGTTTAATTGGCTTATGTACCGGTCGCGGACGTACGGATCGCGAACGTACGATTTTTCCATGTGTTTTTTTTATTATTGTCACCATGCATTTTACCATAAATGTCTTCAAATTTCCTTAACAAAAAAAACTTAATACTCCTTTTACAATTGACTGTAATGGCGAGATTATGAAGAAAGAGTGTAAACATAACATATTTTTTGCATGTAAAATAAGTATAAAAAAATGTCTTTAGAAGTAGAAAATACAGGAAATTATAAAATTTTCCAGTTTCCAGACCAATTTCCTCAAGTAAAACAGCTCAGATATGCTAGGAAACCATTCTTTTATACACAGAAAAAATTATTGCCGAATTATTTTCAAACAAACGCTTGTTTGAAAATTTTTTTAATTTCTACAAATTTTTTTACTGATTCAATTAAAATGTTTGTTTGATTTTTATTTAACCAACAAAAATGTTGACAACCATTCAAAAATATAATACACGCGTTATTGGCTTCAAGATTTCATAATTTTGTATGAAATATATAACGCTTTTTACGCAATACTTCTTTATGTAAAATATAAGAACTACAACAAAAAACACATGCAGTCTATTTTTGGACACTTTAAAAAAGTACAACAGTAAGAAAGATGAAGAGGTTTAATGTAAAAAAAAAAAAAATAGCAGGTAAAAAAACGTTTCACTCTTTTTAAACAACAGAAACAACAACAACATTATAAGAAACAAAATAAATTTTTTGTTGGTTTTAAAGTTGGTTAAAAAAAACCAAAATCCCGTATTCAATTTTTTCAGACAATTTGCTTAAATACATCAAATACAAAAATATAATGATGACGAAAAACATATCGAGTCGGTCTGTCGCCGTTTTTGGGTTACATTTCTTCTTCATTAGCAAAGGAAAGGATACAGCAACAGTGATTGATGACGAAAAACATTGTGTGTATAAAAAAAGAAAGACTTCGTTCAAAAATTATTCCAACAAAAAAATGTGTCTCAAAGCCAGCCGGCCGCTCTGCTCTCTCTGCCATCATCTTCTAATACAGTGCCAGCTTGTGTGCGCATCATTGCTTGTGCAAAAACCTTTTTTTTTTTTGATTTTGAAATTTAGTATATGAATTTCAGTAAACTTTTTGTTTGATTCAGTTAAATTATTTGTTTGAGAAAATCAGTGTTTTTTTTCAATAAACAAAATGCAAATAAATTGTTTGAATATGCGAATTTGTTTATAGGACCGATTTCAGACAAAAAATTGTTTGATTCTACAAATTTTTTATTTGAATTGGAAAAATAATTTTTTCTGTGTAAGAACATAGCCTTTTTTCTAATAAGAAACAATAAAAGACGATGATAATCAACTTTTTATTTTTTCGTCCTGGTAGACCGTTCTGGGGAAATGCCCATATGCTGTACATATATGTTTTTCATATATGTTACGTATGCGGAATATTAATATGAACAGATTTTCAACCATCAGTGCAAAAATAAAACAAAATATGAAAATAAAAACGGTACTTTTCCTATAACTAGTGTTTGCCTTATGGTCAAAATTCGACCATTATTTGTTTTTTGTAAATATGGAAAAAACATAATTCATCTAAGTATGTATGAATTTATTTGTTTCGAGCATTTATTTTTTCCTTCAAAGTGGATCGATTTGGCGAGGGACATTTTAGGGATATTTTATCTTCTACGTGAGTAAATTTAATTTTGTAAGTTCAGTATAAAAAATACCAATTGAAAAACAAAAATGTATCAAAAAGTCTCCTTTATATATTGATAATTTTATGTTTCTATGACCGCATTTACATCTATGCAATTAACGCCGAGTTTTTTTTCTATTTTCTTTTAAAGTAGTTTCTACGAAACTCTTTTCACATTTACATTTACATTTTTTTCAAGCATTTTTTCAACTTTTTCAACCCCGTTTTCTTCCCTACACCTCTTGCTAACAAACAAAAAGTTGCATGCGAAAGTTGCGGCAAGTTGCGGCGTTAGTTGCATAATGTAAATACGGTCTATGTCTAATATTAACAATAATTAATCAAAGTACCAGATGTAGAACGAAAAGTACCAAAAAGCTCTCCTTACATGTTCTTATTCACCCAGTTTAATGTATAATTCTATCTGTATAGGTCGAATATTAACGAAAATTCAAAAAGTTCCAGATGAAAAACAAAAGATATAAGCATTTTTTATCTTATAGGTTATCACTCACTCAGGATCCTACACCTATAATATTATGTTTCTAAGTTCTATATTATAGAAAATTAAAAAATTATCACATGAGGCACAGAAAAGTAAAAAAAAAAGAAATTTAGTTTCCCATTATCCCCTTTTTCTCCCCATAAAGGTTCGGTTGACAAACAAAGGAAGAAAGCGTTCTTAACTGTTTTGCCTGGTCTGATTATATAGTCGAAATATTCGAAACCCGGTTTCTGAAAAATGTCGAATAATCGATCACCCTAACTTTTTATTATTTGATAATTGAAAATAAATTTTTATTTATTTATTTTGCATTTGTGTTAGTAACAATTTTGAACGCTTATAACTCTGAAATTATTGAACAGATTTTAATAATATATATATTGTGCACTTCTTTGATTAATTACCTATTAAATGGTGTATATTTTGTTCAAACCGGTTGACATACAGAGGAGGAAAGTGTTCTTAACTGTTTTGCCTTGCCGATTTATATATAGATTATTTGGCTAGAGATCAGTTCAATAAATTAATAATAAGTAGAAAAATATAATTTAACGAATTAGAACGTCGGAAGTTGATTTGTAGATTTTGTGAAAATAATCCTTTAAAAGAAAATGTGAAGTTTTTCGTCATGTTTTTGAAATCCAAATCAATAAAGCTTTTATTTTTTAGACAATAAAAGCTTTCGAAAGTGGACAACCTTTTAATATAAATCCACAATCCGTTAACATATTTTATGCTCGAGCTAAATATCATCATCAAAACGCAAAATGCCCTGTCTAACATTTTGATAATTTGACAGGAGAAGCAAAAACTATTTCAAATGATAAATTGATAAATCACCTTAAACTGTTTAAAATTTATTTTATTTTTATTGTAAAGCCTACCAGTTGTTTTGACAATGTTGCATATTATGCAAACTGTTAGTTAGCCCTTTAACCGTTTACCATATAATCTTTTGTAGTTAGGGCCTTTTGTTCTTTGCTAATAAAATTGCAAACTTTTACCGAAAGATTTCAAAATGTTTATTTATTATGGTCATTTGCGTTGATGAAATACAACAGAATAAATGAAAAAGTTGATTGCTATATTTTTGCTTTTCAGGTAGCGATATGCTGAAGGTGAAAGTTGCTGGATGTACTCATGATAAAATAAACAGGTGGTATTACTGCGCCAGATGACGATTGTTTGCTCTGGTAATGTCTGTCTAAACTAATGTCAAAGTTTCGTTTATGTTTACAAAAAGTCCAAGCTTTTTGCTGTGATTATTGTATTGCATTAATGTTTTTGATTATTTGAATTATAATTAAATAAGATAGTAACCACTGTAAAATAAAAATTGGTTTGAAATGTAGTTATTTCATCGCGTTCGGCGGCAAAATTTGATTTTAGCTTAAAATAATTTTTGACGTATAAGGAGACTTATTTTTAATTTTTGTTGTCATGTTGTTTTTATTGCCTTAGCGCTGCCACCTGTATTATTTCACCATGGATGGACTGCGAAATCTTACCTAGATAAAAACGATACAGAACTATGTAGCATTATTTATACATATTTGAAATCTTAACTTCTAGGCGTTCCAAGCCCGATCTAAAACTTTTAATCGAAGAAAAATAAGACTAACTTAAAAATATTTCCGCGGTTAGTGAAACAGTTGTTTTGCGATGGCTCTAGATTTTTAAGGGAGTAATCGAAATTCTAAAATGGCGGTATGATCAACTTAATTACCAAGGCCACCGGCCCACTCTAGGCAATTATACCCACACCATAATAGTGTGGAGGGTTTTATTATACAAACATTGGTAAACCGATCGACTCAGAATCTCTTTCTTAGTCGATTTAACAATGTCCGTCTGTCGGGCAGGCTGTCTGTTCACTATTTTGTATGTAATTTGATAAAATTTAGAACGTACGTTCTAATTGCAACAAAAACAAAGCCTATTGAAAATTGTTATAATCATATAAAACATCACATAACCCCATCTTATCATATTAGCATTAAGACTAAATTTGGCCCAAAATATTTTAATCTTAAAATTTGTTTTTAAATCGGTCCATATTTGTCCATATCACTACCGAAAATAGTTTCAAATGTCATATTTTCCATACAAATGTTGGTATTGATATTGAATTTGGAGAACAAACCTAACTAAATTAATATCTACTATGTCATGACGAATTTATAGCACTATCTTATGCCGGCCACACACTGCACAAGTTCAGTGTTCAGTGCTGAAATCATATATTGACAATTATACATCTAGGGCGTTCAATAAACCGGGTTTTATTTTTGTTCGATCAAACAGTTAATCGGCACTCAGCATTTTTAACTTATTCGATTAAACGAATAAAATTTTTAAATTAATCCATTAATTAGTATCGTGGTAATTTTGTTGAACTATTTATGGTTTTTAATCCATCCATCGCAGGTCAGTCAAGAATGAATGATTATCAATACCAATTTTAATTAATTTTCATGTTGTAAAATTCATTTCTTCATAAAAATAATTTAATGAAAATTAAATTTGATGAACTTAAGCCTGATTAAAAATATTGATTAATCGATTAGTTCTAAATGCAGAAATTTGATAAATAACTAGATTTTTTTTTCGATAATTTTAGAAAAAATTAATACTTGAGCAAATAAACATTTGTTTTTTAAATAAAACTTGTCAATGTACCTACAAATTGTTGCTTCACTTTCGGGCACTCAGATTTTAAAAGAGTCAACATCGCTTTCGATTTTTTTAAACTTTTCACGGACATTCCATCCTCTCGATCGATCGAAGTATCTTGTTTAAAATATTTATTCTTTGGACCACTTGTAGCCCCCTTTGATTTTGTTGGTGGAGCATCTTCTTCAAGTACTATGTTAAAGTCACTGTGTAAGTGGTAAATTAGTGAAGTTGTTGAA
The DNA here is from genome assembly GCA_930367215.1 of Pollenia angustigena. Classification (NCBI taxonomy): domain Eukaryota; kingdom Metazoa; phylum Arthropoda; class Insecta; order Diptera; family Polleniidae; genus Pollenia; species Pollenia angustigena. The sequence continues at coordinate 17,899,597 of OV884061.1, read as the reverse complement.
GAACTTAAAGTTAATATACTTTTGGGCACCTGTTACATTAAGCATTATTAGATTTATCCTTCGTACAAGTTTTTTAAACTAAACTCATTCTAAAGAGAGAAACGCATAAGCTATTTTGTAAAAAAATTTTTGGCGTGTTATAGAAATCGCAATGAAGTGGATTTAAAATCGAGCAAATTTTAAAAACGATCCTGTAATTAAAGTTCATAAAAATAATCCATTTGATCTACTTCATGACTTCATGACCGATTTTTTTTTTAAGTATCTATTTTTTTGCAAGAGCAACTCCTTAAACCATGAAAAACTACGGTAATTTTGTAAATAAAAATAATCATTCGATTTCAATTTCACTTCATTACAATTTCTAGAACATACCCGATATACATATTAATATAAATCTTTGAGTTAACATACCTTTCTTTGTCGTTTTTTCTTTTGTGAAATGAATTGTTACACCGTGTTGAAAAAATGTAACAAAACTATAAACCAATGGCGATTTCTTTTCTGAGAAAAATATGTTTCAGTATATACATGTAACATTTTCTATTGTTACCTACAATCACTGGAAGTGTTACATGATGTCCAATTTCAATAGAACACAATTAGCTGTTTTTGTTAACAACTATTACACTTTCATCATTAATGTACTTCATGACCGATTTTTAAAGCTATTTGAGCGGTTTTTGCACCCTATTCACTAATGGCTTAGCAAAATTAAAACGATTATAAAATAAATAGAATTTTTTTGATTTTAATGTGTAAATATATTTATATATTGTTTTAAAGCAATTTTTTTTTCAAAATTATGAGCGGTATGAATTATGACAAACAAAGTAAAACATTGGTTGTACAAATAAAGAATTAAGTACCAAAGTTGTAAAACAGGGCAGTTTGAACACCTTAAGTTAAAATAAGGGTAAAATAGCAACATGTCTGGCATGTTTTTCATCAACATATTCACAAAAGAACTTGAAAATTTTTCCCACAGTTGCATTTTTTGTACAAACGAACACAAAATTGTAGAACATGTATCATTAATGCAACATATTTCTCAGAAAAGAAATCGCCATAAATTACACACTAAACAGTACCTCGTTTCTGTATTTCTCGCTTCGTAAAATTTTCCGCATGAAACGTGTGAATTGCAACAAAAATAGTGTGAAATGAAACAAAAAATGGTTTTTCTCACGCAAGTGTTTCTGTATCTTTTCTTGGCGAGAATTATCTGTCATTTTAATAATTTTCCAGCAATTATTGGAAGGATGCGAGAAAAAGTGTTTCTATAACAATGTTTTGCGAAAAGTTTCTTTCAAGAACTGTCAAAATAAGTCGCATTTGAAATTGGTGGCGAGAAAAACAAAATGTAGATATTTTGAATTTAAAATATGTTTATATACTATTTTTTTTAAATAAATAAAAAAATAGAAGGAATATAAATGATGAACGCATAATTTATATGATGAAAATAAACAAAAAACCATTGTTATATTTTCTTATTTTAAATTTTTTTTAGCCTTTTCTTGTTTTGGTTTTAATCAGCGCTGCCAGATAAATTTGTGTCAAAATCGTCAATTTTCTGAGAAAAAAATATAAAAGATCCTCTTTTTTTGTTTTAAAAATCGTGTAATTTAAAATAAATTTTAAACAAATTTGTTTCGACTTTTATTAAAACATAATCAAACAAAAACAAAGTTAAAGTTCATGGGTATTAAATAATTTCTTTAAATTTATATTTCTTTTGTTAAGCTGAAGGATTATTTTTTATAAAACTATTTATTTTCTTTAATCCGATAACAATTAAAAATTGTTTTTCCCTGAAGAAGTCACACAAAGGCATGAGAAAATAGCATATTAAACAAAAAATACAATAAATGGCCCATAACTATAGTCATAAACAAAGCATACTTTAAGGCCCGTTTTCACAACTTACCGATAGCTAAAGGTAGCATTTTATCGGACGTATAAAACCTGTTCCATTATTGCAACTTTACTTTTACCTACCAGGTAGAATGGACCTTAATTTACTTTATCGCTCACTTTTGGTTCAAGTAAAGTTTTAATAATGGAACAGTTTTTATAAGGCCGTTTAAAGTCTACTTTAAGCTATCGGTAAGTTGTGAAAACGGGCCTAAGAGTTCTAAAGTAAACTTTTATTAAAAATATGCTTTTGATCTACTATAGACAAGCAAAAGCATACTTTACACGTTAAACCCGATGTTAATTTTAAAACCAGCTGAAGTTGTGTTTAACTCATTTAACAACAGCATCAGCTGTTTTTTGCCAAATAAAAAAGTACTTGCAAATGTTAAAAATGTTTATGTTATAAGATGTTGGCCCATAATTTTGAAATTATTAATGATTTGCAGGAAAACTTTTATAGAAAGAAACACAAAATACATATGTATAGGCCCTAATTGTGTAAAACGCTAGGCCAAAATTGCCTAGCGTTTTACACAAAGTTTTGTAATTTTGTTGTTGCTTTCTACATGAAATCATATTGCGTGTTTCAACCGTACAAGATATGCAGTGTTTTATTTATATTTTAATTTTCAATGTCGGCTGCTTAAAGTTGCCACTTGCTTATATTTTGTTGCATGTTGTATGAAAAATTTGCTACATTTGAGGTGGCACCCAGTTAAAGTCGGTTCAATTTAAAACATACTTTAGTTTCGACTATAGTAGCAAAATATTTAAAAGAATGTTTTTATTTTAAAGTTGTTTTTAAATAGAACCGACTTTAGCGTTTGACTATGATTATGGGCCAATATTTTTACAAGAGCAAAAAGAAGCCAAGCTTAATAAAATAAACATACATCCTTATTTAACATAGATATATATTTACAAATACTGAGATCAAAATATAAATTTTTTTAATTAAATCAGCTTTGTGAAAGCCCTAGAATTCATAGTGACAACGGTGTTTTATATTTATATCGTATGTAGTCCGAAATAGTATATTATTGAAATTTAACTATATCGGTTTACAAATGGCTGAGATATAAATCTGTAATTTACCTATTCCTATAAGTTGTTTTTCTTTTTTTTACCTGAAATAGAATAGAAATAATGGTTTTGGCCCAAAAATGTCAATATAAGATAAGAATATCAGAAGGGTGTTTCCACAGAAATTGACCCCTTATAGCTCAAAAATTAAATTTTTATTTTGAATTAAGTTTTCCGCTATTATACAAAATAATGTATCGTGTCATATTCCTAAAGATTAACTTTAATTTTATTTATACTAACAAAAATATATTTTTTTTTTGTCACCGATAATAAATGAATTCACACGCAAAAAACTTGTAATTTTTATAATGTATTAATTAAACAAAACATTTCAAAGAATTTAATCAGATATTTAACTTGACACATCCTGTGCAAAATTTTAAAAAACATGATGTTTGTTTCAGACATTTAAAAACAGCACATTTATAAAGTAACCGCCGTTACTTTGATAAACCCAAATATCAATCATATTTTGTTAATGTATATAAGAAGTATTAAATGTTCAAAATAAGCCAAATCGGTCCATTTCTTTCCCTCGAAATTTTGCTTTTGCCGATACATTTTTCAGGGAAGAGGCAAACAACTTCGAGGACAATTTTCACAAAAGGGATAAATAAAAAAATTTAAGCTGTCTTGTTTTTAAATATATTTTTTTTACTAATAAACAAACATATTAAAATATTTAAAACTATCTTATTTCGAAGACTAAGGGGCAACGCCAACAATTTCATTGAAAGCAAAAAAAAATCAAAAGTATTTTATAAATTTGTTGTTACTTTCTACAGAAATTCATTTTGTTTTTTCAATTTTCAACGCCACAAAATATGAAGTGTTTGAAATTTAAAAATTCAATATGAATTTCTATAGAAAGTAACAACAAAATTATAAAAATCTTTTGATTTTGTTTTGGCTTTCGTCACTTTTTTAAAAAAAATGGTTAAATCGTCACTTTGCTAATTTCGGAACAAAAAGTTGTCAAAATGACAATAACTCGTCAAGTCTGGCAGCCCTGTTTTTTTTATATTTATTTCTTTTGTTGACGTTTCGCTTTTATTTGGCACTTAATTACTGGAAAAATTCCAGTATAAACAGAATTTGTTGTGTCTGTTTTCGCATTCAAATACAGAAACACTTTTATCTCATAAATCGAGAAACGATGGAATTTTTTGTTTCACACTTCATGTTAGAAATTTTACGATGCGAGAAATACAGAAACGAGGTACAGGACTGTCTTTTTTAATTCCAACGGCCACATACATTGGCATTGTTTATTCGACTTGCAACCTTAAAAAATTATGCATTTAACAGAAATACTATAAATTCTTCGATAAATCCTTTAATCGAAATTAGTAATTTTAAATTATTCGAACAATTAATCGTCAACAATTTTTCGATTAATTAAACAAGAATTAATCGACTGAACACCCTAAATATATCCAAACTTCATTTTATAGAATTTGCTATAGTTAAATTTGTACTGCAGCTTTTGCGATAAGCACTTTATGGTCTAGTCTTTGGTTAAGGTAAAGGAAGCGTAATCGCTATAAATTTGCTTTAACCTTAAGCACTAGGGAATCTTTCGACACATGTTTGTACTTTTCTTGATGAATTAGATTCCCTAATTTGTGTGTGTTTTTATTAAATAAGGGGTGGTCGATCTCTAATTGAATTTAAGACAGAGTGTGTCTCCATGTTTGTCTGTTTGTAGCACGTAGTTGTGTAAGTTATATGTATGTGTAAATTGATTAAATAATTTATTTATTATTTTTTTTAACACTGATTGTTTGTCTTTTAGTCTAATGAGTTCACACAAACATGCCAACCGACAAGACACAGACAAAAATGGACTGACGGACGAGCAAACATTTAATCAGATCATTTGCTTAAACGTAAACTACTCACATTTACGATCGTACTAATGCTCGACCATTCGTTGTGCCCAATATCGGTCTAAACAAATATACAATAACAATCAATGACTACAAAAGCACAGTGCTTATAGTTGTTGTTTTGTGTTTTTTTCTTTAGGAATTTTATTTAAAATAAATACAGGTGTTCAAATACGAGTACAATTATGTTGCTTCTTTCTTTCTTTCCTAATGTGAATATTTTGTTTTTGTTTCCTTAATGAGGAACTCTTGCTTCAAAATAATTATAATAATCAGGGTTAGTTTTTGTATGTAGCAAAAAATCTATAAATATGCCAGCAATTAGCTTGTATGAGGAGCTCCATGACAAAACGGAACAGTTTGTTTGTATGTGAAAAAAACCTAGTGGAGATAAAGGACAATGAAGGTTTACATAAAGTTTTCTGAAACTATACCTGATAGAATTTTTTTTGTATGTTCACCACTGCTTTCGCATGTTCACCACTGCTTTAGAAATTTGTTTTGAAGAAAAATGTAATGTTTTGTGAACGTTCATGAACGAAGTTAGAAGTTAAAAGTAGTTTACTGAATGTATAAATAATTGTTTTGAGCCGCACACGCCATTTTTTAAAATTAAAAAAGTAGATTTTTGTGCTGCTGTGCATTAAGTTGTTGACATTTTGTTTGACATTTGCATAAATTCCTTTTTATTCTTATGACAATGAAGCAAAGCAACAGTGAAACTTAGTTTGTACGTTTAGATATGAGGAATTTGCTACATGCACATGCATAGTGACGTGAAGAGGAAAACGGTACTAAATAAACTTTAAAAAAGTTAATATGGAGCAAACTGAATGCTTAATATCGCAGAAACCCTAAAAAGATTCGAATTTGAGATTTTGGATTCAGAAAGGGAGTATTCAAAATACATATACATATGTATATCCCAAACCTAACTCAATTTTTTTGAATGATCGGTAGGTCAAACCAGCAATTGGCTGATGATATGTGAATGTAGATTTGGCCAACACTTAAAAAGCGCTAGATAAAAAACCTCTCACATTTTAAATCGAGTATTCATAAGTTTTGAAACGCCTAAAAAGGGCGTTAAGAATTTTGCTTTAAAGTTATATACTACTCACAACATTTTCATTACAAATAAAAGAGCAGGGTTACCGTTAGGAATTTTCGAAAAGTCGCACAAAAGGTCGTTTTATAAAAATGAAGTCGCAGATCTTTTTTTTAAGTGTTTAATTAATAAAAAGCATAGCAAAATAAAAAAAAAACAATTGAAACAAAAAAGTTGAATTTTTTCATTTTCAGAAGCCTTTTTTATATTATTAATGTGTTTATGAATGATGAGTTAGTAGGGTTCACTAAAAGCTGTTTACAAACACTGCAAAAGACTGTTTTGATTCCATGTCTTTGTTAAGCTATTCAGACTTCAGTTCCCCGTCTTTCGAATGGTATCATCAAATATTACGTTTCTTGGCAGGACCTACAGCGATTTTAGAGTTATCTTCTTTCATTGGCCCGGCGGCTAAAAATAATTTTATAAAATGAACACTGCAAGCATCACAATTTTAAATTTTAAAATGCTTTGTTGCTAAAACTATTCTTTGAAACTTTGCGAAAAACTTCTTAAATACATTGTATACACGACAGGTTCCAAAAAAGCAATAAAATTGTTGCAAAAGGAACGTTGTTTTGACGATTTTTTTTTGATAAAAACAAAAAGAGAATTTAGTTCCAAAAAAGCAATAAAATTGTTGCAAAAGGAACGTTGTTTTGACGATTTTTTTTTGATAAAAACAAAAAGAGAATTTATAAGAGTAGCGACCAGAGGTCATGAAAATCAATGGACTAATGCAAATATTTACAAATAAAAACAGGTATCCCAGTTGAAAAAAACTGTGTACTGCATTTATTGACAACACGAGCGCATTTTTCGGACTTTGGAAAAACCATATCATTAAAGAAATTATTTTGTATGGTTCTTGGAATTAAAATATATAGTTACAGTAAGCAACATCAAAACTCAACCAATCTGATGAATCACATTGAGCCAATTCTTACTTTATACTGATATTTTAAATTTCTTATGTTTTTTTATTCGCACCAAATAAAATGTCAAATGTATCCACTCATGCATATTTATCAATTTCCAATAAGAAAACAAGTTAACATAATTTTGATCGATTTTTGAGACAAAATACTCTTTAGGATTGAAATATAAACATTTTTTGGTCTTTTAGAAAAGATAGCTTCAACTTACAAATAGTATTTAGTGACATTAATATTTACTTACGAACGGCATATATCATAATTTCTTAGCAAGTATTTGTTGCGAAATAATTGATCACAAAGTTTTGTGACGCACGCTACGAAAAGTGGAAGTAACTTCAAAGGTTGAAGTGCGTTTTCCTAATTTTTTGCGAATTGTGCATGATAAGGTATACAAAATCTAATTGCTTAAAGAAAGATGACTATAAGACAATTCTAAACGCACTTATTTGCAGCCAAAAAATGTTGTGATTTTTTGACAAAAGCCGTGAACCCTTTGTGACGCACGCTACAGTTTTCCCAGTAGTATTTTATTATTATATTTTATTTATTTAAACAAAACAAATTATATTTTTATGAATTGCGTTTCTTAAACAAATTTCTTAACTAATGAATACCAATTTTTTTTGTAACGAAATTTATATTTTGATAAGTCTGCTGTAAGTGCTATTTTAAGCACAAAAATCACCTAAAATAGTGCTAAATTCAAGTATAACATGAAGAAATCAGCTGTGGGGTAGGATTTGTTTAAAATTATTGCATTAATGTTCATTGAAATACATATTGTTTAATATAAAAATGAAATTATACATCTAGTCTTATATTCCATTAAAAAAAATTCATTTGAAAATTTTTTGGCTGGTGGACTGTTTCTGGGATTTGCCCATATACAAAATAATATCAGATTCATTTAACTAACGTTCCCAATTCTCCGGGCCTCTATTGTTTTGCCTTTGCCTACAAGTTAAGATTGACAATATTATAGAGAGATTTTGTCGCTTTAAACAATGGAATCTTTTTAATTATCATAAATTTAGAATATTTTTATTGTTTTGGATTTGTTCGGCAAATCTTGATTAATAAACATTTGTTTGTGATTGTGAAGTTAAATGAACAGTAGTGGGATTCTGTAACTTTTAACAATAACAACAGTTGTTATAATTGTCAACCTGTTTTGTTGTTTGCACTAACGATTATGTGATTCTGTAAATTGTTGTTAACAACATAGATAAAAATTAACGTCAAGTGGCATCACTGTCAAAAAAGTGGCAAAATAACGAAAAACACAAAGAGGAATAAAAAAAACAAATAAAATTATTAAAACTAAACAGAATTTTTTTTTAGTTTTTTGTTTTTTTAAGAAGATAAGCCAAACACTTTACTATTCAATTAAATGCAAATTATTTAATTGCCATTTTTAGGTTTTTAACTAATATTTTTTATTTTTTCGACATTTTACAATAAATAAACAACACCAAAAAAGTTGTCGTTTACTTAACACAAACAGCTGACTTAACGATAACAAGTGCTGTTTAAAATGTTACAGAATAGCAAAATCGTTAATTTGCTTGTTAATTTTTTTAACAATGACAACTATTGCTAAAATTAATTAGAGAATCGCACTACAGATGAAAAAATACATTAAAGGTCTTTTGATTCAGTTCATAGTTGCAAAGTTAGTTAAACTTTTACACCAAAAAGTCAAGAAAGGCCTGTATCAGCTGCCGTATTCTGTAATTCGCTTAGCTAAAGCTAAATCTCGATCGCTAAAATTCCTTAGAGAAAACAAAATTAAAAAATTTTAGCGATGACATTAAAAGCTAAAATTGCGGCAAATTAAATTTGTATTACATTGCCAAATTTAGCAATGCACGTTACTGAATTACATTTGTAGTCAAAAATTGCTAAATCAACTTTATAGATTTTTAGCGATAGAGATTTAGCTTTAGCGAATTACGGAATACGGCTGCAGGCCTGTTCTATAAATCAATTTTACTCAAATCACGTGATTTCAAATCACATGTGCCTACTAAAATCACACGTGTGATATTTTTGTGTCCCGTTTTTGTGTGATCTTCAACTGCCGAAAGCACACCGAGAAACAAAAAATGGTATGACTTTCAGAACTCCACAAAATCACACGTGTGATTTCAAAAACACGTGATTTTCAGAACAGGCCCGTTAACATGATTTTTATGTTGAAAAGTCGTTGGTATAATTTGTAAACTTTTTGCAGATAGTGTAGACTTACAGACTAAACAAAGTGTAAAAAATTAACCTTTTTAACATAAATAGTTAAGATACCCTTTTCTTTAGTTTAGCAAATGGCATTTGATCAAGTCTTTCAGAGAACAAAAAACAAGATAAGGCAGAAATTACAACTCTTTTAAATAAAGGGTGGCCCAACCACAACAAAAAATCAAAAAAATTACAAAGAATTTTATTAATTATTAATGTGCCGAATTATCTCATCTTTTAATTGTTCCTTGACGTACACTTTTTCTTTTAAATACAAGCAAAGAAAGAAGTCATGCGGTGTCAAGTCACATGATCGTGACGGTCAACTAACATGGCCATGACGTGAAATAACACATCCATTGAATTTCTCGCGCAAAAGAGGCATTGTTACGTTGTCTGTGTGGCAAGTTGCTCCATCTTGTTGGAACGACATATCGTCCAGGTCCATATCCTCAGTTTCTAGCCACAAAAAGTACGTTATCATCTCGCGATAGCGAACATCATTCATGATAACTGCTTGGCTAACCGCGTTTTAAAAGAAGTGCGGCCTCTCAGTCACTCTTTGTGCGGCTTTTCAACAATCACTCGTGAAATCTCATTTGCCCAAATGTGTCGATCTGCTTGTTAACGAGTCCACTGGGGTATAAGTGTACCTTGTCGCTGAAGATGACTTTCTTTGTAAAGGCACCATTCACTTCTGTCTGGCTTCAACATTTTTAATGCGCTGCTCAATTGTGAACCTCTACATGATTGAATTTGTTCAGCACTGAAACAAAGAAATGTCAAATTAAGTTGGGCAAACAAATTTACGTTAAGTGGTGACTCACAATTAACAACGTGCATTATGGTTGGACACCCCCTTTATTATGTACCGCCACGATCATGTAAACAAAAAATATTGACTCTTCCAAAAATATTGTACAATCTTAGATTTTTAATACTGTATTTACAAAAATTCTACACCGGAACAACGCCCTTAATGCAAATCGACGACTTTAGTTACCACTAAACTCTACCGCTACAATACTGTATATTCAAGAACTAAACCCTAACTTACCAATACCGTGTTGACAATATTTCTATACCGATTCTATGAAATTCAAACATAATTTTTAAAACGTTTTCTTATTTAAGAGGTTCAAAATTGCAAATATACAACATTGTATGGGAACTATATTTTCAGATTATCAACATCAGATCAAGATTTATATTAAACGTTTATGTTTATTGATTCAATGTTTTAAATTTAAATTTACGGTTTTTTGAAAATATTCAAAACCAGAGTCTGAAGACGGTTGCTTGGAGTTACATATCATTTTAATGTTGTGACAACGTTGAAAATTCGTGAACACAATATTGTAAATTTAATTAAACAGTATTTTGGCACTATGCGCCCACGGTATGGAGTAAAAGCAACAAATAATAATGGCAACACTAAAAACAAGAGTCGAAGGACGCACATTTGGCGTTATCATTTCAATATTGTCACTACATTGTAAATTGGGTAAACAGTGCGTTGTATTGATATTATGTATGTGCGTCGTTTACTTTTTCAGTAAAATCCAGTAGGTGAGTTATTTGAAAATTTTACAAATTTATGTGTACGCGAACGTATTTCAGTAAAATCCAGTACAAGTTTGTACAATTTTTAGGGTAAACGAAGGCAGCTATTGATAGTAGCCTCATTAACGTCGGCACAGCTGCGTGCCAATTGTCTTTTACTGCCTGGGTCTATTCGTTTAACCACAAAAAATAATTATTTAAACATCTCAAAAACAAACAATAAAAACTCATGTCATTTTCTTCAGTTTTCTGAATTTAAGAGTGTCCCGAAACTACAAACCTCAACTAAAAATCTTGAAAATTTACAATATGATGTGAAATTTTGTTGTCTATTGAGCTGATTATTCAGTTCTCAAGATGTCTTTAAAATCATTTCGTCAAAAATTCCTATGCTTAAAGAATATGTTTGATACAAACCCAAATAGGACATCGTCAACTCTTTTCGATTAGCAAGAAAATTCGATTTAAGCAACACGGTTAGTACTGAAGTCGGCTGCTATTTTTAAAAGTAATGGCAATTTAGCTACATATTTTTTATCTCAATTTTATATTCTTACTTTGTGGGTTTTATTGAATAAAATAAGTTAACATGGCATGAACAGGACACAACGTTGACGATCTTACTTTAGTATGTTTGCATGTCATTTCAGCGCAAAAGCTAGACGCTAGAAAACGTTACGATTGATGCGCTGATTAAGTTTGTTTTGTTAATTTGTTTGAATCAGATGATTTTTTTAAAATCAATGAAAAACTTAATGCAATCTTAACAAAAAATTCAGTTTAAGCTACGATTAAACACATTTCTTTCGGCCTTGACTAACTGCAAGTTGGACCATTAAAAGTCACCAAATCATAAATTTAACTCAAAGAATTTGCATCAAAGTTCCCAAATAATTATAGAGTATTACGATTGTTATGGCCGGTGTACAGGGGTATTTAAGTATTTGATCCAAAAAGCTGGACAAAAAGGCAAAATTGAAATTTAGGAAGTCTTGAGTAGTTAGTACGAAGCTCAATAGACAACAAAATTCCACATAATATTGTGAAGACTTTAAGTTGAGATTTGTAGTTTTGGGACACTGCTTAAGTCAGGAAACTAAAGAAAAATAGAGTTATGTATTAATTACTTTGATTTTTTTCTCTAAAAGACTTGATCAAAAGCCATTTGCAAAGTTAAAAAAAGTGTTTATGTTAACAATGTTTTGTTGGCTCAACCAGCCAAAAGGTGCTGAGTACAACTGAAAGGAGCGAATATTAATGTGCTGAACTTAACTGAACACAAAGAAGTTTGTGTTTTTTTTACGATAAACAGAACGCAATCAAATGTTATCTATTCTTATTGTATACCAAGATAACACAGTGCAACACGAAAAAAAATAACCATATACGGTGGTGTCCGTATTTGGCAAAACTGGGAGACACGGGTCTTTTTTTTTTTTTGGTCTTTTTTTTTATCACGTAGTGGTGTTTCTATATGGTTATTTTGCCATGACTTAAAAAATTACACACAGTGTAATAAACAGAGACACGTTCGTTTACCGCACAGAACACTAAAGTACTGTATATAATGCATATTTTCAAACTCGACTTTAAGCACTTCACAATGTTGTAATTTGTCTATAAAACACGAATAACCTAAATAATTTGTAGAAGAACTTGGAAACATACATTTTTTATTGTACATACGTACCTACATAATTAAAATAACACTCTAAAGCATTAATCACAAGTAATATAGAAGAGTAATATATTCGGCTGTGCCGTATCTATGATAGCATCCAACGACATTTAGAATGTTTCAGGAGTGAGATCTTTATATTATTCACCAAATAGAAACTGGGAATTATTTCCTTCCGAAGGTTACTTTATATTATATTCAAAATTTTTCATTTTTCGAATTTATTCTATGAGCTAAATTTCAGTTATGTATTTAATAAAGCTTTTTTGTAATAGCCCTATTCCTTCAATTATTCAGAAATGATTTTATACACTACCAGACTTTTATATTGTATTCTTGTTACATTTTACCTTAGCTTTCCTTTGGAAAGCAATGAAGTATATTGAATGTACAGAAAAATTTACAATTATTAGACACCAGCAGAATGTAATGCATTTTCTGGCCCGCTACGGCCTTCGTCAGCATTCTTTGTGTCACACTGGATAGCGATACTTTATAAATTGAATGTATTTAACTCAACAATTTTAACAAAGGAAAGGTAAGGTAAAATGTAACAAGAAAATACAATATAAGAGTCTGGTAGTGTATAAAGTCATGTCTGAAAAATTTAAGGAATAGAACTATTACAAAAAAGCTTTATAAAATTCATAACTGAAATTTAGCTCATAGAATAAATGCGAAAAATGAAAAATGTTGAATATATTATTCACCAATCTTTATGAAAACTGACGTTGTATTATAATTGATTAAGCCTTAAACCTTTGTTAAATTAAGGGGCGACTATCAGAAATATAATTTACCAATGGCAAATAATAGACTGATCTTCACGAAATGTGACAGTGTGATCTCTAGTCCTTTAGAGCTGTGACAGACCAAATTTTATTCGTTACAGTTTTAGGGGTACTTAACTCTTTTCCGAGAGTAGGTTTTATATGGGGTCTATGGTAAATTACACTGGTTTACAGCCAAAAATTACCAAGAACGCCACGTGCCTAGATAAGTTTATTTTACCTCCTGAACACGAAAAACGCTGTAATTTTTTTTCAATAGTTTAGTTTTTTAGATAACGGTACTTTTGTGTTTTTCGGTCTATGGTCCCACTCAAACCCTTGTGGAGCCCAACCGATATGCTAAGAATTTTTATCTGATAAGAATTGGCTGAGTTATGGCACCTCAAAGTTCGAAATTTGCCTATTTTTTACGTTTTTTTCAAAATTTTTCATTTTTATTTCGTTTTTTTTCTACGTTATAGTAAATATCTGGAATGTTTTATTTTTTAACCAAATAGTTTATTTTGTTACCAACATTTTAAGCGTAATTTGAAAAAAATCGGATGAAAAATAAAGTTTTTATTAAGGATTATGTGGAACGACAATATTTTTCATCTCATATAAAATTCCGTTTTTTTTAAATACGTTAAAACTGATGGTTTGAGGTGCCATAACTCAGCCAATTCTTATCAGATAAAAATCTTTAGCATATCGACGGAAAAGGCATTCAATTACCTTTCCAACCATTTGCCATTTATCTCGATCGGACCATACACCGAAAAACACAAAAGTACCGTTATCTAAAAAACCAAACTATTGAAAAAAAAAAATTACAGCGTTTTTCGTGTTCAGGAGGTCAAAATTAACTTATCTAGGCACGTGGCGTTCTTGGTAATTTTCCAAATTAAAAATTTGTAAAGCAGTGTTATGGACCGATCTCCACAAAATTTCATTTTGATGATTTTATTTCTCATCAGATAAGTCTGTGACGTACCAAATTGTATCACGGAGTATTTTTTTTTTTGTTACGGTTTTATGCGTACTAAATTGTTTCCCAAAAGTAGGCCTTATAGGGGACTTTTGGCCAATTATGGACCGATCTAAACGAATTTTAATAGTATGTTTTCTAGTCATATAAACGAATTTATGAAAAATCTTATGTCAATTCGTGCATTTTACGATCATTTATTTTAGTTTTGAAATAACATTTCAAACTGTTTAGGGTGCTGGTTCCATATTTCGATACAATCCCAAACTGTTTGGGATAACTAAAAGCAATTTGACACCAACATTGTTTATTTTTGAGTTTTTGGAAAGTAAGCGTGTTTTCAACAGATGGACAGACCGATTACTCAAGAAGGAAAAATGTATATGCTTTATGGGGTCTGAGATGAATAATAAAATAGTTTCACACGGACTGAAAAACATAGTATTCCCTCATTCACCACTATTGGTGGCGGAGGGGATAAAAACCCTCTTCAATAGATTAAATGTACGTTAAATCTTTCAAATCAATTTTATAATAAAGAAGTGGCATCCCTTTGAATTTTATACTTTTTCTGTCGTCATGTATGTATTTGAATACAATAGTTTTTTTTCAGTAAAAATTTATTTGCTTTCGTTATTTGAGCTCATTTTTCCATTTAAATGTATTAATTGTTTCATTAATTATTTAAACAAATCATGAACAAATTATTATCTTTCAATCTAAAAGAAAAGTAAGTAAAAAATCATCACTACATTCACACTTCAAAACTAATTTACATACACAAACAAACACACGCACAAACTTTTAAGTGTGCACAATAGCCCAGCAAACATTTAGTTTAAATGTTCAATAAAAAGTGTAAATTTGTTTTAATTTATGTTTTAAATACTATTGAAAAACTAATAAAAACTTGTTTAAAATTTCTTCAGTTCGTGGATTGCGGGTTCGATTCCTGCCAGAGACTCTCGTCTGTCTTACTACTATTCAGTGTTGCCACTAGTGAAGCACAAAGTTGCTAAGTTCTTGGTCCAGAATTATTCAAAATTTATTTGGAACATATTTTTCTCCAGTATGGCCATAAAATTAAAGGACTTCTCAGAAACTGAAAAAAATTATTTTTATTATCCCTCTTTTTTAATTACACAAAAATCACGCAAGATTTAGATGTCTAAAATTGAAGCAGATAGGATAGGGGCAATGGTGCTTGCTACTTTTACTCGGTAAATTAAGATAGAAATTTTTTTTGTAATATTACGTTCAATTGTTTGCTGGGATAATTTTAAATAAACAAACGGACTCGTTTAAAATATTCCAAACGAAATTCGAAAACACGTAAAAATTACAATTAAAAAAACTCACATTTCGATACGCACCTAAACTAACAAATATTTAAATTTGTACACGTTTATATTTGGATCTTTTAACGGTGGCCCCTTTAACGTGAATTTATGTTAACCCTAGATAAATAAATTTACCAAGAATAAGAAGACGTAATAAGGAGGTAAAAAGGGGAACAAATTATCTGCAGTTTCCAAATTGTTACTTCAATTTAAATAAAAATAATTAGTAATTCTATCTACACCGAAAGAAATAACTCATACTCGATTAAAGTTCTTTCTAGTTCAAAAAAGTAACAGCCAGTTCATGGATTTCGAACGTCATCGTTCGCATAGAAAATTACATTTAAAACAAAAACAAAATTCGGACATTGTTCGACGTTCGATATCGTTAAACAGGCAGTGAAGTTTTATTTAATTTTTCTATACAAATTCTGTCTTACGTCATATTACACATATCTTCGCCTTAAATCCAAAAGGCAAAATCGACTTTTTAATTGGTTTAATTTGGTTAATTACATCATGATTAATCAAAAATTACAGTTTTTTTTGGTTTTAAGGTGACGACATAAATTAATTTAAATTACAAAAAGATGTGTTATGTACTATTTATTTGTCTTGTTACATATTTTGTATTCTTATTTACAGAAATCACTAACTCTTGTTTTATTTTATAAGAAAAAAAATTTTGAAAATGCTTAAAACTTTCTTAGAAATTTATGGGTCGATTACGCATGACCACAAACTTGTAGTTGCTGCTTATATTTTTTAAGGTAGAGAATGCGCCTAACCAATATTTTTTTTTTTTTTTGATATTAAAAATTTGTTGGCTGACTATCTGGAGTTATATTGCCAGGGTTCATACGGTTTGTTGGAGCCTCATCCGCAAGTTCTCGATTTACCTAGACCTTCGTATTTGAAGGCGAAGAGCTTCCAGAATAAGCTCCAGAGTATATCTAGTCTCCACAGTAAAACGTCTGAGTTATTTCCATGGTTCTCCACCAGTAAAACACGTTTAAATTTTAAGGTTATGAAACGATTGCATATGGATAATGCTGACACCGCAAGAACCACGCCACTAACCAATGGGGTGAAACGTAAAACGCACGAAAAGCAAACAAACAAACACGGCCTGTTTGTCTTTAAAAGATAGCGACAAAGACGCGCGAGCGGCTTCCCCGCCCAGAGCAGTTTTACGAAAGGCCAAACTAATAAGCAGGCAAGCCATAAATATGCAATTGCATGTTTTTCCTTGTGCGACCATTGAATGCTCAAACAATATATTTATCCATTTGAGAGGTTTTTATGAATTTTGGCATCGATTTGTTAGTGCATATTTTAGCCTTTGCAGCATTTTTATGCATAATTTAGTCAAAAGAGCATTTTTTTTTTAGTTTTATGGCGCATATTTAATTCATTGAGATAAAACCAATTGTGTGCCAATGTGTGTAAAACATGATAATCTAACCCATTTTTCAATATAACTATGTCCATCAGTCTGTCAGGCTGATTGCCTGTCCATGCAAGCCTTGTGCGCAATTAACAAGTTGCAATTTTGTTGATAATTTGATAAAATTTGGTAAAAAGGACAAAGCCTGTGTGAATGGTAAGAATCGTTCTAAAATTTTCTCATTCAAACTTCTTTTCGTAATAGATTGTGTTAAAAAACCATCTAATAATGTTCGTATGTATTAAGATTTAATTTGCCTGAAAAGTATTTTAATGCAATTAATTTTTTTTGGGATCGGTTAAGATTTGACACATCCGTAAAATGCTAAAATGTTCTTTTAAATGTTTATATCAATATAAAATTCAGCGACCGTCCCTAAAATTACAAATTATGGAACAAGTTTCATGGAATCGTCCAGTTTTAACAGCTACGAAAACCAAATTTTTAACATAATCTTGGAGACCCCAGTCAAAAAGCGCAATAGCAAAATAGCCCGTGCTTGTAATCTTCCAGGACCACTCTTCAAAGCAGGTACTTCCAGCAGCTGCTTACACAGAAAAAAATAATTTTCATATTTGAATACGAAAATCGCATATTTAATAAAAAAAATTTTAAAATTTTCTGCGATGACGATTTTTGCGGTATTGATAAAAAAGTTTGTAGGTATAGTTATTGAATTTTTAGTCGACCAAGGAGTTTATTGAGTCAATAAAAAAAGTTGTTGCCCAAAATAATTTTTTTCAACAAAATGTTTACGTGATTTGTTAAAATAAATTGTTGAAAATGTTGAATAAATCAAACAAAATGTTTACTGAATCATTATTTACTAATGATGATGTGCTTAATTCCCAATTTTTTTTTCTTTTTAAATAAATACACTAAAATTTATTATGGGGGGATAAGCTAGTTCCTATGTGCATTTCTCTGGTTGCTTAGGCCAGATCATCAGGAAACCTTTTTGCAAAGACATTGGCAAAACTAAATATATTATGCTAATAAAACTGTAAAGCGAATGAGACTTTACAAATGGAAAAGAGTTGTAAAAATACTGTATTTACTTTGATTCAAATATTTTTTTTATTGAATATGTAGAAATATTTAATTATTTCATTATTAAATATGTTTTATTGAATGGTATTTTGCAAAGTGTAAATTTGATAAATTTTTTCATTGAATCAAACAAAAAGTTTATTGACCTAAAATTTTATTTTCAACAAACTTTGTTGTTAAAAATGTTCTTGAGATATTTTTTTCTGTGTAACGTTTCCGTTTGATGTAATATTTGGAAGACGGTCGACCCCCACAAAGTAACAAAAAGTTTATCGAAGCTAATGCAACAATTGCATGTTTTTCCTTTTCAGGTTCGACCAATAAAGGCAGAAACAATATATTTATCCGTTTTAGAGCCTTTTATGAAATTTGGCACCGATTTGTTAGTGCATATTTTTGCATATTTTACCGTTTGCAGCATTTTTTTGCATAATTTATTTACAAGAGCATTGTATTATTTTTTTTAAAGTTTTTAGCGCATATTTTTCCTTTTAAGGCATATTTTGATACATGTGGAATGTTTACAGATGCATACAAAAGCTTTCGAGGCAAATAAAAAAATAATTTTTTTTTCCAAATTCTGGTTAACAGATGGCTTTCTGTTTAAATACCCAACGTGTTGCGTCAATTTCGCCATCTACATTAAATTTTTATTCTTAAATTGTAAGGCAAAGCAGGTTGTCATTAAAGATACATGTTATTTAAGTGATCTTACGATGTCCATCCATTCGTTTGGCTGGTTGTCTGTCCATGTTAACCTTGTGCGCAAAGTACAAGTTGCAATTTTGCAGATATGTTGATCGATAATCGGTCTTTAATTTCACATATTCCCCATAAAAACTTCTTTCCAAATAAGACTCTTTGTGTCCGTAAACCATCAAATTATTATTAGCCACAAAAATATTTTACTGCAAATTACATTATTTTTGAACCGGTTTGAACCGAATTGAGCTCAAATTTTCAAGGGACCATTTTTGTTAGCAATCCGAACAAATTCCAATTTTGATAAATAACTGGCAGCCAGGGCATACTCTCGAAAATTTGTCTCAATATTCTGTAGTGTAGGGTATCATTTGATAGCGCTTGACCGACAATGCTACCTCACTTGCTTACTTTACCAAAATGACAGCGCAGAAGAAATCGAATATATTTTGTGACTGCGTTAGTTTTTTTGTAAAAATTTTCCGGCAAAACCGACGCCATAAAATTTAGATGACATGTGGGAAACTGTATCTCTATACTAATTTTTGGCACTAAAAATATATTTTTTAAAAGTTATTTGTGTGAGAGCTATGGTTGAATATGAACCAACTACCGTTAAATTAAACTTGATTTATACCAAGGACTCAATAGTTAACTATAACTTAACTATAAAATATATAAAATGAATTAATTAGTATTGTGGTTATTTTGTTGAACTATTTTATGGTTTTTAATCCAAATTTTTAATATTTTAATTAGGCTTAAGTTCATGAAATTTAATTTTCATTAAATTATTTTTATGAAGAAAGGAATTTTTACAACATGAAAATTAATTAAAATTGTTATTGATAATCTTTCATTCTTTAATTAATTTTAATTAATTTGTCCTTCAAGTTGTGCTGAAAAAGGTCAACAGAAAAGAGAAAGACAAAATGAAAAAACAAAAAATGTACTTGGACTTCAAGAAAAATTCTTGACAAAAGTACGAAAAAACAGAAGTAAAGAAAAAAACATGTAAAATCAATTAAGGTGGATAATCATTCAGGAAAGCAAATTTCGATCTACCAAATGTTAAAATACAATTTGGTTTAAGGATTGATGTTTGACTATTGACGTCAGCAGTCGTCGATGGCTGCGAGTGTAAGACGGCAAATCCATCTGAGGAGATCGAGTGGTTGCGATCGAAACATGTCATGGTAACCTGCCGGCCAGGGTTCGAGCCCGAGCCACGTCAAGAATGAAAGATTATCAATAACAATTTTAATTAATTTTCATGTTGTAAAAATTCCTTTCTTCATAAAAATAATTTAATGAAAATTAAATTTCATGAACTTAAGCCTAATTAAAATATTAAAAATTTGGATTAAAAACCATAAAATAGTTCAACAAAATAACCACAATACTAATTATTGTTAAAGCTAAGGCACGAGCTCTATGTGTACATTTGTCCTTCAAGTTGTGCTGAAAAAGGTCAACAGAAAAGAGAATGACAAAATGAAAAAACAAAAAATGTACTTGGACTTCAAGAAAAATTCTTGACAAAAGTACGAAAAAACAGAAGTAAAGAAAAAAAAACATGTAAAATCAATTAAAATGGATAATCATTCAGGAAAGCAAATTTCGATCTACCAAATGTTAAAATACAATTTGGTTTAAGGATTGATGTTTGACTATTGACGTCAGCAGTCGTCGATGGCTGCGAGTGTAAGACGGCAAATCCATCTGAGGAGATCGACTGGTTGCGATCGAAACATGTCATGGTAACCTGCCGGCCAGGGTTCGAGCCCGAGCCACGTCAAGAATGAAAGATTATCAATAACAATTTTAATTAATTTTCATGTTGTAAAAATTCCTTTCTTCATAAAAATAATTTAATGAAAATTAAATTTCATGAACTTAAGCCTAATTAAAATATAAAAAAAAAATGAATTAATCTTTATTTTATTTCTCAAGCGAAATAATTTTTTCCAATTTCCTTTTTTTATTTAATAATAACTATTATGCAAATTGTTATCTATATATATAAAATTGTAACGTTACTGACTGACTCACTGACTCACTGACTGACTGATTCATCATCGCACAGCCTAAACGCCTGAAGCTAGACACTTGAAATTTGGACCAGAGATTGGTCACTCCCCAAATCGATCCACTAAGACGGGATTTTTGGAAATTCGAATGTTTAGGGGGTAAAAAAGGGTAAAAACGGGAAAATTCGGTAACCTTATATCTCCAAAACTAAAAGAGATACAAAAAAAAATTTAGTACCTATCGTAGTTCTTTAGAAAAATAAGCGGACAGGTGTCTGGTACTTTTTTGAAATTCGGCCCTATTTGGGAGTAAACGTGTAAAATCTGAATTTTAGTGCTTTTTTGACACCCCATCTATCTTTTGAACCAATAAACATAGAAACAAAGTTAATACCGCATTCGAAACTTATCAAAAAAATACGAATATGAATTTGGTACTTTTTCGAAATTCGAACATTTAAGGGGTGAAAATCGTAATTATTTTTGGTACTTTTTTTAAAAAACATTTTTCTCCATTTTTTTAAATATTCGTACTAAATTATGGGCTGCCACTATAATACTGAAATTTTTTATACTTTAATGGGGTGAAAAATAGTACCAAAAAGGGGGAATACAGGAAATTTGATATTTTACTTAACTTATTGGTAATTTTTAAATTATCGTTATGTTGGACCTAAAAACATAAGATTCAACATGCAATGTCGTGAGTGGATAAGAATCTATGACGGAACTTTTTGGTACTTTTTTGTTCTTTAACTGGTACTTTTTGAAATTCCTTTAGTATTGGACCTAGAAACATAAAATTCAATATGCAATGTCCTGGATGGATGAGAATCTATAAGAATGAACTTTTTGGTACTTTTTTATTCTTTGATTGGTACTTTTTGAATTTCAGTTGGTATTGGACCTAGAAAGATAAAATTAAAAATGCAAGGTCCTGAGTGGATAAGAATCCATAAGAGGGAAGTTGTTGGTACTTTTTTGTTCATTTACTGGTACTTTTTGAATTTCCGTCAGTATTGGACCTAGAAACATAAAATTAAACATGCACGATCCTGTGTAAATGAGAATCTTTTAGTGGGATCTTATTGATACTTTTTTATTCGTTAGCTGGTACTTTTTGAATTTCCGTTAGTATTGGGCCTAGAAACATAAAATTAAACATGGAACCTCTTGAGTGAATGACAATCTGTAAGAGAGATGTTTTTGGTACTTTTTCGTGTTTTAAATGGTACTTTTTTTAAATTTTCGCTAATGTTGGTCTAATGAACATAAAATTAAACCTGCATGGTCCTGAGTGAATGAGAATCTCTAAAAGCGCTTATTGGTACTTCTTAGTTATTAAACTGGTACTTTTTGAATATCCGTTATTATTGGACTTAGAAACATTAAATTCAAGATGCAATGCCCTAAGTGGATAAGAATATATAAGATGGAAGTTTTTGTTACTTCTTTGTTCTTTAACTGGTACTTTTTGAATTTCCGTTAGTATTGGACCTAGAAACATAAAATTAAACATGCAAGGTCCTGAGTGAATGAAAATCTGTAAGAGGGCTTTTGGTACTATTTTGTTCTTTAACTGGTACCTTTTATATATCCGTATTTATTGGATCTAGAAACATAAAATTAAACATGCAAGCTCCTGAGTGAATGAGAATCTGTAAGTGGGATTTTTTGCTACTTTTTCGTTCTCTAACTGGTATTTTTTTAAAATAAACTGGTAATTTTTTTAATTTAATATTTATTTTTGTGCATTAAATAAAAAAGCAAATTGGTGTCTGGTACTTTAACGAAATTCGGTCGTTTTAGGTAGTAAATCTAGCTTTTAACCCAATACGCATAAAAATAAAAATTAAATAACATTTGTTACTTATCTAAAAAATACAAATGCGAATTTGGTACTTTTTCGAAATTTGAACGTTTCAGGGGTGAAAATTGTACCTATGTATATCGATCCCGCGAACCTCATACCTCCTAAACTAAAAGAGATAAAAAACATCAGCACTTATTCTTGTTTATTAGAAAAATTCGCTAACCGTATATTTCCTAAACAAAAAGAGATACAAAAAATTGAATACTAATTATTGTTCATTAAAAAAAATAAACGGAGAGGTGTCTCGTACTGTTTTGAAGGAAGGCCTTTTTGGGGTGTAAAAGGGTAAATAAATATTGTATCACATTTTTAGCTTATCTTAAAAATACAAAACAGGTTTGGACCTTTTTTGAAATTCAAACGTTTAAGGTGTGAAAATCGTTCCTAATTTTGTTACTGTTTTCTCAACATTTTTCTCCATCTCTATATAATATAAATTTGTAAAGTAACTGACGGATTCATCATCGCACATCCTAAACTCTTGAAGCTAAAAAGCTGACTTTTGGACCGAAGGTTGGCCTCTCGCCAAATCGATTCCGCTAACCTTAAAAATCCAAAATTAAAGAGATCCAAAAAATTTAACACTTATTGTTGTTCGTTAAAAAAATAAGGGGACAGGTACTTTTTTGAAAATAAACTTTGGCATAAAAATATGTCCACGAAGAAAAAGGAGACGCTAACGAAGTAGCGAGTTAAATGCTAGTTTAGGTATATTTACTAGTTATTTTTAATAGTAATGAACAGTTACAACTTGTTTTATGTTATAAAGTTTAGTTTTATTTAATTAAGTGTATTTACTCAAAGAAAATAACGTATTTGTGTTATTGAAGGTAAGTATCTTATATTAAAACAAAACACAGAAATTGATTGATTGGCCAAACAACTGAGTCATATAAATAAACCACGCATGATTTAATGATTTAAAGTGTTTGAAAATTCCCGAAACTTTGTATCACGTATGACTTTGCTTACGTTTTATAGCCAATTTGAATTGTAATAACTTGCAAGTAGTGTAGACGTATTACTAACGAAAATCAGGAGAAATGTCAAAAAAAAAACAATTTTCGAGTGGCTACAAAACACAGTGCAAGCATGGTGAAATAAACAGGTGGCAGCACTATGTCAGATGACGATTTTTATACCCTCCACCACAATTAGTTGTGTAGAGGGTATACTAAGTTTGTCATTCCGTGTAAACTTTTTTTATTATTCATCTTAGACCCCATAAAGTATATATATTCTGGGTCCTTGAGTAATTCGAAGTCGATTTAGCCATGTCCGTCTGTCTGTCCGTATGTCCGTATGTCCATCTGTCCGTCTGTTGAAAACACGCTCACTTTCGAACAACTCAAAAGAAATCAACAAACTTGGTGGCAAATTGCTTGTAGTTATCCTAAGCAGTTTGGGATTGAAATCCAGCAAAATCGGCTCAGTAGGACTAGAGCTATGAATCAAAATGTGGAACCACCACCTAAAAAAATTGATAATTTTGTTACAAAAAATAACATTAATGCTGGAACAAGGCACGGAATGAGATACGATTTTGCAAAAATTTGTTTTATTTGACTGGAAATCATGCTGTTAAATTTCGTGAAGATCCGTCCATAATTTACCCTAAGTCCCATATAAACACTACTCCCGGAAACAGTTTAGTACGCCTAAAACCGTAAAAAATAATGCAATCATAACAAATTTTGGCTCGTCACAGTTTCATAGGACTATAAATGATACTGTGAAATTTCGTGAAGATCGGTACATAATTTACCCTAGGCCCCATAGAAACCCTACTCCCGGAAAACAGTTTAGTACACCTAAAACCTAATTAATAATGCTATCATAACAGAAATTGGTACGTCCCAGTTTAAAAGGACTAGAAATGACGCATTTAGTCGCCTAAAACCATAATTAATAACAAATCTTCACAGTTTAAGATAATAATAACATCATACAGATATTACTCCTTAAACATTCGAACTGTCGGTGAGGGTATCAAAGATTCGGCACAGCCGAATATAGCACTCTAACTTGTTTGCTCTTGCATTGTTTGTCTAGGTTTATGTCAAAGTTTTGTTTGTGATTATTGTATTTTATTAAAGTTTTTAATAATTTTAAATTAAAATATGTTAATAAGATATTGACCATAATTAAATAAAAATTGGCTTAAAATTTATTTATTTCATCACGTTCAGCGGCACGCTTTGATTTTTGTAGTATTTTTTGACGTAAACGGTGATATAATTTCCATTTTTGTTGTAATGTAGTATTTGTTGCCGTAGCGATGCCAACTGCTTATTCCACCATGAGCACAAGTTCATTTGCTCAATTGACAACTAAGTGTTGCCAAGTAGTCAATATTTAACGTTACTTATAGACATATTATTTGTTTTATATATTCTCTTTATAGAAAAGTAATATTAATGTTAAAACTTACCTTTGAAATTTTCCTTTTTGCTGTTCCTTAATGTTCTTCATGTACACATATTATAAATACATAGAAAATAAGCTATAAACATAATTTTTATTTTGCTAAAGCTTCGTACAGACGATGGTCAGATCTTACAATGTTGTCATTAAAATTGTCTAAAAATGTCTTGCAACTGTCTGAACATTGTAAGCTCATTTTCATTTGGCAGATGTGTAAAATTAATGCATCTGACAATGGCACCATTGTCAGAAAAAATACAATATTGTAATATCTGACCATCGTCTGTACGAAGCTTAAGTAAAGTCACTTGATACAAAACTCATCTACAGTAACCATTTCGATTACAAAAATGAAGTGTTATTTAGTTGAACTTCTCTAAGTAAATGGCGTTAAAATTAAATGCCATGTCGGTTGGAATCATTGGGATCCGAGGTATCAAAACATTTTCTCCCTTGTGCTTTCCTTTAAGCATTGTTGCTTCGATGACGTTATTCATCAGTTTTTTTACCGTAAGTCGTGTGCCATTACAAAGACGTGGTTGGTTTATATTTCGTAACATTATGGTTACCGATCCAACTTTTAGTTTGAATTTATTAGGAGGTAATCCGGGTAATCCCAGGGAGTTTGATTGGATAGTTGACGACATCATTCTGAGAAGTAATGGAATCTACCGATTTGTACGTCTCCAATTTGCCAGCGATTTCACTTTGAATCTAAAAAATTCAGTTCGTCGACATCAACGTAGCTAATATAGCACGTTCGCTCAACAAATCATGATTTCTGTAATTTTGTGTAATGTTTGAAAACACCTTTCGGATGAGTTCGGACTTTGATTCGGTGAACCGGCAGAAATTGAAATATCCACCGGGATTTTGTCGTTTCCTATGTCCAGCAATAGTTTGGAAAATACGTCTCGAGATTGATTGTTTTGCAGCTCGACCCGCATTTTCAGAGTCAATTAGAGCTTCCCAACGTGTTTCCACAAAGCAGACGACTTCAAACATGCATTTAATTCATCGGCGGGCGTTGATCGTGGTATCACTGGAAGTGTTTGCCAAAAATCACCTGCCAACAAATCATCGTACCTCCAAATCGGCTTTGATTGTTTCGTAGTAGGCGTAAAAGTAGGCGTGGTAAATTTTTCTTTCGATGAAAACTTAAAATGGAATAATGCGAACATTTGAAAGAAAAATTAGTAAAATCGATGGAGCCGATTTCTGATTTTAGGTAAATCGAAAAAAGTGGGCGGGGAACAATTTTCTTTCCGTATAAACCTAAGTTGGACCATGGCGATCACTTTAAAGAAAAAATCGTCCCAATCGGTCAAGCCGTCCTCAAGTTATGTGCTTAATAGAAAAAGTGGGCGGGGAACAATTTTATATGCTATAAACCTCACGGAGCCCGAGACCTTTCCAACGAATGCAAAACCGTGGAAATCGGTTCGTGCGTTCTGGAGTTATAGCGTCAGGAAGGAAACCCCTACTTATTTTTATATAATAGATTAACTAACTATTTTAACATTGCGATGTCCTAGGAAGTAGTCAATTGTCATTGCTTTCAGTTTACTTTAAAGTTGGTTACCTAGCCGTTAACTTAAAGTTAACTTTTTGCAGCTAGCTATAAACTTACTACTTTAAGGTAGCTTTAAGTTGGTTTTTTTAAATTAACTCTTTTATTAAAATTGTATTTTGTTATTTCATTTAATTTTTTTAATTATACTGTAACCTGGCCATTACCGATTACCAATTTCTACTCCGTATATTGTTATAGTGGCCCTAAATAATTAAATCTTTTGTGGGTCTTGGAGCCGTTTGTTTGCCAATCGACTTGGCTCTCTCTACTTAAAATACACAGTGTTTGTATACACTTTAGTTAATGTAAATTTTCCATTGCTTAGTAGTTGGATTTAAGTTAGTCTATACAAGCTAGCTTAATGTTGGCTTTAGTAGTTTTGTAGTTACCCTGCAGAAAACCTGGGTGCAAGTGTCTCCAAGTCACCAGTTTTGTCGACTATATTGGTTACATTGTCAACGAAGTGTCTACACTACATTACACTTGCCACAATATTTGGCTTTAACCCTTTCACGTCAATGGGAAATATTTTTCCCAAAACTTAAATTGATTATTTTGGTAAAGAATTTTTTTTAAATATTTATTTTGACATTAAGAGGTCGTACAACAGCTATGATTTATTGTAAATAAAAGTAAAAAGGTGGCGATACTTAAAGGAGTATAGAATAATAAAGGAAGGAAAATCCCATTTTTCTCCACCGAAAGTACGTTTCGATTTGGCTCGTTTTGTCGTGGATTTTATTATGTTTTTAAGTTTTGTAAGTGATAAATATTATGTGATTAGTAAGGAGAAATGATAAATAATAATAAAAAATTTATAAATGATCCATAGTTATTTAATTTTGTATATTTACTCTATGGGAAACATTTTTCCCTATGGACCAGAAGAGAAAATTTACTCTTACTACTGCTAAAATTTTAGCAATGACAATCAGAAGTGCAGGGAGTTCCTTTTACGCCAAAATTAGATATTATAGCTGCTATTGGCGGATTTTAGTGATAGGGAAGATAAAGTTCACCTAGATGAACAATATCAAGACTTTTTAGAAGAAATTAATATTGTGAAATAAGTAAATTTTCACTCTGGTCCATAGGAAAAAATGTTTCACATAGAGTAAATATACATAATTGAACAACTTTTGGCCAGTTTTAATTTTTTATTATTATTTTTCATGTACTTCACCTTGATGAAGAAGGCCAAGACTTTTTAGGAGAAGACTTGAAGCATCTGTGGATGTGGTTGAAATCGAAAGTGCAGTACAAGAAACTGGCCAAAACAAACTGTGGATGCCAGGACATCTCTTCATAATGAAGATGAACCTGGTTTTAGATGGACAAGTGGCTCTTATAAACCCCATACAGCAAAACTGAAGATCCTTTACTGTAGAAAAGGACAAAATGAAAGCATATTGAGGAATGCATTTTGTTATAAGTAACAAAGTGTTACCAAATCATTGAAGTTACTGATCTACTGATGAAGTGTCCCTTACATCGCTAACATTATGACTAGAACAATATTTGAGCAAATACGTCAATTTCTCCAATAATTATAAAACCTTTTTTAAATTGAATTGTTTTAGTTGTAAAATCATTCATAAAATTATCTGAAGTATTTTTTCCCCCCTTTATCGTCCACTGGGAAAAATATTTCCCAAAAAATTCCACAAAATCTAACCACGAGATTTTTATTTCTTTGCAATTTTAGTTTATTTTGTATAAAAATCAATTAAAAAAATCCATTGGATATTAAAAAATAACCAGGGTTTCCTTATGGACGTGAAAGAAAGGGTTAATACAAAAAAGATTTTATCAATAACAACTGAGAAGTACAATTCCTAAAAAAGTTTAAGAAATAATAAAAAAAGATTGTTTTGATTTCGTATTCTTACAAAGAGTGTAGACTACTTTTACTAAAATGTACTAGCGATTCTCTGGTTCATATGTCTACGTATGTTCCCAAAGGAACTACCTAGTCAATAGTACCAACGTCAGTGGTAGATTTCCAATGACACGCACATTTTATATAACTATAGTAAATAATATTGTCTGGGGTAAAATAAGTCACTGGTTTTGGTGACTGTGTCAATAGAAAATCAGTACAGATTCACTAGTGGCATTTCCTGCAGGATAGCTACTCATTTGACGGCAGGGTACTTTTGCAAATATAAACAATCCCACCAAACAATTTTCGGAGCGCTCCTAAATATGACTCTTAAAAGAGTCCTTTTCTTGAGGGTTTTATGATTACCCTCCTAATTTATGAGCAATTCTGATTGATTTCGAAGCCTGTAGAATTCAGGACTCCGAAAAGACTAATTTTTATGGGCAATTTAGGAGCATACTCCTAACTCTTATTTATGAGGGTTTTCTGAGGGGCAACGGTAGCTTGTATTTATTTTCTTGATAATTTCAATATTTTGCGTTTGTCTGTCATTATTGTGATCATTTTGCGCTGTTCGGTTGTGGTTTTGATAAAATCTTTGAGAAATTGTGCAAAAAGTAGGTTTATTTCTGTGTTTTTAAATAAAAAACTATCCATTTGAAGCGTTTGTTAAAAGAAAAGTATGTGCTTTTGTCCGCGTAAATTTGTTTAAAATGATTATGATTTCCATGCACAAAACATATATTAATAAAACCTTTCCATTAAAAGCCAAAAAGCACAAATTTACATATAAAATGAATACCCTAATTTCCAGAAAAAGAAACACTCTTATAACACTCTTTTTTGGCTCCGAAATCCCTCTTTAATGACTCTTTTTAAGAGGTTGTTATGATTGATTTGTGAGCAAAAAGGCTCACAATTTTCCTTACAAATTGTTAAATTTATGAGTCCTAAAACGCTTATATTCAGTACAAATTTTTTTGACGGTTTCATAGGAAAAGACGCTCATATCTGAGGGTTTTAGGAGCTTTTTTATGAACGTTTTGCTCATAAAAAGGAGTCCTAAAAGACTCTTTTAGGACTCATATTGTTTGCTGGGATGCTGCAAGTATAAACAATGTGATGGTGTTAGTGAAAAAGTGTGAGTGTATTGAGTGTTTTTCACTTTCACTTGCATGTGGCAACGGCGGCGGGTTAGACCTAAATAAATTTAATATTATCGTTAAAGTATAATTAAAACGATTTTATTTTTGTCCATACATAAGTGACAGACTCTTAAAATAAATAAATAATGATAGCGGGTAGTCAGTTTTTCGTAATATTATTAAAATTGATTATCATTAAAAACCATCATAACTTTTTTGCATCTTCACGGAAAGAAGTTTATTTTCTGAAGAAATTAATTTCGTTTCTTAAAACGAGAAAATCCAAAACTTAAAAATTTTTTCTTGATTCAAACTTATTTTGTTTGTACCTATTTAGTAAAATTTCTTAAATAAATAAACATTTTGAGTAAACCAATCCACACATATTTTTAGAATAAGTAATTTTTCTAGGTTCAAGTCATATGTATTAAGTAAATAATTCTTTCCGTTTTGACCGATTTTTTCGATTGTTTTAAAAAAGAAGATTCCTGATTCCCGCCACATATGTAAATAGGTCACTCATTTGTACTGTGTACGAACTAAAGCCCTGCACGAATACATTTGTACATTTGTATTTTTAATTAGGCTTAAGTTCATGAAATTTAATTTTTCACTAAATTATTTTTATGAAGAAAGGAATTTTACAACATGAAAATTAATTAAAATTGTTATTGATAATCTTTCAAGCCTGACGTGGCTGGGGCTCGAACCCTGGCCGGCAGGTTACCATGACATGTTTCGATCGCAACCACTCGATCTCCTCAGATGGATTTGCCGTCTTACACTCGCAGCCATCGACGACTGCTGACGTCAATAGTCAAACATCAATCCTTAAACCAAATTGTATTTAAACATTTGGTAGATCGAAATTTGCTTTCCTGAATGATTATCAATTTTAATTGATTTTACATGTTTTTTCCTTACTTCTGTTTTTTCGTACTTTTGTCAAGAATTTTTCTTGAAGTCCAAGTACATTTTTTGTTTTTTCATTTTGTCTTTTTCTTTTCTGTTGACCTTTTTCAGCACAACTTGAAGGACAAATGTACACATAGAGCTCGTGCCTTAGCTTTAACAATAATTAGTATTGTGGTTATTTTGTTGAACTATTTATGGTTTTTAGTCCAAATTTTTAATATTTTTAATTAGGCTTAAGTTCATGAAATTTAATTTTTCATTAAATTATTTTTGTATTTGTTTTTTTAAATCAGTTCGAATGATACATTATGAAAAACTAAATCAATGCAAAAACAGTAGTTGGTTTTAAACAACTCGGTGTTAAGCAGTAGTTTGATTTAAACAAATCAACGCATCGTATAATTTGGTGTGAACGGAAACACAACACACAATAATTGTGAGTCTATAACACAGTTATGTACGGTTAACTTTTCAATACACACTGTGTGATCTCGATGACCGTATGTTTATTGCTGCGATCGGCAACCTATCCTATTACATTTTGCTATTGTATGCGTTGTATGAATTTTAAATTTGTTGTTGTTAATGTTATTTAATTTTCTTCAATGTGTGTACACTAGGGGTATAACCAATTTTTTGGCATAGTACCATGAGGTCAACCATGTCCTAGTAACCACGAAGATCATAATCTTTTGTAATTTTTCTCAAAAAAGTTCACGCACCAATTGGTTTTTCTCAACCAATGCAATACTGAATATCCATAATTTTATACGGTGGTTTTCGTTAAAAAAAGGTTAAAGATACGTTTTGGTTTGAGGAATAATCTCTTACCATCTCTAAATATTAATGAAATTTCATACTTGAGCTATTTTTTATTTAAAATAAACATATTATTAATTTTTCTTAACCAAAAAGAAAATTAAAAATTTTCAAAACTTCATCGCGGTTGGTGCGTGAACTTTTTTGACCTTAGCGAAAAAATAAATATACGTTACCTTATAGTTCTTTATGCTCTATCGGACTGTGCTATGCCAATTTTGATATTTTAAAAAATTGTTAAAAAGTTATACCCCTAATATACACGCTAGGGTATTCATTCGGTTAGCCGATTAATTACTACCCGATTAACTGATCGGTTAATTTAAAATTGGCTTTTTTCGATTAACGATTAAACCGGTTAATTTCAGTCGATTAACCGATGGTATAAAATTTTGAACCTTTTGTTGTATTGAACCATAATTTCTTATGTTTTTAATTATGGATGAGTTCCAAAACGTCAGTTACAAAGCAACTCGCTTTTTTAAATGCATTCTACAATGCAATCATGTAGAATTTTACAATGTTATCTGTACCAAAGTTCACCAAAAAAGTTACCAAAGTGTACCAAAAAAGTTGTGTTTTGAAATATTTTTTCATACAATATTTTTCGATAAAGAAATTCATTCATAAAATAAAGTACAAAAACAGAAATTAAGGAATTCGGAAATGAACCTTTTTTGCAGAATGCTCCCTGCTGAGCTTTGCCAGGATTAGTAAGACGCCGACCTGCCAACAAAAGAAACTCTCGATAGAAACACAACAACAGAATTAACCGATAAATTAGAACTGCTAAAAATTTTAAAAAATTAAAACAGGACTCTAATGGCATAATGGAAGATTTTATATATTTAGAACAATCCAGTAAAAGGACTGAGAAATTAAAAATTTTGTATTATGGGTTGCTTTCGATTTCTCCAACATCTACACTAATTGAAGCACAGCCGCGAATAACGTTGTAAAAGCCACTTTTTGCAAAAACTGTTTTTTTTTGCAGATAACCGTTAACATTACCCAGTAAAAAATGTGCTCCAAAAGGAGCAGGTTTTGTGTATGAATTCATACCACAAATCGCTTCAAACCTGCTGATGGGATGCCTGATTTTTGTATGGGGTGTTCCCGGTTTGGAGGACTATTTTCTGCTGACAATAAGCGCTTATTTTAACATGCAAACAAAGCACTCCTAAAGGGCTTTTTAGGGGCTTACT
Organism: Pollenia angustigena; assembly: GCA_930367215.1. Taxonomy (NCBI): domain Eukaryota; kingdom Metazoa; phylum Arthropoda; class Insecta; order Diptera; family Polleniidae; genus Pollenia; species Pollenia angustigena. The sequence goes on along the minus strand of OV884061.1, from coordinate 17,867,017 downwards.
ATATAAACATATTCATTAATGTTTTGCTTTTACTTTTGTTTAAATGCCTTTTCCAGCTATTTTCGCATATTTTTATTTTTTTCGTTTTGCAACCTTCTTCGTTGTCAGCACTAAAAAAGCAGCTTTTTTGTATATTTTATTCTATATCATTTACTGCTTTATAAAAGCTCTTTTATTGAAGCGCTCGATTATGCGCTTTTTCTCTGAAGTGCTTCAAAAAACCCAAATTTTTTTTACTGGGTATGTCGTACACCGCTTAAACCTCAAATCACCCAACATTATGCAACTTAAAGCCCTTAAAAATGACATACAAAGAGTCAGCTAGTGGAAGAACGTTGTAAGTTACTTACAAATGATACAAGGTGAATGGTTCTGAAACGTGGAATAACGTTTTAAAAGCCACCAGTCATGATGCTTTGCGTAGTGGAAGAACGTTTTAAATGATATCGTGATTGTGGATATGAAACGTTTTTCCACAAAAAAAAAAGATATAAATTGTAAATTTGCATGTAATTTAAATTTTAAATTATTTGATATTTTACTATAATTTTTTTTAATAATTTAAAAAAAAAGTAAAAAATTAATAATCTTGCCTATTAAAAACGTTTTTTTGCTCTCCTGAAAAATAATTATCTTGAAACTTAAAACGTTATTCGCGGCTGTGCTTCAATTGATGGAATATTTTCCATGTCAAGTTTTATCAAAAATAAAGAAAAGTGCCAAATTAACCAATTGTTTTTCTAAAAGATTATTTTATAAGATCTCCTTAAACTATTAAAATAAAATGATATCGCTGTTTATTTTTGAATAAATACTTAATACACCTGTAAAATATGTATAACATAGTTATGATTTTTGTTTGTTTGCTTGATTTAGTACAAGAATTGTTATGTGATTGTTTTTTTACTAATAAACTCAAAATAATAAGTAATTTTTAATTTTTATTTAGCAGCTGCAATTAAAAGTCTATAACAATTTACAATACATATTTAATTCCACAATTAATGAATACATTTTAATTTGCATACATATTTTTCTAAACGGAATGCCAAAGCAGCGGAACATTCTAAATTTAAAAAAATGTATGCCTCTATTGTATAAAAAAAACCAACAAATATTACAGAAAACGTTTTCACTTTATTTTATTAGCTCTCGAAACCACATACAATTATCAACTAGTCTGTTATTAAAAATTAAACTTAGCAATTACTGATGTTTAAATCAATGGAGCATTGATAATATTGCAAATATTCCAAAAAAAAATATATACTGTTGTGCAAGGTGGGGTCCTGTCATTAAAAAATCAACTAAATTTTTTACTCTGGCACCATTCGAAAAAATTAGTTTTTTCGCTCTAAATTTGTCATTGGGACCACTTTGCCCGGATTTTGCCGATCGTTATTTTGTTACTGTTGTTTGGTGTGATTTGGTACAATTAGTGTAATTTTTTTGTTTCGCTGTTGTGTGGAGTATAATCCGTACTCTTTACACTTCGTATTTGGTCGTTTATAAGACACTTACTAATTAAAATCGATTTGCATTTGTGTGTTTACATTTTTTTTTTGTGCTTTATGTGTTTTTCACAATATAGTATTTGATTCGTTAGCAATCGCATTTAAAAAACAAACGAATGTCTTGAAACGGCATTCAAATACATTCGTGCAGGGCTTTAGACGAACAACTTTCGGTGGTTTGTTTTGAGATAAAATTTGTGTTCTGAAAAAGTCCTCTTATAATTGTTTTATAAATAGCTTTAGTTTAAAACAAGTTAGAGTGCTATATTCGGCTGTTCCGAATCTTTGATACCCTCCACCGACAGTTCGAATGTTTAAGGAGTAATATCCGCGTGATGTCTATTTAATATTATAATCTTTATAAAAACAGACATCTGCATTAAAATTGGTTGCGGTTTAGACCTATATTAAATTATTGACCGACACTCAGAACGTTAAATGCTTTTTTTTTTAGCAATTTTAAATAGCTTGAGTAAAATATCATGATTCGTAACAGTTTAAGCCGAACCTAAATGATTTTCAGGAGAGCAATTTATATTGAAGCCATGTTAAGCTTTGAACCAATCATCCCAAATTCTGCAGAGTGATTTCTGGTATTAAAAAACATAGATTTCAATACAGCGGTGAAATTAGTTTAAGCGTTTGGCAGTGAATTTCAGAAGGCTGCTAAAATGGGATCTTAGGTAAATTATGGACCGTATAACACAAAATTGCAAAACATTTTTTGTTGGCAATATGAAACTAAGCTGGAAGAAAGTTTACCGCAATATCTATATATGCTACGGTTTTAGGCGTATTTAATTATTTTACCTGAGTGGGCTTTATACGGGGTCTAGGGAAAATTATGGACCGATCTTCACGAAATTTCACAGTCTTATTTCTAGTTCTAGAAAACTTTGATGTACCAAATTTTTATTTGAAATTAAAAAAAAAATGTTGGAAAAAAATTTGGGTAATTGGTAATTGGAGGTCATAAGTGGAGGGTATAAAAAAGCTATATCATGAAAACTAGAGCTGATAGAGACAAACTGATTACAGTTTTGAATTCAGCGCACCCAAATTAACAAGAATCAGTTGATAAATTCAAAGAAGCAAAAATCTTTTTTAATTTTGTCGGGCTGTGTAATTTATGCTTTTAAAAATTATCTCAAGAGCCGGAAACAGTTTGTTCAGATGAACACCGCAAGAAGTAAATCGTTGAATGTGGAGTACCACAAGGTAGTTTTCTGGTTCCTTTGCTTCTTTCTATATTTTTAAATGGGTAGATCCAACTAACAATAAACTGGTTAATTATATAAGTTTGCTAATGACATAAGTCTTTTCTATTCATAAAAATATGAATATGTTTAAAAAAACTCATACCATGGGAAGAGATGTAGCTCTGATTCTGGAATGTAATGCAAACTAAACTAAGTTAATAAGATATTGACTATATATATATTATATATATATAATTTCAAAAGGTTTTGTTATTCGTGCTTAATTCCCAGTTTTTATTCTTGATAAAAACACTTGAAATTTATTGTTGATGGGATAAGCTATTCCTATGCGCATTTCACTGGTTGCTTAGGCCAGATCATTAGGAAACTTCATCCATAAAGATTTAAGAAAAACTAAAGATATTAAACCAAATAAAACTGTTAAACGTATAAGACTTATAAGCAACAGTTTTACTTGTAACAATATCAAAGTTCAAACAAAACACATCAACAATAAACAGTGGGTTTATCTCATCTTACATTCCCCACTAAGCAACCAGTGAAATGCGCATAGGAATAGTGTTTTTATCAAGAATAAAAACTGGGAGTTAAGCACGAATAACAAAACCTTATGAAATTAAAATTTTGTATTGCCAAAGTGTATTATATATATATATTTATAAAAATATCATCCCAGTGATATATCGAAGTTATTTTAAAGATAAAGGTGGTTAAAGGGCCCTCAAATGATAAGTTGCAAAGGTTCTTTAACGTCACGACTTATTAATCACCTTTAATTAGTCCACAAGCTTGACATAAGTAAACGCCAAGTAAAACTTAACTCTGCTCTAAGTAGTTTTTAAGAGACTGCAAATAATACTTTACCAAAATATGCTGACAACAAAGAATGAAAAACTCTTACAGCCATACCTAAACAAGAGAAGCGTATTCTAGCTGTAAAAAATTCTCATGCCAATACAATTTGTATAAAGCATCCCTAAATAGCGCGGCGTCAACGCTTTACAATGGGAAAATCCGATTTTGACAGCGCGTTTAATAGTGAAGTTGGCCGCTTTGTTAATAAATAATGTCAATTTAGCTATTTTTTCGTCATTCTATCGGTTTTTTACTCTTACTTTAATTTCTATTATGTGGGTTTTATTGAACAAGAAAGTTAATACTACTGTTTGGGGCACAACGTTGATGCTCTTGTTTGGGTATGGCATATCAGCGTAAGCGGATGAAAACGTCCCACCTTCCTCTCTTGTGACGGCCACAGAGCACACAGAGGCGTCACGAGACAGAAAATATTGTGTTTTTTTCTCTCTCTTCCTTCGAAAGCTGCCCTTTTAACATTTTTTGTTTTGATTACGCAATTTGTGTTGAAAGTAGCGGCCTGTTTTTACACATTGCCACTTCACCACCAAAAAACGTTTTCTTTCTCTTTCTTCGAAAGCTGCCCTCACAAATGATTTAGGCATTTTTCATGCGTCACTTTTTTCATCTCTGTATGCTTTGTGGTACGACTGTTAAGTAGTTCTAGCATATCTTCATGCTAAGAACTTCAACATACCGGCGAAATCAACGATGTGGAAAAATTCTTAAGTTTTGTTTATTTTAAATTACCAAGAACTTTAAGCAAAATTTAAGGAATCAAACAATCTCATGGAAGGCTTTAAATTGTGATCGACGAATTGACAGATATTTCATAAAAAAGGATATTCATATTACTATTCGTTTTTATACTGCTGAAATAAAATAATTTAAAATATATAATCCTGGATAAGAAGTTTTGTTTGCAACATTTCAAAAATATGTTTGAAGTCTACTGATTCATATAGACATGCTTAACCACCATCAATTAAAACTCATTTAAAATAAATTTGGGGGAATATCTCAAATATAAATTTATTAAATTCCTATAATTTCTTATAACCAAAGTGTCTAAAAATTTCTACAGCTATGTTCACACCTATTAAATATTTGATGTCTTACACGTCACCACTAGTTTTCTTAAAGAATTGTTTGCTTTTGCAAAACGTTAGGCTAGCGCGAACATTATTTAACAGTTTCTAAATTACATTATACAATTATCATCTGGGGAATAAAGCTTAGTAAATAAACAGAAATTATTTAAAATAAAGCCAAAGTTTGATCAATTTACTGGTCACGCTTTTTTGGATTTTATTGTCAAATATTTGTTACGTCTGAACAAACCTTAAGTCATATCCATGTATTTTGTTGGTTCCTTACCTTCGTGAATTGCTTTGTTTTTATTTTTTATTAAGTTTTTACTACAAAATCTAATTTGATTTTTGTATTTTTATGTATTCGAACTAAAACCGGTTAACCGGTTATTTTTAAAATGCTTAATTTAAAAATAGCAACTATTCGGAATATTCGAAAACCGGTTATTGAAAAAAGTCGAATAATCGATCACCCTAGGCTTAGATCAATATTTAAGAAATTACAAACGGTATGACAAACTTATAAATACCCTTTTCCACCTGAGGTGAAGGGTATAAAAACAGTTGTTTGTTTTAATTTGAAGCATTTTTGTTTTATTTCTCACATTTCAATTTAAAAGTTTCTCGACGCAGGAGTTCACAACATGGGCACTGTTTGATTATTGTTAACTTGATTTATTAAAAAAAAATTAACTGTATCGTAAACTTCCTTAAGTTTTTTTTTCTTTTTTTTTTAATTTCCTAAGCTAATCCCGAGAAGCTTTTCGCTTGTCCGCAGGAAAGAAACCATAGTCCCTGGCGGGAATCGAACCCGCAACCACGGCGCTGATAGTCAAGCTTACTACCAGCTAGCCTACCGGGGTTCGAATCCAAAGCAAATACATCTACTAAATACAAAAATATACAAAAAATACATGCATATGCAATTATTATTTACAACTCGTTGTATGCAAGTATGTATTTAATTTAATGGAACAAAAAATTTTTTTATAATATTTAAAAATAAAAAATAAATGCACAATCACAGCTTAGCCTGATATTTTTCTGACTTTTAGTGTAAAATCTATTTTACCTTAGACGCATTATTAATTATAAAATATAACTACTAAAAATGCCAGATTTAAAGTAAACTTTCAAAGTTTAATTTTAATAATAAAGGTATTTGGCCCCTTTTCAATCGATTTGGCCCGTTTCGAGTTTCGATACAAATACAAGACAGCCAAAAAAGTAAAAAGAGGGGTAAAAGACCACCCTCCCTCCCTATATCTTCTTAACTTATATTCGATTTTCTTAAAATTTTGCAGGCAAATAGTGTAACATCTGGAAAGAACTATAGTCTAAAATTTTTATAATTTAGGGCGTGAATTAGGGGAATAGGGGAAAAGCTCTCCCTCCCCAATCTTCTAAACTAATCAACCGGTTTTCTTTAAATTTGGTATGCAGAAACTGCAACATCTGAAAAGAAATAGGGCGTGCGATAGGGCAACAGCGGTAAAAGCTCCCCTTCCCTATATTTTTTTAACCAATGAACGGGTTTTCTTAAAATTTGCAGACACTAACATCTGAAAGGAAATAGGGAATAGGGTGTGAAAAAGCTCCCCTCCCCCTCCTTATATCTTCTGAATTAATCAACCAATTTTCTTTAAATCGCGCAGGCAAATAGTGTTACTGTTGGAAAGAACTATAGCATAATTTTAATTATTTAGGACGTGAGCAAGAGGGGTAAAAGCTCCCCCTCCCTATATATTCTTATCTATTCAGCCGGTTTTCTTAAAATTTGGCATGCAGACACTGTAACATCTGACAGAGAACAGGGCATGAAATAGCGCAAGAGAGGTAAAAGCTCCCCCTACCTGTATCTTCTTAGCTAACCAACCGGTTTTCTTAAAATGTGGCATTCAGACACTGTAACATCTGAAAGAAAGAAATTATATGGCAAGAGAGGTAAAAGCTCCCCCTACCTGTATCTTCTTAGCTAATCAACCGGTTTTCTTAAAATTTGGCATGCAGACACTGTAACATCTGAAAGAAATAAATTATATGGCAAAACAACGTTTGCCGGGTCAGCTAGTATCTATATAAATATAAACTAGAGTCCCGCTTTGCGTTGGTTTTAAAATTTGGTTAAGTCCGCTCTGCGTCGTTTTGATTCCGAATTTCGTCTCATAATACGAATCGATTTGTTTCACTGAAGTTAAAATCAAATTTAAAGATTTTTCCTTTTTGTTAGGGAGTAAGAATTTAGCTATCCATAAGTAGTGCGAAGAAAAGAAAATACGTTAGCTTGAAACTAAAATTGGAAGTATTGAAATGTTTGAAGTTTGGTGAAAAAACTGTTCACATTTCTATTCAAATACACTGAAAGAAAAATGCTTCATATATTTAATGAATCATTTTCATAAAAAAGTTTTCCTTGGGTAAATGAAAATTTTCATTGTCTAAATGGAATTTCATAGGTTTGATGAAGTATTTTCGTTAAAATCGCTTCATTAGATTTCGTTATTACGTTAAAAATTTTCATTGGATATATGAAAACTTAAGGTTGTCCAAGTTAAAAAAAAATTTGAATTGGGAACTTAAAAAAACAATATACAAACATAACTATATTCATAAATTAATACAAAATTATAGTTTCCTTAAAAAAATGTTTAATTGTTATTTAAAAAATGTAAGATTTAATACTTCATACATCTAATGTTACATGTATGCCATTAAATTTATGAAATCAAAAAATTTTTTTATAAAAGCAACATATTTCAATAATTGCCTTCATAAATTTAAATTTTCATTATGACAATAAAAATGTCATTATAGTAATGAAACAAAAACTTTCAATCCACTTTCAATCAACGTTGTTATTGTTATTATGGACAATTTAATCTCATATTTACGGTCTTAATTGAGAAAAAAAACATAGTTTTTTTATACAAAAACTACACTGCCCCGGTAGACTAGCTGGTAGTGAGCTAGTCTATCAGCACCGAGGTTACATGTTCGAATCCCACCAGAGACAGAAAAAAAAATAAAAAATAAAATAAAGTAAAATAAAATAAGAAAAAAGAAAAAAAAAATAAATAAAAAAAAAAAAATAAAAAAAAAAAAAATTTTACTTTATTGAAAGTATTCATCCAATGAATAATATTCATGGACCTAATGTAATGTTTCATTAAGTCCTTTTAATGAAACAGGTTTCATTGATCCAACGAAGCGCTGCATAGGTTCCTTTATAATGCAATTTTTCATGGGATTAATGTCAAAATTCGTTAGTATTGCTAAGAAAATTCTTTCAGTGTACATGAATATTTTTTCCATTTATTTCTTTATAATAATTAAACCCACTTGCTGAAATAAGTATCTGTATCGTTCTATCATGTCATCTTAAGTAAAATTTAAAAAAGTTGAAAAAACTTTGTTAATCATATGAATTATCATTCAAAAAAAAAATTTTTGTTTACGTTTTTAAAATTCTGTATCATAAACGAAATTTTTCTTTAATTTTGGTATATTTTATTATTTGATAAAAAGCTTTTTTTTAACCGACTTTTTTTTAAAAACTTTTTGCTCTCTTATCTCAACTTGAGATGTTGCGTTAAAATGTCACAGATATAATAAAACATTAACACATGACTTTTTTTTAAGAAATGTATATTTTGTTTTGCTAAATATTTAAATGTTTGAGTCAATTAATAAAAAAATTAGTGCATTTATAAGAAAAAAGTGATTCGGTATGTCTCGTTTTAGTTTGCTTTGCGTTTCCCATTAACAAAACATATCGGGGCTCCAATATTTATGTATATAACTTTCGTTTGTTATCGCAAAATGGTGAAGGGTATGTAAGAGTCGGCATAGGTTTCTTCTTTTTAGGTTTCTTTGTTAAACTTCTTACAATAATTTTAACGTCCATCCGATTGTCCGTCCAAATTAAGTTAAGAAAAAACTCCGTTGCATTTAATGCTGGTTTTAGATCATAAAATTGAATAAAATTAACCTGGAATATTTAAAAAAAATTTAAATAATTCTATTGTTTGTTTTGTATTGTTTTGATTTAAATCAAATAAAAAATGTAAATTATTAACACTTAACGTTAGTTATGGAAGGGTATCAGGGTATTAAATTGTAAAAACTGAAGAGATAAATATTTTCTTACTCTAAACAAAAGCTTTTGTTTTCTATAAAACAAACATTGATGTGTAACGAGTTTTTCTTTTAATCGTAAATAAAACAATATTAACTTATTTAACAATAAAAATCAGATTATTTTTTTTTTAATTTTTATTGTCAAAAACCTACAACATTTTTTGTTAACTTATGAATATTTATTGTCCATCATAAAAAAAAACTCCACAACGAAAAGAAAGATGAGAGAAGACAGGTAGAGACAGACACACCAAACTGCAGCACCACAGCATGATGCTGAGCAGAGGAAAGCAGGGTATTTATTCGTATTATGAATGATAGACAAATTCTATAAGATACGTTTGCGTGCAACAGTGGGTATCTTAGGTTGATTTTGGAATTTTCTAAAATAGTTTACGTAATTTATTACTGGGAAAATCTAGTGAATGCGGATTCAACAATTTGTTACGAACAAAGTTTTTGTCCTGGGTACCAACCGGGGTACCCTGAATTAATAAATCACCTATAAATCTTAAAAAAAATGTTGAAACTATTTTGTTGTCCTTATTTTTTAAGCGCGAATTTTCCGGATCCCAAAAAATTTTTCCTGTTTTTTGGGCATAATTAAGTTTGATATAATTTTTTGGTCTTTGATAACCGTTATAGTTTGTTTTTGTTTTTTTTGGGCTTCCATAACCATTACAGAAGATTTTTCTTTATTCGGTCTTCCTGTATTAAAAAAAAAATTCTTTCCTTTTTTTCGTTTCTGTTTTTAGGGAATTATCTTCATTTCTTCACAAATTCTATTCTATATGATTTGGAGTTCAGCCAATGACACTCCTAATAAAATCTATGAAACAGGTTTCGTTACAGTCAATGTTTATGAAAAGCTTCATAGAAACAATAAATCGTCAGGTAATGAAGCATTTTATAGAATCTATGATACAGTTTCATAAAAGTCATTCCTAAAAAGAGCTTCATTAAATTATCTTTTTTATTAACATTTGTAATACTAGCAATATTTGCTTTGTTGCGGTTTTTGTTTAAGATTTCTTCACCCTCGCTTTAGAATCGATGAGATTTTCATCAATTTTAAGCGCTTGTTTACACTCATAAAAATGTCAGTAGAAATAGCGAAAACCTCTGCAGATATAACTGATAACAGTACCAGTATATTGGCTGTAGAAAAATCAATAAAGGTAAGAATCATTGTCTGCTATATTTAGATGAGCTAAATTTTAGAAAAAAATTAGTTAATATTCAAAATTAATTAAGCTAAACCCGGTCTTTGAATTTAGCTGAAATTTCAATTGAATTAGCTAAATTTGTAGCAAAATTTACCAACAATGTTCAATGATATTAGGAATATTTTCTGCTAAAATTTCGAAAAAAACCCTGGGTTTTTGAACCCTCCAGATCAGGGCCGAATTTATTTTTGGAAATATAGTTAGTTTAATTAGTCCAATTGAAATTGAAATTTTATAAAAATATCTTAAGATTTGCGAACTGTAGCGTGGTTGTAGAAGACAGAAACAATAAAAATCTTTTATAATGGTTATAGAAGACCAATAAGAATAAAAATCTTTCATAATGGTTACCAAAGGCCAAAAAAAAAAAAAAAAATAATCTTTCATAATGTTTATGGCACAACTATAATTTTCTGGGTAATTTATAGTTATTATTACAGGACCAATTTTTTTCTGTTATTTTTTCCATAACCTAGTGGATATTTAAAAAATAATAACAGTTATTTTGGGTCCCTGATTCAAACACTTACCTCCTAATTTATTTTACCTGTTCCAAATACAATTTCAAATTATATTCTAACTTAATTACCCGTGTAATAGTCACTTAGACTTTCTGTTCGTTGTAGTGAAACATACAAGAGTCTGTCGCGAGAATCGATCCCACACTACCAACTAGAATACCGGGCCACCCGCACACTTAGTTTTTATGAGCAAGTCCGATCTAATTTACTGCCTGTTTGTAGAAAACGAGCGCAAGACTCGTTCGCTTATTTAACATATAAAACGAAAACAAAATTTCAAAATTTGTTTGTTTAACTAGTTAGTTACCACTTGGGTTTCAACTCATTCCACTGTAAGTGTGTAGTTTGTAAGATTTTTAATCTTGCGTTGCTGGTTTTTTCCTGAATGAACGAATGAATGAAAATTGTAAAATAGTGTCACAAAATAGGAAACAACACATAAGTAGATGCATAATTATCGGAATTAACAGTCAAAAAGACGGAGATGTGAAGAGGGTCTAGTCATTATTTAAAGTTTTTGTTTTTTCTTTTAGTTTTTTTTTTAGTTTAAGTTTGGTTCCGTTATTGGTCATAAAATGTAGAAAAGTATCAACATAAAAAAATTACGTAAAACCTAATGAGGATCATGTTGGAAATCACAACAATAGGAACTGAATGACACTATAAACAGTGACAAAAAAAAAAACAAGAAGAAAAAAATAACTTAAAACACACACACACGTATGACACAACCAGAACATGGTCAGTATCTGTAAATTACACCACCAACACGTATGTGTTTTGTTATTGTGTATCAAAACACCTTAAGAAATTATCCAAGTAAAATAATCGAAAAAGATTTTGAACTAAGGAATTATTAAGAAACAACACAAGAAACGTTGATACCCTTCACCGACAAAAAAAAAAATATATGACGAGTGGGCTTTATATGGGACCTATGGTATATTATAAGCCCCTCTTCACAAAATTGGATGTGTGATTTATAGTCATATGACCCACTAGTGTGATTCGATACGGATTAACACGTACTAAAGTGGGATATATGTATATGGGGCCTATGGTTAATTATAGACTGAACCTATTTTGCTGTATTTCAATCCCAAATTGCTAAGGATATTGTTCGTTTCTTTTGAGTTTTTCGAAAGTGAGCGTGTTTTCAACAGACAGACAGCCAGATTGCCTGGGCTAAATCAACTTAAAATTACTCATTGACCCGGAATGTATATACTTTATGGGGTATTAGATAAATATTAAAAAAAATTCACACTAAAAGACAAACTTATTATACCCTTAAGAGAGAGAGAGCAGCCCAAAGAGGGCTGATTTTTTATCCTTGTGGGAAAGTTCGGCCTGTGGCGATTTTCCCTAGGTGCTGTTGCAATTCAACAGACGCTGCTGGCATTTTTCTAAAAGAAGCGGATGTTAAATAGCACCATCTCCTAAAAAGGGGGGATTGTATAAATATTGCCAGATTAAGCAATCAAATTGTTACCTGGGTGTGCTGGTGCCTGCCACACAGGGGGGCTGTTAGTTAACGTCCGCAAAATAATCAGGAATGGTTTATGTTTGTACTCTCTTATATAAGCCGATTAAAATAATCTGCATTTTAAGCGATCTATGTGCTAAAGTGTTACTATTTGTATTAGGCTAGATAAATAAGTGGACCACATTTCAACACGATCGTCTTTGCGTCAATAAAGCTTATGTACAAAATTTCTTTAATTATCTTTTAAATTGCGAGCTGTAACCTGAACGCTCACAGAGACAGATGCACTTACATACATCCTCCAATTAACTCCAGAGTCGATTATTCTACCCACCTGTTGTAGTTACAAAAAAGAGAAGATATGGCTAGTTCCAAAGTGTTGAACGTGACAGTCGTACGCATCAAAAATGCAATAACATTTTAAACAAAAAATATTTTTACGTTCCCTTAACCCTTAAATTATAGCATTAAGATAGCACTGTTATCTATGCTAAAGTTTATGGAGGGCGCGATTCTAGGTCAAAGATAATGGCAAAAGAAGTAGCGGTTCGAACGTGAAAAAAAGTAGTTTTTGTGGCCATGTATAAAAAGGCGTAATTCAGCGAAACCTGGCACAATTTTTTAGTCAAACTACTTTCAGAACTTTACGTAGCAATGTAACAGTTAAATTTCTTGGTTTGATTCCAAAATCTTCTGTATTTTCTTTTTTTAAGCCAAAATCTGGGTCGATACGTGACATTTCGAACATGAAATTTTTTCCGTAATAAATTAACTAAATAATGATTCAAATAAAATAAAAATTTACCGTTAATCCGAATAACATATTGCTCTTTAAACTCTTCCTTAGGATACAGACAATGTAAGAAACTTTTTTTGGAATAATTTTTATCAAATATCACCTCTTTTAAGAAAGATAAATATAAAAGAAAACATGCAATAAAACATTCTCACATATTAGAAATTACGTTTGCACAACTTTGCAGTCTGTTTGTTCATCTTAATGAACAAATTTATGAGTAAATTTATAGAATTAGTAAAATCTAAATATTTCTCTATAACAATATCGTAAAATAATCAGCTTTTAATAACTTTTAAATTTTCGGTCACGGTGGACTTTTTGACAGAAATGCCCATGTTGATAATAATGTCCGAAAATAATAATTTTAAAATTTCCAAGAGTTCTGTTATATTAAATTTTTTTTAGTAAAGTTAAATAAGAATGAACTTAAATTAAATAATTTGAGAAAAATTTTATTAAAATAAAATAATTCATTTTATAAATAGTTTCGATTTGGATTTTAATTTATCGTTATTACAAGAATACTAAAGTGTGTATTTCTTATAACTACTTAGAATAAAATATTTCTACTCATAAAAGTAGTCTTATTTGCCGTTAATAAAAATGTGATTACCAAATTATAAAAACTTACATTAAGTAATAAGTAAAGTTCTCGATAAACTCTTTGAATCTACATCTGTAAGCTGTGTTGAATGATTTAACAAAAATTAAAAAATAAATTGTTTTTTCTATAATTACGTTTATATATAATCATGTTACGTTGTGTCGACTTGCAACGTCACGTAAAACAACTGAACAGTAGCCGCGGTTTAAATTTACCAACATTTATAACAATCATTTCTCTTTTTTACTACAAAACAAAAAAAAAAAAAAAAAAAAACTCGCGAAATTGGTTACAAGTTATACATAAAATTACTCTCTGATAAATTGTCTAACAAGTGGATATAGAATCGTAATATCATTCCATAACCTCTTTTTTGCAGGCCTTTAAAGATTGTAATGGCCATTTTCTCAATGTATGGACAAACTATCTGTTACCTAATGTCAACATAAATTTATTGGACCGATAAACTGTCCGTTAACGATTTTGGTTTTCTCAATATACCGACAAAAAACATTGTTTTCAGCTGGCAACGCCACTCAAAACACATGTAGAAGTTGGGAGTCAGCTGATGGAATTTATCTGTACGGCAAATTAAAGGAAAATAAATAATTGGCAGATGAGTGCCGGTTATCTTTGCGATAAAATCGAAGCAAATGAGACATTGAGGAAACCAAATTTCTTTAATGTTTAGTTTTTCTTTGGGAAAAAAGATAATCGCCTAATGAGAAAATGGCCATAAATATTTCAGAAATAAAAATAGTTATTAATTTTATCAAACTTAAATAAATATATATATATGAATGTAAAATATTTTATAATACTCGATATCATAACAACAAAAACTAGTTTTTACAAAAAATTTAGAAATCTGGCTAAGCATACCACTTGTTCGCTACAATAAAAGCTGATTTCAAAAATCTAAAAAAAAAATTATCAGTTCGCTTAGAGCAGGCTTTTAGCTTTCCAGAAATGCATTTTTTATTTTTGAAACGCTTACATTTATGACTTTTGTGCAGCAATATTTGTGCAATTGGGTAATTTCTTTCTTCTCTAAATTTTTGTTAAATTCAGACATTAACTAAACTTTTTATGTGCAGTTCAGTGATGTTAAACCGTATGGTAATAAGCGTTTTGTACGGCAATTTCGAGCCCGAAGGAAATTTCATTTGAAATACGATAATTCAAACAAATTTGGGTTCTTAGTATACATATGTGACAGCGCATAGAGAAAGGGACCAGTAAGGTAAAGGGAATAGTAAAAACCAACTACACAAAACAAGAGGTAGGGACGACCTACGCGCGTTTGCAAGATTGGCCAACAAGGTTGAGATGTGCCGCTTTCAAATGAGACCTATACCAACACGTTCAGTGATGGTACACCAAAGATACACGTATAAAATGGCTCTCCTGAACAAAACCCTTAGGTCCCTTTCTATTTTGCGCGTCACATATATCTAGATATGTAGGACATTGTTGGTTTTATGATTTTAAGTTTTGAGAGATGATTTAAAACGGCAGGTTTAAAAAAAGATAAATGTTGTACCAGCAAATTAAAGATGTTATGTTTTGCCGCTACGCTTTAAATACAAGATTTTCACATTTCGGCAAAAGATTCCTCTTTTTTAAACCAATGCAGCACTCTACATGGTTAAAGGGTCCAATGGGCTTAAAATATTTTATCCAAGTCTGTTACAAGTTACTTGCTTGGCACATGGGCTATATCTCGTTGCAGAAGACATTAGAAGCCAATTCGATAATATTGCAATTTTTATGAAATGTATCCCTTGATTCCCCTTCTACCGCAGCCAGTAGTTACAAGATGGTGGCCTGTGTAGATGCTTGAAGTAATATAAGAATATAAGAACAGCTTTTTGATACCGATGATTATGCAATTAAAAACGTTAAAGAAATATTAAATTTAAATCACATCAGAAGTCAATTAGCATTTGTATTTTCAACTACGGATATATTGGTGAAACAATATCTAATTAGGAGGGATTAAGTTCATCTAATACTCCAGTCAAATTATAATAAATAAATAACTAAAATAGCCCGACAAACTAAAAAAAAAATTCAAAACGTTTGGATTTCAAAGAATAAAATAAATGTTATCTAAACTAAATTTTTTATATTTTTGTTGTTTGTAACATTAAAAAACGATTTTTCATGTAGATTTTTGAAGTTTTTAGTGCATATTTTGGATTTTTTACTGCATTAAAATCTCATCCTAACTCATTTTAAATAAATGTGACCTGTGCCCATGTTCTGTAACTCTCGCGACGAAAAAGTTTTCGATTGAAATGTGTGAAATGAAACAAAAATGTCATAAATTGAAACAAACAGCTGTTTTTCTCACTTAACTGTGTCTGTAACTTTTATGGCGAGAACAAGCTGTCACGTAAGGAAATTACTCGCCAATTTACAGAAAAAGTGTGTCTGTAACATTTTGGTGAGAAAAGTTCCCGCTTTGAACTGTCAAATAAACTCACGAATAAAAATTTGAACACTAAAAAACAATTAAAAATGAAAAATGCAAAGAATAATAATAATAATATTTTGTTCTTGGCACATTTTTCACTTATTTACTATTTTGGTTTTAACATTTTTATAAAATATACGAATGCCTTCAAAGCTCGTTTGCAAACAACAAACATTAAAGTCGCTCTTTACACAATTTTGTATAGCCGACGGTTGTGTTGTCGCCGCCGTCGTTGCAAAATTTTCAATTTTAGTAAATTTTGGTCGCCGTCAACGATATGTGTTACTGGCGTTCTGAACATCTGCAATGTCACATCGGCTTCGAGTGCAATATTATGACATTTATAACGTAACGACGTAATCTCTTTTGATAGTTTTCGACATGAGTTACAGACACACATTTTTCTCACTTTTCGAGAAACGATGGGATATTTTGTTTTACATCTTTTCTTTGCAAGAAGTTCTCACTAAAGTTACAGAACATGGGTACTGGTCTTTGAAAACGGACCTTACGTGTCAATCAAAATCATTTTTCACTTTCTTGTCAATTCACGTGGTGAAATCCAAAAAATCATAATTTGTTTAAAAGTTTACTAAAAGTGAAGAGAAAGAAAAGTGAAAATTCGAAAAATACTGTTATTTTTTTTTTACAACAATCTGAAATAAGGAAAATACACCGATTTATAAGATAAAACAACAATATTTTACGCAAAAACAAAATATTTTACGCCAAACAAACATAATATTGTATGCGATTATATTATAATTGGGGTATTCACAAGGTGTGCTATCATGTTGTATTGTCATAATGTTCTAACATTTTACAATGGTTTAAAAATATTGTTGTTGCTTTGTAAACAAAAATTATCTTAAATTAATAAACCTTTGCTTGCTATGTTTATTGTGCTGTCGTAATTAATCAGAAGAAACATGCGCTGAGCGGCTGAGCCGAGCGGCTATGTTTTTGTAGCCGTCGCCATTTATGGTATAGTTTTATCCGGCTAACATCCAAATTTAACATGCGGCTAGCAATTTTTGAAACAAAACACTTGCGGCGTCAAATTAGATCGGCTTAGGACTCTGATGTTTGGTAAACAAACAAAATAAAATTTATTTGTGGTTTGCGGCTGAAAAATGGAAAATAGTCAGGAAAGATCTAATTTAATTTATTAATTCATGGATTAGAATTAAAAAATATTTTGATTTAAGGAACATAATTATTTTTTTATATTTGTTTTAAATCAGCTGATTTAAATTTAAAATAGCACACTAATTTATGAGGGGTTGTTCACAACAGTCGTATTTTTTCATGTTATTATTTTAAGACATATGGCTTTATGACACCTTGTGAATCCCCCAAATATATCTGTGGATTTGTGCTAAAAGGGCCAATGTCAAAATATTTACTTTGGAGAAAATTTAAATTAAATTGTTTTTAGAGAAGAGTTCTTACTGAAATTTGCTAGCAAAACCCTTATGAAGCTGTTCTGGGCTAAAAACATTGGCTGTTTCGGGGGTTGCTTTAAAACCCTGTGAGATAAGGCCATGATGGCTTTATTGCTCAATTGAATGGGAGATAAAGCCATAATAGCCTTATTGTCCAATCATTGAGAAGTAAGGTCATATTTAAAATTTTACGAAATTAGAGATATAGCCATATTTTACAGAATATTTCCTCCTACTGGTGGAAAAACCCCGTGAGCACGGCCGCAGTCCGCCACGCAGAAAAACTTTAGTATGCGAAGCCAGATTTCAATACTTAGCTTTAGTGTCTTCGGAACTGAATTGAGAGATAAAGCCATTTGCTAATATTGCTAATGTGAGCTAAGGCAATGATGGCTTTATCTCCCATTCAAATGAAAAAAAAACAAAAGGCTTTAACTCCCTATTGAATAACAGATAAAGCCATCATGACCTTCTCTCACATGGTATTAAAGCACACCCCCGCTGTTTCATAAAAAAAAAGTTGAGAGAAACCACCTAATGCAACGATTAACTCAAAGCAGAAAAATATTGACATTGGCCCTTTTAGCACTAAGCCACAGATATAAAGGATTAAGCATTGAAGAAATGCATGGCTCCATTACCGAAACAAGAGTTAGCTTCAACGAAACGAAAGGCGAAAATCAGTATAGATGCTCTTGAACCGGACGCGGATCAAGGTCCATGTTCCTCACAACCGAAACGTAAAAAGGTCGCAACAAAGAAAAATGTTAAAATACTTATTGTATTGAAAAACAAACGTTGTGTTTTTTTCGCGCAGAATGTTTGTTTTTGTGTAAAATAAGTTTCTCTGGCACAAGGCGAATTAACAACAGGTGGTGTCGAAACGGCATCTGATTTTAAGAGTTCGAGCTTATTTGTTTTGATTTGTTAGTGTTTTGCTAATAATTGTTGACATTTCGAGCTAATGGCACTAACAATGCAATGGAAAACACCCTGTGTTGTGTCTGTTATTTTTGGATTGTTGTAGTTCCGACACCACCTGTAGTTAAACTCGCCTTGCTCTGGCATATTATAATAAACTTTTTTCTTTTATACAAGTCCCCTTTCCATTAATTTTGAAAATCTGACACCGGATTCGTAATCAGCGACCCAAAAAAGGAACAAGTCAACAAAAAAGTAACAAACGAGAAACTGACGAAACAAGTTGACTCACTTCAATAGCTGTTTTCTCGAAAACTTTTCATAGACCTAGGGCCTGATTCTGGCAGTCGTGATCGAGTACTTTCTCGATTCGAAAGCAATTAATTATGTAATTATTTCGGTCAATACTAAACTATTTTTTCAATGTTGTTAAGCATTAATTTGAGTTTTACAATACGGAAAAAATAATTTCGATTCGTTCAATATCGACTTAAAGAATTAGAAATAAAATTGCTTTCGAATCGAGAAAGTACTCGATCACGACTGCCAGAATTAGGCCCCAGGTCACAGATATTATTAACTTTATTGGTGTATTTTGTTTGTTTAGTAGTGTGATGAATTTACCTACAGTTTTCGGATAATTTTAAGTGCGGATCAGGTATTAAATATGGCTTAAATGAAGTATTTGGCACTTGAATAATGCGTACTTCAATCAAGCATTCTGTACTTAATTTGAGAAAATCCGTAGCTACCCGCTATGGCTTGGTGTCAGTACGGATGTGTTTTATTTTTCTTCTAACTGTAACAATACAAAAATTATTACACACTTTTTATGTTTGCTGGCACTTAGATATGTATTTCTCTTTATTTTGAATGTATAAAATTAAATGAATGAAACACAATTGGGCTATTCACAAGGTATGCTATCAAGTCATATCGTCACAATATCCTAAATAATATTTTACAATTGTTAAAAAAAATATTGCTGTGTTTGAAACAAAATAAAAATTGTAATGCTGTGTTCATTATTTCGTCGTAACTATACATTAGAAATCTAAATTATAAGCGCTTGCCCACATTTATTTCTTGTAATTATTTTAGGACATATGACTTTACAACTTTATGACTACCTTGTGAATAGCCCAAATATGTATTATAATATATTTTTTAATGTTCAAAGACAATTAATAAAATAAATAAAAAAATATGCCCAAAATTTTTAATTAAAATTGTTTTGCTTCTTCCGACTATTTTCAAGTTTTGAGATCGGTCCAAATTTACATTGTAAACGACTAATCAGTCAGTAACGTTACCATTTCATATATATATATGTATATATCGAGCCCTAACCGCGAAAATAACGTAAGCGACATGATGACATGATTTTTATTTTTCATTTTTTTTTAATAAATGACTTTATTGGCACCGTTACGATTTTATGGCAAGAATAATTTTATTGTAAGCGAAAAATTTCATACAAAATTTATATAAAATAAAAAAGCTCTCTCCTGTAAAATTTGATTTTTGGCGCTTACGTTATTTTCGCGGTTAGGGGTACTGCAGTATTCGCAAGAAATCCAACAATTTTGTTTTAAGCTTTCTAAAAAAATAAAAAAAAAAAATTTTAATAAATTATATTTGAATACTGCAGTTAATGTTTTAATTTTAAACCTAATCGTACGGTAATTTGTTCTTAGAAACGGCAATTTTGTATGAAAAGATAAAAGTTAACATCACTGGTGCATTTTGATGTCTCCTTCTCCCTGTGAGAGAGAGAGAAAGAGAAACCCTTAAACTACATAAAAACAACATTTAATTTGGACAAAAATTTTGTTTTTAAAAAATTTTTCCGTTATTGATAAAGTAAAGGCCCAACCACAATGTGCTTAAGTTGGCTTAAGCGAATGAGCGAATACATGTAAATTATATGAGGCAAACCATATTGAACTTAAGGAAACTTTTTGCTAAGTTTAGTGAAACTTTCATTTGCTTAAGCAAGGTGCGAATCTAATCGCACATTCCGTACGGAATCGAATGTTTTTTATTTTGTTTTTGTTTTCTTAAATACATTTGAGAGACTTTTTGTTAATTTTTGACAGTAGGTTAAGCAAGACTATGCATAGTATGGTTGAGCCTTAAGAGTTAAGCCGAATTCTAATTTATCAATTAAGGAAAAAAGTTTTCTAAAAATAAATGGCCAAAATCTATAAGGCTCATTTGGTTTAGTCTGGGATGATTGCATTCATCATGTTTTGATGTCGTCAATAATGTGAAAAGTTTTAATAAAGAAAATCTTGTAAGTTCCCGGAAATGAGAATAGTCCGGCAAATGAGGAACCGTAGTACAGAGGTACATATGCGAATGACTTATTAAATTCAATTAAAAGCATTTTTCCTTTCCTTTAACTTTACCATTCTTGGCAGATATTTAAACAAATCGCTCTTTCTAGACCACAATATTAGGATTAAACAAGTTAGAGTGCTATATTCGGCTGTGCCGAATCTTTGATACCCTCCACCGACACTTCGAATGTTTTAGGAGTAATATCTGTATGATGTCTATTTATTATTATAATCTTTGTAAAAGCAAACATCTGCATTAAAATTTGTTCCGGTTAGGCCTATATAAAATTATTGATCGACAATCAGAATCAATTTTAAAAAGTTTGAGTAGAATATCAGTTTAAGATGAACTTAAATGAGCCATGATAAGCTATGAACCAATCATCCCAAATTCTGCAGAACGATTTCTGGTATTAAAAAACATAAATTTCAATACAGCGGTGCAATTAGTTTAAGCGTTTGCAGTAAATTTCAGAAGGCTGCTAAAATGGAATCTAAGGAAAATTATGGACCGTATATCACAGTGTCATTGTCATTTCTAGTTCTATAAAACTGTGATGTATCAAATTTTGTTATGATAGCGTTATTTTTTACGTTTTTAGGCGTACTAAACTATTTTCCGGAAGTAGGTTTTATATGGGGCCTATGGTAAATTATGGACCGATCTTCACGAAACTTAATAGTTTCATTTCTAGTCCTATTTAACTGTGACTTGCTAAAATTTGTTATGATAGCATTGTTAGTTAGGGTTTTAGGCTTACTATACTGTTTTCCGGGAGTAGGGCTTATATGGGGCCTAGGGTAAATCATGGACGGATCTTCAAGAAATTTTACAGCGTGATTTCCAGTTAAATAAAACGAACTGTTGCGAAATCTTACATCATTCTGTGCATTTTTTCACCATTTATGTTAGTTTTTGTAACAAAATTATCAATTTTTTTTAGGTGGTGGTTCCACATTTTGATTCATAGCTCAGATCCTATTGAACCGATTTTGCTGGATTTCAATCCCAAACTGCTTAGGATAACTGCAAGCAATTTGACACCAAGTTTGTTTATTTCTTTTGAGTTTTTCGAAAGTGAGCGTGTTTTCAACAGACGGACAGACGGACTGACAGACGGACATGGCTAAATCGACTTAAAATTACTCAAGGACCCAGAATATATATACTTTATAGGGTCTGAGATGAATAATAAAAAAGTTTCACACGGAATGACAAACTTAATATACCCTCTTCACAACTAATTGTGGTGGAGGGTATAAAAAGAAGCTTATTAGAGGGCAATAACTATCACAAACTTTTCCGAGCTTAAGAAAATAATCAACGGATTTTCTTGACTTTAAATGTATATGTTTAAGCGAAAAGAAAAAGCCTGGGAACATTCCGATGTAAAAATTTTTTGTTTAAATTAATTTGAAGTTCTATTATGACCAGTTTTGCCTTATACGGGGAAAAATTAAAACATGCAGGTTTTTTATTTTTTTAAATTCTGCAAGCTGTAGGTACTTTTTAAAATCCGTCATCCTATTTGGCGTCTGTGCTAGTCAGTCACTTTTAAAAAAATCTTTGGAAAAAAATTTTTATTTTAAATTAAATCTAGCATTTTAAAAAATTTAATGTTATTGTTTGAAATTTGAAAGTACTTTTTTCGCTTCTAGGGAAATATTTCAAAATTTCGTTACTTATCTGATTGGAACTAGATTTCTTAATTTTTTTCTTAGAGTATTATTTTTTCAAAAAAGTGTTTAAACGTTGTACTTAATTAATTTAAAAATGATAGCAACAGATGTGAAAAAGATGTACATGGGCGGCTGTCGCGTAGGCCTAATCGATGCTGGGCCTTGTCCACTGGGTGACATCTTATCCAATGGGTAGAAATTTGAGTGCATAGTCCGTCCGGCAAGTTTTGAACTTTTGCCGAATGTTATGAATGTAATATATAAAAACTGTTTTGTACTCCGACTATACTTCGCTCATTGAGTGAGCAACTAAAATGTTAATTAAGCTGAATCGCCATTTAGTCATGAGGTTATTCAAAACTCTTAAATCGCCCGATTAAGAAAAATTTTTTCATATCTGTTTTAGTCAAATTCAACTGACATAATTAACAAATTGGCAGGAGTTAAAAAAAGTCTTTGATCATTCGATAATCACAGTTTATTAAAAAGTGCTTTAATTAAGAAATCCTTAATCAGGGGATACGCAGTAACTTAATTTTTGTTTTGAATACGGGTGTGTATTTTTTGCAGCCGGGTTTTTTGATTTTTTAAATTATTTATTTAATTTTAAAGTTTTAAAATTTTCTACAAAGCACATATCGCTCCTTTATTGCAAAAAGTCATATCTCAAAAAAAAAAAAAAAAAAAAAATCAAACTTGGCAAAATGCGATTCAAAATGAACCTTTCGATACAGGTTTAATGAAATATATTTTGCTATAACTTCAGTTCAGTTTGGGATATTACACTGATTTTATTTTTACATATTACATATTATTCATACCAATAAACACTTTTGCTAAAGTAACTTGAAATTTTTGATTTTTGAGATATGGCTATGTTGCAATAAAGGAGCGATATGAATTGTTATTTTATTGTTTATTGTTTAACTACATGTTTGTATTATTGTTTTTTTGTGTTTATTAATATAATAAAAGTATCAATTCATATAGAGATTTATGTTTTTTTCCCATTGGATAAAATTATTCGAGTAATTCGAACAATTTAAAAACCTTACTCGATTAATCGAGCAAATTTAAAATTCAAAAATCGATTAATTTCTTACTGGAACAAAATCAAAAGTCAAATAATTGGAAACTCTACTGGATGCATTTAAAGAATCAGAAGTAAAAGCAACAGTCACTCGTAAAACTGCTCTGAGTGGAGAAGCAGCTCGCGCTTTTTGTCATTATTTCTTAAGGGCAAACAGGTCGTTTTTGTTTGTCTGCTTTTGTTGCGTTTTGCGTTGTCACTCCGCATTGGTTAGTGTTTCGGCGTCGTATAATTGTACCGAGTTACAGTTTTTGCGGTATCTGCATTAACTATATGCAATCGTTTTTAACCTCAATGTTTGGATGTGTTGTCTGGTGGAGAACCAAAGAAAAAACTCATGTGACTGGTGGAGAACCATATATAACTCAGACGTTTTACTGGTGGAGTACCAAGGAAATAACTCAGACGTTTTACTGTGGAGACAAGATATACTCTGGAGCTTATTCTGGAAGCTCTTCGCCTTCCTATACGAAGGTCTAGGTCGATCGAGGACTTGTGGATGAGGCTCCAACAAACCGTGTGATACCCTGGCAATATAACTCTAGATAGTTAGCCAAAAATGTTTAGTTTTTAAGCAAAATCAAAAAAAAAAAAAAAAAAAAAAAAAAGCAACAGTTTTTTTTGGCCAATGACAAATGAAGAATTGGCAGAAATGGCAGTTTTTCTACTTTGACCAGGGCTGTGAACTATTTCTAATCAAAAAGCGCCGTGCCCAAACTCAAAAAGCGCTGAAAAGCGCTAAATAAAAAGCTTAATGAAATGTTTAAGAACCAAGTTTTATTAAGTACACTGGCCGTCAAAAAAATCGTTTTAAATAAAAATATATGTAATACAAAGATATTACAGCGCTAAATTCAACTTCGTTTTCAGTTTTTTCTATCATGTTTAGTTTTTTTATGGGCTAGACTAATATTTCGACCGAAATAAGGCATTTATGTTACATACATTCTATCATAACTTGAGAGCGATCGGTGCGATTTTGATCTTTTACAAATGATTATTTTCAAAATAATTTCTTAATTAGTGGCGACTAGTTTTTCATGCAAATTAGTATGTACACATTTTTGTCATTTATCATATCCAGGTATATTATGAATAAAAAAAGACATGAAATCATGAAGATCAGTAAACAAAATGGTAACTTGACGTGATTGAATAAACTTTATCCCATCTTCTTTAACTACGGGATTTTTTAAAAGTTTCATGGCCATTTTCACATTAGGCGATTATCTTTTTTCCCAACGAAAAACTGCACATTAAAGAAATTTGGTTTTCTCAATGTCTTATTTGCTTCGTTTTAATCGCAAAGCTAACCGGCACTCATCTGCCAATTATTTATTTTCCTTTTATTTACCGTACAGATAAATTCAATCAGCTGACTCCCATTTTTTACATGTATTTTGAGTGGAGTTGCCAGCTGAAAACTTTGTTTTTTGTCGGTATATTGAGAAACCCAAAATCGTTAACGGACAGTTTATCGGTCCAATAAATTTATGTTGACATTAAGTAACAGACAGTTTGTCGATACATTGAGAAAATGGCCATCAGTCTATCAAACCAAACTCTTCCGAACATGTCGACTGTCGTTGTTCTTTGTTGTGTAAAAGTTTTCGTTTTATGCTTTTGCCTTGACTGCGACTGTTTTCATTTAATGAATCAGAAGTAAAGGCAACGGTTTATTTTTGTCCAATGACAAATGAAGAAGTCCAAGTTACAGCATAATTTTATGACTTTTACTATCTCAACTGCAGCTTTTTAAGCACAGCTTAATACCATTGTATAATAAGTACCAGGTATGTTCATTGGGGAGAGTTTTCATTATTTACCCATGAAATGTCAAATTAATTTATTTGATTTTTAAAGCTTGTTTTAATTTTTTTCCATATTTTCTTTTGATTGACGTTATGGGGTTTGAAATTGATAACAAAATTTCTAATGACTATACCTTGTACTTATTCTACCATGCTTAACACGAACCAAACAAGTTAAAATCAGAAAATTATTTTTGGATTTTCTTGTTTTAAGAAACGAAATGGATTGATTACTTTAGAAAATAAACTTCTTTCCTTGTATAGTATGAATTTCAGAGTAAAGAAATTTTGGTTTAATGTGTCTTGATTTTAATGTATGCAAATAAAAGTACCAAAATGTTGGGTATCAATAAAAGCGCTTATTTAGCGCTCTTTTGAAAAAAAAGCGCTAAGGAAAAAATATGCGCCTTTTCGACATTTCAAAAGGGCTAAATCTAGCGCCAAAGGCGCTAAATTGGCAACTTTGACTGCAGTTTTTTAAACCCTGGTCCGCAACGTTAACGTAAGGGTAACGAGGTCTAAAGTTGCATTTACTCGTTTAATTAAGTTAGAATATAATTTTTAAGCCGAGCTCTCTACTAGCCATCAAATGATGTTAGGAAATTATGTTATGAAAGAGCTTTCAAGGCAGATTTCTTAGAAAAAAAACTTGAGGAACCCCTCTAACATGATGAGTCTATACACTGACATCATGTTAATGTTAATATTAATATTGTGCACTTCATGTCAGTTGTAAACTGGGTATTTCTCTTAAAATAAATCAATTTCATACAAAAGGTTGCTGCTGTAGAAGAAGACTTAATTTTTTAAAAAACTTTAGTTACATTTTTGTTAAAAAAAAATGAAAATTGAAAAATGAGACATCGTCATTAGAGCTTCAGATTTAAATTTTCTAAAAAAGGTAATGTTTACTTAACCGAGATTTTAAAAGTTTAACTACAATTTTGGAATGACTTTTTGGAGGTCTTTTGAATAAATGAATTAAATGTATAAGATTTAATTTAAATTATAAATAATCGATGTTAATAAGAGAAATCAATAATTATTAATTTTCTTGTGATATCTTATCCTCTAACTAAATTGCTGAAGATTCCAAAACATTATTTTAAAAACCATAAATGGTTTACTGGCGAACAAAGTTTCTAGTAAAATTAACAAGAAACAAGTTTAAAAAAATAGGTGAATAATTATTAGTCAAATATTAATTAACATGATGTGTGTAATTTAGAATACGTTAACTAATTAGTTTGACAAATTCCCCATTATGTTTGTATGTATCTCAAGTGCTCGTCGTATTTTATAAGCCTAGCAAACATTTCCTATTGCGATTGGTAGATACGAACGTTTCTTTACATTCTATAATAAAAATGTATCTTAAATAAAGTCCCATAAACCTAAAATATTTTATTTTAACCTAAATTATATCGGAATCGGTCTATATACGAATACAAGTTTTAAATTATTTTCTGGAATACTTGAAAAGTTTTTGCTGGGTATCCAAGTAAATAATATTTTGCACAAAGGACGCTTATAAGAATCTTGACCCCATAGCATGATTTTGTTTTGGGGAATAAAGACTGCCTATTGGTTTTGAATAGGGTACACTCTCGAAAATTTGTCTTTGAATATTGTGATGTAGGGAATTACGCTTTTGGGCTTGAATGACTGTACTTTAGTTTTTCTTTTATTTTTTTTATAAAATTTCGAAAAACTTCATTTAACCATAACGCACAATGAAATAAAAAGAATATAACAATATTTTCTTTCGAATACTGGCAGTAAATTATTTGTTTAAACTTTTTGTGAGTGTATAGAAAAGTCACCAATACATATTTTTCGTTTTTTAGTTGTTATACCTTCATACTACTAATGAATGGAAAAAGTGAATGAGTGAATGAATGAATGAATCAATTATTGTTTCTTTGGTTGATGCTAATGGATTTAACTCACAAACAGATAAAAACAATAACAAATCTTGTCGTTGGACAGTTTGAGTTGCTTAGAATGTATAAGTTTTCTTTTTAGCATATAGACCTCTATTCTTCTTAGAAATCTTTCATTTAACACACACACACACATATACAAAACCACGCACCAAGCCACACAGATACAACAATTTTTATTAGCGTAAACAATAGAAAGAAATATTTATTTGTATATTGTTTTTGTGAGTTTTGTTTCTTTTTCGAATTTTTATTTTTTTTTCCGAATTTCAAACAATTCCTCAAGTAAAATTTTAACGTTAAACTAACAAAAGTTAATACAAGTAACTTAGTAAATTTTAACTATCTTTAACCATAACCCGGGCAAGTTGTTGAAGCTCTTTGCTTGAAAAATAAATTTTTGCTTAATTTACGGCATGGCATGTTAATGCTTTTTTGCAAATAAGTAAAATAAAAAAAATTTAGTTTCATACTAAACTTTGCTCCAATTAAGACATTAAAACCGATATTTTCAAGGACCGTAACAAGCTTTTCCTAGTTTATGAAATAATTTAAAAAAATATGAAAACCAATGCACAAGCCTGGACGTCGAAATATTGCGAACATTTTTGATGTTGATTTTTATTTTACTTTATTTAAGCCAATATTGCAAGATATTGCAAGAAAATATTTTCCCCGTTTTTAGCTCGTTAACTAAAAATTCCCTGTCACTAGAATAAAAAATTTCTCTCATATGGAAAACTCGATATAAGTAAGTATATGGGCAAATCCCAGAAACAGTCCACCAACCAAACATTTTTCAAATGAATTTTTTTTTAATGGAATATAAGACAATGTAATGCATCAATTATTTAATTTTTATAATAAAAAATATGTATTGCAATGATCATTAATGCAATAGTTTTTACCGAATCCTACCCCCCTGCTGATGTCTTAATGTTATACGTGAATTTAGCATTATTTTAGGTGATTTTTGTGCACTTGCAGCAGACTTAGCAAAATATAAATTTCGTTAAAAAAAAAGTTGATATTCATTAGTTAAGAAATTTGTTTAAGAAACGCAATTCATAAAAATATAATTTGTTTTGTTAAAATAAATCAAATATAATAATAAAATACGGCTTTTGTCAAAAAATCACAACATTTTTTGGCTGCGAATAAGTGCGTTTAGAATTTTTTTATAGTCATCTTTCTTTTAGGAATAAGATTTTGTATACCTTATCATGCCAAATTCGCTAAAAATTGGGAAAACGCTCTTCAACCTTTGAAGTTACTTCCACTTTTTGCAGCGTGCGTCACAAAACTTTGTGATCAATTATGTCGCAACAAATACTTGCAAAGAAATTATGACATATGCCATTCGTAAGTACATTTTAATGTCACTAAATACTATATATAAGTTGAATCTATCTTTTTTGAAAGACCAAAAAATGTTTATATTTCAATCAAAAAACGCGTGCGAATGTAGCGTTCGTCACGCAGGATTTGTCCATATAACTTAATATTTATATTAGAGATTAGCGGGCTTATTCTGTAATTCGCTAAAGCTGAAACTCTATCGCTTAAGATTTATAAAGTTGATTTAGCGATGTTTAGCTACGAATGCAATTCTGTAAAGCGGCCCATACACTTGCAATATTATTGTATGATTGATATTCGCCATATTATTTCTATTTTGTCCTATTTTATGCAATAAGTCGCACAAGGGTTTCAATTTACATATTGCCCAACTTTCATTTAATTAAAAGGTGAACATAACCTAAAGGAATAATATAAACAGCATTGTACAATATTGCCAACACATTTCACTTTCTGTTCGTTTCAAAAGTCTTTTGATTGTTGCCAATATATTGTGCCACCGTCGAAAATCACATACACATAGGCGATATAACTGTACAATACATAAAATTGAAGAGCTTTATTGCAAGTGTATAAGCCGCTTAACGTGCATTGCTTAATTTGGCAATGCGATAACAATTTCATTCGCCGCAATTTTAGCTTTTAATGTCATCGCTAAAATTATTAAATTTTGTATTTTTCTAGCTATCGAGATTTAGCTTTAGCTAAGCGAATTACAAAATACAGCTGCAGAGGTTATTATAATGCCAACTTTAATTTAAAAAAGTTAGTATTGTAAAAAAGGCTTAGACCCGTTTTCACAACATACCGATAGCTAAAAGTAGACTTTAACTGACGTTATAAAAAGTGTAAAACTTTCCTCTAACCTAAAGTGAGCGATAAAGTAAATTGAGGTTCATCCTAACTGGTAGGTTAAAGTAAAGTTGTAATAATTGAACAATTCTCTAATATTGTGACGTACCAAATTGTATAACAGTTGCATTATTTGTCACGGTTTTTTGCTTAATAAACTGTTTTCCGAGAGTAGGCTTTAATGGGGCCTATGCTAAATTATGCACTGATCTGCACGAAATTTAAAAGTATGATTTTTAGTTCTATAAAACTGTGACGCACCAACATTTGGATTCCTAACTCTTATCCTACTGAACATATTTTGCTGCTTGAAAGTGGGCGTGTTTTCAAAAGACGAACAGACAGACATGACTTAATCTACTTAGAATCACTCAAGGAGCCAGAATAAATGTACTTTATTGGGCCTGAGATAAATAATAAAAAAGTTTCACACGGATTAACAAACTAAGTATACCCTCATTCACCATCACTAGTGGTGGTCAAGATAATTTCAATCCAAAATTTGGAGATAGATCGCTACGGTGAATAAAACAAAACATCGGTAGGCAATAAATTGGAAAATATAACTGAAATGCATAAGCCATTTTAAGGCACTCGGAGAGATCTGTTCATCCTGCTTTTTATACAATAATAAAGTTTGAGAAGCAGAATGCAGAAAACAAAGTTAAGCAAAATAAAGTTATGAGAAATAAAGAAAAAACCCTAAATTAAATATGTATGTATGGCTTCCAAAAAGCACTGAACTACTAAGTTTTAAAGCGCGAAACGAGTGAGAAACACGAAATCTGAAAGTATTTAAGTATAAAGATCTGTGAGACCATTTTAGCATTTTTGCAACTAAATTAGCACGCCACACAGAAATCTTATTGAATTAGCATTAGATTTTTTGGCTTAGGAGCAAAATTTTCATTTAGCATTTTCATAAAATGTTTGTAGATTTTTTAAATCTTATTTTAAAAGTTTGGGGAAATGGTTTTGTTGATCACTGACATTTTTTTTTTATAAATTTTGACTACAAATAGTTGCACTCAAAAAGAATTTTCGTATGAAAATGGATAATTTGAATCTTAAGAAACGTCTTCCATGTTTTGTAAAAACAAAATTAGCATGCAATGAATCTTAGAAATGCCCTTATCATGTTGATTGTAAGAATTATTTTCCATTTATTTATTACGAAAAAAACTATAAGTGAATTTTTCATTAAGTTTTCACGATATTAAGCGATATAATTGCCAGTCTCATTAAGACTCTTTTTAAAGTTTGTGTAATTTTTAACAATCAATGACAGTTTGTTAAAAACGTCAATACAAAAAAAAAAAAAACAAAATATAAAAATTGTGAAATTTGTGATGAAAATGTTAAATTTGTTTTTAAAAATGCAAAAAGAAAGATTAAAGACTAATCTGTCAAGCTAATAGGGCCTTAATTTCTTCAATGTAAATAAAATTCAATATTTAATTACAATAAAAAAATGTGTTTTTACAAATACACAATTAAACAGTGCAAGTTTACGAGTCAAAATTGTTGGCCAACCTTTTACGAAATTTGTATTAATGAATTCTCATGCAATTTTTGACAGTTCATTTGCGAGGGCGTAAAAATGCACAGTTAACACGAATTTCAAGACTTTTAGCGTTATCACGAAAACCCTTATTGCAATGTGTGTGTTAATCCAAACAAACAAATTTATCTTAATGACTTCATGTGATGCATACAATCTCTCACCGTGTAGAATTATTGGCTTTATTTGAAGCCACTAGATTAAGATTCAGTGAAAACATCAGCTGCACAAAAGATGTGTTGAGTCGCGGTGCTTATGGCCTCTACATAATAAGAATGTGAGTAAAAACATTTAAAAATGTTCAGTAGTAAAGCTGGAGGTCCAAAACAAGCGTTTTTGCCTCTACGCATTGCATGATTTTTATACCTTGCATGCGTTCTATGTTTCAAGTTACATGCAACGCTTTTTATGCGGCATCACCACAAGTAAAAATTAAATTTCATTTGTCAAAACCAGCTGATTTGTTCGAGCGCTGCTTGTGACGCTTACAAAAGTAGAAAGTTAACCTACTTTTTGCACTCAACGCCTCAATGCATCGTACGCTTTTGTGCATGTAACGCATGGTGTGGACCTCCAGTTTATAGGTGCGAAGTTGATAATTTTAAATTCATTCAACGGGAGGCTACAAATAATGTTAGAAGCATTTCCAGTTTTTTTTTCGACGCAAACGGGAGATTTTTTTCAATCAAATTTGAAATATTGTGTGATGCTAGCTAGATCTAAAATTGGATAAACGTATTCGGCGTATATTGGCGTATTAGTATTCGGGAATATTTAAAATTAATATTCGTAACATCACTAATGTGTAAATACTTTTTAAATTAAAAGTATCTTACAAATTTCATTGACTTTTTCTATAAGGTATACCGCTGCTGAGTGCTTATATCATTTCTGGACATACAACAACAACAAAAATATTGGACTTCTATTCGAAATTTATTTTCTGGTGTAAATAACCCCGGGTCTCCACGTAGCAATATTTATTGCGGCAAACGTCAAATTTGATTGCTCCATAAAATTTGCGACGTATAGACCGCATATTGCCATAAGTGGCAATCCATTGTGCAATAATTGCTCTTCTTATTGCTTGAGCAATTATTGCTTAACAATCTGCTGTCAAATCAGTTGTAATTTATCTGACATTTCATTTCTCTGTACGGTTGGCTATTTATTAGTGTGTTTATTTATTAAAAAAGCAAGTGAAAAAATACTTCAACAAAATACAGAAAAAGTTTTTATATATTACATTTTTAAATAAACGTCAATATCAACAAAAGCAAAGAAGAATTTGTTTTTTTTTTTTTTTTGTATATTTTTATTTTTTCAATAGAACAATACAAGTTTTAGGTTTTTTTCATACGCAAATTAACAAAAAAGCAATACAAAACACAGCTACGACAATTACAATTAATTATTTTATTAATCAATTTAAAAAAGAAAATTTAACAATCACTTCAAAACACAACATAAAACATTTGTTATAAATACAGCCACAAAACTTTATACAACTACTCGAGGTAAAAATTGCAAATTTATGGCAAAGCAATAACAAGTGTTCTCCAGCAATATAATCAGCAATCATTGCTCCATTGTTCTGCCGACGTTATTGCTTGTACTTAGCAATAAAAATTGCTACGTGGAGACCCAGCGTAACTAGCCTAGTACTATCTTCACACTTGGGGTTTTAAACGCGTTTAAGCACTTCGGACGGGATTAAGCTCTAATCACATCAAAATCGAGACGATTAACCATATATTGAAGTGACTTGTCAATCACTTCAAATTAATCCTCAATCGCATAAAATCCTCTAAACATGCCTCAAACTGAGTATAATGTAGAATCGGCCACCATTTACGTACCTCTCACGTGTACAACCGACCACGATTTTTTCTTAATGTTTTTATTTTTTTCCCTAAATAATTCATAAATGTTCACAATGTTCGTAAATGCATCACTGCGCTGCATCAGTGATTTCAAATCGTTATATATTTATCAGTGAAGTAAATGTGGACCAAAAAATTGTGAAATACTCCACAAAAATAACAGTGACACAATAACAACAATTATAATTATTTTTTTATCTGCTTTAAAAAAAGTTTGCTTTCTGATGCAGCGCAGTGATCAATCTTTTAATACTTTAAATAATCAACGGTCATCTTAATCGTCTCAAATGTAATGTGAACGGCTTAAGGTCCCATTAGCCGACCGTAAATGTAGAAATGTAAATGTAATGTAAACAGCTGATCGTTTCTGTTATATGGAAAGCAATGCAAATGCTTAACTGACTGTAATGTCACTTAACCGTAACGTGCCAACCTGTAGAAAATAGAATTTCATTACGAGGTTACGTGACAGTTGTAGATAGTGATGGGCTGCTTATATTTTAAATGCAATGCTCTTTTGTTTGGTACTTTTTCAGTTATAATATCTGTGGACTTTTGACAAAATAAGTTACAATCCATACATATTTTCATTTATACAAATATATGTTTAGATGTATAAAATTAACAAATGTATACATATCCACAAACAAACAAAGTCTGGTTTTTAGTGGTATCAAGACCTTGTTTAGGTGTATGCACATTTTGAAATTAATGTAAGAACATGTGTACGAATATGATATAATACATATTTGTTTTTTGTAAATCTGTAATATTATTATCAAATATTAAATTATTTATTTATTTATACATGCAAGAAATACAGTTTTAATACTATTTAAATCACTTGGTACTTTTTCTGCAAAGCGGTCACCATTTCAACATTTTTAATTATCATCACTGTGTGTGTTGTTTTATGTATACTAATGCTTTTTTGTTTTTGGTTGTGAAAAACAGCTGACACGTTCTTACATATTCTATAAGTGCACAAACGAGCTTACAGTACGTTACGGTACTTTACATTGCATTTAATTACATTTACGGTCGGCTAAAGCGGCCTTTAGATTAGCTTAATCAACATTTTGCTTAAACGCGATTAAAAACCCAAGTGTGAACAAAGTATAACCCCCATTCAAATAAAATAAGAAACTTTTTTTAATACGGATCTCGTGCATTATTTAAGAAGCTTTTTGTATTGAAAATGCCCCGCCTACGTCTAGAACAAGGCCCACTTTTTTTTACAGATATTGTGCATTTCTTACGAATTTATTTGTACCAAATTTGTAAATTGTAGCTGTTGCCGTTCTCCAGATATACAGAATTATAGTTTGTGCCACGCCCACTTCACCGTTTCCACCAATTTTTGACAGATGCTGTGTCTTGATAGCCATTCTAATTGTACAAAGTTTGGAAAATTGTGCGCTTAACGTTCTTCAGATATACGAAATTAAATTTTATGCGACGCCCACTTATTCACTCCCGTCTTCTTTTATATATTTACCAAATTTGAACAATTTGTATTTGCCGTTCTTTAGTTATCAATATATCTATTTTATGTTACGCCCATTTGTTTAATCCCGCCCAGATTTTGCAGGTTGTGTATTGCTTACCAATATGCTTCTACCTAATTTTGCAACTTTTGCTTGTACTGTTTTCTAGATATACATAAACCCACAATGTCTTTCTATGGGAAGTGTCACTTCCACTTAAAACTTTAAATAATATTATTGCCTATAGCTCCTTCCGGACCATTAGTAATACACTGTACAAGTTTCATAAAGATCGGTTGCGCCGTTTAGCCGTCTATAATATACAAACAAACAAATACAAATACATACATATTATTGTTTCGACTTCCTTAAGATTCCCCACAGACATCAGCTAGAAGAAGTTTCAGTGGCGTTTTTTCTGTAAAAACCTTATTTCTTAAGGCAAATCTTTTTGTTTTATTTATTTTTTAAGGGGGGAGGGGTTCAGAAGGACTATTTTTGTTTGTTATTTAGAATTTGTTCAACTTGTTGAAACAGATACAATAATTAAGTTTAAATGTTTTATTTTCTACCTTAAAATTCCCATTAACATATTTACGAGTAATTTGCATACCGAATGTTTTCTTGTGTCTTGTTTTCTTGAGATAATTTTCGTGACAACAGATTTTAATTAAACTTTTTAATTTATTCGACAACTCAATTGTTTCAAATTAATTTCCAACCGCAAATGCTTTTTTTATTTACTCTCGTTTTGGGTATTAATTCTTCCTTTCTTTTTGCCTCGTTTGCAGCACAGAAATGTAGCAACTTTTTTTTTTGCATAAAAAGAAACGTTTAACTTTTTGGAATTAAAAATTTGAAAAATCTGTATTGTAAAGTAACTGAAAGTAAACAAGCTTTAATAAAGGTGTTAATGCGCATAACTCAATTAGCTCATTAACTTAAGGGGTTAAAATGTCGTTGGATGCTTTTAGCTACTGCTAATGATGCCAGATGTAAATATTTTGTATTTTGTATCCAAATGGTACACGAAAAAGCATATGGAACATAATTAAAAATTTTTCGACAAAGAATGAAAATCTTATTATTAAGGTTACGAAGTTGATCTGCTCTTTATACATGCACAACATGAAGGACAGACAATTCTCTTCAACAGTGGTGGTGCTATGATTTGAAAATAAACATCAATTTGATAATAATTTGCTATCAAGTGTTATTTTAAATAATAAATAAAAAAATAAATAAATTGGAGAAAAAAGTAATCAATTTAACATGGTGATTAAGCTGCATGTACACATGTTTTTGACATATGACTTCTCAATTTTTCCACTGCAAAATATATACATGTCGTGTATTACCTTATTAACATTGCTTCCGTTAAAGTCAGATGCCAAGTCATCTGACAAAATTTCAATTATAGCGTGCTCTATTTTCTTAAGACAAGCCATCTGACCTCAGAAATCTGTGGCGGGAAGAAACCGGCAGCAGGGGTCCACTATTGACGGAATCATTAGCCGGCTATGGTTAATATATTACACTATTTATATATCGTCAGCTCAGAATTGGTTTGGCGCATATGCCAAAAAGTCGGAGTGAAGAAAAACGACAAAGAAAATTTACATGAAGATTTCTCAAAATGTACCCGATAGAATTTTTTTATACTTTTACCACTGCTTCCGGTATGTAATGTAAATTTTTGCACACTTTCATGAAAAAAGTTAGAATTTAATAGTATTTTTTTGAAAATGAAAAATATTGTTTTGTGCCGCATACGCCACTTTTCTAAAAAAATTAAAAAAGTGGCTCTTCGTGCTGCATACGTATGCTTATTGCGCGAGTGACTGACTCATTCATCATCGTACAGCCTTAACGCCTGAAGCTAAAGACTTGAAATTTGGACTAGAGGTGGAATTCTCCCCAGATCGATAAACGAAGACGGGATTTTTAAAAATTCGAATGTTAAGGGGGTAAAAAAGGGTAAATTCGGAAACCTTTTATCGCCAAAACTAAAAGAGATATAAAAAAACTGTAATACATATCGTTGTTCTTTTGAAAAATAAGTGAACAGGGGTGTGGTACTTTTTTGAACTTCGGCTCTTTTAGGGTGAAAACGGGTAAAATCTGAATTTTGGTACGTTTTTGTCAGCCCATCTATCTTTTGATCCAATAAACCTAGAAATAAAGTTTATACCACATTCGAAACTTATCAAAAAAATACGAATGCACGTTTGGTAAAAATCGTACTATTATTGTTACTTTTTTACAAAACATTTTGCATTTTGCAATTTTTGATACTATAATGGGGGTAAAAAATAGTACCAAAATGGGAAATACGGGAAATTTAATATCTTTCTTCAGCTTTTTGGTTCTACAACTGGTATTTTTTAATTATCGTTAATATTTGACCTCAAAACATAAAATTCAACATGCAATGTCCACAAACACACCATTGAATAGAAATAATGTAAAAATATATAAAACGTTTCATTATAATATCCTTAATTGGAATTTTTGAATTAAACGAAAAAAAAATGGCTAAACTATTTTACGGCGCAAATAAAAATTTTTGTGGCGGCAGGAAGCTGTTATGAAACCGTGGACTAATTTGGTTTCTGCATAACTATGCAGAAAAAACAGAGACAATTTCAGAAGCAAATTACATGCACGTTTATTACTGAATATTATAAATCTTCTGTTTTTGACAGACATGCACAATTACATGTGACTTAAAAACATGTCATCTACATGCACCTTTAAGGCCAAATAATTTGTTAGTATTAAATGAATTTATTATCTAAGAATGCAAAAAAGTGAAATTATAAGATGCTACATAGAGCCCGATTATGCTTAAAATAATGAGGAGGATTTTGACAGTTTATTTTTGTAAATAATTAATTTAAATAAAAAAAAGGAAAAAAAATTATGAATTTACAAAACAACAACTATTTTTCATTTGTTTTCACATTCTATTACATTACACATTTGAAAAACAGTTGACAATATCATTTGAAAGCCAATTGAAAATAAATGAATTAATCAATTTGAAAATCATTTTCCCTTTTTGTTGAGAATGCTATTCTTTCCAATTATTTCAAAGCGTTTGATTTCAATTTGAAATCTGTGTTTTTAGGGAAACATTTAAATCGACTTGTTTTGTCGAATAACATAAGTTGATTTTAAGTTGGAGGGTCCACACCACGCGTTCAATGCGTTCATGCATCTGTCAAAAGAGTAAACGGCAAACGCTTTGAATGCTTAGACGTATCGATAGCGTGAATTAAAAATGTATCAAACACATAGAACGCGTGGTGTAGACCTATAGTTTTATACCGATTTATATGTATATGTACATACATAAATATGTAGTTATTTTAACATAAAAAATAGCAGACTTGCTGCTAACCCAGTAAAAACTTTGCTTACTTCTTTTTATTTTTATACCCAAACCACAATAGTGGAGAGGGCATTATGCATTTGTGCTGATGTGAGAAGCACCTTAAAATAAAACAATGTCTGTCTAGCTTGCTTGAAGAAATTGGGAACATAAGTTCTAATTGGCACAAGGACCAAAAAAATTGGCGATAATAACTTTTATGATATTTCTACTTCGTCATGACAAAATGTTGTTCTGGCAGGTTCAAAATTAACCATAAGTCGAATATCTAAATAATATTCGACACAAAGAACTTTTACATGAATCTTAACCTCATAACATGATTTTGTTCAGGCGGGTCCATGATAGCCTATTTGTCCCTAGTAGAGTTTACTCGCAAATTTGTTGTTATATACTACGGTGTGGGGTTTTATATGGTCTCGCTTGACCGACTTTTTCTTCCAAGTCCCCCAAGACAACATCTGGCATCACTCTAGTTGTGACGTTAATTAATATTAACACAAATACCACAACAAAACAGGAACAAAAATAAAAACAAACAACAAAAGTTTGGAATAATCACATCAAAATCCATTTACTAAATTGTTAAGAATCCCCATTTAATTGTGTTTAATTGCCGTTTAAATAAAGATTAACAAAAAAATCCTTCAAGGGTGGATGATAATGATTTCGGCAACAAAAAAAACAAGCCAAAGAACACAACACTATACAACACAAATACATCCGTTCGAATAGAAAAAAATGTGCGAATGTGTGTGTATGTATGTATATGGGTGGGAGAGTTTGTAAAGTGCTTGTAATTAAAACCAAGTAAAAACAGCAGAAAGTTGTAATGAATTCATTGCTACAAAATTCTACAAGTGTTTGTTTGTTGTGGTTTGAGTTTTGCTATTTTGAATTAAATTCTCGTAATCTTCGTGGCATCAAAAAAAAAAAAACACAAATAAATGGGAAAACATTGTTGACATTTTGGTTAAGGTCAACAGCAAGAGATTTAAATTAATTTGCCATTTAAAAAAAACAAAGGGATTTTTATTTTATGGTCAGTTAAGAAAAGAAACAAATTAACGGATTTGCTAATATTAGAAATGGCTTCAAGGGATTAAAAAAACATTAAAATAAATTAACGGCCAAAATTCCACAGAAAACTTGTAACACTTATATACTTTGCATTATTACATGTCAAAAAATGGAAGTTATACGTAAAAGTGTGATCGTGTGAATGCAGTGTTTTATGAAAATGACAAGTATTACGTACAAAAATTTGTCATTCCATACGACTTCTTCGTTTTAATTTTAAAATTTTCTAAACAATAATACTGTTCATTTGATCAGGGTTGTATTTTGACAAAAGCATAATCATGTGCAATAGTGTGAATACAAATTTTAAATTATATTAGATAGTTTGACAGTCGCAACAAAACACATTAGATTAGATAGAACATATTACAGTTTTATTTGTATAATATTTCTAGCTTTTAAAATCTTTTGAAAAAGGTTTCCTGATGATCTGGTCTAAGCAACCAGTGAAATGCGCATAGAAACTAGCTTTCCCTAAACAATAAATTTTAGTGTTTTTTTCAAGAATAAAAACTGGGAATAAATCACGACAAACAAAATCTTGTTAATGAAAAATTTTGTATTCCCAAAAATTACTTTGATAAAAATTGGGAATTTGGCACGTCGCACAGAAATCTTATTCCCAACGCGAGTGTTCTATTATTGTAGTTTTGCAAATACCGAATGCTTGTTAAAGAGCACTGTCTTGTAAGACCAACCATATGATACCCTACACAATTAACTGGTATAAAAAAGATACTCTCCACCGAAGAAAAATTCCGTTTGTAATTTATACAATATTGATCTTAGACCATATAATTTTAAACTTAGTATACCCTCATTCACCACTAGTTTTGGTGGATGGTATAAAAACAACAACAATTGATTTATGTTTGGCTCCCAAAAGGAGCATATAGCAACACGGGACTTATGGATAAATTTAAAGGCAGTAATTGTTTTTGGCTCACATCTCAGTCATCTATGGACTGATCTGGCTGAATTTTAATAGCAAAATATAGATGAGCATGTCTGACATAAATATGTACCAACCAAGGTCCATCATATATGGGCCCTTCGAAAAACAACTTTGAACTTCGCTTCTCCTAAGGACCCAGAATATATTTATAGGGTCTTGGATAAATATTGTGGAAATTTAATACTTCATGACAAACTTATTTATATAATTTTACCTTCGGTAAATGGTTATAACATGATGACAGGAAATAAAATGAAAACTTTAACTTTGGCCCCGTAAAATGAGAAGAAATTTTAAAATATGTACAATAACAAATATAAAATAAAAATGTGTTAAATGCCAAACTTATCTGTAGCCCAGCAAACCATTTCAGATGAGAAATCTGTGCCCAAGACGGGTGTAATTTTAACCCTTTTTGTTTTAAATTACTGAATTTTTTTTTTAGTATATAAATTTCATCCGGCACTTGTTTTAAATCTAAAACAGTGAAGGGCACACACATACTATCACAATTATGCTTGTGTTGACGAAATAACAACAAAGCAACAGCCGAACGTACATTGTCACAGCCACACAAAGAAGTTTATAGTGTACATGCAGCATTTTTATTCCTATGCACGCGTACATAGGATTTGCAAATGTGCCCGTCAATGATCTAAAAGCACAATTTAAGCCAAGGTCAATCCAATAGGTCTGCGCAAGTCGTCAGATGTTTATTTGATTTTTTCCTCAAGTCTAGTTTACACTATCACACAAGTCTTACGTTTTGTTGCGACTGTCAAAAAATCTTATGTAAGATTATAGTTTGTAGTCACACTATCATACATGAACATGCTTTTGTTAAAATGTAACTCTGATCAAATGAAAAGTATTATAGTTTTGAAAAATTTCAAAAAACGAAGAAGTCGTTTGGGATGTCAAATTTTTTTCGTAAAAACTGTAATTTTCATGACACATTGCATTCACACTATCACACTTTTACATATTACTTGAGTTTTTGACATGTATTAATACAGAGTATAATAGTGTAAACTAGCCTTTAACGATGTCAAAAGTTGTTTACATTTTGGTACATGTATATTTTTGTTAAGCTTTTTTGTTTTTTTGCCACACATCCCTTCAGATAACGAGACTAGTCCATACATGTATGTAAAGAGTAGTCCATAAAGGAGTAGGAGTACTCCAAAACTACTCCAAATTTATAGGTAAAAGGTGGTCCATTTAACATTACGATGTCCTAGGAGGGGACCATATAACCCTCCAAAGTAGTCCCTCAACTACTCCATGGAGTACTAAAGTGGGTTAGTTTTAAAAGTACTCCATGTTACTACAGTATGAAGTTTTATTTTTTACTAATCGCCTTTTATGAAGTGTACTGTAGTCTATTATTGCTATTATTAAATATATTTACTTGGTATTTTAAATTTTTTTTACCTTTTTTCCACAAATTTCACAAACTTTCACTTTTAAATAAGCAATTAATAATGGACACCATCAGGGCTGCCAATGTGTAACACTGTAAACTATAGAAAAGTATACATCATGCAGTTGTTGGTAGCACCTCATGTTAATTTCTTATAGCATGGTCCATACTACAGTACATTGAACCATGTTGTAAGTTAAGCCACAATGGACCACGTAGTCCAATATTATCTGTAGGGATACTACAAGTACAAAGAATACTTTTTTCCTTATATTTTCCCTATGTAGTAGTAGGCGTTTGACAACGGCGAGGAATTTTACAAAAACAAAATGCCTCTTATTTTTTGTATTGTTGTAGAGGTAAGCAGACTTATTGGATAGGTCTTGAATTGAGCTTATATATTTTTTGTAAAAAGTAATTGAGTTTATACATAAAAAACTGCTTTTAATAACGGGCAGCTCTAATATTTATAAATGAATCAAGTACGTTTTTAAAAATAGTACGGCACAAAACGCATGTACCAAAAATTTACGAAAATTTGGCCAAAATAACAAAATTGTTTTGTCGGGTACGAAAATTCTTACAAATGTAGCCAATCGGCAACACTGTTTATTATAAAGCGGTTGGCGATGTTTCACCGTAAAAAGGTGTTGTTTCATCAAGACAATGCACGAGTTTACACATCCACTATTACCATAAGCGTAGTTAGGCTGTTATTCTGGGGTGGGTAAGTGCACCGCTTTCCTAAAAAGAAAAAATAATACTTTTAAAAACAAAACTGAAAAATATAAAACAAAAATTCAGTTGGCAAAGAATGCTACAAAGTATTTAAAATTTTGTAAGGAAGCTAGTGTTTTTAAGTCAAAAAATATACTTCGGCAATAAGGAAAAAGTGCTTAAGTCCATTTTGTTAGTTTTGTAGGAAAGGAATTTGAAACTTTAAAGGTGATTTTTAAAAATGTCCACCTTTTCTATTACAATCATCACTAATCTGAGGATAAAGTTATTAAGATTTTTGTAAAACGTGCTAAATTCCCAATTTTTTATATTTGATAAATACACTGAAATTTATTGTCGAGGGAAAGCTAGCTTCTATGCGCATTTCACTGGTTGCTTAGGCCAGATCATCAGGAAACCTTTTCCAAAGATTTTTAGTTTTTTTTAAGTTTTTATTCCTAAATATTCCAAAAGTCCCAAATCCAAAGGTAACTTAATAATAATTTTTTGTTTTTTACTTAATCACCCCTATCGTGAATAATTTTTCCCTCGTAATTTTTCCTCTTTTCGCATATTTGCGGTCATGAACAACTCCCATGAAAAATTGTAATTCAAAGGAGCATAATAAAGTGAAAAAATGTTCACGGGAAAAAATTCCCCTTATCGTTGAAAATTTTTTCCCTCGAAATTTGTTTACATTTCCCTTAGATTTTCTCACTTTATTTTTGCTAGGGAACAGAACATGTATGTAAGTAGTTACTCCTATAAATCGAATATTAAGGGCTAGATCCGTAAATAAGGCACAAACCGATATATTGGTCAACAAAATGAAAAACGACAGGTCGATTGCTTGCGGATTTGTGAAGCTTTCGAAAGACGTGGTGGCAGAATTTTGGAAAATATTTTACTACATAAAATTTAAAAAGTTCAAAAAACTTACTTTAGTCAAACGATCCCTTCAATACTAAATATTTTGCTTTATTATTTTAACTTTTCATTAAAATATATACTACATACGTGTACATTTTTGAACAAAAATATTATTGATTTTTAATATTTTTTAGTTCTTCTTTTTTTTTACATTCACTGAAACTGATAGCGGGAACAATTTTTCACAGATTCACGATTGCTTTTTTCCCTTCGAGGGGAATGCAAATTTCATGGGAACAAAAATTCCACTTGTTATTCACGATAGGGGTGAATATCGTAACCAAATGTTAAATGGGTCCTCTATGGACCCTTGTGGTCCGTTAAGGATCTATCCTAAATAAATTTAGCGGCGTTGAATGATGATAAATCTTTCTGCTTTGTTTTAAGTATAATACAAATTTGGCTATTTTTTCAATTCTTGCTCATATTTTTCGTTGGGGTTTTAAAAATGCGTGTATTAAAATGTCTGCGTGAGCTGTTATCCTTTTAAATAAAGTGTATGTGTGTATGTTTTCATGAAAGCTTGTTTAAATTTTGGCTCAAAGTAACCATCGACAAACAAAATAAAGAGCTAAAAAAAGACAGCAAATAATTGATAGACAAGCTGGTGGTCAACAACTTTAGAAAGTAATAAAATCAATACAAATTCAACAATGTATTTGTGTAGCAATAACAACAAATTTAAAAGTAAAAGTGTTGCCGCTTAAACAAAAATTCAGGTAATTTACTAGGAAGGTGCGAAATGTGACCCCAGGAATTAAAGCTCCAATGTACTTCATGAAGAATGGCCTTAAATCTTTGCATAAAACATGCAATTTTGGGCAACTATTTTGTTCTTTTGGGGTATTTTTTGTAAGTTTTTCATTTGGGATGTTTTTGCATTTAAAGTGAAATAAAAAATGATCCGAATATCAAGGAAAGAGAATACCCCCCTACAATGCAAATTTTAAAGAAATGAAAATTGACCCAAAAATTCAATCTTAAAATTTCGGATGATTTTTCATTTTAACAAATATGCAAATTTAATCAAAATTCACGAAATTATGCTGTAATTTTAAAAAAGTAGTAAGACCAATTAAGATATAAAATAATATTTCTGAAGTCTAACTATTATTATTTTCGAATTAACCCTTAAATGCGCAACGTCTTGTATCTTAATGAAAAAAATATATTGAACGTAAATAGAAAACAAAATTAAAAACTGCGTTGTTATTTTTTCAATTTTGTGTTTTGCTGTAGTTTTATTAAGGAAAAACTGGTTGTATCTTATGAGATACACTGCGCACTCTACACACAAAGAGAAACGCATAAACAATGAAAGGATTTTTTAAGTGCAGTTTATTTTTAATATGAATAAAATTAAAAATTACTGTGATTGTATTAAATATAATTCAAATTCATTTAGTTAAATTTAAATTAACAAAACTAGGACCACGAGGGGAGCTAGGGGGCAATTTCTGCCTCTCCGAAACTATCCAACAGAATTTAATCAAATTTAAAACATAGATAGATTCCTACTTATATGTATAACTTAGGTACATATTTTGTAAGAAATAGGATCACGAGGGAGGTAGGGGGAAATATCTGCCTCTCCAAAACTATCTAACAGATTCGACTGAAATTTAAATCAAATAGATCCCTATTTAGATAGCCACATAAGCTATGAATGTTTTACAAAATAGGACTACAAGAGGGGGAACGTAGTAGCAGACGCCGGGTATCCGCTAGTTCTAAATACATCTAATATCTTAAAGATTATAATAATGCCACTGACCTATCATTATTATTTAACCAACAGTCTCTCGAGCTATGTAGGTTGAAATATCTCATATTATGTAAAATAACAATTATCTTTCGCAATTCTAAAACATTGAAGGAACATCTTTCATAGCAAATCGCAAAGTTTCCTCCATTACATATATAATTTTCCAATCTCTCAGGTAATTAGTAACGACAATCCTTATAAGGAGTAACTAATGATTTGATATCATCATGCAGAGAGCTATCGTCCTTTAACTCTACT
Source organism: Pollenia angustigena (assembly GCA_930367215.1). Taxonomy (NCBI): domain Eukaryota; kingdom Metazoa; phylum Arthropoda; class Insecta; order Diptera; family Polleniidae; genus Pollenia; species Pollenia angustigena. The sequence continues at coordinate 17,822,189 of OV884061.1, read as the reverse complement.
TCCTGACTGACGAATTGCATATTACCCTGTTTTTTTTAGATATTTTTTTCATTTGCAGAAGCTTTTGGATCGAGGAAAACATTTTGAAATTTTGAGGAAAGTAAATAAAATGACGTTGGACTTGATGGTAAGTACTGTGATTGAATTGAGCACTGATTAGCTGCCGACTCTTGTAAGCTCGTAGTTGAGGAACTGGATGCAGTAGGATTTGATAATAAACTATTTCTGGAAACGCGGGATAGGACGAAGGTATCCGTTCTCAAATTTGGTACTAGGGTATTTAAGGTACAAAATTGTACGTGGCCAGGATACAGAAGGGTACTAGCCTTAGCAGGTACTTAGCGTGCAGCTACAGGAAAATATATTGGGCTTGAGAACAGATTATTATCGTTCATAATGCAATAAACGAGTCATGAACTGACTCTAACGACGTCATTATCAATCAGGACAACATTTAAATTTTTAGAGGAAACTATTTTTGGAATTTAAATTTCATCGTCACTATTTTTATCAGTGCAGTCATAAGGAAATTCTGCGCTGTTTCAAGAAATTTTACACATTTTATTATGTGTCATTTTGGATCTACCAATATGTCTGAACGCATTCATATTCATATCGTTACCTAAAACGCAAAAGGCCCTAACTAACCATAAATTAAGGATCGACTTTTTCTAGACTCTAATGTATTGCATCAACACAAATGTCTACAAAACATTTTAGTATCTTTCGACCAAAATTTGCAATTGTATTAGCAAAAAACAAAAGGCCCTAATTACAAAAGATTATATGGTAAACACTAAAAGGCCTAACTAAGAGTCTCCATAATGTGCAACATTGTCAAAGCAACTGGTAGGTTTTACAAGAAAAATGGATGACAAATAAATTATAAATTTTTTAAGGCAATACTTATCCTGTAAAATTTTCAAAATGTAAGATAGGGCCTTTTGCATTTAAGGTGACGATATTTGTAATTATAATTAGAATAAAAAAAATTTAAGTAGCGAGCGAAGAGAACTTATGTCAAATGACTAAACAAGAAGAACACACAATACAAACAGTCTACATAAAACAATAGCAGCCAACATTCCTAATTTGTGTGGAATGCGCAATGTGTCTTTTAAGATACAACCACTATATACGATTTTTTGACGAAAGTATAAATCAGACCGCATTGAAAATTTCTGTATGATTTAAGAACACTATTTTAATCACCATATATTTTTCTGGAGTAAATTTGTGAAAAAATAATGCATTATAAAAGTACGAAATTTGAAATTTTGAATCTACGGCTCTGTAATTTTCAGAAACGATCCATTTTTGATAAAAAAAAAACAATTAATCCAGCATAAAAGAAAAAAGTGTTGTTAGTGGTAATCAGCAAAATTTTTTTAGTTTTTTTAATAATTGTGCAAATAGCAGCAGTTTTATTGGTTGTATCTTTAAAGATACAATGCGCATTTAAGGGTTAAAATGTTGGTTTTTTTTATAAAAGACTTATTTTTTCTAATATTGTAAGTTGTTGTAATTGTTCTTGGAAAAATACCTATTTTTTCTATTTTTGTAAAACACTTCACGTCACCTTAAAAATATTTGAATTTGGAATTGTACTACAATTAAAAAAATGTTTCATAAAAAATTCTGGGGATAATATTTATTTTACTTGATCTGTAAGAATATTCTTTGAATGTAAATTTAAATTTCAGAGCACAATACATCGTCAGCTCATTAGTGGTTTGACCTACCGACCATTTCTAAGAAAAATTTTGTTGAGTATGGGGTATATATTAGAGTTGTCAATTATTCGCCTTTCAGCTTTGTTCGAATAATTCAAATAATTGTTTTTGTTCGTTCGATCTAACGATTAAATCTGAAAAATTATTCGATTAATCGATGAGAATAACGAATAAAAAAAAATTTCATATTTTAAATAAGATACATCCGTCCGTTAATTTACAACTATGGAAAATCTTCCATTTTCTCCTTTATTTTTTCTCAAATCCACTATGACTTCTTTTTTCGATGCGTACAACTTTTCATCTAAGCTCCATATCGTTGTTTTACTTAAAGGAATCGTAAAATCCTTAATTCTTTAATAATCCGATACAACTTTGGATTTTCGAAAGGCGTGTGCAGACCTTCCATCTTCAGCCAAACTTCTGCGTACAACTTCTTCTATAAAACAACCGCTGTCTCTCTGTATTTTCTTTTCCATTGGAAGAAGTTCGGCGTATTTTAATGTCTTTTTATTATCTTCTACTACATCGTTTTCTATTGTAATATTGAGACACTTATACTAAGTTGACACTTTAAGCGCGTTTAAGCAACTCGAGCGTGATTAAGCTCTAATCACATAAAAATCGAGATGATTAACCATATATTGAAGTTATTTGTTAATCACTGCAAACTGACATGATTACAACTTAATCACTTCATTAACCACATCAAATCCTCTGAACATACCTCAAACTACCATGATTTCTTCTTAATGTTTTTATTTGACTTTAAATAATTCGTAAATTTTCAAAATTCTATAATTAATATGTTTAAAATGATGTTCTGATCACTTTATTAAAGTATTTTTATCCATTTTTAATAATTTAAAGAAATTTAAATTTGTTTGTTGCATTTTTTTTTCTTTATCATCTGTCATCTAAATCATCTCAAATGTAATGTGAACGGCTCTAATTAACTTAATCAACATTTCATGAAAATTGTTTAACGTTTGATTTAAAAAGAAAACAGTGTTACAATTGTTTATCAAAGATTTGTTTAATACGAACATAAGATACATTTTTGAAATACAATGAATACTTAACACGGGTTTTGCCTACTAAACATTGAGATTAATTACAATGAGGGCTATAGCAACAATATTTTTTACTTTTTCTACATTTTGTATAAAATCGCTAAAAACGTATGAAAATAAATCTAATTCTAAGATTTTATTTCTTATTAGTCTTTAATTAATTTATTTTTAAATAAAAAACAATTGTTCGATTAATCGACATAATTTAATCGATTTATTCGTTATTCGAAAATCGCCATTTTAAAATTATTCGAACAAGAGTTTGTTTTTGTTTGATCGATTAATCGGATTATTCTTAATCGGTTGACAACTCTAGTATATATATTTTAAATACTCCTTTAATGAATCCAAATCCGGTTTTAGTAAGTTTTTATGATTTCATGGTATAAGCATTAGTTTTGCGCCATATCAAATATATTTAAGTTTATTAAGTATTGTTTTGCTCTAAGCGCGGCTGTTTGGCGAATGCAGAAAAATCCTCATACGAAAACGTACAAAATAAATGTAACTCTTGCATATAAATTGCTTATAATTATAATTGCTTCATTGTCGTAAGAAAAAAAGTAGTTAAAGTGAAATCATACAATATGACAACAAGAAAAAAAATGTCATTCATGTTTCGCTTAGTTGCGGTAAACAAAAAGTAGTTGAAGTAGTAGCAAAAGCATAATAAAATGTCAACAAATCAGTACACAGCATTAAGTATACGTATGCAGCACAAAAAGCTATTAAAAAAAAAGTTTAGACAAGTGAAGAATGCGGCACTAAACAATAATTTTCACTTTCAATAAATGGCTTTTAATGAATTAGTTAATGAATGTTCAAAAAAATTTAAATTTTTCTTCAAAACATATGCCAGAAGCAGCAGTGAAAATACAAAAAAAGTCTATCGGGTATATTTTCCGACTCTTTATGCAAACCTTCATTGTTGTTTTTCTCCACTACGACCTTTTGGCATATGCACCAAACCAATATTGAGCTAACAATATATAAAAAAAAAATTAATACTTATCGTTGTTCAGCGCGAAAATAAGTGGACAGATGCCTGGTACTTTTTGGAACTTTTTTTTTTGCCACCCCAACTATCTTTAAAAATTTCATAAAGCGGCAAAATTATTAAAAAATTAAGGAGCCTCGAATATTGATAAAATACAAAAAATTTAAGAAATTAATGCTCGAATATTCACAAATACCTTCATGTGTCATTAACGAGAACTATGAGCTCGTAATATTCAATCACATATTAGAAAATACTTCAATTGTACCCAAATCCACTTGGACCACCCAGCCGCTAACGTTCGTTGCCAGAAAAGCATTAATATAAAATATATTGCGTAAGGTTGTAGGTTTAATACAGGTTTCTCTAGTTAAGCTGCAAATAATGTATGTGTAAAAAAATGCAACTAAATAAACAACATTCCTTTGATTCGGAATTTTTTGAGTAAAAATTACGGCCAGTCGTGGTTGTTTTGCTAATATCTCAGCCATTTGTGGACTTATGTGGTAGAATTTCAATAGCAAAAACTTGAACGGAGTGTATTTGACATATAAATACAAGAAAGAACCTAATCCACATAATTCTGGGAGAAAACTCATTTCTGCATACGCACGGGAACACAGATATCGTAAACTCAACTTCGCTAGTCATAAGGGCCCAGAATACACATAAATATATACTTAATAGGTTTTAAGATCAATTTTGTAGAAATAACAAACGGAGTGACAAACTTACTAAAGAGAGCAAAAATGGCAACACTAAAATTCCTTTTAATACCATTTAAAGCATTAAATTTCTTTTTAAAGTTCAGACTTTCTTTAATGCGAGCATTAAAGATGATGATGACGATTTCTGCCAAGGTTGAATGGAACAAGTTGTGCTTTTTTGTGTTTCAACAAACCAGGCAAACAAACAACCCCACCCCACAAAATAACCAACTAAAATAGTGTTGTAAAGGTCCTTTAACTTTTGCACATTCAAACATATGTTCATACATACACATACATATGCTAGGAATATGTGTCCGTTTGTCTGTGAGAATGTGTTACACACTTTTTGTTATTTTTTTTTTTTTTAACTGGGACATGTCGCTGGGGCGAGTCTTAAACAACAATAAAAGCAACTATTTCAAGGTGAAATTTAACACAACTTCTGTGTTGTTTTTTGATATTTTTCTTGTTTTTCTTTTTTGGGAATTTGTATTTGCTTGGTCCTCTTCTTAAACAACTTTGCCACCATTATCAGATGATAGACAAAGTTTTTTTTTGATGTGGTCTTTGAAAAATTACTAAATTCAGGCGATTATTTTAGGAAAAGTAACGCCATCAATAGTAAAGTGTCATCTAATCGATTAACACTCTTTTTTGGGAAGGAAACTCTATCGATTTCGGTAAGACACAAGAAATTTAAGTCATAATAATATCAAAGATAAATGATGCCAGAATAATATTCGTTAAGGGTTCTGAAAAAGAGAATATGGCTTAAACAATTGAAGCACAGCCGCGAATAACGTTTTAAGTTACAAAATAATAATTTTTCAGGAGAGCAAAAAAACGTTTTTTGACAGGCAGCATTATTTGTTTTAAAAGTTTTTTTTTGTATGTTTAAAAATAATGATAATAAAAACTTTTATGCAATAGGCTTTTAAAATATTATTCCGCACTGCAAAACCATTTCGGTTTCATAATGTTCTTCCACTGGCTGACACTTTGTATGCCATTTTGAAGGCGTCAAAGGTGCATAGTTGTGGTTGATTTGATATTTAAACTGTGTAAGAGAGTAAGGTTAACGGTTACCTGCTAAAAAACCGTTTTTGCAAAATGTGGCGTTTACAACGTTATTCGCGGCTGGGCTTCAACCAGATATTCAAAAATGTATAATGGTTTGTATGAGAAGTGGCATGCCTACTTCTATAATTCCGCCAAAAAGAAAACCCCTGCTTAAAAGAGTTATTTTGGTAAATATCATAAAATTTAAAAAATGAAAATAGCCGAATATACTATATTTAATAAAAACCGTTATTTTAATGACAATATTTAAAAAAAAAAACCAAAAATTTAATTTATTATTGTAAAACAAAAATTACTAATCGACACCAATTCGTTAGTAACCCATAAAATATCGTTACATTTCATGTTATACTATGCTCAAAACATTTGCAACTTTTACCACTTGACTCAAACAAATCATTGCTTGTAATCATTTTGAAAGATCCAAGAAAGTGGCATTTTCAAAGATGCAAATGGCAACACTACATCCGACAAAATTTATCTTTGGACTTGGAGATTTAAAACTTCCAGCATTAAAAAATAAAATCAAATTGTTAATTAAAGGCCTGCATAAATATATTTGAAAATCGGACACACAACAAAAATCAAATGTGTGTGCAAGACGTTTGTGTACAGCTGCAATGGCAAATGTTATTGATCGTAGCACAATTTACATAATGTTGTGAGTGTGCAAGAATTCAAAGAAATACACTCTAAACCAGGCGCGGATCCAGCTCGAGCCTTACGGGGGGGAAATTTTGTATGATACAAAAAAGTAAAAAATTTGTTTTTAAAAGTTTATTAAAAACAATATATGTATGTATATTATATAAAAAAAAAACAATAGGGTTAAATAAAATATAAGATCCGTTCAATATAAATTAAAATAAATTAATCTTTTTAAATAAGTAAATTGTGATTTCCTTGTGAGGCAAATTGAGATAGTACAGTCTATCTTCGGTCATTATTTATCTGAGCCATGTTTTTATTCGACGAAGGGTAGGAAATGATCTCTCGCTTGTAGCATTACTGACGAGCATTGACACGAAAATTTTAAATATTTTTCTTAGATTTGGGAAGATGTCTTCATCACAATTTATTAAAGCATCTACAATGTTATCTGATAGATTTTCAGATATTTTCCATGTTTGTTGCCAATGCAACAGTTCAGGCTCAAGTTAAAATGTGCTAATCTCGTTTATCAAATATAATCAGCTCATCAGCTAGTTGTGGTTTTAAAATAAATGGTATATGGGCAAATCTCAAAAACAGTCCACAAACCAAAAATTGTACATATTAATTTTTTTTAGATGTATAATTTAATTTTTATATTTAAAAATATGTATTTCGACGATCATTAATATAATAATTTTTACCAAATATAACCCCTTCCCTGATCTCTTGATGTTACACATGAATTTAACATTATTTTAGGTGCTTTTTGAGCTTAAAATAGCACTTACAGCCAGCAGACTCATCGCAATATAAATTTCGTTAAAAAAAAGATTGATATTCATTCATACATTCATTAATGATCACAAAATTAGTTTAAATATATAATTTGTTTTGTTAAAATAAATAAAATTGTGTTTATTATATAGTACTAAAAAAACTGTAGCGTGCGTTGTAAGGCGTGCGTCACAAAGGGTTCACGGATTTTATCAAAAAATTACAAAATTTTGAAGCTGCGAATAAGTGATTTTAGAGTTCTCTTATATTCATCTTTCTTTTAGGAATAAGACTTTGTATACCTTATGATGTAAAATTCGCTAAAAACTAGGAAAACACCCTTCAACTTTTAAAGTTGCTTCTAAGTTTTGTGGCGTGCGTATCAAAACTTTGTGATTAATTATTTCGCAACAAATGCTTGCTAAGAAATTATGATATATGCCATTCGTAAGTACATATTAATGTCACTAAATACTATATATAAGTTGAAGCTATCTCTTTTGAAAGGCCAAAAAATGGGTGTATATCAATCAGAAAACACGAGCGAGTGTAGCGTTCGTTACGCAGGATTTGTCCATATGACTTGATTACACTTTGAGGTTGAAGTTTAGGTATGTTCAATACATTTAGGATATCTATTGGGAAAGATGTTTTGAGATCTTCTAAAATAAATTCAATAAGAGGAATGTAACCTACAACTCGGTAGTAATCTTCAACATTTTGGAAGTGATTATTTCGTTCAAATTTTGTCTTTTCGATTGGAATTTCGATTTGAACGCAAATAACTTTAACTTTTTCAAAAGTCGCTTTAAATTGTTCTTCGACTTTATTTCTTTTTTCTTCAAGGCACATGATAAAAATTTTGATAAGGCTTGATCCTTTTTGAAGATCTATATCTTGCTTTTGTAAAATGATACTAAGTGGCTGTGTTACAATATGTATCACACTTAATATGTATATTCCGCAAATGAATTTAAAAGTACTAAGTGAGCTCCTTAATATAAAGGTAGAGATACTACTTCCTTTCCACTCAGATATTTTTTCCAAAGGTTCTACTATATGATGTACACTAGTTGCAAACACGCATAATGGAGAGAGTTTGGCTCCCAAATACTTTGCTTAAACTGTTTTTCGCTTGGGATGATTATATTTAAAAAATTTTGTCGTTTCTTAACAAATGATACAACTTTTTGTATTAATGGCACTTTATTGCTTTTAGAAATTGAGTTGTTCGATTTATGGGAATAGCAAGGAGTTTTTTTTCGCATTTGTCGCTTTTCCAGAAATTTTGAAAAGCTCCATTTTCCGCTGACATCAGAGGACACCCATCTGTTCCATCTCCTACACAATTTTTTAGGTCAAGACCAAAATTTGTCAAAATTTTAAGAACTATTGATGATAGTGACTTCGCTTCAATTGACACATCAACGTCATCAATATCTTTTGAAGCCTCTTCAAATGCGTTTACAACAAAGCAAATAAATTCTTCCCTAAAAACTTTTTGTTGTATGTTCAAATATTAAAAAGATAAGGAAATCTGGCTTTTCCCCGACAAATCAGTGCTTTCGTCAAAAATAATCGAATAGAATTTTGATTCATATAACACATTTATACATAAATATTGCAAATACTAAGGCTTTTTAATAATTAAGCCGCACGCATTATCAAGTCAAACGTTTAGTCTTTGAATATAGATGGCACCTGCTGGGATTGAATGTAGAATAATAAGTAATTGAATACGGTAAACTAAATGTTTCTTTGGAAATATCTAATAAATAACTATTAGGATTAAGATGTGGATACTTATTGAAAATCGTTAGAGTTTCAATAAAAGAAAATAAAAAAATACTTATTGAAAATTTCGTTAGAGATTCCATAAAAAAAAAACAAATAAAACATAAAAAACAATAAAAACAAAAATTTTGTACATTAAAAAGATATTATTATTGGAATTCTTGTATTATCGAAATTAACCAAACATATTTTTATAATTTACGGGGGGGAAATTTCCTTATTTCCCCCCCCCCCCTGAATCCGCGCCTGCTCTAAACAGTTCTGGTTTCTTTCAAAGCCATTCATGTAATTTGATTTTTGTCTATACTTTAAGTAAAATGACCGCTTGCAGTCTGCAAGAATTCGTAATGTTTACTTGTGTGTCGTGTGTAGGCATTCATAGAATTGTTTTTGCAAAAAATAATTGTTGCATTATTATCAAAGAAATTAAGATACAAAATATTTCGTACACACATATTCTAAACTCGCATCAAATAAAATAAAGAATGTGTGTATTTTTGTTTCCACTCTCATTGCTGCGGGTATTTTTCATTCACATGCTAAATTTTGAGAGTATTTTTTAAAGCTGTACTTTCATTTGTTTTTTTTTTGCTTCTGCACGTTCACACACGTTAATTGGTCGTCTACACTACTCTTCAGTATTTGTTTGTGACAACGACACTATTTGCAACAATGATTTGAATGTGTGTTTAAATGGAATTTTGCAGGGCGCTATTTTGTTAGTTCGTTTTTCACACATTAATTTAAAAATAATCTTATAACTACGGATGCGATTTCCATGCAAATGCATGTTTTTTGTCGATAGTGTAAGAGTAAGATTAAATTTGCGTTAAAATGGCATCGATGTGTTTTTGCATATTTTGGGGAAAATGCATATTTTTGCATATTTTGGTTTTAAATTCATATTTGTGCATATTTTAACATTTTTGAGTGACATATTTTTTTAAATTTCCATATTATTAAAAAAAAGTTCTTCAAAAAATTTCAAAATTGTTTAAAAAACAATTTCCAAAATAAAAATTTTTTAAATCAATAAAAACATTTTTTTGGAGCTCCGCTTAAAATACAAGATTTCGACAAAAGATTCTTCAGTTTGTAACCGATGCAGCACTTTACATGGTTAAGGCCTAAAACAATTTATCGAAAACTGTTACATGTTTACATCGGGTAGCAGAGGAAGTTAGAGGCCAATTCGATAATATTGATTTCATACGGGAAACAATGCAAAATATGGGATTTCCAACAATAAAACAAATTTCAACTATTTTTGAAATAGAATCAAAGGTAGGTAGGTAGGTAGAAAGGCTGGTGTGAAGTCTCTTTCACACCCTCACCCAGAGACCAATGTGGTTCATTGCGACGCCTTATTTAGATCTAGATTCTATAATCAAATGTGGGATCTGAATTAGAAAATTAATATTCTCCAGATGAATTCGCATCCTTCAAGTATGCTTCCAATTCGGTTGACGTCTACAATCTACAAAAGCTTTTTAACAGCCAAAGGTTTATTTTTGATGATATAAAAAAGTTTTTATTTGACTATGCAAACAAAAATTAAAATTATGTAGTTGTTTAAATTAAGTTTTAAAAAATGTTAAAACTATGAATAACAACGAAATAAAAACAATAATAGAATTTTTTATTTTTTTTGCAAACGCTTCTTTCTTGAAAATGTTCAAGTTTTTAGTGCATATTTTTTCTTTTTTGAATGCATATTTTGGAGTTTTTAGTGCATATTTTATGAGCATATTTTCGATTTTTTAGTTCATGAAAATCTCATCCCTACTTATAACTTTTTAGATGATCGATCTATTTATGTCCGTCTGTTGAAAGCAGGAAAGGGCTTGCAATGGAATAGGAAGCTAAAATTTGATTAAAATTATTTTTAGGCGACGTCCTTTTGGCATGATAAATGTCATACGGGATAATCCAAAGTAATAAAATGTAAGTCAAATACTTTATTTATGCAAAAAGTGCTCGTTGCCTAACCAAAATAAACCAAATTGGACAACTTTTTCATCTCAACCCCATACTAGTGTCGTACCAAAATAAGGCTTTTGCACGATTTGGCCCACTAAAAATAAACTTAAACATTGTAATATGTATGTATGATATGATTGGCAAAAATATTCCCTTGCATAAATACTTTTAGCCCAATGGCGGCCACATCAAACAACATAAATCTACATAATATTTTCCTTATACAGCCGTACTTCCCTACAACGAACTTTATCATCTTAAGCAAACCAAAATATCGACCTTTTTTAAAATAAAGCTGATATACATAATTCTATATATTCATATAAATTTGTTTGGATATAAGCAACTCCAAATTGAAAATAAAAAGCAAATTTTTGCATGGAATACAATGTAGGTTTTTAAAGATGTCAGCTTCTTTGATACGAATTTTCCCTAAATACGTTATATATTTGGTGGCCCTTCGTTCCAGACAAGTTTGACTGTCTAAAATAAAAAATATTGTTACCGAAAATATATAAAATAGGTCGGTCCGTCCATTCTTTTGCTGAATATAAATTTCCCCCCTGTATAAGACTTTTGCGTGATCTAGAGTACCACTATTGGGTAAAAATACTTCCCTTAGACAAATATTGTTTGCTTTCGAAAATGGTTTAAGTCGATCCACTACTTGAGCTGCCCCCATTAAAATGTCACCCTGGAATAACACTTTTGGTGCCCTAAGCCTTTAAGGGAATAAGCTAAAGCTATATAATTTGAACTAAATACTCTTTATATATAAAAAATTTTTGGTATGAAATATGCACTGTTCTAGTCTGGTTATTCTTATAGCATAGACACCTTCCTTCGAAAGGCATAACGATAGAGTTCAGTGTGATAATATTTTTGGCATTTTTACCAACATGAAAATGAATTGGAAACCCCGCTGGGATGACTGTTTTAGTTAAATCAAAACAAAATAGAAGAGGTTCTGAAATTAATTTTGATAGCTCGCACTTCTATCTAAACCTAAAATTGACACTAGAAAATTCAGTGTTTTTATATTGGGAACGCCTGGAGAGTTATAGAAATAGGGTAAGGTAATTTTGTTCTAGAGAAATATTGGGGATGTACACAACTCGTGAGTAGTAACGGGCCGTTTCCTATCCATTTTCTCCTAATTTCGTTCTCAAGAAATCTAACCCTCGTGTGGTACGCCAATTTTAAGCGATCGATCTCAAAGCTTTGTGAAATTTCTTTTATTCAAACATTACATAAAAGTGTCCTTCAGTGGCGACATTAATGGCTACCTTAACCTTGTTCTAAAAAAAAGTTGTGAAGAACAGCTCTAATTAAATACCACAAACTCTTGCCTCAAATAAGAGTCCTTCCATTAATGTGAAAAAAAACTTGTGTTTCTATCCAAGAAAAAAACCACTGGATGATTTGTCGTCTTAATTAAATTGAATGTATCGAACTCTCTAATCTTTGTATTTTGTGCGAGGTAGTTATTTTAGCTAAAACGTACGAAGCTAAGGCAGTAACGAAATGTAGTATCTACGCGCTTAGATCGTGCCTTAGCTTAATGGGCCTGTCACAATTTTAGCATGCACTTATCAGCATCTAGTAGAAAAACAGTAGAGTAGATAAACTATGAAACTGGAATACTTTGGAGGTGAAGATAGAATTAAAGTTACTCTCGTAAAGTTTGTTTCGTTAAGTTTCAAACGAGATGGCCTATTGGTATCTACTAAAGGAAGATGAACGTATCCAATATAGAAATTTGATTCGGGTGTAAACTATTAAGTTTCTCTTCCACTTTTTGACTAAACATACATTTTTTGTTCATATGTATGTACATATATCAGTTTGAACTGGATAATGTCCGTGGTAATGGAATGTTTTTGTGATTAGCACCAGGGACTGGTAACATGTAAGATGAGTTGGTTCTAGCCCAGTGACGGGCCATTTGCAAGTCCTATGTACGCGTGCATAGGAATAAAAATGCTGCTTGTGCGACGTCGACACATGTACACTATAAACTTCTTTGTGTGTCTGTGATAATGTACGTTCGGCTGTTGCTTTGTTGTTATTTCGTCAACACATGCATAAATGTGATAGTATGTGTATGCCCTTCACTGTTCTAGTCTGTCAAGGTCACGCAATGGCATCTGGGCAGGATCGTTCGATGATATTTTTCCTCGTATAATAAAAAAAATTTGCTATCATGTAGAGTTTCTACGCGGGAAATAATTCCCGGGAATCGCGGGACATCTTTTTAAAATTGTTCCCGGGAAAATTTTTTCGGAAGTTTCAAATTAACTTTTTTGAAATTTAAATTCGTTAGCATTGTTAAAATCAAAAACGAGCAATTAAAATATATTCTTTACTAAAATTGCTAAAAACTACCAACAAATCGATTTTTCCTACGCCAATAAATCAACGGTCTTTTTAATTGCTGATGAAATGTCTTAAAAGCTTCTTGAAGTAGAAAATTAAAATGTACACGATACACCATCAGTAACACCAGATGATGAACCAACTTTAAATTCTTAAAAAAAATAAATGTAAAGAAAATACAAAAGCCAGAAAATAACTCAAAAAAAGAATTTGACATCTATGACGTCACGGGTAACAGGCCAACAAATTTATAATCTCTGTATGATGCGCTACATACTAAAAAAAACCAACGTCTGATGAAAGCGAGAGCACGTTTTCGGTAGCAGGCAATATACATTTCAACAAGTATTAGAAATATAAGATGAGCTTTTAAATGCTTTAATAATACTAAAAAGAATTCTATTAAAAGAAATTTAATTTTACCAAGTTGTTATGAATAACAACTACTAAATATTAAAAAGTGATCTCTCAAAAAAAAAAAATAAAAATAAATATGCCGGGAATAAGATTTTTTTTGTTTCGTTTCCCGGGAATAGAAAAAGTCCGGGAAATTAGAAACCCTACTATCATGTAGTGGCTAGATTTAGCCATTTTTTGTCTTGTAGGTGTAGCACTGAAAATTTAGTTTAATTTTGTTAAAATTTTTGGCCAAAAAAAAGATGTAATCAAGAGTTTAATTTTTTCTAATTTCATAAAAATGTAAACGGCATTATACGAGAAAGAAAAGTGTATTTTGTAGATGATTTGAAATGGTTGTTTTGTAAAAGTTTATTACTTAATAAATAAGTAATTTTCGGCAATGAAGAGTTGGCAGCACTTGTATGAGGATATGTTGTGTGAATGTATGTCAGTGTGTTAGACGTCTGACTACTCCTATAGCACGCGCCAGAGTTTATTACAAGGTGATAAAAGTTTAGCGATAACAAACACGCAATACAACAACTACAACAAACCAGAACAGAAACAAAAAAAAAAAAAAAAAAACAACCAGAAACTCACCAACAAACTAGCCAACAGCTACGAGGATTGTCTTAAAAGTTTTAAAGAGTAATGGAAAACAGTTAACTTTTTTAAACTATTTAACAGACAATAAAGAATTACGTGTAGGTTTAAACAAAATGTTTTATATATTATTAATTTTTTTAAATTTTTTACGATTGTCGTCTGTATATAAACGATTTATGAGCATGAGTCAAGAATCTTATGGGGACCAGAAATTGTTTTAAAGTCGGTTTAATCTGCGTCTTAAATAAACGGTAGTCATGAAGTCTTATCTCTGAAAATAATAAGACGAAAGATATGTCCCCCATTTATACATTTAATTATTAATTATTTTTAAATTTTTTACGAATTTGTAAGTTATAGAAAGAAGTGTTTTGGATTATTTAACTTTACTGTACCAAAAATTATAAAACAATCTTCGTACATACTAAAATAACCTTAAACAAACAAGGAAAAAAGTTGCAGTAACAAAATTGAGGATGGACCGTATTTGACACCAACAGTTTATACACATGTACTCCGATATTATACATACTCACATATAAACAACATCGTAACAAACACAAAAGAAAAACACAATAAAAAAAAAGAATAAGAATAACAAGAACAACAAACAACATGCCAAAAGTCATTGCTACAGGGAACAAAACTAAAGTTCGACAACAGTTTTAGGGCGAATTTCTTCTAAAGATGATACTCTGCATTTGCCACAGACTGGACACTTTGGATCTCGGATACACTTCAAAGCACATTTTTAACTGATTTAAAAAGTCTATACAGTATGATTCGCTTATTGTCCACTGCTTCAAATGCACGCTGGTTTTGGATTATGAGGCCAAGTGGACTATAGTTTGATTTTGTAAAAGTCACTTTTTGGCTTATACATTTGTGAATAATAATTTATTTGGACTATTTAAAATCTAAAAATAGAATATACGCTTAGAAATGACTTATTTATTTATTAAATAACTTCGCAATTCAGTTTGCTTAAACAGAAACTGGGTGGCAATATTTTTTAAAATTAGAATAGATATCGCTTCGATGCTAAAAACATATTTGAAATAATCCACAATTTTTTCCAATATTAAATCACAAATAATTTAATTTTGTGAGCAAAACGCACTTAATTTATTTGCCGATTTCGGTACTACTGAATTCGATGGTAAAATAAATAGTGTTGTCATCGAATACTTTAGAATTAGCGAATTTTGAAAAATTGTTCACCAAAATTTTTTCAATTAATTCAATAATGCTGTTTCAAACAATTTTTTTAATTGTTCCAATTAATTGCGCTTAATTGAAAATAAAAATTATAATGTTTGTGTGAATATTTGCAAATATGAAAACATACACACAAGCTTTAAAATATTTAAACTTTTCAAACAATTTTTTAATTGTTTCAACAAACTGTGTTGATTGAAAAAAATATTTCAATTTGTGTTAACGTTTTATTTAGCCTCTTTTGCTGGTGGTCAAATTTCAATTAAACCTATTGACTGAAACTAACCAGCAAGAAAAGCTCAAACTTACAAATGTGTTAATTGATATGATCAATTTGTTTGCTGGCGGAAAATCAGTACGGAATTTAATTGATAGTACAAATTTCTAACAAATACGTTAATTGAAGTTGGTTTTTAATTTTTTCTGTGTGGAACCTCTAAGTTTTTATTGCAATCAGCCTTTAAAATGTCTTCTTTAGTAAAGCTAAATATTTGACACGTAGCCACGAGTTTTATTAAGAAAGTGTCTGCTTTTGCAAAACGTTTGATGGATCAAACGTCATTTAACAGTTTCTAAATGACATTATACAATTGAAGCACAGCCGCGAATAGCGTTGTAAACGCCACATTTTGCAAAAACTGTTTTTTTGCAGATAACCGTTGGCCTTACTCTCTTACACAGTTAAAACATCAAATCAACCGAAACTATGCACCTTAACGCCTTCAAAATGGCATACAAAGTGTCAGCCAGTGGAAGAACATTGCAAGTTACTAACAAAATGATGAAACCGAAATGGTTTTGCAGTGCGGAATAATGTTTTAAAAGCTTTTTGCATAAAAGTTTTTATTATCATTATTTTTAATAATAGGAAAAAAAAAAATGTTTAAAACAAATAATGCTGCCTATCAAAAAACGTTTTTTTGCTCTCCTGAAAAATTATTATTTTGTAACTTAAAACGTTATTCGCGGCTGTGCTTCAATTATCTTCTTATAAATAAAGTTAAGTCAGTCAATAAGAACTGTTAAGGGTGCCCGTTAGGCTAGCTGGTAGCTAGCTAGCCTATCAGTGCGGGGGTTGCGGATTCGATTCCCGCCCGAGACTCTGGTATATTTCATGACAACGGGCTGAAGGTCTACGATTACAATTGCTCGGTTAATTAAATTTGTAATTGTATTTGTAACTCTTATTAAATAAATAAAACTGTTAAATATGAAGCAAGAGTTTAATCAATCAAGTTTAATCGTCAAATATTTGCCAGGTCTGAGCATACCTTAAAGGTTATTTGTTTAAGCTTGACTGACATATATTTCAAGGCACTCTTTGACAAAACAAAATAATTTTACATATGCAGACAATGTGTCAAAAAAATATAACGTCACATAAAACGCAAAATGCCCTATCTAACATTTTGAAAATGCTACAGGAGAAGCAAAAAACTATTTAATATGATAAATTACATTAAATTAATTTTTCTTCTATTTCCGTTAGTTTTTTGTCAATAAAATCCCTAATGTTGGTCAATTTTTTGTGGATATTTGTGTTGATGCAATACATCAGATTTAATGAAAAAGTCGATTTTTAATTTTTTGTTAGTTAGGGCCTTTTGTGTTTTAGGTGACGATATACATATCGCTCATTTACTTCAATAGTGATATAACTCAAAACAAACCATTTCGAGATAAACGCGCTTAAAGTTTTTTAATTTCTCTAACCACTTAAAAGTAGTTACGACATTCTCTTCAATCGGGGAAAGTAATCCTCTATACTTTATAAAGACGAAGTTTTAAACTGCCTATTTCACGATGTCACTCGAACGCATTCGTTTGCACAAATTACATGTTTTTAATTTACATGTAATTTGTGCGAACGAAAGCGTTCGAGTGACATGGTGAAATAGGCAGCAAATAATATAAACAAAAAAACATTTCTGCATCACTAACTCCAAAAATAAATTTAAAAAGAAATGTTAAATTTTTTGCTCGGTTTATGTCCAGAAAAATTTGTATTATACATATTTGTAGTTTAGTAGATATATTCATCTTTAATAAGTTGCATACGATTAAGATTATTCACATCCCATTAAGTTGGCTTATAAGCGAAAATAGACTGTAGCGCTAATGGACATCATAACAAAATTTTTCAATGACTCTGGGACCTAAATGAGTTTCAATGCCGTTAATGTGCCGAATTATCGCACCATTTAGCTTTCGAATTGTTCTTGGTTTATTGACGCTTTAAAATATCCCCGAAGAAAGAAGTCTTTCGATGTCAAATCACATGATCGTGGCGGCCAATTAAAATCGCTCGGTTACTGCTTGGCAGACCTCATTTTCGAAGAAGTACGCCAGCCCATCCATAAACCGCACCAAACAGTCACTCTTTGTGGATGCATTCAATAATCACTCGTGAGTTCGGTTTGCTGAAATTTGCGTACAATTCATCCGATTGTTGACACATTTGCTCGATTTATGAATTAAAGAAATGTCAAATTAAGTTGGGCAAAAAACCTGACGTTAAGGTATGACTCCCAATTAACATCTTGCGTTATGGCTGGACCACCATAAGCGTTGTGGCTTTTAAGCGAATTATATTGTAGAATATGATATCCCGGCGAACTAACATTCAATGCTTGTCGTGCTACTTTTAACTTATACCGTGTTCAGATATACCTTTTTTATTGAGTCAATATTCGGTTAATTGACATAATTATCTTTCTGTTCACATATACACAATTTAGCTAACTCAATTTATATTACTACTACATACAACATTCAACGTAAGTAAAAATGTACATGTATAAGAAAATATAAACAACTTTTGATAACTTTAAGGAATAAACATCTGGCTTTTGCGCAGACCTAATGGATGGGCCTTTTTTTTTTTTGTTGTAATTTCAGTTGCCAAATGTCAAAACACTGTTTTGACATTTGGCAATGGATGGGCCTTTTTTTTTTTTGTTGTAATTTCAGTTGCCAAATGTCAAAACACTGTTTAGTATGTTGTGTTTTGCTTAATAAACACACTTGTTACAGTGTCGCTTTTTAATTTTACTCAATATTTATAACAATTTCGTATTAATTGAGCATTAACTAAATTGCAATTTTGTATGTATAATTGAACTCAATAATGGCATTTATTGCGTAAAACTCAATTAAGGTGCATATCTGAACACGGTATTAACCTTATTTTGGATGTTGAATAACGTTTTCTTTTAAATCAATATGGGCCTCGCCCACTCAACCCAGACAGTCTACTTTTTGGCAGATGTCGTGTATATATACCGTAGCTATTTGTGGTCCACTTGGAAAGTCCAAGAAAGCGTCCTCCAAAGGTGGGAGGTGACACGCCCTCTTATTCGTCAGATGTTGTGTACAAATACCCGAGCTGTTTGCACAAAATTTGGACAACTTTTCTATTACAGTTTTTCAGATAAGCAAGATTTGTTTTGTCTTTCTGTGGGAGGTGTCACGCCCACTTATGAAATCGAGCTCACTTTTTTTGAAAAGATATTGTGATTTGATATCCAGGCTATTTCTGCCAAATATTGACACTTTTTCTCTTACCGTGTTTCAAATATAAAGAAATCTATTTTGTGTTTTTGTGCAGTTCATACGGCTTTTTGCAAAAATATTGAGAGCTAATTTTTGTATTTGCTACACACATATATTCTTCCTCTTTCAGCACATATGTAAGTATGCTGTGTAAATCGGACAAAAAAATCACTGAGTGCACGCCTTTAGATTTGCACAAAATTGATTTTTTTTACGTTTTTTCAAAATTATACAATTTCTGTCCACCCATTAAGGCAACAAAATATTTTTTTTTAGATTTTTTTTACCCATATCTTAAAGACATTTTTGTTCCAAACATATTTGTTACAAAATTGTTATTATCGGAGAAATAAAAAAAAAACATTTGCAATATCAAAGTAATTTTTGTGCCAATACAAAATTTTCAATTTGCAAGATTTAGTGTGTCGTGCTTAATATCCAATTTATGCTTTATAAAATATAATTATTAATTATGCAAGTCTAGATGTTCATGTGTTTATAAAAATTCACTGAAGAAAAATCCCTGATGATGATCTTCGAAAAAGATCGAAATATTGGAAGCAAGTAAAAAGGAATTTTTATTTACAAAAAAAAAAAAGCACTGGCCTCGAGCTTGATTAATTTTTATTTATTTAAATTTCGAAATACTTTGATTATTTTAAACAATTAATTAAAGAATAATTAGTATTGTGGTTATTTTGTTGAACTTATTATGGTTTAATTTGAAAATTAAATGAAAATTAAATTTGATGAACTTAAGCCTAATTAAAAAAAAAAAAAAAAATATATTAACAATTTGGACTAAAAACCATAAATAGTTCAACAAAATAACCACAATACTAATTATTGTTAAAGCTAAGGCACGAGCTCTATGTGTACATTTGTTCTTCAAGTTGTGCTGAAAAAGGTGAACAGAAAAAAGAAAGACAAAAATGACAAAACAAAAAATGTACTTTGGACTTCAAGAAGAATTCTTGACAAAAAGTACGAAAAAACAGAACGTAAAATCAATTAAAATGGATAATCATTCAGAAAAGCAAATTTCGATCTACCAAAGGTTTAAATATAATTTGGTTTAAGGATTGATGTTTGACTATTGACGTCAGCAGTCGTCGACGGCTGCGAGTGTAAGACGGCAAATCCATCTGAAGTGATCGAGTGGTTGCGATTGAAACATGTCATGGTAACCTACCGGCCAGGGTTCGAGCCCAGGCCACGGTCAAGAATGAAAGATTATCAATAACAATTTTAATTAATTTTCATGTTGTAAAATTCCTTTCTTCATAAAAATAATTTAATGAAAATTAAATTTGATGAACTTAAGACTGATAAAAAAAAAAAATATTAGCAATTTATTAAAGTATAATATTTATTTAAAACATCTAAATTTAAATTTTCAATAAAAGATGTTTGGTTCTTAGTTGTGTTGATCGCATTAGGAATAAGTGTTAAGAGACAATTAAATTTGTTTACATTCGGTTTCTCCCTTTATTTGCAACCAGCAGTACCACACACCATGGTCTGATCCCAATGCCGCTGATAACAATTGCATGGCTTATTGACAAATCTGGCCAAAACTAAATTTATAAGATTCCATAAAGTTTTACGTCAAAATTCTTCGGACACGTCTCTATAAATGTAGACACACAAAGAAACCAAAAGTTAACCAGTGAATATTTACAATTTTAAATATTATTTAAAAATTTCAAACTTTATTAAAACAAGAAAGATTTTTTTTTCATTAATTTCTTTATTTACCATCTGTTTATACAACAATAAGCAAATTTCATAATACTTAAAAAAATAACAGCTGTTATTGAACTATAATTCATTAACTCTCCAACTTATTTTCTTATATTTATAATATCTTTTCAATAAATGTATATGTTAGTATATTATATTGTAGATTAGGTAAGAGGCAAATCTAAAATATGCAATCTTTTAAGTCCACGTACTTCCTCTGTTTCATCAAGTAGGGTAGTGGCTAATATTTTAGGATGAATGCTCAGTCTAGAAAGGTATCTGGAGGCAAACTTTTATATGGTTTCCTTGACTGTAGGTATATTGAGATCATTAAGCAAGAAAGATGAGGCAATGGCTGACTTCATAAACGCAGTGTTGCAATGCAATATAGAAAGGCATATAACTCATAGACTAGACCACTTTTTTTTGTAAGCAATGCCTTGAGTTTGGGGTTGCTAGACGTCCTGCTGAAATACAATTTGTTCAGTTAAAAAATTTCTTCGTCTTAAAAAATATTTTTTGTTTTTATTAAATACTAGCTGACTTGGCAAACGTTGTTTGCTTAGTACAGGTAATATTCGGTGCAGATAATTTATCTTTATTTACAAAAAAAAAAAAAGAATATGAAAATGTAAATTATAAGTAAACTATTGAATAAGTTAAGAGAATATCATTGAAGCACTTTGTGATAGACAATATTTTTCGTTTTGTTGTCAGGTGTGAAAATGAACAAAGAGGATGGCTTTCCGACACGGGAACATGCGACATAGAGTTGACCGTGTGAAAAAGAGTCGTTCTCCAAATTTAGGCCACAAACACTCAATGATTGCCCTTGGGAATTGTTGATTGTCATGGCGAATGCGAGACTAATTGGAAATTGGATTCGTTTAAACTCGAATGGCATATCGGTGAGGATCATTGGAATTCTCGGAATGAGAACTTCCTCTCCTTTAAACTTTCCTTTTAGCACTCCATACAAAATGTATGAGAAAATGAATTTTCTTTATAATTTCTTTTTTCTGGAATATTTTAGACATTTTTTTGCTAGCAGATCAAAGCATGATCAATTGCATAGCTTACCCCTAGAGGGAAGCGAACTGACACCAAAGTAGTCCCGTGATAGGGGTTTGGTGGTAGAGACCGGTTCTAGTTTAAACACTTTCTATGAATAAGACCTATCACTTTTACATGAGGTTGTCATTGGAGGGGGTCAATTGACACAATTTGACCAGTCACAAATCTATTCTCAATGGACGTGTTTAGTGACAGTTACTAAAATTTAGTATTATTTCAATACGATGTAGTATTATTTCAATAAAACTAGTCCTAGAATTAAATTCAAGAGCCAAATTTTAGAAAGTCCCAAAAAAATGTATCACACCAACGGTGAAGATTCATTACTTTTTCTACCTTTTTGTTCTTCATAAACCAGTTTTATGATTGGTTCTTCTTTCACTGGTCATGAGTTTTTTTCTTTTTGAACCTGTTCTATTTTCACAACTCCCAAGACCAGTCTGTTGGACCAATTGACACAAATTTCCCGCAGGGACGATTTGATTCATTTTCAATGACACTTCTTGTCGGAAATTGTTCATACCAACATAGAAACCTATGCCGGCTCATGCGCAACAACTTTACTAAAGACCATAGCATGATCAAATGATATAATAATTTTCAATGGTGCCGCCTATCGGAAATTGGTCATACCAACCTAGAAACCTTTGTATGGTAATGCTCAGCAGCTGTGCTAAAGATCATAGCATGATCAAATGCACAGTTTCTGATTTAACTCATTTTGAGTCATTTTCAGTGGCGCCACCTGTCTGAAATTGGTCATATCAACTTAGAAACCTTCGCCGGCTCATTCTCAACAACTTTGCTAAAGATCATAGCATCGCCAAATGCAGAGTTTACGATTTAATTCATACTGAGTAATTTTCAATGGCGCCACCTATTTTAGATTTTTTTGCTATTCTTACTTGGGCAGAGACCATTCCGAATTGGTACGAATCATCGAAATCGGTCCAGCCTTTCTTTAGTTATAAACGTAGTAACTAAAGCCACTTTATTTTATACATATACTTAGATATGCGAAATATAAATAAAATACAAAATCCATATAGATAAATTGATTTCGTTTGTTTTTCCCATGCCGATTAGCACGGTTTTATGTTAAAGTACTTTAACTATTTTAAATAATCTATACTCTCAAGAAAGAATTGGAATATGTCCTTGTTATATAAAGTTTCGAACATTTTTGCCTACAACTTAAGCAAGAGTTCATAAATTCTGTAATAACTATACAAAATATGTACATGAATTTTAGACTGATTCTGATTTAATTGACTACTATGCATCATAACTAGTGTTTGGGATTCCCGGACACGGGAAAAAAATATTTATTTCCCGGGAATTTATTTATTTTATTATCAAAAATATTCATAAAAAAGTCATTAAAATTTTACAAAATTTTTGTTTAAAACAGTTTTGTTAAAAATGAACAATATGTGTATCACCAATTTGTTTGTGTAAAACTATTAAAATATACAAAACACAATCAAAAATTAAAAAAATAGTGTATAAAGTCATTTCTGAAAAATTTAAGAAATAGGACTATTACAAAAAAGCTTTATAAAAATACATAACTGAAATTTAGCTCATAGAATCAATTCGAAAAATAAAAATATGTTAAAAATAGAGATCTTCGTTACCAAACTTAAACAAAAAACTAACATACATATGGGTAATTCCAAAGTGTTGAACGTGACAGTCGTACGCTCCAAAAATGCAATAACATTTTAAGCAAAAAATATTTTTACGTTTTCTTAACCCTTTAATTATAGTACTAAGAAAGCACTGTTATCTGTGCTAAAGTTTATGGAGGGCGCGATTCCAGGTCAAAGATAATGTTAAAAGAAGTAACGGTTCGACCGTGAAAAAAACAGAAGTAGTTTTAGTGGCCATGTATAAAAAGGCGTAATTCAGCGAAACCTGGCACAATTTTTTAGTCAAAATACTTTCAGAATTTTGCGTAGCAATGTATCATTAAAAGGTCTTGGTTTGATTAAAAAATCTTCTGTATTTTTTTTTTTTAAGCCAAAATCTTGGTCGATACGTGACATTTCGAACGTGAAATTTTTTCCGTAATAATTTAACTGAATCATGATTAAAATAAAAATTTACCTTTAAACCGAATAACATATTTCTCTTTGAACTCTTCCTTAGATAACAGAGCATGTAAGAAAATTTTTTTGGAATAATTTTTATCAAATATCACCTCTTTTAACGGCCATTTTCACCTAGTTCGGTTATAATTTACTATCGGTTATAGCTGTCAAAACATATTGGTAACCGGAACTTTAATTGAAAGTTTGTTTTAACCGAACTTGGTGAAAATGGCCGTAAGAAAGATAAATCTTAAAGAAAACATACAATAAAACATTCATAGATTTTTAAAAATGTGGTTTTTAAAACCACTAATGCGTTGAGTAAGTCACTGGACATAATATTTCTTCACTTCGTTTTTGTCTTTTTACAGTAATGTCAACAATTTAAATTTAAAAGCGCTTATCAAAGGAAAAATCTATTTCTACGGGCAAAATAAATAAAACAAATCACTTTGAGCAACTGAAGTTTTGTTTTAAATATTTTTTATAAATAAAAAAAAAACAAAATTAAATTAAAATTAACGTTTTTTATGTAAAATTGCTTATTTTATGAAATTCCCGGATTTCCCGGGAAAAATAAAAAAAAATTCCCGGGAATTCCCGTCAGAAATTTTCCGGGAATTCCTGGGAAATCAGACCCGGGAAATCCCGGACCCCAAACACTTATCATAACCCATTTAAAAGTCGATTTTGAATATGCATATATGTAATTTATGGCTTTTAAGATTTTAGGTGGTGATATGTTATATGACGTAATACGGAATTTTAATTCTTTTGAGTAAAAAAAATTTTAATTTTTTGAACTTTCGTATAAAGCCCGTTTTCACAACTTACCTATAGCTAAAAGTAGACTTTACCCGGCCTTATAAAAAGTGCTGCATTACTAAAACTTTACTTTAACCTTAAGTGAGTGATAAAGTAAATTAAGGTTGTCCTACCTGGTAGGTTAAAGTAAAGCTATCGGTAAGTTGTGAAAACGGGCCCAAGTGTATTTTTAAAATTTCCAGTTAGTTTTTCAAAATCCAGGTGAATTTTTAACATTGTCCAGTTATTTGAATTTTGGTTTCTGGCAACCCTGCTTGAGTTGCTCATTGCATGGTAACCGTATTTACTGCACAACGGTTTCGAAATTTGCGCATTGTTTTTATTTTTTATGGTTTGCCAACGCACTTGTTTTCAGTGATGCCTAGCAACAATGCATTTACGAAGTCATTTAGTATTTTGATTTTTATCGATAAGTGAAAGCATACTACCTTAAATCGCAGTTAAGTGCCTAAATACTGTAGGTAGAATTGATTAAAAATTTGGTTATGAAAATTCAAATTTGTACGTTTCACTTAATGTGTATGTATGTCGTTATTTTTTTATTTTTTGTCCGATACGCTTAGAACGTTTGGAACAAAATACTATTTAAGATACATGATAACAAAAAATGTCAGTGTTTTTATCAAGAATAAAAATTGGGAAATTCAGCACGACAAGACAAATGTTATTAATAAAAAATTTTGTAATCCCAGAAATTACTTTGATAAAAGTTTCTTAGAAAGTTTTAAAAAATATTTCGAAGAAATATTCTTTTCTTTTTACACAAATGTGAAAATTTTGCAAAGTGAAGAAGCATAAAAACTTGAAATATTTTGTGTCGTGTAGTTTGTTAAGCCCTTCGTCGCCCATATTTTAAAATCACTAAGTTGGTTTTTGAAAACGATTTTTCAGTATCGTAGTTTTCGTAAATTTTTATCCATTAAAATTCAAAATAAAATAATTTTTTTTTTGTAATAGTTTGAATCAAAAAACAAGTAAGAAAGTATAGTCGGGCAAGCCCGATTATATGCTACCCTACACCACAGTATTTAAAAACACATCATGCTTATGTGTCCATATACATATGGATTAATCTATGTTTCTAAACTTCATGAAAATCGGCTTGAAAGTTTGTGAGAGGCAGAAATTGCCTACCTCCCCTTGTGGTCCTATTTTTGAAAAAATGCATACATGTTGTGTCCATATAGATATGGTTCTATCTTTGTTTTAAATTTCATTAAAATCGGTTTGATAGTTTCTGAGAGGACGATATTTCCCACTATCTTCCCTCGTGGTGCTACGATTTGGCTTGGTCCTTGTGCCAATATGAACCTATGACCCAAATTTTATCAAATTATCTCCAAAATTGCGACCTGTACTTTGTGCACAAGGTAACATGGACAGCCAGCCAGCCAGACATCGTTAGTTCGACTCAGAAAGTGATTCTGAGTAGATCGGTATGCTTTAAGGTGGGTCTAGGACCACTATTTTAAGGTGTTACACACATCAGCACAAATGCATAATACTCGCTCCACTATTGTGGTGTGGGTATAATTAAACCCCTATTACACATATTTTCACAACTCAGCGATAAAGTACCTACTTGAAAATAGTTCTAAGTTCATTGAAAATGTCTGTGTGTCTTTCTTGAGATGATGAAAACATTTAACAAAATTTAATTGTTTCTTTTGTTAAAGTGAATGGAGAAAATTATTGTTATTGTTACTGGCACTTTTACCATTAATGCCTTATCTCTCGCTCTCTCTCCCTCTCTTAGCACTTCTTTTTATCTTCACTGTTTTACTTTTTTTGCTCTATTTTATTTTAAACTATTTTGTTCTGCTTTGCTGGGCGTTTAATTGATTTCAATTAAGGTTTGTGTTGTGATTTAATTAAGATCTTTTGCTACGGAAGTACTTAACATAAAGCTGATGCTGTATTTCATCTTGCACCAAATGGGTGTTTTAAACATTCAGCCATTGTTTGTAATATTTTTAAGGGAAAAAGTCTTGACTTTATACTGGTATCTTGTTAACACTAAAGCAAAAACTTAGATTTAGCATTTTTTTCTGAATAACGATTGAGTTGTGTAAATGGAAATTTTAGTATAAACTAAAAAACTTTTTCTAAATAATTTATTTTATGACATTTTAATACAGAATATATACGGGCATGTTCTGACATTCGCAAAACGATTAACATTGGCGATTCGACCATGAAACCGACCTGTGTCAGGTCGCAAACTAAACGCACGAGTTTCAGAACACCATAAAATAAACCTGGCGTTTTGTGATTTCAAATCGTGCGTTTGTCAGAACATGGCCGATAAATAAGAGGACCGGAGTAGACTTTTTTTCATCAATTTAGTTAAGCACAATAGGTTAGCTCCCAATAGTGTTTTTAATACGGGATTCCCCAGGACAAAAATCACGGGATTACGCACATTTTTCGGGGAAAAAATACCGGGAAATTTGTGCGGGAATTCCCAAGAGTTTTTTTTATTATGGCAACTTTATTTCAAGAAATTAATGCAAATTTAAATCTGATAAGTAAGGCAATGTGTAATGTTTGAGAAGGGGAGTTAAAGTGTACACAATTTTAAATATTTTTAAAGACCCAGTGATTTTAATGTTCTATTGACTATGTTTTCTCATTGACAGGACTGATTCTGTCCTTGTTGTTTAATTACATTTACTTTTTTGTAAAATGTTGTTGGGATTTCCGGGAAAACTAAAAATAAATCCCGCTTTCCCGGGAAATAAAAAAGTTAGAGAAAGGAAAACTCTAGTTACCACCAAGTCCTAAAAACGTGTTTTAACCTTTTTTCCAGCGAAAGTTATTAAACTCTCATTAGCAGCGAAATCGGAAATGTGCTCTTAAAGTGTTTTATGCAGTAAAAACTTAAAAATATGCTCTTGAAATTGTTATAAAAATAAGCCGAAAATGGCTTATTTGATATAAAAATAAAAGTTCTTGCCCACCTCACTCCTTGACTTTTGACTGTTTAATATAACCTGTATCTTTAATGACAACTTCCTTTGGCTTACAATTGCAGAGTAAAAATTTAATGTAGAAATTGAAGCAACACCTTGACAAAACATAAAATAATTGAAACAGAAAAAGACATCTGCTTAAAGCACAGAAATTGAATTGCAAGAAACACTTTGGGAGAACTTCAAACATATTTTGGATCGCTGCATGTTGGCATCAAAAAAATTTAACTTTTCTCAAAATATGCTTCAAAAAGCAGAAATATGCGCTATTACCTTAAATAATGTAGCAAAAATTCTCTTTTAACTAAAATGGCAAAAACAAATTCTGTAAACGGTAAAATATGCAATAATATGCTTTAACAAATCGATGCCAAAGTTAATTTAAAAGCTCTTAAACAGATAAATATATTGTTTATGCTTTCATTGGTCGCACATTTACGGTTCACAAATGGTGGCAAATTTAAAAATTATGTTAGTTTTGGGACACCCTTTTCATTCTTTCCATTTAGTTTAAGCATTCTTCATACGGCATTTTTTGCATATGTCTTAATAATATATTCTTATTATTATTATTATTATTTTTTTTTTAATCAGACATAATGAGCAGACAAAATTAAAATGTCATCATTACGCTTCGCCCTATTGATGTTATTAATTTGACCGTTCCCGCTTAAATGGGAATTGAGTCAAAGCGGAAATTAAAATTGAATGATTTATTTACAAATAAGAAATGCGGGAGATGGTGCTCAACTAATTTCCAGCTGATGGTGAACAGAGAATTCATTACTTAATCTGTTATGTTTATAAGTGACACTGATTCAAGAAAAAAAAAAAAAAAAACAAAAATGTATATATATGTATGTATGTATATACATATAAATTAATAATACTAATAACAATAATAATCTTTAATACATTTATTTTAAGATATTGAGTGGACGTATAAATCACTGCAACATCAGATATGAGAACATACGAGTTTTCAACAGAATTCCAAACCAATCCCAGGCCGCACAGTGCAGCAGTCTCACAATTCAGGAAAAATTAAACTAAACTACATTTTAGAACAATTTTGCTTCACATTAATTTAAAACATTTTAATATAAATACTTTTTTTATATTTTTGATTCGAAATAAGTTTTGGGTTCAAAAATTGTTTGTTAAGCAATTTAAAGAAATGTTGACTTTAAAGATAATAATCAGCTCTAATTGGTTAACAATTCTGCATTTTTTTTTTTTTTTTTTTGAAATTTGTTATTACATATTAATTGCACTGGTCGGCAAAAAAATGTTTTTAATAAAAATATATTAAAATGGGTATTTCCACAGAAAAGTCTACTTTCTGTCACGTTACGACATTAACCATTTTTAACTGTTTCTTAAAGAATAATGAAAATATTATTTACTTTTTTGCATTTTGGTGTAGAGCCCAACTAGCTTTACATTAAGTGAAAGAGAGGAAACATTTTAACAACATGGTTCTAAAATACAAGACTAATTGCTTAGTGTCGTAACGTGACAACAAGTAGACTTTTCTGTAGAAATACCCATACATAAAATATAAGGATTTAATCAAATCCGTTTTCAGTTTTTTTTCTATCGCCACTAGTTTTTATGGACAGGAGTAATCCTTCTCAACTCATGCTGAAATTTATTGGCATAACCGCCTTATTTCGAGCGACATATTCAACCTTATTCCAGTTGTCGTTGTCGTAATCGCTCAAGTCGTTTTTTGTAAGAGATTAAAGATACTGGCTGTATGTTACTTTAATCTCCTACAAAAACGACTTGATCAATTACGACAACAACAACAACCGGAATAAGCCTGATTATTGGACAGGATAATAAATAAATTTTACATTTGTCCACCGATTTTCATGATGTTTGGCTTATTTTGTTCGTGTACCTGTCTTTCTGATAAATGCTAATTTTGCATGGAAAACAAAATGCAGCGCAACTTATTTCCGAATAACTCCGAAACAGTTGAAAATATAAAAAAATATGTGTTTTATGAGTTGAAGGAAATTGTATTCCTAATCATTTGTATCCTTTTTAGTTATTTATTTTTATTTATTTATTAAAGTCTATGGAATAATCCTTACAGACTAATTTATACAGAACATAATTAAAAAATTACAAATAATTTAACAAAAATCAAATATAAATGACATTTTTACATCTGAAAATTAAAATATAATAAATTTTTTAGGTAATTGTATTTAAGTGTATTAAAATATCTCTTTTCACGATTTCCAAACTTTTATTAAAATCTATAAATGGATACAATAAATTGAATTCATCACAGATTCTACGAAATGGATCAAAATTAGCATAGTTTGTGCTGTAATATTTTATGCTTAGGATATTATAATTTCTTAACGATCGAAGAGGAATATGTAAATTTATTTTGCTAAGACGAAATTCGGAATGAAGACTACCGTTCATCAATTTTAACAAAAACGTGACATTTAACATATGTCTACGACTTTTTAATGACGGCAACTTAATAAGGGCGAGGCGATGTTCGTATGACGGCAACCTTATGTTAGGGTTCCAACGCAAACCGCGAAGACAAAACAACAGAAACTGTTTCTGAACCGACTCAATTTTGTTAGAGTGTACTTGATATTGAGGGTTCCAAACAACAGATCCATATTCAAGAATTGGTCTTACTAGGGTAGTAAACAGTTGCTTTGTTGTATATGGCTCGGAGAACTCCTTAGCCCAACGTTTTATGAACCCAAGTACTCCAGTAGCCTTATTGATTGTTAACAATATGTGACTTTTAAAGTCTAATTGTGTATCCAAAAGTACGCCAAGATCATTAAAATTTTCAACCAAATCTAGAACCATATTATTCATAATATAGCTACCCTTTATTGGACTTGATCTTGTAAAAATCATATATTTACATTTTTTCGCATTAATATCCATTTAGTTCATGCTACACCAGGTAGTTAAATTATTAATATCATTCTGCAAAAGAACTTGCTGATCAGAGTTGTTGAAGGAAATAAATAGTTTTACATCATCTGCATACATTAAAGTTTTTGAGTGTTTAATTGCAGAAGGAAGATCATTTATAAATAGTGTAAATAGGAGGGGCCCTAGGTGACTACCTTGAGGAACACCTGATATTACATTTATACAATTTGAATATGAATGACGAAATTTAACAGATTGTGTTCTGCCTTTTAAGTATGAACCAAGCCATTTAAGAAGCGATAAATTAAAACCCATCCGATTGAGCTTAAACAGCAAAAGATCACGATTAACTTTATCAAACGCCTTACTAAAATCGTTATATATAACATCCGATTGCATGCCATTAACAAACCCTTCATTTACCCAAGTTGTCAACTCTAGAAGATTCGTAGCTGCACAGAAAAAAATTATTTTTCCAATTCAAACAAAAAATTTGTAGAATCAAACAATTTTTTGTCTAAAATCGGTCCTACAAACAAATTCTCATATTCAAACAATTTGTTTGCATTTTGTTTATTGAAAAAACGCCGATTTTTTCAAACAAATAATTTTACAGAATCAAACAAAAAGTTTACTGAAATTCATATAAAATTCAAACAAATAATTTTGCTGAATCAAACAAAAAAGTTTTGGCACAAGCAATGACGCGCACACAAGAAAGCACTGTTGGCGAAGATGAAGCCGAGCAGAGCGGCCGGCTGGCTTTGAGACACATTTTTTTGTTGGAATAATTTTTGAACGAAGTCATATTTATACTCCCAGTGTTTTTCTTCATCATTCACTGTTGCTTTATCCTTTATTTAAACAAACTATTTGAAAAAATTGAATACGGGATTTTGTTTTTTTTTTACCAACTCTGAAACCAACCAAAAATTTATTTTGTTTCTTATAATGTGTTTTTTCTGTTGTTAAAAAAAAATGAAACGTTTTTTTACCTGCTATTGTTTTTGTTGTTTTTTTTACTACAAACCTCGTCACGCTATTTTATCATTTTTCTTATTGCTGTACTTTTTTAAAGCGTCCAAAAGTAGACTGCATGTGTTTTTTGTTGTAGTTCTTATATTTCACATAAAGAAGTGTTGCTTATAATCAATAAAAAAATGCAAAAAGACGACAACATTAAAGAGCGTTAAATATTTCATACAAAATTATGAAAACTTCAAACCAATAGCGCGCTTAATAAATTTTTGAAGATTTGTCCACATTTTTGTTGGTTAAATAAAAATCAAACAAAAATATTGATTGAATCAGTAAAAAAATTTGTAGAAATCAAAAAAAATTTCAAACAAGCGTTTGTTTGAAAATAATTCGGCAATAATTTTTTCTGTGTGTAGAGCATGATTTACGAAATCCATGTTGTGTTGGAGATAATATAGATGATGCGTGATGCGACAGTGTATCATATATAAGTTTTTCAAATAATTTTGGTATAACACTTAATTTAGCTATGCCTCTATAATTTAAAATATTAGCTTTAGATCCAGATTTAAACAGTGGAATTATAAACGATTCTTTCCAAATTGAAGGAAAATAACCCGTCTTAAGAGATATATTATATATATGAGTCAATGGAATGTATAATATTTGTGAGCATTGCTTTAAAATACAGCTGGGAACGCCGTCTGGGCCAGCAACATTTGACGAATTTAGCTTAGCTAGGGCGTTTAAGACTGTTTGTTGGCTAATGGATGGTATAGAAAAAGTTGTGGATTCAAGGATTGTGTACGAATATTGATAGTTAAAGGATGACGAAGAGTAAGTTGATGCAAAAAAGTCAGCAAACATATTACTAATGGACTTATCATCCGAATATTCTGAATCACCATATTTCATAATCGAAGGATATTCAGCCGATCGTCTTTTAGAATTAACGAATTTATAAAATGATTTTGGATCCTTTTTGAAATTATGTCTTATTTTATCTAAATAGTTTTTATAAGCTAATTGATTAGCAATAGTATATTCAGATCTTGATATTGAGTACTTTAAATAACACAACAACGTTCCATATTTTTTATAACTTTTATACAATTTATTTTTCCTGTTTTTAAGCCGAGATATAAATTTTGTGTTCCAGGGGGGACCATTAGCTTTAGAAGGAAATACTCTAGGTACAGATGCCAAAAAACATTCAGTAAGTATATGGTTAAATGTCTCTAAACAGAGGTCCAAATCATTTTTACAATTGTTTAGTACATCTATTCAATCAATTTGAGACATTTGACATTGAAGGTTCTTGTAAATTGTACGTTTAAAACAAAATATTTTATTGCGCTGAGATGTGTTTTTCTTCTGGATAGGATAGGAACATAAGCACGATATTTCAATTGTTGGGTGATATAAATCCTCAGGGTTAGAAATTGGGGGATGGCGCAGTATAGAAAAGTCAGATGAATCGTTCACAAATATAAGATCCAACATTCTATTATATGAATTTTTAATCGTGTTGATTTGAAAAAGATAATTATTAAACAAACTATTGATAAACTGCATTAGAAGAGCCGCCTTGTTTCGGGCGGAATACACATACATATATATAATACCGAAAAAAGATTGGGGTTCAGCCCGCTAAAGTCAATTAAAATCACGACTTTTTTTTGCTGACCAGTGTTATTTGTCAATTTAAAGAAAAAATGTCTAAGATTTCAATATAGTAATAGTAATTTTTTACTCAAAATATGTGTTAAATGCGGCATTAAAATCTTGTTACTCTTACGTAAACGTATACGTTTCGGATCAACTGTTCCGTTTTCCTTCCAAGCTTAATCAAATGATCAATTAAATGTATAACTTTTATTTTTTATGGTAAAAGTTAAAAGGTTAACATTTGAATACAATTTGGAACGACGTACTAGATTTTGGTATGCAATCCTTAAACAAATTTTAAATTACGCTAGATTTTCATTAAGCTATTAGTTTTGGAGTTATTGAGGCACAAGTGGAAACAATTTTATTTATTTTTTGTTTAATAATTAGTATTGTGGTTATTTTGATGAACTATTTATGGTTTTTAATCCAAATTTTAATTATTTTTATAATTAGGCTTAAGTTCATCAAATTTAATTTTCATTAAATTATTTTTATGAAGAAAGGAATTTTACAACACGAAAATTAGTTAAAATTGTTATTGATAATTTTTCATTCTTGACGTGGCTGGGTCTCAAACCCCGGCCGGCAGGTTACCATGACATGTTTCGATCGCAACCACTCGATCTCCTCAGATGGATTTGCCGTCTTACACTCGCAGCCATCGACGACTGCTGACGTCAATAGCCAAACATCAATCCTTAAACCAAATTGTATTTTAACCTTTAGTAGATCGAAATTTGCTTTTCTGAATAATTATCCATTTTTAATTGATTTTACGTGTTTTTTCCTTACTTCTGCTTTCTCGTACTTTTGTCAAGAATTCTTCTTGAAGTCGAAAGTACATTTTTTGTGTTGTGTTGTAAAATTCCTTTCTTCATAAAAATAATTTAATGAAAATTAAATTTGATGAACTTAAACCTAATTATAAAAATACTTAAAAAAAATTTTTTTGTTTAATTATACCATTTTTGAAGTCGAAAAATTCATAAACAATTTAAATCAACAAATACTTCTCAGTTTTAGTACCTAATCGTAAAGCTGCATCTTTTCGAAATAAAATAAATTTTATTTCATGAAATCCATGGATAAATTCGTGCTAATTCCCGATAAAATTAAAGTACCTAGTTTTGACATTTTCGCAAATCGCAAAATTTGTGTAGAGAAACACGCTTAGCTTATGTTTGCAACATGTCGCTCTACACAAATTTGCGATAAAAATTTACTTTATCGCAAATTATTGTTTTTCTAAGGACAAACAAATCTCATATATCAAGATTTTTAAGCTAAATGTACTAAACAAGGGTATTCAAAAAATTACACTGTTCAGAAAATTTTAACAGGTTAATTAAATAATGCAGCAATCAGCTTGTTATTACCATGGTGGAATAAACAGGTGGCAGCACTACGCCAGATGGCGATTTTTTGCTCTTGCATTGTTTGTCTAGGTTTATGTCAAAGTTTTGTTTATGTTTACAAAAAGTGCTGTGATTATTGTATTTTATTAAAGTTTTTTACAATTTTAAGTTAAAATAAGATATGGACCATAATTAAATAAAAAGTGGCTACAAATTTATTTATTTCATCACGTTCAGCGGCACGCTTTGATTTTTGTTTAAAGTATTTTTTGACGTTAACGGTGATATAATTTCCATTTTTGTTGTAATGTTGTATTTATTGCCGTTACGAAGCCACCTTCTTATTCCGCCATGGTTATTACCAGGGAAACCAGAAATATGCTCTAAAAAAAGGGTTTTATGCGCATTAAATATGCAGTCAAAACTTGAAAATATGCTCTAAAAACTCTGAATAATATGCCCTAAAAAAACCAACACTGAGTTATTCAAAAAAAAAGTGTTTTTTTCAACAATTTAATAATATTTGCATAAAATAAAAAATAAAAAATTAAATAAATGTAACTAAAAACAAAATACATAACTGAATAAAATCAAATTTTGTACTTCAATTTCTGAGATTATGGAATTAAAGATTAAAAAAGGCAAAGTCTTATTGGTAATTGTTATTGCAATAAATAACAAAATATTGACTTAAACTTTTAAATAAAAAACGTAGTCTATCACATCTGAATAGACTTTTATACATTGAAAATGTGCGTTCAACGTCGACTGATGTAATAAGAGCATATTTAAAAGATAACGATTTCTGAACATTATATTTAAAAACTACTTTTGAAGCAGAAGCATTAGCTTCTTTAGTAAAATTTTAACATAGACTTTTTACAACATTTAAGCTTTCGTTTTTTGAAATAATTTGTTGAAGTTAAGTTTTAAGGTTATGCTTTGCATTGCAATCCTGCATCTTGTTAATATTTTCAACAGTCTCGTTAATATTGCGTACTGCTCAACAAGTGTGAGACCAGTAGTTTTTAATTGTTTTTAATAATTTTTCAATGAAATCAAAAAGACAAAAAACTCCTTTGCATGACGTTTGAAAGTTTAAAAAAATATTAAAACGTGGTGCAACAGCAAAGGCGAATTCACAAGTGCAAAATATTAACAAAAAATAAACATCACTGACAAACAAAACGTAAGCCAAGGTGAATTAATTTTGCAGGTGGCCTTGAAAGCACAACTGCGCTACTTTTTTTCTTAATTAGAGAGAGGAATGTCAAAAGTTACTTGTGTTTTTGACATATCGACCAACAAAAGCAACAAAAAAATACATTGTTATGTCTTTAGTGTTGTTACTTGTTGTAGTATCGAAACCCCCGTTTGCATGAATTCGCCTTGACCTAAACTTAATATAAAAAAATTGTGTATTCGCCCTTGCAGCCATAAATAAATTCGCCTTGTGTTAAATTAGTGTAAAAATAAAAAAAATTAAGCTATTATCAAAATATGCTTCAAAAAGCTAAAATATGCGCTTAAAACTTGGAAAATGCTGCAAAAATGCACTTTTTACAAAAATATGCAGCAACGGGTAAAATATGCAGAAATATGCACTAACGAATCGATGCCAAAATTAATAAAAAGTTCTAAAACATATAAATATATTGCTTTTGCCTTCATAGGTCGCACAACGAAAAACATGCAATTGCATATTTGTGGTTTCCCTGGTTATTACCTATTACTAAAAGAAATGCCAACAAATATATTTTACCTGAAAAAAGTAAAATATAACTTTTTTTATTAAAATTGTCTTCAATAATAATTACTGATGTTTTTAGTAATCAGTGAAAATTGTCTGAGTACTGTAATTTTTCGGTAACCAGTACCCATGTTCTGTAACTTTAGTGAGAACTTCTTGCATCGAAAAGATGTGAAACAAAATATCCCATCGTTTCTCGAAAAGTGAGAAAAATGTGTGTCTGTAACTCATGTCGAAAACTATCAAAAGAGATTACGTCCTTACGTTATAAATGTCATAATATTGCACTCGAAGCCGATGCGACATTGCAGACGTTCAGAACTCCAGTAACTTGAGGGCTACACGATCAAGTTTTGCCTATCAAGTTTTAATACACTCGCACTTTTTTACCAATACACTCATACTTTTAAAAATTGATACGAACTTGCCTCTATAATTCTCTTGCCAGTGAGTGTATCAATTTTCGTTCAAGAAAACAAATCTTTTGAAGTTGGTTTTGTTTTTTTTTCACAAATATTTTGCCGGCAAAAGCTGAAGTTCTTTTTTTTTTACAAATCGTTGCGGGAATTTTAAAATTTTAACTAAAAACCTAAAAAAATAGTGAAATATGTTTATTAATAAAATTTCTTTATAAAATTAATAAGCAAAATGATGTTCTGCGATTCATAGAGCTGTACAGAGGCCATGCAACTTTATGAATCTTTCATCATATAGGCGAAATGATTTGAAAATAAAAGCCTACGAGTCTATAGCTTCTGAAACAAAAATGCCAGTGGAAGAAGTAAAGAAAAAAATAAAGTCCCTTCGAACAGCTTACAGTGCAGAAAAATCAAAAGTGGAAAATAGCAAAACATTTTGAGTTGTTTTCTCGGCGACGACATCTTGAAAAAGTAAATTGCTTTCAACTTGCGCGCAGCCTACGTCACAGCTGGCAATTTTTGCATATTTTGACAAACAGTTTATGTAAAAGACTATCAAGAAAAGCTTGATCGTGTGGCTGCAATGTAACACATATCGTTGACGGGGACCAAAATTTACTTAAATTGAAAATTTTTCAACGACAGCGGCGAAAACACAACCGTCGGCTATGCCAAATTGTGTAAAGAGCAACTTTATTGTTTGTTGTTTGCAAACTAGCTTTGAAGACATTCGTATATTTTATAAAAATGTTAAAAGCAAAATAATAAAGCAATGAAAATAGTGCCAAGAATAAAATATTATTATTATTATTCTTTGCATTTTGCATTTTTAATTGTTTTTTAGTGTTAAAATTTTTTCTCGCCCCATTTTTATTTGTGAGTTTATTTGGCAGTTCAAAGCGGGAACTTTTCTCACCAAAATGTTACAGACACACTTTTTCTGTAAATTGGCGAGTAATTTCCTTGCGTGACAGCTTGTACTCGCCAAAAAAAAAGTTACAGACACAGGTAAGTGAGAAAAACAGCTGTTTGTTTCAATTTATGGCATTTTTGTTTCATTTCACACATTTCAATCGAAAACTTTCTCGACGCGAGAGTTACAGAACATGGGCACAGTAAAATTTTTTTGGTTTTTTAGTTAATTCGCCTTGGTTTATTTTGTTTTTGACTATTTTACTATTGACATCATTTTCGTATATTTTTGATTTAAAATATTCGAATAAGTTTCAATTTTTTTTTCTTCTTTTTTAATTCAATTATTTTATAAAAATATAATAACAAAGCTTTTAACATATTATTATCGTATATCATTTAATTTATTATAGTAAAACAATTAATAGAATCTGGGAATTTATTTCTCATGGTGAGTAACATCTATATACATATATAAAAATAAGTTGCATTGTGTTAGTAATTGATGTTCTCTGAAATTCTCCGATTTCTGTAAAGTTCACGTGGAAGGTGACGTCAATACTAAAGGCTCAGTTAGCCGGGAGTAACAGTAACGTTGAAAATCAGCTGATTCATTTAGTTGTATGTAAAGCAATTATAACGATTACAGTTAGCAGTAAATGTTACGTCTCAATCTGTAAGAAATAGATTGGTCTTACTTTTATACGGTAAGGTTACTGTTACTATTACTCCCGGCTAACTGAGTCTTAAGGTTTTTATGTATCAACGGTCTTCAAATGTGTATTGGTTCTTGAGTTATAGCCATTTCAGTGAACACTGCATTCATTCCGAAACATGTATTTATATATTTACCGATTTTTATCAAATTTTGTATGTGTATTTGTTAGGTCTGAGAATAGGTCGTAGAGTATATTTTATATCGCTAGAGGGCGCAAAATATTGCAATAGGGGTAAAAGCTCCCACTCGCCAATCTTCTAAACTGATCAACAGGTTTTCTTAAAATTTGGCATGCAGACAATGTAACATCTGAAAGAGAATAACGAATAGGTTGTGAAATAGGGTAAGAGGGCTAAAAGCTCCCCCTTCCTATATCTTCGTAACTAATCAACCGATTTTTTTGAAATTTCGCAGGCAAATAGTGTTACAGTTGGAAAGAACTATAGCATAGTTTTTATTATTTAGGGCGTGAAAAAGAGCAAGAGGGGTAAAAGCTCCCCCTCCCTCTATCTTCTAAACTAATCAACCGGTTTTCTTAAAATTTGGCATGCAGACACTGTAACATCTGAAAGAGAACAGGGCATGAAATAGGGCAATGGGAGTAAAGGCTCCCCCTCCCTATATCTTCTTAACTAATTGATTAATTTTCTTGAAATTGGACAGTCAAATAGTGTAACATCTGGAAAGAACTATATCCTATAATTTTTTCTTAAAATTTGGCTAGCAGACACTGTTACATAAGTTATGTGGCAAAACAACGTTTGTCGGGCCAGCTAGTTGATTATATAAATTTTCATATTATTTGAATGTGTTTGATTTTTTTTTGTGGAAGAAATATTCTTAGTATATATGTGATGATATTTATATCAAAGTATATTCTAAGTCAAATTACAATTTTTTTAAAGCTTTTTTTACTTTAATGGTCTTATTCCTTTAATATTTTCTAGGAATATTTTCTATGCACTATCAGAATTTTCGTTTCGTTTAAGTATAAAAGCTTTTAAAAAATTATAATTTGACTTAGAATACACATTCGAATAATATCAAAAGTTGTAAAATAATTAATTTAGGGCACGAAATGAAATTTTGTATGCATCAATCACATGTTTTGATTTAAGCGATATGTTAAATTTCTGGTCCCATAAACCGACTTTGTTTCAGTCTTTAACCTTTTTTTAAGCGAATTTGATTTACACGTGCTTTCTTTGGAACCAACAGACCGCGTAAATCGAGGGTTACTTGTATTAGTTGTATTAATGTAAAAAAAAAATCCGGTACGTCTTTTATACCCTTTTATTGCTTCTTTACCAAGAAAAAAAAACCAAAGGGTTTGGAAATAAGTTATTTTTAACAATGTGTAGAACAGCGCCCGAATCGTCGCACAAGTGTTTCAATGAACTTTCGTATCGAATAAAACTTCGTGACATATCAAAAACAGGATTGCCGCATTCGAAAGCTTTCGTATAGAAATTTGTTTAAAAAATGTAATAGATTTTATTCTTGTAAACAAATGGCATAAGGCATTGCACTTTTCGCCCCATATTCATCAACAGTGTTGATAGTGCCCTATAAAATAGGTGACAACAAAGCAACGCAAAAATTCGGAATTTTACATATTAAGAAAATTTGCAAAAAATAGCGAAAGTTCTTAATATATCAAATTTGATTAAAAGTCCCTAAAACTACAAGGAATTGCAAAAATTCGATAAAAAATTTTAAATTAAATTTCCAAGCAAAAGACTAGTTTTTATTAAAAATTGTAAAAGCTGTAAAGAATCAGAAAACGTACAGAAAAAAATGCTACTATCGCGAACATGACTAAAATTCGCGAATAATCGCAAACTTGGAAAAAAACCCTACAATTTATTTGAATCGCTAAATCGGTTAAAAAAAACAAAATGACAAAATTAACAAAAAAAAAAAATTTTGCAAAAAAAGCGAAAATTCGCGAAAATTTTTAATAATTCCAACAAGCCATAAAATTGATTAAAAGTCCATAAAAATATAAGGAACTTGAAATATTCTGTAAAAATTGCTAAATAAGGGGAAATTCCCAAAAAATTGCTAACAGCGGCATAATAGCAAAGTCTACTATTCTATAAATCCTTAAAGCTGTAAAGGATCAAAAAAACAAAAATCGCTTTAATCGCAAACATGACTAAAATTTGCGAAAATTTGCAAAACTGAATGTTATTAAATTTTTCTTATTGCTGAAAACAGGTTTAATACTTACATTTTTAGCTATTTGTTGAAGAACTCTAATAATTATTCCCAAAAAGTGTGTAAATTGTTTGGAAAAAAAAACAATTAAATGTTTTTACGAAAGTTCTTAACCTATCGATTGACATTTCGAGTGAAGGCATTCGATCTACTACTCGTTATCGAATGACATAATCTCAAATATCGATATAAGTTTTTTGATAAGAAATGGGACGATTTCAAAAATTTTACCGCAATGATTCAGATGAAGAAGATGATTTGTTTGAGACGAATGAAAACCACCTTCTGCCAAATCTTAACAACACTATTAAAAGTATAAAAATTGTTTTAAAATCAAAAAAAAAAAAAATTCAAGTGGTATAATGAAAGACTACTAATTTTAAGAAAAACAACAAGAAAATGAACAGAGAAATTGGATATGCTTTATAAAGCTTTACTTTCAATCTCTCCAACGCCAACAATAAATGAAAGAGTCTTTTCTAAATCAAGCTTCATCAAAACAAAAGAAAGAAATCATTTGAAACATAAACATTTTGATTGATACTCTTTTTGAAAGATTATTTTAGAAGATTAGCTTCAATTTTAATGCTGATTTTATTCAAAAAGTGTTCCTCATTTTATTACATCAAATAAATACCTTTTGTTAAATTGTTGCTACTTTTTTAATACAATTTTTATGTTGAAAAATTTAATTTTTCGTCTTATTTTTAAACTAGACAAAATTAAAATTAAATTGATATTAAATTGTTCGATTATTATTCAATTAAATTTTACCATCGAATAATTATTCGCGCAACATCGATTAATTGAATACCCTAACAAAAACCCCTAATTTGGGAGGACACTTGCATGAGGACGAAGAAAAATAATGGACTGACTTGATTCTTTATACTTGAGAATTACTTCAGCTAAATTTGGTCCTCCTATTTCCAAAAACAAAAGAAGTTATTTGTCTACCGATCTTGTTTATTTCTCTCTCTACCAATATTGTACCAAGTTTTTTTAAAAAATTATAATGTACTAAAAACGTGCTTAACTTTATTGCTCTACATTTTTCTGGTCACTTTTTAGATGCAAATGCTACACTGTGACTAGTGTTTTTCATACGGGAAATTCGTTCTGCACATTTTTCGGGAAAAATCCCGGGAAATTTGTGCAGGAAATCCTGGCAACTTTAATGTGTCAAGAAATTTAAATCCCAATCCAATAAAGCCCTTATGCCACTACATTTTTTATTCATTGAATTGATAGAAAGAAACAGTAAGTCTGAGTTCATACGGCTCATGTCTTATTGACAAGATTGCTACTTTATAGGCGAGAGGGACGAGGGGAAAAGAACGAGTACACATAAGCATGTACTCTCTTTACGTTTTGCTTTTTCATTCCTTGTTTAATTTTGTTATTGTTTTCAATATTAAAAAAGCACATGTCATCAACATGACATGAATCATTTGAACGCCAATTCATGTTCAAAGTTTTGTCTATTTTATGAAATATTGTCAACTTTTTGTTTATGAGAAACATAAAATCAAAACAAACAAAAAGCAGTCGCTGAATTTGCCAATAAACCGCTGATTCAGCAACACTTTTAATATTTCAAGCTTGAAATGGCAATTTTAAGTTGAACATTTTGAAATATATTCATTTTTTATCGATAACTTTAGTAAATTTTTTTGACAGTTTGCCATTTATCTTAATACAGCTTAACTCTTTGCACTTGGTAAATTTTTCTATGACGTTTTTGCTCTGAAATTTCTAACTAGTAAACGAAATGGATTAAAAATGTACACAATTTAAAGTTTTTTTTAAAGACCCAGAGTTATTTCCGATGGCCTCAAAAAATGTAATGATTTTGCATGCTGATTCTGAAAATGCAGTAAATACAATTTCTGTAGCAGATGATGACTCAGGAAATTTTGAATCCAGCAATTAGTAAAGAAAACGCTCATGCCATTCCAAGAAAATAATTTTCCTTAAAAAGGAATTACAAGTTTTTGATGGATGTGGTGAGCAAACTTAAAGTGCCCAAAGATTATATGATGGTCTTTTGACTATAAAGGAAAAAATCGGTTGAAAGCTAACGTGTTTTCTCGTTGACATGATTCTTCTTAATTAAGATTAGAAATAGGCTGTCAATCGAAACGGAAATCACGGGAATTTTTAAAATAAATCCCGCATTCCCGGGAAATGAAACAGTCCGGGAAATAAAAAACTCTAACTGTGATTAGCCTGCCCGGCAATCATGTGTGTGTTTGTTTATGTGTGATTGTTTCGTTTTGAAAAGATGCTTTCGTCCGTCATTTATATTTTTTTTAAATTGTAATGAGTACATTCATGTGTGTGTTAAATAAAATTTACTTAAAATTGTAATCATGAGGGCATGTGAAAAACGTATACAAATGTACTGTAAATTAATATAATTTAATTTCAATTTCTATTCTTTTTTTCAGTTACTCAATACAAACGTGGCTGCATGTGTAGAAAAATTGTACACACTCATAAATAAATTTATGGAATAAACAGTTAATGGCACTGTGGGGCAATCTGAAAAATTAATTTCTTAAATATGTTGCTGCAAATCACCAGTAATCCAAAGTAAAGGGTCTCTTCATAAATTAAAATAAAGTATGTCTGAGATACAATCGAATGCTATTATGCATGGAATATACCATCGTACAAATGGTACCCGTGGCTTCGCTGAATAAGAACGAAGACTTGAGTTATGTTGACTTCAAGGGCGATGTGGCTTGTGCCTTATTCGCATAGACCTGCTACTCAAGACAATCCCACAAGAAAAAGGCAGATGAAGCTTCAACAATATAGTCGCTATCAACTGTCAAAGTTTGAAAGTTGCTATTGCAATACCCATCGAATTTTAATTAAAGGAATGAGACATAAGCTACAGTTGATATGTCCATAGAATTTATCAGCATATATTTTAGGAAAAAACAACACTTAAGAAACCTTTAATCTAAGTCAAATATTATTACACAAAAGAGTTAGATTAATGTCAAATAAAGTTCACAGGGAAATTGACAACAATATGTTTGTGGAAACATTCCAAATTTTTAATGTTTAAACAAACAATCTTTATGCTTTTTTTCATTTTTCCTTTGAGGTTTATTAAGCAGCCGTCATACAAAAAGTCATTCTTTCCTTTCCAATCCTTAGTCCTTTGTGATACCCTTTGCAGATGATCCGTGTTTAGGCGGAATTTCTCTGCTGATTTAAACAATAATTTCTTTAATAGAAAGAAAGATTGAGAGAAAATATTAAAACACCGCTAACTCAAACGCCTAATCCTGATATGTAGTTAGAGGACAGTAGTAGTTTCTCCTTCGACTAGGCGATATATGTATATAAACATATCGTTAAACGAACTTGTCCAGCAGCCTCATGTGCAATGAAATTTTTCTGACAGTCGCTATGTTTCCTCTGTGGGACGCTTAAATCATCCAGCATAAGGCGTTCTATCCGTTGCGTGTTGAAAAATATGTGGTGAATTTCTTTTTACCAAAATTGTTTTTATGTATTTATTAAAATAGATTTTTGCACAACAGCTGATCAAAAGAAAAACCTTGGCGCATAGAACGCGTTGCATGTAACTTTAAGTTAGAAACATGTAAAGAGAAGAAAAAGT
Source organism: Pollenia angustigena (assembly GCA_930367215.1). NCBI lineage: Eukaryota > Metazoa > Arthropoda > Insecta > Diptera > Polleniidae > Pollenia > Pollenia angustigena. Next base: position 17,777,948 of record OV884061.1, on the reverse strand, counting down.
ATTAAAAGCATAGAACGCAACAACGCATCGTACGCACAGAGTTACATGTTTGGGCCCAATTTTATGTTAATATATTTAATGCCGTTATACGGGGTCCGAAATGTCCTGAAAAACACTTTTGTGTTTACCCAAAAAAAAAACTAAATTTTCCCCACTGTAAAGAATATGATTACTGACTGGTATATAGAAACGAGTAGGAATCTCAGCTTATTATATCGGAGTGAATAATAATAAAAATAATACTCTGTTGTCGACGGCAATCATGTTGTTGTTGCTGATGATGACCCAATGAATATAATTTTTATTTTTCACTTTAATAAGTAAATTGCTAATTAATAATAATTGACTAACACCACCATCGCCACTACCATCGTTTTCATTCTGTTCCTGTGTTGTTTATGCCCCCAGCACCTTCAACATAAAACACAATTGAAAGACTTTGGTGTGATTTAAATAAAAATACAATGGAATGGTATAAATTAAATGTTTTTTATAATCACAGCAACTAATACTACTGCAAAGTATAAAGCACAGACACATGCAAATACAAATATACGAAAATAATCGTTTAGTTTATACGGACATGTGATTTTACACAAAAATCAGATCTTAAGTGGGATTTTTAGGAAAGCACTTCCCGCTACTTTGTTTAGTAAGCAAAAACCATTATGTGATCCGCGAAAGTATATTTACAAAGAAAAACCGAAACTTCCTCAAACACAATCTTTCAAGAAGCATACTAACGGAGGCCTCAACCAATAATCAGTATCAGTAATAATCAGATCGTGAAGATCTCTTGAGATATGTCAATTTTGGAGTTTTAAGATGGTGTAACATCCTCCTGGAATCATGTTACACCATCTTAAATACAGCCGACCCTTGGTACAATACGGCATTCTAGCAATACGGCACGGTAGCAAAATTTCGACGGCTCCTCAAGTAACACGGCACTCTGATTAACTCGTTCAGAATGGGTGGCTTGTTATTATTTAACCACCTTTTCAAGAGCTTAACAATAACATTTTTTAAGAAAAATTTTGAGATAGTGTGCGGTGGTTTAACATTTATATAATTTTGAAAATGTTAAAACTATTTACTATAAACCTGCATTTCCCCAAGTTAAAAAAGCCATAGGTTGTTTGCTTTGTTAAAAAAAATCATGTCCAGTACGCACTGTATGGTAAAGCATGACCTGTGGAGTTCCGCTATGCATCCAAAAATTAATTTTGATGCAAGCCGTCATATATATATATTCCTCTAACTCCACAGGCTATATGACTGGGCGCCTTCTCACCTTAGCTAGCTTTCAGAGAAATTTGAAAATCCATTGCCTGGGAAATACTTGGTCTAGGACCGGAAGTAGTGAGCTGCTTGGACAGTCAAACAGACGAATTGTTACTGGTCACTCCCAAGTGAATGACAGTCAGAAAACTTTCCGCGCTACGTGCACCTATGCTAAAAGTCCCATGTGCCGTCATGGTGGCTACTAAACTAACCACCTCATTTATCAAAAATATCAACATTTTTATAAAAATTAACTTAAAATAATACAAATTGCACCTATTTTACTCAAGTATCAAGTTGCATATATAAAAATGTGGCTAAAGGGTTTAAGCTGTACAAAAAATTTTTAATAAATACTTTTTTTCAAATCACAATCATCCGTCGATTTTTAAACAGATTTATTTAAGTAAAAATATTTTTAAAAAAATAGTTCTTTATTCGACAAATTAAAAATTAGAATTAACAAAAAATTAAAAAATTAAATTAATAAATCAATGAAAGCTTGAATACAGATACAAAAATGTAAAAGTAATTTATAACAAGTCAAATGTAAACAAGTGTTTCGCCACACATCTACTAGTGACTTTCTCTGTCCCTAGCTCGGTATATTTTAACATTGTTTTGCGGTTTGGAGCAGTTACGCTTTTATATTTCATAAAAATCCTTGAGTCGTTTAACATGTTTCTACTGCAATTATCGAATAATAGTTGAATAATATTTTGCGAGCCTTAATTTGCTGAAATTAGGGTGGTAGAAACAGAGATTTGGTGGATAAATACTGGAACGGGATACTTAATGGCTTTTAGAGCAAAACATTGGTCTTCTCGATAAGCTTTGATTTATCATGTTTTTAGATTTGACTGTAAATGCTAAAGATATAAAGAAAAATGTGAACCCTACGTTCGACAAACAATTTTTTTAAATCGCCTTTACTAGGGTGTATTTTTTTGTTTGAGGTACGGTCTAGTTCCCATGCTTGTGCATTAAGCCTTGTACTCTGTTTTGTTTTGTTTTGCGTATGTAAACAAACCCCACATGTATTTTACTAAAATTCATTTTTTTTAATAACAAATTTAATAAAAAAGAAAGTAAATATGAATAAAAAAAACTGTTACCGGTTGCGTTATTTAAATATTTTATTTCTAATTAAATAATCAGTTCATATTTTTTTGCTTTTGCTTAAAATTCTACGTGAAATAAGTACAGAACAGAGTACAACTCTATCAACATTTTTTCATAGATATTCCGCACAAGTTTTTTTTTTTTTGTTGAACAGAGTACCAGGCTTTAGACAACTTTAACTGCGAAAAGTATTTATTTTATTGGCTGCACCGGCAGTTTCCGATAGACTAAATATAAAATACAGATATGGTCAGGACGGTGCATCATCGCAACATGCGCACTGCCTAGAGTACCGCCGAAAATATCGGAAGAACCATTATCGTCAATTAAGGGCACTTTTTGGCCTGCAATTGAAGATTTTAAACTGCACGGTATGTAGTTTTAAGAAGTCGAGCCGCAGAACGCAACTAATCTTATCTTTATTGCATGGGAACAAGACATGCAAAAAAGTACCAAAAAGATTTATATATTCGAATTACCGAAAAGTATCAAAATAGGCTTGAGTGCTTCCTAAGCAGAGGAAAATAAAATTTTAATTGTATTTCTATCTTCATAACTTTAGAAGATAAATGGGTTACCAAAATTATATTTTTGCCCCTTTTCGTCTACTAAATGTACAAATTTCAAAATGCAACCGAACACCTGCACAGAAAGAAAAAACTCGTTCTAGATTTTAGCTTTTTCTTCTTACTTTAGTGCGAGTCGTACTTAAAAATTTAAGTACGAATAACTCTTAAAAGTACTTAAAACAATTTGAAATGGTATAACTTTCATGATTTAAACCATATTGGGCAGGTAAACAAAGGGCGAAATGCAACAAAAGTGAAATAAACATCGTTACACAAGTAAAATAAAAATATTCTTTCTAGTTTTGTGGGGTAAGTGTTTAGGTTAGAATCGATCTATTTTCACTTTTGGATTGTTTCAAGTACAAATCGAGTGTAAACCTTCTAAGAAATTCTTGAATCATGTTTATTCAGTGTGCCCACTTTTGTTTTGATTTAATAATGTTTTTTAAATATTACGTCCACCTCTGTTCGCTCATGAGATATATGGGCTACCGAATTTACCTGTTTTCACCAATTTCTAAGCCCTTAGGACTTTCCAAAAATCATTTCTTGAAATATTTCAATTCACTGTCTTCAGTTGTTTGGGGTGGGCGATGATCACCCAGTCAGTCACGCTAATTTTAAATAAAAGATTAATTCACCAAAATTGCTTTGGTTAATAATACTCACTGTTGATTCTTAACAGTAGTAGTATATAATTAACACTGAACCTCCCCTCGCCCCTACTTTTTTGTTATGGCCTTTTTTAAATTTGGTCACGTTAAGTTTTTGTTAATTTTTAAAGAAATTCAAAATCACTGCACTTAACGGAAAACATTACATGCACTTAATCAGAATAATCACACACAGAAAGAATAATTTTTACCTTTTTATACGAAAATCGCATATTTAATTGGAAAAACTTTTGAATATCACTGTGCAACAAAATTCGGGTCAACGCCGCCAGCCTCAACACTTGCAACACGAAATTAAAATAGACTACTAGTAAAGATTTCTTAAATATAAGAAATATTGAGTATTAAAAATACGGATTATTTTTTTACCTGGCTTCCTTAAAAGAGTCCACCCAATTTAAGACTTTTCCTACGATAGGTTCAATAGACATTGAGCTCATATTTTCTCTTTATATGAGGTTTGTTCCGTTTTAAAAATCAGGGATATTGACTTATTGTTTTACCTTGTGCCCAAACAAATGTGCTCCTGCAATAAGGATTTTTAGCAAAAGAAAAATAAATGAAAACATTAAAATATATTTAAATAATACAGATTGTTGGAAAACAAAGGACTTCAAGTCAAAACTTAAGACCTTATATTAATGGTAAATTTCTTCCAAAACACGGCGGTATATAAATTGTTAAAAACCGAGTTATAGCCAAAATACTAAAATCCTAAAAAGCACTTTTTTAATCGGTATTTGTTTGTAAATAATTCGAAGACTTGTTTTCTAAAAATTAGGGTTTTGAAAATTCTAATGGTTAATTTTTATCCCTTATATTGTACGTTATGCAGTTTTGAGTTTTATTTAATTAATCAAAGTTCTTCGTTTTGTCAATCAGTCATAAAATATTAAAAACAATAGTTAACATTTTCAAACAGGTAGATACTACAAACTAAACGTTACATCGTTATAGTAAACTGTATAGAAATTGTATCTAATCTAACCACCTTTAATGCCATATTGCAATAGTTCCTGTAGTCATTCTCTCCAAAAAGTAAACAAATTCCAGAAAAAAATGTAAAAAAAAAAATTCAAAAGTAAACAATGAGGCAGAGAGAGATACACATGATTGATTCTAATCCATCATTATAATGAATCTAAGTATTTAGAATGTGTGTACACACATACTGATATTGTACATCGAGCCAATACCCAGAAAGCATTAAGAAAGTTGCTCTGTTTTCTAATGCCCGGGCGATACTGTTTAAACACTTCTGGATGACAGCAAGAGGAGAAAATACCATTTACAATAAGAGAGAAATTCCGAATTTACGGTACCCATCACCATAAGTTCAAAGAACAATTAAATATCGCAAATGAAACAAAACAAGTTTGAAATATTTTTTATACAAACATTTCTTTAACTATATATTTGAAACTTAAAGTTTTTAAAAAATGTGGCTTATCAACATTACACGTACAAAGCTTTAAGGGACGCCATGGGGAGCCATGTTGCTATAACCCTTTTACCTCTGAGTTTTTTTTTCGAAATCTGGCTGTTTTTTTTCAGTATTTATGGTAAATACAGTTAAAAAGCTAAAATATAAGATGTTTTGGGGCAAATGAAATATATCCTGGGATATACATATATATTCCAAATCCGTTGGGACATTATGATCCAATAAAGCTAAAAACCCAAAAAGTCAAGATATACGACAGCTTCATAATCATATTCAAAATAAGTAAAAAAATATTAAATCGAAAAAACCTATTGGCAAAAAGTTGGATTTGGATTATTTAAAAGAAGCACTGGACAATTTAAAAAGAAAACGAAACAGTCATTGATTTAAAATCTGTTTTTTTTTTCTTTGAATTTAATATTTTTTTTTTTTTTTTTTCATAATATACTATTTATTTTATGTCAATATAAATGAGTCAGTCATGCCCCAAAATGCAAGCCAAGCTATACGCCGCACAGCAAACAGCACAAATGGGCGGCTAAAAAATAAATATAGCCAAAACAAAATCAATTGCAACACAGAGCGTGGATTCGCTATCCTCGGCCAGAATATACAGAATGTACCTTCGTACTACTACCTCGGCAGCCTAATCGATAAATCAGCTGGATCATCGATCAGGCTAAATTTCAATAGCAAACAATTCCGGACTATATGTCACATAAATTTATAACTACCAAGTTTCCATCATATCTGGAGTATTCGGAAAACCCATTTCAACGGACACGGCGGCAGGCAATAGTGCAGAAATTACAAACGGAAGGGCAAACTTATATGTATGTACCCTTTTACCTGCGGTGGATATGTCATCCCATTGATGACATAATTTCACCTGATGACAATTTGGCCAAGTGTTGTTTAGGTTAACAACACAATAATGAAAAGAGTCATGGGGACAAAAACGATGGCACTTGTTATAGTACTGATGTCAAAACACATGGGCGTTATAACGCCTTTTCCATCAGTGTTCCCCTTATATTACGAAATTCTAGCTTTTGGTTTTTCATACTCCCAAACTAAGAGAAAAAAATGAAGAACGTATAGTACATAAACAGTTTTTGTCGATAATTTCTTTTAAAATCGTTTTATTTCTATAACTTCAGATCTGAAAATTTCAAAGTATTCTACTCAATCAGGCCTACGATTTAAAAAAAGTATTTTCGCTGTCGCAATAAAGAATTTATTCAAGAAATTCAAGGACTGAAGCCACTTTAAAGTAACTTAGGCAATAGCAAATGTTGGCAGGGTATGGTTAGTTTAATACGTTTTACAACCAAACAAGTGTCCTTTTTCAATAACAAAAGGAAGAATCAACAGTTTTTTTGTTTCTGTATTTCAATTTCCTGTAAAGCAGGTAAGAAATATCAAACAATAATAATTTTACATTGGCTTCTTCTTTTAGAAACCCCAGATTGTTTTTTTATACATATGTATATATTTATTTTTGTATCTTTTGTAAATATGTGTACTCGAACAAAAACTGTAATTATTTTTCATTATTATTACGAGTTTTATTTAAATATTTACAAGGAATACAGGTGTTCCAAAAACTATGTGTTCATGCGTTTTAAATTGACATGACTTAATCGATTTACTCTTTCTTTGTATCATCCAACAAATTTTAAACAAGAAAAGAATTTCGAAAAAGGGGAGCAATTTTCAGAATAACAGTTACACTTAAATTCATATTAAAGGTCCTTGGAATATTCAAATTAGCTCTCTGTGGCCATCCTTCTTTAGAAAACCAATCACATCGGGGATTATATAACCCGATTTGGTTTCAAATTGTTTCTAGTTCTCCTAAACAGTTTCCGATTGGTCGATCTTAAGGTAGAAAATAAATTTTTAACCAAAATATGGATTAAACTAAAAATTAGTGTCCTAATGGGCTTTGCTATATACCAAGTACTGTAAATGTATGTAGTATATCTTATGCACAATAGATTTGAGCTAAATTGTGTCCTCCATCTCTAAAAATGGGCCACCAATAAGCCGACATCGGTATTTTTACTACCAATATTTTATGAAGAATTGTTAATGTTGAATTGCAAGAGTTAAGTTTATAAAGTATATAGGGAATTATAAGCAATTGAGTTTTGAGGGTAGAAATTTGAGTCAATCGTGGTTTTTGAGGCAGACGATTATTTTGGTTTTGAATGAATTTCAAGACTCATGAATCTGTTTGGATTAATGCTTCTATTTTCGCTGTATACTTAAGATTACTGACAGATGTTTAAATAACACTATTAAAAAAAAAAAAACAAATTTCGCAATTTGAGCTCACTGTTGTCAAAACTTAATAATTAAAATTTTTTACATATGCATGTATGTATGTATATAATTTTAAAAAACTACAATTAATTGGCTTTCCGTTAATACATAAGAGAACTAACTCCTCCCTGGCCACTGAGTTATGATAACGTTGTATGTACCACCTTTAGCCCCTATGTTTGGTCAATATAATACCTTGATTTTTATGCGTGTATGATGACGATTCAATACTATTTATTCTTCTTATTTCGAGTTCGTGCTTGTCGTGAAGAGTTGAATTTAACACAAACATACATATCTACAGGAAATTAAACAATAGTTAAAGATTTTAGCAAACAATTACAATGTGTTCTTTTAAGAATAAAATTCTTTTATTTTATAAAATGTTGTTTTATTTTTTCTCTTCTCTTCTCTTCTCCTCTCTTCTTTTCATTTCGTTTCTTTTGTACTAAAAAACAATGACTATTTTTTGTATTGTTTTTTTTTCATTATTAAGGGATTTTCATTCAAAAACAAGTCTGAAAATATTAATATGTACGCATACTCGTTTATACATATACCCGTAATAATAGTTGTGATGTACCCGGTTTTCCGACTACAAAAGTATAAAGAAAAAAAAAAGTAGAATATGTGACAATTAAAGCATGTTTGTAAGAGGAATGAAAATATATTTGTCGGCTTTATAGAGCTTAAAACTCTTGAAATACAAAAACTAACCAACATTTCTCTTATTTGCGTCTAAATTAAAAGCACTCTTTTCTTAAACTTTCAAAATATTTTTATTCTAAAAATATATTAATTTTTTTCTTATATTATAATATTTATTTACTGAATCTGCCCTATAGTTAGTTGTTTAAAAATGCCAAACAATACTTTTTTCAATAAAACTATTTTTTATTAATTGATCAACGACTTAACCCTCTAATGCTTAAGTCCGCCTCTGGGCGGGGTAGCAAAAAACCGTCATAAAATTGTTATTTATGAAAATATTTCATTAATAAATAATTCTAGATGTAAGCAAAGCTTAATTTATCAAAACTTTTCATTCTTTGGCAACACTCTTATGAGCTTAGTAAAAAATACATTGTCATCTTGAATTTGAGCGAAAACGGTAATTTTTTATTCTTTGTGAAGAAAGTTAATATTGTGCATCGAAAAAATAATATTTCAAAGCTTTAGATCGAGCCGCAAAAATCACTGGTGCGTATCTAAACGTTCAATTGAAATGTATATTAAGTTTTCATTTTCAAAAAAATAATCGCTGCTGGATATGGATGTTTTTCTTGAGCCCGTCTGGAGGCGGGCTTGGGCATTAACATAGAAAATGCCGGGAAATGCATTTATATTGTGAATAGAAAAAATAATATTTAAAAGCTTCAAATCGTGCCGAAAAAATCACTGCTGGGTATCTAAACGTGTAATTGAAATAAATATTAAGTTTTTATTAAAAAAATAATAAAAACTGCTGAGTATGGATGTTTCTTCTGAACCCGTCTGTAGGCGGACTGGGGAATTACACAGAAAATGCCGGAATGTTAATCAAAAACGTTTCTTATATTATTACGATAATGCCCAATTCCGCCTGAAGGCGGACTTTACAGTATGACCCCTAACAGGTCAATAAGTACTCAAAGGAAAAAACTGAAGTCAGATTCATGTTTCTCACCCTAAAATTAATTTAGTATGATTTTTTTAAGGCAAACAAAAAATGTGGCATTAGAGGGTTAACATTTTGATAACTAAGGGTGTGTGTGAAACGGTAGCAAAGTTCTATGGTGAAATGAAATTTGTTTGTGGTAGAAAATTTTCATATTTGTGCTGTGTGAAATTGTAACATTTTTGACAACGTAAAATTTTGACATAAAGAAAAAAAAAACAATTACTAAAGTTTTGTGAAAATGAATAAATTGAACAAACGTTTACCAATAATCATTTCAATTCTGTTGGAAATGAGATCGTCCCAATGATGAATTCGTTCTGATTTATTAACAATTTTTACAATAGTGTGGGCAAAAAAGCTTTTACATATTTAAATACTTACATCTTGTATAATTCTTTTTAATTTTTTTTGCCGCTGGTCCTGCTTTCATATTATTTTTAAATTTTGTTTAAACAAATTTGATGAAAAAAAATAATTTGTGGCTGTCAAAAATTTCTACACTAATGTCAAAATTTTATTCACCTCAATAGTGTCAAAATTTTACTTTCATGAGTACTTTGCTACCGTTTCACACACACCCTAAGTAATAAGTGGCCTTAAATCTAAGTACATTGAGTTACATACATATTTATTAGGGAGATCGATTATTCGACTATTCCGAATAGTTGCTATTTTCAAGAAACCGGTCTTCGGTTAAGCATTTGAAAAATAACCGGTTTACCGGTTTTAGTTCGAATACATAAAAATACAAAAATCAAATTAGTTTTTGTAATAAAAAGTTAATTTTAATAAAAACAAAACAATTCACGAAGGTAAAGAACCGACAAATTACATAGATATGACTTAAGGTATCTTCAGACCTAACAAATTTTGACGATAAAATCCGAATTTAATAGGTGTGAACAAAGCTTTAGAATTTTTGAAAAACTTTGGTTTAAAAAAGTTAAAGGAATTTAATAAATTTATTATATGAGATATTTTCAAAAATTAATTTTAAATGAGTTTTAATTTGTTGGCGGCTAAGCATGTCTATATGAATCAGTAGACTTCAACCATATTTTTGAAAAGTTTAAAACAAAACCTCTTTGCCAGGATTATTTATTTCAAATTATTTTGTTTCAGCATAATAGAAACGAATAGTAATATGAACATTAGACTGGTCGCATCTTGTATGGGATTTTTTTTTAAATTTAATTGTTTGCGCTGCTTAAAATATGAGGTTTGGTGTAAGAAATCATGATCTAATTTTTCAGGTCAATCCGACGGTGCCTAGCCGTGCCGGGTGGGGCCCAAAGTTCCCCATATTATAAAAAAACATCTTTTCTATCAGATCTTTATAGTTATACTAGTTGAAAAGCCTAAAATCAAAAATATGGCTTCGTTACGATCTTCCGCAGAGAAAGTACTTCAAGTGTGCCAAATTTCAGCTTCCTATGTCATCAGATGGCTTCAGAAAGTTGCGGAAAGAATAGGACATACATGCAAACATCCTGACATACTAAGAAATTATATATTAAGGAGGTTGCACAACATATATTCGCGTAACTCAAAAACGCTTTAGCTTATTGAAAAACTAAAAAAAAAACCGAAATTCCAATAAAATTTACTTTAATAAAGTTGAAACTTTTTTCTTTATGTTGGCTTTGGTTTTCGAGATATACCGTTATTTCGAAAATTAGGGATGTTGCACAAAATATGTTCGCGTAACTCAAAAACTCTTTAGCTTATTGAAAAACTTAAAAAAACCGAAATTCAGCAATAAAATTTACTTTAAGAAAGTTGAAACTTTTTTCTTTATGTTGGCTTTGGTTTTCGAGATATACCCTTATTTCGAAAATTAGGTAGGTTGCACAACATATGTTCGCGTAACTCAAAAACGCTTTAGTTTATTGAAAAACAAAAAAAAAAACGAAATTCCGCAATAAAATTTACTTTAAGAAAGTTGAAACTTTTTTCTTTATATTGGCTTTGGTTTTCGAGATATACCGTTATTTCGAAAATTAAGGAGGTCGCACAACATATATTCGCGTAACTCAAAAACGCTTTAGTTTATGGAAAAACTAAAAAGACCCGAAATTCCGCAATAAAATTTACTTTAAGAAAGGTAAAACGTTTTTCTTATATGCGTAGTCGTTTTAGAAACATAATTTTTTTTTTTTCTGAAAAAAAAATAATTTTTTTATTAAAATTTCGGAATTTTTGTTTTTAAAAATTCATAAAAAATTGAAAAATGCAGCTATGCTTCCAATTTTATACAGTAATATAAAAAACAACATTGCAAACAAAACAAGCTATAAATGCTTAAAATCTGTTACCAACTTTTGATTTTATGTATTCACAAAAACGAAAAATTTTAATTAAATTAAGAATTTTATTAAACCGCCATTTAAATTTTTCGTCTTTGTAAATACATAAAATCAAAAGTTGTTAGCAGATTTTTATCAGTTATAGCTTGTTTTGTTTGCAATATTGTTTTTTATATGACTGTATAAAATTAGAAGGATAGTTTTTGAGTTACGCGAACATATGTTGTGCAACCTCCTTAATTTTCGAAATAACAGTATATCTCGAAAACCAAAGCCAACATAAAGAAAAAAGTTTGAACTTTCTTAAAGTAAATTTTATTGCGGAATTTCGGTTTTTTTTTAGTTTTTCAATAAGCTAAAGCGTTTTTGAGTTGCGCGAACATATGTTGTGCAACATCCTTAATTTTCGAAATAACAGTATATCTCGAAAACCAAAGCCAACATAAAGAAAAAAGTTTTAACTTTCTTAAAGTAAATTTTATTGGAATTTCGGTTTTTTTTTAGTTTTTCAATAAGCTAAAGCGTTTTTGAGTTACGCGAATATATGTTGTGCAACCTCCTTAATTTTCGAAATAACGGTATGTCTCGAAAACCAAAGCCAATATAAAGAAAAAAGTTTTAACTTTATTAAAGTAAATTTTATTGGAATTTCGGTTTTTTTTAGTTTTTCAATAAGCTAAAGCGTTTTTGAGTTGCGCGTACATATGTTAATCTATCTATACAATATATAATTTCTTAGTATGTCAGGATGTTTGCATGTATGTCCTATTCTTTCGCAACTTTCTGAAGCCATCTGATGACATAGGAAGCTGAAATTTGGCACACTTGAATTACTTTCTCTGCGGAAGACCGTAACGAAGCCATATTTTTGATTTTCGGCTTTTCAACTAGTATAACTATAAAGATCTGATAGAAAAGATGTTTTTTTTATAATATGGGGAACTTTGGGCCCCACCCGGCACGGCTAGGCACCGTCGGATTGACCTGAAAAATTAGATCATGATTTCTTACACCAAACCTCATATTTTAAGCAGCGCAAACAATTAAATTTAAAAAAAAAAACAAATTGCGACCAGTCCAATGAATATGCTTGCTTTTTTATGAAATATCTATCTGTCAAAATCGAGTTTAGATTTGATATTAATTTTCTGTATTTAGGCACAAAATATAACAAAGTGTTACTTGTAGTAACGGATGCAGCTGCAAATATGCTTAGTGGAATATCTTCTCTAAAGGCAATGCATCCGAAAATGCTTCATTTAACATGTTTTGCACATGGTATCCATCGATTAGCTGAATTCATTCGAAAAAACTTTGAAAATGTCAATAAATTTATTTCCAGTGTTAAAAATATTTTCTTAAAGCTTAATATACAAGAATTTAAAAGTCGTTGTTTTAATATGATTTTTGGAGTAAAAGAATTTTATGACAAGTATTTCTCTATTAAACAAACTTTTATAAGAAAATTATATAAAATGGATTAAGAGTGTATTAAAAAGAACTTGAAAGTTCTTGCGTTTTTTTAATATAAACATACATACATATGTATGTTACAAAAACAAAATGTTTACAGGCACCGCGAAGAAAATAACTCTTTCTAAAGATGAATCCTAATGTTGTACTTCCACCGTATCCATGCCCAACTCGTTGGGGTACTTGGTTAGAAGCGGCAATGTACTACGCTGAACATCTTGAAGAAGGTTAAGCCGTTGTTTAAGAACTTGATAGTCAAGATGCCGACTCAATTGTGCAATCCAAAAAAATATTTGAAAAATATTAAAATACAATTTTGCAAACATTTTGGTTGCTATAAAAAAATTGCAAACTGCGGGTGTATTAATTTCAGACAGCACTATTGCTTTATCGACAGTTTTTGACGGACTATGCAAGATCGAGGACCAACAATATAAAAAGAAATTTGAGAAAATATTAAAAAGAAATCCCGGATATCAGCAGTTTTTGGAAATAAAATATATTTTAGAGTTTGTTACTGTTCCAAAAGATGAATATGTAAAAAGTTTGTCCTCTAATAAAATTCTCAAATTTAAATATGCACCGCCAACCTCCGTTGATGTAGAAAGAAGCTTCTCTTTATACAAAACGCTTTTAGAAGATCGACGTAGAAAGTTAAAATTTGAAAACATAAAAGCCCACATGAAAGAATATTGTAATAATTTTGATGATGTGGAAGAATTAGAATAAAACATTTTTAGTGCTTTTTTTTTGCTGTTTTATTAATTTTTTGTTGCTTTTTTTATAATTTCTTTTTGCTGTAAAAGTATTGAATATTGCCTTTTTTTCTTCTCTGGTTATAACTTTTATTCGTTAAACATTGCAAATAATTATTACGAATAAATTTATATTTTATTTATTAAGAATAATTATTATTTCCAATTTTTATTTTTAAAAATTGATGGTAACTATTATGAGTATCAAATAAAAGTATTTCGGAAACATAACTATTACTTTTCAAAAAATTTATTACTAATTATTTTTTAAAGTTATGAATAAGAAATAACATAACAGTTATAACTAATTTTAATGTGTACGTACATATATATGCACAGGCATAATCTGCAAAAATAAAACAATTAATATCAAGAAAATATTCAAAATAATTTTTTTTAATCGTAAATAAAAACAATAAAAATCTTTAGTAATAGTTATCTGTAAGAGAAATAAATATTTATCAATCACAATAGTTATGAGCCAATGTAAAATGATATTAATTAGATATAATAATTATGTTTAACAAATATTTATTTTCATTATGCACAATAATTATGAGCAGTTTTTTTTTAATATTTTTTAAAAGTGGTACATTTTTTGGTACCTGAAAAATGAGCATAATTATTATTTAGGGTCCTTGGTTTTTAGTGCCTTAACGGACATTCTGTCCTCGGCAACTCAACAGGCTAAATTTCCCCCAATGATTCATTTTTGGCAGCATATTTTAGTAAAGTATTATTTGCAGTCTCTTAAGAACTACTTGGAACAGACTTTTACTTGGCGTAATTAAAGGTAATTATAAGGGAATCCAGAAATATGCTCTAAAGAACTCATTTTATGCGCATTAAATATACAGTAAAAACTGGAAAATATGCCCTGAAATTGTTAAAAATATGCCCTAAAAATACAAAAATTGCTCATTTGAAGACAAAATATTCAACAATTTAATAACAAAATTTAAAACAAAACCTAAAAATATTATCGCTTAAGCCCATATTAGTTTAAAATTCATATAAGAGATGTTTGCTCCGAATATAATCTAGATATTAACATCCATATGGGTTTTTGTCTTAAAGGGATTTTAGGTACGGTCGCTTAATTTTGTAAATGAATGTTAACATTTCAATGTAAAATCTATTTAAGCATGGAAGCTTTGGACAAAAGTGAACCGATTCGAAAATAATTTATGTTGCAGTAAAATATTTTAGGGGCGAATTTATTTAAATACCTACATAATTAGATGGTTTACGGACACAAAGATTCTAATTTGGAAAGAAGTTTTTATGGGGAATATGTGAAATTGTAGACTTCGTTCATATTTGATCAAATTATTTACAAAACTGAAACTGGTACTTTGCCCACAAGGTAAACATGGAGAGGCAACCAGCCAGACGAACGGATGGACATCGTAAGTTCACTTTAAAAAGTGATTCTAAGTCGATCGGTATTAGGCTTGCCAGATGGCCTGGAATGGCCTGGATTTTCCAGTTTTTTTGTGACGTGTCCAGTTTCCAAGTAAAATATAAATTTTCCAGTTTTTTTTAGTGAAATATTGGAAATATATATTTTTGATTAATTCAGTTAATATTTTGTACAAAAAAATCTTTTTTATATACTTACGCAATTGTCCTTGCAAAAATATAAGTTACAGGTTTTCGTAACACTGATTTGTAGCTTTATTTTGTACATCACAGATAATTTATGAACAACAAAATCTTTAAAAAGTACCAACAATATAATTTTTTGCCAATTGACTAGTAAGTCCATCACTAGTAATTTGACATCATTAAACAGCTGTTTGAAAAGATGAAAAAATCCTTGGCCAAAGTAGTAAGTATTTATTTATGATTAATAAAATAATTAAAAACATTTGTTTTTCTTTTTACAGAACGATTTATTAACTGTTTAAATGTGAATACGCATAAATATGGAATGCGAGGAAGAATCTGGACCGTCCGAGAAAACAAAAAATTTACAACCTTTTGCGAGAGGTGGATTGAGGCTCCTGAATATTCTAAATGGATAAAAAAGAAAGACAAATACACTGCCTATTGTAAATTATTCCAGTCAGAAATTTCCATTAAATACGAAGGGAGTCTATCGTTAAATAAACATGGCAAAACAAAACGACACTTAAAACTAGCACTCTCACAAAAATTGCCACAGAGCATTTCAAATTTTATTACTGCAGCTGAATCTACAGATGAATCTCTAGTCTCAAAGGCTGAACTAATGTTCGTTTATCACAACGTTTCTCATGGGCTGAGTTATAATAGTTAAGATTGCCTGCCAAATCAAATTGAGCTCAAACATTTTTTGTGATAGTAAAATTGCTTCAAAAATTAGTTGTGGACGCTCTAAAGCAGCAGCCATAACAAGAAATGTGTTGGCTCCGTATTCTCAAGAAACCGTTTCTAGTGCCTTAAAAGAAATCTATTTTTTTTTTTCATTAAACAGCGACGCATCAAATATTGGAAACATTAAAACATTTCCATATGCTGTGCAATATTTTAATGCTGATACAGGAATATGTAGGCAGGTTTTAGATTTTTATGAAGATCCAAAAGAAGCTTCAAAAGATATTTTCGGTAACATCGTTAGAATTTCAAATGAAAATAATCTGAAACTTGAACAAATTACAGCATATTGCGCTGATAATACAGCAGTCAACTATGGTGTTTATAATTCTGTGTTTCAAAATTAAAAAAAAGAAAATGACAAAATTATAAAAGCAAATTGTAACTGTCATGTAAATAACAACTCTGTTAAAAATACTTTGTCAGTTGATGTGAAAATATCGTGATTAAAACATTTAATGAATTTAGTTCTTCGGCTCTAACAAATGAAAAATTAAAAGATTGTTTCGAGTTTGCCAATCTTGAATACAAAAATCTCCTCCGACATGTCCCAACACGATGGCTTTCTCTCTTGCCAGCTATTGACCGGCTAATATATTCCTGGCCAGCAGTTAAAAGGTATTTTTTGCAAAAAGACAAACACGCATGCCGAAAAGTTATCTGGGAATTTGTTTCTCATGGTGTATCAGGTGATTATAATGCGGTTTATAATGATGGCGAAGAATACATGTCCGAAGGTTTGTCAGAAGCATATTTTTTTTTTTCTGCATAACGTATTTCATGAATTTCAATCAGCAGTATTAGCCCTAGAAAGTGATTCATGTACTATTATAGAACTGCACACTATAATGGGTAATCTATTGAATAGTCTGAACAGTCGATTAAAAGATGAGTTTTATGGAAACAAAGCTGTATCTATTTTAAAAAAGATGTCTCATCACGAAACTGAAATCTTCAAATTAGAAGCAAATCTGTTTTTACGAAATGATGTTACTTATTTGGAGCAACGATATGACTTTGGAAACGAATCGCTTTGCAGCAAAATTTCTGAATTAAATTTAAAACAATCTCTTTTGTCGTGGAATAATTTATCAGAGCTTGTAACAGTTTTACAAATATCCAACTTTATTGATAATGATATGTTGTATACTGATTTCTGCAGCCTTCGAGAGGCCTATGATATGTTGCCGAAGATATTCCAATTGATAAGATATGGTCCGTCTTTTTTCAGAAATGTGATAAAAATAAAGTACAAAATCTGTATAAACTGATCTCATTTGTTCTTTCCATACCAATTAGCAATGCTTTTTGTGAAAGGACTTTTAGTATTTTAAATAACTTGTACTCACAAGAAAGGCAAAGAATGTCCTTCGACCTAATTAAGGCTGAAATTAGCAATGCTTTTTGTGAAAGGACTTTTAGTATTTTAAATAACTTGTACTCACAAGAAAGGCAAAGAATGTCCTTCGACCTAATTAAGGCTGAAATTTTAGTAAGACTAAATTTTAACGAAAGTTGCAAACATTTTCAAACATTTTTGAATTCAAATAAAGCAAAAGAATTAGTAAATTCTGTAAATAAAAATACAAAATATATGTGGCAAAAAAAGTAGATACATATGTATATGTTTTTTTTTATGTATGTTATAAAATGTAAAAATAAATTTTAATTGCTAAGTTTCCTTGTTTGTATGTCGTTTTTATTAAAAGTATTTAATAAAATTTTACTTTTTTGAACAAAAAGTGCATTTTAAAATTGTCCAGTTTATTTTTTTCAATATTCCAGTTTTTTAATTTTGGCATCTGGCAGGCCTAATCGGTATGCTAAAAGATTGGTCTAGATTTCTATGTGTTATACAAATCGTATAAAATTTATCTTTAATAACCATCTACTCGCTTAACTAAATTATGCACAAAAATACTGCAAACGGTAAAATATGCAAAAAATGCACTAACAAATCGATGCTAAAATTCATAGAAAGGTATAAAACGGATAAATATATTGATTCTGCCTTCATTGGTCGCACAAGGAAAAACATGCAATCGCATATTTATGGTTTCCCTGGTAATTAATTAGTCGTGATGTTGAGGATCCTTTGCAACTTATCATCATAGGGCCCTTTCAGCACCATTGCTTTTTAAATCAGTTCGAAATATCACCAGAGATGACATCTTTATAAAAATATATATGAATAGTATTTAGGATACTGTGAAATTGCTAATTGCTTTTTAAGCTGACAATTTTTCCTTGTAGTGTTTTGAATTTTTTTTGGTTGTTGCTACAATAACACACGCTTATACGAGCGAGTTGTATCGTACTGTGTTTGCCTTTTGTTTGCCCAACATTACAAATAGAAAAATACTTAAATTACGGGTACATTATTAACAAAAGTAAGGAAATCGTATAAAAATTACACATCTCTAAAATAACCGGTTTTTTCGATATTCGAAAAATGGACATTTTAAAATATTCGACTTGGGCAAAACTAAAATAGCCGGTTAAAACCGGTCGAATACTATCCGTTCGATCTCCCTAATTTTTATACTCATTTGCAATAACGGTTAAAGACTACCCAATATTGATATTGAGAGCAAGAATAACATCGACCCTTATGCTCGAAATTAACGTATATGAAAATTTTTTAAATTGAGTTTTTGATGCAATCTTGTTCTACATTCAAAGAGACGTCACCTGTCAAATTATTATAGGCGAATTCCACTTCGTTGCTCCAAAAATTGAATGTACATATACTTTCATTTTGATATTGCAAGTGACAGCAGAGAAAAGTAGAAAAATTTGGTTTTTGTAACATACGTCAATTTCGCGCAAAGGGGTCGATATGATAAGAATAAGTAAAACAAAATATTTGGTAATTAATAAAGCAGTGATAACCAAGCCCCGAACGCACGCACACAAAGATATAATGTGCTTGTGTGCGGTCGCAGAGACTGATGATAGTCTGATGTTTTGAAACGAACAAAGTTGTTGTATACATGTGAATTGCCGACCGTGTCTGTGTGAAAAATAGGATTATTGACTGACTCGCGAGCCTATGGAGTGGCTATCACTGAATTAAAGGAAAGTTCATGAAAGTAAATTTAAGTAAAAATAAATTATAAAAGGTATGATTACATGTAGCTTAAGGGTACTCAGGTATGATTACATGTAACCCTTTGTAGGCATAATAGTAAGTAGTAGAAATTTAAAAAACAAAAAATTTGTCCCACTTCAGTAGGGAATTAATGTTTTGGCAAACACTATCTTTTATTAAATATTTTTTTGTTTATTTTGCATAATGTTTGCAACATCAAACGGCATTAAATATTTTATTAATTACATTTTTTTATTTTGTTTAGATAAAAAAATTATTAAAACGAAAGTTAACAGTAGATCAATTGAAGCACAGCCGCGAATAACGTTGTAAAAGCCACATTTTGCAAAAACTGTTTTTTTGCAGATAACCCTTAATCTTAATCTCTTACACAGATTAAACATAGAGTTTTTTTTTTCCCGGAGTTTTTCGATTCCCGGGAAAGCGGGAAAAAATTTTAAATTTCCCGGGATCCCGGGATCCCGCTCCATACAAATAATACAAAGTAAACTTGGTTTTATTAATGAAAAAAACTTTTATAAACAAACGTGAGGGAACTTGTTTACAAAGTAAGTAAAATAAATGCTTAAATACTACAAAAATTAATTGAAGATTGAAAGCGGAACTTGAATTATTATTACCTTTGGCTATTATAAGTAAATTCCGTATTATGATGATCTAGTACAAGATAAAATAAACATAACAATTGAGGTACTCAAGATATGAGATCAAAAAGTAAAATCATAAAATATATAAAATATTTTAATAAATATATTAAAATTTTTTAACGGCGTAGGAAATTACTTTCTGACACACTCAAAGCGTTTAGTGAGTCGCCAAAAAGTATATTTCTGATTTTGTTTACTGATTACCATGTTTCCGAAAAATTTCGTTTACTTTTTTTCCGAGGTTGGACAAATAATTAAAAGTGCACCGTTGTTGCATGCTTCTGATGTCAAGGTTGATGCAAAAAATAGCATCATCCGGACTACTTCTTACAAACTATTTCTTTTCATTAGGTCCATCTGTAATCTTTAGGACAATGTGTTTTTCAAATTGTTTGTTTTAGTAACTTACACGAGTTTCATTATTTTTTTTATTTCGGTTTCCCCGCACTTCCCGGATATATTACCAAGCTCGATTTTTTTTTGTAGATACGACTATGTTGCAATAACGGAGCGATATGTTTATGTATATCCTATTTTTAAGACTTGTCCATGGTCAATGAGAATTTACTGCCTGCATCTTATTTTGAATTTATGTTCTTTATCAATTCATCACTTCACTAAATTTATTAATTATCAACTGTTGCACTGCCCATTCTGCTTTTAATAGATTTATTGCCGCAGGAGACACTGATTTACGTTTGTACACATTTCTTATAATTGATCTAATCGACAACCCATCCACAGATGCTAATTTTTAGAGAAAAGAAAACTAAATTTCAGAGTAAAAATAGCTGTTTTCTGAAACTATGAAGAACTTTTTATTTCCCGGGATCCCGCAACAAAAATCCCGGGAAAACGGGAAATATAATAAGTGAAATTCCCGGGAATTCCCGGGACGGGAAATCCCGGGAAAAAACCCTAATTAAACATCATATCAACCAAAATTATGCACATTAACGCCTTCAAAATGGCTGCAAACAGTTAGCCAGTGGAAGAACATTGTAAGATACTAGCAAAATGATGAAACCGAAATGGTTTTGCAGTGCGGAATAATGTTTTAAAAGCCTTTGGCATAAATGTTTTTATTATCATTATTTTTAATAGTAGAAAAAAAAATTTTGTTAAACAAATAATCCTGCCTGTAAAAAACGTTTTATTTGCTCTCCTGAAAAATTATTATTTTGTAACTTAAAACGTTATTCGCGGCTGTGCTTCAATTTATGGGTCACGGATTTTTTCGATTTTTTTTCCTCAAATATTTGTTATGTGTGCAACCTAACGTTAGTCGATTCGACCAACAGCGATTTGAATGCAGATTCTATAAAAATGTGCGTAATAAATATTAAAAAAAAACTCAATTTACAAAAAAAAACCTTTCTTGTTAGATTTCAATTTAAAACAAAGCGAAAAAGGTATTTTTACAAAACCAACAAACATTTTGTTTATAGATACGCAAAAAATCGATTTTATATACATGTTAGTCGTTTCGCCTAATGATTAGTGTTTAGGTATAAAAAAATTAACGTTAAGGGTTAAAGCAATAGAACAATTTAGGTTCCAATTTGTTTCTAGTTCTCCAAAGCAGTTCGAGATTGAAATCAAGCACAATCGGTTCTGTAGGAATATATATTTTGATTAAAATTTGGAACATCTGTTCTTAGAAATTAAGATAAATTAGCGGCGCAACGTGTACCAATTGTCAACAAATTTTTTACAACTTCTTAGGTCCATAATTAACCATAGGCCTTGAGGGCCTATTAAACGGTAATACAAACATTTAAATCTTTTGATTTTCAACATACCAAACTGACATATACGAATTATTCGCTATTACACGAGTATGATGGTTTGATGACACCATTCTTACATACCAAGTATGACCGTCTTACAGGCGCTTTAAATTAAAACCACTCTCGAAAAATACTTTAATACATCTAAAGCCGTGTATTAATGGCATTGGGGTGAAATTTGTTGCAATTTAGCTTTAAGTGGCTAGAAATAATACCATTTAATTTTCAAAAATTTACAATCGGCTCTACACAAATCCCACTCTCGGAAAACACGTGAACATGTTTAAAAATGTCACACATAATTTTATTAAAATCACTCCACCGGATTTTGTAATAATCGGTTTACCATAGGTCCCATATAAATCCCTCTCCTAAAAATCACTTAATGATCCCAAAACCGAACACCGAGCAATATGGTTCAATTTATATCTATATGACTCGAAATAAATCAAATCAAACAAACAAAGTTGTGATGTCAAAAATAAAATTCAGAAAGTAACTGTAATTTTCTTAGCAAAAAATAAAACTCAAAAAATAAAACAACTTTTATTTTCTAAGCTAAAAATAAAACTCAACAAAAAATGATTACAAAGAAACCGTTCCTATCTCTGCCTTTAACACAACAAAAATTTAATATTTAGGATCGCAAAATTACAAAAAGTACCAAATATACGAGTTTTTACCCGTTTTTTTTTTTTCTTTTTAATTTAAAATGTTAAAATCTATACCCCTAGTGATAGTTTAAGCAAAAAAAAAAAAATCCACACAAAACTTTTAAAATGTTGCAGTGCAAATGGGGTTGACTGAAATAACTCCCTAAAGAACAGATTTTCAAAATGTTCTGTTTTGAGACATGCGTTACTATCGAAACTCGTATAGAATAATTTTGGATTTAGAGTGAAGGGTTACTTCAAGAAATTGGCTTAAATGTTGCTTTTTTCTGATTATTTTATCACTTTCTTAAACGAATTTCCGGGAAAAATATAACCTATAAAAGTGTTTTCGCTAAAATAATTGGTTCTGTAAAAAACAAAATACTTCAAAATCTGTTCAGCAGTTTGAGAGTGACATGCCCAATCTTTCATCCCAGCAAAAACTTTGCTTACAAAATAAGCAGAAAAAATAATGAGAATTTGACGAGCCGACTACTTACTTTTCTACTAGAAAAAGTACTTATTTTTGTTCGAGATGTCCCAAAAGTAATCCTTTATAATTTAGCCTATTATAATCTAAAAAATAATATGTTTTTTTTATACTTAACATTTTTATAAAAATATATAGTTACACAAAGTCAATAAAGTAAAAATTTTTTTTTTTTTATTTTTTTAAATTTAATTTTATTTTTTTTTCTTATTTTTTTTTCTGTCTCTGGCGGGATTCAATCGCGCAACCTCGGTGCTGATAGACTAGCTCGCTACCAGCTAGTCTACCGGGGCAGTGTAGTTTTTGTATTAAAAAACTATGTTTTTTGACTATAATGACATTTTTATTGTCATAATGAAAATTTAAATTTTTCTGTATATTTAAGATATAATAATAAAGTTATTATTTAATATATAACTAATAATCCAAAAAGTGGCGAATAAAGCTACAAAGTAATGAATTCTTGAAGTCATTAAAAGTAGGATTGTAAGTAAAGTTTTTGCTGGGATCATACACGCACACAAAATTTATGATCATTAAAATGCTAATACCTCGTAAGCCAATACATAAAAAGACCGTACGTACATGCATAAAAATAGTGGCATTTATGCACACACAAAAATCAATGTAAAATCCACATAGTTACTTCATGTTAATTTAACACGATTTTACAATAACTTGCGAACAACATTATTTTCTTTTAAAATAAATAAAATTCATGTTAATTTAACATTCCCGTAAAGTTAGAGCAAAATACCATTCATATTGAAATAGCACTCCGAATCACGTTGAAAGAAAGTTATTTCAAGTTGAAACAACGTGAATTTCATGTAGAATCGAATTGGTTTAAGTTTGAAATAACATTGAAAAGAAGCTTCAGAGACAACATATGCCTTAATTTAAGAAACTATCTAAGCACTTACCCACGGAACCAGAGAGAGGGAGAGAGAATATAATTATTTATTTTCCTGTAACACATGTTTCACTGTTTTGTTTCCCCTTCGTTTACAAAGGCACTCACAATTCAAAGACACCAGCAGAATGGCCCGATTGATAGTTTTCGTCATCATTCCACTTTGAAAATTTGATGTATTGTTTAACTAAATAATTTTAACAAAAAGAATACGGGAATTTTTTCTCTTTTTATAAATAATTTTATATATGAAAAAAAAAATTTATTTTTTTTTTATAGTGTTGTTGTTGTTTCTGTACAAAACAAATAAAACAGGATCTTAGACTTCACAGTGTCACCCACCTGAATATTCTGAAGACTCCCTGAAAATTTCATCAAAATCGGCCGAGCCGTTTTGGAGTCCATACTTTACATACACACATACATACGCACATCCTATTTTATATTTACCCAATAAAAAATGGCGCTTCCAACGAAGCAGGTTTGTAAGGGAGAAACATAAGGGTTTGCTTACCATTGCGCTTACGGAAGACATGAATTTTATATGGCGAGTTCCCACTTTGAAGCAATACATTTTTGGCACATAAAGCGCATTATTCAGCGCACATAAACATTGTTGGATGTAACGATCATATTTACACACTGAAAGTTTTGATACAGTTATTTTTTAGTATTCTCCCTTACAAACCTGCTTCGTAGTAAGGCAATGCCGCACACTGGGGATTTTTGTATGGAGGTGAGGAAAAAAGTATATTTTTCAAAAAATATAATGATTTCATTACAAATTAAGTTTTATTTATATAGTAATACACAAAAGTAATCAAAATAAAGAAAGTTAGAGAAATATATATCGTTACCTACAATGTAAAAAGCCCTAACTAACAAAAAAAATGTAAATGATTTTTTTAATTCATTATTTATTTTAAATCTATTTTTAATTTCATCACAAACTTAGTTTTATTTATATAGTTATATACAAAAGTAATCAAAATAAAGAAAGCTAGACAAATGTATATCGTTACCTACAATGTAAAAAGCCCTAACTAACACAAAATTTAAATGATTTTTTTAATTTTTAATTTATTATTTATTTTAAATCTACTTTTTAATTTATTATTCTAAAAGAGCCTTAACTTCGTCGCTTATATCACTATGCTTTTTCTGGCTAAATGAAGGAGTCCAGTGTGAGATCATGGGATCTGATGTTACCATCATTCGGTGCATAATATCTTCGTTCGTGGCAATTCGACTGCATTTTCTGGAGTGTCTAAGGCGATATTTTTATAGTCTTTGTTACGACTTTCCTGAGCCTCTTCGGATAATAAGCCTACAGGAAAAATACACTTTTCAATTATATATTTTCCATGAATCAGAATTTTGTGGAGTGTTGGTGGCATATTGTACCACTCGTACAGTGCAACAAACTTTTTTGCCGTCTCCAGACAAAAATCACCAAATTTTTTCGGATCTAGTGCCTCGGTAATGGTTATAGCTTCGAGAATTGTTGAAAACCTCTTGATTATGTCTTCATCTAGACCCGTGATTTCGGAAATTAAAGCAGGATTAGCAAAGAATCTTCGTGACGTATTTCCTGAATTTGTCGTACCAGAGCCTTGTTTAACAGTATCAACCTGTATTCCAATTTTCTCTTTAATTTCACGCTTTATCAAACATTTTCGGGCTTCTCTTATCGGACGAGTATTTGAGTCGACTCTTCCACGTTTAAATTCAAGATTGTAAGCTACATGCAAAAGACACTCCATCAGCTTAATACGCGCATGAAGTGGTGACATACCAAATTGCAGTGCTTGTTCATTTACGGGCATAGCTTGAACTTCTTCGATTTTATTCATCTTGGATGTTGTTGCTCCACAAATAAAACAAGAAGATGCTGCTGGTGTCTCTGTTACTGATTGTGCTGTCTTGCCGTCAATCATTGTAAAATATAATTCATGTTTAACTTTAAAGTTACGATTATTTACTGTTAACTCAAATTCTTTTAGTTGAGATATCTCCTCATCGACTCTTCTCTTTTCTTCTCGTATAACTTGAGGTGTCTCTTTAACGTACGCAAACTGTAGTGTTCTACAATATTGTGTGGAAGAAGGTTTATTGTTGTTCCATACTAATTTATTTATGTCATCACTCAATGATAATTTTAGTGGTACAACTGATGTCATATATAAATGAGAGTCAGAAATTTGATCATCTGAAAACCTCTGTTGGTATTCGCTTTGACCAGATGCCCCATCACATCCCCATTTATAGTACATTGTTAGATTTCCGCTTTCAATATTATTTATTTCCTTCACTGATTTGGTCTCTAGGACTCTTTTAGCAGTATGATCCAACAGATTTTGGAGAGGTACACTGCCTGAACTTTCAGTGATAGAAATTTCTAGAGGATAACTGTTAGTTTTTTCTTTCGTGAGTTGTTTGTATGGTACGAGTATGTTATATCCTTCATTTTGTAACCAATGCATTAGATACTCGTATTTTTCTTTTGTAAGTTCAAGCTTTGTAAACATCCCCAAAGTTTTTAATGTACAAATTTTGTGGTTGGTTTTTGAAATATTAGAAGAAAAATCAATTACTTCTTGAGGAAACATAGAACGTACTTCATCCCTTTTGTATCGTTTGGCGCGATCACAGCACTCCTCAAACGATTTGCGGGGCCGACCAAGTGCAGAACTGGTAGAACATTCAGCCTCAGTAAACTTAATTGTAAATGTGCCTTCAAGCCAATTTACATTCTTTTTTTCAAATCGCGACTTCGTACGGTTAGAATCCTGCCATCTTTGTTTGAAGTTATAGTAAAAGTGTTTATATATTTAAGCCAACGTGCAATTGTTGCAAAAACTATTTTAATTTTGTTCTGTCTTTGTCAAATTCCAGAAGCTTCGAGCATAAAACCCCATGAGAAATAGAAAAACTTTCCATTGCCGTAAAACTCTTGGTCCTTAGTTTCAGTTATAATTAAATAATTTCGCGTTCGCCAGCACTTGTTGAATGACAAAAATCGATCAGTGAACACCTATAAATACTACGTAAGTTTCAACATTTTACTGAAAGGTACTTATGAATTCGCGCATCTTTTAAGGGAGTCTATATACCTGTTTCGTGTGCGTTTAAAATTTTTCGAAACGTTCTAAAACATGACCACTCATAAATGTGGGTGCAATTTGTGTAAAAAAATCATGCAGGTAGCCAACGAAAAAAACCCAAATAATTAAAAAAGTGCACTTACCTTTTTTCCTTTCAATTTTCCACGCACATTTATTACCGCTTATTACTTTGCTACCGCAATCATAAAAATCAAATAACCTTTTGTTTATTGCTTTTTTTTTTTTTTTAATTCTGAGAATCATAAAAAAAGTCATAAATGTTTTTGCAAAGAATTTTGTGCATATCTCGAGCAAATTTTTGAAATGCATACCTTCACTTAATTGTGAATAAAAGCGAAACGCGTTCATCGATTTTCATGATTTATGTCTCATTCTTTTCATAGGTTATGCGACTTTACGTGAAAGTAATAAAACTTGAAACTTTTTTTTACTGTTTTGGATTTTTTATGAATTAAAAATAAAAAATTTAAATTTTTTGGGCAAAAAATATTTTTTTTCTTCATACATTTATTTATAACTGCGAAACTGTTGCTTATGTAGCAAAATGTTATATAAACAGATGAAAGTAATTGTAATTCTTGATTTTTCTAAAGTTTTTTCAGCAAAATCCGACTAGTGGTTCTCGAGTTATGTTAAACAAAAGAGCCTTATCAGAATTGAGTCCCGAATCAATCAGCTGAAAAATGTTGTACTGTGTAATGCAAAAACTTGAGAGGTGGCACCTGGTGGCACTTGAAATTGATTAATAATGTTAAAACAGATATAAGACAATGTATTCGGTGTGATTTCAAACTGAGGAAAAGTAAAGAAAAAATTCCAGGTCCAAATGTTTGGAGAAAAATGGGATTTTTGTTATATGTCCATAAAAATACAAAAAAAAAAAAAAACTTAAGTCTCTGCAGATTTTTTTTTCAATTTTAGTATACTGAAATATACTACTTTAAATAGAAAAAAAAAAGAAAAACGTTAGCTCACATAGTAAAATAATATTCGTATTTAAATTCTTAGGTTTAAATTAAGTTGGTTCGGTAAAACACACAAGTTCTGAGTTTGAGACGGATATAAAAAAAACTGGCAGTCAGATCGGAGTAAATCTGTTTGATTTGATTGTACCATTTAGTCTAAAATTGCAACATATCACTGCATATTGCTTGAAGACTATGTTGACAATTTGACTTTTTTCCGCGAAATCCCCAGTGTGTGCCGTAGCACTTGAAATGTTATTTTTTTTATAAAAGTTGTTGAGAGTTCTTTCACTTACTTTACTGCATTTCTGTATGTCTTATTGCGTAGCGCGTAATTGTGCGCTTATTTTTTTAAATGTACCTTTAGTGCTTCGCAAAATGATAAAATTTTTTATTGGGTATATAAAGATAGATAGATAGATAGAAGATAGATAGATGTGTACATACATAACCTTTATTAAGTTTTTATTTTAAATTAGTTTGTTAATAATAAATATACATGAACGTAGTCGGTTATATATTTTTTTTGCTTTAAGGGATTTCTGTAATGCCTTGTCCCTGCATTTTCGCAATGCCAAATATCATTATCAGATATATTGTTTTCACTCCAAGCAACAACTTTACAAACATCAACCATCCTATAGATTTTCCTTTGCATACGTATATACACATTTACTAGCTTATTTCGGGGAAGAACAGATTTCTAATAAAGGGTGTTTTTCATAGAATAATACAATATGATTTCTGCCATGTGGCCGCCACGGCTGGCGTATAGAAGGCGCCAATTTTCAACAACGTTTCGCATTCTGACCACCATCGTTTTTGAAGACATATGTGCCAATGACTCCGCCGGCCAATAAAGCGCACTAAACAGTAATTTTTGTGGATGCAATTGTGTTTCAACAAAAGCTTGTGGATTCTACTCACTCCAAATGCGACAATTCTGCTTATTTACGTACCCATTCAACCAGAATTGGAATTTCTGGAAAAATGGAATTGGAAATTAAAATTTTGAGTGGAAATTCAAAATCAGTATCAATTTGTACTTCAGCTTATTCGCCGCATTATTTTGATTAAAAATTTCAACGATTCAATTCAAAGCAAACTAAACAAAAAGCAACTATCAGCTGTTAAATGGGTGCTCAAATAAAGCAGTGATGCCAGCTCAAAGTTGTTATACTCTAAAAAACACCATTTACAACAAATAGTTAAAAAAATTAACGGTTTCAATTTGTTCACATAAAAGAGATATGTAGGTTATGTACACTCTTTAGTACCGCATGTGTAAAAGTTTTGTTGTTCACTATAACTGGGTATTCATATAACCGAGCGTCTACTGTATAAGCACAATTTTACCCCCAAAAAGCTATATTTCCCGTTCACGTACAAAACTCGAATTTTTCGCGGAAAAATTTCCAAACTGGCAACATGGTGATATTGCAAGGGCAAAAAAAAGATTTCTTGTGGTCATTTTGTTTTTGTTTTTTGGTTTAGTTTATACTCTAGTTTCTTGTACTTCAATTGATTAAAAGCACCCACGGAATTCATTAAATCGTAACGCAAAATTGTCTTTTATTTAATTCTGAAAATACACAACGTTTTCAATTCAAGCCTAAAACAGTGTCCGTCCTTCCGTATGTATATTTGTTCGTCAGCCTTTCTGTCGTTGCTGCCATTGTGTGTCCTGGTTAAACTAAAATGTAGCAAAAATCATTAACGAACAACATGTGTTTAGAAGACGCAAAGCGTTCTAGTGAACTATTAAAAAAGGCACGCATAAACAATGGATATAAATGATTATAGCTTTTATCCTTAGACAATGCTTTACATACGCGAACAAACAACAACAAACATCAACAAGAATCTATTCGTATGTTCGTTCGTATGCATACATATAATAAACACACACACATTCACCGCAATACAATACAATGCAGTACATCCATACATCCAAACCAGTATAAATTATTTTGAAACTTAAGACAGGACTAAGAACGCGAGAGTTCTAAGCGATGCACAGTGGGACATTATGGAACTAAGAAGAAATTATACATATCGACGGTTTTCTTCCGCAACCTCGTAACTCAAAAACAACTTCTTTTCAGGAGGGACAAAATACTTTATTTTAACCAAATATTTGAAACTTTATGCTTCATATTCTTTTATAATCCAAGAATAAGGAAAAATTCCGATATTCCGCCAAACAAAAAAATTGCAAAATTGTAAAGCGGTATTTACTGATTACTTTCCCAGTTAAAACAAAAAATCGAGTTACGTGGTTGCGGAAGAAAATCATCGATATACACCAATATACAAAGAGGCAGGAGTGCCAAAAGAGTTCCTTATTTATTGGACTTCGCCATTCCCGGGAACGTATATATTTCCGTTATTTCTAGGAATTTTCCCTAAAGAAGAACACACGTAGAGATTTTGAAACTTTTTTAAGATTTGTTTAACCATTTAAAATGCTACTTGCGCATCGAATCGTGGCTTATTAGATTAGATCGGATAAAAATTGTTTGAGTTGTAGTAGATCAAAGCTAAGATTATATAAAAATGTTCACTAATTATTACTAATTATTAATTGAAAACAAAATCCATAGTTTTAATATTTTATTCCATAGTCCAGTTGATTACAAAAATTTTTAGCCTAAAAGCAAAAAGCACAAATGTACCGGTATCTAATAAATGTGACGTAATTGGATAAACGTTAAAGCTTTTATAATCAAACTTAAGTAATAGAAGTCAAAGTGTTTGTTCCGGTGAAAATATATCCATAAGCTGCTTGATGCCAAGAGGTGTGCCACAGGGCTCTATACTTGGACCGCTTTTATACTCCATTTACGCCAATGATCTCCCGTTGCAGGTTACACATTGTAAAATACAAATGTACGCGGATAATGTCCAATTGTATACAAGTTGCAGCAAATCAGATGTGTCTAACACTGTTGGGCTAATAAACCAAGATTTACAAAGAATATTTTTATGGGCATATGCAAATGGTTTAAGCCTTAACCCAAGAAAATCAGTATGCTTAGTAATTGGTTCACCAAGGACTAATATTCCGACTATTCCACCACTTCATTTGAATAATGCGCCGATTAATGTTGTAGAAAATGCAAAAAACCTTGGGGTTATATTTAACAGTGAGCTAAGCTGGTCAGATCACATCAGAGCAAACTGCCGGAAAACATTTTTTATATTGCGCAATCTATGGATATCGCAGTATTTTACGCCATTACACATCCGAATGCTGCTTGCAAAAACCTATCTGTTACCAACCCTCTTATATGGCTGTGAGTTATTTGCAAGTTGTGATGCTGAAAGTAGGCGAAAACTGAATGTGACATATAATAATGTTGCTAGATATGTATTTGGCGTAAAAAGGAACAATAGCATCTCACAATTTGCTAAGCAAATATATAATGTTACCCTAGATAATTTATTAAAATGCCGAACACTTATCTTCTTGCACAAAATTATCTATGACAGGCAACCAAATTATCTATTCAGAAGATTAATATTTTCTAGATCCAACAGAGGTCAAAAGATCAATAATATAAAATTTACAAGAGCTATCTCATCGCAGCAATTTTTCATAAATTCTATTCGCTTATGGAGCCAACTACCCTCTTATATTCAAATTATACGCAATGCAAGTCATTTTAAAACTGCCATATTTGAACAATTTTGTGACTAATAAATAGTATTATAATGTTAAATTATGTATGCATGTAATATTTATGATTATTATTTATATTGTTTTTTTATTGTATTCTTCCTTATGCCAATTTTTCTACCCAATACTTTAAAATAAGATTTTTTCTTGTTGTATTGTATTAACTGATAAGAAATAAATAAATAAAATAAATAAATAAATAAAATAAACTGAGCTCATACTCGGCTGTCAGATTTTTTGATCTCCATCGCCAAACCGGACGTCAGAAATCGCCAAACGTCGATTTTGTTCAGTTTTTGTAAAAAAAAAATTTTTTTTAATAAAATTTTGCATACAAAAAAGGCTAGTTTAATTTTTCAGTCAAAAATCGCCAAAAACTGAGAAAAAATACAAAAAAGTCGCCGAAGTAAATTTTGTTTTGTTTCTGTAATTTTTGTTTTAAATAACATAAAATGGAGATCATATATGTATTCAGTTAAAAACTTAAATTAAGTACACAAGTCAATAAGATCGTACACTTCAGCCTCACCGATTTCATTACTGGAGTTTTGACCTACATACTATTAGAATTACATACATACTATTAGAATTAAATAGTGACTGAATATCAAAATCACTTAATATTATTATATTAGTAATGATAACAAAAAATGACAAGTTGTTAAACAAAATCGCCGAAATAAGTCTGAGTTCATACGGCTCATGTCTTATTGACAAGATTCTTCCTTTTTCTTCTTTGAACATGAATTGGCGTTCAAATGATTCATGTCATGTTGACGACATGTGCTTTTTTGATATTAAAAACAATAACAAAATTAGCAAAAGTTTTTAAGGGGTTACGTTTATTTGGTCAAACATTTAATAAGTGTGACCTTAGCTTAAGACTAGGACACACTAGAATCTCAAATGCCCATAAAATGGATAGGAACCTACCAAAACAATGTCTGTTCTGTGATTTTAACCCAATAAGCAGGGAGCATCTCTTTTCAAACTGTCCCCACATTAATACGCTTAAAAATTGTTGATGATATTCGAGGAATATCGAAATAATGGATTTATTTTAATAAATAAAAAAACATCTATTAAAAAAAACCTATGACCTCGAGCTTGAATTGAGCCTCGCATTAAGCCAAAGGCAATCGTTGACATAGCTCTCCTCTCATTATACTCATAATATACTTAGCTTTAGCTTTTCTAAAATCTTTGGAAAAGGTTTCCTGATGATCTGGCCTAAGCAACCAGTGAAATGCGCATAGAAGCTAGCTTTTCAGTGAATTTATCAAATATGAAAAATTGGGAATTTAGCACGTCATAAAAAAATCTTAATTTTAAGTATAATTTGCAAATAAATAAATAAAATAAATTCTTGTTCTGAGACTATCTTCCACTGTGCGGCAAATCAAATATTTCATTTTGACTGCCCAGCAAACACAGGGTGGTTTAATATGAATAAAGAATGATTTGATATTAAAGCTCTTCGCAAATGTAAAATCGTTTAAAAACAGATCTCTTAATTAAAAAAGGGAAATTTTTTCAAATTGAAATTAATTCTCAATTTTCACTATTTTGAGATCGCAGTCGTTTAATTGACTTCGAATATACGTACTTAATATTAGCAGTTAATTTAATTTTTTAAACGGTGCTATTTTCGGATGTGCCCAATCTTATATAATCTTTACCGTAGTAAACCGGGAAACAGGGAAACCGGAAATATGCAATAAAAACAATATAGTCGGTCAAGCCTACGCTACAGTATTTACAGAAAACTTTTCGAGAGCTCCTCTTAGTGTTGAGTCAGAGACGGCAACACGTTCTTGGTCACCTTTAACTAATTTTGTTCCGTAACTTTGTTTGGGTTTAGACTATTTAGAAAATAAACTTGATTTTCTCCATATTTTTATACCCTCCACCCCAATTAGTTGTGAAGAGGGTATATTAAGTTTGTCATTCCGTGTGAAACTTTTTTATTATTCATCTCAGACCCCATAAAGTATATATATTCTGGGTCCTTGAGTAATTCTAAGTCGATTTAGCCATGTCCGTCTGTTGAAAACACGCTCACTTTCGAACAACTCAAAAGAAATGAACAAACTAAGTGCCAAATTGCTTGTAGTTATCCTAAGCAGTTTGAGATTGAAATCCAGCAAAATCGGTGCAGTAGGACCAGAGCCATGAATCAAAATGTGGAACCACCACCTAAAAAAATTGATAATTTTGTTACAAAAAATATCATAAATGCTGGAACAAGCCACGGAATGAGATAGGATTTTGCAAAAATTTGTTTTATTTGACTGAAAATCACGCTCGTGAAGATCCGTTAATAATTTACCCTAAGCCCCATATAAACACTACTCCCGGAAAACAGTTTGGTACGCCTAAAACCGTAAAAAATAACGCTAGCATAACAAAATTTGGTACGTCACAGTTTTTTAGGACTTGAAATGATACTGTGAAATTTCGTGAAGATCGGTACATAATTTACCCTAGGCCCCATAGAAACCCTACTCCCGGCAAATAGTTTAGTACACCTAAAACCATAATTAATAACAAATCGTCACAGTTTAAGATAATAATAACATCATACAGATCGGTGGAGGGTATCAAAGATTCGGCACAGCCGAATATAGCACTCTAACTTGTTTCTATTTCACTTAAAATCTTGTTATATTTAACCAGCGATATGTATGGGCGCTGGGTAGAATAATATGTTGAATATGCTGACTTTTAAAACCACAAAATCTCACATAAAGATTATATTTGAGCCCACTTTTATCAGCACAGCTTTTATTGTATGGATCCTATCGTGCCAAACCCCTTAATTGGGGAGGAAACTTGTATGGGGTCAAGTGAAATAATGCACCGCTTTGGTTTATTTTTAATATTTCACAGTTAAAAATTAAAATAGAAACTGTCGTAAATTATCGGAAGACTTCAAAACGTAGAGGACAAAATTAGAGGTTTTTTTAACTGCTCTAGCTGAATTATAAAAGTAATCTATTCCGTACTATATGACAAGATTGCTTCCGTCTTGTATTTAAAAAAGTAGTGCAATGTAGAACTTGAATTTTGTTTATTATTATTATACCAAGTTTTCTAGTTATGAGTTTGATTATGAACTTTTATGTATTAACCTTTTTAGGAATTAATTTGTATTAATTATTTTTGCATTTAATAGAAGATTTCACAATAAAACGCAAAGTTTCATTCAAAATATTATTAAAACGTAATTTTGTATCTGTCATGATCGCAAATACTTATATTGTTTATGAAATTTTTTAAATATTTTATCAAAGAAATTTAAATTAAAATTTGGTACTCCCAAAAATTTCTTTGATAATAAACAGGCAAGTGCACGGCTTAAAAAAAACTTAAGCTGGCAACATGCTCTTGCAAGCCTTTTAGGCTTTCTTTCTTTAAGCTTTCTTTTGAGCAAAAAAAAAAACATTCCCGCTAAAAAAAAATAAAAAAAAGTTTTAAATTTGAAAAAAAAAATTTTAAGAATTAAAAAAAAACAAAAATATTTTTTTTAAAAGATTGATCAAATAGCTATCTAAGCTACTTGGGACAAATTTGTCAAACACCAATAGGTAATAAGTTACATGGATGAGAAAGAACACCTGTATGGCCAAAATTTCAAATTTTGACCCCCTTTATCTCAAAAACTTTTTGACCGATCTTGTTGAAAATTTGTGTCTAAGCTACTATTTAATAGGACTAAGCTTGGTGCTAATTTCACCCAAATCGAAAGACATCGATTTAAAAATTGGGTCCCTTGACATGAAATCCCCCATATGTTTAATTCTTTTCAATTTATTTGTTAAACCTATTTTAATTTAATTTCCTATCAGTTAATATTTATTACCATTTCAACTCAAATTAAAACCTGTTTTAATTTAGTACTTTCGAAAAGTGTGAATTGCAAATATTAAAGAAGAAGAAATAGTTAAGCAAAACAAATGTATCTGTTTACAAGTGAATATACAAAAATCATATTTTGTTTAAAGGATAAGCGTTTACTAATATCAACAACATTACTGCAGAAAATATTGTTAATATCAAAAAATTGATATTTCCATTTATTTACTGGTACAAGTTTAATTAATTTTTTTAATTATTATCACAAATTTTTTAATAAAAAAAATTTTTAGTAAAGCATATATTTAATAGAAATAAGATTTTACTTTTTATTTTAAACTATCTTAAGATTATATAACGAGTTTTGTATGTTTTGATCTTATTCTCAACTTTAATTTAAGAATAACGTTTTTTTTAACATGAACCTCAAACTTATTTTGGCAAATGGCAATGTATATATCCACGCATCAAGAAAATTGGCATTAAGAAAAAAGTCATGATGAGTTTAAGTATATCAAAGGTGGCAACATCGATAGGATGCGGCATAAGAACTTACAAGTTAATGCCTAACATAACGGGCTGGATGGACCAACGATATGGCAAAATAAATTTCCATCTAACACAAGCTTTAAGTGCCCACCAAGTATCTCTACAGGCTCAAGATACTGTTAATGCGATATCTGCGCAGAAATAACGCAGAACAAACAATCAGCAGGTGAGAACACTAAGTTCTCTCGTCATGTTTGGCAGATGTAATAACAGAGAATTGATTGGCGTAATGCTTTAAAAGACGAAAAATTATGCAAACTCCTCGAACGTTATTGACCGGATCCTGAAGGAGAAGGTGAAATACCAGCAGATACGATTCCCGAGCCGCTTATCTACAACTAATGTACTAGGAAGGGGATTAAACGAACCTACCACGATATTATGAGAAAGCTGTCCCAGACTGTTGGTTCCAGTGTAGGACCACTTGTCAAATGCGCGCTTTCCTACTTCCATTAAAAACAAAAACATAATAACATACATACATTCATTCATGCCACAAGAAGACTTTGTTATGGCAAAAATCGGTGGAATATATTTACGTACATATATAGCTGTTATGCGTCACCAAACACATCGATACTTGATTTTGAACGGCTAATCGACAACCAAAGCAAGATATGTAGTCGGTCATAGACCATAGACTTTAACGGCTAGGAGTTGTATTAGGGTAGCCAGAGAACAAACGAAAGGAGAAGAGTTCCCTTACGTTCAGAAGGGCCAGATATGGATCGATTGTCGGCTTAATTTTTGTCAGTCAGAATCTTGCTACGAACATTGACTGGCGTGAGAGAACACCGTACACACAGTGAACACCAGGCAATAATATTCAATTTACAGAAACAATATCTACGCAAATCTGTCCCTAAATAAATGCTGAAAAATCCTCATCTGGCAGCACTGCTGCCAGTGTTTGTTAGGAACTGTGGTGCTGCTTTTGATGTTGTTGATGCTGATGATGTTGGTGGTGGTGGTACAAACAGAGCACTTATTCTTTATGTTGCAAGTATAAACATTGTCACTGTCAAAAGATGAATTTACGTTTAACGTTTTAAGCAAAACAAAAAAAAAAAATATAATAAAACCAAAACGAAAACAAAAATAATAATAAATAAAAGAATTGTATTAAAGAAAACCTTGAATATCAATGAGGCTTTATGAATCATAATGAACCCTTCAAAAAATTAAACCTTTTTTTGTTTCGCAAAAAAAAACAAAAGCAAAAACAAAAAATAAAACGAAAAAATTAAAATAAAACAATATGAAGACGGCAGTGAATTGAAATTGTAAATAAATAAAATCGTCTGAAAAATCTCGCTATTGATTGTATTTATTTTTATGTATTTATGTGCCTTTTTCTTTAAGATATTCATTTCTGCTTCTTTTGCTTTCTGGTAAATCGTATTGTTCGGGATTATAAAAAAAAAAATCAAAAAACTAAAAAGTGCACACGATCTTTGAGTTTTCTAAGAAAAATGTTTTCGCTGTATAATTGTAGATTAGTTTGAAACAAATGATTGAGAAAAAAGGATACAACAGCATCATAAAAACTTTAACAACGAAACAATGTTATGAAATTTTATTTTGCCCAAAAAAAAGACATCACCAACAGGACTAATATTTTGGAAAAATTTTTCAGAAACATTCTCGGTAAAGGTTACGTACCATTAAATTGCCAGTTTATTAATGTCGAAAGCAAAGTTTATAAAAATATCCGCATCAGAGTAAATATAAGCCAATATTGGTCGCTTGTCAGGATTTTATCTTCTTTTTCAAAAACACCTTAAAATAAATAGACTAATAGTAGAAAATGTTCAAACCATATGTCCCTAAAAAAATTATTTTTTTGAACAGACAAGTAGTGGTGATATTTTTGGATGTGCCGAATCTTATACTATACCCCATATATATTTGTACTTTATTTTTAATAAATTGTACTTTCAAAGTAACATGTATTTTTTTCATCGATTTGACAGATTTGTATACTGACGTTTTTGGGATAACATTTTTGTTTATAAAATTTGGACTCGGAAAGCTTTTTGATTTCTGAAAACGGGTATTTTTCAATATACCTAGCCTTAAAAGCATTACCGATTGATAGATATATGATACATAGGCTTGCGTTGTGTAGAGGCTTCGCAAATTTGATTAAAATAAGGAGCCAGAATATGAAGACTTTATAGGGTTAAAGATCAATATTTAAAAAATTACAAACAGAATGACAAACTTATCTGCATATATGTACCATTTTCGGGGGGTGCTTTAAAACCATGTGAGATAAGGCCATGATGGTATTCGGCCATGAAAAATTGATTTTTAGGGGCTACGAGTTGATAAAACGAGTTGTATTTTAGGTAAATTTTAACCAACCCCAATTACACTGCAAAAGTTTTTTTTTTTTGTTTTTGGCCGTAACTGTCACGAGGCATATAGATTTTTAAAATTTTAACCAAAACGGGTAAAAATTCGTACTTTCGGTGCTTTTTGTAAACACGTTTTTTTTTTCAAATAATTTGGAGATCCTAAATTAAAATTTTTGAATTTTATTGTGGTTATTTTGTTTATATTTTTTATGAAGAAAGGAATTTTACAACATGAAAATTAATTAAAATTTAAATAAAAAAAATCACATTTAAATTTAGAATTTTGTAATTTATGTAGCTACGTCGCGACGGGTCGGCATGTTACATAAAAAGTACATTTTGACCATGCAGGGGATAAAAAGAGGAATATTAGGTACCTTTAAATCAATCCCATTTAGACTGTAACATTTGAAAATTTTATTTATTTTTTCTGCTTAAACTATCACCACGGATATAGATTTTAAAAATGTTAACTTTTTTTTTTTTTTATTTATTCATATAAAGAGATAAAAAGGGATAAAACAGGGTAAAAATTCATTCTTTTGGTACTTTTTTTAAAAAAATTTTGCGTTTCTCAATTAGAAATTTTTGCTTGTATAGATTTCTTAAATTTCGGCACAAAGTTAATTTATTTATATCTAATGAACGGTATTTACATAATTTGCTTTTATTATCGCACCATGGTAAATTGTATAAAAGATTCGGCTCAGCCGAATATAGCACTCTTACATTTTTTATTGAGTTTAATCTGTCGGTTTTCAAATGTTTTTTAAATATATTTTCTAATATTAAAGATCTGAACGGTCTGTTAGTCACAATAAATTCACTGACCCACTCCTAAGTAAAATAAATGAGTTAGAAGCAACAATATTATGCAGCAGTAGTTATTTGTAATGAAATAATCTCTAAAACAGTGATAACCACTCCATAGACTCGCGAGCCAGTCAATAATCGTATTTTTCACACGGACACGGTCGGCAATTCACATGTATATTACAACTTTGTTCGTTTCAAAACATCAGACTATCATCAGTCTCTGCGACCGCACACAAGCACATAATATCTTTGTGTGCGTGCGTTCGGGGCTTTTTTAGTTCGGGGCTTGGTTATCACTGCTCTAAAATAAGGTGTATTCGGTCGTATACGTATGAGTTTACTTAACAAAACAAAAAAAAAAACAAGTAACTACATTGGGTTTTCCAAATTCCTTTTTGCCTGAATTGGGTCTCTTTAAATGGGTCAAAGAGGGATTTTTCAAAATTTAATCTTTCGGTGAAATTAGGAACATCAGAATTCATTCCTTGGGCACTGTTTCTTATTTTGATTCCTAGAATACGATTTTCCTTGTCACTTGGGCGATTTTTAAATCGACCTGCCCTAATTTATACGGCTGCAGGAAAAATCACCCAAAAAAAAATGGTCCAAAAAAAAATGAAAAATCTCCCAAATGAAGAATCGCCCAAAAGAACATGAAAAATGAGGCTGTAGGAAATATCGCCCAAAGAAAAATGGCCCAAAAAAATAAATGAAAAATCGCCCAAAAAAACTCCGGCTGTAGGAAATATCGCCCAAAGAAAAATGGCCCAAAAAAAAAATAAATTTAAAAACCGCCCAAATGAAGAATCGCCCAAGCGAACATGAAAAATGACCCAAAAAGGTAAATATGAAACTTTGCCCAAAAAAAACGAAAAAGGGCCCAAAAAGAAAATGAAAAATGACCCAAAAAGCAAAAACGAATTTTTTCCCAAAAAAAAAAAAATAAAAATTACTCAATTTGCAAAAAAGTGTTTATTATTCATATTAATTTAGGTGACATGTCATAACGTCCAGTGTCGTAGTGTCCTTGGACTTTATGACACTTTTATAAGTGTCATAATGTCCATCGAAGAATTGTCATAACGTCCGCAACTTAACTTATAATCAAAAATGTGTAAATTTTTTTTTTAAAATACAGTTAAAATTTCAAGTGATTTTTTTAAAGATACTAATTTAACCATAATATGGTTGTCGGTGACAATGATTTGGTTAAATTAAACATAATATGGATAAAATATTTTTATAGCCTTTACTCCGGGTGTATATATTAAATAAAAAAATCCAAAATAAGGATTTCATCTTCTATGGTATAACAAATACTGGCTTCGCTAACTAAAGCTTCTTGTATAGCCGGCCATCGGCCAGGCGCAAAGATTTTCTCCTTTATGGTCTAACAAAAACCGGTTTCGCTAAGTAAAGCTTCGAAAAACTGCCTTGTTTCCGAACAAGGCCGAATACGCAGAGAATCTTTAGTTAGCGAAGCCGGTGTTTGTTATACCATAGAGGAGAAAATCCTTGCGCCCGGCCGAAGGCCGGCTATACAGAGAAGCTTTAGTTAGCGAAGCCGGTCTTTGTTATGCCATAGAGGAGAAAATCATTGCGCCCGGCGGAAGGCCGGCTATACAGAGAAGCTTTAGTTAGCGAAGCCGGTGTTTGTTATACCATAGAGGAGAAAATCCATATTTTCGATATATATATATTTAATATATACAGCCAGAGAAAAAGCTACAAAACCATTTTTAAAAAAATTCTACCCATATTATGTTTAATTTAACCAAATCATTGTCGCCGACAACCATATTATGGTTAAATTAGTTTCTTGAAAAATAGTTTTGTTGTTTGCAACCATAATAAAACATGGTTTTCTCTGCTATGTAAGATTATGGTAGAATTTTAAAAATGAACAATGGCCCAACAAAATGGGCTATTTTTCATACAACATTTAAAAAACGAAAAATCACCCACCCAACAATAACGAAAAATAGCCCAAAAATTTTGGGCCATTTTTCGTATGAAATCAGGCCCAATTTTACAT
Organism: Pollenia angustigena; assembly: GCA_930367215.1. Lineage (NCBI taxonomy): Eukaryota > Metazoa > Arthropoda > Insecta > Diptera > Polleniidae > Pollenia > Pollenia angustigena. Next base: position 17,736,986 of record OV884061.1, on the reverse strand, counting down.
GCAATTTTTTTGGGCGATTTTTCATTTATTTTTTTGGGCGATATTTCCTACAGCCAAAAAATCCATGTAAAATTGGGCTTGAATTCATAGAAAAGTGCCCCAAAATTGTTGGGCTATTTTTCGTTACTATTTTTCGTTAATAGCCAATTTTTTCGGGCATACTATTTGTCTAAATCATTCATTATTACTATACGACGAATTTCAAATGTTTTTATAAAAATAACGGGATATATTGCAAAAAGGTGGCATGTCATAACGTCCAGTGTCATAGTGTCCGTGGACAAACTCGAAAGCATAGCTTACAAACTTGAAAGCATAGCCGGCTTATGGCCGGGCGCAAGACTTTTCTCCTCTTGATAAAAACAAGTACCGGCTTCGCTAACTAAAGCTTCTCTGCACAGGCGGTTTTCGGCCGGGGGCAAGGATTTTCTCCTCTATGGTATAACAAAAACCGGCTTCGCTAACTAAAGCTTCTCTGCCCAGCCGGCCTTCGGCCAGGCGCAAGGACTTTCTCCTCTATGGTATAACAAATACTGGCTTCGATAACTAAAGCTTATCTGCGAAGTCGGCCTTCGTTCGGAAACAAGGCAGATTTTAGAAGCTTTACTTAGCGAAACCGGTACTTGTTATACCATAAAGGGAAAAATCCTTGCGCCCGCCCAAAGGCCGTCTGCGCAGAGAAGCTTTAGTTAGCGAAGCCGGTCTTTGTTATATCATAGAGGAGAAACCCCTTGCGCCCGGCCAAAGGCCGGCTATGCAGAGAAGCTTTCGTTAGCGAAGCCGGTTTTTGTTATATCATAGAGTAGAAAATCCTTGCGCCCGGCCGAAGGCCGGCTTTGCCGAGACGCTTTACTAAGCGCTGCCGGTATTTGTTACAACATAGGGGAGAAAATCCTTGCGCCCAAAAGTGTTTTCGTTATATGTTTTATATATGCGCCCAGATAAAAAACAACAAAACCATTTTTAAAAAAATGTTGACCATATTGTGTTTAATTTAACCAAATCATTGTCATCGACAACCACATTATGGTTGTGACCATAATAAAACATGTTTTTCTCTTACATTTGTAAGTTACTAAATTTATATGAATAATAAACACTGTTTTGCAAATTGGCTAATTTTTAATATTTTTTTTTTGGGAAAAATTCATTTTTTCTTTTTGGGTCATTTTTCATTTTTATTTTGGCCTCTTTTTCGTTTCTTTTGGGCAAAATTTCATATATAACTTTTTGGGTCATTTTTCATGTTCTTTTGGGCGATTCTTCATTTGGGCGATTTTTCATTTTATTTTTTGGGCCATTTTTTCTTTGGGCGATATTTCCTACAGCCGAAAAATTACCCAAAAAGTTAAATATGAAATTTTTCCCAAAAAAAAACGAAAAACCCAAAAAGCAAAAACGAATTTTTTCCCAAAAAAAATGAAAAGTTACCCAATTTGCAAAAAATGTTTGTTATCTATATATAAATCGGCTAAGGCAAAACAGTTAAGAACACTTTGAGAGGTATTTACTCAAAGAAGTGCACAATGTATATTTTATTAAAATCTGTTCAATAATTTCAGAGTTATAAGCGTTCAAAATTGCTACTAAAAAAATTAGGGTGATCGATTATTCGACATTTTTCAGAAACCGGTTTTCAAATATTTCGACTATATAAATCAGACCAGGTAAAACAGTTTAGAACGGTTTCTTCGTTTGTTTGTCAACCGAACCTCTATGGGGAGAAAAAAAGGGGAAATACGGGAAACTAAATTTATTTTTTGTTTTACTTTTCTGTGCTTCATATGATAATTTAAATTTTCTATAATATTGAACTTAGCCACATAATATTATAGGTGTAGGATCCTGAGTGAGTGATAACCTATAAGATAATATATGATGGTGTTTTTTGTTTTTCATCTGGAGATAAAATTATACATTAAACTAGGTGAATAGGAACATGTAAGGGGAGGTTTTTGGAAGTTTTTTGTTCTACATCTGGTACTTTGATTAATTTTCGTTAATATTAGACATAGAAACATAAAATTAAACGTGCAACGTACTGAGTGGATGACAATATATAAAGGAGACTTTTTGATACTTTTTTGTTTTTCAATTAGTATTTTTTATACTGAACTTACAAAATTAAATTAATTCCACTTTGAAGGAAAAAAACAAACAAATAAATTCATATATAAGTACTTAGATGAATTATGTTTTCTTCATATTTACAAAAAAAAAATATGGTCGAATGTCGACCATATGGCGAACACTAGTTCATATAAATTTAGGTACATACAAATGTAAGTTTTATGCAAAAAATTTGTATTGTATCTTCAACAGCTGCTCGGCAGTATGGACAGAAATACTTATTTGAGCCCTCCGCCAAACTTTGTGCACTCTTCAATAGTTAAATATTAATAATTCACTGAATAGTTATAATCAATAACTCAAAACAGAATATAGCTTTTAGCAAAGTGGCAAGATATAACGTCCAGTGTCGTAGTGTCCATGGACACTGTGCTTTAGTTAGCGAAGCCGGTTTTTGTTATACCATAGAGTAGAAAATCCTTGCGCCCGGCCGAAGTCCGGCTATGCCGAGACGTTTAGTAAGCGCTGCCGGTATTTGTTACACCATAGGGGATTAAATCCTTGCTCCCGGCCCAAGGCCGGCTGTGCAGAGAAGCTTAACTATGACACTGCACGTTATGATATGTCACCTTTTTGCAATATGTCCCGTTATTTTTACAAATAACATTTAGGAATTCGACGTATAATGATAATGAATGATTTAGACAAATAGTATGTAAGATTTCGACGAAATTTTAAAAATGACAGATCATACAATATTTTTGGGTTATTTTTCATAATGAAAAATCACCAAATTTAAAAAACGAAAAATTACCCAATAATAACGAAAAATAGCCCAAAAATGTTGGGTCACTTTTCATATGAATTCAAGCCCAATTTTACATGGTATTTTTTTGGGCGATTTTTCATTTTTTTTGCCATTTTTCTTTGGGCGATTTTTCCTACATCCTATTTATACATATCGCTGTTGGGATCTGACAATTCTTAAATTGTACCGTCTCAATGGCAAAATTGTACCAAATAAATAAAATACCAATAAAAACAAAACAAGTAAGAAATAAAAGACCGTCAAGCCCGAGCATCTGATACTCTACACCACAGTATTTACAGACAAATTTCCAGAGTGAGACCCATGGGCAATCATGGATCCTCCAAAACAAAATTATGTTATAAGGTTAAGATTTATGTAAGAGTTTTTGTGTCGACTATTATTAAGATGTCTTCATCTATATGAGATTTGTTTGCCTTTAAGTGATTTTAGGAAGTGGAAGGAGGTTTATATGGGACATATGGTTAATTTTGGACCCTCCAGCGCAATATTTTGTTTTGAAAAAGTGGCTATCGTAAAAGTTATTGTCGCCTTTTTTAATATCAATTACAGCATTTATAAGGTAGTCGTCAAATATGGACCGATTCCAATACAAAATGGTAAGATGATTTAGATTGCAATAAGTCTGGCCCAAATTTAATCTAAATACCAACGTAATAGGATGGTTTATAGGCACCAACACTATTCTGGAAAGAAGTTTGTATGGGGACATGTGAAATTATAGACTGATTCTCACCCTTTTTAGTAGGCTTTGTCCTTATGAATTGAAGCCTATGATCAAAATTTCATCGAATTAACGTAAAATTGTGACCTGTACTTTACGCACAAGGTTACATGGACAGATATCCAGCCAGCCAGCAGTCGACTCAGAAAGTATTATTTTGTGGTGTTATACACATCAACACAATCGTATACCCTCTCCGCTTTTGTGGTGTGGGTACAAAAATTAAGAAGAAGCAAAAGTTTGTCTATTTATCTTTTTCTCACAGGCAGACAAAAATGTAGACACTTCGTTGACAGTGCAACCAAAACAATCGACGAAAGTGGCGATTTGGAGACACTAAAGGCTTAACCAAAATATGCATAGCCTTGCTTAACCTACTGTCAAAAATTAACAAAAAGTCTCTAAAATGTACTTAAGAAAACAAACAAAAAATAAAAAAAAACATTTGATTCCGTACGGAATGTGCGATTAGACCCGCACCTTGCTTAAGCAAATGACAGTTTGCCTTTAATCTTAGGCTTCTATAGGGATACGAGCACATATACTTATGTATGTATGTACACTAAGGGAAAGAGCGTGCTTAAATCAAGATTTAACGTTCAAAATCAAATCATTTCAAACTTAATAGTCTGTTAAATGCGAAAATTCTTTATTCAAGAACAATATCTTAATTTTTTTAAGATCGCATTTAAGCTTGTAATCTTGAATAAATTCTCATTTTAAGCTCGAATTCAAAATTGTTCTTATTGGAAATCTTCAATAAAGAATTAATTCTTAATGAAATTCTTCTTGTAAGATCAATTTTAAGAATGTATTCTTGAAAATAGTCTTACTGGTTTTTATCCGAATTCAAATCTTATTTAAATATTAACATTTTTATTTAAGTACATAGTTTTGACTTAGCTGAACAATCTCCTTTGCAAGATTTTTTGTGCAGGTAAATCAAAAATGCAGTTATCTTAAATGCATATTTACCTGCCTTAATGTCCGGTACACAATTGTGTTTACCTGCACAAAAGTGCAGCTAAAGTAAAGTGTTTGATTTAAAAGTAAAAAAAAAAATTATTTTATTAATACATAAATTTATATTTTATTAAAATTTGATTCCAACCCAGCTTGCATTTTCAATCGTCAAGGAGTCTACTGGGAATCTCACAAAGAGTGTTTTTGATCGTCGACGAGCTCATTTTTTAATTATTGACAATTCCTCGCACGGGAGAAACTGTTACACGTGCTCATTTGTATGACAGATTCTTCCATAACGCAGCGAAAAACGCTTATATTAATCGTAAAGGGAATCGTTTATGATGTATGTAGAGATTATCTAACGAGTCTTTCAAAAAGCATGCCAGGAATCTTATGGGACTCATGTAGGTATTATCTTACAACTCGTGAAATGCTCAGCCGTATGACTGAGCTAACGAATTAAGGACATCAAGCGTATTTTTCATGTCAAAACTTCTAATTTTCATACAATTTCTATAAAACAAACCTTAAGGTCGCGAAATCAACACCATCCTGTCGGAAAATCCTTTTTTACAGATCCTTAGGCCGGTTTGTTTTATTAAAATTTTATTGGAAATATCATTTTCATACTTCAAAAACGGTCTTATTTAGGTAGTTCAGAAATTGTTATACGACTCTTACAGAAAGTCCCAAATGGTTCATTCCAAGATTTTAAGACGAGCGTGTCAAAAAAAAAAAAAGAAATTAAAAAAAGATTTAGACGTTTTTGTTACTCGTCAGATAATCATCAGAAGATTCTTTTAGGAGTTGTATATTAAACATAATCGTCTAACAAACAGCCTATTCTAGCTGGGAAATAACAGATAATTTTATACATGTATGTATGTATGTTTATTTAATATAAAAGAAACATTAACAAAAACAATGATAATTCACAAAGAACCTAAAACATAAAAAAACAAAATAATTGCGATTTATATTTTTATAAACAGCTTAAATTGGATATTTATGTGATAAAGTGGCAACCATATATTTTTATGTGTGCAGCTAACTTTGATATTTTGTATGAAAATATTTTAAAGCTGCCCAAAAATATGAAAAACGTGCAGGTTTACAAAATACACGTAAACAAGGATTTTGAAGAATAATTCCTGAAAATATTTATGGCCTGTTCGTCGATAGCGAATGAAGTCTTCGTTCGCTTAAATTACATTTAAAACAAAAACAAATTATAAAATGTTGTTTTTGTTTTGCATGTTAGTTAAGCGAACGAAGTCTTCATTCGCTATCGACGAACAAGCCATTATTTTGGGCAGTTAAGTCAAAGTGCAGTTAACTTTGATTTTTTTGTATGAAAATAATTTTAAAATGCCAACAATTTTGTGCATTTATCTTAAATGTGCAGGTATAGAAAGTGCACTTAAAAAAGGAATTTGTATGGAATAAAAAGAATAATTCCAAAAATTATCAATTTTGTGCAGTTAAGTCAAAAGTGCACGTAAACAAAAGGCAGTTAAGTCAAAACTACTGTATAAACATATGCATACGCATGAATTTAAAAAAAAGGAACCGCAATAATGTAATACTTACAACTACATAAATTTTATATGTCTTTTCATTATTTATTGGATATAAATGCAAAGGAGGGATAGTAAAATCCGAAATTTCAATTATATTGACTCCATTAAGTAAAGAACCAATTTCATAAGACTGGAAGTGCATTTACTTTGAATCTCTGGAACTTCATTCTTAGCTCCAAAGGAGGAATCGCTTCTTGTATGACTTCCTTCTTCATGTACTGCAAACTTTAAAAAGTCACTTTTGAGTCTGAAACAAATAAATTTAATGTCCAATAACAGGTGGTGAAATAAATCTATGAATTTAAACAATTTTTTTATTTGCACATATAAATACATAAGAAGAAGAACTTACCGTTGAGATACTTCAAAGCAGACTCCATTGGAAACTCTTGAAGAAAGTTTTTTAACAATGCGTTGTCTTGATGATTGCATCATATTGTCCATTGGCCAGCCGTTATAAATCGTCACTCATTGGTATGGTTATATACACCATTTCATATGTGTTGTGATTTTCCATTTTTAATTGCCCTTCACATTATTTTAATATTTCCTTTTTACTTTTTTTTTCTAAATAAGTTTTCTTCGTTCTTACAATTTATTAAAATGATGGTAAATTTCGAAAAAAAACAAGAATTAAATCTTAACTTTAAAAATATATTCTTTATTTCAAGAAAACAATCTTAAAATTAAGATTACGTTATTGATTTTTAAACATTTTTTCATTTTTCGAATTTATTCTATGAGCTAAATTTCAGTTATGTATTTTATAAAGCTTTTTTGTAATAGTTCTATTCCTTCAATTTTTCAGAAATGACTTTATACACTACCAGACTATTATATTGCATTTTCTTTTTACATTTTACCTTAGCCTTCCGTTGGAAAGCAATGAGGTATATTTTATGTATAGAAAAATTTACAATTATTAGACACCAGCAGAATGTAATGCATTTTCTGGCCCGCTACGGCCAGTTATGTATTTTATAAAGCTTTTTTGTAATAGTTCTATTCCTTCAATTTTTCAGAAATGACTTTATACACTACCAGACTATTATATTGCATTTTCTTTTTACATTTTACCTTAGCCTTCCGTTGGAAAGCAATGAGGTATATTTTATGTACAGGAAAATTTACAATTATTAGACACCAGCAGAATGTAATGCATTTTCTGGCCCGCTACGGCCTTCGTCAGCATTCTTTGTGTCACACTGGATAGTGATACTTTATAAATTGAATGTATTTAACACAACTATTTTAACAAATAGAAACTGGGAATTATTTCCTTCCGAAGGAAAGGAACTAATAAAAATAAAATAAATTTTTCTATACATAAAATATACCTCATTGCTTTCCAAAGGAAGGCTAAGGTAAAATTTAAAAATAAAATGCAATATAATAGTCTGGCAGTGTATAAAGTCATTTCTGAAAAATTGACGGAATAGAACTATTACAAAAAAGCTTTATAAAATACATAACTGAAATTTAGCTCATAGAATAAATTCGAAAAATTAAAAAATGTTGAATATAATATAAAGTAACCTTCGGAAGGAAATAATTCCCAGTTTCTATTTGTTATTGATTTTTAGAATTCATTCTAAAAATTTAGAATAAATGCTTAAATTTGAGAATGTCAAACTTACTGACCATATTTCAAGATTGAAATCTGAAGATTTCTGCAATCTTAATTCAAGAATTTTTTTCTTATATTTAGATCGTCATTTTTCTCTTAGTGTATGTACTTTATAAGATAGTATAATATCCGGAAATTACCCAGTCAGCTTATGGAAGATCGAATCACCAAACTGAGTCTTTTAAGACTACCTTAGATGATCAAAAACTGTTAAATCTGTTCTGCGCTTAAAAGAAGACTCGAAAATGATTCCCACAAATGCTTAGAAAGTGACTTCCTTAAAAACATAAACAAAATGTACAGAATGTGCGCAATCGTAAATTGATCATGCAGATGATCGAAATATGACTGTTTTAAGATTTATTACTCTTTTGTTATTGTTTCTGTTTATAACGGGACCATTTTTTACAGATTTCGAAGCAACTGAGCTTCGTTTATGCTTATGTTTATGCTAAAGCAGTCATAACCACTCCATAGACTCGCGAGCAGTCAATAATTGTATTTTTCACACATACACGGTCGGCAACTCACATGTATACAACAACTTTCTTCGGGCCACTCCATAGTTTTGCGAGGCAGTCAATAATCGTATTTTTTACACAGGCATGGTCGGCAATTCATATGTATACAACAACTTTGTTTGTTGCTTGGTTATCACTGTGCTAAAGTAATGTCGAAGTAGTAGCATAAACTGTCGTAAATTAGTCGTAATTAAAAATTGTATTAATTGAAAAAAGTGAGTTAATCCACCTCAAAGAAAGGATACAGCTTCGTCGGATTTTTTTTTTAAATCTATACTTATATATACAAATAAGTTGCATTTTGTTAGCAATTGATGTTCTCTGAAATGCGTGAACCGATTTTGTTTCTGTAAAGTTCACGTGGAAGGTGACGTCAATACCAAGGTTTTTATGTATCAACGGTCTTCAAATGTGTATTGGTTCTTGAGTAGTATGAGTAATAGTGAACACTGCATTCATTCCGAAACATGTATTTATATTCCCATACCCATATCAATAAAATGCCCCCATTTTGAACTCCTCCGAAACAGCTTGACCGATTTGTATGAAATTTTGTATGTGTATTTGTTAGGTCTGAGAATAGGTCGTAAAGTATATTTTATATCGCTAGAGGGCGCAAAATATTGCAATAGTGGTAAAAGCTCCCACTCCCAAATCTTCGTAACTCAAGCGTCAATCTATATGAATTCCCAAGTATTTAACATGGCTTTCTACCGGAACAGCGATGTTATTTATTTTTACAGCAGGGCACGTTTGTCTTCTGAGCGTGAATTATTGATAGTAGGCTGATTGGTCTGTACGACGTAATTTGACTACCGTCTTTTCCTGGCTTAGGAATCATAACAATTGTAGAGGTCTTCCAAGAGGATGGAAAGTAGCCAACTCGTAATATCGTATTAAAGATGAGCAGCAAGATTCTTGAAGCAGCCGTAAGTAAGTTTCTTATTATTGAGCCTGTGATGCGGTCAGGACCGGGAGATTTTTTAATGTTGACATTTTCTATCGCTGATTTTACTTGGGTTAATTTAAATTTTATTGGATCGTTAACTGTATCAGTAATAAGTGGGCGACAGGAACAAGTAAATATCAGCATCATGGGGCGTAAAAACTTTCTCCAAGTGGCTTGCAAAGGCATTTATTTTTTCATTTGTGTTTTTGGCACAGGTACGGTTTTCCAGTCTTAGTGGAGATTCGTGGGTTATAAGGCATTGAATATGTCTTACAGCCTTCCATAAGCTGTAATTGCAGATTTTAGATAGCCTTCTACTGCAGAGTCATGTTTCTGTCTCAGTTTGTTGCGCAGAGTTACCTGGAATAACCGCAGTTGGGCCTTGATGGTTGGGGAACGATTATTTTGCCATTGTCTTCTCAACTTCCTTTTTTCGCTGACAAGGGTCTCTATATCCACAGATGTGAATTGCGGACCACGCTTTATTGTACGCTTGATTTGGGTTGCATTTCTTCCAGCAGAATCCAAGACATCCGTAAGTCGGTCGACAGCTGTTTGGATGGATGAATTTTTTAGGGAAATGCTCTGAGATAGATGAGAGCTCACATACATTTTATACTTCAACCAATTTGTGTTTTTGTTTGGATAGGAAATAAAGTTTTCAGCTGCGTTATCAAAGTTGCCTTCTAGAATAAGGATTGAAGGTGAATGATCAGACGATAAATCGTGTCAGGAACTAATTAGTAATTGATCGCGCTTGATGTTGTTGATTACGGCAAAGTCGATAAGGTCTGGTAGCTTGTTGAAGTCAGTGGGCCAATAGGTCGGTTCTCCACTCGATACGACATCAAGATTTTTTGCAGTGACGGTGTTATATAGCTGGTTACCTCTAGGACTTATAAGTCTTGAGCCCCAATACGAATGCTTAGCGTTGTAGTCGCCTGCTGCAATGAATTTTTATCTCAATGTGGAGAAGAAGTTAAGAAATGTATCCTGTGCAATTTTATGTCTAGGGGGACAATATACGGATGATAACGTGATTTTAAAATCTGTAAGATTTATAGATGTAGCCTGGATACAATCTTCCTTGTACTCAGGCATTGGAAAGTGTCTGACTTGTTTGTGCACAATTATGGCTGTGCCACCCCAAGCCCGTCCGCTCGGATGTTTTGAGTCGTAAGTGAGGTACCCATTAACCCTGAATCAGTTTTTTAGAGTAAAGTGGGTTTCAGAGACGAGAAGCATTCGTGCGGGGCTTTAATAAACACACTCCTTCATAAAAATATAGTACCCAATTTTGTAAATTGTTCCTTTGTAACTTGTAGAATTTGAAACATTTAGTTCTTTTTTTGATTCGAATGGTTGTGCTGTTTTCACATTATTAATTTGAATGATATTGAAAGGATCCTTGTTTACAAGTATTTGATTTGAACATTTTACACAGAACTTTTTTGCTATTGATAGCTCTAAATTAACTTTCGAATATGAAACTTTGGAGTATTCTTTTAACATATTGTTTTTACTTTCATGTTTATAATCTATGCATAACAGGCTTGCCAGTTTAGCACTTTTAGTGCTAGATTTAGCACATTTTTTTCTGATTTAGCACTAAGAATTTCGAAAAAAGTGCTAAGTGCTAGTTTAGCACATTTTTTTAATTATTTAGCATTTTAGCACTTTTTTTAGATCCCAAAACCATTTAAAAACACACATAATCAATTCGAGTAAAGTATCAATTCTTTAAGTGTATCAACAAAAATCCATACATATTCCGAATATGATATTCGACATAAAACTTTTTACAATTTTTGAAATAAGAAAAGTGGCATAGCATAGTCGAATAGAACTTTTTTCAAATAATATAAAGGTTTTGGCATCAAACGCAATTACTTTATCTTTACTTACTTTATTTAATTTATCATGAAATTCTAATAAATTTTATTTGTGAAAAAATGTTTAAAAAGAGATATAAAGGTAGAACATTACACGCGTTAGTGCGCGCGCGCTCTGTCGTCTTCTGTCAAAAAAATTTAAACAAGTGCAGCATTTTCATAGAACAAGCTACATGCAAAATATTTTTACGCGTTTGCGCCGGAAAGTTGGTTAACTTTGAACTTTTTAACGCGATGTGTATTTTTGACAAGTAATCGGCTGACAATAAAACGAATAATTTAACAAATTTGTGAATCATGAAAGAAAAACTTATTGAAAAGCTTAAAAAACATACAATATTTATATAAAAAGAATATATTCAATAAAATGAAAAAATCTTGATATACTTTCGAACCCGTTTTTAATGCACAAATAAGTAAACAAATAAAAAACAGCTGACAGGAATGGCTTTTGTAACGCGTGTTGTGTAACTTGCAATTTTTTACGCGCTACAGTTTTTAAACGCACGATACTCGTCGACGAACTAACGCTTGTTATGTACTTCCACCTTAAGTGTGACAATACTTCCATATATGAATTGGCCAAAGCTTTTAAACACCTACCCTTAAAATTTTTATTGTCACTATAATAAAATTAGAGCAATGCCAACACTCAGTAATGCTCGTTGGAATTCTGGCACTTTCGTCTTTTATACTTATTCCGGAATATCAATTGCAATTATTTGCTATTTGTAAATTTGTATGTGACGCTTAGAGCGAAGTCTGGTTTTCTGATCATACTATCAACAAAAAACTACAAAAACCATTGTCCGGCTTTAGAGAAGCAAATTAATGTTTTCTCAGTCATTGGGACAAAAAACCATCAGCTATTCAGAAAGTTCAGTGCGGCAACCTCATATTGAACCAAAGACCTATTGGATGGGCCTTGCTGAGAACTAGAATGAAAACAGAACTGTTACGTCGGGCACAACTTATGAACAAGATACACACATATCAAAATGTTGGGCAAAATCTATGCACAAGTAGGCATAACTCATGAACAATAAGTGGTAATAGTCGTTCATCCACAATGTTCATTTATTATGATCATTTGTGTTTAACTTTCAAGTAATTAAGCTATGAACAATGTTCACAAACTGTGCACATTTTTTGTGTATAACTTATGCACAATTTTAATAGATTGTGCAGAATTTATGACTATTAATGCGCAAAGTTGCATATTCAAAAATGTACCTAAACATTTTATAGTTATGAACAGCTTGTGCATAAATAATGCACAACAGTTTTCTCCGTGTATATAAGAGATATGTTATACGTTATTTCCGCTTAATTGAGTCTCTAAAAACGCACGACTTTTGACGCAATTAAACGGGAACTCAATTAAACAGTACTCGGTTAATTGAATCGCCGACGCAATTAAAACGAAAATCGCTTAATTTGGCAAGATGTGCAATAAAGCGAAAACCCCATGTGTAGATAGAAAATAAAACTAATTTCTTTATTTATTAAATTAAGATATAGTTTAGGTTTTTTAAAACAAAATAAAAATCAGGTACATTCATCGTACAATCTTTCTTGCCGCAAAATAATTTTTTTACGTTTGAGGAGGCAAAAACACATTATGTAGACGGAAACAATTAACCGAAACATTTGCTCTTGTTTTTCGCAATGCGATCCTATTTTTCGAAATAATTAAGCGGGTGACGCAATGAAACGGACCTCAACTAAACGGGTATTTTTACATAGACAGTTATACTGAATGATTTCGTTCCATGATTTTTAGTGCAACAAAACGGGAAACTCAATTAAGCGGGGCTCAATTAACCGAAAATAACTGTATATACATATACATATACGTTCCCGGCGTTCCTATATGGGGAATGTAGGGTTTGATGTAACAGCAAATGCAAAGTTCTTTACGAAATCTAACGGAAACTCTATGTATTTTTTTATTGTTGGAATCACACAGGAGCACGATATTTTTCCCTCGTTCTTTTGTAGGACCATTTGAACTTAATTGATTGCATAACGAAATGTAAAAAAATTATAGAAATTTCACATTTTTCCACAACTGTTGCGCCGAAGTGACTTAAAGGTGTCATTATAATGTCAAGCAACAACACAATTTTCTAAATGCTAGCACACAGAAAAAAATATCTCAAGAAAATTTTTAACAACACAGTTTTTTAAAAATATAATTTTTGTTCAACAAACTTTTTAATTGATTCAATGAAAAAATTTATCAAATATACACTTTGCAAAATAGCACTCAATAAAACATATTTAATAATGAAATGTTTATATATTTCTTGATATTCAATAAAACAAATATTTGAATCAACGTCAAAACAGTGTTTTTACAACTCTTATCCATTTAATAATAGGTCAGAAGTCTCATTCGCTTAACAGTTGTATTTGGTTAAATATCTTTAGTTTTGCCAAAGTCTTTAGAAAAAGGTTTCCGAATGATCTCGCCTAAGCAACCAGCGAAATGCGCATAGGAACTAGCTTATCCCCCAATAAAAAATTTTAGTGTATTTATCAAAAAATAAAAATTGGGTATTTAGTAGAGTTGTCAACCGATTAAGAATAATTCGATTAATCGATCAAACAAAACCAAACTCTTGTTCGAATAATTTCAAAACGCCGATTTTCGAATAACGAATAAATCGATTAATTAATGTCGATTAATCGAAAAACCTTTTTTTATTGAAAAATTAATTAAAAAAAAGCTTAGAATTTGATTTATTCTCATACGTTTTTAGTGATTTTATACAAAATGTAGGAAAGTTAAAAAATATTGTTGCTTTAGCCCTGGTTGCTATTAATCTCAATTTTTAGTGACCAAAAACCGTGTTGAGTACTCTTTGTATATCAAAAATGTATTTTATGTTTTTATTTAACAAATCTTATCAAACAATTGAGTAGGTGAGTTGCAAAACTCGTTCGTTACAAAATTTTAAATATAAAATGAAATGATATACTAATTGTATCAATGCATGTCCTCTTCCATGTTTTTAGCACGGACAAAAGAACTGTAAGAATAATTTGCCATCTCGTATTTTTAATTTTGCAACGAACGAGTTTTGTATCTCATCTTCTCAATTGTATCAGCTGATGTGTTTTTAAGTCAAATGTTAAAAAATTCTGAAGAAAGGGAATTTTTCAATTTCGGGTGAAAAATTTAGAAATAAACAAAAAGCTTAAAGAAAAGAAATGATTTATATAAATCATATATTAAAGTAAAAATTGTTGTTATTGTATTATAATACAATTTTTTTAAACTATATACTGTCAGCGTCCAAATAAAGTGTACAACTGGTTTTCCAATATAAAAAGTGTTATTTTAGCAAAAAATAATTAAAACTTTTAGAAGTTTATTATCATTTACAAAACTTTGGACAATGTTATTACAATTTAAAATTAAAAATTGGAGAAAAATGGATAAAAAAACTAATATACTCCGTTTTAAACGCGAAAAAAAAGTGTACAGTTTTAAAATACTAAGAAAAGTGAAGTGGCTAATACTTTGATTGATTTCTTTTTGCTTTTAGGACGGCTTCTAGTCTCTTTGGCATCAATTCCACCCATTTTAATGTTAGCTCAGTAGACAATTTTGGCTACTCTTCCTGCAGAATTTACTAGATACTATATTTTTTCCGTTGAATTTCTTATTTCTACCTTTTATCACGTTTTTTTTTTGTCCAACTTGCTTTTGTCACTTTTTGGAGCAATGTATTTTTCATTGATGACAGCAAGCTTGAAGTCTGATCAAATTTGGCAATGTAGAAATTTAACTTTTTATAACTAACATAACCCTTTTTATATTGGAAAACAAGCTGTACACTTTATTTTGACGCTCACAGTATGTGTATCTTTACAATTTATAAGTGCCACAATACTACCATTGAAAACGATGTAGTGGAAGATAATCCAACGACATCAAGAAATGCCGATCTTAGGTTAGGTTAGGTTAGGTTACGTTAAATGGGTAGCCGTCACGACGACGACTCACTTGAGACCTTATAGCGGTCCCTTTGTGGTACCTCTAGCCAGTGACAAGAGTCAGCCAGTATCCACCAGAGGTCACTGCAGTCTCGAACCGCCCCGATTCTCTGCAGAACAAGGAGATCGATTTCAGTTCAGCATTGGACAAATCGTCCAGACATGGCAATTCCGGTCTTCCAAAATGCCTAGACCTAATGCCCCCCAGATCAGGGCATTGGCAGAGAAAGTGAAACACCGTCTCCTCCTCCTCCTCCTCATCATGACAACTTCTACAGTAGTCATTATACGCAAGACCCATCCTCCTAGCATGAGTCCCTATCACCCAGTGACCCGTGATGACCGATATAACTGTCCTTATACGGTCCCTGCCAAGACCGAGTAGTACACGCGTCCTCGCCGCGTCATATCCAGGCCATAGAGGCCTGGCCATCAAGCAGGTATGCTCCCCCTGCCATTACCCCTGAGCCCTTCTGTACGACTCACGTCTGATGAGAGTCTTGCAGTGGGCCATTGAAGTGCCAATCAGGCCGTCGACGAACATGTCGAAATGCGGATCTTGATCCAATGGAAAAATACATTAAAACAGCGGCTGTCGATAGAAGAAATTGTAGACAGAAGTTTGGCTGAAGATGGTAGGTCTTCCAACGCCTTTCGAAAATCCAGAGTAATATCGGAATATTAAGCAATTAAGGGTTTTACGATGCCTTAAAGTAATACAACGATGTGAAGTTAAGATGAAAAATTTTATGCATCAAAAAAAAGAAGAAGTCATAGCGGATGATATGGAAGATTTTCCATAGTAATTTTTTTGTTTAAATAATTTTTTTATTCGTAATTCTCATCGGTTAATCGAATAATTTTTTAGATTAAATCGTTTGATCGAACGAACAAAAAGAATTATTTGAATTATTCGAACAAAATTGAAAGGCGAATAATTGACAACTCTAGTATTTAGCACAAAATTATTAATAAAAAAATAAAAAAAGATTCGATAAACATTTTATTTGATTTATTCAACATTTCCAACAATTTATTTCAACAAATCAAGTTGAAAAAAATTGTTTTGGGCAACAACTTTTTTTATTGATTCAATAAATTTGGTTGTTAACTAAAAATTCAATAACTATACCTACAAACTTTTTTATCAATAATGCAAAAATCGTCATCGCAGAAAATTCAAAATTTTTTTTTATCAAATATGCGATTTTCGTATTCAAATATGAAAACTATTTTTTTCTGTGCATGGAATAAATAAATGAATAGGATACGTGGATGAATGAATTGTGAATGAGTGAGTATGTGAATGAACAGTTTATTACAATACGAGTGTGCGAGTAGGTACATGCCATCACGTATTTCCAAGGGTTGTTTGTTTTTGAAGATAAGACTTCATGATGATTTTCCCCTAAACAAATTAATTTGATTTAGTCGAGTAAATGTTATTAACGTACAATTGAATCATATTTTTTTTCTTGTTCTTGCCTTCTTATCCTTTGTAAATGTGTGGCAAAATGCTTATAATTATGAAATGAATACACAGTTGCAAAACAGAAATACACTAGATTAAAAATCTAGTAATTACATATAGATATACATTGTAACCCAGTAAACAACGAAAACTCTTTTAATATAAAGAATATTTTTTAAACTAAAAGAGAGCCACTTCCTTGGGATAAAAATCTTTCCCGCTTTAAGAAACATGCTCGTTTTTTTCAGTATACTGAAAGTTTATTATAATATTTTCAAATTTAGGTATTTTTTTTACATGTTTTTAGTTAAAACATTTAAAAAAAAGTTTCGCAAGGTCAACCAAATAATGTTCTGCGCCAGGAGAAACTTTTTTAGACCTTGAGTAAGCTAGATCAAGGCTTTTAAGCCAAGATAATAGCTGGTGGCTATGGCGGAAATTCTTTACCACCCATAATGTCGATAACAAAGTAGTTGAATGTGTAGGCAGCTTCAACATTGCGGGCAGTATGGAGACTACAAAGAGTGGTGCTGAGTATGGCAATAAAGAGCGTATAAGCATGGCGAAAGCTGCTTGCTTCAATGTACTTGGAGATCTCGGCAAATAACAAAAACTACTAAGCTACGAATATAAAATTTGAACGTCAAGTTTTTCTATTTTACGGTTGTGAAACTTGCAAACAAATGCTTGCGGAAAATTCTTTCAATGGTGTACCAATCGCAAACGGAACGTTGATCAGCTTAACGCGGCGAACAAAGTCATTGTTTCTGAGGTAGTAAGTTAGGTGGATAGACCACTAGTGCTGGGATACTATCGATATTTTCCACTATCGATATTTATCGATAGTTCAAATTTCACTATCGATATATCGATATTACTTGTGCAGGAAAACTTTAGTTATTTTTTTATAAGGCTACAGTCCGTTGTTTTCATCACTTTATTGAATGTATGAGACGTATGTTTATACGCACGTTATTTTAGATGGCAGTTTTTTAAAAATTGATAAGTACCTTTCTGAAGGAACCGAAGTAACAGGGACTATAAGATATTCCATTGCAACTTTAAAAAATGTTCTTAATTCTAAACCCAAAAAGGTAATCAATCTAGCGGACTAATCCTCTAATGGTCGTTAATTGTTTTGTCCTATGCTTGCAATTGCATTTTGATTTGCATTTTTTTCACAACATTACATAAATATTTGACATTTCAGTCCCTATATAAACATGTACAAATTTCTTTAATTAGCAGTAAAAAGCACTGCTGAGCAATCCATACCACTTGCCATTCTTGTTGTTTGTATTTATTGCTGTAATTCACCGCGAATTAAAATTAGCAAGTAAAAGTTTGCAAAAAACTGTGTGTATATAGCTGATGTTAGATGTCTTCATATCTGTATTTTAAATACTAAAAATATCGATAGTTTAGTCAAACTGACAACAGAGCTCGACAAGGGTTCGGTTGAACCCGCACAAAGAAGCCGGTGTATTGGTGCAGCTTCTAAGACCGGGTAAAGATCGATAGATGCAGCAAACTACTTATGGAATGACGTCCGCCAAACAACTCCTAATAGTGTCCGGTATAAGAAGATGGTTAAGTCCCTATTATTATTGCGTGTTAAATAATTCACTGTTGTGTTTTACTTGGTGCAGTGAAAATATTTTTTTTAAAGCAAGCAATATCGACTTTCTCGCTTGAGCGAGAGAAGGAGAAGTTTTTGAGAATGTTGACAAAACTGATCGACTCATGTTACAATTTTACTTTTTATGTACATTTCAAGCTTTGCTAGTACCGTGCTACTTACGCTATGAACATATTTAATTGCCCTGCAAATAATACGACCAGTCCAAACACGCGTGTAAAGAGTAGCCCACAAGGGACCAGGACTAGTCCAAAAGTAACCCACAAGTATGGAAAAACATGGTATATTTAACATTTCGATGTCGTAGGGCAGGACCATATAACCCACCTTTGAACTAGTTTTAAAACTACTCTATGGTATACTCAAGAGGATTAGTTTTGAAGTCGTTTAAAAACGAAAGCATGTCGTTAAAAAACGAAGACATGTCGTCTCACTTCAAGCACTTTTGAACAATGACATGGTCCAATTTTATTTGCAGGGTGGTACAATTTGTATTGAAAACAACTCGTTCATTAAATGCATTTTCTAAAAAGTTCCATGCTCAATCAAGTATATTTTAAGACTGCCAGCCTGGACTCCGATGTAGATCGAAAACGTAAGCGATCGATAAGAAGTAACACATTATCGTTCTCTTAAGCGGCCCACTAACGATCGACTTGTCGGTCGACAGGTTTTACGTTTCTAATGTAATCCATTTATTTATTCTCAAATGACTGTATTGCCACATCAGCAATTACACAAATAAAACGCTAGTTTGGAAATGAAAATCGACAAAACATATGTTTTAAGCCATAAAAATAGAACTGTGGCTACACATGAAGCAAAATAGAGAACAAAAAACAAACAAAACAGAAAACAAAAAATATAGAATAGATTTTTATGAAAAATATTTAAAAAACCTTTATAAACTTATAAGTGGAGGTGTTTAAAAAAAACTATAATAACAAAAAACAAGTAAGAAAGTATAGTCGGTCAAGCCCGAGCATATGATACCCTACACCACAGTATTTAAAAACACATCATGCTTATGTGTCCATATAAATATGGATTTATCTATGTTTATAAATCGGTTTGAAAGTTTGTGAGAGGCAGAAATTGCCCCCTACCTCCCCTTGTGGTCCTATTTTTGAAAAACTGTATAGTTAATGTGTCCATATAGATATGGATCTATCTGTGTTTTAAATTTCATTAAAATCGGTTTGAGAGGCAGAAATTGCCCCTATCTCCCCTCGTGGTCCTATTTTTTTAAAAAATGCATACATTTTGTGTCCATATAGATATGGTTCTATCTATGTTTAAATTTCATTGAAATCGGTTTGATAGTTTCTGAGAGGAAGAAATTTCCCCCTATCTTCCCTCGTGGTCCTATAATTCGGCCCATTTTCAATATTTCAATTTCCTTGTGCCAATAAGAACCTATGACCCAAATTTTATCAAATTATCTCCAAAATTGCGACCTGTACTTTGCGCACAAGTTTACATGGACAGCCAGCCAGCCAGCCAGCATGCCAGCCAGCCGGACGGACATCGTTAGTTCGACTCAGAAAGTGATTCTGAGTGGAACGGTATACTTCAAGGTGGGGGTATGACCACTATTTTAAGGTGTTACACACATCAGCACAAATGCATAACACCCTCTCCACTATTGTGGTGTGGGTATAAATATTTATTGTTTGTGTTTAAAGAAAAATTTCGTATTATGTATATTAAAAAAAAAATTACTCTATCGACTACCACAACACAAGTGACTGATTTTGACATTTGTGCACACAGAATAAAATACCAATGTTAAAATTTATTTTTTTTTTTTTTTTTTAAATTTATTTTTATTATTGAATCTTTCTTATCGAAATTTACAATATGTATTCAAATCTTAATTCTACTTGTTGTTTATTAGTTGTTACCAGTGTAACCACTAACTGCTGTATTCGAATTTTAAAAATGTCTTCTAGTTAGGCTCAAAGTATCGGTTCTTTTTAGCCTGTGGTGACCTTCGAACTGAAGCAGACCCCGAGCGAGGTAGTTAGGGTGGGCCATTAGTTTATCGATGTAACTTATTGAATATTTTTTAATTTCCTCCTGGATAGTGGGGACGTTGAGATCTCTGTGGATAATATCATTACGTATATACCATGGGGCGCAGACAATTTGTCGTAATATTCTAGACTGTCTTCTTTGAAGCTTTTGGATGTTAGATGCGCATGCAGTACCCCATAATTGGATGCCATATGTCCATATTGGTTTTATGATGGACTTGTATAAGAGAATTTTGTTGTCTAAGGACAAGTTTGAGTTTCGACCGAGAAGCCAATGTAGTTGAGCTGCTTTAAGTTTCATAGCCGTTATTTTCGCTTCAATATGACGCGACCAGGTCAAGCGTCTATCTATATGAATTCCCAAGTACCTAACATGGTTTTCTACCGGAACAGTGATGTTATTTACAGCTGGGTTAAGTGAGCACATTTAGCCGGGTTAACCTTTATTCTCCATTTTTCTAGCCAGGCCTCTAGTTCATTGATGTGGGACTGCAGATTTTGCGATGCGACTTTTGGGTCATGGTTAACGCTAATAAATGCTGTGTCGTCTGCAAATGTAGAGGTATGCGTGCTCAGGTTTGTTGGCATATCCGCTGTGTATATTATATATAGACGCGGTCCTAATATGCTGCCTTGGGGGACACCAGCAGTAATTTTCTTGAGGGGGGAGTATTTATCTTGCGACCTTACTATGAATGTTCTGCCTGTTAGATAGCTCTCCAGAAGCTTGTGAGTGTTTTGAGGAAGCATTCGTGTTATTTTGATGAGTAGCCCATCATGCCAAACTTTGTCAAAAGCTTGGGAAATGTCTATAAACAGTGCTGGGCAGTATTGCTTTTTCTCAAGCGCCGATCTAATAAGGGTGACAATTCTATGCACTTGTTCTATTGTACCATGTTTCGCTCTGAATCCGAACTGGTGATCCGGGATGATGTCGTGTTCATTTAGATGAGGAGTTATACTTAAAACGAATATTTTTTCGAAAAGCTTCGATAGGATTGACAATAAGTTTATCGGTTTGTACGACGCAACCTGGCTAGCATCTTTTCCTGGCTTGGGAATCATAACAATTATAGACCTCTTCCATGAGGATGGGAAGTATCCGACTCTTAATATAGCATTAAAAATGAGCAGCAAGATTCTGGAAGCAGACGATGGTAGGTTTCTTATCATTGACCTTGTGATGCGGTCAGGTCCGGGAGATTTTCTAATATTCACTTTTTCTATTGCAGATTTTACTTGAGTTATGTTAAATTTTAATGGATGGTTTACCTTATCAGGAATGATTGGACGACAGGAACAAGTATGTGCATCATGTGGCGTGAAAACTTTCTCAAGGTGGCCCGCGAAAGCGTTTAATTTTTCATGTGTGTTTTTGGCCCAAGTGCGGTTTTCCAGTCTTAATGGAGATTCTTGGGTTATAGGGCATTTCATATGCCGTACAGCCTTCCATAAGCTATAATTGGAGTTTTTTGTGGCGTCTAGGCTGTTTAGATAGCCTTCTATTGCGGACTCGTGGTTCTGTCTCAATTTGTTGCGAAGTGTGGTCAGGCATAATTGTAGTTGGGCCTTAGTGGTTGGGGAACGACTGTTTTGCCATTGTCTTCTTAACTTCCTTTTTTTCTGATAAGGGTCCCTATATCCGTCGATGTATTGTAAGGAGCACGTTTAATTGTCCGCTTGATTGGGGTTGCATTTCTTGCTGCAGTATCCAAGACTTCTGTAAATCGGTCGACAGCTATTTGGATGTCAGATGAATTTTTTAGGGGAATGCACTGTGATAGGTGAGAGCTCACATACATTTTATACTTTAACCAATTTGTGTTTCTGTTTGGATAGGAAATAAAGTTTGCAGCTGCAGCGTCAGAGTTACCTTTTAAAATGAGGATTGAAGGTGAATGATCAGACGAAAGATCATAGGAGGAACTAACTAGTGCCTGATCGCGCTAGATGTTTTTAATTACAGCAAAGTCAATAAGGTCTGGTAGCTTATTGAAGTCGGTTGGCCAATAGGTAGGCTCACCACTCGATACCACATCAAAATTATTTGCAGTTACGGTATTGTATAGCTGATTACCTCTAGGACTAATAAGTCTGGAGCCCCAATATGTATGTTTAGCGTTGTAGTCGCCAGCAGCAATGAATTTCTGGCCCAATGTGGAGAAGAAGTTGAGAAATGTATCGTTTACAATTTTGTGCCTCGGGGGACAATAAACGGATGTTAACGTTAGATTGAAATCAGTAAGATTTATAGATGTGGCCTGGATACAATCTTCTTCGTACTCTGGCAATGGTAAGTGTCTGATGTGTTTGTGCACAATTATGGCTGTGCCACCACAAGCTCGTCCGCTGGGATGTTTTGTGTCATACGTTAGTGTGTTTCGTGTGTTTCAGAGACAAGAAGTACGTCGATTTCATGCCTATGAAGAAAGTTTGCCACTTCGTGTTTATGTTGGGATAACCCGTTTGCATTCCAGAAACATATTTTTAACTGGTTCATTTTTTGTTGAGTAGAACTTGCAGGAGCATGTTCTGGTTTCGCATCATTTCCTGAAACATGTTCTGCATAGTGACCATGAAGTTATTCATAGTTTGAATTAAATTTTCAATTGAGGTAGGCATATTTCCAGAAGGCATTTGTAGACCTTCCCTAGGAACATTAGCGTTTGGAGGTTGCTTTGCGTTAGAAGTACTCGGGGGATTTTTCGCATTAGGGTTTCCTTTTAAGACTTGGGCATATGATTGGTTTTGATTGTTTGTTTGTAAAGTACTAGCAATAGAGCCAGCGGCTTGGCTGGGCGCATGTGACGGACCATATTGGGAGTGAGTATATTTTTGAACTAAAGCAGGTTTTTTTAAATGCAAGAAGACTCTACAACCCCTATAGTTTGCCGTGTGATTTTCGCCACAGTTGCTGCATTTCTTAACATTCGGGTCAGCTTTAGAACGATTACATTCGGCGGTTTTATGAGCGTCGCCACAAACCACACATACGTGAGGCAATTTACAATATGATTTTGTATGCCCATATTCCTGACAGTTTGTGCATTGGGAGGGACCCTTTCGTTTTAGTGGCTCCTCAACAGTTATTCTTCTGTTGAGTAGGTAACGCAAGTTGTATATGGGATGAACTGAATTTTTGGTTTTGAGAACCGATGAATCAAACGATATTTCAACGCAGTGCATTGGTTGAGGAACTTTATTTCTGTTCAAAATGTTATGAACAGATTTTACCTCATACCCCTCTAGCTCTATGTCAGATTTTATTTCCTCTGTAGGAACAGAACTATCTATGCCTTTTATGACAATAATCAATCCCTTAGCACTTTTTAATTGATATGTATAGTAACTTTTATTTTCTGCGTCCAGGTGTCTTGATATAATACGAAAGTTCGTTTCTGTACTGGCTTGAATTTTGGTTTCTTGAATTTGCCCGCGTCGTATAGAAACGTTAAAATAACATGGCGAAATGTTGATTGAGAATCATGGTAAATTTCTGCAACAGTATGCCCTTTATTTAAATTTATTATTATTTCATATTAATTTTAAATGAAAAATATTAAAATAACAATCACGTTTATTTAATATTATTCACTGTTAAAATAACATTGTTCAATATTGAATCCATAAAAACCTGTTTTATATAAAAATCAAGAGTTTATCTTGTTAAATTAACATGCACACATACTTAAGTATGTACATTTTTTTATTTTCATGTTTAAAATATGTTATAAAAAGAAGACAATTCCCGTATTATTTTAATTAAAATTATTTAGTTAAATAGTACATCAAGTTTTCAGAGTAGAATGATGACGAAAACCATATCGGGCTATTCTGCTGATGCTTCTGTTAACAAAGGAGATACAAAATAAGTGAAACATGTGTTACAGGGGTAAGTGTTTTGATATCACACTCGAACCACTTTGATTCTAGATAAAATTCACGTTGTTTCAACTTGAAACAACTTTCATTCAACGTGATTCGGATTGTTATTTAAATATAAATGACTCTAACTGTACTGTAATGTTAAATTAACATGAATTATAGTTATTAAAAAAAATGTTATTGTAAAATCATGGATAAAAACTTTACCATTATCGTGCGATTGCATTGCCTATCGACTTGTCGTGCTGAAAATTGTTCGTTGGCCCCAAATCAGCGGTTTGTCGTTTAAAATGCAAGCGAACGATAGCAGTCGATATCGTGGGCCAGTCTGTAAGAGAACTTTTATTTTTTTATTAATACGATTTCCGTATGACGTGCTGAATTCCCAATTTTTCATATTTGATAAATACACTGAAATTTATTGTTGAGGGAAAGGTGACTTCTATGCGCATTTCACTGGTTGCTTAGGCCAGCTCATCAGGAAATCTTTTCCAAAGATTTTAGAAAAGCCAAAAATATTAAACAAATAAAATCATTAATAAAAACTGTACCATTATCGTGCGATTGCATTGCCTATCGACTTGTCGTGCTGAAAATTGTTCGTTGGCCCCAAATCAGCGGTTTGTCGTTTAAAATGCAAGCGAACGATAGCAGTCGATATCGTGGGCCAGGCTGTAAGAGAACTTTTATTTCTTTATTAATACGATTTCCGTATGACGTGCTGAATTCCCAATTTTTCATATTTGATAAATACACTGAAATTTATTGTTGAGGGAAAGCTGACTTCTATGCGCATTTCACTAGTTGCTTAGGCCAGCTCATCAGGAAATCTTTTCCAAAGATTTTAGAAAAGCCAAAAATATTAAACAAATAAAATCATGGATAAAAACTGTACCATTATCGTGCGATTGCATTGCCTATCGACTTGTCGTGCTGAAAATTGTTCGTTGGCCCCAAATCAGCTGTTTGTCGTTTAAAATGCAAGCGAACGATAGCGGTCGATATCGTGGGCCAGGCTGTAAGAGAACTTTTATTTTTTTATTAATACGATTTCCGTGTGACGTGCTAAATTCCCAATTTTTCATATTTGATAAATACACTGAAATTTATTGTTGAGGGAAAGCTGACTTCTGTGCGCATTTCACTGGTTGCTTAGGCCAGCTCATCAGGAAATCTTTTCCAAAGATTTTAGAAAAGCCAAAAATATTAAACAAATAAAACCCTAAAGCGAATAAGAATTATAAGCATTCTAAGTCTTACTTGTAACAATAGCAAAGCTTAAACAAAACACCAACAATAAATAGCATTTTTTTAAAGTTCTCCTTAGCAATAGACATAACCAATTATTTAAAAAGTTAATCTCTGGAAAGATATGTGGCAAGACATCTATTCAATATACGTCAGCAAACATTCTAAATGCATCCTCTCTAAATGCAACAATATCAAGCCTCAAAGGAGAATTACGTGTCGATATCTTAAACTAGCGCCGTCTTGGTCCAAAACAAATCGTTAAATCAGCCATAAGTACCATATTTCAGATTTTGCAAGATCTCTTGCTTTTCAGTTAATGATAGAGGGTACCTTTTTTTAAAACGAAACAATAGCCCCATTTACAATATTGTACAAATAGGCTTACATTGTACCGTTTGCAAAATGGTGAAGAATATTTTTACTATATACCAAAAAAATACATAGCAATGCACTGGCTACTTTTTTGTTTTTTAATTATATTTCCTCGACGTATGCAACACTTAGGCCCTAATTGTGTAAAACGCAACGCAACTCCAAAAATTACAATGAAAACAAAAGCAAAGAAATTCATAAAAGGTTTTAAAATTTCCAACGCTACAATATATGCAGCGTTTGAAATTTAAAATTTAATCTACATTTCTGTAGAAAGCAACTGAAAAATTATAAAATACTTTTGACCTTGTTTTTTCGTTAAATTTTATTTTTGCCGTTGCGTTGCGTTTAACTCAAACCGATAGCTGACACTCGCATACTAGTTGTAAAATATACACATGTGATTTCTGGAGAAGTATGATGTATCGATTTTGATTGACGCGTTTTATTTGGTCATTAAAAAAAAAAAAAAAAAATTCAGCAAATAGAATTATAAAGGGTGTTTTTTAATCCCGATAGAACTTACAATTGCGAAATTTACAACAAAAAATTATATGTTCATCAAAAATATTTTTTCTTTTAAATTATCAAACATGGCATTGTCAATTGTCAATTTGGGGCATATGACCACCGCGGCTATTCTTGACAAAGAGCATTTTGAGCGTCCAATTTTCGTTAAATTTTTAAGAATAAGGTAAAAAAAGTGAATTTCACAGACGTAACAAAGTCTATAGGGTCTTTTCGGATTGGTCTCACTCTATATGCGACAATTTTGTTTATTAACGTGCCGAACCACTTTGTCTAAATCTATTAATAATTATTTGCCAGAGTAAACTGATAAATGTCAGCAACTGTTTGCTGGGTTTATAGCAACTTACACCCTCTTAAGGTTTGTGAGTGGGAACGATGTTGACCACGTACACAACATCTACATGGGTATTTTCATAATATAAATAATAAACAATATCAATATATTCCAATATTATGCCATTCACTAATTAACCGTAAAAACAATCCAATATAATTTACTTTTGTGGTAAAAAGGAGAAGAAAAAAACTAAATTTTTATATCCACCTTTGGCAGAAGTCCTTGTGCATAAACGCTTGTCTATCCTTTTCGACGTAATTACGTATGTATTCAGCGTAAATATTAATGAAAAAATTAAATATAATAAAGAAATATGACTTGAAATAATAAGATTCTCGCAACTGGCAATAAAACCAATTTGGTATCTGCAAATAAATTATATGTATTTCAAAATTGGAATTGAAAAGCTACCATATTTTTTATTTCAATGTACGCCTTAAGGTAGGCAAAGTGTAATATGTATGTATTTGGAATGTGCACTAAAATAATCCATTGCAACATTTTACGAAAGAAACATTTGTAGCCGCTTTCTTTTAGCCAAAAAAAAACTAGCGAATTCGTTAGTATCT
Organism: Pollenia angustigena; assembly: GCA_930367215.1. Classification (NCBI taxonomy): domain Eukaryota; kingdom Metazoa; phylum Arthropoda; class Insecta; order Diptera; family Polleniidae; genus Pollenia; species Pollenia angustigena. Next base: position 17,709,732 of record OV884061.1, on the reverse strand, counting down.
AATTCGTAAATAAACAAAAAAGTTTGTAAACAATGATTTAAATTATTTGTTAAGTATTTTAACCAAAGTCAAGATGTTTTCTTTTTAATTTATATATGTATAGGTATGTAGAAATGGTTAACGACATCTATTAAAGGAAATAAAACAAAGCCAATTATAATTGTTAATGTCTGTTATTGTTGGTTTTTAATGGATTGTTACTACTCGTAGATAAATAGAAGAGAGTACTTATGCGATATAAACCAACAATGGGATTTCATTGTTTGATAAAATTAAAAATATATTTACTATTATCTCCCTTCTTCTAAGTAATAATACCCAGCAAACAAAATACTTAACATTATATATGTGACGCGGAAAATAGAAAGGGTTTTGCCATTTTAAAGATTTAAATACGTGTATCTTTGGTGTACCATCACTGAGCGTGTTGGTATTGGTCTCATTTGAAAGCGACTCATCTCAACCTTGTTGGTCAACCTGAAAACGCGCATAGGTCGTCCCTACCTCTTGTTTTGTGTAGTTGGTTTTAACTGTTGCCTTTACCTTACTGGTCCCTTTCTCTATGCGCTGTCACATATGATGATTTGATTATTTGATATCAAGCATAATAGTCCAAGGACAAACCATAATATGTAGAAGCCAGCTTAAGCCACTGTCAAAATAATGAGAAGCCCGTCAAATACATTTAAGAAAACAAAAGCAAGAATCCAAAATTCCGTTATAGCATTTTTTTATTGAGGTTAATATAAAAACTTAAATTGTCTGATTTCGAAATAATTTTTAATGGATCTACTTTTTTGAAATATACACGATATCTTGTAAAGAATTCTATAATTCTTTATTTGCTCTTAAATGGCTTTCAAACATTTAAGCTGTTGGAAAAGGCTGGATTTGTAACCACATTCGACTCTCGATATCTTGAAATTCAAGGGACCAGGGAAAATTTTCTTACAATCAAAAGTTTAAATTGCCAAAAGGCAAAAAATAAATAATGAACAAGAATTGGATTTAAATTTGAAATTTTTTATCTTAACCTTTTTCAGTTACATATGTATGTATGTACCAAAAACCCGAACACATTCACATTACAAGTTCAATTATGGATTCGAAAAATTTATATTATAGCGCGTAAGCGCGACCATTCATGAGTTGAATGAGTTTTTTTTAAATTTTGTGATTTTTTTCAAGGGCACTGGGAAACTGTTTAAATTATCGAGAGATTCAAATTAGCGGGTTCCGAGAGTCGACTGTATTCACAATATGCCTTTAAACGATTTTCAAACGTTTAAACTTTAAAAAAAGTTTAGATTTAAAATGTTTCTCAATTTGATATCAGATCCCCTTGTTTGCTGGGTGCTTGTATGTTTTTATTCGTTTCAAGAAAAGTTTTTATGTCTCTTTATAAGCACGTGTGCAATATGTCTGTCCATTTTTATTTAATATTTGTCTCATAGTGCAATTAATGTTTATTACTCGTGTAAATCTATTAATCAGTGATGCCGCCAAAGACATTGCTTCCAACTAAAATATGTTTTTCTTTTTTTCTCCCATGGAGCGAGGGAGAGGGTGATAAGGGGTAAAGAATGTCTGTGTTTAAAATTTGTTTGGGTGTCGGTTACTAAAACCAATAGACAACAAATAGATAATTTCTTTATAGGTTTCTAAAGTAGCATATACGAGTCTTAGAAGTATATGTAGCAATCAAAAGGGGAACGTACAGCTTTGTAAAGGTTACAACGATTTGAATATATCTACAGCCTGTTCATCGATTTCGAACGTTGACGTTCGCATAGAAAATAACATTCAAAACAAAAACAAATTTTAGAATTTTGTTTTTGTTTCAAATATAATTTTCTATGCGAACGTCGACGTTCGAAATCGTTAAACAAGCAGCTAATTTTTTTTGATAATATCTAAAATACATATATTTAAGGCCATACAATGAAGTCGCTTAGCTTAGCTTAGGTTTTATATTAAAATTACTAGAATTCTCATCGCATTTTAAAGATTTTTTCAAGCGACTTTGTTAATTTGTATTTTTCAAAAACAGGCATCGTTTGTTTTCAATTTATATATCGTCGGTTGATTATATAATTGTCGTATGTGGATACAAATTACATACGACAATTAAATAACCAACCGACGATATGTATGTACCAGAGTTGCGTGTTTAAGGGGTTTCCCCCAGACGTAGGAGGTTTTATTTTATTTGGGGGCAAATTTAGGGGGTTCCATTTCTTAGGGTGTTTCACTATTTGCTTTCTGAATTATAGCTAAGTATTTTTATATATGACAGCTTGTTTTGGTTGAGCAAAAATCGCTAGATTCCCGCTATGCGTGTCTGAAAATAGTTAGATCTTAAAGAAACATTTTGTTAAGTTTTGTGAAACTGTTTTTATACCCTCCACAACAATTAGTTGTGAAGAGGGTATATTAAGTTTGTCATTCCGTGTGAAACTTTTTTATTATTCATATCAGACCCCATAAAGTATACATATTCTGGATCCTTGGGTAATTCGATTAGCCATGTCCGTCTGTCTGTCCGTCTGTTGAAAACACGCTCACTTTCGAACCACTCAAAAGAAATGAACAAACTTGGTGCCAAATTGCTTGCAGTTATCTTAAACAGTTTGGGATTGAAATCCAGCAAAATCGGTTCAGTAGGACCAGAGCTATGAATCAAAATGTGGAACCACCACCTAAAAAAATTGATAATTTTGTTACAAAAAATAACATAAATGCTGGAACAAGGCACGGAATGAGATAAGATTTTGCAAAAATTTGTTTTATTTGACTAGAAAACACGCTGTTAAAGTTCGTGAAGATTCGTCTATAATATACCCTGAGCCCCAAATAAACACTACTCCCGGAAAACAGTTTAGTACGCCTAAAACCGTAAAAAATAACGCTAGCGTAACAAAATTTGGTACGTCACAGTTTTATAGGACTATAAATTACACTGTGAAATTTCGTGAAGATCGGTACGTAATTTACCCTAGGTCCCATAGAAACCCAACTCCCGGAAAACAGTTAAGTACGCCTAAAACCGCAAAAAATAATGCAATCATAACAAATTTTGGCTCGTCGCAGTTTTATAGGACTATAAATGATACTGTGAAATTTCGTGTTGATCGGTCCATAATTTACCCTAGGCCCCATATAAACCCTACTGCCGGAAAACAGTTTAGTCGCCTAAAACCATAATTAATAACAAATCGTCACAGTTTTAGATAATAATAACATCATACAGATATTACTCCTTAAACATTCAAACTGTCGGTGGAGGGTATCATAGATTCGGCACAGCCGAATATAGCACTCTAACTTGTTTTATATTGTTTGTTTTTTAAGGCCTTTTTCTTTAATTTTTGACAGCAGCTTAAGCCAGCTCATGCATATTATTGTTGGGCCTGAAAAGCACTATATTTTGCAACTGCTCAAGTTTGTCTTAATAGTAGATAATTTAGTATCAAAATTTTTTAATTTTTTCCTACTTAAGTTTCAGTTTTTCTTTTTTTCGTGAAATTGCAAAATTTACAAAATAAAGCTTTGAAGGCGAATTATTCATTAAATAAAAAGTGGCACTTTAATCTAACACCTAAAAATCTAAAACCTTTCAATTTCTTTACATAATTGATTAACACTTGATATATTTGAAAAAACTTGATTCCAATATTGATTCCAAAAAATGTATAAATATTTAAAAAGATTTCTACTAACTCTTCTTCATATATAATTTATACATATGTTACATGGTTTTTTAAACTGTTTAAAAATTGTGTTTTAGATATTTCATTAAATAAAAATATTCAAGAAACTATAAACAAAATTTAAATTGAGTTTAAATTTGGGCGGAATTTTTTCAAGATACGTAAAATTTAGGGAGGTTTTAAATTTTTTGAGGGGAAAAAATATTGCCTGGCAACACTGGTACGAATATAACAATAGCGAAATATACCGAAAGACTCAGAATAGTTTTTTGTAACTACATATTTTTATAAAACTTTAAGGTATAAAAGACAAAAAAATAAATTTTTAGGTTGTAATTGGCCAAATTATAAAGGTTTTCTTTTCGGACATCGCGAACAAAAATAAGTACTTTTTCTAGTAGAAAAAAAGTGGTTCTCTCGTCAAGTTCTCATTGTTTTTCTGCTTATTTTGTAAGCAAAGTTTTTGCTGGGATTAAAAAAGGTGAGAATTGTTCCATTATTTCACGCAGCCCCTATACAAGCTTCTTTGCGGAATTTAATTATGATGCTATTTAGATTTAATTTAATTCAAATTTATTTGATTGTAATCTAAGTCATCTTCTTCTTCTTTATTTGCCAATCCGTATTCGGATATTAGCGATCATACAATAATTATAAAGTAGCAATAATTTTTTTTTTTTTTTTTTGTTTTTATTCTCATCATATTATAGAGAGTTGTCTGTTCTTGGCTGCCCTCAGAAGACTACTTTCGTCTTGGTGACCTGTCCAATCTTGAAAGTTTTTCAACCACGTTATTTACTTTCTTCCTCTCGGGCATTTTCCTTCAATTTTGGCCTGTAAAATGGTTTGGGGTATTCTATATTTTCCATTTCGCATTATGTGACCCAAATAAGATATTTTCCGTGTTTTTATAGTTTTTATTATTTCACGTCCGATGTTCACACGCCTCAGCACTTCTTCGTTCGAAACGCGGTCAGTCCATGGAATCTTTAATATTCGCCGGAAAATCCACATCTGACACCTTTATCGTCCATGTTTCTGCCGAATATAGTAGTACGGACCACACATAACATTTTATGAAACGTATTTTTGTTGTTAGGCTTATGTCGTGACTAGTTAGTGTTTTACTATATGTCAAAAAGGCGTCTCTGGCCATTTCAATCCTACATTTAATTTCTCTAGACATATCCCATTGATCGTTAATATGAACTCCCAGGTATTTAAATGTTGAAACTTTTTCTATTGTGGAATTGTTTATCCGTATTGAAGTATTAGTTTGGATCTTTTTTCTGCTCACAATCATGTATTTCGTCTTCTTAATGTTAATTTTTAACCCATATATCTCGCTAGTTTGCATAAGTGCATCTACTAATTTCTGTAATCCCGGTAAGCTGATTGCTAGTAATGTAGCGTCATCTTACTAAATTTTATTAGAACCTGTCCGTATTCGATAATTTCTCCAATACAAATACTACTCTCGAAAATGGCTTTTAATGCCAAACCTTCCATATAAATGTTGGTATTGACAAAAAAAAAATTTGTTCTGGGTTTATGATTGCCCATCGGTTCGAAATAGGCTACATCCTCAAAAAATTTGTTTTAAATACTGTGGCTTAGGGTACCATATGTCGGGCTAGACCGACTACACTCTCTTACTTGTTTCTATATGGCATTTGAAAACGATAAATTTTAGACGACAGGCTAGTTTCTTATTGAATAAAGGTCAAATCGATCGATTATTTCACCTAGTCCTCCTGTGTGTTTTAAATTTAACGTAATTTTATTTATTCATTATTTCACCTGGCCCCCACTTAGGGTTTTGGTACGATGGGGTGCCCCCAAAACAAGTAATGGTAATCAAATTGAGCTCGAATATTCTCCATTCATAAGATTTTATTAATTTTAAAAATCATCAAGATCGACTGCTTCCAGTATAAGGATTTTGACACGATACCATATCGAGCCTTTGGTGCAAGATCGTAGTAACTCAAAATTTGAATTTTTTGAGCTGGGTATGCAGAAACGATCTTTGGGAAATTATGATTATGAAATTAAGATTATGGTTCTATCTCTAACTGTTCAGATTTTACAGCTAAAAATTTCTTTATTGCCTCTAGCTATTTTCAACCATATTTATATTAATATAAAAAAAATATTTAATATTATTAATAATTTTTCACCTTTTTTTTAATTACAAAACATTCCTCTTTATTAAAAAACTTGTAAAAAAAATAACTTAAGTAAACGGAACTACTATTAAAAAGATGGCTTAAAACTTCAAATGCATTTTTCTCAGTTCACGATTTTTTGAATGAGCTTGGAAACAATTGGCCTTTCAGTACAATTGTGAAGGGTATTTATGTTTCAACACAGCCGAATATAGCAATTTTTATTGTTTTTTTTTTTCTTACCCACTTTTTTATGACAAATAACCAGGAATAACTAGGTTTTCGTAAATCTGTGAACACAAGCATTAAAAACTTAACACGATTTCGGCAAAGCATTTTTAAATTGAAAAGCCGTTGCCCAAAATCATACAATTAGAATTTTAAAATATTTTAATTTTTAATTAAATTTTAAATGAAACAGCAATTAGATAAGGAGGAGTTGAAAGTAATAAGTCAACTTTTTTATAGCTCGACTTTAGCTGTTAATGCTTGTGGGCCCCGTAATATCGGTTCCTTATATGCCGATTATTTTTGTTAAAAAAAAAACACCTTTATACATACTTTTATATATAATATTTTGCCTACTTCTGGCAACACTGGGTATAATACATGCACACATACAAAATAATACTTACATACATTCCTATGTTTGAGTGCTTAGGTAGATCTTACGTGTATATAAGAAACAAGTTGTTTTCCATTCTAATCGTAATGTTCCATCAGGCATGATTTTGTGCGTTTGTTCCACTTTGCAGCAGTTAGTTCACGTGTCATTCGGAAGTGTGAACATTTTGAGATTAAATGTTGCTGTTGTAGTTTGTTATAATATCGTTAAAGTTGTTGTTTGTATTCTTTCTATTCAACTAATGGGTAATGTCTCCAAATGACCATAAAAAGGGTCGCTAGCTAAAACGAAAAAGGAGACAGGACACCAAACAGGAGTGAATCTTTTCAATTATAGCCTGTATTGAGTTTTACCACTCACCGTACTGTTTCTTCCTCTTCAATACGGTTAAGTTGTGCGGAAAAAAATTTGACGTCATCAAAAATTAGTGTGTTCATTAAAAGTCTAATTAGCCTCTTTTAATTCTGGGTTTATCCAATTATATTTTACTCATTTCAGAATCAAACAACATCTTTTCTTTACAGGAAGTGTAAAAAAATTAACATGCTACTCGTTCATTTGTTTTAAAAAAATGTTATCAATTATCGACCTACTTACAAAGGAAAGGTAGTCACTTTTGTACATAAATTTAAGAAACAAAAAAAAAAATAGTTTTTGAAGTTGGAAATTATTGCCAAGTAGAATTTTCAGAGGGGGTTTCAGGTCAAGCGATGGCGAGTTATTGGGATATGTGAAATATTCTGAAAGTCCCTTGATATTTCCTTCATCGGCGTAAAATCAGTACAGCCAGGAAAGTGTGTGTTCATCAAGATCTCAAGGGTTTCCTGACTGTTAGCGGTCGTAGCCGACTTCACTGCAGAATTTTCTCCATAGTAGACTTTCACCCCTTCTAATGAGATTTTCAAACCCATTTATGCAGGACTTGTAAACAGTAAAGTCACTATGACGTTTTTTTTTTAACCTCCACTGTAGGCAACTATAATATTATTCCGTAAGACACAAAGAGCAACAATAAAATCATTGTAGTATAGTCGAGTAACCAGATTACTTTAAAATTTTCTCCAAATGAAAAGAGCCAAAATATATTTAAAAAAAAAAAAAAAAACAAATTGTGAAAAATGAAAAAAGTGCTTTTTTTAATAAATCTATATCTTATAAATGATCAAAAACTAATGGAAAAAGAGAAGCTCCTTCGAAAATGGTGGGTGATGAGGGCAAACGGAATCAGAAGATCATTTAACATAAGAATCAGCTGAAATTGTGTCAGCACTCGATACTTTTCTGCTGACCAGTGTTATCAACGTAATAACCGATTCTCATAATTATTACTTGGCAAACTTAATTTATATGAACAGACCTCTAACCAGCCGAACAAGGACCATCCGTCTCTTTGGTCGATTGAGAATAAGATAAAGTCAAGGTCTGTGCAACTTTTTTGGTATTATATGGGACAGATAACATTGAAATATTTTGCATTGCAGAATGCATTTAAAAAAGCCAGTTGCTTTGCAGTTGACGTTTTAGAATTCATCCATAATTCTTACAAATATCAAAAATTAATTTGCAAAATAAGTCAGGAGACTTTATGGAGTCACTATATGGAGTGCTTTGTACCACCAAGCTCTGTGCGGAAATTTTTAACGTTTAAAGTTCGAAAATCCTGTAAATGTATATAATAACTACAAAAGTCATTGGTAACTTACAAATAGAACAATAACACCTACATACTTTTGAAGATTTGTAGTGACAAGGCAACTTTACTTAATTAGGCCATTTAAATGATAAAATGACTTCTAACGAACAGTTATTCCGCTATATGCCTTTTAATTTCCTTTTAAGCTTATGAAACAGGACATAAAACATTTTTAATTGTTGTACAAAATCATTCCATGTAGAAAAAGCCCTTTAGTGTAAAAGCCAACAGAAAAACACAAGACATACAACTGAATGACTGAATAAGCACTAACTGGGCTGATAGTGATCTAAATGAAAAAATAAATAAATTACCATTTACATGCAAATGAAAGAAAGTGGTGAAATTGTGAGTTTTAAGATGCGATTGTGAGTGAAGGAACGTGTGATTCAATAAATACAAAAAAAAGAAGGAATTACCAGGATTGTGTCAGCCACCGCTTAGTGTTTACAATATGCAATATCATCTTTATATAATTAACTTTTTTCTTCTCCTGTCTCTTTTGCTTAAAAACCATTTTTTTGTTTTTACAAAATTATGTTTTACTAGAGGTGTACGTGTGACGTGAATATTTAGTGTTAAGCGTGCATCACTCGTGGTTGTAATTACTCTAACTATTAATCACACGTAAGAGAGTGAGCGTGATTGGAATGAATTGTTTAAAAAAATCACACACGATTTCTAACGCACTCAAAACAAAGACTTTCTTAAGAAACGGTTCCATACATCTATGTAAATTTAAAAATATTTTTATATACAGTGGAGTTCGGTTATAACGAGCACCGGTTATAAGGAATTATCCTGTATAACGAACAATTTCTCCGGTCCAAACAGCTTTGCATCAACATTTCATATACTTTAGTATGCTTTTATCGAACTGTTTTTTAAGACCTAGAAATGAAACTACATGGAATTTTATGCGCTTAAAACGAACAATAAATTGCCCATAATTTGCATTCCAAACAATCCAATTAGTGTTGATAAATTCCACTTCCCAAGATAATACAACGGTTTCTCTATAGACTAATATGATATACATAAAAATAATATACAGTCAGAGACTTGCACCGTCAAGTTTTGTCGGCGGTGGCGGCTTGCAAAAATATTGTCGGCGGCGGCGGCTCAAAGCCGACTTAAACTAAGGCCAATTTAAAAATTATTTCTTTTAAACCAACTTAAATTAAATTAATAAAATTAATTTGCATATATACTTATTTTAATGCTTGTGGACTATTATCTATTCCTAAATGAGATTTAAAATTTTTACCGCAAAACCTTTGAAAATATACAAGGACTATATCTTACTCATTAACTTTTTCATTTATTAAAAAAAAAACTGTTTTTTTTTATAAATATAAAAAGAATGGAAAAAAAAATTTTTCTAGTTTTGGTTATGCATTTCTTGTAGTGAATATTCGATTAACCCATTAAAGACTGAACCCCGATTTCGTAATACGATTTTGATGAAATTTCACACATTTGATATTATGGGCATTTATATTGACATTGCGTTTTTTTTTTATTTTTACCTGTCAAACCTTGGCCCCTAGACCATGGGTATTTTTCTACCCACTTCGCTCTTAAAGAGTTCTAAAACACAAGATTTTTTGAAAACCAAAAATTAATAAATTCATTTATTGCATGCTTTGATGTGTGTGTTGTGTGCTTATTTCACTCTGTACGTTGAATCTGTCCCAGCGGGAAAAGGAAGAAGTACGGATGCCTTCTAGAGGGCCTTTGTATTCCTTCTTTTGGATGAAAAGGATGGTTAAATTTTAAGGGCCGAAGTTGATTTTAATAAAACACCAATTATGTAGGAAGTTATTGTCATTTATTTTTATTATGAAAATATTGGTATGGTTCAGTCATGTATGTAACAAAATATCGGCCAAATGGCCGCCGCGACCTCGGCGGTACACCTCCATAAGGCATAATTGAGGTTATATGCCGTTAATGGGCCGAATTATCTCATCCTTTAGCTCTTGAATTGTTGCTTGCTTATCGACGTACACCTTTTCTGTCAAATAACCCCAAAGAGAGAAGACCAACGGTGTCAAATCAAATGATCTTGGCGGCCAATTGACATCGTCACCACGTGAGATAACAAGGCCATTTAATTCGTTGCGCAAAAGAGCCATTGTTTCGTTAGCTGTATGGCACCGTCCTGTTGAAAGCACATATCGTCCACATCCATATCTTCCAATTCGGGCCATAAAAATTTCGTTATCATCTCACGATAGCGAACACCATTCACAGTAACTGCCAGACCGGCCCGATGATGCCGCCAGCCCATAAGCCGCACCAAACAGTCACTCTTGGGATCGCATTGATTTTTCGACAATCACTCTTGTATTATCATTCGCCCAAATGCGGCAACTCTGCTTATTGCCGAATCCACTGAGGTGAAAATGTGCCTCATCACTGAATCACGAAGTACTCGATGTGCATTTTGATTTGAACGCCCATATTAATAATAAGCCATAATAAGGTGAGGTTCACATTCAACATTGGCCCTTTACAAGGCTTGCTCGCTTTATTCCACTTTCATATTTTTTTACACACGATGTCATTGCTCTCGTTTTTTTTTTGCAGTTACATAAGAATGGCAACGAGATCAAAAAAAATTATTTTGCTTTTGCTTGTGCGAAAAAACATAACAAAAAATGTTACTCCTTCTCTTCTCTGTTGTCATAGAAGGGAATGTGGAATGTTTTATATTTTATACGAAAGAGCCGAGGCCTTCTTACTAATGCTTTGGATGCTGCTATGGTGTCTGCCAGGAATTTACACTGCATGCTAAGAAAACCTGAATTATCTCCAATCATGAGCCAATTTTATTTCATGTGAGGGTTCTTGAAGCATTGGTGTAAGAGAAAAAGTTGTCACAAATGCACAAGAAATGGCAAAGTGCATGGAGAGCTTTGACCATATGATAAGCCATATTATTCAGCTTAGCCGTTTTGGACAATGTGAAGCAAAACTGAGTTTGGTTGTACAAAATGCAAATTTTAGTTACACCCAAGGGCTTGTTTTGCACATTTTCATGCTGGTGTCCCAAAAAACATTAAAAATATAAAATTATCTCAATAATCGACCACAGTTGTGATAATAATTTCTTTATTTTTTACTAATAAATAGTTCATTTTACATAAAACATCGCATTTTTACTTGCCAAAAATTAAAAAAAAGCTATGTGTTTTGAACCCTCTGACAGCGAAGTGGGTATTTAAATACCCATCTCATTGAATCAAACCTGTGGTCAACGTTATTGGCCCAATTTAGCTAATATTTTCTTCTAAAGCAGAGCACACCTAAGGCTAAAAGTCACCAAGAGGGTTTTCCGATTTTCCACTCTCCCAATTTTCCAGAGCCGTTGTCGTTCACTTTTTCCAAATATTTACAATTGCTAACTTTTAAGCCGCTAACTTACCCAATTAAAGGGGGCAAAATTTAAATTCAAAAATTTGTTTAAGTAGTCTTATCCTTTCTTTATCTATCTGTAAAAACCAATTTCCGATACCTCTTACCTGAAGTTGGCCAGAATTTTTCTACGAAGGCTCTGTTTTTGGGTATTTAAATACCCATCCGTCCTTAATGGGTTAAATGACTGTGACCGGCGGCTGATTTTAAGCCGACTTTAGTCGATAAATGTTCGGCGGCGGCGGCTGTTAAAAATAATGGGCAGCGCGACTCAGCCGTCAACGCTCAGGTCTCTGTATACAGTCCATGTTAATTTTTATTTTCTTAAATCATTCAAAATGGGCCATTTTGGGGGGCCATTTTGATTTAAAATTAAATAATAAATATATTTACATTTGTATATAAACATCTTTAAATGTATTATTATTATGTTCAATAAAAATAATATCACCAAATCATTTGGATCATCATTAGCTGAGTTCAAATTATCCATAAAACAGTTTTAAAGTAATACAGTGCACACAGAAAAAAATACCAATGTTAAATTAACATGGCGAAATGTTGATTGAGAATCATGGTAAATTTCTGCAAAAGTATGCCCTTTATTTAAATTTATCATTATTTCATATTAATTTTAAATGAAAAATATTAAAATAACTGTTAAAACTGTTAAAATAAGATTGTTCAATATTGAATTAAAATCGAAAGTTTATCTTGTTATATTAACAAGTATGTACATTTTTTTATTTTCATGTTTAAAATATTTTTCTTTTTTTTTTTCTTTTTCATTATTTATTTATTGAATCTTCATATATTAAATATGAACTAACAATAATTAATCAAATCTTAACCTAATACGTTATTTTATCGCCTGCCAGTGCCAGACAAAATTTTCTTCATCACGGGTTATGTTCACTTTTATAGGTGTTTATCGCTCATCTAATTGGGTAAGTGCTGCAGTGTCTCTTCTTCTTAAGCGAGTGTGGCCGCCATGATTTAAAATATTTCGAGCTAGTGGATTTGGGTGTTGTTCAAGCCTTTTTAAATATTTTATTGCATATTTTTGTAATCATAGTTTTAACTAATGGCACATTGAGATCCTTATGAATGTTTGAGTTTTTAACATTCCAGGGAGCGGCTGTGATTATTGGAAGAAGTTTATTTTGGCGCCTTTGAATTTTGTCGATATTATAGGCCGATGCAGTGCCCCATAGTTGAATACCGTAGCACCAGATAGGCTTTAAGAAAGAGTTGTAAAGTAGAAGCTTGCAATCGAGACTAAGGACAGAATTTCTTCCAATAAGCCAATGAATTTGAATGGCTTTTAGTTTCATTTGAGTTAATTTTGCCTCTATATGGCATTTCCACGTTAATCGCTGATCCAGGTGTATACCGAGATATTTTACATGCGAATGTTGAGGAATTATTTGATTATTGTTTGTAATAGGGGGGCAAGATTCCCGGCGCAAAGTGAATGTTATATGTACGCATTTTTACTCATTGACCATTATCCTGCATTGTCTTAACCATATTTCTAGTTGAAATATATGATGCTGTAAGTAACGTGATGCTTCATAACGATTTTCGTGGACGCTTAGAAAAGCTGTATCGCCTGCAAATGTTGAAGTTTGTGTATAGTTGCTTGTTGGCATGTCCGAAGTATAAATTAAGTATAATAGGGGTCCCAGGATGCTGCCTTGTGGGACTCCAGCGGCAATGGGCTGAGGTGAACTTAAGAAATTTCCTTCTTTAATAATAAATTGACGACCGACTAAGTAACTTTCTAGCAGCTTGTGTGTGTTTGCTGGTAAATTTTGCTTCAATTTATGTAATAAGCCTTCATGCCAGACTTTATCAAAAGCTTGCGAAACATTGATGAAGAGTGCTGAGCAATATTTCTTTTCTTCAAATGCTTTTCTTATGACATTTACTATTCGATGAGTCTGTTCGATTGTGCTGTGTTTTCTTCTAAATCCGAACTGATGGTTTGGAATACATCTATTTTCACTTAAAATCGGTGTTAATTTTGAAACTAATAATTTCTCAAACAGCTTTGACATATTTGATAATAAGCTAATAGGCCTATAAGACTCAACTTTTGTATGATCTTTACCTGGCTTTGGTATCATGGTAACTAAGGAAACCTTCCATTTTTCAGGATAGTATTCAAGGCGTAAAATAGCATTAAAAATAAAAAGAATAATTTTCTTTGCTATGTGAGGTAGCTCTAAAAGCATTTTATTACTGATTTTATCAATACCAGGTGCCTTCTTAGTGTTTAAGTCACAAATAGCCTTTCCGATTTCTCTTATCTCAAATCTGAGGGGAAAAGCTGCTCTAGTAGCAACAGGTGGTAACTCGACCGCAATATTGTGAGATATATTTGTGGTAAATACGTTTTTTAAATGATTGACAAACAGATTTCCTTTTTCAACATCATTTCTTGCCCAACTTCCATTCAAGTTTCTTAATGGTGGTTTAGAGACAACTGGCCTTTTGAGGTTTCTAGCTGCACGCCATAATGAGTAGTCTGATTGTGGGGTTGCATCAAGTTCCTTAAGATATTTTTCCAGAGAAGCCGTTTTCTGAGCCTGCAGTAACTTTCTTAGTCTTTTTGTACACTCTTTAAGTAAGTTCTTAAGTTGAGGGGATCTGTGCAATTGCCACTCTCTTCGAGCCCTCCTTTTTTCAGTCAAAAGATGCTCGACATCTGTGGAATATATTTTAATAGTTTTTGTTTTTTTGGTGGCAATATTGGAATGCTGAACAGCTAGTTTCAGAAAACTGTCAAAATTGTCAATAGAGCGATCTACATAATCCGGTGTATGTTTAAAATATGTTATAAAAAGAAGACAGTTCCCGTATTATTTTAATTAAAATTATTTAGTTAAATAGTACATCAAGTTTTCAAAGTAGAATGATGACGAAAACCATATCGGTCGATTCTGCTGATGCTTCTGTTAACAAAGGGGAATACAAAATAAATGAAACATGTGTTACAGGGGTAAGTGTTTTGACTATTCTTACATAAATCCATATGTTGTCTCTGAAGCTTCTTCACACTGTTACATCACACTCAAACGAATTTGATTCTACATGAAATTCACGTTGTTTCAACTTGAAACAACTTTCATTCCACGTGATTCGGATTGTTTTTTCAATATAAATGACATTTTGCTCTAACTTTACTGCAATGTTAAATTTACTTGAATTATAGGTTTTTTAAAAGAAAAAAATGTTGCGTCGCATAAGTGTACTGCATTCAGCGTTACCATTGTCAAGTTTTTCCGGTTTTTGCAAGTTGTTTGAGATGTCAACAAGTTTGTAATTTATATATAGCTTTTATTTAACCTTGTTTAATTTAATAACTGTTTTATTTTTTATTCAAGCTCTAGGTCTTTTTAATATTTAATTATTTATTTTCAATATTTAGCTAACCTTTGGATAGCATGGCTGGGAGGGCTATGACCATAAGAAAGTTTTACCATCTTCGTCCTCGTACTTAATTCAGACCGAGTTTCTTTTCGATCTTTTATTTTTTTTTTTTATATTCCCACAGTTAACATTGGTAACTTTAAGCTACCTTTCAAATTTAGTTTTTAGCCAGTCTAAAGGGAGACAAGAGCACCACCCCATTGCCCTGAGCACGGTCGGAAGAATAGGTAGCGTTGGTCTCCCAAAAGATAGGGCCGAGGGCTGTAACGATCCATGCTGCACTCGGCCCAATGTTCCCATTCAACTCTTATGTATGAATTGCAATATTTCTCTATAATTTGGTATGTATTATATAAGGATTTAAAAGAGTCGAATATTTTATGCAATTAAAATGAATTGTGGAGCTACATTAATTTAATTTATACATTTAATTTTAATACTTAATAGTTTCTTAAAAAAATGGCGAAAAATGGTTTGACAACTTAGAGGATTTAAGAATACGCATTTGCTGTTTGTAAATTATACGAAGAAATTTAAACCTGTATAAATAATCAACTTTTTATTTGTTTATTAGGTATAATTTTGTATCAATATCACATTAAAAATTATTTTCAATATCTTTTAATGTTTGAAGCTGTTTGCTTAGTAAAAAAAATAACATTAGGATTAATTAAATAAAATTTTTTATTTCTTCGACCTTTTTTATTAGGATTAATATTTTGGTTGTTGACTTAACCCTCTAACCGGCAAGACCGTAAAAATGATCGGATGAAGCCCATATTTTTTTCGGAAGTATATATAACCAAAACAAACGTTAGTTTTAATTTTCAGGTGTGAAAAACATTTTGGACAGACGCCAGGTGAAAAAATTTAAGACCGTCTACAGACGGTATTGCCGGTTTGCATGTAAAAAAAAGCACAAAAAAATTTGGTTTATAGAAAAGGTTTTATTAAGACAAATGAGAAAAAAAGTTAAAGTACATATTATTTTCGGTAGTCCCAAAAACAATTTTTATCAATCTAACCGCATAAGTGAAAATCGCATTTGGAACGACTTGGGTGTCCGATTTCTTGCAATGTTTGCACCTTTTTTTTTTTTGCTATTCTGTCCACCCAAATAGGAAAGTGATCGACACCATCGAACCGAACATCAGCAACTTGATGAATAGCTTTTTTCCCAACATCTGATGTGCCTTGATGTGGTGATAAAGGCTCATCGAGATTTTGAGCAGATGGTCGCCCTACAGACCGTTTATTTTTGAAGGAAACGAGGCCAGCAGCTATTTCTTCACAAAAATCTGGAAGCTGTAAGATTGGTTCTTCATTGGAGACATTATTGGAAGCATTGGCATTCTCCGTGTGTAAACGTTTGTATAAAATGAATGCATTTGTAGAGGCCATATCCAAAAAATGAGAGAACAATCTAATCATAATGTTTCGAGTTTTAGCTCGAATATGGTATCGACCCATGAGACCATCCATGAGATCTACTACCCATGTGAGCATTGTATTCTCGGTTGATTTGAGGGCAGTTTATTTCTATAAATTTCTTCTGCTTTCTATCATATCGAGGAGCCTTTGATTTTTGTTCATAAGAATTGGTTCTTTCAAAACGTTCAATACCGACATATGTCGATGCCAGGCGGACACATTTGTTATCTCTCCATAAAACAGTATTCACATCAACTCCATGAATTGAAGTCATGTATTCTATGCAAAACCCTCGCTGCTCTTTGTTCACTTCTCTGTCTGTCGGCAGCTTACACCCTGGAATACGATTTGCTATAAATACAAAAGCAAATCATGATTAACAAGAAATATGATAAATATGAAAGAAATATGACATATCGCCTCGAAAGACCACCTCTTTCACATGCAAGCAAATCGAGCGTTTTCGCCAAACAAATTTGGAGAGCTCTTTGGAGTTTTTAGATATTTCATTTAAAACTGTTTATAAAAATATATAAATATTAATAAGAAAAGCTTAACACCGCCATACCTCTAACAAAACCGCCAGGATTCGGTTGAACAGATGGTCCAGTAGCTTCAGTTATTAGTAATGGAGATCGGGCTCTTTTGAATTTTGAAGATGCTTTTGTTGTGGTTGCAGCTGATGTCGACGGTTCTTGTGTCGCAATGGTTTCGAGCGTTGCTTCGTCTTCAACGACAGTTACATCAGCCATTGTGCTCAAATTTAGTAAAAAATTAATTGCCTCTACAAAAGCATAAGCGGTGTCGGCTCTAGCCATATTTTGAACACATTCTTATATGGACTGTTCTGCATTCGCTGGCAATGTATCAGTATCGATATTGTCCAAAACATAGGCAGCGTTAGCCCAGCTGTCTGCGCGATCAAAACTTGTATTTGTTCTGTCTACAGAACTTTCTACAGAATCGATGAACTCGAGCAACTGTTCATCAGACATTTGATCCAAATTGATCTTTTTTATAAGCACGCTTAGTAAGAACCATCTTTAACCCAGTAGTTTAATAAAAGCGTGAAAATAATAAAACAATAAGCAAACAATAGTGTTTTTAAAAACAAAAGATAAAAATAACAATGAAAAATAGCGGGGCATATTTGTACACATAAACCGGCATGACCGTCTAAAGACGGTCTTTGCTTTTTCGTTTTAAAAACACAATATTTTAATTTTTTTCACATTAAATACATTATTAAACTAAAATAAAACATGTTATCTACTTACCGTAAAATTATGAAGTCGATCGCTTTACTCTAAATTGGTTTTTTTAATAGTTAAAAAAAATTAAATTTGCGAAATAATTTTCGATTAGTTGACTTTTTGCACTTGAAAAATCACGGCTGACAAATGACTTGACAGAATGTGTTGGTAAGCTTACATGATGTAAAAAAGTGATGTCTAAAGACAATTTTCATACAAAATGGAGCCCAAAAATCGAAGACCGTCTTGAGACGGTCTTGCCGGTTAGAGGGTTAAACTTAAATAAAAAACTCAAAAATGTACAAAATGCCTTATTTTTTTATTATTTTCATGTTTCTTTTTAATTAATTTAAAATACAATTGAAAATGCATATAAAAATTAATATTGAACACCAATGAAAATACGTATTATGCCCGTAATTTCTACAAAAAGAAAGCTGGTCGTGCTCGTAATTAACAGTTATCTTTACCTTTTTCAACATTTATTTGGCCAACGCAGCTTTTACACCAAAGGTTTCTATACACAGCTAGATTTCTCTCTGTTGAAATTACGGGCATTAGAATCATTGAACTTCATTGGTTTTAATTTGCACTCACTCAAATGAATATTTCAGATCAATGAAAATCCTTATTCATCCCTGAACTTTTAATGAATTGCCATATATGTACAAAATTAAATAGGTTTAAATTGTTTTCAGATATATTTTCAGTCTAAATTTTTCTAAAAATACATTATAAATATACATACATACATTTCTAAAACATAAGAAAGTAAAAAAGTCCACCTCAATTAGGAAGTGTCATTGAAAGTAATTCTGTGGCATTTTGACAAAACATCTTAAGTCGAGATAAGATAGAAAACAGTTTTTAAAAAAATCTCGGTGAAACAATCATTTTTATCAAATAAAAAAATAAACCAAAATTAAAAAAAAACTTCGTTTATAATACAAAATTTTAAAATTCGGATGACATTTTTTTCAATTTTTTTAATTTGACTTAAGATGTTTTGTCAAAATTCCACAGAATTTAATTCTAATATAAGTGATTTATAAATTTTTTCATACGCAATATGAAATCTTAAGGGTTCTTAATTTAATATTTTATTTTTTTAAATTGATTTAACATAGAAGATACTTTGAGAAAATTCTATTTGAAAAACTCAATGAAAAATATGAATTTTTCTAAATTAATTCTGAAAATAATGTTGGAAAAGCTTTTAAAAGATATTCTTAAGCATTTTTGTATATAAAAATTATCATAAATATGGAAGGTGGAATTTTCAAACTAAAATCTTCTAAAGTTTCATTAGTTTTACCTTTGAGTTAGTGTTTCTAATTTCCCGGACCTTTTCTATTCCCGGGAAACGAAACAAAAAAAAATCTTATTCCCGGGAATTTTTTAATGACACAATGATTTCATTCAATGAATAATAACTTATAAATAAATCTTTACTACAACAGTTTAAAAAAAATCAACTTTATTTATTCCACACAAAACAATATTAATTAAAAAAAAAAAAACAAAACCAAATAAATTCATATGTATATATTATTTATGTTTGGGAGATCAAGAATAATTAAAATATATAAATACTTAGTAGTTATTATAAATAATTTAATAGCAACTTGCTAAAATTATTAATATTTTAAGAAAAAAATTTTTAATATTAATAGAGCATTTAAAAGCTCATCAGAGATTCTACTTCTAATCCTTGCTGATATATTCACCCCTATCGCAAACAACTTCTCCCATGAAAATATTCCCATATTTTTTTATTTCGTATTGTGAATGATTCCCATAACAAATTTTTTGGGAATGAATTCCCAAACATAAAAAATTTGGCATCGCCAATGTTTACTCCCGCGAATTTTTTTAATAAATAAATTCCCAACAGGTGTTGATGTGAACGAGAAGGGAACATGTAAATTTTAATTTGTATTCTAAAGTAGGACCAAGGCGAATTGACTTTCAGGTGGCGTTGAAAACACAGCTGTGCTACTTTTTTTTTAAATTAGAGAAAGGAATGCCAAAAGTTACTTGTGTTTTTGACTTATCGGCCAACGAAAGCAGCAACAAAATACATTGTTGTGTTTTTGGTGTTGTTAATTGTTGTAGTATCGACACCACCGTTTACATGAATTCGCCTTGAGTAGAACTAAATTAAATTACTTTTACCTTTTATTGAAAGAGTGTACATAAAGAAAATGAAGATAAACACTGTTCATTATTTATTTTAATATATTTTTATTAGTATTTTATTTTGTATATTTTTCTTTCACAATACAAGCACTGACAAGTTACTCATAATAGATACTTTTGTTAACAAAGCACTGACAAATAATTCACAATAGAAATTTTTACTCCCAAAATATTTGCGATACCAATTTGTTGGGGATGGGAATTAAGGTTTGATCCCATATATCATATTCCCATAACATTCGCGATAGGGGTGATTGTCTGCTACCGAAAACGCCCTCTTGCTTTCTACAGATGTTGGTTTTATAGAGAGCAGCGCATCATACAAAGATTTTAAATTTGTTGTCCTTTTACCCGTGACTTCATAGACGTCAAATTCTTTTTTTTTTTAAATATATTTTCAGGCTTTTGAATCTTCTTCACATGAATTTGTTAGAATCTGATATTGCCTTTTCAAGGTGTTCTTTAAAGGTAGTAGATGGTTCATCATCTGGTGTTGGGGATGGTGAATCGTGATCATTTTCTTCTCCAAAAAGCCTTTTAGACATTTCATCAGCAATTAAGAAGACTGTTGGTTTATAAGCGTAGGAAAAATAGTTCGATTTGTAGTTCTCAGAGTCATTTAAACATTTTAGCAAAGAATATATTTTTATTTCTCGTCTTTGATTTATGCGAAATTTTAAAGATGCTAATAATTTAGTTGATAGAAAGTTATATTTGTTACCCAATTCTTCATAAAGCTTTTCGATAATAATTTCTGCAATCAATAAATTGCTATCTCTTCGCCCAAGGGCCTGCACTGTAACTTTAATTGGATGAAGCACGTTGTATAAATTATTTAAAATCGGAATATAGTCATCTTTCCACATATGAATTAAAGTAAAGTCTATTAAACATTTTTTAATGCAATTTTTCGCTTTCAGAAAATTTTCTAGCATAGAAAGAATTAAATTCCAGCGAGTCCTTATGTCGCACCCCAAATGAATTTCTTTTCCTGTTTCTTCTTTCGCATACCGTTGCAAAGAAGATGTTTTCAATGGACTCATTTTAAAAAGCTTTATTATTTTTCTTGTATTTTTTAAAATATCAGAATATTTTGGAACTATAGTGTAATAAGGCACTTCAAGCTCTTCGTTGCAATCGGAATTGTCTGAGTATTCGGATAATTAAATATTTTCATTTCTTTTATAAAGTACGTCAAAAAATTCCAGGTACAGGGCTATTTTTAACAAAACATTTCATAACGTTTGGCCCGTCACTAATTGTACATACAATGTGTTTGTGAAAATCTAAGTTAAAAAGGTGTAAATGTTCCTCAATCATAGCTTTGATTTCAAGAGCTCCACATCTGCCTGGAATGTACACAAACCCTAAGTTAAGCATTTTATTATTTGGTCCGTACAGATTTACATATGTTAAGATAATGTCTTTGTTTATCGCTGGACCACTCATCAAACACAATTGAAAAGCTACCATTTTTTCCACTATCTTCCCAATGTCTGATATTATTTCTTTTTTCACTTTTTCCATAAAAGATAATATACTTTTTTTATGGTAGTTGCAATTTTTGGCAAATCTAGACCTATTTGCTTAAGTGATTCTCTTATAAAATTGCTTTCAGTTATTACATGAATAGAAAATACATCTACAGCCGCCAATCTTGATAAAATTTCCTCTAAAGACTTTTTAGGTTGTAAATATCTTGCAATGCCTGAAGTAGTTGCAGAAATTGCACAAGAAACGTCTATAACATCTGCCTCCATGGTTACATTGTGGACTTGTCGCAAATGTCTGAGCAAACCACTTGCACAGCCACCTTTGTATGTAAGCCTTTTCGGACAAAGCGAACATTGCGCGTAATCGTTGGTTTTAGCAAAATATTTCCACACTACAGATTGGGTCGACAGCTCAATTTTAGCCAACACTCACAATTTTGTATTGCTTTCCAATAAAAATATCTCACAATATACAACATGACAAATTCCAAAAAAGTTAATTTGAAATTCCCGGAAAAAATTTCCCGGGATTTTTAAAAAAAGGTCCCGGGATTGCCGGGAATTCTTTCCCGCGTAGAAACTCTAATATATATATAAATATAACAAGTGAGAGTGCTTTATTCACCATGGTGCGATAGGGACAGAAAGTTATATTAATTCCATTCTTTAGATGTATAACTAAATCCATTTTGTGCCACGCACGGTTTATCAATCCCAACCACATTGTGTCAGCTGTTGTGTATTGATAACCAAAATGCTTGTGCCTAATTTAGAAACTTTGGCTCGTGCCTTTCTCTAAATATACAGATATCTATATTTTGTTCGTACAAGAGGTGCCACGCCCACTTCTCCAATCCCGCCCTTATTTTTCAAGAATTTGTGTATTGATTACCAGCTATGTGTATCAAATCTAAGCACTTTTTCATTAAAAAGATTAAGTTTTAATGTGCTGAATTCCCAATTCATACTATTGATAAGCTGAAATTTATTGGTCAAGAAACTTCATCCAAAGATTTTAGAAAAGCTAAAGATAATATTCCAATAAAACTGTTAAGCGAATAAGAATTGTAAACACTCAAAAGTCTTAGCCAGTGATGCCAACTTAGTGCTTTTGGCACTATTTATGGTGCTTTTTGATGGCTCAAAACGCCAAAATTTTATCCATAGTGCCAAACTAAGAAAAAGCACTAACTTGGTGCTTTTTAAATTTTTCGTTAGTGTCTTTAGTGCTTTTTACAATATTTATTTTTTTCTACCATTTTTTAAAATATCGATTATATAGAGGATGATTTAGATGAGATTTGCTATTTGGGGTACAATTTTGAGAAGGCCTGTAAAGATTTTAAGATTTCAAAGGATGAAAGAAAGTTGCATTGGTTTTACTAAAAACTTTATTTACGAGGTTAGAGCTAGGCTTCCTATTAATTTGGAAATTTTACAAAACGTTGCACTTTTTAGCGCTGACAACATATTTAGTAATCGTAATAAAAACAATGTATTTGTTTTCGGTAAACATTTTTTTAAAGATGTAGACAACTGTTTCAAAAATTGAAAATGACTTGAAAAATATTGGCAATTGTGAATTGAAAAATGAACAACGATTTTGAGTCATGTAGAAAAAACGTTTTGAAGAGTTAAAAATCATGCAGTCGGAAACCGTATAAAAGAATGCAGACTTTAAAAACAAAAAAACAGCTTACAGAACCTGCCATTTAAATGCGCTTTAGTTTTCAAACGCACGACCCTAGTCTCCTCGTAACCGCGTGTCGTGCACTTCTGCCTCTAGTGCTATTGCAAAAAGGTTTGACTAAGTATCAAAATACAAACATACATGTTTTTCTATTTTACACCATATATGTGTTCTTTATTCAGAAGCGTACATAGGTTAATATAATTTGATAATATCATACGCCAATTGTTTTATTAAACTTTGCACGATTTTAATTTAGATTAATTTCAACGCTAAGCTATTAAGTTTTTTTTAACCCTCCGACGAGCGGTAACTTTTTAGTCGGTCGTTGAGCGGTAAGGTCCGTAGGGACCTTATATGCAAATGGATTGGATTTTGCTAAAATTTATTATATTTTAATTAATTTTGATGTAAATATGTTAACATATTCTTAAATTATTATTGAAATACAAACAAATTAGGTATACAGTTGAATTGTTAAAATAAAAATTGCAAAACATATGGAATTCAGACTAGTTATATTCATAATAGACGTTGGTAACTAATTTTTTGTATTATTGATACACTCTCGACATTTCTTAATTGTAGTCGAATGCTCAGCACACACACATGTAGATGTATGGAGTTTTACGTTGCTTATTTTGCTCTCTTCGCCATAATCGGCATGTGAACCGACTATCACGGGGTGCTACTGATGGTGTTGCAGTACTACTTCTTGATATTACCTGCAATTTCATACAAATATTTAACATATAAGTTATTGAAATTCTATAGCTGAACGTATGTTTGGAAAACGAGTTACTCTTGTATTTTTGCCCGCTCTTCAATGTTAGCCATCACTAACTCCTTACTTAGCTGCTTCAGAAAATACCAACTTTTGTCGGATTTATTGGTGGTGTCTAGTTCGTCATAAATAATAAATTATGCCAATCCAGCTTTGTCCAAAATGTTGTAGAACATTGCTTGTGGCCATCGTTTAGTAGGACGCTTGCATGTGTATGTTCCTAGCATTTGATCCATTGTATCAACTCCACATTTATTTGAATTGTAGCTCAAAACTGCCACTGGTTTTTTCTTAGTATTAGAAGCATCCACTGTGCTCGTGTAGTGTACTGTAGATAATAACAATACTGCCTTATTTTTTTAGGGACATAAGAACTCAATGAAACATCTCCCTGGTTATATTCAAACAGTTTTGAAAATATTTCACGGGACTTGTGTTTCTGAAATTCGGAAGGTACAAATGTTTTTTTTCTACGCACTGTTCGAACGTATGCTAAGTTTTTTGACATAAGATGTATTGCCAAGCCCAACGAAGTTAAAAAATTATCAGCATAAACTGTACGGCCGCTTCCTTCAAATTTCGCTACTAAACTTTTCACAACCCGCTCACCTTGTTTTATTTCCCTTTCACCAGCAGGAGGCTTACCCGTGTATATGGCTCCCTTCAGCGGAAAATAAGTTTGAGAGTCACAAAGCCAACATACCTTAATACCATATTTTGCCAGTTTGGATGGTACATATTTTGTTAATCGTATTCTTCCGCGGTAAGGCAATAATTGTTCGTCAACCGTCATATTTTCATGCAGAGTGTACGAAGCTTTTAAATTTGACATTACCATAGTCCAAACATCATCTATTGCAGCCGACTTACTTTTCTTAAAAGTTGCAAAAAAAATCAAATTTATCTGAATGCTTAATTTGTTATTATTTTGAATATGCATTTTAAACATTTGTTTTAAGAAATTTAGTAAAATTTTTAGTCATTCATATGAAAATTCATACAAGGTCCCTATGGACCTTACTGCTCAACGGCGTACTAAAAGTCTTTAAAATAAAAAAATAAAATACTCTGCAAATAATAAATCTCCTGGAATTAGTATTAAAACACAAATAAAACTCCAATAATTGAAGTCATGAAATATGTGGCCATTCTCCCCATTCGTTATTAAATGGCATTTGTTTAAAAATGTAAAAAGTCCACAGGGACCTTACCGCGCGTCGGAGGGTTAAAATATGGATTGTCATTAAGTTTTATAAACAATGGTCGGTCATTGCAAATTTTTGGTAATTG
This sequence comes from Pollenia angustigena, assembly GCA_930367215.1. Taxonomy (NCBI): domain Eukaryota; kingdom Metazoa; phylum Arthropoda; class Insecta; order Diptera; family Polleniidae; genus Pollenia; species Pollenia angustigena. The sequence continues at coordinate 17,684,541 of OV884061.1, read as the reverse complement.
CAACAGGCCAGATTTTCCAAGCTACGAAAATCGAGCCTCAGATGATGATGATTCAAATAATTTGGATGATATTATTTTTATTGAAGATAATAATAATACATTTAAAAATGTTTATATACAAATGTTCATATATTTATTATTTAATTTTAAATGAAAATGGTCACCCATCAACGCTGTCGCCTTTTTTTAAATTTTGGAGGTATATAATATTCGGCATGCAACTTGTTTTGTGTTTAATTATATTGTAAAAATGGCTTAGTGCTTTTTTACGCTTTTTTTCGTTCAAAATAGTGCTTTTTAGTGCTTTTTTTAAATTTTAAAGTGCTTTTTGCTCTCAAAAAGTTGGCATCACTGGTCTTAGCAGTAATAATATCAAAGCTTAAACAAAACACCAACAATAAACAGTGAGTTTATCTTTTCTTACAATCCCGACTACAATTTACTTTCTCTTCTTACCGTTTTTAAGGTATAAATAAATCTATTTTGAGCCACGACCACTTGTCCAATCACACCCACATTTTGTCGGATGTTGTGTGTTGATAACCTAGATGATCGTACCTAATTTGGAAAATTTTGCTCTTTCCGTTCTCCAGATTTCATAGTGTTCAAATGTTATCCTTTTTGTTACTTAATGTAGAGCTAGTTGTGCTTTAACGAATTTTTGGAGCTTCAGGCAGCACTGGTATGCATGCTTTCTTTAATATTTTTGAGCCCTGTTTCTCTGAATTATTAAACTTATTATGCTTGCGTATTTTTAATTTATTTACTCATATAAAATTTTTTCCAGTAGTTATCCAAACTTCTATTAACCGGCTATATCCATAAAGTATGTCGATTATTCGTGCTACGCGTTCCCATGCGGCTCGGATTATTTAGGTTCAACTGCTGTATACATATGATGCACAAAGAACGTGAATCACAAAAACTTATAAACGTTCATTATATTTTTTGCTGACATGCAGATAACCCAGATGTACAACTGTGTGTGTTTAATAGCTCCAGATTAATTGTGCTACAAAATTAAAAGAATAGAATAGAATAGAAAAGAGAATTAAAATCCAAAAACAAACCCCTTAAAGTATGTTACGTATTTATATAAACATCCAGTCATTTAAATCAAACTGTTTGGTTCAATTATTTTTCGAAGTCACTACATCACACATTGTTCATGTAATAAATATGTATGTCATGTATGTACCCGTATATGACTTTGTATAAAAATAACATTAAATAAAATCTATGGTTTAAATGACATTCATGTTTTTACACACACATACAAGTAAATAAGACAATTAATAGCAAAAATTATGAATAAAAATTAACTTACGAAAAATAGTTCATGTGCTGGTTTTCATCTCAAGTGACGCAACTTTGGACACCGATGTCTTTCGATCAGGATGAAATTTGCACCCAGGTAAAGTGTCCTATTGGATAAAAGCTAAGATGCAATTTATCAACAAGATCCTTTAATAATTCTCTGTGTTAGAGGAAAATTTTACATTTTGCCCAAGAAGGTGATTTTTCTCATCCATGTAACTTATTACCAGGGAAACCATAAATATGCAATTGCATGTTTTTCCTTGTGCCTCAAATGAAGGCAGAAACAATATATTTATCCGTTTAAAAGCTTTTTATGAATTTTCAATTTTTTTCAGATGCCTGCAAGAGCTTTCGAAGCAAATAAAAAAATCAAAAACATTTTTTGCGAAATTCTGGCTTTTCTGCTTTAAATATCTATCGGTATACCCAAAGTAATGCTTCAATTTCGCCATCTAAATTTAATTTTTACTTGAAAATTGTAAGACAAATGGTAATTTAAACTTTAAAATTGTATATAAAAGCAAAATTTAAGGACGTTTTTGGCGATGTGTGTATAAAATAGAAATCTAAAAAAATCTTTTAGTATACCGATCGGCTCAGAATCGCTTTTTAAAGTGATCTAACGATGTCCGTCCTTCTGGCTGGTTGTCTGTTCATGTTAACCTTGTGTTAACTTGTCCTTGCCTACTTGATCTAGTAGGTAATCTGATTAAATTTTGTAAATAAATTTTAATTGTACTAAGGACGAAGTCTATGTAAATGGTGAGAGTCGGTCTATAATTTTACATATCTATATATATAAAAAAAGTTGCATTGTGTTAGAAATTGATGTTGTTGCATGCGTGAACTAATTTTGTTTCTGCAAAGTTCACGTGGAAGGTGACGTCAATACCAAGGTTTTTATGTATCTTCCAATGTGTATTGGTTCATGAGTTATAGCCATTTTAGTGAACACTGCATTCATTTTTGCATGGAAATTTTGCGAATTTGACTTAATATTTTAAAAAACTGAAATTCAATTAGTTTTAAAATTCATTACAATTCAATTTTAGTATTTCAGGGTACGTTGGGGATTGTCTGTAGACTGTTTATGTTAAGTTTGCGCGAAATCGGCCCAGGGTTTCCGAAGACATGGCATTTCGATTTTCTATACATTCCCATACACAAACAAAATGCCCTCCATTTTGAATTCCTCCGAAACGGATTGACTGATTTTTATAAAATTTTGTTTATGTATTTGTAAGGTATGAGAATAGGTCGAAAAGTATATTTTATATCGCTAGAGGGCGCAAAATAGGTCAAGAGGGGCAAAAGCTACTCTTCCCCAATTTTCCTAACAAATCAACCGATTTTCTTAAAATATGGCATGCAGACACTGTCACATCTGAGATAGGGCAATAGCGGTAAAAGCTTATCTTCCCTATATCTTCTCAACTTTGAGCAAACAATGCGTTTGCTTTAAAAAAGCTCGTTGTTTAAACCACTCTTAACTCTAAATTATTTGTTGCAGCGCAGTCGTCGCCTGTTTAACGATTTCGAACGTAAACGTTCGCATAGAAAATTAGATTTAAAAAAAAAACGAAATTCTTAAATTTGTTTTTGCTTTAAATTTTATTTTCTATGCGAACGTTAACGTTCGAAATCGATGATCAGGATGTAAAATTAATGTTTCTACGAAATATGATTGTGTTGTTTATTGGCAAACAGAAAACGGAAACAAAATGTGTTTTTGTGAAGCCATGTGAAGCCGAAGGGTTATGACTAGGGATGAGATTTCCAAATGCATGTTTTTTGTCGTAGTCTAAGAACGATGTCGACCAATTATCTTTCCGATCGATTTGTTTTTTTTTTTTTTTTTTTTTTTTTTGGTGAAAATGCATATTTTTAATTTTGGTTTTAAATGCATATTTGACATTTTTGAGTGATTTTTTAATTTTCATAATATAAAGAAAGTTCTAAAACAAATTTTAAATACACAAAAAAACCTTTCAAAAAAGTTTTCAAATCATAAAATAAAGTTGTTTGCAGCTTTGCTTTAAATACAAGATTTTCAACATTTCGACAAAAGATCCCCCTTTTTTAAAACGATGCGGCACTCTACATGGTTAAGGCTTCCAATAGGCTTAAAATTTATCCAAAACTTTTACAAATTACTTGCTTGGCCCATGGATTATACCGCGTTGCGGAAGAAATAAGAAGCCAATTCGATAATATTGCAATTTTTATGAAATTTATCCCTTAATTCCCCTTCCATCGCAACGAGTTACAATATGGTGGCCTGGCTAGATGCTTTAGAATTCTATTCAAAAAGCTTGGAGTAATTAAGGAAAGTTAGAAGAGCTTGTTGATACCGATGATTATGCAATTAAAAAAAGTAAAAAAAAATATTAAATTTAAATCACATCAGAAGTCAATTAGCATTTATATTTTTCAACTACGGATATATTGGTGAAACAATACCTAATTAGGAGGGATTCAGATCACTTAATACTCCAGTCAAATAATGGATATTGCAGAAAGTAAAATTAACAATGTGGAAGGAGGAATAGCCCGAAAAATTGAAAAAAAATCAAAAACGTTTGGATTTCAAAAAATAAAATCAATTTCAAATACTTTTGATCTGATCTGGAATCGAAGTGGGATCTGAAAATAAATTTTTTCAAAAGGCATTAGCATTCTTCAAGTACAAGGCAAAGTTTTATCTATATAAAAAATCAAACGCTGTGTCTAAGTTTCGCTAAAACTCGACAACTAATTGACCGATTTGTATGTTTTTATACCCTCCACCACAATTAGTTGTGAAGAGGGTATATTAAGTTTGTCATTCCGTGTGAAACTTTTTTATTATTCATCTCAGACCCTATAAAGTATATATATTCTGGGTCCTTGAGTAATTTTAAGTCGATTTAGCCATGTCCGTCTGTCTGTCTGTCTGTCCGTCTGTCCGTCTGTTGAAAACACGCTCACTTTCGAAAAACTCAAAAGAACTAAACAAACTTGGTGTCAAATTGCTTGTAGTTATCCTAAGCAGTTTGGGATTGAAATCCAGCAAAATCGGTTCAATAGGATCTGAGCTATGAATCAAAATGTGGAACCACCACCTTAAAAAAAATGGGTCTATGAAATAACTCCCACGAAATAAGTCCCACTTTTAAAAACGAAATAAGTCCCACAAAAAATTGCTGTTTTGAAAGTGGGACTTATTTCGTCAATTGATGGGACTTATTTCGTTACGCGTTTTTATTTTAAGTGGGACTTATTTCGTTTTGAGTGGGAATAAATTCGTTTTGTAAAGTGGGAGTTATTTCATACCCCTAAATAATAATATGTGCGTAGTTTGTTTCATAAAGCAGCCAAATATCTTATTTTTTCCTTGTAAGCACTTGAAAATTTGCAGTGAATGCTGTCTTACAATGCAAACTCACAAAATTGATCAAACCAGTAAACTAGTATGTCCATTCTGTCGTGCAGAAGTTCATGAAACCCTTCAAATATTTATCTGATAAATAAATGATTTTTTTATGGAGGAGTGCGATAGAGCCATGAAATATAAGGCCATTATGGCTTTATTTCTCATTTTTTTCTTATGCAAAAAGTTATATATTGGACATTTCGTAAAAGGGACAACTATAATTTTTTGTCCTTATCTCTCATGGCTCTCCTTTTTTTGTTATTAATTACTTTATACTTACTATAATAAGAAAACTTTAAAGAAATGTGTACAAATAGGTACCGAACTTAACTACTGGAAAAACAATATTAAAAAAAATTGTTGACGTAATTACATATGTATGTGTTTTATTATATTTTTAGTAGGAAATTGGAATTCGTGTTCCATGTTTTCTAATATCACCATTACAAAATACAACAAATCCCAATGCCACGTTAAAACTATAATACCGTCTACCATGCACTGGATCTTCAAGCCATTTATAAAGGTCGATCATTTTAATCTGATGGTCCTTCCGAAACGGTTTCCATCTTAATAATAAGAACAATTGATCTGTACTTAATCCATTTACGTATCCAAACGTTGTTACTAGTAGGCGTTCTCTATACGTTCCTTGACCGAAAAAAGAATTAATAATAAATTCTGGAACTCTATCAAAATTCGTAATATCCATTCCATTAAGAAGCCTTCTGCAAGCTTGCATACCATTTTTCTTTATTATTCCTCTGCTTTGATTATTCATATTATTCGACGTGTTTTTTTCGAAGAGCCAAATACTTCTTATTTGAAATCGCATTAAACAGTGAAAAAGTGGGACTTATTTCGTTTATGAAAGTGGGACTTAATTCATTTTAGAAATATATTATTCAAGGGGGAGTTTTTTCATTTTGAGTGGGAGTTATTTCATTACAGGTAAATTTTTAAATCATTTCATTTTGGTGGGACTTATTTCACTTTCAAAAGTGGGACTTATTTCGTGGGAGTTTTTTCATTTTTTAAGCAATTTTTGGTGGGACTTATTTCGTTTTTAAAAGTGGGACTTATTTCGTGGGAGTTATTTCATAGACCCAAAAAAAAATGATAATTTTGTTACAAAAACTAACATAAATGGTGGAAAAATGCACAGAATGATATAAGATTTCGCAACAGTTCGTTTTATTTAACTGGAAATCACGCTGTAAAATTTCTTGAAGATGCGTCCATGATTTAACCTAGGCCCCATATAAGCCCTAAAAACCCTAACTAACAATGCTATCAAAACAAATTTTGGCACGTCACAGTTAAATAGGACTAGAAATGAAACTATTAAGTTTCGTGAAGATCGGTCCATAATATACCATAGGCCCCATATAAACTCCATATAAACTCCCGGAAAACAGCTTAGTACGCCTAAAAACGTAAAAAAGAATGCTATCATAACAAAATTTGGTACATCACAGTTTTATTGAACGAAAAATAAGACTTTAAAATTTTGTGAAGAACGGTCCATCATTTACCATAGGCCCCATATAAACCTTACTCCCGGAAAACAGCTTAGTACGCCTAAAAACGTTTTATAGAACTAGAAATGACACTGTGAAATTTGGTGAAGATCGGTGCATAACTTACCATAGGCCTCATATAAAGCCCACTCTGGTAAAATAATTAAATACGCGGTAAACTTTCTTCCAGTTAAGCTTCATATGGCCAGAAAAAATGTTATGCAATTTTGTGATATACGGTCCATAATTTTCCTTAGATTCCATTTTAGCAGCCTTCTGAAATTTACTGCAAACGCTTAAATTAATTGCACCGCTGTATTGAAATTTATATTTTTTAATACCAGAAATCGTTCTGCAGAATTTGGGATGATTGGTTGATAGCTTGCCATGGCTTTTATACAATTTGTTCTCTTGAAAATCATTTAAGTTCATCTTAAACTGATATTCTACTCAAACTTTTTAAAATTGATTCTGATTGTCGATCAATAATTTTATATAGGTCTAAACCGCAACAAATTTTAATGCAGATGTCTGTTTTTACAAAGATTATAATAATAAATATACATCATACAGATATAACTCCTAAAACATTCGAAGTGTCGGTGGAGGGTATCAAAGATTCGGCACAGCCGAATATAGCACTCTAACTTGTTTTTGTTTGTTTTGTTCGTCTAATCACGAGGAAGGTTTAGAAAAAAAAAGTTCAGAAAAGCCCAAAAAAAAGGTTAAAAAATCGAAAACAGCGAAAATTGCGTTTTGTATGCAAATTTTAAATTGCACCATTAATTGCTGTGGATTAGTCTGCTTAAACTCAACAATTGCTTGACCGATTTCAATGATTCTTTTTTTGTTTTTTTCGTCTTATCTCGGCGATGGTTGCGAACAAGGAAGAAGAAGATGAAACGCCAAAAATAAAATTCGAAAAATCAAAAAATCTAAGATGTACGTTTTGTATGCAAATTTGACTTTATACCACCAAAAAAAATTGTATTTCTTCAGTTGGTGGCGGACCCATTGTTTGACAGCTACATAGAAACAAACCAAACCCATTTAATCATCCTATTTAAATTCATCTTATGTATATAAAAATAAGTGTACACTTTGATGTCACCACTAACTGCGGAAACGGGTTATGGAGATATGTAATTTAGATTTTCCTATGTATATATCCCCAATGGGGGATTCCCCATACAAATATCAACAAAATGCCCTCCATTTTGAACTTCCCCAAAACGGCTTGACCGGTTTTATGAAATTTTGTATGTGTATTTGTTAGGTATGAGAATAGGTCGCAAATAATATTTTATACCGCTAGAGGGCGCAAAAAGGGCAAGAGTGGCAATACCTCCCCTTCCCTATATCTCCTTAACTAATCAACCGGTTATTATATTATTATCATTTTTAAGGTTTTATGTTCAAAACAAAATTTAGGACGTAATGTTTCGCACATTGTCGAATAAAACGATCTCGCAGTTTCTTTTACTTTATAAACCATTTCCTTAACATTGCATGTTTCTATAAATATGTTTTTCATTTAAATTTTCCACTAACATATTATCCTATGCTTCCCTTTTTATAAATTTTCTTGTCAGTTGAAAGAACAAATATCCCATTCTGGAAAGCAAAATATAAATCCTAGCATACGCTTTGCATTTCAATATTTACGTCGTTAATTATTTTTAAAATACACCGCATACATTTCGCAACAAACACATGATAACCTAAGCCTGCTATCGAAATGATCACATCACAGTTAAAAAGCTCAAAGGATAAAAAAGTACTGAAAACAACGCGGGGGTATTTTTAATATGAAAAAGTACTGAAAAAAGTACCAAAGTACTGAATTTTTCAACACTGATATACACCCAGAGAAAAACAGCAAAACCATTTTTAAAAAATTTTTTACCATATTATGTTTCATTTAAACAAATCAAACCAAATATGACCGACAACCATATTATGGTTAAATTAGTTTCTTTAAAAATAGTTTTGTTGGTTGGGACCAAAATGAAACATGTTTTTCTCAGCGTGTATGCAGATCATTTTTCGTATTTAACTTCTTTAGTAATTATGGACCTAATGACACTTTTTAAAGTGTCATTATGTCCATTTGCAAAGTGGCATAGTGTCCATGGACACTATGGCACTGGACGTTATGACATGCTACCTCTTATAATAGCCATTCTGTCCGCTTTTGTTGTGGTTTTGCGCGTCCGCCTTGTAAAATAACTCTCTACGTTTTGGCTTCGTCCAATTTTTTAAATTTTTAAGTTTTTAGTGCATATTTTTTAGTACATATTTTAAGCGCATATTTTCGATTTTTTAGTGCATGAAAATCTCATCCCAAGTTATCCCTGTTTCTTTGCTAAGTTATTACTAAGATAGCTTTAGAAAGCAAACAAAGAATGCAGAGATAGTCCCTTGCAATATCGTGTTTGTTGGTATGTGCAGTTATCACTTAGATTTCTTAATAAAATGCGGGCCTATATTAAAGTTGGAAGTGTACAAAGAGCAGCGTTTAAAAAACTGTAGTATTTTTGGTGCTGTCATTATTTTCGCGGCTAGGGCTCGATATTATCTATTTAGTCGGCCGAAAAGTTTTGAGACTTTTACGCAAACACCTTTTTTCAAAGACCTGTGCCCATGTTCTGTAACTCTCGCGTCAGTAAACTTTTCGATTGAAATGTGTGAAATGAAACAGAAATGCCATAAATTGAAACAAACAGCTGTTTTTCTCACTAAACTGTATCTGCAACTTTTTTTTGGCGAGTACTAGCTGTCACGTAAGGAAATTACTCGCCAAATTTCAGAAAAAGTGTGTCTGTAACATTTTTGTGCGAAAAGTTTCCGCTTTGAACTGCCAAATAAACTCACGTATAAAAACGGGGCGAGAAAAACTTGTAACACCAAAAAACACTTAAAAATGCAAAATCCAAAGAATAATAATAATAATATTTTGTTCTTGGCACATTTTTTTATTGTTTAATTATTTTGCTTTTAACATTTATATAAAATATACGAATGTTTTTAAATCGTTTGCAAACAACAAACATTAAAGTCGCACTTTACATTATTTGGTAAAGCCGACGGTTCTAATTTCGCCGCCGTCGTTGAAAAATTTTAAATTTTTGTAAATTTTGGTCGCCGTCAACGTTATTTGTTACGGGCGTTTTCAATGTCTGCAATGTCACATCGGCTTCGAGTGCAATGTTATGACATTTATAACGTAACTACGTAAACTCTTTTGATAGTTTTCGACATGAGTTACAGACACACTTTTTTCTCACTTTTCGAGAAACGATGGAATATTTTGTGTCACATCTTTTCGACGCGAGAAGTTCTTACTATAGTTACAGAACATGGGTACTGCATTGCGTTTATGTCAGGAGATAAATAAGTTCTAGGTCCCAAATGCCTACAGCATCATTGACTTAATGATGGAGTTAAATATTTTGATCTTAACATGACGGGTTAGTGTTTTTTATTTTCAAACGTTGCTTAGGCGACCTATTAACATTATGGGTCTTTTTATATTGAAAGTTTGTTTATAACTCAATAACATAGCTTGGGAATAATGATTAGTAATCCTAATGATTACCAATTGGATTAGAAATTTTTATTGTGCTAAAAAATTGATTAATTATGATTAGTTAGCCATTTTAGACGATTACTAATTGATTAGATTATAAATAGTCAAAAATCTAATCGCAATTAGTGACGATTAGCATTTCTAATCAAATCTAATCAAAAATAATTAAAAAAGTAATTGATTAGATTTCTTGATTATTTTCGATTAGATTTGATTAGATCAACTAATTTTAACTATTTTTGTGAAAAGAAAACATTTATTTATCACATTTGTTGCTATATTTACATAATGTAACAGTTTTTGAATACTGTATAAAATTGCATTATATATTGCAACATACATACATATATAATCCCAAAAAATCAAACATTTATTTATCACATTTGTTGCTACATATATTTAAATAATGTAATCGTTTTTGAATATTGCATAAAATTGCATACGGTGTACCCTGTTCTTAAACTAAACAATTGACACAGCTGGTACACTTTGTTGTTGTGTTATTTTATAATAACACAGGCCAACAGCAAAAATATGGTCGAAGAACCACTATATAGATTTGACGTATCATGGCTACCTAAGTACAAAAATGGTAAATATATAAACGGATGAAAGACTATATAAATTCTAATTTTTCTGACTTTATTTGAATAATATTTGACTATCCGTTTATGAGTTATCACTACTTTTGTGAAAAGACTTCTTAAAAAAATTCAATTTTACAAAAAAATGTAAAAAAAAAATCTTTCCATAGAACTTGAAAATTTAACCATTTTTGTACAAAGGTAGTCATGATACATCAAAATTGTATAGTGATTTTAAAACCATTCCTTTGGCCTCAACACGACCAACATTATAATGACTATCACGGACAACGGGTCAAACTTTGTCAAGGCATTTCGTGACCATGGCTTGAGCCGAAGTGATTATGATGGCGAAGAGGCAGAGGAAGACAGTGAAGACGAATTGCCGATTTTCGAAAATGCAAAATATTTGCCGAAGCACGAAAGGTGTGCCAGTCACACACTGAATTTACTGGCCACCACTGATTTCCAGAGGATTTTTCGAGAACAGCCAGCACTGTATATTCAACACACAATGGTAAAATTTACACAGAAAAAATATTTTTTTGATTCAAACAATTAATAAGCTGAATAAGATAAATTTAAATAAAACAATTTTATATAAAAGAATCAATGTTAAACAAACATGTAGGGTTTTTTATTAATTTATTTGTTTCTCAAGTTATGTTTTTTACTTTTTAAAAAACCCATAACAAAATGCACATTCTCTTCTCCATTTCTTTGTTTAAATAATTTGCTTACATCGGACCAAGAAAAGTTAATAAGAGAATGAAGTTTTGTTAAAACTTTCTCAACTGAATAAGATTATTTTTTATTTTTTTGGGTATTGTTATCATTGTACGGCCTAACAGCAAAAAAATTTAAACAAAAGTTTAATTGATTCAAATGAAAATGGGTATTGAAAGTCAAAATATTTTCAAACAAGTGGTTGTTTGAAAATATTTTGAAAAAAAAATTATTTTCTGTGTATACATAAAATTTTTTGAAATGCAACTTACATTTCACTTACTTACATTGATTTCTTACAGACGATCAAAAAGTGCCATCAGTTATGGAAGAAGTGCAAATGGCCGAAATCCTCTGAAGTCATCCAGAGCATTTTAGGTTCAGCTCTCCTTGTACCTGTAGTAACAAGGTGGAACTCACTATATGATGCAATCCTGAAGTTACTGCAGTTCAAGGAGAAATTGCATGAGCTTGCCAATGAACTGACTCTGCCTCCTTTTACAGCTGGTGATTTTCAATATTTGGAGTCGTACAAGCTGCTAATGGAGCCCATTGCCCAAACTTTGGACTTTCTCCAAGGTGAAGCCAATGTGAAGTATGGTTGCATTATTCCTGCGTTGCTTTCTTTGAGCAACAAGCTGCTAAAATTATCCAGAAAACTCGAGGGAAATATAAGCTCAATAGCAGTGCAATTAGAACAGCAATTGAGACTAAGGTTTAAATTGTATTTCACATTGGCTCCAGAGGTTAACATGGCAATAGCGGCAGCTGTATTGACTCCAAATGTGAAAATAATATGGGTTATCCAAAAAACTTCACCCGACTGTACTGAGGAGCAGATCAGCAAAAGGGTGCTTGAAGTCATAGGCACTTTGTTCAAAAATGGTTTTTCATATAATGCAACAGACGTGCCGAATTTGAACAATGACAACTCATTTTATGATTTCGATGATGACGGTAACTTTATCAGTATTTCATGATTTTTCAAACTTTATATTATTTTCGTTACAGAAGATGACGTTCCCAAAACCCCGGTAACACCAACCGAGTCCAACGTTTTCAAAAATGCCATAAGCAATGAGTTTTACGCATACTTAAATGACCCGGATTCCGGCCCTGAAATTTGGACCAAATATAATGTGTTGAAGGAAGCATTCCTCTTATGTAACACCCCACTGACGTCGTCAGCACCCGTTAAACGACTTTTTTCATTTGCAGGCATCATCAATAGTCCAAGACGAAATTCATTGTCAGATTTTTCTTTTGAAAAGTTGGTATTAATGAAGTCTAATGTAAATTTTTTGTGATTATATGTATATGTATGTATGTTGCAATATATAATGCAATTTTATACAGTATTCAAAAACTGTTACATTATGTAAATAAAGCAACAAATGTGATAAATAAATGTTTTCTTTTCACAAAAATAGTTAAAATTAGTTGATCTAATCAAATCTAATCGAAAATAATCAAGAAATCTAATCAATTACTTTTTTAATTAGTTTTGATTCGATTTGATTAGAAATGCTAATCGTCACTAATTGCGATTAGATTTTTGATTATTTCTAATCTAATCAATTAGTTATATGAAATTGTTTTCAAAATTCAATTCTAATGATTAGATTATTTTATAACTCTAATCGTAATGATTTCTAATTCTAATCGAAATTCCCAAGCTATGCTCAATAAAACAGAAGTATAATAAGGTTTTTATTGGGTTTTAAAAAATTCTTTAAAAATTTTTTTTTCAAGATTTTTAAAGTTTTCCATATTTTTATATTTTTATTTTTTATTTTTTTTTTTAAAGAGGTCTAAAAGTAAAAATCAGTTTGGTTGTAGAATCGAAACCATCAAGGAATTTTTTGGTTAGTTCTTATTTTATGAATCTTCCTGTTGTACTGTGTTATTTAATTCCAACACAGTATCTTAAAAAGTAAGTAAGCATGTACACACAAACAAATGTATTTATGTATGTATGTATATGAGTACGTTTGTACAAAACAGTACTAATATATTTTATTTCTTTATTATTATGTTTTTTTTCTATACATACATATGTATTTCCCCCATTAGAATATGCGGAACTTCCGATATCATCAATTACATGCAAAAATCACATTTAATTAAGACATTTGGTAGCATTTCATTTCATACTTAAATACTATACAATACAATACAATCGTATATTCTCATTTATGATTGTAATATTAACACCCTACAAGACCTTAGGGCGAGGATATTTTGCGTTTGTTGAAGTGTTTGTAACTCAAATTAATAATGACAGTAGACTTATGATTTTACCATTATAATCAATTCAGAATCATTCTAAATGTCGTTTGAAGAATTTTCAGTTCGTCGTTTGTCTGGCAATGTAAAGCTTGTGATTAAGGTTCTGGTAGCATGATTTCGGAAATTGCGTTAACATAGAAAAATCCTTTTAATATGTTAGTACAGAAACCAATTGAGCGATGTAGGAATTATGCCAACGTAAATGAAGCCACTACATGTCTTTAAGGCTTCGTTGCTCTACCGTATACGTTGCGGGGCTGCAGTTCCGTTTTCCTTATGAAGCATACATATTTAGAAATAGGTACCCTTACGTAAACGTGGCGTTGCGTTACGGATGAAGCTAGTAAAATTAAGAAACAAAACGCACAAATAACAAAAGCTAATATTTAAAAATTATATAAATTTTGAGAATTTTCTGATTTGTTTTTAACACATTTCAACAAGTATTTTTAGAAATCAGCAACCATTGAAGTCGACCGTTTACTTGTCCGCAACATTAACGTATGAGTAACGAGGCCTTTAGAATTAAGGCCTGGAACAGAATTTAGAAGTTGTAGTAGTAACTAAAGCGAAAAAATCCTCTGCGCTTCAACTGACACCATTTTGAAACTGCTGTGTTTAACTTTTGACAGCTTGCAGCCCTATCGTAACGTTGTACTACAGCGACTATTCTGTTCCCCACTTAATAATTATTACAACAACGATATTTATATTTAAACCTAACAAACACGGAGCTTTAATTTCAAATTGAAAATGATTTGAAATCAAACTTTTTCTCAAACAACAAACGTTTGAAAATGATTTGAAAATCATTTGAAAATCATACCATTCTCAACAAAAAGGGGAAATTGTTATAAAATTGAAAAATGCCTTTATTCTCGACTTGCTTTCAAACGTAATTCTCAAATGTTTTTCAAATGTGGATTATAATACAATATGGAAGATAAGTAAAAATATTTTATTTTTTTAATTTAAATTCATTATTTATTTAAATAAACTGTGAGACAAACATTCGGCAACATAGTTAAGAGATAAAATAATGTTCTTTCCGTCCTCTAATTCTTGCACTTTCCCGTTTAATTTTCCTTTTTTTCGTAGTCTTAATCATTGTAATTACTCACAGATAATTTTTATTTTTCACAAGAAATAAACTGTTCACTCTATTGTAAAAAAAAAAGAAATCCCTACAAGAAATTAATGAGCGAGTAGTCACATTTTTCATTTTGGTGTTAAGAAAATGATAGAAGGAAATGACCGGATGTGACCGAAAACTTTATTTCGGTCAATTCTTTCTATCATTTTCTTAACACCAAACTGAAAAATGTGAAAACTCGTTCATTCATTTCTTGTAGGGATGTAAATTTAATCGCCATTTTTAATGATTACATTTATTTTTCGCTTTAGTGTTGTCAAGTTTATTTTACCCTCCACCTCAATTTGTTGTAAAGTGGGTATATTAAGTTTGTCATTCCGTGTGAAACTTTTTTATTATTCATCTCAGACCCCATAAATTATTTTGGGTCCTTGAGTAATTCTAAGTCGATTTAGCCATGTCCGTATGTCTGTCCGTCTGTTGAAAACACGCTCACTTTCGAACAACTCAAAAGAAATGAGTAAACTTGGTGCCAAATTGCTTGTAGTTATCCTAAGCAGTTTGGGATTGAAATCCAGCAAAATCGGTTGAGTAGGACCAGTGCTATGAATCAAAATGTGGAACCACCACCTAAAAAAATTGATAATTTTGTTACAAAAAATAACATAAAGGCTGGAAAAAGGCACGGAATGAGATAAGATTTTGCAAAATTAGTTTTATTTGACTGGAAATCACGCTGTTAAATTTCGTGAAGATCCGTCCATAATTTACCCTAAGCCCCATATAAACACTACTCCCGGAAAACAGTTTAGTACGCTTAAAACCGTAAAAAATAACGCTATCGTAACAAAATTTGGTACGTCACAGATTTTTAGGACTAGAAATAACACTGTGAAATTTCGCTACGATCGGTCCATAATTTACCTTAGACCCCATATAAACTCTACTACCGGAAAACAGTTTAGTACGCCTAAAACCGTAAAAAATAATGCCATCATAACAAATTTTGGCTCGTCACAGTTTTATAGGACTATAAATGATACTGTGAAATTGCGTGAAGATCGGTTCATAATTTACCCTAGGCCCCATAGAAACCCTTCTCCCGGAAAACAGTTTAGTACACCTAAAACCATAATTAATAATGCTATCATAACAGAAATTGGTACGTCACAGTTTTAAGGGACTAGAAATGACGCAGTGAAATTTCGTGATGATCGGTTCATAATTTACCCTAGGCCCATAGAAACCCTTCTCCCGGAAAACAGTTTAGTACACCTAAAACCATAATTAATAATGCTATCATAACAGAAATTGGTACGTCACAGTTTTAAGGGACTAGAAATGACGCAGTGAAATTTCGTGATGATCGGTTCATAATTTACCCTAGGCCCCATATAAACCCTACTACCGGAAAACAGTTTAGTCGCCTAAAACTATAATTAATAACAAATCGTCACAGTTTAAGATAATAATAAATAGACATCATACAGATATTCCTCCTTAAACATTCGAACTGTCGGTGGAGGGTATCAAAGATTCGGCACAGCCGAATATAGCACTCTAACTTGTTTTTGATTTGTATTTAACATTTGCAAAACATTTGAAATCAAATTGATAAAACAATTGATATAAAATGTTGATTTTGAAATCATTATCAATTTGAATTTATTTGTTGCATAAAACAATTGAAAAACGTTTGACAATTGTGTTTGATGTCATGATAAAGTCATTTCATATCAAAGGTTTGACTTCGTGTTTGTTGGGAACAACAAAGTGATGAAGTGTATAATGTGTTCGGACTTGAACGACTTTACCTTCTTGATTGTTTTTATGCCATAAATACACACAAATACAAACACACACAGTTAAACCTTTCCACAACCAATCATACACACGCACACTCGAACTCCAATGCAGGGTTGTCAGATGTGGCGATTTCTCGTCAAACGTGGCGATTTTCAAACTTGTTTGGCGACCTAATTTTTGATTTGGTGACATGGCGATTTTTTGGCGATTTAACAAAAAAGTTGGCGATTTTGTTGGCTATTTTTGATGAGCTATGCATTTGTTTTGAAAATCGTTAAATTCAATACTGAGAAATAATATTAATTAATTTATTATACTTATATTATTTTTATGTATGAAGTTTGAGGCATTCATATGTGTGGTCAGTATTTGGAAGTTCAAATGGCTGATGAAGATAATGAATATCTTCGAGAAAATAATTTTTCATATTTAAAAGTGCTCTTGAAAGAATTAATAAATAGAAATTAACATAAATATATTTAAAGTCTATGAACATGTTTTCATTATATGTATGTGGCAATTTTTTATCCCAGATTAAAGATTTTTATGAACTCTTACATACCTTTGGACATTTTTGAAACCCAATGAAAAAATTAGCGTTGGTTAATTGCAAAGATAAATAAGTTTATGCCAAAACTTTAAAGCTGCAACGAAACGGCAGGTACGTACAATTTCAAGGAACTTACTTTGACTGTTCTTTATATGTTCTTTATATTATTATAAGTAATGCCTGTGTTTAAGCTATGAACTCCACTCCAACTCGCCTTTGAAGTAGAATGCAATACGAACTTCTAGACGCGTTGTTACGAGTTATAAGTTGTACTTCTTTTGTACCATCGTTGAATAAATGAAAAACCCTTACAATGTATTCCAAAAAAGAAGACAAATAGGTAGCTTTGCCGGTGAAGCGTTTTAGATATATAATAAAATTGCAACTACATACATATATAAAAATGTAAATATATCCAATATTTGTTTAATACTAGCCGCAAAAAAACTTTTTTTGTAGTAAACATCGTACCATTTTTGTGTTAACTAGCTATTTTTACTTTTTTCTAAATTAAAATTAAGCAAATATATACCATGGCGACTTTTTTGAATTTTTGGCGTATTTTATCGATACGGAATCAATTAATTTTTTTAGAATTTATAAAGAATATTTTTAATAAATTAAAAAATATGTATTTTACTGCCAAAAACTTGAAAATAAAGGCTTTGGCGATTTTTGATATTGAATTTGGCGAAAAAGGTCAAAATCAATCTGAGAACCCTGCTCCAATGCCCCTTTGATTATGAACATTTGAATACTTAAATAAATGAGTGAATAAAAATTAAAATTTCATGCAAAAAAAGGTTAAGATAATCATCAAGACTCTTCCCTCTCTAATGGCAGTGTAATTTTTTAACTATTAATTAAGTATTCTAATCAGGGTTTTCATGTAGTTTAATCTCATGAGCAGTATTTTGGTATCTGATAACACTATGCAACAAATGGGAAGTTTGTTTTCCCTGAATAAACACTATATTTTTTTGATCCGCTGCAAAAATCATCATTATTTATAATTCTAAGCTAAGCTTTTTTTACATCTTGTCGTAACTTTGGAACGACGCCCTCAATTTTTGTATGCAATACTTCAAGTTTAAATTACAACAGATTTAAGTCCTTCTAATATCATTTTTTGATTTAGCCATTAGTTTTGGAGATATTGAGGCCGAAGTGTAAAAAAAATTTATTTTTGTTTTTTTATAAAATTTTTGAATTCAAAAAATTCATAAAAAATTTTAAGCAACAAATACTTACCAGTTTTAGTACTTAAGCTCAAAGCTGCATGTATTAGAAGTAAAATAAATTTATTTCATGAAAATCCATGGACAAATTCCTGTTTTATTCCCCATAAACTGAAAGTACCTTGTTTCGACCTTCTTTATCGCAAATTTGTGTAGCGCTAAAACTCACATTATTTTTTTTTTTTTAATCCTTTACTTTAATTATTTTTTCATTGATTAATTATTGTTAGTTCATATTTAATATATGAAGATTCAATAAAACAATAATGACAAAAAAAAAAAATTAAGCAGCATATCATAGAAATAAAATAAGTTTTTATCAAAGTTATTTTCGGGAATACAAAATTTATTATTAATACGATTTCCGTATGAGGGAAAGCTATCTTTTTTGCGCATTTCACTGGTTGCTTAGGCCAGCTCATCAGGAAACCTTTTCCAAAGATTTTAGAAAAGCCAAAAATATTAATATATAAATAAAACCCTAAAGCGAATAAGAATTATAAACACTCTAAGTCTTACTGGTAACAATATCAAAGCTTAAACAAAATACCAACAATAAACAGTGAGTTTATCTTTTCTTACAACCCCCTACAACTGGTTGGGTTCTTTCCGACTCGAATTGTAGTTGTAAGCAGGGTTGTCAGATTGATTTTGCACTTTTTCGCCAAATTCAATATCAAAAATCGCCAAAATCGCCAAAGCCTTTGAATACAAGTTTTTGACAATAAAATGGCGGTATGAACTAACTCCCCAAACCCAAAATGAACTAAGTCCCCAAACGACTATATGTGAAAAAACAACAACGATATTTGGGGACTTCGTTCACGTTTTTGGGGACATCGTTCATTTTATTTTTTGGGGAGTTAGTACATATGAACGAAGTCCCCAAAAAATAAAATGAACTAAACCCCTAAATTATTTTTTGGGGACTTAGTTCCCTTTCATTAGAGGACTTTTTTCACTCTTGCGGCTTCGCTAACTAAAGCTTCTCTGAACAGCTGGACTTCGGCCGGGCGCAAGGATTTTCTCCTCTATGGTATAACAAAGACCGGCTTCGCTAACTAAAGCTTCTATGTACAGCCGGCCTCGGCTGGGCGCAAGTGAGTTTATCTTTATTTCTATTTCTATATTTTTTTAATTTGGGGACTTAGTTCACTTTCATTAGAGGACTTTTTTCACTCTTGTGGAAATTTGGTGAAATTGGGGTCTTAGTTCATTCCTGTTAAGGGACTTGGTTCACCTATTTGGGGGCTTAGTTCATATTGGCTTTTTCGGTTTTTTTTTCCATAAATGAACGACGTCCCCAAATTTGGGGACTTAGTTCATTTTGGGTTTGGGGAGTTAGTTCATTGGGGACTTAGTTCATACCGCCCAATAAAATACATATTTTTATACCCTCCACCACAATTAGTTGTGAAGAGGGTATATTAAGTTTGTCATACCGTGTGAAACTTTTTTATTATTCGTCTCAGACCCCATATATATTCTGGGTCCTTGAGTAATTCTAAGTCGATTTAGCCATGTCCGTCTATCTGTCAGTCTGTTATAAACACGAAAAACTCAAAAGAATTAAACAAACTTGGTGTCAAATTGCTTGTAGTTATCCTAAGCAGTTTGGGATTGAAATCCAGTAAAATCGGTTCAGTAGGATCAGAGCTATGAATCAAAATGTGGAACCACCACCTAAAAAAATTGATAATTTTGTTACAAAAAATAACATAAATGCTGGAACAAGGCACGGAATGAGATACGATTTTGCAAAAATTTGTTTTATTTGACTGGAAATCACCCTAAGCCCCATATAAACAAACGGAAAACAGTTTAGTATGCTTGAAACCGTAAAAAATAACGCTAGCGTAACAAAATTTAGTACGTCACAGTTTTTTAGGACTAGAAATAACACAATGAAATTTCGTGACGATCGGTCCATTATTTATCTTAGGCCACATATAAACCCTACTACCGGAAAACAGTTAAGCACGCCTTAAACCGTAAAAAATAATGCAATCATAACAAATTTTGGCTCGTCACAGTTTTATAGGACTATAAATGATACTGTGAAATTTCGTGAAGATCGGTACATAATTTACCCAAGGCCCCATAGAAACCCTACTTCCGGAAAACAGTTTAGTACACCTAAAACCATAATAAATAATGCTAGCATAACAGAAATTGGTACGTCACATTTTTTAAGGACTAGAAATGACGCTGTGAAATTTCGTGATGATCGGTCCATAATTTACCCTAGGCTCCATATAAACCCTACTACCGGAAAACAGTTTAATCGCCTAAAACCATAATTAATAACAAATCGTCACAGTTTAAGATAATAATAACATCATACAAATATTGCTCCTTAAACATTCGAACTGTCGGTGGAGGGTATCAAAGATTCGGCACAGCCGAATATAGCACTCTAACTTGCTTAAATTATTAAAAATATTTTTTATAAATCCTAAAAACTAAATTAGTTCCGTATCGCTTAAATACGCCAAAAATTCAAAAAGTCGCCATAATATATATTTTGCTTAATTTTTATTTAGAGCGAAATAAAAATAGCTAGTGAACACTAAAAAGGTACGATGTTTACTATAAAATAATGTATAGTAGTCTACTTAAAGCAACAAAAAAAGATTTTTTGCGGCTAGTACTAAACTAAAATATTAGAAATGCACTATATACAATAGTTGCAGTTTTATTATATTTCTAAAACGCTTCACCGTCAAGACTTGCTATTTGTCTTCTAATTTGGAATACATTGTGAGGGTATTACATTTATTCAAAGTACAAAAGAAGTGCAGCATGTACTATTCCCATTCATATAACTTATCAGGCATGTTCTGAAAATCACTTTTTGTGAAAGTAAATTGAAATCACAAAAAAGGTGTTCTGGACAAAAAGTTTTTTTAATAATTGTGATTTTAAACCAGTCAGCTAAGTGGCCGTTGATTTTTTTACTTGCTTATTTGTTTCCACCATTTTTAACTAAGTTAAAACTTTTGTGGTTTCCAAAACACCCATTAATCACAATTGTGATTTGAAATCTTGTGATTTACAGAGCATGCCTGTTTAACTCCTAATAACGCGTCTAGAAGTTCGTATTGCATTCTAATTCGAAGGCGAGTTTTAGTGGAGTTCAAAGTTTCACAGGCATTACTAGTTCTAATAACCACATATTAAGGACAGCCCAAGTAAAGTCCTTAAAATTGTACGTACCTGCCGTATCCTTACAGCTTTTAAATATTGGCCTAAACTTATTTAGTTATGTTTCCAATTAACTAAAGCCTATAGTACACGGAATGTAAAAAGCCACATGCGCATGTCACTCTGACGTAAGTTTGACGTCACTTCAAGGCCACAATAGCCAGTTCATGTTGTGTTATGACGACAAAATTACGTCAGAAGCACATGCGCATGTGGCTTTTTACATTGCGAGTACTATAGGCTTAATGCTTATTTTTTCAAATGTGTTATGATATGATTCATAAAAATCTTTAAAATATCACTAACAGCGTCATATTTTATCTGTGATAATAAATTGCCACATACATATAAGTATAATGTGAAAATGTTTATAGACTTAAAACATATTCGTGTTTTAAGGAAATCTTTTTATTGATTTTTTCAAGAGCAATTTTATATATAAAAAACACTTTTCTAGAAGATTTTCATTAACTTCATCAGCTATTTGAACATACCTTCAAATACCTATCATACATATGATTGACAGAAATGTCATTCATAAAAATACGAGAATTTAAATTATCTTATTTCTAAGGGTGTGTGTGAAAGGGTAGCAAAGTTCTATGGTGAATTAAAATTTCTACGCTAATGTCAAAATTTGTACTAGCCCCCAGGGCTAGTGAAATTTTATTCACCTCAACAGTGTCAAAACTTTACTTACATGAGTACTTTGCTACCGTTTCACACACACCCTAAGTATTGAATTTAACGAATTTCAAAACAAATTCATAGGTCATCAAAAATAGCCAGTTGGCGATTTTAACTATTTTATAAATCGCCAAAAAATCGCCATGTCGCCAAATCAAAAATTAGGTCGCCAAACATGTTAGAAAATCGCCACATCTGACAACCTTGGTTGTATGTGGGTTAAAAGAAAAAAAAAAAACAAAATTTTCTTTCTTCGTAAGAAATGAAAATCCATGGATAAATTCGTTTTTTATACATAGGTGCATGCGTAGAGTTTACGCAGATTATCTTTCTAGGGTTAAAGGACTTCACACGCAGAGAAAAAACCTTTTTCAATATTTCAACAAAACTATTTAACTAAAATTTTTCAGCATATAATGGTTAATTTAACCATGTTGTTGTTACCAACATACATTTTATGGTTAATTTGGTTTCCCAACAAAATGCCATAACCATAGTATGATTGCTTCTAAACATGTTATGGTAAAATATGATAAAAATTAACTTATCAAAAAAAAAGCTATGATTAAAAACAATCATGCTATTATAAGTGCTAAACATATTTTGATTTATTATTAACGATAACATATTCGGTGGCAACTATAATATAGTTGTGGCTTGTGACTGATGGAGCACTTATTTAACCATTACATGGTTGCCGATGACAAACATTTTGGTTAAATAGTTTTGTTAGAGATGACCATATTGAAAAAAATGCTTGTTTTCAGGGTGCAGGATTGAAATACTAATAAATCGAATTTTTTTCTCTCCTGCCAAATTATTGGTCAAATAATCAATTTAATTCGACCATAAATTTTTATGTAAATATGAAGAAAACATAGCACATCTAAGCATATATGAATTTACATGATTCGAGTATTTTTTTTCTTCTTATTGTTAATATTAAATATATCAGAAAGTGCTTATTGAAAAACAAAAAAGTATCAAAAAATCTTCTCTTATAGATTCTCATCCACTTAGGATATTGCATGCTTAATATTATGTTTCTATGACTAAAATTTCCAAGAATTTTCCCTTACTTATTCTTATTCATTCAGCACCATGCATGTTTTACTTTATCTATATAAATCCAAAATGAACAGGAATTCAAAAAAGTACCAACATTTTTGTCTAATATTCACTCAGGACCCTGCACGTTTAATATTATGTTTATAAGTTCAATATTGTTGAATATTCAAAAATTACCAGATGCAGCCTTTCCGTGCTGAAAGAAAGAAATAGGGAATTCTATTTGCCCTTATTTTATCTTTTTTTTCTCCCCATGAAGGCTCGGCTGACAAACAAAAGAGGAACGTGTTCTTAACTGGTTTGCCTTTGCCGATTTATATATAACATTTATATAGTCGAAATATTCGAATACCGGTTTCTAAAAAATCTCGAATAATCGTTCACCCAATTTTTTTTTAATATTTGATAGAAAAAACTTTGTGTAATTGAAAAAAAAAACTATTTTAACTGTGTGTTTTGAATATGTGTTAGTAGCAAATATGAATGTCTATAACTCCGAAAATATTAAACAGATTTTTAAATCTACAATGTGCACTTCTGTAAGTCAATTGGTGTACTTTTTGTTCTAGTCGCTGGGCAATTAGAGGTGGCAAGTGTTCTTAACTGTTTTGTCTTTGCCTATTGATATACATAATTATAATATATATACTTAGGCAAAGCCATACTTGTTGCAAGAAATTTAATTTTTTTGGTTTTATATCAATGCTGTTGGCCTTGCATTATTATATTTAAACAACCATTTAATCCGCAATTTTTAAATCGGCCCTTTTCTTTTATGAACATATTAATATGCCGAAGTTTATGTTCCTAGGTTCTAACAAAAAATTTCCAATATTTTTCATCTCTAATGTTGATATTCACCTATAATTTTGTGTTTCTAAGTTAAATATTATAAAAATATCAAGAAGTACCACTCGTAAGTCACAAAAGCAAAAAGAAAGTTAATTTCCCTTATTATCCTTTTTGGAGCCCATAATTTAGTACGTATTTGTCAATCAATGGGGAAAATGTTTTGGTCGAAAAGATAGATGGCGTGACAAAAAAGTTCAAATTCAAGTACAAAGTTCAAAGGACGGAATTTCAAAAAGTACCAGACACCTGTCCACTTAATTTTTTAATGAAGAACAATAAGTGTTAAATTTTTTGGATCTCTTTTAGTTTTGGATTTTTGAGGTTAGCGGGATCGATTTGGTGATAGGCAAGCCTCGGTCCAAAAGTCAGCATTTTAGCTTCAGGAGTATAGGATATGCCATGATGAATTAGTCAGGAACTTTACAATTTTATATTATATAGGTTAGGTTATGTTAGAAAGGGTTATGTGCCCAAGGGCACACTTCCACCCGGATTCCAATGCGGTCCATTGTGAATCCCTTTAATGAAAAAAGAAAGGTATAGAAAGAGAAAAGTAAAGAAAGGAAGTATGAGGTGGATAGAATTAAGAAAGTTAGAAAGTCAGTAGGTAACACCTAGAATTATTACCCTCTATACAATCCCCTCAACAGAAGAAACCGCACTTTTTCCCTGGCAAACCCCAGTAGATCTGCCGGATTACATTCAGCTATGCACACCGGTTCGTCGTGAAATCTATCCCCTAGCCACCTCTGTCTGAGACCCTGCATCCTAGGACAATGGCACAGTACAGGCTCGATCGTCTCCAGCTCCTCAGAATCATTGCAGAACCTGCCGGAGGCCGGTATGGTGTTGTCCCATTTTCCCGTAAAAGCTCTAACAGGACAATGAACCGTCAAGAACCCTGAAAGTGTTCTAAGACCACCCCTGTCCAATCCCAGTAGAACCTTGGTTGCCCCCGCGTCCAATCTGGGCCATAGTGCCCCAGACACCCTGCAATCCGTTCTGTTCCTCCAGGATCGGTCAACGTCATCACGGAATTTTTCCCGTATCACCCCATAGTTGAAGCATAGGGGGGGGCTTTACCCCCTGTCCCTTACCAGTAAGTCCAGATTCGAACCAGCTCTCGCGAGTTCGTCCGCCACCTCATTTCCATCAACCAGGCAGTGTTCAGGTACCCAATACAGCCTTACGTTGAATGCCTCCATGAGTTCCCTAAGAGCATTCCTACACCGAGCGATCAGGAACGATCACACCGTATAGTTCGTCAATGCCCTAAGCGCCGCCTGACTATCGACGTAAATTGTCACCACAGATAACACACGATCCATTATCACTTCCGTCGTCCTCCAGATCGCTAGGATCTCAGCCTGGAAGACACTGCACTCATCGGGGAGTCTGAATGATCTTTTCACTTCGGTGTCCTCGATATATACACCGGCACCAGTGCCGGTTCCCATCTTGGATCCATCGGTAAATACTGCCTACTCCTCAAACAGTCGATTGGATCCACGCCAAATTTCCCTATCCGGGAACTCCACTGGTGGTGTTGCACTGAAGTCCAGGGTCATAGTCTTATGATCCAAAATTCCCTCGTGAATAATACCCTGATCAAGCAGACCACCACGTACAAATTTTTTGTGTGATCACCCTCCTAGGTCTAACTAAGGAAGACTCATAAAGTCTAAGTAAGTTCCTAGCAGCCACACTCCTCAGATTATGCTCAATCGGGGAGAGATATAGTAGGATGTCCTGCGGAGTGCTTCTCCTTGAGCCCTGTGATGCCAAGAGATGCACTCCTATGAACCTTGCTGAGCATCTTCCTATAGCTATCCACTCTCAACGCACCCTACCAAACAGTGCATCCATAGGTAAGTATAGGCCTAACCAGCGATATGTAAATCCAGTTTACCATATCCGGTCTCAGACCCCAATTCTTACCGATGGAGTTCCTGCATGTGTAGTATGCATTGAGTCCCCTTCCCATCCTCTCCTGAGTATTTCCCTTCCAAGACAGTTTGCAGTTCAGAAAGTTACCCAAATACTTTGCTCCGTCCGATATAGGTAACTTGACGCCATCTAGCACTGGCACTAGTAAATAGCATTCGTAAATAGCACCAGCTCAGTCTTCACAGGGTTTACACCCAGCCCCTATCCTTTACCCATGCCGAGAGTTCGCCCAGCATCACCTGCATAATTGTCCCGATCGTGGGCAGAAATTTTCCCCTGACCAGCAGAACTATGTCGTCCGCATAGGCAACAACTTTCCTGCGCATGGGATCAAATGACCTTAGAATCCCGTTGACCGCAAGCAACCACAGTAGAGGCGATATAACCCCCCTTGTGGTGTCCCCCTGGTAACCCTCCTCCTTATCACATGATCCCCCAGGTTCGAGCTTATAATCCTACTGCTAAGCATGCAGACTTTCCACTCTACCAGAAAGTCCTCAACTCCATCAACGAATCTCTAATCGCCTTAATCCTAATGCTATTAAAGGCTCCTTCTATATCCAGAAACACGGCGAGAGTATATTCCTTATGCCTCAGACCTTTGCTCGATGCAACCCTCACCACCTCATGTAACGCACTCTCGACAGATTTACCCTTCAGGTAGGCATGTTGAGCGTTGCAAATAAGGCGGGTCTCAATATTACTCCTGAGATAGAAATCTATTAGTCTCACAAGAAACTTCAACAAGAATGAAGACAGACTAGCCTCTCTCCACCCCCTAGGCAGATACCTCCTACTGAGGCACTTCTTGAATATATTCACCAGCAAAAATGATGCATCGTCCGGGATGTTGCAAATATGAAAAACTGAGAATTTAGCACGTCATACGGAAATCGTATTAATAATAAACTTTGCATTTCCGAAAACAACTTTAATAATAAGTGTTTATGTTTTGTATGTCTTTTAGTTTAGGAGTTATAAGGTATGTGCGATGAAAGATAAATATATGGTGAAAAAATACTTTGAAAAAAATAACAACTCCTTAAAGGTCCGAATTTCGAAAAAGTAACATGTATGCATTTGTATATTGTAGATAAGTTACAAATGTTATATAATTTTGATTTTTGCTTTTTTTTTATTTAATGAACAACAATAAGTATTAAATTAAAAAAAGTACCAATTTAATTTTAAAAAAGTACCAGTTTGAGAACAAAAAATTCCTTTTACAGATTCACATTCACTCAGGAACTTGCATGTTTAATTTTATATTTCTAGGTCTAAAAACTAGAGAACTTCAAAAAGTACCAGTTTAAGAACCAAAAAAAGTACCAAAAAGATCCCTCTAACCGATTCTCATTCCCACATTATATTGCATGTTTAATTTTATGTTTCTAGGTCCAATATTAACGGAAATTTTAAAAGTACCAGTTAAAATACAAAAAAGTACCAAAAACTTTCCTCTTACAGATTCGTATCCGCTCAGAACATTGCATGTTACATTTTACGTTTTAAGGTCCAATATTAACGATAGTTAAAAAAAAATAGCAGTTGTAGAACCAACAAGCTGAAGAACGATATTTAATTTCTCGTATTTCCTATTTTGGTGCTATTTTTTCTCTCCATTAAAGTATCGAATATTGCAGTATTGTAGTGGGGGCCCATAATTTAGTAAGAATATGTCTATGAATGGAGAAAAATGTTTTGCAAAAAAAGTACCAAACATATTTACGATTTTCACCCCTTAAGCTTTCGAATTTCAAAAAGGACCATATTTGTATTCGTATTTTTTTCTCCCTAAAAGAGAAAAATTTCAAAAAGTACCAGACACCAGTCCGATTATTTTTCTTTTGGAGATATCAGGTTATCGAAATTACCCGCTTTTACCCTCTAAACATTCGAATTTCCAAAAATCCCGTCTTAGTGGAACGACTTGGAAAGAGACCCACCTCCATTCCAAATTTTTAGCTGCAGTCGTTTAGGCTGTGCGATGATGAATCAGTCAGTGAGGCAGTAACGTAACAATTTTATATACATACTAGCATAACCCGCTGCGCTTCGCTACACTGCTTTAACCACTTCTTCAGTTGAGCGATATTTAATGTATGCATCCTATGGTAGGTATTTCCCCCCCTGCGCCTACCCGCTTTATTTTTATTTTCAATAGTGTAGTATACCATAAGAGTGACTACCACAAAGTTTGAACTTTCTCACTATAACAGCTTTTAAGATATGCGATATTAAACATTGGCGTCCTTTGGGGGGAACCCCTTCCCCCGCTGGTATTTTATTTCAATTTTGGGGCTCAGAAGATCCTACTAACAAAAGTTCAACAAATTACGTGCAGCGGCTCTTAAGATACGCGATATTTAATATTGGCATCCAATGGGAGGTACCAATTCCCCTGCCCCTATCGAAAATTAAGTAACCTATTTTATTTTTAGGGCTCACGTGATATATATATATATGTTCCCGACGATCCTATAAGAAGCATAGGGCCCCATACGTGATGCTACTGTAAAAATTTCAGGAAAATCGGTTCAGTAGCTTAGGAGTCTATAAGTAAACATACAAACAACAAACAAACAAACATACAAACATTTTTAATTTTTATATATATAGAAGATAGATAGATAGATAATAGATGTGACAGTTTCAGTTTAAAGGGACCTATGGGCAAAAAATGGGTTTTGGAGAAACAGGATTTTAAAGTCAACAAGTTAGTTTTTTTTCTTATCAAAGGTGTTTTTTAAAGCTTACTTATGGCAAAAGTAATGCAGTTAGAAAACTGCGGTTTGCTGCATAAGAAAAAGCGTATTGTCCATTTAAAGAATCGCCAAAAAAGTAAAAATCGATTTTTTTCAATAATAAAGCGGGGTTGGTCACACATTTGACCCATCTAGGAGCATCCAACGCGCTGCAGGGGCCAAATTTAAGAATTTTATTAAACCGCCGTATGTGTATGGTTGAAATTCTTTAATTTGGCCCCTGCAGCGCGTAGGATGCTACTAGATGGGTCAAATGTATGACCAACCCAACTTTATTATTTATTGCCGAATTTCGGTTTTTTTAGTTATTTCAATAATAAACTAAACCGTGTTTGAGTTACGCGAATATATCGACCCTTTTGCGCGAAATTATCGTATGTTACAAAAACCAAATTTTACAGGACAGCCATTTTTCTACTTTTCTCTGCTTTCGCTTGCAATATCAAAATGAAAATATACATTAAATTTTTGGAGCAACGCAGTGGAATTCGCCTTCAATATTTTGTCAGGTGACTTCTGTTTGAATGTAGAACGAGATTGCATCAAAAACTCAATTTCAATAAATTTGGCATATACGATAATTTCGCGCAAAGGGGCCGATATGCTGTACAACCTCTTACATATTCGAAATAACGGCATATCTTGAAAACAAGAGCTAACCTTAAAAAACGGTTGGCACCACTGGATTCAGCGTGCCCCAATTAGGTGTCAGGTGCGCGGCTGGTCTGTTTTTTGCAACTAGCACAGTGTACTTATTGCTCAAAATTACAGTATTAGAATTCAATTTTAAGATTATTTTTTAAAGGTTGCGAAAGAAAAAAATCATATCTTAAAAAAAACACCTTCTTCAAAGTTTCAGTATTTTTAAATAACAGTTTGAGGTGTTATATAAAAAAAAAATCAGCCAAATAAAAAAAAAAGGTTTTTGACTTAGTCCGTTTTTAAAATTTAATATTTTGCAGATTGTACAACATTTTTTTCAATGTATGGTTTGTAGCCCCAGATATTCTCTTTAAACTTACTGTTTATTCTTAATATTTTTTAAGACAATTAAAATTTAATTTAAAAATTTATTTGGGGCTTTAAAACTTCACTTAAAGAAAACACAACTTGTTGGCTTAGAATTCACTTTGCAAGTATTTATTTACTATTTCTTATATATAAAAAATGCTAAATTTTGTGTATTTGTTTGTTATTCAGCAATACAGTTATATTTAACATATTTAGCAATCTTAGAGTTTACAGGTATTATTGAGTTAATATTATCAAATTCATTTCTGGTATTATTATTGGTATTATTATTATTATTATTATTATTATTATTCTTATTTAAATTCAAAATTAATATTATTAATGTATTATGGCGCAACATTCCGGCCCCATTGAACGACTGCACGTCTTCAATTATTCGGCAGTGGAGCCAATTTGTGCACTGGGCGCCTAAACACGCCTGTTCGCGTTTTGACCTCCGCCACTCTGACCTTGCCGTCTTCGCCTTCTACGACCTTGACGACTCTCCCGGTCAGCCACTGCTGAGGCGGGCAATTGTCCTCGTGGATGAGGACCACCTGACCGACTTTGAGGTTGGGAAAATCTTGGTGCCACTTCGCTTTGGTTTGAAGGCCGAGAATATAGTCGCGTGACCAAGCCT
Source organism: Pollenia angustigena (assembly GCA_930367215.1). Classification (NCBI taxonomy): domain Eukaryota; kingdom Metazoa; phylum Arthropoda; class Insecta; order Diptera; family Polleniidae; genus Pollenia; species Pollenia angustigena. The sequence continues at coordinate 17,654,240 of OV884061.1, read as the reverse complement.
GCCAGAATGTCTGCTTGAGACCGCAAAGCATTCGCCATCGCTTCCATAACTTCCCCTCTTTGACGTTCACGTCTTCTCCTGATTCTGGCGGCAGCGAACGCAGACCCTCGCCGAGAAGAAAGTGAGCTGGTGTCAACGCTTCTCCGTCGTTCGGGTCTGGAGACAGCGGTGCTATTGGACGACTGTTGAGCACCGCCTCTACTTCTGCAAGCATCGTTGCCATTTCTTCTTGTGTGAGCGACGCGTTGCCCACGGCTCGCAGAAGCAGGAACTTCGCCTGTTTGACAGCGGCTTCCCACAGCCCTCCGAAGTGAGGCGCCCGAGGTGGTATGAAGCTGAACTTCACCCCGGACGACGCTGCGTACGACTCGACGGCCTGTCGACTCCTGTCGAACGCTTGCTGCAACTCCCTCAGAACGCGGCTGGCTCCGACGAAGTTCGTCGCGTTGTCGCAATACACCGTCTGTGGTTGACCTCTCCTGGCAGCGAACCTTTTAAAACAAAGAAGAAAAGAATCAGTAGACAGATCAGATACTAATTCTAAATGTACCGCCTTTGAAGTGAAACACACGAAAACCGCTATATACATTTTCAATGGTGGCCTACCACGAATTCTCAATGAAACGTTTATAGGACCACAGAAGTCTACTCCGACTACTAAAAATGGTCGAGTAGCTCTCACTCTATTAGTGGGCAAATTTCCCATTATTTGGGACATTAGTTTTGGTTTATAGCGGAAGCAATGTACACACTTGCGAATTATTCTGCTGCACTCTTCTTTGGCATTTATGAGCCATATATTTTCTCGTGAAAGAGCTATTAGAGCCTTTGTACCAGCATGACAATTCTCAGTATGGAGATTTCGCAAATAAAGTGTGACAAAACTATTTCTTTTCGGTAATAAAAGTGGGAATTTGGTATTGTAATCCAAATCTGCATTAAGCAGTCTCCCACCTACCCTTATCAGTGAAAACTTTCTATTTTCTTCAATAAATGAATGAATAAATGGCGTCAATCTTTGAATGTTTGACTGCAAGACTTCAGATTTTTGCATTTTTGCAATTTCCTCAGAAAAATTATATTTCTGGATTGTCTCTACAAGTCGATAAAATGACCATTTCAATTCGATTGCAGTAGGTGTAGAATTTTTATTTATTTTACGTTTTCTCAGGATATCAATAAATCTGAGTACAATTGAAGTTACTCTTAGCAACTTCTTGTATGACGAAAATCTTTCTATCAGATCCAACAAGCAATTTTGTGGATCCTCTACTGCAAGAAGTACATTTGTTTTTCTTGCCTCTAACAGCTTTTGATTCTCTGTTAACTCGAAATGTTCGTTAACAGGCCAATGTGAACTATCGTTTAGTAAAAACGAAGGTCCCTCAAACCAAATTGAATTTTTTAAATCTTTTACATCACATCCTCTTGAAACGATGTCAGCTGGATTCTGTTTAGTAGGCACATGGCGCCACGAAACCTGTTCTGACAATTCTTGAATTTCAGCAACTCGATTCGACACGAATGTTGCCAGTGAGGACGGATGAGTTTTTATCCAATGTAATGTAATTTCTGAATCTGTCCAGAAATTAACACTTTCAATTTCAAAGCTCATCATTAATTTAATTCGACTCCACAACTTAGCTAATAGGTGTGCAGCGCATAACTCAAGTCTCGGAAGAGATTTTGTCTTGAGTGGAGCAACTTTTGACTTTGCCGTTAGCAGTCTCGATTCAATTTTATTTGAATCGGAGCTTCGTATATATATGCAGCAACCATAAGCACGAATCGAAGCGTCAGCAAATCCATGTATTTGAATTTTTGCTGTCGATGTTGTGGAAACGAATCTTGGGATTGATATTGAATCAATTTCCATTAAATTAGATTTGAAATTTTCCCATGACGTATTTAGTCTCATAGGAATTGATTCATCCCAGTCAAGTTTTTGTATCCAAAGTTCTTGCAACAACATTTTGGATTTTGTAACAATTGGGCATAAAAGTCCGAGAGGGTCGAATAATCGAGAAGAAACAGACAAAATGTTTCTTTTCGTTGCTTTTAAATCACGAAAATTGTCTTCCAAATGAAACTTAAATGAATCATTCTTCGGTACCCAATGTATACCTAGAGCCTTTGCCGAATCAGAGTCACTATGTAATAGTTTCTCTTTTTGAAATGAATTATAAATTTCGGGATGATTTGAAACCCATTTTGTAAGTTTAAAACCAGCTGAACTTAAAATTTCATTAACCTGGTTACGAATTATATCTAGGTCTTGGTAGCTTTCAGCCCCAGTTATCAAATCATCAACATAGAAATCACTGCGAACAACTTTTGAACCAATAGGTAAAGTCTCTTTGAATAAATCGCTTAAGTGAATCAAACATCTGATGGCTAAAAATGGCGCAGAAGCCGTACCATAAGTAACGGTATTTAACCGAAATATTTTCAAATCATCAGATGGATTCTGTCTCCAAAGGATTAGTTGAAAGTTTCTATCATTCTCGCCAACTAATACTTGACGATACATTTTTTCAATATCTGCAGTGATTGCGTACTTATGAAATCGAAAACGGATCAATGTCGAATATAATTCTTCTTGAACTGTTGGGCCAACCATTAACAAATCGTTAAGTGATGAATGTGAAGAAGTTCGACACGAAGCATCAAAAACTACTCGAAGTTTCGTAGTCGTACTCTGAGGTCGCAACACACATTGATGTGGAATAAAATAGTGAGGGAATTCCGGTATTTTGTCAACATATGACATATGACCTAGGTCGAAATACTCTTTCATAAAATCATGATACATTTCTTTCATATTTAAATCTCTAGAAAGTCGCCTTTCTAGTGCAAGAAATCGCCTTTTAGCGGTTTCAAAAGATGAACCAAGTGTTTTTGTATCAGATTTGAAAGGCAAAGAGACTTCAAATCGTCCTGACGGTAAACGTCGTACTGAATTTCTAAACATTTCCTCACATTTTTGCTGTTCCTCAGAATAAATTTTTGTTGATTCATTTGGAAGTTCTTCTAACTCCCAGAATTTTCTAACAATTGAGTCTATATTGCTCTCGTTTTCTACAGACGTACTTAAATGAAAGACGTTTGTATTGCCGCTAGAGCCCTTTGATTGGTTATACTTTCCAGTAACAATCCAACCAAGCGAAGTCTTTTGAAGAATTGGCAGGCTAGGGCCAGACCTTATTTGTCCAATACAAATTAAGTCAAAAAATATTTCCGCACCTATTAAAAGATCAATCTTTCGAGGCTTATAAAAGCAAGGATCGGCTAATTCTATATTTCTTGAAATATTCAAGCTAGTCGTACTAATTTTATGATCAGGCTGTAAATTTGTTATAGAACTCAATACCCAAAACTTTGAAGTAAATTGTGTAGAGTTAACCCTCGACGTGACAGTTAAATTTACGCATGATTTTGAAAATGAATTTGTTTCGCTAATACCATTCAAATTCAATCTACCTCCTTCTCTTTTTAATCGTAGTAGCTGTGCATGTTCCTCAGTTATCAAATTTGGTTGAGAACCGGAATCTAAAAGAGCTCTGGCTAATATAAAATCACCAGAACTATTTCTAACTTTCACGACGGCTGTAGCAAGAATAATTCTTTCATCAGAAGATGAATAATTTACCGATGCTTGAGAAGTTGACGGTGGTTCAAAATTGTTGTTTGAAGAATTATTATTGTTATTATTAGAATTTGCACTAGTACTGTATCTATGTAGCAATGCGTTATGAGAACCACTGCAAATTCTACATTTAGATGCTGTACATCTAGCTACTGTATGTCCTTTTTTTAAACAATTTATGCAAGCTGGCACAGATTTTATAAAATCAAATCGTTGGTTTACAGGCTCAGCAGCAAATGAAGGGCAATTTGTTATTATGTGTTGATTGGATTTACAAAATAAACATTTGTCAGTAGATTGTTTAGATTTAGTACAATTTAGTGATGTTTTATTATTTTTCTTCGTAAAGTTTTCAGTTTTATTTTTATTAAACCTCGGTCTTGAACTTGAAGATTCATCAGCAGCAATATGCTGATACCGTTTGTTCAAGGCGGTTTCACAGTCTGACCAAAGTGGCAACCTTTCGAAATCTAGCTGTTCTTCCCACTTTGTCTTAGTCACTGGATCTACTTTTGACATCACTAAATGTATTAAAATAGCATTTGTAATTTTCTTATCATCACCAATCGATAAAAGTGAATCATATATTGCTGAAACTGTATCAATCATGCTTCTCAAAGCAGATGCCGAAGGTTTAGTGATCTCTGGTAGATCAAAAAGTTTCGATATATTATCAAAAAATATCAGACATTCATTGTCATATACCTTTTTTAAACTGGCTAATGCTTTGGGATAATTTTCTTCTGAAATCTGAAAAGCTTTGACTGTACCCAAAGCTTCTTCGGACAAGCATGATATTAAATGATTAAATTTTTCTATGTCTGTCAACGTCGGATCATTGTGGACCAAGTTCTCAAATAGGCTCATAAAATTTTTATAATCGGAGTATTTTCCGCTAAATTTAGGGAGCTTCATATTTGGGAGTCTAGAATGATGTGACTGTACACTAAAAGAAGTTTCAGGCACACTTGACTTTCTGTTTTTAGTCAAAATACTCAAAAACAACGATTTAGTGGTCACACAAATGTCTTCAAGCTCAGCTCTATCGTCATTGTCGGGATCTAAATTATCCACATCTGACTGCAGCTTCATTGCCTGCTCAATATAAGTTTTAAGAATGTCTAATCTACATTCCAACTCAATTGGATTAAAAGAAATCGTCTTTTCCCGAATGGACTGACGAATTCGCGTAATATTTTGTACGACTTTTGCCTTTTTTGCGAGTAATTTCTCCAAAGTTTCCGCTATGGAAGGAGATTCTTGATGTTTTTTACTAGGCATTATATTTTATAATTCGTAAGGATAAGAATTAAAATTTCTGAAATACCAAAATAACTTATTGGTTTACTATTTTTAACGAAAATCAATTCTAAATTAACTTATTAAAATTGATATACTAATTCTCTCGCCAGCTAATGAAAATATTCGGATTATATTTCTTCTATTTGTAGAAATATTTTATCTTTCTATTTAAAATTATCAATTCCGATCACTACGTTCAAATATTAAATTATTTTTTCCACTTAAATCAGCCTTTGGTTAAAATAATTAAATTTTATTTTACCAAGAAATCTTTTTTCATAATAAATTCAAAAACAAGTTGTTAAAAATAATTGTTACTAGTGTGACCGCACTAATCAATTTATATTTTATGATTGCACGAAATTAAATTTTTCAATGCTAGTGTGAACACAACAAACAATTTATTTTTTCAAACTTGTATTAATTTAACTTTTCGATGCTAGTGTGAATGCTTCACACTGTACAGCTGATATCACTATTAAATGGTATAGGAACGTATGGAATTAAACCGTGATCTTGAAAATTGACAAACGAATGTAAAAATAAAAGAAAGCAAAGATAATAAATTTAGCATTAATTAATTATTTTTTAATATTAAAGAATTAACACTCGCGAATATTTTCGTTTAATTTTACGTGCAAAACATATAAATATAAATAATTGTTTGCTACAGAAAAATGCCGACGGTAAAAAGAATTAATTTATTCTCTGTCTCTCAGTAATAAAAGAGACCAAATTATACAAGTGCGTGTGTGTATAAATATGTTTATTATTAAATATTAACACTCGCGATTGTTTCACTTTAAGGGTGGTTTTTAATAAAATTATTATTAAATAAATAAATTGTTTCACAAATAAGTGTAAAAAATATTCTTTGTGTTCGACTTGCAGTGAAATAATTTTTGATTAAGTTACAAAAATCTTTAAATTTGATTAATTTACAAATTTAAGTTAATAACACAAATATTTTTTACACTTGTTACCTCTTGTTCAGATTCGGAGTTACTCCCCTGGTTTCTCTCTGCTCTACAAATTATACAGCGGCAACGACGAGGCATCTAGGAGTTTATGTTTTAATTGTTTTGAATTTGTGTTTTATTAAGTTTTAACTTTAATAAAATGGTTTTTAACACAACACTTCACAATTGTTTTTAATAAAACTTTAAACTTTTGAAATAGTTTATCAAAAGGTTTTTTATTTGGTTAAATTTTAAACTTATTTGTTTGTATTTTTGTTAACTTTTTAACTGTATGTATGTGTTTAACTTTTTGTAAATATTAAATTTGAAATAATTTATCAAATTTTTTGTTTTAAAGAGTCCCTGCTCGGGCGCCAAAATGTTTATTCTTAATATTTTTTAAGACAATTAAAATTTAATTTAAAAATTTATTTGGGGCTTTAAAACTTCACTTAAAGAAAACACAACTTGTTGGCTTAGAATTCACTTTGCAAGTATTTATTTACTATTTCTTATATATAAAAAATGCTAAATTTTGTGTATTTGTTTGTTATTCAGCAATACAGTTATATTTAACATATTTAGCAATCTTAGAGTTTACAGGTATTATTGAGTTAATATTATCAAATTCATTTCTGGTATTATTATTGGTATTATTATTATTATTATTATTATTATTCTTATTTAAATTCAAAATTAATATTATTAATGTATTATGGCGCAACACTTACATTAAAATCATCTTCGTTTGTCAAGTAGTTTTCGGGATATTGAAGAAATAAGCTTAACACGTTCGGCTAATTCGGCGAAATTATGACATTTTGAATATGACATAACTTTTGAAAAAAAAATTTTAAAAGTTTTTTTCGGGCGCTGCGAAATATGGCCCCAAAAAATAAATGAAAATTTACCCCAAATTTGGGGCTATCTTTCATAATGCAATATGGCCCCATTTTTTTAATGAAAAATTACCCCAAAAAAATGAAAAATAACCCTAAAAATAAAATGAAATATGACCCTAAATTTGGGGTTATTCTTCATTATGAAAAATCACCTCAAAATTTATAATGAATTTGAAACCCAAAAAAGAACACAAAGAAGGTTACATTAAACATTTTCGGTGAAGTTCATATGCCCGAAACTAAAAATCACAAATTAAGAATCCCGATTTCAAAATCCAAATAATTATACAGTTTTGGTTTTAAAAATCGTACGATTGATAGCATGGTTGGGCTTTCAGCCATGCGCAAGGACTTTTTTCTCTATGGTATTACGAAAACTGGTTTTGCTTACTAAAGCTTCACCTTATAGACGGCCTGCGGCCTGGCGCGAGGATTTTCTCTTCTATGGTATAACGAATACTGTCTTCGCTAACTAAAGCTTCTGTATATAGCCGGCCTTCGGCCGGGTGAAAGGATTTTCTTTTCTTTGGTATAACGAACACTGGCTTTTACTTTTGGGGCCATATTTTCTGGGGTCATTTTGCGCACCGCCTTTTTAAAATAAAAGGATAAAAGGAACCTTCTCACCAAATTTCATTAAAATCGAAAGGGGTCGTGTCCCACTCTTGGTCGTTTTGACATGGAATTACCCTCTTATAAAATAAAAATACGTATTCTTTAAGTTTCTAAACAAAATTTTGGCGAATGTTATTATAAACATTTTTTTTTTCAAAAGATTTTGTTATTCGTGCTTAATTCCCAGTTTTTATTATTGATAAAAACACTTGAAATTTATTGTTGATGGGATAAGCTATTCCTATGCATTTCACTGGTTGCTTAGGCCAGATCATCAGGAAACTTCATCCATAAAGGTTTTAGATAAACTAAAGATATTAAACCAAATAAAACTGTTAAACGTATAAGAATTATAGCAACAGTTCTACTTGTAACAATATCAAAGTTTAAACAAAACACATCAACAATAAACAACAGTGGGTTCATCTCATCTTACATTTCCCCACTACAATTAGTTGAAATTCTCTCAACATTAATTGTAGTTGTAAGTAGGTTTAAGAAAAACAAAATGAAAAAAACAACAACTTACAAAAGATGTTGTCAATTAAGTGTTTTTTAGGCCGTGCACTGCCTGTTTATTATCAAAAAGTAATTTCAATTTTTGGGAATACAAAATTTTAATTTCAAAAGATTTTGTTATTCGTGCTTAATTCCCAGTTTTTATTATTGATAAAAACACTTGAAATTTATTGTTGATGGGATAAGCTATTCCTATGCATTTCACTGGTTGCTTAGGCCAGATCATCAGGAAACTTCATCCATAAAGGTTTTAGATAAACTAAAGATATTAAACCAAATAAAACTGTTAAACGTATAAGAATTATAGCAACAGTTCTACTTGTAACAATATCAAAGTTTAAACAAAACACATCAACAATAAACAACAGTGGGTTCATCTCATCTTACATTTCCCCACTACAATTAGTTGAAATTCTCTCAACATTAATTGTAGTTGTAAGTAGGTTTAAGAAAAACAAAATGAAAAAAACAACAACTTACAAAAGATGTTGTCAATTAAGTGTTTTTTAGGCCGTGCACTGCCTGTTTATTATCAAAAAGTAATTTCAATTTTTGGGAATACAAAATTTTAATTTCAAAAGATTTTGTTATTCGTGCTTAATTCCCAGTTTTTATTATTGATAAAAACACTTGAAATTTATTGTTGATGGGATAAGCTATTCCTATGCATTTCACTGGTTGCTTAGGCCAGATCATCAGGAAACTTCATCCATAAAGGTTTTAGATAAACTAAAGATATTAAACCAAATAAAACTGTTAAACGTATAAGAATTATAGCAACAGTTCTACTTGTAACAATATCAAAGTTTAAACAAAACACATCAACAATAAACAACAGTGGGTTCATCTCATCTTACATTTCCCCACTACAATTAGTTGAAATTCTCTCAACATTAATTGTAGTTGTAAGTAGGTTTAAGAAAAACAAAATGAAAAAAACAACAACTTACAAAAGATGTTGTCAATTAAGTGTTTTTTAGGCCGTGCACTGCCTGTTTATTATCAAAAAGTAATTTCAATTTTTGGGAATACAAAATTTTAATTTCAAAAGATTTTGTTATTCGTGCTTAATTCCCAGTTTTTATTATTGATAAAAACACTTGAAATTTATTGTTGATGGGATAAGCTATTCCTATGCATTTCACTGGTTGCTTAGGCCAGATCATCAGGAAACTTCATCCATAAAGGTTTTAGATAAACTAAAGATATTAAACCAAATAAAACTGTTAAACGTATAAGAATTATAGCAACAGTTCTACTTGTAACAATATCAAAGTTTAAACAAAACACATCAACAATAAACAACAGTGGGTTCATCTCATCTTACATTTCCCCACTACAATTAGTTGAAATTCTCTCAACATTAATTGTAGTTGTAAGTAGGTTTAAGAAAAACAAAATGAAAAAAACAACAACTTACAAAAGATGTTGTCAATTAAGTGTTTTTTAGGCCGTGCACTGCCTGTTTATTATCAAAAAGTAATTTCAATTTTTGGGAATACAAAATTTTAATTTCAAAAGATTTTGTTATTCGTGCTTAATTCCCAGTTTTTATTATTGATAAAAACACTTGAAATTTATTGTTGATGGGATAAGCTATTCCTATGCATTTCACTGGTTGCTTAGGCCAGATCATCAGGAAACTTCATCCATAAAGGTTTTAGATAAACTAAAGATATTAAACCAAATAAAACTGTTAAACGTATAAGAATTATAGCAACAGTTCTACTTGTAACAATATCAAAGTTTAAACAAAACACATCAACAATAAACAACAGTGGGTTCATCTCATCTTACATTTCCCCACTACAATTAGTTGAAATTCTCTCAACATTAATTGTAGTTGTAAGTAGGTTTAAGAAAAACAAAATGAAAAAAAACAACAACTTACAAAAGATGTTGTCAATTAAGTGTTTTTTAGGCCGTGCACTGCCTGTTTATTATCAAAAAGTAATTTCAATTTTTGGGAATACAAAATTTTAATTTCAAAAGATTTTGTTATTCGTGCTTAATTCCCAGTTTTTATTATTGATAAAAACACTTGAAATTTATTGTTGATGGGATAAGCTATTCCTATGCATTTCACTGGTTGCTTAGGCCAGATCATCAGGAAACTTCATCCATAAAGGTTTTAGATAAACTAAAGATATTAAACCAAATAAAACTGTTAAACGTATAAGAATTATAGCAACAGTTCTACTTGTAACAATATCAAAGTTTAAACAAAACACATCAACAATAAACAACAGTGGGTTCATCTCATCTTACATTTCCCCACTACAATTAGTTGAAATTCTCTCAACATTAATTGTAGTTGTAAGTAGGTTTAAGAAAAACAAAATGAAAAAAACAACAACTTACAAAAGATGTTGTCAATTAAGTGTTTTTTAGGCCGTGCACTGCCTGTTTATTATCAAAAAGTAATTTCAATTTTTGGGAATACAAAATTTTAATTTCAAAAGATTTTGTTATTCGTGCTTAATTCCCAGTTTTTATTATTGATAAAAACACTTGAAATTTATTGTTGATGGGATAAGCTATTCCTATGCATTTCACTGGTTGCTTAGGCCAGATCATCAGGAAACTTCATCCATAAAGGTTTTAGATAAACTAAAGATATTAAACCAAATAAAACTGTTAAACGTATAAGAATTATAGCAACAGTTCTACTTGTAACAATATCAAAGTTTAAACAAAACACATCAACAATAAACAACAGTGGGTTCATCTCATCTTACATTTCCCCACTACAATTAGTTGAAATTCTCTCAACATTAATTGTAGTTGTAAGTAGGTTTAAGAAAAACAAAATGAAAAAAACAACAACTTACAAAAGATGTTGTCAATTAAGTGTTTTTTAGGCCGTGCACTGCCTGTTTATTATCAAAAAGTAATTTCAATTTTTGGGAATACAAAATTTTAATTTCAAAAGATTTTGTTATTCGTGCTTAATTCCCAGTTTTTATTATTGATAAAAACACTTGAAATTTATTGTTGATGGGATAAGCTATTCCTATGCATTTCACTGGTTGCTTAGGCCAGATCATCAGGAAACTTCATCCATAAAGGTTTTAGATAAACTAAAGATATTAAACCAAATAAAACTGTTAAACGTATAAGAATTATAGCAACAGTTCTACTTGTAACAATATCAAAGTTTAAACAAAACACATCAACAATAAACAACAGTGGGTTCATCTCATCTTACATTTCCCCACTACAATTAGTTGAAATTCTCTCAACATTAATTGTAGTTGTAAGTAGGTTTAAGAAAAACAAAATGAAAAAAAACAACAACTTACAAAAGATGTTGTCAATTAAGTGTTTTTTAGGCCGTGCACTGCCTGTTTATTATCAAAAAGTAATTTCAATTTTTGGGAATACAAAATTTTAATTTCAAAAGATTTTGTTATTCGTGCTTAATTCCCAGTTTTTATTATTGATAAAAACACTTGAAATTTATTGTTGATGGGATAAGCTATTCCTATGCATTTCACTGGTTGCTTAGGCCAGATCATCAGGAAACTTCATCCATAAAGGTTTTAGATAAACTAAAGATATTAAACCAAATAAAACTGTTAAACGTATAAGAATTATAGCAACAGTTCTACTTGTAACAATATCAAAGTTTAAACAAAACACATCAACAATAAACAACAGTGGGTTCATCTCATCTTACATTTCCCCACTACAATTAGTTGAAATTCTCTCAACATTAATTGTAGTTGTAAGTAGGTTTAAGAAAAACAAAATGAAAAAAACAACAACTTACAAAAGATGTTGTCAATTAAGTGTTTTTTAGGCCGTGCACTGCCTGTTTATTATCAAAAAGTAATTTCAATTTTTGGGAATACAAAATTTTAATTTCAAAAGATTTTGTTATTCGTGCTTAATTCCCAGTTTTTATTATTGATAAAAACACTTGAAATTTATTGTTGATGGGATAAGCTATTCCTATGCATTTCACTGGTTGCTTAGGCCAGATCATCAGGAAACTTCATCCATAAAGGTTTTAGATAAACTAAAGATATTAAACCAAATAAAACTGTTAAACGTATAAGAATTATAGCAACAGTTCTACTTGTAACAATATCAAAGTTTAAACAAAACACATCAACAATAAACAACAGTGGGTTCATCTCATCTTACATTTCCCCACTACAATTAGTTGAAATTCTCTCAACATTAATTGTAGTTGTAAGTAGGTTTAAGAAAAACAAAATGAAAAAAACAACAACTTACAAAAGATGTTGTCAATTAAGTGTTTTTTAGGCCGTGCACTGCCTGTTTATTATCAAAAAGTAATTTCAATTTTTGGGAATACAAAATTTTAATTTCAAAAGATTTTGTTATTCGTGCTTAATTCCCAGTTTTTATTATTGATAAAAACACTTGAAATTTATTGTTATATCCCATCAACAATAAATTTCAAGTGTTTTTATCAATAATAAAAACTGGGAATTAAGCACGAATAACAAAATCTTTTGAAATTAAAATTTTGTATTCCCAAAAAATTGAAATTACTTTTTGATAATAAACAGGCAGTGCACGGCCTAAAAAACACTTAATTGACAACATCTTTTGTAAGTTGTTGTTTTTTTCATTTTGTTTTTCTTAAACCTACTTACAACTACAATTAATGTTGAGAGAATTTCAACTAATTGTAGTGGGGAAATGTAAGATGAGATGAACCCACTGTTGTTTATTGTTGATGTGTTTTGTTTAAACTTTGATATTGTTACAAGTAGAACTGTTGCTATAATTCTTATACGTTTAACAGTTTTATTTGGTTTAATATCTTTAGTTTATCTAAAACCTTTATGGATGAAGTTTCCTGATGATCTGGCCTAAGCAACCAGTGAAATGCATAGGAATAGCTTATCCCATCAACAATAAATTTCAAGTGTTTTTATCAATAATAAAAACTGGGAATTAAGCACGAATAACAAAATCTTTTGAAATTAAAATTTTGTATTCCCAAAAATTGAAATTACTTTTTGATAATAAACAGGCAGTGCACGGCCTAAAAAACACTTAATTGACAACATCTTTTGTAAGTTGTTGTTTTTTTCATTTTGTTTTTCTTAAACCTACTTACAACTACAATTAATGTTGAGAGAATTTCAACTAATTGTAGTGGGGAAATGTAAGATGAGATGAACCCATTGTTGTTTATTGTTGATGTGTTTTGTTTAAACTTTGATATTGTTACAAGTAGAACTGTTGCTATAATTCTTATACGTTTAACAGTTTTATTTGGTTTAATATCTTTAGTTTATCTAAAACCTTTATGGATGAAGTTTCCTGATGATCTGGCCTAAGCAACCAGTGAAATGCATAGGAATAGCTTATCCCATCAACAATAAATTTCAAGTGTTTTTATCAATAATAAAAACTGGGAATTAAGCACGAATAACAAAATCTTTTGAAATTAAAATTTTGTATTCCCAAAAATTGAAATTACTTTTTGATAATAAACAGGCAGTGCACGGCCTAAAAAACACTTAATTGACAACATCTTTTGTAAGTTGTTGTTTTTTTCATTTTGTTTTTCTTAAACCTACTTACAACTACAATTAATGTTGAGAGAATTTCAACTAATTGTAGTGGGGAAATGTAAGATGAGATGAACCCACTGTTGTTTATTGTTGATGTGTTTTGTTTAAACTTTGATATTGTTACAAGTAGAACTGTTGCTATAATTCTTATACGTTTAACAGTTTTATTTGGTTTAATATCTTTAGTTTATCTAAAACCTTTATGGATGAAGTTTCCTGATGATCTGGCCTAAGCAACCAGTGAAATGCATAGGAATAGCTTATCCCATCAACAATAAATTTCAAGTGTTTTTATCAATAATAAAAACTGGGAATTAAGCACGAATAACAAAATCTTTTGAAATTAAAATTTTGTATTCCCAAAAATTGAAATTACTTTTTGATAATAAACAGGCAGTGCACGGCCTAAAAAACACTTAATTGACAACATCTTTTGTAAGTTGTTGTTTTTTTCATTTTGTTTTTCTTAAACCTACTTACAACTACAATTAATGTTGAGAGAATTTCAACTAATTGTAGTGGGGAAATGTAAGATGAGATGAACCCACTGTTGTTTATTGTTGATGTGTTTTGTTTAAACTTTGATATTGTTACAAGTAGAACTGTTGCTATAATTCTTATACGTTTAACAGTTTTATTTGGTTTAATATCTTTAGTTTATCTAAAACCTTTATGGATGAAGTTTCCTGATGATCTGGCCTAAGCAACCAGTGAAATGCATAGGAATAGCTTATCCCATCAACAATAAATTTCAAGTGTTTTTATCAATAATAAAAACTGGGAATTAAGCACGAATAACAAAATCTTTTGAAATTAAAATTTTGTATTCCCAAAAATTGAAATTACTTTTTGATAATAAACAGGCAGTGCACGGCCTAAAAAACACTTAATTGACAACATCTTTTGTAAGTTGTTGTTTTTTTCATTTTGTTTTTCTTAAACCTACTTACAACTACAATTAATGTTGAGAGAATTTCAACTAATTGTAGTGGGGAAATGTAAGATGAGATGAACCCACTGTTGTTTATTGTTGATGTGTTTTGTTTAAACTTTGATATTGTTACAAGTAGAACTGTTGCTATAATTCTTATACGTTTAACAGTTTTATTTGGTTTAATATCTTTAGTTTATCTAAAACCTTTATGGATGAAGTTTCCTGATGATCTGGCCTAAGCAACCAGTGAAATGCATAGGAATAGCTTATCCCATCAACAATAAATTTCAAGTGTTTTTATCAATAATAAAAACTGGGAATTAAGCACGAATAACAAAATCTTTTGAAATTAAAATTTTGTATTCCCAAAAATTGAAATTACTTTTTGATAATAAACAGGCAGTGCACGGCCTAAAAAACACTTAATTGACAACATCTTTTGTAAGTTGTTGTTTTTTTCATTTTGTTTTTCTTAAACCTACTTACAACTACAATTAATGTTGAGAGAATTTCAACTAATTGTAGTGGGGAAATGTAAGATGAGATGAACCCACTGTTGTTTATTGTTGATGTGTTTTGTTTAAACTTTGATATTGTTACAAGTAGAACTGTTGCTATAATTCTTATACGTTTAACAGTTTTATTTGGTTTAATATCTTTAGTTTATCTAAAACCTTTATGGATGAAGTTTCCTGATGATCTGGCCTAAGCAACCAGTGAAATGCATAGGAATAGCTTATCCCATCAACAATAAATTTCAAGTGTTTTTATCAATAATAAAAACTGGGAATTAAGCACGAATAACAAAATCTTTTGAAATTAAAATTTTGTATTCCCAAAAATTGAAATTACTTTTTGATAATAAACAGGCAGTGCACGGCCTAAAAAACACTTAATTGACAACATCTTTTGTAAGTTGTTGTTTTTTTCATTTTGTTTTTCTTAAACCTACTTACAACTACAATTAATGTTGAGAGAATTTCAACTAATTGTAGTGGGGAAATGTAAGATGAGATGAACCCACTGTTGTTTATTGTTGATGTGTTTTGTTTAAACTTTGATATTGTTACAAGTAGAACTGTTGCTATAATTCTTATACGTTTAACAGTTTTATTTGGTTTAATATCTTTAGTTTATCTAAAACCTTTATGGATGAAGTTTCCTGATGATCTGGCCTAAGCAACCAGTGAAATGCATAGGAATAGCTTATCCCATCAACAATAAATTTCAAGTGTTTTTATCAATAATAAAAACTGGGAATTAAGCACGAATAACAAAATCTTTTGAAATTAAAATTTTGTATTCCCAAAAATTGAAATTACTTTTTGATAATAAACAGGCAGTGCACGGCCTAAAAAACACTTAATTGACAACATCTTTTGTAAGTTGTTGTTTTTTTCATTTTGTTTTTCTTAAACCTACTTACAACTACAATTAATGTTGAGAGAATTTCAACTAATTGTAGTGGGGAAATGTAAGATGAGATGAACCCACTGTTGTTTATTGTTGATGTGTTTTGTTTAAACTTTGATATTGTTACAAGTAGAACTGTTGCTATAATTCTTATACGTTTAACAGTTTTATTTGGTTTAATATCTTTAGTTTATCTAAAACCTTTATGGATGAAGTTTCCTGATGATCTGGCCTAAGCAACCAGTGAAATGCATAGGAATAGCTTATCCCATCAACAATAAATTTCAAGTGTTTTTATCAATAATAAAAACTGGGAATTAAGCACGAATAACAAAATCTTTTGAAATTAAAATTTTGTATTCCCAAAAATTGAAATTACTTTTTGATAATAAACAGGCAGTGCACGGCCTAAAAAACACTTAATTGACAACATCTTTTGTAAGTTGTTGTTTTTTTCATTTTGTTTTTCTTAAACCTACTTACAACTACAATTAATGTTGAGAGAATTTCAACTAATTGTAGTGGGGAAATGTAAGATGAGATGAACCCACTGTTGTTTATTGTTGATGTGTTTTGTTTAAACTTTGATATTGTTACAAGTAGAACTGTTGCTATAATTCTTATACGTTTAACAGTTTTATTTGGTTTAATATCTTTAGTTTATCTAAAACCTTTATGGATGAAGTTTCCTGATGATCTGGCCTAAGCAACCAGTGAAATGCATAGGAATAGCTTATCCCATCAACAATAAATTTCAAGTGTTTTTATCAATAATAAAAACTGGGAATTAAGCACGAATAACAAAATCTTTTGAAATTAAAATTTTGTATTCCCAAAAATTGAAATTACTTTTTGGTTATTATAAACATTTTTGCTTGGACCTTTTTTTAAATATACGAAAAGAAAGTATTCGAAAAAACTTTGTTTACGGATTTATTGAGGATATAATAAGGATTAAAAACAGGGACCGAAAATAACAGTTATATTGGAATTTTAAAACAAAAAAAGTACATAGAAGTAAACGTCGAAAAACTGATTCAAGTATACCATATTGTTCCTTATGCACTTGTCAATGATAAAATATATTGATTTTTAAAATTTTTATTTTTTATTTTTTCGATCAAAAATAACAGTTATTTTTTGATTTTTATTTTTTTTGAACAAAAATAACAGTTATTTTTTGATTTTTATTTTTTTGAACAAATATGACTGTTATTTTTTGATTTTTATTTTTTCGATCAAAAGTAACAGTTATTTTTTGATTTTTATTTTTTCGTGCAAAAATAAACGTTATTCTCTAAAGAAATGTACGTGTTTTAATAATTTAGATGACTTTTAATAATTATTTTCATGTGCATAAGAAATTCCAATGATAATTACACACTAAAATAAAAATTTCAATTCAACTAATTTATTAAATCACGTACATTTCTTTAGAGAATAATTTTAAACAAAAACATCAACAACAAACAATGGGTTTATCTCTTCTTACATTCCCCACTACAATTGATTTTAATTATTCCAACATTAATTGTAGTTGTAAGTAGGTTAAGAAAAACCAAATTAAAACAAAAACAACTTGCAAAAGCATGTTGCTAGTTTAAGTTTTTGTTAGCCGTGCCAGTTTGTTATCAAAGTAATTTTTGGGAATACAAAATTTTAATTCAAAAGATTTTTTTATTCTTGCTTAATTCTCAATTTTTATTCTTGATAAAAAAAAATAACTTAAAAAAAATTATCCGTTTTCAAAATATTTAGCTTGTTCGAAAAGGGTTAATTTTCGATTTTTATACACAACACAAATTGTTAAGCTTGCCTTTATTATTAATCTAATTATTTGTAACACCGCTCAAATTAACCGCTTTTTTAAAGCCTAACAAGCTTGGGACCATTTTGGTGCATTTAAGGGATAATCTATATTATTGCACGGTTTTTCGAATGATTTAAGTGTTTATTTCTCTACAGTTTTATAAAAATCAGCGCAAAAAAATATACAATATTTCGCTATCTTTCCTTATTTAAAACAGTAAGGAAATTGGGCTCATTCGGCAAAATATGGCCAAAAAAATTAGATTTTGCCGAAAATATCAAGATTTAAATCGCAGGTACGGAAAAACAATGGGAGGTATCGATATTATTTTTTCACATTTTTATTCCCTATTTTATCCTCAATAAATTCGTATGAGATGATCAAAAAATTCGGAAATTTGTTCATCAAAAGTTTTAAAAATATAAAAATCGAGTTTTGAAACTGGCGCTAAAAAATCATTTTTTTTCCTGTCATACCTTCTAATAGGTTAACGGTATAATTCAAAGACAAAAACTCATATACATACACGTTAATACGGGTATATTGTAAATACAAATTAGCTCTTTTTCAAATATTTCCCAAATATGTTAATTTTATTCCTAGATTTCTTGTTCTTTTTAAAAACTTTAAAAATTTTTAACCAAATTTTGTCTTGTATACATCATTTGAGCGATAATCTCGTATACATTTCGATAAATTTATATTTAATTGCTAAAGTAATTAATTAATGGCAATTCTTTTACAAAAACTGAAAAAAATTCATTTTCTCCCTTGTAAATGCACCTTCAAACTACAGGGCGGATGAGCCACGTCTTCCCGACATCCGTTCAGCCTAATTTTTTGCGAAACATAGATTTTTGATGCGAAGAAAATTTCTAGGGAAAGTTACGGTTCAATTTCGCAAATATAAAAAATAAAACAATATGAAAAAATTGTAATAACTTGCTTTCACAAAAATTTCTCATATAAGCATCACTCCAAACGAGAGTCAATTGCTAACATAATTACAGAAATCATTTAATCAAAACAAAATTTGCATAATTTAAATTAAGCATTTTAGGTATTTAAAAGGTTAATTTAACAAATTTTCATAAAAGATAAGTTTAATAAACATTTTGTAAGCCTTAAATATTGTTTAAAAATAAGGCTTTGAATGCATAATTGCATATCCGAAAAGAGAAAAAAGCTTTTATGTATGACCTAAATGTGTATGCAATTAAGTAAGTTTTCAAGTTATTAGATAAGACAAATTCATTGAAAATGTCATTCCAGTTCAAATAGAGAACATTAAATAAAATACAGAACAATTTTAGGTTCTTAACTAGAGTTTCTACACGGGAAAGAATTGCCGGGAATCCCGGGACATTTTTTTAAAATTAATCCCGGGAAATTTTTTCCGGGAATTTTCGGGAATTTCATATTAAATTTTTAAAATTTTAATTTGTTAGCATCGTTAAAATCAAAACACGAGCAATAAAAATATATTATTTACTAAAATTACTAAAAACTAGGTTCAAATCAAACTACGCCAATAAATCAACGGTCCTCTAAATTGCTGATGAAATGTATAAAAAGCTTCTTGAGGTAGAAAATTATAATGTACACGATACGCCAGAACCATCTACAAATTTTAAAAAAATAAATGTCAAGAAAATACAGAAGCCAGAAAACATCTACGGCATTTCGGTTTTTTAGTTTTTTCAATTAGCTGAAGCGTTTTTGAGTTTTGCGAACATATGTTGTGCAACTCCGCCATTTTCGAAATTTTTGTATGTGGACCACCCTAATGATTAAAGATGGTGACTAGGTATGTTCTGCGGCTATGTTCTGCGGCTAGTTTAGTATTAAGTTTGGGAGCCCCCTTAAGGAGCACAAATAGGGGGTTAGTATGTTAATAAAGAATGTAGAGGGGGTAATATTAGTGGGAGTCAGTCTTACATTTTACCCCTCTAGGAGCGACTCAGGGACAGTTGTGAAGCTTTTTTGGCTTTTGTATCGTTTTCCCCTGACTTTGACCCGATGAGGAGCCATTTACCCCTATCCCACACCCCTAATTTTTTTGGCTCATGCGTTTTTTTTACAAACTTCACAAAATTGGAGGTTCTAGCGTATCGAAATCAAAAAGGCGAGCACTAATCCATACCTAATATACATATGAATGTAACAATTTATTTGGTTTTGTTTTGGTTCTCTGTGGAATTAATAAAGCACATTTTTTTGGACTGTTGTATATTCATTTAAAAAACTAAAAACTTTTGTCTTGAACTCATTTAATGAAATCACTGTATTATTCAAAGAATCCCGGGATTCCCGGGAATAAGATTTTTTTTGTTTCGTTTCCCGGGAATAGAAAAAGTCCGGGAAATTAGAAACCTTAGTTCTTTACATAAAAATAGTTCTTCCAGAACAAATATCTGAAATACAGTATTTGTATTTGCACGCTGTTCATATGATTCGTTCTTGTTTCCGTAACAAACACGGAGGTTTGTTTTCAAATTGAAAGTAATTTGAAATTAAAACTTTTCTCAAACGACAAACGTTTGATAATGTTTTGAAAATCATAGCATTCTCAACAAAAAGGGGAAATTGTTATCAAATTGCGAAATGCATTTATTTTCCACTTGCTCTCAAACATTATTCTCAACTTTATTTCAAATGTGGATTTTAATACAATGTGGAAGTTAAGTAAAAAAAACACTTTTCCTACTGAATCGATTGTGCTGGATTTCCATCCCGCTGCTTAGTAGAACTAAAAACAATTTGATACCGTTCGAAAGTGATCGTGATTTAAAATAGATGCATAGACCGACGGACATGGCTAAATCGACTTATGTAGAACTACTCAAGGACCCAGTATATACAAATTTAAAAAATGTCCCTTTTTCGGAAAATATAGATCCTTTAGAGCCAAAAAAACTATAATTCTAAAAACTTGCCTTTATAATACTCGTACTATAGTAAAGGGTTTTAATAGATCTCTTTAACGGCCGGGAAAAAATGCAGGTAGATATTTGAAAAGTTTTGTTTATTTTTTTAAAGAGTAAATTAGAATATGTATACAGTTATTTTCGCTTATGGTCACATCCTTTAGTTGCAACCATGACGTGGACTATATCGCTAATGTGACTATAGGACTAATTCACATATATGCCACATGAGGCATATAACCGAATTCGAATATAATCAAGTTATGTGAATAAAGGAAATAAAAAATTCATATAAATTACACCGACATCAGGCTTATGGTTTTACAACATAGTTGCATACTGTATAAAAAATAGTTAAAATAATAACAAGATATTTCGTAACTGATACCAACGGCAAAAACTAATGTTTTACGAGAAGAGAGTTGATGACAAAAATTAAGCGATTTAATTCATTCTTTCTTTGGATGGATAGTGGATTTGAAAACTAAAAAGAACTTAGTAAATTTTGCTAATTTGACTATAACGCCATTGCTTTTCCTTTAACGAGTGTTGATAAATGGCATATATCGCAAATGTGCTTATGTCGCTAAATGGACTATAACGTTAATACTTTATATTAAATTAACTTATAACGGCAAAATAAACAGATAAAATGAAATATATCGCTAATGTGACTATAAGCGGTAGTGGCTAAATATAAACGAAAAGTACTGTATTAATCTTTGAAATCGGTTCGAAATGAATGACAGTGCTATCGTTTTGAATTTAGTGCATAATTTTCTCTTCGGGGTAAGAATGCTTCACTGCTAGATTTTGTGATTTGCATAAATTTAACTCGTTTCGTTAAGGAAATTCCTAAAACTTTAACTGATTGGATTTATTTTGTTTTCCCCCTTTTCTTATGTTTTGTTTTTCTCATTCATTTATTTCGTTTACTATTTATCCCTGTGTTGCAAAAATTACAGCCCGTTTTACAATGTCTTTTAAGCATAGATAACTAAAATATAACAAATATTGATAAATTCTTATTAAAAAAAATTTTGCAACGTACATGTATCTAAAACAAGCGTTGAAAAAAACATAAAAAACCACCCCAACATTTTTTATGATGAAGATTTACGCTACCCTGGGTAATGTTATTAAAACGACGGTTAAGTTATACGCACACATACATATATTTAAGTACAGTAGATACGTTTTTTTGTTTTTTATTCTTAAATTAAAAAATCTAAACCTAAGAAGAAAAAAAAACCCTTAAAACTCAAAATTGTAAAAGAACGGTCGCTTAATTTGTAAAGTCACCCTCTCAGTTTTTTTTATTTTTAATATTTCGTTTTGTATGAATACATATTTTTTTATTTTATTCACCTCTGCCACCGTTAGACGATGGCAATGTCACCACTTCACCCTCACAATAAAAAAAACTTACTCTAAAAAAAATTTAAAAAAGGAAAAAAGCGTAAGTACTGGAAATTATTTTCACGAGTTAAAATTGTAAGTAAAAAAAAATAATTTCCACACAGAACAACATCATCACCCAAAGTAACCAAAAATCATTACATATTTGTTTAATGTTTACCAAATACCCAGTAAACAATTTATTAATGTTAACAAAAAAGGCGGACAAATCTATTGCCAAATTAAGGCAGTACAAAATTCAGAGGAACATATTTTAAGGCCAAGTATTTTTTGAGTATTCTTCTTCTTAAGTCCTCTGGCTTATGGTGGAGCACAGGGTCTCAATAAATGTTCGCCATTGCATTATTTGTCATTACCGATGATCTCCAAATTTTCCAGAGCTGAGAAAAGGCACCTTGAGCTTTAGATATTCTGCTTAGAATGTCGGTTGCACTGAAATTACACTACAAAGGTAATTAAAGGAATTTAAATTTTTAATTCAATCATCGCCCTCTTTAAAGTTGATGCTTTGGTCGAGCGAAATGGGTCAATATAGAAACCAGCTGCGTGGGATTCCGCAATGCTGTCATCGATTTGGATTTGCATGTCACTTTGCCTTGAATATATCAGACAAATATCGTAAGCATATGCCAGATCTTAAAGTTCCATCGGATTCTTCGATTTTTCCCATCATCAATTGCCTGTGTCAAAACATCATCCAGAACTATGAGAACTAGTAATGGCGAAATGAGACAACATCGAACTCCATTAATGATATTAAACTGATCGGATAAGATGTTATTTATGAAAACCCTGCAACAAAATCCGTCGTGATCCGCTTTAGAGCAACACCCCTTTGCCGTAGTGCATCCCAGATACACTCTCTATTTATGCTCCCAAATACCGTGCTGTAGCACTGCTTTCAATTCGTCTGAAGGTCTCTACGTTAAGTATGGTGGCGAAAAATTAAAAAATATTATTACCATGTCAACCATATTTATTATTACCGCAACCATGTTATGATTTTATCATATGTTTTTCTTCGGTTGCCAAACAAGTTCTTTTACCTTAATTCGCTGTTCTGTATACGTTTTAGGCTTCATAAAATTTATTACTGAGAAAAGGTTTCGAAGCCGGAGAAAAGTAGATTAGGTAGAAACCTTGTCTCAATAATAAATTTTATGAAGCCTATAAAGTATACTTTACTTTGAATGTAACACTTTCGTCATACCATTTGGCACAGGCCAGATCACATTTTACTCTTCCACAAGTTTTCCGAGCATCTGTTAGTATCGCACTTTTAAATTATATTTACGTATCTTTCAGATTAAGGTTGGGTCGTCGCTTAAGATTCTCAAATTGAATCTTCTTCTTTTGTTTCGGGTTCACTGATGTTACGGAATTCCAATTTCTGGTCCGCGATTATTGGCTTCATTTCGCGAGGGTTCAGATCTTGTAAATTGTTATATATTTTTATGTGGAAATGTTACTTTTGACATCTTTCCCGTATACGCCAATCACCCTTCCGGTTCCATTAAAATCACCAAGTATAATAACCTTTGTAGTTATGTTGTCTACCGTGTTTTCTAAAGTGTATTTAACCTTCAATAAGGAATGCCAGGTGTTGTTTGCATATTCTTTCATTGAGTATACAACTTATGGTTCCCTACTCCTTTCTCTTCCTGGCTTAGGACCGGCAATGGTGCAGTATTTTTACGATTGAACTGCCTAAAATATGTTTGCGCCATCCGTAAACTATCTTAGAAAATTCATAGATTTTTGGATATTACTTAAGCCCCCCATGAGAGTAGGGATCAATTAAAGGTTATTTTTTCTTTTGCTGTTACATCCTCCCGGGCAAATCAGGTGTATGCATACCTAGGATGTGTCAAACATCTAAAATCACAGGGCTCTTGAAGTCTTTTGTTTTCTGAGTCCTTGTTATTTGGTGCTTCGGGAGTCAGTTTGCCACGGTGAGTGCAAGACACCGGTCTGACTAACGGTTGAGGCTCCCGTTAATATGCTTCTTGCGGGAAAAGCTTCCTATCTTTCAGCATGTTTGCCTTTACGGAAGTATGGCTTTCTGTTTGAAAGCAGCCTTTCTGGAAACAGAAGGGTACTTTTTTGACGAAGTGATACTTTCGAGTGATAAGTTCGGCTTGTGGAGGATCCCTAGTTGCTGTTCCTATTCGATAGATGCTGCTGGATTTAAATATAGCAGAGAAGGAAACTGATCTTCCTAAGCAAGAGGCGAAGGTATAATTTTTGTCGGATTATGCGCTTTAATTGCAACCTGTGTGTGAAGTATCCATGCATACACGGTGGCATTTGGTAAATGCATAAATATATCACCCAGTGGTTAAGATCCAACATGATATTAGACCATATGGCAGGTGGTCATGTTTTATTAGAAAAGTGTAAACAAAAACTTTAGTAAAATATTAATATTAATGAACGAAATAAATTGAAAAATTGTATAATAATTATTATATTATGATGCAAATGGCTTTAAAAACCAAGTTCTACGTTACATAATTTTATTTCCAAAAAGTAATTTCAATTTTTGGGAATACAAAATTTTTTTTTCTTTAAAACAAATGGAACAGAATTGGTACCAGTTTTTTTTCATCATACATTTGAATTGAATAATTTGGCTAATTCTCCTCAATCTCATTCAAAGACATCCGACATTCTTTAGTTAAGCTATATGTCGTAAAGACACCCGCAATGGAAGCAATGGCAGCCTTGCTATCAGTTAATATACATATATCCCTCGACATGCGGTATTACATAAGCCAGTTAGCCATCCGCCTTTAAACCGAGATTTCTGCCTATTATATCTATAGTATAGCGAATAGTCATAAGACACCGCCCAACTGCCGGACATATCAATATGGTTAATGCTAGCTAGCATGACATCAAGGACTTCACTCCTATTCGTCACAATAAACGTAGACTCGCGGTTGGATGCAACTATGGGACATGATGTTTCCATCGCTGTACCTCTTTGCACAATGGGTACAGAGGAAGCTGCTTTGTTAGTCGACTTAGTCATTCCCAACATGGCATAACCCGAAGTAGGGGTTTCTTTGACGAAAAGGGCTATTGCATTTTTGGAGGTACTTGAAGCGAAGTTTAGAAGTACCTGTCCACAATTTTTGGAGCAACCGCCTTCTGGTCGGGTTTCCTTACCTGGTTGAGCTTCCGTGCTCGCAGTGGCTTTCAACGCCTCTGACTTATTCGTCTTTGCTACCTTGTCCGTGTCAATCGTTAGCCTTATGCCGAGCTGTCTATTACCATATTGGTCAAGCGTTGATTGATAGTCTTGTTTTCGAGGGTTTTATTTATCTTGTTTTTGATCCCACGAGTGTAGGGGAATTGGAAGGTCCGCCCAACCATAGCCCCCATTAACGTGGTAAAGGCGAGGTCTATTTGCTGAGGTGACAAGGTATCAGCAAACCTCCGTGATAATACAGACGGTTACCCCTGACTGTAAACTAGACCGATTTGTACACCTCGGCTTAGGAATGAACAACCTTTCGTCATCAAGGCCTTTAAGTTCAGTAGCTCCATATCAGGCATCACTAGCGATACCTGGGATCAAAAATACAAACCACAGATTAGACTCAGGCACCCAAGATCGTTAAAGAAGGTGGTGGTTTAACCCTTCATATGTTACATTAATGACCGACAATCAGAAAGTTTAATGCTTTTATTTTTAGTCATATAAAACTTAATTTGAACAAACTTGAGTAGAATATCATGATCCGTAACTAAAATTATTTTCTAAAGGGGAATTAATATTGGACCCATGATTATGGACCCATAATCACAAACAAAAAATACCAGTAAAAGTGTTATATTCGGTTATGCCTAATCTTATATTCTCTTCACCATAGCATTAAAAAGCAATTTGTTCCCTAGCTCATATGGTATAGGCGCTATCCTGTCGAAATCCTTATACCGGTAGCATATTTGGATTGTTTTAAATATTTAATAATACATTTATTTAGTAAATATCTGTGCCAAATTTGAGTTTAAGATTTATGGGTTTATGGGTTTTGCTCATATCTAAGCCCTTTGTGGACATGTACTTCGTTAGTAATCTTTTCCGGACAGTTGTATATATACCTGGTCCCTAGTATATCTCCAACCAACACTCAGACAAAATAATATAACTTGACAAACTTATATACTTATTAATTAATCTGTGCCCATGTTCTGTAACTCTCGCCTCGAGAAAGTTTTCGATTGAAATGCGTGAAATGAAACAAAAAATGCCATAAATTGAAACAAACAGCTGTTTTTCTCACTTAACTGTTTCTGTGACTTTTTTTTGACGAGTACAAGATGTCACGTAAGGAAATTACTCGCCAATTTACAGAAAAAGTGTGTCTGTAACATTTGGGTGAGAAAAGTTTCCGCTTTCAACTGTCAAATAAACTCACGAATAAAAATGGGGAGAGAAAAAATTTTAACACTAAAAACAATTAAAAATGCAAAGAATAATAATAATAATATTTTGTTCTTGGCACATTTTTCATTGTATTATTATTTTGCTTTTAACATTTTAATAAAATATTCGAATGTTTTCAAAGCTCGTTTGCAAACAACAAACATTAAAGTCGCTCTTTACACAATTTGGTATAGCCGACGGTTGTATTTTCGCCGCCGTCGTTGAAAAATTTAAAATTTTAGTAAATTTTGGTCGCCGTCAACGATATTTGTTACTGGCGTTCTGAACGTCTGCAATGTCACATCGGCTTCGAGTGCAATATTATGAGATTTATAACGTAACGACGTAATCTCTTTTCACAGTTTTTCGACATGAGTTACAGACACACATTTTTCTCACTTTTTGAGAAACAATGGAATATTTTGTTTCACATCTTTTCGATGCAAGAAGTTCTCACTAAAGTTACAGAACATGGGTACTGGTATGTATTTGAACTCGTACTTGCTTTCATTGTAAGTTTGAAAATCGAAATTCCGGTAAATACATAATTTTAAATAATTCATTTGAATTCGGTTACTTAGTTTTGAGTTAATTTAAATTAAATAATTGGAATCTCAACATTATACGCATTTATGACAGCCATAAATATTTCTTGCTTGAAAATTTTTCGGAAAGTAAAGCGCAAAAATGGAAATTTTTATAGTATGTATCTAATGACGGGGCCAATTACCCACTCTTTCTCCCTTAGTCCACATATGTGTCAAAGGCATTATATACTCGTGGTATTTATGTATAAAATATTTAAAAAAATAGCATATGATGCAAGAAAAAACTGTACAAGTATAAAACAACTACCTTCTTCCGTCTCCCACCCAACTTTTACTCTGCCACAACATTTTACACCACATCACACCATACCCATATCACCTTTAACGTACACACACACTAACAAATACATAAGTATTTATATTTAAGTATATAAACTCATCTCGCAATATTAATATGGATGTATGTATGCATGAGTGTGTTTGTATGTATGTGTGCATACAGACACATATTTAACTTGGCACAGTAGAGACTTTTCTTAAAAAAAGAGAAAAATAAATTGTATTTGAATTCTGAAAAGCCGATTTTGAAAATAAGTCAAGTGTTAGTCAAATTATTCACTAAAGTAGATCAGTAGACGCTTCGATATTGAACAATTTGTCAAAAATAGGTTAGGTATATATGTACAAACAAACACATATATACATATAACATACTAGTCGGAATCTAATAAATCTTGTTCTCTCTCAATCCTTGGTGTTTGATTGCCGCTTTCGATATCGAGCTTATTAGATCGGCAATTTTTGTTTTTGGATTACGAAATTCGATATCGAACAAGAAAAAATAATATTTGGTATGATGGCTTTCGACAGCGAGTCGTCGACCGAGTGTAATTTTTTAAAGATTGTTCGGAAACCAAAATTACAATTGTAACCAAACAAAAAATATTTTTTAATTTTAACGGCAAGCAAGAAATTGTTAAAAATTTAAGTTTTATTAATTTTTGAGTAAAAACAGTTGTAATTGCAATTGTTGTTGTAATTGTTATTGTTATGAATATTTTTATTGCTTTTGTAATTGCTTAACACTGGCTGGGTCTTCAACTGAGGTAATACTTGACAAAATATCTGAGAGAACGTCGACCGAATGAGAGAACATATTTCGTCATGTTAATCTTTATCTTAAACAAGGGGAACATGTATTTATGTTAATCTTATAAGATTTCACAATTGACTGATTTTCGTACACCAAACTTTAGCTTAAAATAATATTTTTTTAAAACTTTTCACAACATTTGCACTAAAAAAATTAAACATTTTAGTGATGGTGTCTTATTATTGTTTTATATGTAAGAAGTATGTATATTTTTGACAGCTCATCTAATAACAACTGTCTCATAAAAATTATTTTAATATTAATGGCGATTTCTTTTCTGAGAAATATGTTTGTGTAGAGCATGTAACATTTATGCAAGATATTTCTCAGAAAAGAAATCGCCATAATAGGTCTGTCTGCGTACTAGGGTATTCATTCGGTAACCGTTAATCGGTTAACCGATTAATTACTACCCGATTAACTGATCGGTTTATTTTAAATTGGCTTTTTTCGATTAACGATTAAACCGGTTAATTTCAGTCGATTAACCGATTAACCGAAGTAACAAAATTTTAAATTTTTTTGTAGTATTTTAACATATATTTTTGTGTTTTACAAAAATGTTTTGTATAGTAAAATATTTTTCCTTCTTGCAATACATTGTTTAAATACAGTACGAGATAAGAATATGTTCGGTGCTGAGCTTTGCCAGGATGAGTCAGATGATGAACTGACAATAAGATAAACTCTCGATTGTAACACAAACAATCTTTTAACTGAATTTGGTTAATTAATTAACCGAAGCAATTTTAAAAATTAAACTTATATCTAATTATGTCATAATGGAGGATATTAAATGTTTAGAGAAATATGTACTGGAAAAGAATTGAGAAATAAGAAAAGCTGCATTAAGGATTGCTTTCGAGATCTCCCTTTCATTCGTGAACATATGTACTTCTATGCCAAAGTTTATGTTTCTAGATAAAAAAAACAACCAGTTGAAAAACAAAAAAGTACCAAAAAGTTATTATCATCCGTTCATGAAATTCCATGTTAAATTATTTTTATAGGTGCAATATTAATGACAATTGAAAAAATTACCAGTTAACGAACAAAAAGTACCAAAAAGACACCTCATACAGACTCTCATTCACTGAGGACCTTGCATGTCTGAGGACCTTAGGTCCAATTTTTTAGATTAGTTTCGAATGTGATATTAACTTTATTTATATGTTTATTGTTTTAAAAGATAGATGGGGTGACAAAAAATTTCCCAAATTACAGGTTTCACCCGTTTACTCCCTAAAAAGGCCAAAATTCTAAAAAGTACCAGACACCTGACGGCTTATTTTTTTAAAGAGCAACGATAGGTATTACATTTTTTGTATCTCTTTTAGTTATGGATATATAATATAACCGAATTTATCCGTTTTTACCCTTTTTACCCCCTTAACATTCGAAACTTTCATGAAAAGAACGCATATAATATTCCCTGAATTCTCGGGAGTTGCAATGTTTAGGTTTAACATTTTGACCCAAAGAGCTTGAGACCGAATTTTTTTCTATTTCGCTCTTTCTGTCTTAGTTTTCGAAACAACGCCGTTTTAAACTTCTAAAGCTTCTGTTTTTTAAGACACTATGGAGTTACCTAGTTTTGTCAAAAATGCATGGAGTTATCTACTTTTTACATACAAATTTTGTTCAAGAATTGTTTTTTTGTTATGCCATTGTTTTTTTTACTAATAAAAACCAAATTATAAATCATTTTTGCATTTTTATATATTGATATTACTTAATTTATAACAAAACTTTATTAATCGGTTAACCGATCAATTACAAAATTAACCGATAAGAAACCGATTAAACCAAAACCTCGGTTAATTAATCGAGCGATTAACCGATTAAAGAAAAAGCCCGATTAAATGAATACCCTACTGCGTACACATATTTTACACAAAATGTTGCAAAATCTTGCAAAATGTTGTCTGCGTACTCCTAATCTCTTGCAGCGAGAGAGACAAAAAGAGAATTTTTTGACAGTTGGAAGTTAGAGAACTTGCAAAATGTTACTGGAGAAATTTTCGCTTGCAAGATTTTGCAATAGTTTGAATAGCTGTTTGAATGAAATAGTTTTTGTGAAATGAAAATGAAAAATTGAAATTGGAAATGGCAGAGGTAGGTGGTTAGAATTGTGTTGATTTTTAACGTTTATAATAAATTATAATTAATCCAAATATACAGTGCGACCGTGCCGTAAGTGGAGTGGAGATGGCAGAACCAGCAGAACTTTGTGGGACAAACTTTGCAATTGAAGAGGCGAGTATTTGGAATTGTGTTTCTGGCGAGCACTTCACATCCAAATTATTTTTCTCCGTTGCCAAGCTGTTGAAGGGCACTGTTTTGGGCATTTCATTCTTTTTTTCCATTGTAAGCAAAAGAAGTTTTATAAAAAACCCGACAAATAAAACAAAAAACTAAGAAGAAATTGAACTTACCAAATTAACCCATTTTTAGCCGGAGTGCAAAAATGTTCGAATCGTAAACTAAAAAGTACTTTTTTGGTCTAATTAGGCCCCAATTACCATACAAAACCGTTATCAGAAATTTTGTATCTCCAACCGTTTCCCCAGAAACGACTGTTCGACTAGTCGAACAACGGCCGTAGGCGACAAAAAAAATATATACTACCATACAAAAATAATTTTCAGGTATCGGCAAAAAAAATCATATGTGGAACAAAAACACGATTGCAATGTTTTTTTTTTAAATATTTATTATATATATTGTCATTAAATTTTCAGTAATTTTAATTACTCTTGCTCCCATTTATGGTAAGCAGCAAAACATTTATTTTCGTGCAAATGGACTTGACACTTAGAGTACATTCTCTGTGTAGTCTTATGACAAAAATTGCAACGCCTGGCATGTTTTTCAGGTTGTGTTATCATTTGGTGATGACCTGACACACGAGGGTGCGGGCGAATCTTAAATGATTTATCTTTAGTAATGTCATCCTTCCCAATATCTTCGTCGTTGTTCTCGTCAGGCGTTAGTAACAAGTTTGTGGCCAGGTCGACCCGAAATGTCAGCTGTGAATTATATTTACGAACAAGCTTCTTATTTACTAAACAATTTAATTTCCAAGCGTTCACAACAGATGACTCTAGAACGGACAACCAAAGTGGCCACCACCACTTCTTTGACCGAATCGAAACACGGTAATTGGAAACTGCATTATCATGAAGATCGACACCGCCCATGAAACTGTTATAGTTTCGGATTATATTGGGCTGCTGCACAATGATTTCACCAGGCTGGCCTTCTCGTTGTCGTTGTCTCCGTGTGGTTGATGTAAGTGGGTAAACTCCGGTGAAGTTTGATAGTAATGTTACCTCACGCTTATCTTGCCAACGACAACATACAATCTTATTAACTTTATCAAACTTTGAATCGATTTCACCTAAAAATATATATAAAAATAATAACATAACCAATATGTATAAATATAATTACCTTTAGGCAATGCTTTGCCCGTCTTCAAATCTGGCGCAGGCTGTCCTAAGCGATTACTTCGCACAGTCCCTGTAGCGCATATACGTTTATCAGCCAATAAACACATCAAATAATGAGAAGTAAAGAAGTTATCGAAATAAAGTTGATAACGGGAAGGATGTTCCAATTTACAAGCCATATCCATGACCACAGAAGCGCCCAGGCCTATATTTTTATCATATTTGTCACTAGATCCACCGTACGGCATCATGTTGAAGATATATCCAGTAGAAGCTGCCATGCACCAAGTCTTGTAGCCAAATTTAATTGGCTTGTTTTTTAAGTACATCTTACAGCTGTGACGTCCAAAATATGGTAACATTTGCTCGTCGATTGACAAATGCTCTTCAAAGACACCGAACTGCATAAATTTTTTGTTTATAACATCAAAAAGTGCACGAACTTTAGTATATTTGTCATTTCGATCCAGGTTATTATTGTCGTGAAAGTGCAGATACTGTTGTTACGCGTAACAAACAAATTTCATGCATTTTCAAAAATTCGAAATTCAAAGAATTTTTTTTTTTGCATAAAATACTCAACGACAAAATACAATAATAAAGTTGTGGCCTACGGCCACTGTTCGACTAGTCGAACATCGAACTTGACGGGTCTCTAAATATACCTGGAGATTCTAAAACTCGGGGAAAGCTTAATGATCGACTATTTTGGACCTTTGCGAACAATAATAAAGTACTTTTTAAAAATTAAAATTTATATATATTTTCCATTTTATCCAAACAAAAAGTGTGTATATGCAAGGTATTTTTCAACCCCCCCTGGAGCGGAGCAGAGGGGTAATTGCTATATATTTTTTCTGAAAGACAACTAAATTTCATTTAATATGGTATTACTTTTATGTGTGTCGGAAACACTTAAACACATAAAAAATGGAGGTGAAAAAGAACAATTTTGCTGTTCGACTAGTCGAACAGCGGCTCAAAATGGGTTAATAACAGTGTCATAAACAAGTTTTTTAATTTACAACACTTTTTAAGGTTCACTTTAATTAATAATTTTTTAATTTACCTCGAGAATTCAATTTTACGTACACATATGCTAAAATTCTTTTGCTTTGTTATTTCAATTGTTTACACACCGATCAGCTGTTTTCTTGCAAAATTTCACTGGATACTGTCTGCGTACTTTTTGAGATTTTTTCAGCCGATAGAGTAATATTGGTCTTACTCTCCCAAAAAAATTTACTGAGTATTTGCTACTGGAAAAGTACAAAGACAGACCTAATGCTAGCACTATTTGAGAGTCCATACGTAAGATAATACTCTCTGCGATTGAATTTGACGTTGTATAAAAACCTTATATCTTATCTCCTCATGTAACTTTACTGAAGAAAAAAACTATGTCCTAGGGTATGACCATATAGCCCAGCTTTGCATTCCAACGGAGTAGTCTTAAAACTACTCCATGTTCATGCATACTCCCAGTAGATTAGTTTTGAAACTACTCCATGGTATACTCCAGAGGATAAGTTTTGAAGTCGTTTAAAAACGAAAATATGTCGTTTAAAAACTAAAGCATCTCGTTTAACTAAAAACTCTTTTTTCAACAATGACATGGTCCATGATTGCATTACATTGGACCATGTTGTAAGTTGTTCATTTATCTAAAATGGATCACGTAGTCCAACCTTGTCCGCAGAGTATGTTCTCAGCTTAAGCAGTCAGCCAAGCAACCATTTTAAAAATAATTGCTTTTTAATCCAAATTTTTAATATTTTTAATTAGGCTTAAGTTCATCAAATTTAATTTTCATTAAATTATTTTTATGAAGAAAGAAATTTTACAACATGAAAATTAATTAAAATTTACTGATAATTTTTCATTCTTGACTCAATCTGGGCTCGAACCCAGGCGTTTTTACGGACAGGTTACCCTGACATGTTTCGTTTGCAACCACTCAATCTCCTCAGAGGGCCTGCCGTTTAACACTCGCAGCCATCGACGTTAATTGCTTTTGCTGTAAATAAGAAATTGTTGGTTATTTTTTTTCTGCTTTGGCTTAACTGGTTATTGATGAGCTTAAAATCAGCAAATATTAACTGAATTGCTGTTACTTGCTGGTTAATATATTTTGAACGAAATAAATATTTTAACTGATAACCGCAACAGAATTATAAGGATACCCTAGAAAATATTATATGTACTGAATAAAATTAATGCCGCATATTTATATCAGACAAGGAATGGTCAATAATCCAAACATCGATATATATCGCCGATATTTAAAATACCCATATATCGATGCATCGAATTTATTTTCGACTATCGAATTCTATATTTTGAAGACTTTCTAAAAAAATTCAAAATTTTAGCCGTTGTTCAACTGCTTACTTTGCTGTTCTTTTAAGAATTGCATCATATGCTTTATTAACTAATATTAAGAAGAAAACGGCGCTTTTTCATTGTACATTTTCATAGATTAAACAGTCAAGGCGAAGAGTCTTAAAATATTTTCTTAATGTGGTTTTTGTATACGAACACATAGTTGATTTGTGCAAAGAATTATGTCTTCCTAGAGGAACTTTAAAAAAGCAAATAACGAATCCGCTTCCTGCAATTTATGTAGAAAGACCAACAAAAAACTTTTAGAAAGAAAATCAAGTCCTGTAAAGTTTTAGCTGAACTGTCGACATTTTTTGCCTGTTCTTTGATCTTCCAGGCATCCTCAGTATCGTAGTAGATGTAGATTTAGCAGTGCCGAACTAAAGAAGATTCAGAGGAGAACACATAAAACAAAGAGTGCTCCTGATGTCAATATCGGATGAATACTGGGGGCTAATTCTGGGAGTCGTGATCGAACACTTTCTCGATTCGAAATAAATTTTATTTTTAATTCTTTCAGCCGATACTGAACCAATCGAAATTAATTTTTCAGGGTAGTGAAAGCTCAAGTATATGATATACAATTCGTTCAGTATGGACTGAAGCAATAAGAAATAATATTGCTTTCGAATCGAGAAAGTATTCGATCACGACTGCCAGAAATAGCCCCCTAGTTTGACTTAAACAACCAAAAACATTGCTCGTTAAGGTCGGTACTATTTGTGGCGCAATTTAAATTTTAAAGTAAGTTGATACTTCCGTGACTTATGACGAAGTCTAGCACTATAGAGTGAGTGGATTTGTGAATTGTATAACGGGTTTTTACATTCTACGCAGTTAACTCAATATAAACAAAGCGATGTACAGTGGACTTGTTAAAAACGTTCAGTTTTGTCAAATTATAAAATTTATTTTTGTTTTAAATGTAAGTTAAACGAACGAAATCGAGGGCAGCCAGTAAATATATGTTAATATTTTAACTTCGGAGATAAACGTGAAATCATCAATATTTTCATTTAAAAAAAATTACAAAATTCTAGTTTCAACTTATGTACGAGCGTTCAAACGCACGACACTTGTCTCCAAATAACCGCGTGTTGTGCAACTCTACCTCTAGTGCTATTGCAAAAAGGTTTGACTAATGTGCTGTTTCCAGGTGACAGACAATTGATTGTGTAGTAAAATTTATATGAAAATCAGTCTGTTTTTTGAGTACTTTTC
This sequence comes from Pollenia angustigena, assembly GCA_930367215.1. NCBI lineage: Eukaryota > Metazoa > Arthropoda > Insecta > Diptera > Polleniidae > Pollenia > Pollenia angustigena. The sequence goes on along the minus strand of OV884061.1, from coordinate 17,619,045 downwards.
TTATAAATTTTACTACACTATCAATTGCTTGTCACTTGGAAAGAACACAGAAGTATGAGTACAAACATACATGTTTTTTCTATTTAACACCTTATGTGTATTCTTTATTCAGAAGCGTGCATAGGTTAAAATAATTGGATAATATCATATTAGGCTTACCACTTTTTAAGATTACCAAAACTGCACACCACTAAAAAATCAAAGAAAAATTTAAACAAATCCATTTATGTATAATTATTATACTATTTTATTTGGAAAATCAACAATCACACAATTATTCAAATTGTGTAAAATCTAGACTTATAAAAACATTACCAAACCATAAACGTAAATACATAGTTGATATGATGATGAACATAAAATAGAATTTTAAAAAGTGTAATTATTTCACTATTTAGTTTTAAATTTATTTTTTTTTTTATTAATTTTAGCAGTTTTTATTTAATCTTTATTTAAAGTAATAAATTCAAAAAATATAGCACATCTTAAGCTAAAATTGGAATGAACCAACAACTCAGCTTTGACTAAAGGAACAAGCATCCTAGAGCACGTATCATGCCTACACAGCAATTACTAGGTGGTACAATAAAAATATATTGCACTGTAATAAACAAATTTGGACTTTCCCCATTATCGAAAAATTTTAACCATTTTTGGATTTTTTTTATTTGAATGGGGGATTTCGGTCATTGAAGTTGATGCACTATATATAATGACAAAAGGGAATCAAAATGTTCCAGTGTTGCGAATTAAGGCAGAATTATTTACCAGGTATTCGCAGTTCCATGAAGATGTCAAATTATTAACCACAAGCGAATTTACTTTACATGTACTTGCCTTGCTCATACACAATATAACTTGTGTATTATGATTCAAAGTTGAGAGCTACAAAAATAAAAACGGGACAAATGGCGTCCAGTTCAGAGTATCGACGGGACACGGGACATTCCACTCTAAAACTGCACTGTCCCGGCGAAAACTGGCCAGTTGGCAAGTCTATATCATATGCTAATTGTCTTATTAAACTTTGCACGATTTTAATTTAGATTTATTTAAACGATAAAATATTTTATTAAAATATGGGCTGTCATTAAGTTTTATAAACAATGGTCGGTAATTGCAACAGGACAGATTTTTTCGAGCTACAAAAATCGAGCCCGCACACACAGAAAAAAATCAATGTAAATTCGTTGAAAACCAGGTTGATTTTACATTTTTTAGTAGTGATTTTGCTTCAATGTTGTTTCATGTAAAGTTAACATGATTTTACAATAACTTGCAAACAACATTTTTTTTTAATAACTATAATTCATGTTAATTTAACATTGCATGACAGTTAGAGCAAAATGTCATTTATATTGAAATAACAAACCGAATCACGTTGAATGAAAGTTGTTTCAAGTGGAAACAACGTGAATTTCATTTAGAATCAAATTGGTTCGAGTGTGATATAACAGTGTGATGCATTTATTAAAGAATAATCAAAACACTTACCCCTGTAACACATGTTTCACTTATTTTGTATCTCCTTTGTTAACAGAAGCATCAGCAGAATAGCCCGATTTCGTTTTCGTCATCATTCTACTTTGAAAACTTGATGTGCTATTTAACTAAATAATTTTAATTAAAGTAATACGGGAATTGTCTTCTTTTTATAACATATTTTAAACATGAAAATAAAAAAATGTACATACTTATGTGTATGTGTGCATGTTAATTTACCAAGATAAACTCTTGATTTTAATATAAAACAGGTTTTTATGGATTCAATATTGAAAAATGTTATTTTAATAGTAAATAATATTAAATAAAACTTGATTTAAGGTTATTTTAATATTTTTCATTTAAAATTAATATGAAATAATGATAAATTTAAAAAAAGGGCATAATTTTGCAGAAATTTACCAGGATTCTCAATCAACATTTCGCCATGTTAATTTAACATTGGTATTTTTTTCTGTGTGCACTGTATTACTTTAAAACTGTTTTATGGATAATTTGAACTCAGCTAATTATGATCCAAATGATTTGGTGATATTATTTTTATTGAACATAATAATAATACATTTAAAAATGTTTATATACAAATGTAAATATATTTATTATTTAATTTTAAATCAAAATGGCCCCCCATTAACGCCGTCGCCTTTTTAAATTTTGGAGGGATATATATAATATTTGGCACAGCCGAATGCAACTTGTTTTGTGTTCAATTAAATAGTAAAAATGGCTTAGTGCTTTTTTACGCTTTTTTTTTTGTTCGAATAGTGCTTTTTAGTGCTTTTTTAAATTTAAATTTTTTTTTGCTCTCAAAAAGTTGGCATTACTGCTTGTAGTATCGTTGTACAACTTAATGAGTGTACGTGCTTATATTATTTTTGTAATTTGTAATAATTTAACATATTTCCTTTTTTAAATTTATTTTACATATGTGAATGTAAATTTGTCTGTAAAATATGAGAAAATAAATAAATCAAATAAATTTTTTACTTCTTTTCTTAGTGTCCACTATTTTTATTACCAATATCTGGTCGCCTTAAGTATTTGAGTCGAGCTTTTCTCAAAATATAAATTTGTCTCCAAAATAGATTTCGTTAACTTGCCTCTAGCCGATTAAAACTGACGATGGGAGTTTAAATCCTACGCTCAGAGTTCATCTTGCGCAAACGATTTTGGGGATTTCGGAACAACTTAATGAATTAGCCAAAACTGTGAATGGTTGAGCGGTATAAATTTAGACCCGAATTAAATTGATTTCTAAATAAAGCTTTCAAGAATGTTGCCTTGTATTAATTAATTATGGAAATTAGAATTTGTACCCGAATGTCTCTTCAGTTCAATAATGAATACTGTACAATTTAATTGGCTGCGACGTTATCATATAAGTAGGTGGCACAAAATATTAAATAAAATCAAAAGTCTTTTGCTTTATATTACGCAAAAAGAAATACTTTTTGATTTGTTGAGAACAATACGCACATGAGTGCCTTGGCTTTGTTTACTTTTACATGTATTCAATAAAAAGTTGGGCCATATATCTGTTTTTTTTATTGTCCAACTTTTTGAAGAATGGGGAGCAACTCGACAATAACAACAGCAATAAAGTAGTCAATAATATTGCAAATGTATGGGTAACCTTTAGGCTTTCCCTGCAAATATTAGGCCCAGTCCAAACACACGTGTAAAGAGTAGTACAGAAGGGACCAGGACTACTCCAAAAGAAACCCAAACGTATGGAAAAAAACATGGTCTATATAACATTACGATGTCCTAGGGGAGGACCATATAACCCACCTTTGAACTACTAAGGAGTAGTTTTAAACTTATCCATGGTATACACAAGAGGATTAGTTTTGAAATCGTTTAAAAACGAAAGCACGTCGTTAAAAAACGAAGACATGTCGTCTCACTACAAACACTTTTTAACAATGACATGGTCCATGCTTGCATTACATCGGACCAGTCCATGGAGTAGTCCATTTTATCAAAATGGATCAGGTGGTCCAATTTTATTTGCAGGGTTGTAACATACCATACCTCACGATATGGCAACGATGACAGGCATTTATTAACAAAAGGAATGTTTAGCGATTTCTGTTTCACTGACTTAAATGTCAGCGATTTCTGTTTCACTGACTTAAATGTCTAAATAAATGTAGTAACTTTAAAACAATGCAAACCTCTTCGATTCATCGGTTTAAGCACGTTTTATTGATTAAACGACAGCCAAATCACAAAATTATTATATCCAAAAAAATCACAAATATTTCAAAAACTTTTATTGGATCCTGGATATAGAAAAACTCCCAGTGAAAGCGCAGCAATACGTTTCCCAAATTTAAAATGTACTTATACAAATGAAAACCTGCAAAGTAATTTTAACTTTTTTTCAAAAATATCCCATAGTGAACTGCTGATTTAAATTTTTCTTTTCTTTTTTCATTTTTTATATTTACCGCTAAAGTTACCGTCGATGCCACCGACGTCTTGGGGGCCAGGGGTGGCCTTGTGTGTAGCAGTGCCAGCCAGCCAGCCATCTATGAGTTGTATGACACACAGATTCAGGCTCACCACCGCCACTAATACATTTTAGTATAATATTTCAGGGGTTGATTTTTTTTATAATGCTGTCATTGTTGTTTTTTTGTTTTCATTTATTTTCATTTTATTTTTTTTTTTTTTTTGGCATCCATATCCTTATTTTTTATTACGTTTTGTACGCATACAAACTTCTACACGAAGCGTCCTTAAAAATCTTCTTTACTGATTTCAAACAAATTTAAATATACAGGGATAAAATATTGAATATCGATTTTTATATCCTCTCACCCCATAAGATAATCAGCATACACAATGAATACAAGTGAATAAATTTATTTCTGCTTATTTTTTTTTGTCGGATTTCTAACTACAATTTTTGAGTTGGTAATTACAACTGCAAGAAGGAAAGAAATGTGTATCCAGAGTTTTTTAAATTTCTTTAATTATTTTTTCGAAATTTCGCTGAATATTAAAAAACCGGAATGGAAAATCAGGAGAATTTCAAAAAATTGTTTAAGAAATGGTACCAAATTTGTAATTTTCTGATGGTGGATTTTCCAAATGTAATTATGGATACAAAATTTCAAACTTATTAATTCTATGAGGGGTGTCCCGCTTGAAAAGATGTTAGTGAGCTAGTTTATTGGTGCGAGGGTTCGGTTCCCGCCAGATATTTCACTATAACGGGCTCAAAATCTAAATTACAATTGCTCGGCTTATTAAGTTAGAATATAATTTGTAATTGTATTTGCAACACTTAATTAATAAATAAATATATAATTCTTTAAAATCCAGTGTTTTTCGACAACAGGTGGAAAGGATATTTATAAGCTATCACTTCATTTGGAATTTGTACATTATGGATGTTAGACCATATAAAGTATATACATCCAGCCCTTATTTCTCGGACACAAGGCCTTACTACCCCATTTTATACTCATACACGATGTCCTAGCTAGCCAAGGCCCTCTGCGTTTTCTTCTTCAGCAGGCTTGATTAGAGGCCTTCTTCAAGGTAGGCTTTCCATAAGACTTTCCTGAGAAGGCAAGCGAGCATGAGTACTTGATCTTAAAAAAGGTCTGCGAAAGTCTTAAAGAAGGGCTTATAAATGTAGATCTCCAAAAGTTTACCGCTGGGTATATTCTGGATTCTTAAGAGTAGCGGAGCTGATGCTATGATGTTCGCCAGCTCGTCCGCCAGTTTGTCTGTTGAAATAGGGTTTAAGGAGACTCTAGATATGATGGGCACTTGTTATATATTTACAGCATATAAAGTCCGGAATAGTTCGACATTAAAATTCAGGGTAATAATTGAAAAGTAAAGCGAATACAAAGGCAACAGCTTTATGCCAATAGCCAATGCCAAAACAACAACCTCAACCACTGTCTACCCTGGACTTGGTATCCCCTGTAAAAGGTGCCAGACCAGCTGAGCTGATGCTATGATGTTCGCCAGCTCGTCCGCCAGTTCGTCTGTTGAAATAGGGTTTAAGGAGACTCTAGATATGATGGGCACTTGTTATATATTTACAGCATATAAAGTCCGGAATAGTTCGACATTAAAATTCAGGGTAATAATTGAAAAGTAAAGCGAATACAAAGGCAACAGCTTTATGCCAATAGTCAATGCCAAAACAACAACCTCAACCACTGTCTACCCTGGACTTGGTATCCCCTGTAAAAGGTGACGAGACCAACCCAAGGTGGTATAACCTTTTGTGGTCAGTCTGGTAACCTGCAGGCAGCCCTAGCGCCAGGGAAGGCTGCAACATCTTCTTGGATGCCTTGTGCTCCTTATAAGAACGACGGAAACATACATATATCAGATGTTTTTTAGCTGCTTGAGAGCTTTCGATATCGATAACCATGGTTTGACAGCTGTAAAACTGTGTTGACATTTCTGTTCAGTAAGTTTTGGCGTCATCATGAAGCGTATAACGCTAGAGTTACGCTTCCAAATCGTGGAAAAAATAAATCTGTTTACGTCTATTTTACGAAGCTCTTTTCTGGTTAAATGGCTATGTCAAGAAGCAAAATTGCCGTAATTGGAGCTAACCAATTCTTAAGCCGTTAATGATTCAACATTACATCCAAAAATAAACCAAATATCAACGACATTTGGTTCCAACAAGATGGATTGCCTTACAGCGCGCTTAACAATTAACTTATTGCAAAACCAGTTTGGTGACAACTTTATTTTCAGAAGTGGCCCGGTTCACTGGCCCTTTTTTCGTACGATTTAGCACCTCTGGATTACTTCTTATGGGGCTATGATAAGTCATTGGTTTATGCCGACAATCCAGCAACTCTTAAACCATTGACGCCATACGGCCAGAAGTATTGGAAAAATTAGTCAAAAACTGCTCTGATCGAATGGAACATGTTAATTGTAGCCGTAGCGGACCTATGGCAAAAATCATTTTAAAAAAATAAAAGTCACGAAATCTGTAATTATAATAAAAAAAAATTCAGTCCCACAATATTTCTATCGTGTACTTTAATTTTACGTTCTCCTGCAGCCAAAAACAGCATATATATTTGTATGTATGTGTATATAAATTAGGGTGGGTCAAGTTGTAGGGGACCGCAAAAATGTACCAAAGCCCATTGCCATTCTTGTTCTATTGGTCATTCCAAGAAACTTTGCAAATTGTATTTATTTTTGTTTTTGATTGCCGCCAGAGGGCGCTTTCGGAAATTTTTTTTGGATTTTGTCCCCTTTTTTGTGAAATATTGAAGAAATTGTTGTGAAAATTAACGAATATTTGATTTTCTCAAAATGCAATCTCAAATTTTAAATAGCCCAAAATGATTAGCGTTAAAAATTAGGGAAAATAAAGATTCTGAACACGAAGGAAAAAAAATTCGTTCAGCTTATTTATTGTAAAATGTTAAATAGTTTTTTTTTAACAGGAAAAATAAGATAACATAAAATGAAAATAAATGGTTAATTTTTCTAAAGAAAATTCTATAAGATTTTTTTGCATAAATCCTAATATACCAGTAGGCTCAGAAATACTTTACACTGTTTCAACCTAATTATCACTACTTTTAAGAAAACTAAAAAAAATGTTACTTTACAATTTTCCTTTATTAGGCGTTTTGCATACATTGCACTGACATTTGGTCCTTAAAGGCCCCTAGTGAAATTTAATGCAGAAAATATTGGTGGAACATTTTAACTTTCTAAAGTGCCGTTTTAGTATACTTTTGTGCAGAAGTTGGAAATAAGGACTAAAATTACCCCTTAAAATGAGAGTTAGGGTTAATATATTCTAAGGAAAGAACTTTTTAGCTCAGAAGAACATTGAGTTTTTTTTGTTTCACTTATACCAAAAGTCTTTTCAAAAAATTAAAAAACTTTAGGAGCTGAAAATTCGGAAAACCGAGCTAACTTCTTAAAATTTGCAGATTTGCTCAACGAATAGTCTTGTTTCATTTCGCATTGTAAGTATTTAGGCTGGCGGCGATTACCCGAATTTTGTTTCAACGTGTTATTAAAGCCTAGATTACACTATCTCACAAGTCTTACGTATTCCATAATACTTTGTGAAATAGAAATCTAATGAGTTTTGATGCGACTGTCAAAAAATCTAATGTAACATGACAGTTTGTGGTCACATCATCACACAAAGTATAAACACTCACACATGAAATAAAATGCAACCCTGATCCAATGAAAAGTATTATTGTTTAGAAATTTTTCAAAAAACGATGAAGTCGTATGGGATGTCAAACTTTTTTCATAATACTCGTCATTTTCGTGACACATTGCATTCACACTATCACACTTTGTCATATTACTTGAGTTTTTGACATGTATTAATACAAAGTATAATAGTGTAATCTAGCCTTAAATGCTTTACTCATGATTAAAATTTTGTGAAGGAAGATCGGTCCATAATTTACCATAGGCCCCATACAAAGACTACTCTCGGAAAACAATTAAGTACGCCTTAAACCGCAACGAATAATGTTTTTTGTAGAAAATGTCGTGAAAATCGGTCCATAACACTGCTTTACAAATTTTAAGTTTGGACAAGTACCAAGAATGCCACATGCTTAGATAAGTTAATTGGTGCCTCCTGAACACGAAAAACGCTGTATTTTTTTTTTCCTAAGTACCGGTTTTCAGATAACGGTACTTTTGTGTTTTTCGGTGTAGGTCCCAATCAAACCCTTATGGAGCCCAACCGAAAAGTCCGATCGAAACACGTGGCACATCGTTGGAAAGATAATCGATGCCTTTTCCGTCGATATGCTGAAAATTTATATCTGATAAGAAATGGCTGAGTTAGTTAAACAAGGGTTTAAGTGGGACCGGTACTTAGGAAAAAAAATTACAGCGTTTTTCGTGTTCAGGAGGTCCCAATTAACTTATCTAGGCATGTGGCGTTCTTGGTATTTTTTGGCTGTTAACCAGTGTAATTTACCATATTCCCCATATATTCCCACTATGGGAAATCATTTAAATACACCTAAAACAGTAGCAGATTTAGATGCTATGGTAAAATTTGGTCCAAGTTAGCTTCGTTTGGCCAGAAATAACATGCAATTTTGACTTTATTGGTCCATAATTTTTCTTAACTATCCTATTAAGTAGCCATTTGAAAACCACTATAAAACGCTAAATAAATTTCATTTCTTTACCGAAATTTTTTCGAATTTAGGTTTTTTAATAGCAGAAATAGCTTTACAGAAATAGCTTTAAAGCGCCCACGCTTAAAGTATTCTTACTGTCGGTGGAGGGTAACAAAGAATCGGCACAGACGTATATAGCACTCTAACTTGTTTTTAATATATATCTGTAAAAAGCCATTATGTTTTAATTTAAAAAACCCCGGGATCGCGAAAAACGGTATTTTACTTTTCCAGTACCTCAATTCTGTAACTTTTTTAATTTAACTACCGATATCGTTAATTAACGAGAAATCTCGGTTAGTTTAACGAATTTGTTATTCTGTATTTTAAATAAACAAATATTTTTGTTTAGAAATATTAACGACAAATATCGGTACAAACATAAGAACGTCAAAGTGAAAATTTTTTTAAATTAATAATAAAATACAAAATAAATGTACTTTATTGCATTTAATTTAACAAAACATGAATGAAAACGCGTAAATATTGATTATATTTCTAAACAAATATGTTGGTTTTAAATCTTTCTATACATAGGGAAAAATTTCCAGGTGACTGAGCCACTCTAGCACAACATTTCTTTCTGCTCTTACTTTTTATACCTACACTACTGTATGTGAAGAGGATATTATATGTTTGTACGAATGTGTGTAACATATTTAAATAAAGGTTCTGGGTCTGCCTTTTAGTGTACCGATTGACTCAGAATCAATGTCAGAATCCATTTAACGAAGCCCGTCCTTCTATCAGGATGGCTGGTAGTCTGTATAAGATAACCTTGTGCGCATATTACAGGTCGCAATTTTAAAAATAATTTTATAAAACTTGGCACATATGCGTTTATTGTCACAAGGTCGAAGCCTTTTTGTAATGGTGAGAAGCGGAATAGGGTTTTGTGCCTTTTAATAGCCATTTTGTTTTATAGACATTTGAGTTGAATAAGATCCAAAAATATTTTGTCGCAACCTACATAAATCACCGGAACAAATTTTTTTAGAATCGGTCCATATTTGACCCAGCTCCCATACGAATACACTAATAATGGTAGTAGATACTTAGATAATATTGGCACAAAAATGTCTTATGTGAATATTAACCTCACAACATACTCTTTTTGGCGAAAAAATGATCGCCCATATACTGCAATGGACTTGATCGACTATACTTTCTTACTTTTTTTTGTGTTAAAAATTGGCTACTTTACTCTATATTTTTAATCTGTTAACAGTACATTTGTTGTCGTTATTATTTAACAAGAACTTTTTTTGTGTCGTTAGCTACCGACATTTTTTGCCGATAAAAATTGTTAAAACTTTATTACAGAATAGCTCTTAACGACAACTTTCGTTAGCTAACGAATTTTGACTACTTAACGACAATTTTTTGTCGTTAAAAAGTTACAGAATTTCAGTACAGATCCCGTAACTCGGTATTTGCAAAACCAGTCCCGATTGACAACCCCAGTATATGTATATGAAAAAAAGTTTGTGATTCCGTTTGTTATTTTTACAATATTGATTTATATAGTTTCTGTATCGTAATGAGTAGCGAAGTTAATTGATCGATGTCCGTCTGCCTTTGTGTTGGTTGAAATGGATTTATCATATATAGACCTGATAAATTTTTATTTGAAATTTAGCCAGATATGGGGATTTTTTTCCTGTGAACATTTTTTCACGTTATTATTCTTCTATGAACTACATTTTTTTCATGGGAGTCTTTCATGATCGCAAATATGTGAAAAGGGGAAAAATTACGAAGGAAAAATTATTGACGATAGGGGTGAATAGCTTTTACTTTAAGAATTTGCGTTTTGCTGTCTCCTCAAAATCGATGAACTTTATTTATTTTCAAAAGTAGGAGATTTGAGCGCTACGTAAGAAGATATACAGAAATACATTAGGATAATTGAACGATTTCCTTGCAGATTTTATAAAAAAAAAATATTTATAATGGCAGCAGGTTTGTAAGTGGGAATATTAAAAAACAGCTTAAACAACAAAACAATAAGTGTGTAAAACTGATATTTGCGCTAGTTTTAAGGACCCACTTTGTAAGGCGGGAACTTGTCATAATAATTTCATGCCTTCTGTAAGTGAAATGTTCAGCGAAACTTTCACATTTTCCCCTTACAAACCTGCTACGTTTGAAGCTACATTTTTTATTGAGTTGTTTATAAACCCACACCACTTTATTCTGTTATACATAAAAACTATTGTTCTGGATGCACCTTTTAGTATACCAATCAAATCTGAATCAATTTAACGACGTCCTTCGGTCCGGCTGTCTGACTGATTGTCTGTGCGCAATGTACAATTTTGGAGCTAATTTGATGATATTTGGTTCTAAATAATCTAAATGGTGAAAATCGGAACATAATTTCACACCGCCCTTACCCCACGCCTTCATGCGCTTTCGACTTGAACATGACATGACCATAACGCCGTCAGATCAACGGTATTAATTTGTTCACGTTCTTGTATGTGGCGAATACGTGTTGATGTTCATGTTTTGAATGACCACAATTTTTGTTGTTGCGACGCCTTTTCCCAAAAACCGTGGCAAAAATACAAAATTTTGTAAAATTAATGAACACATCGTATAAAGACCATTTTACTGATCAGAATTCAAAAACGTTTTTCTTAATTGGATAAGAATTATAGCTGGTGGAGCTGCTTAAAGTCGACAGTTTTTTAGAAATTCCATAAAAAGGTGATTTTGAGAAAAAAAAAAAGACATTTTAGAATTGAAGTGTCAGAAATATTGCTATGTGATCACCACTTTTTTGGTATTGTTTTAAAGGTATATTTATTGTTTATTAAAAAAAGTAAGAAAATGTCCACCAGATACCCTACTTTTTTGACAGTTGCCGTTTTTCAGACACCCTATATTTAGGTACTTTTTACAAATAAAATAGAGAATATCTAAAAATGGGCAAAAATGGTCACGCCCATATTTTTTTAGCATATTTACTACACAGTACTTTAAATAATTTAGCTAAATTGGGCCACAAAAAATGACAGGTTTTCTTGAAATTTGAAGTAAGATGTTACAATCTTATAGCCAAATAAGGAAAAAAGCTACCAAAATTTTAATATTTTTTATATTTTATGTTATCTAACAGCACAAAAATGTAAATATAAGTGGAACTGACTGACATATTTATGTTAATGTATGCATATGTGCCTACTTATAAATATGTATGTAGCCTTATTTATAAACAATATTTTGCTGTGCCAATCAGGTAGGCATAATTATTAGAATTTGTTTATTTATTTATATTTAAGAACACATTATGAAAATAGGCAGGTAGTTTTAAAACTTGGTTTTTTACTACGTAAAATAAAAACTGCAGTTGAATGCATTACCCACAAAGTTAAGCATAGAAGAAGCCTTAGCGTTATTTCTGCACTTGGGATTGTCAAAGGAGAAATATAATATTTTACGAAGCTCTTTAAATAATCATAATGTGAATGTTCTTGCTGGATATAAAAAGGTTACCTCTGCCAAAAAAGTTACTGAAGTATCAGCAGAAGTTGAACTGCAAGACTTAATGGATCATACATCTAAACGCTTAGTTCAAAGTTTTCCTGAAAAAGAAAGAGCATTACTTCCAGATAGGCGTACATTGATAAGCAAGTGGGGATGTGATGGATCATCTGGTCAAAGTGCTTACAAACAAACAATATCGACAACTGACATAACTATTGCAGATGCAAATATGTTTATGGCTTCTTTAGTTCCTTTACGACTTAGAAGTGAAATCTCTGAGCATTGGAAAAATCCTCGCCCATCGTCAGCTCATTTTTGACGTCCGATATTTTTTAAATATGCAAAGGAGTCTGCAGAAATAATCAAGTCTACAGTAAATGATATAAAAAAGCAAATTTCCGAACTAAAGCCTTCTGTTATTGAAATGAAGAATGGAAAAAAGGTTTTCATTAATTATGAATTGTCTTACAATGATTGATGGCAAAGTCTTAAATGTAATAACAGATACTTCTTCAACTTTGAAGTGTGCAATTTGCAAAAAGTCACAGAAGGGCTTTGAAAATTTTAATGATTCAAGTGATGAGCAAAACTATGAATATGGAATTTCTCCGTTACATGCCAGAATTAGGTGCATGGAGTTTATTTTAAAATTAGCGTATACAATTCCGAGAGAAGGAGAAAGTTTTCATGAGAATGCAATACCAAAAGAAAAACTAACTCCTCGAAAAAATATTATACAAAATGAATTTCTTAAGAGCCTTGGACTAAAAAATAGACTGCCCAAAGCAGGGATATGGAAATACTAACGATGGTAACATGTCCAGATCGTTTTTTGAAAATGATGAGGTAACAGCCCAAATTACTAGTGTCGACAACCATATTATAAAAAGGTTGGCAGTTATTCTAAATGTTATAAACTCTAGAGAAATGGTAAATGACCCAAAGTTTCAGGATTATGCATCAAAAACTGCCCAGCTTTTGGCTCAAAAGTACCCTGAGAAGAAACATACTCCTACGGTCCATAAGATTTTGGCTCATGGCCAAAATTTAATTGAATATCAATGCTTACCAATTGGAGAGTTATCAGAAGAAGCCCAGGAATGCAAAAACAAAGATTACAAGCACTTTAGATATGCGAATACTTGCAAAATTTCACGGATTAGACAGAATGAGGATCTTTTTAATATGTTGGCGGCCTCTTCAGATCCACTGATTTCATCGCGGAGACATGTAAGATCTCGAAAGGATTTGGAAGAATATAATTATAGCTCCGATATGTCAAGTCTATTACAAATCGCTCAAAATGTTAATGACTATTTTGAAGAAAACTAACTATTAAAAAAATTAATAAAAATAACTCAATATCATATTATAATATATCATACTATAAAATAATATTATAAATTATCATTAGTATTAAAAATATTTCAATAATTTTTATCTGTTATATAAATAAAAAGAGTTATATTAATATAACATGTTATATTAGAGTAGCATTTTTTCTAGACTTCCCTATGGGAATGTCATTTAAAGCACAAAAAGTTGTGTTTTAAATGTTTGAGAAATTTTAAAAATATCATTACTTCAAAATATATGATTTTTGCGACAAGAAAGGTCAAAGGTGTCATCGTGTCCAATGCCTTTCACAATAAGGGAGCACTTATTTTGATCCTAAGAGATTTAAAAATCAAGTGTTTTTTCCCCATTACAAATTTCTTGGTAACTTAAAAAATTATGATATTTTCAACAAAAAAACCAATGTGCACAGTGCCTCCACAAAGCTATGGCAAATAATGATACTCATTTTTAAGTTATGATGTTTGTAAAACAAACAGTCGAAAGCAGACACTGTGCACAGTGCCGCGCCTAACCTGTGACCTTGCAAATCATGTATATCAAAGCTAAAGGAGTTTTCTTTCAAATGCTTTTTAAAATTTTTAAATATCTTTATCAGTTCAAAAGTTAGATTTTTGCAACGAAAAAAGTCAAAAGGCCCCACTGTGCGGCGTTTGGTTGTATAAAGCAAATACATTGTATGGACAACAGCATGGCTAGGGTTCCCAACTTTTTTTTTTGCAATTAAAGTACATTGATTATTAAAGGTTAAGAAAAAAAAGTACACAGTATAAATATAAATTGTTACATTTAAAAAAGTTTTTTTTATTGCTTTTCGCAAGTTTTATCAAACAATTACACTGTGCTAGAATTTGACACTTTTTTCGAGACAAGCCGGGCAACTGGCGCTTTAATATAATTCGGGTACGCTGAATCCAATACCGGTTCAAAAACGGTTCAGTTTATTGAAATTACTAAAAAAAAAAAACGAAAATCCGCAATAAAATTTCCTTTAAACGTTAAATTATATTCTAACATGCGCAGTCGTTTTAGAAACATAATTTTTTTCGGCAAAAAAAATATTTTTTAGCAATATTGCGAAATTTTTGTTTGCTTAAAATCTATAAAAAATTACAGCTATGCTTCTAATTTTTTCCAGACATATAAAAAACAAACAAAACAATCTATAAATGATTAAAATCTGTTAACAACTTTTGATTTTATTCACAAAAGTCCAAAAATTTTAATTAATTTTAAAATTTCAAAAAACGCAATATTTGTGTCACTTTTGTGCTTTTGATCTAAAAGCAGGCAGTAATTTGAAAGAGTTTTGCACTTGTGTTTAAAAAACAGGTAGTTATTGTACTCAAACAAAACAAACAAGTGAATAGTGCTGTCTGATTATTTTTTTTTAGAAAAATCGTCCTAACAATATCAAAATATGGCCCTGACTTTTTCTAAAAAAACTTGTATAATAAGTATTTTAATTTTATGACTAATAAAACCCTGACTAATATAACCTGAAACTATTTTGAATTCTAGATAAATCTAATCATGCGAAATAAAGTATTTTCGCGTACTTTATTATTCTCATAAAGTATAGAGTACAATTAATCGAAATAACGTACAATACTTTATTATAAAGTACGGTTGGCAAGCCTAATCATGGCGCACATGGATGCTAAGACGAATGCTTAGGCAACGGCGGCAGCACATGGACGAAACAAGAACATGAACAGTCTACACGAGTAGAATTCATGTGCAACATGCTGTTCTTACCAAGTTGATTGATAGTAAAGACGGGTTATACAAACTTTTTTACGGAATACAGTATTTCAATTATGAAACGATACTTTAAACATTTTAAAGGCTATTTTTTATTATTGGTATGTATATAATTGCCCTGCTGAATATTGTTTGAATACCGTGCTCTTCTTAAACTTTGGGATAGAAAAGGCGGCAAAATCTCTATCAAAAATTCAACGCCAAGTCGATTCCCCACACGATGCTTTGTCCACTTAAGAAGAAGTAAAAGTAATTTCCGACTTAAATTACGAACATATCGTTTCGAAATATTTTAAAAAAAAGTAAAGAAGTCGTTGAGATACAGTAGTTTTGACCTAACTGCCCTATGTTTAAGTGCACTTTTGACAAAACTGCACAAAATAAATAATTTTTGTCATTATTTTTTTAAAATCCCATACAAATTTCTTTTTTAAGTGCACTTTCTATACCTGCACATTTGAGATAAATGCCCAAAATTTTTGGTATTTTAAAATTATTTTCATACAAAAAATCAAAGTTAGCTGCACTTTGACTTACGTTCCCAAAATACATATTTTCTGTAATTATTCTTTGAAATCCTATTTAACGTTATAAAAGGCACCTGCATATTTATCATTTTTTGGGCACTTTAAAATATTTGCATATAAAATATCAAAGTTAATTATCCAATTTTATAAAATTTGAGTGAAATATCAATTTATTAATAAGAACGTTTTTATTTTTCTTTTAAACAATTTACTTTAGCTGCACTTTTATGCAGGTAACCACAATTGTGTACCTGCACATTAAGGCAAATAAATACATTTAAGATAACAGCACTTTGAATTATCTGCATACAAATTCGTGCAAAGGAGATTGTTCAGCTAAGTCGAAATTACTGTACACAGTACTTATCGCGTCTTTTGGTGCACAGAAACTCGCTTAAATGCATTAACAGTGCTTACATACAAACTGTATTAATTTCATCAACATCGTTAATAACAAGCTAGAGTGCTATATTCGGCTGTGCCGAATCTTTGATACCCTCCACCGACAGTTCGAATGTGTAAGGAGTAATATTTGTATGATGTTATTATTATCTTAAACTGTGACGATTTGTTATTAATTATGGTTTTAGGCGACTTAACTGTTTTCCGGTAGTAGGGTTTATATGGGGCCTAGGGTAAATTATGGACCGATCATCACGAAATTTCACATCGTCATTTCTAGTTCTTTAAAACTGGCACGTACCAATTTCTGTTATAATTGCATTATTTTTTACGGTTTTAGGCGTACTAAACTGTTTTCCGGTAGTAGGGTTTATATGGGGTCTAAGGTAAATTATGGACCGATCGTCACAGTGTTATTTCTAGTCCTAAAAAAACTGTGGCGTACCAAATTTTGTTACGCTAGCGTTATTTTTTACGGTTTTAGGCGTACTAAACTGTTTTCCGGGAGTAGTGTTTATGTATATGGGGCTTAGGGTAAATTATAGACGGATCTTCACGAAATTTAACAGGGCGATTTCCAGTCAAAAAAAACAAATTTTTGCAAAATCTTATTTCATTCCGTGTCTTTTTCCAGCATTTATGTTATTTTTTGTAACAAAGTTATCAATTTTTTTAGGTGGTGGTTCACATTTTGATTCATAGCTCTGGTCCTACTGAACCGATTTTGCTGGATTACAATCCCAAACTGCTTAAGATAACTACAAGCAATTTGCCACCAAGATTGTTCAATTCTTTTGAGTTGTTCGAAAGTGAGCGTGTTTTCAACAGACGGACAGACAGACGGACATGGCTAAATCGACTTAGAATTACTCAAGGACCCAGAATATATATACTTTATGGGGTCTGAGATGAATAATAAAAAAGTTTCACACGGAATGACAAACTTAATATACCCTCTTCACAACTAATTGCGGTGGAGGGTATAAAAACTGTCCATAGAGCATTCGAAGGTTAATTAATTAAATTGTGCAAATTAAGTCTTAATTGAAACAATTTCGTTCAGTTTTTTTTAAATTAATTTTTGTAATTAAAATTATTTTCGGGAATACAAAATTGATTATTAATAAGATTTCTGTATGACGTGCTAAGTTCCCATTTTTTCATATTTGATAAATACACTGAGATTTATTGTTGAGGGAAAGCTGGCTTCTATGCGCATTTCACTGGTGGCTTAGGCCAGCTAATCAGAAACCTTTTCCAAAGATTTTAGAAAAGCCAAAAATATTTTACAAATAAAACCCTAAAAGCGAATAAGTCCAATATCAAACAAACACCAACAATTGTAATTGACTCAAGTTTGGAACGATGCTTAATAAGAATTTTTTTGAGACTTTTTATTACAACTGTTGAACTTTATTGTGATGCATAAATGCGTAATTTGCATATAAGTGAATGGTTATACATAAAACAATTTCGGCTATTTGAAATAGCAAACTGTTAGTGCCTAAATGAAATATTCCATATTCCAAAGTTCAAGTTCACGTAAGGTTTTCAAAACTGCTTTATTTTGGATTAAATGTAAACTTTTTTAAGGTTAGGCTTACAATAAGTTATTCAAGGTTTTTGTTATTTTGCTTAATAATAAGTACCAGCTAAAATATTATTAATTTTTTTAGATAATAAAGGTGTTTAAAAAAAGTCAAGCCATTGAAGCATTAAAGATTATCTGAAAACATTTCCAGACATTTTTTTTAATATTTCGCCATGCCTCTGGATATCGTACAAAGTTTGAGAGGGATGTAACATGAGGGGAGAAGGATATCAAATTTAAAATTCAACAAATACAAAAATGAAGCTATGGACCAGCCATGAATAACGATATACAACATTTTAGTATCAGACTAAAGAAGCATTATAACAAAAAAAAACTAAAAGGACGGTATCCGGAGGCGTTGCAAAAGACTTAAAAAAATTTTTCTGAAATTGTTTAAAACTAATCTTTAATTTTGGGGGACTTGCTCCACTTTTAAATTTTTTTTTTTTTTTTTTTTGAGTGGGGACCGAACCACTTTGCTATACTTATGTTTATCAAAGATATTAAAAAAATATTCCCAAAAAGAGGAAAAAACTACTTCACTTTGGATATAACGAAAAAATATATATGTATATATTTCAACAAAATCCATTAAACATTTTTCTTTTTGTCAATAAATTGTAAAATAATTTCTGCCACAGCAAAAAAAAAAAAGTCTGCACTATTAAAACCACCACTAAATAAAAAACCGAGCGGGCACAAGTTCCTTAAACTTAAGGGTGAACCAGAGTCAAAACAAAAAAAAAATAAATAAAAAAATCTTTTAAAAAATATACAAGTGCATATTATAATGGAAATATGTTTAAATGAATGTATGTACATAAATACGTGTGTTCCCACGTTTGTGTATGTACACAGGGAGGATTTTTTTTTTTTGTTTTTTTTTTTGTAGGAAAAGGAAACAGCAGCAAAAAAGAACACATTAAATAAAAAACAAAGAGATAAAAAATTTGATTAATTAAATTGACAGAACGCACGGTACAACATTTTCAAATTTTTTACGGTTGCGTCACATATGGCAGGCTAAAACAGGAAAATATAGAAGAAAAAAAAAACGTAAAAGGACCAAAGGAAAATGCGAAAATTCGCAATTACACATTAATAACAAAAAACTTTTTAGATTGAGAAGAATAAAAAAGTGAAAATGTGGTTGCCATATAAGTACATATTACGAGTTAGGAGCAACTGCTTTAATTTCTACAACGTGTAGCACCCCATACACATGCATTTACTCACATATGATGATTTTCACGTGCCCTGTATAGTAACAGATATAGTAATATATATGTATGTGTGCGTATATAGTGTTTTTTTTTTGCAATTTCCATGGATGCTCAAGAAGAAAACGCATAGAAAGACCGGCAAACCCGATTTTTAGCAAAAACTCGACTTGAGCGACCTCTAATCCTCTTCCGAAAAGGCTTTTAAATTATGCTTGATCCCCAAAGAGGTAAATATATAAGTATATTCCTAAAATCTAGAAATTTCATCCTTTTTCAAAACTTTATTAAAACAAACCGTTTGTTTTATATTTAATTGATAAAAAAACAAGATGATATACTTATAGTCGCTACACCACAGTATTTAAAAACTAGTTTTCGAGAGTGTATCCTATTGGAGACCCATGGGAAATCATTAAAAAATTATGGTGAAAGTAAAAGTTCGTTGTGCCGAATATCATTTATATATCTTCATCTATATGAGATTTATTTGCCTTTAAGTGATTTTATTAAGACGGTTTATATGGAACCTATGGCGAATTTTGGACCTACCAGCAGTGGTGGGCCTAGGGCGGCACACTTAAAAGGTCGCCAAAATTTAAAGGTAAAGGAATGTAAGGGGAATTCAAATGCGAAAATTGATTTGGCCAAGTTTTATTTTAAACGAATACGAAATTTATATTATACTAGCATTTAAGCTGCTACTTGTTAGCGTCTCCTTTACCTTCGTTGACATATTTTTATGCCAAAGTTTATTTAATGTTTAAAAAATAAGGACCAAAAATAGTTACGATTTTCCATAGTACCAAATCCATATTCGTATTTTTAGGATAAGTTTCGAATGTGGTATAAACTTTGTTTCTATGTTTATTGGTTCGAAAAATAGATGGGGTGTCAAAAAAGTACCAAAATTCAGGTTTTACCCGTTTACTACCTAATAGTGCCGAATTTTAAAAAAGTACCAGACATCTGTCCGCTTATTTTTCAAAGAACAACGATAAGTATTATATTTTTTTGTATCTGTTTTATTTAGTCTTGGAGAATGTCCACTCTCCCAAAAACCGTTATCTATATGAAGTTTTTTTTTTCGAAAACGTCTTAATCAGTCCATTATTTAAAAATTTGTTAAGAAGAAGGTAAAATAACTCATATTTAATGAAGAATCCCCAGGATATCGTTATCCTTCCTGCAATGGGTATGCCATTTGATTTTGGGTTTTAAGCTTTAATCACGAGGCTCAAAATAATATATTGAATGTATTTCTTTGTGCACATAAAAATAAAAAATTATAAAAATTTTTTGTGTATTCTACAATCTTAGGGGCAATAAAATTTTGATTCACAATTCATGGAGAAGTCCTAAAAGACGTTATTATTAGTCATTACATATACAATTTAAACTTTTTTTTTTATTTGTATGTACATTTCCATATTTCGCTTAAATTTGAAACATATGTTGGTGCGGTTCATACGCTATATATAATTTTAGTATTTAAATTATTTTTTTTTTTTTGATAATCACTCCTATATAATCAAAAAGGGCGGCATATTAAAGAGTGCCTAGGGTGGAAGCAGGCCTAAATCCGCCACTGCCTACCAGCACAACATTTTGTCATGACATGGCTACCGTAAAAGTTATTGTCGCCAATTTGTATATCAATACCAATATTTATAAGGAAGTTATGACATTAAAAGAAATTTTCCTATCGTAGCTATGGTCGATTAAATTTGGTAAGATGATTAAGATTGTAACAAAACATGTTTAAACTAAATTTAATCGCAATACCAAGATAATAAGATGGCTTATAAGCGCAAAGACTATTCCAGAAAGAAGCTTGTATGGGGGTTTTGTGAAATTATGCACCGGTTCTCACCATTTTCAATACGCAATTAGAGCCCATGCACAAAATATCATCACACTGTCTTCAAAATTGCGATAAATACCTTGCACACAAGGTTTACACGGCAGCAAGACTGCCAGCCGGACGGACGGACATCGTTAGATCGATTCAAAAGGTGATTCTAAGTCAAAAGGTGGGCCTAGGATTAATTTTTGTAAGGTATTACAAACATAAGATCACAAAGAAGAAGTCATAGCGCATAATGCCCTCTCCACCATTGCGGTGTGGGTATAGAATAGAGTTGTCAATTATTCGCCTTTCAACTTTGTTCGAATAATTCAAATAATTGTTTTTGTTCGTTCGATCAAAAGATTAAATCTAAAAAGTTATTCGATTAATCGATGTGAACAACGAATAAAAAAAACTTATTTTTACAAAAAAGTTACTATGGAAAATCTTCGATTCCATCCGCTATGACTTCTTCTTCTTTTTGATGCATAACATTTTCCATCTTAACTCCATATCGTTGTATTACTTAAAGGCATCGCAAAACCCTTAATTCCTTAATAATCCTATATTACTCTGGATTTTCGAAAAGCGTTGGTAGACGTACCATCTTCAGGCAAACTTCTGTCTACTATTTCTTCTAAAGAACAACCGCTGTCTCTCATAAGATATGTTTCCATTGTGCCAAGTTCGGCATCTCTTGATGTCGTTGGATTATTTTCCACTACATTGTTTTTATTTAATGGTAATATTGTTACACCAACGCAAATGGTAAAGATATTCTCACCTAAAAACATAAGAGTTGAGCATCAAGATATTAAACGTGTGAAAGCAGACTTACAGTTCTTGTGGCGCTTTATTAGACGAAATATTCTGATTGCATCAACGCATGTCCGTGCTAAAATCACGGAAGAGGACTTGCATTGATACAATTAGTATATTTCTTCTCATAAAGTGCCAAAAGAACTGTAAGTCTGCTTTCACACGTTTCATCTTTGATATTTAACTCTTATGTTTTTAGGTGGAGAAGAAAGAAGGAACCCAGTAAAAAAAATTTGTGTTTTTTGAAGCACTACAGAGAAAAAGCGCAAAATGAAGCGCTTCAATTAGAGAGCTCTTATTAAGCAGTAAATGATAAAGAATAAAACATACAAAAAAGCTGATATTTTAGTGCTGACAACGAAGAAGGTTTTAAAGCGAAAAAAATAAAAATATTTTATGGTTTACGAAAATGATTGAAAAAAGGCATATAAATAAGTAAAACCAAAACATTAATGAATATGTTAATATAGTTAGCCCTTAAAAAAGCACTTTAGGAGCGCTTTGTTTGCATGGTAAAAGAAGCGCTTATTGTCAGCAGAAAATAGCCCTCCAAACCGGGAACACCCCATACAAAAATCAGGCATCCCATCAGCAGGTTTGAAGCGATTTGAGGTATGAATTCATACAAAAAACCTGCTTCTTTTGGAGCACATTTTTTACTGGGAAGGGGGTTGGTACGAAGACGCCTGTACTCGGTCAGTACGCTTTGTTTGTTTTTATTCGTTGGTATATTCACAACGATATTAATTACAACCAGGGCTATGGCAACAATATTTCTTAACTTTCCTATATTTTGTATAAAATCACTAAAAACGTATGAGAATAAATCAAATTCTAAGCTTTCATTTAATTTATTTTCTATTAAAAAAAAATTGTTCGATTAATCGACATTAATTAATCGATTTATTCGTTAATCGAAAATCATCGTTTTTAAATTATTCGAACAAAAGTTTGGTTTTGTTTGATCGATTAATCGAATTATTCTTAATCGGTTGACAACTCTAGCATAGAAATTAGTAAAATAATCGCTTGTGCTGAATCTTTAAAAAATAACGCTTTGCAACAAGAAAAATTAAAAGTTGTGAATCAGATTTTTTGATGTGCTACGGTGGTCCATACTAGAAAAACAGTCGTAATTTAAAATTCTGTGGGTATTTTTTTTTAATTGTTCTAAAATTCGGGGTTTTTAAAGAGGCTGTTTCACTGATTTTATTATTACTTAGAAAGGGGTTAACCATTTTTTTTCAACGGTCATATACTCAACTGGTTAAGTATAAATATATGCTGAAACAGGAAAAACATATTTATTCAACAGTTTAAATTTTGAACAAATAAGATAAACAGTTCTCGAGATTTTTAGAAATATCTAATAAAACTTCAGAAAAACACTATTTTTGCGAATATCTCGACATCGCTTCTTGAGCGAATTAAATGAGTGCTATACTCATGTTCAGCAGCCCCAACTAAGGTTAATAAATATTACATTTTAAAGGTAAATTTTTTTTGTGGCGAGTGTATAATGATAACAATATATTGCTTTGACGCGTAAATGAGTGCTCATTAGTCCCAAACTGGGTACACTACCGAACTTTTTTCCCCATGATACCCTATTTGTTTCATGCAGTCGGGCTTTCTCCATTTTTTTATAAAAAGGTAACTACATCCACTATTCCCAGCAAACCATAAAGCGCGATGAGAAATAATTAATGACATTAATTAAACCCATTCTCAAATATATGTTGCTATAAAATGGCTAAATATAATTAAAATGTAAAAGCTTTTTTAAAAAAGGAGAACTTTTTGTGAATTTCTTAATAAAGTTTGTTGTACGATCTAGTTTATTTTGATATTTTAAGAATTTAATTTAAAAAAAATGGATTTTATTTATGTTCCACATTGTATGAAAATCCACATTTGAGAATAACATTTAAAAGCAAGTTGAAAATAAATGCATTTCTCAATTTGAAAATAATTTCCCCTTTTTGTTTTCAAATTATTATCAAACGTTTGTCGTTTGAGAAAAGGTTTGATTTCAAATCACTTTCAATTTGAAATCAAACCTCCGTGTTTTTATTTCCTTAAGTTCATTTGAAATTGGACCGAGGACCGAAGCGCCGACTTCCTTGGGGATTACATTCTAAGGTGGCTCTCGTAACACTGCCAATAGGTTGACAAAGAGTATGTCGTATCCATCTCGATTTTCTTCTTTTAACGTGATGAACTTTGTGATTTTATTTGGCCAAAATATTCGATATGTTATTCGTAGATACTTGCTTCTAAAAACCTGGAGTCTCTGTTTCTTGGCGTGTCCGATGTAAATATTAAGTGGACCCAGGATGCTGCCTTGTGGGACTCCAGCGTCCAAGGAGAACTTAAAAAATTGCCTAATAGCCACTAATAGTTTTTCTTATAGCTTTGAAATATTAGATAATAAGATATAAGGCCTATATGACTAAACTTGTTTATGATATTTTCCTGGCTTTCTTAAGGGCAGTAAAACGTAAATACGTAAAATGTAAAATGAAAAGAATAATTTTCTTTGCTATTCGAAATCAAACCGCTAACAGAAACTAAAAACAATTTTAAATCAAAATCATTCTTTTCTGTAAAGTCGATCAGAAATGAGGCGGGCAGTTGGAATTAGCTTAATCGATTTACTACCCATCAACTCAAATACCTAGATTCGATATGAATATTACTTGATGTTTCACGCAGAATGACAAACTAAGAATACCCTCATTCATCACTCGCGGTGGAGGGTATATTAAGAAAGTGATATTTAACAAAAGAAACAAATAAATACGATAAAAATAATTTGCAAATTCAAACTTTTTAACTTGAGTTTTTAAAAATTAAAATAAAAAGCGGTTTGCTTGCCACCCCAAACCTAAAGGAAAAAAAATAAAATGTTTCTTTCAAAAAAGAAAAAAAAATACAATTTTTATAACGAATTTGTTTTTAACAAATGTTAAGACGTGATAAACTGTACTTCTTTTTTATCACTTGGAAATCAAGTTAATTTCTTTTTTTAATACTTTTTTTTGCAAAATTTTAAAAATGTGAGTATGACACGCGCCCAAAGAGGGGGTTCAATACAAAACGAACAAAACAACCTCTTTCTGCTTTCCTTCCCTGATTATTCACTCATTTTTCTAATGCCAATACAACTAATCAGTACAGTATCAATACATTTTTTTAATCCTGCAAAACAGCAAAAAAAAAAAAGTAAATAAAGGGTTAAAGAAAATGCGAAAACGGAATTAAGCATAGAATCTTCCATCGGGGATGCTTAAAAAACCAGTATTAGAAACAGCAGGATAACGTGTTTAGAAAATGATAAATAGCGCGTCTGTGCGAGTGTTCAATGTGTTACAAATCAATATGGAAATCAATATTTGAAAAAAATACCCCTCTAGATAGAAGTAATTATAAAAATACAAAAATTTCAAACAAATAAATTTCTACATTCACACAATTTCGCACACACACATTAACAAAATTTACACACGCACGAAGCTAAAAAAAAATAACAAAAATATTCAAAACAGTGGCGTAAAATTAAAAAATTGTGCTAAGATTTTTAAGATGTTTATGGTATTAAGAGCAGCAATTCTTGAGTTTATTGGTGAGAAGATTGGGGAGGGGTACTCAGTTTCAAGTACTCTCCAATTCTGTTTTGTTCTGTTATTCTCATACTTTTTAACTTGAAGTTGGCTCTAGGTGTAATTGTATTTATATATAAAATATAAAAAAAAAAACAAGATAAACATACAAAAATTGCAACCCTAAAATTTCATAATCTGGACACTAGTGCAATTTCAAAGCAGAATTTAAAAAAAGTCTAGACGATGACTTAGAGGTTTCAACAATTTATAATTAAATTTCTGATTAAACAATTCACCCGTTTGTAATTTCCACAATGTCAATAAAAAATATCTGTGGCATTTTGACAAAACATCTTAAGTCAAATTTAAAAAGATGAAAAAAATGTTGTTAATCAGACGAATTTTCATTTAAAAAACATTTTTGTTTACGTTTTTAAAATTCTGTATTAAAAACGGAATTTTTCTTTGATTTTTGTTCATTTTATTATTTGATAAAAATTATTTTTTCACCGAGTTTTTTTAAACTTTTTTATCTTAACTTAAGATGTTTTGTCAAAATGCCACATATATATTCCTACATACATATATTCTGGGTCCTTATAAGTAGAAAGTAGATTTGACGACGTCCGTCTGACCGTGTGTCTGCAGTAATGGGGTTCCCAAAGTCCCTGATATGATGTGAACTAGGTTGTCATATTTTTATATCACACTAGCTTAACCCGGTGCGCTTCGCTACACTGCTTTAACCACGTTTGAAGACTCTCCATTTAATAGTTTTTCAGTTGAGAGATATTTAATATATGCATCCTATGGGAGGTGTTTCCCCCTGCGCCTACCCGCTTTATTTTTATTTTCAAAAGTGTAGTATACCATAAGAGTGACTTCCACAAAGTTTGAACATTCTCACTATAACAGTTCTTTAGATATGCACACAGAAAAAAATCAAGTTAAAAACGTAGAAAACAAGGTTGATTTAAAATTTTTCGGTGGTGATTTTGCTTCATACGTTTTTCATGTTAATTCAACCTGATTTTACAATAACTGCGAGCAACATTTTTTTCTTTTGAAATAACTATAATTCATGTTAATTTAACATTGCAGTAACGTTAGAGCAAAATGTAAATTATATTGAAATTACAATCGGAATCACGTTGAATGAAAGTTATTTCAAGTTGAAACAACGTGAATTTCATGTAGAATTGGTTTGAGTGTATTTTAACAGTGTGAAGAAGCTTCAGAGACAACATATGCATTTATTTAAGAATAATTCAAAACACTTACCCCTGTAACACATGTTTCACTTATTTTGTATTCTCCTTTGTTAACAAAAGCATCAGCAGAATCGCCCGATATGGTTTTCGTCATCATTCTACTTTGAAAACTTGATGTGCTATTTAACTAAATAATTTTAATTAAAATAATACGGGAATTGTGTTATTTTTATAACATATATTAAAAATGAAAATAAAAAATGTGCATACTTAAGTATGTATGCATGTTAATTTAACAAGATAAACTTTTGATTTTAATATAAAACAGGTTTTTATGGATTCAATATTGAATCCATATTTATTTATATTTTATTATTTTTATTTTATTTTTTTAACAGTGAATAATATTAAATAAACGTAATTTAAGGTTATTTTAATATTTTTCATTTAAAATTAATATGAAATATTGATAAATTTAAGTAAAGGCATACTTTTGCTGAAATTTACTATGATTCTCAATCAACATTTTGCCATGTTAATTTTACATTGGTATTTTTTTCTGTGTGTGCGATATTAAACATTGGCGTGCTATTGTAGGTACCACTTCCCTCGCTGCTATTTTATTTCAGTTTAGGGGCCCACAAGATCCTACAACCAAAAGTTCAACAAAATGCTTGCAGCGGCTCTTATTAATATTTCTATCTATGAGGGGTACTGCTCCGCCTCTGTCTACCCCGCCCATTTTTATATTGAAATCTATAGTTTACCAAAATAGTAGCTTTAACCACGTTTGAAGACTCTCCCTTTAATAGTTCTTCAGTTGAGCGATATTTAATATATGCATCTTATGGGTGGTATTTCCCCCCCTGCGGCTACTCGCTTTATTTTTATTTTCAAAAATGTAGTATACCATAAGAGTGACTTCTGCAAAGTTTGAACATTCTCACTATAACAGTTCTTAAGATATGCGATATTAAACATTGGCGTCCTATGGGAGGTACCACTTCCCCCGCTGCTATTTTATTTAAATTTTGGAGCTAAGAAGATCCTACTACCAAAAGTTCAACAAAATGCGTGCAGCGGCTCCTAAGATATGCGATATTGAATATTGGGATCCAATGGGGGGTACCAATTCCCCTGCCCTTATCGACAAAATTAGTAGCCTATTTTATTTTTTTAGGGCTCACGTGATGTTACTGTAAAAATTTCAGGAAAATCGGTTCAGTAGTTTAGCCCGAAATAGATTGCTACACACAAAACAAAAAAAGACTGTAATCTCAAAAGAAATTGATTTTGATTCAAATGGAATGTACATTCGGATTGTGCCCAACAACATTTGGCATTTGTAGCAACAAGTCTGTTTCTTTTGTCTCAAAGTGCAAATTCATTGTTCAAATACAAATTTTTTTACGACAACAGTAATATTATTTGATTCAAACAATAAATATTTTATGGCAACAAAAATTGTTATTTCCTGCAAATGCAAATCGTTTACGTCAACAGCAATTTTCAATGTGCGGTTATTTCAGAGGAAAACCTTTAACGACAAAAGTTATTTTATTTGCAACAAGTAATTTTGCTGTTAAAAAACTTCAAATACTTATGTGTTGTTGCAGTAAAAAAAATATTGTTGGAAACTTTCTTGCGACAAAAGGTTTTTATTTACGCCAACAAGATTTTGTTTACCCCATCAGCACAATCGTCAAATGCTCAAATTATTTGGCATCACAATATTTTTTTTTTTTGTGTATTGAAATTCAGCTCGATCAGTACTTTTTACGATAAAACTTTACTTTTTGAAGTCTTCTTATTATTTATGTACTTAATTTTTCCAAGATATATACTTACATACAACACAAGTTACATATTTTTGCAAAATAACTTTTTTTTATACATGAATTGCAATAAGTTTTATCTAATGTAGTTTTCGAGATAGAAAAGTTGAAAACAACACCATGTCAAACTTGCTTAGAGGTAAAGAGCATCAAGTGTACTTTATTAAAGAAATTTTAACTCCAAGACCACTTAATTATTATTTATTTGTAAAGTTTTTTGCTTTTCCTATATGAAAAAATTTGAGTATAGTTACGTTCGTTTGCATTTAAGGTAACGATATGTAGGTATATTTCCAACGCAAGTTATTTCATAAATTCCAAATCGAAATTCCCTTATTAGTATTAATTTTTCTGATTTTATACCCACTGTGCATTATACTATGTTTTAAATATTTTTTGATCAAAGGACAACGACTCCGTTTTATTTTTTATTTTTTGTTTTTTTTTTTTTTTGCTAAGCCCACAACCAACCCCCTGTTAATAAAAAAAAAGGATAACTAAAACACAACTACTTACAGGCATACAGATGAAAAACACGCGTAAAAAACTAATTCAGTGTTCAATAACTAAAACATAAATGATTTGGCAATAAACAAAGAGAAATTGACACGTTTTCAAAAATATGTATCCCGAATCGTGAAATTTGATTCACGAAGGGACAATTTTATTTTGTTCTTAAAACATGCACCACTATCCATCGGTGAGACCTGTTTTAAAGCAGTGTTGCAAAATTTTAACAAAACAAGAATTTATTACAAAAAAGTAGAGGTATGAAGTCATTTCTTTGTCTGGCGCGTGAATCGCTCGTGATCGTAGTTACCTTGAACATTAATAATGCGCGACAATGTGAGCGTGATCGTAATGTGCAGTTTATAAATAGCCAAGTAATGGACAAATAACTTACTTTTCTCTTCACTAATACAGAATTTGGTCCAATAGTTTTCACACCATGTAAGCAAGGAGTACCATATGTTTGGTGTACATACTTTTTGAACATAAATAACCAATTTACAGTACTAAAAGTTAACCAAAACCGTCAATTTTTTGGCAGA
Source organism: Pollenia angustigena (assembly GCA_930367215.1). Taxonomy (NCBI): domain Eukaryota; kingdom Metazoa; phylum Arthropoda; class Insecta; order Diptera; family Polleniidae; genus Pollenia; species Pollenia angustigena. The sequence continues at coordinate 17,589,638 of OV884061.1, read as the reverse complement.
GTTCCTGTATCAATGTCTTTTTCAGAATAAGGGTTTTTGGCGAGAAGCATGAACAAAAAAGAACTATAAGGTTTAATTTTTGCTTCTATATTCTCTCGGTATGTGGCCAGTTGAGCAATGTTCCTTAATAATGTTAAATGGGCTGGCAGCAAGATCGCCCAAAGTAATATATGAAAAATCGTCCAAAGATTTTCCATACAAATCTGGGCGTTTTTGCATAGAAAATATCGTGCAATTTGTTGGAGACTTTTCGTAATTTTAAGGTAATAATTCCTTTCTTCATAAAAATAATTTATTGAAAGTTAAATTTGATGAACTTTAGCCTCAATAAAAATATTAAGAAAATTTGGATTAAAAACCATAAATAGTTCAACAAAATAACCACAATACTGATTATTGTAATTATTCAATTTTAACAAATTCTTCAATAAGATCTAGTAATTGCTATATGTATGTATTATTATAATGGGTAATTTTTTAAAAGCTACACACAGAAAAAGATCAAGTTAAAAACGTAGAAAACAAGGTTGATTTAAAATTTTTCGGTGGTGATTTTGCTTCATACGTTTTTCATGTTAATTCAACCTGATTTTACAATAACTGCGAACAAAATTTTTTTCTTTTGAAATAACTATAATTCATGTTAATTTAACTCACTCCCAATATGGTCCGTCACATGCGCCCAGCCAAGCCGCTGGCTCTATTGCTAGTACTTCACAAACAAACAATCAAAACCAATCATATGCCCAAGTCTTAAAAGGAAACCCTAATGCGAAAAATCCCCCGAGTACTTCTAACGCAAAGCAACCTCCAAACGCTAATGTTCCTAGGGAAGGTCTACAAATGCCTTCTGGAAATATGCCTACCTCAATTGAAAATTTAATTCAAACTATGAATAACTTCATGGCCACTATGCAGAACATGTTTCAGGAAATGATGCAAAACCAGAACATGCTCCTGCAAGTTCTACTCAACAAAAAATGAACCAGTTAAAAATATGTTTCTGGAATGCAAACGGGTTATCCCAACATAAACACGAAGTGGCAAACTTTCTTCATAGGCATGAAATCGACGTACTTCTTGTCTCTGAAACACACTTTACTCATAAAAACTGCTTTAGGGTAAATGGATACCTTACGTATGACACAAAACATCCCAGCGGACGAGCTTGTGGTGGCACAGCCATAATTGTGCACAAACACATCAGACACTTACCATTGCCAGGGTTCGAAGAAGATTGTATTAAGGCCTCATCTATAAATCTTACTGATTTCAATCTAACGTTAACATCCGTTTATTGTCCCCCGAGGCACAAAATTGTACACGATAAATTTCTCAACTTCTTCTCCACATTGGGCCAGAAATTCATTGCTGCTGGCGACTACAACGCTAAACATACATATTGGGGCTCCAGACTTATTAGTCCTAGAGGTAATCAGCTATACAATACCGTAACTGCAAATAATTTTGATGTGGTGAGCCTACCTATTGGCCAACCGACTTCAATAAGCTACCAGACCTTATTGACTTTGCTGTAATTAAAAACATCAAGCGCGATCAGGTACTAGTTAGTTCCTCCTATGATCTTTCGTCTGATCATTCACCTTCAATCCTCATTTTAAAAGGTAACTCTGATGCTGCAGCTGCAAACTTTATTTCCTTTCCAAACAGAAACACAAATTGGTTAAAGTATAAAATGTATGTGAGCTCTCACCTTTCACAGTGCATTCCCCTAAAAAATTCATCTGACATCCAAATAGCTGTCGACCGATTTACAGAAGTCTTGGATACTGCAGCAAGAAATGCAACCCCAATCAAGCGGACAATTAAACGTGCTCCTTACAATACATCGACGGATATAGAGACCCTTATCAGAGAAAAAAGGAAGTTAAGAAGACAATGGCAAAACAGTCGTTCCCCAACCACTAAGGCCCAACTACAATTATGCCTGACCACTCTTCGCAACAAATGGAGACAGAACCACGAGTCTGAAATAGAAGGCTATCTAAACAGCCTCGACGCCACAAAAAACACCAATTATAGCTTATGGAAGGCTGTACGGCATATGAAATGCTCTATAACCCAAGAATCTCCATTAAAAATGGAAAACCGCACTTGGGCCAAAAACACACATGAAAAATTAAACGCTTTCGCGGGCCACCTTGAGAAAGTTTTCACGCCACACGATGCAAATACTTGTTCCTGTCGTCCAATCATTCCTGATAAGATAAACCATCCATTAAAATTTAACATAACTCAAGTAAAATCTGCAATAGAAAAAGTGAATATTAGAAAATCTCCCGGACCTGACCGCATCACAGGGTCAATGATAAGAAACCTACCATCGTCTGCTTCCAGAATCTTGCTGTTAATTTTTAACGCTATATTAAGAGTCGGATATTTCCCATCCTCATGGAAGAGGTCTATAATTGTTATGATTTCCAAGCCAGGAAAAGATGCTAGCCAGGTTGCGTCGTACAGACCGATAAGCTTATTGTCAATCCTATCGAAGCTTTTCGAAAAAATATTAGTTTTAGGTATAACTCCTCATCTAAATGAACACGACATCATTCCGGATCACCAGTTCGGATTCAGAGCGAAACATGGTACAATAGAACAAGTGCATAGAATTGTCACCCTTATTAGATCGGCGTTTGAGAAAAAGCAATACTGCTTAGCCCTGTTTATAGACATTTCCCAAGCATTTGACAAAGTTTGGCATGATGGGCTACTCATCAAAATAACACGAATGCTTCCTCACAAGCTTCAGGAGAGCTATCTAACAGGCAGAACATTCATAGTAAGGTCGCAAGATAAATACTCCCCCCTCAAGAAAATTACTGCTGGTGTCCCCAAGGCAGCATATTAGGACCGCTTCTATATATAATATACACAGCGGATATGCCAACAAACCTGAGCACGCATACCTCTACATTTGCAGACGACACAGCATTTATTAGCGTTAACCATGACCCAAAAGTCGCATCGCAAAATCTGCAGTCCCACATCAATGAACTAGAGGCCTGGCTAGAAAAATGGAGAATAAAGGTTAACCCGGCTAAATGTGCTCACTTAACTTTCACGCTCAGAAGACAAACGTGCCCAGCTGTAAAAATAAATAACATCACTGTTCCGGTAGAAAACCATGTTAAGTACTTGGGAATTCATATAGATAGACGCTTGACCTGGTCGCGTCATATTGAAGCGAAAATAACGGCTATGAAACTTAAAGCAGCTCAACTACATTGGCTTCTCGGTCGAAACTCAAACTTGTCCTTAGACAACAAAATTCTCTTATACAAGTCCATCATAAAACCAATATGGATATATGGCATTCAATTATGGGGTACTGCATGCGCATCTAACATCCAAAAGCTTCAAAGAAGACAGTCTAGAATATTACGACAAATTGTCTGCGCCCCATGGTATATACGTAATGATATTATCCACAGAGATCTCAACGTCCCCACTATCCAGGAGGAAATTAAAAAATATTCAATAAGTTACATCGATAAACTAATGGCCCACCCTAACTACCTCGCTCGGGGTCTGCTTCAGTTCGAAGGTCACCAGAGGCTAAAAAGAACCGATACTTTGAGCCTAACTAGAAGACATTTTTAAAATTTGAATACAGCAGTTAGTGGTTACACTGGTAACAACTAATAAACAACAAGTAGAATTAAGATTTGAATACATATTGTAAATTTCGATAAGAAAGATTCAATAATAAAAATAAATTTAATTTAAAAAAAAAACAAACAAATGTTAATTTATCATTGCAGTACAGTTAGAGCAAAATGTCATTTATATTGAAATAACAATCGGAATGACGTTGAATGAAAGTTATTTCAAGTTGAAACAACGTGAATTTCAAGTAGAATCAAATTGGTTTGAGTGTGTTTTAACAGTGTGAAGAAGCTTCAGAGACAACATATGCATTTATTTAAGAATAATTCAAAACACTTACCCCTGTAACACATGTTTCACTTATTTTGTATCTGCTTTGTTAACAGAAGCATCAGTAGAATCGCCCGATATGGTTTTCGTCATCATTCTACTTTGAAAACTTGATGTGCTAATTAACTAAATAATTTTAATTAAAAGAATACGGGAATTGTGTTATTTTTAAAACATATATTAAAAATGAAAATAAAAAATGTACATACTTAAGTATGTATGCATGTTAATTGAACAAGATAAACTATTGATTTTAATATAAAACAGGTTTTTATGGATTCAATATTGAATCCATATTTATTTATATTTTAATATTTTTTTTTTATTTTTTTAACAGTGAATAATATTAAATAAACGTAATTTAAGGTTATTTTAATATTTTTCATTTAAAATTAATATGAAATAATGATAAATTTAAGTAAAGGCATACTTTTGCTGAAATTTACTATGATTCTCAATCTACATTTTTCCATGTTAATTTTACATTGGTATTTTTTTCTGTGTGTATGGAAAAGTTAAAAAAAAACACACATAAAATTCAGAAAAGTTCATGAAATCTTTATTTGAATCGATAGTACGGTCCATATAATTTAATGTTTGTAGATTATTTCATGCAAATGTTGACCGTGACTGCGCCTCAAATGGTCCATTCGCTTAGTCCAATTTCGGCATACTCTTTCCAACATTTCGGCCGGTATCTCATGAATAAACGCTTCAATGTTGTCTTCCAATTCGTCAATTTAAGCGGGCATGTGTGTATAGACATGAGCTTCAACATAGCCCCACAAAAAATTGTCTAAAGGCTTTAAATCGCACGATCTAGGCGGCCAATTGACCGGTCCCGAACGTGAAATAAAATGTTCACCGAACTCGCCTCTCAATAAGTCCATTGTTAAGCGTGCTGTGTGGCATGTGGCACCGTCTTGTTAAAACCAAAAAGTTGGATATCATGGTAGCGCTCACCATTCACAGTTACGTTACGATTCGCATCATCTTTGAAGAAGTACGGTTCAATGATGCCACCAGCCCATAAACCGCACCATACTGTGACTTTTTCTGGATACATTGGTAGCTCTTGCAGTGCTTCTGGCTGATCTTCACTCCAAAATCGACAATTCTGCTTATTAACGTACCCATTGAGCCAAAAATGAGCTTCGTCGCTGAACACAAGAAGCGCGCGATGAACTTTCTTAACAGAGCACGCATTTTGATAACAAAATTCAATAATTTGCAAGCGTTGTTCGTTTGTAAGACGATTCATGGTTGAATGATAGACCAATCTGAAGATGTTTAACAGTGAAACAAAACACGAAACGTGCGTCAGCTGTTTAAACAAGTGTTGCCAAAAAGATAATAGCTAAAAAATTATCCGATATATTAAAATCCCGAATTCGAAAATACAGAATGGCTAACTAAAGCTTCTCTGCACAGGCGACCTTCGGCCGGGCGCACATATTTGCTCTATGGTATAACAAACAGCGTCTTCGCTAACGAAAGCTACTTAATTCAGGCTTGCCCACGGCCAAATCCCGGGTAGCTTAAGTCAGCTACCCGGGATTTGGAAATTCGGCTTTTTGGGCTCGGGATGCTGAGATTCGGTCATATGAGCCCAACCCAAATAAGTATTTCTCTTACCGTTCTTTGCACATTAAAAAAAACTATTTTGTGCCACGCCCACTTCTTCAATCCCGACCACATTTTGTTGCATGTCGTGCTATGATAACCGATATATTTGCAACTTATTTGGAAACTTTGGCTCTTTTCAAAGTTATTTTCGGGAATATAAAATTTATAATTAATAAGATTTCTGTATGACGTGCTAAATTCCCAATTTTTTATATTTGATAAATACACTGAAATTTATTGTTGAGATAAATTTATGGTTTATTTCGTTATTTAGATATAAAGAAATTTATAATGTGTTTGTATGGGAAGTGCCACGCCCACTTTACTAATTCCGCCCATTTTTGGAGAAGTTGTGTATTGAAAACCAAGATTCTTGTACCTAGCTAGTGATCGTTGGCTCTTGCCATTCTCCAGATATATAGACGAACAAATAAAAAAACAACGCCGCATTTATGGGTAAAATTGGAGGCAGTCGTAGTTTTTTACTCATATATCAGCCATTTATCTCTGATCTGGCTGAATTTCAAAAGCAAAATATAACAGAGCATAGTATGTGACAGGAATATAAAACTGTAATAAAAAATTACTTTTTATTTACATTATTTAACCTTAGGCCCTATTAGCTTAAATAAAGAACAAATAAATAAAACAACTTAGTTCCCATCATATCTGTGGTCCTCTAAAACCCCATTTCAACAGACGGACGGACAGATGCTAAACCGGATTTGAACTTCTCTTCTCATAATGAAGGATGTGGAAGTTACAGACAGAATGATAAAGTTAAATATACCCTTTTACCTACGGTAACTCCTGTATTAACAGTAACATATTTATCCAAGAACCAAATTAAGAAATTAATTGCACGTTTTAAAGTTTTGGCTATAATCTGACACCAAAATTATACTGTAATTAAAAAAAAAATAATTTTTGGCAGGAATTGACCAGGTGGTCATCTCGGTTGACAAATTTGACGATTCTTGGGTCCAAATTTTATACTAATTTACAAAATTTTTGAATAAACTTTTACGTTTCTGTAAGCTTTTTGGACACTTTACCATTTTAACCTTCGCCTTACGAAAGGTTTTCATGCAAATCGTTTACTAATAGCGAAATGGTCACCCGGGTGGTTGTTGGTAAGGAGATGGTTTAACATGATAGGAAGGATTTTCCAAAAAATATTGTTGAAGCGGGATTTAAGAAGTGAATAATGCGGATTTTAAAAATTGGTATTATGGTTATCGCCATTGTCATTAATTTTAATTGATGTCAACAAAAATTTCAAACGACTACGGCTCTCGTTATTAGGCCGAATATCTCCTTTCATTTCATCCATCTGACACCCACATTTTTACTTTTGATAAATGTTAATGCTTTTGAATGACTTGTGCTCTTGTTACTTTTGATCTTAATCAAAGAACGATTTAATATTATCCTATTTTAATTAAACTAAATGTTGTTTAAAACAGGGAACGAAAATAACAGTTATTTCGAAATCCTTATAAACATGTCTATGCTAAAAAATTAAAGGTATTCACGTTATTTTTTTTTTTTAACCGTGCAACTGTGCAAGATAGCATAGTTGCACTTGTTTGACGTGAGCAACCCAATTGTTTTGCGCCCTCAAGTTTCAGCTTTTCCGAAACAGTTTTTGAAACAACTCACACAGAAAAAAATAATTTTCATATTTGAATCAGTGTTGCCACTTTGTGGGTAATTACCCGAATTTGGTATAATTTTTACGGTCGTGGGTAGAGCGTGGGTAATTTGTCTTAGGTTTAATTCAGGTGTAATTTGAATTTTTTACTTCAGATGCCCAAATAAAATCAAGATTCGATTTCAGCGATGACATTTATTTCTTTTTAAATATTGTTGCTAATAAATGCACAGCCTTCTGAACCAAAGCCTCGGTTTCTTTTTAAGAAACGAATTCAATCATTAATCATACATGTACATATTTTCAAATGTTTGATAATGAATGTCGCAAGATGGACCCTTAGATTTGGATAAAGATGCCTATCATAGTGATTTAGAACCTGAAGTTTATTGCAAAAAGCAATTCAAACTAAAAACTTGCCTGGGGGAAGATATGTTTCCAATATTTCAAAATATAATTAATTTTATTTCTATCTTGCTACTTTTTATTGCTTTAGTTTAAAGAATATTTAACGCCCTTTGCAGTTGTAAAACTGAATTACGAAAGGGACAGTTGTATAAAACTCTGCAGGCATTTAGTTTACTAAGTAAGCTATAAAGGGTATTTTTTAAGACCATGAAACTTAAAACGGTAGACAACACAAAAAAATGAATTTTAATCGCAGATTGATACACGGTATTATGATATAAACTGATTTAAAACAAATAGACACTGCGCCTTGCCCTTGACGAAACGCATTGCAGACGTCCAATTGTTTCTCTTTTTCGAATAAAATTAACAATGTTGACCTCCAAGACACCGATTGTTGCTGGTTAATCAGCATTAACCACTGACTTCGCAGCCCTACGGAAAACAATCAATAAGTGTCGCATCGCACGGCCTTGAAGTCACAGTTTATTTTCTCTAAATCAACACATCGCCTTCATTTGGGAAAAAAGCTGCGTCATTTAAATCATGAAGTCACATTTAAGTTGCGAAAATCGATGGCTGATTTTCAAAGTATATTTTAATAATTTGGTGGCGTTGTTCAAGAATGAATCTATTCATGATGATGTGCCTGTTCAAAATGTGAAAATAGTCTGACAGTTCGTTTGACAGCTAACCTTTCGTAAGCATCCGTTATAAAGCAATGGCAAGGAACATTTTAAACCTTCCCAAGATATATCAACCATATGTGGAAGTTAAACTCATTATTTTAGCAGTTTTATTTTATGTTATTTTTGTAAATTTAAATAAAATTAACAGTTTGACTAATCTTGATCTTGTTTTAATGAGTTTGTTGTGTTTTTGCTTCTTTGTAAATGTATTCTTATTAAATAAAACTTAAATTTTATATCAGGTGTAATTTCATTTAAATCGGGTAATTTTGCTTCAACTCAAGTGTAATTTTGAATCTTGCTGGTGGTAACACTGATTTGAATACGAAATTTGCATATTTGATAAAAAAAATTTTTGAATTTTCTGCGATGACGATTTTTGCATTATTGATAAAAAAGTTTGTAGGTATAGTTATTGAATTTTTAGTCAACAACCAAGTTTATTGAATCAATAAAAAAAAGTTGTTGCCCAAAATAATTTTTTTCAACAAAATGTTTACGTGATTTGTTAAAATAAATTGTTGGAAATGTTGAATAAATCAAACAAAATGTTTATCGAATCTTTATTTATTTGTTAATTAATAATGATGCGCTAAATTCCCAATTTTATTTTTTGATAAATACACTAAAATTTATTATTGGGGGATAAGCTAGTTCCTATGCGCGTTTCGCTGGTTGCTTAGGCCAGATCATCAGGAAACCTTTTTCTAAAGACTTTGGCAAAACTAAAGATATTTAACCAAATAAAAGTGTTAAACGAATGAGAATTATTACCTATTATAAAATAGACAAGAGTTGTAAAAATACTGTTTAAACATTGATTCAAATATTTGTTTTATTGAATATTTCATTATTAAATATGTTTTATTGAGTGCTATTTTGCCAAGTGTATATTTGATAAATTTTTTCATTGAATCAAACAAAAAGTTTGTTGAAAAAAATTATATTTTTAACAAACTGTGTTGTTAAAAAATTTTCTTGAGATATTTTTTTCTGTGCACCTTCCATCTGACATTATCCCAAGAGGATGCACTTGCGATTATTTAAAAATAAAAATGCTTAATAAATTTGAACCGTTAGTTTCTTGGAAATACACAAAATGATTAATTTAATAACTTACAAGTCGAATTTATAACTTAACTACATTAAAAATTTGTTCAGATAAATATTTAACTATTTTTATTATTTCTGCTTCTTAATCTTAAACACTATAGTTTATAATATTTTTCAATCCGAAGAAAAAATATAAGTTAAAATGGTATTCCTGCGTAGTTATTTAGTGTAGAGTTGATTTTATGTGTACTTCTTAAGAATTTTTTTCAATTTAGCAATGCCATAAAAAGTTGCAAAATTTGTATGCTTCTACTCTGATAATCTTGCACTTACTTGTTGCAGTAGTAAGTAAATTGGCCCATAGTGCTATACAGCACAGCTGTTAATACTGTGTCCAATTATATGCAATCTTGCATCTTGCTTTTATATTGTTTCGTTAAGTAGATAAAGATATGGAGATGGATCATTCATTCGCTTTACAATACAACATTACTCAGACCCTGGGTGAAATAATTGTCTGTGTGGTTATGTTTATGCACTTTTGTTTTTTCGTAAGAGTGCAACTTTTGACCTGAATACATATGTACCTTTATTGCTTTTTAAAATTTGATTTTTGGAATAAGACATTATTTTTTTATTATTATTTAATTTTTTGAGCATAAATAGGTTATTTTCATATTATAATAATTTAGTTGACTATAAATAGTATATACATATGTATATCGCGCCCTACCGCGAAAATAACGTAGGCGCCAAAAATCAAATTTTTAAGGAGAGATTTTTTTTATTTTATTTCCTATAAATTTTGTATGCAATTTGTCGCTTACGATAAAATTGTTCTTACTATAAAATCGTACCGGTACCTTATGTGACCATGACATATTAGGAGATCATGCAAGTGCTGCCAATAAACTCATTTATTAAAAAAAAAACCAAAATTTAAAATGATGGCGCTTACGTTATTTCGCGTTTAGGGCTCGATATCAATGTACATAAGAAATCACCATGTTGATCACTTATTAAAATAAATATTTAAAGTCAATTAAGTTATTATAACATATGTAGTCTTAAGAAAATAACTGATATTTTATTATCCGAAATAATAAAAATCAAAAAATAACTTTTACTTTTGGTCGAAAAAACAAAAACTGGAAAATTAACGGTTATTTTTGTTCGAAAAATTTAAAAATAAAAACATCTGTTCTATTCTGACTTTTATGAAAAGGAATAACGAATAAACAGTACAAGATATATACACATGTACGTACATATGTATGTACATGTACATACGTATGTAAATTTTTGTGATCCTAGACCAAATTTCGGTGTTCTGCAGTTAAAGAGACAAATTTAATAAAACAAATATTTAAATTGTTTACTTTTTATATATTGTATATATAAGTTAGTGTAAATATATATACATATGTTCCCAGTGATCCTATAAGGAGCATAGGGCCTCGTTTATTTATTACATTTGCATAAAAAACTTCATATCCTCTTTTATGTTACACTTTATCTCTTAACGCATAGTGTACTGTAGTGCATATGGCGAAAAAAAAAGAAATTATTTCTTATTGCATTTTCACCATCATAGAAAAGCCTAAAATAAAAACAAAGGCCAAAAAAGTACGTGTAAAAAAAACAAAAGAAAAACAATGTTAATGTTAGGTTGTGTGTGAGTGGTGTGGTAGCATAATTTTTTAGGGTGCGTGTTGTTTTTTATATATTTTAAGGGTAGTCACGTTTGTATTGTTGTTGTAGTTGCTTTTATTTCCCCGTGAACAATTTTTACCAACATTTGTCAGAATTCTTAACAACGTATGCACAAATTACTGATTTCACTTGCATTCAATGGCTTACCTAAAACGTACTATTAATTGTAGAGGAGACTGACAAAATTAAGGAAAACTTTGTTTTGGAAAATTCGGAAAACTTTACTTAAATTAAATTTTTGGTTTTCTTCGTTTTGAAATCGATCAATTCCTTTTACATATGTACATACATAGCTTATAGCAAAAAAAAAAAAAAACTTTTATAACATATATTGTATATTGTGTAAAGGTCAAATGATAATATGCTTAAGTTGGCTTGACTGTCCGTCAAAATTATGCTATATTTAATGTAGACAGCACTTGTTGTACATATTTGTTGCCGTCAATTTATGTTGCAATAATTGTTACTCAATTCTCGTTGACAATAATTATGACATTCTTTGCTTGTAATATGCAAATTACCAATATAGACTTTGATTCTTGCCGTTCACCAGATGTACAGAAAAATATAAAAAAAGAACAACAAGCAATTAATGGGCAAATTTAGAAGCAGTCGTGGGGTTATGCTCATATCTCAGCCACTTGTGGGCCGGTCAGTTTTAATTTCAATAGCAAGCGTTAACAGAGAATAAATATTAGTAAAATTTTGTATTCCCGAAACTTGAAATTACTTTTTGATAATAAACAGGCAAGTGCACGGCATACAAACACTTAATTGACAACATGCTTTTGTAAGTTTTTGTTGTTTTCATTTTGTTTTTCTTATACAGCGTTTACATTTGACAGTACTGGCAAGACAGTAAGAAAATACATATTAGTTTCCAAAAACACTACTAACTGTCTTCGTGACGTAGGCGTCCAAACAGTTCACTTTTTAAAATAAGTCAAACGTGAATGTTGCAGCGCAAGTCCAGCTTAACATATTTTGTATAAGCTAAACAAATTTAAAAAAAGCTTAAATAACTTAATTGTGTGAACAAATATAAAACTTAACTAAAAAATAAAAAATCAAACCAAAATATGTTTGATTTTTTTTACATTTTGATTTTTTTCTCGTTTGCTAACAAAACTTTAGATTACTGCTAGCAAATGTCAAATCACTGTCCAATTTTACTGTCTGCAAAATTAGTAGACAAGACAGTTGGAAAAGTGTGCATGTATTAGTGAAAAGATTTGCATGTATTGCTACTGTCTTGCCAGTACTGGCAAATGTAAACGCCAGGTTAACCTACTTACAACTACAATTAATGTTGAGAGAATTTCAACTAATTGTAGTGGGGAATGTAAGATGAGATAAACCCACTGTTTATTGTTGATGTGTTTTGTTTGAACTTTGATATTGTTACAAGTTAAACTGTTGCTTATAAGTCTTATACGTTTAACAGTTTTATTTGGTTTAATATCTTTAGTTTTTCTAAAATCTTTATGGATGAAGTTTCCTGATGATCTGGCCTAAGCAACCAGTGAAATGCGCATAGGAATAGCTTATCCCATCAACAATAAATTTCAAGTGTTTTTATCAAGAATAAAAACTGGGAATTGAGCACAAATAACAAAACCTTTTGAAATGAGAATAAATAACATAAATATATACATAACATTGTAAGTAGTATTTTTACTTTTTTCTGAGTACTCAATACATTATTTTGTAGGCGAAGTCTTTAATGGATACTAAAAGGGGTTTATAATCAGGATTGTAGAAATTATAAACAGGATGACAAACTAATCTATACCCTTCCCATCTGTGGTGAAAAGTTTAAAAATTCTTTATTTAGACAATATTTAGACAATATATTTTATTTTGCCATCATTTAGAAACTGGACAGAAATCTCTGGTATCAAAACCGATTACTCTTTTTTGATAAATGCTGAACAAAAATTATAATTTTTTATAAAAAAATTTGTAAATAATTTTAAACTGGTTCTAAAAAAGGTATGACTTTTTGCTGAAACTGAATGAAATTTAAAAATTTTTGTTATTATTGGGCCAAGTCACAGAGTACAATTCCGTCCGGAATGATTCCGTTCGGAATTAAAGAAAACATATTTGTTTGTTGATGGAAAGTGTATTTTGATAGTTTTATGGCCTTTCAGATACAGACAACTCCCATACCGTTCATGAAAACAAAAATGGTTTCATTCCGAAACATTTTTTCGTCATTTTCTGAAGCACCAAAATACGGAATGACATGGCTGATTATTTAAATAAAATTGTAGACTTTGTCTAACATCAGGCATGTCGCGTAACAAATTGTTCACTTGGTTTTTATAAACAGCGTACACAAAAGCACACACACTTGAATACATTCAAATATTTATTGTATGATGTTGATGCCTTCGTTAATGGAAATAACATTTTTACATTTGTTCTGTAAATTCATTAAGAAGGAAAAGTGGAAAAAATATGCCAATAAGAAAAAAATTGGCATAAAACCTCACTGTTGTCAATTTTATTTTTCAAAAGATATCGCTAAAACGGCACAAAAAAAACCAAATTACAATCCATAAAGCCTTCATACTTTAATAGGTCCATTCCATCAATATTTTTCAGGAATATTTTTATATGCACTTTCAGAATTTTTTGTTTGTATATTAATGTATATATAAAAATGGTGTAAAAAGTGTATAGTAATTCATAAAATGAGAACGGCTAGGCCGATTTCAGTAAAAATTTGTGTTAGCTGTTCGTATTTTCAAGAAGGTTTTGACGGAAGAAAGTTTTGGAAAATCGCTCCGGAAGAAACGGAAAATTGGAAAAATCGAAAATCGAGTTTTTGTATGAAATTTTGTGTGAAATTATTCCTTAATGGCTTTCCAAATCAAACAATAGAATGTTCTTAGTGTAAATCATGGAAAATTGCGAAAAATGCGAAACGCGGAAATTTGGAAAATCTCTCCGCAAAAGTCGGAAAATTGGAAAAATCGAAAATTGATTTTTTTGTACGAAATTTTGTGTGTAATTATTCCTTAATGGCTTTCCAAATGAAAAAATAGAAAGTTCTCAGCCAAAATCCGATAGATTGCGTTATATGTTGACTGCCCCTTTGCGCAATCTGAAAGGTGTCATTTGTGCATATTTCTTGATGCAATTTATTTATTTTGATGATTATTGTGGAAATCATTGTGATAAAAACTGCACAGACCTTCGCTGCGTTGATATCAGTTCATTGTTTGTCGTTTGCCAGCATTGCAATGCATTGAAGTTTCAATCGGAAACCCCCGGCTTATGCTGCTGTTTTCGCTCCTCTATGGAAATACAATTCAACCAAAACATTTCCTATCGAATACACAAAAATATATTGGATGCTTTCAAATGACGTCATTTGGAGCCGAAGTTGTTGATCAACCCAACTATAATCTGAGCTATAAGGTAATGGCGTCTCATTATTATCAAAATCAACAATTCTTCTATTATTAATCTAAAGTTTGTCTGAAGGCTTAAAATTGGGTCCGCTAGTTTCTATATATATATATATATACATATATATTTTGATAGTGCTGGAAAAATATTCCTGAAAAATACTGATGTCATGGGCCTATTAAAGTATGAAGGCTTGATGGGTTGTAATTTGACTTGGAATATACAATAGAATCAATATGAAAACTTGTAATAAAAATGTCACTCACCATGAGAATTAAATTCCCAGATCCTATTTGGAATAAAAATTTTTTAAAAATAGTTAGATTACCAAAAAAAGCAATTTAGGTTAAACTCTTTAAAATTGTTTTTAAGAAATGCAGGAGGTAAATATGTAAGCAATCAATATAAGGTTATAAATTACAAACTCAGTGTTACCTACCCAGAATAGCTACTGAGTCATGGCAAAATGTTGGTCTGGTAGGTATAGAATTGACAAACGGTTCCATATAAATCCTCTCCGAAAAACGTGTCTCCGTTGAAATGGTTTCCGAGGACCCCAGATAAGATGGGTACTTGGAAGTTATAAGCGGTCCACATCTCATGTTCCGACCTTACAGAAATTCTTACTCAAAAAAATTTTAATTCCCCTCGGACTTGTTTTCGTATCATGCACTGGCTTCTGAAAATCTATGTTCGGCTATAGTTCGCGGTTTGTTACGATACAGTGGGACAAGTATGACACCAAAAGTTTGATCCAGTGATCTCGAGATTTGTACCCCTTATCTGGCAGAGCTGTCACAGCCAGAAATTATGAGTCACTCCCCTAACCATGGCAATCCAAAGGCACAAACATCTTGGAATACCCCTTTTCAATCTTCTCATCACCCAACACTTACCTCCTTTACCTGTTAATACTTACAACATTATTGCAATGTATAAAGCTTCGTACAGACGGTGGTCAGATCTTACAATGTTGTCATTAAAATTGCCTAAAAACGTCTTGCAAATGTGTGTACATTGTAAGCTCAGTTTCATTTAGCAGATTTTTACACATCTGACAATGGCACCATTGTCAGAAAAATTACAACATTGTAAGATCTGACCACCGTCTGTCTGTACGAAGCTCAATACATTTTATTTATTTTGTTTTTATCTCTTATTTAATAGTTCTTTACACGTTTTTTCTTTTACTTTTTGTTGCCTTGTTTTTCGCCTCTATAATCGTCTTTCAAATTTCACTTCTCCGTCCGTTTATTTTCATTACAAAATTTTGCATTTTATTTCTCTTATTGTTTTTTAGTTTTCATTATCTTCTTTCTGTTTTTCTTTTTAATAAATTAATTCTAGAAATTTTCAAGCTTAAATTCTCTAATTAGCTGTTATATAATTTAGCTTATTCTATGAAAAGCAGATAGTTATTTTTTTATTTTATTAATTTTTAAAACTAATTTAACTTTTAACTTTCAGTTTTTTTTTTAATTGTGTTTCTTAATGGATATTTCCTTAGCTACTTTTCCTTAATTTTGATACAATTGCCTATTTTGTTTTCTTTTATTTCGATTCATTTTATAAAAAGGTCGAAATTAAGATTAATTTTCAAAATGACCGATTTTGTTAATTTTCTAGATTGCTTTTCTTTGTTTACAATTTTTTAGTTTCATGAATATACCTTTAATTACTTTTCGTGAATTTTCAATTCGATCGCCTATTTTTTTTCGTCTATTTTAATACCATTGCCCTAGCGGTCAAGAAAATAGTACGTAGGTATATAAATATAACTTCTACACTACATGCATCTTGGATGGCAGTTGCTAGGACATTCGTTGCGATGTGTGTTGATAAACCCACTGCAAGACAGGAACTAATGTTGTTTCTTAATTTCATTATATTATTCCGCAGGTGGTTTGAACGTTTTATAGGTGTTTTTGTGCTGGTAGGATAAATTTGTTTCCAAAGAGCCTGGCACTTTTTGGTATTAGTAGGCGTTTAACGTTTTGAAGGTGTTTTTGTGCTGTTATGAGGAAATTGGTTAAAATGGCCTTGCCACTTTTTGTATAAGTAGGCGTTTAACGTTTTTTACGTGGTTTTTTGTATTAGTAGGTGTTTAACGTTTTGTAGGTGTTTTTGTGCTGTTATGAGGAAATTGGTTGAAATGGCCTTGACACTTTTTGTATTAGTAGGTGTTTTGTGCTGTTATGATGCAATTGGTTGAAATGAATCTGGCAGACTTTGATATTGGCAGGTGTTTAAGCCCGTTTAAGACACTACTCTGGGTGATAATTCTTGTCATACGTTATACCCCAATTTAGGAGGTGTAATCGCAGTTTGCAATTGTTGTGGTTCGGACTGGTGAAGTTTCGTTCACGAAACTATAATTAATAATTCTTGTCATACGTTATACCCCAATTTAGGAGGTGTAATCGCAGTTTGCAATTGTTGTGGTTCGGACTGGTGAAGTTTCGTTCACAATATATTACCCCCCCAAAACAGAGTCGTCTGCTTAGACGTCAATAGTTATGACGGTGCCATGGCCGACATAAAGAACTACTGTACTTTTTAAGATGATAAAAAAAAAGTCTTCTGTTTCTATGGAAATTGTTTGTACCTACATATGTGCGTTTAGTTTCATTTAAGTTTTTTTTCTTGAACTACATTGTAACTGCTGAATGCCTACATGAGTAATAATTGCTTGATTTCTGGCTTTTTTGTTTGTATTTTTTTTTTTTTTTTCTTTGCCAAAACAATCATTGTCGGACCAAACACACAAACATCTTAATTGACAAACGAAACTAAACGATGGAATAAATAACAAAGCACGATGTGCATTATTTGAATGACTGAAAACCAGCAGCGAATGTTTGCGATTGCGCAAGTTTGATTGTATGACCGCAAGCGAGTGTATTTGTTGGTGTTCATTTACTGCGATTTTTTTGCAATCGCAGAAAGCCGTTCTCTGTAGTCCAAGGTATGTTAAC
Organism: Pollenia angustigena; assembly: GCA_930367215.1. Lineage (NCBI taxonomy): Eukaryota > Metazoa > Arthropoda > Insecta > Diptera > Polleniidae > Pollenia > Pollenia angustigena. Next base: position 17,572,143 of record OV884061.1, on the reverse strand, counting down.
AGCAACGCAAAAGTAGCCAGAGATCTGCTTGAATTATTTGTTGAAAATTTTCCTATTGTGTTTGGCCAAGATAGCGTTTCTTTTAATGTGCACAGCTTATACATTTACATCATGCGCACAAAACTGTAGATCACTCCAAATTTTAAAAAAATACGTCCAACAACCCTCTTCAATTATTCAAGAAATAGTCCAAAAAGAACAACACGAAGTGTACGTTGAAGCTAAAAGAAAAAAATTCGAGTACAAAGAAAGTATAATTGTAGAAGTTTTGGTCAATGATTGTTTTATTTCTTTTAAAGATCCCGATAATATTTGTGCAGTTAAATCAGATATTCCTATAAAAGTCGAAGCCATAGTAAATGGCGACGATGTGTAGATTCTAGGACGACGTTTGTTAGACTAAGGTAGTTTTTTCCAAGAAACCCTCTGTTCCTGTGAAATAGGCATTTACACTACAAAACTCATTTTGGGTGAAAAAGAAAACATTTTAATGAGCGATATTCAATATAAATTTGTATGCCTACCTTTTGATAATCGTTTAATAATAATAATACCCATTCTACATACCCAGTAAAAACTTCGCCTACTTTTTCAAAATGAATAGCTTCTTTTACTCATTATTTTGTAGCTTTCTTCCATAACTACATCTATTACAACTTCTATAACTACTTTTTTCTGGATGCATGCAGGTAAAAAAAATAATGACTTACTTTTTAATGCGTTCATTTTGGGACATCCCTTGTAAAATTCATTGGTTCCTTCAGTAGAATTGTAAGTAGTGCTCTTATGTTTTTCTGATTACTCAACACATTATTTTGTAGGCGAAGTTTTTACTGGGTACATTGCTGTCTTCTAGAAAAATGTCAAACGACCATTCCCAACACTCCAAAGGAAAACTCAACTATTATTAATATCAACAAGATAATTTTACAATTTTGTATTCTTAAAATATGTTCTTTTAAGCATTACTAGCTGACCCGGTCCGAGTTGCTGGCCCTAAGCTCACATTAGTGTTGTATTACCAGACGATTTAAATTGAGCTTTAAACGAAATTTACGGCCTTTAAAATTTTCCTTCCGTAAAAACCTAAGTTGGACCATGGCGATGATTTTAAAGAAAAAATCGTCCAAATCGGTCAAGCCGTTCTCAAGTTATGCGCTTAATAAAAAAAGTGGGCGTAAAGTAGGCGTGGTATATTTTTCTTTTTCGGTTTGTGCTTTGTTGTGATACAGACGTGTATTTTTAGCCCCGCATACGATTTGAACTATTAATTAATCACATTTGATTTTGTAATACATAAATATAAGCAGCGAATGGACGCTTAAAAAAAAAATAATATATTTTGTTATTTAAATTACTTAACATAATAGTGAACAATTTAAAACGATAAAATTAAATTAAATAAAACAGTAAAAATATATATGTATGTATGTACGTATGAATGTTCATACATGTGTATACATATTCTGAACAAAACATTTAAATTCTGGTTTTTTCTTTTGTTGTTGTAAAATACAATAAATAATAAAAATATTAAAGCAAAGCAAAACGGTGAAAAACAAAAACAACTCTTTGCATGAGTACAAACAGTGAAACAACACTAAGACAAAATGAAAGAAACGTTTACGTTTTAGTTAATGCGAATGAAAATAATGAAGAAATAAATAAAACAAAACAAAACAATATTAACTACCTAACGGCTAAGCCAATTACTCGAACACGTTCCCTCTCACCCTCGGTATTAACACAAACGGTGGATAGTGACTCATTAAAAAAACTACAACAAGATTTGGTGACAAGTGTTGCCAGGCCAGCAAGTATTGCCGTGACGTCAAAAACAAATTTAGTGGGAAATGATACCATGAACTCAAACACAAATGCAATGGAAAACCCCCCTGTAAAAAGTTGTCAAAAGCCTACAGTACAAGTTGGTATGGACAGGTACATAACAGTGCTTAAACGGGGACGCAGCCCTACCTCTGCAGCAGTTGCTTCGGCCTCAAAAGTACCATCTTTTGATAAAATAAATACTCAAAATCGTTTTGCAATTCTGGAGGATGAATCCTCTGAAGCACCAAACGTCATTAAACCATCCAAGCCTCCCCCGATATATCTAAGGGAGCAAAATTCAAATGAGCTCATAAAGAGTTTGATATCGGTGATAGGTGAAAATTCGTTTTACGTAGCGGCTATAAAGCGTGGAAGTATAAACGAGACAAAAATACAAGTCAATAATGAGAATGATTTTCGCAAAATAGTAAACAACTTCGAAACGCGTAAAAAAAACTTTTATACCTACCAACTGAAAAGCAGTAAAGGTCTACAGGTAGTGATTAAGGGTATTGACTCATGTGTGGACCCAGAAGAGGTTAAAACATTCCTAGAAGAAAAAGGCTTCAAGGTAAAACATGTAGTAAATATTAAAAATAGAGAAAAAATTCCCCAACCACTTTTTCGAGTGGAGTTTGAACCCGGCGACGTAAAACTTAAAAAAAACGAAACACATCCTATTTACAATTTAAAATATATTCTCTACAGAAGAATAACTATAGAAGAGCCACACAAAAAAAATGGACCTGTTCAGTGCTTAAACTGCCAAGAATTTGGCCATACCAAGGCATACTGCTACTTACCCCCTGTCTGCGTAGTATGTGGTGAACTACACGGTACCGTTTCTTGCGATAAGTCTAAAACCGACCCCAACGTAAAAAAATGCAGCAACTGTGGCGGTAATCACACTGCCAATTATAGAGGATGCCCAGTATATAATATTGTCAAGCAGACGGTTGGACCGAAAACAAATACCCCTCAAATGCAGGTTGCAAATCAGGTAAACACAAATGCAATTCAAGCCCCCCAGCCTAGTAATAACAGAACCTCTTACGCTAACGTCCTAAAATCAAACCATCAGCCAATGCAAGGTGCCTCGCCAAGTAATGATGAAACTCCGGTTTCTAATTTAAGTCGTTTAGAAATAACCATGGAAACATTAGTGCAAACAGTAAATAATTTTACGAACACAATGGGTAATATGATGCAGGAAATGCTTAGAATGCAATCGATGTTATTGCAAGCTGTACTTAACAAACCATGAACTGTTTAAAAATTTGTTTTTGGAACGCAAACGGCATCCGCCAACATAAAAATGAATTAGAATACTTTCTTAAAAATAAACAAATTGATGTCATGATGATTTCTGAAACTCATTTGACCTCAAGAAATACGTTTAAAATCAATGGTTATATACTATATGATACCAAGGACCCTCGAGATAGAGCTTGTGGAGGTTCTGCCATCTTAATAAAAACTCGAGTCAAACACTACATTATGTGTGATCACCGTGAAGACTATCTGCAAGCAACGACTATTTGTGTTGAGGAGCTAAATCGAAACATAGTAATTTCTTCTTTATACTCTCCACCTAGATTTTCCATATCAGAAGGCCAATATTATAAATATTTTAAATCATTAGGACCCTGTTTTCTGGCCGCTGGCGATTATAACGCTAAACATACCTTCTGGGGGTCACGACTTATAACACCAAAAGGTCGTGTTTTGTTTAACACAATCTCTAAAATGGGTTTAAATGTGGTCGCGAGCGGGCAACCAACATATTGGCCTACTGATCAGCAAAAAATTCCAGATGTTATCGACTTTGGCGTGGTTAAAAACATCCCCACAGAAACGATTCATGTTGAAGCTTCCTTAGAATTATCATCCGACCACACACCTACAATTGTTACTATATCGAACCCAAATAGAATTGTATTTCCGTCAGGTTACTTAGCGACGCCAGCCACACAAATAAATTGGTTAAAATATAAAAAATTTCTCAGTGCCCATTGCACAGAAAATATTCCGCTTAGTACACCGGAGAATGTGGATCTCTCTCTTGTTAACTTTGACAGTTATCTTAAACTAGCTGTTCAACACTCCAGCGTTACCCCCAAAAAAATTAAAAATAATAAAATATGTTCTTCAGATGTCGAGCGGCTCTTGACTGAAAAAAGGAGAGTTCGAAGAGAGTGGCAACTTTACAGATCCCCGCAACTTAAGATTTTATTAAAAGAATGCACAAAAAGGCTAAGAAAGTTGCTACAGAATCAGAAAACGGCTTCTCTAGAAAAATATCTTAAGGAACTTGATGCAACTCCACAATCTGACTACTCATTATGGCGTGCAGCTAGAAATCTAAAAAGGCCAGTTATATCTAAGCCACCATTAAGAAACTTGAATGGTAGTTGGGCAAGAAATGATAATGAAAAAGGAAACCTGTTTGTAAATCATTTGAAAAACGTATTTACACCAAATATATCTCACAATATTGCGGTCGAGTTACCACCTGTTGATGCTAGAGCAGCTTTTCCCCTCAGATTTGAGATAAGAGAAATCGAAAAGGCTATTTGTGACTTAAACACTAAGAAGGCACCTGGTATTGATAAAATCAGTAATAAAATGCTTTTGGAGCTACCTCGCATAGCAAAGAAAATTATTCTTTTTATTTTTAATGCTATTTTACGCCTTGAATACTATCCTGAAAAATGGAAGGTTTCCTTAGTTACCATGATACCAAAGCCAGGTAAAGATCATACAAAAGTTGAGTCTTATAGACCTATTAGCTTATTATCAAATATGTCAAAGCTGTTTGAGAAATTATTAGTTTCAAAATTAACACCAATTTTAAGTGAAAATAGATGTATTCCAAACCATCAGTTCGGATTTAGAAGAAAACACAGCACAATCGAGCAGACTCATCGAATAGTAAATGTCATAAGAAAAGCATTTGAAGAAAAGAAATATTGCTCAGCACTCTTCATCGATGTTTCGCAAGCTTTTGACAAAGTCTGGCATGAAGGCTTATTACACAAATTGAAGCAAAATTTACCAGCAAACACACACAAGCTGCTAGAAAGCTACTTAGTCGGTCGTCAATTTATTATTAAAGAAGGAAATTTCTTAAGTTCACCTCAGCCCATTGCCGCTGGAGTCCCACAAGGCAGCATCCTGGGCCCCCTATTATACTTAATTTATACTTCGGACATGCCAACAAGCAACTACACACAAACTTCAACATTTGCAGACGATACAGCTTTTCTAAGCGTCCACGAAAACCGTTATGAAGCATCGCGTTACTTACAGCATCATATATTTCAACTAGAAATATGGTTAAGACAATGGAGGATAATGGTCAATGAGCAAAAATGTGTACATATAACATTCACTTTGCGCCGGGAATCTTGCCCCCCTATTACAATCAATAATCAAATAATTCCTCAACATTCGCATGTTAAATATCTCGGTATACATCTGGATCGGCGATTAACGTGGAAATGCCATATAGAGGCAAAATTAACTCAAATGAAACTAAAAGCCATTCAAATTCATTGGCTTATTGGAAGAAATTCTGTCCTTAGTCTCGATTGCAAGCTTCTACTTTACAACTCTTTCTTAAAGCCTATCTGGTGCTACGGTATTCAACTATGGGGCACTGCCTCGGCCTCTAATATCGACAAAATTCAAAGGCGCCAAAATAAACTTCTTCGAATAATCACAGCCGCTCCCTGGTATGTTAAAAACTCAAACATTCATAAGGATCTCAATGTGCCATTAGTGAAATCTATGATTACAAAATACGCAATAAAATATTTAAAAAGGCTTGAACAACACCCAAATCCACTAGCTCGAAATATTTTAAATCATGGCGGCCACACTCGCTTAAGAAGAAGAGACACTGCAGCACTTACCCAATTAGATGAGCGATAAACACCTATAAAAGTGAACATAACCCGTGATGAAGAAAATTTTGTCTGGCACTGGCAGGAGATAAAATAACGTATTAGGTTAAGATTTGATTAATTATTGTTAGTTCATATTTAATATATGAAGATTCAATAAAACAATAATGACAAAAAAAAAAAAAATATTTTTCTTTCGATGAAAACGTAAAATGGATTAATACGAACATTTAAAAGAAAAATTAGTCAAATCGATGGATCCGTTTTTTGATTTTAGGTATATCAAAAAAAGTGGGCGGGGCAAAATTTTCTTTCCGTAAAAACCTAAGTTGGACCATGGCAATCAGTTTTAAGAAAAAATCGTCCAAATCGCTCAAGCCGTTCTCAAGTTATGCGCTTAATAGAAAAAGTGGGCGTAAAAGTAGGCGTGGTAAATTTTTCTTTCGATGAAAACTTAAAATTGATTAATACGAACATTTGCAAGAAAAATTTGTCAAATCGATGGAGCCGTTTTCTGATTTTAGGTAATTCGAAAAAAGTGGGCGTAAAAGTGGGCGGAGAAAAATTTTCTTTTCGTATAAATCTAAGATGGACCATGGCGATCATTTTAAAGAAAAAATCGTCCAAATTATTTAGAAGTCATTGGTGGGGCAATATAAAAAATGGATTTTGCCACGCCCCTCCGCCCGCAGACCGAAAATAAAAAATCAGACTTCACAGTGTCACCCACCTGAATATTCTGAAGATTCCCTGAAAATTTCATCAAAATCGGACCAGCCGTTTTGGAGTCCATACGTTACATACACACATACATACATACATACATACATACATCCTATTTTATATATATAGATTTATTTACTTTTTCTTTTCAATTACTTCCAAATGTCCTACCTGCGAATAACTTTCAACACAATTTCATTCATATAAAGGTTTCTTAAAAAAATTTCTTTGGATAATTAAAATAATATACATTTGCAACTATGTATGTTCATATTTACTTTTTTATCACAGATGCGGCTGAAAGGCGACATAACGCATTGCTGGATACTAGTGCTGGGATACTATAGATATTTTCTACTATCGATATTTATCGATAGTTCAGATTTCACTATCGATATATCGATATTACTATCGACTGAATGTTTGTACTTGGGCAGGAAAACTTTAATTATTTTTTTTATAAGGCTACAGTCCGTTGTTTTCATCACTTTATTGAATGTGTGAGACGTATGTATATACGCACGTTATTTTAGATGGCAGTTTTTTTAAAAATTGATAAGTACTTTTCCGAAGGAACCGAAGTAACAGATATTCCATTGCAACTTGAAAAAATTTTCTAATTTCTAAACCCAAAAAGGTAATCAATCTAGCGGACATATCATCTAATGGTCGTTCATTGTTTTTTTCCTATGCTTGCAATTGCATTTGGATTTGCATTTTTTTTTTACAACATTACAAAAATATTTGACATTTCAGTCCCTAGTCTCAACTCAGTTGAGTTGAAATTTAAACAACTGCTAGTGATGAGCTGTAATTTGTTGATGTTTTTGTTAACCGCACTTTAACAATGTTGTAAACCAAAATTTGATATTTTTAATTAGGCTAAAGTTCATCAAATTTAATTTTCAATTAATTACTTTTATGAAGAAAGGAAAGTAAACCATAATTCAAAAACTGCAAAATTTCAACTGAATCCAACTTAAAATAAATTTTAGTGTTTTTTGAATTAACAAAAGGCATTTTAAATTTGGATATATTTTTTCACATCTGGTAACTTTTTCAAAAATTTTGGCTGTAATAATTTTTTGGTTGTAGGAGCTCTGGTAATTACACATGATGATATAAACTAGTAGCGACAACAACCTTTTTCTGCCAGCTTAAGCAAAACATAAATATCTTAGGAAGTTGGCAATACCTTCGACAGAATAAGCCCAGTTTACTATACAAAATTAGTATTTAATTACAAAATTTTAAGTATTTTCTAATAATTTCATGAATATATTTCGCGGTTTTTTTAATAAACTAAATTTTAATGGCAAATAATAGATGTTGGGAAAGATGAGTTGTTTGGCGGATATATGAAACAGTGATAATTTTCAGCACCGTAGTAATATATGCGCGGAACGAGCTATTAAAGTTGAACAAGATATTTTTCCATTATGTAAATCAACTCGCACTTTAAACTTAAAATTTATTTCATTAAACCCAAAAAAATAGCTTTACGTTTTTGTTATACAGTTGCTTATTTTATGTATTTATGCCTGTATTCATAAAAATGTTTTAAATTTAATATAGGCTTGAAAACCAAACTTTCTATGAAAATTTTCCTTAATAAACGTTTATTAAATTTTATAATTATTTATGAATATGATTATTTATGAATATGGGAATATATAGCATTAAAAAAAAGCTTTAGTAATTGCATTTGGTGCGGAAACTTTTTTGGCCAAAATGGCCTAAAAAAATTATTTTCATTATCAATACTTAATTGCCCATCGCGAGGTGGGATGAAGAAATTTTGTCCAAAAAAACTCATAACCCTAATTAAAAAACTCAACAAAAAGGTTAAATAAAATATAAGATCAGTTCAATATACATTAATCTTTTTAAATAAGCAATTTATGATTTTCTTGTGAGGCAAATTTAGTCAGTACAGTCTATCTCCTGTCATTGTTGATCCGAGCAAGGGTAGGAAATGACCTCCCGCTCGTACCTCTACTGACGAGCATTGAAACGAAAATTTTAAATATTTTTCTTAGATTAGGGTAGATATCTTCATCACAGTTTATTAAAGCATCTACAACGTTATCTGATAGATCAGGCTTAAGTTTAGATCTTAGTAGGTGTTTATCTCTTTCATCAAATATAATCAGCTCATCAGCTAGTTGTGGTTCTAACAGTTTTGTATCTGTATATGACTTGATTACACTTTGAGGTAGAAGTTTAGGTATGTTCAATACATTTGGGATATCTATTGGGAAAGTTGTTATGAGATCTTTTAAAATAAATTCAAAAGGAGGAATGTAATCTACAACTCGGTATTAATCTCCAACATTTTGGGTGTGATTATTTCGTTCGAATCTTGTCTTTTCGATGGGAACCTCGATTTGAACGCAAATAACTTTAAATTTTTCGAAAAATCGGTTTAAATTGTTCTTCGGCTTTATTTATTTTTTCTTCAAGGCACATGATTAAAATTTTGATAAGACTTGATCCATTTTGAAGATCTTGCTTTTGTAAAATGATACTAAGTGGCTGTGTTGCAATAGGTATCACACTTAAGGCTCAGTTAGTCTTTACTTTCTGTTTCGTGCCGTTCTGTTACGAAATTGTATTAGTTAGTTTTTCTGTAGTAACTTGTCAGCCATTTATGACAAATTTATTAGTTTTGCACCGTCCATTGTTTTATTTCAATAACTTTGATGCACATAAATTTTAAGAAATTAAATTTTATGAATTCTTAAAATTAAAAAACAGTTTATTTCAATAAATATGGATTTTTATTTAATTTTAATTATTATCAACCTTTTCCAAATTTTATTGTTATGTTTTTAGAAAACTCTAAACGGGCTGATTAAGGTCTTGTGTTTTATGAAAATAAAAAGATTATAACATAATTATTTCTTCCGACGTTTCGTTGGAGATTCCCATCATCTTCAGGGAGATATTTTTATTGATAAATCTTTTCGTCAATTGTTTTAATTTTATTTTTATTATTTTTTTGCTGTCACTTACAATTACTTAGCAAGTTTTTGATTTTAACAAACTGAACCGCAACAGAACAGAAAAACTAATCAATTTCGTAGGTTTTTAAATAACAAAAACAAATCAGCTGATTCGTAACAGAACAGAAAGTAAAGACTAAAGGCAGAATTGGTCTTTACTTTCTGTTTCTGTTCTGTTCCGTGCCGTTCTGTTTCGAAATTGTAATAGTTACTTTTTCTGTATCAACTTATCAGCCATTTATGACAAATTTATTAGTTTTGCACCGTCCATTCATTTCAATCACTTTAATGCAAATAAATTTGAAGAAATTAAATTTTATGAACTCTTAAAATCAAAAAATAGTTTATTTCAACGTAAATATGTATTTTTTATTATTTATTTTGCTGTCACTTACAATAACTTAACAATTTTTTGATTTTAACAAACTGAACCGCAACAGAACAGAAAAACTAATAAATTTCACAGGTTTTTAATAACAAAAACAAATCAGCTAATTCGTAACAGAACAGAAAGTAAAGACTAACTGAGCCCTAATTCTGCCTTTAATATGTATATTCCGCAAATAAATTGAAAAGTAATAAGTGAGTTCCTTAATATAAAGGTAGAGTAACTTTCTTTCCACTCAGATATTTTTTCCAAAGCTTCTACTATATGATGTAAACTTGTTGCAAAGACGCATAACGAATATGTACTTTGCTAAAGCTGTTTTTCGCTTGGGATGATATTTAAAAAATTTTGTCGTTTCTTTAACAAATGATACAACTTTTTGTATTAATGGCACTTTATTGCTTTTAGAAATTGAGTTGTTCGATTTATGGGAATAGCAAGGCATTTGTCGCTTTTCCAGAAATTTTGAACAGCTCCGTTTTCTGCTGACATCAGAGGACACCCATCAGGACCAAAATTTGTCAAAGCTTTAAGAACTATTGATGATAGTGCCTTCGCATCAATTGACACATCAACGTCATCAATATCTTTTGAAGGCTCTTCAAAAGCGTTTACATCAAAGCCAATAAATTCTTCCCTAAAAACTTTTTGTTGTATTTTGAAATATCATAAAGATAAGGAAATCTGGCTTTTCCCCAACAAATCCGTGCTTTCGTCAAAAATTATCGAATAGAATTTTGATTCATATAACACATACATTCATAAATATTGCATTTACTAAGGTTTATTAATAATTAAACCGCACGCATTATCAACTCAAACGTTTAGTCTTTGGATATAGATTTCACCTGCTGGGATTGAATGTAGAATAATAAGTAATTGAATACGGTAACTATGACGATTAAGATATGGATACTTATTGAAAATCGTCAGAGATTCAAAAAAAAAAAATAGAAAAATACTTATTGAAAATTTCGTTAGAGATTCCATAAAAAAAAACAAAAAAAAAACCTTGCTGGGGTTTCCAAAAATGTTGTACATTAAAAAAAATATTATTATTGGAAATTCTTGTATTATCGAAATTAACAAAACATATTTTTATAATTTACGGGGGGGGGGGGGGGGGAATTTCCTTATTTCCCCCCCCCCCCCTGAATCCACGCCTGTACCAAACAGTTACAGGCGCATTTTAAATTCGCCAACCACGGTGAGGGTGAATTTTTAAAAAGGCCTGACTTCCGCCACAAAAACGCCAACCACGATAAGGCAAAATATTTCTTGTTGCTCAGCTTATGTTAAGGGCATGGGAGATTAACTCATAATTTGAAAAAAAAATCAAGGAAGAATCTGCAGTGTAACAAGTGACACCAGCTTGAGGTCTTATTATGAAAAAATATTAATTTTTAAGGAATTCTTTAGAAAGTTACGAAAATTAGGAATATTTTGTTGGATAATAATGAGAAGTTAATTTGTCTTGATGTAGTTTGCTTGTTTCCAAGCATAACAGTATATTTAGCAATAAATATAATAGAGGAAACATGGAACATTTTTTTAAGATAAAATGAATTTTTTTTATAAAAAAGACCCCAAGCATAACGAACTTAAATAAATGTAAATTATAAGGTCGAATAAAAATAATGTTTATTGGCTAAATGAATTTATGCAATGTTATTTTACAACAAACGTGTTCTTTTCTTAATTATTTTTTTAGTGTTTTTTATTATTTAGTTCTTTAACTTCAATTTTAATTTTCTACCATTTCACAAACTTAATTTCCATTTCAATATACATATACATATTGCCTTTGCTTATAAAATTTACAAATTAGACAAAAGTTCACGAAGTACATAGGGCCTAGTTATGTATATCATATATCTCTAGCCGGTCCCAAGACCGGATAAAGGAGGAGGGAAAGCCGACCAAACCCAAATGGCTGCAGCATACTGAGCGTCTTGTAAAGTAGGAGTTGTTCAAAAACCTGACCTCTGAAACATCGGCCTATCCATGGTCCTCGCCATCAACGAAGCAGGTTGAGCTTAGGGCTAATAACCCAATCTCGAAAAAAAACTATATTACTGAAACATCAACAAATGAAAATGCAACGACTACCCCCCATTTCAATCAATTTGCTTTAATTTGTTTTCTTTTTTGACGCCCTTTTGTTTTAATCTCCAAATCAATCGACAACCAAATTTGACGTTCAATCTTAGCAACAAATTGCATCAACAATTCACTAACAATTGAAGCACAGCCGCGAATAACGTTGTAAGAGCCACAAAACCGGGTTTTTGTTGATTCTCGTTAACATTACTCTTTTGCATTGCTTAAATATCAAATCACCCAAAATTATGCATCTTACCGACATCAAAATGCAATATACAAAGAGTCAGCCAGTGGAAGAACGTTGTAAGTTACTGACAATATTATACAAACGAAATGATTTTGCAACGTGGAATAACGTTTTTAAAGCCGCTTACGTCGTGGAAAAACATTTTAACTGACATCGCGATTGTGTTTATGAAACGTTTTTCCACTAGAAAAAAAAAATATAAACTGTAATTTTGCATGTAATTTGAACTTCAAATTTCTTAATATTTCGCATAAATGTTTCTATCATCATCATTTTTAATAGTGTATAATGTATTTTTCTTTTGTAAAGGCAGGAGGTTTGTGGCACTGCTACATATTAATTTTACAGCAAAAACGCTGCCACATGTAAAATATTTGTTTATGTTGGCAGTCCCTTAACACAAATCGAATGTGGTAGCAAAGGTAGTACCATCTTCACACGGACAGCAATATTCGTGTTTCGCTCTCTTTCCCCATAGAAAATATTGAGAGCGAAACAGGTTGTTTCATTTTGAAACAGGCTGCGAAACAGGAAAAATGTACTGTCATCTCCAATTTTGATAACATTTATCGTTAGTTTATCTGAACTAGCTCTGAAACAAAAATCAAAACAAAGAAAAAACAAAATAAAAATTGATGTTTAATAAAATAAAGTGATAATTATAACATAATAATATTAATAAAAGTATTAAATAATTTACTTATGTTTAAGTTTTATTTACTTTTTTCATCTATTTAAAAAAAAACACACTAACAACACAAAAAAATTGTCAAAATGAAACAAGAATGAAAAGTATGAACAGCATGTTTGGCAAACTAGTTTCAAAGAGCGAAACGAGTGGTTTATAACCAGTGCTGCCGTTTTTGGTTATTTCTAACCAAAATTGGTTATATTTTTTTTTCAATGTGGAGATGTGAATATTTTTTTCATTTTGGTTACTTTTTTTCTAAAATAATAATACGTACGAATATGTTTTTCCTGATACAATTATTTACGAAATCGAATAATTTGTAATGCGTACTATGATTTTTTCATTATTTGTTACCAATGAACGGAAGTTTTTTATACATTATCGAAAACAAAAAATCCCTTTCAAAACTGCAACAAAATAATTTTTTTAAGATTTCTGCTAAGAAAAATATTGTCATTTGTGGTTTTTATATTAAAAACGGCCATGTTCAAAAACATATGAAGTGTTAATCGATGGAGATTTTCAGTTATTTTTTTTTTAAATAAGCGTAGCTTTTCTTGATTTTAAGAGTACTAAAGATAAGTGGAACTTAAAGTAGAAAGTTCATAAAATCATGCGGAATCGATTTCCGAAAAATTACACAAAAGTCGTTTTAGTGTTTCTAAAAACTTATATAAGTTAAATGTTCTAAACTTAGGTAATTTCCAAAAGTAGATATTTGAAAATACAAAGGAATTTTAAAGATTTTTCAAAAATAAATTGATTTATAATATATAGTTTTAAAATGCATGGAACTTTCTGTAAGAAATGGCTGTAAGTTTAATAAGTTTGAAATTTAACTGTTTATAACTTGTCGGTATGTGTATTAATTTAATGTTTTTAGATAATTATTTGGCAATATTTTTAATTTATAAAAAGACCTTTTACTGTCAGTCGTATAGCACGTTACGAAAGGCGAATTTGTTTATATTCGCCATAATTTTTTACAATGATTCACAAAATGTATCAAATAGAACAATTTTGAAACAGTTATTAATAATAAAAATTATAAATTTGAAATAAAATTTACAAACAAGAGAAACAAGTTTTTATAATATTTTAGATATATGTACAAAATCGCCACATATGACAGTCCTTTCAATGACTGCTAAAAAGCGGAAAACAATTTCCTTTTTTGTTATTTATAGCTGTGAAGTAAAAATTTCGTTTATTGTAAACGACATATTAAAAAATATTTAATTTATTAACTTTCAATATACCAACTGAATTTTGTATGGAAATTTGACGGGCTTAACTCTTACATTTCACCAAGTTCAGTTATAATTAACTATAACTACACATTGTTAAATGGAAGTTAAAGTAATAGTTAAATTTAGCAGAACTTGGTAAATTAATAATTAATTTTTTCGTTTGTATTATAATGCAACTTAAAATAAATTTTAATGATTTTCTTAATTAATAAAATGCATTTTAAATTTGGTATATTTTTTCAAATTTGGTAACTTTTTCAAAAATTTTGGTTGTAAAAATTGTATTGGTTGTGGCAGCACTGTTTATAACGTCGTATGAACATAGCATAGAGCTCATCATGGAATAAGTAGGTGGGCTCTCTAGGGCATGAATGAAAATGTTATCTTATTTTTTAAGGTTTTGTTACAGAGATGAAAAAAGTGGCGTATGAAAAATGTCTAAATCATCTGAACAAAATTTTAGAGTTTTTTATATAGATTTTGACGTTTGGTCTGACAAAAAATTGTCAGGTGAAAACCCCATGTAACTTAAAGTTTCGCCACCACCGTTTACCTGGATTCGCTTTGTAGACGACTATCAAAAATTTTAAGCTCTAGCTTTGTTACCAGTGCTGCCACAACCAATAAGTAAATAATAATTATAAATCAAGAAAACAAAACAAGAAATATAATTCTTTTATACATGCAATTAAAAAAATAACGAGAGACTTAAATTAAAAGTTTTTAATTGTTTGAGAACTTTTTCGTAAAAAATATTTTTACTTTATAAGAGCTAAGCCCGTCATATTTCTCTACAAAATTCAGCATATTGAAAGTTAATAAATTAAATATTTTTGAATATGTCCTTTACAATAAACGAAATTTATACTTCACAGTTATAAACAAAAACAAGTTAGAGTTCTATAGTCGGCTGTGCCGAATTTTTTATACCCTCCACCGACAGTTCGAATAATTTAATAGTGGGATCTATATGACATATATTTATTAATAATTTATCTTTGTAAAAACAGACATCAGCATTAAAATTGGTTGCAGTTAAGACCTACATATATTAAAGTATTGACCGACAATCAGAAAGTTTTATGCTTTCTTTTAGCAATTTTAAATAGCTTGAGTAAAATATCATGACTCGCAACAGTTTAGGCCGAACTTTAATGATTTGCAGGAGGGGAATTTATATTGGAGCCATGGTAAGTTATGGACTAATCATCCCAAAATTCTGTAGAGTGATTGCTGGTATTAAAAAACATAAATTGGAATAAATTTCAAAACAGCAGTAAAATTAGTTTAAACGTTTATATTGAATTTCATTTCTTAAATTTTAAGCATTTTCTTGATATCGCTTAAAAGTCTCGAAATCTAGGCAAACTATGCATTTTTACGCCCTCAAACATTTAATGAGAATTCATTTACACAAACTTCGTGAACTTGCCGAACAACTATGACTCGTAAATTTGCACTGTTCAATTGCGCATACCAGAGAACGGCTTTGTGCAATTTAAAAAAAAATCGCATTAAATCAACAGCAATAAATACACTCACTTGCGGTCATACAATCAAACTTGCGCAACCGCAATATTCGCTGCTGGTTTGCAGTCATTCAAATAATGCAAATCGTGCTTTGTTATTTACACAATCGTAAGCTTCGTTTTTAATAAAGATGTTGGTGTGTTCGGTGCGACAATGATTGTTTTGGTAAAGAAAAAAAAAATACAAACAAAAAAGCCAGAAATCAAGTAATCATGTTTTCATTCAGCATTAACTATTTAGTACAAGAAAAAAAATTGAATGAAACTAAACGCACATATGTACATATGTACTAGGTACATACAAACAATTTCCATAGAAACAGAATTTTTTTTTTTTTTACTTTTAAAAATTACAGTAGTTCTGTATGTAGGTACAATGTATTCTTGTTATTGTTGTTTTTATTGTTGTTAATTTTAACAAAGCGTCTATTCGAGTGGTTTTTTGTTGTTATTGTTGTTAATGGTAACAAAGCGTCTCATCGAGTGGACAATGATTACTTGAATGCAAAAGTATAAGAATGTGTTCCTTTGAATTTACACATTTGTGCTATATTGCGTGCGCAACAAAAATGCAAATAAAGCACTTTCAGTAAAAAATGAATACATGCAAAAATCAAATGTGAACGAAACGATGTAAGAATTACCAACGTTGAACTTTGTTTTGCAAATATTGAATGTAAATTTTAGCGTATGAATAAATGAAGAAAAATAGTGATTTTGCAGTTCTCTGGCGCATACAGACCACTGTTGGGATCTGGAAATTCTTAAATAGCATCGTCTCAGTGGCAAAATTTTACCAAATTGACATAAATTGTACCAAAATTTCGGTTTAAAATAAAAGAGCATACATAATTCAGAATTCATAACACTTTTTTATTAAATAATACCAAAAACAAAACAAATAAGAAATTAAAGTCGGTCAAGCCCGAGCATTTAACACCCTACACCACGGTATAACTATAAAGAAAAATCTTCGATAGTGTACCCTATTTGGGAAACTTGGGCAATCATGAACCTGCCAGGCTTATATGGGATCTATGGTAAATTTTGGACCTACCATCATAACATTTTAATATGACATAGCAGCTATAACAAAAGTTATCGTCGACAACTTTTATGTCAATACCAACATTTATAAGGAAGTTGTGGCATTAAAAGCTATTTGGGAAGCAGTATTTACAAAATTCCATCGATTTACCTTAAAGATTGCATCCTGTACTCAGCGAAGCCAGAATTGCAGATTTATCTGAATTTTGCAGATTTTATTCCCAAAATTGTCAAAATGCAGATTTGAAGATTTATGGGTTTAAAATTGCAGATATTTTAGCTCTGTGGAAACTTCTTCACATTGTCAGTTATGTTTGTACTATTTCCACATCTTGCATTGATAAACGAAAAATATTTTTCATTCATAAAAGAACCGTTTGGAAAAAGATTCATTAGAAAATTAGCATTGTCTTGATACATTAATATCGCCGGACTTATGTTGTCTGATTTTATACAAAATAATATGCATATGTACGTATATATTCATATGTACTTGTGCATAAGTTAGTGCTCGGAAACTGTCGATAGTACTATCCATTATCTTACTATATCGATAGGTAAATGTCGATATTATTATTACATAAAACTTAGCTATGAAGACATGTAACAGCAGCTATACACACACAGTTTTTTGCCGCAAGTTTTTACTTATTATTATTAATTCGAGCCGAATTACAGCAATAAATACAAACAACAAGAATGGCAGGTGGTATGGATTGCTTAGCTGTGCTTTTTTTTTTTATTTGAGGCCTTTATGTCGAAATTTGTATATTTTTATATAGGGACTAAAATGTCGAATATTTTTGTATTGTTGTAAAAAAAATGAAAATACAAATGCCATTAAACCATTTGAGGAAAAGTCCGGTAGACGGATTTGCTTTTAGGTTGAGAATTAAAACCAATTTAGAACATTATTAAAATTGCAATTAAATATCTAATAGTTCCTGCTACTTCAGTTCCTTCAGAAAGGTGCTTATCAGCAGCACAATTTTTCAAAAACTGTCATCTAAAATAACGTGCGAACATACATACCAGAGAACCTCAAAACTCACTATTTTTGTGCATTTATTCATACGCTAAAATTTACAATAACTCTATACATGCAAAACAAAGTTCAACGTTGGTAATTTTTTTTTCCTTTCGTACACATTTGATATTTTCATTTATTCGTTTTTTATTGAAAGTGCTTTATTTGCATTTTTGTTGCTCACGCAATATAACACAACTGAGTAAATTCAAAAGAGCACATTCTCTATACTTTTGTTTACATTAACAACAACAACAATAAACAACGATGAGACGCTTTTTCAAAATTAACAACAATAAAAACAACAATAACAAAAATACATTGTACCTACTACTACTACTAATGTACTTTTTGTTTCTATGGAAATTGTGTGTACCTACATAAGTATGTGTGTTTAGTTTCATTAAAATTTTTTTTTTCTTGTACTACATAGTTAATGCTGAATAAATACATGAGTAATGATTGTTTGATTTCTGGCTCTTTCGTTTGTATTTTTTGTTTCTTTACCAAACAATCATTTGCGCTCAGAACACTTAGAATCTGTATTAAAAAAACGAAGGTAACGATTGTATAAATAACAAAGCACGATGCGCGTTATTTGAATGACTGCAAACCAGCAGCGAATATTTGCGGTTGCGCGAGTTTGACTGTATGACCGTAAGCGTGTGTATTTGTTGTCGTTAATTAAATGCGATTTTTTTTCAATTGCAAAAAGCTATTCTCTGATACATACGTCTCATACGTTCAATAAAATGATAAAAACAACGAACTGTAGCCTGATAAAAAACTACTTAGTTTAAATTTTCCTGCTCTAGTACAAACATTCAGTCGATAGCAATATCGATAGTATCGATTCTGAAATCTGAACTATCGATAAATATCGATAGTATCCCAGCACTAGTATAAATATCTTTAATATGCTTTTTATACCCTTTGTACACTTGCAAACATTTCGGAGGAACGCATGGAAGATGTTGAAAATGTGAAATACGCGTTCACACTGGAAACATCTAACATCTTCTATCAATAAAAAATGTCACCATATCTGAAAAAAAACTTTTATTTTTTTAAATACTCTTTTTCTACAAAAGTGCCAACATTTCAAAAGATAACACCAAAATATATTTCTAATTCATTTCGTTAAATAATTTCAGCAAAATTAGGCATAATAAAGCTTGAAAAAAAGGAAAAACTTAAGAAATGGTAACGCTGCTTTCAAAGTAACTTCCAGTGTTGCCACTTTGTGGGTAATTACCCGAATTTGGTATAATTTTTACTGTAGTAGGTAGAGCGTGGGTAATTTCTCTTAGGTGTAATTCAGGTGTAATTTTAAATTCTTGCTTCCGATACCTAAATAAAATCAAGATTCGATATCAGTGACGATATTTATTTCCCCTTATATATTGTTGATAAAAAATGCACAGTCTTCTGAACCAAAGTCTCGTTTTTTTTTTAAGAAAAGTCTTCAATCATTAAATATATATTTTCAAAAGATCAATAACGAATGTCGCAAGATGGATTCTTAGATTTGGATAAAGATGGCTATCACAGTGATTTAGAACCTAAAAGTCTATTGAAAAAAAGCTATTTAAACTAAAAACTAGCCTGGGAGAAGATATGTTTCCAATATTCCAATATACAATTAATTTTATTTTTTTCTGGCAACTTTCAAATGCTTTAGTTTGAAGAATATTTAACGCCCTTAACAGTTGTAAAACTGAATTACGAAAGGGACAGTTCCACTTAACAGTTTACTAAATAAGGTATAAAAGGTATTTCTTAAGACCTAAAACTAAAACAAACAAAAAATAAATAAAATTAATCGCAGATAATTATGCGGCATTACCATTTGAAGCTGATTTCAAACAAATAGGAACTGCGCCTGTCCTTGACGAAACGCATTGCAGACGTCCAATTTTGTTTCTCTTTTTCGATCATTGCTGACTGCATGTCACGAATAAAATGCACAATGTTGACCTCCAAGACGTCAATTGTTGCTAGCTTATCAGCACAAACCAGTGACTTCAGAGCTCTACGGAAAACAAACATGAGGTGTCACATCGCACGGCCTTAAAGTCTAATTGACACTTTATCATTTCTATATCAACACATTGCCTTTATTTGTGAAAAATTAAGTTTCGTCATTTAAATCTTAAAGTGGCCTAAAAGTTGCGAGAATCGATGGCTTATTTTGGATAATTTGGTGGCGTTTTTCAATCATGAATCTATTCATGATGATGTGACTGAGCAAAAAGTGAAAGCAGTATGACAGTTCGTTTGACAGCTAACCTTTCGTAAGCGCTATGGGGCTAAAAAACTCTAATTAAAAAGAAAAGGCAATCAGCATTTTAAACCTTCTTTAGATATTTGCAACCAAATGTGGAAGCTAACTCATTATTTTAGGAGTTTTATTTTATGTTTTTTTATGCTTTTAAGTTTTTATTATTATTTTTGTTAATTTATTTTAAATTACAATAAGAATCTTAACAGTTTGGCTCTTCTTTCGATGAGTGTTTTTGCTTCTTTCAGTAAATAAAACTACAATTTTCATATCAGTACTGAAATTCTGTAACTTTTTAACGACAAAAAATTGTCGTTAAGTAGTCAAAATTCGTTAGCTAACGAAAATTGTCGTTAAGAGCTATTCTGTAACGAAATTTTAACAATTTTTATCGGCAAAAAATGTCGGTAGCTAACGACACAAAAAAGTTCTTGTTAAATAATAACGACAACAAATGAACTGTTAACAGATTAAAAATATAGAGTAAAGTAGCCAATTTTTAACACAAAAAAAGTAAGAAAGTATAGTCGATCAAGTCCGACTCTACATTGCAGTATATGGGCGATCATGTTTTCGCCAAAAAGAGTATGTTGTGAGGATAATATTCACATAAGACATTTTTGTGCCAATATTGTCTAAGTATCTACTACCATTATTGGTGTATTCGTATGGGAGCTGGGTCAAATATGGACCGATTCTAAAAAAATTTGTTCTGGTGATTTATGTAGGTTGCGACAAAATATTTTTGGATCTTATTTAACTCAAATGTCAATAAAACAAAATGGCTATTAATAGCCACAAAACCCTATTCCGGAAAGAAGTTTTCATATGGGATATTAAAATTAAATAACTGCTTCTCACCATTACAAAAAGGTTTCGACCTTGTGACAATAAACGCATATGTGCCAAATTTTATAAAATTATTTTTAAAATTGCGACCTGTAATATGCGCACAGGGTTATCTTGGCTAGACTACCAGCCATCCTTATAGAAGGACAGGCTTCGTTAAATGGATTCTGACATTGATTCTGAGCCAATCGGTACACTAAAAGGCAGGCCCAGAGCCTTTATTTAAATGTGTTACACACATTCCTACAAACACATAGTATCCTCTTCACATACAGTAGTGTAGGTATAAAAAGTAAGAGCAGAAATGTTGTGCTAGAGTGGCTCAGTCACCTGGAAATATTTCCCTATGTTTAGAAAGATTTAAAACCAACATATTTGTTTAGAAATATAATCAATATTTACGAGTTTTCATTCATGTTTTGTTAAAATAAATGCAATAAAGTAAATTTATTTTGTATTTTTTTAATAATTTTAAAAAATTTTCACTTTGACGTTTTTATATTTTTACCGATATTTGTCGTCAATATTTCTAAACAAAAATATTTGTTTATTTAAAATACAGAATAACAAATTCGTTAAAGTAACCGAGATTTCTCGTTAATTAACGATATCGGTAGTTAAATTAAAAAAGTTACAGAATTGAGGTACAGGCATTGATAATGTACCGAATCTTAGCATTTTGACTAATTTTAATCTTCTTTTAATGAGTTTGTTGTGTTTTTGCTTCTTTGTAAATATCTTTTTATTAAAAAAAACTTCAATTTTATATCAGGTGTAATTTCATTTAAATCGGGTAATTTTGCTTCAACTCAAGTGTAATTTTGAATTTTGCTGGTGGTAACACTGGTAACTTCCATTTTGTCAGTGATGCCACAATAATAACAGAATTTATTGCCGCTTTTCTAGTGTTGACACTAAAAGAACCGAAAAATGTAAAAGGGAACAAAATGAGATAGTAACATTCTGTAAAGATGTTGAAAAATTTTGATTTTAAGTCCTATGTATTTCTTATGGGAAAATTCCAACATCTTCGCAAATTAATGGTAAATGTTAAATGTTGACAAGTGTGAAAAGGCTATAATAGTTGCAATATTTCATCTTTTGTAATTTCAATAAGACCCTTTAAAGGTTTAATAACAATGACGAAGAAGAAATATTAAATACCTTTAACGGCTACCATAAGAAACTTAAATTCACTATTGAAAAGGAACAACATAATGCCATATCCTACTTTGATATGAAAATCTATAGAGAGGATAATAAACTCATTACGGATTGGTTTACTAAATCCGTCGCATCCGGCCGTTTAATTAACACACAACCAATGAAACAAAAAACCAATACCGCCATAAATTTAATTAAAAAAGTTGATCAATTAAGTGATACTAAATTTAAGGACAAAAACTTAAAAATAATTACAAATATTTTGACGTCTAATAATTATCCAATGAATATTATAAATAACCTTATTATCAAAGCAACAAATGAAGAAACTCGGGAACAAACTATAAATAATACATCTGGCATCACCAAACGATTTTACAGTCTCTCATATATACCAAAACTGACAGAGAGCAAACAAATGAAGGAGATAATAGAAGCAGGCCTGCCATTTTTGCCGATTTATCGGCATTTCGGCGATTTTTTGCCCCTAAATTATCAAAGTGCCGATTTGCCGATTTTTGCTCCAAAAATGCAGATTTTTTGACTAGCACGTAAAAGGCGATTACTTTTTGTTTGTTTGATAATAATACACTAACTTTAAGCGATACAGAAACAGTTGTAACATTGAGAACAGACAACTGTTATTAATTCAGCGCTTCTACTAAAGAAAAAGGGGTTAGTTTTATTCAATATTAAATGCAGTGTTTGTAATGTGTGTTGGTTTAATACATTTTTATTTGAAAAATATTCCACTATGAAGAATAAAAGGCCAAAGTTAAAAAAGAAATAATTTTTGAACCTAAAATAATTCAGTTAAAATTTCTTTTTCTATTAGGAAAATATAAAACACTTTATTTTTGTGTTTGAAAATGGATAGATAAATACTTACAAAAGAATAAAGGTAATATAAATTTATATTCACTATCAATGAATATAATTTAAATAATAATTACTTTGATAATTAAAAAATTTTTTTTTTTAAGATTATAACGCAATTGAGGACGAAGTTAGTACATAAATTAAATAGCCAATTCTTATGTAAGGAAAATTAAATAAGCAAACTTTTTGGCAAAAAATTTCAGATTTATAACGTGAACATTTTATGGCAGTATTTGGTACAATTTTTGGTTCTTCCACATTCTTCCGCAAATGTGGAAAGAATTTTTTAATGTAACAGAGTTGTGATGTTCACTGGAAAATTTATCTTTGCAAGTTATTCGTTTTTTAAAGATTATTTAAAAATTATATTATTTGATAATCATATTAAAACGGATTTAATAAAAATGTCAAACTCAAATATTTGTATATGGAATATACTTAATTATAAGAAAGTTAAAAAAACTTTATATTTAACTACAATTTCTTTGCAAAACGTTTATTTTGATTGTTTCTTTTGAAATTTCATAAGTTATAAACATTAGATAATTCTGAATTGTTCTTATTTGTAAGTAAGAATAGGTTTTATTGTATTTAAAATATGTAATTTGCCGATTTTTTGCCGATTTATATAAAAGTGCCGATAATGCCGATTTTTTTTTTTAATATGCCGATTTGTTATCAAAATTATCTGGCACCCCTGAAGAGAAGATGAAACAATAGCTCCGTTTCTATACTCTACTTTGGGATCCCTCGGGATCCCAATTTGCACGAAAAGCGTTCCCGTACTTTTAATTTGTGTAAATGAGAGCGGATTTGAGAGAATAAAATTCTTCTTCTTCTTGCACGAAGCAGCCCAGAATTTTTCTTCGTGCAAATTGTCCAACAGCTGTAAAACATAAACAAAACCATGAAATGCAAAGCAAAAAAATTTTGAACCAAATTTTGGAAAAAGTGTTGTGGAGTCAAATAATGTACTTAAATATAAAGTTTTATGTTGAAATATTAGAAAAACATAATGTAAGTCATTGTAAAAGTGTTTGTTTGGTTAAATTTTTGGTAAAATGAGTTTATTTCTGCAGACAATATATAATTTTTCAAAAGTGGCATAATCTTTTATTGTTTTGTAAAAACTATCAAAACATTGACTTTTTATTTCGTGCTTAAAATTTGGTTTTTTCTGTTCCCGTACTTTTCAGGGTTGTTAGATATGGCAATTTCTCGCCAAACGTGGCGATTTTCAAACATGTTTGGCGACCTTATTTTTGATTTGGCGACATGGCGATTTATAAAATAGTTAAAATCGCCAACTGGCTATTTTTGATGACCTATGAATTTGTTTTGAAATTCGTTAAATTCAATACTTAGAAATAATATTATTTTAATTCTCGTATTTTTATGAATGAAATTTCAGGCAATCATATGTATGATAGGTATTTGAAGGTATGTTCAAATGGCTGATGAAGTAAATGAAAATCTTCTAGAAAAGTGTTTTTTATATATAAAATTGCTCTTGAAAAAATCAATAAAAAGAATTCCTTAAAACACGAATATGTTTTAAGTCTATAAACATTTTCACATTGTACTTATATGTCTGTGGCAATTTATTATCACAGATAAAATATGTTGTTGTTAGTGATATTTTAAAGATTTGTATGAATCCTATCACACCTTTGGACGTTTATGAAACACAATGGAAAAATAGGCCTTGGTTAGTTGGAAAGATAACTAAATAAGTTAGGCCAACATTTTAAAGCTACAAGGATACGGCAGGTACGTAAAATTTTAAGGACTTTACTTTGGCTGTCCTTAATATGCAGTTATTACAACTAGAACTGCCTTTGTTGAAACTTTGAACTCCACTAAAACTCGCCTTCGAATTAGAATGCAATACGAACTTCTAGACGCGTTATTAGGAGTTATACAGGCATTTTCTGTAAATCATAAGATATCAAATCACTTGTGATTTTAAAATCACAATTGTGATTAATGGATGTTTTGAAAACCACAAAACTTTTAACTTAGTTAAAAATGGTGGAAACAAATAAGCAAGTTATTTTAAATCGGCGGCCACTTATCTGACTGGTTTAAAATCACAATTATGAAAAAAGCTCTTTGTCCAGAACACCTTTTTTGTGATTTCAAATCACAAAAAGTGATTTTCAGAACATGCCTGATAAGTTATATGAATGGGAATAGTACATGTTTCACTTCTTTTGTACTTTCGCTGAATAAATGTTATACCCTCACAAAGTATTCCAAATTAGAAGACAAATAGTAAGTCTTGACGGTGAAGCGTTTAAGATATATAATATAACTGCAACTATTATATAAAGTGCATTTCTAATATTTGTTTAGTACTAGCCGCAAAAAATATATATTATGGCGATTTTTTTTGAAGTTTTGGCGTATTTAAGCGATACGGAACTAATTTGGTTTTTAGGATTAATAAAAAAAAGTTTTAATAATTTAAAAAATATGTATTTTATTGTCAAAAACTTGTAAACAAAGGCTTTGGCGATATTTGATATTGAATTTGGTGAAAAAGGTCAAAATTGATCTGACAACCCTAATACTTTTGTGTAATTTTGTCTCTTTATGAGAGAAATTTATGCTTGCTCTCATTTTCACGAACTTTACCCAAAAAGTAAAGAAACAGAGCTAATATCATTAGCTCATAAACCCAATAAAACAATTAGCACACTATTTACACAAACAAAAACCAAAATTGAAAAATATGATCGTAGCAATGTTGTGTACGAAATTAAGTGTGATGGTAATAATGACGAAACGTGCGGTAAAGTGTATGTTGGAACAACCAAAAGAAATTTAGCTACTAGGATAAACGAACATAAAGCAGACATTGACAAATTAAAATACTCAACAGCTTTAGCCCTACATTGCATTGATAATAAGCACACACCAAATCTAAACGATGTTAAAGTACTATACGTAGAGCGGAGGGTAAACAGCAGATTTACACTGGAAAGCCTACGAATACAGGAGAGACTTAATACAGCTGTAAACAAAAAAGATGACAAAGACCGAACGAATGCAAATTACACGATTGCAATATTATAATTTGGTTCATTTTCAACTGTGATACTGGCATTAAGAAAAGTTTAAACTGTGATATTTTTTATTAATTATTTATTTATATTTTTGCTTTATTTGTGTGTTTAATTGTACTGTGTGTATTGTTTAAAACCACATTTAAATTAGAAATGGAAATGTAAATACAAATTCAAGATTTTATGTAAGTTAAATTGTTCTTTAAATGTTAATGTACTTAATATTATTGCTTTTTATAATTTGTTGTTGCCAGATTTCAATAAAAATAATCCCTGAAGAGGTAGGAAAACAGCCTACGAAACGTCGGAGGAAAATATGAAATAAATCTTTTATTTACATATAGGAAATAATTAGATCTTGAAAGCCTGTTTGGAAATCCCAAAAAACATTAATATAGTAGAAAAAGGTCGATAAATATAAAAAACAATAAACAATGCAAGAAATTAACTTTTAATTTGTTGTTTAAGATACCAAAGGTGTGATTAATCCCTACTCAGCTTATGAAGAAGGTTGAAAAGATATTTTGAATATAAAAATATCTAAAAATTATCAGCAATGTTCTGAAAATCGCATTCGAGTAAAATTAAAATATAACCAATTTTTAAAACTTTGCTGTGTTGAAAAATCAAAAAAATATTTCGTTTTTTATATCTCATACTTCGAGGACCACTTATAGATATTTACCATCGATTTCAAATTCCAGAACATGGCAGTATATATCGAAATGAATTGTTTTATGGTTTACTAAATAAACTACATAAAAAATGTAATAAATAAAGTTTTGAAGATTTATTGAAGACTTTTAAAATCTTGACGCAGATTTGCCAGATTTTTTGATGAAAAATTATGGTTTTTGCTGATTTTACCTGTTAAAGTTCTGGCAACACAGCCTGTACTTTGCGCAAAAGATTACATGCAGATACAACCAGCTGGATGGAGGGAAATAGTTAAATCGACTCAGAAAGTGATTCGGAGTCGATCGGTATACTATATATATATTTTTAGTGTTCACACATCTCCACTATTGTGTTGTGGGTACAAAAAATTAAAAAGAAGCAAAAATTTATCTACTTCTATTTTTTATCAAAGGCAGACAAAAATGTAGATGCTTGGTTGATAGTAGGTGCGTTTGAGTACTTGTACAGTAAAATGCAGTAAATGAGTAAACTGAAAAATTTGCTCTCACAAAAAACTGTTGTCCAAAAAAGTACGCGAACGCAAAATTTGTAAAAAAATTCGTAAAATAAAGGCAACAGCTGATGGCAAATAATTGGAGTGTTGAAAAATATTGACACTTTTGACTACTTAACTCGTTTTCTTATCGGTACTCGATTAAATACTTTTTATAACACGAACATTTTTGGATAATACAAACAAACTATTTTATGTAATGTTTCATATTTGTTTGTTTTTTATTTTATTTGATTTTACTAATCTGTAGCGGGTTAAATTATTAAAAAGAACATAAATATTTTTTTTTTGCTATTGATTACTTAAGTACCCAAATACTTCACAATTTTACAAATCTAAAAAATTGAGAAATAAGGTCATATGGCTTTATTGCACGGCGTCTATTCATGTACTTAATATGTTAGCATATCATTATTAACATAAATTTACAAAAAATTTATTTATAGAAGTTCTGGCCAGGGCTCGAGATATGTTAGTAGAATTTGTATTATTGAAGAGAAAAGTAAGTTAATCTACCTCAAAGATATGACGAAACTTCGTGGGTCCTTTTTTGAATTGTACCAGTGTACCAATAAAGTTGTGATTGTACCACAAATCCCATCAGTGATACAAACAGATATTTTTAATGTTTAACGTCGTTTTCAACAAAAAGTTTAAGTGTTAACAAATCGCAACTAATAAATTCTTGGACTAAATTAAGCAAATAAGACTTGGATTTTTGTGTACATTTTAACAAAATATTTTCAACTATTATTTTTAAATATTTTGTTAAATTCTACATTTAAAAAATACAATTTTGTATTGACGTTTCTTACAAACTGACATTAATTTTATGAAATTAATAAATATTTGAAAATGGGTTTTATGAATCTAGTCTCTCAAGTTTGCCCATTGGCACATATGGCAATTATAAACGATTTCATGAACCCCTTATTATAAAAACGGGTATAACTTTTTTTCTCTTGTTTCTAAATTTTATTTTTAATTTATAATAAGTACTTTTAATTACTGTTTTTCTATTTGATATATTTTGTGAATCAAAAATATTACCAAATAATTATCTAAAAAACCTAAAAAAATTATTCATACCGACAAGTTGTAAAATGTTAAATTTCCAATTTCTTAAGCTTGCAGCCATTTTCTTACAGAAAATTCCATAAATTTTTAAATTATATAATCAATTTATTTTTGAAAAATCTTTAAAATTCCTATGTGTTTTTCCAAATATTTAAATATAGGTTTGTATTGCTGGAAATAACCTTAATTTAGAGCATTTTACGTATATTCAAGATTTCAGAAACAATAACGTATGCGGAATGAAATATGGACTGATTTTCAACCATCAGTGCAAAAATAAAACAAAATGTAATAAAAAAACAAAATATGGAAAGAGTAACGGCACTATAATTATAACTATTTGACTAGAGATCAGTTCAATAAATTGATAATAAGTAGAAAAAATATCATAAAACGAATTAGAAGGTCGTAAGTTGATTGTAAATTTTGTGAGAATTATCCTCATTAAAGAAAATTTTAATTTTTTTCTTCACTTTTATTTAATCCAAATTGAAAAATCTTTTCTTTATAAGACAGTAAAAAAACCGTTAATAGAAAACGACGATCCGTGAAAAATATTTGATACAATGCAACCAAACTCAAGCTATGTTGAAGGTAAAAATTGCCGGATATTCTTCAAAATCTTACCATGCGTTGAATGAAGAGGTAAAAATTAGAAGTATGTAGCACATATCAGAGTAGTCAAAAATGCATAGAAACCCGTTCCAGCAGTCTCAGAAAAGAGTCAGTTATCATCAAACATCTAATACGGGCTTTGTTACAAAATTTTTTTGCTGCAGGCTGGCCATTAATCGTATCATGGATGATGGCAGCTTCTTAACAATGCACGCTCATGAATGGATACCAATTCAAACTTTTTAGGCGAATTTGAGAAGAAATTTCTATAAATAGGGATAGGAACCAAGAAACCTACATTGTTTTATCACTCAAATGTTATAGAAAATACACTCAAAGGAGACTTAAGAGGCTATCCGAAGGGTACCTCAAAGTATGAAAAAATCCCATCGATGTGGCCAGGTAGCTTTTTGTAAAATAAGTTTAAGTTGTGTATTTTAACAATTAACTTTGATGTTTTAATACCTGATATAAATTTTTTATTAATACTAATGTGTCAGTCCATATTTTATTCCGCATAGTACGTTAAAACTACTTTTGTGTAATTTTTATTAAATCGATTCCGCGAAATCTCAATCGATAATATACTCATTTGATTTCGATTTCAGGTCATGGCCGTTTCTAATATGTATAATAATCACTAGGGATGCGATTTTCATGCAAATACATGTTTTTTGTCGATAGTCTATGAACGATATCGACCAATTTATTTTCCGAATCATTAAATTAGCGTTAAAGTGGCATCGATTCGTTTTGCATATTGTTGCTTATTTTGGTGAAAATGCATATTTTTGTATATTTTGTTCTTAAATGCATATTTTTGATATAATGGGCCATGTCACAGAGTACAATTCCGTTCGGAATTAAAGAAAACATATTTGTTTGTTGGTGGAAAGTGTATTTTGATAGTTTTGTGGCCTTTCAGATACAGACAACTCCCATACCGTTCATGAAAACAAAAATGGTTTCATTCCGAAACATTTTTTCGTCATTTTCTGAAGCACCAAATTCCGTTTCCGAACGGAATTGTACTCTGTGACATGGCTGTATATAAAAAAGTTCTTCACAAAAAATAATCTTCCAAAAAAAAATTTTTAACTACGGATATATTGAGGGAAACAATAACTAAATTGGAGGGATTTAGTTCACCTAATAGTCAGCTCAAATTAATTGATATTGCAGCAAGTCAAATAACCAATGTGGAAGGAAGCATTGCCCAAGAAATTAAAAAAAAAATCCAAAACGTTCAGCAAAAACAATATAGGATTTCAAAAAATAAAACAAATTTTAACTATTTTAGATCTTGAATCAAATGTGGGAACTGAATTAGAAAATTAATATTGTACAAATGAATTTGCATCCTTCAAGTATGCTCCTATAACTTCGGCTGACGTTGAGAGATCATTTTCCATGGACAAAAGTTTTTTTGCTTCCGAACAGACAAAGGTTTACAGTATTTATGTATTTGTTTATGGACACAAAAATTTTAAATAGTTATTTAAATTAAGTTTTAAAAAATTTTGTACATTAGACTGAATTTTTTATTTATTTTGTTTTAAATAAAATTTAACAAAAAAAAACTTTTTTTATTGAAAATGTTCAAGTTTTTAGTGCATATTTTTTTAATGCATATTTTGAAGTTTATACTGCATAACTTATGCGCATATTTGCGATTTTTTAGTGAATGTAAATCTCAACCCTAAAACTAACATATGGCAATATTTTTTTTGGCAAAATTCTTAAAAATTATTTGGATGCTGTTTAAAAGGAATTTTTTGTTTTCGATTATACTATTTGTTACGCAGAATATCCCTGCAGATAACGAGACTAGTCCATACATGCATGTAAAGAGTAGTCCATAAAGAAGTAGGAGTACTCCAAAACTACTCCAAATATATGGGTAAAAGGTGGTCCATTTAACATTACGATGTCCTAGGAGGGGACCATATAACCCACCGAAGTAGTCCCTAAACTACTCCATGGAGTACTAAAGTGGGTTATTTTTAAAAGTACTCCATGTTACTACAGTATGGAGTACACTTAAGGGGTAGTTTAAACATTTTTCTTTTTGATTTTTTATTAATCGCCTTTTATGGTGTGTACTGTAGTCTATTATTGCTATTATTAAATATATTTACTTGGTATTTTCACAAATTTCACAAACTTTTACTTTTAAATAAACAATTAACAATGGACACCATCAGGGCTACCAATGTGTAATACTGGTAACTATAGAAAAGTATACATCATACAGTTGTTGGCAGCATTTCTTATAACATGGTGCATACTACAATACATTGGACCATGTTGTAAGTAGTCCTTTTAAGCCACAATGGACCACGTAGTCCAATATTATCTGTAGGGATCGCGATACACGCGATAACACCTTCATCAAAATAATATGCTTAAAATTTAAAAAACGTAAATTGCAAGTCAATCTAGAAAACCATTTTTATTCGTATGTATGTATAATTATTTTAGAAAAAAAGTAACCAAAATAAAAAAAATATTCACATCTCCACATTGAAAAAAAAAATTAAAATTTTGGTTAGAAATTACCAAAAACGGCAGCTCTGCTTGTTCCCTGCAGATAACGAGACTAGTCCATACATGCATGTAAAGAGTAGTCCATAATGGAGTAGGAGTACTCCAAAACTACTCCAAATATATGGGTAGAAGGTGGTCCATTTAACATTACGATGTCCTAGGAGGGGACCATGTAACCCACCGAAGTAGTCCCTAAACTACTCCAAGGAGTACTAAAGTGGGTTAGTTTTAAAAGTACTCCATATTACTACAGTATGGAGTACACTTAAGGGGTAGTTTAAGCATTTTTCTTTTTCATTTTTTACTAATCGCCTTTTATGGTGTGTACGGTAGTCTATTATTGCTATTATTAAATATATTTACTTGGTATTTTTAATTTGTTTACCTTTTTTCCACAAATTTCACAAACTTTCACTTTTAAATGAACTATTAATAATGGACAACATCAGGGCTACCAATGTGTAATACTGTAAACTATAGAAAATTTTACATCATGCAGTTGTTGGCAGCACTATGTGTTTATTTCTTATAACATGGTCCATACTACAGTACATTGGACCATGTTGTAAGTAGTCCATTTGAGCCACAATGGACCACGTAGTCCAATATTATCTGTAGGGTTACCACACTTAATTTGTGTTTAGGGACTGCCAACATAAAAAAATTATTTTTAGTGTGGCACCGTTTTTGTTATTAAATAAATATTTAGCAGTGACACAAACCTCCTGCCTATACAGAATTTAAAAATGTCAAAGTTATGTTATCTTTAAAGCGGCCCATACACTTGGAATATTATTGTATATGATATTCGCCATATTATTTCCAATTTGTCCTATATTATGCAATAAGTCGAACAATAATTTCAATTTAAATATTGCTCATTTTTCATTCAATAAAAAAGGTAAACATAACCTATAAGCAAAACAAACAAAAATATAAAAACCAATTTGCAGTGTTTTGTTTGCTACAAAATTTTGTCGACACATTAACTTTTTAACTACTTCAAAAAAATAAAAATGTTCAGCGACATGAGTGATGAAGAAGAGGCTTGCGTTGCGCTTGCATTTGGCACACAGTTTAAAGAAAAACAAATAATTAAAAAACGAAAGTGGATGAAAGAATGGTACATGAAGCGGGAAGAATTCTCTCACGAAAAATTGTTGAGGGAGTTGCGAGTACGTGAACCTGACGATTTTCGAAATTTCCTTCGAATGCATGCCCAAACTTTCGATATCCTTCTCCATAAGGTTACACCACTCGTTCAAAAACAAGATACGATATTGCGAAAATCTATATCTGCTAGCCAACGTTTGTCCATCACCTTGCGCTTTTTAGCAACGGGAAATTCATTCAAAGACTTAAAATTCATAAGTGCTATATCACCTCAAGCCATTGGAAAAATAGTTATTGAGACATGTCAAGCAATAGTGGATGTTTTAAAAGATAATATAAAGGTAAGTCTCTTTACCATTACTCACCTCATACTTCATTCATAGTATGTATGTGTATACCCTTTTTTTGAGACATCAAAATGTTTTATGACAAATCCCAGCTAGTACTTTGTACCAAATTCGAATCTTTTAGGAATTAGCTTCAACAGGAAAATAACCGCATATAAGCTCAATTTCCGTTCATAAATGATACTCTCGTTGTGAGAAAATGGTACCCTAACACAGCGTTTACATTTGCCAGTACTGGCAAGACAGTAAGCATATACACATTAGTTGGCAAAACAATGCAAAAACAAAATAGCTGTAAAAGTGTTTATGTATTAGTGAAAAAGTTTGAATGAATTGCTACCCTGCCGGCAAATGAGTAGCTAACTACAAAAAACGCAAACTTTAAGTTAGCTTGTATAGACTAACTTAAAGCCAACAACTAAGCAATGGAAAATTAACATTAACCAAAGTGTATACAAACACTGTATATTTTAAGTAGAGAGAGCCAAGTCGATTAACAAACAAAATGTCATTATAGTCAAAAAACATAGTTTTTTAATACAAAAACTATACTGCCCCGGTAGACTAGCTGGTAGCGAGCTAGTCTATCAGCACCGAGGTTGCGGGATCGAATCCCACCAGAGACAGAAAAAAAATAAAAAATAAAATAAAGTAAAATAAAATAAGAAAAAATAAAAAAAAAATAAAAAAAAAATTAAAAAAAATAAAAAAAAATTTACTTTATTGACTTTGTGTAACTATATATTTTTATAAAGTTTTTGCTGGGTAGCTACAAAAAGTTAACTTTTAAGTTAACTGCAAGTAATGCAGAGTCGGACAATTGACTACTTCCTAGGACATCGCAATGTTAAAAAAGTTAGTTAATTACATATAAAAGTAATCCAATTGTCAACCACCACTACTTGAGAAATAGTTAGCTTTAAATTAATTGAAAGTTAACTGAATTGCCTGCAGGGTACTGTCTTGCCAGTACTGGCAAATGTAAACGCTATGTTACGATGAATCACCCCAAAGAATAGTTTGTGATGCAATTTTTATTTTTTAACATATAAATGAATTATATATGAAACCTTTTTCCATCGCTCTAGTGATAAATCAGTGACCTGAGAAGACTAATTTAGGAACAAAAAAGATCACCAAAATGCTACGTTGCTACCAGAGAACCTCAAAATTCAATTGAAAAAAAAATCGCATTTAATTAACAGCAACAAATACACTCGCTTGCGGTCATACAATGAAATTTCCTCAACCGCAAATATTCGCTGCTGGTTTGCAGTCATTCAAATAACGCACATCGTGCTTTGTTATTTATACAATCGTTAACTTCGTTTTTTAATAAAGATGTTTTTGTGTTCGGTTCGAAAATGATTGTTTTGGTACAGAAAAAAAAAATACAAACAAAAAAGCCAGAAATCAAGCAATCTTACTCATGGATTTATTCAGCATTAACTATGTAGTACAAGAAAAAAAAATTGAAATCAAACTAAACACACATACATATGTAGGTACACACAACCCTGTAGTAAATTAAATAGTCAGTTGCAAAAAACACTAACAATAAATTAACTTTTTTTTAAATCACTACAAATTGGTTTAAATCTCATGCAGATATCAACCAAAAAGGCACACGTAAAACAATGATAAATGATACTCTCGTTGTGAGAAAATGGTACCCTAACACAGCGTTTACATTTGCCAGTACTGGCAAGACAGTAAGCATATACACATTAGTTGGCAAAACAATGCAAAAACAAAATAGCTGTAAAAGTGTTTATGTATTAGTGAAAAAGTTTGAATGAATTGCTACTGTCTTGCCAGTACTGGCAAATGTAAACGCTATGTTACGATGAATCACCCCAAAGAATAGTTTGTGATGCAATTTTTATTTTTTAACATATGAATGAATTATATATGAAACCTTTTTCCATCGCTCTAGTGATAAATCAGTGACCTGAGAAGACTAATTTAGGAACAAAAAAGATCACCAAAATGCTACGTTGCTACCAGAGAACCTCAAAATTCAATTGAAAAAAAAAATCGCATTTAATTAACAGCAACAAATACACTCGCTTGCGGTCATAGAATGAAATTTCCTCAACCGCAAATATTCGCTGCTGGTTTGCAGTCATTCAAATAACGCACATCGTGCTTTGTTATTTATACAATCGTTAGCTTCGTTTTTTAATAAAGATGTTTTTGTGTTCGGTTCGAAAATGATTGTTTTGGTACAGAAAAAAAAAATACAAACAAAAAAGCCAGAAATCAAGCAATCTTACTCATGGATTTATTCAGCATTAACTATGTAGTACAAGAAAAAAAATTGAAATCAAACTAAACACACATACATATGTAGGTACACACAACCCTGTAGTAAATTAAATAGTCAGTTGCAAAAAACACTAACAATAAATTAACTTTTTTTTAAATCACTACAAATTGGTTTAAATCTCATGCAAATATCAACCAAAAAGGCACACGTAAAACACAAATAAAAGCAAAATAAGTAAAACAAGCATGCCATGAAGTCAAATGAAAAAAATATATACAAACATTTTAAAATAATTAAAAATTAAATCAATACAAATCTGTTTATGTACTAGCAATTATGTGGCGTATTTATTTCAGGACTACTATACATCATCATTTTGGGCAGTTTCATTCAAAATTTTCATAAATAATTATTTATATATCAAAATATATAAAGATATACATATGTATGTATGCATATATTTTTTTGACAAAAATTATTTAAAATTTAAATAATTTTTTATAAACTGACAATACTTTTAATTAATTACAAATAGGTTGAAAAATAAGTAGTTAGTAGTCAGTTAAAAAGTCATGCAAAGATGGCCAATTGACTACTGCCTATGACATGCCTATGTTAAAATAGTGAGTCGTCAACAAGGAAAAAAGTCACTTAATCAACTAGATGTGGTTATAAAAAAACCAGTTTGAAGTTAGTTATAAATGTGTTTGACTTCCTACAGGGAATTTCCATAGAAACAGACTTTTTTTTTCATTTTAAAAAGTACAGTAGTAGTAGTAGTAGGTACCCTGCAGGCAATTCAGTTAACTTTCAATTAATTTAAAGCTAACTATTTCTCAAGTAGTGGTGGTTGACAATTGGATTACTTTTATATGTAATTAACTAACTTTTTTAACATTGCGATGTCCTAGGAAGTAGTCAATTGTCCGACTCTGCATTACTTTCAGTTAACTTAAAAGTTAACTTTTTGTAGCTACCCAGCAAAAACTTTATAAAAATATATAGTTACACAAAGTCAATAAAGTAAATTTTTTTTTTTATTTTTTTTAATTATTTTTTTTTTTTATTTTTTCTTATTTTATTTTACTTTATTTTATTTTTTTTTTCTGTCTCTGGTGGGATTCGATATCCCGCAACCTTGGTGCTGATAGACTAGCTCGCTACCAGCTAGTCTACCGGGGCAGTGTAGTTTTTGTATTAAAAAACTATGTTTTTTGACTATAATGACTATAATGACATTTTGTTTGCCAATCGACATGGCTCTCTCTACTTAAAATATACAGTGTTTGTATACACTTTGGTTAATGTAAATTTTCCATTGCTTAGTTGTTGGCTTTAAGTTAGTCTATACAAGCTAACTTAAAGTTGGCTTTTTTTGTAGTTAGCTACTCATTTGCCGGCAGGGTATGTACAATGTATTTTTGTTATTGTTGTTTTTATTGTTGTTAATTTGGAAAAAGCGTCTCATCGAGTGGTTTATT
This sequence comes from Pollenia angustigena, assembly GCA_930367215.1. NCBI lineage: Eukaryota > Metazoa > Arthropoda > Insecta > Diptera > Polleniidae > Pollenia > Pollenia angustigena. The sequence continues at coordinate 17,535,516 of OV884061.1, read as the reverse complement.
GTTGTTGTTAATGTAAACAAAAGTATAAGAATGTGTTCTTTTGAATTTACTCAGTTGTGTTATATTGCGTAAGCAACAAAAATGCAAATAAAGCACTTTCAATAAAAAACGAATAAATGCAAAAATAAAATGTGTACGAAAGGATGTAAAAATTACCAACGTTGAACTTTGTTTTGCATGTATAGAGTTATTGTAAATTTTAGCGAATGAATAAATGCACAAAAATAGTGAATTTTGAGGTTCTCTGGTTGCTACATACATTGATATAGAATATCGGTTATTGGCCCTTATCCCCAAATGGCACAAAGTTTTAAAAAAGAGAGCGTATCGTTGATATGTACAAAATATATGTATGTGGTAAATATATTGCAAATAGATAACATATATTGCAAATACACATACATTTAACATCAAGTCGATTCGCATTCTTTAATAATATAAGTTCACTTAGAGTTGGTGTGCTATTAAATTAATCGGTTTCGCTTTTTTTAAATATTTGTTTTTTTTTTAACATGGTCAAATTTTGAGGACCAAGATTTCGATTATAAACTTCTTTAAGTCTGAGTTCATACGGCTCATGTCTTATTGACAAGATTCTTACTTTTTCTTCTTTGAACATGAATTGGCGTTCAAATGATTCATGTCATGTTGACGACAAGTTTTTCATTTTGTATAGTCGTGCGTATGCATGTGTGCTTTTTTGATATTGAAAACAATTACAATATTAAAACAACAAATGAAAAAGCAAAGCGTCCTGACAGTACATGCATCTGTGTACTCGTTTCTTTTCCCCTCGTCCCTCTCGCCTATAAAGTAGCAATCATGTCAAAAAGACTTGAGCCGTATGAACATAGACTAAGTTTTTTATTATGTATATATGTACATACATACATATATATATATATATATATATATATTCAGGTATGTGATGAAAAACGATCGTTTTCAAAATTATAGTTTTGAGCAGGTGTGATGAATTTCGACCGGTTTTAAAATCCATTTCTGAAGTAAAGTCTTAATTTTTTGTTTAAAATACAGTTCAATTAATATATTTAATAAAGATTTTAACAGAATATATAAATGAAAACGGAGGAAAATGTATTAGAAATCAATTTTTAAATATACCAAAAACGATATTATCGTTTTCAAATCGTTTTGTTTTCAAAATCGTTTTCCATCACATACCTGATTAAATTCTTAGGGCCATTATTACAAATTAGTAAGTTAATTGTAGGATTTTGTCGGACGTATAACAAGTTGTTTAATGTATCAACTTTATTTTAGTCTGCCCTGTAGGATGAACTTGACTTTAAAATATTGCTCACTTTTGTTAAAAGTAAAGTTGTAATAGTGAAAAACTTTTTATACTTGGGACAAAATCTTACCTTTTACTAACAGCAAGTTGTAATAATGGCCCTAAATGTTTTGAACTCTTATTTACGTCTTCTATGACGGATAAACTTTGATGTTATGCACACACACAGAACGGAGCGATCAACTCTTAAAGTTCCTACGTAACCTCTCGCCATACGAGCATTTAAGACTTTTTTTCTTTTGGCATTTTAAAATAAATCAATATTAAAAACCAAACATCCCATATTGTTCAGTAACAGTTAATTGTTTCTGAAGCAGAGAGACCTGAAGAAGAGGTGTTACTGAGATGACAACCCTCACTTTAGTTTATATCAATATTGTAATAGTAAACACTTTTTACGTGGGAAAAAATCATACCTCAAACAATCGGCAAGTTATAATGCTAGCCCTTCAAATTACAAACAAAACATGAAAAATTTCGACAAATTCGTTTGTGCAATTAACCGTGAAGTTTAGTTTGATATTTTGTTTTTATTTTACGAAATATATGACACATTTTTGAGTATCAACTGTTTGCTTAAATAATTTAATAAAATAAAAAAGAACTTAATAAAAATTCATGTAATGCAAAATTTGATACTTATAATACAAAATGTTATATTTAGGTACAATGTTTGCTAAAATAATTCAGTAAAATAAAAACGAACAAAACAAAAATTAAAGTAATGCAAAGTTAAAAATTTATAAATCACAATGTTATGTTTTGATACGATGTTTGCTTAAATTATTCAATAAAATAAAATAGAATAAAACGAAAATTCAAGTAGTTCAAGTTTAAGGCCCGTTTTCACAACTTACCGATAGCAAAAGGTAGGATTACAACTTTACATTAACCTATAAGGTAGGATGAACCTTAATTTACTTTATTGCTCACTTTAGGTTGAAGTAAAGTTTTAATAATGGAACACTTTTTATTAGGCCGGTAAAAGTCCACTTTTAGCTATCGGTAAGTTGTGAAAACGGGCCTTAAACTTATAATGTAAATATTATATTTAGTTACAATATTTTCTTAAATAATAAATAAAAAAAAATTAAGAAATATTCAAGACATCATATACATAATATGTTATATCACATACATATTTAGAGATCAGTAAAGCAATTTATTTTATGTATACATTTTTAAATATATTTTTAAGTTAAATTTAATTAAATTAATTAAATTTAAAAATTGTTGTTCTTCAGGTTTTTTTTCTTTAAACATTTTTAAATTTTATTAAATAACAAAAAAAAAAAACCCCTGAAAAAGGCACACAAATGAATGTCGAAATATTGGTTATAATAAACTTACCCCCCATTTCAGTTATACAGGGGTGTTCTGCAAATCAAAAACGCAAGAATTTCAAACGTCATTTTTTAATAAAATTTCTGTAATAAAAGAATTTTATAACAAAATCAAAAAACTACAATAAAAGCGTATTAAAAACAACTTCCAAATTCTTGCGTTTTCGATTTCCAGAACACCCCTGATAGCTGCCAAAGCATATTGTTAACTGGAAGGTAAAATAATAGTTAGTTTTAACTGAACATTATAATAAATAAAATAGTTTTATGATGATGCTCTGAAAATTACTTTTTGTGATTAAGTGGCCACCGATTTTATATTAAAAAACAAAATTTAAAACTTATTAGTCGATGTAATCAATTTCAATTCCTTCCCCCTGGGAAGCTTCGCAATAAAAATGACTTGAATTTAAATATTCGGTGCTTGAAGAATACAATGTTTCATTTATTTTTACAGAATTCCTATTTAAAGTTCCCATTTGCCCTTCATATAATATTTCGGCAATCGCTTTTCTCGCATGCAATTGCTGTATATGATCCATTTTTGATAGATCACTTGCCCATGTTTTTCCAATTGCATCGAACTCATTCTTCGGTTGTGAAAGCCGTTTGCAAGCTAGGGATATTAAATTCTCCGAATCGTCCTTCCTCTTTTTCTTTGGAGGGGTTTCCTTGGACTGCAAAAATAAACATAAATATAAAATATAATTACGAAAATATAAGAGATAAATTTATTTTTAATTGTGTAATTCAATGCTAATCTAAATTATTTAATTTCAGATTCCGAGTAATGAAGAGGAATGGAAGGTTGTAGCTGTTTAACACCCAGTGGAACTTCCCGAATTGCATAGGCGCTGTAGATGGCAAGCATGTAGCTATAAAGAAGCCACCGGAATCAGGTTCCTACTATTTTAATTACAAAAAATTTTGTAGTATCGTTTTAATGGCAGTAGTGGACTCGAACTATGAGTTTATAATGGTAGATAAATGGAAGAATATCTGATGGTGGAGTTTTAGGGCACTCAAAGTTTGGAAAAGCTATGCATGATAGGACTCTGAATATTCCAAAGCCTGATGCCTTGCCTGATAGCAACAAATCGTTGCCATATGTTTTCGTAGGAGACGACGCGTTCGCCCTTACGGATTCATTTATGAAGCCATATTCTCAAATAAATTTAACTATTGAAAAACGAATATTTAACTATAGGCTAAGTCGTGCGCGTCGTATAGTAGAGAATGCTTTTGGTATACTAGTTTCCAGATTTGGCGTTTTACAGAGAACAATAAATTTATCTCCTGAAAAAGCACGAATAATTGTTCTGGCTTGTTGTTATCTGCATAACTATTTAAGACGCAATTTAAAAAAGGCATATATTTCGCGTGACTCAGTAGATTTTGAAGATATTAAAGCATCAAAAGTTATAGATGGTACTTGGAGAGCAAAAACAAATTTAACATCTTTAACTGCTACATACAGCCGTAATTCTTCATCTACAGCCAAAGAAGCCCGAGATTTATATTGCCATTATTTTAACAACGAGGGAAAAGTTTCGTGGCAAGATAAATTTATGTAATTCGTTTGTTGAAGCATATTTCGTATAGCGATATGTGAGCAAAACATTTTGCTAAATATTAATTTAAAAAAGTCAATTTAAAAGCCTTTCTTTATTTTTGACAGAAGCTTAAACAAGCTTATGGATTAGGGCGGGTCGATTTTTTTTAATCGTATAGCAAAAACGTTAACTACGTAAAATTCTAAGAAAATGCTCCAAAGAAACCATGTATCTAAAATTAAATCCTAATCCGTGCCTCTCGACTTGAAAATGTATATGCCCGCCTTTGCCAAAAAAAAAAAAATAAATGTTTGAAAAAATAGCTTTTTCCAAAAAGAAATCGAATTTTCTGAAGTAAATTGTTTAGTAAGGTTGTTCTTTTGCACTTTGTATTTTTCTACACTCAAAATTTGTTTACATTAAAAAAAATTTTCACCCAAGTAAAAAAATTTACAAGTCGAGAGGCGCGGATTAGAATTTGATTTTATAACCATGGATTCTTCGGAGATTTTTATGTAGATTACGTTTTTGCCATACGATTTTTAATATTTTTTTTCATCCATACAAATCAACCCGCCCTTTTATGGATATTATAGTTGGGTCTTTATTAAGCGTTATTTAATGAATTTGTATATACCTTTTGTTGATTTATTTTTTTGTTTTTATTATTAATTTCAATAAAAAAAATTATGAATATGGGGTTTTATTAAAAAAATGTATACTTTTTATCAAAAATACATACACACACATATCGTCATACAAAATGCAAAGGGCCTATCACCATTTAAAAAAATGTTTAGGAGTTTAGGATAGATAAAAAACTTAATAAAATGTCACTGTGATAATCACATAACAACGATTTTTTTCTGGTTAATATCGTAACAAATTATTAAAAGTTTACTTATTATTAAGTTTCTTTGCGCTCCTAAAAAATTTTTAAACATGATAATAGTCTCTTTTGCATTTTATACCTATGACGATTTATCTGTTTTTAAATATTTTGAAAATTTTTTTTCATTTTATTTTTATATTTTACGGAATTTTTGTGAAAAAATGTTAACTATTTGACTAAGCACGTTAATTTCCCCGCTTTTTCTACGAAAAATTGGAGTTACCTAGTTATTCCGAGTTTTTGGAATAACCTAGTTCTTCCATACGGCCACAGATTTGTCTTTGCGCACTTACATGAGATTCTTCTATGTTATTCTTAACGTCATAATTCATGCTGCTTTGGGAAGAGCAAGGTTCTGAGGTATTGGTAAGGAACTTCATCTGGTCGAAGTACCATAGGGTTGGCTCACTAACATCATCTGCACCGGCACCACTTTTTCCAAAATCATTTAGTTTTTTTAATTCCTTTCGGAAGTTTGTACGAAGTGAATTGAATTTTTTTATTAATTCAGTCTTATCAGCCTTAGGAAATCTTTCTTTATATTTTAAAAGAAGGCTATCATATTGTTGGTTTTTCTTTTCCCGATTGGAATAATCTTTGTATTTCACAATGCCGGCAGAGTTTCATACATTTCAATGCACTCCAAAAGAAATTGTCTTTCCTCCATTTTTTGGGTCATTTTTACTTAAATTGTTTTCCCGTGTTTATTTAAAATATTTGTTTTTATATAAAATTTTTTTTATTCGAATTTAATAATTAAAGTATAACTTTACAATTTTAGTAAAAATTAAAATATCCACAACACAAAAAATGTCTTTACCCAAACTAATGTTTTCTTTAACAAAACTAAGTTGTTTTGATGTTTTTGCGGGAAAACAACATTAAACAATGTTGCCAACACATTTCACAGTATATTGCACTTATTTTCGTTGTGCAATAAAAATCAAAAGTCTTTTGATTTTTGCCAATATATTGTTCAACCTTCGAATATCACATACAAATTAGCGATATAATTGTACAACACGCAAAATGGAACAATTTTATTGCAAGTGTATGAGCCGCTTAACGTAGACAGCATTATTTTGTATATATTTATAATTGCCGGCAGTAATTGAAGCACAGCCGCGACTAACGTTTTTAGTGAAAAAATAATTATTTTTCAGGAGAGCAAAAAGGAGTTTTTACAAGGCTGAATTAATGATTTTTTAATTTTTTTTTATTATCAAAAATAATGGTAAAAGAACTTTTTTAATTTTTTTAGCTTTTCGACCTTTTTTATTATAATTTATAATATAGATAATTTGTTTAAGCTAGAGCTCTGTTATAAGCCTTTAAATTCTTTTTATTTCAATATTTCGACATCCTTCAGGTGTCATCTTCAGAAATCAAGAGTCACAAAAATACAACAACAATTACTTTTAAATTAATTTTTTAAGCTTGAGGCGGGCCTTTTTATATAAAAATATTCCCCCTATTATGTAATTTCTTATTGTTGTCACATCAAGTCGACGAATACATCATTCCGATGTTAAATTGGTATTTTATAAGCAAGTTGTGTAGACGTCGACTAATTATGGAAAATCTGACAAAAAAAATCCCATTTCCAATTATTTTTCCATTATTTTTGTCTTTAACATTATAGCTCATTTTTTAACGCTATTTATGATATTCTGACATTTGTTTTTTAACCGATCTAGCGATTTCATATAAATTTTAGAGTTTGTTTCCAATTTTAAATTTTTCGCGGTAAGATTTATCTTTTTCTGTAGGTTTTCTGATTCTTTATAGCTTTAATGATTATTATCAAACATAAGACTTTGATATCATGCCGTAAGCAAATTTTTGCTCATTTCTCATAATTAAGCAATTTTAACCAAATTTTTGTCATTCCTTATAGTTTTAGGGACATTTAATCCAATTTATGGCTTGTTTGAAATATTACAAATTTTCCGCGAATTTTCGCTATTTTTACAAAGTTTTCCTAATTTTCGCAATTTTTGCGCAGTTTTGTTGCTCTTTGAGGCAAAAAATTAAATAAGTTTTATTTTTAAAACTTTTCTTCTTTTTTTATCGTAGCTGTAAGATATAAAATTAAAATATTTTGAATATAAGTAAAAAATTAGTCAAGCTCGAGGCCAGTGTATTTTTGTAAATAAAAATTCCTTTTTTATTTATTTCCAATATTTCGATCTTCTTTGAAGATCATCATCAGGGATTTCTTTTCCTTAAATTCAAGAACAATAAAACATGATTACATCATAATTACAAACAAATAAATAACAACAACATATATATAAAAAAGCATATCCAAACTCACAGTGAATTTTTTATAAACACAAAAACTTAAAAATATGTTGTTTACACGTCGACATCTAGACTTGCACTAAACTTAAAAATTCTTATTGCAGTTTGCTCTTATTTACTAAGCCTCTGTAGTTATTGGCACACGAACACTCTACGTCGCTCTTGAAGTTTACACTCTTTTTTGTTGCTATAATGTGAAGCATTTCCAGAGTATATCGACGTTTGTAATTTGGCTCTGTTTGTAACACACCAAGGCCCATCTATCAGGTCTGCTTACTTGTACAAAAACAAAAAACGTTTCTTTTTAGTTGTCAAAAATTTACTACCACATATACAAAGCAAAAGGAAAAAACGTTTATGTGTTGCATACCATAAACGTAAACAAACGTATAAATGCACATGTAAGCAAAATGTTAACAACTTTTGACAACTAAAAAGAACATAAACAGTGATCATCAGGCTTCTTGCGCAGACCTTTTCAATGGGCCTTGTAACACACTAACATTGTTAAAGTCAGGCGAGTGTTAATTTTCGACACAGTGGTTCACAAGTGCTGTTTTTGGTGTGTCTCTACTGAGTTTAAATTTTTGATCAGATTTATGGCCTGAGATTCTAGATTTTAGTTTGTTTTTTGTGGTTCCAATGTACACTTTATCACAACTTTCGTTTAAATTTCCAATACAGGGTATATTATATATTACATTTGATTTTTCCATGTTCTGAATTTTATCTTTTGTTTTACTGTATATTTTTGAGAGATTGTTGTCCGTTTTGTGTGCTATTCTAAAGTTTTCACCATTAAAAAATTTTGATTTTTCAAACCTCTCTGATACTTCGGGTACATATATTAGGGATTTGTAATTTTTGGGTATGTCAGTAACTTTCGAACTATTTACATTTTTATTTTGATAGTCACGAATTAGATTATTCGTGAGTTTTTCAGGAAAATTGTTGTCAAGAAGTATGTTTTTAATTTTTCTTATATTATTTTTGTGGAATTCCAAGTCACTCAGATTCAACACTCTTATTATTAAGTTTTTAGCCGTATTAATGATTACTCTTTTTGGATGTTTTGAAAAATAGTTAATAATTCTACCGGAAGAGGTCGGTTTTTGGACAGAAACATGCGTTACCAGTAACAAAAAGAGAATTCCCTATGCTAAAATTCATAACAGATGGAGAAGATTTTATACAAACAATACAAGAAAAAGAAGACCAGGAAACAGCTAGGACGAGATTTACATTTATAATTGACAATCACTTGAATAAGCTTAAAATGAACAACAGGGACAAATACACACTAAAGATAATGGAAAAAGCAAGAAAGTTTATAAATACGAATAAGCATATTTTAGTTTTAAACGCCGATAAGGGTAATGTTACAGTAGCTATAGAGAAAGAGAATATGATATGAGGATGAAGAATATTATAGGAGACATGATGACATATCAGAGATTAAATAAAGATTTAACGAGCGGACTTCAAAAAACTAATAATGATTTAGTGGAAGAAATGTTTAAACACAACATTATTTCGGAGAGGGAAAAAAGGAGACTTAAAACTGAAGTGGCTGTAGCTCCAAGGATATATGGGCTCCCAAAAATACACAAAGAAAATTACCCATTAAGACCCATATGTTCATCTATCAATTCCCCATCAAGTGAACTCTGTAAATATATCACTGTGATATTAAAAAGAATTACGGAAAATTCGAAATATAACGTTAAGGATTCGGTGCAATTTAGGAATAAGATAAAAGATTTGACTGTACATGACGATGAAAGATTAATTTCGTTTGACGTGGTTTCTCTGTTCCCCAGTGTCCCTGTTGATTTAGCTTTAAAAATTATTGAAGAAAAATGGGAGGAAATAAAACAATTTACAAATATGACAAAGGAATTGTTTCTGCGTATTGTGAAATTTTGCATAAAGGACAATAGGTATTTTAAATATGATGATAAAATATTTACTCAAAGAAAGGGTCTACCGATGGGATCACCAGCGTCGCCAATAGTTGCAGATATTGTAATGGAGAAATTGCTGGAGACTGTGTTTGAAAAGTTACCAGAAAAACCAAAAATTTTGACGAAATATGTGGATGACATCTTTAGTATAGTAAGGGAAAGTGCAATTGAGGAGATAATGACAAATTTAAATAGTTTTCACCATAATATTAAGTTTACAGCTGAGAAAGAGAAAAATTTTAGATTACCATATCTGGATACCGTGGTAATCAGAGATGGAAACATCTTAAGAATGGATTGGTACCAAAAACCGACCTTTTCCGGTAGAATTATTAACTATTTTTCAAAACATCCAAATAGAGTAATCATTAATACGGCTAAAAACTTAATAATAAGAGTGTTGAATCTGAGTGACTTGGAATTCCACAAAAATAATATAAGAAAAATTAAAAACATACTTCTTGACAACAATTTTCCTGAAAAACTCACGAATAATCTAATTCGTGACTATCAAAATAAAAATGTAAATAGTTCGAAAGTTACTGACATACCCAAAAATTACAAATCCCTAATATATGTACCCGAAGTATCAGAGAGGTTTGAAAAATCAAAATTTTTTAATGGTGAAAACTTTAGAATAGCACACAAAACGGACAACAATCTCTCAAAAATATACAGTAAAACAAAAGATAAAATTCAGAACATGGAAAAATCAAATGTTATATATAATATACCCTGTATTGGAAATTTAAACGAAAGTTGTGATAAAGTGTACATTGGAACCACAAAAAACAAACTAAAATCTAGAATCTCAGGCCATAAATCTGATCAAAAATTTAAACTCAGTAGAGACACACCAAAAACAGCACTTGTGAACCACTGTGTCGAAAACAAACACTCGCCTGACTTTAACAATGTTAGTGTGTTACAAACAGAGCCAAATTACAAACGTCGATATACTCTGGAAATGCTTCACATTATAGCAACAAAAAAGAGTGTAAACTTCAAGAGCGACGTAGTGTTCGTGTGCCAATAACTACAGAGGCTTAGTAAATAAGAGCAAACTGCAATAAGAATTTTTAAGTTTAGTGCAAGTCTAGATGTCGACGTGTAAACAACATATTTTTAAGTTTTTGTGTTTATAAAAAATTCACTGTGAGTTTGGATATGCTTTTTTATATATATGTTGTTGTTATTTATTTGTTTGTAATTATGATGTAATCATGTTTTATTGTTCTTGAATTTAAGGAAAAGAAATCCCTGATGATGATCTTCAAAGAAGATCGAAATATTGGAAATAAATAAAAAAGGAATTTTTATTTACAAAAATACACTGGCCTCGAGCTTGACTAATTTTTTACTTATTTAAAATACGAAAGGTCGAATAAGAATAACTTTGATATTTTGAATATAGTATAAGGTAACCTTCGAAAGGAAATAATTCCCAGTTTTTATTTGTTAAAATTGTTGAGTTAAATACAGTAGATAGGTAATGGGGATCTTGGACTGTGTCCGGTTCCGATAATGTGAAAAGGAATGTGTGGTGTAATGGATTATCCAAGTTCCGAACCATTTCCGGTATACGATCAGATGAGGTGAAAATGTATAACAGTTTGTCCACTTATACATAGATAACGCTGATTGTGAAGTTCAGCTTTTTAGACTTAGATGGCGCATACATTTATTTCATTTCCGATAGGATTTTAAAAATTTTGTGAAGAAAATACCAACAAAATGGGTATTTTGAGGGGATTTAAGCGTTGATTTGAATATTTATTTAGGGTTTTTAAAAGTTTTGTGAAGAAAATACCAACAAAATGGGTATTTTGAGGGGATTTAAGCGTTGATTTGAATATTTATTTAGGATTTTAAAAATTTTGTGAAGAAAATACCAACGAAATGGGTATTTTGAGGGGATTTAAGCGTTGATTTGAATATTTATTTAGGATTTTAAAAATTTTGTGAAGAAAATACCAACAAAATGGGTATTTTGAGGGGATTTAAGCGTTGATTTGAATATTTATTTAGGATTTTAAAAATTTTGTGAAGAAAATACCAACAAAATGGGTATTTTGATGTAAACTCTATTTTAAGCTTTAATGTAAACTCTATATCTTTTTAAAATTTATTTTAAGCAAGTTCTGAAACTTTTTGATGTGGTGAAGTTTATTTTTTTTTTAACTTATCCTAGTTCCGAGCCAGTTTGAGAAATTTATTTTATTGAAATTTATTTTTGTGTGGTAAGATTTTGGTGAAGTTTATTTTTTTCACCACTTATCTTAGTTCCGAACCATTTGTGAAATTTATTTTATTGAAATTTATTTTTGTGTGGTAAGATTTAGGTTTGATCTCATTTTAACAGTGATTCTAAACAGTTTAATTTTATCAAAACTATCGAAGCCAAAATCGACAAAATAGAAAATAAAAGTTCAAAATTATGGTATAACCGGTATCTTTTCACATCAATTTTATAATCCTCAAGTAAAAAAACAAGTTTGCGATTCTTTTAAAACAGTTTTTAGAATTAACACAATAGTCAAAGAATTTAAATTTAGTTTTGTTTTCTTCTTTGTATTAAGAAATATTTTGTTCCCGTTTATGCTGGCATTATGTTATTATTATTTGCAGTTTGTTTTCCTCCATAATATAACGTCTCCTAAGAAAATTTAAAAAGAATTTGTATTTTGTAATAAAATGCTGACGATGTGTCAGCATGTTTGTTTACATTAATCTGATGAAGAAATCTTTTTGTTATATTTACGAAGCATAAACACGATTGAGCGTGTTAGAATGTATAATTTGTTTATAAAACAAAACATTAATTGCAGTTTGTTTTCTTGCCCTTCTTAAAAGGCTTAGTGGTTCTAATATTGCATCACATTTCGAAAATAATTTTTAATGGCTGAACATATCCATGTATAAATAGCGTATACAATTTATTTCAACAACAAGTATATTGTGATTTATCGTGGAGTTCAAATAGTATTTTTAATAATTGCGGTTGAAATAATGAAAGAAAAAAATTTAAAATGGTTAAAGATCTAAAATCCGATTGCAATGAAGATCAGCATTTAAAACAATCTTCATTTACGCCACGCTATAGCATGACTGATATTTTCCATAGAGAAGATGAACGTTTAAAAACTTTTACATGCTGGCCATTATTGTAACGATATTTTTGAAAACTATTGTAAAAAGTTAGAATAAAATATATATATATACACATATAAAATTAATTTGTTATCATTATTCTGAGCACTTGTAGTGCTTTAAAGTTATGTGTTAACAGATTTGTTTACCGAAATATTTGTAAATATTTCTACCTACTTGGCCAAGTGCTCTTTTACTCTGTATACACATAAGCCAAACAATGAATTGTTTACACAAGACATGTGGCTGTATAGTACAAGTACAGGAGTACGACGATTTTTCTGGCGAACGCTTTCGCACATATTTACATCGATGTGAAGCTTGTGTTTCGACAGATGACTCGCATGTAAAAGAATGTAATCTATCGATATTTGAGAAACGAGAACAACATCTGCTTGAGCTCGAGGCAATAGAGACGGATCACAGTAATATCAAACCGATCAAATACCTCTTGGACGATATAATCGCAAGTCAGGGTCTGTGTTCCAACAAATACAACTATCAGTTCTACAGGCAGGTGATAATTAAAGATGGCATTTTGTCGAGAGTATTGCACATCATTAAAATAAACAATCGCTACTACTGTGATGCCGACATAGTGGATCGGGGTAATTTTTATTTACTATTTAAAAATTTGGGATCTTGGTGGTGTAATGGATGATAAAAGAAATATTATGGAAGATAGAATAAATACTAGAGCTTGGGGTCACTTTAGAGATAGAAATGACACTCATATGGAAATTGAATAATAATACTAATCTTTTGTTTATTACTATTGAGATAGCAGCGGTTAATAATAACATAAAAATAAAAGGCTTTTGTTTTTTATACTTATTAAAATAAATTTTATTATTTTATATACATATATAAGATTACATCTAAATACATTTATTCTTATACAATAACCATTAAAATATATATATTTATTAATTAGTTTCTTAAAAATAATGTGTATGTAACTGTATTTAAATTAATAATAGTTATCTTTAAAGAAAAAAAGTTAAAATATAAGATTTAAAAATTAAAAAAATTATATATTATATATAGTAAAATTATATTTGAAACATAAACAAAAATTGTAAAATTGTGGCTTTTCTTAACGTATTTTACTTGTAGATTTGTAACTTAAAGTTTTGAGAAATGGGCCCCTGTTTAAAAACGTATGTTGAAACAATATTTATACATACAATTATTTCCAAATGATAAACGAAAAAAACTATATTCAGTACCCCAGTTTGGTAGAAACCAGAGAACAGCTTTATGCAATTGAAAAAAAAATCGCATTTAATCAACTGCAACAAATACACTCGCTTGCGGACATACAATGAAATTTCCTCAACCGCAAATATTCGCTGCTGGTTTGCAGTCATTCAAATAACGCACATCGTGCTTTGTTATTTATACAATCGTTAGCTTCGTTTTTTAATAAAGATGTTTTTGTGTTCGGTTCGAAAATGATTGTTTTGGTACAGAAAAAAAAATACAAACAAAAAAGCCAGAAATCAAGCAATCTTACTCATGGATTTATTCAGCATTAACTATGTAGTACAAGAAAAAAAATTGAAATCAAACTAAACACACATACATATGTAGGTACACACAATTTCCATAGAAACAGACTTTTTTTCATTTTAAAAAGTACAGTAGTAGTAGTAGTAGGTATGTACAATGTATTTTTGTTATTGTTGTTAATTTGGAAAAAGCGTCTCATCGAGTGGTTTATTGTTGTTGTTAATGTAAACAAAAGTATAAGAATGTGTTCTTTTGAATTTACTCAGTTGTGTTATATTGCGTAAGCAACAAAAATGCAAATAAAGCACTTTCAATAAAAAACGAATAAATGCAAAAATAAAATGTGTACGAAAGGATGTAAAAATTACCAACGTTGAACTTTGTTTTGCATGTATAGAGTTATTGTAAATTTTAGCGTATGAATAAATCAACAAAAATAGTGAATTTTGAGGTTCTCTGGTAGAAACCTAAAAATTTAACAAATTTTAAAAAAATAAGATATAGGAAAATATATTAAACAATATTAATACTTACAATGGACGAGAAAACAACAGTACTACCTAGGGTTCCCAACTTTTTTTGTTACAACTAAAGTACATTAATTATTAAAGGTTAAGAAAAAAAAGTACACAGTATAAATATAAAGTACAATTACATAATTTCTTTTTATACCCTTCACCGAAGGTAAGAGGGTATATATAACTATGTCATTCCGTTTGTATGTTCCACAATATTGATCCTACACCCTATAAAGTATATATATTCTGGGTCCTTATGAAAAGCGAAGTTCAAATCCGGTTTTCCGTCTGTCCGTGTGTATGTTGAAATGGGTTTTCCGAAAACCCCAGAAATGATGTGGACTAGGTTGATGTAAATTTATGTCACATATACTCCGTTTAAGTTTGCTATTGAAATTCAGCCAGATCGGTCCAAAAATTACTGAGATATGAGCAAAAAAACACGACTACCTCTTAATTTTTCCAAAAATCCCTTGTTGTTGTATTTTTTTATTTCCGTATATCTTGAGAACGGCAAAAGCCAAAGTTTCCAAATTAGGTACACACATTTAGGTTGCCAATACACACCATCCTACAAAATGTGGGCGGGATTGGAGAAGTGGGCACCCGTACCAAAAATTTTAGGGCTGCTATACGTCCTATGGATATGACTTATATACCAAAATATCGGAAATTTCTAGTAGAACATATTTTATAAAGAACTCGGAAAAATCGGTTCAGATACAAAAAGTTATGACCAAAATCTTTTTTTAAATACCCTCTTTCGGGAACCATAGATCTCCCCGAGTCCAAGCTTTATAACTCAAGTAAATGGTAAATTTCTTCTTAAACACGTCGGTATATAAATCTGTCAAATCGGTTAAAAAATGGCAGAGTTACAACCGAAATACTGAATCCCCAAAAATTACTCTTTTTTATAATTAATTTTCTTAAAATATATGTATACAAGTATATATAAATGTTTATATATAAATATAACTCAAGTAAATGGTAAAATTCTTCGGTATATAAAAATATCAAATCGGTTAGATAATGGATAATTTATGAGCAAAATACTCCAAAAATGGGCTAAAAAACATCAAAATTTTTATAAAAACCTAAATTTTAGGGCTGCCATATGTCCTATGTATATGAATTATATACCAAAATTTCGGAAATTTGTATGAGTTATAACCGAAATACTGGGGTCTAATCACCGCATACGATATCGAGCAAAATGCATCGAAATTATTTATTTTGGTATCTTGAAACTCGATATCGAATGAAATTAATTGAATTTGAAATAATAGCATACGACATCGAGTAACTCGACATTACATTTATCGAGTTTTCATTCGATACGCCAGTGTCTATCGCATGCAAAAAAATGCAATAGTTTATTCGATACGATAGTATCGAATGCTGTGATAAGACCCCTGAATTCCCGAAAATTACTCTTTTTATACCCTTCACCGAAGGTAAAAAAGGTATACACCGTATAAAGTATATATATTCTGGGCCCTTATGAAAAGCGAAGTTCAAAACCGGTTGTCTCTTATTTTAAAAAAAAATATTTACCAGTTTTATTTAGTTTTTGTCTAGTTGCTCTGTATTCTGCTCGCAAAATGGTGAAGGGTATATAAGATTCGGCACAGCCGAATATAGCACTCTTACTTGTTATTGTTATATTTAAAAACGTTTTTTTTTTTGCTTTTCGCAAGTTTTAACAAACAATTACACTGTGCTAGAATTTTACACTTTTTTTTGAGACAAGCCGGGCAACTGGCGCTTTAATCAATTCGGGTACGCTGAATCCAATACTGGTTCAGTGTATTGAAATTAGTAAAAAAAAAACGAAAATCCGCAATAAAATTTCCTTTAAACGTTAAATTTTTTTCTAACATGCGCAGTCGTTTTAGAAACATGTTTTTTTTTTTGGCAACCAAAAATATTTTTTTAGCGACATTTCGCAAATTTTGTTTGTTAAAAATCTATAAAAAATTACAGCTATGCTTCTAATTTTTTCCAGACACATATCACAAAAGTCGAAAAATTTTAATTAAATTTAAGAATTTCATAAAACGCAATATTTGTGTGGGAGCCCCCTTAAGAAGTGGTGATAAGGGGCAAGTATGTCTCAAGAAATTGTTAAGGCGACTTCTTGGCTGTTGTGGTGTACGTTTTCTTTAATATATTTCTAGGAATTGAAATTTTGAAATTTTGTTTTAAATGTTAGTAAAACGAGTCACTTTTGTGCTCGCGATCTAAAAGCAGGCAGTAATTTGAAAGAGTTTTGCACTCGTGTTTTAAAAACAGGCAGTTATTGTACTCAAACAAAACAAACAAGTGAATAGTGCTGTCTGATAATTTTTTTTTTAGAAAAATCGTCCTAACAATATCAAAATATGGCCCTGACTTTTTCTAAAAAAAACTTGTATAATAAGTATTTTAATTTTATGACTAATAAAACCCTGACTAATATAACCTGAAACTATTTTGAATTCTAGATAAATCTAATCATGCGAAATAAAGTATTTTCGCGTGCTTTATTATTCTCATAAAGTATAGAGTACAATTAATCGAAATAACGTACAATACTTTATTATAAAGTACGGTTGGCAAGCCTAGTACTACCCCAGTTTGGTGGTGAAAAATTGAAAATTCAATTAGTACCCTAGTTTGGTGAAAACTTAAAAATTAAAAAAAAAATTTTAAAAAGATGAGATTTAGGAAAATATGTTAAACAATATTAAAACTTACAATGGACGAAAAAACAACAGTCAGTACCCCAGTTTAGTGACGAAAATGGAAACGACAATCAGTATCCTAGTTTTGTGGAAACCTAAAAATTCACAAAAAAAATTTAACACATTTAAAAAAGATAAGTTATAGGAACATATATTAAACAATATTAATACTTACAATGGACGAGAAAACAACAATACTACCCCAGTTTGGTGGTGAAAAATGGAAACTTCAATTAGCACCATAGTTTGGTGGAAAAATAAAAATTAAAAAATTTTTTGCAAATTTAAAAAAGCCAAGTTATAGGAAAATATCTTAAACAATATTAAAACTTACAATGGACGAGAAAACAACAGTACTACCCCAGTTTGGTGGCGAAAAATGGAAACGTCAATCAGTACCCTAGTTTGGTGGAAACCTAAAAATTAAAAAATTTAACAAATTTAAAACAGATAAGTTATAGGAACTTATGTTCAAACAATATTTATACATACAATTATTTCCAAATGATAAACGAAAAAAAACGATAGTCAGTACCCCAGTTTGGAGGAAACCTAAAAATTAAAAAAATTTTTAACAAATTTTAAAAAGATAAGTTATAGGAAAATATGTTAAACAATATTGAAACTTACAATGGACGAAAAAACAACAGTCAGTACCCCAGTTTAGTGGCGAAAATGGAAACGACAATCAGTATCCTAGTTTTGTGGAAACCTAAAAATTCACAAAAAAAAATTTAGCACATTTAAAAAAGATAAGTTATAGGAACATATATTAAACAATGTTAATACTTACAATGGACGAGAAAACAACAGTACTAACCCAGTTTAGTGGCGAAAATGGAAACGTCAATCAGTACCCTAGTTTGGTGGAAACCTAAAAATTAAAAAAAAAAAATTTAACAAATTTCAAACAGATAAGTTATAGGAACTTATGTTCAAACAATATTTATACATACAAATTTGTCCAAATGATAAACGAAAAAAAACGATAGTCAGTACCCCAGTTTGGAGGAAACCTAAAAATTAAAAAAATTTTTAACAAATTTTAAAAAGATAAGTTATAGGAAAATATGTTAAACAATATTGAAACTTACAATGGACGAGAAAACAACAGTACTACCCCAGTTTGGTGGCGAAAAATGGAAACGTCAATCAGTACCCTAGTTTGGTGGAAACCTAAAAATTAAAAAATTTAACAAATTTAAAACAGATAAGTTATAGGAACTTATGTTCAAACAATATTTATACATACAATTATTTCCAAATGATAAACGAAAAAAAAACGATAGTCAGTACCCCAGTTTGGAGGAAACCTAAAAATTAAAAAAATTTTTAACAAATTTTAAAAAGATAAGTTATAGGAAAATATGTTAAACAATATTGAAACTTACAATGGACGAAAAAACAACAGTCAGTACCCCAGTTTAGTGGCGAAAATGGAAACGACAATCAGTATCCTAGTTTTGTGGAAACCTAAAAATTCACAAAAAAAAATTTAGCACATTTAAAAAAGATAAGTTATAGGAACATATATTAAACAATGTTAATACTTACAATGGACGAGAAAACAACAGTACTAACCCAGTTTAGTGGCGAAAATGGAAACGTCAATCAGTACCCTAGTTTGGTGGAAACCTAAAAATTAAAAAAAAAAAAATTTAACAAATTTCAAACAGATAAGTTATAGGAACTTATGTTCAAACAATATTTATACATACAAATTTGTCCAAATGATAAACGAAAAAAAACGATAGTCAGTACCCCAGTTTGGAGGAAACCTAAAAATTAAAAAAATTTTTAACAAATTTTAAAAAGATAAGTTATAGGAAAATATGTTAAACAATATTGAAACTTACAATGGACGAGAAAACAACAGTACTACCCCAGTTTGGTGGCGAAAAATGGAAACGTCAATCAGTACCCTAGTTTGGTGGAAACCTAAAAATTAAAAAATTTAACAAATTTAAAACAGATAAGTTATAGGAACTTATGTTCAAACAATATTTATACATACAATTATTTCCAAATGATAAACGAAAAAAAAACGATAGTCAGTACCCCAGTTTGGAGGAAACCTAAAAATTAAAAAAATTTTTAACAAATTTTAAAAAGATAAGTTATAGGAAAATATGTTAAACAATATTGAAACTTACAATGGACGAAAAAACAACAGTCAGTACCCCAGTTTAGTGGCGAAAATGGAAACGACAATCAGTATCCTAGTTTTGTGGAAACCTAAAAATTCACAAAAAAAAATTTAACACATTTAAAAAATATAAGTTATGGGAAAATATGTTAAACAATATTAGTACTTACAATGGACGAGAAAACAACAGTACTAACCCAGTTTAGTGGCGAAAATGGAAACGTCAATCAGTACCCTAGTTTGGTGGAAACCTAAAAATTAAAAAAAAAAATTTAACAAATTTAAAACAGATAAGTTATAGGAACTTATGTTCAAACAATATTTATACATACAATTATTTCCAAATGATAAACGAAAAAAAACGATAGTCAGTACCCCAGTTTGGAGGAAACCTAAAAATTAAAAAATTTAACAAATTTAAAACAGATAAGTTATAGGAACTTATGTTCAAACAATATTTATACATACAATTATTTCCAAATGATAAACGAAAAAAAAACGATAGTCAGTACCCCAGTTTGGAGGAAACCTAAAAATTAAAAAAATTTTTAACAAATTTTAAAAAGATAAGTTATAGGAAAATATGTTAAACAATATTGAAACTTACAATGGACGAAAAAACAACAGTCAGTACCCCAGTTTAGTGGCGAAAATGGAAACGACAATCAGTATCCTAGTTTTGTGGAAACCTAAAAATTCACAAAAAAAAATTTAACACATTTAAAAAATATAAGTTATGGGAAAATATGTTAAACAATATTAGTACTTACAATGGACGAGAAAACAACAGTACTAACCCAGTTTAGTGGCGAAAATGGAAACGTCAATCAGTACCCTAGTTTGGTGGAAACCTAAAAATTAAAAAAAAAAATTTAACAAATTTAAAACAGATAAGTTATAGGAACTTATGTTCAAACAATATTTATACATACAATTATTTCCAAATGATAAACGAAAAAAAACGATAGTCAGTACCCCAGTTTGGAGGAAACCTAAAAATTAAAAAAAATTTTAACAAATTTTAAAAAGATAAGTTATAGGAAAATATGTTAAACAATATTGAAACTTACAATGGACGAAAAAACAACAGTCAGTACCCCAGTTTAGTGGCGAAAATGGAAACGACAATCAGTATCCTAGTTTTGTGGAAACCTAAAAATTCACAAAAAAAAATTTAACACATTTAAAAAATATAAGTTATGGGAAAATATGTTAAACAATATTAGTACTTACAATGGACGAGAAAACAACAGTACTAACCCAGTTTAGTGGCGAAAATGGAAACGTCAATCAGTACCCTAGTTTGGTGGAAACCTAAAAATTAAAAAAAAAAATTTAACAAATTTAAAACAGATAAGTTATAGGAACTTATGTTCAAACAATATTTATACATACAATTATTTCCAAATGATAAACGAAAAAAAACGATAGTCAGTACCCCAGTTTGGAGGAAACCTAAAAATTAAAAAAAATTTTAACAAATTTTAAAAAGATAAGTTATAGGATAATATGTTAAACAATATTGAAACTTACAATGGACGAAAAAACAACAGTCAGTACCTCAGTTTAGTGGCGAAAATGGAAACGACAATCAGTATCCTAGTTTTGTGGAAACCTAAAAATTCACAAAAAAAATTTAGCACATTTAAAAAAGATAAGTTATAGGAACATATATTAAACAATGTTAATACTTACAATGGACGAGAAAACAACAGTACTAACCCAGTTTAGTGGCGAAAATGGAAACGTCAATCAGTACCCTAGTTTGGTGGAAACCTAAAAATTAAAAAAAAAAAATTTAACAAATTTCAAACAGATAAGTTATAGGAACTTATGTTCAAACAATATTTATACATACAAATTTTTCCAAATGATAAACGAAAAAAAACGATAGTCAGTACCCCAGTTTGGAGGAAACCTAAAAATTAAAAAAATTTTTAACAAATTTTAAAAAGATAAGTTATAGGAAAATATGTTAAACAATATTGAAACTTACAATGGACGAAAAAACAACAGTCAGTACCCCAGTTTAGTGGCGAAAATGGAAACGACAATCAGTATCCTAGTTTTGTGGAAACCTAAAAATTCACAAAAAAAAATTTAACACATTTAAAAAATATAAGTTATGGGAAAATATGTTAAACAATATTAGTACTTGCAATGGACGAGAAAACAACAGTCAGTACCCCAGTTTGGTGGAAAGCTAAAATTCAAAAAAAATTTAGCAAATTTAAAAATATAAGTTATAAGAAAAAATTTTCAAACAATTTTAATACTTACACTTAACACGGACATTGGGTAGGTACTCTTAACACTTCAACAGTTTTATAACGAATGAAGCGTATTGTATTTTCTGCAAGCTTTGTAAAGTGTTGCTAACAAAAAATAATACCGTTATAATACCCGCTTGGGTATTTATAGAGTACCAAGTACCTTTATAATAGGTTTAAAGTAATTACGAGTTGCCATACTATTCTACATTTGCTTTTTTGTCAAGTTTTTTTTTTTGCTAGTTGTTTGAGTTGAAATGTGTTTTAAATTTATATAAAGTACTAGCTTAACCCGGTGCGCTTCGCTACACTGCTTTTACCAGTTCTTCAGTTGAGAGATATTTAATATATGCATCCTATGGGAGGTATTCAACCCCCTGCGCCTACCCGCTTTATTTTTATGTTCAAAAGTGTAGTATACCATAAGAGTGACTTCTGCAAGGTTTGAACATTCTCACTATAAAAGTTCTTAAGATATGCGATATTACACATTGGCGTCTAATGGGGGGGACCACTTCCCCCGCTGCTATTTAATTTAAATTTTGGGGCTTAGAAGATCCTACTTCGAAAAGTTCAACAAAATGCGTGCAGCGGCTCTTATTAATATTTCTATCTATGGGGGGTACTGCTCCTCCTCTGTCAACCACGCCCATTTTTATATTGAAATTTATATTTTACTATAATAGTAGCTTTAACCACGTTTGAAGACTGTCCGTTTAATAGTTCTTCAGTTGAGCGATATTTAATATATGCATCCTATGGGAGGTATTCCCCCCTGCGCCTACCGCTTTATTTTTATTATCAATAGAGTAGTATACCATAAGGAGACATCTACAAAGTTTGAACATTCTCACTATAACTGTTCTTAAGATATGCTATATTAAACTTTGCCGTCCTATGGGGGAACCACTTCCCCCGCTACTATTTTATTTAAATTTTGGGGCTTAGAAGATCCTACTTCGAAAAGTTCAACAAAATGCGTGCAGCGGTTCTTATAAATATTTCTATTTATAGGGGGTACTGCTCCTCCTCTGTCTACCCCGCCAACTTCTATTGAAATTTAAAGTTTGCCATAATAGTAGCTTTAACCTCGTTTGAAGACTCTCCCTTTAATAGTTCTTCAGTTGAGCGATATTAAAGATATGCATCCTATGGGAGGTATTTTCCCCCTGCGCCTACCCGCTTTATTTTTATTTCCAAAAGTGTAGTATACCATAAGAGTGACTTCTACAAAGTTTGAACATTCTTACTATAACAGTTCTTAAGATATGCGATATTAAACATTGGCGTCCTATGGTGGGTACCACTTCCTCCGCTGATATTTTATTTCAATTTTGGGACTCTGAAGATCCTACTACCAAAAGTTAAACAAAATGGCGTGCAGCGGTTCTTAATTATATTTCTATCTATGGGGGGTACTGCTCCTCCTCTGTCAGCCCCGCCTATTTCTATATTGAAATTTATAGTTTTTCATAATAGTAGCTTTAACCACGTTTGAAGACTCGCCCTTAAATAGTTCTTCAGTTGAGCGATATTTAATATATGCATCCTATGGGAGGTATTCAACCCCCTGCGCCTACCGCTTTATTTTTATTATCAATAGAGTAGTATACCATAAGAGTGACATCTACAAAGTTTGAACATTCTCACTATAACTGTTCTTAAGATATGCTATATTAAACTTTGCCGTCCTATGGGGGGAACCACTTCCCCCGCTACTATTTTATTTCAATTTTGGGGCTTAGAAGATCCTAATACCAAAAGTTCAACAAAATGCGTGCAGCGGCTCTTAAGATATGCTATATTTGATATTGGCATCGAAAAAATAAGTAGCCTATTTTATTTTTAGGGCTCATGTGATGTTACTGTAAAAATTTCAGAATAATCGGTTCAGTAGTTTAGGAGTCTATAAGCCAACAAACAAACAAACATACAAACTATTTTTCATTTTTATATATATAGATTAATTTTACTTTAGCAAAAAAAAAATTAATAAAATTAATATTTTTATACAAAAAAAAGACCTCAATCTTAAACAAATTAATATACATTTAAATAATAAAGTCTAATAAGAAAGAATTTATATTAATAAAAATAATTTTTGCAAGATAGCGCCAGTTTTTACACTGCACCTTCTTCCTTGATTTTTTTCAAATTATGAGTTAACATGAATACGTTTTCCCATGCCTTTAACATAAGCTAAGCAATAAGAAATATTGTTCTGTTATTCTGCCGACGTTATTGCCAACTTGCTGATATATTTATCTTTAGTGTAGACCTAGGGTTAGGGTTATTGCCAGCTGAGATAGGCTGAGATATTTATCTTTAGTGTAGACCGAGTTATTTAATAATAATAATAAAAAAATTTGGTGTTATTTACAAAAAAAAAAAAAAAATGGAAATTGAATTATTAAACCGCAATATAAATAAAGTTGAGTTTCATTTAAACCAACTAAATGAAATTATAGATAGTGTGTTAGCGGGAGGAATGGATTTCGATTGGTTTACGTATCGGGTCGAGAAAGGTAAGTACACACAAAAAAACCATAGGTAAAATTACCTAAAAATCTATATATATAAAAATGAAAAATAGTTTGTATGTTTGTTTGTTTGTTGGCTTATACTATGTTCACACTTTGGGTTTTAAACGCGTTTAAGCAAAATGTTGTAACGTTACTGACTGACTGACTGACTGACTGACTGACTGATTCATCATCGCACAGCCTAAACGCCTGAAGCTAAACACTTGAAATTTGGACCAGAGATTGGTCACTCCCCAAATCGATCCACTAAGACGGGATTTTTGGAAATTCGAATGTTTAGAGGGTAAAAAAGGGTAAAAACGGGAAAATTCGGTAACCTTATATCTTCAAAACTAAAAGAGATACAAAAAAAATTTAATACCTATCGTTGTTCTTTAGAAAAATAAGCGGACAGGTGTCTGGTACTTTTTTGAAATTCGGCCCTATTAGGGAGTAAACGGGTAAAATCTGAATTTTAGTACTTTTTTGACACCCCATCTATCTTTTGAACCAATAAACATAGAAACAAAGTTAATACCACATTCGAAACTTATCAAAAAAATACGAATATAAATTTGGTACTTTTTCGAAATTCGAACATTTAAGGGGTGAAAATCGTAACTATTTTTGGTACTTTTTTTACAAAACATTTTTCTCCATTCATTGACATATTCGTACTAAATTATGGGCTCCCACTTCAATACTGAAATCTTTGATACTTTAATGGGGGAAAAAAATAGTACCAAAAAAAGGAAATTTGATATTTTTCTTTCGCTTTTTGGTTCTACAACTGGTATTTTTTTAATTTCGTTAATATTGGACCTTAAAACATAAGATTCAACATGCAATGTCCTGAGTGGATAAAAATCTATTGCGGAACTTTTTGGTACTTTTTTGTTCTTTATCTGGTACTTTTTGAATTTCCGTTAGTATTGGACCTAGAAACATAAAATTCAAGATGCAATGTCGTGGGTGGATGAGAATCTATAAGAGTGAAATTTTTGGTACTCTTTTTATTTTTTGACTGGTACTTTTTGAATTTCCGTTGGTATTGGACCTAGGAAGATAAAATTAAACATGCAAGGTCCTGAGTGAATGAGAATCTTTCAAAGGACTTTTTGGTACTTTTTTGTTCTTTAACTGGTACTTTTTGAATTTCCGTTATTAATGGACCTAGAAACATAAAATTCAACATGTAATGTCCTGAGTGGATAAGAATCTATGAGGGAACTTTTTGGTACTTTTTTGTTCTTTAACTGGTACTTTTTGAACTTCCGTTAGTATTGGACCTATAAACATAAAATTCACGATGCAATGTCCTGAGTGGGTAAGAAACAATAAGAGGGAAGTTTTTTGTTCTTTTTTGTTCATAAACTGGTACTTTTTGAATTTCCGTTAGTATTGGACCTATAAACATAAAACTTAACATGCAAGGTCCTAAGTGATTGAGAATCTGAGGGATGGCTTCTTGGTACTTTTTTGTTCTGTAACTGGTACTTTTTGAATTTCCGTTATTATTCAACCTAGAAACATAAAATTTAACATGTAATGTCCTGAGTAGATAAGAATCTATGAGGGAACTTTTTGGTACTTTTTTGTTCTTTACTTGGTACTTTTTGAATTTCCGTTAGTATTGGACCTATAAACATAAAATTCACGATGCAATGTCCTTAGTGGGTAAGAAACAATAAGAGGGAACTTTTTGGTACTTTTTTTATTTATTAACTGGTACTTTTTGAATTTCCGTTCGTATTGCACCTAGAAAGAGAAAATTAAACATGCAAGGTCCTGATTGAATGAGAATCTGTTAGAGGGTTTGTGGTACTTTTTTGTTTATTAACTGGTACTTTTTGAATTTCCGTTAGTATTGGACCTATAAGCTTTAAATTTAACTTGCAAAGTCCTGAGTGGATGAGAATCTAAAAGAGGGATCTTTTTGTTACTTTTTCGTTTTTTAACTGGTACTTTTTTTTAATTTTCGATAATATTGGTCTTATGAACATAAAATTAAACCTGCAAGGTCCTGATTGAATAAGAATCTGTAAAAGCGCTTATTGGTACTTTTTAGTTCTTAAACTGGTACTTTTAATATCCGTTACTATTGGACTTAGAAATATAAAATTCAAGATGCAATGCCCGGAGTGGATAAGAGTCTATAAGAGGGAAGTTTTTGGTACTTTTTTGTTCTTTAACTGGTACTTTTTGAATATCGGTTAGTATTGAACCTTGAGACATAAAATTCAAGATGCAATGTCCTGAGTGGATAAGAATCTGTAAGAGGGCTTTTTGGTACTTTTTTGTTTATTAACTGGCACTTTTTGAATTTCCGTTAGTATTGGACCTATAAACTTTAAATTAAACTTGCAAAGTCCTGAGTGGATGAGTATCTAAAAGAGGGAACTTTTTGGTACTTTTTCGTTTTCTAACTGGTACTTTTTTTAAATTTTCGATAATATTGGTCTTATGAACATAAAATTAAACCTGCAAGGTACTGATTGAATAAGAATCTGTAAAAGCGCTTATTGGAACTTTTTAGATCTTAAACTGGTACTTTTTGAATATTCGTTACTATTGGACTTAGAAATATAAAATTCAAGATGCAATGCCCTGAGTGGATAAGAATCTATAAGAAGGAAGTTTTTGGTACTTTTTTGTTCTTTAACTGGTACTTTTTGAATTTACGTTAATATTGAACCTAGCATGATAAAAGTTCAACAAAATGCATGCAGCGGCTCTTAATTATATTTCTATCTATGAGGGGTACTGCTCCTCCCCTGTCAACCCCGCCCATTTTTATATTGAAATTTTCATTTTACCATAATAGTAGCTTTAACCACGTTTGAAGGCTGTCCCTTAAATAGTTCTTCAGTTGAGCTATATTTAATATATGCATCCTATGGGAGGTATTTCCCCCCTGCGCCTACCGCTTTATTTTTATTCTCAATAGAGTAGTATACCATAAGAGTGACTTCTACAAAGTTTGAACATTCTCACTGTAACAGTTCTTAAGATATGCTATATTAAACATTGGCGTCCTATGGGGGGAACCACTTCCCCCGCTACTGTTTTATTTAAATTTTGGGGCTTAGAAGATCCTACTACCAAAAGTTCAACAAAATGCGTGCAGCGGGTCTTAAGATATGCGATATTAAATATTGGCATCCTATGGGGGGTACCAATTCCCCTGCCCCGATTTTGGATTTCAAAATCAACTAACCATCATCACTCCTCCCTGTACCTTCCCTAAAAATTTTATGGCAATCGGTCGAGCCGTTCTCGAGTTATGGAGTGACAATCAAAATGTACACTTCTTTTTATATATATAGATTTTAAAAATACATAATTTAAAAGTTGCAGTGTAAAAAAGTAAAACTATTAAGCGATGTTCCTTTTTTATTGCAAGATCTTTAAGATCCCCAATAAATTTTAAGTATCTTTGGCACTAGATTCATTTAAGTTAACTGAAAGTAATAATATAGACTTTACGAGTAGCGCTGCAAGCTGTCAAAAGTTAAAAACGGCAGTTTCAAAGTATTGTCAACAGAATACGTAGTTGTAGTAGTCGTTGCAGTAGAAGTTAAAGCGCAAAATTCGAAATCTTGAACTTTTTTGCGCGACGTGCACTTTTCAGCATACACTACTACTACAACTATTTTCTTCTGTCCCAGGCCTTATGCTAAACTTCATAATGCTCTGCTAAAAAAGTTCGATGTTGAAAGCTACTTTTTTAAACAAGTTGAAGTTTTAGCATATTTTTGTCTACGTGCACATTAAGCGGCCCATACACATGCAATATTATTGTATACGATATCCGCCATATTATTTCCATTTTGTTCTACATTATGCAATTAATCGCAAAAAAGTTTCATTCATTCAATAAAAAGATGAACATAACCTATGAGATAACATAAACAGCATTGTACAATGTTGCCAACACATTTCACTTTGTGCAATAAAAATCAAAAGTTTTTTGATTGTTGCTAATATATTGTGTCATCTTCGAATATCACATACACATTAGCGATATAATGGTACAATGCGTGAAATTGAACAATTTTATTGCAAGTGTATGAGCTGCTTTAAGATAGTTAAATACATTTACGATAACAGCATTTTTTATTTATCTGCGCAAAAAAAGTGCAAAAGAGATTGCCTAGTTAAACCAAATAACTGGTTTGGTGGCTTTTTCAACACATAAACACACATTTAAAAAAGTATTACAGTAAAGCGGCTCATACATTTGCAATAAAATTGTTCAATTTAACGTATTGAACAATTATATTGTCAATGTGTATTAGACTGGTCATTTCTTGTATGGGATTTTTTTTTTTGTTTTTTTTTTAAATTTAATTGTTTGCGCTGCTTAAAATATGAGGTTTGGTGTAAGAAATCATGATCTAATTTTTCAGGTCAATCCGACGGTGCCTAGCCGTGCCGGGTGGGGCCCAAAGTTCCCCATATTATAAAAAAAAAACATCTTTTCTATCAGATCTTTATAATTACAGTAGTTTTGACTTAACTGCCTTTTGTTTACGTGCACTTTTTACTTAACTGCACAAAATTGATAATTTTTGGAATTATTTTTTTTATTCCATACAAATTCCTTTTTTAAGTGCACTTTCTATACCTGCACATTTAAGATAAATGCACAAAATTTTTGGCATTTTAAAATTATTTTCATAAAAAAAATCAAAGTTAGCTGCACTTTGACTTAACTGCCCAAAATACATATTTTCTGGAATTATTCTTCAAAATCCTTGTTTACGTGCATTTTGTATACCTGCATATTTTTCATATTTTTGGGCAGCTTTAAAATATTTTCATACAAAACATCAAAGTTAGCTGCACACATAAATATCCAATTTAAGCTGTTTGTAAAAGAATAAATCGCAATTATTTTGTTTTTTCCCATACATTTTTATGTTCTAAATCTGTTTTTAATTTATTATTTTTTATTTATTTTTTGACACGCTCGTCTTTAAATCTTGGAATGAACCTTTGGGGACTCTCTGTAAGAATCGTATAACAATTACTGAGCTACCTAAATGAGACCGTTTTTGAAGTATAACAATGCTATTGCCAATACAATTTTAATAAAACGAACCGGCCTAAGGATCTGTAAAAAATGATTTTCCGATAGGATGGTGTTGATTTCGCGACCTTAAGGTTTGTTTTATAGAAATTGTATGAAAATTAGAAGTTTTGACATGAAAAATACGCTTGATGTCCTCGCGACCTTAATAAAAATTTAATAAAATATAAATTTATGTATTAATAAAATAATATTTTTATTCTACTTTTAAATCAAACACTTTACTTTAGCTGCATTTTTGTGCAGGTAACCACAATCTTATACCTGCACATTAAGGCAGGTAAATGCATTTAAGATAACTGCATTTTTGATTTACCTGCACAAAAAATCGTGCAAAGGAGATTGTGCAGCTAAGTCAAAACTACTGTATACTAGTTTAAAAGCCTAAAATCAAAAATATAGCTTCGTTACGATCTTCCGCAGAGAAAGTACTTCAAGTGTGCCAAATTTCAGCTTCC
Organism: Pollenia angustigena; assembly: GCA_930367215.1. NCBI lineage: Eukaryota > Metazoa > Arthropoda > Insecta > Diptera > Polleniidae > Pollenia > Pollenia angustigena. The sequence goes on along the minus strand of OV884061.1, from coordinate 17,505,751 downwards.
TATGTCATCAGATGGATTCAGAAAGTTGCGGAAAGGAAATGACATACATGCAAACATCCTGACATACTAAGAAATTATATATTAAGGAGGTTGCACAACATATATTCGCGTAACGAATAACGAAAAATGCTTTAGCTTATTGAAAAACTAAAAAAAACGAAATTCCGCAAGAAGGGTAAAACGTTTTTCTTATATGCGCAGTCGGTTTAGAAACATAATTTTTTTTTCAGGAAAAAAAATAATTTTTTTATTAAAATTTCGGAATTTTTGTTTTTAAAAATTCATAAAAAATTGAAAAATGCAGCTATGCTTCTAATTTTATACAGTCATATAAAAAACAACATTGCAAACAAAACAAGCCATAAATAATTAAAATCTGTTAACAACTTTTGATTTTATGTATTTACAAAGACGAAAGATTTATATGGCGGCTTAAAAAAATTTTTAATAATAATAATAATTGAGTTTCGAGCCAGCTCTTGACGAGTACGGACGTGTATCAGTGAGTAAGAAAAATAAAAAAAAAAAATAAAAAAAATTCGAAGTGAAAAAAATATTTGTAATAGGTGAAAAAAAAAATATTTGTAATAGCTAAAAAAAATAACAGTAACAAAGGTGCCCGAAGAGATTTGTGAATGAGCCTTTCAAATACTCCCAATAAGGAGAGTAGGCCCAGCACAAATAGCAGAAATGCGTATATTGTGGTAAGCTCCCCGAGCGTGAGCAATGAAAACATTCGATACCCAGAATTAAATAAAAATTATTTAAGTGCAAAAATTGCCAGCGCAACTGGTTTTCCATACAGCAATTTAAGTGCAAGTGTGCCCAACCTGAGCAAGTGTGTTGATCCGACCGTAAATGTGGTTCAAAGTGTGAAGTCGTCTGACCAGAGGAATAATAACGAAAAACCTGGAACATCACGATTAGCATTAATAAATACAGGAGCTGTGCCAAAAAGTACTAAAGTGCAAACAGGCATGGACAGATATATTACAATAACTAAGAGAAAGGCTAGCCCTAGGTCCACCCAACAGGAACGCATGGCCAAACAATACAAAGGCTCTAACGTAGTCTTTTTGCCAACAAATGGTAACAGATTCTCTGTACTATCCATACCTGACGATGAAGAAGCAGAATCAGCACATGGAACAGCCACTAAAGAAGTTAAACCGCCCCCTATCTATCTGCGGGAGCAAACATCAAATAGCATAGTCAACATGTTGATTCAACTGGTAGGTAAGAATAATTTCTACGTCGTTTCTATACGACGCGGGCAAATTCAAGAAACCAAAATTCAAGCCAGTACAGAAACGAACTTTCGTATTATATCAAGACACCTGGACGCAGAAAATAAAAGTTACTATACAACTTGCGCTACCTACTCAACAGAAGAATAACTGTTGAGGAGCCATTAAAACGAAAGGGTCCCTCCCAATGCACAAACTGTCAGGAATATGGGCATACAAAATCATATTGTAAATTGCCTCACGTATGTGTGGTTTGTGGCGACGCTCATAAAACCGCCGAATGTAATCGTTCTAAAGCTGACCCGAATGTTAAGAAATGCAGCAACTGTGGCGAAAATCACACGGCAAACTATAGGGGTTGTAGAGTCTTCTTGCATTTAAAAAAACCTGCTTTAGTTCAAAAATATACTCACTCCCAATATGGTCCGTCACATGCGCCCAGCCAAGCCGCTGGCTCTATTGCTAGTACTTCACAAACAAACAATCAAAACCAATCATATGCCTAAGTCTTAAAAGGAAACCCTAATGCGAAAAATCCCCCGAGTACTTCTAACGCAAAGCAACCTCCAAACGCTAATGTTCCTAGGGAAGGTCTACAAATGCCTTCTGGAAATATGCCTACCTCAATTGAAAATTTAATTCAAACTATGAATAACTTCATGGTCACTATGCAGAACATGTTTCAGGAAATGATGCGAAACCAGAACATGCTCCTGCAAGTTCTACTCAACAAAAAATGAACCAGTTAAAAATATGTTTCTGGAATGCAAACGGGTTATCCCAACATAAACACGAAGTTGCAAACTTTCTTCATAGGCATGAAATCGACGTACTTCTTGTCTCTGAAACACACTTCACTCATAAAAACTACTTTAGGGTAAATGGATACCTTACGTATGACACAAAACATCCCAGCGGACGAGCTTGTGGTGGCGCAGCCATAATTGTGCACAAAAACATTAGACACTTACCATTGCCAGAGTTCGAAGAAGATTGTATCCAGGCCACATCTATAAATCTTACTGATTTCAATCTAACGTTAACATCCGTTTATTGTCCCCCGTGGCACAAAATTGTAAACGATAAATTTCTTAACTTCTTCTCCACATTGGGCCAGAAATTCATTGCTGCTGGCGACTACAACGCTAGACTTATTAGTCCTAGAGGTAATCAGCTATACAATACCGTAATCATAATATGGTTGTGGCTCCTTGATCATAATATGGTTGTCGGTGACAATAATATTGTTAAATGAATCTTAATATGTTTAAAATTTTCTTTTAAAATAGTATGGTTGCAGGTGACCATATTTAAACATGTTTTTTCTCAGGGCGTACTTATTATGACAAAACAATTTTTATATATGTTTATCTTATAAAAAGAGTTTAATATTATTAAAAAAGACGGACTTTTAACAAAAAAAAATCCAATTTTTCTAAAAAACAATTTTTGTTGACAAGACAAAAAATATTATAAAGTGAGATTACAATCACGTAGACTAACAGCCAAAATTCGACAATTTGTTTTTGTTTTAAATGTTTTTTTCTTTGCGAACGTTAACGTTCAAAATCGCTGAACAGGCTGCAAATTCGTGCTACTAGGAAGGGTCACCTGCCTGCTGGTGGCACTGGCGATGATGCTGAGAAAAAGCGATGAAGCTATTGTTGAACGTTTGTCTATAAACATACAAATATTATTATTGTTTTTGGTTCATTGTCCCGATTTAGTTTTTGTTGAATTCAAACAAATTTCTGAAAATAAAACCAAATTAGTATTAATTTATAAATTTTAAAATCTCATTCTCAACATACATTATTCCATGTGGTACCGCCTTTGGTTGTCTATCCAACTTTTTAATTGCAGTAGTTTCCTATTTTTTAAAACCGGAGATTGACGAATCGCTCTTAGACATTCGGCTTGGGAGGGTAGTTTTTTTAATTTATGCAGATTACCAAATATGGAATATGTTGCTTCCATTTCATCCTTACTCCATCTGCAACGCTTTGTTTTCCCAAATGGAGAAGCTAATAAGAATACAATCATTTTAAATAGAAAAATAGAATTAAATATGTGTATATCATAATAAAATACTGTTTATTTAAAACTGCCTAAATAAAAAATTACTGAAAAAAAAAAAAATTAAAAATCTATTTTAATAATAATGTGTAACAGTTTAAAATTGGTACTTATACTCACTACTTCTACGTTTTTTATTGACGATGAACTTGAATTTTTGCTATCTTCTAAACATTTTTCCTCTGATTTAGAATTCGCTTCATTAATAATATTGGAATCTTCTAAGTCATCAATATTGTCTTCTCGGTCATTAATATTGTCTTCTATATTATTACCTTCCATTATATCTATATTTTCATCCTGCTCAATATCTATATTTCCACCTTTCTCTTCATCATCCCCTACAGCAGCCAATAACAATTTAGAAACGCATGTTATTTCAGCGACGGGAATCGACATTCGATAAATGCTTTTGTGTATATCCTTATGATGTCCCATGAAGTTAGCAAGTCTTTCAACGGATGTCCCCTCAACGTTTAGCAATGAAGTATGCGTAGCTATATGTTTCCTTAATGTTGTTCCTCTAAGACTTTCAGGAATTTTCGCACCACATTCTTCAGAAAACTTCTTTAATAACGGGCAAGCTCGATAGTATGGCTTGGTTAATTCTGAAGTTGTTTGTCTACTAAAAATGTATTTGTTCTCGCTCGTTATCCCTGCTTCTGGTCTATATTTCAAAATTAGTTCGACAGCTTTTACGCTCATTGGACAAAGTGACACGCTTACAGTTCTACCAAGTTTACCACGTAGTCTGATTCGTACAAATCGCTTAGCAAATGACATAGATTCTTGGGAAACATTTTTTAGAATATCTTTATCAATGTTGTCAGTTATCACTTCCTTGTTATCAAAATTTTTGATGGTTAGACGTTCGATTTCTCCAGCTCTTCTACGGTTAAATATTTGAATGAATATGAGCGTGTTCTCTACTAATTGTATCCAACGCGACATACGAAATTTTTTCAAAAGTTTTTTCATGGCTTTAATAATATTTTCTTTTAAATGAAGGTACAACGTTTTTATGTCTTCTTTTGAAGGTAATACTACTTTTTTTTATTAGTTTTTGATTAGTTTGATCTTCAATTGCCTTTTTATTTATTAATGTTGGTATCTCTTCTTCCCATAATATAAGAAAATTATCGAGTTGCACTTTTAGGTCTTCACGTTCTTTTTTAATAAGTTCTGCTCTCTGCTTTTTACTAGACTTTTTTATTATCGACCCTAAATTTGTCGCCACCAGAGGTGTTTTGAAACACATTAAAGATTCATCCCAATGAGCAACAATTCGAAGAGCCTTGATGCAGTTATCAAATAAAGTGGGTTTAAAAATTTCTTGAAATTCATTTACTTCGGGGTCCAATTTTTTCAGTTCTAACATAAAGCGACCAAGCAACCTAATATGGGAGCGAATCATATCATACTGATGTTCCAACGAGTACTTTTCAGTTAATTTGTTTGCATATTTTATAACAAGTTCGTCGTACCTGACAGCCCTTGTGACTTCATCATTTCTCAACACTGGAAGTACTTTATATTTTAAAGTGTCATTTGCTACTGGATGAACATAACGCGTTAATTTTCGGCTTTCAATGAAATTAGATCGTGACTTTTTAGAGCAATCGCATTTTATTATATGAACTCGAATAGTTTTTTTTAGAGAAAAATCCTTTGCATTTTTCCAAGTTACGTAGTCATCAACCTTGTTTTTACATTTAGATTGTTGCTGTCTGCTTACAATTAGGACGCCACTATTGTAATTTTTAGAAGTGTTGTGTAAAAAATCTCTTTGTTTTCTTAGTACATTGAGTATATCTAAACGTTCTTTGCTTCTTTTGGGGAAAGCTAAAGCCTTTTTAACCTCCGCTTGGTTTTTATGTTTGAAACACAAGTGTCTACCTATTTTACATTGCAGTTTTTTAGAGAAAAAGCAGAAATGTTTTTTCGATTTTGCTTTAGAATATGGAACAACAACATTCTCAACATTTGGAGGAGCATCTTTCTCTGCACTCGTAGTTTGTTCAATAAGGCGTCTAGAGTTCACAAGATTATCTATACTTGATTGCAATGTAGAGTCAGGCATAAACTCTGAAACGGAACTTTCATCTACGCATGTTGAACTTAATTGTTTAAAACTTCCAAGTGTCTTGCTACATTCTGATAAATTTTTGCTGTTGTTGTTGGAAACTGTTGGTAAATTGTCAGTATCAGTACTATCAGTACAGCCAGAATTATCCAAAGTGCTGGTTCACACAGGTCAAGTTTGACTCTTCAAGTCTCGAGCTTTTAGGAGAGAGGGGTAAAGAGAATGGAAAGGGGTACATACTTGACCGTACCAGTCAGTTTTGTATTTTTCTTTTCTTTTTTCATCCGTAATATAATAAAAAGCTACAAAGTTGAAGGAAAAGAAAACAAAAATTAATTTTGTGCATGAACGTGAACGCAAGTTCAAAAGAAAATTTAAATAAAACTGTTCAAGTAAACTTGACCTGTGTGAACCAGCACAAAGATTCATTAGCTAAAGGATTTGGAATTTGATTTTCACTTTGTGGAAATCTTATTTCTGGGATTATTTTAAGGTTATTAACGCACTTCGTACGCTCATTTATGCAGACGATTGGTTGCCTAAATTGACCACTTTTATACTGATTCTGAAGTTTTTCAGTGACATTAAACGATGTAGTATCAGCATTAGACTTGCTCTCCTTAAAATTAGAATCGAGTTCTATGTTTGAAATTTGCAACTGCTTACTTGAATCTATATTTTGAGTTTGAAAATATGAACCTTTTTCACTATGTTGTAGTGCAAGAATTAGATCGTCACTGATATTAATAGATGATTTGGGATTTAAAGGGTTTTCGGCATTAAAATTGTTTTGTTGTGTTAAAAAATCAGCATTTTTATTTAAGTAGGAAAGCTCATTGGAAGTGGAAGGAGAGACAGTATAACATGACGATGAAGCATGAACACTTTCGGTGTTCTCCTTTGTACTTGATGGACTTGATAACTTTTCTTCCATTTTACGTTTTACTTCAAGAAGATATGGCTTATCATCTAAAATTTAACAAAATTTACAACATAAATTTAGTTCTTTTGTATATCGTTGTTTAGTATTCTCAAAAAAATCATTGAAGATAACAGTGGCAGCAAAAGCGAATCTACTTTTGCACATCTTTGATATATTCATCTATATATAAATCGGCAAAACAAAACAGTTAAGAACACTTTCCTCCTCTGTATGTCAACCAATTTGAACAAAATATACACCATTTGAAAGATATTTACTTACAGAAGTGCAAAATATATATTTTATTCATTTTTGATTTTAATTCATCAATGAATTAGCAAATTTTGAATTAATTCTTTTCACACAAATAAATGAATTTAATGAAATTTGAGTCAATTCAAATGAATAAGACAGAAATGAATTGCAATTCGTTTCCAATTCAAACGAATTTCTTAAAGTGAATTGCAATTAATTTTAAATATTCATTTGAATTAAATTGATTTTGAATTTATTCAAATGAATTAGAAAAATGAATTGCAATTCAAGAGCAGATCTAGGGGGAATTACTAAAATTTACTATTTTTTATTGCAGTTTGAAGTTTTTAATACAAAAAGTAAACAAATTTTCCAATTGTAGTAAAAGTAGTAAGAATTTCGAGTAAACGAACATAGCTTTGACAGCAAAAAATGTTGTTGAGATTCAAAATTGCTAAAATCTTTTAAATTCGATTGAAAAATTAAAAAAAAATAAATTTCTCACAATACACAAACATGAGATTATTTAAACAAGAAATTATTGTTAAACATAATTTTAATAATATTTTACACTAATTGATAAAAATAAAAATTTAAGTTTCTAAAATGTTTCCATTTTGACAGGATTTTCGCCATTACCTAATAATTTCATTCCTACTTTGCCGCTACCTGACAATTCCATTCCAATGCAAAATCAATTCAAATTTCAATCTACTCAGTTCAAATGAGTTGAAAATTAATTGCTAATTCTTTTTTCTAATTCATTTTGAATTAATTCAAAAACAATTAAATTCAAATGAATTGCAATTCACTTTAAGAAATTCGTTTGAATTGGAAACGAATTGCAATTCATTTTACAAATTCATTTGAATTTCATTCAATTCATTTATTTCTGTGAAAAGAATTAATTCAAAATTTGCTAATTCAATGCATCAATGATTCACGAATTAATTAAAAAATGAATGATTCATTTACATTTCTGCTACTAACACATATGCAGAACACATAAATAAAAAATTATGTTAAGTTTTATAGAACTGTCATTTGCTTAAGCAAGGTTCAAAACTTATCGCTCATTCCGTACGGAATCGATGTTTTTTTATTTTATTTTTGTAATTTTAAATGCATTTTTTACAGTAGCTTAAGTTTGTTTATGCGCATTCTGGTTGGGCCTTAAAGTATATTTTTTCAAAGTTTAATTCATTTTTCTAAATGACCCTATTTTATTGTCCATTAAAAAATCATAGATTTAAATGAACTTAAAAATTGTTTTATAAAATTTAGTGAATTTTTTTTAATATAGCAACCAATTTTGCAATAAACTTGAAATAAGTGAACCGATTTCAATGAAATTTTAAACATAGATCCCTTTGCATATAGCCATACATTCTCGAATTTTTTTTTTAATACGGTGGTGCAGGGTATCATATGGTCGGGCTTCACCGACTTTACTTTCTTACTTGATTTTAATGTACTCTGCGGTACTGTAACGTACTTTTTATATTGTTGCTTATATTTTGCTTGATTAAGTTATTTTCTCTCGAATATTACATAGTTGTATTCTAACGATCAAATTCCTCAGTCACAGTCACTTCATACAATAACACTCTTTCTGTAACGTCTTTAACACGTAACGTTACATTACAGCAACTTTTTTTTTGTTGCTTTTTTTAATATAAGTACATAGTTTAGCTATTAAGAATTTCTCTGTATAGTATATTGGAATGAAAGTGATTTTCGATACCAAACATTGTTAATTTCTGCAAATTTTGAGTTTTTACACAAAGTTGTCACTAAATTGTAAACAAAAAAATCTTTCATCGCGTGCCAAAGTTATGGACAGTAAGAAAAATGTCCGGTGTTCCAGGGGATATATATAGGAGACAGGGATGATAAATGAGATATCGTACCAATGAACTTTTAAAATCGTACTTTTTCAGCCCCAATAGTACTAAATATTTTTTAAAAATTTATTTTTAAAAACACAAATGTAATACAACAAAAACAAAAGGTACTTAAAATTCATTTGTGCATTAATTATACATAATAACAAGGTGGGTAAAATTTTTTCGCGTCAAAAGCACATCGCGATTCGATCCCCGGATTTTTCAAAATAGTTAGTTTTCTAAAATATTCAAGAATAGAGGTAAACAAATTGTATTTGATCTGTGCAAAAATCTATTCACAATAGCCGAGTTCAGAGTTTGGTGCAAATGCTCTTGCAAAATATCATAGCTGTTTTGTTAAATCCAACAACAAAAAATAAATTTTCCCTTAGATTTCATAAAAAAGCTACGAAATTTTGCATTTTCGCAGGACTATTTCCACCAAACAATAAACTCCGCTTATATTTATTGGACAGTAAATACTAGTTGCCATTTTATATGTATTATAAATATGCAGGCTTGAAAAATTTGGAAATAGTACCAAATGAGTCACGGGGGTACCAGCGTACTTTTTAGTTTTGAATTGTACCAAAAAAAAGTACAATTGTACCAACTTTATCAACCCTGATAGGAGACAAACTTAATAAAAAATTTAAATCAATTTTATAAAAAAATGAAGGTTTTTGGTACTAAAAGATATTAGGGATAATGTGCGAGGCAAGCAGAAATCGTAAAAACTATACTTCAGAGCAAATACTCAATTTTAAATATGCTCCCTTAACATCTAGAGACGTAGAAAAAACTTTTTCTATGTACAAGAACTCGCTGACTGCAAATAGACATAGTTTTCTTTTCGAAAATTTATTGAATCAATTTATAATTTACTGTAACAACGTATTAAACGAATTTAGTGGTAAATCAACAATAAACTTTTTTTAATTTTAACAGCTTATTTTCGTGCTTTTAAAACGCTTTTTTAAGAGCTTAAAACTGTTTTTAGTGGTTTTTTTGGCTTAAGTCCAGTTTACCAACGCAGCTCGAAATAAAAAAAAAGTACACAGAGTTATAGAAAATTGAAAAATAAGAAGAAAAAATAAAAAGACAAAATTCTCGGAAACGCATAGTTTTCGAGTTATGGACCTCTGAAGTTTTCATATAAATTTGCGATTTCCCACTACATTTTGTAAAAACTGTATTAGGAGCTAAAGAGTTAAAAAGTTTTAAATAAATTTTGCATTTCCAGAAAGATCTGTTCAAATGCTTTCAAATAATACCAAAATTGGAGGGAAACTATGCGTTTCCGAGAATTTTGTCGGTGGGGTGCTTTAAAACCATGGGAGATAAGGCCATGATGGCTTTATCTCTCATTCAAAAGGGAGATAAAGTCTTTTATTTTTTTTGTTCATTTGAATGGGAGATAAAGCCATCATGGCCTTAGCTCACATTAGCGATATTAGAAAATGGCTTTATCTCTCATTTCAGTTTTGAAGAACTTTTGCACTTTACATTGATTAATAGTTTTCACTTCCGGAAACACTAAAGTCAAGTATTGAAATCTGGCTTCGCATACTAAAGTTTTTCTGCGTGGAGGCCTGTGGCCGCGCTTAGGGGTTTTTTCCTCCAGTAGGACTCGGCAGGTGGCTTCGCTGAATAAAGTTTTCCTGCGTGCGTCACAAGAATAAAAAAATGTTTTTCAATGGTCACTAAGGATTTTCCCTTTTACAGAATGTTTACACCATGCATAACAATATTCTGAGAAAATATGGTTTTATCTCTTATTTGCGAAAAAAAATATGGCTATATCTCTCATTTCGCAAAATTTTAAATATGACATTATCTCTCAATGATTGGGCAATAAGGCCATTATGGCTTTATATCCCATTCAATTGAGCAATAAAGCCATCATGGCCTTATCTCCCATGGTTTTAAAGCACCCCACCAATTTTGTCATTTAATTTGTTCTTCTTATTTTTCGATTTTCTTTTAACCTATGTACTTTTTTTTTTGGAGCTGCGTTGGTAAACTGGACTTGTTCCCTTTTTTTGGTTACCCTACTTATCATACTATGACACAAACAAAAATTTTAATATTATTAAAAAAATATTGGGAAACAAAAGTAAAAGTTTTTTAATAAAAATATATGTACATATGTATGTATAAACTTACCATTTTGTGATATTAAAAATGCTGAATATTTCCCTTCGTTGCATTTCACCACGCATGTATCTTTACCAATTGTCTGCACGTTTTTGGAATAAACTACAGAAAATTTGTCATTGTGAAACTTGATCAGCGAAAACATCAAAAAAAATAATTGTGTTAGAATATAGTAAAAAAGCAAAGGATTAAACTGTAATGTGAGCATAAGAGTAAAAATTTTTTAATAAATTCTATATATCCAGAAAGATCTAGTCAAAACCTTCAAAATGAGACCAATATTACCCATGTAGCTTTAGAAATGTAATGGAAAATCGCACATATATATGAAAACTTAAAACGTTCATAACTCGAAAACTAAGCGTTTGCGCCAATATTTTTATGTAATTTTTTCTTCTTATTTTTCAATTTTTTATCACCCTAGGTACTTTTTTTTTATGTGGGTGTGCGTTCCTAAACTAGATTTAAGCCAAAATTTAAAAAAAAATATTTAAAATTAATAAAAACAATTTTAATTAATTTTCATGTTGTAAAAATTCCTTTCTTCATAAAAATAATTTAATGAAAATTAAATTTCATGAACTTAAGCCTAATTAAAAATATTAAAAATTTGGATTAAAAACCATAAATAGTTCAACAAAATAACCACAATACTAATTATTGTTAAAGCTAAGGCACGAGCTCTATGTGTACATTTGTCCTTCAAGTTGTGCTGAAAAAGGTCAACAAAAAAGAGAAAGACAAAATAAAACAACAAAAAATGTACTTGGACTTCAAGAAAAATTCTTGACAAAAGTACGAAAAAAACAGAAGTAAGAAAAAAAAACATGTAAAATCAATTAAAATGGATAATCATTCAGGAAAGCAAATTTCGATCTACCAAATGTTAAAATACAATTTGGTTTAAAGATTGATGTTTGACTATTGACGTCAGCAGTCGTCGATGGCTGCGAGTGTAAGACGGCAAATCCATCTGAGGAGATCGAGTGGTTGCGATCGAAACATGTCATGGTAACCTGCCGGCCAGGGTTCGAGCCCGAGCCACGTCAAGAATGAAAGATTATCAATAACAATTTTAATTAATTTTCATGTTGTAAAAATTCCTTTCTTCATAAAAATAATTTAATGAAAATTAAATTTCATGAACTTAAGCCTTATTAAAAATTTGGATTAAAAACCATAAATAGTTCAACAAAATAACCACAATACTAATTATTTAATTAATAAAAAGTTAAACCAAATAACTGTAATATAAATTTAATAAAAGTAATGTTCTACGGATTTTTATATCCTTCACAACTAGTTGTAAAGAGAGTAGGTATACTAAAGGTAGAAGCACATAACACGCGTTAGTGCGCACGCGCTCTGTCGTCTTCTGTCAAAAAAAGTTAAACTAGTGTTTTTTCATATTTTGACGCGTTTGCGCCAGGAAGTGGGTTAACTTTGAACTTTTAAACGCGTTGTGTATTTTTGACAGGTAATCAGCTGACAATAAAAATAATAATTTAACAAATTTGTGAATTATGAAAGAAAAACTTTTTGAGTGACTTAAAAAAGATACAATATTAATCCAAAAAGAATGAATTCAATAAAATAATAAAAACTTGATATACTTTTGAATCCGTTTTTAATCCACAAATAAGTAAACAAATAAAAAAACAGCTGACAGGAATGGCTTTTGTAACGCGCGTTGTGTAACTTGCAATTTTTCATGCGCTAAAGTTTTTCAACGCACGACAAACGTCGACGAATAAACGCGTGTTATGTACTTCTACCTTAAGTTTGTCATTCCGCGTAAAACTTTTTTAATATTCAACTAAGACCATATAAAGTAAATACATACATATGAATTCTGGGTGCTTGAGCAATTCTAGTTTTATAAGACTATAAGCACTAATCATATACCATTGTTTTTTTATTATTCTAGAAATTACTCTAGCGAATTTCGTGATGAATAATCCATAATTAATTTAACACACCTAAAACCAAAATAAATCCTAATATTTTATTGATATTAGGTATAATTAAGGGCTTAAGTCCAGTTTACCAGCGCAGCTCGAAATAAAAAAAAAGTACACAGAGTTATAGAAAATTGAAAAATAAGGCGAAAAAATGAAATGACAAAATTCTCGGAAACGCATAGTTTCCGAGATATGGACCACTGAAGTTTTCATATAAATTTGCGATTTCTCTCTACATTTCTGAACGTATATAGCCGAGAATTCTGTCATTTAATTTGTTCTTCTTATTTTTCGATTTTCTATTACACTATGTACTTTTTTTTATTTGGAGCTGCGTTGGTAAACTGGACTTGTTCCCAATTAAGTTATATAAGACTAGAAAGAAATCATAAGTCTTTGTAATGCTCGGCTCATCATTAAATTAAATAAATAAACAATGAACATACATACGTAAAATAATTACCTTTCTTATACAGTTCAAATATCCTTTGTATAACAATGCAACTTTAAATAAATAAATTTTTTTTTTTTCAATTATCAAAAGGGTTTTTAAATTTGGTTATATTTTTTCACATAAATTTTTTTTTAAATTTTAGTTGTCAAAAAAGTATTGCCATATTCTTAACAATTTTATATTTTTCTGCGTCTCCACGTAGCAATTTTTATTGCTAAGCACAGGCAAAACGTCAACAGAACAATGGCTCAATAATTGATGATTATATTGCTAGAGACCACGTGAAATAGCTTAGCCTATAATTTGCAATCTTATATAAATTTATTGGAGATTTTTTTTTTGTTGAAGGATTTTTCATTTGGTGGCTTTTTGATTGCTTTTTCAACACATAAACACACATTTAAAAAAGTATTACAGTAAAGCGGCTCATACACTTGCAATAAAATTGTTAAATTTTACGTATTGAACAATTATATCATCGATGTGTATGTGATATTTGTAGGTGGCACAATATATTGGCAACAATCAAAATACTTTTGATTTTTATTGCACAACGAAAAAATTCCCCTTATCGTGAAAAATTTTTTCCCTCGTAATTTGTTCACATTTCCCTTAAATTTTCTCACTTTATTTTTGCTAGGGAACAGAACATGTATGTACATATGTAGCTCCTCCTATAAATCGAATATAAATTAATAAAGTTAATAAAGCACAAACAAAATGCAAAACAACAGGTCGATTGTCTGCGGATTTGTGAAGCTTTCGATTGACTTGGTAGCAGAATTTTGGAAAATATTTTACTACATTAAAATTAAAAAGTGCAAAAAACTAACGTTGTAATCAAACTATCCCTCCAGTGCTAAATATTTTGCTTTATTATTTTAACTTTTCTTTAAAATATATACTTGTATATTTTTGAACAAAAATTTCTATGATTTTTCATTTTTTTAATCTTTCTTCTTTTTTTACATTCACTGGAACTGATAGCGTAAAAAATTTTCACATGAGATTCACGATTGCTTTTTTCATTTCGAGGGGAATGAAAATTTCATGGGAACAAAAATTCCACTTGTTATTCACGATAGGGGTGAATAATATTGCAGGTGTATGGGCCGCTTAACTGATTGTAGTTTATTAAAATATAAATTATATAAATTTATAAAAAAGTTAAAAATTAACGAAAATTTGTTTATATTATATAGCTGTCAATTCAAACAAGTTTTGACAAGCAGTTTGTGTGAACAACTTTAATGTGATTTATTGAACGTGTCGTAGAGCAAGGTCGATGCTGGGAATCTCAAACATTATACGAGATATGGTGAAATGGATGTTGGAATCAAAAAGAGTATGTTCGATATTCCATACCTATAAAATATTGTTTTTGTTTTATATGTAATTTAAGCGAACGAAGTTGTCGTTCGTAATCGTCGAACTCGACATAAGAACTAACTAAAATAATACAAACCAGTTTTGTGTCGCATATACCATTATTACAATAATATTTTTGAATGTCTTTCAAGTAGGTCAAAGTATTTGTTTAAGCAAACAAATAGTGTAAAAATTTACTGTTTAGTCTGGGTTCACACTATGAAAGTTTTCTTTCAGAAAGCCTGAGTTTATGGGTGAGAGAGGAGAAAAGAAAAGCATGTTCTCTTCCCCTCTCACCAACTCAGACTTTCTAAAAGAAAACTTTCATAGTGTGATCCCAGACTTAATAAAAATTATGTTTTTTGTACAAACAAAATCGAAATTTTTAGAAACAAAAGCCATCATTTAAGAAAAAAATCATCACATCATAGTGAGCTGGCGTTCTTTTTTCTCTTCTCTCCTAAAAGCACAAGACTTGACGGCTTAATCTTGACGTGTGTGAACCTGCACATATTTTGGTGAGAAAATCCTCAAAATTGGATAAAATCATCATTATGGCAACGCTGCATATTCATTTAGTGTCTTATGCTATGTTCACATTTGGGTTTTTAAACGCGTTTAAGCAAAATGTTGATTTAGCTAATCAAAGCCGTTCACATTACATTTGAGATGATTAAGATGACAGATGATTAAGAAAAAACACACAAAAAAACAACAAACAAATTTAAATTTCTTGAAAGTATTAAAAATGGATAAAAACACTTTTATAAAGTTATCAGAAGATTATTTTAATAATTTTAATGATGTAATTGTGAAAATGTATGAATTATTTAAAAAAATAAAAACATTAAGCAGAAATCTTGGCCGGTTGTACACGGTTGTTGGCGATTCTACATTTGAGGTATGTTCAGTGGATTCTATGTGGTTTATGAAGTGATTTAGTTGTAATCATGTCAATTTGAAGTGATTAACAAATCACTTCAATGTATGGGTAATCATCTCGACTTTGAAGTGATTAGAGCTTAATCACGTTCGAGCTGCTTAAACGCGTTTAAGAACCCAAGTGTGAACATAGTATTAACCAGGGACAAGGTCTATCCAATAGGTCTGCTTAAGAAGCCAGATGTTTATTTGGTTTTTTCCTCAACGATATCAAGAGTTGCTTACATTTTCCTTATACGTGTATATTTTTGTTTACTTTTTTGGTTTTTTGCCACACATACATGCACACAAAACACATTTTTCCTTTTGTTTTGCCTATGTAGTAGTAAGATTTTGACAACGGCGAGGAATTTTACACAAAAAAATGCCTGTTGTTTTTTGTATTGTTGTAGTAGTAAGCAGACCTATTGGATAGGCCTTGACCAGGGATTTCCATTTCTTTGCACAATTGTGCACACCAATACTAACACACATTTTTATGCTCTTCAATTCAGTCGTCGATGTGACTTCGACAAGTGTACATGTCTAACGGATGCTATATTATTTTGTTTCAGCTTACACTCAAAAAATATTGCCTTGCGTGCAATTTTAACTTAGAGTTTAAATTTTAAGACTTAAATTAATTCAAGTTGCTTTTATTCGACCTTTTTTATATGTATAAATGAAAATGAATAACAGACGATGCAGAGAAAGAAACAGTAAAAATATTTTGTTTTAAAGTCCGTGTTTAATATAAATTATTATTTATTTACAAGCCCTGAAGATGATACTCAAATTTGAGTTTTTGAGTTTTAAAATCAATTTTTATTATTTCAGATAAAAATGTGGTAACCGATATATTATTAAGGAACAAATATTGTATTCTATTATTTTTTATTTTCAAATAATATCTACATTGTTTTGCATTTAAGCTAACGATATTGTTTTGTTTGTGAAAAAAATTCTTTGATGCCTGTAAATGGGTCACTTTTTCTTTCGTTTAAAAGACGTACCTAAATGCAGAAAATATTAAGAAAAAAATAGCACAAGTATTTGTTCGTATTTTGTGCTTGTAAAAATATTTTTGTTTCTGTACCAATCGCGTCGGTGGGTTTTTTTTTTTTTTTTTTCTTTGAAAACACTTTTCTTAAGTAAGTAAAAATATTTAAAAAACAAGTTAAAAAAGTTTTGTTTTGCTACAATTTATGTGTAATCCTATACAGATAAAAGCAAATGTGACAGCAGGTTCTAATTTTTTCCCAAATTAAAACTGGTGATTTTTCCAATTTTCCAAAAACTTCACTTGTTTATAGAAATCTCGAAATCGACAAAAGATGTAAATATGCCGAAATATTTGAAACACTTTTCAATAATTTTCAAGACAGGTTTCAAGATTTTGTAGTTTTACAACCGCTATTATATCTCTTCGAAAACCCTTTTCGTTGCGATGTAAGCAACTTCGAATTTGACATTCAATCAGAACTAATCATACTTCGAAGCGAAGTAAATGCCCTAGACGAAAATAATATTGTAGAGTTCTGGAAAGATTTGGATAGCGAGTTCTATCCTAAAATGAAAAAAAAAATTCATTTAAGTGCCTCTCTTTATTCGGTACTATTTACCTATGCGAACAAATTTGTTCGGATTTAAAATTTATTTGTTCCAAGCAACGTAAATTAAATTAAGTTCATCCCATTTGAAAAGCATTCTGCCATTACGAAACTGCCATAAAAGTATAAGTTAAGAAGATTTTATTTTATAACACAAGGGAACAAAATTAAACGTTTTTTGTGTTGCTAGAAAATGTGTAGCAGTTCTTTACCAATTCAATGTCGCTGATTTTAAAACTGCACTTTTTTTTCTATCAGCTGTGCTTTGCGTGCAATATTTATTTTTTTATGAATTTTTAAAACATAAAAATCTTTAATTTTTTTACAATTGTTTGATAAGATATTTGAAACTGATTTAGAGTCAAAAAGCTTCCGAATAAAAAAAAATACAGTTTTAAAATCAGCGACATTGAATTGGTAAAGAATTGCTACAAATTTTTTATCAACACAAAAAATTTTTAATTTTGTACCTTTGTGTTATACAACTTATAAAATATATTACTAACATTTTATGTCGGCTGTAAATGAATGCATTCTCTCAATTTTGTTACTCTCTGGTACTCACTAACACACAACCAAAAAATTTTTGGAAATGCCTGGTCTTAACCAAAGTACAGCGTTGCCAGAAGCTTTGGGACATACACATGGATTTATAATTGTCATTGGTTTTGTCAAATGGAATAAGTGTCGCCGTAATATCATAAATTTGTGTAAATTTTAAGAAAGCATTTTAGATATTTAAATCCAAATTTATTGTTAATTAAAATATCAAAAAATCTAAACATTAAATTCCATACATAACCTCGAAATTAAAATTTTGCAATTTTTCGTTTTTCTTTTATACTTCAATGACTGAATTAATTTGTGTTTTTTGTTTGTTTTGGTTCTGGGAATTAATACGTGGATAAAATCATCATTATGGCAACGCTGCATATTCATTTAGTGTCGTATCAATTTTTAAAAGTATGAGTGTATTGGTAAAAAAGTGTGAGTGTATTAAAAATTGATAGGCAAAACTTGATCGTGTAACCCTCAAGTAAAATTCTCTTGCCAGTGAGTGTATCAATTTTCGTTCAAGAAAACAGCTTATTACAAATCATTTGAAGTTGTTTTTGTTTTTTTTTTTCACAAATATTTTGCCGGCAAAAGCTGAAGTTCTTTTTTTTTACAAATTTTTGCGGGAATTTTAACTAAAAACCTAAAAAAATAGTGAAATATGTTTATTAATAAAATTAATAAGCAAAATGATGTTCTGCGATTCATAGAGCTGTACAGAAGCCATGAAATTTTATGGAACATGAATCTTTCATCATATAGGCGAAATGATTTGAAAATAAAAGCCTGCGAGTCTATAGCTTCTGAAACAAAAATGCCAGTGGAAGAAGTAAAGAAAAAAATAAAGTCCCTTCGAACAGTCTACAATGCAGAAAAATCAAAAGTGGAAAATAGCAAAACATTTTGAGTTGTTTTCTCGGCGACGACATCTTGAAAAAGTAAATTGCTTTCAACTTGCGTGCAGCCTACGTCACAGCTGTCAACTTTTGCATATTTTGACAATCAGTATATGTAAAAGACTATCAAGAAAATCTTGATCGTGTGGCTGCACTGTTAACCAAAGTACAGCGTTGCCAGAAGCTTTGGGACATACACATGGATTTATAATTGTCATTGGTTTTGTCAAATGGAATAAGTGTCGCCGTAATATCATAAATTTGTGTAAATTTTAAGAAAGCATTTTAGATATTTAAATCCAAATTTATTGTTAATTAAAATATCAAAAAATCTAAACATTAAATTCCATACATAACCTCGAAATTAAAATTTTGCAGTTTTTCGTTTTTTTTATACTTCAATGACTGAATAAGGTGTGTTTTTTGTTTGTTTTGGTTCTGGAAATTAATACGTTTGGTTTTTATTTTAGCTAGCCAAAGAATTATTGCACCCTTTGCCCACTCAAGAAAATTTCAAGCACAAGCTGAAGCGCTTGGTGCAACACCCCAACTCTTACTTCATTGACGTTAAGTGCCCCGGCTGCTACAGAATTACCACTGTCTTCAGCCACGTTCAAGGCGTTGTTGTACGTGCGGGATGTGCTACCATATTGTGCCAGCCAACCGGTGGCCGTGCTAAGCTCACAGAAGGTAAGTTTTTTTTTTACTATTTCCTTTGCTGAAAAAAATTACCAGGTTGTTCCTTCAGAAGGTAGCCCCAATAAATGTAATGCTTTATTTTGCTGCCTTATCATAATCTTTAACAACAACAAAAAAAAAAAAAACAAAAAAAAAACTTTTTCGTTCTGAAAAATTAGACTATAACGTCGGCTTTGATTTACAGCCAGGCCCACGATGTCACACGTTAACGTTCGCATAGAAAATTACATTTAAAACAAAAACAATTTCTGAAATTTGTTTTTGTTTTAAATGTAATTATGAAATTAGTTTTTGTTTTAAATGTAATTTTCTATGCGAACGTTAACGTTTGACATCGTGGGCCTGTACTTGAATGCTACGAAAATAATTTAATCATGGCACCTTATTATGCTAGTGATGAGTATATAAAAAAAACGTTACAAAATGGATTTGTACCTCCTGAGGCCTTCCTATACCTCGATAGTCAAGGTTTTATACAAAACGAAACTGGCACTCCTATATTTTACCACATTTATAGAAGAGCCAACATTAAGAATGTACATAGCAAAGAACTTACAACACAAAATAGCAGATTTGATACTAGCGTTTATGCAAAGGATAAAAATATAAACACAAATATAAATATGAAAAAATATTGGTGGCTCAATGGATAATTGCCAGTATTTTTGTTTTTATCTTTTGACTTTAGTTTTATTTCTCTAAAATATTGCATTTAATTATATAGAAATACATAAATCGTATCATTAGGAATTAATATATATTATCCAAAAAATTATGAAATTATAACATAGAAAATACTTGAGAGCCCGTTTATGGGACTGTGTATAATAACTAAGTTATATTTCTACTATTTGTTTATTTATAGTTAATTATATGTTGTTTGTTAAAATAAACGTTAATAAAAAAAAAAAAAAAAAAAAAAAAAAAGATATTGATTTTTTAAAAAAATGTATGTTTGCCAGAGCTCCTTTTTAGGATCGCATAATATTTAAAGAAAGAGATTGATTTCATATTCTTTATTTTTATTCCAACTTTTTTTTTTAATTCGGGCATGTTCTAGAAATTGAACTGAAGTGGATTTGAAATTGAGCAAATTTTTAAACCGACCCTGTACTGAAAGTTAATACAAATATTCCATGTTATCAATTTCATTTTGTGAATACATACCATTTAGCTTTACAAGAACAATTCTTGAAACCAGGAATTTTAAATTTAAATGAATTTTAAAGTTGCGTTCACAATCAAAAAAACATTTTCACTTGGTGTTCATAATAGAGCAACAATTTCTTTTGTAACTATGTATACACATTTTGCATTAAGAACCCGTTTGCAAATTTTAGCCACAACAATATTATGCATTTGTTATTATTTTTTTCAATATTTTGTTAAAGTTTTTATTCAAAACTAAACAAAATTATTTTAAACTTCAGAAACAATTTAATACAAATTGTTGCTGAAGCTAAAAAAATACTCAACTTTAGTTACATTTTTAAAAATATTTTAGTTACATTTTTGTTCAAAAAATGAAAGGAAAATATATAAAATACTTTGTGAAGAAAAAACGAATTTGTTTTTTTGGACTGTGAACGTAGCTTAAATTTCGTTCGATTTCAATTTCACTTCATTTCAAATTCTAGAACATGCCCGTTTATTCACTTTTTATGGTTCTCTTAATCCTCGTTATATTTCCGTAAGCAGCGTTTAAATTGTTTCGCAAAACCCCAAAATATGTTTAAATTTTATTTATTTTTTTGTCCTGTTAAAAGAAAAAGAGAATAAAAACAAGAAACAGTTGAAAATACAAAGTTGTAAGCAGTTACTTACCAATTGAACCAATGATTTCTCTAACAAAAGCCAGACCATCTTTTTGAAGAGTTACAACTTTGCAGTAGTTCAATTTGTATTTGAGCAGCTAGAAAAGTTTCCGAAAAAATTTGAAGTACTTTGAGTAAAAGTATAAAAATATTTACTTTGGCTTAAACCTAGTTTACCCACGCAGCTCCAAATAAAAAAAAAGTACCTAGGGGGATAGAAAATCGAAAATAAGAAGAAAAAAATTAAATAAAAATATTGGCGCAAACGCTTAGTTTTCGAGTTATGGCCATTTTTAGTTTTCATAGAAATATGTGATTAGGCAGAAGTGCAGCATAAAGGGCTACGAAAAAAATATGTCACCCGATTCAGAATAAAAAAAGAAAAAAACCATAATTAAAATTTAAGGGGGCTGAGGCCCGTGGGGCCTCCTGGAACCAAAAAACTGTCCCGCCCACTTAGTGATATGTGTGGGTACTCAAATTAACCCTGCCTTTACACATGCAAGTAGTGGCATGCCACTGTTGTATACATATTATCAAAGAAAATTTGTTCGAAATAGTCGAATCTCATGCCATTAACTTTTCTGATTACACATGCCACTGCGAGTTCATTTTCAAAATGTCGTAGAAGCGTCAACTTGAGCAAATTTGTTTACTTCTCAAATTAAAAAAAAAGTACCAGAAAACGAAAAAGAGTTACCGAGTTAATCATAGTGGCACATTTTTGGGGAAATTTTTTCATTTATTTATATTAGCATTATTTTAACGATATTAATGCTCTATTATTAACAAACTTGCTTTTATTTATGCGCGTTTTTAAAAAATTAATCATAATAATTCTTTATTAAGTTAAAACTTCAATAACAATTTGACAACAATCCAGTAAATGTGAATTAAATTTTTAACAGGGTAACATTGCTTATCGTTTTGACATTTAGTGGCATGCAAGTGCCAAATTTCCACTCGCATGCAATTTTTGCTGCCACTGGAGCTGCCATTGCGAAAAATGTGAGTGTATTAGTAAAAAAGTGTGAGTGTATTGAGTTTTTCGAACTGGCAGTGGCATGTGTAAATGTTAGGTAAAGGTAATTTACTCACGATTGCACATATCTATGTATTTTGTTTTTGTATTCGCATAATATTTTCCTCTTTAGGTTAATTTAAGTATTTTTTAGGTGTAGAAAAGTTCTAGTTAGCGAAGCCAGTACAGTATTTATCGGATATAAGAAACTTAAAAAATCCAGGAAAAAAGTTTCTTATAAGCGTTTCTTTCTTATACAAAACTATTTTATATAAGAAACTTATTTCTTATATATGTAAGTAGCTATGGCCATAAGACTTTCATATTTTGGTTTTTTGTCTCTTTTTTTGTTACATAGGGTCATCACCTGACAATTTTTTTTTTATAATAAACGTCAAACTTCATATAAAAAAAAAAACGCTGACAAAAATTTTAAAGTTTTTTCTATATGGACTTTGACGTTTGGTATGACAAAAAATTGTCAGGTGAAGACCTTATGTTAACGTTTCTAACTTTCTTTTGAGTTTTTCACTATTTTAGATAACGTTGAAAGTCCAATATTATATTTTTTGCAATTTCGCTTCTTTTTATACCGTTTTGTATTGTATTGACGAAAAACACAAAGCTTCTCATGAGTACCAGCTCGCTCATCTAAAACGCGTTTTCGCCTCCACGCAGCGCATGTTTTATAACCTTACTTGCGTTCTACGTTTCAAGTTACATGCAACGCTTTTTATGCAGCACCAGCACAAGTAAAAATAAAATTTAATTTGTCAAAATCAGCAGATTTGTTCGAACGCTGCTTGTGACGCTTACAAAAGTAGAAAGTAACCCTATTTTTCGCCTCAAGGCATCTACGCTTTTGTGCATGTAACTTACTACGCATAACTACACAGATTCTACTTTTTTGACAGCTGCGTATGCTGCGAAAAAGCGAGTAACGCGGGGTGTGAGCTTCAGCTTAAAAGTAAAAAAAAACTTTGTTTTTGTTGTAAAACTATCAGAAAACAGAGTTGTCCATGCAAACTACATAAATTCTGTGTTGCCGTTGGAAGTTTCTTATATAAATTCTTTTTCTATACATTTTGTGATTTTGGTGTTTAAGAAAAATGTTCTTTTATCAGTTTTTTTCTTATAAGCGTTTTTCTTATATGAAACCTTTTTTGTTAGAAAAATCGCAAAAAAGACATGGTGTTTTTGAAAAT
This sequence comes from Pollenia angustigena, assembly GCA_930367215.1. Taxonomy (NCBI): domain Eukaryota; kingdom Metazoa; phylum Arthropoda; class Insecta; order Diptera; family Polleniidae; genus Pollenia; species Pollenia angustigena. Next base: position 17,482,621 of record OV884061.1, on the reverse strand, counting down.
GTTTCTTATAAGCGTTTTGTTCTTATATGAGATGTTCTTATATCCGAATAATACTGTATTTGTTATACCATAGAGGAGAAAATACTTGCGCCCGGCCGAAGGCCAGCTATGCAGAGAAGCTTTAGTTAGCGAAGCCGGTGTTTGTTATACCATAGAGGAGAAAATACTTGCGCCCGGCCGAAGGCCAGCTATGCAGAGAAGCTTTAGTTAGCGAAGCCGGTGTTTGTTATACCATAGAGGAGAAAATACTTGCGCCCGGCCGAAGGCCGGCTATAAAGAGAAGCTTAATCTAGCAAGCCGGTGTTTGTTATACCATAGAGAAAGAAATCCTTGCGTCCGGCCAAAGGCCGGCTAAGCATGAAGTTTTTGTTTGCGACATTGGTGCTTGTTATTTTATAAAATTTTTATTACACTTTTATTTAAATAAATTATACACTTAGTACACAAAAACTGTAATATAAGCATAAGAGTTAAAATTTTTTAAATATTTATTTTCTATATATCTAGAAAGATCTAGTCAAAACCTTCAGAATGATACAAATATTGGTCATGTACCTTTAGAAATGTAGTGGAAAAAATTTCACATTTCTATGAAAACTAAAAACGCCCATAACTCGAAAACTAAGCGTTTCCGCCAATTTTTTTATTTAATTTTTTCTTATTATTTTTCAATTTTCTGTTTTTTTATTGTTTTTTATTGCGTACTCTTTGCAATATTTTTGTTCCGTCAATTCTGACATACATTTTTACACTTTAGCTACATCACACATGCTCTAAACACATAGACCACAGCAGGCTACAGGCTACGGTATGTCAAAAATAAAATACATACGTTCAAACGAAGACGATTATTTTGAAGCCGACACATCTACAGGCTACAAGACTACGATTGTGGCTGTAGCCAACTTAAGAATAATTTTTAATTTTGAAGGCGACAATAAACAGATTAGTGCTGCCAACATAATTTACATTTCAGAGATCCATAACTCTTAAAATAACTTTCCATTTTTTTCTAATTTTTTCTCTTATTTTTCGCTTTTCTATCACGTGCAGTAATTTTCTGCCTGTTCTTATAACACATGCGCAAGACTCGTTCGTTTAACTTACATTTAAAACAAAAACCAATTTTAAAATTTTTTTGTCGTTTTTTTTGATATACAAGTGGCACCACTTTATTCAAAAATAAACAACTCATATAATATTTGTGTATATATTTTTCAATTGTTTTCTTTTTTGTTTTTTATAGTTGGTAAGTACTTTATTTATAAATTTGCTTTTAAATAATAATAATAATAAATACATTTCAGGTAATATAAATGGATGAACTATTGATTGCAGAAGTGCGCAACCACACCATTTTATATAATCTAGGACACCCAGACTATAAAAATTAAAAAAAAAGAATATGCCTGGAGGGAGGTTGCAGCCAGTGTAAAGTTAGATGGTAAGAAACATGACTGCAATTAATTATAGTTATTATATGTTCATTTATTTATTCAACAGAAAAAGATTGCAGGAAACGATGGAAGGGGCTCCGTGACTCGTACAAGATGTGTACAAGAGTAGAGCAACTTGCGTCTGGTAGCAGTGCTGAAACCCCAAAAAAGAGGTGGAGATACTTTGAGGCAAAGACGTTTTTAGAAAATGTAGCAAGTTCCAGAAGGTAGGTAGTATTCTAACATATATAACAATCGTTTAAAAATGTATATTTTTTTTAGAAAAACGACAGCGAGAAATTTCAAGAATTTCTTGATTTAGCTGCATCAAGTATATCCGAAACTTGTGGGGCAGCTACATCCCAAAAACAAGACTCCACAGCGCTTCATTGTCAACACAATAGAACACAATAGAAGCCCAAGTAGCAGCACTTGTGTTTGCCGAAATAAATTCATTTTATGCTAAATCTTATTAATTTTAAAATTTTTACCCTTTTTATTGATCTCAGGAAGTGCCTTATTTATTATTTGAATTTATCTTTTCTTTTTTTTATTATTATTAATAATTTATTTTTTAAGTTTTTTATAAATTATTATTTATTATTATTATCAATGAAAATAACAATAGCAGTGCATCACAATATTTTACAATATATTATCTACATTTTAATTTACTCCTAAAGGTCCAATTAGACGTGACATAAACATAATGCCACAGCCGTAACGATGATCGTAACAACAAAAGTTGAATTGGTTTGTATGGTATGTTTATGTTGTTTTGTAATACATTGGTTATGGCAGTACAGAGTTGGTATGGTTATGTCACGTCTAATTGGACCTTAAAACCTTATTCCTTTTTGAACTTTTAAACTTTTAACTAATAACGTAAGTCAGTTCAATGTTGAAAACTGAAAATGAAAATTGCTTTAATTCAACGAAATTTAATTTTTCAGACTTAAGCTCGTTTAATTTAATTTTACAATTAAATTATTTTTCTTCAAAACAATAAACAAAAACAATTTTCTATTTCAGTTTTCAACTTTGAACTAAAGTACGTTAATAGTTAAAGTTTAAAAGTTCAAGAAGAATTAAGGTTTTAGGAGTAAATTAAAATGTAGATCATAAATTGTAAAATATTGTGATGTACTGCTTTTTAATTAATATATGTATGTATGTAAAAAACGCAGTATTAGATGAACGGTTGGCTGATCTAGGTTGGTAGGATGGCAAAGAATAACTCTGTTTTCTCCACTGACCCTGAATTTCGCGGTTGCCGATTGAGTGGTCAGCAAGCTCAACAGTGTAGTAGTTCCTATCACTTTGTAGCATTAAAAAATTATGAAGCACTACAGTAGCTAACACAATTTTATCAGCATTTTTTGGGCACATATTGATAGTTGTATGTAATATCCTCCATCGGTAAGCCAATATACCAAAGGCATTTTCAATATGAACCCGAGCTTTAGAAAACATTGTATTGAATTTGTCCTTGTCTTCTGGTAAGTTATCCGGGAAATGGTCGCATTAAGTTGTTTTTTAAGGGGAATGCGCTATCACCAACAAAATAATAAGGAAAATCCATATAAGTTCCTGGTAAGTTAGCAGAGCTAGGAACTTCCAACGTGCCATTTAATAGTCTTTTTCCGAATTCACTTCGGGCAAGAACGCCACCGTCACTATGGCTTCCTAAAGCCCCAACGTCTACGTACGTAAAAATGTAGTTAGCATCACATGCCGCCATTACAACAATACTAAACGTTTTTTTGTAGTTATAGTATAATGAACCGCTTTTGTTTGGGCAAACTATACGTATATGTTTCCCGTCGACAGCTCCTAAACGATTCGGCATTCCAGTTTTAACAAAAAAATTTTCCGAAATCGTTTTAAACTTGGTCACGTTTGGGGGAGACAAATAGGTGGCATTTAATTCTTCCCAAATAGAATCACACGTTTCATAAATAATTTTTCGAACCGTTGAAATTCCCAGCTTGTAAAGGCTCAGTTAGGCGAACGTTGCTGTATCCGTAATGTACCGCACCGTACTGTAAGCACGTTGGTGCACGTTTAAAAACGTGTCATATGTTTTCTCATACATAAACAAAAAGCAATAGTATACATAAAACAAAACACACAGTGATGGGAATCAAAAATGTTCAAATGGTGACCGTTGTGCAGAAAAGGTACCACGTGATTTAAATGGTATTAAAACAGTATTTTGTGTATATAAAAAATGTTAATAATTTAATATTTACATTATAGATTTACAATAAATAAATTTGTATTTTAGCAGATATAAATTTTTAGCATACATACATATATTGTAAATGTGCATACACCAAACAAGGTTTTGATACCATTTAAAGTCTTTTATATGTTTCACATTTCCATTGTATGTGTATATGCATTTGTTTACTTTAAACATCTAAACATATGTATATTTGTATATTTGGAAATATGTTGTATTGTAAGTTGTTTTGTCGCAATTCGATAGATATACTGAAAAAAGTACCAAAAAAGAGAGCAAAATTACCCGCATTCAATGTAACATACAAGCCGCTCATCACTGTCTTACAAATGTCACGTAACAACGGCATGAAATTCTATTTTATACAGATTGGTACGTTGCAACTACGGTACATTACATTTCGGTAAGCTTTTGCATTGGTTTTCATATAACAAAAAGCGAACAGCTGATGGATACAGGACAGATACGGTACAGCAACGTTCGCCTAACTGAGCCTTTAAGCCCAAGCAAAAATTTGGATATTACATCCTTGTGCTAGGTAACTGAAATTATAATTTTTTTTAAATATTCAAAGTAAACGATAATTCTAACTTCTACTTACATTATTGTTAACGCCAGACGCGTTTCGACAGCTATGGCTTTTCTGTTTGAAAATCTTTCAAGTTTTTCCTTTAACAATTTCAACAATAAATTAAAATTTTCCACACTCATCCGAGTTGCCTTGTAAAAATGTTCATCGTCCTTTTGTTTTAGTTGTTGAACGCATGTTTTATAAAATCCCTCTTCATCGCGGGATACATTTACCGGGCGAACCCACCATCTTCGGTTACTGCTTTGAGAAAATGTATGGGCTTCATATACTGATGCAGTAATTCGCGCTATTTTGGCAATTGATGTTAAAATATTCATTAAATTATCCTCAGCCATATTTTTAAAATTAATTCTTAAGTTTTTAATATGATTTAAAATTTTTTGAAACCTTAATCTATAAATCAGCTGTTTACGATGTGGCTGTAGTTTTCAAAATAAATAAGTAGCTGACGACACGACGACGATTGTAGTAAACGACACTTGTAGCCGTGTAGCTATGTAGCCTGCTGTGGTCTATGTGTTTAGAGCAACACTTTTCTGTTGTACATCAAAGCATGTCAGGCAAAAAAATGTAGCGGCGTCAGAAATATTAATTTAAAATTGAAAATATGGCAACACACGAATGGAAAATTTTAAATAAAAATTTAAAATGTAGGCATTTATTTAGAGTCTATAAATTAATTGATACGTTATTTTTAAAAAGAATTAATAGTAAATTAATAATCAAAAAAAAAAAAAATTTTTTTAAAAAAAGTACTCAAAGTGTTATGTGCCCAAAATCTACTGGTGGTATACGTTTTTTTTGGGCACTGTCCTAAAAGAATGCAAATGTTCCCAAAAAATACGGAAGCTCGAAAAAAGTGCCGAAAAAATACGTTGTGCATATATATATATATATATATATATATTTCTGGTTTCATTTTAATCAAAATATGTAATTTTCGTTTCTATATTGTAAATAGTTCCAATTTTATAACGTTTTTTCCCTCTACTGTAGCCCGAAAAGTTTCTTACAAGAACTGCCAAAATAAGTCACATTTGAAATTGTTTATATGTATATACATATATGTTATATCACTAAACCTAAGTCTAGACGATATGTTGAATCAGCAAATGTATGCTTATACTCATATGCTTAAAAATAATAACAAATGTCTCTATCAGCATATGCAATATGCTAGGTGTCTAGACGATATGCTGAAAATACAAACTTTTTGAAATTCATCATATGCTAGCAAATGATATTTCAACAAATAAGTAAGCATACAATTTTTGTGTCTACACGATATGTTGAATTTCGTATGTTGTTATGTATGTTGAGTAAAGAGAACATTTGTTTAAAAATTAAAAATTCATTTGACAATTCTCTTTTTTTATTATTTTATTTAAAAGTTGTTATCAATTATCGCCTTTATTGCAAAAATGAATAGGTTTAGTGTAATTAACACTTAAAAATTAAGAGTGCTTTATTGGACTTGGTCAAATCCGCAAACAATTAAAATATTTAAAGTCTGGATTGATATTAAAATTATTAGTAAAGTCTCAAAGTTACTTAATTTATTACAGTTCTACCCCTATGGTAAATTATGTGCCGACCAGCAGAATGTTTTATGGATTTATTTGATACCCACACCACTATAGTGTCTGTAACACCTTAAAATATTGGTCCTATAACCATCGTTTAGTATACCGATCGACTCAATCGCTATCTAAGTCGATATAAGGATGTCCGTCCGGCCGGATGGCTGGCTGTCCACTTTGTAGTGCGCAAAGTACTTGTCGCAATAATTTGATTGGTTTAATTATTTATTGTAATTAAACGATGAGGAACGGTCCATAATATCTCAAAGATCCCATAAAAACTTCCTTCCCAATAAGAGTTTTTGCGCTCATAAACCATGTTCTATGTTGGTATTAAGACTAAATCTTGGTCAAAAAGTTTTATTGTAAATCTATTGTTCCCATACAAATACCACTCCCAAAAATATTACCAATACCATAACGTCCTTAAAAATGTTGATCGATTGAGTAATTTTTAGTATTAAAAACATAAATAAGACCAAATTTCAATACAAAACACTTGTATGTTTCAACCGTTTTAAAGTACCGCTTTCTACGGGAGCTATAGTGAGTTTTTTTTTTTGCCGATTATCACAAAATTGTATCGTGTTATCTCTAGACACTTAAAGCTTAATTGGACTATATTTTTCCACATTTAAATGATTTCCCAGAGTGGGCTTTATACGGAGCCTATGGTAAATTGTTGGCCGATCTTCTCCAAATTTAGTTGTGTGATTTCTAGTTTTATGAAAATATGACCGACCAAATTTTACTATAATAGCGTTATTCAGTACATCTTAGGCATAATTAAGTATTTCCGAGATGGGTTTAACATGGGGCCTATGGTAAATTATGGAGCGATCATCTTAGTGTAATATCTAGTCATAGAAAGTTCTTGCAAAATTAAATAGCAATCGGTTCATACTGTCATGTTAACAGAAATATAAATTTTTAAGGGTGTTGGGGTTCAGGTTTAAAAGAAGAAAATTTACTCAGCTGAGCGAAGTCGTTGCTTGATATACCATTAAATTAAGAACCCTTATGTCCAGTCGAAGACCGGCAATAAGGAAAAAATTTATTAAGCGAAGCTGATGTTTATCATACCATATAGTTAATACCTATATTGAAGCAATTACATAAAGTATATTAAATATTACCACATGTGTACTCAAACCTAATATATTAAACAAAAAGATTTATTAGAATATAAATGGTTAACTTTAATAGCTTCAGAATTTTATACGCTACTGTACCATGCATTATGTTTTATGAAAGCTTAAAGATTTCTCTAGAAAATATTATATGTAATAAAAATACCTTAATATCGACAAAATTTTGAAATAAGAGCCATTTTGACAAATTACATTAGTAACTGAAAATATTTTTGAAATTGGTTCTTAATGGGTTAATAATTCGGCATGTTTTATATACCACGTGAAAGGTATTTGGAAACACGCTTCAGCGCTACCCATATTGCTGAGATCTAATTTATACTTCAAGAGATATTGGTTAAGAATTTTTCAACTTTTATGATCTATATCTCTAAAACAAAGTTCGTTGACCAACATTTTTATTTTCAAAGCACTTCTAAATGAAATTTTTTGTTTGCCGATGAGCAAAAAATGTTGATAAATTCCGGGGTTATATACAAAATTAAACAAGTAATTGAACGAATACCAATTTTTATCTTTTTTATATGCTACCAAATTTGCCGTATGCTGAAAAGCTTGCATACGACTTTCAACAAATAACATATTTGTCAACATGCGTAGAAAATTTGTTTAAAAGTAAAAATATTGTGTCTAGACGATATGCTAAAATTGTGAACAAACGTTTGCTGACTTCGTTAACAAATGCCTGTCATATGTTGGTAAGCAAACGTTTGTTGAAAAAATTTGGTGTCTACACGATATGTTGGCGCTGAAAGCAAATTTTTCAACATAAATTTGCTGATTCAACATATCGTGTAGACTAAGCTTAAGGTTATTTGGAATTGTAAAAATCTGAAACCAAATAACCTATCTGCAGTACAAATTAGTATGAATAAATAAAAATTTCTTTATACAATTTTGAAATTTTTGTAGATGGGTTATTAGGTATTTGAAATGACGTTATGTACATATCGTCACCTAAAACGCAAAGGGCCCTATCTATCATTTTGAACATTTTACAAGAGAAGCAAAAACTATTTTAAATGTTAAATTGATAAATAGTTTTGAACTGTTAACAATTTATTTTTCTTCTTTTTTATCTTGCAAAATCTACCAGTTGTTTTGATAATTGACAATGTTGTATATTTAGCAAATTGTTAGTTAGTCCTTTCAGCGTTAACCATATCGAGCCTTTGGTGCAATACCGTAGTAATTCAAAAACTCGTGAACTGACAAAAATGCATTTGAAATTTTCAGCCATCTTTTTAATAGTAGTTCCGTTTACTAAAGTTATTTTTTTACAAGCTTTTAAAGAAAGAGGAATGTTTTGTAATTAAAAAAAGGTGACAAATTAATAATAATATTAAATATTTTTTTATATTAATATAAATATGGTTGAAAATAGCTAGAGGCAATAAAGATAGAACCATACTCTTTTTTCTTTAGATAGATATTTTCCCAAAGATCATTTCTGCATACCCATCTCAAAAAATTTAAATTTTGAGTTACTACGATCTTGCACCAAAGGCTCGATATAATCTTAGATAGGGCCTTTTGTTTTTCGTCAATAAACTCGCTAATGTTGTTTTTGCTGCAAGACCGGCATAACTCAAAAAAATTCATTTCGAGATAAACGCATTTAAAGTTTTTGATTTGTTCTAACTACTAAGAAAAAAAGACACATTCTCTTCAAACTGGGAAAGTATAAAATATATAAAGATGAATTTAATACACAATATAAAGAAAAGCAAAGCGAACAATTCCGCACCTCTAACTCCAAAATTCTATTTTTTTAGTTATGCCGGTCTTGCAGCAAATGAGCTTTATATGCAAATTGTTCTACGCAATCATTTCACCTGGCAACAGCACATAAATTTTCAGTTTTTATCCTTTTTGATAATTTTTACATTATTTTCCATTTCAGGAAGGGGACAGATTTATTATCCCATTCACTTTTAAAATTAAAATGGAGATGGAAAATAACTGGAAGAGGAAAACCACACAAAAAAAGAAAAAGGTGCAGAAAATGTATACAAATATACATAAAAGAAAACCACAAGACCCTCAACACCAAGCAGCAACGCAAAATCGACCCCAGATAGAAAAACGGGAAAATTCACCCCAGCAAGAACCACTCCAACAACCAAATCAGCAACGTCCAGCAAAAGCCGATAAAACAAAAACCGCAACAGCGACACCAGAAGCAATCGCTCCAACAATCGATTCCTACGACAATCGATTCTACACAGCAGAACGACTCGGAGTTCAACGAACACCGTCAAAAGATTGCCAACTCAGCAATACCCGATCCACAGGTATCGCTACCACAACAAAAACAACAACAAAATTGAGACCCAAAAAAAAAAAGTTTTTTAAAATAATGTGCAAAAATTAATTAATAGTATTTTGCTTTTTTAAGTTTATTTTGTTTTATATTCAACATTTTTCATTTTTTCGAATTTATTCTATGAGCTAAATTTCAGTTAGTCTGGGATCACACTATGAAAGTTTTCTTTCAGAAAGTTTGAGTTTATTGGTGCGAGGGGAAGAGAACATGCTTTTCATCTCTCCTCTCGCACCCATAAACTCAGACTTTCTGAAAGAAAACTTTCATAGTGTGAACCTAGACTTATGTATTCTATAAAGCTTTTTTGTAATAGTTCTATTCCTTCAATTTTTCAGTCATTTCTGAAAATGTTGAATATAATATAAAAAAGATACCTTGGGAAGGAAATAATTTCCAGTTTCTGTTTATTTTGTGTTTTATAAATATAAGTTATGTATGTAAACATATGAATTTTTGTATCAAATTCTGTTTTAAAATAAAAAAAATTAGTTTTGTTTTTAATTAATATAATATATTTTATATATCATTCAAATTGTGTATGCCTACAGGGGAAGTCAGCCATTAAAAACAAATGACAACGCACAATGTGTAGTACCTCAGTTGTTGTGTGGAAATCTACACTTTATAAGTTTTAAAAAGCTGAACTAAAAGGGATGTGCTGGAAATCGGAAATGTAAAACGCAAGAATTTTGACGTCGTTTTTTAATTAGATTTCTGTAACAAAAGATTTTTATCACAAATAGTTCGCTATTAAACAGACTTTTATAAAAAAATGACAATAAAAGTTCATTAAAAACAACTTCCAAATTCTTGCGTTTTACGTTGTAAATTTCCAGCACACCCCTGTAAAAAAATTTATTACGAAAATTACATATTAAGATATGTAATGGAAAACGATTTAAAAGCGATATGGTTTTCAGTATCTTTAAAAAGTGATTTCAAATACATTTTAATACATATTCGTCTTCTTTTCTGAATGTTTTTTTCAACACTTTATATTATATGTACTAGGGAATGGTAAATGGATTCCAAAATCGATTTTTGATCGACTATTTTTTATTTCGGTTTTTGAAATCGATTAATCGTTTAAGATTAATTTGCAAACTTATTCCTTATATCACAAAGGAGATACACTAGTATTTTCTTGGCAAACTACTAGAGAAATTGAACTATGATTTTTATAGCTTGTAGATAGTGAAAATGTTATAATTTAGAGATGGCCTTTAGAGGAACAAGTGCGATATGTATGTACATTTCACATTAAAATTGTGTTATTGTGTAGTCAATCAGACCTGTCACATAATTCAATTCCGATCGAAAGTGATTTCGAATCGTGCTTTACAAAAAACGAAATCAATTTTGATCGGAATTTATTTCTGTGACAAGCCTGAATGTATGGATAATATTTCAAAGGATTATGACAAGAGTCATGATCAGTGGCGACTGTTTCTTCGCAAAGTTACTATTAAGTTAATTTAGAAAACAAACGTTTGCATGTCATTGATTTCGGAAATATGCAGATTTATTTCCTTGCAATTTCGTATTTGTTAGGATAAAATACATACTTTTTGTCTTTCACCCTGCTTATAACTAGATTTAAATATCGCTCACTCACAGGTCTGTTTGAATATTAGCGTATTTCCACAGAAATGTCATGGCTTAATTCACCTGTTGTGTTTCTGTAATATGTTGATTTTCACAAAGCTGACTTTCAATGTTTGGTTCGGTTTCTTCACTGTCCATTGACTACTTTAATTTCTGAAGAACAAGAGCCCCTATATTAAAGTTGAAAGTATACCAAGGGCACTAATAGGTAAATACGTAAAGCTTCAACTTGAAATTCAGAAAACTGCATAAACATACCACCTACACACGTATGTACCCACAAAAAATCTCAAGTTTTGCAGGAAAATTATAAACAGTAGCAATATCTATCCACTGTAAAAAAAAATTCTCTAGTATTTTGCCAAAACAAAAAAAAAAAATTCAGGTGTACCCCTTTGTGAGATAAGGTTGCAAATTTATCTTAAACGATTTTAAAATTGACTGCACGGGACTGACTTTATTAAAAGAAATAAATATTTGTTTTTGATGCTGAGCTGCAGCCAATTGTTGCTGTTGTCGACATATGTAATTCTTCCATTAGCTCATGGTTATACGTGGAATGCAAAATTAAACCCAATACCCCAGCTCTCAAAGCCATTTGATGTCTTTTGTCTTTCCTGTTCCAAAAGTTCATCCATTTTTAATCATTGCCTAACGCGTTCCAAATCAATTTCTCCTCTACGTATCTTTTCACAAACATAATGTCAATATGTGCTGGTTCACACACGTCAAGTTTGACTCTTCAAGTCTTGATCTTTTAGGAGAGAAGGGAAAAGAGAATACCATTTCCTTTCCCCTCTCTCCTAAAAACTCAAGACTTGACGAGTCAAACTTGACGTGTGTGAACCGGCATTATCATCGTGTTCTTGGAAATTTTATAAAATTTTTTCAAAGCAAATTGGCTGTTTTGACAGTAGGTAAACTAGGCGAATTGGCTATTTGTTTACGTTCAAATAAAGGCGAATTTGCTTATTTTGACATATGTCATTTGAGTAATCCCCCGACCACACGAGCAATAAGAATGGCAATTATTTCTTTAGAAACTGTCGAATTCTGTTCCACTACACAGGATTATTACATGCAATCCGCAACGCTTTTTACTGACCATTTTGGATGCACCCAAATATCTCGGGAACTAACCGAACGATTTTTTGCACGCATCGCTCGTTTTGTCCGGAAAACGATTTACTTTCAGAATATATACAGTTTATAGCGTGCAAAAGCCTGTGTTCCATGGGATAAATCAGCAACGCTTTTTACTGACCATTTCGAATGCACCCAAATATCTCTGGAACTAACCGAACGATTTTTTGCACGCATCGCTCATTTTGTGCGGAAAACGATTTACTTTCAGAATATATACAGATTATACCGTGCAAAAGCCTGTGTTCCATAGGATAAATCAGCAACGCTTTTTACTGACCATTTTGGATGCACCCAAAAATCTCTGGAACTAACCGAACGATTTTTTGCACGCATCACTCATTTTATCCGGAAAACGATTTACTTTCAGAATATATACAGTTTATACCGTGCAAAAGCCTGTGTTCCATGGGATAAATCAGCAACGCTTTTTACTGACCATTTTGGATGCCACCGAATATCTCTGGAACTAACCGAACGATTTTTTGCACGCATCGCTTATTTCTTGCAGAAAACGATTTACTTTCAGAATACATACAGTTTATACCGTGCAAAAGCCTGTGTTCCATGGGATAAATCAGCAACGCTTTTTACTGACCATTTTGGATGCACCCAAATATCTCTGGAACTAACCGAACGATTTTTTGCACGCATCGCTTATTGTGCGGAAAACGATTTACTTTCAGAATATATAAAGTTTATACCGTGCAAAAGTCTGTGTTCCATGGGATAATTCAGCAACGTTTTTTACTGACCATTTTGGATGCCACCAAATATCTCTGGAACTAACCGAACGATTTTTTGCACGCATCGCTTATTTTGTGCAGATAACGATTTACTTTCAGAATACATACAGTTTATACCGTGCAAAAGCCTGTGTTCCATAGGATAAATCAGCAACGCTTTTTACTGACCATTTTGGATGCACCCAAATATCTCGGGAACTAACCGAACGATTTTTTGCACGCATCGCTTATTTTGTGCAGATAACGATTTACTTTCAGAATACATACAGTTTATACCGTGCAAAAGCCTGTGTTCCATAGGATAAATCAGCAACGCTTTTTACTGACCATTTTGGATGCACCCAAATATCTCGGGAACTAACCGAACGATTTTTTGCACGCATCGCTTATTTTGTCCGGAAAACGATTTACTTTCAGAATATATACAGTTTATACCGTGCAAAAGCCTGTGTTCCATGGGATAATTCAGCAACGCTTTTTACTGACCATTTTGGATCCCACCAAATATCTCTGGAACTAACCGAACGATTTTTTGCACGCATCGCTTATTTTGTGTGGAAAACGATTTACTTTCAGAATATATACAGTTTATACCGTGCAAAAGCCTGTGTTCCATGGGATAAATCAGCAACGCTTTTTACTGACCATTTTGGATGCACCCAAATATCTCGGGAACAGACCGTACGATTTTTTGCACGCATCGCTTATTTTGTTCCTAAATGTGTATTTTTTAATTAGTGTTAACTATTTTTTGTATTTTTATTAAAAATATTAGTTATTTTAACTTCCCCTTTTTAAATTCCTAAATTCGACGTTTTTTTTACTTTTGGAAATCCCAATAAATTCCTAAATTCGACGCTAACTTTTTGTTTTTATTCTGCAAAAGACCCTAATTTGGGAATTTTATTTTCCCGGTTTTGAAATTCCCATTTTCGACGCTATTTTGGCCCACGTAACTTTTTGTTCTACTTCTTCAAAAGACGCTAATTTGGGAATTGTTTTTTCCCGGTTTTTAAATTCCCAAATTCGACGCTATTTCGTCGACGCTATCTTGGCCCACGTAAAATAAAATTTAATTTGTCAAAATCAGCTGATTTGTTCGAACGCTGCTTGTGACGCCTACAAAAGTAGAAAGTAAACCTACTTTTCGCTTCAAGGCATCTACGCTTTTGTGCATGTAACTTACTACGCATAACTACACAGATTCTACTTTTTTGACAGCTGCCTGTGCTGCGAAAAAGCGAGTAACGCGTGGTGTGGAAATCCAGCTTTAGAAATAATAGTTGCACGTCTTAAAGAAAACTTCGTTGTCAAATTTTGGGGTTTTTACTTTACTGAATAGAGCAAAGCCTTCTAGAGTTATGCTAATACATAAATGTGGCCTTTTGACAAAACATCTTAAGTCAAATTTAAAAAGTTGAAAAAATGCTGTTAATTATACGATTTTCAAGCTTTTTATATTACACTATGGAACATTTTTGGGATTATTGTCTGGGGGGGTGAGAAATTCCAAGTCAGCGTGATGGTACTAGGTCAGTATAGTAAAACCCTCAAAGGGTTTGGCGTTCGTATGTGTCAGTTTTTTTTATGACATTTTAAATTTTTTCCTTATCTTGATGTTTTTTTGTTTAACATAACTCGAGAACCACTTGTCCGATTTTGCTAAAACAAACTCAAAAAAATTTAGAATTACAATTTCTTTAATCCGTTCATATAACGTTTTTCTTTATAATCAACAGTTTTGCCGGTAAAAATAAATTTGAGGAGAATTATAATTGATAAGTGCAAAAAAATGTTCAAGCCTGGATGTATGCAGCAGATTTTATCACAAACCTGCACTGCAATTTTTGTGACTTTTTTTAAGCGATCGGTGAAAATCGTCGGAAATACCTCCCAGAGGATGCATACATTATATATCGCTCAACTGAAGAACTTTTAAAGGGAGAGTCTTAAAACGTGGTTAAAGCTACTATTATAGTAAACTATAAATTTCAATATAAAAATGGGCGGGAGAAACAGGGGAGGAGCAGTGCCCCTCATAGATAGAAATATAAATAAAAGCCACTGAACGCATTTTGTTGAACTTTTGGTAGTACGATCTTCTGAGCCCCGAAATTGAAATAAAGTAGCAGCGGGGGAAGTGGTTTTCCCCATAGGACGCCAATGTTTAACATCGCATATCTTCAGAACTGTAATAGTGAGAATGTACAAACTTTCTAGAAGTCACTCTTATGGTATACTACACTTTTGAAAATAAAAATAAAGCGGGTAGGCGCAGGGGGGAAATACCTCCCAGAGGATGCATACATTAAATATCGCTCAGAAGAACTTTTAAAGGGAGAGTCTTAAAACGTGGTTAAAGCTACTATTATAGTAAACTATAAATTTCAATATAAAAATGTGCGGGGTAGACAGGGGAGGAGCAGTACCCCTCATAGAAGACATATTAATAATAGCCGCTGCAAGCAATTTGTTGAACTTTTGGTAGTAGGATCTTCTGAGCCCCAAAATTGAAATAAAATAGCAGCGGGGGAAGTGGAATCCCCCATAGGACGCCAATGTTTAACATCGCATATCTTAAGAACTGTAATAGTGAGAATGTTCAAACTTTGTAGAAGTCACTCTTATGGTATACTACACTTTTGAAAATAAAAAAAAAGCGGGTAGACGCAGGGGGCGAAATGCCTCCCATAGGATGCATATATTAAATATCGCTCAACTGAAGAACTATTAAAGGCAGAGTCTTCAAACGTGGTTAAAGCTGCTATTAGGGTAAACTATAAATTTCAATATAAAAATGGGCGGGGTAGACAGGGGAGGAGCAGTACCCCTCATAGATAGAAATATTAATAAGAGCCACTGCACGCATTTTGTTGAACGTTTAGTAGTAGAATCTCCTGAGCTCCAAAGTTGAAATAAAATAGAAGCGGGGGAAGTGGTACCCACCATAGGACACCAATGTTTAATATCGCATATCTTAACAACTGTTGTAGTGAGAATGTTCAAACTTTGTGGAAGTCACTCTTATGGTATACTTCACTTTTGAAAATAAAAATAAAGCGGATAGGCGCATAGGGGGAACACCTCCCATAGTATGCATATATTAAATATCGCTCAACTGAAGAACTATTAAAGAGAAAGTCTTCAAACGTGGTAAGAGCTACTATTAGGGTAAACTATAAATTTCAATATAAAAATAGGCGGGGTAGACAGGGGAGGAGCAGTATCCCTCACAGATAGAAATATTAATAAGAGCCACTGCACGCATTTTGTTGGACCTTTGGTAGTATGATCTTCTGAGCCCCAAAATTTAAACAAAATAGCAGCGGGGGAAGTGGTACCCACCATAGGACGCCAATGTTTGATATCGCATATCTTAAGAACTGTTGTAGTGAGAATGTTCAAACTTTGTTGAAGTCACTCTAATGGTGTATACACTTTTGAAAATAAAAATAAAGCGGGAAGGCGCAGGGGGAAACACCTCCCGTAGGATGCATATATTAAATATTGCTCAACTGAAGAAATATTAAAGGGACAGCCTTCAAACGTGGTTAAAGCTACTTTTATGGTAAACTATAAATTTCAATATAAAATTGGGCAGGGTAGACAGAGTAGGAGCAGTACCCCTCATATATAGAAATATTAATAAGAGCCGCTGCACGCATTTTGTTGAACTTTTGGTAGTAAGATCTTCTGAGCGCAAAATTCAAATAATATAGCAGCGGGGGAAGTGGTACCCCCCATAGAACGACGATGTTTAATATCTCTTATCTTAAGAACTGTTATAGTAAGAATGTTCAAACTTTGTAGAAGTCACTCTTATGCTATACTACACTTTTGAAAATAAAAATAAATATCTCTCTACTGAAGAACTATTAAAGGGGAAGCGCAACGGGTTAAGCTAGTTTAGTATAAAAAGGGCAACATAAACTTTGAACAATGACTTGTTATCCAGCCGAGCTCAAGAACACATCAGGTAAGCGAAGTAGCAATTCTAGTAAAACAACCCAGTAGACAATTTCACCGCGTGGTTTTCTAACACAGAGTGAAATTCTAGTAAAACAACCCAGTAGACGATTCACCGCGTGGTTTTCTAACACAGAGTGAAATTCTAGTAAAACAACCCAGTAGACAATTTCACCATGTGGTTTTCTAACACAGAGTGAAATTCTAGTAATACAACCCAGTAGATAATTTCACCGCGTGGTTTTCTAACACAGAGTGAAATTCTAGTAAAACAACCCAGTAGACGATTTCACCGCGTGGTTTTCTAACACAGAGTGAAATTCTAGTAAAACAACCCAGTAGACGATTTCACCGCGTGGTTTTCTAACATAGAGTGAAATTCTAGTAAAACAACCCAGAAGACAATTTCACCGCGTGGTTTTCTAACACAGAGTGAAATTCTAGTAAAACAACTCAGTAGACGATTTCACCGCGTGGTTTTCTAACATAGAGTGAAATTCTAGTAACACAACCCAGTAGACAATTTCACCGCGTGGTTTTCTAACACAGAGTGAAATTCTAGTAAAACAACCCAGTAGACAATTTCACCATGTGGTTTTCTAACACAGAGTGAAATTCTAGTAATACAACCCAGTAGATAATTTCACCGCGTGGTTTTCTAACACAGAGTGAAATTCTAGTAAAACAACCCAGAAGACAATTTTTGACCGCGTGGTTTTCTAACACAGAGTGAAATTCTAGTAGCACAACCCAGTCGACAATTTCACCGCGTGGTTTTCTAACACAGAGTTAAATTCTAGTAAAACAACCCAGTAGACAATTTCACCGCGTGGTTTTCTAACACAGAGTGAAATTCTAGTAAAACAACCCAGTAGACAATTTCACCGCGTGGTTTTCTAACACAGAGTGAAATTCTAGTAAAACAACCAAGTAGACAATTTCACCGCGTGGTTTTCTAACACAGAGTGAAATTCTAGTAACACAACCCAGAAGACAATTTCACCGCGTGGTTTTCTAACACAGAGTGAAATTCTAGTAACACAATCCAGTAGACAATTTCACCGCGTGGTTTTCTAACACAGAGTGAAATTCTAGTAAAACAACCCAGTAGACAATTTCACCGCGTGGTTTCCTAACACAGAGTGAAATTCTAGTAACACAACCCAGTAGACAATTTCACCGCGTGGTTTTCTAACACAGAGTGAAATTCTAGTAAAACAACCAAGTAGACAATTTCACCGCGTGGTTTTCTAACACAGAGTGAAATTCTAGTAACACAACCCAGAAGACAATTTCACCGCGTGTATTTCTAACACAGAGTGAAATTCTAGTAACACAATCCAGTAGACAATTTCACCGCGTGGTTTTCTAACACAGAGTGAAATTCTAGCAAAACAACCCAGTAGACAATTTCACCGCGTGGTTTTTCCAACACAGAGTGAAATCCTAATAACCAACAAATACCCAGTAGAAATTTTCCCAGCGTGTTTTTCCTAACACCAAGCAAAATAACCAGTAGAGCATTTCACTAAAGTGAGATTTTAGAACAACCCGAAATATCCCGTAGTGAAAACCGCAGAAGAGTTTTTTTTCCCAAAATTCCCCGTAACAAGCGGCACAACGAAGTTTCCATACACTGGGATTGATACCAGCTTAAGCAGCCAAGTCACTACAGCAACAAGACGAGAAAGGACATAACACGGAAGGAGTGCAGAGGCAGTATAAGCAGAAACACAACACAACAAATTATTTTGCTTTTAACTTATAAACTAGAATAAGAATAATACTAATAACCTTATTGAATTTGTTGTGAAAATAAACAAAATCAACACGTGTCATATTTTCTTGTAACGAACCTGGACAAAGGCTGAGTATACCCCAAATAACGTCGTTACAATTGTTTTGTCTTATGCCTGAAATTGCATTTGGATTTAAATTTTTTTTACAACATTACAAAAATATTTGACATTTCAGTCCCTATACAAACATGTAAAAATTTCGACTTAAAGGCCTTAAATTAGCAGTAAAAAGCACTGCTAAGCAATCCATAGGTACCACTTGCCATTCTTGTTGTTTGTATTCATTGCTGTAATTCAGCGCGAATTAATAATAGCAAGTAAAAATTTGCGGCAAAAAACTGTTTGTGTATAGCTGCTGTTAGATGTCTTCATAGCTATATTTTGAATAATAAAAATATCGATATTTATATTTTTCCTACCGATATTTTCAGACTATCGATAATATCTACTTTCAAGATATGGTTTATAAATTCCTTATTTTTAAGCTTTTTGTATAAATCTAAATTTTTAACCCAAAATTGAAAAATACCCTTTCTTGAAATATTTGTTACGTTTGATTTAAAAATAAAACAGCTGATACAATTGAGAAGGTGAGTTACAAATATTAGACGAAATATTCTGATTGCATCAATGAATGTCCGTGCTAAAGCGCCAAAAGAACTGTTAGAATCAATTGTCATCTCGTATTTTTAGTTTTGTAACCAACGAGTTTTGCAACTTTAAACTCAATTGTTTGTTAAGATTTGTTTAATAAGAACATAAAATACAATTATTCAACACGGTTTTTGCTTACTAAACATTGAAATTAATTACAACCAGGGCTATTGGCAACAATAATTTTTAAGTTTCCTACGCTTTGTACAAAATTCTAAAAACGTATGAGAATAAATTTTTAGCATTTTTTAATTAATTTTTTAATAAAAAAAATTGTTCGATTATTCGTAATTAATTAATCGATTTATTCGTTACTCGAAATCGTCGTTTTAAGATTATTCGAACAAGAGTTTGGTTTTGTTTGATCGATTAATCGAATTATTCTAAATCGGTTGCAACTCTACTACCCTGTAGATATTGTTTTTGGTACTTGATGCATTGCATTTTAATAATTATAAATTCGTAGCTTTTAGACTTGTTTAGTTTGTACATGACTTTATATTTTATTTCTATATGAATAACATACGAAAATAAATGAATACTTGATTTTTGATATTCGGTACCCAGAATAAAATTCAGTAAGAAGTATTCATATATTTAATAGGTTTACATCTCTAAAATATTAATGCAATGTTATTTATATAAAATTTAATTTACTTTTCAAAAATACCTATTAGAAAACTAGTTTTTAGTTTATGCTGCACTTTTAGTTCAGCTCTTGTTCTTTTAAATGTTTTTTTTTACAAATTGTAGACTTTTTGTTTGCAAATTGTATGTTTTTGCTTGTTTACTACAGTACTTTTCGCTTATAGTCCATTTTCGTTTAAAAGCCACATTTTCTTAGCACGCATTTATAATTCGTTATGCTAAAATGGGCGCTTATAGTCCACTCTGATTTTTATATTTTTTAATCAACAGTCAACATGTTTTTATTTACCTTTCTCGCAACTATTATTTTTAACAATTTATTTCAATTAAATCAATATTTGGTTATGTTTTAAATAAACTTTTCTTTTGTTTAAAAATAATGGTTTTATTGAAGAAAATAATACAGTACTTTTCGTTTATAGTCACTACGCTTATAGTCACATTAGCGATATAGTCCATTTTATCCGTTTATTTTGCCACTATAAGTTAATTTAATATAAAATATTAAAGCTATAGTCAATTAAGCGATATAAGCACATTTGCCATATATGCCATCTATTAACAGTAGTCAAAGGGAAAAGTAAAGCAAATTAATGGCGTTATAGTCACATTAGCAAAATTTACTAAGTTCTTTTTAGTCTTCGAATCAAAAATCCATCCAAAGAAAAAATTAATTTAATCATTAATTTTTGTCATCAACTCTCTACTCGTAAAAAATTAGTTTTTGCCGTTGGTATCAGTTATGAAATACATATCTTGTCATTATTTTAAGTATTTTTTATACAGTTTGCAACTCTGTTGTAAAACCATAAGCCTGATGTCGGTGTAATTTATATGCATTTTTTATTCCCTTTAATCACATAACTTGATTATATTCGAATTCGGTTATGTACCTTATAGTAGCATATATGTGAATTGGCCTTATAGTCACATTAGCGATATAGTCCACGTAATGGTTGCAACTATAGGATGTGACTATAAGCGAAAAGTACTGTATTTATATAGTCCAAAATGTGGATTATAATAGATTTCACTTATTATCCATAAAATGGCTTATAAAAAAAATCGGTTATAGTCCAAATTCGCTTATAGTCCCCAAAAGTTGTGCAACTAGAGTAGTGGACTATAAGCGAAAAGTACTGTATTTTGAATCATATGTTTTTATTTTCTACTGGATTTTACAGGCAAAAATTTGCAGACTATTTGCTGGCAACTAGGGCTGCCATACGTACTGTTTTAAGCAGAACATGTACTGATTTATTGCAATTGTACTGTTTTATGCACAGCTCCTTAAACAGTACGCAAATGTACTGTTTTTTAAATTTTGTACAGTTTTTTTGTTCAGTGTACAAAAAACCTTGATATTAAGAAAAGCCCTACTACAAACACATGTTTATGATATCCTAATATTAAACAGTACATAGCTTAAAAATTTTTTTTGTGTTTCAAACAAAAAAGTTCAAAAATAATACGAGTTTTTACGCTGTGGTCATTGTTTTCTCATAAGTACACAGTAGAAATCTAAACTATAATGAGTGGCTCGCAGCAGTAGTATATTTTCATGTTGTTATTTTTAAGACATATTTACTATGTATGATTTTGTGGCTACCTCTTCCAATAGTTTTCCCTTTTCACACCTGAAAAAGACAAAAACAAAATCAAAAAATTTTTTTTTTAAATACAAAATAAATACATACATACTTATTCCAACACAATTATATTAAATTTTTAGAACTTTTTTAATATTCGGGCATGTTCTGGATATCGAAATTACGTGAAATTTAAAACGAACAAATTCGGAAAATTCTCCGTGTTCAAAATTTACTAAAATACCTAATACCTTTGTTGACCACTTTTCTTTACCTAAACTACTGAAATAAGAAAAAGATAAGTTAATTTTTACAAAAATTTTATTGAAAGTATTCATCGTTTTCAATTGCACTTGATTGTTATACAGACAGAAATTTTTGTTTTAAATTTTATTGAAACTTTTTTTTTTACTATTTTAATATTTTCAGATATTGTTTAATAAAAAACAACCAAACTATGTATGTTTTTTGGATGTTATAGATTAATGGCCAATTTCACCAAGTTCAGGTATAATTAACTATCATTATAAATGTCAAAAAATCTATTGTTATAGTTATAGTTAATTTTAGCTGGAATTAATTAAAATTGGCCCTAAATAATTTAAAAGTTGTTTGAAATTGGAAAATTAATTTAGGAAACAAAATTTTTCTCAAATTCTATATGATTTGTGCAACTATGTGCGTGGTGAAAATTGCTTTAAATACGAATATGTTTAAAGAAATTCGTACTATGTATGTATCACAATCAATGAGTTAATGGTTTCAAGCTAAGTTCGGCTTTTCTCCTTTATTATATGGCTTACAGCAATGTTATGGGTTTCCTGGAGTAATTTTTTCGTCAAAAAAATTTACTGTTTTTTTCTTGATTGTACTGTTTTTTTGTGTTCAATGTACTGTTTTTCCGAATATAAAATCTGGCTACCCTACTGACAACTGTCACATTACTCTCTCAGTAGATGCTCTCTTTTGCAAATTTATGTGTACGCGAACGCATATCGGTAAAATCCAGTACAAATTTGTACAAAATTTGGGGTAAACGAACGCAGCTATTCCCAGTAAATAATAGGACCAGTCCAAACAGGCGTTTAAAGAGTAGTCCACAAGGGACCAGGACTAGTCCAAAACTAACCCAAACGTATGGAAAAAACTTGGTCTATTTAACATTGCGATGTCCTAGGACCTTTGTACCACTAAGGAGTAGTTTTAAAACTACTCCATGGTATACTCAAGAGGATTAGTTTTGAAGTCGTTTAAAAACGGAAGCATGTCGTTAAAAAACGAAGACATGTCGTCTCACTACAAACACTTTTTAACAATGACATGGTCCATGCTTGCATTACATCGGACCAGTCCATGGAGTAGTCCATTTTATCAAAATGGCCTGTTTTTACACATTGCAACTTTAGAATAAAAAACATTTTCGTTCTCTTTCTTCGAAAGCTGCCCTCACAAATGATTTGGGCATTTTTCATACGTCATTTTTTCATCTCTGTACGCTTTGTGCTGCAAACCATCAGCGAATATTTGCGGTTGCGCAAGTTTGATTGTATGACCGCAAGTGAGTGTATTTGTTGCTGTTGATTTAATGCGATTTTTTTACAATTGCACAAAGCCGTTCACTGGTACATACATATATTCTAAATAATCGTCTATGTATTAAAAAATTTGGTTAAAAAAGACGTAATATAGTTAAATCAGTAGAAGTAATATCCATAAAGACGGGTAAATAAAATTTTTTCGTAATTTTTTTATTTAAGACTTTTTGAAACAGCTAATTGTTAAGTGATAGAATAAATAAAGAGAATTATAATTAAGATCTTGTAAAAAAAAAACAAAAAATTCAACAAGCAATATTTGTTAACGAATATATCCGAAATATTTTAGATAAGCCATGGTTTCCCAAACCGGCACGTGCTGATGAAGAAGTGCTTACTTTTGTTGATCTTCCACATTTGTTGAAGCCGGTAAGAAACCATTATCTGGACACAGAGATGAAATATAAGGATGAAATAGTATGACCCCTTTCAGACTCGGCAAGTTAGTTTCGCAAGTACAACAAAGTTTGTACTCCATTTTTTTCCCTGAACCCGACCTTTTTATCTTAAATAAATTACATATATTTTGAAAGTAAAAAAACCATACGAAGGTTGCTTTTGTATTTGTATTAAATAATATTTTATTAAATTATTTTATTAATATATTGCAGCATACTTATTTTATACATTTAGTTTTTGCCAAATAATTCTTAAAAATTTAGCATTTTTAATTTCATTTGGTTTAAATTAATTAAATACTAGTATTAAACTATAAAATATGCTAAATTTTAGCAAATTTTTTTCAAAGTTCAAATAAATTTATAAGAGTTTTTAATAAAAAATGTGGCAAATTCTATTTTTAATTTTGCTCCTTCTAGTATATATTTTAAGTATAAAAAGCAGAAGAATAACTTGGATTTGTTTATTATTATTGTTTTTTTTTAATAAAAGAGAAACAAATTTATAATAAATACTATAATATAAGTACTCGTATGTAAGTTTATAAGTAGGTCTTTGGCATATACTAAGAGTGCTGTAAACACAATTAGAATCATGATGAAGTAAGACATCATAACTACAATTCGTCTATAAGCCCCCAAATAGACAGAATTTAAAGCAGAGTCCGCCAAACACATACATTAACATTTCTTGTTTCTCTTGGTTGTTTATTTTTGAGCGTAATTGTTTTTGTTTGTTCAGTGTTTTCGAGTAAAAATACAAATTATTTTCTTATGCTCTCTTTATTTGTGTGAGAGCATTCGCACATGTGCGGTGTTTTGCAGATCTCTGATTTAAAGTCTATTAGGTTTGGAGAGATGAATAGCATGTTCTCTTCCCTCTCACCAAAAAGTTCATCTTTCTGAAAGAATACTTTCATAGTGTAAACCCAGACTTATAGGATCTTTTTTAAAACATTGGTTCTTGTCAAAATAAACTCTGACTCTTAACAAAAAGTTTGCTATTACAATAATTAGTTACAAATTATTGCATTGTAAATAAATATTCATAAACTAAATTTTTTTTCTCAATAATCTTCTATCTTCTATATAAATAAAAATGAAATGTTGTCCGTTGCTTACCGCATAACTAGAGAACGGCTTGACCGATTTGGACGCCATGGTCCAACTTAGGTTTATACGGAAAGAAAATTTTGCCCCGCCCACTTTTTCCGATTTACCTAAAATCAGAAAACTAATTGACTAATTTTTCTTTCAAATGTTCGTATTAATCCATTTTAAGTTTTCATCGAAAGAAAAATTTACCACGCCTCCTTTTTGTATTAAGCGCATAACTTGAGGACGGCTTGGCCGATTTGGACGATTTTTTCTTTAAAATGATCGCCATGGTCCAACTTAGGTTTATACGGAAAGAAAATTTTGCCCCGCCCACTTTTTTCGATTAACCTAAAATCAGTAAACGGCTCCATCGATTTGACATTTTTTTTTCAAATGTTCGTATTAATCCATTTTAAGTTTTCATCGAAAAAAAAATTTAACACGCCTACTTTTACGCCTACATTCCCGGTGGAACTGGGAAAACTTTTTTAATCGCGTTAATTTTGGCAACGATAGGCTTGCAGAAAGAAAGAAAATCCTACATGCAACATATCGAAGAACAGTGCGATGGCCAAAGTTTTGAAGCAAAGCAAACTGTTCGTTTGGGATGAATGTACAATGGCGCATAAAAAATATGTAGAGGCATAGACAAAGCGCTGCAAGATTTACGAAACAATCAAAGCCGATTTGGAGGTACGATGATTTGTTGGCAGGTGATTTTCGGTAAACACTGCCAGTTAAACCACGATCAACGCACGCCGATGAATTTACTGCATGTTTGAAGTCGTCTGCTTTGTGGAAACACGTAAGGAAGCTCAAATTGACTCTGAACATGCGGGTCGAGCTGAAGAACAATCAATCTCGAGACGTATTTTCAAAACAATTGCTGGACATAGGAAGCGGCACGGGGATATTTTAATTTCTGCCAGTTCACCGAATCAAAGTCCGAACTCATACGCAAGATGTTTCCAAACATTACACAAAATAACAGAAATCTAGATTGGTTGAGCGAACGTGCTATATTAGCTGCGAAAAACATTGATGTCGACGAACTGAATTTTTAAATTTAAAGTGAAATAGCTGGCGAAGTGAAGACGTACAAATCGGTATTACCCGGATTACCGCCTCATAATCCCCAACTAAGAGTTGGATCGGTAATCATAATGTTACGAAATATAAACCAACCACGTCTTTGTAATGAAACCCCGACTTACGGTAAAAAACTGATGAATAACGTCATCGAAGCAACAATGCATAAAGGAAAGAACATAGGAGAAAATGTTTTAATACATCGGATCCCAATGATTCCAACCGACATGGAATTCGATTTAAACTCTTGCAGTTTCCTGTAAGGCTCACATATGCAATGACCATCAACAAATCTCAAGGGCAGTCATTATGTGTTTGCGGCATTAACCTTGAAAATCCATGCTTATCGCTTGGTCAATTATATGTCGCCTGTTCCCGCGTCGGAAGTCCAAAACCAAACAAAAAGCATTGCAATGAACAAAATTATGATATCCTAGCAAAGCAATCGAATAACTTTTACTATTTTAACTGGTTACCTGAATATTGATCTTATCAACTAAAATGTAAATAGAATACTACAAGATTCACAGCATATACTTATATACATACATATGTATTTTCAAATCAAATGTAAATCACTACACAGAAAAAATTATTGCCGAATTATTTTCAAACAAACGCTTGTTTGAAAATTTTTTTAATTTCTATAAATTTTTTTACTGATTCAATCAATATTTTTGTTTGATTTTTATTTAACCAACAAAAATGTGGACAACTCTTCAAAAATATAATAAACGCGTTATTGGTGTCAAGTTTTCATAATTTTGTATGAAATATTTAACGCTCTATGCAAAAACTTTTTTTTTTTTTGAAATTTAGTATATGAATTTCATTAAACTTTTTGTTTGATTCAGTTAAATTATTTGTTTGAAAAAATCAGTGTTTTTTTCAATAAACAAAATGCAAATTAATTGTTTGAATATGCAAATTTGTTTATAGGACCGATTTCAGACAACAAATTTTTTGATTCTACAAATTTTTTGTTTGAATTGGAAAAATAATTTTTTCTGTGTACTCTTTAATTTAAAAATACTTTTTTCCCTCTTTCTAACGGATTTTAAAAATCGAACACAAAATTTTTTTTATAATTTGGACAGGACAACGTCTGTCGGGTCAGCTAGTATAAAAAGAAAATAACATACTAAAAAATAATAATGAAAATTGGTATGACATTTCTAAATTAACATAATTTGCTTTACATTTACACGAAACTTAATAATGATGTTCATGAAACCCTCATTATAATTTTGTTTTCGCTTCGTTTGTATTCAGTAAGATGAATAACTTTGACATGAAAGCAACAAACAAAATCCCCCGTATTCATAAATGCTTAAGGCTAGATTACACTATTATACTATTATTATGTATTAATACATGTCAAAATCTTAAGTAATATGACAAAGTGTGATAGTGTGAATGCAATGTGTCACGAAAATGACAAGTATTATGAAAAAAGTTTGACATCCCATACGACTTCATCGTTTTTTGAAAAATTTCTAAACAATAATACTTTTCATTGGATCAGGGTTGCATTTTTTTTCATGTGTGAGTGTTTATACTTTGTGTGATGGTGTGAACACAAACTGTCATGCTACATTAGATTTTTTGACAGTCGCAACAAAACTCATTAGATTTCTATCTCACAAAGTATTATGGAATACGTAAGTTTTGTGAGATAGTGTAATCTAGGCTTTATTAGCTTTAACAAACGATTATCAAGGAAAATTTTCATGGAAAATTTGTTTTGTAAAGGCGACCGTACACGACATGTTTTTGTCATCTGACATGTCAAATTTCCCACTGAAAAATACATTCATACATGTCTTGTGTTATCTTTTTAACTTTGCTGCTGTAAAAGTCTGATGCAAAGTCATCTGACAAAATTTCAATTAGAGCGTACTCTACTTTCTTCTGACAAAGCATCTGACATCAGAAATCTATGCCGAGAAGAAACTGGCTGCGGCGTCCACTATTGACGGAATCATTAGTATGAAGTAAATATTTTACAATACCGAGACATGTATGATCATCGCACCATTGAATAGCATAAATATACATATACAGTAAAAATTCGATAATCCGGATAATTGATTGAAGACCCCAATCCGGAGTAGCGAATTATCCGGATTACCGAATTTTTACTGCACATACATATTTACAATACTAAAAACATCATATTTGTCAGCCCACACCCGTTCACTCATACCTTTACTAAGTTCTTTAACAATTTTTACTTTATCTTAAATAGATGAAGTCTTGTGTTCTCTCTTCACTGAAGGCATCTTGCATCAATACTAAACTAAAAACGCATGTGCAAACATACTTATATCACACTATTCTAACTGTATTTTTCAAAGCATGCTGTGATTTGAATAAAAAACAAATTAAAACGCGTGTTATTCAATCCGGACTATAGAGTTATAATCAATCCGGATTATAGAATACGCATGCTGTGATTTGAATAAAAAAATAAATAAAAACGGGTGTTATTCAATCCGGACTATAGAGTTGCAATCAATCCGGTTTATAGAATACGCAATGAGTTGCAAAATTCTGTCCGGACTACCGAATATTCCGGATAAGTGGAGTCCGGATTATCGAATTTACACTGTATATATATAAACCTTTTTTAAATTTGAAATATTTTTATGAACACAGGAAAAAATATATTTAGAGGCAAGTAAGATGAAGTTAGTTTTTTACTGATACAAGGGAATATGAACATCAAAAATTATGAAACAAAACAGCAATCGAATAAAAGCGAATAAGTTCATGGAAAAACACATTGATTTAAGGGCGGTGTTGCCAGTTAAGGGAAAAGAAAACAAATTAGGAAAGATAAAAATATGACCATGAAAAGTAAAAGCAACAAGATATGGAAGTTCATTAATAATAAAATAACAAAAAAAAAAAAAAAATTTGACTTTGTTTTCAGTGAAAATTAATTGTAATTTTAAAATGTACATTGAAATTTCAAAAAAAATCACAATTGTTCTATATATAACATTCACTACCTTCAAAAACATTTACAAGCAATATGTTTAGCTTGAAAGTAAATCGTCACCTAAACGCAAAAGGCCCTAACTAACAAAAAATTTTAAATCGACTTTTTCTTTAAACCTGTGTAACGTGACGTTACAAACTAACTCTATATATACATTTAACACTAACATTATGAAGTATAATTAACCCAACACCTTGAATACCCTTAGTATTTTACTTCCTACTATGAATACCCTTACTGTTTACCTAAATTACTTTTGTTAGTTATAAGTCTCATTTAGTTTATTTTTTTTTTTGAATAAATAGACAAGGTTTTGCTCAGAACGGGGGAGTAGATATTGCCATTAACCCCAGTATTTACTCTTGGTAGTTAGTGTTAACAAGTAGTTTTACGTATCCAGCCGAACACTAGAGCTTCCGAATTCTTCTAGTGTCCGAAGTATTTAATTATAAACCGTAGTTAGTCGAACGTCAAGGCTCCCGAATTCTTTTGGTGTCCGAAGTAGTTACGAAGTAGTTAGCCGAACGCCAAGACTCCCGAATTCTCTTGGTGTCCGAAGTATTTACGAAGTAGTTAGCCGAACGCCAAGGATTCCGAATTCTCTTGGTGTCCGAAGTATTTACGAAGTAGTTAGCCGAACGCCAAGGCTTCCGAATTCTCTTGGTGTCCGAAGTATTTACGAAGTAGTTAGCCGAACACCAAGGCTTCCGAATTCTCTTGGTGTCCGAAGTAGTTAGCCGAACGCCAAGGCTTCCGAATTCTCTTGGTGTCCGAAGAATTTACGAAGTAGTTAGCCGAACGCCAAAGCTTCCGAATTCTCTTGGTGTCCGAAGTATTTACGAAGTAGTTAGCCGAACGCCAAGGCTTCCGAATTCTCTTGGTGTCCAAAGTATTTACGAAGTAGTTAGCCGAACGCCAAGGCTCCCGAATTCTTTTGGTGTCCGAAGTATTTACGAAGTAGTTAGCCGAACGCCAAGGCTTCCGAATTCTCTTGGTGTCCGAAGTATTTACGAGGTAGTTAGCCGAACGCCAAGGCTTCCGAATTCTCTTGGTGTCCGAAGTAGTTAGCCGAACGCCAAGGCTTCCGAATTCTCTTGGTGTCCGAAGTATTTACGAAGTAGTTAGCCGAACGCCAAGGCTTCCGAATTGTCTTAGTGTCCGAAGTATTTACGAAGTAGTTAGCCGAACGCCACGGTCTCTGAATTCTCGTGGTGTTAGAAGTATTTAGCCCAGAATTAATACAAACCGTATTTAACCGAACCTGATTAACCCGAACCGTATTTAGCCGATTTAGCAGCACCCGTAGCTTGACCCAAACATACTAATTAAACCCCTTTGCCTACCAAAGTTAAGGTCCTGGGCTACAACCCCGCACATTAGCTGCATCCGCCGTCCAGCTCCGTAAGCGTCACCCGACCGGTCGTTCCCGTATTCATCACCGCCGGCAGCTGCACATAATCCCCAGAGGATCATCGTAGTTCTAAGTATTTAGCGTAGATTAAGATTTCGTAAATAAAGCTTTGTTGAAATTATTGTAAACGAACATACACGAAAACATCCCGTGTTTCATTTCAAAGGAAGCAGACCTTCGAATTGACCCTGGACAGACTGAGCCATACCTCAGCTGGGAAATTAAACTGCGTTCCATCTGATGTAATGCATCAACACAAATATCCCAAAAAAAAATTTTGGAATCTTTCGACGAACATTAACGAGTTTTTTGGCAAAAAACAAAAGATTATATTAAAGGCTTCACTAACATTTTGCATAATATGCAACATTGTCAATTATCAAAACAACTGGTAGATTTAACAAGAAAAATAGAAGAAAAATTAATTAGAAACAGTTAAAAGCGATTTATCAATTTATCATTTTAAATGGTTTTTGCTTCTGCTGTAAAATTTTCAAAATGTTAGGCCCTATCTATCCTTTGCGATTTAGGTGACGATATAGAAAAAGTGATTAGTAAAATAATTCAAATTGCTTTACAAATTACTTACATTAGCTGCGTTCGAGAACACAAAATCTTTTACTATTTTTTACTGAACTTTACTGCATTTTACAAAATTGCGTTCGAGTACACAAAATACAGTTAATGAGAACACAAATTGAGAGCGTAAAGTGACAGTTCTTGTCTGAGTATTTACAAATTTTTACTGCAGAAATTTTTGAAGTAAAATTTAGTAAATCAAAAAAAAAACATATGTTTCAAAAGGTAAACAAACAAAAGTAACAAATAAAAAGCATAAAAGTTGTGAAAAAATTGTTAAATAAAAGAAAAGTTGAAATAAAAATTGAACCAAAACAAAAAGTAAAGAAATATTAATTAATTAAACTTGTTTGTGAAGCATTTATTTGTCTAAATAAAAACTTTTGAAATTTTTTTGTTATGTTAATTTTTTAGATTTGTAAAAGTGTGAAGTATTTGGGTACTTACACAAATTAGTAAAATCAAATAAAATAAAAAACAAACAAATATGAAAGATTACATAAAATAGTTTGTTTGTATTTTCCAAAAATGTTCGTGTTATAAAAAGTATTTAATCGAGTATCGATAAGAAAACGAGTCAAGTAGTAAAAAGTGTCAATATTTTTCAGCACTTCAATTATTTGCCATCAGCTGTTGCCTTTATTGTACGAATTTTTACAAATTTTGCGTTCGTGTACTTTTTTGGACAACAGCTTTTCAATTTACTCATTTACTGCATTTTACTTTAAAAGTTCTCAAACGCACCTATTATTGTAAAGGTAACAACAAAAAAAAAAAAAAAAAAAATAATAATTACATTCATTTACTAAGGTGGCAACCAAGGTATATTTACACAAGGTAAACTCGTTGGCCCATACAGGTGACTGTGTCAGTAGTGAATCAGTACAGATTCACTAGTGACATTTCCTGCAGGGATTTCAATGTCTTTATGAATGAATGCATACATACATATGAAACATGTTTCAATATAGTCACCTTCAACAAAACTATTTTTAACGAAAATGTTTAACCATATTATGGATAATTTAACCATATTATTGTTAGCGGCAACCGAATTACGGTTGAATTAGTTCTCAATACAGAAGCCACAGCCATATTATGTTTTCGCTCAAACATGTAATGGTTAGTCCATAACAACTTAATATGGTTAACACTTATAATATCAAGGTTATTTTTAACCATAACATGTTGCTCATGGAAAATTATAAAAGGCTATTGTTCTATAAAAACCAAACTATTGTTAGTGGTAAACAAATTATTGTCGTATTTAACCATTACATGCTTAAGGGCAACCATAATATGGTTGTGGCTTCTTGCCATATCTAATATGGTTAAATTAATTTAAATTGTTATAATTTTTTTTGCTGAAACTGCTTTTTCTCCGCATGTAGAGGTCAACAGAATAATTTTAGTACCTCTCTTCTTTCAAAATGCTTGACATCGCCATCAAATCTTCTTAGCATAATACAAAAGATTTTTTGAAAATAGATGTAAATGACGGTGGCAGTTATTTTAAGAAACGTTCAAACGTTCAAATTTTAGTTATTTCCACTTACTTTTAGCATGAGTCGTACAAATAACACTAATGTGTACTTAAAAGAATCCAAAAATTCTTTAATCAAGTACAAAAAGGTTGAAGCAAGTACAAATTTCTTAAATTAAGTAAAAATATTTATTTTGCCCCGGCATACATTGTACCAGCACTGCAAAACTTTTTACTGGTCGTGCCACTCTGACAGTAAAATTACAAAGTGTGCGTATGATTTGTCAGTTCATCGTGTCGCATGAATGAAAATAAAATAACTAAAATGTTTTTCGGGCAGAAAAAGGCCATTCTGTCTTCCAAATGATGTAAGTGATTATACGGTTTTAAATGCACAGAAAAAAAATATTTTAAAAAGCGTGATTGCGTGCCGAAGTAAAGCAACAAGGAATTTTCAAAGTCATCAGGGCAAGATTTGCTCTGAAATATTCACGTTTGACATTTTTTAAAAGTAAACTGTCTTAACGGTGGCATGTCATAACGTCCAGTGTCATAGTGTTCATGGACTTTATGCCACTTTTAAAAGTGTCATAATGTCCATCGGAGAATTGTCATAACGTCCGTGGACGTCCGAACACGGCCGACTACGCAGAGAAGCTTTAGTTAGCGAAGCCGGTATTTGGTATACCATAGAGGAGGAAATCCTTTCGCCCGGCCGAAGGCCGGCTATACAGAGAAGCTTTAGTTAGCGAAGCCAGTATTTGTTATACCATCGAAGAGAAAATCCTTATTTTCGATATATATATTTAATATATACACCCAGAGAAAAAGCTACAAAACCATTTTTAAGAAAATTTTACCCATATTATGTTTAATTTAACAAAATCATTGTTTTAAAAGTGACATAATGTCCATTTCCAAAGTGTCACAGTGCCCACGGACATTATGAAACTTTTAAAAGTGTCACAGTGTCCAAGGACACTATGACACTGGACGTTATGACATGCCACCGTCTTAACTACTGTCAGGACGCCTACGTGACAAATACAGTTAGTAGTGTTTTTGGGAACTAATATGTATTTTCGTACTGTCTTGCTAGTAGTGTCAAATGTAAGCGCTGTTTAAAGACATTGTTTTTTCCGACAGACGTTCGTACAAACTGTAACGGACTGGAATTTTAGCAATATTAGGTTGACTGAGGCCCGACAAAAGAACAAAAGACGGACAAACAAGAGGTCAAACGGCAGTATTCGTCTAGCCGGAAGGTTGTAGTCGTTAATGTAAAATTAAGTATAAATATAATAAAATATAACGGACTATTATTAATAAACATAATGAGCTTTAATAATTAAAGAAAAAGTGACTTAAACAAACTAACCGTGTAGTGTTTTAATTTTTAAGCTATGTTCACAATTTTTTTTTATTTCTTATAGGTTATGTTAAATGTATGTTACATGATAATTATAAACCTTATGTAAAACTTAAATTTTAACATACACAAGAAATCACATGTGGGTAGAAAAGTGACAGTCCACCCCTGCAAATAAAATTGGACCACCTGCCCTAGGACATCGTAATGTTAAATAGACCATGTTTTCTACATACGTTTGGGTTACTATTGGACTAGCCCTGGTCCCTTGTGGGCTACTCTTTACACGCGTGTTTGGACTGGCCCTATTATTTGCAGGGACATGACAAATACACATATGGGGTATTCATAAGGTGTGCTATCATGTTATATCGTCATAATGTTCTAACATTTTACAATGGTTTAAAAATATTGTTGTAGCTTTCTAAACAAAAACTGTCTTAAAATAATAGAACTTTGCTTGCTATGCTTATTGTGCTGTCGTTATTAATCAGAAGAGACCTGCGCTGAGCGGCTAACCCCTCCGCATTAGTTTTTGTAGCCGTCGCCGTTGATGGCATAGTTTTATCCGGCTAATATCCGAATTTAAACTGCGGCTAGCAATTTCTGCAACAAAACACTTACGGCGTCAAAGTTCATCGGCCGAGGAGGTAAACAAACAATATAAAAATTTATTTTCATTTGGGTCTAAAAAATGGAAAATAGTCAGGTAAGATCCAATTTAATTTAGTAATTCATGGATTAGAATTAATATATATTTTTGCTAAATATTTACTTATTTTTCATATTTGTTTTAAATCAGCTGATCTTAATTATGAGGGGTTGTTCACAACAGTCGTTTTTTCATGTTATAATTTTAAGACTTATGTATGACTTTATGACACCTTGTGAATCCTACAATAATGTGAACATAGCTTTAGATGTGTGTTTTTATATATGTAAGTATAGTATACCAGGCGATGGAGACTTATGTATAGACAATTTATTAATTTTTTAAAGGTCATACTGCCGTATTCATAAAAATTATTTCTATTTATTAAGGAGCACAAAATCTCGGTTCATACTATGTATTAAAGTTTTGTTTTCTTTCAGAAAGTCTGAGTTTATTAGTGAGAGAGGAAAGGCTATTCTTTTCTCAACTCTAACCAATAAACTCAGTCTATAATAGTGTGAACCCCGGTTTATAAAAAAATTTTTTTATTTTATAAACGCTTCTAATGTGTCTACATTTGGGCTTGTAAATATTTAACTAAAATAAGAGGAATAGAGTGACATTTGGTATAATAAAACCTAGTTATTGTAAAGCAAATTGTGTTTTTATTTTCATTATTATTTCAGTATTTTGTTTTATTAATTTTCTCCAATTTTCATATGGGTGTTTCCACAGAAAATGACCCCTTCCTTAAAGCTCAAAAATTAAACTTTTATTTTGAATTTATTTTTCCGCTAATATTATACAAAATAAATGTATGTCATTTTCCGAAAGATTAACTTTAATTTTCTTTATACAAACAAAAAATATTTTTTTTTTGCTACCCATAATAAATGAATTCAGACACAAAAAACTTCTAACTTTTTATAATGTAACAACCGTTACTTTAAAAAAAAATTTTTTGGTAACAAATTTCTTTGGTTTGAAAATAAATCCATTCCTTAAACAAAATGTTTCAAAGAATTTAATCAGATATTTTACTTGACATATCCTGTGCAGAATTTTACATAGCATGATGTTTGTTTCCGACATTTGAAAACAGCACATTTTTAAAGTAACGAGCGTTACCTTTTTAACGGTCTAAAAAAGTATTGAAATTACATTTTTATGAATTCTTTCGGTTGCTACCGTTGCTTGAACTTTCGTTAGTCCAAAATGGAGTCCAAATCCTCGTGGCATATTTGGGAAGGTTGGAATTTTATTAAAAAAATCTCCGAAAATCGGTAACGACTGTTACTTTGGAAACACCCATATATACATATGTACAAATGTATGTACATATATACGGATTTTTTTGTAAAAAAAATAATATTTGGGAAAAAGTTGTTCATTTTGTGTCAGTGTCATTTTTTATATTTTATGCAAAACTTTTTCACATCTTTCTAATTGTGTTTCAACCCCTTATTTTTAATTTATTATTAATTTTTTTATGTGTTTTGTAATTACAGACTACTGGGGCCTAAGGGATTCGTATTTTTAATAGTTTATCATACAAAATCAAAAGAATTAAAAAAAAATCACATTGTGGTTAGTACTAGTTATTAGTTTTAGTAGTTATGTACAGCTCATTTATAGTTAGTCGGTTTTTTAAACGCTTTAGTGTTTTCGCAGGCCGGATATATTCTAGAGCTGTTAAGTGGAACTATTTTTTTTGAGACGGCATAAAAAGTTTTTTATGTGACACCGTTATGGGAGTATAATGAACGCTGACATGGATGGAATTGTTTGTGGAATTGTGAAATGTTATGCAAGTATAAATGTAATTAGTAACTTTATAAGTTTTTGTATAATATCTGCAATAAAATACCAATATCATGGACACCCGCATTCATCGACTACCATTTTGGGAAGATCTCTTTTTATAATACCTTCATCGCCATAGTATATGAGAGACATGCTGGAAAATTTTATGGGGGCACAGCATGGCTGCATGCCATTCAAAAGGCCCATTTTGCGATATTCTTCAATGAAATGGGCATGAAATGTTTGGAATGTGTCTGGTGTGCGATAGGGTCCCGTGCAATCACCGCGACAATAATTTGCGAAATAGCCTCGAGGTGCTATAATCCAATCGTCCCAGCCCAAGGCTTTAAAGGAAACATAAAATGATTCTTTACAACATTGACCGTGTAAAGCCCCATTACAGTTTATTGCACGCCTACGCACACGACGCTGTCTTCTGGCTTCGGTGTGCAACACTAAAAACGGACGACTTGAATTGTCTTCAATTTCCTCCTCATGCCTTTTGGCGATGCCTTGGTTTTCCGCTACCAATATTGATTGATTATACGACAAATTTTGGGTTTCGTAGTTGTGAGTTACATTGTAGAAATGTTTATTGTCGATTTCATTCAGACGTGCATTACGTCTCCTTTCATCTGCTATACGACGTTCTCGAACGCTTATATCAGTTTTGGCAATACTGTTATTAAATAGATGCACGGAATACAGTTTGCCACAACCTGTACAGTCAATGAGCAATCTCAGTTTTTCTCCTTCTCTGCGAGTATACCATTCCTTAACTGTCGTTGTTATATCAAATTTTTTCCAGCCTAAACGGGAAGTGTCAACCTCAAAGGAAGCGCAAAATTGAGCCACATGATCAAAACCCTGAAAATAAAAAACAAACATTATTTAAAACAGTTTCTAATTTGTGGAATCTTTTTCATTCCCATGAACGTAAGTATGCAAAAGTTTTTTGACTGGCCTTTACGTTTGTTGCAACAAAAAAAAATATTCTTAAAATAGGAATATCGATATATCAAAATATCGATATTAAAAAAAATCTATATATATCGCCGATATTTAAAAAAACGATATATCGATATTTAAGGTGACCATACGTTCTCTTTTTTAGAGGACAATCCTCTTTTTTAACTGGCTGTCCTCTATAAAATTTGTGTCCTCTTTAATCATCTTTTTTTCATAATCTGTCATCTTTGTCCTCTTTATTTTTAAAAGCATGACCAATTATTTATTTATAAATTAAAATAAAAATTTTATTTCACGGTGATCAACGGGTTTTTCTGTGCAATCGTATGGAAAATGTTGTGCCATGCTTGTTCTGTTCATACTCCTACTGGACTCTCATACACTTGCAGTATAAAATTTTGAATAATTTTTTGCAATGATTATTAAAGTTTAGTTGTTTTTTTTTGTAACTAATTTTACTTAAGTAAATGAAAATTTGTATACATCTTCGGCTTAATATGCAAACCTGCTAACTCCCTTTCAACAAATTTTACAGGAAAAACTTTTTATTTTTCCTATTTACTGCTTGAGAGGAGAACCAAAAATATAGTTGATTTGACACACTTCAAGACTCAAATTGAAGAATAACTACATGCTTGTCGACGAGGCATATATTTCTCTACCACACGGCATCAAATCTCAATTTACTTAAAAAGTGGATTGAATTTAAGTGGATTGATTTAAATCTTCTTTACATTTATTAATATGGGAATGTAAATTTGTCTGAAAAATATGTAAAAAAATCTTGAAGTCAAAAAATTTTTTACTTTTTTTCTTTATGTCCTCTATTTTTATTTTCAAAATCTGGTCGCCTTACTATATTAGAGTTGTGTCGGTCATGAACGAACTTGATCAATTGAACGGATCAGTCAGATGAACGATGAACGGCCGTTCAGTTTCATCGTTCAATTCCGTTCAATCATTCACTGCACTGATCGGATTTGTGGTACAATTGTACCACGTTGGTACACTGGTACAATTCATCCCTTTTTGGTACAATTAAAAAAACAATACCCACGAAAAGTTACACTTTTCTTTTCAAAAATAACATTTTTAATAAAAGCCGTGACTAGAACTACCAAAAATTGTATTGGTGTTAATTAATGTCCGTATATTATACTAAAATATCGAGTCAGAACCGCAAAAAAAGCTTAAGTGACAAAAAAAAAATTTTACAGGAGAAGGTCTTTTTTATTTTATCTCATAAAAATTTTGTATGAATATTGTCGCTTGAGATAAAATTGTTTTTGCTTTAACATCGTAACGGTTCCTAATGTGACCATGACATTTTAGGAGATAATGCAAGTGTTGCCAATAAAGTCGTTTATTAAAAAAACGAAAATGGAAAATGGTGTTACTTAAGCTTTTTTTGCGGTTATGACTCGATATAAAGAATTTACATATGTATGTATGTACATTCATAAGTATTTGTACTCGTGTCCCTGTAGAAGCCTTGAATTAAGTCTCCAAATCGTCACTTTTGTATATCGTTTTGGTGACATAGTCAACCAAGTGTCAAAATTTTTGGCTGCCTTTGAGAAAAAAGAGAAATAGACAAATTTTTGCTTCTTCTTAATTTTTATACCTACACCACAATAGTGGAGAGGGTAGGTATTATGCGATTGTGCTAATGTGTGTAACACTACAAAATATTACTTTCTAAATCGATTTAACGATGTCCCTCCGTCCAGCTGGTTGTCTGTCCATGTAACGTTGTGTGTAAAGGACAAGTCGCAATTTTTAAGGTAATTCCATGAAATTTTGAACATAGGCTTCAATTCATAAGGATAAAGCCTACTAAAAATGTTGAGAATCGGTCTATTATTTAACATGTTTCCCGTTGGTATTTAGATTAAATTTGGACCAGACCTATTTTATTGCAATCTAAATCATCTTGCCATTTTTTATTGGAATCGGTCCATATTTGACGACTACCTTATTAATTTTAATTTAGTTAATTCATTTTTATATCAATTAAAATTGGCTTCAATAAATTTTACGATAGCCACTATTTCAAGACAAAATATTGCGTTGGCGGGTCCAAAATTAACCATAAAACACAAAAAGGTAAACAAATCTAATATAGATTTTGTTCTGGCGGGTCCATTATTGCCCATGGCTCAAACTCTCGAAAAGTTTGTCTGTATATACAATGGTGTAGAATATAAAATGCTCGGGCTTGACGGACTATAATTTCTTACTCGTTTGGTTTTTGATTTTATTAAATAAAAAAGTGTTATGAAAAATTACTGTGAATGCTTTTTTATTTTATAGCGAAATTTTGGTACAATTTATGTCAATTTGGTACAATTTTTCCATTATGACGGAACAATTTAAGAATTGTCAGATCCCATCAGTGGTTCACTGCATGGTTTACTTGGGTCTTTTTAGCCAGTCGGTCACTTGTTTATCGAACAACTGGTTGAAAAGAAACAACAATACTATAGTGGTTATACTTATTTCATTTACTCATTTCATTTACTTATTGTCACATTGCCTTACACATTTTGATCAAGGTTTAAAATGCTATCGCCATATTAGCAAAAGCAGCCAAATTTTGCCTTTTTCCTATTAAAAAAAAAATCAAAAATAAAAAGCCGACAAGTTCCACTGTTAAAAAAGCCCACACTTTTCAAAAGCAGCAGCAAAATAAACACACTGTTTTTGAAAAGTAACCTTTTAATGGACACTGCTTTTGCCAACTATTGCTTTTTTAACAATATTTCTTATTTGATGGAACTCAAAAAGCAACGGCAATAACTTTTCTGTTGTAGGAGAAAATATGTAGGAAAGAGAATAAAACAAAAAGATTCTGTCAAACAGCCGCCAAATCAAAAACCACTGCATGCTAATAGCCGCAAAATAGGAGATAAAAGCAGCGCAAAGGTAGCTGAAAGGCACATGATCGACGAAGACAAGTGATATTTTTCATGCAAA
This sequence comes from Pollenia angustigena, assembly GCA_930367215.1. Taxonomy (NCBI): domain Eukaryota; kingdom Metazoa; phylum Arthropoda; class Insecta; order Diptera; family Polleniidae; genus Pollenia; species Pollenia angustigena. The sequence continues at coordinate 17,442,715 of OV884061.1, read as the reverse complement.
ACAAATACAACAAGAATTTGTTTTTGTTTCTATACAATAAAAAATCCAACAGACACTTTGGCTGGTTGCCTTTATTAAAAATATTTAAAAAAAACCAAAATACACACACATTTCGTGCTATAGTCATGCAAACTGTCGAGCAACAACAACATTACTACAACATTACTGAAGAAAGGCAAAAATTTATTTTTCCTCACCACCATGAAAAAAAACCATGTTGCTTGTACACTGATCAGTATTTTTTCGTTGTAATCTGCCTTTTATATATTTTTATTTTTCATGCAAAACAAATACAACAAGAATTTGTTTTTGTTTCTATACAATAAAAAATCCAACGGACACTTTGGCTGGTTGCCTTTATTAAAAATATTTAAAAAAAAACCAAAATACACACACATTTCGTGCTATAGTCATGCAAACTGTCGAGCAACAACAACATTACTACAACATTACTGAAGAAAGGCAAAAATTTATTTTTCCTCACCACCATGAAAAAAAACCATGTTGCTTGTACACTGATCAGTATTTTTTCGTTGTAATCTGCCTTTTTGCAGAGCTAATAGCTCTGCTCAGACTGCTTTTAGCACACACTTCAGCGGCTTTTTGTTATTACCAGCCAGAGAAAATTTTTGTTCTTTGAATTTTAGATTTTTTTTTTTGGTTTGTCTTTTTTAACTAGCTCTTCTTTCAGGAAAAAGTAAAAAAGCAAAAGGCGAAATAATTTTTTTTAGCTTTTGCTTTTTATGTGGTTGTCCATTTTTATCGCTGGCTGGTAAAAAAGCAGTTGTCAGAAATTAAAAATATTCAAAATAGGAGATTTGCTTTTTTGCACAAACGAAAAACAAAACATTGGCTATTGGAAAAAAATTACAAATTTCAAAAGCAGTGGCAAAAGCAAAAATAAAAAGCAGACAGCTGATGGATGCTTTTAAACCCTGATTTTGATAATACGATCAGGGTTGTCAAGTTTCTTGGCGACCTAATTTTCAATTTGGCGACATGGCGGCTTTTAAAATATATGGCGATTTTGTTGGCTATTTGAAATGCTCACACTTGGGTTTTTAAACGCATTTAAGCAAAAGAACGGGTGCGTTCGTAAATGCATCACTGCGCTGCATCAGTGATATCAAATGGTTATATATATTTTTCAGTGAAGTAAATGTGGACCAGAGAACTGCAAAATCATTATTTTTGTTGTTTTAATCATACGCTCAAAATTATATTAACTCCATGCCTGCAAAACAAAGTTTAACGTCAAAACGCACACATTCTTATACTTTTGCATTCAAGTAGTCATTGAGCACTCGATGAGACGCTTAGTTAACATTAACAACAATCAGGGCTGTCAGATATGGCAATTTCTCGCAAAACGTGGCGATTTTGAAACGTGTTTGGCGATGGGAATTCCCGTTTGGCGACGGGCGACTTTTATGGCGATTTCTGATATAACTGGCGATTAACTTGGCTATTTTTACCATTTATATAATTTCGATGATTTGTTTAACTGCTTGTCATTTTTTGTTAGCATTACTAACATAAAAAAACCTGCAACTTCTCACATGATTTTTATTTTGTTATCATTTTAAGTGAATTTTATATTCAGTCACTATTTAATTCTAATAGTATGTATGCAGGTCAAAACTCCAGTAATGAAATCGGTGAGGCTGAAGTGCACGATCTTATAGACTTGTGTACTTAATTTAAGTTTTTTATTTGAATATATGATCTCCATTTTATGTTATTTAAACAAAAATACAGAAACAAAACCAAATTTACTTTTGGCGACTTTTTTGTATTTTTTCTCAGTTTTGGCGATTTTTGACTGAAATATTATACTAGCGTTTTTTTATGCTAAATTTAATTTAAAAAAAAAAAAATACAAAAACTGAACATAATTTTCAATTTGAAATCAAAGCTCCGTGTTTGTTCGGTTAAGTTTCATTTCAATTTTTTTTTCTTGTACTACATAGCAACTGCTGGATGCCTACATGAGTAATAATTGCTTGGTTTCTGGCTTTTTTGTTTTTTTTTTTTTTTTCTTTGCCAAAACAATCATTGTCGGACCAAACACACAAACATCTTAATTGACAAACGAAGCTAAACCACAAAGTATACAGAGATGAAAAAAGTGACTTATGAAAAATGCCTTAATCATTTGCGAGGGCAGCTTTCGAAGAAAGAGAAAGAAAACGTTTTTTGTTAGTGAAGTGACAATGCGTAAAAACAGGCCGCTACTATCTACACAAATTGCATAATCAAAACAAAAAACGCAAAAAGGGCAGCTTTCGAAGAAAAAGACAGAAAAAACACAATATTTTCTGTCTCGTGACGCCTCTGTATACTCTAGGGTAGCCAGATTTTAAATTCGGAAAAACAGTACATTGAATACATAAAAACAGTACAATCAAGAAAAAAACAGTACATTTTTTTTGACGACAACATTACCATTTGTTTTAATAAGTAACCCCCAATTTCACCAAGTTCAGCTATAATTAACTATCATTTCAAGCTGTCAAAACATATTGTAAGCTGAAAGTTAAAGTAATAGCTAGTTTTAACTTAACTTGGTGAAATTGGGGCAAATATTTAAAACTTTTGATTCATATGCAACAACAATTATATAAAGAAAGAAATACACTTAAAATGTGTAACGTCAAAGGAATTATTTCCAGTTTATGGCATTTCATAAATATACATATGAAATTACTCCATTTGCGTTTAAAAAGCAAACACCACAAACGAAGCATTTGGCCAGGAAAACCATAACATTGCTGTAAGCCTTATAAGAAAGGAGAAAAGCCTTACTTAGCTCAAAACAATCAACACATTGATTTTGTAAGTACGATTTTCTTTAAACATATTCGTATTTAAAGCAATTTTCACTACACACATAGTTGCACAAATCATAACCAATTTTAAATAATTTTAAAATTATTTACGGCTGATTTTACCAAGTTCAGCTATAATTAATTATTACTAAAACAATAGGTTTTTGACTTTTATAATGAAAGTTAATTAAACCTGAACTTGGTGAAATTGGCCATTAATCTATAAAATCCAAAAAAATAGTTTGGTTTATTTTTATTTCACAAAATCTGAAAATATTTAAAATCAAGTGCAATTGAAAATGATGAATATTTTCAAAAAAAATTTTGAAAAATGAACTTATCTTTTTCTTATTTCAGTAGTTTAGGTAAAGAAAAGTGGTCCTCAAAGGTATTAGGTATTTTTATAAATTTTGAACACGGATAATGTTCCAAATTTGTTTGTTTTCAATTTGACGTGATTTCGATTTCCAGAACATGCCCGAAAATTAAAAAAGTTCTAAAAATAAGTATTTTTTAGTACTTAAAAAAAATTTTGATTTTATTTTTGTCTTTCTCAGGTGTGGAAAGGGAAAGACTATTGGAAGAGGTGGCCATAAAATCATAACAACACGAAAATATACCACTGCTACGAGCCACCCATTATAATTTAGATTTCTACTGTGTATTTATGAGAAAACAATGACCACAGCGTAAAAACTCTTATTATTTTAGAACTTTTTTTTTAACACAACATAATTTTTTGTAAGCCAGTTCTGTTAAATATAGACTGAGCAAAAAAAAAAAAACAGTACAAAAAACAGTACAAATTGTAAAAAACAGTACATTTGCGTACTGTTTTAGGAGTTGTGCATTAAACAGTACAATTGCAAAAAATCAGTACATGTACTGCTTAAAACAGTACGTATGGCAACCCTAGTATACTCTGTGGCTAAACGATGGTATAAATAACAAAACACGATGTGCATTATTTGAATGACTGCCAGTGTGACCACAATTGAAAAAAATGGATGCTAAATGGGGATTAAAACAATGCTAAAAAAAGCTAAAAAATAAAATTTGAAAATGCTAAAAAAAATGCTAAATTTTCTTAAATAATTGTATCATTTTAATGAATGATTAATTTACCTGAAAATATTATAATTAGTTTACCTGAAAATATTATATTTCTTTAAAATAAAATGAAGTTTATATAAAAATAAATTATATACATACATAGATTTATTTAATAAAAACAATTCAGTAGTTTACAAAAGTTAGCGATTTTTTAACCAAAAAAACAAAAGTCCCTATCTACAAAATATTACATGATAAACGCTTAAAGCCCTAACCTACAGTTTGCAAAAAATGCAACATTTTCAACTGTCAAAAAAACTGTTAAGGCGCAACCATATGGTGCTTAAGTTGGCTTAAACAAATGTGCTGATACATGTTAATCATATGAGGCAAACCATATTGAACTTAAAGAAAATTTTTGTCAAGTTTTATGAAACTGTAATTTGCTTAAGCATAGTGCGAAACTGATCGCACATTCCGTACGGAATCAAATGTTTTTTGCTTTTTTTAATACATTTGAGAGACTTTTTGTTAATTTTTGACAGTAGGTTAAGCAAGGCTATGCATATTATGGTTGGGCCTTTAGGTTTTACAAGAAAATTAAAAGAAATTATAAACAGTTTAACGCGATTAAAAAATTTATCATATTAAATAGTTTTTTGTAAAATTTTAAAAATGTTAGATGTTATTAATGGGTTAAGCGAAATTTCGTGTTTTGAGATATAAAGGGGTTTGTCTAAAAGGAATTGTGTGTTGTATTGTGAAAGTTAAAATATAAATGCAAATAATTTTATTAATAATGACATTTAATACTTGAAATTTAGCAGCGTGAAGAAGATAATAAGAATATGTAATAAAATAACAAGCATTATTATTTATTGCCACAGATATATATTATTATTATTATATATTAATTAAATACAAAATATAAGTAAAAACAAAAATTATCATTCAAAACATAGACGGCTATTCAACAGCATTTTCAGTAAATTTAATTACACATTAAACGCACCATTATATGAATAGTTCTCCTTAATTTCCAAAGTGTTGGTCAAAATACCATTAGAATATGATCTGTTTTAATCATATTCTAAACACCTATCCAGAATTCAATAGTTGAACTTTGGTTCATCAACTCGTATGCATTCAGCTTTTGCCATTGCTGTTCCAAAACCGTTATTTCTTCTGTAGTAATTCTACCATATCTTCTTTAATTTTTTTTTGGTGTTTAAAGGGTTGCTATTATTATTCATTTGAATAAACGAATAAATACCAAAATACAATTATAGAGATTGGCAGAAAAGATAAGTTATATTGTGAAATAGGAATATATTAAATTTTTAAGATTAAAAAACGCTAAAAAAAAATGTTACAAAAATGCTAAATGCTATTTGAAAAATTCGGGTATTGGAATCCCCCATAGGACGCCAATGTTTAACATCCATATCTTAAGAACTGTTATAGTGAGAATGTTCAAACTTTGTAGAAGTCACTCTTATGGTATACTACACTTTTGAAAATAAAAATAAAGCGGGTAGGCGCAGGGGGGAAATACCTCCCAGAGGATGCATACATTAAATATCGCTCAGAAGAACTTTTAAAGGGAGAGTCTTAAAACGTGGTTAATGCTACTATTATAGTAAACTATAAATTTCAATATAAAAATGTGCGGGGTAGACAGGGGAGGAGCAGTACCCCTCATAGAAGACATATTAATAATAGCCGCTGCAAGCAATTTGTTGAACTTTTGGTAGTAGGATCTTCTGAGCCCCAAAATTGAAATAAAATAGCAGCGGGGGAAGTGGAATCCCCCATGGGACGCCAATGTTTAACATCGCATATCTTAAGAGCTGTAATAGTGAGAATGTTCAAACTTTCTAAAAGTCACTCTTATGGCGTACTACACTATTGAAAATAAAAATAAAGCGGGTAGGCGCAGGAGGGGAAATACATCTCATAGGATGCATATATTAAATATCGCTCAACTGAAGAACTATTAAAGGGAGAGTCTTCAAACGTGGTTAAAGCTACTATTATGGTAAACTATAAATTTCAATATAGAAATTGGCGGGGTAGACAGAGGAGGAGCAGTACCCCTCATAGATAGACATATTAATAAGAGCCGCTGCACGCATTTTGTTGAACTTTTTGTAGTAGGATCTTCTGAGCCCCGAAATTGAAATAAAATAGCAGCGGGTGAAGTATTACCCTCCATAGGATGCCAATGTTTAATATCGCATATGTTATAGTAAGAATGTTCAAACTTTGTAGAAGTCACTCTTATGATATACTACATTTTTGAAATAAAAATAAAGCGGGTAGGCACAGGGGGAAATACCTCCCATAAGATGCATATATTAAATATCTCTCAACTGAAGAAGTGGTTAAAGCAGTGTAGCGAAGCGCACCGGGTTAAGCTAGTACTTTATAAAGTTATCAGAAGATTTTTTTAAACATATTAATGATAAAGTTGTGCAAATTTATAAATTATTTAAGGAAAAAATAAAACATTAAGCAGAAATCGTGGCCGGTTGTACACGTTCATGTTATGAGGATTCTACGTGTTGCATAAACGAGTTTAATGCTGGGTAAACACAGTGCAATCTACATGCAATCTGTTTCAATGCAACCTCAAAATATCAAAAGGTTTTGACGTTGATGCAATCTGAAATGAATGAAAGTGAATTTAATTCACTAGATTGCATAAATGTGTTGCATAGTGTGTACCTAGCATAAGAACCCAAGTGTGAACATAATGTAAGCCATGAATTTGTTTTGAAACTCGTAGACAAATTTACCGTTTGTTATTTGGAAACACTATTTCAATGATGGTATTCCATCTAGTTTAAATCAGTTTTTGAAAAAAGTTTATAGCTATAAGTATACGTTCGGTACGTACTCTTTATGTGCATGTAATTCCAACTGTTAATGTCTGTGTTGAAACTCCACTTAAACTCGCCTTCAAAATAGAGTGCAAAACGAACTATTGACACGTAATTGCGAATTATAAATTATATGAAGGTAAATAGCACTTTTGTACCTTCACACGATATGTTGAATAAACTGAATCGTATCAAAAAAAAAAAAAAAACAGTTAGGGTTGCCTTGCCGGTGAAGTGTATAGCGTTTTAGATAGATGTATGTCCAATTTTTCTTTAATACTAACCACAAAAAAAAAAAAACGTTATGCATTCAGAATATAAGAACACCAAACAAGTATTAAATCGCCACGTTTAGCCCAGATTGTACTATGAAATTTTTAAAACAATGTGGCAAATTGCCACTGGCAATGTGTGAAAAGAAACAAGTATAGTTACTGGTATAACAATCACTTGTTTGGTAAACAAAAAAAACAACTGCGAATTTGATTTGCGTTTATTGATTTTATTGTCTTGGGTCCATTAAAAAAATTTTACAGTAACTAAATGTAATTTACTTAAATCATTTTCCGTAAAGTTAAAACTTAATGAAAATTTTGTTATTTTATAATAAAACTAATTCTTAAACTGTTTCTACATGTTGTTCCAAAAATAAATATGTTCAGTTATTTTTTATGCATAAATAAACTGAAATACTTAACTGCAAAGTTATTTTTAATTAATTTATTACATATTTGCATACATGTGCACATATATAAAAAAAAAACCAAAATGTTTCGCTGATTTGGCAGGTAATAATGACAGGTTAAATTGAGTTAAAATTAACTGAAAATACCTTTGAATGTATTTTTTGTAGTTTGTATATTTTAAGTTTAATACACCAGAAAAATTTAATAATTTTAAAGAATATCTCCGTTTTAAAATTAACATTAAAAAAATAGCCTTATAATTTCTTTATTTAAAATTAAATGATCCGTTTTCTAATTAAATTTTTAATTATTCAAACTTAATAGTGGTTACTCGGTAGTTTGTTAATTTGTTGAAGTTACCAACTGTGAACGACCCTCTTTTTAAAACTTTGTTAGTCTGGTAACTTTCGTAGTAAAACAGCTGTAGTGCGATTCTGTAATTAATTTTAACAATAGTTGTCATTGTTAAAAAAATTAACAAACAAATTAACGATTTTGCTATTCTGTAACATTTTAAACAGCACTTGTTATCGTTAAGTTAGCTGTTTGTGTTAAGTAAACGACAACTTTTTTAGTGTTGTTTATTTATTGTTAAATGTCGAAAAAATAAAAAATATTTAGTTAAAAGAAATTATATAACTTAAAAATGGCAATAAAATAATTTGCATTTAATTTAATAGTAAAATGTTTGGCTTCTCTTCTTAAAAAAAAAACAAAAAACTAAAAAAAATTCTGTTTAGTTTTAATAATTTTATTTGTTTTTTTTTTATTCCTCTTTGTGTTTTTCGTTATTTTGCCATTTTTTTGACTGTGATGACACTTGACGTTAATTTTTATCTATGTTGTTAACAACAATTTACAGAATCACATAATCGTTAGTGCAAACAACAGAACAGGTCGACAATTATAACAACTGTTGTTATTGTTAAAAGTTACAGAATCCCACTACTGATTTATTGTTCTGATACAATTTATTATTCTGGAAAAAATAAAAAATGCCACGAGAAAGTGTAAACAAACAATGGTAAACCATTTAATTACTCATGCTTTGGCACAAATAACGTTTGCTGACGGTGGATAGACAAGATTTATCGAAGTTTAATAGTTTAATTACAAATAATTTATTAATGCAGAAATTTTCCACAATGATAAGATGAAACCGAAAATGTACTGGATGAGCTGTATGAAGATTTACATGCTGTCATGAAGTGTCACAGAGGAGTTGTGTATGAAGTTCCAAAATCAATTCATTGGCGCGAAGATGTTTGGCCTTCAATGGATGAAAATCGTTTCTGCCAGATTACGCGTGAATCGCGAGCGCTTTTTCTTTTGGTTATCCCCTGTAAGAACAGTTTATGATATATAAGAATAAAATCAAAAATCATTTAATTAACATACTTACTCTCAATATACACGAAAACTACTAAAACACAAATATTTTTTTTTAAATGTATCACAAATGACTTTTTTATTAGCTGATTGTGAGTTACCAACTAACAACTATTTTATCAGGGGTGCCGTGACGTTAATTTGTTAAATTGTTAGCGCGTTAAATATACAAAAACAAAATGCGTGTAAAAAAGTAACGATTAACAAGCTCGGTGTGAATACCACTAATATTCTTTTGAATTTACCTACATAATATTTTGAGTGTTTCTTTTAACACATTGCCATATACAATCAATTGTGAATGAATGAACCAAAACCACAAAAGGCCAACTGTCACAAAAGATCAACTGACCCAAAAGACCAAGTGACCTGAAATGAACGAACTCGTTAATTGTTTTGAATTGAACGATAATGACTGGTCACCTAAATGAACGATTAAGCCCACGACCAGTGTGACCATTTTAGCATTTTTCGAGCTAAATTTAGCTTTATTTTTTCCTTTTTAGCTTGAGATATTTCATTTAGCTTTAAGCTTTTTCTTCAGCTTTTTTCAACGATGCATTTAGCTTTTCCTAGCCTTTTTTTAATTTCAATTTCGTGTTTATTTATATTTTAAAGTAAATAAAACAGTTTATCCGAATAAACGTATGTGTGATTTAGTTAAAAGGGTAATAGTCTGGCGGCGCAGAAGAAATCGCTATTGCAGATTTGATTTACATATATAACAGTGCTGCGAGGGGAAGAAGTTACGCTATCTCCAAAAAAATTAAGAATTTTTGTCAAAAGTTACACTTCGAAAAATTTCTTTAATAAACAGTAAATTTATGTACAAAAAACATACATATTTTTATTCCATATTTCAGTGATAATAGCAAGACCACAAATCAATTATTGAACAAAAGCAAAGCTTAGAGTAAGTTTTATGCCTATGCCTATTGCATGAGAATTTTAAAATAAGGATTAAGCATACAGTACTTTTCGTTTATAGTCACTACAGTTTTTAGCCACTTTAGCGATGTATTACAATTTGTCTGTTTTTTCTGCCGTTATAAGAAAATTTAATCCATGAAAGCATATTTGCCACATACTTATTTCATCTATAAGCAGGCATCAAGAGCGAAAGTAAATCGAATTATGGGAGTTATAGTTACATTAGCAAAACGTTCTACGTCTGGGTTCACACTATGAAAGTTTTCTTTCAGAAAGTCAGAGTTGATTGGTGAGAGGGGAAGAGAACATGCTTTTCTTCTCTCCCCTCTCACCAATAAACTCAGACTTTCTGAAAGAAAACTGTCATAATGTGAACCCTGACTAAGTTCTTTTTAATTTTCGAAGACTCAAACCATTAAAAGAACTAAAAATTAACAGCCTGTTCATGGATTTCGAACGTCATCGTTCGCAAAGAAAATTACATTTAAAACAAAAACAAACTTCGAAGAATGTTCGAATTTTGTTTTTGTTTTTAATGTAATTTCCTATGCGAACGATGACGTTCGATATCGTTAACCTGGCCATTAATCGTTTATTTTTTTTCATCATGAAAAAAATTAGTTTTTCGCTTAGTCCCAATTTACACTAGGGACATTTCTTGCCGGACATTTTTTGAATTCTCTTTTAATCTTGCCTGAAGCGTTTACATATGAAACATTAGTCAGCCAGAAATTAATACTTGTATGTAAACTACGAAAAGTAAGAAAGGGAAATGAAAAAATGTCCAGTACAGATAGTCATGTACTACACACTCTACCTTTTCGAATCCTCGCCTTCAAACTTCGTTTGTCCGGCAAGAAATGTCCCTAGTGTTAATTGGGACTTAGGTATCAGGGAAAAATATCTTGTTTGGCCTTCTTATGAGTGTTGTTGTCGCGGTCGAAATATAGTCGTTTTTAAAAGTTGGTATTATGATTGACGCAAACGGCATATGTACGGCGAACTTTTTAATGTGTTTTACATTGTCGTCATGATTAAGTATTTCAAACGGCTACGACTTCGATCACGATAACGACTTCCGTCAACTATTTTTTGAAAATTTCTGCTAGTAAAAATTTTACTAGTTAAGTTATGTTCATACCTATTAAATATTTGGCGTACCTTGTTTTAATAAAAAAAATTATTTGCTTTTGCAAAACGTTTAGCTAGATCAAACATCATTATACAGTTTCTTAATTACATTATACAATTATCCATAAGTTAAGCAAATCCATAGAAATTGTTAAAAATAAAGCTAAAGTTTAATCAATTTACGGGTCAAGCTTTATTATTTCAGTTATAATTACATAAGCAATACTTATGGCCATTTTCTCATTAGGCGATTATCTTTTTTCCCAACGAAAAACTGCACATTAAAGAAATTTGGTTTTCTCAATGTCTCATTTGCTTCGATTTTAACGCAAAGCTAACCGGCACTCATCTGCCAATTATTTATTTTCCTTTTATTTGCCGTACAGATAAATTCAATCAGCTGACTCCCAACATTTACATGTATTTTGAGTGGCGTTGCCAGCTGAAAACTTTGTTTTTTGTCGGTATATTGAGAAACCCAAAATCGTTAACGGACAGTTTATCGTTCCAATAAATGTATGTTGACATTAAGTAACAGACAGTTTGACGATACATTGAGAAAATGGCCATTAATCTATGAAAAATATCGAAATAATTAAAAGTTACTACAAGAAGCTATAAAAAAATTTAACTTTATTTTTTGGCTTTAAATTTCCTTCTTTAGCTTTCTTTTTAGCTCTATTTCAAACATGATTTAGCTTTATATTTTTAAAAAATCTGGTCACACTGCCCACGACTAATCGATATAGAATTTAAGACTATCGAATTCGATATTTTTTTAAGTCAGTCTTCATTAAAAACTTAAAATTTTATCCGTTTTTCCAACAATATGTTTTTTTAAGAAGAATTAAGAAAAAAGCGGGGCTTTTATATTGCAGAATTCTAATTAAAACAGTAAAGTCAAACGAAATTTAAAAGATTTATTTTATGCGGTTTTGGAACAATATATTTATATACATTTCGAATAATAATAAGATTTGTGCATGTATATTAAATTTTTTAATTTGGTTATAGTTTCAGCAAAATACGTTCGATATATCGATATTTTTGGAAAAATAAATATCGATACTCTCAAAAAATATCGATTCGATATATATCGACATACAGTCGAACTCCCATAACTCGAACTTCTCTAACTCGAATTTTCTCTTACTCGAACCAATTTGATTGGCAGTAGCTCTAAAACAATTAAGTACATGCAATTCTCCTTCCGTAACTCGAAATTCTCCATAACTCGAACCAAATACTCAAATTTGTATTCTATAACTCGAAGTTTTTTGCTTGTTTTGTTTATTTTGTTTATTTATTTCGCTTTCTTTTGCTTGTTTAGCAGGTTTGTATATTTTACTTTGATCTTTTTTTCGGGGAAATCCCTTTTTGTACATTACGGGTGTCTTTTGGTTTGCCTAAATATGTTAAAATTATTTGTATGTGCTTATTTCATGGCAAGTAAACGTGTTTTATAATGTTTGTCGATGGAGGGAAATATAAGTTTTTAAAAGAAGTCGAGGGTGGATTTAAGAAAAAGGAAGCAGACAATAAATATGGTGTCCCAGCTAGTACGGTATCATAGATTTTCAAAAATAAAGAATTAATTATCAACTCGTTTGAGTCAGTATCTCATCTCTTTAGTAAAATGATTAAGACCCAAATATACAAAATTATCGACATAGCAGTCCTCAATTGGTTTACAGCAGCTAGAAGTCAAACCATGCCGATATTTTACTTCATTGTAACTTGTTTATTACAAATACATACCGACATGCTGAGGTATGAAGCTTTCAAATAGTGCCTGTTTTAAACAAAAAATACAAAATGTACAAAAGTTTGCAATTTATTCTCTTTTCAACAAGAAAATTCCGTAACTCGAAGTCTCCATAAGTCGAAGTTTTTTTTGGGATAATAGTGATTCGAGTTATGGAAGTTCGACTGTATTTTTTTTTTTTCAATTCGCCCATCCCTACTTAAACTTAAAGAAATGCTAGCCAATAAAAAATTACCGTTCGTCTGCTTATTATGGGCACTGTAGGTCCCGTAAGAATGAACCTAGGGTGATCAAACGTTATTTAAAGCGAACATCGTAAGAGTCGGACGTGTTTTTAAAGAGCTCCAACATTAAACTAAAGTTATCCTCTAAATATAATTATTTAATGGTTTTAATTTAAATTAATACATTTTAAAAACAATTAGGATAAAAACAATTAAAAACATAAGTCTAAATAACAAATTATTAAGAATTGAGAATAAAATTACCTAACAAGCAGTAATTAGCAATACAAAAATTAAAACAATAAAATTCATAAAAAACTCAAGCATAAATAAAAATAAAACAAGAACAAAAATAAATAAAACACAAGAAATGGATACACAAGAAATTAATAATACACAAGATATTAACACAACTACAACAACAGTGTTTGATATTCCCGCGCCAAAAAGATCAAGAGATGTATTTCAAAACTCTCTTATCGGCAATGTATGCAAAACTCCGCGATTAAAGGCCTAACCATAATATGCATAGCCTTGCTTAACCTACTGTCAAAAATTAACAAAAAGTCTCTCAAATGTATTTAAAAAAACAAAAACAAAATAAAAAAACATTTGATTCGATTAGATTCGCACCTTGCTTAAGCAAATGACAGTTTCATTAAACTTAGCAAAAAGTTTCCTTAAGTTCAATATGGTTTGCCTCATATAATAAACATGTATTCGCACATTTGATTAAGCCAACTTAAGCACATTGTGGTTGGGCCTTAACTAACACAGAATCCCCTCTTAAATTTATTACCATAATGGACAAACGCTTTGACAAACTCACAACTGAACTAGAAAAAATGATACATGCTAAGTTTAATGAGTGTATAGAAGAACTCATATCTGAATTTGATAAGAGTTTTAACATAATTAAAAGAGAAATTCACGACGTTACTGAACGTGTCCAACAACTTGAAACAGTTGCGGTAAACATAACAAGTATGCAAGAAAACAAAAATGTCGCTTGTGAATTACGTTTAAATGAAATTCCTTTTAAAGAAAATGAAAATGTATATGAAATATTTGAAAAAATTTGCAATACTATCCAAATTTCGGTTCCTGCGATTAAGACAATATATCGGTTACAAAATCAAAACAATAAATTTAAATCCAACTCTAAAGATGCAGTGATAATTGTTAAAATGTGGTCCCCATACGATAAAAACTTCTTTCTTAAATCTTTCGCCAATTTTCGCAAGACTAGTAAAGGTTTTTGCTTTCGCCTGAGCCACATTGGTGAAAATTCTGATAATAGATTCTTTGTTAATGAAAATCTCACAGCGACTAACTTTAATATATTGCGTGCTGCAGTCCGCCTTAAAAAGGGCAATCGTATTCACAGTGTGTTTAGTATGCTGGGCCTGGTTTATATAAAAACTAATGCCAACGGAAATGCAATACAAATTGATGATTTAAAAAATCTGAATGAGTTTTTTCATGAGCCTGATAATTTGCCTGTCTATGAGTGATGCCATGATGCTTTCCAGTTTAATAATAAGATATGTCTTAAATTTCACTATTAAATTGTTATTTTTATGTTTTTTCTTTTCCTCTTTTGCAATATTTACAATCACAGTCCACTTTAAAATTTCTTACAAATCATTTGTTTTAATTTTTGACTTTTTATTAATTATTCTAACCAATGTTTTTTTTTATTTGCTTTCGATTTGTGCGTTAGATCTTTATATTTAACTGTGTTTAGTGATGAGCAATAACAATAGAATTCGTTCCAGAGATAGTATTGGTAGTATGATTAGAATCTTGGCTAACCAGAAATCAGGTATTAAAATTTGTCACATTAATGCTCAAAGTTTACAAGGAAAGATTGATGAATTTCGGATTATATTTGAGAAATCAGAAATGGATTTCATATGCGTATCCGAAACCTGGTTTGATAAAAATACTACTGACCTTAATATTTCTTTGAATGGCTATAGTGTACGAAGAGTTGACAGAGATGATGGATATGGTGGTGTAGCAATATATATTAAAAATGGCATTAATTTTTGTATTAAATGTACTTCAAAGGATACTGATTTTTTCGGTGATACGGTTCAAGTTAACTTTGTGGAGTATTTGCTAATTGAGGCTAAAAGTGAGGGAAGGAAGCTGCTGGTAGGTAGTGTTTATAGGCCAAATAAAAATTTACCGTTAAATGGTTTTATTAAAACCCTGGAAACAATTACAGCCCTATATGAAGACGTAATATTAGTTGGTGACTTTAATTCCAATGTATTAGTAGAGCGGAATCTTTCTGATTTTATGACCTCACTCGGACTTTCTTCACCTAACACAACTACACCTACGCACTACACTGCAACGAACAACACACTCTTGGATCTATTTTTTGTGAATAATGAATCTAATATACTTCTTTATGACCAACTCTCAGCGTCATGCTTTTCCAAACATGATAAAAATAATTAAATGAAAATTTAATTTGATGAAATTTAGCCTAATTAAAAATATCCATATTTTGCTTTACTATTTTAACTTTTCTTTAAAATATATACGCGTATAGTTTTGAACACAATTTTTATTGATTTCTATTTTTTATTTTTCTTCTTTTTTTAACATTCACTGGAACTGAAAGCGTGAAAAAATTTTAACATGAGATTTACGATTGCTTTTTTCCCATCGAGGGGAATGAAAATTTCATGGGAACAAAAATTCCACTTGTTATTTACGTCAGGGGTGAGTATTATTTTGTGTCCGAAAGATGACAAACAGGGAAACGTTATTCTTTTTAATGATTTTCTACACGAACACTATTAACGTTTGTGTTTTCCACAAATCTACCAAACCGAACACTAAGGAGCGATATTTAGCGTTTATTTTTGAACACTGATTTTATGTAAAATATTTTTACTAAATGTGCCCCCCAGAACTTTTATATATGCAATATACATACCTTGTAAGTGTAATTATTTTCGATCAATTGAAATATCCATATTTTCAGTCTTTTGCGTTTTATTCCTGAGCCAGCTCTGGATTTATTTTTTATAGAGATTTTATCGATGCGTATGTGTATCTCAGCGTTCCGTACATGAAGCTTTTGTTTTGGCTTTTCCTGATTTTGATGGGAAAATTCCACCAGCCGATGATTCTTGTACATTTTACCTTAGAGATAAGAAAAAGAAGAAAGGGAATCAGTTTAAAAAAATTGGTCTTTTCAGTTCCTTTACTAGCAGAAACTTGCAACGAGAGAATAAAACAGACTGTCTGAAAGAAAAACTTTCATAGTGAGAACCCAGATTAAGCATAAACCCAGCGGGAAAATGTAATAAATAGGAATCGAGAATGTAATACAAATCTTGTATTATATTTGATTTCAGAATTCATTATTCTTAATACGGAACATGTCCTAGGATTGTAATAAATTATTTAAATGTATCCTGCGAATTTATTAAATAATGCATCCTTTTTCATATAAATTTGTATACGACATAAAGGCAGCAAAAAGTGACGAATTTTTATTAAGAAAATATGTAAAAGAAAAACACGAATAATAGTAATAGTCACGTACAGAACCAATACATTCCTTGTTCTGCAAATGTGGGAATATACGTGGTAATCAATGAATAATTTTTTCTGATAAAATAACCTTCTCGATGCCAATGAATGCATTATTATTATTTTGAAAAAAAAATAGATTATTTTTTTAGTTATTTATGTAATCAATTCCTCGTTTTCCCGCTGGGAATTAACCGAAGAGATATTTTTAAACATATTTTTTTGTGACAAATTCGTACGTTATTTTTCATTCTATCGTTGCAAATCTTTTAAGTACGAAACCACAATCTAGTGAAAAATAGAATACAGCGAAAACGCGGATTTTTCAAACTTCAGTTTAAGATATCTCAAAGAAGAAACGAGTATTTCAAAGGTTAAACATTAGTTTCAAAGGTAATAGGGACTTTTTTTCCTCAACTAATCCCCCGAAGCTCTAGGCTGGTCTACAGGAGACCAGAGTCTCTGGCGGGAATCGAACAAGCAACTTAGCAACTAGCTCACTACCAGCTAGCCTACCGGGGCACTCAGACGACATATCAGGTTTAATAAGCAAATATAAATTCGCGCAGCTATAACGTCTCAAATATCGCGAAAATAGGGGGTTTTAACTTTAAACGGAGATATCTCGAAGGAAATTTAGATTCAGTGCTATTCAAATCCTTAGAATAGTATTCTTAGTTGGCCTGTGTTATTAATCCGAAAATAAACGAATGACTTTTTGCCATTACGGAAAACATAAAAGATTTTAAATATTCGCTTAATTAAAAACGGATTCGTAAGTTTCGTAAGCACTCAAAACATAACAAAACTTTTGTAAATAAAACGAGAAAGTAATTACGAAAGTTGCCTTCGTAAAATGTATCATTGATTACTTTCAGTGTTCGATTTAGCGGATGCCACAAATACGGACACCTTTTAATGGTCTCTTCCTTGTCCGGTCACGTGGTCTTGAAAAACCTTTATTTCGTATGGTTATTTTAATTTAACTCTTTTCAAAATATAGGCCCCTATTATGAAAGAAATATATAGTATAGTGAGTTGACAGTTCTGTCGACAATTTCGTTGAGCGTCGAATTTTTTAATGAAAACAAATTTGGTATCGATGCTGCAAATAATTTTCAAAAATTTGTTGAAAATGTTAACATATATACGTAAATTTGTTTGTTTTCGTAAATCAAACACCACATTCTTAATTATTTTTGTAAATTAAATGCAATGTAAGGTCGTAACACGCTATTGGAAAGGCGCGTTTTCCTTATTAAACAAAATTATTTCTAGGCAAAAAGGATTTGCATTAAAGTTCAGCATGTAAAAAGTAAAATAAAACCACGTAGAAGCTAAATTGCTTGAAACCAACCATAATTTAATTTTATTTTGAAACTTGTAAACAAAGATTTTTTATTAATAGTGCCAGCTGATAGAAATGTACTACTGTGAATAAACTAAATCACAATAGTTCTTTTTATCAAATGTGCACCAAAATGCTAATTCGACTGCTGTCGAAAACCGAATTAAGTTTATAGTCTATAGCACTTTGTCTAAGATTTAATCGGACAAACTGAAGAAAATCGAAGAATAATTTGATTTTGAACAAAATGTTTTATTTTACCTTTTTCAGCAAAAGTTATTATCTCCTGTGTGCTACCGAAGAAGTCATCATTCTCATCATAAGTGTCTAGTTTTGAAAAATAGTTATCGTGGCGGCGATGATGCTGATGATCATCATTGTCAGCTTCATTGTTATCACTAGCAACTTGATCTTTGTGGATAATTTCGTGTTGCAGATTTAAATTCAATTTATGTTCCATGTCGATATTCAAGTGTTGAAAATGTTCGGAAACTTTCTCACGATGTATTTGGTGATTATCATGATTTTGATTATAATGTTGATGGTGATGATGATGATGGTTTTCCTTTCTTAAAATGCTATTATTGTCATCAAAATCGGGACTGTGATAATTCATATTATTTAAACTATCGTCTTTACTACTGTTGATATCTGTTAGATATGTAAACTTTTTAGCTTCTTCCTCAATATATTTATTATTGTTGTTGTTGTTGTTGCTATTGCTGTTGATGTTGTTGCGAAGGTGTTTTTGTACCATAATAATGTTGTTGTTACTATTATTAATATTATTGTTATTATTATTATTATTATTATTGTTATTGTTTGTGTATTGATTAAATTGTTCATGTTGTCTACGATTTTGTTGTTGTTGTTGGTGTATTGTTATTGTTGAGTGTTGTGAATTTTTATGAAATTGTTGTTGTTGCTGTTGGTGTTTAGATTGTTTCAAAATCGTAAAATTATTAAACATCTTATTTGTGTAATTGAATTTGTTACGATTGGTTGTGTAAAAAAGTTCATTTAATATTTTCGTTGCTGCTGTTGCTTCTTGCTGATAAGCGATGTCATTGTCAAAGTGTTTTGAATGTGGCTGTTGTAATTGTTGTTTACTTTTTAGACCATACTTCTTACTTTCTAGTGAACGTTTTGTATTTCCGTCTGCAGAATATTGTGAGTTCTGTAAATTTTCATAGCTATCGTCCTTCTGTCGCGTTTGGTGATTGCTTGCAGGCACTACTTTAAGTGATGGTACCGCCGCTGCTGTTGTTGTTGCTGCCGACCAATATGGAGAACTCTGTTGTGTCATAAAATGTGGTTGATGCTGCTCGGGAAAGTTTTTAGAATTGGAAAATTCATTAAAACTTTTAATACCATCCGCACGATATATTGTATCCCAAATAAATTGTTTTGGCAAAGGATGAGAGACGTTAGGTTTACGCGTTAAGCCCAATTTAAATAAAATTTGATGTTTAATTGATTCCAAACGCATAAGATCACTTTGAGCATGGCCTTCTAATTATTGGCGAGTAATTAGATTTAGTGTTTTTTTGTTTTATGTTGTATGTTTTTTTGATGAATTTGTCGTGTGTTGAGGGGATTAAACATATTTTTAAAAATTAAATTTAAAAAAATTTAAATAAAAAAAAATATAGCAAAAAATTGTTAAAATTAGTTGAACTTAACAATAACAAAACTCAAATTGTCGCTATTTATTTCTTTAGAATTTTGTTTAATTAATGATCTACATTCGTTTCAGTTTTTGAGCATCATTGTATCAGTCTCTATACTATTACTTTTATAAGGCAATTAATAAACAAAGATACAAAAGATAGAAAGTATTACGATCAAAAGTAAAACTAATCGAAATTAAAAAACCAAAAAATATATTATATTTACAGTTGAACCCCGACCATCTTGGTCGCATGGGACCGAATTTAGCACGGATTATCGAAAAACATGGTAAATAAAAAATAAATATGTTTAATATTTTTGATTTTAAGTCGACATTTTACATATCGTTACCTGTAGTCCTAAAGGAGCTACTAAGTCCAGTTAAAAAAATATTACAGGAGAGTGAAACGACTTGCTAAAGTCGTTAGTTCTCAATATTTTTTTAAATCTGTAAATGCAGTTTTGTTTAATTTTCGACAATTTTTGACAAACAATACATGGACAACTAAAAATAATGGATCTTTTATTACAAAGGTTTTTGTGATTTAGCACCTTTCCTATTAAATAATTTGTACTCTTTCTTTTACCAGTTTTGAATATTATATTACTTATATGTATTTAACGAAGAATAAAGAATTTTAGAGGGGTCTCAATGCTTACTTTGTTGCAGATCATTGATTTGTAGAACTGGGGATTCAGGAGTGGGATGGCTATACACTGCGGTGGTGATACCCATTCTTACGTATGGATGCTGTATTCGATGGGAGGCAATGGGGCTGAAAGTCGGAGGAACCTTCTGTCGAAGGCTCAGAGGTGTGCTTCGATGGGCAGGAGAGAGGTCATGAGAAGTACTTCTCAAACGGTTTTGGATATTATTCTACATCTGCTGCCTTTTGAGCAGTTTGTAATGGAATTGGCAGCCAAATTACCGTCAAGAGAGAGCTGGTCAGGGCAGTTTGTATGAGAGAATTGCTTTTTTCTACATGGCTCCTGGATAAGGGTCTCAGGTGCAGGAGTCTTTCTTGAGATTATTAATATAAGAAGGCCATATATGCTTCCTGACGACTGCAGTGTATCTCTGAGCTCATAGGTCACTATCTGTATATGCAGACAGCCAGGTGACTCTTCGGGCCTGATGGGCTATTTTGTGAATCTTTGAAGAGTATGCTGTGAGGCTTTGCTGGGTACCGGGTCACGCAGCATCACCGGTAATTAAATGAACGATAAGTTGGCGTGACTACGCTCGGAAATGGGACATACTGACTGTATGAGAAAGATTAAGGAATAGGTTCTTAATTTCACATATGGCAAAATTGTCAGCAATTATTGTGTACTTCATGGCCCTTCAATTTGCGTATTGCTTTACCTTATATTGGACTTATACAATTAGCAAAGCCTTGCTCATCCCCCATCGCTATAAAATATGATTTTTAAACGAGTGTTGTTTTCCACTTAAATAAAATAAAAACTGTTAATCAAACACACAAGCTATAAAAAAGATATGCAATTTTCTTTAAAGATCCAAACAAAAACAGCTTAAGTTAAAAATGTAGTTTAATAATTAGCAAAAAAAATACTATATTAATCTTTTTTTACCTACAAATGTTAACATTTTGTTATGAAATTTCATATTAAAAGGGGACTAAGCACCATAGCGTACCATTGGAAAACCAAAATAAAACATATGATATAGTATTTTACACAAAAATAATGAACTGCATTAATAACTAATTTTGGACTTGGCTCCTTTACGACTAAAGGTAACAAATGTATTTATGTTTAAAACTATCTCAAGTTATTACTTATGTAACATGAACAAAAAATGTAAATCACCGAATCTGAATTATGTGTAAGTATATGTTTTTTTTTGCACGGATAATAAAGGTTGTAAAACAGAGCGAACATCATCACAGTTAAAAGTTCAACTGTATGTATGTGAACCGATTAAAAAACTCCATGTGTTATAAATACGTAAAACTATTTGGTAACTTGTATTACTTGCTTAATTTTAAAATTATTTATTACCGATTTTTATAAAATTTCACAGATTCAGCGCAACTGTGCGTGTGTTTTTTGTAATCAAGATGCTTATGAGAGAATTTTTTGACAGCAATTTGATAAAACTTTATTATATGATGCATAAATGAGAGAACTGCAGAATAGCGAATGCTTATAGACAAAAGATGTGTTCATTTACTAAAAATGTTTACAAAATTGTAACAATTGTTACTGGAAAGTGTTTATTAACCCAAAAAATTTGCTAGTAAAGTGCGTCAAAAGAGAGTAATAAATCGAGAAACAAAAAAGTTCTTGTAAATTTTTACTGGTAAAATTTCTACTTGCAAGAATTTTTGAAACAGCTGTTTCTTATGTTTTGATTTTAACCGATCAGGTGTTGTTTTTTGTACTGTGAGTATTATGGTTACCGAGATAACAGATACTTAACATTATTGGAGTATATAACCCCATTCGTTGAAAACAATTTTATGCAAATTAAAAGATAAGCTAACTTAAAGATTCTTATTAATTATAAAATAACTAGCTGGCCCGACAGACGTTGTCCTGTCCAAATTAGGAAAAATGTTTGCGTTCGATTTTTAAAATCCGTTAAAAAGATACAAACATTTGAAAGAAAAATTAGTCAAATCGATGGAGCCGTTTTCTGATCTTAGGTATATCAAAAAAGTGGGCGTTAAAGTGGGCGGGGCAAAATTTTCTTTCCGCTAAAACCTAAGTTGGATTTTAAGGATTTTAAAGAAAAAATCGTCCAAATTGGTCAAGCCATTCTCAAGTTATGCGCTTAATAGAAAAAGTGGGCGTAAAAGTAGGATTGGTACATTTTTCTTTCGATGAAAACGTAAAATGGCTTAATACGAACATTTAAAAGAAAAATTAGTCAAATCGATGGAGCCGTTTTTTGGTTTTAAGTATATCGAAAAAAAGTGGGCGGGGGCAAAGTTTTCTTTTCGTATAAATCAAAGTTGGACCATGACGATCATTTTAAAGAAAAAATCGTGCAAATTATATACATAGATGTCATTGGTGGTCCTATATGAAATTTGGATTTTGCCACGCCCCTCCGCCCGCAGACCGAAAATCAAAAATCAGACTTCACAGTGTCACCCGCCTGAATATTCTGAAGATTCCCTGAAAATTTCATCAAAATCGGCCCAGCCGTTTCGGAGTATACACGTTACAAACATACTTACATACATACATACATACACACATCCTATTTTATATATATAGAGATAGATAGATAGATAGATAGATAGATAGAAGATTTGCAATATTCTCATTGTTTACTTTATGACCCAAGGTATATTTACACAAGGTAAACTCGTTGGCCCATATGTTTGTCAGCTGTTTACCCCATTTGGAACCCTAGTGTTATTTATGTTGGTTCCCTTGGTTCCTTGTGTTTTTTTACATACTTATGGTTAGTGCGCGCCATTTTGAATTAAAAAAGTGTAAAATTGTGAAAAACATTTTATTTTTGTGAAATTTTAATTATTGTGATTACTAAGCAAACAAAATACATTTAAATGCATTATTTTTTGCAATAATACTTTATTTTTATGCTTGAGAATGCACAATATATTAAAAATTGTTTCAGCTTATTATTCTGAACTGCACGTGTTGTTTTTTTTTTTCAATTTGTGTTTTTATTTTAAAGGCACATTGTTGCGTTTTTTTTTGACACCATGGTTCCAAATACAAAAACAATTTGGCGTGTTGTTTTTGTCTTGTTGTACTTGTTGTAGCAACGAGTTTACCTTGTGTAAATATACCTTGTTATGACCGTTTTCTTTATTATGAAACAAACACCAACGAAATACAATAAATATATTGCAAGTAGAGAATATTGCCGCATAAACAGTAAATTAAATGTTTATTTGCGAATAGCTAACTCATGAAAACAATTCCTGTAGCCCGTTTCTGTATTTCTCACATCGTAAAACTTTTCGCATGAAACGTGTGAATTGCAACTAAAATAGTGTGAAATGAAACAAAAAATGGTTTTTCTCACACAAGTGTTTCTGTATCTTTTTTTTGCGAGAATTATCTGTCATTTAAATAATTTTCCAGCAATTATTGGAAGGATGCGAGAAAAAGTGTTTCTTTCAAGAACTGTCAAAATAAGTCACATTTGAAATTGGTGGCGAGAAAAACAAAATGTAGATATTTTGAATTTAATATATGTATGTTTATATACTATTTTTTTAAAATAAATAAAAAAGTAGAAGGAATATAAATGATGAATGCATAATTTATATGATGAAAATAAACAAAAAACAATTGTTATATTTTGTTATCTTAAATTTTTTTTAGCCTTTTCTTGTTTTGGTTTTCATCAGTGTTGCCAGATAAATTTGTGCCAAAATCGTCAATTTCCTGAGAAAAAAGATCGTCTTTTTTGTTTTAAGAATCGTGCAATTTAAAATCAATTTTAAACAAATTTGTTTCGACTTTTATTATAAAATAATCAAACAAAAACATAGTTAAAGTTCATGGGTATTTAATAATTTCATTAAATTTATATTTATTTTCTTAAGCTGGAGGATCATTTTTTAAAAAATTATTTATTTTCTTTAATCCGATAACAATTTAAAATTGTTATTTTTCTCTGGAGAAGTTACACAAAGGCATGAGAAAATATCATTTTAAACAAAAAATAAAATAAATATTTTTACAAAAGCAAAAAGAAACCAAGTTTAATAAAATAAACATACATCCTTTTTTAAAATAGATATATATGTACATATTTACAAAAACCGAGATCAAAATGGAAAATTTTTAAATTAAATCAGCTTTGATAACAGTATTATAAATATTCTGGGTTTTTATGGAATTGATAGTGACAACGTTGTTTTATATTTATATCGTACTAGCTTAACCCGGTGCGCTTCGCTACACTGCTTTAACCACTTTTTCAGTTGAGAGCTATTTAATATATGTATCCTATGGGAGGTGTTTCCCTCCCGCGCCTACCCGCTTTTTTCTATTTTCAAAAGTGTAGTATACCATAAGAGTGACTTCTACAAAGTTTGAACATGGTAACTATAACAGTTCTTAAGATATGCGATATTAAACATTGGCGTCCTATGGGGGTAACGTTTCCCCGCTGCTATTTTATTTCAATTTTGGGGTTCAGAAGATCATACTACAAAAAGTTAAACAAAATGAGTGCAGCGGCTCTAAATTATATTTCTATCTAGGAGGGGTACTGCTCCTCCTCTGTCTACCCCGCCCATTTCTATATAGTTTACCATAATAGTAGCTTTAACCACGTTTGAAGACTACCCCTTTAATAGTTCTTCAGCTGAGCGATATTTAATATATGCATCCTATGGAAGGTATTCCCCTCTGCGCCTACCCGCCTTATTTTTATTTTCAAAAGTGTAGTATACCATAAGTGTGACTTCTACAAAGTTTGAACATTCTCACTATAACAGTTTTTAAGATATCCGATATTAAACATTGGCGTCCTATGGGGGGTAACACTTCCCCCGCTGCTATTTTGTTTCAATTTTGGGGCTCAGAAGATCCTACTACCAAAAGTTCAACAAATTGCTTGCAGTGGCTCTTATTAATATTTCTATCTATGAGGGGAACTGCTCCTCCTCTGTCCACCCCGCCCATTACTATATTGAAATTTAAAGTTTGCTATAATAGTAGCTTTAACCACGTTTGAAGACTCTCCCTTTAATAGTTCTTCAGTTGAGCGATATTTAATATATGCATCGTATGGGAGGTATTTCCACCCATGCGCATGCCCGCTTTGTTTTTATTTTCAGTAGTGTAGTATACCATAAGTGTGACTTCTACAAAGTTTGAACATTCTCACTATAACAGTTCTCAAGATATGCGATATTAAACATTGGCGTTATATGGGGGGAACCACTTCCCCCGCTGCTATTTTGTTTCAATTTTGGGGCTCAGAAGACCCTACTACCAAAAGTTCAACAAAATGCTTGCAGCGGCTCTTAAAATATGCGATATTTAATATTGGCATCCACGAAAAAATATGGCACCGCCCTTTGTCCAATACACCTTTTTACCACTGTTTTAATTAAACGTATTTCTATTCATGGCAACAACATATATACCAAATATTATCGCCGTAGGTCAAAAAATGTCATAGATAACACGATTTTAAATTTTGGGTTATATGGGCGTGGCATCGCCTCTTTGCCCAGTCACAATTTTATATAGCCTAATGTCTCTTCCATGGTCACAGTTACAGGCTGTGAAAATTTCAAGGCCATCGGTCAAGTGGTTTGGCCTCCTATAAGGCACAAATATATATATATATATATATATATACAAATATACATACATTCACTTTTATATATATAGATGTAGTCCGAAATAGTATAAATTTAACTATATCGGTTTACAAATGGCTGAGATATAAATCTTTAATTTACCTATTCCTATAATCTTTTTCTTTTTTACCTGAAATAGACTTAGTAGAATACCTGGTAGTTAAAATTAAAAAAATCGGTTCATAAATAAACGGGTTAAGGACCCAGTAAAATCTTACATACAATTCTACTGAAAACCTAATGAATTTTACAAGGTTTGTGCCAAATTGAACAAATTCAAAAGTAGGTCATTTTTTTATCTAAATACATCCAGAAAACAGTAGTTATCGAAGTTCTAATGGAAGAAAGCTACTAAATAACGAGTGAAAGAAGCTATCCATTTTAAAAAAGTTTTTACTGGGAGACAAACCAATTTCTTTCTTGCCGGAATAATGGTTTTGGCACAAAAGTGTCCATATAAGATAAGAATATCAAATATCAATCATATTTTGTATATGTATATAAGAAGTATTAAATCTTCAAAATAAGCCAAGTCGGTCCATTACTTTCCCTCGAAATTTTGCCGATACATTTTTTAGGGAAGAGACAAACAATTTCGAGGACAATTTTCACAATAGGGATAAATTAAAAAATTTAACCCTTGTTTCTAAAGATATCTTTTTTTCTAATAAACAAACATATAAAAATATTTACAATTATCTTATTTTGAAGACTAAGTGTAAAACGCAACGCCAACAATTTCATTAAAAGCAAAAACAAAATCAAAAATATTTTATAAATTTGTTGTTCATATTATTTATTTTTTCAATTTGCAACGCCAACAATTTCATTAAAAGCAAAAACAAAATCAAAAATATTGTTACGAAAGTAACTTTAGTTAAGAATTATTTGTAATTATTGGTTAAGAATTAGATTAATTTATGTGTTATCTTGTATTGATTGGTTATTAAGTATTTGCTAGTTATTTTATTAGTTAAAATTGTTATTGTATAAGTTATGCACACTTCTAGTGTAAAAATCAATGTACAGATGTAATGTTAAAATTGTTGTGCATAATTGTACTTCACTGTAAACTAGAATTTTCGTTATTAAGTTATTTCAATTTATGGCAACGCCTAAAAGTATGCCTTAGTTTATGATGCCTAATAACTCAATTAATTCAGCCATATAGATAGTAATAGCTGAATAAGTTTAATTAACGAAATAGCCGTTATTAAAACTTTATAGAGCCATCTAGACTTCAGAACTCGAACGTTCTATGGTCATTTGCCCGAGTATAAATAGGATCGCAAGAGATGGCATGATTCATTCTAAGTTCTGACTTTGTCAAAAACGTATCCCGCTGTGAAGATTATAAAATTACGGTTGTTAAAGTGACTAAGTACTAAATAAAGGTGTCTAAATTGTAAACAGTAGCAAAAGTGTTGTGTTTATTTGTTTTATTTGAATTGCAACAAAAGAACTCAAGAGGTTTATTATAAAGGAAATAAACCGAAAACGTTATTGAAAGGCAGTAACGTAACAATTGGTGTCAGAAGTGGGATTGCATAAATAAAATAAATAAAATAAAAAAATAAAAAAAAAAAAAAAATAATAAAAAAAAAAAAAAAAAATAGACAGCAATGAAATTTGAAGAGCTAAAAGTAGAACAGCTCAAGAAAGAATTGGGCAAGTTGGATCTGCCAACTGCAGGTAATAAAGCAGAGCTGCAGAAGAGACTATTAGATGAATTCCAGCGACGCAATATGGACATTGCGAGTTACGAATTCGAGGAAAAAGAAGAAATAGAGGTATGTACTCGTGCAGTAGCTAGCAACATGGATTTTAACACAATGTTTGCTGCTATGATGGCAAAAATGGAAAAATTGTCGGAGGAAAATTCTAAGAATTCTAGAAAAATGGATGAAACTTCTAGAAAAATGGAGGAGAAGTCTAGCACCATCCTGGCTGAAATTCAAGAGAATTCCAGAATCACAAATGAGAAACTTCAGGAGATTGCCAGTGAAATAAATGAAAGAGTAAATGAAATGGAAATAGAATTTAATCAGAAGCTGTCTGATGTAAAAACACAAGTATCGGATGTAAAAACAAAAGTTACGGTTTTTGATGAAAAACTACACCATCTGGAGGCAAAAGTTAATAACATTCAATGCCAAGAAGGACCAGTGCGAGTAATTCCAGAAGTTTCTAGTAGAATAAAGGCCCCAAGTTTTGACGGTAGTGTGCCATTAAATGTTTTTAAGTTCCAGTTCGATACAGTTGCCAACAGAAATGCATGGAACAGTGAGGAGAAAGCCATTGAGCTCATTCTTGCTTTAAAGGGAACTGCGGCTGAAGTGCTTGAAAGTGTACCAGTAAGTAGCAGAAACAATTATGATGAAATTATGGTAGCACTGCAACGTAAGTATGGCGGTGAACACAAAAAGGAAATCTATAAAATGGAGTTGCGTGGCAGAGCGCAAAAGGCAAATGAAACCTTACAGGACTTCGCACTGGAGATTGAGCGGTTGGTACAGCTAACTTATCCGGGTGAGAATCATCCATTGTTGGACAGCTTCAAAACAGAAGCATTTATTAACGGTATAAGAGATGCTGATGTTAAGTATGCGGTGTGTGCAGCATTAAAGTCGACATTTGCAGAAACTGTTTCATTTGCCCTGGCTCAGGAAACCGCAAGAATAGTTGCAAAGCAGAAGTCGTATAAGGTGCAAAGGCTCGATGTTGTTGCTGATGATGATAGAGATATCATGAAGGAATTAAAAAGCCTTAAAGAAACAGTTTTGCGGGTGTTGCGTGAGAAGCTGGGCAAAAACAAATTGAAATGCTATAACTGCGGTAAGATTGGGCACATACAGCGTAACTGCAAAGCACCGAAAAAAATTTCAAGATCTGCTTCGCCGCCGAGAAACAACCAACGGGCTAGTCATCAGTCATCGCAGGAGTCGCCGTTAAGTATGGAGGGAGTGCTACCTTTCGCATCTGAGGACTCGGTAATAAATTTAGTAGTGCTAAAGAGATATAAAAGTATTACGACATTTGGCTACATCGATGGTAAAAAGCGAATTTTGACTATCGACACTGGTGCAGGATTTTCAATTATAAGGCCTGACTTGGTAACGGGAGCTGTCGAACCACTAAGCGGAGTGAGCTTGCGAACAGCTACAGGTGAGCCTGCTAATGTCTATGGCAAAACACGTGTGGTGTTAAGACTCGCCAATGTTGTCAATTTTCATGAGTTTATTGTGGCCGACATTGTAGACGAAGTACTGATTGGCGCAGATTTTATGATTAGTCATAACATAAGTCTGAATATGGGAAAACAAATCATGTATTTGTTTGATAATGAAATACCCCTGAATGTTGGGTATGAAAGTGAGGCTCGTGTGGGACAGCTTCTCGCTTGTACTCGTCTGGAATCGTCACCATACAGAAAAGTTGCAAAACGGGAAAAAGCGGTTGCTCATGCAAGACAGCTTATCAGATTGGAAGCCAGGCACTGTACGGAGGCAGATAAAAGGGTATGCGTCAGTGAAGGTCGCTCGTTGCAGGTAGAGCCCAGTAAAGACTGGTTAACAGCAAAAAGATTTGAACCTGTATCGGCTAAGGTTATAAGGGCCAATAGTATAGGTGGAAGACAACATTTTAAGAGAAACTGCCCAAAGCGTTTGGCAGCCAGGAGCACAGTAAACAGAGTTTGTGCGCCGCTTCCACAGTGCAATTGTAAGGCACTACATATACCAGAAGATAAGCAGGTATCTTCATTGGAGCGGAGAAATCCTTATGACCATAGAAAGTCCGTGCGTGGCCATAGAAAGTTGTCCAGATACGATCGAGCTGCAAATTCGGAAGGATTTAAGGAGGGCCAGTTAGTTTTGCTTTTCAATCCCCAACGAAAGAAAGGATTATCTCCCAAATTACAGACACATTGGGATGGTCCATATAAGGTGATAAAGAAATTAAATGATGTTGTATACCGAATACAGAAATATAAAAGTCCAAGAGCCAAAATGAAAGTTGTTCATTTGGAACGATTAGCCCCTTATGGAAGAGGTGATTTTGAGCCTATTCGGGACGAACAGGCTTAAGTGGGGGGCAGTGTTACGAAAGTAACTTTAGTTAAGAATTATTTGTAATTATTGGTTAAGAATTAGATTAATTTATGTGTTATCTTGTATTGATTGGTTATTAAGTATTTGCTAGTTATTTTATTAGTTAAAATTGTTATTGTATAAGTTATGCACACTTCTAGTGTAAAAATCAATGTACAGATGTAATGTTAAAATTGTTGTGCATAATTGTACTTCACTGTAAACTAGAATGTTCGTTATTAAGTTATTTCAATTTATGGCAACGCCTAAAAGTATGCCTTAGTTTATGATGCCTAATAACTCAATTAATTCAGCCATATAGATAGTAATAGCTGAATAAGTTTAATTAACGAAATAGCCGTTATTAAAACTTTATAGAGCCATCTAGACTTCAGAACTCGAACGTTCTATGGTCATTTGCCCGAGTATAAATAGGATCGCAAGAGATGGCATGATTCATTCTAAGTTCTGACTTTGTCAAAAACGTATCCCGCTGTGAAGATTATAAAATTACGGTTGTTAAAGTGACTAAGTACTAAATAAAGGTGTCTTAATTGTAAACAGTAGCAAAAGTGTTGTGTTTATTTGTTTTATTTGAATTGCAATAAAAGAACTCAAGAGGTTTATTATAAAGGAAATAAACCGAAAACGTTATTGAAAGGCAGTAACGTAACAATATTTTATAAATTTGTTGTTCATATTATTTATTTTTTCAATTTTCAACGCCACAAAATAGAAGTGTTTGAAATTTAAAAATTCAAGATGAATTTCTATAGAAAGTAACAACAAAATTATAAAATATTTTTGATTTTGCTTTCGTCACTTTTTTAGCAAAAATCATCAAAACGTCACTTTGTTAATATCGGAACAAAAAATCGTCAAGATGACGATAACTCGTCAAATCTGGCAGCCCTGTTTTTATTATATATATATTTCTTTTGTTGACGTTTCGCTTTTATTTGACTGGAAATATTCCAGTATAAACAGAATTTGTTGTGTCTGTTTTCGCATTCAAATACGGAAACACTTTTATCTCATAAATCGAGAAACGATGGAATTTTTTGTTTCACACTTCATGTAAGAAATTTTACGATGCGAGAAATACAGAAACGAGCTACTGTTTAGAATACATATAACCAGTGATGCCAACTTTTTGAGAGCAAAAAGCACTTTAAAATTTAAAAAAAGCACTAAAAAGCACTATTTTGAACAAAAAAAAAAGCGAAAAAAGCACTAAGCCATTTTTTAAATTTAATTAAACACAAAACAAGTTGCATTCGGCTGGCCGAATATTATATACCTTCAAAATTTAAAAAAAGGCGATGGCGTTGATGGGTGACCATTTTCATTTAAAATTAAATATACAGGTATGTGATGAAAATCGATCGATTTCAAAACGACCGTTTTTAAACGGTGTGATGAATTTCGAACGATTTTAAAATCTATTTCTGAATTAAAGTCTTAAATTTTCGTTCAGAATACACTTCAGTTAACGTATATAATACAAAATTTTAAAGAATAAATACTGAAAATAAAAGGAATATGCATTTAAAATTCATTTTAAAAGATACTGAAAACGATATTTTCGGTTTCAAATCGTATCGTTTTTAAAATCGATTTCCATCACATACCAGATAATTACATTTGTATATAAGCATTTTTAAATTTATTATTATTACCTTCAATAAAACTTATATCAACCATATCATTTGGATCATCATCAGCTGAGTTTGAATTGGTCATAAAACAGTAATAAAGTGTGAGCTAGATTTTCGTAGTTAGACAAAATCTGGCCTGTGGCAATTACCGAAAATTTGCAGTGACCGACCATTCCTTATAAAACTTAATGACAGCCCAAATTTTAATAAAAAAAAATATGTTGTCAACGCTAAAAAGTAAACGTTTTGTAAAATTTCCAAATTGCTAGGAAGCCTTGCTCTAACCTCGTAAAGAAAGTTTATGGTAAAACGAATGCAACTTTATTTTATCACCTTGAAATCTTTACAGGCTTTCCCAAAATTGTACCCCAAATAGCAAATCTCATCTTAATCATCCTCAATATAATCGAAGTTTTAAAAAATGGTACAAAAAAAAAAATAAATGTTGTAAAAGGCACTTAAAAGCACTGTGAGAAATTGTTAAAAGCACTATAAATACCCGCTTTTCAAAAACGGGTGCTTAACAAAATTTCGGGTATTGCATAAGCAAAAAAACACCAAAAAATATCCGAAAGGCACCAAAATGGCAACGCTGCATATAACATACAAAAAACAACAACGAAATAACTCTCTCTCTCTCTCACTATTTGATGCCTGCATGAATTCGCCATGGTGTTTAACTTTAAAATTATTTATGTTATTCTAAGGTTTTGTGCTATCAAAACTGTGTGCTATTTATATTATCACATGGAATTTTTTTTCGGAATCCTAAAGATATAAAATATATCTGTGGTCATATGGAAGAGTATCTTAAGTCAACATAAGACAAATTACAGTTATTACAATTAGAGTTATTACAA
The DNA here is from genome assembly GCA_930367215.1 of Pollenia angustigena. NCBI lineage: Eukaryota > Metazoa > Arthropoda > Insecta > Diptera > Polleniidae > Pollenia > Pollenia angustigena. Next base: position 17,410,315 of record OV884061.1, on the reverse strand, counting down.
TTAGAACAGTTGTAAAATTTTGCAAACATTTACTTTTAATCTCTTTTAAAGTTGGTACTAATACGATAATATACAGACTTAAAACAAACAAAAAAAAAAAAAAAAACCCCCGGAATAAAAAACTTCAACAAAAATAAGGATATCTGCTAACTACAATATTCGACTTAAGCTTCATTTCCATATTGGCACAGATATATACATACATAAGTATGTAAGAACATGAACATTCTTATTGATTTTGTTTGTTTTTTAATTTTGTTGTGTGTTTGAGTTTTTAAGTTAAAGTGTATTTTTTTATTTAGCTAAAAATTGTGGTTACATACCCTCATTCATATTTTGGAATCCATTGGTTGCCGCTATTTGTTCTGCGTTAAAATTTTCTTTAATGTTATTGTGGGAGGCACTTGTTGAAGTTAGACTATTAACCAAATTTTGGTTGGTTTTTAAGGCACGTTGAACACGTTGCATTGATGATGATAATGATGATCGTATAAGTTTTTGATAATAATTATTTTTGCAATAATGCTTAAAATGTTTTGTATTTATTATAGGAAGAAGATTAACAGATAAATGGAGATTGTTGTTGCTGGTGGTGATCGGGGTATTGGAGCTGGTGTTATGGCTATCATTGTTAGTATTGTTGCTATTTTTAGTTTTACTTTTATTATTGTTGTTGCTATTACTATTATTATTATTAGTTTTAGTCTTAATTTGTTGAAAATTTTCATTTGAATACTCCATGTTTGTGTTAACACCATTGGTTGTTGTTTCCTTCGGAACATTTGCAGATGGTTGTTGCTGCTGTTGTTGATCATGCTGTTGCTGTTGATTTTGATAGTTTATTAAAACATTGCAATTTACTAGTTTTGGTCCTTCAAACCATATTAAACCAATCAGCAGCCACACAATATTTGTTTTTGAACCACGCCCCTTTTTAATGGCCCGTATTTTGGCAACTTTCGTTGTTGTTAACGAGGCTGCAGCATTTAAAGAGAATTCGTAAGTTGTGGAAGTGATTTTCAAGCGCTGAGCCGTTTTCTTGGGCAGTTTATTTAAAAATTTTTTGTGAAGTTTTTTCGATTTTTGCCGTTTGACACACTGTATTAAAGTTGTGTAAAAATAATGTTGAGGCCTATACATTTTGCCATACTGATGGTGGCGATATCGTCTTCGTTTACGGCGACGTCTTCTTTTATTTGGTGATTTTTTGGAAAAATGCTTATGACATCTATGAAACATAGAGTTGTAGTAGTGAGAATGATTGTCCCGTTTAACGGCTTTGGAGTTAGAAATTACTATTAAAGTGATAATCATTACAGCTAGTTGAAGTTTTTGCCATTTTAAAACTGTAGAATAATGTTTGAGATTAATTAGGTTTTGTGGTAATATCGAGCTGAAGATCTTCATAGCATTTTGGTAATAGTTGGGCTTATATAAAATCATGGACCTGCCATTTACTGCATAGAATACAGACCAAAGATCTTTGCTGTTATCATGGATAAGAGTATAATTTTGGTTATTTAACGTTAATTTCCACAAGCAACAGTTCGAAGAGTTTAACTTTAACGCAAAAACATTTGAGTGATTTGTTTGAGCGTTATGGAAGTAGCAATGATTCTTTTGGAGAGTATACAGAAAACTTAACGGCCATGAACAAGAGTTATTAGATTGAGCGTTATAAAAGCAACAGTGGTTTTTCTGGAGAGCATACAACATCCAAACACAGGAGTTAATTGCAGGAACGTTATAAAAACAACAATGTTTGCAGACAAGTTGGCAATAAATTTGGCATCTACAGCAAAGGTAATTAGCCGAAGATTTCTGGTAGCTTTCTGCATTCTGATAGCTACAACAACACGCAAAACAACAACAGTAGTCATGAAAATCCTTTAATGATTTAAAGCACCGTCGACAATTGCTTAAACAAAAATAGCAGGAATGACAAGTATATGGGCAGAGGCAGCAATTAAAGCATTCAAAATCGCAGCAATGGGTTTTATAGAAAAGTTTTAAAGGGCAAAAAGGTGAGGTTATGCTTGAAAATTTGACTTGACTTTCTTGGAATTGTTGTTGTTGTTGTTGTTGTTCTTGCTGTTGGAACAGGGAAATTTGCTGATACGTATTGCCGCAGAAATGGGAACAACGTTTATTGATAACACGTCTAGAACGAATCCTGTCATTAATTTGATGCTTATCATACAGTTTTTCGTTATCGAGATTTTGCCGATGATCCTTCTTATTATCGACTTGAACATACTGTTCCGGATCCGCTTTAACCTCTTTTTCTTCCTCATCAAGAAATTTTTGCCTCTGATAATAAACATGAGTGAATAGTATAAGCAGCAATAAATCTCCCATTGTAGTGACAGGACCATAACTTAAGGCATTACAAGCTAAATCGTCTCTTAAATTCGGCTCGGATCTTACCGAACCACCTTTGGCCGTTTGTGAAGCTCTCCAGGTTAAAATAGCGAATATATAAGATAATGTACGTTTCTCGCTTATAGGCACATTACGCTTGCGGTGTTGTTGGTATTTATTATCGCTTTTATTGAAAGCCCCGGCAACCATTCTCAGATAACACAATTTTTCCAAATGCTCTATAAAAATCGACCAAAAACCCCACAAGGCCAAGCTGATATTTCGTAAATTACGCACCACCAGAAGACAAATTTCAAAAGCACTGGCTAATATCATACAAGGCAATAGCTCAAAAATCCAATTGAAATTAAAAAAATCATTTTCAGGTTTTTCACGACTACTGTTATCGAAAAAATTTAACGCACTCCCGTTGTAAGCTGCTTTATCTAGATTAACTCCTTGGGGAGCCCATGAAACCACAATTTCTGGAACATTTTGATGTTTAATTGACAAAAAATCCTTTAAGTGTTTGGCATATATACAATTTATTTGTGTACTAAAATTGCAAGGTATCATGGCTAAACGTATATTCTGGTCAGACGCCAAAACTGCAGCCTCTTCCTCGGCCACAAAATGTCCCACGTGACTAGCATGTTCGGCAACTAGGCGCTGATATGGCAGAGCCCAAGTATTGCTTATAACGGCCAGAAGAACTATAAGCAAAACATTTGTGCTTTTTTTTAAATTTGGATTAATAACTCGGGCACCTTTACATTTTTTAAGTTCCATAAACATGTTCCGTATACAATTTTCGAGTTTGTTCTAACGGTTTTACATTAGTGAATTTTCTTACTAGTTAAATTCTTCATTAATATATATAACAAATTTTAGCACTCTTGAATTCTAAATACGGTCATTAGCAGCATAAATCTAAATTGAAAAAAAGAGATGTTAATATTTAAAAAGAGGAGCAATAAATCTGCAGTATGTTAACATACATACATATCTACAGTATATACATATATACAAACATATATTGTTGAATATTATTTTCATTTTAGAAACAAATATATATATATGTACAAAAACAACAGGACCCTCATCTTTCAAAAATAAGAATACATCTATGATAAAGTTGTTTCTTTCCAAATCTTCAAAACTTTGAGTTTAAATTTTCAAAATAGTGTTGAATAGATAAGAGGCAGTGCAAAAAGAAATAAAAGAATTGCTGACAACATACATACATATGTAGTATATTTGACTGTCAAATAGGCTTCCAGATCCAAATTTCCAAAAAGCTTAATATTGACCAAAAAAACTTGATTTTGAAAAAAGAACTTGACACTCATACTACATACACTCAGTTTAGATGAGGGCTTTTACGACGTCGCTTTGTCGACGTCTCTTTTGGTTTGTTGGTGAGCGGTGTAGAAAAGAAAGAGGGGTTAACAAAATGTCTCGCTTTGTATTTTGCATGTCGTTTTTTACATTTCTCTTTTAACTTTTTCTGTTTACGTTTTATTCTTTTTCTTACTTTGAAGTGTGTGGTTGAAAATACAGTGAGACCTCGATTATCGATAATAGACGGGATCGGCAGAATTCTTGATTATTTATTTTTTTTGGTGTGTTTCTTATTTTATGTAAATATATAACGTTTTATTATGTTAACATGAGGAAAAAAGTAAATTTGGCAGAACATGCTTCCACACCGTTAAGATATTCTCTTTCTTCGTTTATTTAAATTTATTTTGATTGTTCAAAATTTAACGAAAAAAAGATAATTTGTTTATAATTTCGGATAATAGAGGCAATTTAAATCAGTGCAAAAAAATTTTTGTTTTCCATTTTATTGAAGCTGCCGGTTAATCGAATGACGGGTAATCAAGGCCATACTGTAAATAAAAAAAAGACATGCAACCAAAAATCATCGTATGAACGCAAAGAGATTTTGGAAGTTGCTTTAAAAGGGAATCAAGATAAAACGACGTCGTAAAAGCCCTCATGTGAATTGAGTGATATTAGCCCAATTCACAATCTTGTGCAAATGGTCTTGCATCGTAGCATTTGCAAAATAGTATAGTGAATACTGTAGTATACTTTTGGGATTATAGTAAATACTATACCATTTTTCAGATCGGCTTGGTTCACTGAGTGTTAGCTGTCGATTTGCAATCAACTCGAGTAAATATAAACTATTGGTTTTAGGCATTGCATATTTGCAAAAGAGTAGCAAGTGCATTGCTGTATATTTTGTTGGTGTGGAGTAAAAATATACTATACCATTTTGCAAATGCTACGATATATAGTTATGGTTTTAACCATAATCCTAAAAGTTTGCTATGGTATTTACTATTCCATTTTGCAAATGCTACGATGCAAGGCCATTTGCACAAGATTGTGAATTGGGCTATTGTTTTTTTATTTAATTTTTATAAATTTTTTTCATAAAAATTATTAGAATAAAAACAAAAATATCATAAAAAGTAAAAATAACGGAAGCAATATAAAAGAAACAACAACAAATATAACAATAAAAATTCACTTAAATGTACGCATTGCAAACCAGCTGTTCAATGTTGTCAATTTGCTAGTATTGGGTTAAATATCAGTGCAATTGCACAGAAAGAAAAATATGCATCATATTAGACCTTTAGCTGGGATCACACGATTGCCGCAAATGCACCAATATGGCACAATTTTGATTGTGCTCTATTGACGCTCAATAAAGAATTTGCACCAATCAAATATTCTGAAAACACACGATTGCCCTGTTTTACACAAATTTTATTGCCGCTAGTTGGTACCAAGTGAAATGGGTACAATAATTGCCGCAGCACAGTCACACGATTGTTCTTACTTGACAACTGTGAGAACAGCTGTTGTGGTAGCTTTTTAATTTGTTTGGAAGTTCTAGTTGGTATGTTCGTTAAAAACGAAAAATTTGTTCATATAGGTACCTACTATACAATTTTTTGTTGTATAGTTTTATTTGAAACATTTTAAGAAAAATTTATGAATATCCAAAAATGAACAGTCTGTTCAACAATTTCGAATGTTAACGTAATAGAAAATTTGTATGAAATAATAAAATTTAAATTATATTATTTAAATATCAGTAACTAAATTCTGTAACTTTATTAATTTAACTACCGATATCGTTTAGTTAAGGGAAATCTCGTCTTCTTTAACAAATTTTTTATTTTCGTTTTCAAGTTAACAAATATTTTCTTTAAGAAATATCAATGACAAATATCCGTAAAAGAAAAGTGCTATTAAATATCTTTAATAAAAATATTCGCAATTAACAGATACATAGTATGCTTGTGAACATACATATGTAATTGTTAAAAGCAAAAATTAAAATGCATAATAAATACTTATATACATATTTATCTTCATTACTTACTAAAGAAAACACAAAAACGTAAAATTTATTTAAAAAAAAAAGACAAACAGTGGTGCGTATTGTGTTGTTTGATTGCCGCACAAGAATACAATAAATATTGGTGCAATTTTGTTATTTTTATTGATGCGCGGTTGTATAGCAAACAGTCACACGATTGCCGCACCAGGGTTGCATTTGATTGGCAAAAGTAAGCACAATATTGTCCTCGATTGGTACAAGAGCCAATTGGTTGTGCAGTCACACGATTGGTGTATTAAAAAGTATGAAAATTTGTGCATTGCGGCAATCGTGTGATCCCAGCTTTAGTTGTATTGATAATAAAAATATGGGCTTTCGATTTTTTTTTTTAGAAATATAAACAAACTCTTTTTAAGTATTATTACATCGATAGAAGAATTTGAGATTAAAAAAATTTACTTATAAATAAACTTGACAAATCACTTTTTCACTTGACAAGCATGAATAAACTTGACAATCAGGCCCGTCTGGCAACCCTACTTTCAAACCAATTATTGAACTAACACATTAAAAGAAGAGGGCCATCCCCACTGTTGCCAATTTAGAGATTTTCCCGCTAAATCTAGCGTTTTTTAACTGTCAATCGCGGGAAAATATACGTTTTAGCAGTAAGCGGGAAATGGCCCATCCCATTTATAATTTAAAATAAACATAGGGGCAGCACAAAAGAAATGATCCTGTTCCTGTCAGTAACCCCCCGTTTGTGCCGTTTGTTGAGAGCTACCTGGTCTAGGCCATTTTGATAAGTATAAAAATGACTTTAATGCAAAAAAAATAATGCAACTATGGTGGAAACTACACTTAAAACTATAAAGGATGTCCTTAATATTTTATCGTTAAATGTCGGTTAGATACTAAAAATATAATATTTAGATTCGCCCTTGCAGATGCATTATCACCTTTGTGGAAATGGATGGTATATTATCTGCTTATGGGAAGCACAGCTGAGTGCAACCGTCACAGGTTGCGGATAGGGGTACGTTCCGCAGATATGTGGAGTAGCTGCTACTGGCAGTCGCGGACAGTCAGCTGCAGGCCTGCCATTTTTGCCGATTTATCGGCATTTTGCCGATTTTTTGTCCCTAAATTATCAAAGTGCCGATTTGCCGATTTTTGCTCCAAAAATGCCGATTTTTTGACTAACACGTAAAAGGCGATTACTTTTTGTTTATTTGATAATAATACACTAACTTTAAGCGATACTGAAACAGTTGTAACATTGAAAAGAGACAACTGTTATTAAGTCAGCGCTTCTACTAAAGAAAAAGGGGTTAGTTTTATTAAATATTAAATGCAGTGTTTGTAATGTGTGTTGGGTTAATACATTTTTATTTGAAAAATATTCCACTATGAAGAATTAAAGGCCAAAGTTAAAAAAGAAATAATTTTTAAACCTAAAATAATTCAGTTAAAATTTTTTTTTTCTATTAGGAAAATATAAAACACTTTATTTTTGTGTTTGAAAATGGATAGATAAATACTTACAAAAGAATAAAGGTAATATAAATTTATATTCACTATCAATGAATATAATTTAAATAATAATTACTTTGATAATTAAATAATTTTTTTTTTAAGATTATAACGCAATTGAGGACGATGTTAGTACATAAATTAAATAGCCAATTCGTATGTAAGGAAAATTAAATAAATTTGCAAAATTTTTGGCAAAAAATTTTAGATTTTATTTTTGCAAGTTTTTAAAGATTATTTAAAAATTAATAATTTAAACTGTTTTGATATTAATATTAAAACGGATTTAATAAAAATGTCAAACTCAAATATTTAATTATAAGAAAGTTAAGAAAAACTTTATATTTAACTACAATTTCTTTGTAAAACGTTTATTTTGATTGATTCTTTTGAAATTTCATAAGTTATAAACATTAGATAATTCTGAATTGTTCTTATTTGTAAGTAAGAATAGGTTTTATTGTATTTAAAATAGGTATTTTTAATTTGCCGATTTTTTTATATTAAAGTGCCGATAATGCCGATTTTTTTTTTAAATATGCCGATTTTTTATCAAAATTATCTGGCACCCCTGGTCAGCTGTCACAAGAGGAGTCTCGGAGGGTCTCTCGAGGTCTCACCAAATTCCGAATTTGCTTATGATCCTTGTGACGTCAGGGCGAGTAATAGGCGCCAACCAAAAAATCAATATCACAACCTCTGTTGTGGCAAGCAAAATCATGTATGGAGGCTTTAGCTGGCAGCCCCAGCACCAGACTCGGGTGTTCTCGGCTAATCACCGATTCATACCTAAATTTACATGATAACCGAAACCACAAAAAATGCAAATGAAATTCAAATTGATCCCCCAACGATGACAACCTTAAGCTTTAAATAAAGACACGATTTGGAACATGGAATATTAGAACTCTTCTCGGACCTACTAAACTCGCCCAGCTCTGTAAAGTCTTTAAAGAACATAATCTCCTTTTTCTCGGATTATGCGAGACAAGATGGCCATCTTATGGTGAAACAACTAAGACAGATGGGACTCTCTTATATATACTCGGGCAAACCAGTCGGACAGCCAAGATCTAGCGGAGTAGGCTTTTTGCCATCTAAACGGGAAAAACGAGCGCTACTCAACTGGCAACCACACTCCGACAGGATTATATGTATGTATACACCCCCGCACCCGTGCACGGAATCTAACGTGCATTCATTGTGACGCTCCAACCGAGGAAACCGACTATGGAATAAAAGAAGAGTTCTACATCCTTCGAACTATACCACACTCACAGGTTATATAGTCCTACTGACAGGCGCAGACAATACGAACTAAAGGAGGAGGTTATGGGTAAACATGGACGAAAATGGAGAACTCTGGTAACAACAACAATAGGAGGCACAATTTTTCCGCATAATTTATACATAAAATTACTTAGGTTTAACCTGGAGAGCTTTATAAAACACAGATCGACAACATCGCTATAAGCAGCAAAAAGGCGTGGCTCACAACTTGACGTACGTGACAAATGTGGGGCTGAAATGGCATCTGATCCCAATTTTTGCAATAAGGATGCATGACGGACAGAGCCGATCACGACGATTCGATATCAACAAACTACAATAACAAGAAATACGTGAAGAATATACAAATACGATTAGAATTTGTTTTGGAGAATTTTCTAGTGAAGATAAGAAAAACTATAACAAGCAAGGCGAAAAGTTAGGATTTCTGAAAATACCTGGCAACTAATAGAAGAAAGGAAAAAAATGAAAGGACCACAAGCAAGGCGAAAAGTTTGGATTTCTGAAAATACCTGGAGGCTTATTCTGAATTGCGATGCGAAAATCAATGCGATACGAAAATACGTAAATGCGAACAATTGCTATTCTGTTTTGCGATATTCGCAGTTTTTTTAATCGCATTTCAAATGCGAAAAGGTGGCAAGTCGGTATTCTACATTGCGAAAACAAGTGTCAAATTCGCAAAATTTATTCGACAACAAAATAGCATTCGCAAAGTACAAACATGTAAGTGAAAGATAATATTTTATTTATTTATTCATCATATATTTATTATTTAATTCAGGGAAGCAAGCAATAGGACCTCCAAACCGCGTTAATTTGAAATAATGATAGAATTTATGGATTGGCCATTTGAAAACACCAAACGCACGTCAGTCGGCAAATACTTTGTGACAAACTTTAACTGAAGAAATAAATATCAATGGAAAAAATAGCGAAAAAAATTTTTTATAAAGCTAAAAAAAGAAATATTCTGCATAAGTAAACGTTTATTTTTCGCAAGCATCAAAATAAATTAAATTTTTCCATTCAAGCTTTAAATATCGGATTTGCTTCTGAGCAATATTCTCTGTATCCTTTCATTTTGTTCACAGAATCCATTTTTGTTATCTTTTTTCTTACATAATGTCCTAAATAAATTTTATTAACAATTTTTACAGCCAAACACAAACAATTTATTTTTAACTTGATGTTTGTTGACATTGACGTTTATTTGAGCAGCGTTGCCACGATTTGAAATAAATTGCGAATGCGATTGCGAAAGTCTAACAGAATACCAATTTTCTTTCGCATCGCATTTCATTTGCGCATCGCATTGATTTTCGCATCGCAATTCAGAATAAGCCTCCTGGCAACTAATAGAAGAAAGGAAAAAAATGAAAGGACCACAAGCAAGGGGAAAAGTTTGGATTTCCGAAAATACCTGGCAGCTAATAGAAGAAAGGAAAAAAATGAAAGGACCACAGACAGCTCCTGAAACACACCAAACCAGGGATCTATATAGAATTACAAGACAGATAATAAATAATGACCATAACTCCTTTCACTCCTTGAAGACCCCATGGGAGGTGAAGCCACCACAGATGATAGGCAATTATTTATATGTACAGAGCTATTTACCAAAATGCTGTCTTAAGAACAACGTGCACTCGCTGGTATTGTGTTTGCCAACCCCATCTACCTAGGCCCGACATAGATGTTAATTGTCCTGACTATTCTGTAATTGTAGCTGCAATTTATAAAAGTGAACCCAAAACTAAGCTCTGAAATAAAAAGCTAATTAATTGCGGAATTTCGGTCGTCTCTATATCTACCGGCTGAACTCAAGAATAGTGTAATTATCAAGCTCCCTTAAAAGAGTGACCTCGCCGACTGTAAGAACTGGCGTGGTACTACTCTACTGAACATGATCAATGTAATTTGACAATAAATTCACGCCCGTCTATCTACAGTTCTTTCACCTGAGATTAGACGCGAACAAGCTGGGTTCAGAAGGAACCGTTCTTATATAGATCAAGTCGACAGTCTTCGAATTATCGTGGAACAACCTGTCTAATGGCCTTCCCCACTATATATGGCGTTCATAGAGGCGCAGGTGCAGATGTCTTCAACCGACTTCAAATGGCCGAACAAGCCTACGGATCACTGCAAAAAGTATGGAGATCACCACAAACTCCTTTTTTCTTAAATACACTTAACAATACGAATCGTGGAATACTTCCACGCAGGAAATACGGTCTATTTTAGTTTTCATTAACCGTTCTTTGCGCAAAATAATAAGAATTTTCTGGCCAAACGTTGTCTCCAATGAAGATCTTTTTCAACGAACTGGTGAAACTTCACTCCGGCTAGAAATCGCCCTCCGAAAATGGAGCCGGATTGGTCATGTTCTAAGAAAACCATGCGGAGACATATCAAGAAATGCAATTAAATGGAGCCCTTAAGGCAATAGTAGAGTTGGTAGGCCATCTAACACCTGGAGACGGTCGGTACAAGAAGAAATTCGTTGCTTGGTCCAAAATTAAAACGCTAGAACTGAACAGACCTGAATGGCAGAATTTTGTTGTGGCCCTTTTTGTTCCAGCTTTAAACCATAGAAATCAATATAAAATATTCAGATACCGTGAGTCTTGTAATTTAAGCACCTTTAACGCTTAGGAATTGAAAGCGAATTATATGCTAGTGCATGATATTTACAAAATAATGTCCCGATTCCGATTTTTTACTCTATGCATGTTTTCAATTTTTATCGAGAAGAAGCAATACGAAAAACTTAAGTGCCATCGGCTAACAATTTTAGAAAAACTACGACGAGCATTATGCAAGAAATATTAAAAATGCAATCGATGTTATTGCAACCTGTACTCTTCAAGCCATAAGCTAGTTAAAGATTGGTTTTTGGAACACAAAGGGCACCCGCCAACATAAAAATGAACCAGAATACTTTCTTATTAATAGACAAACTAATGTTATGATGGTCTCTAAAACTCAAGAAATTCGTTTTAAATAAACGGTTACATACTATATGATGCCAAAGGTTCTCGAGATAGAGCTTGTGGTGGCTCGGCCATTTTGACAAAAGCTTGAATCAAACGTTTTTTATTGTCATTTATGGTAATTTTCTAAAATGGCACTAAATGTGAACGCGAGTGGACAACCAACCTACTAATTAACAAAAATTCCAGATGTCAATTTTGGAATGGGTAAAACATCCTGAAGAAAATGATTTATGTTGAAGCTTCCCTTCAATTATATTGCGATCACACATCTCGCTATAGTTAATAAATGAGCGAAAATTCTCCGAACCACAGTTCTTGTTCACATGGGTACTTCGCGTTCTGCTAATAGATAAGTGCTGCAGTATCTCTTTTCCTTATTATTATGGACCCTAATAAAATTGTATGCTCGACTGTATGTCTGGCTCAGAAAAATCCGATGCAATAAAATGTTTTTTACAGATGTCGAACGACTCTTGACTGAAAAAAATATTCAAAGAGAGTGGCCACTTTACAGATTCCTCAGGTTTAAAATAAACTAAAAGAATGCACAAAGCTATGAAAGTAACTGCAGGCTGGAAAAACTACTCCACTGAAAATTATCTTAAGGAACTTGATGCAAATCTAGACACTTAATATATTATGGCGTGCAACTTAAAATCTTAAGCCGTTATTTCTAAACCCCCTTGCGAATATCAAAAGGATGCTGGCTAAAAAAATGATGGTGAAAAAGAAAATATGTTTGTTGTACATTTAAAAAATGTATTTGACCCTAAATTACGAAACGATATATAAGTCGAGTACGAAAGCTAAAAGGCCACACCACATGCTTTCACCTCAACGAATTGCATGCTTTTATACTTGTGTTCCACGATTCAAATTATATGCTACGCTTTTTATGCGGTATCACCACAAGTAAAAATTAAATTTCATTTGTTAGAATCAGCTGATTTGTTCGAACGCTGCTTGTGACGCTTACAAAAGTAGAAAGTTTACCTACTTTTCATATTCGACGAGTCAAGGCATCCTACGCTTTTGTGCATTTAATTTGATAGGTATAACTACACAGATTCTACCTTTTTGACAGCTGCGTAGGATGTGAAAAAAACATAAACAAAAACATAGTTTGGTGTGGACCTCCTGCTTAAGATTTAAGATAAAGAAAGTGTATAATAAAAAAACCGACCGCAAAAAGGCAATTTATAAGTCATGCACCAAAATAGCCGAAACAAATTTGAAAATAAAAATACAAAATTAAAATAATCTATAAAATAAAAGTTTAGCTGGCGGAACGTATTTATTTTATTTCTGTTTATAATCCGCAATTGTGTTCCGCCCGCTGAACCCGTGTTTTAGCCCATTTTCAATACCAAACAAATCTGTAGTCTATAAGTGAATTTGTGTAAATTTTTATTTTCCAAGTCTTTAATTGCGACCTTTATTGTGCTTTCAACAGATGGGCGGGCACGGCTAGTACGTCTTAGAATTACACAAGGATCCATAACATATACACTCTTTATAGGGTCTCCGATGATTATTTTTGAATAAAAAATAAAGAGAAGTTCCAAAGTGACAAAATAAAGAAAACAATTTTTAGCTACAAAAAAAGTTGAAATAAATGCCTATGCAATAACTCTCACTAAATGCGAGATAATAATTATGGATGTAACGAATACCGATAAATCGGTGATATTTCAAACTTTCCGATATATCGGTATCGGCGATATTTTGCTGGCGATACGACGATACTTATAACACAAAAGCAGAGCATAAGACTAAAACAGAATAATGAAATTGTTTCATATAATAAATGTATCAACGGAGTTGGAGAAATGTTCAGAGTCCCAAAATTTGGCGGCTGGCTTACACGGAAAGAATTTTTTTTTTTTAAGTAATCAATTCCTTTCTTAAAACAAGAAAATCCAAAAATAATTTCGTGATTTTAACTTATTTTGTTCGTTTATAGTTAAATGTTCTTTAATAAAGAAACATTTTGCTTTAACCCATCCACAAATATACTTAGAATAAGTAATATTTGGCTTGGATGAGATCATGCTTAATGCTTCTTGGTTCAAGCCATATTATTCTTTCCGTGTGGCATTTTTAAATCTTATAAAGTTTTAAATAATAATAATAACCAATTACACTGTGATTTTGTAAAATAAAACAAATTACGTAACTTGATTTTTTTATTAATTGTTAATTTTAACTTGAATCCAAATATAATATGCGTATCAGTATCATTATCGGCGTTATTTAATTTTCAGTATCGGTATCGTATCGGCAAAAAGGCGTATCGTTACTTCCCTAATAATAATTATTTTTAATTTAAATTAATTGTTCGATTTATGGAATGTTCATGATATTTGTAATATTTTTCATACCTTTTGGCCGAGCAAATATAGCGAAAAGTGTCTTCGTTTACTTTAAGCATTTGGCATAGCCGGCCTTTAGAAGGGTTTCCTCTAAACATCGGCGAAAAGCGGCTAATGGAAAGAGAGTATTTACCCCACTTTACCGGAAATTAACCAATTGGGTATTAACTATTTCCATATCTAGAGATATGACCAATTCTAATTTTCTAAAAATGATCTAAATTTTATAAAATCAAAGCTAATAATTTCATGACTATAGAGATTGTTACGAAACGTGTAATTTTACTTTTTACGTCGATATCTGCCTACACTCCACTCTCAAGCAGCGTGGTAGGCTTGAAATACATTTGAGGTTCTCATATTTTGGCGCCTTGTTAGGTAGACTGCGTCGCTAAAATTGCATTTTCTTTAAGTGGTCAATTTGCATTGTGTTGAAGAGTAATTTAGGATTTTTCAGAAACTTTATGACAAGAATTTACTTTCATTTTCCCCCATAAAAGCCATATAATACAAACTTATTTTTCATACAATTTTATTGACTTAAATGATATACCTATGTACCTTCGATTCCCCATCAAAAGCAAGATTATCTTTTTACAGATCATAAAATTAAAAGTTTAAATTGATCTTAAGGATTTTACTTCGCGGATTTTACTTCGCGTCGAAACCTTTCAATTCGGAGTTTGTTGTTGCACACGGTGTTTTTAAGCAAAATTATTTTTAAATTTAAGTCTTATTAGATTTAAGTATTAGTCAGTGAGTGATTGCGATTGTGTATCTGTGCGCCTGTCGCAAATATCTGTGGCGACAACAAAATTGAAGATTTCCACATGTGAAAACTATGTATACAGCCGTTTAAAAATGTAACTCTTAACTCCGCAGCCAAAAAGTCTACGAATGTTAAGAAGATACGGATGAAAAGACAAAACGTTAAGTCATTTTTTTAATGAATGTTTTAAATTTGAGCGAGTGTATATGCGTGTTTGTGTGTGCATAGATAGAAGGTTTTTATTAAGGGGTGAACACATACACATGTACATATGTATACACATACATATACACATGTCAAGTAGTAAATCCCTTGACTATGGAGACAGAATACTGTCTGCTAAATATTAATCATGATTTTTTTTAATTCTATGGCTTTATCAAAAAATGGTTGATTTAAAATAATTTTAGGCATAAAATGTCTAAACAGGTATATCCTTTCAGGCAGACATGCCTTAGTTATGTTTGGTTTCCAGCTAAATAATGTGGCCCAGGTTTCTCTAACCCAAAAACTTCGTTAATGTGTAACTTTTTTTGCAAGAATTTATTTATAAGCTCCTTAATCACCGGCTTTTTATTGAAAAATTATCAGGATATTCCAAACCATTTTTTGTTTAAATACAATTTAAAAAAAAGAAATAAAATTAAAAAATCACACGTATTTTCCGCACAATACATACTTTTTTATGTTTGCTTTATAATTTTTAAAAATTTACAATTAAACTTTATTTTTTTTTTTTAATACAATAAATAATTTTATGTTAAGACACTTTATTTCTAGTATTTGAAATTTTTCTCATGACTGTTTTCTTTCTTGAGTTCGTAAATTGGCAAAAAATAAAAAAAAACCGTTAAAATTCACGTCGTCGTAGTAGGTCGTGGTTTTAATGCGGCATGTTGCGACTGTTATGTTTACAACGTATACACAACTGTTTTGTCAACTTGCCAAATCCACGAGGATATTAAAGCGAAATGTTGCCACATGAATTTATTAGTTTAACAACACAACAACGCTGAAAGCTAATGTCAAAAAAGTGGGAATATAAAAAAAATCT
This sequence comes from Pollenia angustigena, assembly GCA_930367215.1. Lineage (NCBI taxonomy): Eukaryota > Metazoa > Arthropoda > Insecta > Diptera > Polleniidae > Pollenia > Pollenia angustigena. The sequence continues at coordinate 17,394,573 of OV884061.1, read as the reverse complement.
AAACAGCTTTAACATATGAAAAAAATAGCATTTTGTTAACACCAAAATATGTTCGAGCTTATTTTTTTAACTCAAAAAATTAAATTTATTAAGTTTATCATTCCTTATAAAAAATGTGGCCCAACTAACCGGCGGATGCAGCCTTCAGTTAAGGTAATAATAGCCTTTTCACACTTGTCAACATTTAACATCAATTTGCGAAGATGTTGGAATTTTCCCATAAGAAATACATAGGGCTAAAAATCAAAAATTTTCAAAATTTTTACAGAATGTTACTATCTCATTTTGTTCCCTTTTGCATTTTTCGATTCTTTTAGTGTCATCACTAGAAAAGTGGCAATAAATTCTGTTATTATTGTGGCATCACTGACAAAATGGAAGTTGCTTTGAAAGCAGCGTTACCATTTCTCAAGTTTTTCCTTTTTTGCAAGCCTTATTTTGCTTAATTTTGCTAAAATTATAAAACGAATTGAATTAGAAATACATTTTGGTGTTATCTTTTGAAATGTTGGCACTTTTGTAGAAAAAAAGTATTTTAAAAAATAAAGTTTTTTTTTCAGAAATGTTGAAATTTTTTATTGATAGTAGATGTTAGATGTTTCAAGTGTGAACGCGTATTTCACATTTTCAACATCTTCCATGCGTTCCTCCCAAATGTATGCAAGTGTACAAAGGGTATAAGATTTTAGATTTAAATTTTATCGGCCAAAAGTCAAATTTTGATCAGAACTAAATTATGATTTCTTGCAAACTGTTATCAATAATGGGTCAAATTGTTTTTTGCTATATAAGTTGGGTAGAAGTCTTTATAGCAGTGAAGGGCACATTTGCAAATCCTATGTACGCTTGCATAGGAATTAAAATGCTGCTTGTGTGACGTCGACACATGTACACTATAAACTTCTTTGTGTGGTCTGTGACAATGTACGTTCGGCTGTTCCCAGTTGGCTATGTCGTGCACGAATCATTGATGAATCGTGCACGACAATGTTAATTCCTGCACGACACGCAAGGGAAAACTAATGCAAATCTTCGATGACATTTTCAAACAAGTGTCGCGTAAATCGTGCACGACACAAAGAGAGACAATGTCGCTCAGCCTGTCGTTGATGACCACATCCACGACATTGTCGTCCATATAGTCGTTAATGACCACATGAAAGGCATTGTCGTTTGTATTGTCTTTGATGACTATATAGACGTCAATGGATTCTACTTTGTCGTCAACGACTGCGTAGAAGACAATGTCGATGAAGTTACAGGAGTTACAGCTTACACGACAATGTCGCCTTTAAACCCAAATGAATAAATAAAAAAATACAATAGCACATACATGTTTTTAAAATCATACCTTAGTCTTTGCGTTCTCAGACTTGACTGACTGATTTTCTTCACTTTGCTTTGGTAGTTTTTTGTTATTATCGTTATTTTACAGCTATTGTTATTTTTTATTGGGAACAACTTATTTTTGTTTGTTAAGAAGACAGCTTACAAGACAATGTCGCTCATATTGTCGTGCTTAGAAGTTAATAAAGGACACCTTACAAGACACTGTCGGTCATGTTGTCGTGCATACACTTTAATACAGGACAGCTTACAAGACACTGTCGCTCATACTGTCGTGTATAGTTGTTGATAGAGGATACCTTACAAGAAAATGTCTGTCATGTTGTCGTGGATAAGCTTTAACAAAAGACAACTTGAAAGACAATGTCGGTCATGTCGTCGTTTATTAACTTCTTCAAAAGACAATGTCGAGTATTTTGTCGTCCACGACATTTTCCTCAAAATTGTCTTCCAGAAATCCTAAGTGATAGAAGATATGTCGTGCATAAATTGTTGACGACAATGTCGTCGACGGCAGTTTGGCCAACAGGGCCAACAGCAATTGCTTTGTTGTGATATCGACAGCACAAGCATAAATGCGATGGCATGTGTGTGCCCTTTAATGCTTTATAGAAATGGTTCGTTGCATCTCTGTATCATTTATACCTGATGTGTTATTAAAAGATTCCCCAGTTTCTATATTTTAGTTAAATCCGAAATTCAGCGGAATAGAACTTGTTAGGGTCAAAAGTAAAGAGATTTTGAAAGTGTCCTCTTTAACCCCATATACACTTTTGCAACTGTTTGGAACTGTGTATTGAACACTTTTTTCATTCTATTGAAATTTCTAGCAACATTTTTTTTGCTCTTTTTATTTTACTGAAATATAACACAATGGTTTACGAACGTTTTGTTTTAAAAAATAATTCTGCAACTAATTCAATTCTTGGAACTGTCAAGGCCGGGCAGCTTTTGGGTTGATGAGTTGAAAATTAGACTTACGGCCATTTTCACCAAGTTCGGTTATAATTAACTAGCGGTTATAGCTGTCAAAACATATTGGTAACCGGAACTTTAATTGGAAGTTAGTTTTAACCGAACTTGGTGAAAATGACCGTTAAGCTGACCTACTAAAAATATGCTTAAATGTTAAGTTATCTCCTTTGCCTTTCGAGAAATTGTTTTAACGATCTAGTTTTTTAATCGGGGGGATTATGTTTGTTATCAATATTGGGATAAACATTTTTTTTATATTGGTAGAAAAGCAGATTCTAAGCAATGTTTTTTTTGTATTTTTAAATACTTATGCATTTTTCTAAAGGTATTGTGCTATATTCGAGGCGAATGTACTTATATGCGTATAAAGGCAATACATATGATTACTCATTTACTATTTGTCTAAACGATGGCTATGTTCTTTCGCTGATAAAACAATCTTTTCTCCAGAAATAAATAAAAATTTTATATTTTTGGAAAGAAAACGTTATGAGTATGCTTGTAGAAGTAATTTTTAGTTAATTTGACATTTGTTTCTCCTCATGCGCCATCTAAAAAAAAAAAAAAACAAATTTTGCAAACAAAAAAATTGATTGAAGTAAAAAATTCTAGTAATGTTTTATATATGTCCATGATTTGCTGGAAAATTCTGATCAATATCGAGTGGTAAATAGTGGCAGTTTTGCCATTTTTGTTAAAAAAAATAATTTTTTTATAAGCGTTTTTCCGGGAATGGGAATTTGGGGTATTTGTTAATCAAAAATTGGGATGCTTTAAGGTCCACTGTTTTAAGATCTCTTCGGTCTACATACCTTCAAAGTTCCATTGTGATATCTCTATCCATGTTAAATTCATGGAATGTCAAATGTCAAACAGTAATTTTAAGGTTGGACATTCTATAAATCTAATATAAATAAAGATATCATAATGAAATTTGGCAGTGATGTAGATTAAGATGTTCTTAAAGCGGCGCAATTAAAAAACGTCCCTCTTTTCAATAAAAAAAATACCATAATTCTCAGTCTTAATCAAAAGCATGTTCATACTAAATGCTAAAAAACATCAAAAGTTTAACTTTGACCTTAAATTTCTCAATAACTTCTTAACCGATTTTAATAAAATTACAACTGTAGGAAAGTTCAAGAAGTCTTCTTTCCAACAAAATTGCAAATGTAGCTCTTTCGGTTCAAAAGTTACCGATGAAAAACGATTTTCAGCCACTGCGCGCCGTAAAATAAATTTATTTTTATTTATAAAAATATAATATAAAAATGATGACAGAAACAGGACACAATTTTTATAGATGACAGCCAGTTAAAATCAGTGTTGCCAAAACTTGGTGACCAAAAATGGCTAAATTTACTGAAAAAAATGGCTAAAATATGGGCTAAAAGTTTTTTTTTAAATAAAACACATTAAAATTCAATAACAAAACAGAAAAATTAATTTATTTATTATTATGTTTACGAAGAAATTGTAAGTTAAGATCAATTTGTTAAATAAGAATAAAAGTAAATTAATATTTTGATAGATAAAAAAATAAATCATCGATAAATTAGATGTCGTTAGTGTTTATTTCAAAGGAATCACTCGTGCCTATTAGTTTTAAATAATTTGAAGGTAAATCATAATCACGACAACATTAACCCAACCTTTTGAGCCAAGATCAGCAATAAAAAACAAGTAAGAAAGTATAGTCGGTTAAGCCCGACTTTATGATACTCTACACCACATTAGAACCCTTTGTAGCAAATTTTAACAAATAATCTCTAAATTGCTACCTCTACTTTGCGCACAGGGTTTACATGGACAGCTAGCCAGCCGGACAAACATCGTTAATTCGGCTCGGACCAATATTTATAGGTGTTGCAAACATCAGCACAAACGCAAGTACCCTTCTCTACTATTGTGGTGTACAAATTTTATTGTTATCGTAAAAATATTTACCTAATTGATAAAATCGAATTAACGGTTGCTAAATGTAACCTAAACGATGTTTACTTGGCTAAATCCCCTGTCTACTTCAGCATTAGACCATGAAAGTGAGACAAACTTAATAGTCAATTCTGAAATTTCTAACAAAAATTTTGTTGTCGCCTGCATCTCTTTTTTGAAATATTTGCAGCCAGAAAGAAACACCGATGTTTGTCTTGATCTATTTTATAAATTTAATATTGGAATACTGTTCATTTATTTTGAAAGATGTTTCATCATCATAGTTTATAGCGATTTTTAAGATTTATGAAAGTTGTAATTTAAATTCAAGGCGTTTTATTGTTAAAAATGTTTATTTTAATTTTATAAATTTTTATAATAAAATAAAAATTATTCTTTTAAAAGAAAAAACGGCGAAAAAAATTTATGGCTAAACAAGTTGAAAAATGGCTAATGACTAAACTCATTTTTTAATGGCTAAACAGGGTAAAAAATGGCTAAATCTAGCCACTAAATGGCTTAATTGGCAACACTGGTTAAAATAGATGATTGTCCTCTTAAAAAGTGTACGTATGGTCACGTTAATTGAGGAAGGTTACATAGCGGGAATTTAATCGGGACAGACTTCAAACCAAATTTATGATTTTAGAATACCAGTGCTTAGGGCAAAAAACAAGAAAAAATTTTCTTTTATGCATATTTATAATTTATAAATTAGTTTAAAAAGGGTTAATTGTTAGGAACAAACATTAACTAAGACCCTTCAAAAGTTTCAGATTATTCGCAGTTAAAGAAATCGGTGCAGATGTTTCCAGCTTTTCTTTGATACACATCTACTAAAGGAAAAGAATGAGCTCCAAGTTCGTCCAATACACCCAAAAAGTCACTGTATAAATTTAAGACTAATAGTCGAATGGGATGAAAAGAACACCCACGCCATGTGCCTGAAAAATTTTGCTGAGCAATTTGTGTGCATTCAAATTAAATAAAAATTATAAAAATATGTTTTGTTTATTTCGATAAAACAAGAATTCCCAATAATAATTTTTTTTAAATGTACAAAATTGTTGGAATACCCAGCAAGGTTTTTTTTGTTTGTTTTGTTTTTTTGTTTGTTAATCCTAATAGTTATTTAAGCCTAGATTACACTATCTCACAAGTCTTACGTATTCCATAATACTTTGTGAGATAGAAATCTAATGAGTTTTGTTGCGACTGTCAAAAAATCTAATGTAACATGACAGTTTGTGTTCACACCATCACACAAAGTATAAACACTTACACATGAAATAAAATGCAACCCTGATCCAATGAAAAGTATTATTGTTTAGAAATTTTTCAAAAAACGATGAAGTCGTATGGGATGTCAAACTTTTTTCATAGTACTTGTCATTTTTGTGACACATTGCATTCACACTATCACACTTTGTCATATTACTTGAGTTTTTGACATGTATTAATACAAAGTATAATAGTGTAATCTAGCCTTTATTAGAAATTTCCAATGAAACATCTAGTTTACCGTATTATACTACATTCAATCCCAGCAGGTGCCATCTATATCCAAAGACTAAACGTTTGACTTGATAATGCGTGCGGTTGAATTATTAAAAAACCTTAGTATATGCAATATTTATGTATATATGTGACGCGCAAAATAGAAAGGGAACTTAGGGTTTTGTTCAGGGGAGCCATTTTAGAGATTTTAATACATACGTGTATCTTTGGTGTACCATCACTGGTATTGGTTTTGACGAAAGCACGGATTTGTCGGGGAAAAGCCAGATTTCTTTATCTTTAAGATATTTCAACATACAAAAAAAGTTGTTAGGGAAGAATTTATTGGCTTTGTTGTAAACGCGTTTGAAGAGGCTTTAAAGCATATTGATGACGTTGATGTGTCAATTGATGCGAAGGCACTATCATCAATAGTTCTTAAAGCTTTGACAAATTTTGGTATTGACCTAAATAATTGTGTAGTAGTTGCAACAGATGGGTGTCCTCTGATGTCAGCAGAAAATGGAGCTGGAAACCGCGACAAATCCCAAACAAACGCTTTGCTATTCGCATAAATCAAGCAACTCAATTTCTAAAAGCAAAAATGCCATTAATACAAAAAGTAGTATCATTTGTTAAAGAAACAACAAAGTTTTTTAACTATAATCATCCCCAGCGAAACACAGTTTTAGCAAAGTATTTGGAAGCCAAAATCTCTACATTATGCGAGACAAGATGGGTGGACCGTCACGACTTAATTTTACACTTTGCAACAAGTGAACATGATATAGTAGTAGCTTTATATTAAGGAACTCCTTAGTACTTTTGAACTTATTTGCGGAATATACATATTAAGTGTGATACTTATTGTATCAGTACCATTTTACAAAAGCACGATATAGATCTTCAAAAAGGATTAAGCCTTATCAAAACTTTAAGCATGTGCTTTGAAGAAAAAATAAATAAAGCCAAAGAACAATTTAAAGCGATTTTTGAAAAAGTGAATTTTTTGCGTTCAAATCGAGGTTCCAATCGAAAATACAAGATTTTAACGAAATAATCACATCCGAGTTGTAGGTCATATTCCTCTTATTAAATTTATTTTAGAAGATCTCAAAACACCTTTCCCAATAAATATCCAAAATGTATTGAACATACCAAAACTTCTACCTCAAAGTGTAATCAATCATATACAGATACAAAACTTTTAAAACCACAACTAGCGGATGAGCTGATTTTATTTGATAAAAGAGATAAACACCCACTAACATCTAAACTTGAGCCTGAACTATTGCATTGGCAACAAACATGGAAAATATCTGAAAATCTATCAGATAACGTTGCAGATGCTTTAATAAACTGTGATGAAGATATCTACCCAAATCTAAGGAAAATATTTCAAATTTTCGTTTCAATGCTCGTCAGTAATGCTACGAGCGAGAGGTCATTTCCTACCCTTCGTCGAATACAAACATGGCTCAGATCAACAATGACAGAAGACAGACTGCACTATCTAAATTTGCCTCACAAGAATAACACAAATTTCTTATTTAAAAAGATTAATTTATATTGAACTGATCTTATATATTATTTGACCTTATTGTTCAGTTTTTTTATTTTTTTGTATCATACAAAATCCCCCCCCCCCCCCCCATAAGGCTCAAGTTGGATCCGCGCCAGTGTAGAGGTGATTTGAACTGGCCACCGCGATCGTGCGATTTGACTCAGTTAGACTTTTTTGTAGGGTTTTCTCAGGTCTAACCGATTTGATTGGTTAAATTAAGCTTAGCATACAATTTCAATGAAACCTCACAAAACCCCTTTTTATGTTTGTATTTAAAATAGTGTTGGCAAAATTTGTTTAATTTTATATTGTGATATTTTTAATTTCCGCTTTCAAGAAAAGTTAACAAATAATTCTATAATTTTGGCAAATATTTCATTGAAAAGTCGTATATAAGGTAAGATTCAATTTGCAAATTGATAATGATTTGAAATCAAACGTTTTCTCAAACGACAAACGTTTGATAATGATTTGAAAATCATAGCATTCTCAACAAAATGGGAAAATTATTTTCAAATTGAAAAATGCATTTGTTTTCAACTTGCTTTCAAACGTAATTCTCAAATGTTTTTCAAATATGGATTATAATACAATATGACACATAAATACAAATATTTTATTTTTTTAATTTAAAAAATATTATTTATTTAAATAAACTGTGAGATAAACATTCGGTACCATAGCCAAAAGATGAACTAATGTTCTTTCCGTCCTCTAATTCTTGCAAAGACGAAATTGGCTGCCTTTTATTTTGAGAACTGTAGCACCGCGATTTAACAAATCAGCGTTGTATATCAGCTAATATTGTATTCAAAGAAATTGAATATACTTCCTTGCAGTGACTGTTTTTTGAAGAAAGCAGAAGGCAAGATTTAACTTTATAAAAAATAAACGAATTTATTTATGACAAAAGTTACTTCAGTGTTTTTGTTTCGTTGTTAGGATTTTTTGGTTTTTTGGTTTGTTTGTTTCGATTTGTTTGTTTGTTGGATTGTTCTTGTTTATTCAAACTTTTGTTTTGTTTGTTTTAATATTTTTCCTTATTGTAACTTATGTGTTTTGTTTATGTATTTATTTAATGTTTATTTATAATTTTATTTGTTGAATTATTTTTGTCAATTTGAAGTTTTCGCTCTCCGTTGGAGATGTGGTGTCGTTTTTTTGTCGATGACAAGAACCTTGCTTTCTCTCGTTTTGTCTTGGCGCTTTGAACTGAGCGTTCTTACATGGCGTCTTCACCTGACAATTTCTTGTCATACCAAACGTCAAAGTTCATATAATTAAAACTTTAAAATGTTTGTCAGCGTTTTTTTTATATGAAGTTTGACGTTTGGTGTGACAAAAAATTGTCAGGTGAAGACCCTATGTTACACGACGGGAACTGTCACTTAAAGTCGATCAGGCCGCTTATAACGCGCGCGATGGCGACTGATCGATCTTCGACAGCGATCATACAACACACTCATAATTTCATAACTTTTCCGTTTTATTTTTTTTTTAATTCGTATTGTTAATCATTGTAATTACTCACAAATAATTTTTATTTTTCACAAGAAATAAATCGTTCACTTGTAAAACGAATTTAACCACGAAGTAAAAATTTAACTATAATCGCCATTTTTAATGTTTGCATTTATTTTTCGCTTTAGTACAGTCAAGTTTAGTTTTGATTTCAATTAAACATTTGATACCAATTTGACATCAAATTGATAAAACATTTAATGTCAAATGTTTATTTTCAAATCATTATCAATTAAAATGTTAAAATCAAACATTTGAAAAACGTTTGAGAGTTATGTTTGATGTCAAATGATAAATTAATTTCATATCAAGGTTTTGACTTCGTGTTAGTTGGGGTGTCGCTGTCTTGATTAAGTTAAGTCATACATTTCTTAATTTTAGTATGGACTTTCGGCACAGATTTTCATTATTTAAAAAACTTTATTAGTTTTTAGAATGGGTTCCTTTCATCTCTGAAAAGGAAAATTTGTTTTACTTCGCCCTGTGCGGTCACGTAGATCGCTCTATTCTAAGCCTCTACTGACCAAAAGTAAATGATCTTTGGTCAGTGTAGGACTTGAAGATTGCATACAAGATATCGAGCCCTAACCGCGAAAATAACGTAAGCGACCTGATATTCAATTTTCGTTATTGGCAACACTTGCATCATATCCTAAAACGTCATGGTCACATAAGGTACCGTTACGATTTTATAGCAAGAACAATTTTATTGTAATCGACAAATTTCATACAAAATTTATATGAAATAAAATAAAAAAAACTCTGTCCTGTAAAATTTGATTTTTGGCGCTTACGTTATTTTCGCGGTTAGGGGTCGTTACTATAGTCGAATTTTCTAAAGATAACACAATCAACATTTTCAGCGGGTTGAAAGATGGCCTTCATTTAACATTTTTTTATCCGTCCACTGTGCTGATTAATCAATTTATTTAATAGGAAACTTTTCTGTCAGACTGACATACATGTTTTTTGTAAAGAGTAAATTAGAATGTACCTTTAAACTTTATAATATATAATATAAGTTTATAATTTATAATATTAAGTGAAAGGGAGTTGGTTCCAGAGACGAATTGTTAAAATAAAAAACTGCCTTTCAGATGCCGTATCATTATGCCGAAATTGGATGATGCCATTACCCCTCGATGATCTAGTGAACTGTAGGCGGACAAAAAGGTATTTCGGCATTTTTGTCATAACAATTTTGTGTAGCAGAAAAAGGTTTTTTTGCATTAAATAGTTATCAAATGTCATACCGAAAATACGAGTAGAATACTGAGATATGTGATCAAATTTTTTAAGGCCGTAAATGTAGCGTACAACTTTATTATATCATATCCGACGAATAAAAACATGATACCGTTGCAGTTTATGATTAAATAAGTTAAGTAAATAATCAGGCTCGAGGGCATTATAATTTATTATTTTATTTATTTATTTTTCAATATTTCGCCTACCCTCGGTAAGAAATTCTGTACACAAAACAGAAATAATACAAATAAATTTATTATATTAAGATAAGGATAACACGACAAAAACAAAAAACTTACAAGCCAATGAGTAACAATAATCAAAAAAATTTAACTTTAAAGTTAAACATTTAATATTGCACTAAATTATCTACTTTGTTTTATAAATTATGTGCATTTTATGCGTTTCTAAATTCAAGTTGCCATGCTTTTTATGCGCCAAATTTTTTTTTTATCAGCTCTTGTGCTAATAGGTTTAACAATTTTGCAAAAAATGGAGAGTGTAATTTATATTTTAATATAACTTATTTAATAGAATTCATAGAGGAGTACGCTTTTATTATAAAAATATTCGAGATTTTTCACGGTATCAATAAGTTTCCAATTCATGGCATTTGTTAAAAAAATAATAAACACTTTGTTGTGTGACACTCAGAAGATAAAAGTAATCGGTAACTAGAAAGGCAAATTTTGTTCGTGGTAAAATTGTGCTAAAAACTAATTTTCATGTATTTTATCCTTTAAAGTTTTTGCAATCTTTATTACGAAAGCTTTTTCTCTTATTAAAAACCTTTTTTAAAGCAAAAAAATAGTAAAAAGGAATCCACCACACAAACATATTTATCGATAACATTGAAAATAAAATATGATTTGTTATCCATGGCCATCAATAACGGCTGAATTTTATTCACCACACATGCGACGGATACAAAAGTAGAAAGTACTTTCAGGCGTTGATACGTGTATGCATTCTCTGCATTTTGGTGTGTCAAGCTGAAGGTCCACACCATGCGTTCATGCGTAGATGCGTATTATACTTTTTGTGCATTTTATGCGTTTCTAAATTCAAGTTACATGCAATGCGTTTTATGCGCCAAATTTTTTTTTTGTATCAGCTGTTGTGCTAATATGTTTAACAATTAAAAACAATTTTGCAAGAAATTGAGAGTGTAATTGATATTTTAATAGAATTTATTTAATAGAATTCATGGGGGAGTAAGCTTTTATTATAAAAATATTCGTGATTTTTCACGGTATCAATATGTTTCCAATTCATGGCATTTGTTAAAAAAAATAATAAGCACAACAAAGATGACACTCAGAAGATAAAAGTAATCGATAAGTAGAATGGCAAATTTTGTTCTTGTTAAATTGTCCTAAAAATTAATTTTAATGTATTTTATTCGTTAAAGTTTATACAATCTTTATAACGAAAGCTTTTTCTCTTATTAAAAACCTTTTTTAATGCAAAAACATAGTAAAAAGTAATGCACCACACAAACATATTTATCGATAACATTGAAAATAAAATATGATTTGCCATCCATGGCCATCAATAACAGCTGACTTTTTTTCACCACACATGCGACGGATACAAAAGTAGAAAGTAAACCTACTTTCATGCGTTGATGCGTCTATGCATTCTCTGCATTTTGTTGTGTAACTTGTCATATACAATTACACTGATTCAACTTTTTTGTCAAATGCATAAAAAGGACAGACGCATAAACGCATGGTGTGGACCTTCAGCTTAACTTGTCATATACAATTACACTGATTCAACTTTTTTTGATTCAAACATATTTAGTTGGAGTTTATGAATACCAGAAGATAATACTAAATTATCTTAAATGTAATTTTACAGTAGAGAAGGTATACTACGTTTCGGACGGAGCTCGTCAACATTTTAAAAACAAAAGTAGCTTCGCAAATCTTATAGCTCATGAACAAGACTTTGGAGTGCCAGCTGAGTGGCATTGTCATCCTACTTCTAATGATTAAGTAGCATGTGATGGTGTTTGAGTAAACTTCAAAAGAAATGCAGCGAAGTATATCCACAGTGCTCTCATCAATATCGCGTCTTAGATGCGACTGCTTTATTCCATTGGGCAAATAATTATTTTAAAGAAACGGAAAAAGTTTTTAGTTGCAAAGAGGATCATGAGGAAACATTGAAAATACTCAAGAGCAGATTCGATGCTGCGGTCACAATCAATTGCACCGCTCAATACCATGCTTTTTTACTGCTTGTCGATGGAAGGCTCAAATTGAAAAAGTTTTCTGCCTTTACTCAACACGATTTCTCTCCAAAGCCAAAAAATCAACAGCTGAACCTAGTAACGCCAAGAAAGGATTAGAAAAAGCAGAAAATAAAGGCGATAAACTTAACACTTCATCAGTTACAAGAGATTAAGTTAAAAAATAGTTATGATATAAAAGGATCTAATGTGATTAAGATTAAATTTAATTAAATTATTTATCTTTTTGTTTGTATATTTATTATTATATATTATTATCATTATTATTATTATTATTATATATTAATTTAATTATTATTACAAATAAAAAAAAAAAAAATTTGTCAACATTTCTGTAGAAAAAAAAGTCATTTTATTTCTGGGATTAACATATTGAGGGTATTACAGTATCGAAGATATAAAATGCTAGTTGGGTATGTTACATGCCGTCGGAAAGGTTTCTCTATTTTCTCTAACCCTGCGGCCACACGTTCAAGTTCTTCTTGATAGTCTTTTACATATACTGCTTGTCAAAATTTACATAAATTGAAAGCTGTGACGTAGGCTGCACTCAATTTGTAAGCAATTTACTTCCAAGATGTCAACAACAACAGAGACAAACTTGTACTCAGCTGTTAAATTGAAAGTAAATTGCCAAACAAATGGAAAGGTGAAATTGAAAGCCATCTCGTGGTCAATTTAAAAAGTGTGAGTGTGTTAGTAAAAAACTGAGAGTGTATTGCAAACTGAAAGTCAAAACTTGATCGTGTGGCCACCAAGTAAATAAGTTTTATTTTTAAGGTTTTAGAAACACTTAAACACGAATAGGAAAAATTTCAAAATAGTGCATATGCTAAAAATTGAAAAACGCTCGTCTAGAGCTAGAAATAATTTATTTTTTACATAAGCCGCTCGCATCCCAAAAAGCGACCAAAGCTACCTTAAAGGAAAAGACATAAGATTTCTTTTGAGCAAAAAAAAAACATTCCCGCTAAAAAAAAAAAAAAAAGTTTTAAATTAAAAAAAAATTAAAAAAAAACAAAAACAAACATTTTCAAAAGATTGATCAAATAGCTATCGAAGCTTCTTGCTAACACCTATAGGTAATAAGTTATATGGATGAGGAAGAACACCTGTATGGCCAAAATGTCAAACTTTGACCCCCTCTTACTCAGAAACTTTTTGACTGATCTTGCTGAAAATTTGTGTCTAAGCTAGTGCTGGGAAGCTATCGATATTATCGATAGTCTTAAAATATCGAAAATATCGATAGGAAAAATATAAATATCGATATTTTTATTATTTAAAATACAGCTATGAAGACATCTAACAGCAGCTATACACACACAGTTTTTTGCCGCAAATTGTTACTTGCTATTATTAATTCGCGCTGAATTACAGCAATGAATACAAACAGCAAGAATGACAAGTGGTATGGATTGCTTAGCAGTGCTTTTTACTACTAATTAAAGGCCTTTAAGTCGAAATTTGTACATGTTTATATTGCGATTGATATGTCAAATATTTTTGTAATTTTTGATATTCTTTAATTATGCTTGAGTTCATCAAATTTAATTTTCATTAAATTATTTTCACTGAGGGAAGGAATTTTTACAACTTGGAATTTTTATTAAAATTTATTGATAATTTTTCTTGGCTGAGCTGGGATTCGAACCGGGTTGATCTTTACATGTTTCAAGAATCACCACATTCTATCGTCTGAAGATCTTTGAGTTCTGCCCACTGCACCACTGCGGTGCCCGTTAAGCCAACAGTCAAACATCAATCTTTAACCAGTAGTACTGGTGGTTGGAAATTTGCTGTAATTATCACTTTAATTTTTAAATTACATGTTGCCTCCTTTCCTCTGTTTTTTCCGTATTCTCTTTGTCTTGAAAACCTGAATACATTTGTTTATTAAGTTTTTTTTTTTTTTTTGTCCACTTTCGGTGACATTTTTATTTGTACAAATTAAAGTGCAAATATTAACATTAGAGCTTGTGCCATAGCTATTTTTTAAGAACAATTTTGATTTTAGTTGAACTGGTAATTTTTAATTTTTGATATTCTTTAATTAGGCTTGAGTTCATCAAATTTAATTTTCATTAAATTATTTTCACTGAGGGAAGGGAAATTATCAATAAATTTTAATAAAAATTCCAAGTTGTAAAAATTCCTTCCCTCAGTGAAAACAATTTAATGAATTATTAATTAAATTTGATATACTCAAGCCTAATTGAAGAATATCAAAAATTAAAAATTGACAGTTCAACTAAAATCAAAATTTTTGTAATGTTGTAAAAAAAAATGCAAATCCAAATGCAATTGCAAGCATAGGACAAAACAATGAACGACCATTAGAGGATAAGTCCGCTAGATTGATTACCTTTTTGGGTTTAGAATTTAGAAAATTTTTTAAAGTTGCAATGGAATATCTTATAGTCCCTGTTACTTCGGTTCTTTCAGAAAGGTACTTATCAATTTTTAAAAACTGCCATCTAAAATAACGTGCGTATATACAAACTTCTCATACATTCAATAAAGTGATAAAAACAACGGACTGTGTAGCCTTATAAAAAAATAATTAAAGTTTTCCTGCACAAGTACAAATATTCAGTCGATAGTAATATCGATATATCGATAGTAAAATCTGAACTATCGATAAATATCGATAGTAGAAAATATCGATAGTATCCCAGCACTAGTCCAAACTACTATCCAATAGGACTTACCTTGGGTCAAATTTCATCTAAATCGGAAGACAAATTGGGTCACTTGACATGAAATCCCCCATATGTCAAAAATTTGAATCTTTGTAAATATGTATTGACAGGTTATACAGCAAACGCATAGAATGCATTTACGCATCGAACGCATGAAGTAGGATTACTTTATACTTGAAAAAGTTCATAACACATAAAACGCGTGGTGCGGAAATCCAGCTTTAATACCGGGATTGAAAGATTATGTTTAACGTTTAGGGTTGTGTAAAGTCAATCTTTGTGTTAATTCCCTTATTGCGTTAATAAATTTATTTATACCATAAACTCTTAAAAAAAAAAAAATTGCATTGCACGTAATAATAATTTTTGAAACAAACTGTTTAATAATATTTGATTTGAGTTTCCAATTGCTAAAAACTGTTTAAGCAATTTCACTTAAAGTTGCATTTGCTTATACTGACCCTCCTGATAACCTAAATTTACTTTGAAATCGTTATTTTGTTATTTGAACATGATTTTTTTATAAAATTTTAATCAGAAAAGACTTTTACAAAATTCAAGATAAACAAATGTCGAGTTTTTTTTAGAAATAAAATAAATATCAATTTTCATAGTTTAAAAATGTGATTTTTTTTTTTTAATTAAAACTCATTTGGTGAAAAAATAATATATTGAAGGATTTTTAATATGAATTAAATACTAACTTCGCCCCGAAGTTAGATAAGAAGGCCATTGAATTTCTCGCGCAAAAGAGCCATTGATTCGTTAGCTGTGTGGAAATTTCTTGCCGCAAAAAGTCCGTTATCATCTCGCGAAAGAAAACAGCAGTCACGCTAACTGCTTGGCCAGCCCATAAACCGCAATGAGCAGTCACTCTTTATGGATGCATCGGTTTTTCAGCAATCACTAGTGGATTCTCATTTGCCCAAATGCGACAATTCTGTTTGTTAACAAATCCACTGAGGTGAAAGTTTGTCTTTACGCGCTGATAAATTTTAAACTCTCCATGGTTGAATTTGTCAAACAGTGAAACAAAGAAATGTCAAATTAAGTTGGGCAAAAAACTTGATTAAGTTGTGACTCACAATTAATATCGTGCATTATGGTTGGACATTTATGTACTAGCAATCAATGCATGACGTGTTACTTTTAATAAACCTTTATTAAGGATTTTGTATTAACACTTTTTGAGAGCCATATTGCCCTCGTATAGGATGCCTCGCCCACTCATCAAAGCCAGTCTTCTTTCTGGCAAATGTCGTGTATTGAAATTAGGGCAAGCGATTATTTGAAATTTTTAAAATTCAGAAAAACTGTCAACTGGTTTTCTAATGAGAAAATTATTGTACAAAAGTTTTGATTGATCATATCTGAAATTTACTTGAAAAAATCTTCACTTTTCGTCGATAGCAATAAATTGAAAAAAAAAACAATGAAAATTATTATTATTATTGAAAAATCAAAAAATCAATCCATCCGTACTTATATCAAGCCAAAGCAGTGTCAATAGTACGGTAAGTACGGATTTCCTTAAATCATGTACAGAGTGGTTGATTCAAGTACGGATTATTTAAGTGACCCGTACTTAAAATAATCCGAAAACAGAATTGCCTTAATTTTAAGTGAGATAAGATTATTCTTAAACTTTGCTTGATTCAAGAATTTCTAAGATGGTTTAATCTCGATCCGTACTTGAAATATTCCGAAATTGAGATAAGATTGATTCAACCCTTAACACTTACTCCACAGAACCACACGGAATTTTATTTTTTTACTTACCCGTTAAACATGTTTATTTGAATTTTGTTGTATTCCGCCCTTTGTTTACAGAATTCTCAATTATAAGACACCAGCAGAATGGTCAAGACGGGTTTCGTTAATCATTCCACTGTGAAAATTTTATGTATTTAACCAAATAATTTAAACAAATAGGATATGGGAATTATTGCCCTTTATTTTACTTTTTAAATATGAAAATAATCTATATTTTTCTTCTTGTCGTGCTGTTGTTGTTTCTACAAAAAACTTTTGCAAGCACGCATATTTTTTTCGAAAGTTATACCATTTTGAACTGTTCTAAGTACTTTTAAGTGTTATTCGTACTTAAATTTTTGTTAACGACTCGTGCTAAAGTAAGTAGAAAAAACTTAAATTTAGTACGAGTTTTTTCTTTCTGTGCAGGAAAACTGGAAATATGCACTGAAAACAAATGTATAATATTTGCATATAATAAACAAGTTAAATCGCCCACGGCAATGTGTGAGAAATTGACCCAACAAAAAATAACCCAACGTAAACAAGAAATGGCCCAAAAAATAAAAATTGCAACTATATCCAAAAATTGCTAAAAAAAAAGGTTCAACAAATAATTAAATCTCACCAAACTTTTCTGCAATAATTCTTACAAAGTAGCTTTAAACCTACATTCGTATCTTGGTTGGGGTCATATGCCCGAAACCACAGAATACACAGAACTGTAAAAAGTGACGTGTGAAAAAGGCCCAAATCAGTTGCGAGGGCAGCTTTCGAAGAAAGAGACAGAAAGCTTTTTTTGGTAGTGAAGTGGCAAGGTGTAAAAACAGGCCGCAACAATCAACACAAATGGCTTAATCAAAACAAAAATAACAAAACACAAACCACGTTAAACAAATGCATTAGTTCAACAAACGTTGTTTTTTGTGCAAAAAAAATGTATTTAGTAATATTGTTTTGTTTTATAATGCTATTTACTTACTTAAATATTTTTTACTCGTGTTGTTGTGAACTTAAAAGTTAATTTTTACAACAGTTTTGTAAATAAATCTTAACTAAATAAATTTGTGTTCATTGTATTGCGGCATAGAAGATGATGAAAAGAGAAATGCAAAAGGGCAGCTTTCTTTGAAAGAGACAAAAAAAAACGCAAAATCTTCCGTCTCGTGACAGTTCTGTGTATTCTGTGCCCGAAACTTAGAATCCCGAATTTATAAGTCTGGAGACGTCAACTTAAGCTTTTCTGCATAGCTGGGCGCCAAGGTTTTCGTCTCTATGATGTTGCAAACACCAGCTTCAATAACTGAAGCTTTCCTACATATCCGGGGCTTGTTATACCATAGAGCAGAAAACCCATGCGCCCAGCCTACCAAACGTAGTAGGGAAAAATCGATTTGAATCAGGACAGTAAAAAAGTTTAGCTTTTTAAGTTATTTTTTCTATAATTTGTATTGTGGTTATTATGTTGAACTATTTATGGTTTTTAATCCAAATTTTTTTTAATATTTTAATTAGGCTAAAGTTCATCAAATTTAATTTTCATTAAATTATTTTTATAAAGAAAGGAATTTTATAACATGAAAATTAATTAAAATTGTTATTGATAATTTTTCATTCTTATTCTATATTTTATAGAAAAAAAAACAATAGAATGCATTACATTTTTAATGGTTGGTTGTCAGTTACATAAAATCTCAGTGGATTCAGTGTTATTAAATTGTTCTCATAACAAGAAGGGTTTTAAAATAAAAAACGTTACCAATATTAACAAGTAAGAGTGCTATATTCGGCTATGCCGAATCTTATATACCCTTCACCATGATGAGATAAGAACAAAAAGTTATATACATAAATAACGTTCTTTAGATAGGTATAAATAAATATTCATTGAGCCCACGCCACCTTTTCATTTCGTCATGCAGAAGAATATAAAGAAACAAACAATTTATATATGTACCTAAGCCCGTTTCCTCTTTTGCAAGGTTGATGTTTGAAATTAGTTTTATTATCTTAAAATCGTTTTTTAGAACATACAAAAATTAAATTAAAAAAATGAAAAAAAATTCTTTTTGGGATTCGAACTGACAATATCGTCTCAGGAGAGAACTTAACAACTCGGCTACGAATGCTTTTACTGAAGAAGCGTTAATTTAAAATATATTGAGTCTATGAGTTTGTTTCTTTATTTGAGCGGCATATCATACACACGCATTAATGTGTATGTGTATGCGTAAAATTAAACACATTACAAATAAAATCCACCACTTGTAGTGAAGGGTATAAAAAAACAACAACAAAAAACCACATTACCAACACTGTATTACCATAGCCACTGTATGACCGTAGAAACCAAAACTGAATTGGTTTGAATGGTGTTTCTGTCGTTTTGGTAATACAGTGTTAGTATGGTAATGTCACGTCTAATTGGACCTTTAAAGGAAAAAATTTCAGGCAGTCATGGTTTTTTACTCATATCTCAGCCATTTGTGAACCGGTCTTGCTGAATTTCAATAGCAAACAATTCCGGACCATATGTGACATAAATGTATAATAACCTGGCCCCCATCATATATGGGGTCTTCGGAAAATCGATTTCAATGGACAGACGGACATCGTTAAATCAACATCACTCCTCATAAGGACCCAGAATATATATACTTTGTAGGGTCTTACATCAATATTATAGAAATTACCAACGGAATGACAAACGTATATAAACCCTTTCCACACCTGTGGTGAAGAGTATCAAAATAGGGGGAAAAAATCCCCAACCATTATTTCGGGTGGAGTTAGAACCTGGCGACATTAAGCTTTAAAAAAAATGAAACGCCTCCTATTTATGATTTAAAATATATTCCCTACAGAAGAATAACTATAGAAGAGCCGCACAAAAGAAATGGTCCCGTTCAATGTCTTAATTGCCAAGAATTTGGCCATACTAAGGCATTGTGCTATTTACCCCCTGTTTGCGTCGTATGTGGAGAATTACATTGTACAGTCCAGTGCGATAAGTCTAAAAATGACCCCAATGTAAAAAAATGTTGCAACTGTGGCGGTAATCACACTGCCAATTATAGAGGATGCCCTGTATATACCATCGTCAAGCAGTCGGCTGGACCGAAACCAATCCCCCACAAATGCACGTACCAAATCAAGTAAACACTAATGACATTCAGGCTCCGCAGCCTAGTAATAACAGAACCTCTTATGCTTACGTCCTAAAATCAAACCATGTGCCAATGCAAGGTGTTTCGCCAAGTAATGATGAAACTCCAGTTTCTAATTAAGTCGTCTTGAAAAAACCATTGAAACATTAGTGCAAACAGTAAATAATTTTACAAACACAATGGGTAATATTTTACAGGAAATTCTAAGAAGGCAATCGATGTTTTTGCAAGCTGTTCTTAACAAGCCATGAACTGTTTAAAATTTTGTTTTTGGAACGCAAACGGCATCCGCCAACATGAAAATAAATCAGAATGCTTTCTTAAAAACAAACAAATTGATGTCTTGATGGTTTTTGAAACTCATTTGACCTCAAGAAATACGTTTAAAATAAATGGTTATATACTATATGATAACAAGTACCCTCGAGATAGAGCTTGTGGAGGTTCAGCCATTTTAATTAAAACCCGAGTCAAACACTTCCTAATGTGTGATCATCGTGAAGATTATCTCCAAGCAAGGAATATTTGCGTTGAGGAATTAAATAGAAACCTAGTAATTTCATCGTTATACTCCCCGCCTAGATTTTTAATATCAGAAAGCCAATACTGTAAATATTTTAAATCATTAGGACCCTGTTTTATTTAACACAATTTCTGAAATGGATTTAAGTGTGGTAGAGAGCGGACAACCAACATATTGGCCTACTGATCATCAACAAATTCCAGATGTCATCGATTTCGGGTTGGTTAAAAATATCCCGATAGAAACGATTCATGTTGAAGCTTCCTTAGAATTATCTTCCCACCACACACCTACAATTGTTACTATAATGAACCCCAATAGAATTGTATCTCCGACTGGTCACTAAGCGACGACAGTTACGCAAATTAACTGGTTAAAATATAGAAAATACCTCAGTACCCACTGCACAGAAAATATTCCGCTTACTACACCGGAGTATGTAGATCGCTCTATTGCCAATTTTGACAGTTTTCTGAAAATAGTATTGCCCCCAAAAGGCTTAGAAAGTTACTGCAGACTCAGAAAACGGCTTCTCTGGAAAAATATCTTAAGGAACTTGATGCAACCCCACAATCAGACTAAAAACAATGAAACATAATAAAAAGTTGAGCTTAAAATGTTCTAAACAAAAATGATTTTCAGAATATTACACTTTTTCTAGAACTTCATTTCGGTCTTTGATATACATATGTAGTTATAAAACAGGCAGCATGTCATATAAAAATCAAACTTACATTAATTAATACTGTACAGTGTTTCAGTCTTAAACGAGTTTCTTTCTTTAGTCCATTGAGCAGACTAAGTACTCAACTTGAAAAAAATCTAAATCTTTTAATTTTTCTTCAACCAAATCGACAACTGTCAAACTAATCAATTGACAAAGCCATACACGCTTTGATTTTGACAACAACCGACTCAGTTAACAATTGAATTGAAACGTGTATGGGCTGCTTTAGAGAAAGCAATTTGTTATCGGTTTTCGATTAATTATAAAAGTTGTTTACACGGTATAACTTTTTACAGCAACTAGTTGAAACAAAATTTGAAAGAGGATTGACTCCCATCTAATATTATTGAAAGCTTTTACCAACTTTACACCAGATAACAGTTGAATTTAATTGAAGTTGTTTATACAATTGCCTTATGTTAGCAGTGTATAACAGAAATCTTAACCTTTGTTAACAACTAAAACCAGCAAAAAAACTAATTTGTTTGTCTTGACCTGTATAAAAAACCAGGACAGTTTAATAGTGGACCAGGACACCAGGACAAGTCGTCTAAAACCATGACAATCCTGGAAAACCAGGACGTATGGCAGGCCTAATCTAATAGTTTTTCATAGGATAAGGTAAATTTTATATGCGTTAAAGCGCATTTAAGAAGTGGGTATATTTGGATCTATCTTAATGCAGTATAATGTCGTAATTCCAGACCCTGCAAACCTAATTTGGGATAAATTTCGTTATTCGCTGATTTAAAGAATGATTATTAAAAGATTCAATAAGTGTTCATATTATTCAAATAATATGAAAAAGAGAACAAAGGAAAGACACAAAAATAAAACATTTCAATGAAGCGAAGTCCGACTCTACTAATTAGTTTTTTTTACAATTCAAATAATGAAACAAACAAAAGATACTGACGAAGAATAAAGAAACGTAGGTAAATAATAAATCGTGTTGTCCCTACGGTACGAATAACGAAACGAACCGAAAAAATCCGTATAATCGAGCTCGAAACGTTTTTTATCACAATTCCAAATTATCATCAAAATAAATAAATTGCAGCAAGAAAAATAGCGCATTTACTGTATAAAATTAAAATCCCAAAATGACGCATGCCATATTGCGCAAAGTCTAAGTCAACGTATAACGCCATCTATCGGATTTTGGCTGAGAGCTATCTATTTTTTCATTTGGAAAGCCATTACATAGCGTCTTCACCTGAAAATTTTTTGTCATACCAAACGTCAAAGTCTATATAAAACAAGTTAGAGTGCTATATTCGGCTATGCCGAATCTTTGATACCCTCCACCGACAGTTCGAATGTTTAAGGAGTAATATCTGTATGATGTTATTATTATTTTAAACTGTGACAATTTGTTATTAATTATGGTTTTAGGGTTTATATGGGGCCTAGGGTAAATTATGGACCGATCATCACGAAATTTCACAGCGTCATTTCTAGTCCTTTAAAACTGTGACATACCAATTTCTGTTATGATAGCATTATTAATTATGGTTTTAGGTGTACTTAACTGTTTTCCGGGAGTAGGGTTTCTATGGGGCCTAGGGTAAGTTATGTACCGATCTTCACGAAATTTCACAGTATCATTTATAGTCCTATAAAACTGTGACGAGCCAAAATTTGTTATGATTGCATTATTTTTTACGGTTTTAGGCGTACTAAACTGTTTCCGGGAGTAGTGTTTATATGGGGTTTAGGGTAAATATGGACGGATATTCACGAAATTGAACAGCGTGATTTCCAGTCAAATAAAACAAATTTTTGCAAAATCTTATCTCATTCCATGCCTTGTTCCAGCATTTATGTTATTTTTTGTAACAAAATTATCAATTTTTTTAGGTGGTGGTTCCACATTTTAATTCATAGCTCTAGTCCTACCTAACCGATTTTGCTGGATTTCAATCCCAAAGTGCTTAGGATAACTACAAGCACTTTGGCACCAAGTTTGTTCATTTCTTTTGAGTTGTTCGAAAGTGAGCGCGTTTTCAAAAGACGGACAGACAGACGGACATGGCTAAATCGACTTAGAATTACTCAAGGACCCAGAATATATATACTTTATGGGGTCTGAGATGAATAATAAAAAAGTTTCACACGGAATGACAAACTTAATATACCCTCTTCACAACTAATTGTGGTGGAGGGTATAAAAAACTCCAAAATTTTTGTCGACGTTTTTTTATATGAAGTTTGACGTTTATTGTGACAAAAAATATGAATTTCGATTTTTCCATTTTTCCAACTTTTGCGGAGAGATTTTTTATGATTTACACTAAGAACTTTGTATTGGTTGATTTGGAAAGCCAAATTCACTCAAAATTTCATACAAAAACTCGATTTTCGATTTATCCGACTTTTCCGGAGGGATTTTCCAAAATTTTCTTCCGTAAAAACCTTCTCTTCGAAAATACGAACAACTGACAAAAATTTTACAGAAATCTGCCCAGCCGTTCTCATTTTATGAATTTTTTACACCATTTTTATACCCTCCACCACATTTTGTTGTGAAGAGGATATACTAAGTTTGTTATTCCGTGTGAAACTTTTTTATTATACATCTCAGACCCCATAAAGTATATATATATTCTGGGTCCTTGAGTAATTTGAAGTCGATTTAGCCATGTCCGTCTGTTGAAAACGCGCTCACTTTCGAGAAACTAAAAAGAAATAAGCAAACTTGGTGTCAAATTACTTGTAATTATTCTAAGCAGTTTGGGATTGAGATCCAGCAAAATCGGTTGAGTAGGATCAGAGCTATGAATCAAAATGTGGAACCACCACCTAAAAAAATTTATAATTTTGTTACAAAAACTAACATAAATGGTGGAATAATGCACATATTGATGTAAGATTTTGCAAAAATTCGTTTTATTCGACTACAAATCACATTGTAAAATTTCGTGAAGATCGGTTCATAATTTACCCTAGGCCCCATATAAGCCCTACTCCCGGAAAACAGTATAGTACGCCTTAAACCCTAATTAACAATTCCATCATAACAAATTTTGGCAGGTCACAGTTTAATAGGACTAGAAATGACACTGTAAATGTTCATGATGATCGGTATATAATTTACCCCAGGCCCCATATTAACCCTACTCCCGGAAAACCGTTAAGTACGCCTAAAACCGTAATAGAACTTGGTACGTCACAGTTTTATAGGACATGAAGAAATCACACTGTGAAATTTCATGAAGATCGTTCCATAGTTTACTCTAGGCCCCATATAAAGCCCACTCTGGTAAAATAATTAAATACGCCTAAAACCGTAGCAGATAAAGATATTGCGGTAAACTTTCTTCCAGCTTAGCTTCATATGGCAAGAAAGAATGTAATGCAATTTTGTGATATACGGTCCATAATTTACCTTAGATCCCATCTTAGCAGCCTTCTGAAATTCATTGCAGACGCTAAAACTAATTGCACCGCTGTATTGACATTTAAACTTTCTGATTGTCGGTCAATAATTTTATATAGGTATAAACCGCAACCAATTTTAATTCAGAGTTCTGTTTTTAAAGATAATAAAAAATAAATAGACATCATACAGATATAATTCCTAAAACATTCGAACTGTCGGTGGAGGGTATCAAAGATTCGGCACAGCCGAATATAGCACTCTAACTTGTTATATATATGGATTCATTCAATGAAACATTGTTTCGCGGTATTTAAGTATTGTGTATACCTTGTTTATTTTCTTTCTTTCAATAACAAACTCAAAAAACTGTTTGCAAAAGAAACAAAAAACTTTCCCTTGGTCTATCCCCTTTCACCATCAAACTCAAATGTATTGCATCATATGTTTCATAATATGGACGAGAACTTAAAAAAGTTAAGCAAATGTTTTTTAAATATAATACGCCTTTGCCGTCCTCTGCTCCAGTAGAGCGCTTATTTTCTTTAAGCGTAATATAGTTTTGAAATGCTTGTTTTGCTTAAAGCAAACAATTTTTAATATCTGTTTTTACATTGGCCTCTTTTGTTTTTGAATTACTGTTCCTTTATGAAGTTTAAGTTTTAAACTCGTGCACAAAAATAAACTCAAGTCAATTTAAACTTGAAATTGAATGCAAAATTTTTAGTTGCACTCAAATGAGTGAAGAACAAAAAACTGATGATTGCTTTTTTTTAAATCAAACTAATTTTTTTTGAGTGTTAAATTTTTTAACATCACTATCACTCATGCTTAGTGAGGCTGCAAATTTTGAACTCATCACTCAACATCAAAAAAATTATTGCAATAATTTTTCACTATCACTAAGTGTGAGTTGAAACTGCAAAAATTTCGGTGCATACTTTTGTGTAACCCCATCTATCTTTTAAAGCAATAAACATAGAAATGTTACATCACATTCTAAACTCTCAAAAAAATATGAATACGAATTTGGTTGTTATTTTAAAATCCGAACGTGTAAGGGGTAAAAATCGTAACTACTGTCGGTACTTATTTTTTACAAAACATTTATCTTCATTCTTTGCAATATACGTATTAAATTAAATTATTACTACAACATTTAAGTTTTGGATATACTTATGTATCAATGGGGAGAAAAAAGTACCAAAAAGGGCAAATTTAAATGCTTTCTTAAGCTTTTGGTTCTAACCCTGGTATTTTTTTAATTGCCGTTAATATTGGACACAGAAACAAAAAATTCTACATGCAATGTTTTGAGTGATTAGACTCCATGATTCAATTTTTTGGTACTTTTTATTCTAGAACTGGTACTTTTTTAATTTCCGTTAGTATTAAACTTAGATACATAAAATTAAACAAGGAAGTAGGCATTCCACTACCGGTATTACCGGTATATACATATGTACCATACACATATGTACATAAACATAATACAATGAAATTAATTAGAAAAAATCAGATAAAAATCTCACCAAAGTTATTTGAAGGGAAATCTCATATTTTGAATCTGAAAATTTTTTCAAAATTTGTATAAATTTTTTATGATTTCCTACAAATGCAGAATCTGAGTGTGCATTTTCTGCAGAAGGATTAAATAAAATCTCGCCTTTCGAATGAAAGCATCGACAATTTGTTCAGAATTTTAATTCACAAAAAGAAGGAATAAAACAAATTTGGGTTCTTTACCTCTTTATTAATTACTGTATATAATATTTAATTTTAATTGTTATGTTTTATTTTTAGTATCGATATGTTTTATCTTTTTTTAATAACCATATGAAACTAGCGGATCCGGCGAACTTCGCCTCGCCCCAATTTTAAGCCTTCAGACAAGTTTTAGAGTTATAATACAACACAAATAATTACATTTCCAATGCGATTTAGTCTGCTTTCACACGCTTCATCTTTTGATGCTCAACTCTTATGTTTTAAGGTGAGTCCCAATTCACACGTTGCAAGTCTTATTGAATTGCTTGCTACTTTATAACGAGAGTGACGAGAGGAAAAGAAACGTTTCTCTCTCACTCTCTCTCGCCTATAAGGTAGCAAGCTGATCAATAAGACTTGCAACGTGTGAATTGGCACTGAGAGAAGAATGAAGAAATGGGCTAACCCCCTGTACTCGGTCAGTACGGTTTGTATTTTTATTCTTTTCTTTTTCTCTTTGATTCGCTATTAATAAAATTGTTGTTGTTTTGAACCGAAAAAAGTTGAAACCGATTGATGCGTGTGATTATATTGGCATCTTTAAAAGGGAATTGAAAAGAAGTTGAGCATCAAAAGATGAAACGTGTAAATTTATTTGTTATTTGAATGGAATCAGAAGAGAGCGATTTGATGAACAATGTTTTTCGATTTGTTTTCCGGCGCAAAAACAAATAACGAAGACGGTTTTCCAACACGCAAACATGCAGTCAACGTATAACGCCATCTATCGGATTTTGGCTGAGAACTTTCTATTTTTTCATTTGGAAAGGCATTAAGGAATAATTTCACACAAAATTTCGTACAAAAAAATCAATTTTCGATTTTTCCAATTTTCCGACTTTTACGGAGAGATTTTCCAATTTTCCGCATTTCGCATTTTCCAAAATTTTCCATGATTTACACTAAGACCTTTCTTTTGTATGATTTGGAAAGCCATTAAGAAATAATTTCACACAAAATTTCATACAAAAACTCGTTTTTCGATTTTTCCAATTTTCCGGAGGGATTTTCCAAAATTTTCAGAAATCGGCCCAGCCGTTCTCATTTTATGAATTACTATACATTTTTGGCCATACAGGTGTTCTTTCTCATCCATGTTACTTATTACCTATTGGTGTTAGCAAAATTTGTCCCAAGTAGCTTAGATAGCTATTTGATCAATCTTTTAAAAAAAAATATTTTTGTTTTTTTAAAATTTTTAAAATTATTTTTTTATTTTTTTTTTTCGGGAATGTTTTTTAAAGCTTATGTCTTTTCCTTTAAGGTAGTTCTGCATATGCTAAAAATTTAAAAACCCTCGTCTTGAGTTAGAAATTATTTTTTTTTATGCATAAGCCACTCGCATCCCAAAAAGCGACCAAAACTACCTTAAAGGAAAAGACATAAGCTTTCTTTTGAGCAAAAAAAAAAAAAAAAAAAAAACATTCCCGCTAAAAAAAAAATAAAAAAAAGTTTTAAATTTAAAAAAAAAATTTTAAAAAAAACGAAAATTTATTGATAATTTTTCATTCTTGACTCAATCTGGGGTCGAACCCCAGGTTACCCTGACATGTTTCGATTGCAACCACTAAATCTCCTCAGAGGGCTTGTCGCTTAACACTCGCAGCCATCGACGACTGCTGACGTCATTAGTCAAACATCAATCCTTAAACCAAATTGTATTCAACCTTTGGTAGATCGAAATTTGCTTTTTGAATGATTATCTATTTTAATTTATTTTAACATGTTATTCCTTTACTTCTGTTTTTTCGTACTTTTGTCAAGAATTCTTCTTGAAGTTCAAAGTACATATTTTTTGTTTTTTCATTTTTTGTCTTTCTTATTCTTGTTGACCTTTTCAACACAACTTGAAGGACAAATGCAAACATAGAGCTCGTGCCTTAGCTTTAACAATTATTAGTATTGTGGTTATTTTATTGAACTATTTATGGTTTTTAATCCAAATTTTTTAATATTTTTAATTAGGCTTAAGTTCATTAAATTTAATTTTCATTAAATTATTTTTATGAAGAAAGGAATTTTACAACATGAAAATCAATTAAAATTTATTGATAATTTTTCATTCTTGACTCAATCTGGGCTCGAACGAAAATATTTTTTTTTTTTAAAGATTGATCAAATAGCTATCTGAGCTACTTGGGACAAATTTTTCTAACACCAATAGGTAATAAGCAGCTGTGGGCAAATTCAAAATGAAAATTCGAAAAGAGCGAAGGATGTGTATACATACCAGAGAATGACAACAAGTACCCATAAGAATAATATACAGAGGTATTTACCCACGATTTTCGTTATTGTGTATACACATATTTATAACAAAAATAGATGAATATTATGCAGATGTTATTCAATACCCATGAATGTGTTTTGGTTATCTGCCATACAAATAAAATATCCATGTTTAAAAAAATACCTTCAGTATTTTTGGCACTTCTGTGTAAAAATGAAAAAAAAATTTTTTTGCAAATATGTGCTTTGATCACTAGGCAGGTATGGGACTATGTACATATTATTAATGATATTTAAAATAAATTTGTCCGTAACATCAGCAGTACCTATGTAAAACTACACATAAGCTATACATATTTATAAAAAATAGGACCACGAGGGGTGGGAAGGAGCAATTTCTGCTCTCCGAAGCTATCTGACAGATTTTAATGAAATTTAAAACATAGATAAATTCATATTTATATAGACACTTGAGCTATGTATTTATTTAAAAAATAGGATAACGAGGGGAGATAGGGAGCAATTTATTCCTCTCCAAAACTATCCAACAGCTCTTAATGAAATTTAAAACATAGATATTTCCATATTTACATAGACACATAAGCGACATATATATTTTTTAAAAAATATGACTAAAAGGGTTATAGGGGGCATTTTCTGCCTCTCCGAAACTATTCAATTTATTTCAATAAAATTTAAAATATATAAAGGTTTTTATTTATTTGGACACATTAGCTATGTATTTTTTTCAAACTATGACCACGAGGGGCAAATTACATGTACGTTTTTGATCGAATATTCACCCTTATTGTGTTTGGCGTATTTAAAATACGCCTACGACTATTTGGTTATAGATTAAAGAGCACGTGAATTTGTTTTCTTTAATCTATTACCAAACATTCGTAGGCGTATTTTAAATACGCCAAACACAATAACAATAATTAAAAAAAACTTTGTTAAACAGCAATTGTAACACACATGCACAGCAACATGTGACATGAAAAGTTGACAAGTCAGATGTAAAATACATGTCGTGTACATGTATCTTAAGCAAACGCTATAAATAAATATGTAGTGAGTGGTTGTTTCACTCTTTCTTATTAGCACAACATACAAATCAATACTTACATGCATACATAAAAAACAATATCTTCCATCTCGTGTCGTCTACATATGCTATGTGCGTGTGACAGCAACAAGTGGCTCTACGATATTTTAATTTTTGCATGTAAAAACCCTTTCCGCATCCGCACAATTTTTTTGCACTTATCGCTGTCACACACACAAAGCATAGGTAGACGACACGAGATGGAAGATATTGTTTTTTATGTATGCATGAAAGTATTGATTTGTATGTTGTGTTAATAAGAAAGAGTGTAACCGCCACTTGCTTAGACGCCTTTCTGTAACGTTTTAAAATTCAAACATTTCTTTTTAATAAGTTGTAAAGAAGAGTTTTTCTTTAAAAATTTCATCCAGTGTATGGAAAATAATCAAGAAATTTTAGAGAAAATAAATGATTTTGGAGAGGCATAAGTCGCCCCCTATCTCTCCTCGTTATCCTAATTTTTTTTTAAAATACATAGCTTATGTGTCTACACAAATATGTATCTATCTATGTTTTAAATATCATTAAAATCTGTTAGATAGTTTTGGAGAGGCAGAAAATACCCTCGAGCTTCCCTCGGGGTCCTATTTTTAAAAAAATATATAAAGCTTGAGTGTTCATATTAATATGGATATATCTATGTTTGAAATTTTATTAAGATCTGTTAGATAGTTTCGGAGAAGCAGAAATTGCCGCCAACCGCCCCTCGTCGTTCTAATAAAATAAGCTTACCGCCTTAGTCAAATGTTAAAAAGCTATAAAATTATCTTGATATTTTTCTGAATAACAACACAAAAAAATTTTGCCTAGTTTCAACATTTTTAAAATTGCATTTGCCATCTCTGCTCTCTCTCGCGCTCTGTGTATCAGGGCTGTCAGATATGGCGATTTCTCGCCAAACGTGGCGATTTTAAAACGTGTTTGGCGATGGGATTTCCCATTTGGCGACTGGCGACTTTTGTGGCGATTTCTGATATAACTGGCGATTAACTTGGCTATTTTTACCATTTATATTATTTTGTTTAACAGCTTGTTATTTTTTGTTATCATTACTAATATAAAAAAAACTTGCAACTTTTTTCCACATGATTTTTATTTTGTTTTCAGTTTAAGTGAATTTTATATTCAGTCACTATTTAATTCTAATAGTATGTATGCATGTCAAAACTCCAGTAATGAAATCAGTGAGGCTGAAGAGTACGATCTTATAGACTTGTGTACTTAATTTAAGCTTTTTTAACTGAATACTTATACGATCTCCATTTTATGTTATATAAAAAAAATGATAGAAACAAAACCAAATTTACTTTCGGCGAATTTTTTGTATTTTTTCTCAGTTTTTGGCGATTTTTGACCCACATATTATACTAGCGTTTTTTGTATGCAAAATTTAATTAAAAAAAAAAAAAAATACAAAAACTGAACCAAATTGACGTTTGGCGATTGTTGGCGATTTCTGACATCCGGTTTGGCGATAGAGCTCAAACAAATCTGACAACCCTGCTGTGTATTTACGTTATACTTACGGTAATACACATACTTATATGGGTATTGCAGATAGCTAACAGAAATTTTATTTATATCTGCATGTACATTCAAAAAGAAGAATGAATATGCAAATACACATTGGCAGCGTATACCTATGCATATTCAACTTTAGCTTGTAATGGGTATTGGTACGTATGTGTATGGTTTTGATCTTTACCCATTCATGTCCGTACATGTTTTCTCACTAATATTGAAAGAGTACTTAAAATTATACTTTTGTCATTCTCTGATACATACACAAAAAACCAAGAGCAAAAGAGCATAAAACCAACAAATGCAAACATAAACAAACCAATACAATGCCACACATGCAAAGCTTTCAATGTAGTGGTGCCCATACCTGGTAATAAGTTACATGGATGAGAAAGAACACCTGTATAGCCAAAATGTCAAACTTTGACCCCCTTTATCTCAGAAACTTTTTGACCGATCTTGTTGAAAATTTGTGCCTAAACTACTATCTATTAGGAATAATTTGCAATGTCCGTCTGTTTGTCCGCCTGTCCGTCTGTTGAAAACACGCTCACTTTCGAAAAACTCAAAAGAAATAAACAAACTTGGTGTCAAATTGCCTGTAATTATCCTAAGCAATTTTGAATTGAAATCCAGCAAAATCGGTTCAGTAGGATCAGAGCTATGAGTCAAAATGTGCAACCACCACCTAAAAAAATTGATGTTTTTGTTACAAAAGCTACACAGAAAAAATTATTTTTTCAATTCAAACAAAAAATTTGTAGAATCAAACAATTTTTTGTCTGAAATCGGTCCTACAAACAAATTCGCATATTCAAACAATTTATTTGCATTTTGTTTATTGAAAAAAAAACGCCGATTTTTTCAAACAAATAATTTTACAGAATCAAACAAAATGTTTACTGAAATTCATATAAATTTAAAACAAATAATTTTGCTGAATCAAACAAAAAAGTTTTGGAACAAGCAATGACGCGCACACAAGCAAGCACTGTTGGTGAAGATGAAGCAGAGCAGAGCGGCCGGCTGGCTTTGAGACACATTTTTTTGTTGGAATAATTTTTCGTCACTCACTTTTGCTGCATCCTTTCCTTTGCTAATGAAGAAGAAATGTAACCAAAAACGGCGACAGACCGACTCGATATGTTTTTCGTCATCATTCTATTTTTGTATTTGATGTATTTAAACAAACTGTTTGAAAAAATTGAATACGGGATTTTGTTTTTTTTTTTACCAACTTTGAAACCAACCAAAAATTTATTTTGTTTCTTATAATGTTGTCATTTCTGTTGTTTAAAAAAATTAAACCGTTTTTTATACCCTCCACCACAATTAGTTGTGAAGAGGGTATATTAAGTTTGTCATTCCGTGTGAAACTTTTTTATTATTCATCTCAGACCCTATAAAGTATATATATTCTGGGTCCTTGAGTAATTTTAAGTCGATTTAGCCATGTCCGTCTGTCTGTCCGTCTGTTGAAAACACGCTCACTTTCGAAAAACTCAAAAGAAATAAACAAACTAGGTGTCAAATTGCTTGTAGTTATCCTAAGCAGTTTGGGATTGAAATCCAGCAAAATCGGTTCAATAGGATCTGAGCTATGAATCAAAATGTGGAACCACCACCTAAAAAAAATTGATAATTTTGTTACAAAAACTAACATAAATGGTGGAAAAATGCACAGAATGATATAAGATTTCGCAACAGTTCGTTTTATTTAACTGGAAATCACGCTGTAAAATATCTTGAAGATCCGTCCATGATTTACCCTAGGCCCCATATAAGCCCTACTCCCGGAAAACAGTATAGTAAGCCTAAAACCCTAACTAACAATGCTATCATAACAAATTTTACCATAGGCCCCATATAAAACCTACTTCCAGAAAACAGTTTAGTACGCCTAAATCCGTAAAAAATAATGCCATCATAACAAAATTTGGTACATCAAAATTTTTTGGAACTAAAAATAAGACTGTGATATTTCGTGAAGATCGGTCCATTATTTACCATAGGCCCCATATAAACCTTACTCCCGGAAAACAGCTTAGTACGCCTAAAAACGTAAAAAAGAATGCTATCATAACAAAATTTGGTACATCACAGTTTTATTGAACGAGAAATAAGACTTTAAAATTTTGTGAAGAACGGTCCATCATTTATCATAGGCCCCATATAAACCTTACTCCCGGAAAACAGCTTAGTAAACCTAAATACGTAAAAAATAATGCTATCATAACAAAATTTGGAACATATAAGTTTTACAGGACTAGAAATAAGACTGTGAAATTTCGTGAAGATCCGTTCATAATTTACCCTAGGCCCCATATAAACCTTACTCCCGGAAAACAGCTTAGTACGCCTAAAAACGTAAAAAATAACGCTATCATAACAAAATTTGATACATCACAGTTTTATAGAACTAGAAATGACACTGTGAAATTTGGTGAAGATCGGTGCATAGCTTACCATAGGCCTCATATAAAGCCCACTCTGGTAAAATAATTAAATACGCGGTAAACTTTCTTCCAGTTTAGCTTCATATGGCCAGAAAAAATGTTATGCAATTTTGTGATATACGGTCCATAATTTTCCTTATATTCCATTTTAGCAGCCTTTTGAAATTTACTGCAAACGCTTAAACTAATTGCACCGCTGTATTGAAATTTATGTTTTTTAATACCAGAAATCGTTCTGCAGAATTTGGGATGATTGGTTCATAGCTTACCATGGCTTTTATATAATTTGTTCTCTTGAAAATCATTTAAGTTCATCTTAAACTGATATTCTACTCAAACTTTTTAAAATTGATTCTGATTGTCGATCAATAATTTTATATAGGTCTAAACCGCAACAAATTTTAATGCAGATGCCTGTTTTTACAAAGATTATAATAATAAATAGACATCATACAGATATTAGTCCTAAAACATTCGAAGTGTCGGTGTAGGGTATCAAAGATAGCACTCTAACTTGTTTTTACCTGCTATTGTTTTTGTTGTTTTTTTACTACAAACCTCGTCACGCTATTTTATCATTTTTCTTATTGCTGTACTTTTTTCCAAAAATAGACTGCATGTGTTTTTTGTTGTAGTTCTTATATTTATCATAAAGAAGTGTTGCTTACAATCAATAAAAAAAAATGCAAAAGGACGACAACATTAAAGAGCATTAAATATTTCATACAAAATTATGAAAACTTGAAACCAATAGCGCGTTTATTATATTTTTGAAGAGTTGTCCACATTTTTGTTGGTTAAATAAAAATCAAACAAAAATATTGATTGAATCAGTAAAAAAATTTGTAGAAATCAAAAAAAATTTCAAACAAGCGTTTGTTTGAAAATAATTCGGCAATAATTTTTTCTGTGTAGCATAAATAGTGGAACAAAGCACAGAATGATGTAAGATTTTTTTTATTTTTTATTTTATAAAAATTCGTTTTATTCGACTAGAAACCACGCTATAAAATTTCGAGAAGATCGGTCAAAAATTTACTCTAGGCCCCATATAAGCCTTATCGTTGTTGAAAGAGAAATATAAAGCCATTTTAACGTGAGTACGCTGTTCAACCTCCATTCCGCATCCACTCTATCTCAATGCTCTACCGTCCCCTGACGGAATGCAAAATTGATTTTTGCATTTGCTACGCTTTCTTTTTATATTTTTTTTTTTGATATATAGGACACAGAGGGGGAAATAGGGAAAATTACTATCTCTCTGAAAATATCTAACCAATTTTGCTGAAATTTGAATAGAAATATCACACATAGAAACGCACAGTGTTTATAAATACATATGTATGTTTTTCAAAGCTAGGAATATGAAGGGACAGATGGGCAATTGTTGCCTATCCTAAACTATCTTACCGATTCTAATGAAATTTAAAACATGTTGATCGATCTACACACAATAAAAGATACAGGCTTAATATTTTTTATTGTTGGTCAAAAATATATTCTGGGCGGGCAACGCCGCGGGCACGGTTAGTTTAATATATACGTGAACAATAAAATTATTAAAAAAGAAAAAATATATTTAAGTATGTACATTAAACCGACTCACCTTACATGAGCAAAAAGAAAAAAGTTAAGGTGGTAACACCCTTAAAATTAACTTTGACATTTTTAATCATGAATCCCAAAATATTTGGCTCTTGCGATAATCTCCCGTGAGTTTAGTCACATCAGATACAGCTGTTGGCATATGTTATTTGGCAAAATTGAGGCGCATTTCCTTGCGTGCTGGGTTTCAGTTTTATTAAAGGTTAATTAAACAAATTTTCCTGTAAATTTCGTTTTATAAACCTGTTATAAGCATGGAATATAATTTATGAATAAGGGGTTTAGTATTTATATTGTAGAGCCATTTTATCAATATTTGAATAGTAGAAACGCTTGCTTTAACGCCAATTTTGCCCTGATTTTTGGGGCTGAGTCATTAAAGTTCGATGCTGCTCTCAGAAATGCGTTTTTAATTGGGTGTGCGAAAAACCATATTTTTTGTTTTTTTTTTTGCCGTTATCCGACTTATTGTGCAGGAATGCCGTTGTAGCTTTACGACTTTTAACGATTTTTTCTTTGAATATTTCGCTTATTGGAAAGCTTTAAATCCTCGTTATCTTGAATTTTTGCTTTCGCTTTCACAGAAAGTGATTTTCCTTCAGCCATATTGATAACAATAGACCATTTTATCAGCAAAAAAATTTGGTAAATGTATGAATATATTTACAACAATAATAGCAAATACAATAAGCTCATTAGGGGAGGGGGCGCTAACCTGATGGCGGGAAGTGCGTTTATATTATATGTATGTCTTGACCTGGTACGGTTTAGCTGTGAGCCCTCCAAACTTATTTTAAAAAGAGATTTACAATTAACAAGATTTTGTTTGTCGTGCCATGATAAAAGGTCACCGCCAAAGAGGTTTAGAAATCGCCCTGTTTGTAAGTTTTATCGTGCTTAAAAAACAGTCTGTACATTCAACAATCTAGTGTTCATGAAAGGAAATTTTAGTACATTAACGGAAAGAACTATTTACTAAAACACCAGAGAAATATTTTGCACCATTCTTGTCCAAGCCAACGATTTCTTATTGTAACCACATTTCTTGCTTGATTTAAGCAAAATGTTATGACTCAAAACGAACTAAAATTTACTTAAATAATCCTAAAAAAAATTTATTTTAATTCTATGGTTACTTAAATCAAGTCTTCGTTGCTTATGTCCTATTTCACCAATTCTATTTAAATATCAATTCATATTTAAATATAGTTTTTCAAATAATTTTTTTTTTATTTGAAATGAAAAACGAATTTAAGACATTTATTAATACAGTACTTTTCGCTTTTAGTCACATCCTTAAGTTGCAACCATAACGTGGACTATATCGCTAATGTGACTATAAGGCTAATTCACATATATGCCACTATGACGCATATAACCGAATTCGAATAAAATCAAGCTATGTGAATAAAGGAAATTAAAAATGCATATATATTACACCGACATCAGGCTTATGGTTTTACAACAGAGTTACATACTGTATAAAAAATAGTTAAAAAAATAACAATACATATATTTCATAACTGATACCAACGGCAAAAACTAATGTTTTACGAGTAGAGAGTTGATGACAAAAATTAAATGGTTTAATTCATTCATTCTTTGGATAGATTTTTGATTCGAAAACTTAAAAGAACTTAGTAAATTTTGCTAATGTGACTATAACACCATTAATTTGCTTTACTTATCCCTTTGATGACTGTTGATGGATGGCATATATGGCAAATGTGCTTATATCGCTAAATGGACTATAACGTTAATACTTTATATTAAATTAACTTACCGGCAAAATAAACAGATAAAATGGACTATATCGCTAATGTGACTATAAGCGTTGTGACTATAAATGAAAAGTACTGTATTTACAAAAAAATTGGTGTAATCGGCCATTAATATTTTAGAAAACACGAAGAAATGCCTGAATTTTTTTGATAAAAATGTGTAGCATTAATTAGCTTAAGAAAAAAGAAAACTTCAAAAAAGAATTTTTTTATGAATTTGCTTAACATGTCGATTCAAAAAAAAATTAATTGAATTAAACAAAGTTTGCTTGAGCATTTTCTTAAAAGTTTAAAGAAATCCTTAGCATTTGATTCTTGATGCAAGTATGTAATAATTTTCTTATTTTTAATAAGAACAAGCTACTTTTGCATTCGTTATTTTAAGAAATTTTTGATCATATACCAAAAACGTGAATTTTTTGGTCATGAGAAAATGTTTCTCTATTTAAGAAAATTTTACTTAATACAAAAAAAAATAAGTTAAAATCGTAAAATTATTTTGGAATTTCTTGTTTTTAGATACAAAATTGATGACTTTAGAAAATAAACTACATTCCGTGTTTATTTGAAATAATAAAAAAAAAGTATTTCGAATTTGGTGTTTTGTATTTTAAATACACAACTTAAATGTATTTTGCATTTTTAATACACGACTTAAATGTATTTTGTACTCTTAATACATGCCTAAATGTGTTTTGTATCTCAAATACATCAATGAATATATTTTGCCCAGCCCTGCATACAGCTACTAACACTATAAGTGGGACACCTAATTAAAAATACTTAGTTGAAGTACTTTATGTTAATTTTTTTATGTAGGTATAATTTAATTCAAAAAATTCATAAAAAATTAAGAATATTAAATGAGAACATTTAAATAATGCTTAAGCTTCGTTGGTCAGACCTTACAATAATGCAAAATTAAAATTTAAAATTCTGCTTTGAAATTGCACTAGTAGTCTAGGGTTGCAATTTTTGTATTTGTATCTTGTTCTTTTTATATTTAACATATAAATATAAATACACCTACAGCCAACTTCAAATCGAAAAGTGCGATATTTACGAGACAAAATAGAATTTCAGAGTACACGAATCTGAGTACCCCTCCCCAATATTCTCATCTCTCTCCATTAAACTCAAGAGTTGCTGCAACAATTTCAAGTGCAAGTCTGGACGAAAACTAAGAAAACCATTCAGTTTCATTGGCAGACAGCTTCATGACAATAAACTTATTTGGCAACAAAAATCATCAGTTCACACGGTTGTCAGATAATTGCATTTTAAGAATTGCCTGATATGTTTGTAGACATTGTATGAAAATGAAAATTGCGTGTATTTTTATAAATTGAAAAAGTGGAAATATGTATTGTCAATGTAGGGAAAAAGCAATAGTAAGAATTTTAACTTTTGTATGTTTTTCATATACTATGTAGGTTTAATAAGTGTTTATTAAAATTATTTTAATTTTGCAAAATTAAGCTTTCTTTTGTTTTTTTCTTTTCACTTGTGAATATCAGGGATGGAAAGTATAATGGAGTTGTAGTTTCTGGATATATTGGTGGGTATCTTTAAAGAAAGTTCTCAATAAATAAAAAGCTCTTCTTCTAAATATATAGATCTAGAGATAAGCCAGAAAATATAAAATTGGTATCGCCATTGTCTCAAAACTACGTTTTGTTGGTCCAAAATCCCATTTTCCATCCCTCATACGTATGTACATATATGCAGCGTTGCCAATAGACAAAAGTGCATTGACTTCTCACATCTGACAATAACAAATAAGCTTTCAACGTCTGACAGTAAGTGCCGGTTCACACACGTCAAGTTTGACTCGTCAAGTCTTGAGTTTTTAGGAGAGAGGGGAAAAGAAATGGTAGTCTCTTTTCCCTTCTCTCCTAAAAGCT
This sequence comes from Pollenia angustigena, assembly GCA_930367215.1. Lineage (NCBI taxonomy): Eukaryota > Metazoa > Arthropoda > Insecta > Diptera > Polleniidae > Pollenia > Pollenia angustigena. The sequence continues at coordinate 17,355,608 of OV884061.1, read as the reverse complement.
CAAGACTTGACGAGTCAAACTTGACGTGTGTGAACCGGCACTAATCTTCCAATCGCAACGAAAAGTGTTTACACGATTTTCAGATATGGGCATTTCCCCAGAATGGTCTACCAAGATGAAAAATAAAATGTTGATTATCATCGCCTTTTATGGTTTATTATTATAAAAAAGTCTTTGTTCTTATAAAAGACAGGTTTCATAGCATATCTCAGCTGTATTACTTGAGGAAATTAGGCTGGAAACTGGAAAATTTTATATTTTTCTGTTTTTTCTACTTCTAAAGACAGTTTTATATACTTATTTTACATGCAAGAAATATGTTATGTATGTTTACACTCTTTCCTCAAAATCTCTCCATAACAATCAATTGTAAAAGGAGTATTAAGTTTTTTTGTTAAGGAAATTTGAAGATATTTATGGAAAAATGCATGGTGATAATAATAAAAAAACATATGGAAAAATTTTACGTTCGCGACTGGTAAATAAGCCAATTATACAAAAACCAAGAGAGATGGGTGGGGGGGGGTGCTTTAAAACCATTTGAGATAAGGCTTTATGGCTCATTTGAATGGGAGATAAATCCATAATGGCCTTATTGCCCAATCATTGAGAGGTAAGGTCATATTTAAAATTTTGCAAAATGAGAGATATAGCCATATTTTTTTCGCAAATGAGAGATAAAGCCATATTTTTCCAGAATATTGTTATACATGGTGTAAACATATTGTAAAAGGGAAAATCCTTAGTTATCATTGAAAAACATTTTTTTATTCTTGTAACCCACGCAGGAAAACTTTATTCAGCGAAGCCAACTGCCGCGTCCTACTGGAGGAAAAAACCCCTGAGCACGGCCGCATACCGCCACGCAGGAAAATTTTAGTATGCGAAGCCAGATTTCAATACTTAACTTTAGTGTCTCCGGAACTTAAATGAGAGAAAGAGAAAAAGGCTTTATCTTCCCATTGAATGAGAGATAAAGGCCATCATGGCCTTATCTCACATGGTATTAAAGCACCCCCCCCCCCCCGGGAGAAGATATTACTGGATGGAGACCTACATTGCGCAGATTTTTACATTTCACTACTGTCAGCCAAAGTTGACTCTATATCGATGAAATCCATCTTTTGCACTAAACATAGAGCTACCCAAATGCTATCGAAACGAAAAAAAAATTCTAGGAAAAGTTTTGTTTGTTGTTCGTGACCCCAGGAAATGCCCATATCTAACAATATTGTTGACTAACATACAATGGACTGACATTGCATTTTCTGACAACGTTGTCAAACAAAATTTGCAAGTTCACACGGTTGTAAGACATTTTTGGCACATTTTACTGATATTATTGTTAGATCTGATCACCGTATGTATTAAGCTTAACGCTTTTATTTTGACCTCCAAACATAGCAAACATACAACTGTTTCTATGTGTCCCACTTATAGTGTGAATAGCTGTATGCAGGTGATAGCTTGGGCCGATTATAATATGTAAGAAAATTATTGAAAAGTCCTATTTAATTGGTTTCACCTAACAATTTTTTTAAATTTTAATTCATTTTAATTTATTTTTATTACGTGGGCGTGTTGAAATTATTTTTCTTAAATGCAATATTATCAAAAATTAAGGATTTGCAAGCCATTGTACATTCTGAAACATAAAGTTTCTACTATGTTTGCACCTTTTCCTGTTAAGTTACCTTTCTAGGGCCTTTTTACATGAGACCAACGATGCATATTTTTCCTAAATACATTTAAAAATTTGCCCTGTTCAAAGTTTCTTCATTTTAACAGGATTTTTTTTAATTGTTTAATCAATAAATATGTTTATATTTTCAATTCATAAACGAATTTTTTTGCTGGACTAACTAATTTAATGTTTTGATAAGAGTGATTTTTGATATTAAACAATTTTCTATTTGTCGTTTGTTCATGTTGTTGTTTTTTCAAAATAGCAAATTGTCGTTTGATAAGAAATAAAAACAATGAGCAGAAAAAATTACAGTTGAATTTGAGCACCTACTTTTTCAAAATACTTTTTTTAAATACTATACATCTACGTATGTACATTTTATATATTTATATAGAAACATATATATATATACATATATTTATATGTATGTATGATTATGACTCGAAACTTTGATATTTAACTAAAAATAATATATGTACCTATAAAATATACCTTTTTTACTAAAACTATAGAATGTTAAAAATCCTAGACAAAACAAAATTTCTAGGTTGTCGTTTAGTTGGTCTTTAAAAGAAAAAATTGTCATATGTTGAACATATTTATTTCAGGAGGTCAAACAATGTTTTTTAATTCCACCCTCTTGAGGGTATGAAATCAATCTTAAGAAGTGTGTTTTTCTAACCTGAATTTAAGTTACAATAATCTTCATATGAGTTTGTTTAGCAACAAACCAAAAAAATGCACTCTCAGTGACTTATATGTACCATTTAGTACCCCCACTCAAATGAGACAAAATAAACACATGCCGAGAAAAATACAGACTTTCTAATAATTTCTCCCTCTGCACTAGGTAATACTAAACATACAGTGTGTCAAGCAAGATTTCGGACAAAAGAAAACATTATTTTCTGAGATACATATATTAAAAACACAACCTTAGAGGCCATGTTAGATACAACTTCTTCGGGTTGCTTGACGTTTCTTACTTAGACAGAAAAGCGTAAAGCAAAAGGTACATATCGATGCCTTACTTTCTCAACCTCGTAACTTAAAAATACGATTTGACATTTTCATATCAAACGACTGCTATTTTTGTGTTATAACTCTGCAACAACTTATTATTTCAATACAATTTACATAGATGTAATCAATTGTTTAATAATTCCATTTTAACTTTAGCCCAAACACAGAAGTATACAAAGATAAAAGGTTTTTTTTTCTCTCCTAAAAAGTTGTATATTTTTTAAGATTGAGGAAGATTTAAGGTTGAGAAAGTAAGGCATCGATATATGACACAATAAAAACTTAGACAACACTAACGCATTGTTTGTTAAAAAAAAAATTAATTAAAACAAGTTAGAGTGATATATCGTTACTTTAATATAGAAAAGCCCTAAAACATTTTCCTTACTTTACAGGAGAAGGAAAAAACTTAATAAAAATTATAGTCTTGTACTCTCTAAACAATTTAATAAAAAACTGCGTTTAAAAAAAATCGCAACTACGATACTACAATTTTTATTAAGACTTTTCCTTCTCCTCCACCGACATTTCGAATATTTCAGGAATTGAATCCAAATATATCTATATGTTATTAATTAATCTTTATAAAAACAGACGTCAGCATTAAAATTGTTTCGATTAAGACCTTTTTTAAATTATTGACTGCCATTCAGAAAGTTGTATGCTTTTAACTTTAATTTTTTTTAATTTTAACTAGCTTGAGTAAAATATCATTCGTAACAGTTTTAGCCGAACTTAAATGATTTTCAGGAGGGGAATTTATATTGGAGCCATGGTAAGTTATGGACCAATCAACCCAAAATTCAGGATAAATTTCTGGTATTAAACAACAAAAATTTCAATTTATTGAATTCATGAATACAGTGAATTCAGAAGGCCCGTATATGGACCGTATATCACATTTTTTCTGGCCAAATGAAGCCATATGAAGCTAAGTTGGAAGACATTTTACCGTAATATCTATAACTGCTACGGTTTTAGGCGTATTTAAATACAGTATTCCACGGATAATTACCTCGACAAAAATGCCAATATTTTTGGGTAATTATGCGGGGTAAGCATTTAAACGAATACGCTTAACTACCTCTTTGAGGTAATAATACCTCATTGAGTTAATTAAGCGAATTCGTTTAAATACCTCAGTAAGGTAATTAGTCGTATTTATTTACGAGATAACTTAACGTTGATGTATGAAAAAATTTAAGAAAGGAATTTTTACATGTACCAGCTTAATCTTAAGAGATAGCAATAAAAAACAATGGGATTTGTTGTCTTAAATTTTATTTGTAGTGCTTTTTGAGATGTCCTGTCATTATCCTACTACTACTCATGGAAGCCGTAAATATGCAATTGCATGGTTTTTCTTGTGCGACCAATGAATGCAGAAACAATATATTTATGCGTTTAGAGCTTTTAATGAATTTTGGTATCGATTTGTTTGTAAATAATTTCCATATTTTAGCCATTGCTGCATTTTTATTGCACACATATTTTAAGTTTTTAAAACATATTTTAAAACATGTTAAGCAAATAAAAAAATTGCTTAAAAATCTGGTTAACAGATGAATTTTCTGTTGCTTTAATTTCGCCACCTACATTATATTTCCACTGTACAATTTTAAGCCAAACCTAGACCCATCGTTTAGTAAACGATCGAATCAGAAACACTTTTTTAAGTAATATTTTCATGTCCGTCCATGCAAACCTTGTGCGAAAAGTAAAGGTAGAAGTTTTTAGATAATTTGATTAAATTGGGTAAATACGTTTAATTGTCATAAGAACGAAACCTATGTAAATTGTAAGAATCGGTCTATAATATCACATAGTCCCCATGCAGACTTCAAACTTTAATCTCTTTAAGACAAAATATCTCATACATTTGGTGTATCTAGATAATATATAACTCTTATATGAATCTTGATCTCATAACATAACTTTTAATGCTAATATTAATTTGTAGAATATTTTGCTTTTAATCAAGCCATATTTTGTTTTTTAGGCATATTTTTTAAAATAAATTTTAGTGCATATTTTCAAATTATTAACATGTAAAACTTGGTTGCATAACTTGCTGTGTTTTTGTCAAATAGTACTGAGGCAATTAAACGAATGAAATTTAGGTATAATTTTGTTTTGGGAGTTACATATTTAAGGCAATTATCCGAATCGAGTAATTATGCGTATGGCAATTAAACGTGGATTTTTGTTTAAAAAATGGAAGAAAAAAACGGGGATTTAAAACTCGAGGTAAATAAGCGTGAAAGGCATTTAAGCGTGGGGTAATTAACCGGGTTATACTGTAATTAACCAGAGTGGGATTTATAAGGGGCCTATAGTAAATTATGGACCGATCATCACGAAATTTATTAGTATTATTTCTAGTCCTGATAGCATTATTAATTATGGTTTTAGGCGTACTAAACTGTTTTCCGGAAGAAGGGTTTATATGGGAACTCGGGTATATTATGGACCAATCTTTACTTAATTTTGCTAGGACTAGAGTCCTATAGAACTGTGAAGTGTTAAACTTTTATGATAGCATTATTTATTATGGTTTTAGACGTACTAAACTGTTTTCGGTGAGAAGAGTTTATATGGGGCCTAGAGTAAATTATGGACCGACCTTCCTGAAATTTTACAGTGTGATTTCCAGGCGAATAAAACGAACTTTTGCAAAAACTTATATCATTCCGTGCATTGCTTCACCATAAAGGCTAGTTTTTGCTACAAAATAATACTTTGATAAAAATATCATCATATATGAGGATATCTGCGCAGAAGTGGTATAACCCCAGACTACTTATTATGAGATATTGAGGAGTTAACACTACACTTGCACCATAGTACTTGTTCTCAATTAGAAAAGTGGGTGTGACACTTTCTATACAAGAAAATTAAACTTTCTGTATATCTAGAGACCGGTAACAGTAAAAGACTCTAAATTCGGAGCAAAAAGCTTGATCATATATAAATTGTGGCCTCCACGCATTGCATGATTTTTATACCTTCCATGCGTTCTATGTTTCAAGTAACATGCAATGCTTTTTATGCGGCATCGCCACAAGTCTAAATTAAATTTCATTTGTCAAAACCTTTTTTTTGCATTCAACACCTCAATGCATCGTACGATTTTGTGCATACAGCGAACATGCGTTTAAGGCGTGGTGTGGACCTCCAGCTTTAAAAGGTAAATGTAAAACCTCCCATGCAAGCACAATTTGTATATGTCTAAATATCTAGAAAAGGTTACCAGTAAAAGTTTCTCAATTTAGTACAATTTGCTTCGTTATTAAAACACGAGATTTGTTTATAAAAAAAATACTAATTTTCTTTCAATGAGGGAAGCGAATTGCACTGGGTCTATTTTCCGTTGTATAAAATTGCAATTATCAATTCTTCTACCTTTCTATAGCTTAAGCATCATCAAAATATTCAAAAATTAAATAATATTTTCTCATAAAAAACAAGTAAAAGGTAATATTCGGTGAAGCCCGACCATACACCACAGTATACAAAGTCGAATTTTCAAGATTGTACCCTATGTAGAGGCCATTGACAGTTATGTACCCGCCAGAACATAATTATGTTATAAGGTGAGCTTCATATTAGAGTTGTTTGTGCCGAATATTTTCTAGATAGCACCATCTATATGAGATTTTTTTTCGTCGCTTAATTGTATATAAATATTAAAATTTAAAGCTTTTTCGAGAGTGAGATTTGTGCAAAAGTTACTGTCGAATGTGTTTCGATTGCAATACAATTTAGTTTGCAGTATAATATTTTTGGGCTGAATTGGATCTTTACACGAACATAACTAGATGGTTTATTTGCACAAAGACTATATATCAAAAATAATTGCTCATGTGTACCCCGATCGGTTTCGAAAGTGATTTTGAGTTGATCGATATCAGTCTAGATTTTAATGTTATACACACATCAGCCCAATTTTTACTTTTGAAGCTGTAGATGTCCACTACGTGAAATAGTGCGACGAACTGTGAACAGCGCTGCCGTTGAAATTTTTCCAAATGGAGAACATAATAAGATTTTTTTTTTTTAATTTCCTAAGCTTATCCCGCGAAGCTCTATGCTTGTCTGCAGGAAAGAAACCAGAGTCAAGAGAATAAATGTTAAAAACCAACAAAAACCCTATTTGGGAGCTATGGCCAATCATTAACTTGCCAAAAGAAAATTATGTTATTAGGTTAAAAGTCATCTGTATACGTATTGTAAACAGAAATATCAATGAATTGTGAATAAAATCCACATTTGTCAACTGTTTTGCTTGGTTTATGGCTTATTTTATTCGTTATATGTATTTCCGATAAAATATAAAAACGTACATTTTTGACTTTTATAATTTTTTTTTTGTGAATTTTGTGAAAACAAAAAATGTACCGCCAATAATTTCTCAATATCTACGAAACTGTTGCAAAAATAAAAAAGCTATTGTTAAGGTGTTATGATACTTGCAATTTTTTGTATTGGATTTTTTTTTAGGATTGACTGAATGAAACAACCAATGCGAGAAAGAACAAGAAATACAATACGTAAACAAACCCTTTTTTCTGATTGACATTTCTCATGTATACATTAATTGCTTGTGATCCAAAATAAAATGTAAACAAAACAAATAATATTGCCCAAGTTTTGTTTCCACAAAAACCCGTCAACAAAAAACCTAAAAACCGCTACTTTCGATCAAAAACTAAAAAATTGGCAGCAGTGCTAACATTTAATCTGGAAAAGTCAATTTTAAGTTAAAACTTTTTATATTTTTTTTGACAGTCTTAGATTATTTATCGATAACACCCGTATATTTATTTGACAATTCAAGATTTTTTATGATATAATCTTACACTTTACACTTAGTCAGTTTTCTTATGCAAACGTATTTGCACTGTTCAACAATATGGAAAAAATACAAACAATAGCAAGTATCATAACACCTTTAAGATGGCTTAAAGTGAATTTAAATCCAAATCACTCGCTGGTAATTGTATAAAAAACGGACAAATCGTTATCCAGTCTCGATTAAATGTTTTAGCATAATCCCCTTAATTTGTGTCCGTCTAATTTTTGTATAAATTTTTGAAAACAAAACTTTTATTTATTTTGCAAGAAATGTATAGCCACTAATTTCTTAATAATTCCGAAATAGTTGAAAATATAAAAAAAAATATTTTTGGATGCCTATTCCTAATCATCTGTAAGCATTTTGATCAAAATCGGACAAATCATTCTCAAGTTATGATAAAATGTATTAGCAAAACCGCCTTGTTTCCAGCGAAATATTTGTCTAGCCCCTAAATAAAAAGATGTGATAGAACCAATCTGTAAACAGATTAAGCACGCTAAAGTCAATTAAAATCACAAAACATGGTTCTTGCTCCTGACTTTTTTTGCCGACCAGTGTTTTATATCATGTTTTAATTTTAAATAAATTAAATATAATACGTTGAAAAAATCGGGTGTACTTGTCTTTTTTAAAGATTTGTCTTTTTTTAAATCCCATTTTTGGTGCCATTTTTTTTTGTAAATATTCTCTTTTGTGGCACTTTTTATAAATATTCAACGGTAACGCTGCACAATAAATGAGTTATTGAGCTAATGAAAGCTATTTATTAAAAAAATTGTCTTTATGTTAATGTATTGATGTTAAGTTATTTAAAAATGTATTAATAATAAAAAGGTTATTAATTTGAACTTTACTTTTCGTAAAATAATGCATGCATTAAATCTGTTCGAAAGTTTATTTTAAAGAGAGTCTATACAAAAATTCCATAACTGTCACAGAGTCACTCCTAGAGGGGTTAAAAGGTAGAACGGACTTAATTGTTTCTTTAAAACATTTTTCCCATACAAAATAAAATTTGTTATACATTTTTATGAAAAAAGCATGCAAACGTACTGGAGTGGCCGGTTACCCGAATTTCAAAGGTCTTCTTCACGCATTTAGAGTCCCAACAATTCCAACCTTGATTTCATCTATAAGCGCGATAAAATTTGTATGAAGCCGGTGTCAAAACACAGCGAATGTCATGAAATATGGCACAAATTAAAACCAAATTTCATGATGCTCTGTCCATAATTAACCGTATTTCCCAATACGAAGCCAACTTTCGGAAAACATTTAAATACGATTCAACCCGTCTTGAATAATACTTTTGTCTGTTAAGACAATAAGTTAAACCACCAAATTAAAGATCGGATTACAATTTATCACAAGCCCCATATAAAGCCTTCGATATAGAAGGCGTATGGTAATCGGACCATAAATATTAATAAATATAAAGTCCAATTTACTTTCATAGATCTTAACCTTGACAAAAAATAATATTGTGGTGAATTTTGGTCAAATTTAATCAAAATGAAAAAAATTTGTCGGTGATATAACAACGGTGGTGTGTTGTAAAAATTAAAATAATGTGTTATCAAAGACAATTATGAAAAAGTAACAAGCCGTTCTTTTGTTCATTGTTAAATTGAAGCAGAAACTTTGTTATGTTAGTACATTTTCCACAACTGATGATGTTAGTGCCAAGTCAAGTCTTGAGTTTTTAAGAGTGAGGGGAAAAGAAATTGCATTCTCTTTTCTAATCAACAAGTGCCGTGTCCCCAATCAATAAGCGCTAAATAAAATTTAAATAAAAAACTTAATGAAATGTTTAAGAACCAAGTCTTATTAATTACACTGGCCGTTTTAAATAAAAATATATGAAAAACAAAGATACCGAGCCCTTATAGCAAAAATTATGTAACCAACAAAAATAAAATTTTACAGGAGAAGGTTTATTAAAATAATTTTGCTTCAAGTCTAGGGTTTCGTTTGAAATTGCTTTTGCTCTTATTTCATAACGGTACTTCCCAGAGATATGAGATTTTTAGAGATGATACAAATGATCAAAAATGATCGATTTTCATCAAAAAACCAAAATCTAAAATGTTATTGGTTACATCATTTTTGCTATTAGGGCTCGATACTACTGCGCTAAATTAAATCCGTTTTCAGTTTTTTCTATCATGTCTTTCTTTTATGGGCTAGACTTATATTTTGACCTAAATAAGGCATTTATGCTACATACATTTTATCATAACTTGAGAACGATATTGATCTTTTACAAATAATTATTTTCAAAATTATTTCTTAATTAGTGGCGGCCATTTTTCCATGCAAATTAGTATTTTTATCATTTATCAGAAATCCAGGTATATTATGAATAAAATAAGACAAGAAATCAGTAAACAAAATGTTAACTAGACGTGATTGAATAAACTATTTGGATTCAGCACGCTAAAGTGAATTAAAATCACATAATCAAGTTCTCTAGATTGACTTTTTTTTTTTTGTTTTTTGCCGAGCTGTGTTAATAAAACATAAATATTTTTAAAAAGCCTTTTCTGATATTTTAGGAAAATAAAAGTAATACAATTTCAAATATATACGGAAAGAATTATTTACTAAATCACCAGAAAATATGTCTTGAACCACGCCTTTGATTGATTTGTTAACATGTCGATCCAAATAAAATCTAATTGAATCAAATCAAGTTTTCTTGAGCATTTTCTGAAAAATTTAAAGAAATCGCTAGCATTTGTTTCTTGATTCTATTTAAAAATCAGAGTAATATTAAATAAATGCTTCTTGAAATTTTTGATCATATACCAAAATCGTGAATTTTTTAATCATGAGAAAATGTTTCTTTATTTAAGAAACTTTTACTTAATACGAACAAAACAAGTTAAAAAAATCAGTTATTTATTTTTGGATTTTCTTGTTTTAAGAAACGAAATGGATTTCTTTAGAAAATTAACTTTTTTCCTTGTATAGAATGCCTTTCAGAGTAAAGTATTAACAAAACGGAAACAAATTTTGTTTTAACGTGTCTTGATTTTAATGTATGCAAATAAAAGTACAAAAATGTTGGGTATCCATTAAAGCTCTAATTTAGCGCTCTTTTAAAAAAAAGCGCTAAGGAAAAAATATGCGCCTTTTCGACAGTTAAAAAGCGCTAAATCTAACTATTAGTGAAGAATATTTTACGGCCCAAAGTGATTTAATCATAGGATTAAGAGGTGTTTAGGAACATATAACGGTGTTAAGCCTACCTAAAGACAAACCTGGTACTATTAAAGTTTTCGTTAATCTGGAAATCATATAGTGATGATGAACCGATGGCACCAAAGTAAACTCAGCAAGACTTCGCAATTCCATTGCTTTCCATTGCAGAGCTCAACCCCTCAGCAGAACTCTGAAGTTTGGGAAAGATTAAATAGGGTACGTGAAGAAATATTTGAAAAATCTTTGATTTCGTTGTCTTTGACCTTATAGCCTCCAATTCTTGAGGTCGAATCGACCAAGCTTTCTTCGAATCAAATGCTTAGCGGGATGGTGTAGATGAGTCAATGGTAAAACATTTTGACTACCATCCCGCTCAGCAATTCATTCGAGGCAATCCAGTTCGATTCGGCTTCAAAAACTGGGTAGCGGCTATTGCTGCCAGTTAGATTTGTACTCCAAAAAATTGCATGTGGAATCTTCTGATCCATTTGTTTCACGTGCTGTTACAAATTTGTTTGAGTAGTTGAACTGTACTGCAAAAAATGACAGTGTGTTTTAAAAATTTTTTAGATACAATCTTTATGTTGATCGTAGAAATTTAGAGTAACGTCTGGGTCAATGTTTGCAGATTAATCTCAAGATGGGGCTGGTCACTATCCTACTAAACTACAAAACCATCTGCGGTCCATTTTTGGCCATAATAGAGCTCGTTGGCAGTATAAGAAGTGCTTAAAACACTTTGCATTGAAAAACAATGTTCTGAAAATATTCATACATAAGAGGTCAGTGAACTCAGCCAAACTCCGGTTAAAACTCAGTTAAAAATTTTTTTTTTTTTTAATTTTTTCGATTTTATGTTTTTTTTAATACTTATTTTAATCAATAAATAAAGTTGAATTTTAAAAATTGTGGCCAGATTTTGTTTGACCTCTAATGGGTTAAATCAAGTTTTAAACATTTCAAAGATTTAATTTGTTTTTTTTTCAATTTGCTATAATTCAGTGAAAATTTTTAAAAATACAAAAACTATAAACGATTATTGATTTAGGTTTAAAGAATTTGTTTACATAATGTATTTTTTATTTACGTGAGATAGTGATATTAATTTTCAGAGATCTGTTTAATAGTTAAAACGAGAGACAATTTAAGAGAGAGCAACTGTTAAGGGGTCTTTGCTCTCACTGTGGGCAGGAAAAACACAAACAAAATTAAAAAGAAAACATAAATCTGCGCTTACATATTCTTGTTGCTGTTTTCTCTGCATACTCAAATTTTCACCTAATAATTCTATAAAAGGTTTCAACATCTTCCATAACATGACTTAGATTTATCGTTGCATTCCTCGAATGCGGCCGGGAATTTTCGTCATCCTCCCAAAGATCTATTAAACAAAATAAAAGCTCGACTTGGTGTTAAAAAATTTTCTTATTGAAAACAATTTTGGAAAAATAAAAAAAATCTTATTGATTAACAAAGAAAAAATAATAACAAAATCTTATTGTGTTTCAGTAGGTATGTGATAAAAAAGTGTTAAATTAAAAAAATAAATTACAATTTACAATACAATTTTAAATGCAATACAAAAAAAATAACAAAATATTCAGTGAAATTATTAATAAATTTATTTATTTATTCAAAACTGTGTTCAGAATTAACACACCATGAGGACGCAAATTCCTTGTCGTTTACTGCTGCGCCTGACTCTTCAAGGATTAGTGCTTTTGTGCATATTATTGCGATCTAATGCAGGTCAGTTAATCAAAAAAAATTTGAAAACTATAAAAAAAATTAACATAAAAGAAAATTTATGAACTTATATGGCACTACTTTGTGGTAATAAATTGTAATTCAAACTAACTCTTTAAATAAAATTAACAAAATCGGTTTTCAGCATTATATTTATAAAATTAAAAAACAACTGTTTAAAATTAATATGCGAACCAAAAACTAAAAGCAAAAACAAAATAAAAAAACTATAAAATATTAAAAATAATTTACTGGCTCCAAATTTTTTTATTTAATTTATATTTTGGAATGTTCTTAAGAATGTTCATGTTTTCTCTGATACATTTTTTTTACAAAAAATCAAAAATATTCAACTCAAATATCTTTAAGAGGCAAAATCAATGACACATACAAAAAACCCAAAATTCAAAATTTAAAAAAAAGCACAACACTTTTATAAAAGTAACATGTCTGTTCAACACAGTAGAAAATGCCACAATATCGACAAAAGTGATTAATTTACCAACTGAGCTGGGTATTAAACTAAAGCACGCCTGGTTGTCATTTTGTCTAAAATTACTTTAATCCTGACAACACACCGTTGTTATATTGTCATTTTATTGTCCTTAATTTGACAACACAATGTTCTCATTCTGGCAATCAATTAACTTTACCAATAAGCAAGTAAGAAAGAAAGTATAGTTGTACAAGTCCGATCTCTGGATATCCTACACCACAGTAAATACATATCATTTTTCGAGAGTAAACCACCTCTGGGACTCATAGGAAATTATGGGCCGCCTAAAAATATTGTATGTTCCGAGTTTAAGACTCACACAAGAATTTGTATCTAGATATCTACACCGAAATGAGATTTGTTGGAACAAATTAAATCTAAATACCGGAATAATAAGATAGTTTATGGGAACCAAAACTCATTTTGGAAAGTTGTTCGATTTTTAATCGGCTTCGAAATCGAAAAAATTGCGACCTGTATTTTGCGCACAAATTTACATGAACAGCCTGACGGACTTGTTAGATCGACTCAAAAAGTGATTCTGAGTGAATCGGTATCAGTGTTGCCAATGAAGATTTCGAAAATTACACCTGACTATGGACCAAATTACAACATTTATAGCAAAATTGCACATACCAATCGAGTAATTAGCTTTGGTACAATGAATTCAACTTGCAAAACCTTATTGATATTCCATACTTGCAATTTAATGGGTTAGTTTACAAAAAAGCAAAGCTTACCAATTGCTGTAGTAAGAAAAATTTAGATGAACATGTATACAGGCACGTATTTTTTTTTTTTTTTTTTTTGGGAGATCGATTATTCGACTTTTTTAAAAACCCGGTTTTCACTTATTCAAAATACTTGCATTTATGAAATAACCGGTTAATCGGCTACAATTCGAATACATAAAAATACAAAAATCAATTTAGTTTTTGTAATAAAAAGTTAAAACAATTCACGAAGGTAAAAAACCAACAAAATGCCTAGATATGACTCAAGGTATGTTCAGATCTAACAAATATTTGACGATAAAATCCAAAAAAAGCGTGGCCAGTAAATTGCTCAAACTTTGGCTTTATTTTTAACAATTTCTTTTTATTTACTAAACTTTATTCCTAAGATTATAATTGTATAATGTAATTTAGATATTTTTAAATAATGTTTGCTCCAGCCAAACGATTTGCAAAAGGAAACAACTCTTTAAGAAAACTATTGGTTAAGTGTAGGTCTGTGTTCATACGGCTCATGTCTTATTGACATGATTGCCACTTTATTGGCGAGAGGGACGGGGGGAAAAGAAACGAGTACACAGATGCATGTACTGTCTTTACGTTTTGCTTTTCCATTCGTTGTTTAATTTTGTTATTGTTTTCAATATCAAAAAAGCACATGTCGTCAACATGGCATGAATTATTTGAACGCCAATTCATGTTCTAAGAAGAAAAAGGAAGAATCTTGTCAATAAGACATGAGCCGTATGAACTTAGACTAGGATGTCAAATATTTAATAGGTGTGAATTTTTGAATAACTGGTCTTAAAAAGTTATAGTAAATTAATAAATTTATTATTTGAGATGGTCGCCGAAATTTATTTTAAATGAGTTTTCATTTGTTGGTGGCTAAGCATGTCTATACTTTCTATATTAATTCATAATTAATTATTATATTATTAATTATTTTATTTGAGTTCTAAACATTTATGTCGTGTAAATAGTCTGTAAGGATTAATACCATAGACGAATAAATTAATAAATAAATAATAAATATGTAAATCAGTAGACTGCAACCATATTTTTAAAAAATTTCAAACAAGACTTCTTAGCAAGGATAATATGTTTCAAATTATTTTGCTTCAGCATTATAGAATGCTGAAGTACGCAGGTCTTCTAAAAGGACTCTGTACCCCTTCTTTTGAATGTACAAGGCCTGCTCACTCCATTCCATACTCATATCTTTTTTACACACGTTATCATTGCGGAGAGGCCTTTCGCTCTCGCTTCTTTAGCAGGTACAAAAAACAATACAAACAGTTTTACTCCTTCTCTACTCCCTTCTCATAGAAGCGAATGTGGAGTATGTGTCTTATCTTTAATACGAAAGAGGCATTTTTTAACAGTAAGACTATAAATGCTTCAAAAAAAATATTTGAAGCAGGCCTTTAAAGAGGCCTGGAGTAAAAAGGTCTTCTAAGTTTTCCCGCTGGGACTGTCTTCATTATTGTGCTGTACATTTTTTATTTTTTTTTTTAATAATTCTTCACTGGTAAGAGTACATAAAAAAACAGTTTCGCAAAATTTTTTAGAATGGACTTTAAATTCAACATTTGGGCTATTCACAAGGTGTGCTATCAAGTCATATCGTCATAATGTCCTACATAATATTTTACAATTGCTTAAAAAAAATATTGTTGTGTTTGAAAAAAAAAAAAAAAAATACAATTTTTAATGCCATGTTCATTATTTCGTCGTAACTGTACATTAGAAATCTAAATTATAAGCGCTTACCTACAGCAGTCATATACATATATTTTTTGTAATTATTTTAAGACATATGACTTTACAACTTTATGACTACCTTGTGAATAGCCCAATTATATTTTGTTACTTCTTTTTGAAATTATTACACGCAGAGAAAAAAATGTTAATATGGTCACCTCAAACCTAGCTATTTTTAACGAACAGAGCAATCGTTGCTTGATTGAAAAATTTAAATAAGTTTTTAAATAATGAAAAATTGTTTTAATAGTTTTTGAAAGAGCCGATAGCCGTAAGTCGCTAGTGCTTTACAATTAAGATTTATTGTAATTTAATTATAATAAATGTGCAAATAAATAAATAAATAGTTTTTGAATATAAGTTACTTTTCGGTTCATTGATTATTTATAAAAAAATTCTTAAATATGTTTTCTCTTGTTTAAATTCTATTGAATATTTATTGTTGTGTCAAATATTTCAGTGTTATGTATGGTTTAATGTGTCAATAAATTTTTAACCCCTAATAATTGTTTGTTTTTATATCCTCCAGCACCATTAGTGGGTAAATGAGGGTATACTTAGTTTGTCATTCCGTGAAAAACTTATTTATTATTCATCCCAGGCCCCATAAAGTAAATATATTCTGCTCCTTGTTTTACATGACCAAAAATCATATATAATCTCGTGAAGATGGGTCCATAATTTACCTTAAGCCCCATATTAAGCAAACTCTTGGAAAACAATTAAGTACGTCTTGAGCCGCAACGAATAATGCTTTATCAGAATCAGAATTTGGTCTATCGTAGTTTCATAAGGCTTCAAATATACAGTAATAAATGTTTTGAAAATCGGTCCATAATTTACCATATTCCCCATATAATGCCCTCTCCGGGAATTTGGTCCAATTAAGCTTCATACTGCAAGAAGTAATACCAAGAAGTTTTTTAATAATCGGTCCCTAATTTACCTTAGTTCTCATATTAAGCACTATAAAAGGCTAAACAAATTTCACTTCTTAATCGAAATTTTTCGAAAATACATTTTTTAATACCAAAAACACCACAGAATTTTTACACTAGATACAATACAAATTCCCATGTTCTGTTGAAATTAACTTTAATGTGACTAGAAATAAAAGCATACAACTTTCTGGTTTTCGGTCGATAAATTACCATATTTTGGTCTAAACTGCGTTGAATTTCAATACTGTTATTATTAATATCGAAAGCAACTATAATATAATGGAGGACTAATTTAACCATTATATGGTTGCTGGTGACAATAGTATATTTATGGTAACCATAAAATATTTAAAACTGTTTGTTTTGTTGAAGGAAAGATAGTGATGTATGGAGTTTCTAAGTAACAGGATTTTATGAGATTCGAAAAAAAATTAATAAGCCAAAATAAGGGGTAGGTGGTTAGGGGTTGCATCAGGGCAAGTGGACGCCCATTGAGCTTAAAGTGGGGACAAAAAGGAAAAAATGCCATAAAAAAAAAAAAAACTTCATAACAGCCACAGAGTCACTCCTTGAGTTAAAATTTTACGAAATAATAAAAAGAAACTATTTGACAACATATAGTTCTTGATTTGACAACTAGGCGTTCTATTTTTTACAGTAGGACAACATTTTGTTGACATTTTTATATGTTCTATTATTTAACAATTTGAGAACGTCTTTTTTCGGTCTGTGTCTGTGCGGTCAACTGACACTAATACACAATGCTTGTATATCAAGGAATAACAAATCCATAATTGTCGAAGTAGTTCACGAAATCAAAGCATAAATAACTTTATCGTAAGCAAAAACGAAAAATATGTCAGAAATTGGGTGAATGACTTTCTAAAACCTTTCACTTAAAATCTATGAATTTAATAATATATTCTCTAGTTGAACAAATTAAAACATACAATACAATAAAAGAAATTAGATCCAACATATAATTCCGTTGTCAGAACTCCTCAAAAAGTCTAATTGAGTGATAATAAAAAATTCACTTAATTCGTAAAAAAATAATAATTTACTTAGTTTGTATGAGAAAATACTCATAATAAATACATTTCAATAAGCACAAATACTTACTTTTCAAAATCTTCTGTACTAATCACGGACGGACGGACAATTAAATAATGCATACATATGTATGTATGTATATGAACAACATAATAGCTTAATAAGAAAAAAATGTTAATTTAATTATTGACAACTGCGTTCAAGTATTTAAAACTAGCTGTTTGGACCGGGCGCGGCCCGTGTTTTCCAAAATATAATTTCTATAAATTAATTTTTACAATATGTCAAGAAGATAAAAATATTTAATTGGACGCGCCAAGTTTATTTAAGAAACTTTTGCGACTTTATTGTGTTTCTCATACACAAATCGATAAGATAAAATCCAAAAATTAACATTTGGTAAAGTAAAAATAAGATCAGAGATTTTAAATTCTTTCGCTCATTTCGAAATAAATGCGTTTTTATGTTTTAATATAAAAAGTAAAAAAAGGTCACAGATTAAAATTTTGTTTTTGCCTAATATTGAGAATTTTCGAGAAAAAACAAGTTAGAGTGCTATATTCGGCTATGCCGAATCTTTGACACCCTCCGCCGAATATCTATATATTATTAATTTACCTTTATAAAAGCGGACGAAAGCATTAGAATTGGTTGCGGTTAGGCCTATGGCTTTTACAACGTTATTCGCGGCTGTGCTTCAATTTAATATAATACAGGGGAGTTCTGGAAATCGAAAACGCAAAACGCGAGAATTTGAAAGTTGTTTTTAATACACCTTTAATCTAATTTTTATAATTTTTGTTATAAGATTCTGTTTAATAGACGAATTTTTATATAATATTTGTCATAAAATTATTTCATTACAGAAGTCTTATAAAAAACTACATTTAAAATTCTTGCTTTTTGCGTTTTCGATATCCAGAACTCCCCTGTATTATATTAAATTGAAGCACAGCCGCGAATAACGTTGTAAAAGCCACTTTTTGCAAAAACTGTTTTTTGCAGATTACCGTTAACATTACTCTCTTACGCTGTTTAAACATCAAATCACCCAAAATTATACACCTTAACCTCTTCAAAATGGCATATAAGGAGTCAGCCAGTCTTAACAAAATTTTTTCGTTAATAATACCTTTATATAAAACTTTGTAATATATAGTAGTCTGTAAAGATTCATATCCATATATTTAATCAAATAAATAAATATAAAAAAAAAATAAAAAAGAAGGTTGTACGTTACTAGCAAAATGATACAATCGAAATGGTTTTGCAAAGTGGAATAACGTTTAAAAAGCCTCTTGCATATAAGTTTTTATTATTATTAGTTTTAATAATCTGAAAAACAAAATTTAGAAAATAAATAATCCTGCCTGTTAAAAACGTTTTTTTGCTCTACTGAAAAATAATTATTTTGTAACCTAAAACGTTATTCGCGGCTGTGCTTCAATTATTGACCGACAATCGAAAATGTTTATGCTTCTCTTTTTAGACATTTGAACTAGATTTTCAGGAGAGATATTTATATTTATTTGACCTATGGTAAGTTATGGACCAATCGTCCCAAAATTCTGTAGAGCGATTTCTGGTATTTAAAAACATAAATATTAATAAATTTCAAAACAGCAGTGAAATAAGTTTAAGCGTTTACAGTGAATTTCAGTTATGAAACATAAACGACAGATTTCATGTAAAACTATAATTTTTCTCAAACTCAAACACATGATGTAAATTCCCAACTTGCGGCTTGCCAGTTCAAGAACAAGTTGGTAAGTGAAGTCGGTCAAGCACGACCATATAATACCCTACACAACAGTATTTAATAAATGAAGAAAAGCGAGAAGTGTTTTGTAAAAAACGGGTAAAAAGGTTAAACATATTACGAAAAAAGGGTAAAATGTGTTGTTTTGCTTTGAAAGTAAAATTTTAAATTTTTAAAAACGAATTTAGTTTTCAAATATATCGTTACCTAAAACGCATAAGACACTAACTAACAAAAAATGAAAAATCGACTTTTTCATTATTTCACAAAAGCCTACAAAATTTTTTGGAATCTTTCGACCAACATTAGCGATTTCGACAATCAATAGCGAAATTTTTTGCTATAATTTAAAATTTCGACTTCGAGATATTTTGGTGCAATAAAGCACTTGAATTGCAAAAAACCAAAATCGAATGTTGTAAAAAAGCACTAAACGAGCCAACAAAAAATGAAAAACGTTAAAATACCCAAAAAGCGTCAAAACGGCGACACTGGTGCCGAACATTATTAAGATATCTTTTGGGCCTACCAGCACAACATATTTTCATGACATTGCTGCCAATTTGTATGTCAATACCAATAGTTTAAAGAAGTTATGGCATTAAAAGCTATTTTCGGGAGTAGTATTTGTATGCGAGCTCTTGGTCAAATATTTAGCGATTCTAATAAAATTTGGAAAGATGTTTTAAGCTATGTTCACATTATGTGTATTTGTCATATGGATTGTCACTTTTTCACATGTTAAATTTGGACATGTCGTCTGAATCCCTTCAAACAATATAATGTGTTATTTCTCTGTGTACAGTACACATGATATTTTTGACAAGGCATCTGAAATCAGCTGTTTTTTACTACCAAAAGTTTTTGTGGCTGCAAAAATTAATTGAAATTTTAATAAATATAAATTAGTAAGAAAATAATACAAAAAATAAAAAATACACAAATTTATTATAAGTTTGTATTTTATTTTATTTTATTTTTGATAGATTATAACAGATGTTCGTTACAATACCAACATGTGAACATGTAAATTATAAACCTTATGTAAAGCTCGAATTTAGACAGGCAAATTTTAAGCACAGAGACAAAAGCATTTGTGATTTTCAGCATGATTTTGCGGTCTTCTGTAATATTTCCAAAATGTCAGCTGTTGTAGTTTACCTTCCACCTACAGATATATTTAGTTTACCTCGCACCACAAATATATCGAGCCCTAGCCGCGAAAATAACACGTAAGCGCCAAAAATCAAAATTTACAGGAGAGATTTTTTTTTATGTCACTTCATATAAATTTTGTATGAAATTTGTCGCTTACGATAAAATTGTTCTTGCTACAAAATCGTAACGGTACATCATGTGAAAATAACGTTTTCATTTTTATTATTTTTGTTTATTTTATTCGCTGTTGTAATCAGTTTACTCTTAAAGCTTACGAAGTAATGTTTTCAAGTCAAGTATTCATATGCAATTATTCGTCTCCGCTGCTGGACTTGCTATTGCTTATTTTCTCCAGTATTTTGGTCATATTTCCCGAGATTTTTTATTTTGCTTTTTAAAACTTGTGCAACGATTTTGTTAATTATTTAAGAAGAAATATTTTATTATTCTAAAAAAATATATGTTAACCTATTTATATTTATTATAAATAACTATTAAAACACCTCTTTTTCATTTATATTGTTTTCAGAATCTAGCTGCCAACGCGGTTGCCCAGAATGTAAGTTTTCTAATAAAGCATTGAATTTAGCGCTTAATTTTATTTAATTTTATTAAATAATATTTTTAGCTGATAACGGCTATTTGTCTTACACTCCTGGCAATGTTTACGATTATAATTTCGACAGCATCATGACTGTTGGCATCAACAGTGGTGGCGGCAATGCTGATGATACTAGTCTGAAAATAACAGGTAATGCCAAGTTGTTTGCTGAAGGTAATTGCGGTTATACCTTGCAGTTGGGAGCCGTCAAAGTAACAGCTACTAAGGAAAATGTCGAAAAGAAAATTATGCAGAGTATTCAAAAGCCTGTACATTTCACCATGGTCGGTGGAAAAGTAGGGCCTGAATTATGTGCTGATGCTAACGATAACGCCTATGCCTTAAATATTAAGCGTGCTGTTATTTCGATGTTGCAATCGAAACCTGATGCTCAACATGAAATCGATATTTTCGGCCAATGTCCCACACATACCAGTGTTAGTAAAATCGGAAATGCTGAAGTTGTTAACAAGGTTCGCAATTTGAATAAATGTGGTTATCGTAAGACCATTAACAGTGGCATTTTGACAAATGCTTTACAAACTAAGCCCGGTATGGATAGTACCTCTGTTCTTAAGGCTGACTTCAATAAGGAGTCTACAATTGAAAACGGCGTGATAAACAATGTACAATTAATCGAAGAATATAAATACGTAGAAGTACACAAGTCCGATGTTGGCTTGCGCGCCAAGGTTGTTACTAATTTAAAATTAAGAAATCCCTCCGGTGCTCCAGAAGCTGCTCCACCAACTGGTTCTAGATCGGTATCCATAATTTTCCAACAACCTGAAACCTACACTTCTAAGAATATTGTCGCTTTGAAAAGTAGCTTAACCGAATTGGTACAACAGCTTGATGGTTATGTAAAGAAAGATAGTGCTAAAAGCTTTGTGGAACTGATACGTCTTATGCGTAATTCAGACACTGAAACCTTATTGGAATTGGCCGGTTTTCCTTTACCGAATAAAGTGTTGGCTCGTAAAGTGTATTTAGATGCATTGTTCCGTACTGCAACCTCAGAATCAGCACGTGCCATCCTTAAGCAATTTAATAAAATGAATGAAAAGGAGAAAATAATTGCTGTGCTGTCTTTAAATTTAGTGCAAACTGTTGATAAAGATACATTGAATCAAGCTTCGGTAAGTTAAGTCTTGTTATTTATGTTTATTCAATGGTTGCTTTTGTCATGTTAGGAGCTTGAATAAATTTTAAATTCGAGGCAAACGAAAACATTTTATTTTAAGAGCTACCTCTGATAAGATTCTAATCGTTTAAGTCTTCTTCTCATGTTTTTACCTTAAACAAGTAAAAGTGTTATATTCGGCTATGCCGAATCTAAGATTCCCTCAACCCTAAGAATATCTCAGGAATTCGCATTATAAGGGATCTAAAACTACTAGGCCAATCTTTACGAAATTCGACAGCTTGATTTCAAGCATTAACAACAATGACATTCTTATTTTAACTACAAAAGCATTTATCGTTACGTTTTTAAGCATTCTAAGGTGTATTCCGAGAGTGGGCTGTATTAAGAGTCTAATGTAAATTATAGACCAGTTTTAGGTAATTTGTCATCGTGATTTTTAGTCTTATGAAACTTTGAAATAACAACATTTTACTAGAATATCTTTATTGGCAATGGTTTTAGGCATACTAAATTGTTTATGGAGAGTGGGCTTTATATGGGATTTAGTAAATTATAGACCAAACTTCACGAAATTTAGTAGTATGATTTCTATTCATATAAAACAAATTTGTGTAAAGTTGAATGAGAATCAACGTATTTCTCCACAAATTTATGTTATTTTTAAGGGGGGTTGTTCCACAAATGGATGTATAATTCGTTTTCAACGGAACCCAGCGTGCTGGATTTAAAACCAATCTGCTTAGATGAACTAGAAATAATTTGACAACAAAATTTTTTTTTAGTCTTTCGCCTTTAGTACAGACTTATGCACCCAGAATATATTTACTTTATGGGGTCTTAAATTCAAGATAAAACTTGTGTAGGCCACTTTGTTTAACATTTTTTAAACTTCGCCTTTTTAATTTCGTAAAAACGATACTTATACCCGAGCCCTTCCAACAAGCAAGTCTTTAATGTTAACTGTTGTAAAAATTAAACATTTGCTTACGTTTTGCAAAACTGGACCTCTGCAAGATTTGGCAGAACGATTTAAGCTTACTAAAAAGAATTTATTCAAGGTCCAAGGGTATTCATTTTTCTCTACTTTTTGTTTTTTCTTTTCAAACTAATGTATAGTCCTTTTTTGATTTTTAAACAGGCTCTATTGAATCCAAATGCCATTAAAGAGGTTTACCTAGCAATCGGTAACTTAGTTTCCAAATTTTGCGAACGAAATGGTTGCAAAAACGGCGAGGTTGATGCTATTTCCAAAAAATTTACCGAATCACTTAAACACTGCAAATCAAATACCAAAAAAGATGAAGAACGTATTTTATATATATTAAAGGGCATTGGTAATACCCATCATTTGGCTAGTGATGTGGCCTCCTCCTTAATAGAATGTGTTGCCCAAGGACGTTCCAACCGCATGCGTGTGGCTGCTCTACAAGCTTTTTCTGCGGCCAGCTGTGATCAGAACCTGCAAAAGAAGACAATGGAAATTTTGGCAGATCGCAACGAAGATTCAGAATTGCGAATTGAAGCTTATTTGGCTGCCATCGAATGTCCGTCTGGAGAATTGGCCAATGAAATTTCGGATATTGTAAATTCGGAAACAGTTAACCAAGTTGGTGGCTTTATAAGTTCAAGTCTTAAGGCAATACGCGATTCTACCGATGAAGGAAATGTGGAAAAACGTCATTATTTAGCTAACATACGTGTTACAAAAAAATTTCCCAAGGATCCAAGAAGATATAGCTTCCACGATGAGGTGTCTTACAAAATGGATGCCTTAGGTTTAAGTGCTAGTGCTGATTATAAGTTGTTGTATTCTCAAAGTGGTTTCTTGCCTCGCTCAGCTCGTCTCAACGTCAAGGCTGAAGAGTTTGGCATTAATATGAACATTTTGGAAGCCAGTGTACGCCAAGAAAATTTAGAAAATGTTTTGGAATATTTTCTGGGTCCTAAGGGTTTGATTAATAAGGACTTGGGGGAGTTGTTGGAAAAAGGAGTTGAAGCTGGAGGTCACCCGCGATCTAGACGTTCCATTGCTGATGATGCAGCCAAAGTATCTAAGAAATATAAGACTTATGGTTCCAAGATTAATAATGATTTAAATTTGGATCTTTCTTTAAAAGTTTTTGGATCTGAGATCATGTTTCTAAGTTTAGGAGACAATATACCCAGTACTTTTGATGAAATTGCTAAGGAATTTACTGAGGCTTTTGAAAAGGTGAAGAAAGATTTGAATAATTATAACAAGGAATTCACCTCACACAATTTCTTTATGGATACAGAAATTGTTTATCCTACAGGTGTAGGTATTCCCTTGGAATTGAGTTCTGACGGTTTTATGGCTAATAAATTAGACTTTGGCGTTAGTGCAGATATAGAAAGTCTAATGCAATCGAATTGGATGAACTCTAAATATAAATTCAATTTTGTTCCCAGTATTGACATGAACGTAAATTTGAAAATTGGTTTTAATGCTTTGGTATTGTCTTCCGGTCTACGAAGTGTTTTTACCATGCACTCAGCCTCAGGCAGTTCTATGGAGGTAGCTATTACGCATGAGGGTTCTGGTTTCGATATGAATATTGAATTGCCTCGTGAAAAATTGGAACTTATCGATATGAAAATGCAAAATGATTTCTATGTTGCAGAACAAGATAAACCAGTGAAATCGATATCTTTGAAGGGTACCAAATCTGAGGCAAGTGCTCCAGGCATTGAAAGTTGCTATAACCAATTGGAGAGTCTTGGTTTTACACCTTGTGTAATTGGTAACTTTGGAGAATCCAAATCGGAAGGATCTTTGGATAATACTTTCGATTTTTCCATTTATGTAATGAGCGAACGCAATTTTAACTTAAAGGGCTATTGTAATGACCAGCAAGAGGGAAGACATCAATGGAAATTAGAGTACAGTACACCTGGTAGCCAAGAATCTCATGACACTTCATTGACTGTGGAATTGGCTTCGAAGCCTAAACCTTACGCTCGAGCTTCTTTGGACAACTCTCGATATCATTTCGCTGTAGAAGCAGGATTGAACAATGATGATCAAGAATTGGTTTGGTATGCTTTATACGAACAGGATAAAGACGTTCAGAAGAGTAAATTGGGTTTCGTGAAACATGGCAATGAATATAGACCAATAATTGAAATTCAAGATGCTAATGGTGGTGCTACCAATGAATTATATGGTTATAAGGTAGATGGTCGTGTTGTAGTGCAAAAATCAGGCGACTTAAATAGACTAAACTTTGAAAATCTACAAGTTTATAACAAAGAGAATGAACGCGTTATGGTGAATGGTTGGGCTGATTTGGCTCCTGCTGCCGTGAACTCGGAACTTCAACTGACTGTAAATGAAAATGCTATAAATATCAAGAGTAATGTAAAAGTTTCTAATGGTGAATATGCTGCTGGACTTTTTATTAATGACGTTAAGAAGCCCGAAAATGTCTATGGTGCTTCCGTTGATGCCCAAATAGCTGAAGAAATGGTGAAATTAAATGTTTTAAGTAAATTGGGTAAATGGCAAGCTGACTGTCAAAATGCTTTGGAATTTGTTAAACAAGAGGGTAAACAACCCATAGCGTCCAGTAAATTTTCTTCTTCCTTAAGTGTGCAGCATAAACAGAAAAATGTGTGTTCTTTGAAAATTCAAGGACTTACTGAAGGAGACAACAAATTTGAAGTTGATGTTGAGGCTTTGTCGGGAAAGAATTTAGCTTCTGCATTAGTTAAATACCAAGCTAATCAAAAAACCGTAAATGATTATCAATTATCCATCAATGCCAAGCTTAACCAACATTTTGTGGATATCAATTCCAAATGTGATATAGTTCAAAATCATTTTGTATTAGATAATGTAGTTACCACCAGCTGGGGATCTGCTTTAACTCTAAAAGGAGAATTAGGTCAACGCTTTACCCCTCAAGATATTTATATTGATATGCAGGGTTCTGTGCAGCTTAGTTCCAAAGATAAAGCTTCCCAATGGCTTTTAAAAATCATAGGAGCTCCAGAGAAAACCAATTCCGAATTTAAGGTTTCTCGAGATAATTCTGAATTAATAAAACTTGTTTGTGAAACCCAACATCCTCAAGATAAAATTACATCCGGCAAGGTAAATTTGGTACTCAAGAATATATTATTGGCAAAAGGTGATTTTAAACTAAATAAAAATGGCAAGGGTGAAATAACCGCTGTAGTGGATACTCTGAAGACCGAACCTAAACACAAAATTGATTTTAACTCTAAGTTCTTTATACAACATCCTAAATATGAAGTAGAAGCCAATATTGGTTTAGACGGTCAGCCAAAGCTCCAATTTAAAACGGAAAACATTATGGATAAATTAAAATTTAATACCAAAAATATAGTGCAATTGAATGAGAAAAAGGTTGCCTTTGATGCAAACGGTTTAATTAAAGGAGACTGGCGTTTGAATGGTGAATTGCAAGGATCTTTTACAGCCACTTGCCCTGAAGGACGTGTATTGACAGGAACATTGAAACGTAAACTCAATACCAACGCAAAAACTGGCATGGCACAGGGCAATATGGAGGTGGAATTGCTGGATCAATTACCAAATGGTGGTCAAAGACGTTCGTTGGCTTTAACCGGTAAAATAGAAAAACTAAATGTTAAATCTAAGGAGTTTTCTACAGTTTCTCATCTCACATATACCAATTTCGAAAACCAAGTAATGGATGTAAATTGGCATTTAAAAAAATTACCAAAAAATCAAAATAAAATGATAGATTTTGGTTGCAGTGTTAAAGGAGACTTGATTAAATCCCCCTTAGATGTTTCTTTAGAAGTGGAGGAATATTCCCAACAACATGCCGCTTTTAAAATACAAGGCAGATATGGTGATCAAATCAATGGTAATTTAAATGGCAACTACAATTTAGGAGAACGTGCTCAAGCTTTAAAATACGAACTGAATTCTCATCTAGAAATGCCTCAAACATCCTTTAAAACTGTCGAATTCACTTGCAAAGGTCAATTGTTGGAACCCGAGAGCAAAAATGGTAACTACTTATATGAGTTCCAGCTAGACGAAAAAGCCGGTAATGAACAGTTTGTTAAATTGAATGTTAATGTCAAGAGTTCTGAAAAAACTGGAGTCTATAATATCAACCTTCATACCCACAAAATGTTACATCCGTTGGAAATTGATGGTTCCTATAGCAATGAAATGCCCAACTCTTTAGATCACGAAAATAATCAAGGTTCTGGAAAATATCAGTTTAATTTTAAATATGGCGATAAATTTGTTAAATCGAGCAATGTATTGACCTTTAAGGGTCAAGAATTACTGGAAAATCACTTCATAATGACCTCCAGTTTTGAACAAGCCAAAGATATTGAAGTGGTTATTAAAGGTAAATTATTGGATCAGGAAGTGTACCAGCTTAATGTTTTAGGGAAGCTTAATGAACATTCGTATAACCTTGATACAAATGTGTATCGTTCCCAGCATAAAAAGGGATTTGATCTTTCCATGACCCTTCCCCAGGGGCCTCCAATACAAATGGTGTTTGTGTTTGAAGTTATGGGTAAACGCAAGGCTAAAATTATTTCCGAGATAAACAATATTTTCAATTTAGACTTTAAATTCCAAGGAGAAGCTGCCTACAATAATATTGATGATTTCTACTTACTGGCCCAATGGAATTCCAACAAACTCCATCTAGATAACTATGATTTGGATGTGAGAACCCAAGGAAAAACCTTGTCTTTGTTACTGAAAAATGCTCATGAAGAAATTTTCTCGGGTACAGCTTCTTGTGCACTTAAAAAAGAAAATAACAAAAATATTTTGGAGGGTCAAGGTCAAATCAGATACAAGGGAATAACACAAAATACCAATTTCCGTTTGACACGACAAGTATATGAAATGGCCACCGATAAAGAGATCGGATTCTCATATAACTTTAATGGAAACTTCGGCAGCAAGAATGGCGTTTCCACTTTTAAGATAACTAACAAGGATTTCAACATTAAGCTGTCCATATGTGAAGAAAAAAAACAATGCACTAATGTACAAATTTTGGCCTCAAATGATTTTTCACAAGATGAGTCATCAGTTAGTTCCGTGTTAATCTTAATGGATTTGCGTGAACTTGGATTCCCCTACGAATTTGAATTGCAATCAAAAAATGTTCGTGAGGGCTTTAAATTCCAATATATGTTAGATTCCAGCATTAACTCCAATAACAACCTTAAATACAATCTACTAACAAATATACAACCTACAAGTGCTAAAATACAAATAAAACTTCCATCGCGAGAAATACTTTTGGAAGCTCATCAAAAATACCCTGCCAACAATCAAATATTTGGTCATTATGAAAACTCTTTAGCCTTCTTTATTGACAAAACCAACAAACCTCAAGATGTTACCCGATTCCTGGCTCAGGCAGATCTTACTGGACAAGAAAAGGTAGCCGTTAACCTAAAGGGTCTTATAAAATTGGAACATCCTACCATACGCCCATTAATTATCAAAGGAAAGTTAGACGCCAATCGTGATCACCACACCATAAATACCGAATTAATTTTCGATATATTCAAATTACCCGAACAACAAATTGTTGCCTCCACTAATTTGCAAAACATTAAGACCCAGCAAGGCTTCAACTTAACTTCCACCCAAAACATACGCTCTTCCGGCCTTGAATTTGACTACACTCTTAATAGCCATATTGGTCTTAATACTCAACAGTATGAATTTAGTTCTGGTGCCGATCTTAATCTTGGTAGTTCGGACCTAAAAGTCTCAGCATTTTTATATGGCAACAAAGAACATGCTGAACTTCTAGTACGCTCCCTCAATGAAGAAATCCTAAAAGTACAAGCCGACTATAATAAACAAAAGAAACTAGCAAAATTCAATGCTAAACTCCAAGCTTTAGGCAAAAAACCAGTAGAAATTAATGCCGAAATTTTGCCCAGCATGGCTAAAATTAATGTAAATCGTGAAGGCCTCTTAAATGCACAGGGTGAAATAAAATTGGGTAAAGAATTAAAATTCGTTGTGGAAGGAGCTAACAAAGAATTAATAAATGGCCGCGTTGGATTGGATTCTGCTAATTTCTTGCGTACCAATTACAATGCCAATGAAGAAAATATTAAAGAGTTCATGGTAAGTCATGTTAAACTATTTTAAAAGGTTTGTAAAAATTAAATTTTGTTTCTTTTAGAATATTGTTGAAAACGAATTGAAAAAAGAATCAGAAGTATCCGTTGAACTCAAAACACAGTTGGAAAAAATTAAGCAAACTTTGGAACACCAAGTCCAATTGTCTAAAGATAGTACTCCAGATTTTAGTCAACTGAAGAATAGCTATGAAGTAAATTTCAATGAAATTGTTAAGGAACTCGAAGTGGATCCAGCCATGAAACAAATCTCACAGAACCTGTAAGTGTGCTTTGTTTATTTTAAACAGAATCATTTTTTGTATTTATAATATTTGTATTTTTTTTTTCTCAGGCAAACTTTATATGCTAAGCTTGCGAAATTGTGTGGTGAATTTTCCAAATTGTGGTCCGAATTTTATGAGAATTTACATAAATCTTTCGTAGCTGTTTACGAAAATTATCAAATGATTGTTAAAGAATCCTTGTTGCCAGCATGGGAAGAGTTTTCGGCTAATTTATCCAAAATTTTCAATGAATTCCGCTCGAATCTTTTTAATTTGTTATCGAGATTGTTTACGTCCACTTTGGAGATGTTTAAGGATTATGAGCCTATTTTTAAAAATTATGCAAAAATCATGGCAGACAATTTGAAGCCATTTAATGAAGGCGTTCAGGAATTATACAAGACTTTGTTAACTGCTTTTGAGGAACTGGTAAATGAGTGGTTGGAATATTGGTCTAAATTGCCTTCATTTGATGCTATACAAGCTGATATTAAAGAGAAGTTACAGAACTTACAATTAGCCGAAAAATCGCTGGAATTTATTAATCACGTTTTCGAACAATTGACTGTTTTGCCTTTAACCAGAGAGACCAGTGAATTCTTGCAAAAAGCACATGAGTATATTGAGGCCAAACTTAAGCACCAACAAGTTGATGATGAAAAACTAGTAGACGATTTGGTCAAGTTGTTTGTGAAGGCTTTGCGATCTGTATGGGCTAGCCTTGAGCTTGCAGCCCCTACTGGCGCCAGTGTAACCAGCTTTTCTTTAAGCGATTTGTTTGCGAATGCCCCTGCTGTATCGTCAGATGTGTTTGGCGAATTACCGGCTTTATTAAGCTTTCGTTCTAGTGTTTTGAATTACTTATTAAATGAAGATTGGGAAAATTGGTGGACTCAGGAGGATTTGAGATCCTGGCTGTACTATGATGATTTTAAACTTAAAGGTCATGTTGTGGATGGTCGCCATGTATTTACATTCGATGGAGAACATTTTAATTTCTTAGGAAGCTGTAAATATATTTTGGCCCAGGATTCCCACGACAATAACTTCACTGTTATTGCTCAGATAAATAACGGCAAAATGAAATCTATTTACTTAACCGATCGCGAGGGTCAATTCATGGAAATTAACGATTCTGGAGTATTAAAATTGAATGGTAGTCCTGTGGAATATCCACAACATGTAAATGGTCTACATGCCTGGCGTTTGTACTACACTGTGCACATGATTTCTGAATATGGAGTCCATATTACCTGTACCAGTGATCTTAAAATTTGTCATGTAGATGTAGATGGTTTTTATACCAGTAAAATGCGTGGATTATTGGGAAATGGTAATGCCGAGCCCTATGATGATTTCATACAAATCGACGGCATAGTGGCACAGGATGCCGCCACCTTCGTTAATGGTTATGGCTTAAGCAAATGTAGTCCAGCCACTGTTGATCCTCAAACCCAAGGCAGCAACCTCCAACATTCAGAAATTTGTAATGAACTATTTGGTTACGAATCATCTTTGGCAGTAGGTTATCTTTTTATAAACCCTAAACCCTATCGCACGGCCTGTGAACAAGCTGTCTCTATTGCACCAGAAAAAGATGAAGAAACCGCCGTTTGTTCAATTGCCACAGCCTATGCTTCGGCCTTGAAGCTCGAAGATATATTTGTGTTGCTACCTAAGAAGTGCCTTAAATGTTCAGGTCCCGTAGGTCAAAGAGAACTAGCCGAAGAGTTCACTCTAAAAGTACCTACTAACAAAGCCGATCTGGTGTTTGTGGTAGACATGGACGTTGAGCCAACAATCATGAATAACTTAGTAGCCCCCACTATTACTGAAGTACGTGAAACCCTAAAGACTCGAGGTTTTACCGATGTCCAAATAGCTGTTATAGCCTATAGTGCTAACCAACGTTATCCAGCTCTCTTGACCAGTGACAATGGTAAACTTAACTATCAAGGCAATTTGGCCGATGTAAAATTAAATGGACCTAAGCCCGAATTCGAAACCAATATACCTCAAATGATCAGCGAAAAGAAGGTACTCGATATATTCGATTTAATTGAAAGCATCATCAAGAGCATAGTAGCCCAACCCGATGAATTAGCCTTCCGTCATGCCTTAAACTATCCATTCCGGGCTGGAGCTGCCAAGAGCATAATTGCAGTTCGCAGCAATAATTTAGAGTATGATAATATGGTAAGTAAAAAAAAATTTTAAATATAAATAACAATAAATAAAAAAAAAATCCAATTTTCAATTCCAGTTGAAATTTGTACGTGCTCATATTCTCGGTGCTGTAACTCAATTTGATGCTGCTCTATTGCACGTAATTGCTCCTGTCAAGGATATGTCATTGGAAGGTGTAGCAACAGAAAAGTTAATAGGTAGGAACTACGTACATATGTACATA
The DNA here is from genome assembly GCA_930367215.1 of Pollenia angustigena. NCBI lineage: Eukaryota > Metazoa > Arthropoda > Insecta > Diptera > Polleniidae > Pollenia > Pollenia angustigena. The sequence continues at coordinate 17,323,606 of OV884061.1, read as the reverse complement.
CATAAGTGTTTATCATTAATGAATTCTCAATATTTTTCCATTTTATTGGACAAAAATAAACATATTTCATTTGCTTAATTAATTAGGTTTCAATTCCCGTTTGGTGGCCACTTTGGATGGCAAGGACGCCAGGAAACGTGCCAAATTGCAATTCCATAATGACATGGGTATTGACTTTGTTCTCAACAATGGCGGTTGGGTATTTGCCACACAAAACTTTGAACAACTGAAACCCCAAGAACAAAAGAAGGCTCTTAATCAAATCACCAATTCCCTAGCCGATACACTTTTCAAAACAGAAATTGTAACCGATTGCCGCTGCTTGCCCGTTCACGGCATTCATGCCCAACATAAATGTGTCATTAAATCTTCTAACTTTGTGCCAAATAAAAAAGTCAAGGCATAATCCAAAAAAAAAAAAAAAAAACGATGACGATGATGAAATTAAACAAAAAAAAATCGATTTATTTATTAAATTGATTTTATGATTTTTTTTTGTGAAACGAACAAAAAGCAACAATATAGTTTTGTAAATAAACATATTTTTTATAAATAAAATTTTATAATGGACAAGTTTTTAATGGTTAAAAGGATCGATCTACAATATTTATTAGAATATACTTGGGTGCAAACAGTGATGCCAAATGTAGGGAATTTTCCCTTTTTGTGATTTTTTCGAAAAATTTCATGCGTAGGGAAAAAAGGACAGATTTTTTTTTAAGGCAAATGTAGGGAATTTTTAAAATTATATCTCATTTTCAATATATTATCTAAAAATACGTAAATATTCATCTAATTTTCATTCAAAAATGAAAATTTTTCATATCGAGCCCTAACCGCGAAAATAACGTAAGCGAAATGATTTTCAATTTTCGTTTTTTTAACCAATGACTTTATCGGCAACACTTGCATCATCTCCTAAAATGTCATGGTCACATAAGGTACCGTTACGATTTTATAGCAAGAACAATTGAAGCACAGCCGCGAATAACGTTTTAAGTTACAAAATAATAATTTTTCAGGAGAGCAAAAAAACGTTTTTTGACAAGCAGCATTATTTGTTTTAAAAATTTTTTTTTTCTATTATTTAAAATAGTGATAATAAAAACTTAATGCAAAAGGCTTTTAAAACATTATTCCGCACTGCAAAACCATTTCGGTTTCATCATTATGTTAGTAACTTGCAATGTTCTTCCACTCGCTGACACTTTGTACGCCATTTTGAAGGCGTTAAGGTGCATAGTTTTGGTTGATTTGATGTTTAAACTGTGTAAGAGAGTAAAGTCAACGTTTATCTGCAAAAAAACAGTTTTTGCAAAATGTGGCGTTTACAACGTTTTTCGCGGCTGTGCTTCAATTTTATTGTAAGCGACAAATTTCATACAAAATTTATATGAAATAAAATAAAAAAGCTCTTTCCTGTTAAATTTGATTTTTGGCGCTTAAGTTATTTTCGCGGTTAGGAGTCGATATGCAATTACATTTTAGTATAAATGTAGTATTTTTTTAAATAAATCATACACTATGAGTCTTTACAGCCTGGCAATCCATATATTAAAACCATGTACCCAAATATATAATTAAGTGGCAACCTATTTTTGCGTTCGCGCATTGCGAACTATTCTCTTATTTTTGCTATTTGCATTCACACTCACATACTCTAAAATGTATGCGAATATTAAAAGCGAACATCAAATAAATGAAATTTCTGCATAGAAATTTATTTGTAACACAATCACACCTTCCAAGCTATGAGAAATAAAAATATACAATTTCGAATGTTTAAAAAATTTTAAATGAAAACTTTTAAAGATATGACATGATTAACTTTTAAAAGGAAAGTTTTTTCTTTAATTTTACAGAGCCCCCTTTTATTTGGTACCAATTATATACCTTTGTTAAAAAAATTATTAAAAATTAGTATTCTTGAAAACTATTAAGCTCTTAAAAAATGAACAAAAGATAAGGAAATGATAAATCAAATACGAAGTTTGACTCTGTTTTGTTCTAGTTTAAAGGATTTATAGAGCGTTTCTGTCAAAAAGAAAAAAATAAGTTTTTCACAGTGTTATTTTTGAAATTAATTGTTTTTTTTTTTAAATAAATTTTATTATAATAAATATGTACAAAATGTTAACAAAATAAATATGTATTTGTTTGCCTGTCGCTAAAAACAATACATTTGTAACGTTGGGAAAAGTGTAGGGAAATTTTTTTGGTTGTAGGGAGAAAATGGATTTTTTTTGCACACGTAGGGATTTTTTGAAATTTTTCCTGGCATCACTGGTGCAAAAATAATTTAAAATTAAAGTATATGTAGTTAGAATTAAAGGAAATTTTGATAAAAGCTTCTCCCTATCCCATGGTTAATAGATCTCCCGATAAATTTAATTATTTGAAATTTCCGGGAAATTAAAATAAAAAAAAAATAAAAACAACTTTTCAAGACAATACCCAATTTAAGACCCATGGGTGATCATGTTCTGACAAAATATGGGTGGGATTGGACAAGTGGGCGTGGCACTTCCCATACAAAGACATACATTTCTGTATATATTAGGGTATTCATTTAATCGGGCTTTTGCTTTAATCGGTTAATCGCTCGTTTAATTTATCTAGGTTTTGGTTTAATCAGTTAATAAAACTATGGAACATTTTTGGGATTATTGTCTGGGGGGTGAGAAATTCCAAGTCAGGGTGATGGTACTAGGTCAGTATAGTAAAACCCTCAAAGGGTTTGGCGTTCGTATGTGTCAGTTTTTTTTTATGACATTTTAAATTTTTTCCTTATCTTGATGTTTTTTCGCTTAGTTGTAACATTTTGGCAAAAACGTAGTTTAACATAACTCGAGAACCACTTGTCCGATTTTGCTAAAACAAACTCAAAAAAATTTAGAATTACAATTTCTTTAATCCGTTCATATAACGTTTTTCTTTATAATCAACGGCTTTGCCGGTAAAAATAAATTTGTTGAGAAAAAAAAAATAATTTTTTGCCTAAAAATTAAAATTTTTTGCCTAAAAATTAAAATTTTTTTTTTTTTTAATTCATAAAAAATCCAAAACGGAAAAAAGGATCAAGTGTTATTAATTTCATGTAAAGTCACATAACCTATAAACAAAATGCGACATAGATCATAGAAATCGATTAACGCGTTCTGCTTTTGTTTACAATTAAGTGAAGGTATCCCATTTTGGCAAGAATATTGATATTTGTTTTTATTCCAAAAAGTGTCATTTATCGCCTTTTTTATAAATTTTCCCCAATAACTCCAGACTTCTGGCCATAAACTACTAAAAAAATTAAGTAAACATTTTTATAATTTTTTATTTTAATTTTATTTATTTATTTTTATTTATTTTAATAAATATTGCCTAGACTTTCTCGATGGTGGTTGTTCGGGACTAGTGGCATCGCATTCATCGCTATCATCAGTTTCTAAACCACACATAATGTCAATGTGTGACTCCACTGTTGGCCCTTCTGCATCTCCTGAAAATTCTTTATCATCAAGATCATCCTTGTCTTGCCAAACAAGCTTACTCCACCAGCAAATTTCCGCAATTATTGCACTCGGCGACTTTTTGCCTCTATATCTGTAATTTTTTGTTTTATTAAAATGATTTTGAAAAAATAAAAAATCAGTATTACCTCATTTCTAATGGCATAGCAACTTGATGATAGCGTTCACCTTGTTCATCAGATTCGGTAGCCAATTGTTTGCTGAAGTAGTCCAGATGATGATGTTAATAATGGATTTTCAAGGACATGTGGACACCAATTTCCGAGAATGCTTTTAACATCCTTGCGACAGAAACATCGTAGTTGTTAGAACGATGCTTTCCCAAAAAGCCTTCTATTACTTCTTTGATTGCCTGCCATGCATTCAATTCAGCGTCAATCAAAATATTGTTGAATGCGTCACTTTTAATCAGCTTTCGTATATCTGGACCATTTAGTACGCCTGATTGGAAAATTTTAATTTGTTAAGATGGAAAATCATGGGAAATGAATATGATATTATAACTTACCTTCTTTAATTTTACTTTTGCTGAGTCTCGGGTAAATTAGTTTCAAACACAAGAAAACTTCATCTCTTTTGGCGACAGTTTTGATAAAATTGTTAACAATTCCAAGTTTAATATGCAGTGGAGGCAGCAATATCTTCTCCTTCGGCACTAGAGGCTCACGAATAATATTGGCCGTTTGTAACCTGCTGTGCTCTCTGCGTTTCCATCCGTGGCATGCATATTGGTCACCGGAAAATCGTGTGTCCCAATCGCACAAAAAGCACATATATTTTATATAGCCGCTTTGAAGACCGCAAAGCATTGCTACAACTTTTAAATCGCAGAATATGCGCCACATATGTTTGGCGTAGTTAACCATTTTTAAAATATTTTCCAGTGCAGTGCAGTGTACTATAGGCGATTGGAACTGAAGGTTTTTTATTGGTCTAATGCAGTAAAACCGCCTTCAAGCTGAGTTTTGAACTGTCAATAAATAATCTCCAGTCATCTTCTTCATATTTTATTTCCATTGCGTCCATCAATTTTCCTACATCCGGGCAATATGCAGAAGTTTTTTCATCATTCACAAGGAATAAACTTTGGAGTGTTGCCTGACGACTTCGATAAGCTGTGACTTTCACACCGGGTGCCAACAAATTGTTTGATTTCAAAATGGAAGCCAGCTCTTCCGATTTATGCTGTGTTAATTCCAACGTGGCAACAATTGAATCAAGCTTATTTTGATTTATTAAAATTGGCTCATTGGATACTGATGGCTCATATGGGAGATCATCACGTGCATGATATGTCGGAGCAGTCGTAGAAGAGAAAATATCTGGGCTAGAAGCTTTTGGCGCAGGAATGTGGTCCGAATGAGGCAATGGTGTTGCGGCACTTGCAACACCAACGTAATTATACGATTTTCTTATCCTTTTTGCGGCACATGCATAGCAATTCAATGGATTGTGACCTTCGCCAGGATTAGTCCAAGTCATTGGGATACCGAATGGCATACTTTCACGTCTTCTATTTTTCCAATCCATTAGACGGTTGTAGCAGCTTTTACACACTATATTTGGTACCCAATTTTCGTTCACTATAACATTTTGGTTGAAGTACATCTCGTATGTTTGAACAAAATCAGTACTGAAATTTCCCCTTTTTTTATGTGTTGAGACATATTGACCACAGCAGTAGCAAAAGCTATTTACATCTGGCTTGCACAGTTCCATATTCTGTTCTCTTTTGTTCACTTTTAAAAAACTGGAGAAAAATCACTTTTACTGTTCGCGTTCGTCGGCACTTGTTGAATGACAAAAATCGATAAATGAACACCTATAAATACTACGTATTTTTCAATATTTTACTGTCAGGTACGTTCCAAAACATGAGCACTAATAGATGTGGGTGGAATTTCTGTAAAAAAAATCATACAGGTAGCCAACGGAAAACCCCAAATAATTAAAAAAGTGCACTTTCCTTTTTTCCTTTCAATTGTCCACGCACATTTATTACCGCTTATTACTTTGCTACCGCAATCATAAAAATCAAATAACCTTTTGTTTATTACTTTTTTTTTTTTTTTTTTGAATTCTAAGAATCATAAAAAAAGTCATAAATGTTTTTGCAAAGAATTTTGTGCATATCTCGAGCAAATTTTTGAAATGCATACCTTCACTTAATTGTTAAGAAAAGCGAAACGCGTTCATCGATTTTCATGATTTATGTCTAATTTATTTCATAGGTTATGCGACTTCACGTGAAAGTAATAGGACTTGAAACTTTTTTTACTGTTTTGGATTTTTTATGAATTAAAAATAAAAAATTTAAATTTTTTAGGTAAAAAATACTTTTTTTCTTCATACATTCATTTTTAACTTCGAAAGTGTTGCACATATAGGAAAACGGTATAGAAACAGATTAGAGAAATTGTAATTCTTAATTTTTCTAAATTTGTTTCATCAAAATCGGACAAGTGGTTCTCGAGTTATGTTAAACTACGTTTTTGCCAAAATGTTTCCACTAAGCGAAAAAACAAGATAAGGAAAAAATTTAAAATGTCATAAAAAAACTGACACATACGAACGCCAAACCCTTTGAGGGTTTTACTATACTGACCTAGTACCATCACCCTGACTTGGAATTTCTCACCCCCCAGATTGACTGTTGTACTGTGTTATCAAAGAAAATTTGTTCGAAATAGTCGAATCTCATGTCATTTTAACGATATTTATGCTCTATTATTAACAAACTTGCTTTTATGCGCGTTTTTAAAAAATTAATCATAATAATTTTTTATTAAGTTAAAACTTCAATAACAATTTGAAAACAATCCAGTAAATGTGAACTAAATTTTTAACAGGGTAACATTGCTTATCGTTTTGACATTTAGGGCATGCAAGTGCCAAATTTCCGCTCGCATGCAATTTTTGCTGCCCTGGAGCTGCCATTGCGAAAAATGTGAGTGTATTAGTAAAAAAGTGTGAGTGTATTGAGTTTTTCGAACTGGCAGTGGCATGTGTAAATGCTAGGTTATCAAAGATGTTGGAGAAATCGAAAGCTTCCCATAATGCAGATTATCCAATTTCTGAGTCACTTTTCTTAAGTCCTTTTAATCTTCCATTATGCCATAAAAGTCCTGTTTTAATTTTTTTAAATGATTTTCACTTCTAATTGTTTCGTTTAGATTTGCTGTTGTGTTACTATCGAGAGTTTCTTCTGTTGTCAGGTCATCATCTAACTCATCCTGACAAAACTCAGCACCTAAAATTCTGCAAAAAAGTTTATTTCCGAATTAAAGAAGAAAATTTATTGTATGAAAAAATATTTCTAAACACAACTTTTTTTGTACTTTGGTAACTTTTTTGGTGAACTTTGGTACGAAAATGTTAAAATTATACATGGTTGCGTTGTAGAATGCATTTAAAAAAGCGAGTGGCTTTGAAACTGATGTTTTGGAACGCACCCATAATTAGAAACACAAAAAAATATGGTTTACTACTACAAAAAATTCAAAATTTTGTTACTTCGACTGAAATTAACCTGTTTAATCGTTAATCGAAAAAAGCCAATTTTAAATTAAACGATCAGTTACATTTTGGACGATTAGGCGTGGCACTTCCCATTCAAAGACATTATAGATTTCTGTATATCTGGAGAACGGCAAGAACCAAAGTTTCCAAATTAGGTACAATCATCCTGGTTATAAGTTCACAACATTCGGCAAAATGTGGGTGGGATTGGGAAGTTGGCGTGGAGGAATATAGATGTATTTATATCCAAAGAAAAGTATTTATATAATTTTCTTCTTTTATCGCACCATGGTTAGGGGTATAAAAGATTCGGCATAGCCGAATATAGGACTCTTACTTGTTCTAAAATTATAAAAGCTGCGTTTCATTTCAAGATGAAAAACTGGAAAACAAAAGTATGGCAATCCTATCCGTTTATGAATACCGGAAGATAAAATAGAAGTAGCTTCGCAAATCTTATAGCTCATGTAAAAGATTTGAGAATGCCAACTGAGTGGCATTTTCATCCTACTGCAAACCTCAAAAGTGAGCATCACACTTAAAATTTTATAAATTGAAACATTTTCCTTGATCCATTTAATTTGTTTACATATTTTTCTCTTAATTACAACCCGCTTGACTGCTTTACACTTATAAATGTGTCATATATGTATTTCGTAAAAATTAAAATATCTAACAAAATTTTAAGCTTAATTGCACGAATGAATTTCTTGATTTTTTTATGTTTTGCTTGAAACTTTTTTTTTTTTATTTTGCTTAAAAACTAAAAATTTTTGGCTAACTATCATGAGTTATATTGCCAGGGTATCACACGGTTTGTTGGAGCCTCATCCACAAGTCCTCGATCGACCTAGACCTTCGTATAGGAAGGCGAAGAGCTTCCAGAATAAGCTCCAGAGTATATCTTGTCTCCACAGTAAAACGTCTGAGTTATTTCCTTGGTACTCCACCAGTAAAACGTCTGAGTTATATATGGTTCTCCACCAGCAGTGTTACCGTCGGATATTTTAAAAAAGTACCAAAAAAAGGGGATATCTACAAAAAAAAGTAGCACAAAAAAGAGGATTTTAAAAAAAATGGGCACATCTTTTAAAATTAAAATAAGTACACCACATTATGTATTTTTGACGTTATTTCTATTTATTATAATTTTAAGTGGTATAAAAACATAACAAAAAACATTGTATATTAATTATATACACTAAAAACAATTGATCGTTTTACAATAGACGTATGTATTAAAACGCAAATTGCTTAATTGAGCAAGATGTGCAATAAAGCGAAACACCCATGTGTGGATAGAAAATAAAACTCATGGTTCAAAGTGTGAAGTCGTCTGACCAGAGGAATAATAACGAAAAACCTGGAACATCACGATTTGCATTAATAAATACAGGAGCTGTGCCAAAAAGTACTAAAGTGCAAACAGGCATGGACAGATATATTACAATAACTAAGAGAAAGGCTAGCCCTAGGTCCACCCAACAGGAACGCATGGCCAAACAATACAAAGGCTCTAACGTAGTCTCTTTGCCAACAAATGGTAACAGATTCTCTGTACTATCCATACCTGACGATGAAGAAGCAGAATCAGCACATGGAACAGCCACTAAAGAAGTTAAACCGCCCCCTATCTATCTGCGGGAGCAAACATCAAATAGCAGAGTCAACATGTTGATTCAACTGGTAGGTAAGAATAATTTCTACGTCGTTTCTATACGACGCGGGCAAATTCAAGAAACCAAAATTCAAGCCAGTACAGAAACGAACTTTCGTATTATATCAAGACACCTGGACGCAGAAAATAAAAGTTACTATACATATCAATTAAAAAGTGCTAAGGGATTGATTATTGTCATAAAAGGCATAGATAGTTCTGTTCCTACAGAGGAAATAAAATCTGCCATAGAGCTAGAGGGGTATGAGGTAAAATCTGTTCATAATATTTTGAACAGGAATAAAGTTCCTCAACCAATGCACCGCGTTGAAATATCGTTTGATTCATCGGTTCTCAAAACCAAAAATTCAGTTCATCCCATATACAACTTGCGCTACCTACTCAACAGAAAAATAACTGTTGAGGAGCCATTAAAACGAAAGGGTCCCTCCCAATGCACAAACTGTCATGAATATGGGCATACAAAATCATATTGTAAATTGCCTCACGTATGTGTGGTTTGTGGCGACGCTCATAAAACCGCCGAATGTAATCGTTCTAAAGCTGACCCGAATGTTAAGAAATGCAGCAACTGTGGCGAAAATCACACGGCAAACTATAGGGGTTATAGAGTCTTCTTGCATTTAAAAAAACCTGCTTTAGTTCAAAAATATACTCACTCCCAATATGGTCCGTCACATGCGCCCAGCCAAGCCGCTGGCTCAATTGCTAGTACTTCACAAACAAACAATCAAAACCAATCATATGCCCAAGTCTTAAAAGGAAACCCTAATGCGAAAAATCCCCCGAGTACTTCTAACGCAAAGCAACCTCCAAACGCTAATGTTCCTAGGCAAGGTCTACAAATGCCTTCTGGAAATATGCCTACCTCAATTGAAAATTTAATCAAACTATGAATAACTTCATGACCACTATGCAGAACATGTTTCAGGAAATGATGCGAAACCAGAACATGCTCCTGCAAGTTCTACTCAACAAAAAATGAACCAGTTAAAAATATGTTTCTGGAATGCAAACGGGTTATCCCAACATAAACACGAAGTTGAAAACTTTCTTCATAGGCATGAAATCGACGTACTTCTTGTCTCTGAAACACACTTTACTCATAAAAACTGCTTTAGGGTAAATGGATACCTTACGTATGACACAAAACATCCCAGCGGACGAGCTTGTGGTGGCACAGCCATAATTGTGCACGAACACATCAGACACTTACCATTGCCAGGGTACGAAGAAGATTGTATCCAGGCCACATCTATAAATCTTACTGATTTCAATCTAACGTTAACATCCGTTTATTGTCCCCCGAGGCACAAAATTGTAAACGATAAATTTCTCAACTTCTTCTCCACATTGGGCCAGAAATTCATTGCTGCTGGCGACTACAACGCTAAACATACATATTGGGGCTCCAGACTTATTAGTCCTAGAGGTAATCAGCTATACAATACCGTAACTGCAAATAATTTTGATGTGGTATCGAGTGGTGAGCCTACCTATTGGCCAACCCACTTCAATAAGCTAACAGACCTTATTGACTTTGCTGTAATTAAAAACATCAAGCGCGATCAGGTACTAGTTAGTTCCTCCTATGATCTTTCGTCTGATCATTCACCTTCAATCCTCATTTTAAAAGGTAACTCTGACGCTGCAGCTGCAAACTTTATTTCCTTTCCAAACAGAAACACAAATTGGTTAAAGTATAAAATGTATGTGAACTCTCACCTATCACAGTGCATTCCCCTAAAAAATTCATCTGACATCCAAATAGCTGTCGACCGATTTACAGAAGTCTTGGATACTGCAGCAAGAAATGCAACCCCAATCAAGCGGACAATTAAACGTGCTCCTTACAATACATCGACGGATATAGAGACCCTTATCAGAGAAAAAAGGAAGTTAAGAAGACAATGGCAAAACAGTCGTTCCCCAACCACTAAGGCCCAACTACAATTATGCCTGACCACTCTTCGCAACAAATTGAGACAGAACCACGAGTCCGCAATAGAAGGCTATCTAAACAACCTAGCGCCACAAAAAACTCCAATTATAGCTTATGGAAGGCTGTACGGCATATGAAATGCCCTATAACCCAAGAATCTCCATTAAGACTGGAAAACCGCACTTGGGCCAAAAACACACATGAAAAATTAAACGCTTTCGCGGGCCATCTTGAGAAAGTTTTCACGCCACATGATGCACATACTTGTTCCTGTCGTCCAATCATTCCTGATAAGGTAAACCATCCATTAAAATTTAACATAACTCAAGTAAAATCTGCAATAGAAAAAGTGAATATTAGAAAATCTCCCGGACCTGACCGCATCACAGGGTCAATGATAAGAAACCTACCATCGTCTGCTTCCAGAATCTTGCTGCTCATTTTTAATGCTATATTAAGAGTCGGATACTTCCCATCCTCATGGAAGAGGTCTATAATTGTTATGATTCCCAAGCCAGGAAAAGATGCTAGCCAGGTTGCGTCGTACAGACCGATAAGCTTATTGTCAATCCTATCGAAGCTTTTCGAAAAAATATTCGTTTTAAGTATAACTCCTCATCTAAATGAACACGACATCATCCCGGATCACCAGTTCGGATTCAGAGCGAAACATGGTACAATAGAACAAGTGCATAGAATTGTCACCCTTATTAGATCGGCGTTTGAGAAAAAGCACTGTTTATAGACATTTCCCAAGCTTTTGACAAAGTTTGGCATGATGGGCTACTCATCAAAATAACACGAATGCTTCCTCAAAACACTCACAAGCTTCTGGAGAGCTATCTAACAGGCAGAACATTCATAGTAAGGTCGCAAGATAAATACTCCCCCCTCAAGAAAATTACTGCTGGTGTCCCCCAAGGCAGCATATTAGGACCGCTTCTATATATAATATACACAGCGGATATGCCAACAAACCTGAGCACGCATACCTCTACATTTGCAGACGACACAGCATTTACAAGCGTTAACCATGACCCAAAAGTCGCATCGCAAAATCTGCAGTCCCACATCAATGAACTAGAGGCCTGGCTAGAAAAATGGAGAATAAAGGTTAACCCGGCTAAATGTGCTCACTTAACTTTCACGCTCAGAAGACAAACGTGCCCAGCTGTAAAAATAAATAACATCACTGTTCCGGTAGAAAACCATGTTAAGTACTTGGGAATTCATATAGATAGACGCTTGACCTGGTCGCGTCATATTGAAGCGAAAATAACGGCTATGAAACTTAAAGCAGCTCAACTACATTGGCTTCTCGGTCGAAACTCAAACTTGTCCTTAGACAACAAAATTCTCTTATACAAGTCCATCATAAAACCAATATGGACATATGGCATCCAATTATGGGGTACTGCATGCGCATCTAACATCCAAAAGCTTCAAAGAAGACAGTCTAGAATATTACGACAAATTGTCTGCGCCCCATGGTATATACGTAATGATATTATCCACAGAGATCTCAACGTCCCCACTATCCAGGAGGAAATTAAAAAATATTCAATAAGTTACATCGATAAACTAATGGTCCACCCTAACTACCTCGCTCGGGGTTTGCTTCAGTTCGAAGGTCACCAGAGGCTAAAAAGAACCGATACTTTGAGCCTCTAGAAGACATTTTTAAAATTTGAATACAGCAGTTAGTGGTTACACTGGTAACAACTAATAAACAACAAGTAGAATTAAGATTTGAATACATATTGTAGATTTCGATAAGAAAGATTCAATAATAAAAATAAATTTAAAAAAAAAAAAAAATTTCTTTATATAATAAGTTAAAAAATGGTTTAGGTTTTTTAAAACAGAATAAAAATCAGGAACGATTATCGTACAATCTTTCTTGCCGCAAAATAATTTGTTTACGTTTGTGGAGCAAAAACACATTAAGTAGACGGAAACAATTAACCGAAGCAATTGCTCTTGTTTTTCGCAATGCGGTCTTATTTTGCGAAATAATTAAGCGGGTGACGCAATTAAACGGAACTCAATTAAACGGGTATTTTTACGTAGACAGTTAAACTGAATGATTTCGTTACATGATTTTAAGTGCAATAAAACGGGACACTCAATTAAGCGGGGATCAATTAACCGAAAATAGCTGTATCTGATAAATGTGACGTGGTGGGAGAAAACTGCGCTCATACGGCTTAAGCGTTCCAAAAAATATAAGAATCAGTTGGAATCGATAAACAAACGTTTTCAATATCGTCTTGTGTTATTTATTAATGGTCAGTTTCATACAAATTTTTTTACAATTAATTGTTCTTAAAACGACTTCTATACTTTCGTAAAGTGTATTCACTTGAACCCCAATCTTCAAGGCTAGTATCTAACAAATTTAAAGATAAAAGCATGGATTCGCAAGTATTTTTTTTTTTAACCTACATATTTGTTACTTTATTTTTGATTAAAGCTAACTTAGTTAAAACAAGCTCAGCAGAAGAAGAGATCAATTTGTACAAGTTTAAATATATATACAGGTATACTCATCAAATCTATTTTTCAATATTCCAATTTCACGCCAAAAATCTTCAGCATTTGAAATTTTAAATAAGTGTTCATAATTCGCGTCATTTACTTTACTCTCTAGAAGTTTAAATTCAAGTATAAATGCATCTGGGTCAGTTATAATATCTTTAAACTCTGAAACTTATTCGAAATAGTTTATATCTTCATTAGACACTATAAATAATGGGTCTAAATACTTCAATATATTGAGCTTTTTGTTTTTTATATCAATTCTTGTTATCAATTATTTACACAATTTTTGATTTTTAATGTCAATTACACAAATTTTAGAAAAGTTTTCGGCACACAACAGTTCGGTTTCTGCTTTACGAACAATATATATATGCGAGATATCTTTACCCCCTTATTCATAATAAAACAAGTTAGAGTGCTATATTCGGCTGTGCCGAATCTTTGATACCCTCCACCGACAGTTCGAATGTTTAGGAGTAATATCTGTAAAATGTTATGTTTTAGGCGACTAAACTGTTTTCCGGTAGTAGGGTTTATATCGGGCCTAGGGTAAATTATAGACCGATCGTCACGAAATTTCACAGTGTTATTTCTAGTCCTTTAAAACTGTGACGTACCAATTTCTGTTATGATAGCATTATTAATTATGGTTTTAGGTGTACTAAACTGTTTTCCGGGTGTAGGGTTTCTATGGGACCTAGGGTAAATTATGTACCGATCTTCACGAAATTTCACAGTATCATTTATATTCCTATAAAACTGTGACTTACCAAATTTTGTTACGCTAGCGTTATTTTTTACGGTTTTAGGCGTACTAAACTGTTTTCCGGTAGTAGTGTTTATATGGGGATTAGGGTAAATTATGGACGGATCTTCACGAAATTTAACAGCATGATTTCCAGTCAAATAAAACAAATTTTTGCAAAATCTTATCTCATTCCGTGCCTTGTTCCAGCATTTATGTTATTTTTTGTAACAAAATTATCAATTTTTTTAGGTGGTGGTTCCACATTTTGATTCATAGCTCTGGTCCTACTAAACCGATTTTGCTGGATTTCAATCCCAAACTGCTTAGGATAACTACAAGCAATTTGGCACCAAGTTTGTTAATTTCTTTTGAGTTGTTCGAAAGTGAGCGTGTTTTCAACAGACGGACATGGCTAAATCGACTTAGAATTACTCAAGGACCCAGAATATATATACTTTATGGGGTCTGAGATGAATAATAAAAAAGTTTCACACGGAATGACAAACTTAATATACCCTCTTCACAACTAATTGTGGTGGAGGGTATAAAAAGCAGGTTAATAGAAAGTTTATTCAACCGATTTTCAGCTAACCACGAAAATTTCATATTAACTTGATTACATATACATATGTATATTAAAACAGTTTTACTTATCAAAGCTGGGAGTTATAATAAAACAGAAAGAAAAAAAGTATCTTTTCCTAACGGGAAAAGTATCAAAAAAGTGGCAAGAATAACAAAAAGTACCATATTTGGGTGCATTTTGTAAAAGTGGCCAAATAGTATCCAAGCACTCGAAAAAGTGGCAAAATGCCACTTTAGTGGCACCAACGGTAACGCTGTCCACCAGTCACATGAGTTTTTTGTCCCTTAAAAAATAATGACAAAAAGCGCGAGCTGCTTATCCACTCAGAGCAGTTTTACGAGTGGCTTGAAACTTGAGAATTCTGTTAAATGCGTTAGTAACACAAAAACCCAAAGTTCGTTAAAATGCACCAATAACCAAGGTTGCCAACCCGACAGTTCAAAAAAAGGCTAGAATTGAAATTAAAAATGGCTAGAAATGGCTAGATTTTTAAAAGGATTAAAAATTGCATTATTAAACCCAGGAATCAATTTATCTTAATTAAAGAACCTACTTTAATAAAAAAAATGTTTGTCTATCTGGCCTAGAAATGGTTTTGGGGTCTGTTACATACACGTAACAGTGAGCAGTACATACAATTTTGGACCTTGCATTTTTTAAAGAAAACTTATATTTAATATAATCAGTACTTAACAAAAGCTTCCATTTGTTACATAAAAGCAGCGTTTAAAAAACTGCAGTCAAAATAGAAAAACTGCCATTTCTTCCACCTCTTCATTTCTCATTAGCCAAAAAAAAAACTGCTGCTTTTACTCCTGATTCATTAAATATGTCAAACAAACATAACAAGGGAAAAGTGGTTCACAAATTTTCGTTTTTTGTTCGACAGTTTTTGGTTTCGACTGCAGTTTTTTAAACCCTGCATAAAATGTAACAGTAACTATTTTTTTCTAATTTATTGCGTTTTAAACAAAATAAGATAAAAAGATGTTTTCAGATTTTATCATCATCTTGTTGTTTTTTATTATTTTGTATACGACGAAATATCGTATAAAAACAATTTCTATAAATAAAATCCGAAACCATTAAATTTTAAGATCGCTTTCCTTTGAACAATAATCTCTCTTTGAAGGAACTGAGCATAATCTGTAACAATTATGGCTAATAAATCAATGAATGTTTTAAGGTTGGTTAAATTGAACTAAACTTAAATTTATATGTAGCTTAAACTTAACAGCTGAAAAGCAAAACAAAATAGTGTGGCAGCACTACGATGAATGTTGTCATATGGTTTGTAATGGTAGTTTAAACGCCCAATTTTATGCGTTTAAAGAAGGTTTAAAGACCCAAATACATTGGTCAAATTCCCATCCAGCATTAAGGTTGTATTAGTGAAAATGAGTTTGTATGTGTGACACCGACGATGCTTGATGGAAAATCTAAAAATTTAGATATTTAGCATGCTTGACGAGTGATTTTGATGAATATATTGGCGTTACTCTTCAAGCACACACACACTTTAAACGTGATTTCAAACCGAACAGACGCACAGAGGAGTATTTGGCCTGAAAAGCTGGCCAAAAAGGCAAAACTGAATTTTAAGAAATCTTAAGAACTAAGAACGCAGCTCGACAGACAACAATATTTTACATTATATTGTAAATTTTAAAGACTTTTAGTTGTGATTTGTAGCTCTGAGACCCTGCTAGTCAGGAAAGTGAAGAAAATTATATGAGATTTAAATGTTTTTTTCGGTTTCTGGATGTTTATATGATATTTTTTTGCGGCTAAACGAATAAAGGTTTAACAAAGATTATTTTTTTCGCTGAAAGGTTTGATCAAAAGCTATTTAAAAAAGAAAAAAAATTTAAAATATGTTGAATATTCATGTTGAAACAATTCGTTCAAAAGCTAAAAAAACAAATTATACACTTTTTTTTGCAAAAAAAGGAAAAGAAGAGGTTTTTAAAAGTGAGGTTAGCATGTCTACGAATTATGTTTGATACCACAATAAAATTTGGATTTGCGCCTTTATTTTTGACGATTTTTTTGAATTTTCACATTTCTTCTATTTTTGCTCATCGGGCACTTTTTCTTATACCTTTATATCGTCATAAACTTTTATTTTTTTTTGAATTATTGATTTCAACTGTTATTCACATCACTTTTAACACTTCACAATATTAATACCTGCCTATATGTAATTATAAATTGCAAAAATTCTTAATTATCCATAATAGTTTTAAGGGAATGTCCCACACATCCCCATAAAAGATATTTTTATATACCTGCTCTTCGAAAGCTTTTAACGCGTTGCAGAAGAATGTTCCTCTGAACTGTCATGCCTTGAGTTTTGGACTACATGCATTTACATGCACGCATGCGCTTTTTAGAATCGATACTTCATCTCTCATATAAACTGCCAATTAAAAAGTGGCAAGCAAGGAGCGATGAAGATAAAGCAATTGTTAAAGAGAGCAAGATATTCATCCAAAAAAGACTTAAAGACGAGATAGGAATACTTGTAGATGTTCCAAAACCAGGACACGGTTAGCACTAATGATGGCAACACATCAAGAAGATTTTTTTCGGACCCAACAACTGCATCGAAAATCACTGGAATAAATGAAGAATTAATCAACCGCCTGAAAATAATATTGGAAGCAATAACTAGCGGACACCGAATTAACATTGAGAAATTTGAGGAAGTTTTTTTTTTTTTTGGCAATAACTATAACAGTAAGTAAAAAATTTTATAAAAAAAAAATTTTTGGAAAAAAAAATTTGGGTAATTGGTGTAATTGGAGGTCATAAGTGGAGGGTATAAAAAGTTATATCATGAAAACTAGCGCTGATAGAGACAAACTAATTACAGTTTTGAATTCAGCGCACCCAAATTAACTAGAATCAGTTGATAAATTCAAAGAAGCAAATTGAGTGTTGGCCTGTGTTATTGATGTTTTCCATAAAAATCAGATGATAACAGCCCAATAAAAAATTGAGCTTCGAGCGAAGCAGGTTTGTAAGGGAGAAATGTAAGAGTTTCGCTTACCATTGCGCTTACGGAAGACATGAATTTTATATGGCGAGTTCCCACTTTGAAGCAATACATTTTCGACACATAAAGCGCATTATTCAGCGCATAAAAAAATTGTTAGATGTAACGAACAGCTTCACACACTGAATGTTTTTTTACAGTTATTTTTTAGTATTCTCCCTTACAAACCTGCTTCGTAGTAAGGGAATGCCGTAGCACTTGAAATTTTATTTATTTTTTATAAAAATTGTTGAGAGTTATTTCACTTACTTTACTGCATTTCTGTATGTCTTATTGCGTAGCGCATAATTGTGCGCTTATTTTATTAAATGTACCTTTAGTGCTTCGCAAAATGATAAAATTTTTTATTGGGAGTTATTTTTTTGTTTATATTTTTTTGGGCAAACATAAAAGTTACATTTTGATTTTTCGAGCAAAAATACCAGTTATTTTCGGTAGGTGTTATAATAATTTAGTTGACTATTTAAGGTCAGCTAAATTATTATAAAACGTACATTTCTAAAAAAAATAACTGGAGTGTTTCCGACTTTTATGGAAAAAGGAATAATGAATGCGGTCCCTGCTTTATTTAGACTGCCATGATAGTTGGCCTTCGTAATTGAAAAAGTCCATAAATGTGTCTCTGACTCGTTTTGCTGAGTTACTGGAATTTCTGGAAGAAGTACTTTTTAAAGATACTAACTCTGGCACCCTACTTTCAAACTCAATATCAGTATTAAGCACTTCGTTTTCGTAGCCTTCAGCAGTTTTTCTCCTTAAAAATAGCAGCAAGCTAGCACAATTTTATTCACATTTTCGGGTGCTACATTAATGGCTTTTTGAAAAACTCCAAAACGTGTTGTTAACATACCAAAAGCATTTTCGACAACACGACGCGCCCTGCTCAAACGGTAATTAAATATTTTTTGTTCCTCCGTTAAGCCAATTTGTGCGAACGGCTTCATGAAGTTTTCAGTTAATTGAAAAGCATCATCCCCAATAAAAACGTATGGGAGTACCCTTTTATCGCAAGGCGCTAAATTTGGCATCGGAATGTTGAGCTTATTTTCATAGAATGCTTCGCCGAAGGAGGTGTGCCGAAAGACTCCACCGTCAGAAATTCTTCCATTAGTGCCAACATCAGCAACAATAAATTCATAGTTGGCATTTACTACAGCCATAAACACCACACTAAAAACATTTTTATAGTTATAGTAATAAGACCCGGAACCATGTGGATTTTTAATGGCAACATGTTTCCCGTCGACAGCGCCAAGACAATTGGGAAAATTCCATTTTCCGTAAAATTCGTTTGCGATAGCCTTCCACTCTTCGTTACTTTGTGGGACCTAAAATTGCAACACAAAATACATGAATATGTTAGTAGTTGTTTTACTATTTGTTTTTAAATATTTATTTTAGTATGATGAAGAACCACAACGGAAAAAGCAGAAAATCACTCCAACCGATGAATTAGTTATGCTGGCAGCTGATCGGTTGAAACGCCCTGAAGACAATAACCATCACCTTGCGAAGGTATTTACAGAAAAGCTCTCAAAAATGGAGGAAACCCAGAATATTTTTGCAGAAAAAACAATTCACGATGTTCTTCTCCATGGCCAACTGGGTCTTCTAAATTTTAATACCAGTTTAACCAACATAAGTTCCTTATCAAACATAAGTCGCTCTTCAACGCCGTTAAGCAGAAGTCCATCAATAGTATACGCTGATAAATCTATATATAAATCGACACCATCAAATAATAAATTTGAAGATACTCGAAGTGCCACACAGAAAAACATTTCCCAAAAATTCACAACATATTGTCGCCCCATTCGCCAAGTTCCAATAACTACGCAAATAGCCAGGAATAAACATGAATATACGTTAATTGATTATGCCTTTGAAGAAACCCAGGATCCAGCAGAGGAATCTGAATCATCAATAAACCTAAGTTCTTTTTATTCTAGTTTTGACGATACTTTGTAAACTAATAAAATATATTTGAGAAAGTGACTAAAGTAAATGATATACCTATTATATTTACTTTGTTTATAACAATCAGTATTATTGATTTTGCAATATGTACATCTGTATATTTTCTATTTTTTACTTAAATTATTTTTAACTTAATATTGCAAAAGCAAATAAAAAATATAAAATAAATTTGGCTAAAATTAAAATAAAAACAATTCTTGAATGAATGGGTATAAATGTAAGGCAAAATATCAATTTAGTGGGTTTTTTATTCGCTTTATGTGGTTGTATTTGAAATATAAGCAAGCTAAATTAATTTTGAATAAATATCACAAATTCTTAAAATACCGTTTATGAAAAACTAATTAATTTTTTTTATTTTGAATAATGAGAACGTGGCAAATATTTATTATGTTTAATTTCAACTTTACTTTTGAGTTTTGTTCAAAAAAATATATATGGCGGGCATCTCTAAAAAGTGATTAAAGATGGGTTCAGGACCAATATTTTAATATCTTGCAAACAGCAGCACAAATGCACACTATTGCGTTGTGGGTATAAATATGAATGTCGTAGCACTGCTTTGGCTGAATTAAATCTTGTGTAATTTTCCTCTTTCATTGAACTTCCCTTACGCCAAACAAAAAAAAAATGAGTTTTCGCATTAGAAATATTTATCTATAAAGATTTACTTACTTTTATATATTCTTCTAAACACTGGATAATAGCATCACTTGTTTCCATAACAATTTTGGACACACAACAGGAGAATATAGCACTTGAAAACTTTATGTCCTCAAAACTACATCCACTCACAAAGTATCTGAGTGTTGTTGATAGCCGGAGGCTGACCGGTATAGCATTACGAAGTTGTGTGTCCCTCTTTTATATCAACGGTCCAACTAAATTTAGTAACTCCTCGTATGTAGAACTATTCATCCTCAAAAAGTTTTTAAAGTCGCTTGCTGAAGACACTCTGAGCTCAACCAATAAATTTTCATGTGTAAATTGATTCCTCTTTTTGAGCCACTCTTTCATCCAAATGCGCTTCTTTCTTTTATTTTGTTTAATTTCAATTTCTTTTCTTTTTAGGCAAACCGCCAAAATTGACACTAAAGTTTCGTCTGAAACCGACATACTTAAAACTTTTTAATTAATTATTTTCTTCTCCTTTTCTTCAATTTTTTTTTATTTATTAAAAAGCAACACAGTTAAAAGTATGAAATCACAATTAAACACTTTTTATCTATATTTTAATATTTTTTGCTCCTGCTGTTGTCACTTCAAAATAAAATGCAAAATGAATGCTTGACAGCTCATCCAGCAAATGTATGTTCTAAAGGCGCTCGTACACGACATGTATTTGTCATCTGACATGTCAAATTTTCAAGTCACATGTAATTGTTCATGTCTATCAAAATTGCTGTTTTCTCTCTTTTTTTCGCATTGTTATTGCAGAAACCAAAGTAGTTCTCGGTTTCAAAATAGCTTGCTGCCGCCACGAAAATATTAATTTGCGCCGTAAAATAATTTAGCCATCTTAAAATTTTTTCTTTTATTTTAAAGATAATAATTTAGAATTTTATAATTAAACGGTTTTTATGTATATATTTACATAAATTCTATTCAATGGTGAGATGAGCATACATATCTTGGCATTGTAAAATATTAACTTCAGCCGGCAAATGATTCCTTCAATAGTTGACGCCGCTGCCAGTTTCTTAACGGCATAGATTTCTGATGTCAGATGGTTTGTCAGAAGAAAATAGAGCACGCTCTAACTTGAGGGTTACACGATCAAGTTTTGCCTATCAAGTTTTAATACATTTACACTTTTTTACCAATACACTCATACTTTTAAAAGTTGATACGAACTTGCCTTTAAAATTCTCTTGCCAGTGAGTGTTTCAATTTACGTTCAAGAAAACAGCTGATTTCAAGGTTAGTGAGCAAATTTTTCGTTTATCTCTATAAATTGTTTACTTGATGACATCTTGAAAGTAAATTGCTCAAAAATTAAATGCAGCCTACGTCACAGCTTTCAATTTATGTAAATTTTGACAAGCAGTATATGTAAAAGACTACCAAGAACAACTTGACCGTGTGGCCGCAGGGTAATTGAAATTTTGTCAGATGACTTTGCGTCTGACTTTTACAGAAGCAAAGTTAAAAAGGTAACACACGACATGTATGTGTTTTGCAGTGGGAAATTTGACATGTCAGATGACAAAAACATGTCGTCTATATGCTCCTTAATGCAGGCATTTCCAAAAATTTTTTGGTTGTGTATTAGTGAGTACCAGCCCTGCAAATAATAGGACCAGTCCAAACACGCGTGTAAAGAGTAGTCCACAAGGGACCAGGACTAGTCCACAAGTAACCCAAACGTATGGAAAAAACCTGGTCTATTTAACATTACGATGTCCTAGGAGAGGACCATATAACCCACCTTTGGACCACTAAGGAGTAGTTTTAAAACTACTCCATAGTATATAACCCACCTTTGGACCAGTAAGGAGTAGTTTTAAAACTACTCCATGGTATACTCAAGAGGATTAGTTTTGAAGTCGTTTAAACACGAAAGCATGTCGTTAAAAAACGAAGACATGTCGTCTCACTACAAACACTTTTTAACAATGGCATGGGCCATGCTTGCATTACATCGGACTAGTCCATGGAGTAGTCCATTTTATCAAAATGGGTCAGGTGGTCCAATTTTATTTGCAGGGAGAGAGTAAACAAATTGAGAGAATGCATTTATTTACAGCCGAAATAAAATGTTAGTAATATATTTTATAAGTTGTATAACACAAAGGTACAAAATAAAAAATTTTTTTGTTGATAAAATATTTGTAGCAATTCTTTACCAATTCAATGTCGCTGATTTTAAAACTGCACTTTTTTTATTCGGAAGCTTTTTGACTCTAAATCAGTTTCAAATATCTTATCAAACAATTGTAAAAAAATTAAAGATTTTTATGTTTTAACTTATAAAATCTTCTAAATTTATACTTTTATGGCAGTTTCGTTATAGCAGAATGCTTTTCAAATGGGATAAACTTAATTTAATTTACGTTGCTTGGAACAAATAAATTTTAAATCCGAAAAAATTTGTTCGCATAGGTAAGTAGTGTCGAATAAAGAGAGGCACTGAAATGAATTTTTTTTCAGTTCAGGATAGAACTCGCCATCCAAATCTTTCCAGAACTCTATAATATTATTTTCGTCTAGAGCATTTACTTCGCTTCGTAGTATGATTAGTTCTGATTGAATATCAAATTCGAAGTTGCTTACATCGCAGTGAAAAGGGTTTTCGAAAAGATCTAATAGCGGTTGTAAAATTACAAAATCTTGAAACCTGTCTTGAAAATTATTGAAAAGTGTTTCAAATATTTCGGCATATTCATATCTTTTGTCGATTTCGAGATTTCTATAAACAAGTTAAGTTTTTGGAAAATTGAAAAAATCTGTATAGGATTACACATAAATTATAGCAAAACAAAACTTTTTTAACTTGTTTTTTAAATATTTTTACTTACTTAAGAAAAGTGCTTTCAAAGAAAAAAAAACCCAACCTACGCGATTGGTACAGAAATAAAAATATTTTTACAAGAACAAAATACAAATAAAGAATTTTTTTCACAAACAAAACACATATCATAAGCTTAAATGCAAAACAATGTAGATATTATTTGAAAATTACAAATTATTCGAATACAATATTTGTTAAGGCATTTTTATCTGAAATTTTAAAAATTGATTTTAAATCTCAAATAATTACCATTTTACAAAGTTCTTTGCTTTGCATGTAAACTAATGAAATGTTATATTATTCTACATTTAAGTCTTAAAATTTGAACTCTAAATAAAAATTGTACGCAAGGCATTGGATGTTACCAAAAGCATTCTTGACCGCACAATATTTTTTGAGCGTTAGCTGAAACAAAATAATATAGCATCCGCTAGACATGTACACTTGTCGAAGTCACATCGACCAGGGCTGTCAGATATGGCGATTTCTCGCCAAACGTGGCGATTTTGAAACGTGTTTGGCGATGGGATTTTCCGTTTGGCGACTGGCGACTTTTGTGGCGATTTTTGATATAACTGGCGATTTACTTGGCTAGTTTTACCGTTCATATTATTTCAGCGATTTTGACATAAAAAATTTGCACTTTTATTTACATAAGCGGAGTCAGGCCTCTCCAGCTAAATATATATTAATATATACATACATACTTATAGATTTTTGAACAGTTTGTCCTTTTTTGTTATCATTACTAGTTTAAAAAAATCTGGCTAATTTTTTTCACATGATTTTTGTTTTATTATAATTTTAAGTGAATTATTCAGTCACTTTTTAATTCCATGGTTTAAAAACCTGCAGTCGAAAACAAAACCTGTCGAACAAAAAACAAAAATTTGTATACAATTTTTCGCTTTTTGATTTGGTTTGACAGCGACTATTTACATTTAATGAATTACAAGTAAAAGCAAAAGTTTTTTTTTGACCAATGACAAATGAAAAAGTGGAAGAGATGGCAGCTTTTCAACTTCGACTGCAGTTTTTTAAACACTGCTTAAATCTAATAGTACGTATACAGGTCAAAACAATAGTAATGAAATCGATGAGCCTGAAGTGATCTTATAGACTTGTGTGCTTAATTTTAGTTTTTTTAACTGAATAAATGATCTCCATTTTATGTTATTTAAAAAAAAATAACAGTTACTAAACAAAATTTACTTTCGGCGATTTTTTGTATTTTTTCTCAGTTTTTGGCGATTTTTGACTGCAATATTATATCAGCTTTTTTTTTATGCTAAATTTAATTTAAAAACAAAAAAAAGATTTCGAAAACTGAACAAAATTGACGTTTGGCGATTTACGGCATCCGGTATGGCGATGGAGCTCAAAAAAATCTGACAACCCTGACATCGACGACTGAATTGAAGAGCATAAAAATATGTCTAAGTATTGGTGTGCACAATTGTGCAAAGAAATGGAAAGTCCCAATTTACACTAGGGACATTTCTTGCCGGACATTTTTTGAATTCTCTTTTAATCTTACCTGAAGCGTTTACATATGAAACATTAGAAGTCAGACAGAAATTAATACTTAATAAAAAAACTACGAAAAGTAAGAAAGAGAAATGAAAAAATGTCCAGTACAGATAGTCATGTACTACACACGCTAACTTTTCGACCCCTCGCCATCAAACTTCGTCTGTCCAGCAAGAAATGTCCCTAGTGTAAATTGGGACAAATCCCTGTTCTAATCAGTGTTACCGTCGGATATTTTAAAAAAGTACCAAAAAAAGGGGATATCTACAAAAAAAGTGGCACCAAAAGGAGGATTTAAAAAAAATGGGCCACATCTTTTAAAATTAAAATAAGTACACCACATTATGTATTTTTGACGGTTTTTCTATTTATTATAATTTTAAGTGGTATAAAAACATAACAAAAAACATTGTATATTAATTATATACACTAAAAACAATTGATCGTTTTACAATAGACGTATGTATGTATTAAAACGAAAATCGCTTAATTCAGCAAGATTTGTAGATAGAAAATAAAACTCATTTCTTTATTTAATAAGTTAATAAAATGGTTTAGGTTTTTTAATACAAAATAAAAATCAGGAACGATTATCGTACAATATTTCTTGCCGCAAAATATTTTTTTTACGTTTGTGGAGCAGAAACACATTAAGTAGACGGAAACAATTAACCGAAACAATTGCTCTTGTTTTTCGCAATGCGGTCTTATTTCGCTAAATAATTAAGCGGGTGACGCAATTAAACGGGTATTTTTACAAAGACAGTTAAACTGAATGATTTATTTACATGATTTTAAGTGCAATAAAACGGGAAACTCAATTAAGCGGGACTCAATTAACCGAAAATAACTGTATCTGATAAATGTGACGTGATGGGAGAAAACTGCGCTCATACGGCTACAGCATTCCAAAAAATATAAGAATCAGTTGGAATCGATAAACAAACGTTTTCAATGTCGTCTTGTGTTATTTATTAATGGTCAGTTTCATACAAATTTTTTTACAATTAATTGTTCTTAAAACGACTTCTATACTTTCGTAAAGTGTCTTCACTTGAACCCCAATCTTCAAGGCTAGTATCTAACAAATTTAAAGATAAAAGCATTGATTCGCAAGTATTTTCATTTAACTTATTTGTTACTTTATTTTTGATTAAAGCTAACTTAGTTAAAACACGCTCAGCAGAAGCACTATTGTGTGACAATTCAAAAATTTGAGAGATCATTTTGTACAAGTTTAAATATATATACAGGTATACTCATCAAATCTATTTTTCAATGTTCCAATTTCACGCCAAAAATCTTCAGCATTCGAAATTTTAAATAAGTGTTCATAATTCGCGTTATTTACTTTACTCTCTAGAAGTTTAAATTCAAGTATAAATGCATCTAGGTCAGCTATAATATCTTTATACTCTGAAACTAATTCGAAATAGTTTATATGTTCATTAGACACTATAAATAATGGGTCTTAATACTTCAATATATTGAGCTTTTTGTTTTTATATTAATTCTTGAAATCAATTCTTTACACAATTTTTGAGTTTTAATGTCAATTACACAAATTTTAGAAAAGTTTTCGGTACACAACAGTTCGGTTTTTGCTTCACGAACAATATATATATGCGAGATATCTTTACCCCCTTATTCATAAGAAATAACACAGGTAAATAGAAAGTTTATTCAACCGATTTTCTGTTAACCACGCATGATATTAATATATTTACACAGTTTTACTTATATTAAAGCTGGGAGTTATAATATAACAGAAAGAAAAAAGTATCTTTTTCTAACGGAAAACGTATCAAAAAAGTGGCAAGAATCACAAAAAGTACCACATTTGAGTGCATTTTGTAAAAGTGGCCAAATAGTATCCAAGCAGTCGAAAAAGTGGCAAAATGCCACTTTAGTGGCACCAACGGTAACGCTGGTTCTAATGTCAAGCACACGTACACGAGCTTGATGTCAAGTATTTGACAAGTGTATTTGGGCCTTAAATTTCTGCTGAATTATAGATTTGTTGGTTTAAACACATTTTAAACCAAAAAGAGAGTTTAACTTGCACTGATTTATAAGCCCTTGAGGATACCATGAAAAAATTTTGATTTTATTTAATCGTTTTTTTTTTTTTTTTTTTTGGGTTATCTTGTCCACTTTATAATGATTTACTGTTACTTTCTTTACATTAATTTTTACCAACTCATCTTCAAAAACTTTTCAAATTGTACGTAGATTGGCAAGTCTGTGCAATCAGAAAAGTTCGGTTCAGGCAATATCCGTTGACACCATACATTATCATCCTTCACCCACTGAATCAATACATTTTTTAATGTTTTCAAGACAACACAAATGTTAAAAATAAAATTGTGCCTTTGATTTGATGTAAATGACATTGTTATATATCAAAGTAGTAAAGCTAAATCAAAATCAAAGTAATAACAGCACATTTCATAAAAATTGTCTTAAAAAAGATTACAAAAATGAAAATAAATACTAAAATTTAGCAATTTTTTTATGGCTAGATGAAAAATAAATAGCCAGATCGAGCCGGAAAATGGCTTAATTGGCAACCTTGCCAGTAACTAGGGATGCGACATCGTTCTAAAAAACATCGATATTTCAAAACATCGATGTTTCCACGATAAGCGTCGATACTAAAAACATCGGTAAGAAACATGATACATCGATGATTCAACATCGATATTATAAACATTTATGCCCAATTTTCAGGATAGTATTTAAATCAATATTAAGTTAATTTTCATAACAAACTTAAATCGTATTTAAAACAGATTGTTTTTTTTAAGTTATATTTAAAAAGTGTTATTTAATTAAGATAAAAGTATGGTAGCACTACTAAATAAAAAAAAATAATATAAAAAAGTGTATTTATTTACAAGGTGGTCTGAAAAAACAGCTGACTGTTAATGCTTTGCCTGTTGTTGTTGTATTGTTGTGATATTGAGGTCACCTTGCTAAAATATTACAATGGAAACTTAAGTTGAAATTAATTGTACCACATCGGTGACTTAAGTTTCACTTAAGATGTTAGTGAAGAAGAGAATTTTGTATTTAAAACGATTTTAAAAATAAATGTGTTTTAATATCAATCCTGAAAATTGGCCATTAGGCTTGCCATTTCTATTTTGAGAAAAAGAGGACGACAGCATAAAAAATGTAGGACACTTTCTAAATAACCTAATTTTAATAAAATTTACGACGGCAAAAAAATTAACCACCAAAATTTGTTTTTACACAAAAACTTAATTTGGGTAAATCCATGTCAAATCGACCTAGAGTGGGACTTGACCCCTTTCAATTTGAATGAAATTTGGCGAGAGGGTTTCTTTCATCCCATAAAGAACATATATCAACGAAAAACAATTTTTTAATTTTTTCAAAAGTTATTTCATATTCAAAATGTCATAATTTCGCCGAATAAGGCCGAGGCCACGCAATGAGCGGCTAAGCGTCAAAGCGTCAAGTTTGAGCGGCAAGTGGCTTATTACTGAGCGTCACTTCTGAGCGGTTAGTTGTTAAAATGCCATTGTATAGAGTGGCTTGCAGTGTTCCCATTATGATACGAAAGATACATTTTTCGTGTCTTTTGGTGACTTCAAGTACCATGTATAATCCTGATATTTTTGTATATTTTGAATCTGTACGCAAAATGTACAGAAATAAAATATTAGAGAATTTTTAGCCAACTTAAACTTATTAAGACGGATCATCGTTGACGACTCAATACTAATACAAAAGCAGCTTTAATAATGAAGAAAGAAAGCATAAATAATGTTTAAACATACGATCCACCTAAATCGATGATTACTAGCAGTGCGAAGTTGTTCTAAAGAAATATGAACATCTTTTTTATTTTCAGAAAAATTATATTTTCGTTGTTTACATTTTGTGAAAAAATTTGTTAAAATTTAATATTCAATAAAAATCTAAATACTTGAAAAAACTTATTTAAATGTTAAATTGTCAGGTGAAGACCCCATGTTATAAATCAAAAAAAATTAACATAAAATATAAACACGAGGATTTCAAAAGGCGTAAGGAATAAGTGGAGCCGCAAAAAATTTCCAATACAGGACAAAGATTTACCTTAGTTATAAAGCAATTGTGTATATTTCATAAACAAACAAATTCTCTTTTTTATATTTTCAACCAATAATTTTGACATTCACTTTAACTTTTTACAAAAAAAAAATACATAGTATTTAAAAAAAAAGGGATAGCTAGCATAACGCTATCTCATGATGCGGTCACCTGTATGAATTCGCCTTGACTCGTATATTAATTTTTACAAAACTGAATTTGATTTGATAACATTCAAAGCTTACTGTATTTTTAAAAATTACATACCTAATATTTATGACTTAAATAATTATAAAAATGAATTTATAAGATATCCGGGAATTTTCTAGAATCCGAATCTACTAGAAAGTTGATTACTTCAGCATTTTTGGTGTTCACATTCACATGTTTTTATTCGTTTTCAATTAGAGTAATAAGGGGTTGGTGAAAGTAAAACGAATAGACTTTTATTCTAATATGTGATAACATTTTTAACAAGAAAAACATTTTTTGTTCTTTTTCCAATTTAATCAAAATACATCGTTACCTAAAACGCAAAAGGCCCTAACTAACCCGAAATTTAAAATCGACTTTTTCATTGATTTTGATGTTATTATAGCTCATTTTTTAACACTTTTTATGTTATTTTCCGACAAGTTGTTTTTTTAATCGATTTAGCGATCTCAAACTAGTTTTTGAGTTTATTTTGCTATTTTTCGTGAATTTTAGCTATGTTCGCGATAAAAGCGATTTGTTCCTGTAAGTTTTCTGATTATTTCCAGCTTTAACGATAAATAAAAAAAGTATACTTTGCTACACAGAAAAAATTATTTTTCCAATTCAAACAAAAAATTTGTAGAATCAAAAAATGTTTTGTCTGAAATTGGTCCTATAAACAAATTTGCATATTCAAACAATTTATTTGCATTTTGTTTATTGAAAAAAAACACTGATTTTTTCAAACAAATAATTTAACTGAATCAAACAAAAAGTTTACTGAAATTCATATACAAAATTTCAAAATAAAAAAAGTTTTTGCACAAGCAATGTCGCGCACACAAAGTAAGCACTGTATGAGAAGATGACGGCAGAGCAGAGCCGCCGGCTGGCTTTGAGACACATTTTGTTTGTTAGAATAATTTTTGAACGAAATCTTATTTATACACACAACACAATGTTTTTCTTTATCACTCTCTGTTGCTGTATCCTTTCCTTTGCTAAAGAAGAAATGTAACCAAAAACGGCAGCAGACCGACTCGATATGTTTTACGCCATCATACTATTTTTGTATTTGATGTATTTAACCCTGCCATCGGCAAAATCAGGGCGCCGCGTTTTCTCTGTTCTCTTTTATTCTCTTGTATGCTCTTTTATTACGTACATGTGCACACATATTGCAGAGAATTTAACAACATTAACAACAACATATGTAAAATTCGTACAACGCATATAATCGCAAAATGTAATAGTATAGGTTGCCGATGGCAGATTTAACCAAACAGTTTTAAAAAATTGAATACGGGATTTTGTTTCTTGTAATGTTGTTTCTGCTATTGTTTTTCTCGTTGTTGCACTTTTTTAAAGCGTCCAAAAATAGACTGTGTGTGTTTTTTTTTTTTTTTGTTGTTGTTCTTATATTTAACATAAAGAAGTGTTGCTTACGATCAAATAAAAAAATGCAAAAAGACGACAACATTAAAGAGCGTTAAATATCTCATACAAAATTATGAAAACTTGACACCAATAACGCGTTTATTATATTTTTGAAGAGTTGTCCACATTTTTGTTGGTTAAATAAAAATCAAACAAAAATATTGTTTGAATCAGTAAAAAAATTTATAGAAATTAAAAAAATTTTCAAACAAGCGTTTGTTTGAAAATAATTCGGCAATAATTTTTTCTGTGTATCATGCCGCTGTTAGAAATTTTTTTTGCAAATTTCCGCTAATTTAGTAATTTTTAAAGAATTTTTGTTTTAGGGACTTTAAATGAATGTTATGGCGAAATATTAAAATTTTTTGCGCAATTTCGATATTTTTTGATTTTTTTTTTTTTTTTTTTTTTTTTGTTACTTTCCGACATTTTTTTTTAACCCATTTAGCGATTTGAAATTAATTTTAGTATTTGTTTAAAAGTTTGCAATGATTCTTAACAGTTTTCACGGGTTTTAATAAATATTAGACTTTGCTATAATTTTGCGGTTAGCAAATCAGCGATCTTTAGTTCAAAACTTCGAATACACAAAACATGTGGATTAGAGAACACTAATTTATGAATTATGCGGATTCAAAAAATTTTTCATTTTCAATTCGAGTCGAAACCTAAAACATACCTGATCATTTTCTTCACAATATTCATTATATATGAATAAAAGAGAATGTTAATAAATTTTAAACGTTAAAAATAGATTTTCAAATTTTTTTTTCAATATGTATCTTTTTGGGAAAAAGTGTATCTTTTTGGCAACCAAAATGTATCTTTCTCGAAATTTCACTGGCAACACTGGTGGCTTGTTCAATGTTATTACGCGAAAATCGTATTCATAAAAATGTAATGCGTTTTTTAAGAAAAAAAAAATTGCAGCCTGTTCGTCGATTTCGATCGAAGACTTCGTTCGCTTAAAATTGACATTTCCAGATTAATTGTTAGCACTGTTGCCAATTTTTTTAGTTTTTGATCGAAAGAAACGGTTTTTAACTTTTTTTTTGCGATTTTTAGCTTTAATGACGGTTTTTTGTGGGAAAAAAAACGTGGGCAGTATTGTTTGTTTTGTTTACATTTTATCAAATTGTATTTCTTGTTCTTTCTCGCATTTGTTGTTTCATTCAGTCAATCCTAAAAAAATCCAATACAAAAAATAGCAAGTATCATAACACCTTTAAGAAAATGACAGATTCATAGAACCTAACAACAACAAGCACCGACATGAAAGTATTTGAAGTTTTTTAACAGCAAAATTATTTGTTGCAAATAAAATAACTTTTGCCGTTTAAGGTTTTCCTCTGAAATAAGGGCACAATGAAAATTGCTGTTGACGTTAATGATTTGCATTTGCAGGAAATAACAATTTTTGTTGCCATACAATATTTATTTTTTGAATCCAATAATATTACTGTACCTCGTTTCTGTATTTCTCGCTTCGTAAAATTTTCCGCATGAAACGTGTGAATTGCAACAAAAATAGTGTGAAATGAAACAAAAAATGGTTTTTCTCACGCAAGTGTTTCTGTATCTTTTCTTGGCGAGAATTATCTGCCATTTTAATAATTTTCCAGCAATTATTGGAAGGATGCGAGAAAAAGTGTTTCTATAACAATGTTTTGCGAAAAGTTTCTTTCAAGAACTGTCAAAATAAGTCGCATTTGAAATTGGTGGCGAGAAAAACAAAATGTAGATATTTTGAATTTAAAATATGTTTATATACTATTTTTTTTAAATAAATAAAAAAATAGAAGGAATATAAATGATGAATGCATAATTTATATGATGAAAATAAACAAAAAACCATTGTTATATTTTGTTATTTTAAATTTTTTTTAGCCTTTCCTTGTTTTGGTTTTATTAGGTGCTGCCAGATAAATTTGTGTAAAAATCGTCAATTTTCTGAGAAAAAAATATAAACCCAACATACCATATATTAATCAAATTACAATACAATTTGAGAATAAGCTTATATTAACAGTGTTTTTTAAGCTTTTCATAATTTCACTTAAGATAATGTTTATAAAATTTGAATTCACAAGCAGTTTTTAATAATGCTTGAGAAAATCTTATTAAAAACAAAGGTTTCTAAAGTGCAACAACTGTTTTCAAGGCAAGCAACAGCAAGTGCCGTTACATTTTGCTTTTTTTTTAGGTAAATTTGTTTTTCATGTCAACTTAAAGTTATAAATTTTGTTGTGAGTGGAAGTGAAATTTTAAAATAACAAAAGAGTAGGTAAAAAACTTAATTAATAATTAATAAAATAATTAATAAAAATATTAAAAATGCCTAATAAATATAAAAAAAGTGTTAGAAGACAAACAAAAGAAGTTTTTGATCTTCTGTTAAATAATAAAAAACAAAAAAACAGTGAATTGGAGGAAGATTTCAGTGGTGATGTTCTTATTGCACAAAATAAAATTGAATGTGCAAGTTCTAGTGAAGCTGGTATTCCTAGTAACAACCCAATTGAGGAAAATAATATTGAATGTTTAAGTTCTAGTGAAAGTGAAGAAACGTCGATTATTAATATTATAGAAGATTACAATTTCCGAGATGAGTTGGCTAAGTGGAGTACAAAACATTTAATTTCTAACTATGCGTTGAATGAACTGTTAACAATTATAAGGAAAATAGAACCAAGCCTACCAAAGGATGCGAGAGCATTAAAAAAAACACCTAGAGATGCACCAATTGTTCCACTTGCAGGTGGTGAGTATGTGCACTATGGACTAAAAGACTGCTTCACAGATTTCTTGTCGTATTCAACATATGATAGTGACATTATTGAATTAAATATCAATATTGACGGATTACCAATAGCTAAAAGTTCATTAGCCCAAGCTTGGCCTATATTGATCAATATAAACGGTACAAAGCCTGTTTACGTTGTAGGAGTTTTTTCAGGCAATAGTAAACCCAAAGATGTTAATGCATTCTTAACACGATTCCTTGAGGAACTAAATGAAGTTATTGCTTCTAATTTTTCTTGCAACGGCAAAACTTATAGAGTCAGCTGCCGTTCATTTATATGTGATGCGCCAGCAAGATCCCTAGTTATGGGTATCAAAAGTCATACCGGTTACAATTGCTGTCATAAGTGTATGCAAAGTGGAGAATATGTTCAGAGGCGCATGATTTTCAGACTAAATACTAATGCTTTGCGAACTGATGAATCTTTTAGAACACGTAAATTTACAAATCACCATACAACAAATACCGAAATGGCAATAGAGAAATTACCAATAGATGTAGTGCAATCATTTCCATTTGATTACATGCACGTTGTTTGCCTTGGAGTTGTTAAGTCCTTGATGACGGCATGGATAAAACAAAAAAATTGTTCTTTTTCGCTGCGACCAGCACAAATCAAATTGTTTGATGAGCAACTGCAGCACCTTAAATCTCAAACTCCGCGGGAGTTTTGTAGAAGACCACGAGGTTTAAAGGAATTTGAGCGATACAAGGCCACAGAATTTCGCCAGCTCCTTCTTTATAGTGGACCTTTTATATTGAAAAATGTTTTAGATGAAAGGCTTTATTCACATTTTTTGCAATTAAGTTTGGCTTTGCGCATTTTATTAGATGAAAAAAAATGCAAAACGCATAATGAGTGCGCTCAAGCTATGTTAACAAATTTTGTGATGCATGTTCCAGCGAATTATAGTGAAGCCACAATAACGTACAACTTCCACTGCCTAACTCACCAAGCAAGTGATGCTTTATTATATGGTTCACTTGAAACTGTAAGCGCCTTTAAATTTGAAAACAAATTGGGTCAAGTAAAACGACTTCTTAAAAAAAAAAATCACATCTGCGCCCAATTGTATAATCGATTGGTTGAACAAAGCTTAAACAATTCATACTCAGAAGATCTTCGCAAATTAGAAAAATATACAAATACTTTTGTTCAGAACGAACATTTATATTTGTCAATTTCTTCACCCAACAATTTTTATAGCGTTGGACAAGAAGTTTTCAAAGTTTCATCAATTGACACTACAGGAGTACTAAGAGTGTTTGGAGCAAAAGTACTCAATTTGGAACCAATGTTTCAATATCCACTGAAATCTTCCCTCTTAAATATATGGCAAACAACGCACTTAACTTTGTCAGAAACTACTCAGGGACACTTTTTACATGAAATAATTAAAATGGTTAATTTCTCTAATGACTCTAAAATAGGTTTTTTACCACTCATTCACCATGTCTGAAGACTTCAACAGCTACTTCACAAATCCGCAGAACAATAGTCTATCTCAACGAAGCATTACAACACTGGAATCGTCTACAATAAACCAACATAATGTCATACACACGCAATTACCAAATTCTGAAGGTAACAGCTAATTTATAGGAAATGTCTGCAATAAATAAAATCGAATATATTTTTTTAAATTAAATTTCAGAAATAGCTAGTCAAGTGGTTGCAGCAATTCAGCCGATGTTGAATAGACTGACAAATGAAGTGCTAAGTTTGCGCAAGGAGTTGCAGGAACTGAAAAAAGAAAAAGTAAAAATAAAAAACGTTGTAATGCCTTCACAGCCATTCAAAGAAATGGAAGTTTTTATTGATTTTGAAACACGCCTACAAGAAAACGGCGAAAACTTTGCTACTTTTGTAAGTTCTATTTGTAGTCTATAAATGATGTATGTATATGAAAACATTTCTTCGTAGGAAAAGGAACTGACGGTGGTTGCAAAGACACCAAATTTTATAAAAAATTGTTGGAGAAAATTATTGACGGACGAATTAGGTGAACAGCTATGCTGGAAAGGTACTGAAACTAAGAAAAGCGTTCGAAATCTTAGCACAACAAAGGCAATAAGAAGTAAGTTTAATGAAATATTTTAAATTAAATAATCATACAATTTCTACATTTCATAGATGCAGCTTTGTCAGTGGGTCTTACAGAGGACGAATTTATTAAAGACACCAGTGGTGCGATTCACTAACTTTTAACGATCCGACAATCGTAATATTTGTCGACATTTATATTCGCTTGCAGTAACGATAGTGTCAAGGCGAATTCAACAAGGTAAGTGCAACTCTACAACTACAAAAAGCCCCATGTATTTTTTTGCAATTTAATAGGCGGCTGTCAAAAATGCTGACACGGCAAAAATTTATTGAAAAACAAAATACAAATTTTGTTTGGGTAATAAAAGAGATTATTAAATTCACTTTAATTATTCGCAGTTTTTCTCAGAAATTTTTTCGGTTATTTTGGCGCAAAACATAAACAAAATTTTATTTTGACGTTTCCCTATTTTTTCTTAATTCGCCGTGGACACAGCTGATGAACGGCTGACGAGCTGAGTTTACCTTGTTGAATTCACCTTGGATAGTGTGATTCTGTAATTTTTTTTAACGATAGTACACAGCTGTTTTTTTTGTAACATCTCTGTCTACAAAATGTTAAAAAAAAAACGAAAAGCACAAAAGAGAATAAAATAAAAACATATGAAATTGTTCTTAACCCCCCTTGTTACACATATTTTTTCATTTAAAATGCACTGAAAAAGGTCTGGCCAGACTCATAAGTAAGACGAAGGGTTAATTTGTGGTTTTATATTTTTTTTTTTGTGAATTTTACATTTAGAATTTTATTTTTGTTCTTAATTTGCTTTCTTTTTGCAAATTTTAAATTTATTATTTTGTTTTTGTTCATACATATACATATGAATATATCTTTGTATGTATGTAAGCTATTTTAAACATAAAATACATTTTATCGATTAAATAAACACAACCTAAATTATTGTCGCTAAAATAACGACAAAAAAATTGCTTAAAGTAACAGCTGACTTTAAACGACAGCGAATATCGTTAAAAATTGTACTGAATAGCATATTCGATAAATTTTCGTTATATTTATTTTAACGATTCGATTATCGTTATAAAAGTTAGTGAATCGCACTACAGAACATTCTTTCAGTTTGCGAAAAATCGCATTAAGTTAAGAAATAATTACAAAAATAATAAAACTAAATAATTTTAAATAAATATATGTATGTTTATTAAACAAAATTAAAAGAAAAAACAAAGATTTTTATTTTTCAACGCAAAAAAATATATTATTTGTGAAGCTTATTCTACAATTATATAAAAAAGCTTCTAAAAATATTGAGACAAATAAGCTTTTCTATACAAAAGTTAATTTAATATTATTTTCGTAAGATTATTCTACAATTGCAAACATAAGCTTATATTAATCTTGCATATGTAATATTTTAACGAGGGTTCCGTTTTGATTTTTCTACAATTGTTACGATAGCCTTTTTCAATATATTCTAAAACTTTTTTCAAGCTTAACGCTTGCGTTGGTAAGCTTATTATAATATTATTCTCAAGTCATTTGGTTTGTTGGGAAAGATCCTCCTTTTTTGTTTTAAAAATCGTGTAATTTAAAATAAATTTTAAACAAATTTGTTTCGACTTTTATTAAAACATAATCAAACAAAGTTAAAGTTCATGGGTATTTAATAATTTCTTTAAATTTATATTTCTTTTGTTAAGCTGAAGGATAATTTTTTATAAAACTATTTATTTTCTTTAATCCGATAACAATTAAAAATTGTTTTTCCCTGAAGAAGTCACACAAAGGCATGAGAAAATTTTTTTTTTTTTTTTTTTTTTTTAATTTATTTTTATTATTGAATCTTTCTTATCGAAATTTACAATATGTATTCAAATCTTAATTCTACTTGTTGTTTATTAGTTGTTACCAGTGTAACCACTAACTGCTGTATTCAAATTTTAAAAATGTCTTCTAGTTAGGCTCAAAGTATCGGTTCTTTTTAGCCTCTGGTGACCTTCGAACTGAAGCAAACCCCGAGCGAGGTAGTTAGGGTGGGCCATTAGTTTATCGATGTAGCTTATTGAATATTTTTTAATTTCCTCCTGGATAGTGGGGACGTTGAGATCTCTGTGGATAATTTCATTACGTATATACCATGGGGCGCAGACAATTTGTCGTAATATTCTAGACTGTCTTCTTTGAAGCTTTTGGATGTTAGATGCGCATGCAGTACCCCATAATTGGATGCCATATGTCCATATTGGTTTTATGATGGACTTGTATAAGAGAATTTTGTTGTCTAAGGACAAGTTTGAGTTTCGACCGAGAAGCCATTTTCGCTTCAATATGACGTGACCAGGTCAAGCGTCTATCTATATGAATTCCCAAGTACTTAACATGGTTTTCTACCGGAACAGTGATGTTATTTATTTTTACAGCTGGGCACGTTTGTCTTCTGAGCGTGAAAGTTAAGTGAGCACATTTAGCCGGGTTAACCTTTATTCTCCATTTTTCTAGCCAGGCCTCTAGTTCATTGATATGGGACTGCAGATTTTGCGATGCGACTTTTGGGTCATGGTTAACGCTAATAAATGCTGTGTCGTCTGCAAATGTAGAGGTATGCGTGCTCAGGTTTGTTGGCATATCCGCTGTGTATATTATATATAGAAGGTGTCCTAATATGCTGCCTTGGGGAACACCAGCAGAAATTTTCTTGAGGGGGGAGTATTTATCTTGCGACCTTACTATGAATGTTCTGCCTGTTAGATAGCTCTCCAGAAGCTTGTGAGTGTTTTGAGGAAGCATTCGTTTTATTTTTATGAGTAGCCCATCATGCCAAACTTTGTCAAAAGCTTGGGAAATGTCTATAAATAGTGCTGAGCAGTATTGCTTTTTCTCAAACGCCGATCTAATAAGGGTGACAATTCTATGCACTTGTTCTATTGTACCATGTTTCGCTCTGAATCCGAACTGGTGGTCCGGGATGATGTCGTGTTCATTTAGATGAGGAGTTATACTTAAAACGAATATTTTTTCGAAAAGCTTCGATAGGATTGACAATAAGCTTATCGGTCTGTACGACGCAACCTGGCTAGCATCTTTTCCTGGCTTGGGAATCAGTCTTAATGGAGATTCTTGGGTTATAGGGCATTTCATATGCCGTACAGCCTTCCATAAGCTATAATTGGAGTTTTTTGTGGCGTCTAGGTTGTTTAGATAGCCTTCTATTGCGGATTCGTGGTTCTGTCTCAATTTGTTGCGAAGTGTGGTCAGGCATAATTGTAGTTGGGCCTTAGTGGTTGGGGAACGACTGTTTTGCCATTGTCTTCTTAACTTCCTTTTTTCTCTGATAAGGGTCTCTATATCCGTCGATGTATTGTAAGGAGCACGTTTAATTGTCCGCTTGATTGGGGTTGCATTTCTTGCTGCAGTATCCAAGACTTCTGTAAATCGGTCGACAGCTATTTGGATGTCAGATGAATTTTTTAGGGGAATGCACTGTGATAGGTGAGAGTTCACATACATTTTATACTTTAACCAATTTGTGTTTCTGTTTGGAAAGGAAATAAAGTTTGAAGCGTCAGAGTTACCTTTTAAAATGAGGATTGAAGGTGAATGATAAGACGAAAGATCATAGGAGGAACTAACTAGTACCTGATCGCGCTTGATGTTTTTAATTACAGCAATGTCAATAAGGTCTGGTAGCTTATTGAAGTGGGTTGGCCAATAGGTAGGCTCACCACTCGATACCACATCAAAATTATTTGCAGTTACGGTATTGTATAGCTGATTACCTCTAGGACTAATAAGTCTGGAGCCCCAATATGTATGTTTAGCGTTGTAGTCGCCAGCAGCAATGAATTTCTGGCCCAATGTGGAGAAGAAGTTGAGAAATTTATCGTTTACAATTTTGTGCCTCGGGGGATAATAAACGGATGTTAACGTTAGATTGAAATCAGTAAGATTTATAGATGTGGCCTGGATACAATCTTCTTCGTACCCTGGCAATGGTAAGTGTCTGATGTGTTTGTGCACAATTATGGCTGTGCCACCACAAGCTCGTCCGCTGGGATGTTTTGTGTCATACGTAAGGTATACATTTACCCTAAAGCAGTTTTTATGAGTAAAGTGTGTTTCAGAGACAAGAAGTACGTCGATTTCATGCCTATGAAGAAAGTTTTCAACTTCGTGTTTATGTTGGGATAACCCGTTTGCATTCCAGAAACATATTTTTAACTGGTTCATTTTTTGTTGAGTAGAACTTGCAGGAGCATGTTCTGGTTTCGCATCATTTCCTGAAACATGTTCTGCATAGTGGTCATGAAGTTATTCATAGTTTGAATTAAATTTTCAATTGAGGTAGCCATATTTCCAGAAGGCATTTGTAGACCTTCCCTAGGAACATTAGCGTTTGGAGGTTGCTTTGCGTTAGAAGTACTCGGGGGATTTCGATTTCGGGGGCATTAGGGTTTCCTTTTAAGACTTGGGCATATGATTGGTTTTGATTGTTTGTTTGTGAAGTACTAGCAATAGAGCCAGCGGCTTGGCTGGGCGCATGTGACGGACCATATTGGGAGTGAGTATATTTTTGAACTAAAGCAGGTTTTTTTAAATGCAAGAAGACTCTACAACCCCTATAGTTTGCCGTGTGATTTTCGCCA
This sequence comes from Pollenia angustigena, assembly GCA_930367215.1. Lineage (NCBI taxonomy): Eukaryota > Metazoa > Arthropoda > Insecta > Diptera > Polleniidae > Pollenia > Pollenia angustigena. The sequence goes on along the minus strand of OV884061.1, from coordinate 17,283,747 downwards.
CAGTTGCTGCATTTCTTAACATTCGGGTCAGCTTTAGAACGATTACATTCGGCGGTTTTATGAGCGTCGCCACAAACCACACATACGTGAGGCAATTTACAATATGATTTTGTATGCCCATATTCCTGACAGTTTGTGCATTGGGAGGGACCCTTTCGTTTTAATGGCTCCTCAACAGTTATTCTTCTGTTGAGTAGGTAGCGCAAGTTGTATATGGGATGAACTGAATTTTTGGTTTTGAGAACCGATGAATCAAACGATATTTCAACGCGGTGCATTGGTTGAGGAACTTTATTCCTGTTCAAAATGTTATGAACAGATTTTACCTCATACCCCTCTAGCTCTATGGCAGATTTTATTTCCTCTGTAGGAACATAACTATCTATGCCTTTTATGACAATAATCAATCCCTTAGCACTTTTTAATTGATATGTATAGTAACTTTTATTTTCTGCGTCCAGGTGTCTTGATATAATACGAAAGTTCGTTTCTGTACTGGCTTGAATTTTGGTTTCTTGAATTTGCCCGCGTCGTATAGAAACGACGTAGAAATTATTCTTACCTACCAGTTGAATCAACATGTTGACTCTGCTATTTGATGTTTGCTCCCGCAGATAGATAGGGGGCGGTTTAACTTCTTTAGTGGCTGTTCCATGTGCTGATTCTGCTTCTTCATCGTCAGGTATGGATAGTACAGAGAATCTGTTACCATTTGTTGGCAAAGAGACTACGTTAGAGCCTTTGTATTGTTTGGCCATGCGTTCCTGTTGGGTGGACCTAGGGCTAGCCTTTCTCTTAGTTATTGTAATATATCTGTCCATGCCTGTTTGCACTTTAGTACTTTTTGGCACAGCTCCTGTATTTATTAATGCTAATCGTGATGTTCCAGGTTTTTCGTTATTATTCCTCTGGTCAGACGACTTCACACTTTGAACCACATTTACGGTCGGATCAACACACTTGCTCAGGTTGGGCACACTTGCACTTAAATTGCTGTATGGAAAACCAGTTGCGCTGGCAATTTTTGCACTTAAATAATTTTTATTTAATTCTGAGTATCGAATGTTTTCATTGCTCACGCTCGGGGAGCTTACCACAATATACGCATTTCTGCTATTTGTGCTGGGCCTACTCTCCTTATTGGGAGTATTTGTGAGGCTCATTCACAAATCTCTTCGGGCACCTTAGTTACTGTTCTTTTTTTTAGCTATTACAAATATTTTTTTTTTTCACCTATTACAAATATTTTTTTCACTTCGAATTTGTTTATTTTTTGTTATTTTTCTTACTCACTGATACACGTCCGTACTCGTCAAGAGCTGGCTCGAAACTCTATATGAGAAAATATCATATTAAACAAAAAATAAAATAAATGGCCCATAACTATAGTCATAAACAAAGCATACTTTAAGAGTTCTAAAGTAAACTTTTATTAAAAATATGCTTTTGATCTACTATAGACAAGCAAAAGCATACTTTACACGTTAAGCCCGATGTTAATTTTAAAACCAGCTGAAGTTGTGTTTAACTCATTTAACAACAGCATCAGCTGTTTTTCGCCAAATGAAAAAGTACTTGCAAAAAGTTAAAAATGTTTATGTTATAAGATGTGAGCTGATATTTTGCAATTATTAATGATTTGCAGGAAAACTTTTATGGAAAGAAATACAAAATATATACTTATGTTTAGGCCAAAATTGCCTAGCGTTTTACACAAAGTTTTGTAATTTTGTTGTTGCTTTCTACATAAAATCATATTGCGTGTTTCAACCGTACAAGATATGCAGTGTTTTATTTATATTTTAATTTTCAATGTCGGCTGCTTAAAGTTGCCACTTGCTTATATTTTGTTGTATGTTGTGTGAAATTTGCTACATTTGAGGTGGCACCCAGTTAAAGTCGGTTCAATTTAAAACATACTTTAGTTTCGACTATAGTAGCAAAATATTTAAAAGAATGTTTTTATTTTAAAGTTGTTTTTAAATAGAACCGACTTTAGCGTTTGACTATGATCATGGGCCAATATTTTTACAAAAGCAAAAAGAAGCCAAGCTTAATAAAATAAACATACATCCTTATTTAAAATAGATAAATAGATAAATTTTTTAATTAAATCAGCTTTGTGAAAAACCTAGAATTCATAGTGACAACGTTGTTTTATATTTATATCGTATGTAGTCCGAAATAGTATATTATTGAAATTTAACTATATCGGTTTACAAATGGCTGAGATATAAATCTGTAATTTACCTATTCCATTTTTCAGGGAAGAGGCAAACAACTTCGAGGACAATTTTCATAAAAGGGATAAATAAAAAAATTTAAGCTGTCTTGTTTTTAAAGATATTTTTTTTACTAATAAACAAACATATTAAAATATTTAAAACTATCTTATTTCGAAGACTAAGGGGCAACGCCAACAATTTCATTGAAAGCAAAAAAAAAAAATCAAAAGTATTTTATAAATTTGTTGTTACTTTCTACAGAAATTCATTTTGTTTTTTCAATTTTCAACGCCACAAAATATGAAGTGTTTGAAATTTAAAAATTCAATATGAATTTCTATAGAAAGTAACAACAAAATTATAAAATATTTTTGATTTTGTTTTGGCTTTCGTCACTTTTTTAGAAAAATCATTAAATCGTCACTGCTAATTTCGGAACAAAAAGTTGTCAAAATGACAATAACTCGTCAAATCTGGCAGCCCCGTTTTTATTATATTTATTTCTTTTGTTGACGTTTCGCTTTTATTTGACACTTAATTACTGGAAATATTCCAGTATAAACAGAATTTGTTGTGTCTGTTTTCGCATTCAAATACGGAAACACTTTTATCTCATAAATCGAGAAACGATGGAATTTTTTGTTTCACACTTCATGTAAGAAATTTTACGATGCGAGAAATACAGAAACGAGGTACTGTTGTCGTAAAAAAATGTGTCTTTGGCAATGACATGATTGGTACTTCATTATCATCACGATCAGTATTGAGTCGTTTGTCGCTGAGAAACTAGTGAAAAGTGAAATTTTTAGTTTTAAAATAAATAAAAAATTTTTAATATTTTTAATTAGGTTTAAGTTCATGAAATTTAATTTTTATTAAATTATTTTTATGAAGAAAGGAATTTTACAACATGAAAATCAATTAAAATTGTTATTGATAATCTTTTATTCTTGACGTGGCTCGGGCTCGAACCCTGGCCGGCAGGTTACCATGACATGTTTCGATCGCAACCACTCGATCTCCTCAGATGGATTTGCCGTCTTACACTCGCAGCCATCGACGACTGCTGACGTCACTAGTCAAACATCAATCCTTAAACCAAATTGTATTTTAACATTTGGTAGATCGAAATTTGCTTTCCTGAATGATTATCCATTTTAATTGATTTTACATGTTTTTTCCTTTACTTCTGTTTTTTCGTACTTTCGTCAAGAATTTTTCTTGAAGTCCAAGTACATTTTTTTTGTTTTTTTACTTTGTCTTTCTCTTTTCTGTTGACCTTTTTCAGCACAACTTGAAGGACAAATGTACACATAGAGCTCGTGCCTTAGCTTTAACAATAATTAGTATTGTGGTTATTTTGTCGAGTGGTGTGATCGAAACATGTCATGGTAACCTGCCGGCCAGGGTTCGAGCCCGAGCCACGTCAAGAATAAAAGATTATCAATAACAATTTTAATTGATTTTCATGTTGTAAAATTCCTTTCTTCATAAAAATAATTTAATAAAAATTAAATTTCATGAACTTAAGCCTAATTAAAAATATTAAAAATTTGGATTAAAAACCATAAATAGTTCAACAAAATAACCTTAATACTAATTATTGTTAAAGCTAAGGCACGAGCTCTATGTGTACATTTGTCCTTCAAGTTGTGCTGAAAAAGGTCAACAGAAAAGAGAAAGACAAAGTAAAAAAACAAAAAAATGTACTTGGACTTCAAGAAAAATTCTTGACGAAAGTACGAAAAAACAGAAGTAAAGGAAAAAACATGTAAAATCAATTAAAATGGATAATCATTCAGGAAAGCAAATTTCGATCTACCAAATGTTAAAATACAATTTGGTTTAAGGATTGATGTTTGACTAGTGACGTCAGCAGTCGTCGATGGCTGCGAGTGTAAGACGGCAAATCCATCTGAGGAGATCGAGTGGTTGCGATCGAAACATGTCATGGTAACCTGCCGGCCAGGGTTCGAGCCCGAGCCACGTCAAGAATGAAAGATTATCAATAACAATTTTAATTGATTTTCATGTTGTAAAATTCCTTTCTTCATAAAAATAATTTAATAAAAATTAAATTTCATGAACTTAAGCCTAATTAAAAATATTAAAAATTTGGATTAAAAACCATAAATAGTTCAACAAAATAACCACAATACTAATTATTGTTAAAGCTAAGGCACGAGCTCTATGTGTACATTTGTCCTTCAAGTTGTGCTGAAAAAGGTCAACAGAAAAGAGAAAGACAAAGTAAAAAAACCAAAAAATGTACTTGGACTTCAAGAAAAATTCTTGACGAAAGTACGAAAAAACAGAAGTAAAGGAAAAAACATGTAAAATCAATTAAAATGGATAATCATTCAGGAAAGCAAATTTCGATCTACCAAATGTTAAAATACAATTTTGTTTAAGGATTGATGTTTGACTAGTGACGTCAGCAGTCGTCGATGGCTGCGAGTGTAAGACGGCAAATCCATCTGAGGAGATCGAGTGGTTGCGATCGAAACATGTCATGGTAACCTGCCGGCCAGGGTTCGAGCCCGAGCCACGTCAAGAATGAAAGATTATCAATAACAATTTTAATTGATTTTCATGTTGTAAAATTCCTTTCTTCATAAAAATAATTTAATAAAAATTAAATTTCATGAACTTAAGCCTAATTAAAAATATTAAAAATTTGGATTAAAAACCATAAATAGTTCAACAAAATAACCACAATACTAATTATAAATAAAAAATATAAATCGGCAGAAACCTTGGTAAGTTGATGCGATATGCATATTCTTTTCTCTAATTTATTGCATGAAAAATATTTTTACAGATTCGCGTCATCTTTATTTCTTTTTTGCTACATGCGGTGCGGTTAAAACTCCTCCACGCATCAACAAGGCAGCGAAACCATCTATATGAAGCCTAAAAGGATACGATTGGCCATATAATAAATAAAAACAATTATTGTAAAATTGCAACAATTTAAAATAAATTTTCTTAAACTAAAAATAATGTTTTCATTTATCAGGTATGTTCTGAAAATCGCGTGATTTCAAATCACATGTGCTTTTAAAATCACACGTGTGATTTTGTGGTGTTCTGTAAATCACACCGTTTTGGTGTTTTTCGGTGTGATTTTCAATTGACGAAAGCACAAGCAAACACAAAAAGTTTGTTCTACAAAGTTATGGCTAATTTGTAACGCTTTTTATGTTATTTTTCAATAATTTGTTTTTTAACCGATTTAGTGATCTCAAATTAAGTTTAGGGTGTGTTTAAAATTTTGAAATTTTTTGCGAATTTTAGCCATGTTCGCGATAAAAGCAATTTGTTTCTATAAGTTTTCGATTGTTAATAGCTTTGACGATTTATAATAAATAGTAGAATTTTGCTATCATGCCGCTGTTAGCAAATTTTTGCGAATTTCCGCTAATTTAGACATTTTTACCGAATTTTTGCCATTCCTTATAGTTTTAGGGACTTTCAATCAATTTTATGGCTCGTTTGAAATATAAAAAATTTTCGCGAATTTTCGCCATTTTTGCAATATTTTTTATTTTTTTACACATTTAGCGATTTAAAATAAAATTTAGGGCTTGTTTACAAGCTTGCAATTTTTCGCGAATTTAGCCATTTTCGCGATAGAAGCGATTTTTTCCTGTGATTCTCTACAGCTCTTACGATTTTTAATAAATATTATACTTTTCTTTCATGCCGCTCTTAGCAAATTAGCGATCTTTAATTCAACTAAAAAAAACAAACTGAAATCACAACAGAAGTCTCAAAAGCAAATATCATTTTTGTAGTGTCGTCGAATTTTCTTATTTTATTGCATAAAAAATCAATAACCAACACATTGAATATTTTTTTAAAGCAATTTATAATGACGGACATCTTGCAATAGTCGCAAAAATAACAAAGTGATTTCAAAAAGTTGTTTACGTAGCTGAACGTTTTGAAATCACAAAATAATATGCCTAGAACACCTTTCTTGTGATATCAAATCACTTTCATAAAATGTGATTTTCAGAACAGGCCTGTATATTATATTTTTGCATTTGCGGCAAAAGTATATTGAACTGTTGATCCAACAACGTTTGCAGTTGCAACAACAGCACTGAGCCTTTTGGGCAACAAGTATGACATTTTAGGCAACAATTTTAACTTTGCCTCAAAAAAGAATTTACAATTTGGGACAACAGAAACAGACTTGTTGCTGCAAATGCAAAATGTTGTTGGGCACAATCCGAATGTAAATTATATTTGGATCAAAATCAAATTTTTTTGGAATAACAGTCTTTTTTGTATTGCGATAAAGTTTCGACTATAGGTTAATAAAAATGTTTATTTTTTCAAAAAATGATTGATATTAAATTTAATACCACAGAACACGATACATAAAATCCGTAAATTATTTTGGCGATAATTATAATTATGAAGTCAAATTTTGATATAAATTTCCGGATTTTGAGATAATGCGGATTTAAAACTCGTTTTTTGTTGTAAAGTTGGCGTCTTGTATTATAAAACTTTTACAACGTAGAGTTTCCACTCTCGCAAAAAACGTTATCTATATGAAGTTTTTTTTTCCAAAAACGTGTTTAAATTAAAAAAATCAGTACATTATCTAAAAATTTGTTAAGAATAAGGGAAAACAACTCATACTTAATGAAAAATCCCCAGGATATCTTTATCCTTCCTGCAATGGGTATACCATTCATTTTTATTTTAAGCTTTAATCAAGAGGTTCAAAATAATATATTGAATGTGTTTTTTTGTTTGTTCTGCAATCTAAAAGGTTATAAAATTTTGATTCACAATTCATGGAGAAATCCTAAAGGACGTAATTATAAGTCATTACTAGGGATATATAACAAGAAATATGCTCTTAAAAACGCGTTTTATGCGCATTAATATGCAGTAAAAACTTGAAAATATGCCCTGAAAACTGTTAAAAATATGCCCCAAAAATTTAAAACTTCGTCCGTAGTACAATTAAAAAATACCAAATTTAATCAAATGATCTACAAGATTGCAACTTGTACTTTGCGCACAAGGTTACCATGGACAGACAACCAGCCAGACGTACGGATGGAAATCGTTAGATCACTTTGAAAAGTGTTTCTGTGTCCATCAGTATACTTAAAGATTGGTCCAGATTTCTATGCATTACACACATCGCCAAAAACGTATATACCTGCTTTTTCCTTAATTTTTGTTTATTCATACAATTTTAAAGTTTAATATAATACATACTTATTTTAAATGGCAACCTTACAATTTTAGAGTTAAAATTAAATATAGATGGCAACACATTGGGTTAAAACAGAATTTCGCAAAAAAATTTTTTTTTATTTGTTGCGAAAGCTCTTGTAGGCACCAGAGAACCTCAAAATCACTATTTTTCTTGATTTATTCATACGCTAAAATTTACATTCATTCTTTGCTTGCAAAACAAAGTTCAACGTTGGTAATTTGTACATCCTTTCGTACACATTTTATTTTTGCATTTATTCGTTTTTTATTGAAAGTGCCTTATTTGCATTTTTGTTGCTCACGCAATATAACACAACTGAGTAAATTCAAAAGAACACATTCTTATACTTTTGTTTACATTAACAACAACAATAAACCAGTCGATGAGACGCTTTTTCCAAATTAACAACAATAAAAACAACAATAACAAGAATACATTGTACATACCTACTACTACTGTACTTTTTAAAATGAAAAAAAAGTCTGTTTCTATGGAAATTGTGTGTACCTACATAAGTATGTGTGTTTAGTTTCATTTCAATTTTTTTTTCTTTTACTACATAGTTTCTGCTGATTATATTCATGAGTAATGATTGTTTCATATCAGGCTTTTTTGTTTGTATTTTTTTTTTCTTTACCAAAACAATCATTGTCGACCGAACACACAAACATCTTTATTAAAAAACGAAGGTAACGATTGTATAAATACAAAGCACGATGTGCGTTATTTGAATGACTGCAAACCAGCAGCGAATATTTACGGTTGCGCAAGTTTGACTGTATGACCGTAAGCGAGTGTATTTGTTGTCGTTGATTAAATGCGATTTTTTTTCAATCGTATAAAGCTGTTCTCTGGTAGGCACCAAAAAAATATACTTACATGTATCCATGGTGCAATAAACAGGTAGCAGCACTACGCCTTTTGACGATTTTTTGCTCTTGCATTGTTTGTCTAGGTTTATGTCAAAGTTTTGTTTATGTTAACAAAAAGTCCACGTTTTGTGATTTGATTAGTGTATTTTATTAAAGTTTTTGATAATTTTAAATTAAAGTAAATAAGATATTGACCATAAATAAAAATTAGCTAAAAATGTATTTTTTTCATAACGTTCAGCGGCACGCTTTGATTTTTGTTTAAAGTATTTTTGACGTTAACGGTGATATAATTTCCATTTTTGTTGTAATGTTGTATTTGTTGCCGTAATGATGCCACCTGCTTATTCCACCATGCATGTATCAAGATATTGCTTAAAAAGGCAAAATATGTGCTAAAAAAATAAAAAATACTGCAAAAAAGCTCTTTTAACTAAATAATGCTAAAAAATGTTACAAACGGTAAAATAGACACTAACAAATCGATGCCAAAATTCACATTGTTTCTGCTTTCATTGGTCGCACAAAGAAAAACATGCATGATTTATTTTTATTAATCCCGGGATTTTTAATACATCAACCTTTGTGTACAAAAATGTTCGTTTTTTATTGAATTTTTATACTCTATACAAAAAAATTATTAAAAATTATATTTCAGTTGTATTTTTTATTTTTATAATTCTTATTTTTCTTTTTTAAAAATATACATATATTATATATAAAATACCTTTTGAAAATTCATAAATAAATAAAGTGTTGTTTATTTAAAAAAAAAATCCCGGGATTTTTCAAAATCAATCCCGATTGGCATCCCTAGTCATTACATATATAATTTAAACTTTTTTTTTATTAATTTGTATGTACATTTCCATACAAAAAATTCGAAAAATTGCAATTTTTAGAGATCTTAAAACGTCATTCGATTTCGCTTAAATTTGGAACATATGTGGGTGTGGTTCATACACAATGATCCAGCCTTGAAGAGTTTACGATTTTCAAGCGCCCTAATAAGTATGTATATAAATTAATAAAAATAAATACACAATAATTTTAGTACATTATTTTTTTTTTTTTTTTTGATAATCACTCCTATACAATCAAAAAGGGCGGCATATTAAAGAGTGCCTAGGGAGGAAGCAGGCCTAAATCCGCCACTGCCTAGGGGCATACATAAATGCAACTGTATGTGTGACTCGCTTGCACATGCAGGTACTACCTTGAACCATAATGGTCCAATATGTGATATAGATGTTCCACTCTCGAGGAGCAAGCAAATGATTGCAACACATCTAATGTTATCGCTTGTCAGAGATGTTTTGATGAAACTACCTGTGGGTAAACCAGGAAAATCAGGCCCATCACAGGCGGTAAAAAGTATAGGTGGGCACTAAAGCTTTCGGGACCTAACCTCAAAAGCCCAAATGCAGTTACAACTGGTATATTGGGAATAACGCCCAGTTACGATGACAAGGAAGAAGAGGAGTCAACTGAACATCTTTGCCATCATTGTCCGGCATTCGGGGACCTACGACTCAAACTATTTGGTAGAATACTTAGAGACGAAACTAGTCTCCCTGACACTGATTTGATGTGGATTCACTCCTCCATTAAATTAACCGGTTGGCTGAGCAGTATAAGAAGCAGTATCGGACATCTGGGCAGGGATGTCAGATGTGACGATTTTACGTCATTTTGACGATTTTTTTCGCTGAATTTACCAAAATGACGATTGACGATTTTGAATGTAGAGTCACTTAGGTGTTGACGATTTAATCCCGTCTTTAATCTGCCAAGTAAAGTTTTTTTCTTACCGAACGTTTCCACATGCAAGTAATTACTTCCAAGTAGTGTATACGTATTATCAACAAAAAATCGAGGAAACAGCCGATTGGCTGAATGAACAAAAATTGTGTGAATGTTAGTGAAAAAGTGTCAGTGTATTGAGTTTTTCGAACTTGCACTTGCATGTGGAAACGGGGGGTTAGTTAGTATATAGAGGCGAATATATATTTATATCTACTAGCGGACTCGACGAACTTCGCCTCGTCCCAATTTTAAGCCTTCAGACAAACTTTAGAGTAATAATACAACAGAAATATTAAAATTTTTAATATGATTTATTTGAATGGAATCAGTAGAGAGCGATTTGATGTACAAAAATCTATAAATCACTAAATATATAAACCATCTTTAAACGCATAAAATTCAGCGTTTAAACTACCAACACAGACCATATGAATTTGATAAGATTTATCGTAGTGCTGTCACATGTTATTTTTTTACCACATATAACACATTGGAGAATGATTTATAGTTGCTGAGTTTAAACTACATATAAATTCAAGTTTAGTTCAACTAAACCAGCGTTTAAACCATCAGTGGTTTATTAGCCATTAGTGTACAAGTTTTTTTTTAGAAAAACTAAAAAACAACTAGTTAATATTAGTCAGGGCCATTTTTTGATGTTTTTTTTTATATTGGCAGGACGATTTTTCGAAAAAAAATAATCTGACAGCACTATTTCACTTGTTTGTTTTATTTGAGTACAATAACTGCCTGCTTTTAAAACACGAGTGCAAAACTCCTTCAAATTACTGCCTGCTTTTAGATTGCGAGCACAAAAGTGACTGGTTTAACTAATATTTAAAACAAAATTTAAAAATGTCCATTCCTTAAGGGGTTCCCATACAAAAAGTTTAATACAGACTAGAAATATATTGAAGAAAACGTACCATAACAGCCAAGGAGTCTCCTTAACAATTTTTCGAGACATACTTGCCCCTTATCACCACTTCTTAAGGGGGCTCCCATACAAATATTGCGATTTATGAAATTTTTAAATTAATTAAAATTTTTTGACTTTTGTGAATAAAATCAAAAGTTGTTAACAGATTTTAATCATTTATTTTTAATAGATTTTTAACAAACAAAAATTTCGAAATGTCGATTAAAAATTATGTTTGTTGCCAAAAAAATAAAAAAAAAAATATGTTTCTAAAACGACAGCGCATGTTAGAAAAAAATTTAACGTTTAAAGGAAATTTTATTGCGGATTTTCGTTTTTTTTTTTAGTATGTAATTTCAATAAACTGAACCGTTATTGGATTCAGCGTACCCGAAAAAGGTTTAAGCGCCAGTTGCCAAATTCTAGCACAGTGTAATTGTTTGATAAAACTTGCGAAAAGCAATAAAAACATTTTTAAATATAACAATAAAAAGAAATTAATTGGACTTTATATTTATACTGTGTACTTTTTTTCTTAACCTTTAATAATCAATGTACTTTAATTGCAACAAAAAAAGTTGGGAACCCTATATGTAGTTGTCCTGCGATTTAACTTTGAATAATTAAGTTTAAGTTATCGACGTCCTTATTCTTCGCTGCTATTTTTGCCCGTTCACCAATCCAATCGAGATTTTTGTAGTTTTGTGCAATGTCGGGGAACACTTTGCTGATGAGCTCCTCCTTGGACGATGTGAATTCACAAAAATTTTCACGGAACGATATCAATCCATTCGAAACATCAACAGGAATTTGGCCGTTGCCAAGCTCCAGCAGTTGTCTCGAGAATTCAGCAGCCGCTGGGTCGTTCTGCAACACGACTCTAATGTTTGCGGTCAATTGCAACTTTTGGACATGCCTCCACAAAGACGACGATTTCAGGCAGGCATTAAGTTCATCGGCAGCAGAAGATTTGGGGATGACGGGAATTGTTTGACGAAAATCTCCGGAGAGCAATATCAAAGCCGAACCAAATCGTCTTAAGTATTAAAAATTCTATATTTTTTGGTTTTGTATGATTTTATACTTAATATTTTTTTATGTTTTAATAGAGTGATATATCCGTGTTTATAAAAAACGGTTTTTTTATATGACGATTTTTTGACGGTTTTTTTCAAAACTACTGACGATTTTGACGATTTTTTTTTTAAATTTTGACGATATTTCGAAAAAAACATCTAACATCACTGCATCTGGGAGTCATTGACATATCGTCGTGCCGAAGTTATCTTGCCGTATATCACACCAATTCTTTTTTGGGAAATCGAATCTAAAGGTTCAAATTTTCATACACAAAAATGTACGTGACAAGAAGTCGTCCAATATTTTTGTCAGATATTGTGTTTGAAGTTCTTAACCAATTTATGTAAAAATATCGGCGCTGCGAAATATGGCCCCAGGAAATATGGTCCAAAAAAATAAAAGAAAATTGACCCCAAATTTTGGGCTATTTTTCATAATGCAATATGGCCCCATTTTTTTAATGAAAAATTTCTCCAAAAAAAAAATGAAAAATAACCCTAAAAATAAAATGATATATGACCCTAAATTTGGGGTTATTCTTCATTATGAAAAATCAACTCAAAATTTATAATGAATTTGAACCCCAAAAAAGAACACAAAGAAAGTTACATTAAACATTTTCGGTGGAGTTCATATGCCCGAAACTTAAAAAAAAACAAATTTAGAATCCCGATTTCAAAATCCGGATAATTAAACAGTTTTGGTTTTAAAAATCGTACGATTGATAGCAGGGCTTTCGGCCATGCGCAAGAATTTTTTTCTCTATGGTATAGCGAAAACTGGCTTTGCTTACTAAAGCTTCACGTTATAGACGGAATAGCGTAAGGATTTTCTCTTCTATGGAATAACGAATACTGGCTTCGCTAACTAAAGCTGCTCTACATAGACGGCCTTCGGCCGGGTGAAAGGATTTTCTTCTCTTTGGTATAACGAACACTGGCTTCGCTCACTAAAGCTTCACTACATAGACGGCCTTCGGCCGTGCGCAAGGATTTTCTTTTCTATGGTATAACGAACTCTGGCTTCTCTTAATAGCCGGCCTTTGGCCGGGCTCAATGATTTTTTCCCCTATGGTATAACAAACACCGGCTTCGCTAACTAAAGCATCTCTGCATAACCGGCAAGGATTTTCTCTACTTTGTGAGCAGTGAGCAAAAAGATACACTTTTTCCCAAAAAGATACATTTTGAAAAAAATTTTAAAATCTATTTATAACATTTAACATTTATTAACATACTCTTTTACATCATATTTAATGAATATTGTAAAGAAAATGATCAGATATTTTTAAGGTTTCGACTCGAATTGAAAATGAAAAATTTTTTGAATCCGCATAATTCATAAATTGGTGTTCTCAAATCCACATGTTTTCGTGTATTCGAAGTTTTTGTTCAAAAAAACTTTGGTTGAACTAAAGATCGCTGATTTGCTAACCGCAGCATGATAGCAAAGTCTTATATTTATTAAAAATCGTGAAAGCTGTTAAGAATCACAAGAAAAGCGCTTCTATCGCGAATATGATTTTTAAACAAATACTAAATTAATTTGAAATCGCTAAATGGGTTAAAAAACAAAATGTCGGAAAGTAACAAAAAAAAAAATTCCAAAAATGTTTCGCCACAAAATTCATTTTAAGTCCCTAAACAATAAGGAATGGCAAAAATTCGTTAAAAATTACTAAATTATTATTATTACTACATTTATTATTAATCGTTTAAGCTGTAAAGAATTAGAAAACTTACAGGAAAAAATCGCGTTTATCGCGAAACATTGCAAAATTTAAAACAAATTCAAAAACTCGTAAATCGATTAAAAAAACAACTTGTCGGAAAATAACATAAAAAGTGTTAAAAAATTAGCTATAATTACATCAAAATCAATGAAAACGTCGATTTTAAATTTTGGGTTAGTTAGGGCCTTTTGCGATCTAGGTAACGAAAATACCCGGATACCATATAAATTAATTTTCATAATTATTTAAGTCATAAATATTAGGTATGTTTTTATTTAGGCGATTATATTAAAAAGTTCATATAAATTTCCTGAAAATAAAAAAGATGTTCATATTTCTTCAGAACAACTTTGCACTACTAGTAATCATCGATTTAGGTGGATCGTATGTTTAAACATCCTTTATGGGTTATTTCTTCATTATTAAAGCTGCTATTGTATTAGTATTGAGTCGGCAACGATGATCAGTCTTTTAATATTTTATTTCTGTACATTTTGCGTATAGATCAGGGATGTCAGCGCCTTGCACAATTGTGCAAATTAATTCACATGTACGCTTACGCTCTTTTATTTTGCGAGCGTAAAATATAATTGCAAATATTGCAAGGCCTGTTTTGAGGCCTCTAAATATATTTATGTAAATAAATAAATATACAATAACTGTATGTAGGTACATCTTTTTTTTTGTTTTATTATCTTTTTTATTTTATTTATTATCTATGTTTTTGTTTTGTTTTATTTCTGTTTTTGACATTGTACAATGATTTTAAAACAGGGATTTCCATTTCTTTGCACAAATGTGCAATTGTGGTTATTTTTTAAGATAGAATTTTAAAATTTTATAAAAATATATATGTATATGTAAAGTGAATCCTAATCAACAAAAATTTCAAATTTTCAAAATAATTGTTTTGCATTTAAGCTAACGATATGTGTTTTGTTCGTGAAAAAAATTCGTTGATGCCTGAAACAGGGTCCCTTTTTCGTTCGTTAAAAAGACGTACCTAAATGCAGAAATTATTAAGAAAAGAAAAAGAAACAAGAATTTGTTGGTATTTTGTGATTGTAAAAATATTTTTGTTTCTGTACCAATCGCGTCGGTGGGTTTTTTCTTTTTTAAACTCTTTTCTTAAGTAGGTAAAAATATTTAAAAAACAATTTAAAAAAGTCTTGTTTTGCTACAATTTATGTGTAAACCTATACACATAAAAGCAAATGTGACAACAGGTAAAATTTTTGGGTAAGAAGATGTGTTTTATTGATGTATTAATGAAACTTTATTGTTTCGCACTATTTTTATTGCTTACTTTTTTATGCTACAATTATATGACCGAGTCTAAAGAGTAAACCTTACTACTTTATGGTATTTATTTAACGTAACTTTGACCTGTTATAATGACTTTATACATTTTTGCAGGCAAACTCAGGTGCGCATTTGGTATTTTGTAAAAAGTTATGATATACCATTAGCTAGAATTAAAATGTATGCACAGATGTTTGAAGTATGAGTAACCCAACACCGTGAATACCCTTTCTATTTTACTTACCACTATGACTACCCTAACTTTTTACTAAAATAACTTTTTCACGTTTTAATTCTCATGTAATTCATTTTATTTTTGAATAAATAGACCAGGGAAATCCATTTCATGTCTCTTTTTTTTCAAACATTTGAACTTAAGAGATTGTATACTTTGAAAAGGCATTATGATCATTTCCATAATGATATTAAACAATATGAAGTAAAAGAAAGGGAAAACCAATATAAGATAAAAAAAAAAGGTTTATTTGGATAGCTTGAAAAGTTGGGTATCACAAGAAGAAGAGCATGAAGATAGGATAGAAGAGTTAAAAATAGAAATATCAAATTTACTAACTTTGGAAATAGTAAAACAGGGAAGACCATTTTCCGATGGGGCATTTATAAAAAAGCTTTTCAATGCAGTTTTGGAAAAACTGAAAATCGATTGCAGCGTAATAAAAACGCTTCCCATGAGCCGAAATAGTGTCGTCAAGCGCACATCAATTTTAGCTGCACATATACAATCTGTGATTAGGGAAAAGTTAAAAAATTGTGAAGATTTTTCTTTTTGCCTCGACGAAAGCACCGACATTAATGATCTTTGCCAATTGGTCATTTGTGTTCGATGCATAGATAGTGAGTACAATGTTTTTGAAACTATGTACTCACTTGAAACGTTTTACGGTAATGTAACAGGTAAGGTATTATACGACGTAGTCTTTGAAAACCTGATATCTGTTACACAAGCTTCAAAATTAGCAGGAGTTTGTACGGATGGTGCAAACGTTATGGTTGGGAAGTATGAAGGTTTCGTAGGACAGCTTAAACAAAATGGAATTGATGTACATGCTTTCCATTGCATAATTCATCAGTCCATGCTTGCCTCAAAATTTATAAGTGATCATGCCGCTATTAAGACTGCAGAGCGGATAATCAATAGAATACGGGGGGGTCATCATTCATTAACGCACAGAAAATTTGTAAGTTTTCTTAAAAACGTAAACGTCAATCACCACGACTTAAAAATGTTTACGGAAGTTCGTTGGCTTAGTCGGGGTGATTGTCTAAACAGGTTATTCGATCTTAGAAAAGAGGTGTTACGTTTTTGGGAAACTGAAAATTTAGACGAATGTGAATTAATACAGTTGAATGATTATGAGTTCATTTTAGACCTTGCGTTTCTGGCGGATACAAGCAGTATTTTAAATGAGCTAAATTTCGAACTACAAGGAAAGGGAAACAATTTAAGTGACATAGGGCCTGTTCGTAAATGCATCACTGCGCTGCAAATGAAAATTTAAATGCCCTAAAATACTTTGCTTAAGCAGATGACGCACAACCAAGTTTAAAATACGGAGTGGAGAAATGGCTCCCGCCAAAAAATATCAACAGCAAACTTAAATTGGCAGTGCAAAGCAATGTTTGGTTGTATGATGCACTGCAGTGATGCATTTACGAACAGGCCCATATATACGATTGTTTTTAATTTTAAAACCAAATTATTTTTATTAACAAATGAAATAAATAATGAAGATTTTTCCAACTTTCCTAAAACTTTGCTTATTTTTGACAAGGAGAAATATTTGAAAAAATCTGAGTATTTGGCAATTTTTGAAAACCTTTTTTACAACTTTCAAGATCGTTTTGAAGATTTTGAGGATATAAAACCACTACTTAACATATTCCAAAATCCCTTTAAGTGCCACATTGCGAGTTATGAATTCAGCATCCAGTCGGAACTAATCATACTTAGGAGCGAAATTAATCCTCCAGACAGAGAAAATATTATTGAGTTCTGGAAAAATTTAGACGGGGCGCTATATCCTATATTAAAAAAAAATTCCTTCAAATGTTTGTCGCTTTTCTCCTCAACATATCTTTGCGAACAAATATTTTCCGATTTGAAATACATTTGCTCAAAACAACGCAATAAATTAACATCCGCAAACCTAAAAAATGTTTTGTTGTTACGAAACTGCAATATAAATTTAGAAGATATTATTGGTAAATAAAAGTATTTATTAAAGGCTAGTAAAATCTTCTCTTTTTATAATGGTGGTAAATACTTACAGAATATTTTTAAACTTAATATTTGCATTAGTATGAGCAAATGAATTTTCATTGTTAGAATTCGCAAAGGTATGTTGAGCAAAAAACGAAAAATATTGGAAAGAATTGTATTAGGTTGTAAAAAGACTTCAAATATTGTGAACTGCGCAATTTTGCCAAAAAATAAGCAAAGTTTCTGAGGTTCCAAATTAAATTTATTTAAATAATAACTGATTGTGTCTGTCCACAACTCAACATTTTTCGATAATTGTATTATTATTTATTGCTTTTAAGTCTTCATAGCAATAAATGTAAGTTAACTTTAAATGGTCTGATGAAAAATGAATGGAAAGCATGAACTATATTTCCTCGCATAATGCTGGCCCTGGTGTTTGCATCGCCCTTTCATGAAAATGTTTTGTAAGTTTTAATACCTTACCTGATTCCCAACAATTTAATCGAACATAGATGACCCTTAGAAAAGGTCTTTAATAAGGCCTCGCAATAGGCCTCGCAACAGCATATTTCGCCCGCTGGGCATGTAAGAGATAAGAGTAATCTCACCAACACAATCATAATTGACATCACTGGTATAGATCAGGCATTTCCAAAAATTTTTTGGTTGTGTATTAGTGAGTACCAGAGAGTAAAAAATTGAGAGAATACAGCCGAAATAAAATGTTAGTAATATATTTTATAAGTTGTATAACACAAAGGTACAAAATAAAAATTTTTTGTGTTGATAAAATATTTGTAGCAATTCTTTACCAATTCAATGTCGCTGATTTTAAAACTGCACCTTTTTTTATTCGGAAGCTTTTTGACTCTAAATCAGGTTCAAATATCTTATAAACAATTGTAAAAAATAAAGATTTTATTGCACGCAAATCACAGCTGATAGAAAAAAGTGCAGTTTTAAAATCAGCGACATTGAATTGGTAAAGAACGGGGGCTGATTTAAAACCATGTGAGATCAGGCCATGATGGCTTTATCGCCCATTCAAATGAAAAAAAATAAAAAGGCTTTATCTGCCTATTGAACGAGAGATAAAGCCATCATGGCCTTATATCACGTGGTTTTAAATCACCCCCCCCCCCCCCCCCCCCCCCTAAAAACTGCTACAAATTTTCTATCAACACAAAAAAATGTTTAATTTTGTTCCCTTGTGTTATACAACTTATAAAATAAAATCTTCTAAATTTATACTTTTATGGCAGTTTCGTAATAGTAGAATGCTCTTCAAATAGGATGAACTTAATTTATTACGTTGCTTGGAACAAATAAATTTTAAATCCGAAAAAAATTTGTTCGCATAGGTAAGTAGAGCCGAATAAAGAGAGGCACTTAAATGAATTTTTTTTTAGTTCAGGATAGAACTCGCCATCTAAATCTTTCCAGAACTCTACAATATTATTTTCGTCTGGAGCATTTACTTCGCTCCGTAGTATGATTAGTTCTGACTGAATATCAAATTCGTAGTTGCTTACATCGCAACGAAAAGGGTTTTCGAAAAGATCTAATAGCGGTTGTAAAATTACAATATCTTTAAACCTGTCTTGAAAATTATTGAAAAGTGTTTCAAATATTTCGGCATATTCATATCTTTTGTCGATTTCGAGATTTCTATAAACAAGTGAAGTTTTTGGAAAATTGGAAAAATCACCAGTTTTAATTTGGGAACAAATTAGAAAAAGTTTTGTTTTAAAATTGTGAATGATTTTTGACAAGTCCCAAATATTGCGTTCTTTTCCTTGCAATTCCAAATTTAGTTCATTTAACATACTTGTCGTATCTGCCAAAAAAGCTAAGTCTAAAATAAAATTATTGTCTTTTAAACACTGTACTAAAACTATTTCTATTTTCTTAGTTTCTAGGAACTGAATAACTTCTTCTCTTAAATCATAAAGTCTATTCAGGCAATCACCGCGACTTAGCCACCGAACTTCTGTAAACATTTTCAGGTCACAGATCATAGCATTTTTATTATCACTTATGAATTTCGATGCAAGAGCGGTCTGATGAATTATGCAGTGAGAATTATGAACTGAAAATTCGTGTTTTTTTAATTGGCCTATAAGCCCATTATATTTGCCCAACATTACATTCGCTCCATCTGTGCAGACTCCAGCAAATTTGTTTATGTCTACAATGGAAAGAAGCTTTTCTGTGACAACGTCATACAACAACGTACCAGTTACATTTCCATAAAATGTTTCTAAAGTAAACATTGACTCAAAAATAGTGTATTCGCTGTCTACGCATCGAATACAAATTACAAGTTCACACAGATCATTTATGTCAGTGCTTTCGTCTAAACAAATTGAAAAAAATTCGCAATTAATTACTTTTTCCCTAATTGCAGATTCTACACATGTTCCTAATTGAACAGTTCGACGGCCTACAGTTTGACTGGACAGGGGAAGAGACTCTATAAATTTAGTGTTATAATTAAGCCTTTCCCAAATTTTTTTCAGCAATTGCTTGATAAAAACACCATCCCACAATGGTCTTCCTTTCTTAACAATTTCCAATATTACTAAATTTGAAATCTCCTTTTTCAATTTGGGAACTGATTTTTGTTCATAAATTTCTTCTTCTAATAACCATTTTCAATTTTTCTAGGTCAAAGTTACGTTAAATAAATACCATAAATTAGTAAGGTTAACTCTTTGTACTCGGTCATATAATTGTAGCATAAAAAAGTAAGCAATACAAAAATTGCGAAACAATAAAGTTTCATTAATACATCAATAAAACACATCTTCTTACCCAACAATTGTACCTGCTGTCACATTTGCTTTTATATGTATAGGTTTATACATAATTGTAGGAAAACAAGACTTTTTTAACTTGTTTTTTAAATATTTTTACTTACTTAAGAAAAGTGTTTTCAAAGAAAAAACCCACCGCGCGATTGGTACAGAAACAAAAATATTTTTGCAAGCACAAAATACCAACAAATTCTTGTGGTTTTTTTTTTCTTAATAATTTCTGCATTTAGGTACGTCTTTTTAACGAAACAAAAAGGGACCCTTTTACAGGCATCAAATAATTTTTTTCACAAACAAAACACATATCGTTAGCTTAAATGCAAAACAATGTAGATATTATTTGAAAATTACAAATTATTAGAATACAATATTTTTTCCTTAATAATATCTGTTAACGCATTTTTATCTGAAATTTTAAAAATTGATTTTAAATCTCAAATAATTACCATTTTACAAAGTTCTTTGCTTTGCATGTAAACTAATGAAATAAAAGGCATTGGATGTTACCAAAAGCATTTTTGTCCGCACAATATTTTTTGAGTGTTTGCTGAAACAAAATAATATAGCATCCGCTAGACATGTACACTTGTCGAAGTCACATCGACGACTAAATTGAAGAGCATAAAAATCTGTGTAAGTTTTGTTTTGCACAATTGTGCAAAGAAATGGAAATCCCTGGTATAGATTCAGAAGATACGAAAAATGTCAGGATTAAACATGGTACTTGAAGTCATCAAAAGATACGAAAAATGTATCTTTCGTATCCTAACGGCAACACTGATTGTGAGTCACACCGTAACGTCAATTTTTGTCCAACTTAATCTGACATTTCTTTGTATCAGTGTCAAATTCAACCGTGGAGGTACAGCATTGAGCAGCGCGTTTAGATTGTTGAAGCCTTTTACAAAAATGGGCGTTAATCAAAAATACAATTTGTGCACATCTTGATTTTTTGGTCAGCATAATCGATCAAATGTGTCCACAATCGGGAGAATTGTGCGCAAATTTTAGAAACCGGCTCTGTAGGAAATGTGAAAACGCCTGTGCATGCATGTTTGGTGCGGTTTATGGCCAGGCGTCATCATCGGGCCGCACTTCTTTGAAAATTAGGTAAGCCAAGCAGTTACTGTGAATGGCGTTCGCTATCGCAAGCTAATAACGGATACCTTGCTGCTAGAAATTGAGGATATGGACCTGGACGATAAGTAGTTCCAACAGAATTAGGCACACGGCCAACGAAACAATGGCTCTTTTGCGAGAGAAATGCAATGGCCATGTTAATTGGCCGTCACGATCATGTGATTTGACACCGTTGGCCTTCTTTCTTTGGTAACATTTAAAATAAAAAGTGTACGTCAATAAGCCAAGAACAGTTCAAGAGCTAAAAGATTAGATAATAAGGCACATTAAGGACATTGAACCTCAATTATGCCTCAGAGCCGTTGAAAATATGGACCATCGGACAGAGGTATGATACCGAAGCCGCGGCGAGCATTTGGCCTATATTCTATAATAATAAAACATATTCAGATAATTCTCTGAAAACTTTTTATTTAATTTACAATTAACATCGAGCATTATGGTTGGACCACCCTGAATAATTAACCTTTAATTGCTTAACAATAAAATGAATTTAAGCAATAATTCCATCAATACAAACAGCCGTTGTGTACTACATCCGAAAAAACTCTACATATAAAACGAAATATGTTAAAATAACAGTTATATTAATAATTTTTTTGTAGCATGCCTGATATATGTACTTGTTCACATACAACAAGATAACGCAAGATTTTTTTTATTTGAACGTTTTCATACGCTTTTTGTCGTATATCCACAATTATGCTACATACAAATTTTCGCAAAATTTGATATACAACAAAATGGCTGCGTAATATCTCCTTAACCATAGGAGATACAGACATGAGGATCGCACAGATCGATAGATCTTTTAAATTAACCACGGGAAACGGTATTATCTCATGTTTTTGGATTTTCTGATATACGACAAGATAACTCCGGCACGACGATATAGTGACAAAACAGAAACTAATTAATGAGATCACATGAGCTATGCTAGATTGCGACTGCCAATAGAACCCAACCTACTTAATCTGACAGTTTTTTTCAATATCTCTTGAATCCTTTCTTTGCACATGTTGAACTTTAGTTATTTGAGGGTAAAAACAATATGTTTCTTTAGACTTTATCATATCATTTGCATCTTCTGAAAATTTAAGGGTCCAAAGGAAAAGTAAGATTTCTTAAGAAGTCGAATCAAAAAATTAATCCTTTTCATAAGTTACTATTTTGGTAATATTCAACATTTTTATTTTTCGAATGTATTCTATGAGGTAAATTTCAATTTTATAAAGCTTTTATATAATAGTCCTATTCCTTCAATATAATGAATTGAACATCCAGCACCACAGGCTAAATTCGGTCGAACCGAAGCTGAACTTTACGTATCTACTAGATTCACAACAAGAAAAAACTTTGAAATTTTTGAGATCAATTAATTTATTAAACAGAAAAAAACAATTCATTTATAAAAATTTTAGTAATAAAAAAAAGCAAACAAAAAAATTGTTTATCAGCAAGTAGTTACATATATCAAAATATGTGTACATAGCTATGTATGTATGTATGTGCTACATATTTATTTGTATTCAAAATTCATAAGTTTTATGTTGTAATGACAGAACAGTAATTTTTATACATTCATACCATTAAGGTTATTTCTACGATTGGAGTAAAACTGCCCAGCTGCACTTAACAGTTGCTCGCTGGCAACACTAGTTGGTTGTGTTGACATATTTTTCATTGATTCTGACTTAAAGTTGTTGAGTTAAATGGACTTGCGTTCCAATATGCTTCGTGGGCATAAGAGCACTTTTATACACATACGTAATTCGCTATCGAGTATATTTTCACCCACTTTCATTCACTTTAATGTGAGAAATTTAGTCTTGCGTTTCCCATATAGAAGCTTTAATTTATTTTTCTTTTTTCTCTCACTGATTTTGCTAGTTTGTTAACCTGTTTTAGAAAAAATATAATTTGCCACAACCGAATTTGGAAAAATTTGCAGTTTACTGTTGCATGGTATTAAAAAAGTTTGGCTTTTTGCAAAATTCGGCCAATTTAACACACCGAATATCGGCCAATTAGTAATTTTAGGCCGATACCGAAGCCGCTTAATCGGTCTGACATCAGCTATTAATAAGTTAAAGTAAATTTAAAACAGCTAATTTAAAATAGATAGGAATTATAAATACGTAATTGATACCGTTTCAAAAGAAAAATTTGTATAAATATGTTTATAAAAACTGCAAAAAGAATACTTAGTTTCCCGACATTTATCAAAATCAGGAATTTTGGCAAATTTACTGTTAACAACAAAAAAAAATTTCCAATTTCAAAATGTTGCAAATTTTCCCAAATTTTCTATAAAAATAGAACACTATTATAAGTTTTCTTATAAAAACAGTTTATTTAAGTTTTCTCATATAGAAATAGAAACATTTAGCTACGTTTCCTCTAGAAATAGTAAAATTTTCATATATAAAAAAAGTTTGCAAATTTTTGCAGTTTTGGAACATTTTCCTATTAAAAACTTTTTTTACAGGATTTTTTAAATTTATATGCAAAATATAATTTTTTTTTGTTAATGTTTGTATTTAAAATGGAAAAGTTGGGCCTAACTTTTTACTTTTTCTTAGAGTCTATCAAAATTATTTAAATAAGAAAAAGTATGTCACAAAATAAATTGAAACTATTTTTAAATAGATATAGATAGCAAGTAAGATGTGAAAAATTATTTGTGCTAGTAGTTTCGAACGGTGTAGGATATTACAAAGTCGACTTTTACCGACTTATTCTTTCTATGATATTCTAAAAACATTTTTATGTGGTTGTAACTGATTGGAGAGAATTGTTGAATTGATTGTGCTCGGATTGTGTAAAAGCAATAGTATTTAAAACTTCTGATTGATCTTTATTCGTTTTTACGGTCGAGAACTCTTCGGAAGTTGTTGGTAATATTGAGGAAGATTTTTTTGTTGGACTTTCCATGTTATGTTTGCGATCTTCGGCCGAGTTGAATTGCAGTTGATAATGTTGTTGCTGATGTGCTGGTTTTTGTTGTTGTTGCTTTATAAAATTTAAATATTGTTGGTGTTTAATTATTTCACGCTCACAGGGGTCATGCAATATTTTGTTTGTTACATCGCCTATGCACAATGTTGGAGCTGTTGAATCGTCATACGGAATATGAGATTTATTTTGCTGTTGCTGAAATAACAGCTGCTGTTGTTGTCGTCTTTCCCTTGCCTTTTCTATGTGCTTTTTGCGTTCTTCTCTTGTCCAGTAACGTCCAGTTTTAATTTCGGATATTGTATCGTCTTCAGTTGTTGTTATATCGTTCCGCAATCGTTCTACATTTAGGCGGGTGTTGCGCTCTTTAATAACTCTATTTTTAGCCGGTCTTCGTACAATGTAACGGGTGCCATCAGGTCGGCGTTTAACCTTCCAAACCATGGTTTCCTCTTCTTTTTTAGGATAAGTCGTTATTGTTGCAGCTACGGTGGTGGAAGACTTTGGCATCTTGTTATTAAGTGACAAATTGTTGACCTTAACAAAAAAAAAAAAAAAACAAATTTATATCTGTTACAATTAATATTTATACAAAGAAGAAATATAATATAATATAAAAAACAAAATTATTTTTCTGAACTATTATAGCCTTATCCAATACCCATGTTCTGTAACTTTGAAACAAATATTCCATCGTTTCTCAAAAAGTGAGAAAAAAGTGTGTCTGTAACTAGGCCTGCCATTTTCGCCGATTTATCGGCATTTTGCCGATTTTTTGCCCCTAAATTATCAAAGTGCCGATTTGCCGATTTTTGCTTGATCAACACTTAACACGATTACTTTTTGTTTGTTTGATAATAATATACTAACTTTAAGCGATACTGAAACAGTTGAAACATTAAAAAGAGACAACTGTTATTAAGTCAGCGCTTCTACTAAAGAAAAAAAGGGTTAGTTTTATTCAATACTAAATGCAGTGTTTGTAATGTGTGTGTAGAGTGAATACATTTTTATTTGAAAAATATTCCACTATAAAGAACTAAAGACCAAAGTTAAAAAAGAAATAATTTTTAAACCTAAAATAATTCAGTTAAAATTTCTTTTTCTTTTAGGAAAATATAAAACACTTTATATTTGTGTTTGAAATTGGATAGATAAATAATTACAAAAGAATAAAATTAAGCTAAATTTATATTCACTATCAATGAATATAATTTAAATAATAATTACTTTGATAGTTAAATAAATTTTTTTTAAGATAATCGGGCATGTTCTAGAAATTGAAACGAAGTGAATTTGAAACCGAGCAAATTTTAAAAACGAACATGTACTGAAAATTCATACAAATATTCCATTTTATCAATTTCATTTTGTAAGTACCAATTAGCTTTACAAGAACAACTCTTAAAACCAGAAAAAAATACGACCATTTTGTAAATAATTGAACATAAAATCTCGTTCGATTTCAATTACACTTCATTTCAATTTCTAGAACATGCCCGAATAACGCAATTGAAGACGATGTTAGTACATAAATTTAATAGCCAAATCTAATGTAAGAAAAATTAAATAAATTTGCATACTTTTTGGTAAAAAATTTCATATTTATAACGTGAATATTTTATGGCAGCAATTGATACAATTTTTGGTCCTTCCACATTCTTCCGCAAATTGAAAAAGAAATGCAAAATTTATCTTTGCAAGTTATTCTTTTTTTTAAAAGATTATTCAAAAATTAACAATTTAAACTGTTTTGATGCTAATATTTAATTTAATTTTAACAAAATTATCTGGCACCCCTGTCTGTAACTCATGTCGAAAACTAACAAAAGAGATCACGTTGTTATGTTATGTCATAATATTCCTCTTGAAGCCGATGTGAAATTGCAAACGTTGAGAACGCCAGTCACACATATCGGTGGCGGCAACCAAAATTTACTAAAATTGAAAAAGTTTCAACGAATTTTCAATGTAAAGTGCGACTGTAATGTTTGTTGTTTACAAAATGGCATATTTCTAAAATATGTTAAAAGCAAAATAATTAAACACTGAAAAAAATCAACCCACAACAAAGTACTTATCTCTTCCGTGTTATTAGACAGTGCAACACAAAAAAATAACCATATACGGACACCACTACGTGATAAAAGACCAAAAAAAAAAAGACCCGTGTCTCCCAGTTTTGCCCAAAGTCATGATCTTTTTTTATGGGCCGCCAAAGATTTGGGGCCTCGGTGTCATTTTTGCTAAAAAGTGATCATTATCTCATTCTCATATGTTGCAAACCGTTCGGAATTTTGATTTACCCTCTGAGACAAAGTTGTAGCTCTCGTCATAGAGAACAAAAATTGTGAACATATAAAATATAAAAAAAATTAATCTTCAAGATCAAAATCGCAAAAAATTTTTAAAATTCGATTTTTTTTTTGCCTTTTTCCCCCTTTTCGGGTTCATAGGTAGCAAACCGTTCAAAATGAATTACACACAGTGTTATTCATTGCATTTTGCAATTTTAGTATATTTTTTCGTGTTAAAAATTTTTTCACATCCCATTTTTTTCGTGTGTTTATTTGACGGTTCAACAACAGGCAACAAGCTGCCATCTAAGCTGACTATCAAAGAAGTTTTTGTGTTCTGGGAGAAACCGTGCCAATAGCAAAAGAATGTTGTTCTTAAAGTCAAACAAAATTATATAACGAATGAAGAGCACTTCAGAAAAGTTTAACACTGAAGACAAAAAGTCAAGAGGAAAAAATGTTGCGTTCACATCTAATGTTGTTTTCTTTTGTGGGAATAATGTTCCATATATGCTACCATTCGTCCGGGTTTTTGTTCCATTCTGAAAATATATGCAAAAATTTGAGAAGTTGTCGTTTTCCTTTCTAAACATGTTGCAACAATAAATGGCAAATTTGTTACATTTCTTACCCGCAGTTAGTGCTGGTTCACACACGTCAAGTTTAACTCTTCAAGTCTTGATCTTTTAGGAGAGAAGGGAAAAGAGAATGCCATTTCTTTTCCCCTCTCTCCTAAAAACTCAAGACTTGACGAGTCAAACTTGACGTGTGTGAACCGGCACTTATAACTGAGTGTGAGATAATACCCTTTTTTGCATCTGCGTAAAGTACTTTTTTATGCAAGCAAGTATTTTTTCATGTGTTTGCGGACAATTTGAGTTATATTGTGATTTCACTCGTAAAACTGCTCTGAGTGGAGAAGCAGCTCGCGATTTTTGTCATTATTTCTTAAGGGCAAACAGGTAGTTTTTGTTTGTCTGCTTTTGTTGCGTTGTCACCCCGCATTGGTTAGTGTTTCGGCGTCGTATAACTGTACCGAGTTACAGTTTTTGCGGTATCTGCATTAACTATATGCAATCGTTTTTAACCTCAATGTTTTGATGTGTTGTCTGGTGGAGGACCAAAGAAAAAACTCATGTGACTGGTGGAGAACCATATATAACTCAGAAGTAAAGGAAAAAACATGTAAAATCAATTAAAATGGATAATCATTCAAGAAAGCAAATTTCGATCTACCAAATGTTAAAATACAATTTGGTTTAAGGATTGATGTTTGACTAGTGACGTCAGCAGTCGTCGATGGCTGCGAGTGTAAGACGGCAAATCCATCTGAGGAGATCGAGTGGTTGCGATCGAAACATGTCATGGTAACCTGCCGGCCGGGGTTCGAGCCCGAGCCACGTCAAGAATGAAAGATTATCAATAACAATTTTAATTAATTTTCATGTTGTAAAAATTCCTTTCTTCACAAAAATAATTTGATAAAAATTAAATTTCATGAACTTAAGCCTAATTAAAAATATTAAAAATTTGGATTAAAAACCATAAATAGTTCAACAAAAATAACCACAATACTAATTATTGTTAAAGCTTAGGCACGAGCTCTATGTGTACATTTGTCCTTCAAGTTGTGCTGAAAAAGGTCAACAGAAAAGAGAAAGACAAAGTGAAAAAACAAAAAATGTACTTGGACTTCAAGAAAAATTCTTGACGAAAGTACGAAAAAACAGAAGTAAAGGAAAAAACATGTAAAATCAATTAAAATGGATAATCATTCAAGAAAGCAAATTTCGATCTACCAAATGTTAAAATACAATTTGGTTTAAGGATTGATGTTTGACTAGTGACGTCAGCAGTCGTCGATGGCTGCGAGTGTAAGACGGCAAATCCATCTGAGGAGATCGAGTGGTTGCGATCGAAACATGTCATGGTAACCTGCCGGCCGGGGTTCGAGCCCGAGCCACGTCAAGAATGAAAGATTATCAATAACAATTTTAATTAATTTTCATGTTGTAAAAATTCCTTTCTTCACAAAAATAATTTGATAAAAATTAAATTTCATGAACTTAAGCCTAATTAAAAATATTAAAAATTTGGATTAATAACTCAGACGTTTTACTGGTGGAGTACCAAGGAAATAACTCAGACGTTTTACTGTGGAGACAACGAAGGTCTAGGTCTATCGAGGACTTGTGGATGTGGCTCCAAGAAACCGTGTGATACCCTGGCAATATAACTCTAGATAGTTAGCCAAAAAATTTTTAGTGTTTAAGCAAAATCAAAAAAAAAAATATATATTGTGATTTTTAGTTATATTGTGATGGATATAAAAACTTTTTGTTTTTCGTTTGTTTTACTTTTATTATATTTTTTTGTCGCAAAATTTTTAACAACAGCTGACATTAATTTTTGAAAATCAGTGCTGTTAACGCTTATTGGAATTGTAAGAAAATTTAATGTTGAAAATTGCTACCAGCGTGGTGAATATCGCTTTTAGTACAAACTTTGTATTCAATATTTAACACGCTAAATACACATTAGAGTTGAATGTAAAACGTCGCTATTATTTTGTTCCATTGTAATTTAGAAAAATGTATCACTTTGTAAGGGTAACCTAATAAATATATTACACTACTATAATGCATCATTATTTTTTAGAAAAGAAAACACCATAAATTTATTCATTTGTTTGATGTATATGTAGCTGTGGAAAATGGCATTTCCAAAATGACTAACCAGGAAGACATTTTGAGTTTTTGATAAATCAGAGAATGAAAGGACGTTCTGGCCATATGGAAGGTGCCGATGTGAAGGCAACCCTAGTTGAAGAAAGAAGAAAAGCATAAAAAGCAGAAGATCGGCTATGTCGACAGATATCACCAGAAAACGTTGGTAATTCTGTCACATTATGCTTATTTTAATAAAAAGGTGATGCGCTTAAAACACACTCTTGGATTTGCTATACAATACAGGACACAAGGTGAACATCTATTAGTTTACTTCTGCATCAGAAGTGGAAAGAAAAGATGCAAACATTGAAAAATCGGGCATTGCGATTAGAAAAGAACATGCAGTCGCGAATACAAAGAAGAAATAACGGAAAAGCTATAATTTTGATAGATAGGTTCAACTTTTCTGACAGAAATGCGGTACGAATTATTTTTTTTAAAAGGTTTCAAATGTAATGGAAGGCGTAAAAGATGATTCGGTAAAGAGCTCAGTTAAAGAGGTTCCGGATTTTCTTCGTTTTAAGTTAACCAAAATACAGCCCAGTGATTATTTTTTAGTATTAATCGAGTTTTTCCTTATATTTTTAGGAAAAGTTCCTTTGCACGATGTTTCGTTCCTGCTGCCTATCATAATATAATGCTCGTTGCATGGCAGAAGCCAGTTATTATCTGAAAATTTTTATTTTTAGAAATGAGTTTCATATGACTGAAGATGAGTACTAAAAGTTTTATGTTTATTTATTGTAAACTTGTATGTGAAAATGTCGTTTAAATCTTCAAACGATATTACAGCTCCTAATAATGATTTGGAGTTTGCTCAGAATCAGGGACCGTAACAGTTATGCCTTTTTTTCATGAAAGTCAGATGAAAACAGTTATTTTTTGATTTTTATTTTTTTGAACAAAAATAACTGTTATTTTTTTGATCAAAAATAACAGTTATTCTTTGATTTTTATTTTTTTGAACAAATATAACAGTTATATATTGATTTTTATTTTTTCGAGCAAAAATAAAAGTTATTATTTACGTGTTTTAACAATTTAGATGACTTTAATAATTATTTTAATGTGCATTAGGAATTCCAATGATAATTACACACTAAAATAAAAATTTAAAGTCAACTAAATTATTTAATCACGTACCTTTATTTAGAGAATAACTTTTATTTTTCCTCGAAAAAATAAAAATCAAAAAATAACTGTTATTTTTGTTCAAAAAAATAAAAATCAAAAAATAACTGTTATTTTTGATCGAAAATATAAAAATCAAAATTATAAAAATCAATATATTTTATCATTGATAAGTGCATGAGGAACAATATGGTATACTTGAATCAGTTTTTCGACATTTAATTCTATATGCTTCTTTTGTTTTAAAATTCCAATATAACTGTTATTTTCGGTCCCTGCTCAGCATGCTATTAAGTAAATTATAGACCAAGGTGTGTCAGAAAAATACTTAAAAATTTTACTTCGCCTATGGTATCTTAGCCCGGAACAAATCTGTTTGAGATTTTTGACAACAATGTTTATAATGAAATAAAAAGTAAAATGGCACAAAAGATTTTGTTACACAAGGATTTGGGAGAAGGTGGCGGGTCTGCAAGAATATTGAGGGTGCAAGTGTCTGAAAGGGAAGCCTTAAAATTATTTCAAAATGTCTCTCTGGAGAAGTTTGTTTCAAATCAAAGTGTGGATTTTTTCAATTATTTTAAAGTTAAAACTGATTTTTATTAGAGGATCGAAAAAACTGGTCTCAAAATAAAAATTTTTTGAAGCTTCACAATTTTTTAAGAGATATGAAGGTAGTCAACGACACGGCTGCAAGAGAAGTTAGGCTAATTAAAGGCTTCAATAGCACTTCTGCAAAAGATGAGGAGCAAAAAACAGTTCCTACTTCAGGTGGTATCGGAATGTTGCTGGCAGCTCTCTGATACTTCCAAAAGTATCCTTGGTCAAACTTTGAACTAACTAGATATACATGTGTATATCAGTTTATTATCTGAAATGATTTTAAAGCATAAGTTTTTATTTAAATCCGTTTGTTTTGATATATGTATTCGGTCATTGACACATTTTTTTCTTTAATTTTATTTGTAACCGTTCGCGAAAAACTGAAAGAATATCATACATAATTAATATATATTCTAATTGTAATGTAATATAATAAATTTTAATTTTAATATGATTTCGAATGTGTTTTTTTTTTTTGAAAGATTAATTTTTAAGGAGATCAAGTATGATAATATCAACGAACAATAAACGGCGAAAACAACGAGTCCAAACAATTTAAATAATTTTGGGAATTATTTAAATTGTTTGATATAAATTTTCAATATTATTGTCACTACCCAGACTTTATTGCTATGAAATGAATTTTTGGCCTATGGGCTTTTTATTATATATAACTCAAATAAATAAAATACATGAACATTTTTATTTAAAAAAAAAATAAATAAATATTACAAAAGCAAGTAAGAGCGCTATATTCGGGTGTGCTAAATCTCTGACGCTCTCTACCGAGAGTTCTAATATTTCAAGAGTGGGATTTATAAGGAATATATAAATTATAAACCAATCTATATAAAAACTAACCTCACAGTAGTATAGTCCGTTGTCTATCACGATTTATTTCAGAAATCTTATTAGGCGTATGAAAGTGATTTTTAGGGAGGGATTTTATAAATTACGGATTGTTCATCACGAAATTCGGTAAAGTGATTTCTTTCATTAAAACACCTTAATTAGACAAAATTTCAATACAGTAATACAAATTTTTAAGACTTAAATTCTTCTTAAATTACTTTTCGGAAGGCCGCAATATATATATATATATATATATATATATATATATCTATATATATCTATATATAAATTACGTGGCTTTTTTTAGCCATATAAAGTAAAATAGCAGTTATAGCAGTATTTATATTATTTCCGAGAATGAGCTTTAAATTGGGCCTATGCGTAATTATGAACCGATATTCACGAAAGTTGGCAGAGTAAAATCTAATCTTATGAAACTATAACAGTCTTAACTTTACCGTAATAGCATGATTCGTTACGGTTTTAGGCGTACTTAATTAATTGTTGTCTGAGAGTGGGCTTTATGTAGGCCATAAGGTAAATTACGGACCGACCTTCATGAAATTTAGCAGTGTTTTTTAATCTAATGAAACTATGACAAGCCAATATTTACTTCCATAGCTTTTTTTGTTTTGGTTTTAGGCGTACTTAAGTGTTTTCCGAGAGTGGTCTTTATATTTGAACCGATCTTCAAAAAATGTAGTAGAATGACTTTCAGTCAAATAAAATTTATTTGTGCAAAATCAAATGAAAATCGATGAATTCTGTCACAATTTATGTTGGTTTTTGTAACAAAAATATAAATTTTTATGGGAGGTATTGGGTTCATAACTCTTTTTCTACTCAACCAATTTCAATCCTAAACCACTGATGGGATTAGTGGTACAATTGTACCAAATTTGGTACAATTGAAACTTAATTGGTACACTGGTACAATTCATCTTTTTTTGGTACAATTAAAACAATACCCATGTAGTTTTATCATTTCTGGATTAACTCACTTTTCTTTTCAATAATAAAATTTTTATTAACATACTTCCAGCCCTGACCTGAACTACCAAATATTGCATTATTGTAAATTTGTGCTTATGATGTTATACTAGTATATCCCTGTAGGAAGCCTGGGATCAAGTGTCTCCAAATTCCACTTTTGTTTTTTGTGACACTGTCTACACTTTTGTGTGCCTTTGACAAGAAAAGAGAAATTTTTTATTCCCCCACCACAATAGTGGAGGGTATTTAGCGTTTGTGCTGATAGGTGTGAACACTAAAAAATATTGGTTCTAGAGCCTATACCCACCTTTAAGTATACCGATCTGCTCAATATCACTGTCTGAGTCGATTTAACGAAAGTAAAGGTCGCAATTTTGAAGGTAATTTGATGAAATTTTCTACATTGCTTTCTATTTATAAGTACAAAGCCAACTGAAAATGGTGAGAAACGGTTCGTAATTTCACATAGCCGCCATACTAACTACTTTCCGGAATAGTGTTTGTGACAATAAACTCTATTATGATGTTGGTATTTTGAATCAGTTTTAGTAGAACTTATTTTATTGCAGTCTAAATCATCTAACAAAATTTTATTGATATTGGTCCATATTTGACAATACTACTCGCGGAAATCTTTTAATACCGTAATTTCATTATAAATGTTGGTATTGACATAAAAATTGGCTACAATAACTTTTAAGATAGCTATATCTTAAAAAATGTTGTGCTGGTTAAATATTAACCATAGGTCCCATATAAGCGACCTTCCTAAAATACGTAAGTGCAAACAAATCTCATCTAGATGAAGGAAGACATCTAAATAATATTAAAAAAAAAAGAACTTTCACATGAATCTTAGACTCCTAACATAATTTTGTTCTGGCTGGTCCATGATTGCCCATGGGTCCGAAATAGAGTCTTTAAATACTGTGCTGTGGGATATCAAATGGTCGGGCTTGACCGATTATAGTTTTTACTTGTTTTGTTTTTAATTTTATTGAATAAAAGTGTTATGAATTACTTTGTTTGCTATTTTATTTAACAGCGAAGTCTTAATACTATGTATGTCAATTTGGTACAATTTTGTCATTGAGACGGTACTATTTAAAGATTGTCAGAACTAGCAACAATTTGAAACCAAAATTGTTCTTTTCTGTTGAGTCTTTTGAAAGTGAGCGTGTTTTCAACAGACAGAAGGACATGGCAAAATCGACTAAGAATTACTCAAGGACCTAGAATTTATATAATTGATGAAGTCTTAGATGAATATTTAAAAAGTTTTACACGGAATGACAAACTTAGTAAACCCTCAATTTTATTTCGAATAGGAAAAATGTTTTAATTTCCATTTTTTTTTTTTTTGCTTTTTAATTAACTAAGAAGTAACCGTCCAGAGGTTGGTTTGTTGTTTAATAAATCCCGTACGCGTAGAGATGACGAATATAACAGTTTTAATAAGATTTTTTTAATAAGTGAAAATAAGTTATTAGAAGAGAGATTCTAAACATGATAGGGAACTTGTGGAACAAGTAAGTAATATATGCAGTTAACACATAAGTAATATATGCAGTTAATACATTTGAGTCTTTTAAATCTCCTGGCCTAAATATTTTTTTTCCGACTATGATTCAGGACAGTACAGGCTCATCCCTTTTGTTACTGGTGGATTTATTCCCAAAGCCCTGCAAAGTAACCTTTTCCCACGTTATATACTAATAATTATCACTTACCTCTTGACTGCTAACAAAATGATATTGACTTAGATTTGGCGCCGTAAATTGCGGACATTGTATTTGGTCCTGCTGTTGAAAATAACATTGTGGCCTTTGTTGTAGTGGATGAGGTTGCAAAGATTTTTCTAATGAAAATTTCTGATTAAATAATTGTTGTTTAAGCAGCATATTTCGATGAACACTTGTTTCTTTGTTATTGGCAGTATTTTTATCTAAAACAGTTGATTGCAGTTGTATGTCTACAAAAAAGGACAAGATAGTCAAATAAATTAATTCTTAGTAGAGCTCAAGTTCCTTAATTTTTGTATATCTTAAAAATTTAAATTTTTTTATTAATTATTTTTATTTATTTTCTTATATTACCAACAAAGTAGCTGTTACAAATTTTAAGCATGTAACGTACATATGTATTTTTAAATTTCAGGTTTATAAACAATAATACAAAGTTGCTAAATTTCAACTTAACTTGAGTTGAGATTAAAACCGTAATAGGGGCATTATTGTATATAAAAAAAGTTGTCAACACTAACCAAATAAAATGGAATATTTGCATTATTATATAGTGAATAGCTTATTAAAATAAGAGCTCGGTTATGTAATTGAAAACAAAAACAAGTTAGAGTGCTATACTCGGCTGTGTCGAATCTTTTATACCCTCCACCGACAGTTCAATAATTTCAGGAGTGATATCTACATTATATCTATTTATTATTAATTTATCTTTAAAAAAAAACAGACATCAGCATTAAAATTTATTGCGGTTTAGACATATCCCAATAAAAAATTTTATCATTTTGCGAAGCACTAATGGTACATTTAAAAAAATAAGCGCACAATTATGCGCTACGCAATAAGACATACAGAAATGCAGTAAAGTAAGTGAAAGAACTCTTAACAACTTTAATAAAAAAAAAAATAACATTTAAAGTGCCACGGCATTCCCTTACTACGAAGCAGGTTTGTAAGGGAGAGCATCAAAAATAACTGTAAAAAAACAGTCAGTGTATTAAGCTGATCGTTACATTCAACAATTTTTATATGCGCTGAATAATGTGCTTATTGTGTCAAAAATGTATTGCTTCAAAGTGGGAACTCGCCATATAAAATTCATGCCTTCCGTAAGCGCTACGGTAAGCGAAACTTTTATGTTTCTCCCTTTCAAACCTGCTTCGTTGGAAGCTCCAATTTTTATTGGGATATTAAACTATTGACCGAAAACCAGAAAGTTTTATGCTTTTTAGCAATTTTAATTAGCTTGAGTAAAATATCATGACTCGTAACAGTTTAAGCCGAACTTAAATGATTTTTAGGAGTAGAATTTATATTGGAGCCATGGTAAGTTATGAACCAATCAGTCCAAAATTTCTGGTATTACAAACATAATTTGAATAAATTTCAAAACAGGGGTGAAATTAGTTTTAGCGTTTATCTCAAAATTGCATAAAATTTTTTCTGGCCGTATAAAACTTAGTTGGAAGAAATTTAATCACAATAAATATATTTGCTACGGTTTTAGGCGTATTTAATTAATTTACCAGAGTGGGCTTTATATGGGGGCTATACTTCATTATGGACCGATCATCACGAAATTTATTAGTGTTATTTCCAGTCCTATAAAATTGTGAAGCATTAAATTTTATTCTGATAGCATTATTTATTACGGTTTAAGGTGTAATAAACTGTTTTCCGGGAATGTTTTATATGGGGCCCAGGGAAAATTATGGACCGATCTTCACGAAATTTTACAAGGTGATTTCTAGTCCTATAAAACTATAAAAAGGGCCCATATAAGCCCTACTCCCGGAAAACAGTATAGTACGCCTAAAACCCTAATAAGCAATGATATCATAACAAATTTGGCACGTCACAGTTTAATAGGACTAGAAATGACACTGTAAAGTTTCGTGAAGATCAGTCCATAATTTACCCTAGGCCCTATATAAACCCTACTTCCGGAAAACAGTTTAGTACGCCTAAAAACGTAAAAAATAACGCTATAACAAAATTTGGTATTTCACAGCTTTATAAGACTAGAAATGAGACTGCGAAATTTCGTGAAGATCGCTCCATAATTTACCCTAGGCCCCATATAAACCCTACTTCCGGAAAACAGTTTAGTACGCCTAAAAACGTAAAAAATAACGCTATCATAACAAAATTTGGTATTTCACAGTTTTATTGAACAAGAAATAAAATTTTGTCAAACAACACGGTTTTATAGGACTAGAAATGACACTGTGAAATTTCGTGAAGATCGGTCCATAATTTACCCTAGTACCCATAAAAAGCACAGATAGCAGATATAGATACTGCGGTAAACTTTCTTCCAGCTTAGCTTCATATGGGCAGAAAAAAATGTTATGCAATTTTGTGATATACGGTCCATAATTGATATTAGATCCCATTTTAGCAGCCTTCTGAAATTCAGAAATTGCACCGCTGTATTGAAATTTATGTTTTTTAATACCAGAAATCACTCTGCAGAATTTTGGGATTACCATGGCTTCAATATAAAGTGCCCTCCTGAAAATAATTTAGGTTTGGCTTAAACTGTTAGGAATCATGATATTTTACTTAAGCTAGTTATAATTGCTAAAAAAAAAGCGTAAAACTTTCTGATTGTCGGTCAATAATTTAATATATGTATGCCTAAACCGCAACCAATTTTAATGCAGATGTCTGTTTTTTAAAGATTGTAATAATAAATAGACATCATACAGATATTACTCCTGAAACTTTCGAACTGTCGGTAGAGAGTATCAAAGATTCGGCATAGCCGAATATAGCACTCTAACTGGTTTTTAGCTTTTTTTTTCAGTCATAAAAAACTTAATTTTGACTAATTTGAGTAAAATATCATGAATCTTACCAGTTTTACTAAAATCATTTTCAGAAAAAGAATTTATATTGGACCAATGGCAAATTATGGATCAATCACAAAATTCGGTAGCGAGATTTCTGGTATTAGTAAACCTAATTTAGAACCAATTTCAACACAGTAGTTAATTTTTTACAGCTAATAATACGTTTTAAAGTGATTTTCAGAAATCTGCTTCATATGGGATCATTTATTTGCATATTTAAATGATTTCACAGAGTGGGCTTTATATGACCCCTATGGTAATTTATGGACCGATTTTCACGATATTTGGCAATGTGATTTCTAGTCTTATAAAACTGTGACAGACCAAATTTTATTAAAAGGCTTAATTCGTTACGATTAAAAGCGTACTCAATTGTTTTTCAAGAGAACGCTTTATATGGCGCCAAGGGCAAATTGTAGACCGTCAGCATTTACGTTAGTTTTTGTAACAAAATTATCAATTTTTTATGGTGGTGGTTCCATACTTGGATTCACAACTCTAATCGTGACCGATTTTGATGGATCTCAATCCCAAACTGCTAAGGATAACTAGAAGCAATTTGAAGCCAATATTGTTCTTTTCTTTTGAGTTGTTTGAAAGTGACAGACAGACGGACATGGCTAAAGCGTCACACAAAATGTAAAACATGGTATAACCTCATTTAGTACTTTTAAAATCTCAAACATTTTTTAATAATTAAAACTTTCCTTGAAGAGGGAAGTCCCGTTATCCTGAAAAATCCAAAATTATTTATTGAAATAAATAAGTTTTAAGTTTTTTCTTCAACTACTTACCCATTGCAGCCATTTTATGAGCCCCAGTATTAGATTTTTGTTGAAATGTTCCACCTTTTGGACTTGTGATTTTATATTTATCTTTTGGTGAATGTATTTTTTGCTGTTGGACGGATGTTTTTTGATGTAGCTGTTGTTGTTGGAGTCCAAGACCATTGTCGGTTATACCATTTGTTAATGGTATAATAGTAGAAGTAGTTAAGGTTGGATTTTGTTCAGAACGAGTTTTTGGATTTAACATTAATGTAAGAGGAGAAACACTATTATTGGAACCACCAGTATTGTAAGCACTGGATGAATTGTCTTGATCTTCAAAATGACAATTACCCGGCAATGCAATATTTGTTACAAGGCAATCAACCGAACCATTAGTAAAAGTGGTTACCGCACTGCGTACTGTACCAGTTAAACTTTTGTTTAAAAATGTTGAGGAACGACCACTACCACCAATGCTGCTGCGCACAGACTGTCTAGGCGCGGTTGTTGCACAAATGTCCTGAGCAGGTTTAATGCCCAACCATTGCGCAACACGCTGCTTTTGTTGTAAATGTTGCAAAGCATCTGTAATTGTCGTGGAAGAGCAAGAGGTCATAGCGGTAACATAAACGGAACTATCATAAGGCGAACAATAAAAGGGTTCAGATTCTGGATCTTCGGGAATAGTTTCATAAATGTGTTCAGTTTCATATTCGTCGGGAATATCAATGCCTGGACTGACATCCATTTTCGGTGAATTTGCTTTTGCATTCTTCACACATTTTGCACTAGATGAACCATTTAGCCAAGATTTCCTTTCATTTTTTGAAATTTTGTCCTTTTGAACATCATTATTGCTACAAGACTTAAGTATATTACTACTCTGATATGGCGTATTTGAAACTATACTGGAGGTAGTGGTACTAATATTGTGTTTTTCTTTCGGTTTTTCGTTAGTTTGTTGAAGTTGTTCTTGTTGAACCACTTGTGACATTAAAGCTTTGTCGAGTTCGTCTGTAGCATTTATACAACAGTCGTTATTTATCACACAGTTTACATACGTCATGTTATGTTCCTCATAAAATTCATCATCCTCATCATCATCGTCTTCGTCGTCTTCTACAACAAGAACTTCATCCTCATCCTCGTTTGTAGATGGATCATTAAAATCATCTTCATCCTGTCAAAGCAAAATTTTAAGTTATTCCATTTAAACCATACTTGATATTACTTACAGCGTATAAATATCTGCTAACTAGCAATGTAACAGCGTTATTGTTTTCAGCTATGAGTGTTTCTGTTTCTGGGCGTGTTTTAATATCCTTTCCATTTATTTGTAGTATTTGATCACCTTGTCGGAGACGTCCATCTCGGCCGGCAACGCTATCCGGATGTATATCACTTATATATACCTCAGTAACAACCGCGTCTTGGCACATTTCTCCTTCTCCTCCTCCAACACCTTCCGTAAAATCTTCTGCGCTGCTATAACACACAGTTATACCCAAACGTTCATTACTATCAGACTTCCTTAAAGTAATTTCCTTAATTAAAAAGTATTAAAATTAATAATAAATTTTTGAGTCTTATTTATATTTCACTTGTCTTTCTATATAAAAAAAAAAAAATTACCTCAATATCTATTTCAGGTGCCAAACTTTGCTCAAATAAATTGTGTTCATGTTCTATTAGACGCTCTGTGTCTTTTTGAATGTTACGCAGATGTTCGTGTACATAAAATGCTATATCCTCAGTCTGTGTAGATTTTCCCATACAATATTGTTGAAGACTGCTGGTTGGCAAGTGTAGATTTACGATTATATCCGAACCTATAGTTGTGGACGTAGAATCTGAACTTTTATCCAACAAAGGTGTGGTATTGTGATGAATTTTTAGATAGCAAAGTTTTTTGCTAATTTCAATATCATCGTAATCCATACTGTTGCTGGGGTTCCAACAAGATTTTCGCTTTAATTCCAATACTACTTTTTCAGTCTCTTCATTTAATAGCATATTTAAAGCAGTTTTTTGCTGCTGTTGTGGCAGTTGACTAACATCAATATCATTTATCTGAAAATATATATTTGCTGTATTCTGAACTAAGTTTTTCTAATTGAAATTTTGAGCAAAAATTTTAATAGAAAGGTTGACAAAACTATTGGCCTAATTAACCCAATTCATAGCCATTTGAAATGTTTTACAAAAAAAAAAAACCTTATACGAGAAAGGATTTCAAAACCTTCGCCTGGGTAACAATCTTGTCGAGATGCGAGGGCTTAAGTGCACTCTACGGTTCTGATCTCATGGGATGATGTATGTGATGAATACGTCTTCGCGGGAGGTCGAGAACACTGAAAGGGTGTACAATAATGGGTCAAATTGTTTTTTGCTATATAAGTTGGGTAGAAGTCTTTATAGCAGTGAAGGGCACATTTGCAAATCCTATGTACGCTTGCATAGGAATTAAAATGCTGCTTGTGTGACGTCGACACATGTACACTATAAACTTCTTTGTGTGGTCTGTGACAATGTACGTTCGGCTGTTCCCAGTTGGCTATGTCGTGCACGAATCATTGATGAATCGTGCACGACAATGTTAATTCCTGCACGACACGCAAGGGAAAACTAATGCAAATCTTCGATGACATTTTCAAACAAGTGTCGCGTAAATCGTGCACGACACAAAGAGAGACAATGTCGCTCAGCCTGTCGTTGATGACCACATCCACGACATTGTCGTCCATATAGTCGTTAATGACCACATGAAAGGCATTGTCGTTTGTATTGTCTTTGATGACTATATAGACGTCAATGGATTCTACTTTGTCGTCAACGACTGCGTAGAAGACAATGTCGATGAAGTTACAGGAGTTACAGCTTACACGACAATGTCGCCTTTAAACCCAAATGAATAAATAAAAAAATACAATAGCACATACATGTTTTTAAAATCATACCTTAGTCTTTGCGTTCTCAGACTTGACTGACTGATTTTCTTCACTTTGCTTTGGTAGTTTTTTGTTATTATCGTTATTTTACAGCTATTGTTATTTTTTATTGGGAACAACTTATTTTTGTTTGTTAAGAAGACAGCTTACAAGACAATGTCGCTCATATTGTCGTGCTTAGAAGTTAATAAAGGACACCTTACAAGACACTGTCGGTCATGTTGTCGTGCATACACTTTAATACAGGACAGCTTACAAGACACTGTCGCTCATACTGTCGTGTATAGTTGTTGATAGAGGATACCTTACAAGAAAATGTCTGTCATGTTGTCGTGGATAAGCTTTAACAAAAGACAACTTGAAAGACAATGTCGGTCATGTCGTCGTTTATTAACTTCTTCAAAAGACAGTGCACTAGACAATGTCGAGTATTTTGTCGTCCACGACATTTTCCTCAAAATTGTCTTCCAGAAATCCTAAGTGATAGAAGATATGTCGTGCATAAATTGTTGACGACAATGTCGTCGACGGCAGTTTGGCCAACAGGGCCAACAGCAATTGCTTTGTTGTGATATCGACAGCACAAGCATAAATGCGATGGCATGTGTGTGCCCTTTAATGCTTTATAGAAATGGTTCGTTGCATCTCTGTATCATTTATACCTGATGTGTTATTAAAAGATTCCCCAGTTTCTATATTTTAGTTAAATCCGAAATTCAGCGGAATAGAACTTGTTAGGGTCAAAAGTAAAGAGATTTTGAAAGTGTCCTCTTTAACCCCATATACACTTTTGCAACTGTTTGGAACTGTGTATTGAACACTTTTTTCATTCTATTGAAATTTCTAGCAACATTTTTTTTGCTCTTTTTATTTTACTGAAATATAACACAATGGTTTACGAACGTTTTGTTTTAAAAAATAATTCTGCAACTAATTCAATTCTTGGAACTGTCAAGGCCGGGCAGCTTTTGGGTTGATGAGTTGAAAATTAGACTTACGGCCATTTTCACCAAGTTCGGTTATAATTAACTAGCGGTTATAGCTGTCAAAACATATTGGTAACCGGAACTTTAATTGGAAGTTAGTTTTAACCGAACTTGGTGAAAATGACCGTTAAGCTGACCTACTAAAAATATGCTTAAATGTTAAGTTATCTCCTTTGCCTTTCGAGAAATTGTTTTAACGATCTAGTTTTTTAATCGGGGGGATTATGTTTGTTATCAATATTGGGATAAACATTTTTTTTATATTGGTAGAAAAGCAGATTCTAAGCAATGTTTTTTTTGTATTTTTAAATACTTATGCATTTTTCTAAAGGTATTGTGCTATATTCGAGGCGAATGTACTTATATGCGTATAAAGGCAATACATATGATTACTCATTTACTATTTGTCTAAACGATGGCTATGTTCTTTCGCTGATAAAACAATCTTTTCTCCAGAAATAAATAAAAATTTTATATTTTTGGAAAGAAAACGTTATGAGTATGCTTGTAGAAGTAATTTTTAGTTAATTTGACATTTGTTTCTCCTCATGCGCCATCTAAAAAAAAAAAAAAACAAATTTTGCAAACAAAAAAATTGATTGAAGTAAAAAATTCTAGTAATGTTTTATATATGTCCATGATTTGCTGGAAAATTCTGATCAATATCGAGTGGTAAATAGTGGCAGTTTTGCCATTTTTGTTAAAAAAAATAATTTTTTTATAAGCGTTTTTCCGGGAATGGGAATTTGGGGTATTTGTTAATCAAAAATTGGGATGCTTTAAGGTCCACTGTTTTAAGATCTCTTCGGTCTACATACCTTCAAAGTTCCATTGTGATATCTCTATCCATGTTAAATTCATGGAATGTCAAATGTCAAACAGTAATTTTAAGGTTGGACATTCTATAAATCTAATATAAATAAAGATATCATAATGAAATTTGGCAGTGATGTAGATTAAGATGTTCTTAAAGCGGCGCAATTAAAAAACGTCCCTCTTTTCAATAAAAAAAATACCATAATTCTCAGTCTTAATCAAAAGCATGTTCATACTAAATGCTAAAAAACATCAAAAGTTTAACTTTGACCTTAAATTTCTCAATAACTTCTTAACCGATTTTAATAAAATTACAACTGTAGGAAAGTTCAAGAAGTCTTCTTTCCAACAAAATTGCAAATGTAGCTCTTTCGGTTCAAAAGTTACCGATGAAAAACGATTTTCAGCCACTGCGCGCCGTAAAATAAATTTATTTTTATTTATAAAAATATAATATAAAAATGATGACAGAAACAGGACACAATTTTTATAGATGACAGCCAGTTAAAATCAGTGTTGCCAAAACTTGGTGACCAAAAATGGCTAAATTTACTGAAAAAAATGGCTAAAATATGGGCTAAAAGTTTTTTTTTAAATAAAACACATTAAAATTCAATAACAAAACAGAAAAATTAATTTATTTATTATTATGTTTACGAAGAAATTGTAAGTTAAGATCAATTTGTTAAATAAGAATAAAAGTAAATTAATATTTTGATGGATATTTAAAAAATTAAATCATCGATAAATTCGATGTCGTTATGTTCATGTCATAGGAATCACTCGTGCCTATTAGTTTGAGAAGGTAAACCATAATCACGACAACATTTACCCAACACCTTTTGAGTCCAGATCGACAATAAAAAAACAAGTAAGAAAGTATAGTCGGTCAACCACGACCAAATTAGAACCTTTGTACCACATTTTATTAAATTATCTGCAAATTTGCGACCAGGGGTCTCATCACCGCATACGATATCGAGGAAAATTGATCGAAATTATTTATTTTGGTGTCATGAAACTCGACATCGAATGAAATGTATTGATTTTGAAATAATAGCATCCGATATCGAGTAACTCGGCATTACATTTATCGAGTTTTCATTCGATACGTCGGTGTCTTTCGTATGCAAAATAAAATTTATTTGATACGATAGTATCGAATGCGGTGATTAGAGCCCTGTACTTTGGCACAATGTTGATATGGACAGCCAGCCAACCGGACAAACATCGTTAAATAGACTCAGAAAGTGATGTTGAGTCTATCGGTATACGTAAAGGTGGGCTTAGGACCAATATTTTAAGGTGTTACAAACGCATAGTACCCTCTCCAATACTGTGGTGTTGGTATAAATATTTAA
This sequence comes from Pollenia angustigena, assembly GCA_930367215.1. Taxonomy (NCBI): domain Eukaryota; kingdom Metazoa; phylum Arthropoda; class Insecta; order Diptera; family Polleniidae; genus Pollenia; species Pollenia angustigena. The sequence goes on along the minus strand of OV884061.1, from coordinate 17,239,345 downwards.
TTGTTATGGTAAAAATATTTACCTAATTGATAAAATCGAATTATATAGAGAAAGAGAGAAACCTTATAGTCAATTCTAAAATTTCTAAAAAAAATTTGTTGGCTAAACAGGGCGAAAAATGGCTAAATCTAGCCACTAAATGGCTAAATTGGAAACACTGCCAAAGAGGTTGTTAGTGGTGCAAATAAACCTGCACCATTGTGAAGCAGCCTCAGCCGAACTAGCAACCTTCCTCACCAGCACTCCGACGGACGTAGCCCTAATCAAAGAACCTATGATTAATAAAAATAAGGTTTGCGGTTTAAGGGTTGCGGGATACACTCTGTTTGTCCCGTCCACAGAGGACAAGGTAAGAACGTGTATGCTAGCGGTGACTTGACCGTAGTAAATGGAGAAGCCAAAGGTAAGAGTACTCTTACACTGGCTTCGGTGTATATGCCGTACGAGGCGTTGGACCCACCTGGCACGGAGGTGCGGGAGCTGACGGCATATGCAAGAAGGAAGGGTGCAATCCTTGTATTGGGCTGCGATGCCAATGCTCATCATAGCCAATGGGGGAGCGCGGACATAAACAAAAGGGGTGAGTTAATGTTTGATTTTATAACTACTAACAATCTTATTATCTGTAATATGGGTAACACGCCGACGTTCAGAAATAAAGATAGGCAGGCAGTGATAGATCTGACATTAGTGAACCGTGACGAGCAACTTGTTGTTGACAGGAGGGTGGCAACGGACTGTACTTTCTCAGACCATAGTTGTATAACCTTCACACTGAATTTTGACCTACCTGGGGTCTCTCCGTTTAGAACGGTGTGGTAAACAGGTTCAATCATCTGTTAAGGGGAAGTTATGAGCAGTCCTGCCCGGTTACGTTTCCGGGCAGGCGTAAACAGCTCAAATGGTGGACCAGGGAACTTCACGTTCAAAGGTCTACGGTTAGGAACCTGTTTAATAGGGCGGTGGGTTGTATTGAGCACGGTCTGGGGCATAAGGTATATACTCTCGCCGCGTTTCTGGATATAAAAGGAGCCTTTAATGACATTACGATTGAGGCGATTAGCGATTCGTTGTTAGAGTTGGGAGTTAAGGACTTTCTGGTAGAGTGGATAGTCTGCATGCTTAGAAGTAGGATTATAAACTCGAGGCTTGGGGATCATGTGATAAGGAGGAGGGTTACCAGGGGGGCACCACAAGGGGGATTCTATCGCCTCTGTGGTTGCTTGCGGTCAACGGGATTCTCAGGTCATTTGATTCTATGGGCAGGAAAGTTGTTGCCTATGCGGACGACATAGTTCTGCTGGTCAGGGGAAAATTTCTGTCCATGATCAGGGAAATTATGCAGGTGCTGCTGGGCGAACTCTCGGCATGGGCAAAGGACAGGGGGCTGTGTGTTAACCCTGTGAAGACTGAGCTGGTGCTATTTACCAGAAGATACAGGATAGAGGGATTTAGGGGGCCAGTGCTAGATGGCCTCGACAGTGCTAGATGGCAACATTCTGGACAGCAAACTGTCTTGGAAGAGAAATACACAGGAGAGGATGAGAAGGGGACTCAATGCTTACTACATATGCAGGAACTCCATCGGTAAGAACTGGGGTCTGAGGCCGGATATGGTAAACTGGATTTACACATCGGTGGTTAGGCCTAAGCTTACCTATGGATGCACTGTTTGGTGGGGGGCGTTGAGAGTGGATAGCTATAGGAAGATGCTCAGCAAGGTTCAAAGGAGTGCATCTCTTGGCATCACAGGCGTAAGGAGAAGCACTACACAGGCAGAGCTTGACATCCTACTATATCTGTCCCCTATTGAGCATTACGTGAGGAGAATTTCGTTTCATAGGACTATGACCATGGACTTCGGTATAACACCACCAGTGGAGTTCCCGGATAGGGAAATCTGACGTGGATCCAATGGACTGTTTGAGAGGTGGGCAGTATTTACGCATGGATCCAAGATGGAAACCGGCACTGGGTGACAATTTACATCGATAGTCAGGCGGCGCTTAGGGCATTGATAAATTACACGGTGCGATCGTGCCTGGTCGCTCGGTGTAGGAATGCTCTTGGTGGACTCATGGAGGCATTCAATGTAAGGCTGTGTTGGGTACCTGGACACTGTATGGTTGATGGAAATGAGGTGGTGGTGGACGAACTCGCGAATCTGGACTTATCGGTAAGGGACAGGGGGTTAAGCCCCACCTATGTTACTACTATGGGGTGATACGGGAGAAATTCCGTGATGACGTTAACCGATCCTGTAGCCCGTTTCTGTATTTCTCACATCGTAAAACTTTTCGCATGAAACGTGTGAATTGCAACAAAAATAGTGTGAAATGAAACAAATAATGGATTTTCTCACACAAGTGTTTCTGTATCTTTTCTTTGCGAGAATTATCTGTCATTTAAATAATTTGCCAGCAATTGTTGAAAGGATGTGAGAAAAAGTGTTTCTGTAACAATATTTTGCGAAAACTTTTTTACAAGAACTGTCAAAATAAGTCACATTTGAAATTGGTGGCGAGAAAAACAAAATGTAGATATTTTGAATTTAAAATATGTTTATATACTATTTTTTTTAAATAAATAAAAAAATAGAAGGAATATAAATGATGAATGCATAATTTATATGATGAAAATAAACAAAAAACAATTGTTATATTTTGTTATTTAAAATTTTTGTTAGCCTTTTCTTGTTTTGGTTTTAATTAGTGCTGCCAGATAAATTTGTGTCAAAATCGTCAATTTCCTGAGAAAAAAATAAAAAAGATCGTATATAAATTTTAAACAAATTTGTTTCGACTTTTATTAAAAATTATCAAACAAAAACATATTTAAAGTTCATGGATATTTAATAATTTCATTAAATTTATATTTATTTTGTTAAGCTGGAGGATTATTTTTTAAAAAATTATTTATTTTCTTTAATCCGATAAAAATTTAAAATTTAAAAATCAGCTTTGATAACAGTATTATAAATATTCTGGGTTTTTATGGAATTGATAGTGACAACGTTGTTTTATATTTATATCGTATGTAGTCCGAAATAGTATATTATTGAAATTTAACTATATCGGTTTACAAATGGCTGAGATATAAATCTTTAATTTACCTATTCCTATAATGTTTTTATTTTTTACCTGAAAAAGACTTAGTAGAATACCTGGTAGTTAAAATTAAAAAAATCGGTTCATAAATTAACGGGTTAAAGACCCAGTAAAATCTTCGCCTACAAAATAATATGTTAAGTAATCAGAAACACATAAAAGTACTACATACAATTCTACTGAAAAACTAGTGAATTTTACAAGGGTTGTGCCAAAATGAACAAATTCAAAAGTAAGTCATTTTTTTATCTAAATACATCCAGAAAAAAATAGTTATCGAAGTTCTTATGGAAGAAAGCTACTAAATAACGAGTGAAAGAAGCTATCCATTTTGAAAAAGTTTTTACTGGGAGACAAACAAATTTCTTTCCTGCCGGAATAATGGTTTTGGCACAAAAGTGTACAAATAAGATAAGAATATCAAATATCAATCATATTTTGTATATGTATATAAGAAGTATTAAATGTTCAAAATAAGCCAAGTCGGTCCATTACTTTCCCTCAAAATTTTGCTTTTGCCGATACATTTTTTAGGGAAGAGCCAAACAATTTCGAGGACAATTTTCACAATAGGGATAAATATAAAAATATTACCCTTGTTTCTAAAGATATCTTTTTTTCTAACAAACAAACATATAAAAATATTTACAATTATCTTATTTCGAAGACTAAGGGGCTTATAGTGTAAAACGCAACGCCAACAATTTCATTAAAAGCAAAAACAAAATCAAAAATATTTTATAAATTTGTTGTTGCTTTCTACAGACATTCATATTATTTTTTTTTCAATTTTCAACGCCACAAAATAGTAGTGTTAGAAATTTAAAAATTTAAGATGAATTTCTATAGAAAGTAACAAAAAAATTATAAAATATTTTTGATTTTGTTTTTTGCTGTCGTCACTTTTTTAGAAAAAATCATCAAAACGTCACTTTGTTAATATCGGAACAAAAAATCGTCAAGATGACGATAACTCGTCAAATCTGGCAGCCCTGTTTTTATTATATTTATTTCTTTTGTTGACGTTTCGCTTTTATTTGACTTAACTACTGGAAATATTCCAGTATAAACAGAATTTGTTGTGTCTGTTTTCGCCTTCAAATACAGAAACATTTTTATCTCATAAATCGAGAAACGATGGAATTTTTTGTTTCACACTTCATGTAAGAAATTTTACGATGCGAGAAATACAGAAACGACCTACTGGAGGGACAGAACGGATTGCAGGATGACCAGGGCACTATGGCCCAGATTGGACGCGGCGGCAACCAGGGTTCTACTGGGATTGGATAGGGGTGGTCTTAGAACACTTATAGGGTTCCGGACGGGTCATTGTCCTGTCAGGGCTTTTACGGGCAGATGGGGCAACACCATAGGTTTCACGACGAACTGGGGTGCATCGCTGGATGTAATCCGGCTGATCTACTGGGGTTTGTCAGGGAAATAGTGCGGCTGTTTCTGTTGAGGGGACTGTAGAGAGGGCAATAGTTCTACGCGACATCTACTAACTTTCTAGCTTTCTTGTTTCTATCCATCTCATACTTCTTTTCTTTACTTTCTCTACTTTTTCTTTTTATTGAAGGGATTCACAATGGACCGTATTCGTCTCCGAGTGGAAGTGTGCCCTTGGGCGTATAACCCTTCATAACCTATCAATATCAAAAAAAGAAACAAATACAAGTGTACTATATCAAAAATTATTTGTAATGTAATGAAGAAAAACATGTTAGCGGCCGTATTCATAACGAAAAGTTGGCATGAAGTTAGCACAAAATTTATTCATATAACTCTAGCTAACGATTAACTAAATTCTTGTTAACGAGCTGCCAAAAGTTTGCCAACTCCTGAAAACAGACTATAAATGTCAAACGATTTTGTTTGCTTTTTTTTAATTGACTGTCGTTTTTCCAATTTATTTCCATTTGAAAATTTTTTATGTGGAGAGAAAAGCAAGAGGGGAAAAATGACAAAACCAGTGATGATTAATGCAGAACTTGTCGCATTTGGAGTAGCATGGAGTAATCGCCCATGTGCTGAGAATCGCATATCGCAACAAAAAAAATGTGATTACGGTTTAAAGTCAGTAAATTGGTGTGCTGGAAATCGCAATCACAAAAAATTTTGTTATTTCAACTCGCAAGCAAAGACCAAAATGACTTCAAAGTGAACTTGTATATATATATTACGAAAATTGAGTGTCAGGCAGAAGAAAAAATAACAATGTAATAAAATTTTATGTTAATTACTACATTGTTATGTTAATTAATGTCTTTTAAAAAAATCCAAATTTTTGTTCAATATCAATAAAAAATACTAAATTAAAAAATGTACTTCTTTTATTTTACTATTGTGTTACATTTGTTTACTTTTGAACTCTTGATCCCACAGCTGATTATTTTTTTTATTTGTAGCTGTCAACTTTGTATCTCAATACACAAGTTATATTGTGCATGTATGAGCAAGGCGAGTGCATGTAAAGTGAATTCGATTTGTGTTTAATAATTTGACATCTTCAAAAAACTGCAACTACCTGTTAAATAATTCTGCCTTAATTAGCAACACTGAAACATTTTTATTTCCTTTTGGCATTTGCCATTTGTCAAACGAAAATTGTGATTTTTTATTTCATTTCCATCAATGAATTAAAATTTTAACGGAACGTGAGATTTTTTAAGTTATTTATTTATTATTTTCTAATATTATTTCCAATAAATTTGCATATACAGTGAACTCGCGAAAACTAATTTTTAAAATTTTTCGATTGTGAAAATTTTAGAAAAAGTTAAGCTCGAAATAATAACTTCAAACGAACAATTAAAAAAATTAATATCTGATTAAGATTAGATAAAAAAATTAAATTTTTCATTTATTCACTTTACAAAAATAAAATAAAATAAAATAATATACAACATTTTTTATTTTTCGAATTTATTCTGTGAGCCAAATTTCAGTTATGTATTTTATAGAACTTTTTTGTAATAAATAAATTCGAAAAATAAAAAATGTTGAATATAATAAAGTTACTTATGAAAAGAAATTCCCAGTTTCTATTTGATAAAATAATATGTTTATACTTTTTCCCTTCTAAAAAACAAAAAACTCAAATACATGATCGTATAAATTTCAAAATTCTTCGTAAGTGATTACCAGAGTTACCGTTTTTGGTTATTCCTAGCCAAAATTGGTAATAGCGTTCTCAACAAAAAGGGGAAATTATTTTAAAATTGAAAAATGCCTTTATTTTCAACTTGCTTTCAAACGTAATTCTCAAATGCTTTTCAAATGTGGATTATAATACAGTGTGAAATATAAATAAAAATATTTTATTTTTTTTAATTTTAATTTATTATTTATTTAAATAAACCGTGAGATAAACATTCGGCACCATAGCTAAAAGATGAAATGATGTTCTTTCCGTCCTCTAATTCTCGGAAAGATAACCTACTTGGCTCCTTTTTATTTTGAGGATTGTAGCGCCGCGATCGTTCAACAAACTTTCTCCACTTTCCCGTTTTATTTTCCTTTTTTTTTCGTATTTTTAATCATTGTAATTACTCACAAATAATTTTTTATTTTTCACAAGAAATAAGCTGTTAACTTTATATTAAAATTTATTTTTAAAAGTAAAACACATTTTTTTTTTTTTTTTTTTTTTTTTCATTATTTATTTATTGAATCTTCATATATTAAATATGAACTAACAATAATTAATCAAATCTTAACCTAATATTATTTTTTGTCCTGCCAGTGCCAGACAAAAATTTTGTTCATCGCGGGTTCTGTTCACTTTTATAGGTGTTTATCGCTCATCTAATTGGACAAGTGCCGCAGTGTCTCTTCTTCTTAAGCGAGTGTGGCCGCTATCATTTAAAATATTTCGTGCTAGTGGGTTCGGGTGCAATTCGAGCCTTTTTAAGTATTTTACTGCATATTTCGTAATCATAGTTTTAACTAATGGAACATTGAGATCCTTGTGAATATTTGAGTTTTTAACATACCAAGGGGCAGCTGTGATTATTCGAAGTAGTTTATTTTGGCGCCTTTGAATTTTTTCGATATTAGAGGCCGAGGCAGTGCCCCATAACTGAATACCATAGCACCAGATTGGCTTTAAGATGGAGTTGTAAAGAAGAAGTTTGCAGTCGAGACTAAGGACAGAGTTTCTTCCAATAAGCCAATGAATTTTGATGGCTTTTAGTTTCATTTGAGTTAATTTTGCCTCTATATGGCTTTTCCACGTTAAACGGCGATCTAGATGAATACCGAGGTATTTTACATGCGAATTTTGAGGTATTATTTGATTATTGATTTTAATAGGGGGGCATGATTCCCGACGCAAGGTGAATGTTATATGTACGCATTTTTGCTCATTGACCTCTATCCTCCATTGCTTTAACCATAGTTCGAGTTGAAATATATGATCCTGTAGGTATCGAGATGCTTCTTGACGGTTTTCGTGCACGCTCAAAAAAGCTGTATCATCAGCAAATGTTGAAGTTTGTGTGTAGTTGTTTGTTGGCATATCCGAGGTATATATTAAGTATAAAAGTGGGCCCAGGATGCTTCCCTGAGGGACTCCAGCGTCAATTTGCTGAGGAGAGCTTAAATAATCACCTTCTTTAATAATAAACTTTCGACCGACTAAGTAGCTTTCTAACAGCTTGTGTGTGTTTACTGGTAAGTTTAGCTTCAATTTATGTAATAAGCCTTCATGCCAGACTTTATCGAAAGCTTGAGAAACATCGATGAAGAGAGCGGAACAATATTTTTTTTCTTCAAAGGCTTTTCTTATTGCGTTTACTATACGATGGGTTTGCTCAATTGTGCTGTGTTCTCTTCTAAAGCCGAATTGGTGGTTAGGAATACATCTATTATCATTTAAAATTGGGGTTAATTTTGACGCTAACAGCTTCTCAAACAGCTTTGATATATTAGAAAGTAAGCTTATAGGCCTATATGACTCAACTTTTGTGTGATCCTTTCCAGGTTTAGGTATCATGGTGACTAAGGAGACCTTCCACTTTTGAGGATAGTATTCAAGGCGTAAAATAGCATTAAAAATTAAAAGAATAATTTTCTTTGCTATGCTGGGTAGCTCCAAAAGCATTTTGTTGCTGATCTGGTCAAAACCAGGAGCCTTTTTGGGGTTTAAATCACAAATAGCCTTTTCGATTTCTCTTATCTCAAATCTTAGCGGAACAGCTGCTCTAGCAGCAACAGGTGGTAACTCGACCGCAATATCGTGAGATATATTTGGGGTAAATACGTTTTTTAAATGATTGACAAACAGATTTCCTTTTTCAACATCATTTCTTGCCCAACTTCCATTCAAGTTTCTTAATGGTGGTTTAGAGACAACTGGCCTTTTGAGATTTCTAGCTGCACGCCATAATGAGTAGTCTGATTGTGGGGTTGCATCAAGTTCCTTAAGATATTTTTCCAGAGAAGCCGTTTTCTTAGTCTGCAGTAACTTTCTTAGTCTTTTTGTACACTCTTTAAGCAAGTTCTTAAGTTGAGGGGATCTGTGCAATTGCCACTCTCTTCGAGCCCTCCTTTTTTCAGACAAAAGATGCTCGACATCTGTGGAATATATTTTAATAGTTTTTGTTTTTTTGGGGGCAATATTGGAATGTTGAACAGCTAGTTTCAGAAAACTGTCAAAATTGTCAATAGAGCGATCTACATAATCCGGTGTACTGAGCGGAATATTTTCTGTGCAATGGGTACTGAGATATTTTTTATATTTCAACCAATTAATTTGCGTAGCTGTCGTCGGAGGTACAATTCTATTGGGGTTCATTATAGTAACAATTGTAGGTGTGTGGTCGGAAGATAAATCTAGGGAGGCTTCAACTTGAATCGTTTCTATGGGAATGTTTTTAACCACGCCGAAATCTATGACATCTGGAATTTTTTGAAGATCAGTGGGCCAATATGTTGGTTGTCCGCTCGCTACCACATTTAAATCCATTTTAGAAATTATGTTAAATAAAACACGACCCTTTGGTGTTATAAGTCGCGACCCCCAGATGGTATGTTTAGCGTTATAATCGCCAGCGGCTAGGAAACACGGTCCTAATGATTTAAAATATTTACAATATTGGTCCTCCGATATTGAAAATCTAGGCGGGGAGTATAACGATGAAATTATTAGGTTTCTATTTAATTCCTCAACGCAAATGTTCGTTGCCTGGAGATAATCTTCACGATGATCACACATTAGGTAGTGTTTGACTCGGGCCTTTATTAAAATGGCAGAACCTCCACAAGCTCTATCTCGAGGGTCCTTGGTATCATATAGTATATAACCATTTATTTTAAACGTACTTCTTGAGGTCAAATGAGTTTCAGAAATCATCATGACATCAATTTGTTTATTTTTAAGAAAGTATTCTAATTCATTTTTATGTTGGCGGATGCCGTTTGCGTTCCAAAAAATCATATTACCCATTGTGTTCGTAAAATTATTTACTGTTTGCACTAATGTTTCCATGGTTTTTTCTAAACGACTTAAATTAGAAAATTGAGTTTCATCATTACTTGGCGAGGCACCTTGCATTGGCTCATGGTTTGATTTTAGGACGTTAGCGTAAGAGGTTCTGTTATTACTAGGCTGGGGGGCTTGAATTGCATTTGTGTTAACCTGATTTGTTACCTGCATTTGAGGGGGATTAGTTTTCGGTCCGACCGACTGCTTGACGATAGTATATACAGGGCATCCTCTATAATTGGCAGTGTGATTACCGCCACAGTTGCTACATTTTTTTACGTTGGGGTCGGTTTTAGACTTGTCGCAAAGAACTGTTCCATGTAATTCACCACATACTACGCAAACAGGGGGTAAGTAGCAGTATGCCTTAGTATGGCCAAATTCCTGGCAGTTTAGACATTGAACAGGACCATTTCTTTTGTGCGGCTCCTCAATAGTTACCCTTCTGTACAGAATATATTTTAAATTATAAATTGGATGGATTTCATTTTTTTTGATCTTAACGTCGCCGGGTTCAAGCTCCACTCGAAATAGTGGTTGGGGATTTTTTTCCCTATTTTTGATATTTGTTACGTTTTTGATTTTAAAGCCCTTCTCTTCCAAAAAAGCTTTAATTTCCCCTGGGTCTACGCATGAGTCTATGCCCTTGATTACTACCTGAAGACCTTTACTGCTCTTCAGTTGATACGTATAAAAGTTTTTATTCAGAGTCTCAAATCTTGTAATTACCTTTCGAAAATCATCCTCGTGATTCACCTGTATTTTAGTCTCGTTAATGATACCGCGCTTTATTGCAGCTACATAAAAGGAATTTTCACCTATCTCCGAAATTAAACTTTTTATTAACTCATTAGAGTTTTGCTCTCTAAGGTATATCGGGGGTGGCTTAGACAATTTAATGACGTTTGGTGCTTCAGAGGATTCATCCTCCAGAATCGCGAAACGATTTTGTGTATTTATTTTATCAAAAGATGGTACTTTTGAGGCCGAAGCAACTGCTGCAGAGGTAGGGCTGCGTCCCCGTTTAAGCACTGTTATGTACCTGTCCATACCAACTTGTACTGTAGGCTTTTGACAACTTTTTACAGGGGGGTTTTCCATTGCATTTGTGTTTAAGTTCATGGTAACATTGCCCACTAAATTTGTTTTTGACGTCACGGCAATACTTGCTGGCCTGGCAACACTTGTCACCAAATCTTGTTGTAGTTTTTTTAATGAGTCACTATCCACCGTTTGTGTAAATACCGAGGGTGAGAGGGAACGTGTTCGAGTAATTGGCTTAGCCGTTAGGTAGTTAATATTGTTTTGTTTGGTTTTATTTATTTCTGCATTATTTTCATTTGCATTAACTAAAACGTAAACGTTTCTTTCATTTTGTCTTAGTGTTGTTTCACTGTTTGTACTCATGCAAAGAGTTGTTTTTGTTTTTCACCGTTTTGCTTTGCTTTAATATTTTTATTATTTATTGTATTTTACAACAACAAAAGAAAAACCAGAATTTAAATGTTTTTTTCAGAATATGTATACACATGTATGAACATTCATACGTACATATATATTTTTACTGATTTATTTTATTTAATTTGATCGTTTTAAATTGTTCACTATTATGTTAAATAATTTAATTTCAAAATATATTATTTTGTTTTTTTTAAGCGTCCATTCGCTGCTTAGATTACAAAATCAAATGTGATTAATTAATAGTTCAAATTGTATGCGGGGCTAAAATACACGTCTGTATCACAACAAAGCACAAACCGAACCGAAGTGCAAATAAAACACATGTAACCACAAAGTAAAAAATTTAACTTTAATTACATTTATTTTTCGCAATAGTATTGCCAAAGTTTATTTTTGATTTGAATTTTACATTTGACAAACATCAAATTGATAAAACATTTGATATCAAAGTTTTAATTTCAAATCATTATCAATTTGAATTTAAATGTTAAATCAAACAATTGAAAAACGTTAAAGAATTGTGTTTGATGTCAAATGATAATGTCATTTCATATCAAAGGTTTGACTTCGTGTTTGTTGGGTTGTTGCATAACATACATATATTACATAAATTCCAAAAATCATCGGAATTCGCCAAATTTAATTGTTTTGAGATTTTTGTTTAGAAAAAATTGCCAAATGTTATTTTTATATTAAAAACGTTAATGTTCTGGAAAACAAAATCAATTGAAGTTGAAATCGCTGGAGAATTTCACTCAATTTTTGTATCGAGCGAAAAAATGCAATTTGGTGTCCGTTTCTTAAAAATTTTTCTCCCGAAAAGGGTGAGTTTTTTAGAATAAGTATGTAATGTATAAAAGCGCTTATTTTTATGAACTTCCAACACAAGATCTTTTTAAAATTTGTTCGATTTCAATATCATTTGGAATCGTTTTCAGAACATGACAGAAAAAGCACATAAAAGTTATTTTAGTGTTTTAAATATATTTTAATATTTGGAAATGCACATAGGAATTTTAAAAATGTATATATGGGGTCATTGTACGTGACATTTGTACGCTTTCAGAGAGATAGAGATTTTGCAAAAATAGTAGTAACTGGAAACATTTAGTATCACTGTTTGATTTAGAGGGTACTACATAAGAAAAAAAATTATCAAATCCGGAACCTTGTTTTCCAAAATATCGAGCAAAATAAGTGCATATCGTACGTGATATAAAACGGAAGTAATTTTGGGATGAATGTAAAAAAAATACGAAAATCTGCGAATTGTGGAAGGGTTTCCTTAATTTTTTACATAAATCTACATATTTTTCCCTTATAATCCGTAATTGAAAAAAAAATTTTTGGATAGTTTTATAAAGAATATAATGTAATATCGTTCGTGACATACCGTACGTGACAGATTTTTCTCTTATAGTATTCACAAGGTATGAAATAAGTGTTTTGTAAATATATGCATATAAAAACTTAAAACAAACAAGAAATTATAGTCGGCCAAGCCCGACCATATGATACCCTACACCATTATATTAAAAAAAAATTCAGAGTGTACACTATTTGGGACTTATGGCCAATTAAGGTCGTCAGAACAGAATTGTGCTATAAGGTTAAGAATTTTTTAAAAGAGAATTGTGCTATAAAGTTAAGAATTTTTTAAAAGTTATTTGTGCCAAATATTATTCAGTTCATCTATATGCGATTTGTTTGCCTCTAACCGTTTAAAGGAAGGGGGTTTATATGGGACCTATAGTTAATTTTTGACCTACCAGCACAACATACCAGTCATGGCATATACTACCTATCATACCTATGGTAAAAGTCATTGTCCCCAATTTTTATGTAAATACCAACATTTATAAGGAAGTTATGGAATTAAAAGGTATTTTCGGAAGTAGTATTTGTATGGGTGCTACGATCAAATATGGACCGATTCCAATAATATTTGTTTAAATGATTTAGATTGCAATAAAATAAGTTTGGGCCAAATAATAAGATGATACATTTAGTTGCATTTTAGTACTTATAATATCGTACGTGAGGACCTTTGAAATCTTATAAAATTTTTATTAAACCAATTTAAAAAAACTCCGATCAATATTTTTTGCTACAAATATCTTGCTTTGAAATGACATAGACATTATGTTATTGCACCACGTGACATTAGAATAGCATCCAAACAAACAAAAAAAAAATGCCGCTAATCGTACTATATATTAGGTCTTTCCTTCATTGCTGTTGTAAAATTATTTTTGCTTTTAAAAAATTGTAAGTTTAAAGCGTTTTAATTTTTTGAGTCATGGTTGACATTCTCATGGAAATGCCCATACATAAATTTTTTTTTGTAAAAAATGGCTGAAGGCTTAAGAAAATTAAATTTTTTTTTATAGCTTGTTGGTTTGTTTGGTTTTTAGATAATTATTTGGCAATATTTTTAATTTATAATAAAAAAACATCTTATTATAAAATTTTTGATAAATTAGAAAATATTAACAAAAAATAAATTTAACGTATCACGTATCAAAAATTTAAAACTTAAAAAGCGAAAAGCAATTTAATTTTTCATTTTTTGATCTACAAATTTCGTTTATTGTAAAGGACGTATCAAAAAAACTTCAGTTTATAAAACTATTCTCTATAAACTAAATTTTGTATCGAAATTTTGCCGGTTTTACTCCAGTTAAACAAAATTCTTTTTTTTTATGAATAAGGTTTCTCGTTATTTTTTCCAATATGTAAAAGAAATTAATTTTAACTATCAAGTACAAATAACCTTTGTATTACAATGCATCTTTAAATATATTGTAAGGTTTTTTTTTTCAATTAACAAAAGGCGTTTTAATTTTGATTATAGTTTTGGTAAAATTTTGGTTGTAATAATTTATTGGTAGTGACAGATCTGGTGATTACATTTGTTTTCCTAGTGTACATAATGGGTTGCAACCCAACATACACGAAGCCAAAACTTTGGTATGAAATGACCTTATCCTTTGTTATCAAGCACAATTCTCAAACCATTTTCAATTGTTTAATTTAAACATTTAAATTGAATTGATTAAAAAAGATTTGAATATAAACATTTAATATACAATGTTTTATCAATTTAATATCAAATTTTATTCTCAAATAAAAAAAAAGTTGGCAACATTAAAAGGAAAAACTAATATAAACATTAACACCCGTATTCAAAAAAAGTTAATAAGAACCCATTCACTTTGACTGGGCTTAATGTGTTGGTTAACTTATGTGACCTTAACTTTTTTTTGCATAAGGAGGTAAAAAATTAAGTGAATTCGCATTTACAATACCTTAATTTCTTGTGAACAAATACCTATAAATTATTTCTGCCGTATTTATAAAAAGTAAAATAAATTTAAAATGTGTTTTAAGACAAAATTTTTCATAAATTACAATACAAATCCATTTTAATTTTTTATGAATACAGCAGCTTGTTAGTAAAAAATTAATTACAAAGACTAAGAATGCAAAGAAAAATAAAATGGGAAAGTGAAATAATTATAAGTTTGTTCTACGATCGTAATGCTACGCAGTCATGGCAATCCTCAAAATCAAAAGAAGAAAAGTACTAAGTCGTTCCAAGAATTTTAGGACGGAGAGAAAGATATTTCATCTCTAAAGGCTGTTTTACACTATCACACAAGTCTTAAGACTTTTGGTCTTACAAACTGAAATGATTTTTGGTCTGATTGTCAAAAAATCAAAGAGAAATTTTTTTTCATTACATTTTGCTTCTACACTATCACACTTCAAATAATAAGTAAAATCTTTGTGATTTATGAGATCCACTTTAGATTACAAAATAAAGACGAAAAAACATTTTATTAAGCATTGGAACATTGTTAGCTGGCGTATTATTCACTAACTTGCACATTTAAACTTGCACCTTGGTCCTCAGATATATTTTTGCTTTATTTTTAATATTTAATAATTTTTATTTTGATGTGGCCGGCAAATTATTCAACAGCTGTTTTTTTATTTTCTTCTAGGGTGGAAAAGTTAATACAATCATATTTTTTTATTTCTTTTTTTCGTCTGTGTACCGTATTTAACGATTTTTTACAACAAATATTTGTGGTTAATTTAAATTTTAAAAGAATTCACTTGAAATTTTATATTTTTTTTATCGTTTTGCAATTTTTTATTAAAAAAATAATAGTGAATATTTGTGAACAAAATTTTAATTTTCCATCCCTGATTTTCTTCTTGTGCTTTTGTAAAAACACAATTCTGATAAAATGAAAAATCTAATCGTTTAGAAAAATTTCAAAAAATAGAGAGAACCAAATTTCTTTACGTATTTTTTGACATTTCATTACAAAATGTTTTTACACTATTATACATTATGAATTATTTGTAAGTTTTTGACATGTCTTAACACAAAGTATTATAGTCTAAAATGGCCTTTAGCAGCAGCTATGTTGCCAAATGTTTAGCTGACAGTTTATTTAAATAAACAAAGAATTTACATTTAAAAAATAAATTTTTTTTTATGTTTGACATTGTAGAACAATTCACATTTGAAAATCATTTGAGAATAACCTTTGAAAGCAAGTGGAAAATAAATGCATTTCCCGAATTGAAATGTAATTTCCCCTTTTTGATGAGAATGAGATGGTTTTAAAATTATTTTCTTATCATTTTCAAAAGTTTGTCGTTTGAGATAAGGTTTGATTTCAAATCATTTTCAATTTAACAATCTGTTTTCTCATCTATTGCCTTTTGTTTATGTCTATCAAACCAAAAAGTTTGGCTTTAAAAATTTACATTACAAACGATAACTACTGATTTTTTCAACATTATTTTTATACCTACTAAATTCAGTTTCCACTAAAATCGAAGACGATTAACAATAAATAAATATTTTTGCATTAATTTAATATAAATACCAACATAATTAGATAGTTTGTGTACAGAAAGACTTTATTCTAGAGGTACAGGGGCTACATATGTATAAATATGGACCAATTTTTACTATTTTTAACAGATTTTGTCTTTATGACAATTAAAAAATTAACCAAATTCTATAATATTATCCCTAAAGTTACGTCCTTTACTTTGCGCATACAGTTTCATGAATAGACAACCTAAGGATCGGTTCAGTAAATGATCCTTAGTCAATCGATATATGAAAGTATGTATGTTTGTAAATATTAACCAATATTTCTATCTAATAAACATTAGCTCTATGTATTTACAGTGGCGTAGAGTATATCAGAGATTTATTTCTAAGATTTTAAAATTTATTTCATATTTAATATATTGACCCCTTTGCGCGAAATTATCGTATGTTACAAAAACCAAATTTTACAGGAGAGCCATTTTTATACTTTTCTCTGCTATCACTTGCAATATAAATATGAAAATATACATTCAATTTTTGGAGAAATGACGTGGAATTCGCCTACAATATTTTGTCAGGCGACGTCTCTTTGAATGTAGAACAAGATTGCATCAAAAAATCAATTTCAAAAAAATTGGCATATACGATAATTTCAACATAAAAAAAAAAATTTTTTAATTTATTTCATATTTAATATATTTTATCATACATATGTATGTAGATTTGCTTTATAAAAAAAAAAAAAAATGGATTGCACTGTCAATATAAAACGTGATGTTGAATACAAGTCTTCTAAATACAAATGTATTATTTTGCGCAACAATACTGCAATTGAAAATTGAATAATCTTTATTTTAAGCTGTGTATGCCACAATTTAAATATTTTCACTTTTTACAGACGACCTGTTTGGCAGTCAGAAAATTTACTCACTCCATAGTGCACATCCACTTAAATTCCTTTACGCATTGAATACTTAGTACGTACCTTTAACACAACAAAATTCACATTGGCCATCATTTTTAACTACAGGAACGTTTGCAATACAAATAATTACTTTAAGTCTTGACTTCAAATATCATGGAATACACAAATTATTAATTGCAATTTCAAAGCTTAAATTTTTCTTTTAGCAGAGACAAAAACGAAACTGTTTTTGAAGTTCCCTTTTAGCAACATTTTCACAACCAAAACAAGCCTTTAACAAACTAAACCCACAAACACATACATTTATTTATTGGCAAACCATGATTATTTATAATTTAAAATTATTTAGCAATGAATTTGTCAAGAATTTCTGAAAAACTTTTCCTTCTAAATAAAATCCTTAATTTTGCAGTGCTGCCAGATCTACTTTTTTATAGTTCTCATTAGAGCTGCCAGCTGGATAAAAAAAAATGTAGGCATTGCCAAGCTGACATTTTATGTATTCTAGTGCTGGTTCACACAGGTCAAGTTTACTTGAACAGTTTTATTTAAATTTTCTTTTGAACTTGCGTTCACGTTCATGCACAAAATTAATTTTTGTTTTCTTTTCCTTCAACTGTGTAGCTATTTATTATATTACGGATGAAAAAAGAAAAGAAAAATACAAAACTGACTGGTACGGTCAAGTATGTACCCCTTTCCATTCTCTTTACCCCTCTCTCCTAAAAGCTCAAGACTTGAAGAGTCAAACTTGACCTGTGTGAACCAGCACTTACATAGCGCCGGTTCACACACGTCAAGTTTGACTCGTCGTCTTGAGCTTTTAGACCAGAAGGGAAAAGAAACTGCCATTTATTTTCCCCTTGTTTAAACAGTGTTGTTTAATATATGTTCGCTCAATCAGCAATCACAGACGAGAACATTTTTTAAGCCGCACAATTTTTGTTCTTTCAGCCCGTGTGTGATAGGCCAATGATGTCTAATGCTATGTTAATACGACGATATAAACCAATCGATTCGCTCTCTGAAACTGGATTGCCAAACATGCTGTTCAGACGATTCATTCTTGTTTCATTTTGACATTTTTTTTGTGTTGTTAGTGTGCTTTTGTTTAAAATAGATAAAACAGTAATTAAAAGTTAAAAATATATTATTTAATATTTCTATTAATATTATTATTTAATAATTATCAATTTATTTTTTTTTTCTTCGTTTTTTTTTTTGAGAGTTAGTTTACCCTGTGTCTCCACGTAGCAATATTTATTGCGGCAAACGTTAAATTTGATTACTCCATCAAATTTGCGACGTATAGACCGCAAATTGCCATAAGTGGCAATCCATTGAGCAATGATTGCTCTTCTGATTGCTCGAGCAATTATTGCTTACCCTAGATCTACACTAAAGATAAATACCTCAGCCAGTTGGCAATAACGTCGGCAGAATAACAAAGCAATATTGCTTATTGCTCAGCTTATGTTAAAGACATGGGAAAACTTATTTATGTTAACTCATAATTTGAAAAACATCCAGGAAGAAGGTGCAGTGTAAAAACTGGCGCTTTCTTCCAAAAATTATTTTTATTGATATAAATTCTTTCTTATTCGACTTTATTATTAAAATGCATATTAATTTGTTTAAGCTTGAGGTCTTTTTTTATATAAAAATATTAATTTTACTTTAACAAAAAAAAAATTAATAAAACTAATATTTTTATATAAAGAAGAACTCAAACTTAACAAATTAATATAAATTTAAATAATAAAGGTCGAATAAGATAAAAATTATATAAATAAAAATAATTTTTGTAATTTTAGTAAAGTGTTTATTAAATTCTTTAATTTAATTCTTTTACTACAATTATAATTTGCTACCATTTCACAAATTTAATTTCTTTCTCACACAATTTGCTTTTATTTTTCTTTTTTGCTTCTTTTTTCTCAATTGATAGCCAAATTTGACGTTTTATGTAAGCAATAATTGTCAACGAAAATGGACTAACAATTATTGCAACATAAATTGTCGGCAATAAATATGTACAAGAAATTGCTGTCTACATTAAAGATAACATATTTTGACATTTACTGCAATATATGTCGCAATAATTATATCTGGTATAGACGGGCAGTTAGCAATCTGCTGTCAAATCATTTGTCATTTCTCTGTACGGTTGTTTATTTATTTGTGTGTCTATTTATTAAAAAAGCAATCAAGAAAAAGCCGCCAAGTGAAAAAATAATTCAACAAAATACAGAAAACGGTTTTTATATAGTACATATTATATTTTTAAATAAACGTCAATATCAACAAAAGCAAACGACGAATTTTTTTTTTTTTATACTTTTATTTTTTCAATAGAACAATACAAGTTTAAGGTTTTTTTCATACGCAAATAAACAAAAAAGTAATACAAAACACAGCTACGACAATTACAATTAATTATTTTATTAATTTAAAGAGGATATTTAACAACAACTTCAAAACACAACATAAAACATTTGTTATAAATACAGCCACAAAACTTTATATAACTACTCGCGGTGAAAATTGCAAATTTATGGCAAAGCAATTTCAAGTGTTCTCCAGCAATATAATCAACAATTATTGCTCCATTGTTCTGTCATTGTTCTGCCGACGTTTTTGCTTGTACTTGGCAATAAAAATTGCTTCGTGGGGACCCAGATAAACTAACGATAATTGTTATCAAAATTGGAGATGATAGTACATTTTTCCTGTTTCGCAGCATGTTTCATCGCAATATCCATCCTTAAGTTTTATTATAGAACTATTTTTATTTAAAGAGGCAAAACGTAATGTTATAAAAGTCAATTTCATTAAAGTGGGAAATATAGCTTGGGAAAATGTTTTCCAATCTATAAAATCTGAATTTTTCATTAAAATGCATTTATAATTTTCAGGATGGACTTTGCATTTGAAATCATGGTATACCAATCCCTAGAAGTTATGTCGCAAGTAAATGATTAAATAGTGCTGTGTTTCTTTACCAGATAATTATATAAAATTTATAGAAATTCTATATATTTTTTAAAATAAAACACTTACCACAAGCTTCCATAACTCCATTTTGAAAAAGCACTGATATGTAATATATTTCTAATTTGCCACTAATACGAATAAATTTATAAAAACGAATAAAGACTTAAGCGACAGTCGTGGTAGCAAAATTTGTAAGCAAAAAGTGAATTGTACTTAACTCTTTATTGCTTTTGCTGTAAAATCATAACGGTAAATTCTACAGCCCTGAAATTTTGTGAGGTGATGCAGATGATCATGAATAATAAATTTCCATCATGTCGCTACAGCCCTTTTGGCGGTTGTGGCTCGATCTTATTTCAGTCATGTTTGGGGCGCGAAACACGAATATTGCTGTCCGCGTGAACATGGATTAAAAAAAACCTAAAACTTGTATTGTTCTAATGAAAAAATAAAAATATACAAAAAAAAAAACTAATTCGTCGTTTGCTTTTGTTTATATTGACGTTTCTTTAAAAATATAATATATAAAAACTTTTTCTGTATTTTGTTGAAGTATTTTTTTTCACTTGGCGGCTTTTTCTTGATTGCTTTTTTAATAAATTAACACACAAATAAATAAACAACCGAACAGAGCAATGAAATATCAGATAAATGACAACAGATTGCTAAAGGTGCTATCAGACGGGATGTATTTTACATATGTACTGTCACTTTTCTTTCCCATATGTAATTCCGTATGTATGTCAAAATTTCCATTTTACATACGATTCATAATTTTAGCTATCACACCTGCTTATGTTTTTCCTTATGACATAACCTATAAATGTAAACAAAAGCTGACTTTTGTTTACGTTTCAAAACAAACCAGCTGTTTTGTTTATGTTTGCCACAGGAAAATAGAGCGTGTTCTAATCGAAAAATTTACATATGTATTTCCACATGTATTTTACACATGCAAAGTTTCATATGTATCACACGATGTGTACAACTTTTACAGATGGAGAATTTGACAGTACATATGTAAAATACATCCCGTCTGATAGCACCTTAAGCAATCAGTAGCCCGTTTCTGTATTTCTTACATCGTAAAACTTTTCGAATGAAACGTGTGAATTGCAACAAAAATAGTGTGAAATGAAACAAAAAATGGTTTTTCTCACACAAGTGTTTTTGTATCTTTTCTTTGCGAGAATTATCTGTCATTTAAATAATTTTCCAGCAATTGTTGTGAGAAAAAGTGTTTCTGTAACAATATTTTGCGAAAACTTTCTTACAAGAACTGTCAAAATAAGTCACATTTGAAATTGTTTATATACTATTTTTTTAAAATAAATAAAAAATAGAAGGAATTTAAATGATGAATGCATAATTTATATGATGAAAATAAACAAAACACAATTGTTATATTTTGTTACCAAGGCGAATTGACTAGAAGGTGAGGTCAACTCTACAACTACAATGCTTCTGTGGTCAGGTTGTCAAAAATATTGCTAGTAAAAAAAACAGGTTTGTTTACATAAAAAACTAGTTTGTATACAAACTTTGACAAATCGACCACCGAAAAAAACACCATATGTTGACTTGACCCCACCTTCTAGTCAATTCGCCTTGTTTTGTTACTTTACATTTTTTTTAGCCTTTCCTTGTTTTGGTTTTTTTCAGTGCTGCCAGATAAATTTGTGTAAAAATCGTCAAATTCCCGAAAAAAATAATAAGATCGTCTTTTTTGTTTAAAATAATTCAGGGGTGTCATAGAAACCGATCTTATCGGTATTGGATTTGAAACCGACAAAAAAAATACGTTGGTGTCATGAAATCCAATGTTGTCGGTTTTTTGTTCGAACTAAAATTTGTGTCGGTTTTAGGTGTCACAGAAACCAATGTTATCGGTTTTTTATTGAAAATAAACCAAGCAGCTTACAGCTCTTGTTTTTTTATTGGAAATAAATAAAGTTGTTAAAAGCATAATTTTTTATATTATTTTTTTTTTTTTTTCAAAAGTTAGGTTTTTTCCGAAAATAGAAGTAAATAAAATTCATAATTTGGTAAGATAGTACTTTTTTGCATGTTTCCGGTATTCTCCGGCAGCGGGCTGCTGCAAATTCGCAAGTCTTATTCTCACTTTTTCTGCAAACAGCAAATATGCAACGCAGCAGAGGTCATTTTACTTATTTATAAGGTTAAACAACAAATTTGTTTATATTTTTAATAATTCGCTTTATACCTATTTTTACATACATATTTTTACAAAACAATAAAATTACACAAATGTAAACAACAAATGCAATGCAAGTATGTACATACATATGTATGTGATACAACGATGGCATTTATTTCATATGTCTCCTGTATGAATTACCACTTCTTATTTTCTTTTCCATAATTTTCCTTCAATAAAAACACAGGTTTTACAATATTTTAGCGCAAAACTCATAATTTACAAAATTGTTAAAACAAAAATTGCATTTAACGCATGAGCCAAAACATTAAACAGCTGATTCGAATATCGGTTTTATTTGTATTCGAAAATAACAAATCCGACTTGTTTTCATGACACCAAATGAAACCAATATTGGTTTGCAAAACCGACAATGAGCAAAACCGACTTGGATTCTATGACACCCCTAATTAAAATTAATTTTAAACAAATTTTGTTCCATTTTTTTTTAACATAATCAACCAATGCATAGTTAATGTTCATGCCCAGCTAGCATTTTGAATCATAATCTAATCATTTAGGAATCAGCTTCACGAGCAAAATACCCGTATGAGCTCATTTTTCAATCATACTCTCGTTGTGAGAAAAGGGTACCCTACCGATGAATCACCTGAAAGAATCATATGTGGTACAATTTTTGATCCTTTTAATGTTAGATTTTATAATCATTATTGAATTGTTTTCGTCTCATTTTTAATCGTAAATTTTATAGTTTTTGATTATATTTCATATCATTTTTTCATTGCCATGTTTTTTAATTTTTCTCCGATAAAATCAGCACCATTATGGCTTTTGATTATTCAAACCAGCTTTATTTTGAACCAAAAAAAAGAAGAAAAGAAACAATTTGCACTAACATTTATGCTCATAAATTCTCAATAATTTTAGTTCTTCTTTTTTATCCAAGCTTTTTTAATTTTTAATCAGTATTGTGGTTATTTTGTTGAACTATTTATGGTTTTTAAAACAAATTTTTATAATTAGGCTTAAGTTCATCAAATTTAATTTTCATAAAATTATTGTTATGAAGAAAGGAATTTTACAAACATGAAAATTAATTAAAATTGTTATTGATAATCTTTCATTCTTGACGTGGCTGGGGCTCGAAACCTGGCCGACAGGTTACCATGACATGTTTCAATCGCCACCACTCGATCTCCTCAGATGGATTTGCCGTCTTACACTCGCAGCCATCGACGACCGCTGACGTCAATAGTCAAACATCAATCCTTAAACCAAATTGTATTTAAACCTTTGGTTGATCGAAATTTGCTTTTCTGTATGATTATCCATTTTTAATTGATTTTTGTTTAGTTAACACCTTTTGCAATCAAATCAATGAAAAGTCGATTTTAAATTTCGGGTAAGTTTGGTAAATTGGATAAAGAGCACTTTAAACTAAAAATGCAATAATTCCAAATTTGTTATCTAAATAACTTTAAAACAAACTGTCAGATAAAATAATTAATTTGTGATTAATATTAGTTTTTGTAGTCAACATTTTTAATTTTCGAATTTATTCTATGAGCTAAATTTCAGTTATGTATTTTATAAAGCTTTTTTGTAATAGTTCTATTCCTTCAATTTTTCAGAAATTACTTTATACACTACCAGACTATTATATTGTATTTTCTTATTACATTTTACCTTAGCCTTCCTTTGGAAAGCAATGAGGTATATTATATGTACAGAAAAATTTACAATTATTAGACACCAGCAGAATGTAATGCATTTTCTGGCCCGCTACGGCCTTCGTCAGCATTCTTTGTGTCTCACTGGATAGTGTTACTTTATAAATTGAATGTATTTAACTCAACTATTTTAACAAAGGAAGGCTAAGGTAAAATGTAATAAGAAAATACAATATAATAGTCTGGTAGTGTATAAAGTCATTTCTGAAAAATTGAAGGAATAGAACTATTACAAAAAAGCTTTATAAAATACATAACTGAAATTTAGCTCATAGAATAAATTCGAAAATTAAAAATGTTGAATATAATATAAAGTTACCTTCGGAAGGAAATAATTCCCAGTTTCTATTTGTTAAAATAGTTGAGTTAAATACATTCAATTTATAAAGTAACACTATCCAGTGAGACACAAAGAATGCTGACGAAGGCCGTAGCGGGCCAGAAAATGCATTACATTCTGCTGGTGTCTAATAATTGTAAATTTTTCTGTACATATAATATACCTCATTGCTTTCCAAAGGAAGGCTAAGGTAAAATGTAATAAGAAAATACAATATAATAGTCTGGTAGTGTATAAAGTCATTTCTGAAAAATTGAAGGAATAGAACTATTACAAAAAAGCTTTTTAAAATACATAACTGAAATTTAGCTCATAGAATAAATTCGAAAATTAAAAATGTTGAATATAATATAAAGTTACCTTCGGAAGGAAATAATTCCCAGTTTCTATTTGTTAAAATAGTTGAGTTAAATACATTCAATTTATAAAGTAACACTATCCAGTGAGACACAAAGAATGCTGACGAAGGCCGTAGCGGGCCAGAAAATGCATTACATTCTGCTGGTGTCTAATAATTGTAAATTTTTCTGTACATATAATATACCTCATTGCTTTCCAAAGGAAGGCTAAGGTAAAATGTAATAAGAAAATACAATATAATAGTCTGGTAGTGTATAAAGTCATTTCTGAAAAATTGAAGGAATAGAACTATTACAAAAAAGCTTTATAAAATACATAACTGAAATTTAGCTCATAGAATAAATTCGAAAATTAAAAATGTTGAATAATGGCTGACTTCCAAAACGTACTAATACAAAGTTTGTATACAGTTTTAATATTGTATTTCAACCATGCACATGTACAAAGTACCGAAACAATGCAACTATGTGTTCTGTTTATTAAAACGTTTTGAAATGTAAGTGATGCAATGCATAATATTAAAATAAATCTGTATTGCTTGCAAATTAAATGTCAAATATCACAAAGCATCAACTTTAAAACCGATGCTCTGATTGCTTTCTGCTGCGTTACTAATACTTACCATTGATGTTTTGGAAGGGTTTGCATTGCATATATATTGTACTGCGGCGTAATGAAACATTATACTTTGTTCAATGCAAAGCATTTGACGTTTTGGAAGTCAGCCATAATATAAGGTTACCTTCGGAAGGAAATAATTCCCAGTTTCTATTAGTTTTTGTAGACAATAGTATGTACCTCAATAATTGTTTTTAAGAAAATTATGTGCTACCCACTTAAATTACATTTTGTCGTTTATCCCAAAATATGTTATGGTGTAATTATTGCGTTTTGTTATGGACCTCCTCATATGTAATTGTAGAATTCAAATTACTAATGCTTCTAATCAAAGCCACCTGGTTTGTGATGGGGGAAGAATTTTGATTTTTAAGTTTTGGACTGTTTCCAATATAATGGTAAATATTTCTTGTATGTGTTTTATTGATGCCAGAAAATCGTCATAACACTATTACTTTTAGTAAAAAAATCTTCAATCGTCATTTCACTGTATTTTCTCAAAAAAATCGTTAAAATGACGAAAAACCGTCACATCTAACAACCCTGAACAAAGTAGATAACAAAGTACTCAATTTGAAGAGAGTAATATAATTTTTTCACTCTTCAAAAAGAGAGAAATAGCTACTCAATTGTACAGAGCAGCGTTGCCAGAAGATTTGGAAGGAAAATCTTCTTTTGACTAACAAAAAATCTTATTTTGAAGAGAAAAATCTTAAAATTTTTTATAACAAGGGCAAAAAAGTAGAAATTATTAATTTTTTATAAGAAACTACTTTTTATTATGGAAACTATTTAGAACGAAAAACGTAATTGCGGTATTTATACAAAATTAGATTGTAGGTTTAAACTTGTGTTTTTAGTAATATTTTCCAAAACAAAAAATACATTTTAAATGAATTTAATTTATGATAAATAAGAACGTAAAAAAGTCCATCTATATAAAGAAGTTTCATCGAAAGTAATTATATTCTAATATTAGAGATGTATAGATTTTGGGCAAAAAAATTTTGGTTTGGGTGCCATGAAGCTCATACATCATATGAAATCTTAAGGGTTCTCAATTTAATATTATATATTTTGATACCGTTGTTATATCGAAGGCATTTTGAAAAAATTGCATTTAAAAAAAGCTCATTGAAAAATAGGGATTTTCCTAAATATATTCCGAATGGAATTTTTATTAAAATAATGTTGGTATACTTTTTAAAAGATATTCTTAAGTACTTTGTTTAAAAATTATCATAAACATGGAATGTAGAATTTTCAAAGTAAAAGCTTCTTAACCCTAGGATTCTCGGTAACTTTTTACAACTAAGTTCTCCTCTTGACCTAGGCAGACCACAATTAGAACAGCTAAAACTGCAATTAAATAAAAAGTAAATAAATATATTTTTTATTCATTGTATGCTTATTATGCTAGATTATACTAATATGTAGTCCTTAATTTTGCACATTGCTTTTTCGCATCTACCACACATTAAATTCAAACTTGATTCATTCAATTCAGAACATACCATTTATAGAATTCACGTTTCTGTTTTTTTGATATTTTGTCCTATTTGAAAAATATTGCAAGAAAACAAGAATTTTGTCTGTCCAAGAGGGTAATTTCATAGACTTTTACATAAAAATATAATTTCACCCCACTAGTTTGCTCCAATCGAATCCAAATTAGTTTCATTCGATTCAGCACGTATCAGTCGCAAATTGGTCTGGCCAGACCAAGACGGTAATCCTAGGTTTAAGTTCCATTAGTTTTACCTTTTGGTACTAAATACATGCACTTTTTTGTTCTTTAATAAATTAATCTTTATAAAAATAGATTTTTTCTTTTAACAAATAATTTTTTTCAACAATATTCCCAAAATGAACAACCGCGAATCTATGATGCTTTTTTAATGTTTTCTATACCCAGAAATACTGATGCATTTTAGTACAAAAGTGTGCAAAACCAATAGACAACAAGCTGATATAAAACCTAATTGTTTTAAAAATTTACTGTTAAAAAAACTGTCAAAAAAATTATGTATGTTATACAAACTTAAAGTTAAAAATCTTTATTTCTAAAAATAAAAAATCTTAATTTGAGAAAAAAATCTTCAAATCTTACTTTGTTAAAAAAATCTTCAAAAACAAGATAAAATCTTTATTCTGGCAGCGCTGGTACAGAGTAATGAGCGTTATTTTAAGTGTTGCCAGACCGCAAATGCTTGTTTTTAGGAAAAAAATTGTTTTTAGAATTGTGGTAGCACTTTTTAGTACAAAATAGTTGAAATAATATGGCAATATTTTATTAATACATTATAAGAAAAAGAAGAAGACAAATTGACAAAAGCTTGGTAAGTCCCCTTTTAGACAGGCAAAGTTTACTTTGCAAAGTCTTGAGTTTATGGAAGGGAGGGGAAAAGAGAATAGCAGGGGAGTACGAACTTTGCTGTACTCGCAAATTCCTTTTGTTTTTCGTTCGTAGTTTATTTCTGAGCAGGGATGATAAAGTTGGTAGTACAATTGTACTTTTTTAACGTTGTTCACGCACGTTGTTCATACCGAGAAAACAAACTTTTTCTGAATAGTTGAATAAAATAGTATGAGAGCAAAAAAGTACTTAAGTACATGTTTTTGCAACCATTTTCAATTAAAAAAAGTGATCACCGTGAACATAACAAAGTAGTTAACAAAGTAAATCTTGTTTCACTCAAAAGAAAGAGAGCAACAAAAAATGTCTCTCTTATCCTCATTAAATTTGAGTATTTCTGGCCGAGCAGAACTAAACTTAGGTGCGGCCAAGTTAAAATAGCGAAATATTGTGAATAGATATGGCAACTTTAGCCATTTTATAGAGAATAATATCTTCTTCTTGTTTTCGGTGTATGGGAGAGTATTTCGGCAAGATAACAAAGTAAAACCGGAAATGTTATTTACAAAATAATAAATAATTAAAATATTGCGACAAACTATTAGAAAAACTAATATATTTAAATTAGTTTACAAATGTTTGTGTTGGATTCCTTAAAAATATATATTTTAAGTATAATTAGTATTGTGGTTATTTTGTTGAACTATTTATGGTTTACAATCCAAATTTTTAATATTTTTTTAATTAGGCTTAAGTTCATGAAATTTAATTTTTATTAAATTATTTTTATGAAGAAAGGAATTTTACAACATGAAAATCAATTAAAATTGTTAATGATAATCTTTCATTCTTGACGTGGCTCGGGCTCGAACCCTGGCCGGCAGGTTACCATGACATGTTTCGATCGCAACCACTCGATCTCCTCAGATGGATTTGCCGTCTTACACTCGCAGCCATCGACGACTGCTGACGTCACTAGTCAAACATCAATCCTTAAACCAAATTGTATTTTAACATTTGGTAGATCGAAATTTGCTTTCCTGAATGATTATCCATTTTATTTGATTTTACATGTTTTTTCCTTTACTTCTGTTTTTTCGTACTTTCGTCAAGAATTTTTCTTGAAGTCCAAGTACATTTTTTTGGTTTTTTCCACTTTGTCTTTCTCTTTTCTGTTGACCTTTTTCAGCACAACTTGAAGGACAAATGTACACATAGAGCTCGTGCCTTAGCTTTAACAATAATTAGTATTGTGGTTATTTTGTTGAACTATTTATGGTTTACAATCCAAATTTTTAATATTTTTTTAATTAGGCTTAAGTTCATGAAATTTAATTTTTATTAAATTATTTTTATGAAGAAAGGAATTTTACAACATGAAAATCAATTAAAATTGTTAATGATAATCTTTCATTCTTGACGTGGCTCGGGCTCGAACCCTGGCCGGCAGGTTACCATGACATGTTTCGATCGCAACCACTCGATCTCCTCAGATGGATTTGCCGTCTTACACTCGCAGCCATCGACGACTGCTGACGTCACTAGTCAAACATCAATCCTTAAACCAAATTGTATTTTAACATTTGGTAGATCGAAATTTGCTTTCCTGAATGATTATCCATTTTATTTGATTTTACATGTTTTTTCCTTTACTTCTGTTTTTTCGTACTTTCGTCAAGAATTTTTCTTGAAGTCCAAGTACATTTTTTTGGTTTTTTCCACTTTGTCTTTCTCTTTTCTGTTGACCTTTTTCAGCACAACTTGAAGGACAAATGTACACATAGAGCTCGTGCCTTAGCTTTAACAATAATTAGTATTGTGGTTATTTTGTTGAACTATTTATGGTTTACAATCCAAATTTTTAATATTTTTTTAATTAGGCTTAAGTTCATGAAATTTAATTTTTATTAAATTATTTTTATGAAGAAAGGAATTTTACAACATGAAAATCAATTAAAATTGTTAATGATAATCTTTCATTCTTGACGTGGCTCGGGCTCGAACCCTGGCCGGCAGGTTACCATGACATGTTTCGATCGCAACCACTCGATCTCCTCAGATGGATTTGCCGTCTTACACTCGCAGCCATCGACGACTGCTGACGTCACTAGTCAAACATCAATCCTTAAACCAAATTGTATTTTAACATTTGGTAGATCGAAATTTGCTTTCCTGAATGATTATCCATTTTATTTGATTTTACATGTTTTTTCCTTTACTTCTGTTTTTTCGTACTTTCGTCAAGAATTTTTCTTGAAGTCCAAGTACATTTTTTTGGTTTTTTCCACTTTGTCTTTCTCTTTTCTGTTGACCTTTTTCAGCACAACTTGAAGGACAAATGTACACATAGAGCTCGTGCCTTAGCTTTAACAATAATTAGTATTGTGGTTATTTTGTTGAACTATTTATGGTTTACAATCCAAATTTTTAATATTTTTTTAATTAGGCTTAAGTTCATGAAATTTAATTTTTATTAAATTATTTTTATGAAGAAAGGAATTTTACAACATGAAAATCAATTAAAATTGTTAATGATAATCTTTCATTCTTGACGTGGCTCGGGCTCGAACCCTGGCCGGCAGGTTACCATGACATGTTTCGATCGCAACCACTCGATCTCCTCAGATGGATTTGCCGTCTTACACTCGCAGCCATCGACGACTGCTGACGTCACTAGTCAAACATCAATCCTTAAACCAAATTGTATTTTAACATTTGGTAGATCGAAATTTGCTTTCCTGAATGATTATCCATTTTATTTGATTTTACATGTTTTTTCCTTTACTTCTGTTTTTTCGTACTTTCGTCAAGAATTTTTCTTGAAGTCCAAGTACATTTTTTTGGTTTTTTCCACTTTGTCTTTCTCTTTTCTGTTGACCTTTTTCAGCACAACTTGAAGGACAAATGTACACATAGAGCTCGTGCCTTAGCTTTAACAATAATTAGTATTGTGGTTATTTTGTTGAACTATTTATGGTTTACAATCCAAATTTTTAATATTTTTTTAATTAGGCTTAAGTTCATGAAATTTAATTTTTATTAAATTATTTTTATGAAGAAAGGAATTTTACAACATGAAAATCAATTAAAATTGTTAATGATAATCTTTCATTCTTGACGTGGCTCGGGCTCGAACCCTGGCCGGCAGGTTACCATGACATGTTTCGATCGCAACCACTCGATCTCCTCAGATGGATTTGCCGTCTTACACTCGCAGCCATCGACGACTGCTGACGTCACTAGTCAAACATCAATCCTTAAACCAAATTGTATTTTAACATTTGGTAGATCGAAATTTGCTTTCCTGAATGATTATCCATTTTATTTGATTTTACATGTTTTTTCCTTTACTTCTGTTTTTTCGTACTTTCGTCAAGAATTTTTCTTGAAGTCCAAGTACATTTTTTTGGTTTTTTCCACTTTGTCTTTCTCTTTTCTGTTGACCTTTTTCAGCACAACTTGAAGGACAAATGTACACATAGAGCTCGTGCCTTAGCTTTAACAATAATTAGTATTGTGGTTATTTTGTTGAACTATTTATGGTTTACAATCCAAATTTTTAATATTTTTTTAATTAGGCTTAAGTTCATGAAATTTAATTTTTATTAAATTATTTTTATGAAGAAAGGAATTTTACAACATGAAAATCAATTAAAATTGTTAATGATAATCTTTCATTCTTGACGTGGCTCGGGCTCGAACCCTGGCCGGCAGGTTACCATGACATGTTTCGATCGCAACCACTCGATCTCCTCAGATGGATTTGCCGTCTTACACTCGCAGCCATCGACGACTGCTGACGTCACTAGTCAAACATCAATCCTTAAACCAAATTGTATTTTAACATTTGGTAGATCGAAATTTGCTTTCCTGAATGATTATCCATTTTATTTGATTTTACATGTTTTTTCCTTTACTTCTGTTTTTTCGTACTTTCGTCAAGAATTTTTCTTGAAGTCCAAGTACATTTTTTTGGTTTTTTCCACTTTGTCTTTCTCTTTTCTGTTGACCTTTTTCAGCACAACTTGAAGGACAAATGTACACATAGAGCTCGTGCCTTAGCTTTAACAATAATTAGTATTGTGGTTATTTTGTTGAACTATTTATGGTTTACAATCCAAATTTTTAATATTTTTTTAATTAGGCTTAAGTTCATGAAATTTAATTTTTATTAAATTATTTTTATGAAGAAAGGAATTTTACAACATGAAAATCAATTAAAATTGTTAATGATAATCTTTCATTCTTGACGTGGCTCGGGCTCGAACCCTGGCCGGCAGGTTACCATGACATGTTTCGATCGCAACCACTCGATCTCCTCAGATGGATTTGCCGTCTTACACTCGCAGCCATCGACGACTGCTGACGTCACTAGTCAAACATCAATCCTTAAACCAAATTGTATTTTAACATTTGGTAGATCGAAATTTGCTTTCCTGAATGATTATCCATTTTATTTGATTTTACATGTTTTTTCCTTTACTTCTGTTTTTTCGTACTTTCGTCAAGAATTTTTCTTGAAGTCCAAGTACATTTTTTTGGTTTTTTCCACTTTGTCTTTCTCTTTTCTGTTGACCTTTTTCAGCACAACTTGAAGGACAAATGTACACATAGAGCTCGTGCCTTAGCTTTAACAATAATTAGTATTGTGGTTATTTTGTTGAACTATTTATGGTTTACAATCCAAATTTTTAATATTTTTTTAATTAGGCTTAAGTTCATGAAATTTAATTTTTATTAAATTATTTTTATGAAGAAAGGAATTTTACAACATGAAAATCAATTAAAATTGTTAATGATAATCTTTCATTCTTGACGTGGCTCGGGCTCGAACCCTGGCCGGCAGGTTACCATGACATGTTTCGATCGCAACCACTCGATCTCCTCAGATGGATTTGCCGTCTTACACTCGCAGCCATCGACGACTGCTGACGTCACTAGTCAAACATCAATCCTTAAACCAAATTGTATTTTAACATTTGGTAGATCGAAATTTGCTTTCCTGAATGATTATCCATTTTATTTGATTTTACATGTTTTTTCCTTTACTTCTGTTTTTTCGTACTTTCGTCAAGAATTTTTCTTGAAGTCCAAGTACATTTTTTTGGTTTTTTCCACTTTGTCTTTCTCTTTTCTGTTGACCTTTTTCAGCACAACTTGAAGGACAAATGTACACATAGAGCTCGTGCCTTAGCTTTAACAATAATTAGTATTGTGGTTATTTTGTTGAACTATTTATGGTTTACAATCCAAATTTTTAATATTTTTTTAATTAGGCTTAAGTTCATGAAATTTAATTTTTATTAAATTATTTTTATGAAGAAAGGAATTTTACAACATGAAAATCAATTAAAATTGTTAATGATAATCTTTCATTCTTGACGTGGCTCGGGCTCGAACCCTGGCCGGCAGGTTACCATGACATGTTTCGATCGCAACCACTCGATCTCCTCAGATGGATTTGCCGTCTTACACTCGCAGCCATCGACGACTGCTGTTAATTGTTAAAGCTAAGGCACGAGCTCTATGTGTACATTTGTCCTTCAAGTTGTGCTGAAAAAGGTCAACAGAAAAGAGAAAGACAAAGTGGAAAAAACCAAAAAAATGTACTTGGACTTCAAGAAAAATTCTTGACGAAAGTACGAAAAAACAGAAGTAAAGGAAAAAACATGTAAAATCAAATAAAATGGATAATCATTCAGGAAAGCAAATTTCGATCTACCAAATGTTAAAATACAATTTGGTTTAAGGATTGATGTTTGACTAGTGACGTCAGCAGTCGTCGATGGCTGCGAGTGTAAGACGGCAAATCCATCTGAGGAGATCGAGTGGTTGCGATCGAAACATGTCATGGTAACCTGCCGGCCAGGGTTCGAGCCCGAGCCACGTCAAGAATGAAAGATTATCATTAACAATTTTAATTGATTTTCATGTTGTAAAATTCCTTTCTTCATAAAAATAATTTAATAAAAATTAAATTTCATGAACTTAAGCCTAATTAAAAAAATATTAAAAATTTGGATTGTAAACCATAAATAGTTCAACAAAATAACCACAATACTAATTATTGTTAAAGCTAAGGCACGAGCTCTATGTGTACATTTGTCCTTCAAGTTGTGCTGAAAAAGGTCAACAGAAAAGAGAAAGACAAAGTGGAAAAAACCAAAAAAATGTACTTGGACTTCAAGAAAAATTCTTGACGAAAGTACGAAAAAACAGAAGTAAAGGAAAAAACATGTAAAATCAAATAAAATGGATAATCATTCAGGAAAGCAAATTTCGATCTACCAAATGTTAAAATACAATTTGGTTTAAGGATTGATGTTTGACTAGTGACGTCAGCAGTCGTCGATGGCTGCGAGTGTAAGACGGCAAATCCATCTGAGGAGATCGAGTGGTTGCGATCGAAACATGTCATGGTAACCTGCCGGCCAGGGTTCGAGCCCGAGCCACGTCAAGAATGAAAGATTATCATTAACAATTTTAATTGATTTTCATGTTGTAAAATTCCTTTCTTCATAAAAATAATTTAATAAAAATTAAATTTCATGAACTTAAGCCTAATTAAAAAAATATTAAAAATTTGGATTGTAAACCATAAATAGTTCAACAAAATAACCACAATACTAATTATTGTTAAAGCTAAGGCACGAGCTCTATGTGTACATTTGTCCTTCAAGTTGTGCTGAAAAAGGTCAACAGAAAAGAGAAAGACAAAGTGGAAAAAACCAAAAAAATGTACTTGGACTTCAAGAAAAATTCTTGACGAAAGTACGAAAAAACAGAAGTAAAGGAAAAAACATGTAAAATCAAATAAAATGGATAATCATTCAGGAAAGCAAATTTCGATCTACCAAATGTTAAAATACAATTTGGTTTAAGGATTGATGTTTGACTAGTGACGTCAGCAGTCGTCGATGGCTGCGAGTGTAAGACGGCAAATCCATCTGAGGAGATCGAGTGGTTGCGATCGAAACATGTCATGGTAACCTGCCGGCCAGGGTTCGAGCCCGAGCCACGTCAAGAATGAAAGATTATCATTAACAATTTTAATTGATTTTCATGTTGTAAAATTCCTTTCTTCATAAAAATAATTTAATAAAAATTAAATTTCATGAACTTAAGCCTAATTAAAAAAATATTAAAAATTTGGATTGTAAACCATAAATAGTTCAACAAAATAACCACAATACTAATTATTGTTAAAGCTAAGGCACGAGCTCTATGTGTACATTTGTCCTTCAAGTTGTGCTGAAAAAGGTCAACAGAAAAGAGAAAGACAAAGTGGAAAAAACCAAAAAAATGTACTTGGACTTCAAGAAAAATTCTTGACGAAAGTACGAAAAAACAGAAGTAAAGGAAAAAACATGTAAAATCAAATAAAATGGATAATCATTCAGGAAAGCAAATTTCGATCTACCAAATGTTAAAATACAATTTGGTTTAAGGATTGATGTTTGACTAGTGACGTCAGCAGTCGTCGATGGCTGCGAGTGTAAGACGGCAAATCCATCTGAGGAGATCGAGTGGTTGCGATCGAAACATGTCATGGTAACCTGCCGGCCAGGGTTCGAGCCCGAGCCACGTCAAGAATGAAAGATTATCATTAACAATTTTAATTGATTTTCATGTTGTAAAATTCCTTTCTTCATAAAAATAATTTAATAAAAATTAAATTTCATGAACTTAAGCCTAATTAAAAAAATATTAAAAATTTGGATTGTAAACCATAAATAGTTCAACAAAATAACCACAATACTAATTATTGTTAAAGCTAAGGCACGAGCTCTATGTGTACATTTGTCCTTCAAGTTGTGCTGAAAAAGGTCAACAGAAAAGAGAAAGACAAAGTGGAAAAAACCAAAAAAATGTACTTGGACTTCAAGAAAAATTCTTGACGAAAGTACGAAAAAACAGAAGTAAAGGAAAAAACATGTAAAATCAAATAAAATGGATAATCATTCAGGAAAGCAAATTTCGATCTACCAAATGTTAAAATACAATTTGGTTTAAGGATTGATGTTTGACTAGTGACGTCAGCAGTCGTCGATGGCTGCGAGTGTAAGACGGCAAATCCATCTGAGGAGATCGAGTGGTTGCGATCGAAACATGTCATGGTAACCTGCCGGCCAGGGTTCGAGCCCGAGCCACGTCAAGAATGAAAGATTATCATTAACAATTTTAATTGATTTTCATGTTGTAAAATTCCTTTCTTCATAAAAATAATTTAATAAAAATTAAATTTCATGAACTTAAGCCTAATTAAAAAAATATTAAAAATTTGGATTGTAAACCATAAATAGTTCAACAAAATAACCACAATACTAATTATTGTTAAAGCTAAGGCACGAGCTCTATGTGTACATTTGTCCTTCAAGTTGTGCTGAAAAAGGTCAACAGAAAAGAGAAAGACAAAGTGGAAAAAACCAAAAAAATGTACTTGGACTTCAAGAAAAATTCTTGACGAAAGTACGAAAAAACAGAAGTAAAGGAAAAAACATGTAAAATCAAATAAAATGGATAATCATTCAGGAAAGCAAATTTCGATCTACCAAATGTTAAAATACAATTTGGTTTAAGGATTGATGTTTGACTAGTGACGTCAGCAGTCGTCGATGGCTGCGAGTGTAAGACGGCAAATCCATCTGAGGAGATCGAGTGGTTGCGATCGAAACATGTCATGGTAACCTGCCGGCCAGGGTTCGAGCCCGAGCCACGTCAAGAATGAAAGATTATCATTAACAATTTTAATTGATTTTCATGTTGTAAAATTCCTTTCTTCATAAAAATAATTTAATAAAAATTAAATTTCATGAACTTAAGCCTAATTAAAAAAATATTATATATATTTTAAGTTTAAAAAAAAATAAATTTCTATTAAACTTCACTCATAAATTTCTATTGAACTTCACTCATTTTACTTATTTGGCCCTGGGGCCAAATTTAGGACTTCTGACTAACTTCTGTAAATTGGGCGTTGTAGCGGGCCATCATAGCTACAATTTGACATACATTTCATTTTGGGCGCTAGTTTTTTGTAGAACAAAGTTTTCAAAAAAGTATTTCTAGCCAATTCACTCATTTTACTTTTTTGGCCCTGGGGCCAAATTTAGGACTTCTGACTAACTTCTGTGAATTGGGCGTTGTAGCGGGCCACCATAGCTACAATTTGACATACATTTCATTTTGGGCGCTAGTTTTTTGTAGAACAAAGTTTTCAAAACAGTATTTCTAGGCAATTCACTCATTTTACTTTTTTGGCCCTGGGGCCAAATTTAGGACTTCTGACTAACTTCTGTGAATTGGGCGTTGTAGCGGGCCATCATAGCTACAATTTGACATACATTTCATTTTGGGCGCTAGTTTTTTGTAGAACAAAGTTTTCAAAAAAGTATTTCTAGCCAATTAACTCATTTTACTTTTTTGGCCCTGGGGCCAAATTTAGGACTTCTGACTAACTTCTGTGAATTGGGCGTTGTAGCGGGCCACCTTAGCTACAATTTGATATACATTTCATTTTGGGCGCTAGTTTTTTGTAAAACAAAGTTTTCAAAAAACTATTTCTAGCCAATTCACTCATTTTACTTTTTTGGCCCTGGGGCCAAATTTAGGACTTCTGACTAACTTCTGTGAATTGGGCGTTGTAGCGGGCCACCTTAGCTACAATTTGACATACATTTCATTTTGGGCGCTAGTTTTTTGTAGAACAAAGTTTTCAAAAAAGTATTTCTAGCCAATTAACTCATTTTTACTTTTTTGGCCCTGGGGCCAAATTTAGGACTTCTGACTAACTTCTGTGAATTGGGCGTTGTAGCGGGCCACCATAGCTACAATTTGACATACATTTCATTTTGGGCGCTAGTTTTTTGTAGAACAAAGTTTTCAAAACAGTATTTCTAGGCAATTCACTCATTTTACTTTTTTGGCCCTGGGGCCAAATTTAGGACTTCTGACTAACTTCTGTGAATTGGGCGTTGTAGCGGGCCACCTTAGCTACAATTTGACATACATTTCATTTTGGGCGCTAGTTTTTTGTAGAACAAAGTTTTCAAAAAAGTATTTCTAGCCAATTAACTCATTTTACTTTTTTGGCCCTGGGGCCAAATTTAGGACTTCTGACTAACTTCTGTGAATTGGGCGTTGTAGCGGGCCACCTTAGCTACAATTTGATATACATTTCATTTTGGGCGCTAGTTTTTTGTAGAACAAAGTTTTCAAAAAACTATTTCTAGCCAATTCACTCATTTTACTTTTTTGGCCCTGGGGCCAAATTTAGGACTTCTGAGTAACTTCTGTGAATTGGGCGTTGTAGCGGGCCACCTTAGCTACAATTTGACATACATTTCATTTTGGGCGCTAGTTTTTTGTAGAACAGAGTTTTCAAAAAACTATTTCTAGCCAATTCACTCATTTTACTTTTTTGGCCCTGGGGCCAAATTTAGGACTTCTGACTAACTTCTGTGAATTGGGCGTTGTAGCGGGCCATCATAGCTACAATTTGACATACATTTCATTTTGGGCGCTAGTTTTTTGTAGAACAAAGTTTTCAAAAAAGTATTTCTAGGCAATTCACTCATTTTACTTTTTTGGCCCTGGGGCCAAATTTAGGACTTCTGACTAACTTCTGTGAATTGGGCGTTGTAGCGGGCCATCATAGCTACAATTTGACATACATTTCATTTTGGGCGCTAGTTTTTTGTAGAACAAAGTTTTCAAAAAAGTATTTCTAGCCAATTAACTCATTTTACTTTTTTGGCCCTGGGGCCAAATTTAGGACTTCTGACTAACTTCTGTGAATTGGGCGTTGTAGCGGGCCACCATAGCTACAATTTGACATACATTTCATTTTGGGCGCTAGTTTTTTGTAGAACAAAGTTTTCAAAAAACTATTTCTAGCCAATTCACTCATTTTACTTTTTTGGCCCTGGGGCCAAATTTAGGACTTCTGACTAACTTCTGTGAATTGGGCGTTGTAGCGGGCCACCTTAGCTACAATTTGACATACATTTCATTTTGGGCGCTAGTTTTTTGTAGAACAAAGTTTTCAAAAAAGTATTTCTAGCCAATTAACTCATTTTACTTTTTTGGCCCTGGGGCCAAATTTAGGACTTCTGACTAACTTCTGTGAATTGGGCGTTGTAGCGGGCCACCTTAGCTACAATTTGATATACATTTCATTTTGGGCGCTAGTTTTTTGTAGAACAAAGTTTTCAAAAAACTATTTCTAGCCAATTCACTCATTTTACTTTTTTGGCCCTGGGGCCAAATTTAGGACTTCTGAGTAACTTCTGTGAATTGGGCGTTGTAGCGGGCCACCTTAGCTACAATTTGACATACATTTCATTTTGGGCGCTAGTTTTTTGTAGAACAGAGTTTTCAAAAAACTATTTCTAGCCAATTCACTCATTTTACTTTTTTGGCCCTGGGGCCAAATTTAGGACTTCTGACTAACTTCTGTGAATTGGGCGTTATAGCGGGCCACCATAGCTACAATTTGACATACATTTCATTTTGGGCGCTAGTTTTTTGTAGAACAAAGTTTTCAAAAAACTATTTCTAGCCAATTCACTCATTTTACTTTTTTGGCCCTGGGGCCAAATTTAGGACTTCTGACTAACTTCTGTGAATTGGGCGTTGTAGCGTTGTAAAAAAGGATTTTCCGACAGGATGGTATTAATTTCGCGACCTTAAGGTTTGTTTTATAGAAATTGTATGAAAATTAGAAGTTTTAGCATGAAAAACACGCTTGATGCCCTTATTTAGTTAGCTCAGTTATACGGCTGAGCATTTCTCGAGTTGTAAAATAATACCTACATGAGTCTTAAACTACTCTTGGCATGCTTTTTGAAAGACTCGTTAGATAATCTATACATACATCATGAACGATTCCCTTTACGATTAATATAAGCGTTTTTCGCTGCGTTATGGTAGAATCTCTCATAGGAATCAGCACGTGTAACAGTTTCTCCCGTGCGAGGAATTGTCTACAATCAAAAAATGAGCTTGTCGACGATCAAAAACACTCTTTGTGAGATTCCCAGTGGACTCCTATACGATTGAAAATGCTAGCTCGGTTGAAATAAAATTTTAATAATACATAAATTTATGTAGTAATAAAATAATTTTTTTATTCTACTTTTAAATCAAACATTTTACTAAAGCTGCACTTTTGAGCAGGTAACCACAACTACTGTATTCTTTAAATATATCACAACGATACTTATGCGCCACCCTGTATTTTGTATGGTCATTAGCATTTTTGTATATGCTAGACACAGAAGACAAAAATGTAAAGTGTGTAAAAGCGATAAATAAGGTCATACAAAACTTTATGGTTTTAAATGCTTTTAAAAACTGTAGAAAAATTGTGTTGCTTGAACAAACATACTTAAAGTAAAATTTTCTCGTTTCTAAGGTGCTGTTTTTAAGTGACAGGCTATTGATTGTATTTTAAAATTTATATGAAAAACGCTCAGTTTTTTAGTCTTTGGAAACAGCTCATAAGTTCTTCTCAAATGATTTTCTATTTGAGGAAAATTATATTTTGGTAAAAAAAAATTATCAAAAATATGATAAAATCATTTTTCTGGCAACGCTGATGTTCATTATGTTAGGTTCTAAAAATAATTTACCTTGGTAGCACTTCTTGAAAAAGCACTCAATTTTAAATAGCCATATTTGAGTCACTCTCCTTAAAATGAGAGGACTTTTTTATTACTCTCTTCAAATTGAGTACTTTGATAACTTACTTTGTTATCTTCTCGGCCGCAAAAAAGTGTGTTATTTCAATTCCATGTGTTTTTGTAAACAACTTCAACAAAAAAAAAGTTTGTTATTTCAATTCCATGATGTCCGCAAGTAATAATATGACAACAAAAGTTAAAAATTAACTTGAAAAATCACATATATAGTTTGTTAGATTTTAAAGCCGACAAATAACGGTGTGAGAAAAATTGGAAAACGTATTTCTATGTAGAAAGACCGTAGGAATCCAAATAACGGGTTGTCACTTTCGAGAAATTAGCCGTTTATAGGGTGTAGCCAAAAAAGTGTAAAAATCAAAATTCCATATATATATATAGTTTGTTACTATATAAAACCGACAAATATCGGTGTGAGAAAAATTGGAAAACGTATTTCTATGTAGAAAGACCGTAGGAATCCAAATAACGGGTTGTCACTTTCGAGAAATTAGCCGTTTATAGAGTGTAGCCAAAAAAGTGTAAAAATCAAAATTCCATATATATATAGTTTGTTACTATATAAAACCGACAAATATCGGTGTGAGAAAAATTGGAAAACGTATTTCTATGTAGAAAGGCCGTAGGAATCTAAATAACGGGTTGTCACTTTCGAGAAATTAGCCGTTTATAGGGTGTAGCCAAAAAAGTGTAAAAATCAAAATTCCATATATATATAGTTTGTTACTATATAAAACCGACAAATATCGGCGTGAGAAAAATTGGAAAACGTATTTCTATGTAGAAAGACCGTAGGAATCCAAATAACGGGTTGTCACTTTCGAGAAATTAGCCGTTTATAGAGTGTAGCCAAAAAGTGTAAAAATCAAAATTCCATATATATATAGTTTGTTACTATATAAAACCGACAAATATCGGTGTGAGAAAAATTGGAAAACGTATTTCTATGTAGAAAGACCGTAGGAATCTAAATAACGGGTTGTCACTTTCGAGAAATTAACCGTTTATAGGGTGTAGCCAAAAAAGTGTAAAAATCCAAATTCCATATATATATAGTTTGTTGCTATATAAAACCGATAAACATCGTAACATGTAATATTGCAAATGACAAAAATAGAAACTACTACTGTAATTATTTAATGTATATAATATTCATGTGTAAAGAAATTTTTATTTATTCATACTAATTAGTACTGCAGATAGGTTATTTCGTTTCAGACTTTTACAATTCCAAAAAACCTAAGTGTCATAACATAAGTTGTGATTAGAAAAACAAAATTTTCTCAACCGATATATATTACTGGTTTCATTTTAATCAAAATGTGCAATTTTCGTTTCAGTATCGTTAATAGTTCAAATTTTATAACGTTTTTTCCCTCTCCTGTAAACTTTTGAAAACTGCAGATAGGTTATTTCGCCTTTTAGTTGACGATATATACATATATATTAAAATTAGTTATAACTGTTATGTTATTTCTTATTAAAAATAATTAGTTATATATCTATCAAATACCCAGCAAAAACTTTGCTTACAAAATGAGCAGAAAAATAATGAGAATTTGACGAGCCAACTACTTACTTTTCTACTAGAAAAAGTACTTATTTTTGTTTGAGATGTCCCAAAAGTAATCCTTTATTATTTAGCCTATTATAATCTAAAAATAATCAGTTTTTTTTATACTTAAAATTTTTATAAAAATATATAGTTACACAAAATCAATAAAGTAAAAAAAATTTTTTTTATTTTTAAAATTTTTTTTTTTTTTAATTATTTTTTTTTTTGTTTTTTTTTAATTATTTTCTTTTTTTTATTTTTTCTTATTTCATTTTACTTTATTTTATTTTTTATTTTTTTTCCGTCTTTGGCGGGGATTCGAACACGCAACCTCGGTGCTGATAGACTAGCTCGCTACCAGCTAGTCTACCGGGGCAGTGGAGTTTTTGTATTAAAAAACTCTGTTTTTTGACTATAATGACTATAATGACATTTTTATTGTCATAATGAAAATTTAAATTTTTCTGTATATTTAAGATATACTAATAAAGTTATTATTTAATATACAGTATTTATCGGATATAAGAACATCTCATATAAGAACAAAACGCTTATAAGAAACCTTTTCAAAAACACCATGTCTTTTTTGCGATTTTTCTAACAAAAAAGGTTTCATATAAGAAAAACGCTTATAAGAAAAAAACTGATAAAAGAACATTTTTCTTAAACACCAAAATCACAAAATGTATAGAAAAAGAATTTATATAAGAAACTTCCAACGGCAACACAGAATTTATGTAGTTTGCATGGACAACTCTGTTTTCTGACAGTTTTACAACAAGAACAAAGTTTTTTTTTTTTACTTTTAGTTTTAAATGAGCGAGTACTCATGAGATGCTTTGTGTTTTTGCCAATAAAAACAAAAGTTAAAATTTTAAAAGAAATACAAAACGGGATAAAAAGAAGCGAAATTGCAAAAAAATATAATATTGGACTTTCAACGTTATCTAAAATAGTGAAAAACTCAAAAGACATAGACAATAATTATTTAAAAGTTAGAAACGTAAACATGGGGTCTTCAACTGACAATTTTTTGTCATACCAAACGTCGAAGTCCATATAAAAATAACTTTAAAATTTTTGTCAGCGTTTTTTTTTATATGAAGTTTGACGTTTATTATAACAAAAAATTGTCAGGTGAAGACCCTATGTAACAAAAAAATAGACATAAAACCAAAATATGAAAGTCTTATGGCCATAGCTACTTATATAAGAAATAAGTTTCTTATATAAAATAGTTGTATATAAGAAAGAAACGCTTATAAGAAACATTTTTCCTGGATTTTTTAAGTTTCTTATATCCGATAAATACTGTATAACTAATAATCCGAAAAGTGGCGAATAAAGCTACAAAGTAATGAATTCTTGAAGTCATTAAAAGTAGGATTGCAGGTAAAGTTTTTGCTGGGTAGTAATAGTTATGTTTGAGAAATACTTTTATTTGATACCCATAATAGTTATTTTCAATTTTTTATTATACAATTATTCGCAATTT
The DNA here is from genome assembly GCA_930367215.1 of Pollenia angustigena. NCBI lineage: Eukaryota > Metazoa > Arthropoda > Insecta > Diptera > Polleniidae > Pollenia > Pollenia angustigena. The sequence continues at coordinate 17,196,173 of OV884061.1, read as the reverse complement.
TCATCGAATAGAAGTTACAACTATTAAGTCCTTGGTCTATACGAAGCTTAAGACCTTTGTGCTTAACTTCATATATTGAATAACTAATTCAAATAGATTATTTTCTGTGACTTGCGCAAAATCAAAAGTATTACATCGATAAAAATAATAATTTTGGATACTGCTTATTCGATAGTCCAGTCTTTTTAGTAAAAAATTTTAATTGGAATTAAGCATTAATATCAACGCATTTTTTAATGAGTCATTTATTATTTAAAGTGTATGGATAATTGTTCTATTCCATTTGTTCTTGGTATTTATAAGCGAGTGGCAGCACTGCATTGATTCTTTGTTTTCTTGAATATTTAATAATGAAATTAAAAAATGTTAACAAAAGTAAAAACGATCGACAAGGTTTCGATCCTAACATACAGAAAGCGTCCCAGATGACGGTATCACAATTAAGTGCAGATATAATATGGGAGGTAAGTTAATTTAATTAAGTTTAAGTAAACGTTTACTTAAACATTTATAAATTATTTTTACCCTAGTTTGCCTCAAAATATTGGTCACCAGAAACAGAAGGTTCCCATGGACCATATGATGCCCAACTAGTAGATGATATATATTTACGAGAAATAGTTAAACACAAAAATTCCACCCGCCGCATAGTGATGTTAGAATTTAGCCAATATTTTGAGAAGTACTGGTGGCCCAACTACCAACATGAAACAGCTACACACGCTCATTTAATGTCCATTGTCTTTATGGTCAATGAAGAATTGTCCGGATTTTTTCGTCATGTCTTAGAACTGTGTCTTAACGAAGATAATAAACCTCAAATTCGAGAGAAAACAGCTTTGATTGTTTTTCTCAATCACTGTTGCATGGAAATTGAATTGTGTCGCAATCAAATTCGTCCAAAATCGATTTTCGATCGACTTTTTTTATTTCGGTTTTTGAAATCGATTAAACGAACCTCAAAATCGATTTTAATTTGCAAACTTATTCCTTATAATACAAAGGAGCAAAATACTGGAGTAATTGAACTTAGATTTTTACAGTTGGTAGACATGACCACTGTTTATAATTTTCCTTTTAGAAAACAAACGTTTGCATGTCATTGATGTTGGAAAGATGAAAAGCATTTTCTTGTAATTTCGTATTGGTTGTTTCACTCTGCTTATCACTTGATTTACATAATTAATTGAAAATTTTTTTTTTAAACAAATTGATTCTAAAAATTTATATAACACGTACGTATGTACATATTATCGGTGGCACCACTAGCGATAGTAGAGGGTATACAAATTAGAAAAGGGAGAAAACTCCCGGGATATATATATATACTAGCTTAACCCGGTGCGCTTCGCTACACTGCTTTTACCAGTTCTTCAGTTGAGAGATATTTAATATATGCATCCTATGGGAGGTATTTCCCACCTGCGCCTACCCGCTTTATTTTTTATTTTCAAAAGTGTAGTATACCATAAGAGAGACTTCTACAAAGTTTGAACATTCTTACTATAACTTAAGATATGCGATATTAATCATTGGCGTCCTATGGGGGCAACACTTCCCCCGCTGCTATTTTATTTCAATTTTGGGGCTCAGAAGATCCTACTACCAAAAGTTCAACAAAATGCGTGCAGCGGTTCTAATTATTATTTCTATCTGTGAGGGGTACTGCTCCTCCTCTGTCAGCCCCGCCTATTTCTATATTGAAATTTATAGTATTTCATAATAGTAGCTTTAACCACGTTTGAAGACTCGCCCTTAAATAGTTCTTCAGTTGAGCGATATTTAATATATGGGCATTTCTCTAATGTCGAATGCGACATTCGTACGCCTAAAAAGTGAAAAAAACATATATCAAAACATTAATTTTATTTTGACAAAAGGCGAAACTTATAGCTCTTGATTAGCACCATAATTTGTGGTAAAGATTGGTTTTGAGCAATTGTTCGTTTTCAAGAAAATTAAAAAAAACCAAGGCATTTGCATGCGACAAAAACAGAAGTCGCTTTTACGGCAAACAGTTCAAACACTGATTTCAGCGAAACTTGATAAAATATTTTAATGCGACTAATTTAAAATGTTATGCATTGGTGTATCTTAATAATGCTTTTTATTTCATTCAAAAATATTGTGTAGTTTGTTTTTTATTTAATTTTAATCACTGTCGCACGCTACGAGTTGCATGCGACATTTTGTTCCATCATACTTTTATGTTTATTATTTTTAATTTTTAATAAAAACAAATAAAAATAAATTTATTTATCTTATGCTAAGTTCACACTTAGCTTTTTAAACGCGTTTAAGCAAAATGTTGATTTAGCTAATCAAAGCCGTTCCCATTACATTTAAGATGATTAAGATGACAGATGATAAGAAAAAAAACACACAACAAACACACAAAAAAACAACAAACCAATTTATATTTCTTTAAGGTATTAAAAATGTATAAAAACACTTTTATAAAGTTATCAGAAGATTATTTTAATCATTTTAATGATGAAATTGTGAAAATTTATGAATTATTTAAGGAAAAAAATAAAAACATTAAGCAGAAATCTTGGCCGGTTGTACACGATCATGTTGGCGATTCTACATTTGAGGTATGTTCAGTGGATTCTATGTGGTTTATGAAGTGATTTAGTTGTAATCATGTCAATTTGAAGTGATTAACAAATCACTTCAATGTATGGGTAATCATCTCGATTTTGAAGTGATTAGAGCTTAATCACGTTCGAGCTGCTTAAACGCGTTTAAGAACCCAAGTGTGAACATAGTATTATATGTATGTAAAGTATTTGTAAAGACAAAGAAAAGAAACTAACTTAACTTTATTTTTCTCGGCGCTGTTTTTACTTATCTACATTCAAACATTTTATTATTTGTATTTACATAATCAAAGAAAGATATTTTATTTATGCATTTTACACTTACGATGTCGCACGCTACAAAATTCAAATAAGTACCAAGAGCAAAGCGTTGATTTTTTTCCAACAAAATTTTTTTTATTTAAATCGCAATATAAATCTCTGTTTGTAACAAATATTTGCTTCGCATTATACAAATACCTATGACGCACTGATAACAAATGTTATTTTTCAATGTCGCACGATACATCAAAATATATGGTAAAGCAAAGAAAAAATTTACCGTAATTGGCAATCGCATCGTTCCTTTTACATTTTTCTTATATTCTTTGAATATTAACTGATATTTAAAAAAGATTTTTAAATGCATAATGTTTCTCATTTAGATCATTTAGCAAAACAAATCTTGCAATAGAAAGGTTCAAAACAGAACTTCTGCACTTGTTCGACTTTGCATTTGAATATTTCAAAGTGTGTTATGAATAAATGTAAAATTTGTTTACATTATTGAAAGTTGATAGATTCCCTATAAAAATATGTTAAAACAACATACTTTTATAGACTTTGAATTTTTTGGCTGCGGTTGACATTTCTGGAGAAATGCCCATATGCATCCTATGGGAGGTATTCAACCCCCTGCGCCTACCCGCTTTATTTTTATTTTCAAAAGTGTAGTATACCATAAGAGTGACTTCTGCAAGGTTTGAACATTCTCACTATAAAAGTTCTTAAGATATGCGATATTACACATTGGCGTCTAATGGGGGGGACCACTTCCCCCGCTGCTATTTAATTTAAATTTTGGGGCTTAGAAGATCCTACTTCGAAAAGTTCAACAAAATGCGTGCAGCGGCTCTTATTAATATTTCTATCTATGGGGGGTACTGCTCCTCCTCTGTCAACCACGCCCATTTTTATATTGAAATTTATATTTTACTATAATAGTAGCTTTAACCACGTTTGAAGACTGTCCGTTTAATAGTTCTTCAGTTGAGCGATATTTAATATATGCATCCTATGGGAGGTATTCCCCCCTGCGCCTACCGCTTTATTTTTATTATCAATAGAGTAGTATACCATAAGGAGACATCTACAAAGTTTGAACATTCTCACTATAACTGTTCTTAAGATATGCTATATTAAACTTTGCCGTCCTATGGGGGAACCACTTCCCCCGCTACTATTTTATTTAAATTTTGGGGCTTAGAAGATCCTACTTCGAAAAGTTCAACAAAATGCGTGCAGCGGTTCTTATAAATATTTCTATTTATAGGGGGTACTGCTCCTCCTCTGTCTACCCCGCCAACTTCTATTGAAATTTAAAGTTTGCCATAATAGTAGCTTTAACCTCGTTTGAAGACTCTCCCTTTAATAGTTCTTCAGTTGAGCGATATTAAAGATATGCATCCTATGGGAGGTATTTTCCCCCTGCGCCTACCCGCTTTATTTTTATTTCCAAAAGTGTAGTATACCATAAGAGTGACTTCTACAAAGTTTGAACATTCTTACTATAACAGTTCTTAAGATATGCGATATTAAACATTGGCGTCCTATGGTGGGTACCACTTCCTCCGCTGATATTTTATTTCAATTTTGGGACTCTGAAGATCCTACTACCAAAAGTTAAACAAAATGGCGTGCAGCGGTTCTTAATTATATTTCTATCTATGGGGGGTACTGCTCCTCCTCTGTCAGCCCCGCCTATTTCTATATTGAAATTTATAGTTTTTCATAATAGTAGCTTTAACCACGTTTGAAGACTCGCCCTTAAATAGTTCTTCAGTTGAGCGATATTTAATATATGCATCCTATGGGAGGTATTCAACCCCCTGCGCCTACCGCTTTATTTTTATTATCAATAGAGTAGTATACCATAAGAGTGACATCTACAAAGTTTGAACATTCTCACTATAACTGTTCTTAAGATATGCTATATTAAACTTTGCCGTCCTATGGGGGGAACCACTTCCCCCGCTACTATTTTATTTCAATTTTGGGGCTTAGAAGATCCTAATACCAAAAGTTCAACAAAATGCGTGCAGCGGCTCTTAAGATATGCTATATTTGATATTGGCATCGAAAAAATAAGTAGCCTATTTTATTTTTAGGGCTCATGTGATGTTACTGTAAAAATTTCAGAATAATCGGTTCAGTAGTTTAGGAGTCTATAAGCCAACAAACAAACAAACATACAAACTATTTTTCATTTTTATATATATAGATTAATTTTACTTTAGCAAAAAAAAAATTAATAAAATTAATATTTTTATACAAAAAAAAGACCTCAATCTTAAACAAATTAATATACATTTAAATAATAAAGTCTAATAAGAAAGAATTTATATTAATAAAAATAATTTTTGCAAGATAGCGCCAGTTTTTACACTGCACCTTCTTCCTTGATTTTTTTCAAATTATGAGTTAACATGAATACGTTTTCCCATGCCTTTAACATAAGCTAAGCAATAAGAAATATTGTTCTGTTATTCTGCCGACGTTATTGCCAACTTGCTGATATATTTATCTTTAGTGTAGACCTAGGGTTAGGGTTATTGCCAGCTGAGATAGGCTGAGATATTTATCTTTAGTGTAGACCGAGTTATTTAATAATAATAATAAAAAAATTTGGTGTTATTTACAAAAAAAAAAAAAAAATGGAAATTGAATTATTAAACCGCAATATAAATAAAGTTGAGTTTCATTTAAACCAACTAAATGAAATTATAGATAGTGTGTTAGCGGGAGGAATGGATTTCGATTGGTTTACGTATCGGGTCGAGAAAGGTAAGTACACACAAAAAAACCATAGGTAAAATTACCTAAAAATCTATATATATAAAAATGAAAAATAGTTTGTATGTTTGTTTGTTTGTTGGCTTATACTATGTTCACACTTTGGGTTTTAAACGCGTTTAAGCAAAATGTTGTAACGTTACTGACTGACTGACTGACTGACTGACTGACTGACTGATTCATCATCGCACAGCCTAAACGCCTGAAGCTAAACACTTGAAATTTGGACCAGAGATTGGTCACTCCCCAAATCGATCCACTAAGACGGGATTTTTGGAAATTCGAATGTTTAGAGGGTAAAAAAGGGTAAAAACGGGAAAATTCGGTAACCTTATATCTTCAAAACTAAAAGAGATACAAAAAAAATTTAATACCTATCGTTGTTCTTTAGAAAAATAAGCGGACAGGTGTCTGGTACTTTTTTGAAATTCGGCCCTATTAGGGAGTAAACGGGTAAAATCTGAATTTTAGTACTTTTTTGACACCCCATCTATCTTTTGAACCAATAAACATAGAAACAAAGTTAATACCACATTCGAAACTTATCAAAAAAATACGAATATAAATTTGGTACTTTTTCGAAATTCGAACATTTAAGGGGTGAAAATCGTAACTATTTTTGGTACTTTTTTTACAAAACATTTTTCTCCATTCATTGACATATTCGTACTAAATTATGGGCTCCCACTTCAATACTGAAATCTTTGATACTTTAATGGGGGAAAAAAATAGTACCAAAAAAAGGAAATTTGATATTTTTCTTTCGCTTTTTGGTTCTACAACTGGTATTTTTTTAATTATCGTTAATATTGGACCTTAAAACATAAGATTCAACATGCAATGTCCTGAGTGGATAAAAATCTATTGCGGAACTTTTTGGTACTTTTTTGTTCTTTATCTGGTACTTTTTGAATTTCCGTTAGTATTGGACCTAGAAACATAAAATTCAAGATGCAATGTCGTGGGTGGATGAGAATCTATAAGAGTGAAATTTTTGGTACTTTTTTTATTTTTTGACTGGTACTTTTTGAATTTCCGTTGGTATTGGACCTAGGAAGATAAAATTAAACATGCAAGGTCCTGAGTGAATGAGAATCTTTCAAAGGACTTTTTGGTACTTTTTTGTTCTTTAACTGGTACTTTTTGAATTTCCGTTATTAATGGACCTAGAAACATAAAATTCAACATGTAATGTCCTGAGTGGATAAGAATCTATGAGGGAACTTTTTGGTACTTTTTTGTTCTTTAACTGGTACTTTTTGAACTTCCGTTAGTATTGGACCTATAAACATAAAATTCACGATGCAATGTCCTGAGTGGGTAAGAAACAATAAGAGGGAAGTTTTTTGTTCTTTTTTGTTCATAAACTGGTACTTTTTGAATTTCCGTTAGTATTGGACCTATAAACATAAAACTTAACATGCAAGGTCCTAAGTGATTGAGAATCTGAGGGATGGCTTCTTGGTACTTTTTTGTTCTGTAACTGGTACTTTTTGAATTTCCGTTATTATTCAACCTAGAAACATAAAATTTAACATGTAATGTCCTGAGTAGATAAGAATCTATGAGGGAACTTTTTGGTACTTTTTTGTTCTTTACTTGGTACTTTTTGAATTTCCGTTAGTATTGGACCTATAAACATAAAATTCACGATGCAATGTCCTTAGTGGGTAAGAAACAATAAGAGGGAACTTTTTGGTACTTTTTTTATTTATTAACTGGTACTTTTTGAATTTCCGTTCGTATTGCACCTAGAAAGAGAAAATTAAACATGCAAGGTCCTGATTGAATGAGAATCTGTTAGAGGGTTTGTGGTACTTTTTTGTTTATTAACTGGTACTTTTTGAATTTCCGTTAGTATTGGACCTATAAGCTTTAAATTTAACTTGCAAAGTCCTGAGTGGATGAGAATCTAAAAGAGGGATCTTTTTGTTACTTTTTCGTTTTTTAACTGGTACTTTTTTTTAATTTTCGATAATATTGGTCTTATGAACATAAAATTAAACCTGCAAGGTCCTGATTGAATAAGAATCTGTAAAAGCGCTTATTGGTACTTTTTAGTTCTTAAACTGGTACTTTTAATATCCGATACTATTGGACTTAGAAATATAAAATTCAAGATGCAATGCCCGGAGTGGATAAGAGTCTATAAGAGGGAAGTTTTTGGTACTTTTTTGTTCTTTAACTGGTACTTTTTGAATATCGGTTAGTATTGAACCTTGAGACATAAAATTCAAGATGCAATGTCCTGAGTGGATAAGAATCTGTAAGAGGGCTTTTTGGTACTTTTTTGTTTATTAACTGGCACTTTTTGAATTTCCGTTAGTATTGGACCTATAAACTTTAAATTAAACTTGCAAAGTCCTGAGTGGATGAGTATCTAAAAGAGGGAACTTTTTGGTACTTTTTCGTTTTCTAACTGGTACTTTTTTTAAATTTTCGATAATATTGGTCTTATGAACATAAAATTAAACCTGCAAGGTACTGATTGAATAAGAATCTGTAAAAGCGCTTATTGGAACTTTTTAGATCTTAAACTGGTACTTTTTGAATATTCGTTACTATTGGACTTAGAAATATAAAATTCAAGATGCAATGCCCTGAGTGGATAAGAATCTATAAGAAGGAAGTTTTTGGTACTTTTTTGTTCTTTAACTGGTACTTTTTGAATTTACGTTAATATTGAACCTAGCATGATAAAAGTTCAACAAAATGCATGCAGCGGCTCTTAATTATATTTCTATCTATGAGGGGTACTGCTCCTCCCCTGTCAACCCCGCCCATTTTTATATTGAAATTTTCATTTTACCATAATAGTAGCTTTAACCACGTTTGAAGGCTGTCCCTTAAATAGTTCTTCAGTTGAGCTATATTTAATATATGCATCCTATGGGAGGTATTTCCCCCCTGCGCCTACCGCTTTATTTTTATTCTCAATAGAGTAGTATACCATAAGAGTGACTTCTACAAAGTTTGAACATTCTCACTGTAACAGTTCTTAAGATATGCTATATTAAACATTGGCGTCCTATGGGGGGAACCACTTCCCCCGCTACTGTTTTATTTAAATTTTGGGGCTTAGAAGATCCTACTACCAAAAGTTCAACAAAATGCGTGCAGCGGGTCTTAAGATATGCGATATTAAATATTGGCATCCTATGGGGGGTACCAATTCCCCTGCCCCGATTTTGGATTTCAAAATCAACTAACCATCATCACTCCTCCCTGTACCTTCCCTAAAAATTTTATGGCAATCGGTCGAGCCGTTCTCGAGTTATGGAGTGACAATCAAAATGTACACTTCTTTTTATATATATAGATATATATATATATATATATATATATATATATATATATGTGAAGACATGTTCTGAAAATCACAATTGTTTTTTGACAACCATAAAATTTTCTTTTAAATGGTGGACAAATAAGCAAGTAATTTCGCAAAATGTGATTTTCGGAACATGCCTGATATATCCCCAATAAGCATTTAAAAATCAATTCCGATCGTATCATATAAAACGAAATCACTTTCGATCGAAATTGATTTCTGTGACAGGCCTGAGTATGTTAAAATTTTCATTCAAAACTAAATAAAATTATTTTAAGCGAAAGCTTAAAGCTTCGTTCACAATCAGAGAAACAATTTCGTTTTTTCTTCTTTCTTTTTTCTTCCCAAAGTATTTCATATATTTTCCTTTCATTTTTAGAACAAAAATGTAACTAAAATTTTTTTAAAAATTTAACTAAACTTGAGTCTACTTTAACTTCAGCAACAATTTGTATGAAATTGTTTGTGACGTTTAAAATGATTTTATTTAGTTTTGAATGAAAATTTTAACATAATGTTGTAAAAATAGTAATAAATGCATAATATTGTTGTGGCTAAAAGTTGCAAACGGTTTCTTAATGCAAAATGTGTGTGGTTCCAAAAGAAATTGTTGCTCTATTATGAACACCAAGTGAAAATGTTTCTTTGATTGTGAACGAATTTGAATTTTACAATTACGTACTTACATATATGTAATATTTCTGATATTTTAATTTGTTTCTCCTTTTTTTAGTATTGATTCATCCCGAAAATCAACTGTGTGCCTTCCTAAATTATTCCGGCGTGGATGCTATACGCGTTATAGAAATACAGTGTGCTGGAGGAGTTTATGGGGAATATCTCTTTGTTTTTCACGCTGGAATTATATATTAATTTACCTGAAAATATTATATGTATTTCTTTTAAATAAAACGAAGTTGATATAAAAAATGTATACATACATAGATTTATTTAATTAAAATTAAGAAATAAATTAAATAATTAATTTTTTCTTACAAAACAAAGAACTTAAACTTAACAAAAATTTGAGTTTGACTCACTCCTCTTCGTTTTCAGCCGCTAAAACGGCGGTGGTGGTGGTGTCTCTTTCACGTGCCTCGCAAGTTTCAACCGGCGCAGGCTGGTTATTATCAACCTGTTCAGGCTGGATATTACCAACCGGTGCAGGCTGATAATTTCCAGCCGGTACACTCAAGTAATTACCTGCCTGTGCAGACTGAAAATTTAAATTTTGAGCACGCTGGCAATTGCAGAACAGCGCAGACTGGCAGTTATGTTCCGGTAAATGTTGGTGTACAGGCTGGCAATAACCTACCGGTGCAGCAGTCTGGTAATAACCTACCTGTGCAGCAGTCTGGTAATTACCTTTCGGTGCCGGCTGGTAATTACCTTCAGGTGCCTGGTAATTACCTTCAGGCTGGTAATAGCCTTCCGAAGCAGGCTGATAATTATAGCCAAACTGTGGCTGTTGATTAATGTGTGGTGCCCGAATAAAAACCTAAAAAAAAAAATATATTTAAAAAACTTATATAAAACCTTATATCGTTACTATAATATAGAAAAGCCCTAACTAACGTTTTCCTTACTTTACAGGAGAAGGAAAAAAAATAATAAAAATTATAGTCTTGAAGTCCAGATTTTTTTTTAAAGGCAGTTTTTTATTAAATTGCTTAGAGAATTTAATAAAAAAAATGCGATATGTATGTAATTATCTGGGCATTTTGACAAAACATTTTAAGTCAAATTTAAATAGTGGAAAAAATGTTTTTGGTTTATTTTATTATTTGATTAAAATAATTTTTTCACCGAAATTTGTTAAAAACTTTTTTGCTATCTTATCTCGATTTAAGATGTTTTGTCAAATCGGATAAAAATTTACTTACTTCCTGGTTTTGTGCTTCTCTGCGGCTTGGTCCAACACCATCTCGATCACCGCCACCTCGACCACGACCACCTCTGCCACTATCACCTCGATTACCACCACCACGTCTACCACCACCTCGTCGACCAGCTCCTCTTCCTCTGCGTCCTCCACGATAATTTTTTTTCAATAACATCATAATGAATTTCTGAAAAAGGAAAGACTTTTTCATTATTCAATTAAAAAATAATTTAAAAAATCTTGACTTACCTTTGTAGTAGCGTCCATTTTCACAATTAACAAGAAAAAAATTCAAAGGTACCATATCTCGCTGTTTTATTGCCAGATTGTTGAAATGTTATCAAAACAAATCAGGGGTGTTCTGGAAATCGAAAACGCAAGAATTTGGAAGTTGTTTTTAATACACTTTTAATGTAATTTTTATACTTTTTATATAAATTTTCATATTATTCGAATATGTATTCCTGGAAAATATTGAAGGAATAAGACTATTAAAGAATAAAAGCCTTTAAAAGTTGTAATTTGACTGAGAATACACATTAGAATAATATGAAAATTTATATAATAAATGTTAGTCTCCATGAGAAATAAATTCCTAGATTTAATAAAGAAATATTTTTCATAAAATTTTTCTATTACAGAAATCTTATTAAAAAACCGCGTTTAAAATTCTTGTCTTTATTTTATATTTCATCTCCGTTGTAAAAAAAAACGACCGAAGTATATTTGTGTTGTTTATTGGCAAACACAAAACGGAATTTTATGGGATACAAGCGCACAATGTAAGGAGAATTTGAAAAAGTTGTGGTTACTGCTTCTTACATTGGCGAAGAAGGGGATGAAATTTAAGCGGTATGTTGCAAAATACAATTTTCACTTATTTAAATATTAAAACACAAAAAAAATTATTTTAGCGTGAAATTGCGGATAGTTATGCCAACAATGCTCCTTTTGCTAAAAATCAATTACAACGTAAAGGAGGTAAACTGATCGATGCGGGAGTTCTATAGATTTGTATTTTTTAAATAAAATTAATATGAAGTAATTACAATTCTTGTATTTAATTTTTTAATTTTAAAAATATTAAATTACTTTTGCCAAATACAAAAACTTAAAATTACTTTGCTATCATAAGTAGTTTTACTGAGTTATAAGTAGTTTTTACAAAAATGTTTGATAATTTTTCTAAAATTATCTAAGTTAATAGTTATTATAACTAACATGCAGTCTACAACTGACATGAAATGCTTTACTTTAACACTAATATGATGTTAGTGTTAGGTATAGACTCATCATGTTAGAAGTTTTCTCATGTTATAACACGGTTGTTAATGCAAATGTTTTAACAACGCTTTTATAACTTCAAGTTATAACACCAAATAATGTTAGTTGTAGACGGGCAGCAAGAAACTTAGTTAGATACTGTCCATTTTAAATTTTAAAACATACATATTTTTTTTAGTTATTTCCACCTATGGATTTTTTTTCTGTGTATGCAGATATTAAAACAGTGTTATCAATGGCTTTAATATATTAAGCATATTTATTTATATATTATATATTTATATAAGAACAAATTGAGAATTATATAAATCGTTTTAAAATATTTTAAAATGGCAGATGCAAATATTTTTTTTTAATATTTTACGAGGTTTTATAAATACAACTCTGCATATCATGTTATATATTAAAAGTGTGGCAATATTTCATATCTAAAAGGAACGACGAAATTGAAATAACGGTAGATTTTTTTATTAAACTGAAAGAAGCTCGAATAAGAAACAATCGGTGTGAACAAAATTTACTTTTTTAACATTAATTAATAAAAGTAAACAATTTTATATATTTTAAGAAAATAAAAAGTGATCAGTGCTTCACACAAAAAATTTAAAAAAAAATTGTAATAAAAAAAAAAACGAAGTGATATTAAAAAAAATATTTAATTTGTGCAGTGAGATCTATTTTTTTCTGGTAAGACGTGTTTTTTGAACAAATCTAAGCCACCGCCTAGATTGATAGAAAATTTAAAAATAAAAAGGAAATATAAAGTAAAAAAAGTATAAATTCATAGTTTTCGAGTTATAGACCTCTAAAACAAAACTGTTTTAGCTGTTTGTATTTCCTTGTTAAAAACAGGCATACAAACATACATTTGTATTTTAAAAATGGCTTAGGCCTATCGGGGAAGCCAGCCATTTAAAATAACTGGCAACGCGCTATGTGTAGTGTGGAAACCTGCACAAATAAGTAAGTAATCTGTTCGTTTATTATTTGTAAATAAATCTTGATTTGATTATATAATTTTATATCGCGTTAATGTTATACCAAAACTATTGTTAAACTTCCTAACAATTATTTCCACTTATCCGAATTTTGTTTTATTGAAAATCGTGTTTAAACAAAATTCGTGAATTTTTATTTTCGCTTAACCGAATTCCACTGCATCGTAATTTAAACAGCGAGAGTTTTTGATCTTAGGTCATATTTAATGTGAAATGATAGAATTTACTGTTTTGAGTGACATTTAACTTTTTATTTTTGCTTAAATTAATTAATCAATTTTAATTTTCCTTATTTAAAAATAAGAAAATAAACATGTGAAATATTTAACAAAAAAGTGATATTACTAAAATAATTGTATAAAATATGTACTACAACAATATATTTAATAACTTCATTAAAAAAGATACATATTTGTAAAACTAAACACCAGTTGTTATGTACTAGTTACATTTAAAAGCTTAAAAAGTTAATTAAAAGAAATATCTTTAGAGCTGCTGTGGGTTTTGGCCGCCCACGTCTTGTAAACTCCACTCCAACTAAAACTCGACATTCACTTTGTTTGGCATCGCTTAAGCGATCATAATCACAACGAGGCTCATCAATTATTACCAGTGGATGATGGTTATCAGGTGAATGGGGATTATTGCCACCTCTTAAATCAATTAAATTTTTGAATAGTGGTTTGCTTAAAATAGAAGAAAATAATTTAAAATAAATTATATTGATATAGCGTAAGTTTGTAGATAAAAACAAGTAAGTAAGAGTGCTATATTCGGCTATGCCGAATCTTATATACCCTTCAACATGTTAAGATAGGTATAAATAAATATTAATTGAACCACGCCAACTTTTCATTTCGTCATGCCGAAGAATCAGCCCAATTATGAATAAATATTCCCCGGGAGTTTTTTCCCTTTTCCCATTTTTACAATTGAATTTACATAGGAAAAATGGGAGAAGGAAGAAATCTCCCAGGAAATTTTTATTCATAACTAGCATTTAACCCGCTACTTCGTTAGCGTCTCCTTTTCTCTTCCCCTTATGGGTTCTTATCCACTCAGGACATTGCATGTTTAATCTTATGTTTTAAGATCCAACACTAACGATAATTAAAAAAAAATGCCAGTTGCAGAACCAAAAGGCTAAAGTAAAATATCAAATTTCCCGTATTTCCCCTTTTTGGTACTATTTTTTCCCCCATTTAAGTATTTAAAATTTCAGTATTGTAGTGGGAGCCCATAATTTAGTACGAATGTCAATGAATGGAGAAAAATGTTTTTTGAAAAAAGTACCAAAAATAGCTACGATTTTCACCCCTTAAATGTTCGAATTTCGGAGAAGTACCAAATTCGAATTTGTATTTTTTTGATAAGTTTCGAATGTGGTATAAACTTTGTTTTTATGTTTATTGGTTCAAAAGATAGATGGGGTGGCAAAAAAGTACTAAAATTCCGATTTTACCCGTTTACTCCCTAATGGGGCCGATTTTCAAAAAAGTACCAGACACCTGTCCGCTTATTTTTCTAAAGAACAACGATAAGTATTAAATTTTTTTTGTATCTCTTTTAGTTTTGTAGTTATAAGGTTACCGAATTATCCCGTTTTTACCCCTCTTTACCCCCTAAACATTCGAATTTCCAAAAATCCCGTCTTAGTGGATCGATTTGGGAAGTGACCAATACTTGGTCCAAATTTCAAGTTTTTAGCTTCAGGCGTTTAGGCTGTGCGATGATGAATCAGTCAGTGAATCAGTCAGTAACGTTACAATTTTATTTATATAGATTGGGCTGAATATAAAAAAAATAAAAAATTTATATATGTATACAATATATATTTATAGAGCTGCCATATGTCTTATGGATATGACTTATATACCAAATTTTTAGTAGAACATATTCTATAAAAAACTCGGAAAAATCGGTTCAGATACAAAAAAGTTATGACCAAAATTAAATTTGTTTTTTAAATACCCACTTTTGGGAACCATAGATCTCTCCGAGTCCAAGCTTTATAACTAAAATAAATGGTAAATATCTTTATAAACACGTCGGTATATAAATCTTTCAAATCGGTTAAAAAATGGCTGAGTTATAACCGAAATACTGAATCACCAAAAATTACTCTTTTTTTATACCCTTCACCACAGGTAGGGTTGCCAGACGTACTGTTTTTAGCAGTACATGTACTGATTTTTGTCAATTGTACTGTTTTATGCACAACACCCAAAACAGTACGCAAATGTACTGTTTTTTACACTTTGTACTGTTTTCTGTACTGATTTTTAAGTTAAGTGTCCAAAAAACAAAGATATTTAGAAAAATCGTTTTTAAATAAAACACATTTGGGAATTTTTAACGGTATGCTATCAACCCATATTGTCATAATATCCTTATCTTAGAAATTATTTACTCTCTAACTCTTATTTTGAGGGGTAAATTTTGCCCATTTTCCCAACTCTTAAACAAAAGTATACAAGACGGCACTTATTAGGGTTAAAAGAATTCTCGAAATTTCGGGCATTGAAAGTCAAAAAAATATACTAAATGTACTTCTGACCTAAAAGACTATTTCAGATGTCTTCAGTAGAATTGTATGGCAGTTCTTTTCATAGAATATATTAACTCTCTAACACTCATTTTAAGGGGTAATTTTTGTATTTTTTTTTAATTCTACACTAAAACGGTACGTTAGAGGGTTAAAATATTCTGTGAATATTTTCTGCATCAAATTTCACTAGCGGTCTTCCAAGACCAAAAAAGCGTGCAATGTATGTAAAACGGGTTTTCGAAAAATTAAAAAAAATCAAGGCCCGTAATTTCGAAAACCCGTTTTACTTGCATTGGATAATTTTTGGTCTTAGAAGACCCCTAGTGAAATTTGATGCAGAAAATATTGGTAGAGCATTTTAACTCTTATAAGTACCGTTTTAGTATCCTTTTTTTTAAATTAAAAAACTTTAGGGGCCCATATTTCGGGAGCCCGAGCTAATTTTGCAAAACCTTTTGGCAGATTTGCTCTACTAGTAGTCTATTTTCATTTCGCGGTGCAAGTGTTGAGGCTGGTGGCGATGACCCTCATTTTGTTGCACACTCTATTTTACAATATTTAGTTTAAAGAAATTGTTGTTTTGCAAACAAAAAAGTTGTAAAATAATTAGAATTTTTTTACTGCGTCTATTGTTTTGTCAAAAATACACAGATTAAATAAGGAGTTGCTCACATCCTTCATATATTTTCGTGTTATTATTTTAAGACATATGACTACTGTTTAAATTAAAGAAAGAAACAAATATTTTCTGAAATTTATGCGATAGTTCCACAATATGTGTGTGGTGAAAATTGCTTTAAATACCAACATGTTTTAAGAAAATGCTACTAACCCAATCAATGAATAGGTTTTTTTAGTAAAATATAAACTAAGATATTTAAACATTATACATTGGAAAATGATACAATGGCCAAATGCTTCGTTTGTGGTGTATGCTTTATAAACGCAAATGGTGTGATTTTGTATATGAAATACCATTAAATGTAAATCTTTCCTTTGATGTTAATGTTTGAAGTCTATTTCTTTATATTATTGTTGTTCAAGAGTTGCAAATATTTAGTTATGGTTTCGTAAAAAAATGTACTGTTTTTTTCTTGAATGTACTGTTTTTTCATAACCAATGTACTGTTTTTCCGAATTCAAAATCTGGCTACCCTAACCACAGGTGTAAAAGGGTATATATAAGTTTGTCATAACGTTTGTAATTTCCACAATAATGATGTTAGACCCCATAAAGTATATATATTCTGGGTCCATATGAGAAGAGAAGTTGATTTAACGATGTCCGTCTGTCCGTCTTACGTTTGATAGGTGTTTTCCGGATAATCCAGGCATGATAGCGGCTAGGTTGTTTTAAATTTATGTTACATACAGTCCACCATTCTTTCTATTGAAATTCAGCAAGATCGGTCCACAAATGGCTTAGATATGACCAAAAAACCACGACTGCCTCTAATTTTTCCAAAAAAATCCCTTGTGGTTGTTGTTTTTTTGTTTTTTTATTTGAACGAGTTGAATGTTAAGCATAAGAAACACATGCTTGTACATGATTGTTCGCTTTAATTGAAAAATACATACCTACATATTAAACTAATAATATGACGGAGTATATTATACTATAATTCTTTATTTTTAACAACGTTAATAGCTCAATGGTCTGGGCGGTTGCCCAAGAAGGTTTGTTTGTTATATTGCCGGGGTTCAAATCTCGGCATCTCCACCTTTTCCAAACAAAAAATTTGTTAAATTTTTTTATAAATATTTCTATAAACGATTTTAAAATTATTCAGTAATTTTTGATTTTTTCATTTTATTGACAATATAAATATGAATCGTTCGCCTTACATGTGAAACAAAAACCATCTTTTACAATTTGTTTTTGGCTTAAATGTAAATACCTAAGTACATATGTAGTATGTACGAATATGCAAAAGTTCTTTATGTGTATTGGTAGGCATTGTTTTCATGATTGTTGTTTTTTTTCAGTTTTAGAGACGGATTATTGCTATGTTTTGATAATCTCTTCTTACATTTCAATTCCAAAATCTTACACGTGTTGCCATATTATTTTTAAAAAATCTTATTATTTCTAAAAAAAATCCCATTTGTTATTTGAAAACAAAACATTCAACAATAAGTATTTGCGTACGTAAATGTTTAATTTAATCAAAAAGCTAGAAACATTTAAGTTTGGATAATTTTATTGACGAAACCAATGACATAGAAACAGATCTTAAAATTTGTTCACAGCTTACTCTGACATTAGGCAAGGCAAAGAAATGCTAAAAATTATTTTGAAAACGCTACAAATAATTCTTAAAGTTGTTCATTATATTGTTTTAAATCCTTATACATTTAAGTGACTCATTTTAAACAAAATTAAATTAAATTAAAATTAAAATAAATGGTAATATTTAAACAAGTATTTAGGTAGATTTGATATAGCATCAGATATAAATACCACAATTGGTTAACCTTGAAATTGGAAGGCCCTCTAATAAAAACAAAATACAAACGGTTTTATAGCTATTTCGATTTAAAAGAATTTACAAACATATTTAGACCAGATTATTTTTTTTATATTTTAAAAAAACAGTCATCATTTATTGCGTAAAAGTTTGTTTATAACAATTTATTTTAGTTTTAATCGCTAAGACTATTCCATCCAACTTTAAAAATTAATCAAAAGAAGCTTAAAACATTTTTCTAAAAAGCTGATAAAATGCCAAATGGAAATTTTACAGCTAAATCTAAGTTTTTGGTGCTGAATTTACTTTCAAAAATAAAAAATTCCCACACTACTTAAAAGTCTTCATTAAAAATCGCCCAAACATGCAGGGTTATCGTCTTGTAAAAAAATAAAATGAAATTTTTTTTACAATAAAATAAGAATTATCCATTTCCATACGAAATTTCATTTTGACTACAACTATTTTTTTTGTCAAAATTTATTATAATTTATTATAATACATACAAAACTTAAGTTATGTCAATACCTATTCTTCAATTTTTAAAATAATTCTAAAAAAGCTAGAAACATTTAATAAAAATGCTTAAAAAATGCGAAGCGCTTAATGAAAGTATTTTAGCTTAGTCTGGGATCACACTATGAAAGTTTTCTTTCAGAAAGTCCGAGTTTATTGGTGAGAGGGGAAGAGAACATGCTTTTATTCTCTCCCCTCTCACCAATAAACTCAGATTTTCTGAAAGAAAACTTTCATAGTGTGAACCCAGACTAAATTAAAAATTTTAATCTAAGTTAAGCCGCAAAATTGCCAAAATGGTCACACTGCTTAAAAACCATACAAACAAGCAGGGTTATCCACTTTAAAAAAAATTTTTTAGGGAATATTAGAAATGCCCTCATCATCTAATTTTACGACTACAAAAAAACCGCTAACATAACGAACAGTGATCTAGTTTCGTCAAAATATTAAAAGCAATCTTTGCCTTTTTATTGTTAACATTGATAACATATTAGTCACTTTTTTAGACAATTTATACAAAAATATATTCATATATACCTATATACGGGCCTGTTCTGAAATCACACCTGTGACTTTGTGGTGTTTTGAAAGTCATACCGTTGTTGTGTTTCTTGGTGTGCTTTCTGCAATTGAAGATCACACAAAAACGGGACGCTAAAATATCACACGTGTGATTTTAGTAGGCACATGTGATTTCAAATCACGTGATTTGAGTTAAAGTGATTTTCAGAATAGGCCTGATAATATCTTCTGCACAAAAGCGATTTAAAAGCATACACAATTTAAGCAATTTCTTGGTATGTTTATGTTATATTATTGATAAATAAAAAACATTTGAATTGGTTTGCGACTTTTATTAACAAAACGACAGTTTACGTTCCAAAACGGTTAATAGTAACCCTGTAAAATAGTTGTGTGTTGTTTTTTTTTGTGGTTTTTTTCATTTAAAATACTTGCGGTAAACTTCTTTTCTTTTTTTTTATTTAATGCTAGGAACACAACTGGGACGAACGACGAATTTCGACCTACACGACGAATTTTTTAGTAAAAATTCGCTGAGTAAATTCGTCGTATGAAACACAATAACGACGAATAACTCACTGAGCTACCTAAATAAGAGCGGCAAGCGTCTGTTTTATGTCAAAACTTTTCATTTTCATACAGTTTATACGAAACAAACCTTTAGAACGCGGATTTAACACCACCCGTCTGGAAAATCTTATTTGATAGTTCGCTTGGTCGTTTTATTTTATTGAAAATGTATTGGCAATAGAATTTGCATGTTAAAAAAAACGCTTGCCGCTCTTGTTTAGGTAGCTCTGTAATTGAGAAAGTTGTTTACTGTTTGTGTAAAGAGAGAGAAATAGTGTGACCATATGAAAAAAAATTTACTTAAAAAACACAAACATTAACAAAAACACAATTAAAAACTATTCTTGTAGTTATCTACTTTGTATATTTATTTTAAATGCGATAAAATAATAAAAAAAGTAACTTTATATACTTAAATACTTGAAAACTAAAATCCAACATGGTCACCTGGTACTGATTTGTTCGTCGTTCGCCGGCGTATGAAATAGAAAAAAATCTATTGCAAGGTCGCCGCGTGTGGCGAATTTCGGCCGACGCCTTGATTGTGTGTATTTTCATATACATAAATATGTTTTATTTTTGTCGACGAATATTCGCGGCCAAAAATTCGTCGTTCGTCCCAGTTGTGTTCCTAGCATAATATTACCTTCTGTATTATACACAAACAACAAACACATACATACTTTAATTTACTATTAATAATTATTGATATCACATACTCAAATCAACAACGGCTTTACATGCGGTTCGATGGTCGAACGGTCTAAACGGTCTGCCTCCTAACAATTTCTTATTGGTTTACTGGTTCGAATCCCATTCATTCCATTTTTTTTTGTTTTTTATTTTTTGTTTTTTATAAATTCTTTTTATCTAAAAAGAAATGGGTCAGTTTTTCACTTTTTAAAATTTTTAAAATATATTTATGAACTTCATATACGTATATTTTATACATATTTACGCCTTTTAATTTACCCTTTTTATACCCTTATTTTTATTGATTTAATTTTTTTTTTTACTTATTTTATTTTTTTATAATTATTTTTTTATTTTATAGGTAATTCGTTTACATACATAAGTTTGTCATTCTGTTTGTTATTTCTACAATATTGATCTCAGACCATATAAAGTGTATGTATATATATTGGGTGCTTATGAGGAGAAAAGTGGATTTAACGATGTCCGTTTGTCAATTTTTATAGAAACTTAATTTTTAGGCCTGCCAAAGATATGACCTATGGATACGCCTTATTTATTAAAACATCGGAAATCTTTAGTGAAACATATTCTCTGCAAAACTCGGAAAAATCGATTCAGCTACAAAAAACTTATGACCTAAATAGGTATAGTTACATTTTTTTTTTCAAATAACCATTTGCGGGATCCATAGGTCTTTCCGAGTCCGAATTTTATAAACCAAGTAAATCACAAAAGTGATTTCAAAGCATACACAATTTAAGCAATTGTTTGTTTTGTTTATATTGCATTTTTGATAAATAAAAATCATTAAAATATGTTTGCGACTTTTATTAACCAAAACGACCGTTTTTGTGCCTTTACGTTTAAAAATATGTGATGGTAGCCCTGTAAAATAGTTGTGTGTTTTTTTTTTGTTTGTTAGTGGTTCTTTTTTCATTGAAAATATTCGTGGTGAATTTCTTTCCTTAACATTACATACCTCCAGCGTTACCGTTGTGATACTAAAGTATCAATTTGACCCTTTTTCGACGGTGTTGATACCTCTTATGACCCTTTTTTTAAATTATACTTTTGTATCATTATCACCTATTTTGTGACACTTTTTGACCCTTTTATGGAAATAGCTCTCACAATTTGCTTTTTGTCAACACTGCGGAACAGAAGTGCTAAACAAATGTTTTTGAAATAAGCATTGCTTGATATGGAACAGACTCAAAGTATAAACTTACAATTCCATGCTTTCTTCTCCTTGATTTTTGATAGTAAAGTACAGTTTCCCTAAAAGCAAACATAACTCATATAAATATTTGTTATTTTTTACGGTGGTTTCTTTTCAAAACAAAAAATTTTACATTTTATTAAAAAAATTTTATTTATTATTTTAATTTAGTGTTTTGCTCTCTTAAAGAGTAGCATGTTTTATTCAAAAAAATTCGCCTTAATAATGGCAAAAGGTATTGAACTCTTCGCCTTCTTTTGAATCGACAGTGTTGAGAGTGCCCTAAGAGGAATGAAAACAAGAGGTAAAAGTTGCTAAATTAGCGGAAATTCCCATATATTTGGTAGCAGCGGTATGATAGCCAAGTCTTATATTTATTAAAAATCGTGACTTTAACAAATCTGACACTTACAGGAAAAATCGCTTTAATCGAGAAAATGGTTACAATTTGCGAACGTTTGCAAAATTTAAAACAAACACTAAAATATTTTGACATCACTAAATCGGAAAATTACATAAAAAAGATTAAAAAATTAGCTATGTATAATGATAAAGAATAAACATTTTGTCAGGTGTTTAAAATAAGACAGAGCATTCCATAAAAAAATTAAGTTTTTTGAGCTCTTCCTACCTGAAATATTATTGGTTTGTTTGCTTATAAAAAAACTTGATCTTATTATGTTCATTAAAATGGGAAATACTGCTAATAAAAAACTTGACCCTTTTTTTTATTGAAATACCCTTTTGTTGACCCCTTTTTCTGGAAAATACCCTTTTTGTGACCCTTTTCGAAAATTTCCAATGGTAACCCTGCATACCTCCTGCATTATACAAAAACAACAAACACATACTTCATTTTACGATTAATTTAATTGATATCAAGTACTCATATCAACAACAGATGTTTATGTGGTTTTAACAATTTTGTGTTAAGGCTCAGTTAGGCGAACGTTGCTGTACACGTAATGTAACGCACCGTACTGTAAGCACGTTGGTGCACTTATAGAACGTTTAAAAACGTGTCATATGTTTTCCCATACATAAACAAAAAGCAATAGTATACATAAAACAAAACAAACAGTGATGAGAACCAAAAATGTTCAAATGGTGACCGTTGTGCAGAAAAGGTACCACGTGAATTAAATGGTATTAAAACAGTATTTTGTGTATTTAAAAAATGTTAATAATTTAATATTTATATTATAGATTTACAATAAATAAATTTATATTTTAGCATATATACATTTTTAGCATACATATATTGTAAATGTGCATACACCAAACAAGGTTTTGATACCATTTAAAGTCTTTTATATGTTTCCCTTTTTCATTGTATGTGTATATGCATTTGTTTATTTTAAACATCTAAACATATGTATATTTGTATATTTGGAAATATGTTGTATTGTAAGTTGTTTTGTCGCAATTCCATAGATATACTAAAAAAGTACCAAAAAAAAAAAGAACAAAATTACCCGCATTCAATGTAACATACAAGCCTCCCATCACTGTCTTACAAATGTCACGTAACAACGGCATGAAATTCTATTTTATACAGATTGGTACGTTGCAACTACGGTACATTGCATTTCGGTAAGCTTTTGTATTGGTTTTCATATAACAAAAAGCGAACAGCTGATTGATACAGTACAGGTACGGTACAGCAACGTTCGCCTAACTGAGCCTTTAGCTTTGAGGGTATGAGTCCCACTCATTACTATGTTTTTTTTGGTTTTTAAAGTTTTTTTTTTTAAACTAAAAAGAAATTGAACGGTTTTTGACTTTTTAAAATTTGCTAAATATATTTATAAATTTTATATACCTACATATATTTTATACCCTTTTTTTAATTAATTTTGTTTATAGGTATTTTTCTCTTTTTATAGGTAACTAATTTTGTTTAAATAGTTCCGTTTCATATCTTAAAGATCGGAGCAAATTTTCTTTAATACTTATTTAAATATTCAATTACCTATTTAAAGAATTGAATTTTTGAATTTTGAATTTTTTTTACTTATTTAGCACGCCAATGCTACAAGACCATTGCATATGTAACAATTTACCTATATAAAAGATGTTTTCATCGTTTGCTTTGGGTTTCTTCTTTTTTATTCAAAAGATGTCATCACGAAAACATTTTATAAAGGCAAATCGTCGTGCCAAAATTATCTTGACGTAGGTTTATCATAAGAAAAATATTTTGGGAATTTGAATACCTATGTACCTATTTACAATAGTGGTTTTTACCCTTGTGTTAAGTGTAAATGCCCGTTTTACTTAATTCGATTTTATACTAAAAAGTGTCTTTTTGGTATTTATTGTAAAGTAATGAATTTGCTAAAAAAAGAGAGAGAGAGATAGAAAAAATAAGATTAACAAAGTCTGCAAGGGTTTTTTTACTACCAATACTGAATACCGCTTATTTCTATAAAACGTCTGCAAGGGAAGACGATTTGAAGACTTAAACTTTGGCAAAACTGGAAACAGACTTATCTCAATTTTTTGAAACTGTGAAAAACTACGGCACGACGAAATTAAATGTGGGGATAGCTCAAAATAGATTTATTTACATCCAAAGAACGCTATTTATGTAACTTTCTGTTCTTATCGCACCATGGTGAAGGGTATTTAAGATTCGGCATAGCGGAATATAGCACTCTTACTTGTTTTTTGAGTAATTTCATTAAAATTAAAAAAGTGTTTAACAGACGGGTCCAAACGGGTACAAGAGTATATATAGGGTTAAAAAAACACTTTTACCTTTCTATCAGTGGTTTTACATTCTTAATCCCTTTTGATCCGCAAAAGTTCTATTCTACTAAAGTTGAAATTTGACAAAAATATAGTAGTTTAGAAATTATGTTAAACAGCGGGTCCAAACGGGTACAAGAGACTATATAGGGTTAAAGAAAACACTTTCTATCAGTGGTTTTACTTTCTTAATCCCTTTTGATCCGCAAAAGTTCTATTCTACCAAAGTTGAAATTTGACAAAAATATAGTTGATAAGAAATTTTTTTTTTGTAATTTCATTAAAATTAAAAAAGTGTTAAACAGACGGGTCCAAACGGGTACAAGAGTATATATAGGGTTAAAGAAAACACTTTCAACTTTCTATCAGTGGTTTTACTTTCTTAATCCCTTTTGATTCGCAAAAGTTCTATTCTACTTAAGTTGAAATTTGACAAAAATATAGTACATAGTTTAGAATTTTTTTTTTGAGTAATTTCATTAAAATTAAAAAAGTGTTAAACAGACGGGTCCAAACGGGTACAAGAGTACATATAGGGTTAAAGGAAACACTTTCACCTTTCTATCAGTGGTTTTACTTTCTTAATCCATTTTGATCCGCAAAAGTTCTATTCTACTAAAGTTGAAATTTGACAAAAATATAGTAGTTTAGAAAATATGTCCTAACAGCTCAAATATAAATAACACAACAGTCGCAAATATTACCTTTTTAAAGATAACAAGACTACCAACCTAGCAAAAAAGCAAGCAGGTCATTATCGCTGATAGTTTTTGTGCAATGATTATTTCTTTCGGGTTTAATATTACAAAAACACTTTTTTTCTGAATTAAAAAAAAAGTTGTGTTTAACAACATGGCACAACCACAATAACCAATATTTTGACCTAATTTTTTGGCTACCTTAGTCTTAATATGTTTACTATTAAAATTTTTGAAATCGGTGACAAAAATTGGACTTTTGGCCAAGTAAATAAAATTTTCAGCCACTGTGCGGCTATGAAACTCAAAGCAGCTCAACTACATTGGCTAATCGGTCAAAACTCAAACTTATCCTTAGACAACAAAGTTCTCTTATACAAGTCTATCATAAAACCAATACGGACATATGGCATCCAATTATGGGATACTTCATGCGCATCAAACATCCAGAAGCTACAAAGAACACAGTCTAGGATATTACGGCAAATTGTCTGCGCCACAGAGATCTTAATATCGCTACCATCCAGGAAGAAATTAAAAAGTATTCAGTCAAATACATAGATAAGCTAATGGTCCATCCCAACTACCTCGCTCGGGATCTAATAAAGTTCGAAGGTCACCGGAGGCACTTTTTGACACTTGAATGCAATTAATTAGCGGTTACATTGGTAATGACTAACAAATACAAATAAGAATTAGGATTAAGCTTTGAATACATATTGTAATTTTCGACAAGAAAGATTCAATAAAAAAAAATTCAATACTTATTTAAAGTTAGATGTTTAATACAATGACGATTTTTGTGACCATTTAGGTTAATCAATTTGACGATTATTTTTATTATTATTTATTTGGTATTATAAAGGCCCTATAACACAATAATACCAAATAAATAATAATAATAATTTATTTCTCAAAATTGTTTGATATTTTATCTGGCAGCTATAATTGTGACTATTGAGGTTTTTGAAAAATTTTTGAGTGTGTTCCTTGCCGAATTAATTTGCTAATTTTTTTATTGTATTTTGGAGCGTGTTTTCTCGATAGATACCTGTATAGTGGTGATCGGTGCGGGGATTCCGCTGATCCGCGTGGACGAACGTGTGTTTAATTTGGCGCACAATTCATTAGATATTTGTAATAGGTAACGGGCAGATCTATGTTTCCCGAAAATGTGTATTTACAAAAATATATATAATTATATCACAAGATCGGAAATCTTTAGAAGAACATATTTGCTGAAAAACTCGGAAAAATCGCCCCAGATACAAAAATGATATGCCCAAAATTTTTTATTTTATTTTTTTGGAAAAATACCCATTTTTGGGAATCATAGATCTTCCGAGTCCAAGTATATTAAGGGTATATTAAGTTTGTCATTCCGTGTGAAACTTTTTTATTATTCATCTCAGACCCTATAAAGTATATATATTCTGGGTCCTTGAGTAATTTTAAGTCCATTTAGCCATGTCCGTCTGTCCGTCTGTTGAAAACACGCTCACTTTCGAAAAACTCAAAAGAAATAAACAATCTTGGTGTCAAATTGCTTGTAGTTATCCTAAGCAGTTTGGGATTGAAATCCAGCAAAATCGGTTCAATAGGATCTGAGCTATGAATCAAAATGTGGAACCACCACCTAAAAAAAATTGATAATTTTGTTACAAAAACTAACATAAATGGTGGAAAAATGCACAGAATGATATAAGATTTCGCAACAGTTCGTTTTATTTAACTGGAAATCACGCTGTAAAATATCTTGAAGATCCGTCCATGATTTACCCTAGGCCCCATATAAGCCCTACTCCCGGAAAACAGTATAGTAAGCCTAAAACCCTAACTAACAATGCTATCATAACAAATTTTGGCACGTCACAGTTACATAGGACTAGAAATGAAACTGTTAAGTTTCGTGAAGATCGGTCCATAATTTACCATAGGCCCCATATAAAACCTACTTCCAGAAAACAATTTAGTACGCCTAAATCCGTAAAAAATAATGCTATCATAACAAAATTTGGTACATCAAAATTTTTTGGAACTAAAAATAAGACTGTGAAATTTCGTGAAGATCGGTCCATAATTTACCATAGGCCCCATATAAACCTTACTCCCGGAAAACAGCTTAGTACGCCTAAAAACGTAAAAAAGAATGCTATCATAACAAAATTTGGTACATCACAGTTTTATTGAACGAGAAATAAGACTTTAAAATTTTGTGAAGAACGGTCCATCATTTACCATAGGCCCCATATAAACCTTACTCCCGGAAAACAGCTTAGTAAACCTAAATACGTAAAAAATAATGCTATCATAACAAAATTTGGAACATATAAGTTTTACAGGACTAGAAATAAGACTGTGAAATTTCGTGAAGATCAGTTCATAATTTACCCTAGGCCCCATATAAACCTTACTCCCGGAAAACAGCTTAGTACGCCTTAAAACGCAAAAAATAACGTTATCATAACAAAATTTGATACATCACAGTTTTATAGAACTAGAAATGACACTGTGAAATTTGGTGAAGATCGGTGCATAGCTTACCATAGGCCTCATATAAAGCCCACTCTGGTAAAATAATTAAATACGCTGTAAACTTTCTTCCAGTTTAGCTTCATATGGCCAGAAAAAATGTTGTGCAATTTTGTGATATACGGTCCATAATTTTCCTTATATTCCATTTTAGCAGCCTTTTGAAATTTACTGCAAACGCTTAAACTAATTGCACCGCTGTATTGAAATTTATGTTTTTTAATACCAGAAATCGTTCTGCAGAATTTGGGATGATTGGTTCATAGCTTACCATGGCTTTTATATAATTTGTTATCTTGAAAATCATTTAAGTTCATCTTAAACTGATATTCTACTCAAACTTTTTAAAATTGATTCTGATTGTCGATCAATAATTTTATATAGGTCTAAACCGCAACAAATTTTAATGCAGATGCCTGTTTTTACAAAGATTATAATAATAAATAGACATCATACAGATATTAGTCCTAAAACATTCGAAGTGTCGGTGGAGGGTATCAAAGATTCGGCACAGCCGAATATAGCACTCTAACTTGTTTCATTTTGTCTTTTTCTTTTCTGTTGACCTTTTTCAGCACAACTTGAAGGACAAATGTACACATAGAGCTCGTGCCTTAGCTTTAACAATAATTAGTATTGTGGTTATTTTGTTGAACTATTTATGGTTTTTAATCCAAATTTTTAATATTTTTAATTAGGCTTAAGTTCATGAAATTTAATTTTTATTAAATTATTTTTATGAAGAAAGGAATTTTACAACATGAAAATTAATTAAAATTGTTATTGATAATCTTTCATTCTTGACGTGGCTCGGGCTCGAACCCTGGCCGGCAGGTTACCATGACATGTTTCGATCGCAACCACTCGATCTCCTCAGATGGATTTGCCGTCTTACACTCGCAGCCATCGACGACTGCTGACGTCACTAGTCAAACATCAATCCTTAAACCAAATTGTACTCTAACATTTGGTAGATCGAAATTTGCTTTCCTGTTTTTCTTTTTTTGCTTTTCTACCGGTACTTCTTCGATTTTCGTTAGTATTGGTAAATGAATTTACATATTTCGAAAATTGGTTTTTCCATCTTAGGGGATTGATTTGGCGAGGGACTTATCTCCAGTTCATATGTTGTATTTTAGATGCACAAAATGTGGAATTAATAGGTACGTTTAGTTAAGTTATGTTATTTATTATTTATATTCAGCATTTTTATACCCTTCACCGAAGGTAAGAGGGTATACATATATAACTTTGTCATTCCGTTTGTATGTTCCACAATATTGATCCTACACCCTATAAAGTATATATATTCTGGGTCCTTACGAAAAGCGAAGTTCAAATCCGGTTGTCCGTCTGTCCGTGTGTATGTTGAAATGGGTTTTCCGAAAACCCCAGAAATGATGTGGACTAGGTTGATGTATATTTATGTCACATATACTCCGTTTGAGTTTGCTATTGAAATTCAGCCAGATCGGTCCAAAAATGACGGAGATATGTTGTTGTATTTTTTTTATTTCTGTATATCTTGAGAACGGCAAGAGCCAAAGTTTCCAAATTAGGTACACACATTTAGGTTGCCAATATACACCATCCTACAAAATGTGGGCGGGATTGGAGAAGTGGGCGTGGTACCTCCCGTACAAATATCAAATCGGTTATACAATGGGTAATTTATGAGCAAAAAACTCCAAAAATGGGCTTAAAAACATCAAAATTTTTATAAAAACCTAAATTTTAGGGCTGCCATACGTCCTATGGATATGACTTATATACCAAAATATCGGAAATTTTTATGAGTTATAACCGAAATACTGGGGTCTAACCACCGCATACGATATCTAGCAAAATTGATTGAAATTATTTATTTTGGTATCTTGAAACTCGATATCGAATGAAATGTATTGAATTTGAAATAATAGCATTCGACATCGAGTAACTCGACATTACATTTATCGAGTTTTCATTCGATACGCCAGTGTCTATCGTATGCAAAAAAATTCAATCGTTTATTCGATACGATAGTACCGAATGCGGTGATTAGACCCCTGAATTCCAATAAATTACCCTTTTTATACCCTTCACCGAAGGTAAAAAAGGTATACATATGTAACTGTAATTTCTACAATATTGATCCTACACCCTATAAAGTTGTCTCTTATTATATTTACCAGTTTTATTTAGTTTTTGTCTAGTTGCTCTGTATTCTGCTCCCACAATGGTGAAGGGTATATAAGATTCGGCACAGCCGATATAGCACTCTTACTTGTAATTTTTCAAATTTATTCTGTGAGCTAAATTTCAGTTATGTATTTTATAAAGCTTTTTGTAACAGTCCTTTTTCGGAAAGAATTAAAAATCGGGAATCTTTGACACTGATAAATATAAGATAGATAAGATATTTATATAAAATTTTGTTAATTGTCTGACGATGCTAACCAAAGGTTAGCGAAATATTGACATAAATATGTGGGGGAATTCATGTCAAGTGACCTAATTTTGAAATCGATGTATTCCGATTTGGAAGTTTCTGAGTTAGAGGGGGTCAAAGTTTGACTTTTGGACATGCAGGTGTTCTTTCTCATCCATGTAACTTCGGTAGCTATTTGATCAATCTTTTGAAAAAAAAAATTTTTTTTTTAAATTTTTAAAATTTGTTTTTTAAATATAAAAAATAAAGTTTATTTCAATGCAAATATTAAATTGTGAAATATTACGCTTTCAAATCAGCCATATTTTGTTTTTTGGGCATATTTTTTAAAAATTTTAGTGCATATTTTCAAATTATTAACATGTTAACTTGATTGCATTACTTGCTGTGTTTTTGTCAAATAGTACTGAGGCAATTAAACGAATGAAGTTTAGGTGTAATTTTGTTTTGGGAGTTTAATTTTAAAGGCAATTACCTGAAGTGGGTAATTAAGCGTATGGCAATTAAACGTGGATTTTTGTTTGAAGAATGGAAGAAAAAAACGGGGATTTAAAACTCAAGGTAAAAAACCGTGAAAGGCATTTAAGCGTGGGGTAATTAAACGGGTTATACTGTATATGTAAACAACAACGGTTCTTACCAATTCGTTTGATCGCGCGGCCATTATTAAAAACAATTTAAAATTTGTCGCAAAAATCTTCAAGATGACAATCAGCACAAAGTAAAAATGTCATTTTAAAATAGGTTTAACAATGGTCGAAGCTATTTTAAATTTCGTTTATTTGCGCAAGGTGTAAAATAGGGGTTTTAAGGTAATATTTTATTATAAATACAATTTTAACGAATATTGCTTAAACATTGCTATAAAAATAACACATCCTCTCATTTTCTTTACCAGGTTTTAGCAAAACAACGACTAGTGTCTACCAGATGTCGCTCTTAGCCAATTCAACCACCGCCGAAAACAAATCACAATGCCACCGAAAACGTTAAGCCTATATCCAAAAGCTAACACAAGCCTGCTTTACCAGGCGTCAACAATCCACCCACTAGTCTACACCAGATGTCACCTCATAGTCAATTCTCACACCAGTGGTGCGATTCACTAACTTTTAACGAACCGCCAATCGTAATATTTGTCGACAAATATTTATATTCGCTTGTAGTTACGAATCAGCTGTATTTTTGTAACATCTCTGCCTACAAAATTAAAAAAAAAACAAAAAGCACAAAAGAGAATAAAATAAAAACAAATTAAGTTGTTCTTAACACTCCGTGTTACGCATATTTTTTCATTCAAAATGCATGAAAAAAGCTCTGGCCAGACTCGTGAGCACAAAGTATAACGAGATGAAAAAAGTGACGTATGAAAAATGCCTAAATCATTTGCGAGGGCAGCTTTCGAAGAAAGAGAAAGAAAACGTTTTTTTTAGTGAAGTGACAATGCGTAAAAACAGGCCGCTACTATCATCATATATATTATTTCTAAAGCACTTTTTTTTGTCGGTTGCAAATATCTCCCATACCACCGCATCAAATTTAATGAATGATATCTCATTTTAAAGCTTATTTTTAACACTAATGACGAAAAATAATTAGAAATTGAAAAATTAATATTTTCATTGATAAAGGATTTGTACGGGCAAAAAGTTAACGAAGTATTATCAAAGCATTTAAACATATGTATGTATGTATGTGAATATGTATGATATATATTATGATTTCTAATATTTTTATACTTTTAATAAAATGTATTGAAGTTACTAAAATTTCTATTAATTATTTTTATTTTATGTTACACAAATGACAACTAACGGTGCGAAATATTCGCACGGGTAATCTAGTATATATTATTTCTAAAGCACTTTTTTTTGTCGGTTGCAAATATCTCCCATACCACTGCATCAAATTTAATGAATGATATCTCATTTTAAAGCTTATTTCTAACACTAATGACGAAAAATAATTAGAAATTGAAAAATTAATATTTTCATTGAAAAAAATTATATTTTAAAATGTATTGAAGTTACTAAAATTTCTATTAATTATTTTTATTTTATGTTACACAAATGACAACTAACGGTGCGAAATATTCGCACGGGTAATCTAGTATATATTATTTCTAAAGCACTTTTTTTTGTCGGTTGCAAATATCTCCCATACCACTGCATCAAATTTAATGAATGATATCTCATTTTAAAGCTTATTTCTAACACTAATGACGAAAAATAATTAGAAATTGAAAAATTAATATTTTCATTGAAAAAAATTATATTTTAAAATGTATTGAAGTTACTAAAATTTCTATTAATTATTTTTATTTTATGTTACACAAATGACAACTAACGGTGCGAAATATTCGCACGGGTAATCTAGTATATATTATTTCTAAAGCACTTTTTTTTGTCGGTTGCAAATATCTCCCATACCACTGCATCAAATTTAATGAATGATATCTCATTTTAAAGCTTATTTCAAACACTAATGACGAAAAATAATTAGAAATTGAAAAATTAATATTTTCATTGAAAAAAATTATATTTTAAAATGTATTGAAGTTACTAAAATTTCTATTAATTATTTTCATTTTATGTTACAAAAATGACAACTAACGGTGCGAAATATTCGCACGGGTCATCTAGTCTACACAAATTGCATAATCAAAACAAAAAACGCAAAAAGGCCAGCTTTCGAAGAAAAAGACAGAAAAAAACACAATATTTTCTGTCTCGTGATGCCTCTGTATACTCTGTGCTCGTGAGTAAGACAAAGGCTTTATTTGTGAATTTTAGATATCGGTAGATATAGAGCTTAGAAGGGATTTAGGTATGGTGGAGGGCAGGAAAACAACACTATGAAACGATTATAGGAAAATTCCAAGGAAAAATATGAAATTGGAAAAAAAGTGATCAAGGTAGAAAGCTAAAAACTTCCAGAATAATATAAAGAAAAAAAAGATGGATGTTTGGCGGGCAAAGAAATTTTCTAGAAAAATTCTAAAGAAAAAAGATGGTGAGGCAGGAAAATATTGGAAAATCACAATATTTTGGGAAAATTTTCAGACTTAGCGAGAAAAGAATATATTAAACAACGATTAGATGGAGTAATATACTGCGAGTGAATAGACATTTAACAATTAAAAAAGTATAAGCGAAGTTACTAAAAAAATAAGGTGTGATTCAAATAATAAGATTATTGAGTCCTGGGAGCTATATTATCCTTGAGGATTTTGAAGTGAAAAAAAAACTTGGAGACAAATCTTTAAAATAAAAAAAAAACACAAGCAAACAAAAACGTTAGGATTATAATAAGAATAAAGTTAAAAAAATATCCTTAACAAAAAAATGTTTTTACTTAGCTGGCTGGGGTAAATTCCTTTGAAGATTCCAAACGCAGAAACAAAATAAGTGGAAAGTGTATTGGAGGAATCTAACAAAAAATTCAAAATTCTTTTATAAAAATTATTTATTTACTTCCATCCTAAAAAAAAAAATTTTTTTAAATAACTAATAAATTTTTAATGTTTATGTGGCAAGTGATAGATAATTAAGAAAGGTGAAAAAATATTATTAGAATATCGTAAAAATCCATTTTTTTGTTTTTAGTGAGGTTTTAGTCTTGAGTTTTCTATGTTTTAAGATTAGGATAAATTTTTTTTGTAATAATTTATGTAAACAGTACAGTGAACGATTTTGATTATTGTCGCCTAAAAGTATGTTTTGTTAGTTGTTTTGTTTGATAATCACCCGGAAATAAGATTTGTCATTTCCTAGTTTAAATCATTCTTGTTTGATAATTTTTGTTTTGTTGTCCGAAACACATTTGAGGACAAAATACTAGCCTTAGGGAGCTCCTTCAGATAGGGAACTAATAGATCCGAGAGATTGCACATAATTTTAAAGATTTGATAGAAACCGGAACGAAAAATTTTATTCAAGGGAAAATTGGAAAAAGTTAGAATAAATTTAAGGTTAAACCAAAATAAATCATTTACTGTATTTGTGGTTGAAATTTTGAGTTAATTTTTTATCGTATGATTTGATAAATTTTTTATTGTAATAATATACATATTTGTGGATCATAGGAAGAAGATAAGCGGATGCTTCTATGACATGGCTGGGAGGGCCAAAGGAGACGAACAGCTGTCTCCCAAATTCTTCCTGAGGTCATTCATGCCGAATAGCTAGTTGGAAACCTCGCCAGTCCAAACGGTTCGTAACATAAAATGGGTAATTCCATAGTGTTGAACGTGACAGTCGTACGAATCAAAAATGCAATAACATTTTACACAACAAATCTTTTAACGTTCTGTTTACCCTTAAATTAAAGAACTAAGAATGCACTGTTATCTATGCTAAAGTTTATGGACTCCGTAATATAATATATAATATGGAGGGCGCGATTCTAGGTAAAAGATAATGGCAAAAAGTAGCGGTTCGAACGTGCAAAAAATAGAAGTAGTTTTTGTGGCCATGTAAAAAATGCGTAATTCAGCGAAACCTGGCACAATTTTTTAGTCAAACTACTTTCAGAATTTTACGTAGCAATGTAACATTTAAATGTCTTTGGTTTGATTGAAAACTCTTCTGTATTTTTTTTTAAACCAATTTCTGTGTCGATACGTGACATTTCGAACGTTAAATTTTTTCCGTAATAATTTAACTGAATAATGATTAAACCAAAATAAAAATTTACCGTTAATCCAAATAACATATTTCTCTTCGATAACAGATTACAGACCATTTAAGGAAATTTTTTTGGAATAATTTTTATCAAATATTACCTCTTTTAAGGATGATAATATGATAGAAACCATACAATAAAACATTCTCACAAATAAGAAACTACGTTTGTACAATTTGCGGTCCGCTTGTTCGTCTTAGTGAACAATTTTATAGGGGAATTTATAAAATTAGTAAAATCTAAATATTTCTTTATACAGTACTTTTCGCTTATAGTCCATTCTGCTAAAAAGGCATATAAATTATTTGTTCAAAGGTCCATTTTGCTTGAAGTCCATTTTCGTTTAAAAGCCAAATTTTCTTAGCATGCATTTTTAATTCTTTATGCAAAAATGTTCGCTTATAGTCCACTCTTTTTTCAATATTTTTTTTAATCAACTGGCAACATGTTTTTATTTACCTTTCTGGCAACTTTTTTTTTTAACTATTTGTTTCAATTAAACCAATATTTGGTAATGTTTTAAATAAACTTTTCTTTTGTTTAGAAATAATGGTTTTATTGAAGAAAATAATTTTTATATAGTGCAAAATGTGGAATATTCCAGATCTTACTTAGTTTCCATAAAATGGCTTATAGCCCAAATTTGCTTATAGTCCACAAAAGTTGTGCAACTATAGTAGTGGACTATAAGCGAAAAGTACTGTAGTTTATAGTATGTATTAGAATAGATAAAAAAATTTTTATTCAAAACTAAGTTTTTCAACAATTTGTCTATACTTATGAATGTATATTGGTTTAATGTTTACTTAAAAAATAATTTGGATTATAAAAATGTTGCAATAAAAGTTTTAAATATACAAGTGTCCATATCAAGTAGGGTTGATATTATTTTCTTATGACACTTGTTTTTTTGTTATTTATTTTTGCTTATCAAGCATCAGCAGCGTTTCTAATCCCCGATACAATGATTATGATGTTGTTGTACATTGTATTTTAAAAGTATGTGACAACCATGTCACATTTGAAGTAAATATACAGTTGATTTTATTGCACAGTGGGCATAAATTAGGAAATAATAAAGCGGTAGTTATTAAATGGGGAAGCATTTTGACTACATTATTGCGAAAAGCGTTGGTTTAATAATAAATTTCTAGTTGCCCGAACTGTTTACATTTCCGTAAATGTAATTAAAAAAAAAAAAAAATAATATTAAAAGTATGTTGATTTAAATAGAATGCGATGATTTTTTAAAAGTATGTATTTGAAGAAGGCGATTTACCGGGGGGCGCTTTAAAACCATGTGAGATAAGGCCATGATGGTTTTATTGCTCAATTGAATGGGAGATAAAGCCAAAATGGCCTCATTGCCCAATCATTGAGAGGTAAAGTCATATTTAAAATTTTGCGAAATGAGATATAAAGCCATATTTTTTCAGAATATTGTTATGCACGGTGTAAACATTCTGTTAAAGGAAAAATCCTTAGTTATTATTAATAAAAAATTTTTTATTCTTGTGACGCACGCGGGAAAACTTTATTTAGCGACGGCACCTGCCGCGTCCTACTGGAGGTGAAAACCGGTAAGCACGGCCGCAGGCCGCCACGCAGAAAAACTTTGGTATGCTAAGCCAGATTTCAATACTTAACTTTATGCTATGTTCACATTTGGGTCACGCGTTTAAGCAGCTCGAAAGTGATTAAGCTCTAATCACTTTAAAATCGAGATGATTACCCATACATTGAAGTGATTTGTTAAACACTTCAAATTGACTCGATTAAAACTAAATCACTTCATAAACCACATAGAATCGACTGAACATACCGTAAACTGAGTATAATGTAGAATCGGCAACATGCTCGTGTATAACCGGCGACGATTTCTGCTTAATGTTTTTTTTTTCCTTCAATAATTCAAAAATTTTCACAATTTCATCATTAAGATGATTAAAATAATCTTCTGATAACTTTATAAAAACATTTTTAATACTTTAAATAAATATTAATTTGTTTGTTGTATTTTTTTTTCTTAATCATCTGTAATCTTAATCATTTCAAATGTAATGTGAACGGCTTTGATTAACTTAATCAACATTTTGCTTAAACGCGTTTAAAAACCCAAACGTGAACATAACATTAGTGTATCTGGGAAGACATTTTTTTACAGAATGTTATTATTATTATTATTAATATTATTAGATTTTCTTCCTTCAATGAATGTAAACATTTCGTAAAAGGGAAAATCATTACCTCTTAATTATAAAAATAAGAAAACTATTAATCAATGTAAAATGCAAAAGTTCTTCAAAACTGAAATCAGAGATAAAGCCATTTTCTAATATTGCTAATGTGAGCTAAGGCCATGATGGCTTTTTCTCCCATTCAAATGAAAAAAAGGCTTTATCTCCCTATTGAATGAGAGATAAAGCCATCATGGCCTTATCTCACATGGTATTAAAGCACCCCCTCTTTTTTACGTTGCAAGAGAGCATACATTTATTTAAAAAATTTCAAGTAAATTTGACACATTCGATCCATCTGGATTAGGGCTCATCGTTTCCAGAACTTCTATTGTTTCTATTTCCGTATGCCTATAAAATGTTTCTTTTTTTTACCAAGAATTTTTTGTTAAAATGAATAAAATATTCAGTTCTATCTTTTATCCTCAAATTTGTTCGCGTGAATATTAGAGCAAGATTAAAAGAAAAAGGTATATCCTATAAAAATGTACAGTAATTTTATGTTAATTTCTGCATTTATCATCCTCCTTCCCATTACCTATTTTCCTAGTTCCAAAACAATGCGATGCATTATAAGGGGTTATACCCTGAGTGATGGTCCTCAAAAAATCTATAGTTATTTTTTGTTAAAATATTTCGATTAACAACATTATAGGAATTATTTATTATCAGCCATGTCACAGAGTACAATTCCGTTCGGAAGCGGAATTCATTCCGTATTTTGGTGCTTCAGAAAATGACGAAAACGTGTTTCGGAATGAAACCATTTTTGTTTTCATGAACGGTATGGGAGTTGTCTGTATCTGAAAGGCCATAAAACTATCAAAATACACTTTCCATCAACAAACAAATATGTTTTCTTCAATTCCGAACGGAATTGTACTCTGTGACATGGCCCTATATTTCATATATGTATGTACATATAAGTTTGTCATTCCGTTTGTAATTTCTGCAAAATTGATCTTAGACAATATTTTTTCTCTTATTTATTCCTCGTGGAAACATCTAACATCTACCATCAAACAAAAATGTCCCCCTGTTGAAAGAAAATATTATTTAAAAAAAACCTTTTTTCTACAAAAGAGCCAACATTTTCAAAGAAAACTCAAAAATGTATTTGAAATTCAATTTGTTTAAAAATTAAAAAAAAAATCTTAAACAAAAAAACATTGCATTAAAGGGAAAACTTGACAAATGGTAACGCTGCTTTCAAAACAAACGTCGCACAGAGGGATTTGTCCATACAATGTTTGGCAAAAAATATAAGGAGTGCTCGTAGAATGTTGAAATTTTGCTCTGAGCCTTTGGTTAACTCAGTTAAGAAAAATATAAAGTTTCATCAAAATTCGCCACGCCCTCCACCCACCGCCCATAGAACCCAAACATTTTTTTGGCCCAAAGTTTTTGAAATTTTTCTCTGAGCCTTCATTTAGCTCAATTAAGAAAAATATAAAGTTTAATCAAAATTGGCCACGCCCTCCACCCACCGCCCATAGAACCCACAATGAAATCAGTTAATAAGCCCACATTATTATTGCAATTTATAAGTTCCTTGCACAATTCACTATATGAAACACAAAAGGAACCCATTTTAAAAATTAGTTAGATTTAATAGTTTTCTTAAACTTTTTTTTGGCATATATTAATATTTCAAATAATCATATGGTTTTGTTTTTCTTTTTTTGTTATGTAAAAGTAAAAGCCTAAAAGTATACAAAACCTTTTACTGTAAATATGCATTGCAATTTATTGTAAATATTCACAAAAAATACGTGAGTTTTATCACAAAATTTATAAGTTTGTTCAGCGATCGCAAAAAGTCGCAGAATTTTTTTACATAAAATGAAAGAAATCATTCCAAACTTTAATTTAGTAGTAGTACTAACACGGAGGTAGACCGAGCTAACTTATTTTTTTTCTAATGAAAACTGCAAATGCTAAATTTTTTGGAGTCATTTTGATTTGCTCAGATCTCTTAAAATGTAATTTAAATAATTTTTCTTTCCTATTAAATTTAAAATACTATATTTTAATATGAATGCTCTAAAACTATTCGTAGCTAAACCATATTTATTGTATAAACAACTGAAATGTAGTAAAATTTTCGTCAGTTTTCGTTGTATAATATTTAGATAACTTTACCACACTCTTTTTTATACAAAATTTTATTTTTTTCGAAAACAAATCCTGGTTTTCTACTAATGAAACACTTCTCTACAGAATTGCATCATAAGATTTCTAAAAAATAACTGTAAAAAAATAGACTTTTTGCGTCGTGTTGTCAGTGATGCCACAATAATAATAGAAATTATAACCACTTTTCTAGTGATGGCACTAAAATAATCGAAAGATGTAGAATGGAATAAAATGAGAAAAAAACATCTAATTCATTTCGTTTAATAATTCAATTTGCGAAGATGTTGGAATTTTCCCATAAGAAATACATAGGGCTAAAAGTCAAAATATTACAACATCTTTACAGAATGTTACTATCTCGTTTTGTTCCCTTTAACATTTTTCGATTCTTTTAGTGTCATCACTAGAAAAGTGGCAATAAATTCTGTTATTATTGTGGCATCACTGCCAAAATGGAAGTTGCTTTAAAAGCAGCGTTACCATTTTTCAAGTTTTTCCTTTTTTGCAAGTCTTATTTTGCTAAAATTATTTAACGAAATGAATTAGAAATACATTTTGGTCGAATATATTTCTCTTATTTGTTTTACTTTCGGTTAATAAATGCTCGAATTATAGACAAATAACTATCTTTTTCCCCGAAATAATTATTTTAGCAAAATAGCGCTCATACCATACCAGCTAGAAGGACAGATATTTTTTAATACAGGGAGTATTAAGTGTTGAATATCGGCAATAAATATTGGCATATTTTAATCATAGCTGTTCATTGTAAATTATTTTCTTCTAAATATTGGCTCAAAATTAATTATTTACAATTTGTAACTGTTTTCAAAAATTTAAATATGTTTAATTTATTTAATACTTCTTTAAATTAAATATAAATCAGTTTCAAATAATTTACGATAATGTCTTTCAAATTTAATTTATTCTCTTGGAAGTTAAATTCACTTAATTGCAATTTATATTATTCAAATTAATATTATAAAAATATATTCAAATCAATAGAAAAGCAATATAATAAGTAAGAGTGGTATATTCGGCTATGCCATTTAAATTTCAGTCGAATTGATTTCTCGCACATAACTACACGTTTCTATTTGGAAAACAATGGCAACGAAGTTTTATTACAAAGTGTTTAGAGCCCAGCCCATGGTCTTACATACACTTGCTTCGAGCAATTCAACCTCAAAACAACCTCACAAATTGCACTTTACCATAGCTCAAGGAATATAATATTAACCTGATTACGGTTGGCGTTGGCGTATACGCCAGAGTCGTTTTTTGTGATAGATTAAAGGGTAAATGTTGTGTGTTACTTTTATCTATCACAAAAAACGACTCTGGCGTATACGCCAACGCCAACAGTAATCAGGCTGATTGCTTTTAGATTCTGGCCAGTGAAATGCCATGGAAAAGAACCTTGTGTAAGTTAAGTAGCCAGTAACTGTATAACATCGTTAATTTATCAAATTTTCGAATACGAAGTCGTTTTACTTTTAATGTTTTTATTTAAAAATGGAGCTGCCCTTTTTTTGTCCCACGATTTTATTACATTGTCTTCCTCGTTTTTCAAGGAAAAATTTTAAAAAAATTAATAGAAATTTTTGTATCTATTTAAAATTTTTTTGTTTGAATATTTTTATTGATTTGAATATATTCAGCTTAGAATATTTGAATATACCTAAAAAGAGTTATAGAAAATTTTTGAGAATCGAACTTATTTATTTTTTAAAAGTTCAAATAATTTTTTTTATAGTACATATATTTTAATTAAAAATATCTAAATATATCAGAATTTTATTCGATTTTATATGAATTAATATCACAAACATTTTAACGAAAAATCTAAAACTAAAATTATTTTTATTTTCTTTTATAAAATAAAAATTAAAATTAAAAAAAAGTATTTTAATTTTGTATTTAATTCATATCGTACAGCTATGATTTTTAAAGCACAGCAAGGTTTGAATGTATACCTATATGGTAATGCGTTTATTAAAAGATAAAGTTAGTATAGGTTTGTTAAGTACAAAAAATGGCTTTAACGGCCATTTTCACCAAGTTCGGTTAAAACTAACTTTCAATTTAAGTTCCGGTTACCAATACGTTTTGACAGCTATAACCGATGGTTAATTATAACCGAACTTGGTGAAAATGGCCGTAAGTTGTATGTATAATATAGACATAAGGAACTATAAAAAAACAATTAACACGTAACAAATAAGATTATACAGGGCGACTCCAATAATTTTAATAGATACAATTAATAATTCGATAACCAAAACGTTCTGTAATTGTAAACCATTTAGCACAGGTGAAAAACGTAAATGGAAAAACTGTAATATTTAAAACTTTTTTTCTAATATGCTTCTTATCGTACCACTGTGTTGTGAATAATTTTTTTTTATTTTGATCGACTATAAGCATTGATATCTGTATATTCAAATACCCATACAAATATATCTCAACCCTACACTCCATACATACATACATGTGTAAAAACAAACTTATTTGTTTATTATATTTATTATAAAGTGTACAAGGCATGAATTGTAACAAATTGCCTCCTTAAATGCACAAAAAGAAAAAAAACCTCATTCTCACTTGATATGGGTTTGAAAAAAACAAAAACAAAAGTTGAAGACTAATTTGTTTATGGAAAATCGACGTGAGAAATGAAACACTTGTGTCACAAACACTTGTTGGGCTGTTCATAATAATTTTGTAATAAAACGAGCAGAAATACACTGTCATCTTGATTAACCAATTTTTTTGGTTATATTTATAAAATGTTACAAACGCATTTACAAATTATACCCTAACTTAGTTTACAAAGCAATAGTACTGTAGACCCTCAACCCATTGTAGTAAACAGACCAGAATCTCCTTCGGGAATCGAATCCGCAACGCTTGTACTAGAGTTGTCAACCGATTAAGAATAATTCGATTAATCGATCAAACAAAACCAAACTCTTGTTCGAATAATTTTAAAATGGCGATTTTCGAATAACGAATAAATCGATTATTTAATGTCGATTAATCGAACAATTTTGTTTTTTTTTTAAATAAATTAAATAAAAGAATAGAAATTGATTTCTTCTCATACGTTTTTAGTGATTTTATACAAAATGTACGAGAGCTAAAAAATATTGTAGCCATAGCCCGGACTGTAATTAATCTTAAAATAAAGAATTGATTTACATAAACAAATGATATCATGAAAGTAGAAAAGGTTGTTATTGTATTATTCTTTTTTTAAATTATATATATTTTTACAATTTGCGTAAGTGTCACAATATTACATTGAAAATGATGTAGTGGAAGATAATCCAACGACATCAAAAAATTTCGAACTTGGTCCAATTGAAAAATACATAAAGAAAGACAGCGGTTGCTTTATGGAAGAAACTGTATGCAAAAGTTTAGCTGAAGATGGCAGGTCTGCAAACGCCAAACTAATATCGGATTATAATGGAATTAATTGTTTTACAATGCCTTTAAGTAATACAACCATATGGAGTTAAGATGAAAAGTTGTACGTTTAAAAAAAAGAAGAATTCATAGCAGATTTTAATAAAAATAAAGAAGAAAATGGAAGACTTTCTATATTTATAGATGAATAGTACATTTGTCCATTCTTAAAAATACTTTATTTTTTGTAAAACTAATTTTTAATATTTTTTTATTCGTTATTCTCATCGATTAATCGAATAATTTGATAGATTTAATCGTTTGATCGAACGAACAAAAACAATTATTTGAATTATTCGAACAAAGTTGAAATGCGAATAATTGACAACTCTAGCTTGTACTGATAAACTGGCTTAATACCAACAATTCTACCTTAAAATAATAGAGTTAATGCACATATTCGAAGGCGACTTGCAGAGTCTTAGAAGGTATCAAATAGTCAGCATATTTACGTTTATGTTCGATCAGAAGAAACTGCTCTACAGAATGTAGAAACTAGAATGCAGACACGCAAACGTTGCGGTCGATTTCTATGGTTGAAAGTTACTGAAATGTTCTAAAAAAAGCTCTTAGCTTAACACGGTGGGCTTCGCTAGCCCCGTTAAAATTAAATTAGTAAACGTTTTTTAAAACTGATCTCGCGCATTGATAACGAAGCAATTTGTACAAAATTTTAATAAATTTACAGTTATCATTCTACAGATGCTGCCATGGCGTCCTTTTTAATCTAGCGCACTTTTTGACAGACTTTTTTTCACAGAACTGTCACGAGACGGAAGATTTTGTGTTTTTTTTGTCTCTTTCTAAGAAAGCTGCCCTTTTGCATTTCTCTCATCTCATCATCT
Source organism: Pollenia angustigena (assembly GCA_930367215.1). Classification (NCBI taxonomy): domain Eukaryota; kingdom Metazoa; phylum Arthropoda; class Insecta; order Diptera; family Polleniidae; genus Pollenia; species Pollenia angustigena. The sequence continues at coordinate 17,152,701 of OV884061.1, read as the reverse complement.
TCTATGCCGCAATACAAGTCTAAGTTCATACGGCTCATGTCTTATTGACAAGATTCTTCCTTTTTCTTCTTTGAACATGAATTGGCGTTCAAATGATTCATGCCATGTTGACGACATGTTTTTTATTTTGTATAGTCGTGCGTATGCATGTGTATTTTTTTGATATTGAAAACAATAATAAAACTAAACAACGAATGAAAAAGCAAAGCGTACTGACAGTACATGCACCTGTGTACTCGTTTCTTTTCCCCTCGTCCCTCTCGCCCATAAAGTAGCAATCATGTCAATAAGGCATGAGCCGTATGAACACAAACCAATGAACACGAATTTATTCCCAACAAATGATTCGAAATCAAACGATTTCTCAAACGACAAACGTTTGATAATGATTTGAAAATCATAGCGTTCTCAACAAAAAGGGGAAATTATTTTCAAATTGAAAAATGCCTTTATTTTCAACTTGCTTTCAAACGTAATTCTTAAATGTTTTTCAAATGTGGATTATAATACAATGTGGAATATAAATAAAAATATTTTATTTTTTTAATTAAATTTATTATTTATTTAAATAAACTGTGAGATAAACATTCGGCACCATAGCTAAAAGATGAAATGATGTTCTCTCCGTCCTCTAATTCTTGGAAAGATAAACTACTTGGCTCCTTTTTATTTTGAGGATTGTAGCGCCGCGATCGTTCAACAAACTTTCTCCACTTTCCCGTTTTATTTTCCTATTTTTCGTATTTTTAATCATTGTAATAACTCACAAATAATTTTTATTTTTCACAAGAAATAAGCTGTTCAATTTAAATTAAAATTTATTTTTAATAGTAAAACATAGTAACTAGTAAAAAAATGTAACTTTAATCGCCATTTTTAATGATTACATTTATTTTTCGCTTTAGTATTGCCAAGTTTATTTTTGATTTGAATTTAACATTTGACATCAAATTGAAAAAACATTTGATATCAAATGTTAAATCAAACAATTGAAAAACGTTTGAGAATTGTGTTTGATGTCAAATGATAAAGTCATTTCATATCAAAGGTTTGACTTCGTGTTTGTTGGGTCTAGTTAAGATTTTTTTTGCAAAACCGTTGTAAAAATTAACTTTTAAGTTCGCCACAACACGAGTAAATAATATTTAAGTAAGTAAATAACTATCAAAATGATTTTTGGGAATACAAAATTTTAATTTTAAAAGATTTTGTTATTCGTGCTTAATTCCCAGTTTTGATTCTTGATAAAAACACTTGAAATTTATTGTTGATGGGATAAGCTATGCGCATTTCACTTGTTGCTTAGTTGCTTTTTGTAAGTAAATAACATTAGACAACAAAACAATATTACTAAATACATTTTTTTGCACAAAAAACAGCGTTTATTAACTAATTCATTTGTTTAACTTGGTTTGTGTTTTGTTATTTTTGTTTTGATCACGCCATTTGTGATTATTGTTGCGGCCTGTTTTTACACCTTGCCACTTCACTACCAAAAAAGCTTTCCGTCTCTTTCTTCGAAAGCTGACTTCGCAACTGATTTGGGCCTTTTTCACACGTCACTTTTTATAGTTCTGTTAGTATTCTGTGCTTTTTGTATAGAAAACCAAATTTATAAACTTTTACTTAAACCGTTCGCCATATATAATTGGTTATGTGACACTGTACAACAAAATGGAATTTTTTCAAAATAACAATGTTCTGGCAGCTGGTTCTTGTAGAGGGGACGCTTACATCTGAAACTCATTTCACGGCCTATTTGAAGTTGCATCCTTGTGTAGTTAAAAAAACATTGAAAATCGTGTGATACTTAGGTTTTTGCTATATAGTGTGTCTTCAGAAGACTTATTCAGAACATTCCAAGCAACATTTTGTTGGTATACATTAACCCTCTAATGTTTCTTATTATATTGGTTTCACACCTTAAGTTAAAACCTGGTTTTAATAATAAAATTATTAACAGCTAATGTTGCGTTCGCATTACAAGTTTTATTAAATCAGGATTTAACTCACAGTTTCTCTAATAATTTTGTGCAAATAAAATTAATTTCTCGTAAAAATAAGTAAATTTGTATTATAAATGAATGAAGTGAATGCTTGGAAATCAAACAATTTTATATAAAAAATTAATTTAAGAATATTTTATCGGTTTGACGGTTTTTTTTTTATTATAAATGAATGAAGTGAATGCTTGGAAATCAAACAATTTTATATAAAAAATTAATTTAAGAATATTTTATCGGTTTGACGTTTTTTTTTTTTTAATTTATTTATTTTTATTGAGCGCCATCTTAGCTAAGATTTGGGTGATAATTTCCGACAATACAGTGAAAGGAATTAATAGTGGTTTGCAAAAAAATTTTTAAAAATTGAAAAATACCCCAAAGATTGGCACATGAAGATTAATTGAACAAATGTGAATCTATTCTTTTTAGGCCACCGGTTGGGAAATGTAATAATAATATAAGAAGAAACTGGAAATCGTTTGGTATTAGATCCACGAATAGCATAAGCATCCCAGTGAAACAGACTGTTAGGCTATTAGGAATAGAGTTGGATAAATTTCTATACTTTTACAATCACATAAACCAACAACTAATTAAAGCCAGGAAAGCATTTTTTTGGATAAAAGATTATTCTTTTCAAAATATATATTTACAACCCAGGGTTAAAATTATCATGAACCAGGCCTTAATTGGACCAATTTATCATATGACTGCCAAATATGGTTCAGTATATGCCCTTCGTATATGGAAAAAATACGTATATTCGAAAGGAAATGTCTCAGGTCAAAAGTAGTAACTACAAGAAATATGTATCAAACAAAATCCTCTATGAAAAAGCCGAATTATCTAGATTTGATAACTTTATTATTCACATTATTAGGGATCATATTCTAAACACGAGGAATGCATTGTAAAAACACTTGAAAATGGATTCATTACACCTGAAGCGTTTCCTTTTCTTGATAAACATGGTTTTATTCAAAACGAAGATGGTATCCCTATATTTTACCATATTTATAGAAGATCAAATATAAAAACAGTAAATTGTAATGAACTAACACCTGAAAACTGTCGCTTTGACAAAAGTTTTTACTTGGAGGATAAAAATATTAAACCTAATTTGAATCCTAATAAATATTGGTGGCCTACTCAATAATAATCCTTTGATGTGAGAGACGGACAACCGGATTTGAACTTCGCTTTTGATAAGGACCCAGAATATATACATTTACTTTACAGGTTGTAGGATCAATATTTTGGAACATACAAACGGAATGACAAAGTTATATATGGACAAATCCTGCGTGACGAACGCTACATTCGCACGCGTTTTCTGATTGAAATATAAAAATTTTTTGGTCTTTCAAAAAAGATAGCTTGAACTTATATATAGTATTTAGTGACATTAATATGTACTTACGAATGGCATATATCATAATTTCTTAGCAAGTATTTGTTGCGAAATAATTGATCACAAAGTTTTGTGACGCACGCTACGAAAAGTGGAAGTAACTTCAAAGGTTGAAGTGCGTTTTCCTAATTTTTAGCGAATTTGGCATGATAAAGTATACAAAATCTAATTGCTTAAAGAAAGATGACTATAAGACAATTCTAAACGCACTTATTTGCAGCCAAAAAATGTTGTGATTTTTTGACAAAAGCCGTATAACATTAAGAAATCAGCAGTGGGGTAGGATTTGGTAAAAATTATTGCATTATTGATGATTGAAATACATATTTTTTAATATAAAAATGAAATTATACATCTAGACTTATATTCCATTAAGAAAAATTAATTTGAAAAATTTTTGGTTGGTGGACTGTCTCTGGGATTTGCCCATATACCCTCTTACCTTCGGGTATAAAAAAAGAAAAATTTTTTGGATTTCAGTACTTTAGACATAACTCAGCCATTTATTAACCGATTTGACAGATTTATATACCGATGGCTTTAGGAATAAATTTACCATTTATTTGGTGATAAAACTTGGACTTAGAAAGACCTATGGCTCCCGTAAATGGGTATTTTTTAAAAAAAATTTATATTTTGGTCATAACTTTTTTGTATCTGAACCCAACTGCTATTGAAAACGATGAATATTTTCAATAAAATTGTTGTAAAAATTAACTTATCTTTTTCTTATTTCAGTAGTTTAGGTACAGAAAAGTGGTCCTCAAAGGTATTTGTATTTTTATAAATTTTGAACACGGAGAATTTTCCAAATTTGTTTGTTTTCAATTTCACGTGATTTCGATTTCCAGAACATGCCCGTAAATTAAAAAAGTTCTAAAAATTAACGATAATGGTGTTGGAATAAGTATTTTTTTAGTACTTAAAAAAAATTGGGATTTTATTTTTGTCTTTCTCAGGTGTGGAAAGGGAAAGACTATTGGAAGAGGTAACCATAAAATCATAACAACATGAAAATATACCACTGCTACGAGCCACCCATTATAATTTAGATTTCTACTGTGTATTTATGAGAAAACAGTGACCACAGCGTAAAAACTCTTATTATTTTAGAACTTTTTTTTTTTAACACAACATAATTTTTTGTAAGTCAGTACTGTTAAATATTAGGATATTATGAAAATATGTTTTTAGCAGAGTTTTTCTTAATATCTTGGTTTTTTTGTAGATTGAGCAAAAAAAAAACAGTACAAAAAACTGTACAAAGTGTAAAAAACAGTACATTTGTGTACTGTTTTAGGAGTTGTGCATAAAACAGTACAATTGCAAAAAAGCAGTACATGTACTGCTTAAAACAGTACGTATGGCAACCCTAAATGAAGCTGATATGTTGATTTTGAGAAAATAACCTGTCAATTAGCCTTCAAGATCGATTATTTCCCGTGGAACTACATAAAGCCGATTAGATGGCAACAATTGATTTATTACACGATTAATTACACGTTATGGCTTCTTAGTACGACAATTAAAACAAAGATGCTACTCAAATTTCATTTGGGGTATTCACAAGCTGTCATAAAGTCATATGTCTTAAAATAATAACATGAAAAAATACGACTGTTGTGAACAACCGCTCATAATTTAGTGTACTATTTTGAATTTAAGTTAGCTGGTTTAAACATATTTAAAAAATAAATATTTACCTAAAATCAAAATATTTTTTAATTCTAATCCATGAATATCTTCTACAACATCAGTGAGTGCGGTAATACAACCACGCTTTGGTCTGTTTACAGATCGCCAATCTGGATTCAGACCAAAGCGTGGTTGCATTACCGCACTCACTGATGTTGTAGAAGAAATTCGTGGCAATTTGGATAACAGCAGAATTTCTATATTGGTTCTATTGGATCATTCTAAGACATTCGACAGCGTTCATCATTCCATTCTTTGCATGAAACTGATGAAATTTTTTGGGTTTTCGGCACTTGCAGCTAGTTTGATTCAGTCCTATTTATCTGATAGAAGTCAATCTGTGGTGAATAATGAATTAACTTCTCGTCCGTTAACAGTAACAGTAAATAGAGGGGTTCCACAGGGATCAATTCTTGGACCCTTGTTATACTCAATGTATGCTAATGATCTTCCGCAGCAACTGCGATACTCTTGTGTACAAATGTATGCTGATGATGTTCAGTTATACCATAGTTGCACAAGGGACGTATTACTAACAGGGTTAGATCACATAAATTTTGACTTAAATCAAATATAATTAGTATTGTGGTTATTTTGTTGAACTATTTATGGTTTTTAATCCAAATTTTTAATATTTTTAATTAGGCTTAAGTTCATGAAATTTAATTTTTATTAAATTATTTTTATGAAGAAAGGAATTTTACAACATGAAAATTAATTAAAATTGTTATTGATAATCTTTCATTATTGACGTGGCTCGGGCTCGAACCCTGGCCGGCAGGTTACCATGACATGTTTCGATCGCAACCACTCGATCTCCTCAGATGGAATTGCCGTCTTACACTCGCAGCCATCGACGACTGCTGACGTCACTAGTCAAACATCAATCCTTAAACCAAATTGTATTTTAACATTTGGTAGATCGAAATTTGCTTTTCCTGAATGATTATCCATTTTAATTGATTTTACATGTTTTTTTTTTTCCTTTACTTCTGTTTTTTCGTACTTTCGTCAAGAATTTTTCTTGAAGTCCAAGTACATTCTTTTTTTGTTTTTTTCACTTTGTCTTTCTCTTTTCTGTTGACCTTTTTCAGCACAACTTGAAGGACAAATGTACACATAGAGCTCGTGCCTTAGCTTTAACAATAATTAGTATTGTGGTTATTTTGTTGAACTATTTATGGTTTTTAATCCAAATTTTTAATATTTTTAATTAGGCTTAAGTTCATGAAATTTAATTTTTATTAAATTATTTTTATGAAGAAAGGAATTTTACAACATGAAAATTAATTAAAATTGTTATTGATAATCTTTCATTATTGACGTCAAATCCATCTGAGGAGATCGAGTGGTTGCGATCGAAACATGTCATGGTAACCTGCCGGCCAGGGTTCGAGCCCGAGCCACGTCAATAATGAAAGATTATCAATAACAATTTTAATTAATTTTCATGTTGTAAAATTCCTTTCTTCATAAAAATAATTAAATAAAAATTAAATTTCATGAACTTAAGCCTAATTAAAAATATTAAAAATTTGGATTAAAAACCATAAATAGTTCAACAAAATAACCACAATACTAATTATTGTTAAAGCTAAGGCACGAGCTCTATGTGTACATTTGTCCTTCAAGTTGTGCTGAAAAAGGTCAACAGAAAAGAGAAAGACAAAGTGAAAAAAACAAAAAAAAAAATGTACTTGGACTTCAAGAAAAATTCTTGACGAAAGCACGAAAAAACAGAAGTAAAGGAAAAAAAAAACATGTAAAATCAATTAAAATGGATAATCATTCAGGAAAAGCAAATTTCGATCTACCAAATGTTAAAATACAATTTGGTTTAAGGATTGATGTTTGACTAGTGACGTCAGCAGTCGTCGATGGCTGCGAGTGTAAGACGGCAAATCCATCTGAGGAGATCGAGTGGTTGCGATCGAAACATGTCATGGTAACCTGCCGGCCAGGGTTCGAGCCCGAGCCACGTCAATAATGAAAGATTATCAATAACAATTTTAATTAATTTTCATGTTGAAAATTCCTTTCTTCATAAAAATAATTTAATAAAAATTAAATTTCATGAACTTAAGCCTAATTAAAAATATTAAAAATTTAAATCAAATATTTTTCTGGGCATCAGCTAACGGTTTGAGAATCAACCCGAGTAAATCAAAATGTTTAATTATATCCAAGAAAAGTGTAAGAGTTGAGACTGATGTGAATGTTGTTATTGGTGGCTCAAGAATTGAGATTGTGAATACAGCTAGAAATCTCGGGGTGACGTTTAATAGCACCTTAACATGGACCGATCATATAAATCAGGCCTGTGGTAGAATATATGGTATGCTTCGCGCTTTATGGCCAACACAGCACTTAACACCACTAAATATAAGAGTTCGTCTGGCTAAGGCATATCTTCTACCAACACTATTATATGCATCGGAAATTTTTGGTGCCTGTAACTCCCTCGATGTAAGGAAACTTAACACAACTTACAATAACATTGTCCGTTATACTTATAGCCTAAGGAGGTTTGATAGAATATCATCATATTCTCGGCGGTTTACTAGCATTTCTTTTTTCAACATTTTAAAGTTGAGAAGTTTAATTTTTCTTCACAAAATAATTGTAACAAAAGAACCAGTGTATCTATGTATATGAGCGTTTAAGATTTGCAAGATCGAGAAGGGGAAGATACAATTGCGATACCGCACCCATTTTTCAGAATGTAAATTCTTTATTTCGAGTTGATTCCAGAGACGTATGTCTGGAATCAACTCCCTAATTATTTGCAGTGCACCGACAACGCAATGAAATTTAGGAGATTACTTATTGAGTACCTTAAATAGAACCTTCAACTTAATGTACACATATGTTTTATATTTAATTTTTTAATATATGTATATATTATTATTATTATTTTTTTTTTTTTCTTTAGAAGTATTTACAAGTATTAGTAGGTATTTTCTTTTTATTTTTTCTTCTTTTTTATATATGTACCTTTAAAGAATTTGTCACATGTTATCTTTTGTATATGTAACTTGTCTAATTCTAATACTGTAAATTATAAGATATGTTTGTCTTGTTGTATTAGAAAATCAATGAAAGAAATAAATAAAAAAAAAAAAATAATTTTATTAAACATTTTTTCATTTTTCGAATTTATTCTATGAGTTAAATTTCAGGTCTGTATTTTATAAAGCTTTTTTGTAATAGTTCTATTCTTTTAATTTTTCAGAAATGACTTTATACACTATCAGACTATTATATTGTATTTTCTTTTTACATTTTACCTTAGCCTTCCTTTGGAAAGCAATGAAGTATATTGAATGTACAGAAAAATTTACAATTATAAGACACCAGCAGAATGTAATGCATTTTCTGGCCCGCTACGGCCTTCGTCAGCATTCTTTGTGTCTCACTGGATAGTGTTACTTTATAAATTGAATGTATTTAACTCAACTATTTTAACAATTAGAAACTGGGAATTATTTCCTTGTGAAGGTTACTTTATATTTTATTAAACATTTTTTCATTTTTCGAATTTATTCTATGAGTTAAATTTCAGGTCTGTATTTTATAAAGCTTTTTTGTAATAGTTCTATTCTTTTAATTTTTCAGAAATGACTTTATACACTATCAGACTATTATATTGTATTTTCTTTTTACATTTTACCTTAGCCTTCCTTTGGAAAGCAATGAAGTATATTGAATGTACAGAAAAATTTACAATTATAAGACACCAGCAGAATGTAATGCATTTTCTGGCCCGCTACGGCCTTCGTCAGCATTCTTTGTGTCTCACTGGATAGTGTTACTTTCTAAATTGAATGTATTTAACTCAACTATTTTAACAATTAGAAACTGGGAATTATTTCCTTGTGAAGGTTACTTTATATTTTATTAAACATTTTTTCATTTTTCGAATTTATTCTATGAGTTAAATTTCAGGTCTGTATTTTATAAAGCTTTTTTGTAATAGTTCTATTCTTTTAATTTTTCAGAAATGACTTTATGCACTATCCGACTATTATATTGTATTTTCTTTTTACATTTTACCTTAGCCTTCCTTTGGAAAGCAATGAAGTATATTGAATGTACAGAAAAATTTACAATTATAAGACACCGGCAGAATGTAATGCATTTTCTGGCCCGCTACGGCCTTCGTCAGCATTCTTTGTGTCTCACTGGATAGTGTTACTTTATAAATTGAATGTATTTAACTCAACTATTTTAACAATTAGAAACTGGGAATTATTTCCTTGTGAAGGTTACTTTATATTTTATTAAACATTTTTTCATTTTTCGAATTTATTCTATGAGTTAAATTTCAGGTCTGTATTTTATAAAGCTTTTTTGTAATAGTTATATTCTTTTAATTTTTCAGAAATGACTTTATGCACTATCCGACTATTATATTGTATTTTCTTTTTACATTTTACCTTAGCCTTCCTTTGGAAAGCAATGAAGTATATTGAATGTACAGAAAAATTTACAATTATAAGACACCAGCAGAATGTAATGCATTTTCTGGCCCGCTGCGGCCTTCGTCAGCATTCTTTGTGTCTCACTGGATAGTGTTACTTTCTAAATTGAATGTATTTAACTCAACTATTTTAACAATTAGAAACTGGGAATTATTTCCTTGTGAAGGTTACTTTATATTTTATTAAACATTTTTTCATTTTTCGAATTTATTCTATGAGTTAAATTTCAGGTCTGTATTTTATAAAGCTTTTTTGTAATAGTTCTATTCTTTTAATTTTTCAGAAATGACTTTATACACTATCAGACTATTATATTGTATTTTCTTTTTACATTTTACCTTAGCCTTCCTTTGGAAAGCAATGAAGTATATTGAATGTACAGAAAAATTTACAATTATAAGACACCAGCAGAATGTAATGCATTTTCTGGCCCGCTACGGCCTTCGTCAGCATTCTTTGTGTCTCACTGGATAGTGTTACTTTATAAATTGAATGTATTTAACTCAACTATTTTAACAATTAGAAACTGGGAATTATTTCCTTGTGAAGGTTACTTTATATTTTATTAAACATTTTTTCATTTTTCGAATTTATTCTATGAGTTAAATTTCAGGTCTGTATTTTATAAAGCTTTTTTGTAATAGTTCTATTCTTTTAATTTTTCAGAAATGACTTTATACACTATCAGACTATTATATTGTATTTTCTTTTTACATTTTACCTTAGCCTTCCTTTGGAAAGCCATGAAGTATATTGAATGTACAGAAAAATTTACAATTATAAGACACCAGCAGAATGTAATGCATTTTCTGGCCCGCTGCGGCCTTCGTCAGCATTCTTTGTGTCTCACTGGATAGTGTTACTTTATAAATTGAATGTATTTAACTCAACTATTTTAACAATTAGAAACTGGGAATTATTTCCTTGTGAAGGTTACTTTATATTTTATTAAACATTTTTTCATTTTTCGAATTTATTAAATAAGAGCTTTCCTGACTATTTTCCATTTTTCAGACGCAAACCACAAATAAATTTTATTTCGTTTATTTAAGGAGCATATAGACGACATGTTTTTGTCATCTGACATGTCAAATTTCCCACTGCAAAACACATACATGTCGTGTGTTACCTTTTTAACTTTGCTTCTGTAAAAGTCAGACGCAAAGTCATCTGACAAAATTTCAATTAAGGCGCCCGTACACGACATGTATTTGTCATATGACTTGTCAAATTTTCAAGTCACATGTAATTGTTCATGTCTGTCAAAATTGCTGTTTTACATAAGGTTTATAATATTCGGTCACAAACGTACATGTAATTTGCTTCTGACATTGTCTCTGTTTTTTTTCGCATTGTTATTGCAGAAACCAAAGTAGTTCTCGGTTTCAAAATAGCTTGCTGCCGCCACGAAAATATTTATTTGCGCCGTAAAATAATATAGCCATCTTAAAATTTTTTCTTTTATTTTAAAGATAATAATTTAGAATTTTATAATTATGTATATATTTACATAAATTCTATTCAATGGTGAGATGAGCATACATGTCTTGGTATTGTAAAATATTTACTTCAGCCGGCTAATGATTCCTTCAATAGTTGACGCCGCTGCCAGTTTCTTTCCGGCTTAGATTTCTGATGTCAGATGGTTTGTCAGAAGAAAATAGAGCACGCTCTAATTGAAATTTTGTCAGATGACTTTTACAGAAGCAAAGTTAAAAAGGTAACACACGACATGTATGTGATTTGCAGTGGGAAATTTGACATGTCAGATGACAAAAACATGTCGTCTATATGCTCCTTTAGAGCGTGCTCTATTTTCTTCTGACAAACCATCTGACATCAGAAATCTATGCCGGGAAGAAACTGGCAGCGGCGTCAACTATTGACGGAATCATTAGCCGGCTGAAGTTAATATTTTACAATACCAAGATGTGTATGCTCATCTCACCATTGAATAGAATTTATGTAAATATAAACATAAAAACCGTTTAATTATAAAATTCTAAATTGGTATCTTTAAAATAAAAGAAAAAATGTTAAGATGGCTAAATTATTTTACGGCGCAAATAAATATTTTCGTGGCGGCAGCAAGCTATTTTGAAACCGAGAACTACTTTGGTTTCTGCAATAACAATGCGAAAAAAAACAGAGACAATGTCAGAAGCAAATTACATGTACGTTTGTGACCGAATATTATAAACCTTATGTAAAACAGCAATTTTGACAGACATGAACAATTACATGTGACTTGAAAATTTGACATGTCAGATGACAAATACATGTCGTGTACGGGCGCCTTTACCAAACATCAGAGTCCTAAGGCGATCTAATTTTACGCCGCAAGTGTTTTGTTGCAAAAATTGCTAGCCGCAGGTTAAATTCGGATGTTTCCCGCTTAAACCTATGCCATCAACGGCGACGGCTCAAAATCATATCCGCTCGGCTAAGCCAGTCAGCGCAAGTCTCTTCTGATTAATTACGACAGCACAATAAACATAGCAAGCAAAGTTTTATTAATCTAAGACACTTTTTGTTTACAAAGCAACAACAATATTTTTAAACCATTGTAAAATGTTATAACATTATGACAATACAACACGATAGCACACCTTGTGAATACCCCAAATATATAGTGCAATTTGTATGCGTAACAAATTTCAGCTGGCATTATGATGTTACCTTTGTACTCGACACTTATAAAAACCTTAATTTTTAACCGCGTACCTACATACACGAACACGTTTACAAATTGACGGCTAAAATCAAACTGAGACAGTTTAAGCCGTACGAGTAAAACTGTGTAAAAAGAACGAAACCAGCTTAAGGGCTTTGGAAAAAAGTATTACAATTGTGAGTGCCCCGGCAGGCCAGCTGGTAGTTAGTAAGTCTATCAGTGCGGGGGTTGCGGGTTCGATTCCCGCCAGAGACTCTGGTCTTATGTAGACAAGCGTAAAGCTTCGCGGGGTTAGCTCAGGGTTGTTCTTTATCACTATGAAGCTCATTTTTACCGAAATCTTGATTAAAATCTGAATTTAACGATGGAACTCTCTTTGGTTGGGAAAAGTAAGCATTTTTTGGATCAATAATATATAAAATGGTATAATTTTTCTTGACTGAATTTAGAGCTTTCTTTTATTCTTTTATAAAATACCCAAGACAGAAAAATACACCAAATTCTGGTAATCAGCCACAAAGTGGCAACACTGGTCAATAATAATAATTATCAAAAAATTCTAAATAATTTCACGTTGTAAAATTCCTTTCTCAATTAAAAAATATAAATATCAAAAATTTAAAAAAAAAAAAAAAATATTTATGAAAAAAAAGGAAAATTCCCACATTCTTTTTTTAAAAAATATTTAAATAAATTCAACCTGGGTTCAAGCCTCAGCTCAGCCAAGAAAATTATTAATAAATTTTAATAAAATTTCATGTTGTAAAAATTTCTTCTTAAGTGAAAATAATTTAATGAAAATTAAAAATATCAAAAATCAAAAATATTTAATATTATAATAATTAATTGTATATATGTACGTGTTTCAATTTGTTTTGAACATTATAAACATACACAACACACATTTTTTTTAACACTTAAAGTCGATCTTTTAAATTCCTATTTACAAGGTGGTTTAATTTTTTCAACTTCTAGCGGCATTCGGGTAAATTTGATGGTAAATTCCTTGTTTCCTTTTTTTTATTTTTAGCTTTAAATTAAAGTCGAATCCTTATTGTATTGTGTAAATGTATGCATGTGTTGCGTAACAAATGAGGGAGGGTGTGTATTTCATTTTCAAACTGAAAAAAGAAAAGGTAATTTTTGTTCAAATGCCACTGCGCATTTGAGGGTTGCACAGTGAGACTTGTTTGAATAAAAACCGTTTCTAGACAATTTTGATCTCTTCACGAAGGAAAAATCCGTTGATGGAATTAAGTATTACATACCTTCTTTAAATAATAAAACCCCGATTTACTTACTAGTGTAACGACATAATTCCGCTTTTGTAAGCATTTACAGAAATCTAGGGACTTTAATTATAAATAAGGGATTTAAAAAAGTGGTTACACAATGGTGGCAATAAGTGGGTTTTTTAAAGAAATTTCGCTGGACAAAAATCCCGGGAAATTTATGCGGGAAATTCCCAGGCGTTTTTTATTTATGGCAACTTCAATGCTGATATATTGTAAATAAGTTATGCCAAGAAATATATGTAAAAATAAAGTTTTTTCGGAATAGATCCTGAAAATGTGTAAATGCTTTTTTTGTAAGAGATGATGACAAACGTGAAAAATTAATAAGACTTTTTGAGTGTTTGCAATTCTCATTCACTCTGAAGTTTTGTTTGCTAATAACTTTGAAAACATTTAAGAAAATTTTAAATGTAGGAAAGAAAGCGCAAATTCGATTCAAAGAAAATAATTTTCTTTAAAAAGGAAATAAAAAGATTTTGAAGGAAGTGGTTAGAAAACTGAAAGTGTCCAGAGATTATATCATGTTTTTTTTTTTTTTTTTTTAAAGGAAACGTGTTTTCTCATTAACAAGACTCTTCTTGATTGAAATTAGAATTAGGCTGTCAAACGATTCTGTAAATGCTTATTCTGTACTCAAACCCTATTTTGAAATTTTTTGTTTCAATAATTTAACATGGCTATCACTTGGAAAATACCATTGAAACATTCACCAATTTGATCCATCAAGCAGCATTTATAGCTACTCCACAGTAGCAGCAGCAAATAAATGGTAATAATTTTCGTCTATCGACTGAAATTAGAGAGCTTATTGCAAATAGGAGACGATTAAGGAGAATATATCAAAGCACTAGAAGCATATTAGATAAAAAAAATTTTAACAGAGCATCTCAACAACTAAAAAAGCGCATAAAATATTATAAAAACGAATTATTAAGCAATTATTTAAAAAATTTGGATGCGGTAACTAATGATAATGAGCATAAACTGTGGAGTGCAACTTAATATTTAAAACGTCCAATAAAAAGTAACATCCCAATAAAAAAATTTAAGCGGTGAGTGGTGTAGAACAGACATCAGCAAGGCCAATGCTTTTAAGGAACACTTAGAAACAACATTTAACCCATTTATTTTAAACAATCCCATTGTAAGAGCTGATATTGAGAACTTTTTAGATGTTTTTTGTCAAATGGATCGCCCTATTAAACCAATATCCCCAGCCGAAGTAGGAAAAGCAATTGATAACTTGAATAATAACAAAACTCCTGGCTACGATAGTATCGATTCCAAGGTTTTAACATCTTTGCCAAAAAAAGGAATTGGTTTTCTCACAACAATTTACAATTCTATATTAACCCCGGGTCTCCACGTAGCAATATTTATTGCGGCAAACGTCAAATTTGATTGCTCCATAAAATTTTGCGACGTATAGACCGCATATTGCCATGAGTGGCAATCCATTGCGCAATGATTGCTCTTCTTATTGCTTGAGCAATTATTGCTTAGCAATCTGCTGTCAAATCAGTTGTAATTTATCTGACATTTCATTTCTTTGTACGGTTGGCTATTTATTAGTGTGTTTATATATTAAAAAAGCAAGTGAAAAAATACTTCAACAAAATACAGAAAAAGATTTTATATATTATATTTTTAAATAAACGTCAATATCAACAAAAGCAAACGACGAATTTGTTTTTTTTTTTTGTATATTTTTATTTGCTCAATAGAACAATACAAGTTTTAGGTTTTTTTCATACGCAAATAAACAAAAAAGCAATACAAAACACAGCTACGACAATTACAATTAATTATTTTATTGATTTAATTAATTAATTTGAAAAAGAAAGAAAAAACAATCACTTCAAAACACAACATAAAACATTTGCTATAAATACAGCCACAAAACTTTATACAACTACTTGAGGTGAAAATTGCAAATTTATGGCAAAGCAATAACAAGTGTTCTCCAGCAATATAATCAGCAATCATTGCTCCATTGTTCTGCCGACGTTATTGCTTGTACTAAGCAATAAAAATTGCTACGTGGAGACCCAGCGTAAGGCTAAACCATTTTCCATCGCAATGGAAATATGCAAAAATAATCATGGTTGTAAAACCTGGCAAACCCGAAAATAATGTTGCATCCAATAGACCAATCAGTTTGTTGTCAAGTTTTTCAAACATTTTTGAAAGGCTCTTTTTAAAGAGATTAATGCCAATCTTAGAAAAACAAAATATTATACCTGATTATCAGATCGGGTTAAGGCATAAACATGGAACACCAGAGCAGTGTCATAGGATTGTCAATAGCATTTCATACGCCTTAGAAAGAAAATTGTCTTGTTGTGCTGTATTTTTAGATGTTCAACATGCTTTTGACAGAGTCTGGCACAGTGGACTCCTGTATAAATTGAAAAACCTCATCCCAGCCCCATTTTATTTGGTACTAAAGACATATATTCAAGACATATCCTTTTTTGTGAGCATAAATGAAAATTATTCAAGTTTTGGTTGTATTAACGCGGGTATTCCACAAGGTAGTGTCCTGGGACCAGTTTTGTACACAATTTCTACAGCAGATATGCCAACAGTTGAAAATATTACTACTGCTACGTATGCAGACGATACTGCTTTATTAGCATCAAACGAATCACCGTTAATAGCTTCCGAGATGCTACAAAATCAATTGAATCTTCTTCAAAATTGGCTTCAAAAATGGAATACTAAAGTTAATAACACAAAGTCTGTTCATGCAACATTTACGCTAAGAAAAAATGATTGCTTGCCTGCTTATTTAAATGGCACAGCTATACCGAGCTGCAACACTGTAAAATATTTAGGCCTACATCTTGATCGAAGACTTACTTCACAGAAAAACGTAAAAAACGGTTTTGATCACCAAAATAATTGAAATAAGCAAAAGCTTGTTTAATTTTGCACCTATCACCGAAATGATTATACCAATTACTCAAATTTGCAAAAATTGCAAAACAAGGATTCTTTTCCAATTAAAAAGTTTTTACATTTTAATTACAAAAATAATTGAAAAAATTATTAATATTTGTATTTGTATTTATTAAATATGATTTTCTAACACAACAAGACATAATATCTTATAAATTACAGTATTAAACAATATTTTAATTGAATGAATTAACAAATTAATTAAAAAAAAAATCAATATTTTAATTGAATGAATTACTAACGTAATTGATTACAATACAGAAAATTAATTATTTTAATAATTGTATTGATTAAAACAGTGATTGAATTTTTGCATTAAATCGATTAAATTTTTAGTTTAATAAATTAAACAGTGTATTTGAAATACAATCTAAATTCAATTACGCAAATTATTCAATCAAACAAATTGTTAATTCCCTGAAAATAATAGGACCAGCCCAAACACGCGTGTAAAGAGTAGTCCACAAGGGACCAGGACTAGTCCAAAAGTAACCCAAACGTATGGAAAAAACCTGGTCTATTTAACATTACGATGTCCTAGGAGAGGACCATATAACCCACCTTTGGACCACTAAGGAGCAGTTTTAAAACTACTCCATGGTATACTCAAGAGGATTAGTTTTGAATTCGTTTAAAAAAAAGCATGTCGTTAAAAAACGAAGACATGTCGTCTCACTACAAACACTTTTTAACAATGACATGGTCCATGCTTGCATTGCATCGGACGAGTCCATGGAGTAGTCCATTTTATTAAAATGGATCAGGTGGTCCAATTTTATTTGCAGGGTTGAATTAGTTTGTTAAATCAATTCAGTTGATGGTTAAATGAAGCAAAATAATAATATTTAAAATATATGTTTTATTTAAATATGGTTTAAAAATAACTTGTTTTATTTGTTTAATTGTCATAGCGCATGCTTAATTGTACAAATTTTGGAAGATTTTTTTGACAGAGGAATTTCATACATACAACTTTGTATAAAATTGTAGAATAACTCTGATTCTCCAGGGTATTCAAGATTTGTTGTGTAATTTGGCTGTACTTTTCAAGAATTCAAGAAACAAAGAAAATAAGCACCAAATTTCGATTGCGACCATAACCACCGTCAACACTGTGGTCAGCCACAAGGCGATTTTTTATTTTACGCATAATATACATATGTATGTAGGCTCATTATTGACATTGTTGGTGGTCATAATTGTAATTCGTCTATAACAAATTTCAGTTAATTTTTTACTTGTTGATAGTTTTTTTTGCACGCGACGCTTATTGTTCTTTTTGATGACAAAATCATGTGTGTATGTACATGTAAGGGCAACTGTTGATGAGGGAGGAAAGCAACAAGGAGAAAGCAACAAAGTGTTCAATTCAAACAACCGAGTTGATTGATTCAATTAAACTTATAATTAAAATTAAGCTTAAAATCAAGTAAAATTGTAATATTTTTTTTTAATTCAATCAATTAAGAAAGTAATCAAATTTATTTTAAAATTCAAAAATCACTATTAATTGAAAAAAAAACTGGCAAAAATTTTTTCTGTGTTGGAAAGAGCATGTCAAAAAGAAACGTGAGCAACTTAAATTAAAAACAAGAAAAATGTTTTGGTTATTGGGCCCAAGATCAAGCTTAAGCTTGGAAAATAAGGTTATGTTATACAAAACAATACTAAAACCTATATGGACGTACGGCATCCAACTTTGAGGAACTGTAGTAATTCGAACGTTGAGATATTACAGAGATACCAGGCAAAAACTCAGACTTTTAACAAATGCGCCATGGCTTATAAGTAGAGTTTTTTTTCCCGGAGTTTTTCGATTCCCTCGATATTTCGATTCCCTCGATATATATATATATATATATATATATATATATATATATATATATATATATATATATATATATGTTCCTTTAACTCCCACTGGAGCATAGCCATAATCTTTATAATATTTAATGCATTGATTAATTTTTTAAAAATTGTTATTTGTTTTTGTTCATTGAAAAGAAATACTTTAATGGCTAGTTATCACATTTACTTTAAGAAAAATACGGGAGTATCCTCCTGTTCAAATAGACAATGCCGGTAGCATTATTCATATTCTTCATCGCTTAAAATCTTTAAACTTGATTTAACGAAAAAGCGAGCCTACTAGCTAGAAATTTGCTTAGTCCTCGTCCAGATCTGCAATTTTTTTTTATGAAAACTTGGTTGTAAGAAAAGCTTGTTTGGCATTTAATGTGCCATTATTTGCTACAAATTTAGTCAGTTAGAACGTCCAGAGTTGACAACACTACAGCCATTTTTCTACTTTTTTCTGCTTTCGCTTGAAATATCAAAATGAAAATATACATGTGCTTTTTGGAGCAACGAAGTGGAATTCGCCTACAATATTTTGTCAGGTGACGTCTCTTTGAATGTAGAACAAGATTGCATCAAAAACTCAATTTCAAACAAATTGGCATATACGATAATTTCGCTGAAAGGGGTCGACTGGTTAAGGCAAACTAAAAAGATGAACACTATTGATCACACAAGAACACATTTTTTAGTTGGGAAGCAGGGTTTTTCAATTCTCAGAGAAAGAACAATATGTTAAGTCTAATAAGAGCCTGATATACATACGTAAAATTTTAAATGTATTTCCCAAAATAGCCCACTGTATTATGGTTGATTGTAGCTTAAATTTTTTATGGCCAACTGCTGCAGTGCTGCCAGTTCTTTACAACCAAAAACTTTATGGCAAAAAATTGTCGTAATTCTGGCTAGAGAGGATATTATTACAAATATGCAAAAAATATTAAACATAAAAATAATAAAACTAGTTATTCGCAATTAAGAAAAATTTCCTTAAGAAATTTAGAAATAGAAATGCAAATTTTTAAAAGAACTGGTTTTTTCATTATCATGAACAAGTTGTTACATGCAGATATGATAAAGATAAAAGCACATTGTTGTTTAAATTCATATACCCAGAATTTATGATTTAATGTTAATCATAAATCCACCTTAAAATTGTTAGTAAATTTAGCAAAATTGGCGAATAAAATGGTAACGCCGAAAAGCACATTATATGTTTACAGAACACGCGCCCTTCATTACATTCTCAAAAAAATAAATAAAATAAAGGTTTTCAATATGAGGGTAACCCCTTGTTAAGAACGCGTGCTAGATATCATTTGGAAGTTTTATTGATGCTGTTTGGTTGTATAGCTTTTCATAGTGCATAGTTATTTGAAAGTAATATTTCCGTATCCGGTATGAAATATGTTGCGCGTGTTGCCAGGCAATTCGTGCGTAGAAAGATATTGCTAGATTTGCTTTTGCAACGGAAACTCTCACTCCATTTCTCTAAATGCATTCAGACACACATTAACGTTTTTCTGTTCTACCGGTGTTAAAATTACGTTATTATTCCTGCCCAAATTTCTTCTTTCTTTTTTATTTGGTTTGCTTTGGCAAAAAGATTTTTATTAAAAAACACACGGAGACAGAACAAATTCGTTTAAAAAAAATAAGTTTTTTTTTGTAGAAACTGTAAAAAAAAAATTTTGCATTAAAACGAAGGAAAACTTGAATGATTTTTATTTACACCACCAAGAAATTGCCAAAGACTAAGGAAGCCAATCGGGAATGGTTTTAAAAATTCCCGTATATTTTTTCTTTGATGAAAACTGCGTATCAACCAGCAACCTTTAACGACGATTGCCACAAGGGCATAATGACGCTATAAACCGGCAGCATAACTTGCCATATCGACCCCTTTCAGCAAAGTTATCGTATGTGCGAATTTGTTTGAAATTGAGTTTTTGATGCAATCTTGTTCTACATTCAAAGAGACGTCACCTGACAAAATATTGTAGGCGAATTTCACTTCGTTGCTCCAAAAATTTAATGTATATTTTCATTTTGATATTGCAAGCGAAAGCAGAGAAAAGTAGAAAAATGGCTGTCCTGTAAAATTTGGTTTTTGTAACATACGATAATTTCGTGCAAAGGGGTACAACACAATCGTAGTATTGAAGACCAAGTACGACCAAATGTAAGCACGCAGCGGTGAACTTAAATGCTTGACATAATCGTGCGACTCAAAAACTTTTTTCTTTGCGATAACAGAACATTGAACGTAAAATTCCTGGTATTTTCGCCGACTTGTACGATCTATTCATGAATAATTGTGTCCAACGAATTCACTCCTATCAGCCCTTTCGCGGCAAACATTTGAACGATGTCGAATTCCATAAATAAAAGTACTGAATGTACTTTCATTTCAAATAAAAAAAAAACATTTTCATAATTAGTCCACATGACCCCCAAAATAATATGAAATAACCCCCCAAAGATAAATTGAACAGCCGACGTATTCAGACGTATCTTTATATGAGCTCGGCAGTTTTTTTAGTGGCAATATTATACTTAAAAACTTGCCCAAAACATAAATACTTAGTAATGACTAGGGAAGAGTTTTTCATGCACTAAAAAATAAAAAAAATTAGCACTAAAAAAATAAAAAATATGCACTAAAAACTTGAAAAATTTCCATACAAAATCGTTTTTCAATTTTACCAAAAAAATAAAAAATTAAGTTTATTCTTAATCACATATCTTTAAAAATAACTTCAATAACTAATTAAATTTTGTTTGTTTAAATAAAAAAAAAAACACTGTTTTATTAAAAGTAAAACTCTGTCTTGTACTTGAAGAATGCCAATGCATTTTAAAAAATTTATTTTCAGATCCCACTTGATTCCAAATCAGATCAAAAATATTTGATATTAATTTTATTTTTTGAAATCTTTATTTTTTTGCAAATCGTTTGGGATTTTTTTTTTTGAATTTGTCGGGTTATTCTTCCTTCCAAATATTTCAAAAGCCAATCGATGCCATTTTAAAGCAAATTTAATGATTCGGAAAGATTGCTGTAGTGCGATGCACTAACTTTTATAACGATAATCGAATCGTTAAAATAAATATAACGAAAATTTATCGAATATGCTATTCAGTGAAATTTTTAACGATATTCGCTTTCGTTTAAAGTCAGCTGTTACTTTAAGCAATTTTTTTTTGGCTTTATTTTAGCGACAATAATTTAAGGGCATAATAAACCTCACAAATGGCTTGGCAAACATGTCAAAATTTTACGTTTTTACAAACATTTTGTATTGTTAATTGGGGTGTTTGCTGTTTGGACAAAAATTTGAAGCAATGTTTAAAGAAATATTAAAAATTTTTAATATATGGCAGACATGTTGCCTATTTGTCAAACTTTTTGTGGCGTCTAATGCTAAATGTATTCAATTTAATTAATTTTTAATATTAAATTCAATTTTTTAGTAGTATTGCTTGCACAAAACAGCTCGTTGTTTAAAAACTGTTTACTTTAAATTTTTTGCCTTTATTTAATAATTTCTTTTCCGTTTTAAGCTAAAAGTAACAAAATTTCCGCAGCACTATTGGCATCTGCATTCATTGAAAACAAAACAAAAATTAAAATTAATGTTTGAACGGAGAATATTTGTGTTGTTTATTGGCAAACCCCAAACGGAAATAATGTGTGTGTTTGCCAAGCATTTTGTGTGGTTTATTATGCCCTTTAGGTTGTATTTATTTAATCGATAAAATGTATATTTTGTTTAAAATAGCTTACATTCATACAAATATATATTCATATGTATACGTATCAACAAAAACAAAATCCTAAATTTAAAATTTACAAAAAAAGCAAATTAAGAACAAAAACAAAATTGTTAATGTAAAATTCACAAAACCAAATAAAAAACCACAAATTATCCCTTCGTCTTACTTATGACTCATAAGTTATGAGTCTGGCCAGACCTTTTTCAACGCATTTTGAATGAAGAAACATGTATAACACGGTTGGTTAAGAACAATTTCATTTGTTTTTTTATTCTCTTTTGTGCTTTTCGTTTTTTTTTTAAATTTTTAAGACAGAGATGTTACAAAAATACAGCTGTTTACTGTCGTTAAAAAAAGTTACAGAATCACACTATCGTTACCATAGTTGCCATAGTTGGTAACATTCTACCAAAATTGGTAATTTTTTTAGGGTTGGTAACTTGGTAACTTTGTTTTTGTTTTGGTAACTTTATTAAGGCTTTACAAACTATCAAATTATTGCTTTTCATTCATCATTTTTCCTCATTTCTCAACACTGAGAAAAAAAATCAGGATGAAACAACTGACGTATCAGATCGTAAATGCTTGGTATTGGTCATGAGGTACTTCGACAGAATTTCTAAATCAATCAAGGACAGATTTTTATCTTTACTGGAATTGGTTCAAGCTGACGCCAAATCCATATACGAACAATCAAAGCATTTTTTTGACAAGAATAATATTCCCATAGAAAACCTAATTGGTATGGCAACGGACGGAGCGAAACATAAACGCGACACAGATTTCTTCTATATAAAATGTACATGCCATTGATTGTATTTGTGTTCAAGCTATGCATGCAAAAAACTGCCACTGGATGTTGAAAATCTATGCAGAAAGGTTTACAATTTTTTCGCGCATAGTTCTGAAAGAAGCCATGAACTTAAAGAATTTGAAGAGTATTGTAACTCTGAGCCGCACAAAATGCTAGGACTTTCCGCCAGATTTCTTGCGTTTTGCTTGCGATCTGCCATTGTTTCTTACAAAAACACAAATGTTAAGCGTTGTTCGATTGTCTACTTAAATATAAACACACTACATACTAGAATAAGGCTAAATTCGAAACACTTGTATACTCTTTTTTATATAAAACTTTTATTTGGCGATTTTTGGCGAATTTTTTTTACCAAAAATTTAAGAAAATACATTTTTGGCGATTTTTAGTATGCTATTTGGCGATGAAGGTGAAAAAAAATCTGACAGCCCTGCTGTCTACTCATAATACAAAATATACCCTACAAGAAATTAATGAGCGAGTAGTCACATTTTTCATTTTGGTGTTAAGAAAATGATAGAAAGAAATGACCTAAATAAAGTTTTCTGTCACATTCGGTCATTTCTTTCTATCATTTTCTTAACACCAAAATGAAAAATGTGACTACTCGCTCATTCATTTCTTGTAGGGTATATTCGATAGTCGATGTTCGATAGCCAGCGAAAATCGTTTGTCGAATGTAACTCATAATAGTAGCCATGATCATGTTTCCCAATTTCCCTAGAAACTATACAGAAATTCGTTTAACAACCTTCTAAACATACGTGTGCTCTTATATCTGCATAAAATCATTTATTCCGAAACGCCGCAATCCGCCTGTTTACGGTTGGCGTTAGCATATACGCCAGAGTGGTTTTTTGTAGTAGATTAAAGAGTAAAGGTTGTGTATTACTTTAATCTACTACAAAAAACGACTCAGGCGTATACGCCAACACCAACCGTAATCAGGCTGAATATCTTATTGATAAAATCAGGTTTTCCAGATCAGCCACCTTTCTCTTTTGTTTGAATGATAATTCTTCATACATGCTGCGAGTCCCTGGAATATTCTTTTTCAAACACAACAACTTAATAGCAACGCAAATAGCTTTAAGAAAAATTTATGTAATTATTTTTCACAATCGGAAATCATAAATACATACATATGTATTATTATATCTATAAACAATTAATAGTAAATTTTGTGTTAATATGTCTTCTTATCTATATAATAAAAATAAAATGTTGTGTGTTGCTGATCGCATAGCTTGAGAACGGCTTGACCGATTTTTTCTTTAAAATGATCGCCATGGTCCAACTTAGGTATGTACCCTCCCACTTTTACGCCCACTTTTTTCGATTTACCTCAAATCAGAAAACGGCTCCGTGGATTTGACTAATTTTTTTCCAAATGTTCGTATTAATCCCTTTTAAGTTTTCATCGAAAGAAAAATTAACTACGCCCACTTTTTCTATTTATTTGACCGATTTGGAAGATTTTTCTTTAAAATGATCGCCATGGTCCAACTTAGGTTTTACGGAAAAAAAATATTGCAACGCCCACTTGTACGTCCATTTTTTTCGATTTTTCTAAAATCAGAAAACAGCTCCATCGATTTGACTAATTTTTTTTTCCAAATGTTCGTATTAATTTTAAGTTTTCATCGAAAGAAACATTTACCACGCCTACTTTTACGCAAACTTTTTCTATTTATTTGACCGATATGGAAGATTTTTTCTTTAAAATGATCGGCATGGTCCAACTTAGGTTTTTACGGAAAGAAAATATTGCCCCGTCCACTTTTACGCCCACTTTTTTTGATTTATCTTAAATCAGAAAACGGCTGCATCGATCATCAGTAATCAGCTACCGAGCGAAGCCGGGGCGGCCAGCTAGTTGATAATAGTTTCTTGTACTCTAGTTGTACAGGACTTGAACATACAAAAAAAAAAAAATCTTGGGCATTTTTTTATATCGTCGGCTTAATATGAAAACCTGCTAAATCCACTTTTTAAGCTAATTGAGATTTTGATGCCGTGCGGTAGAGAAAGATATGCCTCGTCGACCAGCATGTAGTTTTTCTTCAATTTGAGTCTTGAAGTTTGTAAAATTAACAATATTTTTGGTTTAATTCTCAAGCAGCACATAGGAGGAATAAAAAGCTTTTTGTCTCTCCTGTAAAATTTGTTGAAAGGGAGTTAGCAGGTTTGCATATTAAGCCGACGATATGCAATAAAACCCGAATATTTCATATGAAATTTGCGGTTTTTAAATGCGGGCTTTTAATCAAAACGAAAGTTGTTTCACCAGATCTTACAAGCGGTTTTTTTAATATCTCATCTCTAAACGAAACAACTAAAAATCGCCCAAAGACGTTTTCGTTATAAATTTAAAATGAAATAGTCCCTCAAAAAATATTTTGGGCCATATTTTTATAAAACATATCGCTCATTTGCTGCAAGACCGGCATAACTCAAAAAATGAGAGATGCAGAATTGTTCGCTTTGTTTTTCTTTATATTGTGTATTAAATTCATATTTATATCTTTTATACTTTCCCAGTTTGAAGAGATTGTGTCTTCTTTTTTTCTAAGAATTAGAGCAAATCAAAAACTTTAAATGCGCTTATCTCGAAATGGATTTTTTTCAGTTATGCCGGTCTTGCAGCAAATGAGCGATATGTAATTCTTTAAAATTAAATTATACCTCAAAAAATTAAATAGCATCTTAAAAATCGTTACTGTTGTTGTTTCCTGTAAGTATTTTTGGAGGGTTATCTTATATTTTGTTTGGGGGGTTATTTCGTGGGCGTTTATTTTATGCCGCTGACTTTTAATTTCACATTGGCATTTTTATGAGAACCTTAAGTAGGGTCGCTCTATTTCCTTTCATTAAATTATGTGACAAAAACTAAGAAAAAATTTTGATTTGCCGCCATTTGTGCAGTAAGTCGGCAACAAACGGTGAATACGTCTTTATTGTTAAAGAAAACCAAAATTGATTCATTTAACACATTAATAAATTTATTATAGTTTTTGAACAATTCATTTAATTAATAAAAACCTAATTTTTTTCGTGCAATGAAATTTTGCGCTAATTTGAAACACCCGTTATTTAGTTATTTGGGCGTAATTTCACAATTAAGCGTATAAAAAGTATTCACTATTTTTGCTAGAGAGGATGAATTGTGTATATTTAATTTTAGTTTACAGTGAATTTAAAATCCTTCCATCGATCAACCAAACAATTTTTTTGCAAATGTAAAAAGAAAATCGTTTTTTTTTTCTTTTTTTTTGAAAACAAAAGTGCTAAGTTATTATCATTACCAACATAATTAACACCAGGTTTATTTGGCGCTTTCTTTACTTACACAAGTCGTATCAAATCAGTTTCACACACACACAACCAGTACAAGGACTCGTCCAATATTCGCATACGTATTGTACAATAATAATAAATATTCTGTCATCGTAGTTACGCCTTAAAAGATGTAAATAGTCAGGAATTTATTTTTCTACATGAGAGAGCACACGCTTTAATAATTTACAAACAGATATTTCTACTCTTGTATTCGGTTTATCCGTTTTTTGTTTGTTTTTTTCGCTTTTTATTGTGTTTGGAATACACACTTTACGAATAAAGTCTGTAAAAAAATTTTTAATGTGAGTTTTATACTGATGGAAAATTGTATGAAGGCAGTAAACAAAACAACAACAAAAAATTAAAAAGGTATGGTCATGGTATAGACCATAAAATACACTATAGCACAAGATATGTATATTAGACCAACACAGAGAACCAACAGAATAATACCAAAATACATTGCCAAAATTAGGGAACAGCTCGTTGTCGTGTTGTTGACATAAGTCTTCATTTTGACAATATTACGTTGTTATGTTGAGAAAATGCTGTAAATATTTTGACATCATGCTGCATTCATTTTTACAACATTCTGTCGTAATATTCACACCATGGTGTTGTCAGTTTGGCAAAGTGCTATTATCATATTCGAAATAAAAAACCAATTGCAAACCCAACCAATATAAAAATGTTAGACATATACACCTGTTTAAATAATAAAATAGAAACAGTTATTCCTTTCTATATTCGAACCATTTCCACTAAGTTTAGAGGACCTTGTTATTGTTTATAGGTTTGGCACATTTGATACTTCTCTTTTACCCGTCTGTAAAGGAAAAATAAAATTAAAAAGGAATTTCACCAAGGCAAGTACTTCTTTGGTTAAACAGGCTAATTATATTATGCGCTGAAAGCTTAATGGCCCAACTAAATTATGCATAATACCTGTTAATCATATATGTTAAACCATATTGAACCTAAAGAAACTTTTTTAAGTTGTATTAAACTGTCATGTGCTTAAGCAAAAAGTGCGAAACTGATTGCACATTCCGTACGGAATCAAATGTTTTTGAATTTTGCTTTTTTAAACAGTGTTGAAAAAAAACGTTATACCTTAATTGTTCTGTATGGTTATCTACGGTAGAAATATGGAACACATAAACGCTCATAGTGTTTGTGTAGGAAGTAGGTACTAGGGTATTCATTCGGTTAATCGTTAACCGGTTAACCGATTAATTACTACCCGATTAACTGATCGGTTAATTTAAAATTGCGTTTTTTCGATTAACGATTAAACCGGTTAATTTCAGTCGATTAACCGATATAACAAAATTTTGAATTAATTGTAGTATTATAAATTTGTTTGTGTTTTTTACTATTTGTTTCCTCTCATATTCAAAAGGTATGTGTTCAGAAAATATATTTTCTTCTTGCAATACATTCTTAAAATATAATACAAAAACAAAAACTAAGGGATTCGGAAATAAACTTTTTTGCAGAATGTGCGGTGCTGAGCTATGCCAGATGATGACCTGACAACAGAAGAAACCCTCGATAGTAACCGAAACAATTAGAAGTGATCAAAATTTTAAAAAATTAAAGCAGTACTATAATGGCGTAATGGAAAATTTTATATGTCTAGAGAAATCCAGGAAAAAGACTGAGAACTTTTATATTCTGTATTATGGATTGCTTTGGATTTCTCCAACATCTTCGATAAGTGCAAGAATTTTTTCCAAGTCAAGATATAGCAAAACTAAAGAAAATAATCGCTTAAATGCTTAACATTTTAACCAAACTATTCTTCGAACGTACGGGTCGCGAACTAACGATTTTCCATATGTTTTTTAATATCACCATGAATTTTCCCAAAAATACCTTAAAATTTCCTAAACAAAAAACTCAAGATTGTAATGGAAAGAGGAAAAAGTCCAAACATTATTATATAAAAATGTCTTTAGATGTAGCTTTCCATCCCAATTTCCTCAAGTAAAAGATCTTGATAGAAAATATTTGAATTTATTTTTGTTTGCTCATTTTAGTTCAAGAGTTGTTTCGTTTGTTATGTTATTGTTTTTTTTTAATTTTAATTTTTGCAATTTTATTTATTGAAATTACTTTATTTATAACAAAACTTTATTAAGCGGTTAACCGATCAATAGAAATATTAACCGATTATTAACCGATGAAACAAAAACCTCGGTTATTCAATCGAGCGATTAACCGATTAAAGCAAAAGCCCGATTAAATGAATACCCTAGTAGGTACATTAAAAAAACGTTACTCTGTTTGTGATATTCGTACACAATAAAAATACTGAACTCAACCAACGCAACAGATGAGAAAATTGTTTGCTTTCTGTTTTTCGTGAATACCACACACTACGATGTGTACGGCTTAGCATATTAATGTTCGTTCGTTTTGGCTGATAAAGACAACAACATTTACAACAAAATACATATGTGTGTGTTTTTAACGATAAAAAGACAACAAAATTTTTTACGAAAACAAAACATAAACACAATACACACCCAGGCTATTCGCGATTGTAGAAATGTAGAAAACACCATAGAACATAAAAATATAATAAAAACAGAACACTACATAATGTTTGTTACCTTCTTGAAAATAGTTATAAACTGTATTAAAAGTTGTGCACAAATACACAAACACTAAAAAAAACAGTTTACGTTTCTGGGTGTGCACAAAAACCGAATATTATTTAGCGTACGGTTTGCTAAATAAGGTTCAGTTCATTTACGAACAGTGCTTTTTAATGCGCCCCATACACTTTTCAATTCAATTGTCAACTGAGTCTTTCAACTGAATTGGTGCTTGGGCACACACTTCATCAACTGAGTTGAAAGAATTCAAAATAATTTTAAAATTTAATGAAATAAAAGACAATTTTTAAAATCCTTAACTTTTTTTTACAAAAGAAAACTACAAATATTAATTTTGACAGCTGATCAAGAGACTCGAGCACACACAGTACAATCGAATTGAAAGACTTGGTAGTCAACTTGAAAAAAATCAAAATCTTTTGATTTTTCTTCAACCAACTCGACAACCGTCAAACTAATCAATTGGTAAGGCCATACACGCTTTGATTTGGAGAACAACCGACTCAGTTGACAATTGAATTGAATCGTGTATGGGCTGCTTAATGCACTTGCGAGGTTTTTACATCTGACTAGTCAACTTTTCAAGTCACTTGTAATTGTGCATGTCTGTCATGGATATATTTTGCAGTGGGAATTTCGACAAGCCAGATGTAAAAAGTATGTCGTGTACATGCAGCTTAAGTAAACTTATGCAAATAATGGTTGGGCCTTAAATTAAATGCCCGCATTAACTTTAGCAGACGGGACACAATTGCAAATTATAAACCGAAATAAAATTAACGGGTCCCGGCTGCTAGAATTCGTTTTTACATACCTGTTGGTATGAAACCAATTTTAAGGCTTTCAACAATAACAACGACTTGAAGAACATATTCATACCTTCTTTAATCTTTGCTTCGCTTAATTTTGGAAACATTGTTTTTAGAAAATTTAATGCTGATTCATTTTAAACCCTTAAATCCCTGTTTTAATGGTATTTTTTGCTCTTTTTTAATAGAAGGACAAAAAAAAACCCATACCTTGAGGAGTTAGAGGGTTTACATATTCTACAAAAATGTTCTCCGTAATATTCTACGTAAATTTACTGAACACATTTTATACCTTAAATGTAAGGGTCACATGGTTTCTTATGCCAATTAACAATAAGAATGTGCCAAGGCTGGGAAACTTTAACCGCTCCTCAAATGAAATTCAGATGTAAACTTTTAAAACGCCGATACACGTGTCTTTTTTTTTGTCTCCTCTATCAAAATTTATAGGCCGGATTGTAATTTTTTTTTGTGTTGTACAGTGTTATTTATCGTTTTTAATTTGACAAAATATATTTCTAATTCGACAACGAGATGTTATTGATTTGACAACGTTTGGTGCTTTTTCTTATTCAATATTTGACAACATAAAGTTCTTTTTTTTTAGCAACAAATTAACCAAAAACGAAATATTTGTAAAATTTTGCGTAGTGCATTTAATTTAACTTCGTTGACTGTTTTGAAAGATTAAAAAAAATTAAAATTTTCTCTATGCGAATGAGTATGCCTTTGATTAAATTTTTTTTTTGGGATTTTCATTATTACAACTCAATGATTTTGAATTAAAAAAAATTAACGAAACGTTTGTTGTGTTCATTTCTCATCGACAGCCAGTATTTGCACATATCCTTGTTGTATCATTAGTGTTGCAGGAATAGAAAAGGGTTTTTTTTTGTACCCTAAAATACAAGATGCATGAAATATAACTGAATGAACAAAAAACAAAATGTACACATTAGTAAACGAAACACACGCCTTAGTTCCCGTTCTCATTCGCATTCTCGTAGATGCCAAGTCAGCTTTGTAGAAATTGGTTAAAACAGTTTATTTCCACATAAATAAACAATAGGGGATACTTGACTATACGAATTGTGTGTAAAAAATTAATTCGTCGCAAGTTTATATGTACAAATCCACCACAGAATGTTGAATTTTTTTTTGGATAGACAAACATACAGACAGGCAGACAGACAGCAAGACGACTTTACTTTCTTTCTATTTTTTTTTTTTATTGCAACACAAAAGAGGTGATGATTGCCTCAACTTTATTGTAATAATACGCCCTAAATCAGTCAACGCTTTATGGCGGTTTCATTGAGTCACATTGCTTGTGGCAACATCCCAAAAAGTGTCACCGCGTATTATAACAACTTATTTTCCAGTAGTGCGATTCACTAACTTTTAACACCTTAGCAGGTGTGAACTTTAACTACAAATTCTAATGTTTGCACTATCTTAATTTTTGCAATGGTAAACAGTTTAATATTTCTCTGTATTCAAATTGATATTATGTGTCAACTCTGCCTAGCGAAATGTTTAAATAGCAGTGCAGCCACACGATCAAGATTTTCTTGATAGTCTTTTACATATCGTCATATTAAATGCAAACGGACGTAACTAAACTTTTTAAATTTTTACAGGAGAAGCAAAAAACTTTACAAAATCAATAACAACAAGGTGTAATTGGCGTTTAAATTTCGTTAATAAAATCGCCATTTTTGATCGTAGGATTGTAAAATTTTGCTTGAATATGTATTTTGATAAAACGAACCATAATCGATAAAAAACTCCATTTCGAAATTTTGTGTAGTTACGTCCGTTTGCATTTAATATGACGATATACTGATTGTCAAAATATGCAAAAGTTGACAGCTGTGACGTAGGCTGCACGCAAGTTGAAAGCAATTTACTTTTTCAAGATGTCGTCGCCGAGAAAACAACTCAAAATGTTTTGCTATTTTCCACTTTTGATTTTTCTGCACTGTAGGCTGTTCGAAGGGACTTTATAATTTTGCTTATTAATTTTATTAATAAACATATTTCACTATTTTTTTAGGTTTTTAGGTAAAATTTTAAAATTCCCGCAACAATTTGTAAAAAAAAAGAACTTCAGCTTTTGCCGGCAAAATATTTGTGAAAAAAAAACAAAAACAACTTCAAAACATTTGTAATAAGCTGTTTTCTTGAACGAAAATTGATACACTCACTGGCAAGAGAATTTTAGAGGCAAGTTCGTATCAATTTTTAAAAGTATGAGTGTATTGGTAAAAAGTGTGAGTGTATTAAAACTTGATAGCCAAAACTTGATCGTGTAACCCTCAAGTAGGAGAAAAGAACAAAGAAGAATTAAAAAAAAAAAAAAACAAGTAAGAATGCTATATTCGGCTGTGCCGAATCTTATATACCCTTCACCATTGTGCGAGTAGAATTGAGAGCAACTAAATAATTTTTACATATACATATACATACATATTTACAATACTTACAACTTCATTATAAATGAAATTTAAAAAGCGATAACTGGTAAATATTTTTTATTATGAAATAATAAAGAAGGGTGATAACGAAAATCATATTGGGCATTATGCTAGTATATGTAAACAAATACGAAGGGGGGGGTGAGGGGATAGGAAGAAGAGACGACAACCGGATTTGAACTTCGCTTTGCATAAGGACCCAGAATATATATACTTTATAGGGTGTAGGACCTTCGGTGAAGGGTATAAAAAACAATCTTAATTAAAAAAAGAGTAATTTTTGGGATTTCATTATTTTGGTCATAACTCTGCTATTTCTTAACCGATTTGACAGATTTATATACCGACGTGTTAAAGAAGAAATTTGCCAGTTATTTTGGCTATAAAACGTGGACTCGGGAAGATCCATGGTTCCTTAAAATGGGTATTTTTCAAAAAAAAATTTATATTTTGGTCATAACTTTTTCGTATCTGAACCGATTTTCCCGAGGTTTTCAGAAAATTTTTTCTATTAAAAATTTCCGATCTTCTGATATATAAGGCGTAACCATTGGTCATATTACAGTCAAAAAATTCAGGTTTTTATACAATTTTTAATACTTTTTGTATGAGAGGTACCACGCCTACTTCTCCAATCCCGCCCAGATTTTGTAGGATGGTGTATATTTATAACCTTAATGTTTGTACCTAATTTTAAAGCTTTGGCTCTTGCCGTTCTCCAGATATACAGAAAAAAGTAATACAAATACAACAACCACAAGGGATTTTTTGGAAAAATTAGAGGCAGTCGTGGTTTTTTGGTCATATCTCAGCCATTGTTGGACCGATCTGGCTGAATTTCAATAGCAAGAAATGGTGGACTATATGCGACATAAATGTAAAACAACGTAGCCGCTATCATGTCTGGAGTCTCCGGAAAACACATATCAAACGTAAGACGGACAGACGGACGGACAGATGGACGGACGGATATCGTTAAATCAACTTCTCTTATCATAAGGACCCAGAATATATATACTTTATAGGGTCTAAGATCAATATTGTAGAAATTACAAACGGAATGACAAACTTATATATACCCTTTTCCACCTGTGGTGAAGGGTATAAAAACTAAACCATGAAGGAACGTTGTTTTAATATCAATAAAATGAAATATGGCCCGTTGAATGTACACTGTGTTGAGTTGTAATTACTTTTGATGTTTTTGTTCACCACAATAGTTGTAAAAGTTGTAAACCATAAAACTTATTTCAGTTGTGAACCGAAATATGGAAATATATTCACCAAAATAGTTTGTGGCATGTAAGTATGCGTGTTTGTTTTCTTTTATCTTTTTGGGGAGTTTTTAAGTAGCAAAAAAAAACACAAAAATTCCTAGCTTCGATTTGTTAAAATAATTTCGTTAAATAGATGAAATAATAAAGCAGGACGATAACGAAAATCATATTGAGCATTATGCTAGTATATGTAAACAAATGTAAAGGGGGGAGGGGGGAAGAGAAGGACAACCGGATTTGAACTTCGCTTTTCATAAGGACCCATAATATATATACTTTATAGGGTGTAGGATCAATATTGTGGAACATACAAACGGAATGACAAAGTTATATATATATATATACCCTCTTACCTTCGGTGAAGGGTATAAAAACAAGACAAAAACCTGTTGATTTGTAAATTTTAAATAGTTTTGGGCAAAGTAAGTAAAACAGTACACATTTTTATAATTGTATAAGTAACTAGCGGGTTCAATCCGCTACTTCGTAAGCGTCTCCCTTGCTTTCAAGGACATGTTAACAGGGCAAAGTTTATGTTTCTAGGTTTTAACAAAAAAGATCTAACATTGTTCATCTTAAAGGTTCATTTTAACTCAGGAGCCTGCACTTTTAATTTTCTGTTTCTAAGAAAATTCAATAAGCTCAACATGCAGAACACAAAAGTAAAAGAAAGTTGAAAGGTGAAATACCAAACATTTCAATATTGTTGTGGGAGCGCATAATTTAATACGTAAGTACGTAATAAGTATGTCAAAGATTGAATAAAAATGTTTTGTAAAAAAAGTACCAAAAATAGGTACGACTTTTACCCCTTAAACGTTCGAATTTTGAAAAAAATATAATTGTATTTATTAGATATGCTACGATTGTGATATATAAATGGGGCGGGGCATTCTCTGCTTAATCACATGGCTTAAAATTTTTTTTTGTTTCCCTATTTTTTAAGAAACTAAAAAAAAGTGATTGGAAGGAGTAATCAAGCGAATGGCGAACTTAACCAGGAAGGCCTTTTTGAAGTGTCATCAAATACATTTTTATTTTAACCCATCCGATTTGGCGTGGAATGCCCCATACATATATAGAGAAAAATGTTTAGAAAAAAAGGAAACGAAAATAAGTAAGAAAAAGTCGAAAAATGAAAAATGTTGAATGTAAGAAAAAGTCCCAAATTTATAGTTGTATTTATTAGATATGCTGCGAATGGGATATAAATATTGGGCATTCGACGTCAAATTGGATGGTTAGAAAATATATTTGTTTATCTCCCTAATTTTAAGATATTTTTAGTACACTTCAAAATAGCCTTCCTGGTTAACTTTGATATTTGTTTGATAACTCCTTCAAATTACTTTTTTTGTTTGTTTTTTGTTCATAACTTTCTTAATAATGGTTCAAATTGGGTTTTTGTATATCTTAATTAGTGTAGAATTAAATAGCAAAAACCTTGAAACTATAAGGGTCATTATTACAACCTAATGAAAAAGTTCCAGTTAGTTAAAGTGAACTTTGCTAGCGTGAACGACCACTAAGTTTTCTCAATTATTACAACTGTCCGATAAAAAGAACGATGTAATTTATACAACGTGGCAACGTTGCAGCATATACCGACTACTTTTGGTTGTTTTACTTTAAAAGCTTTATGTCACACTCGTAAAACTGAGCAGCTCGCGCTCGTTTTAATTTTTTTTTTAAAGGACAATCAGGTCGTTCTTGTTTGTCTGCTTTTCGTGCGTTTTGCGGTGTCACCCCGCATTGGTTAATGGCTTGGCGTCGCATAACTGTACCGAGTTAAGGTTTTTGCGGCTGTCACCATTGATTTTGTGCAATCGTTTTTAACCTCAATTTGAGGTTATGTCTGGTGGAGAACCATTAATAACTCAATGTGACTGGTGGAGAACCAAATATAACTCAGACGTTTTACTGGTGGAGTACCAAGGAAATAACTCAGAAGATTACTGGTGGAGACCAATATACTCTGGAGCGGATTCTGGAAGCTCTCGCCTTCCTATACGAAGGTTTGGGTCGAACGGGGACTTTGCGGTTGAGGCTCCTAAAATTTGTGTGATACCCTGGCAATATAACTATAAATAGTTCGCCAAAAAATTTTAGTTTTAAGAAAGCCAAAAAAAAAGCTTTATGTTCGTTTTTTATTGTGTGTTTTTTGTGTTAAGTTGTGTTTTTTCTTAAGTTTTAATAATTTAAATTGACATAAAACTGTCATTGAAGTTACCATATCCTCAGCAGAAAATATGTTAGCTTAAATTTTTTTTGTTTTCTTACAGACCAATAAAATAATCTACGATTTATTAGGATACTTAACTAATGGCCTACATTCATTTACATTTACAGGGTAATCAATAAAATTATAGAAATCATTAAAAGTTTTGCATATCTCCTTAAGAGAGTTTGAAAACACTGTAGATGAAGTGGTGCGAAGTTCCGAGTAGATCTAACAGGTATATTGAAGTAAATTGTCTTCAGCAAAAACTCTGAGAAAATTGAACCATTTAATAATTAACTAAAGTCGGAAAATTAATTATAGAGAGTTGCAGAATATGAAAGAATATTCACATTTGCATCCCATGTTGTATTTCCCAGACAAAATAAAAGAAATTGTTTTTAAACAGATTCAATGCGCTTCTTGTGATAATCAGTGTAGGGATCCCAAATAATAGAACCGTATTCCAGGATAGGTCTTACTAATGATCGTTTGATAAAAGCCAGCACGCCACGAGCTTTATTTACCATCATGATAATTTATTGTTTAAGTTTAATTTACAATCAAGAAGAACTCATAAGTCTAGAAACCCCGCACAAATTCTAGCTGATTACCACCTATGCAAAAACTACCGTTATCATTCAAATTTCGTGAAAATCGCATATGTTTGCACTTTTTTAAATTAAGAGCCATCAGGTTGATATTGCACCAATCATAAAATTTGTTTAAATCACGTTGTGTTTGCCCCTGAGATATTTTAATATGACTTACGAAAATCTTTACATCATCAGCATACATTAAAAGATTGCAAAATTTGATTACACTCGGTAAATCGTTTATAAAAATTGAAAATAAAATTGGTCCCTGGTGGCTCCCTTGAGGAACTCTAGACTTCACGATAATAATTTTAGAGGTGACATTATTGAAGTTAAAGTAATTAAAGTTTATTAAAGTTCACTTTAAAATTACCATGAGGACAAACCACTGTTAGCTTATCAGTCACTTTTAAGGTTCATGTTAACTTGTAATAACCAAAAAGCATTTATCTATCAGATAGCATCCTCTAAATAACTACACAGAAAAAAGTAAAAAACGGTTTTGATCACCAAAATAATTGAAACAAGCAAAAAATTGTTTAATTTTGCACCTATCACCGAAATGATTATACCAATTACTCAAATTTGCAAAAATTGCAAAACAAGGATTTTTTTCCAATTAAAAAGTTTTTACATTTTAATTACAAAAATAATTGAAAAAATTACTAATATTAAAGTACGGAAAAAACAGAAGTAAAGTTGGAACATGTAAAATAAATTAAAATAGATAATCATTCAAAGCAAATTTCGATCTACCAAAGGTTAAATACAATTTGGTTTAAGGATTGATGTTTGACTAATGACGTCAGCAGTCGTCGATGCCTGCGAGTGTTAAACGGCAAGCCCTCTGAGGAGATTGAGTGGTTGCAATCGAAACATGTCAGGGTAACCTGTCCGTAAAAACGCTTGGGTTCGAGCCCAGATTGAGTCAAGAATGAAAAATTATCAGTAAATTTTAATTAATTTTCATGTTGTAAATTCTTTCTTCATAAAAATAATTTAATGAAAATTAAATTTGATGAACTTAAGCCTAACTAAAAATATTAAAAATTTGGATTAAAAACCATAAATAGTTCAACAAAATAACCACAATACTAATTAACATCAAACAATATTTTAATTGAATGAATTAAAAAAATATCAATATTTTAATTGAATGAATTACTAACGTAATTGATTACAATACAGAAAATTATTTATTTTAATTGTATTGATTAAAACAGTGATTGAATTTTTGTATTAAATCGATTAAATTTTTAATTTAATAAATTAAACAGTGTATTTGAAATACACTCTAAATTCAATTACGCAAATTATTGAATTAAACAAATTGTTAATTGAATAAGTTTGTTAAATCAATTCAGTTGATGGTTAAAGGAAGCAAAATAATAATAATTAAAATATATGTTTTATTTAAATATGGTTTAAAAATAACATGTTTTACTTGTTAAATTGTAATAGCTCATGCTTAATTGTACAAATTTTGGAAGATTTTTTTGACAGAGGAATTTCATACATACAACTTTGTATAAAATTGTAGATTAACTCTGATTCTTCAGGGTATTCAAGATTGAAAACAAAAAACTGTTTTTGTTGTGTAATTTTGCTGTACTTTTTTTCACCTATTCACTTTAAACGCACAACATGAAATGACGCCATTCAAGAATTCAAGAAACAAAGAAAAAAGCACCAAATTTCGATTGCGACCATAACCACCGTCAACACTGTGGTCAGCCACAAGGCGATTTTCTATTTTACGCATAATATACATATGTATGTAGGCTCATTATTGACATTGTTGGTGGTCATAATTGATTGTAATTCGTCTATAACAAATTTTAGTTAATTTTTTACTTGTTGATAGTTTTTTTTTGCACGCGACGCTTACTGTTCTTTTTGATGACAAAAACATGTGTGTATGTACATGTGAGGGCAACGACAATAAATTTATAAAGATGTTGGTTGCACTTGTTACATTTTTCGCAAACTGTTGATGAGGGAGAAAAGCAATAAGGAGAAAGCAACAAAGTGTTCAATTCAAACAACCGAGTTGATTGATTCAATTAAAATTAAGCTTAAAATCAAGTAAAATTTTAATTGAAAAAAAATATTTTTTTTTAATTCAATCAATTAAGAACGTAATCAAATTTATTTTAAAATTCAAAAATCACTATTAATTGAAAAAAAAACTGCCAATAATTTTTTCTGTGTATTTGTAAGTTGTAAGAATGGCCGTAAAAGTTAGAGTGCTATTTTTAGTTTGTCACAGATACTTATGTCACGTGAGGCTATAACTAGTGAATTTATGCTAACTGTGACGATGTGTAACAAGAATTTGATTACAGGTTACCCTCCTACAAGGTTCCCAGAAAACGCCGTGTTGTAGGAAAACGTGTTATATGAGGCTAGGAGACAGTGTAAAATATAAATTTTTTTTTATTAAATATTTTCTTTAAATTCATTGTTTTTATTAGAAATATGTACATCGTAACAGGGATGCAAAAATTAGTACTTTTGTACTATTTTGGTACAATTTTAACAACTCAATCATGATAAAGTTTCAATTCCATTTTATCGTGTTAGAATCAAACCGTGTTGTATGTAGATGAGGAGATTTCCGCAGATTATTTTTCGTGTAAGATCGAAATCGTTTTGTAGGAAGTCGTCTTGTAGGAGGGTTACCTGTATATAAATTTGTTTAAAATAAAATTTTAAATGTTGCAGTTTTAACTAAATTATTTACAAATCCTGATAAAATATAACAAGAAGAGCACGAAAACGAGTTTAAAGACAAAATATATGATTTTTATATTGCCCACTCAAATGCCTTAGAAAAAATTAAAAAGAAGAAAGATAAGTTACTTCTCACCAATCAAAGAACAAAGGACATCCCGGATAAATAGAAGTTTCCGTTTACATTCTTCTCAGAAGTGAACAGAAAAAATCTTCGGCAAGAGGAAAAGAAGCGTACGTGTGAAATTTTTTAAGCGAAATTGCGTGGTTTGTTTAAGGATATAAAAATAAAAGCAAACTGTAGTGGTAAAATTTGAAAATAAATAATTTTTTGAAAATAGTATTAGGTGTCTGTTTTCGTATAACAAGCTAACAAAACATTGAACAATTATTGTAAAAATCAATAAAAAATTAAATATTTTTCAAATGAAGTTGTCAAATTTTTTCCAGAAAAAAGTCAAACTGGACTTTACTTTAAGCGATATGGAAGACGAAATAACTAAGCAATTCGAGTTTGATGTTACGAAGAAGTCAGAAGATGAATTAGGACCAAGTAAACCTAAAAGTAAACGAAGTAAAATAACGGCAAACCTGGTATATATTTATTGGATTCCAGTAGCCATATCATATAAAGGCAAGGTACAATTACTTGAAATCCCAGCCATATCATCTGGAATGGAAAAGCAAAAAGCTGAAGTAATGTATAATCTATTGCAGGAATTTGGTACAGTTCCGTTATTCTTCAAAAACCCGGATCATTTCATCGAACCCGTTGAATGTCGAAAGCTATTTATTACCTTG
This sequence comes from Pollenia angustigena, assembly GCA_930367215.1. Classification (NCBI taxonomy): domain Eukaryota; kingdom Metazoa; phylum Arthropoda; class Insecta; order Diptera; family Polleniidae; genus Pollenia; species Pollenia angustigena. The sequence goes on along the minus strand of OV884061.1, from coordinate 17,112,856 downwards.
AATTATATTTATTTCGAAAGAAATTTAAAAAGGCTTTTTTGTTGTAAGAGTGCATTCAGAATCTACTTCTGAAGTAGGCTTGTCAGCTCCAATTTGCCTTTGCTTGACATTGACAAGAAACAAATTGATTTTGAAACAAGTTAGAGTGCTATATTCGGCTGTGCCGAATCTTTGATACCCTCCACCGACAGTTCGAATGTTTAAGGAGTAATATCTGTATGATGTTATTACTATCTTAAACTGTGACGATTTGTTATTAATTATGGTTTAAGGCGACTAAACTGTTTTCCGGTAGTAGGGTTTATATGGGGCCTAGGGTAAATTATGGACCGATCAACACGAAATTTCACAGCGTCATTTCTAGTCCTTTAAAACTGTGACGTACCAATTTCTGTTATGATAGCATTATTAATTATGGTTTTAGGTGTACTAAACTGTTTTCCGGGAGTAGGGTTTCTATGGGGCCTAAGGTAAATTATAAACCGATCGTCACGAAATTTCACAGTGTTATTTCTAGTCCTAAAAAACTGTGACGTACCAAATTTTGTTACGCTAGTGTTATTTTTTACGGTTTTAGGCGTACTTAACTCTTTTCCGGGAGCAGTGTTTATATGGGGCTTAGGGTAAATTATGGACGGATCATCACGAAATTTAACAGCGTGATTTCCAGTCAAATAAAACAAATTTTTGCAAAATCTTATCTCATTCCGTGCCTTTTTCCAGCATTTATGTTAGTTTTTGTAACAAAATTATCAATTTTTTTAGGTGGTGGTTCCACATTTTGATTCATAGCTTTCGATCCCAAACTGCTTAGGATAACTACAAGCAATTTGGCACCAAGTTTGTTAATTTCTTTTGAGTTGTTCAAGAGTGAGCGTGTTTTCAACAGTCGGACAGACGGACATGGCTAAATCGACTTAGAAAAGTTTCACACGGAATGACAAACTTAATATACCCTCTTCACAACTAATTGTGGTGGAGGGTATAAAAAACCTTGACACTCATACTATTGTTTTTTATTTAGTTTTTATAATTTTTTTTCATAAAAATTATTAGGATAAATAGCAAAAATATAATAAAAAGTAAAACTAACAGAAACAATAAAAAAAAAAAACAATAAAAATTCACTTATTAAAAATTATTTGTTCGGCTTGAGGTCTGATTAATAAATTGAATACGACTAAATTTTAATTTTTATTGCTTTTTATTAATTCCACCACCCAATATTTCGATCAACTTCGTTGATCACCATCAAGTAATCAACAAAAATATAGTAATACAACACATAAAAAAAATCCACTAAAATGTACGTATTGCAAATAACCCGTTAAATGTTGTAAATTTACTAGTATTGAGTAATGGGTTAAATATAAGTGCTTGAACTTTGATTATAATTGCACTGAAAGAAAACTATAATTGCACAGAAATAAATAAATAAAAGGAAGATATGCATCATATTAGTCCTTAGTTGTACTGATTGTAAAAATATGGGCTTTAGATTTTTTTTAGAAATATAAACTTACTTTTTTTTTTAATTATTATTACATCGATAGAAGAATTTTATATTAAAAAATCAACTTAAAAAAATTCTTGGCAAATCACTTTTTCACTTGACAGGAATGAATAAACTTATAATGTGCCCTCAGTAAGTCCCAATTTACATGTTGCAAGTCTTATTGACCACCGACTAACTTATAGGCGAGAGAGAGTGAGACATTTCTTTTCCCCTCGTCACTCTCGTTATAAAGTCGAAAGCTGATCAATTAGCCTTGCAACGTGTGAATTGGGACTAACGCAGCTATTCGCAGTTTCTTATTCGTGGTGTGTTTATAAAGTTTATAAAGGCGTTTTGACATCTGTGATCACAATTCTTGCAGCAAAATGGCTCTTTGTCTTTTCAGTGTTGTAGTACTAAAGCCACTTTATTGATATATTTTGGGGCGCATTTAAAATTGTTGATACATGCTCCAGTTGCAGCAGAAGCCGCTATGTATGATTTAAGTCTGAGTTCATACGGCTCATGTCTTATTGCCAAGATTCTTCCTTTTTCTTCTTTGAACATGAATTGGCGTTCAAATGATTCATGTCATGTTATTTTGTATAGTCGTGCGTATGCATGTCTGCTTTTTGATATTAAAAACAAAAACAAAAACAAAATTAAAAAACGAATGAAAAAGCAAATCGTACTGACAGTACATACATCTGTGTATTCGTTTCTTTTCCCCTCGTCCCTCTCGCCAATAAAGTAGCAATCCTGTCAATAAGACATGAGCCGTATGAACACAGACATAACACGCGTTAGTTCGTCGACGAGTACCGTGCGTTTAAAAACTTTAGCACGTAAAAAATTGCAAGTTACACAACACGCGTTCCTGTCAGCTGATTTTTATTTGTTTACTTATTTGTGCATTAAAAACGGGTTCGAAAGTATATCAAGATTTTGTTATTTTATTGAATTTATTCTTTTTATATAAATAATGTAGTTTTTTTAAGCTCTTCAAAAAGTTTTTTTTTTATGATTCACAAATTTGTAAAATTATTCCTTTTATTGTCAGCTGATTACTTTTCAAAAATATACAACGCGTTAAAAGGTTCAAAGTTAACCAACTTTCTGGCGCAAACGCGTCAAAATATTTTGCAGAAGACGACAGAGCGCGCGCGCACTAACGCGTGTTATGTACTTCTAACTTAAGATTGCTGAAAGACTTACATGCTAAGCAAATTTAGTAATCATTTAAGCAGTAGCGCTGTCATTTTTTAATCCAAAAATTGGAACTGATAGTGCAAACTCTAAAGGATTATCCGAAACTCTACCCCAATGAGAACAAATGTTCTCTTTTGAAATAAAAGAACACAAATCGCATTTGCTGCAACAACGTCATCAGTAAAAATCGCAAATTTCGACTTGATATTACTAATGCGTGGTAAATATTCTCATTAAGATATTATAAATATTTATCTTAAGGATATTGTAAACTCGACACTTGAGAGAAGAATAACATTTTCTTTTTCCATTATGTTGTGTGTAACTTTAAAACTTTAAAATCGTTTTATGTAAATTTTATATCGCAAGTGTGCGATATGTAAATAATTAAAAACAAAGAATTTTTATTCATCGCTTGCCACACAGAAATCTTGTTGTTATCAAATCTGTGACCACAAGAAATAAGTGCATGTTTTATGTTTTGTTTTATTTATTACCTTTTTATTACTTTTTATTATTTTTCATTTGTTTTCTTAATTATTTTCTTTTTAATTCCATCTAGAGTCAAATATAATGTTTTAATATAATTTTTAATATAATCTGGGAATTTATTTCTCATGGTGAGTAACATTTCTTTTATAAATTTTCATATGAATTCAAATTTGATAGTGCATAGAAAATATTCCTGGAAAATTTTTAAGGATTAAGACTTTTTAAGTATAAAAGCTTTTAAAATTGCAATTTTACTTAGAATACACATTCGAATTTATATGAAAATTGTGATGGCTGATAGATTATTTTATGTTCGACCGGTATTAAATTTCAAGTGGCTTTGGAAATAATTCTGCCCACGATGCAACATAGGTGAAACATATGTTGCTAATATATTCAATTTTATATTTATATTCAGTTATAAAAATGTGTCAAATTTCCATTAATTGCAATTTTCCCTTTCTTTGGTTAAAATATTTTGCCCCTCCGAGCATTGCAAAGGCGCCACACACACAATAACTACTCCCAACGAAATTAGAAAGAATGAACACGTATCATCGAAACACACGATGCAATATGACGTTTGTAAACACTAAATATCAAAAATTGATTTCATAGTAAAAATATAAAAAAAAAAAAAAAAAACACAACGAAACATTGATTGGCACATGCCCATGTTTCTGCTAATGTCGCTTTATTTCAATGTGGTAATACCCTTAAATTACCTACGTATTCGATGAATCAATTACTTTTTATTTGGTAAATGAATACCATGATTGAGTAATCTAAAAGGTAGCGTAAAATAGAACAGAAAAGAAAAAGAGTGGTAGAGTAAGAGAACATTTTAATGGGCTGAAGAATTACAATAGTCATCAGCAAGGTTGGGTGGGATACATGACTAAGGGAACATTTACACCATTTCCCTCTGTCCCTAGCGAACATTGTCAAAGAGTCTAACCTGGTTTATTTTCAGTTTGCAGCTTATCTTATTTCTAGTATACAATTACTTTCTTTATTTTTGCACACAATTTCATCTTAAATTGTGTAACGTGAATTCATCCCCTCAATGGTATCACAGCCTACGCCCATTTCCCTGAGCTAAGACCGAAGCAAAGCTAGGTGTGCAAACCCGTGATAACCGGGGATGAGTTGTTTGTCCGTTACAGATAATTAAATGGCGCCCAACGTGGGTCCTTCCTGACAGAATTTCTAGTTAAATAACACCTAAAACTTGATATTTCGAAAGGCTCCAATATAAAATTAAAATTTTTTACACTGTTATTTTTAAATATTTTTTTATCTGTTAATTTAAATTGAAATCATAGTAAACAACAAAATTTTCTTTTACAGTATTAGTTAGTATCCGTTTGTCGGCAATTTAAAATTTGGAATTGTAGTGATATGGAACTATTTCGTACACTAACCAATTTTAACACTAGATAATATATTTGCCAATGTTTAATTGTTTTATCATTTCTTTGGATTTTTGCTAAATGCAGTTTGCCTTTGCATACCTGTTGTGATAAAACGTTAACTTGACAAAAATTTATTTTCAGGAAACTTTTTATTTAGACTTCGTTCTTGAATGAAAATCTTTAGGAATTGCACTTAATAAAAATTTACTGGAATACAATATTTAAATAATAATACTTTTCTATACCCTAAACTTTTTGATACAATGTTTCGCTAGATGTTCGTAAAACTTTTTTTTTTAAACAAATTTCAAAGATTTGTTTCCTTTACTCTACCTACTCTACATAGTAATCAACTCTTGGTATATCCCTTAAAAAAAAAAAAATATACTATATATATATATATGTATATATATATATTATATTATATATATACGTGTAAAGTAATATAGTACATATATATCGATAAATTAAAAATATCCTTCTATACTTACGTGTATTATTTATTTATAATACAATCTTTACTTTGTTTCAAATTAACTATTTTGATATAAATAAGATAGAATCGGTCTATTGTTTTTTTTGTTTTGCTTAACACAATTTATAATTTATTTACAATGCCAGTGACGCATAGTCCTGGACAGGCAGGTGCTGAGTCCGTAGATTTTCCCGAGCAGATACTTTGTATTATTTGCAATGAAAACTTAGGCTCTGAAAACAAATCGACTACCCCTTGTAGTCACTCCTTTCACTCTTCTTGTCTTATGAAATGGCTGGAAACTAGTCAGACTTGTCCTGTTTGTAGACAACCTTGTAACCACGCAGATCTTAATGCTCAACCGTTATTGCCCAATCCAGCTGAAATATCTAACCCTAGAAATAGAGGAGGAGCTATCCCTCGCGATCGACCTAATACTCGGTTATATTCCCAACAACAACAAAGAGGTTTAAGTTTATTAGACCCAATTCGAACACCTGGAAATCGTCGCCGGACGACAAATTTTTCCCAAAATCAAGTTTCAGAACAACGAGTTCATAATATTATTTCTGAGTCATTGAATACGTTTAGAACAGAATTTTCAAATATGATTTCAGGAGAAATTCAGAATATGTTTCGAAATCTTAATCTAGACCATCCAAATTCGAATAATACGCCTAATAACCCAAGCGCGGTGAGTGATAATCGGTCATCCGGACCTAATTATATTAACCGAAGGACAATTCGTTCTTCAAATTCTAATGTTGGCAATGACATTCCACCGGAATGGCCTCAGGATAACCCTTTCAGGCACGAACATTCATTTAGACCTTCTCCATTACGTAGACGTGGTGGACCACTACCTTTAAATATAGATAATTCTCCTCTTACCTCACATCAAATTTCTAATTTAATTAATAATTGGCATTTAAAGTATTCTGGCTTTAACGATGAATTATCTATCGATGAATTTATATACAGGGTTAATACTCTAACTGCCATACACCTTAACGGTAATTTCGAGTTGCTTGTAGAACATATACATTCTCTGTTTGAGGGCAAAGCTCTCAAATGGTTCTGGAGATTCCATCGCCAGAATGATGCTACACCCGTATGGTTTGATCTTTGTGATGCCCTTAGACGGGAATTTAAAGATACTACCACCGATTACGATATTAAGGATGATATGCGTCGTAGAAAACAAAAATCGTCTGAATCTTTCGATTCATTTTTAGATTGCATGATGCACTTAAGTGATAAACTTCGGAGTCCTTTGAGCGAAACTGAATTTGTGGAAATTATCTTACGTAATTTAAAAACTGAGCTGCGTCATGAATTACTACATTTAAATATCTCGGACATTTCAACTTTGAGAAAAGAGGCAAGAAAACATGAAAACTTCTTTGAGGATTTAACTTTCCATTCGTCTTCTAGACCTCGATATAATCGACCAAACGTATCTGAAGTAATAATTAAATCACCCTTTGAAACTAACAACGTAGAGGACAATGAATTTTCCGATGAGGTAGGTGAGGTAGCTGCTTCAATTAAATTTAAATGCTGGAACTGTGATACCCCTGGTCACCGTTACCAAGATTGCTTAGCTCCCAGGCGGATTTTTTGCTATGGCTGTGGTGCCATAGATACATATAGACCCTCGTGTTCTAAATGTTCCCCAAAGTCGGAAAACTTGATTCCGGATGTCCGTCGAACAATAATAAACGGACATCCAAACCAATGGCCCAAGAATTAAACTGTAAAACAATATTACAGGATTCAGATAGTTCAATCAAAATACTTCAAAACCAGGATATTTCTCTTTCTAAAACTGACTTAACTACTAATTCTCGGGCAAATAAAACCAAAACTCAAAGCAAAATCCTACCATATCATGAGAGACTCGAGCGGTATTTAAACATACGTTCTAGAATATTTTCCAAACCAACTCTCTCAAAGAAACGTTTAAGATCGTTGTCACGTATAAGACTTCTTTGGACTCGTAGGAAAAAATTAAAGAGTTTTGTAGTTGCTTCGGTTACCAATAATAACTTAGATACCAGACCATTTCTAAATCTATCTATTTTGAATAAAACAGTATTGGCTCTTCTCGATAGTGGGGCAAATAAATCTTGTATTGCTGGAAATTTATGTAAGGAAATTTTGAGTGGATCAGACTTTAGTTGGACAAAATATGTAGGAAAGATCAAAACTGCGGACGGACATCAACAACAGGTTGCTGGTTCTATTTCTCTGGATGTAAAATACGGAAATATTGTTAGAAAAATCGAATTTTTGCTAGTTCCCTCGCAAAGGCAGGATATTATTTGCGGAATAGACTTTTGGAATAGTTTTGGTTTTAAAATATCGACACCTTTAGTAAAGGGTGATGTATCAGAATTCCAGGAGAATAGTGTGCTTAATGAGATCACGGTCGATAATTCAGATGTTTTACAATTAACCCCTACAGAGCAGTCAAAACTTAATGCAGCTGTTTCATCTTTTCCCTCCTTTGAAAAAGAAGGACTAGGTTCTACTTATCTTATCGTACACGAAATTGATACTGGTACAGCGTGTCCAATAAAACAGCGATATTATCCTATTTCTCCTGCTAGGGAACAATTATTATGTGAGGAAATTGACAGGATGCTGAGCTTAGGAGTTATAGAAGTTTGTGATAGTTCGCCTTGGTCCTCACCAGGTGTGCTTTTAGTAAAGCCAGGAAAAACACGATTTTGCCTTGATTCTCGTAAATTGAATGAAGTCACTATTAAGGACGCCTACCCCATACCAAATATTGATGGTTTAATTTCACGATTGCCTCCAGTAAATGTGATATCAAAAGTAGATCTCAAGGACGCATTTTGGCAAATTAGTTTGTCAAAATCGTCCCGTCCAAAAACAGCCTTTACTGTCCCCAATCGGCCACTTTATCAGTTTGTGAGAATGCCCTTTGGGCTATGTAATGCTCCACAAACTATGTGCCGATTGATGGACAAGGTGATACCCTACGATTTAAAAAGCCATGTTTTCGTTTATTTGGATGATCTACTTGTGGTATCACAGTCACTGGATGAACACATTATACATCTTCTCCAAGTAGCAGCATTATTAAGAAAGGCTGGCCTTACAATTAATATTAAAAAGAGCCAATTTGGCCTGAGCAAAGTCAAGTACTTGGGATATGTGGTAGGAAATGGTACTTTAATGGTTGATCCGGATAAGGTCCAGGCAATTTCGGAGTATCCCGTCCCTAAATCTGTTAAGCAATTGCGTCAATTTTTAGGCTTAGCAGGCTGGTATAGACGCTTTATTGCAGACTATGCCTCAATTACATTTCCCTTGACGGAACTTCTCTCGAAGAAGAAAAACTTTGAATGGAACTCTGATGCTCAAACTGCTTTTGAGACATTAAAAGAAAGATTAACAACTGCCCCTTTTCTTGCTCATCCGGACTATCGTAAACCTTTTATTGTCCAATGTGATGCCAGTCAGTATGGAGTTGGTGGACTCTTAGCTCAGCGGGACGATAATGGGGACGAGCGCCCTATAGCATTCATGTCCCACAAACTGAACCGAGCACAAAGAAACTACTCCGTTACTGAACTGGAATGTTTGGCTGTAGTTCTTGCCATAAAGAAATTTCGAGCCTGCATTGAGGGACATCAGTTTACGGTAGTCACGGATCACGCCAGTCTTAAGTGGCTTATGGGTCAGAAGGATCTCAATGGAAGGTTAGCCCGGTGGGCACTTAAGTTGCAGGGATTTAACTTTATTATAGAACACCGTAAGGGAAGTGAAAACATTGTGGCAGATGCATTGTCTCGGTCATTTGTTAACGATGAATCCGTGGAAGCCATTGAGGTAGAAACCTTACCAATTATTGATCTGTCGTCTGAAACCTTTGACTCTGCTGAGTATAGTGCATTACGGGAAAAGTTTTCAAAGCTAGAAATGCCCGATTTTAGGGTAATTGGAAAGTTTATTTACCATCGAACAGACTTTAATAGAGAATCAGAGGAAGAGGCTCAGGATTGGAAACTCTTTCTGCCTGAGGGACTGAGGAAGGAGGTATTAGTTGCTTCTCACGATCAAGTTACAGCTTCCCATGGCGGGATCGCCAAAACTCTAGAGAGGGTTCGAAGGTACTTTTACTGGCCAGGTATGGTAGCAGATATTCGTCGATATGTGAGCAATTCTGATTTGTGTACCACTTCTAAAACCCCAAACCGCGCCTTACGACCACCAATGGGTCAAATGGCAGAGTCTGATAGACCATTCCAACGTTTATACGTAGATTTTATAGGCCCGTTCCCTCGCAGCAAAAGTGGAAATATAGGCGTGTTTATTATTCTTGACCATTTTAGCAAATTTTCGTTTTTGAAACCCTTGAAGAAAATGAATTCAAAACTCATCATACCCTATCTTAAGGAAAATATATTTGACTGTTTTGGTGTTCCAGAGATTATCGTTTCAGACAACGGGAGCCAATTTAAGAGCAAAGAATTCACTCAATTTCTAGTCAAATTTGGTGTGAAACATGTTTTAACCGCCGTATACTCGCCACAGGCGAATGCCAGTGAACGTGTTAACCGTAGCGTTAATGAGGCGCTTCGTTCATATATACGAGCGGATCAACGGAACTGGGATTTGTTTTTAAGTGGCATAAACTCCGCCCTGCGTAATAGCATACATCAAAGCTTAGGTTATTCTCCGTATTTCGTCGTCTTTGGACAGAACATGATAACCCATGGCAATGATTACCAACTTCTCCGTAATTTAGGTCTATTAACAGAACCAGTCGCTTTTACTGATCGTCTGGATCACTTCCAATTTATTAGGGACAAAATCAAAGATCGCATTAAGGCTTCTTATGAGAAAAATGTTCGTTCGTACAACTTGAGAGCTAGAAACAGAAATTTCGAAGTAGGACAAATTGTAAATAGAAGAAACTTGGCTCAGAGCAATCTGTTAAAGCACTTCAATGCGAAACTAGCCCCTACTGGTTGTAAGTGTAAAGTTGTAGAAAAATTGGGAAACGCTCTCTATGTTTTGCAGGATATGGGGTCAAATAATAAAAACACCTACCATGTTAAGGATATTTGGTAGGAAGTAATTTTCACTATTGCCATTTTTCAGATTTTAATTTTCGCAAATCCTCAATGAACATCTGATTTGTGATGGCTGATAGATTATTTTATGTTCGACCGGTATTAAATTTCAAGTGGCTTTGGAAATAATTCTGCCCACGATGCAACATAGGTGAAACATATGTTGCTAATATATTCAATTTTATATTTATATTCAGTTATAAAAATGTGTCAAATTTCCATTAATTGCAATTTTCCCTTTCTTTGGTTAAAATATTTTGCCCCTCCGAGCATTGCAAAGGCGCCACACACACAATAACTACTCCCAACGAAATTAGAAAGAATGAACACGTATCATCGAAACACACGATGGAATATGACGTTTGTAAACACTAAATATCAAAAATTGATTTCATAGTAAAAATATAAAAAAAAAAAAACACAAGGAAACATTGATTGGCACATGCCCATGTTTCTGCTAATGTCGCTTTATTTCAATGTGGTAATACCCTTAAATTACCTACGTATTCGATGAATCAATTACTTTTTATTTGGTAAATGAATACCATGATTGAGTAATCTAAAAGGTAGCGTAAAATAGAACAGAAAAGAAAAAGAGTGGTAGAGTAAGAGAAAATTTTAATGGGCTGAAGAATTACAATAGTCATCAGCAAGGTTGGGTGGGATACATGACTAAGGGAACATTTACACCATTTCCCTCTGTCCCTAGCGAACATTGTCAAAGAGTCTAACCTGGTTTAGTTTCAGTTTGCAGCTTATCTTATTTCTAGTATACAATTACTTTCTTTATTTTTGCACACAATTTCATCTTAAATTGTGTAACGTGAATTCATCCCCTCAATGGTATCACAGCCTACGCCCATTTCCCTGAGCTAAGACCGAAGCATAGCTAGGTGTGCAAACCCGTGATAACCGGGGATGAGTTGTTTGTCCGTTACAAAATGTATGTTTTAATATAAATAAAAATATTTTTACGACCAATAAAATTCTATTTTTAAAATTTTTGGATCAAATTTCAATCGTGATAACTTTTTGCACGCGCGCCGTAATTATACCCTTCACTAAATGTAAAAGGGTATATATTTATAAGTTTGTTAATCCGTTTGTAATTTCTAAATATTGATCTAAGACCCAATAATGTATTTATATATTTTAGACCCTTTTGAGCATCAAAGTTGAATAAACGATGTCCGGTTGAAATAAGTTTTCTGAAGACCCCAGAAATGATGGGAAGCAGGTTGCTATAAACGTTTACTTCCGATATGCTCCGGTGAAATTTGCTATTGAAAAAAACGTACAAGCATTTTGGTTGTCAATACATAACCTCTCGGCACAATGATTTTACTGATCCTACTGGCGTCAAAAATAACCTCTTTAACATATTAAGGTAAATTTAATGCTAAATTTTTATTTAATGAAATTTACTAAAGTATCTAAATTTATTTAGTTTAATCATACTGGCCAGTAAGAAATATTATTTAATTTCATTGGCAAATAAAGTAAATAAATAAATGGTGAAGGGTATAGAAGATTCGGCATAACCGACTTTATCATTCTTACTTGTTATTTAATAATTCTTACAAAGAAGTCTTAAACGAGAAGAAAATCCTTGCGCCCGGCCAAAGGCCCACCCACGCTATCTTGTGTACGATTTTAAAACCAAAACTGCAAATTTATTCGGGATATTTAAATTCAGGATTTTAAAATTTTGGATTTTTAAACTTATGATTTTGAAATTCTGCTTTCTTATTTTTTGTGTTTTTTTTAAATTTTGAGTTTTTTGGGGTTAAAATTCATTGACAATTTTGAGGTGATTTTTCGTAATAAAGAATCACCCCAAATTTAGGGCGATATTTCATTTTATTTTTAGGGATATTTTTCAGGTTGATATTGCATTATAAAAAGCAGCCCCGAATTTGGGCTCAATTTTAATTTTTTTGAGCCATATTTCGCAGCGCCGTAAAATTGGCTACTAATGACTATTCAATACTATTTCAATTGGCTACTAAAGGTACTTAAAATATTTTTGAGAATTTGTTGAATTTGAAAATTTGTTTGAGCTGAGATAACAAATTTGAGCATAAATATACTGATTGCACCAATGCAAGTCCTCTTTTATGATGTTTCAAGGACATTAATATACCATCAGTATATTTTTTCTCATGAAACGCCAAAGGAACTTTGAAAATCAATTGTCATCTCGTCTTTTTAATTTTACTAGGATCGCCCGGTGGCCGAAATTCGACCACTTCACATTTACTTTTGAGAGAACCTGTGCGTTGTACAATTAAATCGTACACATATTAAGAGAACGGCTAAATTCACTATTCACCTATCTTTGTACGTGTGTCTATAGGATAAATTAAAATGCTTTTTAAACACTTTTATTCCAAAAATTTAGAGAAAAAATTATTGTGCATATCCCCGTAATTTATTTATAAGATTTTCATGAAATGTTATCAAAGTAAAAAATAGAAACACAGATCTTCGTTAAAAGTCATTAAAAAAGTTTCCGACTTTTATTTTACTAAACGACGTTTTTGCGCGACTTAATGTTTTAAAATGTCGAAGGTAACCCTGTCCTAAAACGTTTATACATGTGTGTTTGCAAGTGCAAAATGAAAACAAAAACATTTTGGGAGAACAACATAGAGCATAACCGTCGTTTATACATTTGTGTACATGTGTGTTTGCAAGTATAATAACAACATAGAGCACACCGTCTTTTATACATGTGTGCACATGTGTGTTTGCCAGTATAATTCAAGAAAAAAACACATTTTGGGAGAATAGCAAAACACACAACTTCTTTTTATACATGTATGTGCGTGTGTTTGCAAACAAATTTAAAACGCTTTTAAAACCATTTAATCCTGAAAATTTTGAAAAAATTTATATTGTGCATATCTACACAAAAATACCTTTAAAACGATATATCTTTCATTAAAATCGGTGGACGTTAAGATACTTAAAAATCAACGATAAAAAAATTGCTTCCGTATTTATATATAAGATAAAGAACGAGTGTTGCATTTCATGTACTCATCATATGTATCTAGTATCTATATATATATACAGTACTTTTCGTTTATAGTCACTACGCTTATAGTCACATTAGCGATTAACCTTTAATTAGGCGCATGGGGTCAGGAGAAATTAAAATTGAAAAATGTATACGTTAAAATGTTCGGAGCGAACTTGTTTTTTCTATAGCTTTATTCATTTAAAAAGAGAACAAAAATATGTTGCGATTATATCGCTAAAGCGTACACACGTGTCGCTTGACTAATTCTTGTTGACCCCATGCGACTAATAGTGTAACTTTTTTTTTATATGAAGATGAGTCAACTTGTAAAATAGTTGAAAGAAACCAGTACTGAATTTTATTTATATTTTATGTTTTTAAATGAAAAAAATGCTGTTTTTGTTTTTTTTTTATATATGTATAACTAGGTGTTTGGTCCCGGTGCTGCTCGGGATTTTCTAAATAATCACGTGAGACCCCATGCGATTAATTGTGGGATTTTCTTAATGCGCCTAATTAAAGGTTAAGTCCATTTTGTATGTTTATTTTGCCGCTATAAGTTAATTTTATATAAAGTATTAACGTTATAGTCCATTTAGCGATATAAGCACATTTACCATATATGCCATTTACAACAGTAGTCAAAGGAAAAAGTAAAGCAAATTAATGGCGTTATAGTCACATTAGCAAAATTTACTAACTGCCGGTTTAACGATGTCGAACGTCATCGTTCGCATAGAAAATTATATTATTATTATTATTATTATTATTTTTATATTATATTTTATATTATTTATATTATTATTATTATATTAGAAAATTATTATATCGTTGAACAGGCTGTAAGTTCTTTTTAGTTTTCGAATCAAAAATCCATCCAAAGAAAGAATGAATTAAATCATTTAATTTTTGTCATCAACTCTCTACTCGTAAAATATTACCTTTTGCCGTTGGTATCAGTTATGATATATCTTGTTATTATTTTAACTATTTTTTATACAGAACGTAACTCTGTTGTAAAACAATAAGCCTGATGTCGGTGTAATTTATATGAATTTTTTATTTCCTTTATTCATATAACTTGATTATATTCGAATTCGGTTATATGCGTCACAGTGGCATATATGTGAATTAGCCTTATAGTCACATTAGCGATATAGTCCACGTTATGGTTGCAACTAAAGGATGTGACTATAAGCGAAAAGTACTGTAAAAATGAAAAATGTTTGTATGTTTGTTTGTTTGTTTGTTGGCTTACAGACTCCTAAACTACTGAACCGATTTTCCAGAAATTTTTACAGTGACATCACGTGATCACTAAAAATAAAATATGTTACTTATTTTTTCGATAGGGGCAGGGGGATTGGTACCCCCCATAGGATGCCAACATTAATTATCGCATATCTTAAGAGCCGCTGGACGAATTTTTCTGAACTTTTGGTAGTAGGATCTTCTGAGTCCCGAAATTGAAATAAAACAGCAGCGGGGGAAGTGGAATTCCCCATGGGACGCCAATGTTTAACATCGCATATCTTAAGAACTGTAATAGTGAGCATGTTCAAACTTTCTAGAAGTCACTCTTATGGCGTACTACACTTTTGAAAATAAAAATAAAGCGGGTAGGCGCAGGGGGGAAATACCTCCCATAGGATGCATATATTAAATATCGCTCAAATGAAGAACTATTAAACGGAGAGTCTTCAACCGTGGTTAAAGCTACTATTATAGTAAACTATAAGTTTCAATATAAAAATGGGCGGGGTAGACAGGGGAGGAGCAGTACCCCTCATAGAAAGAAATATTAATAAGAGCCACTGCACGCATTTTGTTGAACTTTTGGTAGCAGGATCTTCTGAACCTCAAAATTGAAATAAAATAGCAGCGGGGGAAGTGGAATCCCCCATAGGACGCCAATGTTTAACATCGCATATCTTAAGAACTGTAATAGTGAGAATGTTTAAACTTTCTAGAAGTCACTCTTATGGCGTACTACACTTTTGGAAATAAAAATAAAGCGGGTAGGCGCAAGGGGGAAATACCTCCCATAGGATGCATATATTAAATATCGCTCAACTGAAGAACTATTAAAGGGGGGTCTTCAACCGTGGTTAAAGCTACTATTATAGTAAACTATAAATTTCAATATAAAAATAGGCGGGTAGACAGGGAGGAGCAGTACCCCTCATAGATAGAAATATTATATACCATATATCTGAACACAAAAGCTATCAACCTTTACAGGACAACTTTTAAAACAAAAATAAATGGGGTAGGTGCAGGGGGAGCAATACATTTTTACAAAAGCATCCTGTGAACCCCAAAAATAAAATAAACCACTTTTTTTTGTCGATACAGGCAGGGAAGCAGTACCACCATATGACAAAAATTTAGTCAAGTGACTGATTCATCATTGCGCAGCCAAAACTGCTAAAGGCTGTACGCAAAAAAGTGGATAGGTTTCCCGTACTTTTACTGTTTTTTACTTTTTTGGAAGTAAAATAGTTTAAAACCTGTGCATATTGTATCCCACATAACGTTTACAGTTATTCTAATAGAATTTAAATTTGAACGGATTTGTGCTTACTACAAAAAATAAGATGTCCTTTTCGTACTTTTTAGAAACTTATAATTCGGAAGTAAGTCATGAAATTAAGCAATGGAAGAACGGTTTAAATCGATAATCATATATCAATTGCGGTAATAGAGATATCTATATATATAAAAATGAAAAATGTTTGTTTGTTGGCTTATAGACTCCTAAACTACTGAACCGAATTTTTACAGTAACATTACGTGAGGACTAAAAATAAAATAGGCTACTTATTTTTTCGATAGGGGCAGGCGAATTGGTATCCCCTTTGGATGCCAATATCAAATATCGCATACCTTAAGAGCCGCTGCACGCATTTCGTTGAACTTTTGGTAGTAGGATCTGCTGAGCCCCAAAATTGAAATAAAATAGCAGCTGGGGAAGTGGTTCCCCCCATAGGATGTTTAATATCGCATATCTTAAGAACTGTTATAGTGAGAATGTTCAAACTTTGTAGAAGTCACTCTTATGGTATCCTACACTTCACTATCGAAAATTAAAATAAAGTGGGTAGGCGCAGGGGGGAATATAGTGGTTAAAGCAGTGTAGCGAAGCGCACCGGAGTAAGCAAGTAATATATATAATAATATGCAATATTTGAACAACAACAATTATTTAATTTATATATATATATATATATATATATATATACGGGGCGGGGCCACTTTTTCTGACCAATATTTATTTATGACTGAAGTTGTTTAATTCAATGATACATTTTCAAGAACTTGTTTCAGAATTCCAAATAGAACATAACTTTCTAAATTTCTACTTTTAACACTAATTCTGAAGGTTCAGCTTTTACATATGTTATAAATAGCACCACTTTGATCAGCAAGAGCTTTTGATTGAAAGCGTAGGTGCAAGTAAGTGAAAAGTGCTAAAATTTCATTAAATACTTCTCTATTAATAATGTAATTATCTGTGATTTTAATAATTATTAAAGTTTTTTTAATTAAGCTTTACATATACTTATTTTTTTACCAAGCTTAAACTTGCCCAAAAAGTTATTAAAGTTTGATGTATTTTGAAGGAAAACTTTCACCTTCATTCTCTAAAATACAACCCTGAAAGTATTGACTATTAAATAAAGAGGAAAACACTCGGTATTGAGTACACAGTACCCAAATATTTTAATAGCACTTTTTTTTTAACAATTTGTTAAGGGAAATAAGTTTTTTTAGCCGAAGGTAGGGTTTCTATTAAGGAAAATGTTGCTAACAATTCTCAAAAAATTGTTTAAAATTTTAAGGTAAAAAATGTCCAGAATTTTCTTGCAAAACCTTTAATAAAATGAATTTAATTGATGATTGATTTAAATAATATGACAATGAATTACTTTACAAAAGAAAAAGCAATTTTTGGATGAAACGTGATAAAAAAAATGATTAAAACAAAATTTTTAAAGAAAATTTGCAAAAATAGTTTGCTTTCATTTTTATTGTAGACAGACCGTAGCGTTAGTAAATAATTTCAAACAAAACAAAACTTTTATCCTTTTTTTATTTTTCTTTTACTTTCATTTATTTTTAATGGGTTTTTGTAGCAGGCAGTCCTAATCCTAACCGTTATTTTAATCCAAAAGCTACTGAAATGTCCCATTATTTACTGTGACTACAATTTAGTATGTAACGAACTTTTATTTTTATAGCTTAAATGAGATGAATGGATGGATGGCTGAATGGGACACACACTGCATGTTATTGCGAGAATTCGTATGTTCGTAGTCGTAATAATCAGTCAATTGGAAGTAATTCTATTTTATAAATTACATTTAAAGGCAAAATACGATTTTTGTAAATTATAGTCCTAAATTGAAAATTATATTTCGGGGTTGATTTACATTGAAAAATTAATTCGGAAAAGTAAAATTTAATTATATTTTTTTTCTTGTTACAATATGGTTTAAGGGCTTTTATAGTTTGATGATGTAAAAAATATTTTGTTAACGTTGATTTATTTAAGAATTAAATTAAAAGTTTGCAAAATTAACATTTTTATGAAATCATTATAATTTGAAAATTAAAAAGGAAAAATATTATTAAGATTTTGTTTAAAACTAAGCACAATACACTTGGGGGATTTCATGTCAAGTGACCCAATTTTTAAATCGATGTCTTCCGATTTGGATGAAATTTGCACCAAGGTTAGTAGTTTAGGCGGAAATTTTCAAAAAGTTTCTGAGTTAGAGGGGGCCTAAGTTTGACATTTTGGCCATACAGGTGTTCTTTCTCATCCATGTAACTTATTATCTATTGGTGTTAGCAAAATTTGTCCCAAGTAGCTTCGATTGCTATTTAATCAATCTTTTTAAAAAAAATTTTCGTTTTTTTAAAAACTTTTTTTTAATTTTTTTTTTGTAATTTAAAACTTTTTTTTTTATCCGGAATGTTTTGTTTTTTTTTTTTTTTTTTGCTTTTAAGAAAGCTTGTCTTTTCCTTTAAGGTAGTTTTGGTCGCTTTTTGGGATGCGAGTGGGATATGTTTAAAAAAAATAATTTCTAACTCAAGACGAGGGTTTTTTAAATTTTTAGCAAATGGGCATTTCCATGAGAATGTCAACCGTGGGGGGGGGGGGGGGAGGGGATTCTTTAATACCATGGTAGATAAGGCCATGATGGCTTAATCTCTCATTCAATAGGGAGATAAAGCCTTTTTTTATTTGAATGGGAGATAAAGCCATCATGGCCTCAGCTCACATTAGCAGTATTCAAAAATGGCTTTATCTCTCATTTCAGTTCCGGAGACACTAAAGTTAAGTATTGAAATCTGGCTTCGCATACTAAAGTTTTTCTGCGTGACGGCCTGCGGCCGTGCTTAAGGGTTTTTTCCTCCAGTAGGAAGCGGCAGATGGCTTCGCTGAATAAAGTTTTCCTGCGTGCGTCACAAGAATAAAAAAAATGTTTTTCAATGATAACTAAGGATTTTCCCTTTTACAGAATGTTTACACTATGCATAACAATTTTCTGAAAAAATATGGCGTTTTCTCTCATTTCGCAAAATTTAAAATATGACCTTACCTCTCAATGATTGGGCAATAAGGCCATTATGACCTTATCTACCATGGTTTTAAAGAACCCCCTGTCAACCACGACTCAAAAAAATTAAAACGCTTGAAACTTTTTTTCAAATATGGTAGAAAGTCAAAACACACCCAAACTTTACTATACCGAGGTACTTATAACTTATTAAAATTTTAAAAAAGCCAAAAATAATGGCTTGAACATAAATATCAACGGCTTAAAAGCAGGGATCGTAACAGATATAAGTGATAGCAAAACAGTTTTTTATAACAGTTACTCTATGAATTAAATATTTAATATCCATCTAAAACAGGACTACTAAAACTCTTAAAAGGAGTGTTTTATTTTGCCGTCATAAAATAAAACTCACTTGAAGAGTTTTTTTTTTTAATTTCTAAAGCTAATCCCCGCGAAGCTCTACGCTTGTCTGCAGGAAAGAAACCAGAGTCTCTGGCGGGAATCAAACCCGCAACCCCGGTGGTGATAGGCTAGCTCACTACTAGCTAGCCTACCGGCAGTGTTACCGTCGGATATTTTAAAAAAGTACCAAAAAAAAGGGGATATCTACAAAAAAAGTGGCACCAAAAACAGGATTTTAAAAAAATGAGCACATCTTTTAAAATTAATATAAGTACACCACATTATGTATTTTTTACTACTTTTTCTATTTATTCTAATTTTAAATGGTATAAAAACATAACAAAAAACATTGTATAGTAATTATCTGCACTAAAAAATAATTGATCGTATTACAATAGACATGTAAAAACTAAAATAAATATTTGTCTGGAGAAGTAATTTTTATAAAATATTTACTTAAATGTTTTGGAAATTCAAAAACGTTAAACTTGTTTTCTGCCAAAACATGTTTTTTGGATCATGACATTATTGCAGCGAATAGAAGATAATTATGTAATGTGTTTTATAAATACATTTATTAATATATTTCTTATATATATCTTTTCCTAACGTAAAAAGTATCACAAAAGTGGCAAGAATCACAAAAAGTACCACATTTGGGTGCATTTTGTAAAAGTGGCCAAATAGTATCCAAGCAGCCGAAAAAGTGGTGAATTGCCACTTTAGTGGCACCAACGGTAACGCTGCCTACCGGGGCTTAATAAAATTCAGTTGAGGAATAAAAGGTCGACTAAAACTCTTAAAGGGAGAGTTTTAGATTGCCGTCAAAAAATACAACTCATTTGAGGAGTTTGATTTTTCCCGTCATCAAAAAAAACTCATTTTATTTAAATTGACTCCGAAAGCTTGCCGCTGGTCAAATCATTGCAATTTGTAAAGCAGTGTTATCTGATCAGCTTGCATTGCAATTAAATAAGTCGACATTAGAAAAAGAAGTAAATATACAAAATGAGTTTTATTTTAGACGAAAAGCTAAAACTCCTTAAAAGAGTTAATTTTTTGACGGTAAAGTGAATTTGGTTTAAGGTGGAAAAATTAAAACTCCTGAAAAGAGTTTTATTTTAGGACGGAGAATAAAACTCCTGAAATAAGTCTTAGTTTAGACAAAAAAATTAAATTCCTCAAAACAGTTTTATTTTATGACAGTGAAATAAAACTTTTTTTTAATAGTTTCATGGGAAGTTTTATTTTTTTAAGCCTAACTGTGGAGTTGAGATCGTTTTTCCAAGATCACCATAATTAATAATTATTATTGTGGTTATTTTGTTGAACTTTTTATAGTTTTAAATCCAAATTTTTTATATTTTTAATTTATGCCTAAGTTCATCAAATTAAATTTTCATTAAATTATTTTTATGAAGAAAGGTATTTTACAACATGAAAATTAATTAAAATTGTTATTGATAATCTTTCATTCTTGACCGTGGCCTGGGCTCGAACCCTGGCCGGCAGGTTACCATGACATGTTTCGATCGCAACCACTCGATCTCCTCAGATGGATCACCATAATTTCTGAAAGCGCCCTTCAATATTAATCTGTTGTTGACTCTAATATCGAGAGGTTTTGAGTTAAAATTTTCTGGATGACTGTTATTTACGGTCATGGTTTTAGTACAATTAGATCTCAAAACAGTGCAATTTTTTACTGAATTAAGTACAATTTTGAAAATGTCGTTTATGATCCCTGATGTGTATAAATAGTTCATGTTCAGAAAAGTTTATTGTTGTATTATATTTAATAAATTTTATTGCGACGGTTAAAGCGTTTTTAGGGAAAATGTAAATCTTTAAAGCAACCATTTAGTGCAGCATTCGCCTTAGTTTTTAATTATTTTTAGGATATTTTAAATCACTTTAAAAACGAAACAGAAATTTAACTAAACATGATTAGGAAAAAAAATATTAATATAAACTAAGTTACGACGAAGAAAATAGAAAAACGTTTTCTATCACAGTTGGAGTTCGAATGCTGTAAAACATTTTTATTGTTGTAATTTGAATGACATTTTAATAATACCCATCCCCCACATAATAAAATATATTTATATTTTTTTTTTTTTTTTGTTTAACTCTTTTTCCAGTTGTGCTTTTATTTTTTTATTCTAACGATTTATTAAAATAAAATACGTATTTTGTTTTTTTTTTGTTCTTTTTTTTGAATTTGTTGCTGCCATTAGGGCGATAAATGTGCTACAAAGGAATAATGCACAATTTTACACGATAATTGCCAGCAATTTGTGACAAAACAGGCACATGGTCGTTTGTTTGAAACACACATAGACATACACAATGAGGTATTCACATAAAAACCCTTAGGGGCATGTCGCAGGTCGTTTGCCTTGAAAACAGTCGCACTCCTTGCTCAACATGATATCCTGCGGTTTTAAAACGCTAACACAGTTATGAAACAACTCTATTATATTTCCCACAATTTAAAAGAATCAAATCACTTTTGGATAATTTTTATAGCTTTTAGTTATATTATGAACCGACTTAAATCATTTTTAGCGTTTAAAAATGTTGTGGCATTTCTGCGAAAATTTATCTGTAGAAGCATTTTGCGTGGAAACATTTATTCCAGGAGGAAATTTCTATGGGAGTTATGTGAAATTCTTGACGGCATATTTTACTTTCAGTAATGAAGTAGTCTGTTATTTAAAAATAGTTGTGGGCCTTGGAAATTTCTGATTTGAACTAGATTACTTATGGAAAATATATTTCAGTTTTTGCTTTGAGGATTCTATCCGGACTGAGCTTTCACCAAATCGTTGGGTGGTTTCTGGTATGCCGCGTGGCACATTTTTACGAAAATTGAGCTATAAATCAATTCTATATAATAAATATGCCCTCTTCTTAAACTTTTAATCAATTTTTTTTATCTCGAATATATAAAGAGATATCGATCCTGAACAAATCCTCAATTTCTCAATTTTACGGTTGTCTAAACAGTATTTTGCTTCATTCGTCACTTTTTGTGCTATGAAGCAAATTTTCAATGTAAAAGTAAAAATATTATTGTCAATAAAATTATGTTTGCCGTGCTTAATTCCCATTTTATATTCCTGGCAACACACACTAAAATTCATTGTTGGAGGATAAGCTAGTTTCTATGCGCATTTCACTGGTTGCTTAGGCCAGATCATCAGGAAACATTTTCCAACAAATTTTAGAAAAGCCAAATAAACTGCAGAGTGAACGAGAATTGCAAACACTCAAAAAATCTTATTTGCAACGATATCAAAGCTTGAACAAAATACCAACAACCATTAATTAACCGACGATACACTATGTGATTTCTATTACTTTGACCTACTTAATAAAATAAATATTAGTGTAATAAATGGTTTATGGGGACAGAACAGGTTTGCATTATCTTAGCAACTTTTTCTATTTTGTGCAAGAAGTATAACTTCTTAACTTCGACTTTAAGTTCCAATAGAAGAAATATCTCGCAACCCACGTAATTTTTAACAGAAAAATTTATCGTGCAGTTTATGTATAAAATAATCCAAACCTTCGTTATAGTTTTTCTAGAAAAAAATTTTGAGCTTTCTTTTCGAACAGAGAGACAAGCAAGCTCTACAAGCTCGCCCTAAAGCTTTGTTACGCAATCAATTTGTTTTTATACCCTCCACCACAATTAGTTGGGAAGACGGTATATTAAGTTTGTCATTCCGTGTGAAACTTTTTTATTATTCATCTCAGACCCCATAAAGTATATATATTCTGGGTCCTTGAGTAATTCTAAGTCGATTTAACCATGTCCGTCTGTCTATCCGTCCGTCTGTTGAAAACACGCTTACTTTTGAAAAACTCAAAAGAAATAAACAAACTTGGTGTCAAATTGCTTGTAGTTATCCTAAGCAGTTTGGGATTGAAATCCAGTAAAATCGGTTCAATAGTATCTGAGCTATGAATCAAAATGTGGAACCACCACCTAAAAAAAATTGATAATTTTGGTACAAAAACTAACATAAATGGTGGAAAAATGCACAGAATTATAAAAGATTTCGCAACAATTCGTTTTATTCAACTGGAAATCACGCTGTAAAATTTCGTGAAGATTCGTCCATAATTTACCCTAGGCCCCATATAAGCCCTACTCCCGGAAAACAGTATAGTAAGCCTAAAACCCTAACTAACAATGCCATCATAACAAATTTTGGCACGTCACAGTTAAATTGGACTAGAAATTAAACTATAACGTTTCGTGAAGATCGGTCCATAATTTACCATAGGTCCCATACAAACCCTACTTCCGGAAAACAGTTTAGTACGCCTGAAGCCGTAAAAAATAATGATATCAAACCAAAATTTGGTACATCAAAGATCTATAGGACTAGAAATACGACTGTTAAATTTCGTGAAGATCAATTCATAATTTACCCTAGGCCCAATATAAACCCTACTCGCGGAAACCTTAAAAAATAATGCTGTCATAACAAAATTTGATAAAGATATTGCGGTAAACTTTCTTCCAGCATAGCTTCATATGGCCAACAAAAAATGTTATGCAATTTAGCAGCCTTCTGAAATTCACCGCAAACGCTAAAACTAATTGCTCCGCTGTATTGAAATTTATGTTTTTTAATACCAGAAATCACTCTGCAGAATTTTTGGATGATTGGCTCCAATATAATTTGCCCCCTTGAAAATCATTTAAGTTGAGCTTAGACTGTTACGAATCATGATATTTTACTCAAGCTATTTAAAATTGCTAAAAAAAATCATTAAACTTTCTGATTGTTGGTCAATAATTTTATATAGGTCTAAACCGCCCCCAATTTCAATGCAGATGTCTGTTTTTATACAGATAAATTAATAATAAATAGACAAACATCATACAAATATTACTCCTAACACATTCGAACTGTCGGTGGAGGGTATCAAAGATTCGGCACAGCCGAATATAGCACTCTAGCTTGTCTTATATTATTTTGATTAACTGTTCTCCGATTCTATGAGAATTTATTTATTTGAGGCTCTGCACAAACGAAAAATATGTTGTTTTAATATATTAACCAGTGTTGCCAGAATTATTTTTCTTCACTAAAACGCTAGTGGTTAATAATGAGACAGATTTTTCTTAAATATTTAAATTTGCGACAACAAATACTCTCAATCAACTTTATGTCTGTGCCTAAAATTTTTTTGTTACAATGTAATGAATTTATTTAGTATACCACAAAAAACTTTGTAAATAAAAGTTTGAAAATAACTTTGGAAAATAATGATTTCTCATACCTACACCACAAAAGTGGAGAGGTAATACTAAAAATATTGGTCCTCGACTCACCCTTTAATATACCGATCAACTCAGAACCACTTTCTGAGTCGATAAGCCGCTGTTCATCCTGAAAATGGTGAGAATCGGTCAATAAGTTCACATGGCCCCCATACAATCACCTTTTCGGAATAGTCTTTGGGCTTATTATGTTGGTATTTAAATTAAATTTGGCTCAAAAATCGTAGGTGCAGAATTGATCATAGGCTCCCCCTCTCTTAAATAGCTTTAAGACAAACAAAAAACTTTTTTGCTATGTAGAAAAATGAAATTATATTTTTAATGGAGCACGCAGGTATTTAACAAAAAAATTTCTGGCAACACTTAATATAACTATGGTATCGAGAATTATTGATGATGGTTGTTGGCATGGAATGAATGATTGCCGTTTTGCAGTTGATTTTGCGTTTGGTTTTAATTGTTTTGATTCAAAACTAGCGGCAATTTCAATTCTGCAGAATTCTCAACTTTACTTGTGTCGAAGCGGTTTGGAAAATAAATGAAACGATTTTCTACACAACGCCAAACACGTTTATTGTTTGGTGTTTTTACAAGTGTACAGCGAGTTCGAAGTAGAGAGAGATTATACTAGTTGCAAGAAAGAAAAAAACAACCTCGCCACCGTGACATAATTCTTTTTATTATATTCTCTTCTGTTTTATTATTTTCAATTATTTGTGCGCGTTGTGCGTTAAGATGATTACTGAAAACGGCCACTAACCCCCATTTGGTACTTGCTGTTCATACATGAACAGTGCGTTCCATTTATGGTCGTACAGTTCAAGTTTTTTAAAACTAGTGAAAGGAAATTATAATTTTAAGCATTGATGAGCCGCTCTAAAAAGTTAACAGCTAACTATTCTGACCAAAGTCCTATGCGGTTACTTTGGAATCAAAAATTCAACAAAAGCCCTTCTTTCAGGGAAGAACACTTTTCAATATTTGGTATCGGGTAAAATCTGTCACAAATAGTTTCTCTGTAACAGTAGTACCTAACCAAGAGCAGGAAGCGGAACGCAGGCTTCCGTTTAGCTTTAACACTGAACTGCCGTACCTTAATAACATCGGCTACGTCAAAATTATAAAAATAGGGTTATCAAAAAAGTTTATATAACTAAATAGATTAATCTATATCTAAAGAACGGTAAGAGAAAAATTGTCCAAATTTGGTACACAGAATTGGGTTATCAATACACAATAGACAAACAAACGGGATGGGAGAAGTGGGCGTGGTACCTCACATACAAATACCTAAGTGATCAAAACGCAACATCATTAAAGAATTGGGTGCGATAAGATAAGTGGGCGTGGGTCAAAATATAAACCTGTATAAATGAAGAACGGTAAGTGTAAAAATTTCCAAATTTGGTACAATTAGAACGGTTATCGATTAACAGACAGCATCTGCAAGAAATCTGCGGGATTGGAGAAGTAGGCGTAGATAGATCTAGATTTCTGTTAATCAATAGAAGGCCAGTAGCTACAATTTACAAATTTGGAACAAATAGCTTGGCTATAAACGGACAATATCTGTAAAAGGCCCACTGCCTTATTGTAGACATAGGCGGGACAACTTCAATACAAATACCATATAGATTTCGGTGGAACTGGCGAATGGCAACAGTAAGAGTATTCAAACTTGGTACAAATAACTTCATAAACAATTCATAAGATCTGTAATGGAAAATTGCATATTTCTTTTAAATGAGAGTAGCGAAGCGCATTGGGTACACAAATTGAATTTAAAATAATGTTAATAAAATAATAATAATTATATATATACATATATACTGATTCAGTTGTGAATGCAAGGGAAAGAGACATCATTTGTAAAGAAAAACTGGAATTTCAGTTTTCTTTGAAATAAACAATCTAGAGATTTTAAATTTAAAAAGTTGCTTAATTTTTACTCGAAAATATTATTTGAAGTAAAAATTTTGAAAATTTTGGATGGCAGGGACAAAAAGAGTAAAGTTTTATACTATTGGTACTTTTTGAAAAAAAAAAAAAAAAAAGTTCTCAAACTGATTTTACGGCAACTTGATTATGAAGGTGCAAAATCACGACTAAAATATAAAAATGGACTTACTTTTAATAAGAAATAAAATTAAAAACATAAACTTTTAAAAAAATATGTGTATAATTTGAAAGGACAATATAAGAAAACTCTTGGTACTTTTTTTGTAAATATGTATGTTTTACTTTAGAATTTTTTCGTAAAAACTTAAAAAAACCCATAAAGTGACTTGAATACTTTGGGGTAAATAAAATTAAACTATTAATATGCATAATAATTTTTGTACAAAGTGTTAAAATTGAGGAAAATTATTTTATAATTATAAGTATATTAAACTAGCTGACCCGACAGACGTTGTCCTGTCCAAATAAGGAGAAATGTTTGCGTTCGATTTTTAAAATCCGTTAAAAAGATAGTACATTTGAAAGAAAATTAGTCAAATCGATGGAGCCGTTTTCTGATTTTATGTAAATCGAAAAAAGTCCAAATCGGTCAAGCCGTTCTCAAGTTATGCGCTTAATAGAAAAAGTGGGCATAAAAGTAGGCGTGGTACATTTTTCTTTCGATGAAAACGTAAAATGGATTAATACGAACATATAAAAGAAAAATTAGTCAAATCGATGGAGCCGTTATTTGATTTAAGGTAAATCGAAAAAAGTGGGTGGGGCAAAATTTTCTTTCCGTAAGAACCTAAGTTGGACCATGGCAATCATTTTCAAGAAAAAATCGTCCAAATCGGTCAAGCCGTTCTCAAGTTATGCGCTTAATAGAAAAAGTGGGCGTAATAGTAGGCGTGGTACATTTTTCTTTCGATGAAAACTTAAAATGGATTAACACGAACATTTGAAAGAAAAATTTGTCAATCTAAGTTGGACCATGGCAATCATTTTCAAGAAAAAATCGTCCAAATCGGTCAAGCCGTTCTCAAGATATGCGCTTAATAGAAAAAGTGGGAGCAAAAGTAGGCGTGGTGTATTTTTCTTTCGATGAAAACGTAAAATGGATTAATTCGAACATTTGAAAGAAAAATTTGTCAAATCGATGGAGCCGTTTTTTTATTTAAGGTAAATCTTAAAAAGTGGGCGGTGCAAAATTTTCTTTCCGTAAAAACCTAAGTTGGACCATGACGATGATTTTAAGAAAAAATCGGTCAAGCCGTTCTCAAGTTATGCGCTTAATAGAAAAAGTGGGCGTAATAGTAGGCGTGGTACATTTTTCTTTCGATGAAAACTTAAAATGGATTAACACGAACATTTGAAAGAAAAATTTGTCAATCTAAGTTGGACCATGGCGATCATTTTAAAGAAAAAATCGTCCAAATTATATACATAGATGTCATTGGTGATGCAATATAAAAGTAGGATTTTGCCACGGCCCTCCGCCCGCAGACCGAAAATCAAAAATCAGACTTCACTGAATATTCTGAAGATTTCCTGAAAATTTCATCAAAATCGGACCATACGTTACATACAGACATACACACATCCTTTTTTATATACATAGAAGAAGAAGATAGATAGATAGATTCCATTCAGTGGTCGAAAATAAACAAACACTAAACAAAAAGATATCGGTACTGTTCTGTTTATTTTCGAACACTAATTATAATTACTTGATTTTTTTTAATTTCTTTGAAAATTATCGTTTAGAACAGTTCTTTTTGAATGAACTTTTTTGAAACACTGTACATTGGTTTTAACATGTCATTTGAGGAGGGGGGAGGTGGATTTTTTTATGTAACTATCAACACTGTTCTGGCTTAACTTTTGTAGTACATACACTTTCCTTTTTGCTGGATCACGTGTATTCAATTAAGCTCTATTACGCTTCAATTGTTTCAAACAATTACTGACATGCCCATTAATAATACTATATTTTGCTTTAGTTGCAAGCCATCTCTCGAAACCAGAAGTATTTTATGAATGTGTTGAAAACAATCTATAATACAATTATTAAATACTTCGATTACATCAAAGCTATTTTATTAAACAAAAAGAAATCCATTTCAATCTAAACGGACGATAATGTTTAGAGTTGAATGTGTATGAAAATTTGGAACTGTTCCGCAAAACTCGTCTACCGTTTTACTTTAGTTACGTGAAATTTTATAAAAATCCGTCGATTCCTTCGAATTTAAACATTTTTTTAAATTATTTTTTGTGTTTTAATTTTTAAAGAAAATATTCAGTAATTTTGCATTCTTAAAGCAAAGAAATTCTCAAAGGTTTACAGTCTAAAAAAACAAAATTAAATACGCTCTACTTTAGTAAAAAGTATCAAATAATGGCTTAATTCGTTTAAGGCTTTCAAATATGAGCAGTTCTTTTGACAGGGTATGGACGAGTCCATGGTCCAATCATTAGGTCCATGAAACCTGATAAAGGATGCACAAACAATTGCTCAACACCAAAAGATCAAAAATCAGCAGGCGTTTTGCGTAGACCCAATGTTTGACCATGGACGAGTCTCGCTCGACTTGAAATTTTTCACATAATTTAAACCCCCGCTTTACTAAGAATTTAGATCAAAATGTTCGAATCTTTTAAGTCCTTCACCATTTGCTTCAATACGATATGGCAAAATCAAAATAAGCTGGAGCTTTAAAATATTTTTTACTGCATGCAAAAAATTTTTTTCTTAATTTCTGTGTTTTGACAGATTGTAATTATTATACCCTTCACCAAAGGTAAGAACACAGAAAAAAATATTTTAGCCAGTAAAAGAATTAATCAAAAATAAAATCAGTTTTAATTAAATATTTAATCAGGTGAATTAAACTTTTAATCAAGTGTATTAAATGTTTAATTGAAAGATTGTCAATTTTTCTGGATTCTTATGAGTAGCAAAGTTAATTTAACGATGTCCGTCTGTCCGCGTATATTTTGAAATTGGTTTTCTGGACCTATGGGAAGGATTGGAGAAGCGGGCGTGGCACCTTCCCTAAATGACAGATTTCTGTATATCTAGAAGAGCCACCAAATTGGGTTATCAATAGAGAACATCTGACAAAATGTGTGCGGAATTTGAGAAGTAGGCGTCGCATAACATAGATTTATTTATATAAAAAGAACGGTGTTTACATAACTTTTTGTTCTTATCGCACCATGGCACGCCAGTAAAAAAGGTTTTTTCTAAATATGTATTTAGAAATATATTTTTTAATTTTTTCAATTAAAATTATGAATTATTGCATAGATCAATAGGCTTTCTTTGCAATACTAAAAGTAGCAAAGTTGATTTAACGATCTCCGTCTTTAGCCCCAGATATCACATACAGTCCGGATTAGTTTGACATAGAAACTCAGCCAGACCCGGCCGCAAATCGTTCAGAGCTTCTAAATCTTCTAATTTTGGCAAATTTTTGCTTGTAGGTATATTTTTATATTTTGCATATAAAAATTGCTCTATTGGTTATAATTTCAAAAGAAAAATATAGCAAATAACGTTAAACATTAATATAAAAAAATTCTACTTTATCTCTTCCTAATGTTAATTTAAAGGACACAAATTGATCCATGAAAAATTAGTAGGTGAATGTATGTAATATGCTTGTTAGAATCTGCATACTACAAGTACTTAAAAATCATTATCGTTTGTTATTCATAATTATTATATGCATATAAATTTGTACATTTATAGTGGAGGAGTTTGAATGAGTCTATCAGGGAACATCATGCATGCACACATACAGAAAGACATACGGTCGGACAGACACATAGACAGTGTACAACATATAATATTTAGCAAAAATTTGTTCGTTTATTAACATTAAATAAACTTTATTGATTGCCCAGAAATAGAGACATCTTCATACGAATACGTATGCATAAATCTCAGGCAGACATTGGTAGACAAACACCCTTCTCCTCCTCCTCCTCCACCTACTCCACTCTTACTGTGTTGTAATCGCCATTATTAAACACTTAAGCTACCAAGGAAAATTTTAGCATCATGCCTGACACGTTTTTCGGATTTAGCAAGTTGATGAAATGCCGTGCATGGTGCACAAACTGTTTGGTACCAAACACTCACACATACAACACGCGCATACACACACTCAAAAGACCCTGCAAACATTTACGGCAAAGGAAATTTCTGAAAAGTATCTTCCATTGTGTAAGAGAAGCTGGGTGAATAAATTTAAAAGAAAAAACACAAGTTTGAACAAATGCAACAAACGTTTTTTAAATATCTGGTATCTATAGATACCAGATATACATTGTACATGGTACATGATGGGCCATATATGGCAAAGTTATGTTATAATATGCAGATTCATGTAAAGTTCCTTGTGCCGAACATTTTTCCAAACATCAACATTCTATATAAGATTTGTTGAAGCGATTTTTGAGTGAGACTTTATGTGGGATCTATGGTCCATTCTGACCCTACCAGTACAAAATTTTGCCCTGATATATGTTGTGGTTTTGTATTAATACAAAATATATATTTAATAAATATGTATTAACAATAAAAATAGTTTCAATTTATTGGAACGAGAAAACAAGAATGAATAGTAAAAAATTTAAAAAGAAATTATGTACATTTGAATACATTCAGCCCATTTATGAACATAAATTCCCCGGGAGTTTTCTCCCTTTTCCCATTTTTACAATTGAATAGTAAAATTTTCAAATTTTTTACTATTCATTCTTATTTTCTCGTTCAAATAAATTGAAACTATTTTTATTGTAAAAATGGGAAAAGGGAAAAAACTCCCGGGGAATTTATGTTCATAATTGGGCTGATCATGTTTAAAGTTTGCAAGTAACTCCAAGAATATAGTAGCTATTTTCAAAGTTTTCGTCGCCAAAATGTATTTCAATACCAACATTTAAGAAACTAATAACATTTAAAGCTATTTTCGGGAGTGGTATTTACATGGAAGCTTTAATAAAATATGGACCGATTTTGGTTCGACAATTTAAGTTGCATTAACATAAGTATTTTTGGGACAAATTTAATCTAAATACTAACATAAACACCCTTATCGTGTTTGCCGTATTTAAAATACGCCTACGACTGCTTGGTTATAGATTAAAGAGAACGTGAACTTATATATTTAATATATCACCAAACTGTCGCAGACGTATTTTAAATACGCCAAACACGATAAGGGTGAATAAGATGGTTATAAGGCGCAAAGACTCTGTTACGTAAAAAAGTTTGTATGGGGGCCATTTACAATTATGTAACGATTCACGCCATTCTCAAATTATTTTTCAAATTGCGACCTGTACTTTGCGCGCAAGGTAACATGGATATTAAAAAAAATTATTTTTGGTTTTACATAACGCAAGACCTCTCAAAATTGACGCAATTGATCGTAGATTTCTAAAGTCCTCTACAGTCCTCTTCGGCTCTTTGAAGCTTTGAATATATTTCGACTCCTGAAATGCGGACAGCCAGACGGACATAGAGTCCGTATTTTAAAAGACCTACGAATTAAAGCTAATTTAATTAAAAAGTATGTAATTCAATCATTTGGATAAAATAAAAAAAATTTTTAAACGGTTCATAAATGGCGGAGTTTTGAGGGAAGACCCATTTGACCAGCGATTGTTTTCTTAGTAATCAAATCAATTTTTATACTTCACAAGTGCAGTTGCGATTGTAACAGTGTTTAAAGCGGAATTTGTGCCTTTTTAATAATGATTTTTAGGAGCAGTAAGTCTACTTTTGCTCTATTAGGACCATAAAGAGTAATAAGCGATCGGCTGCTACCAACTATAAGAGACGTAATTGTATTTATTTTATAAGAGCAAAGTGAAGTGCTTATAAGAGTCATCTGAGAAGCTTTTCGACGTTTCTAGAAAAATAGAATGATGGTGTTATTTTATGTGTGGTGACTGGTAATTTGCCTGACTTGCAAAAAAAATATGTAGTCAATGAACCAAGTACGGATCAAAAATATCTTAATTAGATATCTCAAGCTGTATAAACTGGTTCTTGCAATTCTGAGCTGGCAAAATGGCTCACTCAAGATGGCTTACTTCGGCTAATCGTATACACAGACTTAACGTAAGTATCCGTTATCTATCATTAAATTTGCAATTGTTTGTTAACTACGTGGTAACAGTTTATACTTCGATTTGGTTCCTAATCAAACAAAAGTAATTTTTAAGGAAAGGAGCCGAACATATTTTTCAACTGATTTAGTTTTCTCGATTCTTAAACAAAAATTTCAGATCTGTTGTGGATTTTGTTACCGAAAGAAATGCTTTTTTTGGGCACCCAGAAAACGCACTTGTCAGTATGTTGTTCAATGATAGAGACCACATTCGGGAGCCAGCATTACAAAGAATAATCCAAGCTAGAGCAGCTGAAAGCAGCAAACTGGATTTCTAAACAAACAAAAAAATAACAATTTCTATGCCAGATATTGCGCAGAAAATATTGTGAAGGATAAGTGTCACGTTGCGGCACCGCCGCCGCACAGTAGCGCCCGTAGAGCAAACGAGGTTGCAAAAATCAAAATTTTCATGAGCACCGACGAAGTTTTGAATAAACTCATGTTATAGGAAACTTTTCAACGATTTCAAATCTGCCACTCTTAATAATATCACATTTTTAGTTTAGAAGATATAGCCGTTCAAAGTTGACCGACTTTCGGTTTTCAAAAAAACACACAATTTTTAGTAAATTTGTTGCGATTTCAGGTGTAATATCACGAAAAATAGGTAACGAATCGCCTTATTTTTTGTTTGTATTGATTGATGCATTTATTAAATGTGTAATGATAAAAAAAAAATGAACTGTTTGCTTTGTGTTTCTCCTGGTAAATCACTATTTAAAAACTATCCGTTTTTTCACTATTTTTCAACTTTGACGGAAAATAACAAAAATCTATATTTTTCTATATTTGCCATATTTGCAAAATCTGTTCTTTGATTATTTCTTTACATAATTCAAAAATTTTATCTGCCCGTACGTGCCCGTTTGGCTTCTAGAGGTAAAAAAGGTTAAAAAGACATGGTTGCCATACTAATATTGCGGTTTAATAAAATTCTTTAATTTGGCCCCTACAGCGCGTAGGATGCTCCTAGATGGGTCAAATGTATGACCAACCCCACTTTATTATTTATTGCCGAATTTCGGTTTTTTTAGTTATTTCAATAAACTAAACCATTTTTGAGTTACGCGAATATATGCTGTGCAGCGCCTTACATTTTCGAAATAACGGTATATCTTGAAAACAAGAGCTAATTTAAAAAAACGGTTAGCACCACTGAATTCAGCGTCCCCAATTAGGGTGAAATGCCAGGTGCGCGGCATTCGAGTTATCGAGTATTCGAGTTATTCGAGTTATTGAAGAAATAAGCTCAACACATTCGGCTAATTCGGCGAAATTATGACATTTTGAGTATGACATAACTTTTGAAAAAAAAATTTTTAAATTTTTTTTCGTTCATATATGTTCCTTATAAGATAAAAGGAACATTCTCACCAAATTTCATTAAAATCGGAAGGGGTCGTGTCCCACTCTTGGTCGTTTTGACATGGAATTACCCATATACCGAAAATACAGAAAATTGAAAAAATAAATTTAAAAAAAAAAAATTTTTTTTTTTAATTTGTTGGGTAATAATTTAGAACCCTAAAGAAAAAAAAAATAAAAACAATCTAAAAATGTAAAAATAATTTTTTTTTAGGTACCATAAAATTGATTTTTCTACTAATTTTAACTTTGATAACCCATAAGTAGGCCCCTACACAGCGTAGCACCCTTTTCAAATGCACATTTCATAGGCTGAACAGTTATCTATCATATGCTGTTTAAACTGTTCAATTACCTTATTCGGTTCAAAAGATATGATTTTTGCAACGAAAAAACTCAAATGGCGCCACTGTGCGCCGCGCCGTTTCTTCGACATCATGGCAAAAGATTAGAGCTTGGAAATGATTGATTTTCATTGTCACTTTTATTCTGTATAAAGATGTGTTAAACTGGTAACAGAGGCCTCACAAAGTGTAACTGACGCTTCTTCTAGAGATGGCCAGTACAAAGGTTCTGTTATTTTGGTGAGAACTTCTCGCATCGAAAAGATGTGAAACAAAATATTCCATCCTTTCTCGAAAAGTATCAAAATAGATTATGTCGTTACGGTATAAATGTCATATTATTCCACTCGAAACCGGTGTGACGTTGACAACGCCAGTCACACATATCGTTAGCGGGGACCAATATTTATTGTAATTAAAAAATTTTTAACGACGGCAGCGAAAACACAACCGCCGGTTATACCAAATAATGTAAAGTGCGACTTAATTGCTTGTTATTTAAAAATTCAACAATGAAAAAGTCTGTAAAAATCAAAATACTTATCTCTTCCGTGTTATTATTCTGGGCACTGTGCATTTTCAATATATTTTTTTTTGTAAAAATTTGTATTGTGGTTATTTTTGTTGAACTGTTTATGGTTTTTTTTTTGTTCAAAAATTGTTTCTCACCCCGTTTTTAGTCGTTAGTTTATTTGATGTTTAAGGCGGAAACTTTCTCACAAACATTTTACAGAGACACTTTTTCTGTGAATTAGCCAGTAATTTCCTAACGTGACAGCTATTACTCTCCAAAAATGTTAGAGACTTAGTTAAGTGAGAAACACAGTTGTTTGTTTCAATTTATGGTATTTTTGTTTCATTTGTCACATTTCAATCGAAAAGTTTCTCGACAGTGAAGTTGGAGAACATGGGCACAGGTTGCAGTCTCGAGCAGAAATGCCGAATTTTGAACACAAAAATTAGTTTAAATTTTATTTTTTGACATTAAATAAAAGCTGAGTTTTTTTACTTTGTTTTCTCGTACTGGTTTTTTCATTTCAAAAAAATTAAAGTTTCATTTTTAATTATTCTTTCTGTAAAATGTAAAAATTAGCAAGAATTCTAATGGCGGTGGAGGACTCCAGATGACACGATTTTTTATTTTGGCAAACTGTTTTGAAAACACTTTAAAATTTCGCAAATGTTGATACCTCCTGCGACCTCTTCGATCGGGTTTTTTTTAGATGTCATATCGAAAATATTTCGAACGGGATTAAAAAGACAAAGTTAGGTGCCGGAAGGGCTCTAATATTATAAAATGCAAATATTCTTCGGCCCTTCGACTATTTCTTAACCTTTAAATAGTCCACAAACTTGACATAAATGTGCGCCAAATAAAACTTGACTCTGTTCCAAGCAGATCTAAAGAGGACGGCAAATAATATCTTACTAAAATACGCTGCCAAAAAAAATTCTTAAGGTGAAATATTAGCCCGTTGTGTAGTCGAGGACGAAATTCCCGTGAAGGCACTAAAAATCCTAAGTAGTTCTCACATATCGGCATGCTTAAAACTACAACATTCCGGTTATTTCTTTAATTCTAAACCGACAACCGGTTTTTTTAATTAGAAACTATTCGTAATATTTGATCTCCTAAGAACATACAACCTGCTAGCCGGCCAGCCAGGACGAACAGACAGACATCGTTAGTTCGACTCAGAAAATGATTCTGAGTTGATCGATATACTAAAAGGTGTGCCTAGAACCAATTTTCTAAATGTTTACACACATCAGCACAAACGCATAATACCTTCTTCACTATTGAGGTGTGAGTATAAAAATCGTTTAAAAATTTTTTTTTGTTAAATTCGAACTTTCTCAAAAAGTTGGACATTTGAAAAATTTTTACAGTCTATTTAACTTTTAATGCATTATTTTCGATCAAGTTTCTCACCATCTTTCAGAAGAGTGTAAGACGTTGTTGAACAAAATATAAAAATAATTTTATATTTCTTTTTAATTCGTCGTGTGGTTTCTGGTATGTCGCATGGCACATTTTTACAAAATCGAGTTATAAATCAATTGAATACCTCTATAATATATAACCCTTTTTTGATAACTCTTAAGAGACTCTTAAGGGATATTGAACCTTAACATTGCCTCATATCCACAATTTTAAAGTTGTTTTGCTTCATTCGTCAGCTTAAAATTAAATGTAAATTAAAATGTAAGTATTTGTGCGACAAACCAGTAACCATACGACAAATTGCTAAGTAGAAGTGACTAACAAGTAACTTTTTGATGATTGTAAATAATAAAAACTTCTGATTGCTGCCAAGAAAAAACATAAATCAGAATTGCCAGATGTCAGGAAAAAACCTACAAGTAAGTTTATTCTTTTTTAAAACATTAGCGGAAGGTGGGGAAGTCGAACAGATTTTTTTTTTATTTTAATTTAACACAAGAAAAATGCTAAAAGACTTTATCGATCTTATCCGAAATATGAAATTGTTAAAGAAACATTATTTGGGAAATATTTACCCAGCCGTATTGCCGGGAAATGTAAGAAAATATACACTCACTGTTTATTGTTGGTGTTTTGTTTTAAGCTTTGATATTGTTACAAGTAAGACTTTGCGTGTTTAAAATTCTAATTCGCTTAAGGGTTATATTTGTATAATATTTTTAGCTCTTCTAAAATCTTTGGAAAAGGTTTCCTGATGAGCTGGCCTAAGCAACCAGTGCGCATATAAGCTAGATTTCCCTCAACAATAAATTTAGAATTTAGCACGTCATACAGAAATCTTATTAATAATAAATTTGGTATTTCCAAAAATAACTTTGATAACAGTTTTATTATATTCGTTCAAATCTTATTAATTAATCAAGATTCCTTGTTTCAGCAATATGTTGCATACACAGAAAAAAGTAAAAAACGGGTTTGATCACCAAAATAATTGAAACAACCAAAAAATTGTTTAATTTTGCACCTATCACCGAAATGATTATACCAATTACTCAAATTTACAAAAATTGCAAAACAAGGATTTTTTCCAATTAAAAAGTTTTTACATTTTAATTACAAAAATAATTGAAAAAATTATTAATATTAAACAATATTTTAATGGAATGAATTAACAAATTAATTAAAAAAATATCAATATTTTAATTGAATGAATTACTAACGTAATTGATTACAATACAGAAAATTAATTATTTTAATAATTGTATTGATTAAAACAGTGATTGAATTTTTGCATTAAATCGATAAAATTTTTTATTGAATAAATTAAACAGTGTATTTGAAATACAATCTAAATTCAATTACGCAAATTATTGAATCAAACAAATTGTTAATTGAATAAGTTTGTTAAATCAATTCAGTTGATGGTTAAATAAAGCAAAATAATAATATTTAAAATATGTGTTTTATTTAAATATGGTTTAAAAATAACTTGTTTTATTTGTTAAATTGTAATAGCTCGTGCTTAATTGTACAAATTTTGGAAGATTTTTTTGACAGAGGAATTTCATACATACAACTTTGTATAAAATTGTAGAATAACTCTGATTCTTCAGGGTATTCAAGATTGAGAACAAATAACTGTTTTTGTTGTGTAATTTGGCTGTACTTTTTTCACCTATTCACTTTAAACGCACAACATGAAATGACGCCAAAAATAATTCAAGAATTAACAAACAAAGAAAATAAACACCAAATTTCGATTGCGACCATAACCACCGTCAACACTGTGGTAAGCCACAAGGCGATTTTTATTTTACGCATAATATACATATGTATGTAGGCTCATTATTGACATTGTTGGTGGTCATAATTGTAATTCGTCTATAACAAATTTCAGTTAATTTTTTACTTGTTGATAGTTTTTTTTTGCACGCGACGCTTACTGTTCTTTTTGATGACAAAAACATGTGTGTATGTACATGTAAGGGCAAAGACAATAAATTTATAAAGATGTTGGTTGCACTTGCAACATTTTTCGCAAACTGTTGATGAGGGAGGAAAGCATCAAGGAGAAAGCAGCAAAGTGTTCAATTCAAACAACCGAGTTGATTGATTCAATTAAACTTATAATTAAAATTAAGCTTAAAATCAAGTAAAATTTTAATTGAAAAAAAATATTTTTTTTTAATTCAATCAATTAAGAACGTAATCAAATTTATTTTAAAATTAAAAAATCACTATTAATTGAAAAAAAACCGCCAATAATTTTTTCTGTGTATTTATGTAACATGCTCCACATTTTTGTGTTCGATGGTACACAAAATACAGTTTTTACATTCACATTTAAGGTGTTCATTAGAGTGTCCCTTTTTTTAAAATGTTGACACGGTACCCACTATTTTTTTTCTATTTGACATGCCAATGTTTGTTTCCAAATCGTAATAGTGTGCAGAAACCGCTCAAATAGTTTTAAAAATCGCTAATGCAGTACAACTATATATATAAAAATAAGTTGCATTGTGTTAGTAATTGATGTTCTCTGAAATTCGTGAACTAATTTTGTTTCTGTAAAGTTCACGTGGATGGTGACGTCAATACCAAGGTTTTTATGTAACAACGGTCTTCAAATGTCTATTGGTTCATGAGCTATAGCCATTTTAGTGAACACTGCATTCATTCCGAAACATGTATTTATACGCCCATACAAATATCAACAAAATGCCCTCCATTTTGAATTCCTCCGAAACGGCTTGACCGATTTTTATGAAATTTTGTATGTGTATTTGTTAGGTATGAGAATAGGACGCAGAGTAATGCAATAGTAGTATATTGCAATAGGGGTAAAAGCTTCCAATCCCCAATCTTCTAAACTAATCAACCGGTTTTCTTAAAATTTGGCATGCAGACAATGTAACATCTGATACAGAATAGGGAATAGGGTGTGAAATAGGGTAAGAGGGCTAAAAGCTCCCCCTCCCTTTATCTTCATAACAAATCAACCTATTTTTTAAATTTCGTAGGCAAATAGTGCAACAGTTGGAAAGAACTATAGCCTATAGTTTTAATTATTTAGGGCGTGAAATCGAGTAAGAGGGGTAAAAGCTCCTCCTCCCTCTTTCTTCTTAACTAATCAATTAGTTTTCTTGAAATTATGTAGGCAAATAGGTTACCATCTGGAAAGAATTATAGCCTGTAATTTTTTTCTTAAAATTTGGCTAGCAGAGACTGTTACATCTGAAAGAAATAAGTTATGTGGCAAAACAACGTTTGCCGGGCCAGCTAGTTAATAATGAAAGTGTTAAAGTTATAAATAAAAGCAGGAAATTATATTCAACATTTAAAAGTGTTGCATGTACATAAAAAATGTAACATATTTTACTTAGAAAAAAATCGTCATAAAATATTTACTTTTTGCATAAAACTTGTGGCGATCATTGAAGAGAGAAACTTTTTTAGGGGGTAGAGGAAAAAATCGCACTTAATTTGCTGTGTAAATATTTTTAAATAAAAAATCTGGCAGCACGTATATTTATTTGAAAACAAAAACACTGTCGGCCAAATGTATTGGCCGAAAAGGCACTAGTTACATCCTCAATTCCACACATTCTTTGGCAGGGTACTAGCAGCATTTTAGAATCTCAGCCACTTGCATTCCAATCATTTTTTTTGTATTTACTATGTGCTCCTTTTTGTTAAGCCTTCCTTCCGTCAATGATTATATTGTCTGCGTATGAGCAACAGCGTCGCTTATTTAATTTTAAATTCCTTTTGCGTGCGACAAAAATTTCATGGAGACTTTGATGAAGGTGACGAATCAGATTTTGTGGAATGTGTGAAAGATTTTCATTTATTCATTACACATTTTAATAAATTGTTCGAAGTTTTCTACTTTTTTATTATTGCCTCACATTTTAATAAGGGGGATGTTTTCCTATTTTTCTTCTTTTTTATTTTTTTTTATTGTAGGTATTTGAAGGATTTCAGGATGAGTGTGTTGTAGATAGATGAAAACGTTACTGCAACTTAAAGCGTCATCTATATGTGCGTGTGCAAGGAATTTGTACAATCGAACACACCCACCCATCCATTCAAACAGTTAAATAGAACAATCTCATCATCACTGCTGCTAATTTAGTTTTATGTTGTATCTTGTGCACTTCAATACCCCACCCCCTTTTGAAATAATTTTTTTTTTCCAAATTAAACTATTAAAGCTTTCAATTACTTGTAACTTTTATTTTCAAGTACAGAATTATTTGTCGTTTTACTGTGAAAGTCATAAAGTAACGTCATAAAATAACGAAAATAGTTTTGTGGGTTTTGGTTTCTCGTGAAAATTGTTGGTCTATTTTTTTTTTTTTATTATTTATTTATTGAATCTTCATATATTAAATATGAACTAACAAAAATTAATCAAATCTTATCCTAAT
Source organism: Pollenia angustigena (assembly GCA_930367215.1). Taxonomy (NCBI): domain Eukaryota; kingdom Metazoa; phylum Arthropoda; class Insecta; order Diptera; family Polleniidae; genus Pollenia; species Pollenia angustigena. The sequence goes on along the minus strand of OV884061.1, from coordinate 17,072,147 downwards.
ACTTTATTTATGTCCTGCCAGTGCCAGACAGAAATTTTCTTCAACGGGTTCCGTTCACATTCTTCTTAAGCGAATGTGGCCGCGATGATTTAAAATAATTCTAGCTAGAGGATTTGGGTGCTGTTCAAGTCGTTTTGAATATTTTACTGCATATTTTGTTATAATAGTTTGAGTTTTTAACATACCAAGGAGCGGCTGTGATTGTTCGAAGAAGTTTATTTTGGCGCCTTTGAATTTTGTCGATATTAGAGGCCGAGGCAGTGACCCATAGTTGAATACCGTAGCACCATATAGGCTTTAAGATAGAGTTGTAAAGTAGAAGCTTGCAATCTAGACTAAGGACAGAATATCTTCCAATAAGCCAATGAATTTGAATGGCTTTTAGTTTCATTTGAGTTAATTTTGCCTCTATGTGGCATTTCCACTTTAATCGCCGATCCAGATGTATGTATACCGAGATATTTTACATGCGAGTGTTGATGGAATTATTTGATTATTGATTGTAATAGGGGGTCAATATTCCCGGCGCAACGTGATTGTTTATGTACGCATTTTTGCTCATTGACCATTATCTTCCATTGTCTTAACCATATTTCCAGTTGAAAAATATGATGCTGTAAGTAACGAGATGCTTCATAACGGTTTTCGTGGACACTAACAAAAGCTGTGTCGTCTGCAAATGTTGAAGTTTGGGTGTAGTTGTTTGTTGGCATGACCGAAGTATAAATCAAGTATAATAGAGGGCCCAGGATGCTGCCTTGTGGGACTCCAGCGCCAATTGGCTGAGGTGAATTGTTGGTCTATGAAAAGAAAAATTCGGGTTTTTTTTGGTAATAACTAAGAAACTGCTCGAAGTCTTTTCTGGTCATTCAAAGCATTGGACATCATTTGCTACAAATATTTTTCTAAATTTCTGGTAAGAGATAAAGTTTGCTCCAGCTATTAATCCTTTCGCTGTGTTCTTAAAGTACTTTTTCACATCAGTATATCAATACAAGAACAAGCAGAGTACCGTTTGCAGAGTACCCTTGTGATAGCTTGACCCGGTTTTATCAAGTTTTAATTAGGGATGTGACAATATGCATTTTATATAAATACCGATTCCCACACGCATATTGAATTAGAAATTTAATTAAAATTAACAAAACTAAAGTAGAGTGATTTTTTTTTTTTGCAAAATAACAGCGTACGATATTTAGGTTTGTGGTGAAAACGAGTTTAAAAACAAAACGATTTGCAACCGATAATGTTGTTTTCAATATCTTTTGAAATATATTTTGAATAAAATTTTCTCTTCTTTTCTGTCCAGATGCTTGAAAATATTTGTGTTATACATGTTAATTAACAAAATTGTGTCAAAAAATTAAGACTTCTAGTGATTGCACAGGGGTCGAAAATCGTAATTCGAATTTTGTAACGTAAAGCCAGAAATATATTAAAATAGGTTCTTAAAAAATGTATACATAGGTATAATTTACTATTAATACTAGCTCTACATTAAGTAACAAAAGGCATAACATGGGCTCAAAATACAAGCATATTTGCTTGCTGGCGTTAGGTTACAAAAACTAGATTTTTTGCTGGAAATGTCCATATGGAAATGAATGGAGAAAAATGCTTTTTAAAAAAAGTACCAAAAAAGGTACGATTTCACCTCTTAAACGTTAAAATTTTTTTAGATCATTTACGATATTGGTATAATTTTTTTTTTATATGTATTGGTTTAAAAGGTATATGGGGTGGAAAAGAAGTTCCAAAGTACAGGTTATACCCGTTTACACGCCAAAAGTGCCGAATATCAAAAAAGTACCAGACACCTCGTTGCTAATTTTGCTAATGAACAATGACAAGAGTTAAATTCTGTTTAAGTTTTTAAGTTTTGGAGATATGAGCTAACCGAATTTACCCGTTTTTACCCCCTCAGATTTTAATAAAATATATATTGTGCACTTCTCTTAATACCTTTCAAATGGTGTGTTTTTTTGTTTTAACCGGTTGACAAACAGAGGAGGAAAGCGTTAGAACTTTTGTCGACTTATATAAAAGCTAATTCAGAAATGGATTTTAAAATCTTTCGAAACAACTGGCTAGAATACACTTTTATACTTTTTATTCAAACATGTCAAAAACTCAAGTTATATAACAAAGTGTGATAGTGTGAATGCAATGTGTCACGAAAATGACAAGTATTATGAAAAAAGTTTGACATTCCATACGACTTCATCGTTTTTAGAAAAATTTCTAAACAATAATACTTCTCATTAGATCAGGGTTGCATTTTATTTCATGTGAAAGTGTTTATACTTTGTGTGATGGTGTGAACACAAACTGTCATGTTAAATTAGATTTTTTGACAGTCGCAACAAAACTCATTAGATTTCTATCTCACAAAGTATTATGGAATACGGAAGACTTGTGAGATAGTGTAAAGTAGCTTTAAGTAGGTAAATACTTTGTGAATTGATACAAAACTCATCTACGGTAGCACTGTTTCTTCATTTGTCATTTTACTTGCTGCAAGTGTCAAAAATTTACATGCAAGCAGTGCTGCCACAACCAATACAATTTTTACAACCAAAATTTTGGAAAAAGTTACCAAATGTAAAAATATATAACCAAGTTTAAAATGGCTTTTTTAATTGAGCAAATCATTAAAATTTATTTTAAGTTGCATTGTAATACAAGGGATATTTGCACTTTATAGTAAAACAATAATTATAAATCAAGAAAACTTCTGGTTCAATAAAACTGTGATGTATCAAATTTTGTTATGGTAGCATTATTTTTTACGGTTTTAGGCGTACTAAACTGTTTTCCGGAAGAAGGGTTTATATGGGGCCTAGGGTAAATTATGGACCGATCTTCACGAAATTTCACAGATTAATTTCTAGTCCTATTAACTATTAACTGTGACGGCCAAAATTTATTATGATAGCATTGTTGATTAGGGTTTTAGGCGTACTATACTGTTTTCCGGGAGTAGGGCTTATATGGGGCCTAGGGTAACTTATGGACGTGTCGATCTTACTATGTCCTTCCGTCTGAAGTTTTAAGTGGGAGTAGCACCTCCCATGAAAAGAAAATATAAATTTCTATATATCTGGAAAACGGAAAAACGTAAAGTTTCCAAATTTGGAACAAGCATCTTAGTTATCAATACAAAACATCTGACAAAATGTGGGAGAGATTGGAGAACTGGGCGTTTCACAAAATAGATTAATTTATATCTAAAGAACGGTAAGAGAAAAATTGTTTAAATTTGGTACACAGAATTTGGTTATCAATACACAACCTGTCTAAACAAACGGACGGGATAGAAGATGTGGGCACGGCACCTCCCACACAAAGACATTATGGATTTCTTATATCTCAAAATGGCAAGAGCAAAAGTTTCCAAAATAGGAACAGGCATCTTGGTTATCAATACACAACATCCGACAAGATTTTGCCTGGGTTAAAGATGTGGGCGTGGCTTAACATAGATTTTTTTATCTAAAGAACGGTAAGAGAAATTTTGTTCAAATTTCCTTCACATAACCGGGCTATCGATACGCAGCATCTCACATACAAAGGCAAAAAGATTTCTGTAGTTTCCATGTGGATACAAATAGCTTGATGATCAATACGCAACATCAGCCAAAAAGTGAATGATTACCAACCACGAAAGTTGGGTAGTGAAAAAAGATGGCTATCTTACGAGGACAATAATAGATGTTATTTTTATTTGCATAATAACATTAGTTTAAATTTTGTTCAGTGGCTTTTAAACTGCACCATTAATAATTAAGAAATTCATTTACTGGACGGCTATAATTCAAATTTAAGAGCAATTTACTGGTTGCTTAGGCCAGCTCATCAGGAAACCTTTGCCAAAGATTTTAGAAAAGCTAAAAATTATATACAAATAAAACCTTAAAGCGATTAAGAATTATAAACACTCAAGGTCTTACTTGTAACAATATAAAACTGTAAACAAATTTTTGTTTTAAAAGATTTTTCTTCGAGGCTAGAAACTTATTTGAAATAATCAGTCATTTTTGATTGAGCTTATTTTACTGCGGTATTGAATACTTTGGCATCAATTTTTTCAAATATGAAATTAAAATTAATTTCATTTTCTTTACAAACCGCACGTTATATATCGCTCATTTGCTGCAAGACCGGCATAACTCAAAAAATGAAATTTTGGAGTTAGAGATGCAGAATTGTTCGCTTTGTTTTTTTTTATATTGTGTACTAAATTCATCTTTATATCTTTTATACTTTCCCAGTTTGAAGAGAATGTGTCTTCTTTTTTTCTAAGTAGTTAGAGCAAATCAAAAACTTTAAATGCGTTAATCTCGAAATGGATTTTTTTGAGTTATGCCGGTCTTGCAGCAAATGAGCGATATGTATTTGCCGATTTCAATAAAATATTGTTGTAATCGAATACTTTAAAATTCATCGAATCTAAAATTGGTCCATCTAATTTTTTGTTGCCAACAGCCTCTTCTAGAATTTCTTCTTCAGTAAGAACAGCAATTTAGTAATAAGAAATTAAGAACCGAAAACTTAAAATTGAAAAATTCACATCTCATGCGTACAAAATTAGAATTTGTTCATTAAAAAAAATATAAAAGCAAAAACACTATTATACTTCGTATTACTACATGTCAAAAACTCAAGTTATATGTAACAGTCTAATAGTGCGAATGTAATGTGAAGGGTAACCAGAAATATGCAATTGCATGTTTTTCCTTGTGCGACTAATGAAGGCAGAAACAATATATTTATCCGTTTAGAGCTTTTTATGAATTTTGCATATTTTTGCATATTTTACCGTTTGCAGCATTTTTTGGCATATTTTAGTTAAAAGAGCCTTTTTGCAGAATTTTTAGGTTTATAGCGCAAATTTTACCTTTTTAATGCATATTTTGATACATTTAAAATTTTTTTAGATGCCTACAATAGTTTTCGCAGCAAATAGTTTTAAATTCCTTTTAAACGTTAACATTTGTTAACAATTTAGCGACCGTTCCTAAAATCCCTTTAAGACAAAAACCCATATGGATCTTAATTTCTAGATAATATTCGGCGCAAACATCTGTTATATGAGTTTTAACCTTTTTTAGGTTTTTTTTTTAGATTTGGTTATGAAATTGTTGAATATTGTGTCTTCAAATGAGCAATTTTTAATTTTTAGGGCATTTTTTAAAGTTTTTCAGGGCATATTTTCCAGTTTTTACTGCATATTTAATGCGCATAAAACGTGTTTTTTAAAACATATTTCTGCTTTCCCTGTTAACGTGTTATGAAAACGACAAGTATATGAAAAAAATTTGCCATCTCCTACGACTTCATCGTTTTTTTTTTTAAATTTTTCAAAACAATAGTACATTTCATTTGATCAGAGTTGCATTTTAACAAAAGCGTTCATGTTCATGTGTGAAAGTGTGACAAACAAACAGTATAGATATTTTGACAGTAGCAACAAAACTCATTAGATTTATATCTCACAAAATAGTATACGAAAGACTTGTGTGATAGTATAAACTAGCCTTAAGTAGGATTTTTTGCACCACATTAGGGAGTCGTATAAGCGAAAATGGACTATAGCGCTAATTTAAAATTAAAGATTTTGGAATATATCGCTTTTTCTACTAAAAGCGTTGAAACTTATAAAAGAATTATACTGTATAAATTCCATAGGAGTTTGTTGTGTATTTTCAAACTCTTATTGTGTGTTTCATTTACAAAAAATTAAGTCTAGTGTATTTTTATTACATGTATTCTTTGGTATGTTACTAAGGCTTTTAAATGCATTTTCAACTAAAGCAATACCCGACCGTCAGTCGTTCTATTTTCGAATCTCAAATGTGTGGGTTAAGATCCTTTTTTTAGTTAAAGCACTATTTAATTGATATTCATCGTCAAAATTATTTTCATACTTCATTTCCCTTTTAGTTTTTGTCATTTTCTGTGAACACTTTTTAAATTTTAATTTGAAAGGTGTCTTGAGTTTTTGTGTATTTTCCTTGTTTAGGATTCGCTTTTTATGTGTATGAATTTCTAACCTGTTTTGAATGAACACAATGTTCTTCAAGTATAAAAAAATAATTTTATTTGATTGATCATTTGTTTAAAATTTACTTGTTAACAGTCTGCTTTATACCAGTATGACTGGAGTAAATTAGGGTGGCTCTAACAAAAAGTAGAATTTATTTCAACAGTTTTAAGATTTAATCTCGGCTTTGAGTATATTTCTTTTATTTGAAACTTTAACTTTTCTAATCGTACACGAAAAGCTTAATAAGCATCACGGAACATACATGAAATATGGTTAAAGCAATGGAAAATTAGGGTAATGAACGAAAATTTACTCTGCATAGAGAATCATGTCTTCATATTAAATTCAACAACAATAATGTCGCTATACATCGGTGCTTAACATGGAAATCCCATACACAAAAAATATATCTCAAGAACATTTTAAGCAACACAGTTTGTTAAAAATAAAGTTGTAGGTAAACGAAACTTTTCGCTTTTTTTGTTGGTTTGACAGCGACTGTTTACATTTAATAAATTAGAAGTAAAAACAACAGTTTTTTTTTTTTTTTTTGACCAGTGACAGACAAATGAAGAAGTGAAGGAAATGTCAGTTTTTCTTCTTTGACTGCACTCTTGTCCATTTTTTAATACCTTTGATATCGTTGCAAATAAGACTTGAGTGTTTGTAATTCTCATAAAGAAATTATTTGTATAATATCTTTAGTTTTTCCAAAGTCTTTGGAAAAAGGTTTCCTGATGATCTGGCTTAAGCAAACCAGTAAAATGCGCATAGGAACTACACAGAAAAAATTATTTTTTCAATTCAAACAAAAAATTTGTAGAATCAAACAATTTTTTGTCTGAAATCGGTCCTACAAACAAATTCGCATATTCAAACAATTTATTTGCATTTTGTTTATTGAAAAAAAACGCCGATTTTTTCAAACAAATAATTTTACAGAATCAAACAAAATGTTTACTGAAATTCATATAAATTTTAAACAAATAATTTTGCTGAATCAAACAAAAAAGTTTTGGAACAAGCAATGACGCGCACACAAGCAAGCACTGTTAGTGAAGATGAAGCAGAGCAGAGCGGCCGGCTGGCTTTGAGACACATTTTTTTGTTGGAATAATTTTTGAACGAAGTCTTATTTATACACACAATGTTTTTCTTCGTCACTCACTTTTGCTGCATCCTTTCCTTTGCTAATGAAGAAGAAATGTAACCAAAAACGGCGGCAGACCGACTCGATATGTTTTTCGTCATCATTCTATTTTTGTATTTGATGTATTTAAACAAACTGTTTGAAAAAATTGAATACGGGATTTTGTTTTTTTTTTACCAACTTTGAAACCAACCAAAAATGTATTTTGTTTCTTATAATGTTGTCATTTCTGTTGTTTAAAACAAATGAAACGTTTTTTTTACCTGCTATTGCTTTTGTTGTTTTTTTACTACAAACCTCGTCACGCTATTTTATTTTCTTATTGCTGTACTTTTTTAAAGCGTCCAAAAATAGACTGCATGTGTTTTTTGTTGTAGTTCTTATATTTATCATAAAGAAATGTTGCTTACAATCAATTTTTGAAGAGTTGTCCACATTTTTGTTGGTTAAATAAAAATCAAACAAAAATATTGATTGAATCAGTAAAAAAATTTGTAGAAATCAAAAAAAATTTCAAACAAGCGTTTGTTTGAAAATAATTCGGCAATAATTTTTTCTGTGTAGCTTATCTCCCCATGATAAATTTTAGTGTATTTATCAGAGAAACAAAATGGGGAACTGAGCACATCATAATTAATAAATAAAAAAAAGATTCGATAAACATTTTGTTTGATTAATTCAACATTTGTGGAAAAAAAAATTATTTTGGGCAACAATTTTTTTTATTGACTCAATGAACTTGGTTGTTGACTAAATATTCAATAAATATTTATTGCTACAAACTTTTTTATCAATACCGCAAAAATCGTCAGCAGAAAATTCTAAAATTTGTTTAATCAAATATGCAATTTTCGTATTTAGGTATGAAAATTATGTTTTTCTGTGTAAAGAGTCAATTTTGACTCAATTTGGGCTAAAAGCAAACTCTGTCCTTAGTTTGGATTGCAAATTCTTACTTAACAACGCTGACTTAAAGCCTATCTGGTGCTAGGACAATCAGTTATATGCCACTGCCTCGACCACCAATATAGAGAAAATCCAAACGCGGCGAAATAAAATTCTTCGAACCGCCTTTTGGTATGTAAAAAACTCGAATATTCATAAAGATCCAATGTGGCATCTGAAAAAGTATGAACACAAAATATTTAATAAGATATATGAAAGAGCTTAAGTGCCTGCCAAACCCTCTAGCTAGAAATATTTTAAGCCACAGTGACCACATACTGTACAGATAGAGTATTTCCTAGGGTATTAAATTAATCGATTTATCGCGCGAATAATTGTTCGAAGGAAATGTTCATGAGTTAAGAAACAATAAAACGGCGCTAAAAACGTACCGGCTTGTTGGTTTCATTAAAGAAAAAACGAATACTCTGAAAAATAAATTTTTGATTAATCGATTAATCGACATAAATTATTCGTTAATGGAAAATAAGCAATTTTAAATTACTCGAACAGCTAATCGCCTAAAAGTAATCGATTAATCGAACATTGGTTAGTCGTTTGAATACGCTAGTATCGCCTCACTGATTTTTATATGTTCACAAAATTTTACACATTTATAGTCTCATTAAACTATGACTGACCAAATTATGTATATTATCGAGGCATTACCGCAGAAAAGTTAATAATCTTTTTACACTTGCTCACATCTTTCATCTTATCGCAAATATGATAACATCCTTCCATAAGAATTGTACAGGGCTTAAAATCAACAAATTTCTTCATCTTTAAAAGATGTTCCTATCTCATATTGTTTCATTCAACATCTTGCGATTATTTAAGTGTCGTCACTAGAAAAAACAAATCATTTGTTAAAAAGTATATACCATCACTAGATAAAAATACAAAAGAGCAGGACAGCAATATCATTTATTTAGTTTTTATTCGCTCTTACACGTTAAAATAAATATTTTTATGATGAAAGATGTTACAAATGTAAACAAGTTTTTTTTAATTTTTAACATCTTCCACGCATTCCCTTAAGATTAGGGTTTTTTTTCACTTATTATATTTCCCGTTTTCCCGGGATTTTTGTTGCGGGATCCCGGGAAATAAAAAGTTCTTCATAGTTTCAGAAAACAGCTATTTTTACTCTGAAATTTAGTTTTCTTTTCTCTAAAAATTAGCATCTGTGGATGGGTTTTCGATTAGATCAATTATAAGAAATGTGTACAAACGTAAATTAATGTCTCCTGCGGCAATAAATCTATCAAAAGCAGAATGGGCAGTGCAACAGTTGATAATTAATAAATTTAGTGAAGTGATGAATTGATAAAGAACATAAATTCAAAATAAGATGCAGGCAGTAAATTCTCATTGTCCATGGACAAGTCTTAAAAATAGGATATACATAAACATATCGCTCCGTTATTGCAACATAGTCGTATCTACAAAAGAAAAAAAAAAAAAAAATCGAGCTTGGTAATATATCCTGGAAGTGCGGGGAAACCGAAATAAAAAAATAATGAAACTCGTGTAAGTTACTAAAACATACAATTTGAAAAACACATTGTCCTAAAGATTACAGATGGACCTAATGAAAAGAAATAGTTTGTAAGAAGTAGTCCGGATGATGCTATTTTTTGCATCAACCTTGACATCAGAAGCATGCAACAACGGTGCACTTTTAATTATTTGTCCAACCTCGGTAAAAAAGTAAACGAAAATTTTCGGAAACATGGTAATCAGTAAACAAAATCAGAAATATACTCTTTGGCGACTCACTAAACGCTTTGAGTGTGTCAGAAAGTAATTTCCTACGCCGTTAAAAAATGTTAATATATTTATTAAAATATTTTATATATTTTATGAATTTACTTTTTGATCTCATATCTTGAGTACCTCAATTGTTATGTTTATTTTATCTTGTACTAGATCATCATAATACGGAATTTACTTATAATAGCCAAAGGTAATAATAATTCAAGTTCCGCTTTCAATCTTCAATTAATTTTTGTAGTATTTAAGCATTTATTTTACTTACTTTGTAAACAAGTTCCCTCACGTTTGTTTATAAAAGTTTTTTTCGTTAATAAAACCAAGTTTACTTTGTATTATTTGTATGGAGCGGGATCCCGGGATCCCGGGAAATTTAAAAATTTTTCCCGCTTTCCCGGGAATCGAAAAACTCCGGGAAAAAAAAACTCTACTTAAGATGTGCTCAAGTGTAAAAGGCTATTAAGTGACATTATTTTCAGTTTTCGTTTTTTTTAAATGACTTTATTGGCAGCACTTGCATCATCTCCATAAATGTCATGATCACACAAGGTACCGTTACTTTGGGTCTTCACCTGATAATTTTTTGTCATAATAAACGTCAAACTTCATATAAAAAAACGCTGACAAAAATTTTAGAGCTTTTTTATATAGACTTTGACGTTTGGTCTGACAAAAAATTATGAGGTGAAGACCCCATGTTACGATTTTATAGCAAAAACAATTTTATCGTTAGCGACAACCTTCATACAAAATTTATATGAATTAAAATAAAAAAGTCTCTCGTGTAAAATTTGATTTTACGTTATTTTCCAATAGTCATTTGTTAAAAATACGAAAATTGAAAATGATGTCGCTTGCGTTATTTTCACGGTAAGGGCTCAATATAATATATGTAGACCGAGCTTTACAAAATTTTATGGCATGATTTCTAGCCATATGTGCAAAATCTTATATCAATATATGAATTCCGCGACTATTAAAAACTAAACTGCTTAGGGGAACTAGAAAAAGTTTGAAGCTAATATTGGTTGTTTTCTTTTGAGTCGTTCGTTCGATGTCTCTAGACGGACATGGCTAAATCGACTTGAAGTTATTCAATGACCCAGAATATATACTCTTTATTGGGTCTTAGCTGAATATAAAAGAAGCTTAATACGGAATGACAAACTTAGTAGCCTCATCACAAGTAGTTGCGGTGAAAAGTATATAAATAAATAAGAATAAGAATTGAATGTTTATTGTTAGTTCATATTGAATGTATGAAGATTCAATAAATACATAAATATGGGGACCAATTAAAAAAAAAATATGTAATTGTATGTTTTTATATTCCAAAACAAAACAAAAAATAGCCTAATAACGTTTTTTGCGCCACCCTAATATTTGTGAAATTTGTTACTTGACCACAAGTGTTACTGTCATATTTGTACGAGTATACGATTATACGACTATATTTCCATATTATGTTTCCATAAACGCTGAACAATCTTGACAGTTTAAGATCGGCGCCTTATACATCATTTTGATCTTTGTGTATTTCTCCATACCATAAACCAGACAGACCGACAGACAGACAGACAGACAGTTTACGTACCTGTCTGTCAAATTGAATGTCCGTTTTTAAAAGATCCGTTTAGATATTAGAATGTGTATAAAAAATGACTTTAATACATCACTCGACGAATGAATTGTCTGGACAATGGATATGAAGAAATGTCAACTTGGAGATAAATATTAAGCGGAAAGGACTTTTCTTTGTTGTTGTGAATATGAATGATTGCATTCGTTTGTTAATTAAAGGAAGACGATTTTTAACAGTCAAAATGCTGAGATCAGCACAAAAATGTCAAAACAATCAATAATAACAAGTTATTGAAACAACAAGAGAAATTGAAATAAATACCAATATGAGTGTAGGTATAAAAAAATAAAAGGTTTACAGCAAATCAAGTAAGAAAGTAGAGACGGTCAAGTCCGACCATGTGATACCTTACACCACAGTATATCGTTGGTCTCATGTAGAAAGGCCCTAACTCATATAATTGCAACTTTACAGTAGAAGGCAAAAACGTAATAGAAACTGTATGTATCATAATGTAAATTGGCTTGTTCAATTGCTTGTTAAACCGATATTTTTGATGCTATTGTATTATTTTTGTGACGAGGTGTATTTGTGGAAAATATATTGGAATCACTAAAAAACTCAATTTAGTAAGGGCCTTTCTACATGAGACCGACGATATATAGAAAAAGTTTTTGAGAGTGAACCCTACTATCGACATCCAAGTACATGAGATTTGTTTGCATTGAAGTGATTTTAGGATAAGGGTTTATTTTGGACACAATATTTTGTCATGACTTGGTAGCTATCGTAAAAGATATTGCCGCCAGTTTTCTAGTCAATACCAATATTTATAAGGAGTTTATGGCATTAAAGCAATTTTCGGGTGTAGTGTTTGTATGGGAGCTATGGTCAAATATGGACCGATTCCAATTTTGTAAGATGATTAAGAAGTTTGGATCAAATTTTATATAATCACCCGATTAACAAGATGGTTTATGAGAACAAAGCCAAAAAGCTTGTCTGGGGCTTTGTGAAGTTATTGACCGCATCTCATCATTTTTAAAAGGCTTGGTCCTTGTGACAATTAGAACCTGCGCACCAAATTTCATCAAAATATTTCTAATATTGCAACCTGTACTTTACGCACGAAGTTCGTACAAATAGATCGAATCAAAAAGATATTCTTAGTCGATCTTAAAGGTGGGTCTAGGACCAATATTTTTGGCTGTCAAAAACATGAGCACAAACTCGTAATACCCTTTCCAATATTGTGGTGTGGGTATAATGATGTGTTTTAATAATTAAGCAAAATAAGTGCATTGCTTGCCAATAACTTGGGAAATATGCATGCATTACTTTCAGTAGAAAATAATTTAGTGCAAAAAATAGTGCATTTAGAGCCATTATTACAACTTGATGTTAGCTAAAGTTAAGATTAAGTTGACAGATAGTAATGTGTTATCTATCAATAAGCGTCTCTTATCTGTTCGATAACAGTTAACGCCAAGTTATAACAATGACCCTTAAAGAGTTAAAGTTAGTGGTAGTTTAATAAACTTGCATTTTCATTGATTTGGCTTAACTGCGAAAAAATATTCAATGCATTAGCTAATTTAATGATGCATTTGTGTCAGATCTTTACACAACATCGGTAAAAAAAATGTGAAATGTGAATGAAATAGTTCAGATGCCTGTCTCTAAAACCGAAATAGTCTGTTTTCTTCCAAAGTTGGCTGTTGCCAAAAAAAATAAATAAAAACAAAAATAAACTCGGAAAGATTTGTAAATTTTAGGAAAAATATCAAGCGGATACCTAAATCTGTGGTTTTCATGGGCAACCGCGTATGTCTTAAAATAAAATTTTTCAGGAGAGCCGAAAAAACCATTCTAGATCAAACTATGGGTTAGATATTGCACCTTTTGAACTTTGTAATTGAGTTAAAACATCGGTATGGGTCTATCTGTTTTTAAAATTTTTTTAAAAAATGTAAAGGGCGCTTAAAATTAAGCAATAAAGCATCAACATTTCAAAATCGAAAAATAGACATACGCGGTTGGTTGCCCATGAAAACCACAGAAATACATGTATACCCCAGTATTCATAAACGATTACTAAATTTAGCAAACGTTTATTAAGGAAAATTTTCATAAAAAATTTGTTTTGTAAACCATTGAACAGACTAACTTACCGAGTCTGAAAGGGGTCATAAGAAACTGCACAGAGCGAAAAACTGGTAAAAACGATACTAAAATTGACACCTTTCATTGTCATTAGCTTTTATATGCACAATAAGTTTTAAAATATGCAAGCAAAAACCAAAACAAAAATAAAAAATTTTATTTTTTGGTAAATTTTTTATTAAGAATATAGAAAATTATTTGTTTAGATTTTAAATTGAAAGAGTTGGACAAATCGAAAACAGTTTTTTAATTTAATTATTAGAGCAAACTTTGGCAATAATATTTCGTATAAAATCATATTTTGTTACCGATTTTACTACTAAAAGAAATATCCAAAAATATATTTTCAAATAAAAAGCTTGAAAATTTCGTCCGGATCGTAAATAAACGTAGCCACGTTTGGGCTAAACTTGAAAACGGTTGATGTCAAAGCTTAATAACGTTTGTCTAACATTTTTAATTTAATTGTTTATTATTATTCAGAAAAACGATTTTAGTATCTGCATATATAAAACGCCGCACAGTGGCATAGAATTGTTTTTCATAGGCTAAAAGCCTGTAACGTTTGAACCGAAAGAGTTAATTTTTTTTAATTTTTCTTCAGTTATAACTTCATTAAAACCGTTTTTAATGTTGAGAAATTTAAGATCAAACTTTTGATTTTTCAAGCATTTAGTATGAAAATACTACCCCGGGGGGTAGAAAAGCAGTGTTGCCGCTAAAATACATCCGTTTCCCTACGCGTTCTTTTCACTAAAATCTAAGAAATAATAAATTGTCGATAACAAGCAAGTAAGAAAGTATAGTCAGTCAAGCTCGACCATATGCTACCCTACACCACAGTATTTAAAAACATATCATGCTTATGTGTCCATATAAATATGGATTTATCTATGTTTATAAACTTCATGAAAATCGGTTTGAAAGTTTGTGATTGGCAGAAATTGCCCCCTACCTTCTCTTGTGGTCCTATTTTTGAAAAACTGTACAGCTTATGTGTCCATATAGATATGGTCCTATCTATGTTCTAAATTTCATTAAAATCGGTTTGATAGTTTCTGAGAGGAAGAAATTTCCCCCTATCATCCCTCGTGGTCCTACGATTCGGCCCATTTTCAATAGGCATGGTCCTTGTGCCAATTAAAATCTATGGCCCAAATCAAATTATCTCCAAAATTGCGACCTGTACTTTACGCACAAGCTTACATGGACAGCCAGCCAGCCGGACGGACATCGTTAGTTCGACTCAGAAAGTGATTCTGAAAGGCGTTACACACATCAGCACAAATTCGTAATACCCTCTCCTTGTTGTGTGGGTATAAAAATAACTAATAAAACTAAAAATAATTGTACATACTTTTGATTAAATTGAAAAAAGAGGTTTTTAACACACAGAAAAAAATCAATGTAAAATCGTCGTAAACAAGGTTGATTATGCAGTCTTCGGTAGTGGTTTTGCTTCATAGTTACTTAAAATTTTTTTTCTTTTAGAATAATAATAGTTCATGTTAATTTAAAATTGCAGTAAAATTAGAGCAACATGTCATTTTTATTGAAATAACAATTCGAATCACGTTGAATGAAAGTTATTTCAAGTTGAAACAACGTGAATTTCATGTAGAATCAAGTTGGTTTGAGTGTAAAATAACAGTGAGAAGAATCTTCAGAGACAACATATGCATTAATTTAAATTTTTTTTGTAGAATGACCCGATATGGGTTTCATCATCATTCAATTTTGAAAATTTAACTAAATAAATTTAACAAAAAGAATACGGGAATTTTTCTTCTCTTTTTAGATTATTTTAAACATGAAAATAAAAAATTTATGTTTTTCTTTTTATAGTGTTGTTGTTTTGTATAGAAAACAAGTAAAACAGGTTTTTATGGTTTCAATATTGAACAATTTTATTTTAACATTTTTCATTTAAAACAAACATGAAAGCAATACAATTTTATATAAAGTCCATACTTTGGCAGAAATTTACTATGATTTTTAATCAACATTGCGCCATGTTAATGTGCTTTTGAACTAAATTTTTAAGCGATAATTTTAATTAAATTCAAGTACAAAGACAAGAGTTTATTTTAAAAAATATAAGTTCTTTTGAATTTATCATAAATACAAAGGGTGGTCCAACCAATAATCACGGTGTTAATTGTGAGTCACACCTTTACGTCAAGTTTTTTGCCCAACTTAAGTTGACATTTCTTTGTTTCAGTGTTTGAAAAATTCAACCATAGAGAGGTACACAATTAAGAATTAAGCGTTAAGATTGTTGTAGCCTTTTACGAAAATAGACGTTCAAATCAAAATGCATTTCGTTGGTAATCGTTGTTAATGATAATCAACCAAATGTGTCCACAATCGGGAGAATTGTGAGCAAATTTTATCAAACCGGGTCCGTAGGAAATGTGAAAACACTTGTTTGGTGCGATTTATGGGCTGGCGGCGTCATCTTCATTCTTCGAAAATTAGGTTGGACAAGCAGTTACCGTTAATCGTGTTCGCTAATGGACTTCTTGTGGCCAGAAACTGAGGATATGGACCTGGTTCCACTTCCCGCAGTGCCTACGAAATTCAATGGCCGTATTATCTCACGTCGGGGCGATGTTAATTGGCCGTCACGATTAGGCTTGCCAACCGTACTTTATAATACAGTATTGTACGTTATTTCGAGTAATTGTACTCTATACTTTATGAGAATAATAAAGTACGCGAAAATACTTTATTTCGCATTATTAGATTTATCTAGAATTCAAAAAAGATTCAGGTTATATTAGTCAGGGTCTTATTAGTCATAAAATAATAATGCTTATTGTACAAGTTTTTTTTTAGAAAAACTAAAGAACAACTAATTGATATTAGTCAGGGCCATTTTTTTTTTGATGTTTTTTTATATTGGCAGGACGATTTTTCGAAAAAAAATCAGCCACACTATTCACTTGTTTGTTTTGTTTGAGTACAATAACTGCCTGTTTTTAAAACACAAGTGCAAATCTCTTTCAAATTACTGCCTGCTTTTAGATCGTGAGCACAAAAGTGACTCGTTTAACTACCCAGCGGGAAAATGGAATTAATAGGAATCGAGAAAGTAATACATATTTTGTATGATATTTGATTCCAGAATTCATTATTCTTAACACAGACCATGTCCTAGGATTGTAATAAATTATTTTAATGTATCCTGCGAATGAATTAAATAATTCATTCTTTGGAATAAATTATATTATTCAAAAGTCTTATAATAATAATAAAAGTCTTCTCCAATGCCGTTTGGAATACATTTTTTAATGCCTGTTTACTTTAAATAACTTTGACCCACAGACATATAATTTGTGCTTTGACCGCACGCTTTCAAACACAAACTGCGACTAAAATAAAAATTATAAGTAGGCGGATTTGTATTAAGGAAATATGTATGTAAAGCAAAAACACGAATAATTGTTACTAACAGAAACAATACATTCCTTGTTCTGCAAATGTGGGAATATACGTGGTAATCAGTGCATAAATTTTGTGTCTGATGACATTACCTTCTCGATTCCAATGAATGCATTATTATTCTTTCGAAAATAATGCATTATTTTTTTAATTATTTATGTAATCAATTCCTCATTTTCCCGCTGGGTAGCATTTAAAACAAAATTTCAAGATTTCCATTCCTTAAGGTGGAAGTACAAAACACGCGTTAGTGCGCGCGCGCTCTGTCGTCTTCTGTCAAAAAAAGTTAAACTAGTGTATTTTCATAGAATAAGCTACATGCAAGATATTTTGACGCGTTTGCGCCAGAAAGTTGGTTAACTTTGAACTTTTTAACGCGTTGTGTATTTTTGACAAGTAATCAGCTGACAATAAAAAAAATAATTTAACAAATTTGTGAATCATGAATGAAAAATTTATTGAAGATCTTAAAGAACATACAATATTAATATAAAAAGAATAAATTCAAAAAAATAACAAAATCTTGATATACTTTCGAAGCCGTTTTTAATGCACAAATAAGTAAACAAATAAAAAACAGCTGACAGGAATGGCTTTTGTAACGCGTGTTGTGTAACTTGCAATTTTTTACGCGCTAAAGTTTTTAAACGCACGATACTCGTCGGCGAACTAACGCGTGTTATGTACTTCGACCTTTAAGGGGGCCTCCCATACAAAATGATTAATACAGACTAGAAATATATTGAAGAAAACGTACCATAACAGCCAAGGAGTCGCCTTAACAATTGCTCGAGACATACTTGTCCCTTATCACCACTTCTTAAGGCGGCTCCCATGCAAATATTGCGTTTTTTGAAATTTTGAAATTAATTAAAATTTTTCGACTTTTGTGAATAAAATCAAAAGTTGTTAACAGATTTAATTCATTTATAGCTTGTTTTGTTTTAAGCTTTGTTTTTTTTTTAGAGTTTTAACAAACAAAAATTTCGAAATGTTGCTAAAAAATTATTTTGTTGTCAAAAAAAAACATGTTTCTAAAACGACTGCGCATGTTAGAATAAAATTTAACGTTTAAAGGAAATTTTGTTGCGGATTTTCGTTTTTTTTTTTGGATTCAGCGTATCCGAATTAGGTTACAGCGCCACTTGTCCAGCTTGTTTAAAAAAAAGTGTCAAATTCTAGCACAGTGTAATTGTTTGATAAAACTTGCGAAAAGCAATAAAAAAAAACGTTTTTAAATATTAAATTAAAAAGAAATTAATTATACTTTATATTTATACTGTGTACTTTTTTTTCTTAACCTTTAATAATAAATGTACTTTAATTGCAACAAAAAATGTTGGGAGCCCTTGTCACGATCATGTGTTTTGGCACCGTTGGACTTCTTTCTTTGGGGATATTTAAAAGAAAAAGTGTACGTCAATAAGCCAAGAACAATTCAAGAGCTTAAGGATGAGATAATTAACGACATTGAACCTCAATTATGTCTCGGTGTCATTAGAAATATGGACCATCGGTGGAGGCATGCCATCGAAGCCGTGATGAGCATTTGGCAAAAATTGGTTTTACAAATAATTTTCATAGATTCTTCTATAATAAAAAAAATATTTCAAATATTATTACTTTTTCAAATAAATGTACTTTACTTCATAGATTAGAAAATAGCCTCACCAATTGTGGTGAACGTAAATTAAAAAAATCGAAAAAAGACTCTTATAAATTTTTTTTAGCGGATACGATCTGTGGGTCAAACTGATAGAACTATTTTAATATCATTAGTTAATTTGGTTTATCTAAATTATCTCAAAGCAAAGTGTAAATAAACTACAAGTTTTATTAAGGCAAAATTTGCCAAACAATAAGTCTACAGATTTTTTAGACTAAATTAATGATTTTTGGGAGTCAACTCGGTGACACAACTTTCGGTAAGTTTTTTTTTTAATTATAAGATCCCTTTTTTAAATTAAAAAAAAAAACAATAAATATTCATATTGTGTTAAATAGAGGGAGGAGGAATATTTCTTCCCCCTGGACCCGCTCTATATGTGCTCAGAATTAGTTATGGTAATTAAACCCGAAGAACATTATTTAAAATAAAGTTCAGATAAAAATATATTTAATGGATTTATAACCGTTAAACATCGATTCGGTAAAGAAGTTTGTATGGGAGTCAAGTGAAAAGATAGAATGTTTCCCACAAAATTTTGTAAGCTACATTTGCACAAAATAAGCTTATTCCTTGCCAGCTCGCTTATCTGAAAAAATGATTGCAGACCCTGATTCAGATTAACGCGATATTCGGATTTCTGGTTGTGCTGTTATTATGTATTATTATTTACTATACATATTCGAAAATAAAACATGAGCCCGGATTTTAAAACAAATTTATTTTAGTTTTATTAATCAAGAATGAAAAAATTAAGTCTCGTATTCACAACAAATAATTTCGATTTCAAACGTATTTTTAAACAAAATTTCCATACAAATTTTTCTTAAAATATATTTAAAGTCCAATAGATTTTTTTTTTTTTTGAATACGCCTGTAAAGCCTTTTTTTAATATTCTGTGTTTAACATACATAATTTGTGATGTAGGTTTGCACATGATTCCAAGGCCTTGTTCCACAATTCTTTTAGCATCAATATGTAATTTGTTTGCATACCGCGTTCCTTTGACCAATCTTTTAAAGTATTTAAGTCCTGCACAGCTTCACAATTTTTAACGTGTTTCATAATTAAAGGCTCCGTGTATGACCTTGAACTACTGAACTACACGAAGTATTTTCGGAGTTAATAATCCAGCTAAGGATTTCATCTTCAGAAATTCGCATGTCATTATTGCGTTAAAATAAGTTGTTTATATTGCGAAATTCTTCTCATTCTCAGGCAATTCTTGTTGTAATAATCGTCCCCCAAGACTTTTTAGTAAAACTTGGGAACCCTGTCCCAAGATCGTTTAAGCAATTCACAAGCGGCCTTTAAACTGAACTGTTTCAAAACAATGTCTGAATTGTCCGCTACAGATATGTATTAACAATTCACACAAGAGATCTTCTTGGTCAAACAGCTTAGTAATAATACTAGCAAAATTTAGGGGCAAAAACATCGTTTTATATTGGCCACATTTAGATACCAGCGGCCCTCCATGACATTTTGCACTATCCAGTAACAATAAAGCTTTTTTGGGGAAATTATTCAGTAAAAATATGTGTTGCGTAATATTCAACAATATGTGTTTTTTTAAGAAACGTGGGGTTTTTGACTTCACAACCACGGTCATGTTAAGCTTGTGAGTAGAGTTTGCTAAAAACCGGTTTTAAAATGATTAAAACCGGTCGGTTTCGGTTCGGTTTTCGGTTTTGAAAATATCAAAGTTAAATTCATACATAAACATATATATTTTTTTGCATGTAATACAATTTTTTAATTTGTTTCAATGCAGGTACTTTTATTCGCCGTTAAGTGTATACCTGGGCCTGGCCAGGCATTTTTTGACTTTTCCAGTTTTTTTTTAATATAATTATTAAGTATATAAGAACGAAATTTTATGTATTCCTCAATTCCGCAATTGGCCAAATGAAAATTTTGTGCATATTGTATCCACCTGGGCCTGGTCGGGCCCTTCCCTATAATATATGTACTGAAGTAAATAAAATTAAAAAGATACGTTTAAAATAGCATACACAATACATAAGAATTCTTTCTTTTCTGTTTTTTTCGAAAAACTCCATAATGTAAAACTCTATACATATAAAAGTAGTCCCAGCCTTGCCCAGGGGTTCGTAAGTGTGAGTTTTTTCTATAGCCACAAGAAACTCCATACAAAATTCAAGTGGCCCAGGTGGAAGTTTATGCCTCACAAATAAGGTGTGTACTTAAGAGTTATAAAGATAACATTTGTTCTTCTTAGTACTTATTTTAAATTTTAAGAATTTTGAAATACCTTATCATTGTTGAAGGCTGTTATGTATAAAGTTTTTGTATGTATATGAAGTACGAGTATGAGGTTTATTTTGCAATTTCTTCAAGCATAAATACATTGTTAAAGTAAAAGCTAAAACCGAGGTTTTTTGTCGGTTTTCGGTTTCGGTTTTTAGGCATTAAAAACCGCGGTTTCGGTTTCGGTTCAAACCGAACAGCAATCCCTACTTGTGAGTTCCAGGTTTATTAGCACAGCACAAGAAGGGGATTCCCTCTTTGCTCATTTTGGTACCAGGAGCAGACTTTTCTTTACAATTCACTAAAGTTTTGTCTGGAAACATTTTCCAAAAAAAAAAAAAAAAAAATCCAGATTCATCAGCGTTGTCAATTTGGTTCTCAATCAGATTTTAAGTTTCCATAACATCATACAGCTTTTTTTGAAAATCGGGTACAAGATCAGGTCTAGCAGATAAGGATTTGCCGCATATTTTCAAAGTTCGACCAGAAAATCGCTTCTTAAAAAAATAAAAAAATTCCGTTTAGCGTTTACGTGCTAAACTCAATTCGGATTACACACCTTCAGATTAGCGAGCTGGCACGTATAACACAAAGGGTTAAATTTAACGTATACAATTCTGTATTTTTTAGTTCATTATTATGAAATTCACAGTTGCATATTTTGGTGCTGAGTAGATTTTTCCAAAATCTGGTAACAAGGTAGATTTAATTCAATAAGTATGGGAAATCTTGTCAACATCTTAAAAAAAATTTTAAAAAGGGGTGTTTTCGAACAAACCCACAACCAGCTTTGAATTACTGGAGGAAATTAAAAGCTGCATCGACAATTTCAGTCCCATTTATGCACAACTATTAAGAACAATTTTTACAAAAATTGAGATTTTTCCAGCATAGCCGTGGACGTCAATTGTGCGATAACTTATTTATTCCACAAATAAAACCAATCTAAATAATGAAAACTGTGTTTTCTCTTTAATAAAAATCTTGCGCTTATTTAAGGCACCCTTTAAATATATTTTCCTGTTTCCTAGTTTACATTTTTTTTCTTTTTTTTTTCATTATTTTCGAGTGTATATTTATAACTTGTACATCTAAAAAAAACACAGTTTTTGTTATTTAGCTTATAATGGATTTTTTTCGTTTACATTGATGCCATTGTTTTAGAATTTAAAAATTTTCAACTTTAAGTGATGAATAATACCCAAACCAAATTCGTAGTGGTAATAGGGAGACAATGGTATGAGAAATGATTCCATTGTATCAAAATAACTCTGTACAATAGGGTTTAAAGTAATGAAAACAACAACAAGAAAAGGCTCAAAATTTTACCGCAGGCCTTCAATTCATTATCTACTATAAGCCAAATGCGAAAGGAAAACAAAGGTAGATAGATGAAAATAAATGAGAGAGAGAGGGAGAGAGAGAGAGAAAGGTAGTTCTTAAATACTTACATTATACAAATACATAGTTATGTAGGTAGCTGATATCTAAGTATCTTTTATTTTAGTTTGCTTAGTTTTCAATATTATCATCAAGGGCCATCATTAGGGTTTTTTTTATAATAATACTTTGCACTGAATGGACCAGAAGGCACACGAACTGTCTTGGTTGGCATATACAGTTAAAAAGCCGACGAATATTTATACCCTCACAACAATAGTGTAGAGGGTATTATGCGTTTGTGGTGAAGTGTGCAACACATAAAAATATTGGTTTCAGGCCCATCTTTTAGTTAACCGATCGACTGTTTATAACTTTCTGAGTCGATCTTACTATGTCCGTCCGTACGGTCGCAATTTTACAGATGATTTAATGAAATTTGGTACATACATACGTTGCATAAAGCCGAACCGCATCGAAAATATTTTGAATCGATCCATTATTGAACGCCAACTTCTTCCTGGAAAAGAGTCTTTGTATCTATAAACTATATTAATATGTAAATTTTATTGAAAATTACCTTATTGTAGCCTTTAGGCCCAACCATAAGGTGCATAAGCTGGCTTAAGCAACTGTCGAATACATGTAAATTAAGGAAATTTCTTGTTAAGTTTAATGAAACTGTCAGCTTCTTCTGCAAAGTGCGAAACTGATCGCACATTCTGTACGGAATCAGTTTTATTGCAGCGTTTTAAAAACTGCAGTCTTCATTTGTCGTTGGCAACAAATGCTTTCACAGTCTGAACACAATGTAACGATAATTTATTGCGGTGCGGTTTTTCATACTTCAATAGAAAAATCGCAGTGCGCAACAGCATAAAATTAAAATCTATTTTATTTTCATTGCGGACTTTCTTTCTCTCTCAATTTTTGATACTCGCTCTCTTTCTGATGTTGCCATAGTTTTTGAATAGTTGGCGATGTTCACAACATTATTGCAAACAAAAAACATGATAAAAATGTATGCACAAATAAATTAATAAAAATGTAAACAAACAATAACAACTACTGCCGTCGCCGTCTTCCGTTGTATTATGTTTATTTTTCTCCTCCGAAACGAAACACCGCACCGCACCGCACACTTATTCTGATTCATTAAATATAAACAGTCGGTTAAAGTTTTTGGTTTTTTAATCGGTCCATATTTTACCGTAGCTAACATGCTAACTTTGAACTTTTTGGACCATAGGTCCAACAAAAAGCCCTCTCTCTTAAATTGCTTTAAGGCGAAAAATTTTCTTCTAGAAATAATGTTCAGCACACAATACTCTTGTATGAACCTTAAACTCATAACATAATTTTGTGTTGCCGGGTCTATGATTGCGCACAAATAACGTAAATCTGTTAGCATGTATTTTGGTATAGAGTATCAAATGGTATTATCTATGGTGAAATAATAAAGGTGGCAGCACTACGCCAGATTACGATTTTTTGATCTTGCATTAGGTGCGTTTGAGTACTTTTACAGTAAAATGCAGTAAACTGAAAAATTTGCTCTCGCAAAAAGCTGTTGTCCAAAAAAGTAAGCAAAAGTGTTGAAAAATGTTTGTTTGTTTTTTATTTTATTTGATTTTGTTAATTTGAGGCGGGTTAAATTATTTAAAAGAACATGAATAATTTTTTCGCTATCGATTACTTAAGTACCCAAATACTTCACACTTTTACAACTCTAAAAAATTAACATAACAAAAAAAATTTCAAAGTTTGCATTTAGCCAAATAAATGCTTCACAAACAAGTTTTATTTATTAATAGTTATTCACTTTTTGTTTTGGTTTCATTTTTATTTCAACTTTTCTTTTATTTAACAATTTTTTCACAATTTATATGCTTTTTATTATTTGTTAGTTTTGTTTGTTTACCTTTTGAAACATACATATGTATGTTTTTTGATTTACTAAATTTTACTGCAAAATTTCTGCAGTAAAAATTTGTAAATACTCAGACAAGAACTGTCACTTTTCGCTCTCAATTTATGTTCTCATTCACTGCATTTTGTGTACTCGAACGCAATTTCGTAAAATGCAGTAAAGTTTAGTAAAAAATATTAAAAACTTTTGTGTTCTCGTACGCAACTATTGTTTGTCTAGTCTTATGTCAAAGTTTTGTTTATGTTTATAAAAAGTTAACGTTTTTTGCTGTGATTATTGTATTTTATTAATGTTTTTGATAATTTTAAGTTAAAATAAATAAGATATTGACCATAATTATATAAAAATTGGCAAAAAATTTATTAATTTTATCACGTTCAGCGGCACGCTTTGATATAATTTCCATTTTTGTTGTAATGATGTACATATTTGTTGCCGTAACGATGCCACCTGCTTATTCCACCCTGGTATTATCCATCCATTAATTAACTTTTACACTCATACACTCAAGAGTTAAAATCTTTATTAATTAATTAAATACTTAGTAAATGTTTTAAGTAAAACCGAATGATTAAGGCAAAGTAAAAGTAGGATAACAAATTTTCTAGAACTTCAGTAACTTAAAGTATACTAAAAAAACGTTGAAGGGTATAAAAAATGGGATCGAAACAAAACGGCTATTTTTCAACTGGCTATTATCTTAAGAATATTTTACTTTTTGATTGATGGTTCATCGTAGGAGGAAGTCAGCTGCAGTCAATTACTCGTATTTAGCATAATTCCAAAGTTGACAGATCTCTTGAGGGAGTCTGTAGACCTCGGTCTGAATATTAGTTGAGGCCACCGTTAGTATGCCTCTTGCGGGAAATGCTTTTTGTCTTTCAGGAATATGTTCTTTGCGGAAGTTTTTCTTTTCTTTTAAAAGGATACTTTCGGGGATCACGTGGTGGTTGTGATTGAAACCCAAAGTCGCGCGAAGGGATATCCTGAAAATCCCGATAAAGGGCTGATTTTTCACCACTTGTGATAGAGTTCGGCCTTAGGGAGGTTTATCTCTAGGTGCTGTTGCTAATCAGCAGATGCGGTTAGCATTTTTACAATAGCAGCGATAGTTAGCTCCAGCTGCTAAGCAAGGGGCGACTGTAAAATTTTGCCGAATCACGCAACCAATTTCTGCCTGGGCGTGTTGTTTGCGCTCACACTCGAGGGTCGGTTTGCTAAAAGCATTGTTTGTGACCCAGTAATTTATATCCAATGAGGAGTAGGCCCTTGGACTGGTATTCATGTAAATATTTTCCACAGACGCCTATTTCACGATGTCTTTAGGTACTACTACCAGATTTGAAACTATTATAAATTAAAAAATTTTGTTGCAAATTTAGTTTTACGAATGAGAGAGTTCCCTCGACATCGTGAGCTAAGCAGTAACAAAAATTTGTAAATCGTTAAAACAATTTTTAAAAGAGGAAGTGATATTTGTCTTCCAGCCAATCCCGCAATGTCACACGTTAACGTTCGCATAGAAAATAAATAAAAACCAGGACCAGGACCAACGCATTAACAATAATTGAAGAATGTTATATTTATATATCCCTGTGGCCCTATGCACCCCAGAGGAGTAAAAGTAACAAAAATGTATTTATATTTCCTTACCATCACAGGTAGTGAATGGGGACATATTAAGTGTGTCATATTCTGGGTCCTCTTGTCCGTCTGTCCGTGAACAAAAAATTTGCAAGAAATAAAAAAAACATTGTATATCATATACGTTTGTACATATGTAGTCGTATGGAGGGTTTTAGAAATTCAGCACACCTGAAATAAGAATTTTGCACAAATGACGGCAAGTTTAAATCTTGGGCTTATTTTGGCACTTTCTTAACTTGTGACTTTTTTCTAGTTTGGATAAAAATGCAAGTGAACACAAAACTCTTTAAAAGACTCTTTTGTAAAAATAAATTTTATGCGATTTTAAAGTTATGTGCTATTTTTAAGAGATCTTTGAATCCATTTATGAGCGTTAATAAAAGTCGTTAAAATTAAAATTATGCAGACTAGTGGATGGATACTCAAAAGATTTTAAATAGTTATTGTAAATTTTATTTTTATGGGTTCTTAAAGTTGGGCTATTTTTAAAAAGAAAAAAAAAAAACAAAATAAAACCGCAATTTTCTAAAGATTCTTTTACAAACACACACACACACACAGGCAACACTCTACACTACGTATGCACACATTGCCTTCAAACTCTTATAATCGGGGATAATCTTGGGTCTTTGTTTTGTAGAGCTGTACAATGCTTTGGATTTAAAAATACTGATCGCTGAGAGATGAGTGATTTTCCCTAATAATAATTTTCTTTGTAGACGGCGTGATAAAAGGTTTTGCTTTTATCCCCAGTTTCAAGTACGAATGTTAGAGCCTCTGAAAAGGTTTTTGTTTGTTACAAAAATTAAAAAAAAAGAAATAAGTACAGCTTAAACTGACTATTTTACCAGAGATTAGTGAGTTTTGAAAGACTTGAAGTTCACAAAAAAAAAATAAACTGAAACAACAATATAAACAGATCTTTATTTACAAACCCAAAATGCTTTACTTTTAAACAGTAGCACTGAAACCGAAACTAATTCCTGTGTTAAAATTTCAATTAAAAACTAAAAAAAAAATTTTTGTTTTATATGCGAACATTTTTTGTAAAACATACGAAATTCTTTAATAAATCAAATCAAAAAAATGCAAATATCTAACTAAGGCAGAACGTAGACGAATTTTGTTTAAAAATTTGCCAATTTGGCGCCCATGTTTTTTCAGCATTAATGTAAAATTTGCTTAATCAATTCATTTTAAGTCATAGCTGCCATTAGGGTTCCTTCTCAAAAGATAATTTACATAGTATTCTTTCAGAAAGTCTGAGTTTATTGGTAAAAATTGGGAACAGAATGGCATGTTCTCTTCCCCTTCTCACCAAGAAACTAAGCCAACGTTGCCAGAACGATGATTTTATCATATTTTTGATGATTATTTGAGCAAAATTTTATTTAATAATTTTTTTCTCTTATTATGATTTTTCATGGTAAGCAATTATCATTTTTTACTTTAAGAATTTTATTATCAGTTAATTTTTAAAACAATAAAGTTTTTTTTTACTGCTTTTGCACACTTTTTTTGTGTTTTTTTTTTTTGCATACACAAAAATGCATCATTTTTTCTTAGCAAACAGAATCTCTATGAATGCATCTTAGAAAAGTGGTTGGTCATTCTTAAAATATTGATGAAGAAATTTATTTGTGAAAAGAAAAACTGCATTTTTACAAAGATTCATAAAGGGTGGTCAAACCAACACCCACGGTGTTAATTGTAAATAAAACAAAAAAATTTCAGAGAAATATCATTAATATTTTTTATTATTATATCTGGAAACATCTATGACAATTATGTGTGAAACAAATTATCGGCCAAATGCTCGCGACGGCTTCGATAGCATACCTCTATCCGATCCAATTACTCTGACACATAATTGAGGTTCAATCCCGTTAATGTGCGAATTATCTAATCCTTTGGCTCTTGAATTGTTCCTGGCTTATTGACGTACACTTTTTCTTTTAAATATCCCCAAAGAAAGAAGTCCAACGGTGTCCAATCACATGATCGTGGTGGCCAATAAACACCGCTACTATGTGAGATAATACGGCTATTGTTTCGTTTTTTGTGTGGCAAGTGGCACCGTCCTGTTGGAACCACATATCGTCAAGGTGCACATCCTTAATTTCTGGTCACAAGAAGTTCGTTATCATCTCGCGATAGCGAACACAAGAACGGCCTGATGACGCCGCTAGCCCATAAACTGCACCAAACAATCACTGTTTGTGGATTCAAAGGTTTTTCAACAATGAAGAGAAAGTGTGCCTCGTCACTGAAGATGAAGTGCACGAAATTCATTTTGATTTGAACGCCCATTATCATAAAAGGCTTTACCAATCTTAACGCGCTGCTTAATTTTTTTACCTCTCCATGGTTGAGTTTTTCAAACACTGAAACAAAAAAATGTCAAATTTAGTTGGGCAAAAAACTTGACGTTAAGGTGTGACTCACAATTAACATCGTGCCTTATACCATGTTTCCACTATGAGCAAAACAACTTGTTTTGAGCAAAACGTGTCAAAGTGTTTCCATTATGTTAAACTGGTTTTGGTTTTCGAATTTTCGAAATCAATTTGATATTTATATTATAAACAAACATGAAAACCAAAAGAAATATGTGGTTAAAAAAAATCATTTTTCTTTTACATGAAAATTCCTTGTTTGTTTTTTAATACACACACTCACAATATTCTGTACGTAAAATTAACTGAAATTGTAATACCTATAAAATAAATGAAAATTCAGTTAACAACCGGTATTCCGGAAAAAAACAAAGGAATATTCAGTTATTAATTATTTAATTCAGTAATTTTCGTTTACTCCACAAAAGAGCCGAATTTCTAAAAAATACCAGACAGAATACCTGTCCGCTTGTTTGTCTAATGAGCAAGAGAGGGAGAATATTATTATCTACTTACCCTGTTACACACGTTTGTTTTACTTTTGCTGTACTGACCACGTTGTTTACAGAAGAACTCTCAATTACAAGACACCAGCAGCATGATCGATATGACTTCGCAATTATTTTACTTTTAGAACTTAATGGCCCATAATCATAGTCAATCACTAAAGTCGGTTCTATTTAAAAGCAACTTTAATATTTAAACCTGTTACTAACTATTTCTTAATTATAGTGAAAATTTAAAATAGTTTTAAGTTGAATCAGCTTTAAGTGGGTGAGTAGTAAAATTTTGGAAATTTTGCATACAAACTTGTATGAATACTTAACAAGTGGCATCTCTGCACAGCTGATACGATAAAAGCGGCAAAAATATAAATTGTTATTTTGAAAATAAAGTTAGGTACAGAAAATTAATCCCATTGGTCCCAGAAACCGCAATGTGGTTAAAACTTGCAACTCTTTGCTGATAGGTAAACCTCTGTTGTTTTTTGGTTCAGCAACATCCAATAAACTTATTAAAAAGTGAGTAGCTATTTTATCCAGCCTATATCGTGAAAAAAACTCATCATCGTCCAGCTTAAAGGGGAAAAACCTTTCCTTATAACACTTAGGTTTTCTTCCCTCACTTAAATCTTCAATGATAGCGAAATCATTTTCTATGTCCTCAATTGCACACATTTTTTTTCTATTTAGTCACCTTTTTCACAATTAAAAACAAATTAACTCGTATTTGACTTTTACAAATTTGTATTAAAATTTTTTAAATTTGGCTTCAGGTGTCTTTTTTTATTAAAAGTATTAAATTTATTTGATACAATATTAATTAATATAAAAATTAACACAACTTTCAATTCACAACTTTGGTTTTTTGTTTTGTTTTGATCAAAAGTGACAAATTTTGATAAAAAAACAAAAGATATTTTTTACCGGCAAACAGCTGATAGCGTTAAAGTGATGTTAATTTTGTTAACAACAACTTCAGCTTGTTTTAAGTTTAAAACTGACTTTTGCGGAAAAAGTATACTTTTTCTCGTCTATAGTAGCTTAAAAGTAGACTTTTTAATAAATGATACTTAGAGTATACTTTTTAGATGACTATAATTATGGCCCAATGTATTTAACTAAATTATTTTAACCAATAGAAAATGGGAATTGCTTACACAAAACAAGCAATTCATTTTTTATAGATAAGTAAAAATTTATTTTTGGTAGTTAAATTATATAAAATAACTGAATGTTCATTTGTTTTTAACGGAATATGTAGTTAATTTTTTGACAGTTGATTTATATAAAATAACTGAATATTCACCTGTTTTAACGGAATTCGCAGTTGAATTTTTGACAGTAAAAATTAAATGAACTTTTCGTTACTTTAAATTATATTTTCATTTGATTTTACATAAAGAAGAATTTAACTTAACCAACGGATAATATTAACTGCAACTGAAAATCCGTATTAATATGCACTTAAGGCGCCCGTACACGACATGTATTTGTCATTTACATAAGGTTTATAATATTCGGTCACAAACGTACATGTAATTTGCTTCTGACATTGTCTCTGTTTTTTTTCGCATTGTTATTGCAGAAACCAAAGTAGTTCTCGGTTTCAAAATAGCTTGCTGCCGCCACGAACATATTTATTTACGCAGTAAAATAATTTAGCCATCTTAACATTTTTTCTTTTATTTTAAAGATACCAATTTAGAATTTTATAATTAAACGGGTTTTATGTATATATTTACATAAATTCTATTCAATGGTGAGATGAGCATACATATCTTGGTATTGTAAAATATTAACTTCAGCCGGCAAATGATTCCTTCAATAGTTGACGCCGCTGCCAGTTTCTTCCCGGCATAGATTTCTGATGTCAGATGGTTTGTCAGAAGAAAATAGAGCACGCTCTAATTGAAAATTTGTCAGATGACTTTGCATCTGACTTTTACAATAGCAAAGTTAAAAAGGTAACACACGACATGTATGTGTTTTGCAGTGGGAAATTTGACATGTCAGATGACAAAAACATGTCGTCTATATGCACTTAGTTTTTTGAATGACTGTTCGAATCAGTTAAAAATAAATTTGCTTGGAATTTTAAATGTTTATTTATTTAACAATGACTGAACGGAATATTTCTTAAACAAACTACAATCCGTTACTGTCATAATATTGTGAGTGCCGATAAACTTATGGCGTTTTCTAACTAAAATTCTGCATTTATTCTGCCTTTTATATTTGTTTACGTTCTTTTCTCAAAAACATGTGTTATTTTAAAAGTGTAAAGTGTTCTTTTCTGAAGATGTTCCCTTTAAAATTAAAAAAATGCTACATGTTTAACGCCCATTTTAATTAAAGCGGCATGAATGCAGCACTAGATCAAGGCGAATTCAGTACAAGATTGTGGCAAGTTTCGAGCCGCAAACACTAACAATGCAATACAAAAAACATCTGTTGTTGCTGTTGGCTTTGGATTGTTGAAGTCTTGCCACCACCTGTAATTGAATTTACCTTAGGCTAATTGTACTTTATTGTTTAATGTCGAAACTTGTGTTCTTTTGTAAACGTAAAATATGAAACACTTCTTAAAAATTAGGGGAGCATTTAAAAATGTTGCCAAGTCACATGTAACACTTATGCAACACTTTTTTTAGAAAAGAAAACGCCATTATATGTACGTAAATAAAAGCACATAATTTACTACCTTTTTATTATTTTTACGCTACAAGCAAATAAATCAGCTGGGGAGTTGCAATATGTCACTTTTTTCGAAATTGCCAATCACCAATAATGGATAACCCAGAGTTGTATTCATGATTTTCGACATGTTTTGGAGCAAAACTAGTTTTTATTTGAGTTTTTCGAACATGAAAAATGTATGGGAAAACAAGTAGCAAAACACTTGTTTTGCTGCAAAACAAGTTCTGTGGCCCAAAACATGTAAGTGGAAACGTACTATTATGGCACCCGTCATAGTATCAAAAAACAAAACCTTTTAAATTTAAAATATGTATATTAAAAAAAATGTAATTTAAATTTTTGGGAATACAAAATTTAAATTTCAAAAGATTTTGTTATTCGTGCTTTTTTGTCAAGAATAAAAACTGGGAATTAAGCACGAATAACAAAATCTTTTGAAATGAAAATTTTGTATTCCCAAAAATTGAAATTACTTTTTGATAAAACAGGCAAGTGCACGGCCTAAAAAACACTTAATTGACAACATCTTTTGTAAGTTGTTGTTGTTTTTATTTTGTTTTTCTTAACCTACTTACAACTACAATTAATGTTGAGAGAATTTCAACTAATTGTAGTGGGGAATGTAAGATGAGATAAACTCACTGTTGTTTATTGTTGATGTGTTTTGTTTAAACTTTGATATTTTTACAAGTAGAACTGTTGCTTATAAGTCTTATACGTTTAACAGTTTTACTTGGTTTAATATCTTCAGTTTTTCTAAAATCTTTATGGCTGAAGTTTCCTGCTGATCTGGCCTAAGCAACCAGTGAAATGCGCATAGGAATAGCTTATCCCATCAACAATAAATTTCAAGTGTTTTTGTCAAGAATAAAAACTGGGAATTAAGCACGAATAACAAAATCTTTTGAAAATATTAAAAAAAATTTAACTAATTTCGTTGAAATACGCCAGTTAACATCATATAAAATACGTTTTTTTATATCAAATAAATTCTTATTATTTTATTGACTATTTAATTAAATGTTTGAACGAAAATAAATTTGTGTTTTTTCTCCTTAAAATATGATTTTTTTTTTGCAAAATGATGTTTTTCTTTTTAACTCGGACTTTTTGAAAGTGTGAACCCAGACATACGTGCAATAACTTTTTTGAAATGCCCACATTTGACATTATGAAAAAAAAAAACAAGTAAGAGTGCTATATTCGGCTATGCCGGATCTTATATACCCTTCACCATGGTGCGATACTAAGAAAAAGTTGTCTAGATAGGTATAAATAAATAAACTTTCTGCCATTCCGATGACCCCTGAAATGATATGAACTTAGTTGTAATATATTTACTAAAGCGGCCCATTCACTTGCAATATTATTGTATATGGTAGTCGCCATATTATTTCCATTTTGTCCTATATTATGCTATAAGTCGCACATTGTTTTCATTCATTCAATAAAAAGGTGAACATAACCTATAGGAGTAACATAAACAGCATTGTACAATATTGCCAACACATTCTACTTTCTTTTCGTTGTGCAATAAAAATCAAAAGTCTTTTGATTGTGGCCAATATATTGTGTCATCATCGAATATCACATACACATTGGCGATATAGTTGTACAGTACGTAAAATTGAACAATTTTATTGCAAGTGTATGAGCCGCTTAACATATACTCTGTTATTGAAATTCAGCGAGGTCGGTCCATAGATGGCTGAGATATGCAGCGAATAACCTTGATTTGTAACTCAATGTTGCAAGTTTTAAAAGTTTAACGGCTCCTGTCTCGTCGGCCAACGGTGTAGGTCCTTATTTTTGCTAAACTCAATTTTAACAAGCTACAGCTAACCTTATTTTAATTTTCATGCTTCAGTTGAAAAATAAAAAGAACAGTAGAAAACAGGTCAGAAGATAGATAAGCAAGAACAAAGCTCGACAGTCAAGCGAAGATATTCGAACGCTTAATACCCTCCCAACCATGACCATGCTGCGTAGCGCACGAAAAGAAATTTCCCAACAGGATCCCTAATATAACTCGCTCTATTGCAGTGCGTTCAGAAATAAGAACTCAAAATTCTTTTAGAATTTCACAAATTTATTAAATAAAAAACAGAATTAATGTACACAGAAAAAAATATCTCAAGAAAATTTTTAACAACACAGTTTGTTGAAAATAAAATTTTAGGTCAATAAACTTTTTGTTTGATTCAATGAAAAAATATATCAAATTTACACTTTGCAAAATAACATTCAATAAAACATATTTAATAATGAAATAATTAAATATTTCTACATATTCAATAAAAAAAATATTTGAATCAAAGTAAATACAGTATTTTTACAACTCTTTTCCTTTTGTAAAGTCTCATTCGCTTTACCAGAGAAATGCACATACACAGAAAAAATTATTTTTCCAATTCAAACAAAAAATTTGTAGAATCAAACAAATTTTTGTCTTAAATCGGCCCTATAAACAAATTTGCATATTCAAACAATTTATTTGCATTTTGTTTATTGAAAAAACACACCGAATTTTTCAAACAAATAATTTAACTGAATCAAACAAAAAGTTTACTGAAATTCATATACTAAATTAAAAAAAAAAAAAAAAAAAGTTTTTGCACAAGCAATGACGCGCTCACAAGTAAGCACTGTATGAGAAGATGACGGCAGAGCAGGGCCGCCGGCTGGCTTTGAGACACATTTTTTTTGTTGGAATAATTTACACACGACACAATGTTATTCTTTATCACTCTCTGTTGCTGTATCCTTTCCTTTGCTAAAGAAGAAATGTAACCAAAAACGGCAGCAGACCGACTCGATATGTTTTTCGTCATCATTCTATTTTTGTATTTGATGTATTTAACCAAACAGTTTTAAAAAATTGAATACGGGATTTTGTTTCTTGTAATGTTGTTTCTGCTATTGTTTTTCTTATAGTTGCACTTTTTTAAAGCGTCCAAAAATAGACTGTGTGTGTGTTTTTTGTTGTTGTTCTTATATTTCACATAAATAAGTGTTGCTTACGATCAAATAAAAAACTGCAAAAAGACGACAACATTAAAGAGCGTTAAATATTTCATACAAAATTATGAAAACTTGACACCAATAACGCGTTTATTACATTTTTGAAGAGCTGTCCACATTTTTGTTGGTTAAATAAAAATCAAACAAAAATATTGTTTGAATCAGTAAAAAAATTTATAGAAATTAAAAAAATTTTCAAACAAGCGTTTGTTTTAAAATAATTCGGCAATAATTTTTTCTGTGTAGGAACTAGCTTATCCCCCCATAATAAATGTTAGTATATTTATTTTAAAAGAAAAAAAATTGGGAATTAAGCACATCATCATTAATAAATAAATAAATAAAGATTCGATAAACATTTTGTTTGATTTATTCAACATTTTCAACAATTTATTTTAACAAATCACGTAAACATTTTGTTGAAAAAAATTATTTTGGGCAACAACTTTTTTTATTGACTCAATAAACTCCTTTGTTGACTAAAAATTCAATAACTATACCTACAAACTTTTTTATCAATACCGCAAAAATCGTCATCGCAGAAAATTTAAAAATTTTTTTTATCAAATATGCGATATGAAAATTATTTTTTTCTGTGTACATAATTATATTCAAACTTCATCAAAAAATAAAAGATGGACAATTATCAAAAAAAAAAAAAAAAAAAAAATTTAACTCGTTGATTTACATTAAATCTTTTGGAAAAAATGAGTTGTGCCATTAAAATTTTTTGAATTAAAATTATTCGAAGTCGAAAAAAAACAAAAGAAAGAAAATAATAAACATAAACATTTAATAAATAAAAAATAAATAAAATATGTCTTTATTGGGACTCGAAGCTGGAGCACACGGCTCGACGAAGTAGCCCTCTTACCGCTAGGCCGGATCAACATTTCGCAAAAAGTGAATTCAAATTTGTTTTTTAACATGGACCCGTTACTTATACTTCGATAGTTATATTTATTAATAATAAAAAGTATCTATTTATTTTTAATAATATAAATTTCTTTATATGTTTTGTGTCAGTATTTTAAAGCAAAAAAAAAAAAAAAAAACACGACTGCCTCTAAATTTACCCATAAATTCCGTGTTGTTGTTGTGTTTTTTTTTTTATCTGAAAAATGGCAGCAGCCAAAAATTCAAAATTATGTGGAATCATCCTGGTTATGAGTACACAACATCTAACAAAATGTGGAAGGGATTGAAGAAGTGGGCGTGGCTCAAAATAGATTTGTTTATATCTAAAGAACGATATAAATTCAAGTTTCAGTTTTAATCGCACCATGGTGAAAATAGCACTATAGCGCCAAACATAGTATGTATGTATGTATGTATACGGCTTGTAGAGGCCAGTTTGCAACTAGGTTTTATTTTCCAGTTTCCAAAATTAAAAGTTTGACAAATTACTTTCTAAAACGTGAATACATTAAACAAGAAGAGTTTCCATATTATTGAAACTATTCTTAAGTTATTTTTAAACTTTATTTTTCTTTAAATTTGGAAGAAGCGAAACTTTTGATGCATTTTGAAACAAATTTTTTTTTGAATACTGATGCCAATATAAACAAGTTCCAAAAAAAATTTTGCCGCAATGTAGTATTAGTACCTAGAAAATTAAATTTACCAAGTCATTTATGCTTTAAAATGTACATACAAACTGTGAGCGACCAATTAAAGTAAAAACCACAAAAAATGTTAAGGCTTTGCCATGTAAGCCATTTTGGTTTTGGTATCTTCTTACCGATTTTCCAGAAGGTTCTACTGTATTTTCGGATAATTTTACTGCACTAGAAAATCCGTCTTTTTTTTAATTATCTGTAAGAAACTTTAGTCGTCTTCCAAGCTGCAAATTCTCCACTGTTTTGTAGTTGGCGTATTTGTCTTTTATTATTATTATTTTTTTTTTTTATTATTGAAGAATGTTTCCTTCCAACAATTTCGCCAAATTCGCGAAGCAATTTTCCCTTTTTTTATAAATCTATTATGACGTCACGAGCATCAATTGATGTTTTTTCCCCAATTTTCTATTTATGGCTATTTTATGTTAAAAGAATTGTTTACTCTTCATACAGTGACGAATATTTTAAAGGGCACACAAATCAGTTGTCATATTGAATACCATATTCCTTAAATCAATTAATTTATTTAATTTAAAGGGCACATACAACTAAATTTATAACTACAAAAAAATTTTTGTAAATTAAAATTGCTCCCATTTAACAAATATTTTTAACAATGCGTTTGTAACATTAAATAAAATATTTGTTAGCAATCAAATAAAAAATTTTTTTTACAAAATTGTCATATTGACAAAATATTTTGTTGCACTTTTAAAAGAAGAAAATGCATTAAAAATGTTGTCCTAAAAAAACTCATTTTTTAAATGTAATAAAAATCTCATCACAAATAACTTTTACAGGCAGATTCAGAAGTGGATGTACTAGAAGGTAATCAACTGTATCAACTGTAATTTGAAAACTAGAAAACAAATAAAAACCCCGTTAATATTTCGATAAGAAGTTTTATGGTGTTTTCTCTTCTACAAAAAATGTGACATTTTAATAAAAAAAAAAAGGGTGGCTTGCTTTATTCTAAAAAACTCACCCTTTTCTGGAGTAAAATTTTAAAGAAACAGACACTAAATTGGATTTTTTTAAATAAAATGTCATATTTTTTTGTAGAAAAGAAAACACCATTAAATAGTTTTACTTACCCAAAAGGTTTGCTCAGTTTTGAATGACATTCCTATCGCTTATTCTTTACGAGATTGAAAAAATAAATTGAATTTTTTAGTTTTGTATTGAAAATGTTTGACACAAAATAACTTTATTATTTCAACTAAAACAAATTGTAAATATGACAATAAAGAAAATTGTTAAAAAAATATTATAAAACTTTAAAAAATTTTTAATAATTACTGGTTATTTTAAACAAAAAATTATTTAAAATCGTCTACCATTTTTGCACTTACAGCACACATATGTATCTTCTTTAAAGTTAATCCGACTCTTTACTTTAATTTGACGCGTTAAATTGGCATATTTCATCCAAAAAAAATTAATTATTTATTTTTTATTTTGTTAATTGTATTGTTTTAATTAATTTAGTTCTACATTTATTAGTAACTTAATGCTATTAATCTTAAATAATTATTTATACACAAATAATCGAAAAAACTTAAAATTTGTAAGTGGTGCTTACTGGCACTTATTCCACTTCTTCATTTATCATTGACAAAAAACTTTTGATTCAATTAATGTAAACAGTCGCTGTCAAACCAACTCAAAAACGAAAAGTTGTACACAAATATTCTTTTTTGTTGGATAGTTTTTGGTTTTGACAGCAGTTTTTTTAAGACCTGGTTTTTACTTCAATTTGACGCACACTATCCCAACAAACCAAAACGATTTAGAAAGAACTTGTAGCAAGCTTAGTAGCATAAGCCTAAAGCTTAGAAAAGTGTTGTGATTACTATTATAAAAAGCTTATAAACAATTATTTAGTAATGAAAACTGATCCCTTGCGATAATATTATTTGTATATAACATAATGTAAGCTAAGAAGTCCAATATTAGAACAAGCTTACAGAAAAATACTTTTCTAAACTTTAATAAGTTTGATTACCTACTTTACGAGCATTCTGTTTAAATTTATGTGGCATATTTACAAAAAGATTTTTACTTATATAATATTTAATTGCTTTTTTAACAATTGTGCACTGCTTAAAACACTTCACTCTTGGAACCAAACACAATGACTGAAAACTTTAACTAATAATACAAAATTAAGGAGCGCGTCATATAACGGGACGGCATTCTCAAAAACACTTACAAAACTATAGCGAGATCAAGTCTTTTGCAATCATATTTGTTGTCATGTTGTAGAAAATCTCTTATGATAAGCTTGTTCTGCAACTCATTTACAGTTTTCTCTGTTTTGGTCTGTTGGGTATAAGTATGTGCATATTTATACATACACACATACCTACATAAGTATGTTCAGACATACTATTTCCCGAACTATTTAATTTGTCAATGAATAGGCGATGATAACTCAAAAGTTTAAAATTGATTCTTTTATTGTACGTAATATTAAAGAGCAATTTGTATTAAAAAAAAAAAATCATTAAGAAAATGTTTAAATACCCAACTGTATCTGCTTTTCGGTAAAACGCGAAATAATTAATAATACAAGTTTTTTAAGGAATCAAAACAGTGGAAAACTTAATGAAGACACTGAAGAATTATAGAAAATTTCTAATTTCTAATTTTGTGATTTAAATTTTTTTTATTGATATTGTGTTAATTGTTAGATTGATACTACAGGGTGGCGCAGAATGAGAATTTTATGAAGAAGAAGTGGGAAATTTAATATAAATACATCACAATCGAACAACGTTCCAAAACAAATGAATTTTGTTTTTCAAACCAACAATCCATTGAAATCATAACAAATTTCCTATTAAAAGGCTACAGAGTTTCCATAAGCAGTTCATTAACGACAATAACACACACTTAAGAGCACTTTTTGGTGCGGTGTGACATCCGAAAATACATATAATTGACCCAAATTTTTTTTTAATGTCATTGGTGTTTCAGTTTTTGTCAATGGTGGTACATATCGGACGATGTTGGACAATTTTGTTAGGTCACCTGTGGCCAACTATCAAACCTTATGGTTTCAACAAGATGGAGTCGCAGCCCATACTGCAGGTGACTCATTGGCGAATGAATTATTTTGCGCACAAGCGGTTTTAACAGCACCTAAAAGTTTTCTTTGGGAATACCTTAAAGAAAGAGTGTTTGCCAAGAACCATCCCCCAACTAAAAAACAACGTCCGAAATTAAATCATGGCCTTACACCCGAAAATTTTCAAAAAGTTTCGGAAAATATGTTAAAGAGTGAATGTTTGTATGTGCGAAGCATAAAATGGCCACCACTGACAGGATATAACTTTTCAAGGCTTATTAAAATAAAAATTACCTAATAATACATCGTATGTAGTTAAAAAATAAGTAATAATCGCGTAACTAAAAATTTTATAAACAATTTAAACCATAAACCTTATTCTGCGTCAGCCGGTACTTTAAATGATTTTAAATTAATTTTTTCTTTTGTAAAACAATTCTCAATATAGTTTTGCATTTTTTTAAAAATGGTAGGTATTTTTTTATGAATATTTTTCGATGAAATCAAACAAGATTTAAAAATAAAAAATAATTAAATTAAAGTTTTTGGTTTCAATTGAAGAGTATTTAAAAATTATCTTAAAAATCAGGGTGATCGATTTTCTATTGCAAAGCATAGGTATCCTACTGCGTTTTTCTAAATACCTATGAATTTTACAATTTTGTTCTTTTTTTAAATTTATGCAATCTTTTTAACAACCAAAATGCGTATATGTTTTTCTTTATTCATTCTTTTTAAACTGGCCTTTTACAATTTTGCTTTTAAACCAACAAAATCTTATAACAAACCAAACTTTAATTCTCTTCGTTTTTTTTAAATCGTTTTAACCGTTTAGGAACTGTAAACTAATTTGCACATTTTCTGAATGCTTTTCTGTTTTCCGTAAAAAAAATTGGTACAATTGTGTCTTCAAAAAAGGAACAATTGAATAATATTCTATAAAATCTCTGTTACTGGATGCAAACTTACAAGAGAATTATTAAAAAATGGCTCTGGAAATTGGTGGGTCGTAACATTTTCCTTGTACACACACACACACACACACACGCACAACACAGACACTAACTGTATTTTTCTGCAACTGCTGCTTTTTTTTTGAAACCGTATGAATTACACACCAATCGTAAATGCCGAATATTACAACAGTTATTCTGCTCTCCTCTCTCTTTCTCACGTACTAAGAGTTTTCCTACTTTATTTATTTCTCGCAAGAGTCTTATATTGCTCTTGCTTGGATAACGTACTAAAAGTGTGTGCATATATGTGCGATGTGGGTTTTTTCTGACATTTCCCGTTTCATTTCGTTCTTGTCAGTTAAAGTTCATGTGTGTAGAAAAGTGACAGCAATATGTAATGAAATGCGTACATTCATTCGTGCGCATATTTTGTGTTACTTTCAGGAAAAATGGATTTTTCACTGTTATAGTTATTGTTGTTGGTTGGTTAATTTGTGGGTTGTATTTTTATGTAAGAAATTTATACATGTTCATACAAAGTTTTGTGTTTTGCGTACAAACATACATCCAAACATACAAACCCGAGTTTTGACAGGTACCTATGAAGAGTGTACTAAAAAGTACTGAGGTATGCTCGGAAAAGTCCTGAGTCAGGGCAAGATAATATCTCGCCCTAAGTTATGTATCCAATTAAATCCTGAGAATGCACCAATTCTGGCAACAGCATCTAACTGAAACCCCGCCGAAAGGCTTCAAGACTAAGCATAGTACGGTTTTGATTCAGGTAGTTATTTCTGAAAACAAGGATATGAATTGACGGAAACCCTGGGCTGGGGACTGCGGTATTCTGAAGCCTGACCTATGTATAAAGGAAATTCTGCAGAACAGCAACCGCCTCCGTCACATTAGAACCTAGAAAGGCTCAAACTATGTAGAGGAAATTCCTTTTGGAACGTGTTCGAAAATCAGACAACTGGTTGGAATATCGGGAATTGATTTGAAGTTGCAGAATACCCTTTTAAAAAAAGCACAGTTACTATAATTTCACCACACACGAACGTAAATAAAGGTCAAGTAATAATGTGACCAAGCTTGAAGGAAAAATTGCGCCCTCGGAATTTATTGTTACTCGTACGAATATTTATAAAGACATTAATTCGAAGAAACGGGGAAGATATTTTTTTCTTATTCTAATCCCGCGCAGCCTTACGCTTGATTGCAGGAGACCAGAGTCTCTGTCGGGAATCTAACCCGCACTAATAGATTACCTGACGACCAACTATCCTGCCGGGGCATTCAATTTACTTGCTGCTGTCCGATGATTTTAAATGTTCATCTAGCAGTTCTCTAGATGTACAAGTTTTAAATAGAGTAAAACCAGACTGATGTGGTTCCGAAAAGCCATCTTCATGGAACATCAATAAAATTCGCTGTTAAAAGACATAAAGCCGGACAGAGGAACAAAACCAAACAGAAAAGAAAAAGTATAGTGGGTCAATCTAGACCATAAGATCCACTATACCACAGTATTAAGAGACATATTTTATATTTTCGAGAGTGTACCGTATGTGGGACCAATGCACAATTATGGACCCGCTTAACAAAATTAGATTCATATAAGTTACTTGTGTTAAGTTTAGGCAAATACATCCATTTTCGATTTTTTCGCCTAAAACTAGTTTTAGAGAGGAGGTTTCAGCACAACATTTTGCCATGACCTAGCAGTTATTTTAAATTGTATGTCAACTTAAGTTAATATAGAACTTATGGCAATACAAGCACTCTCGGTTGGGGTATTTGTATAGGAGCTATGATTAAAAAATAAGCTTCCAGTTAAGTCGCAATCCCAGAAACTATTGCGGAGCAGTTTATAGCCCTAAAACACAGTTGCGCAAATACTTCATGGGTAATTTAAATAAAAGCCCTGTATTGTATTCAAGCTAGAAGACATTATTTGGTAGAATGGAAAATGAACAACAACGCCAGATGAAAAGTCAGCAATGTAGCTTATGAGTTCCTGTCTAAAGCATGTATTATTCTCATTCATGTGAAAAAATCAAACACTTGTGCTCCTTGTGCAAAGACAGCAATAACAGGCAGTAGCTGGTTAAAAGCATTCAAAGAAAATTGTGCAGTCCTGAAACTAAATGTGAAAAATTTATTTTACATGCTAAATTGGGACAATATTTTTAATGATTTGTGTGGCTTAACATTCCAACTTACCTTATGGCAACAACAGAAGACTACTTTGGAATAACAGACTACTTACGAATTAGATTACTTATATACCTACAGGGAGCACTACAAGGATCCATTGGAACGTTGCTGTAGAATGTGGCGTATGATGAGATCTTTGCTAATGATATATGTATTATTGGTGATAGTGACAAAGACGATAAATAGAGCTAAGACTGTATCAGAGAGCAGGATTTATGTGCTTGGGTCATGGTTTAAACTTCATCTCAAATAAGTTAGGGATAAAGCTAACTGCCGAACATAAGAAGTTCAAAATATTCAAGAAGGAAAATGCTAGAAAACGGGTTGCTGCTCCAATATGGGCGGAATCTACTACGCTTAAGAACTACAGTAGGAAAATTATTTTTGTCTGATTAAATTTATTTTGTAGATGATCCTAATTACGTGTTTTAGGGTGTCCTCCTTATGACTCTGAAAGAAAGAATAAAGGTAGGCAAGTGCAAAGAGATGTTCGTGCATGTAAAATAGTACACATAATATTGGAGTTACTTGTTAGTTGGGAGAATGCAACGGAATATGTTATAACAGTTCTTTTAAATCTGCTAGACATGAGAAACTTAGAAGTAGAATAATGAATAAGTAGAATTTTTACAACACCCCACCCCCCTGCGATTAATGACATTTGCGGTGGTTTTACATGGACTTGGGGCTAGTGGGTAAAAGTCTCGCACTTCTGGCATTATTGGTCCACCAGGGTCTTTCGACAATTTTTTTCCTCGAAATAAAAAAAACATAAATACAAACATACATATTTACATAAAGGGTGTTTTTTTATAGAGTGATGCAAGTTTAAATCATAATCTTTGAAAAATTGATATTTTCCAAAAATATGGAAAGAGTCATATTTAATTCCTTTATTCAAATCTGGAAATAAATCAAATATAATTAATTACAGAGGTATAGCCAAACTTAGCGCAATTCCAAAACTTTTTGAAAAATGCATTTTAGATTCATTGGTTCATCAAGTTTCACCGTTATTAACACCTTTTCAACACGGATTTCGTAAAGAATCATCAACTATGACAAATATTTTAGAACTGACAACTTTGGTAAATGAGGGATTCGTCAACAACCAGCATACCGACGTTATATATACCGACTTCAGTAAGGCATTTGATAAGGTAAATCACAACCTTCTTTTGAGAAAAATTGATATTATGGGTTTCGACAAAACTTATTTAAGCTGGCTAAGGTCATATCTTCTCGGCAGAATACAATGTGTAAAATTTGGGTTTTCAACTTCTAAACCTATATTGGTAAAATCCGGTGTTCCGCAAGGTAGTCACCTTGGCCCACTTTTGTTTCTGCTCTTCATTAACGACATGCCTGATATTATTAAACATTCACATATACT
The DNA here is from genome assembly GCA_930367215.1 of Pollenia angustigena. Taxonomy (NCBI): domain Eukaryota; kingdom Metazoa; phylum Arthropoda; class Insecta; order Diptera; family Polleniidae; genus Pollenia; species Pollenia angustigena. Next base: position 17,028,274 of record OV884061.1, on the reverse strand, counting down.
AATGTTCGCAGATGATGTAAAAATTTTTTTAAACTTCACGAACTATTTAGACCATAATTATCTTCAAGAAGACTTGGATACCTTTTATAATTGGTGTAAACATAACCTAATGGATTTAAACCTAATGAAATGTAAACATATGCGCTTTTCTAGAAAACGTAGTATTTTAAATAACTATAAACTCGGTGACTATAAAATCGAGATAGTTGACACAATTATGGATCTTGGCATCTTACTGGATGCAAAATTGGATTTTATTCAACACATAACAATGACTGTCAACAGGGCTCGTTGTACTCTGGCTTTTATTAAACGTTGGGCGAAGGAATTCCAGGATACTTTCGTCACTAAACAACTTTACACATCTCTCGTTAGACCAATCTTGGAATACGGCTCGATTGTATGGGATCCACATTATATGGTTCATAGTGATCATATTGAATCCATTCAAAAACAATTCTTGCTTTTTTGCCTGAGAGATACATATCGAGGATATGATAATCTCCCCTCATATTCTACAAGATTATCTTTAATACGTTTGCCAACACTGAAAAGTCGCAGAGTTATGCTAAATGTCTCATTTGTAATTAACTTAATAAATGGAAAAGTATGCTCGAATTTTTTATTAAGTAGTTTATCATTTAACATTCCACGACGTACGGTACGGTACTATAATCCCTTATTTATAAAAACTTTCCGAACTAACTATGCTATGGCAGACCCATTTAGAAAACTGTGTTGTTGCTTCAATGAAATGTTTGAATTTATTGATTTTTCTCTGGATTTAAATATTGTTAAGCGTAGTATTATACTTAAGTTAAATACTCATTTGTATTAGGCTGTAAGGATTTATCCATAGACCTAATTATATATTAAATAAAATAAATAAAAAAAAATAATAAAACATAGTAATATATTTTTGATATCAATAAAACGGTCTTTATTGGATAGAACATTTTATGACATTAATGTTAAAAATATGATTTCGACCATGTGGCCGCCACGGCTGGCGCGTAGAAGGCGCAATCTGGAACATCAATTTTCAAGAACTTTACGGAGTATTTGCAGCCGTATTTCGCCGATAACTCTTCGAATGTTGATTTTCAGGTGTTTAATTGTTTGTGGTTTTCGACGTAGACTTTTGTGTGCTTCAGCCCATTCGCCGAATTGGCGGCGCATAAGATGGTCGTTTGAAAGCTTTTAAGCCAAAATCCTTTCGTAAAATCTTCCGTAAAGTGTAAGGACACAACCCCAGTTGCTGAGAACGGCAACGAATTGATTGATTAGGACCATCTTCAATGCTTTCCTGTACAGCGGCTATAGATTCTTCATTGCGTCTCACGGGATGCACATTATCAATAACAGTAAATGTGGCCGAAAACGATCTATTGTTCGTCGAATTAGCAGCTCTGAAGGACGATTATGTACGCCATAAAATGGACGAAGTGCACGATAAGTTTGACGCACAGACCCATTATTTTGATTAAAAATTTCCACAATTAGCACGCGTTGCTCTGGTGTAAGTCGATCCATAATGAAATGTCAAAGCCAACTAAACAAAAAGCAACTATCAGCTGTCAAATGGGTGGTCAAATAAAGCAGTGATGCCAACTCAAAGTTGCATCCCTCCAAAAAAAAAAACACCCTTTACATACAAAGTGCGTTTTATTTTTATATACATACCTTGCTCAAGAGAAGAATTCTTACACTGTGTGTTGTGTTTACTTACATTTTTTATCCCTTTTTTTTAATTGTAATACATGTGTTTTGTAACGCAAACACTTTGCAACGTAAGAATAGTGTAAGATTTTTTAAGAGAAATAAAATACGTAGACTGCCATACGATGGCAGACTTTTGCTGAGACTTGCAAAGAGATTGTCCTGGAAAAAAAGAAAGTTGGTTTTCTTTTTGTTAAAATAAATGCATATCGGATTTGTTTATTATGGGGGTATTAACTTGAAACTTTTTGGTAGAAACAACAACAATATTAATTTATAATATTAAAAGCAAATGAAAAAGACTTTTTAAGCCAACCGTTTCGTTACCAAAAAGTATACAATTAGGGCTGTCAGATTTTTTTGGCTCTATCGCCAAACCGGATGTCAGAAATCGCCAAACGTCAAGTTTGTTCAGTTTTTGTAATTTTTTAATTAAATTTTGCATACAAAAAAGCTGTTATAATATTCCAGTCAAAAATCGCCAAAAACTGAGAAAAAATACAAAAAAGTCGCTGAAACTAAATTTGGTTTTAGTTTCTGTTATTCTTTTTTGCGATCTTGACTTGAAATTGCATAATACGTGTACTTTAAATCGCAATCGCAAGAAGTTTGGAGTCCTCAAATTGCAAAAGTATGCTCAAGGGAACTTTAAAAAACTATGGCAGGTAGCAAGCAAAACGCACCAGTTTCAGAACACCATAAAATAAATCTGGCGTTTTGCGATTTCAAATCGTGCGATTGTCAGAACATGGCCGATAGAATGGAGAATGGATAGAATGGAGTAAAAAAACTAAAATTAAGTCTATAAGATCGTACACTTCAGCCTTATCGATTTTATTACTGGTGTTTTGACCTGCATATATACCATTAGAATTAAATAGTGAATGAATAAAAAATTCATTTAAAATGATAAAAAGACAAAGATCATGTGAACAAAGTTGGCAGATTTTTTTTTAAATTAGTAATAATAACAAAAAATGACACACTGTTAAAAAAGTCGTTGAAATAATTTAAATGGTAAAAATCGCCAAGTAAAACGCCAGTTATATAAAAAAATCGCCAAAAAATTCGCCAGTCGCAAAATGGAAAATCCCATCGTCAAACACGTTTCAAAGTCACCACGTTTGGCGAGAAATCGCCATATATGACAGCCCTGTATACAATAGACAAAATAGCATGATAGTTTTACAGCGGGTAGGTATGAAAATAATTTGTCCACTTTTTCCAAAAAGTGAATAATAAAAATTTTGTTATCAAGTTCTATATAAATACACAATCTGTATTTAAAACAAAAAAAAGATTGAATGTAAATTGATGTGCAAATAATTAATTTTGCTAACAATAAAATTGTGAAAAAAGTCAGAATTTATTAATGAGTTTTAACAAAATACGGCCAATTATATTTTTACCATATGCAGGAATATACAGGGGTGTTCTGAAAATCTAAAACGCAAGACGCAAGAATTTTAAACGTCCTTTTTTAAAAAGATTTCTGTAATAAAAGAATTTTATGACAAATATAATACAAATATTTCTATACTAAACAAAATTTTGCAACAAAAATTATAAAAATTAAATTAAAAGTGTATTAAAAACAACTTTCAAATTCTTGCGTTTTCGATGTTCAGAACACCCCTGATAATTCAAGAATAAAATTTTATATTTTTAAGATTTTTAATTCAAATTTTTAATATTTTTAATTAGGCCTAAGTTCATGAAATTTAATTTTCATTAAATTGTTTTTATGAAGAAAAGAATTTTACAACATGAAAATTAATTAAAAATTCTATTGATAATCTTTCATTCTTGACGTGGCCGGGGCTCGAACCCTGGCCGGCAGGTTACCATGACATGTTTCGATCGCAACCACTCGATCTCCTCAGATGGATTTGCCGTCTTAAACTCGCAGCCTCGCAGCCATCGACGACTGCCGACGTCAATAGTCAAACATCAATCCTTAAACCAAATTGTATTTAACCCTTGGTAGATCGAAATTTGCTTTCCTGAATGATTATCCATTTTAATTGATTTTACATGTTTTTTCCTTACTTCTGTTTTTTCGTACTTTTGTCAAGAATTTTTCTTGACGTCCAAGTACATTTTTTTGTTCTTTCATCTTGTCTTTCTCTTTTCTGTTCACCTTTTTCAGCACAACTTGAAGGACAAATGTACACATAGAGCTCGTGCCTTAGCTTTAACAATAATTAGTATTGTGGCTATTTTGTTGAACTATTTATAATTTGGATTAAAAACCATAAATAGTTCAACAAAATAACCACAATACTAATTATTTTTAAGATTTTAGATTTTTTGTTAGGAACTTTTTATCAAAAAAAAGAAAATCAAAATTTTCTTGGAAAAATTATTGTTATGGCTAGCAAAGATTTAATAAAAATATAAAGGGTATTCACGTCACATGTTGCACCCTTGCAAAAAAGCAAAAGTTCAAAAATATAACAACAACCACACAGACAATTAGTTGTGCGTAAATAATTGCCTTTGTGGTTGTTGTTATGTTTTTGCACTTTTGCTTTTTTGCAAGGGGGCAACTTGTGACGTGAATACCCTTATAATTTAAAGAGAATTGTATGTGTAGTTAATTGAGTCGAACGGCTAGCTTTCTAGTTACAGCAAGTTATGTGATGCAACCTCTGTAGCCCAAGTCAAATCAAAATATGTTATTTATAGGTACACACCTCAGCACTTTGTGTAACCAAAGTGACTGAGAAACCTCTAACCACAGAAAGAAATTTGAGTTTGTTCGCTTGTGTTATAAGTGTTCTGTTATGCTTTATTAAATCGAAAACATCCTTTTAAAAAATTTTAATTTAATAGTTTTTTCTAGCTTTTGATTACGAAAAGATATTATTCCATAAAATTTTAAATATAATTTATGAAAATTACACTCAACTTAAATAGCAAAGAGACGATTTATATTTAAGACTTAGGGCTTATAGATCAGTGAATGTTGAAACTCTGGCTTAGTTGAACTAAACTTAAATTTATAGGTAGTTTAAACTCAATAGTTGATAATAAGGCCACTAACATTAAATGTACATGGTTAAAAAAATAATGGCAACACTACGACAAATCTTCGGTTGATTATTTAATTGTCGTATGCCGTATGTAATTTTTATCCACATACGACAATTAAATAATCAACCGACGAAATGTTGTCAAATTTATATCGAATACACGATCTGAAGAAAATTACAGCATCTAGAAATAGCTACTCTAGTTATTGTTTTGATGATAATTTAAGACCGTATAAACCGTGCTAATAAAACATTTCAGGGCTCTCACGCTGATTAATCATGTGTTATCCAAATGTATGGTTCTCAAGCTTCATTTAGTCTGGATATGAATAATAAACAACTTTCTGAATTGGAAGAAAAAGGCCAAGCGCTATCTGGAGTTCATGATTATTATCAATATTTCAGTCAGATGAGCCACGGGTAGAGGATAGATAACCACATTTTGGACAAAAAAAAAAAAATAGATGTCATGCAAATATTAACTATGTACCGCCATTTTTTGATAATTTATCTAAAATATATAAAAAGAAACAAGAGTGAAAATTCCAGCAAATAAACTCGTCGAAGAAAAGTTCACTGATGATCTACATTAATACATTCATTTAGATTATCAACTCAAAGATTCATTGGCAAGAACAGAAGATATGCGCTCTGCACAAAATACCTATATCCGATATATTTAATTCACGGAATCTTCAAGATGTTTAACCCAATACATACATATATAGCTTTATGAATTTTTTACGTATTCCTGTTACAAACTGTTCAGCAACAAATTTTTTAATGCAATAATAAAACTATGACGTTTTTATAACGGCGTGTCATAAGGTCCCTAGACATTACGACACTTTTTAGTCAGTTATAATCACTTAGGAGGTGTTTCCAACATCCCGAATTTTCTTAAATCTCGAATTTCAAAACTCTGTGTCTCGAAATCCCAAACTTTATAACCCAAAATTTTAAAATCCAAAATTTAAAAATCCCGAATTTAGAAGCTTTAGTTAGCGAAGCCGGTGTTTATTATCTTGTATAGTACAAAGTCCTTGCGTCCGACAGGCCGGCTATGCAGGAAAGCTTAAGTTAGCGAAGCCGGTGGAGGGAGGAGGAGAAATTCTCTGTGTAACAACCACCGGCTTCGCTAACTAAAGTGGACTCTGCGACACATTTGAAAGTAAAGTAACACCAAAAAGTGCCACAATGTCCTTGGACTTAATGGCACTACCCGTTATGAAATGCTACCAAAAATACATCTTGTATTTAACTCTACGTCACTTAAAATAAAAGTTTTGTTTAAACAAACACTGAAATAAGCTTCAAACATTGATTTCATACATGTTTGGGCCAATTTCTTTAATGTTTAGAAATTAACAAAATACTTTTTTTCGTATATGAATCCATTACTTTTTCCCGAAAATTATTTTCTGTAAAACATTTCAAAGTGGTTATTTAACAACTGTTTCGTTATGTTTCACTTTCAATGATTCGTTGAAAAAAATCGCGTGTGCTTAATAAAACACTCACTGGAAAAGATTTATAAATTAAACAAGTTAGAGTGCTATATTCGGCTGTGCCGAATCTTTGATACCCTCCACCGACAGTTCGAATGTTTTAGGAGTAATATCTGTATGATGTCTATTCATTATTATTATCTTTATGAAAACAGGCATCTGCATTAAAATTGGTTGCGGTTTAAACCTATTTTTCTGGAGGGCAATTTATATTGAAGCTATGAACCAATCATCCCAAAATTCTGCAGAGTGATTTCAAAACAGCGGTGCAATTAGTTTTAGCGTTTGTTTGGGATCTAAGGTAAATAATGGACCGTTTATCATAAAGTTGCACAACATTTTTTTTGGCCATATGAAGCTAAGCTGGAAGAAAGTTTACCGCAATATGCATATCTGCTACGGTTTTAGTTGTATTTTTACCAGAGTGGGCTTTAAGTGGGGCCTAGGATAAATTATGGATCGTTCTTCACAAAATTGTATAGTCTTATTTGTGGTTCAATAAAACTGTGATGTACCAATTTGTATTATGGTAGCATCATTATGATTTAGGGTTTTAGGTGTACTAAACTGTTTTCCGGATGTAGGGTTTATATGGGGCCTAGGATATATTATGGACCGATCTTCACGAAACTTCACAGCGTAATTTCTAGTCCTATTAAGATGTAACGTGCCAAAAATTTGTTATGATTGCATTATTAATTATGGTTTTAGGCTTTCTATACTGTTTTCCGGGAGTTGGACTTATATGGGGCCTAGGGTAAATTTAATATCATTCTGTGCATTTTTCCACCATTTATGTTTGTGTTTGGAACAAAATTATAAATTTTTTTAGGTGGTGGTTCCACATTTTGAATCATAGCTCTGATTCTACTGAACCGATTTTGCCGGATTTCAATCCCAAACTGCTTAGGATAACTACAAGCAATTTGACACCAAGTTTGTTTATTTTTTTTGAGTATTTGGAAAGTGAGCGTGTTTTTACCAGACGGACATGAATAAATCGACTTGGAATTACTAAAGGACCCAGAATATATATACTTTATGGGGTCTGAGATGAATAATAAAAAAGTTTCACACGGAATGACAAACTTAGTATACCCTCTTCAGAACTAAGTGTGGTGGAGGGTATCAAATAAACAGAATGTAGAAAACGAATACTTTTTTTTTTTTTTTTAATTTTGTAATTCCCTATGCTAATCCCCGCGAGGCTTGACGCTTGTCTGCAGGAAAGAAACCAGAGTCTCTGGCGGGAATCGAAACCGCAACACCGGGGTTGATAGACTAGCTCACTACTAGCTAGCCTACCGGGGCTAGGAATAGCATTCTAAGCTAAGTTTTAGTCAAAAAACTTAATTAAACAAACAATGTGGAAATATGTGGATGACTTCTTTCATGATTTGTGCAGAGAAAAAAAACACTCGGAATAAATTAAGCTATTTTTATAAATTTCAAGTACATACAAGTCGTACTTAAAAGGTACGAAAAACACTAATACGTACTTTAAACAATCCTAAATAGGATTTCTTTCGAAAACCAATCCCGGAATTTCTTAAAATATAAATACAAAAAGTCATTACTCAAAGCGAACAAAAGTTAAGTCGAATACAGCAAAAAGAATCATTTTATTTCTATTGTTACTTAAATCAAGTTTTCGTTGCTATACATTTTAGAAAGTAGTATAGGGCTGCCAGATGTTTGAACCTATCAACCTTTTAGTATTTTTAAAAAAATCCAACAATATATAGAAAAAAAAATTAACGTATGAAGTACACGTACATAAAAACGTTGAAAAATAATAAAATGTTGAGCTTAAAATGTTCTAAACTAAAATAATTTTTAGAAGATTGCACTTTTTCTAGAACTTCATTTCGGTCTTTGATATACATAGTTATAAAACAGGCAGCATGTCATATTAAAATCAAACTTACATTGAATAATACTCTCCAGTGTTTCAGTATTTAACGAGTTTCTTTCTTTAGTCCATTGAGCAGACTAATGGCCATTTTCTCAATGTATCGATAAACTGGCTGTTACTTAATGTCAACAAAAATTTATTAGAGCGATAAACTGTCCGTTAACGATTTTGGGTTTCTCAATATACTCAATATGATTAGCTTTGCGACAGAATAGAAGCAAATTAGACATTGAGAAAACCAAGTTTCTTTAATGTGCAGTTTTTCGTTGGGAAAAGAGATAATCGTATAATGAGAAAACGGCCATAAGTTTCAACTTGAAAAAAATCAAACTCTTTTGATTATTCATCAACCAACTCGACAACTGCCAAACTAATGAATTGACTAAAGGCCCAACCACAATGTGCTTAAGTTGGCTTAAGCGAATGAGCGAATACATGTAAATTATATAAGGCAAACCATATTGAACTTAAGGAAACTTTTTGCTTAGTTTAATGAAACTGTCATTTGCTTAAGCAAGGTGCGAATCTAATCGTACATTCCGTACGGAATCAAATGTTTGTTTATTTTGTTTTTGTTTTCTTAAACACATTTGAGAGACTTTTTGTTAATTTTTGACAGTAGGTTTAGCAAGACTATGCATATTATGGTTGAGCCTTAAGCCATACACGCTTTGATTTGGACAACGACTCAGTTGACAATTGAATTGAAACGTGTATGGGCTGCCTTAGAGAAAGCAATTTGTTATCGGTTTTCGATTACTTATAAACGTTGTTTACACGGTATTACTTTTTACAGCCACTAGTTGAAACAAAGTTTGAAAGAGGATTGACTATCATCTAATATTATTGAAAGCTTTTACCAGCTTTACACCAGATAACAGTTGAATTTAATTAAAGTTCTTTATACAATTACCTTATGTTAGCAATGTTATAACAGAAATCCTAGCCTTTGTTAACAACTAAAGCAAAAAACAAATTTGTTTTTCTTGACCTGTACAAAAAACCAGGACAATTTAATAGTGGACCAGGACACCAGGACAAGAAGTCTAAAACCAGGACAATCCTGGAAAACCAGGACGTATGGCAGGCCTAAAGTAGTAAGAACATTCTGGTTAATTCAAACCACCTGTTTCTCGAATGCAGAAATCTTTGGAATACGATTTAACGTCAATGCCTTAAATTTTCAATCAAAAGTTTCTCATAATACACCTGAGTAAATCGCGTTAGGAAAATATTTCTTAAAAAACTTCAAATTTATTTTATTTTAATTTTTTTAGGTTTTCTCAAAAAGTGACCAATACTTACTCGATTGAATTAAATTTTTAAAAAAGAAGTAAGAAGTACTAACTCAATTCAAATGCATGTTTGGTCTTTGAAATAAAGTAACTGCTCTATAAAGAAAAATCAATCGTTGCGTTCTTAAATCTATCCGAAGCGGTATGAATAGTTTGGTTTACTCGGATTTTCTTTAATCTTCATTAGAGTAAAGATTATTCAGGTGCGAAATACTAAACTTTCATTTACATAAACATGAAAAGATATAGCATTTGTTACTTATAGACACTGTTGCCAATTTGACGGTTTTACTGCGATTCTAGCGGTTTTTATGTGCCTATCGCGGTAAAATTTCCATTTGGACGGTTAGCGGGAAGTCTAGCGGTTTTTTAAATATCAATAGAATATAAAATGTTTGTTCTAGGAACTTAAAGATTTAAAGTTTTTTCATAAAAACATTTTACAAATTTTTTTTTTTTATTAATTTTTTGATAAGGATTAACTGGAATTCTGTCAAATTCTGTTCAGTTTACAAAAATAATTCGAAGTTTTATGGTTGATTGTGCTAATAACACTGGTCGCAAAAATATAAAAAGGCGGCAGCAAGAACCTTCTTATGTGATTTTTAATAAAATAAAGCGTGCTGAATACAAATCTTTTCACAGATTGATTCTATTACGTCTAGTTGTTTATGCGTTTGACTAATATTTCGTCCGAAATAAGGTCGCAATGCTTTAAAGGGAATTTTATTCAAAGTCATATGCTGGTAATTTAATCCAAATCGGACAAATTCGGCGAACTATTAGTAATTTTGATAATATATTTTTTATTTTATTTGTAATATATCTGGATTTGTAAAAGTTTTGTCCTTATAGATACAATTTTTTAATATATTTGTGAAAACCAAAAATTTTACTATAAAAACCAAATTTATCGCAACTTATTTTCTGAATAGCTCCAAAACAGTTAAAAATATAAAAAAAAATGTTTTTTTTGATGATTTAAGGGAAATTTTATTCGTAATCATTTGTAAATTTTGTTCTCAACCATTGGATCAAAATCGGAGAAATCAGTTTCCAGTTATGATGAAATATATAAGCATCACCAGCCCATAATAAAAAACTAGACGTGATAGAAAAAGACTTAAAACGGATTTGAACTTTTAGGCACTTTTTTAAAAGAAACATTCTTGTATGTTCTCGGGGCTAAAAAAGTCAGAGAAATCAAAAACGTTACTATATCATTTTAATAAAAAGTCGTATTCCTTTAAAAAAAGCACCCTATATCTTGATTTGTATATACATTTTGCAACATATTGACATTTTAGTGATATTTTAAAACATTTTACGCCAAATGAAAAAGTTAAGCGGCTTCTAGCGGTTTTTGAAGTACGATTTGACGGTAAGTCTTCAAAAAAAGTTGGCAACAATGCTTAAAGAACACCTAATATGAATTAAGTAACTTTTGATTTGTATGCTTGATACCTAAGTCGATTAAAGTAAAAATAATTTTTTAGGGTCGACTAGTTTTCTTGAGTATTTTCTGAAAATAAAATGAAAATCCCTAGAATTTGTTTCTTGATACAAGAAAGTCAATTCTTTTAAGAAATCAAGAAAGCCAGACTTATATTAAATAAATGCAGCTTGAACTCATAAATATCTTCGAAATCGATAACTTTAGAAAACAAACTTCTTTCCGTGTATTATCCAAAGAGCATAGATTAAACTCTTATACATACGTATAAATACTTATCTTTTGGTAAACATCACTTAATCAGTCTTTTATGGCGATTTTCTCAATGTATCGACAAACTGTCTGTTACTTAATCACCCCTATCATGAATAATTTTTCCCTCGTAATTTTTCCCCTTTTCACATATTTGCGATCATGAACAACTCCCATGAAAAATTGTAATTCAAAGGAGAATAATAACGTGAAAAATTGTTCACGGGAAAAAATTCCCCTTATCGTGAAAAATTTTTTCCCTCGTAATTTGTTCACATTTCCCTTAGATTTTCTCACTTTATTTTTGCTAGGGAACAGAACATGTATGTAAGAAGCTCCTCCTATAAATCGAATATTAAGGGTTAATAAAGTTAAAAAGTTATAAACCGATATATTGCTCAACAAAATGCAAAACAACAGGTCGATTGCCTGCGGATTTGTGAAGCTTTCAATTGACTTGGTGGCAGAATTTTGGAAAATATTTTACAACATTAAATTTAAAAAGTGCAAAAAACTAACGTTGTAATCAAACTATCCCTCCAATACTAAATATTTTGCTTTATTATTTTAACCTTTCTTTAAAATATATACTTGTATATTTTTGAACAAAAATTTCATGGATTTTTAATATTTTTTAATCTTTCTTCTTTTTTTTTACATTCACTGGAACTGATAGCGTAGAAAATTTTTCACATGAGATTCACGATTGCTTTTTTCCCTTCGAGGGGAATGAAAATTTCTGGGAACAAAAATTCCACTTGTTATTCACGATAGGGGTGAATGTCAACATAAATTTATTGGACCGATAAACCGTCCGTTAACGATTTTGGGTTTCTCAATACAATGACAAAAAAACATTCACCCCTATTCTGCATTTCGATTACGTCTACGCATTCAGTTCCGTTACGATCGAAAATTGGTATTCTGCAGAAAAACGGAATCGAAAGAATAAAAAGAAGATAACAATGTTTACAAAATCTATTGTATCAATGTGGAATGTGGAAATGAAACAGCAGAATAAGCAAGTCTGTTATCATTTTCATAAACAAGTGTCAAATTTAATAAAACAAGTTCTGTGTATAATAAAGTAAATTGTTTATAAATTTAATAAAAGAAAAATATTGAAATAAAATAAAAAAAGAAAAAGGTAAAAATAAGTTTTGCATAAATATATAAGTGTGTATAATCTAGTGAAGCTGAAATTAACTAAAAAAAAGTAGAAAATAAAAGTGTTGTGGTTAAATATGTAAAGACAAAATGTTAATAAAAACTGTTTGTAAAGAAATAATTTAGTGAGTTGCATTTTTATTTAATATTTAAGGACAAATGGAGTCTATTGCAGCTGCATTATTGTTGGAAGAGGAGAACAACGACAGAAATACAGTCACAAGGCTTCAAAATCGTAGCATCAGAGACAACTGCAATCCATTCGAAATGAGCGATCAATTGTATTCCTCCCAGAATGCTGCTACTTCTTCCTTTGAACGCTGGTGATACCCACAAGCAATGCCAGCTTTAGCCGTCATTAAATTTGCCAGTTTTTCGTATTGCCCCGGTGTTGTTGTTTTTGACCTGCATACATACATAACAAAACACTCATATTCCAGTACAAAAAATAACAATTTAAAACAAAAAAATTATAATAATAATTTGTATTTAAATCGTTTTTGAATTTTTTAATTTTGAACTTACATTTTTTCACTTTTTTACTTAAAAAAATAAAAATAGAAAAAACCTCCGTTAACAAAAAAACAACTGAGAGAAACGGAGCTCCGATCGTAATCAGGGCTGTCAGATATGGCGATTTCTCGCCAAACGTGGCGATTTTGAAACGTGTTTGGCGATGGGATTTTCCATTTGGCGATTTTTGAAATTACTGGCGATTTACTTGGCTATTTTGAAATAAAAAAACTTGCATTTTTATTGACAAAGGCGGAGTTAGCCCTCTCCAGATAAATATGTATATATAAATAGGTATATACATACTTATAGATTTTGTTTAATACCTAGTTTGTCACTTTTTGTTATAATTACTAATTTAAGAAAAATCTGGCTAATTTTTTTCACATGATTTTTGTTTTATTATCATTTAAAGTGAATTTAATATTCAGCCACTCTTTAATTCCAGGGTTTAAAAAAACTGCAGTCGAAACCAAAACCTGTCGAACAAAAAACTAAAATTTTTCTACAATTTTTCGCTTTTTGATTTTGTTTGGCAGAGACTTTTTACATTTAATGAATTAGTAGTAAAAGCAAAAGTTTTTTCTGGCCAATGACAAATGAAGAAGTGGAACAAATGGCAGTTTTTCAACTTCGACTGCAGTTTTTTAAACATTGTTTAATTCAGTTTTATTTGGCGATTTTTTTAATGTAATATTATATCACTTTTTTTTTGTCAAAAACTAAACAAAATTGACGTTTGGCGATTTCTGACATCCGAACCTGATCGTAATGCAGAATACATACAATCGAAAGAAACTGAGCGGAATCGAAACGCAGAATACCAAAATTGCCAGACGGAGAAAATTTCGAATCGAAACGCAGAATAGGGGTGATTGTTTTCAGCTGGCAACGCCACTCAAAATACATGTAAAAGTTGGGAGTCAGCTGATTGAATTTATCTGTACGGCAAATAAAAGGAAAATAAATAATTGGCAGATGAGTGCCGATTAGCTTTGCGATAAAAACGAAGCAAATGAGACATTGAGAAAACCAAATTTCTTTAATGTGCAGTTTTTCGTTGGGAAAGAAGATAATCGCCTAATGAGAAATTGGCCATTAGTGGACTTTAAGTCTATTAAATTATATCTGGTTTATTACAATAGTGTATTTAAAGGTAATTTTTCTAAAGAACGGTTTAACTATCATTCGAAAACCTTAATCAAATTTGCCTTAATGTAAAGATTTTTTTCTTATATTCTAATATTTTGGTTTGTGTACTCGAGTTGGAGTGTTTGTGTGTATGTTTTTGTTTTTGTAGTCAGCCATTCATGCTTGCTTATTCGCTCGAGCATGCACATGCTACCTTCTTTTTTTTCTTCGGCTCTCTATTTGCGTGCGTAGGTATGTATGTAAGTTGTTCGGTTGGTTGGTTGGTTGGTCGGCTGGCTGGCTGGCTGGTGAATACGAATTAGTGTGTGTGTGTAAGTATATTTAAGTAAACTGGTTTTGTTTGATATTCAACTGTTTCGTAGGGTGTGCAAATGTAGTTCTTTTTATTTTTCTTCAGTTGTTTTTGTTGCTTTTATACATCGTGTTATTTTTCTCTTCACAATTTTTGTTGCTGTGATGTCGTTTTTTATTTATAATAGCTGTTGTTGTTGTTTTTCGTGCAGTTATTTGTGTACATTTTGTTGCTGTAACTGTCGTTTTTGTTTTGGTTTGTTTAGTTTGTGTATTTTATTGCTGTAGCTGACGTTTGTTGTTGCTATTTGTGTGTGAGTTTTCATGTGTGTGCGTGTGTTTATATATTATTTGTTTATGTGTGTGACTCTTTTTTTACTGTTTAGTTATTTTAACCGTACTCCGGTTATATGAAGTACTTTTTGGCACGTTTGTTGGGATATTTTTTCGCATGAGAGCTCATTATCGTTTCGCTTCGCTAAGTGCACTGTACACTCGCATTCATTGAATGTTGCTGATGAGTTTTTTTGTTGTTGTTGAAAAAAAATATACCAAATAGAAGAATAACGAAAAGACACAAGAAAACCAACAAAAATCAACTGCCGCAAAACCAGTATTTAGAGTAAAAATTTATTTTTTAATTAAAAAAAAGTCGTGTTAACTTCCGTTAAGACTAGCGGTCAGAACACGAGTCGTTTCGTCAGTCAGTTTGGTAGACACACATGTATGTTTTGGAGTTTTAAACCACCGTTAACACAATATCTAGTGTGTTGGCAGCCTGTTGGTCTGGACTGCCTGCCTGTTTGTTGTTGTTATTTTTTTAATGTAGGAGTTTAATTGGTATATGATCTCTACTAATTTACACCGCAAATTCCAGGAGCACAACGTATATTAAACATCGAAACACTTTTAAAATTTGTGTGATTTTTCGTACTAGCAGTTGTTGTTGCATTTTTTCAAGTTATCAACTCATACAATCAAATAGACGACGATCGGCATTCGTATTCGTCTGGCGTATTATTCTTCTTCTAATTTTGGAATATTAAACGCTAATCGAGCATGAATGTTTTATAATTAAAGCAAATTAATTAAAAACCTAAAAGTACACAAAAATAGTAAAACAAACACCAACAAAATAAATAAAAAAATAGCAACAAATATCAAATAAAAAAAATATAAAAATTATTTATTTAAAAGAAAATTCTACAAAAAAAAGGCACGTGTATACAAAACAAACAAAGAAAAAAAAACAAATTTAAATAAATTATAATAAATTAAAAAACAAAAAAAAATTTATAAAATAAAAACAAAACAACACAACCCGCCGCATCTCCTTCTTTTATAATAAAAATAATGTATGTGATTGTGATTTTAAAAATTAAATTAAATTAAATATGAAAACCTAAATACTTATATAAAAGTTAAATTAAAAATACAAATTAAATAATTTAAGAGAAACCAAAACAAATTTAAAAAATTAAGCATGTATTAAAAAAAAAAAAAAAAAATTAAGCAAAAAACGCAAAAAATATAAAAAAAAAACAAAATCTACCTTAAACAAATACCTATAAAAAACATCAATAAAATAGCAAAAGTTGCACTGAATGCAAAATTAAAAAACCGGACCTTTGAAACCCTCAAATAAGTATGAAAAATCGTTTAAATTGCCGTATTCACAAAACCTCTTGTATCGTTGTATCTATTGTATGTTGTATAAAAAAACCAATAGTAAACTATGTATTTTAATCCAACATACTACACTTGATACAACGATACAAGGGGTTTTGTGAATACAGTAAAAATATTTTATTTACAAATGCTCTCCCAATCAACGAGCTATAAAGTTTATTTTATGGATCTTTCTAATACCATCAAAATGATTTGTTCGATTGTTCGTGAATGTGTCTAATGCCTATTAGGACGAGTTACAAAAACAAGGATAATTTTAAATACTTACAGCCGTATGTATTACGAAAATTTGGCAGGAAAATAGCACAAAGTTTATTCATAGTACACTTCCCAAATTCTGGGTAACGATTTGCTAAGCTCTTGTTAACGAGCTGCCAAACGATTGCCAACTTCTACAAAACGGCCGCTTAATTTAAAACAATTTTGTTTTTTTTTTTTATTCACTGTCTGTTTTTAAATTTATTTTGATTTTTAAAACTCTTTAAAAGTTGTTTATGTGGAGGAAAAAACAAAAAAATGAAGTAAATGACAAAACCAGCGCTATTTAATGTAAAACGTGCTGAGCAATATAATGTGGCATCACTAAAATTCAGAGTTGATTTGTTAAAATTTAGCAGATGGATATAAGTTTGTTATGAATAAACTCCGTGCTAAGAAGCTGCTTAGCTTAATCGGCATTCTAGTTAACTGCTTGTTGTACGAAGTGCACAAACTGTGGCTAACTTTTTGTTATGAACACGCCTGTTAGTTTTAAAACAAATAGTTACAAGGCGCCAACCTTAAGAATTCAAGTAATTTAAATAAAACCCAACAAAATTTTTTAATTAGTTTTAATTGCTATTACTAAAGATTTTATAGAAATAGTAAACAGAAAATGATGGTCACTTGATTCTGCAACGAACGTTCCAAGTAATTATTCTAAAAAACTGTAGTTATAATGGTCCAATTAGTAGATCTGCGCAAAACTACACGCACTTTGTCAGTGTAAAACAATAAAAAAAAAAAAAATGGTAAATATGTAAAAAACAATTGCTTAAAAAAACAAACTCTGCAAAAAAATCAGCAGGCGTTTCGCGCAGACCTGCTAATTGGACCATGGTTGTTACTAGAAAACTTTCAAAATGAATCGCTTTATTTTGTAAACTAAGAAAGCCTTAAAAATGTGGCACCACTTACTATAATTTTGAACTATTGAAAAATGTATAAATAAAATCTTTTTTAAATTTAAACTTTTGAAAAAATTTATGACAAATTTAAGTGATAATAGTTTTTGATTCTAATAGTTTTTTTAAGTTGGGATTTAATGTAATCAAATCAGTGTCCATTAAACACTGTAATCAGTACCACTGCTGGCAACTCTTTTTGAAAAGTGAAAAAGTAACAATCAAATAAACATAAGTAAAGTTTTTAAACAACGAAAAACATAAGTAGGATTGAATTTGTTGTGGTATTAGTGTAATAGTGATTTCTTTTCTTAGAAATATTTTACATATAAATACATATCGACCCTTTTGCGCGAAATTAACGTAGGTATATGCTAATTTGTTTGAAATTGATTTTTTGATGCCAATCTTGTTCTACATTCAAAGAGACGTCACCTGACAAAATATTGTAGGCGAATTCCACGTCATTTCTCCAAAAATTGAATGTATATTTTCATATTTTTATTGCAAGTGATAGCAGAGAAAAGTAGAAAAATGGCTCTCCTGTAAAACTTGGGTTTTAAACATACAGTGGCTCTCATTAATATTCGGTTTTATATTCCGAGTTATTATAAGTCAACAAAATTAATAGAAAATAATAAAAAAACGGGGATATTTTTTGTATACCCTTCACCCAAGGTAAGAGGGTATATATAACTTTGTCATTCCGTTTGTATGTTCCACAATATTGATCCTACACCCTATAAAGTATATATGTATATTCAGGGTCCTTATGAAAAGCGAAGTTCAATTCCGGCTATCCGTCTGTCCGTGTGTATGTTGAAATGGGTTTTCCGAAAATCCCAGAAATGATGTGGACTAGGTTGATGTATATTTATGTCACATATACACCGTTTAAGTTTGCTATTGAAATTCAGCCAGATCGGTCCAAAAATGACGGAGATATGAGCAAAAAACCACGACTACCTTTAAATTTTTCCAAAAATCCCTTGTTGTTGTATATTTTTTATTTCTGTATATCTTGAGAACGGCAAGAGCCAAAGTTTCCAAATAAGGTGCACACATTAAGGTTGCCAATAGACACCATCCTGCAAAATGTGGGCGGGATTGGAGAAGTGGGCGTGGTACCTCCCGTACAAAAAAAAATTGAAAATTGTATAAAAACCTAAATTTTAGGGCTGCCATATGTCCTATGGATATAATTTATATATCAAAATATCGGAAGTAGAACATATTTTATAAAAAACTCGGGAAAATCGGTTCAGATACAAAAAAGTTATGACCAAAATTAATTTTTTTTTTTTAAATACCCACTTTCCGGAACCATAGCAAATGATAAATTTCTTCTTAAACATGTCGGTATATAAATCTGTCAAATCGGTTAAAAAATGGCTGAGTTATAACCGAAATACTGAATCCCCAAAAATTACTCTTTTTATAATTAACTTTGTTAAAATATATATTTTCAAGTTTATATAAATGTTTATATATAAATATAACTTAAGTAAATGGTGAAATTCTTCCTTAACACGTCTGTATATAAAACTATCAAATCGGTTAGACAATGGGTAATTTATGAGCAAAATACTCCAAAAATGGGCTAAAAAACATCAAAATTTTTATAAAAACCTAAATTTTAGGGCTGCCATATGTCCTATGTATAGCACTTATATACCAAAATGTCGGAAATTTGTATGAGTTATAACCGAAATACTGGGGTCTAATCACCGCATACGATATCTAGCAAAATTGATTGAAATTATTTATTTTGGTATCTTGAAACTTGATATCGAATGAAATGTATTGAATTTGAAATAATAGCATTCGACATCGAGTAACTCGACATTACATTTATCGAGTTTTCATTCGATACGCCAGTGTCTATCGTATGCAAAAAAATTCAATAGTTTATTCGATACGATAGTATCGAATGCAGTGATTAGAACCCTGAATTCCCGAAAATTACTCTTTTTATACCCTTCACCGAAGGTAAAATAACTGTAATTTCGACAATATTGATCCTACACCCTATAAAGTATATATATTCTGGGCCCTTATGAAAAGCGAAATTCAAAACCGGTTGTCTCTTATTTAAAAAAAAAATATTTACCAGTTTTATTTAGTTTTTGTCTAGTTGCTCTGTATTCTGCTCGCACAATGGTGAAGGGTATATAAGATTCGGCACATCCAAATATAGCACTCTTAATATATCTTATGAATGATATATAAAGAGATCAAAACAAACTTGTTTCAGAATTCTGAATATTGAACAAACAATAATAATAAAAACAAAAACAAAAAATCTTAAGTAATTGTCACCTCATTAATATTCGGTATTTTAGTTTTACCACAAAATTCAACGCTATAAGTCTGCATGGTTTCATAAATTATTTGTAAAATGGGGAATCACACCTTAATAAACATAAAACAAATCAAGTTAGCTGAATAAACATGCCATTCTCAAGTTTTTTTTTTTTATAAAATCCGCGATTGGTCGTAAGGGAAAAAAAATTCGTTAAAGTAAAGAAAAATTGTGAATTTTTCATTGTAAAAAGTTTGTTCACAAATTTTTTTTTTTAAATGAAAAAAAATATCTATTTATATTATTATCGTTTCAATATTTTTAAAGTAAATAGTGATGCAAATGTTTGTAAACAAATCGTCGTAGTGTGCAGAAACCACACAGTTTTAAGAATCCCTAATAAAACACATTAATGATAAAAGTGTAATAGTTGTAAATAAAAGCAGATAATTTTATGAGATTGAAGATGCACAACATATAATACTTCCACTGATTGTAGGAACCATAAAAAAGTGTTACATTTATATACTGTACCATATTTTTTTCTCAGAGTAGATACCGCTCTAAGTTTAATTTTAATAGGGTCGCCAGTTATACAGCTTTTTGCAGGATTATCCCGCTTTCTGTTATTTATTCCCGCCTACCGTTTTATTGCTTTTAGTTAAGCATCCATCAGTAACCTTCTAGTGAATCGCACATAATTGCATTGTGTTATTTCTAGCCATATAAAGCTAAAAAGGACCAAAATTTAACCACAATTATAGACCGATCTAAACAAAATTTAGTTCTGTGATTTCTAGTCTTATGAAACTACGTTACGTTCTTAGGCTTACATTCGTTTTTTTACGGTAAATTATGGACCGATATCACGAAATTTTCTATTGTGATATCTAGTCATACAAAACAAATTCGTGCATAATTTAAAAACTTAATCTGTGCATTCTGCCACCAATTTTTGTTAGCTTTTGTAAATCTTTTTCTACTGAACAGATTGTGCTGGATTTCAATACCAAACTGCTTGGGACAACTAAAAACAAATTGAACCAAAATTATTAATTTTTATTGAGTTGCTTGAAAGTGATCGTATTTTCAACAGACGAAACTGAAGAAAATCTCCCCGTTCTTTGAACGGGCTAAAAAAAAAAATTTTAATTTGAAAAAGGCACAAATGAGTGAAACTCTAAAAAAAAAATTTCAAAATGTTAAACCACAATACTAATTTATTTCAACAAAAATTCTTCAAAATTTGTCACAAATTAAAGCATAAATCAAAAATAAATTCAGTTTTAATTAAAAATTTAATCAAGTGAATTAAACGTTAAATCAAGTGAATTAAACGTTTAACTAATACTATTGAACGCTTTATGTATACAGTACTTTTCGCTTATAGTCACATCCTTTAGTTGCAACCATACGTGGACTATATCGCT
Source organism: Pollenia angustigena (assembly GCA_930367215.1). Classification (NCBI taxonomy): domain Eukaryota; kingdom Metazoa; phylum Arthropoda; class Insecta; order Diptera; family Polleniidae; genus Pollenia; species Pollenia angustigena. The sequence continues at coordinate 17,007,390 of OV884061.1, read as the reverse complement.
AATGTGACTATAAGGCTAATTCACATATGTATATGCCACTATGACGCATATAACCGAAATCGAATATAATCAAGTTGTGTGAATAAAGGAAATAAAAAAATCATATAAATTACACCGACATCAGGCTTATGGTTTTATAACAGAGTTGCATACTCTATAAAAAAAATAGTTAAAGTAATAACAATATATTTCATAACTGATACAAACGGCAAAAACTAATTGTTTACGAGTAGAGAGTTGATGACAAAAATTAAATGATTTAATTCATTCTTTCTTTGAATGGATTTTTGATTCGAAAACTAAAAAGAACTTAGTAAATTTTGCTAATGTGACTATAACGCCATTAATTTGCTTTACTTTTTCCTTTGACTACTGTTGTAAATGGCATATATGGTGAATGTGCTTATATCGCTAAATGGACTATAACGTTAATACTTTATATTAAATTAACTTATAGCGGCAAAATAAACAGATAAAATGGACTATACCGCTAATGTGACTATAAGCGTAGTGACTATAAACGAAAAGTGCTGTACTATTAAACGTTTTATTACTACTATTAACTGGTGCAAATTTAATTGAAATCAATTTTAGGTTTTAAAGTATTATTTACTTTTCGTTAAATCTTAAAAATGTTCGTACATTGAACTAAAAAATTCGTTCTTTTATGTATCATACTTTAAGATCCGATTGTAAATGCCAAATATATAAAGAAAAGTGTAAAAAGGCTTCCCCTATGCTCGGCAAAAAAAGACTTGTTTTCAAATCGGCGCACGTTTTTTTTTTTTAAGGTTGTACGCTCTATTTACATTACTATACATATAAAAAAATTTTATTTTTTTCAAAATTAATCGGTTTGAAAAAATAAATGTTATTTGTATTCAATTTAGAGCCAATAGTACTTTCGTTTGGCGCCTTGTGGTCCTAAGATCCTGAATCCGTCGACATATAAAGAAGTAGAATCTTAATGTACAAAAGTTGGTTTTAATAATTTTAAATGTGTATGAACAGTATTTATCGCTTATATGCACACCAGTTATCATTTAACGCTTTTTTTTTTAATTCTAACTTGTGTGATTTTATTTTGGTACTTAAAATAGCAGCAATTGTTTTTCATATTAACAGCCAGTCCCACGATGTCACACGTTAACGTTCGCATAGAAAATAACATTTAAAACAAAAACAATTTCTAAAATTTGTTTTTGTTTTAAATGTAATTTTCTATGCGAACGTTAACGTGTGACATCGTGGGATTGGCTGTAAAACTTCGCTTATTTGCATATGGGCACTTCCACAAAAAATCTCTTTTTGGTCACTTTAAATCACCAATCAATTATGCTTGTATTTAAGACCCATATTGACGGCAGACGGCAATATACAATACAGTAAAAAATGAACATATAAATACATAATTCTTTAAAAAAAAACTATCTTAAATGCCTGTGGCGTAACGTGACAAAAAGTAGATTTTTTTCTGTGGAAATGCCCATATCCCGTTTTTGTGTATCGCTAATACAATTTAAATTATGTAAATTCCAGGGTTGAAAAACTGCAGTCAAACGCAAAACCTGTCGAACAAAAAACGAAAATATTGTACAAATTTTCGCATTTTGAGTTGGTTTGACAGCGACTGTTTACATTTTATGAATCCGAGGTAAAAGCAGCAATTTTTTTTTTTTTTGCCATTGCCAAATGAAGAAGTGGAAGAAATGGCAGTTTTTGTTCTTTGACTGCAGTTTTTTAAACGCTGGTGATTTCTTAAAAAAAAAATTCATTGCCAATTACAAAAACAAACACTGCTAAAAATTAGTAGAAGAAAACTTAATGTTTAATTAAACTTCGAACATTATTTACATATTGCAAACTTAATCATAAACAGTCACCACTCAAAATTTTCAAAATCATTTCTTTTTTTCATAAACCAGTTCATAAGTCAAATCAGTAACGTCCCTGTCTCTTTAACTTGAAAAATACCGTTTCTATGGAACCCAATTTGATAGTAAAATGTTTTTAAAAACAGTTCTTGAGTTCTGAATTCTGTGCCCATGTTCTGTAACTCTCGCGTCAGTAAACTTTTCGATTGAAATGTGTGAAATGAAACAGAAATGCCATTAATTGAAACAAACAGCTGTTTTTCTCACTAAACTGTATCTGCAACTTTTTTTGGCGAGTACTAGCTGTCACGTAAGGAAATTACTCGCCAAATTTCAGAAAAAGTGTGTCTGTAATATTTTTGTGCGAAAAGTTTCCGCTTTGAACTGTCAAATAAACTCACGTATAAAAACGGGGCGAGAAAAACTTGTAACACCAAAAAACACTTAAAAATGCAAAATACAAAGAATAATAATAATAATAATATTTTGTTCTTGGCACATTTTTTTATTGTTTAATTATTTTGCTTTTAACATTTATATAAAATATACGAATGTTTTTAAATCGTTTGCAAACAACAAACATTAAAGTCGCACTTTACATTATTTGGTAAAGCCGACGGTTCTAATTTCGCCGCCGTCGTTGAAAAATTTTCAATTTTAGTAAATTTTGGTCGCCGTCAACGTTATTTGTTACTGGCGTTTTCAATGTCTGCAATGTCACATCGGCTTCGAGTGGAATATTATGACATTTATAACGTAACGACGTAATCTCTTTTGATAGTTTTCGACATGAGTTACAGACACACTTTTTTCTCACTTTTCGAGAAACGATGGAATATTTTGTGTCACATCTTTTCGACGCGAGAAGTTCTCACTATAGTTACAGAACATGGGTACTGGCTTTCTAATTAAGTGTGCGAAACGAAAAACAGTTTGTCGTCTTTAAGCACCAAAAGTCGCGCAACTTAGAAAATGCATATTAGCATAAATACTGTGTATGAGTAGGTGAGTTGCGAGACTCCTTCATTTCAAAATAAAAATACTAGATGAGAAATGTTTCTTACAGTTCTTTTAGCGATTTATGAGAAGAATTATAGTGATTGCATCAATAATGTCCTTGGAAAAACCTAGAATTGGACATGCAATGCTACACATTGATACAATTTATATATTTCCTCTTATCAAGCGCCAAATGAATTGTTAGAATCAATTGCAACTCACCTACTCATTATATGTATTTAATGGTTAATAATAATAATATGCTTACTTAAGTGTGTATGTTTATACATATCGTTATATGATTTAGAAAAAGCCTTAAGTAACATTAAACAAATTTTAAAGGAGAAGCAAAAAAACTCTCTCTCCTAAAAAGGAGCCCACAGTTTTCAAAACTAAAAAGTTTGCAAAAACAAAACAAATAATATCTTATTAACACAAAAAAGGAAAACTAACTGTTAATAAACAAAAATAAAGCAGGTAAGAAAGTGAAGTCGGTAAGCTCGTCAATATGATTGCATACACAACAGTATTTAAAAACAAATTTTCAAGAGTGTATTGTATTTGGGACCGACGGGCAAAAATGGGCCCGCCACAATAAAATTATGTTATGAGGTTAAGACTCATGAAAAAGTTCTTTGTGACAAATATTATTTAGATGTATGTATTATTTGATGGATATTACGATGGGGATTATATGCCTGTGGCGAATTTTGGATCTACCAGTACAACATTTTGTCATGACAGTTGCTATTGAAAAAGTTATTGTCGCCAATTTGTATGTTAACACCAACATTTATAATAATGTTATGACACTAAAAGCTATTTTCGGGAGTAGTAGTTGTATGGGAGCTATGGTCATATATGGACCCGATATCAATAAAATTTTGTAAGATGATTAGACTGAAATAAAATAAGTTAATCTTAATAACAACATAATAAAATGGTTTGTGGGCACAAGGGCCCTATTGCGGAAAGAAGCTTGTATGGGGGCTATGTGAAATTATGGATCAATAGGCTTGGCCCTTTCGCCAACTCGAACCTATGAACCAAATTTGATAAATTATCTCCGAAACATGGACTGCCAGCCGGCGGACATCGTTATATCGACTCAGAAAGTGATTCCGAAGCGATCGGTATACTTAAAGGTTGATAGGACCAATATTTTAAGGTATTGCAAACATCAGCACAAACGCATAATACCCGATCCACTATTGTGGTGTAGATAAAAGTACAAAACTTTATGTTTTTGTGTTTGCTATTTATTATTTATCGAAAGGCGTTTGCACAAAGGCCACTTTAAATTTGGTTGATAAGAACGTTGTTTTTTCATTGCGTATTCTGACACGGTGCCATTAAAGTCGTTTAAAATTCGATTTTGAATTTTTCGTAACTTAGGGCTTTTTTTAAATCATGTGACGATATGTATGTGGGGGATATGCATGCACCTCCTGTTGTAGAATTCAGTAAAAAGAATCTTCTATCTTTGCAATTTTTTTTTTTCATAAATACCGCAAAATAAATTTAACTTTTACTTGTTTTGTCCTGACGCTTAAACTCTACGGTTCTAAAACTCTATAGAGACATTGTTGTAAATAAAAAATATCAGAAAAATAAATAAAATTTTATTAAAAAAAAGGAAATAAAAAAAATCATTTCAAATGATGATGCTAACAACAGAACACATCATGCATGGTCATGCATCATCGGTTAGTCAAAGTGCATTATTTGGTTGTTCCACGGCTGGTCATAGTGGCATCAATCAATTGGGCGGTGTTTATGTCAACGGACGACCGCTTCCGGATTCAACACGTCAAAAAATTGTTGAGTTAGCCCATTCGGGTGCTCGTCCCTGTGATATATCGCGTATTTTACAAGTTTCCAATGGCTGCGTTAGTAAAATTTTAGGCAGGTAAGTGCTTTTTATTATTAAGACAAGATGAGACGTAACGGACGACATAAGTTTTGTCATTTAACTGTTAATTGTGTTTAATTTCTTGGTCCAGTTTTATGCAAAACCTAAAAACTCAAATATTTGACATTTTCATTTCCATTAAATTTTATAAGTACAAAAAATTAAAAAAAATTTTATATATTTATATATCTACGAATTCTTTAAAAAAATTTTTTTGAAATAGTAAATTTTTTCTAACCAAATTTTTATTAAAAACAAAAAAAATACCAGAAAAATATTTTTAAAATTGAGCAGCAAATTTCGTTAAATTTGATCCCAAAGATTTCGATTTGAATTTAAGTTTCTGTGTCATTAAATATTACCAGCACTAAGTCACAATTTACACTGTGGGCATTTCTTGCCGGACAGAAAAAGTTTGTTGGCGAGAGAGGCAAGAAGTAAAGTGTGTCACGTATGCAGCGTCGCCCCTTCCCCAACAAACTTTTTCTGTCCGGCAAGAAATGTCTATAGTGTAAATTGCGACTAACTGCCAGCTCATCAATGAAATAAACTTCATTTGTTTAATTTTTTGTACAGAAATATTGAAAACATAACATTTACATATCGCACATGATCATCAAGAGGGTATTAACTCAAAATGATTATTTTTTTACTTTTTGATAATACAATAACGTAATATAATGCTTTCTTGTCTACTTCTTAGCAATGAAAATATTGAAATAATTTTTTTTGTTCAGATGATTTTAATTGTAAAATTTCAAATTGTTTGGATTCTACTGAAAATGTTTAAATTTTTGGTTAAAACCTTTTTGTTGATTAAGAGCGTTATGTAAAAGTCAAAATGTAAAAATAGATTAATTAAAAAATATTTCGATGTGTAGCCCCGAATGAAAGTTTCAGTCACATTATAATAGATGTGAACCGTGACTTTGTCAGTAAAATTGTTAAACTAAAAATACATCAAATACATGTATTTCCTGTTTTGAGCTAATAACGACCCTGCGGGAAATTTGTGTCAATTGGTCCAACAGACTGGTCCTGGGAGTTGTGAAAATAGAACAGGTACAAAAAGAAAGAACTCATGACCAGTGAAAGGAGAACCAATCATGTAACTAATTTATGCAGAACAAAACGGTAGAAAAAGTAATGAATTACAGAACAGTCTTCACCGGTGGTGTGACAAATTTTTTTGGTCTTTCTAAAATTTGTTTCTTGAATTCAATTCTACGTCTTGTTTTATTGAAATAATACAACATTGTTTTGAAATAATACTACTTTGTAGTAACTGTCACTAAACGCGTCCATTAAGAATAGATGTGTGACTGGTCAAATGGTGTCAGTTGACCCCCTCCAATGACAACCCCATGTAAAAGTGATAGGTCTAATTCATAGAAAGTGTTAAAACTAGAACCGGTCTCTACCACCAAAGACCTATCACGGGACTACTTTGGTGTCAGTTCGCTTCCCTCTAGGGAACTTCACAGAACAAATTTTCACCAAATATTTTCAATTAATTCAATAATGCTGTTTCAAACCATTCTTTTAATTGTTCCAATTAATTTCCGTTAATTGAAAATAAAAATTATAATGTTTGTGTGTATATTTGCAAATATGAAAACATACACACAAACTTTAAAATATTTAAAATTTTCAAACAAATTTTTTAATAGTTTCTATTAACTGTGTTGATTGAAAAAAATATTTTACTTTGTGTTTACGTTTTATTTTAAACCTATTGATTGAAACTGAACAGCAAGAAAAGCTCAAACTTACAAACGTGTTAATTGATATGATCAATTTGTTTGCTGGCGGAAAATCAGTACAGAATTTAATTAATAGTACAAATTTCTAACAAATACGTTAATTCAAGTTGGTTTTTCATTTTTTCTGTGTTTGTAGACATTCATACAGATGTACATAAATTTCTAATAGGAAAAACATTAATTTCCTTAATCCATGGAATTTTTACTCGGTTATTGCAACAAACTCGCATTTTGCAAATGCCTTCGGTTCCAAACAGTTGCACAACCAGAGGGCGTACTGTTTATAGTTACTTTAATATGTATGTATGTAGTTACAAAATTTATGTATACTTTTATTCTTAAATAAGGAAGTGAGCTTTTTATACGCATACACGCTTCTTTAAACTCAAAACTAACAGTAGGTACAAGCCAGTTGCATACGAAAATAAAAACAATCTAAAGGTGTGTTCATTCCTAACAGATACTTGACTAAAAAAAGTTCAAAAAATGCGTGACCAGTTAATTAATCAAATTTATTTTTAACAGTTTCAATTAAGCGTTAAAAAAACTGCAGTCAATGTTGAAAAACTGCAATTTCTTCCACTTCTTCATTTGCCATTAACAAAAAAAAACTGTTCGTCAGATGTAAGCAGTCGCTGTCAAACCAACCGAAAAAGCGAAAAGTTGTACACAAACTTTCGGTTTTTGCTCGACAGTTTTTGGTTTCGACTGCAGTTTTTTAAACCCTGTTTCAATTGATTTACTAAACTTTATTTGTAAGAAGATAACTGTATAATGTAATTAGAAACTGTTGAATTATGGTTGATCTAGATAGGACATCAAATGTTTGATAGGTGTGAACATAGCTTAAGGATCAAAAACAAAATGTTTCGATAACCGAGTCACTTAACTTTGCAGTGTTGCGCTAGAAGAGTCACAAAAGTAAGAAATTTGGTTTTTGCAATTGGCGAGAAGTTGCGCGTGTTGAGGATGCACAAAATGAGGGCGTTCTGTATTTACAAACAATTTGGGACCCATTTGCAATCATTGACCCATTAAAACAAAATTATGTTATAAGGCTAAGATTCATAAAAGAATTCTTTGTGTCGAATATGTATTTATCTAGAAATCAGCATATTTATGACATTATTATACCCTCCAACACTAGGGGCATACTAAGCTTGGCATTCCATATGAAACTTTTTTAATAATAATCTAAGACCCCATAAAGTGTATAAATTCTGGGTCCCTGGATAAGTCTGAATCGATTAAGTCATATCTATCGGTCTGTCCGTCTTTTGAAAGGCTCAACAGAAAAGAGCAATTAATATTGGTGTTAAATTCTTTCTAGTTCCCCCAACAGAGTTTGGGATAGAAATCCAGCATAGTAAGTTCAGTAGAAAAATAATTTTAAATGTAAATTTGTTAAAAAGAAACTAAAATAAATTATTGGCTGAATGCACAGATTGTCATTTACTTTTGCAGAAATTTCATAATTCTATATGACTGGAAATCATATCACTAAATTTTGTGAATTTGGGGGTATAATTTACCACAGGTCCCTTATAAAGCCCACTATCAGAAAACTCTTAAGTACGCCGAAATTGTTATGGTACCAATACGGTTTTTTTTAGTAAAATTTAGTTTGTAAAAGATTCATAAGATTGGAAATGACTTCGCCAAATTTTGTGGAAACGGTGATAAATTTCCAGAGGCCCCATATAAAGCACACTCTGGAAAATCATTTAATTACGACTAAAACCGTGACAAATGTAGATATTGTGGTTAAATTTGGTCAAATTTAGTTTTAATTTTGTAATTATCAGTCCATATAGCCGGGTAACTTTTTAATCTTTAATATTTTTTTGTTGTTTGAAGTTTCTTAAGGAAGTGGAATCTCTTGAGAACTCTTATTATTGTGTTTTAAATATATTTAAATAAACATTAGCTTAGTTTCTTAATTTGAAAGGGTTCTGTGGGTCAATTTATATTTTGCGCCCTTAACGGAGTGACAGGGTACCCGGGTACCTTAACGAAAAATTTAAAATAACATTTATTATTTAGTATAATTTAATTTATTGTAATGAATATCAGCTTAAAAGCATGTTGAATTGAATAAACTGGAATATTTTTTTACTTTTCACATGATTGAAAATTTAAAATTTAAAAATAAAAAGACAGTAGTGTTAGTTATTTTGTACATATACATATTTCGTTTATATTGTTTATTCAAACAAAAGGCTTGAAGAAAGCACACAAAAATAGAAATTATATACACTTCACTACACTTCGATACAACTTACGCACGCCCTCCTTTTTTTTTTGGCACATAGAGCAACTGTCGACAACTCTGAAATTACTATTACTTTCACGCAAAATTATATCGCACATCTCACTGGATAATTAAGTTTTAAATACGTCTTTAGGTGCTCCTATATTTAAGCCAGGATCAGGACCTCTGCGTTGCCGTAATTTCTGTTGATGTATTGGTATTCCGGATAGCGATCAAGACGCCAATGAGAACCATCCTTTCCATGGACTTCAGTTGTTTCATTACTCCCGTCAGAATCATATGAATCCTCGTTGTCCTCTATTTATCCCATATGTTTTGCATCGGATGCTTCTGATATTATATCGCACATTTTCAGAATATGTTCACATTCGTTTTATATATCATTTGTATCTATGGAATCTAAGCGTGCTTGTTTAGAACAAGAAGCCAATGTTGTTATTGGACTTGACCTTCTTCTTGCGCTCACCGAACTTATTCATGTATGAACATAGTAATGTATGAAAGCAGTAGCAAGTAGATGTATTTGTCGATCAATCATAAAGCCAAAGGGAAATCCCCCGATTCGTGTTTATGTTAGACATTGCAAAAACTTATATTTTACATTTTGTTAAATGAATTTTCTTATATATATTGTAATATAATGTAAAATTTTCGTATTTATTGTATGTGGTACCAGGGTACCCTGTCACTCTGTTAAAGGTGTTTTTTTTTTTGTCACTCACATAAGGGTTAAGAAATTAGATAATAGGCGAAGCGTATAAAATTTGGCATGGCACAGTGGAAGATGTTTCAAAAATTATAATAATAATAATAATAAATCCGTCGTTTCAAAAATTAAAACAGTGTACTGGAACATAAACTTCTGTTTTAAGCATCAATTCGCCACGATATCTAGTATTCTTTTTTTGGAGCCATCAAAAATAAAACAAACTTTGTAAATTACACGCAACAAAAAAAAAAAAACCCCGTCTCAACACTTGCAACGCGAAATTAATAACGACTACTAGTAGAGCAAATCTGCCAAAAGGTTTTGAAAAGTTAGCTCGGGCTCCCGAAATTTGGGCCCCTAAAATTTTTGAATTTTTTGAAAAGGCGTTTTTTATAACTCAAAAAAAATATGCTAAATGTACTTCTAAGTTAAAAAGATGTCTTCAGTAGAATCGTTTGGCGATTCTTTTCTTAGAATTTACTAACCCTCTAGCTCTCATTTTAAGGGGTCATTTATGTCCTTTTTCCCAATTCTTAAACAAAAGTATACTAAAACGCCACTTTTAAAATGTTTTACGAATAATTTCTGCATTGAATTTCATTAGGGGTTTTCTAAGACCAAAAGTTCGTGCAATGTATCTAATTTTAAAAATTTCGGGCGTTGAAATTTTTGAATTTCTTGAAAAGGCGTTTGCTACAAGTCAAAAAAATATACTAAATGTACTTCTGACCTGAAAGACTATTTCAGATGTCTTAAGTAGAATTGTATAGCGATTCTTTTCATAGAATATATTACCCCCTCTAACACTAATTTTAAGGGTTCATTTTTGTTCTTTTTTAACTTCCACACTGAAACGGCACGTAATAGGGTTAAAATGTTCATTATTTTATGCATCAAGTTTCACTAGGGGTCTTCTAAGACCAAAAAATCGTACAATGTATGTAAAACGGGTTTTCGAAAAATTAAAAAAATTCAAGGCCCGAAATTTCGAAAACCCGTTTTACATACATTGCACAATTTTTTGGTCCTAGAAGACCCCTAGTGAAATTTGATGCAGAAAATATTCGTAGAACATTTTAATCCTCTAACGTGCCGTTTTAGAGTAGAAGTTAAAAAAAGGACAAAAATGACCCCTTAAAATGAGTGTTAGAGGGGGTAATATATTCTATGAAAAGAATCGCCATATAATTCTACTTAAGATATCTGAAATAGTCTTTCAGGTCAGAAGTACATTTAGTATATTTTTTTGACTTGTACCAAACGCCTTTTCAAGAAATTCAAAAATTTCAATAACCGAAATTTTGAGAATTCGTTTTAGATAAATTGCACGAACTTTTGGTCTTAGAAGACCCCTAGTGAAATTCAATGAAAAAAACATTCGTAGAACATTTTAACCCTTAAAAGTGGCGTTTTAGTACACTTTTGTGTAAGAATTGGGAAAAAGAACTCAAATGACACCTAAAATAACAGTTAGAGGGTTAATAAATTCTAAGAAAAGAATCACCATACGATTCTACTGAAGACATCTAAAATACATTTTTAGCTCAGAAGTACATTTATTTTATTTTTTGACTTATACCAAACGCATTTTCAAAAAATTCAAACATTTTAGGGATCCATATTTCGGGAGCCCGAGCTAACTTTTCAAAACCCTTTGGCAGATTTCCTCTACTAGCAGTCTGCTTTCATTTCGCGTTGCAAGTGTTGAGGCTGGCGGCGATGACCCGAATTTTGTTGCACAGTGTTATTTAACATGAAAAAATGCTTCCACAAAATCTTGGATAATCGTCGACTTAAGAGCTAGTTTAAATGAGAGGCACTAAGAAAAGAGCAATATATTGCACACGGAGTTTTCGATTCAGGCTATTTTATTTGGAAACGAAAAAAAAATTTCAAAATTTTTAAATTTTAGGGATAATTCTTTTAATAACAATTTAATTTTGTATACCATTTTTATGGTAACAAAAAGAATATTTCAAATAAAACTTTATGTTCGACAAATCTTCTTCAAAATAATGGTTTTGACAGAGTAATTTTTGCCAAAATTTGTCTATTGCAACAGATGTTGAAACGTTTTGAAACAAATCTTAATTTTTTCAAGACTTACAGCCTGGCACCGACATCACGACAAGTCGATCGACAATTCAAGCGACCAATGTCGACTAATTATCTTTCCAAATCATTAAATATGCGTTAAAATGACATCGATTTGTTGTTGCATATTGCTGCATATTTTGCTGAAAATGCATATTTTGACATTTTTGAGTGATTTTTTTTAATTTCCATGTTGTAGAAAAATTTCTTAAATACACAAAACCAAACATTAAATCAATAAATAAATTCTTTGGGAGCTTTGCTTTAAATACATGATTTCGACAAAAGATCCTTCTAATTTAAACCCTTGTAGCACCCTACATGGTTAAGGCTTCCAGTGGGCATAAAATATTTTATCCAAAACTGTTACAAGTTACACATGGGTTATACCGCGTTGTAGAGGAATTCGATAATATTGCAATTTTTAATCAAATGTATCCCTTGCTTCCCCTTCCACGGCAGCCAGTAGTTGCATGATGGTAGCCTGGCTAGATGCTTTAGAATTATATTCAAAAAACTTTGAGTAATTTAAGAATGTTAGAAGAGCTTGTTGATACCGTAATGTTGATTATGCAATTAAAAAAGTAAAGGAAATATTAAACTTAAAAAACATCAGAAGTCAATTAGCATTTGTATTTTCCAATTACTGACATATTGATCAAACAATAACTCAATAGGAGGGATTTAGTTCATTTAATACTCAAGTGAAATTAATTGTATTGCAGAAAGTAAAATTAACAATGTAGAAGAAGGAATAACCCGACAAATTAAAAAAAAATCCAAAACGTTTTGCAAAAAAAAAAAAAAATTAAGGATTTCAAAAAATAAAATAAATTTCAAATATTTTTGATCTGATCTGGAATAAAAGTGGGATCTGAAAAAAAAAATTGCAGAATGCATTGTCATTTTTCAAGTACACGACAAAGTTTTACTTTTAATAAAACAGTGTTTTTTTTATCTAAACAAACAAAAATTTAAATTATTTTTTAAAGATATTTGCATAACAATAGACTGAATTTTTAATATTTTTGTTTTTGGTAAAATTAAAAAAACTTTTTAAGTTTTTAGTGCATATTTTGGAGTTTTTAGCACAAATTTTCGAATTTTTTAGTGCATAAAAATCTCATCTCTACACTCAAAATATTCTGTACGTAAAATAAACTGAAATTGTAATATAAAATAATTGAAAATTCAGTTAATAACCGGTCTACTTATTTTTCATTTATTTTTAACGAAAAGTTTATTTCATTTTTACTATCAAAAATTCAACTCCATTTTCCGTAATAACGAATGAATTTTCAGTTATTTTATATAAAATATTTTTTTTAATATTTATTTATGAACTTACAATAATTAATCAAATCTTATCCTAATACATACTTTGTTTTGTGGCCTGCCAGTGCCAGACAACAAATTTCGTCATCACGGTTTTTGTTCACATATGTATGTAGGTGTTTATCGCTCTTCTGATTGGGTGAGTGCTGCAGTGTCTCTTTTTCTTATTCTTAAAATATTTCGAGCTTGTGGATTTGGGTGTTGTTCAAGCCTTTTTAAATATTTTACTGCATATTTTGTAATCATAGTTTTAACTAATGGCACATTGAGATCCTTATGAATGTTTGAGATTTTAACATACCAGGGAGCGGCTGTGATTATTCGAAGAAGTTTATTTTGGCGCCTTTGAATTTTTTCGATATTAGAGGCCGAGGCAGTGCCCCATAGTTGAATACCGTAGCACCAGATAGGCTTTAAGATAGAGTTGTAAAGTAGAAGCTTGCAATCGGGACTAACGACAGAAATAAGCCAATGAATTTGGATGACTTTTAGTTTCATTTGAGTTAATTTCGCCTCTATATAGCGACGTTTTTTACATGCGAATTTTGAGGTATAATTTGATTATTGATTTTAATAGGGGGGCACGATTCCCGACGCAAGGTCAATGTTATATGTACGCAGTTTTGCTTATTTACTATTATCCTCCATTGCTTTAACCATAGTTCGAGTTGAAATATATGATCCTGTAGGTATTGAGATGCTTCTTGACTGTTTTCGTGCCCGCTTAGAAAAGCTGTATCGTCTGCAAATGTTGAAGTTTGGGTGTAGTTGTTTGTTGGCATGTCCGAAGTATAAATTAAGTATAATAGAGGGCCCAGAATGCTACCTTGTGGGACTCCAGCGCCAATTTTTTTTCTTTTATAATAAATTGACGACCGACTAAGTAGCTTTCTAAAAGCTTGTGTGTGTTTGCTGGAAAATTTTGCTTCAATTTGTGTAACAAGCCCTCATGCCAGACTTACGAAACATCGATGAAGATTGAAGATATTTTTTTCTTCAAAGGCTTTTCTTATAACATTAACAATTCGATGATTTTGTTTAATTGTGCGGTGTTTTCTTCTTAATCCGAATTGATGGTTTGGAATACAACTATTTTCATTTAAAATCGGTGTTAATTTTGACACCAATAATTTCTCAAACAGCTTTGACATATTTGATAATAAGCTGATAGGCATATATGACTCAACTTTTGTACGATCTTTACCTGGCTTTGGTATCATGGTAACTAAGGAAACCTTCCACTTTTGAGGATAGTAATCCAGACGTAATATAGCATTAAAGATAAAAAGAATAATTTTATTTGCTATGCGAGGTAGCTCTTAAAGCATTTTATTACTGACCTTATCAATACCAGGTGCTTTTTTAGTGTTAAAGTCACAAATAGCCTATTCCTTTTTTTATATAAATTAACTATCAAAAAAATTACCAAATATTCCGTAAAAAACAAAGGAATATTCAGTTATTTTATTAAATTCAGTAGTTTTCGTTTACTCCACTAAAGAGCCGAATTTCTAAAAAATACCAGACAGATACCTGCCGCTTGTTTTTCTAATGAGAGAGAGAATATTATTATTTACTTACCCCGTTACACACGTTTGTTTTACTTTTGTTGTACTGTTTACTTTTAAAATTTTGTTTACTTTTAAAATTTGTGTATTTAACTAAATTATTTTAACAAACCGTTTTAAATGGCCAAATACACTTGCCAAATACTTGTCCAGCAGGCGAATTCACTCGTGTACATGTGCTGGACGTAATATTCGCCTTCATATCTAAATTTTTTCGATTTTCCATCCAGCATCGTCGGTGTGACACATACAAACAAATTTTCACTAATACTACCACAATGCGTGATGAGTATTTTGTTCAGTGTATTTGGGCCTTTATAGATAAGTAAGAATTTATTTTTGGTAGTAAAATTATATAAAATAACTGAATGTTCATTTGTTTTAACGGAATACGCGGTTGAATTTTTGACAGCAAAAATTAAATGAACTTTTTTCTACTTTAAATTACATTTTCATTTAATTTTACATAAAGAAGAATTTAACTTAACCAACGGACAATATTAACTGCAACTGAAAGTCCGTATTAATATGCACTTAGTTTTTTGAATAACTGTTAAGCTTCGTACAGACGATGGTCAGATCTTACAATATTGGTAAGCAGCGTTGATTAAATTGCATTAAATATTGCTGTTGGCAACGCCTGCTTACAATATTGTAAGATCTGACCATCGTCTGTACGAAGCTTTAGAATCAGTTAAAAATAAATTTGCTTGGAATTCTAAATGTTTATTTATTTAAGGCGCCCGTACACGACATGTATTTGTCATCTGACATGTCAAATTTTCAAGTCACATGTAATTGTTCATGTCTGTCAAAATTGCTGTTTTACATAAGGTTTATAATATTCGGTCACAAACGAACATGTAATTTGCTTCTGACATTGTCTCTGTTTTTTTTTCGCATTGTTATTGCAGAAACCAAAGTAGTTCTCGGTTTCAAAATAGCTTGCTGCCGCCACAAAAAGATTTATTTGCGCCGTAAAATAATTTAGCCATCTTAACATTTTTTCTTTTTTTTAAAGATACCAATTTAGAATTTTATAATTAAACGGTTTTTATGTATATATTTACATACATTCTATTCAATGGTGAGATGAGCACACATATCTTGGTATTGTAAAATATTAACTTCAGCCGGCTAATGATTCCGTCAATAGTTGACGCCGCTGCCAGTTTCTTCCCGGCATAGATTTCTGATGTCAGATGGTTTGTCAGAAGAAAATAGAGCACGCTCTAATTGAAATTTTGTCAGATGACTTTGCGTCTGACTTTTACAGAAGCAAAGTTAAAAAGGTAACACACGACATGTATGTGTTTTGCAGTGGGAAATTTGACATGTCAGATGACAAAAACATGTCGTCTATACGCTCCTTTAAAAATGACTGAACGGAATACTTCTTAATAAACTACAGTCCGTTGCTGTAATAATATTCTGAGTGTAGTCATTAGATTTGCCTTTTGGTACTAATTGCTTGCACTTTTCTTGTTTTTAATAACAAAAACTTTATAGTAGTACGTTTTTTCTTTTCATTAGTAATTTTTTTTTTCATCAATACCCTTAGAATGAAAATCATAAATATTTTGTATGAACGTAACAATTATGCATTTGTGTGTATGTTAGACACAGGGTTAAACAATGTAAAGTGTACAAGAGCAATAAACAACAAGCTGACACAAAGTTTTATTGCTTAAAAACACTTTAGAAAAATTGTAAATTTTGTACAAATATACCTACAGTTTAAAATCATATGTTTAAAACCATTGTTTGATAAAAAAAATTATCAAAAATATGATAAAAATCGTCAAATTGGCAGCACTGTTTGTATGGGGGTCATGAAAATTAAGAATAAACCTCTAGAGTTCTTCTCTTGTAGCTTTTACAAAAATAGGATATGTACCTATGTAATGAAAAACACATCTTTAGTTAAAGCCCTTTAACTTACACTAAGTCACTTGCACAACCTTTATTTACAGCTTTTAAAAACCAATTCACAGCTAACTATTGCGATCTCTATTGTGATCTGCACACTAAACCCCTGCACGAATGCATTTGTTTCTTGTACACAGTTCTTCACGCCAAGTTATTGTTGTGTCAACAACTGTATTTGTATACTTCACCGAAGATAAAAGGGTATAATGGGTTTATCATTTCGTTTGTAATTTCTACAATATTGATTCTGTATTAAAGTATACATAAACATAAAGCATACATATTCTGGGTCCTTATTTGTAAAAAAGTTAATTTAACGATGTCCGTCTGTATTTTAAAATGGTTTTTCCGAAGACCCCAGAAATGATGGGATCTGGGTTGTTATATGTGTATGTCATATATACTCCGTTAAAGTTTAAAATTCAGCCAGATCGGTCCGTAATTGACTGGGATATGAGCAAAAAAGCCCGAGCAAAAAAGCCCGATTTACTCTAGTTTTACCTATAAATCCCTTGTTGTTGCTGTTTTCTATTCGTTTTTCCTTTTACCAAAGTTTTCAAATTATGTACAATCATATTGGTTATCAATACGCAAACTTTATAAGCAAAACTGGTGGGATTGGAGATTGGAGCAGTGGGCATGCCACTTACCATATAAAGACATTATAAATTTCTGTGTATCTGAAGTTTCCAAATTTGGTATAAAAAATCTCGGTTATTAATAAACAACATCCAACAAAATGTGGAAGTTATTGGAGAAGTGGGCGTGCCACAAAATAGCTTTTATATCTTAAGAACGGTAAAAAATTTGTTTCATAACTGGGTCGTTAATGCACAACCTCTCTACAAATTTATAGTGGGATTGGAGAAGTGGGCGTGGCACCACCCGTACAAAGGTATTATAGATTTCTTAATATCTGGAGAATGGCAAGAGACAGAGAATTCAAATAAGCTACAGGCATCTTGGTTATCAATACACAACATTCGACAAAAAGTGGGCTGGATTGGAGAAGTGGGCGTGGCACATCTGATACAAAGATTTTTGAATATCTGAAGAGCGGCAAAAACCAAAGTTTCCAATTAAAGTACAAACATCTTGGCATAAAGTAGATCCATTTATCTCTTAAGTACGGTATTTATGTAACTTTCACATCTTATCGCACTATTGTGAAGGGTATATAAGATCCGCCATAGCCGAATGCAGCAATCTTACTTGTTTTTTTTTAATCAGTTCGAATACATTATTAAAAACCAAATCACTGTTTGATGTGTACAAAAACACAGCAGGGAAATTTTGTGTATTGAAAACAAAAACAAATTTTGGTATTTTATTGTTGTTTTCAATAGAATTTCTCACACAAAATTTTGTTTTCATTTTCTTGAAAGTCTTTAATGATTTAGCGACGAGTGTACATGCGTCGTATGCTTAAATTTTTTTTTTAATTGTTTTCTTATATTTTTATACATTTAAGTATGTATGTATATATTTTTTGTATTTTCCTTAAGAATACTTACCCAGCAAACACAAAGTCAGGCTTTTGAAATATGATGCTGCATTATACAATTTCCAACTTTAAGTTTTTGCTTGCCGAATAAAAATTATTCTTGAGTTTAATTATTTGATCGTAAAGGATTGAAGAATTACGAACAAAAACAGAAAAAACATTCTATTTTTATTTAAAAAGAGACAGTTTTATTGCTTGTTTTTAGATGAGGAGCGCAAAATTCTTTCGTTTAACTTACATTTAAAACAAAAACAAGCAAATAAATTAAACTCAAAAATAAATCTTATTCGGCAAGGATAAAATAAAAGTTGGAAAATTACAAATAGTAACTTTTATGATATTACTCATAATCGTGACAGAAACACAATCGTGTTTTATTTTGAAGGCTAAGGAAATATATATGCTTAATGCATCATCACATTTCAAAGAATTGACTTTGTGTTTGCTGGGTAGACTCTTACCTAAATCAAAGAAAATTATTCAGATTACCTATTTTGCTACTTTTGTTTGGTGTGTTTTATGTGACTTGGTCTAGTTAGTGTAATTTGCTTTGCTTCGTAGCAGGGGTGCCAGATAATTTTGATAAAAAATCAGCATAATTAAAAAAAATCGGCACTATCGGAACTTTGATTTAAAATAATCATCAACAAATCGGTAAATTAAATACAATAAAGGAAATCACGATGGGTAGTTCAAAAATACACACATTCGCACAACACAACAACACAAAATGTACGTATTTGCAATTTGTACTGAATATTTGCTCAGTTGCAAACAAATAGCATTTGACGTATTAAGCGCCATATTGTTTTTTTTTTTTTTTAAGAAAACTTATAAATTGAACATTTTCGTGGATTTTAATATAAAAAATAGAGAATTAAACTTAAATAATTAAAAATCAAAAAAATCTATTTAAATATTTGTGTAAATGGTAAACAAATGAAGATTTTTTACAGTGCTGCCAGAAGTTTCTTGTGTTGTCAGAATAATTTTAAAGAAAAATAACACACTTGCACAAAAAATAAAAGTGGTTTGCTCGCGATCTATCATTATATGCACTGAAAAACTACAAATTGCAAATTTGCATAATGAGCATTGTGATTACCCTTAATAAAACCTATTCTTATTAACAAAAAAGAACAATTTAGCATTAACTAATGTTTTTAACTTCTGATATTACAAAAAAATCTATCTATTTAAAATAAAAGTGACCTTAAGCTCAAATATTAATAAAGAAGAAAAATATTTAAAAAAGGTCGAAGAAATTAGAATAAATTTATTAAAAAAAATCTATCAAAAAAACGTTTTACAAATAAATTGTAGTTAAATAAAAAAAAATAGTTTTATCTAAACTTTTTTTATATTTAAGTATATTCCATAGATACATATTTGAGTTTGACATTTTTATTAAATTCTTTTTTATATCAGCATCAGCTTTTTAATATCATAATCTTAAAAAAAAAAGAATAACTTGCAATGATTAATTTTCCAGGGAACATCAAAACTTTGCTACATAAAAAAATTCTTTCTACATTTGCGGAAGAATGTGGAAGGATCAAAAATTGTAGAAAATGCACCAAATTTGCACCAAAAAGTCTGCAAATTTACTTAGGCTACTAACATTAGAATTGGTTACCTGATTTGTGTACTAACATCGTCCTCAATCTTATGAGAATAATTTTTTAATTTAAATTATATTCATTGATAGTGAATATCAATTGAGCTCACCTTTATTATTTGTAAGTTTTTATCTATCCATGTTCAAATACAAATACAAAGTGTTTTATATTTTCCTTATAGAAAAAGAAATGTTAACTGAATTGCTTTAGGTTAGAAATTTATTTATTTTTTAAATTTTGGATATAATATTGAATAAACCTAACCCTTTTTTATTTAGTAGAAGCGTTGACTTAATAACAGTTGTCTCTTTTCAATGTGATAAGTATTACAGGCCCAAAATTAGTAAAATTTTTATCAAACAAACAAAAAGTAGTCGTCTTTTAAGTGTTTAACAAAAAATTGTAATTTTTGGAGTTAAAATAGTCAAATCGGCACTTTGATAATTTAGAGGCAAAAAATCGGCAAATATGGCAGGCCTGTTTCGTTCTTGTGTGAAGTTTGATTCCGTACTCTTTACACTTCGTATTTGGTAGTTTGTAACACACTAATTGAAATCCATTTGCTTTTGTATGTTTATATTTTGTTTGTGCTTTACGCAATTTGCACAATATAGTATTTGATTCGTTAGTAAAAAGTAATCGACAATTAGTTTTTAAAGAACAAACGAATGTCTTGAAACGGCATTCAGGGGTTTACTGCACATTTCAATGTTTTTACTAATTATGACTCTCACTGCCATCTTTGTGTGTATTAATACTCTATCACACGGTTTTAGAAAGTTTCTGCATTTTCGAGAGCTTTTTAGTTAAACTTAATGATCCCTATTCTGCGTTTCGATTCGGATCGAAATGTTCTCCGTTTTTGGCAACTTTGGTATTCTGTGCCCATGTTCTGTAACTCCCACGTTGAGAAACCTTTCGATTGAAATGTGAGAACTGAAACAAAAATACCATAAATTGAAACAAACATGTTTTTCTCACTAAACTATTACTGTAACATTTTTGGTGTGTAATAGCTGTAACGTAAGGAAATTACGCGCCAAAAATGTATAAAAAAACCACATTTGACATTTGCTCAAGTTTGTCGCGGTTTTAATGAGCAGACAACAGCAAAAATATTCTGGACAAAGTTCATAGAATTATGCAAGCAGTCGCCGGAATTATGACGCAAATTTTTTTTCGCTTATAAATGTAAAATACAAATTTACTTGTATAGTGTGTGTCACGAAGCGCCAGACTTGGGCACTGAAGCTCCAGGTAAACGATACTAAGTACTAACCTTATACAGAGGTTGGATTATAAAATTCAATACTTTTCACAATATTATCTTTAAAGTTTTAAAACTACATCCAATATAACCAGTCTGTATAAATTAGCGTTTTTTTTTGTATAGAATTAGCCGCGGCTTTAAGCTCAGCCTTAGTACAATTTTGATACAGACTCCTCATTAACAACTCTTAAAATAAGCCATAATTATAATTAACATACTGACGATAAGAATGTTTCAAAACTTTATCCCATGGTATAATCATCTACAGGGTACGCTCCGAGCGCCCGCGGGATATTTAACATTTCCCATTACAAAACAACAATAAAAAGCCACCGAATGTAAAACGATATATTTCAGTTTGTTATTCCGTTTGTAATATTTTAAATCTTAGACACTTTAAAGTATTCTGGGGAGCGAAATTGGTTTAAGGATGTCTGTCTGTTGAAATGAGGTTTCCGAAGACCCCAGATACGATGGGAACTTTGTAGTTATATATCTGTGGCAATAAATAATTATGGCTTAAGTTGACTTAAGTGCTTTTTAATTTTATTACTATTCTTATTATCTTCTTCAAGATCTATAACGCAGCTAAATTTCAAGTATAAAATGTAATTATTAATATAACTTAAACAATACAACACGCAACTCATTTTAGACAAAACCCTTAATATCTTAAAACGCGAAATTTCGAATAAAGCCATTATTATAATAACCACAAATATGTATTTCAAATATCGAAGAAAACATATCTGTTTATTGATAGAAAGTGTATTTTGATAGTTTTTTGGCCTTTCAGATACAGAAAACTCCCATTCCGTTCATGAAAACAAAAATGGTTCCATTCCGAAAAATGTTTTCCTAATTTTCTGAAGCACTGGAATGAATTTCGTTTCCGAACGGAATTTTACTCTGTGAAATGGCTGATAGTCCAGAATTGATTGCTTTGAAATTATCGGTCAACAAAAGGCTGAGATATGAGCATAAAACCACGAGTACCTCTTATTTTACCCAATAATCCCTAGTTATTGTTGTCGTTGTTGTTTCTTATGTTATTTTTATGTGTGTTTGATAACGGCAGGTGCCAAATTAGTTTCCAAATTACGTATAAGCATCTTGGTAATCAATAAACAACATCCCTCAAAGTGTAGGCGGCATCGGAGAAGGTACAAACTTGATTTATTTATATCTGAAGAACTGTATTTATATAACTTTTTGTTATTATCGCACCATGGCGAATGGTACATAAGATTCGGCATAGCCGAATATAGCACTCTTACTTGTTGTATTGTACATTTGTTGTAGCCTCGAGCGTACCTGTTGTATGATTAGACCATGCCTTATCCTTTATAGTTTTTTTTTAATATTGAGAGAACTAGTTTTGAATGTAGTGTGCCCTCTCTCTGCTCCATCCAACTCAGTTAAAAGACCAAATAAACGAAACAAACAGTATGACAACAACAGTAACAAGATGTTTGTGTGAATATTTTTTTTTTTATCTTTTGCTTGCGTTAAAAGCAATATGAGTTATGCAAAAGATGAAATTGCAAAATCTATCTTCTTCGATGTATATAAAAATGAAAAATGTTTGTTTGTTTGTTGGCTTATAGACTCCTAAACTACTGAACCGATTATCCTGAAATTTGTACAGTGACATCACGTGAGCTCTAAAAATAAAATAGGCTACTTATTTCTTCGATAGGGGATTTGGTACCCCCATTGGATGCCAATATTAAATATCGCATATCTTATGAGCCATTTGTCGAACTTTTGGTTGGAGGATCTTCTGAGCCCCAAAATTGAAATAAAATAGCAGCGGAGGAAGTGGTTCCCCCCATAGGACGCCAATGTTTAATATCGCATATCTTAAGAACTGTTATAGTGAGAATGATCAAACTTAGTAGAAGTCACTCTTATGGTATACTATACTTTTGAAAATTAAAGAAAAGCGTGTATGCGCAAGGGGGAAATACCTCCCATAGGATGCATGTATTAAATATCTCTCAACTGAAGAACTATTAAAGGGAGAGTCTTCAAACGTTGTTAAAGCAGTGTAGCGAAGCGGAACGGGTTAAGCTAGTATATTATAAATTGATCTTTTGCACAATAAGGCTAAAAAAAATTTACTGCAGTCTCTGAAAACTGCTTCCCTGGGAAAATATCTTAAGGAACTTGAAATTAGATGCAAAAAATATTCGTGGAACATTTAAACCCTTAAAAAAGCCGTTTTAGTATAATTTTGCCATACGATTCTACTGAAGTCATCGGAAACAATTTTTTAGCTCAGAAGTACATTTAATATATTTTTTTTGACTTATACCAAACGCCTTTTCAAAAACTTTAAAAACTTTAGGGGCCCATATTCCTGGAGCCCGAGCTAACTTTTCAAAACGCTTTGGCAGATTTGCTCTACTAGTAGTTTACTTTCATTTCGCGTTGCAAGTGTTGAGGCTGGCGGCGATGACCCGAATTTTGTTGCACAGTGAAGTAGACAAAATAGCGCGATAATTTTACAGCGGTTACATGTCGATTTTTTCCAAAAAGTGAAAAAATATAAATTTTGCGTTAACACTTCGTTTTTTAATAGCAGAAGACTGGAAATATCGAAATATGGAGGAATTGCTGAGCTAAATGCGATTCCAAAACAATTAAAAAAGATAGTAACTGATAGTTTACATCATCAAATCTATTGCCTTCTATCACCTTGCCAACATGATTTCAGGAAATCACATTCCGCTGTTACTTACATTTTGCAATTAAAAACTAATGAAAATGAAATGTTAAATAATAACAAACAGATGGAATCTACACGGATCCTAGTAAAGCGTATTTTACTTAACAAGTTACGCAGTACGCTCTTTTCTTTTAGGCAGAATCCAAAATGTCAAATTTAAGAATGCTAAATTACAACTTATCGACGTTATCTTTGGTGTGCCTCAAGGAAGTCTCTGCCATCTGTTGCTCAGCATTCTTACATACTCATATGAGCTGGTGATGTTTTAATTTTAATTCTTTTAGCAGTATTGCTGGGTCAATCTTCTTTGCTGTTATTATAACTTATTGGATTTAAATAAAAAAAAATTTAAACACATGTCATTTTTCGCTTATTTAAAAAGTTAATAAAGTTCACAATATAGTAGAACGCGGTTTTCTTTTCTGTGATCACATTTCATTGATGGTTAATAAAACTAATGAAGTTCTTGATCTTATGAAACGTTTGTCGAAAAGACATTCTAATCGATACTTCACTAAACACCTATGGTATACGTCTCTAGTACGCCCTATCCTTGAATACGGATCAATACATGCATCAACAGCATTGAATCTGTACAGAAACAGTTCCTCTTATTTTATTTAAAAGTTATTGGATGGAATTCGCTTGTCCTACCTTCAGACGAAAGCAGACTTGGTCTTATTACGTGACCGACGTTAATAAGCCCTTGAACAATGCTTAGTATCTCGTTTTTAATGGATCTTATACACTGAAAAAACAAATCAATCCATCCGGACTTAGATCAAGCCGAAGCGGTGTAAATTGTACTGTAAATACGGATTTACTTTAATAAAGCACAGAACGCTTGATTCGAGTACGGATTACTTAACTTATCTATATTTAATCCTGAATTCGTACTTAAAACAATCCGAAAACAGAATTGACTTAACTAAAAGTGAGATAAAATTACTCTCAAACTGTGCTTGGTTTAAGAATTTCTAAGACGGTTTAATCTCGATTCGTACTTGAAATAATCCGAAAGTAAGACTAGATTGATTCTAACCTAAGCACTTGCCCCACAGAACCAGAGAGAATACAATTATTTTACTTACACACTTTTTTTGTATTCCGTCCATAGTTAACAGAAAAATTCTCAATTAAAAGACACCAGCAGCATGCCCATTATGGTTTCTGTTATCATTCTACTTTAAAAATTTTATGTATTTAAAAAAATAATTAAAAAAAAGAATGTGGGAATTATTGCTTCTTATTTTACTTTTAAAACAAAAATAATCTATCAGGGGTGTGCTGGAAATCGTAAACGTAAAACGCCAGAAGTTGGAAGTTGTTTTTAATACACTTTTAATCTAACTTTTATAATTTTTGTTATAAAATTCTGTTTAACAGAGAAATATTTTAAATTCTTGCGTTTTACGTTTCCGATTTCCAGCGCAACCCTGTACATTTTTCTTCCTCTAGTATTGTTGTTGGTTTGCCTACTTAGTGACCAAAAATGGCTAAATTTACGGAAAAAAATGACTAAAACTTGGCTAAAAAATGGCTAAAAGCTTTTTTAAATAAAAACACATTAAAATTCAATAACAAAACAGAAATAATTCATTTAAAGTTGTTTACGATAAAATTGTGAGTTAAGATCAATTTGTTAAATAAGAATAAACGTAAATTAATATTAAAATAAATAAATATTAAAAAATTAAATCATTGAAAAATTCGATGTCGTTATTGTTCATCTCATAGGAATCACTCATTAGTTTCAAATAATCATAAGCTTTAAATAATTTGAAGGTAAATCATAATCACGACAACATATACCCAACCCTTTGAGTCCAGATCTACAATAAAAAAACAAGTAAGAAAGTATAGTCGGTTAAACCCGACTTTATGATACTCTACACCACATTAGAACCCTTTGTAGCAAATTTTATCAAATAATCTCTAAATTGCGACCTGTACTATGCGCACAAGGCTTACATGGACAGCCAACCAGCCGGACAAACATCGTTAATTCGACTCAGAAAGTGATTCTGAGTCAATCGGTATACCTAAAGGTGGGCTAAGGACCAATATTTTAAGGTGTTACAGACATCAGCACAAACGCATAGTACCCTCTCCACTATTGTGGTGGTGGTATAAATATTTTATTGTTATGGTAAAAATATTTATCTAATTGATAAAATCGAATTAACGGTTGCTTAATGTAACCTATTTCTCAAATTACTTTTAACGATGTTTACTTGGCTAAACACCCTCTCTACTTCAGCATTAGACCATGAAAGTGAGAGCAACTTTTTAGTCAATTCTGAAATTTCTAAAACAATTTTGTTACCGCCTGCATCCCTTTATTGAAATACTTGCAACCAGAAAGAAACAGCGATGTTTGTGTTGATCCATTTTATAAATTTAATAGTGGAATACTGTTCCTTTATTTTGAAAGATATTTCAGCATCAAAGTTTTTGGCGATTTTCAACATTTGTAAAAGATGTGATTTAAATTAAATGCGTTTTAATTGTTCAAAATGTTTACTTTACTTTTATAAATTTTTATAATAAAATAAAAATGATTCTTTTAAAAGAAAAACGGCAAAAAAAAATTTTATGGGTGAAAAATGGCAAAATCTAGCCACTAAATGGCTAAATTGGCAACACTGCCTACAACATACTTTTATTAACACACGCGTAAGCATGCATATTGGTTTTCGAAATTTATCCCATTTTGGATTGTTTTAAGTACCTACTTTCAAGTGTTATCCGTACTTAAAGTTTTGATTACGACTCGTACTAAAGTAAGAAAAAAACTGAGAATTAGAACGAGTTTTTTCTTTCTGTGTACGTGGTGAAGTAAACATCCCTTAAATATTATTTTCATTTATAAATTAAAATTGTTTTAAATAATTTAATTAAATAATTTATTAAACCATTTAAGCAAAAATGTAATATTTTTATACCCTCCACCACAATTAGTTGTGAAGAGGGTATATTAAGTTTGTCATTCCGTGTGAAACTTTTCTATTATTCATCTCAGACCCCATAAAGTATATATATTCTGGGTCCTTGAGTAATTCTAAGCCGATTTAGCCATGTCCGTCTGTCTGGCCGTCTGTTGAAAACACGCTCACTTTCAAACAACTTAAAAGAAATGAACAAACTTGGTGCCAAATTGCTTGTAGTTATCCTAAGCAGTTTGGGATTGAAATCCAGCAAAATCGGTTTAGTAGGACCAGAGCTATGAATCAAAATGTGTAACCACCACCTAAAAAATATGATAATTTTGATACAAAAACTAACATAAATGGTGGAATAATGCACAGAATGGTATAAGATTTATTCGACTGTAAATCACGCTGTAAAATTTCATGAAGATCGGTCTATAATTTACCCTAGGCCCCATATAAGCTCTACTCCCGGAAAACAGTATAGTACGCCTAAACCCCTAATTAACAATGCAATTATAACAAATTTTGGCACGTCTCAGTTTAATAGAACTATAAATGACACTGTAAAGTTTCGTGAAGATCGGTCTATAATTTACCCTAGGCCCCCTATAAACCCTACTTCCGGAAAACAGTTTAGTACCCCTAAATCCGTAAAACATAATGCTATCACAACAAAATTTGGTACATCAAGGTATTATTATAAGACCAGAAATAAGACTGTGGAATTTCGTGAAGATCGGTCCATAATTTACCATAGGCCCCATATAAAGCCCGCCCTGGTAAAATATTTAAATACGCCTTACACCGTAGCAGATATAGATATTGCGTTAAAATTTCTTCCAGCTTAGCTTCATATGGCCAGAAAAAGTTGTATGCAATTTTGTGATATACGGTCCGTAATTTACCTTAGATCCCAGTTTAGCAGCCTTCTGAAATGCACTGCAAACGCTTAAACTAATTGCACAGCTGTATTGAAATTTATGTTTTTTAATACAAGAAATCACTCTGCAGAATTTCAGATGACTGGTTCATAGCTTACCATGGCTTCAAGTTGCCTTCCTGAAAATCATTTAGGTTCGGCTTAAACTGTTTTAAATCATGATATTTAACTCAAGCTAGTTACAATTGCTAAAAAAAGGCATTTAACTTTCTGATTGTTGGCCAATAATTAAATATAGGTTTAAAGAAATACACATCATACAGATATTACTCCTAAAACATTCGAACCGTCGGTGGAGGGTATCAAAGATTCGGCACAGCCGAATATAGCACTCTAACTTGTTTACCGTACAATTCTTAAAAGCCTTCCCTTTAAATCGGTGTCGAGTATGCTAAAAAAAGTGTTTTTCGCCATCAGAAAATTGTTCAATTTATTTTTTCAATTTTATTCACATTTTGTTTGACGATGTTTGATCTAAGATTATAACAAATAAGCGGGTTAAGAAAAAACAAAATTAAAAAAAAAAAAAAAAAAAACAAATTGCTTTGTTGTTTCGCAAGAAAATCAAAATAAAGCAACATGTCAAAAAATTCTTTGATAATAAATCTGCAAGTGCGCGAACATTAAAAGCTGAACTGGCAAGTTTCTTTATTTTGATTTCTTTCGAAATCAACAAAGCAATTTTTTTTTTGTTAATCTGGTGTTATCTTAACCCTCTTACAACTACATTTAATGTTGGGACAATTCCAACCAATTGAAGTGGGGAAAGTAAGAAAAGATAAACTCACTGCTTATTGTTGGTATTTTGTTTAAGCTTTGATATCGTTGCAAAATATCAATTTATAGTAATTAAAAAATATTTTCTTTAATTCGTGCTTAAAATTTTAATTTTAATTGAATCCTTTTGTACTGGTAGTCGTCTCAATTAGTTTGTTTTTATTTTAAATTTACTTTCAGATATTACGAAACTGGGTCAATTAAACCACGTGCCATTGGTGGTTCAAAACCACGTGTCGCCACGACACCAGTTGTACAAAAAATAGCCGATTATAAACGAGAATGTCCTAGTATTTTTGCGTGGGAAATACGAGATCGGTTGCTGTCGGAGCAAGTATGCAATAGTGATAATATACCCAGTGTGAGTACGAACATTTTTTAACATTTTTATAGAAATTCATTAAGTTGTAATATATCAATCGAAAATAAATCACATTGTGCCACAAATAGGGGCCAAAATGTATCTATTAAAGCAATTTGGATTCAGCTAAAATAAAAAAAACAATTGAATTGGATTCTTCAAAAAACCCTTCATTATTAAACATCTTTTAAAAACAGCATTTGCAACAAACTGGATATCACGGTTGCCAGATGTGACGAAAATGGATTATTGACGATATGACGATTTATGTCCGAAATTTGTCGATTGTTTATTTGACAAATTTTGTTCTAATTTACAAAAGATTTTATTATTATTTGCAATGTGCTATTAACAGGGCTGTGGATTCCAATAGCTGAAATATTTTAAGTCCGACTCCAACTCCGACTCTGACTTCAACTCCGACTCCTACTCGTACATTGATGCTAAATGTATATGAGTCAGGTCCTTATCTGACTTTAAACTCTTTTTTTTTTTATTACAGTACCTGTAAAAGAAAATTATTCTGTAAAAATTTCAAATCGATATTTTTGAAGAATTTTTATTTTGGAAAATATTAGAACATTTTTTAAATTTTTTATGCCGAAAAATGTCTGAGTCGCGAGTTTTTGTGGGTACTTCGATTCCACTACGAAAAGCTCAACACCGACTCCACAGCCCTGGTTATTAGCTCATTGGACACTTCCATCGTTTAACAGTAATATTCATGTTTCAGCAGTTATATTGGCGCAACGAATATTTTTAGATTTCTGGTAGTCGATTAATTTTTTAACCATTTTTTTAAAGCGTTGAAACAGGATTTTCGTCTTGAGAAGAGCGTGTTCAATACCTCTCGGCTTTAGTTCCACCTTTTTTCTATTTTTTTGTTTTAGTCTTTTTGGTAAAGTTTTAGATGTGTTACTCCAATCATTATAAATCGTTATACTGAATTCTAAAACTTTTTTAGGCTTTCCGGATGTATGACATCGTTAACTATAACAACAAGAAAAATTCATCTGCTAAAAAAAAGCAAGAGTTCCGCAAATTTATTCCTATAGAACAGTGATAACCACTCCATAGGCTCGCGAGTAAGTCAATAATCGTAGTTTTCACACAGACACGGTCGGCAATTCACATGTATACAACAACTTTGTTCGTTTCAAAACATCAGGCTATCATCAGTCCCTGCGACCGCACCCAAGTACATAATATCTTGGTTATCACTGCTATAGAATAATAATTTTCTTAATAAACCTTCAGAAGAATAAATTCTCAAAAGGTTCAAATTTATTTAAATATACACCCTTATTTTAAAAATACTTCTCCACGCAAGGTGAAGGGACTTACAAAAGAGCCTCCTCCATCTTTAGAAAAAAGAATTTGATTAATGTTTCCCTAATTCCCTTTAAAAATTATATTCTTTGGAAATGTTTAACAAATGTTTAACAGAGAATTAGATTTTATTAAAAAAAAAAAAACAATGCATAAACAAGTAACAGCACTATATTCGGCTACAGTTGCAATGTTTTATGTGTTTAATTCCGCGAAGCTCAACGCTTCTTTGCAGGAAAGAAACCAGAGTCTCTGGCGGGAATCGAACACGCAACGCCGCACAGTGGGAAATTTTACGAGAAGGCGGTCAAAATTCTATAACTTTTGACTGGATCGGTATATTGTTATGCGATTTTTCTTTGCTCGATAGGTGCGATGTTAGGCTTTAATTTGCGCTATAAAACGTAAAATTCGACTGATAGGAGCAAAAGTTATGGGGAGTTCAAAATGCAGTTTCATTTTTTTGTTGAGTTTCGGAGTAAAAGTTGAATATTTCAAATATGATTTTTTTATAATTTATCATTATTTCTCTTGTATTTTACAACTGATACTTATTTTTTTATTGTCGAACTTAGATCCTGTCAGAAAATGCGAATATTTGGCCCCTGTCAATTTTTTAGTCCGAATATTCACAGGGGCCAAAGGTTGGCTTTTTTGGGACGAGACGAGTTGTTATAAGGATAAAACTGAAAAGGAATATTTTGAAAAATTCCCAAATAGCATTCTTGGCTATCGATAACATTTTAGGTAATTCAACTTTTATTTTTGGTTTGAGATGTATGTGTATTTTATTTTTATATATTAATACAAATATATCGAGTCATTACCGCAAAAAAAGCTTAAGTGACAAAAACAAAATTTTACAGGAGAAGGTTTTTTTTTATTTTATTTCATAAAAATTTTATATGAATATTGTCGCTTGAGATAAAATTGTTTTTGCTATAAAATCGTAACGGTTCCTTATGTGACCATGACATTTTAGGAGATGATGCAAGAGTTGCCAATAAAGTCGTTAATAAAAAAAAACTAAAATGGAAAATGGTGTTACTTAAGCTTTTTTGGCGGTTATGGCTCGATATGTATACTTAAATCAAAAACCAATTATAATCTATGAACAATTTTAAATTAAACAATATTAGTAAAAATTTCTTCTAAATATCTTTGGGTTTCATTTTCCAGAAGTTGTTTAGCTTCTTCCTCTAATTCGATTGAGGTTGATTTCCATTTTTGTCGAATACTGGACATATATGGATCTGATGTGCACAACAAAATAGTAATAAGATCTTCATTAGTACAACATCTGGACATTTTTCTTGTGTTATGCTCGCGGAAGAATCTGTAGTCTTTGTTTCTTTTTTCTTGCGCTTCTTCAGATAGATCTCCAATTGGTAGCATATTGTGTTGAACTATTTGTTCCCCATGGTATAAAATTTTATGAACTGTGGTTGGCATATGTCTCCAAGAGTATTTTTTGTTATAAAGAATTGCTGTTTCATTTGCATACTGGCCAAATTTTTTTGCATTTATCTTTCTGCTACATGATATAACTTGTAAAATGATCTGGAATCGTTTTATTAATGCAAAATGTACTCCTGTGATAGATGCTGCAGTTTCTGGATCGGAAAAGAATCTCCTTGCAGTGTTTCCATCATTTGAATTTCCTTCTCCTTGTTTTGGCTGATCAATTATAAGGCCTAGGTGAAGGTATTTTTCTTGAATTTGCTTTTTGTTTGCTTCCTTTTTTTCCACATTTTCTTTGTTTTTTCTCACTGTTTCGCCTAACGGGCCAAATTCCAAATCATAGCCCAATTTAAGAATATGCTCCATAAAACGAATTCTGGTATGAAGAGGGGACATTCCAAATTCGTATGCTTCATTGAAACTATTGTCTTGTGATGGGGGTTGGCTTAATTGACTTGATGTCTTTTTGCATATGGTACAGCTTGACGAAGACTTTGTTTCGGTTAATGCTTGTGCAACTGTTCCATCGATCATTGTAAGGAACATTTGAAAATTAATTTCAATGCATTGGTCATCAAATTTAAATATTGCCGGTTGAAGTTCTTTAATTTGATCTTTTATTTTTCGAACTTCTTCAGTTATGACATCTTTAGTTTCCTTTTTGTAAGCAAACTTTATTGGTCTGCAATACTTTGTTGAAGAGGGAATTTCATTTTTCCATACATCCATATCTGTAACTCTACGTGTTGACGGTTCTAAGACAATATAAGTTTTTCTTAAACGTAATGGAACTAAAGATACCATGAATAAGTTAGCATCAGATGAGTTTTCTGCATTACATTGCTTGTATTGTTTCTGACCAGAGCTTCCATCACATCCCCATTTAGAAAATAAAGTGATGCTGCAATTTCTAAGTTTTTTTAAACAGTCAGCATCAAGTGTATTTAATAATCGTTCTGCAGTGTGTTCGAGAAGAGCCTGCAATTTTACTTCTGCTGAACTTGAAGTTACACTAATAGCCGTTTGTGAAGGTAAGCACTCTTTTTTGACAGAAACTAAATCTCGATGTGCTGGAAAGATTCCACAATTTTTTTCATTGGTTCGCTTTCTCAGTTCTGTATACTGATTTTTTGTCAGTTTTAAATCCAAAAATAGTGCAAATGCTTCTTCTGGAGTAAATTTCATTTCTTCAGTTGGTGTAGGCATACTTTTTAAAATCCTCTTTGTGCGTTTAGGGCTCGCTTCCACTATTTTTTCAATTATTGCAATTTTTGTTTTCTTATTTTGCGTTGGTTGAATTTGATGCAGAAATGAATCCCTTATAATACTATGAGAAATTTCTTCATTGATATTTGCAAGCTTGCGTCTTCGTGATCTTTCACTGCAATTGTCAATTTGTTTTGCGGGCCGACCCACTTTTCCAGTTTCCTTAGCGGTTATTGACAGCTTCTTAAAAATCAGATCATTTGTTAGCCATTTTTCGTTGCGTAAGTAAAACTTTTTCTTGTTTCTAGAACATTTAAGGTACCGTTTTCTTAATGTAAATGAAAAACTTTTAATTTTTATCTTATGTATTTTGATTTCTTGTTCGTTGCATAATTTAAAGAATGGATTATTCATTATGTGTAACACAAAATCTTTTTCATCTTTCTGTTGAAAATATATATCTGCGAGAACTTTATAACTGAACTTAGCCATTGTTTAAACAATAATGA
Organism: Pollenia angustigena; assembly: GCA_930367215.1. Lineage (NCBI taxonomy): Eukaryota > Metazoa > Arthropoda > Insecta > Diptera > Polleniidae > Pollenia > Pollenia angustigena. The sequence continues at coordinate 16,974,295 of OV884061.1, read as the reverse complement.
AGGTAAAACTATGAATGCATGCATTTTTATACTCTTGATAGAAGTTTTTTAAATGATCTTTTGTTACCACTTCTTTGAAACATAAAAACCCTTTTTTAAATACAAATTTATTCTTTTATTAGCATTTCTTTGAAACATAAAAAACCCCAGTTTTCACACTTTTTAAAAGGATAACATACCGGCAATAAATTAACAGGTAACATGTAGGTAATTTTCATGTAAAATATAACTGCGTGCTGGTTTTTTTACCATTTACCTGCTCCTCCATTTTTTTTAAATTAAGTTGCAATTTTCAGGTAATTAAACTATGTAGTTTATGTTACTGCTATTTACTAATGTTTAACCTTTTAACTTACTCAGAAATCTAACGTGTTAGTCTATTTATGTCGCCTATTAGTTTTGCAGCATCCGTTCACCCACAATAAGTTCATAACAATGGCAATACATTTACCTTCTCTGGACTACAAGAGAGTATAGATTTTTTTTTGACGCGTTTTGACGGGCAGGACTTATGCTCTATAAAGTAGGAAATTTCCGGGAAATTTAGACATTAAAAAAAAAAAAATAATTAAATAGTTTTAGATTTCGTAGAGTTTAATCCTTTAAACCACGTGTAGCTAATAAAATAAACTAATTCACAAAACTTATTCTGTCAAAAAATCTTAAAAAACAAAAAAAGTTATGAGCATTTCAACTTCAAAAATTGACTCAGAAATTCAAAACTATAACCAAATATTGAGAAAGTCCATTTCGGACCACCCTGTTCTCAATGAAATAGTTGAAATAGGGTTGAAATTTTTTGGCTCCCGAGGTTCACTAGTATTTACTTTCACATGAATAAAAAAAATTTAAAATCGGAGAACATAAAAAAAAATAATTTTGGCCGCCTTCTCAAAATATGAACCAGTGTGCGCCGGCGCTGATAGACTAGCTCACTACCAGCGAACTCCGATCTCCACGAAATTTTACAGTCTAATTTCTAGTTATATAAAACTGTGACAGACGAAATTGTTTTACAAAAGCATTATTTGTTTTGGTCTTAGGCGTACTAAACTGTTTTCCGAGAGTAGGCATTATAGGGGGAATATGGTAAAACATGAACCACCTTTGAATCCACATCTCTTATTCTTCTGAACCGATTTTGCTGGATTTCAATCCCAGGATTAGAAACAATTTGACACCAACATTGTTCATTTAATTTGAGTTTTTCGAAAGGGAGCGTGTATTTAACAGACGGACAGAGAGACATTGCTAAATCGACTTAGGAGTACTCAAGGAGCCAGAATATAAAGGCTGTTTTTTATAGAGTGATACAAGTTTAAATCATAATAAAACATAGTAATATATTTTTGATATCAATGAAACGGTCTTTATTGAATAGAAAATTTTGTGGCATTAATGTTTAAATATGATTTCGGCCATGTGGCCGCCACGGCTGGCGCGTAGAAGACGCAATCTGGAACACCAATTTTCAACAACTTTTAGCATTCTGACCATCATTGTTTTTGAAGCATAATGGGCCAATGACTCCGCCAGCCCATAAAGCGCACCAAGCAGTAATTTCATGAGGATGTTATGGTGTTTCGACAAAACCTTGTGGATTCTTCTTATTCCAAATGCGACAATTCTGCTTATTCAGCTACCAATTCAACCAGAAATGGGCTTCATCGGAAAATTAAATTTTGAATGGAAATTCAAAATCAATATCAATTTGTGCCTCAGCCCTTTCGCCGAATTATTTTGATCAAAAATTTCCACAGATTGCACGCGTTGCTCTGGTGTTAGTCGATTCACAAGGAAATGTCAAAGAAAACTTAACAAAAAGCAACTATCAGCTGTTAATGCTATGTTCATACCACGTTATAAACCATTCGTTTCGCTCGTTGAAACTAGTTTGCCAAACATGATGTTCATACGATTCATTCCTATTTAAATTTGAAATTTTTTTTGTGTTGTTAGTGTGATTTTTTTTAAATAGATAAAACAAAGTAAATAAAATGTAAACAAATATTATTTAACACTTTTATTGATATTATTATGTTATAATTATCACTTTATTTTATTAGACATCAATTTTTATTTTGTTTTTTTTCTTTGTTTTGCTTTTTTTTGAGAGCTAGTTCAGATAAACTAACGATAAATGTTAGTACATTTCGCAGGCTGTTTCGCAGCCTGTTTCAAAATGAAACGACCTGTTTCGCTTAAATTTTGTATGGGGAAACAAGTCGTTTCAATCATGTTTGGGGCGCGAAACAGGAATAAGAGAGTGAAACACGAATATTGCTGTCCGTGTGAACATGGTATAAATGGCTGATCAAAGAAAGCAGTGATGCCAATCCAAAATTGTATCACTCCAAAAAAAAAACACCCTTTATATCGTCATATGATTTCAAAAAAGCCATAAGTTACTAAAAATTCCAAATCGACTTTTTGATCGTTTATGGTGCTCCGTAAAAAAATACAAGTTTCTTGAAAATTGTACACTCCTTCAATTAGAAATAAAGTTTTGTATTTCTACAATAATTAGAATTGTGGTTATTTTGTTGAACTATTTATGGTTTTTAATCCAAATTTTTAATATTTTTAATTAGGCTTAAGTTCATCAAATTTATTTTCATTAAATTATTTTTATGAAGAAAGGAATTTTTTTGGATCGCAACCACTCGATCTCTTCAGATGGATTTGCCGTTTTCTATTTTTATTTATCAAAATTTGGTTTTCCTTTGTTGTGTTTTGTTTTTTTTTTTAAATTTTTTTTTTATTTAAATTTAGAATATTTTTTTTTTTTAGAGTTTTTTGCTTCTCCTGTAAAATTTGTTCAACGTAATTTAGGGCTTTTTGGAATCATATGACGATATACTTTATTGCGTCTGAGATCAAATATAAAAAAGTTGCACACGGAATTACAAACTTAGTATACCTTCATTCGCCACTTGAAGAATTAGACTTGAATAGATTCATTGAGAAATGAAATGTATAAAGAAAATTTTCTAAAATTGCGACCTGTACTTTGTTTGTGCACAAGCACAAACGGATTTTTATATCTTTTCAGAAAGTAAGGTGTTCGCACATTACCAAAACGCATAATACCCCCTCCATCTGTGGTGATGTGGGTATAAAAATATCAACATAAAATAACTTGTTTAATATTTAGTACAATGTATAGGGACGAAATTACTTAAAAAATTTCTTGCCATGAAGATTCTACTGTTTTGAACTTGAAAAGGAAATTTGGTTTAAGTGCACATTTTGAAAAAAAAAACAAATTTATCACAGACTAAATGTCATTATCCATTGAGTATATGAAAATGTTATCGAGGCTCCCAAGTGGAAGCGCAACAGCGAGACAAACTCCTGTGTTTTTAATAAACTCGTTTTTGCAATTTTGTCCTTGTTTTGTTGTTTTTTTCGTTTTCATAAGCTTAAGACTTGAAGTCATTTAATCCGGTTATTTAACTTAAAAACATCAACAATTGGGGCAAACCCAAAGACTAAATAGAATACAAAAATGTGTGCGTACTACTTACTACCTCTGGCTGGATCCCATGGGGAAAAATGTTAAGCAGAGAATACGCATGATTTGTCCTTCATTATAAGTTTTGTTTTAATAACAAAAATTAACGAAGGACCTTAGTTTACCAATACAAAAAAAAAAAACTAAACAATTTCTATCGAATATAACACCTTTTTTATGAAATTTGTAAAGGGTGTCTTAAAATTGACAAATATTTTAAAGAGCTGTGTTATCATGCCGTGATATTAAGTTGCTGTTTGGTCAGCCTCATTTTTAAAAAAGTATTATCCAATAATGCCTCATCTAGTTCAAAATTCTCATCTCTTGAAAATTCAAAATCTGTGTTAACTTTGTTAGTTTTTTCGAAACCCAAAAATGTTCAATAATCCATTTTAAAAGTCATTTTCTCCGTGTTTGGTCATACGGATTCTAATCTTAAGCTGCCAGTTGTAAAATTTGCATTTTTTGGGTTGCCGATTAAGCTTTTCTGCACAAGTGGCGATAAATTCAAATCTTGAGTTAATTTTGAGGCACCCTTTATTATAAAAATAAACGATTGAATTTATATACAAATATATAAAGAATCTTAACAAATAGACTAAAAGATAGAAATTTTGTATTTGCACAATGGGCTTATTAAGCAAAAAAATTATATAATAAAATACTGCTTGGAATCGGTAAAGAAAGCATTTTTTTATTTAAAGTTTAAGCTGTAGTCTTTTATCTAAAAAATCTAAAAATAACAGTAAGACCTATCAAAAAGCTGTCAGGGAGATCGATTATTCGACTATTTAATAAACCGGTTTTAAAAACACAAATGTAAGGAACCAACAAAAAGCATAGCCATGACTTAGAATTTTAAAAGAATATTGGATTTTTAAAAATTAATGCGAATTTATTTAAGATTTTCTGCCAATTTTATTTAAAAAAAATTTGTATTTGCTGGTACTTAAGCGTTGCTATAAGTCTGCATTTAATTGATAATTGTAATACGAAATCATCAGTAGGATGAAAGTCAAAATCATATTTTTGAAAAGTTACAAGCAAAACCCATAGCCTAGATTATTTCGAATGATTTGAAACCTTCCATGACTTTCTTTTGATTTGTTCAATCAATTTATTTTTTAGTTGTCAAAGTTTTTCTTGTGATTCAAAAAATTAATTAACAAGGTTTCGTTTAAATGTGCTAAATTACCATGTCATACTGTTGATAAATTGAAATGGGAATTTAGCACATTTAAACGAAACCTAGTTAATTAATTTTTTAGTAGTTGGTGTTTTAATAATGCTGGTAAATTGTTCCTTAACGTTAATCCCGCCGGAATGTTGAAGTTTGTAGCATGAAGATATGCTAGAACTACATACGATTTTTTTAGTGCCTTAAGGGGCATTCCGTTCTCTGCAACACAGCGGGCTAAAATTTCACAAAGATTTATTTTTGATAGCGAATTTTAGTAAAGTACAAATTGTCGCCTCTTTAGAACTCCTTGGAACGGAGTCAAGTATTATGTGGCTCAAATTTATGTCAAGCTTATGGGTTAATTTAGTGTGATTCATTAGTCGTGACGTCGAAGAACCTTTGCTACATATCATTTAGGGGTACTTCAGGCACCTTACATTGTCTTTTAATCCCGTTCGATATATCTGCAGAGAGGACATTTGTATAAAAATATATTTAATATTTAGAATACTCTCACACAAAAAACAATTTACCTATTTTTAGCTGAACCCATTTTGCAATATTTTTAATTATTTTTAGTTTTATTTTTTAACAGGAAGGCACGTTTTTTAAGCGATTTGCTTTTAAACAGTTCTTTATGTCTTTGACTTTTGTTACATCTTTAAATTTGAAAAATGGTCATTTAAAAATAAATACTAAAAAAAACCGGTCGAATAATAATCGTTCGATCTCCCTAATCTTATTTAAAATCTGTTACTGAGATCGAATCGAAAACATCTTTATTATTATCTATCTAATTGTATTTCTTGTGTAAATATGATTTTTGACGTGACGTTACCTCAAATAACATCGATTAGATTACCAGGTCCATTTCTTTAAATTACTCAACCCTATCGTGAATAAATTTTCCCTCGAAACTAGTTTCTTTTTATCCAAAACATTGTTTGAGGAAAAGCTAAAGTTTCACATTTTATTAATGTAGGCGAGATTGTGCGCTAAATTGATATCTAAGAAAATTGGTTATATCACCCGCTTTATGAAATGTATAACTATCCTGATCCTGCTAAAACGGCATGTATTCAACATTATCACCTTCAACTTGATGCACAACAAATTTATAAGGCATGTCTTTATATTTTTAAGACATACGTAACATAAAGCGCATTAAGCAGACAGTTTTTCCGGATGTAAGAGTGGAATGGAATTGAATCTGGCAAGAAAAGGTTGATAGTTCTTGATTGCCATTCAGTTGGGAGTGACCAAGGATTATTCCTTTGTTGTACAGTCAAAGAAGCTCACTGCCTCCGGTATAAACCAGCTATTCCCCGGGAAATGGCTTCCTTACAACCGCATAAAAGCTTGTTAGAGTGGAAAGGCATCGTAGTTACCTGAATGGCCTAAGAGTATCTCAGGTCAATAGGAAGAAATTCTGATACTTAGCTAAAACGGACCAGCCTGATAGTGTTAAGCAGGCAGCCCCACATTCAGGCTAGGACGGTGGGGTGCCGTCTATACGAAAAGGAAAAGGTTTCCTGATGAGCTGGTCTAAGCAACCGGCGAATTGCGCATGGAAGCTAGCTTTCCCTCAACAATAATTTCGGTGTATTTATCAAATATACGTCATACGGAAATCGTGTTAATAATAAGCTTTGTATTCCCGAAAATAACTTTGATAATATAATTGCATGTGCCCGTGCATAAAACTGAATTGGCAAATTGGTTTTTTTCGTTGTTTTCTTACGAAGACAATGGAATGAAGCGGTTTGTTTTTTAATTTTGTTTTTTCTTTCAACCCACTTAAAACTACAATTCGAGTCGGAAAGAACCCAACCAATTGTAGGGGGATGTAACAAAAGATAAACTCACTGTTTATTGTTGGTGTTTTGTTTAGGCTTTGATATTGTTACGAGTAGGACTTGGGGTGTTTATAACTCTTATTCGCTTTAGGGTTTTATTTGTTTAATATTTTTGGTTTTTCTAAAATCTTTGGGAAAGGTTTCCTGATGAGCTGGTCTAAGCAACCGGCGAAATGCGCATGGAAGCTAGCTTTCCCTCAACAATAAATTTCGGTGTATTTATCAAATATGAAAACTGGGAATTAAGCACGTCATACGGAAATCGTATTAATAATAAACTTTGTATTCCCGAAAATAACTTTGATTTTTGTTTTATAGAAATAATTTAAGTTATTCGTTTAAGCATCTGTGCTTTATAGACATTTTAGAGGCGAGTTGGAAAATATGTAGCTTACAAATATGTATTTAAATAAAAATAATAAGCAAAAGAAAAAGATAATAAGAAGTTACTTGATATCAATATTTGTACATTTCAGGTCAATAGTATTATATCAGTTCTTGGGACTGTTGCAATTTTGGCTATTTGCAAACGTTACTTTGGAGTAAGAACTGTCAAATCAGCAGTCATAAAATACAGTACTGCCATTTTAAATATTGTATAAAGTATTTTTAAAAGTCAAACTCGTGTTGTCAGGGCTAAGGAGTTTGGTTTCCCTTTTTTTTAAGACTCCCCCAATGTGCAGCCCAAGTATGTATTTCTTGTGCGTTTGTTTATATCTACATACATTCATTCATACATGAGATACGAGTTAGAGTGGCTCTATACCATTCTTGTTAAAGTTGTTATATCCGTGTGCTTGAATGCTAGTGAGTGTATGTGTATTTCTTATCTATAGCTGCTGTCATCACAGATAGCATCACTTATTTGCCGCTTCGTTGCACTTTTTAAGATTCTAAAAGTATCCAGCTGTGCTGCGGTTGAATTTGAAATACAAAAATTCAGTCAGGCAGTCAGTCAGACAACCCCTGATTTTTATTATCTCTTGAATGTTTTTATTTACTTAAGTTTCTTTTTCTTGTTGTTGTTGTTGTTGTTGTTGTTTTCGTTATTGTTTAATACTTTTTTTTCTAATTTCGTTGTATTTTTAGGAACACATACAACACTTCAAAGCCAGATTTGCTCAAAAAATTCAATTACAATGCAATTTATTTAGCTTTTTTTCATTACCTTAATAATCTGTTTATAGGTATAATTTTATTTATTTTTGTGGTTACAATTCGGCAAACATTTCCATTTATTTAATTTTTTTCTAATATTTTCCCAATTATAAACAAATTTAGCAAAAACAAAATTATAGGGTTGAGGACATTTTTAGCAAAATGAAAGTATTTAATTTGAATCAATTTAAATAAAGCAAGTAAGATTGCTACATTCGGCTATGCCGAATCTTCCGTACCCTTGACTTCGCCATGGTGCAATAAGAGCAGAAATTAATCTAAATACTGTTCTTTAGATAGCGGCACCTCCGTACAAAGCACTCTTACTTGTTTTTTTTTTATTGGTTTGTGCTGGAGCAAATCAAAAACAAATATTATTTAAGTGAAAGAGAGCGCAAACAAAACAATTGCACTCTCTCACTCATCTGCAGACCGTTGCAATCGCACATTTGAGAACAAAACAAGTGGGAGTGCTATATTGGGCTGTGCCGAATCGAATCTTTGATTCCCTCCACCGAGAGTATGAATATTTTATGCAGCAATGGTCAATGAAAGACCAATCTTCACAAAATTTAATTGTGTGTTTGATAGTCGGATGAAAATATGACGGACGTGGGGAAGTTGACGATTTGTAAGGCGCTCCCAACAAAGTTTAAATTTTTTTTTAAATTGTTAAAAATTGTGTCCCAGAGCGACTAAGAAAACGTAATCGCTGACCCTACTTTATTTTTATACCCTCCACCACAATTTGTTGTGAAGAGGGTATATTAAGTTTGTCATTCCGTGTGAAACTTTTTTATTATTCATCTCAGACCCTATAAAGTATATATATTCTGGGTCCTTGAGCAATTTTAAGTCGATTTAGCCATGTCCGTCTGTCTGTCCGTCTGTTGAAAACACGCTCACTTTCGAAAAACTCAAAAGAAATAAACAAACTTGGTGTCAAATTGCTTGTAGTTATCCTAAGCAGTTTGGGATTGAAATTCAGCAAAATCGGTTCAATAGGATCTGAGCTATGAATCAAAATGTGGAACCACCACCTAAAAAAAATTGATAATTTTGTTACAAAAACTAGCATAAATTGTGGAAAAATGCACAGAATGATATAATATTTCGCAACAGTTCATTTTATTGAACTGGAAATCACCCTGTAAAATATCTTGAAGATCCGTCCATGATTTACCCTAGGCCCCATATAAGCCCTACTCCCGGAAAACAGTATAGTAAGCCTAAAACCCTAACTAACAATGCTATCATAACAAATTTTGGTACGTCACAGTTAAATAGGACTAGAAATGAAACTGTTAAGTTTCGTGAACATCGGTCCATAATTTACCATAGACCCATATAAAACCTACTTCCAGAAAACAGTTAAGTACGCATAAATCCGTAAAAAATAATGCTATCATAACAAAATTTGGTACATCACAGTTTTATTGAACGAGAAATAATACTTTAAAATTTTGTGAAGAACGGTCCATCATTTACCATAGGCCCCATATAAACCTTACTCCCGGAAAACAGCTTAGTAAACCTAAATACGTAAAAAATAATGCTATCATAACAAAATTTGGAACATATAAATTTCGTGAAGATCAGTTCATAATTTACCCTAGGCCCCATATAAACCTTACTCCCGGAAAACAGCTTAGTACGCCTTAAAACGCAAAAAATAACGTTATCATAACAAAATTTGATACATCACAGTTTTATAGAACTAGAAATGACACTGTGAAATTTGGTGAAGATCGGTGCATAGCTTACCATAGGCCTCATATAAAGCCCACTCTGGTAAAATAATTAAATACGCGGTAAACTTTCTTCCAGTTAAGCTTCATATGGCCAGAAAAAATGTTATGCAATTTTGTGATATACGGTCCATAATTTTCCTTATATTCCATTTTAGCAGCCTTTTGAAATTTACTGCAAACGCTTAAACTAATTGCACCGCTGTATTGAAATTTATGTTTTTTAATACCAGAAATCGTTCTGCAGAATTTGGGATGATTGGTTCATAGCTTACCATGGCTTTTATATAATTTGTTCTCTTGAAAATCATTTAAGTTCATCTTAAACTGATATTCTACTCAAACTTTTTAAAATTGATTCTGATTGTCGATCAATAATTTTATATAGGTCTAAACCGCAACAAATTTTAATGCAGATGTCTGTTTTTACAAAGATTATTATAATAAATAGACATCATACAGATATTAGTCCTAAAACATTTGAAGTGTCGGTGGAGGGTATCAAAGATTCGGAACAGCCGAATATAGCACTCTAACTTTTTCATCCCTAACATTTGTTTTTATCACACACACCCGCTATCTCCATTCCTTTAGGGGACTCTTATACAGAATACACCCTCCTACGGGGGTAAAAAGTAGACCGACCTCCATTGGTTTTTTGTCCCAAACATTTTCTTAATCTAACTTGCCCCTTATCAACACCATTTAGGGCGGCTTCCATACAAAGATGGTGGTTTAATGGAATTCCTAAATTGGATCCCTGCAGTCCCTAGGCGGGTTAACTCACTTTGTTTTTTATCTCCAACGCCTGCTTCATACAAACCTACCCGCTATCGCCATCCCTTAAGGCGGAACCTGGCGAATATATACTGAAAAGCAGCTATGCTCCATTATGTAGGAGACTTTTGGACAATTTGGACCTTTTTAAAAATTACTTAGAGACACAAACATTTTTCTTGCAGTTATAACTTATAAAACTTAAACGAAGAAGTTAAAGTCATTTAAAAATTATAATTTTCGAAGAAATTTTTAATTTTTACCAAAATACTGATAAAGTCCATTTGTTATCACCCTGTTCACTGTGATATATTTTGAATAGAGCAGACATTTTTTGGCTCCCGAGATCCACTGGTATTCACTCCAAACGAGTGACATTTTCTCAAAATATGGTTCGCAGTGCAACGTATCAATGGAAAATAAACAAACACTAAAAAAACACAAAAGAAATCAGTTCACGCAACATTATTTATCTATCTCTCCGATTTTTTTTTTCTAATGTATTATTTATAAAATTCACAAGTTCTTGGGAGATGCTGTAAATAGTTTTCAAATCGATCAATGGTAATTTGGAGTTTTGCATATTTAAAGGCGTAAATCAAACAAATATCTTTCGTATTGCTTTTAATTAACAGAATATTGTTGGGCAACAATGTGCCTGTGAAATGCAAGATTGCGCCCTATTTTAGGTTAGAAAAAAATGTATCGAACCAGAAAAAAATGTGTTTAAACATGTTTGTTACATTAATTTGTTACTCGTATTTACATTGTTTAACTATTTTCACATTTTTGTTTTTTGCGGTTCGATCTGTATCACATTTTTGTTGGAAATTTTCATTGTTGTTTTTGATGTTGTTGTTATTGGTTTAACAATGGGCGTGATAAAAGGTATTCTTGTACGTATTTATGACAAACTAAACAAATAAGAAAAAAAAAATAAAGGAAAATACCTCAACGCATCATGTACGCAACACTTACTTTATTGCCTTCTTTCATTTACGTGATGTGATGTATTTTTTTTGTTATGAATTGTTGTTGTAGTTTTTATAGTCGCATATTAAGTATGTATTTTTTTCTATAATACATTCAAGTATGTTTGCTGTATACTGAGCAAAACAATTCATTCATTCAATGAAAATTCAGTTTCGGCTATGAAAACTCTTGTACAAATATGCACAATGGGTTTTGTAAGAGCATTAAAGTTAAATACGGTTTAATGCCATATGTTGTGCAATTTTCTCTATTGTTTTCTAAGTCATGGGATGTGATGGGATGGTTGTATTTCAATAACCAAAAGAATGAATGAGCATGGGATGTTTAATAGATGAAAAAAAACCAAATCAGGGGGGTTGATTTTGTTACTAAACTTACTGGTCTATAGATTCGTGTTTGTGTGTGTTTTATTTTTTATTTTTAAAGATTCTGATATTCCTAATGAAAATTAAACAACTAATTTGTGAAATTTTATTATTTGTTAGACTTAATTAAACTTGTACACTCGTTCGTTTATTTGTTCTCGTCCTTTTTCAACTCAGAAAAAATATGTACATATTTACTTTTATAAGGGTTTTTCCATTTTTAGAGAAGGAAATGCATAAAAATAAAAAATTAACATGCACACACTGATATAAAATCATCATAACTTTTTCAATCAAAAAGTGATCTTTAACTTTTTTTACAAAATATATTTATTGAATCTTCATTTATTGAAATATGAACTAACAATAATTTATCATATCTTATTCTTATTCTGAAGTTTATGTCCTGGCAAAGTTCTCCTAATCAAGATTCCCGTTCACATATGAAGGTGCTTAGAGCTCTTCTGATCGGATAAGTGCTGCAGTGTCGCTTCTTCTTAAGCAAATGTGGCCGCATCATATGTTTATTTCTAATATTTATTAAAGATGTCAAAACACATTTTACATTTTGCTTGAGTTAATTGCTAATTGAGTTGCTAAATTGTGTATGTGTGAACAGAAAAATAATTTTGTCAATAAACCGAATATTAACTCAGTAAAAAATGCATATCTGAGCACCACACAAAAAAAAAATAATAATTGATTTCAATTAAAAAATGTGTGATATTAATTAAAATATTAATTAAATTTGCACCAGTTAACAAATTAATAGTATCAATTAAACCAGTTAATAGTATTAATTTAACGTTCAATTTACTTGATTAAACGTTTAATTCACTTGATTAAATTTTTATTTAAAACTGATTTTATTTTTGATTAATGCTTTAATTGGTGAACAATTTTGGAGAATTTTTTCTGTGCATATAACGAAGAATAAATGTTTCTTTTGTTATTGTTACTGTTAATAACGGGGCTATTTTTTACAGGTCAGTAAGCTCTTGCTGTAAGGAGGAAGAAAATATAAATGTGTTTGTTTGATTGTGCTGTGCTAAAATTAAAAAAAGCACCTACAAAGTTATTAAAACTATAAAAAATTTCGTAACAAAAACTATTTTAAGCCAAATTTACTTTTTTTTCTTTTAAGTAGGAAAGTTTATTTAGCGATGTCTGTGCACGCAGAGAAAAAACCTTTTTCAATATGGTTACCCCCAACAAAACTAGTGTGATTAATTCAACCATATTATTGTGATCGTCAGTCATATTATAGTTAAATTATTCCTTCATCAGTTAGCCACACAAAGATTATGGTTGCCTCTGAACATGTTATGGGTAAATACGACCATAATTTTTTAACTTCTAATAATAATTTTGTGGTTTTAGGTCAACCATAGTAAATTCCTTTTTTCCCAAGAGCAACACGCTTTGGTTGAGAAGCAACCATGCTATTGTAAGTGTTAGACATATTTTTGTTATTATTAACCAAAACATGTTAGGAGGAAACCATGTTGTGGATTCTTGACGGAGGACTAACTTTTTTTTTAATTCCCTAAGCTAATCCCGCGAAGCTCTACACTTGTCTGCAGGAAAGAAACCAGAGTCTCTGGCGATAATCGAACCCGAAACCCCGACGCTGAAAGACTAGCTCACTACCAACTAGCCTACCGGGACACTCGTTAATCATAATATGGTTGTCTGTCTGGTTAAATTAACCATAGAATATGTGTTGGTTGATATGGGGCTTCCGAAATTCATGGATATGACTGCAAGTATGTTGTTATATGTTTATTTATGTTTCAAACAGTTCGAAAAGGTTGCTATAAAAAAACGCTATTTCGGTTCATAAATGAAAAAAGGCTTCTTGCACGAATACGATTGATAGAGACAACAAAAATGAGTCGAATTGGTACTGGTCTTGTTTATGAATGTATGTTGCGAATTTTATGGACCTTGCAAATTGAAAGTTCCCTAAATTGCCCTAAAAAATGGCTTGCTAAAATAAAGAAAATGCTAACTAAGTATGTCAGGAACTAAATTGTATATAAAAATAGTTTTAGTCGGGTTTTTTTTGTTTTAAATTTTGGCAGGCCTTTTAAAAGTCTTCCTTTTCATTCTAAATAGAATCTCTTTTATTCTTTTCCAGTAGTTAAAATTATAATAGGCGGGAATATAACATTTTTTTTTTCTTTTTGCCTTTTGGTTAATTTGTTCTTTTGTGGTAACTAGAGGCTGGAATTTTTAAATTTCGTTTGTTGAATAGAATGCTGACATACAATGTGTGTGTGTGTGTGTCTGTGTTTTGGGCAGGTTTATTCGGTTGGCTGGGATAATACAATTAATTTCCTTGTAAAACATGTTATTAACTTGATAAAACCCAACAAATGTACCTCTTAAAGTGAGTTGAAATAGAAAAAAGGAATTGAAGTAAAAGACAAGTGGCAAGAGGCAGAACCGGCATTTTGTTAAAAAAAAGTACGGAAAGAATAAAAAAAAAATGTTTTAATTATACAAGAAATTTTATAAAAGAGATGAAAGTAGTTTGATATAATTTGTTTTACGCTAAATTCAAAAAAAAAATATTTATGAATTTCTTGCAAAATTACTTTTGTTTTTTTTTTTTTTTGAAAAAATTAGTTTGTTGAAAATTATAATCTTTTTCAAAATGTCAAATAACAAAAAAAGAAAAATCGTGATTCAAATGTCACTTGCAGTAGTATCGACTCAAATAAAAAGCCAAGTATCGGTCACACACTTTTTCATCACAAAGATCAGAGCACAAGCGGTGTTTGTTAAGTACTTTTTTCATAAAATCAAACGAAATGACGAACAAAAACTGGAGTTCGAATGTAATTCATTTGGCCACATAAGTGATGTGGATAAGTGGGAGGTATCTTACTCGTACGTCGTCATTAATCATTTACATATAAATTGTCACTTTTATGTATTAATAACACAATGTTTAACACACTCGTCGGCACGTGGCACAGCGTGTTGAACGTAGAAACAACAAAAACGATTGAAATTTTTACAATTGCTATGATCGTCATCATCATCATCATCCTCATCATTACAATACTTCAGTAGAAGGCCCCTTAATAGCTACAAAAAATATGTGAAAAAATAACAAAAATAATTTACTTCAAAGAACATCAAAGAAATGAAATGATTTTCTTTGTTTGTGAAAATTTCAGATAAATGGCAAGACAGACGGACGGACGGACGGGTGTACCAAATATGTATATAAGAATGGTCGGTCGTTTGTTAATTTGCTTCGACCAAAAACATACACTTGGATATAATTACAACAACCCACAAAATTTAACAAGTATTTTCATGTAATTATGTATGTATGTACATGGGTATATTAATCAAACCGAAGCCGAAACCCTCCATCCCTGCACTTACAAGCAAATTCCAAAAATTTGTTTGTTTTATGTTTTAACAAGATTGTTTGCAATTGAAAATTCTTATTTATTTAATAGGTTTTATGAACAATAGTTCATTATTTTATTATAATTACATCAATATAATTTTAAATTACATTAAATTTATTTTTAACAAATTCAGCCGTTGCTTAAAAAAATAACTACAGGGTTTTCCATACTTTCATGTAACGTGGGAATTTTTTAATCGGTAAAGAAAACCACTAAATTAAAGAAACCCCAATTTTAAAACTAAAAAAATCAATATATAATACGAGATACGAAAAGCGAGAGAGTTAAATTTTTGCAATTTCGCCAAAAAACAAATTTCGATTAAAACCGCCCGCCCACACCAACAAAGACTATTATTTAAAGCAAACAAGAACATGTAAACAGGCCAGTCTGACCATATGGCAGCTTATACAACTTGCTAGTAAATAGATTTTGTGTTAACTTTAGGCAATTTTGAACTTTTCATAACAAATTTTTTTAGGGAAGTGAAATGATAAATAGGAATCATTTGCTGCGAGAATTCCTTTCGATATTTTCCCAGATACACAGAAAAAAGTAAAAAACGGTTTTGATCATCATAATAATTGAAACAAGCAAAAAATTGTTTAAATTTGCACCTATCACCGAAATGATTATACCAATTACTCAAACTTGCAAAAATTGCGAAACAAGGATTTTTTTTCCAATTAAAAAGTTTTTACATTTTAATTACAAAAATAATTGAAACAATTATTAATATTAAACAATATTTTAATTGAATGAATTAACAAATTAATTGAAAAAAAACAATATTTAAATGAATGAATTACTAACGTAATTGGTAACAATGCAGAAAATTAATTATTTTAATAATTGTATTGATTAAAACAGTGATTGCATTAAATTGATTAAATTTTTAATTGAATAACTTAAACAGTGTATTTGAAATACAATCTTTATTCAATTACGCAAATTATTCAATCAAACAAATAGTAACAATTAACAATTAAATAAGTTTGTTAAATCAATTCAGTTGATGGTTAAATGAAGCAAAATAATTATATTTAAAATATATGTTTTATTTAAATATGGTTTAAAAATAACTTGTTTTATTTGTTTAATTGTAATAGCTCATGCTTAATTGTACAAATTTTGGAAGATTTTTTTGACAAAGGAATTTCATACATACAACTTTGTATAAAATTGTAGAATAACTCTGATTCTTCAGGGTATTCAAGATTGAGAACAAATAACTGTTTTTGTTGTGTAATTTGGCTGTACTTTTTTCACCTATTCACTTTAAACGCACAACATGAAATGACGCCAAAAATAATTCAAGAACTAACAAACAAAGCAAATAAACACCAAATTTCGATTGCGACCATAACCACCGTCAACAATGTGGTCAGCCACAAGGCGATTTTTTATTTTACGCATAAATATGCACATCATTATTGACATTGTTGGTGTTCATAATTGTAATTCGTCTATAGCAAATTTCAGTTCATTTTTTACTTGTTGATAGTTTTTTTTTTTACACGCGACGCTTACTGTGTGTTTGTACATGTAAGGGCAAAGACAATAAATTTATAAAGATGTTGGTTGCACTTGTAACATTTTGCGCAAACTGTTGATGAGGGAGGAAAGCAACAAAGTGTTCAATTCAAACAACCGAGTTGATTGATTCAATTAAACTTATAATTAAAATTAAGCTTAAAATCAAGTAAAATTTTAATTGAAAAAAAATATTTTTTTTTAATTCAATCAATTAAGAACGTAATCAAATTTATTTTAAAATTCAAAAATCAAAAAATTTTTTACATTTTAATTACAAAAATAATTGAAAAAATTATTAATATTAAACAACGTAATTGATTACAATACAGAAAATTAATTATTTTAATAATTGTATTGATTAAAACAGTGATTGCATTTTTGCATTAAATCGATTAAATTTGTAATTGAATAAATTAAACAGTGTATTTGAAACACAATCTAAATTCAATTACGCAAATTATTGAATCAAACAAATTGTTAATTGAATAAGTTTGTTAAATCAATTCAGTTGATGGTTAAATAAAGCAAAATAATAATATTTAAAATATGTGTTTTATTTAAATATGGTTTAAAAATAACTTGTTTTATTTGTTAAATTGTAATAGCTCGTGCTTAATTGTACAAATTTTGGAAGATTTTTTTGACAGAGGAATTTCATACATACAACTTTGTATAAAATTGTAGAATAACTCTGATTCTTCAGGGTATTCAAGATTGAGAACAAATAACTGTTTTTGTTGTGTAATTTGGCTGTACTTTTTTCACCTATTCACTTTAAACGCACAACATGAAATGACGCCAAAAATAATTCAAGAATTAACAAACAAAGAAAATAAACACCAAATTTCGATTGCGACCATAACCACCGTCAACACTGTGGTAAGCCACAAGGCGATTTTTATTTTACGCATAATATACATATGTATGTAGGCTCATTATTGACATTGTTGGTGGTCATAATTGTAATTCGTCTATAACAAATTTCAGTTAATTTTTTACTTGTTGATAGTTTTTTTTTGCACGCGACGCTTACTGTTCTTTTTGATGACAAAAACATGTGTGTATGTACATGTAAGGGCAAAGACAATAAATTTATAAAGATGTTGGTTGCACTTGCAACATTTTTCGCAAACTGTTGATGAGGGAGGAAAGCATCAAGGAGAAAGCAGCAAAGTGTTCAATTCAAACAACCGAGTTGATTGATTCAATTAAACTTATAATTAAAATTAAGCTTAAAATCAAGTAAAATTTTTATTGAAAAAAAATATTTTTTTTTAATTCAATCAATTAAGAACGTAATCAAATTTATTTTAAAATTCAAAAATCACTATTAATTGAAAAAAAAACTGCCAATAATTTTTTCTGTGTACCAGCAGCTTTACGAGATTGATTTGTTCGTATTCGTCAGTGAAAGTTAATTTATTCGAAAATAAGTCGAAAACTTCGGAAAAACATTTTTATTGGGACTGACTTGGACTGATATACAGGGTTGTGCTGGAAATCGAAAACGTTAAACGCAACAGTTTTCTAATGCGATTTTTGTAATAATAGAATTTTATGTCAAATATTATACAAATATTTCTCTATTAAACAGAATTTTATAACAAAAATTATAAAAATTAGATTAAAAGTGTATTAAAATTCAAAATTCTTGCGTTTTCGATTTCAAGCACACTCCTGATAAATACCAAATATGCAGAGAATATAGTGAGCGTCAAAATAAAAAGTTAACTTACTTTGTATTCTCTTATTGCAAAAATACAAAGAGCACTGATTTAAGTCGTTACCTGAAATACTTGTAATTCAAATTTGATTATTAAATTTTCGCTCATGTTTTCGTGTTTATTTAGTTTATTTTTGTATTCAAGTTTCTTACAAACTGACATAAATTGTTAAAAATTGCAGAAAAATGAAAAAGAGCCAATTTGCACAAACGGCAATTTAAAAAATTTTATGAGGTCCTTTACTATAAAAAAAAATCGTCAAATTTAGGTCATAATCGTCAACAGGTAATTATTAGAGCTTAAAATCGTCAAAGTAACGAGAAATCCTCAAATCTGGCAACCGTGCGTATGTAAATAAATTCTGCTGTAAATATGAGAAAAATATTACACAAGAAACTTTTAATTATTTATTTTGTTAAACTTTGAAAAACATTTTCGAAATTTGTTTGTTTCAAAATAGTACGTGCTAACAATTATATAGAAAGTTAAAAGACACGAGCCAGACTTAACAAAAATGGCAATAAATAAATTCTTATCAATATTATCACCCATCTAACATTTGCATACCCTTCACCGAAGTTAAAATGGTAAAACACATAAGTTTGTCATTCTGTTTGCAATTTCTACAATATTGATCTTAGAGCCTTTAAAGTTTATATAAATGTTCTATTAATATAAAATAGCAAAGTTGATCTAACGATGCCCGTCTGTACGTGTGTCCGTTGAAATAGGTTTTCCAAAAACCCCAAGGTTGTTATATTTGTATGTCACGCATAGTCCAGAAAAGTCCGCTGTTCGGTGCACAAATGGCTGAGAAAAAAAACATGGCTGCGCTTAATTTTACCCTTGTTGTTGTTTTCATCTTTTAATTTTTTTTGTTTTAATTATTTAATTTCTTATTTTTGTGTATATCTGGAGAACGGCAAGAGCCAAAGCATCTTGGTTATCAATAGACGATATCCCACAAAATTTGGGCGGGAGTGGAGAAGTGGGCGTGGCACAAAATAGATTTATTTATGTCTAAAGAAGGGTATTTATATCGGCTGATTTTTTAGCTATTATCTTTTTGGCAACACTGGTTTAAACAGCTGACGCACGTTTCGTGTTTTGTTTCACTGTCAAACATCTTCAGTTTGGTCTATAATTAAACCATGAATCAATCGTCTTACAAACGAACAACGCTTGCTAATTATTGAATTTTATTATCAAGTTAAGAAAGTGCTCCCCAACATCTGACACCTGGAACTGATGAGGGACAACATTGATAGGGGCTCGGAGGTCACTATATATGTGGACAGCCAGGCGGCTCTTATGGCCGTAAGGGGCTGTTATGTGAACTCCAGGCTGGTTGATGAGTGTAGCAGGGCTCTGAGGGGAGCCTTAGGGGAGTATCTGCTAAGGTTATGCTGGGTGCCGGGTCATTGCGACATAGGCGGCAATGAGATTGCTGATGAGTTGGCAAGACAGGGCTCAGAGATGGAGGATCCTGACTGTGTGGAGGCGGTTAGGCCTCCATTGGGCTTCTATTTTGGTAGAATTAGGGAATGGATACTGAGCGTGACCAATCGGGCCTGGGGGAGCCGAACGGACTGTCGGGTATCACGGACACTGTGGCCGGTGCTTAGGAAGTCCGATTCGGTGTCGCTGTTGGGCAGGAGCAGGGTCTGCGTTAGGACCATGATAGGAATTATCACGGGCCACTTTATGATAGGCAGGATGGCGGTGAGGATGGGATCCGACTTGTCGGATATATGCAGGTTGTGCGAGGACCCTGAGGAGTTGGAGTCAGTTGAGCACTTTCTGTGCCACTGTCCCAGGTTGCAGGGTCGCAGGTTGAGGTGTCTGGGCAGTAGATTCCTGGGCGAATTAGGGGATGTCTCTGGTTGCGGACTCGAGAATCTGATAGGATTCGTAATGGGGATGGCCTGGCTGCGCGAGGGGAGACTGGGTGCTAACCGCACGTAGGGCGGATTTGGTTTAAGTGGGATTTCTCTCGGGGTTGGTCCTTTACCTTCTTTTCTTTCCTTTCTTTTCTACCTATCTTTCGGATCTGTCTTATGCTTTTGCTGCTTATTTCACCTACTTTATACCTTCTTAGCTATCTCTAATTAAGGCGTCACAATGGACCATATTGGTCTCTGGGTGAAGGTGTGAAGGAAACTTCACACCGGCCTTTCTACCTACCTACCTACCTAAGAAAGTTCATCGCGCGCTTCTTCCATTTTATGGTCAGTTTAATCGACACTGAAGCTGCTATTCGGGCTATTGTGACTAAATTTCGCACCAAATTTACATTGTTGGACATTAAACCACCAACAGGCTTACGTAGAGTGCGAAGTGAAGAAAATATCGCAGCTGTATCGGCCAGTGTTAATGATGACCATCAATTATCGATTCGTCGCCTTGCGCAGCAATTGGGCCTCTGTTACTCAACAACGTGAGAGGATATCCAACTTTTTTTTGCCCAAAATGCAAGAGCTTGACTTGCATGACATGTGGTTTCAACAAGACGGTGCCACATGCCACACAGCACGCTTAACAATGGACTTATTGAGAGGCGAGTTCGGTGAACATTTTATTTCACGTTCGGGACCGGTCAATTGGCCGCCTAGATCGTGCGATTTAACGCCTTTAGACAATTTTTTGCGGGGCTATGTTAAAGCTCATATCTATACACACATGCCCGCTTCAATTGACGCATTGGACGACAACATTGAAGCGTTTATTCATGAGATACCGTCCGAAATGTTGGAAAGAGTATGCCAAAATTGGACTAAGCGGATGGACCATTTGAGGCGCAGTCACGGTCAACATTTGCATGAAATAATCTTCAAACATTAAATTATATGGACCGTACTATCGATTCATATAAAGATTACATGCATTTTTCTGAATTTTATGTGTTTTTTTTTAACTTTCCTATAGCTCTTAAAAAATCACCCTTTATAACTTTCTGTTCTTATCGCACCACGGCGAAGGGTATATAAGATTCTTCATATTCGAATATAGCACTGTTACTCGTTATGTTATAAAAACGATTGTCTGTATTAATTAATAATTTGTTGCTTAAATGTTGCAGGTGTCATCCATCAACCGCGTTTTAAGGAACTTGGCCTCACAAAAAGAACAGCAAGCCCAGCAACAAAGTGAATCAGTTTATGAAAAACTGCGTATGTTCAATGGACAATCTGGTGGTTGGGCGTGGTATCCAGGTAACACGACAACTGCTCATTTAGCCCTACCTCCAACACCTGCCGGCACAACCTTAACAAGCCAAATAACGCGCGAAGAGCTACTTAAGCGAGGTAAATACTATTAATCATAATAATTATTGCTATAACAACATATTCATTTTTGTTATAATCAAATCCCATAAACGACACAGACTTAAACACACGTCTTTCGTCAATGTTGTCTTGTTAACAAAATTCGTTCGTACATCTATCCACCCATTTTACACATTCATTCATCCACGTATTTAATTCTGTTTTACAAAGCCAAACATTCAGACAGTCAGTCAGTCATTCTTTCCATTGTTTTGAAACAACAAAAGTGTAAAGTATTACTAAGGAAGGTTTCATTTAGATACTTTTATTTATCTTATTTTGGATTTTTTTTTTATAAAAGAATACATAAAAAACAAAAACAAATTTCTAATTTAATGCAATTCGAGTATGGAAAACCCGAAACAAAAACCCGGTTAATTATAAAAAAACACCGACCGGTTTCGAGTAGTTAAAATTTTCGAATATTTTGTTTTTAAAATCGTTTTAATATAAACTGCTCTTAAAAAACCCAAAGTCTAAAAACTATAAAATTTATTTCCAAAAGACATTCTAATACGGGCCGGGTGAAACTGAATTCGAAATACGGAATTTATTTAATTCCGATTGGTGCGTTGTAGAAAGCGCGTTTCCAACAAAAGACATAGATTATCCCATTCCCAACTCTCGTAATTATTCCCACAAAAATCGAAACAACCTAAAATCAGTAAAAATAAAAACTTTTTTGAAGGAGCAATCAGTGTGACCACAATTAAAAAAAAATTGGATGCTAAATGGGGATTAAAACAATGCTAAAAATGCTAAAAACAAAAATTGAAAATGCTAAAAAAAAAATGCTAAATTTTCTTAAATAATTGTATCATTTTAATGAATGAATTTATACATTTATTTACCTGAAAATATTATATTTCTTTAAAATAAAATTAAGTTTATATATAAATAAATTATATACATACATAGATTTATTTAATAAAAACCATTTAGTAGTTTGACAATTAAGTTATACTTGAAATTTAGCAGCGTGAAGAAGATAATAAGAATATGTTATAAAATTAAAAAGCATTATTATTTATTGCCACAGATATATATTATTAAATACAAAATATAAGTAAAAACAAAAATTATCATTGAAAACATCAAAGGCTATTCAACAGCATTTTCAGTAAATTTAATTACACATTAAACACACCATTATATGAATAGTTATTCTTAATTTCCAAAGTGTTGGTCAAAATACCATTATAATATGATCTGTGGTCATCATATTCTAAACAACTATCCAGCATTCAATAGTTGAACTTTGGTTCATTCATTCGTATGCATTCAGCTTTTGCCATTGCTGTTCCAAAACAGCATTTTTTCTTTAATTTTTTTTGGTGTTGACAGGGTTGCTATTATTATATACTAGTCACAAAGCCTGTCCCTGCCAGGCATAAAAATCTTTTAGATAAAATATGTAAAAATATGTAAAAAATAACAATAAGTAAAATATTTAAAAAATAACATTAAGTAAGTAACTAAATTATAATACTTCTTTAAAAACGAAATTTTTTGAAAATACTGAGGAGCAACCCTTTTTAACATACCCTGTTTTCCATCTACATGCATTACTTTTACCTTAACATCATCTTTTTTTCTCACTCTTGAGAAAGCAACGTACAATTGTCCATGACTAAAAACTGGGCAAATTTATACCCACCCTCTCTAACGTTTGACCTTGATTGGTGGTGATAGAAAACGCCAACCTTAAAAGAAACTGTCTCCTACGCAAAAAAATAGTAGGTGGGGATTTATGGGAGCCAAATCAATCCTCGGAATAAATGCAGGATTGCCTTTTGCAGCTCTTGAATGC
Source organism: Pollenia angustigena (assembly GCA_930367215.1). Lineage (NCBI taxonomy): Eukaryota > Metazoa > Arthropoda > Insecta > Diptera > Polleniidae > Pollenia > Pollenia angustigena. Next base: position 16,950,877 of record OV884061.1, on the reverse strand, counting down.
AAAAAATCCATAAGGCCTTGATAACTTTCAGCACGGAGCTCTTTTTGGTGTTCTTTTAACTAATGAAGATGGTTGAATTCCCACGCTCAAAAATGGATTAGTATCTCCCCGCACGGCAATCCGATAACTGTAGTTACCCATCTGAGAAACCCGTGTCCTTTTGGTAGTGGATATATTTTGTTTTAACGGTATATCTGGGTGCCGTCCAGACTCTCGAAATGGAAATAGTATTGGATATGTCATAGACTCTAAAACTGGATGAAGTATACTGATACGTTTAGTACTGGTACCTTTGGGGTCTGATGGATCTGGCTTCAATTGTATAAGAAGATCTCGTTCAAATGGAGGTTCACCGTCTGTGCTCTGAAATATTGCAGTTACTTCGTTGACTCTCTGTGCGTTATATCTTCTGTTATCAAGAGATATGTCGTGCTTTTTTGCCATTGAAACTAACGGTACTCGGACTCCTCTTTGTCTGTCCTCAGCTTCTACATCCTTCTCCACTTCATACAATATTTTGTGTGCCTTTGCCAATGTATTAGTTGAAGAAGTTACCTAACATTTTAATAGCAGATTTACTGCATCCAGTGTTTCCAGAATTCTTCATACGCTCTTTAGTCGCTTCATCAGGATCAAGAATGTACAGTTGAGCGTATTTTCTTGTGCCACCGGGTACAGGCTGAAGAGTTCATGCCCTATGGTAAATTTGAACATGAATGCTGAAACAATATGGACCGTATCCTGGCGGTGCTTTAATGTGTGCACCCAATGACGCAAATGAAAATCCACTGTTAAAGAATCAAATATTAAATCCTTCAAAATATCAGGATAAGGTTGAGATAATAAGGATGTAAGGTCAACTTTTCCTTTCTGACAACAGTTTGAAAATTTTCCACCTGGTGCCTTTTCCTTACGAAAATGTTTTGCTGCACAAATGGAACATTTAAAAGTCATACCTCCACAGTAATGCTCATCAATAGAATCTTCTTTTCCCTTTTGTTGTCTGCCATTCTTGCAACTCTGCAAAATATTAACATGCTGAACATGTCTTTTAGGAGGCAACACTACGTTGCTTTCATCCTCGTGCTGTCGTTTATTTGCCATTCTTTTTCTGTTTTCTTCTAATCTCCTTCTTTTTGCACAACCTGGTTCAACATGTCTTCCAGCTGCTTTTCGGTTTGCATCCTCCTTAACCTTTCCCTTTTTTGCTCATTTGTTTCATTTAGTTTTTGAGCTGCCTTTCTCTTTATGTTTTCCTCTAGCCTCTTACTTCTCCGCAAACCGCATTCAGTAAGTCTTTGGGATGCGTTTCGGATTCTGTTTTCGTGCAACCTCTTTCTTTTCTGTTCATCATCTTCAAATTGCCTATTTGCTATTTTTCTGGATGCATAATTTTTTAATCTTTTATTTTTAGCTTCTTCGGATTCTTTAAATTTTCGTAATGCTTCGCTCCTTGAACGCCTCAACTTTTAACCTAAACTCACTTTTTTTCTATAAGATAGAAGTTTTCTCTTTTTGTCGTTGTTCAACCGTGCTATTTTATCTCTAAAGTTTTTTTTTTTTTTTGAAATTAAATTTCTTTCTCTCCCTTTCTTTTTTAAGCTTTGTCCGATATGATCTTTTTCGTTTGGGCAATATAATTCTAGTCTTATGCACAACATTTGACATTTGTGGGGAAAGTTGCTTAGGTGATGAAATATTCTCATAGACATCAAAATGTCCATTTGAAATATTCCCTGAAAACGAAGTTTTTTAACAGGATGTTCTTCATTTCCAAAGCGTAAAAATATGGCCCCATTTCTCCAAACCTCAAAAAAATATGGAAATATTTCTGCGGCACCTTGAAGTTCGCATGAAGTACCATACTTTCCTCTTTTGTCACCCTCTGGTGTGGTAGTAAAAAATTTGAAACGGTTCGAATTTTGGACCACATAATCCACAATAATATTACGCACTTCCATTCCCCTTGAAGCTGTTGCATAGACTACATGAGCAAGTGACGAAAACAAGCAATTTTCGTCCCCATCAATTGGGAAGACTTTGTTACAGACACCGTCCAAAACATCCATCATTGCAAATTATTAATTAAAAAATAACTGAAAACGAAATTGTTTAACATTTTTTTTTAAATTTAAATGTATGTAAATCCCCTCATACGATTACGTCTTATTGCAATAGGTATACAACAAAAACAAACAATATAAATCAGGGATGTAATTATAATAAATTTAATTAAATTTAAAATGTTTTTTTTTTCATATTACAACAGCATCGAGTTTTATTCAATTCTGGGATTGCTTGGAAATTTTTTTCCATATTGTATTTTGTACTGAAAAAATGCATCTACGAATAGGTTTTCTAAATAATTCAATAATGCTACTGCATTAGCCTTTCGCTACCGGCATTAAACTGTAGGTCCCTTCAATGAGTTTAAAAATAGAATCGGAAGCAGATTATTCACTGGGAGAGGTCTTTCCCTGCCCTTAACGGAATTACTTTTTTATAAGAAAATGTTGAAAAAAATAACGAACCATTGAATACTCTTATATATATTTATGCTCTCTGATTTAAATCCACGGTGTTTTGCATAGTGCTGGTTATAAACCATCCACCAAACCGAAGTATAGTAAAATGTAAACGTATGAAACAGTTGATACCAAACACCGGAAAAATCTCTGCTTATTTATACGAAAACTGACATACATCCTACGAAATATTCGTAAAAACGTGTTTCGAAATAATTAATTTAGATGAATGTAAATAACAGTTACTTTCTCTTAGAATATGATTGTTCTTTAAATCACTTTACAAACAAATCTTGAAAATCAAAACAAAAACCCAATATTTTTGTTAGTAATTATGTATGTGATACAATAAGATTATCTCTACTTTTCAACAGCAGTATTAAAATCTGATTCCACTATGATTTATGGCAGAGAAAATACTTTCAGCATAACAAATTTTATGTTATAATATCGAAAATATAAAAATTCTTTAAAAAATACACAATGCAAAAATTAGGGTTTTATGATGAAATAAGCCACATGTACAGCCCGGAGACCGAACATTAGGAATCTGACAATGCTATGATCTTCCTCAGACAGAGGGCTTTAAATATAAAAAGTGTCATTAGGAAAACGCAAAAGCTTCCTGCATAAAATATAAAAAAAAATTAATGGTTTATTCAAGGACCACGCCCACCGCCCACAGACTGAAAATCAAAAATCGGGCTCCGTCTTGCACCAGTGGCGCAAATGAGCTTTACGTATGCCAAATTTCATCTTTCTGCGACGTCAGACGGCTTCAGAAAGCTGCGGAAAGAGAACCGGACATACATCCGGACAAACAACGAAATTATATATATAGATTTGTATAAACGAATAAATGTCAAAATACAATTATATAGATTGACAGAAATGATAAGTTATATTGTGAAATAGCAATACATATATAAAACTTTTAAGATTTAAAAATGCTAAAGAATACTAAAAAAAAATGTTACAAAAATGCTGAAAATAATGCTAAATGCTATTTGAAAAATTCGCTGCTAAATCAAAATTAATAATGCTAAATTTAGCAGTGAAAATGCTTAAAGGGTCACACTGGGAGCAATTGAAGTACGCCTCAAACTAAACTAATTTGATTAACATAAAATTGTTTGTTAATGACGTTAGTACCTATTTGAATGAATACCGGAAATACTGTGATTTCGGTATTTTAACCCTGGATGGTTACTGTTCATCAAATCGACGAAGCTCATTTATTCTTTATCATATAACTTACGCTCTTTGATTCAACAACATTAGCTGATGATTAAAGATTTAAAAAGTTTAAAAAGTTAATAAATTTGAAAACACAAAAATGAGCTCAAATTCGTATCGAGTTTTGAGAGAGAAAAAGAACTTTTATTTTTTTAAAAAAATGCTTAACTAAAAAGTTCTTTTACTTTAAAAATCGTTCCGCTTAATTTTTTTTAAATACCCTGAAAAAACTTTTTGATTTTTAGTAATAGGTGGTAGTTATATCATACACAGAAATAATCATTTTTCCAATTCAAACAAAAAATTTGTAGAATCAAACAATTTTTTGTCTGAAATCGGTCCTATAAACAAATTTGCATATTCAAACAATTTTATTGCATTTTGTTTATTGAAAAAAAAACCGATTTTTTCAAACAAATAATTTAACAAAAAGTTTACTGAAATTCATATAAATTTCAAACCAATAATTTTGCTGAATCAAACAAAAAAGTTTTTGCATAAGCAATGACTGACGCGCACACAAGCAAGCACTATAGGAGAAGATGAAGGCATTTTTTTGTTGGACTAATTTTTGAACGAAATCTTGTCTATTTATACACACAATGTTTTTCTTCATCACTCACTGTTGCTGCATCCTTTCCTTTGCGGTGGGGTGTCACAAAGCCATAGGACATAAAGCCATATGGCGTCAAGTCCCATTCCATTGAGACATAAGGGCATATGCCATTAAGTCTCAATATAATGGGACTTAACGCCATAAATTTTTTCCGTAAAATGAGACATAAAGCCATATTTTTGATAATGATTGTATTTCCGGTGGGGTGTCACAAAGCCATAGGACATAAAGCCATAATGGCTTTATGTCTCAATCCAAACGGACATAAAGCCATAATTTTGATATGGCCTTAAGTCTCATATCAATTTTAGTGGAATGGGACATAAAGCCATTATGGTGTTATGTCCCATTTGATGTGTTGCGTTATAGAGGAGAAAATCCTTGCGCCCGGCCGAAGGCCGGCTATGCAGAGAAGCTTTAGTTAGCGTCTTTGTTATACCATAGAGGAGAAAATCATTGCGTCCGGCCGAAGGCCGGCTATGCAGAGAAGCTTTAGTTAGCGTAGCTTTTTCGGGTTTTTTCCATAAATGAACGACGTCCCCAAATTTAGGGGCTTAGCTCATTTTGGGTTTGGGGAGTTAATTCATTGGGGACTTAGTTCAAACCGCCATTTTTGACATGAAACAACAAAGCATTTTCTACATGAAATAGGGGGAAATACAATCATTATCAAAAATATGGCTTTATGTCTCATTTTACGTAAAAAATTTATGGCGTTAAGTCCCATTATGTTGAGACTTAATGGCATACGCCCTTATGTCTCAATGGAATGGGACTTGGCGCCATATAGCTTTATGTCCTATGGCTTTGTGACACCCCACCTGTATTTCCCCCTATTTCATGTAGAAAATGCTTTGTTGTTTCATGTCGCCCTGTTTTATGTCAAAAATGGCGGTATGAACTAAGTCCCCAATGAATTAACTCCCCAAACCCAAAATGAACTAAGCCCCTAAATTTGGGGACGTCGTTCATTTATGGAAAAAACCCGAAAAAGCTACGCTAACTAGAGCTTCTCTGCATAGCCGGCCTTCGGCCGGACGCAATGATTTTCTCCTCTATGGTATAACAAACACCGGCTTCGCTAACTAAAGCTTCTCTGCATAGCCGGCCTTCGGCCGGGCGCAAGGATTTTCTCCTCTATGGTATAACAAACACCGGCTTCGCTAACTAAAGCTTATCTGCGTAAACGGCCTTCGTTGAGAAACAAGACAGATTTTAGAAGCTTTACTTAGCGAAATCGGTACTTGTTATACCATAAAGGAGAAAATTCTTGCGTCCGCCAAAAGGCCGGCTATACAGAGAAGCTTTAGTAAGCGAAGCCGGTGTTTGTTATACCATGGAGGAGAAAAGCCTTGCGCCCGGCCAAAGGCCGGCTATACAGCGAAGCTTTAGTTAGCGAAGCAGGTCTTTGTTATACCATATAAGCATTTGTAACGCAACACATCAAATGGGACATAACACCATAATGGCTTTATGTCCCATTCCACTAAAATTGATATGAGACTTAAGGCCATATCAAAATTATGGCTTTATGTCCGTTTGGATTGAGACATAAAGCCATTATGGCTTTATGTCCTATGGCTTTGTGACACCCCACCGTTTTTCGTCATCATTCTAGTTTTGTATTAATAACGTAAGCGACATCATTTTAAATTTTGGTTTTTTTTTAATAAATGCCCTTTTTGGCAATGGAGATGATGCAAGTCTCCTAAAATGTCATGGTCAAAAAAGGTACCTTTACGATTTTATTGCAAGAACAATGCTATCGTAAGCGACAAATTTCATACAAAATTTATATGAAATAAAATAAAAAAACTCTCTCCTTTAAAATTTGATTTTTGGTGCTTATGTTATTTTCGCCGCGGCTAGGGGTCGAAATGTTATATTGTTTTTGGAAATTTCATCCTTTTTTAGCCTTTTTAAGTTCGTTCTACCACCCATTTTTTTGGCTCGTTCATATTTATATGGAACCTTTTAAAACTAGGCGGTCTAACGCATCCAAGTCATGTTACTCCTTTTATCACTATTCCATATGTTATGTACATATGTATGTAAATGAGTTCCACAACTTTTAAGCTTATGGATATTATTTTTTTTTTTACCAAATAATATTATTATTTTTTCTTATTGTAAGTAATGTTTTACTTTTCTTTTTTAGCTTTTCCTATTAACAAGTTATCAGTAAAGGCTCAGTTAGGCGAACGTTGCTGTACCCGTAATGTAACGCACCGTACTGTAAGCACGTTGGTGCACTTATAGAACGTTTAAAAACGTGTAATATGTTTTCCCATACTAAACAAAAAGCAATAGTATACATAAAACAAAACAAACAGTGATGAGAATCAAAAATGTTCAAATGGTGACCGTTGTGCAGAAAAGGTACCACGTGATTTAAATGGTATTAAAACAGTATTTTGTGTATGTAAAAAATGTTAATAATTTAATATTTATATTATAGATTTACAATAAATAAATTTGTATTTTAGCATATATACATTTTTAGCATACATATACATATGTATTGTAAATGTGCATACACCAAACAAGGTTTTGATACCATTTAAAGTCTTTTATATGTTTCCCTTTTTCATTGTATGTGTATATGCATTTGTTTATTTTAAACATCTAAACATATGTATATTTTTATATTTGGAAATATGTTGTATTGTAAGTTGTTTTGTCGCAATTCCATAGATATACTAAAAAAGTACCAAAAAAAAAGAGCAAAATTACCCGCATTCAATGTAACATACAAGCCGCCCATCACTGTCTTACAAATGTCACGTAACAACGGCATGAAATTCTATTTTATACATATTGGTACGTTGCAACTACGGTACATTGCATTTCGGTAAGCTTTTGTATTGGTTTTCATATAACAAAAAGCGAACAGTTGATTGATACAGTACAGATACGGTACAGCAACGTTCGCCTAACTGAGCCTTAACTCTTCCTGTTAAAATGATAAAATAAAGATTATAATCAAACAGTGCATAAACGTTTACTTGCAAACAAGACGTGTATTTTCACTGTTTTTATACATTAGGGTGGGTCACTGAAGTATGAGAAAAAATAACAGTTCACGAATCATATTCTAATAGCAATATTTTTTTGTCTCACGTTAAAACACGTTAAAGCAATTTTCCCAAGAATTAAGTATTTTTGAAAAAAGCCATTTTTTTAAATTTTAATATTTAATTTAACATTTTTAATTAAATAGAAACTGGGAATTATTTCCTTCCGAAAGATACTTTATATTATATTCAACATTTTTCATTTTTCGAATTTATTCTATGAGCTAAATTTCAGTTATGTATTTTATAAAACTTTTTTGTAAAAGTTATATTCCTTTAATTTTTCAGAAATGACTTTATACACTACCAGACTATTATATTGTATTTTCTTGTTACATTTTACCTTAGCTTTCCTTTGGACAGCAATGAGGTATATTGTATGTACAGAAAAATTTACAATTATTAAGCTTCGTACAGACGATGGTCAGATCTTACAATATTGGTAAGCAGCGTTGCTTAAATTGCATTAAAATTGGCTAAAATGTCTTACAACTGTGTGAACATTGTAAGCTCATTTGTATTTGCAGATGTGCAAAATTAATGCATCTGACAATGGACCATTGTCAGAAAAATTTTGCTGCTGGCAACGCCTGCTTACAATATTGTAAGATCTGACCATCGTCTGTACGAAGCTTTAGACACCAGCAAATGTCAGAAATGGTGTCTAATAATTGTAAATTTTTCTTATTATCATACGCAAAAAAATTGGGCACACACATTCATATCTACTAAAAAAATTTTTTTGTAATGTCCACTCCACGAATAATGCCTCAAGTGTATCATTTCTGATTATCCAAAGGCTCATCTCCAGCTGCACCTAACATTCACCCAGAACACATTCTCGAAAGTAGGCTACCAACTTCAATATGTAAAAAATAAAATACACACGTTTATATGAGAATGATTATTTTGACGACTACAGGGCAACACGACTGCAGGTTGTTGTCCATGCTGCTTTTGTCGTTGTAATCGAATTAAACTAATTTATATTTTCGTCCACTACAAAACAAAAAATGTAAATAATACAAACAAATAAGCTCTCACGTAGTAAAACTATTAACATTGTAGACCATAAATAGCAAAATTATTAGGGCTTTGCTTAATAAAGTTTTACTGTATTACGGGTCTTCGGGCTTGCGGAACACTTTTCAATTATGTCCATATTACAATAACTAAACATGTAACAAGTGCAAAAGTTATTACCACATACATATTTTTACTCAAACTTAAAGTTTCTAAAAAATTTAGCATGTGAAAGAAGTGTTCTCTATAACATTGAATGTTTGAATAAAAATATTATTAAATCGAAAAAATTTTAGCGTTAAGGACTTTTGTTAAAAAATCTTTCAAAGTACTTCCTGATTGGACCAATACTTGAAAGATCCAGAGACATTGATAAACGCAGGGATTCACTACCATACACAATCGTACGATTCATTCACACATAGGGCTGACAGAATTCTGTCCGACATAAAAAAATGCCTGCAAAATCAGCTCACAATGCTAGCCCCGGTAGGCTAGCTAGTAGTGAGCTAGTCTATCAACCCCGGGGTTGCGGGTTCGATTCCCGCCAGAGACTCTGGTTTCTTTCCTGCAGACAAGCGTCAAGCTTCGCGGGGATTAGCATAGGGAATTACAAAATTAAAAAAAAAAAAAAAAATGATGCCTACACTTATGACTCAGCTACTTTACAATAAAATGCAACTCTGACCGCATAGAATCTATAATTTAATGAAAATTTTCATAAAAATTGGCAAGTCGGGCAGGATATACTTGTCAACTTTAAACCATTTTTAAACCATTAACATTTTTTTTATTTCGAAGCCAATTTATATGAGTTAAAAATGCTGTTAAAAATCATTTGTTTTTACGTCATAAAAATTTTTCCATTTTATAAAAAAAAAAAAATTAAAAATAATAGTGGCACCACAAAAAAGTAAAAATTTAATAAGCAAAGAAGCAGTTCATATTTTTTAAATAATTCAGTAGCTGACTACAAGACTAACATTGCAGCAGCATTTGTAGTCGTGTGTTCGTGTAGCCTGCTGCGGTGAAAGTGTTTGAATGCATGTCAGATAAGTTGATTCGATGCTCGAAAACACTCAATTACCGATCTGATAATGTAAAATCTGTGTTTTCAAAATAATGACATCGAATTTCGGAAGTTTTGACAAATACGTAAATTCTTTAAAACTAAATAAATGAACAGAATTTTGTTCAAATTAAGTGTTGCAGTTGTCCATTTAAAAAAGTTAATTTTGTCTTATTTGTATTGTTCGTATTTAGTGAATGTAAATTTTTGCAAGGGTCATAATGACCCATGAGTCAAAAATTCAAGTATTTTATATTAAATCTGAGTTAAATTTTTATTTGTGATGCAATATTAAAAATTTTTGCATTAATTTATTTTAAATCTACATCGGCGTTTCAGAAAGAATTAACATTTCAAAAATCGGTATTTTAGTAGGTGAAAGTGAAATTTTAGCTACATATTGATAAACTCCATTTAAACTGCAAAATTTTAAAAGTTAATTTGGTTTTTGGCTTAAAATCAACACGAGGGTACAGGTTTGAAAATTTTTAACTTAAAAGGCAAAACAGCGTAAAAATTCGTACTTTTAATACTTTTTAAAAAACACTTTTTTAAATTTTGGCGATTCTAAATTAAAAGCTTTTGTGTTTTATGACTTTCTAATACTCCGGTGGCATGTCGCAATAAAAGTACAGTTTGAAAGTCATCCTTTCAGCGGGTAAAATAGGGAATTTTGGGTACTTTTTAATAAAGCTCACATAGACATGAGGGTATACTAACTTTTTCATTGAAACTTTTTAATATTCATCTAAGTTTCCATTAAGGATATATTCTCGGTCCTTGAGTAATTTTTAGTCAATTTAGCTATGCCCATCTGTCTGTCCGTCCGTCTGTTTTAAACAAGCTCACTTCCGAAAAACTCAAAAGAAAAGAACAATATTGTTCCTAAATTGTTTCTAGCTATCCTAAGTAGGGATTGATATCCAGCAAAGTCGGCTCAGTATGATAAGAATAATGAATCCGAATGTGGAACAACTACCCTAAAAAATATGATAATTTTGTAGCAAAAACCAACATAAATAGTGGAGGAATGCATATATTAATAAAAGGTTTTGCGCAAAGTCATTCTAGGTATATGACTTGAAACCATACCCCAATTTCGAGAAGATCCGTCCATAATTTTCCATATGCCTCATATAAAGCCCACTCACGAAAAACTTTTTAGTACGCCTAAAACTGTTACGAATAGTGCTTTTGTAATGAATTTTGGTCTTTCATATTTCGTAAAGATGGGTTCATAATTTACCGTAGCTCCGATTTAAAGCCCACTCCTGAAATATTCTTACTGTCGGTGGAGGGTATCAAAGATTCTCTAACATAAAGGCAGCACACAAATAAAATACATTGAGTGTAAGGAATGGATTTTATAATTTTGTATGTATTCAAGTCAAGATGGTTTGACCCCGGGCAACGCCGGGTCTTAACAGCTAGTTTTAAACAAAACGCCAACAAATATTTTATTGTCCATTTATCAATAAATAAGAAAAGAAATAAAAAAACAAACAACTACTTATCACTGAACTCTCACCCAAGTTACTTGCTTTCGTTCGTGTTTGATTGTGTTTTGTTACGCTTGTTCATGTATGAATGAATGACAAAATTTGGCCCTTTTAATGACAATTCCAGTCAGTAGCCAATTATTACATTTAAAGTATGTATCAATACAACAACCTTCTACTCACTCTCGTGCTCAAATACAAACAGGCGCGGATCAAGAGGGGGGGTAAAAGGGTTTTTTTATTTCGCTAATAAACGATTTGCCTGTAATAAAAGATTTTTTAATACAAAAATTTTTTGCAAGTCCAAATATGTACCATCTTTATGCGAAGAACAAACGGTTGACTTGAAAGTGCGTGCGGTTAAAGTTATTGTTGAAAATATATATGTATGTATGTATATTTATATCGAATTAAGTCAGATTCTTAGCCGACTGGTTTTGAATTCAGGTTATAATTGTTTGCTTGGAGTAAAGCTGGTTGAGCTGCAATTGGAAAATAGCTAAAAATTGATGTATTTGTTAATGTACGGCCCTATGCTCCTTGTATGAGTTAAAATATAAATATAAGTATATATTTATGAAGAAAGGAATTTTACAACATGAAAATTAATTAAAATTGTTATTGATAATCTTTCATTCTTGACGTGGCTCGGGCTCGAACCCTGGCCGGCAGGTTACCATGACATGTTTCGATCGCAGCCACTCGATCTCCTCAGATGGATTTGCCGTCTTACACTCGCAGTCGATGGCTGCAAGAAAAATTCTTGACGAAAGTACGAAAAAACAGAAGTAAAGGAAAAAACATGTAAAATCAATTAAAATGGATAATCATTCAGGAAAGCAAATTTCGATCTACCAAATGTTAAAATACAATTTGGTTTAAGGATTGATGTTTGACTAGTGACGTCAGCAGTCGTCGATGGCTGCGAGTGTAAGACGGCAAATCCATCTGAGGAGATCGAGTGGTTGCGATCGAAACATGTCATGGTAACCTGCCGCCAGGGTTCGAGCCCGAGCCACGTCAAGAATGAAAGATTATCAATAACAATTTTAATTAATTTTCATGTTGTAAAATTCCTTTCTTCATAAAAATAATTTAATAAAAAAATTAAATTTCATGAACTTAAGCCTAATTAAAAATATTAAAAATTTGGATTAAAAACCATAAATAGTTCAACAAAATAACCACAATACTAATTATTGTTAAAGCTAAGGCACGAGCTCTATGTGTACATTTGTCCTTCAAGTTGTGCTGAAAAAGGTCAACAGAAAAGAGAAAGACAAAGTGAAAAAACAAAAAATGTACTTGGACTTCAAGAAAAATTCTTGACGAAAGTACGAAAAAACAGAAGTAAAGGAAAAAACATGTAAAATCAATTAGAATGGATAATCATTCAGGAAAGCAAATTTCGATCTACCAAATGTTAAAATACAATTTGGTTTAAGGATTGATGTTTGACTAGTGACGTCAGCAGTCGTCGATGGCTGCGAGTGTAAGACGGCAAATCCATCTGAGGAGATCGAGTGGTTGCGATCGAAACATGTCATGGAAACCTGCCGGCCAGGGTTCGAACCCGAGCCACGTCAAGAATGAAAGATTATCAATAACAATTTTAATTAATTTTCATGTTGTAAAATTCCTTTCTTCATAAAAATAATTTAATAAAAAAAAAAAAAAAAATTAAATTTCATGAACTTAAGCCTAATTAAAAATATTAAAAATTTGGATTAAAAACCATAAATAGTTCAACAAAATAACCACAATACTAATTATAGTATATATTTTTTTAATATTTACTTAAATCAGCTCTACATATAATTTAATCTGAATTTTATTGCTAATTTTAGTTTTATTTTAGTATTATGTGTACCATATTCAAACAAGTTGCCAATAGCAAAATTACACGAAGGGTCTTAATGAAAACTCTCGCAATCTGTACAATCTGCGTCTTTTTACACACCCGCAAATTAACTGTCAATACTTCGTTAATTTGCCTAGCAATTTTTGGTCGTAAATTTGCGCTGTTCCTTGTGCATTTTTTAAAACAGATGTTTTCATGCTAACCGTCTTTTTTTCCAAAAAATTCAAGTGTAAAAACATTTCACAAATAACAAATACTTGGAATAATCTAAGCAATTTAGTTTTCTAGCTTTCTGAACGCACTTTTCAAAACAAATTTCAAATTTTAGACACAAATTTTAACTTTTCGTGTTTTATTTTAACTGATCTATTTTTGTATTGACGTTTCTTATAAACCGACATAAATTGTTAAGAATTGCACAGAAGTCAAGAAGGGGCCTCACGAAACAAGTGTCCATTTACACAAATGTTTTGTTTAAAAAATTTTTACAAATACCAACCCCTCCACCAACGGTTAAGCAGTAACCGCCCCTGAACACACATAACTATAATATATTGCACAGATGTTGCAAATATAACCAAAAACTGTTATAGTAATAGTCATTTTACAGTTAAACACACAAACAAAGACGCATACGCTTCCCTCCCTTTAAGTAAATCGTATTTGATAATATATGAGAAGTTAATTTAATGACTTCGCTTTACATCATTAACAGTGTTGCCAGAAACATTTAATCTTGTTTCCTCAAGTTCAAATGCTCCATTTGACAGTTTAATGGCCATTTTCTCAATGTATCGACAAACTGGCTGTTACCTAATGTCAACATAAATTTATTGGACCGATAAACTGTCCGTTAACGATTTTGGGTTTCTCAATATACCGACAAAAAACACTGTTTTCAGCTGGCAACGCCACTCAAAATACATGTAAAAGTTGGGAGTCATCTGATTGAATTTATCTGTACGGCAAATAAAAGAAAATAAATAATTGGCAGATGAGTGCCGGTTAGCTTTGCGATAAAATCGAAGCAAATGAGACATTGAGAAAACCAAATTTCTTTATTGTGCAGTTTTTCCTTGGGAAAAAAGATAATTGCCTAATGAGAAAATGGCCATAAGACTTTTACGACCGCTCTAGTTTACGGAATAAATATATTTTTTCTTTTCATCAAAATTGCTAGTTTGTAAGAAATTAAATTTTGGTAAAGCCAGTGGAGCGATTCACTAACTTTTAACGATCCGACAATCGTTATATTTACCGACATAGTTATATTCGCTTGCAGTAACGATAGTGTGATTCTGTAATTTCTTTTTAACGATAGTATACATCAGTATTTTTGTGACAAATCTGTCTATAAAATGTTAAAATAAATGAAAAGCACAAAAGAAAATAAAATAAAAACAAATGAAATTGTGCTTAATTTGCGGTTTTTAATTTTTCTTTTTTTTTTTTGTGAATTTTGTACTTAGAATTTTGTTTTTGTTTATTATTTGCTTTTTTTAAATTTTGAATTTAAAATTTTGTTTTTGATCATACATGTTCGTTAGGGGTATAACTTATTCCCATTTTTTGCAAATATCAAAACGGCCCTAGCATAGTCTAATAGTCCATTGAAAACTATTTAAAAAAAATGATATTAATTTTTCGCGGCCAAAAACACGGGGTTTTATTCATATGTTTGTATAAGTATATGTAAGAAGTCGGGCCTCAGCTATTTTGAACATAAAATACACTTTATTGGTTTAATAACCACAACGTAAATTATTGTCGCATAAATAACGAATTTAAACTGCTTAAAAAAACCGTTTCAAGCGGTAGGGAATATCGTTATAAATTTTCCTGAATGCATATTCGATCAATTTTCGTTATATTTATTTAAGCGATGCGATTATCGTATGAATGTTGGTAAACCGAACTACTGATACTCTTTTTCAACATTTCACGTGAAATGCTGTAAAAACTTGAGCGGCACATCTATGATATGAGGTTGAAAGAATTGTACTCTGTAAATGTTGTGTTCAAGTTACGAAAAGTACCTACCAGGCTTAAGAAATAATTATTACGAAGCTTTTGTTCGGAAGTTCGTATTTCCAAAGAGCAAACTCCTTGCCAGTACACATTGATATTCGTAAACGGAAGTGGACGTGGATAGGCCACATATTGCGAAGACCACAAACAGAAATTGCAAGAACAGCCCTCGACTGGAACCCCCAAGGACAACGCCGCCTAGGTAGGCCCCGTCACACCTGGGTTCGTTGCCTTAAACAAGAATGTTAACTTGCTCGAGTATCCTGGAATCAAACAAAAACAATTGCCAGAGATAGAATCAGATGGAGAGAATTTGTTGACGCCCTATGTTCACACTGAACTTTATTTAAGTATTTATGGTGTTCAGAAATGTAATTCTATTTATATTTAGATAAATAAAGGACATATACATATATATATTTTGTTCGGAAGGCCTTGCTGTAAAGCCAAAAGCTACAAAATAAATACTACTTAAATGTTATAAAGTACAATAAGTTGATTTGTGAGAAGAAACTCAATTTTTGATGCGGTTTAGTCATTTGAAAATCTGTCGAAATACATATATTTTAACACGTTGAGTGCCATCATACAAAAAAAATATATATTACTAAAGTGCCAATATATAAAACCAAGTTTAAATTAATGTTTTTGTGATAATAAATGAATTTGCGAAAATCTTTTTTTGTATATGTGTGTTATTTGCACCGTTATACATGTGACAGCCGGCGGTACACGTGGCACACAGATAATGTTATTTTATTCAGGTACCGTGTGTGCCGCCGATAGTCACACCATATATTGCTATTATTATCATTAGTTCCTTTTATATTTATTGAATACTAAAAGTGTGTTCTTTTTTTATTATAAACTAAAAGTGAAATAATATGTTATTTTCTTATTTAATTTAAAGGATTCTAATTTTTTTGATCCTATATATTTTCCACCAAACACACTAGTTCCTATTTTTTATTGAATATGAAGTGCCTTTTTTATTATATGTAAAGTGAATTAATTATTATTTTCTTATTTTATTCATTGAATTTTTATTTATTGAAGAGGGTTAGGTTAAAAAAAATTATAAATTTTTGATCCTATATAGCTCATGTAATACAAAAGATACACAAAAAATTCTTGAAGTTAAAAAAAAATGCATTTCTCTAGGTGCCATCACATAATATTTATTAGCTTTTCTATAATGCCACAGAAAATATATTGCATTGAAAACTTAAGTAAGTGTGCACCACCGGCGGTACACGTGGCACTCTAGTAAAAGAAAAGTGGCACTCAACGTGTTAACAGCCAACAGTTGAAAAAATAGAATTTGGATTTCATAGGTACCTAAACTTTATTGCAAAATGTTGTTCCCAACTTTTTCGAAATCCTTATGAAACCAACAGAAAATTAAGAAACGGGTTTGGAAGAAAATATTAAAAAAAAAAAATATGTGCATATGTACCCATTAAAAAATGTGCTCCAAAAGGAGAAGGTTTTATGTATGAATTCATACCTCAACTCGCTTCAAACCTGCTGATGGGATGCCTGATTTTTGTATGGGGTGTTCCCGGTTTGCTGTAGAAAAGCTCTCTTTTCGAAGCGCTTGGTTATGCGCTTTTTCTCGTAAGAGCTTCAAAAACCCCAAATTTTTTAACTGGGTAGATATGTATATAGTTAAAACAAATAAAGAAAATATTATACACATAGGAAGCAGGTTTGTAAGGGAGAAACATAAGGGTTTCGCTTACCATTGCGCTTACGGAAGACATGAATTTTATATGGCGAGTTCCCACTTTCAAGCAATACATTTTTGACACATAAAGCGCATTATTCAGCGCACATAAATATTGTTGGATGTAACGATCATCTTTACACACTGAATGTTTTGATACAGTTATTTTTTTGTATTCTCCCTTACAAACCTGCTTCGTTGTAAGGGAATGCCGTAGCACTTGAAATGTTATTTTTTTTTTTATAAAAGTAGTTGAGAGTTCTTTCACTTACTTTACTGCATTTCTGTATGTCTTATTGCGTAGTGCATAATTGTGCGCTTATTTTTTTAAATGTACCTTTAGTGCTTCGCAAAATGGTAAAAATTTTTATTGGGTAACTACACTTTCTAAAAATCCCCAAGTTCATAATGGGGAACAAATGCCCTCGTCTGGCAGCACTGAGCACCATCATTATTAAAAAGGCCGACAATTCATTTACTTTTCAGTCATTCTCAACATTACTTAATTATAAATCACAAAAACAACAGCAGCGAGTATCGCAAACAAAAACAAAAGCAAACGGAAAACAATAACAAATAATATCAAAACGAATTTCAATTGAAATGCAAACAAAACGATTCAGAACGAATTAAAACGAACCAAATTGAAATTGCATTAAACTGTGTAAAAGGATGAGTAGCAGTGGGTGAGAGCGAGAGAAGCACAGAAGACCAACAACTATTCTTACATACTACAAAAAAAAAAAACAAAACATATCATAGCTGTCATCAAATTGTTTGGCCAACAAAATGTATAGATTTGTTTAGCATGTCATTGATAAATTGTCCATGAAATTCATTCAACCATTCACATAATCATTCAAAACAACAACAAAAAGAAAAATATATACACTCGTGCACATACACACACACACTCACGCTAACCTATACTTGGACTCAAACAAATAAAATCGGCAACAAAATAAATAAAGGAAAAAAATCAAATAAAAATGAAAATAATAAGGGTAATTTTATAATGATGTAGACAAATTATGTTTGATACAAACTTACAAAACTCATACTTGAACACAGATGTTGAAATTGGTTGTGTGTAAATATGCATGTTCTAAATATGTAATAAAGTAGTCCATCGCGAGCACATTGGCAGATATTGCGGGAATTGTAGTTGTCATTTCAATTGTAGCAAAGATTCAAATTTTACCGATCGCAAATTTCAGTTTTAAGTAATTAGTGTAAAAGCTTGTACAAAATCCGTAACTTTCAAACATATCAAAACTGTGTGAAGGGTTTCTATTACACATACTATTTTTTTTTAAATAGAAACCCACAGAGAAAGATAACGAAAGGTCACTCAGCTGCAACGTTCTTAATTTAAATTTTTTTAAAAGCATTAAAACCGAAACTAAAACAATATTTTTTTCAAAAACAAACAATTAACTTCAAATGTTCAGTACTCACTTCTGAGTTGTCGGCAACGGCACTAAACATGAATTTTCTTACTCGTTATTGATTGTTGCTTGGTATTTTCTACGGTGCTTTGAAGTCGGCATCGATTAGAATTAGGGAGGATACATCGTTCCGAAAAACATCGACTTTTCCGATATAAGCATTGATGTTAAAAAATTCGGTAAAAAACACGATACATCGATGTTTTAACATCAATGGTATAAACTACTTTGCATTAATACTTACGAACTGCTCAAATTATTTTCTGCAACTGAAAATGTTAAGGCCCAACTACCTATAATATGCATAAGCTGCTGTAAAAAAATTAACAAAAATCATATCAAATGCATTGGAAAGCACAAAAACGAAATTAAAACCCATATTATTCCTTACGGATCATTTTCGAACTTTGCTTAATCAAATGACAGATTCGTAAAAGTTATCAAAAAGTTTCCTGAATTACAATATGGTTTGACACATATGATTTACATGTTTTCGCACAGTTGCTTAAACCAACTTACATAAGTTGGATCTTCACACTTTCACAGTCTCCAAAATTGTTTTAACATTTCTTTAGTTTATAAAAGGGGTTTTCCGTATTACATATACATAGTAATGCAACGCATAGTATGCATATATGTACATTAGGGTGGCCGTGATTTTTTCCCCGTATTTTCACTTGGCAAACCCCTTAGATTGATTCCAAATTAGAAGAAAAAAATATATAAACAATTTTAGATCGTTTGCATATTTATTGGCCGTGCCTTGAGCCCACAAAGTTTGCTAAAATGCTATTTTTCTCACTATGGGTCGCTTTAATTGTTGATAACTTCCGTAATATTTATTTTAGAGAAAAACCTTATTGACTAATATTCTAGGGCTATATCTTATGAAGAATGTTGCTCTGTAATAGTTTTCTTTAACATGAATATTTAATCCAGAAAAAAACAAATTAAAAAACAGCACCGAAATTTTCACATATCTTCGCATTCTTTGCCTACGTGACAAATTTATGTAAAACTTTCCTGAAGTTTTGTCCACTATAGCTCACTTCTGAAATTCAGCTCATTTTTTAACAGATGTTATTTATTGATAATCAAATATTCCTATAAACTTTGGACTTTTTTACACTTACCGTTCTTCAGATATACAGAATTCTATTTTGCACCACGCCTACTCATCAAATCCCGCAAACTTAAGCTGTTAACGTTCTCTATATGTATATTAATAAATTTAAAATGTTTTTGTATGGGAGGTGACATGCCCACTTATCCTTAATTATATTGGTTACGCAAATTTGTATACTTAAGTTCTCTATACATATATGTATCTTGCTACGTAAGTTAGAGTCCTATATTCGACTGTGCCGAATCTTTAATAACCTCCACCGACAGTTAGCATTTTTCAGGAGTGGGATCTATGGTAAACTATGGACCGATCAGCACGAAATTTGGCGGAGTGATTTCTGTTCGTATAAAACTATGACAGGCCAATATGTATTATAATGACATTATTCGTTATGGTCTTACGCGTACTAAAGTGTTATCCGAAAGTGGGCCTTATATGGGGCCTATGGTAAGTTATGGAGCGCTCTTCACAAAATTTTACAATGTGATTTCGAGTTGTAATGCGTATAACAAGCAAAAAAAAGTCTAGACATTAAAAAAAACCGTAACATGGTTGAAGACAAACATAATATGGTTGGGGCTTCGTGGTGGAGGTCGAATTTAACCATAATATGGTTGCCGGTGACAATAACATGGTTAAATAAACCACGATTTGTTTAACAATTTTAGTTAAAAATTGTTTTGTTGGAGGTGACCATAAACAATTTTTTTTCTCCGGCTCACAGTGGCTGAAAATCGTTTTTCATTGGCCAAAAATCTGTAACTTTTGAACCGAAGGAGATATTTTTTTAATCGACAGATAGATTCTTAAACTTTTCTTCACTTTAAATTTCATTAAAATCCGTTGAGTAGTTATTGGGGAATTTAAGGGCAAAGTGGAACTTTAGGCTTTTTTTTAACTTTAGCGTGAAATATGGTTTTTTTTATTTTTTTAATTATTTAAAAATGTAATTTTTGGATTTAAATAATAATCATTAACATTTTTTGTAAAAATGGGACTCTCAAAAATTTAAATGTTTACACTATAAAAAAAATTTTAACATTAAAAAAAAATAGTAAAATCCATTGGAAATTGTGTTAACACTTATTTATTTTTATTTATTTATTTAAACATTTCATACATATGTGGATAAAAAAACTTTTTAAAAATAAAAGCATAAATAGATTTTAATAGCTTTTGTAACAATGTGAGTTTCTGTTTATTATTATTTTTTCTAATACAATGTGTGTCTTAGATCTAATAAATTATAATTATTGTTCATTTAATTGAAATATTGATTGCAAATATTCCATGTTCTGTTCTGTGTTATTTCTGTTCTTTAGTAGTTTTTTGACTTCTTCATCTAAATCCCGATGTTCCACTTTTCATTGATTTCGAATACTGGAGATAAATAGATCTTCATTTGTGGAATTTCGTGAAATTTTTCTAGTGTTGTGCTCTCTATAAAATCTGTAATCCTTATTCCTTTTTTCCTGAGCTTCCTCTCATAAATCTCGAAGTGGCACCAACTGATATTTAATGACATCTTCTCCATGACAAAGGATTTTGTGAACTATAGCAGACATACATATTTCTCCATGGGTACTTGGTTGTATACATATATTTTTGGAGTTTCCTTAGCAAAATCTCCAAATTTTCTAGAGTCAATTTCTTCATTGCACGCAAGTACTTCTAGGATTATTTTAAATCTAAAAATGAGGTTAAAATCAACCCCTGTTATTTCAGATGATGTTTCTGGATCTGAAAAGAATCTTCTTGCGGTATTGCCATCATTTGTATTGCCTGACCCTTGTTTCGGCTGATCTATAATCAACCCAAATTTGCGATATTCATCTTGAACATGTTTCCTTTTTGAACTTCTTAACTCCTTGTTGGTTTCGTTGTTTCTTATTGATCCTGAAGATCCGAAATCCATATCATAACTGATTTTTATTATGTGTTCCATAAGTCGTATTCGTGCATGTAGTGGTGATAATCCAAATTTATGTGTATCAGTATTATCTAATGATTTTGTCGGGACTTGGTTTAATTGGCTTGATGTTGCATGGCATATGATGCAGCTGGAAGCAGCCTTCGTGTTAGACAAAGCCTGGCCTACTTTTCCATCTATCATTGTTAGCACTAATTGGTAGCTAACTTCAATTTGCTGCCCATCTAAATCTTACTGTAATGGCTGTAGCAAGGCGAATTCATAAAGGTGATATTTTCGAGTCATCTGTTTATTGTTTATTTCCTTGTGTGTATACTGAATGTCAAGCGTTATTTACATTTTGTGAACAAATTTGTTAACATTTAAAATCTAAATACAAGAAAAAAAAACTTATTTAAATGTAATAAAACAAAACAAAGTGATATAAACAAGAGGATTTTAAAAGGCGTAAGGAATAAGTGGAGCCAAAATAAATTTCCAATTCAGGAAAAAGATTTACCTTCTAAAGCAATTTTGCATAGGTATTTCATAAACAAACAAATTCCCTTTTTTATATTTTCAACCAAAAATTTTGACATTCGCTCTAACTTTTTACAAAAACAAAATACAAAGTATGTTTTAAAAGAAAGGGATAGCTAGCATAACGCTATCTCATGATGCGGTCACCTTTATGAATTCGCCTTGGGCTGTAGTATTGCAATTTGGGCCTTGACATCACTAACTTCTTTGTTAATGGCTACATTAGTTTCTTTTTTTAATTCAAATTTAATAGGCCTGCAGTATTTCGTAAAAGATGGTGTCTCATTTTTCCAAATATCCTTTGTTTGCGTTGTACTAGTCGAAGGCTCTGAATCTTCCAAAATCTTTTTTAATCGCAATGCTACAAATGATACCACGAACATATCTGAGTCCGAAATAATTTCACATACTCATCACATCACATCCCCATTTACAAAAAAAAAAAAATTAACTTTGTGTTTCCATATTTCTTTAACTTATTTCCTTTTATTGATTCCCTGAAGGAAACCTGGGTGCAAGTGTCTCCAAGTCACCAGTTTTGTCGACTATATTGGTGACATTGTCAATTAAGTGTCTACACTACATTACATTTGCCACTATATTTGACTTTAATACGAAAAACATTTTATCAATAACAACTGAGAAGTACAATTCCTATAAAAGTTGAAGAAATAATAAAAAAAGATTGTTATGATTTCGTATACTTACAAAAAGTGTAGACTACTATACCTAAAATGTACTAGCGATTCTCTGGTTCCAATGTCTACGTATGTTCCCAAAGGAACTACCTAGTCAATAGTACCAACGTCAGTAGTAGATTTCCAATGACACGCACATTTTAAATGTCTATTGTAAATAACATTTCCAGGGGTATAATAAGTCACTAGTACTGGTGACTGTGTCAATAGTGAATCAGTACAGACTCACTAGTGGCATTTCCTGCAGGGTTGTAGCAAGCGTTCGGCTGTGTGATCAAGTAGAGATTGTAGTTGTACCTCTGCCGAAATTGATGTGATTGTAATCGTGTCTTTTAATGGCAAAACAGTCCATTTTAGCAGCTGTTATGTGATGATATGCTGGATACAGATTTGAGCCTTTTTCAATCGCACGCAATCTGAGCTGAATATATTGCTGTTTTGTTAATTTCAAATCCAGAAATAATGCTAATGCCTCCTCATTTGTGAATTGTTTTGCATCGCTCGGAGTTGGTATACTTTTAAGAATCCGTTTTGTTATTAATGGACCAGCTTTAACAACTAATGTAATTGATATAGGAAAGTATCTTGAATATTTTTGTATCCGATTTCTTCATTGATATCCTTAAGCTTCCGCTTCAGCTTCAGCTTAAATTGGTTAATCGCTCGAATAATTAACCGAGGTTTTGTTAACTGATTAATAAAGTTTTTTTTATAAATAAGGCAATTTCAATAAATAAAAATGCTTAAATTACACTGGTTCACAAATTTTTAACTTTTTGCCATAACCTCAATGTTTTCTAAGATAAATCGGGGCTGCTGATCACGAATATGGCATTCATTTATTTTTCTTAAGAAGCGTTTTCGAGATATACGCGAAAATCGTGTTTTTCTGCAGTTGTTTTAGGTATTTCGAACAATCTCGAGAACTGTTCAACTGAGTTGTACAAGATTTAACATTTTGCATAGATATCTCTTTCATAACATATCCAAACTGTGTTGATCGGATAAAGATTTACTAAGTTACAGGACTTTAAACTTGAAATTTTTTTTTTTATGTTTTTTCAAAATTCACCATTTTAATTCGCTCCAGTAAGACAATAAAAAATTTTTTAATTCTTTTTTAACATGTATCTTAAATAATATTTTGTTTCAAACGTAGTAAGCGTAAAATTGTCATCGTCGGACAAAAAGTTAAGAAATAACGGCATATTTAGTGAAAACATCCGAATTTGAATTTTCATAAACAATTTTTTTTAAGAACAGTAAGTTTGCGGTCTGGAATTTGATTGCAAACTTTATTAAATTTGAGGTCGGTTATTTCAAATCTAACCTCCATTTTTCTCTATCAGCTCTAGTTTTCGAGATATAAATTATATATACATATATAAAATTAAGGCACTTTCACGACATATATTGGAATAACGTAAAAACGGTTGACCATATTCAGTTAAAAAAAATCCGAGACTCGGCAACAATATTATCTTTAAGCCGTGCTTACATTGTTTATAAAATTGCCCTGTAGTTTCAGAGATATCGTAGAATTTTAGAAGAAACTATAGGGAAATTTTCGAAATACCTTAAAAAAAACTGCAGAAATACACGATTTTCGCGTATATCTCGAAAACGCTTCTTGAGAAATATAAAAGGATGCCATATTCGTGTTCAGCAGCCCCAATTTAGCATAGAAAATATCTCTTTTTTGTGGCAAAGTGTTATTTATTATTTGGAGTTTATTATTAACACTAACCTAACAAACATAACAATTCTTAAAAACGTAGCAAACAAAAAAATAATTCATAAATATGTGTTATTTAAATAGTTTAAGAAGATCTTATAAAATAATCTTGGAAAAATAATTTGGTTTAAATGTTTAGGATTTAAGCGAGAAATCGAAAGCAACCCATAATACAGAATATCGATTTTTTAGTCCATTTTCTGGATTTCTCTAAACAATAAAATCTTCCATTATGCCATTAATTTTTTAAAATTTGCAACACTTCTAATTGGTTCGCTTTATTCTGTTAAATGATTGTTTGTGTTACTATCGATGGTTTTTTGTGGTCAGGTTATCATCTGACTTCTCCTGACAAAGCTCAGCACCGAACATTCTGCAAAAAAGTTAGTTCTGTTTTTGTACTGTATTCTAAAAATATATTGCACACATACCTTTTGTATATGAGACGAAACAAACAAATAAAAACAAAAAAAAATAAAAATTTTGTTACATCGGTTAATCGGTTAATCGACTGAAATTAACCGGTTTAATCGTTAGTCGAAAATAGCCAATTTAAAATTAACCGATCAGTAAATCGGGTAGTAATTAATCGGTTAACCGATTAACGGAATGAATACCCTAGTATATATAAGTTTTTCGGTCCGCTTGTAACTTCTACAAAATTGTTCTTAGACACTATTTACTCCTCGTGTGCACATGGGGCATCAGCAATATTTCTATCATCTACAATTCGTTTAATTTCGTCTCATTTTTAATCTATTGCACTTAAATCTCTTTGCAGTGTTCTTCTCCACCTCATCCTTAATGCTTTTTACCAGGGCTGTGGAGTCGTCAAGAAATAGTTATAACTCCGACTCCGACTCCTTTTGCTGTAATTTTTTAAGTACGACTCCAACTCCGACTCCAACTCCGACTCCTACTCTAACCTATCATTATTTATGAGACTAGTTCTTATTTGACTTTAAACTCTTTTAATTTGTTTTTTAATTCAGTACCTTTTAAATGGTTAAATATAGCAAGAAAATTATTCTGTAAAACTTTCAAATCGATATTTTAATTCTAACGTGCCGCATTGAGCTTTAACATATGAGGAGGAAAGCTTCGAAAACATATAGCGCCCGATTAAATAGACCAACTGAGCTCTACTTTTTTGATTCTACAGTGTTATGTCATTCTTGACTAATAACTCAACAATTGAACATTTAAAGCCAACTGTAAAATAGAAAAATAATGGATTTAATTTTGGAACCACCGAGTTTTGTTACGAACTTTCGAAAGATATGAGTTTTGATTCAAACCGTATGGGATCATTAAACTTTAGTATATTTTAAAAGTTATATTTATTTATTAAATATATGCAAACAGTGCTAAAAAATGTAACAATAGTTGTGTAGGGGAGAGATAAACTACACCAATTCACATCTGTTGCAATTTATAGATGTGTGAATTTCCATAAGTTCTATCTAATGCAGCTTTCGAGATAAAAAAGTTGAAAACAATACCATGTCCAATTTGCTAAGACGTTAAGGGTACCAAGTGTACTAAGTATTGTTTACCACAGAATTTGTAGAGACAAAGAACATCATAAGTTCTTTTTTGTAAATTGTGAAGTGAGGTCTTTTGTTTTTAATATACATAAATTCAAACACTGCCGTTTTGGTCTTGTTTTATTTATTAAGTCAAATATTTAGAGCAACTTTGTTAATAATTCTCAGGAAAATTTAATATATTTTTATTAAAACATGCAGATGCGCCTTCAGTTGTTACTTCTACAATGTTTATAACACATTTTGAAGAGAAACGTACCGTAAAAAGTTCTATTATTTCTGGGAAATAGCACACCTTTTGTTGTTGGACTTGGTGCTGTTTGTCTCAAGGTAACGAACCTTTTATGATATAATTTTTTAGGGCTATCATTGACATAAAAAAAAATGTAAGGATCATTAAAATATTCGGACAAAGGCAAATTTTTAATACAGAAATAGCATCATTTGCGATTTTCAAAATGTTTCAAAATGTGGCTTGCAGAGTTAAAAAAATATGAATTTTTAAACAACTAAATTGAAATCTTTTTCTACAGTACACCATTGCTTTTTTCCGTTCCAAGTTCAAAATTATTATTGTCAAAGACCGAAATTTGAAACTGCAAGTCTTTATTATCTCTCCAATTTTTCCTAAATTGAGTAGATAAAAGAATTCTCACATCATTTTTCGGGTTTACCCCCAGATTAATGGGAATTATATTTAGAACAATGTCATGTATTTTTCCGAGCTCCTTTTCTTTTTTTTCTATTATAATTCACCTTGAAGGTTAGAACTTAAAATTTAGTTTACTTAATGCTTTCACCACAGGAGCTACAGCAGATTTCAAGTCATATATAGGAACATGGCTACAAAAATATTTGTTAATATAAAATAAATAAAAAACAACAAATTTTTAACTTCCTTAATTCGGCTCTATTTCATTAGGGATATCTTGGCGAAATTCAAACAGTGAACCAGCGAGTTTTGTTACAGAAATTTTAGGTTACATAAAAACATAGAAAAGGACATGCTTCGATACAATCTATATATTTCTCATAAATTGCTAAAAGAACTGTCAAAATAAGATGTTATCTCAATTTTTTAATTTTTCTAACTCCCCTACTCATATGAAAAGTATACTGGTCATTATCTTCTGACTTCCACCAATTTATTTAAATATCAATTTATGTTTAAAAATCGTTTTTTTTTTTTTATGTGGAATAAAAATAAAATTATATGAAAAATTATATTTAAATATGAATTGATATTTTAAAAGAATTGCTGAAATTGGTCATTAAAATTTTTTTATTTTGGAAAATATTAGAAAAACTGTTAATGCCAAAAAGTCGGAGTCGGAGTCATTAGTGTTTGTGGGTACTTCGACTCCGACTCCGGTACAAAAACATCAACTCCGACTCTTCAACTCCGACTCCGACTCCACAGCCCTGCTTTTTACACTGATCAACATCTAACATCTTCAATAAAAGATGTAGAAAATATGAAACGCTCGTTTACATCGTCTACATCTCACATCGACCATCAAACAAAATGTTACCCTTTTAAAAAAAAAAAATATATTATTTTCCTAAAAAAAAAAAAAAAATTTTCTATAAAAGTGCCAAAATTTTTTAAAGAAAATACAAAAAAGTATTTGAAATTTAATTTGTTTAAAAATAAAAATAAATGTTAAACAAAATAGGGGGAAACTTGACAAATGGTAACGCTACTTTCAAAACAAACGTCTTTGATGCCACAATAATAATAAAACTTATTGCCACTTTTCTAGTGAAGCTACTAAAATAATCGAAAGATGTTGAATGGAATAAAGTGAGATAGAAACATCTTTTAAATATGTTGAAAGATGTTGACTTAAAGCCGCATGTATTTCTTAGGGCAACATGTCAACATTTTCTCATATTGATGGTAGATGTAAGACCTTGCTTGATCAGTGTAAAAAGCCTGGAAGGGCGACCGATCCATCTACTGCCCTGTGGGTTCCAGTCCAAAGCCGTTCTATTAATCAGGTCGGATAGTTTCCTGAGAGTATGGCCTATAAACCTCCATTTTCTTCTTTTTATCTGCCTTCCCACTGGCGCCTTATTTGCAATTTGCCACAGAACGTCGTTGCTGATGTATCTAGGCCAAAATGTTGTGTAGGCATTGATTTATGAATACCTGTATACGTTGAGTGATAACATTTGTAAGCACAAGGCTGCCATTAACAGGGTGGCATGCGTTGAAAATAAGTTATTTGATTTTGCGTGTGATCTGAAAGTTTCTCCATAGACCCCTTAATTGTCCAAATGCGCGTCTGGCTTTTGGGATTCTGTTAGTCAATTCCACCGTAAATTAACATAACGCAGCCTAGGTAACAAAATTTGCCCTCAAATATGTCTGGCCATTGAAGGTGATGTGGCTTTCAGTGGTGCGATTGACTCGCATCGCAAACGTCTTCCTTATGTTTGTCTCAAGTCCGACATTTTTTGCGAGTTTTACCAGATTGATTACCTTATCTTGCATGTCCGAGAGTCTGTGGAAGAGGAGACAGATTTCATCTGCGTAGTTAAGATCCTCGAACTATAAGTTCAGCATTGTTATTGTATATGGACTGAGTGATGTGTTTTTTTTAACTCCTTAACCCTGCTCCTCAGCGCATTCTTCAAATCGTTCAACAGTAGATACAGTAGGGCCCACCATTCTACACACTACTAGATAATTATACGTAGAGAATTTGTTTGATTGAGTCAGCTACATAGTGGTCGAAAGCCAGTCTGTTCATCCTTCTGAGAGTCTTGTACTCTTTTTAATCGGCTGCAGACTATAGTCGCTAGTACCTTATACATCGTATTTATTACTGTTATAACCTTCTAGTTACAACATTTTTTTATGTCGCCTTTTTTGTTTCTTTTTTATCCGGGCCGGTGAGCACTGTTACTTTCCCTTTGAACTTTGAGTTGGTTCATGCGTTCGATTAGATCCCACCTGTTGTCAGATTTCCTCCGCGCAGTCTGAGTTTTTATTATGCGATTGTCCCTAGTTCTACATTAGTGGTTGAATGATTGCACTGCATTGTCCGATATACGTTTCGTTGGTTCGTCTCTTATTTCGTTTCTTATTTCCAGATTAATGAGTTTTTCTAGGTTTAGTGGCCTGGAATATTTGTTTTTCTAGTTGTTCGAGTCTTGATGCGCCGTTTAATGTTCTTACGTTTCATACGAGTCCTTATGAGTAGCAAAGTTGAATTAACGATGCCCCTTTGTCTATGTGTATGTTAAAATAAGTTTTCCCAAGACCCCAGAAAAAATGGGGACCAGTGCTGTCAGATTTTTTTTATGTCCATCGCCAAACCGAATGTCAAAAACACGAAAAAGTCGCCAAAAGTAGCTTAAGTTAAGATTTTGTTATATTTTTTTAATTTAAATTATAAATTACTAAGAACTTTGCAGCCAAATTATAATAAAGTAAAGTATAAACACATTTATATCATTTTTTAATATTTTGAGAATTAAAAACTTTATAAAAAGAGAGTTTGAGACTCTAAAACACTTCACCTCACTTTAAAAATACTTTTATGGCCAATTTTCAGGATTGATATTTAAACAAATTTATGTTTTAAATCGTTTTAAATGCAAAATTCTCTTCTTCACTAAACACTTAAATAAAACTTAATTCACCGATGTGGTACATCTAAAGTTTCCATTGGAATATCTTAGCAAGGTGGCCTCAATATTACAACAATGCAACAACAGGCAAAGCAATAATATTCAGCTATTTTTTGAGACCACGTTGCAAATAAATAAACTTTTTTATGATATTTTTTTGTATTTAGTAGTGCTACCATACTTTTATCTTAATTAAAAAAGACTTTTCAAATAAAACTCAAAAAATCAATCTGTATTTAAATACGATTTAAGTTTATATTAAAATTAACTTAAGTTCAACATTTTTTATTTTTCGAATTTATTCTATGAGCTAAATTTCCGTTATGTATTTTATAAAGCTTTTTGTAATAGTTCTATTCCTTTAATTTTTCAGAAATGACTTTATACACTACCAGACTATTATATTGTATTTTCTTGTTACATTTTACCTAAGCTTTCCTTTGGACAGCAATGAAGTATATTGAATGTACAGAAAAATTTACAATTATTAGACACCAGCAGAATGTAATTCATTTTCTGGCCCACTACGGCCTTCGTCAGCATTCTTTGTGTCACACTGGATAGTGATACTTTATAAATTGAATGTATTTAACTCACACTATCCAGTGTGACGCAAAGAATGCTGACGAAGGCTTAACTTAATATAAATTTAAATACTATCCTGAAAATTGGGCATTATACAAATTATTAAAATCTCTACACAAGATAGGTATTGAAAATAGAAAAGTTTTCAAAAAATGACGATACATAGCAGTTATAAATTTTCTTTAACAACCTTTAATAAATCTTCTATGGGATTAAGATCAAGGGATTGCGCAGGGCAAGACATTAAATCAACTTCTTTGTCTGGAATCCATTTTTTTTGGCAAGACCCTGTTGTAACAGCCACTTTGGTGGCATTTCCGACTCTGCATGTGGCAGCATTATTTCACTTAGAATTTCAACGTGCAAATAATGGTCCATGTTTCTTTTTATCAAAAATAATAGCCCAACACCATGCCACAAAAGGCTTCCACATCATTATGTTACCTCATCCATACCAAAATGTTTGAGTGGTGTAACGTAAGTTCACTACGGCGTTTTTTGGATGCCTTACACATGTTTTACCATCGTCTCAAATTAAATTGATTTTAGGTTCGTTCGACCAAAGCACATTGCACCACTTTTTTCCATTAACAGGGTCTTCTACATCCTTAGTCGTATTCGGCGATGTCTTTTTGTTAGCATTGGCACTTTCCTTGAGGAGCTTCCGAATAGATTTTAGAAATTTCAAGTCCCAATGCTGGTCCCGACTAGATAAAAGCTTTATATCGCACCTGTTCATCAAAAGTAACACAACTCAAAAAATTCTATTTTCCACTTTTTTGAAGGAAACAGTGTATGATTACCATATCTAACGACTGTAAAATTTTTGGTATTCTATTTGTAATATTTCATGAGAGAAATGCCTTTATGTCTTTCTTTGCGTACTCATATTGTTTGTTTTGATTCAATTAAAGAGTTGTAATTTTAGTTGCGTTGAAGTGTTCAAGGGTTATGGTCAGCGTTACCGTTGTGATACTAAAGTATCAATTTGACCCTTTTTTGAAGGTCTTGATACCATTAATGACCCTTTTTATAAATTATACTTTTGTATCATTTTCACCTATTTTTTGACACTTTTTGACCCTTTTTGGGAAATAGCGCTCACATTTTGTTTTTTGTCAACAATGCTGGACGTTAGTGCTAAAAAATGTTTTCGAAATAAGCGGAGATAGAGAGATGGACTTCAAGTACGATTTAATACCAAAATATAGAACGAAAATTCCTAAAAACCAGTTAGTATTCGTAAAAAGATTTGTATTAAGAGATTTTGTACGACTTCTAAATTAGATTTTCGATAGTAAAGTACAAATTAAAGTACGATTTCCCTAATAGCAAAAATAACTCATATACATATTTGTTATGTTTTATTTATTGAATAACTTATGGTGATTTCTTTAAAAAAAAAATGTGACATTTTATTTAAAAAATGCAATTAGGAGTTCGTTTCTTATAAATGTTGTGCTCTCTTATAGAGAAGCAAGTTTAAAAAATTCACCCTTAATAATGTCATAAGGCATTGAACTTTTCGCCCCCTTTAAAATCGACAATATTAAGAGTGCCCTGTAAAAAAGGTGACATCGGTTTATGTATGGGGCCATTTTTAAAACGGCGAGGATTGCCTCAAAGAGCAAGAAAGCTTCGCAAAAATTTCAAAACTCGAAAAACTTTGCAAAAATAGCGCCATCAAATTGATTAAAAGTCCCTAAAACTAACAGGAATGAAAAAAATTCAGTAAAAATTGCTGCAATTCCCAAATATTTGGTAACATCTTTAAAGAATCACAAAACTTTGCAGAAAAAAAATTCGCCAACGATTGCAAAATTGGAAACAAAACCTTAAATTTATATGAAATCGCTAAGTCGGTAAAAAAAAAAAATCGGAATATAACATAAAAAGTATTAAAAAAAAATTAGCTATAATGATGAAGAACAAACCTTTTGCCAAGTGTTAAAAACAGGAAAGGGCATTCCATAAACAAATTAAGTTTTTTAAGCACTGCCTACCTGAAATATTTATTTTTTGTTTGTTTATAAAAAAACTTGGTCTTTTTATTTATATTTAAATGGGAAATGCTGCTTTTAAAAATGTTGACCCTTTTTTTATTGAAATACCCTTTTTTTGACCCCTTTTTCTGGAAAATCCCCTTTTTGTGACCCTTTTCGAAAATTTCCAACTGGTTATGGTGCTCAAATGAATCAGCGAAACTGTATTAATTCGAGTTGTGATTGTTTTCATGTTAAAAATCTGTTTATCAATAGCTGTTGATTTTGGGTTGTCATAAGCATAACTTGAAATAATATTGACATGTAGATCAAAAAATTTCATGAAAACTGTATTAAATCAAAAATCCGTAATAATTTCGGAAAAAGGAAGAAGAGAAATAAATTTTGTGATTTTATTGAAATATTAGTGAGTTTCCTTTATAACATTATATTTGTTTATAACAATAATTCCATCATATTGGCGGAATTAGTTTTTTGCCTCTACTGAAAACTTGTAAATTTTGAGTTGTGTTACTTTTGATGAACAGGTGCGATATGTGTATTGGTTTACCTAGTACCAAGTGTAGTTTTGAAGCTAACAAAGCATTATAAACAAAATTTGGAGACCTTACAATAGATTTCGGTATTTACCCTTGGCTTTGACCTGAATTTTTCATATTTTCAATGATTAATCTTTCGTCCTCCGAACAAGGCTAACCACGGCCCATACTTTCGACATTTTTTAGGTTTTTTTTTATTATTAAATTAATATATATATAAATATATACATATGAATATTTTTATAGCTATAGAAATATATTTTGCTCGCTAGTATATTATTACATACTAAATTACCAAATGTATTTTGAAATCCGGGTCACCGAGTCTTCAGTTAATCTGATCAAAATTGGCTTTCTTACCTTAAATCGTCATTTGCTTTTAAATAGAAAAATCGCCAAAATCGCCAAAAATTCAAAAAAATCAGAGCTTTTTGGTAGCCCTGATTGAAAGACAACACCACCAGCCAACCAAAATCAACAAGTTTCGCCTCTACAAATAAGGGTTGCAACGTAGTTGTTGTAACATCTTTGCTTGTAGTGGCTTTGTTCGTAGAGTAGCAACAACATCTCGTGTGGTTTAAGACAAACCCATAAAAACAACCAATTAAAATTGCTTGTATTGCTATTTTATTTGCACGTGTAAAAGAGACAGATGTATGAAATAACTACAGTGGGTGTGTGCGTACGTTGATATTTGTAATAAAAAATATAAATACACAGTAAAACACATTTATAACGAACATCGAGTATTATAAAATGTGCCTAGTCGATTTTAGGTACTTCACAATTTCTTTCAAATCACTCACTACTCTAAAAACGAAATTAATTTTATAGTAAACACATTTGAATGTCTTCAAAACAAAATTCAGACATTCTTATAACGCTGTTTTTTACGAACTGTCCTAAATACATATCTATGCTTTAAAAAAAAAAAAATTGTTTGGCATCTTTATTTTATTTAGTTCTAAATTTAGTTTTATCCTCTTGCTCTGGAAATCGAATTCGAGTTAAATTAAAAGCTACATAAATATTAAAGTCAAATTCTTTTAATAGTTTAATAGGATTTTTGTGACTTAAAACAAATTCAATTTGCAGAACACATTTTGCTTTAAAATTTATGATTATGTAGGAAAATAGAAAAGAATAAATTATGAATATCAAAACCTATATACCTACCGTATGTGTGTATGTATGTATGTATGAGTAGGACATCAAAAGATTTATAATCCCAGTTGGCCACGCCTTTAAGACATCCTCGAAAACGGATGCACGACAATGTTAATTCCTGCTCGACATGTTAGGGACAGCGGGAACAAATCGTCAACGACATTTTCGAACAAGTGTCGCGTAAATCGTGCACGACACCAAGAAAGACAATGTCGCCTACTTTTCGACGTCCACGACAAAAATTATTATATGGTTTTCTAAGTTGACAGTGAAGTACTAACTGCATGTAATCCATTTTCCAGCCCGCGAATAATTTAATCATCATTTTTGGTTTTACTGTTTAGAACTAATTTGTTAACTTTTTTGTAGGTATTTAAATCAACAATTAAAAAAAAGAATGAGAGAATTTTAAGAAAACCAAGCAAGTGATTGAATAGCATTCAAGAACACTTTGTCGTCAAAAGCTTTTATACAAGACAACTTATAAGACAGTGTCGCTCATACTGTCCCACATAGAGTTTAATAGAGGACAACTTATAAAACAAAGTCGCTCATACTGTCCCATATAAAGCTAAATAGAAAACAACTTACACGACTACGTCGCTCAAACTGTCGTGCAGGACGATTTCCTGTAAATTGTCTTCTAGAATACCTTAACAACAGGGGACAAGTCGTGCACACATCATTGACGACGATGCCGTCAACGGCAATCTGGCTAACTGGGATGCAGTTAATTTACCATTGATTTTTTTATACCCTCCACCACAATTAGTTGTGAAGAGGGTATATTAAGTTTGTCATTCCATGTGAAACTTTTTTATTATTCATCTCAGACCCTATAAAGTATATATATTCTGGGTCCCTGAGAAATTTTAAGACGATTTAGCCATGTCCGTCTGTCCGTCTGTTGAAAATACGCTCACTTTCGAAAAACTCAAAAGAAATAAACAAACTTGGTGTCAAATTGCTTGTAGTAACCCTAAGCAGTTTGGGATTGAAATCCAGTAAAATCGGTTCAATAGGCTGTGAGCTATGAATCAAAATGTGGAACCACCACCTAAAAAAAATTGATAATTTTGTTAGAAAAACTAACATAAATGGTGGAAAAATGCACAGAATGATACAAGATTTCGCAACAGTTCGTTTTAACTGGAAATCACGCTGTAAAATTTCGTGAAGAACCGTCCATAGTTCACCCTAGGCCCCATATAAGCCCTACTCCCGGAAAACAGTATAGTACGCCTAAAACCCTAACTAACAATGCTATCATAAAAACTTTTTACACGTCACAGTTAAATAGGACTAAAAATGAAGCTATTAAGTTTCGTGAAGATCGGTCCATAATTTACCATAGCCCCCATATAAAACCTACTTCCGGAAAACAGCATAGTACGCCTAAATCCGTAAAAACTAATGCTATCATAACAAAATTTGGTACATCAAAGTTTTATAGAAGTAAAAATAAGACTGATGAATTTCGTGAAGATCGGTCGATAATTTACCATAGGCCCCATATAAACCTTACTCCCGGAAAACAGCTTAGTACGCCTAAAAACGTAAAAAATAATGCTATCATAACAAAATTTGGAACATCACAGTTTTATTGAACGTGAAATAAGACTTTAAAATTTTGTGAAGAACGGTCCATCATTTACCATAATCCCCATATAAACCTTATTCCCGGAAAACAGCTTAGTACGCCTAAAAACGTAAAAAATAACGTTATTATAACAAAATTTGGTACATCACAGTTTTATAGAACTAGAAATGACACTGTGAAATTTGGTGAAGATCGGTGCATAACTTACCATAGGCCTCATATAAAGCCCATTCTGGTAAAATAATTAAATACGCGGTAAACTTTCTTCCAGTTAAGCTTCATATGGCCAGAAAAAATGTTATGCAATTTTGTGATATACGGTCCATAATTTACCTTAGATTCCATTTAAGCAGCCTTCTGAAATTCACTGCAAACGCTAAACTAGAAATTTATGTTTTTTAATACCAGAAATCTTTCTGCAGAATTTGGGATGATTGGTTCATAGCTTACCATGGCTTCAATATAAATTGACCTCCTGAAAATCATTTTAGTTCGGCTTAAACTGTTACGAATCATAATATTTTACTCAAGCTTGTTAAAATTGCTAAAAAAAAAACCTTACACTTTCTGATTTTCGGTCAATTATTTAATATAGGCTTAAACCGCAACCAATTTTGTTTTTATAAATACCTATTATAATAATAAATCGACTTCATACAGATATTACTCCTAAAACATTCGAAGTGTCGGTGGAGGGTATCAAAGATTCGGCACAGCCGAATATAGCACTCTAACTTGTTTATAGATGTGCACGTCAAACATTAAGGCTTTACAGCTAAATAAAAAAAGTTTCAGTATCAAACAAATATAAATAAAAGTATAACAGTACAATTCGTTTATAAGCCACACCGCTTATAACTGAATTAGCGATATATTCTAAAATTTTAAATTTTCTGACACCTATAAATAAAAAAACTGCAAAATATTTGTTTTAATGTCAATTAGCACTATAGTCCATTTTCGCTTATACGCCACCTAAATGTTGGGTGAAAAATCTTAAATACCTGTATGCGACTTATTAAAGTTATAATCCAAAATTCAAATTTTTTCATTTTTTTTTACTAAAAAAATTTAGAAAGTTATGGGTCAATTACGGATAGAAACACAACTGAAGAATAGTTGTCAGCAGCGAAATTAGGCAACCGCTCATGCTAAAATATTCAGATTCAATGTACATATTTTAAGGTATTCGATGACAACATTATTTTATTATCAAGTGCATTATATTGATTAAAATCGGCAAATATATAACGAGCGTTTTTTTTGCAAAATAAAATTAATTGTAATTTCATATTTGGAAAAATTGAGGACAAAGTACTCAATACCGCAGTGTAACTAAATCAATCACAAATGACTGATTATTTCCAATAAACTGCTAGCCTCGATGAAGTATCTATTAAAACAAAAATTGTTTCTGACTTGGGAATCAAATTTGCAATATTATTTAATAAATAAATTATTTCAAAACGTATGTGCGTGCATTTGAAGCAGTAGACCACAAGCGAATAATACTGTATTCAAAACAAAATATTTAGCTCTTTCTCTGAATTAAAGGACCTCAACAACTAGTGGTAAGCGAGGGTATACTTAGATTAACATTCCGTGTGAAATTTTTTTAATATTTATCAAAGACCCATAAAGTTTATATATTCTAGGCTCTTGAGTAATTCTTAGTTGACTTAAACATGTCCGTCTGTCTGTCCGGCTGTTGAAAACACGCTCACTTCCGAATAGCTCAAAAGAAAAGAACAATATTCGGGTCAAATTGCTTCTTGTTAACCTCACCAGTTTGGGATTTAAAGACTGCAAAAATCGGTTATGTAGGATAAGAGTTATGAATATAAATCAGGAACCTAAAAAAATTTGGTTTCTTAGTTGTGTTGATCAGATTAGATTGAGTGTTAAGAGATAATTTAATTTGTTTGCATAATTCTTTTTTGGTCGAAAATGTTTTATTTTTGGAATTAGTTGACTATCTTTATAGATTCTGTTGTTTCCTAAAAACTCACTTATTACTTTTGGAAAGAGTTCTATTTACATTTAACATTTAACCACAAAGAAAAAAAAAATTGATTTTAATTAAAAATTTGTGATATTAATTAAATTTGCACCAGTAAACAAATTATTAGTATCAATTAAGCGTTTAATTCACTTGCAAAAACAAGGCTGTGCCGAATATTATATACATCCGAAAAAAAAGCGACGGCGTTGATGGATGACCATTCTTATTTAAAATTAAATAATAAATATAGGTTTTATCTTCAATAAAATAATATCATCCAAATAATTTGGATCAACACCAGCTGAGTTTGAATTGGCCATAAAACAGTTTTAAAGTAATACAGTGCGGGCTCGATTTTCGTAGCTCGAAAAAAACCTGGTGCCTAATTCTGGCAGTCGTGATCGCGTACTTTCTCGATTCGAAAGCAATTTTATTTCAGTCGATACTGAACGAAGCGAAATTATTTTTTCAGTATTGTGAAACTCAAATGAATGCTTAACAACACTGAAAAAATAATTCCGATTCGTTCAGTATTGACTGAAATAATAAGATATTAAATTGCTTTCGAATCGAGAAAGTACTCAATCACGACTGCCAGAATCAGGCCCCTGGCCTTTGCAATGACCGACCATTGTTTATAACACTTAATGACAGCCAATATTTAAATAAAAACCTTATATTTTATCGTTACAATAAATCTAAATTAAAATCGTGCAAAGCTTGATAAAACAATTGGCGTATGATATTATCCAATTATTTAAACCTTTGTACGCTTTTGAATAAAGAACACACATTAGGTGTAAAATAGAAAAAACATGTACGTTTGTATTCTGATACTTATTCAAACCTTTTTGCAATAGAACTAGAGTTAGAAGTGCACAATACGCGGTTATTTGGAGACGAATGTCGTGCGTTTGAAAACTAAAGCGCATTAAAATGGCAGGTTACACAACACTTTGCTTATACCAAGTTACGGCTCTTTTTTGTTTTTAAAGTCTTTGCGTTCTTTTGCACGGTTTCCGACTGCATAATTTTTAACTCTGCAATACGTTTTTTCTACATGACTCAAAATCGTTGTTTATTTTTCCATTCACAATTGGTTATATTTTCCAAGCCATTTTCTATTTTTCAAACAGTGTCTACATCTTTAAAAAAAGTCTACTGAAAACAAATACATCGTTTTTTTTACGATTAACAAATATGTTGCCAACGCTAAAAAGTGCAACGTTTTAAACTTAACCTAATGCCACTTTCTTTTATCACTTTTTTTTATCATTTGAAATCTTTAAATCTTTACAGGCCTTGTCAAAATTGTACCCCAAATAGCAAATCTCATCTAAACTATCCTTTATATAATTTTTAAAAAAAGTTTTAAAAAATGGTAGAAAAAATAAAAATTGTAAAAAGCACTAAAGGCACTAACGAAAAATTGAAAAAGCGCCAAATTAGTGCTTTTCCTTAGTTTGGCACTATGGATAAAATTTTGGCGTTTTGAGGCATCAAATAGCACCATAAACAGTGCCAAAAGCTCTTAGTTGGCATCACTGATTTGAAGAACATTCGTGGTGTGTGTGTGTGAAAATCACGAAATATGCTCGGCCCCTGAGGGCAGAACGTGATCATCGTTGATGGAGACCAGGGAGTTCCAAAATTTTTTTGGTTGTGTATTAATGAGTGCCAGAGAGTAAAGAATTGAGAGAATGCATTTATTTACAGCCGCAGAAAAATGTTAGTAATATATGTTATAAGTTGTTATTTCATAAGTTAAATATCACAAGGGAACAAAATTAAACATTTTTTGTGTTTATGGACAATTTGTAGCAGTTTTTTACCAATTCAATGTCGCTGATTTTAAAACTGCACTTATTTGTTGGATATTACCAAAAGCACTTTTGACCGCACAATATTTTTTGAGTGTCATCATAAAGTTTTTTTTCTGTTAAGCTAAAACAAAATAACATAGCTACCGCTAGACATGTACCAGGGTTGATAAAGTTGGTACAATTGTACTTTTTTTGGTACAATTCAGAACTAAAAAGTACGCTGGTACTCCCGTGACTCATTTGGTACTATTTCCAAATTTTTCAAACCAACATACATATTTGTAATTGATATAAAATGGCAGCTCGTATTTATTTTCCAATGAATATAAGCGGAGTTTAGTGTTTGGTGCAGTCGTAGCC
Source organism: Pollenia angustigena (assembly GCA_930367215.1). Lineage (NCBI taxonomy): Eukaryota > Metazoa > Arthropoda > Insecta > Diptera > Polleniidae > Pollenia > Pollenia angustigena. Next base: position 16,911,499 of record OV884061.1, on the reverse strand, counting down.
TTTTAATGAAATCTAAGGGAAACTATTTTGTTGTTGTTGGATTTAACAAAACAGCTATGATATTTTGCATTTGCTCTTTTGCAAGATCATTTGCACCAAACACTGAACTCCGCTATTGTGAAGAGATTTTTGAACTTGTTCATTGAACGATTGCTTATGCCACATTCTAAATTAAGTATCAGCGGCAGCATATAAGCGTGCATTTCCGGATAATATTGGCAAGTTTTTAAAAGATATAGGAAACCATTTCTGAAAAAGTTCTACATAGGGCCATGTCACAGAGTACAATTCCGTTCGGAATGATTCCGTTCGGAATTAAAGAAAACATATTTGTTTGTTGGTGGAAAGTGTATTTTGATAGTTTTATGGCCTTTCAGATACAGACAACTCCCATACCGTTCATGAAAACAAAAATGGTTTCATTCCGAAACATTTTTTCGTCATTTTCTGAAGCACCAAAATACGGAATGAATTCCGTTTCCGAACGGAATTGTACTCTGTGACATGGCTGATAGTTAGTTAATTAGTTAGACTTCCTCTCAATTCAACATTATTTTGAAACGAACTCATAATATTCTCAAATATTCGTCAACAAGATGGTTGTCACGTCAAGAGGTAATCAACAGAATTTTGCAACAGTGGGAGCCCACTACATTATTATTTTAATCCGAATTATTTTGAAGGAGATTTTACAATCGCTAAAATAAATTTTATTATATCCGAACTTTCTACTCCCCCCTTTAAAATGTCTTTCCTGTTGCTGCAGTAGATATTGAAAATTGTAAACACAATAAATTTGGAAATGCAATCCGAAGATGCTCGTATGAACATATTTTTAGAAAGCTTAAAAATTTTATTTTCGTTTAAAATTCGAGATTGCATTTTGAGAAATATTCGTCAATTTTCCACAAAAAAGACGATAAATTCTAAAAATTGTATGAAAACGCTCTCTGGCGGCAATCAAAAATACAAATTAATGGATTTCTCGACTCAAAAACCGCATTTTAAAAGTCTGGCTGGACCAAATACAATTTGTTTGTATTCTTGAATATTTTGGAAAACTAATTATTTTGAAAAATCCGGGGCTCGAAATTAATTTTTGACCTATGGTATCTTCGGCAAAGTTTGTTGGAAAGACTTACATAACAAGAATCGCGATGTGCTTTTGACGCGAAAAAATTGTACCCACCCTATTATTATGTTTAATTGAAGCATAGCCGCGAATAACGTTTTAAGTTACAAAAAAATAATTTTTCAGGAGAGCAAAAAACGTTTTTTGACAGGCAGCATTATTGGTTTTAAAAATTTTTTATTTCTATTATTAAAAATAATGATAATAAAAACTTTTATACAAAAGGCTTTGAAAATATTATTCCGCACTGCAAAACCATTTCGGTTTCATCATTTTGTTAGTAACTTGCAATGTTCTTCCACTGGCTGACACTTTGTACGCCACACTATGGGATTTCTGCTGCAAAAAAGGCATTTTTTGATTATTACTTTTAAAAAATCTAATGATTCTATTTTATAGAGAAGAGTCTGGCAATCCAAAAACTGCATTTCTTTTAAGATATATGTATATATATTCTTAGAAAAGATCGGTTGAAATCAGGTTAATGTTGCGAAAGGGAAATATATGGTAATTTTGTTCAAATTCAGAGATTTATATATCGAAGATGTTTCGAGCGGAAAAATCTGAGTGTCGACTTTATTTAAGTCCAAAGCCTTGTTTTTAATTTAAAGGAAAAGAAAAAGTTATTGCATACATAGTTTGGAAGATATGCGTGCATCAAAATTGTCCTTAAAAATTCAGCATTGGCTGTTTTCGTTGGAGAAAAAGTCAGATAGCTCGGTTTACCTCCGTGCTCTCAGAATAACGAAATGAAAGGTAAAAGGCTCTTCTTTCTAAATAGTCAAAAAAATTCACCAACTTTTGTCAATCTTTTAAAAAAATCCAAATTTAGTAAAAAAAGTCACGAATATTGCACCCCAGTATTTGTAATAAAAAAGTTTTGCATACCTTTAGGCTTAACGGTTTAAAGAAATTTGAGTTATTAATTATAACAACAATTTCTTAATAAATTGTTGACAGCTGTTTTTAAAAGTGAATAAGATTAAAAAAATAAAATAAACAAAATCATATGTTTTAATAAAAGAAAATGTATAGAAGAAAACCGCGTAAATTGAAAACAAAATTTGCAACCAGTAAATAGTTAATGGTAATAAATAAATAATAATAAATATTGTAATAAAATTTAAAATATAATTGTAAAAATGATTTTATTTTCTGTGTCATATAGTGAATTGTGCCCGGAACTTATTGATTGTGGTAGCAATGTCAATTTGTTAACAGATTTTATAAAACAGGAAAATTCGGTGCTTACTATTGATGAAATTGAAATAGTGAAAAAGGCAGTTCAAAAGAGGTTTTTGGTCATTTTTTTAAATCCATGGGGAGAAGCGCGACTTGGTTAGAAAGTAAATACATCTTTAAAAAATAAATTAATTAAAAATAATTCATTTTGAATATTATGAAATTGTTTTTCATCGTTTGCTTGAGTCGTCCGATCCATATATTAGTAGCTTAAGACGTCAACCTCATAGAAATATTTTAGAATTGGATGATGTAGTTAAAGATATGATAGTTGATGAATAAAATGCATTTCTTTAATTAAATATTACTAGTATTTTCAATGAGAATTATATTTATACGAAATTTTATCATTCAGGTTACATAAAAGACGACGCATTTCATCCAAAATTGTTAGTTTTTTCTTTTATCAATTAATACGCGTGTGCCAAATTTAATCAAATTCTATTGACAATTTCGCCCTATACATTGAAAAGAAAATAACGCGAAATAATGGGGGTCCATGGGAGGTACCCCTAGGAGTCAATGGATTTTAACCAAAATTTGCTCGTTCTTGGATCAATTTATAGATGTGTGTCAAATTTCGTAAAATTCTATAAAGAATTACGACCTATACATTGAGGACAAAAATTTGTGAAAAAATGGCGTTCCAACGGAGGTACCCCAAGGAGTCGACGGATTTTAAAAATTTTTTGTATTTTTCTTTTCTACTTAAATTTAAACATGCGTGCAAAATTTCATCGTTGTAGGATCACTCCTTCTATTTTTTGCAGTTAGATGTATGAAGAAATACCACTGTGCGCCATTTTGAAGGCGTTAAGGTGCATAGTTTTGATTGATTTGATGTTTAAACTGTGTAAGAGAGTAAGGTCAACGGTTATCTGCAAAAAAAAAGTTTTTGCAAAATGTGGCGTTTACAACGTTATTCGCGGCTGTGCTTCAATTAATGATCATGTATTTTTTGCTATGTAGAAATGTACAAATGAATTTTAAGTACCTTTGGTTTTTGTGGTAGAGTCGGGCCTCGATTATCCGTGATGGTCGGGACCAGAAGCATTACGGATTATCAATTTTCACGGTTAATCGAATAACAATTTTGATTATACAGTTTTTTTTAAATGTTTTTATTATTTAACAAGTGAAAATTGGTGTACATACATATTTACATTAAAAAAAATTAATTCAAGAAGTTAATGTTCATACATTTTTAAATTAAATAAATATGTATACATTATATTTTCTACTGAAAACAGGAGGCAAAAAAAGGACATTAAGCAATAAAAGAATACAATTTCTTAAAAAGAGTCGTGTAATGTTGCTTGTCTAATATTTTTCCACTACCATCACGTATAATAGAGGTAATCACGGTTAATCAAAGGAAACAATTTGAAAACGTTGCATACAAAAAACAAAAGACGGATTTTATTTTAATAATAAAATAAAAAAATAAAATTACAAAAAAATGTTTAGTACTATTGGGGCCGAAAGAGTACGATTTTAAAAGTTCGTTGGTACGATATTGGGTTTATCATTTATCATCCCTGACATGTACACTTGTCGAAGTAACATCCAATCCACGACTGAATTGAAGAGCATAAGAATATGTGTTAGTAGTGGTATACACAATTGTAAAGAAATGGAAATCCCTGATGTAGAGTCTACATTTGTATTACATTGTAGACACATCACAAACAAACCAAAAGCTATCCAGTGAATATTTAAATATTATTTAGAAATATTAAACGTTGTTAAAAGCGGAACGGTGGCGGAACAGTGTTGCAAAAAAAAAAACTTTTGCTTAAACAATTTCATGAGTTGCCAAATTTTTTATAAATATTTTTCTAAAAATTCCGAACAGCGAATTGTAGCGTTCTTACTCCTTTAACAATTTTTGAATTTTTTTTTCAGATGTATTTTCCGGAGATATATCCCATACGAATTCTCATGAAAGTACCTCAGATGGAAATTCCGATCATAACTCTTCCGGTGATGAGGATTCTCAAATGCGTTTACGTTTAAAACGTAAACTACAACGCAATCGTACATCATTTACCAACGAACAAATCGATAGTTTAGAAAAAGGTAAATAAAATAATTTAATAATTTAACCAGCAAGCAATTTAAAAAATGCCAATTTGTATGGGTAGTTGAATTTTTCCTTAAACGTTTATTTTTTTACAATATCGCCAACGAGATCTTTAATCATGCGAAATTAGATTTGTTTCCTGAAAAGTTTATTGGGCTTTCTGTTTTGCAGGGTGTTTGCTGATATGTATATCTTTATAAAAATGCTCTAATTATTGATTGTTTTCGTTTTTTTTATAACAGAATTCGAAAGGACGCATTATCCAGACGTATTTGCTAGAGAAAGGCTGGCCGAAAAAATAGGTTTACCAGAGGCACGTATTCAGGTTTGTCTTTTATTTGTTTTCTTTTTAGTTTTAGTTGATTTATTTTTTTCTATAACTAAACATAGCTTGTTAAAATATTTTGGGAGCTACTTTCATATGACAACCCCCTGCTCTTCACAGAGAAAAACACGCTTGATAGTGTTATTTTATATAGCAGGGGTTTCCCCGCCCGTCTTTGGCAAATGATTAAATAACTTTTTTTTTCGGTTGAAATTCATAGTGACTACTAATTTCAGCCAACGTTTACCGCATTTGATATGAATTTTAAAAGATTTAACGATGTACCTAGAAGTTATATAAATTTAATAATATTGCAACGTTTTTACTTTATAAAAACGTGATTTGGCTTACTCCCCTAATAATAATAAACCTGAGTTCTTTTAGTTGCAAATCACAAAAAATATACGCATTTTTTTCAGCTTAACAAACTTTTTTGCTTGTATTAATTATCAGGTTCACAAAATTTATTAAATTCTGTTAGCTACAAGCTGACTGAAATAAAACTAAACTGTATCTACATATAAATTTCTTGAACCTTCCTGTACTTATTATTACACAATAACTTTTCTGCTTTCAAATCCAAAGTTTACCTTTAAACGTAAGAAATATTTTTCGATTATGTACTAGAAAATTCCGTACAGCGGAAATGAAATACATACACACAAATATGCATAACAACCCTGCAGGAAATGTCACTAGTGAGTCTGTACTGATTCACTATTGACACAGTCACCAGTACTAGTGACTTATTATAACCCCAGGCAATGTTACTTACAATAGACATTTAAAATGTGCGTGTCATTGGAAATTTACTACTGACGTTGGTACTACTGACAAGGTAGTTTCTTTGGGAACATATGTAGACATTGGAACCAGCGAATCGCTAGTACATTTTAGTAAAAGTAGTCTACACTTCTTGTAAGAATACGAAATCATAACAATCTTTTTTTATTATTTCTTAAAATTGTATAGGAATTTTACTTCTCAGTTGTTATTGATAAAATGTTTTTCGTATTAAAGTCAAATATAGTGGCAAATGTAATGTAGTGTAGACACTTCGTTGACAATGTCTCACCAATATAGTCGACAAAACTGGTGACTTGGAGACACTTGCACCCAGGTTTCCTTCAGGGAATTAAACCAATACAACAAACTAGTGATGTTACGAATGCTAATTGTTTATTATTTTCGAATAATACGAATCTCTGCGCCAATATTCGTCGAATACGAATATTTATTAAATATTAATTTGAGTATTGTAACAAAAAGTTTTTGTTACCAAAAATAAAATGTATTACAGAGGCATAATCATGGGTTATTAGTAGAGTTGTCAACCGATTGAGAATAATTCGATTAATCGATCAAACAAACCCAAACTCTTATTCGAATAACTTTAAAACGACGATGTTCAAATAACGAATAAATCGATTAATTAATGTCGGTTAATCGAACAATTTTTTTTTTATTCAAAAAAAAATTACTGCTTTGAATTTTATTTATTCTCATACGTTTTTAGTGATTTTATACAAAATGTAGGAAAGTTAAAAATATTGTTGCCATAGCCCTGGTTGTAATTAATCTCAATGTTTAGTAAGCAAAACCCGTGTTGAGTACTCATTGTATTTTAAAAATGTATTTTATGTTCTTATTAAACAAATCTTCACAAACAATTGAGTAGGTGAGTTGCAAAACTCGTTCGATACAAAATTAAAAATACGAGATGACAATTGATTCTAACAGTTCTTTTGGCGCCTTATGAGAAGAAATATACTAATTGTATCAATGCATGTCCTCTTCCATGATTTTAGCACGGACATCTGTACATTGATGCAATCAGAATATTTCGAGTTTATTTTTAAATAAAAGGTGTGTAATTTTCAAGAAAGGAGTTTTTCAATTTCGGGTGAAAAATTTAGAAATAAACAAAAAGCTAAACAAGTAAGAAAGTGTAGTCGGTCAAGCCCGAATATATGATACCCTACACCACAGTATTTAAAACACATCATGCTTATGTGTCCATATTAATATGGATTTATCTATGTTTATAAACTTCATTCAAATCGGGTTGAAAGTTTGTGAGAGGCAGAAATTGCCTCCTACCTCCCCTCGTGGTCCTATTTTCTTAAAAATTCATAGCTTGTGTGTCCTTACAAATATGGATTTATCTATGTTTTAAATTTTATTAAAATCGGTTTGATGGTTTCTGAGAGGAAGAAATTTCCCCCTTTCTGCTCTCGTGGTCCTACGATTCGGCCCATTTTCAATAGGCTTGGTCCTTGTGCCAATAAGAGCATACGACCCAAATTTTATAAAATTATCTTCAAAATTGCGACCTGTACTTTGCGCACAAGGTTACATGGACAGCCAGCCAGCCAGCCAGCCTGCCAGCCAGCCGGACGGACATCGTTATTTCGACTCAGAAAGTAATTCTATGTCGATCGGTATACTTTAAGGTGGGTCTAGGACCAATATTTTAAGGCGTTACACACATCACCACAAATGCATAATACCCTCCCCACTATTGTGGTGTGGGTATAAAAATAAAGAATTGATTTGTATAAATCATATCTTGAAAGTAGAAAATATTGTTATTGTATTACATATATTTAAAAAAAAAAAAATTTTCACAATATTACCATTGAAAACGATGTAGTGGAAGGTAATCCAACGACATCAAGAAATGCCGAACTTGGTTCAATGGAAAAATACATTAAGAGAGACAGCGTTATTAAGGAATTAAGGGGTTTTACGAAGCCTTTAAGTAAGACAACGATATGGAGTTAAGATGAACAATTTTATGCGTCAAAAAAAGAAGAAGTCATAGCGGATGGAATGGAAGATTTTCTATAATAATTTTTTTGTAAAAATAATTTTATTTATTCGTTATTCTCATCGATTAATCGAATAACTTTTTAGATTAAATCGTTTGATCGAACGAACAAAAACAATTATTTGAATTATTCGAACAAAGTTAAAAGGCGAATAATTGATAAGTCTAGTTATTTGGCTTATGCAAAACTACACTGAAAAAAATAAAAATTTATTTTAATTAAAAAGTTTGTAATATTGATTAAAAAATTAATTAAATTTGATCCAGTAAACAAATTAATAGTATCAATTAAACGTTTCATTCACTTAATTGAACATTTAATTCATTTGATAAAATTTTTAATTTAAGCTGATTTTATTTTTGATAAATGCTTTAATTCATCCATTAAACAACATTAATGTAAATTTTATTCACCATATTATTTCCATTTTGCTATTTATTATGCAATAAATGGCCCAACGGTTTCAATTAAATATGCCGCAACTTTCATTAAAAAAACCCCAAAAATCAAAACAACATTGTACAATGTTGCTAAAACCATTTTCGTTGTTGCCAATATACTGTGCCACCTACGAATATCACATACATACACATTGGCGATCTAATTGTACAAAACGAAAAATTTAACAATTCTATTCCAAGGCGGCTTTACGAAAAGAGTACTGGAAACCATATTTCTTGCTACTAAGAGATTGAAGTGCTTCATCTTTCATAAGGTGCTCAAAAAGCTAAAATATCACCGGAATAATTGAAACGGGCGTTAGATCATCAATACCACTAACAACCTCAGACTTAAGAGAAGGTACAGTACAGGCATTTTCCAAAATTCAGCAAATACAGGCTATATAAAAATAGGGTTAATTAAGTTTAAAAATAAATCTGAAACTGGGAATTATTTCCTTTCGAAGTTTACTTTAAATATATTCGAAAGGAAATAATTCCCAGTTTCTAATTGTTAAAATTCAATTCAACTTATAAAGTATCACTATCCAGTGTGACACAAAGAATGCTGACGAAGGCCGTAGCGGGCCAGAAAATGAATTACATTCTGCTGGTGTCTAATAATTGTAAATTTTTCTGTACATTCAATATACTTCATTGTTGTCCAAAGGAAAGCTAAGGTAAAATGTAACAAGAAAATACAATATAATAGTCTGGTAGTGTATAAAGTCATTTCTGAAAAATTAAAGGAATAGAACAATTAAAAAGCTTTATAAAATACATAACTGAAATTTAGCTCATAGAATAAATTCGAAAAATATAAAATGTTGAATATGATAAATCAGAAACATGAGAAAAAAATAAGCTTAATAAACTTGATAGGAATTTAGTCAAAACCAACTGCTCCGGATTTACCTTTCTTTAACGCACCAAGTAACTCAATTTCATCAACACAACGAAAACAGAAAAAATCAGTAGAACTAACAAAATTATGCAAATCAATTCCAGATCGATCACCAGAAATAGAGTCACCCACAAAAATGTTGAAATTAAGAGCCACTCGATATTTATAATTTAATTTAAAAAAATCTCCCGTTTTCTTTGATTGAAGAAAAAACTGGGACCCTACTAAAAGTATTGAACATTCCGATGACTGAATTTAAAATTATTAACTTCGCACCTTAATGCTACTACAAAACATTTTTAAACTTACCGACATGGCGGAATGTAAATAATAAACAAATACGAGCCAGGCAATATTTGGCGTTCAAATCCTTTATTTTTGAAGTTACATATTGCTCTACTGAGATTTTTGTAATTATGATTTGAAAAAATAAGACTTTATCTTCATTTACCCTTGACCAAAGATAAACGGGTATACAATATAACTTTGTCATTCCGTTTGTTATTTCAACAATATTGATCCTAGACTCTAAAAGGTATATAAATATATTCTGGATCCTTATGAAGAGAGAGTTCAAGTCATGATGTCCGTTGTTGCAAGAGGCAAAGTTTCCAAATCAGGTACAAATATCTTGGCTATCAATACACAGCATTCTTGAAAATGTGGTCGGCGATAGAGAAGTGTGTATGGCACTTCCCAAACAAAGGCATTACAAGTTTCTGTATATCTGCAGTACGGATATACCCAAAGCATCTTGGTTATCAATAGACAGCATCCGGCATAATGTGGGCGGGAGTGGAGAAGTGGGCATGGCACAAAATAAATTTATGGAAAGATAAAGTTTATCCAAATTTGGCACACATAGCTAGGGTATCAATACAAACCTCTCTGAAAAAAATTGGCGGGATTAGAAGAGTAGATGTGGCACCTTCCGTACAAAGACATTATAGATTTATGTATGCATACCTGGAGAGTGGAAAGAGCCAAAGTTTCCCAACTACGTACAAGTCCATTGTTTATCAATACACAACATATGACAAAATGTGGACGGGATTGAAGAAGTGGGTGTGACACTACCCATAAAAAGACATTATAGAATTCTGTATGTAGGGAGAACAGCAAATGTCATAATTTCCAAATAAGACACAAACATCTTGGTTATTCATACACAACATCCGACAGAAATTGGGCGTGATTGGAGAAGTGGGCGTGGTACAAAATAGATTTATTCATATCTAACAGCCGAACACAGAACTGTTATGGCTAATAAATCACTGATGGCTTAAACGCTGGTTTAGTTGAACTTAACTTGAATTTATATGTAGTTTAAACTCAGCAACTATAAATCAGTGTAGTTAATCTGAAAGCAGAGTTTGTATACAAAATTTTAACGGAAAAACCTAATTTTGCTTTAAATAAAAAAAAATCTCATTTCGCCGGAAAAATCCGAGTATCAGACTACGTTAAACTAAGCATCAACTTAATCCACATCTCAAAAGCCCGGCCTTACTAGTTAATGCTAGTTTTGAAATATATTTTGTTTCTTTTTTACTTCACTGAAAGAAAATAATTATTTTGCATTATAGATACATTTTTTTTTAATAAAACGTAATTAAAATTATGCATTCGCGAAAGAATCACTTGAATTTGGCGAATACAAATGTCATAAAATTGGCGAATATTCGGCGATACGAATATTTGTAACATCACTAGTGCACACTATCGATCATGCGGGACAGTTTCACTCTAATTTGCGCTTGCTTCGTCAGCTAAACGTCAACCAAAAATTATTTTCTGGTTGACCGATGATTTTTTGAACTTGAGTGAGTTCGATAGTCTGTAGCCCACTGAAAAGTAAAAGTTACAAGATAACTTATAAATGAAACTATAAGTAATTCGTAGATACATTTTTTTTTAAGTAACAATATAAACAATTTCCAAAATAAAAATTTCCTTCGGTCTGGGGAACATCTTTCGAAAGCTGATCGATGTATAATTTTGTTCAAACCGGTTGAGTTGAGTGTGCTGAATACATGGATATTGGTTTTCAGTTTGACTTTCTATTACACACAGATCCTTTTAAAAGGACATTTCTAGTTTAACCCCCTTTAAGAGAAACATTTTCCGATTTAGCCTTAAAAAACCTAAAGTTTCGTATTTCTTCGAAGTGATATACATACCCACAATAAGTTTGGATTAAATCGAAATATGTGAATAAATTTTTATAAATATATGAATGATATTGTTTGTAATGTATCGTCAAAACTCAGTCCGTTGTAGTGAAACCGACCGGGGCACCCAATACTAATTTGTATTTTCTTTTAAATGCTCTAGTCCGGGAAAAAAATAGAAATTTTTTAATTATTAATATAATTTTTTTTTTTTAATTTTGTAAATTAAATTTTATTTAATATTCCCAGTAAAAACTTCGCCTGCTTTTTCAAAATGAATAGCTTCTTTAACTCATTATTTTGTGGTTTTCTTCCATAACTACTTTTTTCTGGATGTATGCAGGTAAAAAAAATAATGACTTACTTTTTCATGCGTTCATTTTGGGACTTCCCTTGAAAAATTCATTGGTTCTTTCAGTAGAATTGTAAGTAGTGCTCTTATGTTTTTATGATTACTCAACACTTTATTTTGTAGGCGAAGTTTTTACTGGGTTATAAGTTGTTTTTTATATATTGCTTTTTTTAAAATCTTAATTTCTCTTTTGTTTTATTAATTTTTTTGTCTTAGTTTCTAAAAAGTAATTAAAAAACAAACAATAATTATATATTATAAATTTAATTTATTATAACAAAAATTAGGTCTGGTTTTCCAATAGACGAGCCAAATGGCGTAGAGAAGAGAAATTGAGAACTCAAAGACGCTCATCGGATAATATCGGACATAGTGGTCGAACAAGTACCACAAATACCAGTAATACCAATTCAGTAATCAGCAATGTCAACAATCCAACAGCATCTTTAGTCGAAAACAATGCATCTAGTCATACACCCAATTCGAATAGTAGCAACACAACAAGCGATTCAGCACCAGCAGCGGCCTCAAGTGTACCTACAAATAGTACAAATGGAGCACCAAATTTAGCAGAAAATACGGTGGGCAACAGTGGTGTTGGTCATGTTAATTCGATTAGTCCGCCTTTACAAACAGTCACATCCAGACTTTCGTTAAATTCTGGATTTAATTCCATGTATTCACCGATATCCCAGCCAATTGCCACCATGGCAGAAACTTACAAGTAAGTGGTAGGTTAGGACTTTAGGCCACAGGGGTAAATTTATTTTACTTAAAAGAAAAGAGCACCAGTAATGCACATTTTTATAGTTTTATACACATTAACAATAAACCAATAGATTTCACAAAACTTTAGCATACATTTAGCCGTAAACGCTTTTGAAAACTATTTAATTAATCATTAAAAAAATATATAAATTGTGTTTAAAATCATAATTAAACATTTGTTCAACTTAATCCATGTTTTCTCTAAACGCATATGCATTTGGATACAACATTTTCAAATCGTGGATTTCCAATAAAATCCCTAATAACGTGTCCATTTTTCAATCATCTAAGCAAAAATTAATTATGCCAAATTAATCTTATTTATATACAATTTTTAGCTCCATGACATCATCGCTTAGTTCAATGCCATCGCCATGTTTACAGCAACGTGAGAGTTACACGTACATGTTTCATGACCCCCTCTCCCTCAGCTCTCCTTATGCGGCACACACGCGTAATTCATGCAATCCATCTACGGCACATCAGCAAGCACCCCAGCATAGTGTTTATGGCAGTAGTTCAAGTGCGGGAGGAAATAATGCGGGTAAGTGTTAAATAAACATAAAAAAAAAATTTTAATAGATTTCTGATCCTTAAAAATATAATATTTATTAGTAAAGAAGTAATTTTTAACAATTTAATGTTTATTTTACTATTTGACTTTAATTTGTATGTATACGAGGGTGGTCATTAACTATATCCCAGTAAAAAGTGTGCTCCAAAAGGAGCAGGTTTTATCTATGAATTCATACCTTAAATCGCTTCAAACCTGCTGATGGGATGCCTGATTTTTGTATAGGGTGTTCCCGGTTTGGAGGACTATTTTCTGCTGACAGTAAGCGCTTCTATTAACATGGGACTAACTATGGCCCCTATTATGAGTAACATTCGATAAACGATTTTCGCTGGCTATCGCACATCGACTATCGAATGTTAATTTGGTATTATGAGTTGGCAGCACTGTCGAACATATCGTTGTGCATCGAATTTTTCAACGCAAACAAATTTGCTTTCGACGGTGCAAATAAATGTAAAAAACTTGCTGAAAATTTAACAATTGAAGCACAGCCGCGAAAAACGTTGTAAACGCCACATTTTGCAAAAACTGTTTTTTTGCAGATAAACGTTGACTTTACTCTCTTACACAGTTTAAACATCAAATCAACCAAAACTATGCACCTTAACGCCTTCAAAATGGCGTACAAAGTGTCAGCCAGTGGAAGAACATTGCAAGTTACTAACAAAATAATGAAACCGAAATGGTTTTGCAGTGCGGAATAATGTTTTAAAAGCCTTTTGCATAAAATTTTTAATTATAATTATTTCTATTGAAAGAAAAAAAAAATTTAAAACAAATAATGCTGCCTGTCAAAAAACATTTTTTTGCTCTCCTGAAAAATTATTATTTTGTAACTTAAAACGTTATTCGCGGCTGTGCTTCAATTTGTAAATTTTTTTGTGTTCGTATACCAAATACCATATTCTTTATCAGTTTTGTTCATTTCTTGCGAGTCCAAAATCTATTGGAAACGCTCATATTCCTTATGGAACAAAATTCTTTTTTGACCAAAGCAAAGTTTAGCATTTAAAAAAGTGGGATGAAACCCCACTGAAGCTAAATTATTTGAAAACAACCATAATTCCGCCGTGGTCACGTTTAACTTTAAATTGATTTTTAAAAGTTGTAAACAAAAATTGATCTAAAATGTACTACTGTGAATTAACAAAATCACATTTTCGTTTAAAAGCCACATTTTCTTAGCATGCATTTTTAATTCTTTATGCAAAAATTTTCGCTTACAGTCCACTCTGTTTTTTAATCAACTGGCAACATGTTCTTATTTACCTTTCTGGCAACTATTATTTTTAACTTTTTATTTCAATTAAACCAATATTTGGTTATTCCAATAAACTTTTCTTTTGTTTAAAAATAATGGTTTTATTGAAGAAAATAATTTTTATATAGTCCAAAATGAGGATTATACTCGATTTCACTTTTTATCCATGAAATGGCTTATAAAAAATCGGGTACAGTCCAAATTCGCTTATAGTCCACAAAAGTTGTGCAACTATTGTAGTGGACTATAAGCGAAAAGTACTGTATTTCGAAAACTTTAAACGCATTTTGCCAAGTTAGATTTTTTTTGAGATGATTAAGCCATGACCATCTGTCTGGTCGTCTGTTGGAAATACTCAAAAGAACATGTTGAGGTCAAATTACTTCTAGTTATCCTTAAGCAGTTTGTGATTGAAATCAAGTAAAATTAGCTGAGTAGGATGAGAGTTATGAATCCAAATGGGGAACCACAATTCGAAAAAACTGATAATTTTGTTAAAAAGAACTAACATAAATTGTAGTATAATGCACGGATTGGTATAACATCTTGCCCTATATGAAGCCTACTCTCGGAAAAAAACAAATTATTCTATTGTTATACAATTTGTTACGTCACAGTTTTAAAGGACTAAAAATTACACTTAAAAATTTCGTGAATATCGGTCCATAATTTACCATATACATCCCATCTAATGCTCAGTCTGGGAAATTATTTAAATACGCCTCAAACCGTAACAGATATACTTACATACTTATATATACGCAGCTTTCCGGTAGCCACTTTAACACAATAAAACGCTATATTCTAATTTAGGTTTTTGAATACCAGAAAACACTTAACAGAATTTTGTGCTGATTGGTCCATAATTTACCAAGGGACCAATTTGCATTTCCCTCTCGAAAATAGTTTTAGTTCGCCTAAAACTGTTACGAATCATGATATTTTATTCAAATAAAGTTATTTATGACTAGAAATGAAATCATAAATCTTTTTGATTGCCAGACGTCTGTTTTTATAAAGACTTATAAATAATTTATTGATCCCATTTAGGGGTCACGCCTGAATTATTAAAACTAACGATGGAGGATATCAAACATTCGGCACAGCCGAATAAAGCACTCCTACTTTTTTTAAGCGAATTTGTTTATAAAAATGAAGTTTCGTTTCTTTTCTTTACTAGATAATCACACATTTGCTGGCGTTATATCCGCAGGAGTCTCGGTACCAGTACAAATTTCCACACAAAGTAGCAGCGATTTGGCCGGAGCAAATTATTGGCCGCGTCTCCAGTGATCTTCGTTCTTTGATTTGACACCACAATTGCTCACAAAGGCTGCTGCCGGTGTGGCACACAATAGCAGCCCCTCGATTGTTGCCTCTCCCTCATCCTGCAGTGCAAACATTGATTTAAGTAGTTCAAGCGCAGCAGCATCTGTTGCCGTGGCAGCAGCGGCTGTAGCGTTAGAAGCCGCAGCCAGCATTGCCAACAGCGATGCACCACCACCACAAACACATGCACATCAGCAAGTATATAACGAACGTACATCATCATCCCCACTCATGTTGACCAGTTCACAACAACAACAACATTTGACATCCCCCCATGCAAATGATCTCGATACATCCTTGGAACAGGGATTTACAAAAAACTTCGAAACAATAACTTCTTCATCGCCTTCAATGTCTAAGTCTGTGGAACAGCGATTGTCACAACAAATACAAGCCCAATATCATCACCATCATCATTATCTGCATCATCACCACCACCACCATGCCCAACACCTCTCCAACGATCATCAGAACACCAATAGCAGTAACAACAACAATATTGATTTATGTTCTAGAACTTTACGACAGCACCAGCAACAATAACACAAATTGTTTCAACTTATAAAACAATAGTTAAACATTATCACGCACAAAAACTATCGAACTGACATTTATCGGCTAACACCACCCGGATCAAAAGAATTAAAACTAAAATGTTTTAAAAAAATTTCCAAAACTTTTCATAAATTTTATGTAATTTTTAATAAATGGGCAACGCAACATAGTAAAGGGATTTTAAAAGAAAGAAAAAAACAAACAATAAACAAAGAAATTGAAAAAGTACCTTAGTTTCTAGAAGGTATTACTGATTTTAATCAAATTTCAAAAAAATATAACACATGGGTATACGAATCTTTACGTCTAATGAACTCATTTGCATTTTCTCTATTACCTGCCCTACGTACTCCAAAAATCTCCTTAATTTTTCTTTGTTTCTTTTACAGCTTACAAGCACATAAACGCTGAATTGTCTACCGAAAATCGCAGTCTTAATTTTTTTCTTTAGAATTTTGTCAAGAAACATTCGCCTAACATCACTAACAGGGATATTTATACATCTGAACATATGCATGTACATAGTACATATATATAAGAAAAAGTATACAGCAATTTTTCTTTTTTTATATAATAGTTAAATAAAAGTTAAATGTTTTTAAATTAGCCCTCTTCTAGTAGAAGATATCGCACACTAAATCATAAACAGACACAACTCAAAATGCACAAATAACCAGTACCCACGTTCTGTAACTTTAAATAGAACTTGTCGCATCGAAAAGATATGAAACAATTCCATATTCCATCGTTTCTCGAAAAGTGAGAAAAAAAAGTGTGACGGTAAAGGCCCAGCCATAATATGCATAAACTACTGTCATAAATTACCAAAAATTCTCTTAAATTTATTTAAAAAAAACAAAAACAAAATCTGTTCGCACTTTGCTTAAGCAAATGACATTTTCATAAAATTAAACAAAAAGTATCCTTAAGTTCAATATGGTTTCACTAATATGAATTACATGTATTCCCATATTTGCTTAAGCTATCTTAAGCACTTTATGGTTGGGCCTTAACCCATTTCGAAAACTACCAAAAGAGATTACGTGGTTCATAATATTTCACTCAAGGCCGATGTGAAAATGCGGACTTTGAGAACGTCAATCAAACAAAACGTTGAAGGCGCGCCCAAAATTTACTAAAATGTTCATCGTCGGCGGCGAAAATACTTTGAAGACATTCGTATATTTTATAAAAATGTTAAAAGCAAAATAAATAAACAATGAAAAAAGTGTCAAGGACAAAATATTGTTATTATTATTATCAGTATTATTTTTTGCATTATATATTTATTATATGTTTTTTAGTGTTAAAATTTGTCTCAACCCGTTTTTATTCGTGAGTTAATTTGGCGGGAAATTTCTCACAGAAATTTTACAGACACACTTCTTCTGTAAATTGGCGAGTAATTTCCTTACGTGACAGCTAATACTCGCCAAAAATGTTACAGATGATGTTAAAGGCCGTTACACACTATCCCACAAAGTTTTTCGTATTTTAATAAAATGCAACCCTGTCATGATAAGTTGTTATTGTTTTTTGAAAATTTATAAACAATAATTAGATCAGGGAAGCATTTTCATAAAACACGTACGACTTTGTGGGATAGTGTGTAACGGCCTTAAGTGAGAGAAACAGTTTTTTGTTTTATTTCTCACATTTCAAACGAAAAGTTTCTCCACGCGGGAGTTACAGAACATGGGCACAGGAAAAAAACTGTTGTGAATTTATAATCGAATTAAGCTCGAAGGTAACGGTATTTTTCCAGTTAACGAAGGCAGTGATGCAAACGAGAGATAAAAAAACAGTTTATAAAAAGTTTATGAAACGAACTTTCTATGAAAATTTGATTAATAAACTTTTTTTAAACCTGTTTTGTTTATAACTAATCTACATACATATCGTTGGTCTCATGTAGAAAGGCCCTAACTGACATAAATGCAATTTTCCAGGAGAAGGCAAAAACATAATAGAAACTGTATGTATCATAATGTAAAATGGCTTGTTCAATTGCTTGTTAAACTGATATTTTTGATGTTATTGTATTATTTTTGTGACGAGGTGCATTTGTGGAAAATATATTCGAAACTCAATTTCGAAAAAAATCGAGATAGGGCCTTTCTACATGAGACCGACGATATATAAAATTGTAACGTTACTGACTGATTGACTCACTGATTCATCATCGCACAGCCTAAACGCCTGAAGCTAAAAACTTGAAATTCGGACCGGAGGTCGGTCTCTCCCCAAATCCCCAGTCCACTAAGACGTGATTTTTGGAAATTCGAATGTTTAGGGGGTAAAAAAGTGTAAAAACAGGTAAACTCGATAACCTTATACCTCCAAAACTGAAAGAGATTCAAAAAAAACTGTAATACTTATCGTTGTTCTTTAGGAAAATAAGCGCACAGGTGTCTGGTACTTTTTTGAAATCCGGCTCTTTAAGGGAGAAAACGGGTAAACCCTGAACTTTAATACATTTTTGTCACCCCAACTATCTTTTGAACCAATAAACCTAGAAATAAAGTTAATACCATATTCGAAACTTATCGAAAAAGACGAATATAAATATGGGACTTTAGAAATTCAAACGTTTAAGGGGTAAAAATCGTAACTATTTTTGGTACTTTTTTTTAAAAACATTTTTCTCCATTCATTGACATATTCGTACTAAATTATAGGCCCCCACTACAATACTGCAATTTTTGATAGTTTAATAGGGGGAAAACTATAGAACCAAAATGGGGAAAACGGGAAACTTAATATCTTTCTTCAGCTTTTTGGTTCTACAACTGGTATTTTTTTGATTATCGTTAATATTGGAACTTAAAACATAAAATTCAACATGCAATGTCCTGAGTGTATAGGAATCTATGAGGAAACTTTTTGATACTTTTTTTGTATATTAACTGGTACTTTTTGAATTTCCGGAATTTAAACAAGTTAAAACCTAGAAAAATAAACTTTGGCATACGTATATGTCCACGAAGAAAAAGCAGGCGCTAACGAAGTAGCGGGTTAAATTCTAGTAATAAATAAATAAAACGATTTTGATAAATTTTGAATTGTTATTGTTTATGATTAAGTGTGCGATATGTTTGACCTTCTGTTAGTCGCAAAAACTGCGCTGGTTGATACAAGAGAAGTCTTTTTCTAAAATTTGTTTGCTATTTTTTGCTACAAACATATCGTTGGTCTCATCTAAAGGGCCCACACTCGATTTATTTTCGAAACTGCGTTAAATAATAATGGCTTTACAATTTTACACTATACTGGTACATACATACATGTTTTACCTTCTTCTGCATAGTTGCAACTATGTGAGTTAGGGCCTTTCTACATGAAACCAACGATGTTTTAACTGTTACTTTATTTTAATCTTTAAATATAATATTGTTTTAATGTTTATTAAATAAAAAGAAAATTCAATATTATTATAAAACACCCTTTTTTAATTTAATTCTTAAGTTATATTTATTTGATACATTCTACATTCTAACCTCAATTCAAAATTATTGCGACTAACAAAAGGTTAAATTATAGAATATTTCTTGAAGTTAAAGTAAAATTTATATTTTGAAACTTAATTCCTGTGAGATTGGTAAACAAAGTTAAAATAATTGGATTTCTTAAATTTTTAATTTAATTTATGTACATGGGTTCTAATTGTCACATTGACCAAACCTGTTGAAAGTAGGGAGAATTGGTCCATTATTTCACACAGCCCCCATACAAGCTTCTTTCCGGAATAGAGTCTTTGTGCCCGTAAATCCTCTT
Source organism: Pollenia angustigena (assembly GCA_930367215.1). NCBI lineage: Eukaryota > Metazoa > Arthropoda > Insecta > Diptera > Polleniidae > Pollenia > Pollenia angustigena. The sequence continues at coordinate 16,891,755 of OV884061.1, read as the reverse complement.
ATTATGTTATTATTAAGATAAATTTTGGTCGAAACCTATTTCATTACAATCTAAGTAAATCATCTTAAATTTAATTACATGGGCAAACTGCACAAAAAAATGCCATAACTTCCTTATACATGTTGGTATTGACTATTTCGGCTGTAGGAAATATCGCCCAAAGAAAAATCGCCCAAAAAAAAAATGAAAAATCGCCCAAAAAAATTGCATGTAAAATTGGGCCTGATTTCATATGAAAAATGGCCCAAAATTTTTGGGCTATTTTTCGTTATTGTTGGGTGATTTTTCGTTTTTTAAATTTGGGTGATTTTTCATATGAAAAATAGCCCATTTTTTTGGGCCATTTTTCATTTTTAAAATTCTACCATAATCTTACATAGCAGAGAAAACCATGTTTTATTATGGTTGCAAACAACAAAACTATTTTTCAAGAAACTAATTTAACCATAATATGGTTGTCGGCGACAATGATTTGGTTAAATTAAACATAATATGGGTAGAATTTTTTTAAAAATGGTTTTGTAGCTTTTTCTCTGGGTGTATATATTAAATATATACATATATATCGAAAATAAGGATTTTCTCTTCTATGGTATAACAAATACTGGCTTCGCTAACTAAAGCTTCTCTGTATAGCCGGCCTTCGGCCGGGCGCAAGGATTTTCTCCTCTATGGTATAACAAAGACCGGCTTCGCTAACTAAAGCTTCTCTGCGTAGTCGGCCTTGTTCGTAAACAAGGCAGTTTTTCGAAGCTTTACTTAGCGAAACCGGTTTTTGTTAGACCATAAAGGAGAAAATCCTTGCGCCCGGCCGAAGGCCGGCTATACATTGAAGCTTTAGTTAGCGAAGCCGGTCTTTGTTATACCATAGAGGAGAAAATCCTTGCGCCCGGCCGAAGGCCGGCTATACCGAAAAACTTTAGTTAGCGAAGCCAGTATTTGTTATACCATACAAGATGAAATCCTTATTTTGGATATTAATATTTAATATATACACCCGGAGTAAAAGCTATAAAAATATTTTATCCATATTATGTTTAATTTAACCAAATCATTGTCACCGACAACCATATTATGGTTAAATTAGTATCTTTAAAAAAATCACTTGAAATTTTAACGGTATTTTAAAAAATAATTTACACATTTTTGATTATAAGTTAAGTTGCGGACGTTATGACACTTTGTAAAGTGTCATAACGACCACGGACGTTATGACAATTCTTCGATGGACATTATGACACTTTTAAAAGTGTCATAAAGTCCAAGGACACTACGACACTGGACGTTATGACATGTCACCTAAATTTATATGAATAATAAACACTTTTTTGCAAATTGAGTAATTTTTTTTTTTTTTTTTTTGGGAAAAAATTCGTTTTTGCTTTTTGGGTCATTTTTCATTTTCTTTTTGGGCCCTTTTTCGTTTTTTTTGGGCTAAATTTCATATTTACCTTTTTGGGTCATTTTTCATGTTCGCTTGGGCGATTTTTCATTTTTTTTTTTGGGCCATTTTTCTTTGGGCGATATTTCCTACAGCCGACTATTTCATGTCAAAATTGTTTGCTGGTAGGTCCAGAATATACCATAGCTCCCATATAACCGCCCTCTTTAAAATCTCTTTAAAACGAACATATCGCTCAAAAAAATCTTATTTGGCTTTCCACGATTGCCCATGGTCCAAAATAGGATACCCTTTTGAAACGGTTTCTGTAAATACTGTTGTGTAGTGTATATGGTCGGGCTTGGCCGACTTTACTTTCTTACACGTTTCTTTTGTTGTTTTGGTTTATTCAAAATTTGTATTTAGTTTTATAATTGCAACTTAATTCGTTACTTTTTATTACACTTAAATGTGCTAAAACTTTTTAAACAGGCCGTTACAGGGTTAAACATAAAACTTTAAACAATTCTTAAGTACATTTCATCATCTTCAGACAACTTATGTATTCGAGTCTAGTGCTAAAGATACTTCAGCACCTAAACAAAATACAGGCAAAGCCAGGTATAACGAATGATATAATGTCAGCCCCTTTCGTTAAACTGAGAGATTCGTAATACCGAATTTTTTTTTAAATAAAATATTAGCTACATTTATCATTAAATCGAGCTTTTATTTTATTATATTATATTATATTATATTACATTCATGTTTATTGAACTTGCATACGTACATAAGTTCGTGTTTACATATTGGGGAAAATTATTTGTTTAAAAAATCAGTAATAAATGAATGTTTGTATGAAGCGTGCAAACTTTTTTCAACTGCTTTTTCTTGCAATACTCTCATTACTAAAGATTTGTGTAATCAATTTTATTTACCATCTTTTTAAAGTGGTATTCCATAATTTTGCGATATTAGAGAAAGACCATTTTACATTCTTTTAAAATTTTTATTTTTTCACTGAATGATATTCTTTTTCCATTTAACATCTTGCTTCCACAACACTTCAAACTGTGCTCTGTGCTTCAAACAAAACTCTTTTATTAATGCTTAAAACCAATCTACATATTGTAGTACTTTGTAACTTTCAAAATGAATCTTATCAATTGCTCGCTCTTAATCATGTTAACTGAGAAAGTCTCCTTAATTTGTGCCCACAAAAAAGCACATTCAACATTTAACCATTCGTTAAACCGGGACACACAAATGTTGATCGTTCGTTATATAAGGTAACTAATGAAAAAATTTGCTCATTCGTTATATCGGATTTTCGTTAAAGTGAGTATTTGTTATATCGAGCTCTGCCTGTACATAATTGGGATCTTTAATAAAATAATTAAACACTATTGCAATAATAAAGTACAGATAAAATATAAGAACACAGAACACTTAAGATTAAGCAAAATTACCCAAATTAATCGAAATTACACCTGATATTAAATTAACTTTTAATTTAATAAAAAAAAGAACAGTTTAGAAAGTATAATCGATCAATACCGAAAATGAATTAGTTATGGTATAACAAGCAATTTTCGGAATCGGGATTTGTATGGCCATGGTCACATATGGACTTAATCCAAAATAAATTTCAAAACATATTAATTTTGAGTTTTTGATTGGATAAGGCAACTTATCGATTTTTTATTTAATATTAAGAAAAACTAAATTTTCTGACTTAACACCTTTTTGCCAATCTTCAAAGAATTAAGGGGAAAATAAAATATTTTTGGGGCAAATTTTGTCTAAATACTAAAAATGGTTTGTGGGCACAACAACTCTAATGCGGAAAAAAGTTTGTATGTTGGCTTTGTGAAGTCATGGACAAATTTATAAAAACGCATGTACCAAATTTCATCAAATTATTTTAAAAATTGTTACCTGCACTTTGCGCTGAAGGTTTACAAGTACAGACAACCAGCGATCAGGACTTAGGTATTAATTCCAAGTCGATCGGTATACTACAACAAATATAAGTGTGCGTTTCATACAGCATTAAAAAAACACAACAAAGTTTCTTAAATAAAATAAATAAGAAAAAATAACGTTTTTAACCTCAAATAAATTAATAAAATCTTAAAATAATCGGCCCTATTGTGTAAGACGTTGTCGTTTACGCCTGAGTCGTATTTTATAATCAGCCTTATTCCAGTTGTCGTTGTCGTAATCGCTCAAGTCGTTTTTTGTAAGAGATTAAAGTAACACACAACCAGTATTCTTTAATCTCTTACAAAAAACGACTTGATCGATTACGACAACGACAACCGGAGTAAGGCTGAATATATTAAAGTAACACACAGCCTGTGTTACTTAATCTATTACATTAACGACAACGCCTTATATAATAAGGCCGAATAAGTTATACTTCCACTTATCTATGAAATGGTTTCAAACAAATGTAAAGGGCACTAAATATTTCTCAACTAAAGCATTAAACGTGTTAAAAGAAAAACAAAATTGACTAATTTTTGTAATATGGGATACATACAACCCTCCAGGGGTTTTAAGTATGAATACCTTCGTTTTTTAATAAACTTTGGGTTCTAAATCAGAGGTCTGCAAAACATCGCACATGTGCGAATGCTCTCACACTAATAAAGAGAGCATGAGCAAATAATTTTTATTTTTACTAGAAAACACTAAACAAACAAAAACAATTACGCTCAAAAATCAGCAACCAAGAGAAACTAGAAATGTGAATGTATATTTTTGGTGGACTCTGTTCTAAATCACTTTGAAGCTCATATTCATCGAAATCTAATAGTCCATCTTTCGCCATTTACTATCAATCTTTTGCTTGATAAACGATGTTAATCTATTTTTTTTTTTTTTTTTGTTAACACAGTGACTTAAATCTTAATACATACTCAGCCTTATTGTGGTTGTCGTTGTTGTTAACAACTGTGTCGTTTCGGGTAATTACCCACAAAGTGGCAACACTGCTTTTGATTAGGGCGTCACATTTTGCGAATAAAAATATAGGACAAAAAGTAAACAATTTATTTGACTTCAAGATTTTTTACATATTTTTAATTAAAAAAAAAATAGCATTTACTTTTATATAATTAAAGTAAATGCTATGAAACAAAAAGCGAAACTTAAAAATTCCTTGCACTAACTTATTCAAAATTTTATACTGCAAACTTATGAGAGTTTAGTAGGAGTATGAACAGAACAAGCATGTCACGACATTCTCCATACGATTTGGTAGAAAAAACCATTGACCGCCGTAAAATAAAATTTATTTTAATTTATAAAAATAAAAACAAATATTTATCATGCTTTTAAAAATAAAGATGACAGATTATGAAAATAGATGTCAAAAGAGGACACAAATTTTATAGATGACAGCCAGTTAAAATAGATAATCCTCTAAAAAAAGAGTACGTATGTAATGCTACATTAAAATGTGCTTATACTGAAAATTTTGAGTTATAACTGTATTGTTGAATAAATGCGATATGTAAAAAGATTTGTATTATACGTACACAGTTTTTGTTTCATTTTTTTAATAGGTTGTTTCTGTGTTCTCTTTTTGTGCTTCACATTAATTTAAATTAAAGGTATGTTAAAAGGGCTTCAGCTGCAGGCATTTAGAAGGCCTGCAGAACAATCCCTACTTATATGCTTTCCCATAATTTTCAAAAGAGAATAAAAGTTTAGTGTATACATATTTAAATATGTACCGTATATGTTAGTTTGCTTTTATCACGGGACCTGAATTCTTTCACTTTTGCTTTGGAGAAAAACAAAACAAAAAATGTTACTCTTTCTTCTTTTCAACTTCAATTAAAATGATATATTATTCACCCCAATCGCGAATGTTATGGGAATATGTAATATGGGAGCAAACCTATATTCCCATTCCCACCAAATCGGTATCGCAAATATTTTGGGAGTAAAAATTTCAATTCTGAATTATTTTTCAGTGCTTTATAAACAAAAGTCTCTATTGTGAATAACTTGTCAGTGCTTGTATGTGAAAGAAAAATATACAATATAAAATATGTACTATTAAAAATTTAATAAAAATAATAACGAATAGTGTTTATCTTCATTTTCTTTATTTACACTCCTTCAATAATAGGAATAAGTATTTTAATTTAGTCCTAATTTGGAATAAAAATTAAAATTTACATGTTCCCTTCTCGTTTATTTATTAATCCCGGGTCTCCACGTAGCAATATTTATTGCGGCAAACGTCAAATTTGATTGCTCCATAAAATTTGCGACGTATAGACCGCAAATTTATCTGATATTTCATTGCTCTGTACGGTTGTTTATTTGTTAGTGTGTTTATTAATTAAAAAAGCAATTAAGAATAAGCCGCCAAGTGAAAAAATACTTCAACAAAATACAGAAAAAGTGTTTATATATTATATTTTTAAATAAACGTCAATATTAACAAAAACAAACGACGAATTTGTTTTTTTTTTTTTTTTGTATATTTTTATTTTTTCAATAGAACAATACAAGTTTTAGGTTTTTTTTCATACGCCAGTAAACAAAAAAGGAATACAAAGCACAGCTACGACAATTACAATTAATTATTTTATTAATTTAAAAAGAAAATTTAACAATCACTTCAAAGCACAACATAAAACATTTGTTACAAATACAGCCACAAAACTTTATTCAACTACTCGCGGTGAAAATTGCAAATTTATGGCAAAGCAATTTCAAGTGTTCTCCAGCAATATAATCAGCAATTATTGCTCCATTGTTCTGTCATTGCTCTGCCGACGTTATTGCTTGTACTTAGCAATAAAAATTGCTACGTGGAGACCCAGCGTAACACTTGTTGGGAATTTATTTAGTAAAAATACTCGCGGGAGTAAAAATTGGCGATGCCAAATTTTTTAAGTTTGGAAATTCATACCCAAAAAATTTGTTATGGGAATCATTCACAATACAAAATAAAAAAACATGGGAATATTTTCATGGGAGAAGTTGCTTGCGATAGGGGTGATTGTTTTAATTTGGTATTTTAATATGATTTAACTTTGTTTTTGTAAAGGGATCTGAATTCTTTTGCTTTTGCATGTGCAGTTACATAAGAATAGTAATTGAATCAAAAAAATCTTTCAGCAGGCCTTTAAAAAGGCCTGAAGCAAGAAGGTCTTCTGAATTTTCCCGCTTGGTAAACGTCTTGCACACACATTTAGTTCGTACACACATATCCCAAACTCCCAAAAAACAGAATGTTGGCCTGTTCGTGGATATCGAATGAAAACTTTGTTCGTTTAACTTACATGTAAAACAAAAACAATATTTTATCAGTCAAAGCTCGGTATAACGAATACGAAGTTTAACGAATATCCGATATAACGAATGGCCAAATGTTTACATTAACTACCTTATGTAGCGAATGGCAAAAAAAAAAAAAAAATAATCCCGATTTAACGAATGACAAAGCAATATAAAAAAATTGTTACAGAACCGTTAGATATGTGTGTGTATTTTTGGCTTCTTTGCTTTGTAATGAAAGAATACGTGTGATGCGTTGCCTTTTTCGTTTAAGTTTCAGTAATTTTGTTTAGTTCATTGTGAAACCGCGATGTCAAATCCAAAAAGAATCTTTCAGTAATACCTATCCCAAAAGTATGGAATACCAAACTGATCAATGTGTGCCTTAAAAGAACGAACATAAAATTGTGGAAAATTTAAAAATTACAAACAATGGGACAAAAATAACAGATTTCTTAAGAAATTAATAGTAAATGAAATGTAATAATAAACCTACATATGTTCATAGCATCCAAATATAAGTATGTATGTATGTATATGCACATATGAACATTTATGATTTTTAATGAAATTCCATATTAGAAATAAAAAAAATCTTAAAAAAACGAGAAAATATCATTTAAAGTTTTATGTCTACATTAAATTATAAATACAATTAAATTTTGATGTTTTTCAAATTGTGGACCACCGTTTTTATAAAATTTTAAGGTAAAAAATTACTGATCGATATAACGAATATCTCGGTATAACGAAAGGTTTGAACATTATATCATTCGTTAAACCGGGCTTTGACTGTAATTTGTTTTTGTTTAAAATGTAATTTAAGCGAATGAAGTCTTCGTTCGAAATCGACTAACGGGCCCTGTATGTATTTTTTGTTACCACTCCCATTGCATCGAGTATTTTTCATTCCCTTGTAAATTTTTTGCGGTATTTGTATACCCGCACTTTCACTAAAATGAAACATTTGTGTTTGCTTCTACATACTTACGTAAATTTGTCGTCTACACTTCTCGTCAGTATTTGTTTATCACAGCGGCACTACAGTATAGAGTTTGTATATTTTTCAATGTTCTAAATTTTTATTCATAAAAAATATTTTTGACTATAAAGAGATTTATAATTTCATTGAAAATTTGTTTATAAAAATAAATAACTTTTTTTTATATTTAATGTCTTAAAAATTAAAATTTAAAATATATACTTAAGATAAATTCTAAAAGTTTAAACCGCATAAGTTTTCTGAAACTCAAACCTTAGTTAGCGATTTTGGCGAAGTTTTCTTAACGAAAAGCCTAAGGAACTAAATTTTGGCGATTTTAACGAACCAAAGGCGAAGGTAAAAAAAAATCTGGCAGCCCCTTAGGAAGCAGTTTTTATGCTATAGTGTTGGTTCACACTCTTCAAGTTTTGGCCGTCAAGTCTTGAGTTTTTAGGAGAGAGGGGCCCCAAAAGCTAAAGACTTGACGGCTTAAACTTGAAGAGTGTGAACCAGCACATACGGTTGCCGCAAATTCACAACAATACATACTTATCTTTAAAATTTTAATCGTAAACAAAGATTTTTAGACTAATGGCCGTTTTCTCATTACACGATTATCTCTTTTCCCAACGAAAAACTGCACATTAAAGAAATTTGGTTTTCTCAATGTCTAATTTGCTTTTATTCTGTCGCAAAGCTAATCAGCACTCATCTGCCAATTAGTTATTTTCCTTTTATCTTCCGTACAGATAAATTCAGTCAGCTGACTACCAGTTTTAACATGTATTTTGAGAGGTGTTGCCAGCTGAAAACAATGTTTTTTGTCGGTATATTGAGAAACCCAAAATCGTTAACGGACAGTTTATCGCTCTAATAAATTTTTGTTGACATTAAGTAACAGCCAGTTTATCGATACATTGAGAAAATGGCCATAAAACAAATAAAATATGCAGAGTTTTTGCCATCTCCTTTATCAATAAATATGCTTTGACCTCTGGTATTTTAGAGCACATTATACAGTGAGCGAAATATTCTTGGTCGCATGTGGATAACAGCGGTTACAAAACAAAGTTATGTGCATATTTAGAATTTCTAATGGTGTTTTCTTTTCTAAAAAATAATGATGCATTATAGTTGTGTAATATATTTATAAGGTTACACGAACCCTTACAAAGTGATACATTTTTCTAAATTACAATGGAACAAAATAATAGCGACGTTTTACATTCAACACTAATGTGTATTTAGCGTGTTAAATATTGAATGCAACGTTTGTACTAAAAGCGATATTCACCACGCTTGTAGCAATTTTCAAAATTAAATTTTCTTACAATTCCAATAAGCGTTAACAGCACTGATTTTCAATAATTAATGTCAGCTGTTGTTAAAAATTTTGCTACAAAAAAAATGTAATAAAAGTAAAACAAACGAAAAACAAAATAACTAAAAATCACAATATAACGCAAATTGTCCGCAAACACAAGAAAAAATACTTGCTTGCATAAAAAAGTACTTTACGCAGATACAAAAAAGGGTATTATCTCACACTCAGTTATAACTGCGGGTAAGAAATGGAACAAATTTGCCATTTATTGTTGCAACATGTTTAGAAAGGATACGACAACTTCTCACATTTTTGCATATATTTTTAGAATGGAACAAAAGCCCGCACGAATGGTAGCATATATGGAACATTATTTTCAGAAAAGAAAACACCAATAAGTCAAAAAATGTTACAATTAAAAAAAAAAAAAAATTTCGAAACTGAACTCAGTTATTAATACATTTGTATTCAAATATAATAAATGCCGTCTAAATATATTCTAATACTAAAAGAAATTTGATTAAAATTAGTGTGTATTTTTAGAAAAAAAAAAAAAATTATTTCCCTTTTTTCAAAAATCGCCCAGTGCCCGCAATTTTATAGACCAGTCCAGTCAAGCGTTCTCAAGGACGGAAAAACGAGAATATTTATTTTGGATTTTTGACAGCAGAAATCTTTAAAAAGATTCTAAATAGTATATTTTTTGACACATTTTTCACTTTTGTTGTGATTTCTTTTTTTAAAAGAGAGCAAGACCGACGTGTGTATTTATTTTGATTTTTTTAAAACCCCTAATGAACCGCTTAGTGTTTTGATTACCAGACAGAATTAAATTTTAGGAACTCAACGAAAAATAAAATAAAAACAATAGAAATATGTTTATATATGCATATATGTAGTATCTAAAGTATATATATACATATTTTTAAATAAATCTATATATACACATACATAATAATTAAATCTATATATACAAAAAACAAGAACAACATATACGCATACGAGTATAGTTTATAGTTCAATATTCGTACACTTAGTACTTACTGAATATGTACATACATAAAATATATATTATTATAATTATTAATATTATTAATCATAAGCGAAACAATAAAATGTATCTGATGGTTCTGACCTTTTTCAAATATATTTTCGACTTTTTTTCTATCCTAAAAAACAAAGGTTAGTAAAGCAAGTAAAAGTGATGTGCCGAATCTCATATAACCTTCACCATATTATACTGTTCCCTATTACATATGGTATGGGTGCTATCGTGCTAAAATCCCTATTCCGTGAACTTTAATGTACGGGCGCTAGTGGAAATTATAGCTCGTAATCGCAAATGTTTAAAACCAAACAGATTTGTATTAAATTTTATTAATCTGGCTTGTTTTAAATGGACCCTATCGTTCCCTATCTCTTAATTCGGACCAAATTTTTACTTGGCTCATTTTAAATTTTTTATGTTCCTTAAATTTAAGAAATTTCTGAGCCAAATTTGGTCCAGCTTGTTTAAAAGGTATAAGCACTATTGAGCCAAAACCATTATTAAGGGCAGAACAATGTAATTATTTGTTAATATTCACTTCCAGTATTCTACTATGTTTACTTAAGGTGAAAGTGAAAAAATAATGTTCATAGATTATAAGGACACTTGAAAAGTAAATGATGTCGGTAAGACTTAAAGATTTATGGGTACAAACTAGTAGTTGCCGTGGTTTTTGCTCACATCTCAGCCATTTTTAGACCGACCTTAATTAATTTCAGTACCAAACTATTTCGGAATATATACGATATAAAGGATGGTTAAAGGTCGGTTAAGGGCCGATGTTGATTATGAATAAAACACAAATTATTTAGGAAATTATTCACCCCTATCGTGAATAACAAGTGGAATTTTTGTTCCCATGAAATTTTCATTCCCCTCGAAGGGAAAAAAACAATCGTGAATCTCATGTGAAAAAATTTTCACGCTATCAGTTCCAGTGAATGCAAAAAAAAGAAGAAAGATTAAGAAAATTAAAAATCAATGAAAATTTTGTTAAAAAATATACAAGTATATATTTTAAAGAAAAGATAAAATAATAACGCAAAATATTTAGTATTGGAGGGATAGTTTGGTTACAACGTTAGTTTTTTGCACTTTTTAAATTTAATGTTGTAAAATACTTTCCAAAATTCTGCCACCAAGTCAATCGAATGCTTTACAAATCCGCAAGCAATCGACCTGTTGTTTTGCATTTTGTTGAGCAATATATCGGTTTATAACTTTTTAACTTTATTAACCCTTAATATTCGATTTATAGGAGGAGCTTCTTACATACATGTTCTGTTCCCTAGCAAAAATAAAGTGAGAAAATCTAAGGGAAATGTGAACAAATTACGAGGGAAAAAATTTTTCACGATAAGGGGAATTTTTTCCCGTGAACATTTTTTCACGTTATTATTCTCCTTTGAATTACATTTTTTCATGGGAGTTGTTCATGATCGCAAATATGTGAAAAGGGGAAAAATTACGAGGGAAAAATTTTTCACGATAGGGGTGATTGTAATTTTTTTTTTATTATGATAATATTGGTATGGTTCAATTATGTATGGAACAAAATATCGGCTAAAAGGCCGCCGCAACTTTGGCGGCGCACCTCCATCCAATGGTCCAAATTAATGTCCCGGATTATCTCATCATTTAGCTCTTGAATTGTTGCTGGCCTATCGACGTACACCTTTTCTTTCAAATAACCCCAAAGAAAGGAGTCCAACGGTGTCAAATCACATGATTTTGTCGGCCAATTGACATCGCCACTAGGTGAGATAACACGGCCATTAAATTTGTCGCGCAAAAGAGCCATTGTTCCGTTAGCTGTGTGAAAAGTGGCACCGTCCTATTGAAACCATATATTGTCCACATCCATATCTTTCAATTCGGGTCATACAAAGTTCGTTATCATCTCACGATAGCGAACACCATTCACAGTAACTGCCTGACCGGCCTTATTTAAAAAAAAAAAATCCGGCCCGATGACAGCTGTCAGCCCATAAACCGCACCAAACACTCACTCTTTGTGGGTGCATTGGTTTCTCGACAATCACTTATGGATTATTATTCGCCCAAATGCGGCAATTCTGCTTATTGACGAATCCACAGAGGTGAAAATGTAACTCATCACTGAAGATGATTTTCTTTGAACATTAATCATCCACTGTTGCCCATTCTTGCTACCATTCTGACCATTGACGACGTTTGGAAAGGTCAAGAGGCTTTAGTTCTTGAGTCAATTGCACCTTGTAAGCTTGTAAATGCAAGTATTTATGCATAATGTTCATCAACGACGAGTGTGAGAGGTGCAGTTGTTGGGCTCGACGAAGAATTCAGCGACACTATTGCCAACAACAGCAATATTTTCTGCAGTACGAGCTTGTACTGCGATGCGAAAACAATTTCGATGCGAAAGCTAAATGCCAACTTGGTACTCTCCATCACTTTCGCAAAATTTTCTGAAAACTAAGCAATAGTGGCAATAAAAATTAAAAATGGCGCGAATTTGCAGTAATGAAATGCCCCAAAGTGTGTAAAAATGTTTGAAATTGGAAAGTTTAAATAAAATAAAGTGATGATTTACGAAAAGAAAAAAAAAGAAAAGATTCGAAAGACACATGCGCAAACGTATTCAAGAGTACCAATCGCTTGATTTGCTACAATTTTCTTTCGCATCGCAATAGAGAGTAGCCCCCCTGGTGTTTTCACATCTCCTACAGACTCGGTTTGCTCAAATTTTTGCACGATTTTAACCGAAAAAATCACGAAGTGCACGATATGCATTTTGACTTGAACGCCCATTTTCATATTAAGCCTGAATAACTTTAACGCAAACAAACTTTTTATTTGATTCAATAAAAAAATTTAGCAAACTTACACTTTCAAAATAGCACTCAATTAAACATATTTAATAATGAAAAATTTAACTTTATTTCTTCATATTTAATAAAAAAAAAAATATTTGAATCAAAGTAAAGACAGTATTTTTACAACTCTTGTCCAATTTGTTTAATATCTCATAATTCTCATTCGCTTTACAGGTATATTTGTATCATATAATTAGTTTTCCCAAAGTCTTTGGAAAAGGGTTTCCTAATGATCTGGCCTAATTAGCCAGCGAAATGCGCATAGGAACTAGCTTATCCCCCCATAATAAATTTTAGTGTTTTTATCAAAAAATAAAAGTTGAGTATTTAGCACATCATAATTAATAAACAAATAAATAAAGATTCGATAAACATTTTGTTTGATCTATTCAACATTTTCAACAATTTATTTTAACAAATCACGTAAAACATTTTGTTGAAAAAAATCATTTTGGGCAACAACTTTTTTTATTGACTCAATAAAATTGCTTGTGAACTAAAAATTCAATAACTATACCTACAAACTTTTTTATCAATATCGCAAAAATCGTCATCGCAGAAAATTAAAAATTTTTTTTATCAAATATGCGATTTTCGTATTCAAATATGAATATTATTTTTTTCTGTGTAGAGGGGTGGCGTAACTTTAACAAAATGGCATAATTACGAAAAGCACATAGAGGAAAAAAACAAATCAAGTTATTAAATTTAAGCAAACTTTTTTTAGGTTTTTGTTAAACAGGTAAGTGAAACATTTTTATTATTAAACAAGTAAGAGTGCTATATTCGGCTGTGCCGAATCTTATATACCCTTCACCATTGTGCGAGCAGAATACAGAGCAACTAGACAAATACTAAATAAAACTGGTAAATATTTTTTTTTTAAATAAGAGACAACCGGTTTTGAACTTCGCTTTTCATAAGGGCCCAGAATATATATACTTTATAGGGTGTAGGATCAATATTGTAGAAATTACAGTTATATTACCTTCGGTGAAGGGTATAAAAAGAGTAATTTTCGGGAATTCAGGGGTATAATCACCGCATTCGATACTATCGTATCGAATAAACTATTGAATTTTTTTGCATACGATAGACACTGGCGTATCGAATGAAAACTCGATAAATGTAATGTCGAGTTACTCGATGTCGAATGCTATTATTTCAAATTCAATACATTTCATTCGATATCAAGTTTCAAGATACCAAAATAAATAATTTCGATGAATTTTGCTCGATATCGTATGCGGTGATTAGACCCCAGTATTTTGGTTATAACTCATACAAATTTCCGAAATTTTGGTATATAAGTCATATCCATAGGACATATGGCAGCCCTAAGATTTAGGTTTTTATAAAAATTTTGATGTTTTTTAGCCCACTTTTGGAGTATTTTGCTCATAAATTACCCATTGTCTAACCGATTTGATAGTTTTATATACCGACGTGTTAAGGAAGAATTTTACAATTTACTTAAGTTATATTTATATATAAACATTTATATAAACTTGTAAATATATATTTTAACAAAGTAAATTATAAAAAGAGTAATTTTTGGGGATTCAGTATTTCGGTTATAACTCAGCCATTTTTTAACCGATTTGGAAGATTTATATACTGACGTGTTGAAGAAGAAATTTACCATTTACTTTAGTTATAAAGCTTGGACTCGGGGAAATCTATGGTTCCCGAAAGTGGGTATTTAAAAAAAAAAATTAATTTTGGTCATAACTTTTTTGTATCTTAACCGAGTTTTTTATAAAATATGTTCTACTAAAAATTTCCGATATTTTGATATATAAGTCATATCCATAGGACATATGGCAGCCCTAAAATTTAGGTTTTTATAAAATGTTTAATTTTTTTTGTACGGGAGGTACCACACCCACTTCTCCAATCCCGCCCACATTTTGTAGGATGGTGTGTATTGGCAACCTAAATGTGTGTACCTAATTTGGAAACTTTGTGACATAAATATACATCAACCTAGTCCACATCATCTCTGGGATTTTCGGAAAACCCATTTCAACATACACACGGACAGACGGATAGCCGGATTTGAACTTCGCTTTTCATAAGGACCCTGAATATATATACTTTATAGGGTGTAGGATCAATATTGTGGAACATACAAACGGAATGACAAAGTTATATATACCCTCTTACCTTCGGTGAAGGGTATAAAAATTATATGCAAAAGAACACTCTTCAATGATTTGGCATAATTTAATAAATTCAGACTCTCTCTACTCAAAAACTCGTTAACATAAATGTTTTTTGTTGATTCCTTTTCTTTCAACATTGGCTTGATTGACATCATTGTTTCTTTTGATTTCTTTAAGTTAAACTTTTCAACAACCATTTGTTTGTTATTCTGTTGATTTCTTTTTTAATCCAATAAGCATCATCGATACTTTCGGGTTGCAATTTTACACCAACAACACTTGTAAGTCTTATGACGATTTCTTTTCTGAGAAAAATATGTTACAGTATATACATGTTACATTTTCTAATGTTACCTATAATCACTCGAAGTGTTACATGTTGTGCAATTTCAATAAAACACAATTAGTGCTTTTAGATACAACTATTACACTTTCATCATTAATGTACTTAATGAGCGATTTTTAAAGCTATTTAAACGGTTTCTGCACGCTATTACTGGTTGGAAACAAATATTAACATCACTAATGGCTTATCTATATATAAATCGGCTAAGGCAAAACAGTTAAGAACACTTTCCTCCTCTGTATGTCAACCGATTTGAACAAAATATACACCATTTAAGAGGTATTTACTCAAAGAAGTGCACAATGTATATTTTATTAAAATCTGTTCAATAATTTCAGAGTTATAGGCGTTTAAAATTGTTACTAACACAAATGCAAAATAAATAAATAAAAATTTATTTTCAATTATTAAATAATAAAAAGTTAGGGTGATCGATTATTCGACATTTTTCAGTAACCGGTTTTCGAATATTTCGACTATATAAATCAGACCAGGCAAAACTGTTAAGAACACTTTCTTCTTTTGTTTGTCAACCGAAGCTCTGTGGGGAGTGATAATTTTTAAATTTTCTATAATATAGAACTTAGAAACATAATAGCTGTAAAATCCTGAGTGAGTGATAACCTATAAGATAAAAAATGCTGGTATTTTTTGTTTTTCATCTGAAACTTTTTGAATTTTCGTAAATATTCGACCTATAAAGATAAAATTGTACATTAAACTGGGTGAACAAGAACATATAAGGGGAGCTTTTTGGTAATTTTTCGTTCTACATCTGGTACTTTGATTAATTTTCGTTAGTATTAGACATACATAGAAACATAAAATTAAACGTGCAACGTACTGAGTGGATGACAATATATAAAGGAAACTTTTTGATACTTTTTTGTTTTTCAATTGGTATTTTTTATACTGAACTTACAAAATTAAATTACTCACGTAGAAGATTAAATATGAACCAGAGGTTGGTCCTCCGCCAAATCGATCCACTTTGAAGGAAAAAATAAATGCTCGAAACAAATAAATTCATATATACTTAGATGAATTATGTGTTCTTCATACATATTTCCAAAAAAAAAAAATCATGGTCGAATTTTGACCATAAGGCGAACACTAGTAAAAATTAAAACGTTTAAAATATAAATAGACTTTTTTTGATTTTAATGTGTAAATATTTTTATATTTTGTTTTAAAACAAATTGTTTACAAAATTATGAGCGGTTTAAATTATGACAAAAATAAAGCATTTGTTGTACAAAGAAAGTCATAAGTACCAAAGTTGTAGAACAGGGCAGTATGAACACCTTAAGTAAAAGTAAGGGTAAAATATGCAACATGTTTTGCACGTTTTTCATCAACATATTCACAAAAGAACTTGAAAATTTTTCCCACAGTTGTATTTTTTGTACAAACGAACACAAAAATGTAGAACATGTAACATTAATGCAACATTTTTTTCAGAAAAGAAATCGCCATTAATATAGACTCCACTGCAGACTCCCCTGTTTTAATTTCCACACCGTTTACTAGGCAATCATTTTTAACTCGCTGATCATTTAGAAATTTAATTGAATTTTTTAAAATTTCAACTTCTTTCTTTAAATGTTTATTTTCGTTTTGTACAACTTCCAATTTTTTTTTTTTTGTTTTCAGCATCTCCTTTTATTATATCGTCAAATTGTTTTAACATTAAATGAATGGATTCTTGCAATAGAGACAGCTGATCTAGTTTTTTCAACTCTGTTTTCAATTCTGTTCTCATCTCATTTAATTCTGCTTTAAGGGTACCACTATTAGCTCTGTTCCACATGCATAACGAAACAGTCCGAAGTTGCACAAAGTTACCCAAAGGCGTTCCACATGACAATTTTTGTGCAATTAAGAGAGTAATTGAGAGAAAAATATTTTTCATTTCCTATACAAATTTGCACGAACTTTTTCTTTGGGTAAGTTCGGACAAAAAAAAAACAATCAGCTGTTTGTGTTTACATATGAACTGATAAATAATTCAGGAAATTTACAAGCAAAAGAAAAAGTTTAGTTTTAATTAAAAAAACGTATTTAAAAACCAAATTTAAGGTTTTTGCAAATGTGGTAAAAACGTTATTGCATTCATATTTCCCTTAATCAGTAGTATAAAAAAACAAAATATAAAAAATTACAATGATGCAAATGTTTTGGTTTTATAATGTTATTACTTTTAAGCGTCTAAAATCACTTAAATAGATCTTAATTTTAAAAGTAAGCAGCATTAGTATTTGAAGAAGTGCGAAAATGGTTTTTTGCGTTCTAGCAGTTTTGGGTAATTCGGCAAATTTAGAGTGTAATTTTCATTTTACTCTCATTAGTCCGAACTTGCCCGAGATCTTGTGGAACACACCTATTAACAAATATGGCATACAAATATGGCATACATACTCTTCTTGTTCATGCTTTAGTAGATACTTGGGTATTCATTCGGTTAAGCGTCAATCGGTTTACCGATTAATAACTACCCGATTAACTGATCGGTTAATTTCAAATTGGCTTTCTTCGATTAACGATTAAACCGATTAATTTCAGTCGATTAACCGATTAACCGATGTGATAAAATTTTCAATATTTTGTAGTACTATAACATTTTTTTTTTGTGATTTTAATTATTTGTTTCATCTTATATACAAAATGTATGTATGTGTTTAGAAAATATTTTTCATAAAAACAAAAAAAATGTTCAGTGATCTTTATTTTAACCCATTTTACGCCGACTGGTGACTGAAATTACAATGTTTTTTTATCTTCATCATCGATCAACAGGAATGTAGCGAAAAATGGGTTCAATTTTTGATTACCAACACGTTTTTTTCTGTTTTATGTATGTGTTTAGTTATTTGTTTCTTCTTATATCTTCTCATATCAGTCTTTTAACAGAATTAACAGAAACAATTAGAAGTGTTAAAAATTTAAAAAAAAAAACTCTAATGGCATAATGGAGTATTTTATATGTTTAGAGAAATCCTGGAAAAGGACTGAGAAATTAGATATTCATCTACGATAAGTGAAAGAATTTTTTCCAAGTCAAGTTTTGGCAAAAAAAAAAACTTTTCTAAAAGATTATTTTAAAAGATCTCCGATAACTAATGAAATTATGTCAGTTTATTTTTTTACAAATACATATTTGGGGGATATACAAGATAGTCATAAAGTCTTATGTCTTTAAATAATTACAAGAAATATATATCGTTGGCTTAATATTCAAACCGGCTAAATCCACTTTTTATGTAAATTAAGATTTAGATGCCGTTTGGTAGAGAAAGGTACGCCTAGTCGACCAGCACGTGGTTTTTATTCTATTTAAGTCTTGAAGAGTGTCAACTAACTTTATTTTTAATTTTCTATCAAGCTGCAAATAGGAAAATGAAGAAGTTTTTCGTCTCTCCTGTTAAATGTGCTGAAAGTGGCTTAGCAGGATATTAAGCCGACGATATGACTGTTGTGGGCTACCGCTTATAATTTAGATTTCTACTGTACAGTTATGAAGAATCAATGAACACAGCATTAAAATTTTTATTTTGTTTGAAACACAACAATATTTATTTTAAACATGATTTAGCCAAATAGTATGCAAGATTTGGACGAAATTTTAAAAATGAAAGATGGCCCGAAAAAATGGGCTATTTTTCATACAATATTTTTGGGTGAATTTTCATTATGAAATTTAAAAAAGCGAAAAATTACCCAATAATAACGAAAAATAGCCCAAACATTTTGGGTCACTTTTCATATGAATTCAGGCCCAATTTTACATGGAATTTTTTTGGGTGATTTTTCATTTATTTTTTTGGGCCATTTTTCTTTGGGCGATTTTTCCTACAGCCATTATGGCGATATGACTTGATAGCACACCTTGTGTATTAATTAAAAAATGCATATTAAATATTAATGAATTGTTTTTTTTTTTGTTTGCTCGTTTTAGTTCAAGAATTGTTATGTTTGGTATGCTATTGTTTTTTTTACTAATAAACTACAAATAATAAACAATTAATGCGTTTTTATCTATTGGAATTACTTAATTTATAAAAAAACATTATTAATCGGTTAACCGATCAAGAACAAAATTAACCGATTATTAATCGATTAAACAAAAACCTCGGTTAATTAATCGAGCGATTAACCGATTAAAGCAAAAGGCCGATTAAATGAATACCCTAGTAGATACTCATATCTTCGTTTGTCTAAAGATGTACAAACTACATGGATTTTTTTTAGCGCACTTGTCACACTCTATAAAATCTTCCTCTTCTACTTCTAATCTGCATTGATTGCAAATAATCTTATTGGCCCATAACTATAGTCACAAAGCATACTTTAAGGTCCGTTTTCACAACTTACCGATAGCTAAAGGTAAGATTTTATCGGCCGTATAAAAAGTGTTCCATTATAACCTACCAGGTAGGATTAACCTTAATCTACTTTATCGCTCACTTTAGGTTAAAGTAAAGTTTTAATAATGGAACACTTTTTAACGGGCCATTTAAAGTCTACTTTAAGCTATCGGTAAGTTGTGAAAACGGGCCTAAATATCGTTTCTTAATTTTCGGTTCGGTAGATTTGTGGAAAACACAAACGCTTAAAGTGTTTGTGTAGAAAATCATTAAAAAAACAACGTTTCCCTGTTAGTCATCTTTCGAACACAAAAATATTACTGTTTTTATCAACCTCAACAAAAGATGTGAACATTTAATTCCGTTCGGTTTTTTTTTGAAAATCCACAAACGTCAATGTGTTCGGTTCGGCTCGTTAATGTTCGTCCCTTTTGGTTGTTAAAAAAACCAACCATTTTTTACAAAAACAAAATACACACACGAAAAAAACATTATAAAACATTAAAATATAATGTTTGTCTACAGTAGCACTACAATTGTTCTGTTTTTTAACGAATTTTATAGTTAAAACGAACATTATATAATGTTCGGTTCTTTCTTGAAAATAGTTACGAACGGTATTAAGGGTTGTGTATGTCTACACAATCACTAAAAAAATAGATATCGTTCCTGGGTGTGTGAGCCGAACGTTAAATAATGTACTGTTTATTTTCGAACACTGCTTTACGGCCATTTTCACCAAGTTCGGTTAAAACTAACTTTCAATTAAAGTTCCGGTTACCAATACGTTTTGACAGCTATAATCAATGGTTAATTATAACCGAACTTGGTGAAAATGGCCGTTACACGTTAAAACCGGTGTTAATTTTAAAACTAGCTGAAGTAGTTTTTAACTCATTTAACAACAGCATCAGCTGTTTTCGCCAAATAAAAAAGTTCTTGCAAAAAGTTAAAAATGTTTATGTAACAAGATATTGGTGGATATTTTGCAATTATGTATTATTGATTTGGATGAAATCTTTTAACACAAAATACATATGCATAGGCCCTAATTGAGTAAAACGCAATATTTTTGTAATTTTTTTGTTGCTTTCTAAATAAATTCACATTCGTTTTTAAAATCTTCAACGCTAAAAGGTATGCAGTGTTTTATTTATATTTTAATTATCGATGACAGCTGCTTAGAGTTGCCACTTGCTTATATTTTCTTGTATGTTGTATGAAAAAATTTTCTACATTTGAGGTGGCACCCAGTTAAAGTCGGTTCCAAGGTATATTTATAGCAGGTAGCCGCGAGATTACAACAATTGTACAATTAAACAAACAACAGGGCTTTTGATTGTTGTTTTATGATACGAACTGTCAAACAGCAAAGGGGTTGAAAAGAGACAAAAGATAAAAACAAAAAACTTGTTTACTTGTTTACTATACAACTTTGACAGTTTGTATCGCAAAACAAGCAAATAAAAAATAACCAGCTGGCTTTCCAAGACTACCTGCTATAAATATACCTTGGTCGGTTCAATTTAAAACATACTTTAATTTCGACTACAGTAGCAAAATAATTAAAAGAACGTTTTTCTTTTAAAGTTGTTTTTAAAAAGAACCGACTTTAGCGTTTGACTATGATTATGGGCCATTGTTTTTAAAACTTCGGCGACCTGTTTGAGCTATTCTTTAATAAATTCGTATTTCATGCGGTTTTATTATATTAAATCACTAGTGTTAATTTTTTTTTTCACTTTTTAATTTTATTAAAAAGTTTGCACTGTAGGGTTACCAACTCTTTTGTCTTTGTCTTGAAAACTTGAATACATTTGTTTATTATGTATTTTTGTCCACTTTCGTCGACATTTTTTATTTGTACAAATTGAAGGACAAATCGTCAGGTGATTATTGTTTAAGCCTACACGCCATTTTTGAAAAAACTTATGTAGTTGGGAATGGATTATATATGGCTTCAATGTTCTCTTTCCCAGCGGGAAAATAAGGAATTGATTACATGAATAACTAAAAAAATAATGTATTATTTTCGAAAGAATAATAATGCATTCATGGGAATCGAGAAGGTAATTTTATTGACACAATAATAATGATTTGATTACCACGTATATTCTCACATTTGCAGAACAAGGAATGTATTGTTTCTGTTCGTAAAAATTTATCGTGCTTTTTCTTCTCTTCGTGACAATTATATTTTTTTTTTAGAATTATTTAAGTCATTCCCAGTATACATTAAAATAATTTATTACAATCCAAGGACATGGTCTGTGTTAAGAATAATGAATTCTGGAATCAAATATCATACAAGATATGTATTACTTTCTCGATTCCTATTAATTCCATTTTCCCGCTAGGTTCATATTCCAAAATCCAATTTTTAATATCTCGTATAGAATCTGAGATATTTAGTATCGACTTTGGTCTACATCCACATTTTTTAGGTTTATTGAATATTATATTGCTACATATTACAATTTTTTGCATATGGAGCAAATTTTGCATACAAATATAACAAAATTATACTTTACTATTGCTTTGCGCCATTCGAATAATGAACAACGTAGGTCAAAATAAAACGTCACAATAGTTAAAATTTATTGGACACAATGTGAAACTTGAGGTGAATATGGAGCCCACAACAAAACTAATTGTTGAATATGGATTTGCGCTATCTAACATATATTTTCTTTCCATATTATGTTGGATCAGTAGTTCGGGGCTTATAGGAATGAGTTAAGCAATTATTACCATTCTAACACATACCAGCCTTTCCTTATAAGTCTCTATTAACTATCAAATTCATTGTTTTTGTCATTGACTTACTTTGCTCCACATCAAAGAAAACGTCATAATACGAAATAAAATTTGATATGGAGCACAAAACGACAAAATGTTATTTTAGAAAAACCATTAAAATGTAAAGTTTTGTTAAAAACATACGTAGCAATCAATTAGGAGCGTTTAAAAAAATCTATCGGGTAGCTTTTGAGAAAATTTTCTGTAAACCTATTTTATCGCTTTTCTCAAAACCGACTTGATGGCTTATAGGCTAAAACAATAATCACCTCACGAAATGTAAACATTAGAGCTTGTTCCATAGCTATTTTTAACAATAATTTTGATTTTTAGTTGAACTGTTAATTTTGATATTCTTTAATTAGGCTTGAGCTCATCAAATTTAATTTTCATTAAATTATTTTCTGAGGATAGTGGTGGTAACTCTTAAAACATGTAAAAAGCAACCCGGGTTCAAATCCCAGCTCAGCCAAAGAAAAATTATCAATAAATTTTAATAAATTCTAAGTTGTAAAATTCCTTCCTTATTGAAAATTAAATTTGATGAGCTCAAGCCTAATAAAAGAATATCAAAATTAACAGTTCAACTAAAAATCAAAATTGTTGTTAAATTGTTTCTTTAAATTTTTATTTTTTTACTTTTTTGATAATAAAAAATAAATAAAAACAAGTTTAATCGTTTTCTTTCGTGAAATGTCAAAAATTAATTTTTCGCAAAATTAAGGTAAGTTCTTTTATTATGTAAACAAAAATAGAAACTGGGAATTATTTCCTTCTGAAGGTTACTTTATATTATATTCAACATTTCCGTTATGTTTTTTATAAAGCTTTTTTGTAATAGTTCTATTCCTTCAATTTTTCAGAAATTACTTTATACACTACCAGACTATTATATTGTATTTTCTTTTTACATTTTACCTTAGCCTTCCTTTGGAAAGCAATGAGGTGCATTGTATGTATAGAAAAAATTACAATTATTAGACACCAGCAAAATGTAATGCATTTTCTGGCCCGCTACGGCCTTCGTCATTTCTGAAAAATTGAAGGAATAGAACTATTACAAAAAAGCTTTATAAAAATACATAACGGAAATTTAGCTCATAGAATAAATTCGAAAAATGAAAAAATGTTGAATGTAAGCAAAAATATTTACTATAAATTTTCCGTGAAATATCACGCAGGCTTTGAACAAAAAAAAAGGGGGCAACTTTAAACATGCCCCAGGAGACTATATATTAGTGGAATGCTTAAATAAAAACAATTTAAAAACGTTGGGATTTGTTATCAAAATAAATGAGAAAGATGGCGACAACTATAACATCAGGTTTTTAAAAAAGAAGCCAGGTTCTTTTAAGTTTTGTTTATCCTGATATAGAAAATGTGTGGTTTATAAATGGCATAGAAATAAAGTCGAAGCTTCAAACACCAGTAAACCAACCTGGAACATCGTGGACAGCTGCGACAATGAATTTTGACTTCGATTTCTCTAAATTTAAAATGGGTTAAATAAAAAGACAACTAATTTAATTTTATTAATGAATGGGATTTATATTTTCCTGTGAAGTCCTCGAAAAGAGTAATTTTTTTGAATTGTGAATTTTAGTTCGTATCGATAACGTATTTGTTTGCTACTTAAACACGTACCTTTATTAAAAAAAAAGTTATTTTTAAGCTGAAGTTTCGTTTTTATGTTTTTAAGTTTATTTGTATGCCTTAATAATATAAAATTCATTTGTGAACTGAAGTTTTTTTATTTTTAAATGATAATGAGTATTATAAATAAATAAATCGAATTTATTATATAAAAAAATATAAATATTTATGGCATTTTTGTACATAACCGCTTCAAGAAAAAAATTGCCGTTCAAAGCTGCCCAGCCTAGTTCAAAGCTGCCCCGTATCGGGGGCACATTTGAATACAATGACTTCATCCATTAAAAAATAAATAAAAATTAAAATCGAACTAAAACTAACTGCCGTATTCATAACGAAAATTTGGCATGAAGTTAGCAAAAAGTTTATTCATAATACACTAACCAAACTCTGGCTAACGATTTACTAAACTCTTGTTAACGAGCTGCCAAAAGTTTGCCAACTTGTGAAAAACAGCCATTTTATGTCAAACAATTTTGTTGGTTTTTTAAAATAACTGTTTTTTTTTTTAATTAACTGTCTTTTACTTAATTTATTTTAATTTTAAAAACTTTTTAAAATTTTTATATGTGAAGCGAAAAACAAAAAAAGAAAAAATGAGAAATTCAGCGATGATTAATGCCAAACGTGTTGCATTTTTGAGTAATACAATGTGGCATCATAAAAGTTGGCAGATGGAGAAAAGTTCGTTATGAACTAACTTTGTGCCAACAAGCTGCTAAGCTTAATCGGCATTCTAGTTAGCAGATCGTTGTACGTAGTGTACAAACAGTGGCTAACTTTTTGTTATGAATACGGCTGTAAGTTACTTGTATGTATATATTAGAGTTGTCAACCGATTAAGAATAATTCGATTAATCGATCAAACAAAACCAAACTCTTGATCGAATAATTTTAAAATGGCGATTTTCGAATAACGAATAAATCGATAAATTAATGTCGATTAATCGAACAATTTTTTTTTTATCAAAAAATGATTAATGATTTTGTAAAGGGTAGACCCACCAAAACGCACGATGTTAATTGCAAAAGTATTTGGAAAATTATCTTTATATTTTTTATTATTATATAAGGATCTATGACACCTATATTCGAAACTGCTTAATTGTGTACCTCTCCATAATTAAATTTGTCAAAAACTGAAACAAAGAAATGTCAAATTAAGTTGGTCAAACAACTTGATGTAAAGGTGTGACTCACAATTGTAGGAAAATTAAAAAATATTTTAGCCCGATTGTAATTAATCTCAGTGTTTAGTAAGAAAAATCGTGTTAAGTACTCATAATATTTCAAAAATTTATTTAATGTTCTTATTAAACAAATATTTGACAGGCAATTCTATCAGCTGTTTTCTTTTTAAATCAAACGTTAACAAATTTTTAAGACAGGGGACTTTTCATTCTCGGGTGAAAAACTTAGAAATAAACAAAAAACTAAAGAAAAAGATTGGTTTTATATAAATTATATCATGAAAGAGAAAATGTTGCTATTTTTTATATTTTTTTTTAAAATTATATATGTGTATATATCTTTGCCATTTGCGTAACTGTCACAATATTACCACTGAAAACGATGCCGTTGAAGAAAATACAACGACATCAAAAAATGCCGAGCTTAGTTCAATGGAAAAATACATAAAGAGAGACAGCGGTTGTTCTATAGAAGAAATTGTATGCAGAAGAATGTCTAAAGATGGTAGGTCTGCAAACGCTTTTCCAAAATCCAAAGTAATATCGGATTATTTAGGAATTGAGGGTTTTACGATGTGTTTAAGTAATACATACAACGATATGGAAATATGATGAAAAGTTTAACGCATCAAAAAAAGATGAAGTTAAAGCGGATTTGAGAAAAAATAAAGAAGAAAATGGAAGATTTTCCATAATTGAAGATAAATTGTCAGATATATGTATCTATTTAAAATACGTATCTTTTTTGTAAAAATAATTTTTTTTATTCGTTATTCTCATCGATTAATCGAATAGTTTTTAAGGTTTAATCGTTTGATCGAACGAACAAAAACAATTATTTGAATTATTCGAACAAAGCTGAAAGGCGAATAATTGACAACTCTAGTATATATAAACTAAAGTTTATTTCCATACATTTTAGCTAAATTATGTAAAAAGTTAGTAATTCAGAAAAAAAAATAATTTTTATGAGACTTGAAAGAAAAAAGTGTTCAAAGCACAGAATACACAGAACTGTCACGAGACGGAAGATTTTGCGTTTTTTTTTTGTCTCTTTCAAAGAAAGCTGCCCTTTTGCATTTCTCTTTTCATCATATTCTATGCCACAATACAATGAACACAAATTTATTTAGTTATGATTTATTTACAAAACTGTTGTAAAAATTAACTTTTAAGTTCGCCACAACACGAGTAAATAATATTTAAGTAAGTAAATAACATTATAACACAAAACATTATTACTAAATACATTTTTTTGCACAAAAAACAACGTTTGTTGAACTAATGCATTTGTTTAACGGTTTGTGTTTTGTTATTTTTGTTTTGATCACGCCATTTGTGTTGATTGTTGCGGAATGTTTTTACACCTTGCCACTTCACTACCAAAAAAAGCATTCTGTCTCTTTCTTCGAAATCTGCCCTCGCAACTGATTTGGGCCTTTTTCACACGTCACTTTTTACAGTTCTGTGTGTTCTGTGCACCTTAAGGTGCCCCCTCTCCCCTACTCATAGTATGAAGTATAAACACTGGATCGTTTTTAAAGTTTTCGATATTGATTTCCGTCGAATTCAATTTCCCGAACATGGCTGATAACTTTTTGTTAAGCCTCATAAACATATTTTGCATTGTTATTTGCAAAGCTAAATAACTATATTACTTTAGTCGTAAGCAAAAATGTTTGAAACATTTTGCAACTTTCATCACAATTCGGTGAATGGAAAGGAATGGTTTCTTGTGAGTAGAGATTATTAAAAATACCTTAAGTCCTTTCACAAAAAGTATTGCTAATTGGGATGAATAACAAACGATATCAATTTATATTGATTTTGTACGTTATTTTTATCGCATTTTTAAAAACTGCACCGTATCATGTTAATTGGAATGTCTTTCGGCAAATTAAAAATTGTTTCTTTACAATTTTTGTCTTATCATTTAATCATTAAAAAAAAGTTATTAATAGAAAAGTAATTTTTCAAAATTATAAATTTTTTTAACTGGATAAATTGTATTTTAGCTGGTACCTTGACAATACCCAAAAAAACGGACAATCCAGGCCGTCTGGCAGCCCTAATTGTATACCTTCGATACTGTAATACCCACAATATATTAATCCCAGGAATAAAATCACTTTTTTTCTGTAGAAATGTGAACAAATTAAATTATTTTTATTCATTTGTAATATGTAATAATTAAATTAATCAATAGTTATAATAATAATGCATACTAAAAATAAAAAGATACATTTTTTAATAAAAATTAATCTTAATGATGAAACAGAACTGAGTCTTCAACTTCAGGCAAACATTTTAAGGCCCATAATTAAAACGTCGGCAGTAACTTCAAATTCTCTCTCATTTCTTTCGTTTTCTTTTGTTCTTATTTTTCTTTGTTTACAAAATGTATGAAATTGAATGATAGTATGGTAGCATTGTTAAGAGAATAGGTGTCTATATGTGAGAGCATTAGAAAAAACGTCCTCAAAATAAAACTGATTTTATTTCTCGACCGCATTCTCTGGGATAATTTTATGTCCAGCTGTATGAAAAACATCGTTCAGCCCCAGTTCTGTTTCATCATTTAGTCACATTACTACCCGTCTCCACTATCCATCAACTTGGTAAGAACAGCGTGTCGCACATGAATTCTACTCGTGTAGACTGTTCATGTTTCGGCCATTTGCTGCCATCGTTGCCTATACTTTCGTTTTAACATCCATGTGCGCCATGATGTTGGTCATACAATGTATTTTCTGTATACAACCAAACGCCAGAACAATAAAAATTGTGGTCAATCAGAACATGACCATCAACACGTATTCGCCACATACAAGATCGTGAACAAATTAATACCGTTGCTCTGCCGGCGTTATGGTCATGTCATATTGAAATCGAAAGCGCATGAAGACGTGGGGTAAGATCCTTTTATGTACATTCATATGGGCGTTTCCATGAGAATGTCAACCACGACTCAAAAAATTAAAACGCTTGAAACTTTTTTCAAATATGGTAGATAGTCAAAAAACACCCAAACTTTACAATGCCGAGGTACTTATAGCTTATTACAATTTTAAAACAGCAAAAAATAATAGTTTTGACTCACTTTCTCATTGATTCATTTTTAGTAACTGCAATTGACAATTTTTATATTCTGCCGATTAAATACAGAAACTGGCAACCCTGGAATTATGCTTCAAAATTAATGTTACAACAACAATTAACAAGATTCATGACGAAAGAACAAATTTATAGTTCGATTGGCGGTTTATTTTGGTGTTTGTTTTGGATGCTATTCTAATACCATGTTCACACGGACAGCAATATTCGTGTTTCGCTCTCTTATTCCTGTTTCGCGCCCCAAACATGATTGAAACGACTTGTTTCCCCATACAAAATTTTGTGAGCGAAACAGGTCGTTTCATTTTGAAACAGGCTGCGAAACAGGAAAAATGTACTATCATCTCCAATTTTGATAACATTTATCGTTAGTTTATCTGAACTAGCTCTCAAAAAAAAGCAAAACAAAGAAAAAAACAAAATAAAAATTCATGTCTAATAAAATAAAGTGATAATTATAACATGTTTAAGTTTTATTTACTTTTTTTATCTATTTAAAAAAAATCACACTAACAACACAAAAAAAATGTCAAAATGAAACAGGAATGAATCGTATGAACAGCATGTAATGTCACGTACGTGGTTCGAAAACATCATTTATCTTTGTCATTTGAAATTGGTCAGTCTTAGATATTTCAAAATAAAAGTTCAAAGCAAGATATTTGCTGCAAAAAAATATTGATCGGAATTTTTTTTTAAATTGGTATGTGTCATAAATCTTTTATAAGGTTTTAAAGCTCGACACGTACGATATTGTATGTACTAAAATGCAACTAAATAAGGGTTGCCATACGTACTGTTTTAAGCAGTACATGTACTGATTTTTTGCAATTGTACTGTTTTATGCACAACTCCTAAAACAGTACGCAAATGTACTGTTTTTTACACTTTGTACAGTTTTTTGCTCAGTCTATATTTAACAGTACTGGCTTACAAAAATTATGTTGTGTTAAAAAAAAAAGTTCTAAAATAATAAGAGTTTTTACGCTGTGGTCATTTTCTCATAAATACACTGTAGAAATTTAAATTACAATGGGTGGCTCGTAGCAGTGGTATATTTTCATGTTGTTATGATTTTATGGCTACCTCTTCCAATAGTCTTTCCCTTTCCACACCTGAGAAAGACAAAAATAAAATCCAAATTTTTTATACAGGGGTGTGCTGGAAATCGCAAACGCAAAACGCAAGAATTTTAAAAGTCGTTTTTTAGTAAGATTTCTGTAATAAAAGAATTTTATGACAATTATTATACAAACATTTCTCTATTAAACTGAATTTTATAACAAAAATTATAAAAATTTGATAAAAAGTGTATTATAAACAGCCTCCAAGTTCTTGCGTTTTACGTTTGCGATTTCCAGCACACCCCCCTTAAGTACTAAAAAAAATACTTATTCCAACACAATTATCGT
The DNA here is from genome assembly GCA_930367215.1 of Pollenia angustigena. Lineage (NCBI taxonomy): Eukaryota > Metazoa > Arthropoda > Insecta > Diptera > Polleniidae > Pollenia > Pollenia angustigena. Next base: position 16,861,818 of record OV884061.1, on the reverse strand, counting down.
TAATATTAAGAATCACGTGAAATTGAAATCAAACAAATTTTGAAAATTCTCCGTGTTCAAAATTTATAAAAATACCTAATACCTTTGAGGACCACTTTTCTTTACCTAAATTACTGAAATAAGAAAAAGATAAGTTAATTTTTACAAAAATTTTATTGAAAATATGCATCGTTTTCAATTTCACTTGATTTTAAATATTTTCAGATTTTGTGAAATAAAAATAAACCAAACTATTTTTTTTTTTGGATTTAATAGATTAATGGTAAATTTCACCAAGTTCAGGTTTAATTAACTTTCATTATAAAAGTCAAAAAACCTATTGTTTTAGTAATAATTAATTAAAGCTGAACTTGGTAAAATAAGCCGTAAATAATTTAAATAAATTGTTTAAAATTGGAAAATTAATTTAGGAAACAAACATTTTCTCAAATTCTAAATGATTTGTGCAACTTGCATTTGGATTTGCATTTGTTTTTTACAACTTTACAAAAATATTTGACATTTCAGTCCCTATATAAACATGTACATTTCGACTTAAAGGCCTTTAATTAGCAGTAAAAAGCACTACTAAAGGCTGTTTTACACTATCACACAAGTCTTAAGACTTTTGGTCTTACAAAATGAAATGATTTTTGGTCTGATTGTCAAAAAATCAAAGAGAAATTTTTTTTCATTACATTTTGCTTCTACACTATCACACTTCAAATAAAAAGTAAAATCTTTGTGATTTATGATATCCACTTTAGATTACAAAATAAAGACGAAAAAACATTTTATTAAGCATTGGAACATTGTAAGCTGGCGTATTATTCACTAACTTGCACATTTAAACTTGCACCTTGGTCCTCAGATATATTTTTGCTTTATTTTTAATATTTATTTAATATTTAATAATTTTTATTTTGATGTGGCCGGCAAATTATTCAACAGCTGTTTTTTTATTTTCTTCTAGGGTGGATAAGTTGATACAATCATATTTTTTTATTTTTTTTTTTCGTCTGTGTACCGTATTTAACGATTTTTTACAACAAATATTTGTGATTTATTTAAATTTTAAAAGAATTCACTTGAAATTTTATATTTTTTTTATCGTTTTGCAATTTTTTATTAGAAAAAATAATAGTGAATATTGTGCACAAAATTTTAATTTTCCATCCCTGATTTTCTTCTTGTGCTTTTGTAAAAACACAATTCTGATAAAATGAAAAATCTAATCGTTTAGAAAAATTTCAAAAAATAGAGAGAACCATACGACTGCCAAATTTCTTTACGTATTTTTTGACATTTCATTACATAATGGTTTTACACTATTATACATTATGAATGATTTGTAAGTTTTTGACATGTCTTAACACAAAGTATTATAGTCTAAAATGGCCTTAAGCAATCCATACCACTTGCCATTCTTGTTGTTTGTATTCATTGCTGTAATTCAGCGCGAATTAATAATAGCAAGTAAAAATTTGCGGCAAAAACTGTGTGTGTATAGCTGCTGTCAGATGTCTTCATGGCTGTATTTCAAATAATACAAATATCGATATTTTTATTTTTCCTATCGATATTTTCGATATTTTAAGACTATCGATAATATCGATATTCTATCGATAGTTTCCCAGCACTAGTAATTATTAACCTCATAATATAATTCTGTTCAGTGTAAAGTACCCTCCAAATGAAAAATAATGATATAATAAAATTTTCCAGTTAGTACTATTTTTGCAAAATTTCTATCTCTCTGAAGGCGTACAAATGTTACGAACGATGACATGGAAATGCCCATATATCATAACTAGTTTTGCACATAATTTATTGTAGCTAATAAAGTGTTTATATGTTTTGCAAATTTCAAATACAAAGTCTTTTATCCTCCCTATTTATTGCCTTTATTTTCTGCTTTTGCCAATCCTTTTTTGGCGTTACTAGGTTCATCTGTTGATGCAGTTTTATTTTTTTTTTTTTTTGGCTTTGGAAAAAATCGCATTGAGTAAAGAGTTTGTTCTTAAAACTACTTAAACTGTGTTGTATATAAAACTGTAACGTTACTGACTGATTCATCATAGCTCAGCATAAACGCCTGAAGCAAAAAAATTTGGACCGGAGGTTGGTCCCTGCCCAAATCGATCACTAAGACGAAATTTTTGGGAATTCGAATGTTAAGGGGTTAAAAATGGTAGAACTCTGTTACCTTTTACCTCTAAAACTAATGGTGTTTTCTTTTCTAAAAAATAATGATGCATTATAGTTGTGTAATATATTTATTAGGTTACACGAACCCTCACAAAGTGATACATTTTTCTAAATTACAATGGAACAAGATAATAGCTACGTTTTACACTCAACACTAAAGCTGAAGGTCCACACCATGCGTTTATGCGTCTGTCCTTTTTATGCATTTGACAAAAAAGTTCAATCAGTGTAATTGTATATGACAAGTTACACAACAAATTGCAGAGAATGCATAGACGCATCAACGCATGAAAGTAGGTTTACTTTCTACTTTTGTATCCGTCGCATGTGTGGTGAAAAAAAGTCAGCTGTTTTTGATGGTCATGGATGGCAAATCATATTTTATTTTCAATGTTATCGATAAATATGTTTGTGTGGTGGATTACTTTTTACTATGTTTTTGCATTAAAAAAGGTTTTTAATAAGAGAAAAAGCTTTCGTTATAAAGATTGTATAAACTTTAATGAATAAAATACATTAAAATTAATTTTTAGCACAATTTAACAAGAACAAAATTTGCCATTCTAGTTATCGAGTTATCGATATCCTGAGTGTCATCTTTGTTGTGTTTATTATATTTTGTAACAAATGCCATGAATTGGAAACTTATTGATACCATGAAAAATCACGAATATTTTTATAATAAAAGCTTACTTCCCTATGAATTCTATTAAATAAATTCTATTAAAATATCAATTACACTCTCAATTTCTTGCAAAAATGTTTTTAGTTGTTAAACATATTTGCACAACAGCTGATAAAAAAAAAATTTGGCGCATAAAACGCATTGCATGTAACTTGAATTTAGAAACGCATAAAATGCACAAAAAGTATCATACGCATCTACGCATGAAAGCATGGTGTGGACCTTCAGCTTAATGTGTATTTAGCGTGTTAAATATTGAATGCAAAGTTTGTACTAAAAGAGATATTCACCACGCTTGTAGCAATTTTCAACATTAAATTTTCTTACAATTCCAATAAGCGTTAACAGCACTGATTTTCAATAATTAATGTCAGCTGTTGTTAAAAATTTTGCTACAAAAAAAATGTAATAAAAGTAAAACAAACGAAAAACAAAAAGTTTTTATATCCATCAAAATAAGACTAAATAAGAAATAAGACAAAAAGTTTTTATATCCATCTTAAGACTAAAATTTTTTTGGCGAACTAATCATAGTTATATTGCCAGGGTATCACACAAATTTTAGGAGCCTCAACCGCAAAGTCCTCGTTCGACCTAAACCTTCGCATAGGAAGGCGAGAGCTTCCAGAATCCGCTCCAGAGTATATTGGTCTCCACCAGTAATCTTCTGAGTTTTTTCTTGGTACTCCACCAGTAAAACGTCTGAGTTATATTGGTTCTCCACCAGTCACATGAGTTATAAATGGTTCTCCACCAAACAAAACCTCAAATTGAGGTTAAAAACGATTGCATATAGTTAATGCAGATACCGCAAAAACTGTAACTCGGTACAGTTATACGACGCCGAAACACTAACCAATGCGGGGTGACACCGCAAAACGCAACAAAAGCAGACAAACAAAAACGACCTGTTTGCCCTTAAGAAATAATGACAAAAAGCGCGAGCTGCTTCTCCACTTAGTGTAGTTTTACGAGTGTGAAAATCACAATATAACGCAAATTGTCCGCAAACACAAGAAAAAAAAAATAATTGCTTGCATAAAAAAGTACTTTACGCAGATGCAAAAAAGGGTATTATCTCACACTCAGTTATAACTGCGGGTAAGAAATGGAACAAATTTGCCATTTATTGTTGCAACATGTTTAGAAAGGAAAACGACAACGTCTCACATTTTTGCATATATTTTTAGAATGGAACAAAAACCCGCACGAATGGTAGCATATATGGAACATTATTGTCAGAAAAGAAAACACCATAAGAGATACGAATCTGTTAAACCAATAAACATAGAAATAAAACTTAAGACCCACTAGGGTGCCACATACCGCACTGCGCGGGTTGAAATTAGTGGGTGTGGCACCATCTATACAAAGACAAAATTATTTTCTGAATATCTTAAGATCAGTGAGTTTCCAACTAGAGCTCAAGTAGTTTCAATATTGCCGTTAAACCTCACCTATTACAAATATTTATTATTTTGATATACATACATTAGGTTTGACTTAACTGCCTTTTATTTAAGTGCACTTTTGACTTCACTGCACAAAATTAATAATTTTTGTCATTATTCTTTAAAATCCCATACAAATTCCTTTTTTAAGTGCACATTCTATACCTGCACATTTAAGATAAATGAATAACGCTCACATAAAACAAACAGAAGAAATAAAGTAATTTGTTTTTGTTTTACCCTCTTGCTAACACAAAAGAAGTTGCATGCGAAAGTTGCGGCGTTAATATCATAACGTAAATATGGTCAATGTCTAAAAACAAATCTTGCAATTCTCGCCATGCAATTATCTGACAACCGTGTGAACTGACAATTTTTGTTGGCAGTTGAATTTATTGTCATGGTTTTCTTATAATCTTATGAACTGACAATTTTTGTAAGATCTGACCGCCGTCTGTACGAAGCTTAAGCAAAATCGGTAAAGTAGAAAATTAAAATTTTTTTTAAGTTGCATTGTGATACAAAGGTTATTTGTACTTATATCGGGTGATTTTTTAGCTATTATCTTTTTGGCAACACTGGTTTAAACAGCTGACGCACGTTTCGTGTTTTGTTTCACTGTCAAACATCTTCAGTTTGGTCTATAATTTAACCATGAATCGTCATACAAACGAACAACGCTTGCAAATTATTGAATTTATTATCAAAATGCGTACTCTGTTAAGAAAGTTCATCGCGCGCTTCTTGCGTTCAGCGACGAAGCTAATTTTTGGCTCAATGGGTACGTTAATAAGCAGAATTGTCGATTTTGGAGTGAAGATCAGCCAGAAGCATTGCAAGAGCTACCAATCCATCCAGAAAAAGTCACAGTTTGGTGAGGTTAATGGGCTGGTGGCAAAGATGATGCGAATCGTAACGTAACTGTGAATGGTGAGCGCAACCGTGAGATGATATCCAACTTTTTTTTTGCCCAAAATGCAAGAGTTTGACTTGCATGACATGTGGTTTCAACAACACGGTGCCACATGCCACATAGCACGCTTAACAATGGACTTATTGAGAGGCGAGTTCGATGTACATTTTATTTCACGTTCCGGACCCGTCAATTGGCCGCCTAGATCGTGCGATTTAACACCTTTAGACTATATTTTGTGGGGCTATGTTAAAGCCCATGTCTATACACACATGCCCGCTTCAATTGACGCATTGGAAGACAACTTTGAAGCATTTATTCATGAGATACCGGCCGAAATGTTGGAAAGAGTATGACAAAATTGGACTAAGCGGATGAACCATTTGAGGCGCAGTCACGGTCAACATTTGCATGAAATAATCTTCAAACATTAAATTATTTGGACCGTACTATCGATTCAAATAAAGATTTCATGCATTTTTCTGAATTTTATGTGTTTTCTTTAAACTTTCCTATAGCTCTTAAAAATCTCCCATTATAACTTAACAGTAATTACCAGGGCAAGGAAGTTCATGCACTTAAAATCGCAAAATATGCGCATAAAACATGCAATAAAAATCGTAAAATATGCAAAAATAAAAGTAAAAAATATGCATTAAAAATATATTTATTTAACCATATTTAACAAAAAAAAAAAAAAAAACAAACATACATTTCATTCAGTTTTAAAAACTTAAAACATAGTTTTAAAAGTAGTAGTAGATAAAGATATATTTACATATGGGCTAATCCGAAAATTTTTAAACCAAAGGCAGAAATTTAAAGTTGCCCAAAATCCAAATGTTTGTTAATGGAATAATAGGATACATATTCAAGCTTCAACATATATAAGCAATAAGGTTTTACGGTGGTTTTTTTGTTCTTGGCAGAGGCTAACCTAAACGTACCTCTTGCTTTCATTTATTCTTGTAAAAAAAGGGTATTTTACATGGCCAAAAAAGTGGGCAAAACAATCGTTTCAGTATTTAGCGTTTAGCAAAACTTTAATTTGCTTAATTTTCTTTTATTTAAGATAAAAATCATATATGTAAGTTATCTAATATATATTAAAAATTTGAACTAAAAATCGGTACACTCTGTGTAACGTCCGTAACGGAAAATGGGGTTTTTTAAATTTAACAGAATGAATTTTAATAATTTTGTTTTCCAAACTAGCTTTATAAACAGAGTTTTTTATGCACTTTAATCTGATGAAAAAAAGAAATACCTTTATTACGCTTTTTTTCTTAATATAAATGACAAAGTGTGTAACGTCCGTAACGGCATGAAAATACCCAAAAGTTTTATTTTAATATTATGAGGTGGAAGTAAGTGTTTATAATGGATTTTCACCTGCTGAATCTGAATCTGGACTTAAAATTGCTCTAGGTTGCCGAGAATCCGAAAAACTTCACCTCAAAGTAACAAAAAGTGTGTTTTAATAACATGCAATCAATCCCTCAATCTGTAACTTAAATTGAGATGAATTTCAAATTCTTCGGAAACCTTAAATAATTCCTGAACATCAATAATTAGTAATTAATAACCATGTTGTAAACCGCAACCTCCATGCACCCCTTCAAATATTTGGTGGTACGCCCATGCTTGCAATGTTTAAGTACTGGATTTTCCGTTAGAAATCTTTAAGCAATTCTTGCTTTGATCTCAAATCAAATAAAAGTTAAAAAATAGTGTGTCACAGACAAAAAGATTAAAAAGAGATAATAGACAACGAGTGGCCAAATTTAGAGAGGCACATAAATACATTCTGGGAAACATTACGCAATTCGTAAAAGAATGGAATGTGAGTTTTTTCGAACGGAATTTTTTTGCTACTTCGCATGGAAAAGGAGCGGTGGTCGGTGTTGGCGTAAAAACCCAAAATCTCATCTTAAAAAACTTTCGAGATTTTCACAAATTAGCAAAAAAAATATATATGTAAATGGTGTTTTCCTAATTTAAGTTGGTAAAAATTTTGTCAAAACTACATCTGACGAAATATCAAAAAAATGGATAAATGTTAAAAATATGCCAGCTCTTAAATCATATCATTATTTTTTCGGGCTTTTCCAATGATAAGAGTAGCTCGAACAGCTGGGTCTATTAAGCATAAGATACAATGTTAAACGGCTAAATAAACATATTAATAAATGAATATAAGTAATATAAGAGTAATGAAATATTCTATAATTTTTTTGTAACTAATAAATTTATAATTACAAGGTTAAAGAGATTTTTAAATACATGAATGTTTTTTATATACACAATTTGGTTTAATGGAAAAAGTGTAACGTCCGTAACAGACAAAAATTAAGATTTTTGTTTAACAGGACTACTTAGCCTCCTTTTCTAAGATGGATTGATATGGTCATATATTCCACTTAATTTTTTGTATTTGGACTTTTTTTGTTTATTATGCAAAATTAGCTAAAAAATGTGCAAATGCACATAAGCCTCAACGTCGACTTCCATTTTTTGTAACGTCCGTAACGGAACTTTAAGCTAGCATAACTTTTTTTCAAAAACAGTTAACCTATAAGTTTAAAACAAGTTTTAAAGTACTCCCAAAGAACTGCATTTTGCAAAAAATTTCATGAAAATATTCCAATGCTAACGTCAGCTGTGTCAATCTTAAAGCCTGGTACTCTGTTCAACATTTCACGTGAAATGCTGTCAAAATGCATATGAAAAAAACTTGTGCGGAATATCCATGAAATAATGTTGATGGAGTTGTACTCTGTTTATTTTGTGAAAAAGTACCGAAATGTTTCTGGCAACATTTTTTTTACAACTGCGAAATAATGTAAGCTGCCTTTATTTCACGTGGAATTTTAAGCAAAAGCAAAAAAGTATGAACTTAATATTTAAAAAAGAAATAAAAAATTAAAATAACACAATCGGTAACAGTTTTTTATTCGTATTTACTTTTTTTTATTCATTTTTTTATTAAAAAAAAATAATTTTAGTAAAATACATGTGGCGTTTGTTTACATACACGAAACAATGTAGCATACTTTGAAGGAATAAGAACGTCAAATTGTACAAACTCGCAAGATTGGTAACATTGATAAATGCCAAAATTTTCGTGTGGAATAATCAATGTTGCTTAACATTTTTCACAAATTTGAACAGAGTACTAGGCTTAACAAGCAAATTTGCGTGCGAATGTAACGTCCGTAACGCAGGATTAGCCCATATATAAATAAATAAGTTTTTTTTTAAGTTATCAAATGTAAAACTCATTCTATTTGGTCAGTTTTAAGCATTAAAAATGTTCGTTCGACATCAACGGATGTAATAGGTGGATATTTAAAAGTGGTCAACTCCTTTGTAGAATATTCATTGTCTATAATTTTTTTCTTTACTGGAAGGTAAATTAAAAATATTACTTTTTAACTTTTTTAAATCCGGCATTTTTTTTTTAACTGCATAAATTTTGGCTTTTATTTTTTCGCCGATTTGACCTTCTACGTTTCTTATTTTAATGACAGCGTCTTCAACGAGTTTAACCGAGGTGTTCAATGATTTAAACCCCTGAAGTTCGGCTATTGTCTCGACTAGAAACCCATTGTTTGAGTGTATAAATTCTAATTGAGCCTTTATATTAGGTACATTTAAAATATTGTTTACTTTTTTATCGCGACTGCATTATTTTCGTTAAAATTATTTACCACATCTTTAAATTCTTCAAAATTTTTGGCATAATACTCAACTGCCTGCAACCAGGTACCCCATCTGGTTATACATGGTTGAAACGCAAAGGTGACTTTAAAAACTTTCATGCATGGCATAAGCTTAGCATGTGACATGTAACATTTTTGAGTAAGATATCTTAAAAAAAAGGTCAAGTAGAGCAAAATTTTATTTTTATTAAAGGATTCTAAAAGAGAAATTGAATCTTTGAAAGTTCGAGCTATTGAAGCATGATCCACCTTTTCCAACTTTACAATATTTAACAAAAATTTGTGTTTACTCTGTTCTTCTTCTGCATTCAAGATCTTCTTCTGCATTCAAGATCCCAATTACGTAGACAACGAAACGTCCTTCAGAGTCCATTGCTTCGTCAATAGACAGCCACAAATGATGTCACTTAATTCTTTCAACAATGTCACATAGTTGGCGATATAAGTTTTTATAAGGTTTGTTTCCGTAGGAATGGTTTCATTGTTATATTTGTTTAAACAAATTCTATAATTTTGGTTGATTAGCTAATATAGAGGTATATCTGCAGACACCAGAGCATTATACAATTCAAAACTAAATTTGCTAGTCTTATCCCCAAAAGTTGATTTTCTTGAAATTAAAGTTTGCAAAACGTTTTCATTAATCATAAATCTTTGTGTTTCTGGCTTTGAAGGTGCTGATTTACTGGAAATTTTTAAATGAAACACCTTTTTGTAAACTTTGCAAAAAAGTACTTTTCCCTCTATTTTGAAGACTCAAAAACACACTTATTTAAAAGATTATTTTTTGATATTTTTTCTTTTGGCATTTTTTTCCTTAAAAACAATTTATTTTATTAATACTTTTTGGATTTTAGGTCATACTTCTTACACCGTAAATCAAAAATATTATGTTGAGTTCTATTTTTTCTTCGCCGAACAATATTTTTATTTTCTGCTTCTTCAAGTAAAAAAAACCGCGAACAAAATGAAATGTCAAAAACTGTTTTATTGTTACTTCTACAATTATATATATAATTTTTGTATGTGCTATAATAAAATATAATAAATAAAATGTAGGTAATTCAGTACCAAATACCACCATGTTGTTTTTGCTCCTTGAAAATGTCGAAGTTACCAGATTTTCCCATACTATTTTGACTGTTTGACAGCTTCAGGGCTAAAACAACTATAACCTGCTGATTCACTGACTACACCTTATAATGAATTCGCCTTGAACAGAAAGATATTTCTAACTTGAGGGTTACACGATCAAGTTTTGCCTATCAATTTTTAATACACTCACACTTTTTTACCAATACACTCATACTTTTAAAAATTGATACGAACTTGCCTTTAAAATTCTCTTGCCAGTGAGTGTTTCAATTTACGTTCAAGAAAACAGCTGATTTCAAGGTTAGTGAGCAAATTTTTCGTTTCTCTTTATAATTTTTTTTTTTTTAATGACATCTTGAAAGTAAATTGCCTTCAACTTGCGTGCAGCCTGCGTCACAGCTGCCAATTTTTGCATATTTTGACAAACAGTATATGTAAAAGACTATCAAGAAAAGCTTGATCGTGTGGCTGCAATGTAAACAAAAAACTAAGAAAAGAGCAATTTTTTTATAAATATTATAAAATATGACGAAAAATGTGAATTTATAACAAAATATGACGAAAAATATGCATTTATATCAAAATATGCAAAAACATGCATTTAAAGCAAAATATGCACTAACAAATTGATGCCATTTTACTGGAAATATTTTGATTCGCAAAGATATTAACTTTAGGTGGGTCTCAGAGTACCGACAACAAACATGCATTTGCATGAAGTCCCTTGCCCTGTAAATTACTAATGTCATTTCAATGGGTTGTTTTTTTTTCATTTTCCTTTTTTCGACTTTTAAATCAATTAAATTAAAAAGTTTTCTTGAAAACTACCATAATACAATTTTCTATAAAATTTTGCCTCGAAAATATTCTAACGCGACAAATTTTATTACATAAAACGAGTAAAGGCCCAACCAGAATATGCATAAACAAACTTAAGCTACTGTCAAAAATAAAGGAAAAAGCATCTTAAATACATTAAAAAAACAAAATAAAAAACATTTGATTCCGTACGGAATGTGCGATTAGTTTCGCACTTTGCTTAAGCAAATAACGGTTTCATAAAATTTAACAAAAAGTTCCCTTAAGTTCAACATGGTTTTACACATATGATTTACATGTATTCGCTCAGTTGCTTAAGCCACGTTATTCACATTCTGGTTAGGCTTTAAAGCTATTTGCGATTTGCTTATTGCGATTTGCTTTATTTTTTTTGTTGTCTCTTCAAAACAGATTATTTATTTTATCAATATTAAATATTTTGTTGCGATACCGTTTAGAAAATTCATATTTGTGTTTGTTGTTTTTAATTTATTATATTCTCCTCAATTTAAGTTATTTAATTTCTAGCACAAGTTTATGATTGCAATACAATTTTTTTTTAAATTCTCTTCTGGCCACGGGCGCCATTATTTCAAGTGATTTCTTAACTCTGGATAGTAAAGATAAACACACATTTGGTCGTTTAAATTTGATTTATTTCACAAAATTATCAATAAATTTTTATAAAATTCTAAGTTGTAAAATTCTTTCCTCAGTGAAAATAATTTAATGGAAATTGAATTTGATGAACTCAAGCCTAATTAAAGAATATCAAAAATTAAAAACTAACAGTTCATCTAAAAATCAAAATTGTTCTTATTTCACAAATATTCGAAATGTCTAACATCTAATCTTACCCCATAACGCCTTGTCTAAAGGCTTTGGTATATTGCTTCCAACACATTAGGCTGCTGTTGTGTTCCCCGAAAGGCGTGTAAAAAACTCTAAAGAACTGTATAAATCTCAAGTAGCTAAGAAGTGCGCGCGAAAAAATAGTGCACGTGATTATCGTTATAAAATTTAAACCATCAGGTTAATTCTTGACTTTTTTCTGTTTTAATTCATATTTTATTAAAATTCAAAATTAAACTATAACATATTTTATTTTTTTTATATAAAATTTTTTACTTTTTCTGGCACAAATCTGTTACCATTGGTTCGATACCACTCAATCGTTGCTTTACTGTAGTGGCAAGTAGCGAGATCGGGCCAGAAATATGATGGTATATCATGCCTTTTAATAAAAGGAAGAAGTCGCCTCTGCAGACACGCTTTTATGTAAACATCACCATTTATTGTACCAGAAGTGACAAAGGAACTGGGAATTAAGATTTCTTTTGCACACGAAATTCTTCTGCAACATTTCCTCTCCTATCTGCAACATAAAATTCTTGCCCGGGAAGTTGCTTAAAATCAGACAGCACATAAGTTTCGTCGTCCATAATGCAGCATTGAAAATAGTTCAAAAAATCCCTTTGCAAGGCTTTCGCACGCTGTTTTGCCACCAAATTCTTTTTCGAATTTCTATCTGGAACTTTTTGCACTTTATATGTTCTCAGACCAGCCTCTTTTTTTAACTTTTCTTACCGAAGTCTCCGAACACTGCCTTTTGGGCCACTTTGCTTCCAGACAGATAGGGATATTTAAACCAAATTCTTTTAATTTTCTCAGCCATCTTGCGATCCGAAAATCCACTTTTTCTACCGCTGCCTGGCTTTCTGTCGATGGTCAGGGACTGTTTATATTTTTTTATTACCCTAGAAATCGTATTTCTGGATACATTTGCAAGCCTAGCAATAATTTTGTGCCGGCAACTTGGATTCGTCTTGTTTATTCGACATTTTTATGCCCGCCTTGCAGCAAATGAGCGATATGTACCTTCTTCTGACAACCATTAGTTTTTGTTCCTTTTTCATTAAAATTTATATCTTTTGCAGAACTTTAAGTTTTTTCGTCGGCGACATTTTTAAAATAAAATTGATCAGCAAATTGAGTGCAGCCTGTGCTTCAGCTGTCAAGTCAAACAAGTTTTGACAAGCAGTTTGTGCGAACAACAACTTGAAGGTCATTTGTGGAACGTGTGGCTGCAGGGTTAATAACAAGATAAAATTTAAGGTACGTTCAGATTGATGAAATACAGGGTGTCTGGTAGAAGATTTATATTTTCAAACTTAAATAAAAAACGTAATAATTGGAACAAAGTCTTATTGAGAGCATTGAGAGCGGATTTTATTTTTTAAAGAGATAGTTATACAGATGTCTGCCGTCGAGTTGAACACACTGTTTAAAACGGAGCCTTGTGTTCTGCGTCATACGCTGCAGTAAACTTCAAATTAGCTGATGCTTCGCCGATTATTTTCCTTTAAAGCCACAAGATATTGGGGATCGTCATTATTAACCTCTCTTTGAGGAAGCCCCATAAAAAAAATCCATGGGAGTTATTTTAAAACTATTGGCTCCTGACGTTCTCTAGCAGGGTTGCAAAATGAGTAATTTCAAATTGCACAAACACAAATTGCGGACAGCAATTCTACAAAAACTAAATTTAACACACATATTAAATTTTTATTTTTATTTAGTAAAAATCAGTTGTTTTTACAAAAAACTTCAGTTATACGTTATCATGTTATTTTCAATTTAATTTTTTGCAATAGGTGAAAACCAAAAGTTTTCAGAGAATTATCTTAATATTTTCTATTATTATAGAATGATCTATGACAATTATGTGCAAAACAAAATATCTGCCAAGTGCTCGCCGCTGCTTCGGTGGCATTCCGATGGTCCATATTCTCTATGACTCTGAGACATAATTATGGTTCAATAGCGTTAATGTGCTGAATTATTTCATCCTTTAGCTATTGAATTGTTCTTGCCTTATTGACATACACTTTTTCTTTTGAATATCACATGACGTGACGGTCAATTAAAATCGCCACGACGTGAAATAACACGGCCATTGAATTTCTCGTGCAAAAGAGCCATTATTTTGTTGGCTGTATGGCAAGGGATACCATCCGGTTGGAACCACAAATCGTCCAGGTCCATAACCTTAATTTCTGGCCACAAGAAGTCCGTTATCATCTCGCGACGAACACCATTAACGGTAACTGCTTGGCCGACCTCATTTTCGCCGCTAGCCCGTAAAACGCACCCAGAGTTCTCAGTTTTGGGGATTTTTTTGTAATTGGGAAACCTAATTTCGTGAAAATGGCCAAGGGATTTTTTTTTTTTTTTGGGAAAAGTACTTTTTTCGCTGAGGATTTTTGGGTATAATATTTTATAATAAATTCCTGTTTTGGCAATGTCAAGACCGATTTGGTCAAGATGTGGGTACAAATCTAAGTCTTTTTTCGGTTTGAGACCTTTTCTAAAAGTTGTTGAAATAGTTTTAAATATGCTTTTTGCACCAACTAGCGTTACTTCTGTTGAACGAGTCTTTTTCTGTAATAAATACAACCATAAATCAATATTTGCGACAGAATGTGACAAATTTATTCAATCATCTCAAATGCAATTTTTAAACAAACAACATGTAAAACAAAATTGCATTGGATGGTGAATCAGAAGATTTTAATTCGCTAGTTTTTGAAATGATTAAAATTGACGCATAATAATTATTTCTTTTGCGTTTTTACGTTACCCTTGTTACATTCTATGCATGTGTACATAGATATGAAGAACTCAAAGAATAAATAACATTTAAATAAATCAATGGGTGTATATTTTTTCATTGACATTTATGTATTTTATTATGCCCTTCACCACAGGTGGAAAAGGGTATATATAAGTTTTTCATTCCGTTTGTAATTTCTACTATATTGATCTTAGACCCTATAAAGTATATATATCCTTAGTCCTTATGAGGAGCGAAGTTGATTTAACGATGTGATGTCAACTGAGTTGATATTGATATTCAAACAACGATCCTTTATGGGTCAGTTGTCTAGGGGTTGGTTAAGGTTAGAAAGTGGTTTTTCAAAAACAAATTTTTCTTAAATTTTTATGTTGAAAAACGATTTAAAACACAATGGTGAAGGGTATATAAGATTCGGCACAACAGAATATAGCACTCTTACTTGTTTTTAAATAAATCTGGGGAATTTTTTGGGATGAGAAATAGCAAATAAAACTGGAAACCCTGAAAATCAAACTGGACAACCTGGCCGCACCAAACAGTCACTCTTTGTCTGAGTTCATACGGCTCATGTCTTATGGACAAGATTTTTCCTTTTTCTTCTTTGAACATGAATTGGCGTTCAAATGATTCATGTCATGTTGACCACATGTTTTTTATTTTGTATAGTCGTGCGTATTCATGTGTGCTTTTTTGATATTGAAAACAATAACAAAATTAAACAACGAATGAAAAAGCAAAACGTAAAGACAGTACATGCATCTGTGTACTCGTTTCTTTTCCCCTCGTCCCTCTCGCCTATAAAGTAGCAATCTTGTCAATAAGACATGAGCCGTATGAACACAGACTTTGTGGATGCATCGGCTTTTTGACAATCGCTCGTGAATTCTCATTTGCCCAAATGCTTCAATTCTGCTTGTTAACGAAATTCGTTCAATATGACTACAAATCATAACACAAAATTTCGTCAAGATCGTTCTTTTATTTAGAAAAGGTTCCATACCTATAAATGCGTCTCTTGAAAAACAGTTTAGTTCGCTTAACAAATAATGATATTGTAATAAATTACAGTGTTACAGTTTGATATGACTAGAAATGCCGCTGTCAACTTGCTTGCAAATCGGTCCATTATTTACCACAGTCCCATTTACAGCCTACTCTCGAAAAAATCGTAAGTAGTAAAATCGTAGCGAATAAGTCTGAAATAATAAAATGTGGTCAATGATAGTTTTACAAGACTATAAATCACTTTGCCATATAAAGCCCTCTCCGGCACAGCCGAATATAATAGTACTCTAACTTGTTTTTTATGCATTGGTACATGTACTTTGGCGTTTTAAGGGCAAACGGTTGCACATACTAAAACAGAATATGTGAAATTATTTAATAAACTTTAAATAAATGCCTTAAATTGGTGTTGTATGTAGATTTTTGTTACATAGGGTGTGTGTGAAACGGTAGCAAAGTTCTATGGTGAAATGAAATTTGTTTGTGGTAGAAAATTTTCATATTTGTGCTGTGTGAAATTGTAACATTTTTGACAACGTAAAATTTTGACATAAAGAAAAAAAAACAATAATGGCGCCCGTACACGACATGTATTTGTCATCTGACATGTCAAATTTTCAAGTCACATGTAACTGTTCATGTCTGTCAAAATTGCTGTTTTCTCTTTTTTTTTCGCATTGTTATTGCAGAAACCAAAGTAGTTCTCGGTTTCAAAATAGCTTGCTGCCGCCACGAAAATATTTATTTGCGCCGTAAAATAATTTAGCCATCTTAACATTTTTTTCTTTTATGTTAAATACAATAATTTAGAATTTTAAAATGAAACGGTTTTTATGTATATATTTACATAAATTATATTCAATGGTGAGATGAGCATACATATCTTGGTATTGTAAAATATTAACTTCAGCCGGCTAATGATTCCGTCAATAATTGACGCCGCTGCCAGTTTCTTCTCGGCATAGATTTCTGATGTCAGATGGTTTGTCAGAAGAAAATAGAGCACGCTCTAATTGAAATTTTGTCAGATGACTTTGCGTCTGACTTTTACAGAAGCAAAGTTAAAAAGGTAACACACGACATGTATGTGTTTTGCAGTGGGAAATTTGACATGTCAGATGACAAAAACATGTCGTCTATACGCTCCTTAACTAATAGTTTTGTGAAAATGAATAAATTAAACAAACGTTTACCAATAATCATTTCAATTCTGTTGGAAATGAGTTCGTCCCAACTATTTGATGAATTCGTTCTGATATATTACAATTTTTACAAAAAGTGTGGGCAAAAAAGCTTACACATATTTAAATACTTACATCTTGTATAATTCTTTTTAATTTTTTTTGCCGCTGGTCCTGCTTCCATATTATTTTTTATTTTGTTTAAACAAATTTGATGAAAAAAAAATAGTTTTGTGATTGTCAAAAATTTCTACACTAGTGTCAAAATTTATACTAGCCCCTAGGGCTAGTGAAATTTTATTCAGCTCAATAGTGTCAAAATTTTACTTCTATGAGTACTTTGCTACCGTTTCACACATACCCCTAGTGTATATTTTGTTAAAATGGGAAGTAACTGTAGGCGTAAAAGGATCTAAAGAAAACGTATTATCAATTTATGTTATAGATTTTTGCAAATTCATCGTTAAAGATGTAACGAACTAAAAGTATCGGTACGTTCGAGTAGTGCTCTATGCCAACAAGGTCAGTGTCAATTTTGGCAACACTGACAAAATTGATTGCTAAAATAAATTCTAAAAAAAATTATATAGAAAAAATAGAAAAATCTTCATTAAAGTAAGGGCCAAGAACATTTTTAATAATATGCTGCGATTTGTCCTTAAGCTTTCGTGACGAGGTGTCAAATTGCCTTAAACAAACGTTTGTCAGATGATCGAAAGGTGCAACTGAACTGTGCACAGCATATAAACTTATTACCGCCTCTGCCGAATGTTGTAACATATTCTTTTAATAGGATTGTTTTCAGTTATGCCCGTAGCATAATATGCTTTATTTTTTCTGCGTGTTGCTCCAGGCCACTAAATTTAAAAACAATATCGCATTTGCAGTAATTTCAAAAGGTTTTTCCATCTGTTTCTTTGACCCATACTTTTAGCTTTAAGTGCTTTAGCCAATCTTTGTGAAACTTTTTTGAATAGGTTTTACTAAGTTTTGAAATTTTTTTTCCTGTTTTAATTTTGATTTCAGTTTATTCATATCCACATTAATGAGCATTTACATTGTTACATTTTTTTTAATCTATTTTGGAAAATATTAAAAATACCACAAGAACAAAAAAATTTTGAAAATTTTTAATTATGCTAGAAAATATGCTAGGTGCAAAATCAGTTTGTTTCATGCCAAATGACTTTAAAAAATGCTAGATGAAAAACGCTAAATTGGCAACACTGATCATTAATCAGAATAATATGAACTTCATTCGTTAAATAAAGCCGATTATTTTCTAAAGAGTGCGAAAATTTACTTTAACTGCTAATACCTCCTAAGGGCTTAAAAATCAGAGCAAGTTAAAGTCTATTTTTGGTTTAAAATGTGTTTAAACCAGTGTTCGAAAATAAACACTAAATATCGTTCTTTAATGTTCGGTTCGGTAGAATTGTGGAAAACACAAACGCTAATAGTGTTTGTGTAGAAATTCATTAAAAAAAATAACGTTGCCCTGTTTGTCATCTTTCGAACACAAAAATAATGCTGTTTTCATCATACTCAACAAATGATGAGAACATTAAATTCCGTTCGGTTTATTTTGAAAATCCACGAACTTCAATGTGTTCGGTTCGGCTCGTTAATGTTCGTCGCTTTTTGCTGATAAAAAAAAAACCAAACATTTTTTACAAAAACAAAATACACACACGAAAAAAACATTATAGAACATTAAAATATAATGTTTTTCTACAGTATCACTACAATTGTTCTGTTTTTTAACGAAGAACAGAACATTATATAATGTTCGGTTCTTTCTTGAAAATAGTTACGAACGGTATTAAGGTTTGTGTATGTTTACACAAACACCAAAAAAATAGATATCGTTCTTCGGTGTGTGAGCCGAACGCTAAATAATGTACTGTATATTTTCGAACACTGGTTTAAACCATCAAAGCTATAAATCACTAAACATATAAACCATCTTTAAACACATAGAATCGGGCGTTTAAACATCAATACAAACCATATGAATTTGATAAGATTTATCGTAGTGCTGCCACATGTTATTTTTTAACAACATCCCAGCAAAAACTTACATTGCAAAGTAATGAGTTGCAAAGCTAATATAACGACTCTTCACTACTTATACATTGGCATTTTAACTCATTATTTTAACACGGTGATGTCATTGGAGGCAAGTACTGACCACCCTCGCTTACAAATAGGGAGTTAAATAAGTCATTACCACATTCGCTTACAAATAGGGACTTAAATAAGTTATTACTCCGATGTCACCAAAATTACAAATAACATGTCAGACTTTAAAAAAATTTTTTTTTTATTATTTTTTTTTTAAATTATTTTTTTTCTATTTTTTCTTATTTTATTTTACTTTACTTTATGTTTTTTTTCTATTTTTTCTTATTTTATTTTACTTTACTTTATGTTTTTTTTCTATTTTTTCTTATTTTATTTTACTTTGTTTTATTTTTTATTTTTTTTCTGTCTCTGGCGGGATTCGATCGCGCAACCTCGATGCTGATAGACTAGCTCACTACCAGCTAGTCTACCGGGGCAGTGTAGTTTTTGTATAAAAAACGATGTTTTTTACTCAATTAAGAGCGTAAATATGAGATTAAATTATTGGAGGCAACTACTTACCACCCTCGCTTACAAATAGGGAGTTAAATAAGTCATTACCACATTCGCTTACAAATAGGGAGTTAAATAAGTCATTACCACATTCGCTTTCAAATAGGGACTTAAATAACTTATTATTCCGATGTCACCAAAATTACAACTAACATGTCATGACTATAAAATTTCAGTACAGCATAATTTTACATATTTAAATTTATTACAAATTGTTTTTTATTTATAATAAAAAAAAAAAACAAATTGTAAGAACAAATATTTTAAATCAATTTGTATTAGATTTGAAAAAACTTCAACCGTAGATGCATTTTATTACGAATGAATTATAAATTTCGTTAATCAACTCATACACAAGTACTAAGGTATCAGATTATATGTCAGCCATTACCAAACTACTTCTATGTAATGCAGATGGTATGAAGTAGTCATTGAAAAGTAAGTTGTTCAGTAATGGCAAGTCATTACCAAGTTTTTGCTGGGATATTATACATAGGACACTGATTTATAGTTGTTGTGTTTAAACTAGAGTTTGCTAAAAACCGTTAAAATGTGAAACCGCGGTTTCGGTTTTAAAATGATTAAAACCGGTCGGTTTCGGTTCGGTTTTCGGTTTTGAAAATATTAAAGTTAAATTCATACAAAAAAACAATTTTTTAATTTGTTTCAATTCAGGTACTTTTATTCGCCGTTAAGTGTATACCTGGGCCTGGCCAGGCATTTTTTGACTTTTCCAGTTTTTTTTTATATAATTATTAAGTATATTAGAACGAAATTTTATGTATTCCTCAATTCCGCAATTGGCCAAATGAACATTTTGTGCATATTGTATCAACCTGGGCCTTGTCAGGCCCTTCACTATAATATACATATGTACTGCAGTAAATAAAATCAAAACTAAACGTTTAAAAAAGCATACACAACACATAAGAATTCTTTCTTTTCTGTTTTTTTTTTTTTTTTTTTTTTTTTTTTTTGAAAAAGTGTGAGTTTTTCTATAGCCAAAAGAAACTCCATACAAAATTCAAGGTGTGTACTTATGAGTTATAAAGATAACATTTGTTCTTCTTAGTACTTATTTTGAATTTTAGGAATTTTGAAATAACTTATCATTGTTGATGGCTGTTATATGTATAAAGTTTTTGTGTATGAAGTACGAGTATGAGGCTTAATTTGCAATTTCTTAAAACCGAGGTTTTTTAGTCGGTTTTCGGTTTCGGTTTTTAGGCATTAAAAACCGCGATTTCGGTTTCGATTAAAACCGAACAGCAATCCCTAGTTTAAACTACATATAAATTCAAGTTTAGTTCAATTAAACCAGCGTTTAAACCATCAGTGATTTATAAGCCATAAATCTAAAACTTAAGGCAATACAATTTTCAGGAAAAAAGATATTTTAAAAAAATAAAAAATATTTTAAAATTTTTTCTGCATTATAATTTCTTGTTTAAAATTAAACAAAAAATCATTTGTAGCACTTGTTCGAGTCCCCATGGTTAAGTTCTGAGCACCAAATGCGTTTTGAAATTTAATTGAGGAATAAAAATAATTTTTGAAAAATTTATAGGGTTGATTTGTATTTTTGTTAAAGTTATAATACAATTTAGCACTGCGATAAATCATAAATTTACAACCCCTTTGAATTAAATTGTTTTATTTTTTCTTTTTTTTTTTTTCAAATTTTGAGGGTTGTAAACAAATGTCAAAAGTCTCAAGAACTGAAGAACTTTTTGTAACAAGTTACTGTCGGATGTTGTTTTTGTTTGATGATGTTGTATGTCAAGTGTAAATAAACATCATAATAATAATCGTGAAAAAATACAAATTTCAATAGTTTTTGTTACGCTTTCGACTTTATAATAAATTTACAAATAAAAGCATAAAGCGATACAAAATTAAAGCAAACACTCTTTGACTGTGCCATGAGTTGTGACATTGTGTTCCACTTGAAATGCTACTTCATCAAAATTTGAACATGTTTACAAATTGCGTTCATCAAATATTCGGATGATGGGCTGTGTTGTGAAAAAATGGAAAAAAGTTTATTCTCGGATTGCTACTATTTTAGCCAATGCGAAAGTAAAAATAAGCGAGTGAGAATTCGAAGATCCGTCGCACCCTTGCCAAATATCTAAAACAAGAAACTATGCTACACAATAGTCTGAATCACTCAAACGAAAATCTGACAGAAATCTGTGCGACTTAAAAATACATAGTAAGAGTTCTTATATACATATATACTATATACTATACACCACTTTTAACCCGGAGAAATTTCGACAATTTTTCTCCCACCGTTCCCCAGATTAAAGAAATGTATATTGTGCCACAACCAATTGTCCAATTCCGCTCTTTTTCGCCAGATGTCATGCATTGACATCGGGTACGGCTTCGAATCTCTAGATATACAGAAATCTATTTTTTAATTGTTTGGACGTTCCACTCCCATTTCCCCAATCATGCTCATTTTTAAAGAGGCTGTGTACCAAATTTAGACAAGTTTTCTCTAAACGTTCTTTAGATATAAATAAATCTATTTTGGGCCACGCCACTTTTTCAGTCCCGTCTACATTTTCTCTGATGCAGTACCTTATTTGGATACTTTGGCTGTTACCGTTTTTTCAAAATGCAGAAAGAGTAAAACAATGACAAGAGATTAATTGGTAAAATTATGTGCAGTCGTGGGTTATTGCTCATATCTCAACCATTTGTGGACCGATCTGGATGAACTTCAATAGCATGAAGTAGGACTTTATATGTGATATATAAATATATTATAGCATAGTTTCCATAAGTTCTGGGGTCTTCCGAAACCCCATTTCAACAAACAGACGTGCATACCCTACATCGTTATATCAACTTCGCTACTCATAAAGACACAGGACATATACATATATGTATGTATATATATTTATATATTCTTTACTTTCTATAGCTTTAGATCCTATAATTACATGAAAACTTGTCATGCAATTTAGTTTTTAACACAAATAAAGAATTTCATTTAAATAAAAATTTTTATTTTATTGATGACCCAGAAGCATTGAATTTTCAAAATGTAAAAGTTCTTTGTATCAAAAACTAAAATGCTTAAATTATGCTATTTCAAATTTATTTGCACTTTTTCTAACAAATCACCCACTGTGCGGAGTGGTTGGCTGACAAGTTAAAAAGTCAACAATTTATTCTGCAATTATTTTTTAAGTGTTTGAAAATTCAATAAAAATGTCAACAACTTTTTTTTTATTTACAACAAATTTATTGGAAAATAAAGTACCAGATGCGATTGCAAGTTAGGTAGGCGATATGCCACAAGATGTATACAATAGTTAAGCGCCTTCGATTTCCCCGATACAGTTGCTACTTTACATTATTTAACAGTTTCTAGATTACATTATGCAATTATGATCTTAGGAATAAAGTTTAGTTAATAAATATAAGTTATAAAAGCTAGAGCTTAAGTTTAAACAATTTGCTGGTAACGCTTTTTATACCCTCCACCGCCGTTAGTTGTGAAGAGAGTATACTAAGTTTGTCATTCCGTGTGAATTCTGGGTCCTTGAGTAATTCTAAGTCGATTAAGCCATGTGCGTCTGTCTGTACGTCTGTTGAAAACACGCTCACATTCGAAAAATTCCACAGAAATAATAAAAACTTGGTGTCAAATTGCTTTTAGTTATTCTAAGCAGTTTGGGACTAGAATCCACCAAAATCGGTTCAGTAGGATCAGAGCTATGAATCAAAATGTGGAACCACTACCTAAAAAAAATTGATAGTTTTGTTACAAAAACTAACATAAATGGTGGAACAATGCACGGAATGATATAAGATTTTGCAAAAATTTGCGTTTTATGACTGGAAATTACGCTGTAAAATTTCGCGAAGATCCGTCCATAATTTACCCTAGGCCCCATATAAGCCCTACTCCCGGAAAACAATATAGTACGCCTAAAACCATAATTAATAATGCTATAATCAATTTGGTACATCGCAGTTTTATAGGATAAGAAACAAGACTGTGAAGTTTCGTGAGGATCGGTCCCTAATTTACCCTAGGTCCCATATAAACCCTACTCCTGGAAAAGAGTTTAGTACGCCTAAAACCGTAAAAAATAATGCTATCATAACAAAATTTAGTACATTACAGTGTTATAGGACTAGAAATAAGACTATAAGTTTTCGTGAAGATCGGTCCATAATTAATCATAGGCCCCATATAAACCCTACTCCCGGAAAATAGATAGTTTAGTACGCCTAAAACCATAATTTATAATGCAATCATAAAAAATTTTGACACGTCACAGTTTAATAGGACTACGAATGAGACTGTAAAATTTCGTGAAGATCAGTCTTTAATTTACCTCAGGCCCCATATAAACCCTACTCCCGGAAAACAGTTTATAATAAAAGAAATCGGTACGTTACAGTTTTATAGGACTAGAAATGACGCTATCAAATTTCGTAAAGAGCGGTCCATAATTTACCACAGGCCCCATATAAAACCTACTCCCGAAAAACAATTTCGTATGCCTAAAACCGGTCAAAATAATGCTATCAGAATAAAATTGAATACTTCACAGTTTTATATGACTAGAAATCACACTAATAAATTTCGTGATGATTGGTCCGTAATTAACTATAGGCCTCATATAAAGCCCACTCTGGTAAATGCGCCTAAAACCGTAGCAGATATAGATATTGCGGTAAACTTTCTTCCAACTTAGCTTCATATGGGCAGAAAAAAGGTATGCAATTTTGTGATATACGGTCCATAATAAACCTTAGATCCATTTTAAGTATCCTTCTGAAATTCACTGCAAACGCTTAAACTAAGTTCTCCGCTATATTAAAATTTATGGTTTTTAATACCAGAAATCACTGCAGAATATTGCGATGATTGGTTCATGGTTTACCATGGTTCCAATAAAATAGTTCGGCGTAAAAGCTGGTAAAAATTGCTAAAAAAAAAGTTATAAAACTTTCTGATGGTCGGTCAATAATTTAATATACATAGGTTTTTATAAAGATAAATTAATAATAAATAGACATCATATAGATATTACTCCTAAAACATTCGAACTGTCGCGACATGTCGGTGTTTGGATTCTATCGTCAAATATTTGTTAGGTCTGAACATACCTAAAGTCATATCTAAGTATTTTGTTGGTTCCTTACCATCGTGAATTGTTTTGTTTTTTTTTTCATTTATTAACTTTTTATTATAAAAACTAATTTGATTTTTGGATTTGTATCACTGATGGGATTTGTGGTACAATTGTACCGAATTTGGTACAATCGAAACTTTATTGGTACATTGGTACAATTCATTCTTTTTTGGTACAATTTAAAAACAAAAACAAATACCCAAGAAGTTCATCATTTCTTTGCAGTGGATTCTTAATTTCTTTCTTTTCAATAATACAATTTCTAATTACATACATATCTCCAGCCCTGACCAGAACTACTAAAAATTGTATAATTGTTCATGATGTTATAATAACATGTTAAGTTCATACATAAGTATATGTACTCGTATTCAAGTGTCTTCAAATCGATTTTGTTGTTGTTGTTTTTGTAGCAGCGAAACCTGAAGAACAGGTGTTGCTGAGTTGGAAATCTTTGGTCAGTTGTACGCGCCATTCTTGTAAATTTTTTGGTGACGATGTTTAGTATACCGATCGACTCAATATCACTTTCTGGGTCGATATAACGATGTCCCTTAGTCCGGCTGGCTGGATGTCTGTCCATGTAGCCCTCTTCGCAAAGTACAGGTCACAATTTTAAAGAAATTTTAATGAAATTTTGTAAATAGGTTTCAATTTTTTAGAATTGGTGCATACAAATACAACTCCCGAATAAAGCTTTTAAACCTAACTTCCTTATAAATGTTGATATTGACTTAAAAATTGGCGACAATAACTTCTACGATAATATTACACACAAAGAACTTTCAAATGAATCTTTACCTCTTGAAATAATTTTGCTCTGGCAGGTCGATGATTGCCCATGGGTCCGAAAAATAGTATACTTTAGAATTTTTTCCTTATGAACTGTGTGGTAGGGTATAAAAAGGTGTTATTCACTTTACTATCTATTTTATAGCCAAAATGCTTAACCGAAAACCGAGTTTTTTTAAATAGCAGCTTTTCGGAATATTTGAAAACCGGGTTGAGAAAAAAGTCGAATAATCGATTTCCCTACTAAACAGTGATGAAATCGTTGTAAACAGCTTTTGAATTATCTTCAGCAGCTGTCAATAAAAATTTCTTACAAACCGCCTATAGGTCAATCTTGTTCAAAAATACTGATGGAGCACAAAATTACGCTAATTACCTTTAAAATAAAGCATGTCATCATCATTCCGGGTCTTCCAGTTTGTCCAAAAATCCCTCAGAGACCCACAGTTTAGATATCAATACGTTGCACATGTTGGTTTTACTTTTGTATGTTTTTGGCTAATTATCTCTAAAATAAGGTATGTCGTCATCATTCCGGGTCTTTCAGTTTGTCCACAATGGCCAGAAATCCCCTAGAGAATCAATGCAATACTTTACAACATGGTAAAAAAACAAACGCTTGTTTGAAAATTTTTTTAATTTCTATAAATTTTTTTACTGATTCAAACAATATTTTTGTTTGATTTTTATTTAACCAACAAATATAAGAACAACAACAAAAAACACACACAGTCAATTTTTGTACGCTTTAAAAAAGGGCAACTATAAGAAAAACAATAGCAGAAACAACATTACAAGAAACAAAATCCCGTATTCAATTTTTTCAAACTGTTTACTTAAATACATCAAATAAAAAAATATAATGATGACGAAAAACATATCGAGTCGGTCTGTCGCCGTTTTTGGGTTACATTTCTTCTTCATTAGCAAAGGAAAGGATACAGCAACAGTGAGTGATGACGAAAAACATTGTGTGTATAAAAAAAGACTTCGTTCAAAAATTATTTCAACAAAAAAATGTGTCTCAAAGCCGTCCGCTCAGCTCTCTCTGCCATCATCTTCTAATACAGTGCCTGCTTGTGTGCGCATTAGAGTTGTCAATTATTCGCCTTTCAACTTTGTTCGAATAATTCAACTAATTGTTTTTGTTCGTTCGATCAAACGATTAAATCTAAAAAATTATTCGATTAATCGATGAGAATAACGAATAAAAAAATTATTTTAACAAAAAAACTACTATGGAAAATCTTCCATTCCATCCGCTATTACTTCTTCTTTTTTTGATGCATAAGATTTTTCATCTTAACTCCACATCGTTGTATTACTTTAAGGCATCGTAAAACCCTTAATTGCTTAATAATCCGATATTACTCAGGATGAAAGGCGTTGGAAGACCTACCATCTTCAGCCAAACTTCTGTCTACAATTTCTATCGACAGCCGCCGTCTTAATGTATTTTTCCATTGGACCAAGTTCGGCATTTCTTGATGTCGTTGGATTATCTTCCACTACATCGTTTTAAATGGTAGTATTGTGGCACTTACAAATTGTAAAGATATACATATATAATTTAAAAAAAATTGTATTATAGTACAATAACAACAATTTTTACTTTCAATATATGATTTATATAAATCAATTCTTTATTTTTAAGCTTTTCGTTTATTTCTAAATTTTTCACCCGAAATTTAAAGATTCCCTTTCTTCAAAATTTTTTAACGTTTGACTTAAAAACAAAACAGCTGATACAATTGAGAAGATGAGATACAAAACTCGTTCGTTGCAAAATTAAAAATACGAGATGGCAAAGGATTCTTACAGTTCTTTTGGCGCTTTATTAGACGAAATATTCTGATTGCATGTCCGTGCTAAAAACATGGAAGAGGACATGCATTGATACAATCATATATATATCATTTCATTTTGTATTTTAAATTTTGTAACGAACGAGTTTTGCAACTCACCTACTCAAATGTTTGATAAGATTTGTTAAATAAAAACATAAAATACATTTTTGATATACAATGAGTGCAAAAATTAAGATTAATTACAACCAGGGCTATAGCAGCAATATTTTTTAACTTTCCTACATTTTGTATAAAATCACTAAAACCTTATGAGAATTAATCAAATTCTAAGCTTTTATTTAATTTATTTTTTAATAAAAAATGGTTGTTCGATTAATCGACAATATTTAATCGATTTATTCGTTATTCGAAAATCGGCGTTTGAACTTATTCGAACAAGAGTTTGGTTTTGTTTGATCGATTAATCGAATTATTCTTAATCGGTTGACAACTCTAGTGCGCATCATTGCTTGTGCAAAAATTTTTTTTTTGATTTTGAAATTTAGTATATGAATTTCAGTAAACTTTTTGTTTGATTCAGTTAAATTATTTGTTTGAAAAAATCAGTGTTTTTTTCAATAAACGAAATGCAAATAAATTGTTTGAATATGCGAATTTGTTTATAGGACCGATTTCAGACAAAAAATTGTTTGATTCTACAAATTTTTTGTTTGAATTGGAAAAATAATTTTTTCTGTGTAGTTACTTTTTCTGTAGTAACTTATCAGCCATTTATGACAAATTTATTAGCTTTGCACCGTCCATTGCTTTTATTTTAATAACTTTAATGCACATAAATTTGAAAAAATTAAATTTTATGAATTCTTAAAATCAAAAAACAGTTTATTTCAACATAAATATGTATTTTTTATTATTTATTTTGCTGTCACTTACAATTACTTAACATGTTTTTAATTTTAACAAACTGAACCGCAACAGAACAGAAAAACTAATCAATTTTACAGGTTTCTTAATAACAAAAACAAATCAGCTGATTCGTAACAGAACATAAAGTAAAGACTAATTCTGCCTTAAGTAAGGAGACTTGCCACAATGTAAAGACTATAGAGGAATTACGCTCTTATCTATACCATCAAAGATAATGGCGCATATTCAGAAATCATGACTAAAGTTGTAACTAACAAAACATAAACTAAAAAATAGTAATAGATCTTATTCACAATTCATTACAAACGTAGTAACAGCTCTCAGCTGATAGAAGAAATGCAACCATGCATATTGGCATGTAGGGAAAATTAAATGTCGATAATATTTTGAACGATATATTCTGTAATTAATTAAAAAGCTTATCAAACTATTAGAACCACATTTTTTGTTCTTTAAATAACACTGTGATAGTTTTTGACCCGAAAAAAATTTACTTCGATGAATCCTTTTCGAAATATTAGGGGGGAGTCCTCTAAGTGCGAAAGTACATTTGGAAGTATCAGATTGGCTATTTAAACAAATTTTATTCAACTGTATTAGTTTTTTTGCCTTCTTAACATTCTTTTACGGAATGTTTTGACTTTTTTTCAAAATTTCACGTAATTTAAACCATTAAAGTCGCTCAAAAGTAACGTTTTTTGACAATTTTTAGCCATGGATATAGCTAAGTCTGCTCAAAGTTTCGAATCTAGTGTCTTTTTTTGTCATTCTTATAAGTTGTTTTAACAACAAATACTTTTAAAAATAACCGTTACATATCATGTTAATCTTCATCATCCAACTCGGATGTCAAAACATTCCGTAAAAGAAAGTTAAAAAGGCAAAAAAAACCAAATAGCGCAGACTTAGCTATATTCATGAAAAACGGATATTTAACGATTTTTTAAAAAACTGGAGCCAATCTGTGCATCGCAGTTCATTTTTTCGACTATCACAGTGCAAGTAACAGAAATTCTAAAATGGTTATTTTTTTGTTATATAAGTGCCGGTTCACACATGTCAAGTTTGACTCATCAAGTCTTGTGTTTTTAGGAGTGAGGGGAAAAGAAATGACATTCTCCTTTCCCTTCTCTCCTAAAAGCTCAAGACTTGACGAGTCAAAACTTGCCGTGTGTGAACCGGCACTTAGTATATAAATCAATTAAATAAAATAAGGACTTGTAAAAAAAAAAATATTCAATAGAATTTTATCAATTAATAACACATCTCTAGTTTATTTTGTTTTGTATTGATGTTTTTTGGAAGCAGTAGAAATACATTTTAAATGGATTTCAGCGTGTTTTAAACGTCTTAACTGTTTTTTGCCATGTTTTTATCTGATAGTATTTGAATATCTCTTATAATTTTTTCTATTTATTTTTTTATAACCACTTCAAAAATGTTGTACTTTTGAAATAAATTATAAAATGATATCAATCAGCTGTTCTTTGAATCTATTAGTTAGTTGGCTTTTAGTTACAGCTTTACCTATAATTAAGTGTAAACTTTTTATGCTGAAAGTAATCATCTGTGATTAACTTAAATATGTACATAGGTACTTAAAAAAGTTAACACTTGGTAATTTTTTTTATTCCTCATGGTAATCTTCTGGCGGGAATCGAACCCACAACCCCGGCGCTGATAGACTAGCTCACTACTAGCTACATATCCTACCGGGGCACTTAATTTATGAATATGCGTCAATGTCTAGAATCTTACTCAATTAAATAATCGACTCAATGGAGACAAATCTGCGTAAGCAACAAGCAGGATTTCGGGCCAATAGGTCATGTGTTTATCATATTAGCACATTAAGAATTGTTGCTAAACAGATAATAGAATTGTTAAGTAGTTTATACCTTACATTTGAAGATTACACAAGGGCGATAGTTTATTTCGCAGCAAAATATGGGAACCCCTGGAAGCGACGGGTATCCCGGCGAAACTTATCAACCTCATAAAACCCCAATAAATTGGTAGATAGTATTCTGTATTGCCGATTTAAATCAATGGACAGTGTTTTAAAAAATTTTGCATTTTGATTGGATGGGAAGTGGAGAAAAGATGATACATCACTGGATCAAATATGGATGGAACATTTTGGCTATTTCAATGAAAAAAATATTATAGGTAAAAACATAATGAAGCTTGTAGCATTTTGTTTGTATCTGCCGTTTCAATTGCTAATAATTTTTGGATTATCGAAAAGTCCCAATTAAAAATGGTTACTTAAGAATCACTTGTATTAACAAAGTACAAATTTCAAATGGACTGTGAAGAATTTAAATTAGTTTTATGTAAAAACAGTCATATTTAAAAAATTAATTCTACAGAAATATGTGACCATCTCCGAGAAAAACGGGTTTGGACTTAAGAAAGGATTCTGCTACCTAAAAGGTTGTAGAATAAGATGAAATGAGTTAGATTTCTAATAAAAATGTATTTACCCCATAAAACGGTACAAAACGAACTTGGGAAAATCAATAAAAATTAGAAAAACATTAAAATTTTAACACTTTAAATGCGTTTTTCTAAAACTTCATTTCCCACACTAGGCCCCTTTTCTCGGAGAAGGTAACATACATATTTCAATTATTTTTGATTGTTAAATTTTTGTGTTAAAGACATTTACATATTAAAATATATTCTGTATAGAAATATAACTATAGAGGAGCCGCACAAAAGAAATGGTCCCCTTCAATGCCTAAACTGCCAAGAATTTGGCCATACTAAGGCATACTGCTACTTACCCCCCGTTTTCGTAGTATGTGGTGAATAACATGGTACAGTTCTTTGCGATAAGTCTAAAAACGACCCCAATGTAAAAAAATGCAGCAACTGTGGCGGTAATCACACTGCCAATTATAGAGGATGCCCTGTATACACTATAGTCAAGCAGTCATCTGGACCGAAAACTAATCCCCCTCAAATGCAGGTAGCAAATCAACTAAACACTTATGGCATTCAGGTTCCGCAGTAATAACAGAACCTCTTACGCTAACGTCCTTAAATCAAACCATCAGCCAATGCAAGGTGCCTCGCCAAGTAATGATGAAACTCCGGTTTCTAATTTAAGTCGTTTTGAAAAAACCATGGAAACATTAGTGCAAACTGTAACTAATTTTACGAACACAATGGGTAATATGATGCAGGAAATTCTTAGAATGCAATCGATGTTATTGCAAGCTGTACTTAACAAGCCATGAACTATTTAAAAATTTGTTTTTGGAACGCAAACGGCATCCGCCAACATAAAAACGAATTAGAATACTTTCTTAAAAATAAACAAATTGATGTCATGATGGTTTCTGAAACTAATTTGACCTCAAGAAATACGTTTAAAATCAATGGTTATATACTATATGATACCACGGACCCTCGAGATAGAGCTTGTGGAGGCTCTGCCATTTTGATAAAGCCCGAATCAAACTCTACTTAATGTTTGATCATTGTGAAGATTATCTGCAAGCAACGACTAGTTGTGTTGAGTAGCTAAATCGAAACATAGTAATTTCTTCTTTATACTCTCCACCTAGATTTTCCATAACAGAAAGCCAATATTATAAATCATTAGGACCCTGCTTCCTGGCCGCTGGCGATTATAACGCTTAACATACCTTCTGGGGGTCACGACGAATAACACCAAAAGGTCGTGTTTTGTTTAACACAATCTCTAAAATGGGTTTAAATGTGGTAGCGAGCGGACAACCAAAATATTGTCCTACTGATCAGCAAAAAATTCCAGATGTTATCGACTTTGGCGTGGCTAAAAACATCCCCACAGAAACGATTCACGTTGAAGCTTCCTTAGAATTATCATCCGACCACACACCTACAATTGCTACTATATCGAACCCAAATAGAATTGTATTTCCGTCAGGTTACATAGCGACGCCAGCCACACAAATAAATTGGTTAAAATATAAAAAAATTTTCAGTGCCCATTGCACAGACAATATTCCGCTTAGCACACCGGAGAATGTGGATCCCTCTATTGTTAACTTTGACAGTTATCTTAAACTTGCTATTCAACATTCCAGCGTTATCCCCAAACAAATTAAAAATAATAAAATATATTCTTCAGATGTCGAGCGGCTCTTGACTGAAAAAAGGAGAGTTCGAAAAGAGTGGCAACTTTACAGATCCCCACAACTTAAGAATTTATTAAAAGAGTGCTAAAAACGTTCCTGCAGAATCAGAAAACGGCTTCTCTAAAAAAATATCTTAAGGAACTTGATGCAACTCCTCAATCTGACTACTCATTATGGCGTGCAGCTAGAAATCTAAAAAGGCCAGTTATATCCAAGCCACCATTAAGAAACTTGAATGGTAGTTGGGCAAGAAACGATATTAAAAAAGGAAATCTGTTTGTTAGTCACTTGAAAAACGTATTTACACCAAATATATCTCACAATATTGCGTTCGAGTTACCTGTTGCTGCTAGAGCAGCTATTCCCCTCAGATTTGAGATAAGAGAAATCGAAAAGGCTATTTGTAACTTAAACACTAAGAAGGCACCTGGTATTGATAAGATCAGTAATAAAATGCTTTTAGTGCTACCTCGCATAGCAAAGAAAATAATTCTTTTTATTTTTAATGCTATTTTACGCCTTGAATACTATCCTCAAAAATGAAAGGTTTCCTTAGTTACCATGATACAAAAGCCAGGTAAAGATCATACAAAAGTTGAGTCTTATAGGCCTATTAGCTTATTATCAAATATGTCAAAGCTGTTTGAGAAATTATTAGTTTCAAAATTAACACCGATTTTAAGTGAAAATAGATGTATTCCAAACCATCAATTCGGATTTAGAAGAAAACACAGCACAATTGAACAGACTCATCGAATAGTAAATGTAATAAGAAAAGCATTTGAAGAAAAAAAATATTGCTCAGCACTCTTCATCGATGTTTCGCGAGCTTTTGATAAAGTCTGGCATGATGGCTTATTACATAAATTGAAGCAAAATTTACCAGCAAACACACACAAGCTGTTAGAAAGCTACTTAGGCAGTCGTCAATTTATTATTAAAGAAGGAAATTTCTTAAGTTCACCTCAGCCAATTGGCGCTGGAGTCCCACAAGGCAGCATCCTGGGCCCTCTATTATACTTGATTTATACTTCGGACATGCCAACAAACAACTACACCCAAACTTCAACATTTGCAGACGATACAGCTTTTCTAAGCGGCCACGAAAACCGTTATGAAGCATCTCGTTACTTACAGCATCATATTTTTCAACTGGAAATATGGTTAAGACAATGGAGGATAATGGTCAATGAGCAAAAATGCGTACATATTACATTCACCTTGCGCCGGGAATCTTGCCCTCCTATTACAATTAATAATCAAATAATTCCTCAACATTCGCATGTTGAATATCTCGGTAGACATCTGGATCGGCGATTAACGTGGAAATGCCATATAGAGGCAAAATTAACTCAAATGAAACTAAAAGTCATCTAAATTCATTGGCTTATTTCTGTCCTTAGTCCCGATTGCAAGCTTCTACTTTACAACTCTATCTTAAAGCCTATCTGTTGCTACGGTATTCAGCTATGGGGCACTGCCTCGGCCTCTCATATCGAAAAAATTTAAAGGCGCCAAAATAAACTTCTTCGAATAATCACAGCTGCTCCCTGGTATGTTAAAAACTCAAACATTCATAAGGATCTCAATGTGCCATTAGTTAAAACTATGATAACAAAATACGCAATAAAATATTTAAAAAGGCTTGAACAACATCCAAATCCACTAGCTCGAAATATTTTAAATCATGGCGGCCACACTTGCTTAAGAACAAGAGACACTGCAGCACTTACCCAATTAGGTGAGCGATAAACACCTATATAAGTGAACAGAACCCGTGATGAAGAAATTTTTGTCTGGCACTGGCAGGACATAAAACAACGTATTAGGTTAAGATTTCATTAATTATTGTTAGTTCATATTTAACAAGGACCCTAAAAAATAATTATGCTCATTTTCAGGTACCAAAAAATTGACCACTTTTAAGAAATATTCTAAAAAATTGCTCATAACTATTATGTATAATGAAAATAAATATTTGTTATGCCATGTTTCCACGGTACGTGCTTCGCTCTCTATTCATGCTTCACATCCCAATCATGATCGAAGCAACTGCTTCGCCATACAAGTACGCATGTTTATTTAACAAAATAAACTTTTGATTTCAATAAAAAACAGGTTTTTATGGATTCAATATTGAACAATTTTAACAGTGAATAATATTAAATAAACGTGATTTAAGGTTATTTTAATATTTTTCATTTAAAATTAATATGAACTTAAACAATTCTCAATTAACATTTTGCCATGTTAATTTTACATTGGTATTTTTTTCTTTAATATATGTATGTATGTATTTTTTTTTTGTCATTATTTTTTATTGAATCTTCATATATTCAATATGAACTAACAATAACACTATGGAACATTTTTGGGATTATTGTCTGGGGGGTGAGAAATTCCAAGTCAGGGTGATGGTACTAGGTCAGTGTAGTAAAACCCTAAAAGGGTTTGGCGTTCGTATGTGTCAGTTTTTTTTTATGACATTTTAAATTTTTTCCTTATCTTGATGTTTTTTTGTTTAACATAACTCGAGAACCACTTGTCCGATTTTGCTAAAACAAACTCAAAAAAATTTTTGGACCGATTCAATACGAGAATTTTGAATGTTGTAAAATGGATCCCAAATGATTGACCCATATTCTAAGATTGGTCTAACGAGTGATCCGATTGAAGATAAAAATGATCCGAAAAAAAATCCCTAGAAAAGGGGAAATCCCCTACTGTTGGCATCACTGAATGTGGGTGTATTCTTTCAAATAACAAACAAAAGTCCGACGATTTTCACCGATCGCTTAAAAAAAGTCACAAAAATTGCAGTGCAGGTTTGTGATAAAATCTGCTGCATACATCCAGGCTTGAACATTTTTTTGCACTTATCAATTATAATTCTCCACAAATATATTTTTACCTGCAAAACTTTTGATTATAAAGAAAAACGTTATATGAACGGATTAAAGAAATTGTAATTCTAAATTTTGTAATTTTAAATCGGACAAGTGGTTCTCGAGTTATGTTAAACAAAAAAACATCAAGATAAGGAAAAAATTTAAAATGTCATAAAAAAAAACTGACACATACGAACGCCAAACCCTTTTAGGGTTTTACTACACTGACCTAGTACCATCACCCTGGCTTGGAATTTCTCACCCCCCAGATTGGCTGTTGTACTGTGTAATTAATCAAATCTTAACCTAATACGTTATTTTATGTCCTGCCAGTGCCAGACAAAATTTTCTTCATCACGGGTTCTGTTCACTTATATATTTCGCTCATAAATAAACTTATGTTTATCGCTCATCTAATTGGGTAAGTGCTGCAGTGTCTCTTCTTCTTAAGCGAGTGTGGCCGCCATGATTTAAAATATTTCGAGCTAGTGGATTTGGGTGTTGTTCAAGCCTTTTTAAATATTTTATTGCATATTTTGTAATCATAGTTTTAACTAATGGCACATTGAGATCCTTATGAATGTTTGAGTTTTTAACATACCATGGAGCTGATGTGATTATTCGAAGAAGTTTATTTTGGCGCCTTTGAATTTTGTCGATATTAGAGGCCGAGGCAGTGCCCCATAGTTGAATACCGTAGCACCAGATAGGCTTTAAGATAGAGTTGTAAAGTAGAAGCTTGCAATCGAGACTAAGGACAGAATTTCTTCCAATAAGCCAATGGATTTGAATGGCTTTTATTTTCATTTGAGTTAATTTTGCCTCTATATGGCATTTCCACGTTAATCGCCGATCCAGATGTATACCGAGATATTCAACATGCGAATGTTGAGGAATTATTTGATTATTAATTGTAATAGGAGGGCAAGATTCCCGGCGCAAGGTGAATGTAATATGTACGCATTTTTGCTCATTGACCATTATCCTCCATTGTCTTAACCATATTTCCAGTTGAAAAATATGATGCTGTAAGTAACGAGATGCTTCATAACGGGTTTCGTGGACGCTTAGAAAAGCTGTATCGTCTGCAAATGTTGAAGTTTGGGTGTAGTTGTTTGTTGGCATGTCCGAAGTATAAATCAAGTATAATAGAGGGCCCAGGATGCTGCCTTGTGGGACTCCAGCGCCAATTGGCTGAGGTGAACTTAAGAAATTTCCTTCTTTAATAATAAATTGACGAACGACTTAGTAGCTTTCTAACAGCATGTGTGTGTTTGCTGGTAAATTTTGCTTCAATTTATGTAATAAGCCATCATGCCAGACTTTATCAAAAGC